>CM070721.1:59453040-64946801 GCA_036346275.1 Otatea glauca
GGATGTAATCGGAGAGTTTCTCGGCTCTTTATTCTTGACTTTTGAGGTCAGGAGTTCCCGAGGCGCTTATAGGTGCCACGGAAGTTGCCGACGAAGAGGTCTTCAAGTCGGACCAGTTCACGATGGTCTTTGCGGGCAAGTACTCGAGCCAAGCTCGGCCGAATCCATAAGGTAGATAGGAGGTATTGGATGATAAAGAGGTCATCCGTTGCTCCCCTGCCGCGACCTTGCGAGCGGTAGTCCTCAAGCCATCTGTAGGGGTTCGTGGCCGGTGTATTTAACAATGTTGGTCGGTGCCACGAATCGGCGGAAATCCGCATGGCGAATCCCTAGCGAAGGCCCGTGGTCTCGGACCATCGGGGCTTGGGCTTCGGTGGTGATGGCGTCCTCATCCCACAACAGCGAGTGGGCGGCCTCATCATTGCTTTTCTCGCGCCTCGGGTGGCGCGAATGTCATAAGCGTTCTTGTAGGCGCTGGCGCACCGGGGTCGCAAGGCACTGAGGTTGTTCGTGGTCTTGGCTGCGCCTGCCGGAGCCGTAGGCTCCAGCAGCGTGATACGGGCCCGGCGACGGTGGCACCAGTGGTAGGAGGCGAGGCACGCATGTCTTTGCATGGCCGCGCTCCACCAGCCCGAAGGTTACGATGCGTGGCTTTGGCCTCGGTCGGTGGCTCGGGCGAGCCTCGGGCGACGTTGCGGCCGCGGCCACGTTACGGCTCACGTGGGGAAGAGCGAAGGTCGTCGGACTCTTCCACCCGCCTGTGGTGTACTGGCGTGTCTTGCCAGCGCCGCCATGCATCTGCGGGGGCTCGGGCTCCTCTGCTCCGGTTGGCTGGAGGCGGTCGAAGCTCGACCCTTCGCTCCTCCAGCTCTTGTGGCATTGTCGGCTGGCTCAGCCAGCAGCGACAGCTTGCGTTCAGCGTGCTCGCGTTGGTATTCCTCCTCCTGCGCCTTAGTGCGGCGGATGAGGACCCCGTAGCCGCGGGGTTGCGGTCAATCAGCCGTGCCCGCCATATTGCATTCAGAGTGTCGCCGCCATGGTAGGGTGCTCGTGTCGGGCTGGAGTCATGGTGGAAGAATCTTCGGCCAACTCATGGGTAGAGGCGGCATGTAGCGGCCATTGCCTAAGGTGTGAGCTTGCGGGTGACATGATCACCTACCCGAGCCCACAGAGCTATTGCGAAGTGACGAGTGCTCCTCGGGTTCGACCGGGGCTGTTAGGCGCCCAAGCGGAGTTTGGCGAGGTTGCGGAGATGGCGCTCGGGCTCCCGACAGGTGCACAGTCTCCGGAGGCGGTTGGGATAAGCACGAGCCCTCTGCCAAGTGGCGGCGAAGTCGAGGGAGCCGGCGGATCCGGCTTCGACTTGATCGTGTCATCGCGGTGAAGAATGCCATCGAGGAGGCAAGCGGAATCGGAGATGTCGATGAAGGCAGCGCAAAGGCCCCTACAGCGCCCAACCGGCGTTTGAGCACCGGCAAGTAAATTTGTAAGTCTAAGGCGCGCGCGTTCCACTCCTGAATGGTTAGACTCGAGAGCCCAAGGTGTATCTTGGTTGGGCGAATGTCCCTACTCGATTCGTGTGGTGACGTTGTATTGCCTTAGGTGCGAGCCCGGTGCACAACGTTTTACAAAGTGAGGAAAGAGTTTGAGCACAGAGTGTTCGCAAAAGCCTAGCGAGAAGAGAGATCTCTCGGTTGCCCCTCCCGAGGCTCTGCCTCCCTTATACAACCGGGAGGCGCGGTTACATGGGAAGTTGGGAGAGGCAATCGCCTCGGTGATGGGTCGTCGCTGGTTTGCCCACGCTGTTGGGTCGCCATACGATGGGCGAGGCGATTAGGCTTTTGCGGCAAGGGCTAGCGCCGCACATTCTCGTGAATCGGCGATGGTTGGCGTTGCGGTCGCGTAGCGTTGGTCTTGCCTCGGGAGGGCGTGCCTTCGTATTGTCGTGGCGGTTGATGGGGTGGAAGCTTGATTTGAGACCATTTATGCCATCTTGGGAAGAGCCACCTACTCCGTACAATCCTTCGATTGACCCGTCCGTGGTCACGTGGCTGCCGGTGGCGAGGCTTCGACACGCGGCCCTTGGCGGAGGTCGCCTTGGTTTGGTCGGTCGGGGATCCCGACCAGCTGCGAGGTCGGAGCCCGCTTGGTGGTCGGGGACCCGACCAGCTCTTGAGTCGGGAGCCCGGCAGTCGGAATGCCTACCCGATTGGTCGGGAATGGTGCCTTGTGTGGCCCGCAGTACTTTAATTGGTCGATGGCGGGCCGGAGCGGCTGTTAGGCTTGAGCTATGCTTGAGGTAGCTGCTCATCACCACGGGCGTTGGGTACCCACGGTATGAGTATTCGTCAATATCTCTTAGTTCGACTTGTACACCCATTATACGTGGTTGATGTTCACGGCATATCTTGCTATGGCTTGTTGCATTGTACTCTTGTTAGGAAGCGTTGCCTTATTAACATAGTGTCTTGATCGAGCGCCTATTCGGACCCACCTCCTGCGACAAAACAAGGAGGTAACCGTCAACTCACCCAACCTTGATGATACATACTCCCGTTAGTGAATACAATGGTAACGACTTGGACACCATCACGCATCTTCGTGCCCTCGTCTCCACTACTATCCATATCGATGTCGCCTCATCATCGAGTTGCATTACATCCGCCAGGCCCACTAAATATTCATGGCTGTCAATGCGGATGACCCGCCACTACCCTACACCTTTGTTAGGCTAAAATCCTCAACACGCCTCCTTAGGTGTTCATCATCCCCAACATCGGGAGACAACTCGCCCTTCTCCACAAACCACACGTACACCATCAGTCTACCGTTTATCGTAACTTTTGAATTCATTGCAATCTCCATATATGGTCCCCACAATCCAATGCCTTTCATTATGCTCCCAGACATACTCCGATGATCCTCGAACCATTATGGTATTTACCGCCTCGATGATAAGCTTATTCCTTGCAATCTCCCAATCAAATACGTTCTGTATGCACCTCCGAAGCTCAGCTAAACCCATTTTCTTTAGACATGGTGCCCAGATCACCTTCCGTTCACAATTTAATAGGTCCACCCATATGACCCATCGTGGAAAACACCCTCCCTGTAGAACAAAAACAAATCTTGAATTTCCGTTGTCACGTATCAAGCATAATTTCAAATAAAATCTGCTTAATTTACGGTCATTACATATGTCAATTTCCTTTTATGAACCATCAAATTAAACAATATTTTTTATCACATACTCATCTACTACAACTAGGGTACATTCCAACTAACATACATAACTCCCACAAAGTTTACTCTTCAATATGAACTATTGTGGTTACAGGGACTTCAATATGAACATTCCCATTTGTATAATGCTAAAACTAAAACTAAACTAAAGATCACTTTGGAAAATAAAAGTACAGTAATTTCTTACATTGCCAATGGTCTCAACTACTACCTCCTGACTAAATATGTTTTACCATCCCTACTAACCATTAACAATTTTATCAACTAACACATCATTAACGTGACTAAGAAGCACTAAAAATAATGTCATGTACATTTTTTTCCATGCTTATGAACCATAATGTGAGTATGCAATGACCCATACACTATACACTAATCAAACATTAACTCAACTAGTGCCTCCCTAATAACCTTGCTAACCATTCCTCCATTAACTAATTTAGTTACTATGACATCATTGGCATGGCTAATAAAATCAAATATATTGTCAATATACATTTCCTACCATCATTAGGAAACATAATGCTACCATAAAATAACCAAAAAACTAATGACATTCCAATAAAAAAAATTAATTACAAAATGTGCATGCAAGAAAAACTTACCTCCTGTTGAAGCTCTTCACTTGATCTACAACTTCCATAGCTAGTAAATCACCACATTCCCATGACATATACCAATAAATTGGCTTCAAAATCACCTTTGACTCATCTTCTTCTCCCTCTTCTTTTCTCTTTTCTCTTGGCTCGACCGAGTGCGTCCATGCGTCTAGCGAATGAGCAATAAGCGTCAACATCATTTAGCACAAGGGGCGTGGACCGAGGAATCTGCCGCATTACCATACTGCGGTAGCAAGTGTTGCACTTGTGTCAGTGGTAGATTCTGCTAAACTAGGCTACCACAATACCCAATCATTGCGGTAGGCCCTTCAAATGTCTGTGGTAGGCCCTCGATATGTGACACGTGTCATCTACCGCTGCTTCTATGGTCGGGAGGCGGGTCAAATTTGCAATTCGTTTGAATTGATCCAAAGATGAAAAAATGTACAAAAAAGCGAAATAGGCCAAAGCTTCATAATAATACGCATTGCATGCATGACCTGGAAGCTAAAGGTAAACCATGCAACAGTCTGACGTGAGAGAAAAGAACAAGATGTAGCCAAGGACAACTTGCCGAAAAATATCAGTATGAATACAAAACAGGGATGCATATGCTCCTTGAGACATGCATGCACATACCCAGCAAGTCAACCTCAGCTGCATTCCACTCTATCTCGTTTCACGTATGACATTTGACAATCATAACTTGTAACTGTTATTGGGTGACAATAAACACCAAACTAAACTTCTCTAGGATGCGCACTGCTAGAGGAACATATATACATATACATATATATATATATATATATATGAAGCCTCTTTTCTACTCCCCGGGAGTAGTTACTCCCTATAGCGTATCTCACAATGTAGGAAGTATCTACGCTGTGAAGAATATATCGTGTAGTTGTCGTTTGACGCGCGGCAAGTAAATTTGTAAGTCTAAGGGGCTGCGCGTTCCGCTCCTGAATGGTTAGACCACAGGTCCAAGATGTATCTTGGTTCGGGCGAAGGTCCCTACTCCGATTAAATGCGTTGGTGTTGTATTCAGCGAAAGCGGATGATCGCACCGAAGTTTTTACAAGCGAGAGGTGGAGCCTCAACACTAGAATGATCTAAACTTAGCTCGGAAGGAGAAGAAAAAGAAGAAGAGGAAGAAGAGGAAAAAGCTCTCTTGTAGCTCTTACTCATTTGCCACGTTAGGAGGTTCCTGCCTCCTTTTATTCAAGATCTGAAGGCAGGTTACATCGAGAATTGGCGAAGTGCAGGCGAGCTACTTCTAGGGCTTCGGTCTTGCCCGCCGTCCGCCAATCGTTCGCCGACCGTCGCTTGCTCGCCGATGGTGGCCGCTTCTTGAGCCTATCTTTGGGTCGGTGGTCTAGCCGGTCCAGCGGTTAGGTAATCCTCCGGAAGTGGCGTGGCGCTCTCAGATCCATGTGGGTCTTGGCGTGAGTCGCGTGTGACGTTGGAGTTGCCTCGGGAGAGGCGTGTCCTTGCCTTGTGGGTGGTGGTGATGGGACGGGAGGCGTGGCCGGCGAGCTATCAAAGCTGTCTTGGGAAGGGACCACCGCCTCGCTCGATCCGCCGAATGACCGTTAAGTGGGGCACGTGGCCTTAGGTTGACACGGGACTCCGATCGCGCGACGCGACCCTCGGCGAGGATTATCATGGTTCGGTCGGGCCGGGATCCGTCTGCTGCGGGGGTCGGGAACCTGGCGAGTCGGTCGGGATCCCGTCCCACGCGAAGTCGGGAACCTCGCCGAGTCGGTCGGGACGGTCGGGAATGGTCTCCTGAATGGTCTCGTAGGCATTTGGGTAGCGGTAGGGGCGGCTGTTTAGGCTAGGGCGTATTCGAGGCCGCCGCTTGCTTTCTGGGGCTTTGCTTGTTGCAATTGGGCGTTGGTGCACCTGTTTTATGAGTATTCGTCAAGAGCCCGAACCTCCAATCGAGTTGGCGGACTCGGTTGGGGTTGAGCTTGGCTGGATCCGTTCAACTAGGTGGGCCAACGGGGCCTACCGATTTTTGCCGGGCGTGCCCTAACGCATCCGACGCGTGCCGGGATTACGTTCTGAGGTATGCGAACCGGAGCCTCTTAATTGCCGTTGTCTGCGCGCCGCGCACGGCTAGAGTGTTTTTTGCTCGTTCGTCTTCTTGGCCGCCGGATTCGGTGGTGGTAACCGTTTTCTGGCCGGCATTTATTCTGAGTCGTTTGATCTTCCTTGAATGGGTATATAAGGCGCCACGGGTTGCTCGGCGGCGGACTCTTAGACGAGAATCCTTTCCTTCTTGAA
The DNA here is from genome assembly GCA_036346275.1 of Otatea glauca. Lineage (NCBI taxonomy): Eukaryota > Viridiplantae > Streptophyta > Magnoliopsida > Poales > Poaceae > Otatea > Otatea glauca. Next base: position 59,459,172 of record CM070721.1, read on the forward strand.
ATGTGTTCAAGACACCCTTTAGTCTTGATTTGGTGATGACATCGTGGTAGAAGAAGACCCTTTGAGCGAGCTTTGGGTTGAGTATGATCGGCGATAGCCGAACTCCCAAAGAGAGAAGTAGCTCGCGACGTTCGCTGCCGTTATGACGCTTACTTCGAGGCGATCCGAGGCTTGGGTGGCAGGGGCCCTCCTAGAGGCAATGGCGCGAGGGCGCCGATTGCGATAAGCGCGCAGCGTCGATGTCGTGAGCAGCGGCGGCGGCATGCCATTCCGCGGTGTGGCTTGGCCTTGACGACCGGGCAAGGGCCTACCAGCAGGTCATCTCCAACGACCTCAGGTCCACCGACCCCAAGGTCTGTCCCGTCGGCCAGGCAAGGGCCTACCGTCGGCGTTGTCGTAGGGAGTTTTTTAGGAGTCTGGGTGTAGATAGAGAGTCTTGCGTGTGCCTCATGTAAAGTGGTGTAAAGTTTTTGAGCCTGCCGGCTTTTTAATGAAATCCTTTTTTTTTCTCTCTATGAATGACTTCATGAAGGAGTTAGCTTTGCTTGTTCCGCTTTGATCATTTCGCGCTAGAAAGTTCGCGATCGGTTTCGAGTGGTCGGACGTCTGAACTCGCGGTTTGTTCCTCAAGAAATCTTCCTTTGCGCTCGTTTGCGCCGTAGCTAATCGGTGCCTTGGTCGGCAAGGATGGCGGATGCCTTCGAAGTTCCGGTGTCAGAGTGCTCGTTTAACGTCGTGGTGGGACGCCGCTTAGTCGGCAAGGCGACCGGATGCCTCCGCGAGGTTCCGATGTCCGAGTGCCTTGGTCGGCAGGGCGGCCGGATGCCTCCGCGAGGTTCCGGTGTCCGAGTGCCTTGGTCGGCAGGACGACCGGATGCCTCCGCGAGGTTCCGATGTCCGAAAGTGCCTTGGTCGGCAGGGCGGCCGGATGCCTCCGCGAGGTTCCGGTGTCCGAGTGCCTTGGTCGGCAGGGACGACCGGATGCCTCCGCGAGGTTCCGGTGTCCGAAAGTGCCTTGGTCGGCAGGACGGCCGGATGCCTCCGCGAGGTTCGGTGTCCGAGTGCTCGTTTAACGTCTTAGGCGGGCCGCCTTAGTCGGCAAGGATGACCGGATGCCTCCGCGAGGTTCCGATGTCCGAAAGTGCCTTGGTCGGCAGGGCGATCGGATGCCTCCGCGAGGTTCCGATGTCCGAGTGCCTTGGTCGGCAGGGCGGCCGGATGCCCCCGCGAGGTTCCGGTGTCAAAGTGCCTTGGTCGGCAAGGACGGCCGGATGCCCCGAGGTTCCGGTGTCCGAGTGCTCGTTTAACGTCGTAGCTAGACGCGCCTTAGTCGGCAGCGACGGCCGGATGCCTCCGCGAGGTTCCGGTGTCCGAGTGCCTTGGTCGGCAAGGACGGCCGGATGCCCCGCGAGTTCCGGTGTCGAGTGCCTTGGTCGGAAAGGACGACCGGATGCCCCGCGAGGTTCCGGTGTCCGAGTGCTCGTTAACGTCGTAGCTAAACGCGCCTTAGTCGGCAGGGCGGCCGGATGCCTCGCGAGGTTCCGGTGTCCGAGTGCTCGTTTAACGTCGTAGCTGAACGCCGCCTTAGTCGGCAGGGCGGCCGGATGCCTCCGCGAGGTTCCGGTGTCCGAGTGCCTTGGTCGGCAGGGCGGCCGGATGCCTCCGCGAGGTTCCGGTGTCCGAGTGCTCGTTAACGTCGTAGCTAGACGCCGCCTTAGTCGGCAAGGGCGGCCGGATGCCTCCGTGAGGTTCCGGTGTCCGAGTGCCTTGGTCGGCAAGGACGACCGGATGCCTCCGCGAGGTTCCGGTGTCCGAGTGCTCGTTTAACGTCGTAGCTAGACGCTGCCTTAGTCGGCAGGGCGGCCGGATGCCTCCGCGAGGTTCCGGTGTCCGAGTGCCTTGTCGGCAGGGACGACCGGATGCCTCCGCGAGGTTCCGGTGTCCGAGTGCTCGTTTAACGTCGTAGCTGGACGCGGGGTATCCATCCCGAGTCCCCGTCCGTCGAGGGAAGCTGCGAGAGGAGTAGCTGCCGTCTATCCCACAAGTTTACCCCATCCGCAGTGTGGGACTGGAGGGTGAGCGACGCGCGTTTACTGCGTTGGTTTGAGCGCCGTGCTCTTGGAGCTAATGTGGTAGTCCGAGTGGGTCTGGAGGTCCCGCCCAAGGGGACCCTTCCGAGCGGACGATCCCGAGTAGGGTGTCCTCGCCTGGCGTGGGGCGACCCATAAGAAACCTTTCTTTACTCAATCCGTATGGACCACGGGTCGTCGGCCACCCAGAACACGGTGGCGATCGCTCATCGATGAGCTCCGGGAGAGTGTGAAGTATGGTCTCGGGCGCGTAGAGGTGGCTGGTGCGTCGGTACCGACCCAACCGGGGACCCACCGTGGGGCTCACCTCGTACTTGCCCCTCGCTCAAGTTTCGCTGGGCCGGCCCTACGCCCATCCGGTGGGTTAGGCCTTTTGAACCTGACTTTGGTGGGCCCTGGCGCAAGCCACAAAGCTTTGCCATCTTGGGACCGCAGCTGCCCAATGGGCCTCTCGCGCGGAACAACCGTCCGGCCAAAAGCGAGAGACCAAGAGGTAACGGACCTGCTTGTTGGGCGGCGTCTTTATGACTCTGCAACCTGACGCGACAGGATTAAATGCGGAGTGGAATTGGAAATCGGGAGTTACCAGGCCGGCGTGACAGACGAGGGCGGACGCGACGATTCGTTCGAGGAGGCGTCCGTTCGGTCGGCGTCCGCTCGCCTCCTATAAGTACGTTGTTGGGGTGCCTCGGGTAGCCACGCTTTCTCGCCTTCTTCGTCTCCCGTCCCTAAAGCAAGAAAAACGCCAGAGAGCCAGAGAAGGAAACCTCAGCCCCTCTTCTTCTCACCTTTCCGTCGCTTCCCCGCGAAGATGTCGTGGACGGAGTGCTCCGCACAGGAGAGTCGCGCGCTCGGCCTAGTGAAGAAGGGCTTCCTCCCGGCGCAGGGCACCTCTGGCTGGAGAGTGCCGGCCGGGGCCGTTATCCCTGCGCCGCAGAGCGACGAGGTTGTGGTCCCCGCCTCGTTTTTTGAGCGCGGCTTCGGCCTGCCGCTCCACCCTTTCGTCCAGGGGCTTCTTTTCCATTACAAGGTGGAGGTGCACCACCTCAACCCTAACGGGGTCCTTCACATCGCCATTTTCATTACCCCGCGAGGCCTTCTTAGGATTGAGCCGCGTTGGCTGTGTGGCACTTCTTCGGCGAGGCTTTGGAAAGACAGTAGCTCGACGCGACGGCGCCCATGGGCGGCTGGCCCTCCAGGCTTGAGCGGGCGGAGCTCAAGTACTGGACATCAAGGCTGCCGCCTCTAACAAGGGATGGCGCTCCGAATGGATCTATGTCCGAACGTTGAAAGCAGCGCCCAGGCTTTTTCTGGCGAGCTCCTGTCAGCAGCGGAGCAATGGACACAGGGCGCCGAGAAGAGGGAGAAGAACAAGGTGGCCTGATCGACTCTGCGGTGTAAGTATCTCAACTCCTCCATTGATTTCTTTGGTTGGGGTAACCTGTGAGGAGACTCATCTGAGACGCCAAAACTCGCATGAGGTGCAGAAAAACTGAGCGTCGCCATGGAGGCTCGGAATCTGTGGCGGAGACCCGCGACGTGGCGATCGCGCCAGGGGACGCAGGCTCTGGCGCGCTGAGGGTCTCCGAGGATGGTAGGGCCGAGATGGGCGCCGAATCTGGAAGCCCTTCGAGGCCGGCCAGAGTCTGCGCCCAAGTCTTGGGCACGAGGCGAGCCCGAGCGCACTTGCCCTACTGCCGCCCGAGTGCTGAGGCTTGTGGAGGCGGCCGTGATTGCGGCGCGATCGAGCTTGGAGCCGTCGACTGGTCAACACCGTCTCGCACTATGACGGTATCGACCTCGCGATGGTGAGTAAGCGGCATCGGCTGGAACCGGACCGACGACGAGGTCGATGTGTTCGAGCTCAGTCGAGCCGCATGCTCGGGAGATCGCCATCACGTCCCGCTGAGGTCGCCTTCAAGATGCGAGTCCTCCTCCTCCGTCTTGGGTCGACCACCGGAAGAAGAGGAAGAAAGAAGTTAGCCCCCTTTTTTTTCTTTTCTTGCAAAGATCATTGTGTAAACGATCGTAAGTAATTGTAAGCTCGGTTTGCCTCTTTGCTCTCCTTTGCGTTTGGGTTTGACCGACCATAGCCTCAAGGACCACGGGTCGCTTATGCGTAAGTCGGGTCAATTTGAGAGGGCCAAGAGGATAGGAGTCTTGTTTATCACGGTAGTTACGTGCACTCATGGGGTTGGTGTTCCCGATCGGCCAAGGGTTTTTCCTCGGGCACTTCCTTCTTCCATAAAGTGCTACTTAGCAACCATAGCCCATGGGGCGTAGGCCGTGGCGCCGGGTCGAAGGGTTACCGCTCGGGATAGACTCTGTGACTAGTCGGGTCACCGACCCACATGAGTACATGAGTTAGCCGAGTTCGTGTGGGGAAGATTGTTCCCAATCGACGGAAGGTCATCCCACTCGGGTGCTTCCTTCTTCCGCGAGTGCTCTTTGGGCAACCATAGCCATTTGGGCGTGGCCCGTAGCACTCGGTCGAGAGGTTACCGCTCGGGATAGACCTCGTGGTCGGTTGGGTCACCGACCCCTTGCGGACACCATCCGAGCGGCACGAACAGGCGCCCGCGGGCAGCCCCCGAGTCGTCACGTGGCGACCAGGTGCTCGGTTGGGAGAAAGGTAAAGACTTATACCAGGAAAAAAGAAAAGAGCTTAGGGATAGAATCGCCTTAACTTTTCAATGTTCGGGCATTAGGAGGATCGACCATCGGCGTCCTTGAGTCGAAGGTGCGGTCGGAGAACTTCCACGACGGTGAAAGGACCCTCCCGTGGGTCGCTTGTGCTTATCTTTGGTTATGCGGACCCGACGCAGAACCAAGTCGCCCGGTGCGAAGGATCGATCCTCGAACTTGGCGGTACGTGGTAGCGGCGAGGCTTGTTGATATCGGCCGATCGCGGACGACCACGTCCGCGCGCCTCGTCGAGCCGGTCGATGGCGTCTTGTTGCGGCGAGCCCCGAGCCTCATCGAAGGCTTGCAATCTCGGGAGCCGTATTCGGTCGATGGGCAAAATGGCTTGGCGCCAACACCATAAAGAAGGGTGTGAACCGGTCGCCGGGTCGGCGTGGTCGCGACTCCAGAGGGCGGAGGCGGCTCGGCTACCCAATACTGCGAAATGCTTGAGCCGGCGAAGATCCGCGGCTTGAGTCCTGAAGGATCATGCCGTTAGTGCGCTCGACACAGCCGTTTAGTCCGCGGATGGGCTCTGCGCCCAATCGACACGGATGTTGAAGTCGTCCACGAACTCGAGAAATTCCTTCCCGTGAACTGTGTTCCGTTGCCGGTGATGATGGAGTTTGGGACTCCAAACCTAAAAGCGATGTCGCGGAAGAAGATGGCGCTTGTACCGGCGTGGCGCTCACGACCGGCAGCCTCTATCCACTTGGTGAACTTATCTACCGCGACGGCGGTGGGTGAAGCCCGGCGCTTTCGAAAGGCAGACCAAATCGAGTCCCAGACGGCAAAGGCCACGTGATGGGGATCGTCAGTAAAGCTTGGCCGGCGATCGTCTGTAGAGCAAAGAATCGCATCCTTCAGCGGTGCGTCTGATATGCTCGGCGTCGACCACATGATTGGCGATAGAAACCTTGTCGAAGGCCTTTCCCACAAGAGATCGGGTGCTGCGTGGTGACCGCAGACTCCATTGTATATGTCGTCGGCCATTTGTTTTCCTTGGTCGGTCAAGATACATTTTGGAGGACCGGAGGAACTCCTTTTGTAGAGGTGCAGGCGATCGGGGCGAAAGATTTTGCCCGCCGGGCGGCCGCGGGCCTCGGTCGGGTCGGGAAGTGACCCGTCCGTCAAGCGGTCGATGTAGGGCCTCCTCGATCGGACTCAAGTGCTAGCACACCGCGGGCGATCCGCCAAGTCTCGCCCGACCGCGTGTCGATCGGCCGCGGCCGTCTTCCGATTGGTCGGGTGGCCGCCACCGCCGAGTCGGTGGACCGATGGGCGCAGGAGGTCGGAGACGAAGATCCGGCGGGACGGGCTCTGCTGGAGGCAAGATTGGCGGTGATCGGCCTCGCCATTGTAGCGTCGGTAGCTATGGTGAAGCTCGAAACCCTTGAACCGCTCCTCGGCCGGCGTACTTCTCGACGATCTGCCACCATGCGGGCGTCTCGGGGCTCCGCGACCTTCATGACAGTCGACGACAAGCTTGGAGTCCCGTGGGCGTAGGCCGCGAGCACCGAGGTCGGCGGCGATCCGGAGACCGTTGGCGAGCCTCGTGCTCGGCAATGTTGTTGGTCGCGTCGAAGAGCAACCTAATGGCGTATTGAAGCTTGTTCGGCGGGAGATGATGGCGACTCCGCGCCGCGCCATTCTTGGTGTAAGACCCGTCGAAGTACATTGTCGATGCTCGGGGTCTTCACCACTGGTGGTGCACAGGCTTGGTCCACTCGGCGGCGGTTCGGCGAGCTGCGACTTGATCGCCGTCAGAGGGCGTATATTATGCCATGGCGCTAAGCTCGGCGCCCATTTGGCTATCCTTCACGAGGCATCGCGATTGTGGATGATCTCGCCTAGTGGGGCGTGGTCACCACGGTGATGGCGTCTTGTCGAGTAGTGAGCGAGTTTCCTCTTTGCGATGAGCACCGCGTGAGAGTAACTTCGCACTGTGGTGCAAGTCTTGGACTCGGAAAGTACCTCATCGATGAAGTAGACCGGCCGTTGTACCTTGAGCTCACGGCCTTCTTCCGCTCGCTCCACCACGAGGGCCGCGGCGGACGACTTGGGTAGTGGCGGCGATGTAGAGGAGCGGTTCACTTGGTGCCGGGCGACAGGTGGGCGAGGCAGAAAGGCCTTCAAGCGGGTGAGGGCCTCCCGAGCCTCAGTGTCAAGCGAAGCGGTCGGATTCTTGAGCGACAGTGAAGCGGCATTCGCGTTCGCGAGGCGAGACAAGCGGCTCAAAGCCGCGGGCACCGGTCAGCCTCTGGACCCCTTTGAGGTTCTTGGCCGGGCCCATCCTGCGATCGCCGAGATCTTCTCTGATTGGCCTCGATGCCTCGCTCGAGAGCGATGAAGCCTAAGAGCTTTCCTTTGGGGACCCGAAGGCGCACTTCTGGGGTTGAGCTTTATGCGAAACCGTCGAAGAATTCGCGAAAGTCTCTTCTAGGTCGGCGATAAGGTCGTCGACCTTCTGGTCTTTACGACAATATCGTCGACATCGCCTCAACGTTGCGGCCGATCCGGTCATTGAAGCACGTTTGCATACATCGGCTGGTATGTAGCGCCCGCGTTCTTGGTAGAAGGGCATTGTGACATAGCGAGCGAGCGAGCGGAGTGATGAAGGAAGTCGCGAGTGGTCGGACTCCTTTAGCGCAATCGGTGGTAGCCCGGTAGGCATCGAGAAGGAAAGAGACTCGCACCAAGCCGTGGAGTCGATGACTTGGTCGATCGAGGTAAGGGAATGGGTCCTTGGGACATGCTTTGTTGAGACTCGTATAGTCAATACACATTCTCCATTGCCCGTTCTTCTTTTTTACAAGTACAGGGTTGGCTAGCCACTCAGGGTGGCGCACCTCTTTTACAAACCCTGCCGCCAAGAGTTTGGCGATCTCCTCCCCTATAACCCTGCGCCTTTCCTCGTCGAAGCGGCGCAGGCGTTAGGCGGCCGGCTTTGAGCACAGGTCGGACGCTCAAGGAGTGCTCGGCGACCTCCTTTGGAATGCCCGCATGTCGGATGGCCTCCATGCGAAGACATCTTTGTTAGTGCGGAGGAAGTCGACGAGCGTGCTTTCCTATTTGGCGGGGCGTGGCTCGACCCGCCGACGGTCTTGGTCGGATCACGAGGATCGGCCGTGACCTCGCCGTGTCCTCGGCGGATTTGAAGGATCCCGCCGATTTCTTTGGATTCAGGGGCGGACTCGGCGGCTTCCCTCACGAGCTTGTTGAGTTCGCGAGAGGCAACGACCGCGAGGCGAGCTCGCATTGCCAAGCTTCGCGATTGAAGGCAAGCCGGAAAGACGATGCCGCGTAATGACTCCATGCGGTCGGGCATCTTGACTTGAGGTAGGCGTGGCTGGGATCGCCATGAACTTGGCGTAGCATGGCCTCCCGAGGATGGCGTGGTAGGCGCGGAAATCCACGACCTCGAAGGTGAGGGTCTCGGTCGCGAAGTTTCCGCTCTCCGAAGGTGACGGCGGTCGACCGCCCGGCGGATGGGCTTCTTGGCGGGATGACGCCATGGAAAGGTGCCTTGCTTGGCGGAGGCTTGCGCGGGACCCCCATAGCGTCGAGCGTCTCAACGTAGAGGATGTTAAGGCCGCTGCCCGTCCATCGGCACCTTCGTGAGGCGCCGTTCGACGGCGGGGCCGACCACCGGTAGTACCTCCCGTGTGTGGCGCGATCGGGTGATCGGTCCGATCAAAGGTGATCGGAACTCCGACCACCGAAGATATTGGGGGCGCCCGTGCGCGACGGTGTGGACCTCATGATAGCGAGCTTGAGCCGCGCTTGTCGGCGTAGTAAGCCGATCCTCCGAAGATCATGAGGCGGCCGTCGGGCTCGGGAACTCGTCGTCGCCTTCTTCTCCGCCGTTGCGGGGCGCGGCGGCTTCTTTCCTTTAGCCGGCGGCGTGGTGGGGGCGCTAGAAAGATAGCGCCTCGGGACTTGCGATCCGTACTTGTGTGACGGAGAACCCATGGTTCGGGCATGGGCCGTCCATCAATTCCTCGAAGTGGTCGGCGCGACGGTCGCCGCTTCTTTGCCGCGAGCGGTCGGCCGTGGCGACCACTTGGTCTCACGGATCGCTTCCGTGCGCCTGTTTGTCGAAGCGGTCGGAAGAGACCAGTTTGAGCCGGCTCTGCTTGGGCCTTTCCTCCTTCGAAAATAGCCCCTCGGCCTCCTCACGGGCGTGGTTGGTGGCGATGTCGAGGAGCTCCTTAGTGGTCTGGGCTTGGCGGCCCGGCTTGTGCACCAAGGCCTTGCGAGAGGTGCCGTAGATGAAGGCTCCCACGACATCGGCGTCGGAGATGTCGGGAGCTCGTTGCCTGGCGGAAAACCTCCGGATGTAGTCGGAGAGTCTCCCGAGCTCTTTGCTGCAGCCTTTCAGTCGAGGAGTTACCGTGGCGCTTATAAGTGCCACGAAGTTACCGACGAAGAGATTCTTCAAGTCGGCCCGATTCTGGCAGTTTTTGGGCGGTACTCGAGCCGAGCTCGGCCGAGTCCGAGTAGATGGGGAGGTCTTGGATGATGAAGAGATCATCTGTCGCTCCCACCCGACGCGAGGCCGGTAATCTTGAGCCGACACAGGGTTGGTGGCCGGTGTACTTGGCAATGTTGGTAGGCGCCGGAATCGGGCGAAATCCGCTGGCGGATCCCTTGAAAAAAGCCGTGGTCGGGACCATCGGGGCTCGGGCTGCGATAGTGGCGCTCACCATCCGCAACACGTGAGTGGGCGGCGTCCTCCGCCATCTTTCTTGGCGCCTCGAGGGTGGCGCGGATGTCGTAAACATTCTGCGAGGCGGCGCGCACCGGTGCGTGAGGCTGGGGTGGTTCATGGTGGGAGTGCGGTCTTGGCGCACCCAGTACCTGCTCCATGTGGCCGACGGGCCCGCGTGGCGGAAGTAAGCGCCGGTGTGGTAGAGGCCGGAGGCTGCATGTCTTTGCCGACGTCGCTCCTCCACCACCGAAGGTTACGGTAGGTAGCTCGGCCTCCGGGTTTGCGGGCTCGGAAGGCCTCGGGCGGCATTGCGGCGCGACCACGTTTTGGCTTGCGTGAGGAAAAAGCGGGGCGCCGGATTACGCCCCAACTTGTGGTGCTCTTGGCGCGCGCCGCGTCTGCGTGCCCAGCACTTGCGCGGGCTCGGGCTCAAATCTGCTCGAGTTGGCTCGGGCGGTCGAGCTTCGACCTTCGCTCCTCGACTCTCCGCGCGTTGCGTTGGAGCTCGGTGGCGAGCTGGCGGCGTTCGGCCTTCTACCGGTATTCCCCTCACGTGCCTCGGTCGCGGGACGGGGACCGTCGTAACCGCGGTGGCTACGGCCAATCGGTATGCCCGCCACGTTGCACTCGCGAGTCCGCTGCTGGCGGGATACTCCGTGTCGGGCTGGGCCGTGGTGGAAGAGTCTTCCGACAACTTCGTGGACGGAGGTTGGCATGTAGCCGACCATAGCTACAAGTCATGGCGGCGAGAGGTGGCGGATCTCTGCGAGCCGGAGGAGCTTTCGCCAAAGGAGGTATAAGCGCTCCTCGTTCGGCTTTGGGGCCGCGAGGCGCTCAAGCCGGAGTGGGACGGCTGGGAGATGGTGTCCAGCTCCCGCAGCGCCGCCCTCCGGCGGCGGGGATGGCGTGAGCTCTCCTCCGAGGTGACGGTGGCCGAGGAGCCGAGCGGATCGGCTCCGAACACGCCATGCGTCGTTGGAGAAGAATGCCATCAAGGAGGCGAATGGGAATCCGGAGATCTTTGCTGAAGGCGCGAAAGCCCCCTACTGGCGCGCGCCAACCGGCGTTTGGCCTAGGCAAAGTAAATTTGTAAGTCTAAGGGCTGCGCGTTCCGCCCCTGAATGGTTAGACCACAGGTCCAAGATGTATCTTGGTTCGGGCGAAGGTCCCTACTCGGTTCGTGCGTTGGTGTTGTATTCATCAAAAGCGGATGATCGCACCGAGTTTTTACAAGCGAGAGGTGGAGCCTCAACACTAGAATGATCTAAACTTAGCTCGGAAGGAGAAGAAAAAGAAGAAGAGGAAGAAGAGGAAAAGCTCTCTTGTAGCTCTTACTCATTGCCTGTTAGGAGGTTCTGCCTCCTTTTATTCGATCTGAAGGCGAGGTTACATCGAGAATGGCGAAGTGCGGGCGAGCTACTTCTAGGGGCTTCGATCTTGCCCGCCGTCGCCAATCGTTCGCCGATGGTCGCTTGCTCGCCGGATGGCCGCTTCGAGCCTATCTTTGGGTCGGTGGTCTAGCTGGTCGAGCGGTTAGGTAATCCTCGGGAAGTGGCGTGGCGCTCTCGTGATCCATGTGGGTCTTGGCGTAGTCGCGTGTGGCGTTAGGTTGCCTCGGGAGAGGCGTGTCCTTACCTTGTGGGTGGTGGTGATGGGACGGAGGCGTGGCCAGCAGACTATCAAGCTGTCTTGGAAGGACCACCTTTCGCTCGATCACTTGAATGACCGTTCGTGGGGCACGTGGCCTTAGGTTGACACGGGACTCCGATGCGCGGCACGCGGCCCTCGGCGGGGATTATCATGGTTCGGTCGGAGCCGGGGGATCCCGTCCTGCTGCGGGGGTCGGGAACCCTGCTGAGTCGGAGTCGCGGGATCCCGTCCCGCTGCGGTCGGGAACCCTGCTGAGTCGGTCGGGGATCCGTCCCCATGAGGTCGGGAACCTCTTTGAGTCGGAGTCGGGACCGGTCGGAATGGTCTCCTGAATGGTCTCAGAGGCATTTGGGTAGCAGTAGGGGCGGCTGTTTAGGTGGAGCCGTATTGAGGCCGCTTCTTTGCCGCTGGGCTTTGCTTGTTGCAATTGGGCCGTTGGTGCACCCCTGTTTTATGAGTATTCGTCAGTAGTATACAAGTATATAAGACTATCTAGGTGGTATGTACTTTTTTCGGAGGTGGTATGTACATTTTTTTGGACATACCCCTTTTTATGTGTGTATATGAAGGTATTTGTAAAATACACTAAAAACTATGGACTCCCTTGCAATTTTTTCATGTAGCTCATAATGGAGTATCTTATAATTAGTGTATGAGTGTACCTAAGGTGATAAAAGAGTATTTCAAGTCCATTTAGGTGGTATATAAGATGTGGGAGTAACTACATATGTATGAAAAATACCTTCTACTCTCGGGTATATATTTATATAGCTACGTGTAGTCTACGCGCAAGCCACCGACCGAGCCTTGTATTCAGCGCATCGAAACCAACTAGTAATGTGTTTCAGCAGTAAATTGATGTTCATACAGTAGTAAATTGATGTTCATTTAGTAGTAAAATTTGATTTATGCGATGTTTATTAGTAAGACTTATATCATATTGTTCCTCTCATCGTCAGTAATCTACTGGTGAAATTCGTTCGTCAATCAGAGCTGCGAATAAAAAGTTATGGCTAAAAAAAGAAAAAAAGATTTATGTACAAACTAGTAAACGCATTTATTAGTTAGTTGGCCACGGTTCTTATTTCAGTAGTGATGCGTTTCAGGAATAAATTGATGTTAATTTGGTAGTAAAATTTGATTTATGCAAAGTTTATTAGCGAGACTTATATCATACTGTTCCTCTCGTCGTCAGTAATCTACTAGTGAAATTTGTTCGTCAATCGGAGCTACGAATAAAAAGTTATGGCTAAAAGAAAGAAAAATATATTTGTGTACGAAGTAGTAAACACATTTATTAGTTAGTTGGCTACGTTTTGATTTCGGTAGTAATGCGTTTCAGTAGTAAATTGGTGTTCATACAGTAGTAATTTGTTGTTTATTTGGTAGTAAAATTTGATTTACACGACGTTTATTAGTGATACTTATATCATTCTGTTCCTCTCATCGTCAGTAATCTAATGGTGAAATTAGTTCGTAAATAAGAGTTACTAATAAAAAAATATGGCTGAAACAAAGTAAAAACAGATTCATGTATAAACTATAAAATGTGTTCTCGCTATGGTGACCAACTAGTAAACGCGTTTACTTCTTTGAATATGAATATGTTGTTTCTTTGTTTTAGTCATAACTTTTTGTTGGCAGCTTCGATTTGCAAATGATTTTCACCAGTGGCTTACTAACGACTAGAGAAATTGAATGACATAAGTCTCACTAATAAACAGTAATTTTGCTGACTGGTAACAGAAATTACTATATCTATAACTAGAAATTACTACATTTGTAACATGAAAATACTATCATACAGTAGTAAATTTATTAGAGAGATTTATATCATGTTGTTCCTCTCGTCGTCAGTAATCTAATGGTGAATTTCATTCGTGAATCGGACCTGCGAATAAAAAGATATGGCTAAAATAAAATAAAAAACAAATCCATGTATAAAGTAGAAAACTTGTTCTCAGTACAGTGACCAACTAGTAAACGTGTTTACTTCTTTGTATATGAGTTATTTCTAACATAGTAAAAAACATAAGTTGCGGTAGTAATACTGTATGATAGAGACAAGACAGAAACAGTTAATTAGAAAATCATAATCTAACAAATATAAGTTACATTGAACACAGTCCAATGGTAGATCTTTCTAATATTACGAGATTCGTGACTTTTTTCCGGCGGTCTTGAGGAAAGAGTTCTTGTTAATATACACATCAACATTTTTTACTACAAAATACGATACAGATTATTGCCGAACATGTAATGCATTTCTCGATTTATTACCGCCGAACTTGTAATTGCGATTAAAAGGTAATCAACGATGCGTTAATAGCGGCACGTTTTCATCTATGTATGGTGGAACGTGGTAGTCTTGGGCCGTACATTGCCGACCGGTTTATTGTACGTTTCGGCTAACACGTGAAATAGCCTAATCTGCCATCAACCTTTTCCATCTGATTCTTTTTGCTCTCATCCTTCCATTATATTCATGTATTTAGAAGGCTCAGCATATGCTGTATGGGAATAACATTGTTGAAGAGGACAAAATGCTGGGGACAAATATGCTTTCTATAGAAAAGTTTCCATTTTTTTCTATTTTTGAAACGTGTGAAAGTTTCTATTATTTTTTTTGAAAGAAACGGCAGGAGCTTTGTCATGCATTAAAGAAGGATAGTAAATAATACAAAAGAGGTTTAAGACAATGACATAAACAACCTTAAAACAAAAAATTACACCATCAAGTAGATAAGACTACTGCGACTACTACCTAACATAGCATAATAAATCGACAAGAAACTAGAAGATGTCAGCCCTCCTTGAATTGGGCTTTGGAAGTGAGGTACTGGAGATTCGTCACACATCAACACTGCTGGACTCGAGAAAATAGCTTAGTTTGCAGTGCAGATTCATTTGCGCAAAGAAGATTCATCACACAAGAGCACTTCTAGGCTGGGATGATGGGCTCACTCTGCTGCATTTTGGTCTTCGTGATGGAAAAAGCTCCAAACTCTTACAAGCAGCACCGACCACAATAAAAATTTCCTCGCATTTCTCGTTTTTTTTTTGAAAACACATTTCTCGTTTTTGAAACGTTTACTCAAAATGTCTTGTCTTGCTGGCAGCGTTCAGGAAAGGGTACCTGAACATTGTATGAAACGTCGTAACATTCACAAAAACCCTCCTTGAGCTACTGGCGCTTTTGGCTTTCCAGATGTCTCGAACTCTTTCAGTAGAACTGCGCTACTTATCTCTACTACTTCTAATTAAAAGTTGATGGTGATCCGTTCACCTCTAGAGTAACTGATTCGTTGGATCTGATATAAACGGGTGAGCTAAAAGAGGATTTAATCCGATAGTCCCACCCCTTCTTCTGATCTTCTCATACGCTCACGTACCCCGAACCACTCCAGTCATAATGTCTTTCATCTCAAACCATTTTAACCCCGCAACACCTCTCCCTCCCTCGATCCAGCGCGCTCAGCTCTCCCTCTCAAATCTCTTCAGGGGAACAAGTACTTCCTACTATTGAAACATAACTAAAGTTAGTACTCCTTACAAATAATTTTTTTTGTCGCAGATTGAGTTTATATTGCAACGCACGGGCACATGACTAATGTATCTTATCATTATGTTGTAGTCCATGCACAACGTAATAAAGACAAGGCTGGATCCGCTAGAGTTAGTGGTGCAAATCCATTGATGATTAGTTTTAGATCAATCTCTCCAGTAAAAACCTTTTTTTTTGAGGAAATGGCAGAAGCTCTGCTATTAATTTATTAAAGGAAGAGATCAAGTATTACACAAAGTCCATGTACAACTAGTTTGCCGGTGACAAAATGAGAACTACTAAGTGCTTCTTTCGGTCATAAATAGTTGTCGTTTTGGATATACATATAGTCAAACTTTTAAAATTTTGGTTGTCAATATCTTTTTAAATATTTAAATTGGATACATGATAATCATATGTGCAGATTTGCCACGAAAAGTACTTTAATAATATTATAATTTTACTAGGTTTTATAAATATATTATAATAACAATTAATGATCAAAGTTGTGTTTTGGAGATCGTTTCTGTTCAAAACGACAACTATTTGTGATCGGAGGAGGGAGTAAGTAAACAACGGACCAAAAACAGCTGCTGATGTATGGGAAGACGATGATCTTCTTGTGAATAAGCAGCAAGCTTTGATGCACCGCTTATTATCCTCGCCCTGGCTGCTTCTTTACTGATTGCCATAATCCCAGTAAAACTTGTTAAATTCGAAATACAAATCCCTCTTTGTTTTGTTCTAAACATAATTATCTCACTGGCTGGAGTCGGATCCTAAACATCGTTCCATATTTCACAGATTTATTTAGAAATTAGTTATTTGGATGATGATCAGGCTATTGACAACATATCAAGTGAAAACTCCGTGAAACCCATGTGTACAAGTTTTGAAAAATTCTCAAAAAATTACCAAACGTATGGGAGGTGAGCTTCTACAATCCTACAAAATTTGAAAACCAAACTCAATCGTATTTGAAAGATATGAAAAAGACAAATACAGCCTAAATAGTGATTTTTCACTGTTTAGCACTATTTATTTCGCTGTTTGTCTTTTACATATCTTTCAAATGCGATTGAATTTAGTCTTCAAATTTTACAGGATTGTAGAAGCTTACCTTCCATACGTATGGTAATTTTCTAATAACTTTTCAAAACTTGTACACATGGATTTCACGAAGTTTTTACTGGATATGTTGCCCAGGATATTTGATTTACATGTACACCTACTTTTGCAGCTTTGTACACAAGCAGACTCATTTTCTTCTGGGAGCTGCGTGAGCTCACGAGGTTTGCATCATTCCCTGTTTGCTATGGCAACTGCCAACAAATAGTACCTTTCATATTGATGCAGTACGGCTGAGCTATCAAATAACTAATGCATGGTAAATCTTTCTGGAGAAGTATAGAAGAAAGCAATTTGTAATAGAACCTGTGGACCAAAGGCTTCAATGACTAGAGGTGATCAAATGGTGTTTCTTCTATCAGGCAAGTTTTGATCATGACCTAACTTGTTGCAGACAAACCACGAAGAATATATTCTTCAGTACACAAAAAGCAAACGGTTTCACTCGCTTCAGAGTTTAGTACCTTTGCAGCTAGTCAGGTATGCACATATACACAGTAACAACAGCTATTAATTTACAATGCAGTCCTGTTCAGGGGTGAATATCAAGGCCACATGTCAGCCGCACAGCTCGTCACCTTACTGGACATCCGGTTATCCTGGCTCTCTAGGCTTGCGGTGCTCTGTAACGGCGAGTTCTGAACTTGTCGAGCCGGTGTCAGACCTTTGAAGCATGCATCATCCCCTGGCAAATCCAACCCTGTGACCGTGAGCATACCAAAGGCTTGTCATATCTTCCTGGAGTTCAGAAATGGTGCCAACCCAAGGTGACCTAGGCCGCAGGACATTGCACTTCTCGCTACCATATCTTCTGCCATTTTTACCTGCGGAGCCACTTTCAGAGTGTTGCAAAACTGACGATCATTCAGGGTGTCTTTCTATGAGAAGCGAGCTAGTTACCTTGACTCTTAAGGCCTCTACATCTGATTTGAGGATTCTGTTGTCTGTGACCGCGGTGGTGAACTGCTGGTTGGCCTCTGTCAGCTGCTTGAAGAGAGATGCATTTTCACCTTTAAGTTGTTCAACCTGCTTCCAGGGGCACACGTGGATGATCATAAGATCACAATAAACTCGCATCATTGCAATGCAATAGAAAGTCCTGGTTACAATACCTGCGACTCGAGGTCAGTTAATTGTGCCTGCTTTCTCCTCCTTGATCGTCGAGCGGACTCCCTATTAGACACCTTCCTGGAATATACGCAAGCAATCCATACCCAAGGAACAAACTGTAAGCTCTCTGTTCAAAATTTATTAGAAATTTGCTGAATTTAAACACAAGCTTGATCTGGTACGTTATACCTTCTTATTCGCTTCGTTTCCATGGATCTGGTGCCTCGTTCGCATGGACCGCCTTCTACGCCTAATAAGGATTCGCTATCGGAGTCTGATTCACTTCCAGTTCCAGGAGCGTGCTTCGCTGAGGTCGTTGCCCTGGAGCTAGCTGCGACCAAGACAACAACAATTGAGAAATATTTTCTTTTCTTTTCTTTTTTGGAGAGAGAAGTTGTGCAATACTTCCCGTGTGCTTAATTTGGTTGCGATGATCAAACTCTAAAACAGTGTGGTTCACCGTTCACATGTTCAATTATTAGGGTTGTTTGGAAGGTAGAAATTCTCTATCTTTCAAAAGAAGCTAGAAGAGATTGGACGTGTGGCTGGATGGTGGGGAGGCTGTTTAACCTCTCAGCCCACTCGTGTACTCAGGTGCTCATCTCTTCTTTTAATGATGAATTGACAGAGCACCCGTCCTTGTTTTTTTTCAAAAAAAGGGAAGGTAGAAATTTCTAGGGAGTTTTGGAGTACCCACAGACAATGTTTCCTTTTTTAAAAAAAATTCCTATAAGATTCATGCGTTCAAAACAAAGCTATTGGAATGTAATTCGGTGTGGTTTACATGTCCACCCACAACTTATCTATGCTCTGACAGCTCTGTACGCAGCCCACAACATTTCACATAGGTAAAAGGGTTTAATACAATTTTATTACGAATTGAAGGGATATATATGTTCCGTACCGGCTATAGACGCCATTCCCGACTCAGTCGTCGTCGAGAAGGCGGGGTGCGGTGTACGGACGCTCCCGGACCACCACAGGTGGTCGGCACTGCTCCCTTCCAGGGTGTCCTGCTCGATCACAGGAGGAAGCTTGATATAACCAAATCATGTACAACAAGTACCGCAAACGCTGTGCTGAAATGCTCCGATTGTGGCAAGAATGCTCACCGAGTCGCCGAAACCGAGGCCGGGCAAGCCACCGGGGGAGAACTCACCGGTGCCGCCTCCTCCAGGCTCGCCGATCCCTTCGGTGCCTGGTCCGGCGTCTTCCCGGATGAACGCCTCCAGCTCGAGCTCCGAGGCACACTTCTTCATCATCCCCGGCCAACACGCAGCAGCCGCAGCGTGCCTTTGTACTGCGGTGGTGCTCTTTCTGTCTGGATGTCTCATGCTCCCTCCTGTCCGGTGGGTGCCGCGCGGCCGGCGACGGCTTTTAAGGGGAAACAAATCTCGGGACGTGGAAAGCTAGCTCGGTTGGGCGGTAACCGCCTCGTCAAATGGACAGTGACGCGAGAATGACTCGGATCCTCGTCGGCCGAGGCAATGTACAACGCAGGCGTGCGTGGCCCCCCGTCTTTCCGCTAAACCATTTGTTCCATCGGTTCTCGAAATACGTGTCGTTCTAGATTTAAAATTTTATTCCTATATATATATCATTATGTTGAAATTAATTTAATATAAAAAGTTGAAGGGGTGTTATGTTGAGGATATTGTATTTAGTACCATATTGTTTAGCTAGCGGAGTGGAATCAACTTATAAGAGGAGTTTCTTTATGACTATAGTATGAATCGGTGGCAAGACTAGAGGTACATATGATTACTTGCTACTTATAACCTTGTTGCAGACGTAATTTTTAACATCATGTTTTTATTGCGTATCTACGTAATTAAATTAATGTTAGGTCATGATAATTTTCAAACACATTCTACAACTTTGAGATAACTTTTTATCATTTTTTTCTACTACACCTCTCACTTTTAGTTATTTCTAATGACATTTACTATCATAGACTAGAGTAAGACACAACATCTAAATATGTAATAAAAATGAGTAATACAATATTTTATAAATATGCTTCGGTAGAAATGCAAGAACTTTAGGGATGAAGAGAACATTATTTTACAATTTACATATATTTGCAGTGTTATTTAGCTAATTTTGTATTCGTCCACCTTTTTTTCTTTTTGTTCAGTACAGTGTAGACTGCACTGGTTGCAATCTGGGCTGGGCTGACCGAGCTGATGTCACCTGGTTACATTGTTACGACAAAAAATGTGCAAAAAATAGTCTCCATCAGCACGTTGGTGGTCACTTTGGGCCGGATGGGCTGTCTCGAAGATATACAAATGAGACTTAGAGCCTGTTTGATTTGATGGCAAATTTACCTTATAAAATTTTACTAAAATTTATTCACTAAATTAGCTATCAATGTTTTTGCAAAAGATTAGCAAGAAAATAAACTATAGAACCAAGTGAAAAGAGAATCCTATCAAAATTTGGTAGCAAACTAAATACTTACTAAATTTAATCAACAACACCAAAATTTGATAAGACAAATATCGGTAACTATTGAAAAACCAAATAGACCCTTACACTGTGCACAAGTGTGTGTCCTTTATTCATAGCTTCGTGTACGTGGCTCCCTCCTACGTATTACTACACTACTTTCTAACAACATTTTTCGTATATCACCCTGTAACAATGTGTGTATCACTACTACAGAATGATACATCACTATCGTTTTATCTGGATCGGTTCTTAAGTTTTTAGGGAAAAACGATTGTGATAAATGACTTTGGAGAGGTGTTAATAATAATCAATATCGGTTCTCAGGTTAGAAGCGATTGTGATGTAGCACAGGGCACATCACAATCGGTTCTTATGCAAGAAGCGATAGTGATGTTAATTCTCATCACTATCGTTCTCACATGAGAAGCCGCTTCTCACTTAAGAACCGATTATGATGTGCATGATCGCATCACTATCGCTTCTAATGTGAGAACTGATAGTGATGTGTGTGCATATCACTATCACTTCTTAAGTGAGAACCGATTGTGATGTGCCTCACTAGGTTATTTATACTTCTCGGGCTGAACTCTCCTTTGTTGTTGTTCCAGAGGAGATTTCTCTGCCGCCACCCGAAAAAACAATACATGTTTTGGTTGGAAGCAATACTTGGGTGAGAAAATTTAAAATCCTCAAGGGTGGGTGTTAAGAGGGTAAATTTGAAACCCTTGCTTGAGGAGATTTTTTTCTCTTTTTGCATAATTTGTGGTTTTATTCAAAATGTGAGCATTCCTTCAAACCCCGTCAATTTTTTCTTTAATATTTATTTTTATTCTTTTTTTCAAAACTATGCGTCCGAATGAAAATTTTGCAAAATTATACGCCGTCGCCTGTGTATGGGCGATCGCCCATCTACGACGATTTGTCCTGCGCCGTTCTTTGCCGCACTAGCCGTTTCTTGCCGTTCTTGCCCGTTGGGTGGGCCCCTCGCCAGAGACAGGCGATCGCCGAGCAAGGCGACGACGAGAAGAGAATCGTCGATCGCCGAGCGAAGCGAAGCGAAAGCCAGTAGAAGCGTAAGAAAAGAAAGAAGAAGAAGAGAAGAGGAGAAGGAAGAAGAAGAGAAGAAGAAGAAGAAAAGGAAAAAAGGGAAAGTAAATCGTCGTTTATGAAGGTATTTTTACAAAAAATTTATGATTGTTTAGTTACGTAGAAGTTAAATGTACCATTTATTATTTAAAATTTTAGGATTTTGTAGTTTTTAGAAAATTTAGTAGGAGTGTGTTATTAGAATTATAATGTAGCATTTAATATTTAGAAAATTTAGGGTAGTGTTGTTTAGAAATTTGTTCGTGGTACTCCTTTTAGTTTTAAGTCGTAATAAACAGTGCGGCCCAACCTTCAAGAGTATGCTCACTGTCCGGAGGGCTAGTATGTGTCCTACTGCTCCAGGTGTCCCAAATGATGTTATTTTTCTCCATCGAGATAGGTTATAGCATTTTCAGTTCGTCATATCTGATTTCATCGAGTTTTACCATCGTTTGCGAAAGATACGGCAATTTTCATGTTTTACCGATTGCATGTTCGGACAACAATAAAATAGTGCAGCCTAAAGTGACATCTAAATATTTTTACATAATTGTGACCTATGCAAGCCCAAGAATGCAACAAAACTGGTTCTGTCAAGTTTTGAGGTCGTTCAGATATTATTCTAACTTGCTTGAACAATGATTGTTATAAAGGGTTTAAACTAGCCATCTTTTATTCAAAATGCAATCATATTTAGATATTTTTGCAAAAATGAAGTGCATAAGGTTGTAGTAACTTATTCTATTTATTTCATGAATTATGGATCAACACACATTATAATTCCTTCACAATCCACAGTTAGAGCCTAGCATTCGAACTCAAATAAAAAAATTCTGCAAACAACACATGGATTTTTATTTTACACTCTAATTCTTCATTCCAAAATTTAAATTTAGAAACAAGTTTCATTTAATTTGGACACTCCTAACAAAAGTTACGGGGTTTATATTAAAAAGCATATAGTAATTACAAAACAAAACTAAAAAAAAAAACTGCTTGGTCCCCGCCACAGAGAGGCGATACGCTCTGAGGGCGATGGGGCCCCACAGCTGCGCTGCTAATGGCGTTAACGGTGGCAGGGCTATCGCCCGTGTATGGGGCGATCGCCCCATACACGGGCGACGGGGGGCATTTTTGTCATTTTTTCATTCGGACGCATAGTTTTGAAAAAAAGAATAAAAATAAATATTAAATAAAAAAAAATTCTACAAATGAGACTTAGAGCCTGTTTGATTTGATGGCAAATTTACCTTATAAAATTTTACTAAAATTTATTCACTAAATTAGTTATCAATGTTTTTGCAAAAGATTAGCAAGAAAATAAACTATAGAACCAAGTGAAAAGAGAATCCTATCAAAATTTGGTAGCAAACTAAATACTTACTAAATTTAATCAACAACACCAAAATTTGATAAGACAAATATCGGTAACTATTGAAAAACCAAATAGACCCTTACACTGTGCACAAGTGTGTGTCCTTTATTCATAGCTTCGTGTACGTGGCTCCCTCCTACGTATTACTACACTACTTTCTAACAACATTTTTCGTATATCACCCTGTAACAATGTGTGTATCACTACTACAGAATGATACATCACTATCGCTTTATCTGGATCGGTTCTTAAGTTTTTAGGGAAAAACGATTGTGATAAATGACTTTGGAGAGGTGTTAATAATAATCAATATCGGTTCTCAGGTTAGAAGCGATTGTGATGTAGCACAGGGCACATCACAATCGGTTCTTATGCAAGAAGCGATAGTGATGTTAATTCTCATCACTATCGTTCTCACATGAGAAGCCGCTTCTCACTTAAGAACCGATTATGATGTGCATGATCGCATCACTATCGCTTCTAATGTGAGAACTGATAGTGATGTGTGTGCATATCACTATCACTTCTTAAGTGAGAACCGATTGTGATGTGCCTCACTAGGTTATTTATACTTCTCGGGCTGAACTCTCCTTTGTTGTTGTTCCAGAGGAGATTTCTCTGCCGCCACCCGAAAAAACAATACATGTTTTGGTTGGAAGCAATACTTGGGTGAGAAAATTTAAAATCCTCAAGGGTGGGTGTTAAGAGGGTAAATTTGAAACCCTTGCTTGAGGAGATTTTTTTCTCTTTTTGCATAATTTGTGGTTTTATTCAAAATGTGAGCATTCCTTCAAACCCCGTCAATTTTGCACTAGGTAATTTCGATATGTCGCGAAGAAAGTTTAAATTGCACTAGAATTGTGTATATCCTATCAGATTTTACACCATTTTTTCCATAAATTCTTCTTGAAAAAGCTTTCGAGTATGCCAAAGCAAGTTTCTGCAAAATTTCAAATATTTTGAATTATATATGAAAAAGTTATGACCTTTTCTCTCTTTGATAAAATGCTGAAATTGAATTCAGAATTTATCCATCAACATGAGCAATAATCACAACGAGACAGAAATGAGGCTACTAAGCTAATAGCAAGAGTTTGTGTGCCTTTTATTTTCACATGAGTTTCACATATGTGATGGTTGGTTGTGAGGGTACGACAAATGACTCTATAGAACTCTATAAGAAACTCTGTATGAAATCCCTTCTCGGTTCATATAAAACTGATAGTGCTTACCATCTGTGTCAGTTTTTAAATAAAACCGATAGTGATAAGAAATTCAAGTGTGTCGGTTTTCAGTAAATTAGTGTCGGTTTTTATGAAAATAGATTTATCGATTATCAGTGTCGGTTTTTTATTAAAACCGATAGAGATATTAATCATTAGTGTCGGTTTTTAAATAAAAGCGATAGAGATATATGGACTATTAGTGTCGGTTTTTAAATAAAACTAATAGAGATATGTCGATTATCAGTGTCAGTTTTTTATTAAAACCGATAGAGATATGTTGCCCATTAGTGTCGGTTCTTAAATAAAAGCGATAGAGCTATATGGACTATCTCAGTGTCGGTTTTTAAATAAAACCGATAGAGATATGTTGATTATCAGTGTCGGTTTTTTATTAAAATCGATAGAGATATGTTGATCATTAGTGTCAGTTTTTAAATAAAAGCGATAGAGATATATGGGTTAGTAGTGTCGGTTTGTAAATAAAACCGATAGGGATATGTTAATTATCAGTGTCGGTTTTTTTATTAAAACCGATAGAGATATGTTGCCCATTAGTGTCGGTTTTCAAATAAAAACGATAGTGATCTATGTTAGCAGTGTTGGTTTTCTAATGAAACCGATAGGGAAGTTGGTATCAGTGCCGGTTCAAGGTGAACCGACACCTTTTATTAACTCAATCAGTTGTGAATCCAGAAGTGACACAAATATTGTGTTAACGCAATCGGTTGTGAACCCAGAACCGACACAGATATACTTGTATTAAAGCAATTGGTTGTGACTCAACAACCGACACAAATATTGCCTATTAATGCTATCGGTGCACCTAAGAAACCGATAGAGATAGTGCCTTTAAGGCTTTAACGCGTGCGCATTAGTATTGTCGGTTCACTTAAGGAACCGACAGAGATAGCATTAAAGCATTAGTGCTATCAGTTCATGACTAGGAACCGACAGAGGTAGCGCCTTTAACGCAATCGGTTCCGTCCGAAAAACCGATTCCATTTCTTGCGTTAGTATTAACGATGCCCGCAGTTCGCACTGTACTTAATGCACAAATATGCCATTCCATTTCGTGCGTTGCTCACTCTCACGCTCCATGGCGATTTGGAAACCCTAGCACGACGGCACGGCGGTTGAGGGAGAAGGAGGCCAAGCTAGAGGTGGCCCACCGGTGTGCCTCGGAGTTGGAGGAGCGCCTCCGGCAGGCGGCCACCGAGAGCTAGGCGTGGTGTGGAAGCGAGGCCGCTGCCGCCGACCTCCGCGCCACGCTGGACCACTTCCTCCTCCGTGCCGCGCCCGGTCCCGCCGAGGGATTCAGCGACTCGTCCGACCAGGCCGTCGACGACGCCCAGTCCTTCTTCGAGGCGACGAAGGACACGCTAAAGGAGGACGTGGCTGGCTCGCCGACCGGCAGGTGGGCGTGCAAGTGCTGTGGCGAGCGCGAAGCATCGGTGCTGCTGCTGCCGTGCCAGCAGTACCTGTCCCTGTGCAAGGCCTGTGAGCCCAAGGTGGACGCCTGCCCCGTCTGCTTCGCCGCCAAGAAAGCCTCCATCGTGGCTTATCTTAAGATAAACCAGCACCCTGACACAGGCTAAGTAAATTACTGATAAAAAGATTGTTTAGTTTCTAGTTAAGACTTAAACCCAAGTATACCGGGCATAACATTTTTATGATTTATTTAATGGGTTCTCTTGCGTGTCAAATGTTTCAGGGAGTTCCTTCGTTGTTGTTTGACTTAAGCCCACCCTGGCAATGTATAACTCAAATACTGTATATCTATACTTCTTTATAATGCATCTAAGCATTCTTTTCTACGTCCACCCCAAATAATGCACCCCACTAGAGATGGTCCAACCTTCATGCACCCAGCGAAACGTCTCCAAAAACTTGCCTCCATCAAAATTAACCTTTCAGATCTTTCCTCAGCTTTACTCACCCACATCCGATGGCCATTGTTTAATGTGTCTAACTCATCCCTGTGGCCCACAACAGATCTCCCCCCACCTCCAGCATCATCTCAAGGAAAAGGAAACAAATATCCTGGAATTAAGGAAAAGGAAACAAACGTTCTAGAAAAGGAAAAGACCATATATTACGTGCTGGAAAAAGGAATCTGGAAGACAGGGCACTATACTAGTACTGTTGGAATAATTAGCACTTTCAGATTTATATAAATTCTGAGATAAAACATGAACATGAACAGATTGACTAACATGATCATATTGTGAGAGTATAATCTACACATGCATATCACAAAGCTACACATGAATAGATCTACTATACTCAGGAGTAAAAACAACAATAGGTTAAACATGATTCTCACGTACCGATCTACTGTAGAGGAAGCAATAGCCGATGTAGATGGTACGTTGTTGGTAACGAGAACGTGTTGGCACCGAGCGCGTCGACGACGAACAACGGCACCCGAGCGTACTGGTAGACAAGCCGTGATTACGATCGTGAGCAGTCGCGCGAAGCGCTTCCCAAAAACCTTATTCGCCTTCTCCCGGTGCAGGATCGCAAAGACGACAGATTCCGGAGACCTGCTCTCCCGTTCGTCGGTGCACGCCGACGCAGCAGGATGAGGCGGACTACGGTGACGGCGCAGCACTGGAAGGAGGCAGAAGCTTGTGTATAGATCCGTATATTTTGCTCATGGACTCGGCCAGTATATATAGAGGCGAAAAACGCGTTTTTTCAGTTTGGATCCAAACCAACATGATTTTATCTCTATATCTCGAACTGATCCCAAGTAGTAAAAGATAAAAACTGCAAAAGGAAGTTGCGTCTACGCAAGGCATCCGGTCCGATTTCGGCGGACCATTCACGCAGGTGCCGCGCGCCCGCCGCCCATGCCCATGCCCAAGCCCGTCCCGGCCCGGCCCGGCGAGGCGAGCGAGCGCGTGTGTGGGTTCTTTCTCTTCCCTCCATTGCCTTGTGTAATAGGGAGAGAACCAACTCCATATTTAAGTAGGTCTCTCTCCACCTCTACAAGCAATATAGTACTAAAGACATCCCACTCCTCTCCCTTCATGAATGGGCCTTTGAGATCTATTTGGATTTTCATTTAAATGGGCTAAGCCCAAATAATTCAACAATCCCCCACCAAATCTCAAAGGTCCTCAGAGATTTGCCTGTTCCAATATTGTTTGATATACCAGCGTTTCGATAGAGACTGTTAAGTTGAACATCCATCTAAAACATTAAGCTACACCGATCCACAACTTGAACAATGGACTAGGCCTTGAATTGCAAGTCTTGTGTGGACAAGTTTCACTTAAAACCAAACTGATACTAGGCTGCCTGCAGCCTACCCTACGGGTGGAGCATATACGTCGTACTCCTTGGTTCATTCATGAGCTTACTAGAGAACACCCAGTCTCATAGATTACGACGTTCAATAATCGAGCTCATATAGGTATGTACTTTCAAGAGCACTCTGTAGAACAGCGTCTTCGCTAATTAAAGCCAATAGTACACATTAAGGCATTAGCCAACTTGCCTAACAGTCAATCAGCCGACTAACCTTAGTCAATTAGCTGAATATGAGAGTATTGCATCATGGAGTGGATTAAGGTCTGTTACTCTCCTTCAGTTAACCAACAACTTGTTTTTCCCAGGTCCTACTTCACAGGATCTCCGATCACATAGGTTGGGTTACCATTGTGGTGTAAATTCTCATGTGGGTCTCATACCCATCTCCCTCGATGCATTATCTATCATATTTCGTGATAGTCCCTTTGTAAAGGGATCTGCCAGGTTTTTCTCAGTTTGGATATAATCCAATGTAATAACTCTGGAGTTTCTCATTTTCCTGACAGACTTCAATCGTTTTCTCACATGTCTTGAGGACTTCATATTATCCTTAGAACTGTTCACCTTGACAATTACCGTTTGATTGTCACAGTTCATGAGAATAGCCGGTATCGGTTTCTCAACCACCGGTAAGTCCATCAAGAGGTCACGCAGCCATTCTGCCTCAACGATAGCAGTATCTAATGCTATGAGTTCTGCTTCCATGGTTAACCTCGTCAATATGGTCTGTTTGCAAGACCTCCATGACACAGCACCACCCCCTAGGATGAAGACATATCCACTCGTGGCATAAAGCTCATCAGCATCTGATATCCAATTTGAATCAATGTAT
This sequence comes from Otatea glauca, assembly GCA_036346275.1. Taxonomy (NCBI): domain Eukaryota; kingdom Viridiplantae; phylum Streptophyta; class Magnoliopsida; order Poales; family Poaceae; genus Otatea; species Otatea glauca. The sequence continues at coordinate 59,486,375 of CM070721.1, forward strand.
CCCTCAAGTACCCTAGGGTACCCTAAATAGTGAATCCCACAACTCATTGTTCCTCTCAAGTAACGCATTACCCTTTCTAGTGCATGCCAATGATCATTACCCGGGTTTGACATGAACTGACTCAACTTGCTCACAGCAAATGAGATATCAGGTCTCGTAACGCTAGCTAGGTACATGAGCGATCCAACAATCTGAGAATATCTCAATTGGTCTCGACCAATTCTCTTATTCTTTCGCAGAATCAGACTAGGATCATAAGGAGTTGAAGAGGGTTTGCTATCCATGTAGCCAAACCGATTCAAAACCTTCTCAACATAATGAGATTGCGAAAGTGTAATCCCATTCTCACCCTTGATTAACTTGATGTTCAAAATCACACCAGCCTCTCCAAGGTCCTTCATATCAAAGTTCTCAGACAGAAAAGTCTTAACTTTGTTAATCATATCAAGATTTGTACCAAATATCAGTATGTCGTCAACATACAAGCACAATATAACTCTCTCACCCCCACCATGCAGATAATATACACATTTATTTGACTCATTCACTGCAAAGCCTGCAGTAGTCAAAGTTCTATCGAACTTCTCGTGCCATTGCTTAGGAGCTTGCTTCAGGCCATACAAAGATTTCAGCAACTTACACACCTTGCTCTCTTGACCTTCTACTACAAAACCATCAGGCTGATCCATGTAGATCTCCTCATCCAACTCTCCATTAAGGAAAGCTGTCTTCACATCCATTTGATGAATGATAAGACCATATGAGGCAGCCAAAGAAAGTAGCACTCGAATAGTGGTCATTCTAGCGACAATGAATAGGTATCGAAAAATCTTCACCTTCTTTTGTGTGTAGCCCTTAGCCACAAGCCGAGCCTTGTACTTTTCAATCGTACCATCAGGCCTAAGCTTCTTCTTGAATACCCACTTGCAGCCAACAGGCTTGCAACCATAAGGTCGTTCCATGACTTCCCAAGTTCCATTTGAGATAATGGAATCCATCTCACTACGGACTGCTTCCTTCCAGTAGTCAGCATCTGGGGATGCATATGATTCTGAAATAGACGTGGGAGTGTCATCCACGAGGTACACAGTGAAATCATCACCAAAAGATTTTGCAATCCTTGGTCTCTTGCTCCTCCTTGGAGCTTCACTATCCTCCTCCTCAGGAATTTGCTCAGGTAAGTGTTCAAGAGATTCAGTAGGTTCAGGAACTATCTCAAAATTTATTCTAGACATGCTATGTAAATCCTTCATATGAAATATATTCTCAAAGAATGTTGCATCACGAGACTCCATAATCGTATCGACAAATATGTCGGATACCTCTGATTTTACTACTAAAAATCTACAAGCTATGCTCCGATGAGCATATCCAAGAAATACACAATCCACAGTTTTAGGTCTAAGTTTGCGATTCTTAGTTATCAGTACATTGACTTTCGCCAAGCACCCCCAAGTGCGCAAATAAGAAAGTGATGATTTTCTCCCAACCCATTCCTCATATGAGGTTTTCTCCTTATTCTTTATTGGAACTCTATTTAGAACATGATATGAAGTCAATAAAGCCTCTCCCCATCATGCCTTAGATAAACCCGCAGTGTCTAACATGGCATTCACCAAGTCAGTCAAAGTGCGGATCTTTCTTTCAGCAACCCCGTTTGATTGGGGTGAATAAGGAGGCGTTCTCTCGTGTATAATCCCAAGTTCCGCACATAATAAGTCAAACTCATTAGAGAAATACTCTCCACCACGATCTGACCTAAGTCTTTTGATCTTTCTTTCAAGTTGATTTTCATCTTCTGCCTTATAGATCTTAAAGTACTCTAGAGCCTCATCCTTAGATTTCAACAAGTAAACATAGCAAAATCTAGAAGCATCATCAATCAATGTCATGAAATATCTCTTTCCACCCTTTGTCAACACACCATTCATTTCACAAAGGTCTGAATGTATGAGTTCTAGAGGTGCCAAATTTCTCTCCTCGGCTGCCTTGTGAGGCTTTCGAGGTTGCTTAGATTGTACACAACTTTGGCACTTAGAACCTTTGGCAATGGATAGTTTTGGAATTAAACTCATACTGGATAACCGAAACATTGAACCAAAATTTAAATGACATAAACGTGAGTGCCACATACTGGCCTCATCTCAATTAGAATTGCCACAAATATGGTTCACTGTATTATCACATAAATCAGAAAGAGAAAGACGGAACAACCCTCCGCACTCATAGACTTTACCAATAAACAATCCACGTTTGGACACAACTACTTTATTGGACTCAAAAACCACTCTAAACCCATCTCTACAGAGAAGGGAGCCGCTCACTAGGCTCTTGTGAATAGAAACAACATGCTGCACGTTCTTTAGTTGTACGATCTTGCCCGAAGTAAACTTCAGATCCACCGTGCCAACTCCATGAACTGAAGCATGCGACCCATTCCCCATTAGGACGGAGGAATTCCTAGTGACCTGATAAGAAGAAAACAACGTGATATCAGCACACACATGCACATTAGCTCCAGTATCAATCCACCAATTGGTAGATTGACTCACTAAAAAGACAGCAGGTACAATACCATACCCTCCAGATGCATTTCCAGTGTCACTGATGACCATGTTGGCAGACTTTGGATTACGCCCTTATGAGCCTTTTGCCTTTGCGGTTTGCACACCAGGCGACCCAATGTCCAAGTTCACCGCACACATAGCAAGGCTCCTCCTTAGGGTTCTTCATCTTCTTCTTCTTGAAATTGGTGGTTTTATTGGCCTTGTTGTTCCCTTTATTCTTGAAGTGAGGATGCTTCTACACCATATTGGCGCTAGAATGTCCCTCAACCCCTTTGTTAGATCCATCCTTAACCCGAGCTTTCTCCTCAACATCAAGAGACGCAATGAGACTCTCAACAGAGATCTCTTGTCTCTTGTGTTTGAGAACAGTGGCGAAACTCCTCTATGACGAAGGTAATTTTGCAATCATGCACCCAGCCACAAACTTGTCAGGTAAGAAACACTTAACGAGGTTGAGTTCCTTTACAATGCATTGTATCTCATGAGCTTGTTCTACTACAGAACGGTTGTCAGCCATCTTGTAGTCATGGAACTGCTCTATAATATACAGTTCACTGCCAGCATCTGATGCACCGAATTTAGCATTCAGCGCATCCCACGGTTCCTTAGCGTCTCTTATGTGCATATACACATCACATAGATGATCAGCAAGAACACTCAGAACGCATCCCACAAAGAGTGTAGTCGCTTCTGAGAACGCTTTCTCCTGTTCAGGAGTAAGGTCCCCCTCAGGTCTGCCACTAGACACCCAGAACACGTTCAAGGCAGTAAGCCACAGATTGACTTTAACCTGCCATCTCTTGAAGTGCACACCGGTAAATTTATCCGGCCTCAGTGCATCGGTAAATCCAGCCATCGTTAAACCAAAGTGCCTAATATAAGGTTTTTGGATTGTTAGAATAATTAGCACTTTCAGGTTTATATAAATTCCGAGATAAAACATGAACATGAACAGATTGACTAACATGATCATATTGTGAGAGTATAATCTACACATGCATATCACAAAGCTACACATGTATAATCTACACATGCAACACTGTTTATTGAAATCTTCGTAACCAACATCAACAAGGCAGAGGCCATCTGGAGGTGCTGGGGGAGCCGTTGCACGCCTGCAAGTGGCTTCCATAAGGTTCAGTAATGCATTTTCTTTAGCACCAGCAGCAGTCTCCCTTATGGCAGTTGCAACAAGAACCCTAACCATCTGTTCAGTGTAATTTAGCGAGAACTAGCATTCAGGGAATGATTGAGAATAAATATATCAGGTCGTATAACAGCTTGTTGTATAGTTGTATTACCTTGCGTGAAAACCTGTTCGCAACTAGCTCAACACACTAGACCCTCATGCCTTCTTTGCAATTCTGCAAAATTTGGGGAAAAAACGAACATAAGATTTTCAATTGAAATGATATGTGCACATAGAAAATTATGAGGAAAGAATCTGCCCAACAACATAACTATCATGTCAAATTTCTATTATGGTTCAGACAATTTTTTAGTTCTGTGATCGGCAAATCAAACCTATATAATCCTACAATATCATACAAGTCATAACGCCATACTCTAGCTATGCTGATATCCAGCAACAAAATTGAGCTCACATATGCAAAATAACACTGTAAAATACTAAAATTATTGCACTACTATTATCACACATCTTGGGTCATAGCAGTACTAAAATGGAAGCAATAGTCATTATCCTAGCCATACAACTATGTACAAAGTAAATCAACAACCAATGAAAGTTATACAGTTCTTTCCCAGTCGATAACTGCAATATTATGTAATAATTAAAAGCAAAATAATCTATACTGGCTTCACCTCATCAGCAGAATATAGTTTGGCCACTGCAGCTCGAGAATGGAACATGAAACACTCCGTAGGTGGGTCCACTGCAAAAACAACAGAGCATTAAGAGAAGTAACTGATGTGTTTATTGAACTTGAGAGCGGCTACAAAAATAGAAACATGGAAGTCATCTAAAGGAACACATAATGTTCCCTTCAGATGACAAACAGTAATGAAGATTGTGGCACACAAATTCAAGAAGGTTCTGGTGAACAACCATGTCAGGATTATGTGAAGAAACTATTACAATCCTCAACAAAAACATTTCTGTTCTTGCAACTATACAACATGTTATGATCAGATGAAACTTACAAACTTCGTGAAGCTTGTGTATCACGTGCAAACATCTTGTAAGATAGTAACTTTCCTTCCAGTTGTCTAATTATTTTGTCAACCTTGGTCACATCAAAACACTGAGGTTTTATGATGTATTCAGGGTTCTCTAGTATTTTAGAGGACTCTTCTTCCCCTAAGGTTGCTTTAGCATCCTCATCAAGAGGAAATATATACATGTATCTCCTCCATTTGGCTGCAAAACTAGGATGAAATCCACTTGAGGCCTGCAAATTGTCATCAATTAACATCAGGCATAACATCATCTACGGTGGAGGTCTTGACGATCTCAGAACTTTCAGAACAGGAATAAAAAGTACTTTCATACCAGAAAATAAATGGTATAACAATAACCACTAGCAGCATACATATCAGGTGACATGATATATTCTGCAAAAGGAAGGAAAAATACCTCTGACACATGCAAAGGTTGTAGTTTATCTAGCGCAGCCTCATTTATTGCGCCTGTTATATCTCTGTACTTCACATCCTTTCTCCATGTATCTAAAGCAAATAACAGTAAATATGTCATGTCAGGTATCAGGAGAAGCAATGAATCAAGAACAGTGCCGCATCTCACCATAGATTTGACGTTAGTGTTTCAGATAAGTACACAAGGACTGTTTAATTGATTTATGCAAGCAAGCAGTTATATAAGACCAAGTGAAATACACGGTATGCGTTGGTAGAATTAGTCAACTGAGAAGGAAAATTAGCACTTCTTTGCACAAAGAGAAATATTCAGGACATATTTTGGTCAAAGTTGTGGTATTCACTGCTAAAACTCCAGGTTATGTTTCTTGGATAGGAAAGCACTATCAGTGACATATTTGGTATCTACAAATTGTTACGATAAATGATTTGCTAAGGTAAGATCCACCAGAAGCAAGTAACTTGTGTAATTTGCTTCTGTGAACAACCCAATATTTCTATAGTCGAAGTCAAGAATACAACAATTCAAACAACAGTTACACATACGCTACAATGTTCAAGAGAAGTTGCTATGCAGCATAAAAAGTTCATAAATGTGATTAAATTAGAAAAAGGAAACACAGAAAGCAATACTATGTGTTCACAAGTGTAACTAACAAAATGAGCAAGCTTGTTGAAGAACAGTCACCCCTTTGTCAGTGCACCCAGCAACAACAGAACAGCCTTCTATTGGCAAAGATCTTGCTTCAAGTTGTTTAGCTTTTCTCTCGTCAACAAACTTGCCAAGATGTTTTTCCACTAACCTGAAACCAATACAGAGTAAAACAAATAAGAGCAGTGCTTCAATGCTTTCCCTCCTAATATAAGTTGCACAAATCTTAAAGCAAGCGAAAGGGTAAGTAATCACCATCTACCCTTCATTCATGCTTTAATATTTGTGCAACTGTAGAAAAGAAAAGCATGGAAGCACCTCTCGACAAATAATTATCAATGATTTTATTCTCTTTGAAATGTAAAGAAAGTGAAGTGCAAAAGGTTGAACAAAATTGTAAGAAAACTCATAGAAATGAGATAGCTCCATGCTTATTGTTTCTTTTCATACCCTTGAGCAGTGTCGAGGCCAGGCTGCTTCTGCCAACCATCGAACGAACCCCCATGATATGAAAGAAGAACTTGAAGGTTACTCTTTCCCACCTTCCTTCCCGATCTCTGGAGGTTGTGGTTGACATTCATCGTTCTGACACTGTTAGATAATCTTCTCCATTAGTATCAAGGGTTTAATCTTTCTGCCGAAGGAAAATATGATGAACTTTTTGTAAACAAAATAAAAGGCATAAAACTGGCCCTATTCCGACAAGGTCTGAAATCTAGCCTATGCACTAAGACAAACGATCCTGGAGTTTCCTAGCTAGCACCACAGTCCATGCAATATATGCATTATCTTGGTCAGGCATTACGCCTAATGCAAAATACAGCGGTGAGATTTAGTTTTTAATTTCTCTCAAATGAAGCACCACTTAATTGGGGGAAGGATCAGCATTTGGCACAACAGAAGGAATTGTGACTGACATGAACGCTTCTCCCCCCTTTCTAACAAGAAAATGAGAAAAATCACAATATTGGGTTATAACAGTGGTAAAAGTTTTCCCGCTGCGCAGGCACCGTTGCGCACGAGCTCGGCGTAGAAGTCCACCACCCTGCTCCATGGGCGCACTTACATGTACTCGTAGCTCTCCCTGCCAAACCAAAACAGTAATCAACCAATCTCCAACCACAGGCTTAAAGCCCTAGACGCTATAGGAAGTGAGGTAAGGAGGGACAGGTGAGTTACTTTTCTGTCCACAGGAGGTGGTGGCACGCGTCCGTATGGTTGTAGCGCACGTGGTCGTCTCTCTCCACCGCCGCCGCCGTGGAAACCGCTACAGCCGGCGCGGCCTTCGCCTTCGCCGCCGTTGCCACGAGGGGTCCGAACTTCAGGAGCATGAACCCCGAGCATATATGTTCTTTCCTCAGCAAAATTGCCTACATGTAAGTGCGTTTTCGTACCAGACCAAAATATAAAAAATGTGGACCGATGTGACGCACTGGGCTCGTGTCTCGTCCCTCTTGGCTGACCAATGGGATTCAGCTACTTCTCTAGACTAGTGAAACATGGACCACGTAGCTTCCTGCACGACATACATGAAAGGCATTAAAAGCATCATCATCCTAATATGCAGGTAACGGTGGAAAGAGCGAAATAATATAACCTTTCGGCAGATTTGGGCGACCCACGATCAGATCTTTCAGTCCATCAAAGACGAGGCTGCCATCTAGGCTTCTGCAGGTTCTTCGCATCTGCGCAACCTCATCCAGGGCCAGCTGTAAAGGCTCCGTCTAGTTTTTCCCTTTCTCCTCTCTTTTGTCTTCTTTCCTCAAGTGCAGTCTCCGCACCTTGTACCTGCTACCTCTCTTTCCTTCTAATATATCATGGCTTTTGCCGTTTTAAAAAAATAAAAAATAAAAAATGCGCAAATAAATACATGGTATCTGTTTTGATGACAATCCTCTCCATTCAGAAATATAAGTTATATAGTTTGAACGATCTTATTTAGAAATATAAAGTTTGTATGAAGATTTAATGAGGTTTTTCATTCTATATCATTATTTATTTTCTCTCAATCTTATGCCTTTATCCATTATCACCCACACAAAGTATTATTTCTCATCCTTCAAGATAAATAAGTGGGGTATTTAAGTTATTTTTTCTCATATATTTCTCAATTTCACTGTAACGTTAATCCTTATGTAAAGTCGAAATATACTTTATATTTTTGAACGGATGGAGGATATGTTTGATTTATCGTTAAACCATAGCACACCGCACTTTCTTAACTTATCTATTTTGCCAAAGTTACGTGACAAACGATTTCTTCACGAAGTGGCACACTTTGTAAAAGTTAGGTATAATAAAGTGTGGTAGCCAACCAAACAAGCACATAGTTTGCCATGCCAACTGAAACGCCATACTAGTGTTACACGTTTCGACTTAGGCTTCGATTGGCATTGCGATGGATTATGGTAATTTTATTTAGTTGAGCCACTTTGAGATACTTGAGTGTTAACTTTTTTCCTTAATCACAAATGGATATACTGTTGTGTTTCAGAACATAGGATGACAGGGCAACCATTGAATAACAGGATTTACCTTGCTTTGATTTATCAAATAGAATAAGGGACTTTTCACAACTTATTTTTTCACGATAGTTTTAAAAATAAGCACAACACACCACAGCAACCAACAGAGCCTCAGTGCTAATCTTAGTTTATAATTACACCGGCTTATAATCTTATATATCTACAATTTTATTTTCTTACTTTTTGCAAGGAAGAAATGCGGTACTCAAATCAGTAAATACTCTCTTAACAAGAATCCACAGCATGACACATGCACCTCCGCAGCTCCAAATTCTGTTTGGAAGGTGGTGGACACAGATCCATTATACATACAACAAAGTAGAAACTGACATGTTCAAGTTTCCATCTTGGTGTTGATTTCCTGTAAAACTGTTAAAGTTTATAACGGAGAACAAGCATCTATACAAGTAACTCATCACACGGGCAAAGACACACGACACATTTCTCCATTTCCATTTTGGTGTGGATTTTTTTCCCAGAGAACTGTTTCAAGATTACAACACGAACTTCGTCATGGCAGGCACTCGCGTTACATGCTTTCCAGTTTCCACAACGCTCCTCTACATACAATTGCTAATCGGAAGAACAAGAAACCTAGCATGGTAGTAGTTCCGCCATCAGAAAAATGCAACACCGACTGAACTTGACAACAAGATTGACGGCAATGCAAAGGGCAAGTAACGAGAGTTCAATCATCATCAAAAACTGTTGTGTATTACTTATATCTTGTACAAATCCTCGTCAGGAGGATCCTTTCTACTTCCATTTCTAGAAGGGGATGCTAGTGCCTCCAGGCCTGGCTGCTGTCCATCGGAGTCCGGTGAAGGGATGTACATCTTGCACTCCAAAGGTGGCGGCTCGCTCTTGCTCCGGCCATTCCCTGGCCGTGTTCTCCTGCTCTGAGGCACTGGCTTTCTGTTCACCGGTGTCACAGCTTCAATCTTTGCTGTCAGTTCTTGCTTCGCTTTCTCTGACTCGCCATGCTCCGCAGGATCCTTTGGGACCTCGTAGAGCGTCACAGCACCAGTGATGCAGTTCTGAAGGAGTATGTCTTGGCATTCAGGCATGTTTTGCACAGCCTCAAGGGTCTCGACAACCTGGCTCATGGTGGGCCGTCCTTTGGGGTTCTGGCTCAAGCATCGGTATGCAAGGCTCGCCACCTCAATGGCAGCCTTGGTGGAGTACTGCCCTTCCATTCTAGGATCAATGATCCTGAACAGCTTCCGGTTATGGACAAGGAGGGGTCGTGCCCACTCAACTAGGTTATGTTCACGGATCGGACGGCTCTTGTCCACAGCTCTCCTCCCAATAATCATCTCAAGAAGCACAACACCAAAGCCATAAACATCGCTCCGTGCTGTCAAATGGCCTGTGACAAATCAAATGGCTGGATCAACATACATGAACTTCATCAAGTACAATGCAGTGCATATTCATTCTTGAGAACATAAGTATTCATATAAGTTTCCCTCAAGAGTCAAGAAGGAAAGGATTGGCTTTCTAAGATTAATGGGAAATTCCTTGCTCACCAGTCATGACATACTCAGGAGCTGCATAGCCATAAGTTCCCATGACCCGAGTTGAGACATGAGTTTGGTCTCCACTAGGTCCAGTTCTTGCTAGGCCAAAGTCTGAAAGCTTAGCATTATAATCCTGCAAGGGTGGTACAAAGTGAGATTGTGGCTCTATCAAAGATATTATCTTCAGCACAACATCCCAAGGTCTGCAACAAGATATTCCCTCCGTTTCACTATATTTGTCCACGGTCTGGGGAGTATCATTTCAAAATATTTCTCTATTAAGAGAATCAAGAGTATAGTTATTGCAATATTTCCACTCTCTACCCCCCTACGTAAATGCTTTAGAAGTTAAGTGGTTGTGGTATGTCATTTAATAGGGAATACATTGTTATTTCTTATTAACTTTTTCTTAGATTTAGTGTTTCCTTGGCCTATGAGTATGGTGCATGGTGGGCTATGGACAAATATAGTGAAATGGAGGGAGTATTTAGGTCAGTGCGCCTTTGTGCAGTTGTGTTGTTCCACAAGATGGATGAGGGTAAAACTGTAAAAGTAATGTCTTCTATTTCTAAATGGTGTTGCCACATCAATGTGGAAGCAATGTGGAGTGACAAGGGACAAAAATATGATTGATCCTGCAGTTCATTTGGCATAATTCATAGTATTGCACCTCTGGATGTTGACAGCAACAAAATGTGATAAATAGGCAAATACATAACAAAAATATCACTACTGAATGGCTTGGCAATGGAAAATATATTTTGCATATCATGCTCAGTTGGGAATATGAGAAGATTTGACATGGCAATGACCTTAGAACAAGTGATTAAAATAGGGCAATGGCATCAAAGAAATCAAATAATAGATGAAATACGAACCTTATCTAGCAAGATGTTTGATGTCTTGAAATCCCGATAGATGATGGATCTCTCGGCTCTGTGAAGGTACTCAAGCCCCCTTGCAATGCCCAGCGCAATCTTCATGCGAGTTGACCATGGCATATTAAGGCAAACCCCTGTTATCTTACAAGCAAGAAGATTAAATCAACGAATGTGCCCTTTTGAGTGGGAATATACGTATAACTATTTTTTTTATAAAAAAAACTTTTGCATGAAGCTTGCTTGGCTTATTTTCCTGTCATCATTTACTCTTTCCAGTGTTCACATATCTTATAATATGTTCGCTCAGTAGATCAATCAATGCAGGGGCAAGCTAGTTTTGGTGCCTACCAGACTAGCATCAGTTATCATGTTGGTGATACTTGTCAAGAACGCAAGAGTTAGAGCTTACGGTGAAAGAGGTGCTTTTCAAGGCTGCCGCAAGCCATGTACTCATAGACAAGCAGTCTATGTGAACCCTCACAGCAGTAGCCAATCAGTTCGACTAGATTGGGATGGCTAAGTTGCCCAAGATAGTTGACCTCTGCCTGGAAACATATCAGGAAACCATTAGTAGTTCTCCATTGATGGCAGGTAGTATTCTTTTTTATTTCAAGCTATTAATATGCAAAGCAACACACTCTTTTTCTAGTGATATGTGACAGTTATTTCTTAAAAGGTCGACAAGACAAGTGATGCTTCGAACGAAGATAATAACCAACTATTCTGATCGTTAAACCAAATCTTAAAAATCTAATCATCTGAGAAAGGCTCATGAAGACTTCAAATGAGCAAGAAATTAACATGAATTAGTCTTATTGTACATGAGGCTATCAGGGTTTAGATAAAGAAAATAAAGCAAGGAGACTTACCAACCATTCCTTGTCTCCCTGAAAGCCCTCCGGGTTAAGTTCTTTCACAGCAACCTGTGTGGATGGAAAACCTTCTCTAACATTTTCATCAATTACACCTTTGTAAACAACTCCAAACCCACCCTCTCCAAGAATTTGGTCAGGCCGGAAGTTTTTGGTGGTTGCTCTCAGTTCGTTGTATGTGAAAATATTAACATTTCCATATCCTTCTGTTTGCAGGTCCTCAACATCTTTTGGAGGGGCAAGAACACTTGCTATAGCTTTAGAATCAGATGTGCAGTTCTTCAACCCATCTGGTCCGCCAGCTTCAGCTGATAGAAATAAAAATAAATAATCAGGAAAGAGCAATGCCATATACATGGTCAATGCATCTTACAAAAAACAAGAGTTGTGATGTGATATTTGGTATTTGTAGTTTTTCTTTTTGAAAACATCATAATAGCATAACATCTGAACTTGATATCACATTTTTAATCAGTGTACAGTCAAGCATAACTTGAATGCACAAAAACCAAAAGTCAAGACATGTCAATGAGCTTGAATGGACAAGGAATGCATAGTTAATGCAAGAACCTTTTTAGCTCAATCCCAAATTCACCATACCATGCTCTTTTGCAAGATTAATCTATCCTGACCATAATGTTTATTTTATAAGGCATACGAAACTTTTTGCCATGAAGACGAAAAATGTTCTCTATAAGATTAAAGGGCAATAAACTTGATAATCATCCCTACCCAAAATGGTGTTCCTCGTCTAACTTGAGAAACGTGTGTTCCAGCTCCTCCACCTACAACTACAATGTCACTTTAAACTTTAAAGCAGCTCTGCAGTGATGAAAGGACTCCACAGATCATCCCCCATATTCAATTGGCAGGTCGTAAATGCGCAGCTAAAGGCTATGACATGGACAAGGAAGGGTCTCCGTTTTGGCTTCTCAAACATTCTAAGAACAGTTCCAAGGAGCATTTGTTGTCACATGTCCAATCTGCTGGACAGCATATGTCATCTCTTCCCTTTTTTTCTGGAGAAACAATCTGCTGTGTAAATTCTTGAATCTCAGCAGAACTATCTAGCACTGAATTTCTCATTTATCTATTAATAATCTATGAGACTACAATATGAATTTGTACCTTCACACTCGACCAACTCAGGCAACTCTTCTACAATTCTACATCCTTCCTTTCTAGTGACACTGAAGACTGCATCAGACGTTACCAATCCATCCAACCAGGTTAGAATTCTCTAGAAACTTTGCCAATTAAAGGTCAACACCAAAATACGAGCTAAATGTGACTTATTCTACCACTAAACTACCGCTTTTCAGGGACCTTGCTTCAGACTGCAATTTCATAGGCAGCCTATCAGTATATCACCATATTATGTTATCCACATGCCATCAAATAGCAAAACTGCACCATGCTAACTTAGTTCAAAACGAAGAGATGCAAAACTACAAGTAGAGAGCCCTGAATGTACGATGTCCAATCAAAACAAAATTTTAAGCACCCGCAGATTATGACATTTCCCATCACTCGTTACAGAAACTTACACGGATAGCATCACACTGCAATGACGCCATTTGAAAAGCCGAGTTTTGAACAGAACTTACTAAAGACAAAATGACCCTGTCGTCCAAACTACAAGGATAGCATCAAACTACAGACTCGAACACCAAAATTACTCATCAAAATTCACATTTTTAGCTGAATTCGCCAAAATCCAGACTTCAATACCCCACGTCTGACCAAACCCAACCTACGGCTAATTCAAAACCGAATTACACAGCCACCCACGACAAACCGTGAAGCTTTAGCTCCACACATACACATCCAACGCGTGAACTACATTAGAGATAGCTCAGGCCAAGAACAACAAGAACACGAACCTGTCCTACTTTGGAGCCCGTGCTCCTCCAGCGAGAAGCATCCGCCCATGGAGACCCCAAGATCGCACCTCCCCCTCCAATCCGGCCCTACTCCCGCCTCTCCATCGCCAGCCTCCGGCCAGATCCACGCCCCCAAGAACAGACCACCAACCCGTAAATTCCCGCCGCACCGAAAGCGCCGCTTCGGGCGGAATTGCGCCGCCGGCCGCGAGCTCCGGCCGCCGGTGTTGAGGATTCAGCGCGCCACCCACCCGAATTTCTGGTGCGTTCGTGGGTGCGCCTTTTTTTCTATCTCCGGGGCTCCTCCGTTTCGTTGGCGTGGTTTTTCTTTTTCGAGGGGGCGTTCGAGAAAAAGAGGCGCCGGATTAGCGAAGTGAGGGAAGCAGGAGTAAAAAGCTGCTTTCGATTAAATAAACGCTGGTACAACAGCACGCGAGCGATTGGGGCTTGAGGAGCTTTTTTCCCCCTTCTTTCTTTGTGTTGTTTATAGTTGGGGATTTGGGTTGTGATTAATGTGCATGATTAAAAAGAGATTAGGCAACGACAGTGGTTTAGTTTGAAGTTAAGTGGATTTTGATTGGAATTGATAGTTTAACCATTTTGCCATATTTTTCACCCCCAACCTACAAATGCATGAAAATATCTATAAATATTGCGTTATAGGTGGAGTATAAATGCCACACATTCGTAAAAATACATGTCTAACTTACATCTGATAGAGTGTTATAGAAAAAAAAAACTCATCTATACTTATTGACCGGTGTCAAACGAGATGTGTTCAACAAATAATTTCAGCATAAGGGTTGTGTTTATCGGAGTTCCGCTATATTTAAGGAAGGTTTATATAGCGCGCCCTCTCTTACTACATAGCCGTGCAATACGCGGCCTCCCTCACCCCTTTTCTTCCATCCCAACGATTTCCTCCTACGCCCTTTTCTTTTTTCACAGTGAGCTCATTCTCACCCCATGTCTACATTCTTCCTCTCTAGGTGAGCTCTGTGCGCCTCTATTGCCACTGTCCCCATTTCCACCACCCGTAGCTGATAGTGCCCTGGCTGCCTCACCGTGTCACCCCCTCTTCCCTGCTATTGCCGCTCCAACCCTATCCAACCTAATATTTGGTCCATCTTGTCATCGTGCCACTCGCCGCCCTCTTCCGAGCACATGACTAATGGCGCCCTCGCCACACCTCCGTCCCTCCCTCTACAACAAGGGGCCCCGGTGAAGCCTTCTCTAACCTCCGGTAAATACTAAGGGTGTGTTTGGTAGAGCTCCAGCTCCACCAGATCTGTGGAGTTGAAGCTGTGACTACATTAAGAATGTTTAGATGGACCATCCTGTTTATATTTTAGACCAAAAATATAAACTTAATTCACTTTATTTTAACCTACAAGTTTCAGATCTCAGGTGAAGCTGAGATCTGAAGCTCTACCAAACAGGTCCTAACTCTAACCTAGAAGAGGGCGGATGAGCACTCGCTAGGCGTTTCCATAAATTCAACCGTTTATGTTTGTGAATGCAACTCAAAATCTTGAAGCACGGTATAATGGAATTAACTTTACTATTAGATGACCTATGACTGTTCAATGTTCATCATTCAATAGAAGTTATTAGTACTAGAACACTAGCTACCATGACGAAATTGACAATATCAACTTGGGCTCAGTTGGCGAGTACTTGTCGGTCAACTAAAAGAGAAGGGTATTGCTTGCAACACGGGATAGGTGCCTCCTAATTGTTGGACTATTCAAGAGCATTAACACGAAGCTAGTATTAGCGAAGCTAATATTTGTGACCTATAGGAAAGTAGAGGATACAAATACAACAACACCTATTAGCCAAACAACAGGACAATAATATCTCCAAGTCGCAAAACAAGGGGCAGTGCAGTGCAGCATGTCCCTAGTTCCAGGTGCTCTCCTGATTAATTAATCAATTGGAGTAACATGAAAAAGAAGAGAGAAAAAAGTGACGGATAAAGAACAAGAAGAAAATGTTATAACTGACGATCTAAATATGCTCCTAGTTTATTCTATTGCTCTGCTAGATGGCAAGATATAGTTTGATAAACCAACTGAGTTTTATGATCTAAATTGATGGGTGTAAATAGATTGAATGTAGCAGGAGATGCATGTAAACTTGTATTATAACTGAGATCCCGTATCACTTAGGGCATCAAAATGTTTTGATGTCCTATTGATCTAAAAAATTAATTAATCAATTGGCATCGACCAACCGGCCAGTTGATGATGCGATGTTTAACTAAACTAAAGAAGCAATTGTTGTAGCAAACAACGTGATTGGTACGGATCATACGCCCCAATTGGCACCCGATAATATGAACCAAATCCAAGACACCACATGGCGAAGGAAGCCTCCACATGGGCGCTCGGCCGAATCGAGTATGAGGTGCGCGTATTTTGCTTTGGGACAATGCTGAGTTGCAAGATCCAGGTTTGGAAGCTTCGAATCGATAATTAACTAGTACTAAACCTTGGTTGGGCATTACCATGTCGAAGACTCTACCAGTTGCTGCTTGCCACGGATCTCGATTTTTTTTCATACGGCTTTAGTGAGTCAATTACGAATTGGAATCATTCGAGCCATCGCATCTTAACAAATGGTCGTGCGCTATGATGTGCCGTGCGAAATTTGGTCTGACGGTTATTTCTAAAAAAGGTACGAGGGTCTAAGTGTAATTTCGGTTTTTCTAGGGGGGTTTCAAAAATGTTCTAGTTAAGAGTCGGCGGCGAATTTGCAGCACCATGGGTTCTCTTTGTGCCGTGCGAAATTTGGTCCGACGGTTACTTCTGAATAAAAAAGGTATGAAGATCTAAACGTAATTTCGATTTTTCTCGGAGGGTTTTTTCAATAATGTGCTAGCTAGGAGTCGTCGACGAATTTGCGGGAGGACCTCAACGTAGTTTTGGTTTTCCTTGGGATTTTTTTTTCAAAAATGTGCTAGTTAGGAGTCGTCGACGAATTTATGGGACATCAACATAATTTTGGTTTTCTTGGGTTTTTTTTTTTAAATGGGCTGTTAGGAGTCGTCGGCAAATTTGTAGAACCGTGGATTCTTTTTTTTTTTTGCGTAATTTTGGTTTTCTTGTTTTAAAAAAAAAATGGGCTGTTGAGAGTCATCAACAAAACTTGTAGAAGGATCTATCCGTGATTTCTGATGTTTTGGAGGGGAGCTAGGGTGTTCGAAAAAAAGCTAACGTGAAGATGTTCCCTGTGGTGGAAATTTTTCTACTATAATATAAGATATACATTGACAGTCCCTAGATTGATGTTTTAACTCGACAAGTCCTGACTCCTAATGAGTAATCTGTAATGCATACAGTGCTATATAATTATTTATTTATTTATTGAAAAGTGACTTACAGTGCTATACGCTGTTACGCTGTGTGGACCAGGGTTCACAAAACCGAAACCGTGAAAATCCGCAAAAACCGAAACAGTGAGAACCGCAAAAATCGCTCGAAAAACAACTTAAAAACCGTTAGAAACCGAATGGTTAAGAAATCAAAAAAATTTGAAAAACAAAATCGAAAATCGTTCGGTTTTCAACGAAATACCGCGGTTTTTCGCGAAAACCATCTCAATTTTCACGGTTTACCGCGGTTTTTCACGAAAAACCACCCGACCAATTGAATGTTCCTCGAAAACGGTTTTTCGAGCGGTTTTTTGCGAAAACTGCGGTTTTCAACAAATAATTTTTTTTAATTTTTTTAAATTACATCGGTTTATCGAACGATTTTGGATCTCGAGCCGGCGCGGTATGGTCAAAAACTGCGAAAACCGAGCGATTTTGTGAATCATGGTGTGGACAAGGATTGAAATCTAGTTTTTGCTCCAAATTTCGCCCGTGATTGGAGAACGAAATCTCGGTGAGATTTAGAAATTTCAGACAAATTTCAAATGAAATACAAAACAAAAAAATCAAATCCAGATTTTTTTTCTACCGAGAAAACCGAAATTCCGGCCGATTTTGCCGAGATCTTAGCGAGATTTGCCGATATCTCACAAAAATTACACCGAGCGAAAAATAACTCAAACTATGTCAAAATATTTTGAAATTTTTTATGTATATTTCCGATACATCCGTTATGTTTCCATAAAAATATTATAAAATACTATGAATTTTTAACAATTCAAACATTACTACTGTCCTGATAAAACGCTGACCGGCAAGTTTGAACCGAATGAAAAATAAAACAAACCATGTTATAAAATTTTGAAATCTTTTGTGCATGGTTATGATGCATCACTATTATTCCCATAAAATTTTTAGATGATGATAAACCTTTATGAATTTTTAAAAATTCGGACAGTGCTACAGTCCTGATAAAAGTCATACCGGCAAACTTCAACCAAATGAAAAAAAAAGTACAAACCATGTTAGAAATTTTGAATTTTTTTGGATGTTACTGATGTATCATTAATGTTTCTAGAAAATTTTAAATTGATTATAAAGCATCAATAATTTCCAAAGATTCTGACAGTGCTACGTCCTGATAAAAGCCTCAAGATCAATGCATAGATTTTATTTAATAATAAAAAAGTTTTAAAATTTTTGAAATTTTTTCAGGAGGGTTATAAGGAAATTATTAATATATCATAAAAATTTTGAATCATGATCACACTCCAGTGAATTTATAAAAATTCTTAGAAGTGCATTGTACCATTTATGTTCTTTCTACTTTTTATTTTTGAAATATAACAAATGAAGTTCAATGCATACATAGATTTGATTGAGCAAAACAAAAAAATTTAATTTTTTTGAAAGTTTTATATAATGGTACTGAGTTAATTCTTAATCTCTCGTAAAATTTTTGGATCATGATCACACTCGAGAATTTTTTTTAATTCTGACAAGTTTATTGTCCCAATTATGATCATTCGGTTTTTGATTTTTTAAAGATAACAAATGAAGTTAAATTAGTTTGAAAAATTTTATGTATAATCATAAACTTCTTAGGATGGTACCATAAATTTTAACATTATTATAAATCATGTAAAATTTTATAAAAATCTGACGGTGTTTCTGCAGTTTTTAAAAAATATCTCAAAAATTCGGTTTTTCAACAAATTTTCATAGGAGATGACTTTCTAAAGGGTTATTGGACCAAATCTGGTCAAAAAATTCAAAAATAGATCAAAAAACCTGAGATCTCGGTGAGAGCTCGTCGAGATTTTTTTTGCGATATTGTAGCAATTTAATTTTTTTGAATTTTTTTTACTCCGGCCGACATTTCAAAACTCATCTACGTCCAATAAGCGAGATCTCGACGGGATTTCACGAAATTTCAGCGAGATTTTAATCCTTGGTCTGGACTATTGAGCCGTCACTGCTCTATGCGATCTTACTTGGCTCAGTCAGTGAATAGCAATGGTTCGAAGTTCATTCAACTCTTGTACGCTAGAAGCAGGGAGTATGCCGAATATTTTACAATTTATAGAGGAGTTACCAAAGTATTACTTGTAGTGGAATACCCTGGGTTGAATAGTATATCCACCTATGTAAAATTTACTTGTTGGTCAGCAATCTAAAATCAGCGAGGACACCTGTGGATCTAAGATCCAACAATATTAGTCGAAACAATTGTTAGTTACTCCTTACACTCTTGAAGAGAACTCACCTTCAGGCCTTGTTTGGGAGGCCCATTCCCGGGCGGGATCATTGTGGATGGGCCGAGATTTTAGGCTAAAATCTCGGCCTATCCACAGGGATCCTGATCGGAAATGGGCCTCCTAAACAAGGCCTCAGGTGAAAATAACTCATGAAGAGGTTCATTATGAAGATGAAAACCAGTAACTTGATGCACATATAGTTACAATGCTGGGAGTATAGAACGACCAAGAGTCATTTGGAAAATGATAAAGATCTCGTTAACACTATGATACCCTCAATTATGAGGATATAGGAGAAAAGTTGTCGACAACCACTTTGACTCTACAATTGCTAAAGTTTCTCTAATGAGAACACAGATTCAGAACTAGAATCCATGTCTGAACGCTTGAAGCGTTCGTATCGGGTCAAATAGAGGAAGCTGACAAGGATCATTGACTGGTCAAACATTTAAGGATCCTGACAAGAATCGTTGACTGGTCAAAACATCTAAGGATCCCACATTGGATCATTTGGGTGGTGACCCTCTTAGGTCACCATGACCACTCAAGGTTACCACGACCACTCAAAGGTCGTGCCAACCACTCAGGAATTGGCAAAGACCCTTGGGAAGTTTGCTCCTCAGGAATTAGAAAAGGGACTTTTCTCAACACTGACAGTGCCTGTTGAAATCATTTTTGACATGAGCCTACTCAGAGGAACTTCATCCTCGGAGTTCTCTTCTTCTCCCTAGAATATCACTAAGTCAAATACAAAATATGGGAAGATCTAATGAAAAATCAAAACCATATTTTTGTTACCTGAATCATAGGGCTTTCTTGGCTCACACCTAAAGCTTGCTGAGGGCTACTAAATGCAGCCCCAAATGATAGTTGAGGGCTGTCTGGTGCAAACCCCAATGTCCCTTGACCCTGCGAAGTAGAAGAAGAAAATTTCTTTAGGGATGCACATCTTCCCATCGTTCTTTTTACAGTTTTTTAATTTGTATCCGGAACTGAAGAGTCATCTTTGTCAGTCTCTTTAGCAGCTTTTTCTTACTAGGCTCCTGTTTAATCAATTGAACTTACAAATAAATCATTCCTAGTAAAAGTTAACCTAAATTGATGTTAAGGGAAAGACTTACCCCCATCCTTTCCAGTCGAAGACTGTCTGGAGACCTAATCAGACTCCGTGGCTACTCCACCAAAGCAAGAGGTTCTTTGTCCTAAGATTTAGGATGTAACAAAACACTCGACTTGTTCCTCGTCTCTTTATTAGTATATAATTACAAATTCAAAACTCAAATGATGTCATTATCCACATTGAACGATAAAAAGTAAAATCATACAAAGGAGAATTTTTATACCAAGCTTTTGGGTTTCTACGTCATCCTGAAAAACTCAAGGAGCTTGATATTTGGCTCCTCTGCTGGAGGGGAAAGATCTTGTGCTTGATGAAGTCATATACAATCTTTCGCCCCGTAAGGCTAGCCCTGATCAATTGGTCAATAATATCGATAAATTTCCTCTCCTCTGTGTTGAGATCGATCCCTTTATCATCATCCCTCTGCTTCTTAGTCCAAATAGGGGGCTTAGCACCATTATACTTAAACTTGCTACCCTTTGGAACTTTGGAGTAAAACCACTCCTTGCTCCAACTTTGCATGGTATCCCTCATAGCTAGGTAAGACATCAATCTTCCCTCTTGGGGATTAAAATACAAAGAGCCTAAGTGCTCAGAGCTCATAGCATTCTTGATTATTTGATAATAATACCTAAACAATCTAATGCTAGGGCGAATACTCAAGAAAGCTTCGCATAAGTGAGAAAAAGCAATTAATAGTAAAATTGAGTTTGGCATAAGATGAAACAACTCAATACCATAATACTCTAGAATTTGAGAGAAAGAAAGAACTCTCTGGCAGACAAAAATCTGCATAAAGGAAGGGATAAGAATGACCGTGTAACCAGCCGGTGGATTAGGGCTGTCGACCTCGCCACCAACGATCCACTTGACATCTTTCTTGGCGGAAGGACCCCGTCCTTCTCTAGGTTCTTCAATCACTCCTCTGTCGCTAACAATTTGCTCTATATCGTCGTAGATTTTGAGTTAGGATGGAAAACAGTGGAAGATCTAAAGAAACGTGAGTGCTTAAAGAAATTTAGGGTAGAAGTGTTTGAAGACGAAACGGTTCGAAGGTTAAAAAGCTTATGTCGGCGTTTCGAGCGCCGGCAAGTAAATTTGTAAGTCTAAGGGGCTGCGCGTTCCCGCTCCCTGAATGGTTAGACCACGAGTCCAAGATGTATCTTGTTTGGTGAAGGTCCCTACTCCGGTTCGTGCGTTGGTGTTGTATTCATCAAAGTGCGGATGATCGCACCGAGTTTTTTTACAAGCGAGAGGTGGAGCCTCAACACTAGAATGATCTAAACTTAGCTCTCAGAAGGAGAAGAAAAAGAAGAAGAGGAAGAAGAGGAAAAAGCTCTCTTGTAGCTCTTACTCTGCGCCACATTAGGAGGTTCTGCCTCCTTTTATTCAAGATCTGAAGGGCGGGTTACATCGAGAATTGGCGAAGTGCCAGCGAGCTACTTCTAGGGGCTTGGCCTTGCCCGCCGTCGCTAATCGTTCGCCGATCGTCGCTTGCTCCGCCGACCGGTCGCCGCTGCGAGCCTATCTTTGGGTCGGTGGTCTAGCTGGTCGAGTGGTTAGGTAATCCTCCGGAAGTGGCGAGCCGCTCTCGTGATCCATGTGGTGCCGACGTAGTCGCGTGTGACGTTAGAGTTGCCTCGGGAGAGCGTGTCCTTGCACCGTGGTGGTGGTGATGGGACAGAGACGGGCTTCGCAGCTATCAAACCGTCTTGGGAAGGACCACCGCCTCGCCGATCCACTAATGACCGTTCGTGGGGCACGTGGCCTTAGGTTGACACGGACTCCGATCGCGCGACGCGCCCTCGGCGGGATTATCATGGTTCGGTCGGGCCGGGATCCCGCCCCGCCGCGGGGTCGGGAACCTGCTGAAGTCGGAGTCGGGGATCCCGCCCCGCCGCGGGGTCGGAACCTCTTTGAGTCGAGTCGGGACCGGCCGGGAATGGTCTCCTGAATGGTCTCGTAGGCATTTGGGTAGCAGGCCGGGACGGCTGCTTAGGCCGGGCCGTGTTCGAGGCCGCCGCTTGCTCTGCTCTGGCTTTGCTTGTTGCAATTGGGCGTTGGTGCACCTGCTTTATGAGTATTCGTCCAGTAGCCCCGAACCTCCAATCGAGTTCGCGCACTTCGATTGGGGTTGAGTTTGATCGATCCGCTCAACTAGGTGGGCCAACGGGGCCTACCGGTTTTTGCCGGGCGTGCCCCCAACGCATCCGACGTCTGCCCAGGATTACGTTCCTGAGGTATGCGAACCGCCGGGAGCCTCTTAATTGCTTCGTTGTGCGCGCCGCGCACGGCTAGGTGTGTTTTTTGCTCGTTCGTCTTCTTGACCGCTTCGGGTTCCGGTGGTGGGTCCGGTGTCCGAGTGCCTTGGTCGGCAAGGACGACCGGATGCCTCCGCGAGGTTCCGGTGTCCGAGTGCCTTGGTCGGCAAGGACGACCGGATGCCTCCGCGAGGTTCCGGTGTCCGAGTGCCTTGGTCGGCAAGGACGACCGGATGCCTCCGCGAGGTTCCGGTGTCCGAGTGCTCGTTTAACGTCGTAGCTAGACGCCGCTTTAGTCGGCAGGGACGGCCGGATGCCTCCGCGAGGTTCCGGTGTCCGAGTGCCTTGGCTCGGCAAGGACGGCCGGATGCCCCGCGAGGTTTCGGTGTCCGAGTGCTCGCTTAACGTCGTAGCTAGACGCGCCTTAGTCGGCAGGGACGGCCGGATGCCTCCGCGAGGTTCCGGTGTCCGAGTGCTCGCTTAACGTCGTAGCTAGACACCGCCTTAGTCGGCAGGGACGACCGGATGCCTCCGCGAGGTTCCGGTGTCCGAGTGCCTTGGTCGGCAAGGACGACCGGATGCCTCCGCGAGGTTCCGGTGTCCGAGTGCTCGCTTAACGTCGTAGCTAGACGCCGCCTTAGTCGGCAGGGCGACCGGATGCCTCCGCGAGGTTCCGGTGTCCGAGTGCCTTGGTCGGCAGGGACGGCCGGATGCCTCGCGAGGTTCCGGTGTCCGAGTGCTCGTTAACGTCGTAGCTAGACGCCGCCTTAGTCGGCAGGACGGCCGGATGCCTCCGTGAGGTTCCGGTGTCCGAGTGCCTTGGTCGGCAGGACGCGGCCGGATGCCTCGCGAGGTTCCGGTGTCCGAGTGCTCGCTTAACGTCGTAGCTAGACGCCGCCTTAGTCGGCAGGACGGCCGGATGCCTCCACGAGGTTCCGGTGTCCGAGTGCCTTGGTCGGCAAGGACGACCGGATGCCTCCGCGAGGTTCCGGTGTCCGAGTGCCTTGGTCGGCAAGGACGACCGGATGCCTCCGCGAGGTTCCGGTGTCCGAGTGCCTTGGTCGGCAAGGACGACCGGATGCCTCCGCGAGGTTCCGGTGTCCGAGTGCTCGTTTAACGTCGTAGCTAGACGCTGCCTTAGTCGGCAAGGACGACCGGATGCCTCCGCGAGGTTCCGGTGTCCGAGTGCTCGTTTAACGTCGTAGCTGGACGCTGCCTTAGTCGGCAAGGACGACCGGATGCCTCCGCGAGGTTCCGGTGTCCGAGTGCTCGTTTAACGTCGTAGCTGGACGCGGGGTATCCATCCCGAGTCCCCGTCCGGCGAGGGAAGCTGCGAGAGGAGTAGCTGCCGTCTATCCCACAAGTTTACCCCATCCGCAGGTGTGGGACCTGGAGGGGGTGAGCGACGCGCGTTTACCTGCGTTGGTTTGAACGCCGTGCTCTTGGAGCTAGTAACGGGTAGTCCGAGTGGGTCCTGGGAGGTCCCGCCCAAGGGGGACCCTTCCGAGCGGACGGTCCCAGAGTAGGGTGTCCTGGCCCTGCTGTGGGGCGACCCATAAGAAACCTTTCTTTACTCAATCCCGTATGGACCCTGGGTCGTCAGCCGACCCAGAGCACAGCTGGCTGTCGCTCATCGATGAGCTCCCGGGAGAGTGTGAAGTATGGTCTCGGACGCGAGTAGAGGTGACTGGGTCGTCAGCCGACCCAACCGGGGACCCACCGTGGGGCTCACCTCGTACTTGCCCCTCGCTCAAGTTTCGCTGGGGCGGCCCTACGCCCATCCGGTGGGTTAGGCCTTTTGAACCCACAGCTTTCGGCTGGGCCCCTGGCGCAAGCCACAAAGCTTTTTGCCATCTTGGGACCGCAGCGGCCCAATGGGCCTCGCGCCCCGAACAACCGTCCCGCCAAAAGGCGGAGACCAAGAGGTAACGGACACGCTGTTGAAGCGGCGTCTTTATGACTCGCAACCGACGCGAGATTAAATGCGGAGTGGAATTGGAAATCGGAGTTACGGGCCGGCGTGATGATTTGGCGGGCGCGACGATTCGTTCGAGGCGTCGTTCGGTCGGCGTCACGCCGCCTCCTATAAGTACGTTGTTGGGGTGCCTCGGGTAGCCACGCTTTCTCCTTCTTCGTCTCCGTCCCTAAAGCAAGAAAACGCCAGAGAGCTGAGAAGGAAACCTCGGCCCTCTTCTTCTCACCTTTAAGTCGCTTCCCGCGAAGATGTCGTGGGCTGAGTGCTCGCACAGAGAGTCGCGCGCCGGCCTAGTGAAGAAGGGCTTCCTCCCGCCATGCAGGCACCTCTGGCGGAGGGTGCCGACCGGGCCGTTATCCGGCGCCATGAGAGCGACGAGGTTGTGGTCCCGCCTCGTTTTTGAGCGCGCTTCGCCTGCCGCTCCACCCTTTCGCCCGTGGGCTTCTTTTCCATTACAAGGTGGAGGTGCACCACCTCAACCCTAACGGGTCCTTCACATCGCCATTTTCATTACCCCCGCGAGGCCTTCTTAGGGATTGAGCCGCATTGGCGCCGTGCGCACTTCTTTCGGCGAGGCTTTGGAAAGACAGTAGTCGGCGACGCGACGGCGCCCATGGGCGGCTGGCCCTCCGGCCGAGCGGCCGGAGCTCAGTACTGGACATCAAGCTGCCGTCCTCTAACAAGGGATGGCGCTCGAATGGATCTATGTCGGAACGTTGAAAACAGCGCCCGTGCTTTTACGGCGAGCTCCGTCGCGATGGAGCAATGGACCGGGGCGCGAGAAGAGGGAAAAGAACAAGGTGGCCCCGATCGTGGAGGAGATCGTGGCTCGAGGAAACGGGCCGACCGGGATGTTGTCGTGCACGCCTTCATGAGGATCGCGCGACCCCTCGCGCCGAGCCGCACCCCATGTTCGAAGATGAGGGCCATCCGACCGGGCAAGGATGGAGGTGGCCGAGTTGGCGCGTCCGAGGTGGAGGCCCGGTGGCGGCGATTATCGGAGGAAGCGCCACGGTGGCGCGGCGCCACCGGGCCTTTCTCGTCGGCCATCCCCAAATCGGTGAGTTTGTGGGATTTTTCTTTCTGCTTCTTTCTTCTTCGCTCTTAGCGTCTGACCTGATCGGTCGTTTTTGTATCCTCTAGGGGCTCGTAGGCATGTCCTCCCGGGCACCGCTCCCGGGGGAGAAAGAAACGAGGGCGGCCTCTCGGGCGAAGACCGCCGAGGCCGATTCCCGCAAAAGGCAGAAGGAGGAGAGGAGGAAGAAGAAGCGAAAGGAGCGCGCGGCAAGGCACGCGCGCGGCGAGGACGTATCGGAGTCCACCGCGGTGGGGACGACTTCTACTGATAGTGGGGGGAGCTTCCCCGACTACAACGCATTCCTTCCCGACCCTCCGGTGAGTGGTGGCTCGAGAGTTGGCCCGACAGCAGGCCCGCGCCGCGTCCCTCAGCGCGAAGAAGCGTCTGCGGCCGCAGCTTGTCGACGCTACTCGACCGTGGTAGCCGGGAAGCGGCCACCGACCGCCCCTTGGTGGGGGCGACGAAGAGAGCGCGCAGCGTCTGCCGCTCGCCCGCTTCGATAAGTATTTCTTCCTTCTGCTGGAACATTTTTGTAGCAAAGCCGCTCGGCGACTTTTAAATATCGTGGCGTCGCGCGCCTACACGGCGTGGCGGTGGGGCGTGCGCAGCCCACTTCTCAAGTGGCGGTCACGGCGGCTCGGTGGTCTGACCGTCGGTCGGCGCCATGGAGCACGCGATCAGTGGATGCGCCTCCTTTGAGGAGGAGAGATCGAGGCGGCGAAGAGCTCCGCGCTTCGCCCGACGCCGCGGCCGACGCGCGGTCTTCCCAGAGGAGGGGCGGCGACGCCAGCCATTGCGCCCGGCGAAGCGCGGCGGAAGAGGTGGAGCGATCGCCGACTCCACCGGCGGTGCCGTCGAGATAGTCTTCGCCGAGGGTCGGCGGTAGCGGCGGCCGCACGGCGGCGGCGCTGATGCCGAGGCGTCAGACCCCTGCCCAAAGGGCTCTCGAGGCCGACTTCGCCGCCCGGCCATGGCGCTCGTCGGGCGCCGCTCCTCCGGCGCGCGGCGAAGGTCTGCTGCCGGATGTGGCCCGGCCGGATCCATGGACCGGCCGAGGAGCGAGAGGGGGCGCCCTTGGCAGGCGCCACGGCTTGCGGAGGAGAGATAGGGTGATCCATAAGGGTCGACCCTAGCCTTAGAGTCTTCAAACAGGCGCCGGAGGTGATGGTCGGGGATTCAACCGTAAGTTTGGTAAGTCGAGCGAAGGAGTCGTGCTTTGTAACTCTCGATATGCTTCGCGATTGTGAAATGTCGTGTTGTGCAACATCTGCGGGCCTGCCCGAAGCGCCAGGCCAGCTCCTTCGTCGCCGAATGCTCAGTGGCGACCGCAGTGGAAGAAAGTGGTCACCGCGCTTGAGTTTCGCCTTGCCCAAGAGGCTTTGAACATTGGGCGGACGGAGGCGAAAAAACTCCGCCTAGGGTCGGAGGAGGCCTCAAAGGCTCTTTACGACGAGCGCCAGGGGCCGAGGCCCCGAGGGCAAGGGTGGTGGAGCTTGAATCCTCCTGGCGAGGTCACCGAGGCCAAGGACGCCGCCGTCACGGCGGGGGTGGCACAAGCGAAGCGACCCATCTGCGGTCGGAGCGGGATCGGGCCGGAGGACGCCGAACAAGCTTCGGTCCGAGCAGAGACTGCTCGTATGAGCCGCTTCCTTGAGGACGCCCTACGAGTCTCGAGGGGAAGTCGGCACTGATCGACTCTGCGATCGTAAGTATCTCAACTCCTCCATTGATTTCTTTGGTTGGGGTAACCCGTGAGAGACTCATCCGAGACGCCAAAACTCGCAGAGGTGCGAGAAAAACCGAGCGCCGCCATGGAGGCTCGGAATCGGCGGCGAGACCGCGACGTGGCGATCGCGCCAGGGGACGCAGGCTCGCGGCCGAGGGTCTCCGAGGATGGTAGGGCCGAGATGGGCGCCGAATCGAAGCCCTTCGAGGGCCGCCAGAGGTCTCGCGCCAAGTCTTGGGCACGGGCGTGCCCGAGCGCACTTGCCTCGCTACGCCCGAGTCTTGGGGCTTGTGGAGGCGGCCGTGATTGCGGGCGCAAAGATCGAGCTTCGTCGCGACCGGTCAACACCGCCTCGCACTATGACGGTGTCGACCTCGCGATGGTGAGTAGCGGCATCGCCGGAACCGGACCGACGACGAGGTCGACAGTGTTCGAGCTCCGTGTCGAGCCGCATGCTCGAGATCGCCACCACGCCCCGCCCGAGGTCGCCTTCAAGATGCGAGTCCTCCTCCTCCGTGCTTGGCCGGCCACGTGAAGAAGAGCAAGAAAGAAGTTAGCCCCCTTTTTCTTTTCTTGCAAAGATTGTGTAAACGATCGTAAGTAATTGTAAGCTCCGGTTTGCCTCTTTGCTCTCCTTTGCGTTTGGGTTTGACCGACCATAGCCTCAAGGACCACGGGTCGCTTATGCGTGGGTCGGGTCAATTTGAGAGGGCCAAGAGGATAGGAGTCTTGTTTATGCGGTGTTACGCCGCACTCATGGGGTTCGGAGTGTTCCCGATCGGCCAAGGGTTTTTCCACTCGGGCACTTCCTTCTTCCGCAAAGTGCTACTTAGCAACCATAGCGCCGGGCGTAGGTCGAAGCGCCGGTCGAGAGGGTTACCGCCGGGATAGACTCGTGACTAGTCGGTCACCGACCCACATGAGTACGTGAGTTAGCCGAAGTTCGTGTGGGAAGATTGTTCCCAATCGACTGTAAGGTCATCCCACTCAGTGCTTCCTTCTTCCGCGAGTGCTCTTGGGCAACCATAGCCTACCGGGCGAGGCCGTAGCACTCGGTCGAGAGGGTTACCGCCGGGATAGACCTCGTGGTCTACCGGGTCACCGACCACGCATGCACACCATCCGGAGCGGCTCGAGCGGGCGCCACGGCGGCCCCGAGTCGTCACGTGGCGACTGTGCTCGGTTGGGAGAAAGGTAAAGACTTATACCAGAAAAAGAAAAGAGCTTAGGATAGAATCGCCTTAACTTTTCAATGTTCCGGCATTAGGAGGATGCGACCATCGGCGTCCTTGAGTCGAAGGTGCCGTGTCGGAGAACTTCACGACGGTGAAAGGACCTCCTGTGGGGCGCCGGCTTGTGCTTATCTTTGGTTGTCCGACCCGACGCAGAACCAAGTCGCCAATACCAAGGATCGTCCTCGAACTCGGCGGTGTGGTAGCGCGCAGGCTTGTTGATATCTAGCCGACCGCAGACGGCCACGTCGCGCGCCTCGCCGAAATGGTCGATGGCGTCTTGTTGCGGCGAGCCCCGAGCCTCATCGAAGGCTTGCAATCTCGGGGAGCCGTATTCCAGGTCAGTGGGCAAAATGGCTTCAGCGCCGAACACCATAAAGAAGGGTGTGAACCCGGTCGCCGGTCGGCGTGGTCCGCAGACTCAGAGGACGGAGGCGGCTCGGCTACCAGCGCCTGCGAAATGCTTGAGCCGATCAAGATCCGCGGCTTGAGTCCTTGAAGGATCATGCCGTTAGTGCGCCGACCGCCGTTAGTCCGCGGATGGGCTCTCGCGCCCAATCGACACGGATGTTGAAGTCGCCACGAACTCGAGAAATTCCTTCCCGTGAACGTGTTCGTTGTCGGTGATGATGGAGTTTGGGACTCCAAACCTAAAAGCGATGTCGCGGAAGAAGATGGCCGCTTGTACCGACGTGGCGCCACGACCGGCTTGGCCTCTATCCACTTGGTGAACTTATCTACCGCGACGAGCGGTGGGTGAAGCCCCGGCGCTTTCTGAAGGCCCGACCAAATCGAGTCCCCGACGGCAAAGGCCACGTGATGGGGATCGTCAGAAGCTTGGCGGATCGTCTGCCGAGCAAAGAATCGCATCCTTCGCGGTCGCGTCGATATGCTCGGCCCGACCACGGTGGTTGGCCAAGAGAAACCTTGTCGAAAGGCCTTTCCCACAAGAGATCGGTGCTTTGCGTGGTGACCGCAGACTACTGTGTATGTCGTCCAAAGAATTGTTTTCCTTGGTCGGTCAAGATACATTTTGGAGGACCGGAGGACTCCTTTGTAGAGGTCCAGGCGATCAGACGAAGGATTTTGCCGCGACGGCGAGGCGCCGCCTCGGTCGGTCGGGAAGTGACCCGTCCACAAGCGGTCGATGTAGGGCCTCCTCGGCCGGACTCAAGTGCTAGCACACCGCGGCGATCCGCCAAGTCTACGCCCGACCAGCGCTCGGCCGGGCGACCGTCCGGATTGGTCGGGTGGCCGCCACCGTCGAGTCCACCGACAAGGCCGCAGGAGGTCGGAGACGAAGATCCCGGCGGGATGGGCTCTCTGCTGAGGCAAGATTGGCGGTGATCGGCCTCGCCATTGTAGCGTCGGTAGCTATGGTGAAGCTCGAAACCCTTGAACCGCTCCTCGAGCCGGCGTGCTTCGACAAGATGCTGCGGCCATGCGGCGTCTCTGGCTCCGCAGCCTTCATGACTTGGTCGACGACAAGCTTGAGTCCCCGTGGACGAGCGGCGGGCACCGAGGTCGGCAGCGATCCGGAGACCGTTGACGAGCCTCGTGCTCGGCAATGTTGTTGGTCGCGTCGAAGAGCAACCTAATGGCGTATTGAAGCTCTGCTTCGAGCGGGAGATGATGATTTACTCCGCGCCGCGCCATTCTTGGTGTAAGACCCGTCAAGTACATTGTCCAAGACTCGGGTCTTCGACCACCGGTGGTGCACGGGCTTGGTCCACTCGGCGACGGTCGCCGAGCTCGCGATTTGATCGCCGTCAGGGGCGATATTATGCCATGGCCGCTAAGCTCGAGCGCCCATTTGGCTATCCTTCCCGAGGCATCGCGATTATGGATGATCTCGCCTAGTGGGGACGTGGTCACCACGGTGATGGCGTCTTGTCGATCGGCGTAGTGAACGAGTTTCCTCTTTGCGATGAGCACCGCGTGAGTAACTTCGCACTGTGGGTACCGAGTCTTGACTCGGAAAGTACCTCATCGATGAAGTAGACCGCCGTTGTACCTTGAGCTCACGGCCTTCTTCCGCCGCTCCACCACGAGGGCCGCTACGACGACTTGGGTAGTGGCGGCGATGTAGAGGAGCAACGGTTCACCCGGTGCCGGGCGACCAGATCGAGGCGAGGACAGAAGGCCTTCAAGCGGGTGAGGGCCTCCCGAGCCTCGGTGTCCAACGAAGCGGTCGGATTTCTTGAGCGACCAGAGCGGCATTCGCGTTCGCCGAGGCGAGACACGAACGGCTCAAAGCCGCCAGCACCCGGTCACCTCTGACCCCTTTGAGGTTGCCGACCGGGCCCATCCTTGCGATCGCCGAGATCTTCTCTGATTGGCCTCGATGCCTCGCCGAGACGATGAAGCCTAAGAGCTTTCCTTTGGGGACCCCAAGGCGCACTTCTGCTGGTTGAGCTTTATGCGAAACCGTCGAAGGTTCGCGAAAGTCTCTTCTAGGTCGGCGATAAGGTCGTCGACCTTCCCGGTCTTTACGACAATATCGTCGACATACGCCTCAACGTTGCGGCCGATCCGGTCATTGAAGCACGTTTGCATACATCGCTGGTATGTAGCGCCGCGTTCTTCAGCCGAAGGGCATTGTGACATAGCGAACGAGCCGAACGGAGTGATGAAGGAAGTCGCGAGTGGTCGGACTCCTTTAGCGCAATCTGTGGTAGCCCGAGTAGGCATCCAGAAGGAAAGAGACTCGCACCAGCGGTGGAGTCGATGACTTGGTCGATGCGAGGTAAGGAATGGGTCCTTGGGACATGCTTTGTTGAGACTCGTATAGTCAACACACATTCTCCATTGCCCGTTCTTCTTTTTACAAGTATGAGGTTGGCTAGCCACTCGGGGTGGCGCACCTCTTTATAAACCCCGCCGCCAAGAGTTTGGCGATCTCCTCCTATAACCCCGCGCTTTCCTCGCCGGCGGCGCAGCGCTGGGCGACCGGCTTTGAGCCCGGTCGGACGCTCAAGGAGTGCTCGGCGACCTCCTTTGGAATGCCCGGCATGCCGGAGGACCACCATGCGAAGACATCTTTGTTAGTGCGAGGAAGTCGACGAGCGCGCTTCCTATTTGGCGGGGAGCGTGGCTCCGACCCGCACGGTCTTGGTTGGATCACAGGGATCGACCGTGACCTCCTTCGTGTCCTCGGCGGATTTGAAGGATCCCGCCCCTGATTTGCTGGATTCAGGGACGGACTCGGCGGCTTCCCTCCTGAGCTTGTTGAGTTCCGCAGGCAACGATCGCCGAGGCGAGCTCACACCGCCGCGCTCAGATCGAAGGCAAGCCGAAAGACGATGCCGCGGTAATGACTCCATGAGGTCCGCATCTTCACTTGAGGTAGGCGTGGCTGGGATCGCCATGAACTTGGCGTAGCATGGCCTCCCGAGATGGCGTGGTAGGCGCCGAGGAAATCCACAACCTCGAAGGTGAGGTCTCGGTGCGGAAGTTTCCGGCCTCGAAGGTGACGGGCGGTCGACCGCCGAGCGGATGGGCTTGTCGGCGGGATGACGCCATGGAAAGGTGCCTTGCTTGGCCGGAGGCTTGAGCGCGGACCCCATAGCGTCGAACGCCTCAACGTAGGATGTTAAGGCCGCTCCCGTCCATCGGCACCTTCGTGAGGCGCTTTGTTCGACGACGGGTCGACCACCGGTACCTCCCGGTGTGGGGACGCGATCGGGTGATCGGTCCGATCAAAGGTGATCGGAACTCCACCACCGAAGATATTGGGGACGCCCGCGCGGCGGTGTGGACCTCGTGGTAGCGAGCTTGAGCCGACGCTTGTCGGCGTAGTGCCGGCCTCCGAAGATCATGAGGCGCCCGTCGGGCTCGGGAACTCGTCGTCGCCTTCTTCTCCGCTGTTCAGCGGGGCGCGCGAGCTTCTTTCCTTTGCTTGCGGCGTGGTGGGGACGCTAGAAAGATAGCGCCAGACTTCGCATCCGTATTTGTGCTTGACGGAGAACCCATGGTTCGGGCATGGGCCGCCCATTAATTTCGGCGTGGTCGGGGCGACGGCCGCCGCGCCGCCGCTTGGCAGGCGGTCGACCGTGGCGACCACTTGGTCTCACGGATCTGCTTCCGTGCCGCCTGCTTGTCGGCGGTCGGAAGAGACCCGCTTTGACGCCGGGCTCGCTGGCCTTTCCTCCTTCGAAAATAGCCCCTACGGCCTCCTCGCGGAGGCGTGGTTGGTGGCGATGTCGAGGAGCTCCTTGGTGGTCCCGGCTTGAGGCGGCCCACCAGTGCACCAAGACCTTGCAGGAGGTGCCAGATGAAGGCTCCCACGACATCGGCGTCGGAGATGTCGGGAGCTCGTTACCGGGCGGAAAACCTCCGATGTAGTCCCGAGAGTCTCCCGGCCGCCGCTGCAGCCTTCGAGTCCCAGGAGTTACCAGGCGCTTATAAGTGCCCCGAAGTTACCGACGAAGAGATTCTTCAAGTCACCCAGCCTCTGACGCTTTTGAGGCGGTACTCGAGCCGTGCTCGAGCCGAATCCGCGAGGTAGATGGGGAGGCACCGATGATGAAGAGATCATCTGTCGCTCCCCCGCCCGACGCGAGCCGGTAATCTTGAGCCGACACACGGGTTGGTGGCCCTGTACTTGGCAATGTTGGTAGGCGCCGGAATCGGGCGGAAAATCACCGGCGGATCCTTGGCAAAAGCCCGTGGTCCGGACCATCGGGCTCGGCCGCGATAGTGGCGCCACCATCCGCAACACGTGAGTGGCGGCGTCCTCCGCCATCTTTCTTCGCGCCGAGGGTGGCGCGGATGTCGAGGCATTACCGAGGCGCCGCGCACCAGGTGCGTGAGGCCCGGGTGGTTCATGGTGGGTGCGGTCTTGGCCGCACTCCACCGGCTCGGCGCAGACGGGCCCGGTGGCGGAAGTGGCGCCGGTGTGGTAGGAGCCGGAGGCTCAGATAAAGCCGCGACGGCGCTCCGCCCACCACTCGAAGGTTCCGTAGGTAGCTCGCCTCTGGTTTGCGGGCTCGGAAGGCCTCGAGCAAGATTGCGGCCGCAGCCCACGCTTTGGCTTGCGTGAGGAAAAAGCGGGGGCGCGGATTCGCCCCAACTTGTGGTGCTTTGGCGTCGCGCGTGCGCGCGCGCCAAAGACTTGCGCTGCTCGGCTCGCCCCGCTCCAGTTGGCTGGAGCCGGTCGAGCTCGACCTTCGCTCCTCCGCTCTCCGCGTTGCCGTTGGAGCTCAGCCAGCGAGCCCGAAGGCTCAAGGCCTCGCTGGTATTCCCCCCCGTGCCTCGGTCGCGGCGGACGGGGACCGTCGTAGCCGTGGTGGCTACGCCAATCGGCCAGGTGCCGCCACGCTGCACTCGCGAGTGCCGCTGCGGGCGGGATACTCCGTGTCGGAGCTGGAGCCGTGGTGGAAGAGTCTTCCAAAGAACTCGTGGACGGAGGTTGGGATGTAGCCACCATAGCTACAAGTCGTGGCGAGCGGAGGTGACGGGATCTCTCGCAGTTCGGAGGGCTTTCGCCAAAGGAGGTATAGCGCTCCTCGGGTTCGGCTTTGGGACTGCGAGGCGCTCAAGCCGAGTGGGACGAGGTTGCGGGAGATGGTGTCCGAGCTCCCGCAGCGCCGCCCTCCGGCGGCGGGGGATGAGCGTGAGCTCTCCTCCGAGGTGACGGTGGCCGAGGGAGCCGGCGGATCCGCTCCCGAACACATCATGCCGCCGTTGGAGAAGAATGCCATCAAGGAGACGAATGGGAATCCGAGATGTGCCAAGACGCCGCAAGCCCCTACCGGGCGCTGCTAACCGCCGGCGCTTGGAGCGCGGCAAGTAAATTTGTAAGTCTAAGGGGCTGCGCGTTCCTCGCTCCTCGAATGGTTAGACCACAGAGTCCAAGATGTATACCGGTTCGGCCAAGGTCCCTACTCGATTCGGCGTTGGTGTTGTATTCATCAAAAGCGGATGATCGCACCGAAGTTTTTTACAAGCGAGAGGTGGAGCCTCAACACTAGAATGATCTAAACTTAGCTCTCGTAAGGAGAAGAAAAAGAAGAAGAGGAAGAAGAGGAAAAGCTCTCTTGTAGCTCTTACTCGCGCCTGTTAGGAGGTTCCCGCCTCCTTTATTCAAGACTGAAGGGCGTGTTACATCGAGAATTGGCGGCGCCAGCGAGCTACTTCTAGGGGCTTCGGCCTTGCCCCGCCGTCGCCAATCGCTCGCCGATCGGTCGCTTGTTCGCCGACCGGTCGCTCCGCCGAGCCTATCTTTGGGTCGGTGGTCTAGCCGGTCGAGTGGTTAGGTAATCCTCCGGAAGTGGCGAGCCGCTCTCGTGATCCATGTGGGTGCCGACGTAGTCGCGTGTGACGTTGGAGTTGCCTCGGAGAGAGCGTGTCCTTGCACCGTGGGTGGCCGGTGATGGGACAGAGACGTGGCTTCAGCAGCTATCAAATCGTTTTGGGAAGGACCACCGCCTCGCTCGACCACTAATGACCGCTCGTGGGGCACGTGGCCTTAGGTTGACACGGACTCCGGCGCGCGCGCGCCCTCGGTGGGGATTATCATGGTTCGGTCGAGCCGGGGATCCCGTCCCCGCGGGGTCGGGAACCTCGCCGAAGTCGGAGTCGGGGATCCCGCCCCGCCGCGGGGTCGGGAACCTGCTGAGTCGGTCGGGGATCCGTCCCGCTGCGGGGTCGGGAACCTCGCTGAGTCTGAGTCGGACCGGCCGGAATGGTCTCCCTGAATGGTCTCGTAGGCATTTGGGTAGCAGGCCGGGGACGGCCTGTTTAGGCTGGGGCCGTATTCGAGGCCGCCTGCTTGCTGCTCTGGGCTTTGCTTGTTGCAATTGGGCCGTTGGTGCACCCCTGTTTTATGAGTATTCGTCAGCTTATTTGACAAGGGAAGTTTATTTTATTGTCCTACATGCCTACGGTTAAAACATCCTACTTCCCGAACGTGGGAACATGGCCCAATAGGTTGGTAGGACAAGACATATCACCCTAGAGAAAAGTTTTCTTCCTTTACGGTCATTAAAAATAACTATAATCATTATGGAGAAGAAGTCTTACCTCAACGTTTGTCCCGATATGAATTAAAGCCTTAAGAAAATTCTTTATTTACTTAAGGCTTGGGGGCTAGCTGACGAGGATCGTTGACTAGTCAAACATTTAAGGATCTTGACAAGAATCATTGACTGGTCAAAACATCTAAGGATCCTACCGTGGATCATTTTGGGTGGTGACCCTCTTTGGCTGCCTCGACCACTCAAAGACTGCTACGACCACTCTATGCTACGACCACTTTAAGGTCTCATACCTCTCTTAGATCATTGGTCCTGGACTTCTCACATGATGAGTGATTCTATATGCGGAGAATCCCAGAACTCTTCCTAAGACATTATCGAAGAAGACAAAGCAAGAAATTCTCCATGTACAAAGACCACACGGGGAATTTCTTAAGTCCACGTGGAGGTAGTTATCAAGATATTGTACGAGATAAGAAGACATGACAGTTCACGGTGGAACATGACAGTTAGAAGAAAACAAAGAGGCGGCAGTTAGACAGCAACTCCCACCGCTTGACAGCTATAAATTCTTATGGCCTGCGCGCCATTTAGATATAAAAAAAGAGACGAGCACACTTGGTTAAGATTTCGATCTCTTTTTGTAAGTTTCATTCCACTGTAGCAAAGTCAAGAAATAAAAAGCATCCCTACTTATATTTTATTTTGTGTCCGATTTGCGGACAAAAGTCCCAATCATCGACAGAAGCAATTGAGTTTGAACCATAATCGCTAAATGAAAGTCTTGGAACCAGCTAGTTTAGACTTGATGGGTCACTATAAAAAAAATAGGAGGTGGTGAAAAGCAATGGTTCAAAGGTCCTTGTAGAGACCAATAATCTCAAAGCAATGGTTCAAAGGTCCTTGTAGAGACCAATAATCTCCTATTATGAATGAAATAATGTTCCATTACAAAATAACTCTCGCAGATGGCATGAATAAGATATACAATTATTAAATTCCGAAAATCCTTAATGAGATCCCTGAGAGACTCGAAATTTCTGACAAGAAGGGAAGAAAATCGCAACATATATATAAATTTTGTACCTAATAATCTCTTACCTAAAGAAATATCATCTTTCAGAAGAAAGAGCATCTCCCTAAATGAAAATCATCATACCAATTGACTTGTAAATTACACCAATGGTTAAGAGATCCCTAGGAGCATAAAATGACCCCATCAAGACCCAAAAGAATGCAACGAGGAACCCATAGACTGGAAGTGTGCCACATAAGCACTTATAAAGTGCATCTCACACCGGAAGTTAGTGGGGGTGGAAATATCCTCTAGTACCATGAAGTTACAATGTACATTAGTGATAAAGGCAATTTGATTTATCCCCTAAATGCCAAAACTAAGAATGGTTATAGCTTACTCTGTGTGGTGCAATCATACTTTATGGATCCACAGAACAAACCTTTGGTTGTAAACCTAGAGATTGTTACAATATATTAAGACCTTAAAAGGTTCTAATGACTCGTATCGAGAAGGCATATGACATTGCAGCTAATATTACCCCTATATCCTCTGCAATGACAATCTACTTGTGTTGCACAATCAGAGAGTGGTATTCGATGGGTTAAGCATATTAATCCATTCTCACAATTTCTAGATAAAGAGTGGGATAATTGTCAAGAAGACTAAATATTGTGGTAATCTAGTTGATTTACTCACAATGGCATTGCCTATACATTTTCGAAAAATGTATTGAAATCATTAGAGCAAGAAGACTTCAATGAATGTTGGCTTCAGATGGAGCATATGCTAAACATTGAACATCATACTTGAGATTTAGAAAATCTTAACCTTAGAGGTGTTATGATGATTGTGCTACCTAAATTTACCTTTGAAGGTTTTACCACTTTAATAATTCAGATGTAATTGATAAAAAAATGCAAAGATCATGCGATCATGCATAGATCCTGATGATCATTATTAAATTATAGATATAATTGTCGTACTCTTCTTCCCTTAGTGAGTTTTTCCATTATGTTTCTCACATGAAGGTTTTTAACGAGACAACAAGTCCAACACAACTTAACGTGTACTATGTAAACTTTTCTCTATTCTTTTTCTTTCCTAACTGGTTTCTTAGAATGAATTTTTGATGAGGCATATACATGATGTGGCTTATTTGTCCAAGGAAGTGCGTTAAGAAACCCTTTTACGTGGTTGTTAGCAAAAATGCCGTAATGCCTTTGAAGGGGTCCACTCTATTATTCTACAAATAGACCCTTTGTGTACTGAGAAGTGATGACGATTAAAAAAGAATTCTCCTCCTCTCTCACATGTGTGTCTTACACTGTATTGATGCTTGTGATTAATCTACACGTCAGTACAGTGACCGTGTGACGAGACGACCGCCGAATCTCGATCAATCACCGATCTTGTTTGTTTTTCTTTGACTCTATGGTCAGAGGAGGACCCGGAAAGTGGAGAAATATTCTGTGGCCGTTGAGAAAAGTCGCCACCATGTCCGTCCATTCTCGCAAAGGCGCGAGCAAACGCGGTTTCCCTTGTCTCCACTCTCCCGGCCTTTCGTTCGTCGTCACGTCGTTTTTCTGGCCTCCGCGCGGAGAAAATGGGGCATTCTGCTCCACGATGATCAGCTCCTGCCAACCAACGCGGCGGGCGGGCCAGACGCGTTTCTTTGATCCATCGTGTCGTCGCTTTCACATCTCGAAATATTTCTTCACATTCTGAGTCGATGGTGCATGTCTGTACGGTTGTAGAACAGTAGGACAGATTAGGAAAAAAAACGTATGCTCTGTGTTGCCAGTGTACTACCGTGTAGGCGCATACGGAGTTATGGACCATGCCGGCATGCCCCCGTCCGCCATGAATTCGATCGGCATAGCAAGTCAAACGTTTCACACTCCGGTTCAAGTAGCCCTTGTTATTTTGTTATCTTTTTCACGGTAGGTTGATACGCGGTGTCGTGCTAACTTACAGGCATTTTTTTTGGAGTGTCTGGCTTTGTCAACGTCCTGCGTGTATTTCTTTTCTTTTCTCCCCGTCTGTCAACGTGCACCTTGTTTAGTATAGCCGGCTTGTCTGAGTGGTGGCATAGCATGATGAGTCGTTACTGAAACAAGGATGCATCTGCCGCATAGGCTGTTGGTTGAGTGAAAACTGAAAAGAGGTCGGCACAGTACTAAAAGGCTGTAGTTTTCTTTTCCAAATTAATCTTCAAGTTTGATACTTTTATGCTACTTTATCTCGCGTGGTTTACTTACTAATTCTGCTCTGTGAAGGTTGCATGGGGCGGCCTGCCAGTGAAAGCACACTATCCAGCGACATCTTCTGGGCTTCGGGTGCGCGCGCCACTTGCGTTGCTGCGTGCGTAGGCTTCAGAACCTGTGATGCATTCTCGGCCGTGGATCTGGTGGAGCTTAACGAATCCTCACCGTTGGTGGTTAGTATCGCCGTGCTCGCTCGGAATCGAGAGAGCGAAATTGGGTTCTGTCTGGACCAGTTAAAACGGCAGAGTTAGGGAAAGAACATTCATGGGCTGGAGGCCCAATTAGATTCCGAAGAGGTGGCCCAGGTTGGAGCATCAGGACCAAGGTTCAAAATTTCGGCGAATTTCGGACCACCCCGAGATCTCAAGTACCGGCCGGAAAAAAATTAATTTTTTTTGAAATTGCTACAGTAAAATCCGAAATTTCGTTTTTTTGGGCGAAATTTAGTGTTTTTTTTGGCCGGTTTTGAAAGTTTTAGGTCCGGATTTGACCGGATTTGGTCCAATAACCCTTAGGAAAGTCATCTCCTATGAAAATTTGTTGAAAAACCTAATTTTTTAAACATTTTAAAATTTTGGCAGAAACACTGTCAGATTTTTATAAAATTGTAAAAGCATGATAATAATCTAAAAATTTTATGGTACTATAATTAGTATATTAGGATCATACATAAAAAATTTAAAAATAATTTAACTTCATTTGTTATCTTTAAAAAATCAAAAACAGGATGAACATAATTTGGACAGTTATATTGTCAGAATTTTATAAATTTTCTTGAGTGTGATTATGATCTAAATTTTTTTTGAGAGATTAATAATTGACTCAGTAACATTATATAATTGTTTTAAAAAAATTCAACTTTGTTTGTTATATTAT
Organism: Otatea glauca; assembly: GCA_036346275.1. Taxonomy (NCBI): domain Eukaryota; kingdom Viridiplantae; phylum Streptophyta; class Magnoliopsida; order Poales; family Poaceae; genus Otatea; species Otatea glauca. The sequence continues at coordinate 59,526,052 of CM070721.1, forward strand.
ATTTCAAAAATCAAAAAGAAAAGAACATAAATGGTACTGTGCCTTGTAAGAATTTTATAAATTCACTGGAGTGTGATCGTGAATCACAATTTTTATGGGATATTAAGAACTTACTTATCACCATTCTTTAAAATTTTCAAAAAAAATTATGGTTTACATAATTTTTCATTTTGTTCAAGTTTGCCGGTAAGCCTTTTAACATGGCAGTAGTACTGTTCGAATTTTTAAAACTTCATATAGTTTGATTATCATCTGAAAATTTTATGAGAGCATTATAGATACATCATAACCATGCAAAAAAAATTTCAACAGTTTCTAACTTCATTTGTATCATTTTCCATTCGGATCAAACTTGTCGGTCAGTGTTCTATCAGGACAGCGCCACTCTCCGAATTTTTAAAAATTCCTCACATGTGATAATCAGCTTAAATTTTTATGAGAACATTATTTATGGATCATAACCATGCACAAAAAATTTCAACAGTTTATAACTTGATTTGTACCATTTTCCATTCCGATCAAACTTGTCGGTCAGTGTTTTATCAGGACAGTACCACTCTCCGAATTTTTAAAATTCCTCATGTGTGATAATCAGCTGAAATTTTTGTGAGACCATGAGAATTGTGTCAGGAATCTCCAAAAAAAATTTCAAAATTTTTCGATAACGTTTAGACTACTTTTCAGCCAGTGCAAAAAAACCCAAAATTTCAGATATTTCGCCCGAAATTTCGGGTTTTTTCGCCGAATTTCGTTTTTTTTCCGGATTGGACCGGATTTGAATTTTCAAATTCAAATTTTGTCCGAAATAATTCCGAAATTTCAAAATTTCGCCGAAATTTCGTTATCCGGCCTGAGGCGAAATTTATTCTGAAACCGAAATTTGAAACCTTGATCAGGACCAAGGCGGAGAGCTCTGGGACTACAACTCAACAAGTACCATCCATGTCGACAAAAAAACACTGTACAAATTTTTTTACAGTAGAAAAATATTGTTTATAGTGCTGTAGTAATACTATTTATCATATTTTTAAACGTCTATCATCTCGGTCGGATGATCACCTTCCTAGATATCATGTGTCATCTTCTCCATCCATCTCCTCCATTCTCTTTTCCCTACTCGCTTCCCCTTCTTCCTTCTCTAACATAAAAAATTAAAATTAGGATATTTATACTTTCAAAATTTTAAATAGGAAGTTTCAACTCGAAAAAATTCAACAAAAAAAATTTAAATCAAAAAATTTCAAATTAGGAAATTTCAACTCGAAAAATTTCAAATCAGAAGTTTAAACTCGAAAAGTTTCAACTTGAAAAATTTCAAAGCGAAAAGTTTTAACTCATAAAATTTCAATTCAAAAACTTTTGGTTTCAAAAGTTCCTATTCAAAATTCAAGTTGAAAAAAATCCAAAAAAATTCAAACCGGAAAGTTTCAACTCGAAAAAAATTAAATCGAAAAATTTCGAATTTAAAATTTTCAAATTATAAAGTTTCACCAAAAAAATTCAAATTAAAAAGTTTTATAAAATTTAAATTAAAAATCTTACAGATTTGATTAAAAAATAAAAAAAATGTTCGATGGTTTGTAAAAAAAAGCAAAAAGATATTGGGTCAAAAAATCTGAGCGCATGAATTCACAACAGCCCTTGTTGCTCCACGTGGCGGTCCAGAGAGACTAGAGCGCACGAAATCGTTCCTACGGCCGACCGTAAAATAGCATTCCGCTTGGGCACTGCACCGATCCCTGTCCAGGTGGGGAAGGGGCGGTTTCAAATCGGAGTCGCGTCGAGACTCGAGACCACGCTAGTCCTATGCCTCTCTCCTCTTCTCGAACCTTCGGCTTCCGCTTGCTTCTCGAACCTTCCTTCCCTGCTCACCTCCCCGCCACTTCCCCGCTCCGAACCCTAGTCCCGGTGCCAAAAACCCTAGCTCTCGCGGCCGGCCGCGTAAAACCTAGCGAGCACCAGCTCCTCCGCACGGCGTTGGGAGGCAGCGGAGAGATGGTGGCGTTGCGGGTGGAGGGGAGGCGGCGGGTTTGACGGCGCCAGCGCGGTGATCGCTCGGGCTCCTCATTGCATGTCCCCATGGCCGCCACGGTCTTCGCGCGGGGTCTGGGTGGCGGCGGAGAGAGACGGTGCCGCGGGTGGGACGCTGGAGGCGCCCGCCTCCCATGGCGCGCTCGCCGAGGTCGAACGCGTTTCGGATCCCGTCGAGGTATGTCAGATCCCGCATTAGGGTTTTTACATCGTTGGTCCTCGTGCACATTATCTACTGCAATTTGTGCGATACGCTTGATCTGATGCGTAGTTCCCTATTAAAACGCTCGGATTTCCCCATATATTTGTCTGGATGTTGTTAGGCCATACTGTGTGATTTTCTTCTTATTTTTGGGGCCAAGTCCTCTCGTGCTGGTTCAATTCGACGATCCTTTGCTTGCTCCTGACCTTAGGATTGCTCTGTTGTTGACTTGTGGGAGTTCGTATAATGGTTGATATGGTGTGTCAGTGTCCCTCGTTTGATAATGTCTAGATCTACATTAATTATCTAATGCATTTTGTGCGGTGCCCAGAATTATCTGAAGCTTATATCTGGTTGAAAGTCTCAGATATTTCCTGTACTTTTTGCTCCACAAAGAATAGGAGTTGAGTGGTGACTACTTTAGGTGGTGGTTTCTGAGGGGAACATGTTTCCTCCATTCATATGTTTTTTTTGACTCGAATACAGTAGAAGAGGCTCCTACTGCATACATATAATAAAGGTTAAACGGGTAACTCCATTCATATGTTGTGGCAGAAAAAATGTACTCCCTCTACTCTCAAGTATATGTTGTTTTGGACATTAGCATGGTCTGATGGTCTCAATTGTGTAATCTTGTTAACTAATTTTGTAATAATATGCTAGCAAAAATAATAAAATCAAAATATCGTGGGAGTACTTTTCTTGACGAATATATCATTATCATTTTCATACGAGCAATGACCAATGTAGGTACTTTTATATACATCAGTGATTTAGTGGTCAAAGTTAGAAAATCTGACTGTGCTCGTATCATGGTGAGACATTTATTTGTAAATGGAGGGATGAGGAAGTATTCCCTAATGGTGGGGCAGTTTAAAGGGCTCATATTGGGGCCTTTACCTCACCGTGCGCTGCCCTTTTTCTCAGCATATATAACTGATTTGTCACGTTTCATTCAATGGCAATGAGATTACATATGGGTTCGGCAGAACTTGTGGATGGGGCTAATAAGAAAGTAATAGCTGGAACTTTATTAAATATATTCTATTCTTGCATGTTGGTAGCCGCTCCTAAAAGGATAATATTGATGTTCATTATTGTCGCGATTGATAGCTATTGTTAGACTCCTGATGTGCACCAATGTTGCTGTTGTTTATTATGGTTGATGATTACGATACTTCTTGCTCGCAAGCCATCTTAAATATTTTCCCTTTTAATCCACATGTTGCAGTTTATAAATTGCTTCTGAACACAAAATATAATATAATTATTTCGTCCTCTCAAAACATTTAATCTGGATTACTAGGCTTGCTCTATGAACATTTATGCAAAACTGGAAATGGATTGTTGTCACATCCTATATCGTACTCTTGACACGTTTTCTTCAATGCTTGCAGCCATGTATACTTCGTTTCATGTTTTTGGTGGATCTATCACTTCTTTGACAATCAATGTTACCAGTGAGGGACTGAGGGGACTGAGGGTATTCTGCTTTGCCAATTTGTTTTTTTAATCACCAGGCCAGGACGTGTTAAATACTGAATATGACATTATTTGTTATTTATCTAGAGAAGTTGACTCGCAAGTTGCTTGTATAACAAAATAAGTGCTAGTATTTGTGCATGTAATTCATACACTAATTTCTTTTTTATATCTGCATGGTAAATATGTATTGCTCAGGTACAAGCTATAGCCTATATTCTTTCCACCAGAGCCTGTCAAAATCATCACTGTCCATGGCATATGACTGAAGCAAAGCATAATAACATCTTTGGCCTTAGAGATCCAGGAAAATCTTGCATCGGGAAGTAGTGATATTGGAGGTCAGTTTTTGTTTATTTTGTGATGTCCTGTTCAGAAAGCACATTTCTGTAAGTAAGAAAGTGAAGTAACTATTCATTTTGTATAATCTACGATTGGCCACATCTTTGACATATTTTTGCTGGAGCATATTCTCTTGCATACCTGCCTTTTCCACCTATCTCTGTTTGTCATACTGCAAATTTTGCTATCAGCTCCAAGATACCATGATGCGAGTTTTGCATCATGCACTGGTTTGTTAAAAGTGGCAACCTGATTGAAGATTTTAGAATGAAGTGTCCCACCTTAACATTCTTAGAATGAAGTGTCCCACCTTAACATTCTTAGAATGAAGTGTCCCACCTTAACATTCTTTTGTAATTTAATATTTTATATTCGTAGGAGGCACACTTGCACACACGTAGTTAGGGGATATATCACATATATTGTCGTATGTTTGGAGACGAGACACGAGAGTGGGCGGACACCGGCCGTTTCATTGGCCGCCGTCCACGAGGGAGAGAGTTGACTCAAGAGTTTATACAGGTTCGGGCGTTAAGCAAACGCCCTACTCCTGTCGGTGTGTTTCGTTGGTTTGGGGGGTTCGCTTGCCTGTGCTTAGAGGACACACCAGTTGTCAATCTTGTATTCAATAATAGCCTAAGTCCCAAGTAAGGGTTACAGTGGTTTTTTATAAGCGCCCAGCCTATTACACAAGTACCATCCTACCCTTACTAGAGCAGCTTGAGTGGGGGCATCTTGGTCATTCCGGTGAGGAGGTAGTGGATCCCACACCATCGCCTCGCAGGGGTAGGCAGGGTTCCGGGGTCCCACAGGGGACTTGGTGACCCTACTCGGTGGTTGGTCCCGAGTGGCTCGAGGGTGCCCACCCATCTCCATGAGCGTCTGGTCCCCCCTTCTTGGACCGGGCGTCTTGCCAAGTGCCCCGTGGTCAGGGGGCGAGGTGAGACCCCTTGAAGGACTGGAATCCTCCCGAGTACTTCCTCTAGATAAGTCCATAGGGCATGCCCACGGGGTATAAGCAGACCTCCCGGGGGGCATGCTCACGGGGTATGCCCGTAGGGGACGAGTAGACCTCCCGCTGGATATGTGTAGACCTCCTGTGGGGTATGTCTGCTGGTTACGAAGGGATCTCCCGAGCTAGAGCCCACATGTATAGGGGGATCTCCCCTCAACACTCCCTTTAGAGAGTTGGCTCCCCGTAAGGGGATCTCCCGTGACACCCTGTTAGAGAGGTTTTGAGCCCATTGGCTTGGGGATGGTGGAGGCGTTGTATGATGCCCCCCAACATGTATGCTGACCTTTTAGATTACCTTTAAAGTTTGCTGTAATATTATGTGGTGAATATACTTGTGAATTTAATATCTGTTCACCTTCACAAGATTACCATGACTCACACAGTGGTTGTTGTACAGGTTAAGTAGGATACAAAGGTTTTCCAGCAACAATGATATTGGTCAATTGATTAATGCTTATCTTCTGCATAATATGGGTTTATTATTTGTGGTGGCATTCCATACTGTAGTCATTTGAAGCATCATATTGCACTTGAGCTTGCCATGAGCCAAGCAATATCTGGTTATCCTTTGATTTTGATGGACAGACTACTTGCAGAATCCTTAATGTCTATTAGGTTGCTGCGAGTTTGTCTTGAGGAACACTGCAAATCTGGAATAGGATTCCAATTTCCAAACAATCATTTATCATCTATCATTTTTCTTAGGAGTCGTCTATTGAGATGGGAAATCCAATTCCTTGGTGGATTCTTGCAAGGTTCGTTGGATGATTTAATGTGAGCACACCATTTTTGAGGAATTTCACCTAAGGATCAAAGTTCTAGATTAATGAAATTATGTCATTCCATATCCTCTAGATGAGCTAATCTTCTATACAATTCCCCATCACATCCTACCTTCGTTTCCTAAGCCAATCTCCGTGTCCTCAACTTTTAGGTTCAAATACTGTAACATTTCTTTCTATGGAGGTATTTACTAGACAGTTGAATGCACGGGAAAGAATCACTAGTGGACTAAACGGTTTGTTGCCTATAGCTTGCAAATGATACCCCCAAAATAACAACCTTTTAGTGTTGTATCTTCATAAAAAAACTGTAGGCTTTTGCTAGTTCATTAGGTATCTTGCTTATCGATCAGTGAGTTGATAAGTAGGTACTTAACAATGTATGAAGTTTCCTGGTATTTTTTTCTTCTGTACTGGAGGAAAGATCCACCAAATCTTCTTGCTTGTTTGCGACAATAAAATTATCAGGTGACATATGTTCTTTATTTGGATAGTATTTGATTGGCATCATCCTGTAGTCTTTCTAGTATTTGCAATTTCTTCTTAGGGTTCATTGTTGGGTGATGCCACGTGTGGTGGGAAGTTGGTTGTCCTGTAAGCAATGTTTAGTATCATTTGAATGTTGAATGTTAGTTCTTGAAGGTTAATTTCTGATATGATATGCGCTCTATTAATGCAGACAAGGTATTCATAGCTTGGTGCTGTTGATAGAGGGCATTAGCGGTAATTTAGCAGGAGGAAACGGTGTTCCTTTCCAGGTACTTACATAAAAATCCTATGAAGTTACATGCTCACCTCAATAAAGCTGGAATGTTTATTCCATGTGTCCCACCGCACCTAATCAACCCATTCTACCTTAGCATGTGAATGAGGTCTTTCTGGATATTTTGAGTGCTACGGACGTAAGAGGAGAGCTGCTGTTAATACTAGTTTCTTGCATAGGAAATCATGATACTGCTGCATTCCTGACATTCATGGATGCAAATTATGTTCCAAAATAGCTAGGATCATTATCACATATTATCTATTGCTGCATCAGTTTCTTTTAATCTAAGTGCCATCACTTGTCACGTTTTTATCTTTTGAACAAAGGGCTAGATCACCCTGTTTTCTACCTTTCTAGTTATCAATGAAACCTGAATGATTAAAGATCGTTTACCCAGTTACCAGTTTAGTCCTTAGATAGGTAAACTGAGTTATGTTTGATTTATATTCCAGCGGATGCTATTCAGAATAGGGTGGGGGATTGTTCTTTTTTGTTTTTGGTTTCCGTGTGGTGCTTATGGAAAATTCTTATAGATGATGGTTTAGCTTCATATCGAAACATCGCATATCTGAAATTCACTTTCCCCTTTTATATCGTAATTTCTGGAATGTAATCAGCTTGGTAGGGGGAGGGGCCTGCCCACTAAGAATTTTTTTTCTTTAATATTTATTTTTAATCTTTTTTTCAAAACTAGTCGCCTGGATGAAAAAATAACAAAATTACCCTCCTGTCGCCCGTGTATGGGGCGATCGCCTCTATACACGACGATACCTCCTCGCCTAACGGCTAACTAACTGCAGCCAATGTGGTTCCCTATCGCCTCAGATAGGCGACGCCCAATGGCCGGCTCTTATTTAAGTGCGCTTTGGTCTACTGCACAGGCAGAGAAAGGAAAGAAAGAGAGGGAGCCGAGCGCAGGAGAAAAGAGGGGAGAAGAAAGGAGAAGAGGAAGAGAAGAAAAGAGAAGGAGTCGAAAAATTTAGGTAAAAATTTGAATTTTATTGTAGAGTTAGTTTTAGCAATTTTTTGTAGAGGTAAATGTAGGAATTTTTATAGGTTATGTAGTATTTAAAATTTAATGTAGCATTTAATATTTAGGAATTTGTTGTAGTATTTAGAAATTTTAGGATTATGTATTGTTTAGAAATTTAATATAGCGCTTAATATTCATAAATTTAATGTAGTATGTAGTATTTATAAATTTAATTTAGTATTTCAAGATGTGCAAATTTAATGTAGTACTCGGTATGTAAAATTTATCAGAGAAATATTAGACAATATTTCGAATTTAATTTAGTACTGTTGTGTATTGGTAATTTTGTTATGCAAATAATGTATTAGGCAATATATATACAAATGTAATGTGGTATGAATTTAATTTAGTAGGCTCGTGTATTACTAATTTTATTATGTAAATAATGTATTAGGCAATATATACAAATGTAATGTAGTAGAAATTTAGTAGACTAGTCGAATCACTTATTTATAGTCGTATTTTGTAGTACGATCAATGTACGTTTTGTAGATTGTATTTTAGAGTAATATTTTTTCGGCGAACGTTGCAGCATGTCGGAGAAATTGTATTTTCAAATATTTTACGAAGATGGGGAGATAGCACAAGGGGCGGATGGGGTGGATCTATCATCATTTTCAAGAGTCGTACGGGGCATATGTAGACCGAGCGATAGGACATACAGGGGTTTGTTGGAGTGGATGTCTCGGATGTCCAGTTTTGATGCCCAGACTGTTCGGTTGCGGGTCAGAGCAGTAGTGAGCCGTGTGCAAGACCGTTTTTACGGAGAGTTGATTCCTATTAACTCGACGTCAACATGGAGGAGTTATGTTGGTTTTGCTGCAGAGCGGGGTTGGCGCTCATGTTGTTGGTACAATGCTACCCAGAGTTCCTTCCTGTCGCAAGTTCGTGATGTTGGGTGGACACTACGGGAGGGACGCCAAATGTAGAAGGATACGAAGAGGAAGGCGGAGGAGCCCGAGACGAGAGCACGAGATGGCGGCGGCGAAGGGACCGGGGCGCGAGGGACGACGGTGGAGGCGCGAGGGGTGGCCGACGAGGGAGGAGGTGGAGGACATTGTTGACTGATGGAAGAGGAGGATGTATGGGATGAGGAAGTCCTCGATGGTGAGCACTCCGACGAGGAGGACAACGCCCCGAGGTGCCTATCCTCGCTGCGTGGACCAATTACAATTTTGAAGACCTAACAATGAATGAAGGGAACATTGATGCATGGGAGTATCGTGAGAACGAGGTGACTAAGGGCCATATATAAAGATAAGGAGGCATGATCGATGCGGTGAAGCATCGGGCAATGTCTCTCCGCGGCAATTCAGTAGTGAAGTCCAAGAAGAAGGACTACGACGTGAAGTGCGAGTTGATTCGTGCCCATGGCGGGTACATGCATACCAGGGAAGTGGAAGGACTACTGGAAATGCTCTATAGTGATTGAGCATAATCATGAAGCCGGAAGAAGCGGAGCAGGACACCGCAATCTGTCGTCCACTTGGGTGGTAAATGTGTTTTATGGTCGATCGTGGACAATCCCCATCCGCACCTCGATCTATTATCACACCGTGGAGGAGAGGTTTCAGTACAAGATTAGCTACGCAAAGGCATGGAGAGTAAAAAGGACAGCTATGGAAATACGGTTCGGGACGCACGAGGTTTCAGACGAATATTCCCACTTGCTCGACAATCGCACGTAGGAACCCCAGACATCCGCTGACCTTGCGGAGTTTCCTGCGGGTAGTGTGTGCGCCGGTAAGTGGGTATTGCAATGGCATTCTTCGCCTCGGCACATGCATAAATGCGTTCCAAGATCGCTGTCTTGGCCCTTTGCATGGACGGCACATTCTCACGGGAAGTACATGGGCTAGATTCTAATCGCGATCGCGGTGGATGCCAACAACTGTGTTCTACCGGTTGCATTGGCATTCGTGGAGGAAACACGGAGAGCCGAGCATCGTTCCTTGAAAGAGTGAAGTCAAGGTTGTTCTTGACAGTTCGATGTTTGTGTCATTCATGACCGACATGCGTGGTCGCTAAGCGCGATCGTGGATATGCAACAAGGGTCCGCCGTCGTGGGAGCGCAAAGTGGCGCGCACTGAGGAGCAGTGGTGCATGAGGCACATGGGTGCCAATTTTTTCGCCATTCAGAACAAGGAGCTTATGAACATGTTCAAGCGCTGGCAAACAGAACCAACGGAGGAAGTTCGACGCTTTGGAGGACGTTGGGCGAACTAACGAAGAAGCAATCAATGGATCCCGAGGTACCGCTAGTTCATCAAGGAACCCGATGGTGTACCATGAGCAAGGAGAGGACCCACACCTTTTGTGCATCGCCGATGCACTTCCCAAACCTCCGACGAGCGGGTACCAAAGATAAAGAGTTTCACCGATTGGATACGACATGAGCCTTTGGAGAAATGGTCCTTCGCATGACGAGGGCGGCTCGCGTTACGGGATCATGACAATGAACCTAGCGGAGATTTACAATCTGGTAATGAAAGGCACCGATGCCTTCCACCGCGGGTATAGTTGAAGGTGTCTTATTAGGGACATAGAGATATTTCATTGAGCGATACAAGACCTCCACAAGATGTATGTCTGACAATCGACTGTCAGACTCAATCATGTGTGTCTACTTACATGTCCAAGAAAACAAGAAAGGCGCAGACACATCGGGTTATACCGAGAGTGGCGTGGAACGGAGATACCACGTGCATCGCGGTGACCGAGGTCGCAGGGTGCCCACCGAGAGGACTTCCATCCAGGCATACCCGAGCACCGAGCGCGAGTGCTCTCGCTAGAAACCACGCCGCCGCACTTGCCGTGCTCACACATCATTGCCGCACCGCCGAGACACATCAATCCGCCGTCCGCTCATCTCCCGCATTACTACAAGCGAGCGCTCTCAACACGTGGCATCACGAGGTGTACGAGTACCGAGTGGATGGATCGTTCACAACAGCCCCCTCTCCGAACCATCGATGGGTACCGGACATCCGAATGTTGAAGCTGAATGTCGGGCGTCGAAGGACAAGGCGGATTCGGAACGATATGGACGAGTCCGAGGCGCGTCGCAACCGCGGATAATGTAATTTTCAATGTTGTTCCCATCTTGTATTTTTCAATGGACCGGTAAGTTGTAATGTAAGTTGTAATGTTCAATGTAATTTTCAATGTACTAGTAAGTTGTTCGCATCATGTAATTCTTCGATGTACCAGTTAATAGCTACGAGGATAATGTAATTCTCGGCGTTGTGTGCCTCGTCGAACATGTCTTTGTATTTCGTATGTTTGTAATATGAGATTTTTTTTATCTCTCTGCACTTCGGTTGTATTGTTTGTTGAGTATGGTACAATTCGTTATTTCGCATTTCATTTTGTGTGCACATGTAATTAATGATAAATTTGTTGTATTTGCTTTGTAATAGGCCACGATGGCGCGACCTTGCCCTGAGCTGCTGGACGTGACCGTCGATGCGACCCACCGGTCTAGGTACTTCGCAGAGGAGAACCGAGAGCTAAGGACACTCTGACCTCGGGTGCCCATCGAGCTGCTTCGCATCGACTCACACTGGGTTCCACTGGTTCTGTCAAGTTTTGAGGTCCTTTAGACATTATTCTAACTGCTTGAACAATGAATGTTATAAAAGGTTTAAACTAGCCATCTTTGATTCAAAATGCAATCATATTTAGATATTTTTGCAAAAACGAAGTGCATACGGTTGTAGTAACTTATTCTATTTATTTCATGATTTATGGATCAACACACATCGTAATTCCTTCACAATCTATAGTTAGAGCCTAGCATTCGAACTCAAATAAAATTATTTTTCTGCAAACAACACACATATTTTTATTTTACAATCTAATTCCTCATTCCAAAATTTAAATTTAGAAATAAGTTTCATTTCATTTGGACACTCCTAGCAAAAGTTACGGGATTCATATTAAAAAGGCATATAGTAATTACAAAAAATACTAAAAAAAATCGACTGCATCTGTCTCGGGCAATAGGGGGGCCCACACCACGGTAGTTAACGGGCAGCAAACGGCGAGGGAGGTATCGCTCGTGTATGGGGCGATCGCCCCATACACGGGCGATCGGAGGGTAATTTTGTTATTTTTTCATTAAAAATAAATATTAAAGAAAAAAAATTCTGCCCACTAACGCACAAGTAGGCCGAATTGAGGCCCACTAACGCCCAAGTAGGCCTAGTTAAGGCCTACTAAAGTTATTGACTGGTCCAATTAAATCGAACAGTTGCAACTGTCGACCCAATTAAATCGAACAGTTGCAACTGTCGACCCAATTAAATCGAATGCAGTTGAAGCAATCGGTCCAATTAAATCGAATGCAGTTGGAAAAATCGGCCCAATTAAAAGAAATTTAGGCTCAGTTGTGGCCCAACTAACGCTTAATTGAGGTGCAGTACAGCCGACAAAATGGAAAGTCGCGTATGTACGGCCGAAAGATAGCGATGGTCGGCCTTGTTGCTAAATGCAGGTCCAATTACGGCTTAGCCAATGGGAATGTAGGCTCAACAACAGCCCATAGAATCACGTCGAAACACGATTGCTAAATGCAGGTCCAATTACGGCTTAGCCAATGCGAGCGTCGGCCCAATTACGGACTGGCAAGTGCCCAGCGAGTACCTGCCCGACGCCGTATGTTCTTGAGGCCCATTTAATATTTATCATTAGGCGTTGTGTGGTTCAATACAGGGTTCAATACAGGAACATTCCTGGCCCGATTGTGTCCGAAGTACGATTTTTTTTTGTTTAATATTTTTTTTTCAGAACTATGCGTCCGAAAAAAATTTTTACGGAAATGCCCCCCGTCGCCCGTGTATGAGGCGATCGCCCCATACACGGGCGATAGCTCCACCTCCGCTGCTCGTAACGGCTCGTGCATTAATCGGCACAAGGGGCCCCTATCGCCTCAGTAGGCGACGCTTCTGGGGCGAGGGCCATATATACCGCCCCAACACCGCTCGGTCGGCGCAGAGAAAAGAAGGGGGAGCTGAGCGCAAATACAGGAGAAAAAGAGAGGAGAAGAGAGGGAGAAGAGGAAGAGAAGAAGAAGAGAAGGAGAAGAAGATGAGCCAGAAATTTAGGTAAATTTTTGAATTTTATTGTAGAGTTAGTTTAGCAATTTTTGTAGAGGTAAATGTAGGAATTTTTGTTAGGTTATGCAATATTTAAAATTTAATGTATCATTTAATATTTAGGAATTTGTTGTAGTATTTAGAAATTTTAGGATTATGTATTGTTTAGAAATTTAATATAGCGCTTAATATTCGAAATTTAATGTAGTATGTAGTATTTACAAATTTAATTTAGTATTGTCAAGATGTGCAAATTTAATGTAGTATTCAAGATGTAGAAATTTATACAAGAGAAATATTAGACAATATTTGAATTTAATTTAGTAGGGTTGTGTATTAGTAATTTTGTTATGCAAATAATGTATTAGGCAATATATATACAAATGTAATGTGGTATGAATTTAATTTAGTGGGTCGTGTATTACTAATTTTATTATGTAAGTAATGTATTAGGCAATATATACAAATGTAATGTAGTAGAAATTTAATATTAGGTCAGATAGTAGGCTAGTCGAATCACTTATTCATAGTCGTATTTTGCAAAGACGATCAATGTAATGCTTTGTAGATTGTATTTTAGAGTAATATTTTTCGCTTGACGTTGCAAAGATGTCGGAGAAATTGTATTTCCAAATATTTTATGGAGATGGGAGATAGCACAGGGGCGGATGGGTGGATCTATCATCATTTTCAAGAGTCGACGGGCATATGCATCGAGCGATAGGACATACAGGGGTTTGTTGGAGTGGATGTCTCTGATGTTCGGTTTGATGCCCAGAGTGTTCGTTCATGGTCGAGCAGAGTGAGTGAGCGCAAGACCGCTTTTACGAGAGTTGATTCCTATTAACTCGACGCCAACATGGAGGAGTTATGTTGGTTTTGCTGTAGAGCGGGTTGGCGCCATGTTGTTGGTACAAGGCTACCCGGAGCTCCATCGGTGTCGCAAGTTCGTGATGTCGGGTGGACATTACGGCGGAGGGACATCAAATGTAGAAGGATGCGAAGAGGAAGGCGCGCGAGAAGCCCGAGACGAGGAGCACAAGACTGCGGTGACGAAGGGACCGGGGCAGAGGAGACAAAGGTGGAGGCGCGAGGGGTGGCCGACGAGGGGGAGGAGGTGGAGGACATTGTTGACTGATGGAAGAGGAGGACCGTGCGGATAAGGAAGTCCTCGATGGTGAGCACTGACGAGGAGGACAACGCCTCGAGGTGCCTATCCTCGTGCGTGGACCAATTACAATTTCAAGACCTAACAATGAATGAAGGAAACATTGATGCATGGGAGTATCGTGAGGACGAGGTGACGAGGGGCCATATATAAAGACAAGGAGGCTGTGATGGATGCGGTGAAGCATCGGGCAATGTCTCTCCGTGGCAATTCGTGGTTGTGAAGTCCAAGAAGAAAGACTACGACGTGAAGTGCGTAGTTGATTCGTGCCCATGGCGGGTGCATGCATACCAGGGGAAGTGGACGGACGATCGGAAATGCTCCATAGTGATGGAGCATAATCGCGAATGGAAGAAGCGGAGCAGGACACCGCAATCTGCCGTCCACTTGGGTGGCAAATGTGTTTTATGGTCGATCGTGGACAATCCCCATCCGCACCTCGATCTATTATCACACCGTGGAGGAGAGGTTTCAAGATAAGATTAGCTACGCAAAGGCATGGAGAGCAAAAGGACAGCTGAAATACGGTTCGGGGCGCACGAGGCTTCAGACGAGAATATTCCTCACTTGCTCGTGGCAATCGCACAAAGGAACCTCGGACATCCATCGACCTTGCGGAGTTCCTCGCGGGTGGTGCGTGCACCGAAGTGGGTATTGCAACGTGCATTCTTCGCCTCGGCGCATGCATAAATGCGTTCCGCAACGATCGCCGCCGTCCTTTGCATGGATCGGCACATTCCTCACGGGAAGTACAAGGGCCGATTCTAATCGCGATCGCGGTGGATGCCAACAACCGTGTTCTACCGGCTATGCTTGGCATTCGTGGAGGGGAAAACACGAGAGCTGTAATCGGTTCCTTGAAAGAGTAAAGTGGCGCTTGTTCTTGACAGTCGATGTTTGCGCCATCCATGACCGACATGCGGGGCGCTAAGGGCGATCGTGGATATGCAACAAGGGTCCGCCGTGGGAGCAAAGAAGTGGCTGACACGAGGAGCGGTGGTGCATGAGGCACATGGGTGCCAATTTTTTCGCTGGCCAGAACAAGGAGCTTATGAACATGTTCAAGCGCCTGTGCAAACAGAACCAACGGAGGAAGTTCGACGCGCTTTGGAAGACGTTGGACGAACTAACGAAGAAGCAATCAATGGATCCCAAAGGTACCGCTAGTTCATCAAGGAACCCGATGGTGTACCATGAGCAAGGAGAGGACCCCACAGCCTTGTGTGCGCTGCCGACAGACCTCCCAAACCTCCGGCGTAGGCCGGGTACCAGCATAAAGAGTTTCACCGATTGGATACGACATGAGCCTTTGGAGAAATGGTCCCTTCTGCACGACGAGGGCGGCTCGCGTTATGGGATCATGACAACGAACCTGGCGGAGATTTACAACTGGGTAATGAAAGGCACCAGATGCCTTCCACTGGTGGGTATAGTTGAGGGTGTCTTATTAGGGACACAGAGATATTTCATTGAGCGATACAAGACCTCCACAAAGCATGTATGTCGGACAATCGACTGTCTTACTCAACTGTTGTGTCTACCTACATATCCAAGAAAACAAGAAAGGCGCAGACACATCGGGTTACACCGAGAGTGGCGTGGAACGGAGATACCACGTGCAATCGCGTGACCGAGGTCGCAGGGTGCCCACCGAGAGGACTTCCCATCCGTGCATACTCGAGCACCGAGTGCGAGTGCATCGCCGAAACCATGCTCGCCGTGACTTGCCGTGCTCGCACGCCATTGCCGCAGCCCGCCGAGACGCATCAATCCCGCCGTCCGCTCATCTCCCGCACTACTACAAGCGCGCGCTCAACACGTGGCATCATGTGGTGTACGGTACCGAGTGGATGGATCGCTCACAACACCCTCTCCGACCATCGATGGGTACCGACATCCGAATGTTGAAGATGAAGGTCGGCGTCCAAGGACAAGGCGCATTCGAACGATATGGACGAGTCCGAGGCGCGCCGCAACCGCGATAATGTAACTTTCAATGTTGTTCCCATCTTGTATTTTTCAATGGACCGTAAGTTGTAATGTACGCTGTAATGTTCGATGTAATTTTCAATGTACTAGTAAGTTGTTGTTCGCATCATGTAATTCTCCGATGTTCCAGCTTAGTAGCTACGAGGATAATGTAATTCTCGACGCCAGTGTGCCTCGTCGAACATGTCTTTGTCTTCGTATGTTTGCAATCCGAGTTTTTTGGCTCTCCGCACTTCGTTGTATTGTTTGTTGAGTATGGTACAATTCGTTATTTCGCATTTCATTTTTGTGCACATGTAATTACCGATAAATCTGTTGTATTTGCTTTGTAACGAGCCACGATGGCGCGACCTTGCCCTCGAGCCGCTTTGGACGGACCGCCGATGCGACCCACTGTCTAGGTACTCCGCAGAGGAGAACCGAGAGCTAGGGCCACTTCGACCTCGGTGCTCGTGAGCCGCCGCGATCGACCCACGCTGGGTTCCACGGTAGTCGCGAACGCTTGCACTCTTTACGTACATTTACTTACCGTGAATGCAATTTAACGACGCAATGCACTACATGCAAGGTTGCGGCGGCCGCTTACTTCCTCTTTGTAGGATGGTGGAGCGGGATCGCCTGTTAAGCGGGCAAGGAGGTCCCGCGGTTCGGTACGACCGATCCTCGCCGGCCGCACTCGTGGACCGGTGGAGACCGGAGACGCACACGTTCCACCGCCGAGTCCGAGACAGCTTGGGGTCGGGTCCTCGGTACGGTGAGGCGGTTGGCTCGATTGGCCACCTGCCGGGGGCGCGGAGAGTCGGCGGACGCAGCACCCCACGTCACTTCGCCCCAGCACCTCGTCCTACCCCCCCGGTGACTCGTCACGCCCCCACGCAGCTGCAGGGGGGACAGTGGGCTGACGAGGCTCCTTCCGCCTCGCCCGCACTCGTCGGTTCCTCGCTACGCTCCCACACGCCAGCCAGTGGGGACAGTGGGCCGGGAGGCTCCTTCCGCGTCTCGCCCTACCCCGTCGGTTCCTCGCTACGCTCTCACGCAGCAGCAGTGGGGGCAGTGGGCTACGGAGGCTCCCTCGTCGTCCCGCGCCCCAGTAGGACCCTAGGGTGGTTTCGACGACCCTTTCGACGACGAGTTCGACCTGGAGGAGTACCTTTCGATCGACTACCTCGACCCCTCTCTCTCTGCTGCCGTCACAGACTTGGCCTCGCCGCGCAAGACTACTTCTACGCCGCGCGCGCAGGTCGGCCTAGGAGGGACGTCCGTCGCCGTCGCCACTCACCTACCCCACGGGCCAGATTAGGAAGCGTGGCCGTGATTGACTTGTTGTACGGAAGTATTTTTGTAATGGCTTTACGTTCAGCAGCATATTATATAACTCCCCGAGTTAGTAACATGACAGTGTTATCACTATAAATTGTTCAAATCATTTATGCATTGCTTGCCTATGCCACACGACGTGACAACACACCAACGCTTTTGGTGCACCTATCACCTCTAGTAGGGCAATCGCCTAATGTGAGGCGATCGTTTATATGGGGCGATCGCCCAAATATGAGGCGATCGCTCCATACCCGGCGATATCGCCCTTTATAACATTCTGCTCACAAGCGGTCTCGCAAAGAATAGCGGAGAAAGAATAGAGGGGTGAGCATCAATCGAAAATGCCGAGGCGCAAGTGCAAAGGGTAAGGGAAGGCAAAGGAAGAAGCAAGTGCATACCCGCTGAATTTAGCGCATCAAGATCTCTTCCTACCTCGTGGAGTCAGAGCACCCATGTGTATGTGCGAGATCTTTGCAGCTTGTCCGCTCTTGGGAAATTTCAACTTGGAAGAGGAGGTATTGAAGTGCCGCAACTACGCTTTCGATCCGCGGAGAAGAGCTCAAGGATCGCCGCATGGTAACAATCGTGCGGGGTTACATAATATTTGTGAATGAAACTTTGCTAATTTACGCTTCATGCGCCACCTCCACCACTGTGTGAATTTGAGCGTTGATTTGATACGGAGATCAACCCCGAGGACCAACGGCTTCTTGACCAAGTCAACCGCAGGATGAGTTCACGCGCGGTTTCAAGAACAACGCGATGCCGCACGCGAGGAGGCATGTAGGAAGGAAGCGGAGGAGAAGGAGGCCGAGAGAGAGGAAACGAGAGGGCGCGACGCGTTGAGAAGCTCACGAGGCATGGGCGAATGGGAAGTGGCCTCAAGCACTCGAGAGACGCCCGTGTTAACTTTGGTTTTCTTTGTTCGTGGTACTCCTTTAGTTTTAAGTCGTAATAAAGAGCGCGCCCAACCTTCAAGAGTATGCTCACCGTCCGAGGGCTCAGATATGTCCTATCGCTCCAGCTTGTCCCAAATGATGTTATTTTTCTCCATCGAGATAGGTTATAGCATTTTAAGTTCGTCGATTTGATTTCATCGAGTTTTACCATCGCTTATGAAAGATACGGCCATTTTGATGTTTTACCGATTGCATGTTCTGACAACAATAAAATAGTGCAACCTAAAGTGACATCTAAATATTTTTACATAATTGTAACCTATGCAAGCCCAAGAATGCAACAAAACTGGTTCTGCAAGTTTTGAGGTCGTTCGACATTATTCTAACCGCTTGAACAATGAATGTTATAAAGGGTTTAAACTAGCCATCTTTGATTCAAAATGCAATCATATTTAGATATTTTTGCAAAAATGAAGTGCATAAGGTTGTAGTAACTTATTCTATTTATTTCATGAATTATGGATCAACACACATTATAATTCCTTCAGAATCCACAGTTAGAGCCTAGCATTCGAACTCAAATAAAAATATTTTTCTGCAAACAACACATGGATTTTTATTTTACACTCTAATTCCTCATTCCAAAATTTAAATTTAGAAACAAGTTTTATTTAATTTGGACACTCCTAGCAAAAGTTATGGGGTTTATATTAAAAAGGCATATAGTAATTACGAAACAAAACTAAAAAAAGCTGCTTGGCCGCCTCTGCTCGAGGCGACAGGGGCCCACCGGTCGACGCAGCAAGCACGGCGCTGTCGGCCAAGAACGGCGAAGGCACCGATCGCCGTGTATGGGGCGATCGCCCCATACACGGGCGACGGGGGGCATTTCCGTAAAATTTTTTTTCGGACGCATAGTTTTGAAAAAAAGAATAAAAAAAATATTAAACAAAAAAAAATTCTCCGAAGTACCATCGTAATTTAGACTCTGTTTGGTACGGCTCCAGCTCCACCAGATTTATGGATCTGGTGAAGTTGGGTATTTGTAGATCCACAGATCCGTGAAACTGGATCTGTGAGTATATTAAGAGTGTTTAGGTAGGTCATATTATTTAATTTTAGACTAAAAATATAAACATAATTTTATTTATTTTAGCCTACAAGATTCAGATCTGACGTGGAGCCAGAATCTAGAGCTCTACCAAACAGGGCCTTATATAGAGACCTGCCCACACGGCGGGCTAAGGGCCTATTGTCTCTGCAATTTAGTCACAACATTAACCGATCTACGAGACTACGACTACTCCAATACATAGAATTTTTTCTTTAATATTTATTTTTATTCATTATTTCGAAAATAGTCGTTAGATAAAAAAATTGCGAAAATAGCCCCATATACGGGCGATAGGTGCCGGCCCTGACGGCCCCGCCGTGAAGTAACGGCAGTGGGAAAAATCGCCCGATACAGGGGAGACAGGTACCCCACCTCGCAAATTTTTTTTTGTAATATTAATTTCAAAAAAAATTTCTCAAGAATAATCAATAGGAAAAAAATAATGAAAATGGCCATATGGCAGTCGATACCCTATACTATAAGTTAAAAGCACTAATCTTTAAATTTTTGATACCTCTTAGTATTGATTTACTGTAATATTTTATATCTATTGGCTAAAATATACCATAAGTTAAATGTCCTCAATCACACGCTACCGTCGCGCCCGACTACATCCGACGTGCGCCGTGCACTGATCCCACGCGCATAGTATATTAGTGCTATTAAAATATCGGGAACTACCGTTAAATGTCATCGATACCGACCAACAGGCGATTAGGGGCAGCCGCATTACTAGGAAGGTCCACTTAGAATAAGATAAATTTAAATTTTTTTATTAATATATAAGGATTTAGATTATGTTATGAAAAGTACTATGTTCCATGCAAATTTAAATTGTATAAATCAATTTTACTTAAAGACCATTTAGTGTATTATGAAGAAAATATACAAACCATGGCTCGAAAAATCCTGAAATAAATATCACTTGTTCGTAGGGTGTTAGGTGTCCCATTTTTTGAAAAATATTTAGGAATAAACTCAGTTGAATAAACCAAATGACTATAAGTAGCCTCACCTGTATGAAACACTTAATCCTTTTTGGCAGCCCGTGAAATATCATGTTTAAATGTAATTTTTAGGGAGAACGGGCCAGATTTGCTCTTTGATATATGCACTACCATATGGTGGGAAAATATTTTATTTACACCTTACTTTGCATATTAATTCTACTAGTGCAATAACCCTAAGTATGATGGTCGAGGCAACAATGAAACGCTTAAGCCTTTTCGGCAGCCCGTGAAATATCATGTTTAATTGTAATTTGTAGGGAGAATGGGCCAGATTTACTCTTTGATATATGCACTACCATATGGTGGAAAAATATTTTATTTACACCTTACTTCGCATCTAAATTGTATTAGTGCAATAACCCTAAGTATTGCAAACGAGGGTGAGAGGGAGATTAGAGAGCGGTCGATTCCCAAATTAGAAGTTAGTGCGGAAAATAAGGTAGGCCACACTCTTTATTACGGCTTAAAACTGAAAGGAGTACCACAGACAAGGAAAATAATAGTTAAAACTAGACGTCTACTGAGTGCTTCGAAGCCACTTCCCCTTCGCCCATGCCTCCGGTGGGGCTTCTCTGGCACGACACGCCCTCTCTCGTTTCCTCTCTCTCTCTCGGCCTCCTTCTCCTCCACTTCCTTTCTACGTGCCTCCTCGTGTGCGGCATGACGCTGCTCTTGAAGCTGCCGTGTGAACTCCTCCTGCCGGTTGGCTTGATCAAGAAGCCTTTGGTCTTCGAGGTTGATCTCCATATCAAACCACCGCTCAAATTCACACAGTGGCGGAGGTGACTGCATGAAACATAAATTAGCAAAACTTCATGTACAAATATTATGTAACACGTAAGATTGTTACCATCTGGCGATCCTTCAGGCTCTTCTCCGGCGGGTCGAAGGCGTAGTTGCGGCACTTGCAATACCTCCTCTTCCAAGTTGGAATTTCCCAAGAGTGAAAAAGCCTGCAAGGATCTCCGCACATACACATCGGTGCTACAGCTTCACAAGGTAGGAAGAGATCTTGGTATGCTAAATTGTGCGGGCATGCACTTCCTTCTTCCTTTGCTTTCCCCTTTCCCTTTCCACTTGCACGCCTCGTTATTTTCAATTGATCCTTTACTTATTATTTTCTTTCTTCTTCTTTCGCTGCTGCCTTTGCGAAACCGCGAGTGACGAATACTAATAAAAAGGATACCCCAACAGCCCGAAGCGACGAGCCAGCGGCCTCAAGCATATCTCAGCCCAACAGTCGCACCCGCCCGCCACGACCGAATCGATCATGAGACCACGCAAGGCATCCGCTCCCGACCGCCAGGGAAGCGACTGACCAGACAAGCCCCGACTTCCTCGGCGGGCGGATCTCCGACTCCAACCAAACCAAGGTGACGAACGCCGAGCCGCGTGTCGTCCTCATCGGCCTACCGCCACGCACTTCGAATAAGGTCAATCGAGCGACTATACAAGGGCAAGTGGCTCCTTCCCAAGAAGATCCGTGATCGCAGAAGACAAAGCTTCCACCCATCAACTACCACGATAAAGACGAGCGACGCTTCCTCCCGAGGCAGCACCAACGTCACGCACCTCGACGTCAGCATTCGCAAGGGTCACAGAGGGCAAGTACGCTATTTCCCGGGGAATATCTAACCTCCCTGACCACCAAGGCTACCAACCCAGCATGGGCAAGACGGGTGGCGACAGTCCACGGACGAAGGACCGAGCTCCTAGCATAGGTCACCTCGCTCTTCCTCCTAACTCTCGATGTAACCTGCCCCTTCCTTCTGTATAAAAGGAGGCAGGGCTATACGATTCAAAAAGAGCGAGAACGAGAGAGGGAGAGAGCGCTATCAAACCCATCTCGCTAAGCCATTGGCATTCTCGCTTGTAAAACTTTGTGCAGTCATCTGTACCAAGAGTAATACAACACCACCACACGAACTGGAGTAGGGACCTTCAGCCCGAACCAGTATACATCTTGGACTCACGAGTCTAACCATTCAGGGAGTGGAACACGCGACCTCCTAGACTTACAAATTTACTTGCCGGCTCTAGAAAACACCGGTTGGGCGCGCTGTAGGGGGCTTCGCGCGTCTTCATCACCATCTCCGGATTTCGTTTATCTCCCTGATGGCATCCACCCACTGCGACGGCATGACTGCATCGGGGAACCGGATCCGCTTCGGCCTCGACCGCCGCCACCCCGACGGGAGGGCTCACGCTGCTCGTTCCGCCTCTCGGAGGACAGCGCCCACGAGCTTGGGCGCCCTCTCCGCGATTTCGCTAAGCTCCGGCTTGGGCGCCCGCAGCCCCGGCCGAACCAAGGAGTGCTCCGCCACGGTCGGCGAAAACTCCGTAGGGTCAGGCAGTGACCATGTCACCCCGTAGGCTCGCGATCGTGGCGATGGTGGCTACCGCCGCCTCCATCCACGAGCTTTGGAAGACTCTTCCGACGCGACTCACCCGACACGGAGTACCTCGCCCAGCAGCGGCTCTCGCGAGTGTAACATGGCGGCACCGTCGATTGCCCGTGGCCCTCGCGGCCGCTGGGCCTCTGTCCGGCGCACTCAGCGCAGGGAGGAGGAGTGCCAACGAAGCGCATCAACGCCTTCAGACCGCAACGAGCCCAACAACAAATAAGCAAAGAGTTGGAGGAACGAAGAATCGAGCTCGACCGCTCAGCCAACCTGGAGCAGAGGGACTCGAGGCCCGCGATGTGCTGGGCGACGCGATACAAGACGCTGGCGTCGCACACCTCAAAGAAAGCGAAGGGTCCGACGGTCCTCACTTCTTCCCCACGCCACCAAAACGTAGCCGCGCCGCAATGCCGCCGAGGCCTCCCGAGCCGACCGACCCGGAGGCCAAGGCCACATACCAAAACCTCCGGGCCGGTAGAGCACGCGCGTAAAGACATGCACGCCTCGGCCTCTATCGCCCGAGCCACCTCGCCACCGGGCCCGTCATCACAGGCGGTTGATGGGTCCGCAGACAGCGTCGCCGCACCGCGAGCCACAACAGCCTCGCGGCGCCGGCGCTAACGCCTCGATGATTTACGACATTCGCGCTACCCTTGAGGCGCGGAGAAAGATGGCGGAGGAGGCCGCCACTCACGGGTTGCGGGCGGGCACCACCATCGCAGCCCGAGCCCCGACGGTCTGGATCGCGAGCGCTTCGCTGTGGGATCCGCCAGCGGACTTCCCCGCCAGATTCGAGCGCCACCAACAATGCCAAATACACGGGCCACAAACCCGTGTCCGCTCAAGATTACCGGCCGCATGCCGGGCGGAGGAGCAACGGATGACCTCTTCATCATCCAATACCTTCCCATCTACCTCGCAGACTCGGCCCGAGCCCGCTCGAGTACTTGCCGCCAAAACCATCGTGGACTGGACCGACTTGAAGGCCCTTCTTCGTCGGCAACTTCCGTGCACTTACAAGCGCTCGAAATTCTGACTGGCGGAAGGGCGCAAACAGCAGACCTGTGGAAACCCTCCGACTACATCCGGCGGTTTTCCCGCCAGGTAACGAGCTCCCGACATCTCCGACGCCGATGTCGTGGAGCATTCATCTACTGCACTCCCGCAAGGCCTTGGTACACAAACTAGGCCGCCTCAAGCCCGTAACTACCAAGGAGCTCCTCGATATCGCCACCAACCACGCCCGGGCGAGGAGGCCGTGGGGCCATCTTCGAGGAGGAAAGGCCCAGCCGTAACTCGGCGTCCGCATCGGTCCCTTCGACCGCTCCGACAAACTAAGCGACGGAAGCGCATCCGCGAGCCCCAAGTGGTCGCCACCGCCGACCGCCGCTAAGCAAAGAGTGCGACCGACCGCCGCGCCCACCACTTCGAGAAATTGATGGACGGCCCGTGCTCAAACCACGGTTCTCCGTCAAACACAAGTACCGGATCGCGAGGTCTCGAGACGTTACCTCCGGGCGTCCGCAACGCCGCGCGGCAAGGAGAAGAAGCTCGCTGCGACCCCGCGGGCATGAGAGAAAAGGCGCACGACGAAGTTCCACGAACCCGACGGCCGCCTCATGATCTTTGGAGGACCGGCCGCTATGCCGATGCAAGCCGGCTCAAGCTCGCTTATCGCGAGGTCCATACCGCCGCGCCATGCGCCCCCAATACCTTCGGTGGTCGGAGTTCCGATCACCTTTGATCGGACCGACCACCCGACCACGCTCCACACCGGGAGATACCCCGGTGGTCGCCCCGCCGTGGGAAGAAGCGCTTTCAAAGGTGCTCATGGACGGAGGCGCGGCCTCAACATCCTCTACGCCGAGACGCCGACGCTATGGGGATCCCGCGCCAACCCTCCGACTCCAGCAAGCGCCTTCCATGGCGTCATTCCCGCCAGCAGCCCATCCACTCGGGCGGTCGACCGCCGCTACCTTTGGGGAACCGAAACTTCCGCACCGAAACCCTCGCTTTTGAGGTCGTGGATTTCCTGCCTACCATGCCATCCTCGAAGGCCATGTTACGCCAAGTTCATGGCGGTCCCATTCGCCTACCTCAAGCCAAGATGCCGTGGCCACGAGGAGTCATCACCGTGGCATCGTCTTTCCAGCTTGCCTACAATCGCGAAGCGCAGTTAGCTTGTGAGCTTGCCTCGGCGAGTCATCGCGTCTGCGAGCTCGACAACCTCGTGAGGTAAGCCTCGAATCCGCCCGAGTCCAAAGAAGTCGGGCGGATCCTTCAAGTCCGCCGAGGACACGAAAGAGGTCGCGGTCGATCCTCGTGATCCGACCAAGACCGCGCGGATCGAGCCACGCCCCGCCAAATAGGAAAGCGCCGTCGACTCCTCCGCACCAACAAAGACGCCTTCGCATGGAGGTCCTCCGACATGCCAGAATCCTGGGAAGTCGCCGAGCACTCCTGAGCATCCGACCAGTGCTCAAAGCCGGCCGCCTAACGCCGCGCCGCCTCGACGAGGAGAAGCGCAGGATCATAGGGGAGAGATCGCCAAACTTCGGGCCGCAGGTTCGTAAAGAGGTGCGCCACCCGAGTGGCTAGCCAACCTGTACTTGTAAAAAGAAAAATGGGCAATGGAGGATGTGCGCTGATTACACGGGTCTCAACAAAGCATGTCCCAAAGATCCGCTCCTTGCCCCGCATCGACTAAGTCATCGACTCCACCGCAGGTGCGAGTCCCTCTCTTCGAATGCCTACTCTGCTACCACCAGATTGCGCTTAAGGAGTCCGACCAGCCGCGACTTCCTTCATCACCCTGCTCGGCTCATTCGCTCACGCTACGATGCCGCTCGCCTAAAGAACGCGGGCGCTACATACCGGCCGATGTATGCAAACGTGCTTCAATAACCGATCGGCCGTAACGCTGAGGTGTACGTCGACGATATTGTCGTAAAACCAAGAAGGCCGACGACCTTGTCCCCGACACGAAGAGACCTTTGCGAACCTTCGACGATTCCGCATAAAGCTCAACTCGAGAAATGCGCTGGGTCCCCAAAGGAAGCTCCTTGGCTTCATTGTCTCCGAGCGAGGCATCGAGGCCAACCAGAGAAGATATTGGCGATCGCAAGGATGGGCCCAATCAAGAACCTCAAGGGGTCCAGAGGCGACCGGATGCCTAGCAGCTTTGAGCCGCTTCGTGTCTCGCCTCGGCGGCGCGAATGCCACTCTACGTGCTACTCAAGAGATCCGGCCGCTTTAGTTGGACCCGTAAGCTCAGAGGCCCTCACCCGCTCAAGGCCTTCCCGCCCTCGCCTCCAGCCCCGGTCGCCCGCACTGAGGAGCCGCCGTTCCTCTACGCCGCCGCCACTACCTGCAAGTCGTCGCCACGGCCTCGTGTTGAGCGAAGCGGAAGAAGGCCGCGAACTTAAGGTACAACGGCGCTTACTTCATTAGCGAGGTCCTTTCCGAGTCCAAGACTCGATACCGCAGTGCGAAGCTACTCTACGCGGTGCTCATTGCGAAGAGAAAGCTCGTCCACTACTTCGATCAAGACAACATCACCGCGGTGACCACGCCCCGTTAGGCGAGATCGTCCGCAACCGCGACGCCGAAGGATAGCCAAGTGGGCACTCGAGCTCGTGCCGCGACATCACATACGCCCCTGACGGCGATCAAGTCGCAGTTCTCGCCGACTTCGCCGTCGAGTGGACCAAACCTGTGCACCACCGGTGATCGAAGACCCCGAGCATCGGACAATGTACTTCGATGGGTCTTACAACAAGAATGGCGCGGCGCCGAGTTGTCATCATCTCCCACTTGGGAACAAGCTCGAGACGCCATCAGCCGCTGACGCCACCAACAACGCTGCCGAGCACGAGGCCCTCGTCAGCGGTCTCCGGATCGCTCGCGACCTCGGTGCTCGCCGACTTACGCCCACGGGACTCCAAGCTTGTCGTCGACCAAGTCATGAAAGCCGCGGAGCCCCGAGACGCCCGTATGGCCGCAGATCGCCGAAGTGCGCGAGCTCGGCGCGGTTCAAGGGCTTCGAGCTTCACCATAGCTACCGACGCTACAATAGCGACGACTACCCGCCAATCTGCCTCCAGCAGAGCCGGTCCCGCCGGATCTTCGTCTGCGACCTCTGCGGCCTTCCATCCACCGGGCCGGTGGCGAACGATCCCAGACCTACCTAGCACGGTCGCCGACCGCCGCTGCCGAGGCGTGCGAGACTTGGCGGGTCGAGCCACGGCGTGCTAGCAACCGAAGTCCGATCGAGAAAGCCATTCATAGATCGCTTGACCAGACGGGTCGCTTCCTCCGACCGACCGAGGCCGGCGCCTCGCCCGGCGAGCAAAGTCTTTCGTCCCGATCGGTCCGACCTTTACAAAGGAGCCTCCGGTCCTCCAAAAGTGCATTCGGCCACCAAGGAAAACAACTCATCGGACGACATACGGCAATGAATTTGCGGTCACCACGCGCGCCCGATCTCGGTGGAAAAGCCTTTCGGCAAGGTTTCTATTGGCCGACCGCGGTACGACGCAGAGCGATCGCGCGCACCGCGAAGGATGCCAATTCTTTGCCGTGCGCACACATCCGCCACCGGCCTTGCGCACAATCCCCATCACGTGGCCTTTGCGCTTTGGGGCTCGATCTGGTCGGGCCTTTCAAGAAAGCGCCGGGGGCTTTGCCCATTTGCTCGTCGCGGTGGACAAGTTCACCAAGTGGATAGAGGCTGCCGGTCGTAGCGCCACGCTCGGCACAAGCGGCCATCTTCTTCGCGACATAGTCTTTCGATTCGAGTCCCAAACTCCATCATCACCGACAACGGGCGCAGTTCACGGGAAGGAATTCCTCGAGTTCTGCGATGACTTCAACATCGCGTCGATTGGGCGGTAGTGGCCCATCCGCGGACCAACGGCCGGTCGAGCGCAAACGGCATGATCCTTCAAGGGCCTGCCGCGGATCTTCGCCGGCTCAAGCACTTCGCGGGCGCCCGAGGCGACCGAGCTACCTCCGTCCTCTCCGAGTCTACGAACCACGCCGACCGGGCGACCGGGTTCACACCGCTCTTTATGGTATACGGCCGAGGCCGCCTTGCCGGCTGCACACGAGTCTGGCGCCCCAAGACCGCAATCGCCGAGGAGGCTCGGGGCTCGCCGCGACAACAAGACTCCGTCGACCGGATCGACGAGGCGCGCATGACGTGGCCGCCCCGCGGTCGGCCGATATCAACAAGCTCGCGACGTTACCACGTACCGCCAGTTCGAGGGCGGTCTTCGGTCTTGGCGACCGTCCTACGTCGGGTCCGCACAAAGCAGGATAAGCACAAGCCGCCGCCTCGGGAAGGCCCTTCACCATCGTGCAGATCCTCCACTGGCACCTTTGGCCAAGGACACCGACGGTCGCATCCTTCCAAATGCATGGAATATAGAAAAGTTAAGGCGATTCTATCCTAAACTCTTTCCTCTTCCTAGCATGCTCTTTACTTTCTTCCTTCCGAGCACCTGTCGCCCGTGCGGCGACGACTGGGCTGCCTTTGGCGCCCCAGTCAGCCGCTCGGCCGGCGCTATGCGGGTTGATGACCCAACCGACCACAAGGTCCTTCCCGAGCGGTAACCCTTTGACCCGAGTGCTTACGCCTACGCCTCGGCGGCTATGGTTGCTAACACTTCGCGGAAGAAGGAAGTACCGAGTGGAGTGACCTTTGGGTCGGCGGGAACACTCCTCGCACGAACTCGGCTATCCCACGCGCTTATGAGGGCACGTGACCCGACCGGTCGAGGTCCATCCCGAGCGGTAACCCTCTCAACCCAAGTGTTACGGCCTCGCCCACGGCTATGGTTGCTAAGTAGCGATTCGCGGAAGAAGGAAGTGCCCGAGTGGAAAGATCCCCGGCCGGTCTAGAACACTCCTATCCTCACAAGTGCGCCTAACCACCAGATAGCCAAGTCTCCAATCCACCTCGCTCCTCCCAAAACAACCCGACCTACGCATAAGTGGCCCTGCGGTCCTTAAGGCTATGGTCGGCCAAGCGCTCATCCTAAATACGAAAAAGGACGAGGGGCGATTCGGGACTTGATAAATTCAAGATTGTTTAAATAGCGGTCTTTACAATCTAAGAAGGATAAAGCTAACTTTTCTATTCTTCTTGGCGGGCGACCGTGGCGAGGCGGAGAGTTGGTCGCCTCGCGGCTTCTGAGGGGCGGCTGGCGGCGGATGCGGCCGGCGATCTCCGGCGCAAGGTTCGACCAGAGCTCGAACCGGCCGATCTCGTCGATCCGGTTCCTACCTCGCCGCTTCCCCACCACCGCGAGGTCGATCGCGCCGTAGTGCGAGATGGTATTGACCGGTAGCGATGAAGCTCCAAGCGCGGCCAGCCGGTGACCACCTCTTCTACGAAATCCGCACTGGCGGCGCGAGGGGCAAGGGCACTCGGGCTGCCGGCTCCAAGGATGCGGTCGCAGACCTCCCGACCGGCCTCGCGGAGGGCCTCGGTTCGGCGCTCATCTCGGCCGACCGCCCTCGCAACCTCCAACGCCGCCGCCTCGCCCCGCCACGATCGCCACGCCATGCATCCGGCCGCTTCTCTGCGCCTCAACGGCGACGCCGATTCTTCGCGTCTGCGGATTGCGGAGATTTTGGATAAGTTCGCCTGTGGTCGCACCCAAACTTAATTGAAGAATTGAGACACTTACCGCCGCAGAGTTGGTCGATTGCGGCTTCCGACTTCACGCCTCGATGAAGTCTTCACCTCGGCCGGCTCTTTACGGCGATCGCACTCGAGCGAACTTCGGCAATGTCC
Organism: Otatea glauca; assembly: GCA_036346275.1. NCBI lineage: Eukaryota > Viridiplantae > Streptophyta > Magnoliopsida > Poales > Poaceae > Otatea > Otatea glauca. The sequence continues at coordinate 59,555,502 of CM070721.1, forward strand.
CCACAGAGCCTTGTTTCGCTCGGACCGCAGAGCGTGTTACTGCGTCTGCGCGATCCCCTCCGCAACGGCGGCATCCTTGGCCTCGGTGACCTCGCGTGGAGGACTCCGGTTCGCCACTTCGCCCTCAAAGCCTCGGCTCCTAGGCGCTCATCATGAAGGGCCTTTGTGGCCTCTTCAAATCCTTGGCGGATCACCACCGCCTCCGACCGCCTAATGCCCAGGGCCTCCTGGGCTAGGCGCAGCTCAAGGCGCACTGATCAGCATTCTCATTGCCGCACTTGCCACGATCGCTCTGAGCGCCGCAGAGCTCAACTCGACGCGCAGGCGAGCCCGCAAGTCTTTGCAAAAATGTGGACACTCCGCTAGTCGCACGGAAGAACCATCAAAATGTACAACGAATCGTAACTTTTCGGTGACCTACGGCGATCGGCTGCCGACTCCCACCATCATATCGGCCACACGGTGGAAGACTTGAGCAAGGCGGACCTTCACGGATCCGCCTCTATCTCGCTGTCAGCCGGGCCGCTTTGCCAAAAGCGACCCACTCGCTCTCCTCCGCCGACCCGGATGCCCGGCAGGAATTACACATGGCGACGCAGCCGCTTGCTCGCCCGGACGGGGCGTCGCCCGCCCAAAGCACCATGGGCAAGGGTGACGAGGTCAACCCCGAAACCCCCTCGGCGACCTGCACTGAGGAGCATCGGTCGGCACCTCCCCCTGGGACGAGGGGTCGGGCACCTCCGTCGCCGGCTCCGCCACGACTGGCGCGATCACCGGCGGCGCCATTGTCTCATCCTCAGAAACGACGATCACGTCGTCCGGTTGGGGTCCCCGCCGGAGGCGGCGGAAGTTCTTCTTCGGGCACGACCTCCGGGTGGGGTCCCGTCCCCTCGAAGGCGACCGCGCCCTCGGACGCCGACGCCGCGACCTCCACCGACCCAACCGGGGTCACCGAAATCACCGGCGCCGTTACTGTGGAGCCGATGTGGCACGCCCCACGGTCACCCCAGTATAGGCGCTGCACGTTGCAAAGATTCAAGAGTCGCTCGGGCGGCTTTGCCAAAAAGAAGAATGCTCCAATAAAAAGAATACACTTACAAGGCCGAGTGGGTGCGCGTGCACGCGCGCTTCCTCTTGCCGCCCCGCCAAGGGGCAAGTCGGCCGGTCGCTTCCCGGCCACCTCGGTAGACAGCTGCGACGACCGCAAGCGCAAGATCACCCCGCTCGGGATCCGTGGCCACGGGCCCGTGATGCCGCCTCGGCCGAGTCCACGCTGGGCGCGCCGCCGGCAGTCGAAAAACCCACCATAGGGTGGCCATCCGCGCCACCGTGGCGCTCGCTGCCACCGTGGCGCTCGCCAGAACGGCCGCCACCCGGGCCTCCACCTCGAGCACGCGGCCAGCCTGGGTTCGCCATCCTCGCCCCGTCGGACGGCCCGCGATACCGGAGCGAAGTGCGGCTCAGCACAAGTGGTTGCACGCGCGCATCCCCATGAAGGCGCGCACAACCACGTCCCCGGTGAGCCTCGCCTCCTTTGAGCCCCGATGCGCTCCACGATCGGGGCGGCCTTCTTCTCCCTCTTTCGGCGCCCCGGTTCCACCGCTCCTCCGCCATGGGAAGCTCGCGGTGAAGCGAGGGGCGCTGTCGACGCTTGAACGTAGAGCCATTCGAATGCCGGCCCTTGTTGGACGAGGCAGCTTTACCTCCAGTACTCGCGTCCGACCGGGCGGCTGGAGAGGGCCAGCCACCAGTAGCGCCGCGCGGCGTCAACGGGCTCGCCCTTCGAGCCTTGCTCGAAGAAGTGCCTCCACAACGCCCGGCGGCTCGATCCCCAAGAAGGCTTGCGCACATGCGTGATGAAGATGGCGATGTGGAGGACCCTATTAGGGTTGAGATGGTGCACCTCCACCTTGTAATGAAACAACAGCCCCTGACGAGCGGGTGCAACGAGGCCAAAGCCGCTCGAAGAACGAGCGGGCACCACGATCTCGCCGCTCATGCGCGGGTGGCAGCCCTTGCCGGCACCCTCACCGGAAGGTCTGCGGCATGAGGAAGCCCTTCTTCACTAAGCCGAAGACGCATTGTCTTGCGCGAGCACTCGCCACGACATCTTCACAGGGAGACGACCGAAGGTGAGAAAGAAAGTCGGGTTTTCTTTCCTTAGCTCTCGTGCTTTTCTTGTTTCTGAGGCGAGACAGAGAAGGCAAGAAAGCGTGACCACTGAAAGCACCCAACGGGCGTATGAGTAGAGGGCGAGCGAACGCCGCCAAGCAGCGCCCGTCAAGCGAGCGTCATGACCACCCTCGCTCGCTGCGCCACCTGTAACTCCTGGGCCAATACCACTCCGCTTTTAATCCCTGTCTTGTCAGGCGACAAGGGCCATAAAGACGCCGCCCCCGAACAACGTGTCCCGTAACCTCTCGGTCTCCGCCTTTAGGCCGGAACGGTTGCTCCGGGGCGCGCGCGAGAAGCCCACTGGGCCGCTGCGGCCCCAAGACGGCAAAAGCTTTGTGGCTTGCGCCAGGGGCCCAGCGAGGAGCTGTGGGTTCAAAAAGGCCTACCCCACCAGATGGGTATAAGGCCGCCCCAGCAAAACTTGAGCAAGGGGCAGGTATGAGGTGAGCCCCACGGTGGGCCCTCGGTTAGGTCGGCTGACGGCCTAATCACCTCTACTCGCGTCCGAGACCATACTTCACACTCTCCCGGGAGCTCATCAATGAGTGATGACCACCTGTGCTCGGGTGGCGACGACCTAGAGTCCATACGGGATTGAGTAGAGAAAGGTTTTTTATGGGTCGCCCCACAGCAGGGCCAGGACACCCTACTCTGGGACCGTCCGCTCGGAAGGGTCCCCCTTGGGCGGGACCTCCCAGGACCCACTCGGACTACCCGCTATTAGCTCCACGAGCACGGCGTTCAAACCAACGCAGGTAAACGCGCGTCGCTCATCCCCTCCAGGTCCCACACCTGCGGATGGGGTATACATGTGGGATAGACGGCAGCCATTCCTCTCGCAGCTACCCTCGCGGACGAGGACTCGAGAAGGATGCCCCACGCCAAGCTACGACGGTAACGAGCACTCACGCAAGCTACGACGAACGAGCACTCACGCCCGGCTACGACGGTAAACGAGCACTCACGCCCAGCTCACGACGTAAACGAGCACTCATGTCTAGCTACGACGCGTTAACGAGCACTCGCGACACCGAACCTCACAGAGGCATCCGGTCGTCCCGCCGACCAAGGCACTCTGACACCAACCTCACAGAGGCATCCGGTGCCGCCTGCCGACCAAGGCACTCGGACACCGTAACCTCACAGAGGCATCCGGCCGCCCCGCCGACCAAGGCACCGCTTTATCTAGCTATGACGTTAAGCGAGCACTTTCCGGACACCGAACCTCACAGAGGCATCCGGCCGTCCCGCCGACCAAGGCACTCGGACACCGTAACCTCACAGAGGCATCCGGTCGTCCCTGCCGACCAAGGCACTCGGACACCAGAACCTCACAGAGGCATCCGGTCGTCCTGCCGACCAAGGCACTGTCTAGCTACGACGTTAAACGAGCATTCGGACACCCGAACCTCACAGAGGCATCCGGCCGCCCCGCCACCAAGGCACTCGGACACCCGAACCTCACAGAGGCATCCGGTCGTCCCTGCCGACCAAGGCACTGTCTAGCTACGACGTTAAACGAGCACTCGGACACCCGAACCTCACAGAGGCATCCGGTCGTCCCTGCCGACCAAGGCACTCGGACACCCGAACCTCACAGAGGCATCCGGTCGTCCTTGCCGACCAAGGCACTCGGACACCCGAACCTCACAGAGGCATCCGGTCGTCCCGCCACCAAGGCACCGTCTAGCTACGACGTTAAGCGAGCACTCGACACCGAACCTCACAGAGGCATCCGGCCGTCCTGCCGACCAAGGCACTTTCGGACACCGAACCTCACGAGGCATCCGGCCGCCCCGCCGACCAAGGCACTTTCGGACACCGAGACCTCACGAGGCATCCGGTCGTCCCTGTCGACCAAGGCACTCGGACACCCGAACCTCACAGAGGCATCCGGTCGTCCTGCCGACCAAGGCACTGCTCTAGCTACGACGTTAAACGAGCACTCGGACACCAACCTCACAGAGGCATCCGGTGCGCCCCGCCACCAAGGCACTGCCTAGCTACGACGTTAACGAGCACTCGGACACCAACCTCACAGAGGCATCCGGTCGTCCCGCCACCAAGGCACTCGGACACCGAACCTCACAGAGGCATCCGGTCGTCCCGCCGACCAAGGCACTCGGACACCGTAACCTCACAGAGGCATCCGTCGTCCCTGCCGACCAAGGCACTCGGACACCGTAACCTCACAGAGGCATCCGGTCCGTCCCGCCGACCAAGGCACTCGGACACCGAGAACCTCACAGAGGCATCCGGCCGTCCCTGCCGACCAAGGCACTCGGACACCGTAACCTCACAGAGGCATCCGGCCGTCCTGCCAGACCAAGGCACTCGGACACCGAACCTCACAGAGGCATCCGATCGTCCCCGCCACCAAGGCACCGTCTAGCTACGACGTTAAGCGAGCACTCGGACACCCAACCTCACAGAGGCATCCGGCCGCCTCGCCACCAAGGCACCGCCACAACGATTAAAATTAAAGCAAACTCATCGCAAAGACATTTTCATAAAGAAAAGAAAATTTCATTATAGGCCAACAGGCTCAAACTTTACACGACTTTACACACAGTACCCGACAGATACAAGAGTGGCCACGCTGCACCACGACAGGACTCTACCCACGCCTAGAACCTATCAAACCTCCGTGCGGCATCGGTGGCACCGACGGCATGCTGGTAGGCCCTTGCCTGGTCGACGGGACAGCCGCCGCGGCCGCGAAGTAACACGCCGATGCCTCCGCTGCCGTTCAGCGACATCGACGCGGCCGCACTAACTTCTGGTCGGCGCCCTTGCGCCATCGCCTCGAGAAGGGCCCCCTTACCACCTCGAGCCTCGAACGGCCTCGGCGTAGCAATCAACGGTATGCGGCGTCACGGTCTGCAGGCTTCTTCCTCCCTATGCTCGCCATCGCTGGTCGAACTCACCAAAGCTTCGGCAAAGGATCTTCTTCTTCCACCGCAACACCATCGCCGGCTAAAGACTAGAGGTGTCTCAAGCCATTTGAAAGAACAAAAGAAAGAGCTCTCATCCCCTTCAAGCAAGCTACAGCGCACATATATATATATATATATATATATCCGGACGAAGGGAGGCTAAGCGTCTCCAGAGTAAATGCGGGTGCCGGAAAATGAAGCATCCTTCACCAGAAACCCGAAGCAGTCAAGAAGACGAGCAGGCGCGGCGCGCCAAACTATACTCGGCATGCGCAACGAGGCGAGTAAAAGCCCCCGGCGGTTCAAATGCCCCCGGCCAAATTCCAGGACAGCCGTCGGATCCAACGAAGCACACCTGACGGAAATCGCTTAACCGGATCGGCTGGACCGACCTACGAGCCCGCCACCACTTTCGTCCAAGTTCAACCCCCAACCGAACTCCAAATCGCTTGGGAGTTCGGGGGCTACTGACGAATACTAATAAAAATGATACCCCAACAGCCCGAAGCGACGAGCCAGCGGCCTCAAGCATATCTCGACCTAACAGTCGCGCGCCCGCCGACCGACCGATCGAGACCGCACAAGAAGGCATCCGCTCCCGACCGCCAGGGAAGCGATCCACTGATAGCGCCCCGACCCCCTCTCGGCGGGCGAGATCTCCGACTCAACCAAACCAAGGTGACGAACGCCGAGTGCCGCGTGTTAGGTCCTCATCGCCTACCGCCACGCACTTCCGAATAAGGTCAATCGGGCGACTATACAAGGGCAAGTGGCTCCTTCCCAAGAAGATCTGGGATCTGCAGAAGACAAAGCTTCGGCCCATCAACCCGATCCACGACAAAGACGAGCGCACGCTCCCTCCCGGGCGGCACCAACGTCACGCACCTCGGCGTCGGCAAGTCGCAAAAGGGTCACAGAGGGCAAATACGCTATTTCCCGGGGAATATCTAACCTCCCTGACCACCAAGGCTACCAACCCAGCATGGGCAAGACGGGTGGCGACCAGTCCACAGGACGAAGGACCGGAGCTCCTAGCATAGGTCACCTCGCTCTTCCTCCTAACTCGATGTAACCTGCCCCTTCCTTCGTATAAAAGGAGGCGGCTATCTGATTCAAAAGAGCGAAGCGAGAGAGGAGAGCGCTATCAAACCCATCTCGCTAAGCCATTGGCATTCTCGCTTGTAAAACTTTGTGCAGTCATTTGTACCAAGAGTAATACAACACCACCACACGAACTGGAGTAGGGACCTTCAGCCCGAACCAGTATACATCTTGGACTCACGAGCCTAACCATTCAGGGAGTGGAACGCGCGACCTCCTAGACTTACAAATTTACTTGCCGGCTCTAGAAAACGCCGACAGCGAGCAAGAACGAATGTTATATAGGGTAGATATCGCCAGGGTATGGAGCAATCGTCCCATATTTGGACGATCGTCCAAAATACTACCGATATTTACCTCGAGTAGTGTGCCCCTGACAGCATTTAACGGTAGTTCTTGATATTTAACGGTAGTATGCCCCATATTAGGACGATCGCCTCTATGTAGGGCGATAGGTGCACCAAGCCGTTAATGCCGGCCTCTCCAGCCGTTATGGCCGGTGGTGTGTTCTCACATCGTGTGAGAAAGTAAAAGCGATGACAGCACAATTAATAAAACATACATAGATGTTCACAATTTAAAGTGATAAGGCACTCATGTTACTAATTCAGACAGTTATATAATATGGTGCTGAATGTAAAGGCATTACAAAAATACATATGTACAACAAGTTAATGACGGCCACGCTTCCTGATCTGGCCTGTGGGGTACGTGAGTGGCGATGGCGGACGGACGTCCTTCCTAGGCCGGTCCTGTGGCGCAGGGGTAGAGTGGTGTGGCGGCGACTCGACCTTGTCTTGGAGCGGTGCTACCGAGAGTTGAGAGGTGGCGAGGTAGTCGGTCGACAGGTACTTCTCCAGATCGAACTCGTCGTACGCAGGGTCGTCGAAACCACCCTGGGGTCCTGGTGGAGTGCGAGACGACGAAGGCCCCTCGCCAGCCCACTATCCCCACTGCTGCTGCGTGGGAGCGTAACGAGGAACCACCGGGGTAGGGCGAGGTGCTGGCCCACGGGGACGTGGTGCGCTGCGTCCGGCGACATCTCCGCGCCCCCGGCAGGTGGCTAGGCAACCCAACTGCCTCGCCCTATCGAGGACCCGCTCCCAAGCTGCCTCGGCCTCAGCAGTGGTCATCTGTATGCCCGCCTGGAGGCGTGCCAACATGGACGTAGCCTCCACCTCCCTTGCAAAATGTGCCTGCATGTAAAGCCGGATTGACATTAAGTAATTTACATGAAAAAGACGTACCCATGTAGCTTCGATTGTGACACTTACCGCGAAGCTATCCCTCTGGGACATCTGTGAAGGGTACGTGTCCGTCACCAATGCCTGCCGTGCGACATACGGTGCTGTGTGTACCCCACCCTAAGGCGAGTCCGCGGCGCGAACCACTCCATGTACTCATTGTACATGTCATGGTCGTACGGCCGAGTCTCGATGACCACTGTCGTCCGAGTCACGGCGTCTCTCATCAGACGCCCATGGTTTGCATGCGATCGCGAACCGAGTGCCATTGCTGCACCCATCCGGGTCATCCTGCAATGCAAAAACAAGAAATACATACAACATCTATTTTTGCAGAAATGCTAAGTACTCAGCTCAGGAGACCTACCTATGAGCGCCACGTGCGACAACGTAACGAGACGGCAAGGGAAAAGACTGGAACAGACCGAACTGCTGCAGCACTCGGTGCGGCGAGTACTCCTCGACACACAAGTCGAAGACGAGAACCTTATGGGTGAGCCAGAACGGCTCATCTCGCGTGCAAAGCACAGAGACCTCGTAACGTGCTCGGGCGTGAACGTCGTACGCGCTGTATGGCGTCCACCGCACGTCCTCGTCGTGGAGGTTGTCGAACTCCCGAACGAATTCGGGGTAGGACCTCCTCACCTGTCGGTGCGCATACGCCTGCTGCGAGGAAATAAAAAATGGTAGATGTTATGGAAGTGCGTAAGTGGGGAAAAAGATACGAGGGAGCATACTTGTCGTTGGACCTAGTAGTGGCCCATGGTGGGCCAATTAATCGGGTCCTCTCCGTACAGGTCTTGCGGGTACGGCACGGTGTCAACAGCAGGCCTACCGACGGAGAAGCGCTCCTAGGACCACAACTGAAGGAGTAGGACGCAACCCGATATCGTCGCGTCCTGGTCTGCCCGAGAGACGGCGTCGCATAGACCTCTATACGTCGTCGCAAGCACAGCAGAGGCCCACGACCACTGCACCATCTGTTTACAATGAGAAAGTTAGACGTGTCATGCACAGAAGAGATTTCAACGGAATGTGTTACCTCATGCTCCAGGGTGTCGGCGATGTACTGGGCGTCCTCGATCAGGTGCCGGTCCACTGTGTTCCCGTGGGAGGACGGGAACATCACCCAACCGAACAACAACAGGAGGTATGTCTCCAGATGGTGGGCCACGTCCTCTTCCTCGGCGTGCGGATCAGCTCAGCCTGCAGCATTTGGTACAAATATTATCAGCAACTTAGCTTCTCTGTTAACTTGATGAGGCCAGATTTTCCAAATTGAGAAATGAAGTGAACATTCTTGCTTTTTCAAATATTGCCTGATTCCTTGGAATGACACACTAAGGGAGTCAAGTCTGCTTGCCATGCATATCTTGCTACCTTTATGTGAACAAAATAATTACCAGTGCTGAAGTAATAATAGGGTTATATTCTAAATGAAAAGTTTACTTGAAAATTAACAGTCATAAAATTGTTGTTGAAAGCCTTTCCTTTCTCTATTATTATATTATACTTTCCTAAAACACATTAATTAGGTTAAGTAAGCTTTAGAAGGAAATACTTATACAAAATTTGGAAAACCTAAATTACTCAACACATGATTATTTTCTTTGAGCTTAAGTCAATCATACTCATGCTCTTATGAAAACTAAGGCTCAAATATTTCCTTTTTGACTCCAACGTCTCCTGAGTTTATTGGTTGATTGATCTTGATCGTAAGATTATTCTAAGATCCCTCTACATATTTATGTGTTTTTCTTAAAAAGGGGATCTTTGAAAATTTTTAAGAAGTTTAGTTATATCTGTATTTTTCTGGTTCAAAAAAGTTGTCCATGTACTACGGACTGGTGTTTTAACCGTAAACAGAGAGGTTTCCAACTACGACGGACCAAGTATTCCTTATACGGACTCGGTCTGGCGTAGATGGAAGATTATGTGTTGTAACCGAGAAGCAGTCCGGGGCATGTACGACAATAGCTCTCTTATCTCAGTACTTATCTTTTTCAAACCGTGTTCCTATCGATCTTCAAAAGGCACTTATCCTTGTTAATCACATCAAAATCTCATATATTCTTGGGACTTCTCCTTGCTAAACCTGTCTAAATTGGTAACTATATTTCTTGGATACCCTGGTTTCCAACTACCCTGTCATAAAGGGACAATTGCAGTTCGTATTTAACTCTGCAGTGACTTCCTGACTTTACTCATGGGAAATTGCGCTATTTATATCTCCACCTTCAGAAATCTCTCAAGCTTTCTTGCAACTCATCAATCCTCTCTCAATATTCTCTTGAGCGCAAGTTCATCTCTTCACCGAAGCACATCCTAATCGGGTGATTGGCAACGATGCTCCTGATTGCTCAAGACATTGCTCCTATGATCTTGCTGTTCTTCAGTTGTTGTCAACAAGGTCAGTTCAATCTTTTTGCTTGAGAAGAAATCTTTGTCAAGATGAGGTCAAAGAATCCAGATAAAAGAGGTGTTCTTGAGAAAATTGCTGATAAAATTAAAGGGAAAAAGAAAGCTAGAATAGATAGTCTAGTCAGCCTCAGCAACCAGTACACATAGAAGATACTCACCAACGTGGTAGAGTGCTGAGGAAAGTAACTACCTTTAAACCACCAAAAAGAGGAAAACAGCCAGTGCATTATGATTCCTCATCTTCTTCAGAAGACAATGATTATGAGCCTAGTGCCAATATCTCTCTTCTGAGGAAGAAATAGAGCTTATTGATGAAGTTGACATGGTAGTTGGGCATGATCTAGCTACTTTGGGGGGGAAAGAAACCGAGAGTTGCTAGATTGGTGTCAGAATGGATTTGGTTTCCTCTTGATAGACCTCCTCTGAATGAGCAATTCATCACTACATTTCATAAAAACATCTTTATGAAGATTGAGAGCATCTAGGCCCCCTACTTTTGTCAGTTATGCTTATTATGTAGGTTTTGGTGTTGATGATCAAGAAGTATTCTTAGTATAAGCTAACAACAGCTATATTTGAAGAACAAGGTTAAGGTGTTTATTTTTAGTTTTGGCTTGTGAGTTGATTCAAGCCATATAGCTAGAATAATCGTACTATTAAGAGGGATTATACACAAGTAATAATCTTGGTTCATATGCAAAAATCACTAAGATTACTTGGAGCATAGGACATTTCATAACTCTCATTCAAAAATCCAGATAACCCTTCTCTTAGCCAAAATTAGCCAAAAGGAGTTCTTTTTCATACCAACTTCATTTAGTTCGGCGCTGAAAAAAATCAAGTTTCAAGTTCTAACCGAGCGCACTCCCGGTACGCCGGACCGACTTTTTCAGTTCGGCACTAAGAGCTCTCTTCTAATTTATTTTAACCGAGCGTACACCGTTCACGACGGGTCGATCTGAATTTAGCCTTATTTTCAGTTCGGCGTATGTTGTCTTTTCACTCTAGACCATCATCTCTAGTCCGACGTTAAGAATTCCTTTACTCAAATCTTAATCGTGAATATGCCGTTTGCTGCGGACCAAATTCTAAGTGTACGCCGGACAAACTTTTTCGGTTCGGCGCAAATATGATTCTCTCTGGTAAAATCAGCAGTTTTTCCCTTCTACGCCGGACCAATTTTTTCGGTCCAGCGCAAACATTATTTTGCTGGTATCCAAATGGAACAAAACATGTGTACACCAGACCAATTTTGTCGGTTCAGCACAAACTTTTACCAGTACATGTATACGACGGACCGATTTTATCGGTCCGGCGCAAATGGGTTACACTTTGTACAATAATACTTCTCCAATCTTGTGTACTCCGGACTAACATTTTCAGTCTGGCGCGTGAATATGTTTCATCGTATCAGTCCGGTATGTCTCATACACCTTGAAATACTTATAAAAGAAGTAGCCCGTGAGTCCATAGTTGACCTGTCTCATCCAACCTGCCACCCCAACGGGCAAATGGCAGATACAACGGTTATTTCTCAAACTCTATATATACAATGCTTGAGTTCACAAAACAAGTGAGAATTTTGCACATACACATCTTTGACATTCTGAACACCGTTGACATCTTTCAAATCATTTACAACTCTTTGATCTTTAGCATTTCTAAGCTTTCATTCCATCAAAGAGTTTGAGCTTCAACTCAAACCACAAACACTCATTCTGAACATTTAGAGTTCGTGCTCCAAGCTGAGTCTAGTTTGCATCTAGCTACTGAACTGTAAGGACCCGAATCCACTGATTCGAACCCACTGTGTTTACCGCACTAGTCCCAGGATCAACGCTAGTGCACACGGCTCAACATTAGTACATATCACATCATACACAACGATAATAGAATAATAGTTCATTCATTGTTATATCTAAAGGTATGATCTTATGACCAACTTACATTATTAAGCCACGCAGGGCAAGACTGGAAATATAAACTAATAATTATACAGTGGAAAGTAGAAAACGTAGATAGCTCATCAGTTCACCACAGGCAACCGACAAGGCTCGGACCCTAATGACTCGTGTCTTCCTGAACTTCCTCTTCAAACACAGGTGTAGATTCTTCAACTGTTGATTATTGTTGTTTGGCAAGGGTGAGTACTTAAGCACTCAACAAGTTGTGCACAGAATGCAATTCTATGTATCTATATGCAAGGTTTATTCCAATGGATAGGCTATCATGGTTATTTTGCAATAAGCAGCATTTATGAACAAATCTGATAAATAGATTGTAAAGATCAGAAACAAATATCAATAGTAAATAAATTCAGTATTTCTCAAGTAAACCAAGTTTCCAATCCTAAGTCAAATTCCATCTTCCATATGGCATTCCGCCATCCCAACCAAGTTGTCCAATTAATTAAACTAACCCTTAACTGTAATTCCCGAGCATTGCTCAATACCGCGAGCATGGCTATCCGAATAGTTTCACACTCTGCAGAGGTTATGCACTTTACCCACGCGATACAACCAAACACCACCAAGGCGAGTGATTATAACAGAGCCTTTACAATGCTCTGACTTAACCGGATACTACCCGCTAAGGTTTCAACACTGGTGGGTCTGAAAACCATAACCAGGGCCTCCCTCTTGCGCCATGTGAATTACACCATAACTCGGGAACTCACACCGACCAAGATAGTACCAAAGTTAAGACATTGCAAATTAATCAGCTAGGCTGGCCCATACCAGACATGTGGTTGCACGATTGACTCAGGTCAAAGGCTTGCAAGGTTAAGTCCTTAGTGTGATCAAGGCAAGACATCCACATACCCTCTGCCCATTGGGCCCACCTTGGCATACTCGCCCCTTGTCACTTGCCCCAATCTAAGTTATTATCACCCCGTTGATTACCAAGCACCACGTGCCATCAACAATTCAACATCGTTGCGTGACATGACTCGCCACAACAACTCAATCTCATCGTGTGATCCCACATGACACACAAGTTCATAACATTGTTCCATATTCCATTAATCAAAATTAATTATCAATGATTCTGACACATGTGATGACGTGGCAAGGCTAAGCAACTAATACGAACTAATCCTCCAATGTTGATCATAATTACTAATCAACTATATTAAACCAATCTAGGGTGACAATGGATCATGTCATACAATGACAAGGTAGGGTGTAGATCAATCTGGCATATTAGCTAAACCCAATCTAATTTAAAACAGTTGTATATTTGAAATATATGCAATAGGGTAAATCAGAGATAGCAATTTTATAAACATGGGTTCAACATGATCAAAGCACAACTTGCCTTGGAATAGGTCCTGATCTGGTTCTGGAACTTGCTCTTGAGTTCTTTGGATCTTCCTCCGAGCGTCGCACAATTCAACGTCTACGCGTACCGAAGGAGAAAAGCAAATAAATGCCAAAACAGAGAGCAAATGAACTCCAAAAATCAAATAAAATTCACCATTAAATAGATCTTAATTTTACAAATTTTTAGAAATTTGAATCACTCAAATCCGAGTTATGATGCAAAAGATATAGCCTTTTGAAGTTTGAAATAAATACTGAAATTGCTAAAATCAGAAAATCAGATTTAACAGATTTATTTTTAAACTGAAAAAACGATTTATGACGTCAGCGTGACCTCATGATGACGTCATCATCACAGAATTTCCAATCGGATTAATTTTCCAATTGAAAAATGCAATTATGACGCAAGCATGACGTCAGCAAGACCTCGGGCCAATCACAATCCGACACGTGTCTCGGCGTATGGACTGAGTCCACGGCGCAGCGCGAGACCACGGTGAACTCGGTCCACGACGCCTCGGCACCCACGCCCGACACGCGTCGCAATCTGATCGGTCTCCCGCGCGGCTCGATCTGGTCCGAGGAAAAAGAATCGGACGGCTACGATCTACTCGACCGCGTGCCTCATCTAACGGCTTACCCGAGATCGGCGGTCGAACGCGAGCGCGAGAGGATGACGACGGTGCGGCGGTGCCTTTCACCGGAGATGGAGAAGACGACCCACGACGCGGCGCTCCGGCGGACTTCTGGCGACAAGATGATGGAGATCCGACGCGATGCGGTTCGGCGAACTTCGGTCCGCGACCCAGCGACGGAAGGCGGCGGATCGGCGACGTTCTCGGGCAAAAACGCGCGGTTTCACGCTTCAACTCCGCGAGCTCGCGGCGGCATTCTCTGATCGCTTTGCGAAACCCCTCCGACCAAAAGATGCGGCGCTCAATCTGCGAACCTCGGGTGCTACCCCTATTTATAGCCTCGACGTCCGAGCTCTGCAGGCGAAGAAGTTCGGCGCCGTTCTGGCGGTGGACTCGAGTCCGAGCGGAGACGATGAGCGACGACGTGACACGTGTCCCGATCCGACGGCCTGACACGATCGCACACGCGGCCATCTGCGGACCGTTGGATCGCGCACGTTAACGGTGCGGTTTAGGGTTTCCCTCATTGCGATTAGTGGGTGGACTGAGCCGCACCGACCAGGCCCTAAGCGCCTGATGTTGGGCTTCGCCCAATACTGTTCAAAGATATTTTAAAACTTTATTAATTTAAATAATTCTAGAAATTCATTTAATTAGTTTTAGGCAAATAAATTATCAGGAAAAATCCCAGAAAAATCTCAAAAATACCTTGAGACATTCTGGACTCAAATAAAATATTTTTGGCAAAACTTTATTTTAATTTTGCACAGATTTAAATAAATTTGAACAAAAGGGTAATAAACTTAATTTAAAAATTAATTCAGATAAATCCAGAAAAATCCAAATAAATTCCAGAAAATCATAAATGCACATTTAAGCAATAAAAACATAATTAGGCCAAATTTTGGGATGTTACATGAACCAAAAGACAGGGCTTGTGGATAGTCTATTACTCTTGGAACTAGCTGTTCTAGATGGTTGGAGAAGTTGTTGATGCGACCTATCCAAAAGAGATTGTGGAAGGCCACCATTGCTGTGAAAGATTGAGACTCACCTCACCGGAGTGGTGAAAGAGCCAAGCTAGTGAAAAATCAAAAGCCGTTGAGATTGGCTGTTTGGTGGAGCAATACTTCTGAAGAAGTGCTCTAACGGGGACGTAGGAGATTGGTCTCTGAACCTCGGTGAAAAATCCTTCAGTCGTCCTGATATTGGTTTATCTTTGCGTGTTCATCTTATTGTCGGTTTTTCATTCAAGTTCTTACTGCAACTAAGTTGTGCTGATTCTCTATTATAATTATTTTCTGTTGCTAAGTTTTTATTGAGAAAAGTTGTTCTTAATACTTAAAAGTTGCCTATTTACCCCCTTTAGGTCAACTTGATCCTTTTAGGGGGTACTGAGGTTGCCTAAAACTGATATTGGAGTAAAACATTCACTTTTAAACAGTAAAACTCTAGAGAGTATAATGCTAGCTATCATTATAGTGTCATTAAATTATTGTTGCAAAGTCGATCGCACAAACAATCCAAGATTTACAACATATTCAAACGATAATTGAAGCCAAATTCAGTTGTCTCCTTGTTTTTTTTTCTTCCAAAGTCTCTTAGATAAGTAAAAACTTCAAGCTATTTGTATATATTATACCAAGAACGAGGCACTTTTTTTTTCTTGATCTTGCTTGTACGGCACCCATCACAATGCCGCGTCATTATATACCACAGCTCACGTCGTACGGCCTGTCGACCAGAGAATTTTTTACGGTAGTGGCCACCTGGCAAATTTTTTTCTCGAAAATGGCTCCGGACCCATAAGCGTTAAATCCGGATCCAGCGATCGACGAGCGCAGTTTATTTTTTTATTTTTTTCTCAGAGATTTTAAGCAGTCCGGCAGCACTAATTTTTTTTTCTTTTTTTCTCACGCGCATGAAAATTTTAAGCGGTGCAATTGCGCTTGATTTTTTTTAATTTTCAACTGTCCACTACCGCTTGATTATTTTTAAAAATTCTTAGCGGATTTTTTTCTTTTCAGCAGATGAGCAAGGCTTGTTTCTCGCACACAAATTTCCATCAGCCAGGCACCGCTTCAAATAATTTATTATTTCTTCTCGTGCGCTGGCGAATTTTTTATTGTTCTAGCGGAAATTTTTTACACAGGCAGGAACCGCTGATTTTTTTTACTTGTTCAATTGTTATTTGTAATGTATCGGCTCCTGTCTGTATTTTTTTTTTGCGAAGATGGTTCTCATGTCGACGAATTTGCGAGTCTAGCCCCTAGAAATTTAGCGGACAGAACATGCAATATTATTTCCGGCAGTTGGGACCGATGGGATTCTTCAAATTTTGCAACGGTTGCAAAGCGCTAAAATTTTTTTGTTTATTTTTTCTTGCGAAACGCGAGCATTGGATTTGGCTAAGTTCGCTGAAATATTTTTTTACCATCCACTAGAATATCCAACGGTCGGTATTTTTTCCTTTTTTTCGACAATTGCTGTAATTGGGCATGAGGATATTTAGCTAACTAGCTAGTCATGATCGGCCTATATGAATTAGGTAAACTACTCCAAGGACGAAAACAGTGATGTACTGCAAAATTGTGGAATTTGAATCGACATTCTTAATTTGAATTGTTTTGTTCGCTGACGTATCGTAAAATTGGGTTATTTGAATCGACAGTTTTCGAAATTTTTTTGTTAAGTAATGTACGGTAAAATTGTGAAATTTTAAGAATTTTCACTGTACTAGCCTCCTGGCCATTTTATTTTGCGAATTTAGCCCTCCTCTGGACGAATTTGCGAATATAGCCCCATAGAAGCAAAAACCAGTAGTCGGCGAATGCTGTATTTTTTTTCATTTTTTTCCGTGGATTCCAGCAAGCCGGCGAGTGTTATATTTTTTTCATTTTTTCCCGCGGATTTCAGTGGCGGTTTGAAATTTTATTTTATTTTTTCTCACAAATTTTCTAAAAGAAGCAACACCTTGAATTTTATTTACTTTTTCTAAGCGCTGAAAATTTTTAAGTGGCCCGTGACCACTTGAATGTTTTTTATTTATTTTACCACACACGGGAAATTTTCCAGTTTTTTTCCGCGTAGGCTGGCTGGTGTAATCGGTTAATTAGCTAATTAATTAGTCATGAATGCAAACCAACGATAGCGTGATTTTAATTCGAATTTTTTTGCTATACTGGCCGCCTAGCTCTAGTTTTTCCCGTATATAGCCCTCGCGACGAATTTTCAAAAATAGCACTGCCAATTCGTGAAGAATTTTGTACTGTCCGCCTGTTTCTATTTTTTTCGTATGTGTCCCACGTTGCGATGAATTTTTTGAAAATAGCTCTGCCATACTAGTACCCGTGTCCGTGACAAATTAGTATGGATAGAGCCGACAGGCACATTATTACTATTTTCAAAAATTGACGGTGCTATTTTTGAAAATTCGTCGCGACAAGAGCTATATATAGAAAAAATAGAGCTAGGCGGCCACTTAAAAATTTTCAGCACCTAGAAAAAAGTAAACAAAATTCAAGCGGTTGCGTCCTCGGGAAAATTTGTGGGATAAAAATAAAATAAAATTTCAAGCGGCCGTTGGAATCCGTAGGAAAAAATGAAAAAAAAATATAGCACTCGCCGGCCCGTTGGAATCCACAGGAAAAAATGAAAAAAAATGCAGTGCTCGCCAGCCGCTGGTTTTTGCTTCTATAGGGCTATATTCACAAATTCGTCGCAAGGAGGGACATATTCGCAAAATAAAATGGCCAGGAGGCCAGTACAGTGAAAATTCTTAAAATTCCACAATTTTACCGTACATTACTGAACCAAAAAACTTTGAAAACTATCGATTCAAATACCCCATTTTACGATACATCAGTGAACCAAAACAATTCAAATTCCCCAATTTTGCAGTACATCACTGATTTCGTCTTTGGAGTAGTTTACCTAATTCATATAGGTTGATCATGACTAGCTAAATATCCTCATGCCTAATTGCAGCAGTGGTCGGAAAAAAAGGAAAAAATACCGACCGTTGGATATTCCAATGGACGGTAAAAAAAATATTTCGACGGACTTAACCAAATCCACCGCTCATGTTCCGCAGGAAAAAATAAACAAAAAATTTTCAGCGCCTCGCAACCGCTGCAAAATTTGGAGAATCTCGCTGGTCCCAACTGCTGGAAATAATACTGCATGTTCTATCCACTAAATTTCCAGGGGCTAGACTTGCAAATTCGTCAACACGAGAACCATCTTCGCAAAAAAATACGGACAAGAGCTGGTACATTACAAAATACCGATTGAACAAGAAAAAAAATCAGCGGTTCCTGCCTATGTAAACAATTTTCGTCAGAACAGTAAAAAATTCGCCAGCGCACGAGAAGAAATGAAAAAATTATTTGAAGCGTTGCCTGATAGAAAATTGTGCGCGAGAAACAAGCGTTGCTTATCTGCTGAAAAGAAAAAAATCCACTGAGAATTAAAAAATAATAATCAAGCGGTAGTGGACCGTTGAAAATTTTAAAAAAATCAAGCGTAATTACACCGCTTAAAATTTTCATGCGCGTGAGAAAAAAGCAAAAATAAATTTCCAACGGTACCGGACGACTTAAAATCTGCGGGAAAAAAAATAAAATATCCTCGCCGACCGTTGGATGCACAGCAAAAAAAATTGAAAAAAAAAACAGCGGTCCATCACCGCTGGATTTAGCGCTTATGGGGCTAGATCCTTAAATTTCTCCCCATGGGAGCCATTTCTGAAAAAAAAATAGCCTGGTGGCCACTACGGTAAAAAAATTCTCGACCAGACGTGACGAAGTTGTGGCCCTGCACGGCGTCGATGCCGTAGATGATGGGGACAACAATTCTGGAGTTCGGCCCGTCGCTCGGCGGAGACTTTCAGGCAGTGCGCAAAGCGAGCACTCTCGTCAAAGTCGAGCCATTCAACTCAGCGAAGAAGAGGATGGTAGTGGTCATCCAGCTCCCAGGTGGAGCATTGCGTCTCACTGCAAACGTGCATCAGAGATTATATTGGCATCATGCAGCAAGTACCTGAACGATGAAGGGAATGTCGTCCCCCTTGATGATGCAACTGTCGATCACTTGAAGGCCACGAGGCACGCCATGAAGTCGAACAGGGTGAGCCGCCCGGGTTAGTCCTGCCGCCGGCCGCCCGCCTACGCCGTGCCCACCATCGCATCCGCACGCACACGAAATCAATCAAGCAGTCGCGAGCCGCAATGCAAGGAGAAACCAAGAACTATTCGATCGATTGCTGCAGCACGTGCCTGTCTTGCGGTACACCGAGGGGGAAGAACCTGCTCAGCCCTTTGATTTTGAATCTTAAGCTCTCATACCACTTATTATGGTTAAAAACGTAAGAAATGTGGCGCAAGATTTAACGTACACGAAAAAGGAAAAAACAACAAAAGATAAATCCACTAATTGGTTCAATTTACATGTACATGGATTGGCTTTATATATCCGGATTGAGTCCAAATCGTATAATATTTAGAATCCTATTTGAATATTTAAGGAATCCTTATCTTTAACAAACTATTTGAATCCTATTTGGATATTTAAAGAATCCTTATCTCTAACAAACTATTTGGATATTTAAGGAAACCATATCTCTAACAGCTTCTTTCTATCTTGTGTTAGTTGCATGAGTTGGAGTGATCGTTTGTCAAATATGAATGCTACCTTGTATCTTAACAAAGAGCTATCGTATGTATTCTCAAAAAGTAAAGAGTTATCTTATGTTGATAACGGTTGCATATTCAAGTTTGCCCCCTATCTCTTGTGTACTGGTGTGCCTTTTGTCTGAAGCGTGACCTACTTGTGGTCATTATCTCCTGGCCTTGTTGATTTGAGGCGACTGTATTACCATTCTTTGCACCTGAAACTCCAATTGATCTCTATTGTTTTTCGTTTGGTTGTTTTGTCTTATGAATCCGTTATCTATGTCAAAGGCTCAGCCAAAAAGTAGGCCGCTTGGTCACTTAGACATGTTTCTCTGCGGTGTTTTATGGTCATGGTAAAATGCGAGCAATTTGGAAAGTGATTATGTGTTAGCAATGACAAAATAGCGATAATTTTGTGAAGGAAAGGAAATATCCACCTATAAAAGTATCACATAGCAGACAATAGCGTTTCAGTTCAATCATTTAACAAGACAAGATACAGTACGCACAAAAAAATAGTCTTGATTATTCATCAATAAGAGCTTCAATGAGAACGGTTTGGCAGTAGATTGTATTGTACAGCACCACGAACAAAGAATAACATAGAGCATGGTTACATTAAAACGGGAAAAATGTTGAAACTGCGCATTTTGTGAAGTGCAAACACTTACACAAGAAGCTGGCGTTCACGGGGCTCATCTGAATTAAATGGACAGCAAATAAATACAGAGGCAGAGTCAGGTGCCGGGAGTTTGCCTTTGCAGCGCATTGGCAGATTTGGGCAACTCTTGGATGGTCCAGATCACTTTTGTGCTTATTCATCCAAATTAGCAGAGGGGATCGTGTTATTCATTTTAGACTTCAATGTATCTGGTTCATACCGAACAATGCAGACTCGTAGGCAGGTTTGATCCGCTCCAGATCCTGATGCGCAGTGCTACTGTTGTCCATTGTGAACTGAACCATTTGAGACTCGGGTGCTAGAGGCTGTCCATCTATCCAGAAGGGCGAATTAGAGCTCCCTCCGTTTGATACAGGAGACACCATGCCGTTTTGGTTAGCATCCGTGAACTGGATGAGAGAAGATGTTTTCTGTACAGGGTCAGTCGAACCCCAAGAACTTGCTGACAGAAGAGAGAGAGCACGCCCAACATCCGGTGCTCCATCTAATCTTGAAGCAGCTCCAGATGCATATGCACCTGCAAAGTTGACCAACACATGTGTACCATCAAAATTTGGAGAAACTGTAGAAAATCCAAATATTAGTAATAGAAACATCTCGCATAACAAATTAACAAATTCAAGACTGAAGACATATACAAAGAAAGCAGCAGTGAATGTAAGCAAATCTTGCCCACAAGATATGCAACTACTCATGCATATCAAGGGGCTTGGACAGCATGGATAGGATTTACTAGAAGCATTTGCAAATTCACTCTTGCATGTTGCCTTTAATAATATAGTGATGCTGCAAAATGTCAAATGCAACACATTTCTCAACGTAAAGGACCTATGGCTATCTGACATATCACCTGAAGAGTAGCTGTGTTGCTTTTCCTATGTAGGTTGAAAAAGTACAAGAGCCTATTTGATTTGAAGCTACTTTGCCACGTCTAAATTTAGGCGTGCTATAGATTCTTAGACGGGTGTTTTGTTCGTTGCCACAACTGTAGCTTGCCGCACTTTCTTAACTTCATGTCCCACACAACATAGACTCAGTTTTTTGCCAAACTTTATTACATTTGTAGTGCTGAATTTTGTTGCTGCGAAAAGTGTGGTAAACCACACTTGCCTAAGATTAGTTTTGGCAAAGTTGGCTTCAAAGAAAATAGGCCCCAAAGTGTTGCATCAAGGAACACATGTCCGTAGTAGTTCACGAATAAGGTTTCCCACTTCAAAAATTCAAATGTGCCCAAACTTTTTGCAATGTCTTAAAAAATCCCAAATTTCCAAAACATCAAGCCTTGAGTTTTATTTTTTGGAGGAATCAGGCCTTGAGTTTGGTATATGGATCGCTAAACAACCTACAACTTCAAAGTTCGGCATACAGGTCACTGAATAAACTACAACATTCAAAGACTTAAGATACCTTTACACAGGTCTAAGGTTCTGTTCGGGGGTAGCAGTGGGTTACAGTACACATGGTTTACCAAGCCATTCTTGGCTATTTGACATAGGGGTTACTTCTTTTGTTAGAATATAATGATAACATTTTACCATACATAGCATATATCTTCTGCAACTGCCTTACCCCAAAACATAATGCAGCACATTACAGGGAATGCATATTAGCTTTATCAGGATTGCTAAGTGAAGTAAACTAACTTCATCAGGAACAATTAAAAAACAGATTTAGGCCTTGTCCCCCCACCCCCAAAAAAAAGAAAAGAAAAGAAAAAGAGCGGCTTTTGGCATAACCTAGAAGCCGCATATAACTAAAGCAAAAATCTGAAAGTTGGGTGAGATCTGCTTTTGCAGCTTATTGTCGAGAAAAATTAATTGTTTGTTAAATGGCCTCTTATAAAAAACTATAACTGTTTTTCAGTCCAAAAAGGCAAAAAAGTAGATTTTTCAGAAAAACCATAAGCTCACTCAAACATGCCCATTTAATTGATAAGGCACTTTATAAAGCCACAGCTCCCTCAAACATGCCCGTTTAATTGATAAGCCACTTCATCATGAATACATATTAGCTTTCCCATCTATGAACGAAATGATAGCGGGCCTTGCAATCATATTCATACCTTTAATTGGCAAGAGCTCATGAATTTCATGACAAAGAGTTGGAAACGAATTTGATAAATTAGATTTTGACAAATGGATTTGTCCGTTGACTGCTCCAGCTTTTATTGATTTTTCTCCTACGTCCAACACTTGTGAGAGCTTGAAGTCAGATGGCCATGAAGAACATGGAAAGGGCTTTACAAGGCCAAGTGGAGCTTTATTCCAAACAAAACTTATTTCTCGCCTGTCATCTGTAATAGCATTTAAATGTAAGTAAAGAAAAAAATTCACGAAGAGATAGGAAAGAGGAAGAAAAAACTATCCAATCATTAGTAAGGTCAAGAAAGGAAATTCTCATTTTGTTTTCTTCAAAGAAAAGCAAATGTCTGCTAGCCAACATATTTTGCGTTGACAAATCTGAAACTAAACAGCGCCTTGATCCATGCGCTCAATGGTTTTTCAGCAGAACACAGATCATAAAAACCCAAAAAACGGATCAAGAGAACTGGATTGTTTAATTCTTGATAATTCATTAGGCATCTATAGGTAACCACCAGCAATTTACTCTTATATATTGGACAACACCTCCTGATAATTTTGTGGCTGACTTAAAATCCTTGTAGGACACAAAGGCATTACCAAACAACGATGATGGTAGCACTGCCGAGCCAAACGAGAAGACATCCGGCTGTGGTTTCCGCCGACGGGCATTATGATCAGAAAGACGTCTGCGGCAGCTCCGCTTCTTCTGATCAAACTCCGATAGCGCATGGAACCTTGATAACACACACAAAAAAAAATCATGGTAATCAGTACAATGCCAAAATCAATAAAAATGCCACAAACTTTCGATGGTTTTACTGCTGCTAACCACCATCAGAAAGACAATTTGGTCACATGCAGTATACGGAAAACACAGATGCAAGAGACAGAAAAGGTCTTGCAGGACTATTGAACTGTTCTCGCATTTTTCCAAACGCACCGCATACATGCAAATTTTAAGCACAACTTACAGTACTAGTCACAGGGAAACAGGAGATCTTACCTCCCCAAATCGGGCAAAATACAGGTCAAAGCTCTGTAGCCAAATCAATCATGCACAGAGTCATATGCTGTACTTGCACAAAATAGCCACACAAGTGCCCAGCTTTTAATATACAGGTAGAAGTACTAGTACTGATGATCACAGAAAAGGGAAGCACAAGTATGCACGAACTAATCAACCGCATATCTATACACAAGAAAACAAAAGTATGCCCAAAATTAGCATAGACAGGCGCTTACCAGCCTTGGCAAATAGCTGACAAGTGACAAGGCGATGGCGATCGCACAGGCTGCTCGTCAATTGCAAGCAAAAAGAAGAACATTTTTGGGGCATCGTAGAGAGATCACCTGCTGCACTGCTGGCAGAAGCGGCGCTCCTGGCCGGCGATGACGACGAGGGGGCACTTGGAGTGCGCCTCGCAGACGCGGTGCTTCCGGTGGTACCCCTTGGCGCTGCCCAGCTCCACCCCGCACCCCTCCACCTGGCACCGCGCTTCCCCATCCCCCGCCGCGGCGCCTCGCCCCTGCTGCTGCTTCCCCCGCTTCGCCTCCCTCTCCTCCTCGCCGGCGGTGGCGTCCCAGTCCCACAGCGGAGGGGAGGAGGGGCACGGTGCCGGTCTCGGGGTACACTCCATGGCACGCAAAGGGATCTCCAGAGTCTGGCGCTCGTGGATGGATCGGGGAGTGGGGAAGAAGAGGAGACTCGGGGAGACCAACGGTGGCGAGGTCGCTGGTGAGGCGAGTACGCGAGGTGGAGGTGGCGACGCGGATTATAGAACAGGCCACTTGCTGCTACAGTGCCGGGGGCGGGCGGGTCTTTCTTTGGGTTTTTCTGCAGGTCCGTCGTCGTGTGTTATTTTCTCCTTTTGGTCCCTGGAAGATTTTAAATTTTGCGGAATTTTGTGAGGGAGAGAGATGGTTGACTACGAAGTACGAACTTTTAACTTTGTTCTCCGTTTACATATTTATGGGGAAAGCACGTAGAATATGAATATTCTTGTACTCTAAGGTTTTGGTTGGGAAGTCTAAAATAATTAAAATTCTAGCTCAGCCACGTGGGTGGATTGGGATTTTAGTCTGTCACACAAGATTTAAGAGGGCTTGTTTGGATGCTTTAAGAAAAAGTTTCAAGGAAGAAAATCGAAGATTTGAGTTGATCGGTCTTGTTGCATATTTTTTTAATATATTTAGCCTCTACTCGATCGAAATTACAAATCTAGCTCCTGTTCCTTATCGTGAAAGCAGCAACAGGCAAATATATGTCACTTACCACGCTCTCATATCGTAGCACCTCACTGACATAGCTATCATGTATCTTGAGCTCGGCAGCATGTACCGTAGAGCAGTAGCTCAGGTCCTACTGAGCATGCCTTCCTCGGTAGAAATTCCTTGGCGATTCCTTAGTCACTAATTAATGATTAAGTAATCAATTTCTTGATGATTAATCCCTTGTTCTTAAAACTGCCAAGGAAGGCATGCTCGATAGGACCTATCGAGCTACTGCTTCGCGGTACGTGCTACCGAGCTCATGGTACATAGTAGCTCTTTACTTACTCGATGGATTGTGTTGTCATGACATCAGCGAGGTGTTGCGATATAGGAGTGTGGTAAATGACACATGTCGTCTACTGTTACTTCCGCGATGAGAAAAATTTTGTTCAGACGAAAACAAATATGAAAAAAAAAGCACAACAAGACCAGTTAAGCCAAAGATTCAAGAAAATCCCAAGAAGAATTTTAAAAGGCACATAAAATCCGTCTCAACGCCTTGAAGAAATAATCCCTATGGAAAAATATTCCTTGGGTAAGGATGAAAATCCCAACCATTCAAAAAAATCTAGAAAAAATTCGAGGAAAACAGACACTCGCAAATACAAATAAGAATAATACAAATTCATCAAAATAGCGGAGGAGTTAACAGCGGTGGTGGGCCTTAACCTGCCACAAGTTTGTTTCTGGCCGCCGCCGCTGAAGTTATTGGCTGGAGTTGGATGGGCGGTGACATTAGAAATGAATTCGGCTGGCGTCGGAGGCGGCTCGTCCAGATGGTTCGTGCAAAGCTACATGCAAATCGGCTAAGCTAAACATACTGCATTGCTTCAATTGATGATCTATTATGTCATTGAGCGGAGTATATATTAATCAAGACAAAGACCGATCGAGATCCATGGCTCTGGCTGCTCTCCACATCCATCGCCTTAGCTTCGAACGCGCCACAGCCGATGGAAAGCTTCGGGCTGGGACACGGTTGTTGCCGAAGCCGCCTCAGCAAATTTGACAGGGAATGGCTTGTGGTCGCCATCCGCAGCCCGCTCGCGGGAGAGATGGTAAGGGTAACCACAGAATCTAGCCCGCTGTGTACGTAACTCTTTCGGCAGACGCTTTCTGGATCGTGAACACCAAGTCTTTCTGGCTCGTGAACACCAAGTCATTGGACAGTCATTCAGTGCTAGCGCTGGGCAGGGCAGGGATCGCCGACGGCACAGAGGACTTTAGCCCAGAGGAGACTCGACCAGACGCAACCCGCGAAGAGGGACTTGATATATGTAGTACCATGCATGTAACTACGAAATTTTCTAGGCAAATTTCAATTGTCCAACTTATATTTTGTTCTAGCCTAGTACGTAGTCTGTGAACGGGGAGAACGGCTTACATGCTTTACCACATGTTATTGGGGCATGGAAACCTACAGAACAGTGGAGTAACTGGGGACCTTTAATTTGTTCTTATGTTAATGTGATAGTGGGGAAATTATTGCCTGTGAGTGCAGTGGAGTATAATACCGTTTTCTGCATAAAGAATGGGGGTCAAAGGTCGTTTTCCGTTACTTTTCACCGTCCTTTTCTTGTGAAAAACAGCTCTTTTGATTTATGGAAAGATAATGTGTGATAATAATGATGATAAGAGGTGATTGTGGAAGTGTCTTCCACTCAAACCCCATCTCCACAAAAGAATTTCCCTTCTCCATCACTCAATACCCTAGTCCTTTTTAATTCCCCAGTGCTAAATGGCACAAGTTATTGTGAGTAGCTTTCTGAGTCTACAAAAGAGAAACGAAAGTAAATGATTGCCTAATGGAAAAGAATATTAGTCTGTGTTTAAAGTGTTTTTTAATGCTCTTATTTATGCACAGAACTATACTAAAAAATGAAAGAGTTAATACGAACTTATTTATGCATAGTACTAATTCCTCCAGTATTCCAAACGGGGCCTCACAATTTAAAATATATGCGTAGAAAATATTAAGTAAAGTGGTAGCTAGACATGTAAACCCTGGAAATTGCACTCTCAACGACTATTAACATGTGCCTCCAGCATAACCAATGACGGAATTATAAAATTTTCAACGAGGATGCATACTTCAAATGCATATATAACTCTATAGTCTTAGTATAATAGTTTCGTAATATCATAAATACGACACATATATTCAAAATTTGCTAAAAATACAGCATAAATAGTTCTAAGGTATTTCAAATCTGAAACTACCAAAATTGGAATTAATTCAATCAACAAAATTGATCGACTGAAGAGGTGATGTGCTAACATTTTTCAAACTTTTGGGGGTGCCGGTGTATACCCAGCACCCCGCCTAGATCCACCCATGCAACAGACCCCAATTGTTCCTCATAGAAACTAAAATGCACAAAATCTTTACTACTTTTAAAAAAGTAGTGGTAAGTGGCAATATGTTCTACACCTTTCTAACTCCCACCCACCTCTCTTCAAATCCTCTTCCATCCCTAAAAAATATCTAAAAAAATCACCCCATACAAAACAAATTAACTACTAAAAAATGTAATGCTCTTCCCTCTCTTCATGATGTGTTGTAGAGTTGCGATGCACACAATAGTGATGAAGCCAAGGGTATAGTGTAAGTTAAGCTCAACAGTAGAGACATAATGTGGATCAGAACTAAATTTGATCAGGCACTGCAGCGAAACTGAGAGCATGGCACAAGTTAAACCCAATGACAACGGTTTAACCATAAATCTACGCAATTGCCAAGAATTAACTATTCTTTTTAATCGAGCGCTAGGTAATATTATTCTTATCGGTAACAACTAAGCACGGGCATTCCGCATTCGGCTAATGATAAATAAAGGCCCGAAATAAGCTCAGATTTGATTGCGTACGTGATTAAACCGGTGAAACGTCTAAGTCTACTGTGGCGATTGAAATCTGCCCTGGTGATTCTCCGTGACGTAGCCATCCAATCGTGCGTGCTTTTAGGTCAGATCCGTCGTGTAAGCGGGTGTAATAGTTTCGTTTAAATATTTGGTGGTGGATCTTGGGAAGATCTGTTGACATGAACAGCTACCACGTGGTTTTACTCGGTATTTAGTAAGAGTTGACACCCGTGGTTGCTAATTTGAGAGTATCCGGTTGGAAAGATCGGTTGATCTGTTGAAATGGAACTCAAAATTTGATGGTTCAAATGGGTCTAAACATCCATGTTTGATTGGACGATTAAAGAGCTATTGCGTACCACTGGTGGTATATATGGACAGACTACGTTGTATATCACTTGAATTCTTGAGAAATTAAGAGCCAATTTTTTTTTTTTAAGGAGTGGGTTGTCATCACAAACCTTTGGCTGCCTAGAGTTATATGTTACGGTAGACGGCGGCGACGCACATACATAGGTTTGTAGGAGGTATCTAGCGCGAATTTTCAACTTCCATGAGGCGAGCGTAAGCTTCTTGTCCTTATTCATCTTATTTTTCTCATTGTTCATCTTGGACGGCAGCTCAACCGGCGTTATTTATATGTTGACGGTAGACATTACATGTTTAGTATGACTTCCTAAGTAGACATAGCATGGTTATTTATATGTTGGGGCAATTATCAACGAGATACGCTGAATACACTATTCAGAGTGTGTGCTAGCTAGAGGTGAGAAGCATAACTCTTGTCTATAAATGTCAGCTGCTGACGAATTGATAAATATGTAGATGTGACAAGGGATAAACTATTGAATCTCAACTGAACACAACATCGCTGGAGAAGATCCCTTCCTCCTATGAGATGCCATTCTCATGGTTGACAAATTAAACAACAGGAAATCAGGAATGCCCCTAATTATTCCTTTGCTCAATCGATCGAGCTATTAGACCCGAATCATGGGCGCGCGGAACTAGTGGATGACATTGCTGATCAGCTAAGCGTTCAGATATCCAATGACATGCATGCTAGTAGACTACTAGTCCCTACATTGTTTCTCTGGTTTTTATGCAGCTAGCGAAGATACAACAAGCGTATATGTTGTTCTCCAATAATGTGTGCAGTCTAGTCCCTACATTGTTTCTCTGGTTTTTATGCAGCGAAGGTAATGATCTGTTTGGGAGAGTACTAGCTTTTCTGAAAATGTGATTTTTGGTTTTCTGGGCTGAAAAGTAGTTGTATTTTTTTTTATAAAAAACCGTTTAACAAACAGCTAATTTCTCTCAGTAATAAGCTACACAAGCAGGTTCAACTCAACTTTCAGTTTTTGGCTTTCCGCTTTTATATATAACTTCTAGATTATGCTAAAAATCATTTAAAAGTTAAGCTGTTTAGAGGGACTTGCTAGTTTTTTAGAAGCTGAAGCTGGCTTAAAAACTCGCAAACGGGTCTAAAACAATAGTATATTTTGTTCTACCAATAATGTCTGCAGTTGAATTTTGAGTGGGCCACATGTGTTACCGGCCGAGAAGTCGACAGGGCCCAACCACGTACAACTCGCGCCAAGCGGCACGGACGCGTTTTATAGAGCCACTAGTGCGCGACACAGTCGATCAACTCGTGATTTTGCTACGATCTGTGCTTTTGCCGCGTTCCGCGCCGCGTTTGCCGCTGGCAAGACGGGATGACGGAGGGATCCTGGCCCGGTGAGCCGCGCTGCCGAGAAAGCGAGGGGAAAGCACAAAATTCTAATATATGCATGTGTAGGAAACGGAAACGGTCGGTAAATGATGTTTCATTTTCATTTCTACTTCTTTTACCGGTAACGAAAACGAAATCGAAAACCCCGAAAATGGATAGTGACAGAAACGGATGAGAAACGGAATGGAGCTGATACTGTAGGATCGATATACACTAAACTAGCAATCAGAGGGGGGGTGAATGATTGCGCGGAAGCTAAAACTAAAATTTTGATCTACTAAAAATTCACCCCAATTCGGACTCAAATAATTGCTTCGTATTCAACAAAACAGAGTAGATGCATTCGGTAAATCGCTAATACCCGGAGATCCAACTGTCGGATTGACCTGAAATTTGAACTGTAGAAACTAGATTCCAATACGAATCTAACAAAAAAAGAATCAGCTCGATCGGACATACAGATCAAAAGTTATTAAACTCGCAAGCATGCTGTGATAGATTATGACGAGAATTGACCAAACCCTAATTTCGTGATTAATCACAATCTACAAAAGATTAACCAACGAAACTTTCAGGAACTCTAAGTTGATACTCTAGAAAGTTTTGGATGGATCAAATCAAGATTAAACACGTTAAATCAAGAGAGACAATGAATCAATCTATAAGACAAAAAGCTTAAAACGAAATCGAGGCGATTCTGCAAATCGCGCATGAACAGTGGTGCACGAGTCTGTAGAAATTACTGTAGCTCACGAAGTATCTGTAGCGATTTGAATTACTGTAGCATCGGCAATTTTCTTCGCCGCTTGAATCGCTGCGAGCTCCGATCATACGCAAAAAAACTCCCAGCCGCCAGGGACGCACGACGCAAGGAAAAACAATCCTGCCGTGACCTAAAACTCTCGTCTGCTCGCTGCAAGGAACTCCAGGCGCAAGAAGAAATTGATTTTATTTCTTTTTGTCTAATTTGGTTAGAGTACTCCAAACAAAAGAGTACAAACCCTAAAACCTAGCTCTCTCATCTAAGCAGAGATGACCTCTCCTATTTATAATGAGCAACAGTTCGCATGCATATCCATCTGGCCCAACATAGCCCAATACATGCAAACTGCCCCAATCAATTACAACTGCACGCGGACGGCCCACCTGCCGCACTCGCGTGACTAACCAGCCTCTATGTGCACCGTTCTCTAGCCCGAACGTCCCGCATGACATCCTTGACCACTAAGACCTCGGTTCCTCCTGAACCTAGTCCGAACCTCGGTTCCTCCATGAACCTAGTTCGGTCCGTCATCGACCACGTTAAGCCCTCAAGCAACACCGCACATGAGTAAACAAGAAACAACTCGAGCACAAGTCCACGACTTGACTCAACATCAATCCATGCAACCACTCACACGAGCGCATTGCATAAAGCAAAACCATTACCATGCTATCACAAGCATATCAAGTAAACATCTCAAACAAAGATATGCAAAAGCACCACACATGCCATGAGCACAACCACTTTGCAATGCCAATTTCATCACTAAGCCAATTTTTCAAAGACATGATCTTACAATCTCCCCTTGATGAAAACATTGGCAACACCAATAGAATTGAACATTGGCATTCACCTCGCAAGAAAAGTTTTGAAATCAAAAGGTTTCAAAATCAAAAGCCAAAGTGAAAACACAAAATCTCCCCTTTGACAAATCATAAAGTGAAAAACTCCCTAGGTGAAAATAAGAAAAATCTCCCTAAGAAGAATAATGTGAGTGAATGATTGAATATCACTTATACAAGAACATGTGCATGTGTAAAGTGCATGTAAAAGTTCTCCAAAGTGGCAAAGTTCTCCCCTTTGACAATGGATTCATCAAGAACACAAAGAGAGAAAACAAAATCTTTTTGTTTTTTTAAATTGACAATTTTTTTATGTAATGAGCATTCTAAGTCATCCACAAATGTTGCAAATTCATCACCAAGTCATGCTATCAAAAATACTTGCACCCTCAAATCTACACATAGACAATGTAGAATAAGCATAACTAGAAATTAAGTATTATTAACAATTTATTGCATGGCATGATCTCCTTTCTCAACAATCTCAAAACACGAAAACATTGAATTTTGTGCACTTTATTGATACTTGAAAAACTGATTCATTGATTGATTGCAACAATAACAATTACAAGGAATTATATGCACCATCACCTTACTTTTCAACTATGCCAAGCCTCATTTCATAAGCTTAAGGTTTCATAGTTTGGTCATACACAACCTCTTCCAAGTTCATATCAAAGTGCAATGATAAGCGGTCTAAGTAAAGAAGAAATGCGATAGTACATAACCTTGATCTTGCATTTACCAACAATCACTCTTTGAGCTTTAGCACTTAATTTTGATAAATTTCATATTTAGCACTTTTTGAGCAGAATCAAGATAGCCAAGAAGGTTCAACCATGACAAGATTTAATTCAAGTTGTCATTCCAATTAAATAGTCATGACATAAACTACACCATATATGCATAAACATGAAGTTGCAATGACCTTGTAGCATAAACATGGCTTCAAATGACATATATGTATGATATATAATGCTCATTACTTTTCATTGTTTTCATTTTTTGTTTTTCATTTACTGAAACACACAAAATAAAAGTATGTTAACAAAATTTTACAAAGTTTTCACAAACTCCCCCTCAAAACAACATCTTAAAACTTTCTTCAAAATTGTCACCCAGTGGGATTAATTTTATAAACAAAAGTCTAAAAGAACAGTCCTCTCACTAGGCAAACGAAATAAATTTTCACCAAAAGTCCATTAACTCCCCTCAAACAAATAACCAATGAAATCAAAAGAGAGGTGATGATATACATGTGTTTGAGTTATCACGGTATGTTGAGTTAAGCATAAGTATGAATCATGATAAATAAATCTTGAACATGAAAAGGCATGATTTAAGATATAACATAATTGAACATGCCGGGGATACATATGAGCATATAAGCAAACATCTCATCTCATACCACAATTAGATATCTGTGAATGTAAAAGATATGAGTGTATAAAATAGCTCACAAAGTAGGTGAAGAATTATCGCACATGCCTCTTGAAGGCCATCTCAAGGGTGAGAACCATCCAAGTCTTGATCACATCTTACAAAGACCAAGATCCACTAAGCTTCATTCTCCAACCCGCATCTGAAAAACCTACATAGCACTAGAAGATGTCGAGGCCTCGATCTGGGGTTAGAAATAAAGCATTTAGGAATCCATCTTGAGACACACGACACACAATGATAGGCACAACACGAGTATTCTTATGCACAAAATCAGTTTGCCCTTTCCGTGTTTCTAGCAACAAAGGTGTTTGCATCACCCTAGGCACATAATGAGGAGTAAAGCGTGCTTGTGCGAAATTAGACCTAGCCTTAGTATTTTCTTTCTTTTGTTGTTTGGCTAGTCTAAAGCAAAAATCTACTAAGTGTCCATCTCTACCACAATGAGTGCAAGTGTACTTAACACGATGTCTAGCTTTAGAAATGAAGCAACATTTGCATTCATCATAGTAGAGGATAAAACTCCATGAGACTTAAAGACAATTTTCTTAGGCTCATTAATACTCTTAATTTTATCATTGCAAAGAGCACGAACAACGATGGGTGGTTTGGTTTCATATGAAGCATAAGGATCAAAACCTAAACCTTTCTTGTTTGAGCTAACCTTAGATTGATCCAAAATCATGTTCAAATTTTTCTTGCCATTAGTGAAACGTTCTAAAGAATTTTGCAAGTAATCAACCTTCTTAGCAAGAGTTAAACAATTATTGCATGGAGCGTCCACTTTAGCCTTTTGCTTGCGACAGTTTGAGCATGAAAGAACCTCATGAGTGAGCAAATCATTTGTCATTTGAGAAACTCTAGCATTAGCATCATGCAACTTCAATTCAAGAATTGAACATTTAGAACAAGAAGTTGATTCATCTAAAAGCAAGTAGAGAAACTAGCATCTTTAATTTGTTTGCAATTCAAAGCAACAAGTTTCTCATTCTTCTCAATTTCATCTCTAAGCTTATCAAGAGTTGAAGCATGAACATTTCTTAGTGAAGTAAGCTCGGAATAAATTAAGTCACATGATTTGCAAGCATCATCATCGGGAATCAAGGATTTAAGTCTAGCAATTTCAGCATTCAAAGATTCAATCAAAACATCATGTTTCTTAATTTTCTTGTTTCTTTTCTCTAAAAGCGTACCAAGGCGAACAACGACATCAAAGCTCATCGTAAGAAGGATTTACCTCGTTTCCCTCATCAAAGTTCATCTTGGTTGAGCTGTCCATACTTGCCATGAGACACAAGCTCGTCAAGTCTTGTCTCGTCTTACCTTTGGATATTGTATCTTCATCACTTGCTTTGAGTCTACATCACTCAAGTTGACTTGTTCAAGTCTTTGAAAGAACTCGATGCACAACTTTGCTATTTAGGAAGCTCCTTTTCTTCTTGTCATTGAATGGGCGCTTGTACTTTGTCTCTTTCTCCTCCTTCGATGATTTACACGCAAGTTTAGGACAATTTGGACGAATGTGGTTGAGATCACCACACCGATAGCATCTTGGAGGGCCACCATCAACTCTCTTCCTCATTCTCACATTACGCAAAGCTTTATTAAAGCGAGAAGAGTGATGCCAAGTCTTCTTCCGAAATTCCTCAATCATTCATCGGTTAGTGAAGATAAGAAAGACAAAGCAAAACTTGAAGAAGCATTATTATGAGACATGCTAGATTGGGAGGTCAAAGCAATTGATTTGTGATCATTCTTCCTAGCAAGAACATCCAATTCATGAGTTTTTAATTTAGAGAAAAGAACATCTAAAGTAAGTGTACTCATGACAGTTGATTCTCTAATGGATGTAACTTTCATCTCCCAAATAGACATGTCTAATGCACCAAGCAATTGTCTAGCATTAGCGACATCGTCATAGCTAACCCCAACAAAGACGTAAATTGCTAAGAATTTTATTAAAGCGTGCAAAGAAGTCATCTGAGACTCACGGGTTTCATCTCGAAGCGCATATATTCTTTTTGTAAATATCTTGGCGAACCTCTTTGTGATGTTTGATCCCTCATGATAGTCACAAAGAGATTTCCATACCTCATATGCGGATCGAAGATGAACTACTCGATCAAGTCGCTCGCCCCAAGCCTGGATGATCAAGTTGCGCGCCTTCTTTGTTTGCTTCAACATGTGCGCGATTGGCGTCGTTGGCGTTGTCGTTCTCGGGAACTTCGTGCGGCTTGTAAACCTTCTCCCAAATTGCGAAGCCCTGCGCTTGGATGTACGCCTCCATCTTGGCCTTCCAAAACTGAAAATCAACACCATCGAACACACGGTTTTGTCGAATAACGATCCATGAATCTAATCACGGTTAAGATAAATTAGAAAAACCGTGCTCGATACCACTTGTAGGATCGATATACACTAAACTAGCAATCGGAGGGGGTGAATGATTGCGCGAAGCTAAAACTAAAATTTTGATCTACTAAAAATTCACCCCAATTCGGACTCAAATAATTGCTTCGTATTCAACAAAACAGAGTAGATGCATTCGGTAAATCGCTAATACCCGGAGATCCAACCGTCGGATTGACCTGAAATTTGAACTGTAGAAACTAGATTCCAATACGAATCTAAAAAAAAAAGAATCAGCTCGATCGGACGTACAGATCAAAAGTTATTAAACTCGCAAGCATGCTGTGATAGATTATGACGAGAATTGACCAAACCCTAATTTCGTGATTAATCACAATCTACAAAAGATTAACCAACGAAACTTTCAGGAACTCTAAGTTGATACTCTAGAAAGTTTTTGGATGGATCAAATCAAGATTAAACACGTTAAATCAAGAGAGACAATGAATCAATCTATAAGACAAAAAGCTTAAAACGAAATCGAATCGATTCTGCAAATCGCGCATGAACAGTGGTGCACGAGTACTGTAGAAATTACTGTAGCTCACGAAGTACTGTAGCGATTTGAATTACTGTAGCATCGGCAATTTTCTTCGCCCGCTTGAATCGCTGCAGGCTCCAGTCGCCACGCAAAAAAACTCCCAGCCGCCAGGGACGCACGACGCAAGGAAAAACAATCCTGCCGTGACCTAAAACTCTCGTCTGCTCGCTGCAAGGAACTCCAGGCGCAAGAAGAAATTGATTTTATTTCTTTTTGTCTAATTTGGTTAGAGTACTCCAAACAAAAGAGTACAAACCCTAAAACCTAGCTCTCTCATCTAAACAGGAGACAGCCCTCTCCTATTTATAATGAGCAACAGTTCGCATGCATATCCATCTGGCCCAACATAGCCCAATACATGCAAACTGCCCCAATCAATTACAAGCGCCGCGCGGACGGCCCACCGCCGCACTCGCGTGACTAACCAGCCTCTATGTGCACCGTTCTCTGCCCGAGCGTCCCGCATGACATCCTTGACCACTAAGACCTCGGTTCCTCCTGAACCTAGTCCCAACCTCGGTTCCTCCATGAACCTAGTTCGGTCCCGTCATCGACCACGTTAAGCCCTCAAGCAACACACGCACATGAGTAAACAAGAAACAACTCCGAGCACAAGTCCACGACTTGACTCAACATCAATCCATGCAACCACTCACACGAGCGCATTGCATAAAGCAAAACCATTACCATGCTATCACAAGCATATCAAGTAAACATCTGAAACAGCATATGCAAAAGCACCACACATGCCATGAGCACAACCACTTTGCAATGCCAATTTCATCACTAAGCCAATTTTTCAGCACATGATCTTACAGATACGGATACAGAAACAAAAGTGAAAAATTCTACCAAAATATAGTACATGATCACAATATACATGACCGCAAAACAATGTAACTAATTCCACCTCCAAGGCGGACACAAAAACAATGTTATGTTCACTGTTGTCACTAGAAAGTTTTTTCTTAAGTTTGTCAACTGAAGGCTCGCTATTTGTCCCGCAGATCAGATCATTATGTCCTTCTCCATATCATTATCATCGATATCGCATATTATTGTTCAATCTTCATTTATGATATTCTGAGATTTATCCTGGACTTTTTGGAGTTTATAAATGCCATTTTACTATTTTTAAATTTATAAAATTAATTTATTCTTGAAAAATGAAACCAAAATTATGCTAGAAATAATTTTTCTAGGTTCGAAATGTTCCAAAGTATTTTTGAGAATTTTTTAAAATTTTGAACTCTATTTGATATTTTCTATAAAGCCATTTGTATTTCTGAAATGATTTTAATTCGAAAATAAATATAAATTCTCTATTCTCCTTTTTGCGCCAAGTGGGCCAAGTTTTCGACGGAATTTTCGGTTTGATTTATACGGAATTTCCGTTTCCGTTTCTGTCAGAAATGGCCCTCTCATTTTCGTTTTTTTACCGATATTTTTCGTTTCCGTTTTCGTACCGATACTTTTCGTTTCCGTTTTTCTCCGGAACGGTCAGAAATTCTGTTTCCGTTTTCATCCCTATCCATGTGGATAGGTTGAGATATTGAACTAAAATTTCAGTCTATTGACATAGAAAAATCGAGATTTTGAATTTTTCTAGTTTAGAGGCACATGCGCAGTAGTCCTACATGTTTTGCATGTACGTATCTCTATCTCTGCATTCGTCCTGCGGTCCTTACTGATGAGTGCCGTGTTATGGGATTTGATATCTTGCAAGCGATCATCTATGCCTTTCAATTCTTATTTGATCTCATAAATCTTTTCTGTTATCTCAGATTTCCCTTTCAGTTTTCGATCTTCACCTCAAGTTTTTATTTAGCTTCTAACAGATTTTTCATATCCTTACCACAAATATATTACAATGAATTAAATGTTCAGCTTCAATAGGAGGATGCAAGGTAGAGATAGGATGACACGTACATAAGTTTCAAACATTATCACCTAGTACAGACACAAAAGAAGCATTGAATATTGAACATATAGTAGCCGTAAGATATCAATCTTTGTGTGATATAACAAGTTTAAAAAAGTATCTAGTGAAGTGGACTTCTTCAGTAGTAGTATCATTCACAAACATCATTAATTCACAAACTCAAAATGATTTCCCTATTCAAGTATATCGGTTTTCCTAGTCAAGCATTTGAGCTACAATTCTTTAGTTACAGCCTCATTCTTTCTAAACATCATTCACAAACACAATACCATAGTCAAGCATATTGGTTTTAAATTCATTGTCCCTATTCCATCTGTCCCTGAATGTTTTTATCACAATCAACTACAGCATCAAACAGCCTTGACCCCCGCGCATGGACACACATAGTTGGTCATAGTCTCAAAGTCAAAGCAGGATGCCTCTCTTAGGCAACAAGCATGGAACCACAGCCCTCTTGGCAACGACGACAATCGATCGATCGAGTAGTTGGCCTCAGCCATAGCAAGACACATGAGCACCAAATCATGGAGAAGGAATTGTTTGGCATCGCAAATTCGCAACTCACACAGCTACATAAGGAGTTGCCACGGCATGGAATTGGCATATAGGTTAAGTCCTGTGATATGGCTCAACTAGTAAACCCTAATTAAGAACTGGCCTCGTCTTTCATAGCACGTCAACAACAGTAAACAACTCATACACAACTCACCGACGAGGAGGAGGTGCTCGCGGACGAGCAGGTAGCCAACGGGGAGGAGGAGGAGGTAGCCGACGAGGAAGGTGCTCGCGGAGGATGAGGTAACCGACGGGGAGAAGCAGGTGCTCGCGGAGGTCGCTGGGGAGGAGTTTATCGGGGGGGGGGGGGTTAGGGTTTGCGGGAGAAGAAACGTATAGATCTGACGTTATGAACCTCTATCGGTATGGTTATATAGGGGTCTAGGTCATATCACATATGGTTCCTAGTTAGAACCATCTGTGATATTACCTTATCACAGACGGTTTATATTTAAAACCGTATTAATATGATCACAGACAAGTTTTAACTAAAATCGTCTGTGATATAACTGACGATTCATAAAGAGAAACGTCTATGATTAAATCACTGACAGTTGCACTAGAAAACCGTCTGTAATGTTTGTAATCACAGATGATTTTTCAAAACCGTCTGTGAAGAGAAATTTAATATAAAACTTTGTGTAGTAGTGGTAGATGTCAATTGGGCACAATCACAACTCGTGCCAATAAGTAATGCGTGTATATCCTTTAGGGCAAAAAAAATCTAAGCCGCAGATTGCAAAGACAAACTAAGGACGATCGAGTACACAACGTGGTGAAGCCAATAGCAAGAGTGCCATCGTCCATCGATCGTATATAGCGGGCGATGGCTTTTATTCGGTGCTTGGATCGCCAATCAACCGTACCACCCGGACGGCCGGCGTCAGATCTTCACTGTGTAACTAATCCAAGCTAGGTCACGTCGCTAACTGCTCGTCAGGTTTGAACATAGATGTTTCAGCCACCCCGTACTCGTCGACTTCATGCTACTAGCAATACATACTACTCCATCAATTCAACTTTATAAATCGTATTTTTTAAATAATTTTGTGTATAAATATATGACGTATTTCATATTTTAATGCAAAATTATAATGATGTTTTCTTATTTCGTTTTTTAGTCGGAACCTTACGTGGTCCTCGGAAGAAGAAAGCGAAAAAAAATTATCTTCTTATATACCCATAATAAATATCCATCTTTACTTCATACTTTCTACATACATATATTAAACATGATATTTAGTAATAATAATCAGAGATGATCTAATCATTTTTAATATCTTATTTATATATATATATATATATATATGAAAATGAAATACGAATTATTGAGTAAACTTAGCAGACCAGGTGTCCCGTGCCGCATTTATTTGCCGCTGCCAACAGCGACGGGTCGGCGCATGCGCGCGGGAGGAGAGCTCGCGCACGTTCAATAACTTAATTCAATGCATTTACCGTTCGATTCCCAGTTTATTTATACCTGTTTGCACCAGAATTTGGCAAATCTAGTCAAAATCGGCAAGGAAATCAGATACCCGGAAATTAACGGATAAAGTTGAAAAGGTTTGGAGATATTTTGGTAACAACGAGATCTTTTAGAAAATAACTGTCCAAGATAAGGCCGATATGGATACGGACTTGAAGCGTGTTGGGATAGGGCACGATCGGCCGAGGGTATAAAAGAAGGGCCAAAGCGAGCTGCAAGACATCCAACAACACAATACAATCAACCAGCATTTACTTTCTTTTTTCTGTCGATTAGGAGTAGTTATTGTAATTTAGCCTTTGTAATCGATTTTGATCAATAAAGTTGCACATCGTCGATTGTTGATCTTCGTCAATTACACCCCAGGTTCGATTTGTTCTGATTTTGTTGCGCATCGCCTTCTTCAGAATCGATCTGCCTTTATCCTCTGATTAGCCTTAATCGGCTAATTAGATTTATCTTGTTACCTTGATCTTAATCGGCTTCAAGCTGATTGAGTCGAAGTCGATTGATCTTAACGATCGGCTTTGAGTGAATTTTATATTTTTACCTTGTCGATTCTGGTCAAATCGGTAGCGCACGCTCTGAACCGGTGTTAAATGCGGTGTCTTCTTGCGTCGAAACCCTACATCAAATTTTTGACGCCAACACACTCTTGGCATGCCCGGTGGGACACGATGTCTTCTTCGGGAAAGTCGATTCCGCCATCCGATCTCAATACAGAAGCCATAATCGTCCCAACGATGGACGATTTGACGCCAGAACAACGTCAGGAGATTGAGGCTCGGAAGGCCGCGTTGGAAGAGATGATGCTAAGTTGTTATCAGAAAACTAGACGCGGCGTCACTCAAAAATCCGCCTGCCGGGTCAGCATACAGGAGATGCGGGTGTAACGAGCGAGTAAGCCGATATCACTGCTGCTCAAGCCGAATTATCGGCTATGATTAATCAGTCTGTGCACCACGCTTTAATAAACCAATCATCGGCTCTCGTGACAACGCTTAAACCGATGATAGCAAATAGCGTTAAATCTATAGCCCAGGAGTTAGCCTCGTCAGGAAGTCTGCTCGACCCATTGCAAGCTCTGCCGAATTATCCTGTTTTTTCAATATCACAAAACACGCAGAGCACAACGGGCGATCCTAAACCATCGGCTGTAATCTCACCCCCAACCATGATGCCTACACAACCCACGGTCATATTGCCTAGGGACCCTCAGTCAAGTGGGGTGAGCCATTACCAATCCTATATCGACGCCGCTAAGTTAGATGCATCAATTAATTTGTCGTCGTCGGCTCCGTTCTATGCTTTTCCCTGATCGGTTTCACAGCCGATTGGCTCCGAGAGATTCCCACAAGAGCCTACCCTGTTTAGAAACCCAGGTCCACACAGGGTGGTAACATACTCAGAACCATTTGTCCCAGTGCCGGAGCCTCAAGCCAGACATAATCGGCACAATCAGTATGATCATGTACCGACGGCACAGCATAATTGGCAACTTGAGCTTGCACTCGGGGGGCAGAATGCCGATTATGACCGACATTATCAAGGGCCTGCTATGCCTGTGGCCGATAATGCTAACTGGGCCGATCAAATCTCTGCCGTTTTGAGGGACCAATTCGGCATACAACCAAAAGGGAAGGTTATCGGCTATAGAAAGCTGTATCCCGATTACATAAATCGCATGCCCTACCCTTATAATTTCAGAGTCCCGGACTTTGCCAAATTCTCTGGGGATGATTCTATCACTACCTTAGAACATGTCGGACGCTTCATCGCGCAATGCGGTGAAGCGGCCCAGTCCGACGGGCTGAAAATTAGACTATTCCCGTTGTCTTTATCTGGAGCAGCGTTTACTTGGTTCACTTGCTTGCCTCCGAATTCGGTCTATTTATGGAACGATTTGGAAAGCCGGTTCCATGAATACTTCTTTTCGGGCAGTTTGGAGCTCAGGATTTCAGATCTAAGTTCTGTCCGTCAAAAGTTCGGGGAATCGGTAACGGATTACATTAAGAGATTTAGAGAGATTAGGAATCGGTGTTTTAGCGTCACATTACCCGACAATCAACTCGCCGATTTAGCCTTTCAAGGTGATCCCGCCGCTTAGGGAGAAATTTGGAGGGCAAGAATTCACCGACCTTAGCCACTTATTGCATCACGTATCGGCTCAAGAAAACTGATTTACTGATAATAAAGTTTTCAAGGACAGGTTTAAAAATAGCAATAACAAAGAAAGGGACAAAGCTAAAGTCAATATGGTTGAATATTGTCCAAGTGATTCCTCGGAAGACGAGGAAGCAGAAATAAATATAGCCGAATGGGTAAAAGGATCCAAGAAATCCTTAGTCTGTTCTTGGCTTAAACCGACTAGGAACAAGTCGGAGGTTAAGTACTCTTTTGATGTTTCCAAATGCGATCGTATTTTCGATTTACTTCTGCAAGAAAAGATAATCGATTGCGGAAGGGCACGTGATACCGTCGCTTTGATGAAATCAAGAAACGCAGTATTGCAAGTGGCGTCATTCTTTTTGCATAACACTAATGATCGCAATATCTTTCGTCAATGATCCAATCTGCTATTGAGGATGGTCGGTTGAAATTTGCTGATGAGCCGACCATGCAAGTTGATGTTGATCTGTTCCCAATCAACATGGTTCAGTGTTCGGCTAAAGGAAAAGAGCCGATGCATGACGAGCCAAAAAGGGATCGACAAGTCAACATTCAGTCGAGTTCAAATGGCGATCAGACGCTGAAGATTACAATCGGGTCTTTACAAATAGAAGCCGATCGTGAAGGAAAAAACTCGAGAACCATTAAACCCAAGGGGAATCCTCAGGTGGGCAAATGGTACAAAGCAAAAAAATCTCCATCAAGGCAGCCAGCGAAAAGGTCAGGACCAACGTTCTCACAATTAATTGAGAAATACGAAAGGATGAATAGCCGACCACGATATCCTACTCGCCGGTCGGATAATTTGTACCGCACCAAGAATGTGGAGAGGGTACATAGAAGGTGTCCCTTTTGGCAGTTTTGCTGGGAAAGGGGAGTGGCGATGCCATCACCATACACCTGCCCAATGGAGCACTATCCCCAAGACGATTGGCCAAGGCAATCGGCTAGAGATAAGCTGTCTGGGCCGATTCGAGATCAGGGCAAAAATTACAGAAGGCCCGTCCATGAAAGGATATCCAAACCAGATCAGGAGACAGGCCAAGTCAAGACGCACAAGCCCAGTTTTAATCAAGAGGATTTGGTGGCGAATCACGGCCGGTGGAGCCCAAACCTAGGTGGTGTCCATCGGCCTTAGCCGATCACAACGTCGGCGACTTCAGAGGCTAAGGGCGCAAGAAATCCATGGCCGATGCCGAAAAAGCGAGAGGACGAAGCGTTTAATGAACCGTCCGATCAAAGCGTCAAGAAAGAATGGAGAAGAAAAGAACGGCATCAAGAAGATTTTGAATCGGTGGCGACTTGATTCCCCATGATTCGGGATGACACACCTCCATGGATATTAACATGGTGTTCACGTTCGGCCGAGTTCAATGTCGAACGAATCGGCCAAAGAGGCGGTTGCTCGCTTGTGTTCGCGTTGAGTGCCATCTTGAGAAACCTAGAGATGATCATCGGCATCTGAAACCATTATATCTAAAAGGATATATAAATGGCAAGCCGATATCAAGGATGCTGGTAGACGAAGGAGCCACGGTGAACCTAATGCCATACACGACATGCAAGAAACTGGGTTAGTCTGATGAAGACTTAATTAAAACTAACATGGTTCTAAATGACTTCACAGGCGATCCCACAGAGGCAAAGGGTGTCATGGTCACAGAACTGACTGTCGGTAGCAAAACCTTGCCGACAGCGTTTTTTGTAATCGACGCCAAAGGAAATTACAGCGTACTGCTCGGTCGGGATTGGATTCATGCCAACTGCTGCATCCCATCGACCATGCATCAAGCGCTTGTCCAGTGGAACGGAGAAGAAGTCGAAGTCGTTACAGCTGATACATCAGCCCATATCGCCATGGCTAGCTCTGATGCGAATTGGCAACACGAAGAAGCTGGCTGCATATCGGGAAAGGCGCTGGACGACTGTGACTTCATATGCGTAAGTAAATCAGGGCTCATGCCGATCAACGTCAAGCCAGGTACTTTTGATCAGACAAACGAAGTGTTACGTCGATGGGGACAAGAAAAACACTAAAGATGTTGCAGGATAAAATGCAAAGCTATCGGCAAATAATGGATAGCCACGAAGCCATAGAAGACTTTGAAGAAATTGAAAAGTTGGGTGAAGGCTTTACATCCACCGATTTGCTGGAAGAAGTCGATATAGGTAGCGGTGATAGAAAAAGGCCAACTTTCGTTAGCGCAAATTTAGATGTAAAGTACAAAGAAAAACTGATATAAATCCTTAGGGATTATAAGGATTGTTTCGCCTGGGAATATCATGAAATGCCCGGATTAAGCCGACAACTAGTGGAACATCGGCTACCTATAAAATCGGGCTATCGGCCGTTTAAACAGTATCCTAGGCGTTTCAATCCGGCCTTGTACAAAATTATAAAAGAAGAAATAGAACGATTGTTGGAGGCGAAATTTATCAGGCCTTGTCGATATGCGGAGTGGGTTTCCAACATCGTTCCAGTCATGAAGAAAAATGGAAAACTTCGAGTATGCGTCGAC
Source organism: Otatea glauca (assembly GCA_036346275.1). NCBI lineage: Eukaryota > Viridiplantae > Streptophyta > Magnoliopsida > Poales > Poaceae > Otatea > Otatea glauca. Next base: position 59,599,308 of record CM070721.1, read on the forward strand.
TTTAGAGATTTGAACAAGCGGCGAAAGATGAATACCCGATGCCTATAGCCGATATGCTTATTGATGCTGCATCAGGGAACAAGATCATAAGTTTTCTAGATGGTAATGCCGGGTATAACCAGATACTCATGGCAGAAGCCGATATACCAAAGACAACTTTCAGATGCCCTGGTGCAATAGGATTGTTCGAGTGGACAGTAATGACTTTCGGCTTGAAAAACGCTGGAGCAACATATCAGCGAGCAATGAATCTGATCTTTCACGATTTAGTTGGCCACATTGTCGAAATTTACATAGATGATGTAGTAGTAAAATCCGCAGAAGATTTACAGCACTTGGCCGACCTGGAAAGAGTTTTTAAGAACATAAGATCACACGGCTTAAAGATGAATCCTTACAAGTGTGCATTCGGTGTGTCGGCTGGGCAATTTTTGGGTTTTATGGTGCATAAGAGGGGGATTGAAGTTAGTCAAACGAGGGTCAAAGCTATAGCCAATACCGAACCACCGACATGCAAAAACGAATTACAAAAGTTGATCGGCAAAATTAACTATCTCCGTAGGTTTATCTCAAACCTCTCTGGTAGGATTCGTGCTTTTACTCCATTGCTAAAATTAAAAGACAATGAAGAATTCAGATGGGGAGCCGATCAGCAGAAGGCTTTTGACGAAGTTAAGAGATACTTGTCCAACCCCCCAGTTTTGGCTGCACCTCAAAAAGGGTTTCCTTTCAGACTATATGTCTCGGCTGAAGAGGATACCATTGGAGCTGTTTTGGCACAAGAGGTTCATGGTAAGGAAAGAGTTATCTTTTACTTAAGCCGACGGTTGCTAGACGCAGAAGTCAGGTACCCTTTTATCGAGAAATTTTGTTTATCTTTGTACTTCTCGTGCACAAAGTTAAGGCACTACATATTAGCATCGGCCTGTAAAGTAATCTGCAAAACCGATGTTATAAAATATATATTGTCAGCTCCTATCCTGCGAGGTCGACTTGGCAAATGGGCTTACGCCTTGGTTGAGTTCGACTTATCATATGAATCGACCAAAGCAGTCAAAAGACAGGTCCTAGCCGATTTTATTACAGGGCACGATACTACGGCAAATTTAGTCTTGGTCGCACCCTGGCAACTGTTCTTTAACGGATCAGTATGCGGAGAAAGTGATGGTATCGGCATTGTACTCACTACACCCAAAGGGCATAACTTTGAATTTGCATTCCGGCTAAATAGCCGATGCTCGAACAACCAGGCCGAGTACGAAGCGTTGCTCAAAGGCTTGTAATTGTTGGAAAATATTGGAGTGAGTGTTGTCAAAGCATACGGTGACTCGCTGTTAGTTGTACAGCAAATAAAGGGATAATACCAATGTCGAGATGAAGTGCTATTGAAGTATTTGGAACAATGCTTAGAGATCATCGGCTCTTTTACATCATTTTCTATCGGTCATATTCCTCGAGAATTGAACGATAGAGCTAACGCTTTAGCCCAGCAAGCATCAGGATACAAAGATTTTAGTCGAAATCAGGAGACCGAGCTGGTAGACAAGGCAGTCATGTGCACAGATATTGTCGATTGGAGAACGCAAATAAAAGATTATCTGGTCGATCCATCCAAGCCGACAGAGCGCAAGATTAGGTAGCAGGCTTTAAAGTATGTTATTATGGACGATACACTATATTATCAGACTATGGAAGGTTTGTTGTTAAGATGTCTTGAAGCCGAAGAAGCGCGGGTGGCAATGGGTGAAGTACATGAAGGCATTTGTGGTTCTCATCAATCGGCACATAAGATGAAATGGATGCTCAGACGGACAGGATATTTTTGGCCGACGATGCTAGAGGATTGTTTCAAGTATTATAAAGGATGTCAGACATGTCAGAAGTTTGGCAATATACAATTAGCGCCAGCATCGGCTTTGCACCCAATCATCAAACCATGGCCGTTTAGAGGTTGGGGAATAGATATAATCGGCCAAATATTTCCTGCATCGAGTAAAGGCCACAAGTTCATTTTGGCCACGACTGATTATTTCTCGAAGTGGGTTGAAGCTATACCGCTCAAGAAGGTAACAAGTGTTGAAGCTATCAGCTTTGTTAATGAACATATTGTCCATCGGTTTGGAATACCACAAATAATTACTACCGATCAAGGCACGATGTTCATGTCTAACGAGTTTCATAGCTATGCGACAAGTTTGGGGATTAAATTGTTAAATTCATCCCCATACTACGCTCAGGCTAATGGGCAAGCTGAGTCGTCCAATAAAACGCTAATTAAGCTGATCAAAAGAAAAATCGATGAGAGGCCAAGGAACTGGCACACAACTTTATCAGAGTCGCTTTGGGCTTATCGGCTAGCGTATCACGGAGCAACGAAGCTTTCACCTTATCAGCTAGTATATGGCCAAGAAGCCGTTTTACCCGTGGAGATCAATATTGAGTCCATACGAGTAGCCAGGCAAAATGGTTTGTCGGCTCAAGAATACAACGGTCTGATGATTGATAACTTAGATGAATTAGCAGAGTTACGATTGTCCACGCTGGATCAGCTTAAGAAGAATAAAATCAGAGTGGCGAAAGCGTATAATAAAAAGGTTGTACCTAAATCTTTCGATAAAGCCGATTTAGTATGGAAAACGATATTGCCTGTTGGTTCGAAAGATAATCGATTTGGAAAATGGTCACCTACGTGGGAAGGATCATACAAAGTCAATCGGCTAGTCAGTGGAAATTCGTACGTACTAGAGACGTTGGAAGGATATGTATTGCCTAAAGCTATTAACGGGAAATACTTGAAGAAATACTACCCTAGTGTTTGGATTGGAGCCTAGCCGATTAAAGATCACGTTTAGAGCCAAGATTAACACGATGCTGTTAATCGGCTGAAAGGATTGCAAACTCAGAAGATACAAGCAAAATATAAATCGGTTAAACAGCCGACTACAAACATAACAAAATTACAAAGCATTCAAAGTATTTAAGCAAGTGTTTTTGAAAAAAGAGCGGCCAACGAAGTTTTTACATCTCAGGAAATTAATATCGGATGCCCGAATCAGGAAGGGTCGCACCCAGAGCCGACAGAGCGCCCGCTACCTATGCAATAATCTCTTGGATCTCGTCAAGAAGACGTTCATCATCTTTGGCATTCCCGGGCACTGGCTTCACTTTGGCCGATTGCTTTGTCACAGTTTCGACGGCCGCTGCGATACCAAGTTTTTGCTCTTTCAACTCCAATGCAGTTTTTTCTAAAACCTGTTGGCCCTCTCCAATTTGCTTTTCAAGCTTGGCCAATTCTTTCAAAAGAAGTTTCTTTGTTTTTTCTAACTTGGAAAGAGACTCTTTAGTCGACTTAAGCTGCTGAGCACCGGTATCAAACTTGTGCTTTTTTGCTCTGGAATCGGCGACCAATTCATTCAAAAGCTTCTGATCGGCTTCTTGGGCTTCACGACGATGAATCCGGTCTTGTGCCGCCTCCACATTGGACTTTCTTTCGTCCAAATGGCACACAGTTAGGAGAGCCGCCATCGCTTTCGGGGGTAGGTCGGCTTCAACGGCCGCCATAGCATCACGGATGGGTTGGCTATTGGCCAGGATCTCCGATTGTGGCCTTGTGACCAAATCAAAAAACTTGTTAAGTTTTTCTTTCATACCAGGCTCAGAGGTCACCACAGCCGATGCTTCTTTTGAGACTTCCAGAATTCTCCTGATCTCAGCGTCGTAGTCATCAGTGGCCATGATCTCTGGGTCATCGAGATCGGCCAAGGAAAATCCTAGCAAATTTGTTGGATCTGACGACTCTGGCAGATCAGCGGCTGGAGCAGGTGGGGTCGGTTGTGGCGCAGGAATCGGCGCAGTAGATATATTCAGAAGATCGGCTAAGATCTTCGCGACTTGAGCAGATTGCGTTGGCTAAAGGAAATAAAATACAGAGTAAGCCAGTGCATTAAAGTACAATTCATTATACAAGGTATGATAACCTACCTCTCCAATAGCCGATGCATGTGGCGAACTTTCACCGCTTTGCTCGCCAAGTTTAGGGACCTTTTTTGCGGCAGCCTTGGTATATTTTCGCTTCTTTTCTAAAAATTTATCAGATAAACATCTTGTTAGATGAAAGTTAATCGGAGATTAAAAGAAAGCCGATAAAATACTTACTAGGTTGTTTTTGTTTCTCTAAATCCGACAAAGAGGGGCTCTGAATGCCCAAAGATCCAGAGGCATAGCCGGTAATAGCAGTCGATTGCTACTGTCTCTTGGGTTGGCCGTCTCCCGACGGGCCTGAAGCTGCTTTCTTCCCGACAGCCTTGTTCTGCAGAGGAAAAACAAGGTTAGATTCAAGACTAGAGATTCATGTAAAGACAAAATAGGAGATTTGGACTCTAAAGCCGATACCTCGCTAGAAACATCTAAGAGCGTGTTAGTGTATCCGGATGAAGTAGCTTCAATGCTAGAATCAGCATTGGATACTAACGTCGGCTCTGGAAGATTAGGAAAGAATTCATTGATAATGTTCGATGGAGATTTTGACCGATAAAGAGCTTCTGCAATAGCTGACCACCATGAAGTATAGCCACCTGCCCGTCTGGTATTTAGGAAGAAGTGTGGCAAAGAAAGGACTTGCAGGTCATCGGATACCTCGAGGACAATATCGGCTGATGTAGTATTGTGGACTCTGGCTCTTGGTTCAAGTCGATCAAGAAACTGAATACTTGGGATCACTTGACCAAATCCTAGTTGTCTTGCGTAGACTGATGGATGATAGAATTCATATGATGGCTGGTATGTCCGACTTCTGGTATGGAGACCAGCATGAAGAATACAAGGAGAAATAAAAATTTTATACAAGTCCAGAGTTTCCTGAGACATTGCAGAACTGTCGGCTTCAAGATTAAGAAATGAAGGCCATGGAAAATCGGCCACTTGACTATAACTGAAAAAATCTCGCTGCCTCAAATCCGTATCACTCAAATTAAGGAAGAAGGACATGTACTTCTTTGAGTCAGCTGCTGTGATTTTTGTCTCACCACCGGAGCACATGATGAAACGCTCGCCAAAAGATCGGCTTGCTCGATATTGAGGAATGGCGTTCTCAGGGTTGTCTTCTCTTGGGAAGGCTGTATCCTCGGTAAATTCCAAATCAAAAGGTCGGCTAAAGAAGCAACATAGCCAGACCTGAATAAACCACAGAGGATCTCCGATATTACCTACGGTAAAATCAGCAAAGCCTGTGTAAAGCCGACTCCTAATAATGTGCATCATCTGATATACCGCTCCTAGGAACGTTTTTCCAAGTGCCAGCCGACGACCCTCTACTAATCCTTCTGCAATTGTCTGATATACTTGGGTTGGCCCTAATGAAGCACCGCAGAACAGAAATCGATCAAGCCACATGTTGAGGAAGGCAATATGCTCTTCGTCCGATACCAATCCATTTGCTTTATTGTCATTTGCTATATACTTAGACCATCCTTCACCTTTTGATCGGATAAGCTTGTGTTTGGGTTTGGCACTGAAGGCCGACACTTGTTCTCCGTCCGGTCTCAAGCAGCAGAGTTGAGCGACGTCTAGCAAAGTTGGGCCGACCATACCAGTACGAAACATAAAAGCATTGAAAGAGTCCGACCAAAAATAACAAGCCGTGGCCACTAAGGGCTCATTGGCCTCTGGATCGGCTAAACTCAAGGGGATGCATTCTGCTATGCCCATTCTCTCCCAAGACTCTCTTTTCTGAGCTGCTACTCGATTGTACCAATTCTTCCATCCTTTAAGTGCAGTCGGCCAAGTCCTAAAACTCTTACTTCAACCCTCAATATTATATCCTCTAGCTGATAAGGGGAGACGAGTTACTTCTTGATCAATGATTGTAGCTGCGTCTAATTTTCCTAATGGGCCGAGGAAAATCTGATCGACGCTGTTGGGAATTGGGATGAGTACCTGAGAGGAATCCATTCAGCCGATCTTGGTGCAAAAGTCGATAGTCTGAAAGTTTACTTGCTGATGCGCAATTGACAAGGAAGCAGGAGGAAGAGGTCGATTGGGGATGATGCGAGGGCTCAAGTGCGTGAAGAATGACCGAGTGGGGGCCGCATTTTATGGCAAAGTAAAAAATTTGAAGTGGCGGGAAATGAATCTCAAAAGGCGCGAGTAGTTAAAACGCACTACCCGCATGTCAGAGAATTACGACGCGAATAAAGCAGCAGTTAATGAATGAAGTTCAAACGTTAGCCGATTGAAAAGCCGATAATTGTGATTTTTGACAGATGACAAGTCATCTCTCAAAAATGGGGGGCATATGTTTGCACCAGAATTTGGCAAGTCTAGTCAAAATCGGCAAGGAAATCAGATACCCGGAAATTAACGGATAAAGTTGGAAAGGTTTGAAGATATTTTGGTAACAGCAAGATCTTTTAGAAAATAACTGTCCAAGATAAGGCCGATATGGATACGGACTTGAAGCGTGTTGGGATAGGACACGATCGGCCGAGGGTATAAAAGAAGGGCCAAAGCGAGCTGCAAGACATCCAACAACACAATACAATCAACCAGTATTTACTTTCTTTTTTCTGTCGACTAGGAGTAGTTCTTGTAATTTAGCCTTTGTAATCGATTTTGATCAATAAAGTTGCGCATCGCCGATTGTTGATCTTCGTCAATTACACCCCAGGTTCGATTTGTTCTGATTTTGTCGCGCATCGCCTTCTTCAGAATCGATCTACCTTTATCCTCTGATTAACCTTAATCGGCTAATTAGATTTATCTTGTTACCTTGATCTTAATCGGCTTCAAGCTAATTGAGTCTAAGCCGATTGATCTTAACGATCGGCTTTGAGTGAATTTTATATTTTTACCTTGTCGATTACAGGTCAAATCGATTGGCACGCTCTCGAACCGGTGTTAAATGCGGTGTCTTTGTTGTCGAAACCCTACATCAAATTTTTGACGTCAATAGTACCAAACATCAACCAATCATCTGATGGGCTCGGCGAGGCGAGACACACGGACCACCGTCTATTTCCTTTTTCGCGACGACATAATCTGAGAACGCGGGGATCGGGAATCGTGAAGTCCGGCATGCACTTCCCTCCCTTGGGGTATACTTGATTAGGATTTCCCTTGCAATAGCCGTCGCAACGAAGGTCCTTGTCGCATGTGTCGGTGCCGCAGTGCGCGATGTCGTCGCATGTGGCTGGGCACACCCACGCCGCTTCTCCTGCAACCCAAAATCCCAACATATGCAGGAGTACTTAACAAATGGAGTTCCTTCCCTTAATTATGCATTCTGGTCAAAAGTGGAGTACGTGGTTCTCGCGACTGGTAGCTCAAGTGTAACCGGCGCTACAGCCTACTGATTTATGCATGCGTATAGGCTGTAGAGATGAGATTCTGCGCTCATCCAAGAACTTTCTGACAGAATTTCAGGCAGGCAGGCGTACGTACCGTGGGAGAGGAGGAGGGCAACAATGGCTACAGCAACGACTAGGATCTTGCAGATGACTGAAGAAAAGGACACAGCCATCTCGCCGTTGCTACGTACGCGCGGTATGGCTTCGTTCTACTTTGATTTGTGGAAACGAGACGGTTCAAGTGATGCTCTCCGTTGCAGTCATCTCTCAACATATATATCCTAGTGTTTCGCTAGTCAAGTGCCAAGGTTGGTGAATGGATATGTAATGTATTGATTGGCACTACGATTGCTCTAATTAAATCTCTGATGAAAGGATATCTATCCATTAATTACTCCGGTTACTCTAAATCTCTGATGGACGTGTATATATTAATTATCTAAATCTCTAATGGACGTGTATCTATTAATTATTATTAGTAATACTTATAGTCTGGCATTCATTGGCCTAGATGCACAAGATACACTGCTTTACTGTGTGGTCCGGAAAACATGGAACCAGAAGCTCTTGAATTTGCATCTACGCTAGTACTGCTAGGAAAAGTGCCTCCTATATTGCTTAGTTTGAAAAAGGACATTCTTTTACGACTAGAGAGGGTATTTGCAATATGAACAAGGTTACTGTACGGTTGCTAGCGTAATTGACCTTGTGCATTTGCACTAGCAACACTCGATTGGAGCAAGTAAAGTGTAGCAATTCACTATAGTAGTGGACCCTACACCGTCGGATCTAGAAATGGACGACTCAGATCACGTAGAGTTGTTGCTACCGCAACTACACATGATCTCTTGGCAGAATTGCTATCAATCAGTTGCCTAAGAGATTAAGAAAATTTCAATCCTTTCCTCACCATTGGATCTCCTTGCAATTCGTGTTGCGGTCGTCGTCCTCTAAGGCAATGGCAAACAGTGGTGGCGGTGGCTGACATATTAGCGCTTGGGTTCACCTATTTAGAGTTCGGGTTCACCGGTACTCCTTGGGCTTAGAGGGAGGCCAGGTTGGTGACAGATCGGCTGTGAGCGGCAATGGCAGCGTACGTCGACATATTATGTGCGGTTGACAGTGGCGATGGATGTGTCTTCTTCGTAGATGGCTCGGGAGGCATCGGAAAGACATTCCTATATAAAGCTTTACTTGCGAAGATCCGAGGTGAGGGCAAGATAGCAGTGGCAACCGCGACATTGGGCGTAGCCGCATCCATCATGCCTGGAGGTAGGACAGCGCACTCGAGGTTTAAGATCCCACTCAATATTACAAATGGGGCGGTCTGTAGCTTCACAAAGCAAAGTGGGACCGCTAAGATTCTTCAGCAGGCGTCATTAATAATATGGGACGAAGCCTCCATGACGAGGCGACAGGCGGTGGAGGCCCTCGACAATAGCATGCGGGACATCATGGGCCAACGTGATCCGCCGTTCGGTGGGAAAACGATCGTGTTTGGTGGAGACTTTAGGCAGGTTCTACCGGTTGTTCATATGGGGACGAGGCCACAAATAATTGACGCGACGTTGCGGAAGTCATACCTATAGGATTGCATGTGGCAGCTAAGGCTCGTACGTAACATGAGGGCCCAGAGTGATCCTGAGTACGCAGAGTACCTATTGCGGATCGAGAATGGTATCGAGGAGTCTAATGAGGATGGTTGCGTGCGGCTTCCCGACCAGATCTGTGTGCCATATACGGGAAATGGCATAGACATCGATAAACTCATACAGAGTGTTTTCCCTATGCTGGATGACAACCTATCGGATGCCAACTATATCACATCTTGAGCCATCCTATCGACCCGAAACGAGTACATTGATAGGATCAATATGAAGATGATTGACTTGTTCCATGGGGAGGAGATGGTGTACCATAGCTTCGATTCTGCGGAGGATGATCCCCATAGCTACTACCCTCCTGAATTCCTAAACACCCTGACCCCTAACGGTCTACCTCCGTATGCACTCAAGCTCAAGATTAACTGTCCAGTGATACTGTTGAGGAACATTGACCCTGCAAATGGACTATGCAACGAGACAAGACTTGTAGTCCGAGTATTCCAAAAGAATACTATAGATGCCGAGATTGTGCTTGGCCAGCACGTCGGGAAGAGGGAGTTTCTACCTCGAATACCTCTATGTCCCTCTGATGACGAGATGTTCCCATTTAGATTCAAGAGGAAGCAGTTCCCTGTTAGGCTCAGCTTCGCAATGATAATCAACAAGGCGCAAGGGCAGACCATCCCGAATGTCGGTGTCTACCTCCCTGAACCGATTTTCTCTCATGGGCAAATGTATGTTGCGCTATCTAGAGCCATCGCCAGAAGCAACATCAAGTTACTTGCCGTCGCAGATAAGGAGAAGGACAAGGGCCGAAAGTCTAAAAAAAACCACGAAAACCTCACAAAAAACATTGTCTATAAAGAAGTACTCACATCATAGACAAGGTTTTGATCAAAATGATATCCAAGTCGTGTTGCAATGTAACTGTTTATTTTCAGATATTTTGGGACATATACCAAGAATATCATTTCTAAATATGTTCTATATGACGCATGCCTTATGTACTACGTACAATAGATTTGGTTTTAATTCATGTCGGAGGAGAAACCAAAAAAACTGTTGTAATCGGGAGAAATAGATGTTTGATCTTGTAGCATCATTTTCTTTTATTGCTTGATCTTTATATTTTGTTACCAATTTTATTTTTTGTAGCAACGCACGGGCATTGAACTAGTATATGGGTGTTTGGCCAGTCAAGTGCCAAGGTTGGTGAATGGATATGTAATGTATTGATTGGCACTATGATTGCTCTAATTAAATCTCTGATGAAAGGATATCTATCCATTAATTACTCCGGTTACTCTAAATCTCTGATGGACGTGTATCTATTAATTATCTAAATCTCTGATGGACGTGTATCTATTAATTATTATTAGTAATACTTATAGTCTGGCATTCATTGGCCTAGATGCACAAGATACACTTCTTTATTGTGTGGTCCGAAAAACATGGAACCAAAAGCTCTTGAATTTACATCTACGCTAGTAGTGCTAGGAAAAGTGCCTCCTATATTGCTTAGTTTCAAAAAGGACATTCTTTTACGACTAGAGAGGGTATTTGCAATATGAACAAGGTTACTGTACGGTTGCTAGCGTAATTGACCTTGTGCATTTGCACTGGCAACACTCGATTGGAGCGAGTAAACTGTAGCAATTCACTATAGTAGTGGACCCTACATCGTCGGATCTAGAAATGGACGACTCAGATCACATGGAGTTGTTGCTACCGCAACTACACATGATCTCTTGGCAGAATTGTTATCAATCAGTTACCTAACAGATTAAGAAAATTTCAGTCCTTTCCTCACCATTGGATCTCCTTGCAATTTGTGTTGCGGTCGTCATCCTCTAAGGCAATGGCAAACAGTGGTGGCGGTGGCTGACATATTAGCGCTTGGGTTCACCCATTTAGGGTTCGAGTTCACCGGTACTCCTTGGGCTTAGAGGGAGGCCGGGTTGGTGACAGATCGGCTGTGAGCGGCAATGACGGCCCATCGAACGCAGGCAAGGAGGAGGACGATGGGCGGTAGAGGTCAGTGGGGGCGATGAGACCAAAGTAGTTAGGAGGTGTGGGAGACGGTGGCAAACCCGACAACGGTAACCATCAGGGACAAGGAAGAGGGTGGCGGCTCGCTGGAAAGGAGGAAGAAGGCATCGACGGTGGCTGGGGGAGTTAGAGCGGAGGAGGAGGCAGCTGTCAGTGAATCGCCATCGATATAACGAAGTAAATGTGAGGAACACGACACTCAAGATCACGCAGGAAGAAACATGGTGTTTTGCAGGAATCTTACGCGCTATCTCCTGGCGCTACTCTTTATAAAGGGTCGAAGAGTAGCAATTGCAGCTCACAAAGAGGCGCCTCATCCTTTCGTGAATTCGACACGTGGTCGCCGTTTATTGTTAGCGATACGCCTCATCGGTTCGTGAATTCGACACGTGGTCGCCGGTTATTGTTAGCGATACTTCTGCACACTGAGAGCATCTAGGCTCCCTATTTGTGTAAATTATGCTTATTACATAGGTTTTGGTGTTGATGACTAATAAAGGATACTTGGTGATAACCGACAACAGATATATTTGATGATCAAGGCTAAGGTGTTATTTCTAGTTTTGGCTTGGGAGTTGATTCAAGTCATATAGCTAGAATCACTGTACTATTAAGAGGGACTATACATAAGAAATAATCTTGGTTCATATGAAAAATCGCTAAGATTACTTGGAGCATAGGACTTTTCATATTTCTCACTCAAAAATTCAGAGTTTTATCTTCTTAGCCAAAGAAATTTTTGTGGACCAAACTTCATTTTTTTAGGCGCTCAAAGATCCTATGTTCAAATTCCAACCGAGCGTACACCATGTACGCCGGACCGATATTTTCGGTCTGGCGCAGAAAAGTTCTCTTCAACGAGTGTTTTCCTTGTACGCCGGACCGATATTTCCGGTCCGGCGCTGAACAATTCTCTTCACCGAGCGTTTACCATGTACATCGGACTGACTTTTTCAGTCCGACGTTAAGAATTATTTTTCAACCAAGTATAAACTATTTTTTTGTCGGACCAATCTAACATCCTTCTTTAAATTTAGTCCGGCATAAGTTATATATTCATCTTAAATATATTCTATCCTGTGTTAAGAATTATTTTGCTTAAATCTTAACCAGAAATATGAAGTCTGATGCAGACCAGAATTGTATGTGTACGCCGGATCAACTTTCTCGGTCCGGCGCAAACCTGTTTCGCTCTGATAAAACCAGCCATTTTTTAATGTTCGCCGGACCAACTTTTTCGGTCCGGCGCAAACAATATTTGCTGGTGCTCAAAAGAAACAAAACCATGCGTACGCCGGACCAACTTTTTCGGTCCAACGCAAGCATTGTCCTTCTGATATCAAAATCAAACAATGTACGACGGACCAATATTTTTGGTCCAGCGCAAATAGGTCACTCTGAGTACAATTATGCTTCTCAAATTCTATGTACCTCGGACCAAAAATTTCAGTCCGACGTGAGTATATAATTTGACCTATGACTCATATGATGGGTCGGCGCATGCGCGCGGGAGGAGAGCTCGCGCACGTTCAATAACTTAATTCAATGCATTTACCGTTCGACTCCCAGTTTATTTGTACCAAACATCAACCAATCATACAGTAGACTCGACAAAGACGACACACACGGACCACCGTCTATTTCACTGCTCGCAGCAGCAAAATGCAAGGGCACGGGGATCGGGAACCGTGAAGTCCGGCTGCATGCATTTCCCTCCCTTGGGGTATACTTGATTAGGATTTCCCTTGCAATAGCCGTCGCAGCGAAGGTCCTTGTCGCATCTGCCGGTGCCGCAGTGCGCGATGTCATCGCATGTGGCTAGGCACACCCACGTCGCTTCTCCTGCAACCCAAAATCCCAACATATGAAGGAGTACTTAACAAACGGAGTTCCTTCCCTTAATTACGCATGGTATTCTGATCAAAAGTGGAGTACATGGTTCTCGCGACTGGTAGCTCAAGTGTAACCGGCGCTACAGCCTACTGGCATGTGTATAGGCTGTAAAGATGAGATTCTGCGCTCATCCAAGAACTTTCGCGAAATTTGCAGCAGCGCACGCGTCTGCGTGGGAGAGGAGGAGGGCAACAATGGCTACAGCAACGACTAGGATCTTGCAGATGACTGAAGAAAAGGACGCAGCCATCTCGCCGTTGCTACGTACGTGCGGTATGGCTTCGTTCTACTTTGATTTGTGGAAACGAGACGGTTCAAGTGATGCTCTCCGTTGCTGTCATCTCTCAACATATATATCCTAGTGTTTGGCTAGTCAAGTGCCAAGGTTGGTGAGTGGATATGTAATGTATTGATTGGCACTACGATTGCTCTAATTAAATCTCTGATGAAAGGATATCTATCCATTAATTACTCCGGTTACTCTAAATCTCTGATGGACGTGTATCTATTAATTATCTAAATCTCTGATGGAAGTGTATCTATTAATTATTATTAGTAATACTTATAGTCTCGCATTCATTGGCCTAGATGCACAAGATACACTGCTTTATTGTGTGGTCCGAAAAACATGGAACCAGAAGCTCTTGAATTTGCATCTACGCTAGTAGTGCTAGGAAAAGTGCCTCCTATATTGCTTAGTTTCAAAAAGGACATTCTTTTACGACTAGAGAGGGTATTTACTGTATGAACAAGGTTACTGTACGGTTGCTAGCGTAATTGACCTTGTGCATTTGCACTAGCAACACTCGATTGGAGCGAGTAAAGTGTAGCAATTCACTATAGTAGTGGACCCTACACCGTCAGATCTAGAAATGGACGACTCAGATCACATAGAGTTGTTGCTACTGCAACTACAGATGATCTCTTGGCAGAATTGCTATCAATCAGTTGCCTAAGAGATTAAGAAAATTTCAGTCCTTTCCTCACCATTGGATCTCCTTGCAATTCGTGTTGTGGTCGTCGTCCTCTAAGGCAATGGCAAACAGTGGTGGCGGTGGCAAACATATTAGCGCTTGGATTCACCTATTTAGGGTTCGGGTTCACCGGTACTCCTTGGGCTTAGAGGGAGGCCAGGTTGGTGACAGATCGGCTGTGAGCGGCAATGACGGCCCATCGAACGCAGGCAAGGAGGAGGACAGTGGGCGGTAGAGGTCAGTGGGGGTGATGAGACCAAATTAGTTAGGAGGTGTGGGAGATGGTGGCAAACCCGACAGCGGTAACCATCTGGGACAAGGAAAAGGGTGGCGGCTCGCTAAAAAGGAGGAAGAAGGCCTCGACGGTGGCTGGGGGAGTTGGAGCGGAGGAGGAGGCAGCTGTCAGTGAATCGCCATCGATATAACGAAGTAAATGTGAGGAACACGACACTCAAGATCACGCAGGAAGAAACATGGTGTTTTGCAGCAATCTTACGCTCTATCTCCTAGCGCTACTCTTTATAATGGGTCGAAGAGTGGCAATTGCAGCTCACAAAGAGGCGCCTCATCGGTTCATGAATTCGACACGTGGTCGCCGTTTATTGTTAGCAATACGCCTCATCGGTTCGTGAATTCGACACGTGGTCACCGGTTATTGTTAGCGATACTTCTGCACACTGAGAGCATCTAGGCTCCCTATTTGTGTAAATTATGCTTATTACATTAGTTTTGGTGTTGATGACTAATAAAGGATACTTGTTGATAACCGACAACAGATATATTTGATGATCAAGGCTAAGGTGTTTTTTCTAGTTTTGGCTTAGGAGTTGATTGAAGTCATATAGCTAGAATCACCGTACTATTAAGAGGGACTATACATAAGTAATAATCTTGGTTCATATGAAAAATCGCTATGATTACTTGGAGCATAGGACTTTTCATATTTCTCACTCAAAAATTCAGAGTTTTATCTTCTTAGCCAAAGAAATTTTTCTGGACCAAACTTCATTTTTTTAGGCGCTCAAAGATCCTAAGTTCAAATTCCAACCGAGCGTACACCATGTACGCCGGACCGATATTTCCGGTCTGGCGCAGTAAAGTTCTCTTCACCGAGTGTTTTCCTTGTACGCCGGACCGATATTTCCGGTCCGGCGCTGAACAATTCTCTTCACCGAGCGTTTACCATGTATACCGGACCGACTTTTTCAGTCCGACGTTAAGAATTTTTTTTCAACCAAGTATAAACTATTTTTTGGTGGACCAATCTAACATCCTTCTTTAAATTTAGTCCGGCATAAGTTATATATTCATCTTAAATATATTCTAGTCTGTGTTAAGAATTATTTTGCTTAAATCTTAACCAGAAATATGAAGTCTGATGCAGACCAGAATTATATGTGTACGCCGGACCAACTTTTTCGGTCTAGCGCAAACCTGTTTCGCTCTGATAAAACCAGCCGTTTTTTAATGTTCGCCGGACCAACTTTTTCGGTCCGACGCAAACGTTATTTGCTGGTGCTCAAAAGGAACAAAACCATGTGTACGCCGAACCAACTTTTTTGGTCCAACGCAAGCATTGTCCTTCTGATATCAAAATCAAACAATGTACGACAGACCAATATTTTTGGTCCGGCGCACATAGGCCACTCTGAGTACAATTATGCTTCTTAAATCCTATGTACCCCGGACCAAAAAATTCAGTCCGGCGTGAGTATATAATTTGACCTATGACTCATATACCCTAAAATTCTTATAAAAAGGGCAGCAGTTGACCTACCCCATCTATCCTACCAACCCCCAACGGGCAAATGGCAGGTAACGGTTATTTCTGTTCAGGATCTATATATATAGAATGCCTGGGTTCACAAATACATAGAGCTTGGCACTTACACATCCTTCACATCCTAAACATCTTTTACATCGTTCAAATCATATACAACTCTTGATCTTTAGAATTCGTGAGCTTCATTTCATCAAAGAGTTTGAACTTCAACTCAGGAAAACCCAAATATTCATTCTGAATATTTAGAGTACTTGCTCCAAGATAAGTCTAGTTTGCATCTAGCTCCTGAACCAAGAGACAGGGCTTGTGGATAGTCTATTACTCTTGGAACTTGCGGTTCCTAGACGGTTGGAGAAGTTGTTGGTGCGACCTATCCAACAGAGATTGTGGAGGGCCACCATTACTGTGAAAGGTTGAGACTCACCTCACTGGAGTAGTGAAAGAGTCGAGATAGTGGAAAACCAAAAGCTATTGAGATTGGCTGTTTGGTGGAGCAATACTTCTGAAGAAGTGCTCTAACGGGGACGTAGGAGTGATCTCTGAACCTCGGTGGAAAATCTTTGAGTTCTCCTGATCCTGTGTTTGGTTTATCATTGCTTATTATTCTCTTATTATTTCTCATTCGAAATTCCCTTCCATACAAAATTTTCTTGAACAAGTGTTGTGTTGGACTCTTATACTAATTGCTTCTGTTTCTATTTTTATTGAGAAAAGTTTTTCATAATATTTAAAAAGGTTTTAAAAGTTGCCTATTCAACCCCCCCCCCCCCTCGAGGCCAACTTGGTCCTTACACACACAGAGACGCCTCAACCGAGAAACGACTTCTGGGACCTGGCGATGCATCTCGGCAATAGGTATTCCCCTCTAACAAGAAGACGCTCTACTCCAATTTGTCAAAATAGGCATCCATGTCGATCCCTGCATAATCCATGAGGTCGAACTATTCTCCTCGTTCCATTCATTTGCCATGCACGCATGAGGTCCGATGGGAACTAGAACTTCACTGATGTTCCCACAGCTGGTGTCAGTTGTCGATGAATTACCACCGGCCTTACGAAGTAAATGTGAGTAACACGACACTCGAGATCACATAGGAAGAGACAAATTATTTTAGACAGGTTCAGGCCTTCTCTGGAGAGAATAATTACCCTACTTCCTGTATTCTTGTATTGCTAGAGATTACAATGAGGTGCCCAAGGCTATGGCTAAAAAAGCATGCGGCTGTCTTGCAGTTCATATGCATCTGTCTCCTCCATCTCCTGGCATGATGCGGAAATGCACATGTCCAGTACTTTTCAATTTAATATTTCAATTAACTGGGAAGAATTACTAAGACGCATCAAATATCAACAGATGAATCATTTCCTTAAGCAATCTTTGTTATATTTTCATGAGAATTTTATACTACCTAATAGAGGGTGTTGGCTTGTTATTGGGTGTGAAAATTGTACAAAAATCAATATTGGAGCCAAATTGTATGAATGTATTATAGTGGACCCCAATGGGAGGCGAGAGAGGATGGGAGCCACATGGAGATACTATTCATATGCATTATTCATGTACTCCATATCCTTCCATATATACGATTAGAGAAGGAAGGAAAAGAATAAAAGGAAAGAGAGACATTAGCAATCTTCGAGTAAGGAAAGAGATTACCATGACAAGGCAAGAGATATGAGCAATCTTCAATAAAGAAAAGAGATCACAATGCCTTGGTAAGAAGGGATTTCAGCAATCTTCAAGAAAGAAAGGTGATCACCATGACGTAAAAAGAAGAGAGTGCTTCATATGTCAACTTTTGTCTAAGTACTATTCATAGCACTATTCATGTCCGAGATATTGTCCATGTCCAAGTACTGTTCATGCCGAATACTACTCTTGCCTCCTCTCATATGTATATGTATGTGTACTCCCTCCATTGTAAAGGAAATCACGAATTTTCATATTAAAGATGTACTCTTGATTCTATGGCTTGTGCTTCAATGACCCTATTAGAATAGGGAGTTCTAATATGAAATTATCACCGTTATTCTTGCAACTTCTTTGGGGTGATTGCAAGGAAATGTGCATGTACTTTCGCGTGGTCAAGTAGGCGAAGATCGAAGCGTATTTTTGGGCGAATTCACATGTCGCAGATTACCGTATCGAGATGGTGGTTGGCACTAGTATTCATCAGGGTTCACGGGTACGAGTTATCTTATTTGTCATCGCAAGATCGTGCCACCCCCCTATCATCTTGGTATCAGAGCATGGTTGAGTGGTGACGAATTTATATCCTTAGAGTAGTTTTAATTTTTTTATCCTATTTCGAAAATTGTCCCACAAAAAGTAAACCCTTAGCTTAATCTAGAATTTTAGTAAGCTTTGCTAAGTTTTGATCCATTAGATTGCTTGCATTAGTTGCTGATCATTTATCCTTTGCGTAGCTTTTTGTTTTAATTTTGTCCAGTTCGGTGTTTTGCTCATAACTTTTGCATACGAACTCGGATTTTTGTGTTCTTATACTCTATTGAAAGCTTTGGACATAATATTTAATTCACTCCATAGTGAACCTTCCAGATTCGGTCATTTTTGAACTTTAATCCAGCCAACAAGTGTGCTGCCCTAGAAAGACCGAATTAGGGTTTCTTCAATTGTTTTTGAGTTCTAGTTTTTTATTTGATTTCTTGAGTCCAGTAGCATCTACAAGATATAAAATCACAAAAATATCAGGACACATACCTTTGGGAATCAAATTCATCCTTTGTGAATACTTTAATCCCAATTGAGATTAGCTATTTGATATTGCTTATGGCTGTTCAGATTGATACATTGCATAACCTTGAATGATCATATGATACTATCTTGAGACATCAATTTAGGGTTTTCAAAACTTTGTTCATACTGATGCTGACCGAAAGTAACTCAAAAAGAAAGAACCAAAAGTCTAAGAAAAAAAGAAAGAAAAAGCCAAAAGGCCAAGAAAGAAAGAAAAAGAATAGAGAAGAATATAGTGGCCGGTCGCACTATATTGAGCAAAACCCTAATTTGTATTCAAAAATTTTAGATTGTCTAATTGTATTAATTAGTGAGCAATCTTGTGCCATTTTTACATTCTTGATGCAATAAGCTAGCGTCTTTCTATGACTTGTGCAATAGAGCTTTCGTGTCTCACTTATATTTTTATAGCTCATTCCTTGATTGCACAAGTGTCATTATTTTTGTGTGTTGCCTTGAATTTCGCTTACATCTTTGAGATCGGCAACTAGGGCTTGTAAATTCTAGATTGGATTATTATTTATCATTACAATAACTAGAATTATCAGGTTGTATAGATCAACACTAACCCTCCAAGTTTCACATATTAGCCATTGTCTCGTGTAGCGCTTCGACTGTGAATTCGCTTGAGTAATCACTTTTGTCCTGTCTATCACCACCGGAGTACATACAATACCTTAATCCAAAGAAGGAGTAGTAAGAACTTCAGGTGGTAAGTGAGAGGGTGAGTTTGAGTGATTCCACATATACATTCTGTTTTTGCTTGCTACTAATCATGGCAGGTTACGACCACAAGGAACTTCCGTTCTATGGAAGTGATGATCTGGAGGAGTATATCACTTAGGAAGAACAAATAGAAAAGGTTATCAAATTTCAAGAGTTTCCCAATGCCAAAGAAGTGATGTGTGCCACTATTGAGTTTGAGAACTATGTTATAGTTGGTGGCAACAAGTTTTTGGGAAAAGCCTCGTTACATCATGGTCGGATTTAAAGATGATTATGAGAAGAGAGTTTGTGCCAAGCTATTACGAGAAAGAGCTACTTTGTCACTTGTAGAGCATTACACAAGAGTGCAAACCAATCCAAGGTTATTATATTGAGTTGAAATGTGCAATGCGACGTGCCGGTATCACTAGTGCATTAAAAGAGAAGTCATACTTCAAAAAAGGTTTGAATTTTAATATCGATACTGCACTTCAATATAAGTATTTTAGAACTATGCTTGATCTTGTAGATTGTGCTATTGAGGAGGAAAGAAAACTTAAGGAGCATCGAATACCTAGGTTTAATCTTAAGGCACCAATTCATGAGAGCCACATAGTCAAAATAAGTGAAAGTGTTGAAAAGAGTGAGCTGTGTAATTCCACCAAACGTGAGGTTGGGAACATACAAGTTGAGAGTTTGAGAGATTCATTGCATGAAAAGAGAGAAGAAGATGAAAATAAAAGTGAGGATATTTCTGACACTAACGACTTACTCTCTATTTCTAGTGTTGTTTCTCACATTGTGCAGATTAACATTGTTAATGAGGAGATGAACAATACACAATCTGCACCTCTTGAATTGAAAGATGAGGAGATAACCATGATTGGAGAAGGAATGAATGATGTGCTATGGTTAGATCATGAAGTTATGCTACCTATAATATCTATATCAACTTATGAGAGTGTTAAAGGTAATTACAAAGGTGTTGAATTAGTAGTACATCAAGAGAAGGTGAGTGAATGTGAGAATTCTTGTGCCAAATTAGAGATTCCACATTTTGATTTTGATATGCTTAATTGCATAATGTGGAATTGATTACTCATAAAGAAGTTCTTGCTAGAATATTCCCTAAAGATTCTTTATGCTATATCAAGTTTGATGAACCTTTAGAGCTATCTAGCGTGCTTGAAATAGTATCTAAAATTGCATGTTGAAAATCGCTAGATAGTTCCTACGCCAAATATAAATTCAATTTGATTGGAGATTATGACATAGACAACAAATTTGATGTTCATCAAATGTGCATTACTTTTGATAAACTTGCTTAATTGAAGTTACATGTCAAGCCATGTCATGAACACTTTGAGATGAGTTTAAGTGCTTGTTGTTCGGAAGGATATATGATGCTTACTTGTTCATCTTGGCTTATACAATTATATAATAATCAGAGTAGCGCAGTTGAAGCATGAAAGGCATCTAAAATCTTTTTATCCACGGTACTTCAGTTTGATGTTGTGAACATGACATATGCATATATGACTAAATTAACCTATTTGACACAACCTTTCGAGGTACATTTTCATCCTACGTTGAAAAGGAATGTCAAGACCAATGATGAATACATATACAATGCATATATGTTGTCCTCTTTGTTTAGTACATTTTTAGACTATCAGAAGACAAGGTAAAAGCCGAGGATGGCCTTTCTTAAAAGGGAGGATGATGCAGAAATGCACATGTCCAATACTTTTCAGTTTAATATTTTAATTAATGGGAAAGAATTGCTAAGCCACATCAAATATCAATAGGTGAATCATTTCCTTAAGCAATCTTTATTATATTTCCATGAGAATTTTATACTACCTAATAGAGGGTGCTGGCTTGTTATTAGGTGTGAAGATTGTACAAAATCAATATTGGAGCCAAATTGCATGAATGTATTATGGTGGACCCCAGTGGGAGGCGAGAAAGGATGGGAGCCACATGAAGATACTATTCACACACACTGTTCATGTACTCCGTATCCTTCCATATATACCATCAGAGAAGAAAGGAAAGAAGCAAGAAAAAAGGAAGGAAAAGAAGAAAAGGAAAAAGAGACATTAGCAATCTTCAAGTAAGGAAAGAGATCATGACAAGGCAAAAGATATGGACAATCTTCAATAGAGGAAAAAGATCACAATATGCCTTGGCAAGAAAGGATTTCAGCAATCTCCAAGAAAGAAAGGTGATCACCATGACATAGAAAGAAGAGAGTGCTTCATATGGCAACTTTTGTCTGAGTACTGTTCATGGCACTGTTCATGTTCGAGACACTGTCCATGTTCGAGTACTGTTCGTGCTGAATACTATTCATACCCCCTCTTATATGTATATATGTGTACTCCCTCCATTGTAAAGGAAACCACGAATTTTCAGATTAAAGATATACCCTTGATTCTATGGCTTGTACTTCAATGCTCCCATTAGAATAGGGAGTTCCAATCTAAAATTATCACTGTTTTTCTTACAACTTCTTCGGGGTGATTGCAAGGAAACGTGCGTCTACTTTCGTGTGGTCAAGTAGGCGAGGATCGAAGCGTGTTCTTGGATGAATTCACGTGTCGCAGGTTACCGTATCGAGACGGTGGTTGGTGCCAGTATTCGTTAGGGTTCACGGGTCCGAATTATCTTATTCATCATCGCAAAATCGGGGCACCCCCTATCATGGAACTACTCCTTATAAAGAGTCAAAGGGGTGGCAGTTGTAGCCCGTAGGGAGATGTGTAAGGTCGAGGATGCCGAGTAGAGGGGGGTGAATAGGCGGCTTTTAAAAATCTCTCTTCTGATTTCTACAAAGCAATTCACCCCTAATTACCCTAATGCCAAAACCTTAACAATTATTAATGCGGAAGCGATAAACTAAAGTTTTGACAATCAAAGCCTAAATTCTCTAGGCTCACTATGTGCACTAACTAATTTTGTCTCTAACAATAATTGCAATTCTAAAGATAAGCAATCAATCAATTTAATTATATGAATATAAATTGCTTGAATATAAATAACGAATGGAAAGCAAGCACAAGAGACACAAAACTTTTTACCGTGGTGTTCAGAGACTTGCCGGTCTCCCCTAATCTACGTTGAGGTTAGCCCAAACGAATTGGATCGGCTCCACGAATTGAGCACCCACCTCGAATCCACTAGTGGTAGCTCCTTTTCCCTCCTGGGTAGGCGAGCTCCAACCTTTATAAACTTTGCCGGGGCTTCTCACAACCTCCGTTGAGAGCCCGTGCACGACGTCGCTACGCCATCTAGGTGTCGGCAAACACCAAGAGTAACAAGTCAAGCCTTTCGCTTGAACTTCATCTAGTGCAACACATGCACTTCCGGTGATCACCAAGTGCAACACATGCACAAGGATCCTCCTCAAATGCAACACATGCACAAGAGGCTCTCAATCCTTTTTCTAATTGCAACACATGCAATTAGAGCTCACTCTTAGCTCAAAAACCAAATTGGAGAGTGCAAAACATGCACAACCCCTCCAAAATGTCTCCCAACTACAGCTATACCATATACCAGCCCTTGGCATCATTTTATAGCCCCCCTCACGAAATCTAGCCGTTGGGAGGCAAAATGGGCAAAACTCAGCACGGCCGACACTACCGCCCAACTGGGGCCGGTAGTGCTGACCTCGACCTCAACTTTCAAAAACCAACCAAAACTAGCCGTTGGCTATAGTGGCTCGGCACTACCGCCCAATTGGGCGGTAGTGCCGGCCAAGCGACAGTACCGCTCCCAAGGAGCGGTAGTGCCGCCCGGGCACAACCCAGAAACCCTTCTCTGGGATATAACTATCGGCCCGTAGACTGGTACTACCGACCAAGCGATAGTACCGCCCTACCATGGACGGTAGTGCTGGCCAGAGGAGAAAAAACAAGTTTTTCACAAAAAAATTTCTCCAAACTTCCAAAGGTTGATTCTTTGAGCCATGTGATGATCAACATGATCAAGTCACTTTGCAAAACACATTTGTAAATCCTATTCACATGCTCCAAAGAATCGCATTAAACCTTGAACTTATTTGCAAAACACATTCGCAAATAAACCAAAAACCTATGAGAGCAATCCTCTTAGCCATATGATGATCAAAACATGATCAAATCAATTTGCAAAACACATTTGCAAACTCTATTCACATGCTCTAGGATCAAAACCCATAACCTCGAGCTAAAAATTTGCAAAACACATTTGCAAATAACAAATCCATTCAACATTTTGCAAAAACACATTTTGCAAACTCAAAGCACAATCCAAGCTTAGTTTTGTGATGATCAACACATGATCCAAACACAAACTAAAACACTAAAGCATGAGCTCTATATTTGCAACACACGCAAATCTCTAGCACCATGCAAACACCAATTCAAACTCAAGTGCATGAGCTCTTTATTTGTAATACATGCAAATCTCTAGCTCCATGCAACCACTTTAAAACCAAATAGCTTGAGATCTCTCCTTTTGCAACACATGCAAAACTTAGCTCCAAGCAAATCACAAAAACAACATTGTATGAGCTATCTCCCTTTTTGCAACACATGCAAGTCCATGCAAAACCAAATCAATTAAGATTCAAATAAAATGCAAGCATGAGCTCCCTTATTTGCAACACATGCAAATACTTACCTCATGCAAAATCCAACCAAGAGAGTGAGCTAGAGTGAACCGGATTGAGTTCATCAACACATGATGAAGCTCAAGCTAAATGACTCAACCCCTCTTAATAGTACAGCACCTAACTAGCAACCCGGTCTCCCATCCAAACACCGAGACCGGTAAAAAGCTAGGAACACATCCTTAGCCCTAGCTAGTTATACCTTTGCCTCTAGCGATCCACTTGGAGCTTTTATGATATCCAATCATCTTCTCTCCAGGATCACATCTTCTTCTTCTTGTTCATCAACACATGAAGACTTCTTCTTCCCGATTCTTTATCATCATACTCAACCTACTTCACAACTCATAGAAGATTGTTAGTCCAACTAACACGGTTGTCTCAATCATCACCACACTCCATTAACACATAATGGATGAGCACAACCCAAATCAATTTGAATGATTAATTTTGTCTTGAGTACTTTGATGCAACTAATGCTTCATTATACTCAAGAACTTTTCGCTTGTCTTTAATCAACAAGGAACACCATCAACACATGATGAAGTATTCTTTAATTTGATTAAAAGACAAACAAACTCAATTTAAATTACATTTAAATTGATATGAGTATATATAACTACACAAGTTTCATATACTCAATTTGATGGTCAGTAATGCTCCAACATGTTTGAGTGATGGAAAAGGATCAATACATTTAGATCATCAACTACAGAACAAACTCCATTAAGTATGTGCATATAACAAATTGATCGTAGAATCAATATGCACATAATCAATCTTAGATTGCATATGAATTTATTCTATATTTGCATTAGTATACTACAACTACACAAGTTATATATATATATATATATATACTCAAAAGATTGTTTCACAGTCTTGATCCTTTATATGTTATTTAGCAATAGGACATGGATCAATACTATTAAAACAAGTTAAATTATAAACTCCCCCTAGATGTGTGCATTCATGTATATATAAATTTGGAAACATAATGCACATATTGAGGTTAACACAATGGAGGAATTCATACTTTAACTTGAATCCTAAGTATGCATTAAGACAATAGAGTGAATACAAGTGCATACCTTAGGTTTTCCATTTTTCATCCAAATATGAGACTAATAAGAATAAGGCTCAATTAAACATGTTAGTCTCATAGTGATTAGATTTGTCATTAAACAATGATTAAATATTAAGATTAAACCAATCACCAAAACCAATGGAGCTTGAACTTACAAGATGCTCGTTTGTTCGCGAATCTGCACATGGTCGCTGGTTATTTTTAGGGAGACTTCTACTCACGCACGATAGTCAAGCGGTTATTGTCAGATATGGAGGTTAGATACATACAGTTATGTCAGAGAGATAAGGCACATGTTCTCTTTTGATGAACTTTTTTTTAAAATAATATATTTTTTATTCAAATTGCAAAAATATACCTCTATCTAAAAAAATTACAAAAAATATACCTTTGTCGCCCTCTGAATGGGCGACATTGGCCCCTGTCGCTCTCTCAATGGGCGACATGTCCCCTTTCCTGTAGCTATTTTGTAAAGAAAATCATAACGTTTTCATATGATCTCGGATGGAGATTAACTTTATATGAAAATTGTAGCTCTTGACGAGATTTACAACTTTGGTATACAAATTTTTTTCATTTGAATCCATTTAGACTAACCAAAAACGAGATAGAAGTTTCAGATCTAGTTTAGATCTGATTTTTAGATCTGAACTTTCCATCCCATTTTTGGCCATCTAAATCGATTTAAATGAAAAAAATTTATATATCAAAGCTGTAGATCTCGTCGAGAGCTACAATTTTCATATAAAGTTCATCTCCATCCGATATCATATAAAAAAGTTATGATTTTCTTTAGAAACTGACTACAAGAAAGGGGACATGTCGCCCATTCAGAGAGTGACAAGTGCCAATATTGCCCATTCAGAGGGCGACAGAGGCCTCTGTAGCCCCTGTCGCCCGTTCAAAGGGCGACAGAGTTATATTTTTGCAATTTTTTAAGATGGAGATATATTTTTGCAATTTAAATAAAAAAAATGTATTATTTTAAAAAAATCCTCTTTTGACTACAACACATAGTAAATTGCAGTATCCAGTCAAAGGAAAGGGTCCACATGCCTAATAACAGACCCCTACGAGCCAGGGGTGGTCAATGTTCAGCTTGGCCCGAGATATCTTCCCGACCAGGGATATTCAGAAGAACTATTGGAGCAATTCTCTATCTGACAATTATTATGGACATTTAGTCTATTTATTAAGAATTATTTAATCCTTGTTAGTGATCAGCGGAGTAGGTGCTCGTTAGCAAGGGCTCGTCAGCCCCAGGAGGCGATGCGTGGGGAGGAGTCGGGGCGGCGTCAGTTGGAGCGGTGGGGTGAGAGTGGAGTGTGAAGTGGATGGGTGGAGAGTGGAGAGTGGAGTGTGTAGTCTATGAGGTAATGCTGACACATAGCAGTACTGCTGCAGTGCAAATCCAAGTCAACTTGCTAATCGCTGTGTATACAGCAACAAATAAACAAATTCAGATTGTTGAAAGAAGACATTAGACATCTCAATCTATTTTAACCACACTGACCTGACCAGTGACAATCACGCCCATGTACAAAAACTTGGGGTTAAATGCAATTCAATACTATTAGGGAAGCTGTACAGAAGTTATTTCAGGTTGCAATGCCTCGCTCGTTTCTTTCTCAAAATTCAACTCAGCTAGCAAGATGAGAAGGCTCCCCTAGTGTACTGTTTGCCATCTCAAATCTTGAAACCGCTATAACCTTTCGTGCTTTTGGAGGAACACCTTCGATCTTATATCAGCCTGGGCAAAGGATGAAAAGAAAAGACAATTTAGTACCCAAGATACAAGTACTGACATGTGGAGACTTGAGACATAACCCTCCACCCAAGTTTATAAGGCGTATTTCTTTTTGTCACATAGACCATGAAGACATTGAAAATAAATAGATTACCCCTAATTATTATCACTAAGTACTATACTTAATGCATGCATGTAGAGAATAAAAGTAAAGATGGATGGATATTTATTAGGGGTATAAAGGGAACAATACACTAATTTTATATTGGAATATGAAATACGCCATATATTTATGGACAAGATAATTTAAAAAATAGGCCTTATAAACTTGGACAGACATAGTACTTTATAAGAAATTTTACCTGGCGTGTGGGCTCAGGAACACGATATTTATTACAGAACTTCACTATCCCAATGGCGGAATCCAGTGAAATGCGATGCCCAACTGAAATGTATATTGGCTTCGATGAACCAGGGCAGGAACGCATCGCCTGGGAAAAGCTAAAAGTTGAGTTCTTCCACTGGTTTAATTACGCAACATCATCCATTTGATAAACATGAAATACATGAAAGAAACAAACGACTGAAGCATACATTCAGAAGTTTAATATAGAATCTCTTACCGCTCCCCATGTTGTCCGAGACTGTCCAATCAATGAAACCAATTCCTTATTGCAGTTTTCTTTTTCTTCAAGCTGTCTTCTGACTTCAGATTGGTTAAGGCCATCCACATGATGCAGCTGGGCATTGAAAACATAGAAATTAGTCTTCTCTAAAAGGATGAGAACATTGAGTACTTGAATTGGCGAAAAACAGAAATGAGAGGGAGGAGCTCAAAATGCTACAGAAATACTTCCAACAACAGTAAATTAACCTACATTTTTTCCAACTCCGATGGTCGGCAGGTCTGCAAGGACACCAAGATGACAAGCTAAACCAAAACCTGTTGAACATATATAGGTTAGAGGATGACCGATTCACATATATAAAATAAGTACATTCATAGAGAAAAAAGCATTCACGTATACAAATTAAGTACATTCCTAGAGGCTAGAGGAATAAGCACAAACAATATAAATTTTAGATTGATGTAACTTGTAGCATATATGCATAATCCAACAAGATTTACTGTGTCACCAAGCCTGTTGGCTAAGGGCTTCAGGGACTACAAAGTTAGTTCATTCTCAAAGTAGATAATAAAATCACATTGCGGGTGTTATTGTGCAGTGATTTGTAAGCACATGAATCACCTTACTCTTAGCTAAGATTTTCGTAAAATCCAATAACACGATGCACACAGCATACATGATTTTACAATCTAATTTATCATGTACAACATAATCTACTAAAATGTCAAACTTGCTATGCGCAACATACTAATCACTTGAAACTATTTAGGTCTTGTTTGCGTGGCCTATTCCCGGTCGGGATCCCTATGGATAGGCTGGGATTTTAGGCTAAAATTCCGGCCCATCCACAGAGATCCCAGTCGGGAATGGGCCACCCAAACAAGGCCTTAGTGTGAAGAATGAACATAAGTATGAATAAGTGATTGATGCAGTTTACCTCGTGGATGGAGTAATCCATTACCATCAACCATGAGTAACTGCAAAGGCAGAATGCAAAACCTTAGAAAAGTCACCGACAAAGACACATGATTACTGTAACAAATGTTATATGTTAAATTAGATGATGCTACCATATCTCAAAGGTAAATTTACATGAATTTTCATAAATTAAAATGATTAATATTCATGGAGATAAAATGCTTGCAAAGTAGTGTAGATTTTCGCACTGTTATCACATTCACAACCAACAAGGAAACAAGAACATTTAACACCATTGGATACTTCACAATGTATAGCCTCAGAGTAATCCTATTAACAGGAGAAAGAAACATATGACAGAGTTTCCAATTGAGGTACACTTGCAACTTTCTTCTACTAAATTTCTTGTTTGCTATCTGAAAATGTTTGACAAAACATCATGTGCTAAAGTGTCATACACTGAATAGAGAAACCAAAGCTAGGATTATTGTAGACTGTAGTTGTAAGTATCACGAAGGAAAATTTTACCTGAGGGTAGAAATGATTGGCATTGGTCTTCATCTTCTCTAAAAGTCCTAGAAGAATTGGAGCCTGTAAAAATTGATAGTGTTCTTTAATTAGGATACATGATGGAACATTTCAGTAGAAACATGAAAATATACTTGATGTATATCTTAAAAAAACTAAACAAATTAGCACGCCTAAAAGATAAAATTTTCACAGATGTTTACAACAACACGAGGAAATAAAAGTCACAAGCAATAGTAATATCATAACTTTCTTTTGCATTGGCCATACTAGACTCGTCTCTGGCTCAGGAGACAAGGAAGAACAATTAGCTACAAGGCATGTCACATAACAAAGCATATTGATTGAAACGTACAAAAGGAAGACATGTTTGTTACAGAGCCCATTTTGCATATTTGAGCAACACATGCTCAAAACATAATAAATATCAAAGTATATATTGCTTCTATATACCAAATCCATGTAAAGAAGACAAGGATTGTTCACAGATATAATGGTAGTCCAAGAATTTTTATTTATTTACTTATTTATTGCGAAAGAAAATTGAAATGTTGAGGTCCCTGAAGTACATATAACGAGGAACACATGGATAAATTCATAAACCGCAGCTGTTTGCAAATCTCAATAGAAAAAAATTCACCAAAAAAGAAGGGATGCGGTATGCAATACCTCTCTGAAAGCAAGAAAACCAGGAATATACGGCACTTGCAGTCGAACTACATCAAACTCTTCGTGGACAATTTCTAAGGTATCGGCATCCAAAACTACCACTGCGGCACATGCCGTAGAAGGGTCTTCTTTCAAGAAGCTAATGTCAACCCCACCTATATACTTCAGTTTGCTCCTTGTATTACTCTGATCTGAATTTGAGCTCAAAGAAGGTAAAGACCACTCAAAATCATCTTCAAGAATGAGCTTACACTTGAGCATGTCTTGTGTTCTGCATCACCAGACGACCAGCAAGAGATATGAATCAACTCCTCTTGACTGTCCTAGGAAAAACTAAATGAACAGTTGTGAAATCAATGAAATGGCACCAAAGCATACTTGACCCATTCTTGTTTCTGCATCACCAACTCACGGTCTTCTCCTTCTTTACATCCTGGACTGTTATCCATTCCTCTTATGTTCCTTACAAGACCGCAGATTCTTGCACGGTGGGTTCAGAACTCAAGAAGAAAGATTGGGTTCCTGAAAAATCCAGCCGTGTTCTCCATCAACTTAACAATGCGTTGAATCGAGCAATTCAGTAACAGGTCGACTAAATTCGCGCGCGGCGGAGGAGAATTCCCAGTGGGGTGAATCGGTAGCTAATCCGTAGCAAAACGACTAAATCAACGTTTCTCCCTTTGGAGGATATTGTTCTCTTGGTATTTCGAAACCAGAACCGCCCCTCAAAAACCGTACAAGAAAATAGCCGGAAGAAACAGGTGGCGGGAAACGCGCCGCGATTCTCACCTGATACGGCGGCAGCGGCGGCTCATCGATGCCGGCGACAGCTTTTCCTTTCCCTGTGTTGTCCCCAACTGAATTCCTGAGCATTCCAGGACGCCGACGACTCTCTCTCTCTGTCCTCTTGGTTTGGTGGAGAGTGGAGACGAACGAGAGAACGCAGCCCTGGGCCATCCATAACCGAACAACGGGCCGGGCCACCCTGGGAACTGGATCTGCTCTTTCGTGTGGACCTGTTGGGCCGAGTTAATGGTCTTTACGAGCCCTTTGGTCGGCCCGTGGCCCGAGAAAGCATCCCCGCTTACCTTAAGCCGCCCCAAGTCATTAGCCGGGTATTTTCCTGATTCCCACGCGGGCCACACCGAAACACCAACTCGCCGGTCACTGATCTACACGATTCCACCGAAAATTAGCCATGATCTACACGATTACACCGAGATTAGTCAGAATTTGAACGCGAATGTTCATGCTTCACGTCACACTTTGAAATCTGAACGTGCCGCAATTAATTAATGCAGCATTGACGGGAACTGGGATGTACATGGATTACTTGTTTTGTTTCGCTCTACAGGTGTTTCGTGTGCAAAACACAAACCACGCCTCCTTTCAGTTTAGCAGTACGAAACCACGAACTTGTATTGATCTCGAGCAGGCTCTAGCTCTTGGCATGCAGACATCAAATACAGAAGAAACTAGACTTGTTGTTGCACGGCGATCACCCCACTCCGTGTAACACTCCGGCCTGCTTGTCAATGGCGTGAGCCTCAGAAGGCCCTGCCAACGTACTCGACGTCGAAGAGGAGCGTGGAATTGGGCGGGATGACGCAGGAGGTTGGCTCCCAGCCTCTGCACCCTGCTCCTCTCCCGCCGTACGCCAGCTCCGGAGGCAGTCTAAGCGTCCGCTTCCCACCTGAACATGCATTTGCACAAACTTGAGCACTGATAATAACTCGCCTCGAGGTGGAGGAAAGCCGTGGATTAACGGCAGGGCGTGAGTTCAGTTCAGGCGTCGCGTACCGGGTAGCATCGGCGGGATCCCTTCGCCGCCTGCTATACCCTGATCCCACCCTTTGATCACCTGAAAAGATAATTAGCACAATACTCTCGTCAGGAAAAAGGCCAATTCATCGTGTTGCTGCGCTGCGTAATCTGTTATGTCGTGCAAATCTTGCATGATCTTTGACTCACCCACGAACCTACCAACGCAAGATATCGACTTCACGGTGCGTAATGAAAACAAAATTTCAGACTACTCGAAGCAAGCAATGGAGCAATCGATACACACGATTCTCTACCTCTCCGACGCCGACGCGGAACGTGAGCGGCTTCCCGCGCTTGTAGCTGCTGTCGAACACCGTGCCGTCCTCCAGCCTCCCAGTGTAATGCGCCTGCGCCAAACCGAAAGATTACTACTAAGTACGAACCAACTAGTGAAACTACGCATCAAGATCTAAGAAAACGGAGAAGCCAGAGAAGAATTCGACTAGCCGGGCCGGTAGCCCTGTACCGACCTCGATGAGCTGGCCCTGCTCGGCGGCGGCACCCGTGCCGACGACGCGGTCACAGAAGGCGAGGCCAGAGGGGGCCACCTCGAGCGGGCACTCCCCGCCGGCGGTGGCTTCGGCCACTGCGGGGAGCACGCGGGAGAGGATGGCCGTGGACAGCACGGCGGCCGCGACCTCACGCCGGCGGAGAACGAGGCCGGGGTTCTTGGCAGCCCCACCGGCGTTCGGGCTGGGCGGGCAAGGGGCGCCGGAGGGTTTGGCGTTAGGCTTCGGGAGGCCGAGGAGGACGCGGGAAAGCGGCGAGGTGAAGGTGAAGGTGGAGGTGGAGGGAGCCATGGCCACTGGCTCCTTCGTGTCAGCTCACTCAAACCAGAGGGGCAGAGCCAGAGACTGAGCAAACGTTCGAATGGATAAGGGTCGTGTCGATTTCCAGATAATGCTGATCTAGACCGTCTGTCTCGCATCCAACGCTCAGGAGTTGCTTAGCCTTGAATATTTCAATGTCTAAAGAAAAAAAATGTTGGACTCCTCACACAAAAAAAAACCGAAAGATGATAGGCCCAAGCCTTTCATGCATAGAGGCCATAAGCCCGAGCCCAGAGCTTTCTGTCGTCCACGGATGTAGGCTTCTCATGTAAGAGAGCTGGAAAAGTGATTACTTTTCTTTATACTGTCTTCTCATATACTAAATTTAAGAAATTTTACAGTAAATTATGCTAATAGCATACGATAGGAAATAGAAATTAGATCTAGCCATTGATCTATTAAAAGAATTCCTACCACTCTAATAGCAAGTAAATATTCTATTAGAATAAACTATATATATTTAATTTAATATATCGTAAAAGGGCTTTTAAATAAATCCGAAAGATGATCGAGTTCGGCGTACCGGGTTTTGGTGAGGGAGGAAATCTAATGGTCTGTTTGTTTTAACTTTTGATTCTGGATTCTGACCTCAAAAGCAGAGTAAAAAACAAACAGCCCGATTCTAGAATCCGATTCTCACAATCCAGTCCACTCATATACACTAGAATCCACAATCTACTTCATATGTACTTTTAGATTTCAGTTTTTGAAGAATCAGCTTCTCTACAACCACAATCCAAAATTAACTTTTAGAGAATTTAAAGCTGAAACAAACAGACCTAAACCCCGGTGCTTAAAATCTTCCCCAGCTATGGCGACGTTTCAGCGCCACTTACATGGTTGGCGGGGTCGGCTCGGAGTAAAGTTTGGTAGGTTTCGGTCGGTTTCAAGCCTCTCCTCCTCTACCTCATGCACGCGCGTGCTGTTTGCCCGACAAGTCGATCGACAACCGCGGCATGCAATTGTTCGCCTTGGAAAATTGATCTCCAGCGAATCAATCGCTCCTATGATCGTGGTGGAAAACGCATAAATCGGGTATTCTTTCGAAGACGACAGGGCATGGAACTGGAAGTCGATTTCTTCTCTTCAACAACTTTTCTACGATCACGCTTGTTTGCCTTGCCATGAAGGAATTTCACTGAATTTTACATGCAACGGTGCAAATCCTTCGAGAACCTACTTAATTTTACATGCAACGGCGCACAGTGGGACTGCACTGCAGTACTCTTGAGATGAGGTAACAGGATACAGTGATTCCACCAATGACAACTTTTTTTGCCGGGACTCGGCACAGTCGGCAGCATGTAAACAGGCATGGAGTTGCTCATCTGCTCTGCTCGATCTCTCTCCTGCTCTGCTTTAGGTCGCTTGCTGCACTGCACGCTTGCAGCTGCAAAGACATACCAGTGTTGTCGCTTTGCTACATACACCCGCGGTCGGCTGCTGCTACTCCAACTCCATGACAAGAACACCCACAAGTGAAGCGAAGCACTCCATGTCAGGTCAAATCTGGGTTTCAAGTAGTGGAGGATGACTTAAACCGGCCCATCCACTGCACCAAAAGTCTAGCACCCTTAAGCCCCCGAAAGCTTAGTGCTTATCACTAGTTATCAGTGTTTGACCGGCCTAGCATGCGACACTAACAACCACTTCAATATAGCTCGTGGCTGGCACCTAACTCCTTTATGTCTCGGCGTGTGGGGATTACCTTTTGACCAGTCAAGACCACCTCATATTAAGGATGCCAACCTTAGCTTTTCTAGTCTCCTTACAACATTTTTTAAAATCTGTTCTATATTCAAATAAATTTATAAAAATAGTCTTATCCTCAACTATAGAACACGTGTCATTTATCACGTTTGAGAAAATCGGTAGCTTCCTGTGTTCGTGACAGGCTAGCTGACTGCGGCAGCAGTCTACCATGCTCTCCCAACTCAGAAGGAGCTCGCGTGCTCGACCCCGTGCTCGGTAGGCCTCTTACCGGGCTCCCGATGCTTGGTAGCAATCCTACTGAGCTCCTCGTCCTTGGCAGCAGCCCTACTGAGCTTCCAGCAGCTGTAAAAAAACTACTTTAGGGCCTGTTTGTTTTTTCTTTTGATTCTGGATTCTGACTCCAAAAGCAGAATAAAAAACAAACAGCTCGATTTTAAGAATCGATTCTCACAATCCAGCCCACCCATATACATTAGAATCCACAATCCACTTCATACGTGTTTTTTTATTCTGATTTTTGAAGAATCAGTTTCTCTACAACCATAATCCAGAATCAGCTTTTAGATAATTAAAAGCAAAAATAAACAGGCCCTAAACTCCTTAGACATGACAGGTGGCACCGCACCTTCCTCGGTTGAAGAAGCCCTATTTTTTAAAAAATCTATTCGAAACGAGACTAGATTTATATATAAAAAAATGTTTGTAAAGAAGCCAGCTAAGCCGAGTGCTCCACGCCAATCGCCAACAGACAAAGAAAACGAGGGCTCGGTACGGGGCAATTTAAGGGGCCGGTTGGTTCGGGTGTATGCTTAAAACGCAGCCATTGCGGTGTGTGTGACCGTGTCCGTGTGTTTGATCGCTGGAAAAGCAAGCTACGGCATTTGCTAACTCGTACCCCTGGACCCTGGTACGTGGTAGTACTAGTGTGTGTGTCCAACTGGCGACGTGTTTAATTGGATATACGGTCTCCGCTTGAAACATTGGAATTCTTTCTGAATCCTACGGAAATTGAAAGTTTTTGTACGTAATCACCGTGAAATTCTTACGTTTCAAATACACTCTCCACACAGAGGAAATACGGAGCACGATGTTACTGAGACAGGAGATGAACCCAAGTTGACGAACATGCCCAGAGGAAAAGCTTAACAACACGCCGCTTGCGTCATGTAACAAGTGTCCATGCTGTCGTGATTCGTGAATCCGTTGGCACGTCATTGCGACCAGTAGTCTTTTTTTTTTCTCTATTTAGTATAGCTCCAGATTCTAGCTCCACCTCAGAGCTGGAGTTTGTAGGCTAAAATAAAGTAAATTAAGTTTATATTTTTAGTCTAAAATGTAAACAAGATGATCCACCTAAACACTCTTAATGTACCCATAGCTCTAGCTCCATAAATTTCTGGAGTTAGGAATACCCTGCTCCACCAACTCCACGGATTTTGGTGGAGCTGGAGCTATCCCAAACACCTATATACGAGATTTCATCCTGTAGGAGATTCGAATTGATCGCTGTTTTAACATTTTTTCTTCTTTTTTTTAATCAAAATAACTTCCTACCGAAAAATTTTGTAAATCTAGCCAATGTTGCTGCGGTTCTGGAACACAGGAGGAGGCCGACGGTGCGGGGACTTGCGCTGAGCGTGGTAGCAAGCGGCTGCCAAGCTTCGGAGGCGCAGGAGGAGGCTATGGAGGGGCAGCGCGGGAGGAGTCGTGCCATGGAGGGGAGTGCGGATGGCCTTTCCGCGGTGAGTAGGACGTTAGATTTGTAAAATAAAATTAGAAGAAGCTGTTTTTAAAAAAAGAAATAGAGGAGAAAGGGCCAAAACATTGATCACCTGGGGAGATTCAGTTCGGGTGACGAGTCGCAGGAACTGAATTAAACGGGTGAGGATTCGGTTCACCAACTCCTATATGGTATCTTTGCCATGCACTCAGCTCCAGCTTATCGACGAGATAACGTTTTCAGGTTTGGGTAATGGTATGGTTATTGGGTGGTTAAGTAAACCAGACCGCATATAAAACTCTCCATCTTGCTTGCCGTGGAGCCTCACTGCGTCAGAGCGGCAGTTGCATGCGTCGTAAAGGTCGTAGTGTCGTGTTCATTCCACACCGTAACAACTTAGAAAATGTGTCCT
This sequence comes from Otatea glauca, assembly GCA_036346275.1. NCBI lineage: Eukaryota > Viridiplantae > Streptophyta > Magnoliopsida > Poales > Poaceae > Otatea > Otatea glauca. The sequence goes on from CM070721.1 coordinate 59,635,151, forward strand.
GGTCTCCTGGAGATATGTTTACGCAGAGCAGGAGTAGCCTCAAGCCCTCTCAGTTGGTCCTTGTCTAGTTGTAAGTGCTAGCATAGCATACCGACGTTTTTTGGATACACCAACTTACTCATGTTGCAGTAGTAGAGGACAGTTCAAGGACCGCTATGTTGTGTGATTGCACTCCTAACGCAATTTACCAGGCGATGTAAAAACACACACAAAAGAAATTCCTACCGAAGAAGGCATGAGCTTCTCCTCCGTGGTGTGTGCTGCCGAGCTCGGGGTATGTGGCAGCTGTCACGATAGACTATGATGTCGCGACATCGGCAAGGTGCTACGGCCCAGGAGCACGGTAGGTGATACATAACGTCTGCCTTTACTTCTGCGATGAGAAAAATAACTAGATTTGCAATTTGGTTCGGACATAAGATAATATAAAAAGAGAAAATGTGCAATAGTGCCAATCAGGCCAAACATTCAGCATTTCAAACTTGAAATCGGAAGCACTCTGGATTCTGGATGCAATCAATGAGTTTCATTTAACTGGATACATACAATGTACAGTTGGAGATGAATGGATCCACGGGGAACGTTGCTTCTCTGACTTGTACCACTAGGACAGAGGAATCTTCTCATATCGAAGGTAGATATGGATTTACGCTGCTCTAGTTGCAGTTAGTACTAGCCCTAGCAGCACAGGGATGGCACGCCGTTATGAGTAGTTACGTCTTGTGGGATTGTAAATGCTTCCGATGTGCTTCGGAGTTTGGAATTTGAGCTTCGCAAAGCGTGAACCATAAATTTTGCCAGCCGGCCATGCCGCTTTTACACCAAAACAGGCCAGTGCATTTTCGCATTGCTCATTTCAATTCATGTGCCCCAATGCTAGCTATAACTTATAGGAAAGCATAAATGAAAATGGACTGTGTATATAGCTCCAAGAGTGAAAGTATGGATTCTTACAAAGGACTAGAATAGAATTTAAAAAGGGGGCTATAGTTGGAAGGACTGCATATGGAAGATATTTCCCTCCAACTGCCAACCCTAATGTATCCACATGGGCACATATATAAATTTGTTTATTGCTAATTGAACAAAGGCAAACAATGACACCAACTTCATTGTCTCCTAACAGTAACATCTAATCCATGCCCCAAGATTTAATGAGATGAGTAGAAAGAAGACACAAACACATCATCAAAATCCGTATTCTTTCCACCACCAACTCTGATGTGTCCCCTCCTCCGTCACTGGTTCCATCACATGGGATTTTTGCTACTACCTCCATCCGTGAACAGAAGACGATTCAGAAATTCGCACCTCAATCAATCAAGATATGTGTAAAAATAAATAGTAAATCATACTCCCTCCGTCCTGAAAAGTAAGGAACAGAAGAAATTTTAGGACAGATTATAGTTTCTGCCAAAAGACTCTAATGCCCCTATTTAATACTGTGTCTCTATTAATTGGAAACATGCATGCATTAATTAATCACGATTATAGAGAATGATTTGTCGCGTTTTTGTTTTGGAATATGTGTGGTTGCATGTATCTGCATGCATCTGCATGCATGGGCACAATTTAAGAACACAATTTAAGGATGGAGTGCTCTCAATCCCTAATATTGGAGGACACAATTTGAACGCTTCTCTCCCTTGCTTTCAAGGACGGAGGGAGTACTATATTAACTCACTCATTACTTTTGAATGGTGTATGTTACTATATCCATCCGTTCAAAAATATAAGACGTATTTTGATTCTGCACGAGGATTAAGATTGCGTTGAGATTGAGAAAGATACGAGAGAAAATGACTTAGATACCCCCACTTAATTGTTTTGAAATATGAGAGATAGTAATACTTTGTGTGGGTGGTAATGAATAAATGCATATCGTTTAGAGAGAATAAATAAAAGTATAAAAGAAAATGCCTCATAAAATCTACATACAAAACTTATATTTATGGATAAGATCATTCAAAAAAATAAGACTTATAAACTTAGATGGAAGGGCATTTCACAGTAATAAATAACATTAGGAATAATGAATGGTAAGATAAGAAAAAGAAAAATACTTAAAAATTATTTTAAAATTATAAAATAAAATATATTTTAAAACAAAATTTAGAAGCTAAAATGACTTATATTAATATCTTATTCGCTTGCAGTGTAGGTCCCCTCAAAGTCTAAAGGGTTCATTACAAAAGTTGTACCAGTCTACCAGACGTTGCCCTATCCATCTCTCTCCTCTCTCCTCTCTCTCTCTCGACCTGCCTGGTTGCCTCTATATTGTTCTCTTCTTTTGAGAGGAGAAGAATATCTGCGGTACAAAGGAAAGCACTGCCAGGTTTCAAAAGAACCCGCCACCTCTCTACTGTCCTCTCAATTATCTCTCGTATTTAGTCATTTGCCTCCAGCCCTCCACGCCTCCACGGCTCCACCCTCCATTTTCTTGGGCGCCGTGCGAACTCCGTATACTGCCGCTGCGGTGCTGCCTACCTGTGTGCTTGCTCGCTTCTTTCTTCCTTCCTTGCCGTCCAACAGTTAGTTTCTTCAATGCAAGAAAGCATCCGGAGAAATTGTCCTTGCTGAGTTTCGTCAAGCCCGTTGTCGTCTTGGAAAGCGAAGTTCTTGTTGGAAGGAGACGGTGAGGAAGAGGATATATGGCTTCAAAGGAAGGTATAGACTCTCTGCCTGCCAGATTCTGGTGCTCAGATACAAAGTTCGCTCTTTTTTTGCTCCTTTATTCTGTCCGTCTGGTGGAGTGGAAGAGAGAGAAAAAACGCAAGAACTAGTTGGTAATGACGAAACTGAAGGAGTATTTCTTGCTTGGATCTGCTGCAGAGGCAGGTGAAGACGAGAGGCCACAGGATTTTCTTGGCTCTGATAAGGAAGGTTAGCCGTGGTTATGGATTGCATTCCTCATTTCTACTTGTGTGGCTTGTTGGATTATTAGCTGTATCTTTTCTTTCTTAGTTTACTCTTTGTGCTCCATTAAGCGGATCAATAATTTTTCATTTTAATCCTGGAAATTTATGTGTTACCACACATTCTAAGAGCATGTCACAACTTTGAACACTTTTTTTAAGAGAGAGAATTGATGTCAGATTTGGGATTCTGGTCTTTTTTGTAACCACTGTATAAAATTTTAGGTTGAGCTGTCTTTTAATTTTCTCCATATAAAAGACCGGTAGATTGTCAAATTCTTCCAAATTTGCTCTCTACCAAAAATCTCTGAAATGGACATTTATATTGGTTTATGCACCCCATTCGCCTTTTGCAAATAGGCCGTCCTAATTTGATGCATGAGTTATTTTCAGCCTTAGTTGTGGTAGACTGAAAGAAAACGTCAGTTTTGGAAGGGGGCAGGGTGGTGCAGATGTCAATTTTTGGGGGCCATATCTCCGCAAAGAGAATGCCTCAGATACTCTCAACGGGCAGCATGCGCTTTTCGTGGCAAACCAGACAAGCACAAATCTCCTCTTATCATGAATTCTGATGGAATCGAGCCTGTAACTCTTTATGTGATGATGATGTGTTTCTTGCAATGACTTCCGGTGCACTTTGTCTTGTTGATGATAGTAGGTAGTTGATTTGCCCCTGAATAGGATCCAGCTTTTTTTTTGTAGCATAACAAACTTATGACAGCCCATGCTATGTCTACATCTCGTTTTGTTCTGCTTAGGGCCAGGAGAGAACCAAGAAAACACTAAGAGAGATTCCAATGAACAAACCAATGAGGATTGCGACAACAGTGGGTCCCAAACCGACGATGCTGTATTGAGTGAAGATTACAATCACAGGCACAGCAGTGAAAGCAACAGCCAATGTGTTGATTCTGATGGAGGTAGCAAAGAGGTGCCTAAAATGGACTCCAAGGGAAGTAACGATGACAACAGCGAGTGTACCGATCGGAGCTCTCCCCGTGCTGTGCTAGATATCTCAGTATCTGGTAGTGTGGAGTCGGATGAGAGTTCGTCTGTTGAGCAGTCAGGACCATCCAAACACAATGTGCAGTGGAGGAATCTGATCGGCGGACTAATACTCAGGAGGAAGAAATCGATGGCAAGAGCAGTGACATTCCCTCAGACAACCAAGAGCACAGGGCTTAAAAGGTGTCTGGAGAGGATTCGGAATGGTAAGAACCAGATGGATTGTAGTGCCATTGCCCCAGAGATCCTTCCTGAGATTGAGAAGTGGAGGCCATTGTGGAGAAGCTTTGACTATGATGAGCTTTGTACTGCAACTGGCAGATTTAGTCCAGGTAACATGTGCACTTCTATGTTGCTGTAATTCTGTGACTTAATAATTAGCCTCTGTTACTATCATTACAAAACTTGTAGGATGTAGCTTTGACATTAACCTATGGATTTATAATTGGAGCGCTATGATTTTACTGAGGAAAGAGGGTTTGAGGTCCTGATCATGAACTGTTCTTTAGGTGAATGATGAGTTGTTACTGGTTTCTAGTTGGAAAACTTAAGTAGTAGAACCTGTTATTCTATTATTCTATGCTAGTTTTTTTAGCATGAGCCGTTTTCTAGACTGTAGTACCTCCAATATCATGACAATTTAATATGTAAATATAAACCATTAAGCTGTTTCTTTTACTTCCAAGTGTCTTGTAATGCAAGTACTGTTCTTGGCCTGAACTAGTTTATTGTATGAGAGGTGCTTCAATGCTTTTCTTTTTTACAGTTACATAAATATTAAAGTATGAATGAAGGGTAGATGTAGATTACTTACCCCTTCGTTTGCTTAAAGATTTTTGCAACTTGTATTAGAAGGAAAAGCATTAAAGCACTGCTCTGTATGTATCTGCATTATCTCTGAACATTTTTGCTTGACACCTGGTATTACTAGAAAATTTGATCGGGAAGGGAGGGCATGCTGAGGTGTACAAAGGACGGCTTGCTGATGGACAGTTTGTGGCAGTGAAGAGGTTAACAAAAGGTGGTAACAAAGAGGACAGGATTAGCGATTTCCTATCTGAACTTGGAATTATAGCGCATGTTAACCACCCAAATGCGGCGCAGCTCTTGGGGTTCAGTGTGGAAGGGGGCTTGCACTTGGTTCTTCAGTTTTCACCTCATGGAAGCTTGGCTTCTGTTCTCCATGGTATAGTCCTCTCTAAAAACTTGTTAGGTGATGAATGAAATAGTTGAGTAATATGATGTTACGTGGTGGCATATTTTACATCATATTTTATAAAAAGGAATTATATCTATACCTTACGTTAAGGATTTGATGAGAGAACAGATCTCTTGACATTCATGTCAGTACAGCATAATCATTCAAATCAGTATCTGAAATGCCATGTCCAATGAGTGCATATTAACATCATGTAAGTTCATAATTTGCATTTGTCCATACTAGTTATAGCCTACCCCAACTTGTTTGGGACAAAAGGCTCGTTGGTTGTTGTATTTATTTATACTGTACATTGTTGCTTTCCGTAGTCCTCTTTTTAGTTGCCTCAAAATAACATATACTATAGGCTGTATCAAATACATGGTCTGAAGCATCACCTTTTTTCTAAAGAAAAAGGAATAGATATGAGAGTTTACCTGAGATGCCCTTAGTCTGGTGATAAAATGGGGTTCAGCTGATCAGGTGCAAAGGGAGCCCTGAAGTGGAAGGTCAGGTTCAATATTGCACTTGGAATCGCTGAAGGGCTGCTTTATCTACACGAAAGCTGCCATCGACGCATAATTCACAGAGACATCAAGGCTTCAAATATTCTTTTAACTGAAGAGTATGAACCTCAGGTATGTGGTGTACTGTTAGTCTGTTACACTACTCGTGTCCATTCTACAATCAAGTGCAACATTTGTGCTCTCTCCTTACACAGATTTCAGATTTTGGGCTTGCAAAGTGGCTTCCTGATAAATGGACGCACCATGTTGTGTTCCCTATTGAAGGCACATTCGGGTGAGTTTGCTATGTTCTTGACCATTGCTTCATGATGAATTCATATTACCCAGAAGGCCAATACAGCGTTGTAATTGTTTATTTAAACTTTGATTTTACACATAACCCTTTTCAGGTATATGGCTCCAGAGTACTTCATGCATGGGATCATAAATGAGAAGACTGATGTGTTTGCATATGGAGTTTTGCTTCTTGAACTAGTGACAGGACGGAAAGCAGTGGACTCCTCCAGACAAAGCCTAGTGATATGGGTAAAATAACAAATTGCTCTGATGTACTTAATGTATAGATTCCAATCAGTTCATCGAATATTATTGTTTGATCATACAAAGAGAGGAAATTGACAATTCAATAGTAAGTCTAGAATACATGCTTGGATAGCATGAGTCATATCTTCTGAAACGCTGAATTCACTTGTTGTTTTTCATCATATGCATAGGCAAAACCATTGCTCGACTCGAACAACATGAAAGAGCTAGTGGATCCTTCTCTTGATGTTGGATATGACCCAGAAGAGATGGCAAACACCCTAGCAGTGGCATCCATGTGCATTCACCACAGCTCAAGCTCGCGGCCTAGTATGAAATCGGTGAGTTGACTGTATCTGCCATTTCGGGTGCAAAATGGGATTGTAAATTGACGAGGTTATGTGTTGGTTGTAGGTGGTCGGTTTCTTGAAGGGAGATAGGGTATTACTTGAACTGATGCCAAGGCCTAAACCCGCAAAGCCCCTTATGTTTGACTCCTGTGATTCAGAAGATTACACTCGCTCAAGTTATCTCAGTGATCTGGACCGGCACAAGCAGCTTGCCTTGGAGCAGTGAAATTTAGTTGATTTTGCCATCTTTTTGTACATCATCACTATCTACATTGTGATCCTCCCGCTTTCCAGATGTTTAAAGATTTTGTATGGATAGATGTGAGGGATCAATCATGATTTACTTCCTGGTCGCTGATCTAAGGTGTCAATTTGGATTCCATTGTTTAATGCGTGTTCTGATACTATGATCTCTATGACCAGGACCATTATGCCATGTGATGTAGTCCCCACTGATAGCTTATTACTATTCTAGGAAAATATTTAGAGATAGAAGAATGGAGGTGTTCTTGATTTCAAATTTTGTTTTTGGACCACATCTCAAGGGCAGCCGAAACCCAAAATTTCGGCTAAAAGTCCATCAGCACAGTAAAGCGTCGACGACTGAGATGTCGTAGTAGTTCATGTCTTCGCCGAAAGCACTAGCTACTAGTAGTAATTGAATATGCTATTAGCGGTATCGAAAGCATTTGAATATGCTATTAGAAATATCCAAAGCATTAGCTACTAGTAGTAATTTACTAGTTTGTGGATATCTCAGTGGACAATGCTACGTGCATTAGTAATGTTGTCATCAAAGTGCTAATCAGATCTTCATCTATTAATTTGTATATGTATTGTTTTTTGCAAAATTTCCACATCTATTTCTTAGAAGGCATTACAATTCTCTACAAAAAAATTGGTATGAAATACGATCCTAAAAACATGAAAACAAGCTGAATTTGTGACCATCTCGGTGCGAAGAGCCGACATTTTCTGAAATCACTCTAGTAATTTGAAAATTTTCAAAAAAAAATTATCCCGCTGAGATTTGGAATCTCGGCCCCGGCCGAAATCCGAAATTTCAGCCGAGATTATCGAGATCTTGGCGAGATTTTGAACCGTGGTTCTGGTCATCTGCCCGATTAATCCCTACTTCCTGCTTATGGACTTTATTTTTGACACTTTGATGGAATAAGTCTGTACTTGGGTCTTTGTTGTACTTGGTCTTCGTTTAGCTTTTAGACAAAGATCTTAATGACTTTAGGACAAAGATCTTAGACTAGCATCTTAGACTAGCATCTAGGTATATGCTTGGCTGTCTTGGCCAGCTATAAATATGTAACCCCAACCCATTAGGTTGGCATGGCATTGTGTGAGAAATAAACTAGAAAAAATTGCCCCGGCTCCTAGTGTCATCCTCTCTCAATGAGAGTAAGAGTTCCGCTACTCACAATTGGTATCAGAGCTTGATTGTCCTGCAACGTAAACATCTCCTGCTCATCACCTTCCCACATCTCTCCCAATCCCAAAGAAAGGCAGAACACCTACGTTGTCGCTCATCCTCCTCTCCACCGCACGCACGGTTAAATGCGAGGCAACCTCTTCCCACGCAATGCCCCTCACTAGCACGCCATGTCCGAAGAACAGTCTCAGCGCTCGGTCGCCTTGAGTGCGCGGCACCGGCAGGAGGCCGAGGTAGCCGTTGCAGAGGAACACAAGCAAGCAGCGGCGGCTGATCGCAGCAAGGGCGCAAGGTCAAGCGCGCGCAGCGGCAAAGAAGAGCGAGTAGAAGGCGGCGCGGCGGATGGCGCGTCAGGCGGCAATGAGAGCTTCGAGGCTCTGCGGCGATGCGCCAGCGGCTCCATTCCCGCCAACGACGAGCTCAAGCGGCGAGGAGGCGTAGCGAGCGGCGCGCAATGGACAGCAATGGCAATGACACCACAAGATCCCCATGGGCGCGGTGGCGGCGATCCCAGACAGACACAGACGCGCCGACGGCGCTCGGCGCGAGGCGAGCGCTACGATCAGCAGCCGACGGCGCGGACGCCACGGCGGTGTCTCCCGGCGGCAACTATTAGGGCGACGAAGATCGCGGCCTTCTGACGGCGCGACTCTCCTCCTGGATCGGTACCATGGTCATCGCGGATCGGACCGTTGTCGTGACATCGGTCCCGGCGGTGGTGGCCTACCTCACCAAGATCAACTACGTCCGAATGGGCGCGGTGATGAGGGTGCGGCTCCAGTGCGGCATATGTGGGAGGCGATTCGATGCGGCAACGTCGACTACTACGAGGATCGATGGCGCCGGATGCGAGGGTTTAAAATGCCGACGAAAACCGGTCGGTTTTCACGAAAACCGGTCGGTTTTCGCGAAAACCGACCGTGCCGAGCCGGTTCGGCAATTAAAACCGTTCGAAAAACCAACGGATGAGCGATAAATTTAAAAATTTGAAGAAATATATCAAAAGTGTCAAAAAAACTTTGAAATTTTTTTACACTGGTCTTTGAGAAATCCTAATGATTACAGTAAAATTTTGATTATTATCGATACATACATTTTTAAAAATTACAGCGGTAATATTGTCACAATATATACTCTTGATTTTTATTTTCTAGGAGCTCAAAATGAAGTCTAATATTTATTAAACTTTTTTTGTGATGTTATAACGTAATTAAAATGATTATGTAAAATTTTCAGATGATGATAAGATATGTGTATTTTTCAAAAATTCTAAAAGTGCTATTATCATTTATATGCTAGTCTGTTTTTGATTTTATATAAGTACTAAATGAAGTCTAATATTTCTTAAAATTTTAGTACATGATCCTTTGGAAATTTTTATGGTTACATTAAAATTTAAGAATATAATTTTTTTAAAATATTTATAAAAATCTGACAATGTCTTTGTTCCTTTTCATTAATTTCTGTTTTGGATTTTTTAGAAGTAACAAATGATTTAAAAATTTTATTAGATTTCTCTGACGTGTTTTATAGATTAATTGGGATTTTTTTGTAATTTTTTCAATTTTTTTTGCAATTTTTTCATTTTTTTGAGCGATTTTCAACAAAAACCGACCGGATTTCGACCTTTTCGACCGGTTTTTGATTTTTTTTGAATAAGTTTGACCACATGTTTGACTTTCGCAAATCGACCGGTTTTTACCGAATTTCGGTTGGTTTTCGCGAAAACCTTAGAGCAAGTAGCGATTTCGAACTTGAAACGAAATTGTAAACCCCGGCCGATGCCCTCATTGCCGCAGATCCGCCGAGATGCGATTCGCTTTCCCGAGCGAATCGCCAAGGAGGCTGGGGCGCCATTCTTCGCACACGCATCGGCAGCGATCGCGCTCGCAAGACCACACCGTAGGCACTTCGCAGGAGTGGGAGAACACGCCTTCAAGCGGTGAGGGCGTTGACGACTTTGCTCTCCGTCTCAACACTCTGCTGCGGAAGATGGTGCGGTTTGACGACGACACCTACAACGAGGAGAGCCGCCGAGAAGCTCTTCCGCTGCATCCCGAGAAGTACAAACGGATCGCTCGCTCGATAGAGTCTCTCTGGACCTCTCCATGATGTCGATCGAGGAGGCGATAGGTCGCCTCAAGGTCGCCGACAATGACGAGCCACGCCTTCTCGGGCCGTTTACCATCGGCGGAAGCTACATCTCACTCGGGAGTAGTGGGGCCTGCCAGTGGCGGAAGAAGGGGAGTCCTTCCTCGACGGCGGCCGCTAGTCGCGCAAACCGCATAAGCGCCGGCCGGGCGCGAGGACGTGCCGAGTGGCGCCGCAGAGGCGCCAGAGCGTGCCGTCGGCAACGGCCGACACAAGGCGGCGCTGCCACAATCGGGCAAGCTTGGCCATTGGGCGAGTGAGTGTCGGCGATACCACGACGCGGTCGAGCCCACGTCGCCTGAGCGGAGGAGGAGGAGGCTCGCTCCCGGCACACGCAAGCATCGAATCGCCTCCGTGCATCCGCCGCAGCTGCTCTCCACCTTGATGAGCCGAGAGCGCGCGCCTTCCTTGGTGGCGGCTCGGAATGACAAAGCGACGGGTGGTGCCTCAACACCGGTGCCACCCATCACATGACCGGCCGACGGAGTTCTTCACCGAGCTTGACTCCATCGTCCGAGGCTCCGTCAAGTTTGGGGCGCCTCGCGTGGAAATCAAGGCGTCGGCTCCGTCATCTTCACCGCCGAATCGGTGAGCACAGTCGCTCACCGAGTCTACTACATCCTGCGTTGAGGAACTCTATCATCGACCGGGACGGATGGATGAGAACGGTTCGCGTGGAGATCAGGGCGGAGTCATGAGGATTTGTATCGCCATCGCCGCCTTCTTGCCAAGGTAACCAGAGGCATCAATCGACTCTATATCCTCAACGTGCGGGTTGCACAACCCTCTGCTTTGTCGCTCGTCGGGGCGACGGCGTGCGCGATGGGCACGCAGCGCCGGGCATCTTCACTTCGAGGCCTTGAAGCGGCTCGGTGCCATGAAGATGGTACGAGGCTGCGCGTGCCTCGACCACGCAGAGCGATTCTGCGACGTCTGCGTATTGACGGCGAGGCGGCCCTTTCCCAAAGCTCGAGCTTTGAGCCAAGGAGCGGCTCGAGCTCGTGCGGGACTTGTGTGGCCCGTGACACCGCCACACCGGAGGACGACGCTACTTCCTGCTGCTCGTCGACGACCTCTCCCGCTACACGTGGGTGATGGTCCTCGGCAGAAAGGAGAAGCGCGAACGCCGCCAAGCGCCACGCAGTCGCTGCGGAGGCGAGTTTCGCCGCAGTCGCACAGATCGCGCACCGACAACGGCGGCGAATTCACGGCAGCTGAATTCGCGTCGTACTGCGCGGATGAGGTGTTCAACGCCACTACTCCGCGCCATCTGCCATCAGCAGAACGGCGTCGTCGAGCGGCGCAATCAGACGGTTGTGGGGATGGCTCGGGCCCTCCTCAAGCAGCGGGGAATGCCAGTTGTCTTCTGGGGGGAGGCGGTGGTGACGGCCGTCTACATCCTCAACCGCTCGCCCACCAAAGCTCTCAACTGCAAGACGCCATACGAGGCTTGGCATGGGCGCAAGCCGGCGATCTCCCACCCACGGGTCTTGGTTGCCGCGTTTGCCAAAGAGCTTGGCCATATCGGTAAGCTCGGCGGCGGGAGCACTCGGGTGTTCATCGGCTACGCGGAGGCTCAAAGCCTACCGCATTCTTGACCCAGGGACACGGCGTGTGCGCACGGCGCGCAACGTAGTGTTCAACGAAGGGCGAGGATGGGCATGGGACAAGGCGGCAGCCGACGACTCGACTCTGACGTACAACGACTTCACTGTCGAGTACGTCCACTCCAAGGAAGGCGGGAGTAGGTCGCTCCTCTTCACCGAGCACGCCTACCCCGGCCCCGAGTCTCCACCGACTCAATCCCACACACTCCAAAGACCGCGATCACACCTCCGGCACGACCACTCCGACACGGCTCGAGTCGAGCACGGCCGGTGGAGTTCGCTACTCCGCCTCCCACGACGAGGAGCGCGTCGACGCTGCACTACGACGGCGAGCTGTTGCGGTATTGTACGATGGAGGACCTTCTCGGAGACCAGCCGGTGCCGGGACTGGCGCCTCACGATCTGGAGGTGCAGCTGCACCTTGCGTGCGACGACGGCGAGCCTCGGTCTTTCGCGAAGGCCGAAGACACACGGCTGGCGTCTTGCGATGCGATCGGAGATGGGCGCGATCGAGAGGAACCACACTGGAGCTCGTGACCTCCCGTGGTCACCGCGCGATTACCCTTAAGTGGGTATTCAAGCTGAAGAGGGATGAAGTCGGCGCCATCGTCAAGCACAAGGCTCGCTTGGTGGCACGCGGTTTCATGCAGCAGGAGGGAATCGACTTCGACGATGCTTTCGCCCCCGTGGCACGGATGGAATCCGTCGACTCCTCCTGCTGTTGACCGCCAGGAAGGTCGGCGTGTTCATCACATGGACGTCAAGTCGGCGTTTCTTAACGACGATTTAAAGGAGGAGGTCTACGTGCGTGCACCACGGATTTGCGATCCCCGTAAGGAGGAAAGGTGTTGCGCTTGCGCAAGGCCCTCTATGGCTCGAGGCAGACCGAGGGCGTGGAATGCCAAGTTGGATTCCACGCTCAAGGAATGGGCTTCGCAAAGCCCGCACGAGCCGGCCGCTCACGGCGGGCGCGGCGTGAACGCCTACGTTAGTAGGCGTCACGTCGACGACTTAGTGATCACCGGCACCAAGGATGCGGAAGTGGCGGCGCTCAAGGAAGAGATGAAAGCCATCTTCCGGATGAGTGACACGGGCCTCTCCTTCTACCGGGATCGAGGTGCACCAGGGAGACTCGGGATCACGCCGACAGACGACCTACGCCAAGCGTCGTTGAGCCGGGCGGGCTCACCGATCGCAACCCGCTCACCCCGATGGAGGAGAGGTGGTCGAGGCGCGATAAAGACAACGGAGGAGGTGGACGCTACGCAGTATCGGCGTCTTGTGGGAAGCCTTCGCTACCTCGCCCACACACGGTCGGACCTGACATTCTCCGTCGGCTATGTTAGTCGGTTCATGCAATACCGACGACGGAACACCGGCGGTGTGAAGAGGATCATCCGCTATGTTGCGGGGACTCGACCACGGTCTCTACTACCCGAGGTGCCCAGGAAGGCACATCTTGTCGAATCTGGCGGCGACAACGACCACGCCGGCGACATCGACACCAGCAAAAGCACGAGCGGGATTCTCTTCTTCCTCGGCAAGAGCCTCGTTAGCTGGCAGTCGGTCAAGCAGCAGGTGGTGGCCCTGTCCAGTTGCGAGGCCGAGTACATAGCGGCCTCCACCGCTTCGACTCAGGCGCTCTGGCTTGCTAGACTGCTTGGTGATCTCCTCGGCAGAGATACTGGAGCGGTCGAACTCAGAGTGGACAGTAAGTCTGCTCTGGCCCTGGCAAAGAACCCCGTTTTCCATGAACGGAGCAAGCACATCCGGGTAAGGTATCACTTCATCCGAGGCTGCTTGGAGGAAGGAAGCATCAAGGCGAGCTACATCAACACCAAAAACCAACTTGCGGACCTGCTCACCAAGCCTCTTGGGAGGATCAAGTTCCTTGAGCTCTATTCCAGAACCGGGATGGTCCAACTGTCTCACAAGACGACGCACAAGACTTAGGGGAAGAATGATGGAATAAGTCTTGTACTTGGGTCTTTGTTGTACTTGGTCTTCGTTTAGCTTTTAGGACATCATCTTAACAGCTTTTAGGACAGCATCTTAACAGCTTTTAGGACAGCATCTTAGACTAGCATCTAGGTATATGCTTGGCTGCCTTGGCCAGCTATAAATATGTAACCCCAACCCCTTAGGTTGGCATGGCATTGTGTGAGAAATAAACTAGAAAAAATTGCCCCAGCTCCTAGTGTCATCCTCTCTCAATAAGAGTAAGAGTTCCGCTACTCACACACTTCAGGCTTTCAGCACTCTCATTCGATGAATGACACTGGTTATCATTATGCCAATTTTGTTAACTATCATGCCCAAAATTACATGTTTATAGTTTCAGTGAGCATAAATGTAATGTTCAGAGATGAGCACACACATTGCCTACAGTCTACAGATGTGTTCATGTCACTCTTTAACAAAAAGGGTGTGGAATCTGCGAAAAATCATATTGAAGCTTTCCCTCGCACAGAGAACTGTAGCAAATTCTTCTCTCTTTTACTATGTACTGAACCGCATGGGCAAGAAGACACACAGAATATTGACCTTGCAATACAGACTTTTGCCATACATACACGTACCTTATTGTATGCTGTAATGCCTGAAAATTTTACCTCTTGCCTATAATTAAACCTCATATCCAGGATTAACCTTCTGCTGGACATCTCCATAGCTTTCCAACTCAAGCATGTCCTCCATGCTCCCCAAGAACAATGGCAGCCTCTGGTGCAGTTTCACAGGCTGAATCGAGAGGATTCTGACCTTGCCATCTGACCCTCGACCCCCAGCCTGCTCCGCAAGGAAACTCAGAGGATTCGCCTCATAGACCAACCGAAGGTGATCCCTTGGGTTCATGGCAACTCCACCATATATTAGTGTCCGGTGGAAATCAGCAACCAGTGAGCACACGTAACGAGCTGAGTACTTCTTCGGATGCTGCCCCTTGCCTTGTCTGATAATGTCAATGTACTGCCTTAGGCCTTCGGGCCAGTCAAAATATCGTGCATCATTCACCGAATATATCTGTCCTGACATAGTATGCAATTACAGCATTTGAGCAAAGATAAAATTATCTGCTAAAACTTGTATTTTCTAACTGATAGTATGCTGTGACTTAAAATGCAGGTATATGGAATGAAGCACAGTACGCGGGGTTCATTTCAGTCTTTTTTTAGGTCCTAAGAAAATTCTTCTATAATATCTTCTCAAATTACCCATGTTCATTGCCCATCGAGCCCTATAAATTGAAAATCAGATTTGAGAAAACCTACACTGCTAGTGCAACTGAAATTAGATAACAACAGCTCAAGATTTAATAAAAAGTAAGGAAATCAGCAAACTACTAAGTACTGATATACATCTTAGTTACCTCTAGGGGGTATTTGGATGGAAGGATGTGTTAGAATAAATTCTCCAGTCGACCGATCCAATGTGAAGGCATGGGTACCTGCACCGAAGCTGACACAAAAGATAGTGGCAGAAGAATAAAGGACATACCCAGCGGCGACAAGGTGAGTCCCACTTTGCAGTGAGTTGAGCTGAGCTCTCTCCTCCACAGGGAGATGGTCGAGTTCCACCAGTCTATTGTATATCCCAAAAATTGTTCCAGTGGGGATGGAGACCTCAATGTTGCGAGAACCATCAAGTGGATCGGTAACAACAACATATGGACCATCATTGGATATCCAAATGGGGAGATCATTTTCTTCGGACGCCATCACTGCAACTTTTCCAGAACTTTGGAGCGATGATAAGATGATCTCATTCTGAACTAAAAATGAAGTTAGTATCCAGGTTACATGAAGCTACTATTATGCCAAGATGCATAGCACTTCCATCTGATGTACAATAGAAGCAAACAACAATGATTCAAACAGTAAAATTCTGCTAAGGGCGCAACAGATGAAGAGATATGAATTGACCCTGGTTTTGTGGTATGTAGTACAGTATTGAATTCAAGCAAACTAATCTAGAAGCTAAAATATTTGACACTGCATATGTAATTCCCTAAAAAAATCCAAAAACACTAGACAATTGGATTCATCAATGTTTCAGGTCTCCCGATCTTTACCTTTTAATATCTCAAATTTATACTGTAAAATCTGCAAATTTTGGGGGAAGAAACTAGTTTATTTGATTTAGTAAAAATAAATACAGCAGAGCAGAGATCAAACAACTTGAGGGTTCAGTCATCATAAACTAACAAGCAACTGAACTTCTCAGGTATATGTATGCACTGTACCATATCAAGTCCGTCAATCTCACAACAATGGCACTCTTTTTATGTGGCATAATCATGTAAATGCGAGAACCAGAATACTAAATCGATAGCCCGCGGAACGCACCGACAATTCGTCGAGCGGCTTGGGCGCGTCCCGGCCGGCCGCTACCGCGCCACCACCCACCTTCGTCTGCGACAGCTCGGCGTTGCCGGGTGACGCGACGTGCGCGGCGATGCGCTTGCACGCGCCCTGGACGTGGGCGACGAGGACGGCCAGGTCATCGGCCGTGCCGACCTGGCCCATGTACTCGAGCAGGGTGGGAGGCGACGGCGCGGCTGCCGCCTCAGCCATGCAGGTGGCCGCGACACGTGGGCGGGAGACGAGGATGCGACGGCGGCGGCGACGTGTGAGCGGCGGGAGGAGGAGACGAGACTGAGAGGGAGGCGGCGGTGGCGGGAGCGGGAGGGGAGGGTGGTGAAGGGGGCGGAGGGAGAGAGAAGATAGCGGCATAGTTTAGCCACTGGTGGCGGTTGGTGGCTCGTGCGCATTGGGGGAAAAGCAAGTTACAACCAATGACGAAATTTTTACCCTCTTGGCCTCCTTCCGTTTGCTTTTTTTCCAAACTAGCCTAGTGCAACAGCAAATTTTAAAAATGGCCTGGAAACAGTACTTTTCAGCGGTGGTAGAGCGCATGAATTTTTTTTCCTTTTTTCCCTCGTTTCCAGCGTTCATAGACCGCATGAAAAAAATATATTTTATTTCGCCGTTTCCAGCGGTCACCGAGCGCTTAAATTTTTTTTAAACTTTTTCTTTTTTTGCGGGAGGAAAAATGAATTTTTTAATTATCTGCGGTCGGCGAGAGCGTAAAATCGGGCTGGATTCCGCCGCGATGTGGCGGTGTGGCCAGCAATGGCGCTGGGCCAGATCTCGGTCAGCGGTGCGTGGCAAAGTGGAGAGGAGGCACGCGGCGACGTGGAGAAAAGAGCGGCGGCGTGTTTTATTTTCTTCTTTTTTCGGAGGATACGGCTAATATTTTATTTGTATGTATTTATGATGAAAAAATAAAAAAATTATCTTCGAATATAAATTTTTAGAATTGTTCACTGTTCTAACACGACACATATAATTTTTTCCACGATTAGCCGTTCATCGGATAAAATAACCATAATCGAAAATATGGTCGTAAAAAATTCTAGATGCATGTATAACTCTATAGCCATATTGCTGTCATACAATTAGTACATGCTCTTCGGCAGGAGTGTGATGCCTGGTTGGCACAGAAGACGCAAAAGCGGATCTAACGGGAGGGTTAGAGATCGACACAGTATTACTGCATCATCAATTTCAAGAGGACGTGCAACCACCATCGGAGGGAGGCATGCTCGTAACTATGCAAATGATGACGACGATGATGATGACGATTTCGTTTCACCTCCATCTTGGCGTTCAATTACTATCGGAAGAGGTTGTTCAAGCACCACCGGAGGGGGCATGCTCCTAACTATGCAACTGACAATGATGATGACGATGACGACGATTTCGTTTCACCTCCGCCTTGGCGTTTAAGCACTATCGAAAGAGTCCGTTCAAGCACTACTACAGCAGGCCCTTCAAAAAACAATGTAAGAGGACGTTCAAACAACACCAGAGAGGGGCTAAATGGTGATGACGATTTCGTATCACCTCCACCTTGGCGTTCAAATACTATCGGAAGAGGTCGTTGAAATATGAATGTATCCTCCCACAAAAATATTGTGCATTAAGTCCGGTTAATTTTCGACATTTCATTGCGACCGTATTTTCGATTATGGCTAATACACTAAAAAAATTAGAATTTTTTACGACCATATTTTCGATTATGGTTATTTTATCCGATGAACGGCTAATCGTGGAAAAGATTATACGTGTCGTGCTAGAACAGTGAACAATTCCAAAAATTTATATTCGAACATAAATTTTTTTTATTTTTTCATCATAAATACATACAAATAAAATATTAGCCGCATCCTCCGAAAAAAGAAGAAAATAAAACCGCCACTCTTTTTTCTCCACGCGCGTCGTCGCCTCCTCCTCCTTTGCCACGCGCCACCGTGCCGAGCAAATTGCCTCAAGGCTACCGTCACGCTACCGCCACGGAATCCAATGGGTCGTGCGCTAGATTCCGCCGATTTCACGCTCTCGCTGACCTCTCGCTGACTGCAGATAATTAAAAAATTCATTTTTCCTCCCGCGAAAAAAAAAGTTTTAAAAAAATTTAAGCGCTCGGTGACCGCTGGAAACGGCGAAATAAAATAAATTTTTTTTTCATGCGGTCGATGAACGCTGGAAACAAGGGAAAAAAGGAAAAACAATTCATGCGCTCCACCACCGTTGGAAAGTACTGTTTCCAGGCTATTTTTGAATTTTGCTGTTGCATGAGGCTAGTTTGGAAAAAAGCAAATGGAAAGAGGCTAAAAGGGTAAAAATTTCACCAATGACTTGTTCCACGTTTGATATGTAAATTCTGTCCGGTAATGCTTCCGTGCTTCGCCTTCTCATTTCTCATTATAAGTTTCTAGAAATCTATACGTCGCGTGCGTCGCTTTCCACACGAGAAAATAGAGAATTTTGTTTTTTCAGAAAATGACTTAAACGTAATGGTAAAAAATGGAAAAAATGTATGTTTTTTCGGGAAAAAGGATCAAAAAGTTTTTTTTTTCCTATAAAGGACCTAAACGTAATTTTGATTTTATAGAAAAGGACCCGAGCGCAAGCCTTAAAAACGCATAAAGGACCTAAACGTAATATATATTCTTTTTCGGGAAAAAAAACCTAATCGTAATTTTTTTTTTCAAAAATGGACCCAAACGTAAATTTTTTTTTGAAAAAGGATCTAAACGTAAATTTTTTTCGGCTCGGCTTGCGGCTCGAGCCGCCACGTGTGGGTGCTCTCCATCCAGGAAATCTTCTGGGATTAGTAGAGGGGATTATTCCCTCTCTAAAAATATAAGACGTATTTCAATTTTATATAAAGATTAAGGTTACGTTAAAATTAAAAAAGGTACAAAAAATAATAATTTAGATGCCTCACTTAATTATCTTACAAGATGAGAGATATACTTTGTGTAGATGATAATGAATAAATACATATAGTTAAGAGAGATTAAATAGGAATATAGAAGGAAATGCCTTATTAAATCTACATACAAGTCTTGTATTTATGAACAAGATCATTAAAAAAATCCTATAAACTTAGATAAAAAGAGTATACAAATACTGAGTAAATAATCATCATTTACCTTTTATTTATAGTTTAATATTTATATAATAATTAAATAATGATGCATAGATACACGTTCCTTCTCTGTTTTGCATGCGGGCTGCACCTCAGCGGGCTCTGAAGTATTGACTATTGAGGCGTAGAAATATACAACATCCAAAACTCAATATTTGCAAGTTTTGTGTTGTCAACTTCGCTTTTTAAGGATTTAAATTATCATGTTAATTGATGAAAAAAAGGAAAAAAAATCAACATTGTCAATTGTTAGCGCCGAGAATTGCCGACCTTTCAGCCACGTGGCCCCCTCGCGAAAAAATCCTTCGAAAACTTTGAAATTACGTTTTGGTCCTCTGATCAGTTTTTAACAGAAAGGACCTGGAAAAAAACTAAATTACGTTTATGTCCCTCCGCGGTTTACCTTCAGGTCCTCCGACGGTTTTTAGTAGAATAGACCCGAAAAAAATGAAATTGCATTTAGGTCCTAAGGAATCGGTTTTTAGCATATTAGACCCAAAAAAACAGAATTACGTTTAGGTTCCTTCGTTGTTTTCTCCTAAAAAAACTACAGATCCGCCGATGGTTTATAGTAGTCCACAGATTTAGCGACGGGTCCTAGTGACCTTTTTTTTTAAAAAAAAAGAAAAATCGAATTACGTTTAGGTCTTTCCATGGTTTTCTCAATAAAAAACCCCATAGATTCGCCGATAGTTTATAGCAGTTTACAGATTTGTCGACAGATCCTGATGACCCATTTTTTTTTAAAAAAAAGAAAACCAAAATCACCTAAAAACGAAAAAACATTCGTTCTCGCAAAAACAAAAAAAATTACACAGATTCGTCGACGGTTTATAGTAATCCGTCGATTCGCCAACGGATCCTACCATCCCTTTTTCCGAAATTAAGCAAAAAAACATCCTTTTTTTAAAAAACCAAGAAAACCGAAATTACGTAATTTTTTACAGAAATATCTGTTGAACCAAATTTCGCGCATCATAACGTTGCGTGACCGAATTTTTCAAATTTCGTACGATGCAGCGTAGCGCGTGGCTCTGGCTAAGGGGTTGTTTGGGGGGCTGCGCTTCAGCTTTGTTTCAGCTTTAGGCCAAAAGCTCCCCCAAACAGCATAGTTACAAAGCAGCTGGAAAGCTAAGCCACATCAGAAGCACCACCAAAAGCTGAAGCTGCTGGGGAGGAGTTTTTCAGCTGTAGCTTCGCTTGACCACCTCTCACCTCACTCGCTCCGTTTTCCCGACCTCCGCCACCCCGCCTCACCGTCTCCACATCACCTCCCTACGCGTACGGCGCTTTACTTCGCTATGTTGCTACCTCCCCGCTTGGTTCATCCCCAAAAGCCACAACAGTAGCGAATAGTTTACAAACAAAGATAACAAGAAAAGCCACACTGTCATTCTAATCATGTTGTCCAAAGAAACCAAAACAATTTTCAACCCAACTACAGCTCCCCAAACAGACCCTAATTATAACAATCAGTCTAGCAAATAAGTTATATATAAGAAAAGCGACTGTACCTGTATACAATCTTAGAAAGCAACTGGTCAAAAAAAAGAACAAGAGTATCTCTGGGCGGGAGACCGATTCGTCAGACGGGAATTGCGTGCGGGGAAAACAGGTGATGGGTCCGGCCCAAGCAGTTCCCGCACAGCGCGGGCTCTATGAGCGCCTGTAGATGAGAGAGGTGAGCCGTCGAGGGGTTCTAGACGTCTAAGTCATTCTCTAGAACTTTTTTTCTCTCTCCAAATTCTGCCTTTTTCCAAATACAACTGGAAAAATAGTCTCATCTATAATTGTAGAAGTTCATCGTCAGATATTTAGGACCGTGACAACACGCCTTCCACGCTATCTGGTCGTAGCAGCGTGTGCTTCCGTGCTCGCCAACTCACGTGCCTGTGCTTCTCCCACACTCCTCAGACATGGCAGCGTCTGCTCCAGCGCTCCTTGAGCCCGACAACGTTGGCTTCTGTACCCCCTAGACGCGGTAGGGGACAGGTGTCAACTGCCGCGCCTTCTGCGGTAGGTGAAGGGACTAAATCCAAATTGCAAATATGTTCACGGTTTCAAATTTCGTCGAAAACCGCTCGGATTTCGTGAATTTCGCTCGTATTGCGCCGGCTCGGAAAAGCATACCATTCGGTTTACCGCTCAAGTTCAAATTCAAATTCAAAAAATTCAAAAAAATTTTTATCCAAAAGTTCCTTAAAATTAGTATTAGTAGCTTTATGACCTCTCGTGTGATTTTTTTTGAAAAAAGAAGTTTAGAGAAAAGTTCCCTAAAAGATTTTTTTTTTACATTTTTTCTTTCCAATTTTTCAACCTGTCACCGATTTTCGAGAAATCGAACTTTTCATTTGAATTTCGCTCCGCTGTTTGACTAGATTTCAAATTCTTTTGACTTGAAAATATTTGATTTTTCACGAATTTCAGTACTGCTGGCTCGTCGAAAACCGGGATCGAAGCGGTATCGTTAACCTGAATGTGTTTGTAGGATTAGATTTGTTAAAACAAAATTGTCAATAACAGAAAAGTGATGATTCGTGTTAAGGAACCTCGCTATCGAATAGTCCAGGGTTCCCGAACAGATCTGAATTGGAGAACAGAAAGAGAGAGAGACACGTGTTTAGGGAGAGCAACAGCGGAAATTCTTTATTGCTAATGATTTACGGTACATAGGGGACCCTCCTCCTTTTATAAGCGCCATCTAGGGTTTCGCTAAGGGCCAACGTGGGCTTTCCATGGGCCACGAGGGTTTCCCAACACTCCCTTGAGTCCTTTGCTTGAGATGCATATGCCTCATTAAAACTCCAGAAAACCCAAAGGGAAAAATACTTGGAGAAAGAGTACATAGCATACGCTATTATGTTGCACGAATTGCCTCCTTAAAACCTTATGCAAGAAAACTTCATGAAAAACTTGCTAAGGAAAAAGAGTACAATTCTCCCAATTTCAATTGCTAATCTTGAGATTCATGTTGGGTATTCATAATTCATCTTGAGATTCATGTGGGAGTATGTGAAATATCTCCCCGAAATCTGCACTTCTCTAAGTCTCATCATCCCAATTCCTTTTACGCACCTTTCAAAGGTAGATCTTTGGGAGTGATTTAGTGAACAAATCTGCAAGATTTTCACATGACTTAGTATGCAATATCTTGATCTCGCTCATCTTATGCAATTCGTGAGCATAGAAGAACTTGGGGTTGATATGCTTCATGAGATTGCTCTTCACATAACCCATTTGTGCTTGGGCAACACAAGTCGCATTATCTTCATAAATTATCGTGGGAGTTTGCTCAATGTTCAAACCACATGACTTACGGATGTGGTGAACCATTCTTCTGAGCCATGCACATTCACGAGATGCTTCATACAAAGCGATGATTTCGAGTGGTTTGTCGGCGTCGAGACAAGAGTCCGCTTAGATGACTTCCAAGAAATTGCTGTTCCTCCACATAGGAAAACATAGCCAGTTTGGGACTTGCCAGTATGCGGGTCTGATAAGTACCCAGCATCGGCATAGCCAACCAAATTAAATTCATTGTTTCTTCTAAAGAATGCACCGAGGTCTTTGCTTCCTTGGAGGTAGCGGAAGATATCCTTGATCCCTTTCCAATGCCTTTTGGTGGGTTACGACTGCATCGAGCTAGCAAATTCACGCGAACGCAATGTCCGGCCGGTGCTATTCGCAAGGTACATGAGTGCTCCAATCGCACTCGATATGGGAATTCTGCTCCCGTGACTTCCTCCCCTCTTCTCTAGGTCCAGTATGGGTCTAGGTCGCTTGGAGTGACCTTCCGACTATTGGAGTCTTTGCAGGATATGCTTTTTCAAAATCAAACCTTTCCAACACTTTCTGCGTGTAGGTTGATTGATGTACCAAGATTCCTCCTTGGACATGTTCAAGCTGCAAGCCTAAACAAAACTTGGTTTTACCCAAATCTTTCATTTCAAACTCAGACTTCAAGTATGACATGCCTCTTCAATTTCTTCATCCGTCCCAATGATGTTCAAGTCATCTACATAGACGGAGATTATACTGAGAATCCATTCGGGATCATTGTATAAACACACATGGACAATCTTCATTGTTTGTGTAGCCTTTCTTGCAGAGAAAGTCACTCAGCGATTGTACCACATTCTTCCCGATCGCTTCAAATTTCATACAGTGATTTCTCCAATTTCACACTCATCATGTGTTTCTATTTGCTCCGTCTTGGTTCGAGATAGGAATTCCTTCTGGTACTTTCATGTATATCTCCGAATCCAAGTTTCCATACAAATATGCTGTGACAACATCCATTAGCTTCATTCTCAACTCCAAGTTGACTGCCATTGAGATCAAATATCTAAAGGTAATTCCTCCCATGACCGGAGAATAGGTTTCTTCGTAATCAACTCCAGGACGTTGAGTGAAATCTTGAGTTACAAGCCTTGCTTTGTACCTTACAACTTCGTTGTTTTCATTTCTCTTCCGAACAAAGACCCATTTGTGACCTACGGGATTTATATGGGGAGGTGTGCGGCATCTCAAACACCTCTCTCTTGTTCGGAGAGACTAACTCTGCAGTTGATTGCCTTTTTCCATTCTTCCCAATCTAGCCTTTTCTTGCACTCTGTGAGAGATGCAGGCTCGGGATCATGATCATTGATCGAGGCAATCTTCTTTGCAAAGTATGCATCAACGTTGGTCGTTGCTCTATTCGTGATTCTCCTGTTATTACAAAGTTTATGGCAATTTCTTCATGGGGTGCTTCATGCACTTCTACTTGCTCTTCATTTGCTATTCCCTATTGCAGAGCGGTTCCTTTAGCTTTTCATCGCCTATGTGTGCGCACACATTATTTCCGACGGCTTCTGCAGTGGAAGATTCAAGTCTGAATTGCCTTTCTGTTGGCTTCTTTGCGTGCAGTCTCAACCGGCTCCCTTCTTTCCTTGGGGCATTTTCGTGATTGGTTGTGGTATGTCCTCTCGCTTGCTTTTCTCAGACGTCTCCGGTACTTTGGGTTTGAGGAGCCGGTTTCTGTTCTTTTCTTTGAGGCCTCGAACAGTTTAGGGATACCTTCTATTTTCTTTGGTATTTCCACCTCTCTCGTGCATTCCTTGCGGGTACATGCGACTTAACCACGCCTTCGAGATCACAAAAATGATCAGCGCTTCATTTGCTAAATTCGCAAATCAATTATCTTCGGACTTCTTGATTTGCTTCATTAGTGCGGGGGTCATGTGCGGGGATCCCAGTGGAATGCCATATAATTTCCTAGCATTTTTCATCCAAAGGTTGATTTCTTCCCCCTAATGACGGGAAACGATCCTCGTCAAAGATGCAATCAGCGAATCGGGCTGTATGCAAGTCTCCAAATATGGGTTCCAAATACCGATTATGGATGCACTCTCATAACCAACGATATTCCGGACTTGCGGAGAGGCCCATTGCAATCCACGAGGGGTGGTATAGGTACATATACCATACACCCAAATTTTCTAAGATGGAAGATCTTCGGGATGATCCCGCACAAGTCGCATAGGAGAATGGATGTTGTAGGCCGAATCGCCTAAAATTGATAAGAGCTGCTGCGTGCAGATCGCGTGTCCCCAACAAGTGTTGGGCAAGTTACAACTCTGCAAAAGCGGTCTGGCAATGAACTTAATCCTCTTTATTAGTGCTTCTGCTAGTCCATTCTGCGTATGGACGTGCGGTACAGAGTGCTCAACTGCTATCCCTGTTGCTATGCAATAATCATCAAATGCCTTTGAAGTAAATTCTCCGACATTGTCCATTCTAATGGACTTCACACGATGATCAGGGAAAGCATTCTTAATTCTTATGATCTGCGAGATCAGCTTTGCAAAAGCATGATTTCTTGTTGACAACAAGCATATATGCGACCATTTCGAGGAAGCATCGATGAGCACCATAAAGTATCGAAACGGCCCTGACAGGGGCTGAATCGGACCGCAAATATCCCCTGGATGCGTTACAGGAATGCAGGGATTTCACTTTGCACTTTCATTACAGAGGGTCTAGTTATTAATTTCCCGGTGGCACATGCAGGGCACACAAAATCTTCATGATTCGGAAAATTTTTAACATTAATACCATGACCTTGTGAGTTGTTCACTATATTTCTCATCATTCTAAGACCAGGATGGCCTAATCTACCATGCTATAAAGAAAAAAACTTAGAGCTTCTAAAAACAGTCTTTAAGGAAGTATACACTTCGGGTGCATGAATATTCGTGTAGTACAACCTAGATTCATATGAGGGACATTTTTCTAATACCATTTTTCCACATGCGCGTGCTTCACAATGCACAAGTATTCTTTGCCATTTTCTTCATTGGTTTCTACGTGAAAACCATTGGCGCGGATGTCTTTAAAGCTTAAGAGAGCGCGTTGATTCGAGGTACAAAAGGGCTTCTTCAATTACCAAAGTTGTACCCATAGGCAATATAATAGTGGCTCTTCCTGAGCCGATTACATATGAGTCGCTTCCTGCGATCGTAGTAATCTTTCCAGCGTTCTTCGTGATCGACTGGAAATACTTAGACTCTCTTAAGATGGTATTTGTTGTGCCACTATCAACAATGCATATCTCTTCCATTTGGGCGCTACACGATTTCTTTTCAATCTGAACTCCGGTAGAGTTTCGTGCTGATAACGTGTTAAGGAACCTCGCTATCGAATAGTCCGGGGTTCCCGAACAGATCCGAATTGGAGAATGAAAGAGAGAGACACGTGTTTAGGGAGAGCAACAATGAAATTCTTTATCGCTAATGATTTACAGTACATATGGGGACCCTCCTCCTTTTATAACGCTCATCTGGGTTTTGGTATGCCTAACGCGCTTTCCATAGACCACAAGGGTTTCCCAACAATTCAGACGTCAAGCGTGTGGTGCGGATTGGTTGCACGGCCCGCCGAATAAATCAGGGATCGATCGAAAAGAGATGGCCACCAAAGCATCTCGTGGGCCACTGGGCGAATTGCGCGAGGAAAAGGTACCCTTTGCTTGTGTCCAGACTCCAGACACAACGATCAACTCTTGACCGCACACGTACGTGCCTTAACTCTTGACTTCGCGAAAGATATGTATACTATTAATATGGGAGAAATGCTAACCGAAAAAAAATCTTCCAGTATGCCGCGCCCGTGCGCTGCAATGTCACAACCTGAACCAGTCACTGAGCTGTTCCGACTTGCAATGTCACAACCTGCAATTTCAGGCCGTCAAGTCCTCATCGATAAGATCTGTGCAGAATACAACTACATGGTACTGAGTAAATATGACCCGACAATCACATCTGACCGTCAACTCTTAGGTCCACAGAAGACTCAACACGCGTTGGATCTTGGACTCAAGTCTGCCGTGCCTTTGCACCCAGAGGAGACCGACCGTTCAAGACTCAAACCGATCGATCGATTCACCAAAACGACCGCAAGTTGCAACTTTCTGCAAAAGCGCACGTATGGAGAACTTAGATCTATAAAATTCTTCCAAATTCCAATTATGTTCATCCAGAAGCACTGATCTAAAATATTGTTTTTCCTTTCATCGTACGCACGGAGCGTTAGTACTCGTTTTCCTTTCTCTCGAGTGTCTCTTATCTAAATTGCGCCCTTAGTTCTTGTCTCTTTGTTCCATTGTATCTAGCAAAAGGCGGAGGGTTATCATGGCTTGTTGAAACTTTTATGATAGAAAGCTTTTTAAACATTTTTTTTGCTGAAACTTTGTAATAAATGTTTAGCTGTATGCATCTTATGATACAGAGATCGAGAGATATAATCTTTTATTATCTAAAAAAACAACCGGCGGAGGGTGGATGTGAGAATTAGTCCCAACTAAGCCTTGTGGATATTGGTCGTTGCTGTGGACTTGTGGGCTGACTACTAAGTGCCAAGAAAATGCTCATTTCTATTATAGTCGTTGTCTTCTTCTTCCATAAGGGGTCAAGGCTCCGAGCTTCCATCTATGGCGGCGCCATGGGCTACTGTTGCATCGGTTGGGAGGGGGCAGGGGGTTACAGCGCCGAAAAAGGATAGACTCGAGCAAAATGAAGCCTTTGTTGGATTCACCCTTGAGCCAATTGTGTTGGCCGTGATGTATATGCACTATTAATTGTCAGAGTAAATGTTGCATCAAAAATATCGTACCACTAAGCATATATTCCACGGAACAGACAAAGCATAACACTATTATTTTCTTGGTTTGCTACAAATATAAGCATCCATGATGTGAACCCATGGCGTGTAATAGCAGTTCTATAGGCACACGATACCCCCTGAGATACGTTTTTCTTATAGAAAAGGTCAATACGGATAGGATTCGGTATAGTGGCAATAACGACTGTAACTTTGAAATCAACTGTGCAAATCATCATACAGTGCTCGAAAACTGTATTCACTATATAGTATGCTACAGTATAGATCTCGTTATAGTACCCTATAAACAGTACTATTCGAAAACCTAGACTACCCCTTTTTTATCCAACAGTCGGTAAAAGTTACAGTCACACTACCGATTACAGTGAATCTTAATTCGATCAATACAAATATAGTCCTGCTCGTAACAAATCAACCAGAATCGCATTAAAATTTGCACTTTTATCATTTAAATCTGTCATAGTATTGCGGAAATTTTTATTAACAGTAATTAATAATTTCAGAATTACATAAGTAGGAAAGGGTAAGCGCTTTTTTCGAATCTCAGAAGGACTCGACTAGGAAGAGCGTCCACCCGTGGACGCTGAGGATTTGAACATCCACTTCTGGACGCTCCAATACCAGTATACCAGAAAGGCAGCAAGTAAACTGCTGATCGGATTCAGTTCTCCACATTAAATAGTCAAACAAAAGATAAACTTGGTCATCAGCAGAACCTATGACTTCCTGACGTTAAATGCTTGCAGATTCTTTTATCTCCATCCAATTAATGTGTAAGTTGTCAGGTTGCTTCCCGATTTGGTGCACTGTAAATTGTACTTTGGATTTAATTGCATAATGTAACGATAATTCATCTTGCTTATGTCGAGGTGAAATTCAGAATGGAGCAACAGGTGTTTTGTACAATGTCATAGCCATAGGAAGTCAGCTGCAGTCTATAGTCTATACTCGCACACCAGAAGGCTGCCACGTTAGAGTCAATTTGCTAATGAACTCAGCATTGACTGATCATTGTAGAGATTTATAACATTGAGGCCTTTAAGCTCAAAGAAGACAAATCAACCCAAAGCACTCTGCAAACACGAGTATTAGACATGCAAAACAGGAGTATACCTTGGCTGTGGTGAGTGGGGCTTCAGGTTCTCGAAGAGATCACCACTGAGTGCACTCAGGGTGGGCCTAACAGTGGGTCAAGAGAAGCTGGTCCACACCCTACTACTAGCGGCACTGTGGATACTCCCTCTATCACTTCCAGCCGGCGGGTGGGCGCGAGCGGTGAGCCGGTGGGCTAGCATGAGCGATGAGCCAGCGGCGGGCTGTAGGGCCTATGCCGACCGAGCGGTGGGTGGTGGGCGTGCGTTGGCCGAGGGGCGTGCTGGGAGAACATTTGGCAAGCTGGTAAACAAGGTCCATTTGCACCCCCTAAATTTTAGTAATGTGTCTGCCACTGAGAGCACGGAGAGCTGTGGTAAGCACGTAGAGAGTGAGCGCCGGCCACCCTCATCTTCCCTAGAGCCTCTTCGTTGCTGCTCGTTTAGGGTTCATCAAAGAAGAGAGTTTTTGCCCTAATGGGCTTATGGCCTGTTTGGGGTTATCGACGTCATTTTCGATAGTGTACACGTGTGGACGTAGTCCTTCCTAGCGTCCATATCAGATCGCTATTAAACTCAGTGTCCATCTGTGGACGTTGTTGCTACTCGCGTCCTTCCTAGATTTATAAAAGATGCTTCCGATTTCGAAGCCTTCGCTCATCTTCCTCACTACACTTTTTTTACTTCAAATTTAGTCTCTTCACGTATGCATTTACAAATTTAGCTCTCTCTCACATCACGGAAGGTGCGGCAGACGACACCTGCCCCTTGCCGTGCCTAACGAGCGCAGATGTTAGCGGGCGACGTGGTAGGGCGAGGGACTGCAGGAGCTGCGCTAGAGCACGGGACAAGGGTGCTGCCACGCTTCGGTAGCATGGGTGGGGTTGAAGGACTGAAAATGGTGATCATTGGGGGAGGTGAATGATTACAAAATAATTTTTCCCTAAAGAAACCAACCAAAGCCTCACTAGATTAAAGACGCACGAAAGAATCAAATTTTCTAAAACTTTCAGTCTGGTGCGGCACTATTGTGCTACAGGGGTGGTAGTACTGAGATGAATAGTAACCTCGATACTACCTGGTTACTATAGCGGTAGTGCCGGTAAACAGTAAAAAAATAGGGATGAACAGTGAAATCAAGCACGAATTCAAGATCAGAAATTCGTATAACTTTTGATTGGCTAATCGAAACTCTGAAACTTTGTAGACACCTTTTTATGGATGTCAAAAATCTATTCCAACCTTCAATCTCAAGGATTGACGTCAAAGTTCTGACTTTTTTTTTTCTAATTCAAGGAATAATGCACAAAAACGAGCTCAAAAACAAAAACTTAGCCCTGAGTTTGCTCGTGGGATTTTAATGATCAAGATGTTCTTAGATGGCCTCCCACATATCATAGCAAGAAAGAATACTTACAAAAGATCCCTCAAACAAGCAGGATCAAGATCTACCTTCAGAACTTCCTTCTCAACTCAAAAACCTGTTTCTTGTAGAAACTTGGATGATCAAGAAGAAGCTTACCTAGATGATTGAGGAGATGATCTACAGAGAATACATCTATCAATCATACATCATTGGAGGCACGAGATCAAGCAGGAAAGAAACCACAAGAAAATATCAAGAGCCAAGCAAGAAGAAGATCAAAACTTGAGCAAAGAGATGATTTGCATTCAGATCATGAGAAATATTTACAAAGCCTCTCACCTGAGAGCAAAACTCCCAAGAAGTACTCACACACCCACACAAGAACATCAAAGTCTTGTGAAAACTCTAATCCTAGGTTTAGAGCCTTTCCTCCCACTACATCTCTTTATATAGTGGAGGCAACCCTAACCCTAGCACCTGGACACACTTATGGATACCATCCACATTTACATAGGCTAACATGAAACTCAACACTTTTAACGGAGTTTTCACTTACACAAGCACACTTTTCAAAGCGGTCATTGCATTGACCCCAAATCCTCTCAGTGAACCCGAATTTGCGTCCAACTTCACTTTGGCGTGACCTAAACCACTTAGGCCACCGCCGTGGTTTTTCAAACCTCTCAGATGTCGGTATTGAGTAAAATGACCATTTTGCCCTAATGACCGGTCTTCCTTCTCCTCAAAGCATCACCATGCTTCGCGCTTTCCACGTGGCCCCAATGATTTGCCGCCAAGCCTCTCACATGTCCAGAGTCTCCCGAACCTTCCTCTCTTGCAAGCGGGCCCAAGTCTCTTAACGTGCCACGTGCCCTTGTTCACTTTGTTATGGCGACACTGGCTTGCTTGACCATTATGGACCTTGACTCCTCCCTGAGCCTAATCCTGATCCATACCGTTGCTTGCCATGTCCATCACCAGTGCTTCATGCACCAGCTCCTTGTCTTCTCAGCTTGCAACCACTTCCCCCCTCAGTTATCTTCCAGCGTCCCTTGACTGTTCTGGACCAATGCTCTCCTAGCATAGTCCTGGTCTCTCCTTCGCCTCACCATGACCTAGCCCCAAGGTTCTACAACCAACACAGACAAGAAACAAATCACAAGCATTGCTGACAATATATGCATTTATCATCACAAAAACCCAACAACAATTCACAAATTGCTGTTAAACCCGGTACTACTGCTCTCTGGCAGCCGGTAGTACCACTCTCTCTGGAACTTAGCATAAACATCCTTTGGAAAATAGCTACCGCTACTGTGGGCGGTAGTGCCGCTCCCCCGACACTACCGCCCTTAGCATGCCAGTAGTACTGCTCTGGCAGAAACCCCAGAGAAACCCTCTATGTAAAATAGCTACCACCATTCTGAGGTCGATAACACCGCAGGGCTGGCACTACCACCATCCTAGGCCGGTAGTGCCGTCCTTGACCTGATATCCCTTAAATAGCTTTGAGTTTAAAATAGAATTCAAAACAAACTCAAACTTGAGCACCATATACTCAAACATTGTCAATAACTTATCACAAACATAGATAGACCTCCACATAGTTTTTTATGGGCTCACGCACTAGGGCGCACCCTCCTCCCGTGTTGCCGAGTACGGCAGCGCCCTGCTCCCGCACTCCAACGTCGCTCCCACGATAACTCGCCCTGTGAAAGTTCAAACTCCATTAATTTGGTTTTGGTGTTAGTGATAAATCTAATATTGAGACTAACTCTTTTGATAATCATAATATTGATTAGTCTCAATTGTTAATTAATGACAAATCTTTTTATGAGACTAACTCTTTGTTGAGTTCAACTCTTATTAGTCTCTTTTGGATGAAAAAGGTGAAAATATCAAAGGTATGCATTCGAATTCATATTATCACATCTTGTTGCATTCCTTGGATATAATTTTCATGATCATATTGATAAATCTAAATATGAGACTAACTCTTTTATTGAGTATATCTTTGATTAATCTTATCTCATTGAAAAATAGAAAACCCAAGGTATGCACTCATATTCATTTTACGATATCTTAATGCATATTTTGGATTCAAGATAAAGGGTGAACTCTACCATTATTTAGACCTCAAGATGTGCATAATATTTTCAATTCCATATATACATGAATGCACATATTTTTAGGGAGAGTTCATACTTTACCTTGATGTTTCAATGGTATTGATCTAATTCATCTTTCTATATCAAAGATCATTACTTTGAAACAATCCCTTGAGTATATTTAACTTGTGAAGTTGTAGTATAATCATGGAAATATAGGATAAACTCCAAAGCAATCTCAAAAAGTGAATATGTGCATATTGATTCAAGTTCAATTATTTGTATGCACATATTTAATAGAGTTTATTCTATTGTTGATGGTATTAAGAGTATTGATCTCTTTCCACCACTCCAACATAATTTGGATCATTACTTAGTAACCATCAAAATGAGTATATGAAACTTATGTAGTTAATATATACTCATGTTAATTTAAATTCAATTTAAATTGTGTTCGATTGCCATTTAATCAACAAAGAACTAATCATGTGTTGATGGTTCATTTTGTTGATCCTAGGGCAATCAAAAGTTCTTGAGTATATAAAACATTGATTGCATTAGTATACTCAAGATATAATTAATCTTTCAATCAATTGTCTTTGGGTTGTGGTCAATCATCAAAGGAAAAGATCAAAAGATCTTGAGAGCATATATTATGTATTAATGGAGTGCATTGATGATTGAGACAACCATGTGTTTTGGACTAACACTTTCAATGAGTTTGAAATAGGTTATGACCAAGGTTGAGACGGATAAACGGGATAAGAACATCATCGTGCGTTGATGAGTATCAAAAGAGGATCCCGAAGCTAAGACAAGGGGAGTCCATCATGTGTCGATGAACAAGACGAGGTCCCGACTTGGAGAGAGGATTATGGTAATCATAAAAGCTCCAAGTAGATGTGCTAGAGGCAAAGGTATAACTAGCATAGTGCTAAGGATGTGTTCCTAGTCTTTTACCGGTCTCGGTGTTTGGTTGGGAGAACGGGTTGCTAGTATAGGTTGTCGTACTATTAAGAGGGGTCGAGTCTTGTTGCTTGAGTTTCATCATGTGTTGATAGCTCAATCCTGCTTCACTAGCTCACACTCGGCTGATTTGGTCTTTGCATGGAGCTAATATTTGCGAATGTATTTTGCAATTAGTTAGAGCTCATGCACTTGGTTTCTTACTATGTGACTAGAGTTTGCAAATTGCTAGAGATCACGTGTTGATCATCACATGACTAATCAAGAAGTCTTGTTTGTTCCTTATGGTGTTTATTTGTTTGGATTTGTTATTTGCAAATGCATTTTGAAAACAAGCTGAAGTTTATGCAATTCTTGTGGAGCATGTGATTAGCATTTGCAAATGTGTTTTGCAAAATATCGTGATCATGTGTTGATCATCACATGGCTCAAGAATTGATCTTGTTGGTTTTTGGTTGAAATTTGAAAAGAAGATTTCTGTGTGAAATCTTGCTTTTGATATGTGACCGGCACTACCGCCGTGGTGAGGCCGGTACTACCGAAGTTCGGTAGTACCGCTCATGTGAGTGGTAGTTATTTTTCAGAGAATGTGTTTATTGGAAAATTCCTCAGGCCGGCACTACCGCTGTGTTAAAGCCAGTACTATCGCAGGTCCAGTAGTACCGCGGCATTTGTGCGGTAGTTATTTTACAGAAGTGTATTTCTCTCTGAGTTTGAATTCTGGCACTCCCGTGGTTCAAAGGCCGGTACTACCGCTGGTCCGGTAGTACCGCTATTTAGTTGCCGGTACATATTCTCCAGAGAATGTGATCACCGGAGTCTTTGTTTTTGTGATATTTAAATATATCTATGCCTGCTTAAATCTTGAAATGGGTGAAAATTGTAGCCTTCTTGATAAGCTTCGCATAGAGTCCAAGATCACCTAAATTGGGGTTCGGAGTAAAAAGTTATGACCGTTTTAGTTGCTAATACAGTGGTAGTACTACCGATTTTTACATGGCGGTTGTACCGGGGTACTGTAGCAACGGCTATTTTCAATGTATTTGGTGTCTAGAACTATCCGTTGGGGTTGAGGCCGGTACTACCGCCCTTTACGTGGCGGTAGTACCGGAAATTATTGATTATTGGGCATTTTGCCCCCAACGGTTAGTTTTCTTGAGGGGCTATAAAAGAGGCCGAGTTAGGAGGGTTTTGCTATTGCTCTAACACCTATTTGAGGTATTCTTGTGAGAGCAAAACCTCAAGAGCTCCAGAACAATATTTGAGTAATTTGAGAAGCTTTTGAGCTAGAGTTTCTTGTGTAGAATCTCTTTGGTGTTGATTTGCATTCTCTTGAGCTAGTGTGAGCCTCTTCCCTACATTGTGCATGTGTTGCACTTTGTGAGCAAGGAGAGTAGCCTCTAGTTGCATGTGTTGCATCTAGAGAAGGATTGAGCATCCTTGTGCATGTGTTGCACTTGGTGAGGATCAAGCAAGAGGCTTGATCTATTACTCTTGGTGTTTGCCGACACCTAGACGGCGTGCGGAGGCGTCGTGCATGATGACCTTCTCAAGGAGATTGTCAGAAGGCCCGACAAAGTTGTGAAGATCGAAGCTCACTTACCCGGAGGGGGAAAAAGCCACCACTAGTGGAATTGAGGCGGGTGCTCAATTTGTGGAGCCGGTCCAAAGTGATTTGGGTTTGCCTAAATGTGGATTAGGGGAGACCAGCAAATCTCCGAACACGATGGTAAAAAGTATTGTATCTCTTTGTGTTTGCAATTCTTTATTTATATTCAAGCAATTTATGTTCAGAGAATTGATTTATTGATTGCTTATATTTAGGATTGTAAATTGTTGTTAGAGACATAATTAGTTAGTACACATAGTGAGCCTAGTTGATTTAGGCTTTAATTTGTTAAAACCTTAGTTTATCGCTTTCGTATCTATTATCATTTAGGTTTTGATATAGAGATCAATAGAGCGTGTTTTTAAAGAGAAATTTTTTAAAGCCGCCTATTCACCCCCCTCTAGTCGGCATCCTCGATCTTACACCCTGCCGCGGTGCCGGTCACCTTCCACGTTCTTATGTGCGGTATGTGATAGGTGTCACCAGCCATGCCTTTCACGTTGGAGGAGGGGCCAAATTTGCAAATACGTGCATCGGGGAGGGGGCTTGATTAAAAAAAACGTACGTGGCTAAATAAGTGAAGAATTATCCGATTTCCTACTTAGGTGATTATGGAATTATTAATTACTATTAATAAAAATCTGGTTAGTATTGAGCAATTTTAGGTGACTAAAAAACCGTTTACTTAACTGGTACGAAACACAACCTAAATGGATCTACAATTAGCACTGCATAAAATATAAAGTAAAAATTGAAAGAAAAATATCTTTTTTAGAGGAAAGAAACATCATGTTCAAACCTGTCCGGAGAGAGATGCAAAGACACAAAACCAGAACTTTCTCTCTGTTTTTGTGGTTCAATCCGATTTCTTCACCACATCTTTTTTCCCCCAAAAAAGAGAAAATTTTCACTGTATTATATTGGTACTTGTAACAGCCCAAAATTTAATAAAAATAAGAAATACAATATTAAAAATATCCATATGATTATTTGTTATGTTTTCTGTTTTTCCTGAATTAAAGAAATCCTTTTGGCTTTTTCCTATTAAAAGAAAACCAAATAAGCTATATAGTAAAATGATAAAAGACAAAAAGGTAAAAACCTAAAGACAGTAAAATTCATAAAAATTTCAGAATCTTATTTGTGCCACTTGCACTGATCTGGCATTAATAAAATAAAATTAAAAGGCAAAGTGATCATGAGAGGAAAACTAAAAATCTGAACCATAAGATTTGTTCAGGATTTGTATTACCTTAACTAGGGTTAAAATTTTAACCATGCCTACATATTAACCTAACACACTCATGGTAAAAATATCAATAATTTATATCTTCATTTGTTAATTTTAGAAATTCAAAAACAGTCAATCCGAAAAGTTAGAAAATGCAAATGTCAGAATTATCATAAATAAAATATTAAAAATAAAATCATTAAAATTTTACAGGAGGTATAAAATATTAATACCAACCATTTAAAAAAGTTTCATAAAATAATAAATTAATTTTAACCCTCAAATAAATATAATTCAGAATCAGCAAAAACCTGTAACAGTGCATTGTCAGATTTTTTAATAATATTTTTACTCATATATTCTATCTGAAAATTTTACTAAATTCTTATATTTTCCTTTCCGACCTCTGTAAAAATTTTCATAAAATCATGAGTTTATATTTTAACCCAAACTCCGGATTTATCTTAATCTGTCCAGAGAATTTTCAAGTTTTTCTCTCGCGTCTCACTGACCGGTGGGCCTGCAAGGACAGCTGTCCCCCTTTGCCGACTTCTTTTCTCTCGCTGATCGCCTGATCCCACCCGTCAGCTCCACCTCTCCCGTTTTCTCCTGTTTCTTCTCCGTTCTCTCGCCAGAGCAGCAACGCCATCCTGTTTGTCGCCTCTTGCGCCGCAACTCGTCGCTCGAGGCCGCCTGCACGTCGCCCCTGCCACGCCGCACTTGCCTCGGCCAGTGTGCTCCCTCTCTCGCGCCAGAACACTGCCAAAATCACCCGCGCGAGCCGCCGCCTTCACCCCTCTGTCCAAACCCTGTGCCACCGCCTCATTTGTTTATTTAAGCCTCGCCAAGACATCGCAAGCACTCGTACACTTCCCTGGAAACCGCAACGCCGAGCCAAAACCGCCGCAGCACAGCCAACTAGCCCCTTCTTCCCCAACTCCGGCCAAACACCGAAAAAGGGGGGGAAATTGGAGCTTCGCCGATACACTCAAATCCAACCCAATTCCTCCGAACCGTAGCCTCCACTCACCACCAGGAGTCCATCCCGAGCGTGGGTTGAAGCCCTTCTTCCCCAACAAGCTCTCCCTCCGAGCTCCTTCTTCCGCCGCCACTCGCTCACGGTGAGAGCTTCCCTCCGCCACTCTTTTTCCCTGCTAAAGCCAAAAATGAGATCTATGTGATCCACTGATGCTCACTGTGGTGATCTTCCACCTCGGAACGCCGTAGTTTAGCCGTTGCGCCGCCGGTCGAGTTCGCCGCCGCCCCTCTCACGGTGGCAGGTCGCCTCCGGCCATCTCCGGCCGAAGCGACACCACCCCTAGGATCGCGCAAGCATGCTGAGTGTGGAGGTGGAACCCATTCCACTTTTCGCCACCTCGCCGCCGCCGAAGCCGATGTTATCACCTGTCTCGAGTCATTGCCACGCGGACCTCCCTGCTCGGTCTCGATGCACGCTAGTGACGCTGACCCCTCGGTCCCATTTGTCAGCCTCGTGCGCCGCGTGAGCTCGCGGGCCCACCCGTCAGTGGCTCTGTCCGGTGCAGCGCAAAAACGGAAAGCGCGTTTTCACAATGAAGGCGTACTTTCCCTTTTTGGCAAAATTCTGATTTTCTGAATTTATTCAAAACCTAGATATTCAAATAGCTATAACTTTTGAATTACTTGGCCAAATAATATGAAATAAATTTATAAATTCATATAAAATCATGTAGATTCAGAATATACAAAAACATTTTAAAATTAACTCTGTTTGAATTTTAGATTTAAATTTAAAGAAAGAATTTGAAATATGCCATGTGTAGAATTTTTGCAATTCAATTCCAAATTAAATGAAATAAATTTTGTTAGATTCCATGCTATTTTAGGAACATGATTATGCAAAAATACTTAGGGTGTACCATGGAAAATAATTAAAATATTATATAGGGTGAGAAAATAGTCTAATGATAACAATCCAAATAATTTCAGGATTTAGAATTTAAAAATTCAGAATAATAAAATATATAGAGTGGTCTTTGAAAATGATAAATAAAAGGGAATAAATCAAGAAGATAAGATTTGTTATTATTGGAACCTAATCGGAAAATATTCATGCAACTTACAAATAAATAATCAACAATCATGTTTGATTTATGCAGTTGCTTTTATTTGGCTCTTACATCTGATTCTTTCACATGTTATTATTATTCGACGTGTAGAACCCGACGAATCTAGTATAGTCGACGATCAGGAATTTGACGTCGAGGAGTATCAACAAGGCAAGCACCCCCTTTGACCATATTGATCCCAGTTTTATAAATGTTTTCATTAAATGTTTTACTGCATACTTTACTTTTATTAAAGTCTGCTATATTTTGGGTATTAGTAGTCGTACCTATTGTCACATAGAACTTCCTTGATAAGTATGGATTTGTGAACCTTGATAACCCTAGAATAGCATAGACAGTACATGATGTCAATTTGGGTTAATCACATTTAGTGACATGCTTAGCCGTGCTTAAAGAAACATAAAACTTGGATACGATTAAAAATGTTGGATATGACTTTCAAAGGGTATGACCATCTTATGGTTGGTATTTTGATCAAAAATGAAAATAAAACCATGGTTTTGATGCGGGCAATTATTGGCAATAGCCGGGTGTACAAGGAACTTGTACGTAGTGTAGGGTGGAGATTATTGCCCGTGTCAGATTAAGGACCGAACTACGTGTTCGTTAAACCCAAGAATTTGCCGTACAACCACAAGTGCTGGTATGGGACAGTCTTCACCTATTAGGTTGCTTAAAACTAGCTTTGCACATTGGTAGGCTGGAGTAGTACGAGCTTCTTCAGTGACTGGTTGCTCGTAGGGGCGCCCACACCGAGGTGTTGGGAGTCACGTTTGCTAATACAATGGTGAATGACATACTATGGATATGCTTAATTATTATTGTGCAGTGACTGTGCAAACATTTACACCATAGTACGGGTTTGATGTCACCGGGCTGGTGCAAAGTTAGGGTTAAACAATGTAACAGTTATGTTATGATCTCCTTGCCGACACACCAAAGGAAGTGTGTTACTGGCCTAGCAAAAGAGATTGATCATTACTTGTGGGTAAAGCTGTACAACTCTGCAGAGTGTGAAACTTTTCGAAAAACCGTTTCCGCGGTTATGGGAATCTTGGTGCGCCAGCACTAGTTAGCTGTTTATATTTTCATAAAACTCAGGATTTCTACCTGGGACTGGTAGGAATGATTTGTGGAAGTGGTCATGATACCCAGGTATCTGCAATTTATTTATGCCTACATTCTGTTACTTTTAGTATTAAGCTGTTCTTACTTAAATTCCGTTTTGCAATCTACTATTCTGTATTTACATTTCAAAGCAGCTTTATGCAAAGCAACCATAAGCTTTTCCTTGAATTGGCCTGCATATATATTAGGTTTTGCAAAAGTCTTGCGAGTACGTAAGTACTCAACTTGCCCATGTTGATATTTTTAGGTGAAGAAACAGATTTCCCTGACGATACAATTTATGACGCAGGATTCGGGAATGCGAACGATGAATTTTACTAGGGTTCTCCTTGTCAGTTGCCTGTGGGGATATTGGGTTAAAGGCATACTACAAGAAATATGTCTCCACTGATATGTCTTTACTTTTGGTATTATAAAAATGCTATGTACTTTGCTTTCGCTGTAATAATAAAGTTTGTGTATGACTGTGATATCAATTTGTATTTATGCGTACTAGCCACTGATCATGGGACTAGTACTGTATGCACATGGTATCCATTTTTAGTATTAATTATAAAAAATGAGGGCCTTACAATAGTACATCGGGGTAGAAGAAATTAGATCCAACTATTCATTTGTTATGGATATTATAGACTTTTGACCGTATTTTGCTTTTCACCTTGCCACCGTCTTCCTACTTTTTCTACCGCCACCCCTAATGCATGAGCTGCTGCCCTTGATTCGTGCACCGCAGCTCACCTGGTTCGTGTCAACATTGATGCCGCCGCTGATGCCCCCCCAGTTCTTGTCAATGCCGTGGCCACCATCCGCACTGTTGGTTCCTGTCGATGCCAACGCCCCTGGCCGGGCGCATTCAAAATAAAAAAAGATAGCCAATTACAATATTATGCCTCACAGGATTTCTACTGCCAATAATATCGGCGAAAGAAAAACTAAAATCAGTTAGATGAAATAGAATAAATAGCTAATATTTAATATTATATACGGTAAAAGAGGTAAAGAAAAAGGTGTCCCTTACATGCTGATGCTGGTACTCTATATACCGCCAGGTCCGCCACATCTGCTAGTAGTTGGCTGTTCCGTCACACACGCCTTCCTCCTCTCCCTGTCACCTTCTCTTGTACGTCACAAAAGTTGACACCAATGCCCCGGACCAAACACATTTTAGTACGATCCAAGCAACCCTCCTTGTCATCCTCACCTCTCAACTGCGAGTTTCTCTCTCTCATCCATCCATTTCCCTTGCACAGTTGCACTCGTCAGTTTGCAATTGCACAAGAATCCGGCAAGAACATTTCTTT
This sequence comes from Otatea glauca, assembly GCA_036346275.1. NCBI lineage: Eukaryota > Viridiplantae > Streptophyta > Magnoliopsida > Poales > Poaceae > Otatea > Otatea glauca. The sequence goes on from CM070721.1 coordinate 59,675,432, forward strand.
TCTTGTGACCACCTAACCTTGCTACCGAACACAACTCGTTGGCCTCCTCCTTCAAGTCTTCTTCCCTCCTCTGACATCGGCTAAGAGAGGAGGGAGAGCCGGAGAGGTGACCGATTGATCAGTTGGTCGTGCAGCAATGGCGAGGTGCGTCCCATGGCTTGGTGGCCTCGTGGTTGTGGTGTTCCTGATCATGGTGATAGTGGCCTTGCCAGTGCGCGGCCGGTTCGTGGTGGAGAAGAGCAGCGTGAGGGTGCTTGCGCCGGAGCACATCCGGGGCCACCACGACGCGGCCATCGGCAACTTCGGCGTGCCCGACTACGGCGGCACGCTCACCGGCGTCGTCCTCTACCCCGACAGGAAGGCCACCGGCTGCGCCGAGTTCGACACCAAGTTCAAGTCCAAGTCCAAGTCCCGCCGGCCGGTCATCCTCCTGCTTGACCGTGGAGGTAGGCGCACAGCTTCTCTCGACAAGTTTGTCTTAATTTCAACAAGAAAGTTCTTCAAAATTCTTTGCGTAAGAAAGAAGTGTCTCGAAGATATCTATGTGCCAATTCTGAAGGTCTGAATTGTTCAAGTACCGGCAGTCGTTCTGCGGATGATTTTGTTTCTGAAAGCTTCTTTCGCCGATGATTGATGTCTACATATCCCAATTCATGTCAATTGTTGTTCTGTTGATGAATTGTCCATGGGCTAATCTTCTCTACGACCATTGGTTAGCTAGTGAATATCAGGTAGACATGCTAACGGAGTGGTATAGTATTTTAACTTTTTTGTATCAGGTAGACATGCTAACGAAGTGGTGTAGTATTTGAAGTTTGAACTTTTCGATGTAGACTGGTCTCCAACTTTGGTGCTAGAGAGATTGCAATCAGATTTTTTATGTTTTTTATTTGCGGAGAGGGAAGGGAATTGGTAGTTCAGTTCTGCAACTAGAGCTGAATTATACAATCCAACATTCCATTGAGTCAGTCAGTCAGTTTTGGGCTCACCTGCATATTAAACAGTATTACTAGCATCGTCACGTACTACAGTACCTTCGATAAACTATGAGCAACAACGACTGTAACAGAGTCGTCTTTCAGAACCATCGTTGAAGTCATCTTGGCCTCTCCTGTGTTGTGTGTATGGATTAGTAAATGGTCGACAGATTGTTCACGCTTTCATCCATCTTAATTTTCCAGGATCAAGCTGGGAACGATTTTAGTTTTATTTGGATGAATTGGCATCAGATTTTCCTTTCTTTGCACCAGACTTTCAGACAAATGTCTGATCTGACAACTCTGAACCCAGGAAAGAAAGAACTGAATAGGTTCATACATGCAGTATACATCCGCTGCATTTCTGATGCTCATATACGATTCAGTCATTTGATCCAACTTCCAGCCATCGCAAGTTCGCAACGCATTTGATCACGACTCGTCCACTACCAGTTAGTAGGTGTCACAATTCCTTTAAGCCAAAGGCAGTACAGACCAATCTACTCAGCCTTCCTTTCCAAGCAAAGCCTTCCAACTCTCCATCAGATGCACCACACTAGTCCACTTCCTTCCTTAGGAAATGCTAATCCTGAATTTACCTTGGTACATTTTAATCGTAAGAAGGAACCAAAATATTTTAGTACAGAATTTGAGATGTAAAGAATGTGATTATGTGTTGACATTGTTCATGGCCCCTCTAGAATGCTACTTCGCACGCAAGTCGTGGAACGCGCAGCAGGCCGGCGCTGCGGCCGTGCTCATCGCGGACAACATCGACGAGCAGCTGCTGACCATGGACACCCCCGAGGCGACGCCGGACACGGAGTACATCGACAAGATCAGCATCCCGTCGGCGCTAGTGAACCGCGCGTTCGGCGAGTCCCTGAAGAAGATGGTCCAGAAGGTGGACGGCCAGGAGGAGGTGATCGTGAAGCTGGACTGGCGCGAGTCGATGCCACACCCGGACGAGCGCGTGGAGTACGAGTTCTGGACCAACAGCAACGACGAGTGCGGGCCGCGGTGCGACGAGCAGATGGAGTTCGTGCGGAGCTTCCGCGGCCACGCGCAGATCCTGGAGCGCGGCGGCTACACGCAGTTCACCCCGCACTACATCACCTGGTACTGCCCCGAGGCGTTCAAGCTCACGCAGCAGTGCAGGTCGCAGTGCATCAACCACGGCAGGTACTGCGCGCCCGACCCGGAGCAGGACTTCGGGGAGGGTTACGAGGGGAAGGACGTGGTGGTGGAGAACCTGAGGCAGCTGTGCGTGCACCGCGTCGCCAACGAGAGCGGCCACCCCTGGACGTGGTGGGACTACGTTATGGACTACAAGATCCGCTGCTCCATGAAGGAGAAGAAGTACAGCAAGGACTGCGCCGAGGACGTCGTCAGGGCACTAGGTCAGTCGCGTTTCAGTGCATTGCTCCTGTGTTTTGGACTTGTCTTTCGATCTTGGCGTCCTTTTGGAACTAGGATTGTCTCTCGAAAAGGTGCTGGAGTGCATGGGGGATCCGGAGGCCGACACCGAGAATGCCGTCTTGTCCAAAGAGCAGGAAGACCAGGTTCGATCCTCAGAAGAATCTATCTGAAACATTCTATTCTGTAGTTTTTTAGCATTTGATCTTCAGGTCCTAGGTTGGTCAGTTTCAGTCTTACGGATCTCATGATGTTGCAACGTCCGTCGTTTTTGGTTTTGCTGTTCTTTCAGATCGGTCGCGGATCGCGAGGAGATGTGACCATCCTGCCTACTCTGGTTATCAACAACGTTCAGTACAGAGGTCGGTTGCTGTATCCCATTCGCCACAAGAAGAAACGGAGAACTACCGCAAGATTTGATGCGAAAGTTGCATCTTTCTAGACCTGATTTCTGGTTGACTAACACGAATTTGTCTGTGCGAAGGGAAACTGGAGAGAACTGCAGTGCTGAAAGCTGTCTGCGCTGGTTTTAAGGAGGGGACTGAACCTCATGTCTGCTTGAGCCATGGTAGGCCTTTGAACTGCTGTAGTGTCTTTATGCAGACAGCGAAACGATTGATCAACTCTTTTCCTTTCAACCGTAGACATCGAGACGAATGAATGCCTGCGCAGGAACGGCGGATGCTGGCGGGACAAGGATACGAACGTGACCGCTTGCAGGGTATGTTTTTTGTCAGAAAATGAGCATTATGTGTCCCAAGAGCAGAAAATTTGCCTACTTCAATGAGCTGGTGATTGACTGAAATTTGTTCCCCTTTACACGATGAGCAGGACACGTACAGGGGCAGAGTGTGCGAATGCCCCGTAGTGAATGGCATCCAGTACGAGGGCGACGGATACACCAGCTGCAAAGGTACGATGCTTCTCACGCTATTATACTACTACAAGTATACGGTGTATAAATCTTAGTTAATCTGATCCGTTTGATAGAAAAGAATAAGGCCTTGTTTGGATGAGTGGTAATTTCTTGGGAGGTTTTAAGATGTAGTTTAAATTTAAACTAGATCCTAAAACATTCTAATCAAATACCTCTAATCTAAACACCCCATAAACGATCTATATTAAATTTAGAAAAATGACTGGTGTCCGGTTGTACCATCCGGGCACTAGGATCGGATGTCCCGGGTAGCTATTAGATCACACTTAACATCCCATCTCATAGCCGTCTGATCTTTCCTTGACCTGACACAACGATTTCGTAGAACTGCAACAACGCATGTCTAAGCGAGCAATAAAAATCATGCTAAGCTTGCAATAAAGCCATGGCAACAAATAACTCTAAAGATTTAGGAAAAGATACATTGTAACAAAATAAAAAACCAGCATACAATAAATCAAAATGTCAACGGCAACAAATACATCTGCAACAAAATAGAGGAGATGTCATGCAAGAATTTGAAAGCATTGCTACAACATTTTGAAGAAATATATACAACAATGTCTGCCAGAGGAGGAGGACATGTAAGTGGTGACGACGACGGCTAACCTTGTGCCTTGTCTCCGTCCCACAACACTGCCTCGTCATTGGCCATGCATTTACCATCGGCCTCCCCACCTTCTTTGGCCTCAGCCTCATCAAATTCGGCGAGCTCCAGTCGCTCCTTGCAAGATGAGACCTTCCGCACAATCTCCGGTTACGGTGGATGGCCTCATCGAGAGCGAGTCGTGGCGAGCTCTAACCGACAGCCAGCAGCTGAACTTGGGGTGCTGGGGCAGAAGCCAGACCAGAGTAGATCATCATGATCGAAATGGCTTAGCCGAAACCTATTGTGATGGGTAAGGAAGAGAGGAGGAGAGAGAGAGAAGAATGAATGGTTGGGGCGATACTCTCGGCAGCAACGAATGAATGATGCTGGTGCTGGCTAGTTAATTTTGCAGTTGGGAAGTGAGTGGTTTTAATACTAAAGTGGTAGAAGTGGGAGCGTACAATGAGATCAATAGGTCGGACGTATGGTCTACCGTAAACTAGCAGATTTATCTGTATAACTACACGTTTAGATATTACGATATAATTATCTTTGATATACAACTCTATTTTTAATGATTGAATTTTGATATACAACTTTACTTAAAATACAATTGTATGTGTTATATAACTCTAGTATTTATATAATTAATCTACACTATTATAATCTGCCCCACCAAAATAAGTGTGGGAATATCCTTCTTTTCTTCTTCCGATTAACGTGAGAATTTCTATAATTTAGGATCATTATAGGATTTTTTTTGTCCTTAAAACGAAAGAGGTGTCTTAAATATCACTAATTATTTTTATATATATAGATTTAGTGTATCATAAAAGAGCTTAAAAAAAACTTGACAAAACCGTAAAAGAGCTTAAAAAACTAGACACTCGGCAACACAAACGTAAACTTATGATATGGCACGGCACGAGAGAGTGATCAATGGAAATTTGGCAGTCCGCCTGGCCACCGCGTGGAACTGCATTGAGGATCGGTGGGTGTGGGGGCGTGCGGTGACGCGACGATTCCTCGGCCGAGGCAGGACAGGAGCGCGCGGGACGGTTGGAAGCTCGTTTCCACGACCCACGGCGTAGGGAAAGATACGGGGAAGCGGACGGGCGGACGGCCTTGTCCGTTAGTTTCTCGGCGCGCGGGCGTGATACACATACACGCATCGGCCGGTGGAGGTGATGCGATCCCAAGTGGCGTTGTGGGCATGCGGGCTGGCGCGTGGTGCGGCCCGGTCTAAGTGGTTGCCGCCGCGTCGGCGCGGCCGCGTGGGCTTGTGGGCTTGGCCTTGGCCTTGGCTATAGTTAGGGGTGGAAACGAGACGTGCCGAGTCGGCTCGAGTCAAGCTCGTTTGAAATATGGTTTGGCTCGGCTCGGCTCGTTTTGGGAACGAGTTAGAAGTCATGCTCGGCTCGGTTTGTTTCTAGGCTCGAATTAGCTCGTGGGCTCGCGAGCTAGATGGCAAGGATGATAGTGTGGGCGTGAATGGTAAAAATAGCAACGGTCGGTTAGCACTGCAGCACGCTGGGGAAGGCGGTGGATACGGGATGCGGAGACGGCGAACTCGGTGAGGGAGTTGGAATGATGCGGTCTAAGGAGTGGGGGCGAGATTTTGGCGACAGAGCAGAAGGAGACGTTAAAGAAGGCCAGGAGAGAGTGCTGGGGTGGAGGGGGCGCTGTGAAGGGCGCCGAGGGTGGAGGAGGATGCAGAGCAGAGGGCGGCCGTGTGGGGGGAGGGAGAATCCGAAAGATCAAATGCCGGCCCCCAAATTAGCGCATGCATGCTGCGGACACAATACACTAGTGCTCACACACACAAGCATCCGAAAGCAGCGAGACGAAACAACAACATGTAAGTTCAATCCACAAGCACGCATAGAGCTTGTACGAAGATCAAGTTGCTCGAATTGTATGCCCAGAAATGAGGAGAGGTAAGGGTATTCGGGATTTACCGAGGCAGACAAAGAGCTTCGTGTCGACCTCCGTCACCACCGTCGTGGCACTAAGTCTTTACGAACAGACAATGAACACTCTCGTGTTCAAGCCCTCAGCCCCCACTTGTAAACGTGGTGCAGTCGACTGCATCCAAGGCAATACAACACCACCACACGAACTGGAGTAGGGACATTCGGTCCGAACTAGTATACATCTTGAGCTTTTGAGTCTAACCATTCAGGGAGAGGGAACGCGTGACCCCTTAAACTTACAAATTTACTTGCCGGTGCTCGAAACGCCGACAGAGGGTGAGCCTGGTGGAGACCGGTGAGTAAAGGTGTATTGGAAATAGGGAGGTCATTTTTTTCAATGGGCTGACCGATTGTCTTCTGGGCTACCGAGCCCACGAGCCGCTTGCGAGCCGGTTCGAGCTCGGCTCGAAAATTGAACAAGCTAGAAAGAGAGCTTGGCTTGGCCTGTTTACCCTACAATCTCTAGGTGGTTCGCGAGTCTCAAGCTTTTTTTTCTAGGCCCAGCTAGAATCCTCAGAGCTTGAGAAGCGATGCAGAGGCAACGCAATGGTCGGCAGCTGTAGCAGCCGTGCCAAGGTGGGACCGGGACGGCACCGCGCGGACGCATCACACGTTCAATTGCAGAAACCGTTTTTGAGTCGGTTCCCAGCACGTGTGTGAGAGTAATCCAACCTAGGCATGATCACGGTGTCCTTGCCCAAATGAGTTGATCTCCGTGGAAGACTTCATCGCATATTTGCCGGATTTACTGTGAACTCTTATGAATCGTGAACTGGATTTATCGAATCCAAATAGATTTAAGGTACGGGGTTCGTGTTCTTGGTGAAAATTAAAAGAAAAAGTGATGAACCGCGAACTCGAATCCTGTACAGCGATTCGGACGAATCATGTTTCTGGTAACTATGGTTCATTGGTCCAATTTCGTAATAAAGGCTGTAAATCTTGTCCCCAGCTTACCATGTTTGTTCCCTGTTTCAGCTGTTGGGCCAGGTAGGTGCACGTTGAACAATGGAGGGTGCTGGTCAGAGATTAGGGGAAAACAGAAATTCTCTGCTTGCTCGGTAAACTGATTCTCTCTCTCTCTCTACACTTGCACAATTTAATCATCCATGATCTTTGCTAATCGCATTCTCCACAAATCAAAGGACACCGCATTGACTGGATGCCGATGCCCACCAGGGTTCCAAGGTGATGGCCACAAATGCCAAGGTACCTTTTCTTTTTGCTGAAATCGACGTAGCAAGTGATCGCGAAAGTAACAGAGGTGAATTACTGATCAAGAATTCTGTGCTCTATGTGTAATCCTTCAGATTTGGATGAGTGCAAGGAGAAGCTTGCGTGCACTTGCCCCGACTGTCACTGCAAGAACACGTGGGGCAACTACGAGTGCAAATGCAGGGGCAACCAGATCTACATACGAGGAGAGGACATATGCATAGGTAACATGATCTGCATGCATACCAGTTTCATGAGACGATGGCATGAAATTTTGGGGAACGTACTTCAAATGCCCTTGCTTGGCTCTGTGTTGCAGCTAACAACATGTCAAAGTTTGGCTGGTTCATCACCATCTTGGTTGTGTCGTGTGTCGTGGGCGTGGGGATCGCCGGCTACGTGTTCTACAAGTACAGACTCAGGGTATGTCCATCTCAACAGACATAGTTCAGCAGAAATGATTGCGGAGTATGTGATGTAGAAAGATGCATAAAAATGAACATTCTTTGTTGTATTTCTGTAGTCTTACATGGACTCGGAGATCATGGCCATCATGTCCCAGTACATGCCGCTTGACAGCCAGCACAATGAGAACCAGCCTCTTCGGCAGCATGATTCAGAAGCGTAAGGAAATTTCACTCCCCAACATCTGAGTCTTTTTTTTGTTAGGTTTAGGATCAGAGCTAAATATCAAAATTGCATGTATGCCCTTATGTTTGCTTTTTGGATCACATGCTAAATGATTTATTGAAATGTCTGTGACCTTTGCATCTTATGAACAGGCACTAGAAGGAGAACTTGGACAGCGAAATCTGAAGAGTTTCCTCCAAAGATGGACTAGGAGTTGCAAAGAATCATGTTCTCATGATTTCAACCATGCTAAGCAGATGCATCCTTGTGCTTCCGATGATTTTTACTCCCATTTTTGTATAGTAAAAAATAACGGTTTGTACCAAGCCACAAAGATGAGCGTTGGAGAATTAGCTAGGTAGGCATTTCTGCTATCTTGTGGATCAACAGAAAAAACACACGGAGTATATAGAAAGGAATATACAAGCGGCGATGTACAGTAGATAACACATATTAGCACTATGATGTTTTCGTACTCTTGAAGCAGTCTCATCGCATGCTTTTCCTGAAAACACCAGGGGCTTCTTACAGAAACCTTGTTATGATATGTACCGAAGCTACTGTAACTTTGTAAGTGCTCCAGTTTTCAGAAATCTATGATAAAACAGTGGAACATTTGCTACTTCTCTTATAGGCTATCACTGTTAGGTAATACAATGAAAGGCCCGTACAAGAACCAAAGTGCACTAATGGCAGCCTGGGTGGCTGACAGTTTTTTTTCTCTCCATCTCGGCCATGTGGAGCTCTTACATTCCCCTTCCTCAATAGGGGGCAGTTCCATGATATGATTCTAGTGTTCCTACTTGTGCAGCCAACTTGCTTACCGTCAAAAGAGCAATTCCTACAGAGAGCTGCCTCTCTGAGCACAAATTCCATTCGTTTATAAAATGGTCCAAATATGGGAATGTGATCCATAGATCAAATTCGGACTGTGACCATTCATCATTTGCTTAGCACCTTAAGAACTCAAAATGAGGTAGGGGAGTTTCAATCGCCCTAAAGAAATGGTGGCGATGATTCTAGAATCAAATGACAAGGACGAAAAAATCTCCCAAAAATAAGGCAAAATGAGATCTTACAACAGAGTATAAGAAAACTTTCTACTTGTATTGCTCTGAAACTTCACGAACAAACTTGTCCATGAATTGGCATTTCTTGTCAAAACCCCAGCCTGGATTATCCTGCAAAACACCGAAAGAGAAACAAGAATAAAGAAGTTCATCATGATGTACCATATCTTATCTTCCCCGGAAGGAAAGCTAAAAGGAGAATAACGGCAAGTACGGAATAAATTCCTTTAGGAAACAAATACACTAATCAGGGTCTCGAGAGTTAAAAAGAAAAGCCTTTTAACGTACTATTTAGGATAGTATGTAAAGCTGTGCAACATATAAATGGTTATGAAAATATTTTATCAAACAAGACGAATATAAATGGCACGGTACATTTTGTATTTATCATGTTAACTGCAAATCTTCCAATATGCAGTGCTACATCTCTGTCAGGTAGGGTTGAAATCAGATCGGATAATTTCTGACCTATTCGGACAATTCTCGAATATGGATTCTGCTGGATCAGATATTTATCGGATAGTATCGGATCAGAAACGGATACGAATTTTTTGTCGGAAATGGATTCGGCAGCTCACTATCATCCGATACGGATACAAATCCGGATAATCCAGATATTTATAGGTAGGATTATCCAGATATGTACGTGGGTTGGGCCAAGGCTACTCTTTTGCCCCAAAAAGGTTTCTGAATTTTAAAATCGTTTTCTAATTTAATTAATCCATAAATCAAATTTCAACTATTAAAATTGGCAAACCAATTCCAAAAATTATGAATTTTTTTAGAGAAGTTCCTGACACAATCTAACATTTAAAAAATTTATTTTCAAGATTTTATCATCTTTCAATTTTTCTTGAAAATTCAAGCACTACTGTATTAAGGAAAATATTTTAAATAAGTAGCTAAAAATGCATAAAAACTCATAAATACATAATTTATTATTTTAAACATAATTCAACAAAGAATATAAACTTGAGTCATTACATGTTCTTCATGAATGTTCGGAGCAATTAAACTAGTTATTTTTTTTTCATTTTGTGTGTACAATTTAAATGGTTTTCATGTTCCGATAAATATCTGTGACCGTATTCGTTTCGATTCGTATTCGCTCTGTATTCATATTCGATATTATTCGTATTTGTATCCGGGTTATCCGTATTCGTATCCGAGAAAAAATATGACAAAGCCATTATCTGTTCGTATCCAATCCCTTTTCATCCCTACTGTCAGGTGTCGCAATTACCCCACTTAAAGCATATGTACTTGGCCAACTTTGAGAAAGATAGGATAAGCCAGTTACTATATTTGAGAAAGGAAGAGTAATCAACTATCAAATGTATCTATCTGGGACAGCATGTCATGCCGCTAGGCCGCTTCCCGGGCTGCCTTCACGCTGGTCCGCTGCGTCGCTGAGCCTCTGAAGGACCGATACCGGTGACTAGAGTAGAGAAGGGGGATAGAAGCCAAATAATTTTTTTCTCTTAAAAATCTCTTCAAAAACACTAGCGCTATGGAGCAAACACTAGGTTCAAAAACACCAACAACAGGATGAATATAGCAAGAATTTCAGCAACACAGATGAGAAGAAATGTCAAACTTGATCGTCAAGAAAAATTAATATTTCTAGATCTACTCATCCAAAATTGATGAAACTTGAAATATATAAGATAAGTTCCTCAGAGTCATGATTCTAAAAGAAATTTCAAAATAAAACCCAATGAGAGACCTATCTAGTTCACATCTACGCTATATAAAAACAGGAATTTCAGAAACTTAATCGTGAAGAAATCTCAATAACTCAAGTTTCATCCATCCAAACCACCCCGAGCACTGCTCATCTCGGCTACTATTCATTGAACACTGTTCAACGGCAGAGCACTTTTACCTGTTGGCACTACTGTTCATCCGACCTCTGTTCGTTTGCTCTGTTTACCTGATATGTTCTTTTAGTTAAAGTAGTGGTTTGAATTTTGAGGAGAAAATTTTTATTTAGCTTCTATTCACCAACCTCTAGTCGTCTTTTCGGTCCTATAATTTTATACCTAAATATTCAATACACACGACTTTTGATTCACCAATGCCAAATAAATTATCGAACCAGCTCTACAAAGTCGGAGTAAAAAATCGGGATGTTATAAGTGGAGCGTTAGATGCGGAGTCCTTCCTCCGAAACGCCAGACATGTAGCAATTCCCTAAAAATATTGCATGATCCATGCATAAGCATGGTTTTCTATTTTGCATAGAGAATTGCGTACCCCGAGGATGCCGCCACCCCTGATTTCTTCAACCTTTGAACCAGGTTTGTTCACATCAAAAGATCGAATAACAATCATGTTGGGTGGAGAGGTGAAATTCCTTGGAGCACCTCCAGCTATCGTGCCCTGAGCAAATGAATAGAATATCAAACACTGAATTCTAGTAAACATGGACATGCGCTGACAATAATGAGGCAACGAACAATGCTGACCTGTATATACATCTGAATTGCGTCATGCCGGTTCATCGCCGCACTTTCCTGGGCAAGGTCAATCTTTTTCTGCAGAATGATGATATGTCGAAGACGTAAGATTTCAATAGCTGCAAGATGCTCAGATGTCTGGGGTTGCGGGCAGCTCTCGTTCACTGCTAGTAGAAGAAATGCTCCATCCATGATGGCGGCCCCACTAAGCATCGCGTAGCCATGAGGATGTCGTGCCCCTTTTCAAGAGAGAAGTACGCTTGATAAATGGTAAGGAACACCAACCTAAAAGAAATTTACAAACTACTTATGTATTCAGTAGTTCAATATAAAGGGAAATTGGGAACATATTTTCATCAGGTCAACTCCTACTAATTGACTACAACCTTGTGTCGTTTTGACAAGAACATCGTAATTCAGGAAACAAAACCAGATAGAAGTTTATGTATCATATAAAGTTTCATGTAACGATGCTAACGAACATATAGGACTGGATCATCAGACTAAAGCATACATGTGCAAGAGAAATCGTTTTTGAGTCTTAAGGCTTTCGTCATACCGGGCAATCGACACAAGAGACGCGTCTCAGGAACTTCATCCTACAGTTTTAAAATTCAGGCACATCACAGAGAGGACAGTCTTCTTTTCCACTTCCATAAGCCCTGTACATAAAGAGAAAGTATCATATCAAACAAGCTTGGCAATAGAAGCAATAATTCCAGGAGAATGTAGCAGCAAGAAATCAGCTATCAGGTAGTGGACGTAAGAGAGCATTTGAAAACAGACACAGGGATTCTAGCAGGTATTCATTATACAATGCTTCTGAGAACGAAAACATTTTTAGATGATGAATTTTATGAAGAAAAGTAAGTAACAGTTCGGTAATATAGTAGACATTGCTTTATACGCCGCTGCACACCAAAGCTTTTTAGATGATGAATTTTATGAAGAAAAGTAAGTAACAGTTCGGTAATATAGTAGACATTGCTTTATACGCCGCTGCACACCAAAGCTGAATTCCTAACCCCCACTGCGCAGACCAATCGAGGACCTTTTTATCTCAGTTCGGTCGCCTATGGAAGCGAACTTATCCGCTACGTCGAGAAGATCTAGCCTGTCACGTCTCGGCCAATCTCACCCAAGAAACTGTGCGCACAAACAGGGGCGAAGCTTTCCCCGGTGCTTGGGGTGCTGGGACACCGGCTCCGCCCCTCGCATCCATAGAACCCCCACTACTACCCTGCCGGATTTTGCGCGAATAGGACGAGGAGCATCGGCCGTCGGCAAGGAAGAAGATGGCCAACAGCCGGAGGTTGAAGACAGGAGATTTTGGGCTGAGGAAGGACAAGAACAAGACCCAGGAGGCCAGCCGGTCAGGCCTACATCCATCAGACCCCATTCCCAAGTCCCACATGGTCGAGCAGCAGACCTGGCCAAACGGGCCGTGCCAAATGGGCCGGCACGAGGCCCGCTACTGTGGGCACGGCCGGCACGCAGACGGCTTAACGCTAAACGCGGTTGCGTGCAAGACGCCCAATCCACCGCGGCCGTGCTTGGGCCGGAGGGCGACGGCGGGCTGCAAGACGCGACGACCCGGCAAGAACGCTTAACGAGCAACGCAAGACGCAAGACGGTCCGTCCGTTTAGGCCCGCTTAAAAAAATAGCCGCTTATAGCCGTTGCGATTTAAAAATTCATAAAAATTCAAAAAATTCGAAAAATCCCGAATTTTTCCTATAAATAGGTGGTGCCCCTCCTCATTTCTACACCAGCAACCTTGCATTCTCTTTTAATCATTCTCTTGTGGAAATTCTTTTGCTCTTAGTGGTAATTTGGCAAAATTAAAAATAGTTTTGTCAAAAATCCAAATTCGACTTTCGCACAAAGAAATCAAGGTGATAATTGTGATTTATTATTTTATTTTGTTAGTATTTTCAATCATATTTTAGTATTAATAGCGTCATTATTTCTTGTAGTTTGCTTTATGGAGCAGGGGATTTTCCGTCGTTCGACTTCCGATTTGGTATTTCACCCGAGGAGCTTCTTGCATCATATGCCAAGAAGCTGCAGGAGTGTGCCATCTTCAGCTCTACAAGTGCTCTGCGTCGGCAAGCAACGGGGCGAAAAGAGCAAGACGTAGTACATCGGGAGTCTGGGAAGATTTCGACTAGATTTTTGAGATATCAAACGACGTCCAAATCAGGTATGCTGTTTGTAAATATTGCAAGCATAAATTAATTGCGAAATCTTCAGGTGGAACGGGGCACTTGAAGAGGCATCTTGACAATTTGTAGAAAAAAGCGAGAATGGCTTCGAGGCGACGATCTGCAATACAACCCCGACGATGCGATGCGTGAATCGACTACAATCCTGAGGTAGCTCGTGAATCTCTTTGTCGTTTAATCGCTTCTCAAGATCTTCCTTTAAACTTTGGTGAGTCAGCTGCGTTTGAAAACTTTATTAGGACCGCTCATAATCCTAGATTTTCTGCAGTTTCTGATGCAGACAACAACTAGAGATTTGATTAAATATTATAATAATTGTCGCAATAAACTAAAAGAAAAATTTAGTACTGCATTTTTTTACGTGTCTTTGACATCGATATATGGAGTGGTAGAGCTAAAGAGGATTACCTTAGTGTAGTTGCTCATTATGTAAACGATGATTGGCAACTAGAAAAGAGAATCATAGGATTCAAATTAATTGATGTAGCACATCCTGGTGAAAATATTGCTGATTGTATTGTAAAAGTTGTGGAAGATTTTGGACTTAATGATAAGATTTTTGCAATAACATTAGATAATGCTTCCGCAAATATACGCCATGAACATACTTACTCCGCTTTTCAATTCATATCTTTGAATCTTTCTTATTACATCGTTGTGCTTGCCATATTATTAATCTTATAGTTAAATCTGGTTTAAAGAGGTTAAATCAAGATATTGAACCTTTCGCATCGCAATATCTTTCTTAATTCATTCTAATCAACGAGTAGCAGCATATAAAACTTATTGTATTGCAATGAATGTACGTCCGCGTAAGTTTGGTTTGGATATGCCTGTTAGATGGAACTCTACTTACTTGATGCTTAAGAATGTCATACCATATGAGAGCACATTTTCTGTTTTTATTAACACGCACTGTCGTACACGGGATGGTCAACCGGTACTCACAGAGCGACATTGGTATGTTGCTAAATACTTGCTTTCATTTTTAGAACTTTTTTTTGATTCCACTGTTGTTTTATCTGGAGTTTATTATTCAACCTCTCCTTTAATTGTGCATCATATTTTAGAAATTTCTACCCACTTAAAGAGCTACGAAAATGATAATATATTGCGGGAAGCTGTTTATGCTATGAAAACTAAATTTTTAAAATATTGGCAAGAAATTCCTATGTTATATGCATTTGCATTTATTTTAGATCCTAGAGCTAAAATTCGGGGATTCGGTAATGTTCTCTCACTTTTAAGTGATGCGGTAGGTCTTGATTATTCTAGTTATTTTTCAACCGTCTGTGCTAACTTAATCAAGTTTATGATAAGTACGATCGAAAATTTCTTTGGAGTTCGCATGCGTGACCTCCACCAAAGACCCTAACAGTAAGAAGAAACCGCGTGGGAAAGATATAGAATGCAGTGTGGCTCTTCCTCAAGGAGTTCAACTACATCAACGACAAGTGCGGACACATCAAGTAGTGGGAGCTAGTCGCCTATCTCAACAATGATACATCACAACTACCAAGAGAAGGAAGAGGAGTTCAACATTTTGCGGTGGTGGCACGAGCACAAGATAACATATCCGGTGCTTTCCATACTAGCACGGATGTGTTAACAGCCTCTGTCTCCACGGTTTCTTGAGTCTGCTTTGGTCTATCCTAAGAATAATCGAAGAGAGAAGAACAAGTCCGACTAGTGAGATGGTGGAAATACTTCTCCTTTGTGAAAGATTGGGAACAAGCTAATCAACGAGCTCAACATACTACGAAAAATCTTGAAATTTGGCAGAGACGTTCGAAAATCTTTATCTAGATAATGAGGAAGAATAATTGTAATCTTCACTTTTTATTGTATCAACGAGCTATAGGTCGTACTCTTTTTCTTTGCCAAGGTTTTCGTGTTGAGTTTTTACTTGGCAAAGTTTTTAACGAGGCACCAAACATCAATAAAGCTCATTATTTAATTCAAATTATTTGTCTTATTTTAGAATTTATCTTGTATTTTAGATTTTTCTTAATTTATATATATATTTAAAAGTTTTTATTCATCATTCGAGTTTTTCTAATTATTCTAATTTTCCCATTTTTCTGAATTTTTCATACTTTTACCATATTTTATCTATTTTTCTAATTTTTCTCAAATTTTACGGCGCTTAAGCGGGCTATCGGGCCGACCGCCCGCTTGGCCTATGAAGGACGGGCCAAGACGCGACGGCCCGACAACAAACGGGCCGTGCCGCCGGAGGTTCGGCAAGACGCGTGGTAAGACGCACGCCCGCTTACGAGCCTGGCCTAAACTAAGCGGCGGCCTAAGCGGTAGTGCCCATTTTTAAACGGTCGTCTTGCGTCGCGGCGGCCATTTGGACAGGTCTAGTCGAGCTAGAGCCAGACCAGGTCGGCAGGTCCGTCCTGTTAAGAAGCCTCGCTATCGAATAGTCCAGGGTTCCCGAACAGATCTGAATTGGAGAACAGAAATAAGAGAGATACGGGTTTAGGGAGAGCGACGGCGAATTCTTTATTATATTTCTGAATGCTTGTACATAGGGGGGACCCCCTCCTTTTATAGCGCTCACCTAGGGTTTCGGCTAAGGGACCAGCATGGGCCTTCAATGGGCCATCAGGTTTCCCAACACTCCCCCTTGGGCCCTTTGCCGCGAGATGCATATGCCTCATTAAAACTCCAGAAAAACCCAGTGGGAAAAATACTTGGAGAAAGAGTACATAGCATACGCTTACTATGTTGCACGAATTGCCTCGTTAAAACCTTATGCAAGAAAACTTCATGAAAAACTTGCTAAGGAAAAAGAGTACAATTCTCCCAACTTCAATTGCTAATCTTCGAGATTCATGTTGGGTATTCATAATTCATACTCGAGATTCATGTGGGAGTATGTGAAATATCTCCCCATGAAATCTGCACTTCTCTAAGTCTCATCATCCCAATTCCCTTAACGCACCTTTCAAAAGTAGATGCTGGGAGTGATTTAGTGAACAATTCTGCAAGATTTTCACATGAATTAGTATGCAATATCTTGATCTCGTTCATCTTATACAATTCGTGAGCATAGAAGAACTTGGGGTTGATATGCTTCGTGAGATTGCTCTTCACATAACCCATCTGTGCTTGGGCAACACAAGCTGCATTATCTTCATAAATTATCGTGGGAGTTTGCTCAATGTTCAAACCACATGACTTTTGGATGTGGTGAACTATTCTTCTGAGCCATGCACATTCACGAGATGCTTCATACAAAGCGATGATTTCCGAGTGGTTTGTCGACGTCGAGACGAGAGTCTGCTTAGACGACTTCCAAGAAATTGTTGTTCCTCCACATAGGAAAATATAGCCGGTTTGGGACTTGCCAGTATGCGGGTCTGATAAGTACCCAGCATCGGCGTAGCCAACCAAATTCAATTCATTATTTTTTCTAAAGAACAAACCCAGATCTTTGCTTCCTTGGAGGTAGCGGAATATGTCCTTGATCCCTTTCCAATGCCTTTTGGTGGGTTACGCAGATCAGATGCTAGCAAATTCACTGTGACGCAATGTCCGCCTAGTGCTATTCGCAACGTACATGAGCGCTCCAACTGCACTCAGATATGGGTATTCTGCTCCCAGGACTTCCTCCCCCTCTTCTCTAGGTCTGAATGGGTCTAGGTCTGCTTGGAGTGACCTTCCGACCATTAGAGTCTTCGCAGGATATGACTTTTCAAATCCAAATCTTTTCAACACTTTCTGCGTGTAGGTTGATTGATGTACCAAGATTCCTCCTTGGACATGTTCAAGCTGCAGGCCTAAACAAAACTTGGTTTTACCCAAATCCTTCATTTCAAACTCAGACTTCAAGTATGAGCATGCTTCTTCAATTTCTTCATCCGTCCCAATGATGTTCAAGTCATCTACATAGACGGAGATTACAGAATCCATTCGGGATCATTGTATAAACACACATGGACAATCTTATTGTTTGTGTAGCCTTTCTTGCAGAGAAAGTCACTCAAACGATTGTACCACATTCTTCCCGATCGCTTTAGCCCATACGTTGATTTCTCCAATTTCACACTGCATGTGTTTCTATTTGCTCCGTCTTGGTTCGGGATAGGAATTCCTTAGGTACTTTCATGTATATCTCCGAATCCAAGTTTCCATACAAATATCTGTGACAACATCTATTAGCTTCATTCTCAACTTCAAGTTGACTGCCATTGAGATCAAATATCTAAAGATAATTCCTCCCATGACTGGAGAATAGGTCTCTTCATAATCAACTCCAGGACGTTGAGTGAAACCTTGAGCTATAAGCTTTGCCTTGTACCTTACAACTTCGTTGTTTTCATTTCTCTTCCGAACAAAGACCCATTTGTGACCTACGAGGTTTATATGGGGAGGTGTGCGGCATCTGAACAAACACCTCTCTCTTGTTCAGAGAGACTAACTCTGCAGTGATTGCCTTTTTCCATTCTTCCCAATCTAACCTTTTCTTGCACTCTGCGAGAGATGCAGGCTCGGGATCATGATCAATGATCGAGGCAATCTTCTTTGCGAAGTATGCATCAACGTTGGCTGTTGCTCTATTAAGGGATTCTCCTATTATTACAAAGTTTATGGCAATTTCTTCATGGGGTGCTTCATGCACTTCTACTTGCTCTTCACTGTTTTTCCCTATCACAGGAGCAAGTTCCTTTAGCTTTTCATCGCCTATGTGTGCGCACACATTATTTCCGGCGGCTTCCTGCAGTGGAAGATTCAAGTCTGCAATTGCCTTTTCCGTTGGCTTCTTTCCGGTGCAGTCTCAACTGCTCCCTTCTTTCCTTGGGGCATTTTCGTGATTGGTTGTGGTAAGTCCTCTCGCCAGATTTTCTCAGACGTCTCGGGTACTTTGGGTTTGAGGAGCAGTTTCTGCTCTTTTTCTTTGAGGCCTCTGAGCAGGTTGAGGATACCTTCTATTTTCTTTGGTATTTCCACCCTCTCGGTGCATTCCTTGCTGGTACATGCGACTTAACCACGCCCTTGGATCACAAAATGATCAGGCGGTTCATTTGCTAAATTACGCAAATCAATTATCTTACGGACTTCTTGATTTGCTTCATTAGTGCGGGTCATGTGCGGGGATCGGTGGAATGCCATATGATTTCCGGCATTTTTCATCCAAAGGTTGATTTCCTCCCTAATGACGGAAACGATCCTCGTCAAAGATGCAATCGTGAATCGGGTCAGTATGCAAGTCTCCATCATGGGTTCCAAATACGATTATGGATGCACTCTCATAACCAACGTATATCCCGACTTGCGGAGAGGGTCCATTGCGATCCACGAGGGTGGTATAGGTACATATACCATACCCCAAATTTTGTAAGATGGGAGATCTTGAGGATGATCCGTGCACAAGCCGCATAGGGAATGCATGTTGTAGGCCGACGATGCGAAATTGATAAGAGCTGCTGCGTGTAGGATCGCGTGTCCCCAACAAGTGTTGGGCAAGTTACAACTCTGCAAAGCGGTCCGCAATGAATTTAATCCTCTTTATTAGTGCTTGACTAGCCCATTCTGCGTATGGACGTGCGGTCAGAGTGCTCAATCGCTATCCTCTTGCTTGTGCAATAATCATCAAATGCCTTTGAAGTAAATTCTCGGCATTGTCCATTCTAATGGACTTCACGTAATGATCGGGAAAGCATTCTTAATTCTTATGATCTGCGAGATCGACTTTGCAAAAGCATGGTTTCTTGTTGACAATAAGCATACATGCGACCATTTCGAGGAAGCATCAATGAGCACCATAAAGAATCGAAACGCCCCGACAAGGGCTGAATCGGTCATAAATATCCCCACGGATGCGTCCAGAATGCAGGATTTCACTTTGCACTTTCATAATAGAGGTCTAGTTATTAATTTCCGGTGGCACATGCAGGCACACAAAATCTTCATGATTCGGAAATTTTTAACATTAATGCCATGACCTTGTGAGTTGTTCACTATATTTCTCATCATTCTAAGACCAGGGATGACCTAATCTACCATGCCATAAAGAAAATAACTCGAGCTTCTAAAAGCAGTCTTCAAGGAAGTATACACTTCGGGTGCATGAATATTCGTGTAGTACAACCCAGATTCATATGAGGGACATTTTTCTAATACCATTTTTCCACATACCGCTTGCTTCACAATGCACAAGTACTCTTTGCCATTTTCTTCATTGGTTTCTACGTGAAAACCATTGGCGTGGATGTCTTTAAAGCTTAAGAGAGTGCGCGTTGATTCCGGGTACAAAAGGGCTTCTTCAATTACCAAAGTTGTACCATAGGCAATATAATAGTGGCACTTCCTGAGCCGATTACATATGAGTCGCTTCCTGCGATCGTAGTAATCTTTCCAGCGTTCTTCGTGATCGACTGGAAATATTTAGACTCTCTTAAGATGGTATTTGTTGTGCCACTATCAACAATGCATATCTCTTCTATTTGGGCGCTACACGATTTCTAGATAAAAGAAATATAATTCTAATCAGATAGGGGTAAAAACAATCCAAATATTGCTTGCAAATCTGAAGAATACTGGAATAAAGAATAAATTGCGTATTTATTCATGAAAGAAGTATGCTCTTCTAGAGCTTACAATTCATTATTCAAAGAAAATTGCTAACAACTATAATCTAAAAAAAATGCGATTCATGCATTAGCGGGCTTTGGACTTTCCCTTGACCTGAAACTTCTCTTTTTCACCCTGCTCGCCCTTCTTTCTATGAATGGGCTTTCTCACCTTATAGCTATTGGCATTAATTTCTGTGCCAATGCCCCTTCCAGATGGCTGTGAGACATAGTTCTTGCGTAGAACATTGTCTCGCGATTCCGCAACTTGCATTACATCAATCAGTTCGCTATACTCCTTGTATGCGTCCTGACGATAGCTGCGTGCACTCCGGATAGAATTTAGGTGGAAGATAGAGAGAGTTTTCTCAATCTTCTCCTCATCAGTGATCTTCTTGCCACATAGGGAGAGATTAGTACAAATTACATGCAAGGCTTTGATCGCTCGCTTTCGACGGTGAGGTTTCGCGTCCTGCGAGGACCCTAGACCAATCGCAGCACGGAGCTTCTTGCCCCTAAGAACGATCTTCACGTCCGATGCCCAAGTGAGGTAGTTCTGACCATGCGAAGCCAGTTCTTCAAACTCACGATTCATGATTCATGATGCATGATTTCAAAATTCCGACATTAGATTACTGCGTGTAATCTGATAGAAAATGGTTGCAAAACATAAAGTACATAAAATTAAATTGCTATGTATTGCAATATATAAAATAAAGCAAAGAATTCAAAATTCATAAATAATATTCATAAAAACAGAGAAATAAATCTAGAAAAATTAAAAACAGAGCCAAATAAATCTTCTTGATTTCCTGGCATTTTTTTTCAAATTTTTCTGCAATTTTTTCTTTTTTCCTTTTCTTTTTTTTCCTTTTTTTTCTTTTCTTGGCCGAATGGCCTTTGGGTCGCCCCTTTGCTTTTGGCCCATGCGCTTCTAGGTTTTACGTGTGCGCCTGTCGCACGAAAAAACCGCCGCCACCAGGCTCCTCCACACGCGCGCCGCCTCGCCATTTTCTTCTGCTTCCTGGCGTGGGCGCAGGGCACGAGAACAGCGGTACCGGCGCGAGGCGGGCATGCGAGGCGGCGGCGCGACCGAGGTGGCCGGGAGGCGGCGGTGGCGAAGGGCGCCCAGCGTTGCGGCAGCGATCTGGCGTCGGCCGGGTTAACGATGGAAGCGGCCGCGAGCCGAAGGCGGCGTCGACACTACACGGAGGCCGAGTGGCGGGATTGCTGCGGCCGGCGCGGCGGCGTCGGCGCGCGTGCCGTTCAAGGAAGCTGAAGCGGCGGCACACAGCGAGCCCGAGGCGGCGGCGCATCTGCGAGACCGAGGCGGGCGCGCGCAGTAAGGCCGGTAGGGCTGCGGGCGGGCCGTCGTGTTGGCGGCGCGCGAGGCCGCCGCCGTCGCGGAGGCGACGACCGGCAAAGCGGCTCACGGCGAGGCGGAGGTGGGCGGCAACGACGACCGACGCGGCAGCGTCTTCGCGGGCCGAGGCCAGCGACCGACACGACGAGGAGAGCGCGAGGCGGCTCGGCGGGCGCACGACATCGTCTGCAAAGGCGGAGCGTCGGCCTTGGCGGGCGGCGCTTCGGCTGCGGACCGGGACCGGGCTGGGCGGCGCGACTCGCTGACTCCTTGTGCGGCGGCCTAGCGGCGTGGCCGAGGCCGACGGCGGCGGCGCGGCGACGCACCAAAGCGGGCGGCTTGCGCGACGAGCCAGCGGCGGCCGAGCCGAACCAACGAAGCGCGGCGCCGGCGCGCTTCATGCGCTGCCGGCGATGGCGCACGCAGCCGAGGCGGCCGTGCCAAGCGGCGAGACGGCCGTCTTGGGATGCCGAGTCCGCGTGGGCTGCGGCGGCCGTGCCAAGCACGGCGAGGCTTCAAACCGGCGGTTCGTGCGGCCGGCGATCTTGGTGGCCGCGCCTGCAGATGGCGGCGGCGACGGCGTCTTGCGCAGACGCCAAGACGGGTCGAGACAGCGGCGGTGGCGGGCTTCAAGCCGGCGTGCCGCGAACCGAGGCACATGTTTTCTTTTTTTCGTGATGAGCGGTAAAAACCGTGTCTTCGTAACCGTGCTAGTAGTCTTGACGATCGCCGTATAACCGTGCCACGTGTGAAAGCGGTACAAGATGCGTAGGATAGATGCATGCATAGAAACGACAAGCGTCTAGATTCAATTGCCAAAATCCTACCTTTTCTCAACTTTTAATCTGAACTCCGGTAGAGCTTCGTGCTGATAACGTGTTAAGGAACCTCGCTATCGAATAGTCCGGGGTTCCCGAACAGATCTGAATTGGAGAACAGAAACAAGAGAGACACGGGTTTAGAGAGAGCGACGGCGAATTCTTTATTATATTTCTGAATGCTTGTACATAGGGGGGACTCCCCTCCTCCTTTTTATAGCGGTCACGTAGGGTTTCGGCTAAGGGACCAACATAAACTTTCAATAGGCCATCAGGTTTCCCAACACGTCCAAAGGCATCGTACTCGGGCTCAGCTGGCTCCCTCCTCCATCGGGCGAGCGGCGCGCTAAACGTAGGACGCGGCGGCCACGCAGTGAGGGGAGGACGCGACGCGCGGCAGGGGACGGCAGCCTTTGGCCAGTAGCAGCAGGGAACACCGGCAGCGAGCACGTAACTCTTGTGACAGATTACCAGTATTATGCATGCCCTGTTACTGGAATTGGTAAAGGCAGCCGTGTACCAACCGGCGAATGTCTCGCCACGCGACTCCGATGCCCGCGTTAGGGGCCATCTTAGGGAGAGGTGGGCGTCCTGTCGTGCCGAGTCAGTCCGGCACAGATCTATCTTGCTTCGTATCTAAACCATGTCAGGCCGCGACGATCCATCGTGCCTATTGTGTCTGGTTATGTCGGTCCGGCTCGCCTTCGGCGAGCCCAGATACGGTCCATTTGCGCTTCGTGCCGTGTTGGTCTAGGCCCGGTCCATTTGTACTATTGCGACAAGAGAAAAAAAAACCGAAGACGTACGGAGCTGATGCAGTGGACACAAATATTATGGAAAAACGAACTAAATTTTATTTATTCTTGACCGCTGCTCCCTCTCTCTCTCAATCTCTCCTGCTCGCTCTCTCTTTCACCCAATCAGTCTCTCTCTAAACTTGCTTGATTTTTATACTATTTTCTGAAGTGCTGAAGTCTAACTAAGTAGAAAAGGACAGCCGAGTGTGGCTACACGTGGTATAGGGCTGCTCGTCTCGCCTGATGTTGAGGGAGCTAAAGTTGAACTCTCACATACATGTTCCTTAAGGAGGCTAGCTCGCTAAATGATACGGTCCTCGCTGATGGATCGGTCTGTCTTTACTTTAAGCTCTTATTCAAACGAGAATTGCTATAGTTGAACCGAAATAGTCATTGCGAGGAAGACGGGAATTAGCAGTCTCTAGGGGGAATGTTGAGGCAAACTTACATGCTGACAAGCTAGTTAGGTGCCGAGTTGGATTAGACATCGCAGGTTTCAGTTTTAGAATTGGGAAGAGGTTAAGAACCTAGTGGAATCCACTGTGAGGGGAAGTGCTAAAGTGATACTAAAATGGGCTTGGGCACAACTTCCGCTATTACTCGAAATAATCTCTCTTGTCTAATCATTCTCTCTCTCAATCTCTCAGTCTCTCTCGTCAGATCAATCTCTCTCGCACGCTCTCTCTATCTCAGTCTCTCACTCGCTCGAGGAGAGGGAGAGAGAGTAGGATTGAGCCAGGAAGAGTGATATAGGGAGCCAGATAGGTGTTCGGCATGTCCATTACTTGCAAACTTCTTTAGTAGGACGGGTAGCTTTGGAGATCTTTTTTTTATGTTTACCGTTGTCCTCAGAATAGTCAAGTGGATCTCTATCTTTGTGTAACTGTGTCTAAATATGTGACATAGAGAGTCGAAAAAAAGATAATACCTAAACTTTCTCTTTTTTTTTCTAGATAATACCTAAACTTTCTCTTTTTTTTTTCTTTCTCCGTTCATTTTTTTTCACCCAATTTCCCTATTCCTTTATTTTTCCCCTCCCCTTTCCCGGTTTCCTCCAATTTCTTCCCATCCCCCTTCCCCAATTTCCCCCCTTTTCCAGGTTTCCCCCCAACCGACGCCCTCTCCCCTTCCCCTAATTTTTTCACCTCCCCCCTCGACCCACCTCAACGCGCCCGCTCGCCTCCTCCGTCCTCCACCATCCCCCTCCTCCGCCTCCGCCTTCCACCGCCTCCTCAGCCTCCTCCACCCGGTGCCCCCTCGGCCTCCTGGCGGGCGTGGCGCAGGACCATGGCAACAGAGCGGCCCTGGCGACGCGGCGGACTCGACGACGCGGGAGGCGAGGCGGCGCGGGCGTAGGTACCCCCTCCACCTCCTACCCTTCCTCTTCCTCCACGGCGTGGGCCAGGAGCTGCGTGGGCACGACGTGGGTGAGGCATGGTAGCACGGAAAGGCGCGCGGGCCAGGCGGGGTGGTGCGGCAAGGGAGTTGGCGCGGGTGCGATGCGTTGTAGGCCATGGCGACCGCGCGAGCATGGTGAACCAACCGCTTCGCCTCCCTCCCCTCACCTCCTCACTCCCCCCGCCTCTGCGGGCATTGCGCGCACAGCGGGCATGGTTGAGGCGGCGGCGTGGGCCACGGAGGATGCGATGGCAGGCTACAGCCACGGCGGGCGCTCGACCTCGCCCTCGGCCACGTGCTCGACCGCGTGCCCTGCCACGTGCCGGTGAGTTGGTGTGCCGCCATGCGCTCGAAACTCTGTGAGGGCTGTGCCGACCCGAGCACGGCCCATTGCGCCGTGCCGTGCCGGGCCGCCCATCGTACCCGATTGGTAGGCCCGACACGGCCCGAGCAAACGTGCCAGGCTGGCATGACCCGTTCTCAACAATTCCGTGCCGAGCCCTGGGCCAGGCTGGGCCAGGCGTGCCTCGTGCTGGCCCGAAATGGCCCGGCCCAGACGCCCACCTCTAAGATTCTTAGGACGTATAACGGTATAAGATGTTTATATATGGTTGTTTGAAAGGAGATGATATAGCTACATCATCAAGCATCCATATAAAAGTTATTTCCTTTAATTTAAGTACTTTTTTTTGTAGGTGATTAGATGTTATATTATCTATTAGGCATATATAATTATACACATAAGCACCTGCTAAACATCGACGTTTGAAAAACATCTTATCTATCTTATATGGTAAGAAAAATCAGTTTTTTATTACTAAGCATGACTCTAGACACCTGTACTGTACATACATGTAGCCTGGTAAAAAAATACAAGAAAGAGGCCACGAAAGCAACACCTCTCGGTTCATGATGGATTAGATTGATTCATGCGTGGGGGCGTTCATCTATCTCGGTTTTCAGCAGAGGGTCGTGCTGTTTGCAACCGGAAAAGGAGGACGCATGGAGGGAAGCTTTGCTACTGAGACTCGGATGGAAGCTGGCAGGAAGGACAGGCACATGTGAGTATGTGACAGGCAACACAAGTGCTTCCATGCCAACATCAATGGTTTCTGCTGATATAATTTCTGATAGAATTCCTAAGTTGGGCTAATTAGCGTCTCCCGTTGTCTACTACTGTAAAATGTGTTTTTATGCTATGGTCAGCCTCACAGCACTCTACAACCATATGTAATCATACAAGTTCGTCAAGGGTCGTGATTTAAGGCTTAATCTTAAAGTGACATGCAAGATATATAGATTCATTTGTTTCAGCTTCTGATTATGGATTTTAGATTATAGGAGAAACTGCTTCTGATTGTGAGATAATCGGGTCGGGCCGATTGCGACTTCTAGGTTCTGGATCAGGCCGACGAGAATCAGCAAAAATCAGCGAGAATCAGGTTTTAGTCGGGTTCTGATTCTATGTAGAGGACAATTTTTGATTATAAGAAAAACTATCCAGAATTCTCCCGTTCGATAAACAATCAATTTAAGTAGAAACTGAAACGAAGGGGCCATATTACCAAAGAACACATGCGCGATCAGACTAACTAGAAAGGGTCGCGCGCTACGCTGCGCCGTGAGAAATTCAGTTGTGCGACGTTGCGACACGCGAAATTTGGTTCGATGATTAATTTTTTTTGGAAAAATGGGTCTGAGGACACAAAGGACATAAATGTATGAGCCGTCGGTGAATCCGCGGATTTTTTGAAAAAAACGCGAAGGGATATAAACGTAATTTCATTTTTCAGGTCAATACAACCCAAAAATATCTTTTAGGACCTAAACGTAATTTTGTTTTTATGAGCTGTCGGTGAATCCGTGGATTTTTTGAAAAAAACGCGGAGGGATATAAACGTAATTTCATTTTTCAGGTCAATACAACCCAAAAACATCTTTTAGGACCTAAACGTAATTTTGTTTTTTTCGTCGTCGAATCCACGAACTGCTATGAGCCGTCGGCGAACACGGGGGCTTGTTTGAAAAAAACCGCGGAGGGATATAAACATAATTTCATTTTTTCGGGTCAATCCAGAAAAAAAAAACGTTTTTCGGGATCTAAACGTAATTTTGTTTTTTCTCGGGTTGATTCCGCTAAAAACGTGTGAGGACACGAGCATAAACCCGAAGGACCGAATGTAATTTTATTTTTTTTGGGTCTATTTTATTAAAAAACTGACAAAAAGACCCGAACGTAATTTCCAATTTTGCGGAGGGCGTTTTTGCGAGAGGGGCGACGTGGCATAGCTGAGCTCTCGCCAATCCCACCCGCTTTAAGGATAAGAATATTGTTGCTACTGATGTCTTTTCTTTTTTCTCTTCCTCTTAAATTAATGGCAGAGCTCTTACTATTTTTTTAAAAAGCAACACCTCTCAACCAATGCTAAAATCAGGATGAACCAGTGATTTAAATCGTGATCTATTGCGGTTTTCGCTTTTGGAAGTTAATCTATACCAACGGTAGTTTCCAATATTTGCTATAGCTTTTTTTTTTTTTTGCCGGTCACCGTGATACCACGACAATCGCCATCTAAATCATTGGTATGAACAAAACTTCCATGCATACGCGTACGATCAATTCGGCCCAGTCAATATGAACCGTTGCGTTGCTTACAAAATAACCAAGCGCCAAGGGAGGGACCACATGAAGGCCTGATTTGAGACAAAACTAAGCAAATGCACGCAAAAGTGAAGGAAGATAAAGAGGGTAAGGTCAGCATCATTGTTCACTTCAGTAGATTTCCTTGTAATTAGGGGTGAGCATTTTTAAACCGAAACCGAATTACCGAACCGAATTAATCGATTATTTCGGTTTATTCGGTTTTCGGTTCGGTTTTTGTTTTGGTATAATTCGGTTTTCGGTGTTCGGTTTGGTTTTTGACTTCAAAAAATCGAAATAACCGAATAACCGAATAGCCCACATACAATACCACTTTTATAATATTCTTCCTAAAATTACTAAACAATTCTCATATTCTAATACATTTATGTATATGTTTGGTATATTCACATGTTCTATTATACTTATATTGTAATAATCTATGAATATTGTGTAGGTTTAACCCTACTCTATGTTGCGATATGAGAAGGACTAAATCTAATATACCTAGTGTTTATTCATATTTCGGTTAATGAAAAAACCGAATTAACCGAACCGAAATATTTCGGTTAATTCGGTTCGGTTTTTTATTTTGGTTTGAGAAATTTGGTTGCTAGTTTCCAAAAACCGAATTATTTTAAAATCGAAAAAACCGAACCGATCAAACCGAAAAAACCGAATGCCCACCCCTACTTGTAATCAACTAGCTAGCTAGTAGTATGGAGTAATGCTTTAGCCAAAGAGCCATTGACCCCACCCCACCCCAGTCCTCTCAAACAAAAAAAACCTCCAGTATGTCCACACATTAATATCTGGACATCAAATCTATGAGATTGGTTGCACGTTTAAATATTTGTACTCTCTTTGTCTAATTTTATTAGACTTATTTTTTCTTGATATATAAACTAAGGAGATATTAAAAATAATTATACCATTCTTAATTATTATCTCTAAGCACTATATTTAATGCATGTATGTAGAAAATATCAAATATATCAAGATATTTATTAGGGATATAAAGATAACATCACACTTATTTATATTGAAATATAAAATACGTCTTATATTTATAAATAAAATTAATAAAAAATACGATATGTAAACTTAGATAGAGAGATTACTGTCTATTAAAACTAGATGTCAATGGGGCTCGTACGCCTAGCCTAATAAAGACTAACAGATGAGAAGAAGCTACGTGATCCTAATCATTTCATGCCAATGCGGATCTGTCGAACCAGTAATTGTATCATACCATACCTTTTCTAAAGCTGAAAGATTTCCTGGCCTCGCGCCACGTCTCACCCCTTCCAAAAAGCCGCTCCTGTTTTCTCCTGTGGTGTCTCGGTGGCGGCTCGATGGTGTCCGCTTCCGCTTCTTGTACCTTCATTAAAAGTCGAAGAATTCTCGGGTTGTGGTTCATTTGAGCCGGCTCGGCAGCGGCTCCCGCGAGCCGTGAACAAAAAATTACGCTTAAATCCTTTTTTCGAAAAAAATTACGTTTAGATCCTTTTTCGGGAAAAAATACGATTAGATCCTTTTTTTTGAAAAAGAATATATATTACGTTTAGGTCCTTTATGAGTTTTTAGTCATTGCGTTTGGGTTCTTTTTCGGAAAATCAATTACGTTTAGGTCCTTTTTTTTGGGAAAAAATACGTTTAGGTTCTTTTTATGGAAAAAAAATATACATTGCATTGGTCCTTTTTGCATTTTTTTAGCATTACGTTTAAGCCCTTTTCCGAAAAAACAAAATTCTGTTTAGGTCATTTCCCGGGGGAAAAAATAGTTTAGGTCTTTTTTGCCGGTTTCCGTTTTTCTCAAGGCGGACCTTCCGTTCCAGAGAAATCGCAGATTGTACCCCTTTAACCGTTTCGCGTCTTTCCTCGATTTGCTCGTGTAGGGAGCGGCAGTCGCACGTTTTCTCGATTTGTTCGCATGGGGAGTGACGGCCACGAACGTGACGCGCCGCGGTCTTATCTAGTTGTTTTGATAAAGGTATGAGTTGAGAGTTCTACACGGTAAAATTCCTACATTTCATTTCAAACAGAGCTTGCGGACCGCATGAGTAATACATGGCTATCTCTGTGAGACTGTGACCTACCAATTAGCTGTTATTCCTAACAAAAATATTAAATAGCTCTTATATATGTTAGCTCGCTACTAGAGTGATCTACATGCACGCATGATGAGTAGCAGATGAAAAATTAATGGGATAAGTCAACTTTACACCCTCTCAACTTTCAAAAGTCCATATAACATCCTCAACTATGAAATCAGGTATTTAGTAACCAAACTTACGAAAATGAATCAGTTTACACCTTAAAGCAATTTTGAAGAGTGGTTTTCTTGACGCAGATCCAACTTAGAGTGGTTTTTTTTGCCATTGTAACATCCTGAAAAAAAATGCAAAATTGAATAAAATATAAAATTAAAGTTGAATTATGATGTTAATTTGAACTTCTATTTTTTATGCATTTCTTGGATACGAGATTTTTGATAGATGCTTTTAATACCAAAACTAGTATTTTCAAAATTTAAAATTAAAAATCATATAAGAAATCAAATATAAAATGAAAGTTGGAGTTATGATTTTATTCAAAATTTTCTGCCATTTTCTGGATTTCCTAAATTTTGTCCTCTTTGGAAATTCTTTTAAATAATAAATTTTTGAAGAATAATCAAATGGAAATAAAAACATATAACAACAAAATCTAAAAAAATTATATTTAAATATAGAAAATCTGTACAAAACTATTGCTTCAGTCTAAAAGCTATGTGAACACATTTACTCATGAAAAGAAATGTGAAATAATGGAATTTGACTAAGAATAGTAAGCTTGTCAGATTTAATTAAAAATTCAAAAACCTGATCTAGTTCTGAAAATTTTACCATATATTATGAAGGTATAGTTACATCTTCAGTACAAATATAAAAAATAAATAGTCAAATTTGATTCCTTTAAAAATTCCAAAACTGAAAACCCAAAAATTTCAAGATTTCAATGTCATAATTACTATAAAATAAATACAAAAATATATTAAACTTAAAATTTTAAATAATAATAATAAAATCATAATAAACCGCCATAAATATTTTCAAATTTTTTTTACAGTGTTTCAATTCTCAAATAAATTAAAAACAGAAAAGAAGAAAATGAACAGTTCAGCTTGTCAGGATTTTATAAATTTGCACAGATAAGATCTTCCTCTGAAATTTCTACAGTAGGATAAATATTTACTTCAGATCATTTATAAAAAGTTTCAAACATTTTTTACTATAAATATTTCTTCAATTAATTACATGAATCTTGATCTGTCCAGAAAATTTGAAGTCGGTTTTCCTTTTGCCCTCACTTCCATGTGGGACCTACTCCCTGCCGACCCCACATGCTAGCGCCACCCAGCCACTCTGTCCTTGCCTCTTCTCTAGCCCGACACTACCTTGCCCAAGCTTTGCCACGGCAGGCAATTCCCGACCAATGCAACTCCAAAGCAAACGTCACGCGAAGCGTCGTCGCCCAAGCTGTCCATGTCATATGAAACCAACTGCCATTTCTGCACTGCCAAGACTGCTCTGGACCAGCCAACCATTGTCCTTGCCTCATCCATGGCCAGCACTGTCATTGCCTCTAGCTCTGTGCCACCGCCTCTCACACTCCGTAGCTCCAAACAAGGTCATCATGACGCAGCCGGCTTATCGATCTATCTCATCGCCATCAAGGTTCCTGCCACCCATGCTCTGCGCTGCCACTGCCATTTCCAAACCCTGGCACCGCCATAACCCACGACGGCTTTGACTGCTGCATACCTGAGTCGCCGTTCACACCTCGGCTGTTGTAGAAACTACGGCGCAACATCGGTTGTCTTCGGGTATAAAAGGGGTATCCAAGCCTTGCAAGCCACCCCACCACCTCCCCTTCCATTCCTAAGCCCCAATTGGGTGTATTTCCACTTTCTTGCCTGGCCTCAGCTTCATTACTCCGCCGCCACCAAGCACGACACAATTTCTTGTTCCATGCACCAATTTCCAATTAGCCTCGCTGAGAGCAACATCATCTACTCCTAATCGCAACCCTTTGCTCAATTGAAGGTATAGTTACATCTTCAATACAAATATAAAAAATAAATAGTCAAATTTGATTCCTTTAAAAATTCCAAAACTGAAAACCCAAAAATTTCAAGATTTCAATGTCATAATTACTATAAAATAAATACAATATATATTAAACTTAAAATTTTAAATAATAATAATAAAATCATAATAAACCGCCATAAAAATGTTCAAATTTTTTTGACAGTGTTTCAATTCTCAAATAAATTAAAAACAGAAAAGAAGAAAATGAACAGTTCAGCTTGTCAGAATTTTATAAATTTTCACAGATAAGCTCTTCCTTTGAAATTTCTACAGTAGGATAAATATTTCCTTTAGATCATTTATAAAAACTTTCAAACATTTTTTACTATAAATATTTCTTCAATTAATTACATGAGTCTTGATCTGTCCAGAAGATTTGAAGTCGGTTTTCCTTTTGCCCTCACTTCCATGTGGGACCTACTCCAGCCCGACACTACCTTGCCCAAGCTTTGCCACGGCAGGCAATTCCCAACCAATGCAACTCCACGGCAAACGTCACGCGAAGCCTCGTCGCCCAAGCCGTCCATGTCATATGAAACCAACTGCCATTTCTGCACTACCAAGACTGCTCTGGACCAACCAACCATTGTCCTTGCCTCATCCATGGCCAGCACTGTCATTGCCTCTAGTTCTGTGCCACCACCTCTCACACTCCGTAGCTCCAAACAAGGTCATCATGACGCAGCCGGCTTATCGATCTATCTCATCGCCATCAAGGTTCCTGCCACCCCATGCTCTGCGCTGCCACTGCCATTTCCAAACCCTGGCACCGCCATAACCCACGACGGCTTTGACTGTTGCATACCTGAGTCGCCGTTCACACCTCGGTAGCTATAGAAACTACGGCGCAACATCGGTTGTCTTCGGGTATAAAAGGGGTATCCAAGCCTTGCAAGCCACCCCACCACCTCCACTTCCATTCCTAAATCTGTAACAGCCCAAAATTTAATAAAATAAGAAATATAATATAAAAAATATTCATGTGATTTATTGTTGTATTTTCTGGTTTTTCAGAATTAAAAAAATTCTTTTTGGCTTTTTCCTATTAAAAGAAATCCAAATGATTTATATAGTAAAATGGTAAAAAGTAAAAATCTAGAATCAGTAAAAATTTGTAAAAAACCTCAGATAAATCCTAGATCCATCCAGAATCCTGTTTGTGCCACTTGCACTGATCTGGATCAATAAAATAAATTAAAAGACAAAAGTAATCATGAGGAGATAATCAAAATCTGAACTTGTAAGATTTCTTCAGAAGCTGTCTGAACTTAACCTGAATTAAAAAGTTTACCATGCCGACATATTGACCTTACCCATCCCTGGTAAAAATATCAGAAATTTATCCTTGCATTTGGTAATTTTAGAAATTCAAAAATAGAAAATCAGAAAAGCTAAAAATTGCAATGTCAGAATTATTAGAATTTAAATATTGAACATAAAATCACGAAAATTTTATACAAGGCATATAATTATATTATAAACTCCTGTAAAATTTTCATAAAATATTAAGCTCATTTGGATCATAAATTAAATATAAAACAAAATGAGCAGAAATGTAAAAGCCACATTGTCAGAATTATTTAAAATTTTACACAGACCATAAAAATGTGAAACTTTTACTGGAAACTAATAGTTATCTTTCCAACTCGTGGTAAAATTTTCATAAAATTTTTGAACCGTTTGACTGCCAGATTCAATGGATTTGTTTCGAGCCATTCTGAGACTTCGGTTGAATCGCTCCCTCCGGTCACTGCCATGTGGGCTTGACACCCTGAGCTGGCCCCTGCCGACAGCCTCCCCGCCAGCTGTACCCCACCCGTCAGCCACCTACTCCCGATTCTTCTCCCCTTTTCTCCTCTCCGCTCTCTACTCTCTCTCGCGAAGACAGCCGAAGCCGCTCCATTCACCGCCTTCACCGAGCCGGCGTCGCGTTACGAGTTGTCGTCATCCCGCCGCAATCGCGCAAACCGAGGTCACCTGCACGTCACCCCTACCACACCGTAGCATCCTCGAACGGCGTACTCTCTCTCTCGCCCCAAAGAACGGCCAAGAAGCGCAGCCGCGGCAACACCTTGATCGACCAACGCAAAACCACGCCAAACCTCCTCTCCATCCTTTATAAAAACCTCGGCGGTCGTCCCTGGAAACGTAGTAGCCAACCAGAACTACGTAAACCACAGAAAAGCTCAACCGTGCCCCCTTTCTTCCCCAGCTCCGGCGAACACCCGAAAAGGAGAAAAACAACCAAACTCGCCCTCCGCCAAACCATTCCTCGAACCATCACGCCTGAAGCATCCTCTTAGCACACTGAAGCCTTCCCCAACCTCAATTGAGGGTCTTCTTCCCCGGTGAGCCACCGCGCCCAGCTCCTCCATCCGCCGCCGCCCCGCGCACGGTGAGAACCCCTTTCCGATACCTATTTCTTTGAATGAAAGCTAAAAACCGAATCCCAGTGTCTCACTGATGCCCACCATGGCGATCTTCAAGCTCGGGAGGCCTTGGTTTCGCCGTTTCGCCACCGACCATGTCTGCTGTCGCCCCCTCGCGGTGACACGCCGTCTTCGGCCATCTCCGGTTGGGTTAGCACCACCCCTAGGTTCGCACGAACATGCTGGTGCTCGTCATGGTACCCATCCGCCACCTCCGGCGATGCTTCGCCGCCGGCGAGCTTTGCAAATCTTCTTCTCTGCTTTGGGTGGTCGACGAGTGGGTCCCCCTTGTCATTCGGACGCGTAGCCTAAGACTGCCATGCGGGCCGCGGTGGTCAGCCTCGCGCTGCACAGTCACGTAGGCTCGCGCGTCAGCCACTTAGCGCTCGACCTCTCGCTGCCAACTAGGCCCATCCTGTCAGCGCCTCGACCCGGCGCAGCCCGAAAAAGGAAAGCGGGTTTTCAGTGCGAAAGCAAACTTTCCATTTTTGGGAAATTTTCTAATTTCCAGCATTTTCCAAAAATAGAGCAAGTTCAAACTTGAATATATTTTGAACTATCTGTACAAATTTAATGAAATAAATTTTTAAATTCATATAAAATCATGTAGATTCATAATATGCAAAAATATTTTGAAAATGACCTATGTTTGAATTTTCAATTGAAAATTTAAGAAAGAGTATAAAATATGCTATTCATAGAATTTTTGCAAATAATATCCAAATTGAGTAAACTAAATTTTTTTAGTCTCCTGGTAATCTTAAGAACCTGAATATGTAAAAGTACTTAGGGTTTGCTATAATAAAAATTTGAGTTAATAAATCATTAGTTAAAAAATTCAATATTAGTCCAAATAAATTTAATCCTTTAAAATTGTAAAATAAGAATAAGTGATCCATGCAAATATCCCTGGTTTATGAAATTATTTTATTTGAATTTTTTCATCTGATTTCTTTTTGGCCTTATTGAAGTTTATTATTTGTTATGCAACTATTATATGACGTGTATAACCCGACGAATCCGGAGTAGTCGACGACGAGCAAGAGTTCGACTATGAGAATAATCAACAAGGCAAGCACCCCCTTTGATCATATTGATCCCAGTTTTATAAATGATTTTATTAAATGTTTTACTGCATACTTTATTTTTATTAAAGTCTGCTATATTACGGGTATTGGTAATTGTACCTGTAGTTACATAGAACTTCCTTGATAAGTATGGATTTGTGAACCTTGATAACCCTAGAATAACATAGGTAGTACTTAATGTCAATTTGGGTTACTCACACTAGTCTTGCTTAGCCATGCATAAAGAAATATAAAACTTTAATAGGATTAAAAATGTTGGTTATGACATTTATTGGGAAAGACCTTCTTATGGTTGGTATTTTGATCAAAAATGAAAATAAAACTATGGTTTTGATGCGGGCAATTATTGGCAATAGCCGGGTGTACAAGGGACTTGTACGTAGTGTAGGGGGACATTATTGCCCGTGTCGGATTAAGGACCGAACTACGTGTTCGTTAAACCCAAGAATTACCGTACAACCACAAGTGCTGGTATGGGGTAGTCTTAACCTATTAAGTTGCTTAAAACTAGCTTTGCACATTGGTAGGCTGGAGTAGTATGAGCTTCTTAAGTGACTGGTTGTTCGGAGGGGCGCCCACACCGAAGTGTTGGGAGTCACGTTTGCTGATACAACGGTGAATGTCATGCTATGGATATACTTAACCATTACTGTGCAGTGACTGTACAAACATTTACACCATAGTATGGGTTTAACGTCATCGGGCTGGTGCAAAGTTAGGATTAAGAAATGTAACGGTTATGTTATGATCTCCTTGCCGACACACCAAAGGAAGTGTGTTATTGGCCTAGCAAAAGGGGTTGATCATTACTTGTGGGTAAAGCTGTACATCTCTGTAGAGTATGAAACTTTTCGAAAAGCCGTTCCCGCTGTTATGGGAGTCTTGGTGCGCCAGCACTAGTTAGATGTTTTTATTTTCATAAAACTGGATTCTACCGGGTATTGGTAGAAGTTGGTTCATGATGTGGTCATAATACCTAGGTTCGTGTAATTTTACTTAATCGTACTTACATTATGATATTTTCTGCATTAAATCGCTTTTACTCAATTTCGTTTGCAATCTACTATTCAGTATTTACATTTCAAGTTTGCTTTATGCAAATCAACCATAAGCCTTTCCTTTGAATTGGCTTGCATGTATATTTAGGTTTTGCTAAAGACTTGCGAGTACGTAAGTACTCAACTTGCTTATATTGATGTTTTTAGGTGAAGAACCAGAATACCCCGACGATACATTTTATGATGCAGGATTCGGGGATATGAACGATGAATTTTACTAGGGTTCACCTTGTCAGTTGCCTGTGGGGATACTGGGTTAAAAGGCATACTACAAGAAACATGTCTCCACTGAAATGTTTTACTTTTGGTATTGTAAGAATATTATGTACCTTGCTTCCGCTATGATAATAAAGTTTGTGTATGACTGTGATATCAATTTGTAATTGTGCGTGCTGGCCACTGATCATGGGACTAGTACGAAAAGCACATGGTACCCATTATTGATATTTATTATCAAAAATGGGGGCCTTACAAAGCCCCAATTGGGTGTATTTCCACTTTCTTGCCTGGCCCCAGCTTCATTTCTCCGCCACCACCAAGCACGACACAATTTCTTGTTCCATGCACCAATTTCCAATTAGCCTCGCTGAGAGCAACATCATCTACTCCTGATCGCAACCCTTTGCTCAATTGAAGCTACCACTGACCAAATCACCACCGCCACCAAGCGTCGTCTTCCTTACGACCGACGCACGGTGGCAAGCCACCCCAATTAACCGTCGATGCCATTAAGAGGTAAAATAGAACCCTAGGAACCTCTAGATCCTCATACACCCATTTTTCGAGCTTGAGCATGAGCCAAGCTCACTTGCGACTAGCCGACCATGGCGGCCACCGTGAGCTCATAGAGTTGCCCTACCTCCGGCCATAATTGGCCGTGTCCGGGGCTACCCCTAGATGCTCTACAACTCCCTGGAACCATTCGCGCTGTCGACCGGCCGGAACCGACACCACCTCGCCAGCGGCAAGAAGCATTAGCTCCGCCCCTATTTTTGTTCGCTGATAGGTGGGGCCACCCTGTCAGCTAGCGTGAACGCAATAGGCGTTTAAGTGTTGAAGTGTGTTTTCAATGAAGTGAAGACGTATTTTGCTATTTTAGGGTATTTTCAAAATTGATCCCAATTTAAACCTTGATATCTTTTGCATTTTAAGTCCAATCCCAGTGAAACAAATTTATAAATTCATATAATATCATATAGCTCTAGAATATGCAAAAATATTCAATTTTGCACCACAGTTTGGATTATTTGAATTAAAGTTTGGTTGAAACCCTAATATGGCTACTATTGAAAATGTGTAAACCATAGCTCCTAAAATTATGAAACAATTTTCTAATTGATCCTGAGATCCTAAGAAACCCATTTCTACAAAAACATTTAAATTTGCACCTTGTTTGAATTAAATTTGTAAATACATCATTATTCAATACATAGAAAATCCAAATAACAATAATTAGTGCAAACAAATTCAAAATAGAGTGAAACCAATTCCTAAGTCTTTCTAAGACCATAGTATCCCTGGTTATGCAAACAAATTAATCTAGGGTCCCTGTGCAAAAAATTTGAAACTAACATACAAATATACCTAATATAGTCAATATTGGAACCAGAGGCAAAGCCAGGATTTGGATAAGCCTCGGGCCAAAAATAAGTGACTATTACTAATGTCAAAGACTATGAATATTGAGGTATAACAAAAGTACAACACAAATACATAATTAAAAATAAATTTGAATTACATGCTTAACATTTCAACAAAATAGATAAAATATGTCAAAATAATATAGCGTAGTGGAGTGGTTCAAAATAATATGTTCGAATCTAGCAATTAAAGATAACTACAAACGAAACCAAACATTTAAAAATCTAATGACTGATGCAATTAACAAACAATAAGTATAACCAATTATTACCATTAACAATTCACAAAGCATAAGTGCATAACCAAAGATACCATTAACCAATCAAAATCATCAAATGATCAATCATCACCTAATCTGTCCAGTGTCCATACTCCACAATCTTCAGTTCTTTACAATTCACAAAGCATAAGTGCATAACCAAAGCTACCATTAACGTATTAACCAATTAAAATTATCAAATGATCAATTATCACCTAGTTTGTCCACTTGCAGACTTGCTGCGCTCTGGCCGAAGGCACCTTGTGCGCGGGTTGTGATCGACGGGCAGGGGGGCGAGGGCGATGGCTGGCGAGCGCCGGGCGGGAGCGGGCCGAGCGATGACTTTGGGCGTCGTGGGATTTGCAGGGCGGGATCTGCCTCTACCCTTCCAGGCAGCGGCCAGCTAACTGGACCGGGGGTGGCACGACTGCGCGAGGAAGAGCTGGCTCAGGCGTGCGCTAGCGATGGCTAGGGCGTCCTCCTGCCTCTGGCCGGGTGAAGTGCTGATGATGGGTATTGGGCTGGACTGGGCCGCGATTTGCCAGTCCTTGGGCCCAATTCTGCACAAGCTACTTGCTCCACTATTATTTGGGCTAGGCCTTGTGCCGAGGCCCCACCGGTCCGAGGCCCAGCTCCGCCCCTGATTGGAACTATATAAACCCTAAACCATAAAATTATGAAATAAATTCCTAAAACCATAAGTAACTCAATTCTGCAAAAATATTTAGATTTGAAGTTAGTTTACATTGACATCATAAATAGATTAGTTCCAATGCCTTTTAGATTTAAATAACTATAATTATCGCAAATAAAGTTTAAAATGCAATGGAACAATTCTTAGGCTTTGTTAGTACCATGGTACCCCTGTCATGCAAAAACATTCCATGTTTGAATTAATTTGAAATAAGTTTGCATGTAACATTGCTCTTAATACATATATGAATAGAATATGGTTAAAACACACAAATAAAGAAGAATACATATAAAACCACTTTGTAAGTACTCCATAGTTCTAGATCATCTAATCCTGCAAGAATAGTTAATGTTTGACTTAGTTTGAGTTGAATTCCTTAATAGCTTTGCTTTCCATGTACAAAAGTTAAAATATGAAGAACCTCTTCAAATAATACATAAAAAATTAGATCTTAAAGGCTCTATAGGACCAGACCACATAATACAACAAAAATTATTATAATTAGTCATAGTTTGCACTTAGCCCCTTAATTAGAATATGCTTTTATGTACTGGATATATACGTAATGATTCAAAGTATAAACAAACAAAATAACATAATTAAATATTAGATCATGTAGGATAAGTCCAAAAACATTCCTAAGGTCAAGACCATATTAATCTGCAAAAAGATCTAATTTGAATTAAGTTCATAAAAGATTTTATTTTCCATATATATAAAAAACTAAAATATTAAAATTTTCACAAATAAATCTAAAATATACCAAACTAGTTTCAAGACACTTCTAGGGTCAAGACCTACTAATGCTACAAAAATGGTTGTATAAGCATGTAAGTTGCATCCGCAAACCTAAAAAGAAATCTAACATTTCATCACGTAAACTTTAAAAATACATAAGATTAGGAAATGAATGCAATGTGATAAATAAACACTAATACCAATAAGACCAGCTTAAGAATGCTCCCTAAGGCAGGACCGTCCTATTTTGTAGAAAAAATTCTAATGAAAGATGCTTTGCTTCTGAATCGTGTTGAAAGCCTAACCCTCTGTGCTATAAACCTCAAAATCAATGACACAAACTAATAAACTTATATAATAAGAAATTAAGATTAAAAGTGTTTTTATCACAAGAACCTTCAATTCTAATTTATTTGGAATTTAGTTTCATTTGATTTCTTTTTGCCTCTTATTGTCATTGCTTCTTATTGCTGTTATACGATACGATAATCACGTGTAGATACCGTCGTACATGAAGATACTACTGAAGACCTTGATCCCGAGTCAATTTCTGAACCAACAAAGCAAGTCAAGCACCCCCTTTGATCATATTGATCCCAATGTTTTAATTTTATTTTGTTTTGTCAAATCTATTTATGCATGCACGTATTTACTGTAAATTTGCTATATTGTGGCACTAGTAGCTTTAACCCTATCTCATGGAACTTCCTTAATAAATATTGATATGTGAACCTTGATAACCCTAGAATAAGGTTAGACAATATATAATGTCAAGATGGGTATATGCGATTACATGTTAATCATGCTTAGCCATGCTTAAGTATTGAAAATTGAAATAATTAGATTAAACTATTTCTTAAAAATTTAAAAAGGTTGGATATGACATTAAAGGTTGCTGATATTTTGGCAAAAATGAAAATAAAACTATGGTTTTGATGCGGACGATTATTGGCAATAGCCGGATATGCATGTGACTTGCACATAGTGTAGGGGAAGATTATCGCCTGGGTCAGATTAAGTACCGAACTATTGTGTTGTTTTTAGGCTAAGATAAACGTACAACCACAAGTGCTGGTATGCAACGCCTTAACCTATTAAGTTACTTAGAACCGGCTTTGCATATTGGAAGGTTGTAGTAGTACGCGCTTTCTGAGACTAAATGCTCGAAGGGACGTCCACACTAAGGTGATTATGGAACAAACGTTTACCGATACAACGGTATACGCCTTACTATGGAGAGAAGTGGGACAGTGGGATGTGAAACTATTTGTCGTACATAGTGTACAAATATCTTCTGTCGCTGTATATAGTAAGGGTTTGTCGTCACCGGGCTGGTGCAACGTTAGGTCTAGGTAAAGTAACGGTTACGTTATGATCTCTCTGCGGCACACAAAAGGAAGTGTGCTAATAATGTTGCACAAAGAGATGATCATTCCTTGTGAGTAAAGCTGTACACCTCTGCAGAGTTTAAATCTTTTCGAAAAGCCCTGACCGTGGTCATGGCCACTTGGTAAAGTCATCACATAGTTACATGTTTGGTATTTTCAAAAATGGATGATTTGAAAACATGTGTTGGAAAGTTTACCTCTTAGGTGATTAATACTATACCATGTGTTGGCATGGATTGGTTTCAGCTATTGTGTCATGTGTTGGCAAAGATTGGATTTATTCCATGTGTTGGCAAT
Organism: Otatea glauca; assembly: GCA_036346275.1. Classification (NCBI taxonomy): domain Eukaryota; kingdom Viridiplantae; phylum Streptophyta; class Magnoliopsida; order Poales; family Poaceae; genus Otatea; species Otatea glauca. Next base: position 59,716,245 of record CM070721.1, read on the forward strand.
AGACGATTTGATGCTCACATCATGGAGGACTATGAGTTGTTATTTTATGCTTTACATACTTGTTATTTTCATATCAGTCAAACTCACTTTTACAAATTCCGTTTGTAAATTACTACTTGATTTTCAAGTTCAATTTTGCTTTACGTAAAGTAACTGTAGAAGCCTCCTTTGACACAGCCTGCATTACTGCATTTTTGTGATACACCTTAAGTATTACTGAGTACAAAAGTACTCATCCTTGCTTATTTGTTGGTTTAGTTGAAGAAGAAGCCCCCAAAGTTATATGCTTCGCCGCAGGATACGGAAAATTTGATGATGTGACTTTCTAGGGATTATACCTTGTCAGTTGCCTGAGGGTTAGATGGGCACACTACAAGACTTTTACTTCTTTCCACTGCAATACTCTGCTTTGTAAGATCTTAATGTATAAATTACCATTACCATATGTAATATTGAGTATGTATGTGTTATCAATTGTTATAAATGTGTGTACTAGCCACCAATCATGGGACTAGTACTGTATGCATATAGATCATCCATCTTGGTATTCTGTACTAAGAAGGAGGGTCGTTACAGCCATGGTTGCAGCCATGTCATCAATTTTTGTTGATACATATCCAAATGAGAGAAAGGATGATGATAAGAAGAAAGAGAATATATAGAGAGAGAAAAGATGTGAGAAAAAGGTTGACGATGTAGATGTTAACATCCTTGAATTGGATGTTTATTATGAAAACTCAACGGTGTTGCTGTTAATATAGCCAAAACAACTTTAAGTAGGATCCACATCATTAAAACTGTGCTCTAAAACCACTTTAGGGTGTAAATTGAACTAGTTTTTTTAGTTTAAAGGGTTAACCATCTAGTTTTATAGTTGAATGTGTCAAACGAACTTTCCGAAAGTTTAAAAGTGTAAAATAGATTTATTCTAAAAATTAATAGAAGCAAACTTGCAAACCTCACACATGTCTTATCTCATAGAGCGTCTCCAATTGATTACTTGAAATGCAAGCTACCATCTGTTGTAGGTGTGAAAACTAAACAAGAGTGAGGCGGTGGACGTACGCCGTTTAACGGGCCGACGTCCACGAACCACCCTACTCCTATCGGTGGGCCGACGGGGGGTTGCCTCGGAGGCCGGTCCCCAAGGGCTCATTAGTTTGCATGTGCTCTTTTATTATTCAAGAGAGCTCAAATTACAAATGAGAGATACATAAGGTATTTATACTCTCTAGAGCCTGTACAAATGACCAAACTACCCCTCATGAGAATAACTAGTCTATGAGTACAAGTGAGGGGCAATATTGTCTTTTTTAGTCATAACTACAATTCTTTGATCTGTGTGTTGTAGAGTGGGTCACCGGTTAGGTATTCTCCAACACAACCTATAGTGGATAGTGATTTTTTTAGTTTAATGAGAGGTAAAAGTTAAATGCCTACTTTACAAGGTATAATTAGTTACGCGCGCGTCGGCTTGCTGCGTTTTGCACGTGGATTTTCATATAGCGAATCTCTCTCACTTCGCAGCCATTAGTAGAGTTCCACACACATTTGCTACTTGAACATGTGAAGTACGATCTGTCATACATATAGCTGCGCGCGATTGCATGTGCCGTGTTTTGCCAGACTGGTGACGTGTTAATTTATCGTGCATGCATGCTTGCACGTTTCCGACATATATATAACAGCTCATTTAGAAACCTAAATATTTTGGCATTGCTAAACCATCCTTCCCTAATTCTTCGAAGTCAAGTCAAGTTCATATCCTCAGTTGTTAATTTGTGTGGCTCACCTTTAGCTAGGGAACATGAGTACTAATTAAGGCCGGCCCATTTTAAATAACGATTTTGCTATTTGTAAACTTTTTTTTTATTTCTTTTATGTCTAGATGGATTTTTGTGACGATTGAATTTGTATGGATATTGATGTGCCATATGATTGCATGTTGATCTCTAGTGGACAAATGCTTCAGAAAATTTGGATCACCTTACAAATAGATAACCCGTTGAAATAATGCAGCAATCATACACAATTTCTAGATGATTTATGTTGTTTCAAGTATGAAACACGTTTCGTACAAGCTCTTAATTAACTGGTACATATTTCATGGACTAGATTTGGAAAGATCTTGCACTTGCATATTTGACTCAACAATTTTATTTTAGTTTTTCAAAATCTTGTCCCAGCATTCACTTAAGAAGTAGTGGATGCTTGGATTCGAGTCTAGGTGGGCAGAGTGATCAACGCCACGTACACCTACCAACAAGTAGCGCTTGGTTCCGAGTTTCGACTTAGCACTATGTGACCCGATATTGCACATTACATGCATTTCTTATATCCAACTATAACAATGTGATTAATGTATTATGAAATTGAGGGAGTACGTTGTTTTGTGTTGGCTAATTAAAACCGTTTCTAAAGCAATGCATTTTTATTCGTTATTTGATTATTTATACAAAATCAAACTCCTGTAGACTTTATATTTACTAATCTAAATCAAAACCAAATTAAATCGGTGTTTTCTTCACAAGAATCTTTGTTTAACTGTCAAAGAAGAAAGCATCTATTCCCTCTAGGGTAAAGAAAACGGCGTGCCTCTCCGTCCCGGCGGGCCTCATGGAGAAGGGTGGCCGGGGACGACTGAACTAGCTAGCTAGCTTTATAATGTTCTCGCACACCCTCTCTACTTTTTCTCTCCTAAATGGGTCCCTGAAACCCCAATTTTGACCTTCCATATTTTTTTGTTCGGATTTGTGGCTGTCTTATGGGGATGCTTTAGTGACATTTGCATGCATAGACAGACAATCTTCTATTCTACTAAAGGGAAAGTGAGACTATAAGTTGAACTTGTTCACTCGTGATTCTTTGCAGGATCTTTATCTGTCGACCCATGTATTTGTCGTCACGCTATCTGAACACCTGAAAACTCCTTGAAACTAAGTGTCATGCATATATAGATCGTCTATCCTGATGTATATATAGCATCATCTAGCTAATTGGACAGAAGGATCCTTTATCTAACAACAAGTTCACTCATCTATTCAATTAAGAAATTAATAACTAACTGAGAGGTGCTTCAATGCTTTTCTTTTTTACAATTGCACAAATATTAAAGCATGAATGAAGGGTAGATGGAGATTACTTACCCCTTCGCTTGCTTTAAGATTTGTGCAACTTATATTGGGAGGGAAAACATTGAAGCACTGCTCTAACTAAAATGGATTTCATGCACGCACTTGATGGACGGGCTAGTTTTTTTGTCAGGTTTTCGATTGACGGAGATCTATTGCTGTTTATGCGCACCAATCTAGCTGCTGGTGCTTGTTCATTCGAAAGGTTAAGCTGTTACATGTTAGTTAGATAGGGAAAAGCAAGTGATATGCTGGTACATCGACATTAATCGAATGTATACTCACTTTCATTGCCGGGCAAGAATTAGAGGAGTCGCTAGTCTTGCTATGTCTCATGCATACATATATATATATATATATATATATATATATATATATATATATATATATATATATATATATATATATATATATATATATATATATATATATATATATCTGCAGATGATATGCTGGTTTTCAGGCATCAACAAAAGGTAAGATGGCTACTAGGTCCCTCACTGGAACTATATATTGGGTATGTTGTGATGTCTACTTGGCCAACTAACAATTCCCGGGGCTCAATGCAAATACATTGGCTTTTTAATTCCCACACAATCTACAAGCCATCATTTAGACATGATGGTGTTTGCAGTATACTCCTTTTCCGTCCATTGATGTCTATGCATAACTTGATCATTGATGATTCGATGCACTGATATAAAGTATGTACTTTCTTTGATATGCACCAGATCGACTCTAGGACATGCATGACAATTAAGTAAGTAATTTCATGCATTGTAAAATTAAACTACTGTCGTCTAATCCCTAGAAGAACAATACTATATAGAGCACGTTTCCAAATTGCAACCGTCATCTTAATTACAATAGTACATGAGCAGTCATTTTTTCCAAGCCCTAGCTAGGTAAAATATGAACCCGGCGTGAACGTCTAAAACAAAGGGAAATATTATCTCTCGTACTAGGACTTAAGGGAAACTGATAGTATATATCTCACATACATACCCATAACTAGTGCCTTTTGGAACACTAGCTGTACTCACAAACAGATAGTATACAGCGCTGTTTTAGTCAACAACCTATCACGCGACTTCCCTATCGTGCTATGTTAGACCGGTCGGTATGAGCTCATCTTGTCTTGTACCTAAATCGTGCCGTACCGCCGCAGCCTGTCGTGCCCACAGTGCCGATGAGCCTAGGTGTAACAGCCTCAAAAATCATAAAATAAAAAAAATGAAATAAAAATCTTTTGTATATTATTTTCGAAATTTCTGAATTTCCTGGATTTTCTGTGTATTCTTTTGGCTTTTCTTTAATGCAAGAAAGTGAAACAAAGAATATGGTAAATAGAAAATGGTAAAAAGTAAACATGTTAATTCAACAAAAATTTACCAAAGCCTCCAAAAATATCTGAGGGCTCTCCTCAGCTTGCTTAAGTCGGTGGGTAAGCTGGATTAATAAAAATAACAATTAATCAAAGATAATCATGAGTAAATATCTCAGGGTAAAATGGTAAAACAATTTGGTAAAAATATCTATAAGTCATCCTGACCCAATCTTTTTATCTTGCCGACATAAAAACAGTATAAACCTTCAGTAAAAATATCAAGAATTTATTAATTCATTTTATAATTTTAAAAATTCAAAAACAGTGAATAAATAATCTAGAAAACAGTAATGTCAGAATTTTTAAAATTTAAATAATAATAATTAAAGTCTTTAATTTTTAAAGAATGTGTATAATATCATTTCAAACCGTAATAAAAATTTTTGTAAAATAATCACTTCATTTAAATCGCAAATTAAAAGAAAAACCGAATGGGCAATGTAGCAACTGTTGCAATGTCAGAATTTTATAAAAATCTGCATGCATCATAAAATAGCTAAAATTTTACTGGAGTATTGTAATTATCTTGCCGACTTCTGGTAAAATTTTTATAAAATTTCGTGCTCTTTTGACGGTCGAAATTTCCGTTGAAATCCCGTTCGGTCGTGAGCCTTCGCCAGAGTTCTTTTTCTGTTTCACTGACATGTGGGCCCGGGCTGTCAGCGAGCCAACTCAGCCGACAGCCACCGCCATCTGGCCCCCGCGTGGCAGCCTCTCACCCGCGTCTTCTTCTCCCCCTCGCTGTGCCTTCGCGCCGACGCAGACCGTCTCGGTTCTTCGCGTGCCGCCCGCGTCGCACCGCCTTCGAGCCTCTATAAAACCCCTTCGTCTCGTCGCAGCCGACCTAGCTACCACCCCGTGCCACCCATTCCGCCGCTGCTATTGTCATCTTCTTCGGCGACGGCAAAAACCCGAAAAGGGGGAAAACCGCCAATACACCGCCTCAACCCATTCCAACCAAATTCCTTCGACCCGAGTCTTCCTTGAGCCTCCAGGAACTCGTCCACACCATTTTCCCGAGCCCTTCTTCCCCGGCGAGCCGCCGCACCTCGCTTCTACTTCCGTCGCCACCGCGCACGGTGAGAACCCTCCTCTGCCATTCATTCTTTGAGCTAAACCCAGAAATGGGATCCTTGTGATGCACTGATGCTCGTAGGGGTGATCTTCAAGCTTAGGAGTAGCTAGTTCGTCGCGTCGCCGGCCGGCCGTGAGTTTCGCCGCCCCTCGTCAGTGCCGACCGCCTTCCCGGCCACCTCCGGTCACCGCGCCACCACCCAAAGGTGCGCCTTGGTCCGCTGGTGCCTTCGGTGGAATCGATTCCGCCGCGGTGATGGTTCGCCGCCGTGAGCTCGCCTTGCCGCAGCTCGCTCTGGTCACCGCTAAGCGGGCCGGGCCGTCGGCGCGCGCGCTGGCTACATCTTCTGCCGCGCTTATCCGGGCCCGGCCGGTCGATCGCGTCTGGCCGTCTTAGTGTCGACGACATCGCGGACCACGCGCATCGACCTCACGCGTCGCAGGAGCATGCGTCGGCCACAGCCTTGTGCGCTAGCCACCAGACGGTGTACCCGTTTGTCAGCGCCTCAGTGCGGTTCCGCCAGAAAAGGGAAAGCGCATTTTCCCCGCGAAAGCGCACTTTCCATTTTCGGCAGTTTTCTGATTTTCAGTGTTTATTCAAAACCTAGATATTCATTTAGCCATAACTTTTGAATCATTTAACCAAATTTGATGAAATAAATTTCTAAATTCATATAAAATTCAGTAGATTCAGAATAGGCAAAAATATTTCAAAATTGAATTTTATTTGAAATTCGAATTCAAATTCAAAAGAAAGATTAGAAATATACCATGCATGAAAATTTTGCAAATAACCTCCAAATTTAGTAAAATAAATTTTATTAGAATCCATGTATTCTCAGAAACCAGAATCTATAAAAAAACTTAGGGTGTGTTGTAAGAAAAAGTTAAGTTATAAAATGGGTAGTAAATAATGCCATAATGGTTTAAATAAACTAAATCTTTAAATTGTAAATGGGAATAAATAACTCATGTAATCATTCCTGAATTTGTGAAATCATTTTATTTGAATATTTCCATCTGATTTCTTTTGGCCTTATCGAAATTTGGTATTTATTATATGTCGCCATACGACGTGTAGAATCCGATTTAAACCGGTGTATTCGATTTAACAGGAGTTCAAGTCGAGGACACTCAACAAGGCAAGCAAACCCCTTGATCATATTGATCCTAGTTTTATAAATGTTTTCATTAAATGTTTCTTCGCATACTTTATTTTGTTAAAGTCTGCTATATTTGAGTAATGGTAATTGTACCAAAGAGACTTATAGAACTTCCTTGATAAGTAGAAAATTGTGAACCTTGAAAACCCTAGAATAGCTTAGACAATATTTAATGTCAATCTGGTTACTCACATTTAGTGAAATGCTTAGCCAAAGCTAAATGAAGATAAAGCGTGATATGATTAAAGACTTTGGACATGACATTTAAATGGGTATGACCATTTTTGTGGTTGGTATTTGGTTGGAAAATGAAAATAAAACTATGGTTTAGATGCGGGCAATTATCGGCAATAGCCGGTTGTGCATGTCTTTGCACGTAGTGTAGGGTGGAGATTATTGCTCGTGTCGGATTAAGGACCGAACTATGAGTTGTTTTCAGGCCAAGAATATTCATACAACCACAAGTCTTTGGTATGGGACAGCTCTAACTTATTAAGTTGTTTAAAACTAGCTTTGCACTTGGAAGGCCGGAGTAGTACGAGTTGTTTCTTAATGAATTGCTCGACGGACGTCCACACCGAGGTGATCATGGATTAAACGTCTACTAATATAACGGTGTATGCCATATTGTGGGTAGTTCCATCATTTCTATGCTCGAGTTCTTACACCACGAATGGGTTTATCGTCACCGTCTTTGGTGCAAAGTTAGGTTTAAATAATGTAACAGCTTATAACATGACTCTCTGCGGCACACCAAAGCGGTGTCCAAATATCGATTGCTCAAAGAGTCAGTCATGTCTTGTGGGAAAGTCGTATACCTCTGCAGAGTGTAAAACTAATCGATTAGCGCGTCATGATCATGGACACTTGGTAAAGTCATCACATAGTTAGCGATTTGCTTATTTTCATAAAAAGTGGTTTCTACCACGTGTTGGTCATTTCATTGTGTGCGGAAGGAAATGGTTTTAAGTATGATCAAGATACCCAAACATTCGTGATTTATTGATGCTTACATTCTATCACTTACAATATTAAATTGCTTTTATTTAAATTCCATTTTGCAATCTATTATTCTGTATTTACATTTCAAACCAGCTTTATGCAAACTAACCTTAATAGCCTTTCATTGGAACGGCCTGCATGTATTTTAGGATTTGCATAAGTCTTGCGAGTACGTAAGTACTCAACTTGCCAATGTTGATGTTTTTAGGTGAAGAAACAGATTTCCCCGACGATTCTTACATTGATGCAGGATACGGGGAATTTAACGATGAATTTATCTAAGGATTTTCCCTTGTCAGTTGCCTGTGGATCAATGGGTTAAAAAGGTATACTACAAGAAGTTGTCTCCACTGCAGTTTTACTTTTGGTATTGTAAAAATAATATGTAATCTTACTTCCGCTGTGTAATAAAGTTTGTGTATGACTGTGATATCAATTTGTATTTGTACGTACTAGCTACTGATCATGGGACTAGTACTGTATACACATGGTATCCATTTTTGGTACTTATTTATCAAAAATGGGGGCCTTACACTAGGCACAGTCCATTTGTGACCCAAGTCCTGTCCGTTTGCACTATTGCAACGAGAGGAAAGGAGCTGGAGATGTACGGAACTGAGGCAGTAGATACAAATATTAGGGGGAATTAACTAAATTTTATTCATTTTTGAACAGATACAGAGTTATTGTCTCGTTAAAAACCTTACACCACTACTACAGAAAGGTTTATATTAGACTCCTCTTCACAGACGGTTTCAAAAAACCGTCTGTTATGACAAATATCACAGACGGTTCTCTAGTGTAACCGTTAGTGATTTAATCACAGACGGTTCTATTTATGAACCGTCAGTCATATCATAGCCGGTTCTAGTTAAAAGTCGTCTGTGATCATATCACGGACGGTTTTAACTAGGAACCGTCTGTGATAAGGTAATATCATAGACGGTTCTAACTAGGAACCGTCTGTGATATGACCTGAGACCCCTATATAGCCATACCAATAGAATTTGTAGCGCCAGATCCATGCGTTTCGTCTCCTGCAAACCCTAGCCCCCGGCAATCCTCCTTCTCGGCGACCTCCTCCCCGACGACTTTCGTGAGCACCTACTTCTCCCCGTCGGCGAGCACCTCCTTCTCCTCCTTCCCGTCGGCGAGCACCTCCTTCTCCTCCTCCCCGTCGGCTAGCTCCTCGTCCGCGAGCACCTCCTCCTCCCCATCGGCTACCTCCTCGTCTGCGAGCGCGCACCTCCTCCTCATCTCCGTCGGTGAGTTGTACGTATGAAACCGATATGCTTGACTAGGTTATTGTGTTTGTAAATGACATTTGTGAATGATGTTTGTGAAGATGTTTGTGAATAATCTTTGTGAATGATGTTTAGAAAGAATGAGGTCATGACGTACTAAAGAATTGTAGCTCAAATGCTTGACTAGGGAAACCGATATGCTTGACTAGGAAACCATTTTGAGTTTGCGAATTAATGATGTTTGTGAATAATGTTTAGAAGGAATGAGCTAGGTCAGTATATAGGCGATTCATGATGATTGAACAAAAGCTGGATATATAGGATTCATGAGAGGTCAAATATAAAATTCTTAGCAAGTCTGCATATATATAGCTTAGCAAGCTTTAATGCCTCATTAGTTTGCTAGCTAGACTGAGTTATATATATAAGAACATAAAATTCATATAATCTAGAATTCAACATTAAACTTGTTATATCACACAAGGATTGATGTTTTGGAGCTACTATGTATTCAATGTTCAATGCCTCTTTTGTGCCTATACTAGGTGATAATATGTTTGAAACTTATGTACGTGTATATCTCTATCTTGCATCCTTGTCTCAAGTAAACACCTAATTCATTATAATATATTTATGGTAATTAAAGACATGGAAAAGCTGTTAGAAACTAAACAAAAACTCAAGTGGAGATCGAACAAGCAAGGGAAATCGAGATAACATAAAAGATTTGTGAGATCAAACAAGAACTGAAAGACATGGATGTTCGCTTGCAAGATATCAAATCCCTTAACACGACACTCATCGAGAAGGAACGCAGAGCGAATACAGAGTGGAAGAAGCTAAAGCTAAGCTTATAGAGGTAATATGAAGGTTTCTAGTCTTGAATTCAATGTGGTTCTTGTCCTTCTCACAACAACATAATCGCTTTTAATTTGTAGGGATTGAGAGATATGATGAAGATCAATCGGTTATTGGTGTCAAGCAAATCGACCTTTATCTTTGGAGTTATGGAACTTCAAAGAGAACCAGAAACCTCTATTGCGGAATCTATGGCACATATGATGGAAGACATGAAAAACTATAAGGTTTTCTTGTTTGAATTACGAAATAATGTGGTTTCTAGTGAACACTTATTGATATATTTGTGGTATATATCATATTTTGTTAATTAATGTATTGTTACGAACTATGAAATATTTTGTTATCATATTTGTGGTATCATATTTGTGGTAAGGTCTTCGGCCTTAACTTATGAAATAATGTTTCCTTCTAACTCTCTTGGCGAACTTCCATGATTAGTATCGATGTTGAAATTTTATTCACCTTAGATATTTATGCATTGACATTTTACAAGACACAACCAATAATAGATTTTGCAATTCAATATCAAAACATCCTAAATGCATTGAGGCAACGACATGCGATGAGAAAAATCTCTGTGGTACTCTAGAGGCAATTGCGTCACTCTAAATGCAATTGCGTGACGCAATTGCATCTAGAGTACCACGTAGATTTTTCTCATCGCATGTCGCTGCCTCAATGCATCTAGGATGTTTTGATATTGAATTGCAAAATCTATTATTGGTTGTGTCTTGTAAAATGTCAATGCATAAATATCTAAGGTGAATAAAATTTCGAACATCAGATACTAATCATGGAAGTTCTGCCAAGAGAGTTAGAAGGAAAAACCATTTTACAGACGGTTCTATTTTAAAACCGTCTGTGATAATCATATCACAGACGGTTCTAATTAAAAACTGTCTGTGATTACTTATCAACCGTCTAAGAGAAAAGATTATCACAGACGGTTCGTAGATAGACCCGTCTCTGATATTATTTTTACTGACGGTTCGGAAACCGTCTGTGATATGTCTTCTCATCACTGACACATGTTTGCAGACGGTTCACAAAACTGTCAGTGATGAGGATTCTAAACCGTCTGTGATGAGCTTTTCTGTAGTAGTGCACCCAGTGTGGGTACCCCAGTGCGGAGCGGCTCGGTGTCAGTGAGCATGTACTTTTCAGTCCTCATTCTCCACCTTTTAGCATTTCCGTTGTCTTCCCTTTCTCTGCATTCGAGGACTGCAAAAGATGCCAGTAGTAGAGCGAGCCACAACATGACGCAATGTCGCGGCAGAGGGCACTACCGCGAGCTGTGCCTGCTTCGGGCCCATTGGGCCTATTTCATGTCGTGCCGGCCCAAGAACGGCCCATGCTGGCATGCTGTGCCGTGCCGTCCATCGTACCCCAGTATGGCCTTGTCATTTGTGCCGTGCCGGTTCGGCCCGTGTGCGTACCATGTCTGTCGTGCCTCGTGTCGGTAAAAAAAAAACCCTGCCCAATGCTCAGGTCTAGTAAAACATACATGTAGAAACTAGGGTTTAAATTAGTTATTTCGAAAAAAAATAGACATGACAAATTCGATGTTTCATTTTGTTGAATGGGCCTCTCTCTCTCTCTCTCATCTTTTGCAAAAGGGGGACGCGACGGAACCAGACGGACAGTGCCGAGGGTTCGAGTAGTTGGATGGCTTTTCTCCTCGGGAGAGAATATCACCCCATGAGCTTTCTAGGTCAGGAGGAGAGACCTACAGACAGAGAAAGAGAAACAAAGCAACTAAAGCAGAGGGCGAGAGAAAGAAGAGAGAGAACATATCAAGAAAGAAGAGATGAAGGGCAGTACTACTACTTCTACTATACCGTCCTCGTTCTGCGTGCGGAGCGAACCCTATTCCCTGTTCTTGAATCTCTTCCAATTCTGTGGCAAATCAGAGAGGGGAAAGAGGGAATTACCTCGGGAGATCTAGGGAGAGAAAGATTTAATTAAGGGGGAAAGCAAGGAGCTAAGACAATAGAATGTTCCCTTCCTCCAAGAAGCCCAGTACTAGCACCGTGAGCTCAAATGATCGGCCTATGTGCGTGCAAGGCGACTCCGGTCTCGTCCTCACCACCGACCCCAAGCCCCGCCTCCGGTGGACCGTCGAGCTCCATGATCGCTTCGTCGACGCCGTCACCCAGCTCGGAGGGCCAGACAGTACGTAAATGTTTGAGTATAGAGCGTCCTTGAGGTTATACAAGTGTTTGATGCTAAGAATTTCATGGATTTTGGTTGCTCCCTACTTCCTTGCAGAAGCCACTCCAAAGACTATCATGAGAGTTATGGGAGTCAAGGGCCTCACCCTCTACCATCTCAAGAGCCATCTTCAGGTATGTGCACATATGTAGTTCGTACTTGCACCTATACATGGTGAAAATTAGGTTTTTGTTTTAGCTCTCTCTCTCTCTCTCTCTCATTTCGGTCGTTCTTTCTCAGAAATTCAGACTAGGGAAGCAGCACAAGGAGTTCAACGATCACTCATTTAAGGATGGTAAAGATAAGATCTACTTATTGAACTACCACGATAGCTTGTGTTCTTAGCTTCTTTGTCGACACATGCATGAGTGTTTGTATTTTCCTTCTTTTCGTTATTGTTAAACTTAACTGATTCAATAAGTCATGTTTTTGGTGGGTGGGTTTCCTCTTTCGTTTCTACCTAGATGCCTGTGCTTAATCTAATTGTGCAGATTAGTTGCGTCAATTTCACAATTTCTGCATGTAGCAATGGAGATGCAACGGAATGCAGCCTCTTCATCAGGCATGATGGGAAGAAGCATGAATGAGTAAGTTGATTTCTTCACAAAATATACCCTAAATTAGTTAGCTCTTTCAAAATGCACTCTCCATCATTTTAAGCTTCGTTCTAACACATCTCTAAATAGAATTTGCTGTCGTTAAATAATCAGCCGCAGCGTGCACATGAATGAGGCGCTAAGGATGCAGATGGAAGTCCAAAGAAGGCTCCATGAGCAACTAGAGGTGAGCGAGAACTAAGCAGGCAAATGACATATATACCGACGTACGTACATAGGAAGTTTACTTGGCACTTTATCATTCTCCATCTTCCTCCACATGTTACTCGATCCTCAACTTTGCATGCATGCGTGAACGTTCTTAGGAAGTTTACATACTTGACAGCTGATATGGCAATGCTTGTCGTTCACATGTTCTGTACTCGATGCTTGCGAGAACATTCTTGGGAAGTTTACTTAACTTTTTTTTTTGTCCATCTACTCGAATGTGTGGTACTCATGAGTTTGGTATGTATGCATGCATTTTCTTTCAAGACAAAAGAAGTGAACTTTGCATGCATGACATGCAGGTGCAAAAGCACCTCCAGATCAGGATTGAGGCCCAGGGGAAGTACATGCAGTCCATCCTGGAGAAAGCATACCAAGCCCTCGAGTCCGGCGATTGCTCCACGTGGCATGGAGGATACAAATCTCTAGGCAACCAAGCAGTCCTTGACATTGGCAGCTCCATGAGCTTCCCTTCGCTCCAGGACCTGAACTTGTATGGAGGGAGCCACCTGGAACTTCAGCAGCAAATGGAGAGGCCAATGGCAAGCTGCTTGGCATTCAACGAGAGTTGCATTGGGTCAATTGGCAAGAAGAGCCCTAACCATTACAGCTCCACCGGCAAGAGCCCAATGGTGTGGGCCGGCGAAGAGCAGGCGAAGATTTCTGCCGATCAGCTACAGATGGCGCCGTCGACAATGATGGTGGCGGGCGGCATGGACGTCATGAGCCCGATCGCCGGCGTGTATGAGGCGAAGCAGATCATGTCAGGGGACTCCATGGGCAGTAAGGGCTTTGAGAGTCCGAGCTCCAAGCTCGAGATGATGTAGTCTCCACAACGAGCACCTGTGGGAAGTGCGAGGATAAGTAGTCCAATGGTTGGAGGCTTGGAGCTCAGGCAAGGAACTTGTCCTATGGGTAAAGATCGTATTAGATGTCTTTTTCTTTTTTAAAGACCAATAGGTAAATTAATGTCTCGTTGTGAACCAAGATTTATTCAATAAATAAGCATGGCTTGAGTGGGATACAGACACTACTACAGAACACCAGATCACTGTTGGTTTATATGCGAACCGACAATGATAGTCGTAAATCCAAAACTCACTCATTAAAATAAAAAAAAATTGCACCTAGACCATCCTGTATTTACTACGCACGGTCTCTCGCGCGTCGCAAGGCACAACGTCACGCGATTTTCACGCGAAATACACGCGCGCATGCAGTTGCTAGGAGTCGAACACAAGACGTGCTGCTCCACGCGAATCTTCCTCACCATCTTACCTAACATACACTTCTCAATTATTATAAGATATTTTTTTTATCCTTTGGTATTCTAAAGTTTCAACGATTATTTAGACATCTAAACAATTTCAAATAAAAAAGTTGTCAACTATAAAGTTGTAGATCTCATCGAGAGCTACAAGTTTCATATAAATTTTGTCTCCATATATCCGACTTCATATGGAAAAGTTATGATTTTTCAAAAATATTATCACTGCCTGTTCCGGCAGTGATACTTCCTCCATTATCACTGCCGATTTTTTTTAGAACCGTCAGTGATAAGTTACTACCACTGTCGGTTCTTTTTCGGTCGAGCATTTGTACTGATCTAGTTTATGAACCTGCAGTGATAGGTCGGCAAGAAAGAAGTTTTTTTTGTAGTAGGAAGAGCAGTATGCATTCATCAATTAGGACGCGTGCGTGCATGCATGATCTTTAGAGAGGGTCCATCATATGTTTGCTGATGCCCTGAGATTATAACTGCTATTTTGAGGATGGTCTAGGTAATTGTGTTTTAACAGCTTGTTGATGATACACATAGGCCTAAGTTGCTAAGAAAAAAATGTTATAAATTATCACCCAGAAAAAACATTTGCCCTTTAGTCTGGTGGACACTAATTATAACAGCTATCGAAACTTTCTAACAAAAAATAAGAATATGCTAAAAAATATTAAAAAAAAGTAAAATATCTTGTCCTTAATTTGATAGAACCTAACTAATTTGAACCATATAAACCACTAGAAATTATTATTTCAAGAAAAACATACAGCCCTCCAACTAACAGACCGAGTTATAACTACTTAGATTAAAAGAAAGAGTCCACGCCGAGTAGAATAAAAGTTATAAAATTGATATTTCTAACAAAAAATAGGAATATACTAGAAATTCTCACAAGAAAGCAAAATATACGGATTTTAATCTGGTGGACACTAACTAAATTGAACTATAGTAGCCATTGGATGTTAATTTAAAGAAAAATATATAACCGTCTATCTAGCAGACACGGGTTATAATAGCTTAGATTAAAAGAAAGGATCTATGCCAAGTATAATAAAAATAATAGAAATTTGGAATACAAAATAAAAAAGTAGCAATTTATTTTCATATGCACTACAATTTAAAACCTGTACGAAGATATAAATTAGGAGTTAGATTTGTATATCAAGTCTAACTTAAAACTAATATTCAAAATCAAATAAAAAATAACAATAAAATTAACTGCCTGGATTAGAAGAAAGAGTCCATACATGTATAATAAAATATAAAAGAAATTGGGAATAAAAAACAAAAGGAAAAGAACCATTTAACTTTCATACGAACTCCAAATTAGAACATATACATAGTTGAAATTCAGGATAAAATTTAGATAAAAATTAGCAGTTCAATTTATATACAAATCCTAACCTAAAACTGATATGCAAAATTAAATAAAAATTAACAATAAAAATTAACGTAAATTCAGAATAAATAACAAAAGAAAATTAGCCATTTGATTCTAACTCTAAATTAAAACCTAAAATTCAAAATTAAATAAAGCATAATAATAAAAATAATGGAAGAATAAAAATAAATAGAAATTAGTTATTATTATTTTAATTACATACTAAATGAAAAATATAAATTTTAATTTTATTTAGAATTAAAATTCTAGAAAATAAGCTAATTTGAGAAATAAAATAAAATAAAATAAATTAAGGTAAGAAATTTTATTTATATATATTTATATATTATTAACTGTGATGTAATAAAAGTTGATGTCATGTTTTTTTACGGTTGCTAAGAAAATATAGAACATGCTAAAAATTCTAAAAAAACATTCTGACTCTTTATTTGGTGGATTTCCATAGAATGAAGAGATTAAGAGGTGATACATCGACATGTGTTCAATTGGCTAAATCGGTATAATTGATGTGGTGTGCACTAAATGAATGCACCGAAAGAAAGAGATAAGCATTGCAATAATGAAATTAAGAGATGATATAAATGAAAAATGCTGTGTTATGCTACGTTTACTGTTTTGCTATATAAGTATTCGGAGAAGAAAGTTTTGATCACATGTAATAAGTATTGCGAAATGGAGCGAGTATATTTTCTCCTATAATATATAATATTCAAATATTACAAATAGAGCTATGCAACGATCTATTTTCCAAAAAAACAAAATCAAATATGTATTGTCAAATCATTTAAACATGCTTTAAGGATAATGCACGTGCAAGTGCGCACATGGCCTCCTTACTAGTTCGGCCGAACCATTCCATTCACAAAAAAGCAATGAAACCAAATGGTAAGTCTATGTAATCTCTTCACCCCAACCACTCCTTCACTCTCTCGCCCTTGCTTTGTTTATACGGGGATAATAACTCTTGATACCCTCCCCGCGCATCTCTTATATACTAATTGGAGGCCATCCTAGAAGTCCCTATGTTAATCAGAAAATGTTAGAAATTTCTATGTTAATCTAAAAAAAAAGAAAAATTGTTAGAAAATCCCACGTTATTCTAAAAAAGAGAAAATTTTGGTCGTCCAATCTCCTTAATCATTTTTATTCACGACTTAGATCTATTTATCTATTCATAAGAGATATATGTAAATCAGAGGAGTACCATATGGAAGGGAAGTTTTTCTTTCCTTATCTACTCGCTATCTTCAAGCGCCTAATAAAGGAGCAATGATCTGAAAATAGAAAGGAAAACCAGAAGATATTATTGCATACGTTATGTATTAGATCTATTTATAGAAATTGCTAGCTCCTAACCATTAGAATTGTGGATTTGGTGTGATCTAAGGCTATGATTAGATACAAGATTGAAGAGTCGTATAACTGAGATGAGATGTTGTACACTAACACGTATACAACATGTATGTAGTTGGTTTTGGACAAGAATATGTGCGCCGTTTGTACTCTGAACAGAAGATAAAAGGGTAGAAATTACCACATGTTAATTAGGATAATATTAAAATAGCTAGAAATTCTGAAATTAACGGGGAAGAAAACGTCTTAATTGTGGAAACTTTGTATTCGTGAAATTCACAAGTATATGTGTCTTATTCTTACTATGAATCGTACAATACATGCTGAAATTGAATCAAACTCTAAGAGAAATCATGCCAGTCTGATGGGTCGTACGTGGAGAATCAATGGGATATGTTGATACACCCATAGACACCAACGAGATTTCAATACATGCATTGTAGGATCTGGATGAATTAATTATCTTTCCGGATTAATTAATTTATTAAAGTCTAAATTAAAACAGTAATGGATGGAGGCAAATTTATCTGGTAAATTATTAATGTCACTTTCTCCCTGCATCTTTGATGTAGTTTTTTTTCGAGAATCTTTGTTGTAGCTAACAAGTACATGCACATAATAAAACTAAATTAAAAGTGGCATAAAAATAATCTTCAGGAAAGCCTAGAAATCCTATATTAAGATTGAACTGGAACCACCCATTCCATCGCCATGTGTCCTAGTCCCGCCCGAGCCACGCCATTCCAGCGGTCTGGGACCACTGAAACATTTTGGCTCCGAAAATTTTGAAATCTTGGAATCCCAGCGCGATGCGGCCACTGGATATTAGAAAAAATTCACAGTGACGGAAAAAAATTAAATAAATATTTAGCGATTCTGGACCGCTGGAAATAAAAAAAAAATTCAGCGTTGCTATTCCTAGGGGCTATTCTGTAATTTCGTCAGGAGCCTAGCCATTTTCGCGATAACATATGCATAAGGCTACTACAGTAAAAAATTTGTTGTTCGGCGTCGAGTCCCTTCTGCCGTGATGAGTCTATCTTTTCCTTGCGCCGCCTGGGAACTTGTGCGTTATTGCAGCCGCACGACGGTGCTGCTGCATTGCATCACGTGCGTGGCTTCCTGCTGCGCGATCTGGCCTCCCGCCTCTCAGAGCTTTTATCTCGTGTCGCCGAGATATCCAATCTCATGTGTACCAATTGTTAAAATAGAACGCCAAAAATTTTTTGGATAATTTTTTTTATTACTTGTCGCTCTGTTTACTTACAAAACTCAGGTCTACTCCTGAATTTATGTAACTGTCCAAAATTAATAAAATAAGTGATATAATATCCAAAATATTTGTTTGAATTATTCTTGAATTTTTTTGGATTTTTCTGAATTATTGTAAATTCTTTTGGCATTTCTCTAATAAAAGAAAGTAAATTAAGGATATAGTAAAATAGTAAAAGTAAAAATATAAAAACATCAAGTCAACAAAAAACTGCAAAAATCATAATAAAATATTAGAGCTCTCTAGAACCCAGCTTAGGACGGTTGGAGACCTGGAATCATTAAAATATAACAAACTCAAGGTGAAAGCAAGTGAAAGAAAAATCAATGCAGAATGAGATAGATTTTTTTAGAATTCTCAAGAAGTTATCCTGGGTTGAAACTTTTACCTTGCTGACATCAAAACAGTACCTACTTCTGGTAAAAATATAAAAAATTAATTATTAAATTTTGTTATTTTAAAAATTCGAAAATAGAAAAGAAATAAAGTGGAAAATAGTATTGTCAGAATTATTAAAATTTAAATATTAAGTATAAAAATCTAAAAATTTTACAGAAGGTGGCTAATACTACTCTAGACCTTTAAAAAAAGTTTTATAAAATTTTAACCTTATTTCGGTCATCAATTAAATATAAAAAAGAATCGGCAAAAATGGAGAAGTCCCATTGTCAGAATTTTAATAAAATTTCTACCTAGAATTTTTACCTGAAAATTTTACAGGATGCTTATATTTACCTTGCCGACTTAGGTAAAACTTTTCAGAAATAAATTAGTCAAATGATGGCTTAAACTAGTAGAATAACCACGACCTGTCCAGAACTCTCCTCGACGCTGTCGGTTCTTGTCGCTGACATGTGGGCCCGACGTGGCAGCCAGTCACCTTGTCGATCTCTCTCTGCCAGCTCGCCTCCGCGCGTTAGCCTCTCGCCTGCTTCTTCTTTTCTCTTCTCCCTTCTTCTCTGCGATCTCTCCCGCCCATTTGACCGCCTCACCGCCTCTCTACTCAGTCGCCAACCGCCTTAACTAGCTATAAGTACCCCGGCTATCCATTCCACCGACC
The DNA here is from genome assembly GCA_036346275.1 of Otatea glauca. Classification (NCBI taxonomy): domain Eukaryota; kingdom Viridiplantae; phylum Streptophyta; class Magnoliopsida; order Poales; family Poaceae; genus Otatea; species Otatea glauca. The sequence goes on from CM070721.1 coordinate 59,735,509, forward strand.
ATTGTCCTCCCGATCACCATCCCGCCTGAGATCGCTTCGTCCTCTCCAACTCCGACGGAACTTGCAAAAGAGGGAAAACCTCAATCATCTTCTCCGGTGAACCTTAAACCAAACCATCTGGTCTGAAGTCTCCTCATAACACTTAGAACCTTTCCCCACTATCACTTGAAGCTCTTCTTCTTCGACGAGCTCTCTCACCGCGCAACTTCGTCCACCGCCACACTCACTCGGTGAGAGCCTGATCTCCTTGCTCATTCCTTTGAATAAATATCAAAACGGAATCTCCATGATGCGCTGATACTCAGGGTTGTGAAAATGAAGCCGAGCACTCCCCTATTTTAGCTACGCCGCCGCTCGGCCATGGTCGACGCCGCACCTCGTCGGTGGCGCGCCATTTTCCTTTGGCTCCTACCGCCAAAAGGATGAAAGTGCATCTAGGCACTTATGTTATTTTGGTGATTAATGACAAACACTCATAATGACAATCTACACAATTAATTAAATGCTTAACTTAGTGCTTAGCAAATGACAAACCTCTAATATGATTATATTGCTATGAGACTAACATGTTATTGCCTAGTTGAGTATCAGTCTCATCTATTTAGAGGAAAATCAAATAGGATGGTTAAGCAAAGATAAGGTATGCAATTTTGGTATCTATTCTATATTTGTTATTGCATTTCCTTTCGTGCAAATGCATAGTGAACTCCAAGTAGCATGTTGATTTTATATATGCACATTGGTTCATGTCATATTTATTTGTGCATATATATTCATTTGAGTTCATTATGGTATGCATGTATTAACTAGAGATAAACTTCATATTGCTATAGATTGGCTTGGTGCATGCATGTTTTAGTTGTATATCTTCTCATGCAATTCTCTTAGTGAAGTTTATCTAATGTTGGATCACATATTTACTCTTACTCCAAATATTATTTGCACATGTACAATTCGTGTATATTCTATCATGTGCTTCATTTAAGTAAAGTATGTGATCCTTGCCATGATTTAATTGATTCATCATATTGGCAATTATCTCTCTAGTGCATATAGATCAATTACATATTCATCATGATGTACTTAGTAGAGAACATTTCTTATGTCAAGTGTTTCCATTTATATTGTGCTTCCTTATATGAAACACTTGTTTTAATCAATTGCTCACAAATATCAATTTGTTCATATCTATTGAGCTTTTGGGACTAATGTCTTTCATAAGTGGATTGGAAAGAATTAGGTCCCGTCTGTGTATGATGACCAAGGTATCTTGGAGGATGATCATTAAGCTAAGGTCAACAAGACGGCGGTGTCACCAAGAGTTGAGGACTAAGTCAAGAGCGACTTGGCGTGGAGATCGTCAGAGAGGATGATCAAGTCAAGGTTGATAGGACGAGAGTCTCATGAGGTGAATCGAGTCGAGTTGGACAAGGCGAAGATGTCATCAATTATATAGTGAAGGTCTTCATGCATCGACATTAAGAAAGAAGACGGCAAGTGACTATTTCTAGACTTATATTATCTTTGATTTATTTTGAGTCTAAGGATTGCCGTACTATTAAGAGGGATGCGATGTCGAATGACTTTTAGATGTGTCAAGTGCTCAAGTGATCCATCCTTGTGAAACTTAGAAAGAGAGTGGTGTTGGTAGTGCTGGAAAGTGAGGGTTGTAGGTCTCTCTTGATTTCTTCGTGAAATCTGTGTTTATCCTTTGAGATTTGGGTAGTGAGACCTTGTTATTTGTGTAGCCCTCGTTCTTAGCTTTCGGAAGAGTCCAAAATCACTGAAATCGGAGTCCGGAGTCAAAAGTTATGCTCGTTTTCGTCGAGCTGCTCAGTGCTGATTCGGACTATCCGGAGTTAGTCCGGACTATCCGGATATTCCGGACTATCCGGACATTTATCCGGACTCTCCGGGTTGGGTCTCTCTGTTAGCCTTTCTCAGTCAATCCGGAGTATCCGGATTGAAGTCCGGAGTCTCCGGGTTGTGTGCGGCTGTCTCCAACGGCTAGTTTTTTGGGACCTCTATTTAAAGCCCCCCTCTTCTCCACTTCAAAGAGGCTGTGTTCCCACTTTTTAGAGGTGCTATACCCTTGTTCTTGAGCCCCCAAAACACCTCTTTACCCTTAGATCTAAGTGATCCCCTTGTGAGAAGGGTTGGGGAGAGTTTGAGGAGTGAGGTGCTAGGTTGAGTGAGATTTGAGTTGATTGAGCACTTGATTTCATCTACAAGCTTGTTCTTCGTGAGCATTTGTTACTCTTGGAGGTTGAGGACTCCTAGACGGCTAGGAGGTCGCCTACGAGCCACCGGAGCTTTGTGTGGTTGGCCGTGGGAAGTTTGTGAAGGCAGTTCGCCTCCGTAAGGGAAGGAATCAAAGGAGTGAAGACCGGCGAGTGCATTTGTGCAACACCGGGAGGAAGAGGGTTGAAAGAGACCCCGGCTCAAGTGTGACCGAGTCGCCTCAACGGAGACGTAGGATCCCCTCAAGGATCCGAACTTCGGGTGAAAAATCATTGTCTCCAAGTTTGCTTCTTTCTCTTGCTTTAGCATTTGATTTTGTATCTTGAAATTGCCCGATCTACTCTATTGTTGTGTTTGGATCTAGATCTACATCATCCCCATGTACCTGATGGTATTTAGGTCTTTTGTGTTCAATTAGTTTGTTGGAAAATTGCAAAGATTTAAAATCTCCATTCGAAGTCTCCAATCCGGAGTATCCGGACTCCATAACCCGGACAGTCCGGACTATCCGGAGTATCCGGATTGAATACCCCGGACACTCCAGATTGTTCGGGACACTCGGGAGATTTTATTTAGCTGCAATATTTTTATTCCGCTGCATTTAAGTGTTAAATATATTAATTCGCCTATTCACCCCCCCTCTAGGCGACATCCCCTGTCCTTTCAAAGGACCATCCCCGTGTGCGCTTAGATGTGCTAATTCTCTCTGTGGAGACCATTCGGCGGTTCCGGCGCTCCTTCGCCGTCGGTGAGCCTCGCCGATGTCTCCCCTGCTCTGTGTCATCGCCAAGCGGGACCGGTCGGTCGACCTCTAGGTCAGGCTGAGCCATCGCCAGTGGTCCCGTGTCATACACCGTGCATGTACCATTCACATGGTCACGCAGACCCCATGTCGGTCGCACGACCGCGCAGCTCTCGCGGGCCCGCTTGGCAATCGCACGGCATGCAGGTGTCACTTCTGCCATTGGCCCCGCCCGCCATCGGGTCTCATGCACACCGTAGCGTCGATCGCGCATCGAGAGCTACTATGTAACAGCCTGAAAAGGAAAAACAGTAGACAATAAAATAGAAATGAATATTTTGGATTAAAGTATATTTATTTCTGGATTTTCTTGATGTTATTGGTTTTATTGGATTTTCTTGAATTTATGTTTTGTATGAAAAGTCCAACAAATAGAATTACTAAATGGAAAATGATAAAAAGGTAAAAGTAAAAATAAGAAAAATTACCATTTGACCATGAACAACCTGGTAAGCCAGTAAAAATGCTTAGTAAAAATCTTTGGTGCTGATTTGGAGCAAGAATAAATATCTTAATTCTCTCTTTTGACTAGAAACAGTAAAGTTTGAATTAATTAAAAATAATCGAAGTTGGTCAGGAGCCACAAAAAATTACCAAAGAACCCTTAGAGCAGTAGTTACATCTGGTAAAAATCTCAGCAATTTATCATGTCGGCAAAGCCTCCTAAAAATTCAAAAACAGAGACTATTAAAAACAAGAAATCTTCATGTCAGAATTTTTATAAAATATTCAATTGAGTTATTGACTTGAAATTTTTATGGGGACATACATATGACTTAATGAACCTCCATAAAAAGTTTGGGAAATAATTAATAATTTTTACACTTCTAAATAAATAGATTTCGAAATTCAATTTCTGTACCCGTCCACAGTGTCAGAATTTTTATAATTTAACCATAATGCATTTTACTCTGAAAATTTAACTGGACGCTGAGGACTACCAGATAAACCCAGTCAAAAAGTTTGGAAAATTTTCAAAGTGATTTGACGGCCGTTTTAATGGTCACATGGAGCATGTCTCGGCTGTGATTGTCCTTGGAATTGTTTTCTCTCTCTGACTCATGGGCCCGCTCCCTTTTCCGTAACCGTGCGCTGGCAGTAACGGGAAACCGCTCACTCGCCGACCTGTGGCCCGGGACCCACCCGTCGACCTCGATCTCGCTGCCTCCTCTCTTCCTCCCCTCTCGCCCGAGACCGACTCGACCTCTCCCGATCCTTCGCCACCTCGCCGATTCAACGCTGGCCGGTGCATCGTCGCCTCTACTTGACCCCGCCACGTCCATCCTCGAGACTCGTGCGCCATTCCTCGCCGTCCTTGCGTTATCACCTTGCCGGCGAGAGACGCGCGCCATTTCACCGAAGCGCGAGAACCAAGCCGTTCTTTTCACCTCCGTTCAAACCACAGTGAATTCGTCATTCGCCACTATAAATAGCTCTTGTACATCGCATTGGACCTCCCTTCTTCTCATTCACTCCCGAACCAACAATCAAACCGTAGCTCCCTTTCTCGCCGTTTACGCGGAAAAACCAAAAATGGAGAGGCATCGCAATTGAGCCAAACCGGTAAGTCTCAATCCAATTCTTTGCAACCGAGGCATCTTTGGGCATCGCGAGTCCATACTACCCATCAATTTCAGCTTTCTTCTGTGATCAACGCCACCATCAAGCGTCTTCTTCTCGCGCGGCCGGCCACCGTGTCAAGCCTCCACGCCCTTCTCGACCTCCCACGGGTAAAATGGGCTGCGCCACCACCACGAAGCTCACAATGGAACCGATCAACCCTAGGAACCGCCAAAACTCGGCGCGGCTTGTCGCCGTTAAGCGCCGCCGCCCTCTCGGTGGCGACCTACCTTCCGCCACTTCCGACGAATGGGTAGCGTCCTAGGACCGCCTTGGCACGCTGGTGTTTGGTGGTTCTACCCATTCGCCGCGTCGGACTTAGTTCGTCGGCGGCGAGCCTTGGACAGCGCTCTGCTCGCTGGTCGCCGACGGTGAAGTACCGCTGTCGATCACCGGTGGGATTACGCGACGCGTCACGTGTCGCGACAAGCTGGGGCCGGTGGTCGATCGCTCGATGGTCTCGCGCTGTCGGTATCTGATCAGCGGCGGTGGGCCCACGGCCGTCGTGCGCGAAGTCACACCGCGATCGCCGACGGCGGGACCAACTTGTCGATGGGCGGGCCGATTTGAATTCGCCACGCGCTAGGAAGGCGTTTTCGTGATTCAAAAGCGTATTTCTGAATTTCAGTAAATTTGAGAAAAACCGCATAGATTCAAATGCCCATAACTTTTGAACCATCCGGCCAAAAATAGTGAAACCAATTTCTAAATTCATGAAAAATTCCGTAGATTCAGAATATGCAAAAATATTTTGAAGATCATCTCTGGAAAATTTTGAAATTCAAATTCGAGTTAAAAGGCTAGAGATATGCTCTATACAAAATTTCTGTAAATAAACTTGGAAATTTATGAAACTAATTTTTCTAGAATCCTTATATTACCAGGAACCCAGATATACAAGGATATTTAATTTTCATGCTTATATGAATTACTTTTATTTAGGCTTTGTTTCAATACACTAGCAATTCAAATATGTATAATTGTACTAAAAAGAAATTTAAAAGAAACAAAGTTAATTATAAATACTAGGATGGCAGTAGCATAGTTGAGTTTGATTAAATAGGAATTTTGGGTTGAATTAACTTTAAGCTATGTAATCATTATTGTGCCAAATGCACTCACACATATATATGTATATATATATGTGCTTTGTAGGTTAAATAGCTAAAATCTAGTTTATTTGATTCAAGCCATGAACAGCCTAACAACCTAGCTGGATAAGGAATTCGTAGTTAATAAATTTGTATCACCAGAACCTTCTCAACAATCAAGAATAAATCTAATTAGCTAGCTACCAGTTATACATTATTTAAAACCTTTTCTATGCAAATCACTTAGGGTTAAGTGTTTAGCGTAACCCTTAATTAGTGTCTAATCCTTTTAATTCAAATAATTTTAGCATCTATAATTCGAAGTCATAAATACTAGAATTCACAATTTTAGCCTCTTGAATTCGTAAATCCCAAGCTATTAATCTGTAAAAGAAACCATGTCGATCATTTCACAAAAGTATTAACATTCGGTGTACAATTATTTACTTCGGAATCCTAAAAATCATATTCTTAATCCTCAAAAGGACAACCTGTGTTTTCTGCAGTTTTTCTTTATTTAACTTCTTTATCATCTTCTTTTCGTCCTTTTAGAATTTGGATATTTTACTATTTTTCCCGCTTGATCGTCGTGTAGAGACCGACGCGTCATCGAAGAGGAAGACGACGCCATCGCCGATCCGGATCTGAGTTAGGCAGTGAGCGCAAGGCAAGCACCTCCTTGAACATGTTGAACCCAATAATTTACCTACTCTATGTTGTTTTGCTTATATACAGTGCATCCGGATAGTTCTCCTAAAAGCGCTAATTTGGGTTAGAACTGTAGTTAATCCTGTAAATTATGGTTTGCCTCAATTTGTATGAACATGTGAACCTTGTAAGCCTTAGTCGGATAGCTAGACAATGTTTAATGTCATTTTGGGTATAACCGCTAGCATAAAATATCCGCTTAAGTCGTTGATCGTGTGTCATTCTTTTCAACGTATGTATGATCCTCATTTGGGAAAATGTTGCTAGTACTTGGATTAAAACCCAAAAATAAAACTATGGTTTTGATGCGGCGATTATTGGCAATAGCCGGAGGTGCGAGAGGATTTGCACGTGGCGTAGGGTGGAGTATCGCTGTGTCGGATTAAGGACCGAGCAATGGGGCGCTATCGATCCAAGAATTTCGTACAACCACGAGGGCTTGTATGGGCGGGTCTTAGCCTATTAAGTTATTTAGGTGTGGCTTTGCATCTAAGGAAGGCGGGAGTTATGCACAGGCATTCCGGTTTGGTCTGTCTGTAGGGGGTTTACTTACCAATGCAACGGTGTACGCCTTGCCGTGGACAGAAACGTGGTGTTGGGTGTGATGTGAAAGGAGCCACGTCTTGGGTGAGTGTTTCTGTTTCCATGGCGAGGTCAAGCGTCCGGGCTGGTTCAAAGCCACATCTAGATAATGTAACGGCTCAGATGATCTCCTTGCCGACACACCAAAGGAAGTGTGTAAACTGGCCTGGCAAAAGAGGTTGATCATTCCTTGTGGGTAAAGCTGTACACCTCTGCAGAGTGTAAATCTAATCGATTAGCCGTGTCCACGGTTATGGACGCTTGGTGAAGTCATTCCAATGTTAGAATGTTTTGGTACTTTTACGAAAAAGCGGGTTTGAAAAGGAAACCATTTTGCACATAGCTTTTTGGGTCAAAGGACAGACTCCGGGGATCTTTACAGTCGGGTAGACTGGGTTGAAGGACTTGGTTATTTGGTTATCACTTTATATTCCAATTGCTCATTTGAAAATGCGATGTTTCAATCTATTATGTCATACTTTTTAAATGTTTATGCAACTGCAAAATAACCTTAAACCTGCCTTGTTTAGCCTGCATAATTACTTAAATGCATCTGCCAAACACTATAAGTCTTGCTGAGTACCAAAGTACTCAATCTTGCATCTGCTGTCTCAGAGGACGAAGCCTGCGAAGCGTCAAGCGACTTTTACTTTCACGCAGGTGCGAAACTTTTGACGACGAGTTTCCTAGGTTTGCCAAGTCAGTTGCCTGAGGGTTAGCGGGCAAACCACGTGGCTTTTGGAGTTTTAATTTCCTCTATTTTTCCGCTGTTGTAAGAATTTAACTCTGTATAATTATTACTGCTTGTAATATATGCCTGTCAAATATTTATCTTGTGGTTGTGATATGAATGTTGTAAACATGTGAGTGCTAGCCACTGATCATGGGACTAATACGGTAATCACATGGAGGTTCTGTTTGCAAAACGGGTCTCACAAATACAGTATCGAGCCACACCGATGTAGGAAGCCTTGGGTGAAGGGCCGTTAGATATTAGAATGAAAACTTAATTTGAGGAATAAACCAAACTCTACTAGCTACTAATAATGAACTTTAGCATATATGCTAATTTTCTTATTTGTGGTCTCTTAGCTATTCATAAATAATTATTATTAATCTCTTCTTTTACATTATTTTGTAGATGGCACGTTATGTACCCCGCCATGAGTCGGTCACTCGAGCTAGGTGGGATGATGGGGTACTACATCATCTGTTAAAGGATTGTCATTACGAGAGTGTTAGAGATATGTGGTGTTCCAAGCATACCTGAGCTCGGAGACTAAGGAATATGCTACTAGAGTCTTTATACCTCCAAGACCGGCGTTTAATGAGGGTGAAAGGACTTTTGAAGGGTATGGATCATCCATCGATGCTTCGATGAATGAAGCTGCTTATCAGGCCATGATCCACCTCCGTCATGTGATTCCAGACCTGGATCCTGCATATCGCTATCTTCCTGGAAGACCCCCAGTTGGAGATAATGTATATAGGGACCACACTAGAGTTAGAAATAATGGTCTTAGGGTTATGTTGAATTTTGTAAATAAGCTAGACAGGCACTATGTGCAGTTAGCGCAGAGCTGTTAGAGACTTCGACGACGGATGGCATTCCTGGAAGCCCGCTTGGCCCCGTGCGTAGCAAGAGGTACAATACCACGCACGGTGCTAAGTGAGGGGACTTCCCAAATCCCATCCGCGCAGCGCTCTCCACCTGACTCCTATGTACCCACACCTGGTGTGCCCAGAGGAGCCAGAATGTCCTGCATAGGTAGTTGCCCGCGCCTTATTAATGATAAGGGCATAAATCCCCGTAGCACTTGTGAATTTCAGCCTGAAGCCCCTCGAGTGTATAGGCGTAGAGCCTACACCGCTAGGACTTTAGATGGGATAGAATAGGTAGGAGTGCATGGATGTGACAGCCGTTGTAAATATGGGACGTGTGAAATAAATAAAGTGGTACTTTTGTTGTGAGTAAATGTGGAATTAGTTAAATTAAGATTGAGATCCATGTAATAAAGAATAATATAGGGACAACTTAGTTCATAAGAATTGTAAGGGCGAAGAATATAAGAATGGTGAGATAAAAGTAACCCATGCAAAAGTAGCGTAATTCTTGTTTCCTTGTTACTACTGGCACTCTATTAATGCTAATTTGTCTTGCTTTAAAATTTGGATGACCAACCCCTCGGTTGGGCAGCTATAGCTAGGACTTAGCGAAAATTATGGGCAAGAAAAGCATTGCCCTATGCTCACGATTAGGCGGATAGTTAATGGATTCAAAGTGTATGCGCGCTATTACTATAAAGAGAGAGCGTCGCGCGCCATCAAGTTAAGCATTTTAGTTCAAATAGAGTCCAAGCCATCCAAGAGACAAGTCGTAAGTGGCAAGAAAGATTTGTCAAGTGCATCAAGTGGAGATGGGAGCATCGTGCGCTCATATGAAGCGCGATAGTTGGCCAAGATATCGAATCGGGACCTAGGAGACGCAGAACTGGAAATAGACGGGAGTATCTACGTCAGTTTCGCCCGGCGGGGAATCCGGAACCGCTTTCCGAGCCCTCCAGTTCTGGGAGTAGTTGTGACGTCGGATCGCCATCACCGCCTCCGGGGAATGGTAGCGGATAGGTTCTTCCCTAGAAACTTATGCTATAATAGTATATTGTAAAGTAGTTGGTATGTGTATGTATCCCTAATAGTTGCATGAAATGCTTTTGGTATTATAAGTTTTTCTAAATTGTATCTCCATTACATGAATAATAATAATGGATTTTCCTCGCAAATTGTAACTATGGGGTGAAAATTTTCGATGAGAAAATCCTAAAAATAAAAAAATAATAATAATAATAATAAAAAAAAATGATGATGGAGCAATAAATAAAATGTCAAATGAGGCGATGGGAAACTAAGAACTTTAGAGCAAATACGTGCTGGGTACATTTGAAATTTTACTCTAAGTTTTTGTCGCGTACTAAAATGGTGCGATTTGAGGATGAGGCCAACCAGTCACTCAATCGGATCACGAAATCGATGCACCGCAGATACTTGCGATCCCAGGCGAGTGTCTCAACGCTGCACAACCTAATCCTCAACATCCTGCAACAAGAGCCTCGACATCTCGAGCAGCCCGCCAAGATGCCCCTATTCCATCTCTGCTGGGGATGAAGTTCTGAGCAGTGCCTCCACCACCTACCATGGCTCAAGTGCTAGCCCTAATTGAACAAGGGAGGCGGCGAATACCACGATCAGCAGCAGAGATAGCCCGAACACTGCAGCTCGGGGTGTTGCCCGTGGAGAAATGGTGGGGCTCATAAGTGTCCAAGTTGAATGAGTTCTTAAGGATCGACCACCGTTTTCTCCCTTCGCGAACCTCTTGATGCAGATGACTGGTTGCGGGCTGTGGAAAACAAGTTAGATATTGCTCAGTGTGATGAGAGGGAGAAGGTCCTATATGCCTCTTATCAGTTGCAAGGAACTGCAGCCGTTTGGTGGGAGAACTACCAAGCAGTGCTACCAGAAGGACGGGTGGTCCTATGGCCTGAGTTTAGAGCTGCATTCCGTCGCACACACATTCCAGCCAGTGTGATTGAAGTGAAAAAGAGGGAGTTTCTTGACCTTAAGCAAGGATCAATGACAGTGATGGAGTATCTGCACCGCTTCAATCAGCTGTCGCGATATGCCACTTATGAAGTAGCTGATGAGGCAAGAAGGATTGAGAGGTTTAGGAAAATCTAAATGAAGAGATCAAGTGGGCTTTAATTGCCCAAGACATTGACGACTTCAAGCTTTGGTGGACAAGGCCGTAAGAGTGGAGCATGGCGATCGCGATGTGATGGAGAGCCGCAGCGCAAGTGGCTTGCACGTAGCTCATCCGAGTCGGATCATCTAGGCCACAAGGGTGGCGATCGACTAGTTTCCGTCGACCACCACCGCCATCACCAAAGACCAAGAGCCCAACGATCGCTTCTCGTGCTCGAGAGATCCTGAGGCGAGCTACTCGCTTTATGCAATGGCGGCCGCAGCGACTGTTCGCCAAAGGCAACAGACCTAGGACTGCCATTGTTGCCCGAAGAAGGCGCCTAATGTCACGTGCTTTCATTGCAATGGCGTGGACATTACGCCGATTCTGTCCCAAGAAGAAAACCGGGCAACCTCGTCCCCAAGCTCAAGGCGGACTCAAGGATCGACGCCACCACTGCGCAAGGCGGGAATATTGGGCGCCTTCACCATATGACGATCGAGCGGCGCAGAGGCCTCGAGCGTTGTGCTCGGTATGTTCCTTGTGAAATCTGTGCCTACATTGGTGTTGTTTGATTCTGGAGCTTCTCATTCTTTTATCTCCAAGAAGTTTTCTGAACAAAACAAGTTGGAAGTTTCCCTGTTGCCCACTCGCATGAGTGTGCGATCACCTGGAGCCACTATTAAAACCGCTAGTTTCTGTTCTGGAGTTAGAATAGAAATCAATGGGGTTACATTTTATGCTGATCTCATCTTGATAGAAACATCTGGGCTAGATGTGATCTTAGGCATGGATTGGTTGGCCAAACATAAGGGATGCATAAACCGTGCTAATCGATCTATATCGCTTGGTGAATCATGATGGAATATCTGTGGAATTTACCTCAAGTGTCAATGAGTTAGCATCTCAGCCAGTCCGGTGTTTAGCATCCACAGTTGAATTGGAAAATGTGCCAATAATTAATGAATTTCCAGAAGTATTTCCTGCTGAATTGCCAGGAGTGCCCCCGGATCGAGAAATGGAGTTCATCATTGACTTGGTGCCGGGAACGGCACCAATATCAAAGCGTCCATATAGGATGCCCACCAATGAATTAGTGGAACTGAAAAAGCAGCTCAAGGAGCAACTGGACAAGGATTTATTAGCGATACATCACCACAGGAAGTCCGGTTCTCTTCGTCAAGAAAAAGGACAATAGTCTGCGCATGTGTGTAGACTACCGTGCCTTAAATGAAGTAACCATCAAGAATAAATATCCGTTACCCCGGATTGATGATCTATTTGATCAACTAAACGGGGCGCAAATTTTTTCCAAGATAGACTTGAAGTTGGGGTATTTCCAGCTGAAGGTCAGACCATCGGACATTCCCAAGACTGCCTTCACTACCCGTTATGGATTATACGAATACACCGTGATGTCCTTTGGGCTCACAAATGCTCCGGCGAGCTTCATGAGCTTAATGAATAAGATCTTCATGGAGTATCTGGATAAATTTGTGGTGGTATTCATTGATGATATCTGATATATTCCAAGATCAAGTAGAGCATAAACAACATTTGCACTTGGTCCTCGGCAAACTCAGAAAATAAATTATATGCCAAGTTAGAAATGTGAGTTTTGGTTGAAAGAAGTAGCATTTCTCGGGCATGTTTTATCGGAGGCGGAGTTCTTTGTCGACTCAAGTAAAGTGCAAGCGATGTTGGCTTGGGAAAGGCCGCAATCATCCCAAAAGTTCGAAGTTTTTGGGCTTTGCAGTTATTACCGCGGTTCATTGAAAATTTCTCTAAAGTAGCCAAGCCACTCACGCAACTCTTAAAGAAAGAAAAGAAGTTGAATGGACTTGATTGTGAAACGAGTTTTGAAGTTAAAAGAAAAGCTAACTTCGCCTGATCCTCATACTACGGATATTCATAAAGATTTTGAAGTATATTGTGATGCATCACTCCAAGGGTTGGGATGTGTATTAATGCAAGAAGGCCGAGTTGTCGCTATGCCTCTCGACAACCGTCCTCATGAGCGAACTATCCTACTCATGACCTTGAATTGGCATTGTGGTTCATGCCTTAAAAATCAAGCGGCATTATCTTATTGGGAATAGAACAGAGATCTATACTGATCATAAAAGTCTCAAGTACTTCTTTACCCAACCGGAATTGAACCTGAGGCAAAGAAGGTGGCTGGAGCTGATCAAAGACTATGACCTTGGTCTTCATTACCATCCTGGTAAGGCCAATGTCGTAGCCGACGCTCTTAGTCGGAAGCTGTATTGCATGCTGGATCCTCGCCAGTCCGACCTAATCAATGCCTTCCAAAAGCTCAATTTAAGTCTAGTGGAAAATGGTTATGTGGCCGCCCTCCAAATTCAGCCAACCTTTAAGAACCAGATTAAAGACGCTCAACTCCAGGATGAAGCCATTAAGGAAATTCAGAATTTTTCAATTGGGGGCATAAATTCAGCGTTCACGAAAAGTTCGGATGGAATAATTATGAAGGAACTCGTATTTATGTGCCCAATAATGCCGATATCAAGAGGTTGGTTCTATCTGAAGCCCATGAGTCACCATTATCCATTCACGGGTAGCACCAAAATGTATCAAGACCTTAAGAGAGATTATTGGTGGCTGGTATGAAGAAGGATACTGCGCCGAATATATCGCGAGATGCGATGTATGCGGCGTGTCAAAGCGAACATCGGCGTCGGTGGTTACTCAACCACTACAAATTCGAAATGGAAATGGGATGATGTCGGTATGGATTTCATTACTGGCCTTCCTCGGACTCAAAAAGGAAATGACTCCATTTGGGTTGTCGTGGATCGACTAACCAAAGTGGCTCATTTTATTCCGGTCAGAACCACATATTTTGGAGACAGGTTGGCAGAACTTTACATTAGCAATATCGTGCGTCTGCACGGGGTTCCGAAGACAATTGTTTCAGACCGAGGATCGCAATTCACATCCCGTTTTTGGGAAAAATTGCATGGTCTTTTGGGAACTAAATTGACTTTCGATCTTGCTTACCATCCCTGCACCGATGGTCAAACCGAAAGAACAAATCAAATACTTGAAGATATGTTAAGGGCACGTGTGCTCACGTATAGCACCAATTGGGAGAAGTGCTTAGCATTTGCGGAATTCTCTTACAATAATAGTTTTCAAGCTAGTCTGCAAATGTCGCCATTTGAAGCCCTTTATGGAAGAAAGTGTCGAACTCCACTTTTTTGGTCTGAGGTGGGGGAAAGACAGTTCTTTGGCCCAGACTTAATAAATGAGGCCCAAGAACATGTAGACTTGATCTGGCCGATTGAGGAAGCCCAATCCCGCCGTAAAATTCTGTGACACTCGTCGGCGTGACTTGAGTTTTGAGATCGATGACTATGTTTATTTAAAGGTTTCACCTCTTCGCGGGATCCGCGATTCCAAGTTCGAGGCAAGTTAGCCCCTCGGTATATTGGTCCATATCGATCTTCGGAAAAGATGGGAGAAAGCATACAAGTTGGGCTGCCATCCCAATTATCCGATGTACACAATGTTTTCCATGTATCGCAGCTTAAGAAGTGTCTGCGTATCCCTACTGAACTTACCCAATTGGAAGAGATTGAACTCGGCTGATCGACTTATCGCGAGCACCCGTTAAAATCCTCGAAGAAGCGAGAGCGCACTCGAAATAAAGTTCATAAAATGGTAAAAGTGCAATGGAGTAACCACACCAAGAAGAAGCAACCTGGGAACAAGAGGATAAGCTTAAAGAAGAATTCTGATTTCTTTTAGACCTTTTCTACCTTAGACCGCCAAATCTAGGGCGAGATTTACGTAAGGGGGTAGATTTGTAACAACTGAAAAGGAAAAACAGTAGACAATAAAATGGAAATGAATATTTTGGATTAAAGTATATTTATTTCTGGATTTTCTTGATGTTATTGGTTTTATTGGATTTTCTTGAATTTATGTTTTGTATGAAAAGTCCAACAAATAGAATTACTAAATGGAAAATGATAAAAAGGTAAAAGTAAAAATAAGAAAAATTACCATTTGACCATGACCAACCTGGTAAGCCAGTAAAATGCTTAGTAAAAATCTTTGGTGCTGATTTGGAGCAAGAATAAATATCTTAATTCTCTCTTTTGACTAGAAACAGTAAAGTTTGAATTAATTAAAATAATCGAAGTTGGTCAGGAGCCACAAAAATTACCAAAGAACCCTTAGAGCAGTAGTTACATCTGGTAAAAATCTCAGCAATTTATCATGTCGGCAAAGCCTCCTAAAAATTCAAAAACAGAGACTATTAAAAACAAGAAATCTTCATGTCAGAATTTTTATAAAATATTCAATTGAGTTATTGACTTGAAATTTTTATGGGGACATACATATGACTTAATGAACCTCCATAAAAAGTTTGGGAAATAATTAATAATTTTTACACTTCTAAATAAATAGATTTCCGAAATTCAATTTCTGTACCCGTCCACAGTGTCAGAATTTTTATAATTTAACCATAATGCATTTTACTCTGAAAATTTAACTGGACGCTGAGGACTACCAGATAAACCCAGTCAAAAAGTTTGGAAAATTTTCAAAGTGATTTGACGGCCGTTTTAATGGTCACATGGAGCATGTCTCGGCTGTGATTGTCCTTGGAATTGTTTTCTCTCTCTGACTCATGGGCCCGCTCCCTTTTCCGTAACCGTGCGCTGGCAGTAACGGGAAACCGCTCACTCGCCGACCTGTGGCCCCGGGACCCACCCGTCAGCCTCTGATCTCGCTGCCTCCTCTCTTCCTCCCCTCTCGCCCGAGACCGACTCGACCCTCTCCCGATCCTTCGCCAGCCTCGCCGATTCAACGCCTGACCGGTGCACGTCGCCTCTACTTGACCCCTGCCACGTCCATCCTCGAGACTCGTGCGCCATTCCCTGCCGTCCTTGCGTTATCACCTTGCCGGCGAGAGACGCTGCGCCATTTCACCGAAGCGCGAGAACCAAGCCGTTCTTTTCACCTCCGTTCAAACCACAGAATTCGTCATTCGCCACTATAAATAGCTCTTGTACATCGCATTGGACCTCCCTTCTTCTCATTCACTCCCGAACCAACAATCAAACCGTAGCTCCCTTTCTGCCGTTTACGCGGAAAAACCAAAAATGGAGAGGCATCGCAATTGAGCCAAACCGTAAGTCTCAATCCAATTCTTTGCAACCGAGGCATCTTTGGGCATCGGAGTCCATACTACCCATCAATTTCACTTTCTTCTGGCGATCAATCGCCACCATCTGCGCGTCTTCTTCTCATGGCCGGCCACCGTGTCAAGCCTCCACACCCTTCTCGACCTCCCGTCGGGTAAAATGGGCTGCGCCACCCATCAAGCTCACAATGGAACCGATCAACCCTAGGAACCGCCAAAACTCCGGCGCGGCTTGTCGCCGTTAGCGCCGCCGCCCCTCTCCGGTGGCGACCTACCTTCCGGCCACTTCCCGACGAATGGGTAGCGTCCCTAGGACCGCCTTGGCACGCTGGTGCTGGTGGTTCTACCCATTCCGCCGCGTCGGACTTAGTTCGTCGTCGGCGAGCCTTGGACCGAAACGCTCTGCTTCGGGTCGCTGACGGGTGGTATCGCTGTCGATCACCGGTGGGATTACGCGACGCGTCACGTGTCGCGACAAGCGGGGCCCGGTGGTCGATCGCTCGATGGTCTCGCGCTGTCGGTATCGATCATCGGCGGTGGGCCACGGCCGTCGTACCGCGAGTCACACCGCCTTGGTCGCCGACGCGGGACCAACTTGTCGATGGGCGGGCGATTTGAATTCGCCACGCGCGCTAGGAAGGCGTTTTCGTGATTCAAAGCGATTTCGAATTCATAAATTTGGAAAAACCGCATAGATTCAAATGCCCATAACTTTTGAACCATCCGCCAAAAATAGTGAAACCAATTTCTAAATTCATGAAAAATTCCGTAGATTCAGAATATGCAAAAATATTTTGAAGATCATCTCTGGAAAATTTTGAAATTCAAATTCGAGTTAAAAGGCTAGAGATATGCTCTATACAAAATTTCGTAAATAAACTTGGAAATTTATGAAACTAATTTTCTAGAATCCTTATATTACCAGAACCCAGATATACAAGGATATTTAATTTTCATGCTTATATGAATTACTTTTATTTAGGCTTTGTTTCAATACACTAGCAATTCAAATATGTATAATTGTACTAAAAAGAAATTTAAAAGAAACAAAGTTAATTATAAATACTAGGATGGCAGTAGCATAGTTGAGTTTGATTAAATAGGAATTTTGGGTTGAATTAACTTTAAGCTATGTAATCATTATTGTGCCAAATGCACTCACACATATATATGTATATATATATGTGCTTTGTAGGTTAAATAGCTAAAATCTAGTTTATTTGATTCAAGCCATGAACGACCTAACAACCTAGCTGGATAAGGAATTCGTAGTTAATAAATTTGTATCACCGAACCTTCTCAACAATCAAGAATAAATCTAATTAGCTAGCTACCGTTATACATTATTTAAAACCTTTTCTATGCAAATCACTTAGGGTTAAGTGTTTAGCGTAACCCTTAATTAGTGTCTAATCCTTTTAATTCAAATAATTTTAGCATCTATAATTCGAAGTCATAAATACTAGAATTCACAATTTTAGCCTCTTGAATTCGTAAATCCCAAGCTATTAATCTGTAAAAGAAACCATGTCGATCATTTCACAAAAGTATTAACATTCCAGGTGTACAATTATTTACTTCATGAATCCTAAAAATCATATTCTTAATCCTCAAAAGGACAACCACATTTTCTGCTTTTTCTTTATTTAACTTCTTATCTGTCTTCTTTTCGTCCTTTTCCGAATTTGGATATTTTACTATTTTTCCCGCTTGATCGTCGTGTAGAGACCGACGTCATCGAAGAGGAAGACGACGCCATCGCCGATCCGATCTGAGTTAGGCGGTGAGTCGCAAGGCAAGCACCTCCTTGAACATGTTGAACCCAATAATTTACCTACTCTATGTTGTTTTTGCTTATGTACGATGCATCCGGATAGTTCTCCTAAAAGCGCTAATTTGGGTTAGAACTGTAGTTAATCCTGTAAATTATGGTTTGCCTCAATTTGTATGAACATGTGAACCTTGTAAGCCTTAGTCGGATAGCTAGACAATGTTTAATGTCATTTTGGGTATAACCGCTAGCATAAAATATCCGCTTAAGCCGTTGATCGTGTGTCATTCTTTTCAACGTATGTATGATCCTCATTTGGGAAAATGTTGCTAGTACTTGGATTAAAACCCAAAAATAAAACTATGGTTTTGATGCGGGCGATTATTGGCAATAGCCGGAGGTGCGAGAGGATTTGCACGTGGCGTAGGGTGGAGTATCGCTGTGTCGGATTAAGGACCGAGCAATGGGGCGCTTCTCGATCCAAGAATTTCGTACAACCACGAGGGCTTGTATGGGCGGGTCTTAGCCTATTAAGTTATTTAGGTGTGGCTTTGCATCTAAGGAAGGCGGGAGTTATGCACGTGCATTCGGTTTGGTCTGCATGCTGTAGGGGTTTACTTACCAATGCAGCGGTGTCGCCTTGCCGTGGGCGAAACGTGGTGTTGGGTGTGATGTGAAAGGAGCCACGTCTTGGGTGAGTGTTTACATTTCCATGGCGAGGTCAAGCGTCCCGGCTGGTTCAAAGCCACATCTAGATAATGTAACGGCTCTGTATGATCTCCTTGCCGACACACCAAAGGAAGTGTAAAAACGGCACGCAAAAGAGGTTGATCATTCCTTGTGGGTAAAGCTGTACACCTCTGCAGTGTAAATCTAATCGATTAGCCGTGTCCACGGTTATGGGCGCTTAGTGAAGTCATTCCAATGTTAGAATGTTTTGGTACTTTTCGGAAAAGCTGGGTTTGAAAAGGAAACCATTTTGCACATAGCTTTTTGGGTCAAAGGACGGACTCGGGATCTTTGATCGGGTAGATCGGGTTGAAGGACTTAGTTATTTGGTTATCACTTTATATTCCAATTGCTCATTTGAAAATGCGATGTTTCAATCTATTATGTCATACTTTTTAAATGTTTATGCAATGCAAAATAACCTTAAACCTGCCTTGTTTAGCTTTGCATAATTACTTAAATGCATCGCCAAACACTATAAGTCTTCTTTGAGTACCAAAGTACTCAATCTTGCATCTATTGTCTCGGAGGGACGAAGCTGCGAAGCGTCAAGCGACTTTTACTTTCACGCAGGTGCGAAACTTTTGACGACGAGTTTCCCTAGGTTTGCCAAGTCGGTTGCTCGAGGGTTAGCGGGCAAACCACGTGGCTTTTGGAGTTTTAATTTCCTCTATTTTTTCGCTGTTGTAAGAATTTAACTCTGTATAATTATTACTGCTTGTAATATATGCCTGTCAAATATTTATCTTGTGGTTGTGATATGAATGTTGTAAACATGTGAGTGCTAGCCACTGATCATGGGACTAGTACGGTAATCACATGGAGGTTCCTGTTTGCAAAAACGGGGTCTCACATACTACCAGCTGGGCCCGTCCTATCAGCGCCTCAGCCCGGCGTCATCCAAAAACGGGAAGCGCAATTTCATTGCGAAAGAGCACTTTCCCTTTTTGGCAATTTTCTGAATTTTCAGTATTTTTCAAACCCTAGAGTATTCAATGATTCATATCTTGCGCATTTCAAATCCAAATTTAATTAAATAAATTTCTAAATTCATGATAAATCATGTAGACTCAGAATATGTAAAAATATTTTGAAAATTATCTCTGTTTAAATTTTAAATTCAAAATCTAAAGAAAGAGCTTAAAATATGTCATTTATAGAATTTTTGCAAATGGCCACCAAATTGAGTAAAATAAATTTTGTTAGACACCTTGTTCCCTCAGGAACCTGAATATGTAAAAATACTTAGGGTTTTTTATAAGAAGATTTTGAAATAATAAATATGTAGTAAAGTAATTCAATAATGATCCAAATAAATTAAATCCTTTAAATCATAGAGTAAGAATAAATAATCCATGAAACTATTTCTGATTTATGAAATTGTTTTATTTGAATTTTTCCATCTGATTTCTTTTTGCCCTATTAAAATTTCTTAATTGCTATGTATTGCCGAACGACGTGCACAACCCGACGAATCTAAAATAGTCGACGACCAGGAGTTCGACGTCGAGAATAATCAACAAGGCAAGAACCCCCTTTGATCATATTGATCCCAATTTTATAAATGTTTTCATTAAATGTCTTATTGCATACGTTACTTTTATTAAAGTATGCTATTTTATGGGTATTGGTAGTTGTACCTGTAGTTTCATAGAACTTCCTTGATAAGTATGAATTTGTGAACCTTGACAACCCTAGAATAACATAGACAATACTTGATGTCAATTTGGGTTACTCACACTTAGTGTCATGCTTAGCCATGCTTAAAGAAACACAAAACTTTGACATGATTAAAAATATTGGATATGACATTTAATGGGTATGACCTTTCTTTATGGTTGGTATTTTGGATGAAAATAAAAATAAAACTATAGTTTAGATGCGGGCAATTATTAGCAATAGCCAGATGTGCAGGTGTTACATGTAGTGTAGGGGGAGACTATTGCCCGTGTCGAATTAAGGACCGAACTATGAGTTATTTTCAGGCCAAGAATTATCATACAACCACAAATGCTGGTATGGGACAGCTTTAACTTATTAAGTTACTTAAAACTGGCTTTGCACTTGGAAGGCTGGAGTAGTACGAGCTGTTTCTTAATGGATTACTCGAAGGGACGTCCACACCGAGGTGATCATGGAATAAACGTTTACCAATATAACGGTGTACGCTATACTGTGGGGAGTTCTATCATTTCTATACTCTGAGTCCTTCCACCACAGAATGGGTTTATCGTCACCGTGCTGGTGCAAAGTCAGGGTTAAGTAATGTAACAGTTATATCATGACTCTCTGCAGTACACCAAAGGAAGTGTGCTAATATCGATTGCACAAAGAGTCAGTCAAGTCTTGTGGGGAAAGCTGTATACCTCTGCAGAGTGTACAACTAATTGATTAGCCGCGCCCGCGGTAATGAACACTTGGTAAAGTCATCACATAGTTAGCAGTTTTTATTTTCAGAAAACTCTGGATTCTACCCAGTGTTGGTAGAAATTGGTTCGTCGATGTAGTCATGATACCAAGGTTCGTATTTCACTTATTCATATTTACATACTGTTATTCTACATGTGAAATTGCTTTTACTTAAAATTCCGTTTGCAATCTACTATTCTGTATTTACATTTCAAAATGGCTTTATGCAAATTAACCATAATAGCCTTTCCATCGAAATGACCTGCATGTATTATAGGATTTGTAAAAGTCTTGCGAGTACGTAAGTACTCAACTTGCCTATGTTGATATTTTTAGGTGAAGAATCCGACTGTCCCGATGACTCATACGTCGATACAGGATTCGGGGAATTTATCGATGAATTCTTCTAGGGTTTTACCTTGTCAGTTGCCTGTGGGACAATGGGTTAAAAAGGTATACTACAAGATGTTGTCTTCACTGCAGTCTTTACTTTTGGTATTGTAAGAATATTATGTAACTTTGCTTCCGTTGTGTAATAAAATTTGTGTGGCTGTGATATCAATCTGTAATTGTGCGTACTAGCTACTGATCATGGGACTAGTACTGTATGCACATGGTACCCGTTATTGGTATTTATTATCAAAAATGGGGGCCTTATAATTTGTCGGGGATCGGACAGCCTGGCGCGCGTCCCCCTGACACGTGTCCGTTCCCCCTCCGTGCCCGGGGGACTGTTCCTAAGCCCAGACAGAGACGTCTCCGATCTACCGGCCCGGGGCACCGAGCGGACTGTTACCAGTCGGGATCCGACCAAAGGTCCCAAGGGGCCACCGGGGACACTCTTCCCCGACCTGGCGGACCTCTTCGAGCTCTTCGTCGACCTGGCGGACCTCTCCGAGCTCTTCCCCGACCTGGCGGGCCGGGCTCCCGACCTCACGCGTGGGGCCGGGTCCCCGACTCGACCAAGCCGAGCTCCCGACCTCCGCGGGGTCGGGATCCCCGACTCGATCAAGCCAAGGCAACCCCGCCAAGGGCGCGTGTCGAAGCCTCCACGACCAACGACCATGTGCCCCACGGATGGGGTCAATCGAAGTGACTATCGAGCAGCGCCCCTTCCCAAGATGGTTTAATGGTCGCCGAAGTCATGCTTCGATCCCATCGACCGGTCACGTCAAGATGAAGACACGCTTCCTCCCGAGGCAAAGACCAACGTCATGAACAACCGCGTCAACACTCGTCGGGATCACGTAAGGCGGTCGCCGTTTCCCGGTGAAATACCTAACCGCCCTGACCAACGAGACTACCGGCCCAGCGTGGGCAGGACGAGCGGTGACCAGTCGACAGGACGAAGGACCAAAGCTCTTAGTATAGGTCACCTCGCCCTTCCCCAGCTCTCGAGGTAACCTGCCCCTTCCTACCGTATAAAGGGAGGCAGGAACCCCGGGGAAGAGGGGGGATTCTTCTAGTTAAGCTATGAGTACTCTTGCGCTAGGGTCCAATAACTCTCGTTTGTAAACTTTGTGCAGCCATCTACACTGAAGGCAATACAACACCACCACACGAACTGGAGTAGGGGGTTCGGCCCGAACTAGTATAAACCTCGTGTCCCCTGATTGGTTGCGCAGGTTCCCCTGCTTAGTGCGCCCGCCGAGGGTGCCACCCGGACGAGCGAAGCTCTGGGCCTCGCCCTCCGTACGATCCTTCCTCCTCTTTCTTTGCGGTCGACGGTCCCGATCGTCGACATAATTTATACCCAAAACTACCGTCCTCATAAATGGAATATGATTCTACTTCTTTGTCCTAATCCAACTCCTCATCCTAATCAGACTCTTAATCGAAACTCCTAAACTGATTATAAGATTACCTCTAACTAGAATTCCCCTATTAGGAGATGGGGATAGGATAGCTTTTCTCCCCAAAAGACTGTTAACTGAGAAAATTTGTTCCCGTCGGGGAAACGGGTATGAGGGCGTTCTATGCTCTCCGTCCTTGTTACCTAGCCCCACCCCACTTTCCTAACCTTATCTCTGTCGCCATTTCAATTAGCGACAGAAGCTCCACAGTTTTGTCGACCAAATGAATCCACGATAAAACAATCCGTTAGCCAATTCAATCTGCGATAAAACAGACCTTTGTCACCATTTCAGTTCGTGATAGAAGCTCTATCGTTTATATTTTTGTAATTTTTTCAGAGCATTATTTTTCTAAAACTATTTAAATATATATATATATATATATATATATATATATATATATATATATATATATTATTTATAAAAATCCACGTACGTGCATACATGCTGTCATGCTGATATGCATTAACTTGGCAGATACATGCATGCACGTATTGGTCGATCTCTCCTTTACTCAAAACGATCGAGATGCAATGCAAGCTCCAAGATTCCAGCAGGTGTGGTTGATCGATTCGTGGCCAGACGATGTTCCAGCTTGTTAGAGAGAACAAATAGCTAGCGATCGATCGACATAGATCGTAATTCAGAACCAACCACATCCATTCCAAGGACTACACGGAATTGAGCAAAGACGTACGTAGGAGCGTTCAAAAGAATCTATAAAGGGGGAGGAGGCGTGTTTTGATAGATGCACGGATAAGAATAAGTATCCGATGCAAAACGTACACTAGTATAGAACACAACGTCACAAACGGTTTAAAATTGACGTCACAGACGGTTTAATGAAACCGTCAGTAACAAAGTGCCAGTGATAAAAAAAATATATCTATAAAATTTTCATTATAGACGGTTCTAAAAAACCGTTTATGATGTAAAGACATCACAGAGGGTTGCACTTGGAACCATCTGTAATGTCTGTATCATCACAGACGATTCTAAAGTAGAACCGTCTGTGAAGTAACATACATCATAGATTGCTACATCATAGACGGTTCCACTTTAGAACCGTATGTGATGTTGTCTTCTTACTGTTTACACTTTTCTATTTACTGGCTAGCCTCAGAAATGCTAGCTATGCCCTCTGAAACAAAACAGATTACATAATTTACATCATAAGCATATTATTATGACATACATTTTAGAAATAAACTCAGATTACATATTACACACTACGTACATCGCATACATTTAAAAAATCAACTCAGATATATTAATCAATTGAATCCATAACTACAACTCACATTTACAGCACAAGGTTCACAAATTAACCAAAGTGATAACTAAGAAATTCACAACTCATCAGGTCAGGCTGAGTGACACTCGCTTTTTAGACTTATGACCTCACGCATGAAGAAGATACAGAGTTGTTATCGAATTCATATCAAGTCAGCCTGTTCCAACACAGATTCAGCGTATTTCCAAGCCTGTCGATGGAAAAAGTAAAGTCTTACACGTATATAAATTGATAAGTGGAAACGATTATTGCAAAATTGACAAACCTGCATGACATTGATCTTCTTTGCACCAATGAGGATTTGCATGTTGTGGCAAACATAGAATCCAGATTGGTTAGTGATCTTTGGCTGTTGGTGGTACTGTCAAAATATAATTGGTTAGTTCCTGAGGTATTATTATAGAGTGTGAAGGATTATTGCGTACTAGCGGATAACGAAAACTTATGAATATGCTTCAGCTGCAATGAGTCCTTGTGTGGCCCTCCACAAGCTCTATAGACATTAAATTAAACGACGTCTAGAGTAATTTTGCAATAGGCATCAAGTCATGGGTGCTGCCCTTTTTAGAATCAAGGTAAATTACCTGACTTTATCTTGGTATAATTACAAGTACTCCCTCCGTTTAGAAAAATAAGATGTATTTTGACTTTACACAAGGATTAATGTTAGGGTGAAATCGTGAAAGGTATGAGTGAAAATGACTTAGATACCCTTACTTAATTGTCTTGAAAGATGAGAAATAATAGTTTGTATGTGGTGATAATGAATAAATGCATGTAGTTGAAAGAGAATAAATAGGGGTACGATAGGAAAAGTCTCATTAAATTTGCATGCAAATCTTATATTTCTGAATAAGATCATTCAAACTATAGACCTTATATTTCTGAACAGAGGGAGTTGAACCCAGTGAAACCTACACAGGTATATCACCATGGTCATTCAACCTAACTTCGAGTTGTCTATAAAGTACAAATCAACAAATATAGCAACTGAATGAAGAACTTACTCTGGGTTGTGTGGTAAAAGTATGAAAAAATTTCCCGTTGAGCCAGCAACGTGTTTTCCACGTACTCATGGACAACTTGTAAATTTTCATCCATGGTTTGCTTGGACACCATGAGTGGGTCAAGAAAACCCACCGATTCATTCTCTTTTTTTGCTTTAATGATCATGTATCTATATATACAAAGGTAAGGATCATATATATATATATATATTTCATTTATCAGTATGACATGAATGTAGACACCGATTGCACACATTTACAATGTCCAGCATCTGATGAGTGAGGCATCGAGGACGTCGAGGTTGTAGAGATCGAACAAGTCGTGGAGCCGACCACAAAAAAGCCCCACAAAAATAGGTGCAAGAAATGCTCCTCCTTGAAGCTGATCGAGATACTCGATACTCGTTATGCCACCGGCTTGTTAGCTTATTCCATGCATCAATTTTGCAATCTAACGCATGCTATTATAAGTATCTTCTGGCGTTCTACCGGTATGAACGGCTATCCTAACTTAAATTGTCGCGCTACTGGGCCAACAGAAAGTCAGGGGTCTCCGTGGCTCGCTTCGATTTGACATTGTCGCCGTCTTGCCGTCTATCATAGGTTATCTTCACGGGAGACAACTGAGCCCGAAGTGAAGTACCGACCTGTGTCGTACGGGGCACAGTAGCTGATTTGGTGGCCTGCTTCGATGTAGCACGTGGCACCAGTAGTGCTGGTAGCTCTAGCGCAGTAGGTGGCTCATGTTATGCATATAGCTTCGGTGCTGCAGGACGGTCGTCGAAGAAGATGTCCCTTTTGGGCCACTCGATGATTGTGTCAGCAGCATGCCCTAGTATCACAATCTCATCATTTGGGGGCATCTCCAACATGACGGCCTTGTAAATTTTATATACACAATCGACATAGACCTTCACATAACCTGGAGCTACAATGTGACCGTGCACAATCGCCCCTCGACCGGATGGATACGCGCGCCCCCAAACAGTGTCGGGACCGGATCTCCAAATCCGAACCCTCTGTGTATAACCTGTGCTAGTCTAGGAAAAGCTAGCACACACAGTGGAAACAGTGATGACAACATATCCATATCACGAATCAAATAATATTAATTAAGCAAAAGAGTATTAGCCATATGGCCAATTATTACAAATAAGCGGCATCATAGCATGAGTTCAATAAGAAACAGCGGAAACGAAATAATAAAAGCAAAGTAAGCCCATCCATTTGCCCAACAGGCAATCGACTTTTGTTCGCGTCCTAGCATTCCGGATCGCCTTCATCATAACCACAAGCGTAGAAATCGTAGTCACCTTCAGCTTCTGCGAACTCTTCTGTGGAAGGTTGGGGATGTCGCAAGGGTGAGCACAGAATGTACTCCGCAAGTCTTGGAAACATAATGCATGATAACTATATGCAAGGCTAAACAATTGAAGGCATAATATGGCTCTTTTAGCATAAAGCAAAGTTTCACTGCAAATACCAATAGTAATTTCACAAAGCATCATTTGATCAAAATGTAATTGTATAGTAATTGAATTTGATATGACAATTAAAGCAGGTTCTAGCTACCTGACTGGCTCCATCCGCCAAACCATAACCCGAGAGTTCTATCTGCTCACGGATTCCCAAAACAACCATTTTCCTTTAAAACAAAACCATGAAATCTACAATGTGCAAGCGTACCTCGCCTGCCCTTGACCGTGGGCACGACTACTTAAGTAGTTTTAACTCTGCAGAGTGTGTACACTTTACCCACAAGACATGATCGACTCTTGTTGCCATGCACTTAACACACTTCCTTTGGTGTGTCGACAGAGAGATCATGGCAAGGCCTTTACAATGTACAACCCCACTATTAACCTCGCCCGCTAAGGTTTCACCACTGTTAGGGTTCTAGTTGCCCAGTACAGAAGCCCCCTCTTGCGCCTGCCAACATCTGGCACTCACCAACTGGCGAAGCTAATAATGAGACGCACAAATTATTTAGCCAGGTCGTACCCATATAGACTTGTGGTTGTACGGTAGTGCTCGGTCCATGGTAACACACGCCTCGGTCCTTAATTGACTAGGGCGGAACATTCACATACCAAGGTCTCGTGCTTTCTGCACCTGCCAAACATCCATCCGCCCCGGTCTAAACCATTTCCACTTTATTTTATTTAACTCACAGCAGCAACACTAATTGCCGCGATTTCACAAATAAGTTTAAACAACATTTGAAATGATTCCCATACTGGCACAATACCGAAACGCTTAAGCTGGACTAAGCAATTCTACCGTTCCATGCTAATCTACTGGATATCACCAAATAAAATAGCTAGTATATATCATCTAGGGTGTCAAAGGTTCGACATGATCAATACCAATGAGGGTATAACCAACTGGAATTAACTAAACCTTAAGACTATATTTAAAGTACTTTGCATAAAAGTAAGCATGCATAATTTAAAAACAACATAACATTTTCATAAAATTTCGGACCAATATGTTCAAGGGAGACTTGCCTTCGTTGCTTCCTGCTGGATCTACCTCTGACTGTTGATTTGCTTGAGCTTCGACTGCGTCGTCTACACGCGAAACGAGAGCAAATAAATAAAACAAATTCAAAAAAATTCAAAATTTAAAAGAATGGTACTGGAAGATAGATCTTGAATTTAGATGAATTTAGAAATTTGAATCGCTAGAATCGGAGCTCGAACGAAGGAGAACGGGCTCCTGGAAGATTCCCAGATCAGAAAATCAGAGAGTTGACACGTGGCAACACGTGATTGGCTGGAATTTTTGGATTTTCCGAAAAAGAATAAAAACAAAAAGGATTTTTGGCTGACAAGCGGGACCCACGAGTCAGAGACTCGGCTCACGGTGGACTGCATCCACCGAGCGGCTTGGAGGATGACGCGGCAGACCGACCGAGGTGGCGCTGACGCAATGGTTAGAAGCGACGTGGCGGCCGACACGGCCGCCACGCGGACGGGTGACGCGCGCGGCAGGAGCCGAGGCGGTCTTGACGCGGCGGAGGCGAGGCAACGCGGATGCATCCCAGCAGTCCACGCGGCGTGCATCCAACGGCCGAGGCGGATCGACGGCTGAGACTCGGCGGAGGGTGTCGGCAGGCACAGCGGCAGCGCGAACTCGTCGGAGCCGAAGAAGAAGACGCAGCGGCCGAGGGGAAAACGGGACGAAGCGGCACCGGGCTAGGGGCAAAAGAAAGAGCGCGGCACGACGAATTCGATGCGACCAAAGACAACGGCGGAGGCTCACCGGCGGAGGCAAACGGCGACGGAGAAGAACTCGGGCACGACGGAGAATAACGGCGGCTAGGGTTTGGGTTTTGGCGGTGCACGGGCGACGATCCTCGAAACAGATGAGAGGAGCAGGTGCGGCGGCTTTTATAGACGCGGATGCCGAGGGAGTCCGGCGTGGCGGGCGCGGAAAACGCGACGGCGGTTGCGGGCGAAGCAGCGCGAGTCCGGCTCGGAGATTATGGCGCGGTCGGCCGACAAGGAACCAGCAGCGTCGGGCGCAGCATGAGGCAAGCCGACTGGTGGCCGAAAAGATGGCCGGGAGATTGGGCCAGACGCGAAGCGCGCGCGGAAAAGTAAAAGGAGCTGGGCCGCGAGGAGGGGAAACGGTCCGGCGGAAGGAATTCGGCCCGGGGAAGATTTTCGAAAATAAAAACCTTTTTCGAATTAACATAATTCCAGAAATTCAAATAAAAGCAAATAAATCCAAATAAATAGCAAATAAATTCAAAAAAAATCTCCAAAAAATACAGAAAAATTCCTTGCAGCATAATGAACCCAACTAAAACTGAAAAATCTTTTGTACAATGTCCGGAATGCTGCCACTGCCTTAGGAGGTGCGGTAGGGGCCCATCATGTGGATCGACCGTCGTGATAGTATGTTGGCTTGGGTCCTTTTACTTAGCCCTGTTGGACCGCGCCTCGTTTTCCTATATTCGGCTCATCAAATCCATTCGGCGACGAGGAATGAGGGGACGTCATCTTCTTTTTAACTATTCATAGACGGTCGTAGAAGAGGAAATGAAGTAAATTTAACATTATTATTTAGAACAAGGAAATCAACAATCAAAAAGGGTTTTTTATTCTTTAGATCAAGGAAAGAGATTGGATCTTTCCGCTCTTTTTGTAAGAAGAGTATTGTTAATAGTTGAATTTCCTTCCTTTCTTAACAGCATTTTATCGAAGATCAGGTTGGATGGTTATTATTATCAGTACTTTATTTGTGAGATGAGAAATATTTTTATCTAATAGGGAGATTATAGTTCTAAAAAGATTTTTATCTTTAGAATAAAGAAAGAGAAGAGGTCACTTCGCTCTTTTTCGCCACTCCATTTCAAAATTCAACATGACTCATAGAGTATGGACAGTGCTCTCAGGTGTCAGGCTACTAAAGGTCATTAGACCTTCAGCCTCCTCACCACAAGGTATAGGGCTGCTAGAGATTAATCTCTTACCTCTACTACACCTAGGGTCAAATAATCACAATTTAACTTAAACAATTAACTAAGCAAATAAGGCCTCGAACTCTTACCTTCCTATATTATGCTACGAACAGAGCAATCGATATACTTAGTAGTAATCAAAAGTAAAGAACAGGAAGCAATACTTTCTGGCACTATCAGTTCAAGGTCATATTTACAACTTTAATTGTTCTAATTCATCAAGGACTCATTGCATCATAGAGCAATCAAAGGGCAGCAAACAGTGAGAAGGTCCTCAAGATAATTAAATTGTCTAGCCCCTTCACGTGCAAGGTTAAGGTCCCCAAGATAATTAAATTGTCTGGCCCCTTCACGTGCAAGGTTCCTAAGACAATTAAACTATCTATCCCCTTTGCAAGATAGTAAAGAGTGTGAATTAACCATATTAAGATGTAATGAATAGAACATCAAGGTTTGTTGAACAAATGATTGAAGAATAATATTTATATTGTTTAAATTAAAGGCACCACATTTGCTCTAGGAGACTGAATGCAAGCAATGTAAGCTATGCTTTACATTAAAGCCCAGCTCAATGTAAGCAATGCTAAGCAACTGTTTGAAGCACCAGGAAAAGTTGAGGATTTACTTTTGAAAGAGGATACCTAATAGATAGGCGAATATCAATTATCATGTATAGGTAAGCAACTTTACCATGAATCTGACAATGTTCATTTATTTGTTTTCATACAAAAACAACATGGTGACTTTATTTTGAAGAACATGTATGCCTATCTGCAGCTTTCTTCATTTTGGGAGATTGTTTGAGCAACAAAAACCATCTATTGTTATCTTGTTTCTTCTCTCTTGTATGTATAAACTATGCCATAAGCTTTGCAAATGCAATTTGTGCCTCTCAAAAAAGATATAGTACCAATACAATTAGATGGAAGCAACACAAACAGATGTGAATGGTGTTTTTATACATGGTTGTTTGAATTAATTGTTCCAGTGACAATTTAACAGGGAGCATGCGTGTTAATATAGCAGAATCTAGTGCTCACCTAGACAATCAAGAGGACAGAAAACAGGTTCCTAAATAGTAATAAGTTAATTAACATGGTTACAGGACTGATAGGCAAAAGCAAACCACTATGAAGTTGCTAAAATAATTGTAGAGTTAATTAACATGTTTACAGGACTAACAGGCTAAAGCAAACAACTATGAAGTTGCTAAAATATCTAGTAGCTATTTGTTAAACCTTTCCAACAACTTTGAATTGTTTGCATTTGCCGTCATCTCAACAGTAACATTAGTTTTAATTTTTTAATGCTAGTTCAGAAGTATGGTAGTAAATGTTTTTGCAGTTTTGCTTGATAAATTCTTGTGCTTTCCCAATTCATGGAACAATATACTTGAAGAAAAATAAAGTTACACATTTGAGCAATGAAATTACACAACTACTAAGAAAAATAATGCATACACGCAATGTTGCTTTAGTAGACACTTTCCCAGTAAATGAGAGGGAATGGACATGGGCCCTCTGAATTTGTGAACATGGTATAGTCAATTCATGGGGTCAAAAACCAGAACCTCACCCATTCACTCCACCTTATATTAGTTATTCCATTATTCTACTAAAATTTAAACTATTAACACAGAATTACAAGAGGTTTAAAAGATAAGACCAATAAACAATGAACACAATTTTCACATGTATACTTGTATAGTATTATAATGGTCCACTGCATCTGCATTATAGTTCAAGGAACTTGAAATGTGATTGACTCCAAAATCAATAACAAAAGCTCTCATCTAAAAAGAATTGTGGACATGAATAACTGGTATGAAATGGTAGTGAAAAAAGGTCCTTAACTATAAGTGAGGAATCAATGAACAACTGGAATAACCAACTTACTAGATGAATCAACTACAGATGTACCTCTCGAGGGGGAGGCGCGGTGGGGGGGGGAGGTCCGACGAAGGCGCGGCCGGAGGGAGGCGACCGGCTGCAAGGTGCGAGAATTGCGGCTAGGGTTTGAGAATTCTGAGTGCGAGAATTAATGGTGGTGGTCGGGTGTTTATTACTAGAACCGTCTCTGATGTTATTTCATCAGAGACAATTCTCGTATAGAACCATCTATGATGTGCATTTTTTTAATTAGGTAAAATTGTCTACAACCACTGGTAATTTGTACAAAAAATTTCCAGATATGAAGTGCTTGGCAATAAGAACATGGCAATAGGAAAAGATTGACACGACAATGTGAAGTACGTTCGATAGGATAATGTATGGAACTAGAACGCAACTACACAAGGCAATACAAAATTCACGAGTCAACATTTATTGTCATCTACAATGTGCACTATTTTATTTTTTTAGAAATCCTAATTATTCTTGATGATGGATTGAAAAGGGATGTTTTGGATTGAATATGTAAAATAAGCAGTATATTGACATAAACTAATTAGGTAGAAGAGGAAAAGATCGATATGACATTTAGTTCATGTCGCTCTTCCCGGATCCAGGGGGAGTACACTTGAAATTAACAATTGATTTTTTTAATTTATTTTTAAACATGACGACCTCGTCATAACTTCACTTGCTTATTCTTTTGTATAAAAATTAGCCTTTCACGGTGATCGACACGTGTGTAGCTAGCTTCCTCAGGTTGTTCTTCCTAGACCTTATGCCATTTCTTCATCTACTACATTCTCAACTCTGATAATTCTCCTTTCTCCCTAAAGAACTACGTGGTGCTTCTTGTTGGACGGGTCGGTTATATAGAATATTTAAACAACTTAGTTAGCGAGTACAAATGGTTCATCTTGGTATCCGACACGTTCAAGGTCCACAGTAGTGACGCCGTACTTGTCAACCTTCACCTGTTGCAGGTGTACCCAACGGCGCCGAAATAAAGGGATCTTGAATAGTATGTAGTCGAGCTCCCAAATTTCCTCAATGAACCCATAGTAGGAGCTCCTCGTCGACCCAGCGGTATTGAGTGCATCTATGCGAACACTGTTGTTCTGATTTGTGCTCTTCATATCCTGATCTCTCGTGTAAATGGGTGTCTTAGCATTCCATCGTTCTTACGCTCATCTGAATGCCAACGCAGCAATTTTGGCTCCTTTGGGTTCACAAATAAACGCTTCAAACGGGAAATTACAGGCAGATACTACGTCACCTTAGCATGAGTTCCTTTCTTCACCTCGATGATCTCATCGTCGTCATCTGAATAATTTTTACGCTTGTACCGGGATACATTGCACACCAGAATACATGCAAGTTTGCGTACTCTTTGCGGTAGAGGATACAGTCGTTCGGAAATACATGAATTCTTTCTATTTCCATTCCTAAGGGACAAAGAACCTACTTGGCTTTGTAGGTGGTTGTCGGCAACCTGTTTCCCTCCGAAAGCATGTTCGCTAATAAACCTAACAGGGTCATGAAAATCTTGTCAAACCAACCGTTGCTTGCCTTCAATTTCAGTAGTTTAAGCACTGGTGACAACCTTGTGTATTTAGACTTGTAACCCCGGAACAAAGGTTTCTCTGAGTCGTCCATCAAGCCCCAGATTTTTTCATACTCTCGCTCATCACAGTTCCCTTCCGCATCACGCAGCATCTGATCCAAATTGTCATCGTGAAACCTATCCTCATCGAAAGCACAATCGTTATCATCCAGCGTATCGTTGATTTCATCGACGATGTTAATACTACTTGCTTATTCTATAACCTGCTCTTTACCGTGACTGGTCCAACATGTATACCCATTTTGGAACCCTTTAGAATCAAGTGTGCTTCGATCTGCGCTGAGTTTCGAAACATCCTCAAATTCTCGCAGTTAATGCATGGACAAGACATAAATTGCACCTCCTTGTTAAACATATCCTCATCTGCAGCTCTTCTAAAAGCAAACACACCATTACTGTACTAGGCACTCGCTCGGTTCTCGACGTACATCCAGCTTCGGTTCATCTACGCTACATATATAACAATAAGTGTTAAATAATGAATTAAGTACACTAAGAGTGCACATGCACATATTTTTAAATTGGAGTACAAATTAACTAGTTAAAATCTTACCCTAAATCATAAATCATGCTAGATCTAAAGAACAAACGGATATGCAATCTACATATAAGCTACATTTAAACTTAGCTTCTTAGATCACAAAAAACAAATGGATATATATGTAAGCTATATTTAAACTTAGCATCTTCAATTCTCTATTTACCTAGCTAGCTACTTTTTGAGTATAATGCAATTAGAACCAATTACTACTTTAGATCACAAAGAACAAATGGATATACACCAAGCTAGATCAAAACCATCTTCAATTCCCTCTTTACCAAGCTAAATCTTGAATATAATGCAATTAGAACCAATTATTAACCTTAGATCACCTTAGCATCTTCAATTCTCTCTTTACCTAGCTATCTACTTTTTGAGTATAATGCAATTAGAACCAATTACTACTTTAGATCACAAAGAACAAATGGATATACACCAAGCTAGATCAAAATCATCTTCAATTCCCTCTTTACCAAGCTAAATCTTGAATATAATGCAATTAGAATCAATTATTAACCTTAGATTACCTTAGCATCTTCAATTCTCTCTTTACCTAGCTAGCTACATCTTGAGTATAATGCAATTTGAACCAATTACTACTTTAAATCATAAAGAACAAATGGATCTGCATCAAGCTAGATCTAAATTGACCATCTTTAATTCCCTCTTTACTAAGCTGGATCTTGAATATAATGCAATTAGAACCAATTACTAAACTTAGATCACCTAGAACAAAAGGATCTACAATCACACTTCCAAATCCACGATCTCCTTTCACCATATCGCCTCTCAATCGCAGCCACCGTAAAAATAGCTCGAGAAACCCTAAAAACACTATGGAGGTCGGGGCTCTCTGTATTTATTTTTAGAAAAATATCATCACAGACGGTTTAACAAAAAAAAAACCGTCTGTGATGAGCATGGCATCATCACTGACAGTTTTTGGCTAAAATCGTCAGTGATGTGGGTCTCATCACAGACAGTTTTAGCCAAAAACCGTCTGTGATTACAATGTTAGTAATCATTGACTGTTTTTGAAAAAAATATCAATGATAATCAATCATCACAGGTGATTTTTAAAAACCGTTAGAGATAAAGGGTCTAATATAAATTATTTTATATTAGTGGTATACACGCCACAAAAGAGGAACACGTAGCGTAGTCCTGACTGTATATGGAAGTGACGCCTTGCTGTTCGTGGAACGATGGTCGCAGCAGACAAAGAGCATCTGCTCCCCCCTTTGCCCCCTTTTGCCCGCCCATGAGAGAGCCACACAATGATCTAGTAGATGCTCAATATACATGCAGGTGCTTAGACCGTTAGACGCCTAGTTTTTCTAGCCCACCGACGCATTTGGGTGTCTAGAGTGTTTTCTTGCCAAAATAATACATAAATCTTAAGTCTTTATATCTAGATTTAATTAATGGAATCAATTTACTTTTTCTCCTTCTATTTAAGTACTCTATAGATAAAAAAAATTGAGTGCTTACAAACTAAAAAATACTCGAGTGTCATTTAGCAACTCCCGACACATTTTTTTTAATCTAGCCTTTATGCAAATAAATTTGTAAAAATAGACCTTTTCCCGATCGTGAAAGCAGTGGCAGATGACACGTGTCACCTGCCATACCCGTGTACTGCAGTAGGAGGACCGGGCTGCGTCAGACCGGTGACTGCGGTAGGTCCCTCGCCGCACCGCTCTGCTGCCGTCCTGCCCGTGGTGCTTGGCACCTAGCTGCCGAGCCAGGAGAGCACAGGAGCAAGATTGTCATGGTACACGGGTACAACATGTAACATATGTCATATGTCGATATTTTTACAGTTAGAAACGACTATTTCTACAATTACATTCATACAGGGCAAGATTTGAAAATAAGAGCGGTAACATAGCCTATAAAGCGAATAATACTCCGAGTGCTTATACAAACAGCGTCATCCGCACGTCTTGTATACTACTTGCACATCGATGCATATGCATGTGTCGATGAGATAATGTTTTGCGCGCGCGCGCGTGTAAGCATGCATGTGAACTTCTGTGATAAACGCAGATTAACCTGGACGGAACACCCCGACGTTTGCTTCTTTTAAAGCATATATGGTCTTTGGGTAAAAAGGAAAGGGGAAAGAAAGCAAGGAAACCACGGTTGCATGATGGAGTAGTGCTCTTTATTGGTGTCAGACAAATGTAGGGCAGAGATTTCAAGGAAGCTTCTTCTGGCCTTTTGCCCTTGTGAGCATTCAGGCTCAAGCTATATCTGTGTTTTGACCGAAACTAGTTTCTCAAGGTGTAGATTTAACTTTGGAAGAGGAGTCGGATTCTGATCCAAATCAAATAAGGAAAAGAATTATTTTTCAATTCGATTTGTTGAATCTTATTCCGATTTTTAGAGCCGTAGGTTTAAACGAGAAAGAAAAAAAAACAAAAAAAAATGTGATAGTTTTGCTGGACTATCAAAATATTTACGAGTGCCTGTACTTGATTTTTTTGCATCTTACGTGCTCGCGCTGATTGGGGGCTAAAACCAACCAGCCAAGCAAAGCTGGTGTTATGTGACGCTGCATGCTGGACCGATTTTGCTCTGCAGTTCAGTGGTCCTCTTCTCTGAGGTGCAGCCGTGCAGCCTAGCTTTGTGGTGAAATTAAAAGGAGATGCTAGATCAGATCATGAGATGATAAAGATGCATTTGACATCGCTGTGAGCGAAAGTTTCGTCTGGTTCTTGATTTTCTCAGCAAACGCAAGCGCTGCGAGAGAGAGAGAGGATGCAAGAGTTGTTCTTTCTTTGGTGCACGGCTTGGCCATTATATGAGTGTTTCTTTCAGTTCAGAACTTCGTATCACGGTCTGAGTCAGTCTTCCAAGGATGGTCGATTGCAGGGATTGCAGAAGCTATTTCTCATCCAATCATCTCTACATAGGCATGCAGCTGTTATAGGATTAAACTGATTCGAACTAGTGGTTTCTCTTTATTTTCGACAGGTCAAAACCAGTAATTCTGGACTATGCTCTGCCTTTTTTTTATTAGAGGAGGGATACCAGAAATTTCTTTGTTTTTGATCACGAGGGATACCAGAAATTGACTACACAAATTAGGCTAGGGGATCGATGTGGCAGGCCATTACGGCCCATGTCAGAGCCCAGCCCAACATAGGACAATCAGTAACACAGCCGTTGATGGATAACTGGAACCGGCATCGAACGGACATGAAGCAAACTAACTGTCGCACTGTCCTCCAGATGCTGTTATTTGATTTTGACCCTTGACTTTTCAACGAGACCTACGCGGCAACGACTAACAAGTAACGAACGCTAAGTACTTCTTGTAATTGTGATGGTCAGAGTCACGTAAGAACGTTCCATACATGAATGTTCTCCATTGAACATTACGTACGTGATTATTGCCAGGTCCGTAGATGATGGTGGTCATGGAAGGACCAAAAAGATTATGCGAAAGGTGGAGCTGAAGTTTTTATTTTATTTTCTTCGTCCTTCCATGCTGCCACCCAACCTGGCTTGCTTCTAGAAAGAGAGACGCAGCACATGACGTGGAAATCTTATTTGAACCACGTGGCAAAGAATTTCAACGAGCTGGTTAAGATTTAGGATCTGTTTAGTAGAGTTTCAGATCCTAGTTTCACCTGAGATCTGAAACTTGTAAACTAAAATAAAGTAAATTAAGTTTATATTTTTTATCTTAATATACTCACAGCTTCAGCTCCACGAATCTGATGAAGCTAGAACCCTACCAAACACACCCTTAGATAGGTACAAATTAGTCCACACATTAGATCAAATACGTACTCACTCGATACACATATACATATACTATCAATGGAAATGAGTTTATTAGTGTATCATGTGAGTATGATATGTATGGATTATGTGCCTCTTCTTATAGTACCTAAAAAGAGAGAGGAGAAATTCGAAACTAAAACACAGTGAAAACCGCATAAAAGAAGAAGGCAATTTCTTTGACCGGTTCGACTCCCCGACCCCGAGTCGTCTCTGCCGGCTCGACGCAAACCAAACCCACCCCACCCCAGTACCCTCGTCGTCCCCCTTCTTCCTTCCAACCTTCGCAAGAAGGAAGCGAGAACAAAGAGCGCCAAGATCTGTACCCACCTCAAATCACCAGCAGAAACCGCCTCTTGTGGTGTTGGGGGAGCCCGGTTCTAGCTTCCGGACCGAACAGGCTGCGATTTTTGGCGTGGTCGCGACTCGCGAGGTTTCTTGGTAGCTTGGCTTGGTGCGATGGACAACCACACGGCCGGCACGAGCAACGGCGGATCCGGGGATGGGGATGGGGGCGCGGCCAGGAGGAACACCAAGATGCCCAAGTGTGAGATCTCTCGTCGAATCTTGATGTTACTTGGTGGCAAATCTTCTGTTTTTGGTCTTGTTGCTAAGGATGGGTGGGATGTAGTGTTCTTGATGGTGTTCATTTGGTTAGCTCGGGGTCTCGAGATGCTAACTATGGAAAAGTTCTTTTAGCTGCTACACTTCCCTGATTAAGCAACGGAGCTTCCGAGCTTACTATAAGATTATAGTTAGTTTAAGCCAGAAAAAACCTTCAATCTAGTCGGTACATGATGGTATTATTTGCTTGCGTGTGAGCAATAAGAACCAATGAACCTTTGACATCGAAATGTTGATTTAGAGGAATTGCCTACCCTGTGGTGTGACTTATGTTTCTGCTTTATAAACCAATTTTTACTCCTAAATTCTTATGCGCAGATTCCAAGTTCACTCAGCAGGAGCTGCCGGCTTGTAAGCCAATACTTACTCCAAAATGGGTAAGCTTACTGGTTCTAGAGATTATTATGATGCTACTGCTTCTAGAGGATAAAAAGCGTATGTTGTAGGAGCTCACAGATGTTTTGGCTTGTGTTATGTAGGTTGTCTCAGTGTTTTTCCTTGTTGGCGTAATATTTGTCCCAGTTGGCGTCGTTTCACTGCTAGCTGCACGAGATGTATGCTGCATGTCTTTTACCCTTATGTTAAGATAGATGTTGTGGTAGTTTCTGTTTTTATTTATGCTGAATGATTGTAGGTTGTGGAGATTGTCGATCGGTATGATGAGGCATGTGTGCCAGTTAACATGACTGATAACAAGCTTGGCTACATCCAGAACTCGAGCATATCCAAAGAGTGCACAAGGATTCTCACGGTAATAAGCTTACTTTCCTGGACTCATAATTTAAAGGACTAGGGTATATAAGGAGCAACAGTGCAATAAATATATTTGTGATGGACTACATGAAGGGTATAACATGTTTATGAATTTGCAATGAGCATGCGGCTATAAGACAACATCTTCTATCACAGTTTCTTGGCTAAAAAATGAACTGAATGTTTGTCTCCAGGTTACAAAGGATATGAATCAGCCAATTTTTGTGTATTATCAACTTGATAACTTCTACCAGAATCATAGGAGGTACGATCCTATTTGAGGTTTTCAGGCAATCACTTCAATATTTTAGCCTTCTCGCACTATTTGGCAGCTATTCATTTCATGTTTCCTTGCGAAGTGCAAATGTATATGATTCAATTAAAATTGAAAAGCATAATACATAAAAAAAATAACCAATTTGGCTACCCTATGCTAAGAATAACATGTATAACACTTTCCAAATTCAGGTATGTGAAGAGCCGAAATGATGGACAGCTAAGAGATGATAAGAAGGCAAATCAGACATCCGCTTGTGAACCTGAGAAGACCACGGCAGGTGGAAAACCAATTGTTCCTTGTGGCCTGATTGCTTGGAGCTTGTTCAATGATACATATAACTTCAGTCGTGGCAGTGAGAATTTGGCAGTAGACAAGAAGAACATCTCCTGGAAGAGTGATAGGGAGCACAAATTTGGCAAAAAAAGTCTATCCGAGCAACTTCCAGAATGGTTCACTCCAAGGTGGAGGGACACTTGACAAAAATATCCCGGTATGTGAATTCTTGATCTGCACTATTACATTGTTGCATGTGTGTGTAGGGAGAGTGGGAGACAACGGTTCATTTAGTATATAACCTTAGCATCTTAATTTTCTGCCAAGATGAACTATGTTTCTTTTAAGTTGTTAATTAGTGTAGATAAAGAAAAGTTCTCTGGGTATGCATCCAAAACAGGTTGCTCAGAAGAGATAGATGTATCCCAACTTCTATTGCTCAATGTCATTAGGAGTAATTCATGTCAGTTGGCATTTTATGTGACAGTTGAGTGAGCAAGAGGACCTTATCGTTTGGATGCGGACTGCAGCACTTCCTACATTTAGGAAGTTGTATGGGAGGATATACGTTGATCTCAAGGAGAATGATACTATAACAGTGAGGCTGGGTAACAACTACAATACATATAGCTTTGGTGGCAAGAAAAAGTTGGTCCTTTCCACTGCAACCTGGCTTGGAGGGAAGAATGATTTTCTTGGCTTTGCATACCTAATAGTCGGTGGGCTCTGCTTTTTCTTGGCATTTGTGTTCACCTTGCTATATGTGATAAAACCAAGGTTAGTAACTCTCTGAGCTCATATCGACTGCAATTAAATAAAAATTTGCTATGTACTTGGTATGTTTGTAAGCCATGCGTGATACATGCAGTTAACCTTGTAGATTTAATTTGTGAGTTCCCTGTTAGAATTGTAGATGCTTATGCTATCTAATGCTACATTCATAGCATAATTGTTATTTGTTATCCATGCAGCAAATCTTCTGGATTTAGCTTGTCAAGTTTGCAGAGAAGTTGTATATTGACATCTCGATTATGTTTGATGCACTCCATTTTATCTCGTAGTCACGATGTAGGTGGCATTGATGCATTGGGTTGTATCACTGTATGAGCATAGTTCATGTTGTACATACTTAGTTCCTTTGTTGAAAGAGAATGCGTAGAAGCATCTCTTGTATTGCTAAATTTAGTAGGGTCAGGCAAAGGACTAGAACCAGCTACCAGCTGTTCCCATTTACTTTGATATTTTACACTACTAGTTGGTTTACCCTGGTATTATGCTATGAGTATGTGGCATCCCTGTTAAGCTTGTAGTTGGTCATACATCCTAACATGATCAAGTGTTTTTTTATCACAAGAATGGTCTTTGTAGAACTTTTCACACGACCATCACATTCTGTCTGTGATAAATTAACCAGTATTCCTTTTTGTTGACGTATCAAACTTAATGTCTTTTTAACGTATTAATTTATGGCCTTTTGCAGGAAATTGGGAGATCACAATTACCTGTCCTGGAACAGACACCCTGCAGGCCGCTAAGATGTTTGGAACTCCAAACCGCAAAAAACGGCTCAAACTACTTGAACTGTATCATGTGCTAAATGATATATCTGAGTTTGCTTCAAAAAAACATATCTGAGATTGCCAGTGGGCGTAAGCAGGTCTTTGGTTCGTCCTAGACCTTCGTGTACATTTTATAGCATAAAGAAACTACGCCGTTTTGTTTCTTTTGCTTTTTAGGGTTGCACATAGCAGTGATGAAAGGAATATCTACTGATTGTCCAATTGCCTATTTCGAGATATGAAATTATGAATACTCTAATGGTTTCCTCTGTAATATTTCGTTCCCCCTATCAGAGAGCGCTTCGGCTACCAAATATTTCTTCTGATAACTGTGTGAGATCAGATAGATGCGGTAGATTCACCGTAAACTTATGCTGTGCAAAATGATAAGCCTCTTTCAGGGTAATAATGAAAGTGATGTGCAAATTGATAAGCTCTTCATTTGTTACACTGATTCAATTTTCACCAGATTTGTATGTAAACTATGATTATATGCTGTAAACTTCTCCTGATATCTTCATCTTGGAAGTACACGCTGCAAAATCATAATGCCCTTCAACCTCACATGAGATGCCTAGTCCAAGTCCATGTCAACGAGATTTCGGTGGGAGCAAGATGTAAACCAAAAACAAAATTTGGAACCCTATGTTAGAGCAGATTATGAGACGGTGGGTCAGTGATTGAAGTTGGGCCATGCCATGGGCCGCAACGGATCATGTCTTGTTGGCACGATCGGGCACCTGTGAGATCTAGATACTGCTCAAGGCACGCAAAGCCACATTCAGCTGGGTTGACACGTCGACGAGAGAGCCATATATGGCATCGGTAGCGGCGAGCTAGTGGAGTAAGATAGCGTAGGGGGAGATGGTGGTGCAGTGCATCCGAAGGATACCGCAGTGGCAGTGGCAGACTAGTGGAGTGAGACGGTGTCGGTGGAGACAGCTGCACGAGCGTGGAAGAAGGACCCGGCATCGACGACCGCGGACTAGTGGAGTGAGACGATGTCGATGGAGATGATGGCACGAAAGTGAAAGAGGGACTTAACATCGGCAGCGACGGACTAGTGGAGTGAGGCGGCATTGCGAACGCGGGAGAGGGACGTGCCATCACCAGTGTTGGATCGGTGGAGTAAGATGATGTCGGAGAAGATAGTGGCGTGGACACAGAAGAGAGACGTGACATCGGTGGCAGCGAACTGGCGGAGTGAGATGGCGTCGGTGGAGACCGTGGTCCGTGCGCGTGAGAAGAATGCGGTGACATCGAGGGTCTCTGGGTCCATTTGGTTCAAGGGCAAAAGGGTGGATGGGATAGGGCCATCCACTCTGGTAGGAATGAAGTCATCCAAATTCATATTTGATTGGAGAGATGAGAGATGGTTGGGATTAGCTAAATTTTTATTTGGTTAGATGGATGAGAGTTGGATGGGATGAGAGTTAGATGGTGGATGAGATGAGAGTTCATATTTGATTAGTAGGATGAGAGTTGGATGGCCTCATCCAGTATCTACGAGGAATATTTCCGTTTCTTGATTGTCCTTGTCCACTCGATCTATCGAACCAAACAGTGGAATAGGAGCAAAAATATGGATCGCTCTATCCTATCCACCATTTGCCCTTGAACCAAACGGACCCTCAGTGACGGGAGCCAACGAGCGGTGGCGGGTAGAGAGACCATTCTTGGTGAGGCGAAAAGGAAGAAGAGGAGAAAGGTAGATGAGCTATGCTTGAAGATTAATGGTGTGCTAGTCTTATAGCTAAAACAGGTCTTTTCATGCCCAGCCCACCTAAGCATGATTCAAGCTACATGGCCTGATTTATAGGCACAGCACGACCTACTATACCATGCCGTTACAGCCTAGCCTGCCAGACGCTATGTTAGGCCGAGCCGGCTCTTTATGGGCATAGCCTAATTCCTAAGTCTAGGTGGGTGCTTTGTGGTGAGAGAGATCTGGTCCGGGGTAGAGAAAAGGAGATAGAGAA
Organism: Otatea glauca; assembly: GCA_036346275.1. Lineage (NCBI taxonomy): Eukaryota > Viridiplantae > Streptophyta > Magnoliopsida > Poales > Poaceae > Otatea > Otatea glauca. The sequence continues at coordinate 59,778,310 of CM070721.1, forward strand.
GGACACCTCTGTGAAGACAAAGATGTCGGCTGAGTCGATGGAGATGATCGGATCTAAGTGGCTGCGACCGGATCCGCTGGATCTGCACTGTGTCGAACCTCCGGGCAGAGTACAGCAGTCGGCGCATGCTTTGGAAGTTCAGACAGAGTACGAGGTTCATGCTTGTGGTGGCAGCCTACCGAAGGGCGGCGGCGCAACCCTCCCAGCTTGCTCCACGTCCACCGTCTTCTTTGGAAGTTCCGTAACAGCCCAGGCCACCGACGCCACCATCACGCCGAGGTAGCCGCCGAGGTTGCTGCTAGGGTTGGCCTTTCTGGCCACCGTTGAGTCCACCGTAGTAGCCTCCCATGTCAACTACTTATGTCTCAATCAATTTCTTTTGGTTGATTGTTCGATCCCGAATTGGATCTGGCTCATTAGTTTGAGCAGAGACATGAATAGAAAGAAGAAGGGAGAATTGATGATTTGTCCCGTTTTAATTGGTGCAATTGATCATTTGTCCCGTATGTCTCACTGATGTGGGACCCTAGAGTCCATTTGTTAGTGAGACATCATGATGCAAATGATCAATAACATAAGTGAGGGTAAATCATCAATTATTCCAAAGAAGAAAGGGGAGAGCTAAAGGAGAAAGAAGGAAGTCAATCAGTGACGAATCCAGGATAAAAATAGAGGGCGGGCTCAAAGTACTAAACTAAATTAAGGTAAACATAATAAATATAGTACTGTGCAGCTGAAAGTCTAAAGTTAATACATGAATAAAAGAGAAACAAAACAAGAAAACAAAAATACAATGAAAGAAGATATCTCGCTAGACGCTAATGAAAAGGCATCCAGAAACATATTAATACACGTCTAAAGTGATTTATATATCCAAATTTACAAAATTAGTGATATTATAGTAAATTGAGTAAACACATTAAAAAAGTATTCACTATTGAGTATTCACTCGTTGAGTATTTGAGTATAGTGTAAATTTATAAATTGACTATGGAGTATGAACTTAAAAAGGTATGAGCAGTGCTTCAATACTTTCCCTCCTAATACAAGTTGCATAAATCTTAAAGCAAGCGAATGGGTAAGTAATCACTATCTACCATTCATTCCTGCTTTAATATTTGTGCAAATATTAAAAGGAAAAGTATGGAAGCACCTAGAAAGTATTCGGTAATCATTGTTCACTAATTAAAAATCAGTTATAACTAATCACTATTCTTCAATTCCAATCAGTCATCAACTAATCACTGTTCTCCAATTTCAAGTAGTCATCAGTTTACTTTCCAATTTACCAATCGGTCATCACCATTCAGCAATTCACCAGAGTGCAGAGTAACCGGCAGTTGTCAGTCACTTTAGCAATCGGTAGTAGCAGTAGCTCATAGCTGCCGGTCGAGCGAGCCCGGTTGGGCACAGTACTAACCTCAACAGCAGAGTACTCGGTCGAGTCAAGGCTCTCAAGTCTCATGGCGCAGTACAAGCATCAGCTCTTCTCCAGTCTCCACACACTTACTCACGCCTCACAGAGTCTCACGCCCGAGTCTATCTTGGTCGCCTCCAGATGGTCCAGAACTCCAGATCGCCAGCTCGAAGCTCGATGGCCGGCCCTCGGCGTTGGTGGTTGGTCCTAAGCGTCGACAGCTTGGCGACTCTGCCTCGGCCCTTGGCGTCGGTGGCTTGTCGTTGCGCACACAACCCGGCCAACCGTCCTGATCCTGTGCCTCGCATTCTCCACCGGCCAGCTCACCCGTGTGCCGCCTGTTGTCCCGGCCGCTGCCACCCGCCGCCAGGAACTCTCCTGATCCTCTATGTATATTTATTCTAACTGATTTGGGATTTGGTTGGGGATTTGGGGAAGGGGAGGTAGATTGGATCTGTAGTGTGGATGATATTACTTCTTAGTAGTGTTGGCCTGTTGGGCTTGTGGGCTTCGGGCTTCGGCACTAAAGGCCCACTTCCGTGACGGCGTGACCTTCCTCCTCTTTGCTGTGCACCGGAGCCTGGAGGCTATGGCGAAGGGAGACCGGGGGTGGCCGCGCGGTGGGAGGGGGTTCCCTGCCATGGAGGGTAGGCTTCAGCCTGATGGAGCCCCCTATTGGATTCGCCACTGAAGGCAATAGTCTTTTCCACTGCGACTTAGCAGCGAAGTCACGGTGAGGTGACGGAAGTGGCACTCAAGGGATAGCATAAAGGGAATCATAAATTTTTAGTAGCAAATAAGGGATTAAGATAGCTTCCCCCCAATCGACCAGGGAGCCTAGCCCCACATACCACATGCCTGTCAGCCGCAAGCTACAGCACGGTCAGCTCCCTCCGCGCTTGCACGCAGACGACAGCATGAGCCTATACTACCGCCCGTCCAACGTACGTGACGTGCGCCTCGTAGAGTTGTCCGCGCCGCACACGATCGCAACTACTTAAGGTCTAGCTGTACAGCTTTGGCAGGGACGAAGATCACTTGTAATTCCTACGAAGGCCGCAACCTAAACAGTTCTTGTAGGCATGGACTGTTCGATCCGGATATCTTATGGTTTGCACGATCTCTCGCATATTGCTACAGTGCAAAAAAAACAGTACATTATTTTCATATAGTGCTATTCGAAGATCTGAATCAACGATTTTGGATCAAACGTTACTATGAGACTGTTTAAGTTACACTTTCTTGATCTCTTTGGGCAGACAAGGGCGCAGCACGTCCCCCAATCCACAGAGCAAAAACTGGAACGCCGCAAACGCACGTGCCCGCAATCCGCGCCGACCTCACCTCGCGTTCCTTTGGCGCCGCACGTGCCCGCAAGTCGGTTAAGGCACTCACCGTTTAGTCGTTTTGTTTTTTTAAAAAAAACTAGCAATTACTAGAGTGTATATTAGAAGGGCCATCGAACAATTACAATTATTTTAGGTGACATAAGCAGCGTTTGTGATAAAAATGGACACCACTCTATAGAACAGACGGAGGACAAGAATAGCTGGACACTAATTTCTACTCAATATTATTTTCTTTTGCTATTAACTCTTTTAATCATTTTGCTCCGGTCATCTTCCAAAGCTTAGCATCTTTCTTGACGAGAGCTAGTAACTCACAGTGGGTCGATATTTTCTCTTTCCACAATTGCCAAAATACAATGATCAGTGTACTTACGTTCTTTGTGACCATGGGTACTCGGTAGGAAGTGCACCTGTTTGAGCCACCAACCCTAAAACGGTGGGTACCCTTGCACGGTCTTGACCATTCGGCCGCTCGCCATTATGGAGCTTTGAGCTGCACAGCACAGTTCACACAACTACAGAAATTTGCGCGGTCTTCGCACGCATAAACAGGAGGGAAGGGATCAAACCCATGCGATGCCGGTCTCAGCGAAGAGAAATGTATTTTTCGCCCAATGGAACAAAAGTCTATGTACAATTGTAGGCTACGGGCCTACCAAAGAATCATCACAATTCTGCCACTGCGTTCTGGTCAAATAAGTTGACCAGCGCGAGCCCCGCGGCCCAGACGTCGTCGTCGGGCACGAACTCCTCTGGCGAGTGGCTGACGCCCCCGCGGCACCGCACGAACAAAATCCCGATCTGCAAGCGTGAACGAGGATTGTAACGACCATTTTTACATGCTAAGGAAAGACAAAGTTTACTGCTTTTACATTAGATGCATGTATACGCATCCCACGTACGCACGCACGTACCTTGGTTAGCCTGGCCATCGCCATCGCGTCGTGCCCCGCGCCGCTCATCAGCACCGGTGTCTCGCCGGCGGCGTAGCCCGGCATCATCGACAGAGTCGAGCGCGCCGCGTGCTTCAGCTGAGAGGTCAGGTCCTTGTCGCAATGCACGGCCGCTGCTGAATGCTGGAAGTAACAACTGAACACGATTAACACAACTGTACAAGCTGCAAACATCGCACACCACAGAAGTACTTAAATTCCCGCACCTTGTGCTCAACGGCACAATCGACCAATCTGTCGTCGCATTTCTGAAGAACGAGCCTTGAAAAGCTCGTGACAATTGTCTCCCTCACATTGTCGTCCATCGCGCGTATGTCCACAGTGAAATTTACCTGCCACAGGACAGGTGATTGCAATACCAGGTGACAAGGGTGAAGAATGCTTGGCAAGGTGTGATGAGCTTACCTGGCCTGGTATGACATTGCTCGCACTAGGCCATGTCAGCAATTCACCGACCGTGCAGACTAGTCCAGCAAGAGACTCCTCCGTGAAGCAACCGCAGTCCTCGTCGTATGTCAGGAACCTATTGGGCTCTTTGCATAGGCTCTCCAGTGTTACAACAAGTTCTGCAGCTGCAACCATCGGATCACGGCGCAATTTCATTGGAACCGTGCCAGCATGCCCTTGTGAACCATTTACTATTACCTAAAATATATATAAAAAATACTAAGCATTGGAACTTGGAAGCAAGCCAGCTTGAGCGATTTGGCCTAGCAGTGCTGTAGGAATTTAGATTGGCCATCCCAAGTTTTTAGTAGAGTATAGAAGCACTGTTCATGTTAAAATCACAAAGAACACAGCACTACAGCAGATTTGGAACATTTCATATCGATGTTGACTGCTAACATTCTCTACTCTAAAGAAGACTACTAACAATCCATTTGCTTATTTAATTGTTTACTAGTTAGTCGTTACTAGTTGTACCTGGCTGATTGTTTTGCAATAGTTGGTCTTAAAATCGCTCGCTGATTGTTCTGCAAAAGTTGATCTTAAGATAGTGTGCAATGCTGCTTGGTCATATTTTAGTTTTGGCTGACATAGTTCTTCAACTAGTGCCAGTGTTTACTTTTCGCAAAAATAGCAGAAAACTCGAATGCACCTTTAATCGTGTCTGTCCTGCAATTCCTTTTACGATGCCAAGAGGATAACGGAGGGCTTCCAAGACAGGCCCTTGTTCCATGTGAACCTACCATGCCGAAACAGAAACGGTAAGTACTGTATTATTTTTATTTTTTGTGTAACTACATGAAATCAATATACAGATCCTTTATACCTCAACATAACTACCCACCGACTCTGGGTTGTACTTGACTTGACCAAGAGCAGCAGCAGCAGCCTCGAAAGAATTCAACTTGAGAACGTCTTGAACTGTAGTGCCACTGAAGAAGTTGAATACAACATATAGACTGCATCAGTAAACAGTTTTTTTAAAAAAAATCTTGTTGGTTTATGCAAAAAAGACAACCTCTTGTCAGACACTTGTAAAATTGATTCAGGTAGTGTACCAGCTACAGCGCCGCTTCCCAAAAAAGTTGTTTGAAATCTGACACCCTCCTCATCGCTGAATGCAATCACCTGAGAAATAAGTACCATGCTCTGTCATGGTGATATTTTCAGATGTTGATAATGCTAACCCGATCATACTCTGCCATGGTTTGGTATATTTCTTAAGCCACATTATCTTAAAGGAACCTAAGTCAACCAATAACAGATGAGTTGACACCCATGCATATTAAAACTAAGATGCAGGTCTTGATCTAAAGAAAAGCATATGTTTTTCGAGTCAAACACATGACATCTAAGAGCTTGTGAATTCTGAATATCAGGATCATTAGAATAACAAAAGATGTGCCATGTATACATTGTCCTCTAGATTAGAGGGGAAATGACCAATTGATTAAAGAGGCACTATAAAACTGGATTTATCCTGGCTTATGTATATTTATATCATGTCTAATTATCTTATCACAGTAGCAGCAGTGACCTCATACATACTTTGCATTTACAACCTAGATACCTAATGAGCATCCCAAAGATTTAAAACAATTAAACAAAAGATGATACTAAATATGTCAAATACACAAGACATGGATAAGTTATGTGCAGACGAGTGTCGTATTTTTTTTGACAGTAGGTGAGTGTCATATCTGTAGGACATGTGTCTCATCATGCCACTTGTAAGGAACAAGATAGTGATTAGCGTAATCCAACTCACAAACTGTAGAGAGAAACTACGACGATAAAGTGACAACAACACCGCTATACTGGAAACACTGGAAAATTCTCTAACCTCTACTGGTCTAGTTAGCCTCTGAAGTTTCCCGGTAACTTTCAAAACCTTCAGAGCAGAGATTGCACAAATAATACCCAAAGCTCCGTCATACATGCCAGCATCAATGACAGTGTCCTGTTTTTCCAAAGATAAGATTGTTTTTTTATCAGTGATGGCTCTTTAACTACTAAAAGAGTCACAGCATGAGACAAATAATTCTCACCATGTGAGATCCAATCAATAAAGCCTCTTTGGTTGAATTGGCCGGCTCAAATCGACCGTGTATGTTACCCATTTGATCAACCCACCTTCATATCGAATAGAGATTGGTCAGTTAAGGTCAGTGTGTAAGAAAAAAGACTGCAAGTGCAAACAAACGTACGTTGTAAGTCCGGCATCTTTCATCCAGCTGATAATGACACCTGTAGCTCTGATGGAAGCAGGACTGAAGAATGTCCTTTCGAGGAAACCTTCCCCATCAGATATCTGATTCATAGAAATCAACGCCGTGTTAGAAACATGTGGCTGCATAGCTAGACTGTTAGGCCTAATAGTAAAAGATATGATGCAGCACACATCTTAGAAACCAGGAATTGCTCAGTTTGGATATTTAACAATCTAGCTACAGAACGTGAAAACTGAGGAACCTTCATAGCGTAAGGTCATCTCCCCTAGAAGACAGGGCGGCAGGGTTTACAAAACCGGTTTAGGGTTGAAAATCGCTTTGAGCTTGGCACCCAAAATCGTCGAAAATCGGTAGAAATCGAATGGTTTTGAATTCAAACTCTTTGAACTTAGCGGTAAAAAAAATCGAAAATCGACTGGTTTTCACCGAAAATTGATCGGTTTTCTTCGAAAATCAACCGCCCAAGCGAACTTGTTCAAGGGCCGGTTTTTTGATTGATTTTCGAGCTATTTTTACCGATTTTCGACCAGTTTACGGCGCATAAAATTTCCTAAATTTTTTGAATTTTTTAATTGGACCGGTTTATCAACCGGTATAGTTTATCGAGGCAGCTCGATACGGTCAAAAATCGCAATGTTCCAGCGATTTTTTAAACCCTGGGCATGGGTAAGATTATATGGAATGACAAGGGAGCACAATCCGACAAAAGATTAGGGCCTGTTTGTTTTTGCTTTTGATTCTGGACCCAAAAGCAGAACAAAAAACAAACATCCCAATTTTAGAAATCGATTCTTACAATCCAGCCCACCCATATACACTAGAATCTACAATCCATTTCATATATACTTTTAGATTCCAGCTTTTGGAGAATCAGCTTCTCTACAACCACAATCCAGAATCAGCTTTTAGAGAATCTAAAGCAAAAACAAGCAGGCCCTAAAACTTGGAAAAAGTTTTATTTGTTAACACCCAAGCTAATTGTTTGCTAAAAAAGGACAAAGTCTACGTAATTGCATGAATTGGCTTTGCTAGCTTTCTTGTAAGAAAATGTTCTCTACTGCTCAGAAAAGGCATCTTAATTACAAAAATGATATACTAATCATGTTCTCTTGAGGGAGCAAGTATTATTACTGTTCTCTACTGCACAATCTCCTGATTCACAATGGAAGAAGAAAATGAATCTACACCAATGAACCCAAATCTTCTCTATCTGGCCATTCGGGGATCGATGATTCTTCCATATAACCCCTACAAATCTTCTTATTTGCATCTAGGACGACATACAAGTACACAGGACATAATAGATCGAACTGCAAAAAAAATAGGCCATCATCTAGTTAACACAACAGCAAACAACAGTCCAAGCAATCTAACAAGATTCCCGTATCTAGAGCTGGAAAAGTGTATCAAGAACTAAATATTCCAACAACCTACAGAATCGATAAAAAATCTGACCTTGCCCAGTTGTTTAAGCCTCAGCACGGTCTCGTCCCTCAGAATCTCCCTGTAAAGGCCGTCTCCTCCCAGCTCCAATCCATCTGATTAATTTGGCAAAATCAACGGTCAGAAAAAAAAAAGAACACAAAAAAGGAAGCATTTGGATGCATGTCTGGCAATGAAATGAATTACCCACCCAAGATTGGAATCGAGGTGAAGAGGACTGATATGGAGAGGATTAGGAGGTGGAGGAGGATTCCGTGTGGATGACAGAGAGACGGATGGTGGTGCCTGTAGCAGGGAAGGACAGAGGAGGAAGCCATGAGCCGCCGCTGGTGTGTGTGTGTGGTGTGGCGGCTGTGGCCTCTGTGGGTGGTGGCTCTTCCCTTCCCACAGGGGGTGTGGCTGTGGCGCAAGGTGCCTGCTTTTATAGCGCCGCTTTGGGCTCGGCTCATGGCGTGCATTTTCGCCGGTTGAACATGATAACGTGTGTGTGCTTAGATTATTAGATGCTCTGTTTCCACGAAATTTGCCGTCGACAATTGTATAGCAAATCCGGGGAAAAAAACGTAGCTTGATTTATTTTGCGATGGGTTTCATAGCCGACTTTATGTGCAAGGCATCAAAGTTTAGCAGATCAGGTATAGAAATGTTGAGCCAAAGAAAAAGACCACACTAGGCTTTGCAGTAGCACATAGAAAAAGGAGGATCTCCGAACAAGAAGGCACAGCCAATGGCGGGGGAGCGTGCCATGTTCCGTTTCGCAACCTAAGTCCCTTAGGTCACGGGTTCGAAGGACCTTTCTGGACAGAGAAACCACACCCTTGATGCGCCATATCCGACACGTGTACGGCGGATGGGGGCACACGCTTTACAGGCAGCTGCATGCCCGCACGAGACAAGAAAGCACGGCCATTGAAAGAAAAAGGAGTGGTGCAGAGAATCTCCGGTTAACGTATTACTCTCTTTTAAGGTGTGTATTTTCTGGTGCCATACAGAACAAAGTGATATTAAAAATAATTAAATTACTTGTAATTATTATTTTTAAACACTATATTCAATACATACATGTAAAGAATATTAAGTAAATATGAATATTTATTAAAGATATAAAACAAACATCACGTAAATTTGCGTTAGAATATAAAATACATCGTATATTTATAAATAAATCAGTGCAAAAAAAGATAAGTTCTGTAAACTCAGAGAGAGCAGCAAACAGAATCTGGAATCCAGCGAGTCTCCAACTAGTACCAGTGTAGTCTACTAGCAGCCCAGGTGGCGGCGTCCCTGACGGGTGGGTCCGGGATGGCGGTGGGGCCGGTTGGTTGGCTCGGACTCGGAGAGGTTGCTCTGCCTCTTGTATTATAACGTGTGGTGTGGGTGTCGTGCATGTGACTGCGAGCGGTGGGTGTGTTGGAGTTGGGTTCTACTTCTACCGCCGTGACTGCGTGGGGGCCAGAGCGCACGGCGCAGCGGGCGTGAGCGCGACAGGATCCTGCCGAATCTGTGGGCGGCAACGTGCAGAAAAGCCGGAAAGGGACGGAGGAAACCACGCCCACACCACACGCCCAAGTTGCCCAGCGTCTTCACCCGTTCTCTCGCTCGCTCTCCGCGTTGCATGCGTCACGTGAACGGATAAAACCTAGAGCTCTTTTAAAGTACATTAAACTTAACATAAATCATTTATTTTTTCAATTAAATAGATAAATTAGCTGAATTTATTTATACTTTATATAATAGTAGAGTAGTATAAATACGCTTAACAAATCAACGACTAGATTTAACTTCTATTACTCACTATATACTACCAATATAATACACTATAAAATTTCTCTTAAACCTACTATTTCGCCTGATCGTGAGTCGGTAGCATGGTAGACTGTAAGTATGGACGTGTGCATCGAAGCGGACACAAACCGACACGTACGTGTAGGAAGGTAGCGCTTTGTTATTTTTGCCGAGGACGAAAAAGAGGTAGCCGATATTAAGCGTCTTCTTGTTGAGCTCCAAATGCCCAACCATACCATTACGCATGTCCGAATTAGACGTGTGAATCAGACCGAGCTTTTTCGGGCCGGTGTGTGGCATGGCAGGCATGACACGACCTAAGGCACACAGGGCATATATGCATACGGGCCAGACCGGTAGATACAATTGTCAGGACCGTGTTGGGTCTGACGGTTGGGCACGATGAGCATATGGCACGCCTCAAAGAGCTATGTTTAGGCCGGTACGGCACGGGCTGACGGGCGTGACGTAGGCACAGCATGGTTGTGGCACGAGTTTTTTTTGCAGTTTTCGATAAATATTATAGAAAGTTTGACAGCAGAAGTGAAGTAAGAAAAACTGCCTCAACAATGTAGTAAGTATGAAGCGGTTCAAACGATTTAAACGTGTGAAAGAAGCTAAAGGGCAATGCTTCTAGTTCGTGTTCCGAAGGGCTGAACAAGTTATAATAGAATCCATAAGTAGAATCAATAATTATCTCAACACGTCTTTTACGGAGAATGAATAAAAAAAGTTCACTCGATATTTATGTCCACTGTCTAGGCTCTATACATCTTTAATTTTTTTTTCTCTTATTACAATAATGCAAATGAATCAGATCTAAACCAGCACAACATATAGATAACCCAACGTGCTAATGAACCATATTTAAATTTATTGGAGGTGAGTCGGGCCGGTTGGACTATAACAGCACGATACGGTCTGGATCCACGATCGCCTGACTCGATCCAAAGTCACTTCTAGCCCCCCGATCCATCGAGGCGCTCCGTGCTGCCGTGCTGGCTCTTGCTACTTAGCTCATTGCATGCGGTCTGGCCGCCGGTACACGTGTTTCGATAAACAAATTGGCCGTCTACGCTATAAAAATAACCTGCTCAACCATAGTTAAATGAAGAAATGACTAACACGCTGCCACTTCCGACTTAGTCCTTCGATCATAAATAGTTATCATTTTAAACACCGATATAGTCTAAAAACTCAATTTTGATCACTAATTTTTATTATAATATATTTAAAAATATAATAAAATTATAATATTATGTGTCACAATGTGCCTCTATATGTGATGTTGTAGTATTATTTCATAACACATATTCACATCTTACAACTATGCGTTATAATGCTCCTCTGTAATACATATTATGTGTTGCTGCTATAGTTCCTTATAACACTTTTCACGTCTCGTTAAGTATGTGTTACAATATGTCTTTGTAACACATTGTTATGAGAACGTGTTACAGAAGATATGTTTTGCAGTAGGGACTACATAGTTAGAAAGAACTACTGTGAGTTGGGAAGACAACAATATATGGGTTTAAAAGTTTAACTATTATCTGTTAATTGCTTTGTTAGTTAGAGAGGTAAATAATATTCGTTAATGCAACTTTGCTAGTTTTATAGTTATTTCATTAAAAAAATATGTAATATGTGTCTTATATTTTAAAGCTAGTCACATATAAAATGTAACTGTTCAAACAGAATGCAAATCGGGCACTTATGGAGAGAAGCATGCTCGTTTAAAGTTTGCAGTAAAAACAAATGCACACATTTAAGGTCTGTTTAGAACGCAAAAATTCATAGGAAATAGAAAACATTTCAATTCAAACATGAATAGGGAAAAATTCCACTTGCTATCCCAATACTCTCCCACGTCAGTACGAAAGCGATTTCCCTGTTTTTGCCTAATATTTGCTCAACTCAGATGCGAAGCTCCCATGTTGCAACTCAAATCGGACGGCTATGCCCTTTCGCTAAACAGATTTGGAGGAAGGTTTTTCTGCAAATGTGTTTCAATCCTCACATCCCACAATCAGGAATAAAGGCTTCACAATGGTGAAGGCTTGTTCGACACAATGTACTGAAACCCTCACGTAAACATGTTGATAGGATCCTTATTTACACTTTCTAAAATTTATGAAAGGAAAGAAATGCAAAAATTTTCAACAATGTTTACAGATCTCTTCAGACCGTCTTTAATCGTATTTCTTAGGACGTCAATAACCGAGGATGGCATTACAAAATGGTGCACAGCAAAGCAACAATCAGGGAAACAGCTAGACAGCCGCGGGTGCCAACAGGACTCCGGAATGCCTAACGGCTACCACAACAAAACGACCAAGCTAGACGAAGACCCAATGGTGCACTTCGCAGAGCTGTTGGCTTTGCCACAAATTCAGGGGGGTCTCCGCCCAGGTGTACCCAAGGCAAAGCTTTTCTCGTTCCGTTCTACAGGTTTCGAGTTTGAGAGGTGCTTTTATATTTTTTCTTTTTAACAGTTGTATAAATATTAAAGCATAACTGAAGAGTAGATGATGATTGCTTATTTCTTCATTTACTTTAAAATTTGTACAACTTTATTGAGAAGAAAAATATTAAAACACGGCTCTTCCCATTTTCTTCAAACATAAGAGTGGCTTGGAAGAATTGGCTCGGAAGAAGAGCGGGGCATTAGGTGCAGCAGACGACTGCCTACACAACCAGAGGCCCAATCTGGGAGTTGTTACAGGAACGACTCGGATTCAACCGTGACGGGGCACCCCACCACAACAGCACAGGACGTATAATGCACTGACAAAACGCAAATGAAAGAAGGCTGTTAGCTATTCAATTAGGCTGGGTTGGTCAGTATTCAATTAGGCTGTGTCAGGGGCTCAGGGCTCTGGTCTTTCTCCGGTTAGTGTAATGCTGGTTAGATTATTATGGGATGGCCCATAATTAATTTAATAGAAATTCCAAAAGGCCCATTAGAATACTAGGAGTCATGAAATTGGTTTAGTACCATATGGGTAATTGAGAGAAGGTTTGACCAACTTAAATAGTTGAGTTGTGTGTCTCTCAATTAGCAAGGTGGAAAAGGGTAAAGGCTGTGCCACACGCGCGCGCGCGCGCCGAGCCGAGGCGTGTGCGTGTGCGAGTCGAGTCGAGTCGAGTCGAGTCGAGTCGAGTCGAGTCGAGACGAGACGAGACGAGACGAGACGAGACGTGACGTGACGTGACGTGACGTGACGTGGCGTGACATGCGATGCACGCAGACGCAGCGTCGCGTGCGCGACGCGCACGCACGCACGCACGCACGCGCAGCCGCAGCCGATCCGGACGTGATGTCCGGGCGGGAGACCAAGAATCGCAGTGATTAATGTGACCAGAATCGCCGCCGCCATTACATGAACGACGTGGTTGATGGTCGCATAATGGTCGCTTGCCATCGTAACGGCCACCGAGTTGATGGTCGGTAATGGCGGCTCCGCCCATTGCATGTCGCGAGGCTATATAAGGAGAGCCACTACCGTGCTTTTCGAACTCGTAGAACTCTCCCACGCAGACTCCTTTCATCCTTTGTTCTCATTGTCCTTTGCATTCCCGCCTGCTTTTTGCGCGCACAAGTAACAGAGGGAGCGAGCCTCGGAACCTCGCCCTTCTTGAGATCTTGCTCGAGATAGAAGGCCGATAAGGTTTTTGGGAGCGACCACGCGATCGCCGAAGGTGTTTCGAAGCGCATCGCGCATCGCAACGCGCCTACACCGCATCGCCTCTTCATCGCACTAACGCTTCACCGCAACAACCGTGATCGTCTACTTCACCGTCATGGCGAACGAGAATATTACACTGCGCTTTGTGCCAACGGTGGCACCGCTCAAGGGTATATTAACTTATACCGTGTTTTATTCATGCCGATTTCTTGTTCATTAGTCTTTGCGTATGAGATAGATAATTTGTTATCTAGTACCTTTGGCTTTGAACAAAAATGCATCTTTGTTTAATCATGATTTACGTAATTACGTGGATTAAAATATTGAGAAAATTCCTAATATTTCCAACAATCCAAAACCTTATCCTAGGAATTTTACAACTCTCGGTTTATTGCGCGCTTAAGCCAATCGTATTTGATGGCGCAAATTACAAGCGTTAGCGCGCCAAGATGATTTTGTGGTTGATCGCCATGAACGTGTATCACGTTGCGCAAGGCAAGCCACGACCGAGTGGGCTCTCTCCGAGCAGAGAGTGCTTTCACACCGCGGATAACTTGTTTAGAGGCGCCGTGATTAGCGTTTGGGAGAAAATCTTGTTGATGTATATATGATTTTGCCAAGTGGTAAAGAAATGTGGGATGCACTTGAGGCAAAATTCGAGTATCCGACGCAGCAATGAACTCTATGTCATGGAGCGGTTTCATGACTACAAGATGGTCGATGACCACTCTGTAGTAGAACAGCTCATGAGGTTCAAGCCTTTGCGAAAGAACTTGAGAATTTTACATGTGCATTACCCGACAAGTTTGTGGCGGGATGCATCATCGCTAAGTCGCCACCTTCTTGGAGGGATTTTGCCACTACTCTAAAACACAAGAGACAAGAGTTCGCGTTCTTTGGTCTCATTGGGTCTCTAAATGTTGAGGAGAAAGCGAGGCAAAAGATATACGTGGGAAAGAAAGTTCTAGTGCCAATGTGGTACAAAAGAAAATCTTTCACCAACAAGAAGAATAAAAATAAGTCCAAAAGCCCGAGAACAAGAACAAGGCCGCTCAAACTACTAGCTTCAAGAAGAAGAAGAATAAAGGAAAGGGAAACGCTTTGTGCAGAATGGTATCGATCATTGGGCAAAGGATTGCCACGATCGTAAAGACAATAAGCGTAAAAGTCCGCCAACGTTGTTATTGGCAATACGAGGAGGGAACATCCGGTATGTTTCAATACCTACCGTTCTATCGCATGTCGTTCACTGATTGGTGGATTGACACGGGGCCAATATACATGTTTGTCTTGACAGATCCTTATTCTCTTTTTACCGGTCGCAGGGCTACCTCCGTGTTGATGGGGAATGGGTCGCAGCATTTGTACGTGGAGTCGGCACGATTGACTTGAAGTTTACTTCAGAAAATCGTGCGGCCGAGGAACGTGCATCACGTGCCCGCGATAAATAAAAACCTTGTCGTGGTCTCTATTGTGTAGAGATGGTTTTAAGCTAGTTTTTGAATCCAATAAATGTGTTGTTTCTAAAATTGGAACTTTTATTGGAAAAGGATATGAGAGCGGAGGCTTGTTCCGCTTGTCTTTATGGACATGAATAAAATTGTGAATCATGTTTGTAATCATGAGACCGATGTTTGGCATTCACGACTTTGTCATATTAATCTTGGTTGCATGATGCGGTTAGCCAAGATGAATTTAATCCCAAAATTCACCCAAGTCAAAGGTTCTAAGTGTCAAGTATGTGTGCAATCTAAGCAACCTCGCAAGCCTCACAAGGCGCAGAGGCGAGAAACTTGGCACCGTTAGAACTAGTTCATACCGATTTATGCGAGATGAACGGGAGTTGACAAAGGGTGGTAAGAGGTATTTCATGACTTTGATTGATGATTCTACTAGATATTGCTATGTGTATTTATTAAAGTCAAAAGATGAGGCTTTTCACTATTTTAAGATCTATAAAGTCAAGTCGAGAACCAACTTGAGAGAAAAATCAAACGGGTTAGGTCGATCGTGGTGGAGAATTCTTTTCTAATGAGTTTAATTTATTCTGCGAGGAACATGGAATAATCCATGAAAGGACGCCTCCTATTCGCCCCAATCAAACGGGTTGCCGAAAGAAAGAACCGTACTCTAACCGAGATGGTTAACGCCATGTTAGAAACAGCGGGACTTTCCAAGGAATGGTGGGGTGAGGCTATATTGATTGCATGTCATGTCCTAAATAGGGTTCCTACAAAGAATAAAGAAATTACACCATTCGAGGAATGGGAGAGGAAAAGATTAAATTTCTCCTATTTACGTACTTGAAATTTGTTTGGCTAAAGTGAATGTGCCTATCCCAAAGAAGCGTAAACTTGGACCAAAACCGTTGATTGTGTCTTTATTGGTTATGCTTTACACAATGTTGGATATAGATTCTTAATAGTGAAATCTGAGTACCGATATGTATGAAGGTACAATTTTGAGTCCAATGATGCCACATTCTTTGAGGACTTATTCCCTATGAAAATGACACTTAGCTCATCTGGCCAAGAATCTGTCTTCTCTCCTAAACCTTCCACTCCTATACAAATTGAGCCCATTTTTGAGGAAAATCCAATAGATGAGGGCAATGAAGTAACTCGTAAGAGTAAGAGACTAAGGACTACAAAGTCTTTTGGTGATGACTTCATTGTATATCTAGTGGATGATACTCCAAGAACCATTGAGGAGGCTTATTCATCGCAGACGACTATTGGAAGGAAGCGGTCCAGTGAGATGAATTCCATCTTGAGCAATGGAACTTGGGAAGTTGTTGAACGTCCATATGGGTGTAAACACAGTAGGATGTAAGTGGGTGTTCAAGAAAAAGCCGAGGCCTGATGGTACGATTGAAAAGTACAAGGCAAGGCTTGTGGCCAAGGGTTATACCTGAAAGAAGGCGAGGACTTCTTTGATACTTACTCACCGCTGCGGATCGACCACTATTAGAGTACTACTGTCTTTGGTCGCCTCCTACGGTGCGATCATTCATCAGATGGATGTAAAGACGGCTTTCCTTAATGGAGAGTTGGAAGAGGAAATCTATATGGATCAACCTGATGGATTTGTAGTAAAGGGTCATGAAGGAAAAGTGTGTAGGTTGTTGAAGTCTTTGTATGGCCTTAAGCAAGCACCTAGCGGTAGAGAAGTTCGACAGAACTTTAACATCTCGGCTTTGTTGTGAATGAAGTCGACAAATGTGTGTATTACCGCTATGGTGGGGTGAAGGAGTGATTATGTGTCCGTATGTTGATGACATATCGATCTTTGGGACAAACCTTAATGTGATTAAGGAAGTCAAGGACTTCTTGTCCAAAACTTTGAAATGAAAGATTTGGGAGTAGCGGATGTCATCTTAAACATTAAATTGTTAAGAGAAGGTGACGGTGGGATTACTCTTGAGCAGTCCCATTATGTGGAAAAGGTGTTGAGTCGCTTTGGCTATAGCGATTGCAAACCTGCTCCAACGCCGTATGATCCAAGTGTGCTATTACGAAGAACCAACGAATAGCAAAGGATCAATTGAGATATTCCCAAATTATTGGTTCATTGATGTATTTAGCTAGTGCAACAAGGCACGATATCTCGCTTGTCGTGAGCAAACTAAGCCGGTTTGTTTCAAACCCGGAGATAATCATTGGCATGCTCTTGAGAGAGTAATGCGCTATCTAAAAGGGACATCAAGTTATGGAATTCACTACACCGGTACCCTAGGGTACTTGAGGGTTATAGTGATTCAAACCGGATATCCGATCTTGATGAGATAAAAGCCACAAGTGGATATGTGTTCACATTGGGTGGTGGAGCTGTTTCTCGAAGTCTTGCAAGCGCACCATCTTAACGAGGTCTACAATGGAAGCGTAACTCACGAAGATTAGATACACCTGTGGAAGCCGATGGCTGCGTGAACTTGTGAAGGACTTACGGTGGTTGAGAAACCGGTGCTCGCTATTCTTTTGAACTGTGACAATCGACGGTGATTGTTAAGGTAAATGATTCTAAGGATAACATGAAGTCATCAAGGCACGTTAAGAGGCGGTTGAAGTCTGTCAGAAAATGAGAAACTCGGAGTTATAGCGTTGGACTATGTCCGACGGCTAAGAACTTGGCGATCCTTTTACAAAGGGACTATCACGGAATGTGATAGATGAAGCATCGAGGAGATGGGCTTGAGACCCACATAAAGTCATGTCTTAGTGGTAACTCATCCTATTTGATCGGAGATCCCGTGAATTAGGATGTTGAGACAAGCTAGTGATCTGGTGAGAGGAGAGTATTCAGACTTAGTCCACTCCGCTTGAGATGCAATAACTCTCCTATTTCGTATGGCAGTTGGTTATACCTTAATGTATTCCGAGTGGCTTTGATAAGCGAGAGATGTTGTCCTACGTAACATCTTATGAGGAATACACCTATACGAGTTCGATCGCTAGTCACGATCTATGAGATTGGGTGATCTCTAGAGGCTCATGAAAGGCTAAGGAGTATGACTTATAAGCTCCAAACCGAGGGGATGCATTTAGCGATCAAGTATCGATAAAGGACTTTGGTGAAACTTGTTCGCACAAACTGTCAATTCAAGGCATAGTCCATTGTTCGATTGTGGATGAGTGTAACTTTGTTCTAGATGGAAGTTCAACTTAACAGTCTCCATCGAAAAACTGGTATATCAAACTACATTGAATCGAGAGTATTTCAAATGTGTCTTTGAAATTTGGTGGGAATTGTTAGATTATTATGGGATGGCCCATAATTAATTTAATAGAAATTCCAAAAGGCCCATTAGAATACTAGAGTCATGAAATTGGTTTAGTACCATATGGGTAATTGAGAGAAGGTTTGACCAACTTAAATAGTTGAGTTGTGTGTCTCTCAATTAGCAAGGTGGAAAAGGGTAAAGGTGTGCCACCGCACGCACTGCCGCCGAGCCGAGCCGAGCCGAGGCGTGGCGTGTGCGCGTGTCGCGCAGTCGAGTCTTGAGTCGAGTCGAGTCGAGTCGAGACGAGACGAGACGTGACGTGACGTGACATGCACGCGCGCAGCCGCAGCCGATCCGGGCGTGATGTCTTTGGCGGGAGCGGTTTGTTTTGCCGTTTCATAGAGTCAATATGACCAGAATCGCAGTGATTAATGTGACCCGATGAATCGCCGCCGCCATCATAACGGACGTGGTTGATGGTCGCATAATGGTCGCTTGCCATCGTAACGGCCACCGAGTTGATGGTCGGTAATGGCGGCTCTCGCCCATTGCATGTCGCGAGGCTATATAAGGAGAGCCACTACCGTGCTTTTCGAACTCAGTAGAACTCTCCCACGCAGACTCCTTTCATCCTTTGTTCTCATTGTCCTTTGCATTCCCGCCTCTGTTTTTGCGCGCACAAGTAACAGAGGGAGCGAGCCTCCTAACCTCGCCTTCTTGAGATCTTGCTCGAGATAGAAGGCCGATAAGGTTTTTGGGGAGCGACCACGCGATCGCCGAAGGTGTTTCGAAGCGCATCCGCACCGCAACGCGCGTCTACACCGCATCGCCTCTTCATCGCACTAACGCTTCACCGCAACAACTCGTGATCGTCTACTTCGACCGTCATGGCGAACGAGAATGTTACACTGCGCTGTGCCAACGGTGGCACCGCTCAAGGGTATATTAACTTATACCGTGTTTTATTCATGCTGATTTCTTGTTCATTAGTCTTTGCGTATGAGATAGATAATTTGTTATCTAGTACCTTTGGCTTTGAACAAAAAATGCATCTTTGTTTAATCATGATTTACGTAATTCTGTGGATTAAAATATTGAGAAAATTCCTAATATTTCCAACAATGCTTATTCTCGTTTTTTCAAAGGTTCACGGTGTATTATTGTACCAAAACTCTTGCTGTATCTTTGTATTTCTTCTTTAATGTATGATAGAGCTCTTGTCATTTCTTTTAAAATCGGATAGCCATACATATAATTAGATTACGAGAGAGGCACGCTACCGCGTCGAATAGAGTTATAAAGACACACACTTGCCTAACACTTTTGTGTAGTTTGCAGGAAATTAAACCGTACATAATATAGTCGTTAAACAGAAAACTGAGGTGCCACCGATTGGAGCATCCAACGTTGGCAGTTCAGGACGGAGTTATGTGGGGCCTCTAAATGAAGCTCATGCAAGTACTCCTTAGTTTCCTACGTAGCTATGGCCGTGCGGATGCAACATGAACTATATGTGCAAGTGTGCAATACGTACGTACTGCCGGCAGATCGAGGCATGATTCTTGATGAAGATCGAGCAGGCCAAGATCGATGACTTCACGACTAGAGGTGGGCACTCGGGCCGGGCTCTTTTAGGCCGGCCCGAGGCACGACGTCACGACTCGGCACGAAGCCCGACCCGGCACGACACTGTAGCACGGGCCGTGCCGGGCTCGAGGATCAGGCACGATGGGCGGTCCGGCACGGCACGACACTGTAGAATGGGCTATACTGAGCCTGATGATCCAGGGCATGAGGAAGAAGCCTAGCATGAAGGTCACTGACTCACAGAGCATGACCGTTATGGATGCACCCAATAGCATGAACGTAACCCCTATCACCAACACCTAAGAGAGACGGACAAAACAAGATAGAGAGAGCTAAGAGAGATTGAGAGACGGTGCAAGAAGCTGCTCTCTCTCGCTCGTCCCTCTCAATCTCTCTCAGTTCTCTCTCTCACCAGTCTCTCTCAATCTCTCTCGTCTGTCTCGCTCACTCTCTTTCTCGCCCATTCTCCCCTCTCTCGTCCGTATTGAGTACATCCTTCTCGCTCTATGTAACTGTTCGATAATAAATAAATTTTAGTTCATTTTCTCATAATATTTGCATTCACTGCCTTAATTCTATGTATCTCCGGCTCTTTTCCTCTCGTTGAAATAGTGCAAATGGGTCGGACCTAGGCGGCGCACGCACGCGAGCACACGCGCAAATGGGCGTGCACAGGCTCGCCGAAGACGAGCTAGACCGGCACGACACGACACGATGAGCACGACGGGCCGTCGCGGCCCGGCACGGTTCAGACACGGAGCACGATGGGTCCGTGCCGGACCGGCCCGGCCCGGCACGACGTCCACCTCTATTCACGACGCACCCAACTAAGCCCGATCGCACTCAATTTAACTCTAATCTGTACTTGCTGTCAGACGCATTGCTCCTGTGCCCCACGCGAAGGCAGTTGTTTATGTACAGCACGCCACGAAACGCGCTGTTGGACGTACGATGGGCACCTGACACCTGATCACTCACTCGATCTTATGAATTAATCAGGTGCTCAGATCCATTGCTTGTTTGCATAGCTAGGCCCATAAGTTGGGTTCTTATATTTAATCTGTTGATTGGTCACCTGCTTCTTGGAAGATTGCAAGTCATCACTAAATTCCATGTTGATTTATGCTTGTTTTTACATTCGCGTAAGAATCTCAAAGATTAGCAGAAAAGGTAAGACAATATATATATGCTTCCACGTACGAATGGCACTGGCATGGAGAAAAAGGTGCACTCCACTAACCCAATTCTAGCTAGTATTTTATCGGCAAGAACGCACCTAGGATGACCTAAGACTCGTAAATGTGGTCTTTTCATGTCTGCATTATCTGAACCAAGACGTTAATAGTATTGAAGAACATTCGAGATGGTTGTCTTTTGGATCACCGGTGGGGTAAAGGTAGCTATTATCCAATCGATAGTGCTTTTATCCAAAACGCTTCTGTTTTTAATCTAAGGAAAACTTAATGGGCTTTTCTCCGGCTTACTCAGCCTTTTTTTTCCCCAAATCTATGGGTTACGGGGCTCCTTTCTCCTTAATCATCGTGTGGGTTTAACCCAGTCAATATATTATGGGCCGCACTCGTTGTAGGAAGATTATATGTTGTTAAGCATGTGTCCTTCGACGCTCACACGTTTGGTTTGCGAGGGTTTCCTTTTCCCGCTGAGTTTCTTGGCGAGAGTTCCTTTCTTCCCCATCCCTGATTAGGATTGGGTCTCTCCTCGCGCCTCGGAGTGATTTGGTCCAGTTAAAGGTTAGACATTGGGTTTAGTGCTTGGCCTTGATCGTGTTCTTCAGAGTGCTGGGATTAGATTTCAATCTGCACCTGAGAGCTAGGGATGTTGGACTCGCACTCGTCGACATAGGCAGGAGGCAGAGATCGCGGGAGGTCGATGGCGGACCTGGACGATCTTCTTCAAAACCTGGAGGGGGATTTAGAGGAATTGAGGGCTGAATCAAAGTGGGTGGCGTTGGCAAAGGTAATTTTAACAAAGACTTTTAGTCATGCAGCCTATTCAGAGGCGGAATTAGGGGTGGTGCCATGTATACCTCAGCACCCCAAAAAAATTAAAAAAATGTTAGAAAATTACCTCTTCAAAAGACTAAATTTATTGATTAATACTACTATAGAAAACGTCACACACGGTTTTCTAAACTGTCTGTAAATATGTATCATTGATAATATGGCCCATCACAGAGACTGTATCACAGACGGTTATAGTAACCATCTGTGATATGGTCTTAACCGTCTGTGATATGTGTGATTCATTTTTTTTCTTTAACTTTCTTGACAGAACTTTCATGATTAGTATCTATTGTTCGAAATTTTCTTCCCTTTAGATATTCTTATAATAATATTTACAAGGCATAACCAATTATATATTTTGTAATTGAATATTTAAACACCTTAGATGCTTCGAGATATAGATTGTCTGATCGGGATCATCTTAAAGTACGAATATTTGTAACACCTTCATATACTTTCTTATTCTAATATTGACGGATTCTAAGGCAAAATTCAATTACATCCACAGTTTATCCTGAAAGTTATTATGCTCTGATTTATCTCCCACTTCATCGTCATACTCGAATGAGAATACCAAAGACAGCCTATCTTCACTCTGGTCTTGGCTATGAATAGGACCAGAGTGATCCTATTCCTGCACAAACTGTGCCTCAATGTATTTAGGATACTTAGATATCCAATTACAAAATTTATAACTGGTTGTGCCTTGTAAATTTCGTTGCGAAAATATCTAGAGAGAAGAAATTTTTGAACAACAGATACTATTTATGAAATTTCTACCAAAAGAGGAAGGAAAATTTATAGTTCCAACAAGCAAGCCACTTTTCATTCATTGGATTTGAGATGAGCAAATATTAAGAATAATTTCAGGTGACAATACAAGATATTATACTACAAACATCAGCAAGCATATATAAATTGAGAAACAACATTAATTATTTCATATATCAAGACAAGGAGACTTTAGGGTTTTTTCATGTATGCCATTATATATGCCATAGCTTCTACAATAGAGGCTTCTCGGTTCTCCCTAAAGTTCCACAGCTCCGGCATAGTGTTCATTTGTTTAACACCAATAACTGATTGACTTCCCGTTATATATCTTAATCCCTACAAAAGCGATCATGTTGCTGTAAAAAGGATGTCTTGGTATATTATCAGTAAACACATCACTAGGGTCATATAATCAAAATTAAACTAGACAATTAACTAAGCAAATAAGATCTTGAACTCTTACCTTTCTAAATAATGCACCATAAAGTATTTAAAGTTAATTTCACTATTTATGACATGATCATAGAAAGATCAAGGTAATGGTCAAATAGATCATATAAAACAAAATATGAAATGATCATATAAAGATTAGAAGTTATAATAACAGGGCATCTGCTTACTTTCTACAATGACATGATCAAACTCATTGACAGTAAAATAAAAGCAATATTTTCTACCATTAACATGAAGCAACTCTATAATTCAAGGTCACATTCGCTACTTTAATTGTTTTAGTTCATCAATAGACCCATAACATCGTTGAGCAGCAATATATACATTTAGGGGAGAAACATCCATGTGGCGCAAGGGCTCGAGGGGGAGGGCAGCGATGCTACATTGGACTCAGTAGCGATGCTACATATTAGAAGGAAAATATGTACTCATAGCATAAATATTGAAGCAAGCGAAGGGGTAAGCTAAAGAATGGAGATTAGATAGCTAAGATAATTGAAAGACCATGTGGAGGTCTATCCAGGTTTGTAATGAGTTATTGTCAGTGTTTGAGTATGTGGTGCTCAAGTCTGAGTTTATTTTGAATTCTATTTCGAATTTGAAGCAATTTGGGGTATTGTCAGGTCAGGGTGGCACTACCGGCCTGGGATGGGCGGTAGTGCCGTCCTATCAGAGCTACCGGCCGTGGAAGCAGTAGTCTTTTCTAGAAAGGGGTCTCTCGGGTGTGTCCAGGGCAAGCAGTACTATCGGCCATCTGGGAGCGATAGTGTCGGGGGAGCAGCACTACCGGCCCAAAGGCGTGGTAGTTATTTTCCAGAGAGATTCTCTCGGGACTGATTAGTGCGAGGGCACTATCGGCCAACCAGGAGCGGTAGTGCCGAGGGTGCGATAGTACCGACCCTGGGTGGCGGTACTGCTGACTTTACTACGACTTGAATTTAATGTTTGCATTAATTGTTGATTAGTACATATTATTGTGAACAGTGATATGTTTCTTGTCTGTCTTGGTTGTAGGACTCCGGGGCTAGGTCATGGTGAGGCAAAGGCGAGACCGGGACTAGGCTATGAGAGCTGAGATCTAGAATGGTCGAGGGACGCCGAAAGATGATTGAAGCCAAGAAGTGGTTGCAAGCTGGGAAGGCAAGAAGCCGAAGCGTGAAGCACTGGTGATGGACATGACGGGCAATGGCATGGACCGGGACTAGGCTTAGGGAGGAGTTGAGGTCCAAAACAGTCAAGGAAGCCGATGTCGCTATGGTGAAGCGGAAAATGACACATGGCGGTCAAGTGACTTGGACTCGCTTGCAAGCGAAGACGGTTCGGGTGAGTCCAGATGTGTGAGAGGCTTGGCGGCAAGTCATTTGGGCTACGTAGAAAGCGCGAAGCGTGGCGATACTTCAAAGAGAAGGAAGACTGGTCATTAGAGCAAATTGGTAATCTGTCTAATACCGGCAGTCGAGGCGGTTTGGAAAACCGCGACACTAGCCTAAGTGGTTTAGTTCACGCAAAAGTGGTGTTGGACGCAAATTCGGGCTTGCGGAGCAGATTTTGCATCAATATAATGGCTGCTTTGAGAAACATGCTTGTGTGAGTGAAAAAACCCGTTAAGAGTGTTGGATTTCGGGTTAGCTCATGTAAATATGAATGATATCCATTTGTAGTGTCCAAGTTTAGAGTTAGGATTGCCTCCACTATATAAGAAGATGTAGTGGGAGGAGAGACTTGAGATCTTGGACTTAGTCACTAGGAGTTTTAGGTTTCCCACAAGATTTTTGTGTTCTTGTGTGGTGTGTGTGCTCCTTAAGAGTTTTGCCCTCAGGTGAGAGGCTTTGTAATCCATCCTCATGCTCTGAAATAAAGATCAATTTTGTGCTCAAGATTTGGCTTTTGTTCTTGACCTTCCTCTTTCTTGATTCTTAATCTTTCTAGTTGGTTTTTTTTCTCTTGATCTCGTGTTGCCAAGGATGAGTGATTGATGGATATATCCTCTAGAAATCATCACCCAATCATCTTGGCAAGCTCTCTCATGACCATCAAGAGATTTATCAAGAAACCGTGTTTTGGCTTGAGAATGAAAGATTTAAGGTATATCTTGATCTTGTACATTTCGGGGGTATCTCTTTGGAGTTCTTGCTTGCTGTGATATGTGGAAGACCATCTAGGTCTATCTTGATCATCAAATCTCCACGAGTAAGCCAAGGGAAAAGTTTTTATTTTTGAACCGATTTTGGTGCAACTTTTAGTAAATTCGAAAAAAAAAGGTCAAAACTTTGATGTCAATCCTTACGATTGAAGATTAAAATAGATTCTTGACACCCATAGGAAAGTGCATATAAAGTTTTGCGGGTTTTCGATTAGCCGATCGAAAGATACACCGATTTTCGTTTTTGGAGTCGTGCTGTTTTTACTGTTCACCGGCATTACCGCTACAGTACCCGGTAGTATCGGGTTAGTACCGAGATTACTGTTCATCTCGGCACTACTGGCCTCTGTAGCGCAGTAGTGCTGCCCTAGAGCTGATTTTTTGGGAGATTTTCTTCTTTCGCTCTTTCTGAGGTATTGGGAGGTTTTGGTTGGATTCTTTGGGTGAAAAATTATTGTGTGATAATTCACCCCTCTGATCATCATTTTCGGTCCTCCAATAATGTCGGTGTTCAGGCTTGTTACATGCATGTTACAAAACAAACATAAACCATATATATATATATATATATGTATGTATGTATGTATGTATGTATGTATGTATGTAAAGAGTAAAAAGAGCTATTGAACTATATATATAGAGACACATGTGTACTCTCATATTGATGTCTCCAACACAAGTTCTATATGTATATATGATTAGGAAATTAAGAGCTAGCCAGCTAGTAGCAAATTAATATTTAACACATGCTATCCGAATATGACTATGGTGTATACCATCTAAAGATCAATATGAATCAAGATAGTGTATGCCATTCGAATATGGCCATGATGTGTGCCATTCAAAGATCAACGTCAAGATAGTGTACACTATCCAAAGATCAACATCAAGATAATAGCCCTAAGCAATGGATTGAATATTTGCACTCTTAAGATACCTTAGAGCTCAAGAATGAGTAGCCGACGATGGGCTCAAGAATGAGATGACGAGATCGAGGATAGGTGGCCGGTGACAAGCGACGTGCTAGATGAGAAGGCGTGCAATGGGCTCGAGGATGAGGTGGCTGACGACTGGCTGGGGGAGGAGACCGGTCATTTCTATAAGATTTCGTTTGGGTGAACAATTTAGTGCGCACAAACCCTAGTATAATATATATAATAAGGAAGTGTTATCAAAGTCGGTTCTAACTAAGAACCATCTATGATATCACAAGTGGTTTTAACCATGAATCATCTGTGATATTAGCTTATCATAGTCACAGACGGTTTTAACCACGAACCGTATATGATATTAGCTTATCACGGACGTTTCTTAGTATGTACAATAATTTTGATGGCTGTGGTAGCAAAACCGTCTGTAGTTAGTTTTAACATAGATAGTTTTTGAAAACTGTCTGTGATGAGGAGTCTTATATAAGGCTTTCTGTAGTAGTGTAAATTGGTTCTGATTTCGGCGATTTAGCAAATTTCAAATATATGTGTTGGATTTATGATGTTGCAAAACTATTGTACAAAAATATAGAATTATACGTGTGAAATGTGCGCACCCATATCTAATTCCGCCACTGCCTTTATTACTAGTACGAAGCATGCATGGAGTCTGGCGAAATGACATGAGCTTTAAGGCGATAGAGGAAAAATCTTTTTGTTCTCCTTTCTGGGGACTGGAGGAAGGTGATGGAGGAGGGACCGTGGATTCGCGGGAGTATGATGGGATTACAAAGCCTTCGACGATGGTTTTCTCGACACTGGCGATGTGGATCCGTATGTACGATCTACCAACGGCTTTCAGACGAGAGAGCATTGGTCGCCAATTGGCGAGCCGGGTAGGAGAGGTGATCCAGGTGGAGATTGATGGAAGACGAAGTGGCGGGCGCCGTTTCATCAGGCTGAAGGTGAAGCTGAATGTGAATAAACCACTAGTTAGGGTTTTTGGATGTGGCTACAAAGAGTGGTGGCGAACATGAGTTGTTTCCAATTAAGTATGAGAAGATCCCTCATTTTGTGTGGTATGTGGATTTTTGGGCCATGTTGACACGGAATGTGGAAATACAGTTCCCGAGGAGGAGTTCCAGTCTGGTGATTAGCTTATTGCATCACCAGACAGGAAAGCTAAACCAAGGGCTTGGAAATCGGATGGCTCATCGGATTCAAGCTTCACTGGTTCGAGGGAGCACTCGAGGTCCATGATGTCTATGGGCTCGGGCTGACCTGACGAAGAGCAGAAGACTAATGATGAGGTGGTTCGTGATCCTGACTCCTGAGGCCGTCGATTTCCGCTTGGTGAGTCCTTGCGAAATCCCCGCTCGGAGCGGCAAGCACTGATTCCGTCGACAGATGTGTGCGATGTGTCTGCAAGGTAAAGAAATGCGCTAAGGAAGTGACGAACCCGGATGGGCCAGCGAAACAGAGGTCGTACAGACTACAGAGGGGTGCCACGCCGCGCGAGCCGGCGCCTGGCCGCGGGTTCTCGCCTGCTGCCCCCGTTGGCCGTGCGAGACGGCGCGTGGCCGCGTGGCCATGCTGCTCGTCCGAGACGGCGCGTGACCGTGTTCCCCCGCTGACGCGTGCCCCGCATGCCCGCACGAGCGCGCAGCCGACCGCTGTCCCGCCTTCCCGCGCGCGGCCACGCGGCTGCGGCTGCGGCTGTCGTGTCCAGACTTCGCGCTGCCGGGCTCGGACGCGAACGTGGCACCAGGAGGATGCCGGAACCCCGCGGAGTGTAACCAGGGTTCTAAATCTCGTCGAATTTCGGATTTCGGATCATCTCGAAATCTAATGTACCGGCTGAGAAATTTTTTTGAAATTGCTACAGTCACCCGAAATTTCGTGTTTTTTGACCGGTTTTGAAACTTTTAGGGGCGAATTTGACCGAATTTGGTCCAATAATCCTTAGGAAAGTCATCTTCTATGAAACTTTGTTAAAAAACCGAATTTTTTTGAACATTTTAAAATTTTGGCAGAAATACTTTCAGATTTTTATAAAATTGTACAAGCTTGATAATAAGCTGACAATTTTATGGTACTATCCTTATTAGTTTAGGATCATGCATAAAAAATTTCAAAATAATTTAACTTCATTTGTTATCTTAAAAAATCAAAAACAGAATGAACATAATTGAGACAGTTACATTGTCAGAATTTTATAAAATTTTTTGAGTGTGATTATGATCTAATTTTTTTTGAGAGAGTAATGATTGACTCAGTACCATTATATAATTTTTTAAAAAAATTTCAACTTTGTTTGTTTGGTCAATAAAATCTATGTAAGCATTGAACTTCGATTGCTATATTATATTTCAAAAATAAAAAAGAAAAGAACATAAATGGTACTGTGCCTTGTAAGCATTTTATAAATTCATTGGAGTGTGATCATGATTTAAAATTTTTATGAGATATTAAGAACTTCCTTATCACCATTCTGTAAAATTTTCAAAAATTTTAAACTTTTTTTTATTGCTAAAGCAAATCTATGTATTGATCATCAGACTTTTATCAGGACGTAGCACTGTCTGAATTCTAAAAAATTATTTGTGAATTATCATCATCTAAAATTTTTAAAGAAACATTAATGTTACATCAGGACCATTCAAAAAAAATTTAAAAAGTTTTTAAAGTTGTTTAGATAATTTTTCATTTTGTTCAAGTTTGCCGGTAAGCCTTTTAACATGACAGTAGTACTGTTCGAATTTTTAAAAATTCATACAGTTTGATCATCATCTGAAAATTTTATGAGAGCATTATAGATACATCATAACCATGAAAAAAAATTCAAATGTTTATAACGTGGTTTGAACCATTTTGCATTCGGTTCAAAATTGTCGGCCAGCATTTTATCAGGACAGTAGCAATGTTTGAATTTTTAAAAATTCCACAGACTTGCGAGTAATCGGAAATGTTTATGGTAATATCACCAATGTGTCAGTCCTCTTCAAAAAAATATTCAAAATTTTTTGACATCGTTTGACCTACTTTTTTTCTGTTGCAAAAATACCGAAATTTCGAGTATTTCGCCCGAAATTTCGGTATTTTTCGGCGAATTTCGTTTTTTCTCGGTACAAAACAAACCGGATTTGAATTTTTGTTTTTGAATTTCGGACGAGGTTTATCCAAAATACCCGGATTTCGCCAAAATTTCAGAATCTGATCAGGGGCGGTATTTTATCCGAAAACGAAATTTGAATCCTCGAGTGTAATATAGGGGTGTATATCTATACACACACGTGGTGCAGTATTGGCTTGGATTGGACGTAGGAAAGATGATATGAGGAAATTTCGTGAGTCCGGTCGGAGAAACCAAAATAAAACCAATCATAATAAAAAAGAAAGATTTGATAAAGTTGATCAAAAGTTCAATAAACATAATCTTTTGGGAACGAGGAACTGTTGCTCTGTTATAATCCCTCGAACTTTTAAAACCCTTGGATCACTTTCTTATATAAAAATCTAGTGCTAAAGAATAACATATAATCTAATTATCTCATGCAGCTCTTTCTTTGAATTAATTAGTTTGTAGCTTCTTCGTTGATTAGGTTCTCCATGACCAACCCATAAATTTATATAGCATTCTTAGTCCTCTTCCGAAACAAGTATAATTCTAGTAAAAAGGAAAGTAGGAACCCTAATCCTATTATGATTTATCAAGCATAACTTTTAAAATTTTAAAAGATTTTATATATATATATATATATATATATATATATATATATATATATATATTATCATAATTAACAGTGGCCTATGCAACATTAGTTCTACTAGGCAGTTCTCACGCGCTACGCTGCGTGCAGATAGAATTAGAATGTGTCAATTTTTACATAAGAATTTGGTAAAGTAAAATAAGCAGAGTTGAAAGGCATGCTGAATAAAAGAGTTTCTGTTTGAAATACATTGCACAACGCAATGCTCATGAACGACTGACGTTTTAGAATGTGTCAAATTTTATATCAGAATTTGGTAAAGTAGTTAGATTAAATCCTGGAAAGGTTAGCTCTGAACATAGAATGTAGTACGGTATATAATAGTGTCTGGGTACATACAGGGCATTAGGTTATCAACAAGCGTTACTAAATGCGTGGCTAAGTAAGAAAGTTCATAAATATACAGCAAGGCTGATAATTATTATAATGATGGACTTAAAGAGTAAGGAACAGACTAAACAGAGACTAATATTAGAAAGGCTAAAATACGGTCAAAGATAATGTTTATAAGAGTACACAGCATTCACGGTCTGTACGGCTAGGCATATAATTATACAACGATAACTGGGAATAGATAGCGGATAGGACGCTATTACAAAGTCCGAAATACGATAAGAGACGATACTTATAACAGTGTGCATTATCCAAGGTCTAAACGGCTGGGCATGTAATTATACAATCGTAGCTGCAAATACATAGATAACAGTTTATATCACCGATGAAGCAAAAAAGGATTCGGCCAACTTCGGAAGTTAAACGATGTCGATTGCAGAGGACGTTCGGAGTTACTGCAATAAAGGATAATGGTTAAGAATGCAGATAATAGAGAAAAGTTCCTTGTATGAAGTTACCTTTTTAATCCAAGTCTGGGTCTCTGTCTTGAAATAGTTTTCTCTTAACAGGGGCTCTGTCTTTGATAACGCTGGGATCATGTACGAATATGAGAACACTATGTCAATAGTTTATTAGAGGTGGCTATAGAAGTTATGTACAGATATATATTGATTGAAACAATACTCTGTGCTGCTTTCGGGAGCGATCAAATCTGGAGCATTAGTCTGCAGCGTTCTTTTGAGCGAAGAGTGCGAGGCAAGCAACATCTGTAATCAAGAGGAGTGAGGCCTGGAATAGTAGTTAAATTGTAGGGACAGAAAAAAGGAATACGTTTCTGTAATAGCCGAGCTGACTTATTTGTGGTGACGGAGGTGCTCCTTCAGTTAAAACAATAGGTGTTCTAATGTCTTGCTGAAATTGGAGACATGTACATATTTACATGGAGAGAAGCTATATATAGAAAGCAATGAACTTTTTCTGTACTACGCATATACTATGTCATAAAAAGAAAGTATAGGGAAAATGTAAGATGTAATGACTGATAATTGACTTACTTGTGGTGACGGAGGCGTTTTTTCAGCTGGAATAATAGGAGCTCGAATGACTTGCTGAAATTAGAGACATGTACATATTTACGTGGAGAGAAGCTATACATAGAAAGCAATGAAGTTTTTCTGTACTATGCATAGACTATGTCATAAAAAGAAAGTATAGGGAAAATGTAAGATGTAATGACTGATAATTGACTTACTTGTGGTGATGAAGGTGTTTTTTCAGCTGAAATAATAGGAGCTTCAATGACTTGCTGAAATTAGAGACATGTATATATTTATGTCAAGAGAAGTTATAGATAGACGTAAGACATAATGGCTGATTGGTTATCAGGCAGAAACGGAGAGTTGTTCTTTTGATTCATGTAAGTAATCTATTGTAGCATAGAATATATGCAGATGCAATATAAACAGCAAGAACATAGAAAGGTAGATAGTCTAGATTTTGCAGAGTAATGCATGTATATGTAAGTAGGAATATCGCTAGATACGAAATTAAAGTAATAGAGCAAGAATAAATCTTGGAAGGTTCAGTGAATTCTTGAGCTATATTAGGTAAGAGAGAAAATGATGTTGTGATAAGGTCAGGGCTAGTAAAAAGAAAAATTTTCTTTCAGCTAACCGGAGGCGCGTGGCTCTGGGAGGAACCCAACACTGCACAGTGTGTAGAACCAATTGAGGGGATCGTTAATGCATCAACATGAATCTTATCTGTGTCAGAGTGTACTGTCGCAACGACCTGGACATTTTGAGCAGCTGTCGAGGCATCCTGTGCAAGGTGATCGGTAGGTAATATAGTAGTAGGCTGAGGATTCATTTCTTTAGTGGCGGAGGAAGATTCAGCTATAGAGAGAACAGGTAAGACAGAATCAACTTGGTATGATATCCTGGTTCGTTGTAAAGCTCTTCGCGTGATCGAGACTTGTAGATTATAGTGGCTTCCATAGAGACGGGCGATCTCAAGTGGAATTAAGCTATCGGGACTTTTGCTAGGTGGTATAAGTTGAAGAACCGGGCATCCAACCAGCTGTTCGGCTATTTCTGCAAAGAAGATGAACTCCGCGATGCAGGCTTCTGGTTTGGACATGTCATCAGGATCAATACCATGAATAGTTACTCGATATCTGACGTAATGAATATATTGTGTAATTATCAATACAGAGTGAGATTATTGTTGGGAAAGAGACAAATGTAGATAGATAAGGAGAGTATACTGGGATCACTGTTGTGGAGCCACATTTAGAACATTTATAACTCTCTTTCGAATTTATCGCTCTTTTGCGATATTACATGCTAAGTACCACCATGGTTGGCCCGGAGCAAGCTCTAGGATAGCAATACGGACGCTGTAGTTGTTTCCCTATATATTCAAAAAAAAACAATAGCGTAGATAGGCTGCCAAATCTGCGAAGAATAAAGTAAGTAGCCTGATGTAGGGAAAATATGGAGATGCGTTTACCACGACATCATGTGGGTTAAGATTAGAGATCTGATGAACTGTAACAGGAATAGGCTCCTTCTGAAGGGTTGGTTGTCCAATCCATTTTATCTCATGTGACATATTTGCAATGCTATGTTGTAGATAAATGAGGATTAGTACAAATTCAATGTTTGATGGTATGATAACAGAAGAGATATAGTGTATATTAAAAGAGAAAGCGACATGTTAAAAGAAGCTAATAAGTTCAGGCAGGCTTAATAAAGAAAGCATTAACAGTTGTTGAAATCAGACAATAGGATATAGTTAAGGATTAATATATATGTGTGTGACAAGCTTTAATAACGAGCTCAGTCTATACCTATTTTTCAAGGATGCTGCTTCCGGAAGCAAAGGCTCTGTGTACCATTTGCAGATGGTACTTCCTTGGAGAGAGAGTTGGCATGTAATATAAGGTCAAATGATATGACACAAACAGGAAAGATAACATACTAAATAATATTGTGTTTTGTAATCGTTAATCAAGGTATATAATTAAATTATGTGTGAAGACAGAACAAGGTATCAAAGAAGAAAAACAGACCGTTATGTAGTTTAATCGTCAGACCAACTAATAGAAGGACAACAGGATGGCGAAGGGATCCACGCTGAATATTATCGGCCTCAAAACGAATTGCATGGGGTCCCCACAATGTGATATCCGCATTTTCTCTTTGACATAGAAATGTTAGGCTATAGGTATGTATTTTATACAATAACAAAAGCTAGGTAATATTGAGATTCTGCTAGATACGAACCTGCCATTTGTAATCTCAATGTTTCGAATAGGCTTTTGGACACCTCTAACAGTGACAGTCTTGATATATGAGATAGATGTAATAATTCCAAGAGTATCTGTGTTAAAATAACTATTAATAGGGAACGAATAAAAGATGAGTAGTAAGGAGCAAGGGACTAATTTAATAGCGATAGTACCGGATAGCGATAGTTTGTCATTAAGTCCGTTTCGAGCACATCGAATGAAACAGTATGCATGCATACATAGGAAATCTTTCTGGAGCAACAGAAATTTCTCTAATCTTGGTATGAGCGGTGAATCGGGCCATGATAGTACTATCAACAGGACGATAAGTTGTACGTGCATCGGTAACCTCAAAGTATTCTATATAGTATAGTGAGTCCTCCTTTAATGAGGGAGCAAAGCGTGGAATATGACGTTCTGGGATTTGGGCATCCATCATAGTAGCCTTAAAATAGAAACATTATATATATTATCAGATGAAGATAGATCACATCAAGAATTAAATGGCTTAACAATATTACTAAACAGTACTAACCTGTTCATCAAGGAAAACCAGATCAAGTCGCAGAATCTTGTCAGGCTTGTTGTCATCTACATAGTCAGAAAACCGAGTAACTCTGACGCGGATTCGCCAGCGATGCGATTCCTGAGTTACGTCCTTGAGTAAAGTATATTCCATCTGTATATCAAAAGGGAATCAATTTAGAAGAGTAAATAGTAAAAACATGAGTAACGTCAATGTATAAAGCATATAAAAATAGAATCAGTTTAGTGAAAGCAAACAGTAGAAACAAGAGCAATTTCAATGCGTAAAGCACAAGGAGTGATGAATATAGTAAGTATGGTGCAGATAAAAAGATAAGCAGAATAAGTTTATACACTGAAAATAGTAAAAGCATTGATAATTTCAACATAAAAAGTACATGTACCAATGGATATTACAAATGGATAGGGTACATCTAAAATTCAGCATTTTCAACATATAAACTACAAGAAGGGATGAACATAACAAATGAATAGAGCATATCTAAAAATAAATCTAGTAGCGATAACTAAAAGATTATGTATTTTGAGGTGCGTAAAACAAAGATGAGAATACGTGTAAACTACGTCCTAATAGTATACGCAGTAGAAATGGTCGAGGAACAGTTTTAGTAAACAGAAGCATACGGGGAGTAACATAGGAATATATATGCAGGGAAAAACGCACAGAAAAGCTAAAAAATATTGTAGCAATTGCACGATACAAACAAATATACGTAGAGGAAGGTTAATAATTAGTATTACATAAAGAGCAAAAGAATGATAGATCTAAGCTATTAGAGAATTGAGATGATAAGATACAAAAACAGATTTTCCATTAGCGAATAAACAATACAGTGCTACAAAAGACAAACCCATACAGAAAGTAGTAGGACAACATATTTAGTGATCTAAGAAAACAAAAATAATAATAAACAAAAGGGAGGATCTCATGATAAACTATATTGCGGGTTGTTGAGCCAGTTGTCCCATCTTCATTCTCGATCAGTATCAAAAGCCCTTCTTTTGATGTGACTCGAGAAACAGCGACATAGAATTGACCATGCGTAAAGACAGGGTTTCTTAAATAAACTCCAACTCTGGTCAAGGTTTGGCCCTGACATTTATTTATCGTCATTGCATAGCAGAGTCTAACAGGGAACTGTCTGCGTTGTAGAGTAAACGGCCATCTCGGGCTTGTACCATTAAGAATAATCCGTGGTATGCATATCTTTTCTCCGATATGCGTGCCAGTCATAATTCTTCCTTCTAGAATATGATCACCGAGTCTAGTTAACACAAGACGTGTGCCATTGCATAGCCCTAGAGATTGATTAATATTTCTGAGAAGGACAACCGGAGCACCTATCTTTAAAGACAGCCTATGTTGAGTAAAGTTATTGATGACGATGGAATGAAGGAACTCAGGTGGATACAAAAGATCAATATCGCAGTTGTTCATGTGTATTGGCAATCGTATCATAGCTTAGATAGTCTCTTATATCTGCTGGAACTCTAGCAAGCATTGTCTTTCAATTCATCCACAACCGAATTGATAGGACATACAATAGCACGTGTGCTAAATACATAGGTCGATAAATTCTCTGAAATCATCATACACAGCTCGTGTTATGGCAGCTACTTTGTCCCCTTCTGGCCTTAACAAAAAATCTGAAGGTATATCTATCCATGATTTGTCTGAACTTCCTGGTTGGGCATGAGTGGCTATACGACCTTCTCCAATATCAAGTATCCATTGAGCGAATTCTTGCATCTTGAGTTTTTCCTCTAAAGATAAAGTAGGGTTCATAAGGCGCATGTTCAAAGTTAAATGCATGACATCAACATATTTCCATAATGGAGATCTGATAAGAGAAGCAGCTATTATATCTGCACGACCACCTCCTTCGATAACAGGAAGCACCTGTCTAAAATCGCCACCCAATAAGATTGGTTTACCACCGAATGGTTTATCAGCGTTAACTGGATTATCAAGGGAGAGCAAATCGCGTAAAGTACGATTGAGGGCCTTAAAGCATAAACGATGTGTCATAGGAGCCTCGTCCCATAGAAGAAGGGAGGCTTTTCTAAGTAACTCTCCAAGTACAGTACCTCTTCTTACATTGCAAAGGCTTCTGTCGTGAATATCAAGCGGTATACGGAACCTAGAATGAGCAGTTCGACCACCTGGTAATAATAAAGCAGCTACTCCAGATGATGCAACAGGTAGTACAATCTGTGATTGTGATCTCAGTTTTGTAATAATAGCGTTCCACAGAAATGTTTTTCCCGTCCCACCATGGCCAGAGATGAAAAAAATACATTTTTCATGGCGTAATATCCTGGACATTACTGTATCATATATAGCACACTGGTCATGATTGAGTTTGGCATACATAGAATCAGCCTGTATAGAAAGCTCTACTCTATTATAAGATAATTCTTCAAGAACCAATCGATTTGTAGATCCATGATCTGAGGTGCTAGACGGTGTCGGAAGGTTATAAGACGAAATTGATAAACCATTACTTAAAAACATAGCGTCGAGTTCACGCAATAATTTTTCCTGTAAAAGAACATCAGGAACATTGCAATGGCTAGTTTCAACAGAGGAACGTATTCTATAGCTAATATCATCTGCCATATATTTCCAATATTTATTGAATAAAGCACGTGTATCGCCAACGTCACAATACACTAAAACTGTCATAAATAGATTTCTCAATTGATATGCGGTTGCCCATATAATCCCTTCATCAAACAGAGCAGCCCACTCAGTGTCATCGCCAATTAAGCCACGGGCCTTGCATGCCTCACGAAAGCTATCATATAGGACAGATGCATATGTCCGAACATCTTCATAGGATTTAGCACCTCGAACAACCATTAAGAGCATTCTTAAGTAAAAAGTTTCACCAAGATCTTGGGATGGATATGGCGTAGTCTACCAAGTTTAGATCCTCTTTTTCTTTTAGACCATTCTTTTTTATCAGGGTGCCATGTCCATTTTGTTGGGAATTCACAGTAAGTTAACTCTCTTGCTGAGGGCGATTTTTGATTAGCGATGAACCATTCCGTTAACATTGTCTTATTTGAATCAGGATTTTTTATAACGCTATTAAGCTCAGTATCTTCATGGTATGTGACTATATGCATTCCCGGCATATGCACATATAAGCGTTCTATCGATGGTGTTCCTCCATGAATATCAAAACTGAATATCCGCCAATAGGCCTCACACGAAGATAGATACCTCGATTTAATGTACTCCGCGATTTCGTCAACACCTTCATTTTGATTTCGATCGCTATTAGTATTATCAAAAGGAAACTTATCCTTATTGAGATTAGAATGGCTGGATCGGCTAATATGAGAACCAGATCTTTGTAGTGAAGGCAACAGAGTATCATCTGAGGCAGAAACTGCATGAAGCGCAATCGCTGCACAATCATGTCCCTTTGTGATATACTTGAAAAGATATTTAACAAGATAAGTCTTGTTACACCACTCTACATTTATATGAGCCTGATACTTCTTTAGCAATAGTAGGTTATGAGGAACTACCCATCTATTGTCAAGTCTTATTCCATGTTTAATAACGAAGCTGCCGTCATCACGACGTCGATAGATAGGGAATCCATCATGGTCTATCGATGTCTCCGAATGAAATGATTTTGGATATCTCTTTGAACATCGACCTTCTTTCATACATGGGCACTTGGGGTTAAGATCACCGCATGGACCATGGATCATAAATTCTTCAAGAAGAGCATATCCTAATGGATCTGATTGTCTGTCAGGCAATTCGGCAGAAATAATACTATCAATGAAGGACGGCGATGGATCTCTATCTTGTACGTATAGCCATACAAGTATATGAGCGTGAGGGAGGCCTCTTTTCCGAACTCGGCGAGTATACAAGCGAACAAAACGAATACGAGTCTAGAAGAAGGCAAAGGGAAAACAATGAATGAGACAAAGAAACCGAAACCGATAAGGAATAAGTCATACCAGCACGAGCAAGGCCAAATATAACACCATCTTTAATATCAGTAATGAATTCATCTAACTTCATGTGATAGACACGCCGTAATCATGTCGATCTATCGTATGATTTTTGACCTGGGACAAATCGAATTGCCTCTACTATCTCCGGCCACTTTGAATTGCATGTAAAAGTAATGAACAGCTGTGGCGGGCCATAGGCTCGGCAAATTGCCATTGAGTCATGATAATTTTGAATCATATATCTTTTTCCTCCAGTAAAACTGGATGGTAGCATAGTTTTTATTCCTATATCCTTTCCAAGGCTATTCCCACGACAAACAGCATCGGATATACCTTGATATGTCTCAGATCTAAGCCTGTCTTGATTAAAGAAGTGAAAGGACAAACGATTGGATTCAATACATGAATAAGCATTAACACCGAGCTGATCCGAAAGTCTGCCACAACAAGTGAACGGATTAGGATCATCTTGACGGTAGTGGCACTCGTAACAATAGAATTCCAACATGGATACATCTTGACGATTGCCAGGCGGTTGGCTATCAACCTCTCTCAGTTTTATACCCAGATGGAAGCCCGCATCACCATAAGGAAAAATCAACGGATATTGTAAGGCCATCAAAGATGGATGTATTGGTGGGATATGTTTGTATTCCTGGGAATGTGATTGGACAATCACATCAAATGTACAAACATCCGGAGATTCACCACCAACCAACAAAGCAGCTAGCTCTGAGGCCATTGGAAGAGCATAGCGGCCATCTTCTTTCTTGTGTGGGCCGAGTAACCTAATAGCAATCTCAGGAGTATTTGGTGATAACAGTCTGTCACGGGAAAGTCTGAATTGATGAACAATAGGATTACAGCTATCCAACATAGAAATAAGAGCCGCGACCAAAGTGGGGTTAGGCTGTTCTCGATTAGAGTCAGCAGTTCCCAAGATATCCAGACGATTCTGTACCTCATTCGGTGTATCGTAGATATACAGCTGGGCAAACTCAGGACGATGGCCAATTTTAGGCAAAAGAGAGCCAATACGATGATGTACGACCCCGTTAATGCGAAATGCATAAGGGCCAGAGCCAGTGTTTATGCTGTTATCAATATTGACTCCAAGAGAGGCAAAAGCAAAAAGGGAATTATACTGTCTTATCATACACATGAAGCTGGTCGATCGAGGACCTCCATCAAAACGTATAAGATCCTGTAACAGGGCAGGAAAATGTTTATGTGGAGGCAAGGAGATCCTGCCTCCACGGCAACAAAGGTTATAGACAATTCAAGTTGAGCGATTTAACTCCTATTCTCAGTATCCTTTCTTGATACCAGAATAAAGCACAGCATTTATCACAAGTGTATTCAGGGCCACCATAATATGAACGATCTCGATATGAAGCTACAGAATAAGAAAAGGCAATACAACGGACAAAGATGTTCAAACAGTGTTAGGATATTGAATCAACAAACAAAAAGTGATAAGCAGTGAACACAAAAAAGATGAATACCAGCTATACCTTTTAACGCGTCAACGTATTCCTTAGGAAGGGAATAAGTAAGAGAATCCGATAGAGTAGATGGAACGATTTCTACGTGAGATAATAAAGAAAGGAGGCATAGATATTAAAGTATATGCCAACGACAAGATAGACAGAATAAAGGGGAATACGAATCAACAAAAGGAGGAGAGTGCCAAGGTGGCTAAGCATTTAATATAAAAATAACCTTGTGATGTGAGGATCCTATAAACATTGGCCTTGCGTCTCTTAGCTCGATTCTCACGAGCAACAGACGGTGACACAATTGGGCAGAAATGGTCCCCTAAAAAAACCAGCCAACCATAATGCTACAACCAGGATAAGAACGAACATCGAAAAGAAAGAGGTCAGAATACCAACTTAGCACAGGACGATATCTAGGAGTAGGCAAAGTACAGCAGCCTGGACCCACTAATTGTGAATGGTTCACATAAAAAGCAGCCGACCCTGCGACGCACAGATGATATAATAACGACAGTATACGGGAAATATGTATAATCAAAAGGTCGGCGACAAAAAACGTTGAAAAAGCGTAGACAGGTAGAATATAGTACATTGAAGAACAATGAGCTAATCTAAAAGAGGAATCATGGAATACTTAAGAGAACATATTATCTGAGTGAACTATAAGGCTTAAGAAATAGTATACAATAGGTTAGCTCTATCAATAGGACAGAAAACGCAAAGCAAGTGCACTAAATAAAATCTACCTCCAACCGATGTAGAAGGGATATGCAACGACACAGGAGAACCAATATATATGTAATGGTGAGGACAATCTACACATCGTAAAATGGGGCATCAGGGGAGGAAATAGGATAAAACAGAAGAACTTTAGTACTTTGAGTGTAGCATACAGTAGTGTAGCATACAGTTTAAGGCTGAAGTAGCAGTTTTTTATTAAGCAAACGGCAAGAACAAGATTCAGTCGACGGCCAAAAAAATGCATACCATGGATAGGACAGTCGCAGCGACGACCCGCCGTGACTGCAGTATCCATACAACGTCACTACACCACGACCATAAAAGAAACATCTAAAGAGCTACGACAGTCCATCCAGCTGAATAAACGCGAGCATCCTCAAATAGAGATAATATATCATATGAGAAAAGAATTACGATCTAGGATCGGCATACTGTAAGATATACGCATCGTTCATTAAGGCTATCGGAATACCACAAAGGAAGTACATGACACAACATTTGCGTGAATCAATCTGCCAGACATCACAGAACGCGCGAGGGCAAACATGGGAACACGTAGAGCCAAAAGTATTAACATTCATGATCTCACAATATGAGCAAACACATAGGAAAAAAGAGTAAGTATCAACAAAGATAAATATAGAGTAAATAGGAACGAACGAAAGTGGAAAAGGAATATAAAGCGTGTGTCTTAAGAAGTAATAACTATAATTAAAAACGCAGACAATGAAATGACAGGAGCAATAATACTATACACCAATTCACATCTAACAACTAAGGCAAATAACTACCGAGCAAATTAGGAATCAGTATAAAAAGTTAGTACATACTATAGCTACCTTTGGTCAGTAGCCAGGCAAGGCAGTTGTCGAAACTGAGAACAGCATGCACCACGGACAACAGATATGTATAAGAAGTAAGTAAGATAGGAATTAGTATAGAAGAAAGAATACAAACTTGAATAACATAAGCTACAGCAATAAGCATTATCTATAGCAACTATAGATAGGGTAAAACTAAATACCAATGGGATAAATAAAGAACGCATATGACTGAACAAAAGCGGGAAAGCGATTTTTTGAGGATACAAACACGTCACACAATAAACAAATATATAATCATACAAATTGAATCGACTATGAACGTGTAAACATCTATACATGGAAAAACTAACAGGAATCATCAATCTTAAAGACAAACCGAACTAAACCATCTAACACAGTGAGGAAAGAACCAATGGGATCAAAAAAATGTTCACAATCTACCAACAGAAACGACAATAGCACGTACCATGGATAGCTGATATGCACAGGGAATACATAAGGCAACAAGGAACAATTAAGATAGATAGTGACTGACAAAATTAGGAATCTATACAACAACAAAAAATACAGGCCATAGCTAGCTTTGATCAGTAGACAGGATAGGCGCCTTGCCAAGACAACAATAGCACGCATCATGTATAGCAGACATGCACAACGAACATGTAAGCTCAAAATTAGTGCAACAAAAACGGTATACAACCGAATAATAGAAGCTATAACAAAAAGAATCCATAACATTAAGCACCGTAGATAGCGGGCATACACAAGGAACAACTAAGATAGGCAGCGATTGACCAAATTAGGAACCGATATAATGAAAGGAGCACAGATCATACGCACCTTCGATCAGTAGACAGGAAAGGTGGTCGCCGAACCCGACAACAGTATGCACCATACACAGTACACATGCACATGGAATACACAAGATCAAAATTAGTACAGAAAAAAGCATCTAAAACCGAATAATAGAAGCCAGGAAACGCTATAGGAAAAAGAGCACAGATTCAAAACAACCTTCGGTACAGCCGAACTAAGAGAAATCGAAGAACAAAACCCACAAATAGCATAGGGACTGAAGCAAATAGCAAGACAATAAAACCAAAAGAAAAGAACTGAGCGACGATTAAAGATCTAGTACGCAACTAAAACAGCATACACAACTCAAAACATGAAATCGCACCGGCAATCCAGCTAAAGCACCTAAAATCTATGGGCATATCCGAAACGAAATGGAACTTAAAGGCGCATTCGAGACGAAACGAAAAAGATCGAGCGCTGCGGAACCAACCAAAAGCGTCGACGACAAAGCACAAAAGAACTAAAGCTCATCACAAATGGAGAAGGCGGAGAACTCAAAGAGTCACCCGGGGGCAAAAGAGGCGACCTGGGATCAGCGACGGCAGCGCACCGATAAGCACGAACCAACCGGAGGTCGACCGTACCACCGTGAGGCGCGGCATTCGAAGGGAACGCAGGTAATGCGCGAGACGATGCCCCGGGAGCAGCGACGGCGAAGAAAACCGAGGCAGGAAGAACGGAAAAGGACGAGGCGGAGAAAAGCGAATGGGCTCTAATCGATGATTCACGAATCGTCGACGCTGAAATAACCAAAGCCGTATCAGTAGCAACGGAACGGCCGGACCTGAGGACGCGCAGGAACACGGACTTTGGTCAAAAGGAAAAATCGAGACGCGCACCAGGGAAAGGAAACACTGACAACGGGACCCAGAGCATCGAGACGCGCACCAGGGAAAGGAAACTCTCCAGATCGCTCGTACGAGGTAAAAGAAACGGCTGATAACGGGGGCCCACAGCATGTACGGAGCTATCCAGATCGCTAGAAACTTTCCCGGCATAATAGATAACTTTTTGCAAAATAATATGTGGAAGGACTTGTTTGCGATTTCAAAATTTTCGAAGGATTTTTTCGCAAAAAACTATACCTCATAGCCTAGAATCGCTCAGATTCTT
The DNA here is from genome assembly GCA_036346275.1 of Otatea glauca. NCBI lineage: Eukaryota > Viridiplantae > Streptophyta > Magnoliopsida > Poales > Poaceae > Otatea > Otatea glauca. Next base: position 59,821,214 of record CM070721.1, read on the forward strand.
CTGCGCTTAATATATATATTATTATTATATAATTGGCTTGGACTGGACGTGGGAAAGATGACAGGAAATTTTGTGAGTTTGTCTGGACAGAGCGTTGGCGATGGTGAGTTGGAGCACTCTGTTCCCGTTTGCCTCGCTGACGCATCTCACGGCTGTCAAGACGGATGACAGCCCGATCGTGTTGATGACAAATCGAGAGGATAGTAAACGAAGTTGCCAGGCTGCAAACAGACCGTTTCGTTACGAGGTATGTGGGAAACTCACAAAGGTCTTGCTCCTCTTGGTGAGTAGACCCGGCCACGTGCATAATATCATCGATAATCGTTCGAATATTATGATTATCAAATGTATTGAGCCAGTTTAGTATCTAAAACTACTTGATAAATCAGTGTAATTCAAATGCAAATTTAAAAAATTCAAAAAAACTAATAAAATTATCAAAAGTGTTAAAAAATTTTGAAAATTTTTATATGAGGTCCCGAGGCAATGTTAATGATGCTATAAAGTTTTTAGATGATTATCAGATCTGTGTATTTTTTAAAAATTCGAACAATACTACTATCTTTGAATATCCTGTTATGTAATTTTTATTTTTCTAGGGGTACTAAATGAAGTCTAACATTTCTTCAATTTTTTATGTGAGGTCTATAATGATTTTGTAAAATTTTCATAATGATCACACTTGTGTATTTAAAAAAAAAATCTGACAATGCTACTCAAATCCGAAATTTTCAAAAAAAAATATATCAGAGACGGTTTTTTATTAGAACCTAGAACCGTTTGTGATAAACTAATATTATAGATGGTTCTAATAAAGAACCGTTTGTGATATAATTTTTTTTGAAATTTTTTCAAAAGTACTAAAATTTTCATTCGGTTGCTGATTTTTCGTAAAAACTATCGATAATCGCTGAATACCGGTCGATAATCGACTATTTCGGGCGATAATTGAGATTTTTCCCGATTTGACTACGATTCCAAATTCGTTTGACTTCACAAACCGTTTAATTTTTAGTGATTTTCGACCGATTATCACGAAAATCGATATGGGTGAATCTTCGATTTTCCATTGTAAGTCGGTATCCTTAACCCTGGCCTGGCAAGCTGGTGGCCCATGTAACAGCGTTAGTGAGGTGTATGAGAAAAGTAATAATTAACCGCGGCGCTGGTGGACTGGAGTGGTACCTTCTTTGGTGAGGTTCGCAACCATGAAAAGGAAGTTGGGAAAACGAGTTGATCCACAGATGTTGAGGCTATCGGAGGAGGAGAGAAAAATTGAGAAGCTCGTCGAGTTAAATCTCCATGAGGAGATTATATGCGTCGCCAGAGATCAAGGATCCAGTGGATTTCAGAGAGAGAGATAATAATATTAAGTTGCATGCATGAGCTAGTTCACTCAAAAACTAGAACGTGGAATAGAAGTGGACTGCAATTATTATTTTTAATTGCGTGAACCGAGTCTTGAACTCAGGACCTCTTGGTTCTGATATCATATTGAGTTGTATGCACCAGCCAGTTCACTCAAAAACTTAAGCTGATGAAGAAAGATAGGTAATTCACTTATACTTCGACAAATAATACTCAGTTTTTCCATACGAAGGCGAGCATCAGAAATAGCAAAAATAAAATTTTCCAGTTGGTGAGGCGAGATGGATCGTATAGTGAAGATATGGTAGAACTTCAAGGTATGACTAAGGAGTTATTTCACTGTTTATATACTTTCGAAGGAATAGTAAACATACATTTTCACTCAATACAAGTTACATAAATCTTAAAGCAAACGAAGGAATAAGTTGAGCCAAACCCGCTGCCGAACGCCTCCTCAAGCAAACTACCCGCATGTTGGCTCATGGCTCGCCATTATGCTCGCTTGCCCTTGGTTGCGCGCTCGCCTACACTCGCATACACCTGACGGCTCTCGCCTGCACCCTTATCCCTGCTTCTTGCCTACGCCCGTCTGCTTGCTGCCACGCCGTGCACATCTCCTTCACGCCTATGCTCATCGCTGACCGATGGCCCACTGCACATCCTCGCTGTCGCTGCCATAGAGAGAGGGATGGAGGCAGGGTTCACAAAAGCGGCGAAAACCGCTTGAAACTGCGGTTTTCGAGCGTACCGCTGCGATTCGATATTCAAAACCGCTCGATAAACCGTTTTAATTTTTAAAAAAATAAAAAATTGAAAAAATTTATGCGTTGAAAACCGTTGAAAAACCGCTCAAAAACTGCTCGAAAACCGTTTCTTAAGAACATTCAATTGGCTGTTGGTTTTTTTGTGAAAAAACGAGCGGTTTCTCGAGAAAAACCGAATGGTTTTCGATTTCTTTGAATTTTTTTATTTCTTAACCCTTTGGTTTCTGACGGTTTTCGAGCGATTTTTCGAGCGGTTTTTGCGATTTTTGAATTTCGAACGGTTTTTCGAAATTCGGTTTTGTGAACCCTAGATGGAGGAGTAGTGAGCGAGAGAGGGGATGGGGGTTGGACTAGATGGTGGAGAAATGTGAATATGAACATACTAGAGAGAGGTGGAAAAGATCAAGATGGGCATATTGACAGCGATGGTTCAAGAGGCTAATCCATCCGGTACCTTGAATCATTATATCAATGGAAAGAGTCTATCCCGTTGTGTACGTTTTGGATGGTATACTGTCTATTAGTTTTTCTCATTTAGGAAACAACGCAGAAGGTGAAGACTGGCAAATGGAGACCTCCTCTGGATGGTATGGTCAAAATCTATGGGAATGGGGCCATGTCTCGCTCTGGTGATAAGGGGTCAGCGAGTGTTATTTGCCGAGATAATCAAGGTCAATTTATAGCTGCAAATGCTCTAGTGTTGGATGGGCTTACTGATCCTGCTACTCTTGAAGCTATGGCTTGCAACGAAGCGTTGTCTCTGGCCCAGGATGTAGAACTTAAAAGCGGTCCAGATTTCTTCTGATTGCCTTGAAGTGGTAAAGAACATGGAGAAAGCAAATATCTACAATTTCAGCACGATCCTGAAGGAGATTGCTGAGAAAGGGGGAACTTATTCAAGTGGCTCAAATCTGCCATGAAGGTAGGGAGAATAATGTAGAGATCTATGACCTAAGCTAAAGCGGCTGTTTCTTTTGATGTAGGCATTGTTTATGTACCGATGAATATTGTTAACGAATAAAAACCCTACCATCCGCTAAAAAAACACGTTTGGTTTGGGGTCAGCGCGTGCGCCGTGCCGGTGAGCGTCGGAAAAAAAAACGTCGAACTTGCGCGCAAAAACATGGGCTGTGCGGGCCTGGCAGGCGACGCCTCCGGCGCCAGCCACTGGAGTGACGAGCTGACGGCCACCGGGACTGCGGGGCACGCGCACCGTCCGGCTAAGGGCGAGCGGACGGCACAGCGCAGCGGGCTAACGACGGGTGCGACGCGCCTGAGCCGCCGGCGCGTGCCACTAGTTTCTCCGTTGTCGTGGTGGGCGTCGGCTTGCCCCCTTCCGGGTTACGCCTCCAAGCTCCACCCGAATCCCTTCGTTAGCAGCTTGTGTTCTGTTTCTGTAGCATGTACAACCTTCCTCTAATCACGTACTCCCGACTTGTATTCTTAAATCTACTATCAGACAACTTCCGCCAAGAAAATCACAGCATTAATCATTCGTTCATTACTGAGATCTGCATTAGCAACAGCGCCCACAGAAATCCACAACCTTCAAAAGACGCCATTCTCATTTCATTTCTGTAAAACGGTGAAGTGAACTAACATCTCTATTGACAATCACTCTACAGTTATCTGCAACACAGTCGTGAGCCTTGGTTTTCTATATCTTCGCAACAACAGCGAGGAACACACTACACTTACAGATGAGAAGGCCATGCAAGCACCGGCAAGCCATGGCGGCATCTGGAGCCCGGTGAAAGGGAACAGCGCACCCGCGGCGACGGGTATCGCGACAACGTTGTACGCCATCGCGAAGAAGTAATTCCAGCGGATTCGGCTGAAGGTCTTCCTGGAGAGGTCAATCGCCGTGATGACGTCTTCCAGGTTGTTCCTCACCAGCACGTAGTCCGCGGCCTCGATTGCAATGTCTGTGCCCCCTCCGATGGCCATCCCGACATCAGCTGCTGCTAGGGCTGGGGAGTCGTTGATGCCGTCCCCAACCATGGCAACGATGCTCCCATCCTTTTGGAGAGAGCGAACCACGTCGGCTTTTCCGGCAGGCATGACCTCAGCTCTCACGTCCTCAATGCCTACCTGACAAAGCACAAAAGGACAAACCGATAAGGATACAAAACTAAAAATCCACATCTTCGATCAAAAAATTAACTAGAAACTTTGAATGGGGCTATGTATAATTAAGAAGAGGTTGCATATTGCATGTACTGCTAGGCTGCTAGCTCATAAATGATAGAACGAGGTTTAAAATGCAGTTTCATCAAATAACATAAATAAAGAGGTAAGGTGAAGTATGAACACTTTTTATGAATGATCTTAAGCAAATAGCAACCAACCTCTCTTGCAACAGCTTGCGCGGTTCGCCAATTGTCCCCTGTTAGCATCACTGGATGAACACCCATCTTTTTTAGTCCTTCCACAACTACAGCAGCCTCTCTTTTCAGGGGATCAGTTATCCCCATCAACCCCACGAAACTACTGTCGTATGCCACCAGAATGCCTGTTTTTGCTTTCAGTTCGAGGTCTACCAAGAAACTTTCAGCTTCTGGGGGAATGCTTACCCCATTTTCATTAATCAAAGTGCGATTCCCGACCTAGTAAAATCAGTGATTTACTCAGAAACATCTACCAATGCATAAGTCAAGCATTGTTTTAAGGTATGTTACAAGACGGGCAGGGAAGGATAATGGTAGCTTATTACTCACCAAAACTTTCTTCCCATTAATAGAGCATTGAACTCCTTTGCCAGGCACAGTGGAGAAATCTTCAACTTCAAGCAACCACTGGGACAAAATCTCTTCTTTCCTTTGCTCAACACCATCTTTTGATGAAGGGAGATCGCCAAAGAAATGGAAATGAAATGCATAGTCCAAAACAGCTTTTGCAAGAGGATGCTCACTGCTTGCCTGAGTACAGACCAAAACACAATAAGTTTTTTACTTAGAGATTTATTTATCACTTATCACACTTATATGGATATGCAGTCACAGAGTAGATGAAATCCTGAGGAGTAAAACATAACATGTTTTTACACACTGATATGAACCACATAGTGACATGACAAGTAAAAAGAGCAAAACACATGTTATTTCTTAAACACCTTGATATGAACCGTACGAGAAATTTAAGATCAAGTTTGCCTCACCTCTGCAGATGCTACTAGTGTGAGGAAATCTCCAAGCTCCATTCCAGAGAAAACCTTTGCAGTTGTTACTACAGCCTTTCCTTGTGTTAGTGTCCCTGTTTTATCAAAAATCACGTAGTTTACATTTTGAGCCCTCTCCAATGCATCTCCACCTTTTACAAGCACTCCGTGATTAGCCCCAATTCCAGTCGCCACCATCACAGCAGTTGGTGTTGCCAGACCAAGGGCACAGGGACAAGCAATCACCACGACAGATATGGCAAACATGAGAGAGAAAACAAAGAAATTGCTAGTTTCAGCAACCCATGAATTTGGATATGCTCCAAACCATCCACATAAGAACCTACAAAAGTAGCCAATCCACAAGTAAGAAACTTGAACATAGTATTACTGAGAATTTCATACAATATTTATTGAACTTACCACACAGCGAACGTTATAACAGACAAGGTGATGACAATAGGAACAAAAATGCTAGCCACCTGAAATAACAACAGCTGTAATGTCAGCATTCATCAAAATAGGCATCTAGATAATGTTGCAAGACCTAGCAGACACAAAGCTTTTTCTCAAGTAAGCTAGAATCCTAAGAGTTTTGCTAAATTTAATAGGTTACGACAAATAACAAGAGAAGCAGAAAGCAACGCATTAAATGAACGTGTACTTCAAAAGTTGTGAAAGAGTACACTATTGTTCTGTAGAAGGCATTTAAATACAAAAAAAATGGGCATATAAACAATGTCCATGTGCATCATTTCAAATGTGGAAACAGCAAACAGATCGCAGGCAATGCTTTGGCATTAAAGTTATATTAGGAAAACTACATGGTTACCAGAGGCATTGATATCTAGTGACAAAGGTACAAAGCAAACCTAGGATATCATATCCAAAAAGGAGTATACTCACATAGTCAGCAAATTTCTGAATAGGGGCTTTCGACATCTGAGCAGTTTCAACCAGAGATATTATCTGACTCAAAACTGTCCCGGATCCTACTTTAGTTGCTTGTATATGAAGGATGCCGTGTAAGTTCATTGTCCCTCCAATTACTACACTCGATACTTCTTTGGGAATGGGTGCAGATTCACCAGTTATCATACTTTCATTGACATGGCTTGTTCCCCAAACGACAACACCATCAGCAGGAACCTTTGAACCAGGAAGAACTTTTAAGACATCACCAGGTTGAACTAACATCACATCAATCTCTCTCTCCCCAACATATTTTCCCTCTGGATTTGAAAAGAGTAATGTGAGTTTGTGTATAATTTTAGTATAAAATGCATTTGGCTAAAACTGGCAGATGAGTGTTGCTTAATTGTATATATGCTAAAGGTAAAATTGTACAACATACCTTTGTCTTTCAGAAGCAAAAGAGCAGTAGCAGGGACCAGTTCTACAAGCTTCTTAATAGCATCTGATGTCTTCCCTTTAGCAAGAACCTCAAGATACTTCCCGAACAGCACAAATGTAATTATCATTGCACTTGTCTCAAAATATATGGGAGGCCGAAATCTAGTGAATGCTCCGTAGAGGAGTGCACACACAGAGTATACATATGATGCAGTGGTGCCAAGAACAACTAACACATCCATATTGGTAGAGCCATGTCTTAGGGCCCTATAAGCCGCAACATAGAATTTTTTGCCAATAACAAACTGTACAATGCTTACCAATATCCACTTCAGCAAATCCCCCATAAGAAATGGTCCACAGTGCATGAGAAGTAATGCACTAATGAATGGTATACTAGGGCAGACCATACGTATAAAAAATACTGGGATCTGGTGCAAGGAGACAATTGGATTGAGTCACTAAGCAAGCAGCATCGTAAGTTCATAACAAAAAAGTATTTTGAATGGTAAGAAGCAAATGAACAATATAACTAGGGAAAAATATCTAACACCCCAACATTTAATTCACCTTCGACAACACACCCATGGAAATTCCTTCTAGAAAAAATAGATGCTCCTCCATTTTCTCTATTTTTGGCTGAAATACCCCTAGTGTTAGTTAACTGTCAAATTTGAAGTGAAAACCAGGTAAGATGTGCATGTATTCATTTATTGCTTGCCCAAACATTGAATTAGAGCAATATTACTCTCCTGTGGCATCTTATCTTAGTGGTCTCACATGTAGGCAAAAAAGAACAGTAAAACATTATTCAAAAGATGTCCATGGCTAGATAGGAACCGGAGTCAGGTGCCACAGGAATATGTAAACGGGCCATTTTCCTATATAACTAAAATTGTTGCTGCGCTCCTGTTCAAAGTGTCATTTCTAGGCTATACCCTATCCTATTCGTGCAATACCTGTTGCTGACACATCATATATGCCTTGTACACTGCCTTCCCTAGAGACAGCTATGCCAAGAGTATCATTACAAAACATGTATTCAACTGAAACATTTGCCCAAAACCACATGCTATCTTTTGTGAAAAACAGAGAAGCAAAGATCAAAACTTACACTTAGGAACAAGCTAGAGCGGAGAAGATGAAGCATTTTGGAGGCCTCCTGTGCATCATTTGAAGCCCCTCGAGTGTATGGATTCTGTACTTGCGCTTTCAATCTCCCATTGCTTCCCATCTCAATTGTATCCACAATTGATCTCAGACCAACAGCTTCAGGATCGAATACAATCTCAACTTCTGAGAGGGCAGCATTTACAACAAACTGTCGCAGACCATCCATTTTTTTAAGGATATCGTGTAGTATATCTACATCCCTCTCTGTGTGCAAGCCAGTCAGGCCTAGCAAAAGCTTGTCTTGCTCGCTACTCTGCAAGAATGCAGCCTCAAAACCAGCATCCTCGATAGCCTGAACAATTTCATCCTTGCTAATTGCAGAAGGAACATACTCAACTTCCCCTAAAGAGGTTGCCAAGGCAACGACCGCTCCTTTTACACCAGGTAGCTTTTTTAAGATCCCCTCAACCGAGTTTACACAATTAGCACATGTCATTCCTCCTATCCTAAATTGTGCTGATAAAGTCTTCTGTGACTTTGGCTGAGGGACAGCAGAATCTGGGAGGATCTCTGCTTCAAATCCGACATCTTCTATAGCTTCTATTATATCCTCTACCTGCAAAAAGGAGATCCCAAAATAAATTGCAGCTTTTGAAGTGAGCCAAATATGCCAATCAATCTGGAGTCAATTAAACACTTTTCATTCAGGAATTAGGCATCAAAACTGGAGTGGGACTTAGCATTCGAGGATCAGTTTGCAGTTTGGAGATAAACCTTTCTAGTTGAAAAATGAGAGATCAGACAAATCGTTTCTGGGGAACCATTTGCAATTGCCAGTTGCGATACTAAATGGAATGCATGAAATTAAGTTAGTTTGGATCAACATAATCTCGCCAAAACACATGCGCGCATATCACACTTACACACAAACACTTTCCTTAGATGTCTAGGCATTTTAGCTTTAAATACGGTGTAATAGCATTCAAAAACTAAATTCTATGATCCTAACAAGTGTATTCGCTATTACAGTCAAAGTTCCCTAAAAGGACTGGACATTTTAACAGATAAAGACATAAAGTATATATCATTACATTTTTCAGTTGAACACTAAACTCAGTGACTAAAAAGGCTTCTAAGTTCTAACAACCATATCAAAATCCTAAATGTATGTCTCCAATTGACAGCATGAAACAAATGCAAGTAATAATATGCAAGCTATTGTACCTAATTGGATTGGATAGAAGATAACATGGTAATGTTTCTGCTTCCAGTTCCCAAGTAATGGTATATCTTGCAGAATTTAATTCCTAAGGGACGAGCATTAGCCTGAGAATATACCAACTTGCCGGTTCCACAACTTAATAATAAACTTGTTAATTCCAGAACTCAATAGCTAATTATTATCATTAGTCACTAAAACCATCTTTTATAGAGTTTCAGCCAAAAACAAAACGGGGAACACACCCTAGTGCACTTCCCAACATAACCATAAGCTAATGATAAACTTCATACTGTGAAGCTAAATCACTAAATCCCAACCCGGAAGCTAATGGTGAAAAAGGGAGGCTCACTTCTAGTAACAAAAGAAAAAAAAAAACTCAAAACACAAGAATGATTAGGAAGCTGCGATTGTAATTTTCAAAGCTGTTGCAGAACAAGGTGGAATTGCAATGCAACATAGACAAAATTACAACAATATGAATAAAATTTACCATTTAGTCGCCATTTTCCTGCAACTACATGGTAAATATTACTCCTATAACTAACGAGCTAAAGGTTTGTAAAAAAAATTCAGCTTTGTAACATTAATTTGCATATCGTGTCTGCTTGAACCGTGTAATGTAAAACTGATCTCAGCACCTCTTTTCCCCGAAAATATGATTCAACAGCTCCCTAGCTCACCAACCAATCAAAAGCTATTGTAGTACACCGGTGCCCCCATTTCTACCAGTACGATCAACCAATTGCAGCTAAGTGCCAGCCTTGAGTTCCCAAATCCCCCAATACACCGTCCATCAGCGATCACGAGATTCCAACAAAGTTACAGCTCACCCAACCCCGAAAGCAAAAGGAGCTCAAAACCTTAACCACCGGATTGGTCTCACTACATTTAACCAATCAAATCAAAACATACTGAAATGTTATAGTCCCAACGCGTCAAGCTCACAATTTCACGTCCACCTACTAAAACAAAAGATTGTAAGCTCATACCCAATTTACTCAATCACATGAAGTAAATGCAAACTTTAGGATGCAAATACGCCAACTCCCACTCCCACAACCTCTTCAAAAATCGACAAGCTTTCTACCAAAAGGCGCGATCCATTTTACAATTCTAGCCCAGCCCAACCATCACAAACGCAATAATTTGACCGCAAAAAAATAATAATTCGAAAAAATTACCACCCCCTATGCAACGACGAGCTCCCAATTGCTCCGGAAACGCAAAAACCTCGCCTCCACGGGAGCAAACACGCAAGGATCACATCACATCACGCCGCATCACCTTGGCGAGCGCGGGGTTGAAGACGACGTGGGCGCGGTTCTGGAGCAGCGACACGGCGACGCGCCGCACGCCGCGGCGGGAGGAGACGGCGGCCTCGACGGCGCTGGTGCACGCGGAGCACGTCATGCCCGTGACTCGCACGTGCGCCTCCTCCTCCTCCCCGCAGCCTCCCCCCGCCGGCGCCCCCATCTCCTCGTCGTACGAGTCCAGCAGCGCCACGTCCTCCATCTCGTCGGCGCCCCCGCCCGCCGCCGTTGGCCGCTCACCAGCGGCGGCGACCGCCGAGAGCTGCAGGTGGGCCATGGCTGTCTGAGGAATGGGCGAGCGGAAGCGAGCGAGCTGAGGAGGTGGGAATATTTGGTGGGAGAGGAAGACGAAATCACGAAAGGAAGGCGAATAGGTGGGTTTGGTTATAAACTGGGAAGGAAGGCGAAGGGGGAGGGGGCAAACTGCTCTGGTCTACTAAATAGAGGGGGTTTTCGAGAAATGTTGTAGAAATTTTTGCAATAGTATAGGATTTTTTTTTTGTCCGTTTAGCTGCGAGTGGCAAATTTGCCATTTGATCTCTTCCTTTTTCGACTTTTCAGCTGCCTCGATGGCTTGCGATTATCCGTTGACTTGGTTTCACATTTGACTGTGCTGTGGAAGTCAATGTTACAGTCCAGGATAGTTGCAAAACTATTTTTGTAAATAAGGTTGATATTTTCAATTGAGGTATTAGATTTATTTGAATTTTACGATGAGACGAGGGCTGAGCTGTAAAAGGTTCACTTTTAAATAATAATATTACATGCCGACCATGCCGCTACCTTGCCGAGTTTGTTAGGAAAAGCCTCCACTAGATCTACTCCCTTTGTTGATTTTTACGGGGTTTATTATGGTTTATATTTATATTGAAAATTATAAGTTATGTATAGATTTTTAACGCTATTTTTTCTCTTTTGTATCTATTTCTTTTCTTTTCTTTCTCAAGTATCATATGTGATTTATCATATAAACTAGTCTCTCTCGTAATTTCGAAAACCCTTAATAGAAGGGTATTTTAGTTATTTTCTTTGATGTCTTTCTCAATCTTAGAATTTTCTTAATCTATATACCTAATCCAAATACGGGCTATAAAAATCAACAAAGGGTGTAGTATTACGTAATGTAGCAATGGTTAGAAGGGTGGTTATGTGATGTCCAAGGAGAAGTTGAGCTAAACCAAACATAACCAGCATGGCTTCAAGTATTGGGTTAGCTAGATTTTAGCTTGTCATGAATCATAAGACTGTTACAAGTAGATCTTGACGGTGACCTCGTCATAAAAATATTTATTTTGTTAGGATTTTGTGATTGAGAAAGGAACCTTAATTCAGTACTACTATACCCCCCCGTTCACCAAAGAACAAAAAAGTGATTTTGGATATAAGGATGTTCTCAAACTCGAGTTTGGCCACTTATCTCTATTGCAATATATTTATAAAGTCTACTTCCTCTGATCATAAATAGTTCAAAAAACGATGTGTCGATTTTAGTAGTATGGTAATACCGTAGGAAACAATGTAGTAGCTTGTTGTTGTTGTACGATTTGAACCATTTACTACCTCAATCTAATGGTTCGAACAAACGAGGCCACACAAGTGAAGGTGCCTTCAAACTGTACATAAATCCTTTTTCACTTCCACGCAGGGTTCTAAATCTCGCCAAATTTTGGATCACCCCGAAATCTAAACTATCGGCAGGATAAAAAAATTGAAAATGCTACAGTAACCCGAAATTTCGTATTTTTTGGCCGCTTTTGAAACTTTTAAGGCCTGATTTGACCGGATTTGGTCCAATAACCCTTAGAAAAGTCATCTCCTATGAAAATCTGTTGAAAAACCGAATTTTTGAGATATTTTAAAATTTTAGCAGAAACTATAAAATTGTACAGGCTTGATAATGAGCTGAAAATTTTATTTTACTATATTTAGTAGCTTAGGATCATACATAAAAAATGTAAAAATAATTTAACTTAATTTGTTATCCTTAAAAAAATCAAAAACAGAATGAACATAATTGGGACAATTACATTGTCAGAATTTTATAAATTTTCTTGAGTGTGATTATGATCTAATTTTTTTTTGAGAGATTAATAATTGCCTCAGTACCATTATATAAATTTTATAAAAATTTAACTTTTTTTGTTTGATCAATCAAATCTATGTAAGCATTGAACTTCGTTTGTTATATTATATTTTAAAAATAAAAAAGAAAAGAACATAAATGGTACTGTGCCTTGTAAGAATTTTATAAATTCATTGAAGTGTGATCATGATTCAAAATTTTTATGAGATATTAATAACTTCCTTATCACCCTTATTTAAAATTTTCAAAAAATTTAAACTTTTTTTATTGCTAAAGCAAATCTATGTATTGATCATTAGGCTTTTATTAGGACGTGGCACTGTCTGAATTTTTAAACATTATTTGAGAATGATAATCATCTAAAATTTTTAAAGAAACATTAATGTTACATCAGGATCATCCACAAAAATTTTCAAAAGTTTTTAACGTGGTTTATATAATTTTTCATTTTGTTCAAGTTTGCCGGTAAGCCTTTTAACAGGGCAGTAGTACTGTTCGAATTTTTAAAAATTCATACAGTTTGATCATTATCTGAAAATTTTATGAGAGCATTAGAGATACATCATAACCATGCAAAAAAAAAATTCAAATATTTATAACGTGGTTTGGACCATTTTGCATTCGGTTCAAAATTGCAGGTCAGCGTTTTATCAGGACAGTAGCAATGTTTCAATTTTAAAAAAATCCACAGACTTCAGAATTATCTGAAATTTTTATGGAAATATCAGCTATCTGTTAGGACTCTAAAAAAATTTCAAAATTTTTTGATATCGTTTGACTCACTTTTCTGCCGTTGCAAAAACGCCAAAATTTCGGGTATTTCGCCCGAAATTTCGGGATTTTTCGGCGAAATTTCATTTTTCTCGGTAGAAAACAAACCGGATTTGAATTTTGTTTTTAAATTTCGAACAAGATTTGTCTGAAATATCCGAACTTCGACGAAATTTCGGATTCCAGTCCGGACGATATTTTATCGAAAACGAAATTTGAATCCTTGCTTCCGCGGCTATATGCTCTTGCGGCTGAAATCCGTATGCTGATGGTCAGGAATAGGATCCAAACTGACGAACAGCCGCACGTGTTTCCGACTCGCTATCACCACGCGATTCACGTGGTCCGCCCTGCGCGCTAACGGAACATTCCCTTGCCATTTGCAAAACCCACATCTTAATTGAACGGTGATCAAACCATTTGACCGCCTATTTAATTAATTCATGGATTGCACGCCTAACGCACATAGAAATGCAACACCTAATTGCTTTAGGGGTCATCACTCATCAGTTGCAGAGCCCGAGAGGAAACAAAGACATGGCCCCTAAACTACGGCGACGAAACTATAGATGACAATTACGTAGGAGTAGTTTTTACTTTCTTGCCTATGTACTAACATGTAGGTCTGCTTAGAAGTAACTATGGAATTCCGTGGTGTTTTCATATAAATAATTTAATAACTACGTGAATATAAAAAGAACACGGGTTCTAGACATTGCCTGAGGGCATCCGTAGTGTTATAGCGGTTGTATGTAATACATCTTCGTGTCATCTATAAACAAGACTAAAAATAATTTATATAATGAATTGCATTTATAATTATTTGTAATAATCTCTCATATAATTAATATATTGTCTATATAATACTCCCTCCAGTCATAAATAGTTGTCGTTTTGGACATAGTTGCAATCGAACTTTCAAAACTTGACTGTCTATTTCTTTTTAAATATTTAAGTTAGATATATCAAAATCGTATGTGTAGGTTTGCCTCGAAAAGTACTTTCACGATATTATAATTTTATTTGATTTTGCAAATATGTCATAATAGAAATTACTCATAAAAACTATTTGTGACTAGAGAGAATAATACACACAGTATAAAGTCGTCTATAATACCATTTGTTAAATAGCACTCCTTCTGTTGCCGAATACATGTCATTCTAGCTTCCAAAGTTTGTTCCTAAATGTCACTTTACAATTTTGAAATAACTTTTTACAGTTTTTTCATTCTATACCCCTTTAGCTATTTTAATATCATTTACTACCACACATTGGAGTAAAATACTATCAAAGATATAATAAAGAGGGATAATACAATCTTTTATAGATGTGTTTTAGTGAAAATGCAAAAACCTATAATAATTTCTAGTATTTGGAAAGGGAGTAGACAAAATCTTCTTCCCTCCTCTCTCGCCAACACCACCTAAAATCCTATACAGTTTTCCGTACATATGCACTGTACATGTCCTAAGCCTGCGTGTAACTCCGTCTGTAAATATGTCATTTCGAGGTATATAAGCACGCGTAAGAATACCGATGTGTCAGTGTCAGGTTTGCGATGTAAATATGCGATTTGGGAGGGGGTGGTTTATGAATCGGGGAGGCTAGCTAGCTAAGATAGGCTGCCACGTGGCGATAACGGTCGTTGGGACTGTGGGGCCGGGGTTGGGGGTTGGAAAAGAAAGCGTGGTGAATCGTGAGGGATACAGATAGCTAGGAGTTGGTAGGTTGGTTTGGTTTGGTTTCGGCGTGGACCCGATCGACGTGGTGGTGGTGTGGTGTGCAAGCGAAGGCATGGGCGATCGATGAGACACGGCAACCCGGGTCCATAGACCTCCGACACTGACCCGTCGCGTCCGACGCAAGCCGGGCCCGCCCGTTCGATGCTGCAAGCTCTGTTTGACCTCACTTCGATCAAGTTGGATGTGCTTGTTGGAAGCTGAAGAAAAGCTACTCCTGACTCTAACCTGTAAGAGATAACAAACCGAGACTGGTCTGGCAACTTGGCACTGTTTGATCACAATTTAGTTCCGAGTTGTCGATTTAGTTTTCGAGTTGTACTTGTCACTTGTCAGTGCTTGTGTGGTGCAAGGGTGGCTGGCCTGGGTTTCCTAGCTCCAAAAAGGAAGCTGCAGGAGACGAGGCAGGTAAAGCTAGCTTTCTGTTGGAACCAACTCTTATGTGATCGCTCCAGCTAACGAAGAATTCTTACGTAACTACGAGCAAATAATTTCCCTTCTTTTTTTTTTCAGAGGGAGAGGACAAGAGCTTTTTCATTCAATTAAGTGGAAAAGAAGAGTTCGCGGAAAGCCCAAGAGAACATCGACGTTCTTCACGTTAATTGACCATTGGATAGCTAAGTAGTCCTTCCAGTCAAAAAAAAAATATTGTTTTGGACATTAAAACGGTCCTCATAACCAAAGTTTTGCATTTCGCAAATTCGGTTGGTACCAAAAAGACATTTGCCTTAGCCGAATATTTTTGGGTTGATTTGAATTTTATCAAAAAAATTATTTTTTTTGTCCTAAAATTTCCGAATTTCGCCTCTTTCGGTGAGTAGCCAAAAACATTTCAAAAAGAAATTGGAAAGCCCGCTAAAAATACAACTTTGACAACTAATTTCTATTGCAATAGATTTAAACAACCTAGGAAAATCGTACTATTATGAAAATTCCTTTTGAGACAAGTCCATGCAAATCATTTTCATATGTTCAGTCTAGATATTGAAAAAAATATAGATAGCCAAAGTCAGTTTGACTGTGCGTACCCCAAAACTTTAGCTGTGCAATTGCTAAAGTTTGGAGTGACAAATATGGTTATGGAGTGTGCCCGTCACTAGCTATTAAAAGTCGGTCGCTAGACATGCATGCATGATTTACTAGTGCTGGCCAGGGATGCCCTAAAACTCGTCCACTCAAATGCAGATAACCGGCCGGCACCTTTATTTGCAGATATCATACCATACCATCATGGTTGGTTCACCATTCATCGTCCTACTTCTAACTCCTAAAAAGTCATGGCTAGGATAATATAAGCACGTAATAGGTTGCAAATAGCACCAATTCATCTGTGATCGATCGATGATTCATCCAGCACAGGAAGTGAGACAAGATCACGAGCAGGCCGGCACCTTTCGCCCAATGCAGTCTGCGTTGCACCTCACTTGCCGCAATTACCTCAGCACGCACGATCGATCGGTTCATCCCAAAGTCCGAATCGTCGCGTACCAAAGGAGGGAGCCCAGCTTTTGCCTTCCACTACGTACGTGTGGCTGTCGTTATTTGAGATCAACATAAGTGATTTCTGACTTGGAACCCTCAAGTGATTATGAAAGTCTCGGCCTACAAGATGAATCGACAGGTTACCTGCAAAACTGTGCTGTTTCACTCTCTCTTTAGTAACAGTCTCTTATGGTTTGAGTCCAGAATCCAAATATGTTTAACTGAACACTAGCACATCAGCACTGATTCGCACAAATATAATACGTACCAAATTAATCCGGTGAAATTAAAGCCCTGTTTGATAGAATTCCAGATTCTGGCTCCACCTCAGATCTGAATCTTGTAGGCTAAAATAAATAGAATTAAGTTTATACTTTTAGTCTAAAATTAAATAAAATAACTTACCTAAACACTCTTAATATACCCACAGATCCAGCTTCGCGGATCTGTGGAGTTATAAATACCTAGCTCCACCAAATCTATGAATCTAGTGGAGGTGGAGCCGTACCAAACACGCCCTAAGATATGACCATAAGCTTGTGAACTTCCCATCATTTTCTTTGGGAGAACAACATCACTGCCAAATTTTGCTCAATTTTATATACTCTTCATCCGTTGAGTACAATTTACATTTAATTGAAGCACTAACTGAAGTCCTTGTTCCCGAATCCAGGGGCTACTTGCTTAACCACTAGTACTAGACACTGGACTGTGCTTTAAATACTGCGGCTGCCAAAAGTCCTTGTGATCCAGAAGATCATGGCTAATAGTAGTACAATAATACTGCACTAAATAAACTAATCATCTATCGACACTATCTCTTTTCGATTTTAAGACAAGTTCAGCTGAATTCTGTAGGTGATGAAGTGCAGACACTACTCATCAATTCAGGTGATTTAGCTGGTTTCCTCCTGTACGTACGGCCACCCTCATGATTTATATGCTCCATGTTGCAGCGCAATTTGTAGTGGTACTACGTATGATATGAAGAGTTAGGTACCCATTATGTGTGGTATATTCAATGATCAGAAGATGAACGATGGTTTGAATTTTAAAAGTTTATACTGATATCAAGACGTATTTAATGGTGATGATAGTATGTATACCTATGTGCACGTGGAAAAATTCTCAATGTTCTACCCTGTTTACACGAAGACAATATAAAAGGTAGTAGTATATCTGAATTGTCTTAAATCGGAGAACGCGAAAAATACCCGAATTATGTGAAAGAATAGTAGTAGAGCGTAATGCTGAACCCACCGAGGTTCATTTTCATGGGTGGTATTCAATGACAGAACTAGAACTAGAAAAATTTGGATAGTAGTGCACACTTCACACGTACAATTATATAATCTTGTACAATGATTTCGTATCATCATAAATCTAATATATATATTTGAAATTTGCTAAAAGTACAATACAAATAGTTCTAAGATTTTAAAAAATCCCAACAACCAAAATCAAAGTCAATTCAATCAACAAATTTAGCCTATTAAAGAGATAAAATTTTAGCACCCCTAGTTCCGCCTCTAACGGTATTTGCTGGTACGTCGGTCTACCAAAAGTTGGTGGAGTTTCTCTTCCAAGCTCCAAGTTCTGTAAAGCTAGCCTCAGGTGCCTGGTAACTGTTCATGACAAAGAGAAAAAAGTAGCGAGTGAGCCAAACAGACAGGCCACCAGCCGGATTGCTGCAAAATAACGCAGTTGATATTTTGGACCAATAGTAAGTAGTACTACATCGGCAAAATTTGCACTAGTACTACACCATGAGTCCATGATTTGTACGACAATAATTCACGGCGTCCATGAGAATTTGTACTTGGCCAATTTGGCCTGCCCATTGTCTAATCTCTAGATCTGTAATTGAGGTAGCCGGCAGGCAAGGGCACCGTCTTTGGTGGTCCCTGATGGAAAAAAAAGGCCTTTGGAATGGAAGCATTCTTCATGACCATCATGTCTGTGGTGAAGAATTCTAACAGTGGGTGCCTTGAGGTCAAAACATGGCTAGTTTCTTATTTCATGTGCAGGCTTTCATTTGTCAACTTGGAGCTGTATCTCTTCTAGAATTTTAAAATGTGAGGATATGACCATTTTGGGTTAAGTCAAGAAATACTCAAAACAGGGACAGAATTGAACTTTGAAGCGAGGACATTTCCTGCATCTCTGTCCATACAGTTGAGTTGGCAATGGCATGCAGCTTTTAGCTTTTGCATCCATGCAGTTACTTCATACTGTAGGTACCATAAATGCAATTCGTCTGAGTTACGGTACGGAATTCGGGTTCGTAGTTCGTCATTTTTTCTTCCAATTTTCACTGTAAACATGTATCCCGTGCATTAAATCGGTTCGGGTTCAACAAATCTGATTCACAATTCGTGGGGTTTAAAGCAAATCCGGTAGCCATAATTCATACAACCCAAATACGCTAATTCTTTTCTTAATTATCGTCAATTCCTCGTTACCTAATCCGTCAGATTTTAGGTACGTGGGTGCATGTCAATGTGTATTGCTTTCGAACTCTTGGTACTCAAGTTATATTGATGAATGATCAAACCATGTCCATTTCTGAAGCAAGGTGAAGAAATGACAGAACAACAAGAAGTGCGGTCGAATACAGGGCGGTACTGTAACAGCGTTAGGAATGGATTTTTTTTTTAAAAAATATTGGTGGTAGTGCTACGTTGGTTTGGTCAGCTAAGAGAAAAGCTGTACTATAACATATGCTCTTCTTTAAAGAGAAATATTTTTTCTGAAGGCATTCTAATCATATGGTGTTGGACCAGGAGCAGCGGCGAGACTAGAAATTTTTTTAATAGGTGCATATTTCACACGTATAACTCTATAATCATGCAATAATTTTATAATATCATAAATCTAACATATATATTTAAAATTTGCTAAAAGTACCCGGCACCTGCCTAGATCCACACTTGCTGAGGAGGCGACTAGAACGAGTATTGAATAGACACTTCACAGTTAAATGACTTTGAAAATTTTTCACCGCAACGAACTCCAAATATCTTCTTTTTAATAGCTATGAGAAGCTACAGAGGTCAGATAAAGCCATACAAAGCAAAAAAAAACACCACGAAATACTGAAAACAAACTCAACTAGGTCAGATGATCCTAGTTGAGTCGGATAATCCTAGTGAGTGAGATTATCTTAGTCGGGTCGGATTATTCGGGTCATAAGTTGAAAAATAGCAGCAACGTCTGAAACTGAAACTAACAAAACTTTCAAACCATGGCTCTGAATGACTTGAAATTTGAACCAAAGCAAGATCAAGATCTAAGGAATATAAAACCGTATCTTACAAGGTCTTTCCAAATTTGAGATCTTTTTTGTTTCTAAAGCCTAGTTGCACCCAAACCAAGTCAAAACCAAAAACTATGATTTCGAGTAGCTTGTGGGAGGATTCAAGTCAACATGAGTAAGGATGATTCCCCGCACATCTTGGCGCTCTAAATCACAGCAAGGACATGCCCAAAACGCAAAGAACCAAGAAACCCAAGATTTCACCCTTCTCGAGTCGAAACTGAACAACTTAAAGAAGTTGCTCCAAACATGCTTAGATGGATGAAACCTAGGCAGTTGATGCATATCCCATCAACTACACTTTATTGACACAAAACATGATCAAGAAGACAAGATATTCAAGGCTTCCCAACATTCCTTCAAGAAGAAAAAGAAACTGACCAAACACAAAATATACTATCTTGCGGTGCTCGGGTGTTTGATTGACTTGAGATTTTGCACATCTATTCTACATCTTTTATAGCACAAAAACAAAAAGTAAAGATTGAACCAACTTCCGACAAAAGAGTGGAAATCAGTAAAGATTCAAATCCGATGTACTAGGTGGATGAATATGAACATGATCTATTCCATCACTTACCCTTCTTTTCACACTCAAAACCAAAGGTAAAAGCAAGAGGGAAAGATCTAGAACAAAAGGCAACACAAGAACCAAATCAATCCATCACAAGGAGAGAAAAGGACATAAGGCACTTGGAATTTGATTTTGTACTACTTGGGATGTATAATTTTACAGCCACTCCCTAGACACACTCTAAGTCTAAGGATGCAAAAAGCTCACATACAAGAGCCTCTCAATCTCTCTCTAATGCTCTCACATGAGCACACATACACCTCTTCTCAACTCTATCACCAAGGCTTACCTCCTAAACCACTCTTCACTTTTTATAGTGTCGGCCAAGCCAAGCACCCCATCTCCAAACCATAACCTAGCGGTGGGGGTTGAAAACACACTTACCAACAACCCTCTCAATTCACTTACCACACCAATTTGGGCATACCCGGAACTCGTTAACAAAACCAGTCATAACTATCTTATACGAACACCAAATCATGCATTCCTGGATGTGTTAGAAAGCTATTACTGAGCCACCACGTCATACATACCTTCTCACATCTTGAATCCATATTCACAATAGTCGGCTTCCTAAAAAAGATATCGTATATCTTCTAGAAATATCCATTCTACCTTGACTCAGTCAAGACTTTTCTTCCAATGCCCTTCAAGTGTCTTTACCTTGAAAGTACATGTTGCATGCGGCCCCAATAACTTCCCTCCAAGTCTTTCACACATCTAGATCCACCGGACCGTCTGTAGGATGAAGCATAATTGACTAGAGAGGGGTGAATAGGAGGTTTTTAAATTTCTTCGGCTCTAATTGCAATAAACTAATAATCTAAGCAAGAATTACAATTTTGATAATTAAAGCCTAAATTCTCTAGGTTTCTCAAAGTGCATCGACAATCTAAGGCTAAGCAAGAATACAAACCTAGGCACAAGATCAATACTCTAAAATTGCTAGGAATTTAAATTGCACAAATGAATTCAAGAAATCAAACCAAAAGAGAGAACGACAAGAAATTTATCTTGTGGTCTCGGAGACTTGCCGGTCTCCCCTGATCCATGTTGAGGTAGCTTGATTAACTTCAAACCGGCTCCAATTCACAATTGAGCCTCCCTCGATCACTTGGTAGTTCTTTCCCACTCCGGGTAGGCGAACTCCGACCTTCACACGCTTGCCGGGGCTTCTCACAAACTTCGTTGAGAAGCTCACCGAGCACAAACTCCTCCAAGCTGTCTAGGAGGCGACAACCTCTAAGAGTAATAAATTTTAACGATCGCTTGAGGTTTATCAAGTGTCTAAATAGCTCAATGTAATGCTCACACTTGATTTTTCTCTCAACTACTCACCAAATGAGAATTGAATGCTCTAGAGTAGTAAAGAAGCAAGTAAGGGCTCAAGAATGTGCAATAAGTGTCCAAGAAGTGCTCTTTGCTGTAGGTGGGGTTGAATTTATAGCTCTCACCAACAATTCTAACCGTTGCACCTAAAACCCTGAAAATTTCGGGGGGCCGGCACTACCGCTCATCTGGGGCGGGTAGTACCGCCCTTAGGTCTAACGGTCGACTGTAGCATTTAATGCATTGACAAACTAGCAGTTGCTACAATAGGTTGGTACTACCGCCCATCTAGGGCCGGTAGCACCGGCCGAGCAGTAGTACTGCCCCATGGGGCGGTAGTGCTGGTCGAGCAAAGCCCAAAAATAGCCCTCTTTGGAATATAACTACCGGCCCTAGGGCCGGTACTGTCGTGTTTGCGGTAGTGCAAGTCATGCAGGACGAAAAGGATGTCTTCTCAAATAACTTGAGGAAACTGCAAATAATCTTGTGTCTGAGTATAGATTGAGCCATTTTCACTAATTAAATCTTTAAGCTACTAGTCAAGAGTTCCTCTTAATAGTACGACACCTAATCTAGCAATCCGATCTTTTCTCCAAAACACCGAGATCGGCAAAAACTATGAAAAGGTTCTTAAATTTATACCTTGGTTCTTTAGCTTGACGCCATGATGTTTTTCGCTTTATTTTCATGCTCCATCACGTTTCATGATTAGGACCAACCTATTTTCAATATGCTCAAAGAAAATGTTGGTCCTTTAATCGCAATTATCATTAATTACCAAAACTAAAACAAAATTGGGGGCCTAGATGCTTTCAATCTCCCCCTTTTTGTAATTGATGACAACCCCAATGTAAATAATGAATTGAATTTTGGTTTTGAGCATGCAACAAGAAAATCATGTTGTATACTCATGAACTTTGCTTTAATAATATTTTGCTTCTTGAGATGAAGTAGTGAGTTTGAAGCAAGACATTATTAAAACCACAATACTTAATTTGAGAACTCCCCCTAAAAGTGTGCGTATGGAGAGAAAATGATATTTGCACACTTTGAGATTTTTGAAAATTTTGACGTAGTTTTCCTTAAGTATTGAATTCGTGGATAACAATACATGAATAATGAATATGTTGGCATGAAAATGAATACATCAAATAATTGAGTATGAGAAATATGAATCACATAAACCATAGATCATTCAAACACATAATGCGTATGAGTATCCAAGCAGAACCAACACCACCAAAAGCACATAACAACATGAAGGTTCATTAGCTTACATAAAGATATATATAGAAATAACACATAAAAGCTAATCCTTAGGCTTAGGCTTCGATCTTCACTGCATCCTCCTTCTTCAACTTCTCCTCATTTGGCATCAAGTACCAAAAGAGGGGTCTTCAAGGATCACCTAGGAGGGTGGAGGAGTGCCACGACCATGAGCACGAACACGACGAGAGCGAATGGGAACAATCTCATCCCGAAGAAGATCCACCTGCTCTCCAACAGTGTCCAACCGTGCTCTCATCTCCTCAACCAGGGCTCGAGTCTGAACCTGGTACTGATGCTCCTCATCAAGCTGCTAGTGATGCTGGTGGAGAGAGATGTGAACTGGGCCATCATGTCATGTCGAAGAGAGTCAATACTAGCCAAGAAAGTATCCTAAGAAATGGCATGCGAAGCTTGAGGCACATCCTGAGGTACATCAAGAGGTATATCCTAAGGTTGCTGTTGCTGACGCTGTTGGACTGAATGGCCAATAACTTGAGGGGGAGCCTCTCTGGGCTTGTATCGCTTATAAGCGTATCCACACCCCTTCTTGTAACTAGTCTTTCTAAGGAGGAGCTTCATAATGTATGGACCAAAGTAGATAGTCTTACCCCGCTCTCTGGATGATGAAGCAATCTCCCTGATCATGAAGTCCACAGCATCAAACTTCTCCCTTTGCATGATTTTTCTTACGATGTTCCAGGCATATCCATGAATCTCATCAAAGTTACCACTCTTGGGATGAATCGTAACCCTGACAATCCGGTTTACCAAACTCGCCTGTTGGAGAAGTCCTGCTAACTTTCCTGGCCTCCTCACATTTGCCGCTGGGTCATAGAACTCTATCTGGTGTGCAATACCAAGCGGCCTCTCACTATGAATCTTAGGGTAGCTGTACGGAAGACTCCCAGTGCCTGCTCGAATTCTTCTTTAGTAGCAGTATATACCTTGGCACTAGTCATCCATGCGAAAGAGTCATATGAGTTAGAAATATGGACAATAGCATAAAACTGTCGCAACATGTCCTCCTCAAAGTCACACTTCAGTGACACAAAATGCAGCAAGCCAGCTCCATCAAATAGCTCCGAGACTCCGGCAAACAAAGGCAACTTCCTGATGTGGTCCCAATCTATCCACTTCTGATCAACAAAGTCTTTATTAGAATATATTTCATGGAACACCTTCTCTTGAAAGAGGGTGCGAAAGAATTTTTTTGAAGCTGTCTTTGGAAGCCTGTACTAGTTTGCACGCCTCAATGAGTAGTATTTGTTCGCCTTTATTTGCCTCAAATCCTCTTAAGGATCAAATCCAGGAAGTCCTTCATTTTCAGATTCTTGTTCCTCCTCTTCTTCCTCTCCTCCTCCTCCATCCACGTCCATATAATCATCATCATCCCCACTGGACTCATAAATGACTTTATTTCCTTTAACTACCCGTGAACTGCTACTTCCTACTCCTAACTCCTGCTGCACCAACTTCCTAATTTCCTCATCCCTTGCAGCATGAGTATCCGAGTCCCCATTGTCCGAATGATGATTAGGGACTCCTATGCCTCGAGTTGATTTTCTGACATGCCCTCCGCCACGAGGAGCTTTTGATTGAGAGTTCTTGATTCTAGGCATGATTACTAGATCAAGGAATGAAGGAGTTAATGAGCAATGATACTAGGATCTCAAATATTTAGAGCTTTGGCAAAAATGAAGATAGTTCAGAATATTTAGCAGTCAGGAGCGGCAATATCGCCTATGCTAGGCTGGTAGTGCCGCACCTAGGTGGTACTACCGCCCTGCTAGGCCGGTACTGCCGGGTTCATGGGGAACCAGCACTACCG
The DNA here is from genome assembly GCA_036346275.1 of Otatea glauca. NCBI lineage: Eukaryota > Viridiplantae > Streptophyta > Magnoliopsida > Poales > Poaceae > Otatea > Otatea glauca. The sequence continues at coordinate 59,845,893 of CM070721.1, forward strand.
ATAGTGAAAAATCTCATTTTAGTTTAGATCGAGCAATATACTTGTTCACCATTGCATTTTTGGTCACCGATCTATGCACTAAACTAAGATTTTCACTTTTATTCAACAAACATTTGCTACATTTAAGCCAAACCCTAAAAGCATAAATTTTGAGCCCTAGAGCAAAAGATGAAGGATAAGGTGCTCAAGATTGAGGGAGATGAGTACCTTGAAGTGAAGGAATCAACTTATAATAAAAAACAATCCTTGGAATGAGAGGAATGAAATTTGGGAAATTTTCTTGAGAGAGAGAATGAGGCTTTGGCTTGAGGGAAAAGAAGTGAATGAGGAAGGAGAGAGCAGAAGATGAGGTGGCGTCGGCTAGGGCAAGGAATAAAGAAATGGGTAACCGTTGGGAGAGCAAAAACGGTCCCTTAACTGCCCCTGCCAGACACTTTCGGCAGTACCGCCCAGAAGGGGCGGTAGTACAGGCCCAGGGTGGCAGTACCGGGCTTAAATTGCGGTAGTGCCGACCTTGACCAGTTCACTCTCAAACCTCTAAAAAATTTAGTTGCAAATAGCTCTAGTGTGTTTACCAAGAGGTAAGACACGCATATGAGCATTCCAACTAATCAGGATAATTAATAAATCAATTTTTAACTAATTTTTAATAAGATAGACTCTTTTTGAGCAAATAGAAGACAATATTGTAAATGAAGCATATGACAAGAGAAATTTAATCTTCTGGAGTGTATAAATTATGAAATTCCTTTTCAGATACTAGATATGGTAATAATCTAGTTCCAACAGCTCTTACTCACTCTATGCACTAAATATATCAATATAGACCAGTTTTGGATTGTGGAAATTTAAGAAAGACAAGATTTTGTCCAAAGCATCTTGAGATATTTTAAACATAAAGGAATTTAATTAAAGTAAGTATTATTCAAGAGATGAGATTTACGTAATTATACTTTTGGCAATGAATATTTTGAAGAATAAATACATTTAAACATCAAAATAGGATAAATTTCAAATATCTTGACCTAGCATGGTCTAGAGTCTTCCTTTGAAAATTATTTACACTTATTTGACATTTTCGCATTTTAGGGATGTAGTATATATGCAAATGGTATAATACTCCCCCTTAATGCGTTGCTTATTAAAATGTTTAGAAAGATCAAATAAGAGACAATAACACCAAATAGAAAAATCAACCATGGTGCATGCATTCTAGCCACATTAGAGATATCTATGATATTTAACTCATTCCTCAATTTACAAAAGCGGGCTTCATCTAAGTGATTGGTGAGAATTTCCACTAATTGGTCTTCGGTTCTAATGTGACTAATCACAATATCACCTTTACTCGCATGATCTCTTAGAAAGTGATGGCGGATATCTATATGTTTGATTTTTGAATGTTGGACTGGGTTATTAGCTATCCTAACTGCGCTTTCATTGTCACATAAAAAAGGCATATTTTTAAAGTTTATTCCATAATCCATTAGAGTTTGACTCATCCACAATAGTTGAGCGCAACAACTACCGGTGGATATATATTCGACTTCGGCGGTGGATAGAGCTACGAAATTTTGTTTCTTAGAAAACCATGAAACAAGGAATCTACCTAGAAATTGATAACTTCCTGAGGTGCTCTTTCTATCCACTTTACAACCCGCATAATCCGAATCCGAATATCCAACAAAATTAAATTTAGCACCCTTAGGATACCATAAGCCAATATTTGAGGAATGATTTAAATATTTTAGAATTCTTTTAACGGATACTAAATGACACTCTTTAGGTGAAGCTTGAAAACGTGCACACATGCAAATGCTAAACATGATATTGGGCTTAGATACGGTAAGATAAAGTAAACTACCAATCATAGAACGATAAATCTTTAAATCTACCGATTTACCTCCCTCATTGAGATCAAGATGACCGTTGGATGCTATGGGAGTCTTGATAGGCTTTGCATCCTCCATGCCAAACCTCTTGAGTAGATCATTTACGTACTTGGTTTGGCTCACGAATGTCCCATTCTTGAGTTGCTTGATTTGAAGTCCAAGTAAGAAGCTCAACTCCCCGATCATGGACATCTTAAACTCCCTAGACATCATATCACCAAATTCTTTGCAAAAATCTTCATTAGTAGAGTAAAAAATAATATCATCAACATAATTTTGACATAAAAGAATTCTTCATCTATTACTTTAGTGAAGAGTGTTGTATCAACCTTCCTAATTTTAAAACCTTTTGAAAGGAGAAAATCTCTAAGTCGCTCATACCATGCTCTAGGAGCTTGTTTGAGACCATAAAGCGCCTTAGAGAGTTTGTATACATGATTTGGGTGTTTAGGATTTTCAAAACCTGGAGGTTGTTCTACAAATACCAACTCAGATATTTGTCCATTTAAAAATGCGATCTTCACATCCATTTGAAATAACTTAGTGTTAAAGTAAGATGCAAATGCGAGCAAGATTCGAATGGCTTCTAATCTAGCCACAGGTGCAAAGGTTTCACTAAAATCTAAACCTTCGATTTGTGAGAAACCTTGTGCAACCAATCTTGCCTTATTTCTTACTACAATATCGTTTTCATCTTGCTTGTTTCCAAATACCCATTTTGTGCCGATAACATTGTGATCCTTGGGTTTTTCGACTAGTGTCCATACATCATTCCGGACGAAGTTGTTGAGCTCTTCATGCATTGAGTTCACCTAATTCGGATCATCTAATGCCTCATCTACATGAGAGGGTTCAATAGAAGATACAAAAGAGTAATGTTCACAAAAAAACACGACATGAGTTCGAGTTTGAACACCCTTACTTACATCACCCAATATTTGATCTATTAGATGATTCTTAGAGATCGTATGATGAATTCTTTGAGGTAGAGGTTGAAGTTGTTGATCATCTTTCTTGTCATCCACATCAATGAATTGAACTTGGTTGGGCATTGCAAAAGTAGATGGTTCAACTTGAGTGGATGAAGGTTGATCTTCTTTACCCTCCTTTGGTTTGATGTCCCTAAGCGTCATGTTCTTCATTGATTGTCTCAAGCCTTCATCACATACATCATCCAAATTAGCTTGCTCTTCTTAAGAGGCGTTAGTCTCATCAAACTCAACATCACATGTCTCTTCAATAAAACCTTTAGTTTGATTGAAGACACGATAGGCTTTACTATTTGAAGAATAACCAAGCAAGAATCCGATATCACAACGACTTTGAAATTTTGAAAGTCGAACACCCTTTTTCAAAATATAACACTTGCAACCAAAAATACAAAAATAGGAGATGTTCGGTCTTCTTACAATGAGAAGCTCATAGAAAGTCTTCTTCAAAAGACGATTCAAATAAAGATGATTTGTTGCATGGCAAGTAGTATTGATAGCTTTCACCCAAATTTTTCCGGAAGTACCATATTCATCAAGCACAGTTCTTGCCATTTCAATTAATGTTTGATTTTTTCATTCTACAACTCCATTTTGCTCCGGAGTATAGGTAGCGGAAAGCTTGTGCTTTATTCCAAGTTCATCACAATAATCTTCGATTCTTGTGTTCTTGAACTCAGAACCGTTATCACTACGAATTTTCTTTATTTTAAAGTCAAATTCATTTTGGGTCCTTTTTGCAAAACTTTTGAAAATACCGGAGGCTTTGGATTTGTCATCTAGAAAGAAGACCCAAGTATATCTTGAGTGATCATCTACAATGACTATACAATAAGAATTGCCCCCGATGCTCTTATAGGTTGTTGGGCCAAACAAATCCATATGTAAGAGCTCTAATGGTCTAGATATGGACATGATCCTTTTAGAGGATGATAACTAGCCACTTGCTTACCGGCTTGGCAAGCACTACAAAGATTATTTTTCTCAAACTTCACATCTTTCAAGCCTACAACTAAATCATTTTTGAAAAGCTTTTTAAGTTGAATCATCCCTACATGAGCTAGTCTTCTACACCATAACTAACCCAAAGAGGTTTTCGCAATTAAGCAAGTTTGAAAACATGACTCATTTGAGGTGAAATCAACTAAATATAAATTTTCAAATCTAAAGCCTTTAAATACCAAGAAATTATCATTTTCTTTAGAAATAACAACACCATCTCTAAAAAAGATACAATTAAGGCCAAGATCACATATTTGAGCAACGGATAGCAAGTTAAAATTTAATGTTTCTACTAAAGAGACAATTGAAATGGAAAGGTCATTGATATAGCAATTTTACCCAATCCCAATACCTTTCCCTTGCTATTGTCGCCAAAGGTGATCATGTCGTGTTAACCACTTCCAACTAGGGGTGGAAACGGGTTGGATTTTTTCCGCTCGATCCGGGACCGGATCCGGTGGGAACCGGATTCGGGACCGGATTTAACTATCCGGTCGGATTCAGGACGGTATCCAAAAATTTAAACTGGATCCGGGATCGGATTCGGAATACTTAATATCTAGAAAAACTGGGATGGGATCCAGATATCGGACAGTAGTCCAATCCAGATATCTGGTTCTATTGGGCCAGGCAGCCAGCCCATGAGCCCAATGCGGAAAAGCCCAGCGTAAGTGCGTAACCCTAAGGAGTAAGGACTAAGGTCCCTAAGACCCTAACTCTTCGGTTAGTTCGTGACTCCCGACCCCAGGCATCGACTTCCCTGTGTGGTCGTGGCCCCATCATCCAGAATTCCAGATTGGCGGCGGCTCCCCCAAATCCGGTCCAGGCGGCAGCTCTGTCCAAATCAGCGGGCGACGGTAGCTGCTCCCTCCAGATCGACGGGCGGTGACTGTCCTCCTGATCGTCGACTGCTTCCCCCTCCGGTCTAGGTGGCTACTCCCCCCAATCCGGTCCCCACGGCTGCTCCCTCTAGGCGCCGACGATCGCTCCCCCCACCGCCCCGACTAACCCTGCCCCTGTCCAACGCTCCTCCTCGACCGACAGCTGCCCCCTCCCCAGTGTGTGGCCGCCCCCTCCAACACCCTTCCTTGGCTAGTCGGTTGCACCCTTTGGCCTCCAGTGCCCCTGCATTTGATTTGTAATTCCTGCATTCTCGTGCTAATATTGCGGCTAGTATGGTATTTTGGTTGTTCTCAGGAAAGAAAGTTGTATCCGTGTATGAACAGGGGAAAGAAGACGTAGTATTCTGCTGTTGCATTGTTTTAGTGTACCTCATATCATATCATGATGTAAACTATTTTAGGATATGTGCTATATTCTCTTCAACTTTTATTTCTCTTTAGCTCTGCTCATTTAATCTACCACTGGATAGGTTCAAATCTTGTCTACGCAATGAACATTCAATGACAGTGTTGTACTTGTATTACTTCATGTACATTTCTAGCTATCAAGAATGTTGGCCGTGTTAATCAAATTCTTAAGCACCCGGCATTTCATGATTACAGTCGTTGGTTCTAGAACTAATTTGCTTGATTGCATATTTTGAAATTTATTTTCCTTATATTGCAAATATTGCTACTAAAGTGTGTATAATTTTTTTAGGCACTCTAATCTTGCTATATATGTCTAAGATAAAAGTGATGTTCATTGTACGGTTTAGGATCACATTTAAAGATGTGTGTGAATGATTATCATTGCTTGGTATGATACAAACCTTGCAGATAATTATGGCCGGTCATGTGTTGAGTGCATCCACTATCCAACACCCAATGTCGTTCACCGGTTTTGTAGTTCACCTACAAAAGAAGATCAAACCCTTTTAGTTACCCAAATTTGTTTGGGTCCTTGGAGGTTAGTAACCAAGGCTTTGGGCACCCAAATGGCATTCTTTCTATAGCCAAATATAGGAGTGCCAACAAACTTAACAATAATTTTACCATTACTATTTTTCTTAAGCATATAACAAGAATCATAAATGTTACTCTTAGGAGCTTTACCTAATGGGCAATCACTTGCTATGTGCCCTACATCATGGCACTTATAACAAAATTTCCCATTTGATCTTACAAACCGAGGAGCTTTGTTAATCAATTTCTTACCCTTCTTGGGAATATACCCAAGGTCTTTTTTACTGTATGAGCATCTTTGATTGTTCAAGATTTTATCAAGGGTCTCTTTACCCTTGAAGCACCGATCCAATCTCTTACTTAGCTTGCTCACTTGCTCCTTAAGCTCATTATTCTCAATAATTAAATTTTCATGAATAGAGATAGAGCTAGAGCATGAGCTAGAAGGCATATCTATGAGATCATCACATGATGTAAATATGCTAGTTTTTGATATACAATAAGAATCAATTTCTAGACTAGGCATATCATCAATAATATTGCAACTAATGCCTATATCATTTTGAGGCTTTGAATGCTCCTTGACAAGGAGTCTCATGAGCTTTGTTTAGCTTCTCATAAGAGCCTTTGAGAGAGAGATACTCTTTTTTCGAAGCCTTATGTTTAGACTTCTCCTTGCCGAGGTATTCATTCAAATCCTCAAACATATCCATTAGCTCATCATATGTCGGTTCGTCATCATCATTAGATTTTCCATATGATTGGGCTCATGGCATTGAGATAAACAGACATGCGTATTTTTCAATACGCATAATTTGTGCCATCAAAGAACGATGAATTTCCTATGGATACACCATCCCTAGCCATCCTTACTCTCTAGGCGGTAAAGCCCCAAACGAGAGTCCAAGCTCTGATACCACTTGTAGGATCAAGAATAACCGACTAGAGAGGGTGAATAGGAGGTTTTAAAATTTCTTCAGCTCTAATTGCAATAAACTAATAATCTAAGCAAGAATTACGATTTTGATAATTAAATCCTAAATTCTCTATGTTTCTCTTAGTGTACCGACAACCTAAAGCTAAGCAAGAATACAAATCTAGGCACAAGATCAATACTCTAAAATTGCTATGAATGTAAATTGCACAAATGAATTGAAGAAATCAAACCACAAGAGAGAATGACACCAAATTTATCCCGATCCATGTTGAGGTAGCTTGATCAACTTCAAGCTGGCTTCAATTCGCAATTGAGCCTCCCTCGATCACTTGGTAGTTTTTCCCCGCTTCGGGTAGGCGAACTCCGGCCTTCATACGCTTGCCGAGGCTTCTCACAAACTCCATTGAGAAGTTCACCGAGCACAAACTCCTCCAAGCCATTTAGGAGGAGGCAACCTTCAAGAGTAATAAACTTTGACGATCGCTTGAGGTTTATCAAGTGTCTAAATGGCTCAATGTAAAGCTCACACTTGATTTTTCTCTAACTACTCACCAAATAAGAATGGAATGCTCTAGAGTAGTAAAGAAGCAAGCAAGGGCTCAAGAATATGCAATAAGTGTCCAAGAAGTGATCCTTGCTGCAAGTGGGGTTAAATTTATAGCTCTCACCAACAATTCTAACCATTGCACCTAAACCCCTAAAAAATATGGGGGCGGCACTACTGCTCATTTGGGGCCGGTAGTACCGTCCTTAGGTCCAACGGTTGACTGTAGCATTTATTGCACTGACAAACTAGCCGTTGCTAAAGTAAGTTGGCACTAACTTCTATCTGGGGCCGGTAGTGCCGGTCTGGCAGAGCCCAAAAACAGCCCTCTCTGAAATATAACTACCGACCCTAGGGCCAGTACTACCGCTCTTGCGACAGTACCGCACCCTCGTGGGCGGTAGTGTCGGTCATGCAAGAGGAAAAGGTTGACTTCTCAAATAACTTGAGGAAAATGCAAATAATCTTGTGTATGAGCATAGATTGAGCCATTTTCACTAATTAAATCTTCAAGCTACTAGTCAAGAGTTCCTCTTAGTAGTACGACACCTAATCTAGCAATCCGATCTTTTCTCCAAAACACCGAGATCGGCAAAAGCTATGAAAAGGTCCTTAAATTTATACCTTGGCTCTTTATCTTCATGCCATGATGTTTTTCGCTTTATTTTTATGCTCCATCGCGTTCCATGATTAGGACCAACCTATTTTTCAATATTCTCAAAGAAAATATTAGTCCTTTAATCGCGGTTGTTATTAATTACCAAAACCAAAACAGATTTGGGGCCTAGATGCTTTCACCGTCCTCACTTGCAATGGACTCAAGTCACTTGGAGAACCACCTTGCACCATGATGACACTCGACTTCCTTCACCATCCTGGACATCGGCTCCTCCTGAGCATAGTCCGAGTCCACTTTGTCGTTTTCTCATCATCTTCATCACTGGTAACTCCTACTCTGATTCCTTGTCTTCACGGCTCATAACTACTTCTCTAGCCTCGGTCATCTACCAACGGGACCTTGATCATTCTGGACCTAAGTTCTCTTAGCTTAGTCATGATCCCTTAACTATTCTAGACCTAAGCTCTCTTAGCTTAGTCCTGGTCCCATCCGTCTCACCATAGTGTAGCTTCGAAGTCTTACAACTATCATCGACAAGCAAACCCATTATTTAGCACCACACAACACACATCACATAACCATCAATTGACACAATTGATAAGCAAAGGATACATACCTTTATGCTTTGCTCATAGAAACATAACCACACCACAAAACCACCTCATGGCTCACGATGGACCATTCACTCAAATCCATCATAGTTAGCTCAACCATGTCCCACCCAGCCTCAATATGTGTATAACAACATGTATGGCCATCAATGCTTGCCATAGCCTCAACATGTGTATAAAATATGTATGCAAAGGCCCAAAGCTATCGAGGCATCAATGTTTCCCATTCAGCCATCTTCACTCCACGTGCACCATAACACAAGCAAAACATTGCATAGCATAATCTCATCATAAAGCAACTCACCATTAGCCCAAAAGCATCAATAATAGACTTATCTTGAAGTCCTCTACAAAAGTGTTGAGGCACTATGGCTACCGGATCGCCCGAACACTCTGAAACAACTCAAAATACTTAAAATGTGTTTGCTGAAAAATTGATCTGATCTATGATCCTAGTGACACGGATGATCCGACCTATGCAATTCTGAAATTACATATTCACTGGACAATCGATCCAACCTATGATCCGAGTGACCCAGATAATCCAACTCACACCAATTTAAACTCTTGTATTCTGTGGACCAATGGTCCGAACCAAAGGTTCGGCCGATCCGTATTATCCGTTCCACTCGGATGATCTACCCTACTTAGAAAATTCGACCAACTCAAATACATAATGACTTCAAATCTTTCTCTCCTTTCAAAGTCAAACATCAAAGGAAAAAAATTGATGATTTCCCCCGTTTTTCCTTTGCCATTGATCATTTGCCACTTGATGTTTCATTAACATGCGGGCCCTGGAGTCAAATGTTTAGTGAGACATACGAGACAAAGGATCAATTGCACCTTAAAAAAATGGGATAGATCATCAAATCTCCCAAAAAAAAAAACAAACCTTTTGATGGAAAACCTGTCATTCATCATGCATAATAGCGCACTACTAGCTTCTTTTATCATAACAATGCAAAACAGTCGGAGATCCTATTCTCAAGAAGAAAAAAAAAGCTTGAGCACAGTGGTTTACTTTGAAATTGCCCTAAATATTTTGGGCCGAAAGCCCATAGGTCATATCTGGGAAGTCGCTGGCCCATACAATCTCGACGCCGTCTTAACGTCCACAGGCAAATCGTTTACCACAAGGCAGAATGGCTCGCCGACTCTGCCGTCTCCCTCGCATCCTTCCCCTCCTCGCCTCCGCCTCCGCCGCCTCCAAGCCCCACCTTCCCATCCCCATAAACCCTAGCCCCGGCTGCCGCCTCCCTTCCTTCTCCTCAGCGGCGCCGCCGGCTTCGCTCCCCACTCTATCTCGCCTCTTCTCCTCATCCGCAGGTACTACTCCTGTCCGCCCATCCCTGCTTGCCTGCCCCTTTCGAATCGCGTGGTTGTTGGACCCCCGACCGTTTCTTGGCTCTTGCAGGCGGTTCCAGCATGGTGGTCGTCGGCTCGGCGGAGTCCTTTGCGAGCATCCTCTCCAAGGTGCAAGGTGCGACGCCGATTCCTCCCTTTCTCGTCCCAGCTTTGCTGATTCTTTGACACATTATTTTGGTAGTAGATGGGTGCAAGGTTTCGTTCTCATATTGTGCCTGTGATGGCTATTGCTTCTGCAGATGAGAAACTCCCGGCTGTGTTCTACTACACGGCGGTGTGGTGTGGTCCGTGTAAGTGTTGACTCTTGTGCCAAAGATGGGTATTTGAATGACTGAGGTGTTATAGTTCTGTTGTTTGGCATTGTAGGCAGGGCGATAGCACCTGTGATAGCGAAGCTGAGCGACCAGTATCCGAAGATACCTGTGTATAAAGTTGACATTGACATGGTAAGGCTGCGGATCCATGGTTTGCTACTTCTATGATGTGATAAAAAAAATGCCTGTTAAATATGCACTGTTTGGATTAAAATAGCAAATTTGCTCAAGTAGAGTATGTCCCGAGTCACAACCTGCTGTTTACCAAAAGACCACTGTGTTAATTGACTTGCCTTCCTAGTGTTAATTCCAGTAGTGTGTGATCTCTCCACCGTTTCTTTCGAAATTGTAGAATCAGGGATGTGATTATTTTAAAAGTAAACCAAAATGTTTAGAATCGCACCATTACCAGCGATTGTTAATCAATCCCAGTCTAACGGAAAGCGTCAAACTTCATTTGACCAGGTTGGATCCATTTGGATATATTTTTTAGCTTTTTAGCATTACGAATGTTGAAGTTTGGGATAAAGTTGTATTGAGGCAAAAATTTGTTTATACCCTTCCCTTAATCTTTTGTTTAAAACTTGAAAAGCGAATGAAGTTAGCACCATTCTTCCTTTGTCAGGATCACTGTGAAAGTTACGTCACAACTAGGCTGCTCTGGAAGTTCGACTAGGCCATTTTCCTTTGCTAAAATGGATATTCTGGTAGTGACCCAGTAGGTATAGGTGGGAGCTTAGGTTGGCTCGGCATGTTAACTAGGTTGAAATTTTAGTAGAACACAAAGAATGTCATTACAATGGCTGAGGACATTCCATAACATTTCCTGTCAAACAGACCATTTTAACTCTGAAGTGTTGCTGATTTCCTGGAATGGGGTATTATTTTTTGGTGTAGTCAGGCTTATGGCAACTTATGAGATGCCGCACAGCTGCATGGGAATTTTCAGTAAAAATGTCAGCAATCCATGATTGACTGTTAGTTAAGGTGCTGTTTAGTTCAGTGTCTTCTTTCCTCTGTGTTGTGATTACTTGTAAAGGGAACATGTTATACACTGTTTGGTTCACTTCATAACAGAAATACCCTGTTAGGAATAGACAATAATATCAATACACTCAAGGTGGAATGCATTCCAGTACATTGAAAATCATTGTGATTATGGTTGAAAAAAATTATCAACTTTATACCCATCCTCACGCTTGTTTATTGATAGGCACCTTTTGTCCTGTTCTGGTATTGCAGGATGGACTTGGAAGCAAACTAAGTGATCTGAAAATATTCTCTGTGGTAAGTTGCAGTTCTTAAACTATAATTCATGACATTTTTATTATCATTCTTACGATCTAGATTGTTGTGCAACTTTCGTTCATAATCATATTAATTATATGTTTTAGTTTTTATGGCTGCATGAATCAGATCATGTACAATCATAAATCATTTCTTTGCTAAATGCAATAGCATGTATGGATTTTTCATTTCACTTAAAAGATTCTGGGTGATAGGGCCCTGATTATAGGAATGATTTCTTGCCGGCATGTTCACGTATTTTTTGTGAAGATGTTTTGTACGACTTTTTTAAATAATACGCTGTTTAAATAATTTTGCAAAATAATATACCAAAAAACAATTACAAAAATATTCCTCTGTCGTCATTTCAATTGGCGATAGAGTTCTGCCGACATTTTAATTGACGACAGAAGCTTTATCGCCAAATAAAGTAGCGACATGCCTTCTGTCGCCAAATGAATTCGCGACAAGGTTCTGTCACCAATTGAACAATTGAAATAGCGACAGAAGTCTTAGCCTTGTTGGCCAAATGAATCCGTGAGTAAACAATCTGTCGGTCAATTCAATCAGTGACGGAGCAAGCTTTTGTTGCCAATTCAATTGGCAAAATTTGTTACTATTCATCTGTTGCCATTTCTAATGGCGACTAATGAACAGTACCAAATTTTCGCGATTTCGTTTGGCGACAAAGCTTATGTCACCGTTTCAAATGGCGACATAAGGTTTGTCGCCAAACAAAATAACGACATAGGTATATTTTTGTAATTGTTTTTTTCGGTATATTATTTTTGTAAAATTATTTAAATAGTGTATTATTTTTTAAAAAAAAACTGGTTTTTACCATCCTTAATCCTAATTCCTGTTGCAAATATTTGACTCTTGCTGGATCTTGCACAGCCAACATTCCATTTCTATCACAAAGGTCAGAAGACTATTGAAGTAGTTGGCGCTGATGTGAAAAAACTTGAAGCTGCCATGGAAAGTCTTCACAAGTAAGATGTGCAATTATATTATTACCTTCGTTTTCTCTCGTTGGTTGCTTACAAATACAGTACATTGCTGCCTGAACAATCTTATCAGCAGTTACGCAAATGAAAATAAAACAAACCTGGCCAAGATAAATTGAATCTTGTAATTAACAAACAAACAAAACCTGAGTTTGTCAGTTGTCTGCGTCATAAGATATGTGATGGATCCATCATAAACTTGTGTCCAGAACATAGCTGTCTACTTTATGTCGCAATCTGACTGAATTTACACATTTGTTGTACAGGCAGCAGTAGAAGTTTCATAGAAGAAGTTGGCCTGGAGGGGAACAGTTCCTTTCATGTTCCTTGCATAAAGTGAAGACTTTGTAATGCTTCTGATTCCTATCAACGTATTTGGCATTGGACTTCTGCTTCGGCAAACCGTGTTCAGATATCTTGTTATCTTTGGATCAGGGTTTCAAAAACCGACGAAAAACCCGTGGTTTTCGATCTTACCGCTGCGGTTCGAGATTTAAAACCGGTCTAATTCAAAAAAATTCAAAAAAATTGGAAAAATTTATACAAGGTAAACCGCTCGAAAATCGTTGAAAACAGCTTAAAAACCGTTCTTTTTTTTTTCTTTTCAAAATTTGTGATTTTTTAACCCTTTGATTTCTGGTGATTTTTGAATTTCGAGCTGTTTTCAAAAACGGTTCTGTGAACATGCAATGAATTGAGAAAGAAGGTTGGCTGCAGTGCATCGAATTCGTACTGTGCCCCTTTTTTCACAACTTTTGTACAGTCTGCATGTGAATTTAGAAGGACAGATGAATCTGTCTATTCTGGTGGCACTCCCTAATGGTTGGGCAGTGGGGCTTGACCGCTTGACTTTGACTTGTACGAATTCTGGGCCCATGTCACAGCTATCCCTTCCTGTATACTAGAATTTTATTTTTGCTTTGTCCGGATCATGGATTCAAATTTCGTTTTGAATAAAGTATCTTCGGTGACTGAAATCCGAAATTTCCGTGAAATCTCGTTATTTCGTATAAAATCCCGGCGAAATTTAAAAAGCAAAATTTAAATTTGGATTTTTGGACCGAATTTTGGGTGAAATATCCGAAATTTTGGTAAATTTTAACTGAACAAAAAAATAATTTAAACAGTGTCGAAATTTTTTAAAATTTTTTGTGGAGATTCTTGACACATCAGTGATGTTCTTATAAAAAATTTAGATGATTATCAAGTCTGAGGAATTTTTAAAAATTCGAAATTGCTACTGTCCTGATAAAATACTGACTGACAAGTTTGAACCGAATAAAAAATGATTCAAAACATGTTAGAAAATTTTAAAATTTTTTGTACATGGTTATGATGTATTATTAATGTTCTCATAAAATTTTCAGACGATGATCAAGCTTTATGAATTTTTAAAAATTCGAATAGCGCTAGTTCTGTTAAAAGGTTTACCGGCAAACTTAAATAAAATGAAAAATGGTTCAAACCCCGTTTGAAAATTTTATGAATGGTCCTGGCGTAACATTAATGTTTCTATAAATTTTTGAGATGATGATCATGGTTAACAAATTTTTAAAAATTCTGACAGTGATACTGATGATCAATTTATAGATTTGCTTTAGTAATAAAAAAATGTTTAAATTTTTTGAAAATTTTATAGAAGGGTGATAAGGATGCTTGAGATCTCATAAAAATTTTGAATCATGATTACACCCCACTAAATTTATAAAATTCTTACAAAGCACAGTACCATTTATGTTCTTTCTCTTTTTAATTTTTGCACTATAATATAACAAATAAATGGTATTGAGGCAATTCTTAATCTCTCATAAAAATTTTGAGTCATGATCACAATTGAGAAAATTTATGAAATTCTGATAAGATTACTGTGCCAATTATGTTCATTCTGTTTTTGATTTTCTAAAAATAACAAATGAAGTTCAATTATTTTGAAAAAAAATTCTGTATGATCCTACACTACTAAACATAGTACCATAAATTTTTAAGATCATTATCAAGCTTGTACAATTTTATAAAAATCTGACAGTGTTTATGCCAAAATTTTAAAATAACTCAAAAAATCAGTTTCTCAACGAATTTTCATAGAAGATGACTTTCTTTAAGAGTTATTGGACCAATTTTGGTGATCACTTTAGCAATTTCGAATTTTTTTAATCTAACCGGTAGTTTGGATTTCGTGGTAGCCCAAAATCCAAAATTTCGACGAAATTTGTATCCTGGTCCAGACACTCTTAGCCCACCGCGCATTATATTTCGGACGCCCAGCTGCGTTACAATCATCGTAAGTTGCGTTACATACTCTGCCTGCCCTAGTTTCCGCAACAGTGAGGTTCATTGTAGAGCCCATCTCCTTTTGGTCGCTCCGTCGTCTGCACCGGAAAAGTAAGATAGGTGTTGCATCGTGTGCGTGTCCCATCTTTCTTCGCCGTTTTGTTCCTCCCAATGATCAATGGACTAACCAATACCTCTTAGATCGTTGTTTATTCATCGCAGTCGTGAGTTTGGAAGGAGCTCTGCCTCATTTCAGGCATTGGTAGAAGAGAAAACCAAGTGTATGCTAATCACAAAACTATTGTGTTTACAAGGATGTGTAGCTTAGCGATTTGTTGAGAAGCAAGAGAGGGTGTAATGCAGTGCAGGGTATGAAGCCTATATCATTGCAAAATTAACCCATCTGATACTCTGATGTAACATCCCATTTTTTTGCCCTTTATCAATTTATTATGTTATTTGTGTATTTATGGATTTTCTGAATTTTATTTGCATTTATTTTAAATTAAGTATATTGGCCTTTTGTGAAAACTAATTAATTATAGATAAAACTAAAATAAAGTATGGCTAAAAATATTTTATTTAAGTTCAAAATGTCTCAAAGTATTTTTTAGATTTTTTCTGATATTTTATCTGCCCTAAATAAATTAATCGAATTGTTTTTATTGAGAAAATCCAGGGAAATCGGTTAATAGTGCTTGGGCCAAAAGTCGTGGTTCAGCCCAAATCGGCCCATCACTGTGCAGCCCGGTTGTTCGCATGCCGACCCGTCGGCTTGTTCCGGAATCTGAAGCGTCTACCGTTGGATCGAGATCCAACGGCCATTTTCAAGCCGCGTGACTTGATTCGTGTCGATCGTTAGATCGTGAGCGTATGGTTGTGATCCGGCAAGGCTAGGTGAACCCTTGGGCAAGTGATAACTGTAGGATTTGATCCGCGCGTGTCTCAGATCGCACCACGTTCACAGAGTCCGGAAGCCACCCGATTCGTGACGCGTGTACGGCTTGGACTCGTCTTCCCTGCGGAGTCCGCCGCCATCTCGGAGCTGGAGTTCGTTGCCGCGTACGGAGAGGACTTCACATCGAACACGGACGCCGAGGGAACGCACGGACCCCACTCCGAGATTCCCCGTGAACCTCAGCCCTATTTGCCCTAGATAACGCTGCTCGAGATGCGATGGTGAGAGAGATCGGAGTCGCCGTGTTTCCGAGAGTTCGCCGCCGCCTTCAACCGACGAGAACTCGCCATCCGTTGTGCCGTGGGGGAAGACGAAGACGTCTATGGGTTCGCCAAGAGAAGCTCTACCAGATCCGTGCAAAAGCGAAGCAGAACTCGCGAGGAAACGTCGTTCGGGTGGTCTTCGTCCCCAACTCCGACAACTGTGCCGCCAAGCTCGCTGTCGAACCTCGCGATCAATCGCAGCCATCAAACCTCAGATCAAGCGCGTTAGATGCTGCCGCGTGGAGTGCATGTCGGTAAGCCACGTGTCCCTACCGTCGCGTTTCATTGAGATCGTTTGATTCAAACAAGCGGTCTAGATCGCGCCGAGCTTGCTTCCAATCAAGCGTCGCTGCGTGTGCTGCTAGTGTCAGCATGACGTCATGATTGCGTCATCCGGTCTACGCAATAGTGCATCTGGTTCACAGTGGACCAGAGCCAAACTGTGAACCGGGCACATAGACCAGGGGGCCACATGTCAGCACCGCATCAACGATGACGTCAACGTGACGCAATAAAGCAAATTTTCAATAGAAAAATAATTCAGTTTAATATATATTTTCTAATTTTTGGATTTTTGAATCTTCCGAAAGCCCGTTCTCTCTCATACGAGCTCCGATTGAGGTGATTCAAATTTCTAAAAATTTGTAAAATTGATATCTATTTAATGGTGAATTTTAGTTGATTTCTAGAGTTTATTTGGATTTCTCCCTCGTTTCGCGTAGAGTTGAATTGCTTGGAGCATCCGAGGAAGATCCGTTTACTCAAGAACATATTCTAGAGAAAGAGCAAGACCTTTTTCAAGGTAAGTTGTGCTTTGATCATGTTGAACCCGGTTTATAAAATCGCTATATTGGTTTTACTTTATTGCATGTTATTTCATGTATACAACTGTTTCAATTAAATTGGGACTTAGTTATTCTACCTAATTGATCTATACCCTACCGTGTCATTTGTGCGCTATGATTTATTTGTCACCCTAGATTGGTTCATTATTAGTTGGTTAACACTAAAATCAACATGGGTTGGTTAGACCGTGTTGGTATGCTTAGCCATGCCACGTCATCATTTGTACTTGGAATATCAATATTTAATCTTGACTAATGGAATATGAAACATGATTGTGAATTGGTGTGTGAGGTGTTGTCACACGATGACATTGAGTTGTAGTGATGAGAGATGTCACGCAACGACGTTGACTTGTTGATAACATGTGGTGCTTGGTAATCAACTGGGGTGGTAATCATTTAGATTAGGGCATGTGGCAATGGGCAGTTGTAGGATCAAGGATAATTGACTAGAGGGGTTGGATAGGAGGTTTTTTAAATTCTTCGGCTCTAATTGCAATAAATAGAATTCTACTCAAGAATTACAATTTTTGATAATTAAGACCTAAATGTTCTAAGTCTCACTAAGTGCACCGACAAACTAATTTAAGCAATAATACAAACATAAATACAAGATCAAAGCACTAAATAGCTAGGAATGTGAATTGCACGCAAGAATGACAAAATCAACCACAAGAGAGAAAGTGATGCAAGAATTTATACCGTGGTCTCAGAGACTTGCCGGTCTCCTCTAATCCACGTTGAGAAAGCTTGATCACTTCAAGCTGGCTCCAATCACACGAGCCTCCCTCGATCACTTGGTAATTCTTCCCCACTCCGGGTAGGCGAACTCTAGCCTTCAGAATCAACCGGGCTTTCTCACAAGATCCTTGAGGTTCATTCGCCTCCAAGCTGTCTAGGAGGCGGTAACCTGCAAGAGTAATAAACTTTGACGATCGCTTGAGGTGTATCAAGTGTCTAAATGGCTCAATTTAATACTCACACTTGATTTCTCTCTTAACTAATAACAAAATATGAATTGAATGCACCAGAGTATATGAGAAGCAAACAAGAGCTCAAGAATATGCAATAAGTATCCAAGAGTAGTTCTATGCTGCATATGGAGGTGTATTTATAGCCCTCATCAAATGCACTAGCCGTTGCTACCAAACCCTGAAAAATTCAAGGTGGCCAGCACTACCGCCCATCTGGGGCCGGTACTGCCGGCCAGGCAATTCCCAAAAACACACCTCTCTGGAATATAACTACCGGCCCTAGGGCCAGTTCAGCTGACCAAGCGGCAGTACTACCATACCATTAGCGATAGTGCCGGCCATAGTAGAGGTGATTTAGGTTTTCAATTTTCTTTTGATCACAAGTGAAAATAATCATTTTATAAGCATTTATTGATCCATTTTCACTAAAATCACATCAAACTACTAATCAAGAGTCCCTCTTAATAGTACGGTATCTATTCTAGCAATCCGATCTTTCTACAAAACTCCGAGATTGGTAAAAGCTATGAAAAGGTCCTTAATTATATACCTTTGCTCTTTAGCTTGACTTAATGATCTTTTGTTTTATTTTTCATGCTTCGTCGTGTTCCATGTTTAGGACCAACCTATTTTCAACATTCTCAAATAGAAATATTAGTCTTTTAATTTTGATTGTCATTAATTACCAAAACCAATACAAATTTGGGGGCTTAGATGCTTTCAACCTCCCCTTTTTGGTAATTGATGACAATCCCGATACGTATAGTGAATTTAAATTGATTTTGAGTATGCAACAAACATGATGTGTTGTATACTCAAGAATTTTATTTTAATAATATTTTGCTTCTTGAAATAATGAATAATGAATTAGAAGAAAAATCTTATTAAAACAAAATATTTATTTGGATACTCCCCCTAAAGGTGTGCATATGAGTAGAGAGATGATATTTTGCACACATTGAGAAATTGAGAATTTTGGCGGAGTTTCCTTTAAATATTGTTTCCGTGGATGATCAATATATGAACAATAAATGTATATGAAATATGAAGATTAATGGACAATAAATCAACCATTGGTTTCAAGCAGGGCATAAAGAGTTTTAAATCACATAAACATCCAAGTCACAAACATCCAAAAGACATCACAAGATATTGCAAGATTCATTAGCTTATATATATATATAACATAAGCTAATCCTTAGAGCTTTGATCTTCTTCATCTTCATCTTCTCTCCCCCTTTGGCATCAATTACCAAAAGAGGGGCCTTCATGGAGCGTCTAGGAGGGAGGAGAACTGCCGCTGCTGTGTCCACGAACACGTCGAGCATGAACAGGTACAAGCTCATCTCTAAGATAATCCACTTTCTCACTCACATTGTCCAACCGAGCCCTCATCTCCTGAACCAAGGCTCGAGTCTGAACCTGCTACTGATGCTCCTCATCAAATCTACTGGTGATGCTTGAGGAGAGAGCCGAGAACTGTGCCATCGTGTCGTGCCGAAGAGAGTCAAGAATGGCTAGATAGGCATCCTATGGCACGACATGTGAAGCCTACGGCACATCTTGAGGAATGTCAGCGGGTAAGTCTTGAGCCTACTGCTGTTGCTGGCGCTGCTGAGCTGGATGGCCAACTACCTGAGGGAGAGCCTCTCTAGGCTTATACAGCTAATGTGCATAGCCACACCCCTTTCTGTACCTGGTCTTCATCATGATGAGCTTCATAATATAGGGACCAAAGTAGATACTCTTACCCCGCTCTCTTGCTGATGTAGCTATCTCCCTCATTATGAAATCCACCACATCGAACTTCTCCCGATGCATGATCTTGCTAATGATATTCCAGGCATATCCTCTAATATCATCAAAGTTTCTACTCTTGGGATGAATGGTTACCCTGACGATACGGTTCACCAAACTTGCCTGGGGAAGAAGTCCTGCCAACTTCCCTGGCCTTCGCACATTTGCAGCGAGATCATAAAACTCTAGTTGCTGTGAAACATCAAGTGGCCTATCAGGATGAATTTTTGGACAATCACTATGAAAGATCCCAAGAGCCTGCTTGAACTCCTCCTTTGTGGCCATATAGTCCCTAAAACTCATCATCCAAGAGTGAAAGCATCTAGCCCCCCCCCCCCAAATTGTTCTGTTTTGGTAATTAATGACAATCAAAGAGAAAGGACTAACTATTTTATTTGAGATTTATGAAAATAGGTTGGTCCGAAGATTGATGAACAAGGAAGTTCGAATATGAGGAAAAAGGGAAAAGCATACATAAGTGAAGGATAATCAAGGTATGGAAAAAGTTAAGGAACTTTTCATAGTCTTTTACCGATCTCGAAGTTTGGAGAAAAGATCGGATTGTTAGAATAGGCGCCGTACTATTAAGAGGGGTTATCGTCGCTTGATCGATGTCGAAAAGGGTTTAGAGGCTTAATTCTTATGCATTTCATATTATCATAAAGATTGCATAAAAGAAATTAGATCTTGTAATAAAAAAAAGAGGAAGAAATAAAGTTTCAAGTCGAAGGCTGAGTGGGCCGGTATGACCGGACCCTCTCCGGTCATACCGGCCATCGGTATGACCGTAACCCGAGCGGTCTTTTTTTTCCAGAGAAGGCGTTTTTGCGCCGAAGAAGAGCGGTATGACCGGGACCTCTCCGATCATACCGATCATATATCCAACGGTCATTGACTGTGCATTAAATGCACTGTTCCGACTGTTACCCACTGAGGGCCGGTTATACCGGCCCAAGGGCGGTATGACCGGCCTCTCAGCACTTTTTTGAGTAACTTTTGGGCAACGGATGAAATTGGTTGGTGGGGGTTATAAATACCCCCCCACCTGCATTGTAGAGTTGCTTGGACCTTCATTGATGATATTTTGAGCTCTAGCAAGTTCCAAATACTCTTGAGTGCATTCAATTCATATTTTGGAAGAATTGATAGCAAAATTGAGTAGTGCATTTAGTGTTGAGCCTCTAGCACTCAATTCGGCCTCGAGCAAGCGTCATCACCTTTTACTCTTGGAGGTTGCCGCCTCCTAGACGGCTTGGAGGCGTGAGGGATTGGTGATCTTCTCAAAGAAACTTGTGAGAAGACCCGATCAGTTGTGAAGGCGAGGAACTCGCCTAACCGGAGTGGTGAAGAGCTACCACTAGTGATCGAGGAAGGCTCAAGTGGTTGGAGCCGGCTTGAAGTGGTTCAAGTCACCTCAACGTGGAGTAGGGGAGACCGGGAAGTCTTCGAGACCACGGGATAAAATTCTTGTCTCTCATTCTCTTGTGATTTGCTTTAATTACCTTGTGTTAAGTTACACTTCGAGAGAATAGAGTAAATATTTTGTGCTTAGAATCTCTTATTACACAAATTGTTTTGCTATACAAATTTAGAGATTCTTAGAGATCATAGTTTAAATTTGCAATTATTGCCTCTCTAGTTTAGTAGCTTCATTATTTGGAAATTATAATAAAAAATTTAGAAATCTCCTATTCACCCCCTCTAGTCGATTATCCTTGATCCTACAAAGAGATAGTCATATGAGTCTGGGATATACATAGTGGCATAGAACTGGCGAATGGCATCTTCAACAAAATCACATCTCAACGACACCAAGTGCAACAGTCCTGCTCCGTCAAACAACTCAGGCACTCCAACAAATAATGGAAGCTTTCTTATATGGCTCCAGTCAACTCACTTCTGATCCGCAAAATCCTTATCCGAATAGATTTCATTAAAAACTCTCTTGGAACAAGGTACGAAAGAATTTTTCAGATGCTATCTTTGGCAATCTATATTGGTTGGCACCTCTCAGGGAGTAGTACTTGTCCGCCTTGATTTGACAGAGATCCACTTTGGGGTTAAAGCCTGGAAGCTCCTCATCATCAACTTTGTTTCCCCCTTCATCCATATAGTTTTCATCATCCCCATCGTCATCCTCACTAGAGTTTGAAACGACTTTCTTCCCTTTGTTCCCTCGAGAACTACCACCTCCTTGTTCTAGATCTTGCTGCACAAATCTCCTTATCTCCTCGTCACCTCCAGTGCGAGTAGCATCAACCCCACTGCCTGAACGTTGACCTGCAACTCCTGCACCTCGAGTGGATTTGCTTACTTGTCCTCCTCCATGAGGTGCCTTTGGTTGAGTAGGATTCTTCGCTCGATGCATGATTACTGAGTCAAGGATGAAAGAGACAATAAGCAAGGATACTAGGATCTCAATGCAATTTTGAAGCTTTGATAAATATTGCAAATGTTTAGCTCGACAATCAAAGTGCAAGAAGATCACCATGCTAGGCCAAGAGTGTCGCTCTGGGCAAGATTACTACGCCATATGGCATTGGACCTGCCAACCGTAAATCTTCGGTTTATGCTTAGATTGGGCAAAATGTTGTTCAAAGTGCTTTGCTAAATCACCCATCTAAACATTAAACCATGTTTTTCACTTCTTCTCACTAAATATTTGCAATATTTCACCTAAACCCTATAATAAGCAATTTGAGACCTAGAGAGCAAAATGGAATGAGAAAAGGCACAAATTTGGAAGAGATGATTACCTTGAGATGAGAGGAAACAACTTTTCACCCAAAAGATCCTTGAGATGAGAGATTTGATCTTTGGAGAAAATTTTGGAGAGAGAGGAGTATGTGCTTAAGAGAGATGGAGCAAGAGGTGGAAATGGGATGGGATGCATCGGCTAGGGCAAAAAGGAGTAACGGTTGGGAGAAATGAAAACTGACGCTTAACTGCTCCTGCCCGACATTTCCGGTAGTACCGCTCGGAGGGAGCAGTAGTGCCGGCCAGGGTGGTAGTACCGGGCACCAGCCGTGGTAGAGCCAGCCCTGACTTGGCCACCTTCCAATTCAGTTGCAAATAGCTCTAATATTTTTACCAAGAGGTAAAATATATTTATGAGCATGTCAACTTCATCCAAGAAGATCAATAGACAATTTTCACATAATTTTTAATAAAATAGAATCATTTTTGATCAAATGAAAATAATTTTGAAAAATGAACACTCATCAAGAGAAAATTAATATTTGGAATGTGAGAGTTATGAAATACCATTTTGAATACTAGACATATTAATATTCTAGTTCCAAAAGGCGTCAACTAATGAAGTGCATTAAATAGGTCAATATAGACCAATTTAGGAATATATGGAGATTTATAAATGATAAGATTTTGTCCAACCATTTTGATATATTTTAAACAAAAAGGAGTATTTATTAGAGTATGAATATTCAAGAGGTGAGAGTTACTTATTTATGCTTTGAAAATGAAGGTTTTGAGGAATTCATTACTTTAAAACTCAAAATAAGATAATTTCAAATACTTTGACCTAGTATGGTCTAGAGTCTTCCTTTGAAAATTATTTGCACTTATTTGATATTTTTACATTATAGAGATGTAATACACATATAATGGTGTAATACTCCCCCTTAATGTGTAGCTCATCAAAGATCAAGAAAATCAAATAAGAGACAAATAACATCCAATAAAAAAAATTGACCATGGTGCGAATATCCAAGCCACATTTGAGATATCTACGATATTTAATTCATTCCTCAATTTACAAAAGTGAGCTTAATCTAAGGGCTTGGTGAGGATATCCGCTAATAGATCTTCGGTTCTAATGTGACTAATCATAATATCATCTTTACTTACATGATCTCTTAGAAAATGATGGCGGATATCTATGTGTTTAGTTCTTGAGTGTTGGACTGGGTTCCTAGCTATTTTAACATCACTTTCATTATCACATAAAAGAGGCATATTTTTAAAGTTTATTCCATAATCCATCAATGTTTGCCTCATCCACAATAATTGAGCGTAGCAACTACCGGCAGATATATATTCGGCTTCGGCGGTGGATAGGGCTACGTAATTTTTTTTATTGGAAAACCATGAAACAAGGGATCTACCTAGGAATTGGCAACTTCCCGAGGTGCTCTTTCCGTCCACTTTATAACCCACATAATCCGAATCCGAATATCCAACTAAATCAAATTTAGCACCCTTAGGATACCATAATCTTATATTTGGGGAATGCTTTAAATATCTTAGAATTCTCTTAACTGCCACTAACTTGCACTCTTTAGGAGAAGCTTGAAAACGTGCACACATGCAAACACTAAACATGATATCGGGCCAAGATGCGGTAAGATAAAGCAAGCTACCAATCATAGAACGGTAAAAATTTAAATCTATCAGTTTACCTCCCTCATTGAGGTCTAGATGCCCGTTGGATGCCATTGGAGTCTTGATGGGATGTGCATCATCCATGCCAAACCTCTTGAGTAGATCATTCACGTACTTAGTTTGGCTCACGAACGTTCCGTTCTTGAGTTGTTTGATTTGAAGTCCAAGGAAGAAACTCAACTCCCCGATCATGGACATCTCAAACTCCCTAGACATCATATCATCAAATTCTTTGCAAAAATTTTCATTAGTAGAACCAAATATAATGTCGACAACATAAATTTAGCAAACAAAGAATTCTCCATCTATAATTTTAATGAAGAGAGTTGTACTTGTATCAACCTTCCCAATTTTGAATCCTTTTGAAATTAGAAAATCTCTAAGTCGCTCATATCATGCTCTAGGAACTTGTTTTAGACTATACAACACCTTAGAGAGTTTATATACATGATTTGGGTGTTTAGGATTTTCAAAACCGGGAGTATGTTCAATAAATACCAACTCAGATATTTGTCCATTTAGAAATGCACTCTTCACATCCATTTGAAATAACTTAATATCAAAGGAAGATGCAAATGCAAGAAAGATATGAATAGCTTCCAATCTAGCAACGTGTGAAAAGGTTTCACCAAAATCTAATCCTTTGATTTGTGTGAAACCTTGCACCACTAATCTAGCCTTATTTCTTACCACAATACCGTTCTCATCTTGCTTGTTTCGAAATACCCATTTTGTGCCAATGACATTGTGATCCTTGGGTATTTTGACTAATATCCATACATCATTTCAAGTGAAGTTGTTGAGCTCTTCATGCATTGAGTTCACCCAATCCGGATCATCTAATGCCTCATCTACATGAGATGGTTCAAAAGAAGACACAAAAGAGTAATATTCACAAAAAAAGCAACACGAGAATGAGTTTGAATGCCTTTACTAACATCACCCAACTTTTGATCTATTGAATGATCCTTGGAAATTGCATGATGAACTCTTTGAGGTAGAGGTTGGAATTGTTGATCATCTTCCTTCTCATCCACGTCTATGGGTTGAATTTGACTTGGCATTGTGGAAGTAGATGGTTCAACTTGAGTGGATGAGGGTTGATCTTTTTTATCCTCTTTTAGCTTGATGTCTCCAAGCGTCATATTCTTCATTGCTTGTCTCAATCCTTCATCACTTACATCATCCAAATTATCTTGCTCTTCTTGAGAGCCGTTAGTCTCATCAAACTCAACATCACATGTCCCTTCAACAAAACCTTTGGTTTGGTTGAAGACACGATAAGCTTTACTATTTGCAAAGTTACCGAGCAAGAAACCAACATCACAACGACTTTGAAATTTTGAGAGCCGAACACCCTTTTTCAAAATGTAACACTTGCAACTAAAAACACGAAAATAAGAAATGTTCGGTTTTGTTCCAATGAGAAGCTCATAGGTAGTCTTTTTCAAATGACGATGCAAATAAAGCCTTTTGTAGCATGACAAGAGGTATTTATGGCTTTCGCCCAAAAACTATCGAAAGTGCCATAATCATCAAGCATAGTTCTTGCCATTTCAATTAATGTTCGATTTTTTCGTTCTACGAATCCATTTTGCTCTGGAGTGTAGGTAGCGGAAAGCTCATGCTTTATTCCAAGTTCATCACAATAATCTTCAATTCTTGTGTTCTTGAACTCGGAACCATTATCACTATGAATTTTCTTTAATTTGAAATCAAAATCATTTGGAGTCCAGTTTGCAAAGCTTTTGAAAATACCGTAGGCTTCGGATTTGTCATCTAGAAAGAAAATCCAAGTATATCTCGAATAATTATCTACAATGACCAAACAATAAGAATTGCCCCCGATGCTCTTATAGGTTGTTGGGCCAAACAAATCCATGTGTAAGAGCTCTAACAGTCTAGAAGTGGACATGATACTCTTTGAAGGATAAGAGCTAACCACTTGCTTACTGGCTTGGCAAGTACTACAAAGTTTATTTTTTTCAAACTTTACATCTTTAAAGCCCACAACTAGATCATTTTTGAAAAGTTTTTTGAGTTGAATCATCACAACATGAGGTTTTTGTAATTAAATAAATTTGAAGACATGACTCATTTGAGGTGAAATCAACTAAATACAAATTTTCAAATCTAAAACCTTTGAACACCAACAAATTATCATTTTCTTTAGAAATCACAACATCATATTTAGAAAATGTACAATTAAGACCAAGATCACAAATTTGTGCAACGGATAGCAAGTTAAAATTTAATGTTTCTACTAGAGAGACATTTGAAATGGAAAGATCATTTGAGATAGCTATTTTACCCAATCCCAATACCTTTCCTTTGCTATTATCGCCAAAGGTGATCTTGTCATGTTGGTTGCTCCCAACTTCAAATGTGGTGAATATTTTCCTGTCGCCGGTCATGTGTTGAGTACATCCACTATCCAACACCCAATGCCGTCCACCAGTTTTGTAGTTCACCTACAAAAGAAAATTTAGCCCTTTTAGATAACCAAATTTGTTTGGGTCCTTTGAGTTTAGTAACCAAGGCTTTGGGCACCCAAATGGTATTCTTTCTACAGCCAAGTATAGGAGTGCCAACAAACTTACCAATAATCTTTCCATTACTATTTTTCTTAAGCACGTAGCAAGAATCATAAATATTATTTTTAGGAGCTTTACCTAATGGACAATCACTTGCTATATGCCCTATATCATGACACTTATAACAAAACTTCCCATTTAACTTAACAAACCGAAGAGCTTTGTTAGTTGATTTCTTACCCTTCTTGGGCACGAACCCAAGGCCTTCTTTGTTGTAGGAGCATCGTTGGTTGTTCTAGATTTTATCAAGGGTCTCTTTACCCTTGAAACACCAATCCAAGATCTTACTTAGCTTGTTCATTTGCTACTTAAGTTTATTATTCTCAACAATTAAATTTTCATGGATAATAATAGAACTAGAGCATTAACTAGAAGGCATATCAAATAAATCATCACAAGAGGTAGTAGATATTCTAGCTTTTGATATACAACATGAATCAATTTCTAAACTAGGCATATCATCAGTAATATTGCAACTAATGCCAACATCAATTTGAGACTTTGGATGTCCCTTAGCAAGAAGAGTCTCATGAGCCTCCTTTAGCTCATCATAAGAGTCCACGAGGATGAGAAATTCTTTTTTCCAAGCCTTATGTTTTGACTTCCCTTTGTCAAGGTATTCATTCAAATCCTCAAGCATATCCATAAGCTCATCATAAGTTGGATCATCATCGTCATTTAATTTTACCTTATAATCTCCTTTTACTATGAGACAAAAAGGAGTGACGAATGCCGAAGAAGCCTCCTTGATAGCGACACCGGCAAGACCCTTCTTCTTTGAAGGAGTATCATCTTCGGAGGAGTCGGAGTCCGAATACTCTTCTTCGGAATCCCACTCTCTAATGTGGGCCTCGCCTTTGTCGTCCTTGTGAAGCTTCTTGAAAAGTTTCTTCTTTCCTTGAAAGAACTTCTTCTTGGGCGACTTGTTCTTATCGTTCTCCTTCTTAGTACAATTAGGGCGATGTGCCCCTTCTCATCATACTCATAGCACCGGATATTTGCATATCGGTTGGTGCTAGAGTATTGTCCCTTCTTGAATTTATGAGGGGCGCTTGAGCTTGAGCGCCTCTACATAAATCTCCTCATTCTTCTTACGAGAAGAGCTATCTCCTCCTCGGTGTCATCATCATCAGAGCCTTCAAGCGGTTCATCGCTTGATTCCGCCTTCGCATTGAAAGCGATGTTCTTCTTCTTCGAAGAGTTTTACTCCAAGAGCTCTTCCTTGTCCTTTTTGTAAAACTCATTTGTGATGAGGTTTCCAAGAAGTCAGGTAGGCGTCATCCTTGACAACTCCGATGAGTTTGGAAACAACGTCACCAAAGTCTCATACTTATCCGGAAGTGCCCTAACCATCTTACGAACAATATCAAGATCGGTTAGTGACGCCCCAAGGCCTTTGAGCTCATTCACTATGTTATTTAGCCTTGTGTACATCTCATTAATGTTCTCATAGGGTAACATAATGAAACTCTCATATTTTATTCGAAGCATATGCCATTTGGCCTCCTTGATCGATGATGTCCCCTCATGAATTTCTTAGAGGGTAGTCCAAATCTCATGAGCGCTGTCAAGATTGCTCACTCGATTGAACTCATACGTGTTCAAGGCTCTAAATAGAGCATTCATTGCTTGAGCAGCATTGAGATGAGAATTTTGCACTTCTTGATCAACCGTGGGTGTGAGGTTTAATCCGGTAACGAAACCCTCATCTACAATTCTCCATATGCTTGGGCTCATGGCCTTGAGATAAACGAACATGCATATTTTTCACTACGCATAATTTGTGCCATTAAAGAACGGTGCCTTTCCTTTGGATACCACATCGCTAGCTATCCATTACTTTGTAGGGGGTAAAGTCCCAAAAGAGAGTCCAAGCTCTGATACCACTTGTAGGATCAAGGATAACCAACTAGAAGGGGTGAATAGGAGGTTTTTAAAATTCTTCGGCTCTAATTGCAATAAATAGAATTCTACTACTCAAAAATTACAATTTTTGACAATTAAGGCCTAAATGTTCTAAGTCTCACTAAGTGCACCGACAAACTAATTTAAGCAATAATACAAACCTAAACTTAAGATCAAAGCACTAAATAGCTAGGAATGTAAATTGCATGCAAGAATGAGAAAATCAACCACAAGAGAGAAAGTGACGCAAGAATTTATCCCGTGGTCTCGGAGACTTGCCGGTCTCTCCTAATCCACGTTGAGGAAGCTTGATCACCTCAAGCCGGCTCCAATCACATGAGCCTCTCTCGATCACTTGGTAGTTCTTTCCCACTCCGGGTAAGCGAACTTCGGCCTTCACAATTAATCGAACTTTCTTACAAGCTCCTTGAGAAAGTCACCGGTTCCTTCGCCTCCAAGCCGTCTAGGAGGCTGCAACCTCCAAGAATAATAAACTTTGGCAATCGCTTGAGGTGTATCAAGTGTCTAAATGGCTCAATTTAATACTCACACTTGATTTCTCTCTTAACTACTCACAAAATGTGAGTTGAATGCACTAGAGTAGATGAGAAGCAAATAAGAGCTTAAGAATATGCAATAAGTGTCCAAGAGTAGCTCTATGCTGCATATGGAGGTGTATTTATAGCCATCATCAAATGCACTAGCCGTTGCTACCAAACCCTTAAAAAATTCAGGGTGACCGGCACTACCGCTCAAGATGGGCGGTAGTGCCAGCCTTAGGTCAAACGGTCAACTGTTGCATTAAATGCACCATCTCTGAAATATAACTTCCGGCCCTAGGGCTGTAGTATCACCCTACCATGAGCGTAGTGCCGACCATAGCAGAGGTGATTTAGGTTTTCAATTTTCTTTTGATCACAAGTGAAAATAATCATTTTATGAGCATTCATTGAGTTATTTTCACTAAAATCACATCAAGCTACTAATCAAGAGTCCCTCTTAATAGTACGACGTATATTCTATCAATCCGATCTTTCTCCAAAACTCCGAGATCGGTAAAAGCTATAAAAACATCCTTAATTATATACCTTTGCTCTTTTGCTTGATGCAATGATCTTCTTTTGCTTCATTTTTCATGCTTCATCGTGTTCCATGTTTGGACCAACCTATTTTCAATATTCTCAAATGGAAATATTAGTCTTTTAATTTCGATTTTCATTAATTACCAAAATCAACACAAATTTGGGGGCCTAGATGCTTTTAGCAGTGTGCCAAGGTGGGCCGAAGGGCAAAGGGTATGTGAAAGTCTTGCCCTAGTCATGTTAAGAACTTAACCTAGCAAGCTTTTGACCTGAGTTAATCATGCAACCACATGTCTGGTATGGGACAGCCTAACTGATTAATTTGTAATGTCTTAGCTTTGGTACTATCAGTGGTGGTGTGAGTCTCGGGTTCACGTAGTAACTCGCATGGCATAGGAAGGGGCCCTGTTGTGATGGTTTAGCCCTTCAGTGTTGAAACCTTAGCGGGTAGTATTGAGTTAAGACAGAGCATTGTAAAGGCTTTGTTATAATCACTCGCCTTTGTGGTGTATGGTTGTATCATGTGGGTAAAGTGCATAACTTCTGCAGAGTGTAAATCTATTCGGATAGCCGTGCTCGCGGTATTGAGCATAGCTCGGAAATTACAGTCAAGGGTTAGATTTAGTTAAATAAAAACTTGGTTGGGATGGCAGGTTGCCATTGGAAGTTGAAAACCTGACTTAGGATTGGAAATCTTGGTTTACTTGAGAAATGTTGAAACTACTATTTACTATTATTTGTTTTACTATCTTTCAATCTATTTACTGTATTCATTCATAATTACTGCTTTACTGCAAAATAGCCATTTTAGCCATTCCATTGGAATAAGCCTTGCATATAGATTATTAGAATTGCATTATGTGCACAACTTGTTGAGTACTTTAAGTACTCACTCTTGCCAACAACATCAACAATTGAAGAGTCTACACTTGTCTTGGAAGAGGAGTATCAGTAGGACACGAGTGTTTAGGGTTCGAGCCTTGTCAGTTTCTCGTGGGTTGTCTACGTCTTTTTATTCCGTTGTATTGTCTTAGTTGATTATTCTTAGACTAGCCCAGTGTGGCTTTATAATGTAAGTTGACCATAAGGTTATGCACTTAGTTATACTTAATAAATAGAGTTTTATTTATATTATCGCTGTGTATAATTGTGATATTTACCGATGTTGAGTCTGTGTGCACTAGTGTAATCATGAACTAGTGCGATTTACACAGAGGGTCCAAATTAGTAAATTCGAGTCCTGATATCTGATCTCACGCTCGATCCTCTATCTATTACTCCCTCCGTTAATAAATACAAGGCTTATAGTTTGAATGGTCTTATTTAAAAATGTAAGCATTTCCTTCTATACCCTATTTATTCTCTCTCAACCATATGCATTTATTCATTACCATCTACACAAAGTATTATCTCTCATCTTCAAGACAATTAAGAGGGGTATGCAAGTCATTTCCTCTCATATCTTTTTTAATTTTACTATAACCTTAATCCTTATGCAAAATCAAAAAACTCCTCATATTTATCAAACCGAGCAAGTATTTACCGCTCGACGCAATAAAAGGCAGGCCGGCCTAGCTTCTCCCTGCACCCGCCTGCCACCACACATGCATGCGATGCAAGCGGTCATTCATGGCATCTTAGCCAGACCGACAGGGCAGCAGGCAGGGTTTTGGCATGCAGTAGCTGCTAGCACAGGGCCAGTTCCCCACTGGCGCCGGCTGGATGCATGCAGCATTCACCGGTCAGTCATCCATGGCAGTGGCACGCACCCACCCACCCCACCCGCTGGGCCTGGGGGGATGGAAGAATCTGGGGCTGGCTGGCTCCTGGGCTCCTGGCTGTCTCCCAAGGGTTGGCAGTGCGATGCGTGTCTCCCGTCTAAGTGGCAATGCGATGCGACTGAGGCAAGCAGCGCGGCGCTGGGATCGGGCCGTCGATCGAAGTGGTGGGGTGGCACGCACGTGAATACTGAATACACACGTACTCCGGGTCTCCGGCCCAGTCTACTGCTGCGTGCGTGCGTGGTGATAATGGTGACCACTGACGACGACAGTGTGGAATTTGCCGCTTGCTATGTCCCGGTACTGGTGGAGCCTTTTGCGCGCTAGCAAGCTGCTTCAGCTTCACAGACGAGATGTGCGAGATGGCCATGTTTGGTATGCCATAGTTTTTTGAAAAACAGTCTTCGACTGAGCTATATATAGTTGAACGTCTAGGATACTTGGTAAGTGATGAAAATACCTCTGAGTTAAATGATGCTTGTTTGAAACCGATTGAGGGACATTACAAGTAGACTTTACTTTTTTTCACGTTTAGATACAAATGTAATTTTAATAATTAAACATGTTTAAAAGATTTTATCTATGGATAATGTTGAATGGTTTAACGAAGGAACATGTGTGTCCAGCAAGCATCAGTATGCTTATACATTTAACTTTTGCATTGAATTTGATGCTAACAAAGAACAGAACATAGTAAATTTTGTCAAAGTTTTGATTCTTGCGGTAGTGCCAATTTGGCCTTTGTTTCGACATTACACATATATTACATCTACACAACTATACATCCATCGTTTACTTACCTAAAGCTGTTGGGTTCTCTGTCATCCAAGAGAGCCATGTCATCTAAATTGCAGAAAAGTCCCTTATAAAATCTGAAATTACGTTCAAATCCTTCCACCGTCTCTTTTGCGAAAAAACCTTGTGGTTCCGCAAAATCGCGTATGGCTCCGAAAATTATGTTTAGATCCTCCTTGGCTCTTTTGCAAGAAGGCCCCATGATTTCATGCATTCGCGTACAGCTCCGAACCCCTTAAAAAAACCTCGCCGTTCCAGAAAATTGCATCTAGGCCTAGAGCATGCCATTTTGTAAAAAAAATCCTCGTGGTTTGCCCGGTATGGCATAGCGAGCGGTTCCACCTAGTATATCTTAAATCTGAATAATTCCTAGCATCTACACGTCTATGAAAGAATGGAATTTTGCAGTATTGTTGATAATTAATGGTGATGTTTTTTGAAACCATACTCCAAACACAGCAATCAGAATCAAAACGAATTTGCATCCCCAAATGCATCCGAGGCACTGAAAATATAGCAGTACAAATCTAGCATAAAATTCACATAATTTATAACTTATGACATGTTCACATAACGATGATCTGAACATACAAATTCACATATTTTACAATTGAATTTCTAATTTAAGTCATGAATCAGCAAAAAAGGAGGATGTCAGCGAAGGGCGGCGGTGTGGATCTGGAAGGGACAGGGAGAAAAGAGGTGGCACATGGCAATGGGGAGCAGGGGCGAAACATGGCGATGCAATGGTCAGGGTGATACGAATAGTGAGCGGAGGAGACAACCAAACACATCTAAGATATGAAACTTTGTGGTGGGAGAACTCTTTACCTTGTTGGCACTAACGGGAGGAAGCACGTAGTCAGAGGGAGGTGAGGTGGCGAGATCTGGCTCTCCAACGACGGCGACAAGCCTTAGGGGCCAACGGCGTCCGGAGAAGATGGGTGGCACCCAGCCAGAGATAGTTAGCGGCGGTCCGACGTGAACTCTGGCGGTCAACCACTAGCGGCGAGCCCGGTAGAATGGTGGCGGGGAACCCTAGCTCGATGGGAGCTCAGGATAAAGGATGAGTTGAGGGTGGGGGAAGAAATGTGGATATGGGTTGAGGATTTCTTTCCTTATATACTAAGTATGAATGGGTAAATTCTTCGAACTTCAATATTAATGTCTTATTTTCTAACCCACAAAAGGATGAGAAGGTTGGGGCGGCTATAGGCTTTTAGTTTTCTGTAGTTATGAAGGGCTTTTAGCTTTTTCAAAAATCATGTTAAGAAGCTTGATGTTTGGGAATTGGGATAGCTTCTGGCTTCTCAAAGAGAAAAAGTACAACAGAATATGCCACTGGCTGTCACTTCTTATATACGTCCGGATTTCCTTGGAAACAAATTGAACAGGGCATGGTGCACGCTATATAGTGGGGTGGATCGGTCATGCTTCATGAAACTCTCTCAAGCGTGCTTGTGGGCCTGCTAGCTCCTGAGCTCCTGCCAATAAACCAAACACAAATGGTGATACCCGCTTGCCGATCTCCCTCACGCACGCGCAGTTCTTGGGCACCTAAAATCCATAGTTCAGAGAAACTCCATGGAAACATTTCAAATAAATACCACTATTATGAAAAAAAATTAAAAAAACTGTAGGGTAAGGGTACGTATGTTGAAAGTTGCAACGTGCGTAATTAAAGCTAATTGAGTCAAGCACCCAATGAACTAGTGGTGAGAGCGAAAATGCTCAACCGTTCGTTCAATTCACCCGGTTCAAAACATTAATACGGCATGACCGCTGCAGAAGACAACACCTTTGCCATTCCTCATATAACGTGTAGTCCGACGCACAGGCATAGGGTGTGTGTAGTGGGACGCACGGCACACACATAGAGTGCTAGGCTGTGGACCTTTTTTTTTCTTAAAAATATATTTGGGCCCGCATTCTCTCTCCGACATTGTGGGACCCGTTCCCAGTCCTAACTTGGCGCATGAACTGTGTACCTGCGTTCACGCATGTTTCAGCGCGGAGCACGAGGCTACTCTGCCGTATCCCCTGGCAACGTGGGCCCTGGAACGACGACGCGGGCCCACCTACCCGTCTTCTCTTCCGGCCGGCAGTGACCATGCCCGCCCACCGTACGGACGATAGGGGCGGCGGGGGTGCCTGCACCCCACGCGTCACATCCTCGGCTCGATCGCCCAACACAGCGGAGCCTCACATGGTGACCACAGGGTGGCCCGCGAGGTCCTGTCGCCACATGGGATGGTGAACGCCACGGTCGCACTGTTGCCTTCTCTCCTCCCCCCGGCACTGAGCCTCGGATCTCCTGCGGTTTGTGTACAACCAAGCTTTCTGTGGGTACACTGTATACTCGTAGCACTTAACCATCCTCGAATTCCTTTTTTTTGGTCCCCTTTTTGAGAGATGAACTATCCTGTGAAGTTGACACCTGCGTTCCCATAGAAACCTATGCGATGCTGCTCCGGTATCCTGTGGAGAGTGCGTACAGGTGATCGTCAAGAAGTAGTTTATTTAGTTTGGAGTTAAACAACATATACAGCCCGGGCGATCTGTAGCATGCAGCACATGGGGTCCAAACTTAATTTATCATGTTAGTCTCTGACCGCAGTCAAAGCTAGCTAGCTAGCAAGGGCCAGGAAGCTAACCAGACTAAAGCCAAAACACAGCCAGCAAGTGCATGCCGAAAGCTAGTTTCAATTAGGCCGGCATCGGTGAGCGCCGCGATGCAGACTGACGACGGATGCGTCAATCGTGTAATGCAACACGGTCTCCGTAGTTTACTCAGGAATCTAATTATGATCAATATTTTGCTCAGGAATCCTATTTCTTGTATTACCATAAATTTTGGATATATTTCGTGGAAAAAAAAAAGAGATTTCACTCTTCGTCGTCGATAAAATGAAATCTCTGTTCACTCTTTGGGTATCTTTTCTGAGCTGCACTGAAGTGCTATTATTGTCACCGGCTAGTCGTGCAATCGTTCGCCCTGTCCGAGAGGTGGCTCCGCCCCTGTGCATGGCGCCTCTCCGCATCATTATAACTGGATACATGCGCATGCGCCGCCACCGTGCCACGGTAACTATCCTAGGCATGCGCCTGAAAAATCACCGGTCGTTCAACTCAGTTCAACAACAAATGTTCCATGGAAAAGAAACATGCGATCGCTTCGGTACGATCTGTCCCCGGCCCAAACACGATCGGCGACATGGGCTTTTTTTTCTTCCATATTTCGAGTAAGCAGGCCGGCTGAGGGAGCCGGGGATGTCGGACAAGTTTGGCTGCAGCTCAGGTCAGGTAAATATGGTGTCAGCGTGAAAGCGGAACGGCTACTTCATGTTCTTCTCTCTTTTGTTCAATGTCATTCTTTCGGAGAGTGAGATTTGGATCTGGATTCCACATTAAATTTGATGCCCAAACTTGTTCTTTCTTATTAGTAACATGTTTGTTCTTAAGAGCTGTTAGAATTTGCATGCTATTCTTCCTTATTATTAGTGTTACGTTCTTTAATATGGTCGAAAAGTAGTAAATTCCTTAATAAACAAGTGCGGGTTTCTTGTACACAATGGTGATGTAAGTTCTCACCAATATATATATATATATATGATATAGTGGATATATCTATCTGCAAATGCATGCAACGTAATGCATATATAGCCAATAGTCGCCAAAATGAACATTGGGACCCTCTATCCTCAGGAAATTGACTAGAGTACGACAGAAGGCAACAATGCATGTTGTGGGCCTCTATGCATTTCCTTCTGAAATTCAAGTCATGCATATTACATCATCTATATATCTATGTGATCTTGATTTGACAAACGACACAGCTAGCATGCATACATAGCTCTTGGCTTAGAGATAACCTTAATTTGTTTCCTCCAAACCCCTCACAATTAATGCTCGAGATCTCGATTAATTGGAAAATGTTTCACGAAAATCCATCGAGTTACTTCTGTAATATACTTCTTACGTCCCAAAATGACATTGGGTGCGCCTATATATATGCCGCAACCATGTCAAGGGAGCAACGAAAATAATGTGTGGCATCAAACCAAATTAACAGCGCTCGATCGAATTGTAAATACGTGCTCATCCTCAGATCATTCCTGGCCTTGAACCACCTCATATCATGCAAGCCAGGTATATATGTATGTTACTACTAGCTAGCTAGCATGCAGCAGCTGCTCATGTCATGCATGTGAGTGAAATCGGCAGGCCGGATTACTTGTATGCATGTATGGTGCGATTGAAGGCGCAGGCAGGGGAAGTTTCTCTTTTGACCTGCATGCATGTTATCTGAATCTGAATCAGGTTACTGGCCAGTAAAAGCCACATGCATGAAAGATGCAAGCCTGAAATGCCTACCCCATATGGCGCTAGGCATGGCCAGAAACAAGCTTCGAGACAAGGCGCCATAAACATCCAGTACTCGCATGGCTTGCCGTTACTGACCACCTCCATCACATGCATGTAGGGAGTAGGCGCCACCAGGAGTCGTCGTTTCTATCCAGTTAGCCACACAGCATGTGTTTGCACGTATACTGCCTGCATTGCATTGCATTGCATTGCATTGCATTGCATTGCATGCGCCGTTGATCATATCTACCTCTGAAGCCTATAAACCATCGCTGCGATATATACAACCCCGTGCCGTGTGTGTGTGTGTTTGTCAGGTGCTAGCCTAATTTGCAACTACCTGCTAATGCGCTAAACGTTGTGGCTGACCTTGCACAGGTCCAGGCAGCAAACAAGGCTGGCTGCACGGACTAATCATTGAGGGAGATCCAACAGCGTTGTAGGTCAGGTGTGATGCCGTTCGCAAGTCGTTTCGTTCCCGGGGCAATCATGATGCGTGAATGGTCGTGGTGCAAGTACAGCCTCCGTTTTGCACGCTGGGCTGCTTGCAAAGCTAGCCCAGCTAGTAGCTGGACGAATTATTGCGTCTTGTCCTGGGATTTTTTTTTTCTAGGGTCCGAGATGTTAGATGGAAACTGCAAGCTTTGCTGCCTTTAGTGTGTCCACTGCTCTGTACTCCATCCGTCCAATCTTAGAAGTTGTGTATTTGTGTATTCTGAATGGTTTCGTATATATAGGACCTATTTTATATTTAACGAAAAAAAATATGTATGATGTTTTTTTATACCCTTAATAAATATTCAAATTTAATCGATATCCTTTACATACATGTATTGAATGTAGCGCATAAAGATAATAATTAAAGATGGCCTAACATTTTTAACATCTTCCGGATCTATCCACCAATAAAAAAATACACGGTAACAACACATGCTTAAGTTAAAACATGTTTTTCTACTATGTATAATTGCTAATTTCTTATCTCAGGAAGACAGGAACACATCCACTGCTATTTCCGTGGGTCGAGAAATTTCCAGCTGTAAAATTTGCAGAACATACGAGGCTAGTCCACTACCCTAGAGGCTAGCAGAGGCGTCACTACAGTCCAAGAAGCTGGGAAAGTGGAAAAGAACTTTGAAAATGGTGGAAAGGAAGCCAAAGACGGCCACATAAAACAAGAACAGAAAAAGTACTAACCGGAAAGGCAGGGAAGGTGGTACCGCGCAAATGAACAGCAGCGATCCACGACGAACCAGTCAATCTCTTCCATCTTGCAAAATTGTGAAGCTGGCAAATTAGCAGGGATTAACATTAGCTAGTACTCTGTTGAAAAAAATTATGGAGCCAGCGTGGTGCATGCTAGCTAGATTGCTGGTGCTAACTGCTTGGATAATTAATTAATCTTGCTTCTTTGCATTTAACGGGGACAAATTTGCGCGAGAAAACTAAAACTGCATCAAGGTGTTGTTTAGGAGCTCCGTTCTCCGCTAAAATCTATATAGATGAACCAAAACTTTAAACTAAAATCTCCATCTATCTACGTAGATCCTAGTCAAGAATAAACCTCCTAAGCAAGTCCAACTGTTAGTGGCAAATAAGGGATTAAGTCCCGTTTGAGGGCAATCATCTCTTACACAAAAGGGGTTTCATTTCACCGGAACCGGAGAGCATTGTGTTCATCAAAGCTATTTTTTTTTAAGAGAAACGTTTACCTATTTTTCCATTAAGCAAATGGAAACAAATCAATTTCATACACGAGAGTTGGAAGAGATAAATAAGTTAGAGGAGAAGTAAAACCTCATGTGGTCTATGTAGACCACTGATAGTATTAGTCTCGCATTATTTGTGTAAATTGAGATGTCCTAACATATAATTCATCTTGGCTCCAAACAAAGCACTTCCGAGTGTAACTTTTGTATACGAAGCAAAGATCAAAATATAAATAGGGTGCTATATATGTGTATAGACCAATGCCATAGTAGGCTAGACTTTGATTGAATTTTGAACCATAGTGTTACAAGAAAAGTACAGATTACAGGCATCATCCACATTCTAGGACTTATTACAGAACTTCAACCGTTTTTCTTTTGCCCAAAAGCATGATTATCCTATAAACCACTATAAGTTACTACTTCCTTCATTTTTGAATAGATGGTATTTTACACTTCAACTACGGCACATATAAAAATAACTAAATTGTTGTACTTTATTAGCTCACCTATTGCTCTTGAATGATGTATATTAGTCTATTCTGCAGTAATAAATAACATTGGGAATAATGAATACTAAGGGTATGCAAAGAAAAAAAAAGTTAAAAGTTATCTTAAAATTGTAAAATAATATGTATTTAGGGATACAATTTAAAAGCTATAATGATATATATTCAAGAACGAAAGAGTAACGTAATTTTAAAAACAGGGGTCAGCCAGTGAACTGGCGATCGAGGAGCTAGCTAGTTCATGGTTTAACTAGCTGTTAACAGGTGAACAG
Source organism: Otatea glauca (assembly GCA_036346275.1). NCBI lineage: Eukaryota > Viridiplantae > Streptophyta > Magnoliopsida > Poales > Poaceae > Otatea > Otatea glauca. The sequence continues at coordinate 59,884,831 of CM070721.1, forward strand.
TGAAACCGGATTTCCCAATTTAACCATGGTTCGGTCCGGCTTTTAAAACTAGGTCACTAAAACTTGCCTCACGGGTCCATCAAAGCGTTGTGATTAAAATAAGGCAGCTCATGAATAAGCTTGATATGGAAGCTGATAAGACGAATTGTGTTAGTATTTGGCTTGGGCAGGCCCGGCCGCCCAGGTTTGCTCCTCAGTTACTCTATCTATACCTCTTTATAATGCACCTAAGTAATTTTTTTTACGTCCACTCTAAATAATGCACCTCATTAGAGATGGCCCAATGTTCGTGCACTCAGCAAAACGTCCCCAGAAACTTGCATTCATCAAAATGAACGTCTCAAATCTTTCCTCAGTTTTACTCACCCACATCCGATGGCTATTATTTAGTGTGTCTAATCATCCCTGTGGCCCACAATAGACCTCCCCCACCTACATATTTGGAAGGAGAGCGAATCAAACAAGGAAATAAATAAGGAGGATCCGCATGCAAGGAAACCAGACTTGAATTTTTTACTGGCCAAAATTGTACGTACTACATATTTGGAAGGAGGGTGAATCAAACAAGGAAATAAGCAGGAGGATCCGCATGCAAGGAAACAAGACTTGAATTTTTATTGTCCCGGCATTGTGATCGTATTTTTCCGAATATGACCCTTCTCGAGACTTTTTACGGATCTAGCTCCATAGAGCCTAATTTCACATACGAAGAGCGCTGAATTTTTGTTTTATTTTTATCTAAGGAACCAACGATTCTGTGAGTCTTTGCTTAATTTTTTCAATTTTTCTCGTGGAACCAAATGACCGTGAAACCTTTGTTTAATTTTATCTTTTTTCCTTGCGGATCCAGCGGTCGGCGAGCACAATTTATTTTTTCATATTTTTTCGAAATCATCCATGTGGCCCACAACAGACCTTCCCTCACCTCCAGCATCAACAAGGAAAAGGAAACAAACGTCTTGGAATCAAGGAAAAGGAAATAAACGTCCTGTAAAAGGAAATGACCATACATTACGTGCTGGAAAAAGGAGACCGGGAGATGGGGCAGCGCGGCCGGGAGAACGCAGGTCTGCAATGGCTCCACGGTCGCCATCGGTGGCTTTGCTGACACGGCGAGGTTGCTGGTCAGCGACCTCGCGGCCGCCGTGACTCGGCAAATTTATAATTTAATTTTTCTAAAAAATAATTTTATTAAGTACAAAATAATTGAAAGTTTTTTTGAGAATTTTTCTAGAATTTTTTAACCTAATGTGCTATCTTTTAAAAAATCCTTCTATATTTAAAAAAATAAAAGCAACTCACCTGTAGCTTCTTCTAGCTGCAGCCCAGACCAAAGAAGCTTCTTCTCTTCCCTCACTCCATGAAAGCAAGAAGGAAGCTCCATCAATCCCGCACCAAATCTCCTCTTTTCATCTATGGTGTTAATTCCCCAAATTTTGTGCTCTATTGCCAAAATTTCCTCCCAATCTGTTTTGATCCCAAATTATGGTTTCCATAAATATGCTTGTTTCGGGGCTATAAAAGCCGACGAGCTCTCCTCCACCCCATCGCATTGCGTAAATCCCCAAGTGCTCCCTCTTGTAAAGATCGTCGGATTTTGGAGGTAACCCAAGCCATCACCGTCACCTTTCCCGGCAAAATTCACCGCAACCGTGACTCCTCCCAGAGACACCGGTCTTGGCGATCTCGCCGCACCAATCTTGACCCATCATGCGACCGTGCCGCCACCCCGCCTTCCTCCCCTTATGTTGGCTAAGCCCAGAGAGCACGCTGTGCTCTCTGTGGAAGCTGCAAAAATAATAATCTAAAATCAGAAAATTCTCTTTTTCTTTCTCTTTCTTGATTTAAAATCTTTTGGGAGCCCGTTTTCGCCCATTCGACCTCCATTTAGTTCCGTTTTTTTTTCTAAATTCATTTAAAATTCTAAAATTCTCTTTTATTATTAAGTGTTGTATTCATACTTATCTTCTCATTTAATTGATAAACGGGTGTACTGCCGTCGTAGCGTTTGCACAGGCACTATACTAGTAACGAATAACTATAGTAAAACTCTCCACCCTGTCCTTCCTCCCTCAAAAGAGGAAATGGAAATAGTACCAAAGCGAGACTCCTGAATCAGAGACACGTGTAGAGGCGCATGATCACTACTAACCTCTACACTTCAGTTCCTGCATGCTCTTGTTTTTCTACGGTCAGAGTTGGAAAAATCACATGCCAATTTTCGGGTTTCCTGATCAGTGTCGGGATTTTCCAAATCGAAGCCAAAGTCTTGTCGATCAGTTATTGTACCAATAGGTTGGATCAGTCAATTTTTGTTGATTCAGACTGGTGTGCAGTTGCGCTTCCCTTGGAAACGAACATTATCAACTCATCATGCTTGCTCCTAGTATATTACTCTTGGTTGTCTCGCCAACAAGAATAAATAATGCTTGGTAATGTTTTGTTTTTCTTCTTCTTCTTTAAAATGGAGTGATTACAGAGAGGGAAATTCTGGTTGTCATTTGAAATAGCCGTTATCTGAGGACATCTATTCAGCAACACGCGAATCGATTTCTAAGATCTCTTCTAATTTATATATCTCAAGACACACTATGTTTAAGGCTTCCCCTTCATTTTAAAGGTCCGGAGATCCCACGATAATCTTTAAATCACAAAAAAAATTATATAAACTCCATCATTAATTGAGAGAAAAGGAGAAAATATGCACAACAACTCATTTCGATTGAACCTGATTACAATGGTGAAGATTAACTATATACAAATATCATAATTACTAGTTCAGTGCCTGTGCATTGCTACGGAAAACAAAATTGATAACGAAACATAAAGGTCAAGCAATAAAAGAAAATGGCCGTGTGTTGCTACGAATAAAAAAAATCATGTTATCTAACACATTGAGTTGGCTTATATCAATCAAGTCATCGACTCAGTTTAAGTAACCAGCTGAACTCTGTCCGACCCGCATCGTGTCTTCTCCACTGTACTTCATCTACACTCCTCCTGGTCTACACACCTCCTCGACTCCATCGCCACGCCTGACTATGCTCTGCTCCGTAGCAGCCTTTGTCAGACTTATCCCGCTATTCCTAGCCGGAATAATAAAAAACCTGGGAATTATGAAAAAAATCATATTTGATGATAACGTTTTACTATATATATCACCTTCTTTTCATAATCAGGTGATAGACAGATCGGAGAACCGTAGAGGGGTCAGAAAGGGAACCTTGCCGAGGACGAGGAGCTGCAGCTGTGCATCGATTGGCTGGTGTCACTCCATAGCCACCTTCCACGTGGGCACGGCCATCGGTAGTAGTGCTTGCGCGCGCGGAACCACGAAATCCGACTGAATTGCCCCACGCGTGGAGAGAGTCGAAAGCTTCGCAAACTCAGCTTGAAAAATTTTCAAATTAGAAAGTTTCAGTTTGAAAATTTTTCAAATAGAAAATTCTCAAATTAGAAAGTTTCAAGTTGAAAATTTTCAAATAAAAAGTTTCGAATAAAAAACTTTCAGTTTAAAAACTTTCAAAAATGGTTAAAAAATAGAGAAAGATGAATGTGATAACGCTGAGTAAGGGGAAAAGTGATAAAAGGAATGAAGTGTTGTTACTTATCATAACGAGTGGACATCCTAACCGCACCATCAAATTAGCTATTCCCGAATATTTTTCCATTGCACTAACGCCTCTTCTTCTTTTCCAGAAATCATTCCATAGCGTTATTAACACTTGGCCAAGAGCCTTACAAAAAGCAGCAATATTACCATCACCACCGTACGACTTGCATGGCTAAACGAATCGTACACCGTCAAAATCATTAGGTGCACAACGTCTGCCTGAACCTGAGCCACTGGTTCTGGAGGTCGAACTCCCAGAGGTGCTCCTGCTGCAGGATGTCGCTGATGACGGACACCCCGGGCCACGCGCCCTCCTGCAGCCAAATGCATTTCACGCCGGGCGCAGCGTCGATCACGTAGCTCTTCGTCGGCGGTTCGATTCTTGCCGACCAATGAATCGCACCGTTAGCTTTGTGATAGCGGTGCACCACCGTCCCGATTGTAGCGATGAGTCGAACGGGTCCATGCTCACCCGCGGCAGACCGGCGAGTTGCTTGCTCAGTGCCGAGACCACACCCTTGTACGCCGGGGTGGCGAGGATCGTCAGGCTCGTGCCAGAGTCCAGTATCGCGCCGTCCTTCCTCTCGACGTTCCACACTTCGTCGGGATGTCGAGGGCCTCGCCGGCGATGGAGATGGCCTCCACCGTCAGGGTGTAGAACGGGCTCGTCTGGCCGTTGAGAAGCAGCGGCGTCTGCGACGACAAAGCGACGGCGGAGCTGGAGGCTGTGTCTGGGCCTGGGCCGAAGGTGAGGTAGCTGGTAGCGTTGCGCGGGGCGAGGTGATCAATCAGGTAGTAGGAGAAGCGATCGCCAAAGCGCGCGGCGGCGTGGGACACGAAGGAGATGTTGTTGTTGCCGAGGCTGAGCACGCCGCCCGAGGCCTGGAAGCTCTGGCCGTCGTACGAGGTGGTGCACCCCAGCATCACATCCTGAAGCTTCGCTTTCTTGTCTGGCCCGTCGTCGGACAGCGTAACGGTCGCCGAATCGGTGTCGACCAAGCCGCGCGCCGATAAGTCGTCTTTGTACCTGCCACGTCCACGATTAGGTGATGTTAGTTTAGTTAGTTAGGATGAGGACGGGCACGCGGCGGCGTCAACGTCGACAGCCGTGGTGTTGCCCATGGTTCTCGCTCGGCTTGCTTTGTTTCTTGCACGCGCGAGGTGAGGCGGGGTGGGGCGGATGACTACGGTTGCATGCTTATAAGATCACGGCACGTACGCATGTTTCCTTAATTTGCTCGCTGTGATGGCGCCATCACAGATTCACGGCTCAAGGCAAACAAAGTAAAATTTTCTTTTCTTCTATCCAAATTTTACATAATCTTCTACAGAGATATCAATTTGCAATCAATTATCAAATTGTGGTATAATACACTACTACATTCCTTTTCTTCTGTCCAAATTTTAAGTAATCTTTTATAGAGATAGCAATTTCCAATCAATTATCAAATCGTGATATGATACATTACTACTTTCTTTTTCTTCAATAGAGATATCAATCTCCAATCAATTATCAAATCGTGATATGATACACTACTACTTTCCTTTCAAATTTTACGTAATCTTCTATAAAGATATCAATTTCCAATCAATTATCAAATTGTGATATGATACACTACTACTTTACTTTCAAATCGTGGAGAACAGACTACCGCCACCAACTGATAATTAGAAGTAGTAGAGATATTACAATTGTATAACAAGTACAACTATATTGTTAAAAGATAATAAAATTATATAATAGATAAAATATATTACAATATCAAACCGCACATTGTGCGAGAATTCGGATAGTTCGGACAATACAAAGCAAAAGAAAAAATTAGACAAAAACGTTGAAGAAAATGCATCCTTACGAATGGAAACAGCGAACTAATTAACACCGAGAAAAACACACCCAAATTCACCCCCAACCCGGCAACGCTCGCGCATCACATATCTGATCTTGTTTTTTCAAAACACATCTCATGATCTGATCTAGACATCTAGTACATGATCACCCCATAATGGAGGAGTACTAATCGGTCAGACTCAGACACCGCTGCAATATGCCGAGGAGGGAAAAAAAACTTTGCAGAAACCACCCCGTTTGCCCGTGCCATTCGCACCCGACCCCTCGGCGCTCTCACGAGACAAATCGCGGGAAACCCCCCGAAACGTTGGGGCAATTGCGGGCCAGGTCCCCGACACTTGGACCGTGACGCCCAAGTGTTCCTTTGACCACCGAACCCATCTGTCCCCTTGACGCCATTAGCCACAGCTCACGAACAAGATCGATACCTAGAGCCCCCTCTCGTTCTCGCTCTATATATAGACGCCACCATGGACTACTCTCCCCACTCACCTCCCCTCCTCCTCCTCCTCCTCCTGAGCCGTCCTCCGCCAACTACAAATCGACCTAGTACTACTACATCCGTACTGTATACGCATATACATACGGCTAATCAAAACCAAGCTAGAGAGAGAGAGAGAGAGAGAGAGTTGTGGCGAAGAGAGAGGGGAGAGTGTGAGGAAGGAGGAGGGGAAGAATTGGCGAGGAGGAAGGGATTGATGGAGATGGGGATGATGAGGCCGGGCTGGTTGGGGGGATTGGTGGAGGGGAGCTTCTTCGTGGGGTGCGCGGCGCACGAGAACCTCAAGAAGAACGAGAAGAACATCTTCTGCCTCGGGTGCTGCGCCAGCATCTGCCAGCACTGCGCGCAGGCGCACCGCCGTCACCCGCTCCTGCAGGTGCGTGCCTCGCCGCCGCCCTCCCCCTGCTCCTCTAATCGACATGCATCGATCCTTAATTACCACGAGAAGAACAATTAACTCTTCTCTGAATCTTGATTTGCATGTCTTATGTCCTGTTCTTGATTTGCATGTTTAGTTTAGGTTTGCAATTGATTAATTCTTGCCGAGTTTCCTCTTCTTTTGCGTATGTGAAGCAGGAGTTCGTTAAGATTCATGCATGTCTTGATTGCTTGTTATTATTACTCGTCTCTTGGTACAGTTCTCTGCTTAGAATTCGGTAATTCTGTGGTTATGTGGGTGTAGGGAAGCTTGTACGTACTTGGCCTAATTAATTAGCCTTTTGGGATGCGTTGTTCTACAAAGGATTTTTAAAAACATCATATTCTATAAAGGAATTTAGCTGTCTTAAAGAAAAAAATTAAGGACCTTGTCAGTAGCAGATGTGGGGAGGCTAATCTTGTTTGTGCCTTACTACTACTGGACTATGCTCATCTTTGGGAGCTAGTGTTTCTTTCTTCCTTGCTAATTAGATTCGGTTTGGCTTAATTAGATTTGGTTGGGCTTAATTGCGGCGGGTTTGTGCTGAGTTGCCGGTGTAGTGTTAACCACTTGCTTCCTATTCCCTTTTAGAACCCTGTGCTCATCTTTCGGCTTCCCCTTGTCGTTTTCTGTGCTTCGGTTGTGCTATGTGCCGTGCCCCCTCGTTGAATTAACCAACCCTATGAGTATGAGCCCGTCCAATTACCATAACCTACTCCATATAATTTGTACAATTTTACCCTTGCTAATTTCCATCTGTTCTGTTGCCTTGTTGCGAATTTACTCTAGTATAACTAGTACTGTTTCTCTGTACCATTTGGCTCCTGTTTGGTGGCGTGAGTAACTCTCGCTCCATCAGGGGTGTAGACGGGAAGAAAGGGGGTAAAAAAAGTTTGGGTTATTACTGCGCCTTGGCCACACACCCGAAATAAGCAGTCTTATTAAGGTGAATTCTTCCGCTACACCGCCGCTGCTGCTGCTTCTGCTGCATGCCAGTGCCAGCCACAACCCATTCCTGTGCCCTTCTTTTGTTCACTCACTCGCCACCTGCAAAAGTTACAGCAAGACACAGCCATCTCTCTCTCTCTCTCTCTCTCTAGGTCCATCTCACATTTCCCCTTCATCTCTCTCGCTCTCGCTCGCTCGCAGGCAGAAAGCTCTGGCATGCCTTTTAACGGTGGTAATAGTGATTCCACTGTTCTGATTTGTTCGCTCATCTTTTTCTTCTTCTGTGAGTTGAATCCACAGTTTCAGTTCGATCGAGCTGAGCTGAATTACTGTGTGCTTCTCTTCTCCCAGAGCGTCCAGTGTAGCAACCCTAACAAATCGCCCTACAAATGGGCTAAGGTTATCCAGATTGCTTCTCCGTGTATAGCAAAGCACCACCCCTGATCTTTGCTCTCCCTGCAAAAGAGAGATGTTGGTTGGTTAATGGATGGGCATCTTGGGGCTATCTGGCTAAGCTGTTCAGTTCAGTGTAGCAGCACTGCAGCAGTCGCTGCAGGCACGGTAAAAAGATTTACCATATGTGCATGGTAAAAGAGCCTGTCCTCTTACCAAACAAGGCCCCCGATGGTATGTAGGATCCTGCTACCGTCCAAAGGGACCTCGGTGATACTGTTCATCCATTCAGGCCACAGTGAGGCCGTAGTGGCTGGCCAGTGACGAGCTTTTTACCCCACCCCGGGCCACTGTAATTTTGATCGGCTGGTCACTTTTACCTTTCCGCCCCCCGGTACTTGCTTGGACTTTGCCCCAAGAGTACGACGCGCCGACGGGCGGTCTCGCCATTGTGCTTTTGCTGTCCATCTATGGCTAGCCTGCACGATGGGTGCACCATTGGTCTCCCACGACGGGGATGACGACGAGCCGCCGGTCAAAAGCTCGCAATTATTACCAGTGATTCATACCAGCCTTTGCATCCGGGTGGATCATGGAAGCATGTATTATTACCTCATCACACCCACACGCCACCAACACCTGAATACTAAATTCTAGAAGTTTCTCCGCTTACTTTTACCTCTAGTAGGGCTACCATGTAGCGGCCGTTTGGATAGTGCGTATAAGCAGTGATAATGGATTTCTCCCTCCGTCCAAACTGCATATTTTCTTTTAGTAGTATATGAAGTAAAATTGAATATTTGTTAGGGTACAGAGAGAACATCACACTAATTTTGTATTATAATTTAAAATAGTCCTATATTTATATACAAAATCATTAAAGAATATATTTTCGAATAAGATCGAGAAATTGATAAATATATTATCTTACCTTATATCTCAATTTCATTCCTATCTTTCGTAACGCATTACCCAAACGCCACTAGAGTATATACGAGTTGTATACCCCGTATATACGTAGTACACAGTGCCAGTAGTATATGCACACATTGTAAGTAGTAGTAATAGTTATGCCCGTATAAAAGAGGTTTGTAATGTATGTGTAGGTGCGGAGGTACGTATACAACGACGTGGTGCGCCTGGACGATCTCGAGAAGCTCATCGACTGCTCCTTTGTTCAGGTGAACGACAAGTAACCGGTCTCCGAGAACATCGACGAGCATCTTGTCGTTGAAAGTTATTGTCGTCGCCTAATCTGTTTCTTTTCTTATCTCGTGGTGCATGCTTCCGCCGCAGCCCTACACGATCAACAGTGCAAAGGTGATCTTTCTGAAGCCGAGGCCGCAGTCTAGGCCGTTCAAAGGCTCTGGCAACATCTGCTTGACATGTGACAGGATCCTCCAGGAGCCCTTCCACTTCTGCTGCCTCTCTTGCAAGGTACCACTACTACCTAAGAAACTTTGTACTCAAAATGTGTCATCCTGACACGTCGCTTTGCAAAAATACAGTCATGGGACGATGAATGGGATTCTTTCCTACGGTCAACACGCATGGATATATGTATAATGTATTGATGCATGCACGCATGCAGGTGGATCATGTGATGATGCAGGGGGGCGACCTGTCCAACATCCTGTACATGTCCGGCGAGCCGGACCTCGCCTGCTTCCCGCGGTTCGAGAACCTCCGCGTCGACGGCTCGGACCTCCTCGACGACGACACGGGCTGCCAGGTCACCCCTAACTCCATCCTCGAGGACCCGCTGCACCACTACGGGGGCAGCGTCAGCGGCGGCTCGAGCAGCAGCGGCAGGAACGCGCGGCTCGGCGGCGGCGACGCGGCGGGCGGCGGCGATGCCCCGAGGAAGAAGAAAGGAGGAGGAGGAGGAGGGTTCTTTCCCCAGATCGTCCTGTCTCTCAGCAACAGGAGGAAGGGTGCACCCCATAGGTCGCCACTCGCCTGATTTAGCATGCCATGCATGCATGCATCGCTAGTACAGATCGAACTCCCTCTATATATGTGTTACTACTATGTTGTTCATTACCAATAGCTAGTAGTGTAGTGCTACTGTAGTAGTACCTTAATTGTAATCCTATGATTATCCATGTAGAGAGAGAAAGAGAGAGAGGGCGTTGGTTGGTCGCTGGATGAGAAAGATGGATGGCCTTTTAGGGCCATCTTAGGGCAGTGTTTTGACGAGACCGGAGAGGAGAGAGAGAGAAGCTCAGCTTGCTTGCAACTCCCCCTGTTACAGAAATAGGTAGGCACAGGCTTGTGGGGCCCTGATTTAGGGACCCAGAAGGTGGCTACCAATTTTGTACTTGATGTAACGGGGGTTACGTTCGCTCGCATGCATGCAATGTACACTTCCATAACTATATATCACCATCTCAATATCCCTATATATACATATATATATATATATATTATAGTATCGACTATCGAGTGATGTGTTTATATGTACTACTATTTTCTCTCTTTAAGTATAAGCTGACTAATTTATGTGAGTACAAAACTGGGGATGTATCGTTTATACTCCCTTTCGTCGAGAAAACTAGTGTTTTGGATGTTGATACGGTCATAAAAAATAAATTTTGATCATTAGTTTTTCTTTCATTATACTTATAAAAACAATGAAATTATTATATTATGAAAAACAATTTTAAGAAAAATCTATGTATATCATTTTCATTTGTCTGGTCTAAATATTAAAAAAGGTGTTGATAGCCAAAGTTTGTAATGTTTGACTCTACATTACCCAAATCGAAGTATTCACTCTGTTCTTTTTTAATTGACTTTTTTTACTATTACGGTATCTAAATACGTCTTTGAGCGTTACTTTTTATGACTTTGCATAAAGATGTATCAATAATATTATAATAGTATTTTTAATAACAAACGTAATGATATAGTTTTTATATAGAAAATATATAAATTTTTAAAGTTATTGGTGGTCAAATTTAAAAAAATTAGCGGGCATGGAGTATAAGGCGTCACGTAAAAAAAAGGAACGGAGGGAGTGTGTTTGTTTGATTGACAGAAATTTGACTTATGCGTATTAAAAAAAATAGCGTTGCGATGACATGCATACATTGTGAATCATTCATGCATGTAGGGGTGGTAGCGGTAGTAGTTGCATGCATGGTCATAGCTTGGGTCGTTCTCCATTACATATCCAAACTTATTGTTTATGAGTGTCCTTTGACCGGCATGGACGGGCCGGCGATCTCGCCAATTGTGTTGCCATGGAGAAAAGATGTGCCCTTGAAGCGCCCGGCTGCTTGATCTACGGTGCTCATGTGTCTGCCATGCATGGCCCACGGTACCTAGCTTGCTAGTGTCGTCGTGATCGATCTTGCTACCAAGCTCACCAGAATTGAATATGCATGTCTACTGCCAGTGGCGTACGCGTCCTGCACTCCTGCCCCGTCCCTAGCTAGCTTCTTCGATCTTTAATTTACGACTAATACTTACATATAACACATCGCATGGTGTGTTTACGTACTTGTACGTAGCTAATGCATCGGTTGCATGTGCTTGCGGTTCATACTAAAATACTATAATGTGTACGACTATAGGAGGAAGTGGGTAACTAGGAAGAGCACGTACTAGTTGTTTTACACACTAACTCGAGTGTAGCGTTGTGGTCAAGTGTGGTGACGACTGACGACCATGCATCTCAAAAGTCAGAAATGCTCTACATAGAGTGGAGTAGTACTGGTACGTACGTTGTGGAGCTCCTCCAAGGCGAGCGAGCTCGTTTTATTACCTTTTTGAGTGGCCGAAAGCAGTGTTTTTTTGGGGACTAGAGAAGTGTCGGCTTCTCAGAAAGCCACCTCAGATCCATCTTTGCTCCTCATCGCATTACGTGCGCGCGCGCTCTCTCTCTCTCCCCCTATAGACCGGAATGGGAGAAAGATCACTTTCTGGCCGCGTTAATGATATTTGTTTTGCAAATTTAGATCATTCGAACATAAATATAAAAATATCTTCACGTGTCATCTTTCGATGCTTCTGTGGTCGGAGATAAAACTATTTTTGCAATTACATTTGTAAGAGAACCAGATTTGCTAAATAAAACTTGCTATATGGCTTGAAAAGTGTCTCTGGAAAGGGTACAGGGGGACTACAACTTAAGCACTTACCAGTCAAATTCATCGTCTGATCGAATCAGCAGATCGTCTGACACTGTATGTTACACCGTGATGTTTTTCACATAAAAAAGATGATGTGTGGTATTCCCCGTCTCTAAGACCGCGGATAGTATGATGGGCTCTCCTAGCATGAATGGAGGTGTAGAAAAACCAGTGATATTTTCTGCTTAGGACATGTTTTATTTGGCAATTTTCTAGATGTTATATCATTGGATGGGTTACTTTTTATTGGCATTAGAAACACATCACATTATGGCGGGGCAATGTTTCACAATTTAATGAATCCTTCACTTATTTGAGATGGTTAAGAGATTACCTGTGGTTAAACTCTCTACAACTTATCAATGAATATCCTTTTGGAATGAATAGTTTATCAGGACGAGCATGGATGTAGTTCTTATTAATTTGGTTGGATTGTTGATACACTCTTTTTATTCAGAACCTTAAAAACTAGTACTAGCAGTTCTATTCGAAAATGAGATTCTCACGTACAACAATCCATTAGACAGGCCCGGAAAATATAGAATTTGGTCATTTTTCGTTGAAAACTTCTAGACCTTAATTTGTGTTTATAACACACTACATGGTTTCCGATGGTTGGTTCTGACTTCTGAGTTTTGACACGCTAACTGGCGGTACTCCCTCCATTTTATAATGTTTGTCTACGGAGTAGTCGTCATTTCAAAACTTGACAAAGTTGGACAAGGATCCTGTACAGTTGTAGTAATAACTGCTAAGTTTGCAGTTGCCGTCTAACCGTTCGATCAAAATCAGACGCGCGAGATTGTTTTGAATACTGTAGCAAGCCGTTTTTTTCAATCCAGACCGTCGATTCACTCGATCCAACGGTTGAATTGCCCAGCGACTGCAAACTTGGCAATCACAACAGTGACTGCCAAGGATCTGGTTCCGACAAAGTTACTAAGTAGCAAGAGCAAGCAAATTCTACTTAAATTATCTGGAAGACGTTAAATAGTAAGACTCTCTGCAGTCACATATATTTACCATTTTAGACATATATAGACGCAGTCAAACTTTTAAAATTTTTACTATCAATATATTTCTAAATATTAAAATTATATATATAAAAATAATATGCGTAGATTTATCTCAAAAAAGTATTTTTTATAATATTATAATTTTATTGGGTTTTACAAATGTATTATAATATAAATTAGTGGTTAAAACTATATTTTAAAATCTGTATCATATCCAAAATAATAACTATTTACAAGAATAATATAACAATTAATATGGATAGTTACGGTCATTTTTTCCTTAACTTTTTCGTAGATTGCAGTTTGACGGAGTGAGATACTGTCACCTCGGTATACATGCCTGAGATAACATCAGCTAGCTGGACATGCAACCAGCTCGTTGTCCAAGAAAGGAGTGACAGATTGGTGTTCTCCACGTGAAGACCAATGGCTTCGCGATACCAGTACCAGTAGATGAGAGAGGCACAATAATAAATTTCACCGAGGCGTCTGCGTGATCGACTCGTCGTTTTTCTTCAAACGGTGGGATACTCTGGTTAAGATTTTAAATTTTATTTTGAATCATATCCGCGAGACAGTCGAAATCCAAAATTTCGGTGAAATTTTATAATTTTAGTTAAAAACCTAGACAAAATTTTAAAAGTAAATTTGAAAGCGGAAAAACCGAAATTTCGACGAAATGGATCTATCTGTTTGAATACAAAATACTAAATATTTGCACATAAAATTCCTAAGAGGGTTTAGGCCAAAATACATCATTCAAGGCTGAAATCTAAGTTAAGATTTAGAGTTTAGGGCGAAATACAATTTAAAGTCAAAATCCAAGTTATGGTTTAGGCCAAAATACATCATTTAAGACGAAAATCCAAATTATGATTTAGGATTTATGCCACATACAATTTAAGACTGAAATCCAAGTTAGGATTAGGCCGAAATGCATTATTTAAGTCCGAAATCCAAGTTAGGGTTTAGGGTTAGGTATACATAATTTGTATATGTATTTTTCTTTTTGCAAACTTTTCACATGTAGGGTCTGTTTGTTTCAGCTTTTGATTTTGGATTCTGGCTCCAAAAGCAAACAACTCGATTCTAGAAGCTGATTCTCACAATCCAACCCATCTCTATACACTAGAATCCATAATCCAGTTGAAAGGTGCTTCTGTGGATTCTGGAATGCACATATATGAGAGTACCACTAAACTTCAAAGATAATTACCCACCAATGCCACTCAACCCTACGCGTCTCCAGATCCCCCGCCCGAGCCTGATTCGGTGCCTCCTCTCCCTCGCACTCCTTCCCCGATACGCAGCCTCCTCATCTCCTCCAGACGCCGCCGCTTCCTCACCGCTCGACGCCTCTTCTCCGCCGAACGCTGCCGCCGTCTCCTCTCCGCTGACCGTCGCCGCCGCCGCCTCCTCCTCTCCGCCCGCCGCCTCAAGGAGTCCGCCGGACGCCGCTGGTCTCCTCCTCTCCGCCCGACATCGCCTCAAGGAGTCCGTCGGACGCCGCTCCACCGGACGCCTCCTCCTCCTCCTCACTTTACTCCTCACTTTACGCCTCCTCTCCGCCCGACGCCTCCTCCTCTCCGCCCGACGCCTCCTCCTCTCCGCCCGCCGCCTCAAGGAGTCTACCGGACGCCGCCGGTCTCCTCTCCGCCCACCGCCGCCGCATCCTCTCCGACCAAGGTAAACCCCACCCAGATTTGTTTCTATCCTCATCGACTCCAGTTCATACATGCTTCTATTCATAGCTGGTTGTTAACAACCCAAAAGTATACAACAATAGCCTACTAGTTGTCTCCCACAATAATGTATGCAATTACTTGATCACTGTTTAACCTATGCTGTAGAGAATGATCTAATGATAATTGAATATACAAGTACTTGGTTATGTTGCAATTTTCAGCTGGGGAGGAAGGAAAGAAGCTAGGGATGAATGAGGCAACATGTGAACAACTGCATTCTTGTAAAGTCAAATTTGGTAGGGGACGAGTTCGAACAATTGTGTGCATGGATGCTTCCTGCTCCTTCCTGGCTAGCTGCCTCCATCTTTCATCTCTATTTGGAGCCTATTTACCCTAACTGCATTCTTGTCACTTCATCTCTATTTTGGAGTAACTGTCTTCTGTTGGCATTATCTTCTCTTGTGAACCAATCAAGTTCCAGTGTAGGATGATAATTTGATCTATGTATGTGAACTTGCATGCATGAGTTAATTGCCAGTCCAGTTCTCTGAACTTCCATTGGGCTAGTAAATCATTACTCTCTTAACCTCCATACTAATGTTAGTGTTAACCTTCATTGCTAACTGAATACAACTGAATTGTATACTAGAAATTCTGGAATGTTAAAATGCTATTTTGTACCTAATTTTGTTTCTACTCATGTAAGCAATTCTGCTAGCTGAATACAACTGAATTGTATACTAGCAATTTTGGCCGTGTTTAATTTGCTCGATCTCACTCGTGTATACAATTCTGCTAGCTGATTACAACTGAATGGAGAGATCTCTTTGCTCTCACATACTACAACATTCCGCCTTGACTTGTATACTAGTATGTTTGAACTTTGCGATACATTGTTCATTTATTCCGCCTTGACTTGTACAAAATGTGAAAAAATTGGTCATTAGATTTATTTAGAGGCCACCCTTGATTTATCTAAACGCTACTTGTTGAAAATTAGATGGAGGACAAGACTACTATCAAAGCCGATTGGGATACCTTTCAAACTAGGGTGTTTTGCACTATTTGTGTGGAAGAGATAGATGCTGGTAATAGGCCTCTTGGAACTTTGACTGCCAAAGGGTACAAGAACTTAATTGAAAAGTTCTTCTCTAGGACAGGGAAGGATTACAAGAAACAACAACTTAAAAACCGATGGGATTCATTGAAGGGATTGTACAACTTCTGGGTATCTATTAATCGTGCAACTGGACTTGGGTGGAATAGTGAAAAAGGAACAGTTGTGGCGGACGACGAATGGTGGGCAAAGAATACAAAGGTACTCGACTTGTATACATCCATTTCATTATATTATTTATCAAGCTTACACTAATATTATCTTGAATGGTTTTCAGGGACATGCAGAATGGAAGAAGCTTCGTGAGGGTCCACCTGAGAACCTCGCTGACCTTGAGAAGATGTTTGAGAAAAGCCATGTCTCTGGTTCTTCGGCTTGCATTCCTGGTGAAGGAGTGGAACATAATACCATTAATGTGGACTGTGAGGATGAATTTGCTGATGAAGGCATGGAGGATAAAAATACCAACAATGAGGGCAGCAAGCAATTGAAGAGAAAGGCTTGTACCACTACCGCAAGCCCGAAAAAGCAGAAGAAGAATCCTATGGTTGGGGTAATGAAAGGCATGTTGGAAAATATGCAAAGTTCTAGTTCAGTAACCTCGAGGGCATTGCAAGGTGATTTGACTATTGAAGCCATTAAGGAAGTGATGGATCTGGTTGTGCAGTCCGGTGCTCAAGAAGGAAGTGATGAGCATTACATGGCTACAAAGCTTTTTGTCAAAGCTGAAAATCGTGCAATATTTCTCACTTTTAAGACCAATGAAGGAAGGCTCAACTGGTTGAAGAGATGCTATGAAGATAGGAAAAATTAGTATGCCTTTATGAATTGTTGCTTGAATATTGTTACTGCATTTATGTATTGTTGCTTGAACCTTGAGATTGCATTTATGCTGTACTGTTTGAACCTTGAGATTGCATTTATGCTATACTATTTGAACCTTGATATTGCATTTATGAATTGTTGCTTGATCGTTGTTATTGTCAATGTGTAACTATTCTTGTGTTTATTTGTAGATGAGTTCAAGTGATAGTTCTGACAATGGATCAAGTGATGATAATGATGATGATGAAATATTTGAGATTGCAAGTAGACACCAATCTATGCTTCAACAGTATGCAGTAATAGCATGTGCTATCGGTACGTACTATAGTGACACCTACTTAAACAAATCCAAGAAGAAAGAATCACTCATCTCTGGTTATCAATGGGTTATTAACACCTTGAATCATCTAAGAGATTGCTACAAAATGTTTAGGATGAATAAACCTATTTTTGATAGGCTCCATAGCTTGTTGGTGTCAAAATATGACTTAAAGCCAACCACATCTATGAGTTCTGCTGAATGTTTGGGAATGTTTTTATGGATTATTGGTGGTCCACAATCATTTAGGCAAGTTGAAAACCGTTTTGAGAGGTCAACTGAAACAATTAGTAGGAAGTTCTGTCATGTCTTGGATTGTGTCAATCGCCTAGCAAAAGATAATACCAAACCAACAGATCCAGAATTCAGAACGATACATTCTAGACTTCAAGATGCCCGTTTTTCACCACATTTTAATAATTGCATAGGCACAATTGATGGCACACATGTACCTGTTACTGTGCCTTCATCTGAGTTGGTTGCACATGTCGGACGCTATGGATATGCAACTCAGAATGTGTTAGCCACATGCGACTTTGATATGAGGTTCACTTTTGTTGTGGCTGGATGGCCGGGTTCAGTGCATGACAACAGGATGTTCAAGGAGGCCCTACAAAAATATCATAGGACGTTCCCATCCCCGCTAAAGGTATTGTACTATTATATTGTAATTATTTCTATTACAGCATTGTCATTGCTAGTGCTAATGGTATATATTTCTATTTAGGAAAGTATTATCTTGTTGATTCGGGCTATTCTAATCAAGAGGGTTACCTAGCTCCGTACAAAGGGGAAAAGTATCATTTACCGGAGTTTCGACAAGGTCCACGCCCGAGCGGTAAAAAAGAAGTGTTCAACCATTTGCATTCATCCTTTCGCAATGTCATCGAGCGAGCCTTTGGTGTTTTGAAGATGAAGTGGAGAATATTGTTGAGCTTGCCAAGCTATCCAATTAAAAGTCAAACAAAGATTATCATTGCATGCATAGCCCTTCACAACTTCATTCGAGATAGTGCTTTGAGAGATGAACTATTTGAGATGTGTGATCGAGATGAATACTACACTCCAGGCGTTGGAGAACCAGCGTCATCTCAAGGAAGTAGTAACAATGTAGTAGGAGAGGAGGATGAGAATATGAATACCTTCCGTGATAGTATTGCTAATGCTTTATTTTCTATGAGGGGATAGGTTATTATGTTCTGTGATATGTATGACAGATTATTTTTGCTTGCTATTTGTGACAAAATTGGTCAAATTAGATGAGTTCGGTTAACTCTTGACATTTTTTGAACAAAACCTTAATTTTGCATATAGGTAAGTTGGGTAGATTCTTTTTTGTGAGTCCAAGAGAGTACCCACATTGTTATCTGCCTACTGCAATGTGGGTGGAGGTTGTCCCTATGTGGTCGATCGTGCCTGCATATGTGTGTGTATGTGTTCAGAATGAGCCTCCATTAGAACTTGAAGCAAGTACGGAACTACCTCAGACAAACCAGTTGGTGAATGGTGAGCATGTAAGCATGTATATACGATCGTGATACACAGATACAGGGAATGTACGAATCCATACGGTATTCATCAATCATGCCTATAAATTTGTATTTCTCAATTAGATACAATGCCAACATGCGATTGTTACATGTACTTTACACTTAGAATAGCTAGGGGTATTACAGACATTGCACTTCAAAAGCTACCAGCCAGCCCTTCCAAAAGCCAAGATGCCAAACAGCCCAGCTTTTGGAGATTCAGCTTTTGGAGAATCAGCTTCTCTATAGCCACAATCTAGAATCAGCTTTTGGAGAATCCACAGCTGAAACAAACAGGCCCGTATTCCTCGTGAAAGGCATTAAAATTCTTCACAAAAAATGGTGCAAAATCCGTTCCAAAAAATATCAAAATCGGTCGAAAAAAACATGCAAATCGGTCCAAAAACCCCTAGTTTTCAAATTTTTTAATTCGGCTGAGATTTGGAATCTCGGGCTCAGCCGAAATCCAAAATTTCTCCGAGATTTAGAACCCTGCTCCTAGTAGTGAAATCATTACTCCCGTCCAAGTTTATAAGTCGTATTTTTTCTTAACACATGGGCCAAGAAGACATTCAAAATATCTAGATTACCTCTAATAATTATCACTAAGCACTATACTCAATATATGCATATAGAGAAAATATAAAGTAAAGATGAATATTTATTAGGAGTATAGATGGAACATCACACTAACTTTGCATTGGAATATGAATACAGCTTATATTTATGGACAAGACTATTAAAAAAATATGCCTTATAAACTTGGACGGAGCAAGTACTTATTTTGCCGCCGCGCATGCGTTTATAAAAATGGTCTGTCTCTCACTCCTAGTAGAGAAATCATCACTTATATAGCCTTATACGTATGTATTTACAAAAATAGTCCCCTCCCTCACCGCGGAAGACGAGACAGACGACAGATGTCCTTGCGGGGCACGGGAAGTGGCTAGACCACAGCAGCACGCATGACCTCGAGAGGTCGAGCTGGCGCTACCCAGGCGTGGCAGCGAGGTCTGTCGCACTCACGCGCTTGCCCTGCCCATGCCCGCACCCACCCTCATGCCCCCGAGCATGCTACGCTCACCCTCCTGTCCACGAACTATCGCGGAGATAGCTACTTCCCGCGCTCCCGAACGCTGCAGAGAACAAGTGTCGCATATCGCACCTTCCGCAATAGGGAGAGGGACTTTTTTTTGCAAACTCATGTATGGGGCTAGTTTGCAAAAACACAAGCTATAAGAGCTAGATAAGCATTGATTTCCATAGTCAGAGACTAGAAAGAAAAAATATGGAGCATGGACTATATTGCATAATGAGTACTACATCCGTCTAAGTTTATATGGTGTATATTTTAAATGGTTGTGCCCATAGATATATAGCGTATTTTATATTCTAATGATAAATTAGTGTGATATTCCATCTATATCTTAATAAATATTCAACTTTACTTTATATTCTCTCTATATATACATTAAATGTTGTTCTTAGAGACAATAATTAGAATTAGTCTTGTTATTTTCGGTGCCTTCTTTATTTATTTGCTAAGAAAAATACGCCCTATAACATTACACGGAAGGAGTATTATGTAGCAGTACAAGCTAAGTACAACGTACTACTTACTAAATAGGGATGCGTGAAGAAAAACAGTACCATTCGCAAAACTGATCACATTAGGACCTGTATGTTCTGAATTCAACTTCAATTGGTTGCAGGAATGCCCAGCCTATTTATTTAAAAAAAAAATAGTCCGGAGCTCTGATATTCACTATAGAAAAAAATAATAACCGATCTACAAACGCACACGTGCACTCACAGATATAGGCGAGCGGATACGCAGCTCGCGTCCCTTGTCAATTGAGCTAGCTCAGTCTCTCCCAGCCTATTTGGAACGCTGAGATTTCACTGGAAACAGTTCAAACCTTACCGAAATTAGAAACTTTCCATCTTCCAACGAGAATTCTGTAAGGAGAGGTTTATTGACAAAAATTAACCAAATCCGTCCTATTACGAGTTCGGACGCAACCCTAGAAACAGAATCAGCATAGAGCCTTTGGAACCGTAGGAGAGATAAAACTACTTTTATAATTATGTTCGAAAGAATATTAGATTTGTAAAAAAATGAAGTGACTAGAAAAGCATTGGCTTCAGGCAAAAAACCGAAAAGAAGAAAAAGGGAAGGAAATCAACAGTATGATGCCCAAATCTAGCTCTTGGGTTTTGCATGCATGCGTTGCCGTGCTACCTGCTGTTCATGAACAACTCCTATTGTTGATAGGAAAGAAACTAGAGCGCCACTATTGTAATCACACCGACCTCGTTTGCAAATTGCAACTGCATCCATGAACTTCCTTGTGTTTAGCTGTTGATTCCCTCCCTCCTTATCTTGTCACCCTTAAACTTGCTCTCTGCGTGCTATCTTTGTTAAGAAAAACTAAGCAAGAGAGAGAAAGTGCTGTCTTAGCACATGGCCTATCTCTAGAGTGTTACTGTACTGACCTTTTTATTATGCCCTAAATTTAAAAATACGCGCATGCATGCATCCCCAATTACATGTGATCAAATACCCTGTTTCTTCAAAAGGATTGGTCAGCTTGTCTGGATTGAACATTCTGATGCCAACTTGATGTAGATTAACCAGCTTGACCGATGATTCATCGATGTTCGTCTGACCGATACAGCCATGCATCCAATGTGGAACCCATACATCTCTGCAAACACATCACTCACTGTGGAACAAGCAGTGAATGGTTCATGAACATAGAAATGCTCCAAAGTTCTCGATAGCAAAGTGTTCTTTTTGGGTCAACCGAAGAAAAGCATTCTGAAGAAATAGTTGCCTAACAGACATCTTATCAATGGGATAGTACCAGTTGGCTCCCATGATTAGCGAAGGGGACGAAAAAAAGAAACCAAGACTAGTTAGTGTGACGCAAATCAAATCTAGTACAACAGCACTACTTTTTTTTTTGAACTAGTGGTACTGTTTCACGAGGTTCGAACTGAAAATCCTAACATTAGTCATGTTCCAAAATTAGCTAGCCACTGGCCCTCTGAATTCTCTGATGCCGAGAAAAACAATTGGCTCAGATAGATGAGAGAGCCTCTGTGTCCGTACCTCCTATTTTAATGTGTGCCGTACGCTCATGTATCGCGGCCTTGAAGCTGTGTGTAGACTGTAGACCATGTGCCGTGCCACTGCTGGATGCTGGTCCCCTGATGACTTGAGAAAAAGAAAAAGAAACAGTGTCACTGGCGAACGGCCTCTGTGAATTGAGAGACTATTGTGTACTACAGACTCCAGATTGATCGAAAAAAGAAGCCGCCACTCACTCTAAGAGCCAAAATTTTTATATTATTCGAATCAAAATCGAATGATAACAAGTGTGTATTTGTTCTGACGTTTCAACAATCACAGGAATTTTGTACAATGACATGCAATTAGTAAATTATAGAACACTCACAGCAGTTTTTTTTAAAGGACACCAAACGCTTTAAGATCTCTGAAGTTATATTCGTCGAAGCGGTGGCAAGAAGAGCCAATATATACGCTGCAATGCATGAATCCCCAGGGGGATCCTTCTTGCAGGCAGGGAGGAGTGGCACCAACCTGAACTTGGCATCTGGAGACTGTTGCTATCTCATCCATATATCCTCTGCAGCGACCGATCTCACCACAACTCTAACGAACTGACCAGCCTCATGCCTTGCTTGGAGATTATGCAACTGTAGTGTTGCTAGCGTGGCAATGCTACGAATGAACCTGACATGATTCGCATGAGGTGAGACCCTGTTGCAGCTAGCTAGCCTATCGATCTACGCAGCTGGAGTACCTATCTAGCTAGCCATTCTGACTCTGACGATCAGATCAAGAACTCGATGGGGCACGGACAAAAGCTAGCCATCGTCATGCTAGTTTGTTTGTCCGAGAGAGAGAAAGGGAAAGATCGAAGAGCGGGACAGTTGTAGTTGTACACTGCGTGCAACTGCAACGGGGTTATGGGGATAACTGAACAGGGCCCTCCATATGCTCTTTGTCATGCTGCCTTGTCCTATAAAAGCTGCATCATGCAATACTCCTATATGCATAGCAGCATAGCTATATGCCGTGTGGGAAACATGAATATATGGTCCAAATTCCATAACTCCCTGTCATCCATGTACATGCAAACCGATTGCTTCAATTCGAGCCTCTTCGCCTTACATGCCACTAAAGCTCAAAACTACCATTGTTAAAAGAAGTATGTAAACATTTGCTAGGCGTCTCTTTGAGTTCATTACACGCAGAATCAAGATGGAGTTCCAATTTCATACGTCATCCAGCTCACTAGAAAGCTCCCAATTATCAAGGGAAAATTTGCTACATATACGTCAATAGCAATCCAACGCAACAGCTACCTCAACTCCTTTTTTAGGCTAACAGCTACCTCACCTCTAGGGCGTTACTTTGGTACTTAGATTGAGGCGGCAAACAAAACAACAGCAACAAACGTGATCAAATAAATAGACGGGGATCTGATAAACTAGGCAAAGATAAACGAGACTAAAGTGTGATGGATTAACGAGACCGGTGAATGGTGATGGTGTGAGAGGCTCTGATCCCCCTCCTCACCCACCTTGTACATGTGTAGTCCATGTGTATGCCCGTGTAGCCCATCAGGTGCTGCTGCATGCACGCTGATCGGCGAAGAGAGAAGAGAAAGAAAATATGCTACTGGCTACATCGCTAGTAGTGTAGTGGGCATGCATGCAGCGATCGAGCTACATCACTACATGGCATGGCAAACAGTATCCATGGACATGGCCTCTGCACACACGCTATTCTGGTCACACTGTTTGAGCATGTCAAGTCTTGTCACGGCGCCCCAGGGATGGCCCACCAGTTTAGTTAGTGACATGTTCGACTGCCCGTGCATGCCTTGTGCTACTATGCCTTTCAAGTGTAGACAATAGCGTTCAGCATCAGCCGAATGAAACGTGTATTCCGAGCGTATAGTACTGCTGTATAGTGCTGGATGGAGTGTCTACAACAGCGTCATACGGCGGCCGTCTTTTAACGTGGGCTATGGTTTGTCACTTCGGAGCTACCTGCACGTAGCAACGTGGCTATATGGTTTGTCACTTCGGAGGTAGCTTGCATGTAGCAACGTGCTAATGATGTAGGTAAGAGGTCACGACTCCCAACTCAGGAGAGGATGTGGATTCCCTGAACCTGCGCAATCTTTCCATTGAGGTTTCCATTTGATTGCCCAATCCGTTTGCTAAAGTTATTTTTTTATGGTGTGTTTGGTTGCCTGTGTATGAGTGTTTGAATCGTATGAGTGGATATAACTATATCTGTTAGGCACATGTTTGATTTTCTGTTCACCCAGGTCAGGTGGATGCAATTGCATCCACTCATACAGGCCAGGTAGGTGCAATTGCATCCACTCATAAAAATTGAGCTTCTATCTAATGCAGGCCTATGAGATACATAAACAAGCAACTAAACAACTCAACCTGTATCCACTCATGTAGACCAATATTAATCTAGATGGCTCATACGGAACAGGCTAAGGTGATATAGACAACCAAACACACCTACGTGATCATTCTGGGATAGTTTTGCAAGGGAAGTGCGACACGCACATATAATAGACGTTTCACAAATGCCAACTAACCAGCTGTCTAAATAAATAATTGCAATCATGTACAAAATGGCGTGTATACCTGTACCTGTTGGCGACATTTATGTAAAAATAGCATATTTACCGTTTAACTACGTGGCGAGATATCACGATATATTTATCTTTGACATACAATTCCACTTCTTAAATTAAAATATAATTATATTTGTTATATAATTCTAATATCTATATACCGTTAATCTATACTATTATGATCTAATACCACTAAAATAAGTGGTGGAGATCTTTCTATTTTTCTTTCGATTAATATAAGTATTTTTAGATTTTTTTTTTATTATTGTGAGATTTTTTTACCCTTAAAACGGAGGAGTATTATTATTGCATTCCACAACCCGTATGTGCTGTTTAAGGCTGTGTGAACGCACGGTCTATGTCAAACTAGCGCAGCCGCGGTTGTGGTTACTGGTTTATCGCGTTGTACGCTAGCCTAAAATGTACGAGACAACGCCCCGCCCCCGACCCCACAATAATTGGTGACCCAATCGCCTCTCGAGCATGTCCTCCTACGGCGGCGAAACTTGTTCCGGATTGCGTTGCTCGCTTATCAGTTCGCTGTCACCGGGCTCGACCGGTCGACGTGTCGACGTCCACACCCCACAGTAGTGCTCGTCAAAGGACTGTTGCCTAATCAATCTAATCAGGAACCTGCAGTGCCGTCGCGAGGCCGATCAGCCGGATGGTTGTCGAACAGTGCCGGCAATAGGCGTATTGGCAGTCGGCCGTGGAGGAAATCACATGTCACGCGTACGTCGAACGACCCGGCCCGCCCCCGGCCGTCCAACAATTTACCACGCCTACGTACGTACGTTGCTTATCTTTGTGTTGTGCAGCGTCCTTGACACGTTGTAGCGGCAGGTCGAGCAGCGTACTGACTCTACTGACGGTGAACAGAGGGAGGATTACGTTGTTCTGTAGCCGCTCGTATGTTGGCTTGCCATTTTTTTTAACGGATTCGAGAACATTCTCGTCGAGGACGCTTATTTCCTCCTTCCATTGCTTTTTGTTTCAAAAGCCTCTCTCGTCTTCCCGACACTTTCGGTACTCTTTTTTTTTATATAAATAGTTAATATTTTAGACATCGACACGGTCTCTAAAACTCAACTTTGATCATTAATTTTTATTATAATATATTTACAAAATCTAATAAAATTATAGTACTATGAAAGTACATTTCGAGACGAATCTACACATATGATTTTTATACATTTGAACTAAATATTTAAAAAGATATCGGTAGCTAAAGTTTTACAAGTTCAATCGTATATCTCAAGCCAATAAATTTTTGTGAGCCAGAATGACTCTTTTTATCGCTCTTTCCTCCCTCGTTCCAAGTTGGGTGGGCTGGGCACGTAATTCTTGCTCGGCGCGGACGTAAAAGACTCGCGCGCGCGCGCTCGCAACCAAGTTGCGCCGCACGGCGGTGGTGCCAAGCAATTAAGCAGGCGGGCATGGTGATTAGTGGTCGTAACCGGCAAGTTGCGCGGGCACGGTTTGACCGTGGTCGCGCCACCGGCGAGCGCTGGCGAGAGCGAGATCGACCCGCCGTGCAGCAATTTATGTTTGGGATCGATGCAGGAGATGGACCACGGAATCATGACTCCGAGGGCGTGTAGAGCCCAACGCATCGGGGTATCGTACATACACGGTCCCGAATGTGTCGGTCGAGGCACCCCCATTCGGCCATGGCCGGCGACCACACACGCACGCGCATGCACTGCCAGTGCAGATGATCACATATCCAAGATCGACACACGTCGTGCATATATCCGCTTTCATCGGCGATCACAATGAAGTATATTGACCATTGTGTGTGAAAGACTGTGGTCCTATTTGGTTCAAAGGAATTTCAAAAGAACAAAATGGAGGAATTTAATCCAAAGAAGAAGAAAAAAATCCAAAGAGATGTGTTTGGTTTGTAGGATTGCTTCCGATGAATTTATAGGATATAAAAAATTCTATAAGTTTTGAAGGAATTATACCATGAGGTTTAACATCACGTTGCCAATTCATTATAGTTCCAATGCATCTTCTCTCTTCGTCTCTCCATTCTGTCTCTAATCAATTAAAATTTAATCTCGAAATTCCTGTATTTTCCCTGTAAATCAGACACCCTAGTGTTGCAAATTCTTGTGTTTTTGAATCCTATAGGATTCAACGGTTCATAGCATTGAAAAATCCTACGCTTTTTCCTGTCTTGCGTTTTAAAAATCTTGTGAATGAATCAAAGAGGCGTTACAATTGTAACGGGGTGGTGATCAGAGTTTTGCACTGTAACTGTTGCCACGCCACTGTATCGTTGTGGCCTAACAAGATCTACGAGGCTGGCCACCTTGCCCCTGCGACGAGCCCAGTCGCCTATGCTTAACATTGCACCACGTTTATATTCCCCAAAACCCGGCCCTAGGGCTGATATTTCGCATTGTACCGCACATTTTCGAACAATTGGCCGGCACAGTAGTCCTATGGCCGCCCGTCCGTTTTATTGTTGCACTCATTCACTATCGCACGTGTGACAATGTACTGGCCAATTACGTCAGGAACATGGCTGTCAGATTACAGGGACAACGCACCAACATTATGGCCCAACAAGCAATGTAGAGGTATAGTATCAATCTTGTCTTAGGTAGGAGTGCTAGCCAGTGGCACTGGCACATATATAATTTTGTACCCAGATCTATGTTCTTCATCTGCAAAAGTATCACGAACACACACACACTTGGATCAATCAAACACTAAATGGATGCCTGGCTAGCTACTACCTAGCTGCGTGCTTTGCATTTCCTCGTGGTTCTTGCCAATCCTGGACGGGCAGCTGTAACGAGCAATAACGAATACTGCCTGCAATAACAAGCTAGCAGAGCACCGTTTCCTTCCTCCGATGATTGATGTGTTGCGAAATTGCAAGCCCCTGCCTGCTCCTGTCCTGAAATCTGCGGAATCTATGACAAACACCACCCTCTGACCGTCCTGCGCCTTTGATGGTCTCGTCCAGTCGTCCGACCCCGCTTTTCCCAACATCCCATGTCAGCTTTACCACATGTTAACCTAAGCAAATAACCAAGCGACGGGCCAGCCCAAATACGTACTAAACCCAATACACGCACCTTTCTTCTCTCCAGTTAACTTACATGCACCTTTCTTCTCTCCAGTTAACTTCCTCTCTCTGCGCCGATACTTATCAATCAACAATGGATTCTAAGTTTCTGACAGAGTTCGACGGTTTCTAAGTTTTAATAGAACCTGTAAGGTTAACACATGTTGTTTCCCCGTGCTACTGTACCGAAAAATCTAGAAGCTGATTTCTCTGGAGAAGCTGGTGGATATGGCCTTAATTCGGCTTCTCATAATCTCCGCATCCCTGGTGTTCTAATTAACCGCAGGCTGTGTTACATTGGGAACGAGAGGTTGACGATCTTGCAGAAGCAACCTGACCTATAAAAAACCCATTATCTTCAGCATCTGCAGCAGAACAAAGACTCTACCACCACTACAAGAACTGTTGGGGTTTCTTCTCCAATGTTTTCGTCGATCATATATGCAACTGTTGTTTCTTTGTTGCACCACCGATGTCAGCGATAAAGTGCTCGCTGTCGGGCAGGGCCGAACAGGCTCTCGCAGGCTTTTCCGTCTCACAACGCCGAGAGCTGAGGACCACGGCTGGCAGAGTGCGTGCAGGCCGTCAGTGCGGTGAGCATGCGAGCCAAACGAAATAATAGCAGTGGGAGGAGGCTCACTGATTGATTAGTTCCCGACCCGGCTTGGACCATGGGTGGTGGTTTCTGATGCGCGGCCATGTCTCCCCCGCCACATCACTCACGGACCCCTCCGTCCCCGTGTTTGGAATTCAGCCGCACCAATCGATCGTGCATCTTTATTTTTCAGGGAAAAGAGAGCTATATTGATTACACAGGAATATAATTACAATCTTGAGCATCAAGATGCTCAACACTAGCTGAAAGTTGTGAACTCCACACCGTAGAGTACTTTGTGCGCTTTACTAGATGTACCAACTCATAAGCTATGATATTTTACTCTCTTCTCGATCACATGCTTCACTACAAAATGAGGAAGATGACCAGCCTCCTCAAGCGCCTCTTGTATCACAAAATGATGTTTTTGATCTTTGACCTTCGTTGTCTTCAGCAACTGAACCGTTGCAGAACAATCAGATTCTACGATAATTGGTTTTCGAATCCATGCCGCCGCCAAAGAGAAGCCCATCAAGTATGCCCGAGCTTCAACTTCCTCAGCATCAGCTCCAATAAGAATCCTTTGCCATGGTGATAGAAACAGCTCGCCCTCTTGATTTCGTATGATGGCACCCATCCCCGCATCACACGAAGAAGTAGAAAAAGCTCCATCAATATTCAGTTCTACCTAGCTGTATGTGGGTTTAACCCAACAACAGTTGGTGTTACTTATTATCCCATTTCTGAAGACAAACTGGTGGTGCAAAAAGAGGTTGCTTTCCTTTCTGATGAGTATTGTCGCTGGCGTGTTGGATAGTTAGTAGTTCATCCTAATATGCCGCTATAAACTTCACAGAAGCCGAAACAGAAAAGCTAGATGCACTGTGGATTTGTGGGTTAAATCATTTCTTGCTTGCCAAGTTCGCCAAAGCAACAAAATAAATTTAGCTCTATCCTCCATCGACATCGAGTGTAATAGCAGTAATAGCCAATCTAACCCAGAAAACCGCAACCGGTTTTCAAGTGGTATCGACCATTTACTCCTGATAGCAGCATGAAGTGATCGAGTCCATTTATTTTTCCGAAAAGCCAGACCATCCTTTGCGAGACGCCAAGCAAATACTTTGATCTTTTGAGGAATTGGAAACTACCATATATTCCTCCAGATCAAACGCTGACCATCAGTCCTAGTACTTGTTGATTCTCCACCTTTCTCTCCTTCAATCAATTGTAGACCCAGTCGATAAGCACTCAGGACTGTAAAGATCCCCCATCTTCTCATAATGCCAACCAATGCAATCAACTGTGTTGCGCCTAGGCAGTTTTATCTTCAGAATTTCCTCTACATCGTGAGAACTTTTATCAATGTGTTGCTCTCATCGTCAGTAAGCTACAGGTGAAAATGGTTTATGAATCGGAGCTGTAAGTAAAAAGTTATGGCTAAATCAAAAAATAACATATTCATGTACAAACTACGAAACACATTTATTAGTTGGCGCGAGTATGCGTTCACACTAAGCGTTTGCGTTCACATTGGCTAGTTCAGCGACACGGGTTTACGGCTCGCGCGTAGAATAGGCAGAGCTACGGGTAAGCACAGATTAGTGCTAACGTATATACATATATATACATATATATATATACACGTAATTATACTATACATATATATATATATATATATACATACATATATATATATATATATATATACATATATATATATATATATATATGTATATAAACGTATGTATGTATGTATGTATAGCCTTTGCATGTATCTAGAGTTCGTATCTAGTTGTGTAAGCAGCAAGTGAAGTTACCAATTACCAAATTATGTCTCCAATAAGCAGCAACCCACCAAACTCATGGCATATAAAGTAGCTCATCCACCTAGCAAAACTTCCTTTTACTCCGCTGCACCCAAATGCATGTGCATTCATTGTCGTTATACCATAAATTAAGCATTAGTGCTAAAGGAGTACTTAGGCCCTAGTGAATGGAGGAGGGCTGCAGCCTAACGGAGCCCCCATCCCCTGCGCTGGCTACGCCCCTATGGTCACTGAAGAAATGAGTGTTGTCTTGTGTATAGATTTGACGAATGATGAAATAAGTGATACGTTGTTTCAAATTGGTCCTATTAAATCACCGGGATCCGACGGTTTTCCAGCCCATTTTTTCTAGAGAAACTGGGGAGCAATGAAGGATGATGTAATTCGTCCTGTTAAATGATTCTTTACAGAAGGCTACAGCACTACTACAGAACAGCACATCACTGCCGGTTTCAAAATGACATCACTACCGGTCATGCCGGTTCTATGTAGAACCGGCAGTGATATTGTACTATCACTGTCGGGTTAAACCAAAATCCGGCAGTGATATAGGACTATCACTGCCGGGTTATACCTCAATCCGACAATGATATATACATATCACTGCCGGTTTTCTCCGAGAACCGGCAGTGACAAGCTGTGAACCAAATATTTTTATTGCATATTTTTTGTTCAATATATATATTTTTATATAATTGTTTATACAGTATCCATATATAGTATATAAAGCATCGTTCAAATCATAATTCAAATATATCCATGTATATACAAAGCATCGTTAAAATCATAATTCAAATATATTAAATTAAGCATCATAATACTTTGTTTTTACAATGATTTATTTACAAATGTAGTTCGACTACATCTCATCTCATCTCATTCACTTTGATTTTGCACCGACCACACTAGAAGGAGTCGAAGTAGGCATATCACGGGTGTAGATGGAATGAATGAGGGCGATGAGGCTACGCGTGGAACTCACCGTTTGGATTGATGACATCGTCATGAATGAATCCGGCGAGTTGTTCTTGAATTGCTATAATTTCTGTCAGTAATAACTTATTGGTTCTCAGTTTGGAGCGTTGTTATTGAAGAAAAGAGAAAGTTAATTAATGAAGATATATGTTAAATGAAAAAAAGTAGGCATCAATGTATAATTATGTACCATGGCTTCGTTATAGCCCACAGTCTCCGTGTCAATTGAATGTAAATTTGTATATACATAGTATGCACATAAATTGTTTCCCGGGTCCTGCCTCATACATGGAAAGTCGGTTACTATTTCGAAATGTTTCCTCTAGGGACGATGGCGAACACTTTTCTTGCAGTATCGTGCGAATGCCCTGTGAATGATTTTGAATATTAAGTAAACTTAAATGAAGTAGAATGGAATATTGCTAGAGCAATAACACAACGATCGAGTTTACTGCTCAAAGATGTCCCAAAAGTCTTGATACTGACTTAGTTGGTTTTCTCCTAGAGTCCAAGACAAAAATCCTGCTAGCATCTAACTGGATGACGAGGAGGACCCAGTGAAACCTGCACATATATGTCAACGTAGTCAATTACTCCAACATCGTACGTGTTACGTAAAAACAGTAAAACGATATTAGAAGTAGGGAAATACATACTTAAAGTTATAGGGTAAAAGTATGAACGTTTTGTATTGCAGCTTCAAAAAAGTATTAAATAAATAGTCTTCATTGTACTATGGATTGTCCTTCACAAGCTTCTCGTTGAGAAGCCCTGGATCTAGAAATCCTAGATTGTCATTGCCATTTCTTCAACAAATCTGTATCTCCATTCTACATACGAAAGAAGTCAGGCATGCAATTAAACAGTACAAGAATGCACAATAATATACGTAGAGACTTACAAAGTCCACATTCGAAGTATATTCACGTCCAGGGCATCTTGCTGGTACAACATGTACACCCCCTCAAAATTCACCCAGAAGATGTTATCCCCATTGTGAAATTCTTGCTCCGTGTATCGGACTGCGAACAACTCCATACCTTCGTTGGACTGCTGCATGTACCATTGATGGGCGCGCCGCAGTTGTGTTGTCAGGTGGTCGAAATGAGCTGGTTTAACCAGTGGTTTTCCCATAAAGAACTTCCACCTTAGACCTTGCTCCTGAGCTTCTCGTTGAGCAGGATCTGCCTGAGCATCCAACCTCAACGCATCGGCACTAGCCGCCTTCAAGTATTGCTTTCTGAATATGCGCTCGTAGTCCGACATTTTGCAAGGTTCAGAAGCCTGCCCCGTCTTTTGCACTTTTGCCATACTCGAGAAAAACTTTTGTGCGTTCTCGTCAACTTTAGTCTTCTCAGGTGGTGGCACCTTTTTAAAGTGAGATGTTACGCTGGTGCTTACATGCTTTTTCCGTTCTTCTTCAGTCATGTCAGTTGGTAATTTCTTCTGGGATTGTCCTTGCTTCACAGATGATTGAGATTTCTTCGAGGACGGTGCTGACTTGCGAGATGGTGCTGGTGTTCGATTCTTCTCAGATTCTAGCGGAGGAGTCGGACTTTTTCTGGTTGGTGCCGACGGAGGAGTTGGACTTTGTCTCTGTGGTGGCGACCAGGGCGGGAGGTCTCCGTGTGCAGAGTGCGGCTGATCATCATCTTCGTCGTCCTCATCGTCCGAGCCAAACTTAATCAAGTTCTTGCGCCACGCGAGGAAGCTATGCACGTTTTCTTCTAGTATTTTGTTTCCGTCCTCACCAGGGATCTCTACCTCCATTTTACGGTATTGGCGGACTACACTGTCCACTTCGACCCTGGCGAATCCCTACGGTATCGGGCGACAGTGCAAAACATGCGATTCCTAGCATGGCCAAGCCCTGCCCTCAGCCACCTTGATTGTAATGCCATGTGCGGACAAATGTAGCTTGCACGGTGTCGGTTCTTTGATGTCATCCATAGGAAAATGGAGTCCGTGCTCTTCGGGAATCCCTGTGGACGCGCAACTGCTCTTACGAGCACTAGGATTGATGAGCTCAGGGATTTCTCCAGGCGGCGGTCGTGAGCTGAGAGCTTTCTATACTGCTTGCTCCACAACCTTATCTAGTTCCGCTCTCTATTCTTCTAACGCTCTCGCCACAACATCTTTTATTTGACGGTCCAGTTGATCTTCTCTTAGTCTCTTCGTGCGCTTGTACAACCATGCGTCTGTTGGGAAGGCTTCTTTCCACGGCAAAAAATCAACTCCTCAGGTGCGACCTGGATGCTCCTTGTTACCCAGGGCTACGGTTTGCTCGTCATTCTCCCTTCTTGGCCTGAAAGATCCTTGGGAAGACTGCATGTGAGCATCCGTGATTCTGCGCGACACTTCCTGCTCTCTATCGCTTCTGAAGCTTAAGCTGCCATCATCGGAGATAGAAGCACCCCTCCCAAGCAACTAGTGCTTCGATCGTTCGCTCAAGACGGCCGTTGTAGGAATGACACCCTTACGGGTTAGTTCTTCTTCGGTCTGATCTCATGCTGGTATTTTCTTCACGTACCCTCCTGTTCCTAGTGTGTGAGGGTGAATATTCTTATCCACGTTTGCCTTGTTCCTTTGACTTACTATCTGCGCTTCTTCAGACCTCTTGTACGCCACAAAGTCTTTCCAGAACTCTCTTAACTTTAGGTACGTGTCAAAATTCGGCGTTTCATTCTTCTTCACATAGTTCTTATTTAGTGACGTCTTCCAATTCTTCCACGCTGTGCACATGATGGATAGTGCACGTTTCTTTGCAACCAGCTCGGTCCCTTGGGGGAACTGGAACACTTGTTTCAGCTTGTCCCACAACGAGTTCTTCAGGTCATTGGGAACCACTCATGGGTCACCTTGGCGGCCAATCCACGATCTATAGCTGATGGGCACGTCATCCCTAGCAAGAACACCGCATGCTGTCCTGTACGGCCCTAACGATGACTCGAGTAGAGCAGGTTCCCCGACTGCCGAGAGTTCCACTATGTTAGAAAGTCCCTTAGGCATCTTGTTTGGACCAAGACTTGCGCGCTGCCTTCGTTGATCAGACGTCTGAGCCTGCAATTTGATCTTCTCATGAGTCGTCTGGGCCAACAATTTTTTTAGAACCACAGTACACATAAACTTTACCTCGCATTCGTTATTGACGTCAGGTTGGTCCATGACAGGATCCTGCAAGTTCAGGTACGACGTTGGACTATGGTTCGGGCTACCCGTTCCTCCTTCGTCCATATTTGAGGATCCAACTCCCGCCGGTACTTGTCCTTTGTCAGAGACCATTCCTAGCAAGTTTGTCGGAAATTTCAAATTAGCAAGGTCATTTTTGAAACACACGTACAAATGAAGCTTGACATAACGAATGAACATAGATGTAAAATCATATGAGCTTACGTATTCAGATGCAAAACTAGTTCTAATTACGATCCTTTTGTAGACTATGCTAGTATATATATCCCTTCGAGTGTTTTAAAGTTAGTCCCGTGATATTTTGCACTTATTCGAGATTGTTTTCATATAGAGTATCATTAAACCTTAATATGGATTCTCATTAAGGCTTAAACTTAGAGGCAGTAGCAGATCGACCTAAGTCATTTTCTCTCCTGTTTTTCTCAATTTCAATTGCACCACAAATTCTAAGAAATGAAATAAATACACGTACATCTTTAAAGAACTTGTACACATATATATACTTTTTGATCTTCATACACATACATCTTTGAAGGACACATACACCTACTTCTTTAAAGAACTTGTACACATATATATACTTTTTGATCTTCATACACATACATCTTTGAAGGACACATACACATACTTCACTAAAGAACTTGTACACATATATATACCTTTTGATCTTCATACACATACATCTTTGAAGGACACATACACATACTTTTTGATCTTTTTTTTTGAATCTGCATGCTCCATAATAATTTTACCATGAACACAAATATACACATACACATGATATATACACATACATGATATATAAACATATACATCTTATTCGAGATTGTTTTCATGTAGATTACCATTAAGCAAGGGAATTTCGTGATGTCAACTCAACGACAAATACATAACAAGTGTAGAGCACAAAATACATCTTTCAAGGATACACACACACACATACATCGTTCGAGGATACATACACATACACACCTTTAGAGGATACATACACATACTTCTTTGGAGGATACGTACACATACATCTTTCGAGGATAATTACACATACATCTTTCGAGGATACATACACATATACACCTTTCGATGAAGAATGAACAAGAATCTATTTCTAATCCCAAATAACAATATGATAAAAATAACATAATTGACGTGAATTTGTTTATGGTGCTCTCAGATTTAGGGTTTGATTGAAGATTTGAATCTTCAACCTCAATCACAAATGGGCTAAACAAATTAATTCAGCGAATTAGGCCTCGAACCCTTACCACCTTAACATGCAAAACAAAGAATTGATAATTGAATGCACTGTTATAATAGAATCTTAGTGAACAAATTAACCTCATATCAGTACGCAATCTGATTAGCATCTATTCAGATTAACATAGTGAAGTCAGTACAACTGAACCGATAACAGCATTCAATAGCAGGCTAACAGGTTATCATTCAAAAGCAACAAAGCAATGCTGATAGGTGCTAAACAATAAAACATATATAAGGGCATGTATAGGGTATTAGGGTGACAGGTTATCATAATTGAGCAACAGAAAGACTTATTAGCATGCAAGTCTACTGGTTCGAGGCCAAAATCACAAATTTAACTATTATGATCATTTTCACCCGTTATCATCATCGAGCAACGAAAAGGCAGCACGGCAGAGTTTGCAAATGGCAGGATCCCATACATAATTCCCAAATTGTCACCACTTTCATGGTCCAGTGGAGAAAATTAAGAAAAGCTCATGTTGTTTTGGAGCCAATCGAGTTTCCAAGCAAGTGTCAGCCTCACAAGATGAATCCTCAACTGACAAACTGTCCGATTCCAACACAATCCTTGCTCTAAAGCTCAGATTTCAAGCACAATCCAACAGCCAGCGCAAGACAAGCTCGGGCAACCTCAAACCCTAAAGCCTAGAGCCTAGCAAGACAAGCTCGGGCAACAAACTGTCTGATTCAAGCACAATCCAACATCTAGCGCAAGACAAGCTCGGGCAACCTCAAACCCTAGAGCATACCGGTCAAGCACCACCGAACAACTCAAGCCGGGTTACACAATCAACGAAGTTAAAGCCGGGTTGAGAACT
This sequence comes from Otatea glauca, assembly GCA_036346275.1. Classification (NCBI taxonomy): domain Eukaryota; kingdom Viridiplantae; phylum Streptophyta; class Magnoliopsida; order Poales; family Poaceae; genus Otatea; species Otatea glauca. The sequence continues at coordinate 59,920,628 of CM070721.1, forward strand.
TCCTCACCTCAGTGCGGATGCGACGGCGGCGACGAAGGCGAAGGGGCGCGACGGCGGCAAGTGCGGGGAGGCCCGTGCCTGCAACGGGGAGGCACGATGCGGGTGAGGTTGCGCAGGTGAAGGTGGCGGAGGGGAGGCTCTAGGCGGCGTGGACGCGCATGTGATGGTGGGGAGGCCCGAGGCGGCGACGGGGAGGCTCGACGCGGCCGAAGACGTGGAGGTCGGGACTCGAGAGGTGAAAGATGGCGGAGATGCAAGTGACAGGAGAGGGATTGGGTTGGGTGCGGCAGTGATATTATAGGGGTGGACTATCAATGTCGGGTCCCAAAAGAACCGACAGTGACATAATATCACTGCCGGGTCACAAAGAGAGCCGACAGTGATAGTTGCTTATCACTACCGGTTCTACTAGCACCCGGCAGTGATACTATCACTGCCGGGTGCTAGTAGAACCGATAGTGATAAGGACACTATCACTGTCGGCTCTCTTTAACCCCGGCAGTGATACTTAGTATTACTGCCGGGTGTTAGTAAAACCGACAATGATAAGCCATTATCACTGCCGGCTCTCTTTAAACCCGGCAGTGGTACTTCTTATTACTGCTGGGTTTTAGTAGAACCGGCAGTGATAATCCACTATCACTGCTGGCTCTCTTTGTGATCCGGTAGTAGTACGAAGTATCGCTGTCGGGGTTAAAGAGAGCCGATAGTGATATATACAGTGAAACTTTTAGTTTATTTCATTTCAAATACTGACGAAATACTGTCAAATTTGATCCAAATAATCTGAATTTTTTTGGAGGCATACTACAGGACATATAATATGTTATATAAATATTTTCCCCTAATTTTGACTAAATTCTAAAATTCAGAAAAACCAAATTGCTCACTGTTTTAATATTTCATAAATCAAATAGTGCTTAAAAAATTCATATTAAGGCTTAAAAATTTCAAATTTTGAAATAAAAAAAATTAGATGGATATAGTCAAAATATATCCTAAGTACTTACAATTAAATTGTTATTTGCAATTATGTGCTTATGTCATGTTTGATTTAATTACTTGTAACAATTCACACAAATGCAGTCAAATCCATTACCTCATATAATACATTAATTGTTACACAAGAGAAAAAAACCATGTTGTTCGTACAAAAGAAAGCATATCTTTAATTTGAACAACTAAGCTACGATTCGACCTTCATTATGATCGCGGCGTACGAACGTAGCTTCCTCACTCTCTTCCATGAGACTTAGTTCAACGTCCTCTCCGAAAGGAGGAAGCTCATTGAACTGGTTGTATTCTTCCTCGTCGATAACATTCTGAACTCCGACAATCCTTCTTTTTCCTTGAATAACCATGTGGCGTTCCTTGTTAGCCGGGTCAGTTACAAAGAAGATTTATGTAACAGGATTAGCAAGTATGAATGGTTCTTCCCTGTATTCGACGAGTTTGAGGTCCACGGTAGTGATACTGTACTTGTCGATGTTAACACCCCCTGGAAGTCTGACCCATTGGCACTGAAAGAGAGGAACCTTCAAAGGTCCATAGTCAAGCTCCCAAATCTCTTCTATGAATCCGTAGTAGCTTTGCCTATTTTCATTGCTGTCATAGGCGTCTGTACGGATACCGTTGTTTTGGTTCGTGCTCTTCTTATCTTGTGCTCTTGTATAAAATGTAAAACCATTTATATCAAACCTTTGGAATGTCCGAATTGTAGAAGTCATGTGCCTACGCAACCAATCGCTGAAGTTATCTCTATGCTCTCTCGCGATCCAACCCTCTAACTTCGCTGGGTTTGTTCTGAATAGCATGCCCTTGTGCATGTTGACATACGGGGCCACCACAACTGATTGTCCCAAAACTGGGAAATATGCTTGTGTGAATGAAGTTAGATTGTTTGTACGGAGTGATTTCTCGCCCAGTGTCCCTTTTCCCTGTAGCCTCCCCTCATGCCGAGATATAGGCACACCAATCGGTTTAAGATCCATATAATTGACACATAACTCAATGACCTCCTCGGTTCCCCAACCATCTACAATGCAGCCTTCCGGCCGATGTCGGTTACGAACATATTTCTTTATAACCCTCATGAAGCTCTTAAAAAGGTACATCTGATGTAGAAACACGGGACCAAGAATCCGTATCTCTTTTACAATGTGAACAACGAAATGGACCATAATATCAAAAAAAGATGAAGGGAAACACATCTCGAGCCTGCACAGAGTGTGGACCACGTTTTCCTGCAGCTTATCCAGTTTCAACAGATCGATGGCCTTCTGTGAAATTGCGTTGAAGAATGAACATAACTTTATAATTGAGTCTCGGACTTTCTCTAGCAGAACACCCCTAATTGCAATTGGAAGCATCTGTATCATCATCAGGTGACAATCGTGAGACTTCATGCCAATTAATTTTAAGTCTTTCATTGAGACTAGTCTCTTTATGTTGGCAGAGTAACCAGACGGAACTTTCACTCCGTGCAAGCATTCGCACACGCTAATTTTTTCTTTCTTGCTCAGAGTGTAGCAGGCTGCGGGAAGGTACTTTTTGCCTGTATCCATGTCTTCGTGATGCAGCTCCTTCCTGAGTTTCATATCTTTAAGGTCCATCCGTGCGTGGAGGGTATCTTTTGTTTTGCCAGGTATATCCAGTAAGATACCAAGCAAGTTGTCGCACACGTTCTTCTCTATGTGCATGACGTCGATTGCGTGTCGAACTTCCAAGTGTTGCCAGTACGGTAGGACCCAAAATACTGATCTCTTTTTCTACAAAGGAGCCTTGTCACGGGAACTCGGGATAGATGCACTGTCGGCTCTCTTTTCGTGAATAATATGAAGATCCTTTACGGCCGCAAATATCTGTTTCCCAGTGCGATTTTTCGGAGCTAAGGCAGTCTCCTTTGTCCCGTCAAAGGCTCTCTTATTATTGCGGTATGGGTGATCCTTGCGAAGGAACCTACGATGTCGCATGTAGGCCATTTTTCGATAGTTCTTCAGCCACCGTTTAGCTATATCATCCAAGCACTGGACGCATCCGTTGAACCCTTTTGTCGTCTATCCCGACAGGTTACCAAGGGCAGGGTAATCATTAATGGTTACGAACAACAATACGCGTAGGATAAAGTTCTCCCTTTTGTACTCATCCCATACCCGTACTCCATTGTTCCACAGTATTAGAAGATCTTCAACCAATGGTTTGAGGTACACATCGATATCATTGTCAGGTTGCCTGGGCCCTTGGATCAGTAGTGGCATCATAATGTACTTTCGTTTCATACAAAGCCAAGGAGGAAGGTTGTAGATACATAGAGTCACCGGCCAAGTACTGTGACGGCTACTCATGTTGCCGAAAGGATTCATCCCATCCATACTCAACCCGAACCTTATATTCGTCACATCATATGCAAAGTGCTTCTTATATTTTATGTCGATGTTCCTCCATTGCATAGAATCAGCAGGGTGCCTAAGCATTTCATCCTTCTTACGCTCTTCGGCGTGCCATCGTAACAATTAGGCATGCCTTTTGTTTGCAAACAATCGCTTCAGAAGGGGGGTTATAGGGAAATACTACACCACCTTACGGGGGGATCTCTTCTTCTTATGCTCCACCTCGATCGTCGTTATGGATTTCATCGTTGCCCTTATACCACTTTGCTTTGCAAACAGCACATGCATCCAAGTCTGCAAACTCATTGCGATACAACATGCAATCGTTTGGACATGCGTGTATTTTTTGTACTTCTAGTCCCAACGGGCAAACAACCTGCTTGGCCTGGTACGTAGTTGTAGGCAACACGTTACCCTCTGGAAGCAAGTCCCTCAAGAGACATAAGAGCCTAGTGAAACTCTTATCGGACTAATCATTGCTTGCCTTCAACTGCAGTAGTGTAAGCACAGTATGCAGTTTTTTTTGCTCCTCTTTGCTGCCAGGGTACAATGGTGTTGTGGAGTCCTCTACCATACGCTGGAACTTTTGAAACTCTCTTTCACTCGTGAAGTCCCCCTCCCCATCACGCAACATTTGATCCAGGTCGTCGTCGTGGCTATCGACAAACGTATCTTCGACTGCCGTCATATCGTTGTCTCCATCATCTTCACCAATATGTTGCCCTTCATGCACAATCTCATCTTCACCGTGCTCAGTCCAACAGGTATAGCCAGCCTTGAAACCCCTTCGAAGTAAGTGTGCACGTATCGACTCTATGGTAGAAAACAACTTCTCGTTTTTACAATCAACGCATGGACAACACATATAGTTCGACAGATTCTTCGACTTGTGCGCCGCAACCGCATTTACAAAACATGTCACACCATTAAAGAACTCTGCGCCGCAACGGTCCGTGTCATACATCCACCTTCGGTCCATCTACAATTAATTAAATCAAACATCACATAAGCATATAATTGCAAATAACAATATAATTGTAAATGATAAGATTTAAAAATCCATGTAGCAATTTTGAATATGTTAAAATACATCAACCTTTTTTCATTATGTAAATATCCATCTATCAATTTGTTTATTATTTTATAAAATGAAAATAATTGTAAATACTTAGGATATATTTCTACTATATTAAAATAAATCAATCTTTTTTCATTATGTAAATATCCATCTTGCAATTTTTAAATATTTACAAAATAATAAATAATTGTAAATAGTTACGATATATTTTGACTATGTTAAAATACATCAACCTTTTTTCATTATGTAAATATCCATGTAGCATTTTTTATTATTTTATAAAATGAAAATAATTGTAAATACTTAGGATATATTTTTACTATATCAAAATACATCAATCTTTTTTCATTATGTAAATATCCATCTTCCAATTTTTAATTATTTACAAAATAATACATAATTGTAAATAGTTAGGATACATTTTGACTATATTAAAATACATCAACCTTTTTTCATTATGTAAATATCCATGTAGCATTTTTTTATTATTTCAAAATTTGAGCATACATCAACCTTTTTTCATTATGTATATATCCATCTGGCAATTTCTATTTATTTGCAAAATAGAAAATAATTGTGAATAATTAGGACATATTTTTATTATATTAAAAATACCCAGGTAGCAATTTTTAAATTACTTTCATAATTGATAATATCAATGTTGCAATTTTTTAATTACTTTAATTATTGAAAATAAGCATATAAATGAAAATACACGATATATTTGTAAATATATCGATTTAAAAATGTATCTTGCAATTTTCATTATTGCAAAATTTACCTAGCCATTTTCACCATTTTGCAAGATTCACCTAGCAATGTTCACCATTTAAAAATCCACTAGATCACTGAAATGAATAAGAATTGTAATTATCTAAATCTAAAGCGATCTATAAAGTAAAATCCAATTACAAATATAATGTTATTCAAATTACTAACCTTGAAGACAAATAGATATGAATTTTAGTACAATTTTCGGCATCAATTGGACACAATAATGGAGCAGAGACTCCTCCCTGTTACGCTCGATTGGTCGAGGGGAAGGGACGCCAGATATATAAAGGACTTATCACTGCCGGTTCTGCGCAGAACCGGCAGTGATAGGGCCGGATTCCGCGGGAAAATAAAATTAGGCGTGAACATAAATATCACAGTCGGTTCTGGTTTAAAACCGGCAGTGAAAATACCAATATCACTGCCGGTTGACACAAGATCCAACAGTGATATATCACTACCGGTTTTATATATAAACCGGCAGTGATATGAGGTTATTACTGCCGGTTGGTTCCACGAACCGGCAGTAATATGTTCTCACCGCCGACTCTATCCTAACTGGCAGTGATGTGCCGGCAAGGATGTGTTGTTTTGTAGTAGTGATGCTAGAAGTGGTTAATCATACTTCAGTTGTGCTGATTCCAGAGAAGACTCAACCCGAAGAGATTAAAGGATTTATGCCGATAATCTTATGCAATGTGATTTATAAGATCGTCTCTAAATGTATAGTGAACGGATTGAGGCCACTGCTCCAGGAGATCATTGATCCATCTTAAAGTGCTTTCATCCCAGGGCGAATGATAATATATAATGCATTGATTGCTTTTGAAAGATTTTATGCCATCTAGGAAAATAATAATAGAGGAGGGCATTTTTGTGCATGCAAGCTAGATTTATCCAAGGCATATGATCAAGTTGATTAGAGTTATTTAGAATGAGTTCTTTTGAAGCTAGGATGTCATCGTATTTGGGTACAATGGGTTATGAGTTGTGTTAAGGTATGGTATGCGGTGAGCTTTGATGGTGTCCTGTTGGACACATTCTAGCTGACTCGAGGCCTACGTCAAGTGACCCTCTTTCTCTATTTTTATTCCTCTTTGTGGCTGATGGTATGCGGACTATATTGAATATAGAGGTAGCGACCGGTAATAGTCAGACTTTAAAGGTGTCGAGGTGGTCTATGGAGATTTCACGTCTTCAGTTCACTGATGATAGCCTATTGTTCTTTCGTGCGGATGGTGATCAGTACAGGAAAATTCAAGGTATTTTGGATAGATATAGCCAAGCGATGGGTTAGCTTATAAACCAAGCCAAATGCACCCTTTTTTCAATGAAAACAATGATCTAGGAGTACAAGAAGTTGTGCGGTCATGTTTGGGCGTTGAACAGATTTCCTTTGAGGCCAAGTATTTAGGATTACCAACACCGAAAGGGTGCATGAAGGCGGAACATTTTCAGTCCTTAAAAGAAAGAGTGAGTAAACGTTGCACCAACTTGAGTGAAAGATTCTTGTTGGTAGGGGGAAGGAGGTCCTTATTAAGTCTGTGGCTAAGGCCATTCCGATTTTTATCATGAGTGTCTTCAAACTTCTGGCTTCCATGATTGTAGAAATTAACGTTGTATCCGCAATTATTGGTGGGGTGTAGAAAATGGGAAGTGTAAAGTGCACCGGCTCGCATTGGATTTCATGATTTGAAGCTGTTTAATTAGGCATTATTGGCGAGGCAAACTTGGTGTCTAATTGAGTACCCTGATAGCTGTTAAGGAACCTCGCTATCGAATAGTCCGGGGTTCCCGAACAGATTTGAAGTGGAGAACAGAAAGAGAGAGAGACACGTGTTTAGGGAGGGCGAAAGCGAAAATTCTTTATTGCTAATGAATTCTTGTACATTAGGGGGGGACCCCTCCTCCTTTTATAGCGCTCATCCAGGGTTTTGGCTAAGGGACCACATGGGTCTTCCAATGGGTTATTAGGGTTTCTTAACACTCCCCCTTGGGTCCTTTGCCGCGAGATGCATATGCCTCATTAAAACTCCAGAAAAACCCAGTGGGAAAAATACTTGGAGAAAGAGTACATAACATACGCTTACTATGTTGCACGAATTGCCTCGTTAAAAACCTTATGCAAGAAAACTTCATGAAAAACTTGCTAAGGAAAAAGAGTACAATTCTCCCAACTTCAATTGCTAATCTTCGAGATTTATGTTGGGTATTCATAATTCATGCTCGAGATTCATGTGGGAGTATGTGAAATATCTCCCCCTGAAATCTACACTTCTCTAAGTCTCATCATCCCAATTCCTTTCACGCACCTTTCAAAGGTAGACGCTGGGAGTGATTTAGTGAACAAATCTGCAAGATTTTCACATGACTTAGTATGCAATATCTTGATCCCGTTCATCTTATGCAATTCATGAGCATAGAAGAACTTGGGGTTGATATGCTTCGTGAGATTGCTCTTCACATAACCCATTTGTGCTTGGGCAACACAAGCTGCATTATCTTCATAAATTATCGTGGGAGTTTGCTCAATGTTCAAACCACATGACTTCTGGATGTGGTGAACCATTCTTCTGAGCCATGCACATTCATGAGATGCTTCATATAAAGCGATGATTTCCGAGTGGTTTGTCGATGTCGAGACAAGAGTCTGTTTAGACGACTTCCAAGAAATTGCTGTTCCTCCACATAGAAAAACATAACCAGTTTGGGACTTACCAGTATGCGGGTCTGATAAATACCCAGCATCGGCATAGCCAACCAAATTCAATTCATTATTTCTTCAGAAAAAACAGACCAAGGTCTTTGCTTCCTTGGAGGTAACGGAAGATGTCCTTGATCCCTTTCCAATGCCTTTTGGTGGGTTCTGCCTTCGCATCGAGCTAGCAAATTCACAAATGACGCAATGTCCGGTCTAGTGCTATTCGCAAGGTACATGAGCGCTCCAATTGCACTCAGATATGGGAATTCTGCTCCCAGGACTTCCTCCCCCTCTTCTCTAGGTCTGTATGGATCTAGGTCTGCTTGGAGTGACCTTCCGACCATTGGAGTCTTCGCAGATATGCCTTTTCAAATCCAAATCTTTCCAACACTTTCTGCGTGTAGGTTGATTGATGTACCAAGATTCCTCCTTGGACATGTTCAAGCTGCAAGCCTAAACAAAACTTGGTTTTACCCAAATCTTTCATTTCAAACTCAGACTTCAAGTATGAGCATGCCTCTTCAATTTCTTCATCCGTCCCTATGATGTTCAAGTCATCTACATAGACGGAGATTATACTGAGAATCCATTCGGGATCATTGTATAAACACACATGGACAATCTTCATTGTTTGTATAGCCTTTCTTGCAGAGAAAGTCACTCAGCGATTGTACCACATTCTTTCTCGATCTTGACCTATACACGTGATTTCTCCAATTTCACACTGCATGTGTTTCTATTTGCTCCATCTTGGTTCTGGATAGGAATCCTTTCCGTACTTTCATGTATATCTCCGAATCCAAGTTTCCATACAAGTATCTCTGTGACAACATCCATTAGCTTCATTCTCAACTTCAAGTTGACTACCATTGAGATCAAATATCTAAAGGTAATTCCTCCCATGACCGGAGAATAGGTTTCTTCATAATCAACTCCAGGACGTTGAGTGAAACCTTGAGCTACGAGCTTTGCCTTGTACCTTACAACTTCGTTGTTTTCATTTCTCTTCCGAACAAAGACCCATTTGTGACCTACGGGGTTTACATGGGAAGGTGTGCGGCATACGGGCCCAAACACCTCTCTCTTGTTCAGAGAGACTAACTCTGCAATGATTGCCTTTTCCATTCCTCCCAATCTAGCCTTTTCTTGCACTCTGCGAGATGCGAGCTCGGGATCATGATCAATGATCGAGGCAATCTTCTTTGCAAAGTATGCATCAACGTTGGTCGTTGCTCTATTCGAGGATTCTCCTGTTATTACAAAGTTTATGGCCATTTCTTCATTGGGTGCTTCATGCAATTCTACTTGCTCTTCGCGCTATTCCTATCGCAGAGCAAGTTCCTTTAGCTTTTCATCGCCTATGTGTGCGCACACATTATTTCCTGCGCTTCTTGATGGAAGATTCAAGTCTGAAATTGCCTTTCTGTTGGCTTCTTTCCAGTGCAGTCTCAACCGCTTCCTTCTTTCCTTGGGGCATTTTCGTGATTGGTTGTGGTAAGTCCTCTTGCCCGCTTTTCTCGACGCCTCTCGGTACTTTGGGTTTGAGGAGCAGATTGCTGCTCTTTTCCTTTGAGGCCTCAAGCAGGTTGAGGATACCTTCTATTTTCTTTGGTATTTCCACCCTCTCGGTGCATTCCTTGCGGGTACATGCGACTTAACCACGCCCTTCGATCACAAAATGATCAGCAGTTCATTTGCTAAATTCGCAAATCAATTATCTTCGGACTTCTTGATTTGCTTCATTAGTGCGGGGTCATGTGCGGGAATCGGTGGAATGCCATATGATTTCCGGCATTTTTCATCCAAAGGTTGATTTCCTCCCTAATGACGGAAACGATCCTCGTCAAAGATGCAATCGAATGAATCGGTCAGATGCAAGTCTCGATCATGGGTTCCAAATACCGATTATGGATGCACTCTCATAACCAACGATATCCCAGACTTGCGGAGAGGGCCCATTGCGATCCATCGAGGGTGGTATAGGTACATATACCATACACCCAAATTTTCTAAGATGGGAGATCTTCGGATGATCCGTGCACAAGCCGCATAGGAGAATGGATGTTGTAGGCCGACGGTCTAAAATTGATAAGAGCTGCCGCATGCAGATCGCGTGTCCCCAACAAGTGTTGGGCAAGTTACAACTCGCAAAAGCGGTCCGGCAATGAACTTAATCCTCTTTATTAGTGCTTCGCTAGTCCGACTGCGTATTAACGTGCGATGCGGAGTGCTCAATCGCTATCCTCGTTCTTTGTGCAATAATCATCAAATGCCTTTGAAGTAAATTCTCGGCATTGTCCATTCTAATGGACTTCACGCGATGATCGTGAAAGCATTCTTAATTCTTATGATCTGCGAGATCGACTTTGCAAAAGCATGGTTTCTTGTTGACAACAAGCATACATGCGACCATTTCGAGGAAGCATCGATGAGCACCATAAAGTATCGAAACGGCCCTGACAAGGGTTGAATTGGACCGCAAATATCCCCCTGGATTCGTTCCAGAATGCAGGATTTCACTTTGCACTTTCATGACAGAGGGTCTAGTTATTAATTTTCGTGGCACATGCAGGCACACAAAATCTTCATGATTCGGAAATTTTTAACATTTATGCCATGACCACGTGAGTTGTTCACTATATTTCTCATCATTCTAAGACCAGGATGACCTAATCAACCATGCCATAAAGAAAATAAGTCAGAACTTCTGAAAATAGTCTTCAAGGAAGTATACACTTCGGGTGCATGAATATTCGTGTAGTACAACCCAGATTCATATGAGGGACATTTTTCTAATACCATTTTTCCACATACCGCGTGCTTCACAATGCACAAGTATTCTTTGCCATTTTCTTCATTGGTTTCTACGTGAAAACCATTGGCGCGGATGTCTTTAAAGCTTAAGAGAGTACGTGTTGATTCAGGGTACAAAAGGGCTTCTTCAATTACCAAAGTTGTACCCATAGGCAATATAATAGTGGCTCTTCCTGAGCCGATTACATATGAGTCGCTTCCTGCGATCGTAGTAATCTTTCCAACGTTCTTCGTGATCGACTGGAAATACTTAGACTCTCTTAAGATGGTATTTGTTGTGCTACTATCAACAATGCATATCTCTTCCATTTGGGCGCTACACGATTTCTAGATAAAAGAAATATAATTCTAATCAATCAGAGGCAAAATAATCCAAAATTGCTTGCAAAAATGAAGAATACTGGAATAAAGAATAAATTGCGTATTTATTCATGAAAGAAGTATGCTCTTCTAGAGCTTACAATGCATTATTCAAAGAAAATGCTAACAACCATAATCTAAAAGAAATGCGATTCATGCATTAACGGGCTTTGGACTTTCCCTTGGCCTGTAACTTCTCTTTTCCACCATGTGTGCCCTTCTTTCTATGAGTGGGCTTTTTCACCTTATAGCTATTGGCATTGACTTCTGTGCCAGTGCCCCTTCCAGGTGGCTGTGAGACATAGTTCTTGCATAGAACATTGTCTTGCGATTCCGCAACTTGCATTACATCAATCAGTTCGCTATACTCCTTGTATGCGTGCTGACGATAGCTGCGTGCACTCTGGATAGCATTTGGGTGGAAGGTGGAGAGAGTTTTCTCAATCTTCTTCTCATCGCTGATCTTTTGCCACATAGGAGAGATTAGTACAAATTACGTGCAAGTCGAATTGTACTCGCCATCGATCAGTAGTCTGCAAACCTCAGACGGACCCAATCTTGTTGTGCTAGGGGCAAGATGGTGTACTTGAGCTTTTCAACCGCTCAAGTGCAAATCCAAAGCTTGAGTGCACTCTCCTCACCATGTATTCATTCTTCAGAGTGGCTGAGAGGTGGTGCCTGAGGAAGTGCAAGGCTTGATCATTCTGTTCAGCGGTAGGTTTCGCGTCCTGCGAGGACCCTAGATCAATTGTTGCGCGGAGCTTCTTGCCCCCAAGAACGATCTTTACGTCCGATGCCCAAGTAGGATAGTTCTGACCGTGCGGGCCAGTTCTTCAAACTCACGATTCACGATGCCGGACATCTTCATGATTTCAAAATTCCGACATTAGATTACTGCGTGTAATCTAATAGAAAAATGGTTTCAAAAAGCATAAAGTACAGAAAATAAATTGCTATGCATTGCAATATCTTAAATAAAGCAACGGATTCAAAATTCATAAAGAAAATTCATAAACATAGAAAAAAAAACAAGAAAAATTAAAAACAGAGCCAAAAAAAATCTTCTTGATTTTCTGGCAATTTTTCAAAATTTTCTGCATTTTTTTCTTTTTTTTTTCTCTTTTCTTCTTCTTCTTCTTCTTTTTCTTTTCTTTGTTTTCTGGACGAACCGACCTACTGGGCTTACTTTTGGCCCATGCGTGCGTCGGCTAGGGTTTCCCCTAGCCGCAAAGCCTTCCTTCCCTTTTTTCGCTTGCTTCCTCCGCACAAATGCCGCCTTTTTTTCGTTTGCTTCCGTTCTTTTGCCCCTACCGCACGGCGCCGGCGGGTGAGGATGCGGCACGGCGCAGGGTCAAGGGCGAGGTCGCGGCTTCAGCAGGCCGCGGCGCGAGGAGGTCGATCGGTCGAGGCCGGCCGAGCCGCGGCGCCGCGGGCGCGGAGGCCGAGGCGCGGCGCGCGCTGGGGCGGCGGGCCGAGCCGGCGGCAGCGCGAGGCCGAGGCGCGGCGGCGCCGCGGCCGGGCGGCTCTGGCCGGCGGCAGCGCGCGGCGCCGGCCGGAGCGACTCGAGCCGGCGGCAGCGCGAGGTCGATGCGCGCGCGGCTACGGCCGAGAGCGGCGGCGGCGCCGCGGAGGCGGTGGTCGCGCCGGCCAGGCGGGTGGCGGTCGGCTTCCTCGTGTCGCGCGCGTCTGGCGGCGGCGGCGCGCCGGCCGGTTTGCGGGCGGTGGCGCAAGCCAGTCAAAGGGCGGCGCCGTCGCGAGGCGGCGGCGGCGGCGGGAAAATCGCGGCGTCGCGGCGCCGGGCGCCAGCGGCGCTCTGCGTGCCTCGGCGCGGTCGCGTGGCGCGCGACGCGCTTGCCGGCCGTGGACCAAGCGCGACAGCGGCTGCGTCTGCGATGCGGCGCCGGCCGAGACGGCTCTTCGTTTGAGCGATGCGACGGGAGGTGGCCGAGCGGACCGGCGACGACGCGGCAACCGCGAACACCGGCGTGCGGCGGCGCTCTTCGGTGGCGCTACTGCGAGGCACGCACCGAGGCGCCATCGGCGGTGATGTCATCTTGCGCGTATGCGCGCGTGCGTCGCTGAAGATCGAGGTGATGCGATGCTGCGACAGCGCGCGCCGCACGAAACTTCAAGCCGCGCTCTTCGATGTTCTTCTTTTTCTAGATGAACATTAAATTCATGTACCGTGGCTTCGTGCCAATTAGCTTCGAGCGTTCTTCGTGTAACCGTGCCACGTAGGATAGATGCATGCATAGAAAAGGAACCGATTAGATTCAATCGCTAATTCTCACCTTTCTCACCTTTTCAAACCGATCTCCTAGAGCTTCGTCGCGATAACGTGTTAAGGAACCTCGCTATCGAATAGTCCGGGTTCCCAACAGATCTGAAGTGGAGAACGAAGAGAGAGAGACACGTGTTTAGGGAGAGCGGCGGAAATTCTTTATTGCTAATGAATTCTTGTACATTAGGGGGGGACCCCTCCTCCTTTTATAGCGCTCATCCAGGGTTTTGGCTAAGGGACCACATGGGCCTTCCAATGGGCTATTAGGGTTTCTTAACAATAGCCTCTATGCAAGATTGATGAAGGCTAAGTATATCCAAATGGGGACTTGATTGATATAGTATTTCGGAGTGCTGTATCTCAATTTAGAAAGCTATCATGCATGACCTCGAGTTAATGAAGGGGAGCACGGCTCTGTCTTTCTTTCACGAGGACATGATAGCCCATCGAGTCAAGGGCGATTGACTCGCGTCACAGTGAGTGGACGTCGGGGAGCGGGCAAGGGCGCGGGTTTGCGGCGATGGGCAAACCATTGTGGGGATGGCGAGCGGGTAGGGAAGGCAATGCTAAGTGGGCTGACCAAAACAATAAACAGGCAACGTGAGCCTCTCTTCTGATTTATTATTTTTTTGTCAAATGTAATTGTGTAAATAGGTTGAATAGAAACAATAGACGATTTGTTTGATTGGTTGGTGTTAACTTATTCATAAATTTACAAAAGTTTGACAAGTGAACCTTGTATACGTATTTCTCAAATAATAAAGTATTATTAGTAACCATCAAACCGATAAGAATACAACACAAGCTGTTTAATATGTTTATCTCAATTTAACCTAATTCTTTAAACCCACCCTTTATCTTTTTCCTAGCTTCGCCACTGAGTGACCGTGCATGATTAGGCAGCCTGCCCAATGAGAAGATAGGTGACTACTCTGTCTTTGCATATGTCTTCATGCAAGAAATTAACAAAGACTGATTTAAGCAAATACTCCTGTTCATAGCACACCTCCCTCTCTCTCTATGCATGAGTCTTCACCGTCTTTATCATATATCAAACTAGCAAAGCAGCTCACTCACTTGCGCATGTTCAAATGACTTGGCAATACATATATGATTTTGCTTTTTAGAAAATATATAATTACAGAACTCCATTTGTGATATTTTGACATGATATATTACCATCTTTCAAAAAATAGTATATATTATAGGAGAAAATATACTCACTCTGTTTTGCAATACTTGTCATATGTGATCGAAATATTCTTCCCCAAATACTTTCATAGCAAAACAATAAACGTAGCATGACATAACATTTTCTATTTATGTCATTATCTCTTAATTTCAATATTTTAATGATTGTCTCTTTCTTTCTATACTTCTTTTAATGCATATCACATTGTTTATACTGGTATAGCACAATGAACACCAATTGATGTATCGCTCTATTAATCTTTTCATTCTTTAGGGGTCCACAAAAAAGAAGTCAGAATGTTTTTTATAGAATTTTAAGATTATTCTATATTTTCGTAGCGACCTTAAAAAATATGTCATCGACTTTAATTACATAATAGTTTATATTATATATACACACACACAAATCAAATTCCATACCTTATTTTTTTCTCTTAAATTAGCATATTTCTGGAATTTTAATTCTGAATAAAACCAAAATTTATATTTTTAACTTCGCATGGAATTAAAAAATCCCTAATTTTCTTTTATTTTTATTATTATGTTATTTTGTTGTTGTTTTCTATTTAATTTTTAATTTTCGATTTTGATTTAGAGTTGATATTAAGTGGATAATTTTATTTTATTTTTATTATTCTAATATTTTGTTGCTGTTTTCTATTTAATTTTGAATTTTAGGTTTTGATTTAGATTTAACATTAAGTGGATAATTTCCTTTTGTTGTTTATTTCAACTTTATGTTAAATTTCATTATTATTTTTTATTTAATTTCACATATCACTTTTGACTTAGAATTCATTTAAAAATATAATTGATAATTTGTATTTAATTTTTATTCTGAATTTCAACTATGTACACCTTTTAATTTGGAGTTCATATGAAAGTTAAATTAATTATTTCCTTTTATTTTTTTATTCCAATTTTTTGTTATTTTTTTATTGTACTTTGTATGAACTCTTTCTCCTAATCTAAGCCTTTAATTTTATTTTTATCTAATTTTGAATTTTAGTTTCAGGTTAGATTTGATATAGAAATTCAACTACTAATTTTATCTAATTTTTATTCTAAATTTTACGGGTTTTAATTTGTAGTTCATATGAAAATCAAATGGCTAATTTATTTTTTTATTCTAAATTACTGTTATTTTTATTGTTCTGGGCATGGACTCTTTCTTTTAATCTAAGTTGTTATAGCTTAGATCTATTGAATAGACGATTAGATATTTTTGTTTAAATAATAACATCTGTTGGATATTGTAGTTTAACTTAGTTAGGATTCATCAGATTAAGGACTAGATGTTTTTCTTTTTTGTTTGAATTTCTAGCATATTCATATTTTTCCTTATAAAGATTCTGTGGCCGTTGTAATTAGGG
Source organism: Otatea glauca (assembly GCA_036346275.1). Taxonomy (NCBI): domain Eukaryota; kingdom Viridiplantae; phylum Streptophyta; class Magnoliopsida; order Poales; family Poaceae; genus Otatea; species Otatea glauca. The sequence goes on from CM070721.1 coordinate 59,936,589, forward strand.
CCCATTAGATTATGATCATGTTTCACGGATCATGAATAAATAATATAAACACAATTATATGGATAACGTATTTGTGAATATGTTATTGGATAGACCCATCATGAAAAATCGTTTTAAGCATTACATGTGTGTCATCGGTTGGTTTCATACAATGATTTTGATTGATCTTCTTACCCGAGGAATACATAGATTCCAACATGAGGATCACATTCTTTGATGTTACTAATTGTTGTCTGTAATGAGATAATTATATTAATTACATTAGGGAGTGTGTTGAGACATGGAGGATGTGTATGATTAAAATGGAATTTTGTCGTCCTTGTTATATGAGGATAAAGATATCATAAGACCACTTGAAGAAGATAAACTAAAGAATATGCATGGCCATATCCGAGTAGGTTGAGGTGTCAACCGCTTGATCTAAACTCTATCTTTGGATATTCGAGAAACAATACATTAAACATCAGAAGGGTGACACATATCTTACCTTGGGTTTAATCTTGATATATGAAAGTGATAAAATGATCGAATGTGTATTCGTTGATGGCTCATCGAATAAATGATTGCCATGTAGTTTGGGAAGTCGTAATGTTATGCTAGGAGCAGCTTATGACTTGTGCGTCAAATGGTAATTCGATGCACGGCCAACATTATAATGGGCCTACGGGGTCACACACAAGAATGAGAACCTACTGGTTTGTTAATAAATTATGTATATTATTATGTGGATAATTAATATATTAGAATTATTAAATATGAAACAAGTTGTTTGATTCGGATGATTCGAATCCGTAACAACAAGCTTATATGATTCAGATTGAAGTAATATGAACTAAATATGAGGTTAGTTCGGATCAGAGTTTGAATTGATATAGATTATCTCGAATCCTATTTGATTACGAAACAAAAGCATTTTAGCCTTATCTGATTCTACCTTCTTCAGTTATAAATAAACATACACATGGACTGCGAAGGGATAACCAAAGTTGAAAGACTAATTCCAGCGAGAACCAAGAAAGCCGTGCTGCGGGGTTCTAGCAGATCGGCGGCGGAGTCTTCTTCCCGTTCGTGTGGATACTTGTAGAACGAGGCTGCTACTGCCTCAACGTGCTAATGTGATCCGATACGCTCTTCTTTCGCTGCTAAGAAGTTGCGCCTACGCGTCTAGTGGTAACATTAAAACCTAATAATCTTAGATCGTATACACCGAGTTATCTGGATTTAGATAGATGGAAAAATTTTGAAAATTGCTTCCTTCTTACTGCCCTTATTTCCCTACAGTTTTGTTCTCTATATTTTCATTCCAGTTATCCGAAATCTAACCAGGCAGCTATGCATGTTTTAAGGGGGTATCATCAGGATGGATAAATCTACATCATCATATCAGGGGAGATGCCCCGTGTGTATTTATTTTTATAAATTTGATCTCCTTCCGAACTCAACTGCGAAAATTGCTTCATCCCTAACAACGAAAACGTCGAAAGGTGACACATATCACCTTTCGGAGACCGGCAAGCCACCGAATTACCAAAGCGCAATAGGCACTTCTACGGTGCGGGAGCGCAGAAGGTTTAGTGTTTCCGTGATCTGAAATAGAGCTATTTTTGTAGTTGTGTTTGGAAAAAAACCAAATTTTTCTAAGAGAATAATAATATAAAGCTTAAAAAGTCACGATTTCGGAAGACGATACCGTCTTAGTTGGAGAGAGGCCCAATAATACAGAAGTGAAGGAGGCATCCAGAAGTGGTCCGATGGTCTCGCATGGCTGCGCCCCCACGGGTTACTGCCTCTCTTGGTCTTTCTTGCAGGGAAAAGGGAGGCAGCCCCCCAGCTGTGCACTCAGATAGCCCCCCTCCCATCATTGTCCATCCTTTTGACCAATGGTCTCTCCTCCGCCCCCATTGACCACTGCTCTCTCTCTCTCTCTCTCTCTCGATCTCTCATACGTTGATACGCACACGCACAAATGGTGGTCGTGACTATTACAAGCTTCATTCGCACGTGCCACTGGAACTAAATGCCTACATCACGTCTCGGCTAATCGTCCCGGTGCTGTGGAAACTTGTCCCTGCATTTTGCCTCAATGTAGATCCGTCAGCGGGCTGTTGTTTTTCATTCTGTCTTTAGCTGCATATCTACTGTTCACTCGGCCGCGTTTGGTTCTGCAAAAAATTGTGTAAGAAACGTTGCAGTTTATTATATACATGATTGATCCTACTACATTCGCACGCACGCTCACCTCCGTATGGCAGATATGGCTGCACTTCTGTAAGAAGGTGCCCTCCCTCTCTCTGCCTCGCTCTCTCTGCCCTTCTCTGTGCAATTGGAAAGCGATTTGGGCCCAACTGAAGCTTGCACCGCTACAACTGATCGCAGTTGGCGCAGGCCGCGAGCGCCTTTCGTATTGGAGCCTTTTTTTTGTGGCAAGTCCGTCTGGCCCAGCACGGCCCCGCCATCTCATGGCTCCGGCAATTCGACGTGCGATTCCACTTTACTGGCGGAGCTGCACGGCAGGAAGTCCCCGCCGGCGTCGGGAGGCTTACACCCGCCACTCTCCGGCGGCGCCTGCATGCCCGCGCCGCGTGTCCAAACTTTAACTCATGGCTTCCGGTTCGGGATAACCTTGACAGCGCAACCTCAACTGAATGGGCCGTGGCGGCACGTCACTTGGGCTGATCAGGGCATCCAAGCATACGCATGGGAGGAGGAGAAAGGCAGGTAGGTTCACTGATACACGGGTGCATGCTTTACACGTACGATACGACTATATAATTTTATATAATAGTTTCTTATTATTATAAATTTAGTATATATATTTAAAATTTACTAAAAATATAATACAAATAATACTAAGATCTTTTAAATTTTAAACCACTGAAATCGAAATAAATTTAATTAATAAATTTGACTCGCGAAAGAGGTGATCTCGTGCGCAAGGCAGGTTCCAGTCGTACGTACGGGACCAGGCAGCGCATGTGATGCGCGATTGGTTATGTGTGTGTTTGGTATACTACTCTGATCGGTGCCGTGCCGTGTGTGAATTGTTGGATACATGCATGCGGCCGGATGCTGTACGGGCCTACGGGGGACAGGACACGAGAACAGCTCAATTCGCTGCAAGTAAAAAGAACTGGGAAGTGAATGTGACTTGGATCATATGATCCGATCGATCTTGTGTGCGGCTTTGACGGACTTGAATCACATGATCCGATCGATCTCGTGTGCGCCTTTGACGGGCTTAAGAATGGGTCGTAATTCCTGTACCAGCTAGCTAGCTAGCTGCAGAGAACTAGTTTCAAGGGAACAAAAAGTAGCTGCAGAGAACAGAGATGCATTATGAGAATAGCAAGTTCATAACTAGCTTGTATGAATAGCCTCAGAAGTGAAACAATTACTACCTGATTTCGATGAGCATCAAGCAAGTAGCCGGAGCGCCAAGGGCTCCGCTCTGCTGCAAAGTTAACCGCGTGTGACGTGTCCTTGTCTCGTTGTCCCATTCTTAGACCCTAATATGCCGTTCAAGGCCCTCTAGATGGAACCATTCTGGAAGTGCTGTTGCTTTTGCTCTAACCCAGGACACAAGTTGGTGCTTGATGATAGCGGTTTTGTAGCTACAAAGAAAGGGAGTTCAGTCTTTGTTGCTTACTGTTGTTATGGGTTGCAAAAACGAGTTGACGACACAATTGTCAGCATCAAACCAACAGTATCATTGGAACGACCGACTGAATAAGAAATGGAGTGGCTGCACGTCAGGGATTACCGATGCTGTCATGGCGACCCACTCGTGTCTTCCTCGCTAAGCTGCCTCGGAGTTGGTAGTTAAGCGTCTGGACCAATTCGCTGCTTCCTTCCCACCTATCAAGGATTCAAAGGTCAAATCCATGGTAGGTCCCCCTGTCCATTCCAGTGTCTAACCGAGGTTTATCCTTAACCCCACTATCTTACTACCATGGGTCAACTAATGCACATGCATGCGTTGTAAAATGGTTTCTTTTGACAGGCAAGTGATGGTAAAACCCCGCAGAGGGTTACCCCAAATGGGGTCATTTTCAGATAGAGACACCATGTTGTCATTATACTGTGTTAGTCACTGTAAGTAATTTGCTTAAGAGCGAAGTCAGTATAAATTGATGGCAAAAGTTGAGCACAGGAGGTGCGCGCGCTTGTTGACCATAAAATGGTTAAATGCCATGTTCTCTGTGGGAGTAACGTGAACTTGTAGCCACCATGTATATATATATATATATATATATATATATATATATATATATATATATATATATATATATATATATATATATATATGAGTCGGAGCTAAATACTGAAGAATACCTACACCAGTTGATGCGGTTTTCTTTTGTACAGTACATTGTTCAGAATACAATAAAAAAGCAGAGAAAGAAAAATTACTAGAAGAGAAATAAGGAAATGAAAAGAAAATACAATAAAAAAAACACCTCGTGTAGGATACCGGCGCCAACCGGCGGACTGAGGATGAACCGGAGCCCATCGAAACCTCTCTGGCTAAGCCTCTGCTGCTCAGAATAAAACCTGTAAGAACATCAATTAACAGCAATACCATGTTAAAACTGGGGGGAGAATAGAAGAGACCACGTGAGGGAAGAAGATGCATATATGGTACTACAATCAATGGCTTGACTGGCTCATGTCCGAGCGTCATCTCGCACGTCACGACCAGTTACCCTGCTTCTAGAGTTGGGGACCTTGGGGGGTCCCTCACGGTTGCCACTTTATTTACCTTTTAAAAATGAACGAATCAGGGAAGAGCATCAACTTCGCAAGTAACACCATGTGTCAAATACAGGGAATCAGTCACCTCGAATTTAAAAAAAATACAGAGAATATATCAGAGATAGGTACGCTTTCGAACACTTCACTTCTGTAACTAGTTTCCATACAATTTTTTTTCAAATATGACATCCTGACTTCAAATTCTACGCATAGAAAGTATGAAAAAAAACCTACGAGGTGACATGTGACTACTCTTACAGATAGTGCACCGTTCCAATCCAAATGCCGCGCCACCGCAGAGCGAAAAACTGAATGCCAGCCACCGCACCACAGAAAAATAGCAATTCCCGTGCCACCGCGCCGCGAAAAATAGAATCACATGCCTCCAATAAGTGGAAAATGTAAATACTACGCTCGGGATCAGCGAACATTCCACAGCAATTCAAATTAAAAAAATACAGCACTACAGTACCACGGTACTGCAGCAATCCTATGCAATAGCACCACGGGATTTCCTCCCGTGATACTATAGCACAAAGAGAGACTATTTTTGTAAATTTTTTAAGAAAAAACTATTTTTTTTATATAAAAAAGAATAAGGGGCCAAATATGCTAACAGTTCTATCTTACTCCCTTTATGTTAATTTAATACCATGCTTTCTTCACGAGGAACAGTATGGATCACAGCAAGATGAATGTGTCCAGACTCCAGAGTCTACAACCAGGTCCATTCACGAAGAATACATATGTTAATTAGAAAAAACTATTTTCGTTCAAAAAATTACGAGAAGCTATTAGAGAAACCATGAGTTTGGACCGCATAAAACGGTGACAGAGCAAGAGCATAATATTTGGTGGAGTGATCTGAACGAGGAGTGGTCGAATAGCTGCAAACTACCAGTTGTGTTATTAGACGTACTTTACAGAGCGTGTACGTTACTTAGTAAAAACGTCTATCTATACAAGCAGCAGAAACATGGTTCTTTCTTCTAGAAGATGTTGTCTACAAGGTTAGTATCGAGCTCAACAGGCTATTATTTTGATTTTTTAAAAAATTAACATAGTTCGATGTAAAATTATTTTATTTATTATTTAAGTAATTATTTCAAATTCGAGCTAACGAGTGACTATCGAGTTAAGCTTTATTAATATTTTTCGCTAGAAATAGACTCATTTTAATTTTGAACCTGTTAAAAACCGTAATCAAAGAAATTTTGATTAAGTCTTAACAGCTTTTTTGCGGGCCTAGTTGTGTAAACGTGCTTGCATAAGGTCGAGGGCATAAGGAATTGCTTATACATAATACTTGTTCTTTTCGAAAAGGTAAAAGATGGCACGTTCAACTGTTTGACAAGCTTTCGCACTTGTCAAAATAAAAACAACAACAATAAGTTCAGAACTTCGTACGTTGGGCATAGAGTTGTGAACGTCTGTTAGGTTACATGGTCGTACATTTTGAGCTAATCTTCGTACATTCTTTTTTTAAAAAAATTTGGTCGTGTTGATGACCTGAAGTTTCTGAACTGTAGTTTGTACTCTGGAGTCTGGAGTGCATGCATGTAAAAATGTTTTTTTAATTACAAAGAGGACACATATGCACGCACACCCTACATACCACACATGTGCGTCCTAAAACAAAGGACGCAGCATAAATCTTAGGTTTATCTGGTATCTTACGGAGCATGGACACTTGCTTCCTATGATTTTTCGTTACTATGTTTTTAATTATTAATTAACTCTATGATTCACTTTTATATATATATATATACATATATATGTATGTATATGTATATGTATATATATATATATACTACTTCTAATTACGACTTGGTGGCAGCGGTCCGTTCTCCATACACTCTCTTTCCTTCTATTCGCTCAGCCCGCCCCACCCCCTTTCCTTCTGATCGCTCAGCCTTTTCTTCTGTTCGCTAAACCCATCCCCCACCCGATCCTGATTCCCTCTATTTTATGAAAATATTACTGATCACATCTCCATAAATCGGAAGGATTTTATTCATATCTCTTATAAATGAAAGAGTTTCCTCATCGTATCCCGCTCGGATGGAATGACATACTCACCATATCCCATAACATGAAAAATCCTATTTTATTGTATCTCATTCGGATGGAAATGCAGAGATTAAAAGGCAAGAATTGCATAATCAAATCACGTGACAATCCCGGAGATCACAAGGCACCGTATCATAGAGGCTGAGCACTCACACGCTTGGTTGTCCTCTCCTCCACCTATAAAAGGTCACCTTCATCTCTATCATAGAGGACATACGAAGAGACGCAAGAAGAGACACGAGAGGAAGGCTCATACACACAGGAGAAAGAGAGAAAAAAAACAATACAAAAGATTCAAGACGACGCAAGAAACGATATGGAAGGAGGCCATGGCCATGGCTCATTCTCTCTCTTTTTTAAGATAGCTAAAGCTGTGATTAAATTATGAGGATAAAAAACAAAATTTAAAGTTACAAGGTGCAGAGGACTGCACTTGAGACAAAAGGGGAGGAGAAAAAAAGAAAAAGATTAAATTCTTTAAAATTACCGTTGTACTATCATGTTGAGGCCTTTTAAAATTATACTAGCATGAATGATTAAATGATAATTTGAAGCACTCTTAAGTAGCTAACAAGTTCGCTTCATACATGTCTTTCTCATCAACCAACATGAAAATTGCTTTGAAAAACTTTTCTTAATAAGGTTATGTTTGAGAATTTTCGTAGCAACGCACGGGCACTTAACTAGTATATATATATATATATATATAGACACACACACATACATACATACATATATACATATATATATATATATATATATATACACACACATACACACACATATATTGAAATCGGGCACCATGGGTCTAGGCACTGTAATTTTAAATTCGTGGATTCAAGCCAAATTTGGATATATTTTTTGAAACTTCCTGCTTTTAGGGTATATACCCATCTATAACAATTCAAATAAAACACACACCTTTAAAAAAATATTCTCAAGTTCAAAAATTTGAATGAATTTAGATCACATACTCACATACCTATAATTAAACTATCTTCAATAAAGAAAACTCTAGTTTGAATTTCAGTCCAAACTTGTTTGAACTAGTTAGTAAACTGGTTAAACTCAACATCCTAATTTTTTAAAAAAAAATTGCATGCAAATACATAAGGAAAATACCTATTTTGGATCACGGTGGCCTAGGTAATTGTAATATATATATATAGGAAAATGGTTCTATACTCCTGAGAGTATGTACTCCCACTTTTAATATACGGCTTAAATGTTGTTGTTATACCTCTCCATCATTTTGAGTATACTCTAATATTGATTATAAGATACTTCAAAGTGATTTTCATGAAAAATTTCATCAAAGTCCACTCTTTATAGCATAATTTGTGTACATCCTCCTTTTTATATGGAAAAGGCTATATAACAAAAAAAATAAATGGTGTCAATGAAATTTTTTCAAACAAATCATATTGAAGTATCTTAGAATTATTATTGAAGTATACCGAAAGTGATAAAGGAGTGTAACATGTTCGTTTACGTGGTATATTGAAGGTGGGAGTATATACTCTCGAGAGTACAGAAAAGGCTTCATATATATACATACATACATACATACATACATACATACATACATACATACATACATATATATATATACATATATATATATATATACATACATACATATATATATATATATACATACATACATATATATATATCCAAGTGAAAACCCTCTTACTATGAAAACTTTGTGAAACCCACATGCACAAGTTTTGAAAAATACTAAAAAAAACATAGTAAGGGAGGTGAGCTTTTACAGTCCTATAAAATTTGAAGACCAAACTCAATCGCATTTGAAAGATATGAAATGTGACTGAGTTTGCTCTTTAAATTTTACAGGATTGTAGAAGCTCACCTCCCTACATATGGTAAATTTTTGAGATTTTTTCAAAACTTGTACACGTAGGTTTTACGGAGTTTTCACAGTAATAGGGGTTTTTACTGGATATGTTGCATATATATATATAATTACCTAAGGCACCATGATCCAAAATGGATATTTCCCCTATGTATTTGCATGCAAATTTTTTTAAAATTTTAGAATATTGAGTTTAACCAATTTACTAACTAGTTCAAACAAGTTTGAACTGAAATTGAAGCTAGAGTTTCCTTTTTTTATGATAGTTTGATTGTAGGTTTGTGCTGATTTATATATAAATCAGGAAAGTATGTGATCTAAATTCGTTCAAATCTTTGAATTCAACATATATTTTTTCAAAGATATATGTTTCATTTGAATTGTTATAGATGGGTATATACCATAAAACTGAAAGTATTGAAAATATACTCGAATTTGATTTGAATTCACGTATTTAAAATTATGGGCCCTATTTCACCGCCCTATATATATCTATATTCAGTCAGTTTTTAGTTGGTCAAGCTAGAGACGTGCTTGTTCAAGCAAACAAAGATGGAACATGACGCAACCTACTAGTTTAGGGTTCGCCATTTCGCCACCAATTTGATTTCTTGACCCGGGTAAACATACATGAAGAATGGTGATTTCTTTTTTAAAACGTACTTAATGTTATTGCTGGAGATACATTTTACATATATAATTTTACGCAAAAAAAAACGCTCCAAAGTCATATTCGACATGCAAAGATTTCGGCAGTAATTTTGCAGAAAAGTAAGTCAAAGCAGAACATATATACGCAAACAAATGAGAAGTAGACAGAGGGGCAAGCAGGATCGTTACAATCGATATCAAAGACATTATTCTTCATGTAGGTAATCAAGATATATACAGCTTTATATATGTCACCAGAATCAAACTTACGAAAATTGACTACACGTATACGACAATAACATATAACTGTGGACTGGTGGTAGTTCAGGCTCATTTGGAACACAAGACCTTTCTATATTAGTACATGAATCGAATTGCTTCCTACGAATTTTTTTAATCCAACTATGCACTTGAGATGATAGGATGGAATTTAGTACTCCTATATGTACACCACGGAGACCGCCAGAAACAGTCGCTAGGCTGAAATATGGGGGAAGTGATCATGTGCGGTCATACAAACAGTATTGTCGAACTGGATCTAACAATTCATGTACAACTACTTACGTTGTAATCTCCGTACACTGTATCGGTTCCGTATGAAATTTAGTGGACCGAATGTAGACACAATCTCCGAGGCGGATACTGACAGTGATCTCCGTCCGTTCAAATGGCGCATGTGCTGAAAATTTTACGTGGATTCTTCTGTCCACACAAACGCACTGCCGGGGCGTCTCTATCCATCCGCTTGTGCGGTTCCGCTCTTCGCTGTTTCGGCCGAAGCTTCCTTCCCGGCAAGCTACTCGACTCGCCGCCTTCACATGCTGCGTGAGAGCGCGATGGAGATCGGTGCAGTACAGTACTGATCGATCGAATGTCCATCGGAAATTAAGATCGACCACCGTGCGACGTGAGAAAATCGAGCTGGACGCGCGGCGCGGCGGCGCCGGCGTAGTAACGTGGAACCCCGGCGAGGCGGTCCCGGAGCTCAGTCGAGTGAGCCCACGTGCCACAAGCGCTGACTCACTGGCTGGTGGGCCGCCGCCACCGGCCTCCGCGCGAGCGGACGGATCAACGACGCTTCTCGGAAGGCGGAAAGCGTCTCGACCACGGGTCATCCACCTTCCAGACGGCGACACGTTGCAAATATCCGCCGTCCAACTCACGATCTCGTTGATTCAACGGACGATACCGTCCCTCGGTCCTCCGTTTGACCGATCATGGGTCGCTATAAATAGCCCTCCTCTCCGCCCGTCACGAACTCTTCCTCCCAATTGCGAGCAGAGCACTACATGTCCATGGCGACGAGTGGGACTGGCTCGAGCTTGGCCCAGTGGGCCGGGCTCTACCACCACGAGCCCAGCCCGGGTCTATCCCTCGGCCACGCTGACGGCGGCGCGGCGGACTCTACCATCGTCGCTTCCGCTGCTGCCGCGACGAGCCCGACGTCGGCGGGGTCGGGCGGGAGCCCGACCAGGGCGCTGACCGGGGTCGAGGGCCCCCGGATCGGCAAGCCGGGGGCGAAGCGGCGGTCGCGCGCGTCGCGACGCGCGCCCGTGACGCTGCTCAACACGGACACCGCCAACTTCCGCGCCATGGTGCAGCAGTTCACCGGCATCCCCGCGCCCAACCCGTTCGCCGGACATGGTGGCGTGCCGCTCATCAACTTCGCCGCCGACTACGGCTTCCCGCCGCCCGCAGCAGCCATGTCATTCGACCACCTCCACCAGAGGCAGCAACCGTTCCAGGACCATCTCCTCCGACAACAACAGCACACCGGCGCAACATTCGGTTACGGCAACCTGCAAGCCGGCGCCGGCGCCGGCGGCAGCCACGGAGACGTGTTCACGCATGGGCTGGACTCGGTGGAGGACAGGTTGCTCCTGCAGAGCATGCAAGCGGCGCAGATGCCCGCGTCCACCGCTAACTACAGCGCTAGTGGCTACTTTGCTTAGTTGAGTAATTAATCAAGGTACGTGCATGGAATTAAGGAGTGAGGAGAGGAAACAGAAAGGTTAATCGGTGTTAATTAAGTTTCCCTTATCATATTCGCTTGTTGTTTAAGGCAGTTTAGTTATCAGCTGCAGCGATGTAAATACTACTAAAATTTGTCTGCACTTTGGTCACTCTCATGGCTCATTTTGTCTGCACCTTGGTGGATTGGTCACTCTCATGGTTCATGTGCCCTACGGAGCCTTTGCTTGTAATACAGGATTTTTTTTCATGATTCGTGCAGCAAATTGAACTGTTTTTAGTGGAATTATGTGTTACAAAATAGGTCTGGATTGTGATATGATACCGGGAGAAATCAATAATTATCTGGTGTCTGTTTTAATTTGCATGGGTTGGCTTGCTTTAGAAGCAACAAGGTTAGAGGCAGCTCGCGGGCGGCCTGGTGGCCACGCAAATCACATGTCGTTTTCGCGGGTTTAATGTGCGGCTTGTTGCTTTCTTCGTCGGGTTTCTGCGAGGCGCCTTCTTTGTGGCCCGTAGTGTGGCCTGGGGTGTCGACGGGTTTGATTGGTCGGCGGGCAGCAGAGGATGGGGGTCCCACGGGAATAGGAGTGCATGCAATTCAAGCGTGACGAATTGATGATGATGGGAGGGTCAAAGTCAGAGTTGTCATGCTGCATGCGAGTGTATATTAAGTTTTGAAAAGTCTAATATGAGATAACCAACGTTAATTAGAAGCTTGGAGCAACCATTGGCGTATCCAACGGGTGAGCTCGGTTGGGCTCGAACCCACCCTTCGGTCGCTAGATTCTATGTACCCTCTTTAGTAGTGACGTTTATTTTTTAGTACAACAGTAGCGAATATACACGCACTTAAGCACGTCTAGAGGAAGAAGAAACTTCGCTAGGTGGTGAGCTACTTTTTAGACCATGTGGCTTCATGGGCTGCTGCTTGTTAAATACCTAATTTTGTAATAGGTAACTTCACTTACTGTATGCAAAATTGTACTTGAACCCTCAATGCACGTAGAGACTAGAAAGAGAGAGGTGACTCGACATCTCTTCTTTGCGAGGATATGGCAGCTCATCAAGTAGGGGGCACTTAATGCACGTCGTCGGGACTCGGCGATTGTAAAGGTACGGCGAGGACGTCGAGTGAATGTTGGGGAGCTGGCAAGGGCACTTGTGTGTGGCAACGGACAACTCACTGTGACGATGATGAGTAAATTGTGAAAGTGGCGTAGTGTGAGATGGCGAGTGGCTAACCGACTGAGTGAACTGACCATGACAACAAATAGACAAAGTGAGTCATTCTTCTAATATATGATTTTTAAGAGATGCTTCAATGCTTTTCATTTTGACAGATACAGAAATATTAAAGTATGAATGAAAGATAGATGGTAATTACTTACCATTTCGCTTACTTCAAGATTTGTACAACTTGTATTGGAAAGAAAAACATTGAAACACTGCTCATGATTTTTTTTATCAATTGTAAATATGTCATTGGGTTGAAAGAAACAATAGCCAATTTGTTTGATTGATTGGTGTTAACTTGTTTATAGATTTTCAAAAGTTTAACAAGCAAATGTTGCATTGATTGGTGTTAACTTGTTTATAAATTTCTAAAAGTTTAACAAGCGAATGTTGCACAAGTATTTCCCAAATAATGAACTACAAGTAGTAGCACTCGAACCAATGAGAATACAATACAAGCTGTTTAACATGTTTATCTCAATTTAACCTAATTTTTTAAACCCACCCTCTATTTTTATCCTGGATTCGCCACTAGGAGCAACCATGGTGTAAGGACATTCATCATCTAGAGTTTGCCGTATTCACGTATGCATCCAGACAGTTAGAGCATGCATATCTGTATTATATCCACGCGAATGCAGAACCGTCTATTGGGCGTGCGTGCACTCACAAGGTTGAGTTGGCTGTGCCGGTATGGCAAAGGCTCAATAGGCTTCGGGTTACGATATACCATGTTATGTCTGTCTGGTATGGCCACCTCATCGTATCGTGCCGTATCGGTTCGATTCGTCTCCGGCGAGGTTCAGGCACGGCTCAAGGCACGCCTTGGCGTGCCGGCATAGGCTTTGTTCTATTGGATGTGTGGAATCATGAATGTCACCGTTGTCGTAGACGACACTATGGGTGAGAAACTAGCATCGACCGCCGGCAAGGACCCAGTGCATACAATTATTGGGAAAAAACTAAATTTTATTTAGTTATTAGGTACAGATACAAAGTTAGCGCCTCGTTAAAACATTTTACATCCTGGAGTAGGGTTCCCTCTCGTAAGGAAAAAATTACAGTAATAATATACATACGTACTAACTACTCCCTAATGTTCTAGGTCAGATATGGCCCAGTCAGTTATGCTGTGCTGCCTATCGTGCCGAGTTTCGTGTTGAACCTGTTGTGCCGAGGGCTAGCCCAAAAAGACACGGCCCGTTACCCAGGTCTACACTCAATAGCTAGAGAGTGCGCGTAGCGCACCTCCTCTTTTTCTTCTTCCTCCTCCGTCCTCCACCTACTTCTTCCTCTCTACCACCACCGTCTTTTTCTCCCTCTCCATCTTCTTCCTCCCAGAAGAGAGCTCGGCGCAACCGCACCCAACTTCCACCACCTGTGGTTGGCACCGTACTTGCCACCTTGCCGTGCTACCCCTCTTCCTCACCTCCGTCGCCCTAACCAACACAACCTAATATTCAATTACTCGCCGTGTTGTGTCACCTGCCGCCGCCGTCCACCACCCTCCTCGAGCGATCGCCGCCCCACCGCCTACTGCCAAGCTGCTGCCTCCCTCCCTCCATTGTACAAAACGTCGGACCAGTGATCGAACCGGCCAGGCGTCCAGTTCACCGGTGCAACCGCCGGTTTCTATATAGAATTATTTTCTCTTTATATTTATGCCAAAAATGATCGTTCGTTGTTACAAACTGTCATCATTGATGCAAACACAATTTTTTGCATGTAAGCTAGCATGGTTTCTATTGTATGATATATAGAACGAGTAAATCAAGCCAAGATCATCGCCATTATACCCTTTTGATGGCAACAGCTAACTAAGAAGAAGCCAAAAATACCCAAGCAAAAAAGAAAAGGAATGAAACAAATCACACTCACACAACGATGCCTAGCAGCCCCGCTGCATCAGATCCTCGAGTCCTCGTGGATCTGGACACGATGACCAGTCCAGAAAACTTTCGGTTCAAAAAAATTTTGGTTCGAAATTTTTTGATTTAAAATTCAATTTAAAAAAATTCAAATCAGAAAGTTTAAACTTGAGAGAAAATTAAATAATTTTTTAAAAAATTACAAAGTTTCAAATCGAAAAGTTTTAACTTGAAAAATTCAAATTGAAAAGTTTCAACTCTAAAAACTTTTAGATCAAAACGTTTCTACTCAACAATCTAATTTCGGTTCGAAAAGTTTCGATTAAAGAATTTCCGAATGTGGTTAAAATTATTTGTTTACAAAAACTTTGTGTAAAATTTTGAAATACAAAACTATTTTAAGTTTGAGGAGGAGAACGAAGAGACGATGCCACTTATCACGGAGAGAAGAGAGAGCTCCCTTCGTAAAAACCGTCCGGTCGCCTGTTTTCCTGGTCCAATTGCATGGACGGTCCTTGAAGGCTGAAGCAAACCGAGTCTGTCGAAGTGACCGGTTCCGGCCTTTTCCATTTTAACTGCTGGTTTGGTCCGACTTTTTGTACTATGTTTCCCTCTACACGCCTAACCCTGGCGAACGCCTCCTGTCGCTCGTCGTCGCAGAAGAAAACCGCGCAGTGTAGAACTGTAGACTTTGCCCGCGAATGCAGGCTTCGATCGAGCTCGATTTGCATTGCGGCTCCCGTAACTCTCGTGTTAATCCGTATTTTCTCGTATTGGTGTCCTTGTGCGTGTGAGACGGCATGAATCCAAATGTGGCCGGGATCAGTTGCCTCTCGTGACTCTGAAAAAAAAAAGATGATCTAGCGTCCGCTGATCTTTGTGCAATACGGCGAAATAGCTGGGAAGATTATCCAGCAGAAAGAGTGGCAGGCTGCGGCTACATCCGCAAAAGGAGATTTTGCTCATGCAAGTGCTCGATGCCTCAATCTGATCGTTCTCGACTGATGTGGCTAAGGTGAACCTAGCTACATGCATCTTTTTTTTCCTGTGCTTCTGTCAAGTTTAGTTTGGTAGTTTTTTTCAGCCGTACGTATAGTTTGGGCTTTTGTCAGTCAGTCAGTTTCTGGTCTTCCAATCTCGCTTTCAGTGGGTGTAAGTTTTGATTTCATCGTTTCGTTTGTCGGAACGAGGTCGGCGTGGACGCTTGGCCTGCTTTGCGATGGGGTCGTAACTCGTACGTACGACCCCATGTTCCGAACTGGAAAACAGAGTTCGCTTCTCTAGCTTGTGATCTTAGTTTGTTATCGAGATTAACCAACGTAGACACGGACAGCAGATTTTCTTGATGGTTCTGCATTCTGAATTAATGTAACTTCGAACAACTGAACTCCCAGTCACCCCAATTTCTGGCAAAACCTTCGTGTCTGCAAAATGCTCTACATATATGGCTAAGTAAAGGTGACTGAAGCTAACAGCCAACAATGGCAAAACGCCATGCCCACCGGCCGTGCTCGCAACGGGCGGATTCTCCCTGCCGCCGCTCGTCGGAGAGGCGGAGAACTAGGAAGCGGAGGTGGGACATATATGAGCGTAGCCGGAATGGATTTGCAGGGGCACAACTCTAGGATGATCGAATTGAGAATGCACATCAGCTCAGTATTCGGTGGGTAATGGGTTGTTGGCTGGCTTGAGAAATTGGAGGAAGTCAACAGTCAGTCACCTTTTCTTCTGCCTTTCAGTAGAGTAGATACGCTAAGAAGCACACTCAGTGATCTTTACATGCATATCTTAAAATTTTCATTAGAGAAGTGAAGTCAAAGAGCGAATCCAATAAAGTCCGCACAATTCATGAACTTTAGCCTTCGGCAATATGTTAATGAAGAGCGACATTTTTTACGGCAAAGCTCCGTACGTAAATATGCGAAGTTTTGGCTTAGCTTGGGCTGCTCTGCGTAATCTATGCCTATTTTAGCTAGCTTTTTTACGGTGGATTAAAATCAATATAAGCCGTCCATTCCTTTGAATCTGATGGATGAAATCAATTTAGATTAGTTATACTACCATCTGTAGTATTGGTAGTAAAATTCAGAGAGAGGTAAAAGAGTAAAAAATTATGTCATACTATTTGACCTTTACGGTAAAACACATCCTGTGATCCTGATGAAAGACAGATGAATGGATAAGAAGCCTCTGAAGATCACCAGATATTCGGTGAATCCAAAATTGTGAACGAATTAGGAAATGTCTAAAATACCTCTGATGAATGGATAGAAAAAGTCTAAAATACCCTTGAGAAATAGATGGTTAGATTTGATCTCTACTACCACTACTTACTAGTACCTATGTATTCACCGTAAAATTTCTCATTTTAGTAAGATTTTGCTATATGTTTTTAGAAATATACTTGAAGTAATTAATATATCCAAAGTAGTAAAACAAAAATGTGGATTACAATCCACCGCAACGCTGAATCCTCTTTTCATTTCCTGTACAAGAGCATTTTACATTTCAGGTTGCTTTCCTCCTTTCCATCCTCTACTGTTCTGTTTTCTTGTAGCCACCCACCATTATCTTGACAAGTGATGTTCGCATGCGGATGTGTTTCCATTTTGCATATGTTCCGTCATTAACGATTCAACTTGAAGGAACGATTCTCACGGTTGTGTCGATCATTGGTTGATCTTGGGCGAGTGAGTACCGTCGTGATTTCCTTATCAGTCAATTTTTCTCTTTCTGCAAGAAAGGATAGAACAAATGCCTGTCTTGCAAGATGGTGAGTTGCTTTGATTCCCTTCCTTTAATAATTACGATCGATTACCATCTCAGTTAGGTTTTGTTTAACATTGCGGTGGCTTTTCAAGAACATTTCCAATTTTATACTTTATTATGATATAATAACTACTTCAAAAAAACATCTTTTTAGAGTCATCAATAGCAAAATATTGCTATAATAAGTAATTTTTCTCGTAACTAACTAGTTTCCATAGCATAGCACAGCGCAACGCATCAATCACAAACTGACTCTTAGTCTATGCCATGCAACACACTAGTCCTCGTGGGATTTTGTAACACACTAACCTTTAGTATTACATTAATTGCCGGTTTATATTGTGTTACATCAGCATATAATACATGTTGACTAAAATTAACGGTGGAGCCAGCTCCCAGGCAAGGCGGGCGTCTGTCCGGGCTCACTGCCGTCACTGTGATGGAACGAAGGAGCTTGAGAGCAAGTCAGCAGAAAAATTAGTACTCCGAGGAAACCTGTGGAGGTGACCTATTTAGGTCGTCTCGTTGCTGCTGTCGGCGCATGCATGCATACATGCATCAATTGCCGACGATGTACGACCTACGTCCATATATATCTTCGAGCATACTATCCTGATCAGGGGCGGAGGGGAGGCTCGCTTGCGTCACGACCCACCTCCTGCCTGAGACGACGGCCGGCTGCTGGCGAGGAGCAGCATCGCGATCTAGAGCAGCAGGCTGTCGCTGTCGTCTCGATCGCGGAGGATCTTTGACAATTTGTGAGTCGGGAAGCTGCCCGGTGTGATCGTCAACAAGAGCTCAGACACGTTCGAGAGCTCGCAGAGCCCGCGGTCGTCGGCCAAGCCACCGGATTCCAAGTTGTCCAGCTCGTCATCGAGGAACCGGCTAGCTGCAAATGTTAAAGTACTACAAAAACTGCAAATGCATTTGGTGATGTCTTCAGCTTAAAGTTTCCTCTCCCTGCCCCTCCGCTCGCGCCGTCCCTTGCTGTGGCGGTGGCGTCATCGCCAGCCTCGGATAGCTACCGACGCGTCCACGGCGATGTGCCGTTGGAGGCCCCAGAGTGGCGCGCGGCGACGGACGAGTTCAGCAAAGAGTTTATCGACATCCTCTACGAACTTGTCCAGGCTTTCAAATTTTCCTGTCCGCCACTGACTAAAATCGTTGCACTTTGAGGTTAATCCTTTTGACTGAAACAAGGACAAAAACGTAAGCAAGGCGCTGCGCATAACCAATATACGTGAGGCTAGGCTTTTAAGTGAATTTCGGGCCACATGCGCAGGTTTCTTTTGTTGTATCTATGAGACTATGACTAAGTTTCTGTACTGAAAGGGTACGTACTAATGCTAGTCTGCTGCATAGTACATACGTACGAGTTTACTGGGCAGAATCGGGAGACACTACTGCTCTTATCACTTTGGTTAGTGCTTGTGCACTTCACTTGTCATTGTTTGTCCTTTGCCTTCCCTCCAATTTCGTGGCTGCTCCACTTCTCTTGCTTGCTCCTCCTTTACTCCTTGCTGTTCTGATCATCTTGGCCTTCGTCGTCGTCCTATCCACATGGAGGTGTCCCACATGTCCAACTGCAGCAACGTCACGGCCACGCCCTCCCCCGAGCCGCCGGGCGCGCAGCCGCCGTCGTCGCCGCTCGACTATGACGTGGTCGTGATCCTGGCGGCGATGCTGTGCGCGCTGGTGTGCGCGCTGGGGCTCAACTCGATGTTCCAGTGCGTGGTGCGGTGCACCCGCCGCGCCGTGGCCGACCCCGTCGGCTGGGTGGCGCACCGCCGGGCCAACGTGGGTCTCAAGCGCGAGGTCGTCGTCGCGCTGCCCGTGGCCACCTACGTCGCGTCGCCGGTGGCGCCGGCGCAGCAGCAGCAGCACGCGCCCGCAGGGTGCGCCATCTGCCTGTCAGACTTCGCCGATGGGGAGAGGATCCGGGTGCTCCCCGTGTGCGGGCACCGGTTCCACGTCGTGTGCATCGACATGTGGCTTGCGTCGCACTGCTCATGCCCGACGTGTCGGCGCCGCCTCTCCTCCGAGGGCGTCGGAGAAGGTCACCACCACCGCCCGCAGGTTTTGGCTGCTGTATGATCAGCTGAACTTGTTTTTTCTCGCTTCACAGATCATTGTTTCGGCGTATATGTATCTCAGGTTCTGAGTAAGACTGATGCTCAGCCCGTAATTAACCTGTATGATGGTTCACATCGCCATCTTGAGAGCTTCTTTTCTATGTATGATCATAAGGTGTTTTTCAATCTTGCCGTTACTGCACAGTGCACGCATAATCAGAGGGTGAGTTTTTACCATCCTTAAGTGATATTATAAGATACTACTAAATTATTTTTAAACTCTTTGTATCTCTTGTTATCTTCATCTTTTAAACTTTTGGTACGGCTCGATGGATAGGTTAGTATCTCCTAGGACGGTAAAAAATTATGAACTGCTGAGACGTACGGTGATCAGCAGGATTCCGCATCATCGTCATTTTTAATAATAAGCTTATGTTCGTAGCAGAGTGAGTACTAGCTTGTGCATGTCATGCGCAGCCAGCGTGCTTTTGGTACACGTTTGTTCACGCCGTACGTGTAAGAGGTATGAGGTCTTCGCGTTGCATGTGCTACTAGTAGTAGTAATGCATTTCCTTCTTGCCTAACGTACTATCCTAACTAGATGGAATATTTTAATTACCATCTTTGAAAAGTACTAAAAATTTACATTGGGATAGTACTAAGCGGTGAAAACATTAAACGGTAGAGTTCTTATTTTGTTGCTAACCGTCCATATGTCCATTGTTTGAAACTGTGTGTCCAGCGTATGGACAATCAGCTAGCGACAAGCCTTGGAGATATGGAATTGTGGATGGAATAGGTAGGTCGCACTCGTGAAGTATGAAAATTTTGGAGGTGATTCCCAGGGTTATCTTGAGGACGTGATGCTCTTCCACTTCCACCAGAGAAACCACTTGATGGCAAGGCCGGAATAAGGATGCGATGAGGGCGACCCTGCGGGTTGTTATCATGGCTATTGGCCTAGCTAGCTCTGGGAATTGCTCAATCAGAATCCAAGATTGCCATGGAGGGAGAGGGAGAATATCATCATCGGGATTGGAATACCTTTCTGCAGATATCGATCCCCGGTGTTGGACTCCGCGACAGCGCGAGGCGTAGGATGCCAGAGACGAGGACAGCAATGGTTTGGCGGTGTGGTTCATTGGTTCTGTACTTGGCTCTCGACGTGGGGCCAAATTAAATCTTGGGGCCGTGCCGTCGCGCGCGCCAGCGGCGGAGGCCAGCGTCGTCCCGCGAGCAGCTTACGACACTCGGAGCCGCGCGCGGCAGAAGTGGCGTTCACCGCGCGCGCGCGCCGCGGAGCCCAGACTTGTGACGGAGATGGCAGTGGCATGGCGCCGGTGATCGGTCGGCAGTGCTCGGTGGCGCCACTCTACCTAGTCCCATCCCAGGCTGCACGTGAGAGGTGGGCTGATGCTCCAACGACGGCCTGCTTTTAGTTGTTGCCCCGGCAGGCCACGCCGTCAGACGGCATCCCTCCCGATCAGGCTGCATATGTGCATCAGTGCATACATACTTCAGGGTTGGGCCGGGTATGCGGCTCCTTTGCAGGCCTCCTCCCCTCCGCGGCAAATCGTTTCGAAGAAGCCCGACCCGGTGGCAAGCCACGTCTACCTCCCGCGCCGCCCGACGCCGGTGGTGCCAATGCCAACAGCTTCAATGCCGCCGGCGGGGCCAGCACAATACGAACGCTCGCTTCAGCACCGGGAATGGGAGGAGATGGATGGCTTCTTGGTCCTTGCCTCCCTCGCGGGACATGCGGCTCTGGTCTATAGGGTTCACAAAACCGACGAAAAACCGTTCGAAAATCGTGGTTTTCGTACGTACCGCTGCGGTTCGAAATCAAAAACCGTTCGGTAAACCGATCCATTAAAAAAAACATTTAAAAAATTTATGTGCTCGGTACGAAAAACCGCTCACAAAAAACGTTTTGCGATGAACATTGAATTGACAGCGGTTATTCGCGAATTTTTTCAAAAAATATTTGATTTCTTAACCTTCAATTTTTGACGGTTTTCCGAGCGGTTTTCGTACCGCAAATTTACCCTGCTGGTCTGTCTTTTGCAAGAGTCCACGCAGCGGCGTGAGAAGGCCATAAATTCACTGCGATTTCTGAGGGTGAACCGTGAACCGACTGGACGGACAAAATGCTTCCAAGGCGGATCAACGACAGACCAACCGTCATCCATTTCCCACCTGGGCACACAAACAAAACATGGATACTTAATCGTGTCACTAGCAAGAAATAATATAACACGGGCTTCCATATGAGAAATCGAGAATAGCAAGTTGTAAGATCGACACAAGGCTTATTGTCCACCCATAACAATCAATTATGCTCAATATATGGCTTAAGTCGACTCGATTGATTGTGTTCATGGTACATATTATTCGGAAACATAAGAAAAGGACCATCAAAACTGCTGCCTTCCCTTCCTACACTACGCCAGGATCTTCAGCGCTCAGTATTGTAGAGGCATCAGGCATCAGCGCTTAGCGTTGACAAGAGCCATGTGCCCGATCAGATCCAGGACCCGGTTGCTGGGGGCAAAAAAAAAAAGGTCAGGTCAGGTCAATTAAAGATTTATGAAAAATACAAGGCTTGAGGAGATTAAGTGCACATTTACCTGTATCCCCACTCGTTGTCGTACCAAGACACGAGCTTCATGAATGAAGAACTTAGACCAATACCAGCCTTGGCATCAAATATGCTCGACCTGGGATGTAGCGAGAAATTTAGCAATTACAACTTCCTTGAAGCTCATGACAAACTATGTAACAGATCTGAACACTTACCTAGTGTCACCAACGAAATCATTTGAAACCACATCCTCATCTGTGTATCCTAAAATACCTTTCAACGAACCTTCAGATGCTTCCCTGAAAACAAAGCACACAAAATGGGTAAGCATATTGTTGCACTGACAAGTTTTCACAAGCTAAAAAGTTAGACGTGGCATATTTACATTCTTTAATTGAAGAAACTGAGATTGGCCTTAATTCATACCAAATTGTTAGATCAACTAAAGAAGACTTGCCCCAATTTCTTTGTTTCCCTAAGCTAGAAAACCTACTTATCCACTGCATGATAAAAGGGAGCGGATAAAATGTATATGAATTCTATTGGTTCCTGGACAACACACACCCTTTCCATATTGATTTTTTTTAAAATAATAATTTTTAAAAATAATTTTACAAAAATAATACCCGAATTTTTCTTCTTAAAAAATATACCTCTGTTGCCATTTCAATTGGCGACAATACAGGGTTCTGTCACCAATTCATTTGGCGACAAAAGCCTTAGCATTGTCGACCAAATGAATCCACAGCAAAATAATCTATTGGCCAATTCAATCCACGATAAAATAGACCTCTGACAGAGGTATATTTTGTAAAAAAAAGTTTGGGTATTATTTTTGTGAAATTATTTTAATAAAAATTCCTTCCATATTTCTCCTCAAGTGCTATACCAAAATTAACCTTCAACATCCTGATAACTCTATTGTACTTTTAGTTACAAAAGGCTAATTGTATCACTCCTAAGCAGTTTGTGCCTTTGCTCACATTGATTAATCCTCTTCTCACTGTTTGTTATGCATTAACAAGCTGCAGGAGTAATACTTAGAGTAATTACAGTCAAAAGATAGCACACTGACAAGAAAACTTTGAATAGTAAAGTTGATGAGAAGTTGAATTGATTAAGAACAGAGCAAGGCCCTGACCAAACAATGAGAGTAATCAGCAATCAAGAGATAACAAATGCAAGAACAGCACTTAGTACATACTTGATAGCTGCTTTCACATCTTCATAGGAAGCGCTTTTCTCAAGTCGGCAGGTCAAGTCAACAACAGAGACGTTTGGTGTAGGAACTCGGAAGGCCATACCAGTGAGCTTTCCATTTAATGCTGGAAGGACCTTTCCCACAGCCTGGTAGCAAAACAAGAAGTGGAATATAAGAAACCTGCAACAACAGAGCTTTTTGCTCTCTCTCTCTCTCTGAGCAGAGATTACCTTTGCTGCACCAGTAGAGCTAGGGATTATGTTTTGACCAGCCCCACGTCCTCCCCTCCAATCTTTCATTGAAGGACCATCAACAGTCTTTTGGGTGGCTGAACACATAAAATCAAGTTAGTCCATGATGGTACCAAATTATAACTCTGGATGTGAGAACATTGGTGAACCCCTGTGCCCATGACAAGTTCAACGAGGAGAAAGGAAACCTGTTGTGGCATGGACAGTTGTCATTAGGCCTTCAACGATGCCAAACTCCTCGTGGACAACCTGCAAACCATCATTCGCACATAAGTATCGCCAACAAGGCAAGCGGTGACACCACATTTCGCAACAGTGAGAATATGTCACGTCAGCATCAGAAATGGCTTGAAGATGCATACTACTGTCAGTGACAATTAAACAGCTTACTAGCACGTACAGGTATACCATATTCTGTTGATATTAAATAAAAAGAAATGATAAAAAGTGGCAAATAACCTTGGCAAGGGGAGCAAGGCAGTTGGTGGTACAACTTGCATTGGAGACAACATTCATGCTGGGGTTGTAATTCTTCTCATTTACTCCAACCACAAACATAGGAGCATCTGCTGACGGAGCAGATATCACCACTTTCTTTGCACCGCCCTATAAGGCAATGGAGATTAACATTTTTGTTGGATGAAAGTGGAGATTTTTTTATTATTATTAGACAAATCATCAAAAGGTTATGAAAATGAGAAGCAGACCTTCAAATGTGTCGACGCTTTCTCGGTTGTTGTAAAAACACCAGATGATTCAACAACATATTCAACTCCAAAGTTACCCCAAGGGATATCTGAGGGGTCTCTGAAATTAAAAGGCCAACCCATAAAACAATGTTAGCAAACAAAAGCATTAGGGGAGAAGACAATTACAAGGCAAAAACAACCTGACCAAAAGTAAAAATACCAAATGTACCACTTTCTAGGGGGGGAAAAACATGGTACAAATTATGGACAAGTGTGTGTACCATAATTTTACCCCAGTGAGCATCAAGCAAAGAAGACGTTGCCTTTTCATTTTGCAATGGTTATAATACATGGGTTCAATATTCATGCAACACTACCGTACTGGACATGTGCACTCACACATTAGGCATCAAGCAGGGTATATCCTCCTTTACACAAAGCTTTTGACAATACAAGAAAATATACTGACTATACTAACATTCGCGCATTCACAATGCAAAGACACTTGATATCTAAATCTGACACTAGTCAGGATTTGGGTGTGATAAAAAAGGGGGAGATATCATGATACACCAAAAAAAAAACATAACTAACAAGTAGTTTAAGAAGTTTCTTGTCCAAATTTACTAGCTAAACTATAAGTACAAAAAATTACATGAAGCAATCAGGAAATTATTTTATGCAAAGAACAGTTCTCACTATAATATATATATTCAGCTAAACCTGAAGCATTCATATTCTTACCTTCTGCTTGTAACTGAGATTTTCTTCCCATTAATCTCCAAGGTTGACTCATCCAAAACCTTTATGGTGCCTTTAAATGGACCATGCGTGGAATCATACTTGAACATATAAGCCTGGAAAGAGAAGAATATCATGGACAAACCAAATGGAAAGTCTTCAGATGAAATTCGCCGCACCTCTAACACAGAGGTTCTTAATCTGTTGAATGAAAGGAGATAACAGAAGAAAAGCAGAAAAAGTGAACATGCCAATTTTCTCATTGGGTACTGCACCAAACAGAACCTGGGAATATCCCATTTTCAAGCAAGATATGATACAAGTACAACATATGATATAGCTCATGATAGATCAAGATTCCATATAAATATGTACAAACTAGGACCATGAATAACATAAGGGATTTCATAATTTCAAGAAAGATGAACTTCCAATATATAATGAAGCTCACACCAGATGGATGTACAGATCAGGATTCATACATATGCAAGTCAGATGAGATCAAACAAAGCATGTCTTCATTAAGCTAAGAAGCACTAGAGAAGTACAATGATGCATATTTGTCTAAGCGACATCTCTACTGGAAATGTATATAGTGTTATCTGCGAATAGAAATTTAAAAGTATATTGAAGGTCATCACTTTCCGTGCAACAGGTCATTCAAAAAGTTGACATCATACTGAAGATGAAAAAACATATAACTGTTGTAAAATCACTACTTTCCCATGCTAGATATGTATCTCGTGTGATGAAGAACCAAACAACTAAAAGTCAAAAACAATAGTCCAATCACTCATGATCAAACATAAGATGCACATTGTCGATATCTGGAATGTACAAAATACTCCTACTGCAGATGTTCTGCGATCTAAAAACGAATAATTTTGTGTCGCTTTCTTACCATGTATTTAGCATCGATAAACGGATCATTAACAGCCACAACTTCAATATCATCTCTACTGGTTGCAATTCGTAGAACTAACCTCCCAATTCGTCCAAACCCTGCAACAACAAGAACACAGGAGTACCATTAGAGCCAAAGACTAAATTAATGGGTACCACCATTTTAAGATCACCTTCAACAACGATGAAATTGAACAAGGGTTCAGTTTGCTAATCCAAATCAATCATGCTTAAAGCATAGCCCAACTATCTAAAACTAAAAATGCATTTGTTAATCATTATGAGTCTTAATGTATCTTATCTGTAACACAATAATTTGGTGAAGCCATTGCTTTCCCAATTTATGCAAAGAACTCACCATTGATGCCGACCTTTGTCTTCTCCCCACTAGAAGATTCTATGGAAAGAGAAGGTAAAGTTGTATCAAACACCACTGGAGGCTGCACAAATATGCTTATAGTTTCATGAATCGAGGAACTTACGAGGGGTGGCAGTGGGCGCCTGTGTGGCTGTGGCTCTTACAGGCTCAATGCTCCTAGCACTGCAGTTCATAAACAGTTATAAAGTTTTAAAAAGTCACTGTGTTACATCTAACACGCAACGTGCATCAACTGCGTTCGCTGCACGCGCTTAGGGCGGTCAATTCACAAAACCGACAAGCTGAGAACACGAGGAATCGGGGTCATATTCCTCACAGGAAATTGCCAATTTCTCCAACCATCGTGATCAGTTGTCCAATTGAACAAGCTGATTGAGAGAAGGTAACAAGAAGACGACTCACGGTGAAGAGGAAGCTCCGATGGAAGGGAAGCTGCAGGTAATCTTGCTCCTCACACACGACACCTGCACCATACCAGCCAAATCGATCAACGGGGGAAATTTTAGCAGTAACAAGTTTAAGCTGCAAAATTGCAGCTAAAGCAACAAAACCAATCTGCACCTGAATTCAGAAAAGTATGAATACATCGATGCTACGAGAAAACCATATAAAAATCAAGGGAACATCTATCAAGCGATTAAAATACAGAAAAGGTGATATCCAACCAACACTACAGTGCCTTTTTTTCCCGCTTCGTTTCGGAAAACGCAGTAGAAACGGCGCTCGTCAAATATCAAAAGGGAAGCAAGTTGGCCATAAGAAAAACTGCATGCTACTTTCGCCATATAAACAACAGTTCCGTTGTACAAGTTCGGTGTCAGTTCCATGAAACAGGAATAAGTTCTTAACAAATTTTCTTTAAAGAAAGAAAAAAGGAGGGGGGGGGGGGGGGATCGGGATGGCAAATGGGACCTTGATGGGATCGGCGGTGCGTGATCCGGCGCCCGGGGTGGCGGAGGCGCGGAGGGGGACGGAGAGTGACGCCATGCGCTGAGGCGGGGTAAAAAAGCCTTGGCCCTCGGGGAGCAGCGGCGGACTGGAGGCGCAGGCGAAGAGGGAGGCGGCGGCGGCGGCGTTCGCGATTAGAGAAGGGCAGCAGGAGCAAGCGGCCTGTGCAGCGCTCTTCTTCTCTCTCGAGCTCGGGCGGAGTTGTTTATGAGTATTTATTTACTTCTGCCCTTCCTCTCTTTGTTTTTTCCCATTTTGTTTGTTCGCCGTTTCGCGTAGGTTCGTCTGTGATATATTAATGATATACGAATCCTAAAGCTATATACGAGTGAGATAAATAGGATAAATAATTAATTGCATCAATTAAACAGTCAATTCTCCCGGTTTTCGCTGTGTGTCGCACCCACGCTACCGTCACAAGCAGGCCATCACCACATTTCAAGCACCTTACTCCAAATCTTAACAATTTAGAGGGTGTCGGCGTAGCTCTATATTTTGATTTTTCATCTCTAGCTCTAACTTATCATTTAGATTTGGTTTTTAAATAGTGTGAATCTGTTAAATAAAGTGTTTGGCTAGAAGGTTATATTCGGATTCAACAGTGACAATATTCTTTACAAAATGACTATGATACTCATGGTTTTGGCACTTGTATATTGTTTATGCATATTACTAGCTTATTTGTAGGGTTCTTTTGTATGTTGTTATTTCAAACATATTTCATTTTTTACCTTTTCAACCAAAAAATATTACCAAGTTATCGTAGTATACATGGACTGACCATTCGATTGTGACGTTGACTTGCATCCCTCAACTGCAATTAGTGGGGGCCAAATGGCGTGGCCTGGCCCGGCCCGGCACGGCACGGCTCGTTTAGGCTCGGCTATTAAACGGGTCATGCCGTGCCGACACTGGCTTGAACGGGTTGATGGGCTGTGCAAGGCTGAGGCCGGCCTATTTAACACAAAAAATTAAAAAAAAATCGAAAAAAATAAAAAATCGTAAAAATTGAAAAAACAGCTTAATTTGAAAATAATCTAGAATGATTAGAAAAACATTTTTAAAAATATATGTAAATTAGAAAAAAAAAACTAAACGAGTCTTGCATGGCCTAGTCTATTCGACCGTGCCGGTACGACCCGTTTACATTCGGATCGTGCTGTGTTGTGTCTGGCTGTGCCCATAGTACCGAGCCGCAGGCTTGCTCAGTTGGCATGGCCCATTTGACCATCTTTAAGCGCAATTTGCATGGTCCTTAGGAGTGTACGCTTGATACCATCTAAATTCTCTCATTTCCAAGTAGCTAACCCAGAATTATGTGCCTTCAAAAATCCATATAAGTTCATTATTCTTAGGGAGGTATGGTAGCCAGTCGACCTCCCCACTACATGCCCGTTAACTGTAGAAACTACAGTGAACAGGGAAATGGATTGCTACGGTACTTTTAAAAACTGTATACGTTTTTTAGATATTAAAAACTTTTTAGCAGTTTTTTTAAGGTATTCTCGAAAAATATTTCATCTCGTTGTTAAAATTTATGTCTATCTCAACAATTCTTTTCGCCCACAGCAACACGCAAACCCGTTACGCATCTAGTTTTATACATTGTGGGGTATTTTCCAGCTAAACGATTCTGCGATACCTGCCACTCCTAGTTTGCTACCTTGAGTACAATCAACTTCACAATGAAAAAGGCCAAAACCTGCGCATTAAAGAGCACTCAAAATAGTACTCCTACTACTAATAATAAAAAAGAGCACTGAGTAGTGGGGCCAGGAGTGCAAAGGAAAACGTGAGGGGCGCAGAACTGCAGCTACCGCGTATCTACGGTTTGTTTGGTACTTTGGTTTTGGGCGGGCCGTCGCATCAAAAAAGCCAGTTTGGTGCGTCCGCCGGAAAGTTGGCACAGCCCGGCCCGCCTAAACTCTTGGAGGTGGCGCACTCGTCCCTGCGCGCGTCCGCACAACATCTCTCGTGCGGCCGTAAAGCGACGACCACGAATATGCTGCCAACTTGCGTGCGAACAACTCCACCAGGGCATCAATTCCGTTGCGCGATACTTGAAACGCAGGAATTTTACGGCTCCTACGAAATTTCTTCGAAATTTTCCATTCTAGACTGAATGGCTGATTCATGAGCGATTCAGGGTTTAGCTGTAGTTTTTTTGTAAAGCTATTTTTGTTTTTGGTTTTTGGATTGAAAAATAGTTGTAGATTTTTTTTTATAAAAGAACGTTTGATGAATAGCTAATTTCGCTCAGCAATAAACTGCAAAAACATGTTTAACCTAACTTTCAGCTTTTGGTTTTTACTAGTTATATATGGCTTCTAGCTTAAGGCAAAAGCCGATTAAAAACTGAGCTGGCCTCAGGGCCTATTTGGAGGAGCTGTAGCTTTTCTGAAACAATATCTTTTAGTTTTCTGAACTGAAAAACAGCAGTAACTTTTATAAGAGAATGTTCGATAAATAACTAATTTCCCTCAACAATAAGTTACAAAAGTAAGTTCAGCCTAGCTTTTAACTTTTGCTAGTGATATATGGCTTATAGCTTATGCTAAAAACCGTTTAAAAGCTAAGCTGTTCGGAGGCATAAAGTTTACTGGATTTTTGAAAGCTGAATGTGTTCCTAACCAGACGCTTAAACTTGTTAGATAATCTAGAATCTCTGTCCTTCCACTAATCGACCACGAAACACTAGCACATGGAATATACCTCGAGAGTTTGTGCTTTTCCCTTGTAAACTCTAAGAAAATGTCAATTTCAGAAAATGAATAGTAGTAGTACATTTGGTACGTTGTAGTAAAAGGCTCAGGTGCATCTTTGGTGTTTTTCCGTGCGTCCCGTGGGACGTCTTTTGCCATTACTCAATTTTTGTCAGGCACGGTTCTCTGGCTAGGGATCGGAAGAACACTGAGTTGGCTGGCCGGGTGAGAAGACATGGAGCCGTAGAGTGATTCAGGGACGGGCTCTAAGTACTACTGCTACGTCGATGCTACAGGAGGAGATACATCGTCTCATACTATTATCTTGTTTTAAGATTCATGTAACTGTGAGACCCCGTTCTGAAGAACAGGAACCTCCATGTGATTACTGTGCTATTCCCTGGATCAGTAGCTAGCACTCACATGTTTACAACATTTGTATCAAAATCATACACGCAAACACACAGAAGAACTTACATAACTGAAATAATTATACAGAGTTCAGTACAAATTTGAACCATTTTAACAGCGGAAATAAAAGCGAAACCAAAAGGAACTAAAACTCCAAACAGCCTTGCGGTTGCCCACTAAACCCTCAGGCACCGACTAGGCAACCTAGAAGAGACTATCGTCAAAACCCCGAGACTCGCACTGAAAGAACGCTGTCGTCCAAGAAATCGCGATCTTCTTCCTCCGAGACAAGAGATGCAAGATTGAGTACATTGGTACTCAGCAAGACTTATATTGGTTCACAGATGCATTTAAGTAATTATGCAGGTTGAGCAAATGACAGGCTATGGTTATTTTGCAGTTGAACGAAAACATTAAAGTAAATAAGCATAATAGATTGCAACATTCGCATTTTAATAAAAGCAATTGAAAGACAGAATGATAAGCAAATATTCCAGATTTTCAACCCAGTCTACCCGACTGCATATAACTCCGGTGTCGATCCTTTGACACAAAAGATGGTTGAAAAACAGTTTCCAAAAGCCCAACCCATTTTGGAAATCTCCAAAACTCTAGCATTGGGAGGATTTTCCCCAAGTGCCCGTTACCGCGGGCGCGGCTAATCGATCAGATTTTTCACTCTGCAGAGGTGTACACTTTACCCACAAGGAATGATCAACCTCTTTTGCCAGGCCAATTAACACACTTCCTTCGGTGTGTCGGCAAGGAGATCATACAAAGCTGTTACATTATTTAGATATGGCTTTACACCAACCCGGGACGTTAACCCTCGCCCTGAAGACAGAGACACTCACCCAAGTCGTGGATCTACATTTATCACACACACACCACGTCTCTGTCCAGAGCAAGGCGTACACCGTTGCATTGGTATGTAGAAACCCCTGCTGCATGCACTGACCGGACTGCCTGTGCAATCTCCCGCCTTCCATAGATGCAAAGCCAAATCTAAACAACTTATTAAGCTAAGACCCGCCCATACAAGCCCTTGTGGTTGCACGAAACATGGTTCTACAACATCCCACTTGCTCGGTCCTTAATCTGACACGGGCGATACTCCAACCTAGCTACGTGCAAATCCTTTTGCACAACCGGCTAGCGCCAAATAACCACCCGCGTCAAAACATAGTTTTGTTTGAGGGTTTTTAGCAAATTATCATCAACCAGTTCCCAAAAGATCATATGACAGTTGAAAAGACTGAAAATACCAACGAAAGACTTAAGCAGGAATATTATTATGCTAGCGGTTATACCCAAATATGACATTAAGTATGTCTAGCTCAATCTAAGGTTTACAAGGTTCACAAGTCCATACAGATTGAGACAAACCATAATTTACAGGATTAGCTACAGTTCTAACCCAAAATAGCACTTTTAGGGGGAATTATCCGGATGCACCGTACATAAGCAAAAACAACATATAGTAGGTGAATTATCAGGCTCAACGTGATCAAGGAGTTGCTTGCCTTGCAAATCACTGTCAAGAATAAAATCTGGATCTGCAGAACAGTCTTCTTCTTCTTCGATGATGTCGGTCTCTACTCGTTGCAAACAAGAAGAAAAAGAGAATATCAGCAAACTCCAAATGGCAAAAAGAAAACAGACAGATAAACAGGTAAACACAATTCGAATCAAACAAGCAACTGCTATTCGTGAAATATTCGAATTTAAACATCGAATTATAGATGCTAAAATTATTTGAAATGAAATGATTGTTCATTAGCTACTTTGGAAGATGCAACACTCAAAGAAACAGAGCCCTCTCTGTTTTTCTCAAAAGAACCAAGAAGAGAGCACTTTGAAAAACTATATCATCTAGGGTTATAAACCTAACAAGATTGATGTGCATTAACTACAGAAATTAGAGTTTAAGCCTTGAATTAGCTAGATCATACTTTAATTATCAAATCTAACAACTTCTTTTAACTTTTAGGGTTTGGATGAAACTTGAAAACTATTGTTGAAAAGGCTTGGTTGAACTCTGGACTTAGCTACAAAACTGGCTTAAGGAAAGAGGGCTAAATCATATCACTTAAGGTTATTGCACTTATGGAAACTAAGTGAACCAAAGCTCTAAAACCGAATATTTTTCTGGAATCTGGTAGAACAAACTTTGGTTATCATTTCTACACTATTCTTCCAAAATTTCTTACTTGGATGAGTTATTTTACACATGGTTGAAAAAGCTTGATTGCTTCAATCATTCAGCAAAACATAAAAAGTAGACTCATTCGCTTAACTTGTTTTGCATACAAACCTTAACAAAATGTCATTCTCTTCCCAGAATCTACTAGATTATACTTTGTGAAGTACTTCTATACCATTTTTACATTCTTCCTTATTCATATAATCCATTTTATCATATGTTGAAAAGGGCTATATGAACATAGAAACTAACTTATAACCTTTCAATTTTTCATTTTCATTCTTTACTAAACTATTCAACATCTTTCATCCATTTTATTCATGAAATCAGGGCATGATTTTAAAAACATTTTAAAAGTGAATTTGAGTTATTTTGAACTTGTTCATAGCCAATTACATCTATTTTGGTTATAACTAGTATTGTTTTTCTTAATTGAACAACTATCACAAATACTTTTCCCTAAGTATTTTCACATGAGCAACTCCCCATGATACATACCTCAATATAATGAACTTTTAAACATTCAAACTTTAATCTTTTCTTTCATTTACTCTAGTTCATTTTTCATGCTTAATATTCATTTTTAAGCAACATGATATATAATAAGGTATCAAAGAAACATCTGGTCTATTTGAAATACTCATAACTCAGAGACTCAACAAAAACTTACTTTTCCTTAATTGGATCCTCCCAAAAATATTTTATTCATATGACCCTATTTACACTTAAGCTTCTCTTTAATTTTTCCTAAAATCACATTTTACTCATCTATAGAAATTTTTGTATATTTAGAAACTACAGAACTTTATACGAATTTAGAAATTAGTTTCACTCAATTTGGCCAGATGATTCAAAAGTTATGAGCATTTGAATTCCAACCGGTTTCTGAAAATCATCCAAAAATCAGAAATACGCTTTCGCTTCAGAGGAAACGGCTTCCTCACGCGCGCGCAAAAATGCGTTTAAACGCTCTGACTCCCTGACAACCGGGCCCACGGTCGCTGACCCGAGCAGGGCACCACGGTTTCTTGCTCGCCGCCGAACTAGCTCACCCGGGCGAATGGCAAGACCATGGGCACCAAAGACACCGTCGCGCACCATGGGTGGTATCCATTCGCCGAGAGGTGGTCGGAAGGTGGCCGCCACCGTGAAGGTGCGGCGGCGCCATGGTCGCGACAATAAACCTCGCTAACGACTACCATTCCGTGAACTAGGGCTAGGCGAGCTACGGTGACCCTGGGGATTCGAACTCACCGGATGGCTGGGTCGGAGAAAGCTTGCACCGAGCTGCCACCGTGCGCCGGCCGTGAGGAAGAAGAACGGCGGTGCGGCGGCGCTACGAGCGAAATGAAGCCAAAATAGCGAGTGATCAGTAACCCTTAGGTGCTAGAGAAGCTCGAGGTGAGGTCAATTCGGAAGATTGGGGAAAGACTCACCCGATTCCACGTTTTCCCCCCTTTCGGGTTCCTGCGGACGAACGGGGAAGAACGACGCCTCCCAGGCTCCCAGCTCGGTGAAGTGGAAAAAGAGAGGAGCAGCAGAGAAGTGCGACGCGAGGGCAAGGCATAAAGCCAGGTGAGGTTGATCGCATTCGCGGCTTTGGGCGCACTACTCGGCCGGCTTCTTACATCGAAGCGCGAGCTGCGACGCTGCCGTCTCTCCAACGCGGCTCGACCATGATTGACCGAGCACAGGCGTGGGGAAGACTCCTCGCGACGTGGAGGCCATCGCTTGCGCCGGACGGGAGCAGGTGATGAATCGGACGCGAAGGACGGCGGCGTCTGCGACTCGGCTCGACCAGGGGAGAAGAAAGGGAAGGAAAATCGCGATCTGAGGCTGACGGGTGGGGCCGGGGCCCACTGGCAGCGAGACAGCCTCGCCTCAACTGACCAGCTCGTCAACGATTCAACAGGGCCGGGCCCACTTGTCAGCGAGATAACCGATTTTAATGTGATAAGACAGAACGGGAATTCTCTAGATTTCGCATTGGTTTAAGCTCTAAACTAATTCCAGATTTTTCCAAACTTTTTGAATAAGTATTACTGATATTAACACGTCTACTGGAAAATTTTGAGACAAAAACTCCTTTTTGGAAATTTATTAAAATTCTGACACTGTACCCTGGTTCTAAACTTTGATTTCGGTTTTTGATTTAATTACAGGTCCATTTCCTAGGATTTATTTTTTAAACTTTTTGGAGAGTTTCCAAACCTTATAATTGGACTACTGTAAAATTTTAAAATCAAAAACATGAGCCATTATTTCATAAAAATTCTGACAATCATTTTCCTTACATTTTGGACCCACTGTATTTGAATTTTTAATAGGCCTATATCAATTCATTTAATTATAAAAATTTTATCAGTTATGTATCATATCTCCAAGGATTTATATAAATTTTATTGGATTTTCTTGACATTAATTATTTTTCTTTCTAATTTTTGATTCACTGTTTTTAGTCAAAAAAGTAGATACATACTCTATTTAACTTGCCCCTAAGTTTATAAAAATTCTACTTACTGGTAAAAATTATAACCAGATCAAATAGGACTCATGGTAAAATTTTCTAAATTTTATTTTCATCTTTTTACCTTTTTCTTTGCTTTTCCCTTTTTATTTAATCTTTTCCCATAACACAAAATCTAAGAAATTCTAATTGGAGCAAATAATACCTAGAATTTCAAAACCACTTATATTAAGATTTAGATTGTTTATTTTCCACTGTTCCAAACTTTCAGGTCGTTACAGTAACTTATATTGAGGATGATGCATAGAAGTATCGCTCAATCTACTACTACTACGCCAATGCATGCGTGGCAACCACTGCTACAGGAGAAGACACATCATCTCATACTATTATCTTGTTTGAAGGTTTATGTAACTTGTATTGAGAATGATGTATATGAGTACCTGGTCCCTCAACTGTATTAAGAATGATGTATATGAGTACCTGGTCCCAAGTTGAGGGAGCCCACTTGATGATTGACTGATATGTACTACTCTTATACTAACCTCCTGCTCGGTTGGAGACTCGGGTAGGGACAGAGTTGAGGTGTAGTCCTATATGAACTGCAACTTAAGCAGTCTTTATAGGACCGTTCGATCGGAAATCGACGGCTCAGAGCGGATGAAAATACATACATTTTCACTGTAGCAAAACACTGTTCAGTGTACTATATCAAACACTGTTTATCATCTTTTTGAGTGATGTCTGCTCATTGACTTAATCAGATGGTGCACACTTGTAGGGACTGCACGGGTAGGTAGTGCACATCTATAGCCTTCGATTTTTTGTGAGGACATAGCATGGTGAATTCTGATCACAAATGCGGACTATTTTTTGTTTCCACACAGGCTACGTGCCTGCAAGATTGTGGGCTGCCAAGAGTATCATGTTTCTGAAGGCCAAGCGTTGACATACATCGCACGGTATGAATTCAACTTGTCCTTTGCTTAATTTGTAAAAACATTTCCATTAGCATGACCTTTGGATGCATGATGATAGCGTTAGCATTAGCTGTGATGTGATCCCCAAGAAGGCATGCACCAACCGAAAAAAGTTGGGCCTTTCAATCGCATGTCGGCAGGTCATGTACGGTCGGCGTAACGATCCACATTTGATAGCCCAGCAGATCACTTCACTCATCCACCGGCCCATCTTTGCAGCTTGCTTGCTTTCTTCTGCTCCTCCTTGTTCTTCACGCCCGTCTTCTCGAGAATACCTTATTCTTCTTTCTCTTATTTTCTCTCCTTTTTCTCTTTGAGAATGTTTAAAACTTTGCGCCCTTCTGTAAAACAATGGCCCGACTTTGGTGAGGTAGAATTCTTTCATATATTTTTTTCTTTTTTCTACTTGCCAAGTGGAACAAACTGCTTTGGACCCGGATTCTGGCGGATACAAGCAGCATGGGCTTTATTTTATACGCGAACTGTGATAATAGTGTTATGATTCTGAGAATAACCATGTCGGCTTGCTATGGCTTGAGGAGTTGAGGGCAGTTTAAAGCTAAAGATAATACCAATTTTAAGTCCTTTCTCTGACTGACGAATCTGCTGATAAATAGGCCGAATTAACTCTACCGTTTGACCCGATCTGACCATGCAAACCAACACAGCATGCATACAAGCATTCGTTGGAGACACTGAGCGAGACGGACCCCTTGTGTCTTTCTTATATCTTGACCATAATCAAGGGCAATTCATATACGACGCAGCATTGCATATTACTACTGACACAGCGTACGGTGAGCATCAGAGTCCCACTAATTGTGATGGCATGTGAAGTAGCTAGATCAATATGTAGTTTGAGGACCACACCTACGTAGCGTCTAAAACAGTAAAGCATTCAGCTAGCATGTGTGATGTGTAGTGTAACCTAATTATCCAAATTAAGGTGGGAAAGTAAGGCAACAAAATGTCAGATTAAATAGTTCAAACTCAACATTAATTACTACAGTATAATATAATCCTTCGAATTGAAGCGTTGTAGCATTTGACAGACTCATCAACGCACCAATGATGCTTTACACTGCGATCTTGTCAGATGTCTTGTCTCCTCTACTCGAAATAGTCAAACTTTAAAATTTTGACTATAAATATATTTTAAAATATTTAAATTGGAAATATGGAAACATATATGTAGATTTGTCTCCAGATGTATCTTCGTAATATTATAATTTTATTAGGCTTTATAAATAATAAAAATTAATGATCCCAACTATATTTTAGAGATTATATCGATGTCTAAAATAACAACTATTTAGGGCAAGAGGGAGTAACAACTAGGTTTAAAGTCCGGGGGTTTTCTTTACTAAATGATGCAGCCTTTAATTTACCTTTAAGCAACAATTTTCCCCTGTAGCCTTGATTTTTTAAGTTCGTAGGCGTCCACGAGTTTTTAGGTCTTTTCGTAGCCTGGCCATTTGATCTCACATGCACCATGTCTGGTCCATGTGCACATCAACTTGTTGGTTTTTTTACAATACCTTTTGTTTCGTTGAAACTGGCTAGATTTCTTTCAATTACGCAGTACCCATTGATTTTTGGGGAAAATAGCTCAATAACATTGTAAATATGTATAAATTGGAAAATAATACCAAATGTGAGAATTGTAAATTGGAAAATGATACCAAATGTGAGAGAATGATAAGTAGAGTCCGAGGCCACATGTTGGTGACATATCAATGCTATTTTCCAGCTCACACAATCTTTGTAGCGTTAGCCTTGATTTTTTTATCCTATGACCTGCGTATGCTTTCCAACAGAACGGTATGGTGCAACAAAAGACAAATCTAATTCCAATGCCTATGTACGTGAGTTGGACTGGCCCAATGGTGTAGGATCTGAGAGATCAACGGGCCGGGCGCCACTCTACACTTGTGCAATAAGACCAATGGAACGTTGACCACATCATGGAGGTAACGTGGTGTGGGGTATGAGTTAGGGCATCTGTTTCCCTGTCTCGAGATAGATCAGACAGTACTACTGTGATAGGCTGGAATTCAGATGAGAAAAATATACATGGGTAGAAACAGAAAAAAGACAGCAATAGGATCAGACGGAATTTTGGTTAGGGCCATAGTCATCAGCCATACATGTTGTGTGCATGTACAACATTGTAGTCTTATACAATAGTTTCATAAAAACATAAATCCAACACATATATATTCGGAAATTTGCTAAAAACTACAATGCAAATAGTTAAGGTCTTACAAATCCTAAACCATTAAAATTAGAATCAATTCAATTAACAAATTTAACACGTTAAAGATGACAATCTCCTCGTGTTTTCCAATTTTTTTTTTTGAAAGATACCAGTGCATACCACCCAGCACTTCACCTAGATGCTAGATCCGCCCATGGTGGTGAGGCTTGTGGAATGTCCAAAACCATGTGTGCTTCCACTGTTTCCACGTGGTGGGCACAAGTTTGTAAAGTAAAATGCTCTGATGAGAATATGATGAGATACACTAGGTATATATATACAGCCTCTCGATATATTACTTCCGGCGACTGGCCACATATACTAGATAGCATGCATGTTGTGTTCACTGATCAAATTGTGAGACGATGAATGAGTAGTATTTGGGTACACTAGCTGTTGTTTAAATCGTGTAACTCACCAGTTGTCATCG
This sequence comes from Otatea glauca, assembly GCA_036346275.1. Taxonomy (NCBI): domain Eukaryota; kingdom Viridiplantae; phylum Streptophyta; class Magnoliopsida; order Poales; family Poaceae; genus Otatea; species Otatea glauca. The sequence goes on from CM070721.1 coordinate 59,974,997, forward strand.
TCTCGGTTGGAATAATCTTGGTGTTCCTATACAGCTGATCGCAATGGCTGACTTAGAACTAAAATAGAGGAGGTAGTCATGTAGGAGACTAAATGACTTTTTATGGATGAATGGTGCTGTAGGGGATATTCACGTTCCAGCCAAAGGTAGGGTGGACTTAAGCTCCGATTTAACCCACTGTTGGGTCCGTGGGTTAGTTAATTAGATGGTAAATTTTGATAAGCTAAGGACGACATACATACGCTAGTTAGGAACTTATGTGTCTCACCTCTTGTACAAATGTATAGGAATTCGATCTCTTCTCTCCTCCTAAATTTATATGCTAAGAGCATGTTCTTGGTTCTTAAATTATGCTAGGTTTTGATTCCTTTGTTTTTTTAAAAAAAAATGCTGGGTTTCCTGAAACAGCTCAACATATCAGACAAGCTGTTTTCCGACCGGGTGGGCCTCAACGGTTTATTCTTTGTGGGTACAAAATTGAGAATACTACTCCAGTACTATTATGCACACAACATGAACTGTGATCCGGCTACTACTACAAGCAAGGGTGCAAACAGAGCAGATTCGTGCCCTATTCCATGTATTCTTTCCTGAGTCGGAGTCGAACACCACTAATTCCGGTTATCTGTTTCTCTCTTCCGTACCCGCTTTAAAAGACTTCGGTTGCTCTGTCGAATATAAGTTAACTGTTCTATTTGCACCCTGACTGCAGTGCAAAAGCAGATAATAAGAGTGTGTTTGATTGAGCAGGACTCGGTGTCATTTTAGCCTGGCTTGATAGACCAGGCCAGTGTTTAGAGCGTCAGTCCCGTCCCAGTTAAAACCTGCATTTGCAGATTTGCTGCAAGGACACTGCACTTGTACGGTGCGGTTTGGGTTGCGTCCGCCACGTACGTACGTCGGTATTGATCGGCCCAACGCTTGCTACCCTCTCGGACGCAGAGGCCCGCGGGACACGGCCGGCGTGGCTCCGACGCTCGCACCGCCCCACGGCCGACTGCCGTGCCGAGGAGCTTCTTCTTCCCCCCTCCCCACCTCGGTACGCCAAAAAAAGTGGCTGCTCCGTTGACGGTGGCTCTGCCATATATACAAGCACACATGCATTGTTCCGACCACGGCCGGTCCGCTGTTCTAGTTTCCAGGACAATCTTGTCAACACCCATGCAAAATGTAGAATTGTAGACGCGTGCTTTATTCTTTCCCCTTGTTTATTCATGCTGCATGTCTACTCTTTTGTTGGGAGAATCGTTGCAATGCGTCGGAGCTGGGACTGGGTACCAAGCGTTATTATTAAGTTTTTTTTTATATAAAATTATTTGGTTTATTATTTAAGTAGTTATTTCAAATTTAAGGTATTAAGCCACTAGCGAGAGGAGCATCGTTAACTTTTTTTTCGTTCGAAATAGACTTACTTTAATTTTGAACCTATTAACTACTCTAATCAAGAGATTTTAATTCAAACCCAAACAAGCTTTTAATCGCTTCATTCCTGGAGCTTACTTAGCTGTCCCTAATCATCACCACTAACTACATTCTCTTTAGCTAAATAGTTCAACTAGTTAGCTACAAAGACAGACTCATGGCATTATCCTTATAGCTCAAGCCACTTGACGCGAAAAAAGGCACACCAACGCGCTCCATCCAATTCGCAGGCTCGCAGCACGGTAGTGTTTTATTGGCGTACGTCCGGACCACATGGGAAACCGCTTCCCACCATCACCACCACGGGTTTTTCCTTCTTCCCACAACTCCACTCACGGATCACCATCTCCTCTATAAGACACCACCAAGACCATTCGCCCACCTACCGCACACACTCGAAGTATCCATCCGCCTACCCGCCGCTCACACTCGCCAGGATTCGCTTGGACCGATTGACCGTCGAGATGGCGGAGGGCAGTGCCGCCTCGGCCGCGCGCCCGGCGTCGTCCTGCCGCCGCCGGGGCTCCGGCGGGTGCGGGCTGGCGCTGGGCCGGCTGGTGCGGAAGCTGCGGAGGCAGAGCAGGATGCTGTGCACGGCCGCGGCCAGCAGCGCGCGCCCCGCGGCCGCGGCCCGGTGCCAGTACGACCCGCTCAGCTACGCGCGCAACTTCGACCGCAACGGCTTCGGCACCGCGCTGGACGACGACGACGTCTCCGCCCACCTCTACCACTACACATTCGCCTCCCGATTCGTGCTCGCCTCCTCCGCTCGGCAGCCGCAATAGGGCATGTTGCCAATTGACGCGTGTGTGGCCAGTTAGTGTCGCAGGTAGCAAGCCAGTAGAGTTAGGTGTACTCATCTTCTTCTTTATCCCGCAGCTGCTGGTGAGTGGTGAGCGTGTTTATATGAGGTGGGAGTGATGGTTGTAAGAATTTCCTGGCCTCCTTGTCCTTGGCTCCTTCAATTTGGGTCACTTGGGGAGCTGGAGGAGAAATAGCCAAGTGGAAATCAAATGTTTTACAGATATATTTGGAAGATTGTAGTATAATTTCTCGGCTTGATTTCTTCTTGTCCATGATCATGTCCATTTCTAATGTTCTTCACGCAACTCTTTCTTCATAATGTTCTCAGATTAATCGGTTAATGGTAGAAGCTGCGAAAGACCATGGGGAAAAATTAGTTAGCCTAGCCAGCGTGCAACCATCTATATGTAGCAGATTCTTGGGCTTTTTCCTGGTTAGCTAGCTCTGCGGGACAGAAAGCTGCATGTACGTCACTGACCGAGGTAGACGAAGCAGAGCTGATGTCAGCTTACCCAGTGAGGGCGGAATCTCTGGCATGGCAGGAGCCACAAGATGAGGTGAGGCTGGCAAGTTTTGATCGCATCAAGTGAGTGGTTGGTAGTACTACAATTATTGCTCACGACGTCGCTGCTGCAGGCTGCAGTCAGTGAGGCACCACCGATGCACCACAGCGATTATTCGCTCGGGAGCAGGAGTGCAGGACGCCCCGTGTCCCACGGATGACGCGTGCACCGATCAGCGGCGAGGTGCAGGGAAGCGTGAAAATGGTATGTACTGGTTAGTTGGTTGATAGTATGTACTGCAATTATGGCCCGTGAATGCACTGCCGTTGGACACAATCCGCTTTGGGCCTAAAGGGTGGGCTGTGCTTTGGTTTTGACCACAATCTGGACCACCTTGCTGTGAGTGGGCTGAAGAGTAACCTCGGAATTTGTATCGGGACTTTTTATCATTCTTGGAGTTACTCATTCCGTTCGTAAATATAAGCTCTATGATTTGAATAATATTATTTAGAAATATAAAGTTTATATATAGATCTAGAGGGTGTTTGGCATAGCTCCAGCTCCACTAAAATCTGTAGAGTTGGTGGAGCAGGATATTCCTAACTCTAGAAATTTATGGAGCTGGAGCTGTAGGTACGTATTTAAGTGGGTCATCTTGTTTACATTTTAGACTAAAAAATAAACTTAATTCACTTTATTTTAGTCTACGAGCTCCAAATCTGAGGTGGAGCTGAGATCTGGAGCTCTGCCAAACAGAGCCTTAATGACGATTTTTATTATACCTCTATTTATTCTTTCTCAACTATATAAATTTATTTATTATCATCCACACAAAGTATTATCTCTCATCTTCCAACACAATTAAGTAGAGTATCTAAATTATTTTCTCTCGTACCTTTCACCACAACCTTAATCCTTGTGCAAAGCCCAAATATATCATATTTTTTTGTGACTGAAGTGAGTACCTTGATACCTTATAAGGATGATAAAAAGTGTCCACTAGATTACCTTTTAAACTCTCAGTAACTTTATACTTTAAACTTATGTTACCTCGATAGGTCAATGAATAGCTTGTTACCTAGTAATAAATTGTAAAAAGTCTTCCGTATTTGTCTGGCCAATGAAGCAGTACTAGTTCTAATATTTCCGGTTCTTTGGCACTTCGCAGACAAACGCCGAAAAACTTTAGAAAGGAAGGCTAGGAAAAAAGAGGAGCCAGTGTTGAGAAATACTGTGTCATTGATTGTTTGCGATGGGGCGGGGCAGGTTCCAAAATTAAGTTCAAACCACACGTAGGAAATTCTCGAGCCATGTGGCGAACTCGAAGTAGTAAGACTACTGATAGCTGTGAGGTGAAATTTTCCACACAGAAGACAAAAAGCTCTGCTGTAGAGTAACAGCTGCCAGCTTAACCTGGAATAGTGGAACATTGGAATTCTCCAGGTTTGATAAATCCTGGAAAGACCGGTTACAGACTACAGAGTACATACCTTAGTCGAGCCAACACCCTGCGTCCCTGTCGCCGGGTAACCAGAATCCGTTCTACTACGCGATATTGTTTTGACGTATTTTATCTATTTTATTAAAATATTATGTATAAAATTTAAATTTATTTTTAATTATATATTTACACTGTACTTTTGTTATACCTCAATATTTGTAGTCTTTAATATTAATAATAATCTCTTAGTTTTTGGTACGAGGTTTATTGAAAAATCCTGATCCGCCACTGGTAGCACTCATCGACTGATCAGCTGTTAAGTCTTCGGAAGAAAAGTCGGTCTACGAATACATTCAGGCTATGCAGCAAAGTGGCACTGAGACTCTTGAGTCAATGCTTGACTGGAATGGCAAGCATAATACCAGGTCATCATTCATCAGTCAAATCTAAATCTCCGTATTTGCGGGATGATAGGATCAGACACCAAACTAGCGGTTTTTCCGGAAGTTTTGACTCATCCTACTCATATAAATATATCATCACTACATCAATCATCTGCATTAATAAGTTCAATCTACCTACTATTGATATCAAATATTAGAATATTATTTTCTTTATTATAGAAGAGTAAGTTTCATCGTAATCAATACCGGGTCTTTGTGTGAACCCTTTTGCTATAGGTCTCGCATTGTATCTCACAATCTGATTGTTTTTATTTCTCTTCTAAATGAAAACCCATTTTGGTTCTACAGGGAATACTTTAGGAGGTGTTCGGTTAACGGGACAGAATACTTTCCTTTTGATGAACAAGCGCAATTCTGCCTTAATTGTTTCTTTCCATTTGATCCAATCTGAGTGTTTCTGTTACTCTGCCATGGACTTTGGTTTTGAATCTAGATCAAAAGTTTAAGCAATTTTTGAGGCAGAATATATGTCAACAATTGTAGTCTTTCCTTTATACAACTCTCTCGAATCCATATAATTAGTGCAAATTTCTTCATTAATTTATTCTAGCTTATCATGGTTTCCCATAATGATGGAGTCTAGGTGTTCCAATTTTCCAGCGTCAGATTATGTGCGCAAATATTCGTTTGGATTACCATCTTCAAGATGACTCACTTCAGGGATCTTCTCAACATCAGGTTAATCTTCTTCTACTGACTTGGGAAATGTTCTCACGTGTTCGGTTCTCCATTTCTTCGTACATCTCAGCAGAATCGAGTTTTGTGCGCCTGGATGTCCCCCTCTTTTTATCATGAGGGATAAGAGTGGATTTAGTATTCTTTTAGGGTATTTTCATTCTTTCTGATAAGTTTAGTGCAGCTATACAAGATTTTGTCGCTCCCTTTTGATCAATGAAGACATCTAGAAGATTATTCTTTGAACTTCAACTTTGAATTCTTTAGTGTGTAGGTCTCAGGACTGAATGCCTGTGACATTCCAATCTATTTACCGACATTCTTTAGTGTGGTACTTTTCTCCCCGTAATGCTGAAAAATTGTTATCATCAAAGATACAATAAACGTACCAAGCCATATACAAATCCCCTGTCATAGGATCTAGGTATTTAATAATTAACAAAGATTCATAACCTGCATAGATCTCTAACTTCCCGTGATGGCCTATGGATGCACGTTGTGGTGGTGAGATTAGCACGTATAAAACACAGTCAAATTTTCGCATATGGGAAATATTTGGTTCTTTCCCATACACTATCTGCAAAAGGGGATATTTCATGGTATGTAATTGGTCTGAGTTGAGTTAATACAACAACATGCAACACTGTGTGACCTTAACAACTGGTGGGTAGCCTACAATTCTGTAAGGTCTAGCAATAAGTTTTATTCTTTTAATAAATGACTCTATAAGGCTATTTTGTGTAGATATGAGGTACTGAATGCTTTACATTAATTCCCTAAGAAATAAAATAATGATTAAATGCTTCTAAGGTAAACTCGCTAGCATTGTCCTCCGAGCAGATCAAAAGCATACATCGGACCATCTAGTAGAAGTATATTTTAGTACCATAAAGTATCTGAAGGGACCCGACAGAGGCCGAATAGGTTCACAAATATCACTTTGATTTTTCTCCAGGAAACTCAGCGATTCTTCCCTAATTGTTAGATAGGAGGGTCTACTGATGGGTTTCCCTTTAGCATAAGTAGGGTATAAGAAGTCTTCTGGTCTAGAAAAATCATACTTTTTATGATATGGCCAGTATAATTATTAACGATTGTTCTCATCGTATTCAACCCAAAATGACCCAGTCGATCATACCAAATCTTGAAGAGTTTTGAGCTTTTAAGTATTGTTTTCATCATAACATAAACTTAAGGTTTTATATATGTATAGTATAATCCTGCGGAGAAGAAAGGAAGTTTTTCAATCACATATTTATTGCACCCGTTAAATTTAGTCATTAGTAGATATTTCGCACCATCCTCATTTTGTCTCCATGTGCAAACCATTTCAGACAAATGTCTTTGAAATTCAATAGAGTACGACTCGATTCAGAGTATAAGAGAGTATCCTCTATTATTATATGAATACCCATAGGGAGAACTATGATGACTCTTTCGGTGCCAACAATAAGAGCATCGCTTCAGGCGATGATTAAAATATTTCTACTTTTCTTAATCAAAATTTTAAAATATTTAATTTCCTAACAATTGAATTTGTTGTGCAACTATCTACAAGATAGTTTTCTTCCTCCATCATTGGATTATACATTGTTTTATGTTAGAAGTATGATTTAGCAATCAAATAATTATTGCATTAGGAATATATTATAAAATGTAGAACAAACATGACAAATGAATGAATGAATCAAATATTCTAGAAAATAACAATTATTTAATTTTAAATGAAAATCGCTCGATTGGAGCGTAGACTATTGTTCATTCAAGAATTAAGACTAAATTGATAAGGAGACTCGTAAGGAATATGTGAGAGCGACTAGCAAAACGAAAGAATATTTAGGAGACTAGTTCAAGTCTTCATATAAGTCATGGGTGTCCTTTTGGGACTCCTGGAGCTCAGTCCCGAGAAAATCTTCTTCATCTATGAGAGTGTTTCCATATCCGAGAAGATCCTTTTGGAACTTCTCTGTAGGATCAAGAACCATATCATCAAACTTCTCGACGTTCGTGTCAACTACATGTTGAATGGTGAAATGTGACTCAACATTATTCCCATAGGTCTTCTTAATTTTTCTAGTGGATTGCATGTAAAGGCCTGTCAAATACTTGGGTGTGCGGCAGTTGCACGGCTAATGGCTGGTGTATCCACACCAAAAGCAGGGTTATACATAGTAAGCAGCGTTGTTGGCTGAGTTTTGCTTCTGGAAACTCCATGGCCTTTGCTTTTACCTCTCTACTGGGGCTTGAATCTTCCCTTCTGTATTCTGCCATTCTTCTATTTCCCCTTTATGTCTTTAATCCTTTTTGTGACCATGGCTATTGCTAGTCTGCTGAGTATTGGCATGTGTTTCAGGCATTGTTTATGTCTATTGGGAAAAATATGACGATTCTTCATCAAGAATTCATCATACTTCTCTGCTTCTAGTAAAGTATAGATAAGCTCAGAGTACTTCTGGTACTTAGTACGATGGTACTGTTACTACAATAGATTGTAATATCTCGAAAAACACAAAACTGAATAAAATATAAATTGAATTATGATTTTAATCTGAATTTCTATTTTTCTATGCTTCTCTTGGATTTCGACCTTAAAGAAAAACTATTTTCAATATTAAATTGTTAATTTATAAAACTATTTCAAATAGAATAGTTAAGGAAAGCCAAAGTTACAAAAAAATATATAAAATAAGAATTCATGTGGCATTATAATTTTAGTTCTGAGTTTCCATTATTTTCTTTGATTTTCTGTTGGGGGTGCGAAGGCCGACGTGTGCGGCACCCAACAGGGGTGCGGTGTCAGCTACCATGCCGCATAAGTATTAATAGTAATCCTTCAATATAGAACCTTAATTAACAAGTAGGTGATCTGGGGTCTAGGGACAATAATTAATCTACAAGATTAATCTAATAGTATAGGGATTAACGACATACCATTTTGCCTTTGAGACTTTCGTGCTGATAATATGTTGAATAATAAACTGATCGTTGTAGATCAATCCCAATGCCAATAAAAAATAGACAAAAAAAAAACAATCACAACTAGATGAACATATGATATAGATGTATCAACTCTTTTCTCTCTTTATTGGTTATATATTGATTCTTTTGTATAATGGGGTATTATATTTATATCCAAAACCTCTTATAGTAGTTTTGGAATTCGTCCACTAAAACTAAAAGTTTGATTATATTTTAAACAACCAAGAATCAGTTTATATCTCAATATCTGTGAGGTGAAATTTTCGAAATTTTCCAGACGGAAGAAATAAAGATCTGCTGTAGTGTGACAGCTGCCAGCTAACCTGGAATAGTTGAATATTGGAATTTTGCAGGTTTGGTAACTCCTGGAAAGGCCGGCTACAGACCATAGTCAAGCCGAGTAACATGAATTCATTGATGGAGAACAACGATCTAACGTCCCAACCCGTCGAATCGATCAGCTGCTAAGTCTTCCGGTCTTCATACGAACAGACCACTTTTAAAAACATGCCTAATAAGATCGTCTCAATTTATTATTAAATATACATCAGCTTTATCTTATATAAAAAAAAGTAAGAAAAGAGGAGAGAGAAGATAATCGATTCTTATTTAGTAGACAGTATCACGAAAAAATAGGTACTATCGCCAGTTAAAACCCAACGCGAGTGACTGTTAGTGTACGTTTTGTCAATAGCCACAAAGATAAAGTTAATGTTGAATGTTCAAATTAAATATTTTAGTGTTTCTTTAGAGACAACCTGTAGAGATAGTTATTGTACAATCTGATTTTATTGCTTACTCTAAATGACAGATAAGAGATGTAGTAAATAGTGAACTTTGTTATTATATATGTTCTAAGCCCCGTATGAATTCAGCGAAATGATACCAGTACTCGTGTCAATGCTCTACTGGAAAGGCAAGCTTACCACGAAGGCACCAGTAGAGACCAAGCTCCATGAATGTTCGCAGAATCATGCACCAACAGCAGCAGCACTCCTGTGTATAAGAAGCTAACCCATCGACTGAAGAAAAGTCAGTCCACGAATACATACAGGCTATGCAGCAAAGTGAGACTGACACTCGAGTCAATGCTCGACTGGAAAGGCGAGCATAAGACCAAGTCATAATTCATCAATCCAATCTAAAGCTGCGTATTTGCAGGATGATTGGATCAGGCCCCAAACTAGCAGTTTTCCAACCATAGTCACGCCAGGGGAGAACCTAAGGGGACTAAGGTGGGCTCCGGCCTCTACAGATGATCACTTGTACTAATGTTGTATCACTATTTTTTTGCTTTATTGTGAATTGATATGATTGTTGTCTTCCTGTTTGGTATTGTTCTGTTATGATTTAATATTAATGTGTACTAGCTTGCTTTTTTTGTTAGCTATCTTAAAATTCTTAAGTAGCACGTTCTTAAGTTGTTTGATGAAATATTTATAGATATAATTAATATCTATAGCACATTTATAAATCTAGCCACTTAAATGTAAAAAAAAATCATAATGCCAACTCAACCGAGGAAGAGGAGACGTAAGTGCGGGAACTATTCATGCCAGATCATGACGTGTATCTAACAAAGCAAACTGACCGTAACGTAGTTAGCACTTAGCAGCGTTCCATCCACCCCACTCGACATGGCGACGCGCGGCATGGCATTGGCATGCCGCCACAGCTATAAAAGCCATGTGTAGGCCGAGCTCTTGACCCGTCCATGACCTCACAACCTCTGCTACATCATAGTTGCACTGGTAATTAAGGAGATACTGTGCAAATGCAAGTGCGTAACGGAGCCATGACGAGCATGGCACGGCCTCTCGAAGCGGCGCTGCTGCTGCTGATGATGATCATCATCATGCGGCTAGCCGCAGCCAACACCGAGCGGGAGGCGCTGCGGGCGTTCAGGGCCGGCGTGTCGGACCCGTCAGGCGCGCTGCGCTCGTGGAACAGCACGGCGCATTTCTGCCGGTGGGCGGGTGTGAACTGCACACACGGGCACGTCACGTCCCTGGACGTGCCGTACCTCGGCCTCACCGGGACCATCTCCCCGGCCGTCGGCAACCTCACCTACCTCGAGACCTTCAACCTCAACAGGAACGCCCTCTCCGGGAGCATCCCTGCGAGCCTTGGCCGGCTGCAGCGCCTGAAATACCTCGGCCTCTGCGACAACGGCGGGGTGAGCGGGGAGATACCCGACAGCCTCCGCAACTGCACCAGCCTTGCCGTCGCGTACCTCAACAACAACAGCCTCGTCGGCGCCATCCCCGCCTGGCTCGGCACGCTGCCCAACCTCTCCGTTCTCACGCTCAACCACAACTCGCTGTCCGGCGAGATCCCGCCGTCGCTCGGCAACCTCACAATGCTCCAGATGCTCATGCTAGACCAGAATCATCTGGAAGGCACTCTCCCCGATGGCCTCTCGCGCCTTTCCTTCCTCCAGCAATTTACCGTCTACCAGAACCGCTTGCGTGGTGATATCCCACCTGCATTCTTCAACATGTCATCGTTGCAAGACATTTCCCTCGCCAACAACGAGTTTAGTGGGCGCCTTCCTCCAGACACAGGCGCGCGCATGACGAATCTTCAGCGCCTCCTCCTCGGCGGGAACAGTCTGACCGGGCCGATCCCGGCATCACTCGCCAACGCCTCCGGCATGGTGTACCTCAGCCTCGCCAACAACAGCTTCACCGGACGGGTGCCCCCCAAGATCGGCAAGCTTTGCCCGCAGAATTTGGAGATGTCCAACAACGAGCTGACGGCGACCGACGATGGGGGCTGGGAGTTCTTGGACCGTTTAACGAACTGTAGCAAATTGGTGGGTCTTGCTCTGGACGGCAACAAGTTTAGTGGCACGATGCCAAGCTCCATTGGCAACCTCTCGAGGCAGCTTCAGGCGTTGAATCTGGGGGGCAATCGCATATCCGGGTCGATTCCTCCGGGTATCGGGAACCTTATTGCGCTGCAGTGGTTGGGGCTCCAGTCCAATCTCCTCACCGGTGCCATCCCAGAGGGCATCGGGAATCTCAAGAACCTTACAAAGCTGTCGTTGAAGGAGAACAAGTTAACCGGGCCAGTGCCATCCTCCATTGGCAGCCTTACCCATCTGCTCATACTTGTGCTGAGCAACAACGCATTGAATGGATCCATCCCTCCCACTCTTGGCAACCTGCAAGAGCTCACTCTACTCAATCTCTCTGGCAATGGGCTCGCCGGCCATGTCCCAAGAGAACTCTTTGATTTGTCATCGCTGTCGTTGGCATTGGACTTGTCGGATAACCGACTGGACGGCTGGCTTCCTCCCGACGTCGTCCGCCTTGGGAACCTCGAGCTCCTAAAGTTGTCGGGAAACCGCTTCTCCGGCGAGGTGCCGAAGGAGCTCGGTGGTTGCCAGAGCTTAGAGTTCCTTGATTTGGACTGTAACTTCTTCAACGGAAGCATCCCGCGGTCGCTGAGCAAGCTAAGGGGGCTAAGGACGCTGAACCTGACGAACAACAGATTGTCCGGGAGCATCCCGCCGGAGCTCGGTCAGATGTCCGGACTGCAGGGGCTATACCTGTCACGGAACGACCTGACAGGAACAGTTCCGGAGGATCTGGAGACCGTGAGCTCCTTGATCGAGCTGGACCTGTCTTACAATCATCTCGACGGCCATGTACCGCTGCGCGGCGTGTTCGCGAACACGACTGGGTTTAAGATCGTCGGCAACGGCGAGCTCTGTGGCGGCGTCCCGCAGCTCCACCTGCCAAGATGTCCGGCGACCAGGCACGCACACCATGCTCACCGGCTTCTTCAGATAGCGGTACCTGGTTTAAGCGTAGCTCTCTTCTTGGCCATACTTGCCACCGTTTTCCAGTGCTACAAGAGGAAGCCGAGACATGCAAAAGCTACAGCTCAGGACATACTTGACGGCAAGAATTATCAGAGATTTTCGTATGCCGAATTGGCGAAAGCCACGAACGGCTTCGCGGACACCAATCTGATAGGCGCAGGGAAGTTTGGCTCTGTGTATCAGGGGACTCTGCCCCTGAAAGTGAAGGGTGCTTTAGTACACGAGAACGTCGCCGTCGCGGTGAAGGTGTTTGATCTCCGGCAAGTCGGTGCCTCCAAGACTTTCCTGTCGGAATGCGAGGCGCTACGGAACATACGACACCGGAATCTGATCAGTATCATTACCTGTTGCTCCAGCGTCGACGCAAGGGGTGATGACTTCAGAACTCTGGTGTTCGAGTTCATGCCTAATTACAGCCTAGACAGGTGGCTGCATCCGAAATCGGAAGAGCTCAAGAATGTCAACAGCCTAAGTGTGAGCCAAAGGCTCAACATCGTTGTGGACATCGCCGATGCATTGCACTATCTCCACAGCAGCTGCATACCGCCGATCGTACACTGTGATCTCAAGCCCAGCAATGTTCTTCTCGGCGAGGACATGACGGCCTGCGTCGGCGACTTCGGCCTCGCAAAGCTGCTCATTGATCTGGGGAGCAATGATGCCGACAACACCGAAAGCACCATTGGAATAAGAGGCACAATTGGCTACGTTGCACCAGGTAAATTCCATCTCTTTAGTAAGTGTCTCATGTAAAAATGCTAGTATTTCTTAGTCAGTTCTCCACTAGAAAGTAGTTAAGCCAAAACGAAATGTAACTAGTCTGAGAAAATTAATTGCTTCTCTATGCGCAGAATACGGCACAACTGGGAAGGTGTCAACACATGGCGACGTCTACAGCTTCGGGATAACGCTCCTGGAGATCTTTTCGGGGAAGTCGCCGACGAACGACGCGTTCAGGGATGGCCTGACGCTGAACGAGTTCGTCGGCGCGGCGTTCCCTGACAGAATCGAGCAGGTCCTCGACCCAGATCTGCGGCTGCCCATCGAGGCATTCGACGGTGAAATGCCACGGTCGGGAGAGAGTGAGAGTGGTGCGCAGCCTGTTTCGGTGCACGGTTGCTTGGTTTCTGCAATTAGGGTCGGGCTTGGCTGCACGAGGCGAGTGCCGCACGAGAGGTTGAGCATGAGGGATGCAGCCGCGGAGCTGCATGTGATCAGAGATGCTTGTGTTCGTGCCTGCGGTGAATAGTAGGCGTTAGTCTCCACCAAATCTGTGAAGCTGGAGTTGTGAGTATATTAAGAGTGTTTAGATGGATCATCTTATTTGTATTTTAAACCAAAAATATAAACTTAATTCACTTTATTTTAGCCTACAAGTTTCAGATCTCAGAAGAAACTGAAATCTGAAGCTCTACCAAACGGGCCCTAAGTTACCGTGTTTTTTTTGTTCTTTTTGAGAGAGATCTATAACTGCAAATGAAATAGGAATGGTGTAATGCAAGTGCCAAGTGCTATCTAGGTCTGGGTATTTGTATGCTTAGATTTTAAACTGTTTTCAGATACTAGGAGGGTTTGTCTGGGACGGCTATTCTCATAAATTCCCCATAAGAATAGACTACGTCCCAAATAAACCCATAATGACTGAAAAATTTGAACTAAAATTTTTATCTATTCACGTGGATGAGTTAGGATTTAGACAAAATAAAAAAAAGACCTACGGGATTATATGTTACTATATACTTTCACTACATGCGGTGCTTTAATTTGTTTAGCTATTGTTTGAGCTTATGGTGTGCCGTGCGCACATTTTTTATAATCAACATCGGTTCTCTTTTACAAGTTATCTTAGATATCAACGCTGCCTCTAATACACCTCTTTAATAAGTACAAAAAATTGAAGAAAGCAACTTTTGGCGGATTAGACATGGGCGATGCAGAAGAGTGGCATGTTGTTCCTACCTCACCGTACGCTGCAGACGCTGAATTGGCTGTCAGTTACACAAACAAATTGCTTATAACCAAAAGCTAGCTCCTGCTATTATGTATCCGACAATCATTGGAGCTTTCGATACAAACAATACTTAACCGACGCGTGCTAGTACTATAATCTGCCGCCATTTTCCAGCTTCCCAAGCTAATCATTCAAGGTTCCAAGCTCCATACCATAACCCCAGCATCTTCCAGCACGGCAGCAGCACGCATCAACACGTGGCTGCCATACCGTACTGACACCGACACCTGGGCCCCGTGGCACCGGCCGGAACAAACGGGCGCACCACCCTGGCCCCGAGCGGATACCAAAGCCAGGCGTGAAACCCGACAAGACCGGACGTAGTACACTGTACACACGAAGCCTCGCCGCTTACCGGGCACGAAACGGTATCGGATCTGGACCCGAAACGGCTGCTCGAGATCCTCCAGGCTCCAGGTGTTCCTGCCAATGGGAGGCAAGCTCTCCCCGGAGAACTTAAGAACCAAGAAGACAGAGAGAGGAGAGAGAGAGAGAAGGCGGAGAGACCCTCTCTCCAATCCGTGCCCTTCGATTCCAACGCCGGAAGCGAGGACGCGGTCGCCGTCTCTCTCTCTCTCTCTCTCTCTCTCTCCGGCCAAGCCGCGGTGTTTCTGATCCGCTCCTTTGCGAGTACGGAGTAAGTGTCTGAAATTTCGGTTCTTGATTTCTATGATCCGGAGTTTTCTAGGACCTTCGTGTTTGATTTTCCGTTGTTTTTTTTTCTGTGCATGTGCTTCTGTTGTAGAATTGGGGGTATGGGGGTGTGATCGCTTTGCCCGGTGCAAAATTGGACCAGAGGAAAGAACTGGCATGGTAGTGGTGGTGGTGGTGGTGGTGGTGGTTGTTTACTCGAGTAGATTTGAGCTGTGCCAAGTTGTTAGGATTCGTTTTTCTTGCCATGCTTGATCTAATTTTTCTCAGCTGTTTTAGTTAGTCCGATTAGCTCTAGTTTGACACTTGTACGCATAGTGTGTGTTATACTTTCCACATTTGCTACAGAAAGTACGTTTCATTTTAATCTGAAGATAGGCTGACTACTATATATAGTGTTCTTCTGAAAGCTATGTGTCCTTGGTCATATTGGGGTCAACTTGTTGCAGACCTTTTCCTCAGGAAATTTTGATCGGTCCAGTAGTCAAATTGTTTGCCCTTCGTTTACTGCCGTGGCGTATTTTGGTGATCAGTGTGGTCCTTGCTTCAACTTCAACTGTTGCTACATACAGTTTTTATATCGATAAACGAAACTGTAGGGGATGGTCGTACTGTGTATATTTATATATGTAAAATGTAGAAATACGGAAGGATTATAGCCCTAAAATGGGGGAAAAAAGGAAGAAGAGAAAGCAACAAGGTCAGATTCTCGTAGAAAGAAGTTTTTCTCCTCTATCTGTAAAATTCAGAAGGTACGGTTCACTGTTCCAAGCTGTCAGCAAGTTAGGAACACCATTGAGGATCTTATTATTTTGAACTGACCAAATATGCCAACACACTATATTTATGAAACAATTACCTGAGCTTTACCCAGTTCTATGCTTATATGCATGGTTCTAATGGCTTATCCTTCATCCATTCTATGAAGGGCCATTTTTGTTCTATAAGTCGTCCTACATGTACTATCTTTCCATGGATAAACTTCTGTAGGAGGAATCTTCAAGAGGTAGGATTTATGTCTTTACCAGGTTATTGAAAACTCGCAAAATAATCTTTGCTTTTCATCGAAGTATGATCGCTATAACAAATTTGAATTTTGTGGAAGAAATCTACAGTTGTTTATAAAGATAAACAACCAGCTCAGGGCTGCATTGATAAAGATCATACTAGTCTCTTTGTACATCTTTTCCATCAAAGTTATCCTGAGAGTTCGTTCACCAATTAGTAATAAGAGATTGTAACAGGAAAGAACTTGTAACTGGTGAGATCTTTTTAGGCTGTGTGATTTCTGCCCCTGTGTGTGCTAGGGTTAGGAAAGTCAAATGTCATGTTCCCACAACGCGAGCACAAATATTTCTTCATTGTTAATTCCGTTAAAATTTCTCAAAGAATGGAGCACGAATTAAATTTTCTTTAAAATCCTGACAAAAGGATCAAATTTGTAGCAGAACATTTTAACTTGGATGAATCAAAGAAAAGTTCAACTTTCAAGTATCAAATGATGCTTGAAACCTAACTTCAATTGTTGGGAATTAACCTTCAAAGAAAAAAAAAACTCCCCGCTGGCTTCATTTCCCTCGAAGATAGCTATGGCTAGACCGAAGAGCAGAGGCGGAACTAGGGGATGTGCCGAGTATGTCCCGGCACACCCAAAATTTTGAGAACGCAAGTGTTGGGTCTAGAGTTATGCGGACTGAAGAAACAGAGGAGAGTTTGAAATTTGCGGTCAGCAGCAAAGTCGGCAATTAACATAATGGGTGAACGACTTCAGTTAAAGTAGATCAAGGGTTGAGATCAAAACACAAATGACTTAAATGAGATCCGACGTCCCAGAACAAGAGTAGTAATTAATGTTGTCTGTAATGTCGATCCTACTGTTTAGAGTCATGTAATCAGCAGAGTTAATTTCCATGTTTGTTTTACGACACTTTTTCATCGATGTAAAAGACAGAAAGCTTTAAAGCCTGTTTTGGTTGGAAGAAAATGAATCATGATTGATTCGCAAAGTTTTAGCCTAAGTAGGGTAAAGTACTTAGCGCAAAAACTTACTTTCCCAACTCATTTTCTGCTCTCAAATCCTAATTTTTTTGTCGGAATCCATCTAGCATTGAGACGGATCTGACAGCAAGCTACCCAAGTGAGCGTCACGGACACGCTAGACGGGCCAGGCAAGTGGCACGGTAGGCGTTGTGGTGGTTCGGGTGGGCGGCGGCGGCGGCGGCGGGTGGCTTTGGCGGGTGGCAACGCGAGTGGGGGCGGGGCGAGCGACCCGGCGGCGCAGCTCAGTAATACAATAATTCTGATTATTTGGGTAGAGAGAGGTCTTTTTTTTTGGTAATGCTAAAATGCCAAATGCATCCTGCCCTTTAAACAATTAGTGGCCACATTCTTTAGAAACAAAGAAGGTAGCACGGGTAGTACGCTGCATATAATGCTTACCTGATGAGTCACAAATGTATCCAAACTTTATTTTTCGGAAACCTCTAGAAAGTGGCAAAAGGAGAAAGTGAAACCATATCTTTAATTTCTTGCAGTATTAGTATCAAATCATGCTTATCCTACTGCGGTGTCCTTCCCGTCATCGAGGTATATATCTACCCGTTTATTAGCCAAGGCTTTTACCAATCTAAAAGAGATTCTTAGGTGCGAAGGAATCCATATTGGCTTGGTGAGAACAAACCCAATTTTTTACATACATGTCAATCCGGTTGCACAATATTTTGGCTTTACACAAGTCTAGTTATTTGGTCTTTGCACAATATTTTGGCTTTACACAAGTCTAGTTATTTGGTCTACTACAAACTAATTCAGATCTATTTCTTGGCTTAATTCAGATTTTACTGTTCTGTAGATATAAATTTCAAAATGCTTTTAGCTGTCAATGATTTCTAATTAGGAGGTTATGATTATAACCAGCATCCATTGTTGATGCCATTAGGTGTTGAAATGGATGCAGGTTATATCTAATCTGTCCAGTGTTCCGATCTGAGAATATTTTAATCCGCCAAAGCAAGATTGCCATGATCAGGATCTCATATAGGTTATTCTCAGGTTGACATATGATTGCGATGTATGAATAAGATGATTCAAAGATCTGGATCACTATTAAATTTAGATCTTACTAGCAGTGTGGATTGAAATGGTCCCATAGGATCTACTAGATGGATTCGGATTCTGGCAACCTTATGCAAAGATGCCGTGGCTGAAGTAGATACTGCAGATATATATACAGAGTTGAGACATCAAAATTAATATCTTTATATTTATCCTGATGGTATTTATGCACAAAATAAGTTATTTATCAGTTTGTAAAGTGTGGTGGCTTAGAATGACAGATGAAACTTAGCCAGTTAGTTGCTGTTGCTTTTTTATCAAACATTTAGTTTAATAGTTTTTTTCCCTTAAGATTTATTAGAAGCTCTCCTTGTTTGCAATTCCTGGTGCACGCTTGCTCGTACATGTGTATTTTTAGTACTTCAATTAAGTGGGGGATCTTCTTTAATTATGCAATTCCCTGCTCTATTGCTGTTACTCAGAACTGTTCTTAGACTCTTAGTTCCTGATCTAGGATATAATTAATTATCATAATAAGTTTGAGGGAGGACCCTAGTAAGGAAATATAGTAGTTTGAATTTGAATTTAAATAAAAACACAAAAGATTGCATTCATCTAGGGAAAACTGCACTATTTTATTATTTTACTGTCTTCAAGATTAATCTATTTGGAAAATTTAACTGATCAATACTTCCGAAACTTATTTCACAGTGCTGGAAAGACCATAGGTTTTGGGACAAGCAAGAGTGGACATGGAATCATCCTCGCAACCTCTGCCTGCAATGGGTGTTGTTGCTGGTGGATCACAAGTGTATCCAGCCTCTGCCTATCCACCTGCCGCAACAGTAGCTGCAACCCCTGCTGTCATTCCTGCCGGTTCACAGCCAACACCACCATTCCCCGCCAATCCGGCTCAACTGAGTGCTCAGCACCAGCTTGTCTACCAGCAAGCCCAGCAGTTTCACCAACAACTCCAGCAGCAGCAGCAGAGGCAGCTCCAGCAGTTCTGGGCCGAACGACTGTCTGAGATTGAGCAGACCACTGACTTCAAGAACCACAGCTTGCCACTCGCGAGGATAAAGAAGATCATGAAGGCTGATGAGGATGTTCGCATGATCTCCGCAGAAGCTCCCGTGGTCTTTGCGAAAGCATGCGAGATATTCATACTGGAGCTGACGCTGAGATCATGGATGCACACCGAGGAGAACAAGCGCCGGACCTTGCAGAAGAATGATATTGCAGCTGCCATCACTAGGACTGACATCTATGACTTCCTCGTGGATATAGTCCCCAGGGATGAGATGGAGGAGGGAGTTGGGCTTCCTAGGGCTGGGTTGCCGCCCTTGGGTGTCCCGGCAGATGCGTATCCGCATTACTATGCGCCGCCGCCGCAGGTACCAGGTCCAGGTGCAGGAATGGTGTACGGCGGCCAGCAGGGTTATCCAATGACATATATGTGGCAGGAGCCTCAGGAACAGCAGGAGGAACCTCCTGCAGAGCAGCAATCTCCTGCCTGAAAGTGGCTGAGATATGATGCCCAGAAGCTGTCACCTGATTCAGAATTCTCATTTTAGCCTGGTCATCCAAACTCCTTCAGATTTTGCCTTAGCTTACATCGTTGGTTTTCAGTTGAAACAAAGTGGTTCTAAATAGGATTTAGGATTTCCATCTCATCATGGTAGTTTCATTTCTGCTCGGTAGAAAAGGATTATGGTTTGAGACTGGTGGGTTAAAGTTGTTATACCGTGTCGTTGCAGCCCAAAATTTGGCCTCTGGTAGGCCTTTGATACGAAATGTTGTGGGTTATCATACCTTCTATTTCTACGCTCTGGTTGTTTTGCGTGAAATTTCCCTTGCCTTTGATTTTGCTAGTAATTGAATGCATAGGCGCTGTAGAAAAACCAGGGCGCAGATCCTTAGAGTTACAAAGTTAACTCTACCTGATGGAGTTGCAATCTCAACCATTCATTTCCAATCTGGTGAAGGTGGAGGTAGCATAATCTGAGTTTTAAGAGGAAATGAATGATTGAGATTGTAACTCCACGAGAAAGTAAATCTAGGGAATCTCCACCCAACCAAAACAGGTTGGTTTTCTCTCCAGTGAAGCATATCCGTTGCTGGCTATGTGGGATAGAATCCTGTACCTGTACAGACTTCTGCTTAGCTGAATTCTGAGACCAACTAAGCGATTAATTAGTTGCAAATTATGATCGTTTATTCCAAACCAATTTAGACTTAACGGAGTTTTGCTAGCAAGAACTTGTTACTTTCTTGGTCCATCTCTGAACATCATAAGGATTTTATTCAGAGATTATCTGTATGTTTTAACATGCCGGGATTTCTTATGGTATGGTGTGTTCTACGGTCACAAGAAAGGAGTGTGTTACATGGTGAGGGCTGATCAATATGGTCTCGGAGTAGCAATTAGCTAGGCATTGTGAGCAGTTAGTTAGGAGAAGTGCTTCAATGCCTTCCCTCCTAATACAAATTGTATAAATCTTAAAGCAAACGAAAGGGTAAGTAATCACCATGTATCATTCATTCATGCTTTAATATTTATGCAACTGTCAAAAGGAAAAACATAGAATCGTTAGTTAATCATGCCGTGTTTGCTCCCGTGGTAGTAGATGTAAATAATCTTGGGCTGGTTGTGACATGTAATACAGACATGCAGCTATCAACGAGCACACACAGTTAGGCTGCCAAGAAAGCAGCTTCAGCGAATACATAGAATTTCACATGAATTTTGCAGAAATTTTATAGATAGAAATCAGAAAAAATTCCTGCTTTCCCAACGGGCCTCAAAGAGTTGTTTCAAGAAAAAGAATGGTTCAAACAATTCACCTTTGTTAGATAAAAACATCGAGAACTAAGGACCATACATCAATCAGTGCAAAGTGACTTAACAGGGGCACGTGGAAATTTGTGGAATTGATCGGACTCGTATGAAATGACATGGTGAAGGAACGTAAGCCGAACAACATTGAACAGGACCATAGTCCATAAGCAAGGAGATCAAACCGTCCACCTTAATACCTTATGTCATGTAGGGGTGCAGACGAGGAAGAGGACCATGAGGTGGCCGGTGGGGCCAACGTACGTGACACTTTGGCAACTTCACGTTCTTGTCACTGAACTGTGTTTGTGCGTAGTGCCGTTTTCGACTCGTAGCACCTCAAATTGCTCATAAATATCTAAAGATTAAAAACTACCTCAAAACCTCCATTCTCAATCCAAAAATCTGTTATTGAAAGAAATTTGGATAATCAAGAAGTGGTGTACCTAGATGATTGGAAGATGATCTATAGAGGATACATCCATCAATCGTTCATCCTTGGCAGCACAAGATCAAGCAAGAAAGAAACCACAAGAAAAGATCAAGAGTAAAGCAAGAAGAAGATCAAAACTTGAGGCAAAAACTTAAGCACAAATTTTATCTTTATTTCAGAGCAAGATGGATGATTACAAAGCCTCTCACCTAACGGCAAAGCTCCCAAGGAGCACTCACACAACAACACAAGAATACCAAAATCTTGTAGGAAACCTAAATCTCTCTAGTGACCAAGTCTAAGGTCTGAAGTTCTCACCTCCCACTACATCTCTTTATATAGTGAGGCAACCCTAACCCTAAACCTGGATATTAAGGTGGATACTATCCGCTCATACATAGGCTAATCCAAAATCCAACACTCTTAACGAGTTTTTCACTCACATCAGCACGCTTCTCAAAGCGGATATTACAATGACGCTAAATCCGCTCTAGGAGCCCGAATTTGCGTCAAAACCATTTTGACGTGATCTAAACTACTTAAGGCCACCGCCGCGATTTTCCAAACCGCCTCGGCCGTCGGTATTAGACAAATTACCAATTTATCCCAATAACTGGTATTCCTTCTTCTCGAAGCATCGCCCATGCCTCCCACTTTCCACATGGCCCTAATGTCTTGCCGCTAAACCTCTCACGCGTCCGGACTCCTTCGAACCGTTCTCGCTTGCAAATGGGCCCAAGTTTCTTATCATGCCACGTGTCCTTGACCGCTTCATCACGGCAACACCGGCTTTCTTGACCGTTCTGGACCTCAACTCCTCCCTAAGCCTAATCCCAGTCTATGCCATTGTCCGTCATATCCATCACCAATGCTTCACGCTCCAGTTTCTTGTCTTCTCGGCTTGCAACCACTTCCATGCCTCGATCATCTTCCGGTGTCCCTCGACCGTTCTGGACCTCAGCTCTCCTAGTCTAGTCCCGATCTCGCCTTCGACTCACTATGACCTAACCTCGAAGTCTTGCAACCACACCGATAAAAAACACATTACATAGCACTGTTTATAATAATATGCATTAATCAACAATTAATGCAAACATTAAACTCAATTCGTAGTAAAGTCGGCACTACCGCCACCCGGGGCCGGTAGTACCGCACCCCGGTACTACCGCTTCTGGTTGGCTGGTAGTACAGCTGTTGCTGCGTAACCCCAAGAGACCCCTCTCTGAAAAATAACTACTGTCATTGAAGGCAGGTAGTACCGCATCCCCGGTATTATTGCTCCAAGATGGTCGGTAGTGCCGCTTGTGTCTAACCCCAGAGAAAACACTTCTCTGCAAAAAAAAACTACCGCTCCCAAGGCCGATAGCTCCGCATTGCCGGCACTACCGCCATCCAGTGGCGGAACTAGAAATTTTTCGTTGGGAGTGCACACTTCACACAAATAACTCTGTAGTCTTTTATAATTATTTCGTAACATCGTAATTCCAACACATATATTTGAAATTTGTTAAAAGCACAGTATAAATAGTTCTAAGGTCTTAAAAATTCCGAACCACCAAAATCAGAACTAATTCAATAAATAAATTTAGCACATTAAAGAGATGATCTTATACAACTTTTGAAAATTTTAGGGGTGCCGGGGCATACCCAGCATCCTCTGGTACCGCCCATGCCGCCATCTCAAGCCGGTAGTTCCGCCTTTGACCTAACAACATCTCAAATTACTTCAATTCAAAATAAAATTCAAAATAAACTCAAACTTAAGCACCACGTACTCAAATACTATCAATAACTCGTCACAAATATAAATAACACTCTACGTGATCTTTTTTGTCACGACTCATATATGGAACAGCTGGGATGTGTTTTGACTTCTTCTCTTGCTGACGACGAAATCCACGCCCATGCGGGCCCAATGCCTAGCGGAACCTTCCGAAAAGAAGAAAGACGGTGCTGCACCGAATCTACAAAGGAAAAGAGAAGACATGGATGGTGAGTAGACATTGATTTGATGTTTGCTTTATACATGTTCGATCACTTATCTTCTCGTAATCATATTTTAAACCGAGCATTAGATTGCATTAGTTATCAACCCGTACTGCACAGCTAGTAATCTTTATAAATAGATCTAATCTGTGATGAAAATGATTAAGAAGATTGAACGATTAAGATTTTCTTTTCTTAAAATAATATGAGATTTTTTGGCATATTTTATTTTTGTCATATTAACACGAGAATTTCTAGCCATTTCCCCTCGTAGGATTAACGTGGAGCTTTCTAGGAGGCTCTTCAATTAATATATAAAAAGATAAATATTATATAAATAGATCTAAGTCGTGCATGAAAATGATTAAGGAGATTAGACGACCAAGATTTTCTCTTTTTTAGAATAATGTGGGATTTTCTAGCATTTTTATTTTTCTCATATTAACATGGGAGTTTCTAGCCTTTTCCTCTCCTAGGATTATTAACATGGAAATAGATATATTTCTTAATAGAGTATAACCAATTACAACTCAAGTTGAGACTCAATTACTTAGTGTACCATCTTCATATACATGGCTGCTAGGTGGACCCTACACCAAATCTTGAAGACAAATAAAACAGTAGGGAGAAAACACTCCGAATTATCTCCTAGCTGGAAACGCTCAGATAGGAATCCACCTTGATCACGTGTAACATGCAATAGTGTCTTCTCGTCTTCCTTTCTATTTTCATATCATTGCTCCTTTATTAGGCGCTTATAGATAGCGAGTAGATAAGAAAATCAAAACTTTCTTTCCATATCGTACTCCTCTGATTTACCATATCTCTTATAAATAGATAAATAAATCTCAGCCATAAATAAAAATGATTAAGACGATTGAACGATCAAGATTTTCTCTTTTTTATTCAAAGTTAATATAGGGCAAGGTGATCCTAGAATCAAAGAGCAGCCATCAATCCAAACAACTCATTATTATTGTTGCGTGCCCCGGCGTTCGTTGTCGTCCATGACATCGTACTGCATGGACACAAATACTGGCAGACGACCGACTAATGATGCTGCTTTCTCAGGTTGCTAATCCATAAGTATGTAATAATATTTATTTATCTTCCTTTCTATTTTCATATCATTACTCTTTTATTAAGCGCATGAAGATTACGAGTAGATAAGAAAAGTAAAGCTTTCCTTCCATATGGTACTCCTTTGACTTACCATATATCTCTCATGAATATATAAATAGATCTAAGCCGTGGATACAAATGATTAAGGAGATTGGATGACTAGGATTTTCTCTTTTTAGAATAATGTGGGATTTTCTAACAATTTTTTCTAGATTAACATCGGAATTTCTAGCATTTTCTGATTAACGTGGGGGCTTCTTGGAGGACGACCGACTAATGATGCTGCTTTCCCAGGTTGCAAATCCATAACGCATGTAATCATATCTTCTTATCTTCCTTTCTATTTTTAGGTCATTGTACCTTTATTAGACACTTGAAGATGACGAGTAGATAAGAAAAGCTTTACTTTCCTTTCATATGGTACTCCTCTGATCTATCATATATCTCTTATAAATAGATAAATAGATATAAGTCGTAGATAAAAATGATTAAGGAGATTGAACGATCAAGATGTTCTCTCTTTTTACAATAATGTGGGATTTTCTGGTAATTCTTTTTTTTAAAATAATGCGGGAATTTCTAACATTTTTTTATTAACATGGGATACCTCCGATTAGTATATAAAAAGATTTGAACCTCCAAATGAGTTTGATATTAGACAAGTTAATATTTCATGAGACGCGAAGCCTGCCGTCGTAGTATTGCTGATGGAATTTTTTACACGAGAATTGGCTTAGGGCTACTTGAGAGAGCACGATGGCTATCCCCATTAGGGATAAGCACGGTTACATGTATACATGTATTCTCTGGAACTAAGATGCTTTGGCGAATATGGAAGAAAAGTAAAGTAGAAATTTTGCAGCAAGCGTAAATGCTCGGGCCGTCCTAGTTGCGTGGAAAACAAGCGGCGATGAATTCTCTAATTGTGATCAGCTAATGCCCACATTATTTTTTGAGAGATGTTTTCATGCTCTTTTTTTTTAACCATTGTATAAATATTAAAGTATTAATAAAAAATAGATAGTGACTACTTACGAGGAACTAACGTGCTCCTGCGAATATGGAAGAAAAGTAAGGTAGAAATTTCGCAGCAACTGGAGGGTCTTCGCGTGGCCCATGCCGTCTGCGCAGTAGGCACAAGGGACTCGAGTCTTCCGCGATCTGCACGAAGACCAGAAGGTTGTTTGCTGAAGCAACGCGCGCACTCTCGTCTCTTTGTTGCAGTTAATCGTCAGATGCAACTTGGCAAGTTACCATAGCTACATATTCTTCTGCGTTATCCAAGAACACAACCCCGCTGGTTCCTCCGCAAGCATCATTTCCCAACGGAAGGAGGTAACTATGAAGTCCTTATCTTCCGTTCATTTTGCTTGGTTTGAATCCCTTTCTTCGAAAACCTTGCTGTCCTCTCCTCTTAATCTCATACACACCTGTGTATTGTTGGTGCTCCCCTTTCGCAGCGATGGACGCCGCGACAGCTGCTGGCTTCGCCGGAGGGATCTTGCAGGTCGTCTTTGACAAGTACTATGGCTCTAAGCTCGAGCAGTGGGCAGCTCGTTCGGGTCTCCACGACGACGTCTGCGACCTGAAGACCCAACTTCGCATGGCCCATGCAGTGCTCGAGATTGTTGGGCGGGGTAGGCCTGTCCCCAACGATGCTCTGTCAGATCTCATCAAGGAGCTCAAGCTTGCTGCTTATGGTGCTGACGACGCGCTGGACGAGATGGAGTACTACCGCCTAAAGGAGCTTGTCTGTGGTGGCACGAACAACCCAGACGGTGCTTCTTCCTCTGCTGTCCAGATGGTTGTCCGCCGTTCATGCTCTGTTCTATCCAACCCGTTCAAGAGGGCCAGGACAAGCAGTGACAGCGTCATGCAAGGGCAGGAAGCTGTTCACCCAAACTTTGACCAGGATGCAATGTCTGCTAGGATTAGATCAATCTCTGGCCACCTTGAGAAGACTGCTGACAAGGTCCAGAAAATTGTCAAGCTGGAGATGTTGGCCTCCATGGCTACCCACCAGCAACCAGAGGAGGTCAATCTCCGACAGACGAGCTCCT
Source organism: Otatea glauca (assembly GCA_036346275.1). NCBI lineage: Eukaryota > Viridiplantae > Streptophyta > Magnoliopsida > Poales > Poaceae > Otatea > Otatea glauca. The sequence continues at coordinate 60,001,267 of CM070721.1, forward strand.
TCCTGACTGAACCTAAGGTGTTTGGGAGGGATGAAGAGGTCAACAGTATCATAAACATGGTGCTAAATAAGCACCAGAAATCTAGATACGAGAACTTCTCTGTTCTGCCAATTGTTGGCATTGGTGGAGTTGGCAAGACTACTCTCGCACAGTTTGTGTATAACGATCCCAGAGTGGTCAGTTCATTTGGTGTGCGAGCCTGGGCTTGTGTTTCCGACACTCCTGATGTGAAAAAGGTGACAGTTGACATAGTGCATTCAATTGGTGGAGAATCTCATGGGATTAGTACATCGCATAGTTTGGATGCAATCCAGAAAACTCTAGTGAAGAAAATTGAAGGGAAAAGGTTCTTTATTGTTCTCGATGATGTGTGGGTGATCAACTGGGACAAGCTTTGTGCTCCGTTTTCCTCAGGGGTGTCTGGAAGCATGGTTGTAGTTACAACTCGAGACCAGAAAATTGCTCAGGTTATGGGTTCATTTGACGGTGTGACACTGCTGGGGTTACAACATGATGAGTTTTGGTCTTTCTTCAAACAGTGCGCAAACATCACAGAGGAGAATAACTTGGCTCATACTGGCAGAGAAATAGCCAAGAAACTGCATGGTATTCCGTTAGCTGCCAAGACCATGGGGCGATTACTCAGCAGAAGCCATGACGAGGAGCGTTGGCGCAGCTTTCTGAACAGCAGCAACATGTGGGAAGTAAGACAAAACCCTGATGACATCATGCCTGTTCTACGACTGAGCTTTCAGCATCTGCCCCCATGCTTGCAGTGTTGTTTTGCTTATTGCGCTGTGTTTCCAAAGGATTACGAGATTAGTGAGCAGCAACTCATCTTTGGCTGGATGGCACAAGGCTTCATTCAGAAGCCCCGAGGGGATGAACTTTTAGAGGACATTGCAAAGGAATACCTTAACGAGTTACTTTGGGGTTCTTTTTTTGAAAAAGTTGATGACAGCCACTACATGATGCATGACTTGTTACATGATCTAGCTCAACTTGTTTCAGAAGGTGAATGCTGGGTAACTGACGGTACATTACCTATCCCGGTCAATGTCCATCATTTGCTTGTCCTTAACCCTGATCATGCCTGCGATATGGGCCTGTTTGGTGCAGTGGGTGGCTCTGGTATTCAATCACCTCATCCTTTTTTTTCGGACGGAAACTCATGTGTAGGCTTCAGACATACCAAAAGCATGCACAGTCTGATGTTCACTCGTGCTTCCTCTTTTGCTTGGCTAAACGGTGGTGCAGGTGTGTTTGTGAGGGTTGGCTGGCCCACTACCATACGATTTCTATCTTTACATGCCACTTTCATAAGGGAGCAGCTGGATGCAATTGGTATCTTGATGCATTTGCGTTATCTGGACCTGAGCTGGTCTTACTTTACGGAATTACCTAATGCTATCTGCCAGCTATACCATCTACAAGCATTGAACATAAAAGTTTGCTACAACCTTGTTCGCCTGCCCCCAAACATGTCCAACTTGATTAATTTGCGACATCTCGTCGAAGATGAAGGGAGGAATTTCCTCACGGGTATCACTGATGTTGGGAAAATGACTTTCCTACAGAAACTAGATATTTTTCGTGTTCAGAAGCATAGAGGCTTCCATATTGTACAATTAAAAAATTTGAGGCACCTGAGAGGATCGTTAGGGATTCAAAATCTTGAGAATGTGGACAGCACCGAACCAGTCAGTGAGGCTAGACTGTATGAAAAAAGAAATCTCAATGAGTTGTGGTTGTCATGGAATCGCGATTCTTGCACAGTGCCTACTGCGGCATTGGATGTTCTTGAAGGCCTGCAACCCCATCCAAATCTAGTGTCCCTCCACATCAGAGGCTATACTGGCATCACATCTCCAACATGGCTAGCTGACAAACTCTTGCTTATCTCCCTGGAGTCACTTTATCTGGAAGATTTTTCCGGAGTTGATATCCTTCCTCCACTTGGGCAGCTGCCTCACCTTAGGAAGCTACACATCACCAAAATGAGTGCTATAACAATAATTGGCCTTGGGTTCTATGGAAGTGGTCAAGTGAAGGGATTTCCTCGTTTAGAAGAGATGTTATTCAGTAACATGCCAGATTGGACAGAGTGGGTTGAAGTTGAACAGATCTGCCTTTTCCCTGTCTTGCGAAGCCTCATAATACAACAGTGTCCGAAGCTTAACAGATTACAGGTGTTGTGCTGCAACGAAAAGCAGTGGTTTTCACAACTTACTATGCTGGAGATAGAAGATTGTCCTGAAGTAGTGTCATATCCGTGCCTCAAGCATTCTCCATCAGTTCGAATACAAGAAAATGAATGTGCTTTCATGAAGTTGGATCACCAACGATCTTGTATCATAGGTGACATGGTTTTTTCTTCTACCTTGACAGCTTGGTGTCCCTCGGAGCTCTATTGTACTCACCTGGTGTCACTTGGTTTGAAAGATTGCTCAGAAGTGGAAGTGCTTCCTCCACTTGGGAGCTTACCTCAGCTTAGAGAGTTGTGCATGATCTCTATGGGTTCTTTAAGACAGCTTGGCTCCGAGTTTTATGGCCGTGGTCAGATAACGGGGTTTCCGTGCTTGAAAAAACTATCGATTGCATTCTTGCCAGAATGGCGAGAGTGGAACGAAGGAGGGCACGTTGACGTCTTCCCCCACTTGGAAAAAATATTAATAGTCGAATGCCCAGAGCTTAACAGAGTGCCCTGTATTCTGGCTCACAGGGAAAACCTGCGGTGGTTCCCAAGTCTTGATTCAATGGAGATCAACTGCTGTCCTAAGTTGATAAATTCTGATCTTCTTCTAATTCCTCAGTTACCTCAGTATGTCGATGTAGGAATTTGGGGTCAAACTTATGTGATATCTCTTGGAATAAATAGATTGAAGATTGACGAATGTGCTATTACTAAGTCAATCTCCAGAACAACTGATACCGAGCATTGGATAATTTCTAAGCTAGCATCAGCAGTGGGAGTCTCCATCTCCGGAGATAATGCCAGTGATGAGCTGCTCTCAAAGATTTTAGCCGGCCATATCTGTCCTTCAATATTATCATCATGGTGTGGACGGATATCAATTATTGATCTAAGTCACCTGGAATCACTTGAATCTCTGGAGCTATATGGTTGTGACTCGGTTACACATCTAAGTGGATTGCAAGCTTTCATTGCCCTAAAAAAGCTGACAGTACACGGCGTCCGGGGTTTTGTTGAGGCTTGGAATAGCTTGTTGGAATCTGGTCAGAGACAGCAGGAGCGAATTAGCACCTCACTGGAATATCTTGAAATCGACACAGCTTCATTTCTAACCTCGTCAATTTGCAGCAGCCTTACTTCTTTGAACAAACTAGACTTAGCGGATAAGCACGTAAATTTTTTTTCAGAGGAACAGGAGCAGGCACTTACTCTCCTCATTTCTCTAGAAAGCTTTACAATCCATGAATGCGATGAACTCCTTGTGCTGCCTGCGCTACATCATGTATCAACCCTAAAACGTTTAAAAATTAGTGACTGCCGTAGAATTGCTCAAGTGCAGACATGCTTTCATAAATGCACCGCCCTTGAAGACTTGTGTATCAGTGGTGTTCCAAGTTTTGCTGAAGCTTGGAAGAACATAGAAGCGGAAGGGATGCACATGGAACAGATCAATGCATATCTGCAAGTTCTCGAAATTGATGACTTAAAGATCCTCAACTTACCAGTTTGCAAGTTGCTTACCAAATTACAGAAGTTGGTGATAGAGGATGAAAGAGTCACACACATATCTGAAGTGCAGGCACAAGCGCTTCTTCTCCTTGTTTCTCTTCAAGAACTTGGGTTTGTATACTGCTGGAGTCTGAATGCTCTGCCCAGTGTACTTCACAGAATGCCTACCCTCAAGCACCTGGAAATTACCGACTGTGATGAAATTAATTCCTTGCCAGATAATGGGCTGCCAGCATCACTTCAGAAATTGACCATCAAGAAGTGCTATAGTCTGTATGACAAGTGCCTTGAGCATGGCTCCGAGCGGCACAAGATCGCACATATTAGTGAGATAATCTTGGAAAGGTAAGTTCATTGATTCAAAAATGACTACAAGGTCCTACGTCGTTTCGTTCAAATTAGTCATTTAGTAGTATCTCTCTGTGCTCTGTTTGGTCTCTGTGTGTGTTTAGAGGAGAACAGTAGGGGAGAGCCTACTGGAATATACTCTCTCCGTCCAAATTTATTAGACCTATTTTTGAATGATATTATTCACAAATATAGTGTATTTCATATTCCAATATAAAATTAGTGTGATTCTCACTCTCTATCCTAATAAATATCCATCTTTACTTTGTATTATATATATACATATATACATTGAATATAGTGCTTAATGATAATAATTTAGGATAATCTAATCATTTTCAATATCTTCTTGGTCTATGTGTCAAGAAAAAGTACACCTTATACACTAATATATAGTGGTTTTGTTTGCAACAGGAACTGGTAAACTTGGTTATATTCTTGACTCGAGGTGGATATAATTTTGCCCAACATTTAGAATGCTAGAATAATTATTCTTCTACATTTCTACAGCATTGACCTTAGGTGTGACTTTGAGGTACTTCCTGACACTAGCTGCAAGTTCTACTTATCTGGGACAAAACAATAAACTTTGATATAAACAGGAATTGCTGCAGTTGGATTTGCGTAGACGCATTCTTTGGAAATATCGAGGCTGGCATTAACTTTACCCATTTTCCTCCAAAAGAACCTGATCTATACGGCTATACCTGGCACACTCAGTTCTGTTCTGGGCAGGCACTAACTCGAATTCTTTCCAGCACCTGCATGTTATCTTTCTTACCCGGAGGCTGACACTACATGTCCTTTTTCCTTAATACCATATGGCTCCTCTCAAAAGAATGGTTCTTTCTGTGCTTGGGTGGAAACGTCCCTTTAGCAAATTTGTTTCTATGTGTATCGTTCAGTATATTTTTTATTCTCAGGGTGTCATTCGGTGTGGAGTTTGTTTGGATTTTGGAACTCTCACATAGCAAGCTAGAATTTCTACTGTTCTCAAGAACCATGATATAATCCAATCATTTTGCTACATGATTTTGCAAAATTGTAGTGCTGCTTTCTCCACTTTATTTTGTGATTTGTGTTCCACATTTGCTGTTCAGCAGTCGAGCCCAAGTTGTTGGCTAGCTGGCCTGCTTGGCGTTATGGCTATTTGGCATTCTATCTTTTTGATGGGTTAAATGATGTAGCTTATTGTTGAAAAGTCTGAAATACCTTTTAAGGTTGTGAAGATTTTTCTTATGTATTGATTTATCTGATACACATGTTTCATAATTTTTTCACCGAATTGCGTATTGAAAAACATAGATTAATAAAATAAATACACATCCAAGGGAAATACCAAACAATATCTTGATGTCACAAGTTCATATGATGTTGTTCATATCGTTTAATTTAAACATTCATTCCGTGGCTAAAGTTAATCTGGAGCATAGCTGTAGTAGAGGCTTAACTCGGTTCACGCATGCGAAACATCAAAATTACACACAGATAAAATTAAGCGAAAAGACCAAGGAATGCGAAGAAAACATCGCATTTGACACTCAGGACAGACCGAGTGACAAACATCACCAAGAATAGCAATGATTCATTGATACCAAACATACGGTTTAAATAACCTACACCTGAATACATGGAAGTTTGATCTTGCTATCCACACAAACCAAAAGTACCAATGTTAGAACAGAGCTCTAGCGAGAGATTAAATTACCAAACATGAGGTTCACTTTGCGGGACATGCAAAATTTCCAGACTACATCCCGGAAAACTAAGAAACCTGACCAACAAGTTGTGCCTTGCTTTTGGGTAACCTTCATCTTAGTCAACCTTGCAGCGGAAGGAGCATCCCTCGGTTAGCCTGGCCTTTCCACCCGTCGACTGGCAGAGCACGGTTTGGCGGCCCGGGTAAACCATGATGGTCTAGGAGCGGCTGAACACAATAGTGCTGCAATCACATAAGAGTTCTGTTCAGTGCATCTACCATAATACTCATAGGGCATAACATGAAAGAAACATGTGTTAAATTACAAGCAACAAACATCATGCTACAAGATTTGAGTGGCAGATTGATGCGTGCCTAGTAATCAGCAGTCCTGATGGATCCACTAACAATGAAAAATGATAGTATCACATCAAGCATGTAGCTAATTTGTTCAACCTCTTCATAGTCGTCTGATTGCATATATAAAAGGCTGCTTCTAAGTGAGAAGTAGAACTTCCATACGATATCAGTAGCAGAAATGGTATAGTAATCGCAAGCAAATCCCTCATCTCCCATCCTCACTCGCAGCCAATCAACATTTGCCTTTATGAGCAAAGATGAACAATCAGGGTCCTATTTCCAGAGTGTTTTATCTCCCAAAGACCAACATAATTATAATTTCTGTATTAATTTCAATTCACCGAATACAGTGAATGGGAAGATGGTGACTATACAAACATTCCATTTATATTAAGTTAGAAAGATGGTACCTTCAAAGGTGAGAAATTTTATGGTGCATTATACTGGTAGTATATAATAGGTAGTAGAAATCAGATTAAATCATTGATTTGTTAAAGGTGTTTCTACTATTCTATTATCAGAGGAAGTATAAATTAATTCTAGCTAATCTGATCACGGTTCATATTGAATTTAGTGTATTGTAAAAGAGCTCTCAAAGGTACCAGGACAACACAACGCAAGTGCCAGTTTGGGTTAGTTCATTGGGAATCAACTATTAAGCATACTTGTGAAAAAACACATAAACCACCATTTATCAGCTGAATGAATGATTCAGAATTACTTAAATTTCAATAGCTAAATCTAACTAAACAATCTAAGCCATCAGATGACTAGTCAAGGAACAGGGCGCATTCGACATATTGCTAAAGGTATAACTGAATGAGTTTGGAGCTCACATTCAGTACACTGGCTATCATGACCAACCTGAGCAATTACAACACTGTTCATGGACATTATTGTGGTTATTGCTGGATACAGCAGCATTGGCACGGCAGATTAACCCTAAAATTCATTCATGTCATTTAGGCCATGTATCATCAGTCAAGTGGCAAAAGATATGGCATAGTGACTTGAGTGGCACAGTTGGTCAAGTTCAGGATCTTAAAAATGACCAGGCAAGCTAAGTTTTAAGCTAATGGACTTAAGTGAGGCAATTGGGTAGGATTGAGAACTTCTGGTGCAATTTCACTATTGAACAACATTACTGTGATAGTTGCTTTGCAGCCTACTTTAAATAACTAAAACCTTCGATCGCAATTGGTTGACATTGTTGACAATTGGACAGTATTATAGTATTAGGAAAGTACAGTTCACAATTGAAGCCAAACCTAGAGATTCTCATTTCTGGCAGGGTTTGATGGAAGTAAAAAAAAACATTATTTATCCTTTTGCAACAGAAAACTTGGTGATGGCAAAAGTTTAAGGATTTGGGAGGACAATTGGGTCAATTGATCTCCACGGCACATCAGTTTTCCAGACTTTCTAATTTAACCATTCCAAGAATGTCACGGTGGCTAAAGTGTTTTCAGATGGTTTTGGGAGCATTCGGTTCAGACGTTGAATCGTTCTACACTGCGTTGAAAATGCAGTATGTGTCTTTCCCTTATAAGTTTCTTTGGAAAACTAAAATTCCTTTAAGAATCAGAGTGTTACCGTGGCTACTATTAAGAAATAGCATTTTGAGAAAAGATAATTTGTTAAAACGTAGCTGAAAAGGATTAGGGATTGGGGATTTAAGGCAAAACTTGTACCTTGTACCATTAACTACGAATCGTAGGGTGAGTCATTCAGATTTCCTAACAAAAAACGTTGCCTCGTATGGTCTGACAGGGAGCATCTCGAATTTTTTTTTTTGGCTACATAGAACTGGGGCATCCTACCCTTTGGGTGTATTTGGTGTTGGATAATTAGGCATATTAATTATGAATCTATTCCGAAAATAAGATATGACGATAATTGAAGCTAGAACAGATGAAACAAATAAACTAGACAGAAGCAATATGGCAATTCCGATGTCTATCTTATCCATATTATCAGATAAACAAAACATAAATGAGGTTCGTCTGCGTTACCGAGATGACACGAAGACGTGGTCGAACCCGGTAGCAGATGCCGATGAAGATCAGAAGGCGAAGCTGATCGTCCGTGAAGAGTCCAGCGAGCAGTCGCGTGAAGACGCTTCCCAAAAATGTGATTCGCCCTCTCTCGGTGCAGGATCTCAAGGGCGGACGTTCCGGAGACCTGCTCTCCTGACAATCGGTGAAGGGACAGGGAAGACAGAAGCAGCGCAATACAAGGGAAGGCAAAACGTTCGAGAGATATCAATCTGATCTTTGTTCTGCGTATATATAACAGAGAGAGGATCGTGGAGTACTACGATACGAGTCGGTTACGGATTTCGCGTGCAGTTAATTCTGCACAACGTAAATATGTTGACCACTTAGTCCCACGTTGCAAAAAACTGTAAAAGAGAATTGTGCCTGCGCAAGCCATCGGACCCCATTTCACTGCACCATTCACGCGCATATCGCGTACGCGCGCCGCCTCGCCTGGCGAGGCGAGGCGAGGCGAGCGCGCGTGTGTTCTCTCCTTCTCCTTCTCATGCTCAAGCATGGTGGAGAGAACCTCCCTTATAAGGTGGTCTTCATCCACTTCCACTAGCAATATGGGACTATTGTATTTTCACCTCCCTTTCACCTAATGGGCCTTTGGGATTTTTCAAGAATTATTTGTGAACTAATGGGCCTCTAGCCCAATAATTCCAACAATCCACCACTAGATCCCATAGGTTCCATAGGTCTTTTGCCTGTTCCCAAGTACTGTTTCTATATCAGCTTTCGGTGACAATGGACTATGTCTTGAATTGCACCTGGACTTTAAGCTACATTCAACTGCAACTTGAACAATGGACTATGCCTTGAATTACAAGTTTTGCGCAGACAAGTTTCACTTAAAGCCCTGACTGATACTAGGCTACCAACATTATACCCCTCGGGTGGAGCGTATAAGTCATACTCCTTGGTCTCTTCATAAGTTTCTTAGAGAGTACCCACGTCTCACAGACTGTGACCAATAGTCGAACTCATATAGGTGTGTTCTTTCAAAAATGCTCTGTGAGACAGCATCTTTGTTTGTGTAAAAATCATCAGAACACATTAAGACCGTAATCAACCTGCCACACAGTTCTTAAGAGTACAAAATCTTTTACGAAGTGAGATATAAAATGCACTCTTCTTCAATTAATCCAACAGTTTGTTATTACCCAGATACTAATTCACGGGATCTCCGATCACATAGCTTGTGTTACCACTGTGGTTAACTACTTGGTAGGTCTCATTCCCATCTCCCTCGATGCACTATCTACCACATTTCGTGATAGACCCTTTGTAAACGGATCTGCCAGATTCTTAGCGGTTTGGATATAATCCAATGCTATCACTCCGGAGTTTCTCAATTTCCTGACATATTTTAACCGTCTTTTAACGTGTCTTGAGGACTTCATGTTATCCTTCGCACTGTTCACTTTCACAATAATCGTTTAATTATCACAGTTCATAAGGATAGCCGGTATCTGTTTTTCAACTACTGGTAAGTCCATCAAGAGCTCTCGAAGTCATTTTGCTTCAAAGTGGCTGTATCCAATGCTGTGAGTTCTGCTTTCATGGTTGACCTCGTCAATATGGTCTGTTTACAAGACCTCCATGAGACAGCAGCACCACCAAGAGTAAATACATATCCACTCGTGTCTTTGAGCTCATCAGCATCAGATATCCAGTTAGAATCACTATATCCTTCAAGTACACTAGGATACCCAGTATAGTGAATTCCATAACTCATATTACCTCTCAGATAACGCAGTACTCTCTCAAGAGCACGCCAATGATCATCACCCCGATTAGATACAAACTGGCTCAGTTTGCTCACAGCAAACGAGATGTCAGGCCTTGTAGCGCTTGCTAGGTACATAAGTGAACTAATAATCTGAGAGTATCTCAATTGATCCCTAGTAATTCTTCGGTTCTTCCGAAGTATTAGACTAGCATCATAAGGTGTTGGAGAAGGCTTACTGTCCATATAACCAAAACAGCTTAAGACCTTTTCCACATAATAGGATTGCACAAGTGTAATCCCATCCCTACCTTTGATCAACTTGATATTCAGAATTACATCAGCTTCTCCCAGATCCTTCGTATCAAAGCTTTGGGACAAAAACATCTTGACCTTATTAATCACATCAAGATTTGTTTCAAATATTAGTATGTCATCCACATACAAGCATAGAATAACTCCCTCACCCCCACCAGCGGTAGTATACACATCTATCAACTTCGTTTACAGCAAAGCCTTCAGAGGTTAAGGTTCTATCGAACCTCTCATGTTATTGCTTGGGTGCTTGCTTAAGGCCATATAAAGATTTCAGCAACTTACACACTTTGTTCTCTTGACCATTTACTACAGATCCATCGGGTTGTTCTATATAGATTTCTTCATCTAACTCTCAATTAAGAAAAGCTGTCTTAACATCCATTTGATGAACGACAAGACCATAAGAGGCTGCCAAGGACAGTAGTACACGTATTGTGGTCAATCTAGCAATGGGTGAATAAGTATCAAAGAAATCCTCCCTTCTTTTTGGGTGTAACCCTTGGCCACATGCTGGGCCTTGTACTTCTCAATAGTATCATCAGGCCTAAGCTTCTTTTTAAACACCCATTTACATCCAACTGGTTTACAACCATAAGGACGATTTGTGATGTCCCAAGTTCCGTTAGCGAGAATGGAATCCATTTCATTACGAACTGCATCCTTCCAGTAGTCTGCATCAGGAGATGCATATGCTTTTGAAATGGTATTGGGAATATCATCCGCAAGGTACACAGTGAAATCATCACTAAAGGATTTTGCAGTCCTTTTATCTCTTACTCCTTCTAGGAGCATCACTGTCATCCTCCTCAGGAGTTTGTTCATGTGTTTGTTCAAAGTGCTCAACTGGTATGGCAGGTTCAAAAGTTGAATCACAAGCTTGACTCGAAATGCTATGCATATCTTTTATAGGAAATATATTCTCAAAAAACGTTGCATCTCGAGACTTCATTATCATACCGACGTGCATATCGGATACCTCAGATTTAACTACTAGAAACCTATAGACAATACTGTAATGAGCATATCCCAGAAAGACACAATCAACAGTTTTAGATCCAAATTTGCGCTTCTTTATTATCGGCACATTGACTTTCGCTAAGCGCCCCAAGTGCGCAAGTAGGATAGTAATGATTTTCTTCCTTCCCATCCCTCATATGGAGTTACCTCACTATTCTTAGTGGGAACTCTATTTAGGACATGACTCGAGGTCAACAAGGCCTCCCCCACCATACCTTAGATAATCCTATAGTGTTCAACATGGCATTAACCAAGTCAGTCAAGGTGCGGTTCTTCCTTTCGGCATCCCCGTTAGATTGGGGCGAATAGGGAGGCGTCCTCTCATGGATGATGCCATGTTCTGCACAGTATTGGGAGAATTCATTGGAGAAATACTCTCCACCACGATCCGACCTAACTCTATTGATTTTTCTTTCCCGTTGATTTTCAACTTCTGCCTTATAGATTTTAAAGTAGTCTAAAGCCTCATCTTTTGTTTTTAAGAGATACACATAGCAAAATCTAGTCGCATCATCAATTAAAGTCATGAAGTATCTTTTTTCACCCTTCGTCAACACACCATTTATCTCACAAAGATCTGAATGTATGAGTTCTAATGGTGCCAAGTTTCTTTCCTCGGCTGCCTTATGAGGCTTGCGAGGTTGCTTTGATTGCACACAACTTTGGCACTTAGAACCTTTGACAATGAAAAATTTCGAAATTAATTTCATACTGGAAAGCCGAGACATAGAACCAAAATTAAGATGACATAGTCGTGAGTGCCAAACACTTGCCTCACTACCAATAACATTGTCACAAAGATGATTCACGAATTTATTACAGACGTTCTCGAGGGAAAAGCGGAACAAGACTCCGCTGTCATAGCCTTTACCAATAAATAGTCCATACTTTGATATGACTACTTTATTCGACTCAAACACCAACTTACCCATCTCTACAAAGAAGGGAACCACTAATGAGATTCTTGTTGATTGAAGGTACATGCTGCACGTTCTTTAGCCGCATGATCTTTTCCGAAGTAACCTTCAGATCTACCGTGCCAACACCAAGAACAGAAGCATGTAACCCATTCCCCATCAACACGGAGAAACCTCGAGAAACCTGGTAAGAAGAAAACAATGATACATCAGCACAAACATTAATATTAGCCCTAGTATCAATCCACCAGTTGGTAGATTGACTAGCCGAAATAACAATGAGTAAATTACCATACCCAGGTGTCTCCTTCTCGGCATTGCCAATAGTCACATTGACAGATTTGGAGTTCTGTCCCTGCTGATCCTTCCCTCGTTTGCGGCTTGGATATTTCTTTGCCCAATGTCCAATCTCACCACACACGAAGCAAGGTTTATCATTATGTTGCTTCTTCTTCTTAAAGTTAGTAGTCTGAACAACTTTTCCGTTTGACTTAACTTTGCAGACCCAGAATGCTGCACAAAATTGGCGCTGGTTTGTCCCTCAACCACCTTTGGGTGCACATCCTTCGCCTGGGCTTTCTCCTCAACATCAAGGGCGCAATCAGACTCTCAACAGAGATGTCTTGCCTCTTGTGTTTTAGAGATGTGGCAAAATTCCTTCACGAGGGAGGCAATTTGGCAATGATGCCACCAGCCACAAACTTGTCAAGTAATGTGCACTTGAGGTGATCAAGTTCCCTCGCAATGAACTGTATCTCGTGAGCGTGTTCAACCACAGAACGGCCATCAACTATTTTGTAGTCATGATATTGCTTTATAACATACAGTTCACTGCCAGCATCCGAGGCACTGAATTTATTTTCGAGTGCCTCCCACATTTCCTTTGCATTTGACATGTGCATATACACGTCGCAAAGGCGGTCTGAAAGAACACTAAGAACGCATCCTACAAAAATTGAGGTGGCATCCTTGAATTCCTTTTCCTGTTCAGCAGTAAGGTTTCTTTCAGGTTTGCCAGCCGTAACCCAGTAAACGTTCATAGCTGTGAGCCACAGAGTGGCTCAAGTCTGCCATCTCTTAAAGTGAACACCGGTAAATTTATCCGGTCTCATTGCCTCAGCAAAACTAGCTGCTTTTATCATATTCGCCATGAAAAGCCTATCATGTTTTTGGATTGTTGGATAATTAGGCATAATAATGATGAATCTATTTCGAAAATAAGATATGACGATAATTGAATCTAGAACAGATGAAACAAATATACTAGACAGAAGCAATATGGCAATTGCGATGTCTATCTCATCCATATTATCAGATAAACAAAACATAGATGAGGTTCGTCTGCGTTACCGAGATGACACGAAGACGTGGCCGAACCCGGTAGTAGATGCCGATGAAGATCAGAAGGTGAAGGTGATCGTCGGTGAAGAGTCCAGCGAGCAGTCGCATGAAGACGCTTCCCAAAAACCCTCTCCTGGTGCAGGATCTCAAGGGCGAACATTTTGGAGACCTACTCTCCCAACAGTCGGCGCACGCCGGTGAAGGGACGGGGAAGACAGAAGCAACGCAATACTAAGGGAAGGAAAAACGTTCGAGAGATATCAATCTGATATCTGTTCTGCGTATATATAACAGAGAGATGATCGTGGAGCACGATACGAGTCGGTTACGGATACCGCGTCAAATCCGTTCCACGATTTGAGTCAGTTACGAGTTCTGCGTGCAGTTAATTCCGCACAACGTAAACGTGTTGACCACTTAGTCCAACGTTGCAAAAAAACTGCAAAAGAGAATTGCGCATGCGCAAGCTACCGGACTCGATTTCGCATGGTGGAGGGAACCTCCCTTATAAGATGGTCTTCATCCATTTCCACTAGTAATACGGGACTATTGTATTTTCATCTCCCTTCCATCTAATGGGTTTTTGAGATTTTTCAAGAATTATTTGTGAACTAATGGGTCTCTAGCCTAATAATTCCAACATTTGGTTCTCTGGATGGTCTCGGATCAGACCTGTGAGACGTAGAATCTTTTTTTTGGAAGGCTTGTTTGGATGCTACGTGAAAAAAAACAGCTAGTTATGTGGGATGCAAGTTCCCTCTAAAGCAAATCCGGTTGGAAACACAAAAAAATGAGTCTCTCGCCGCATCCATGCCCAACTTTGTGTGATTAGAGAGTGATTAGTGCATATTAAATGATATTAGTGTATATTAAGGTGGACTAAAGATAATAAGAGAAGTAACATGTACTTTAGTATTTTAATATAAATTAACAATATTTTACAACCTTCGGACCATGCATCTAGCATTTCCAACCAAACGCCATCCCAATATAGCACAGTCAAGCAATCAAACAACCCACGCTTGCATCCCAGGAGCCTAACCTGATTGTCTTTTAGCCAGGCTAGGAACATCCAAGTACGAAACAGACACTTTGTTTCTCATCAGGAGGCCAGCCGCACTTGTGAATACGCAATTCCGGCCGGCGGCCGCGCATGGGTGGTTAGTTGATTCCAGTGGCCTCTCGAGTATGGCACAGTTAAAGTATTAACGAAAACAAATTTTACGGTGCATTATACCGATGCATTGTACCGTAAAAGAGCTCTCCCACTCAGATCTATTAAGCGACAGCTGAACTTGGCCTTCACATTGTCCGTGCGCAGTTCAGCAAGTAAGACGAGCTGCATTGATATAGAAGGGCCGCAGGGCAGGGATAGTTTTCACTTGGATGTACACGGATCGCCCAGTCATATCCACCGGCTCTCCATGTCCTTGGTTTGATGAATTCCTCGCTGCCCATGGACTTTGTCACGGATTAACCTTCGATCTTGATAAGGTTCATCGAGCGTGTAACCTCGGTCAGTTTTTGCATTGTGAAAAGCTGGCGTAAAGGGGAAGGAGGCTGAATTGTATTCGTTTGTGTGAGATGATGATGAAATGTTTAGCACAGTTATGTCAAAACAAATGTTTAGCACAGAGCATTTATACTACACGGCTGTGTCTCAGGGTGTTGTGCTTAAAACTTAAAACAGGCGACTGCTCGGGCCGTACCAACATTCAAATTAAACTGGGCTAGAGTAGTGATCAGTGCAAAACAATGAGCACTACACGTTACTCTCTCCCTCCTTTCTCGAATATATATCATTCTTACTTTTAAATTTTGTTTCTAAATACATGTTATTCTATAATTTTAAGATAACTTTTTACTATTGTTTTCCTTCTATACACTCGTTTGATTTAACTATTTTCAATAACATTTACTACTATAGACTAAAATAAAACATATCTAAAGATATAACAAAGAGGGTCCTATGACCTTCCATGTTCCCGTTTTCCCATACTCCATTTAGTAGGAGCATGATTCTTTAATCCTTTTTTTAAACAAATTCGTGTTTTTAAGCATCATTTCAGTTTTTACAGAAAGAAAATTGCAATTTATTCACGGCTTTTCACTAAGATAATTCACTGTTTAGCTGGGCCTGCAGCGCAGGGCCGATTTTACACTGCAGCATGGGTAGGCTCTACAGCAATACAGGCCATGCCGACGACGGTTTTGTGCGGTCCATTTAAAGTCATGGAGGAGGCACTATTTCCAAGCAAAGATCATTGTGTCTAGGGGTGGGGATTTTAAACCGAATCGAGCCGATTTACCTGAATATTTCGGTTTTTTCAGTTTTTGATTCGGTTTTTATTTTAATTGTATTCGGTTTTCGATTCGGTTTCCGGCTTCAAGAAATCGAACCTAACGAAATACCGAATCGGTTCCACTTCTTCAGCGGTTCGGCCCACAGCCCACTAACTCCGTGACTCAACTCGACCACATGCGCACGCCATCCATCCGTTCCTCACTCCCTCCCCACTCAATCCCTAGATTCGACGTTTCTTCCCCTGATCGAATCCCCAATCCAGCAAATCCCCCTGACCCCTCAACGGTTCCGCTCAACCCGACAGGTGACAGAGGTCGAAGCCCCTCCCTCAGTCCCTCTCCTCCGCGTCTCCACCCCGAAGGGCGAAGCCCCGGACCGCCCCCCATCCCCGAGGCAGATGCCGGGGAGCTCGCTGACGGTGGGGGAGCGGCTGTGCCCCTTTGTCGCCATCACTATCGACGCTGTCTTCTTCGCGCTCATGGTCGTAGACTGCCTCGCCGACGACGACCTCTGCCCTTCCTCCTCCTCAAGCCGCCGCGCGGGCTCCTCTGCCTTCTTCGCGCCTCCCTCGATTTCCACCACCTCGCCTGCCTCGATTCTTCATTTCTTCTATGCAAATTGATGCGATCATGTGATGAATTGTGATGCGGAAGCTTGTGAGTCGGTTTTTCGGTAAACCGAAATAACCGAATTGAAAATTTCGATTATTTTGGTTCGATTTTTAAATTTGGTTCGGTTCGGTTGTCAATTTCCAAAAACCGAAAAAAGACATAAACCGAAAAAACCGAACCGTCCAAACTGAACAAACCGAATGCTCACCCCTAATTGTGTCAAGTTCCGGAGCTGTGTCATACCGTCTCCATCATGTCCTTGACCTCCACGCGTAGACGAGTCGAGAGCTCTTCTCTATCATGTGCCCAAAGAACTCGGCCATGAATACAGGGGACCTTGCAGCGAATATGTTCTTGTGCGCGAAAAAAGACTCGCCGGACACAATAAATGTGACGTCCGCTCCTGTCTCCGTCTTCAAGAGTTCAGCCAGGTGCTGGTGCAAGTTAGAGGATGGTGCATTGCACTGTCAAAGAACCACCCTTGAGATAACCCCATGAGTCTACATAACGTGTTTTGATGAGAAAAATTGCAGTTGAGCAATCGTTTAGATGATAGAATACGAGGGACACACTCCTTTCTTCGGATGGTTGAAGACACCCACTCGGATCTAACAATCGACAGCCTAGGCTCCCTCACATTGGGCGTGCGAGCTTCACCGAGAAAGCCGAGCTTCAGTGCTACCCACCCATCGTAGCCGTGGCGTTGGAGCTCCATCGCAGGATAGAAACGGATTTCCCAGTCATACCCATCGACGTTCCATCTGGAATTGATGTATTCCGACGTGCCGGCAGGCCCGCCGCCAAAGGTTGTGGTCGCGGAATAGCCGTCGATCTTGAGCAGGTGCACCAAGCGTGCAAGCTTCGGTGAGGTTCGTGAATGCGCTTTCCATGGGGATTATGCCTACGGGACACGACGCGAAAGTAATTTTGTTGTTTCTTCTTTGCGTGAGAAATGTGAGAGCAAATGTTACGCACCATCCAATTTATAGAGGGTTGCATTTAATTAAATCCGGCGACTGCTCGGGTCGAGAGGGATGCAGACAGACCGACATTGGAACATGGAAATCAATAAGCAGCGACTGATAAATTCTGAATGCCAGCAACCATCACCATGCACTTTTCAACATGTGCGCTTCTGCGCGTTTCATACTCAACGCCGTTCGGTTGGAGTGCCATTGTTTACCAGTTTCAAAAAAAAAAAGTTTGGAAACATTACTTCTGAACTTTTCTTTTTTAAGAGTCTATTATTCACAGAAGTCGTGGAGCACAGATGCAGCGGAGCAGTCGTTTGTTTGTGTTACACGTTTTAATATTTATTTTTATTTTTTTTTCAAAACTAAGCGTTTGGGCACGAAAATTGCAAATTTGGGCTCCCGTCGCCCGTACATGGGGCGATCATTGCCACCTCTAACGGCAACCAACGGCCAAAATAACGCCGCAGGTAGTGCGAGGCACCTATCGCCCCATGCACGGGCGATGGCGGGGCAACAGCCAATTTTTTTTATTTAGCATTTTTTGTAATTATTTTATGCCTTTTTAATACGAACCCCACAACTTTTGCTAGGAGTGTCCAAATGAAATGAAACTTGTTTCTAAATTTAAGTTTTGGAATGAGGAGTTAGATTCTAAAATAAAAATATATATGTTGTTTGTAGAAAAATAATTTTATTTGAGTTCGAATGCTAGGCTCTAATTATGGATTGTGAACGACTTACATTGTGTATTGATCCATAAATCATGAAATAAATAGAATAAGTTACTACAACCTTATGCACTTCATTTATGCAAAAATATCTAAATATGATTGCATTTTGAATCAAAGATGGCTAGTTTAAACCCTTTATAGCATTCATGTTTCAAGTAGTTAGAATAATGTCTAAAGGACCTCAAAATTTGACAGAACCAGTTTTGTTGCATTCTTGGGCTTGCATAGGTTACAATTATGTAAAAATATTTAGATGTCACTTTAGGCTGCACTATTTTATTGTTGTCCGAACATGCAATCGGTAAAACATCAAAATGGCCGTATCTTTCGCAAACGAGGGTCAAACTCGATGAAACCAAATCTGATGAACTTAAAATGCTATAACCTATCTTGATGGACAAAAATAACATCATTTGGGACAACTGGAGCAGTAGGACATATCCGAACCCTCCGGAAATGGAATCGGTTCCCTCTCTAAGGCTAGTTGAGGACAGTGAGCATACACTTGAAGGGTAGGCCGCACTCTTTATTACGGCTTAAAACTGAAAGGAGTACCACGAACAAGGAAAACCAAAGTTAACACCAGACGTCTACTGGGTGCTTCAAGGCCACTTCCCATTCGCCCATGCCTCCGGCAGGGCTTCTCTGGCACGCCGCGCCCTCTCTCGTTTCCTCTCTCTCTCGGCCTCCTTCTCCTCCGCTTCCTTCCTACATGCCTCCTCACGTGCGACATCGCGTTGTTCTTGAAGCCGCCGCGTGAACTCGTCCTGCCGGTTGGCTTGGTCAAGAAGCCGTTGGTCCTGGGGGTTGATCTCCGTATCAAACCACTGCTCAAATTCACACAGTGGCGGAGGTGACAGCATGAAACGTAAATTAGCAAAGTTTTATTCACAAATATTATGTAACCCGTATGATTTACCAAATGGCGATCCTTCAGTCTCTTCTCCGGCGGATCGAAGGCGTAGTTGCGGCACTTTCAATACCTCCTCTTCCAAGTTGAAATTTCCCAAGAGCGGACAAGTCTGCAAAGATCTCCGCACATACACATGGGTGCTACAGCTCCACGAGGTAGAAAGAGATCTTGGTACGCTAAATTGCGCGAGCATGCACTTGTTTCTTCCTTTGCTTTCCCTTTTCCCTTTGCACTTGCAAGCCTCGGCATTTTCGATTGATCCTGATTTTTTTTCTCCCTCCTCTATTCTTTGCGAGACCGCTTGTGAGAACGAATGTTATAAAGAGCAGATATCGCCAGGGTATGGAGCGATCGCCTCATATTAGGGCGATCGCCCCAACTAGAGGCGATAGGTGCACCGAGGCGTTGGTGTGTTGTCACGTCGTGTGGCATAGGCAAGCAATACATACATGGATTTGCACAATTTAAAGTGATAAGGCTCTCATGTTACAAACTCGAACAATTATACAATATGCTGCTGAACGTAAAGGCATTACAAAAATACGTCCGTACAACTAGTCAATCACGGCCACGCTTCTTGATCTGGCCCGTGGGGTAGGTGAGTGGCGACGGCGGACGGACGTCCCTCCTAGGTCGGCCCTGCGGTGCAGGCGTAGAGTAGTGTGGCGGTGACGAGGGCGTGTCCTGTGGCGGCGCTCCCGAGAGCTGAGAGGCGCCGAGGTAGTCGGTCGAAAGGTACTCCTCCAGGTCGAACTCGACGTCCGTAGGGTCGTCGAAATCACCCTGGGGTCCTACTGGGGCGCTAGACGACAAGGGAGCCTCCGCAGCCCACTGTCCCCACTGCTGCTGCGTGGGAGCGTAGCGAGGAACCGGCGGGGTAGGGCGAGACGAGGAAGGAGCCTCCTCAGCCCACTGTCCCCACTGCAGCTGCGTGGGAGCGTAACGAGGCACCGGCGGGGTAGGGCGAGGTGCTGGGCCGCAGGGACATGGTGTGCTGCGTCCGCTGACGTCTCCGCGCCCCCGACAGGTGGCCAAGCGAGCCAACCGCCTCATCCTATTGAGGACCCGATCCCAAGCTGGCTCGGCCTCGACGGTGGTCACCTATATGCCCGCCCGTAGGCGCGCCAACATGGACACAGCCTCCACCTCAACCTCTCCGACGAGATGTGCCTGCATGTAACGTCAGATTGTTATTACGTAATTTACATGAAAAAACATGCCCATGTAGCTTCGATTGCGACACTTATCGAGGCGTTGTCCCTCTAGGACATCTGTGAAGGGTACGTGTCCGTCACCGATGCCTGCTGTGCGACATACGGTGCTGGTGTGTACCCTACTCTAAGGCAAGTGCGCGGGGCGAACCACTCCATGTACTCATCGTACATGTCAGGGTCGTACGGCCGGGTCTCGGTGACCCTCTAGTCGAGTGCGATGTCCCATTGCACCGCCCATGGCTGCATACGGTGCGCGAACTGAGTGCCCATTGCAGCACCCATCCGGGTCATCCTGCAATGCAAAAATAGAAAGTACACACCACATTCATTTCGCAAAGATGCGGAGTAGTAGGATCAGGGCAAGTACCTGTGAGCGCCACGTGCGACAACGTGACGAGGCGGCAAGAGAAAGGACTGGAACAGGCCGAATTGCCGCAGCACTCGGTGCGGGGAGTACTCCTCGACACACAGGTCAAATACGAGAACCTTACGGGTGAGTCAGAAGGCCTCATCTCGCGTGCAAAGCACGGAGACCCCGTCAGGTGCTCGGGCGTGGACGTCGTCGCGCGTGTATGGCGCCCACCGCACGCCCTCGTCGTGGAGGCAGTCGAACTCCCGAACGAACTCGAGGTAGGACCTCCTCACCTGTCGGTGCGCGTACCTCCGCTGCGAGGAAATAAGAAATGGCGAAGGTTATTCAAGTGCGTTAGTGGGGAAAAAGATACGAGGGAGCATACTTGTCGTCGAACCCAGTAGTGGCCCATGGTGGGCCAATCCACCGGGTCGTCTCCGTAAAGGTCCTGGGGGTACGGTGTGGTGTCAACAACAGGCCTGCCGACGGAGAAGCGCTCCCAGGACCACAACTGAAGGAGTAGGACGTAACCCGACATCGTCGCGTCGTGCTCCGCCCGAGAGACGGCGTCGCACAGACCTCTGTACGTCGCCGCAAGCACCACTGAGGCCCACGACCACTGCATCATCTGTTTACAAGGGGGGAGTTAGACGTGCTCCGCTGAGATGAGATTTGAACTGAGTGTGTTACCTCATCCTCCGGGGTGTCGGCGATGTGCTGGGCGTACTCGATCAGGTGCCGGTCCACCGTGTTCCCGTGGGAGGACGGGAATATCACCCAACCGAACAACAACAGGAGGTATGCTTCCAGATGGCGGGCCACGTCCGCCTCCTCCGCGTGCGGATGGAGAAGCTGAGCCTGCAACGTTCGCAACAAACATTATCAACAACTTAGCGCTTCTCTTTTAATTCTCGAAGAAAGAGGTACTCACCGTGAATCAAGCGACCACGCCGTCGGTCCGTGCCGCCACCCCGCTCGAGGGGCCGCAGGGGCTGCCGGGTGCCGCTCCACCGCGGCAAACCGCGCGGACAACTCGGTGTGCCACGTGACGGAGGCGTCGTGCGGCACGACTGCCGGACCCGCACAGGGGAGGCCTAGGAGGTACGACACGTCCTGCAGCGTCGGAGCCATCTCTCCGCACGGAAGGTGGAACATGTGCGTCTCCGGTCTCCACCGGTCCATGAGTGCGGCCAGCAGGGACTGGTCGTACCCGAACCGCGGGACCTCCTTGCCCGCTAACGGGGCAGTCATCTGCTCCACCATCCTACAGAGAGGAAGTAAGCCAGCTGCTCGCAACCTGCATGTAGTGCATTGGGTCGTTAGAATTGCATTCACAGGTAAGTACATGTACGTAAAAGAGTGAAAGCGTTGGCAGCTTACCGTGGAACCCAGCGTGGGTCATGCGAAGCAGCTCATTGGGCACCCGAGGTCGGGGTGTCCCTAGCTCTCGGTTCTCCTCTGCAGAGTACCTAGACCGGTGGGTCGCATCGACGGTCGCGTCGAGCAGCTCAGGGCAAGGTCGCGCCATCATCGCCTGTTACAAAGCAAATACAACAAATTTGCCAGTAATTAAATGTGCACACAAAATGAAATGCGAAATAACGAATTGTACCATACTCAACAAACAATACAACCGAAGTGCAGAGAGCTAAAAAAAATCTCATGTTACAAACATACTAAAGACAAAGACATGTTCGACGAGGCACACAACGCCGAAAATTACATTATCCTCATAGCTATTAACTGGTACATAAAAAAATTACATGATGCGAACAACAACGTACATTGAAAATTATATGATTGGAACAACATCGAAAATTACAACTTACCGGTCCATTGAAAAATACAAGATGGGAACAACATGGAAAATTGCATTATCCGCGGTTGCGACGCACCTCGGACTCGTCCATATCGTTCCGAATGCGCCTTGTCCTTCAAGCCCGACCTTCAGCTTCAACATTCGGATGTCCGGTACCCATTGATGGTCCAGAGGGGAGGCTGTTGTGAACGATCCATCCACTCGGTATCCGTACACCTCGTGATGCCACGTGTTGAGAACACTCTGCTTGTAGTAGTACGGGGAGATGAACGGACGACAGGATTGATGCGTCTCGGCGGCTGCGGCAATGATGTGCGAGCACGGCAAGTGCAGCAGGCATGGTTTCTGGCAGGAGTACTCGCACTCAGCTGCTCGGAGTATGCACAGATGGGAAGTCCTCTCCCGGTGGGCACCCCTGCGACCTCGGTTACCGCAGTGCACATGGTATCTCCGTTCCACACCACTCTCCGGTGTCACCCGATGTGTCTGCGCCTTTCTTGTTTTCTTGGACATGTAAGTAGACACAACAGTTGAGTACGACAGTCGATTCTCCGACATACATGCTGCGGAGGTCTTGTATCGCTCAATGAAATATCTCTGTGTCCCTAATAAGGCACCTTCAACTATACCCACCAGTGGAAGGCATCTGGTGCCTTTCATTACCCAGTTGTAAATCTCCGCCAGGTTCATTATCGTGATTCCATAACGCGAGCCGCCCTCGTCATGCAGAAGGGACCATTTCTCCAAAGGCTCACGTCATATCCAGTCGGTGAAACTCTTTATGCTGGTACCCGGCCTACGCCGGATGTTTGGGGAGTCTGTCGGGAGTGCACACAAGGCTATGGGGTCCTCTCCTTGCTCATGGTACACCATCTGGTTCCTTGATGAACTAGCGGTACCTCTGGGATTCATTGATTGCTTTTTCGTTAGTTCGTCCAACGTCCTCCAAAGCGCGTCGAACTTTCTCTGTTGGTTCTGTTTGCACAGCCGCTTGAACATGTTCATGAGCTCCTTGTTCCTGAACTGACGGAAAAAATTGGCATCCATGTGCCTCATGCACCACCTGCTCCTCAGGTTTGGCCACTTTGCTGCTCCCACAACGGCGGACTCTTGTTGCATATCCACGATCGCCCTTAGCAGCCCTGCATGTCGGTTTATGAATGACACAAACATCAGGCCTGTCAAGAACAACTGCCAGCTTCACTCTTTTAAGGAACTAGTACCAACTCTCCGTGTTTTCCCCCTCCACGAATGCCAATGCAACCGGTAGAACCTGGTTGTTGGCATCCACCGCGATCGTAGTTAGAATCTGGCCCTTGTACTTCCCCGTGAGGAATGTGCCGTCCATGCAAAAGATCGGGCGACAGTGCCGGAACGCATTTATGCATACGCCCAGGGCGAAGAATGCACGCTGCAATACCCACTTACCCACGCACGCACCACCCGCAGGGAACTCCGCAAAGTCGACGGATGTACCGGGGTTCCTACGTGCGATTGCCCTGAGCAAGTGGGGAATATTCTCGTACGAAGCCTCGTACGTTCCGAACCGTATTTCCAGAGCTGTCCTTTTCGCTCTCCATGCCTTTTCATAGCTAATCTTGTACTGAAGCCTCTCCTCCACGGCTATGATAATAGATCAAGGCTGCAGGTGGGGATTGTCCACGATCTGACCATAAAACACATTTGCCACCCAAGTGGACGACAGATTGCGGTGTCCCTGCTCCGCTTCTTCCAGCTCGTAGTTATGCTCAACCACTATGGAGCATTTCCAGTAGTCTTTCCACTTCCCCTGGTATGCATGCACCCGCCATGGGCACGAATTAACTACGCACTTCACGTCGTACCCCTTCTTGCTGGACTTCACTACCCTGAATTACCGCCGGAGAGACATTGCCCAGTACTTCACCGCATCCATCACAGCCTCCTTGTCTTTATATATGGCCCCCTCCGTCACCTCGTTCTCACGATACTCCTATGCATCAACGTTACCTTCATTCATTGTTAGGTCTTCGAAACTGTAATTGCTCGACGCACCAGGGATAGGCACCTCAGGAGCATTGTTCTCCTCGTCGGAGTGCTCACCATCAGAGACTTCCTTATCCGCACGGTCCTCCTCTTCCATCAGGTGAACTATGTCCTCCACCTCCTCCCCCTCGTCGGCCACCCCTCGCGCCTCCACCACTGTCTCCTCTGCCCCCCTGATCCCTTCGCCACCGCCAGTCTCGTGCTCCTAGTCTCCGGGCTCCTCGCCGCCTTCCTCTTCTCGTCCTTCTACATTTGATGTCCCCTCCCCCGTAATGTCCACCCCGACATCACAAACTTGCGACACCGATGGAGCTACCGGGTAGCACTGTACCAACAACATGAGCGGCCAACCCCGCTCTACGGCAAAACCAACATAACTCCTCCATATCGATGTCGAGTTAATAGGAATCAACTCTCCGTAAAACGGTCTTGCGACGGCTCACTCTCGCTCGACCATGAACCGAACGATCCGAGCATCCAAACCGAACATCCAAACATCCACTCCAACAAACCCTCAGTATGTCCTATCGCTCGGTCTACATATGCCCGTCGACTCTTGAAAATGATGATAAATCTACCCCATCCGCCTCTGTGCTATCTCCCATCTCCATAAAATATTTGGAAATACAATTTCTGCGACATGTTTAACGTCGACGGAAAAATATTACTCTAAAATACAATCTACAAAACGTACATTGATCGTACTACAAAATTATTTACATTGCCTAATACATTATTTACATAATAAAATTAGTAATACACAACTCTAATAAATTAAATTTCTAAATATTGCCTATAGTTTCTACTGAACTAAATTTCTACATACAAAATACTACATTAAATTTGCATATACTAAAATACTACATTAAGTTTCTAAATACTAGATACTACATACTATATTAAATTTCTGAATATTAACTGCTACATTAAATTTCACGAGAACTATACAATTCTAAA
This sequence comes from Otatea glauca, assembly GCA_036346275.1. Lineage (NCBI taxonomy): Eukaryota > Viridiplantae > Streptophyta > Magnoliopsida > Poales > Poaceae > Otatea > Otatea glauca. The sequence goes on from CM070721.1 coordinate 60,026,639, forward strand.
ATTTCTAAACACTACACAATCCTAAAATTTCTAAATACTACAACAAATTCCTAAATATTAAATGATACTTTAACTACGCAACCTATAAAAAAATTCCTACAATTATCTCTAAAAAAATTACTATAGATAACTCTACAAAAAAAATCAGAAATTTACCCTTTTTTTCTTCTTTTTTTCTCTTCTCTCTTTCTTTCTTCCTTTCTTCTCTTCTTTCTTCTTTCTCTGCCTCGCTCGGCCCCTTTTTTCTCTGGCTGCGCTCGGCCGAATGGAGATGCCGGTTTTAAAGGCCCTGGTCGCCCCTACATGGGGCGATCGCCCATGTAAGGGGCGATAGGTGCCAAATGCCGATTTTGCCCTCATGTGGCCGTTAGCTCGCCGTGAGGAAGGGCACTAATCGCCTGTGTATGGAGCGATCGCTCCATACACGGGCAACGAGCACCTACTTTTGCAATATTTTCACCCGGCGCTTAGTTTTGAAAAAAAGAATAAAAATAAATATTAAATAAAAAAAATTCCACGAAGGAGCGGCCGTTTCGGAGGACGCAGCCAAGCCAGGTTCCTGGCATTCGGGCCGAGGCCCATCAGTTCCGAAGGAGCACGGGCCATGCGATCGCACGGGGGGCCGTGGCACGTACGGCACAGCTATGAAACATACTCCATCATTGTGGCGAACATTTTTTATTAATTTTTACGAAAATAAATAGTCAAACAAAATTTACAAAAATAATTACCGTCACTGCTTCTGTCGCACTCAATTGATCGACAAAAGCCTTGTTCTCGATTTATTCAATCCACATCGTTTCAATTAGCTGGTGATAGAGCAATTAGCCAATATTTATTTCGTATACCTGTTTGCAAAACGTCTCAGTGTTGAGCTAAATTATTCATGCTTTTTGTGTTGGGGGTGCTGTCAGCATTGCACCGAATTCCTTGAAGGATCAATCATGGTATGTATTGTTCTCTAAAGAGACGATCCATTGAATTGAAGAGCTGGCTATCTGCTTCTACTTGCCAGTTGCCACATGCTGCTTAGTAAAAGGTTTTGCAAATATGATTCGATTGTTCAAACTATAGTCTTTTGATCACGTCTCATGCAGCTATCAATTCAACTTTTTGCTGTGATTCTCTTTTAACTTTTGCTGCTAAGTTTACTATCATGAAGCTTCCAGAAAATTGCTGTAATAATGGTTGGTTTCAGAACTAGAGTTGCCGGTAGCGCGGTAGCTTTAGTTGCTTTAGCTTTCAGTGGAGCCTCAGAACTAGGCTTTAGTTGATTTAGCTTTAGTTACTTTAGCTTTCAGTTGCTTTAGCTTTCAGTGGAGCCTCAGAACTGCTATTTGGAACTCTGTAGCTACTGTTAAGGTTTCTAATAAAAGAAATCGGGGCTTGGCCCACTATTTTTTTTTAAAAAAAAAACTTGTTGCTGTGAATTGCAATCACGGCAAGATCAAGTTGTTTAGCCGAAGTGTAAATGTAATTGCGTGAAACATCTCAGCCGTATTCAGAAAACAAGCGATTCAATAACCGAATTCAAACGGAGCAGGTTAGAAAAGGATAATTGGGGAGACGCAAAATTTTCATGCTCAATTTGCAAGCAAATGTTCAGACAATTTATTACATGAGTTGGAATCTTGGACCTCTCTAGCCAATTTAAGGTAGGAAAGGCAAGATAGCTCATCATGGAGAGTTACAGCATAAGATTCTTGCTACCCAGCAGCTCGAGGGATTGTTCAATGCTTGGCATCCTCTTCCTCACAAAACTACTTGTACTTTTGTCGTCCATCAGCGAGTTTAGCTCACGTGAATCACTAATCTTGACCTTGATGATCCATCCGCTCTCGTATGGACTTGCATTGACCTGTGCAGAAACAAATCGTAAACAGAGTGACAGAAACAAAGACAGGGCCAGCTTCAAAGAGTGCAGGGATACCAGTTAGAACTCACCACTCCTGGTTTTTTGCTTAGTTCATCATTTACTTGAGCAACCTCTTCAGACACCCGTGCATTGATGTCACTCGTTGCTTTCACACTTTCAACAGCGCCAAAGTTCGTTCCTTGTGATACCCTGGCACCAACTTACCCAAGTGGTCCTGGAAATTAAAACGAAACACAGAGTTAACAAAATTACTGCAAACTAAGACTCATACATTATATATTTGGACAAAAAAATCCCTGTATGCACCAACTTCCGGCAGCTCAATGAAATTGTTTCTTGTTCTTTTGTTGTGAGAATAGCCTGATATGCCAATGCCATGTATGTTGGCAGCAGGCAGTAACCTAGCGGATTGATGAATCACCCTCAACTTTCACCCACTCACCCACTCATGAGTATCAGCATACTTCAGATCTCTGAGGACTGAAAAGAAAAAACAAAGATGCATATTATCCAATGCGTAGATTATTAGTGACAAAAGCCATACACGGTATATGCACTACGCATTTGAGAATTTAGCAGAAACTTCAGTTAATTAGACCTTCTACTAACTAAAAACAGGAGAGGGGCACGACCTACCACCCGCCCCTTAAGGCATAAACTGATGTTTTTAAAGAAGAGAAGGCCGCATTGAGAAAGAAATTTCAGGGCAAGATGCATATGATTGCCTGTTTCCTTTTTGAGGCCCACCTATTTTTATTTCTCAACACTGTTAGACAAACAACCATTCCATATATAAAAGAAATGCAGCCACCATAGGATTTTTCTCTGATATTTTAAATTCATCTTAACAGTCTAGTTACTATAATATGCATCCACCATCATATATTAGATGCTCTTGACAGCAGAGTCCTCTATGTCGTTGGAAGTTGAGCATAGCCAATCTGACAGTCTTCCTTCTTGGTACTTAAGTGTTATACTGTTATGGGTTTGGACAATGTTTTCTATCGGAAGAGAGGAAAGAATAGGGGCCCGGCAGCAAACCAGCTTGGAAATGCCTTGGCTCTGCGCACAAACAGTTAGGGGCAGGCGCAAGGCATGCGCAGGCAAGGTTGTTTGCCAAGTCAGTTGTTAGTCTTTTATTTGGTTAGTTTGCTTCTTATCTAGTTGTTAGCTTATCCAGGATTAGTTTTGATCCTTGCGGATCAGTAGGAAATCTCTTCTATAAGTTTGGAGAAAATTAATGAAAAGACATGCTGAATTTTGCCACCAACTTATCTCTTGGCAGTGCCTTCCGATGAACAAGAAAGATAGCTCCGTTCGCTAAAGTAATCTGTCGATAGCCGCCACGATGTCGACATCCACCTTTTCCTGTGGCACTCGCCTATACACCCATGCCCACAACATTTTGGTATCAGATTCTCTCGATCCTCTGGCCATGGAACATCCCACCATCGAAGAACGCATGGGCAAGCCGGAGTGCTCGATGGAAGAGATGAAGACCTCCCTTGGGGAGTTGCTCGCCATCTCTAAGGCATCCCAGACAACCAATGGTGACACTGGCCACACAACCATGCCACCGATGACACCGGCCGGTGCCCTGACCCCTAGCCAGACCGCTGTGATAGGCTACACATGGCTGACCATCTAGGATATTGGTCACAACCTTCCATGCGTGTGGCACGGCCGCGAGCCGCCGAGCGGGGGCATCGCGAACGGCAGCCGTGGGATAACGAAGGTCATCTACGCCTTTCAGTTGAACGACATCATCCATCTGATGATGTCGATGCCTTTAATCACCGGCGTTGGACACCTCGAGCGTCTAGACTCGACCTTCCAAGTTATGATGGCACAGACTACCTGCTCTCATGGCTACACCAGTGTGAGCGTTTCTTCCGCCTACATCAATTTCTGGCCCAAGAACATGTCAACTTCGTAGGCTTACATCTACGCGGTGAAGCCCAAGAGGTGCTCGACAATTGGATGTTGGAGGCGGACTGGATTTCATGGGAGGATTTATTCGACACCTTCCTTCAGCGTTTCACTCGCCAATCGGGGGGCTTAGGTGAGCTCGTCAACCTCAAGTAGGGCACACGCCGAGTTGATGACTATGCCCACGAGTTTCAGCGTCTTCTTGCGCTCACTTCGCGCATGATTAGGGCGGATCAACTAGAGACCTTCACCGCTGGGTTGTCAAGGACACTCGCGACCAACGTACATCGAGAGCGACCCCGTGATTTGTCGAAAGCTGAGGAGCACAAGGACTTGTGGTTAGCTGAGGCCACGCAAGGCGTTGCCAATCTAGGTCGTGGCCGCGTATGGCGTTCAGCCGAGGTGCGTTGTCTTCCACCGTGTCCACTGCAGTGCCAACCAGCGAAACCACTCAGGGAGCACCTTCACCTGCCGACGGGAGCAGCCGTGCCTCCTCCAGTGCGCTGTCCAGCACAGCGTCCGCAGTACTAGCCCCCACCAGATTGAAGCTTAGTGCCGATCAACTTGCAGAGAGACGTGCAAAGGGATTATGCTACCACTACGATGACTTCTACACCAAGGGGCATCGTTGCAAGCGCCTCTTCGCCATTGAGATTTGCAGTGACAACAAGGAGGACGAAGACAACTTGGAGCTTGTTGTTGTCACCGAACAAGATGACGGGGAGCCGTTTGGACCCTCATTGTCCATGCTTGCTATTATCGGGCCCAAGCCTGGGGTACAATGCAATTGATGATGAAAATGCGGGGTTATCAACTACGATGCCTCATCGACAGCGGCATCATCCATAATTTCATTAGCAATCATGCTGCCTCTCAAATGGTACTTGCACATCATCAGGCGACTTCTCAGCAAGTCAAGGTTGCCAATGGCAGCCAACTACCCTGCTTGGGGGACGTGCCAAACGAGATCTTCAACATCAACAACTCCTCTTTTACCGCATCCTTGTCATTCCGCTGGATGGGTTTGACGTGGTCCTCAGGGTGCAATGGCTTCAGACGTTGGGTGTTATCCAATGGAATTTTGTCACCTTGACCCCACATCTCCTGGTGCTTCAGGGTGATCGGCGCTTCAACGATCTACTCACAACCTTCAATGATGTTTTTGCCGAGCCTCATGGCCTTCCTCCAAACTGTGCCTACAACCACCGTATTTGCCTAAAGGAGGGCACAGAACCGGATGTTGTACGGACATATTAGTATCCATATCATCAGAAGGACGAGATTGAGCACCAGTGTTCTTCCATGCTCGCCCAAGACATTACAAGCATAGCCGTTCTCCATTTTCCTCACTGGTCTTGCTGGTTAGAAAAAGGGATGGCTCCTCGAGGTTCTGCGTCGACTACCACGGTTAAATGCACGCATGGTCAAGGATACATTCCCAATTCCGGTGATCAAAGAATTGCTTGATGAACTGTACGGCACCAAGTTCTTTTCCAAACTCGATCTCCACTTCTGTTATCACTAGGTGCACATGAGTGCATGTGACATTGACAAAATGGCATTTCGTACTCATCAGGGACATTATGAGTTCCTTGTTATGCCGTTTGGGCTCTCCAACGCGCCATCAACATTCCAGGCTCTCATGAATAAGGTCTTACAAGACTTTCTCCGAAAATTTGTCCTCGTATTCTTCGACAACATCCTCATTTATAGCTGTTTGGAGGACGAGCACCAGACGCATGTGCGGGTTGTCTTGGAGCGTCTACGCTGCCATAAATTGTACCTGAAAAAGTCTTAAGTGCGCATTTTTGCAACGCCAGCTGGGCTACCTTGGGCACATCATTTCTGATGAAGGTGTTGCGGCTGACCCCGATAAGTTGCACACCATCTCGGCTTGGGCACAACCCATGATGGTCACAACTCTATGAGGGTTCTTGGGTTTAACAGGCTATTATCAGCGTTTCATTCACAAATACGCTGATATTACCGAGCCCATAATGTCCATGCTTCACCGCAACAATTTTTAGTGGACAACCGAGGCGGAGATGACTTTCCAACGCCTCAAAACAACACTCACGTCGGCACCAGTGCTCAGCCTACTAGATTTTACTGCTCCCTTCATTATTGAATGCGATGCAGCGGGCAACAGGCATTGGGGCTTTCCTTCAACAAGAAGGCCATCCGGTCGTATTTTTCAGCCTCAAATTGGCAGACCGGCATATGAAACTTGCGGCGTATGAGCAGGAGCTCATGGATTATCCAAGGTTGTTCGGCATTGGCGACCATATTTATGGGGTCACACCTTCGTGGTCCGAACGGATCATGTAGGCTTGAAATTTTTGCTTGAGTAGGCCCTCATAACTCCACCACAACAACATTAGCTTATTAAGCTTATGGAATTTGATTTCCAAGTGGAGTACAAGCCTAGGAAGTCCAATCAAGCAGCAGATGCTTTGTGGCGCATTGAAGATGCAATTCCAGTCTGTGCGGCACTCTCCACTCCTCGCCTTCTGGTTGCAGAGAAATGGCGGGCATGCCTTCAGGCCGACCCAGAAATTTTACGCAAATGTGCAGCACTTCAATCTCAGCTGGCCAATGCCTCTGCCCGTGCCCATCCCGTCGGTTCAAGTCGACCAAATCGGGACATTCCTCTGCCGGAGGCATTCAACTAAGGCACAAGTGCTCCTACCGGTTAGGCAAGCCCCAGGCTTCCTCATCAGGCTGATGCAACAATGGCTGACCCCTCCACCACAGCATCACGGCCGGTATGGCGGGTTTGCGATGGACTTTTATTCCGCAATGATCATCTTGTCGTCCCTGAAAATTCTCCTATAATCTCGGAGACGGTGGTCGCTGTCTGCGACTTGACGCATGAAGGTGTGCACAAGACTCTCCATCGGCTACGACAGCTTTGTTTTTGGTCCAATCAGCGACATGCGGTGAAATGCTACATTGCGCGTTGTAACATTTGCCAACGCAGCAAGGCCAGTATTCTTTTGCCGGAGGGACTTCTTCAGCCTCTTCCTATTCCGCTTTCGCATCAGATATGGGCCGACATCTCCATGGATTTCATAATCAGTCTTTCGAAGTCTCGAGGGAAGACATCAATTCTAGTGGTGGTGGACCGGCTGTCCAAATATGTGCATTTTATGCCAATGACTAGGCCATCTTCCGCTTCTGTGGTGGCGCAACTCTTCTTCGACAACGTTGTGCGTTTGCATGGCATGCCTGAGTCCATCGTGTCTGACCGTGATCCGGTTTTCACCGGTGCATTCTGGTAGGATCTTTTCAAACGGTGTGGCACCGCTCTCCTTCTTTCCACAGCATACCACCCGCAAAAGGATGGGCAAACGAATGTCAGTTTGAAGGTTTTGCTCCAATGCCAATTTGAGATGAAGGTTTAAAGTGTAAGAAGAAGTTGTTTCTACGTGGATACTATAACGTTGTTTAGTTATCTTTACTCGATATGAGGGGTGTTCTACAATTTATACTCTAATGATGGCACGAGAGTTTTTCTTCATTTTGACTTTTTTGCACGAGTAGTTTCAACCATGTCATGGATTTTCAATAGGCAGTTTGACGTACGTGATAACTACATGTACAAGTTGCCCTTTCAATGAGCGTTGTTTACCGAACTATATGTTCCAGGTGGAGCATGTCAAAAATCCATAATATGAATTCTTTGTAATCTATCAAGCGCTATAGGTGATATCTTGGCTTATGACATTTGATGATTGATCATTTGTTTCAAAAGATCAGTTGTATAGACTCAGATTTTACTGGAGTTATGAATTATGGAAGATTCAGATTTCTTCACCTGCTTCGTTGATAATTGTGTGTTTGGATTGACTGTTTCAGTCTTTCTCTCGACCTATCGGTGGTTTGCTCAATCTTACTTCATGAGAAGCGTTTGGATAAGACTATTCTGGTCTTTGTCTTTTGCATTGTAAGTGTTTGGATTGACTGTTCTAGTCTTCCTTATTCAGTAATTCTTTGGACTTTTAACAAACTTGTATTAATGGTGCTCAGTTACCCTTCAAGGTTTTCCAGAGACAATATTATTATGGATTTTGAGTTAAGGCGAGGTTTGTTAGAGATAACTCAAATATCTCTATTTTTATATCTTTTGGTTTTACCCAAATAGATTGTTAGCCTAAGTCTTCAACAACTTAGACACTTTTTGGCTATATAAGCCAACCCCTGTACATGTAAACTTAAACATTATAGTAGATTGTTTTTCGCAAGGGTTTTTGTACGTTAAATCTTGTCTCCAGTTGTTTTTGTCATGCTAACTCCAACAATAAATCTAACACATATATTTAAATTTTGGTAAAAGTATAACATAAATAGTTCTAAGGTCTTAAAAATCCTAATGATAGAGGGGTGGCCCGATCTTGCGATGACGAATATGATAACTTGGATCCGTGAACCCTGACGAATACTGGCGCCAACCACCATCTCGATACGGCAACCTGCGACACGTGAATTCGCCCAAGAACACGGTTTGATCCTCGCCTACTTGACCACGCGAAAGTAGACGCACGTTTCCTTGCAATCACCCCGAAGAAGTTGCAAGAACGGTGATAATTTCAAATTGGAACTCCCTATTCTAATGGGGGCATTGGAGCACAAGCCATAGAATCAAGAGTATATGTTTAATCTGAAAATTCGTGGTTCTCTTTACAATGGAGGGAGTACACATATATATACACATATGAGAGGGGGCATGAATTGTATAGGTGATGAACAGTACTCGGATTTGATTCCGTGTACAGTACATGTGCTACAGTACTCGGACAAAAAAAGTATCATATGGAGTGCTCCTCTAGTTGGAAACAATCTCTTCTCTCCATGTCATGGTTGATCTCTTCCTTTATTTGAAGTTGGCTGAATTTTATCCTTCCTTTCTTTCTTCTCCTTCCTTTTTTCTAGTTTCTTTCCTTTCTTCTTTGATGGCATGTATGGAAAGAGATGGAGGGTATATGAACAGTGCACGTGAATAGTATTTTCCATTTGGCTCTCGTCCTCCCTCGCCTTCCACTAGGGTCCACCATAATACATTCGCGTCATTTGGCTCCAATACTGATTTTTGTGCAATCTTCATAATGAATAACGAACAAGCACCCTCTATTAGGTAGTATAAATTTATCGTGGAAATATAACAAAGATTGCTTAAGGAAATGATTCACCTGTTGATATTTGATGCGGCTTAGTAATTCTTTCCAGTTAATTAAAATGTTAAACTGAAAAGTAATGGTCGTGTGCATATCCGCATCATCCTCCCTTTCTTCAAGAAAAGCCGTCCTCGGCTTTTGCCTTGTCTTTTGATAACCTGAAAATGTACTAAACAAAGAGGACAACGTATATGCATTGTATATGTATTCATCATCGGTCTTAACGGGCCTTTTCAACATAGGATGAAAATGTACCTCGAAAGGTTGTTGTGACAAATAGCTTAATTTAGTTATATGTGCATATGTCATGTTCACAACATCAAACTGAAATACCGTGGACAAAAGGATTTTAGATGCTTTCTATGCTTCAATTGCGCTACTTTGATTATTATATAATTGTATAAGCGAAGATGAACAAGTAAGCATTATATATTCTTCCGAACAACAAGTACTAAAACTCATCTCAATGTGTTCATGACATGGCTTAACATATAATTTTAATTCAGCAAGTTTATCACAAGTAATATATATTCGATGAACATGAAATTTATTATCTATGCCATAATCTCCAATTAAATTGAATTTATTGTCGGCGTAGGAACCAACTAGCGATTTTAAGCATGCAATTTCAGAAACTTTTTCAATCATGCTAGATAGCTCTAATGGTTCATCAAATATGATATAGTATACAGAATCTTCAGGGAATATTCTAGCAAGAACTTCTTTATGAGTAATCAATTCCACATTATGTAAATTAAGCATATCAAAATCAGAACGTGGAACCTCTAATTTGGCACAAGAATTCTCACATTCACTCACCTTCTCTTGATGTACTACCAATTCAACATCTTTCTTACCTTTAACGTTCTCATCAGTTGATGTAGATGTTGTAGGTAGCACAGCTTCATGATCTATCCATGGTGTGGCATCCATGGTGTGGCATTTCTTCCTTCTCCAACAGTGGCTATCTCATCATCTTCCATCTCAAGAGGTATATGTTGTATATCGTTCATCTCCTTATTAACATTGTCAACCTGTACAATGTGAGAAACAACACTAGAAATAGATTGTAAGTCGTTATTGTCAGAAATATCCTCACTTTTGTTTTCATCTTCTCCTCTCTTTTCATGTAGTGAATCTCTCACACTCTCAATTTGGATGTTCCTGACCTCACGTTTGGTGGAATCACACAGTTCATTCTTTTCAGCACTTTCACATATCTTGGCTATGTGGCTCTCACAAATTGGTGCCCTAAGATTGAACCTAGGTATACGATGCTCTTTAAGTTTTGTTTCCTCCTCAATAGCACAATCCATAAGATCAAGCATGCTACTAAAATATTTATGTTGAAGTGCAATGGTGATATCAAAATTCAAACCTCTTTTGAAGTATCCCTTCTCTTTTAATGCACTAGTGATACTGAAGGATCGAAAAAGGAGACTAGAGGGGGGTGAATAGGAGCCAAATAAAATTTTCGAATAAACTCTCCCCCTAGAATTCAAACCACCAAAAGACCAGAAAGAAAGAACTAAACCATCGATCAAGCAATTGCATGAACAGAGGCACCGACCAGTTAAGGTCGGGTGAACAGTAAAAACTGCACTGGTCAGGTAGCTCTTGTCGGATGAACAGAACCCAAGACCTACAGAGGTCGGATGAACAGTACCCCCCCCCGACCTACAGAGGTCGGATGAACAGTACCCGAGACCTACAGAGGTCGGATGAACAATACTCGGAGTGAATAATGTTTAGGTGAATAGTAAAATCAACACGATCTAAAAACAGAAATCGATGTAACTTTTAGTCGGATGATCCAAAAACAGTGAAAATTGGTGTGCACCTCCCTAAGGATGTCAGGAACCTATTTCAATCGTCAATCGAAGGAATTGATACCAAGGTTCTGTCCCTTTTCAGTTTAACAAATGCAACACCAAAACAGAGTCACGAACATAGACTTCACCCCTAACTTGCTGGTGGGAGTTGATGGTCAGAATATCCTTGGATGATTCTCCACAAATCATGGCAAGTAAGTACATGAAGAAACAACCCTTCAAACAAATAGAAACACGATCTGAAGGCACTTTCTTCTACTAGGCACAAAAATCAATTTCTTGCAAAACTGAATAAAAGAGGTTGTAGATTGCCTAGATGATTGGGATATGATCTATAGAAGATTCATCCAGCAATCTTTCATCCTTGGCATAAAATCCAAAAGCCCTTAGAAGGAGAGGAAGCAAAATCCAAACATACAGAAGGTAAAGTGCATGAAATTAAATGCTGAATTTAAAGCATAATGTAAATGAGGAAAGTGAACTCAAGAATGGGAAAGCAGTTTTTCATTGCCAGAGGGTAGGTTTACAAAGCCTCACTACAAAGTGGGCAAAGCTTCAGGAGCACAGAGGCCTCCAGAGCACTCTCACCTACTCACGTACACTTTCCTCACCTGCTCACCCTCACACGGAGACACCCTCTCCCCGGTCTATTTATAGCAGGCTTGGACCACCTACCACCCTTGGATGAGCCTCTAAACCCTAGAGCACTCCATCAAGGGCTGAGATTTTACCCACTCACACAGCTATGCATGGGCTGACCCGAAACCCAACAACACAACGGGTTTTGCACGCTTTTCAAAGCATACTAACTTGACCCGCTACTCTATCTTCCTGACCGCGATCCAACGGTCCTCCTTGATCAGAGCAGCTCCAAGTTAGCATCTCATACATTCCTTTGTCTTCTTGGATTGCAGCTACTCCCTGGCCTCAGTCATCTTTGGCGACACCTTGATCATCTGGACCTCAGCTCTCCCAGCCTGGTCCTGATCTCCTTCGCCTCACCATGACCTAGCTCCAAAGTCCTGCAACCATCATAGACAAGGAAACCACATCACATAGCAAAGTCCAACAACACATGTAATCACATTTTGATCTCAACAGAATGACCACTGGTTTTCGTCCCGATCACTCGAGGTCTGACCACTGGTCTTCGTCCCGACCACTCGGGGTTGGACGACTGGTCTCCGACCAGCCAAAGTTCAGACCACTCGGGGTCGGATGACTGGTCTCCAACCAGCCAAAGCTCAGACCACTCGGATCAAACACAAATTCAAGAACAACATGCTAAACAACAGTCAATTACTCATCATCATCAAGAATAGACCTCTACATGGTCCTTCAATCTCCCCCTTGATGAGTATATTGACAAACACCCGAGAAGGCATAAATTTGAGTTTGTAAAGCAATTTGATTGCAAAACCAAACTTGGTCCAAAAAGAAAGATATAAAATCATGACCAAGGTTGCAGTAAGAGTTTAAAGCAAGACCATGAAAAGAGCAAGTTTTCCACAGAAGCTTATCTCTTTTTTTAATGATGCTTTTTCTACATTTTCTCCCCCTTTTGGCAATATAGGCATCAAAATGAAATTTTCTTTTATATATGTATGCATGAAATGCATCCTAAGTGAGCTTTGAGAATTATCCAAGTTATCATAAATGCAAGATATGACACCAAGTTAGTCAATTTAGAAAATGACTGAACTAGGATGTCTCCAAGAACAAATTCATTTTGCTCACAAGCTTGGTTTACAAGATTTTATTTTAGCAAGATTTGAACAAGTGCAAAACTTAGCAAAAGTTTTAAAGCTAGAAGCCAACACCACTCATAGGATCAAATGGAAAACCTAGAGTTCAACCTACTCAACACTTTGGGGAATCTTGAAGTACATATAGAGTCCTTCGAGCTCATTTTTCAATTCATGCAAATTCTTCTTCTTTGATATTTTGAAAGACATAGCAGGGTGCAAATGTTTGACATTATTTGCATTCTTTACCCAATTATGTTTTTGTTATTTGCATTTCTTAATGATTGACTCAAGCCATGTTCAATCACCCCAAGAGTAACTCTTAAGAGAATGATCTTGGTCATACACAATATATTCCAAGTTTATCCCAAGTGCAATGGGAGGCAGTCTCGAGAATATATAGTGTTGAGTTCAATTTCGCACAAAAGAGAGTTAAATTTTTCTTAATTTAGCACATATGAGTAATTTTGAAGGACTAAAATATGGATCAAGCAAGTTTCACCCAAGTTGCTATAGGGACTCTAGAGAACTCCATAACTTCACAATTCATGGTAAAAACCTCTAGAGAAGAAACTTAATAAGAAAAAGCAACATGTTTTTCATTTAAGATTTTCAATTTTCAGATTTTAACAAGCTTAGTATGATAGATGAACTTGGATAGACCTAAGCTAGTGATTTTCTTCAAAGATGTAGCAAGGTGCATTATATGAAGATTGAATGAATTGCATAATAGACAAAGCTCATAAAACAGAAAATGTAGTCTAAATGCAATGCATGAACAGATTCCCAAACTCCCCCTCAACAATTGAATCAATTTTAAGCTCAAATCTGGTTAAAGTTGAGTTATTATCAAGATTAAGCATAAAGAAAACCCGAATAAACTCAATAATAACCAGAAAAACAGAATGAGGAGAAGAAGTCGAGAAACTGCAAAACTGGATGGCTATAGAGCATAGAAAAAATATAAGAAACTCACTACGGTTTAGACTCATAGGGAAGCTGACTCTAGATCTCAACTAAGGAGTGCACACAGACCCTGTCTACCCAGGAGGCCCAATACCTGCTAGACTTATAAGACTGTGAGGGAACTCAACCTAGAGAGAAGAGAGAACAGCTAATCACGCATGATAGCAACCTAAAGCACAAGATAAGATGTCCATGGAAGGCATGCCAAAAGTCTAAGTGAGTGAACTCAACTCAAGAAAACAAGCCCAAAGTCACCCAGAAGAAGAAAAGAAATGCTGGAAGAGAATATATAGTACATAATATACAAACCAGCTCCCCCTCAAGATAAGCCGTATGGGCTCACGACTCCAAGCTCACTCCTCAAGGCAACAAACCTGGAGCTATCCAAAGGCTTGGTGAAGATATCGGCTAACTGGAGGTCACTCTCTACAAACTGAAGCGCGATATCTCCCTTCTCCACATGGTCTCTAAGGAAGTGATATCTAATATCAATGTGCTTAGTCCGAGAATGTTGCACTGGGTTTTTAGCAATGCAAATAGCTGAAGTGTTGTCACAGAAAAGTGGCACACTCTCTATCTCTAACCCATAGTCCCGTAAGGTCGATCTCATCCAGAGCACTGTTACAAAGAATCGGTCTGCAAAGAATATACTCGGCCTCGTGGATCAGGCAACCCTGCATCGCTTCCTAGATGACCAAGAAACAAGAGAAGTGCCAATGAATTGGCAAGTGCCAGAAGTGCTCTTTCTATCTATCCTACAGCCAGCAAAGTCGGCATTGGAAAAGGCTCTAAGAGATAGACAAGAAGAAGAAGAGTACCAAATACCATAATCAGTGGTAGCACAAAGGTACCTGAAGATGCGCTTAACCGCCTGGCGATGAGAGGCGCGAGGAGAAGCTTGAAATCGAGCGCACGCACACACAAATAAATGTATGTCCGACTCAAGCAATGAGGTACAAGAGGGAGCCGATCATGCTCAAACTCCTTTTGATCGCAGCACACCATCCTCATCGGGCTCGAGGACAGCGATGGTGGCCATAGGAGTCATCACCGGCTTCCCATCGACATATCAAAGCGCCTCAGAGGTCACGGGTATATTTGCCTTGATGCAAGAAAGTACCTCCCGAGTCCGCTTGATTTGGAAGCCAAGAAAGTAGCTCAACTCGCCCATCATACTCATCTCAAACTCAGGCTCATCACCTCGTAAAACCGAGACACAAGCGAATGAGACGAGCCACCAAAATGATATCGCCCACATAAATCAACAAGAAGAAAATGAGACTCATGGTGTCCGATGAATGAGTTTTGTCTACTATGCCCATTTTAAAGTCATGGCTCAGAAGATAAGACTTGAGCCTCTCATACCATGCTCTGGGGGCCTGCTTGAGTCCAACAGAGCTTTGGAAAGCTTGTATACATGACTCGGAAACTTGGGGTTCTCGAATCCTGGAGATTGCTTGACTTAAACCTCTTCCTCAATATAGCCATTGAGGAATGCATTTTTGACATCCATTTGATAGAGCTTGAAGCCCCGGGATGCAGAAAATGCAAGCAGGATCCTAATAGCCTCTAGCCTACCTACAGGGGCAAAGGTCTCCTCAAAGTCAAGACTCTCAACCTGAGAAAAGCCCTGTGCAACTAGCCTAGTCTTGTTGCGAATGACAACCCCATCCTCACTCTGCTTGTTTTTAAACACCCACTTGGTCCCAATGACATTATGACTAGATGGAGGCTCGACAAGCTGCCATACCTTGTTCCTCTCAAAGTTTTCAAGTTCCTCATGTATAGCATTAATCCACGACTCATCGGATAATGCATGAGAAACATCCTTCGGCTCAAAGGAGGCAACGAAGGCGAGTGAAGATGTATGAGGAGGATGACCCGCTCTTGAGCGTGTGACACGCTCAACAAATCGCCAATCATATGATCGGAGGATGACATCTCCAATATGACGGGAGGTCCAGAATGTAGTAGCCTCTACCTCTTGAATGTAAGAGGTAGGAACAGAGCCACTCACCAAGGAGAGTCTCAAGACAAGGGCTGGTCTCCCGAGGTGCGTAAATGGAAACAGGAGGCACCTCGGTGAAGAGGGACTGGATCCGGTGGAACACCATCATTTCCATCATCCTCATCTTCTTCAAAGATGGTCTCGGAGGGATAAGAAGAGCCTGAAACATCAGGTCTAGCTCCTGGGCTAGCCTCATCAAAGGTCACATCACAAGTCTCTAAAATCCTATGCATCAACACCTGCACTTATAGCTACGAGAAGAAGTCAAGTAACCTAGAAAGATACCATCAGAAGAGCGAGACTCAAACTTATTTAGGTTACCAGACTTCAAGATAAAACACTTGCAACCGAAAACGCGAAAATGAGACACACTAGGCTTTCGCCCATACCTCAACTCATAAGAAGTGCGATGCAAAAGTGCTCTCAAAAACACGCAATTAGAAACATGGCAAGCAGTAGCTATAGCTTCAGCCCAAAACTTCCTAAAAGTACTGTACTCATCTAGCATCGTCCTGGCCATCTCAACCAGGGTCATGTTCTTCCTTTCCACTATGCCATTCTACTGAGGGGCGTAGGGAGAAGAGAACTGATGCTCTAAACCAGACTCCACACAAAAACTCTCAAAGTAGGAATTCTTGAACTCCGTGCCATTATCATCACAGATAGCTCGTAATGCACCCGTGAGTTCAATAGACAACTTATCGACCAAACCCCAAGTGAGAAAAAGTCTCATCCTTCAAGCCATGAAGAATACCCAAGAGTATCTAGAAAATCATCAACGATGACAAGAACATACCACTTCCCTCCTGCGACTACACTCTAGCCGACCAACAAAGGTCCATATGTAAAAGCTATCCGGTGCATTAGTCATCACTACGGTGACTGGAGGATGAGAAGCAGTAACCATCTTGCCATGTCGGCAAGGAGAGCAAACTAAGTCTTTGACCATCTTAAGTTTAGGCAAACCCCGAATGAGATCGTGGCTACTAACTCGGGTCAAATGATCAAAATCAATGTGACCAAGTCTCCTATGCCAGAAGGAGAGATCACGGGACTCGTATAATCAAACATCGAAGAGAGTCTCCAGAGAAGCGAAAAAATCAGCACGAAAGACTCTCCCAAATCTAGAAATCCCAAAACTAACCCTCCCGATGAATCAAGAATTCTACAGGCATTACTCTTGAAGCTTACCTCGAAAGAGTCATCGATAAGCTGAGAAACAGAGAGCATATTGTATTGCAGCTTACTTACTAAGGCAACATCTTTAAGAATGAAATTTTGGTTAATGCAGATGGAACCTTTAGCAATGACTCTACTCAAGATGCATCCCCAAAAGTGATTAACTCATCACCGGGGCTCGGACTAGGAAGAGAACCAACGAGAATCTCCACCATATGACGAGAACAACCGAGTCAACAATCCAAACATCGCCCTTCCCCATCCGATTTAACCCGATCAAGACACAAGAGAGAAAGATGACTCAAGATCGGGATAGAGTGAAGACTTAGGAACCCAATACTGAACCATACAACACCTCAGAGTACCAGCCACAGAAGAAGACTGGACTCGAGTGTCTCTCTGACGCTCAACTCTCACACGATCAGGAGCAACTCTGGTAGATAATCTAGGAGTCAAAACTGGGTTGGCATGATGTGGTGTAAAAGCCGGACCATCCCAGTAAGGCTGCCTGGATCTCCTACCGAAAAACACCTCACGCCGCTAATATCTACCTCGATAGGAAAAACGAGGAATATCAAGAGGACGGCGGAAAGACTGACTGCGAACAGCTCCAGGACTAAAACTCAAAGAACTAGCATGAAAACCAAGTCCTGGACACTGCCCAAAAACAGGCGACTCTCTAACCTGTCTAGAAGCAGTGTGTGTCTTAGGAGCACTCAAAGTCTGGGGATGACCCTGAATACCCCTAAAAGCAGCAACACACTCACGCCAAGTGATTTTGGCGCGCCTGAAGCAGAAATCTACTAGGTGACCATCCTTCTTACAGAAGGTGCATGTGTACTTCGCCTTGTTAGAGGCGGAAGCAATAGGAGTAACACCCTTTTGGTCAGAAGTCCTATGGTCAACCCCAGCAGACCTAAACACGGTGGTACTCACTCTGGGAGCTACCACAATCTCACCACTCTTAGAGCCGCGCACAATGGTGGGATGATGCGCCCGAGCGTGCTCCAAGGGATCAAATCCTAGACCTTGATTGAATCTACTAATCTTGGATTGGTCTAGAATAAGATTGAGCTTCTTCTTGCCTCCAACAAACTTCTCGAGAGTGCTCATAAGATACTGGCAATCTCGAAAGAAAGAGGCACAAGAAGAGCAGGGGGAAGAAGAAGAAGAAGAACCAGAAAGATGAGCTCTCTCAGCACGTGCATTTTTCTCCCTCAGCACGGCTGCCTCAATCTTGAGGGCCTCACAAGAAACTCAAGACGCATTTCTAATTCTATGAGCTTGGTCTTCTAATTTCTTCCTAAGCTCGACATGGATTTTATCCAAGTCCCCCTCAATCACAGAACATCGCAAACAACTTTCTTGTGACTTATCTAGTAAGTCCTTACAAGTTTAACACACTTGACATTTAAAGCATCATTGTCAAGTTTTAGTTGCTTATAGCCCTCACATGAGCTGACTGGGTCCTTAGAAGCATGCAATTCAAGTTCATCATTTCTAGAAGAAAGCTTCTTAAGGTGAGTGCACATGGCATCAATTTCAGCAAGCAATTTAGGGCAATTAGCACAAGAGGGAGTAGAGTGAGCATTAAGAAAACTAGCATCTACAGAAGGAGTATCAACAGATTCATTGCTAGCATTCTTCAACTTAAGACTATCTAGTTCATACAACACACTATCATGCATAGTCCTTAGGTTCTCTAACTCCACAAGCAAAGCATCACACAAAGTACAGTCATCAGTGACTCGGGAGGGAGAAGATCTAAGTAAAGCTAACTCCCGAGTCAAGGTACCTACTTCCTTCTCTAACTCAGAACACCTCGACCTAGCCTTAGTATGAAACTTTCCTAATTTACAGAAGGCAGCATTTAACTCGTCGTAGGTGGGTACCTCATCTGTGTCGTTGTATAGCTCGGAGTCGCTTAATTCAATGGCGCCTGCCATGAAGCACATGCCGGAGAAGTCATCGTTGCTCTTCACCTTCTCTTGCGGATCGTCCTCGCTTGCATCACTCCAGTTCTCCGTGTCAGAGAGCTCGATGTCATCCAGTGCGGCGAGGACCCGGTGAAAGAGCTTCTTGTTCTTGGCAAAGTTGCGGTACTTCTTCTTCGCCGGCTCAAGAGCTGGGGCCTTCTTGTTGCGGTTCTTGTCGGTGTAATCATTCTTGCCCGAACTGCCTTGTTCATTTTTGCCCTTCTCCAACTTGGGACAGTTTGCTCAAATGTGGTTGGGGCCACCACACTCGAAACAGGTGATCATCCCACCTTTCTTCCTCTCTCTCACTCTCTTGTATGCATATGAAAATTTGCGAGCAAGAATAGCAAGCTCATTTTTTAGAAATTTTTCCAGTTGGTCATCGCTTAGCTCGCAAAGGGCGGAGAGAGAGAAACCAACAGAAGAATTAGAAAGAGAGGATCCAATGGGATCGGTGACCAAAGCCATAGACTGAGACTTCGTCTTCCGCGAGACGACGTCGATCTCATGAGTCTTGAGGCGGGAATAAAGCCCGTCAAGAGTCAAGGTCGACAGGTCGGTGGTGTCTTTGATGGTGGTCACTTTCATTTCTCAAACACGAAGATCGAGTGCGGTCAAGAAATGTCGAGCATTATCCGAGTCAGGGTATATGCAACCGACTGCTCGAAGGTCGCTCAAAATCTTCGTAAACCGACCAAAGCACTCGTCAAGACTCTCACCGTCTTTGCTCAAACTTGTTGAACTCACGCTGAATTGGTCCTGTCGAACCGCCTTGATTTGGGCAGTGCCCTCATGGTAAGCATCGAGGGTCACCCAAATCTCATGAGGAGAACGAATGTGAGAAATCCTATCATACTCACTGCGGCTAAGACCCTGTATGAGGATGTTCCTTGCTTTAGCGTTCGCCTCAACGTCAGCCATATTTTCGGCCGTGACGTTTTCATCAGCAGGAACCTCATACGGGAGTTTCACCTTCTGCCATATCAGGAAGCCCTGGGCAGTGATGTATGAATCCATCCGCGATTTCCAAAATGGAAAATCAACTCCAGCAAAAATGGGAGGCTTGGTGGAATACTTATCCATCGCCATGGCTCTTGAGACCGGTCAAGATCTATGTAAGAGCAAAACCTGCTCTGATACCAATTGAAAGATCGAAAAAGGCGACTAGAGGGGGGTGAATAGGAGACAAATAAAATTTTTGAATAAACTCTCCCCCTAGAATTCAAACCACCAAAAGACCAGAAAGAAAGAACTGAACCATCGATCAGGCAATTGCATGAACAGAGGCACCGACCAGTTAAGGTCGGGTGAACAAAGAAATCGACCGGTCGGGTAGCTCGGTCGGATGAATGCATGCGAGACCTACAGAGGTCGGATGAACAGTACCCCAACCTACAGAGGTCGGGTGAACAGTACCCCCCGACCTACGGAGGTTGGATGAACAGTACTCGGAGTGAATAGTATTTGGGTGAATAGTAAAATCAGCACGATCTAAAAACAGAAATCGATGTAACTTTTAGTCGGATGATCCAAAAACAGTGAAAATTGGTGTGCACCTCCCTAAGGATGTCAGGAACCTATTTCAATCATCAATCGAAGGAATTGATACCAAGGTTCCGTCCCTTTTCAGTTTAACAAATGCAACACCAAAACAGAGTCACGAACACAGACTTCACCCCTAACTTGCTGGTGGGAGTTGATGGTCAGAATATCCTTGGATGATTCTCCACAAATCATGGCAAGTAAGTACATGAAGAAACAACCCTTCAAACAAATAGAAACACGATCTGAAGGCACTTTCTTCTACTAGGCACAAAAATCAATTTCTTGCAAAACTGAATAAAAGAGGTTGTAGATTGCCTAGATGATTGGGATATGATCTATAGAAGATTCATCCAGCAATCTTTCATCGTTGGCATAAAATCCAAAAGCACTTAGAAGGAGAGGAAGCAAAATCCAAACATACAGAAGGTAAAGTGCATGAAATTAAATGCTGAATTTAAAGCATAATGTAAATGAGGAAAGTGAACTCAAGAATGAGAAAGCAGTTTTTCATTGCCAGAGGGTAGGTTTACAAAGCCTCACTACAAAGTGGGCAAAGCTTCAGGAGCACAGAGGCCTCCAGAGCACTCTCACCTACTCACGTACACTTTCCTCACCTGCTCACCCTCACACGGAGACACCCCTCTCCCTGTCTATTTATAGCAGGCTTGGACCACCTACCACCCTTGGATGAGCCTCTAAACCCTAGAGCACTCCATCAAGGGCTGAGATTTTACCCACTCATACAGCTATGCATGGGCTGACCCGAAACCCAACAACACAACGGGTTTTGCACGCTTTCAAAGCATACTAACTTGACCCGCTACTCTATCTTCCTGACCGCGATCCAATGGTCCTCCTTGATCAGAGCAGCTCAAAGTTAGCATCTCATACATTCCTTTGTCTTCTTGGCTTGCAGCTAGTCCCTGGCCTCAGTCATCTTTGGCGACACCTTGATCATCTGGACCTCAGCTCTCCCAGCCTAGTCCTGATCTCCTTCGCCTCACCATGACCTAGCTCCAAAGTTCTGCAACCATCATAGACAAGGAAACCACATCACATAGCAAAGTACAACAACACATGTAATCACATTTTGATCTCAACAGAATGACCACTGGTTTTCGTCCCGACCACTCGAGGTCTGACTACTGGTCTTCGTCCCGACCACTCGGGGTTGGACGACTGGTCTCCGACCAGCCAAAGTTCAGACCACTCAGGGTCGGATGACTGGTCTCCAACCAGCCAAAGCTCAGACCACTCGGATCAAACTCAAATTCAAACACAACATGCTAAACCACAGTTAATTACTCATCACCATCAAGAATAGACCTCTACATGGTCTTTCAGATACCGGCACGTCGCAATGCACATTTTAACTCACCATAATAATCTTGAACTGGTTTGTAACCTTGTGTAATATTCTCCAAGTAGCGAAGTAGCTCTTTCTCATAATAGCTTGGCACAAACTCTCTTCTCATAATCATCTTTAAATCTGACCATGATGTAATGAGGCTTTTCCCAAAAAGGTGTTGCCACCAACTATAAGCATAGTCCTCAAACTCAATAGTGGCACGCATCACTTCTTTGGCTCTGGGAAGCTTTTAAAATTTGATCACCTTTTCTATTTGTTCTTCCCAAGTGATATACTCCTCCGGATCATTACTTCCATAGAATAGAAGTTCCTCGTGCTCGTAACCTGCCATGATTAGTAGCAAGCAAAAACAGAATGTATATGTGGAATAGATGTGCAATCACTCAAGCTCATCCTCTCACTTACCAGCCGAAGTTCTTACTACTCCTTCTTTGGATTAAGGTGTTGTACGTACTCCGGTGGCTGTAGGCATGACAAAAGGTGATTACTCAAGCGAATTCACAGTCGAGGTGCTACACGTGACAATGGTTGATATGTAGAGCTTGGAGGGTTAGTGTATATCCTATACAATCTGATAATTCTAGTTATTGTAATGATAAGTAAAAATCCAAACTATAATTTACAAGCCCTAGTTGCCGATCTCAAAGATATAAACGAATTTCAAGGCAACGCACACACAAAGATAATGGCACTTGCGCAATCAAGGAATGAGCTATATAAAAATATAAGTGAGGCACCAAAAACTCTATTGCACAAGTCGTAGAGGGACGCTAGCTTATTGCTTAAAGAATGTAAAAAGGGCATAAAATTGCTCACTAGTTAACACAATTGCACAATCTGAAATTTTTGAACACAAATTAGGGTTTTGCTCAATATAGTGTGACCGGCCACTATTTTCTTCTCTATTCTTTTTCTTTCTTTCTTTCTTGGCCTTTTGGCTCTTTCTTTCTTTTTTTCGCTCTTTTGTGACTTTCGGCCAACACTAGTATGAACAAAGATTTAAAAACCCTAAATTGATGTCACAAGATATTATAATGATGTAATGATTCAAGATTATGCAATGTATCAATATGAACAACCCTAAGCAATATCAAATAGCTAGTCTCAATTGGGATCAAAATATTCGCAAAGGAGGAATTTGGTTCCCAAAGGTATGTTTACTGATATTTTTGTGATTTTATGTCTTGTAGATGCTATTGGACTCAAGAAAACAAAGGAAAATCTAGAACTCAAAAACAAACCAAGAAACCCTAATTCGGTTTTTCTAGGCAGCACAATTGTTGGTTGGATTAAAGTTCAAAAACGATCGAATCTGGAAGGTTCACTATGGAATGAATTAAAGATTATGTTCTAAGTTTTCAATAGAGTAGAAGAACGCAAAAATCCAAGTTCGTATGAAAAATTTATGAGCAAAACACCAAACTGGACAGAATTGAATCAAAAAGGCTACGCAAAGGAAAAACGATCAACAACTAATGCAAGTAATCTAATGATCAAAACTTAGCAAAAATCATCAAAATAACAAATTAAACTATGGGTTTAATTTTTGTGGGGCAATTTTCGAAATAGGATAAAAAATTAAAACTAATCTAGGGATAGAAAATCGTCACCACTCAACCATGCTCTGATACCAAGATATAGGGGGTGGCCCGATCTTGCGTTGACGAATATGATAACTTGAACCCGTGAACCCTGACGAATACTGGCGCCAACCACCGTCTCGATACGGCAACCTGCGACACGTGAATTCGCCCAAGAATACGGTTTGATCCTCGCCTACTTGACCACGCGAAAGTAGACGCACGTTTCCTTTCAATCACACCGAAGAAGTTGCAAGAACAACGGTGATAATTTCAGATTGGAACTCCCTATTCTAATGGAGGCATTAGAGCACAAGCCATAGAATCAAGAGTATATGTTTAATCTGAAAATTCGTGAT
The DNA here is from genome assembly GCA_036346275.1 of Otatea glauca. NCBI lineage: Eukaryota > Viridiplantae > Streptophyta > Magnoliopsida > Poales > Poaceae > Otatea > Otatea glauca. Next base: position 60,050,177 of record CM070721.1, read on the forward strand.
TCTCTTTACAATGGAGGGAGTACACATATATATATACACATATGAGAGGGGGCATGAATTGTATAGGTGATGAACAGTACTTGGATTTGATTTCGTGTACAGTACACGTGCTACAGTACTCGAACAAAAAAAGTACCATATGGAGTTCTCCTCTAGTTGGGAACAATCTCTTCTCTCCATGTCATGGTTGATCTCTTCCTTTATTTGAAGTTGGCTGAATTTTATCCTTCCTTTCTTCTACTTCCTTTTTTCTAGTTTCTTTCCTTTCTTCTTTGATGGCATGTATGGAAAGAGATGGAGGGTTATATGAACAGTGCACGTGAATAATATTTCCCATTTGGCTCCCATCCTTCCTCGCCTTCCACTAGGGTTCACCATAATACATTCGCGCCATTTGGCTCCAATACTGATTTTTGTGCAATCTTCATAACGAATAACGAACAAGCACCCTCTATTAGGTAATATAAAATTATCGTGGAAATATAACAAAGATTGCTTAAAGAAATGATTCACCTGTTGATATTTGATGCAGCTTAGTAATTCTTTCTAGTTAATTAAAATGTTAAACTGAAAAGTACTGGTCATGTGCATATCCGCATCACCTAATCCCTGAAATCAAAACCAATATAATTAATAAATTTAATCTATTAAAGAGATGCCCTTTTTTCAATTCTTTTGGAGTGCACGGACATAGCTAACATCCCTAAATCTGCCCCTGCTTCCGCGTGCATTGCGGGCGCGGCTGCCACTGTGCCCGCAAAATTTCTACTAACATCCCTATTTTTGAGGATTTCTGTACTGGGATCAAATGGCCATTGGCTGCTTACGATTGGCAGTTCCGGATGCAATTTAACGGGGCGGAGATGGTTTGGTCTGAACTGCATGAGTAAGCGAGTAACGCGTATAAAATACTCCAATTTTAACAAACTGTAGGCATTTGGCCCATACTAGGAAAGAACTACAAGTTTAAGAATCAGTTAAAAAAGAGAATTTACCATCCTTACAAGATATCAAGCTATTCATTAAGCTAGCATCAAGAAGTACTAAAAGTAAGCATTCACCAAGAGTTCAAGAGGCACCAAAAGTTTAAAGGTTGGATCTATCAAAATATACTAAGGGTAATTTGGTGGAGAGGTACTAGTATCTTTCAAAGATGGTAAAAAGTCTTTTGATAAATCTACAGATATGTTTGCTAATTTTATCATTGAGCTACACCATGGATTACAATACCATTTAGAGCTCACAAATCGTCCACCGCTCGGTACTGATTTTCGTCGAACGGTTTCAAAGTCAAATTATTTGAACTCGGTAGTAAAAAATTGGGAAAAATTCAAAAATCGATCGGTTTTGACGGATTTTTGATCGATTTTCATCAATTTTTGATAGGTTTTCTTAAAAAATCGGCAAACTAAGCGAACAATTAAAAAACCGATTTTATCGATTTTCGAACATTTTCACCGATTTACGTTGCATAAAATTTTCTGATTTTTTGCATTTTTTGAATTGGACTGGTTTATCAACCGGTATAGTTTATCAAACCGGATCGATATGGTCGAAAATCACGATTTTCGAGCTATTTCTATCGATATTTGAAACCCTCAAGCTACATACACCTTGTTGCTTTAGCCGGCGCCTAACTACAGGAGTTGGTGCATCTCAAGGAGGGAAAAAAAGTAACGAGTTAGTGGCTCACGAGGAGTTGGTGGCTCACAAGAGGAATAATACGAAACACTCTTCATAAAACTAAAGATATGTTGGCAAATTATATCATTGAGCTGCATACACCTTGTTGCTTTAGCTGGCTACTAGCTACAGGAGTTGGTGCATCTCAAGAAAAAAAAAGTAAGGAGTAGGTGGCGCACGTGGAGTTGGTGGCTTACAAGAAGAATAATACGAAACTCTATTTATAAAACTAAAGATATGTTGGCAAATTTTGTCATTGAGCTACATACACCTTGTTGTTTTAGCTGGCTCCTAACTACATGAGTTGGTGCATCTCAAAAAAAATAAGGACTTGGTGGCTCACAAGAAGAATAATACGAAACTCTCTTCGCGTGGCACATGTCTGCGCAGTAGGCACTAGGGACTCGAGTCCGCCGCGATCTGCACGAAGACCAGAGGGTTGTTTGCTGAAGCAACACGCGCACTCTCATCTCTTTGTTGCAGTTAATCAACAGTTGCAACTTGGCAAGTTGCCATAGCTACGTATTCTTCTGCGTTATCCAAGGGACCAAGATCCCAATCCCGCTGGTTCCTCCGCAAGCATCATTTCCCAACGGAAAGAGGTAACTATGAATTCCTTAACTTCCGTTAATTTTGCTTGGTTTCAATCCTTTTCTCCGAAAACCTTGCGGTCCTCTCATATTAATCTCATACACACCTGTGCACTGTTGGTGCTCCTCTTTCGCAGCGATGGACGCAGCAACAGCTGCTGGCTTCGCCGGAGGGATCATACAGGTCGTCTTTGACAAGTACTATGGCTCTAAGCTCGAGCAGTGGGCTGCTCGTTCGGGTCTCCACGACGACGTCTGCAACCTGAAGACCCAACTTCGCATGGCCCATGCGGTGCTCGAGATTGTTGGGCGGGGTAAGCCTGTCCCCAACGATGCTCTGTCAGATCCCATCAAGGAGCTCAAGCTTGCTGCTTATGGTGCTGACGACGCGCTGGACGAGATGGATTACTACCGCCTAAAGGAGCTTGTCGACAGCACCGATGATGGCACGAACAACCCAGACGGTGCTTCTTCCTCTACTGTCCAGATGGTTGTCCGCCGTTCATGGTCTGTTCTGTCCAACCCATTCAAGAGGGCCAGGACAAGCAGTGACAGCGTCATGCAAGGGCAGGAAGCTGTTCACCCCAACTTTGACCAGGATGCAATGTCTGCTAGGATTAGATCAATCTCTGACCACCTTGAGAAGACTGCCGACGACGTCCAGAAAATTTTCAAGCTGGAGAAGTTGGCGTCCATGGCTACCCACCCGCAACCAGAGGAGGTCAATCTCCGACAGACGAGCTCCTTCCTGACTGAGCCTAAGCTGTTTGGGAGGGATGAAGAGGTCAACAGTATCATAAACATGGTGCTAGGTGAGCACCTGGAATTTAGGTACACGAACTTCTCTGTTCTTCCCATTGTTGGCATTGGCGGAGTTGGCAAAACTACTCTGGCGCAGTGTGTGTATAATCATCCCAGAATAGTCGGTTCATTTGGTGTGCGAGCCTGGGCATGTGTTTCCAACACTCTTGACGTGACAAAGGTGACAGTTGACATAGTGGATTCAATCAATGGTGGAGAATCTCAACAGAATAGTAGATTGCCTAGCTTGGATGCAGTCCAGAAAACTCTAGTGAAGAAAATTGAAGGGAAAAGGTTCTTTATTGTTCTGGATGATGTGTGGGAGGACATCTGGGACAGGCTTTGTGCTCCGTTTTCCTCAGGGGTGTCTGGAAGCATGGTTGTAGTTACAACTCGTGATCAGAAAATTGCTAAGTATATGGGTTCATTTGACAGTCTGCCACTGGGTGGGTTACAAGATGATAAGTTTTGGTCTTTCTTCAAACAATGTGCAAACATCACAGAGGAGGATAACTTGGCTCATATTGGCAGAAAAATAGCCAAGAAACTGCATGGTATTCCGTTAGCAGCCAAGACTATGGGGCGATTACTCAGCAGAAGCCATGACGAGGAGCGTTGGCGCAGCTTTCTTAACAGCAGCAACATGTGGGAAGTAAGACAAAACCCTGATGACATCATGCCTGTTCTACGACTGAGCTTTCAGCATCTGCCCCCAAGCTTGCAGCGTTGTTTTGCTTATTGCGCAGTGTTTCCAAAGGATTACAAGATTAGTGAGCAGCAACTCACCTTTGGCTGGATGGCGCATGGCTTCATTCAGAAGCCCCGAGGGGATGAACTTTTAGAGGACATTGCAAAAGAATACCTTAACGAGTTACTTTGGGGTTCTTTTTTTGAAAAAGATGATGACAGCCACTACATGATGCATGACTTGTTACATGATCTAGCTCAACTTGTTTCAGAAGGTGAATGCTGGGTAACTGACGGTACAACTATCCCGGTCAATGTCCATCATTTGTTTGTCCTTGACTGTAACCATGCCCACGATTTGGGCCTGTTTGGTGCAGTGGACGGCTCTGGTGTTCAATCACCTCCTATTTTTTCGGACGGAAACTCATGTGTAGGCTTCAGACATACCAAAAGCTTGCACAGTCTGATCTTCACTAGTTCTTCCTCTTTTGACTGGCGAAACAGAGGTGTGTTTGTGAGGTTTGGCTGGCCCACTACCATACGAGTTCTATCTTTACCTACCACTTTTTTAAGGGAGCAGCTGGATGCAATTGGTATCTTGATGCATTTGCGTTATCTGGACCTCAGCTGGTCTCGCATTACGGAATTACCTAAAACTGTCTGCCACCTATACCATCTACAAGTATTGAACATAAGCCATTGCCACAACCTTGTTTGCCTGCCCCCAAACATGTCCAACTTGATTAATTTGCGACATCTTGTCGAAGATGAAGGGAAGAATTTCCTCACGGATATCACTGATGTTGGGAAAATGAGTTTCCTACAGAAACTACATATTTTTCGTGTTCGGAAGCATAGAGGCTTCGATGTTATACAATTAAAAAATTTGAGGCACCTGAGAGGATCGTTAGGGATTCAAAATCTTGAGAATGTGGACAACACCGAACCAGTCAGCGAGGCTAGACTGGATGAAAAAAGAAAGCTCGATGAGTTGTGGTTGTCATGGAATTCCGATTCTTGCACAGTGCCTGCTGCGGCATTGGATGTTCTTGAAGGTCTACAACCTCATCCAAATCTAGTGTCCCTCCATATCAGAGGCTATACTGGCCTCACATCTCCAACATGGCTAGATGAAAAACTCTTGCTTAACTCCCTGGAGTCACTTTATCTGGAAGATTTTTCCGGACTTGATCTCCTTCCTCCACTTGGGCAGCTGCCTCACCTTAGGAAGCTGCACATCACCCAAATGGGTGCTATAACAATAATTGGCCTTGAGTTCTATGGAGATGGTCAAGTGAAGGGATTTCCTCGTTTAGAAGAGATGTTAATTAGTAACATGCCAGAGTGGACAGAGTGGGTTGGAGTTGAACATATCTGCCTTTTCCCGGTCTTGCGAAGCCTCAAAATACAACAGTGTCCGAAGCTTAATGGATTACAGGTGTTGTGGTGCAACGAAAAGCAGCGGTTTCCACAACTTACTATGCTAGAGATAGAAGATTGTCCTGAAGTAGTGTCATATCCGTGCCTCAAGCATTTTCCATCGGTACGAGTACAAGGAAATGGAAGTATTCTCATGAAGTTGGATCACGAAGAATTTATCATAAGCTTCAAGGTTTTTTCTTCTACCTTGACAGCTTGGTTTGCCTCGAAGATCTATTGTAGTCACCTTGTGTCACTTCGTTTGGAAGATTGCTCAGAAGTGGATGTGCTTCCTCCACTTGGGAGCTTACCTCAGCTTAGAGAGTTGCGCATGATCCGTTTGGGTGCTTTAAGACAGCTTGGCTCCGAGTTTTATGGCCGTGGTCAGATAACGGGGTTTCCATGCTTGAAAAAACTATTAATTGAATACTTGCCAGAATGGCGAGAGTGGAATGAAGGAGGGCACTTTGACGTCTTCCCCCACATGGAAAAACTATCAATAGTAAAATGTCCGGAGCTTAACAGAGTGCCCTGTATTCTGGCTCACAGGGAAAACCTGCGGTGGTTCCCAAGTCTTGATTCACTGGAGATCCACGACTGTCCTAAGTTGACGAACTCCGATCTTCTTCTAAGTCCTCAGTTAGCTCAGTTCGTCCATGTAGATATTTTGGGTCAAACTAATGAGATATCTCTTGGAATTGATATATTGAAGATTGACGAACGTGCTTTTACTAAGCCAATCACCAGAACAACTGATACCGAGCATTGGATAAATTCTAAGGTAGCATCAGCCGAGCAAGTCAACGTCTCCGGGGGTTGTGTCACTGATGAGCTGTTCTCAGAGATTTTAGCCTGCCATACCCGTCTTTCAATGTTATCTATATCACCGTGTGGACGGATATCAATTATTGATCTAAGTCACCTGGAATCACTTGAATCTCTGGAGATATATGGTTGTGACTCGGTTACACATCTAAGTGGATTACAAGCTTTCATTGCCCTAAAAAAGCTGACAGTACACGGCGTCCCGGGTTTTGTTGAGGCTTGGAATAGCTTGTTGGAATCTGGTCAGAGACAGCAGGAGCAAATTAGCACCTCACTGGAATATCTCGAAATCGACACTGCTTCATTTCTAACCTCGTCAATTTGCAGCAGCCTTACTTCTTTGAACAAAATAGACTTAGAGGATAAGCACGTAAAATCCTTTTCAGAGGAACAGGAGCAGGCACTTACTCTCCTCATTTCTCTAGAAAGCTTTACAATCCGTCGATGCGATGAACTCCTTGTGCTGCCTGCGCTACATCATGTATCAACCCTAAAACGTTTAAAAATTAGTGACTGCCGTAGAATTGATCAAGTGCAGACATGCTTTCATAAATGCACCGCCCTTGAAGAGCTCTGTATCAGTGGTGTTCCAAGTTTTGCTGAAGCTTGGAAGATGGACGTAGAAGCGGAAGGGATGCACATGGAACAGATCAATGCATATCTGCCAGTTCTCGAAATTGATGACTTCAAGATCCTCAACTTACCAGTTTGCAAGTTGCTTACCAAATTACAGAAGTTGGTGATAAAGGATGGAAGAGTCGCACACATATCTGAAGAGCAGGGACAAGCGCTTCTTCTCCTTGTCTCTCTTCAAGAAATTGGGTTTGTATACTGCTGCAGTCTGAATGCTCTGCCCAGTGTACTTCACAGAATGCCTACCCTCAAGCACCTGGAAATTACCAACAATTCTCGAATTGATTCCTTGCCAGATGATGGGCTGCCAGCATCACTTCAGAAATTGACCATCAAGGGTTGCTATCGTCTGTATGACAAGTGCCTTGAGCATGGCTCCGAGCGGCACAAGATCGCACATATTAGTGAGACAATCTTGGAAAGGTAAGTTCATTGATTCAAAGATGACTACAAGGTCCTATGTTGTTTCGTTCAAATTAGTCATTTAGTAGTATCTCTCCGTGCTCTGTTTGGTTTCTGTGTGTGTTTAGGGAAGAACACTATGGGAGAGCCTACTTGAATATAATCTCTCCGTCTAAATTTATCAGACGTATTTTTTGAATGATATTATTCACAAATGCAGTGTATTTCATATCCCAATACAAAATTAGTATGATTTCCCTCTCTATCCTAATAAATATCTATCTTTACTTTGTATTCTCTACATACATACATTGAGGGCCTTTTTGGGGAGCTGAAGCTTTTCTAAAAAACTATTTTTTTAGATTTCTCAGTTGAAAAATGATTGTAGCTTTTTATAAGAAACTATTAAATAAATAGCTAATTTCTCTCAGTAATAAGCTGTAAAAGTAGGTTTAGCCTAGCTTTTGACTTTTATTAGTTATATATACTAGTTGGTAACCCGTGCATACGTACGGGCTAGCTTCTTAGATAAAGTCATCGCTTGGATCCGCTAATTCGCATTGTACTTGATAGCCATTATCTTTGTCTGTTAGATAGATGTTAAATCTTTTTCTTTTCTCTACTAATGTGAAAATTTTCTCAAGTTCATAATTAGTATAGTTAATAGATTATATTATGAATTTTAATAATTTTATAATTTAGAATTGTAATTCACATACAAATCAAAATTTTAAGCATCCTTCAATTTATTGCTAATTGTATACTTCTTGATTGTACTTTTGGTGGATTTTCTTTTAGGCTGAAATTCGTATAAAAATTCATATTCTATTTTTATTTATTATTACTCAGAATTTTATTTTTAGGTTTACTCTCAAATTACAATGGAAATAAAATTGCTAATTTTTTATTTTGAATTTTATTTAATTTGGTTTGTACTTGATATAGACTCGCTGCGTCAAAAAACAATAGGATGTATTTTTTAATAGTCTTGTGCATAAATATATATTGTATTTCATATTCCAATACAAAATTAGTGTGGTCTCCCCTCTATACCACTAATAAATATATAACTTTACTTTATATCCTCTACATACATGCACTGAATCATAGTGAGTATGGATAATAAATAGGGATTGTGTAATATCATTGGATGATCAGTTGTAATATCATTTTAGTCTATGTGCCAAGAGAAGTACACCCTATAAACTTGGATAGGATCAGTAATTTATTATTCTGACTTTGCGTATTTTTTATCGTACCTAGGGTGGATTTTTTAAGTTTTAGGCTAGAATTCATATGAAATTTTATATTTTCATTTATTACTATTCTGAATTTATTTTTAGGGTTTACTTTAGAGTTTGTATGAAAATCAAATTATTTATTTTATTTTATTTTTATTCCGAATTTTCTTGATTGGTCTTGTACTTGAGATAGACTCATTGGACTGAGGGAGTATTGACTAATTTGAACAGTAATGGAATTATACTGAGTGTATGTTTCGAGGAGAACAGTGGAGGATTATATTGTATGTCAACAGGATTCTATTTTATTCCAACTCATTAGAAAATATAGAAGGATACTGCCGGAAAGATCACACTGAACTTTCATGGTTTTCTAACTGAATCCATGGTCACAACAGACTGATATACACCCTTGGTATATTTTGCCTCGTAAAGTTGTGAGTTTCTAGCTTTCTTGCAAGTACACTTAAAATTAGACAGTATACTAATATATAGTGGTTTTGTTTGCAACAGGTACATTTAGTTTTCTTCTGGACTCGAGGTGGATATAATTTTGCCCAACATTTAGAATGCTAGAATAATTGTTCTTCTACATTTCTACAGCATTCACCTTTGGTGTGACTTTGAGGTACTTCCTGACTCTAGCTGCAAGTTCTACTTATCTTGGACAAAAAATAAATAAACTTTGATATAAACAGGAATTGCTGCAGTTGGATTTGCGTAGACGCATTCTTTGGAAATATAGAGGCTGGCATTAATATTACCCATTTACTTCCAAAAGCAATTGCCAATTTGCCATTCGGTGTGGAGTTTGTTTGGGATTTTGGAACTCTCACATAGCAAGCTAAAATTTCTACTGTTCTCAAGAACCATGATATAATCCAATCATTTTGCTACATGATTTTGCAAAATTGTAGTGCTGATTTGTCCGCTTTATTTTGTGATTGGTATTCCACATTTGCTGTTCAGCAGCCGAGCCCAAGTTATTGGCTCGCTGGCCTGCTTGGCGTTATGGGTTCTTATGAAAGACCGAGATGGCGACCAGAGGGGGGGTGAATGGTCCCAAAATAAATTTTCCCACCTCTTGGACAAATACTAGTAAAAAAAAAACTCAATACTGCTTGTAAAGAACAGATACTAGAAAAACACAAGCAGTGTTCAGAAAACAGCACGACTCCAAAAAGCCAATCTGTGATCTTGGCTTGCTCGTGAGATTCCAAAGATCAAGATAGACTTGAATGCCTTCTCACAAGTCACAGCAAGCAAGATATCACAGGAGTAAACACTCAGGGATTTTGGTGCTGCAAAACGTTGTAGCTTTTCGATTGCTTTCTTCTCTATTTATAATTCAAAAGGGAAACAAATCACAGATTAACAAAACTGCGCCGGACAGTACGGGCGGAAATAACAAACCTGCATGTATGTAAAAGGAAGCAAATAAACTAATTGATACTTGCACGGGATTGAGTCTAACACGTGCTGCCCGTGACCTGCGTCGTGCTCAGCGGCCTCGTGAGCTTCGCGCTCGGCGTCGTGGAGGAGTTCGGTGTGTCGTCGTTCGTGCTATGGGGCACCAGCGCGTGCAGCTTTGTCCGCACCCTTCGGCTGCGCCAGCGGACCAGCTCCGTCCAGAGAGGCTACACGCCGCTGAAAGGTCCGTATATCCGGCTGTTGCACGCTTATAAATCGCACTCGATCGTCAAGCTCCTGCTCATTTATATGGTCATATGATTGCAAGAACACACATGTTGCACGTATCGTATCATCTGCAAATGTTCAATTTTTTCTCTTTCTTGGCATGGCAGACGAGAGCTACCTGACGAACGGGTACCTGGACACGCTGATCGACTAGATCCCGGGGATGCCGACGGTGCGGCTCGGTGACATCTCCAGCTTCGTCCAGACGTTGGACCCGTCCAGCTTCGGGCTGCGTGTAGAGAAGGACGAGGCTAACAGTTGCGCCAGGGCGTAGAGCCATCTCCTCCTCGCTGTAACGAAAAGAGAGGAAAGTGCCAAGGCCAACGAGTAAAGGAAACAAACAGTGAAAAGTTTATAATACCTTTAACAAATGTACGGTGGTATCTGATTTCTATTACCACTGTTTACTACTCATATTATCCACTGTAAAATTTCTCTAAAATTAGACAGTATACTAATATATAGTGGTTTTGTTTGCAACAGGTACACACAGTTTTCTTCTGGACTCGAGGTGGATATAATTTGCCCAACATTTAGAATGCTAGAATAATTGTTCTTCTACATTTCTACAGCTTTCACCTTTGGTGTGACTTTGAGGTACTTCCTGACTCTAGCTTCAAGTTCTGCTTATCTTGGACAAAAAAAAAACTTTGATGTAAACAGGAATTGCTGCAGCTGGAATATTTGCGTAGACGCATTCTTTGGAAACATGGAGGCTGGCATTAACATTACCCATTTACTTCCAAAAACAATTACCATTGCCGTGCGTCGCCGAACGGAACCATCTCGATGCACATGATCTATACGGCTATACCTGGCACACTCAGTTCTGTTCTGGGCTGGCGCTAACTCGAATTCTTTCCAGCACCTGCACTCTTATCTTTCTTATCCGGAGGTTGACACTACATGTCCTTTTTCTTTAGATACCATATGGCTCTCAAAAGAATGGTTCTTTCTGTGCTTGGGTGGAAACGTCCCTTTAGCAAATTTGTTTCTATGTATATCGTTCAGTATATTTTTTAATGTTAGGGTGTAATTCGGTGTGGAGTTTGTTTGGGATTTTGGAACTCTCACATAGCAAGCTAAAATTTCTACTGTTCTCAAGAACCATGATATAATCCAATCATTTTGCTACATGATTTTGCAAAATTGTAGTGCTGCTTTGTCCACTTTATTTTGTGATTGGTGTTCCACAATTGCTGTTCAGCAGCTGAGCCCATGTTATTGGCTAGCTGGCCTGCTTGGCGTTATGGGTTCTTAGTTCTTACTAATGATACCTGGGCCGACAACTTGGTCCAGTATCACAGAAACGGGCATTTATGCGCTGGCTAAAAATCTAGTCTCACCCACAGTTCCTACGTTCTTTCCTGTTTGTTTCAACTTAGACTTTTTTGACTTATAGTTTAAACCTATCCTTTTGGCTTAATGAACTTACAAGCAATCTGTTTTAAAGCTAAGATAGGCTATTTGGCATTCCGGCTTTTTGATAGGTTAGATAATGTAGCTTATTGTTGAAAAGTCTGAAATACGTTGTTAGGACTTTTCTTATATATTCATTATCTAATACACATGTTTCATTATTTTTTTCACCGAATTAGTATTGAAAAACATAGATTAATAAAATAAATACACATCCACGGGAAATTACCAAACATTGTCTTCACGTCACAAGTTCATATGATGTTATTCATATCGTTCAAGTTAAACATTCATACTAAGGCTAAAGTTAATCTGGAGCATCACTGTAGTAGAGGCTTAACCCGGTTCACGCACACCAAACATCAAAAGTACACATAGATCAAAAGCACCGAGACGGCCTGACGAGTCCACCCAACAAGCTGAGTCTAATTCATCGTGAGTCGAGTTCGAGACTTTAGGAGATGCGTTCTCCATCGTAAGTTGAGCTCGTGGGAGATGTGTTCAAGATGTTTAGGAGATGCGTTCGTCGTTCATAGTCATCCGCCAGAGTTAAGTCCGTCGAAGATAAGTATGAGATATTAAGGGGATGTGTTCTTCATCGGAGATGTGTTCTCCATCCTGTGTTGAGTAAAAGTTGGGGAAATCGTAGTCGAGACCGATTGCCTCAATGAGTTAGAGTTGCGTTACAAGATTAAGGGGTGATTGATAGAAATAATCTTGTAATAGGAAAGTTTTTAATTTGAAAAGTTTGTATTAAGATAGTTTAGGATAAGGAGTCCAATTAGGACAAGGAAGTAGATCCTATTCCGTTAAATAGGCTGTAGTTTTGGGTATAAATATAGGGGTAGACTTAAGTCTTGAAAGCGAACAGAGCGAGAAGTAATAAAGAGAAAATTGTTCTAAAGTATTTTGACGTTGTGTTCCAACATGGGGCACCAGCGCGTGCAGCTTTGTCTGCACCCTTCGGCTGCGCCAGCGGATCAGCTCCGTCCTAGATCCCGGGGATGCGGACGGTGCGGCTCGGTGACATCTCCAGCTTCGTCCAGACGTTGGACCCGTCCAGCTTCGCGCTGCGCGTAGAGAAGGACGAGGCTAACAGTTGCGCCAGGGCGTAGAGCCATCTCCTCCTCGCTGTAACGAAAAGAGAGGAAAGTGTCAAGGCCAACGAGTAAAGGAAACAAACAGTAAAAAGTTTATAATACCCTTAACAAATTTACGGTGATATCTGATTTTTATTACCACTGTTTACTACTCATATTATCCACGTAAAATTTCTCTAAAATTAGACAATATACTAATATATAGTGGTTTTGTTTGCAACAGGTACACTTAGTTTTCTTCTGGACTCGAGGTGGATATAATTTTCCCAACATTTAGAATGCTAGAATAATTGTTCTTCTGCATTTCTACAGCTTTCACCTTTGGTGTGACTTTGAGGTACTTCCTGACTCTAGCTTCAAGTTCTACTTATCTTGGACAAAAAAAATAAACTTTGATGTAAACAGGAATTGCTGCAGCTGGAATATTTGCGTAGACGCATTCTTTGGAAACATCGAGGCTGGCATTAACATTACCCATTTACTTCCAAAAGCAATTACCATTGCGGTGCGTCGCCGAACGGAACCATCTCGATGCAGATGATCTATACGGCTTTACCTGGCACACTCAGTCCTGTTCTGGGCTGGCACTAACTCGAATTCTTTCCAGCACCTGCACGATATCTTTCTTATCCGGAGGCTGACACTACATGTCCTTTTTCTTTAGATAGCATATGGCTCTCAAAAGAATGGTTCTATGTGTATCGTTCAGTATATTTTTTAATGTCAGGGTGTTATTCGGTGTGGAGTTTGTTTGGGATTTTGGAACTCTCACATAGCAAGCTAGAATTTCTACTGTTCTCAAGAACCATGATATAATCCAATCATTTTGATTTTGCAAAATTGTAGTGCTGCTTTGTCCACTTTATTTTGTGATTGGTCTTCCACATTTGCTGTTCAGCAGCCGAGCCCAAGTTATTGGCAGCCAGTAAACCCCCCAAATAGCGCAGTTTTTGATATAAGCTAAAAGTTATATATAACTAACAAAAGCTGAAAGCTGAGCTGTACCTGCTCTTGCAGTTTTTTATTGAGGGAACTTAGCTATTTATTAAACGGTCCCTTATAAAAAATTTAGAGCCATTTTTCAGTTTAGAAAGCCAAAAAACAGCTTTTTAGAAAAGCTACAGTTCTCCAAAACAAACCCTTAGTTCTTACTAATAATATTTGGGCCGACAAATTGGTCCAGTATTACAAAACAGCCATCTAAGCACTTGTTAAAAATGTAAAGTCCCACGCATAGTTACTAGAAACGCGAATCGTGATACGGGATTCAGGTTCGCAGTTAGTCATCTTTTTCTTTTAGTTTTCACGAACATGAACCCCATTCCCTAAATTGGTTCGGATTTGACGACTTCGATTCATGATTCACAGGTTTACAACGAATCAGTTGTCGTAGGGATGACCACCGTCCCCCGTGACTGAGCGAAGGCCTGTCAACAGCACATCCCCACATTACGCCAGAGATGACAGACGTGGTGGCAAGAAGGCCTTTGGGATTAGGTCGAAGGTCCACCAGGCCAGGTGCCTCTTCATAGAAGAAACAAAGGGGATGTATCAGCAAGGGAGCCTTTGGAACCCGATGCGGAGGCCTCAGTAGAGCTTTGAAAGGGCACATGACCGAAGACGGCCAACACATCACACGGGCCTAAGGGAGGTTTGCCGAAGGCACACTACTCTGGGAAGAGAGCCGAAGACCACTGATTCTTGGGAGTGGGTTTATTAATCTTCTTTGCAAGGATCTAAGAATCTCTGATGGCGAAGGTTGGGTGATTATATCAGATCAACAGAAGGTATGTTCCAAATTTGTTTAGTTAATGTTTTGATATTTTTTGTTGTAGTCAATGTAATGGATGTTGACTCGCTCTGCACTTATTTTTTTAAGGGCTTGACAAATGCTGTTGTTGGAATGATGCCCATGGCAGAGCACAGAATGTGCACCAGGCATATATATGCCAACTGGAAGAAGAAGCATAGGGATAAAAAATATCAGAAAAGATTTTGGAGGTGTGCTAAGGCATCCACAAGGATTCTATTCAACTACCATAGGGCCAAGTTAGCACTAAAGACACCTCAAGGTGCAAAGGACATGATGAATACAAAACCCAAACATTGGAGCAGAGCCTGGTTCAAACTTGATTCATACTGTGACAGTGTGGATAACAATATGTGTGAGTCGTTGAATGCATGGATAATTGATACAAGGTTTCATCCAGTGATCTCTATGCTTGAGGGCATAAGGCGCAAAGTGATGGAAAGGATCCAAGTCAACAGAGGTAAAAGTGCATCATGGCAAGGTACTATTTGTCTAAACATTTTCAAGAAATTGAAGCTAAACATCAAGAGCTCAGGTTGGTGCCATGCAATATACAATGGGAAGGACTCATTTGAAACAGATGAGAAAGGGAAAAGAAAGTACACAGTGAACCTTGCAAACAAGACATGCTCCTGTAGGTACTGGGAGTTGTCTGGACTGCCATGCTGCCATGCAATCTCTGCTATATGCTGGAAAGGAGAACAATTGGATGATTACATTGCCAACTGCTACTTGATTGAAGAATACAATAAGACCTGTGAACACTGCCTCATGCCATTGGAAGGTATGGAGAGTTGGCCAATTTCTGACCAGCCAAGACCTGCACCACCATATTATGTCAATATGCTTGGCAGGCCAAGGAAAGAAAGGAGAAGGGATCCATCAGAGCCAAAGAAAGGAACAAAAATGTGTAAAGTGGGGACAATGATAGGATGCAAGCTTTGTAGAGGGACTGTCCATAATAGTAGATCATGTTATCTAAATCCAAATAATGCTAGCAGGGGTGGTAGGAGAAAGAATCAAAGGAGCAGTAAGGCAAGTCTACTAAATCGATATCATCTAGTCTATTCATGTTCTATGGAACGAATTATTTAACTTTCCAGGATTGCAGGAACAAGATGGGGATGTGGACAGCACACAAGTCAGTAGCTCAAGGAAAAGACTCAAGCGATGTGGAGTGATGCATTATCATAGAACAGGAACTTCCATTTTGAATGTAAGTGTACTCCCCCCATTTAACTTCTGTCTTTACCTTCATCTACACCTAACAATCTTGTTTTGGCAGCCTGGAATGCCTAGCCAGAGGATTGTGAACATCACCGGTGCTTCATCGACCCAAGTGCAAGCATCAACCCCGAATCCAAGTCAAACATCAGCTGTTACAAAGACTGGCTCTACTAAGAAGGCAAAATATTTTAGCAAATCCAATATAAGCAGAAAGGAGTGATTTGACGAATGTGTTGTCTGTTATGATTTATTTTACCAAAATGATTCTTATTGCGAAGACTTGTGTGGTGAATGTCACGTATATCATCATTTCTTTTCTTTGTGTGGTACTATGGAGAAGACTTATGTGATGGGTGCCTCAAACTTGTTATTACTATTCTATCTGTTATTTTGCTCTACACTTATATATTTGCTCTAGGCTATTTTCCATTGTTGTTGTACAAGCTTTGTTAAATGCTTACTGGTATTATTTTGCATGATGGGGTTGAATGCTTGATGCCTAGTGCCATTTTACATAATTCTTGTCATAGTAGCCAAAGGTTAAGTGTAGTTAAATACATGTGAACAGTATCAGTTTTAAGGTTTGAAACAATATTGTAATGGCATAGTTTCGGATGACATATATGAAGTTGCTAACTAAAAAGCACAAGAGAGAGCACTCAAGCTCTCGCTTTCAAATTGAGATTGTCTTGAACTGCATGTTGTTTTTCTCAGAAGTGCAGACCGTTCAAGAGTAACCAGGTAGCAACAGCAATAACTCCTCTAGTATTCTGGGAGGATGTAACATGTTGTAACTTGGCATCACGGCAGAACGAAACCTTCCCACTAACCATGGCAGCGTGGCGCCTTCCCCAGCGCCACCGGAGTGGGGGCGATGGGAGCACGGAGCGGTGGCGGCACATCACCTTCCCCAACACCGCCGATGATGGGGGCGACGGGAGGGCAGAGCAACGATGGCACGGTGCCTTCCCTGGTGGGTGTGGCAATGGGAGCAACAGGGGAGGTGGAGGGGTGACGAAAGGCAAAATCCCCTAACCTGTTATTCTATTGTTTGGGGCCACCTGTGCCATGTGTACACACTGATGTGGCAAAACATCTCAAGATCAAGTCCATATCAGCAAAACAGCTATGCCAAACCACTATAGGGTGTGATTTAATACAGTTTTAAAAGATAAGGGGGTTAAATAACCGGTTTCATACTTTAAGGTGTTAAATGGAACTTTTTGATAGTTCAGGAGTGTAAAGCAAACTTATTCTAAGATATAATAAAGAGGGTCCTGTGACTTTCCATGTTCCCGTTTTTCCATACGCCATTTGGTAGGAGCATGATTCTTTACTCCCTTTTTTTAACAAATTCATGTTTTTAAGCATCGTTTCAGTTTTTACAGAAAGAAAATTGCAATGTATGCTTTCACTAAGATAATTCAGTGTTTAGCTTTGCCTGCAGAGTAGGGCCGATTTTACACTGCAGCTTGGGTAGGCTCTACAGCAATACAGGCCATGCCAACGACGGTTTTGTGCGGCCCATTTTAAGTCATGGAGAAGGCACTATTTCCAAGCAAAGATCATTGTGTCAAGTTCCGGAGCCGTGTCATACCGTCTCCCTCTACAAGATTTTACCAAATATTTTGCCACATAATCCAATCGATAATAGCGACATGATTACAACCAAGAAAAAGACTAGCGGCATGCATATATATGCTTCCGAATGGGATTCGTATGCAAGAGGTAATGGTAGGGCGAGGCAACACAGTACTGGATTTTATTTGTTTTGTATCGAAATGAATCAAACGGTTAGCCTTGCCAATAATGGCGAATCCGGCCCCTTACCTGACATGCTAAGTTGATCTCCAACGATTAAAAAAAAAATCAAATTATACGCAAGTGCATGCCATTGAGTCATTGACAATCAGAAATAAAAAAGTATAAGATCTTGGACCACTTTGCACTACTTAAAATCAAATTAAAGGGGAAATGCAATCAACTGGTTGCTCGTAACATAGATAGAGGATGGACATATCACTTTTATATGGAAGAAGTAGACATAAGTTACTAATAATAGACTGTAGGAGTACATGCATCATGCTTGACAAAAGCACAAAAAAGAGAATGCACCTAATCTTGAAACGTTTAGCTAGCACAGTAGCACCCATCGATCTACTTCAAATATTTCTCCCGCGCACGCGCAGCCTTGAAAAGGTCAGGCAACACCGAGGGGCAGCTTGCCGCCAAGTGCTTATACCCCTCCGTCAACAAAACAGAACCAAAAGTTGCAGGATTTCTAGTGATGAAGTCAACGCACTTAGCCTTGAGCTGTGAACAGTTGTGCTGCTCGGCTAAAGCCAAAGTTGTGGCCGCCGTCTCGACATTGATGCCACGGGAGAGCTTGCGCTCGCAGATCAGCTTGAGCCTGTCCAGTCCGTACCTATCAGCAGCTGCAAGTAAATGCTGCGCCATCGTAGTGACAGCCTCCAGCTTCTGATCAAGTTCAGGCACCGTGTCAGTGTAGATGAAGTGAAGCATGGCCTTGAAGGCTGCCGCCTCCATGTCCTTGACCTCCACGCGTCGAGAGCTCTTCTCCATCATGTGCCCAAAGAACTCGGCCGAGAATACAGGGGACCTTGCAGCGAGTATGCTCTTGTGCGCCGCAAAAGACTCGCCGGACACAACAAATGTGACGTCCGCTCCTGTCTCCTCCTGCAAGAGTTCAGCCAGGTGCTGGTGCAAGTTAGAGGATGGCACAGGCACTTCCTTAGCTGAGATTGTTTGTACGTCAGGTAGTTCCTTGAGCACAGTGATGGTGCATTGCACTGTCAAAGAATCACCTTTGGTATAACCCGATGAGGCTACATCACGTGTTCGCATGAGAAAAACTTCACTTGAGCAATCTTTGGGACGACAGAATTTGTGGGAAACACTCTTTTCTTCGGATGGGTTACGATTCCCACTCGAATCTACCAGCGACAGCCTAGATTCGCCCACACATTGCGCTTGCGGGCTTCACTGAGAAAGACGAGCTTCAGTCCTACCCACGCTTCCCAGCTAAGGCCTAAGGGCTGCGACTGCATTGCAGGATAGATACGGATTTCCCAGTCATAGCCATCGACGCTCCATCTGGATTTGATGTATTCCGCCATGTCGCCACGCCCGCTCAAGGCTGGGGCCACGCAGTAGCCGTCGGTCTTGAGCAGGTGCACCAAGCGTACAGTCTCGGTGAGGGTCGTGCATGCTCTTTCCATGGTGAAGGCCTGAAGGGTGGACGTCACAGCTAGGGGATTACACCAACGGGACACGACGCGAAAGTGACTGCGTTGGTTCTTTCTTTGCGTGAGAAATGTGAGAGCAATTGTTACGCACCATCCAATTTATAGAGGGTTACATTTAAATCCGGCGACTGCTCGGGTGGAGAGGCAAGCAGACAGAGCGACCTTGGAATAAATTCTGAACGTTCCGACTTGTGCGCTTCCTCGCGTGGTTCATTTTTTCCCCAGACGCCGTTCGGTTGGAGTGCCATTCTTTACCAGTTCCAAAAAAAAAAAAAGTTTGAAAGCATTCTGAACTTCTCTTTTTCGAGAGTCTATTTTTCACAGAAAGAGAATCTAGATCTTACGGTCGGTCTGTTGGTTTAGGTTTAGACTTTTTAGCTTATAGTTTAAAGTTAATTTTTAAGCTTAGATAGTTTAAAATCTATCGGCTTTTATACATGGTAAAGATGAATAATTTTATCTCAACTTTAGTGGAATTAGTCTAAAACCAACATCAATAAGCCAAAAAACATCGCTTCGGTGTCTTTTGTCTTTTTATTATATAGAGGCTTATGACTTTAAAAAAATCTAGATAAAAAATTATCTATTTTTTAGACTTTAAAATTTTTTACTTATAAATCAGTGAAAAACCGGCCTACCTACGCCCCTGAGCTTTCTGTATAAGACGTACCTTTTCTACTAGTTTACCTTTATTGGGAGTTGGGCCTCCAACCTATGGCCAACTTTATTGTAGCCCAATCTGTACAGGCCATGCTCTAGTTCCAAGATTTGTGCATGCAGCACAGAAGCACCGGAGCAGTCATATGTTCGTGTTACACGCAGGAGCGGCCGTTTCGGAGGACGCAGCCAAGCCAGGTTTGCACCAAAGATTCCTGAAATTCGGGCCGTCCGCGGGGTAGAGCCATAGAGGCCCATTGATTCTGAGCTCGCAAGATTTCGAGTTAGGTAACAGTCATATCTATTGTAAGATTTTTTTTTTCCATTTAGATCTTAGTGTCAGTAACACAAAAACCTTAGTAAGTTTGGTAAAAAAAATTAATAATAAAATATGATAATATTAGTATATAAACTAAACAGCCCATACTATGTCATTGTGGTGATTTTTTTAAAATAATACATTTTTCTTATTAATATCACGAAATACTACCGATATTGATAATATGCTCACGAGTCACGACCGAGTAACCTGTTGTTCTGCAGAGGATCACTCAGGTCAGGGGAAACAAATTTTAAGAGATCTTCCCTTTTCCTAATCTGAAAGACCCTCCTTCTTTGTTTGACACGTGGGACTGTACAAATCTCAAAGCAATTAGTTTATCATCTCAAAACAATCTGAGAGATTTAAATGAGAGAAGAGAGGACCCATTAATTGCTTTGAGATTTGTACAGTCACACATATCAAACAAAGAAAGAGGGTCTTTCAGATTAGAAAAAAAGAAGGTCTTTTAAAATTTGCTTCCCAGGTCAGGTGCGCTTCGAAACTGAGATCAAGCAACGCTTGATCGGATCGAGGAGCGCGCGCGACGTCCCAATTGAATGGAAGAGAGCACGAATCGTTTGATCACTCTCGAGCTCCGCATGTTCCTATTTCCCTAGACGGCGTGTCGTTAATTCGACCGATTTTGAAAGACTTTTTTCTTTTCTTTTCGAAGCATATTGTGCGTATTTGGATTATCTAACTATAGATACTAGTTCTAAATAATCTTGATATACCAAGCCAACAGCGTATACTAACATACCCCCAAATATATGTCGTTTCAAATATCGACACAGTTTTCAAAACACAAATTTGATCACTAATTTCTATTGTAATATATTTATAAAACCCAATAAAATTATAATGTTAGAGAGTACTTTTCAAGTCAAATCTACATATATGATTTTCATATATCCAATCTAAATATTTAAAAAGATATTAATAGTCAAAATTTCAAAAGTTTAAATATCTACGTCCAAAACAACATGTATTTGTACAGCCTATAGAAATATCCATTACAACTGTATACTAGCTTACTAATACCAGTATCCAACGTTATTGCAGATAACTATGCTTGTCCGTTGTCATATCCTTCCGCATTCCCCTTTTGGCTTTGTTCACGGAACAATATTCTTGCTGTTCAGGATCTCTCTCGTTCCCAGTATGCCGGTCAATCTAGATTTTGGGTGCTCCCAATCTCTCTGGTGCCAAACTGCCACTGACATTTCCGCTGATCTTGACTGCCGAGTGCCAAAGTACTACGACATTGTCTCCCTCCATACGAATGTCCAGAATTTCGTGGAGATTTCCTGACACTTGACCAACCGCTTCAGAAAGACTAGAAGAAGCTGTGCTAGAGCTTACTCCCATTCTTCCGTACTGCTCATGATTTGAAGTTCTGAACAGACATGCTATCCTGCGCCTTCCCTGATCTTAGAGGTCCAACCAGAAGGCGTCCTTTAAGTAAGCACATTTCCACATCCTTGGAAACACATACTGTATCAGCAAAGGTGAATGATCTATCGTTTCTGTATCAAGCGGATGAGAGAGATACTTACCGAGTGATTAGATGAGCAAGCTCACATCACTTAGGTAACAGGTACAGTCATCCATGTATGTACCATATGTGAGCAACACCTTCGTGCTCTTGAATAAGCCAATTCAGCCTACTGCGCCGTGAAGACCTGTCTCTCAGCAGCCAGAAGCTAGAGCAGGGCACAAGGCGACGCACCTGCACTAATAACACACTTAAGTATAGCCGTTTTATGTTATGGTTGCTGGTACTGCATTAGGAAGGGACTACCTTCCTAAATAAGAATATCTATTTAGCTAAATAATTAATTAGTTTTCTAGGATAGAGATTAGTTAATTGGTATCTTATCTATTAATTAGGAAGGTTATATATTAGTTACAAGGTTACGATTTAGCTTGATCTTATCTATAATTGTTAGGATAGCCCTCTATATAAGGTCTATTGTAATCCTTAGAGGCAAGCAATGAATAATCAAACAAGTCTCTAGTCTCCTTTCTAAAGTCAGGTTTCAGGGCCCCTCTACCACGTCAGGTAAGAGCCCTGCCGGTGGCTAGATGAGGGCGAGCGCCCTACCATCAGTCCTCGCCTCCTCGGACCCGTACCCAAACAACACTTACCACCACAGTTTGAATATCTACTCTTTCAGTCTTTCATTCTGGGGGTTGCAAATTCACACAATTAATGTTAACATGTAAACAAGCAAAATGTAAGGAACATATAATTAAGATCGACATGGTGTATTAATCTCTATTTACCTTCTTTTTTAATAGATGTCATCGTGTCTGGAGGGTAGCACAGGTCATTCCACCCAACACAGATAGTAGCATGTGGAATCCCAGGCTCTTTTTATTGCTACAACTCATCAGAATCAATACTTGGCATTATTTTCTTTAGTAGACTGAATGATGATGCAGGAGTGACACATTCTGCAGTGAACTGCAGTAGTTCATTCTCTAGAACAGCAAAAGCATCAGCAAAAGCCTGTCATACATATGATCAAGTGGTAAGAGTTGTTAAATTTTCAATAGTGCAATTTGTTACACGCAAATTTATGTGTTCAAGGGCCAATCAAAGTAGCACATTAATCCTAGACTCCTAGTACTGCGTGAAGACTAAATTATTAATATTGAAATTCTCCAGTCTGAAGAATTACCATATATATGATATAATTACAGACAATGGTAATGACAAGACTCTAAAAGGTAAGGAAAGAAAAGGATCTCGAGAACATCAAATTTCTAGACAGCAAAAGATAGATCCAACCAGTGGACAAAGGAGAATTATAACTAACCTTGATACATTGGTGAATGCGGAAACAATTCCTGCCAACATTGTTAGCAGGGCAAAGAGGATCGTCAATATGAATTGGATCGATGCTGAAAAATTGAGAATATGGAAAATTACCATAGGCGATAGCTGACAGGAACAAACGATGTGATACCTAGTGATATTGACTTTTATTACCTGTGCCCTCTTTCTCGGTTCAAATAAATTCCACTTCCTTGGATGGAAATACGCATATGGCGTGGATCAAATACATTCCTGGCATCCAGATCACTTGACATTAATTAGATATCAGAAAGACATTATATTACTAGTGGCAATAGATGTTCCAAAAGGGAAATTGTACATGAGGCCCTTACTGTCATTCAGGCACATTTAAACAATAAAGTATTCAGATGTATTTTCTTACCCAAAAAAGTACAGGAAATCCATCAAAAGGCTGCCCAGCTTCTGCAAAACATGACGAGACATAAATATAGCATTAGTAGCATTTCATGAAAATTGTGGGCATAAATTAGAGAGAGAGAGAGAGAGAGATCTTTCCCACTGTTACTAGAAAAGTTTGAAACTCAATGATGGACCAATATGTACATATATGAAAGCTGATTACTAAAATATAACCATATGATACAGGAGCAAATGTCTCATAGGAACAGGATACAAGAACTAACAAGAAAATAACTCCAACTCAGCTGGGCTATTCAAGACTTGCTGCTTACTTGGTTAATAGGCCGACCAAGATGATGCTCATGCTGAAGAAAACGAATGATTAACAGAACCTGCAAAGGATAGTGAAAAAAAGAGGCAGCGGTCATTGCAAAAAAGAAAAGAAAAGAAAAGACAGCAGTAATTTTGAACTACATTATCCAAAGGTGGTAAGACATAAACAAATAAAGGTAAGTTGGGTATCGTGCTTCACTTGGTCTATTGTTAGTCATACAGCACTAATCACTATGGGTAGAAAATCATCTGACTGAAAGAGTTCATCCAGACAAATTAAATGAACCATCAAATAAGTTCATGGGCAAAGTAAATAACTCTAACCAATCTATTAATGTTAAGGAGAAACTTTTAGTCACCAACTCATAATTCTGAATTTTTTTTTTATAGCAAACAATCTGGACAGAACGTGGGCCAGCATAAGTTTGCATAAGAAAGAAGTTAACCAGTGCAAATGAGCTATAAGAGCCATAAAATCACCAAAACAGAAGGAATCACAGGGGTATTATCAAAAGCTACATACCAAACAGTAAGAGCTTAGACCACCTGAATATGGGTGGTCCAAACTCCGGTCAGCCAAAAATTTCTTCAGAACTAAGGCAAGAGGTACAGCCGCAGGAAACTGCTGAGTCAGCTCACGAACCTGTATAATTAACAACATCAGGAAGAAGGTGAACAAATAAACAGAGGAAACTTAGGTCTCAAGGGACCATGCTTAATAATTTTAGTCTTGCAAATTTCTTATTCATGTCTGCAAGCACAATATCATGGGCAACAAAGCATGTGGCATGTGCAATATATAGTCAGGTAGCACCATGGTTCAACCTACCAAGCAGCTGGCTGGCTGCTCATTCATTTATGTACAGGGCTCATGCCTGGGGAAAGAAACAGGCCAATGTTGTATCAAACACCACATACTACTAAAACCTTGTAACTGTTGGCTCTTGATTATCATTTTATGCCAGTTGAACAATCATCAAGGGTTGATGGAGAGAAGGTATGGAATGTGGAAATTTTGGGGATTGATCCACAGATCCCCTTTCTCTATTTTCCTTTTCTTTTATGTAGTTACATTTTCTAGCCGACAACTCAGAAGAACCAAGAGCATGATGATAATTCAAACTATGTACGATTCACATGATAACATTTCAAATATTGCCATAATGAATGTATGAATCGTGCATATAGTTAGACTCCCTATCATGCTTTCAACATAAATTATTACAATACTAAAATTGCAATATCACATACGAGTCACAGCAAAAGAATCAATTATTAGAATGCATACGAAAGACAACAATCTATCCATAGGACAGACAATATCAAATAAGATGGAGCTTAATTATACCCATCTGTGTTTCTATATTATACGTGTGTTCTTAGATAATTCATGTAATGCTTATGGCAGATTATTCAAAATATTAAATTGTTTGATACAAGTTGATTTACCATTACAATACAAGAAACTACCAAATTGTCATAAAACAGATCAAAACCAAAATATTTGCATGAAGGTTGAATTTAAATCTTGGAAATCAAGAGTAACTTATTATTCTTTAAAATAATAAGGTAGATAGTGAGGTTTTAATTTACCAACTCAGTAGTCTGGAGTCCTGTATGGGATGGTGATTTGAAACTTATATCAAGACGAATTGACTGCACAACATCACAATCGTCCTTATTCACTTTTGAGCACATCAGCATGTTGTTGCCTTCTGAACTAGAGTTATCAGAACGAGGAGGGCTCCCTTGCTCTCCAAGCACATTGACTGAATGTTCTTGTGAGCTATCCAGAACAGAAGAGTACTCATTGGACATATTTGTGTCACAAGGCACTTGTGCTACAAGCATGATAATAGGTATCTGCAAATTTTAATGATATAAGAATGAGGAAAATAAATACTAGCTGGTGAACTAGCAAATGAAAGGCACTTACTGCTGTGTTTTCAATTGTTTTGAGGGAATCACTCCTGACCCAGTCCTGGTTTGCAAGACACCTTGATGCATGCTAAAACCAAAAAAAGAAAAAGAAAAGATGATATGTATGAAAAGAAAAGTAGCTTTGTTTTTTTACTTTGGGCACAAAAGTATATATACATCTTTCATCCTAAGCAAACATGTATATCAGCATATGCAGTTATGTTCATTCATTTATTCGGTAAATACTGTGTTGTTAATTCAGTAAATACAGTATTGTTTAAAATTTATCGGTAAGTGCCAATTTATTTTGGTACAGTACCGGTAAATACCATATTTAACAGAGTTGACAGGAATTGCGAACGATAAGGCAAGCCGACGCCTTGCAGACACAAATTTTTTACTTTGACAGCCAGGCCTAAGCATTATTGGGCATTGGCTACCGCACTAGCAGTCATGCAGCACGGCAACGGCAGGTCGGCAGCCATGGTGCCACTGCCCACTGCTTGGCAGCCAGCACCACTGAACTGAACATGTGCACGACTGCACACTGCACCAGCATTCCAGGCTTTCGGCACGCAGCAGCACTGGCACTGCTCTCAGTCAATCTGCCTCTACTAGCACTTACAGAACAAAGTCACATAGATGCAATACTAATGTCTAATAATGAGATTCCATCAAATCAAGGCAACAATCCAACATTAACAGTTCCAAGTTACAACATAGTCCATGGTTCTAGTTAACATGTTCAAGATTCAACTGTCCAAATCGCAAATAAACATTAGCAAGATTGTTCATAGTCTCATACTACGAAGTCCAATTTTCAAACAATAACAACAGCCACGTCTTCAATTCTTCATTCTTCACGCATCAAGCTCATCCGAGAAGACACTTGCTGTTGGAACAGGATCAGCATGTTGGGCTGCTAGAACTAGAGGTGGAAGACTTAACCTAGATGCTAGCTTAGATTAGATGAGAATCAGGGGCAGAGGCAGGGGCGCTGGGCTGCTGGCTGGGCAGTGCAGGACCAGTGGATGCAGTGGCGCTATCGCAGGTGAGGGAGGCTTGGGCGGTGCTGCGCGCCAGGCCAGACATCACGTTGCCCCTCAGTGTTGATTTCGGCAGCGCAAGCCAAAGAGAGACACCAGAGAGAGCCAGAGAGTGTGTCCTGCTTGCTAGGGTTGAGTGTGTGCAGTGCGGAATGGGCCGATGGGCTAGGCTGTGTGGGGGATGGGTCAAGCTATGCTAGGAGGGGTAACTTACATTTCAGTATTTTTGGTTTTCAGCCAGTTTTTACCAGAAAAACCGAACTCCCAAAAAAACCCTAAATTGTAGATCCCATACCGTATGGTCCGTATACCAGGCAAACCAAATTGACCGGTATGGTTTGGTGGTAATGTGCGCAGCCTACTTATGCACATATCGTAGTAAGAAAATTAGTGTTAAGTAAACATCTAAACGCTAAAAACCATTAATTTACAATGCCATGAAGATAGATGAACACATGGAAAACTTAAAAGTATTCCAACACATGTGCATCACAACTCACAAGCCACACAACATAAAAAAGAGAAAGAAAAGTTTTAATATTGTACTTGTTTACTGGACAATTCTGCAAGAATCACTCTGTATAATATGTATTGTTGCAGCCATGTTTAAAGGAAAGTAGAGTGAGACAAAACACTGTCATACAACACACATTTCCCCCTAATATCTGGCAATGAATTAATAGCATAAAAGCTATTCAGGCCTTAAGAGGATAAATAAAGCACCAATGCGCACAATTCAATCAATTGAACACCTCAATATTCGTTTAGAGAAATTTTATGTTCAAATATGAAAATACGTTATTCAGCTGTTATACAATGCAGAGAGTAAACAACACAACTGATACTATAATATTTCACTCTGTTAACCAAGGTGCAGTACCTGGAGGCATGTTTCCTTTATGCCATTCCGGCCCTCCAAAATTCCAGCTTCTTTAATAGGTTCCTGGAAGCAGCAATAATTTAGAATTGCCTATAGTAGCATGAGGACAACTGCATTTCAACAACACTGTTATACACTGTTGCTAGTCATGCAACTCACCAGATTTCGAACAGGGGGAAGAGAAACCACAAGATCCACATCACTAGTTGGAAGAGCCAAACCAGTGGCATTTGAGCCAAATAGATTTGTACGGGAGCGAGGCCAGAGAACCTGCAGGGACCGTGTGACTCTTTTGACAGCCCAGCTTATATAGGGCTTCCTCACCAGATTCCCAGCAGCAACCTTACAAGTATTACAACTGGAATAAAAATCTACTAAAAGAGACTTTCAAAGGCTCAATTAAAAGGATGGCACAGAATTGCTTACTGTCAGAGTAATGATTAAAGATCATACAGCGCACATACGTGAAGGTTGTGATGCAAAAGGCAGAAGATAATGGGACATACCTGCTTACAGAACTGATCTATCTCTTCATGTAGAGCATTGTGCATCAAGGAGAGGGATGCCTTGTGAGATGAACCATTTAACATATCTGGTGGCTGCAGAGGCAATGCAGCATCTGGCTGCAAAAGCATATGTTAGAAAGGCACAAAAGCTGCATAAACATACTTCTTATTGATGGAAGATTGGAAATTACTTCCTTACATGTTGATCACGAGACAGCTGTGAAATCTTAACAAGGTGGTCCTGCAAGACAGTATCCTCAATTGATTGCACCAGTGTACCAGTGGAGGTGCCTTTATTTGCCCATGAAGGCCATACAACCTCAGGACCATCCAAGCAAAACTGAGCCCTATTGAAAATTTTATCATCAGAAAACAAACCTCTCATCCCCCAATGCCTTGGACTTGAGCTGCCAGATCTAACAATCGGGAATCCTCGTTTCCTTGACTCTCCAACAGGAGAAGGAGGCGGTGGCCGAGGAACACGGGGAACACTAAGTACTACTGGTGATGGAGGTCTTCTTACAAGAGGTATATCCCTCCTGGTTGAAGGCACACATGGGCTCCTGTGACCATGACCACCCTTAAATTCAGATCTTGACGATCTTCGTGATATATTAGGAACAACTATTGGCCGCAGCATCGCATATGGCAATGTATCACCCTTTACTACTTCACTGCCACAAGGCTGACTCTTAGCAATTGAAGTAACTTTTTCTTCAGGACTGTCTTGCACAGGAGATGGAGAATTCAAAGTTTCATTGTTGATGTCATTCCCTGCCATCGAGTCAACAACAGACTGAGGTAGAGGATCGGAAGATTCATTTTGGGAACAAAATGGAGTGGAGGGTGGTGATGATACACCATTTGCATTATATGTAGATGGAATCCCATTAGCCATGTCGTCAACAACTCGACTAACATCTGCCTCATGCCAAGCCCAAGCACTGTCATCTGAACTAAGAGATTGTGGTCTAGAAAAACCAGTTCCAACATGTTCTGCAGGACTCCAATACATCACACCTCCACCAAAATATTGATTAATATCTCTTCCAGAAAGTGCAAGCCCATCTGATTCTTCTTCAGAAAACCAATAGCTTTCAGTATCATCCCCAACATCTGATGTGTTTCTTGGATCATTGTCGCCAAAATATTTCCTATCTTTTTCACTGCAAATACCACCTCGCATTAGTTGAGCAGGAATCCCTGACCAAGCAGAAGACTGCATCTGTGGGGTATACAATGGATCATAACTTAAAGCAGCATTGTGACTCAATTTACCATAACCTCTGAACACAGGAGGCCAATCGAAACTTAAGGGCACTGCTAGAGAAGATAGAATTTGGTTGCATCCAGCTTCAATTGGGGAATTTCTCACCTGATGGTTGGCAGGAAGGAAAGGTTGGTCAAATTGAGTAGGCCATTTGTAACCAACATCAAGATGCAACCTGTCCGTTGCGGCAGGGCGTTGTTGCGTTTCAGGAGATACAAAATGAGGCAGTGTTACATTAGGCCACTCATATGATGTTCCTCCCAGTAGGTTTCTGTTGTATACGTAATATTCACCTCCACCATTTTTCATTATTGTACCATTGTCACTTATAGCACTTTGAAGCATGTTGGCAGGAATAACAGATGGTAAAACTTTATCAGTTGTCACTACAGAGTTACAACCTACATGTTTCTCGTGTCCTGTACTAACACCAGGAGCAAGTGTACACAAAGCTTCCTGTGTTATATCACAGCCAGTCTTATCCTGCACAGATCTTATCAAGGAGTCAACAGATTTTCTGTATAAATTACCAGAAGAAACATTATCACTTGTGGAAGGTAAACGTGAAGATGCTTGGACCATGGATTCATTTTGACTAATGCGTGATGGGGCCTGTTCATTCATACTAAAGGCATCAGATTTATGTGCATTCTGGCAATATTCTGCAGTATCTTCCAGTTTTGTGCAGCTTCTGATGCTTTTTCCTTCAGTTCCATTAAGTGTAATGGAAGAGTCAGAGCAACTCACTGCTTCAGGAGTATCACTCCTGGAAGGATGAGCATATGATGGGAGATGAGGTGAGACATCTACTGCATCAATAGGTTTTTGTGAGGCTTCTGTAGCAATAAGAGGAACAGATGTCTTCAATTTGCCAGTTCCAGGGTCCGCAGCTCTCGTCAGATTGGATAGTTTTGTTTTCCCTTTATGTTTGTTTTTCTTTTTGTTACGTTGATTCTTGCAGTCACCCAAACCAATAGCTTGCTCCTAAAAATTAAAATACAGAGAATGTCACTTGTCAGTCATGACATACTGAACAAACCGCCAAAAAAAAAAAGGATTGTGTGAAAGAATGCTTACAACCTTTGGTGTTGGTGCAATTTCCTTGCAAGGAGTTTCTTTAGAAGCAGGTCCCATAGTAGTGCCCCCAACAGATGGAGTCTGCTGGTTTGGCAAAACACTAGAATGGTGACTTGCTGAGCTACTGCATATATTGTCCTGAAAAGAGGTCCATAAATCAACTTGGTAATGTGCTTGTTGAA
The DNA here is from genome assembly GCA_036346275.1 of Otatea glauca. NCBI lineage: Eukaryota > Viridiplantae > Streptophyta > Magnoliopsida > Poales > Poaceae > Otatea > Otatea glauca. The sequence continues at coordinate 60,080,373 of CM070721.1, forward strand.
GCATATAGTCCGGTGCCTATAGCAATACTATAGCAAGAAGAGCATCGATCAACTATACCTTGGATGCCTTAGCAGATGCTGTTAGCTTTTTTGAGCTGCTAGACTTCTTCTTTCCTTTTCGAGAACCTCCACTAGTCTTCTCAACATCTTTCTTTTTGGAATTCTTTGATGCTCTATCCCCAATGAGTTCAAGATTTATACTTTCCGTCGACACCACCATGAGAAGTCCTCGTAATTTCATGAGTATATGGTCAGCAACAGTACCAGCTGACGTTAATGAAATGAAAAATATTGCATCACCGCCGCAGTAAGTAATATTTCCCTTCAAACACACTATCTCTTGAACTAGTAGCAATCTTTTCAATTCTTTAGCAAACATAAGCTTCTTTTCACAGGACAGAATGCTTGAAACATCAATGCAACCAGGTCGATTCTTTCTGAAGAAAGACTGCCGTGTACTTTCATAAGAAGTGTCTGCAACAAATGATCCTGATTCACCTAGGCAGAAACTTAGTTTGTCACTAGAAGCAATATCCGATCCTTCAGCAATCGCGTTAGCCTGCAAACTTGAGCAATTAGCATATCAGATGTGCTTGAGGCACAGTAACTTGCTCAGCTTAACTGCACAACAACTTTAGTAATTATCTTCCCAATCATTATCAGTATGTAAAACAAGCCTGTATGGGGTGGCAAAGAGATGATTATTTGTGTACACCATGCCAACATGACTGGGCCAACATCAACAGTTCACATAATCAATATAATAGTCAACACAAGAACTCCAAATGTAAAAAGGAAGACCAATTGTCAATCAACATGTATTTGATGACAACATGTATTTGATGACCTAAGAAAGGCACAACTACCAGAAAATGAGGGTTTGCAGATTACATAGAGGAGAATTGTGGATACTACACATCAAGTCGGACAGAAAATAAGTAGCCAACTTGTGTTAAATCTATTGTTTGTAGTAGCCATTATTTGAATGCCTACCCCAACACGTTTGGGACAAAAGGCTTGGTTGTTGGTTGTTGTTGTATCCATTATTTGAAAGCACTCCTATAAAGACAAGCGAAACATTTGACTCGACAAGGCCTTATAGAAAGGCACACACGACACAAGTTAAAACTAGAAAATGAGGGGTTTCACATTACTTAGAGGAAAATTGTGGTACTACAGGCCAAAAGTAACCTATTTTTGTTAAAATATATTGCGGTAAGTTAGGAACCATAACATAAAGCACGCCACTCCAGTAAAGACAAGCAGAAATTTGACTTAAGAAGGCCTTAAAATCATCTTCATTGGAAACATATACCAATTAAGGACCAATTTGCAATCTGACCTTCAGTTTGTCCAACCTTCTGAGAAAAACATGATAGGGCCATAAGATGATAATAATTCTTGAAGAAATGAAGACTATGCGCCTATGCGGAGGCTTGTAGTTATCTAGCGCACACATGTCAGCAAGCAACATTATTTGTCAAATAGTTTGATCATGTAAGTGTAGTTATTTCAGCAAAAGATGAGTTTTTTCTCTGCGCATACATTTCATATGACATTTTCAAAGCAATGTAAAACATAACTAGTGTTTAATCTGGCTAAATATTTAGGTGAAATAAATCGTTTTTGAGATAGTAACACAACCTTGAACAATCCTCAACTAGATCTAGGAGCCTTCCCTAACTGAATGCAAAACAATGAAATCATGGATCCATGACCACTTCAATTGTCATGTTTACATCTTTTTTTAAGAGAACTTTTTAAGAGCACTAGATTTCCTTCCACATTTTCACTTAAAATGGAGGGTACTATTGCGAAAAAAAAGCATCACGCTCCTCTTTTCAGGAACTACTGCATAGTTATGGAGCATGACATTCAGCCTGTTTTCCAACAATTGATTTTAAAAACAAGATGACAAAAATTATCGTCCTTCCATGTTATTTCTGTCACCTTTTCCCTTCTTCCTCCATCACTGTTGGCCGTTATCATTTCCTTTATTAAAATACCACGGCAATAATAGCTAACCCAAAATTACATCAAAATTGCTTTTATCCCACAAGAAATAGAAATAAAATTTATTTATCTCACCTATACGCAGTACATCATAACTAATCACCACTAATTATTCAACAAAATTTTCACAACACATATATGTAATTAACAAATGAAATGTGTTCTTTCAAGTTTTGATTCCACTTGAACTAAAACCATACCCAAAAAACTAAAACTAACGAAACTACATCATTGTTTCCAAAATTCTGCACTTTGCCTATACTAAACAGACCTGAAATTATATGCATACAACTGAGACATGCAGCCGCCATAATATTCCAAAGACATGAATGTAAATTATTTCAAAATGCAGCGAAAGAGTATTACCAGCGCCATTGCACCCTTCCCAAAGAAGGCTCCCATGATCCTTGCTCTCACCCGCGGCTCCAGCCTCATCCACCAATCCACATACCCCTTTTCTCTCCAGAAAGCGTTTGCTGCCAGCCCAGCTTTCTCCTTCACACCCTTCCCGACCCTCACCGCTTTCCTCCCTCCACATCCACCTCCCCCAGCCGCCGCCCACGACATCCTCAGTGCGATCTCCACCCAATTGGCTACAAACTCCTCGATCACATAGTACCCCTTGGCCTTCAGCCACGGAAGCTCGGGGAACTCCTCGCACGCCATCGCGGCTAGGTCCACCTCGCCGTAACCGTAGCAGAGGAACCTCCCGCCAGAGATCTCGTCCATGGCGGCGACGAAGGCATCGAGGTCGGCGAGGAGGGCCTCGGCGACGGTGATCGCGTCGGGGAGTGGAGACGCGGGGGAGGAGGGGAAGAGGAGGAGGTTGGAGAAGAGGAGGCCGTGAGCGCGGGATGCCGCGGCAGCGCGGGCGAGGAGGCCGCGGGAGATCCGCGAGAGGACGGTGGGCTCGGACGACGAGGGGGAGGGGGAGGAGAGGACGAAGAAGGAGGAGTGTCCGCGGAGGCGGAGGCGGCGTATCATAGAGAGGATTGCGGCGGCCGCGGCGGGGGATAGGAGGGATGTGACCGCAGCGGCGCGGGCTGCCAGGGGGAGGGAGGCGAGCCACCGGAGGATCGCGGCGCGAGGGGAGGTAGCGGAGGGAGGGCTAGGGTTTGAGGCGTGGTAGAGGGAGAGGTGGGCGGTGAGGGCGTCGGCGAGCTGCTGCGTGGTGCGCGGCGAGGCGGAGGCCATGGTCGGAGGTGGGGGAGTGTTTGGGTGGTTGGTCGGAAATGGGCAGTGTGGCCTGAACCGGTTTAATTGATCTTGGCTTCGCGTGGGATTTTTGCAAAAAGGCACCCGAAATCTTTTGGGTTTTTGTTCTGGCATTCTGACAGGTGGGGACGGGGTCTTCATTTTTGTGAGAGCAGAAGCACTTCTCTTTTGAGATGTGCTTCGGACAATATTTCAGCTCTCACCTTGTGTTGCATCCTTTAACTGTTCCTTTTCTAGAAGTTGATGATTCCAAATCTAGAATTGCCAGTTCACTAATTTGGGCTTTGTTAAGAGGTTAATGACGTGGTCTCACTAAGTCGGTGACTCAGTTCTGAGTTCTGACTATTTAGGGTGGAAGTAGATCTCAAGCCACCGGGTCTATTATGACAAAGGTGGTTTTGTCATGATAAGTTTATACAAAAAAAATAGATTAAAAAATCAGTAAAATTATAGCTTAGCCTTCTAGCCTGAGGCGTGGGTCTGGACTGGCTCGGCCCCTCTGGTTGTTGCTCTAGAAAAAGCTAATTTGGCTGTCAGTTTTCGTTGTCAGTGGGCTGAGGCCTCTAGTTTGATCCAAACCGATGGAGATGCAAATTTGGTAATGCTGCCAGGAGTTTACCGGTCCTAGTTTGTGGTCAATTTCGGCGAGAAACGAACTAATACAAATGTATTGTAAACACAATCTTGTCAGAATTATGGTCACAACTCACATGCTAGCCAAAATTTGTTAACAGCGTAAAGTATGGGATTACAAACCGATCATGCATAGTTTATCTGTTACCATATTGCTATCCATTTACATAACCCAACAGTGCGGTACCTCGACTCTATGATTGACTACTAGAGCTTGTTTCTCACCAATTATTGAAAAAACACTTGCAATGAATAGTCAAGTTCAAAAATTCAGATTGGAAGTTGCAGAGCCTCACAGGTCCATCTAAGGCATTAGGAACCATGCATTTTCTCCTTAGAAAGCTCACTCGATTAGAAAGTAGAGTTCCCGAGGGAAATTAGAAAGTGCTTGCGCAAAATCTTTTTCAGCTAATTACATTTATAATTAACCACGAGTAAGTTACATGTCGTATACCAAAAATCCGGCAGGTGAAGTAGAATTAGTGTACACCAAGAATCGAAAATATGAACATCTTACAACAACAAATTTCATCCCTACAAAACTAAACGAGTTTAGGCAGGGAGAGCTGCCGGCGCGGCTGGGGGAACCCGGTTCTCAACAGGGATCTCCGCAAACTCTGAAAGAATCGCCCGGAACTCGTCACCGTTCAATGTCTCCTTCTCAAGGAGCACCTCCACGATCTTGTCAATGGCCTCCCGGTTGCTCCTGATGTGGCTCAAAGCGGTCTCATAGGCCTCATCTGACAACCGCTTCACAGCTGAATCAATGTCCTCTGCGAGCTTCTCCGACATGGAGTTCCTTGCCATCATTCTCATGATGACATCACTGCTCTGTGCTCCTGAGTCCATCAGTGACCATGGGCCGATCTCTGACATACCGAATGTGACCACCATCTGCAGAAGCATCGCGATCTCAGTACAATCGGTAACAAAGATCCATAGTTGAGGCAAGATGTCTACATATTGCTGTAAATTATAGCAGGTAGCAGCTTCTCCAGTATGTGAGTTTTCTTTATATCTCTGTTGATAAATGAGCAAAGTTCTACAATATAAAGGTAGTGTACCTGCTTCGCTAAGCCTGTAATCTGCTGCAAGTCACCAGCAGCTCCTGTGGTCACCTCAGGCCCTCCAAATATGATCTCCTCAGCAGCTCTACCGCCAAGGCCACCAACGATTCTGGCAAAGAGTTGCTGCCTGGATATGAGCGTTGGGTCGTCCATTGGAATGAACCAGGTGAGACCACGAGCTTGACCCCTTGGAATTAAGGTAACCTTTTGGACAGGATCATGTCCAGGTGTCAAAGTTCTGTAAAGAGCAACATTTCCAGATGTGAGTGAGGTTGTCCACAAACTTGACATTGGAGTAATATACAAAGCATGACAAACAAAAGCTGCACCAAATAACTGACAAGTGAAACAACAAGTGTACAATATCCTTTCAGGAAAAAAACATGGAGAAAATATCTTAATACACCCACCCAATGGGCTATGCATGCAAAAAAGAGGTTGGAGTGTCTATTACCAACACCAACAATTGCTCTGTAGTCCCCCCAATACCCGGGTAATTTCAGACAAGAAATTTAGCTAGCATGCATAACAAACCACATAAACACAACTATGTACCATAATACTTCAAGTGCACTACAGAAAATGCTGAGAAATTCATCAATCATAAAGCAACTCAATCCTAATACAACGTTCAACAAAATAATAAGATATAATCTGCAAAAGATGCAGATTATCTCTTACCCGCAAACTGCATGCCCAACTTCATGGTAAGCAACAAGGCTTTTGCTCTTCCCATCTGTCATGACAGTTCCTTCCATACCAGCCACTATCCTGTCAATTGAATCATCGATCTCTTTTGAGGAAATTGCTGTCTTCCCACGTCGGCCCGCTAATATGGCAGCTTCATTAAGAAGATTTGCCAAGTCTGCTCCACTAAACCCAGGTGTTCTCATTGCTATGACATCAAGAGAAACATCAGAATCAAACTTCTTGTTGCCACCGTGCACCTTCAGAATTTCTGTCCTTCCACGTACATCAGGAACATCAACAGTCACCTGCAACAAGTTACAAGGAATATCCAAATGTTAGGAAGGTACTGAATATTCAAAGATATATTCTAGAACTTTTAAGACACTGGAAGATAACTTAAGGTATGAACAATCTACAAAGGAGACAGCTGGGTATTGGACTTTTGGCATACAACTGAATAAATAAAGGTAAACACTATAACTGGAACATTTTTACTTAATTATGTTACAGTTGAATGAATTCACAAATAGAATCCAAACGGATGTTAACACCAGATAGAAATTCAGCTGATAAAAACTAACCTGTCTGTCAAAGCGTCCAGGTCTAAGTAAAGCGGAATCCAATATGTCAGCCCTGTTGGTGGCAGCAATAACAATGATTCCAGTGTTCCCCTCAAAACCATCCATCTCAGTCAACAGCTGATTCAGAGTCTGCTCCCTTTCATCATTCCCACCACCAATACCTGTTCCTCTTTGCCTTCCAACAGCATCGATTTCATCGACAAAGACTATGCAAGGAGCATTCTCCTTGGCCTTCTTGAAAAGATCACGAACCCGGGAAGCACCAACACCAACAAACATCTCCACAAACTCAGAGCCCGATATTGAGAAAAATGGTACACCAGCTTCTCCCGCTATTGCCTTGGCAAGCAAAGTCTTACCAGTTCCAGGAGGACCAACAAGCAGAACACCTTTAGGAATGCGAGCACCAACAGCAGTGAACCTTTCTGGTTTCTTCAAGAACTCAACCACTTCCATGAAGTCCTGCTTTGCTTCATCGACACCAGCAACATCATCAAATGTAACACCAGTGTTGGGTTCCATCTGAAACTTGGCCCTAGATTGACCAAAACCAAGAGGGAAGCCAGGACCATTAGGTCCACCAAGACCACCTGATCCTCTTCTTGACAATAAAAATAAACCACCAATAAGGATGAGTGGGAAGGCCAGGTTTCCAATCAGATTGAACAAAAGGGAACCAGATTCCTCCTGGTTGCTGTGTGCAGCAAAATCAATATTCTTCTCCCTCAACTTCTGAAGAAGCTCCTGGCTTAGACCGGGGAGCTGCACACGAACTCTCTGCACGCGATTGCCGAGCTCAGGAGAAATAGCCTCTACAATAGCAATCGTCCCATTCTCAAACAAATCAACCTTCTTCACTCTGTCCTTGTCAAGATACTCAAGGAACCTCGAGTAAGACATTCTTGAGGAAGAGACACCTTGCTCATCAGCGAGAGCTTTCTTAGCACCCAATAAGGTGGGCAACCCAACTCCAAGGTTTCCAAGTGCAAGCTTTAGGAACTTCCTTCTAGCATCATTAGTCTTGTGCTCCAGGGAAGCAGTCACAGACACTGGCCTCTGTGGAACACTGCTAGAAGGAAGTGCTGAGAAGGGAAGCACCCCTTTTGCAGCAAGACTCATGAATGTTGGTGCCATCTTTGCTCAGTGCTCACTGAAAAAAAAATCAATGGAGATGTCATCATGCAGAGAACATATTACATATCAATTCAATTCAATTGTAGCAACTAGCAAGGCTGCTACCCAAAGAAGCCCCACTGTCCCGTGTTAAGTTTAGTGGAGAAGAGAGAAATTGGGGCTGAATAGTTAGTTGTATTGCCAAAGCCCAAACGGCTAATATATAGTGTAAATGGGTGAAACCCTAGATTAGTCTACAATTCCTTAACTACCCCTAGCACCCACATGACTATTACAGCTCTACCCTTGACATATTACACTACTATCCTTACCCCCAATGCGTTAGCAATAGCATTGAGTTTGAAAGAGATAACACTAAGAGAGGGAGAGAGATAAATCCAAAGTCCGAGCTTGAAGATGTAGTCGAAGCCTGCAACTCTTGAACAAAAAACTGTGTGGTAGCAAACAATCTCTTGATGAAGTGGTACCTCAAAGCCTTCGCAAACCGTTCTTCGACTCTTCACACACCGATGACAGTCATCCACAAGGCGGTACCTCAAACCTTCACAAGCTGTTCTTCGGCTCTTCACATGCTCAAATGGTTCACTGCACATTGAGTCTTGGAGAAGAGATATTGAAATCAAGAGGAATAGAGAGATGTGTTACAAATAAAGAGAGAGAGAGAGAGAGAGAGAGAGAGAGAGAGAGAGAGAGAGATCAAATCAGGCCTACAAGAAGGCAAGGCGGAGAAAGATGACGACAAAGAAGGTCATTGGTCACAAGTCACAATGAATGCGAAGATGTGCAGCAAGATGGCTATGAGAGAGGACCAAGAGGGCAAAGGTCGCATCAACAACGATGATGATGATGGGGGCGACCGCAATCGATCCAATTGGACGGACCACAGCAACCCAAAAAAGAAAGAGCAATTGGCTTATCAACAAAGGAATTGATGGACTAGCACACTTCGACAAACTAGAAGGGAGATGCAACAGACTTGGATGGACTCGATGGATATCAAAGGAAAAGGACTAAAGATTCTAGCAGCAGCAAGCTTGAATAAGACAAATTGAAGGCCATCGGCTATGAAGACGAGCAGATCCGCCCTAGATCGAGGTCGGAGAGTATTGCCGGATCCAGCGACGAGAATGATTACCGAGGTTGGCAGTGACGAGTAGCAGCAAGCGGCGCTTAATCCAGACAGGATGAGGCGCAAGGGCGCTTGATCCGGCGAGAAGCAGACGCAGATCCTGCCATGATGAAGACGAACCAGGAGTGCTATGTGCTGCTGCTACTTGACACTAAGAAACTAGTAGAACTGCCGATATACTAAAGAGTAAAAATGAAGTTGGATGCCTGCCCCCTGGGAGTGAAGACTGCTCCTCCCAGGGGCAGCTACCGTGGTGGAAGAAGATGGAGGCTAGAGTTTGGATCTCAACTCTCATACCATGGATCTTAACTCTGATACCATGTTAAGTTTAATGGAGAAGAGGGAAATTGAGGCTGAATAGTTAGTTGTATTGCTAAAGCTCAAGGGGCTAATATATAGTGTACATGGATAAAATCCTAGACTAGAATACAATTCCTTAACTATCCCTAGCACCCACATGACTATTACACATACCCTTTTAAGTATTACACTACTATCCTTAACATCCCAATGGCATTACAAAATCATGTTTTGGGAAAACTCATTTTATTTTGGAGAATTCTTGTCTCACGAACACCATTTCTTAGAATGTAAATTGTTTTATAACACATGTATGATAGATTAAATGATTGAAAGGAAGCTTTGGTATAAGAACTACAATAAAATACGACTGACTGCAAGCGCCCCAACCACTTTAATCCTTTCCCTAACTGCAAATAACTACAATCGCCAGCCCAAAACACGATCATCCCCATAGGCTAACGCATCGTAGCTTCTACTTGCCGATTCACCGATTAATTCAAGTGAACGAGCTAGCGAATCCACTATCCTACTGGTAAAACCTAGAATTATTGCTCTTGCAAAAAACATCACACAAGCTCTTGCAGCCTCCCGGCCCGAATTATTGCCCCCTATCGCCTCAAGCTAAAAAAATAAACCACACGAACGCTAACCAAACACAGGCTCCAAAAGCACAAAAAAATTTTGAAGATTTAAAAACAAACATCTCCATAGACCGAATCTCCTACAACACCAGACCGGATTCAAGCAAAACCAGGCGCACGCACGCAACGTCCTGCTATGAGAATCACGGAAGCTATTGGGCGCACGCACCTGTGTGGACCGGACCCGGGATGGGAGGAGAGGGGACGGAGAGGTGGAGTGAAGCGGGGTAGGGGAGGGAGCGAGTGGAGTGTATAAATAGCCGACACTGACGAGGGGCGCAGATTTTTCTCCCCTCTCTCTCCCCGTTTGTTTCGTTCCGTTTCCGCCTCCTCTCTCCGGTGCGCAGTTGCGTGGGGATTTCGGGAGGAAGAGGAGGGGAGGGGGGATACTGGGACGGGCATGGGCGACGTGGGCGGCTCTGCGTCCAGAGCCTCGATAAGGAAGAGATGAGCCCACATCGACGTAGGTAGTAAGTAGCCCAGGGTGAAATATCTCTCCTGTTTTTCCCGATCGAAAAAGCTCGCCTGTTTTTCCCGGCGTGTTATTTTCGTGGCCAATGGCTTCTTCCGGTTTCGAGTTTTTTCGATGTCGTGGCTACTAAACTCGCGTAAGATTTCACTACCTGGACAAGTGCCAGCGGCTCGCTGGTCGTAGGCTCGTAGCACAGCATGCTAGCGCCGTCCATATTGGTTTGCGCAATCAGTAACTGGCTCAACCGAATTCTTTCTACGGTACTCCCTCCTTTTCTGAATAGATTTAGATAGATGATGTTCTAAAATTTTGCATTTCAATCAAGGTACGTATAGAAATTATCAAATTTATCATCCTTCATTAGCTTACTTATTGTTCTTAAATAGTATGTGTTACTTTTATCTACAATAGTAAATATCATTGAGAATAATAAATGGTAAGGGATTTAAAAGAAAAATAGTTAAAAGTTGTCTCGAAGTTATAGAATGATGTATATTTAGAAACAAAATTGGAAAGTTAGAATAAAATGTATCCAAAAACGGAGGAGCAATGGTTGTTCGCTCTATCTGCAAGGAATACAGTTACGAAGACAAAGCTCTCACTGTCACGAAAACGAGAAGAAAAAGAAGGCCAAGTACAAGCACTTAGCACTCACAGGAGCAATTGCTCAGGGATATGGGGAACTGGGAATGCATGTTTTTACAGAGCTAGGATTTGCAAAATGTGGGAAGAGACTACAGCAACCTTGTTTCCCTAATCTAATGAGATGCGCCGGATCTTGCAGACCAGGTGGGCGGTAGGGAGGTCGATCTGGCTTCCGCCGTCTGACTTGATCAGCTCGCGAACGTGATCCCTCGGGGTCGAGATGCAAGCGTGGAAGGTGGAGAGGAATGGAGGGATTGGCATTGAGAGCGCAGAGAGGACGTTGTTCAGGTACTCTATGTCCGCTGCAAGCTGCTGCGCACCTCGGTCGGTGATGTAATGGATCCCACGCAGCTGCTCCATGAACAGTGTGGTAGCACCCTCGGCAACCTGAGACATGGAAACAGAGATTAAGGACAACAAAGACTAGAACCTCTCACATGTTTAGATTCGAAGGATTAGTATTATGTATTCTGATAAGATTATTGGGGGATTTGGTGTAGTGTTCTATTTAATTGTTATACGCATATTTTAGATAACTCACTCTTCCCTCTATAATTTGCAAAGTTATGCATTGCAGCATGATCGATTTTGTATTTTTGTTGATGGCATATTTTACAAGCACACATGGCGATGGGCAGTCTTGTTGAAGATGCTATAATCTGATCTTGTGCAGAGTAATAAAAAAGATTCATGTACTACTTACCTTAAATATCCACTCAGTAGCAAAGAACTGTGCCTCATCGTTGCCAGCCTCACTGCCTGAGATACCTTCTGCAAGTGGCTCCAGCTGTTGAGGTAAAGTGAGAAGATACTCCCCAACACTGGTCACATATGCTTGTGGGTAGGCACTGAAGCTTGGAAGAGGAAGACCACTCTGTTCCTCCACAGACGACCAGATTGGGAGACGAGCAACCTCATTGAGACGCTGCCGAACTTTCGATATGAGCACATCATAGACAAGTTCGTTTACTGTGTCTGAGAAGGCCGCAACTTTTTGTGATGTGACAGGAAGTGCGTGGAACCTTGGATCTTTTGACTGTACAATAGAAATAATTTCTTTAAATGAACAGTACACAAAGGCAAATGAAGTTGCATGTGCAAGAAATCAAGACAGTCATGAATAGGTTCTATGCTACAGTTGAATAACTTATAGCAATGCACAACAGAAAAGGCAAGTTACTCCCGAATTTCTTATGAAACCAGAGGTTCTAAACGAATCGTCAACCCTACAATTTTACTCCATATGTTCAAGCAAGTCATGGACTTGCTCAAGATCAGCAACAATATAGAAAAGCATAGTATCAAATGTTCAAGCAAATATTTCATCCAACACAGAAATCCATCATTTGCTAGAAACTAGGCATAAATAAGGCCAACCAGAAAATGATGCAATCTGGATTATCAGACCAAACATCAAATAACTCAGCACCTCAAGTGCTACCTAAATATGACTAGGATTTATCTACCAAATTCTATTTAGTGTTGACGGCAGAAAATGCATTATTTTGCAAGTTCAATCACTAACTTATTCAGATGTACAGTTGCAGTCAGAGAGACGAGTTATGACTCCTGTGTTGTAACACTAAATGCAAGAAAATAAAACCATAAAACTTGCCTGTTCTAGTACAGTGAAGAGTTTCTTAGACTTGTCTGGTAGATCTGTGAGGCGAATGGCCGCAATATCAAGTGCAGCCATCCCAGCCAGAGGCACTTCGGCATTCTCATCAGCAGTTGCTGCAGATGATTTACCCGGGCTGGAACCAAATCCGGAAAGAGAAAAGTTTGTTCCAATCCTGGCAAGTGTAGCCCTTAAAGAAGCCTCAAAAACTGAGGTCCTACTAGTTAGGCAATCAACAACTGTAAGAATCTGCAAAGCACCCTGGATAATAGACCATTCTTCCTCTTCAGAAACATCCACCGATCGTGGTGCTTCCTTTTTCTCTAATCCTGCATCTTTTTTCGAGGCATCACTATGGGCAGTATTATCCAGCCCACATACCGTCCTCAGGGACTTCAAAGTTTCTTGTAGGTTAGATATGTATTGCAGCATGATGTCATCAAGAGCCAGTACCAGTTCATCTGCCTCTGAACCGCCAGTAAGACTTATGCATCTCTCAACAGCTGCTTCAAGAAGTACTATCATCTGTGGGATGGATTCCTCCATTCTACGGACAGTTTCGCTGAGCTCTATACCCTGTGCACCTACACCACGAGAGACAGCTCCACGGATATCTATACCTGCCATCTCGGCAGAAAGTATAGCACGCTCCATCTGCCCATACCTACATAACATGAAAAATAGTATGCAGAACCAATTGCTTAGTACTGTACATCCATAGCAACAAAGAGTTTCCATAAATACAGGTGGTAACAAGATGCACATAACTTTTTTGAGTGTCCGTATTGGATAAAATGGCTTCAGTGTGTACCTCACTTTAAAGGTTTCATATGGGGAATATATAGCTTTCAATGTATTCAGCAAAACTGCAAGATCTGCTTCTGAAAATAAGTGCTGAATGTTCCTAGCAAAAGTGCCAGTCATGTTGTGCAGTTCAATTAGTGCTACCAGATGCTTATTCTGCAACTTGGTACTTTTTGGCAAATCACCTGATAGAACATCCAGTATGCCTTGGGCACAGAGAAGATAAAATAAATTTATTGAGGGAAAAAAAGTGTGATTGTGCAACAAACAAGCAATAACTAATAAATTGTCAAATAGAGAAATAAATATGCAATGCAACCATGAAAATATTACCTTTTGCAACAGATCTGGTTTCAGGAACAACATCTCCAGTTGCTAGGTTGACACGAGAGACAAAGCTTGAATTCAACTCACTCATGGTCTCAACGAGTACTTTCGGGACTAGAGATTTGTATTCTTCAGGGAAAGCAGTCAAGCACCTGTGAGTATTAGCATTTTAGAGCATCTATAGTTTAAAGATAGAGTTTCAACGGGGCAAAAAAAATCTTTCTTTGGTGGCCCAAGGATAGTTAAAAACTGGTTTCTGTTTAACTAATTTATAAAAACAAGAATTTACTAATTCAAAACAAACGGAAACTGGATCCATGGACATACCACTTCCATTCTTGTTCGAGGTAAAGTAGTGTCTCATCATAGAAACTTGGCAACCAGCTTGAGAATGAGAGACTACTTATGATTTCACCACCATGCTTCTCCATCTCTACCTTGGTGGCTCTTTGCTTTAGGTCAAAATCTTCCCAAAGTTTCTTAAGAGGCTTGACATGGATCTTAGTGTATTGCACCTCCAGTGACTTAAACCTCCCAATACGTATCAATATACCACGAAGAACTTGCACAGCATCAACCTTTCAACCCAAATTTGCACAGCAAACAGGTTCTAAGTAAAAAAAAAAAGATGTTCCATGTACTGTTAATATAAATGAGATGATTTTGCGAGGGAAAAAAAACCTTGCGGTTAGAAAGGGCATCCAATAAACGAGGTTGAACCATTTCGTCTAGCCTTTCCTCCAATACTTCAAGCTGCTTTCTCACGTTAGCAAACTCTGCAACCTGAAAGGAATATTTTATAAGCTAAATGAACAGCTTCTGTATATAAGCTAGAGAGAGAGAGATTACAATACCTCGCCGACTGCTGACAAGCAATGTCTCATGGTTGCCAGCGTTTCCGCAGCTTTCGGAAGATCACCACTGGAAAACACATCCTCAACACTTTGGCTCAACTGAGCTAGTCCAGCTGCATCCTGCCATTCCATCCAACAAACTCTTACAGCTATTAGATAAGAACTTACCACTGTGAGTGAAACAGTTAGTCCAGTGAGTGCCATGGTCCACATACACCTTACCTGCAATGTTCCATATGCCGCTTCCATGCGTTGTTTCACAGTATCAATTCGTGCTAGTGCAGTTATCGACTCAGCAGATGAGCCCTCAGCCTGGTTGAAGAAATCATCATCAATACTTTGTTAACTACCACATTTGTAAAATGCGGCTGGAACTGGATGCCTAATTTGTTTATCATAAGAATCGCTTATTTCCAAAAAAAAACTAGTAAGTTAAATCTGTTGTGGAATATTCTATTCCATACATGTGTACACCCTTTCCTAAACAGAGTCATATGAGGTTCCTAATGAGGACTCATAATCCCAGTAGATTACTATGGGATCTAGCTTTCTTCTCCTGTAAGAAAACCCCTCCTCTCCCATATATAAGTAGGGGCATAGAGGCACATTGTAAACACACCAGAAAATATCAATAAAGAGAAGACAGTTGTGGATCTACATCTTATGTCTGTTCTGATCTCATGTTTATGCGATCTTGATTGGTTAACAACGACCTTTATACATAACACGTTATCAACATGAGAGTGCTTCCGAGCAAAGGTCGTTCACACTTCAAAGGTTATTGCTTGATCTTTTTAGGTCAGTTTCAGATGCGGAGTTTATTTGGCCTCTCCCCAATTTTCTATTATTCTAATCCGGCTGGTGTCTCGCCTTGGGTGGGATTAGCATCAACCCAACCCTAGCCATCGTTTCGCACCTTGGTGCGATCGGTGTTGTTTCATGCCTTGGCAAGCGTTGAGTTCTTCGGACGTCAATTCACGCCTTGGCATGGTCGGCATTTGTGTCATGCCTTGACATGGCAGTTGAATAGATCTAGGCATCAGGCAACGCCGTGGTGCCACCAAATGGATACACCAGTGTTCAGAACATGTTGTGGCATGACTGACGTCATGTCGTGCCTTGCGCATGGTCGTCGACCGGGCGATAGGACAGGCCGCGTACGTGACGCAGCCGTGTGCCTCGTTGTGGTGAGGATACCAGAACACCGTCGAGACTGCGCCATGGCAAGGATCACCGGAGGCCGACTCCATTGCGCCGTGAGAGCGGGCAGGATGTCGCACCGTGAGCATGGGATGTCACCAATGATCTTGCCGTGGCGAGACGCCGGACGTCGCCATCGTCAATCCACCAGACGGACGAGCGCGGGACACCATCGTCGTCGCGGTCATCATCGTGCCATGAGCACAGGTCGACCAGATCGTCGTTGTTGGTTTCCTCACCGTGTATGGGGGCCGAGACATCGCCGCCAGCGTTATCCACTGAGAGAATGCCAATGAGTTGCCACCGCCGCACCGCCATGCGCGGGCAAGAGAGCGATGCAGCAACGCTTGAGCCAAGCCGAGCTCAGGGCACACCGCCACATGGCCGTAGGGGCATAGGGGCACATTGTACACACCAAAAAAGTCCCCTCCTCTCCCATATATAAGTGGGGGCATATGGGCACATTATACACACCACAAAATATCAATAAAGAGGAGAGAGTTGTGGATCTACATCTTGTGTCTTTGTTCTAATCTCATGTTTATGCAATCTTGATTGGTCAACAACGACCTTTATACATAACAAAATCCATTTGTATTCTTCATCAAGGTCAAACAATTTGTTACTGTAGTTAAGAGAAAGAGGGATGGTTAGTTGGTACATTGCAATAAGAAGTATGCACTTTGGAGAAAAAATGACAGGTTTGCGATTTTTTGTTGCATCTCGTCCTACAAGATGCTGTCATCTGTAGTTAACAAGAACGGCAGGCCTCAATATTTTTATGATAATACATGTACAGGCATAGTTTATATGGACATCAGCTGTGAATTTGTGAATCTGTATGCACCTTATACAGTATGCTCAAAACTGAAAAGTTTCTATGTGCATAGCTGTGACGTATAAACACATAACATGTAGCAATCCCATACCAATCACAGACAACACATGTCATGTAGCAATCCCAAACCAATCACAGACAACACATATCGGGTTTTTTTGCAACTCAAATGCCAAAAGCTAGCTTGGTCGTACCAAGCCCAGGCAAACTCCAAGATCCAGTTCCAATTAACAACGAAAGGAGATACTAAATCCTAAGCCCAAATAAATCAAACTAAAGCCTCAGTTGAGAATTTGGCAGTATTTTGTATAATTTTCTCTAACAGCATGCTCTGTACAAGGCGAAGCCAACACAGATAAAAATGACATGACTTGATAAGGAATTGCGAGATCCAGAACCAATTGAAAACACGGCACCAATAGCGGACGAGACTAAACTATAAGCATAAACGAATCAAACTAAATCTTAGTTTGTGATTTTTGACTTTATATTAGCACATTTGCACCGATAAACCATTCCATATCCCCTCCAAATCCATCTCAATTTCGTGTGATGCAAGCACGGGTATTGTGAGATCCAGACCCAGTTAGGAACGAGAGGGGGAGGGTGGGCACCTGCGAGAGGGACTGGAGGACGGAGGCGAGGTGAGAGCGGAGCGCGACGGCGTCGTCGCGGAGGCGGAGAGCGTCGCGGCACGCGAGCGGGACGCGGCGGATCGCGTCGGCGCTGTCCCGCTCGAGCGCGGTCGCGGCGTCGTCGGCCGCGGCACGGAGGCGCTCCTCGGCGTCGGCGAGGAAGCGGTCGAGCGGCTCCGACGGGTGCCGCGCGTCCAGCGCCGCGTTGATCCACCGCTTCGGGTCGAACCCCTCCGCCCCGAACGCCGACGCGTCCACCACCACCATTCCCGCTGAGCCGCGCCCGCGCGGGTCTCCTCCTCCCCTTCCTACTCCTCAGCTCGCCGGAGATTTGGGGGAGACGTGGAGTCCTCCGGAGTTTGGAGGTTGCTATTTGCCTAGGTGCGATAGTCTTTCGTCTCCGCGGCTCCTCCGTAACGACCACCATGGCACTGGGGTGAGGTCAGTCACTACGGGGGTGTTCGTGGCCGGGAAAACGGCTGTGCAAATGACGTCTTCTATGGAACTATGCAGAGAGTCGGAGACAACCATATGCGCTAAAGAAAGGCGGAGATCGTGTGTTTGGGTGCTGGTGTTTGAATGGTACGAGTGGATGTAACTGTATCTTATATCTGTTAGATACGTGTTTAGTTTCATGTTCATTTAGGGTAGGTAGATGCAATTGCACCCACTTATGCAAGATAGAGAAAACATAGAAATTAGACTTCTCTCCGGTACGGGCCTGTAAGATGCATAAACAAGCAACCAAACAACTCAACTTGCATCCACTCATGCAAATCAAAACTAAACTGAATAACTTATACAGGACAGATTAGAATGGTGCAGACAATCAAACACACCCTTATTGTTTGAAGTGTGCCCCCTTCTCGCATGTCTTATCACGAAGCATCTCTTGCTTTTTATTTAGACTACCATATGCCGATATGCGCTATGTAAATAGCAGAGAAAATGGTAAGAGCATATCTGAAGCTACGAATTTCGCATCAAACAGCTCGACTCCCGGAGAAGATTGAATGTTTTTGCATTCCAAACGGGACAATGTTACTACAACCTACACCTTGACAGCCCTTATACAGTAGTTTATGTGCTAATAGCTATTTCTTCCTCGGAAGAGCAGCAGCTTACGCACTCCTTCCTGTGTTGACAATGCACATCATTTTCAGATTCACACAGGAGTCAGGAGTAGGACACCAAAAATCTACAGATGTCATCCGTCACAACTCACAAATTGGAACTTTCAGACAGAAGTCCATCCCAAACACAGTAAAAGAACATCTGCATTTCTGCCGCCTTCTGCTGGTACAGCAGCGGTTCTGTAGTGAATATTGACTTTCTGAGTACAGATTACGGACTGCATCCCGAAACGAACAGAAGGAAATCAAAATATCAAATGCCAGCAATACCAACTGCAAACTTAGATGAACTTCGAAATGAACAGGTATCAATAAGATTTTCAATACAGTTTTAAGACGGATCCACAATTCAAAACTCCTATTACATTATAGTAGAGATTATAGTAGAGAATACACCCGACTGGATTATTAAGTATATTATTATCACCTTAATCAACTCATGGTAACTCAAAGCATTATATAATCACACGTTTTACGTACATGCATACATAGATGTATACATACAAAAACATATCGAGCTATGCCCCACCCGAGGAAAAAAAGAATTGCGTGAGCACACAAAACTGGCTATCTACATGAACTTGATACGCAAAACTAGCCTAGGGTTAGAGCATTATTGGAAGCTATACAGATGTCAGTGCCACAACACGTCACTAGCATTCATAACGTGCCAGACCAGACGTCCACAACTCCAGTACAAGAACAGAACGCCTCGTGGAAACAACTGAAGCTTTGACCGCAAATGGGCAGGGATCTCTCATTCACTTGTTACCCTGGAAAATGCAAATGCTCTTTGTTGATGTCGAGATGCACTATATATCAGGTCACAAGCACATGAACAGGGAGAGTAACTGTGTTACATGAATGGAAGATGGCAACTCTGAGGAGATCCAGGATTTTCCATGCCTTCGGACTTAATTTGATCATCACCAGAACTATATGATGATAGCAACTTCCGCTGCAACCAGGGGGATGAATCGATTAGGATTTCAGAACCGTGCATTAGAACAAATCAAGAACTGTTTCAATTGTCAAAGCGTCATGTAGAACAAACCTTATCAGCATGGTTATTGTGTTCCAAGGATACAAGGGTATCCTTGGAAACCACAATGATAGCAGCTTTTCAAAGTTATTTACTTGAGGAAGAGGGGGTGGGGAGGAGGGGGATGTTTCATAAATTGTTTCTATGGTCACTACATTATTACAATCCCACGTAGGATCAATTAATCAATGGAAAGCTTAAAAAGAGATGGATGCAGTTACATTCCTAAGTTAAGAATACACGGGAAAACCAATGTAATAGAGAATAGCACAGAAACAGATCAGCAAGATGCTAACGTATCAAGCACAAGTTTTTTTAAGAACAGATGTTCCCAAGTGAAAATATGGCAGGAGAGGATGGCACTCAAGGAAGCTAAACAAGGAAAGGAACTAACTGAGGGTTGCTATGAATATACATGACAAGGGAGGAAGGATAACTTATTAAAGTAAAAAGGTTTCACCTCTCTTAAGAAATAACCTTGTAATATAGAGCACTATGAAAATCATGAAATTAGCCAGTTAAATATTTGTATTAGAAAAAAAATTTAGCTAGCACGAACTTTAAAACAAATGCATCTAACAAGAACCTGACTGTGCAGTAGCTACAAAGGTCACGTGACTTCAGAACACCTCAGGTCAAGGGAAAATATTCCATCTCCAATATTATTGTGAAACATAAACTGGAATTTCAGGTAGTTCTAAGGTAATACAACAGTGATAACAACATCTTAAAGCACTATATTATCATAAGATTATCAGAATCACTGCACTGAGTGAAAGTATGGTAAACCCTAATGATAGTACAGTACAGGCATTGGATCATCACTCAACCTGCTTAAGACAACTACAAGGTGCAAAAAGCTAAAAGAGAAATGTGAGTGGAAAGAAATAAAACATCTTACATGTTCCTCAAAGTCAGGGCTAGTCAAGTTCATGGATAGATTTCTCATCAGCAGTAGGACCTGTAGATTAGTCAATTCACCAGACCAATATTCATTGTAAGTCAAATAGCATCGTTGTGTGAACAAATACTAATGAAGATACAGTTGTCCATACAATACAAGAACATGAATCGATAGCAACGAAATGCAGTAGATGGAGAAACAAAACAAAACTAGAAGGAAAGAAAGCAATCAGGAGTCAGGACTCAAAAGACATTGTAAAAAATAACGGGAGAAGAACAGAAGTCAAGACAAATGATGCAATTTAAACAACATAACATGTCTAAATAACTTCTTTTCGGGAAAAAATGTGGATTTTAAGTTAATATTAAGCTGGGCCATGTGAACAACGGTTACGTCAACTGGATGTTTGGGCCTCAGGGGTGAAAAGGGTATGTGTTTCTTTATATGATAAAAATAGCAAGAGCAACGCGAAATGTTGGTGACACTTAGAATTTTACTAATTGTTTTATAGCTAATAGGGCCCAGAAACTTACACTTATTTAACATTATTACTGATAGATTTTTATGAATTTTAATAACCTATGTTTTATTCCAACTGTGCTGCAAAAAAAAAATTCAAGAGTGAACTTTATTTATCGTCATGTTAATCAAAAGGCGTGACTATTAGTCTTCTGTAAGCCACTAACTATTTCTACCAGAGAACTATAGCCAAGACTACAGCAGAAATTAGCAAATAGAAACATCAGTTAGGCATATAGGCACATAGACAAGTTAATACCATTGAAATAGGAGAAGTAACAAAATAGTGAATGACAAAAACGGTTCCAATGAAAAAGAAGAGCTTACAGAAGACATACCGTTTCAATATCAATCGGATCCATCGCCTTTAACCTCTGCAAATGCCCGCTAGTATCTGGATCAAATATGCTTCCCAGAAAGGTGTATACTTGGGTAAAATCTGGCATAGCTGCATGTGTGCATGTGTAATCAGGGAGCAGCAGACTCGAGGATGCAGTGGTAGAAATGCATCAGTCTCACACAACGAGACGGGTCCCAATCTCTATTTTAAAGGGATATTCAACTAACACAACAAGATATCATATTTCATAATATGGTAATAATTCAAGGACAGGTCCCTACAGAACAGATTAGGACATGATAAATTTGCATGTCTGTCATGTCACACAAAAAGGTCAGGCTTCTAAGGGGGAAAAAAGCCAGCTAACTGAAGGGCTTGGAGTAGGTAGTAATAGGTTGGCCTATGTTTCCATGTCAATTCATAAGACTATGTAATTGGACATATTTAAGCCTTTTGAGAGCTAGGCTCCTAGTTGTGTTTTGTAAAATAGACTTGTTACATATACAAATGAGACAACTTGGATCGTCAAGGATTTTTTTCCATCAAAATCATATGTATATCTTCTTAAATTCCACGTGAGACCACAACAAATCTTCACTAGGGAAGTGAAATACCCTTAATGCTCTGAAAGAATCAGAATACAATCCCAATCTTAAATGACCTAGCTTGTCTCTATCACTGTATGTGCGCTAGGATGTCCAAGAAGGCATAATGCGGCTGCCATTAAACAGCATAAGTGCCTCCATACTATTCTTATTGCAGCAATTTAAAAAAACTAAGCCGATCTCCAGTGGAGAGCACAGTGCACTAGGGCATGCGGCAAGATCAGGTTATCCCCAATTTTACTAGGTTTCCATTGTTTCCGAAAAACTTGGAAAACAAATTTGAGTAACCAAGCTCTCGGAAGGGTTCTCAATTACTTCCTAGTACCATCCTAATCACAAACCAGCCCAAATGAGAGAAGACCAAAGCCTATCAATTTGACAAACCTAATTTCCATTAACCATAGAAGATTGGCTCAAGCCGCCCAAACATGGATCATAAATCCTAAAATCAGATGGCATTGTTGCACCAAACCTTAAAGTGTAACAGTATTATCTAATATGACTGGGAGAAAGAAAATGAATTTTGCAACGGTTTCTGTGACCATCACACTAAGCTGTTGGTCTAGAGAACAGTTGCAAGGGCTGATTTGCCTAATGTATGCTGCAGAAGAGGGAACTCACCACGGAGTGGAGGAAGAACATTGTCTTGTTCAACTGCTTCAGAAGCTGGCCAAGTTCCAGATGGGCTCTCTATGCTACTAGAGCAGTTATTTGTTGCAACAGCACCTGTACCTGTGAAATATGTGAAACCTTAGTATTTCCTCCATAAATCATTAGTCTTTGATAGAGATTATAATGATAGTAAATAACAGACCTTGTGTATGACTTGCACTGACAGGTTGAACAAGAGCATTGTCCAAGGAAGGCACCGCAGCATTTGCATTTGTGTTTCTAACAACGGCAGATGTATCCATAGACATAGCACAGCCTTGCTCCGTCGGAGGAGGAGCTTGTTGTGATAAAACAACTTGAGAAACTGCAGGGGCTAAATAAATTCCAATTACCACTCGCCAAACTAGAAATACTTCATGCCAATGAGACTAGGAAGTTGAATAATACATACCATTTTTAGAGGCCTTCTGTGGATATGGATGAGCTGCCTTGCGCTTTGGCCGAGGTGGGGGCAGATGTTCGCCCGTACCATTCTTTTGAACTTTCAAAAAGTACTTCTGTGCATGGCTCCTTATCTGTCGAAAGAACTTTTTTTCAGATTGTACACAGTGTGTCAAGAAACTCTGCATGTGTAGTGTTTCTATATAGCCTGTACCAAGCCAGGAAAAAGGAGGAGGGTTGTGTTAGGCTTGGCGAGCCAACTAAAATAAAACAGCCCCTCTTTCATGGAATGAAACCCAAAAGAGATTGGGTTTCTTTCCTAGCCTATCCCAACTTGTGTGGGACAAAAGGCTTTGTTATTGTTGTTGCTATTGTTGTGCACAGTGTGTCAAGAAGCAGCAGTTAAAAGAGACTTGAGAGATTAGAATGCATTCAAAGAGCTGCCGTTGGATAGGAGTGCATTGAAGTTAGCAATTCACAAACCAAAACCATGACCTAAAATTGAAGGTTTAAGGGTCTTTTGACTTTGATTGGGTTTCATTCCTAGCCTACCCCAACTTGTTTGGGACAAAACACAAAAGGCTTAGTTGTTGTTGTTGTTGTGCACAGTGTGTCAAAGAGACATTAGAACAAAAAGGTAAAGTTTATTTTACTTAGCACAAAAAAAAACCTGCCTCTTGAACTTTTTGGAAGAGGATTTAACTTTCTAGCTTTCTGTATAATGCAGTTGAACCTTCTAATAAACACAAGTACTATTTATTTAACTTTTCAAGAAATCCAATTTGGTTGACTTGCAAGTACACTATAAAAAATAAAAAAATTGAACAAGATGCATCTGAATGCTTGCTACACCAGAAGGCACAAGTAAAACACAAAGCACAGTGCTTGAATTTGCTTATTAATTACCATAGCATTTGCAAAGACGAGAAGCAGATTTAAGACTGAAACTGGATTATTCATGTCAGGCATAAGATTCAAGTTACCAAAAAGAAGAGTCGACAAGGAACAACATAAAGATTGTTATTCAAAGTGTGTGTGACATTATCTACCAGCTGAAAATAGAATACCGCAAATCAAAATATCACCAGTGCTTACAAAAGCTAGCAGAAAAGAAGCAAATGTTAAGGTAGCTATGAACTATACCTGTATCACAGTTTTTGAGCCAACATATGCTTCAATCTTTTTCCAGTCACGATCAAACCTACAACAGACAAAAGAAAGAGGCAAATTTTAGAAACGCACATAGACCACCCTAGTTCTCACAAAAAGAATTCCAGAAGTAGGATTTAGTCTACAAAGGCATTTGTTACAATGCTACGCATGGTATAATCAAGCTAAATATTTTTACAATCAATAAATCAGAAAAACAGTGATAGTAAAGAAAAAGTCACATAAATAATATGTACCTTGAAAGTTTAGCATTAAGATTAGGATTAAGAGAAAATTCTTATCACACGAAGAACAACCTCATACAGAGACATCACAAGAAATTTTGGGCAGACATGCAATCAAATGTTTGTTGTTGATCAATAATCATCATCTGATGCCAGTTCAGTACGAGGGAAATGGAAAAAAGATATAGTCCGAAATATAGGAAATGGTTTTATCGGTGATGTTTTTAGACAGCCGCAACAGCAAGCGCCATAACAATTAAGCCCAATTGTGAGGTTAATTCTAGAATACTAGAATACTACCAGCTCCCCCTCACTTACTCCTACAGCTAACGAGATCATACACATTAACTATTGCAGCTGCAGACATACACCGTGTGCTCCCAAGAAACCCAAAAACACCTACAATTAAAAAAAATCAGTAAATAGGAATCAGCCCCCATCTCATAATCCCATCGTCACACCAATTGGACATAAATCCCATCCTAAACAAAACGTCTCAATTCCGTTCAAACTAAAAACATGAAAATAAGCGCGGCTATCGAACTACACGCACTACTTAACCCCAAAAACTTGTACCACATTTCAGCCAAAAAAAAAATCAAAATCCAAGATTTCGTAAACTAGCCAAAAATGTGAGACACCGACCAAAGAGGCTGCCAATCACGAGGACGCAATTTAACAAATTCGACTAAAACCTCACCATCCAATTCAACTCAACAGGCAAGACCTATTTGGAATTGATCACCTCCACCTAAAAAAAACACCTTTCAAACTAGCCAGAATTAGCACTTGCAGGAGCAGATGCACCAACAAATCCAATCCAATCCCACAACGAGGCGCCGCATAGAAAAGAAAATTAAGACGAAGGCATAACGACCGAACTTTCCCGGACCCATAGCGCGAGGAGACGGGGGAGAATTGGGCACTCACAGCTGCAGCGCCTCGAGGAACTTGTCGTGCTCCGGCTCCGTCCAGCTCTCCCTCGACTTGGTGATGGTGTACGGCTTCCTCACCTTCCTAGCCTCCTCCGCCGCTGGGGCCGGCACCGCCATAGGCGGCAGCGCCACAACCGCCGCATGTTGCTGCTTGCCTCCGCCTCCTCCCCCGTCCCCGCCCCCACCTCCGCCAGCGACGGCGGCGGCGGCGTCGAGCGGTTTGGGCGTCGTGCTCATCGAAACCATCAGCCGGCTCGCGTCTCGCGGGGGGATTCGGGCTGAGCTAGGCAGCTAGGGTTTCTTGCCTTCTCTCTGTCTCGGGTGCGAGGCGAGATTTGGAGGCTTGCGATGCGTGCGTGTCGAAGCGAAATGCTGTGCGATGCGGAGGCTTCTTGCCTTCTTTATGCTTGGAGAGTTCGAGGCGCTTCGCCGCTGGCCACAAGCGCGCACCCTGAGGCTGACGGGCGGGGCCCACCGTTCAGTGACTCGGGACGGGAAGGCAAGTTGGTTGGGTTTGCATTTTTTTTCTTCTGAAGCTCTGACTCGCCCCCCCCCCGCAGCATGCCCTCCGCGTTTCCTCTGCTTTCTCGTGTAGACACGTTTACTGTGACTACGGCCCTGCTTAAGTTTTTTTTTACCTTTCATCTATTTTTTTTAATTTTAACCCTAAATCTAGCTCTCTTTTTTTCAATCGAGGAAGCAGCGGTAGAACCTGCCTGTCGGCGTTTTCGAGCGCCGGCAAGTAAATTTGTAAGTCTAGGGGGTCGCGCGTTCCACTCCCTGAATGGTTAGACTCGTGAGTCCAAGATGTATACTGGTTCGGACCGAAAGTCCCTACCCAGCCGGATGGCCGATTGTATTGCTTTTGCACTATGTTTTTCTGCACGAGGCTCCTAAATGACTTAGTCTCCTCGTGTTCGATGTCTCCTCTCCTCTCGCCTCCTTGAATCGCTTAGCCCCGCCTCCTTTTATACTGTAAGGAAGGCGGGTTACATCGAGAGTTGGGAGGAAGAGCGAGGTGACCTATGCTAGAGCTCCGGCCCTTCGTCCCGTGGATCGGTCGCCACCCGCCTTGTCCATGCCGGGTTGGTAGCCTTGGTGGTCGTGGAGGTTAGGTATTCCCAGAAATAGCGTACTTGCCCTCTGTGACCCTTGCGACGCCGACGCCGAGGTGCGTGGCGTTGGTGCTGTTTCTCGAGGAGCGCGTCGCGCCGTCTTGTCGTGGATCGTTGATGGGCCGAAGCTTTGTCTTCTGCAATCACGGATCTTCTTGGGAAGGAGCCACCGCCTTGTATAGTCGCCCGATTGACCTCATTCGGGGTACGTGGCGGTAGGCCGATGAGGACTCGACACGCGGCACTCGGCGTCCGGCCACCTTGGTTCGGTTGGAGTCGGAGATCCCGCCCGCCAAGAGGGGCCTGAGCGCTGTCTGGCCTCGATTCGCTTCGGTAGGTCGGGAGCGGATGTCTTGGCGCGGCTCGCAGCGATTCGGCCGGGCGGCGGCGCGCGCGCTGTTGGGTCGAGATATGCTTGAGGCCGCCGCTCGCCGCCGGGCCGTGGGGTATCCTTTATTAGTATTCGCAAGAGCCCCGAACTCCCGAGCGATTTCGGCAGATTCGATTGGGGTTGAACTTGACGAAAGTGGTGGCGGGCCCGTAGGTCGGTCCCACCGATCCGCTTAGCGATTCCGTCGTGTGTGCTTCGCTGATCCGACGGCTGTCCCGAGTTTGGCCGGGGCATTTGAACCGCCGGGTTTTTACTCGCCGCGTTCGCATGCCGAGTATAGTTTGCGCGCTACCGCCGCTCTTCTTGATCGCCGGGTTCGTGAAGGATGCTTCGCTTTCCAAGACCGCATTTACTCGAGACGCTTAGCCTCCTTCGTCCGGATATATATATATGTGCGCTGTAGCTTGCTTGAAGGGATGAGCTCTTTCTTTTGTTCTTTCAAATGGCTTCAGACACCTCTAGTCTTTAGCTTCGCGATGGCGTCATGATGGAAGAAGAAGATCCTCCGCCGAAGCTTTGGGCCGAAGTTCGACCAGCGATGGCCGAGCTTAGGAGGAAGAAGCCGCAGCCGTGACGCCGCTTCGTTGACGTGCTACCGAGGCCGCCCGAGGCTCGAGGTGGTAAGGGGGCCCTTCGAGGCGATGGCGCAAGGGCGCCGATCAGTGAGCGTCGCGGCGTCGATGTCGCCGAACGGCAATGAGGCATCGGCGTGTTACTTCGCAGCGGCGGCGGCGGTCTCCGTCGACCGTGCAAGGGCCTACCAAGATGCCGTCGGTGCCACCGATGCCGCACGGATGTTTGATAGGTTCTAGGCGTGGGTAGAGTCCTGCTGCAGTGCGCCGTGGCCACTCTTGTATCCGCTGCATCGTGTGTAAAGTCGTAAAGTTTGAGCTCATGGCCTATAATGAAATTTTCTTTTCTTTATGAAAATGTCTTCGCGATGAGTTTGCTTTAATTTTAATCGCTGTGGATTCGCGCCTTGGTCGGCAGGCGACCGGATGCCTCTGTGAGGTTCGGTGTCCGAGTGCTCGCTTAACGTCGTAGCTAGACAGTGCCTTGGTGGCAGGGACGACCGGATGCCTCGTGAGGTTCGGGTGTCCGAGTGCCTTGGTCGGCAGACGACCGGATGCCTCGAGAGGTTCGGTGTCCGATCGCTTTGGTCGGCAGGGACGACCGGATGCCTCTCGTGAGGTTCTCGTGTCCGATCGCTTTGGCTGGCAGGACGACCGGATGCCTCGTGAGGTTCGTGTCCGAGTGCTTGTTTAACGTCAGAGCTAGACAAAGGCCTTGGTCGGCGAGGACGACCGGATGCCTCTCGTGAGGTTCTCGTGTCCGATCGCCTTGGTGGCAGGACGACCGGATGCCTCGTGAGGTTCTCGTGTCCGAGTGCCTTGGTCGGCAGGACGATCGGATGCCTCTGTGAGGTTCGGTGTCCGAGTGCCTTGGTCGGCAGGACGACCGATGCATCTGTGAGGTTCGGTGTCCGAGTGCCTTGGTCGGCAGGACGACCGGATGCCTCTGAGAGGTTCGTGTCCGATCGCCTTGGTCGACAGGACGACCGGATGCCTCTGAGAGGTTCGGTGTCCGATCGCTTTGGTCGGCAGGGACGGCCGGATGCCTCTGTGAGGTTCGGTGTCCGATCGCTTTGGTGGCAGACGACCGATGCCTCTGTGAGGTTCGGTGTCCGAGTGCCTTGGTCGGCAGACGACCGGATGCCTCTGTGAGGTTCGGTGTCCGAGTGCTCGCTTTAACGCTGTAGCCGGACGTGAGTGCTCATTTACCGTCGTAGCCGGACGTGAGTGCTCGCTACCGTCGTGAATGGACGTGGGGCATCCTTCTCGAGTCCTCGTCGCGCGGGGTAGTCGCGAGAGGAATGGCCGCCGCCTATCCCACATGTATACCCCATCCGCAGTGTGGGACCCGGAGGGATGAGCGCGCGCGCACACTGCGTTGGTTTGAACGCCGTGCTCGTGGAGCTAATAGCGGGTAGTCCGAGTGGGTCCCGGAGGTCCGCCCAAGGGGACCTTCCGAGCGACGGTCCCGCAGTAGGGTGTCCGCCCGCCGCGTGGGCGACCCATAAAAACCTTTCTACTCAATCCAGATGGACTCGGGCCGTCCACACCCAGAGCACACCGGGCCGTCGCCATTGATGAGCTCCCGGAGAGTGTGAAGTATGGTCTCGGACGCGAGTAGAGGTGATTAGGCCGTCACCGACCTAACCGAGGGCCCACCGTGGGGCTCACCTCATACCGCCCCTTGCTCGAAGTTTTGCTGGGCGGCCTTATACCCATCCGCGGGGGTAGGCCTTTTGAACCCACACCTCGGCTGGGCTGGCGCAAGCCACAAAGCTTTTGCCGCCTTGGGGCCGCAGCGCCCAGGTGGCTTCGCGCGCGAGCAACTGCTCCGCCTAAAGGCGAGACCGAGAGGTTACGGACACGTTGTTCGGGGCGGCGCTTTATGGCCTCTTGTCGCCGACAAGACAGGATTAAAAGCGGAGTGGTATTGGAACCGGAGTTACCAGGTCGGGCGCGACAGCGAGGGTGGTCGCGACGCCGCTTGACGGGCGCTGCTTGGCCGGCGTTCGCTCGTCCCTATATAAATACGCCTGGGTGCTTTCGAGTGGTCACACTTTCTTGCCTTCTCTGTCTCGCCTCAAACAAGAAAAGCACCAGAGAGCTAAGGAAAGAAAACCCCACCTTTCTTTCTCACCTTCCGGTCGCCTCCCCGTGAAGATGTCGTGGTCTGAGTGCTCGCGCAAAGACAACGGTCGCGCCGCTTGGTGAAGAAGGGCTTCTCATGCCGCAGACCTTCCGGCCGGAGGGTGCCGACCGGTTGCCACCCTGCGGCCATGGGCGACGAGATCGTGGTGCCCGCCTCGTTCTTCGAGCTGCTTTGGCTCGCCGCACCCGCTCGTCCGGGGTCATTGCCTCATTACAAGGTGGAGGTACACCATCTCAACCCCAATGGGGTCGCCCACATCGCCATCTTCATCACGCCGCGCGGCCTTCTTGGGGATCGAGCCGCGACCGGGCGCTGTGGAGGCACTTCTTCCGTGCAAGGCTCGAAGGACAAAGCCGTCTGACGCCGCGCGCGGGTGGCTCGCCTCCGCCGCCCGGCCGAGCACGGAGTACTGGAGGTAAAGCCGCCTCGTCCAACAAGGGTGGCGTTCAATGGCTCTACGCTCAAACGTCGGCGACAAATACCGCTTCACCGGCGAGCTTCCCATGGTGGAGGAGCGGTGGAACCGGGCGCCGAGAAGAGGGAGAAGAACAAGCCCCCGATCGTGGAGCGGATCGGGGCTCAAAGGAGGGGCTCACCGGGGGCGTGGTTGTTGCGCGCTTTATGGGGATGCGCGATGCAACCACTTGTGCACGTGCCGCACTGCTCCGGTGACGCGGGCCGTCCGACGGGCGAGGATGGCGTAACCCGAGCTGGCCGCTTCGAGGTGGAGGCCCGGTGGCGGCCGTTCTGGGCGGAAGCGCCACGGTGGCCGCGATGGCCACCCGAGCCATTCTCGGCGGCTTTTCCGCCAAACCGTAAGCCGGTGAAATTCCTTTCGCTTCTCTTTCTTTGTCCTTAGCACTTGTCCGACATTCCCGCATCCTCTTAGGGGCTCATGGGGATGTCTTCCGCGCCGCCGCCCGGGGATAAGGAAGCAGGCCGCCCCGGCGAGGACTAGAGGGTTAACTCCTCCCGCAAGAAGCGGAAGGAGGAAAGGAGGAGGAAGAAAAGTAAGGAACGCTGGCGGCAGGCTTGTGCGAGGATGTGCCTGAGACCACCGCCGTGGGGACAACCTCCATCGACAATGGCGGAGGCCTCCGCCACCCCTATGGTGGGTTTTTCACGACCGCCGATCGGCGGCCCGAGCGACTCGGCCGAGGGCGGCATCACGGGCCCGTGGCTACGGATCCCAGTGCGGTGATCTTGCGCTTGCGGTCGTCGCAGCGTCTACCGTGGAGGTGGCTTCGGGAAGCGACGGTAGACTTGACCTGGCGGGGCAAGAAGAGGGCGCGTGCCACACCCCGCCGCCTTGTAAGTGTTTCTTTTATTGAGCATTCTTCTTTTGGCAAAGCCGCCGAGCGACTCTTGAATCTTTGCAACGCGGCGCTTATAATGGGGTGACCGTGGGGCGTGCCACATCGGCCCGCAAGCAACGGCCGGTGATTTCGATGACCCGGCCGGTTTGGTGGAGGTCGCGGCGTCGACGTCCGAGGGCGCGGTCGCCGAGGACGGGCCCCACCCGAGGTCGTGCCCGAAGAAGAACTTCCGCGCCTCCGGCGGGACCCCACCGACGACGTGATCGCTGCCGAGGATGAGACAATGGCGCCACGGTGATCGCGCCCGGCCGTGGCGAGCGGCGACGAGGTGCCCACCGCGTCCGGGGAGGTGCCGACCGATGCTCCTCAGCGCAGTCGCCGAGGGGTTCGAAGGGTTGACCTCGTCACCCTTGCCCATGGTGCTTTGACGGCGACGCCCCGCCCAAACGGCGAAGCGCGCGCCGCCACGTGTAATTCCTGCCGGGCATCATGGGTCGCGAGGAGAGCGAGTGGGCCGCCCTTGACGGCAAGGCGCTACCGGACGAAGCCGAGATAGGCGATCCGTGAAGGTCCGCTCTTGCTCAAGTCTTCCACCGTATACCGGATATGATGGTCGAGGAGTCCACCGGTCGCCTGTAGGTCACCAAAAGTTCGACTCGTTGCACATTTTTGATAGTTCTTCCGCGCGACTAACGGAGTGTCCACATTTTGCAAAGACTTGCGGGCTCGCTTGCAAGGCGTCGAGTTGAGCTCTGCGCAGCCCGACACAATGCAAGGCGACAGAATGAGGAGTGCTCTGGTCAAGTCGCCCACCGCGCCAGCCCAAGAGGCCCGGGCATTAGGCGGCTCGAGGCGGTGGTGATCCGCCAAGGATTTGAAGAGGCCACAAAGGCCCTTCATGATGAGCGCCAGGAGCCGAGGCCTTGAGGGCGAAGTGGCGAATCGAATCCTCCACGACGGAGGTCACCGAGGCTGGCGATGCCGCCGCTGCCGCGGAGGGGACCGCGCAGACGCAGTAACACGCCCTGCGACCGAGCGAAACAAGGCTCGGGGACGCCGCCCGAGTTCGCCCGAAGCGGCGATCGCCGTATGAGCCGCCGAGTCAAGACTTCATACGAGGCGCCAAGTCGGAAGCCGCAATCACCAACTCGCGGCGGTAAGTGTCTCAATTCTTCAATTAAGTTTGGGGTGCGACCCAGGCGAATTTATCCAAAATCTCCGCAACTGCAGAGGCGCAGAAGAATCGAAGGCCGCCGCGGAGGCGCAGAACGGCTTCGATGCTCGTGGCGTGGCGATCGTGGGTTCGACGAGGCCCGGGCGCGCCGAAGGTTGCGGAGGACGGTCGGGCGAGATGAGCGCCGAATCGAGGCCCTCCGCAAGGTCGGCCGAGGTCTCGCGACCGCATCCTGGAGCCGGGCAGCCCGAGTGCTTTGCCTCGCTACCGCCCGAAAAGCGATTTCAGAGAAGAGGCGGTGGTCACCGCGCCGCGCTTGAGCTTCATCGCCGGTCAACACTATCTCGTGACTACGACGCATCGACCTCGCGGTGGTGGGGAGCGGCGAGCTGGAACCGGATCGACGAGGAGATCGACCGGTTCGAGCTCTGGTCGAGCCAAGACGCCCGGAGATCGCCACCGCATCCCACCGCAGCCGCCTCCAGAAGCCGAGGCGCCAACTCTCCGCCTCGCCACCGGCCGCCTGCCAAGAAGAATAAAAAAGTTAGCTTTATCCTTCTTAGATTGTAAAGACCGCTATTTAAACAATCTTGAATTTATCAAGTCCCGTAATCGCCCCTCGCCCTTTTTCGTATTTAGATGAGCGTTTGGCCAACCATAGCCTTAAGGACCGCAGGGTCACTTATGCGTAGGTCGGGTCGCTTTGGGAGGAGCGAGGTGGATTGGAGACTTGGCTATGCAAATGGTTAGGCGCACTTGTGAGGATAGGAGTGTTCTAGACCGACCAGGATCTTTCCACTCGGGCACTTCCTTCTTCCGCGAAGTGCTACTTAGCAACCATAGTCACCGGGCGTAGGCCGTAACACTTGGGTTGAGAGGGTTACCGCCGGATGGACCTCATGACCACCGGGTCACGCACCCTCATAAGCGCGTGGGATAGCCGAGTTCGTGGGGAGGAGTGTTCCTCGCCGACCCAAAGGTCACTCCACTCGGGTACTTCCTTCTTCCATGAAGTGTTAGCAGCCATAGCCGCCGGGCGAGGTCGTAGCACTTGGGTCAAAGGGGTTACCGCCGGGAAGGACCTTGTGGTCGGTTGGGTCATCAACCCGCATAGCAGCGCCGACCGAGTACGAACGGGCGCTGAAGGGCAGCCCGAGTCATCGCATGGCGACTGTGTGCTCGGAAGGAAGAAAGTAAAGAGCATGCTAGGAAGAGGAAAAGAGTTTAGGATAGAATCGCCTTAACTTTTCTATATTCCATGCATTTGGAAGGATGCGCCGCTTGTGTCCTTGAGCCGAAAGGTGCGGTAGGAGGATCCGCACGACGGTGAAGGGCCTTCCTGTGGGGCGATACCAGTGCTTATCCTTGCCGGTCCGGACCCGACACGTGACCGTGTCGCCAAGATCAAAGACCGCCTCGAACTCGGCGCGGTGGTAACGCCGCAGAGCTTGTTGATATCCGCCGATCACAGACGGCCACGTCATGCGCCTCGCCGATCCGTCGACGGAGTCTTGTTGTCGGCGAGCCCCGAGCCTCCTCGAAGCTTGCGCCTTGGGGCGCCATACTCCAGTGTTCATTTAAGCAAGACGGCTTGAAAGACCGTATACCATAAAGAACGGTGAACCCGGCCGCCGGTCGACGTGGTCCGTAGACTCCGGAGGACGGAGGGTAGCTTCGGCCGCCCAGCGCCGCCGGCGCTTGAGTCGATCAAGATCCGCGCTTGAGCCCTTGAAGGATCATGCCGTTTGCGCTCGACTGGCCGTTGGTCCGCGGATGGGCCATGGCGCCCAATCGACGCGGATGTTGAAGTCATCGCAGAACTCGAGGAATTCTTCCCGTGAATCTGCGTTAGTTATCGGGTGATGATGGAGTTTGGGACTCGAATCGAAAGACTATGTCGCGAAGAAGATGGCCGCTTGCCGACGTGACGCTTACGCCAAACAGCCTCTATCCACTTGGTGAACTTGTCCACCGCGACGAGCAAATGGGTAAAGCCCCGGCGCTTTCTTGAAAGGCCCGACGGATCGAGCCCCCAAACCGCAAAAAGGCCACGTGATGGGGATTGTCTGCAAGGCCCGAGCCGGCAGATGTGTCCGCACGCAAAGAATTGGCATCCTTCGCAGTGCGTGCGATGTGCTCTGCGTTGACACGGCGGTCGGCCAATAGAAACCTTGCCGAAAGGCCTTTCCCACCGAGATCGGGCGCAGCGTGGTGACCGCAAATTCCACTGTATGTTGTCCAGTGAGCTTGTTTTCCTTGGTCGGCGAATGCACTTTTGGAGGACCCCGAGGCTCCTTTTGTAAAGGTCCGACCGACCAGATTTAAAGACTTTGCTCACGGGCGAGGCGCCGGCCTCGGTCGGTCGGGAGGAAGCGACCCGTCCGTCAAACGATCTATGAATGGCTTTCTCGGTCGGACTCGGTTGCTAGTACGTCGTGGCTCGACCGGCCAAGTCACGCCCGATCCATGCGCGCGATCGGGCGACCGTGCTAGGTAGGTCGGGGACCGCTCGCCACCGCCCACCGGATGGAAGGCCGCAGAGGTCGCAGACGAAGATCCCGCGGGACCGGCTCTCTGGAGGCCGATTGGCAGTAGTCGCGTCGCTATTAGAAGGCGTCGGTAGCTATGGTGAAGCTCGAAGCCCTTGAACCGCGCCGAGCCCGCGCGCTTCTCGACAAGACGCGCCATACGGCGTCTCGGGGCTCCGCGGCCTTCATGACTTGGTCGACGACAAGCTTGGAGTCCCGTGGGCGAGAGTCGGCGAGCACCGAGGTCGGCAATGATCCGAGACCGCTGACGAGGGCCTCGTGCACGCAACGTTGTTGGTGGCGTCAGCGCACCGATGGCGTCTCGAGCTTGTTCCCAAGTGGGAGATGATGATAACTCCAAATACCGCGCCATTCTTGTCGTAAGACCCATCAAGTACATTGTCAAGTACTCGGGTCTTCGATCACCGTGGTGCACAGGTTTCGTCCACTCAACGACGAAGTCGGCTAGGGCTCGCGATTTGATCGCCGTCAGGGACGATGTGATGTCGTGGCGGCGAGCTCGAGTGCCCACTTGGCTATCCTTCCCGAGGCGTCGCGGTTGCGGACGATCTCGCCTAACGGGACGTGGTCACCACGGTGATGTTGTCTTGATCGAAGTAGTGGACGAGCTTTCTCTTGCAATGAGCACCGCGTGAGTAGCTTCGCACCGTGGTACCGAGTCTTGACTCGGAAAGGACCTCGCTAATGAAGTAAACCGCCGTTGTACCTTAAGTTTGCGGCCTTCTTCCGCCGCTTCCACCACGAGGGCCGCTACGACGACTTGGGTAGTGGCGGCGATGTAGAGAAATCGCGGCTCCCGGTGCCGGGCGACCAGACAGAAGGCCTTCAGCGGTGAGGGCCTCCCGAGCTTCGGGGTCCAACTAAAGCGGTCGGATCTCTTGAGTAGCTCAGAGTGGCATTCGCGCCGCCGAGGCGAGACACGAAACGGCTCAAAGTCGCTAGGCATCCGTCGACCTCTGACCCCTTGAGGTTGCTTGATTGGGCCCATCCTTGCGATTGCTAATATCTTCTCCTGGTTGGCCTCGATGCCTCGCCGGAGACAATGAAGCCAAGGAGCTTCCTTTGGGGACCCCAAAACGCATTTCTCGAGATTGAGCTTTATGCGGAATCGCCGAAGGTTCGCAAAGGTCTCTTCGAGTCGGGGACAAGGTCGTCGGCCTTCTTGGTTTTTACGACAATATCGCCGACGCACCTCAACGTTACGGCAGATCTGGTTATTGAAGCACGCTTGCATACATCGGTATGTAGCGCCCGCGTTCTTTAGGCCGAATAAAGATCGTAACGAGCGTAATGAGCCGAACGGGTGATGAAGGAAGTCGCGAGCCGGTCGACTCCTTAGCGCAACTCGATGGTAGCCCGAGTAGGCATCCGAAAGAGAGGGACTCACACCGCGGTGGAGTCGATGACTTGGTCGATGCGGGCAAAGGAACGGATCTTTGGGACATGCTTTGTTGAGACTCGATATAGTCAACGCACATCCTCCATTGCCCATTTTTCTTTTTACAAGTACAGGTTGGCTAGCCACTCGGGTGGCGCACTCTTTATGAACCCCGCACCCGAAGTTTGGCGATCTCTCCCTATGATCCTGCGCTTCTCCTCGTCGCGCGGCGCGCGTTAGGCGACCGGCTTTGAGCCCGGTCTGATGCTCAAGGAGTGCTCGCGACTTCCTTGGATTCCCGGCATGTCGGAGGACCTCCATGCGAAGACGCTTTGTTGGTGCGGAGGAGTCGACGAGCGCGCTTTCCTATTTGGCGGGGCGTGGCTCGATCCGCACGGTCTTGGTCGGATCACGAGGATCGACCGCGACCTCCTTCGTGTCCTCGGCGGACTTGAAGGATCCCGCCCGACTTGCTTGGACTCGGGCGGATTCGAGGCTTCCTCCCGAGGTTGTCGAGCTCGGCAGACGCGATGATCGCCGAGGCAAGCTCTACAACTCACAAGGCCGCGCTTGTAGGCAAAACCGAAAGACGATGCCATGGTGATGACTCCCGTGGCCCCGCATCTTCGACTGAGGTAGGCGTGGTGCCGGGACCGCCATGAACTTGGCGTAACATGGCCGCCCCAGATGGCATGGTAGAACCGGGAAATCCACGACCTCAAAAGCGAGGGTTTCGCGCGAAATTTCCTGCCTCCCCAAAGGTAACCGGCGGTCGATCCGCCTCGAGTGGATGGGCTCACGCGGGGAATGACGCCATGGAAGGGCGCCTTTGCCGGGTCGGAGGGTTGAGCGCGGATCCCCATAGCGCCGAGCCGCCTCGACGTAGAGGATGTTGGCCGCCGCCTCCGTCCATGAGCACCTTTGAAAGGCGCTTCTTCCCCACGACGGGCCGACCACCGGTATCTCCTGGTTGTGGAACGTGGTCGGGTGGTCGGTCCGATCAAAGGTGATCGGGAACTCCGACCACCGAGGTATTGGGGACGATGGCGCGACGGTATGGACCTCGCGATAAGCGAGCTTGAGCCGACGCTTGTCGGCATAGCAGCCGGTCCTCCAAAGATCATGAGGCGCCCGTCGGGTTCGTGGAACTCGCCGTCGCTTTTTTCTCTCGCGCCCGTGGGGCGCAGCAGCTTCTTCCCTTGCCACGCGGCGCTGCGGGGGCGCCGGAGAGGTAACGCCTCGACCTCACGCCCGGTGATTGTGCTTGACGGAGAACCCGTGGTTTGGGCACGGGCCGCCCATCAATTTCTCGGCGGTCGGGCGCGACGGTCGGTCGCACTTTGCTGGCGAGGCGGTCGACGGTGGCGACCACTTGGGTCTCGCGGATCGCTTCCGTGCGCCTAGCTTGTCTGAGCGGTCGAAGGGGACCTGGCGCGACGCCGTGTTCGGCCGGGCCTTTCCTCCTCGAAGATGGCCCCACAGACCTCCTCGCCGGGCGTGGTTGGTGGCGATATCGAGGAGCTCCTTGGTAGTTCGGGCTTGAGACAGCCTAGTTTGTGTACCAAGGCCTTGCAGAGGTG
Source organism: Otatea glauca (assembly GCA_036346275.1). Classification (NCBI taxonomy): domain Eukaryota; kingdom Viridiplantae; phylum Streptophyta; class Magnoliopsida; order Poales; family Poaceae; genus Otatea; species Otatea glauca. Next base: position 60,117,321 of record CM070721.1, read on the forward strand.
CCAGATGAATGCTCCCACGACATCGGCGCCGAGATGTCGGGAGCTTCGTTGCAATCAAGGAAAACCGCCGGATGTAGTCCCGAGGGTTTCCACCTCTTGCTTGCGTGCCCTTCGTGTCCCAGGAGTTTCGAGGCGCTTGTAAGTGCCCTAGAAGTTGCCGACGAAGAGGGCCTTCAAGTCGGTCCACCCACGATGGTTTTGGCGGCAAGTACTCGAGCCGTGCTCGCCGAGTCCGCGAGGTAGATGGGAAGGTATTGGATGATGAAGAGGTAATCCGTTGCTCCTCCCGCCCGCATGCGAAGTCGGTAATCTTCGAGCCGACACCCGGTTTGTGGCCCCAGTATTTGGCAATGTTGGTTGGCGCTGAATCGGGCAGGAAGTCCGCTGGCGGATCCCCGCGAACGCCGCGATCCAGACCGCCGGGGCTCGGGCCGCGGTGGTGGTGCCCGCCGCAAGAACTCCGTGAGTGGGCGGCCTCCTCCGCCATCTTTCTCCGCGCCTCAAGGGTAGCGCGAATGTCGTAGGCATCACCGAGGCGTTAGCGCACCGGGCGCGCGAGGCTCGGTGTGGCTCGCGCGCGCGACGCCGCGGCTGACCCATCCGGCCAGACACGCAGTACGGGCCCGGTGGCGAGGTGGCTCCGAGCGATAGGAGCCGAGGCGTGCATGTCTGCCGACGGCCGCGTTTCTACCGGCCCGGAGGTTTTGGTAGGTGGCCTTGGCCTCCGGCCGGCCGGCCCGGAGGTCTCGGCAACGATTGCGGCGCGCCACGCTTAGGCGGGCGTGGGGAAGAAGTGAGGACCGCTTGACCTTCCGTCTTTGGGTGTGCTCGACGCCGCGCGCGCTGCTGCCGCCAGCACATGCGTGCTCGAGCCCTCCCGCTCCAGTTGGCTCGAGCCGGCCGAGCTCGGGCTTCGCTCCTCCAACTCTTTGCGCTGTTGTTGGAGCTCGGTGCGGCGGTCCGAAGGCGCTCAAGACGCCACGGCACTCCTCCTCCCGCGCTGAGTGCGCCGGACAGAGGCCCGCGCCGCGAGGGCCACGGCAACCGACGGCGGTCCGCCATGTTGCACTCGCGAGTGCCTGCGCGTGGTACTCCGTGTCGGAGCCGAGTCACGTCCGAAGAGTCTTCCAGAACTGTGGATGGAGGCCGGCAGTAGCCGACCATCGCCACCGATCCGCGAGCCTACGGGGTGTCATGGTCACCGCCCGGCCTACGGAGTTTTCGCCGACCGTGGCGAGCACTCCTCGGGTTCCGGCCGGGGGCGCAGGGCGCCCAAGCCGGAGCTTAGCGGTCGCCGGAGAGGACGCCAAGCTCTCGGTAGGCGCTGTCCTCCGGAGGCGCGGGACGAGCGTGAGCCCTCCCGCGGGGTGACGGCGGTCGAGGGAGCCGGCGGATCCGGTTCCCGCGCGCCATGCCGCCGCAGCGGTGGATGCCATCGGGAGATAAACGGAATCCGAGATGGTGATGAAGACGCCGAAGCCCCTACCGCGCGCTGCCAACCGCCGTTTTGGCGCTGAGCGCCGCAAGTAAATTTGTAAGTCTAGGGGTCGCGCTCCCACTCCTGAATGGTTAGACTCGTGAGTCCAAGATGTATACCGGTTCGGCCGAAAGTCCCTACTCCGCTTCGATGGCCGTATTATATTGCTTTTTGCACTATGTTTTTACTGCACGCAGGCCCCTAAATGACTTAGTCTCCTCGTGTTCGATGTCTCCCTCTCCTCTCGCCTCCTTGAATCGCTTTGCCCCGCCTCCTTTTATCTGTAGGAAGGGCGCGGTTACATCGAGAGTTGGGAGGAAGAGCGAGGTGACCTATGCTAGAGCTCCGGTCCTTCGTCCCGTGGATCGGTCGCCACCCGCCTTGCCCATGCCGGGTTGGTAGCCTTGGTGGTCGTGGAGGTTAGGTATTCCCGGAAATAGCGTATTTGCCCTCTGTGACCCTTGCGAATCGCCGACGCCGAGGTGCGTGACGTTGGTGCCGCCGGAGGAGCGCGGCGCTCAGATCAGACGTGGATCGGTTGATGGGCCGAAGCTTTGTCTTCTGCAGTCACCGATCTTCTTGGGAAGGAGCCACCGCCTTGTATAGTCGCCCGATTGACCTCATTCGGGGTACGTGGCGGTAGGGCCGATGAGGACGACACGCGCACTCGGCGTCCGCCACCTTGGTTCGGTTGAGTCGGAGATCCCGCCCGCCAAGAGGGGGTCGGAGCGCTGTCTGCCGGATTCGCTTCCCTGGCCGGTCGGGAGCGGATGTCTTGCGCGGTCTCGCAGCGATTCGGCGGCGGGCGGCGCCGGGCGCGCTCGCTAGGCCGAGATATGCTTGAGGCCGCCGCCGCCGCCGGCCGTTGGGGTATCCTTTTTATTAGTATTCGTCACTACCACACTCTTAAACCACAGTAGATAGGACTTTCGCACTTCCATATCGTGGCAAGTGGAACTGGTGTGGTCCCATACCATATTCTGCTCATTTCGTGATTGATAAAAAGGCTCGATTTGCAATTTCATTCAAATAAAAACTAAATCTAAATGTGAAAAAAATGTGTAAATGAGCCAATTTGGCCAAGGCTTCTATGCTGCTGTACTGGGAAATTGTATCACAATTCCTTTTCGTTTTTCATTGCACTACAGCCTACAAAGTACAACAACAAAACTTGGATCGATTTTAGGCAGTAATAGTTGAACATAGTTAACAGCGATAATGATGCAGCTAAACGTTGCTTAGCTCACTGCAAGAATGCCCCAAGTATAATTGATAAGAACAGAATTTAACCAGAAAAGATGCTGACATAGAAATACTACATTACATGAGCTAATTTAGTATTTGTAACACCGTATATGAATTATCATTAACCGTTAAAGACAGCCAAAGATCATCACAATTACATAACATTATAATGCTACAACTCAACCCGATGTATAAGCCTTGGATGGATGATGCAGGCAGATGTACTAACAGACTGTCAGAAACATCCGTTGTGTAAATCTGAATGTTAGGCCATCTTCAACAGCATTCTCTAAATCTGAATTCCTATATCCTCATATACAAAATTTCCTAAAAAGATTCTTTCCCTATATCTCTTCCCTCTCCAATAGCATTCTCCAAATCTCACTCTCTATTTTCTCTCTCCTATATTATAATAATATTTCATAATCGCCATATGAGCCACGTTTATTTTTTACTGGGAAAAATTTGACCGGCTATTTTTAATTGCGGGAATTTAAAATTTAAAATTTATTCTAACGGTCAACATAACGGCTATATTTTTAGGCTATATATACATAGCCATTTGCACTTCCAAACCTTGCTCATTTATGAATGTTCACTATCTAGCATATCTCAATGAGTCGTCAAAACTTGTAAGGACCCGAATCCACTGATTCGAACCCACTGTGTTTACCGCACTAGTCCCAGGATCAACGCTAGTGCACACAGCTCAACATTGGTACATATCACATCATACTCAACGATAATAGAATAATAGTTCATTTATTGATATAGCTAAGTGTATAATCTTATGACCGACTTACATTATTAAGCCACGCAGGGCAAGACTGGAAATATAAGCTAATAATTAAGCAATGAAAGTAGAAAACGAGATAGCTCATCGCTCACCACAGTAACCGACAAGGTTCGACCCTAATGACTTGCGCCCTCTTGAACTCCTCCTCCAACACAGTGTAGATTCTTCATCTTGTTGATTATTGTTGTTAGCAAGGGTGAGTACTTAAAGCACTCAACAAGTTGTGCATGTAATGCAATTCTATGTAACTATATGTAAGGCTTATTCCAATGGATAGGCTATCATGGCTATTTTACAATAAGCAAGATTTATGAACAAATATAATATTTAGATTGTAAAGACTTGTAAAACAAATAGCAATAATAAATAGATTCAAGATTTCTCAAGTAAACTGTGTTTCCAATCCTAAGTCAAATTTCATCTTCCACATGGCATTCCGCCATCCCAACCAAGTTGTCCATTTATTTTAAGCTAACCCTTAACTGTAATTCCCGAGCATTGCTCAATACCCCGAGCACGACTATCCGAATAGTTTCACACTCTGCAGAGGTTATGCACTTTACCCACGTGATACAACCAAACACCACCAAGGCGAGTGATTATAACAAAGCCTTTACAATGCTGGCTTAACCCGTACCACCCACTAAGGTTTCAACACCGTGGGATGGTTACCACATCCGTGGTCCCTCTTGCGCCATGTGAATTACTCTATAACTCGGGAACTCACACCGACCACGATAGTACCAAAATTAAGACAATGCAAATTACTCAGCTAGGCTGGCCCATACCAGACATGTGGTTGCATGATTGACTCAGGTCAAAGGCTTGCAAGGTTAAGTCCTTAGAGTGATCAAGGCAAGACATCCACATACTATCTGCCCATCGGGCCCTCCTTGGCATACTCGCCCCTTGTCACTTGCCCCAATCTAAGTGATTATCACCCAGTTGATTACCAAGCACCACGTGCCATCAACAATTCAACATCGCTATGACATGACTCGCCACAACAACTCAATCTCATCGTGTGATCCCACATGACACACAAGTTCATAACATTGTTCCATATTCCATTAATCAAGATTAATTATCAATGATTCCAACACATGTGATGACGTGGCATGGCTAAGCATCTAATACGAACTACCCATCCCATGTTGATTATAATTACTAACCAACTATATTGAACCAATCTAGGGTGACAATGGATCATGGCATACAATGACAAGGTAGGATATAAATCAATCTGGTATATTAGCTAAGCCCAATTTAATTTGAAACAATTGTATACTTGAAATATATGTAATAGGGTAAAACAATTATAGCAATTTTATAAACATGGGTTCAACATGATCAAAGCACAACTTGCCTTGGAATAGGTCCTAATCTGGTTCTGGAACTTGCTCTTGAGTTGCTGGATCTTCCTCCGAAGCGTCGCACAATTCAACGTCTACGCTGCATCAAGAAGAAAAGCAAATAAATGCCAAAACAGAGAGAAAATGAACTCCAAAAATCAAATAAAATTCACCATTAAATAGATCTCAATTTTACAAATTTTTAGAAATTTGAATCACTCAAATCCGAGTTACGATGCAAAAGATATAGCCTTTTGAAGTTTGAAATAAATATTGAAATTGCAAAAATCGAAAATCAAAATTAACAGATTTATTTTTAAACGAAAACAGATTTATGACGTCAGCGTGACCTCATGATGATGTCATCATCACAGAATTTCAATCGAATTATTTTTCCAATTGAAAATGCAATTATGACGCAAGCATGACGCATCGTCGATGTCACCGGCGCCACCAATCGACGGCGACACGCGCCTTCTGCGATAGATCGGGTCCACAGCGTCGGTCGGTTCACCGCAGACGTGGTCCATGGTGCCTCGGCCTCGCTACCGACACACGCCGACTCGATTGGTCCACATGCGGCGGAATCCCACCGCATGATCGCATCTAACGGCCACCGATCTCAACCCTACGCGGCACGATCCTCGCCCTTCACCGAGATCCGACGGTGGTTACCTTCGAGCCTAGCGATGGCGGCGGCAGCGCTTCTTCGTCGGACTTGGAGACGAAGACCACAATGACGGCGGAAGGAAGGGTCTCCGCGATGCTTCGCTTCACGGACGCGACTCGTCACGGCGAACACGCTGGCGACCTCGGCGATCGCGAGACTCCACTGACGGCGAGCTTGCTTAAAACGCGGCGAAGTCTTCGCTAACTCCGACGAGCTCGAAGCGCGTTTAGGATCGCTCTCGCGAATCACTCCGACCAAAAGATGCGGCGCCGATCATAACCTCGGTGCTACCCCTATTTATAGCCTCGGCGTCCGAGCTCTACACGGCGAAGGAATCCAGCGACGTCCCGGTGGTGGACTCTGAGTTCGAAACGAAGACGACGACACCTCAGTCGTACACGTGTCGCGAATCCACCGGCCGCGACGCGAGCTCCTACACGGCGCGATCTGCTCCGGAGAAATGCAATCAGACGCCTGCGGGACTTAGGGTTTCTGGAATCGGCCTCGTGGGCCAACTAGGCCGCACAGCCATCGACTACACGCGCACAGTGTTGGGCTCGGCCCAACACTGTTCCCAGATATTTTCACCGATTTAACCTTTAAAATAATTCCAGAAATTCACTTAATTGATTTTGGGCAAAAAACTATCGATAAAATTTCAAGAAAATTCTCAAAAATACTTTGAGACATTCTGGACTCAAATAAAATATTTTTGACAAAACTTTATTTTAACTTTGCACAAATTTAAACAGATTTGAACAAAAGGTCAATATATTTAATTTAAAATTAATTTAAAGAAATCCAGAAAAATCCAAATAAATTCCAGAAAATCATAAATGCACATTTAAGCAATAAAATAGTATTTAGGCAAAATTTTGGGATGTTACAAAACTTAGTTTAGTATTTCCTCTCAAAAGACTCATCGTCGGATGACAACGATGAATCTCTTCTTACAGTAGCATACCTAGAACAGGAGCAAGATGAGTGTGTGAATGCTCGACGTCATGGGGGTTCTATCTTTGGCCATCAATACGTACATCGCAATAGAGAGGAAGGACGTGCCAGGCTATACTGAGACTATTTTGCTGATCCTCCGGTCTACGGCCCAATCTTCTTTCACCGCAGGTTTACAATGAAAAATATTTTATTTCTTTGTATTTTTAGTTGATCATCTTGTCTATGGCTCATTCTTCTTTTCGGCGCAGGTTTAGAATGAGTCGTTCTCTATTTCTTCACATATTGCATGCTATATAAACCCATGATAATTATTTTGTTCAAAAAAAGAATTGTGCTAGAATTATCGGGTTATCTTCTTTATAGAAGGTAACTACAGCATTCCGGATGATAGCTTATGGAGTACCAACAGACGCTATTGATGATTGTCTACGGATTGCAGAAAGTACTGCCATAGAGAGTCTTAAAAGGTTTGTGCGAGCTATTGTTGTCCTCTTTGGAGATGAGTATTTGAGATCTTCAAATGAGAATGATACTGCTAGATTACTTGCAATCGGTGAGGAAAGATGTTTTCCTGAAATGCTAGGAAGCATAGATTGTATGCAATGGAGGTGGAAAAATTGCCCTACAGCATGACAAGGCTTGTATACTGGGCATGTACACAAGCCAACAATAATTCTAGAAGCCGTTGCTTCACAAGATCTATGGATTTGGCATGCATTTTTTGGTTTACCAGGATCTCACTATGATATTAATGTTCTTCACCGTTCCCCTCTCTTTGCAAAGCTAGCAGAAGGATAAGCGCCAGAAGTGAATTATACTATCAACGATCACAATTACACAATAGGGTACTATCTTGCAAATGGGATATATCATACATGAGCAATATTTGTGAAGACAATACCAGCTCCCAAAAGGAATAAAAAGAAATATTTCGCCAAAGCTCAAGAGGTAGCTAGGAAGGATGTGGAATGAGCCTTTGGAGTTCTGCAATATCGTTTTGCAATTGTTAGAGGACCAGCACGTTTCTAGAATCAACAAACACTAAGAGATATCATGACTGCATGTATCATTATGCATAACATGATAGTTGAAGATGAGCGGGACGGAGGACCACTTGACTACAATTACGAAGGAATAGGAGAAACAGTTTCGGTGTCATACGAACATACACGTAAACTTTTTGAGTTTATTCAAACTCATCATTCCATTCGGAACAGGCAAACTTACCGCCGACTTCAAGACGATCTAGTGGAGCACTTATGGTAGCGTTATAGAGGAGTGTAATTTAGTAATGTTTCAATTATGTACTAATTTATATTTTATATGTATTGTAATGCGAATCTTTAAATAAAAAAGTTTATGACTCCATACCTGCAAATCAGCAACCTTTTCTAACATAAACTAAACTAGACATTTCAGTTTAATCCATCAATTGAAAGTCATTGCCCAGATATGGCATCTGAGCTAATGATACAAGCGTGCCTACAAGAACTGAAACCTGCGTCGGAGGCAGAACCACCATTCAGCGATTCCCTTCTTTTTGTGTAAATTGCAAAGGAAAACAACATAATCAGCTAGTGTAGCAGCCAGTTATAGTAAAAGTAGCAACCATATCCAACTGATTAAAAAATCATCGTAGTGATTCTGACCCAACTAGCACCATCCGTTCACATATCAATTTATTCAAGAAATCTTCTTTTTCCATTTGATTCTTCCTCGTTTTTTACAGCGGATCATGAATTCATGACAGGTCATGATCCTAAAGATCCTACTAAGATATGGATTACTATCCAAAACATAATAGATTAGATCCCACAACCATTCATCACTTTTAGCACTCTAAACATCACAGCACTTGCAATTGCCATTCAAATCATTAATTGACGCCTAATTACCAAGAATTAGAACCCATTGCAACCTCATATTACTCAGAGGCTTTTCTACATGACCAAACCTTGCCCCATATCTAAAAGATAAAAGCCACCCACCATTCCTCCTATAGAATCCCTTCATCTGATCGTTGAGCGTCTCGGTGAAGTACATCTTGAGCACGCCCTCACCGTGATGGCATCTAGGCCCCCTCAATTTTATTATTGTGTTTTGTTATAATGTTGGTATTGATAACCAAGTTAATAATACTCAAAGCTTTGAAGAACATATGCTGGATTCAAGAATGAAGCAAGTTGGACGAACAAGATTAAGGTGCTCAGTTCTAGTTTATGACTTGGGAGATGATTCAAGTCAATAGGCTAGGATTGTTTTTCTCTTTTTTTGTTGTCTAAAGGGGGACTTTGCACAAGCTAGTGAATTAGATCATAAGGCAAAGACAAAACTAGATTTTTCGGAGCAAAAGACACTTAGTCCTTTTTTTAATCATATTTCTTAGTGTACAACGAACCAAATTTCTGTTATCCATCTCTTCAGTCCGTTGCACTCACAGCATATCCTTGGAAGTCAAATAAGATTCTTTGGTCAAACTTTGAAACTCTCTTATGACTAAACTCCCATCAAATATCTGATTATCGGATCAAATCTATTGTCTTCTTATCATTTCATCCTTGGTAAAAACCTCCTTTAAAATCATCTGATAGCCAAGGGTTTGCCTATGTATGACGGACCAAATATTTGGTCCGGCATACATATAAAAGTCTCTGCTCTGTGACGGACCAAAATGTTCTCCGTTTCCCATCTACAGCGGACCAAATATTTTGGTCCGGCACTCATTCAGTTTTTAAGTCTTTGGCCGGACCAAACTTTGAAGTCTTATTTATTGAAACCTTAAATGAATATTCTTTATCATTCAAAAGAGTTTTACTTTAGCAATGGACCAAACATTCTTGCTTGAAATTTTAGTTGTTGCTAAAGAAAATTGCTTGGGTAAAACTTATCTATGTTGAAAAAGGTCTTTTGCACCTAACTTTTGAAAAGTCCATGTATGACGGACCAAAAATTTTGGTCCGACGTACATAGGTCTCTATGCACAGACCAATCTCTTGAAAAGTCTATGTATGGCGGACCAAATATTTGGTCCGACGTACATGTATCTTTCTCAGTTGTGTGGCGGACCAATCTCTGTGAAAAACCCATGTACAATGGACCAAATTTTTTGGTCCGTCGTGAATGCTCAAATTTGGTCCGTCATACACATGTCCAGTATCGCTAGGCACTATTACTTAGTCCATTGTACATGTATATTTCTGGTATTTCTGACATTTGACACGTCCAACGGCTACTGTAGCAAGTGTAACGGCTATATTCACTCTAAATGGCTATATAAGCATTTCCTGAGCCATCTACCAGATATATAGATGAACTCCTAACACTTTGATATTGATATATAGCTCTCATTCTGAAAAAGGAGTCTATGCTTCATCTTCACGTCAAAATTCTCATACATCTCTAAGTGTGTTAGCTCCAAGCCAGTGTCTAGTTATGTGAATTGCAAAGTGAACCAAGAGACAGAACTTGTGCAAAGTTTATTACTCCTGGATTTTAGTGATTCTAGACAGCTTGGAGGCAGTGAACAGTGTGACCTGTCCAAAGGTGTTTGTGGAAGGCCACTGTGTTTGTGAGATGTTCGGAACTCACCTCACTGGAGTAGTGAAAGAGTTACCTGAGTGGTCACTAGAGCTACTGCAGCTAGCTTTCGAGAAGCAGAACTTCGAAGGAAGTGCTTCAACGTGGATTAGGAGTGTGGCTCTGAACCACGGGATAAATCTTTGTCTCTCTTGTGTCATTTCGTTTATTGCTTTCGCTGTTATCTTTATTTGCTTTAAATCTATTTTATATCTTGCTGTTAGTTGCTCTCTGTTCAATTTTGTAAAGTGTTTAAAACTCATAACTTGTTAAAATTGCCTATTCACCCCCCCCCTCTAGGCCAACTCGATCCTTCAAGTGGTATCAGAGCTAGTGTTTACCTTGTTTAGCTTAACTAGCTTTGGTAATGATCGAGGGAAATGGATCCGCAACTATTAGTATTGGTAGAGTACCTGTTTTTGATGGCACAAATTATACTTATTGGAAAATTAGGATGAGATGCTATTTAGAAGCTGTCGGGTATGATGTGTGGAGGGTTACAGAGAAGCCTTTGTCTCCTCGTGTCATGCCCGAAGGGCAATCAGATATGGTGAACCCACTCTGGTGAGATTCAAAATATGCAGTATGATGCTCAAGCCAGAAATGCCATATTTTCCTGTCTTAGCTTAGAAGTCTTTGATAGAGTAAGTAATCTTACATCTGCTTATGATATATGGACAACATTACAAGAAATTCATGAAGGTACCTCTGATGTAAAAGAAGAAAAGTATTATGTTGTCCGAGAAAAATTTGATCAATTCAAAATGCTCTCTCAAGAAAGTGCTAATAACATGTTCTCTAGGCTAAATCCTATTGTCAATGAACTAAAAGGCCTAGGAACTAAATCTCTGATGTTGAGGTATGCAGGAAGATGATTAGAGTGCTTCCTCGGGCATATCACAGTTTGATCACATATCTGTCCAACAGTGGAGATCTCAAGAGGCTCACTCCAACAGAGCTACTAGGTAAAATATCTGCTCATGAGCTCACATTGGCTGATGAAGATGCTCCAAAGAAGAAATCCATCGCACTCAAAGCCAAGAAAGTTATATAAGACTCATCCGACGAAGATGATGATGAGTCAAGTGAGGATGGGGATGAAGATGTGAAGAAATTAGCTCTACTCATGAGAAGAGTCAATTTCAAAGACAAAGAAAAGTTCAACTCTTACTCAAAGAAAAATCCTTTTTCTAACGTTGTATGTTTTGAGTGCAATGAAAAGGGACACATAGCTGCTCGATGTCCAAACAAAATCAAGAAGAAAAATAAGTACAAGAACAAGGATGATGAGGATGAGGAGAAGACTCATGAAAAACCCAAAAAGAAGTTTTTTTCAAAAAAAGCTACTCCAGAAAGTTTGTGAAGAAAGGAAAAGGAGAAGCTCACATAGGAGAATAGGTCACTGATGAAGAAAGTGCAAGTGAAGACTCATCCTCGGATGATGAAAATTCAAAGTCAAAGGGGCTAGCTGGACTTGCATTAGATGAGTCAACTCCACCACCACCTTCATTTCCTCTGTGTCTTATGGCAAGATCAGATAAGGAAAAGGTAAATGACTCACCTTCTTATGATGAGCTAGTAGAACTAGTTGAAGAACTAAATAATGCTTTGCATGATAAAACAATAAAACAAATTCAACTAGAACTCTTAAGAAGACTATCACTGGCTTGCTTAATGATCAAAAGTTGCTAACAGACAAGTATGAAAAACTTATGCATGAACATGAAAAGTCTGTACAAACCCATAATGATCTAGTTACAAGTCATGTTTTGCTTGCTAAGAATCATGAAGACTTGCAGACTAACTATTGTGAGCTAGAAATTGAAAACGAAATGCTAGCCAACAAATCCAGTCATGTTTCTCTATGTGATGCATCAGTCTCATGTGACTTATTTAAAGAAGAAATCATGATCTGCGCTTTTTCGATGCTTGCAATGGTAATTGCAAATATGCTTCCTATGCCAAGGAGCTTAAAACTGAGATTGAAGAACTAGAAGTTAAGATAGCCACATTTGATAAAGGCTTAGAAAAATGCTCTCTGGGTAGTGCTACTCTTGACAAAATTCTGGTTAAACAGAAACCCAACTTGGGCAAAAAGGGCTTAAGGTATAAACCCAACAGTTTGCCTAAGAAAAGTGGAACAAGTTATATTGAATAGATTTTTGTCAAGAAAAGCACTCAATGTTATTACTGTCACAAATCAAATCATGAATAAAAAAATTGCTATCTTGCGAATGTTTCTCATGCCAAAAGGGATTGCATGGTAGATGCCCATTACATACTATTTAAAGATTTCAGAGGCGAAACAAATGTAAAATATGTAGGTCCCTCAAATCTTAATAAGAAACTTAAAATTGTCTGGGTACCTAAAGCCATGTTATTAAATCCTTTTAAACCTAAACTGGCTATAACTAACATCAAAGGACCCAAAAGCATTTGGGTACCTAAAGTGAAGAAATGAACTTGTAGGTAAACTATAAAAGTGGAGGCAGACATTGGGTTATTGACAGTGGCTGCACTCAACACATGACCGGTACCTTAAGAATGTTCACTTCAATTGAAGGTGAAAGTGATCCAAGTCACAAAATTACCTTTAGAGACAACAGCAAAAGAAAAGTAAAAGGTCTTGGTAAGGTTGCTATATCAAATGATCACTCTATTTACAATGTTCTTCTTGTTGATTCCTTAAATTTCAATTTATTATCTGTTGCTCAATTATGTGATCTTGGATTCCATTGTATATTCTCATCTGATGGGGTAACTGTGTTTGATAAAAATGAAAAGCTTATATTCAAAGGTTTCAGATTTCAAAATCTCTACTTAGTAGATTTCAAATCTAACTCCTCATGCATCTCGACCTGCCTGTTAGCCAAAGTTTCTCTTGGATGGCTCTGGCACAGACGTCTTGGGCATATAGGTATGTTTAATCTTAAAAAGCTTTTTAAAAATGAGCTAGTGGTGGGTCTGAAAGATGTCAAATTTGAAAAGAATAAGCTATGCAGTGCTTGTCAAGCAGGCAAACAAGTAGCTAATTCACACCCAATTAAAAGCATCATGTCCACCACTAGACCACTTGAGCTTCTGCATATGGATGTATTTGGCCCTACTTCATATGCTAGCATTGGTGGTAACTCATATTGTCTGGTAATTGTTGATGATTTCTCCAGATTCACTTGGGTATTCTTTTTACCTAATAAAAGTGAAGTTGGAAAAATCTTCAAAACTTTTGCTAAAAGTGCTCAAAATGAATTTGACTGTCCCATCAAGAAAATAAGAAGTGACAATGGATCTGAGTTTGTTAATACAAATATTATTGAATACTGTGATGAATTAGGAATTAAGCATGAACTCTCTGCTACATATACTCCTCAGCAAAATGGTGTGGTTGAAAGAAAGAATCGAACCTTGATTGAAATGGCTAGATCTATGCTAGATGAATATGAAACTTCTGATGCCTTTTGGGCTGAAGCAATCAACGCTGCTTGTCATGCTGTTAATAGGCTTTATCTTCATAGATTGCTTAAGAAAACTCCGTATGAATTATTGGTGGGTAGAAGACCAAATGTATCATATTTTCGTGTATTTGGTTGTAAAGTATATATCTATAAAAAGAGAACTCATCTGGGTAAATTTCAAACTAGATGTGATACAGGCATCATGCTAAGATATTCTTCTAAGTCCAAAGCTTATAGGGTATTTAATAATACAACTGGTCTGGTAGAAGAAACTTATGATGTAAAGTTTGATGAATCTAATGGCTCACAAGGTGAGCATGAAAGTTTAGATGATGTAGGAGATGATGGTTTGGCACAAGCAATGAGAAAAATAGAAGTAGGTGATATTAAACCTAAGGAAGACAAGGATGAACCTTCTACACAATCTATGGTGCTAAATGATGGAACCCAAGAAGAAGAGGAAGAAAAAGAATAAGATCGGCCAGTCTTCATCAAAAGCCACCATGTCATTGCTAAGGATCACCTCACAAACCAAATCATTGGTGAAATCAGTAAGGGTGTTCAAACTCGTTCTAGACAAACTTCCTTCTGTGAACATTACTCTTTTGTCTCTTGTATTGAACCTAAGACAGTGGAAGAAGCTCTAGAAGATGCTGATTGGATAATTGCTATGAAAGAAGAACTTAACAACTTTGAAAGAAACAAAGTCTAGTGCTTAATAAATCGCCCAAAGGATCACAATGTTATTGGTACAAAATGGGTGTTCAGAAACAAGCAAGATGAAAATGGAGTGGTAATAAGGAATAAAGCCAGACTTGTAGCTCAAGGATTTACTCAAGTAGAAGGACTGGACTATGGAGAGACTTATGCCCCAGTGGCACGTCTTGAAGCTATTCGGTTTCTTCTTGCCTTTACTACTCATTTTAATATCACTCTGTTTCAAATGGATGTGAAAAGTGCATTTCTTAATGGATTCATTGATGAAACTGTTTATGTTGAGCAACCACCTGGTTTTGAAGATCCAAATTTACCAAATCATGTATATAAATTATCTAAGGTACTCTATGGTTTAAAACAAGCTCTTAGAGTATGGTATGAGCGTCTTAGAGATTTTCTACTTAAAAAGAACTTCAAAACTGGGAAGGTTGATCCAACCTTGTTTCTAAAAGATATCAATGGAACATTAATGATTTGTCAAATATATGTAGATGATATTATCTTTGGTTGTATTAATCATTCTCTCTGCAAAGAATTTGGTGACATGATGGCCAAAGAGTTCGAGATGTCTATAATTGGGGAATTGTCATTCTTTCTGGGATTCCAAATCAAGCAATTGAAGGAGGGGATTTTTATCTCACAAGAGAAGTATACCAAGTATCTCCTCAAGCACTTCAAAATGGAAGAATGCAAAACAATAAAGACTCCCATGGCTACTAACACTCATCTTGATCAAGATGTGGGAGGTAAGTCTGTTGATCAAAAGCTTTTTAGATCAATGATAGGCTCTTTACTATACTTGGCAGCATCTAGGCCTGACATCATGTTTAGTGTGTGTATGTGTGCTAGATTTCAAGCTGCTCCTAAAGAAATTCACTTAAGTGCTGTTAAAAGAATATTTAGATATCTTAAGTTTACCTCTAGTATTAGTTTATGGTACCCTAAAGGTGCTCCTTTCGAGCTTCTTGGCTACTCAGATTCTGATTATGCCGGAAGGTGCAGGCGGCGAGGTTGAGACGGCCGCGGCGCTGGAGAAGGTGCAGGCGGCGAGGTCGGGACGGAGGCGGAGGTCGTAGCGGAGGGGAGCGGCACAGCGCGGGATGCGACCCTATCCCCTGAACTGCCCCGGCGATGCCACCTGTACTGAACCCTATCGATGGTGACGCGGCACGCGAGCGGAGAAGAAACACTAGCCAGTCCTCGCAGGCGTGGGAGCACTGCGGTCGTTGCTCTAAGGAGATGGGAAATCGGATGGGGAAGGGAGAGAGAGTCCCAAAATTTCAGGAACCTCTCTCCTATCCTAAAAAATGGAGAATAAGATAGGAAATATTTTAGAGACTACACAGTGCTGCTTATTCCTCAAATTTTGAGATGAGGACCGAGATAGGAAAACTCTTGGAGATGCTCTTACAACTATGTGCTACAAGCCTCTAGCAGAGCTAGCTGGGGAAGAGGAAAAGAACTGTCAAAAGCAACTCTACTCTTCACCTTCAGGAACTAGGGCTGATCGTTGCAAAACATGAAGAAAAATCATGATGCAGAACACGAAAAAAAATATCATGTAAGGAACACATTTAACCATGAACGGGAAAAAAACATGAACGAGGCATAAAGCAATCTATGGAGTTAGTTGCTAACTGGGAAAGAAATAGCTAGCCAATTACAGGAAATAGCTAGCGAAATAGGGTGTACTATGGGGTCAGGCACTATAATTTTAAATGTATGAATTCAAGTCAAATTCGGGTATATTTTTTGAAACTTTCAGTTTTAGAGTATATATCCATCTATAACAATTCAAATGAAAAACATACCTTTGAAAAATATACTTGAATTCAAAGGTTTGAACGAATTTAGATCATATGTTTTGCTGATTTATATATAAAATCAGCACATACCTACGATCAAACCATCATAAAAAATGAAAACTCTAGTTTGAATTTTAGTTCAAACTTATTTGAACTAGTTAGTAAATTAGTTAAACTCTATATCCTAATTTTTTTTAAAAATCGCATGAAAATACATAGGGGAAATGCCCATGTTAGGGCACCATAGTGCCCGGGGTAATATATATATATATATATATATATGAAAAATACCTTCTACTCATGGGTGTGGTTACTTCCGCCTCTGAAATACCACCTAAACGAAGTTGAAATACTCCTTTATCATTTTGGGTACACTCATACACTAATTATAAGATACTCCAATATGAGCCATATGAGAAATTGCAAGGGAGTCCATAGTTTTTAGTGTATTTTGCAAATACCTATAATGCACATAAAAAATCATGTTAAAAAAATATACACACTTCCTCTGAAAAAAGGACATACCACCTAGATAGTCTTATTTACTTGTATACTACACATGTATTCATCATGAGGCCATAAACCAGAATATATACATGTACATAGGGTACAAAAGAAAGCCTATATTAGGCAATATCTATACAAGGTAAGGGTGAAAACAAGTCGGATATTTCCCGCCTGATCCGAGACCGGATTTGACTATCCGATCGGATCCGGGACAGGATTTGGATACTTGAATTCGGATCCAAGACCGGATACGGAGCAGCCAATATCCGGTAAATATGAGATGGAATCCAGATATCCGGATTTTTCCTATTCAGATATCAGCAAGGGCCAGACCATTTCATCATATATTTTTTTCTATGATAGCCCATTTATATTGACAATTAGTTGGTTCTATTGATTCTAAAGTAGCATATTCTTTATATGACGTCTATTGGGTTTGATTGATATATAACTTGCTACTATGATCATGTCCTCGTATGGTTTAATTCGACATATACGACTCTATATATGCGTGCATTATCCGCATATATGCATCTGTTTTCGATCCGAATACGTCGCATATTCGTCCCGTATCTGTAATCCAAATAACCGGATTCGGATTCGTATCCAGATAGCTCATATCCGGTTCCGAATCTGGGAAAAAATATGGGTTAGGATACAGGAAGAGTAATATCTGCCTATATCCGACCCATTTTCACCTCTAATACAAGACAAATATAGGATACTACCAATCTCTATACAAGACAATCTAAGATATTGTCCAACACCCCCCTTAACTCATGATGGATAAACAACGAATAAAAGTTGTGCTGAGATGTAGTATTTATCTTCGTAAAGAAGTCTACCAACTGACCCTCTGAATACACATACTGAAGAGACACGAACTGATCCTGTACTTGTGATCGCATGTAGGAAGCATCAACACCGATATGCTTAGTGAGCTCACGCTTCACCGGGTCTCGAGCAATACTAATAGCTCATAAACTGTCAGATAAAAGAGGAGTCTATGTAGAAACAGAAACACCAAAATTCTCAAGTAATCACCGTAGTTAAGTAATCTCTACTGTCAAAAGAGACATAGCATGCAACTTAGCCTTAGCACTCGAACATAGTAAGCAAAAAGAGACGACAATCAGAGCGGTCACTAGCCTATGTAGCATCAGAATATGCCTAAAGCTGTAATGAGTTGGAGCATAGAAAGAAAAGAAGGCGATAGATAATTCCACGAAGATATCACAGAATAAGAAGAAGATGACTATAGTGGAGCTGAGTGAGAGTAGAAACGAACTGATTGTACTCGATATGAAATGTCACAACAAGTGACACTAAGATAAACTAGACTTCTAACAAGAGGCGATAGCGAGTAAGATCCTTAAGAGATTCATCATCAGTAGGTCAAAGGTGAACATTGAGCTTTATAGAAGTCTCGGCTGTACGTTGATCAATAAGAGAAGCACGGTAAAGAAGATAGCAATATACACTTTTCGGGATAGGAAGAAATCCTCATTTGCAAAAGAAACCTCAATCCAAGTAAGTAGAGAACGAACCAGATCGGATACGAGAAACTGCTCCACTGTTTTGTTGATTCGGCAGCGGCGGCCCAAGTGACGAAGGGATGCCTTGGCGGCGGCGGAGGGAGTCCTCAGCGGCAGCGGCGGCAATCCACACGACGGAGGGAGGCCTTGGCAGCGGCGGCCCACACGATGGTAGGGAAGAGGCACGGCTGCGGGCGGAGGCGAGCGAGAAGAGGTCGCCCCGCAGCAGATTCAGGATGCGGCCTTCGTTCACTTGGCCTGGCGCCTCGGCAATAAAGGCCAGGAGCGGAGCCGTCCGGCAACAGGAAACGAGAGAGGCACGCGACGGAGGGATGCCTCGGCGGCGGCGGAGGGAGTCATCAGCGGCGGCAGCCCACGTGGCGGACGGTGGCCTCGACAGCGTAGCCTGGGAGGAGGCAGCGTGGAGGAAGAAACATGGAGGAGGTGCCACACTGCTCGGAGGCAGTGGCGGAGCCAGGATTTTGTCAAGCCTCGGGCCGAAAACTAAGCGACAATAATTAACGCCAAATACTATCCACACCGAGGTACAATAAAAAAATCATAGATACAATCATACAACTATCCTTTTTCGCTTTTAGATAGTAACAAATAGCAAGCAATACCGAGCAAGCAAGACAATCATACAACTATGAACTATCGGGCATCAAGCAATACTTACGAGCATTTCAAAGAAGCCGAGCAGCGCGCGGCGCGTGGGGGCCAAGGCGGAGTGGAGGCTTGGCCGAGTCGAGGGGCGGCGGCGCAGGACGGCGATCGAGGAGCGGCGGCGTCAATGCAATGAGCAGCGCAAGCGCAAGCGCCCAGATCTTGGCGGCGCGGTCAGCGAGCCGCAGAGCGTGGTTTCAAGGGGCGGCGGGCGAGTCGGAGGCTTGTGCTTGGTTGAGTCGAGGCGCGAGCTGCGACCGAGGGAGCACCGTCTAGGATCTATGATCGCGAGGCCGTGGCCCGTGGGAGGCCGAGGCTACGGCGGTGTTGCCTCGGCGTGGGGAGGCCGAGAGCGGCGGCGGTGTGGCCTTAGCGCAGCGGGAGGCCGGAGAGACGGCAGCGTCTTGGCTCAAGGCGGGGCGGCAACGGCGTGGCCTCGGCTCGGCGTGAGGTCGGGAGCGGCGGCGTCTTGGCTCGGGCGGGCTCAGCGGAGGCCGGGAGCAATGGGCATGGCCTTGGCACGGCAGAGACCGGGAGCGCGCGCGACGGGCCGAGGCTCTGCCGGGAGGCTGGGAGCGACGCCGACGTGGTCTTGGCTTGGGCGGGAGGCCGGGAGCGGCGGCAGCGTTGTCATGGCTTGGGCTGGAGGCTAGGAGCGCGGCGGATTGGTATGGCTAGGGCTTGCAATTTTCTTAGCCACGCCTTCTTCAGTTGCAACTTGTGAGGACGCTGGACAAGCTTGGCGGCATGGGCCTGGGTGGAGCAATACTAGACCTCGGGCCCAAATAAAGTATATACAGTACATTGCACTGTTTTTTGAGCTGGGCCTCGGGCCCAGGCCCCAGTAGCCCGAGGCCCAGCTCCGCCCCTGCTCGGAGGAGAAGCGGAGACGGTGAGCGGCGTTGCGTAGAGCCGACCGACCGCGGGAGACGACGACGCCGGACATTGCGAGTCGGGCGACCAGAAGCGGCGAGAAGCATTAATACAGATGTACATTACTCTGATTGTTATCATTCCTTCATATTGTTGTGTTGAATCAGACAACAAGTTTAGTGATCAGTCAGCTGGTTTCCATCTGTATTAATGCTTCTCTTGGAACTATCATGTTCTCATCAGTCATCAGTACTCGTTGTTACATTATTAGTATGTGTCATGTTTGTAATAAGTTGTCTAACGCCCGTTTCCTTTTTGTATCTCTACTTGCTCACAGTTTGGTGCCAAAATTTGTTTGCTGACGTCACTTAGATACACCTGCTTAATTGAGATAGTCCCCAGGGATCTGACTCCCACAAGAGGTGAGAACTGAGATGCCGTGATGCTCCAATGCTCACAAATTTAGTTCCACGCAAAACTTTTTTTTTATCTCACTAATATCTATTGTGTTCTTGAGATTATCCTGCATTCTAGAGATATTTTCATTTCCATGACAGTATATGAATATTGCACTGGAAATATGGTACCTAATCCTTCCATGGCCCACATTTAGTAGAGCTATGGCTAAGCTTCTGGTGTGAAGTTCACTACAATTCCTTAAATGCGACTGACGGTTAGAATTTTGGTTAGACCTTGTGCACCACCAATCTGCATTTACATTTGTTTACACCATTAAATTTTAATAAACCCTACCATGATATTTATGTATTATTCGGTTGGTGGCTAGTCCTGAGTTTGCTCCTGTTCTGCACTGCAGATCTCCTGACTCGCAAAACTAAGAAGATGCACTGGCTGTTCTAGGGTGGTTCTGGAGCTTCTTTGAGCTGCTGCTGCTCTTTTCCCTTCAGTTTAGCGGCATTTGCAGTACTTACTGTAGTAGTTACCACCATGGCCAATATTGTAATATCCTAAGTTAGAGTTTGCGCAGGCTTATGAGCTTATGTAGTCAACTTCAATATTCCTCAAAGGAAGAACACATGGAACTGTACAACTTTCAGATCCATGAGTCTTATGGTTTACATGGCCATGTAGTTTTGCTTTTGCACAGTATTATGATCTCTCCAGGTGCTAGCTTAGCATTTTGCTGGTTGGTGTCTTGTCTGGACTAATCAGTACAGACAGGCCCTACATTGCAAAACATGGACTAAAGCATGCTTGGAGAGTGTGTAACATAGAGCATGAAATCTTTCATTATGTGTGCTGGCGTCTCAGACTTATTACACAGTATACATACGCCTCAGTCAGATGACTCAGATAGTTAAATCAAGAAGATGATAGTGATGTAAAATATACTGGAGCCTGAAACCTCTGAACGTTTCAGTAGTAAAAGGTGAACTTTTGGTGACGTTGTGATGCAGTGCACTTTGTCATCACAAAATCTGCACAAGTACATATTACTAAGAAACATTTGTTTCAAACGTTGAAATTTAGCACGCATCAATTTATCTTCTATAAGAATTTAGAAAAAATTCCGTGTTCCAAACTCAACAAAGCATTCAGCTGCGTAGAACATAATGGAACTTTTATTTTAAATAATACAATTTTTTATTCAAATTGCAAAAATATACGTCGATCTCAAAAAATTACAAAAATATACTTTTGTCGCCCGAACATGGGGCGATCGCCCCATACACGTGCGATCGGTGGGGTTTTCAACGCGCGATATTTCATATGTTTGCGGTCAGTTCCTAAAGAAAATCATAACTTTTTTATGTGATGTCGGATGGAGATGAACTTTATATGAAAATTGTAGCTCTCGACGGGATATACAACTTTTGTATACAAATTTTTTTCATTTGAATCCATTTAGATAGCCAAAAACAGGACAGAAGTTTCAGATCTAAAGACATATATGTTTTTAGATCTGAACATTCTATCCTATTTTGACCATCTAAATGGATTCAAATTGAAAAAGTTTATATACAAAAGTTGTAGATACCGTCGAGAGCTACAATTTTCATATAAGGTTCATCTCCATCAGACATCATATGAAAAAGTTATGATTTTTTTTTAAGAACTGACCGTGAGATGAGGAAATATCGCTGCTCAGTTAACGGCACCGATCGTCTCAGATATCTGCGATCGCCCCATATACGGGCGATAAAAGTATATTTTTGTAATTTTTTAAGATGGAAGTATATTTTTGTAATTTAAATAAAAAATTATATTATTTAAAATAAAAATTCGAACATAATGTGTGTGTTGCAATTTGCAAATACCTGCACCCTCAGGTGGGTTAGGCCCAGCCATGAACTTGGCCCAGCCTGGTAGTTTCGGCTTTCAACGCCATTGATGCCAGAGCTGGCCAGATGGGCGGCCCGGCACGGCACGGTCCGACCCGGCCGAGGCACGGCCCATCTAGGCACGAAGGCCGGTCGTGCCGTCTTGTCGTCGTGTTCGCCATGGGCGGGTAGAGGCCTGTGCACGCGACGCCGGGGCATGGGCCGTCTTGCGTCTTGCCCGGCACGAATAGGCACGGTGGGCCTCGGCCGCCACCACCCGTGTGCAAAAAAAACAGGAAAAAATAGAGAAAAATAGGAAAAATTAGGAAAAATGAGGAAAAATATGTAGAGTTAGAAAATAGCATAAAATGACGTACAATAAATTGAGACAAAAATGTAGAACATGTAACAAAGAGCTTTATTAATGTTTGGATGGTTGCCTCGTTAAAAACTTTGTCAAGTAAAACTCATCTAGAAAAACCTTGACAAAGAAAAGAGTACAACTAAAGCTCTAAGCCTCTAATACATACTAAGAGGTAGATGGAGGGTCTTCGTCATTGTCGAGGTAGAGATTTTCAAGGCTTCCTCTAGTTCTTGGTTTTCATGAATGTTGAGTTCTTGAATCAGCGTGTTCCAGTCTTTGATAGTCATGAGCATCTCCACCATATCACTCGATAGGCTTGTTCTTCTCTCCTCCAATATTCTCACGAGAGATCAAGGCGACTCGGAGGAAACCGTCGAGATCGGAATGCTTAACACATCTCGAGCTAATATGGATAGCACGGATATGTTAGCTTGTGCTCATACCACCATTGAACAATATTGAAGACATCATCTCCTTCTTGTTGGTAATCCAACGCGTCATTGTCCATATAGGCGTATAGTTCTCGGAGGAGACTTGTTGGCTGCGGCTTGTATCACCACCTGTCGTAGAACCTGTACCTGAAGAAGAACCCCAGATTTTGCCCCACGCGGTCTTTTTCTTACCCACGATAGGTACAGGAGGTCGTTGCAAACGAACTTCTTGATGCTTTTGTTCGTACTTGTTGTAAACTTCGGTTAGTTTAGTACGAACAATAGTAAAATAAATTGAATAATCTTCCCCTAGAACATCACCTAAAAGGGAGAGGACGTTACCAAATCCTCTAAGTTTTGCTCTAGGATCTAAAATAAAGGCGAAGGCATATAGAAGTGTAACTTCTTTCCAATATTTCAAATATTTGGATTTCATTGCGATGACAGAATCTCTTAAAATCATGTCATTTCATTGTTCTTAAAATGAGTAGCCATATCTAAGATATGATGCACAATTAGAGAAGATGTGGGTTCATAAACTGCGGATAAAGCAACTGTAGAGTCATAAAAAACTTCAAAAAACTGAAATAACTTTGATGCAACATACCAATGTTCTTCAGATAATAAATCACGTTGAGGGTGATGTGTTTGAATGAAAACCTCAAATGTGCTCTTATATGGTAGAAGGTTCTTAAGCATTAAGTAAGTAGAATTCCATCTTATTGGTATATCTAAACCAAATATTCTTGGACGTACGCCCATTGCAATGCAAAAATTCTTATAAGATGCTATTCTAGCATTAGAATGATTCATAAAAGAAATTGCTAAGCGGAAGGTGCAATGTAACGCTCTAACAGGGCAAGTCCACTTTTAACTATAAGGTTAATAATATGACAGCACAACGTTGATGAAGCAAAATGATTGAAAGATAAGTACCAAATATTGGAGTGAGAATATTCATTATGAGGTATTTGCGGAGGCATTATCTAAAGTTATAGCAAAACCTTATCACCGAGACCAAAGTCCTCCACCACCCTAATAATACTCTCAAAGAATATTCTCTCCAAGATATGCGACATCAATTAGTTTGAAACCTATAATTCTTTTTCTAGTTGCGCTTTTGGTTGACATAATGAGCAACTACGCTAATATAATCTTGCTTAGCCCTACCACTCCATATGTCCAAGTCAAAGATACGGAAAATGTGCAAGTCTTCGAACATGGTTTTTAAATTTTCACGACAACTATTGTAATACTTAACTACATCTCTACTAGTTGTCCATCTAGATACTTTACTAAATTTTGGATTATGTGCACGCTTAATGTAATTTTCAAAATCAAGACTCTCGCCAAAGTTTAAAGGTAAATCCTGTGATGCAATTAAGCGTACAAGAGATTGCCTAGCTACATCGCCACTATATTCCCGATTCTGGACCGAACCGTCCGTGTTGTATATTAGTTGTGTCTGCCTCATACCGCTTCTATTTTCGCATTGCAACTTTCAATATGCCTATGCAAGTGTCCGTACTTCAGTAGATTTTGCGGATAAAACATGATGACATTGTTTACAAACAAAGAACTCTTACCTCTTTTCCTTTCGTGATCTGTCCTCGCTTGCTTGTCGAAAAATCCCAAACTCTCGATGTCCGCCTCGCTCTCTTCGCTCCGGTGGATGTCGAGCGAAGCACTCATGGTCATGGAGCCCGATGGTTCTTCTTGTCCATGATGTTCTTCAGTGCTTCGCTTTGATGCGGTTGACAAATCTTGGAAGGATTCAAGGTCCTCGGAGCGATCCGAAATCGGAGATGGGAAATGATCCATGCAAAAACGCAAATGAATATTTCAATATTAGTAAAAATAATAAAAACAATACAATTAGCAAAATTCAAGATGACAAACCTCTTGTGTTACCGAAGCTCGAGTTTGAATTTCTCCAAATTTTAGCAAAGTTTCTCGAATTTTGCTAAATAACTACAAACAATATCACAATTTTCACAAGATGATCAATAGAAGATGATGAGTGAATGGGTCTTTGTATGAGGAGAGGGTCCTCCTATTTATAGGAAAAATTCGGATTTTTGCTGTTTTTCAATTTTTATCAATTTTTAACCCATAACGGCTATAAAGCGGTTAGAAAAATCGGCCGTGTTCGTGCTCGCCGCCCGACACGGCCGCGCCTAACGGCGGCAAGACGGCGGCAAGAACGGCGGCCAGCACACCACCGTGCCGTGCGGCCCGCCTCTCCCCTCGGCCGTGCGTGCGGCCGCCTCTCCTCGTGTCGTGCGTGTTGGCCGCGTGCCTTAACCAGCGTGCGGGCGGCCGGTCCTCACCGCGTCGTCGACCCCATAAGCGGCGCCTCGGCCAAGCACGACCCACGACCTGCGTGCCATGCCGGCCTGGCCCGCCCGTCTTCGTGCCGTGCCGTGGGCCGTGCCCACAGTAACGGGCCGTAGACGGCACGGCCGGGCCCAGCCCATATGGACAGCTCTAATTGATGCTTACCGAAGCTTCGTGCCTCCTTGACCATGGAACCGACAGCGAACCATGGAGTGGACAGTCAAATCGTGCGTGAGCCACTACGTGGCCACCGCCCGCTCCTCGCCGTCGAGACCGCACGGACGCTAACTATTTAGTTCTTCAAGAGATTCACCCACCCATCCATCCACGTCTGACTTTCTTGCTCCACTCCGCATCTTCTTCCAGCACGAGGGGAGAATAACCAAGCGGATCCCCCACCAATCCACCACTGGCATCACTTACTACCTAATCCCGAGGAATTAGTGGTTGATAATTCCTTTGCCGCTCCAGCGCCTGATCACGATCGGCTCAGTCTGATTCCGGTTGCGATTTGAGCCGAGAGGTTTCCGGTGGAGTGGGGGAGCCATGGATCAGAGCAAGGAGGAGTTTCTGAAGCAGTTCGGTGGCGACTACGGCTACCCGGACGCGCCCAGGGGCATCGATGAGATGCGGGCCGCCGAGTTCAAGCGACTGGAAGGTGCTAATTCATGGCTTTGCCAATTCATATGCGAGAACTTTAGGAGGAAAACTGGATTCTTTTTAGTGTCCTCTATAAAAAGATCGAAACTCGTGGGCGTTCGCTCCGAGAATCATGTTTCTCGCTGTACTGACGCACTGTTAATCGGAAAATCTTGAGCTTTGTTGTTATGGAACTAAGAGTGATGCCAATTTTGCAACATAAGTTTCAATTCATGCGCTGGTATGTGGAGCAAGTTTGCAGCTTTTTAATGTTCTCTTGGTTTTGAGGAGCAGGGATGGTGTACCTGGACCATGCCGGTGCAACGCTGTATTCAGAGGCACAGATGGCGGATGTCGTCAAAGACCTTACATCGAATGTATATGGGAATCCTCGTATCCTTAAACTTGAGCTTGCATTCTCGAGAGATATTGTTCTCTTTTGTTCTTTTGATACACATACATGTTTCAAATTCTTCCGTATGTGTTCTTTGACATGTTTGTTAGATAGCCAGAGTGATTCGAGCATCGCCACAAGCGACCTCGTTACTGCTGCACGCCATCAGGTATTGCATATTATAAATTTTCAGAGCTCTCACTTCTTAGGATTGCGTTTGTAACTCTGGAACGATATACATTTAGTTTGTATCTAGGCAGTCCTATTTACAAAGATCTTACTCTATTGTATGCACTTGAGAAAAGTTGTAATAAGCTCTTTTCTGGATTATGATGAAACTTTATCTTCACAGGTCCTAAAATACTTTAATGCATCTCCGAGAGACTACAAATGCATATTTACCTCTGGGGCAACAGCGGCTCTGAAACTTGTTGGTGAATGTTTTCCATGGAGTAGAGAAAGCTGTTACATGTACACTATG
Organism: Otatea glauca; assembly: GCA_036346275.1. Taxonomy (NCBI): domain Eukaryota; kingdom Viridiplantae; phylum Streptophyta; class Magnoliopsida; order Poales; family Poaceae; genus Otatea; species Otatea glauca. The sequence goes on from CM070721.1 coordinate 60,143,880, forward strand.
GAAAATCACAATAGTGTGCTTGGGATAAGAGAGTATCCTGCCATAAAAATGCTCAGCTGAATTGGCTAGTTAAAGCATACATCACTATGCAAGTACAAGCTGCAATAGTGAAATGGGATATAGCTGGTTTATGTACATAAATTGATTCTTTTAGGCAAAATTGGCTATGGGACACTCTAAATTTGTGGCGTTTGCTCCAGGAACTCTATCTTTCTATGTCTTTGCTTAAATACACTAAACTTAGGTGGCTCTTTGCTGGTGGACACTCTGGCGATTAAAATGTTATTTTTGGCTAAGAGAAAGTGGGTGAAAAGTCTATTTTGCTAACACAACACTGTTGGTAAGCCGATGGTCGGAACCGTTTGTGTGGGAGGATAGCAAGAGATGAAGGGACAGAGTGGATGAGGCTGACAGTGGGCCTTACAAGGCATGTGGGCTTGGTTGATACAGGGGCAAAAAAGACTTTTCACTCACCTTCTCTTTTTAATGGACAGTGTCCCCCAGGAAAGTGCTACTAAAGTTTGGTGTCTTTCAGCAAAGACACAAAAACATAGTGTTCCTGGAGCAAATGGCACAAATTTAGAGCGTCTTATAGCCAATTTTGCCTTCTTTTATGTCCTCAGATTTGTAGAAACAACATTGCTTTCCTTTTCATTTCTTTTCATCAGCATGCTCAATGACATCATTCAAATTCGAATTTGAGGAAATGACTTTTTTATTGGCAGTCTTTGCTTAAAATTGAGAAAATCACATTGACACAGGCATCCTGTAGAATTTGTGTGTCCTTAATATATTTATAGATATGCTCTGAGCAAAGGAGCTACTGTATTGGCAGTTGATGTTGAAGAAGATGTTGATCTTGAAATGAACTATAGAAGTCATAGCTTGTTTAAGATCTCAAGACATTCAAATCAAAGAAGAGGTAAAGCTGTGCTTTCACACAATTGTCAGAATGGAAGCCTTTCAGCCATTTCAGGTAAGCTCCTTCTGATGTTTTTTGTTTCTTTAGTTGTGATAACATATTAACATCATGGCTGAATGATATCTATCCATCATCTACAATCTTATGTGTTGTATTCTAATAGACTAATAGTTGATCTATGGGTTAGTAATTATATTTTACATCGCATTTGATTGACTTGCTATTTCTTCTTTAGTTTTGATTCCTTTTTTTCCCCTGAGAGAATCGTGAAACTTTCACAAGCTAGTTCCAAGTTGCAACTCATTTGTAGCATTTCTGGGAACATTTGCTAAGAAACTTACTTTCTTTGTATAACTGTCATTTTGGCACGATGAGGTGGTACCTATCGTACCATGTAATGTACATAAATAACTCGAACATTTGACTGCAAAACTTATCCTTTTTAAACTGTTAATTTTATGCTTCTTTACTACTGTAAATTATTGTGCTTGGTTACTACTGACTTCCATCTGCCAGTTTCTACCTATCAAGGTGCTTACATTAACCGAGAAAAATGCTACTAATGAACCACAGCATTGCAAAACAAAAGGCATATCTTAAGTTTCACTCTCATTTAACTGAATAGCAATGCTGGTGTGGTTCTTATTATTTCATCCCCTCTCTGTAATGTAGAAAACAATTGGAATCTGTTTGCATTCCCTTCCGAGTGCAATTTCTCAGGACAGAAGTTCAATCTTAGCTTGGTCAAGCTCATCAAGGAAGGAAAAGTTACGGGGTTCCCTTCACAGCAGCAGTAAGATGTTTGATAAATACAACAGCCATGCTTTGGACAGGACACTGGATCTGTCTAGCAGAGCCATCACCCTCTTTTCCCGATACTTCAGTGTCTGTAACGTACTTATTAAGTGCATGAAATGCAGGGGTCAGTGGATGGTTCTGATAGATGCCGCAAAAGGATGTGCAACTGAACCACCAAATTTAGCTGTGTACCCTGCTGATTTTGTTGTCTGTTCATTCTACAAGGTAATCAATATGCACCTTTTGCTGGCTTGAAAAGCTTGGTCCTAGAGATGTCACCAATTGCTATCTTTTGGCAAACTTGCAGATATTTGGCTATCCAACTGGTCTTGGTGCTCTAATTGTAAAAAATGGTATGCAACAAGCACTTAATCACTTTAACTTAGCATGATGGCTTTATGTTGTATTTTCTCATGCTATAGACTATAAGCTACATTAAACAGGATAAGATTAATTAAATTACTACAGCAATCTTTACATAGTTGCCGGCAATCTCCACCCAATAGAGTGGCAACTTTCTAATGATCTCTTTTATATTTTCTATTTTATGACAGAGGCTGCTAGTTTGCTGAACAAGACATACTTCAGTGGAGGTTTGTGGTTGTCCTACTTAGTTTTGGTGTTTTATTTGTTTTATGTCTTGGTACTAATTTAGTTTTTAAATTGCCACCATATTCTAGGAACGGTGGCTGCTTCAATTGCTGACATCGACTTTGTTCAAAAAAGAAAGAGCGTTCAACAAGTTCTCGAGGATGGAACAATCTCATTCTTGAGCATAGCTTCTCTTCAACATGGTTTTAAGATAATTAATATGCTAACTACCTCCGCTATTGCACGGTATGTATTAAAGATAGTTTTGGGCCTAATATTCTGTTTTGGATGCATTGGTAAGCACTCTGATGTTCTGTTGTAGGCATGCCACATCTCTTGCTACTTATGTGAGAAAGATAATGTTGGACTTGAAGCACAGCAATGAGAAAAATGTTTGCACAATCTATGGACAAGAAGCTTTGAAGGTCTCATAAGCCAGTTATTTTACTGTCTTCTTCAATGATTGTTGATGCTGTTTTTGCTTTTCTTCCACCTCTAGAGAACGATTGGCATCAATATAAGAGCTACTCGTTATGGAGATGATGTTCTGGACTTCTTGCCAGAAATATGTTAGCTCTATTCATTTTTTTTGTGTAACATGTGTTTTAGGTGGCAGATCAGAATATGGGCCCTACAATCACATTCAATTTGAAAAGAGAAGATGGCACCTGGTTTGGATATCGCGAGGTGGAGAAGATCGCTACCTTATCAGGAATTCATCTGCGTGTAAGAGCATAATTGAGTTCTTACCTTTTCCTTAGTCTAATGGAATATCCTTGTGTGATGACCTTTTACCCATGTTTCATATGATAGATTAGACTTAAGAGAATCATTTTTATGGGGGCATGATAACATGACTTTTATCAATGCTACTTTTCCCCACTGAATATCAGTCCAGAATAAGCATTTTAGTGCATCATCAGCACTTTTAGATTTATGAACAAGTTCCACAGGGTATATGTGTTGTGCAAGTCCTGTGTGATAAGTGTGGGTGATGGATATGGGATTGCTTAGCCCGAACAAATCTTTGTATGTCCAACCTTATCTAACAATCATATGTTCCACAGAGCGGGAACTTCTTGGCTGATTTTTTTTGCCTTTGCTGTTTTGCAGACGGGCTGCTTCTGTAACCCTGGCAGTTGTGCTAAGTATCTTGGCTTGTCACACTCAGATCTAGTTTCTAATTTTGAGGTGCATCATACAACCTTATCTGGTCAACACAGCAATAAGCATATCATTACACTTTTAAATGTTTCACATCTAAATAAAGTAAATGTGTGTGCCTACTTGTCAGGCTGGGCATGTTTGTTGGGATGATAATGACGTAATAAATGGAAAACCAACTGGTGCTGTCAGGATATCATTTGGGTATATGTCCACTTACGAAGAGGCGGAGGTTGATATTTATTCTATTTACAGTGGCATTTATCAAAATGTCTCTTTTATTTATTTTGAAGATTATACCTATAATTCCTTCGAAGTGACCAATTACATGCAAGATCATCTGTAAGCAGTTATCACTAATAACTTTTTTCTTTCCTAGGAATTTCTGAAGTTCCTGCAGTCTTCTTTTGTGTCCAAACCAATAGCATTCAATAATGGGTACATGTTGAATATGAACACTCTTAACTTAGTAGGTAATTTCTCTATAATATGAAACTAGTGATGTATTGTTTATCAGTTCGTACGCATCTACCAGTTTAGTTCATTTTTTTAATTGCAGACAATCGGGGTCAACAAGTTGTTCCAGATGTTCGCTTAAAATCCATATCTATTTATCCTGTGAAATCTTGCCAAGGATTTAGTGCACAGAGTTGGCCGCTAACCGTTGGTGGTATGAGTAAACCCTGTACCTTTACCTATTCTTTCATGTGTAGCTTTGGCTACAGTAACTTTTTAGGCCATAATATACAGGCATTTCATCTTATATTGTCTTTTTACGTAGGTTTAAAATATGATAGAGAATGGCTTCTCCAAGGATCAAGTGGTGAAATTTTGACACAAAAAAAGGTAACTGAATTACCCTGTTTTGTGTTTGTGTTGAACATTATAAATTTCGGTAGCAGTACTAGGATGTCCGGATACGCCAATGTCGATACGGATACGCGATACGCCGATACTGCGATACTCTATTTCCCCAAAAACACCGATACGGCGATACGTGTGTATATATATAATAAAAATAAAATAATAGAGAAACACACATGAGATATGGTATATCATACACAAAATAGACATAAAAGAGATAATAACAAAGAAAATGAAGAAGCAAATGGGTTAGATCATCTCAAAGGCCCATCAGCCTATAGCAAGCGGCTTAGAGCATCTAGTCTATTGTTGTCCCAAACGTCTCCACATGTACGTGTTTCTATTCCTGCCAGCCGTAGCCATATGTCTTGCTTCCTAGTCACTGCTGCCCTGATCAGCTTTTGACTATCGCTGGCTACTTGGGAGTATAGCACACTACCACAGTCAGGAGGGAAGAAGGGTACTAGTAGGAGGACTCACCGTGCGTGAGGACTAGTAGCACCATCGCGTCGGCAGGGAGAGAGGTGCTGCGCTTCACCATCTACAGGGGGAGAGGATGTTGGCGTGGGAGCCCAGGGGAAGAGAGGAGCAAGGGCAATGGTGTAAGGAGCGAGAAGGGACTGCGGGATGGGAATAAACGATTCTAATATCTATTTCTGAGTTGGTAGAGGTATTATGATTGGGAGGTATTGGAAGAGTATCAGGTAAGTATCAGAGAAGTATCAAAAAATATTTTCTTTTTTTGAAAAATAGGAAATTCACCGATACGGCCAGGATATGCATCCGACTGTATCGGATACTGATAAGTAATACCGACACCAATTTACTGAAGTATCCAAGTAACATAGGGTAGCACAATGTTGTGGCTGTGAGCCCTAGGAGCAGCAGAGTTGGGAAAGGAAGGAGCATGCATGGCACAGGAGTAGTCCATATGAAAGTGTCTAGAAGGGAATTCTTTTTTATCCAACGGTCCACGCAAGAATCGCTTTAAGTTGCGATCCCAAGGATTGCATCGAATCTGCTTTTGCGCATGCATCGCTTTTGTAACCACGCACTTGTGCAACTTAAGCAGTCCCCGTAGGCTAGGATTGTCCGATTGTGTGAACGAGCGTTCTAGATCTTACAATAGTGTGTTGCTACAGTTAAAATTGGCACAATGATTTTTCTGTCGTTGTTTCTTAGTCCAACGGTCCATGTGCAACTGCTTAAGTTGCAGTCGACAATGGACTTCACTGGATCTCTTTCCAAGTTAGAGATATAGTGATAGTTGACTACGTATCTTGTTAGGACCTATACTATGGAGTCCTAAATCTTGAATGGTAAGATAAGTTAGTTATATATATTGGGGTCCATTGTATAGATCAAGGCAAGCAGGAAAGAACTATTTCTCTTCTCTATTTGCTATCTATCAACCCCTCTAGTTCTCTCATCCCAATCTATGTATATCCCTCTCCTCTAGAAATCCTAACCCCCTTCAAGCCATGCTGTCTGTGCACGGTAGTTATCCTGATGTGAAGCAAGGTTCACATCAGCTTCAATTCTCTCCCAAAAAGTGAAAGCACAAATTTTAAAGCAAATTGAGGACATGATTTTTTTAACTACCCACTACATTGTGCATATTAGTTATTGGGAGAGCCTAAAATAAGTTTTTAGGTTTGACACCGAGCCCATTTGGCATTGAGCTCATTAAGGCCCTTGTAGGCTTCAGCATGAGAGGGTGTGGGATTAGTACCACTTTGCCTAGCTCTTGAGAAGAACACCAACATATAAGGCCAATGGTGCTAAAGCATTCAGCCCCCGGGTTAACCCTTTTATATGGCAAGGACGGAAGTGTAAGTAGGTTGGTGCGAGTGTGTGGTTTGTCTGAATTATGGGTAGGCCTGAGTCTCTTTTGACCCTGCGGCATTGCATTAGGATTTGAGGATAGTTTTTTTATAAGCAATTTTGTTATATTGTTACTGCTGTCTTTCTTTATTTATTAGATATATTGATCCCTCCAGTAAAACAGATAGTGTATCTACATAAGGTGAAGACGAACTTTGCACCCTAGACGTGAACGCAGCAAAAGAAAATCGCTTCTTAATGAAACTTAAATAGAACTGTATAACTTTTCTATAGTCTGCTCAAATTCATTTAGCGAATCTGTCTTCAGGATTTCTTTCTAATCTTAGTTGAATTTCATATTCTTCAGGTGCCAGAGTTGGGCTCTATCCGCACATTGATCGACCTGGAACTTGGGAAACTCTTCATAGAGTCACACAAACGCAAGGATAAATTGCAAATTTCTCTTCTAGAGAATTTGACTGATCTAAGTGCAGAACTAGACGTATATGGTCAAAGGTATGACCACATGATTGGATGCATCTCCAGCTGTTTTACAACCATACCGGTTTTCACAATTGTCTGTTCGACCTTGTTCTTTTCTTCCCATTCTTCCCTCTGTTCGACCTTGTTCTTTTCTTCCCATTCTTCCCCTGAAGCTCTTTATGCTTTGATTTAACTTGGGCTTATTTTAGGTTGCATTGTTATTTTGTGATACTCTGTCAAGTTTTATATATAGCACTATATTTAGAATGATCACTAAGGATGAGTACTGGCAAATTGCTTCAGGTATGAGGTACAAAATTACGATGACATGGTAAATGCGTGGTTCAGCGAAGCTATTGGACGTCCTTGTACCTTTACGAGGTGCTCAAGCTCCAAGAACCGTTCTTGCACATTCACTGGCAGGAGTGCTCGTCTATGTAGGGATACTCGAAGCAAACTTAGTTTTGTCAATGAAGGACAACTGCTACTGATATCTGAAGAGAGTATATCTGATCTCAACAGCCGGCTTAGTTCAAGTATGCAAATTTTGCTCCTTTTCTCTTCTGTTCCCTATTTTCATGCAAAAGGACCAAAAGGGCCTCTAATTATTCATAGAACTGACTGAGATAGCTCTTTCCATGCTGACTACATGACGTAGTCAAGTACATGATGTATAGTTGCACTTGCACATCATTTTCTTGGGGCAAACCTGATCAGGAGAATTCACTTTGTAGTTACACATTTTCCAGGTAATGGGAATGATAAACAACGGGTGTTTGTGGATGCAATGAGATTTCGTCCCAACATTGTTATCTCTGGGTCGACTCCATACGCTGAGGATAACTGGGAAAAGCTTCACATTGGGGAGGCCTATTTTACGGCAAGTGTTTTTGCCCTTCAGATGCCATTGTCCAAAGTCAGAACAATGTGATTTGGCTCATTTGCAATTGCTCAATGTTTTCATTTTTTCTGGATGGTGCATGTGCAGTCCATGGGAGGTTGCAACCGTTGCCAGATGATCAACCTATACCAGAACTCAGGGCAGGTGCTCAAGTCGAAGGAACCATTGGCCACTTTAGCATCTTATAGACGAAAAAAGGTGGGTTCATGTGCAAAGCGCCTGCATGTCAGTGGGCTGGTACTTATTTTTTCGCAATGTCACTCGACATTTTTACATGTGTGCAGGGGAAGATTTTGTTTGGCGTCCTGTTGAACTATGAAGACGGCAGCATAGACGGTGAAAATGAGACCATCGCAGAGAGATGGCTCCAAGTGGGGCAACAAGTGTACCCTTCCACAGAGTGACTTGTGTACAGATATGGACACAGGCACAGTAGTTACATCAGCAAGATGCTTGGTAATGGATGTTACATACAGAAAATGTGAGCACTCGAAATATTTCCAATACATAAAAATGGAGTGATTTAGTTAGAATGAATACGGAAGATATTTTTACACGTATCATGCATGTAACAGTTTTTTCTCTTTCAAAAAGCCTGTATGTCACTCATGAGGACCGTAAGGCCTGTTTTCAGACAAAAAAAAAAGGTTCTGATGGAAAAGAAAAATGTATAGTCAGTCAGAGTTTCCCGGTACTGCGGTTTCTATGAACAACGTAGCAGTGGTAGTTGCAACCGTGTTACACAATTGAACATGTAAAAACCAAGTCTGGCCTTAAAAAAACCAGGCTCACGAGTCATTCATGAAAATTCCAGAACTGAATTTGGCAGCAAATGTGAAGAGCAAGAGAAAAAAGACATGCTCAACGTTTTATTTTGCTCTATGGTAGTTCGACGACGGCGTTCCATCGTTCACATGCCGCGAGGCAGCGGCGGCGGCTGTAGTGTGGGCCTACAGCTCAGTACGTGGCGGAATCCAGTACTCGTACGTATCCAGTATTGGCATGGTTACGAGTACTGTAAAATGACGACGGCAGTCGTCATCAAACATAATACACCGGTCAAATGGCATGAATAATCATAAAGAACACACAATTTATAGGAAGACAAAACTCTATTCTCTTTATTAGATTTATTATCTACATATTTATAGTAAAAACCTATTAAAGATAGATTTAGATTCACTCATAATAAGATAGAGTCCTACTATATCTCAATAATGAATGATCAAAAAGCTTCAACAATTACGTGTCAGCAGGACAGAGGGGCTCAAGAAAAGACAGCTAAGTATAATTTCTTAGATTTTAAGCATCTACCAGCAGTTGACGTTCATAGTAGCCATAGCCTATACCGTTTATACAGAACATCGCATCTCGCAACAACAGGGAACAAGCAAAAGCTCAGTGACAGCTGACACGTATATGATTTACGAGAAAATACTGACTAATGGTCGATTATCGATAAGTCGGATTAGAAGCACGACTAAATGACTTTTAACTAGTTTCCTAGTCGAGCGACTTGGACGACTAGTCGTCGACTAGCCACGATTAATCGCTCAACTTGATTGTCAGGCTAGCCAAGCCAATGTTGGATTGGACCTTGACTTAAGCTTGGTCGGACCCATTTAGAAGTGAGACTAAGGGGGCGTTTGGTTTGCAGCCTAAAGTTGCCATGCCTAAGTTTAGGTGTGCCATACCTCCTTACGCAAATGTTTGGTTGTCTACCAAGTTTAGGCTTGCCAAAGAATATTAGGCAAACCGGGAGGACATTGCCACTGAACTTTTCGCCGCAAACGTGGCGGGAAAAATGAGCGCCACATGTTCTGGCGCGCCACATGTTAGACATGGCAAATTTGGCCACCAACCAAACAAGCCCTAAGTCTAGAGAAGAGGGCCAACATTGAGCACACAGGATGCAGCATTGAGCGCACGGGAGGCAACAAAGCAGAAAGGCAGAAACCCTGGCTGAGACTATGTGTTCTGGAATATCATACATATGTGTTCCGCTCTTTATTTCATGTAAAACAATATATAAACATGTCTTAAACTATTCCTAGAAGCATAAAACTTGCTAAAGTTAGTGTGTTGGAATATCTACTGTCTAGTCCAAGTCGACCAGTCGCCCCTGCATCGACTTGACGACTTAATAACTTTGGTGTCAAGTTTGTTCTCCAGATCCACTTTGTGCAAATGCTATGCTGGTTCAACACGTGCAGCTTTACAGATTTATCAGCATTTGGACTGGAAAATCTTAATACTATTCAGCTTTCTCCTCAATTAACAACCTTCCTCTGACAAGTTTCCTGTGTTAAGATCATGATATTAGTGTTAGAAATATGCAGAGTGAATTAATAGTAGTATAGCATGGTGCATGGAAAAGAGCTGGATAAACAAAATTTTCAATGTGCGGCACAGGGTTAACAAAATCAACGAAAATCGCTCGATTTTCGCGATTTTCGGCTATATCGGTGCGGTTCGGCTTCTAAAATCGCTCGGTAAATCGGTCCAATTCAAAAATTCGGAAAAATTTGTTCGATGTACACCGGCCAAAAATCGGTGAAAATCAATCGATTTCCGAAGAAAATCGACAAAAATTGCTCAAAAAATCGACCGTAAAAAACTTCAACTAGTCCATCGATTTTCCATGAAAACTGAAACTCTAAAATTTTTGACGATTTTCGGCTCGATTTTTCCGATTTTCAAATTTCGAATTTTGGGCGATTTTTTCCAAACCGATTTTGTTAACCCTGCGCGGAACTACACAATGGTGAATTTTGGTTACTGTATATGCAGGAACAGACCGTGCAGGGTCAGGACCAGATAAAACATTCAACAGCCTTTCCTCAAATGGTGTGGCATGCCAGCTTTTTGATCCTAACAACAGCGATTTTTTATAATAACTAGTGCATATAACTGAGAGTTGAGGAAAGCATTAGATAAACTAATGATCCAAGTATACCTCCTTGTACTTGGTGGTTGTGTTTGGAATACCATTAACATCCCATGCCTCGGGAAACCTGGGAGTAGGATTCTCGACATCCCAGTTCATTTCAGAAGCCGTGAAGACAGGTCTCTCTGTGAAAAGACTGTTCTCATCATACAATTGATCCCCTGCTGAACACTTGACATTGCCTTGGTTATTGTCTGTGGATGAAGGTTTCAGACAGTGAGACAAGACTCAATACAGCATGCTTTTCATCTAAATTGGATTTTGATAGCTCTCCACCATCCAATAGATTTGGGCTGCCTATCTGACACTTTTGACTCCTCCAGAGAGAGTTTTTCTTTTTCTCTTGGTATGAAGCATTATCACTAGGAAATTAAAATGGTAGAAACTTGGAGAATCCTGCCTCAGCTACTGAATCTGAAGAGGTTCGCTGTGCCTTGATAGAATCTACTCCCAAGTTTCTGCTTTTAGGAGGACTGGAGGGTAGCATTGGTGAAGAATCTTCTTTCAGTCCCATCCGCTTAAATTTGTTCTCAATGGATCTCAGCCTCTCATTGGTGAACAATTGTTTGCGGGTCCGCACAAGCTTTCCAGACATAGAAGGACCTTTATGTGAAGTATATATTGTTCCAGGGGTCTCCATGTCATCTCTGAGAACTAAAGGAGTTGAGAAGGGTGAATCATTGCAATCAGGAAGCCTGTTTTTGATGCTCTGAAACGGGGACTTCTCTTGGAATGCTGATTGAGGAACTGATTCAACTCGCGTAAGATGTTCAGTATCTTCAATGTTAAGTTCAGGCCTCAACGTATGATCCTCCTCACATTTGAAACTGCATAATATGGGCACCGATTACGTAGTATAATCAGTCATCATGATAATGTTATAGGATTTTTAGACACTGACGAAAATTAGGGCAGTCCTTACCCTTCAGTTGAATTAACTTCAAATACAGATGTTTCTTCCGTTGCAAGTGCATTGGTGGGCATGTTATCACACTGCATGTCCAAAACGAAGGTATCAGAGAATGACAATAATAACAGAATGAGTTCATAAATGCATTCCCCACCTTATTAGTATTTTGCAAATTGATTTGATATGATGCATTTTGAAGTTCAGGTAGGGTTTCAGATATTGTGTCACATAACGTAAGGTAATTTGCCTGGATAGAGTTAAGAATGCTGTGAAAATTCAGATTAGATAAAATAAACGTATTAGTCCTTATATCTTAGCAGGTAACAGTACTTCACATCTTTCCCAAGGTCTAAAAACTAAGACAGGAACCGTCAAAAAGTAAAAAGGAAAAAAAACGGATGTAGAAGATAAAAATTAATGAGTAAGGACAAATGGACAATCATGTAGACCAAGATATGCAGAACAAAATCAGCATCCATGAGCTTTTCCATCTAGTCAGGATGGAAAATTTGGTAGTAAAACCATATGTCCAAAGCTTAAAACATAAAGTTACTATCAGGCTATCAGCAAGTGCAATGGTCATAACTCATAACCCCTAGATTTACTTATACAGCTACAGGACAATTGCAAATCCTTTTTTACCGGATAGATCTTACTGCAACATATCAAAAGACTGGTTAACCAACCATGTACCACACCGACTCCCAGGAACTCCACAAGACCACAACCATCCTCAACATAGAAGTACAGACAACCAGCAACTGTCGATTCACATTGCACATTTGACAACAAATAATTAAATCAATCGATCCATATAAACAACACGCAGAGTGCAAACACATACAAAATCAAAACCAGTCAAACCTAGAACTAGAATGTGGCACGCAATGATCCCATCCCACTTCACACAATAAGGGCAAAGACATAATTTAGCCGCAATCTGGTACGCGTACCTCTCGCATATGCTCCTCATCAACGCCACCACCATGTTCAGCCAAATCATCATGCGATCCTCTACTGCCTAGGAAACCTGGAACAATACCACACACATCACATGAAACAGCACCGAGATTAAGCAAACGACACCGCAAATCTGATCGAAACATCCAAAGTAGTAGGCCAAAGGAACTGAATTGCCACCTTGCTCGTCATCCGAGAGCACCACCCCGGTGCGATCCTTGGGCACGATCGGATCCTACACACGCGAAACACCAAAACAGCCACCGCCTCGATCCAAAGCCCGAACCGACAAATCCAACGCGATAGGGCCGATAAGGAAGCTGGCGGGAGGGTGGGAGGGTTAGGGTTTCCTTACTCGTTGGACGGAGCCAGGGCCGGGGCGGAGGCGGAAGCAGCCAACGAGACGGCGTCGAGTAAGGCCACGACAGCCCTCGCGATCGCGTCCCCCCACCGGCACATCGGCAAGCGCCGCCGCGCAAGCGGGTCGGCCGGACGGGGCTTAGGGTTTGGCGCCCCGCGGGGATCGGGAGGATCGAGGCGAGGGGAATCGTTTGAAATGGGAGGGGAGGAGGAGGGAGGCTGGGAAGCTGTAGTGAATTCTAGGAGCACCACTGATGGGCTACGCTTTGGTAATTTCAGCCTGATTACGTAGATGGGCCAGGCCATGGAATTTGCTTGAGGCATTTGGGCCGCATCGCGAGTCCTTGGAATCACCTCTATTTCAAGGATTTTTTTACTCTTTAATATTTTTTTTAATCTTTTTTCCAAAACTAGGCGTCGGAGTAAAAAAATTACAAAATTAGGCGCCGGTCGCCCGTATATGGGGCGATCGCCCGCCCATCTGCAGGCGATTAATCTTTGCTTTAAGCGCGATTTTCCTCATCTGCGGTTAATTTCTAAAAAAAATCATAACTTTTTCATGTGATGTCGGATGGAGATAAACTTTATATGAAAATTGTAGCTCTCAACGGGATCTACAACTTTTGTATACAAACTTTTTCAATTTGAGTCATTTAGATAGCCAAAAACGGGATAGAATGTTCAGATCTAAAAATAGATCTATTTTTAGATCTGAACATTCTATCCCATTTTGGCTATCTAAATGGACTCAAATTGAAAAAGTTTGTATACAAAAGTTGTAGATCCCGTCGAGAGATACAATTTTCATATAAAGTTTATCTCCATCCGACATCATATGAAAAAGTTATGATATTTTTAGAAATTAACCGCAGACAGAGGAAAAATCGCGCGTTTAAAGCAGTACTAATCGCCCGTATGTAGGCCCGATCGCCCTATATACGGGCGACCGGCGCCCAATTTTGTAATTTTTTTACTCCGATGCCTAGTTTTGAGAAAAAGATTAAAAAAAATATTAAAGGAAAAAAAATTCTATTTCAAGCAAATCGGGGAAAAAAAGGATTGCCATGCTTTGAGCGCGGCAAGTAAATTTGTAAGTCTAAGGGCTGCGCGTTCCGCTCCTGAATGGTTAGACCACAGAGTCCAAGATGTATCTTGGTTGGGCCGAAGGTCCCTACTCCAGGTTCGTGCGTTGGTATTGTATTCATTTGGGTGCGGATAGATCGCACCGAGTTTTTTTACAAACGAGAGGTGGAGCCTCAACACTAGAATGATCTAAACTTAGCTCTCAGAAGGAGAAGAAAAAGAAGAAGAGGAAGAAGAGGAAAAAAGCTCTCCTGTAGCTCTTACTCCTTTTGCCTGTTAGGAGGTTCTGCCTCCTTTTATTGATCTGAAGGCGGGTTACATCGAGAATTGGCGAAGTGCGAGCGAGCTACTTCTAGGGGCTTGGTCTTGCCCGCCGTCGACCAATCGTTCCGCCGACCGTCGCCGCCTTTCTTGAGCCTATCTTTGGTCGGTGGTCTAGCCGTCGAGCGGTTAGGTAATCCTCCGGGAAGTGGCGTGGCGCTCTCTGTGATCCATGTGGCGGCCGCGTAGTCGTGTGTGACGTTGGAGTTGCCTCGGGAGAGCGTGTCCTTGCCTTGTGGGTGGTGGTTGATGGGACGAGACGTGGCTTGACTTATCAAATCGTCTTGGGAAGGACCACCGCCTCGCTCGATCCACTTGAATGACCGTTCGTGGGGCACGTGGCCTTAGGTTGACACGGGACTCCGATCGCGCGACGCGCTCGAAGTCGGAGTCGCGGGATCCCGTCCCGCCGCGGTCGGGAACCTGCTGAAGTCGGAGCCGCGGATCCGATCCGCTGCGGGTCGGGAACCTCGCCGAGTCGGTCGGGATCGGTCGGGAATGGTCTCCTGAGCGGTCTCGTAGGCATTTGGGTAGCAGTAGGGGGCGGCTGTTTAGGCCGGGCCGTATTCGAGGCCGCCGCTTGCTGCTCTGGGCTTTGCTTGTTGCAATTGGGCGTTGGTGCACCTGTTTTATGAGTATTCGCCGGTGGCCCGAACCTCCAATCGAGTTCGGCAGACTCGGTTGGGGTTGAGCTTGACCGATCCGTTCAACTAGGTGGGCCAACGGGGCCTACCGATTTTGCCGGGCGTGCCCCAACGCATTCGGCGTCGCGGGATTACGTTCACGAGGTATGCGAACCGCCGGATGCCTTCGAAGTTTTAGTGCCCGAGTGCCTTGGTCGGCAGGGCGGCCGGATGCCTCCGCGAGGTTCCGGTGTCCGAGTGCCTTGGTCGGCAGGGCGGCCGGATGCCTCCGCGAGGTTCCGGTGTCCGAGTGCTCGTTTAACGTCATAGGCGGGCGCGCCTTAGTCGCAAGGGCGGCCGGATGCTCCGCGAGGTTCCGATGTCCGAGTGCCTTGGTCGGCAAGGGCGGCCGGATGCCTCCGCGAGGTTCCGGTGTCCGAGTGCCTTGGTCGGCAGGGCGGCCGGATGCCTCCGCGAGGTACCGGTGTCCGAGTGCCTTGGTCGGCAGGGCGGCCGGATGCCTCCGCGAGGTTCCGGTGTCCGAGTGCTCGTTAACGTCATAGCCGGGCGCCGCCTTAGTCGGCAGGGCGGCCGGATGCCTCCGCGAGGTTCCGGTGTCCGAGTGCCTTGGTCGGCAGGACGGCCGGATGCCTCCGCGAGGTTCCGGTGTCAGAGTGCCTTTGTCGGCTAGGACGACCGGATGCCTCCGCGAGGTTCCGGTGTCCGAGTGCTCGTTATCGTCGTGGCTGGGCCAGCGCCTTAGTCGGCAGGGACGGCCGGATGCCTCCGCGAGGTTCCGGTGTCCGAGTGCCTTGGTCGGCAAGGACGATCGGATGCCTCCGCGAGGTTCCGGTGTCCGAGTGCTCGTTTAACGTCGTAGCTGGACGCGCGCCTTAGTCGGCAGGGCGGCCGGATGCCTCCGCGAGGTTCCGATGTCCGAGTGCCTTGGTCGGCAAGGACGGCCGGATGCCTCGGCGAGGTTCCGGTGTCCGAGTGCCTTGGTCGGCAGGGCGGCCGGATGCCTCCGCGAGGTTCCGGTGTCCGAGTGCCTTGGTCGGCAGGGCGGCCGGATGCCTCCGCGAGGTTCCGGTGTCCGAGTGCTCGTTAACGTCATAGCCGGACGCCGCCTTAGTCGGCAAGGGCGGCCGGATGCCTCCGCGAGGTTCCGATGTCCGAGTGCCTTGGTCGGCAAGGACGACCGGATGCCTCCGCGAGGTTCCGGTGTCCGAGTGCTCGTTTAACGTCGTGGTGGACGCCGCCTTAGTCGGCGAGGGCGGCCGGATGCCTCCGCGAGGTTCCGGTGTCCGAGTGCCTTGGTCGGCAAGGACGATCGGATGCCTCCGCGAGGTTCCGGTGTCCGAGTGCTCGTTAACGTCGTGGCCGGACGCCGCCTTAGTCGGCAGGACGGCCGGATGCCTCCGCGAGGTTCCGATGTCCGAGTGCCTTGGTCGGCAGGGCGGCCGGATGCCTCTGTGAGGTTACGGTGTCCGAGTGCTCGTTTAACGTCGTAGCTAAACGGTGCCTTGGTGGCGAGGGCGGCCGGATGCCTCTGTGAGGTTCGGGTGTCCGAGTGCTCGTTAACGTCGTAGCTAGACGGTGCCTTGGTGGCGAGGGCGGCCGGATGCCTCTGTGAGGTTCGGGTGTCCGAGTGCTCGTTTAACGTCGTAGGGCCGCCGCCTTAGTCGGCAGGGCGGCCGGATGCCTCCGCGAGGTTCCGGTGTCCGAGTGCTCGTTAACGTCGTAGCTAGACGGTGCCTTGGTCGGCGGGGCGACCGGATGCCTCTGTGAGGTTCGGGTGTCCGAGTGCTCGTTTAACGTCGTAGCTAAACGGTGCCTTGGTGGCGAGGGCGACCGGATGCCTCTGTGAGGTTCGGGTGTCCGAGTGCTCGTTTAACGTCGTAGCTAAACGGTGCCTTGGTCGGCGAGGGCGGCCGGATGCCTCTGTGAGGTTCGGTGTCCGAGTGCCTTGGTGGCGGGACGGCCGGATGCCTCTGTGAGGTTCGTGTGTCCGAGTGCCTTGGTGGCGGGGACGACCGGATGCCTCTGTGAGGTTCGGGTGTCCGAGTGCTCGTTTAACGTCGTAGCTAGACGTGGGTGCTCGTTCCGTCGTAGCTGGGCGTGAGTGCTCGTTCTACCGTCGTGGCCGGGCGTGGGTGCTCGTTCTACCGTCGTGGCGGGCGTGGGGCATCCTTCTCGAGTCCTCGTCGAGCGAGGGTAGGCTGCGAAGGAATGGCCGCCGTCTATCTCACATGTATACCCCATCCGCAGTGTGGGACACGAGGGGATGGCGGCGCGCGTTTACTGCGTTGGTTTGAGCGCCGTGCTCGTGGAGCTAATAGCGGGTAGTCAGAGTGGGTCTGGGAGGTCCGCCAAGGGGACCCTTTCGGCGGACGGTCCCGAGTAGGGTGTCTGCCCTGCGTGGGGCGACCCATAAAAACCTTTCTCTACTCAATCCGTATGGACTCTAGGTCGTCCGCCGACCCGAACACGGTGGTGTCGCTCATTGATGAGCTCCGGGAGAGTGTGAAGTATGATCTCGGACGCGAGTAGAGGTGATTAGGCCGTCACCGACCTAGCAGAGGCCCACCGTGGGGCTCACCTCATACCGCCCCTTGCTCAAGTTTTCTTTGGGCGCTTTATACCCATCTGGTGGGGTAGGCCTTTTGAACCCACACCTCGGCTGGGCCCTGGCGCAAGCCACAAAGCTTTTGCCGTCTTGGGGCGCAGGCGGCCCAGTGGGCTTCGCGCGCCGAGCAACTGTTCCGGCCTAAAGCGAGACCGAGAGGTTACGGACACGTTGTTGAGGCGGCGTCTTTATGGCCCTTGACGCTGACAAGACAGGATTAAAAGCGAGTGGTATTGGGCCCGGAGTTACGGTGGCGCGACAGACGAGGGTGGTCGCGACGCCGCTTGAGGGCGCTGCTTGGCGGCGTTCGTTCGTCCTCTATCATCGCGCGTTGGGTGCTTTCGAGTGGTCACGCTTTCTTGCCCTCTCTGTCTCGCCTCAAACAAGAAGAGCACCAGAGAGCTAAGGAAAAAACCCGACCTTTCTTTCTCACCTTCGATCGTCTCCCTATGAAGATGTCGTGGCGGAGTGCTCGCGCCAAGACAATGCGTCTTCGGCTTGGTGAAGAAGGGCTTCCTCATGCCGCAGACCTTCCGGTTGGAGGTGCCGCCCGGGCTACCACCCACGCGCCATGGCGGCGAGATCGTGGTGCCCGCTCGTTCTTCGAGCGGCTTTGGCTCGCCACGCACCCGTTCGTCCGGGGCGTTGTTTCATTACAAGGTGGAGGTGCACCATCTCAACCCCAATGGGGTCCTCCACATCGCCATCTTCATCACGCGTGCGGCCTTCTTGGGGATCGAGCGCGACTGGGCGTTGTGGAGCACTTCTTCCGAGCAAGGCTCGGAAGGGCGGGCCGTCGGGCCTTGGGCGCCTCTGGGTGGCTCGCCCTCCAGGCCGCCCGGTCGAGCACGGAGTACCGGAGGTAAAGCGCCTCGTCTAACAAGGTGGCGTTCGAATGGCTCTACGTTCAAACGTCGGCGACAGCGCCCTCGTTCACCGGAGAGCTTCCCATGGCGGAGGAGCGATGGGCCCGGGCGCCAAAAGAGGAGAAGAACAAGCGGCCCCGATCGTGGAGCGATCGGGGCTCAAAGCGAGGGGGCTCACCGGGGGCGTGGTTGTCGCGCGCCTTCATGGGGATCTGCGTGCAACCACTTGTGCCTGAGCCGCACCCCGCTCCGATATCTTGGGCCGTCCGACCGGCGAGGATGGCGAACCCAGCTGGCCGCGTCGAGGTGGAGGCTCGGGTGGCGGCCGTTCTGGCGAAGCGCCACCGTGGCATGGATGGCCACCGGAGCCATTCTCGGCTTTTCGCGAATCTGTAAGCGGTGAAATTCCTTCGCTTCTCTTTTCTTTGTCCTTCGCACTTGACCGACATTCCTGCATCCTCTCGGGGCTCATGGGGATGTCTTCCAGCGCCGCTCCCGGGGATAAGGAAGCGCGGCGCCCGGCGAGGACGGCGGTGACTCCTCCGCAAGCGGCGGAAGGAGGAAAGGAGGAGGAAGAAAGTAAGGAACGCTGCGGCGCGCAGCCTTGTGGCGAGATGTGTTAGAGACCACCGCCGTGGGGACAACCTCCAGCGACAATGGCGGGAGTGCCTCGGCCACCCCTATGGTGGGTTTTTCACGACTGCCGATGGCGGCGGCGGCGTGGACTCGGCCGAGGGCGGCATCACGGGCCCGTGGCCACGGATCCCAGTGGGGGTGATCTTGCGCTTGCGGTCGTCGCAGCGTCTCGGTGGAGGTGGCTTCGGGGAGCGGCCGTGACGACTTGCCTGGCGGGGGCGGCAAAGAGGCGTCGTGCCACGCGCCCGCTCGACCTTGTAAGTGTATTATTATTTTATTTTGGAGCATTTTTCTTTTGGAAAAGCCGCGGCGACTCTTGAATCTTTGCAACGTCAGGCGCCTATCTTGGGGTGATCGTGGGGCGTGCCACATCGGCCCCGCAAATAATTGGCGCCGGTGATTTCAGTGACCGGTTGGGTCGGCGAAGGTCGCGGCGTCGGCGTCCGAGGGATCGCCTTGAGGGACGAGCCCACCCAGGTCGTGCTGAAGAAGAACTTCCGTCGCCTCCGTGAGACCCTCCGGACGACGTGATCGTCGTTTCGGAGGATGAGACAATGGCGTCGCCGGTGATCGCGCCAGTCGTGGCGGAGCCGGCGACGGAGGTGCCCGACCCCCCGTCCCAGGGGGAGGTGCCGACCGATGCCCCTCAGGCGCAGGTCGCCGAGGAGGTTTCTGAAGGGTTGACCTCGTCACCCTTGCCCATGGTGCTTTGGACGGGTGGCGTCCCCGCCCGAGCAGGCGGCGAGGCGCCGCCGGGTGTAATTCGGTCGGGCATCATGGGTGAGCGGAGGAGAGCGAGTGGGCCACCCTTCTGGCAAGCGCTACTGAATCTTGAAGCCGAGATAGGGCGAATCCGTGAAGGTCGGCCCTTGCTCAAGTCTTCCACGAGGCACTTTGGATATGATGGTCGGGAGTCCGGCCGATCGCCTGGTAGGTCGGTAGAAAAAGTTCTGATTCGTTGCACATTTTTGATAGTTCTTCCGTGCGACTAACGGAGTGTCCACATTTTTGCAGCACTTGCGGGCTCGCCGTGCGTCGGTCGAGCTCTGCGGCGCTCAAACGATCGGCCAGACGAGTGCGGCGGAGGAGTGTAGTCGGTGCGCCTTGAGTGCGCCTAGCCGAGAGGCCACGGGCATTAGGCGGTCGGAGCGGTGGTGATCCGTCAAGGATTTGAAGAGGCCACAAAGGCCCTTCATGATGGCGCCTAGGAGCCGAGGCTTTGAGGGCGAAAGTGGCGAACCGAGTCCTCCCGATGGAGGTCATCGAGGCCAAGGATGCCGCCGTTGCGCGGAGGATCGCGCAGCGCAGTAACACGTCTGCGGACCGAGCGGAACAAGGCTCGGGGACGCCGCCGAGTTCGCTCCGTGCGGCGATCGCTCGAAGGAGCCGGCCGAGTGAAGACTTCATCGAGGCGCCAAGTCGGAAGCGGCAATCGACCAACTCCGCGGCGGTAAGTGTCTCAATTCTTCAATTAAGTTTGGGGTGCGACCACAGGCGAACTTATCCAAAATCTCCGCATAATCTGCAGAGCGCAGAAGAATCGGCGTCGCCGCCGTGGAGGCGCAGAAACGGCCGGACGCCGCGACGTGGCGATCGTGGCGGGGCGAGGCCCGGCGGCGTTGAAGGTTCTTGAGGACGGTCGGGCCGAGATGAGCGCCGAGCCGGAGGCCCTCCGCAAGGCGGTCGGGAGGTCTGCGACCGCATCCTTGGGCCGGCGGCCCGAGTGCCCTCGCCCCGCTACCGCCCGAGTGCGGACCGTAGAAGAGGCGGTGGTCACCGTGCTGCGCTTGGAGCTTCATCGGCGCCGTCAACACCATCTCGTACTACGACGGCATCGACCTCGCGGTGGTGGGGGCGGCGTGGCGGGAACCGGATCGGCGAGGAGATCGACCGGTTCGAGCTCTTGGTCGAGCCGCGACGCCGAGAGATCGCCACCGCATCCGCCGCAGCCGCCTCCAGAAGCGAGGCGACCAACTCTCCGCCTCGCCACCGGTCGCCCGCCAAGAAGAATAGAAAAAGTTAGCTTTATCCTTCTTAGATTGTAAAGACCGTTATTTAAACAATCTTGAAATTATCAAGTCCCAGAATCGTCCCTCGTCCTTTTTCGTATTTAGGATGAGCGTTTGGCCGACCATAGCCCTAAGGACCGCAGGGGCCACTTATGCGTAGGTCGGGTTGTTTTGGGAGGAGCGAGGTGGATTGGAGACTTGGCTATGCAGCGGTTAGGCGCACTTGTGAGGGATAGGAGTGTTCTAGACCGGCCAGGGATCTTTCCACTCGGGCACTTCCTTCTTCCGCAAAGTGCTACTTAGCAACCATAGCCGCTGGGGCGTAGGCCGTAACACTTGGGTTGAGAGGGTTACCGCTCGGGATGGACCTCATGACCAGTCGGGTCACGTACCCTCATAAGCGCGTGGGATAGCTGAGTTCGTGCGGGGGAGGAGTGTTCCCTGCCGACCCAAAGGTCACTCCACTCGGGTACTTCCTTCTTCCGCGAAGTGTTAGCAACCATAGCCGCTGGGGCGTAGGCTGTAGCACTTGGGTCAAAGGAGTTACCGCTCGGGAAGGACCTTGTGGTCGGTTGGGTCATCAACCCGCATAGCGCCGGCCGGGGCGGCTGAGCGGGGCGCCGAAGGCAGCCAGTCGTCACCGCAGCGACCAGTGCTCGGAAGGAAGAAGGTAAAGAGCATGCTAGGAAGAGGAAAAGAGTTTAGGGATAGAATCGCCTTAACTTTTCTATATTCCATGCATTTGGAAGGATGCGGCCGTCGGTGTCCTTGAGCCGAAAGGTGCCAGGCCGGAGGATCTGCACGACGGTGAAGGGGCCTTCCCAGGGGGGCGACAGCTTGTGCTTATCCTTCTTGGTGCGGACCGACGCAGACCAAGTCGCCCGTACCAAGGATCGATCCTCGAACTTGGCGGTGTGGTAGCGGCGCAGGCTTGTTGATATCTGGCCGACCGCAGACGCGGCCACGCCGCGCGCCTCGTCGAGTGGTCGATGGCGTCTTGTTGCGGCGAGCCCCGAGCCTCATCGAAGCTTGCAATCTCGGGAGCCGTATTCCGGTCGATGGGCAAAATGGCTTGTGCCGAACACCATAAAGAAGGGTGTGAACCCGGTCGCCGGTCGGCGTGGTCCGCAGACTCCGGAGGGCGGAGGCGGCTCGGCTACCCAGCCGCTGCGAAATGCTTGAGCCGATCGAAGATCCGCGGCTTGAGTCCTTGAAGGATCATGCCGTTAGTGCGCTCGACCGGCCGTTAGTCCGCGGATGGGCTCTGCGCCTAATCGACACGGATGTTGAAGTCGTCACGAAACTCGAGAAATTCCTTCCCGTGAAGCGTGTTCGTTGTCCGGTGATGATGGAGTTTGGGACTCCAAACCTAAAAACGATGTCGCGGAAGAAGATGGCGCTTGTACCGACGTGGCGCTCACGACCGGCTTGGCCTCTATCCACTTGGTGAACTTATCTACCGCGACGGCGGTGGGTGAAGCCCGGCGCTTTCTGAAGGCAGACCAAATCGAGTCCCAGACGGCAAAAGGCCACGTGATGGGGATCGTCAGTAAAGCTTGGGTTTGGCGGATCGTCTGTCGAGCAAAGAATCGGCATCCTTCGCAGGTGCGTCACGATATGCTCGGCGTCGACACGTGGTTGGCGATGAAACCTTGTCGAAAGGCCTTTCCCACAAGAGATCGGGTCTTTGCGTGGTGACCGCAGACTCCTGTATGTCGTCCGCCAAATTGTTTTCCTTGGTCGGTCAAGATACATTTTGGAGGACCGGAGGACTCCTTTGTAGAGGTCAGGCGATCGGGCGAAGGATTTTGCCGCGGGCGGCGCCGGCCTCGGTCGGTCGGGGAAGTGACCCGTCCGTCAAGCGGTCGATGTAGGGCCTCCTCGGTCGAACTCAAGTGCTAGCACACCGCGGCGATCCGGCCAAGTCTCGCCCGACCGCAGCGTCGGTCGGGCGACCGTCTTTGGATTGGTCGGGTGGCCGCCAGCCACGCGAGTCCACCGGACGATGGGCGCAGGAGGTCGGAGACGAAGATCCGGCGGGACGGGCTCTCTGGAGGCAAGATTGGCGGTGATCGGCCTCGCCATTGTAGCGTCGGTAGCTATGGTGAAGCTCGAAACCCTTGAACCGCTCCTCGGCCGGCGTACTTCTCGGCGATCTGCGGCCATGCGGCGTCTCGGGGCTCCGCGGCCTTCATGGCTTGGTCGACGACAAGCTTGAGTCCCGTGGGCGTAGAGCCGGCGGGCACCGAGGTCGGCAATGATCCGGAGACCGTTGGCGAGCCTCGTACTCAGCGGCGATGACGGGCCGATGGCGGAAATAGCGCCGGTGTGGTAGGGCCGGAGGCTGCATGTCTTTGCGGCGCGCGCTCCACCACCGAAGGTTCGGTAGGTAGCTCGGCCTCCAGTTTGCGGGCTCCGGAAGGCCTCGGGCGACATTGCGGTCGCGACCACGTTTTGGCTTGCGTGAGGAAAAAGCGGGGCGCGGATTACGCCCCAACTTGTGGTGCTCTTGGCGCGCGCGCGTGCGCGTCGCCCGGCGACTTGCGCGGCTCGGGCTCGTCTGCTCGTGTTGGCTCGAGGCGGTCGAGCTCGACCTTCGCTCCTCCAGCTCTCGCGTTGCGTTGGAGCTCGGCGCGGCGAGCTGGCGCGTTCAGCGCCGCTGCTGGTATTCCCCTCCTGTGCCTCGGTCGCGGGGACGGGACCGTCGTAGCAGCGGTGGCTACGGCCAATCGGTATGCCCGCCACGTTGCACTCGCGAGTCGCTGCGGCGGGATACTCGTGTCGGGCTGGAGTCGTGGTGGAAGAGTCTTCCAAAGAACTTCGTGGACGGAGGTTGGGATGTAGCCACCATAGCTACAAGTCGTGGCGGCGGGAGGTGACGGATCTCTGCGCGGGCCGGAGGGCTTTCGCCAAAGGAGGTATAGCGCTCCTCGAGTTCGGCTTTGGGGCCGCGGGCGCTCAAGCCGGAGTGGGGCGAAGGCTGCCGGAGATGGTGTCGAGCTCCCATAGCGCTGCCCTCCGTGGCGGCGAGGATGGCGTCGGCTCTCCTCCGAGGTGACGGTGGCCGAGGGCCGGCGGATCGGCTCCCGAACACGATCATGCCGCGTCGTTGGAGAAGAATGCCATCAAGGAGACGAATGGGAATCGGAGATCTTTGCTTGAAGACGCGTGAAGCCCCTACAGCGCTGCTAACCGCCGGCGTTTGAGCGCCGCAAGTAAATTTGTAAGTCTAAGGGGCTGCGCGTTCCGCTCCTGAATGGTTAGACCACAGAGTCCAAGATGTATCTTGGTTGGGCGAAGGTCCTACTCCGATTAGTGCGTTGGTATTGTATTCATTTGAGTGCGGATGATCGCACTGAGAGTTTTTTACAAGCGAGAGGTGGAGCCTCAACACTAGAATGATCTAAACTTAGCTCTCGAAGGAGAAGAAAAGAAGAAGAGGAAGAAGAGGAAAAAGCTCTCTGTAGCTCTTACTCCTTTTGCCTGTTAGGAGGTTCTGCCTCCTTTTATTCGATCTGAAGGGGCGGGTTACATCGAGAATTGGCGAAGTGCCAGCGAGCTACTTCTAGGGCTTGGTCTTGCCCGCCGTCGACCAATCGTTCGCCGACCGTCGCCGCTCTTGAGCCTATCTTTGGGTCGGTGGTCTAGTGGTCGAGCGGTTAGGTAATCCTCCGGAAGTGGCGTGGCTGCTCTCGTGATCCATGTGGCGCCGTGTAGTCGTGTGACGTTGGGTTGCCTCGGGAGAGCGTGTCCTTGCACCGTGGGTGGTGGTTGATGGGGCGGAGACGTGGCTTCAGCAGCTTATCAAAGCTGTCTTGGGAGGGACCACCGCCTCGCTCGATCCTTGAATGACCGTTCGTGGGGCACGTGGCCTTAGGTTGACACGGGACTCCGATGAGCGACGCGGCTCGAAGTCGGTCGCGGGATCCGTCCCGCCGCGGGGTCGGGAACCTGCTGAAGTCGGGCCGCGGGATCCGTCCGCTGCGGGGTCGGGAACCTCTTGAGTCGGTCGGGATCGGTCGGGAATGGTCTCCTGAGCGGTCTCGTAGGCATTTGGGTAGCGGCCGGGGGCGGCTGTTTAGGTGAGGCCGTGTTCGAGGCCGCCTGCTTGCTGCTCTGGGCTTTGCTTGTTGCAATTGGGCCGTTGGTGCACCCCTGTTTTATGAGTATTCGTCAATTTCCTAAATTGAGTAAAACTTTTTGTCGTTTTTGAGTTGAGTTTTATATCGTTCGATTTTGCTCTTGGATTCGTGTACCGCTCTCCCCACCTTCGTCTTCAACGATGGCGTCTTCACCAACGTCATCGAGTTTAGGGTTTGGGTTTCAGTTCACGGAACCCCGCTCTTAGAATTAAGGTGGGCGACGTGAGTGCAGAGGTTACGATGCGATGAAGTGAAAGTGCTGTTAGGTACAGGCCTGGTGGCCGGTGGTGGGCGATGTCGAAGGACGACTTAGCGAGCTCGAACGAAGAGAAAGAGGGGTGACATGAAGTGGCCGAGGTGACATGCACCGAAGATGGGAAGAAAGAGGGAGGTGGCGGGCGATGCAGCACGGCCCTCGACGCTAGCGACCACACAGGAGGCGACGCTGCAAGGATGGCGGGGAAGAGGGACAGTGTCAAATTTGATTAAGAGGGTTGGGGTGAGGAGACCTAGACTCTTAATTCTCTGTCCTGTAGTCACGAAATTCGACTGAAATTCTTTTTTTTTTTGTACTAAGTGTTGTATAGACAATACAAAAAAGTTCGGATTCTTGACCAGTCGTAATTTCGGCTGCTAGAATTGGGCGTTCGGGAAACAGACGTACAGAACTGTATGCCCGGGAAGATTCCCAGGAATGACTTTTCGCCGCGAGGATTTTCCGTGAAGATCTTGGCGCGCGCGACAACGAAGCTAGCTGCTACGTGGCGCCGCCCTATTGACATTGCACACTGCACGGGACGACGAAGGCAACGGCGGCGCCGAATCATCAAACCGAGCGCTGTTTCCTCGCATTTACATGTAAATCGCGCGATTAATTCCTCGATGGGCACCGCCGTTACTGTGCTCCACACGCCCACTCGCGCCACAGTTACGCGTACGAAATTGTCAGGCACGGCCGGAACTCTCGCGGAGTTACTAACTGACGACCGACGCCGGTTACGCGTATGGTAAAATATCCTTCAGTGCTGCGTTATTATTAATTAGGAACCTCTGTAAAATTTCGATTTTGTTCACATCCGTAGTGTGGTATAGCACAGTTGTGCCGGATGGTGTCTCTTGTGTGTGTACGTGGTGGTATCTCATGTGTATATCTGTTTAGAAAAGGATAGTTGAGTTAAGTCTACGTGGTGGTATCTCATGTGTATATCTGTTTAGAAAAGGATAGTTGAGTTAAATCTACTTCTATCAACCATCTCATCAGCTCTAACAAGCTGTTTAGACTTATCGTTACCTTTGATTTAATCGGCTTATATAACTGTTTAGATCCTTGATGATTATCATATTAGATCGACTTTGAGCGTATTTTTCATCTATCTTACAGATTCTAGGATCAAACCGGCTGGCACGCCTCGAACCTCTTGAACCTGGCGTTTGCATGTGTTTGAACCGATCAATCTGTCATCGTATTTTTCACCGTCAACAATATCTTTCTTGTAATTGCAAAAGAAAAGGGTGTAGCACAGCCAACCCGTACTTAGATCCCCTTGAGAAGACGTGTTGGGTATCCTGCAACCTAACCTGAATGAAGAAAATGGGAAAATCCTAGCCAAGGGAATGAGTCCCCATCACCATATATAACATCGCTTTGGAACATCTCGATCGACGGAGCTGCTGCGTGCAGTGAGCTTTCCAAACCCGGAGAAGAATTCCAATTCCAAGCAAGCATCTAGCGATCGAATGTCCATGCAAGCGATACCTTTCACATGCACGCCATGGAATTGAATTCGAAGGCAGGAGAAAGACTTGGCATCGATCGCGATAGGGATCGAAGCAGAAGCAGAAGGAGAATTCGACAGTAATTTCGGCTGTATATATACGTCTGGTTGACTTGCCCCTTCTTCGAACGAAGATTCAAATCGGGTTTGAACTTTCGGTGTCGATCGGTCAGTTTTTGACCAAGGAAATGAAGGAATCGGTATATATAGCTAGCTGCAGATTTGAAAAATTAACAGGCAGAGGTAGTAATTTCTGGAAAGCTTGGGCGGTTGTTGTTTCAGGTAACTGTCCCAGTAGGCCGTTGAAAAATGCAGGTAATTACCGTACGTCCTGTCAGTCCTGTTCAAAGTTCACACGATACCAGTGAATTGACATCGTAAAGTAGGAGTGCTGACTGTTTCTTTTCTTTTCTTTTGGCTTCAGCCTTTGCTGAAAACGTACAAAAAAACGATGTCCACACACTTTAAAGAATACGTCGCTCATGCATAAAATCTGTAGCAAAAATGAAGTTGTCAATTACCAACACAAATATATCGTGCATTATTGGAGTAATGGTTTTTGTCCTTCTACTCCAGCCTTTCTCGAGAACGTGAACAAAAGAAGAAGAAAAAGACGCCCGGCCACACGCATAAATTCTCTAGCAAAAATGAAGTTGTCAATCGCCAACACAAAATATCATGTATGGTGCCATTCAAACAACCCTTATATCCCAAATCCGTGCTAGGTGCTCCCAAAATTATCCGATCAAGTTGGAGTTGTTAGGTGCTCGATCGTAAAAACCACGAATCGCAGTCTATAACTGTATTAGATCGATCAACAGCATCTGACGCTTATGATCGTTTGGAACACGTAAATTTTATAAAAAAATATGCATGCATATGTACATAGCCTTATGTTTTTCCATGTAGCTAATCCTACGAAGACAAGTCACTAATCGAGCGTACGTACGTGGTTTACACGGTACACATGTGTATATGATCACATGATATATGGAATCGATGGAATGTTAAGCAGCTAGCAATGCATGCTCACACGGAACTAATTAACATCGTGCGCGCGTCATACATACGGCGCCGTGGAAGCTTTGGAGTTTGGAGTCGTGCGATGCCGGCTAGTTCGGCACTTGCTAACAACAGCTATCCCATCTATTTAGAAATATAAGATCTCTAGATTTAATAATCTTATTTAAAAATATAAGATTTACGTATCGATTTAATGAGACTTATTTTTACTATATCCTTATTATTCCTTCTCAATCGTATGTATTTATTCTTTACGAATCCACACAAAGCATTATCTCCCATCAATTAAGTGAGGTATCTAACCCGTTTTCTCTTATACCTTTCACCGCAACCTTAATCTTTATGCAAAGTCAAAACACGCCTTAAATTTTTGAACGAACGGACTAATATTTTTTTTTTGTTTGCTTTTGCTTTCGGGTCTTATGCAACTTTTTCCAGTCGATTCGGCGGGATAAAGTCGCAAGTAGGTGAGATTAATTGAGAATTTGTACGGAACACACAACCGCACGTGCACGTGCACCTAAAAAGGTTGTGATCAAAGTTTCAAACTCGATCAAGTTAATTACGTGTGTGCACGAGGAACTAGCTTAGAATCTGCATAATTAATCTGAGTACAAGTTCCTATAATGGATCGGACATGCATGAAGGAGAAGAAAAAAAAATCACGGACATGTAAATTGTGCTCATGTCTAGCTAATCCATCGTCATCGCCCGACGAATCATCGAGCTTATCTGAGAGAAGATTGTGGCACACGTTTGGAGACTTGCGGAAAGCGCATGACGGCCGGAAAGTATGGGCAGCCACTGTCACACTAAAACATGTGATATTAGTTTAATTATTAATTAGCATAGAGGCTAGTCTATCAAGGTCACATCTCTAA
Organism: Otatea glauca; assembly: GCA_036346275.1. Lineage (NCBI taxonomy): Eukaryota > Viridiplantae > Streptophyta > Magnoliopsida > Poales > Poaceae > Otatea > Otatea glauca. The sequence goes on from CM070721.1 coordinate 60,172,589, forward strand.
AACATGTGAAAGAATGCACGAGGTGTGCACTTCCCAGATAGAGCTTATCTCTAATTGATACAACGTTCTAGCTACCATCGTTTTCCTATTGGATAGATTAGCTTATCTTCTAGTCCTAATTCATTCGCCTACGTATTGTATATATGGGATCTTACGTAGGTATAGGTTACTAGCTACACACTTCGTTGCAAAATATATAGATTCTCGATTGCCTTAGTCTTGTTTTAAAATATATATACAACGTACTACACAAATTGAGGGGGTATTGGTGAGTATTTTCCATAGGTTATATAGGTTGAGATATCTAAACGTGTACATGCATGTGTTTATATATAGCTAAAATGACATATATATATATATATGAGACCAGAATATATACGGAAGATCGGTTTCAATTTTTAGGTATACTTAAAGAGTTAGGATATATAGTATTATTTGAGGAAACTTTTGCGACATGTAAGCATGCTTATTTAAGTATGCACAGTTAGGCGTACGACTTACCTGGGCAAGGTGGAATGTTGGAGCTCCTTGTTTGTGTGTGTATGAATCTTAATTAATTTAGAAGCAACCAAATAAATTAGTGCGTGCGTGCATGCATTGTTCATCTATGTTTGTTTGATGGGATGGGAGTCCCATCATCCCATGTATTGGTTCTTATATAACAAAAAAAATAATATGGCACCTTTTTGCGACCAATATATGATTACTGCATGATTGATATATTTCTTCCAACTTAGATCAAAACGATACTTCACCAAACAAACTAATATGGAATTAATAAGGGTTTGTCTGATACTCCGATCCCTTGTCTGAAACATCCAGGAAATTACATTGAGTTACCCAAAGTCACAAGTTTAAGCGGAGGAGTATGTAGCAAGGTTGCTAGGATTGGAACCCTAAGTAGGGATCAATTTCATGTTGACATATATATAATCTATTTAGGACTGCCGGGGGATCGAGTAGTACACATGAGGATGAAGAACATTATCGGAGAGTAGATTGCTCTGCAGTAGTAGTACTTGGTGTCGAACACGGCAGAAGGGCAAGGATGCGTCATGCGTGAGCCAAAGTCTATAAGAATCAAAGAGTCGGCACCGTCTTTAATTGACATGAGGGATACGGCGAAAAATATAGTACTAGTGATATATACTCATTTGAAAGTTCATGCCCTAGGGCTAGGGATCGATGTCTAGCTTCGTCATTTCTTCTTTAATTAGCCTAGATAATGGAATGCGCATGTCCCATGATAGGTGGATAGATATGTAACGTGTTCACAAGAAATTTGTCCTTGTGTACATGCGTACTTATACATCTGTACATGGTACACATATATTTGGCTAGTGTAACGACACGTCGTTATTCTTACGGTTGAGTGGCTGAGCTTGTCCTCCTGGAATGGTCTCATCAAGGCTAAACATACTCCATCTCTTGCGTATATATGTACGCACGTACATGCATGTGCATATATACGATATATGCATGGAATTAATTCAAACTGTCGTTGCTAGAGCGATAAGTGTACATGCGTGTCGACCATTTCAGCAACAAAACTTCAGCGCCCAAGCTCCTTACGACAAGGTTCCCACCCCCATCGATCTCAGACAGGGATTGTACGTGGTTTGAACGGGGACTGCAAGCTTAATGATCCTATTCAATAAAACCGTCTGATCTAGCGAATCGACGGTCTAGATGTTTAAAAACGCGTGCTGCAGTAACTTGATATAGTAGATGCCACAGTAAAAAAAATCGCTACCATGTTTTTGCTACAGTACCCACAGAAAAAATCTCGTTCGTCGGTTTTTCATCGGACGGTTGAATAGGGACTGCTAAACCTGTAGTCTCCATTCAACTGCATACAAACCCTGTTTATCGATCTCAAATGTAAGCCTACAGATCTATAACTAGCTAGCTCTAATGTCTTTTATATAGGCAATATATAAGAAGTTACAAACTCCCTAATACAATGAGGATCGAATTCTGCTTTCATTTGGCGTGCGCTATAATTAAATCATTAAATATAATTTGATTTCCAAGTACCTATTTTATGCTCACTATATGCCTTCTTTAGTTTGCGTGAAAATTTCAAACAAAAAAATCTCGAAAAATAATGGATATGTAGTGGACAGAAGTTTTAGGATCCGTAAATTTTTTTAAAATCAAACTCGACCAGATCGACTTGACAGAAAATGAAGGGGGTGGAAATGAGGCAGCGCAATGGAATAGAATAAACGTGGAAAATCAAAGTTTATGACAGAATTTTACACTTTCTATATCTTGCAAACGATATCGGGCTTGATCTTGGAACTTTGTAGAGCTGTCGATTTTTTGGAAAATTCTATGCGAATTACGTTTAGCAAGTAATCATTGACATGCGGTTAGATATGAGGTATGAATGATAACTAGCATGATTTTCCACACATATAGGAACTTATTCTTTACACAAGAATCTTTCAAGATTTGATGTGTGTAGAACTTTCATATTTATGGCATTTCTCAAACTTTTCTAGACGACAATTTCTGGATGAAGTACATGCATATTTACCGACATACATGATGTGTTTCTATACACCACTATTTGAAAGCTACATAAATATTAAAATATGGATAAAAGGATGGATAATAATTACTTATCTCTTTTTTTACTTTAAGATTTATACTACTTGATATTAAGAGGGTGATACATAGAGCACTGCTCCACACGCATGGATGAATTATTTCTTTTGGTTAAAAATGCCCCAGCGCACTACTAGGAAAGAAATTCAAAAGACCGTGTTTGTGTCCCTATCCATGAATTGAGGTGGACTGAGGAAGCATCCACGAATTTGGATTGATTGGGATTAGATGTGATATTGATGCAAGCTTTTTCTCTACCTTTTTTTCGGCTACCCCTCTAGACAAGAATGTGGTCCAAAGTCCACATTTCATTTCCCATACGCAGAGAATGCTTGGCTCCACTCGTTCTTTCATTTTCTTCTTGAAGTCACTGGTGTAATGTCGATAGGTAATTGCAAACTACTACCTTGACTTCATAGCATTTTATCCTGCAAGGTTGCAACACCAGCCACAGAACTCTTCACTAGGGCTCACCGATAAAACATGCATTTATCATTTTATCGTCAATAATCGATCGATGCGCATCCAAAGAGGAGAATTTTTTGTAGCATCTCCATAGAATCATTCAAAGGACGCAATGCAAATTTGCCAAGTCATGTACATGTCTCCCATGTGTATATAAATCAAGCTAGCTAGGTGCATAGGCACAAATTGATCTCTGGATATCGATCTTACTGTACAGATTTTGAAACAAGTAAAGGGGTAAGTAATCATTATCTACTATTTATTTATATTTTAATATTTATACAACTGTAAAAAAGAAAAGTATAGAAGCACCTCTCAAAATCTTTGCCTACGCACAAATTCTCTTGTCATCTTATGGCCAACATTTTACAGCCAATACAATAGTCAAGACAATAAAGTTAGCAACTTGAACTCTGTCCCTAACAAGGTAGATGAAATCGAATTTCTGAGGGATATATCAATTTCTACATGCTTTTGACAAACATGGAAGAGTAGTACGGTGCTACTTGTTGGACATGCATGTGTACATATTCGCTTTCCCATTTTCTTTGGAAAACCCAGAGAGGAGTTGAATTAATTGACTTTAAATATTTAAGTTCGATGTCTACTTCTGAATTAAATCTATACAGTCGATCTGTACATGTAAACAAGCAAAAACGTACGTACGTAGACCTCACTACTAGTTTTCTTGAATGAGTTTGTCAAACCTAGCCACATAGACAGAGATGGCTAATTAATGTTGCGTTGAACAAATTAAGTTAACCAACGAAATCGACAATATTATTTTGTCAAACAGGAGAACTATTATTCACCGGTCATTTTAAGTAGACCCAGGCAAAATCAATCAATAATGTGAGCTCGATCGATCCATATTCCATATATGCGCAAATGCAAGCACTACTTGAATTATACTGTCGCTGTCTCGTGAACATGAACAGAGTCCAGCTTTTTCCCCAAACTGGGGCAACCTTATAATTTTCTTCTGATTGTTCAGTACCCTTTTGGACAGCAAGTGAGCATGTATGTTTGACTGGACTAGGTCAGAAAAGTCAGCCTTTTCTCTCTCCCCCCATTCATTCGATCGGCCATATATAGTACACATTTCTGCACGGTAGGCAACAAAGAAGTACTTAAATATTAGTGTGTGCTCATCATCGACTCATCGTTTGGCCAAACTCTCTACATATATACAGGTGCTTAATTTTGTAGTAGGACCATCGATCTGTACATGTGTATCAGAAGCTTGAGATCGATCAGCTGAAGGGTGAAGGCTCAGAAGCAGGCAGGGCTAGGCAGGGAGAATGCGAGGGTTTGAGAGGAGAGGAGTCCGGCAGTACAACCGCACCGACGTGCCGCGGATGCGGTGGACGGAGGAGCTGCACCGGCAGTTCGGCGAGGCCGTCGAGTGCCTCGGTGGTAAGGACGGTGAGTTCCACATGCATGTATATATGCATACATGCATCACAAGGCCAGCCGGTTAGCTAATTAATTAATTACTCTTGCATGCATGCATCATCTGTGCTTTTATTTGATTAGCTTAATTTCAGTAGGGACCAAACTATTTTTTTAAGGAAGTCGATTAAGGATAATCGTTTCTTGATTTTGCTTTTCTTTTTGGTTTTGAGGTTTGGATCTCGATCCTTAGTCGGCATATGTTAGGCAGGAAGACGGTAATGGATTCCACCGGGGAAAGGAAAAGGAAAATACGCGATATATATGCATGCATTATGTACACCATGAGATTCCGCTCCTTTTTTTTTTCTTTATCTCTATTTGTTGTTTACGGGCGATAATAATGCTGCAATTAAAAGATGACTTCACCTTTGTACATCCGAGAGCCGTCACAAATCAGTGGAGAACCTACAAAATGCATAGGTATATATATATACACAGTTCAATGAGTTAGATACAAGAAATTTTCATTTTATTAGTCAGAAAGTTATGTAAGGAACCTTCATCCTGAAATTAGTTATCGTCTTCCAATCTTAAATATAATGTTTGTATTATTTTATCAAATTTTTCTCTGAAATTTAATCAACTCGATCTTTTCTATGTTAGTTGCGTGTGTGCTTCAATTTTCATGCATGTTAATTGTGAAAGATTAAAATGAGTAGTAATCCAATTGCAAAAGTTTCAAGTAATATTTTTATCTCATTATTGTATTATTTTCCATTTACCTGTCTGTTATCAAATTAACACATATCTTGTGATAGTTGCAACTTATTGCTAGCTAGTCATGGGCCTTTCCTACTGCATAAATAAGCTAGTAGCCGACACAAGTGTGTTTTGGCTGCACCGTCACGCGAAAACAGCATAAAATGTGCACAGAGGTCTCAGAAGAAGAAGAAAAACTCTGGACTGTCGATATCTAGATTGATATATATGCAGCTATCCGAGCATAATTTAATCATGGTGTTCATGAGAATACAATCATATGTATTGAACTATTTAGTCATTTATTAATTTTCAGATAAGATCGATCCATGGAATGACAACATATATATGGATCCACGCATTCTTTGGCATTCATCCATGATCCATCTAGTCAGAATTTAATTTGGAGCTCATTAATTCTTCAGAGTTGGTACGGTGTTTGACAATCTCTTCTCTTCTGTCTGTCAGAAGCAAAACCGAAGCGAATTCTTCAGTTGATGGGCGTGAAGGGAGTCAGCATATCTCATGTCAAGAGCCATCTTCAGGTACGTACTTTTATATAGGATTTTCCATGTATGCATACAATATTGCAGCACAAGTACATACATATGTCTCTGCTTTCTTTTTCAGATTTTTATGCTAATACTAGCTAGCTTTATTGACCTGACCCAACCTTTTTTTCTTAAAAAAAATGTCAGATGTACAGATCAAGTTCTAGCAACAACAGCAACCATCAGGCTAGCCTCCCGAAATTGATAGACAAACGTGTGTTTATGAACCGTGAAGACCACTGCGTTTATGCGCCACAGGATGGAAACACGGCAGCTTCAGACAAGAACCCTTACACCATGCTCCGCTGCAGCCACTCGTCACCATACCAAATGTGAGTGTGCACTAATTAATCTGGTCTAGATGTTCTCTGTACACAGCTATATATATTTATACGTATTGCAGTTTTCTAAATATTGATTTATACATACTTGCAGACCATCAATAGAAGTTTTCAGAAGTTGGGAACAAAGTAGAGGGCGTCTTCCATGGAACTCCAACGTGCTTACAACAGAAAAGGTAATTAAATGTTTTTTCTTCTTGGAACAATCTACAGGCACGTCGTCAGCCTCAACGTGATCATCTATGGCTCTATGCATTATAATTGTTCCACATTTTTTTATTCCTTAGTCTAGTAATTTCCATATGACCACAAACATAAGTAAATATATCCAGTTTATGTATATCAGTATGAGGTGTAAAAAGCTATGATCAAATTCAGAGAAAGTTTATTTAAATAATCTATCTTACCATCTTACATGTGCTGTTCTCTAGAAGCTTCATTTTGGTTATATGCATTAGGTGGCAGGCAGGCAGCAGGCTGCCAAACTACCATACTGCCGTGTCCGTGTATTGACTAGCAGTCCATACCTGCATGCATGGTCGAAGATCTTGAGCTAGCTAAACTGTCTCTGCAATGTAATACATTTTGCCATCAAGCTTAACAACCGAAAATTATGTTGATGCAGGCAACTAGGCCAAGTCACACTACTAATAAGAAGCCTCAGAAGCAAACGGACTGCAACCTGACGCTGTCCATCGGCTTGTGGGAGGAAGCGAGCAGCGACGCCGACGGCTCGAGCACGATCAGCGAGGAGCTCACCGCGCCGTCGAGGGACGAAGGGTTCGGCTCTCCGGCAGCAGGTGATCACTTCGTCGCTACTGTGAAGGAGAGCAATCTGCCGGATCTAAACCTGGACCTGACCATTTCATCCTCTTGGCTCACCTGATGACGACATAGGGCCTGCAGTATAGCTGCATGCAGTTTGTGTATAGCTATGTGGACAGATGTAGAGCGGATACTGTCAGGTGATTGTGTGTCACGGCATGCTTTCAGCCCTGGTGTAGTTTTTTCTCTCTGCTCGTTCGATTAGAGAGCGGGACTTCAGACGAAGACGGGTGAGAAATTTTGACAGATTGTTCTCCTGAATTTCTCATCCCTCATCATCCGGACTGTCCTATTTCTGATCGAATTATTGTGCCTAGCCTAGACACTGAGATTTAAAGGCATGCGTTCTGTATATTAGTGCTAGCCATTTCAGTGAATGGCAGAGGATACCAATCTAGAATATTGCTTACTGGCTATATCTTGACTTTATTATTTTTTTAGTCCTTGTTTTTTCTTAGACAACATACAAGTTGTCCTTATGATACATTCTGCCCTTCTCCATCGAGATTACTAGTGCTATCTTCACCACTAATCTGTTTAGTCAGCTCGCTCGGAAGCAACTGACTTAAAATGGACGCACTGCCAATTTGCTGCAAATGTTAATTACACTGGTCTTGTTCTATGTCACTACCGCAATATTATATTATATAAATATTTGTTGTGCGTACTGTAATTACAATATGATATTATGTGTGTGTGGGGGGGGGGGGGGGGGTGTGGGTGGCGCATTTGCCGCTAATCTTTTACTTTTGAAATCGCAAATTAAGATTTGTAGGGACTTATCACGATCAGCAAACACATGTAAGCAGCCAAACATACGCACACACACTACGAAACCTAGAGCGATGGCCAGTATAACCCAAGTATAATGGCGATGTCGCGCAGTGCCATTCACAATTTGCAACTACCAATAGACAACAAGAGCATTCAGGAAATGCATGGAGACTGGAGAGCAGGTGTCACACTGTCAGTCACGTACCAGGGAGAAGACGCAGAGGAAGCGGGCCGGAACTCCCGAGCGGATGTATAGAGCAGAGCTAGCCGACGCCGATCGAGACGACTGCCGAGGTCGAGCAGGGGATCGACGGCGAGATCAGGATGAAGAATGGCGAAGCAGCTGGATAACAAGCTAGTCGACACACATGGAAGAACGCGGGTCAGTCTATTCCGATCTCTTCATTGCTGAGCTACGGTTATTTCTTACATGCATGGCCATGGGTGCTTTGTCTTCCTTCTTAATTCCTTCTTGATGTGATGTATCGGGGCTCTATTTTTGTTTTGTTTGATAATGTTTATGTTCATTGCACGATGAGAGAGTTTAGTAGTTTTAAGAGGATAGACCCTGATCTTAGCTTGTAAAATTATCTTCGTTTTCCTAATGGAATAGAGGGAGCTGGAATGCCTCCATTTCTAAAAAGCGCATACAAGAAAGGGCAAGTTTTGATTGGCGAGGATGCAAGTTTAATTTATATGAGACGTAACAAACTCACTGTGTCAGTCAGAAGCATAAAACTAAATAAGCTCGAAAGGTGATCTAAAATTTGATTTGAATTCTCTGGAGCTCAAAGTACCAAAGTAAAACTGAATTTTAAAACGACTCAAAACAAAAATTTCTTGAGCTCAATACTAAACCAGGAATTTGCCAAAATGGTCACTCACTTCCTGTCAGCCATGTCTATTCAATGACATGAAAACTGAACAATGAATGCTTTAGGGTCCTCAGCTCCGAATTTATGTACTTTAGTTCAGTTGTTGAGAACTCAAACAAGCTAGTTTTGAAGGAACTAATATATAGTTGAATGCAAAGTTCTTGGGAGAAGGATTGTACATGAGTAGCTGACACAGCCTTATGCGAACAAAACTGAAACGAAATATCTGTGGAGCAATGCTTCTGTACTTCCTAAGAAAGTCTTCTCTGAAATATCTGAAACTGAAAGGAAACTCAGCGTTGAAAACTTGCACTTTCCTTTGGGAGTTACTCATATATTAGTATGTTGTATGCCTAATAGTATAGTAGTGAGAGGTTTCGTACGTAGTACTATATCATAAAGCAGAACGTGGCTATAATAGTGAGGTTTTAAAATTGGTTCTAATTCCTTTGGAAGTTATCATAAAGGCTGGCTTTGCGGTGTATAATGTCAAAAGAAAGGGCATGGGTGTGTGTGTATTATTTGTCATGTGTCGAAGATTAGATGAAGACAGCACTACAATGTTAGAAGGCATTCCAAATCAGGATGAAAGTGGGATAGGATGTAGGTAATGTGGCACTTGTCCGCATAAGCCGCCAAAGTTTATGCGGGCTTATGCGGCAGCTCATCAACAGTTATGATAGCCAAAGCGGCACCCACAACCCACCTAAATTTTGGCGTCCGGTGCTTCAATGTTAAGAAACATTCAACCAAAAGAACTCCCAAAATGACTCAAGTAGCGTAGGTGGACGGCCAATCATCGCGGCTCTCCTCGTCGGGGGGTAGTGGAAGCAGAAGCATCGTTGTGTGCTCGAGCAGCTGGCCAGGGAGGATGACACAGACATGGACGCTGCCCACATGGTGATCGCGCCTGACCGTGAGTCCACACTGCTGGATGAGCTCTCACAGCTCGCCGCACTGATCACCCCTCTCGGGCTCGACGGCGGCAAGTGCATCCACGCCGCCGCGCGTTTGCGCTTATTGTCGGCGTCGTCAGCCATGCAAAAGCCTATGAAGCCCGCTGTCGCCTCCTCGTGGATGATCTTGGTGCACTTCGCCACTTCGTCCTGTGGCACTAGTGACACCCACGGCCATCCGTTGAGCACATATACACACGCTCCATGGTCACAACTACGACGACGAAGAGTAATTTGATCATAGTACAACAAGAAAAGCAATAACTGTGCCAAACACTATTGACAACATGCAGTGCGCCTGCAGTGCTAACCTTGGGGGCATTGATAAGCAACAAGAGCTCGGTGTCACCGCCACTGCAGGCTGTCGCAAGCAATGCTGCCGCGGCCCACGCCAACGGCTGGTGCCGAGGCTATTTGCAATCTATTGAGATTAATCTTGTGCATGAAATCCAGTTTTGGTTAATGTCAGGAGTCTAGTCGGTTTTGGTTTTGTTTTTCCTGTTCGGAGTCTTCTGATACTTAGTTGCAGAGTTCGTGTTATTTGAGTTCTGTTGTCGGACAAGCACAGGAGTTTTTGTCTTGGTTAGAACTTGGATGTTTGAGTTATTGAGTTAGAGTCTAATTAGTTCATGCAATCCGGATTGTTATCTGTATCTGAATTTAGTTTATGGTTTTGTAATCTCTAACTATATAAGCAATAGAGGAGAAAAACAGAAGCTGCATGCAGTATTTGCAGCACCCAAAAAAAGATACTTGTTTGCCGATACATTATTCTGCTGCATGTTTGATATGCTGAACAGAGAAGAATTAAGTCTTCCCGTCCAGAGATATCAGGCTTAGCGTTGAAGTAGTATTATATCTGCGTTGCCATTGATGTTTACTGCTTCACGTATTGTCATTGTCATCTGTCGATAGAAGTATAGCTGTGGTTCTGTTGCATCTTCAGAACAACAGAACCGGCAATACAAAGGCGTTTTCAGGTTACGGTAAGGAAGTAATCTGACAGCTATCAAAGGAAGAGTTTCAACACAATCTGCGACGCATCCACAGGCATAAATAAAGATCAAGCCTTTGCTCAGAACACGGAGGTGTCGCTGCACTCGGTGGCGCAAAGTTGGAAGTCGAGGAGCAGCGGCACCCGCGTCTCCTCCACCTTGGCGGCGAGCGCGACGTAGGCGACAGCGGCAAGCCGCGCCATCCAGGGGCTGTCCCTAGCTGGAGGACGCTGCCAAGGAAGCATTGCACCGCACACAAATCAGCAACCACCAAACACGAGTGCGATGTGGGCTAAACGGGTGTAATGTGGACTACATGAGCTGACCGCAAATGCCACTTAATTCATTAATTAGGATGTGGGTGTCCACTTAATATTTTATACGGGCTAAATTAAGCGGGTTAACGGACAACCCGCACCCACTTACATCCTGAATTCCAAAAATGGTTTTGAGGCGTCTTAAAAACACTAGAAATAATGGTGCAGGTAAAAGTCACTAAAAGCACTTCACAAAATCGCCTCCAGAGCACCTTAGAAGATTTCTCCATCTTAGAATATTTCTCGAGGCACTTCTGAAAATGGTTTGAAAGTCTTTTTCTAGGCGTCTACCGAAAACACCTTTAAATCTCCGTACATTCCCTATAGCATTATATTCACAATATATTCCCTATAGCATTATATTCACAATCAAATCACAGTATGGATCATAAATTGGGAAGCTAGGCAGCGGCCAAGCAAGAAAATTTCTGCACAGGAAGCTATATAGTAAGAAATATATGATAACATGTGCCAAATGATAAAGGGATTAAATATTCTACTACACATTATTTAACATTACCTAATATGCTATTCAGGTACTTTTCTTTATTAGATAGGAAAACTAACTAACGAAGCAAGCCAACAACGGAGGCATCTCTTCTGTGATACGATAGGACACTTTGGCGTGTGGAGCCATTATAATTAGTCTTTGCTCAGTAGATAAGGAAAGTAAAACTTCTCTTCAATATGATATTCCTTTGATTTACCATATATATTTTATGAATAGATAAATAGATCTAAGCCATGAATAAAAATGATTAAGGAGATTGGGCAACCAAGATTTTCTCTTTTTTTAGAATACTAGTTCAGTGCCCGTGCATTGCTACGGAAAACAAAATTCATAACAAAACATAAAGGTCAAGCAATAAAAGAAAATAGCCGAGACCACACCCTTGTACGTCGGGGTGGCGAGGATCGTCAGGCTTGTGCCGGACTCTAGTATCGCGCCGCCCTTCCTCTCGACGTTCCACACTTCGTTGGGGATATCGAGGGCCTCGCTGGCGAAAGAGATGGCCTCCACCGTCAGGGTGTAGAACGGACTCGTCCCGCCATTGAGAAGCAGCGGCGTCTGCAATGACGACACGGCTGCGAAGCTGGAGGCCGTGTCTGGGCCTGGGCCGAAGGTGAGGTAGCTGGTAGCGTTGCGCAGGGCGAGGTGATCATCAACCAGGTAGTAGGAGAAGCGGCCGCCGAAGCGCGCGGCGGCGCGAGACGCGAAGGAGATGTTGTTGTTGCCGAGGTTGAGCACGCCGTCCGAGGCCTGGAAGCTCTGGCCGTCATACAAGGTGGTGCACCCTAGCACCACGTCCTGGAGCTTCGCCTTCTTGTCTGGCCTGCCACCAGACAGCGCAACGGTCGCCGAACCGGTGTTGACCAAGCCGCGCGCCGATAAGCCGTCTTTGTACCTGCCACGTCCACGATTAGGTGATGTTACTTTAGTTAGTTAGGATGGGGACGGGCACACGGCGGCGTCAACGTCGACAGCCGTGGTGTCGCCCATGGTTCTCGCTCGACTTGCTCTGTTTCTTGCATGCGCGAGGCGAGGCGGGGTGGGACGGATGGCTATGGTTGCATGCTTGTAAGACCACGGCACGTACGTACATTTTCTTGATTTGCACGCTGTGATGACGCCATCACAGATTCACAGCTCAAGTCAAACAAAGTAAAATTTTCTTTTCTTCTATCCAAATTTTACGTAATCTTCTACAAAGATATCAATTTCCAATCAATTATTAAATTGTGGTATGATACACTACTACTTTCCTTTTCTTCTGTCCAAATTTTACGTGATCTTTTACAGAGATATCAATTTCCAATCAATTATCAAATCATAATATGATACACTACTACTTTCCTTTTCGTTAGGGGGCAGGGGGTGGTGAGAGAACGGACCACCGCCACCAACTGAAAATTAGAAGTAGTAGAGAATGTGGGATTTTCTAGCAATTTTATTTTTTTAGATTAATATGAGAATTTCTAGCATTTTCTAATTAACGTGGGGGCTTCTAGTAGGACCTCTAATTAGTGTATATGATACGATACGATAGGACGCTTTGGCGTGTGAGCCATTATAATTAGTCCATTACTCAGTAGATAAGGAAAACAAAACTTCTCTTCCATACAATATTCCTCTGATTTACCATATGTCTCTTATGAATAGATAAATAGATCTAAGCCGTGAATAAAAATAATTAAGGAGATTGGACGACCAAGATTTTCTCTTGTTTTAGAATAATGTGGAATTTTCTAGCAATTTTCTTTTTTAGATTAATGTGGGAATTTCTAGCATTTTCTAATTAACGTGGGTCTTTTAGTGGGACCTCCAATTAGTATATAAAAAGATGGCATCTTTTCTTCAGTTGAAGTGTACAAAATACAAATTGATCAAACTCAAATTCCCAACATATACAGATTGCTACGGTGAAGCTGCTGTCAAAAGAAGAACAAAGTCTTTTTCTGGTTACAGATTTAAGACAGAATAAACACTTGAAGTCTATTGCTCCGAAAGATTTTCTTCATTCCAGAAGGATATAATTGTGTTTTTATGTTCTGAGAATAGAGAGGAAATATTTTTTCTTCCCTTCGGCTGTCCTCTTGCAAAACAACGCTGGAATTTGATTGTCCTACTCCCCCAAATATGGATGAAAAAATTGCAGACCAGGTGGTGGGAAGGTAGTTGTGAGACTATGTGGAGGTCAACTTATGGATATGTGATGAGTATTTGATATTTATTAGGTCTGTGTCGATTTATGTGAGTCTGTTTTGGTTTGAAAAATTGAATTTGCAATTTTGGGCTGGTGTCGGTCTTTTCAGTGAGCTTGAGCGATGAATTTAACTGGGAATCCATATTGATGTTAATTAAATATTGCATATTATGTTGTTCAATGCGATGTGGTATTTTGCTTGACTGTAATGGTTGCAGGACTTCGGAGCTAGGTCATGGTGAGGCGGAGGAGACCGGGATTAGGCTAGGAGAGCTGAGGTCTAGATGGTTAAGGTGAAGTCGAAAGATGATTAAGGTCGGAGAGTTACTGCAAGCCGAGATGACAAGTGGATGGATGACATGCTAACTTAAGCCATACTTGGATCAAGGGTTTACGGGTGGAGTAGTGATTAGTTTAGTGTCAAATGGTTAAAACTCGTTATGTTGTTGGGTTTCGAGTTAGCCCATGTATGAGTGATTGAGTTAATTCTAACCCTTGATAAGAGTCCTTATAGGAGAAGGAATCAAAAAGTGGAGAATCCTAATTCTTGATGAGGTTTCTTATGGGAGAAGAAAGTCATTCAAGGGTGGAGATTGACTATGTTATGCTATAAATAATTGGACCGACTAGAGAGAGGTGAATAGGAGCCATATACAAAATTCCCGTTAATTAAAACTAGAGAAGATTTAGAGCATAAATTGTATGGAAAATCCAGTTTACGATTACCCTCAGATAGCTTGCAATGCACTCACCATCAGAACACGGACACTCATCTGTTTTCTCGGTCTACTTGTCACGATGCGCGCAACGAGCGGAGCGACAGGAGAATTTGAATCTGGTTGCTTTTCTCCTTGTCACGTTGCCTCCAAACCGAGTAGATTTTTTGTGACTTCAATTTTTTTATTTGAGTTTAAATTTTTTGACTTGATTTTTTGGATGAATTTGAAATTTTTTGAGTTGAAATTTCTCGACTTGAAATTTTATAGCCAAAACTTTTCAAACCGAAAGTTGTTTAGTCAAACTTTTTGAAACAAATGTTTTTTGAATTGAAAGTTTTCTAAGTTGAAACTTTCCGATTTGAAAAATTTTGATTTAAAACTTTTTCATATTGAAATTTTTTGAGTTGAAATTTTCTGATTTGAATTTTTTTGTTTATTTTTTTGAGTTTTAAATTTTAAGTTGATTTTTTTAATTAAAACTTCCTATTTAAAATTTTCAAACTGTAAATGTTCTAATTTTAAAATTTTACGTTAGAGAGGGAAGAAGGGGTGAGAGAAGTGAGTAAAGAAAAGAGGGAGGTGGAGGGAGAAGATGAAACATATAATTCTAAAAAAGGTGTCCTTAAATTTGTAGATTTGAGGTTAATCTCAAAATAATCATACTCGAAACTGTATTTGATAGGATAACTTGTATAAGAATTAGGATTACAATTTCCATTAAAAAAATGTAAGAATACAGGATTGCAAGTTCCATTAGAAAGAGAGAGAGGGACCGGGTTCAAAACAAGATACCAGAAACAGAAACTTGATCTTGAAGTATGGACCGTCTGATCTTTAACAGACGGCCCAGATCCCAGTGATTTGCTAACTGCGTATTTTGCAGAAAACCGCCTCACATTTTGCTTCCGATCACTCGACTCCCCCTCCACCAAACCAAACACCTTGTAGAGACATTAGCGTTGCAGCTTAGGTTTTGGGACTCGGCGACGGCGTCCAGCGCTTCGCCGGACGGCCGGAGTCCACGCCTCCCCGACCCCGGAGCTCCAACGGGCTGCCTCGCCGATGGCTACGGCCTAGTTTTGGAAACTCCAGAAGCATACGGTGCCGCACTCCTCCGTGCTTGCTCCCGTCTCCCCCCAAATCCCATTCCGCGCCCCGCCGTCCGCTTGCCGCCGGCGAGAGGGGAGTATCGCCGAGATGTCGGTTCTAATAGTCACCAGCGTGGGAGACATCGAGGTGGATCTCCACACCCACCTGTGCCCCCTTACCACCAAGAACTTCCTCAAGCTCTGCAAGTAAGCACCCGCATCTAGGGCTTGTTTCCATGTGTAGATTAATTCGTGTAGTGTGGGCAATATGGTTTCTAACTGATGCTTTAGCCTTTACAAACCTGCCGAGAGGGCAAATTTGGCGTCGCAGGAGTGCTACTTGTTTGGTTGTATTTTAGAGTTGCGCGGGGGTGGTGTTATTTCTATTTGCAAATGTGTTAAGCTTCTTAGTGCTCTTGCTAACATCTTATAAGGTCAATTGAACTGTGGATGAGAGGATTGGCCGCTGATGTTACTCACTGAGCAAGCGGAGCTCTGGTCACCATCTTATGGTGCAATGGAGGACCGCTCTCTGGTGCTTATAGTTGTTATCATTAATTCCTAATTTTCTATGACATCCTGGGAACTGAATTGAGCCTGTGCTGTGGTTCTTTCTGTGTTTTCATCCTGTCTCCAAATTAGTATTACAAATGACAGTGCTTATAAATCTGGTTGCCTTTTAACCACGAAATAATGGACAGTAGCATTTCATGGACGAGTTGATTATTTGTAATAATTAGGGTACTCATTCTCTGGTCTTACGCTTTGATTTACCAGAATGAAGTATTACAATGGGTGTCTGTTCCACAAGGTGGAGACGGATTTCTTGGCACAAACTGGGGACCCAGCCGGAACTGGCACTGGGGGTGATTCTGTATACAAGTGAGCACTTTTTTTACTTGAACTTTCAATGTGTGCATTACTTCATGTCAGTTCCCCAACTTCTCTTTTGTTTTTTGAGTTACTATGCTCGAACCATATAAGTTGTTCTTCTGTGTCTAATATTAAATTGCATCTTGGGTGTTTACTGTAGATGAATTGTTCTTGTAGAGCCTTTTTGAATTATTTTTCTTTTTTTCTTTTCCATGTGTGGGCACTAACGATTGCTCAGATGCCTTATTGTCACCTATTGTCAAAGATGTGCCTGAAAAGTGGATCTTGTTTCTGCAGGTTCCTTTATGGTGATCAAGCTCGGTTTTATGACGATGAGATCCGTCCAGAATTGAGACATTCAAAAACTGGCACTGTTGCTATGGCAAGTGCCGGTGAAAATTGCAATGCCTCGCAGGTAAAATACTAAAATGCCTACTTGTACTATTTTGATTTCCAACTCTATCATTCATTTTGGAGGACCTCATTGCTGTTTTTAACGCTTCATTTATGTATTGCTGTTTTAGTTCTACATCACCTTGCGGGATGACGTGGACTACCTTGATGATAAACATACTGTGAGTAGTACCTTATTCCATTATATTTTATGTGGGGGTGAGGGGATGATTATTGATTTATCTGCAATGATTCATCTATTTGCTCTTTCAACCATAGGTGTTTGGGACAGTTGCTGAAGGTTTTGACACACTGACAAAGATAAATGAAGCATATGTTGATGATAAAGGAAGACCATTCAAGGACATAAGGTAGAATACTGATCGAAACCTTTGATGAACTGCATAGTTACAGCATACCTGCCAAAGTTTACTTCTTTTCCGGTATTACTTTCCTTCTTTGCTTCTTCATTTCTGGTTGTTGACCTTTTGCCAAATTCTTATTGGACAGGATTAAACATACATATATCTTGGATGATCCTTTTGATGATCCTCCTCAGCTTGCTGAACTTATTCCTGAAAATTCTCCCGTTGGAAAGCCACGTGGTGAGGTACTTTGAGTGATGCAATTGTGTGCATTTTAGTAAGATGAGAGATGACGAGTCCGAATGCACAAATCTCAATTACAGTATTCTTTTTTTTTCGTTTCCCTTTTACATCTGTGAAGACACGTAGGACTAATATTTATTTGTACATGTACCTGTTTTGAAGTTTGATGTGAAATCTCTGTCATGGAAATTATTGAGTATATTTTTATTTTGTTTAGCATGATTCGTTGAAATTTCTTCCTTGTTTTGTGGATACCAAATTATGCAAAATTGGACATGTTCAGACTTTTAGCCCTATAAATGAGGTTATATCCAGAATGCCATACCCTGTCCTTTCAACGTGAATATGCCATGATATTTTTTTTCCTGTTGTAAATGAACAGATTGCAGAAGAGCGCTTAGAGGATACCTGGGTTCCTTTTGATGAAACAGTGGCTCCTGGACAGCTTGAGGAGATAATCCGCTCTAAAGAAGCACATACAAATGCAGTGATACTCGAGAGTGTAAGTCCTGGTGCCAAATGAATATCAACAGCTTACTCATTAATACTCTTGTGTTTATGACTGATGAAACACCTTTGTTTATGCAGGTTGGAGACATTCCAGATGCTGAGATCAAACCACCAGACAATGTCTTATTTGTTTGTAAACTCAACCCAGTAACACAAGTTAGTATTAGTTCTTGATTGCTTGCCTTTAAATTTTCTGCTCCTTTACACCTTTTGTTTTTATGTTTGCATCCTGCTTTGTTGGCATTATGTACATTTCCACTGCTCTTATGTGGAGGTTTGCTTTTTGTACTGTTGTGGTCCTGTCACCGATTATTTTGCAAATCATAACTGAAATTGTTAAATATTTTAGGTCATAGCTTTTTAACAGTGTTGCTGACTTGCTGGGTAAGTAAATGGATAATTCATTTTGCAGGACGAAGATTTATATACAATCTTTTCTCGTTTTGGAACTGTGACAGCGTAAGTGCCTTTCTTAGCTTCAATTAATGTGTGCATCTCTTTGTTTATTCTGTCCTTCATTTTTCATTACTTGCTTGCAGAGCTGAAATTATTCGTGACTACAAGACTGGAGATAGTTTATGCTATGCTTTTATTGGTATGTGTATTCCCTAGAAAACTTCTGTACTACATTGACATACTTTTGAGCAAGCATTCTAGCATTACAAATAACATTTTTTTTCTATTTATCTAGGGCATCTTGGTTCCAATGTGTTAATTGAACAGTTGCATAGGCTTAAGTAGTTGTCCCAGGCATGTCACCCAATTCTTCATTTGTGTTGGACACATATGTCTTAGCCTCTTAGGTCAGTAATTTTATGGAAGGGTCCAATAGAGTGGCCTTTCACAACTGAATAGAAACAGGTTGGGCATGCAATATGTTTGATGCTGTATATATGTTTTGAGTTCCAAATGTTGGTGGTCATGGATATAATTGCATCATGTAAAATCCATCATTTAGTTGGTAACAAACTGGTTAATGGACAAAATGCATGAAAAACCAACAAGGATGTTGCTTTATGTCCAACAACCAAGTAGACGTTGAAAGAAAAGGTACTAGTAAACCGAAGAAATATTAGTTACTTGTGCACCTTCAAAGTAATGGCTTCTGTTTTTAAAAAATAAACTGAGAGGCTTCATTGCACACTTCTGTGAGATAGAAGCCGAGAAGGTTCTAGATAGTCTGGTTGTTGTCTCATGGTTCCAGTTTTGGTAGTAGAAAGGCTACAAGTGTAGTACTGTAGTGTACTGATAATATCTTTGAAAACACTTCTTTTTATACCTGTGTTACTTATTCATAGCAGCATGTTGTAATAGAAAATGCTAACAATGTCTCTTGATGATCTTTTGTCAGAATTCGAGACAAAGGAGGCTTGTGAACGTGCATATTTCAAGGTCTATTCCTACCTGGTTTCCCATATGAATGCTGGTTTACACTTAACAATTGTAGAAAGAGCTTCTTCTATCATAGTTGTCCTCTAATTTGCCCTTTGCTAGTTAGTGTCCATGTGCTAGTTTCGTCAGTTACTCTTCACTGGTGAATGTCTCAATATTGTTAGTGCTTTGATAATGCAGTGTTATCTTACGTAGGTTTGGTTTTGCCCTACAATGATATTGATTCTTAGTTGGTATTTCTTTCTTTAGTATTCTCAAGAGAACATTGCTTACTCAATGATGTGCTTGTAGATGGACAATTGTCTGATTGATGACCGGAGGATCCATGTTGATTTTAGTCAAAGTGTTTCAAAACTGTGGGGTCAGTTCAGACAAAGCAAACGAAATGCAAAAAAAGGTACAGTTCTTCACCATATGTTTTTTTTTCCATGATATTATTTTATTGTTGCAACTTCTCTTAATGTTTAATCAAACCCACATGGAAGCTTTCCTTTTCTTTTAAGAGGCAATGAATTTTATAAAGAAAAGAAAACTGTACAAAGCTTTCTTAGCCACTGGTAAATGTCAACTCTACTGCTGGCTTAATTATAAAATTTAAGGGAAATCGTACAAAGTAATTTTTTTTCATGTAAATTTATTTAGTTGGAACACCATCAAAGATGCATCAGTTCCTTTGCGACCAAATATGATAGCATCCAAACTTTGATAAATTCATTAGAAAGATAACTTTTTTTTAGACTAGAAAAAAAAACTGCATGCTGAAGATATCCAGAGAAGTGCCCCAATCAATGTTCAGCAATGACCAACAGTCTCCATTTGACAAGTGAAGAACAGATGAATTTGAGTCCACTAAAATTTGCTTTCTCCTAGGCTCCTTGTAGTATTAAGCTTACCATGAAGGAGAACAAAACAAAGACTCTGTGCTTAAGCATGCATTTGTTCTTCCAAATCAATCTGTAAATAAGAGGAGTGTCCTGAACACCAGAGCATACTGTATAAGTGAAATGAAATCTGAAGAGCCTAAACATAAGTCCAAGTGTTAGCAAGTCATTATTCACTTAGTTTTACCATTTCCTGGCTATTCTGCAAACTGACCAATTGCTGTATTGCCAATTCAGATAGTGGGAAATAGTAAACTAACATAACATCATCGTTTGCTAGGTATTTTGAAACTAAGATCACCAATTTCTTTGTATATATAATATGTGATCAATTGTAGATAGTCAATCACTCGATCCTTTTCCAGTACTGAATTTAACCATAAGTGCTCCCACAATAGAGCTGACTTACCATCCCCACGTTACAGTCTGAGCAATGGACCCCGAATGATTGTAGCTGTTTAAGAACATCCCTTGACCAGAATAACCCTTTACCACTGGTGGCCTGTGGAACTTAATTCTCGTAACATTGTTGCCAGAGAAAATTAATCCATGGAATGCCAATTTTGTTATAGAAGTTATGGAGAAACTTCACTAGCGACATCCCATTTTGTCTCTCTAGGTTAATCACACCAAGTCCACCGATCTATTTAGTAAGGCATATGCAGTCTGCCTATGTTACACTTGAATATTT
Source organism: Otatea glauca (assembly GCA_036346275.1). Lineage (NCBI taxonomy): Eukaryota > Viridiplantae > Streptophyta > Magnoliopsida > Poales > Poaceae > Otatea > Otatea glauca. The sequence goes on from CM070721.1 coordinate 60,193,315, forward strand.
ACTAGTACATTTGATGTCTCTTGTTAGTTGTTATTAACCTATGGAGTAGTATTCACTATTCAAATAGCGAGATTTTCTGTCTTGTTTTAGTTGCTTAATGTTACAAAGATGTGAACCCAAAAAGTGGTCAATCTTCAAGGATATCCGTGCACTTAACCAGGACTCAGGATCAGATCTAATTTGTTAAGACTCGAGCTTTTGTTGTCTATTCAAAATTGCCACACAAACATGTCATCTATAATTTCTTATTCAAGCATCCTCCATAGATCCTCAAATGAAAACTATACGATACTGTTCTTTCTCGTTGCAGATGGGTGTTTCAAGTGTGGTGCCCCGGATCACCTTGCCCGGGATTGTGATCAAGATGCTGAGCAGAAAAACAAAGGTCCAAGTTATGTTCTGAAAGATGAAAACACTCAGCGAGGCGGAAATAACCGTCAAAGGTCACTCCATCTCCTCTTACACAAATATTTTACAGCATTGTTACATATTCTGATAACCTACTGTCATTTTGCAGCTACGATCTTGTGTTTGACGACAACGATAGTGCTAAATATGCTGATCGGCAAGACCATGGAATTGCTGACCGAAGAAAGATTCAAAGAGTAGATGATCGTAGATCAGAGCTACCACCTTGGGGTGATCGTGATAGGAATAACCGGGAGAGAACTCACAGTGATGAGAAAGGAACCAGGCAAGGTAAAGAAGATGGTAAAACACGAGGGGGTCAGAAGTATGATGACTATAACAGTTACAATAAATCTGTTGATCGAAGCTCTAGTAGATACGATGATGATCGTGACTATAGCAAGCACCAGAGCAGGAGCAGAAATAGGGATGATGATGAAGATTACAGGCGAAGATCAGGAGTAAGTCGATATGACAAGGATAGGTCTGATGGTGAGCCGCGTCACAGAGAAGACCATGACCGTGAAAAGAGTGTACGGGACAAGAGGCTCGAAAGTGAATACAGGAAAAGAAGCTCAGATACAGGTTGGCATAGAAGAGGAGACGGTGGGAACCGTGAGACAAGCAAGCACAGGGAAAGAAGGCACAGAGATGATAGATAGGTTATATCACTGTCAATTTTGCCTTGCCTGTTTTCCATTCTACATTGAATTTATGGTTTCGCCTGTAATCCAAACCTGCCGTCAAAGCAAGTTGTAACGTGCAGACCATTTTTTCCGTACCTGACGATGGTTGCTGAATCTTTTGCAGTGCAAACTCATTATAGCGGATTGTCGTCTTAAAACTGTCTAGTGGTATGATTGTTTTCGCCTCAACTGACGTTCCAGTCTGGTTTGATCATCGTCTGCAACGAGCAATTTTGCTCGTTTCTGCGTGTGGATGAACGTAGGCTTCAAGCCTGCAACCGTTTGTATGACGGTAGTTACTCGGCCATATGTACTCTTGCTCGACGGGACCTTATTGAATTATTGCTGGGCGAACATGCACTGGCTGCAAGCCTCGTTCCAGCACGACAGGGTTACATGCAGTATTACATCCGGGGACGGAGATCTCCTGCAGTCCAGTTGGGCTGTAACTTATGTTGTCTCGGGGGATTGTCCGATTCAAAAAAAGATGGCCCGAATCTCCTGAGAGTACATGCAAAAACACTGCACTACAGGTTTACATGCAGTATTACATCCGGGACGGAGATCTCCTGTAGTTTTGTTGGGCTATAACTTAAAGTCGTCCCCAATGGATTGTCCAATCCAAAAAAGACGGTCCAAATCTCTAGAGAGTATAGTGCAAAAACACTATACTGTTTTTTTTTCTTCATTGTAGCAGTACTGTAGCAACACACTGTGACTGATCCGGACCGTCCATTGCCTCGATAGAACGGTCCACATCTACGTGAACTGCTTAAGTTGCAGGTCCTATAGGGACTGTAGGGGAACTCCATCCCAAGGTTACAAAACTTGCGAAATTTCGGAAGTTCTTGCTGAGATCTCATATTTGGGTCAATAACGCTTAAGAATGGCATATTCTATGAAAATTTGTTGAAAAATCAATTTTTGAGACGTTTTATAAAAATAGTAGAAACACTGTTATATTTTTATAAAATTGTACAAACTTGATCATGCTCTGAAAAATTTACGTACCATATTTGGCAGCCTAGGATCATATTGATTTTTTTTCAAAATAATTGAACTTCATTTGTTATACTTAAAAATTCAAAAACATAATGAACATAACCGAGACAGTAACAGTGTCAAAATTTTATAAATTCACTCAAGTGTGATCATGATCCAAAATTTTTAGGTGAGCTTAATAATTTCCTCAGAACCCTTATAGAAAAGTTTCAAAAAATTTAAACGTGTTTTGGTTTCTCAATCAAATCTATAGAAGCAATATATGTAACACCATAATACTTTTATCAGGACAGTAGCATTGTCACAATTTTTTTTGAAAATTCCTCAAGCTTTATCATCATTTGAAAATTTTATGAGAATATTAGTGATGCATTATTACCATCTAAAAAAATTTAAAATTTTCTAATATGGTTCGAACCATTTTTCATTTGGTTGAATTTTCTCAGTCAGCCTTCAGTAGCATTGTCTGAATTTTTGAAAATTTATCAGAATGGATCATTATTTGAAAATTTTATGGGAACATTACTTATGCACTAGGACCATCCAAAACAATTTTTAAAATTTTCTAACTTGATTTGCACTATTTTTCATTTGGTTGAAATTTATCGGTAAGTCTTTTATCAGGATAGTAGCACAGTCAGAATTTTTAAAAATTCGTCAGAGTTGGTCATGATCCGAAATTTTTATGGAAACATTAGTGATGTGTCAGAACCGTCCTAAAATTTTTTCAAAATTTTTAATATAAAGATGAAGATCAAATTTGAAAAAAAAAACAGAGGGCAGAACTTTTTTTTTCTTCCAAGCCAAGAGAGGCAGGAGAACATGCAAGCTGCAACTACGGTCTACGTGACGTAAGCATGGCCCTCTCCTGCTCACCGAGCAGTCAAAAAAAAAAACTTGGAACGCATCTCAGTTTCCTCACCGCACGCCTAAACCATGGCATCTTCCACTTCTGAGTTCTGTCCCTCGCTGGCTTTCACATGCGACGCGCCGGCACCCCGCGGCCGACGGCCGTCCGGGCAGCTTGCCGGGCTTGGTGTTTCGTCCCCGGTGGTCTGAGGGCCCGTATTAATTAACTGGGCGGCGGCAACATGTACAACACGCATTGACAAAGCACTGCATCCTGCAGCCCACATGGGAGATTGTTGCGAAGCAGCACACACTGGAGCGGCAGGATGTTAGTCCCACACCGCTTGTTGTTGACGACGTGAGCTCAGCCGCCGCGCTTCTTATACGCCAGTAGCAGCTGCAGTTGAACTCAAGCAGCTGCGTGGTGAGCACAGCGCGAACTATTCTTTCGCCTTTTACTAAAGAATACCGTGTGCTCGCTGCAACAAGCAGCATACTCTTTATTTTTGGAGGGTGTTCTCTCGTTTGGGAGGCACCTAACAGATCAAGTTTCGAAAAAAATTTCAGGCAAAAAAGAAGAACAAGAAGATGATGGCTTTCTATATTTCCATGAAAAGAGAATTCAGACACAAAACGGTTTGCTCTCTAACTACGAGAAACAACCAGCATACGTGCGCTCCTCCTTGATTAGCACCATAGCTCGTTGGACGTCAGGTTTGGCTCTGTTAAAATGCAGTCGCGTTTCTCTGCTTCCAAACTGACAACATGGTGAGAACTAGGAAGGATGATAGAACCTACTCCTTTCCTCCGTTGATGGTATGCATGCTCAAACGTTAACGACGCCAACGAGCTATGGTGTTAATCTGCGGCGGCATAAAGATGTTGTGGCAGGCCAGGTAAACGATAGATTCTTTCGTTGTTCTTGGTGTGTGGATTCGTGGAAGAGGTTCGATATTTTTGTTCCTTGCTGGGTAATTAACTCCGATATCATAATAGAATTTAGCTGTCAAAGCGGCATAATGTTACTTTATAATGTTTTAGATCTATCATAATAGAATTTAGCTGTCAAAGCGGCATCTTATTGACTTTAAAAGTAAGGTGAATAGAGTATATGTTTGAATCATCCATACTATAATAGGCATTCCACAATTTTCGGTTATGTACAAACTCAACGCAAAATGGCACGTTGCTGCAAAAAAGAAGATAAAAGCTGCTCCTATCCATCTGTATTTCCTTTTTATTTTAATTTCTCACTGCACCGGGCACGCTCGACCTTAAACTTTTTTACGGAAGGTTGAGCCGTTGTAATCCCAGAACCTACGATTTTTTCGTGGTGATTTGATTTGTGAAGACCAAAGAAGTCCAGAGTCCAGACCGCCCTGGAGGACTGGGCAACTATGCCGACTGGCCGGCGGCATGGCCCGCGCCCGGTCCCACGGCCGACAGGGGTTGCAGCCGCCACTCTCGTGGGCCATTGGTTGCCGGCGGTCAGTTGTGGTTTCCCGCGCGCGGACGCTGTCGCGTGCGTCCGTCGTGGCCTCGGCCTCGTTCGCGCGAGGCGCCTCGCCATCTCCCGCGCGCGAAGTGGGCTCGAAATCGTCGGGGTTTCGGTGGCAACGCAGCATCACGATTACGCTCGCCGGCCGGCCGGCCGGCCTATGGTTGCTTACACGCTTTCCCCTGGGGAAGGGGCTGTTTGACTTGTTTATGGTGGTTATCAATGCTTAGTATTACTAAATTTTGACGGCATTGATCAAATTTAATACAGAAATATTAGGGAACGGTACACCATTCTTTAGCTTTCTAACGGTACAGGGAGGAGCCTGTGCTTGTCGGTCGGGAGGTCAGTGGTGGCCTCAGCTCCCTCAGAGAGGCCTTCCACGTGAGGGAGCGGAAGGGCCACGAAGTCAACGAGCGGTGCCATGGCGGGGCAGACCGGTGGGAGCCGGCTGATGTTGCGCGGCGTGGAGAAGGAGACGTGGTGGCCGCGAGCGGCCAGCCTCTCCGCGAGCGAGCTCGAGGTAGGAGAGCAGGTGGCCGAATGAGAGCCACGGGAAGATGACGAAGTGCAGGTGGCCAAATAAGAGCCACGAAAGAACAAGGTGTACTTTTGCTCTCCGTCTCCTCCCTTCGTCGCCGGCAGCCGCGCATCCTTAGCAACGGTGGCTGCGCTTGGTTAGCCCCCTCGATAAGAAATTCGCCAATACATTCTTCTTCCTCTCCCTCCTGTTCTACACTCGCTGGTTTCTTACTGCATTTGTTTCTTGAGTTTATTCCATTACTGTGTATATGTATGGAAAGCGAGGTGCATGATGTTTCCCTAGGTCAGCTTTGTTAGACAGCCTTGTGCATGGTAGTTTCTGTCACGCGTACGTAGTGCTCGAGCAAATGCCCAAGAGGATTTGAGAGTGTGATTGTGTCATGCTCATACTGAGCTTATGAAGCTCCAACTAATATCGTGTGCGGGAAAAAGTCTCGCCTTTTCTTTTTGTTTTTGACAACCTCTGTTTTCTTGAAAAGTTGGATGAGCTAGACCGCTAGAGATTGCAATGTGGCTTTTGTGATTCAGTGGACATATAATGGAACTGGACTTGGAGACATGCATTGCTAGCTTTTGACGAAACTGAAACGTTACCAAACTTATAAGTACAAGCTTTTGACGAAACTGAAACGTTACCAAACTTATAAGTACACTAAGAAATCTGGTGAAACTTCACTGTGAAACAACATAAAACCTATCTATGAAACGTTGTGAAACTCCTGAATCAATTAATGATCTGAAACATGCTCTGAAACCTATAAAACATGCTCTGAAACTTGTTGAAACTCAAGCTTGTCGCTTGCTCTAGTTTGTGACTTGTGTTTATAAGTACACTACGAAACCTGGTGAAACTTAACTGTGAAACAACATGAAACCTATCTATGAAACGTTGTGAAACTCCTGAATCAATTATTGGCCTAAAATATACTCTGAAACCTGTGAAACATGCTTTAAAACTTATTGAAACTCATGGGTTGAAACTTAGTGAAACTTGAAATATTCTAGAAACACGTAAAACTTAGTTTCACACATAAGTTTCATGAGGTTTCATAGTGTTTCATCTAAATATACAAATCCTGTGAAACACGCTCGGAAACTCATTGAAATTTATTGAGATATACTGAAATATTTATAAAATCTATTTGAAATCTAATGAAACCTACGAAACTGAAACGTTACGAAACTTATAAGTACACTACGAAACCTGGTAAAACTTAACTGTGAAACAACATGAAACCTATCTAGACGAAACAACATGAAACCTTAGATGAAACTTAGCTGTGAAACCTGCCATACCGTTGGAACCAATTCTAACGGTATAGGGTTCAGTAGTAGCGCGTATTTAATAAGTATTTAGTTTTCTATCAAACTTTAGCAAGATTTTCCTCACCTTTAGATTTCTAGTTTATTTTCAAACTAATTTTTGACCAAAACATTGATAACTAATTTAATAAATATCGAAATTTGATAATATCAAAACTTTTGTTAAGATTTGGCGAGTCAAATTTGTCATCGACCCAAATATGTCACATCGACCGTACACGCCCACCAGCGGTAAGTACATGCGCTTCACGTCACCGCTCTCTCCGAAGTCCACGTCGCCGTCGCGCCTTTTGGCTTTCGATCGAGGCGTCATCGTCGCTCGAACTTGGCAAGTCAACGTTCTGGACGGACGGCGACATGGAAGGAAGAAGAAAGCTTCGTGTGCAGCCCGTCCAAATTTTTGAAATAGAGGTGGGAGCTCTGTCAATACATTAATAAGAAAAGAGTTGATATAGAACAGTCGAAGCTGAGAGTGTTCAGAATTAAAGGTTATGCAGATACATAAACTGGTAGACCCTGATAAGAAGCAAGGACCCAAACACCAAAAGAAAGAAGAAAAGACTGGGAAGCGCGTGTGCAAGCTTTAGACCGTCGATACAGCGTGACTCGTGGGACTCATTGCATTCCGAAAAGCACTCTTATGGTTCTGAACATCCTGAACAATGGTATTGACCACCAGATACAATGTACCCGTCGAAATTTAAGTGTACATATTTTTCTAGATTCCTCTTTGATGAACAGACGTCGCGTTCGATGCTTCAACCGTGACTTTTATGTAGGATCGCCTTGTTTATCCTCTTTACCCTAAAAAAAAAGATAGGTGCTTCTAACTTTCTAAGCTCTACTCAAAGGTTAAAAATAAAAACTTGAAATTTTAAAACACGTACATTAAGAGTCTTGACTTCTTACAAACAGCTCGCAAGCTCTTTTTTTTTCCCTTTTAGAAAAGAACACAGCTAGTCTTCCCCAACTTACACGTTATCAAATTATTCAGCTGTTATGCATATTTGGTAAGCAAATAGGAAAAGCATTTTCGATCACATACATGGTGTGGCAGTATTGTCAACGTAGGCGTGCCCTTTGCTCCGAGAAAAAAGGGGTTGGCTTTCGTTGATACCGATTTCTGTAGACTTGCTTGCATTTCCCTTTCGGTATCTCCATTGCCAACCGAAGAATATTAACCATTACCATTACAAAGTATATGTGCAACAAAACCAGGCCACAGATCGACTTCGTTCCGGTGCCCCATCAACCAGAAGCACGTATATGATGATATCCAGATTGTATCATCGCATAAGAAAAGCAAACTCCAAAAAGGCAATAAGTGTACGTACGTCGATTTTTTCTCAATCCTTGGAACTGCTTCAATACTTATATCTCACTCCAAGAACTCATTTTGTTTCCTTGATACCATTGGTACGACTAGGGTATCGACATATAATTGTAGGTACAGCTTAACTGTTGAGAATGATGGCTATATGTAACGGTGAAGTGTGAAAAGCGAAGCGAGCTCTCGTATGCACGGAAACCGACCATTAGGTTTCTGAGAAGCGTCGTACCGCACGATTACTCGTCTTCATCTTCGATTGTCGCGTTGTTTCTACGTAGCTTCTTGTTCTTCACCAAGTCCATTGTAAGTGTTCCAGACCGACTAGTTGTTGGTCAAAGCGAATTTTCTCTTAGTGATTAAATCTATTGAGAATGAATGCTGTTATGATAGTATTGTTTACATCTATGTATCAGTTGAGCTATCTAGCATTGTGTAGGCTTGCCTTTTTTACTAGTATGTTATGTATTCGAATATTTGCTAGCTGCTTGTAATCTTGTCATAGACGCAATATTTAATTTCATGTATCTATTGCCACTACTACAGTACAGCCTATATAAGACACCTCATCATAGATGGTTTTCAAAAATCGTCTGTGTTAAAGCTAATCACAGACAGTTTTGCTAGTATGACCGTCAAAGTTACAGGATATGCTAAGAGCCGTCTATGATAAGCTAATATCACAGACGGTTTGTACCATGAACCGTCTGTGGTAGCAGCTTATCACAGACGGTTTTGTAATTGAACTGTTTGTGAAAACACTTATTATATATATATATATATCGTCCTAGGGTTTGTACCCGCTGCACTCCTCACCTAAATGAAATCTTTCATTGACCTTCGTCTCCTTCCTAAGCCCCCGAGCTCGTCGCCGACTCCACCTTGAGCCTATCGCATGCCTCCTCCTCGAGCATGTCACCGCCTCCTTCCTCGAGGCTGTCACCGCATCCTCCCTGAGCTCTAAGGTCTCCCCCAGGCCCCAACCCTCGATTATATGGTTTGTAGATTATTCATCATTTATTTTTTGAGTGTATTGTTGTTAAGATTGTTTGGGCTTCTAGTTCTAAAATGTTTCATAAAGATATCGTTCTTGATGTTGAATCTATAGCAAGGTGTTGGTTGAATAACATTAAAACTTAATTTCTAAATATGGTTTTATTGCTTCAATGTAAAATATTAGGAAACAAAGATATAACATTTGGTTCTAGAAAACAGGGTAGACAGGAATGCTTGTAGGAATATTAGGAAACAGATAAATAAAATTTGGTTCTAGTAACCCTGTTGATGTAGATAGTTGGAATTTGTTTCTATCTTAAGATTCATGGCTTTATTGGGAAAATCTAAGGGTGGACTTTTAATAGCCTTAATACCGATGTCAAGTTCTACACATTAAACTATTTTGCTTCTGATCAATCATATTTTTTTTTGAGACAATTGGTAGGAGCTCTGCCATTGCATTATAGGAGGAAAGCAAAGTAATACAACTAAGACATTTTTGAAGAAGATGTCCAGGAACAAATGGAAAAGGTTTCCTTTAAGTTACACCCCACTTTAGAAATGCTACCTTTACAATAACACTGAATAAATTGAGGTTTAGTTTTCTCGCTACTACAGAAATGAATATTTGTAATGATGATCCAAAAACATCTAGATGTTTAATTTCTTATTGAGAGAGAGAGAGTAATTTGGATGTTTATCTGAAATTATTCAATTTACAAATAGTAATCCAATTATAGAAAGCATCCCAAAAAATTAGGGACAAGGATAGAAGAAAATAAAACCATGGCCATTGCTACATTTGACATGATTCATCATATATTTATTTATGTTCTGGTGATTGCAAATTGCACATATAAAATAGAGCCTACAAACAAGATATACGACATGGAAAAGCTGTTGGATACTAAACAAAAACTTGAGGTGGAGATAGAACAATTGAATGGAAAGTCTGATGTAATAGAGCAAAACAGAAGTGAAGAAGATTCTGAATTAACAAAAATATTTATGAGATGAAACAAAAATTGAAAGACATAGATGATAAATCGCAAGATATTGAATCTTTTAACAAGATACTTATCATTAAGGAGTGTTGGGCGAGTGCAGAGCTGGAAGAAGCCAAAGCTGAGCTTCTAGAGGTAATATAAATATTTTTAGTATTTAATTCGACATGGTTACTAAAAATATACCACGACACCCTTTTCAGAACAACATGATCGCTTTTACAGGGATTAAGAGATATGACTGAAAGTCAATCAACTATTGGTTTCAAACAAATAGACCCTGTGTCGGAGCCGTGGAACTTCAGAGAGAACCAAAAAGCCTCTATTGCGAAAGTTACGGTACATATGATGGTAGACATGGAAAAACTCTAAGGTCTCCTTATCTTCATCTATGAAATAATGTTGTTTCTCAATATATGGTTGTTGATCTTTGTGGTATCATATCTTCTTAATGTATTGTCACTTGAAATTATCCTTAATATTTGCTCATCTTGAATCCAATTACTAAATATTGTCTTGCTTGTTGGAACCAAAATGTTATTATAGGAATATTCTACTCCACACGATATGGATAGAAAATTTGTCATGAATTGAAAACTCTGATCCAAAAGTTTTTCTTCCTCTCTTGGTAGAACTTCCATGATTAGTATTTGTTTTTAGAAATTTTCTTCTCCTTAGATATTTCTGCAACAATATTTACAAGGCACAACCAGTTATAGTTTTTGTAATTAAATATCTAAACATCCGAGATGCTTGGAGGCACATTTGTCTGATCAGAAAAATATTAAAATATAAACATTTGTAGCACTTCCATTTTCTTTCTTATTCTAATGTTGATGTATTTTATGGTAAAATCCAATTCCATCCATAGTTCGTCTTAAAAGTTATCATGCTTTGATTTATCTTCTACTTTATCCTTATCCTCAAATGAGAATACCATATGCAACCTATTTTCCCTCTGGTCTTGTGCAGAAACAAGATAATTTTGATGGACAATTCATAAAATATGGAGTCTATCAAAATGATCTTATATTCCGCATAAGACCAGAGTGAAAATAGGTTGCCTATGATATTTTCATTCGGGGATGAGGATGAAGTAGAAGATAAATCAAAGCATGACAACTTTCAGGAAGAACTATGGATGGAATTGAATTTTTCCTTGAAATCCAACAACATTATAATAAGAAAGTAGATGAAAGTGCTACAAAGATTTGTATTTTAAGACGATTCTGATAAGACAAACTGCACCTCTAAGCATCTCGGATGTTTAGATATTCAATTACAAAATCTATAACTAGTTGTGCCTTATAAATGTCATTGCAAGAATATCTAAGGAGAAGAAAAGTTGCAATAACAAAATACTAATCATGGAAGTTCTTCCAAGAGAGGAAGAAAAACTTTTGGAAACCGTCTGTGATATCCTATTATCACAGACGGTTTGTACTAAGAACAGTCTGTGATAGATGTTTCACAGACAGTTCAAAAACTGTCTATGTCCGCCGTATTATCATTGATATATGCTTAGAGACGGTTCAAAAAACCTTCTGTGACGATATTTTTTAACCATTTGTGATGGTCTTTTATATAGTAATGTGCATACCTATAGAATTAAATTAACATTAGGCCATGTTAATTTTCCAATAGGAACCACACATGTCCGCGAGCTTCGGCCCAAGTGTGAGCTCGCGGATGTGGTCTGACGTCAGCGGCGCCTCGCTCCTAAACGCGACGTAGATCATGAATCTCTTAGACTGCTCATCTAGCAAATGAATGAGGCTTGCAACCTCTTGGTCCTTGTCACTACCACTACTGATAGCTTAGGCAGCACGCACGACGTATGGGGCGAGGAGGCTAGAGAGGACAACGGGCTTGTAGAAGAGATCGTAGGGGAGACAGAGCAGGCCGTCAACCTCGCAATAGCTGCGGCAAATGAGGAGCAGTTAGCGCTGCTCCGTCTGCAAGATGCAACCCATGTCAGACTTGCCGAAGGCGTTGGGATGGAATGATTGGACGATGTACGTACTTACCCTCATGGAGATGGTGGGTGATGGGGGCAAGGAATAGGATCCTCCATGGCTGCATCCTGAAGTCCTTCGTCGTCGTTCGCAGAATCTGAGCGAGAGAGTGGAAAGAGGGGGGATGTATCTGAATTGAGAATAGTGGAGTGAGATGAAGGATAAAACGAAAAGATGAGGTGGAGTTGCTTTCAAATCGGATCGTGATCTGGTTCAGATTAGATGGACACCAGCTGTACCGTTGGTTAGACACCGAACGGTATATTGTTCGGCAGTTTTCTGAATTTTTTTTGACACTCTCTGGTTGAACACAGGAGGGAAAAAAAAGGGCAAAATAAAAACAATCGTAGCTTTGGCTTTAGCAGAACGACCTGTAATTCCTATCTACGCAAATTCGATTCTCTCGTTGCTCTTCTTTGAGATTTCAGGAATAAGTTGAGGAAGGCCGGTGCATCGGTGCCCTCGTACAAATTCTTAAACTAATCGAGTTTTCTGATTTGCAGCCATCCATTACTCTACTGCTAATAATGTTGTTTTAGTTTCTGGAAGACCAATGGCCCGCACAATGATCGATCATACATGTACTTACAACTATTCTGAAAAGAGAACATACTGTATGTTCGGTCCTGCAGTACTAGTATACGGTATACGTACTTACTACTACTATTATGTGATGGACACACAATAGCGATTATTTGCAGTATTATTATGGGACGGTAGTTGCATTGTAGTACCACTGATCACATAACACGGGGTACACACAACAAACGACATAAATGGCGATCAAGGACAATTATTAGTTGCAAATAATGTTGGCTCCGGGAACAATCAAGATCGACTTTACCCTTATATGTTTTTATGTTATGTGCTCTACATGGATGTGTCTCCACAGGTTGAAAATTTACCAACACAGTTTAGCAGGCTCCCTCAAATAAATAAATAAATAAATAAATAAGTAAAATAAAAAAATAAAAGGCTCATGGAGTGATGACCTACGCATGTGCCTTCAGATATTACTACTTGGGGGTAAATATCAGGTGGAAATCATGTGTAAAAAGATTTCTAAAATTCCTCCCAAAAAGGATTTTAAAGTTCTTTAAAAAATTAGACATAGAGGACGATGTATTCTATAGCCATGTAGATTACAAGATCAAACTCAATCACATTTTGGATACGAAAAAGACAAAATCTGCATGAAAAAAGCCAAATTAAATCACCATTCATGTTCTTTTCATATCTTCTAAATGTGATTTGAGTTTGATATTGAAATTATACATGAGTATATCAAACCACCTTTCCTAGATCTACAATTTTTTGGAGAATTTTTGAAAACTTCTATGTATGGTTTCCGCGAAGTTTGCCCTCAATTTGGATCTTTCATGCACCTAATATTTGCCCTTAAGACTTTGCCATCACAGCTTTAGTAGCATTTAATCGATCAGTTTGAATGAAGTGGTGGTCATGGTGATGATACGATATGATGAGCTAATCAGTGACTTTTACTGGTGACCTACGCTTTCGATGTAGTCTCCTTCAACCCGTCAACTCATTTGTGACTGCAGATTGATTTAGCTCTCCCTTCGAGAGGAAAATTCGCCTCTTCGCTCAATTGTAGCTTCCTGTTCGGGCGAGATATCCACATGAGCAGTGACAGATCCAGTAGGTGGATAAAGGTGTACAGATGTACACTTAAAAATTTTGACAGAAAACTCTGTGAAATCATGTGCTGAAAAATTGGCTTAGTGATGAAATTGGCATTGCAAAGTGGTTGTACTCATGGCATGTGTTGTGCTTTTGCATGTGCTGTTTCAGATGTTTACTTGATATGCTTGTGATAGCATGGTAATGGTTTTGCTTTATGCAATGCGCTCGTGTGAGTGGTTGCATGGATTGATGTTGAGTCAAGTCGTGGACTTGTGCTCGGAGTTGTTTCTTGTTTACTCATGTGCAGGTGTTGCTCGAGGGCGAACGTGGTCGATGACGGGACCGGAACTAGGTTCATGGAGGAACTGAGGTTCGAGACTAGGTTCAGGGAGGAACTGAGGTCTTAGTGGTCAAGGATGTCATGCGGGACGTTCGGGCTAGGGAACGGTGTACATGGAGGCTGGTTAGTCACGCGAGAGCGGCAGGTGGGCCGTACGCGTGCATGTTTGAATTTTGGGTAGTTTGCATGTATTGGGCCGTGTTGGGCCAAGTGGATATGCATGCGAACTGTTGCTCATTATAAATAGGAGAGGGTTGTCTCCTGTTTAGCTGAGAGTTTTTAGGTCACGGCAGGATTGTTTTTCCTTGCGTTGTGCGTCCCTGGCGGTGGGAGTTTTTTTGCGTGGCGATCGAGCCTGCAGCGATTCAAGCGGCGAAGAAAATTGCCGATGCTACAGTAATTCAAATCGCTACAGTACTTCGTGAGCTACAGTAATTTCTACAGATACTCGTGCACCACTGTTCATGCGCGATTTGCGATGTCAGTTCTGATTTCGTTTTAAGCTTTTTGTCTTATAGATTGATTCATTGTCTCTCTTGATTTAACGTGTTTAATCTTGATTTGATCCATCCAAAAACTTTCTAGAGTATCAACTTAGAGTTCCTGAAAGTTTCGTTGGTTAATCTTTTGTAGATTGTGATTAATCACGAAATTAGGGTTTGGTCAATTCTCGTCATAATCTATCACAGCATGCTTGCGAGTTTAATAACTTTTGATCTGTATGTCCGATCGAGCTGATTCTTTTTTTGTTAGATTCGTATTGGAATCTAGTTTCTACAGTTCAAATTTCAGGTCAATCCGACGGTTGGATCTCCGGGTATTAGCGATTTACCGAATGCATCTACTCTGTTTTGTTGAATACGAAGCAATTATTTGAGTCCGAATTGGGGTGAATTTTTAGTAGATCAAAATTTTAGTTTTAGCTTCCGCGCAATCATTCACCCCCCCTCTGATTGCTAGTTTAGTGTATATCGATCCTACAAGTGGTATCAGAGCACGGTTTTTCTAATTTATCTTAACCGGTGATTAGATTCATGGATCGTTATTCGACAAAACCGTGTGTGTTCGATGGTGTTGTTTTTCAGTTTTGGAAGGCCAAGATGGAGGCGTACATCCAAGCGCAGGCTTCGCAATTTGGGAGAAGGTTTACAAGCCGTCACGAAGTTCACGAGAACGACAACGTCAACGACGCCAATCGTGCACATGTTGAAGCAAATAGCAAGGCCCGCAACTTGATCATCCAGGGCTTGGGACGCAGCGACTTCGATCGAGTAGTTCATCTTCGATCCGCATATGAGGTATGGAAATCTCTTTGTGACTATCATGAGGATCAAACAACATCAAAGAGGTTCGTCAAGATATTTACAAAAAGAATATATGCGTTTGAGATGAAACCGGTGAGTCTGTAGATGACTTCTTTGCACGCTTTAATAAAATTCTTAGCAATTTACGTCTTTGTTGGGGTCAGCTATGACGATGCTGCTAATGCTAGACAAATGCTTAGTGCTTTGGACATGTCGGTGTGGGAGATGAAGGTAACATCTATACAAGAATCTACTATCATGAGCACACTCACATTAGATGTTCTTTATTCTAAGTTGAAGACTCATGAATTAGATGTTCTTGCTAGGAAAGGTAATTCTAAATCAATTGCTTTGATCTCTAACCCTAACATGTCAAATGGTAATTCTTCTTCTAGCTTTGCTTTGTCTTCCTTGTCGTCTTTAACAGATGAACAAATTGAAGAATTTCCTGAAGAAGATTTGGCACTACTCTCTTCTCGCTTTAATAAAGCTTTGCAGAATGTCAGAATGAGAAAGAGAGTAGGCGGTGGTCCTCCTAGGTGCTACGAGTGTGGCGATCTCAATCACATTCGTCCGAATTGTCCAAAAATTTCAGGTAAAAATTCAAAAGAAGAAAAGGACAGGAGGAACGACAAAAAGAAAGCTTCTCCAAGCAGTAGCAATAAGAAAAGAAGCTTTCTGAACCGCAAAGTTGTCCACCGAGTTCTTTCCGCTCTTGAACAAGTCAATTTGAGCGATGTGGACTCGGGAAGTAGTGAAGAAGACACAACAACGCCAACCAAGCATGAACTTACTGGTTTGTGTCTTATGGCAAGAAGTGATGAAAGTCTTACTGAAGATGACCACGACAACGACTTCAATGAGGTAGAGCCTTCTTATGATGAATTAGCCATAGCTGTTGCTCGTCTTGGTAAATTGCTTGATAAACGCGATAAGAAAATCAAGAAACATGATTTTATTGTTGAATCATTGAATGCTGAAATTGCTAGACTTAAATCTTTGATTCCTGATGATGATGCTTGCAAATCATGTGACTTAATTTACAATGAGCTCACTTTGCTTAGGAAAAATCATGTCTCTTTGATTGAGCAAAACAAGAAAAATGAGAAACATGTTAGACATGCTAGCTGTTTCACTGATGATTTGCATGAGTCAATTTCTTGTTCTAAATGTTCAGTTCTTGAATTGAAATTGAAAGATGCAAATGCTAGAGTTTCTCAAATGATTAATGATCTGCTCACTCATGAGGTTCTTTCATGCTCAAATTGTCGCAAGCAAAAGGCTAAAGTGGACGTTCCGTGCAATAATTGTTTAACTCTTGCTAAGAAGGTTGATTACTTGCAAAATTCTTTAGAACGTTTCACTAATGGCAAGAAAAATTTGAACATGATTTTGGATCAATCTAAGGTTAGCTCAAACAAGAAAGGTTTAGGTTTTGATCCTTATGCTTCATATGAAACCAAACCACCCACTGTTGTTCAGGCTCTTTGCAATGACAAAATTGAGAGTATTAATGAGCCTAAGAAAATTGTCTTTAAGTCTGCTGGAGTTTTATCCTCTACTATGATGAATGCAAATGTTGCTTCTGCTTTTAAAGCTAGACATCGTGTTAAGTACATTTGCACTCATTGTGGTAAGGATGGACATTTAGTAGATTTTTGCTTTAGACTAGCTAAACAACAAAAGAAAGAAAAGGCTAAGGCTAGGTCTAATTTCGCATGTGCACGATTTGCTTCTCATTATGTGCCTAGAGTGATGCAAACACCTTTTGTTGCTAGAAACACGGGAAAGTGCAAATCTGATTTTGTGCATATGAATACTCGTGTTGTGCCTCTTCACAGCGCCGTGTGTCTCATCTTTCGGATTCCTAAACATCTCATTTCTAACCCCATCTTCGAGGCCTCGACATTTTCTCGCTTCTATGTAGGCCTCTCGCGAGGAAGGAGAACATATGGCTAGTGGATTCCGGATGCTCACGCCACATGTCCGTAATAAAATTGGTTCTCCTCCTCACTTGTGCATCTCGTGCTGAAAGTGTAACTTTTGGAGATGCTTCTTCAAGCTCAGTTGTGGCAAAAGGTACAGTCAAGGTGTAAATGACAAGTTTATGTTTAAAGATGTGGCTCTTGTTGAAAAACCGAAATATAACTTGTCATGCAGATCTCAAATGATTGATGAAGATCTTGAGGTATGCTTTAAGAAAAATGAATGCAAAGTGTTAGATGCTTCAGGTGAACTTGTTTTCCGGATTTCTCGATTTGGAAGAGTGTTTAAAGCTGATTTTGATGTATCACCTTCTTCTAAGCATAGGTGTCTAGTTGCCAGTGTTTCTAAAGATTTATTCTTTTGGCATCGTAGACTTGGTCACGTTGGTTTTGATCATCTAACACGTGTTAGTGGTTTAGACCTCGTTCGTGGTTTGCCTAAGCTTAAGGGTGATAGCGAGATAGTATGCTCTTCTTGTAGACATGGTAAAATGATTGCAGGTTCACATCCACCTCTTACTATTGTGATGACAAACGCGCCCGGACAACTACTACATCTTGACACAGTTGGACCTTCTCGAGTTCAGTCTTATGGAGGTAAATGGTACGTTCTTGTGATTGTTGATGATTATTCAAGATACTCTTGGGTTTACTTTATGGCATGTAAAGATGAGGCTTTTAGTCATTTTAGAAGTCTTGTTCTTAGATTATCTATTGATCACCCAGGGTCTCTTAGAGCAATTAGAAGTGATAATGGAACTGAATTTAAAAATTCTTCCTTTGATCTCTTTTGTGCTGAAAAAGGAATTGATCATCAATTTTCATCTCCTAGAGTACCTCAACAAAACGGTGTAGTTGAACGGAAAAATAGAACTTTGGTGGAGATGGCTAGGACCATGCTAGACGAATATCAAACTCCTAGAAAGTTTTGGGCTGAAGCGATATCAACTGCATGTTATGTTTCAAATCGTGTTTACTTAAGATCAAAATTGGGTAAAACTGCTTATGAACTTCGGTTTGGACATAGGCCTAGCGTTTCTCATTTCAGAGTTTTTGGATGCAAATGCTTTGTTTTGAAATCTGGAAATCTTGATAAATTTGAGGCTAGATCGTTGGATGGCATTTTTCTTGGATACCCTGCTCATACACGTGGCTATCGTGTGCTTGTTTTGGAGACTAACAAAATTGTAGAAACTTGTGAAGTTACTTTTGATGAGACTAGTCCAGGCACTAGTCCAAATAATGCAGGTACAGGTGCATATGTTCAGGGGGAGAGTATTTTTGTTCATGAGGATGATGATGATGTTGAGGATGAGGTATTGGTTCCTGCTGTACAACCAACTGTAGCACCTTTGGCACCTACCACTACATTACATACAGCTGAGCATCCTCAAGCTACAACCTCATCTGTACATGCTGAAAATGAAGATGAAGAAGGAGAAGTTTCTGAAATTACAGCTCCCTTGCATATTCAAAGGAGGCATCCACCTGAACAGATGATTGGAGATTTAAATGAGAGAGTCACCCGGTCCAGGTTTATTGCGTCTGATACTCATGCCCATTCTGCTTTTGTTGCTTCTTTTGAACCCAAAGATATATCTCATGCATTAACTGACGAATCTTGGATCAATGCCATGCATGAGGAATTAGAGAATTTTGAACGCATAATAAAGTCTGAAACTTGTTTCTCCACCTCCGATTTTAATATTATTGGAACAAGATGGGTTTTCAAAAATAAACAAAGTGAGGATGGTGTTGTTGTTAGAAACAAAGCTAGATTGGTTGCTCAAGGTTTTTCACAAATTGAAGGTTTAGATTTTGATGAAACCTTTGCTCCTGTTGCTAGAATTGAAGCCATTAGAATTCTTTTAGCATTTGCTGCATCTAAAGGTTTTAGATTGTATCAAATGGATGTGAAAAGTGCTTTTCTAAATGGCTATATCAATGAGGAAGTTTATGTTAAGCAACCACCGGTTTTGAAAATCCAAAGTTTCAGATCATGTTTTCAAATTGTCAAAAGCTTTGTATGGTTTAAAACAAGCCCCTAGAGCATGGTATGATAGGCTAAAACTTTTTACTTGAAAAGGGTTTACAATGGGAAGAGTTGACAAAACTCTCTTTTACTCAAGCAAGGCAATGATCAATTATTTGTTCAGATTTATGTTGATGATATTATCTTTGGTGGTTCCTCTCATGTTTTAGTGTCCGAGTTTTGAAATCATGAAGAAGGAATTTGAGATGAGTATGATGGGTGAATTAACTTACTTTTTGGGACTGCAAATCAAACAAGTAAAGGAAGGTACTTTTGTTCATCAAAGCAAGTACACAAAAGATT
Source organism: Otatea glauca (assembly GCA_036346275.1). Lineage (NCBI taxonomy): Eukaryota > Viridiplantae > Streptophyta > Magnoliopsida > Poales > Poaceae > Otatea > Otatea glauca. Next base: position 60,212,574 of record CM070721.1, read on the forward strand.
TGCTTCGTCTTTGGGATGGAAAACGCAAACCGATCATGACACCGATGGGAGGCACTTGCACACTTGATCCGGATGAAGATGGTGAGCCGGTTGATCAAAAGGAATATAGAAGCATGATAGGTTCACTTCATACCTCAACGCATCAAGGCCGGATATACAATTTGTTTGTGTGCTTGTGTGCTCGTTTTCAAGCTTTCCCACGTGCTTCACATCGCCAAGTCATCAGCGAATTTTCGTATCTTCATGGTACTCAAGAATTTGGCATATGGCTTTCGCTTCCTCATGTATTAGTTTAAGAGCATTTTCGATCTGACTTTGGAGGTTGTAGAATTGATAGAAAAAGTACATCTGGTACATGTCACTTCTTGGGTAATTCTCTTATTGCATGGTCATCTAGAAAACAATCTTCATTGCACAATCAATCTCTGAATCAATATGTAGCTGCTGCTAGTTGTTGTTCTCAAATTCTTTGGATAGTAGCTACACTTAAAGATTATGGGGTTAATTTGGATAGTGTTCCTCTTTTATGTGATAACACTAGTGCAATTTGTATTGCTAAAAACCCTGTGCAACATTCTAGAACCAAACATATTGAGATCAGATTTCACTTTCTTAGGGATCATGTAGAAAAGGGAAATATTGTGCTTCATCATGTGGATACTGAACATCAATTGGCGGACATTTTCACAAAACCTTTGTCTTCTTCTCGTTTTGCTTTTATTCGGGGAGAACTTGGGGTCGTTCATCCAATGGGTTTGTTTTGAGGGGGAGTTTTTGAAAACTTTGTAATATTTTGTTAACATACTTTTATTTTGTGTGTTTCGTAAATGAAAAACAAAAAAATGAAAAACAATGAAAAAGTAATGAGCATTATATATCATACATATATGTCATTTGAAGCCATGTTTATGCTACAAGGTCTTTGCAACTTCATATTTATGCATATATGGTGTAGTTTATGTCATGACTATTTAATTGGAATGACAACTTGAATTAAATCTTGTCATGGTTGAACTTTCTTGGCTATCTTGATTCTGCTCAAAAAGTGCTAAATATGAAATTTATCAAAGTTAAATGCTAAAGCTCAAAGAGTGATTTTTGATAAATGCAAGATCAAGGTTATGTACTATCGCACTTCTTCTTTACGAGACTGCTTATCATTGCACTTTGATATGAACTTGGAAGAGGTTGTGTATGACCGAAACTATGAAACCTTAAGCTTATGAAATGAGGCTTGGCATAGTTGAAAAGTAAGGCTGATGGTGCATATAATTCCTTGCAATTGTTATTGTTGCAACCAATCAATGAATCAGTTTTTCAAGTATAAATAAAGTGCGAAAAATTCAATGTTTTCGGTTTTGAGATTGTTGAGAAAGGAGATCATGCAATGCAATAAATTGTTAATAATACTTGATTTCTAGTTATGCTTACTCTACATTGTTTATGTGTAGATTTCAGGGTGCAAATATTTTTGATAGCATGACTTGGTGATGAATTTGCAACATTTGTGTATGACTTAGAATGCTCATTACACACAAAAAAAAATGTCAAACTTAAAAAATTAAAAAGATTTTGTTTTCTCTCTTTTGTGTTCTTGATGAATCCATTGTCAAAGGGGGAGAATTTTGCCACTTAAAAGAATTTTGGAGGATATTTTTGGAGAACTTTATACATGCTTTACACAAACACATGTTCTTGTACAAGTGGTATTCACTCACATTTTTCTTCTTAGAGGGAGATTTTTCTTATTTTCACCTAGGGAGTTTTTCACTTAGATTTGTCAAAGGGGGAGATTTTGTTTTTTTCACTTTGGCTTTCGATTTTAAAACCTTTTGATTTCAAAAACTTTTCTTGTGAGGTGAATGCCAATGTTCAATTCTAAGTGGTGTTGCCAATGTTTTCATCAAGGGGGAGATTGTGAAATCATGTGCTGAAAAATTGGCTTAGTGATGAAATTGGCATTGCAAAGTGGTTGTACTCATGGCATGTGTTGTGCTTTTGCATGTGCTGTTTCAGATGTTTACTTGATATGCTTGTGATAGCATGGTAATGGTTTTGCTTTATGCAATGCGCTCGTGTGAGTGGTTGCATGGATTGATGTTGAGTCAAGTCGTGGACTTGTGCTCGGAGTTGTTTCTTGTTTACTCATGTGCAGGTGTTGCTCGAGGGCGAACGTGGTCGATGACGGGACCGGAACTAGGTTCATGGAGGAACTGAGGTTCGAGACTAGGTTCAGGGAGGAACTGAGGTCTTAGTGGTCAAGGATGTCATGCGGGACGTTCGGGCTAGGGAACGGTGTACATGGAGGCTGGTTAGTCACGCGAGAGCGGCAGGTGGGCCGTATGACGCGTGCATGTTTGAATTTTGGGTAGTTTGCATGTATTGGGCCGTGTTGGGCCAAGTGGATATGCATGCGAACTGTTGCTCATTATAAATAGGAGAGGGTTGTCTCCTGTTTAGCTGAGAGTTTTAGGTCACGGCAGATTGTTTTTCCTTGCGTTGTGCGTCCTCGGCGGTGGGAGTTTTTTTGCGTGGCGACTGGAGCCTGCAGCGATTCAAGCGGGCGAAGAAAATTGCCGATGCTACAGTAATTCAAATCGCTACAGTACTTCGTGAGCTACAGTAATTTCTACAGTACTCGTGCACCACTGTTCATGCGCGATTTGCGATGTCGCCTGATTTCGTTTTAAGCTTTTGTCTTATAGATTGATTCATTGTCTCTCTTGATTTAACGTGTTTAATCTTGATTTGATCCATCCAAAACTTTCTAGAGTATCAACTTAGAGTTCCTGAAAGTTTCGTTGGTTAATCTTTTGTAGATTGTGATTAATCACGAAATTAGGGTTTGGTCAATTCTCGTCATAATCTATCACAGCATGCTTGCGAGTTTAATAACTTTTGATCTGTATGTCCGATCGAGCTGATTCTTTTTTTGTTAGATTCGTATTGGAATCTAGTTTCTACAGTTCAAATTTCAGGTCAATCCGACGGTTGGATCTCCGGGTATTAGCGATTTACCGAATGCATCTACTCTGTTTTGTTGAATACGAAGCAATTATTTGAGTCCGAATTGGGGTGAATTTTTAGTAGATCAAAATTTTAGTTTTAGCTTCCGCGCAATCATTCACCCCCCCTCTGATTGCTAGTTTAGTGTATATCGATCCTACAAACTCAATATCTAATAAGTATATTATATGTATATACTAGTAAATAGGTTCAACCTCTAAATCCATTTCAATCCATCCCATCACTCTCTCTTCTAATCTTCCCTACACAGCCCAACGCATAAGATCCTTAAGCCTAACACCAACTCCATCTCCATTTCGCATGCTCCACGTTCTCTCGCTCTCTATGTGGTGGCGGCGCAGCCGGCAAGCAACAGCTTGACAATGACGGACGAGGGCTACAGTGGTAGGTGCAAATGACAGGGAGCTAGGTTGCAGAGGAGCGCCGACCAGCCATCGACACCGGTGAACAGGCAGAGGCTACAGGGTAGGTGGCGGCACAGGGAGCGAAGTGTGGCAGGGTAGCTTCGATCCCTATGGCTGCAGCGAGCACGGACTAGGGAATTGAGAGTGTGACACCACTGACGGCCGACGGGTCAGGTGGCAGTGTCTTGTAGGGCAGGGAACAACACGCGTGTTACAGGGCAGCCCTATGGGCACGGTGAGCATGAGTTAGGGATGGAAGGTGCGATGCCAACGGCGACCGACGGGTCAAAGCGGTGACACCCCGCGGGGTAGGAAGCGGTACTAAAATAACAGGCAACAGTTGAGCATTTGACATCGGCAACCACATAGGTGAATTTCATTTTTGATTTGCTAATATGAAATTTCCAATTCGCAAATCTATTAGCGTTATATTGATTTGTAACGGTGAATCGTGATTTTTGAAATGTGTCATGTAGAACATTTAGAAAATAAAGAGGAAGTATGTATATTTTAAATCACTAAATTATTTTAGGTGTTATCTCTAGTAAGAATAACCTCTACTTTGTATTTTTGTTATTGTGAATCTATATATTTTACATCGAATAATATTTTTAAACTCCTAACACCTATTCTAAAAATCCTGGATCCACCACTGCATATGAGCCAACCTATTATAAATCATTTTCACATATACACACACATATGAATACACACACATATATATATATATATATATATATATATATATATATATATATAGGAAAATAGTTCTATACTCCTCGGAGTACGTACTCCCACCTCCATTATACCGTTTAAATGATGTTGTTATACCTCTTTTATCCTTTTAAGTATACTCTAATACTAATTATAAGATACTCTAAAGTGAGTTCCACAAAATGTTCCATCAAAATCTACCCTTTATAGCATAATTTGTTTATATGTTCCTTTCATATATGGAAAATGGTATATAACAAAAAAATGAAGGGCTCCGATGAGTTTTTTCCAACCATGTTGCATTGGAGTATCTTAGAATTATTATTGGAGTATACCGAAAGTGATAAAAAAATATAACACATTCGTTTAAGTGGTATATTGAAGGTGGGAATATATACTCCCAGGAGTGCGAAAAAAGCTTTATATATATATATATATATATATATATATATATAGGAAAATGATTCCATACTCCTGGGTGTATGTACTCCCACCTCTAATATACCGTTTAAATGATGTTGTTATACCTTTTTATCCTTTTGAGTATACTCTAATACCGATTATAAGATACTCCAAAGTGAGTTCCACGAAAAAATTCATTAAAGTCCACCCTTTATAGCATAATTTGTTTATATATTCCTTTTACATATGGAAAAGGGTAGTAGCAAAAAAATAAAGGGTCTGATGAATTTTTTTCAACTATGTTGCATTGGAGTATTTTAAAATTATTATTGGAGCATACCGAAAATGATAAAAGAGTATAAAGTGTTCATTTAAGTGGTATATTAGAGGTGGGAGTATGTACTCCCGGGAGTACGGAAAAGGCTTCCTATATATATATATATGTATCGAATCTTTCTTGAAAAATCTGGTTGAACACTGGGCGGCTCAAGATATGCTTATGCAAATGAAGTCGTACTGTCGTAGCGGTTTGAATACGAGAGTTTATGAAAGATATCTTTCTCTTGTTTTTTTTTTGTTTTTTTTAGAGGGAGTTCATGAAAGATATCGATCAGATATTCGCAAATATTTTGTAAAAAGAAGCTTTAAATACGTGTAATTAGTTTTTCCGGATACAATGAACATGCTTATACTACGCGTGCTTGGTTTGAAGCAAAGGATGGCCTAATAATTGTGTGTTTCGTCACATGAATAAACTTATAATTGATTTTCCGGATACAACGAACAAACTTATAAATAGAAGGATTAATTCCTCATATGTCATTAAAATTTAGAGAAAATCTAAGGATGTGTCATTGACACGTGGATCAGGATCTACATGTCAGTGACACAACCAGCGATATATAAGTGACGAGGTTAACTTTTAGTGGTATATAAGAAATTGTCCCATAGAAAGAAGATGGATGCACGACAAGATGGACTGCTTACACATGACGAAAATGCTGGATAAGAAAAACGAAATTAAATGCTGGATAAGAAATTCGAACCTATTTGAAGCGTCGGAATAAATGTGTTCAAGTGAGTACGTACGTAGACTTCTGCTTCACAAGTGCCAACAGCGCAGGCAGTATATACCATTGACCAAAACAAATAATCCCAGAGTGATCATGCATCACGTATATCTCATGCCATCAATGGGTTTGAAAAATAATACAGATACAAAATGAAAGGATATCAATATGTTGTGGACTGTTGCTGTCCACATTTACACCAGGGTTCTTGTCAATAATAATCTTTGACATCAAGATCTTGCTACTTTATTGAATCTCACGGAAGAAACTTCTGTTTCAGAAGAAAAAGTCATGCAAAGAAAATACACTATACGTTAGTAGTACCACGTACTAGGATCGATTCTACTCTACAAAACATTAAATCCCTTTGTGATACATTCACAAATTTAACCAATATCTAGCAAAGATTTTATTTTCCTAAAAAACAAACATTTTATATGGATTAGTGAGACTGATTCACCAAAATCGAATTAACTAGGAAGGGTGAGAGGGAAGACAAGGAGGTGTTAGAATGACAGCAAAAAGAAGAGTAGTTTCCAATCCTTGACAAAAATCAACAGGGTTGGTTAGCCGCAAGAACAACCGTTTTTTCTCTCCGAGGTGAACCATGCGCAGGTATACACAAAGCTGTGCATGTGTGCGTCATGTGTGTGTGTGAGAGGAAGAGACCGAATTAACCATCGAAACAAAAGCTCCTAACAATTTGGAGCCCTCTCTGTCTCCTCCCCCCTCTTCTTTTTGTGAAGCCACCACGTTTTCCCTTCTCCTTAACTGCTTCTCTCCTTCCTCCCTCTCCGTCTGCCTCTCACTCTGTCCTCCTCCTCCCTCTTCCATTGCACAGTAGTTGCACACAGACAGACAAACTTCCAGGAGCCCACACAAAAAGGGAGTGCCGAGTCCACCGTCCAGTGTCAGACCCACCCGTGGGGGAGGGCGAGAACAGGAGAAAGACCGGAGTTTGATCCCGTTTTGGTGGTGTCCCGGTGGGGTTTATGGTACGGAGCGGTGGGGCGATGGATGTGGAGGGTGGTTGTCTGCAGGCAGTGCAGCCCAGGAGGAGTTCTTGGGTAAGCTTGCTGGTTCATTGAGAGTTCTTGGGTTCTTTTCTCCTTGTGTTTTTCTGTGTGTCGAGTTTGGTTGCTAGGGGTTGATTTTGTCATTTAACTGCGAATTCTTGGTGAGTTTGGTTGCTTGGATTTCCTTGTGCGTCTTCTTGAATTCCTCTGTGTTACGTATGGCTACTTTGATGCATTTCTTCGAGAAAGGAGCGAACTTCAGAATTTTGTATGCTTATCTTGTGCTGTCATTGCCGAATTCTGGGGGTAGAATTTTGTTGAATTCTTTCTCGAGATTATATGTTGTAATCTTGTAGGTTTGGTGTGTTCGTTCCATTTCTTTTTTGGTGTGGAGAAAGCTTAGAGGCTTGGTTTGTAGCATGGCTCTTTTTTCAGTTCTGAATTTAGGTGGTAAATTCGGTCGCTTGTTACTGCTTGGCTGGGGACTCTGTCAGGTTTTCGATTCTGCATTGGCTTAATTGTAGAATGATGTATTCTGTTATTATAATTAGTCAATTAGATACGATTTTGACGAGAGTTGTTGCAGTCAGTTCACCGTATCTTGGATATTCAGAGTTCAAGTGTAGTAATTCACAGATGAAATGGTGCCAAGGATTCTGAGCTTTCTGTTGCTTTTGGGTCAACCTGTTTGTGCAGACCATGTCCATTTCTTCGAAGTATATGATTGCTTACGGTGACAGTAGGTTTGTCTGATCACTTTTTTTTTAGAAATCGGTTTGTGTGATCATCACTTTTGATGGTCAAATTGGACATTTGTTTGGAACTTAGTTCAGGCTTTTCTGTTTGCCTTGAATGTTACGTTGTTACCTACTTAATTTTTTTCTTTCTAGATTGTTAACTTTTGTCCTATGTTTTGAATGGAGTCCATAGCCAGTATATTCCAAGTTACTACTTGGTTCTACGTATTACCACACAACGTGGTAAAAATGACACTGTTTGTGTTTGTGCAGGGATGGCAAAAGGGAACACTTTTACTGGCATATCAGAGCTTTGGGGTTGTGTACGGTGATCTCTGCATTTCACCTGTATACGTGTACAAAAACACCTTCTCTGGAAAGCTGCGTCTTCATGAGGAGGACGAAGAGATCCTTGGGGTGCTATCTCTGGTCTTCTGGAGCCTTACTCTCATACCCCTCTTCAAGTACATCATCCTTGTTCTTGGAGCAGATGACAACGGAGAAGGTGAATTCAGAGTCTAATTCATACGCGTGTTTTTCGGCAGATAACTAATTTCAGTGTACATTTCTTACTATGACTTTGTTGGCAATGTACTATGCAGGTGGGACATTTGCTTTGTATTCGCTAATGTGCAGGCGCTCCAGGATGGGCCTTCTGAATAACATCCATGCCAACCATGCTTCTCTGTCAGCATACAACCAGGAGGAACCTTGTAAGGAGTCAAAGATTGGTTTGTTCATAAAGGGCTTCTTCGAGAAGCATTACTTGCTTCGTGTTATGCTGCTTCTGTTTGTTCTGATGGGTACTAGTATGGTCATTGGGGATGGCGTCTTGACCCCAACAATGTCAGGTAATGAACCTTGTATATTTGTATTCGCTGAAATGTTTTGCCTGAAACTGTAGTTTATAGAAGAAGTTGTATGCTCTAAAGCATAACTATGATGCTTAATTAAAATTTGTGAACATCTTTTCTGTACAAGTGACACATGAATATACCTAACTAGAGTAAGGAAGATCATCATATCTTCCTGGTGACTGATAGGGTGACATGTTGTTTCTGCAGTGTTGTCAGCAGTTTCAGGCCTAAGAATCAAGTTTCCAGAACTTCATGAAAGTAAGCAGCTATTTTATTGACTGTTTATAAGATTTACTCTTCTCAGCAGCACATGACAGTTTCTCTTTTTATGTTTTTCTTGATAATGTTCATTTGCACCACAAATTACAAATATTGATCGACTCTTGCTGTGCTTTTCTTGCAGATTACACTGTGTTCATTGCTTGTATCGTTTTAGTCGGGCTTTTCGCGTTGCAACACTATGGAACACATCGTGTTGGATTCCTATTTGCACCAATTTTGATTTCGTGGCTCACTTGCATTGGTGGGATTGGCATATATAACATTTTAAAGTGGAACCGTGGTGTCATCCGTGCACTGTCCCCGTATTACATATACAACTTCTTCAGTAAGGCTGGTAAGGATGGCTGGAGCTCACTCGGAGGAATTGTTCTTTGTATTACAGGTTCACATCTTTTATCCTTTTGTTTTGACTAATCACTTCTTTCCCCTGTGATGGGCTTAGTTATAGCTATGGATTTTCAGGTGCTGAAGCAATGTTTGCTGATCTTGGGCATTTCTCAAAGCTTTCACTAAGGGTAAATTTGCTGTTTTTTTAATGATGATAGTTTAGTTTTGTGCATTAGCTGGATGTGCAATTTTCGCATTTATAACTATGCAAACATCTTAACTGTGATTTTTTTTATTTCTTTCTCATGCCAGCTTGGATTCACAGTAGTTGTATACCCTTGCTTAGTTCTGGCTTACATGGGTGAGGCTGCCTATCTATCGAAACATCGGGAGGATCTCCAAGGTAGCTTTTACAAAGCTCTTCCAGGTGAGATAGCAATGTTTTGCCAGATTGCTTGAAGTTTTCCACTGATTTTTGTATTATTATTATATTTTTTTAACGGTGACAATAGGGAAGACCCCTACGACATATATATAAATATAATAGAATAAGATGATGTACAAAGATTGAAAGGAAAAAACAAGCTCAAACTAGGGAAAGAGATCAAGATAATGAGTCAAGCCAATCAAATAAGCTTTGTTTATGCTGCTCTTTTATGTGATGCACATGTAGAGAGAGCTCATACATGAATATTCTTTTCCAGTTTGGTATACTCGGAGCAATATTTCTTTGTTTCCAGATTACCCAAGCTGTAATAGTAATAATTTCCATGTATAAGAGAGAGTCAAAGTTGTTCTCGTAACGTTCTATCTTTAGAACAATATCTTGAGTACTATCCCAAAATTAGTCCAATAGAATTCCAGCATGCAATACTGAAGGGGCAATTGAAGAATAGATGAGTTAATGTTTCCACCTATTGATCTTGGTATAAAACACAAAAGTGACCGTGACGAGGATTAAAAGCCTTTTTCATTTGGGCCTGCAATGGATAAAACCATACACTATTAATGGGCCCACAAACATTAAAATCCTATAATATAGAATGAAGCCCGCGCTTATTTGGATGGTCAAGGCTCCGACCAGTTCAGTCAGAGCGGATTACTCAGGAACTGTGAGACTGAGCTTTCTTTTTTTTGCAAAAGTATATAGGATCGGTTTTTGTATTATTCTTATCCAAAAGCATGCATATTCCCATTATTGTGACATTTTCAGTTACTTAGAGGGTTGAGGTATGACCTTTTATATATATTAATCTTCTTTACACCTAGTCTATGCTAGTTTGTGTGCCATGCATGCCATATGCAGGTCAGAGAAAGGATCAGTAAAACACGAACATTTATAATTTATTACCTTTTTCTTTTTATATTTCTTAGCATATTTCTTGTATTTTTCTCTGCAACGCTTCTGCAACTATTAAACAATTATTCTATGAGCTCAATCTTTGTTCTAAAGGGCTATATAAGAAAATTTCCCATAGGATTGAACTCCTTCAAAATTCCTCCAATCCAAAGAGGACCTCAATAGAACCTCAGTAATTCATTTATTTTAGCAAAGAATCCTCAGTATTTCTGATACTGAGAAACTTTTTCATGGTTCATGTATAGGTACGCCACTTGACATATCCATGAACAATGGATACCATTCATGTTAAACCTTCATGCATCTCTCGGAGTCAATACTCCCCATGTTAATTTGCAAGACTATATGACACCTTTACCAGGCTGAATTACCAATAAGATACGTAGCACTAGTTAAAGTCATCAGCTGATCAGGATATTTGTACGAGTGCAAGCTAAAGCTAAAGCATCTTCTAGTTATTAAAGGAGGATAGCTTCTTGCATGGGGTGGACTGTAGAGCAAGAAATTTTCTGTAGTGAGCAATTATATAGATATTAGTTCTGTGCTTTACACAATAATTCTTCAATCGAAAAATCTATAGCGCTACCAGGTGCTGCGTCCATCCGATCTGGCTGGGCGGGAGCTAGGTTGGGTGAAAACAGGTTGGATATGGATGAATATTACTTTTTTTTATCCTAACTTTTTTTTCGGATTCGAAACCGGATACGGGCTAGCCTGATACGGATATGAATCCGGGTTATTTGGGATATAGACACAGGACGGATATGTGACGGACTCAGGTCGGAAACGAATAAAGATATACGGATAATGCACGCATATATGGAGTAATATATGTTAAATTAAAACCATATGAGTACATGACCATATTAACAAGTTATATATTAATAAAACCCAATAAACGTCATAAAAAATATGCTACTTGTGAATCAATATAACCGATTAATTATCAATATAAATGGGCTACCATAAAAAAATATGATAAAAAGGGGCTAGGCCTTGCTGATATCCAAATAGAAAAAAATCCGGATATCTAAATAGGAAAAATCCGATTATCTGGATCCCGTCCCATATTTAACGGATATTGGCCGCTCCGAATTCGGATCCAAGTATCTAGAGCTCGTTCCGGATCCGGCCGAATAGTCAAATCCGATCTCGAATCCAGTCCCGACCAGATCTGATCTTGAATCGAGCGGAAAATATCCGACCCATTTTCACCCCTAGTGGGAGCGGGCCAACGAGATATTCGATAAGCTATAACATGGTACACGTGTCACATGGAAAGAGAAACAAACCATGGCAACACTGGCTTTTTGTTGAATCTACATGACAGATGGGCTTGAGTATTCAATGGCCCAGCACACAGCCACACGGGGACGTGCACACGTGGTGAGGCCCGCCATCTCAAAAAAGCTGCATCACTAATGGGTATTGTCCAGGGTAAAAAACTCTTTAGGGAAAATTGAAATAAGATCATTTCGAACAAAAAAAATTTTTAATGAGACTCGACTCGATAGTGGCTCGTTAGTTTGAATATAAAATAACTATTTAAATGTAAAATAAAATAATTTTATGTCAAACTATATCAATTTTAAAAGAAGATCGATAATAGCGCGTTAAGCTCGATAGCTAGCCGTATTGTCAGTGAGCTTGGTTGTATTTCTAGGGCCCAATTCTTTATTTCCTTTGCATATTGCTAAGTACACCATCTTTTCGTACAATACTTGTAGTCTGTCGTGTGGGTCCAAATTTGTAGCCTCACCTCCCATGCAATTAGGCACATCCCTCTTTTTCAACCACACAACATACGCATTAGTCACCAATGATAGTAGATGAAAACTTATAGAACATTGGGTGGTAATTATTTCAAAGAAGATGCTAACTTCATGTGCAAACGATGGTAATTTTTTAATCTAAAACCGTAAATTGAACTTAGCATAATAATTTTTTGAACTAAAGATGATAACTTAAAAAACAAGGGGTGAGTGAATTGTATTTTTTCGCTTCTTAAAAAACAATCCATCACAACTCAACAATGGTGAAATGGTTTTAGGCTGATAATTTGTAAAAAAAAAAACCGTATATGGTAACTTAGGGTGTAACTGATGGTAATTTTTGAAATTTATTTTAAATTAAAAATAATGATAATTTCTGAACTTAGGGCGGTAACTTGTTAAAACTACAGCTGATAACTTAGGATCAGAATGAAGGTAAGTTTTGAAGGTTTGGGATTATTTTTTGGGTTAAAAGTGATGATGCCACGAAATAATGGTAAATTCAGAAATTAGGACGGTAATTTATTAAAAATGCATATGATAAGAGTGTAGCTGATGGTAACTTAATTTAGTGCAACTGATAGTAAGTTTTAAAATGTTTCAAACTTATAGAAATGGTGGTAAATTTGAACTTAGGGTGATAATTTCTTAAAATTATAATGATAACTTAAGGTTCGAATGATGGTAATTCCATAAAAGAAAATAAAAAAGTGAGTGCTCTATAAGATTAACCGTCAATCCCTTTTTCTATATGTTATATATAGTGCATGTCATCTATTTCAAGTTCAAACCACCCTTCCCTGTGTTAGCGAGATATTTGGTGTGTGTATATGTCTAACGATATCCCTAATGATATTTTATATAAGTATGTAAGTAACCCTAGCTTTGCTTGTGCTTCAATATGTATAACCTCTGCATATACACATCAATGCCATCCTTGGGCCATGTGGCCTATTCCATCTTGTATGGTATGAGAGCAGGCTTTCTTGTGAATAGCTAGAGATCTCTGACATCTCATAATAGAAGTGGACTGTAATTATTTTTTAATTGCGTCAATCGGGTCTTGAACTCGAGACCTCTTGGCTCTGATACCATATTGAGTTGCATGCACCAGCCAATTCACCCAAAAGCTTAAGCTTATGAGGAAAAGTAGGCAATTCACTTATACTTTAACACAGACAACCCTTCTCCAACGAAACCCCATTTTTGGTTTGTTATTTCTTCTAATAATGGTTATTGGATTAATTGCATAGAACTAATTTATTTTTAGAGTACAAGACTCATTGGTTATGAGTTGCTTTTGGAAGATGGTCGTGCTTCTGGAAGATCGCCATCTTGGCTCACATGGGAGGTTCAAGATTGGAGCTATCACAATCGTGGCTTATGAACGGTAACTTTGGGGCTTCGCCAAGTTGTCAATCAATGATTGCTCCTCTGCTTGCCAATGAGGAAATCAAGATATGTGTGGCTTTCTGCCTCCGGTCTGGTGGATATCAAATAGGACAAGATTAGTCCTAGGAGGAATCTAGAGACAAGTTGTTGCCTTTACCTTTGCCTTGAGGGAGGGATAGCAATGCCGCCCATCCATGCATCTCAAGTAGTAGCACCACCTTGTCTAAACGACGTGTTGTCGGTGTCCCTATCCAAGAAGGTTCCTCCATAGAGGCAAACAAAAGAGAAGAATTCACATGAAAAGAAGTGCACTCGGTTTTATTGCTAGTTCTAGTACCCAAAACACTAATACCATTTCCCTTTTGCTGTGAGATCTTGTTTGTTTTAGACAAAACCTTGTCATGCCTGAGTTCCAAGGGGCACATGAGATTTGGAGAGAAGAGTGACAAATGTTGCATATTCTCATCGAACACTTACGAATGCCTAGCCAAACACCAACCAACCTGTTTTGGCATGCTATTTTTCTTACTTTTGCCACTTTTGGTAGCCATCCAAACATGCTTCATGTTATTGGAGGAGGTAAATGCTTTGGTATGTTTATCAATGTTACTTGCCATTATGTATTAAAGTTAGAACAACACATTTCATGTATAGCTGGTGAGAGTATGTGTAGACATAGTTACCATGAAAATAGTACACCTAAATTGTGGGATGGGATCATGGTACACGATATGACACTTTTCCTCCCAATTCCAAAGCAAACTGTACCTCGAACCACGAATCAACTCAAAGTGGGACAATCCGATAAGAAGTACAAAGGGAATTGTATAGCAAAGTTGATAACTTAAGACTATATATGACTTAATGTAAACTCAAGCTTGCAAGAAAGTACTGTTGTGGGTCGTAACCCTTCTCCCAAAGAAATGGTACTTAAACCCTTCAACATATAGACTAAACACATCTCCCGAGAAATTCTCTTCGCATCATTGCTTTGAGGGTCTTTAAGGGAAAAACAAGAAACAAGCCTTCCATATGTGCATTACGAGGTATTATCAAACTTTGGGATCCTTTGAGAGTCGACCCAAAAGTGTCAAAGGAATACTGATATAACCCAAAGCTAAAACTGGTTAGTTCTGAACAGCATATCCGAAACCCGTTAAGCTTGATAATGTGTATTAATTAAGTGAGCCTGACATCAATAAGGGAAATGGTCCCTTCATAAGAATACCAAATCTACCTTGCTATGTCATCATCTAGAATAGGGATCGCAACAAAGCATTCTGTAGCAAGAGTAGTTCCCTATCTTTGCCCTCGGCACACAAAATTTCCCCGCTCCCAGGCTCAGGATCTAGTTTTCCCCACCCCCTGATGGGTTCCCGAGGGCCAATGGGCCCCTAACAATGAACGTATCTAGACAAATCAGATCAGATCCTTGTCAATAAGGATGAAGGACTGGAAATGGAGCAATTTTTCCCTAAAAGAACCAACCCAAAGCCCCACTTGATCAAATATGAATGAAAATATAAATTTTCAGAGAAACTAAGTCTGGGGTGGCACTACCACATCACAGGGAGCGGTAGTACCCGATGAACAGTAAAATCAGTACAAGTTCAAATCCAAGAATTGATATAACTTTTGATTGGATGATCCAAAACTCGTGAAACTTTGCATGCACCTTCCTATGGATGTCAAGAACCTATTTCAACTATCAATTACAAAGATTAACATCAAAGTTCTGGCCTTTTCAAAATTTAGATAAGGTTGCACTAAAACCTGTTAAAGTCCAAAAACTTCACCCTAAGCGGGATTTGATAATTGATATGATCTTAAATGATCTCTCACATGTCACAGCAAGTAAAAACTCCAACAAAACAGCCCTCAAATGTGCAAGAAAACATCTACCACCGATTCTTTCTTCTCAAGCCAAAAGGCGGTTTCTTAAGAAAATTTTGATGATCAAGATGAAGCTTTCCTAGATGATTGGGATATGATCTATAGACGATTCATCTATCAAACATCCATTCTTGTCAATACAAGATCAAGAAATAAATAAACCAACAAGAGAGATCAAAAATCAAGAAGGAAGGAGATCAAAACAACAGCAAGATCTTGAGTATGAATTTGACTTTCATTTCAGGCTAAGATTGATGATTACAAAGCCTTTTCAAAGAGGGCAAAGCTCTCAAAGAGCACCCACAAACACAACCACCTTGTGCTCTAATGCTTCTCTAGTTTCTTCTCTTGGCTACCTCCCTCCCTCTACACCTCTCAAGCCCTTATAAAGGGGCAACAACCCTAGAAATCCTAGACCTGGACATACAAGCGGATACAACTCACACTTAACATGGGTTAACCCGTTAATCCAACACATAACGGGTTTTTCATATTCACACACGCTTCTCAGAGTGGCCTTCTCCATGATGCTCCAAATGACTCCACGAGTTCGAATTCGCGTCCATGCCCTCTTTGGCTTGACCAAACCCACTTAGGCCAGCACCGTGATTTTTCAAACCGCCTCCATCTCACCGTGATTTTTCAAACCGCCTCTATCTCTAGTAATTAGCAAATTACCAATTTGCCCCACTACCGATCTTTCCTCTATCTCAAAGCATCGCCCATGCTTCATCACCTTCCATGTGGCCCCAATGACTTCCTACTAAGCATCTCACGCGTCTGGACTCCCTTGAACCATCCTTGCATGCAAACGGGTCTAAGTCACTTAGCACACCACATTTTCTTGTTCGCTTGACCATGACGACTCCGCTTTCCTTGACCGTTCTAGACCTCAGCTCCTCCTTGATCATAGTCTTGGTCTAGAACTCAGGTCCTCCCTGAGGTATACTGATCCACATATGAACATATCCATGTCCATCACCAATAGCTCCTCCCTGAGATCTACTGATCCACATACGAACCGTTTTCCGCCATGTCCATCACCAATAGCTCACGTTTCAACACCTTGTCTTCCTGGCTTACAGCGACTCCCCGACCTCAGCCATCTTTGGCATCACCCTGACCGTCTGGACTTTAGCTCTCGTAGCCTAGTCTCAGTCTCCTCTGCCTCACCATGATCTATAGCTTCGAAGTCCTGCAACCAACATAGACAACCAAACCGTCACGTAGCACTGTTCACAAGGATATGCAATAACTATTACATAATCAAAACAAAAATCACAACTCACTGAAAAGTCGGTACTACCGTCCCGGTACTACCACCAACCTAGGGCCAGTAGTACCGCCCTGGTTGAACCCAAAATGCAAGCTCTGGAAAATAACTACCGCCAACTAGATACCGATAGTACCGCCCCTAGGACCAGTAGTACTGCCCTTGCTCAACCTAGGGAATCACCTCTATGTAAAATAACTACCACCACACAGGGGCTGGTAGTACCGCACCCCGGTACTACCGCCCTTAACACGGGTAATACCACCCTCGCTTGACAGCACCTCAAATTACTTCAAAAACAAAATGAGCACAAATCAAGCTCAAACCTGAGCACCATAAGCTCAAACATAGTCAATTAATCATCAAAAATATGGGTAGACTACCACATGGTATCTCAGAAGACAAATTAGATAAAACACTTGTTCATGAACACAAATCAATAAATCCACCCTTGTCCATGCACACAAATCAACAAATCATTTTTTGTCCATGAACACAAATCAAATAAAATCCTTGCCCATGAACACAAGTCAACTACACATGTATTGAATCCATGAACACACGCATCTACACAACATGCGTTATCTACAAAAAAAATCATGTACTCATGCTCCAGGGATCTACTGATCCACATACGAACATATATAGATCAAGAAATAAGGTCAGATCTAGAGAAGTGGATGGGGGCACACCATTGATAAGATGGAGAGGACGATGAGGTGGTGGTCCCTGGAAACAAGATGGGGAGAGCTTGAGTAAGTGATTGTTGATGCCTTACCCTCGTAGCATGGCAGAGTACTGGAGGGGAAGGAGATGGTGGCTTTGTGGGTGCTACCACCGCTATAGCTACCGGTGATGTCGGCCATGTACAGGAGCGGTGACCCCTGTGGCCTGTGAGGATGGGATTTGGGAATTGAGAGAAAGTACATGTGAGAGAAGTCTCAGGGTGGTGTTAGCCTTAGCCTACTAGGTGGTGGCTTTAAATGGAAAAGAGAATACATATAGGGTTATTGAGTCATGGTATGCATCAGGCCTCCCTGTCATAGGGAGAATCACATGGACTCGATGGGGAACAGGGACGGGGGATTGGGAAATACCCCACTACCACTTCACTCGATGGGGTATGAATTCATCCCGTAAACTCTCCCTGTGGGGCCCATCCCCTAATAGGGAAATTCCCCGTCGAGAAACTGGAAATAGGGCATCTCTAAACTAGACATACTTTGACAAGGGAAATACATATAATTATCTTACATGGAACCCTATATTTTGAGAAATGCTGTCATAATTGCAGTCTACAAGTGACCTTGAAACTAATTCTTTATGCAACCTAACGTTTCTTGGTTCCCAAGCAAGCTCTTCAAGGCATTTCGTCTTGTGGGGGGTCCACAATATTGTCTACACAGACCTTCATCGCTAAAACAAATACAAGGCACATATGACCCAACTTCTTGTCATTTGTGTAAGACTTGCCATTTGTGTAATACGAGGCAAGTGTGGAGCTGTATTGGTTCATGGGTTTAGTTGAATCCACATTTTCATTTTCAAAAACAAGTTAATAATAGTATTTTTCCTGACTATCTAGATAAGGATTTTCAAACGTCGCCGCCAGCTCAACATTTTCTGTAGTGTGTTGAGCTCGTTGATCAGCTTGTTTCCAATCTTTCACAGTAAGAAGTATTTCCACCATCTCACTTGTCAAATTTGTTCTTCTCTCCTTGATTATTCTTCTTGATAAACTAAAAGCAGACTCCGAAGAAACCGTGGAGATAAGAACTGTTAACACATCCCGTGCTAAAATGAAAAGCACCGGATATGTTATCTTGTACTCATGTCACCACTGAAAAATGTTGAAGTCCTCCTCTTGCTGCTTTTGGTAGTTGACAGTGTCGCTGTTGAGATAGTCATCTAGCTCCCCACTTGTTGTTGTGTCCACACTTGACGTTGTTGTACTCGAACTCCTTGAGGTAGAGCCACCTGCACCCCATATCTTTCCCCACACAATTTTGTTCATACCTGTTGTGGGTGCTGGTGGAGGTTGTTACAGGTGAACTCCAACAAACTTCTAATCGTACTTAGCATAAACTTAAGATAAGTTAGCACGGACATTTGAAAAATAACTAGAATAATCGATACCCACCGCATCACTTAGAAGTGAGAGAACATTACCAAATCCTCGAAATTTAGCTCTAGAATCTAAAATAAATGCAAATACATATAACATAGGAATTTCTTTCTAATATTTCAAAATTTTAGTTTTCATAGCATAAACAGATTCACACAAAACATTATCATTTTCGTGGTTCCTTAAGTGGGTAGCAATTTCTAGAATATGATGCACAATTAAAGGAGAGGTTGAATAATAAACTCCAGATAAAACAACAGTGGAATCATAAAAAAGTTCCAAAAATGATAGCAAGTATTCAGCAACATACCAATGTTGCTCTGTGAGTACAGGTTGACCATCCTAGCTATGATAGTGCGTCTTAATAAAAATAGAAAATGCGTTCTTATAGGGTAGGAGTGACTTAAGCATCAAGTAAGTAGAATTCCATCTACAGGCATATCCAAACCAAACTTACGTGGACATACCTACATTGCAATACAATAGTTCTTATATACTGCTACATGTTGATTAGAATAATTTAAGGAAGATATTGCAGTGCGAAAAGGTTCAATATATGGGTCTAATCTTTTCAAACCAGATTTAACTATAAGATTAATAATATGGCAAGCATAACCCTGATGTAACAAGAAAGATTAAGTGTACGAATTAAAAAGCAGAGTAAGAATGTTCATTGCAGAAGTATTTGTTGTAGCATTATCTAATGTTATTGCAAAAAATTTATCTGTAAGACCAAAATCTTTCACAACTTTTACAATACAATCAACAATATTCTCACCCGTGTGTGCTACATCAATTAATTTGAATCCTATAATTCTCTTCTCTAGTTGACAATAATTGTTCACGGAATGAGCAACTACACTAAGGTAATCCTCTTTAGCCCTACTACTCCATATGTCTCATGTCAAAGATACAAAAAAAGTACAAGTATTAAAGAGCTCTTTTAGCTTACTATGATCATTATTATAGTATTTAATCAGATATCTGGTTGTTGTCTGTCTAGAAACTACAAAAAAACCTAGGATTGAATGGTCCTAATATAGTTTTCAAATACTGGTGACTCACCAAAGTTTAAAGGTAGATCTTGAGCAGCGATTAAACGACAAAGAGATTCACAAGCTATCTCAAGATTGTAGTCCCAATGATGTACCGTACCATCGAGGTTGTACTGCAGCTGCATTTGTCTCATAACCACTCCCACCTTTTTTATAGCTCTCAGCATGTCTCTTCAAGTGCCCCGTTTCCCCTGAAGATTTCACAATTAATTTATACTTACAATATTTACAAAGAGCATACCTGCTCTGAATGTCGTTTGATGTCTCAAAAATCTGCTTGAAATCTTTCCAGGCTCCCGATGTACTGCGTCTTGATCTTTTTGCCTCGGTGCTTGCCGATGCAGTAGCAGTTGTAGATCCTGAGGATTGTACAATCACTACAGCTTCTTCAGCTTGATAGGATGGAAGAAGCTCCTTAGGTGAAATCCCTAAATCAGAAGCTAGGAAGGACGCAAAATCCTGGTGCTACATGAAGAAAATTGCAAGAAATAATTACGCTATTATTAATTTAATCTCATTGAAAATAATAAGGACAATGAAAAATTAAATCAATATTCTTACCTTGATTTCTTGACAGATGCCGAAAGTCGGATTTTGGATTTTTGGCAAAAATATTTTGAATTTTGCCAAGTTATCACCAAGAGCAAGAGAATTTTCGTAAGAGAATATAGAGAAGAGATTGCAAATTTGCTGGTGAGAAAATGAGGGAGGTGCTACCCTATTTATAGGAAACTATTGGGATTTTTTAGAATTTTTTCATAATTTTTCAAAAAAATTTAAGCCTTCAACAGCTATATTTCAAATAAACGAGCTGAACGGGCCGTGCTATAAACGGGCTGCACAGTGCCGGCTTGCCGTGCCGGCGTGCCGGCTCATGCACGGCCCGACAGATTGGGCCGTGTTGTGCCTACAGTGCTAGGCCTCGGGTCGGTACATTTGGCAAGGCCCATCTGGCCATTACTAGTTTGGACTTTGTATCTTGCAAAATGAATTATGTATCTAACTTGCAAATAAGCACTATCATGATTCACGAGCAAGTAATAGAATGCATTGGACTAGCAAGTTTGGTTAAAGAAAGGGAGAAAAAACTTAGTTAACTTGATTATAATGATTTCTAGCAACGATCGTAAGCCATTCTCTCATTTGTTCCATGCATCTAAGATTTATCTGGAGATATTTTGATAGTTAATCATGCACAAACATTAAAGAAAAAATCCTATGAGCAAAAGGAAATATCTTATTTTAGCTTAACTAGCCGAATAGCTGTTGTAGTTGGACTTAGCTTGTGACATGCTCTCGGCTCCGTTGCGATGCTTGGTCGAGCTCCGTCCTGGCCCAAACTATGTCTTAATTTG
Organism: Otatea glauca; assembly: GCA_036346275.1. Taxonomy (NCBI): domain Eukaryota; kingdom Viridiplantae; phylum Streptophyta; class Magnoliopsida; order Poales; family Poaceae; genus Otatea; species Otatea glauca. The sequence goes on from CM070721.1 coordinate 60,233,635, forward strand.
CTGTCGAGTTTGGTTTACACCACGCCCTTGACTTCACCAATGATGTTGAAAGGAGGGTAGGGTAGTTGTTGGAACAAGTATTACAATTTTTAGTAGTTAATTTGTTTTTATAGGGCAATTTTTTGGTTTTTGTTAGAGATTGTTTAGGGATTGAAGAGAGATTTGAGAAGAAGTAGGTGGAGGTTGGGAAGGTGAAGAATGCACCATTCATCACCATTAGGTTTCTTTAAAAGGAGTAAAGATTACCAAGATTAAGTTTACCTCAGTCAAAAGTTATTATAATTTGGTATAGAACAACAAAATTAGAAAACTTCAATTATCTTGAAGCAATTGGCAACAGGGTTAGCAATTCACCAAGGAAAAAAAAGAGCGAAGTTCGAACAGTTTCTTTAATTATATAAATGCTTGAGTTAATTGGTAGCGTGTTTATCGGGTTTGCAGATATCATTTGTATTATGCATTGCCTTGTTGCTCACGCATACCATGTACCATGCTATAGTTCAGATGACACATTTCATATGTCGTACATGAGATCAACTACTCAGTTTTATATGAATTTAGCAAGACAATTAGTAAGGAATGGTAAATATGCACTGTTATGGTGAGTGTACGTGAGGGTGCATTGTTTCTATGTACTATATCATATTCTATTTCTTAAAATTAACTTGTGAATTTCTAGCCACTCAGCATAAGTATAGATTTACCACCTATTACTTTCTTAATGTAACCAAAATGCATGATTTCTTCCTTACTAACTTTTTCATCTGTTTGTGTTCCTTTCCCTATTCAGACCGTGTGTTTTGGCCGGTTTTGATCATTGCAACATTAGCTACAGTTGTTGGGAGTCAAGCAATCATATCAGCTACATTTTCGATCATAAGCCAGTGTAGGGCTTTGGGGTGCTTCCCTCGGATAAAGGTCGTACACACATCCAGCCATGTCCATGGGCAGATATACATCCCGGAGGTGAACTGGGTTCTGATGTCCTTGTGTTTGGCCGTTACAATTGGATTCCGCGACACTGAAATGATTGGAAATGCCTACGGTACTTGCTTGTTACTGATCGAGCTGTTTATGGTTAATTTGCTGCTGCATAAGGCAGTCAGTTCTAATTACTACTCCTTCCGGTCATAAAAAGTTGTCGTTTTGGATATCGATACGGTGTCTAAAACACAGTTTTGAATACTAATTTCTATTATAATATAGTTCTAAAACCTAATAAAATTATAATATCATCGAAGTACTTTTCGAGATAAACCTACATGTATGATTTTTATATAGCCAATTAGAATATTTAAAAAGATATTGACAATCAAAGTTTTGAAAATTTGATTACATCTATATCTAAAACAACAACTATTTGTCACCAGAGAGAGAGTAAAAGATAGATCTCTGTCTTTCAGGCCTTGCTGCGATCTCGGTGATGTTTGCAACCACATGCCTCATGTTCCTTGTCATCACAACGGTGTGGAACCGCTCCGTTCTATGGGCAGCTCTCTTCACCATTGGCTTCGGATCCATTGAGCTCCTCTACCTGTCAGCATGTCTTGCCAAGGTGCCCCATGGAGGTTGGCTGCCTCTCCTGTTGTCACTGATCACATTGCTAGTCATGTCCACATGGCACTACGGGACCGCGAAGAAGCAGGAGTACGAGCTACAGAACAAGGTCTGCCTCGACCATCTCCTCACGCTGAGCTCCGGCATTGGCCTCGCCCGCGTCCCCGGAGTCGGCTTCGTGTACTCGAACACCGTCAATGGAGTGCCCCCCATGTTTGCGCACTTCGTGACAAACTTCCCCGCGTTCCACCGGGTGCTCATCTTCGTCTCGCTGCAGACGCTGACCGTGCCGAAGGTCTCGCCCGACCAACGCTTCCTGGTGGGGAGGATCGGACACCCGGAGAACCGCCTGTTCCGCTGCATTGTGCGGTTCGGGTACAAGGAAATCAGATGGGACCATTTCAGCTTCGAGAACCAGCTGCTGATGAAGGTCGTGGAGTTCCTCCGGCAGGAGGACCCCGAGCTGGCCTCTTCCGGCGAGATGTCTGTCATCCGTGCAGGGTCCGTCGAGGTCTTGGACGCGCTGACGAGACCCGGCGAGATCGACAGCTTCAACGCCGACATGAAGAAGGTGCGGTTCGTGGAGGCTCCGGCGTGGGCCAGGGAAGAGGCGAGGAGTGAGGTGGAGGAGCTGCTGGAGGAGAGGGAGTCCGGCGTGTCGTACATGATCGGCCACACCTGCGTGTTCGCCCACGACTCGTCGTCGGCGATCAAGAAGTTCGCCATCAACGTCGTCTACGGGTTCCTCCGGCGCAACTCGCGGAGGCCCGCGGTCGTGCTCGGCATCCCCCACACCTCCCTGATCGAGGTGGGCATTGCGTACAGGGTGTGACCGTACGTGACGCCTTGCTGATCGATGTAGTCGCAAGCTTAGCTTTATAGCTGGTAGCCAGTCGAAGAAAACACCGAGCAAACAGAATAACACCTTGATGCTGAGAAACCATAGTGTAGTTGTTCTGATGTATTGTGGGCTGTAAGCCTGTAACCGGTACTTACTGCCTGGTTGCCGCTAGGAGGATTAGTAGAATGGATGCAGTGCAGTCTCTCTAGAAATTGATGATTGTTAGTTATAGTGATTCACATCTATTATTTTAGGATTTGAAAAGGTATGATAGATAAATGTTAACAGGATTAGGGTTCCTACCTCCTTTTGAAGTAGGATTACTAATTACTTTGGAAGAGGACAAATGAGCCTATATAAACCAATTGGTTGATTGTGAAGAACACAAGCAACCAAAAAGCCACAAACCGACTCATATAAAGTAAAAGGTGCGTGAGAGGATTAGAGGTTAGGTTATTCTTTAGCATTGATTTTTGTATTTTGCAAGGATCAAAGGTCCTAAAAAGTTCAAGAGGTTGTGAGAGAGCGATAATCCCTTATACTCTTTTGAGATTGTGCTTAAAGAATTTACGGTTGGTTTCGCCAAATCTTCTCTCTCGTAGGGGTTGTTTCACTCTTTCTCGTAATGATTAATGTTTCATCACCGTTATTTCGGTTCTCTCTACGAGATTCATCTTCTTCGTTGTTGAGACGATGCACGCTCGTATCGTATCTCGTAAAAAAAACTTTGATCTAATATAGAGAGTGCTACCTATAAAAGGGGTATCAACTGTAACAATGAGCTTGCGCTCATCAAGTAGGATCTGTATGATATGGCTCATGTCTACTGCTGACGCCTGAGAGGACCTGTTCGAAGACGGCCACGGATGACCTGGGCCAAACGGACAAACCCGACCTAGGAATCCATCAAACTTGCCGCCGCGGCCCAAACAGCAGAGGCCAGCCGTGCACCGCCGCAGAGGCAGAAAGCGAGATACCCATATATGTGCATGCCGAAGACAGAGCCACGGAGGCCGGGCCGCCGCGCGGGGAGGAGCGAAGGCAAGCAAAGTCGGCGAGGAAGCGTCCGGGGACCACGCAGTTGACGGCGGCGGCGTGGCTGGGCTCGTCGGCTCGTTCGCATGCAGGACTTGTGTAACCAAGCCTTTTCTCATCTGTCGACGTGCCGCGGACGCTCACCAGCATTAGGTCCGGCAATAAAGCCTGAGCTCCCTGCGCTTTTGACTTTTGTGGGCCGAACAGCATCGCTCCCAGGCTTGTAGCCATCGAGCGGCCCAGACACCGTCGAACGACACATCCGTCTCTTCTTTCCGCCCGCGCTCAACGCCGGGAGACAAGATGCCGCCGACGGCGTACGCGATCCTCTCCGCCGCCTTCAGGTCCCCGGCGGCAGCGGCTCCTGTCCACCGCTGTAGCAAGTCCATGCATGGCAGCTTCAGCTTGTCGCCTAGCTCAGGGTTGCTGCACGTGCGGGCCGTTTCCGGCCTTCAAATGCCATCGTTCTTATCCCAAAGATTCACCGAGACCTGGCGTAAATCAGGCAACGCAATGGATCAGCGGGAATGCACGACAGTTCTGTTCATCAAGTAGTGTGCATACTGCATTCCATTGCCTGCTTCCTGCGCGCCATCCTCTTGTCCTCATACATGCAAAATCCTGTCGACTCACTGAACTCCGTTGTTGCCTAGCCTGCGGCCGTTTCCGTCTGCATTGCACTCTTGGGAAAACTTTTAGGCATCATACAACTCCACTGTTCTATCTTGCAGAATCTTTTTGCAGTGCGCTCTTGCTGCCATTTTGTTCCCATCCTACCTGCAAAATCGTGCTGCATCAGCGAACGAACTCCATTATTCACTTGCTGCCACTTTTGGTCCCCCTCCATGTACCTGCAAAATCTTTTTTTTGCATCAAAGAACGCTATCCCCAACAGTACTGCTGGCCTGCTGCTTCACACAACACAATGTCGTCTTCTAATTTAATACGATGCCAGTTCATTTAGCTAGATACTATATGTGCATTGTTAGAGATAAAGTTTGCTCAAATATCCAAATAGAGTCCATATCTTCAACAACTCTGACTCAACCAACTATATATAGCCAACTCCATGTACATGTAAATTGAACCAAATAGTAGATTGTCTCCCGTGATTTTTTCCTACTTCGTGAGGTTTTCCACGTTAAAATTCGTGTCCCGTTTCTTGCGTCTCTAACCCTAACAAGTGTTATCAGAGCAAGTACTGGGATTTTCCGATCTTCAGACGCCAGCGATGCACGCGCACTATCCTCTACGCGATGCTGACGCCCAGGGTTTTCCCTCCCGCTGGATCCGCTCCTCCGTGGCGCCTCCTGCCGGATCTGCTCCTCCAAACCGCGCCCTCCACCACTCACCGCCCGAGCACGCCCTGTTGTCCACCGCAGCCGAACACGACACCGTAGCTCGCGCTGGAGCCGTCGCCGAATGGACCCACCGATGCTCGGGAGGCTCCCGGTTCCAGCCTCACGCCGTTCCCCGCCGATGTCAACTACGAGCTCGTCATCACCTCCGGTTGCTCGCTGCTTCTTCCATCAGTTGCACGCACTCCCTCTAACCGCTGCTCCTCCCGGCTATCTCCAGTGCTACAAGCTCGACGGGTTGCTCATGGAGACAGACACCCTCCTCATTGGGTACTATGGCCGCAAAGAGGGCCATGGACGCCCTGCTCGTCGAGGGCTGTGGACGCCTCTGCACTCCACCTCCAAATACGTGCACCCAAGCATACCCAAAATTGTTACGTGCACCGAAGCGTACAAAAAATTACTACGTGCACCCGAAGCATTCCAGGATTTTTTTTCTAGATCTAATCTACCATTTTTTATCTATAATTTCTCTCTCTACCATGTCATCTACTAAATTTGACATTGAGCAGTTCGATGACAAGATCAATTTCTCTATATGACAGGTTAAGATGAAAGTTGTTCTCACATAGGTGGGCCGGAGAAAAGCATTGCTAGCTAAACCAAAGACTGGCAGATGAGCAATGGGAGGAACCGGATCAGAAAGCACTCACTGCCATACAACTTAGTTTATCTACAAATGTTCTACGTGAAATTATTAATGGGACAACTGCCACAAAATTGTGGCAGAAATTGGAAGCTTTGAACATGAAGAAAAGTCTCACTAACAAACTATGCCTCAAAGAACGACTGTACACAATTCGCATGGTAGAAGGTGAAAGCATCTAGGCCCCTAATTCGATTTGATTTTGGTAATAAATGACAATTGCGGTTAAAGGACTAAAATTTCCAATTTGAGTATTTTGATAATAGGTTGGTCCAAATTTCGACAACAATGAAGCATGAAAATGAAGTGAAAGAGGATCAATATGTCAAGCAAAAGAGCCAAAGGTATAATCTTAAGGACCTTTTCATAGTTTTTACCGATCTCGAAGTTTTGGAGAAAGATTGGATTGCAAGAATAGGTACCGTACTATTAAGAGGGACTCTTGATCAGTAGCTTGATGTGTTTTTAGTGAAAATGGCTCAATCAATGCTCACAAAATGATTATTTTTAATTTGATTCAAAAAGAAAAGAATAAATCCCTTTTGGTCAGCCTGGACCGGCACTACCGCCCATGGTAGTGCAGTATTGCCGCTCTGGTCGGCAGTACCGGCCCTAAGCCCGGTACTTATATTGCAGAGAGAGGTGCTGGCGGTCCTATGCCCAGCCGGCACTACCTACCATGTGAGGGCGGTACTGCCGCTCAGCCGGCAGTACTGGCCCTAAGGGCGGTAGTCTTTTTCCAGAAAGGATGTTTTTGAAGCCAGCTCGGCATGCACTACCGACCCCAGTTAGGCGGTACTGCCACTCGATTGACACTACCGGCCTAGCATGGGCGGTAGTGCCGGGCCTCAGGGCAACGGCTAGTCTATTAGTGCATTTAATGCCCACAGTCGATCGTTGAACCTAAGGTCGGCAGTACCGGTCCCAGATGGGCGATAGTGCCGGCCAACCTGAATTTTTCAGGGAATTTGTTGCAACGGCTAGGAGAATTGATGAGGGCTATAAATACACCCCCATATGCAGCATAGAGTTCTTCTTGGACTCTCATTTCATATTCTTGGACTCTAGTATGTGTCTCTTCTACTCTAGTGCATTAAATTCACATTTGAGGAGTAGTTGAGTGAAAATCAAGTGAGAGCATTAAATTGAGCCATTTAGACACTTAATTCACCTCAAGCGACCGTCAAAGTTTATTACTCTTGGAGGTTGCCGCCTCCTAGACGGCTTGGAGGTGTTCGTGCGCGGTGAGCCTCTTGACGAAGATTGTAAGGAGCCCCGACAAGTTGTAAAGGCCGGAGTTCGCCTACCCTGAGCGAGGAAGAACTACCTTAGTGATCGAGGAAAGCTCAAGAGGTTGGAGCCGGCTTGAAGTTATTCAAGTCATCTCAACATGGATTAGGGGATATCAGCAAATCTCCGAGACCACGGGATAAATTTGTGTCTCATTCTCTTGTGGTTTGCATTCTTCATTATTGTGTTAAACTTATAATTATAGCAATTTGGATATATTACTTGTGCTTAGAACTATCTCTTGCTCATTCTTGAATTGGTAGAGTGCTTAGTAATCACTAGAAAAGTTGATTGTATATTGGCTTAATTGCAATTAGTGTTGAAAAATTTAGAAACCTCCTATTCACCCTCCTCTAGCCGGTTATCCTTGATCCTACAAAAGGTACTTCTATAAAATCTCATCTTAACGAGTTCAACTCGCTCATCATTGATTTTGAGAAATTAGAAGTGAAAATTGAGGATGAAGATAAGGCTATTCTGTTGATCATCTCTTGACTGCTAACTTTAAGCATTTCAATGAAAGTATACTTTATGGCAATCATGATACCCTTAGTTTTGAGAATATTAAATCAAATTTAATTTCTAAGGAGAAATTTAATATTGATTCTCGTTCTGAAGTTAAGGTCGAGGGTTTAATTATCAAAGGTAGATCTCAACATAAACGCAATCCTCCTATATCAAAGTCTAGATCTAAATCAAAAGTCCATAAATCTAGCAATTTTTATGGTTATTGCAAGAAAATTTGTCATGATATTTCTCAATGTTTCAAATTGAAAAACAAAATAGAAAGAAACAATAAGACTCAATCTGAAAAACCTGCTGAGGCTAGTTTTGTTGAAAATGAACCTAATGGTAGGGCTCTAATCATCACTTCTAATTTGAAGAACCAATCTACATGGATTATTGACTCAGCTTACATTTTTCATATCTGTCCATATAAAGAGTGGTTCTCTACTTATAATTCTGTTAGTAGTGGTAAAGTTGTGATTGTTGATGAGTCTCCACTTGAAATTGTTGAAATCGGTTCTGTTCAAATAAAAACACATGATGGCATTGTTACGATCCTTACAAATATTCGTCGTGTTCCTAGAATGAAAAGAAATCTTATTTCTTTAGGCACTATAGAATCTATAGGATAGAATTATACAGTTGAAAATAGTGTTTTTAAGATTTCAAAAGGTAACCTTGTTGTGATGAAAGCCAATAGAATCAATAATCTTTATTACTTGTAAGGATCTACAGTTATAGGTTATGCAGCTGTTTCTACTATTGCATTGGATTCTCACTTCACCAAGCTTTGGCATATGCACTTGGGTCACATGAGTAAGAAAGGTATGCATCTCTTATGTAAGAAAGGACTTTTAAATGATATTGTCAAACTTGATTTCTATGAGCATTGTGTTTTTAGCAAACAAAAAAGGGTTAGTTTTACTGTTTCAACTCATCGGATTCTAGGAATTCTAGGAATGATATTGACAAGCAAGCAAGTCAATTTTAGGAATGTAAATTGAAAGAATGTAAATACGCAATAGGAAGCAAACCAAAAAAAGACATAAAATCTTTTTACCATGGTGTTCAGAGACTTGCCGATCTCCCCTAATCCACTTGAGGTAAGCTCAAACGGATTGAATCGACTCTATAAATTAAGTCAAACACCTCGATTACACTAGTGGTAGCTCTTTCCCCCTTTAGGTAGACGAGCTCTAACCTTCACAATACACCGTGCCTTCTCACAAACTTCTTGAGAAGATCACCGGATCACAATGTCTCCACGCCATCTAGGTGTCGGTAAACACCAAGAGTAACGAGCCAAGCCTCTTGCTTGACCCGCACCAAGTGCAACACATGCACAAATGGATACTCAATCCACCATTAGATGAAACACATGCACCTAGAGCTTTTCTCTCGTTGCTCATAAGGTGCAACACATGCACATTGAGTAGAGAGGCTCCCAGTCAAAAAAATTGAGTAGAGAGGCTTGCACTAGCTCAAGAGAGTGAAAATAGGATGTCAAGAGATTTCACATAAGAAACTCTAGCTTAAATACCTCTCAAATCTCTCAAGTACAACTCTATAAGCTCTCAATGCTTTGCTCTCAAATGTATGCCTCAAAGGAGTGTAGGAATGGCAACAAAAATGTCCATACTCAAAGAAACTAGACGTTGGGGTGAAATTCACAAGAAACAGCTAAAATCGATACTATTGACATACAAAATCTGGTAGTACCGGCCTCAGCTGTAACAAATAGTTCATTGCATTAAATGCATAGGAACTAGCCGTTGCAGTCAACCCCGTTACTACCGGTGCACAAACTACGGTAGTGTTAGTAATTTTATCCTCAAAAGTAAATCCAAAACACCTGCTAAGGAAAAAATCCACCGGCCATGTGCATCGGTTCAATATCGATAATGACGGTTTATGCAATCTCAGGGAAAATCCAAAAACACGAGCTCTATAAAAAAAACCTGTCGGCCATGTGCAGCGGTACTACCGACCGGCGATAGTACCGGAATTTCAATATTGGTAGTGTCGGTATTTTTCGATCTCAGGGAAAATCCAATAAAACATATGCTCTGGAAAAAAATCTACTGCACCCAAAGAGGCGGTACTACCGACTGACGATAGTACCGGCTTCTCCACTACGGTAGTACCGGTCCATGAGGAAAGAGTTGAGTTTAGAAAGAAATTTTTTTATGCATCAAGGAACCATTATGAACTTCAACAATTTGCAAAATATATTTGCAAACTTTAGTCATATGCAACAAAGAGTAAGTGTGTGAGCTTCGACTATTTGCAAAACACATTCGCAAAAATAATAGCATCATGCAACGGAGAGCTAGAGCAAGCGGGATTGAGGAATCAACACATGGTGAGACTCAAACTACTAGACAAGACCCCTTTTAATAGAACAACATCCTACACTAGTAATCATGTCTTCCAACCAAACACCAAAACCGGTAAAAGGCTAGAAACATATCATTCGCCTGTACTAGCTATATTTTTGTCTTGCGCATTCACTTGGAACTTTCACTTGATAATGATCATCTTCTCTCCAAGCCCGAGTCCTTGTCTTGTTCATCAACTCATGATGAACTACCTTCATTTCAAAATCTTATGTTGATGCTCATCAACATAATGACAGGTTTCATCCCAAACTTTGACTTAATGACCATCAACATATGATGTCATCCAAAGCTTTCATCATCATTTGGCTTAACATATATCACTGGCTCATGGAAAATATTAGTCCAACACATCAGGTTATCACTAATCACAAGCACACCATTAACATATAGTGGAGAGTCTAGATCATTTAATCTACCTCTTTGGTGATTGATGATAACCCAATTACAAATAATTGGATTTAAATCAACATAAGTATATTATACTACAAAAGCTTCATATAATCAAATGATGTGTTTCAAAATAAAGATTCTCGATATATGTGGAAAAAAGAGATCAATACTAGTGAAACCTCAAGATATAGAATGAACTACCCCTAAATGTGTGCATACATATATATGAATTGAAAATAATATACACATATCTAAGTTGAAACTGTTTGTAGACTTCACCTTGTATTTTGAATCCAAAGAATGCAACAAGATATAATAATATGACATTAGAGTCATACCTTCGAGATTTCTATTTTTCCATTCAAATGAGACTAATGAAAATCAAACTCAACAAGGGTGTTAGTCTCACATTTAGATTTGTCATTTATCACCAAAACCAAATGAATGGAGTTTGAACTTACAGTGATTCGATTCTCACAAATTAATCATTAGTCGTAATGTTACTTTTCATGAAGATATTTTACTCTCATCGGGTAGTGATAATGTCGGTTGTTCATCCACAACTGAATCTAAAATTTTTTATGCTACCGCAAGAAATGCAGAATTTGAGGTAGTTCTACCTACCATTGATAATGATTCTTTAACTTGTTCTACTTCACAACTAATTTGTGATATAGTACCTCCTATCACTAATGATTATTGCATAGCTCAAAATAGACCAAGGAGGAACATTCAATTGCCTGTTAGAAATCATGACACTAATAATATGGCATGTTATGCTCTTCTTACTGCATAATATATTTTTGATACTTTTAAACCATCTTCTTATTCAGAAGCTATCTCATGTGAAAACTCTTCTGAGTGCTTAACAGCTATGAATGAAGAAATTGAGAGCCTTCATAAAAATTGTACATGAGATTTGGTTGACCTTTTAGAAGGTAAGAGACCTTTAAAGTGCAAATGGACATATAAGAAGAATGGTATTTCTGGAGTTGAACCTGCAAAATGGAAAGCCTGGTTAGTGGTAAAAGGTTTTGACCAAAGGAAAGGTATTGACTTCAATGAAGTTTTTTCTCCTGTTATACATCACTCATCCATTTGGGTTATGCTTGCTTTTGTTGCTTTATTTGATTTGGAATTAGAGCTACTTGATGTTAAAAATGCCTTCTTACATGAAGATTTAGAAGGGGAGTTTTTTATGACACAACCTGAAGGTTTTGCTATTCTTGAAAAAGAACATTTAGTTTGTCATTTAAAAAAGTGTCTCTATGGTCTTAAGCAAGCTCCTAGGTTGTGGTATAAAAGGTTTGATTCCATTATGATTTGTAACAACCTCAAAAATTATAAAATAAATAAAAATGAATTAAAAATATTTTGTGTGTTATTTATGAATTTCTGGATTTACTGAATATCCTTTTGGCTTTTCCTTAATAAAAGAAAGTGAAACAAAGAATATAATAAATGGAAAAGGGTAAAAAGTAAAAATGCCAAGTTAACAAAAATTTAACAAAGTCACAATAAAAATCTGAGTGCTCTCCACAGCTTTTTTAAGTCGGTGGAAGAGCTGGGATAATTAAAATAATATTTAATTAAAGCAAATCATGTGCAAGGAAATCAGGGTAAAAATGGTAAAAGAATTTGGTAAAAATCTTATGAAGTTATCCTGACCCAAGATTTTTACCTTGCCGACATCAACACAGTGTTAACCTCCATTAAAAATATCAATAATTTAATAATTCATTTTTTAATTTTAAAAATTCAAAAACAGTGAACAAATAAATTGGAAAACAGTAATGTCAGACTTATTAAAAATTAAATATTAATAATTAAAATTTTAAATTTTTACAGAAGGTGTATAATACCATTTCAGACTATCATAAAAAGTTTTGTAAAATATTAACTTCATTTAAATCACAAAGTAAAGGGAAAACCGAAAGGGCAGAACAGCAACGCTGTGTTGTCAGATTTGTATAAAAGTCTACATGCATCATAAAATAGTGAAAAATTTTCTGGAGTCTGTTAATCCCCTTGCAGACTTAGGGTAAAATTTTTATAAAATTCCAGGTCAGTTTGACCATCGAAACCCCCGTTTCCATCCCGTTCTGTCCCGAGTCTTCGTCAGAATTCTTTTCCCGCTCTCGCTGACGTGTGGGCCCGGCCTGTCAGCCAGCCTGGCATGTCGGCACTCGCTGCCATCTGGCCCCCGCATGTCAGCGACTCAGCCATGTCTTCTTCTTCACCTCTCCCCGCTCTCTCCCGCGCCGGCGCAGCCTTCTCGGGTTTTCTCGCATCCGCGCCCAAACCGCCTTCCTCTCCTTATATAAACTCCTCTCCTCGCATCGCAGCCGACCCAGCTAGATCCCTGTGAAACCATTTTGCCGCTTCCTTGGTCATCTTCTCCGGCGATGGCAAAAACCCGAAAAGGGGGAAATCTCGCAATTCGCCACCACAATCCGTTCCAACTCAATTCCTTCGACCCGAAGCTTCCTTGTGCCACCAGGAACTCATCCCGAGCCCCGGCCGAAGTTCTTCTTCCCCGGCAAGCCGCCGCACCTCGCTTCTTCTTCCGCCGCCATCGCACACGGTGAGAACCCTCCTCCGCCGCTCATTCTTTGAAACAAGGCCAGAAATGAGACCCCTAGAACTCACTGATGCTTGCTCAAGTGATCTTCAAGCTCGAGATAGCTTCGTTTGCAGGATCGCCGGCCGGCCGAAAGTTCTGCCGCCCTTCGCCGGTGCCGACCCCTTTTTGGCCTCCTTCGGCCGTCGCGAGACCTTCCCTGTGTGCACCTTGGCACGCTGGTGCTGATGGTGCAACCCATTCCGCCGCCGCGATGATGGTTCGCCGCCGTGGCTTCGGATGTCTTGCTACCGCCTGGTCACCGCCAAGCGGGCCAGCTAGTCGGCCAGCACCGCCGCGTCGGCCGCTAACGTGTGGACCAGCCCATCGATCGCGTCTTGTTGTCTTTGCGCCGTGACATGCGGACCCACTGCCGACCTCGCGCGTCGCCGCGATCGCGTGGGCCAGCAGCGTCGACCACGCGCGCTACGCGGCGCTAGCGGACGTGTGGACCCGGCTTGTCAGCGCCTCAACCCGGCGCAGCCCGAAAGGGAAAGAGCATTTTCTCCGCGAAAGCGCACTTTCCATTTTCGGCAGTTTTCTGATTTTCTGTATTTATTCAAAACCTAGATATTCAAATAGCTATAACTTATGAATCACTTGGCCAAATCTGATGAAATAAATTTCTAAATTCATCTAAAATCAATTAGATTCAGAATATGCAAAAATATTTCAGAATTGAATTTTAGTTGAAATTCGAATTTAAATTCAAAGGAAAGATTAGAAATGTGCTATACATGACAATTCTGCAAATGACCTCCAAATTTAGTAAAATAAATTTTATTAGAATCCTTGTAATCCCAAGAACCAGAATATGTAAAACTACTTAGGGTTTATTATAAGAAAAATTTAAGTTATTAAACGGGTGGTAAATAATGCAATAATGGTTTAAATAGATTAAATCTTTAAATTGCAAATGAGAACAAATAATGCTTGCAACCATTTCTGAATTTGTGAAGTTATTTTATTTGAATATTTCCATCTGATTTCTTTTTGGCTCTATTGAAATTTGGTATTTGTTATATGTTGCCGTACGACGTGTAGAACCCGACGAATCCGGTACATTCGACGACCAGGAGTTCGAAGTCGAGGATAGTCAACAAGGCAAGCAAACCCCTTTGATCATATTGATACCACTTTTATAAATGATTTCATTAAATGTTTTATTGCATACTTTATTTTATTAAAGTCCGCTATCTTTCGGGTAATGGTAGTTGTACCAGTAGAATTATGGAACTTCCTTGATAAGTAGAAAATTGTGAACCTTGAAAACCCTAGAATAGCTTAGACAATATTTAATGTCAATCTGGGTTACTCACATTTAGTAACATGCTTAGCCAAGCTTAAATGAACGTAAAGCTGTGACATGATTAAAGACTTTGGTTACGACATTTAAATGGGTATGACCATTTTTGTGGTTGGTATTTTGGTTGGAAAATGAAAATGAAACTATGGTTTAGATGCGGGCAATTATTGGCAATAGCCGGTTGTGCATGTCTTGCACGTAGTGTAGGGTGGAGATTATTGCCCGTGTCGAGTTAAGGACCGAACTATGGGTTGTTTTCAGGCCAAGAATAATCATACAACCACAAGTGCTGGTATGGGACAGCTCTAACTTATTAAGTTGTTTAAAACTAGCTTTGCACTTGGAAGGCCGGAGTAGTACGAGCTGTTTCTTAATGAATTGCTCGACGGGACGTCCACACTGAGGTGATCATGGATTAAACGTCTACCAATATAACGGTGTACGCCATACTGTGGGTAGTTCCATCATTTCTATGCTCTGAGTTCTTACGCCACAGAATGGGTTTATCGTCACCTGCTGGTGCAAAGTTAGGGTTAAATAATGTAACAGTTATAACATTACTCTCTGCGGCACACCAAAGGAAGTGTGCAAATATCGATTGCTCAAAGAGTCAGTCATGTCTTGTGGGGAAAGCTGTATACCTCTGCAAAGTGTAAAACTAATCGATTAGCCACGTCCACGGTCATAGACACTTGGTAAAGTCATCACATAGTTAGCAGTTTTGCTTATTTTCATAAAATATGGTTTCTACCATGTGTTAGAAATTTCCACTGTGTGTCGGTGGAAACTGGTTTTGAATATGGTCATTATACCCAAGCATTTGTGATTTATTTACGCTTACATTCTATCACTTTCAGTATTAAATTACTTTTATGTAAAATTTCGTTTTGCAATCTATTATTCTGTATTTACCATTCAAACTGGCTTTATGCAAAATTAACCCTAATAGCCTTCCATTGGAATGACCTGCATGTATTATAGGATTTGCATAAGTCTTGCAAGTACATAAGTACTCAACTTGCCCATGTTGATGTTTTTAGGTGAAGAATCAGATTTCCCCGATGATTCATACGTTGATGCAGGATACGGGGAATTTAACGATGAATTTATCTAAGGATTTTTTCCTTGTCAGTTGCCTGTGGAATAATGGGTTAAAAAGGCATACTACAAGATGTTGTCTCCACTGCAGTTTTACTTTTGGTATTGTAAAAATAATATGTAATCTTACTTCCGCTGTGTAATAAAGTTTGTGTATGACTCTGATATCAATTTGTATTTGTGCGTACTAGCTACTGATCATGGGACTAGTACTGTATGCACATGGTATCCATTTTTGGTATTTATTATCAAAAATGGGGGCCTTATATGATTGCACAATAATATTCTCGCAGCAATTATAATAACTGTGTATACTTTAAATAATTTTCAAATAGATCTTTTGTCTTTTTGCTGCTCTATGTTGATGACATGCTTATTGCTTCTCACGACAAGTCCCTGATTAATCCGTAGAAGACTCTACTTATTCATGAATTTGAGATGGAAGATCTTAGTCCAACAAAGAAATTCTTGGGATAGAAATTCAGCGTAACTGCAAAGCTGGTAAATTATTTCTATCTCAGAAAATCTACATTGAGAAGATTCACACTTTAAATTATCTTCAAGTCAATGTCCTACTAATGAAGAAGAGAAAGAGTATATGTCGTGTGCTCCTTACTCTAGTGCAGTTGGAAATCTCGTGTATGCTATGATTTGTACTAGACCAAACTTGACTCATGAAATTAGTGTGGTTAGCAGATTTATGTATAATCCTGGCAAAGAGCATTGTAATGCTTTTAAGTGGAGTTTTCATTCGAAAGGAACTTCTAATTTTGACGTGATGTTTGATAAGAATAAAGTGAAGACAAATAATGTTGTTGGGTTTGTTGATTCGGATTATGCTGGTGATCTTGATAAACGAAGATCAATTTCTTGATATATCTTTTCTTTATGTGGTTCTGCAGTCAGTTGGAAAGTATCTTTACAGTCTATTGCTGCTCTTTCTACTACTGAAGTAAAGTATGTTTTGGCTACAGAAGACGTTAAGGAAGGTATTTGGTTGCGAGGTCTGGTTTCTGAACTTGGTATTTCACAGAAAACTATTATCGTTTATTGTGATAGCCAGAATGTTATTTGTTTGACCAAGCATGATATGTATCATACCAAGACCAAGCACATTAATATTAAGTACCACTTTATCTGTGATATTATTGCTGAAGAACAATTTGTTATGAGAAAGATACACACTAATGACAATCCTACTGACATGCTCACAAAGGTACTTTCAAATACCAAGTTGAAGCATTGCCTGGAGTTGGTCGATATTCATGGTGCTTAATTATCCTTTGGGGTTTTCCAGAGACAATATCATTGTGAATTTTGAGTCAAGGGAGGGTTTGTTAGAGATAAAGTTTGCTCAAATATTCAAATAAGAGTCCATATCTTCAACAACTCGAACTCAACCGGCTATATATAGCTAACCCCATGTACATATAAATTAAACCAAATAGTAGATTATCTCTTGTAATTTTTCCTCCTTCACGAGATTTTTCACGTTTTTTCGGAGACAATATGATTGTGAATTTTGAGTCAAGGGAGGGTTTGTTAGAGATAAAGTTTGCTCAAATATCCAAATAAGAGTCCATATCTTCAACAACTCGAACTCAACCGGCTATATATAGCTAACCCCATGTACATATAAATTAAACCAAATAACTTATCTATTAAGCGTGGGGGGATTGCAGCCCAACCAGAGCAGCCACGTCAGCACGTCTGTGTTGAGGTCCTCAAAAAAAGAAAAATTACTTTTAGGTCCTCAGCTCAGTTTTTCCAAATCGCAGATAGGTCCTTTCACCGGTTATTTTGCAAAAAAGACCTCGTGGTTCCGCAAATTCGACCCGAGCATCGGTTCTTTAAACTCGGAAGATTTAAAATTACGTTTAGGTCCCACCAGTTATTTTTCGAAAAGGACCCGTGGTTCCGCAGATTTGACACGGCCGTCGGTTCTTTAAACCCGAAAGATTTAAAATTACGTTTAGGTCCTATTATTTTGCAAAAAAAAACCGTGGTTCTACAGATTCGACACGACCGCTGGTTCTTTAAACCCAAAATATTTAAAATTACATTCAGGTCCTGTTATTTTGAAGAAGAAGAAAAAACCGTGGTAGCCCGGTTCTTCTTACGTTTTTTTTGCAAAAAAAATCCCAAAGATTTCAGGTGGGTCCTTACAGAAAAAACCATGGTTACGTAAATTTACTAACGACTCCCAGCCAGCTAATTTTTAACTTGGTTCTTCTTACATTTTTTTGCAGGAAAAAACTGCCTAATTTTTCCACTACACAGATTCGCCGATACGTTTTTGTAGGAAAAATTGGCCAATTTTTTTGCTACGCAAATTCGCCGATAAGTTCTTTTGCAGGAAAAAATGGCCCAATTTTTTCCGCTATGCAAGTCCGGCGATAACTCCTGACCAACTGATTTTT
Organism: Otatea glauca; assembly: GCA_036346275.1. Lineage (NCBI taxonomy): Eukaryota > Viridiplantae > Streptophyta > Magnoliopsida > Poales > Poaceae > Otatea > Otatea glauca. The sequence continues at coordinate 60,251,102 of CM070721.1, forward strand.
TTTTAAAAAAAACACCACCAAGAAAACCGAAATTACGTTTTTTACAGGAAAAAAACTCCGACCAAATTTTTTCACGCGGCGCGGCATCGCGTGCAGGTAACGTGGAAGGATTCCAACACAGGGAGGGGCACCACGCCATCTTTTTTTTCGGAAAAGCACTCCGAAAAATCAGAAATCGTGGACAGGTCCTTCCACTGATTATTTTGCAAATAAGACCCTGTGGTTCCGCGAATTCGACAATGACGCTGACTCTTTAAACCTAAAAGATTTAAAATTATGTTTTTTCCCTGATTATTTTGCAAAAAGGACCTGTGGTTCTGCGAATTCAACACAAGCGCCGGTTTTTTAAACCCGAAAGATTTAGAGTTACATTTAGGTTCGGTTATTTTGTAAAAAAACCGTGGCCCGCAAATTCAATATGGACGCCGGTTCTTTAAACCTCGAAGATTTAGATGTCCTGTTATTTTACAATAAAAAACCGTGATCTATAAATTCAACACAGGTTATTTTGCAAAAAAAAATCGTAGTCCCGCAAATTCAACACAGACGTCAGTTCTTTAAATCTGAAAGATTTAGAATTACATTTAGATACTTCTATCTTTTTTGCCAAAAAAATCTGAACTAGGATTTGCGCGGCGCGGCGTAGCACGCAATACTGCCTAGTAGTAGATTATCTCTTGTAATTTTTCCTCCTTCACGAGATTTTTCACGTTAAAATTTATGTACCATTCCTCGCGTCTCTAACCCTAAAATGCGCAGCGCCGCACTACATATCGAAGCATGCATGCAGTGCACATAACACTCGCCATCTACATGTGCTGTGCCGTGTGGTGGCGCATTGGATGCAACGTGCCATGCGAGCAGCTGATTGAAACAACTGTCCGAGAGCATCATGGCCTCTGCCGTGCCCGCTGGTCGCGGCCTTGTTCGGGCAATCTGGCAGGCGTGCTTCGATGTGGCCTTCACTTCCTGCGCATGGCATGGCCTGTAGCAACTAAAGTTCAGAACTTCATGCAAGCATATAGGCCGAACCAGCAGAGGCGCTGGGAACGCACGAGCACCCTAAAAATAGGCAAAAAAAATATATGTAGAGATAAGTTCTTCTGTTGATAAACTTAGATTATTTGAAGTGCAGTGCTTTCATACTTTCCCTTCTAATACAAGTTGTATAAATCTTAAAGCAAACGAAATGATAAGTAATCACCATCTAACCTTCGTTCATTTTTTTAACATTTATGCAACTTTGAAAAAGAAAATTATGGAAGCACCTTTCTTATTTGAATTATTTATGTGCAAGATTTTATGGAAAGATCAGTTCTTCTATTCATATATGATTTTATTTGAACTATGTGTATTGTATTTTTGAAAAAATTTATACTTATGTGTTGGATTCATAATGTAATGCAACTATTATATAAGACTTTGTAATTGTGTGTGAAATATACACCTCATTGAAATATTTCTAGTTCCACCGATGCATACAAGACACGCAGGTCCTCGTCAACTCCCCTCTCTCTCATGCACCAGCGCCAGTAAAAGATGATCTCTATCTTCGCGCAAGTTTTAATCCGGCTTTCTGTTCAGCAAAATCTCTCTCCATTTCTTTATGCTGCGTTTCTGTACTTGTAAAATTCAGGTCTTGCAAGTTTGGAGAGATCAGAGCATGTCACAATGCATTCAATGATTCAAGTCTCTGAGAGAGAGCTGACTTGCACATCCTGCTGAACTGAAAACAAGAAAAAAAAATGAGCTGTGGTCTTGACACGGCATGTGCTATATATATATATACACACACATAACAAAGAATTTGTGAGCCGGTGCATATAAAATCTCTGCCTCCAGTTCTGTTTTTCGGTGTGATACCCTGAAGCTCGTTTCACATCTGTTCAAACTCTGAATACATTCAGCAAGAGGAAGAAAAACATTTTAGCAGGTGCATCGGTGCACAAATTTCAAATGTGCAGAATAGACAGCACATGCAAATGCAGCCTAATACATGTACGATGACTTGTGTCGTATATATACTCATGTTACTTAATTTCCTGGAACCATTTGATATAGCCATTGGTTTCCGACACAATGATTCCAAGGGGAATGTGATAATGCCAGAATTAGTTGCTTTTAAGTACAAGTAAGCCGTTGTTCTAAATCTTCCAAGGTATCATCATCCCTACGAGCTCAGCCACAGTGAAGCGCAGTTGTCAGCTGACAGGCCAAGATTTCTGCACATGGGGCTGCTTCTATCAGTTGAGGATGGACTCCGGCGGTGGAACTAGAAAATTTTTAACGGGATTGCACACTTCATACACATTAGAAAAAAAATTTTTAACAGGATTGTACACTTCATATGCATAACTCTATAGTCTTATATATTAGTTTCGTAACATCATATATCCAACATATATTAAAAATTTGCTAAAAGTAGAGTACAAACAGTTCTAAGATCTTACAAATCCCAAACCACTAAAATAGGAATCAATTCAATCAACAAATTTGATCGGTAAAAAGATGATATCCTTGCGTTTTTCAAACTTTTGGGTGCCGGCACCCCACCTAGATCCAACCTGATACCCAGCCCGCAGATTGCTTTTTTTGTTGGCAATATGGTATCCTCAAATGTAGATTTCAAGGGTCAATGTAATCTTCTTTAAAAAATAATAATAATAAATTGTGCAGGTAATGGGCAAAAGGAAAAAGATCTGATTGGAAGCACAACTGCTTTAGAATGCTTGTTGTTTTTTGTTGTAAAGTATATATGAATTAATTTCTTTTTGCCCCCTTAATTTTCTTTAAGTCCACCTGCTTCTCAATTCAACCTAAAGTGAACAACCAAATTTAAGCAAATTATGATTCTTCTTATGTCCATATCTATCAGTCTGGTGGAAGGTGAAATGGCATAATAATCCAAAGAAAGAATAACAATCAGTCCAATTTCCCTCATTCTTGGGCATTGTCAACTCGTCGCTTTCCCTGCATTTGGCTGCTGAAGCATTCACATTAAGACTGAGCTAGAGACATTGATCGATTCAAGCAAAACACATTATTCAGAATTCAGGACATCCATGGGTAACCTATCATGGATGCACTGTGTGCAGTCAGCTAGATGCGAACATCACAGTCAAACAAGCTAAATTCCCTGGCTGCAATTCTGAAAGCAATGAGATGCTTCGCAAGCCGAAGAAACTACTACAATACAGTCAAACTGCACTACCACTGTACTCTGTACTCCTTGACAAACTGCCTGACGATCAATCCAACACTGTACTACCAGTGCCGGATTCGCACCGCAACTTGCGCACGCATCATTGCTGCTTCGCTTGCTTTGCTCCGCATGGTCGCTTGCAGTTGCAGGATGCAGATTTGCCATTCTGCGATCTGCAGTACACTAGTACGACGCGAGGATGCGATGCTGGCGCAGCCTCAGCCCTTGCTTTCCTCCGCTCGTCATCATCGTTCACCATCGTCGTGTCGGGCACCTGATTCTTCCGAGATTTCCCGGCACCGGCGCAGTCTTGCCATGTCCGATCAAGGGCACGGCACACGTACTGGACGGGAGAAACGCACGCAGACGACAATCAATCGCACGATTCCAAATCCATCGTAGGTAGGTTAGTTGGAAGCCTTACCTTTTCTAGTTCCCTATTAACTTTTTTAAAATCCAGCTTATGTACAAATATAATTATAAATATAAAAATAGTCTCCTCTGGGACTTTAGAAGTGTCGGCAGGTAACATATATCATCTGTTGCGCTCGTGTACCATGGTAACAGTAGGCATTTAACTGCAGCAAGAGGGGCTGTCGAGGTAGGGCATTGCGTCAAGAACCTGCCGCACTCGGGCACGGCGACAGGTTTTGCTGCTCTGCCTGTAGAGCTAGCAGAAAAGCTCGAAGCTCACGAGTTGTTCGAACTCGACTCGTTATGAGCTCGGCTACACGTGCTGACAAGCCATTGCTGTCTTGCTGCCACACTCGTGGTGCTCGACACTGATTGGCCGCGATTCTAAGCTCATGTTATGGTAGAACTATGTTACCTGTCGACGCTCAAGAATACTATTTTTGCTATTTCATTCCGTCACGGAACTAGATTCGTTAAAAAAACTAGATTCGTTAAAAAAAGTGCTACGGAGTTAGAAAAGCTTAAGACTTGTGTAAGTTGGAGCGTGTTGATGATTTGGTTTGCCATCTTTGCTCGGACCGTCCACAGTGCAGTGTAGTGCAGCAATGGCATCCACTTTAGAAGGAAAATCAGTGGAGATTAACTAGAACCTCCGCGATGCTGCAGTCTCTGCCGCTCTTTAGTGTAAGAACGTGTTATCTTCCGACATGACATACCATACCATTTCAGTCAGAATCAAAATGCAGAACATTTAAAAGTAAAGAGTTCAGGGATTTCTGCACCGGCGATTTCCTCCATTTCACATGAGGTTAACCTTGCGGCTTACATGTATTGTTGTCAAGACTCAAAGACCTCAAAATCCCTAGGAAAAGAAGAACAAGTAGTCCATTACAACTACTAGAGCTAGATCTAGGACACCCAATAGAAGGAGAAAAGGAGAAGAAAAATACCCCTAATTCCCACCAAACAACAGGTGCTTAAAATGTTGATCTCCAGGAGAAAATGTGGCGAAATCCCTTTCGTACCCTCCACCAACCCAGCCATGAGGAAGTTAAACCCTCCCTATGTACATACATCCCAACCAGGGGTAAATCGGTAAAAAGACATCAGCTAGCAATTGGCGCTACCAGGGGGCAAATTCTCAACCATGCCCTCCATGGCAAAAGCTCAACCCCGAACAAGAAGGGCAAAACGGGGAGGGCGGCGAGAGGGGAAGACTAGTAGAGCAGGGCGTCGTCGGCGGCGGAGAGGCGGAGGAGGAGGAGGCGGAAGTCGGCGACGGGGCAGGGGATGCGGAGCGCGCCCGGGTGGCCGTAGCCGTACTCCTGAGCGGCGCGCCGGAGCAGCGCCGCGAACGCCGGCCGGCCCAGGAGCTCGGTCCGCACGGCGAAGCGCTCCACGGGGCCGCCCTCCTCGCCGACGCACAAGGGCACATGCCCCTCCGGCACGGACGCGCCACCTCCCAGCCGCCGCGCGCCGGAGAAGGACGAAGCCGCGGAGGCCTTGGCCGCGGCGTCCGGGCGGAGCGGCTGGTGCGCGCCGGCGGCGGTGCAGGCATCGACCGCGGCCACGCGGGAGAGCCGCCTGAGCAGGCGCTTCATGCTGCCGACTCGGTTCGCGCCGGGGACCTTGAGGCTTGGAAATGGAGGTGGCCGGAGGAGGAGTCGGCGGCAGCTGTGGGTTGAGGGGCACCGGACTTGAGAGGGCAGAAGGCGTTTGTACTGGGGTGGCCATGGCTCCTTATATAACGGAAGAATGGGAGTTATGCGCTGCAAAGGTCTTTTTGTGATATTTATTTTTCTTCTCTGGCGTTTACATATTCTGTGCTCAGAATGGATCGTAGCTCTTCAACCAAACCAAAGCCTAAGTAACCGTGATCTACCTGTTATTTATATTTTAATAGTTGTACAGTTTTAAAAAAAGCTAGGCTTTAATCATGTTTATCCTGCTGCTTTGGGGACATATGCTAGTTTACCAAATGTTGCCATATTTTTTTTTCCAAAGTTGAAACAAAAGCAAGTGAAGGCTAGTTTAACATATACTCTAGGACGATAGTAATCTTGAGCGTGTAAAAAAAACTCTATTGGAACGTGTATAGTAAAACGCAACCCTTGTATCTAAACTTATCTTTTAGTACTGACAATTAAGTGTGTTGACAATAAATACTAAAGGAATGGTATGCTTGAATTAAATGGCACACACAAGTTTTTCTTAATCCCTCCTGACAAATTACGGCCCTGTTTGGCAGAGCTCTAGATCCCAGCTCCACCTCAGAGCTGGAGTTTATAGGCTAAAATAAAGTGAATTAAGTTTATATTTTTAGTCTAAAATGTAAACAAGATGATCCACATAAACACTCTTAATGTTCTCACAGCTCTAGCTTCATAAATTTCTGAAGGTAGAAATACCCTGTTCCACCAACTCTACGTATTTTGGTGGAGCTGGAACTGTTCCAAACACCCCCTACATGTCCTTCTTCGAGTCAAATTTTATCCTATTATGAAACGGCGGAAAAGAATGCCTCACAGAATGAAATAGTTGTACGCGGGGAGAAGAGTGTGTGGACGTAGCAAAGCAGAGAGAATTGAATGGGGTGAGGGAGGTACAAGTGCGTGTACTGTTGGCGTACCCGGAAGGTACCCGGGGGCAACAAGCTGGTGCGGGTGGACCCGGCCGGCCTTAATTAGCACCCGGTTTAGCTCCAGCCGGACCCCGACCGATCAGATTCGGGTCCGGGCCGGCCATCTCATCTGTGACCGTGCCCGGCTCGGCCAGTTCCGTAGTCCGCTCGTACGGTGCGCCCGCGGGGTTGGGTGGGGAACCATTGCTGCCGTGGGACCCACCTACTGACGTTGGAACCGGTGCGCGAGTATTTAGAGCCTGTTTCTGGTTCAAACCGGCCTTCAGTGGGTTGCCTTTTTTTTTTTAAGCAATAAAATTTAGCGTTGTAAGCGAGGTTTGAAAATTCGGTTTCAGAATAAATTTCGCCCCTGATCGGATCGCGAAATATCGAAAATATTTTGGACGAAATTTGAATTTGAAAATTCAAATCCGGTCTATTTCGGAAAAAAAATCCGAAATTCAGAGAAAAAAACCCGAAATTTCTGGGTTTTTTGCACAGGCTGAAAAGTGGTCTAAACGTTAACAAAAAATTTAAAATTTGTTTTGGAGGTTCCTGACACATTTATGATGTTCTCACAAAAATTTCAGCTGATTGTCACATCTGAGAAATTTTTAAAAATTCGGAGAGTGGTACTGTCATGATAAAACACTGACCCGCAAGTTTGATCCGAATGGAAAATGGTACAAATCAAGTTATAAACTGCTGAAATTTTTTTTGCATGGTTATGATCCATAACTAATGTTCTCACAAAAATTGCAGCTGATTATCACAACTGAGGAATTTTAAAAAATTCGGAGAGTGGTACTGTCCTGATAGAACACTGAACGACAAGTTTGATCCGAATGAAAAATGGTTAATGCTCTCATAAAATTTTCAGATGATGATTAAACTGTATGAATTTTTAAAATTTTAAATAGTATTACTGCCCTGTTAAAAGGCTTACCGGCAAACTTGAATAAAATGAAAAATTATGTAAACCACGTTAAAAACTTTTGAAAATTTTTGTGGATGGTCCTGATGTAACATTAATGTTTCTTTAAAAATTTTAGATGATGATCATTCTCAAATAATGTTTAAAAATTCAAACAGTGCTACGTCCTGATAAAAGTCTGATGATCAATAAATAGATTTGCTTTAGCAATAAAAAAAGTTTAAAATTTTCTAAAATTTTACAGAATGGTGATAAGGAAGTTCTTAATATCCCTTAAAAATTTTGATTCATGATCACACTCCAGTGAATTTATAAAATTCTTACAAGGCACAGTACCATTTATGTTCTTTTCTTTTTTATTTTTGAAATATAATATAACAAACGTAGTTCAATGCTTACATAGATTTGATTGACCAAACAAAAAAATTTAAAATTTTTTGAAAAATTTATATAATGGTACTGAGTTAATTATTAATCTCTCACAAAAGTTTTAGATCATAATCACACACAAGAAAATTTATAAAATTCTGACAATATAACTGTCCCAATTATGTTCATTCTGTTTTTGATTTTTTAAAGATAACAAATGAAGTTAAATTATTATAAAAAAATTTGTGTATGATACTAAACTACAAAGGATAGTATCATAGAAATTTAAGCTTATTATCAAGCTTGTACAATTTTATAAAAATTTGACAGTGTTTCTGCCAAAAATTTAAAATGTTTAAAAAATTCGTTTTTTCAACAAATTTTCATAGGAGATGACTTTCCTAAGGGTTATTGGACCAAATCCAGCCCTAAAAGATTCAAAACCGGCCAAAAAACACGAAATTTCGCCGAAAAATCGAAATTTCGTTTGCTGTAGCAATTTCAATTTTTTTAAAAAAAATTCGGCCGGTACTTTAGATTTCGGTGTGGTCCGAAATCCAAAATTTCGCCGAAATTCACCAAAATTTGGAACCCTGGTTGTAAGTGTAATAATATTTAGCAAAACATTGAGGATATAATACATGAGATATATGGCTAGAAAGTGTGATAAGCTATATTTCTAGTAACGAACTAAATACCTGCCTAAGAAGTTGTAGTAGCATAATTGAAAAGTCTAGCAAACACAAAGTCGAAGGTGTGAGCTGTTAGAAGAAAGAAGACGTGGTGGGACCAACCACGAAGTACTATCGAGCAAATGGAGCTCGGATGTGGTACAAACCTAAGACATGTAGGACTATAGGAAGAGAATGTGTGGTTAACCAAATTACATAAAGAAAGATCTCTACCGGAGGGTTTGGACGGTCAAGTCCGAATTCCAACATGCATATTTGCGGTGATATATATGAGTTTTCTGTGATAGGGACACTTCTAATGGTGGGAGAAAAAAACAAAAATAAATACGGAGCTAACTTGAAGTGAGTTCTTTGAGAAACACGATGACTTCTATAGATATGAGTCAAGATAGAGAATTAAATATGATAACTCATATTTAGCCTTTTAGGATTTGAAAAATATGCTAGATGAATCATAATAGGAGTTGGATTACTAATTCTAACAGGAGTAGAATTCCTATTTACTTTGGAGGAGAACTAGGAGGCTATATAAACCTAGAGAATGGTCATAGAGAACCTAACCAACCAAGAAACCGAAGCCAACTCATCCAAAATAAGAGGTGCAAGAGACTAGATTATTCTTTAGCACTAGAATCTTGTATAGCGCAAAGATCCAAGGATTCTAAAAGATTCGAGAGGTTATGATTAAACAACAATCTCATGTACTTTTTCGTGTTTGTGATTGAAAGAATTTGCGCTCGATTTTGCCAAATTTTTCTCTCTCATTGCGGTTGCTTCAACGTTGTTGTTTAGCTTTCTACGAGATTCATCTTCTTCTTTTCAGACCGTGCACGCTCATGCCTTATCTCACAAAATGTTGATCCAATCCGGAGGTTACTGCACATAAATACTATTAGATTGTAACATTTAGCGACTTATCTTGTGACGTGGTAGAATCAAATACTGGATTGTAAATATTTGAGTGCTCTATTTGTTAGCATATACTCGAGTATATATGTTAGGTTATGTTTTAGCATGCGTGCACAAGCTAGCGCACTACAACTATATACATGAAACTAAGGTTCAAAATCTCGTCGGTTTCTCGCGAGATCTCACTTACCAGATGGGGATGAGATTTGAAATGCCGAACGGTGTGAAAACAATTCAAAAAAATTGAAATGCTACAGTAATCTCGCTGTATCTCGACGAGATCTCGTCGTATACCGTCGAAATCTCGGCATTTTAATTCAAAATTTGATGTTTGACCACCAGATTTGATCGAAAATTGATCAATAACCCTTAAGAAAGTCATCTCCTATGAAAATTTGTTGAAAAACCGAATTTTTGAGACACTTTTTAAAAACCTCAAAAACATTTTTGGATATTTATAAAATTGTATGTGTTTTATCATGATATGTAAAATTTATGGTACCATCCTAAGAATATAGGATCATACAGAAAAATTTTCAAAATAATTGAGCTTTATTTTTTATCTTTAAAAAATCAAAAATAGAATGAACATAATTGGGACAGTAACATTATCAGAATTTTATAGAATTTCTCTAGTGTGATCATGATCCAAAATTTTTATGAGTGATTAATAATTTCCTGAGTACCATTTTATAAAATGTTCAAAAAATTTAAACTTTTTTTTTGCTCAATGAAATCTATGTATGCATTGAACTTCATTTGTTATATTTCAAAAAACAAAAACAGAAAGAACATAAATGGTATGTATGAATTGAACTTCATTTGTTATTTTTCAAAAATCAAAAACAGAAAAAATATAAATGGTACAGTGCACTTATAAGAATTTTATAACTTCACTGGAGTGTGATAATGATTCAAACTTTTTATGAGATCTTAATAATTTCCTTAGAAACCTTTTAAAAAAATTTCAAAAATTTTAAACCTTTTTTTATTGCTAAAGTAAATCTATCTATTGATCATCAGCCTTTTATTAGGAAATAGCACTGTCGGAATTTTTGGAACTTCTTGAAGCTTGATAATCATATGAAAATTTTATAGAAACATTAATGATACATCATAACCATCCAAAAAATTTTAAAATAATTTCTAACATGGTTTGTACCATTTTTTCATTTGGTTGAAGTTTGCCGGTAAAGCTTTTATCAGGATAGTAGCACTGTCCAAATTTTTAAAAATTCATGAAGCTTGATCATAATCTAAAAATTTTATGAGAACATTAGTGATACATAATAACCATAAAAATATTAAAAATTTTCTAATGTGGTTTGTTCATTTTTCATTCGGTTTAAACTTGCCGGCCGCATTTTATCAGGATAGTAGAAATGTTTGAATTTTTAAAAATTCCTCAGATTTGATAATTATATGATATTTTATGGGAATATCACTATTGTATCGAGAACTTTAAAAAATCAAAATTGTTTGGCGTCGTTTGAGCCATTTTTCGGCCGTCTAATTTTACCGCGATCTCGGCAAATCTCGCCGAGATCTCGGTTCAAAAAAACCAAAATTCAAATTCTATTTTTACAATTCGTCCGGAATTTATTTAAAATGGTGAGATCTCACCGAGATTTCATTCTCCAGCCATGGACGATATTTAGAGTGAAACCGAAATTTCAATCCTTGCATGAAACATTTCCATGTGGAGAACAGCCCAGTGGCAAAACAAGAAAACTTTTAATGCGGGTGGCTACTTCACACCCATAACTCTATAGTTTTGTACAATAATTTCTTAACATTATAGATCCAACACATATATTCAAAATTTACTAAAAAATACAATAAAAATAGTTCTAAGGTTTTATAAATCCCAAACAACCAAAATTAAAATCAATTCAATCAAAAAAATTAATCTATTGAAGAGGTAATTTCCTTACTTTTTTTTAGATTTTAGAGGATGCTGGTACATACCTAACACCTAACCTAGATACGCCCATAGATCAGCATGCCTGCTTTGATGAATCGAGGACACTATGTATAGCGCGTGAAACAGTCAAGTGCCAATGCGCCAAAGATCATATGGTATGTCAATTAGTTAGTGTCCGCATCAAGGGCATATATTGTTGGGATAGTCTCTGTTGGGATAGAGTTCAATTGGAGTCAAATTTGGATAGAGTTCGGTTATGACAGGGTTGTAATTTGCTCTACAGATCTAATAGGATGAAGGGATATGGGTAGGCTATGCTAGCTGTCGACTTTTGTAATCGGCAATAAATTTATGGGGTAGGCGCTGGATCTCAAATTCAATGGTCACACAAGACAGGGATTTAGATAGGTTCAGGCTCTCGCGGAGGAGATAATACCCTGGTCCTGTGTGCTGGAATTATGCAGATATCTTAGATCTAAGATTGCTCAAAGCGCAATATGCTCTGGGCGATATGAGGTGTGCTATGCTCTATGGCTTGATTGCTCTATGCTTGGATGATCGGATCCCTATGTTGTTGCCCGCCCTCTCCCTTATATAGCGGGGGTGGGGCAGTTTACAGAGTCCTGATCGGTTAAGAGATTTCGATCGGTTACAAGATTCTAGTCGGTTACAGGATAGAGTTTCAATCTTTATCTACCCTATTAACGACTCGGATTACAACCGTATCTATCATATCTAAATATAAGTTCAACTTCCTTTAGGATATGTCCCCTTGCGCACAGCGGGGGCTCGACGCGGGAGTATCTTCAGGCCTCCTCTTGGAGTCCATCATGAGGTACCGGGTTCTTATATTCCACACTAGCACAAATTAAAAATTCTACCATGTGAACCAGGAAGCTAAGCGAGTAAGTGATTATGAATCGTTACCACTAGACGCGTAGTGCAGCGGAAGAAAAGTTAATGCAGCCCGATTCAACGTGTCGCACATCCTGTTGCGGTGATCAATCTTTCTCGTGCGGTGGTCGACCGTCCCAGTGCAATAGTCAATCATCTTGATCAACGTCCCAGTAGCAGCAACATCTCTACTGAAGTCCACGCGTTCAGGGAAGGAACGCTATGTGTCGATGTGCTAGCACCAACTCGCACGAGAAGGCTCGAGTGGTGACTGCTAGGGTTTCGATTAAGGTTTCGGTGTGTTTGGTTATACAACAATTGTGACTGCGAATTACCTTTAAATAGCCACCCCCTTTTCGGTCGAAACCTACATTAGGGCCCAACCAAGGTGCAAAGCCCACTTGGCCCATTAGTGACAGATCCAATCCGAATCACTATATTCCAATCCGTTAAGTGTGTGGCCCTGTAGGCTCATGCATAATCAGCCATGGGCCAAAACTCCTTTCGGCCCATAAGTCGGTGATAGCCGGCATAGCGACTTCCAAATACTCACGAAGATTATATCAAACGAACCTATATAGTACTCATGTACTGATCCCTTTGCCTCATGATACTAGACGATCGAAATCAAGGCGAGAAATGTGTCACCCTATGATAGCTCAATCCTTCACTCGTTTTATAGTAGATTACTAAGTTGAAATTGACTTCTCAATCGCATTTGATATGGCCATGCACTTCTTAATCCAACCACATTGAGGAGGCCAGAGATATCTCTCCTATTATATTGGAGGTGCAAATTATATCTTGATGGCTCATATTCCTCCTCATGTTTCATAGTAAACTCGAAAGTTACCTTTATGACTACCCAGTTACGGAGTAGTGTTTGGTAACCTTTAAATACACTATTACACATGTAGGAAACAATGACGAACTTAGGTCTAAGGATCCCACGTACATTATTTATGAGACCAACTGATGACATATAAGAATATAACAATTCCCGTAGTGTCTCACGGTGGGTCATTCCAACATATGTCTACATTATTGATTTGATATCCCTATATCCATGATCCGTAAAATATGATCATCAATCAATACATGTGCTAATCTATGAATCGCAATTGTCCTATATGATGATATAAGGTTAGGGATAATTCAAAATAATATCAAAACATAAACCAAGAATTTCATGAACAAGTCTCGTACTTGTTGATCGACACTAATGATATTTTTTCAAAGGATAAAATAATTATATTATTACATAAATATAGATGTGATACAATTATCACTATGATTACCTCAAGGACATTAATTTTCAATCTACATATATATTATGTTCACATACTGAAATTGCAGTGAGAATCAGCAAATCTAGCTAGCTAGCTTGCTAACACACAGATATGCATCTCGATCACGATAAGCATGCCACGTGAGGCAAATGTCATCAAGACATACAACGGCAGCAATTGACATTTCGGAGGCTCTTTTTTCCACAAGTGGTGCAGCATTGTGTTAGGAACGTCACAAGATTCGAGCACCTGCCCTCTGTTATTTTTGGACCTCATGCCACGGTTTGGTGGAAGACGAAATGAAGAAGATTGTCATGTGTGATTGATCTTCCTGTGTGGTGGCTGCCTAAACATAGGATGAGTAGGGGGGTTGGTTATTTGGTCACACACCACACCAAACCAAAAACTTGTAGGAGGCTCTCTACCTGAGAAATCAATCTTATTGCTCGAACCTGTTGTATAACAATCATGTACAACGATAAATAAGTGTGCAATGATATTTAGGGCCTGTTTGGTAGAGCTCCAGATCCCAGCTTCACCTGAGATCTAAAACTTGTAGGCTAAAATAAAATGAATTAAGTTTATATTTTTGGTCTAAAATATAAACAAGATAATCTATCTAAACACTCTTAATGTACTCACAGCTCCAGCTCCACGGATCTGGTGGAGCTGGAGCTCTACCAAACACACCCATAGTCTGTTCATAGTACCGTTTGTTCCGTTGTTTTGTACTTGTTGGCCAAACTGATTATAATTTGATTATTTAGAGAGTAAATACTTTATGATGTATGAATAGGAAAGTAATGATTTAAGGTCTTATTTGCTTAGTTAATTGTTTAGTTCAGTTTTGATTATTAAACCCTGATGTAGTGGAGGTAAAAAATTAGTCTCTAGCAGTCCTATCCTATACCTTGTGACGAGGAGGCTGAAAATTTAACCTTCAGTAGCTCGACACATGAGAGCACAATCATACAATTATTCATTAATTAGTTAAGTAGACATAATTCAATACCTAGTCGACATAAATATTATGCATTGCTATACCTGTTTGATTATGTCGGTTTTGCTAGTGCTGAATTGTGTAATTGAATTGTCATTTGGGATTAGTCTGAAATATTCGCTCTTAATATCGTATTTTAAGTTCACGATTATTGACCTATTCACCTAAGTTCACGAGTCTCACTTCTACCTAAAATTTTAAGTGTGCGGGGAATAAATCTTGTCCCGTCGCAAGACTTTCATGCGTCCTTGCTTTCACATTAAGTCAACAAATATGCAGTGAAATACGAAGTTCCCGGTCTACGACGAGTCCGGACTGCCGAACCGTAAGTCAACATATCAGTCGGAAAAGTGAAATGGAATTTTCTTTTTGACTCGTTTGGCAGGACGTACGTACGTACGGCTTACAGTAGCTCGTTTAATTCTTCTTCCGTGTTAGACAGCCTTAGCCTTAGCCTTAGCCTTAGGTTTGGGTTGAAGGCAGAGCTAGCTAGGTTGCTAGACATATCATGCCCCTATTCTTTTTTTCATGCATGTGTACGTGACGAGGAAAGATGCAACGCATGCATGCATGCGCACATGGCGTGCCGCAGATTGAGAGGGATAGATTCGACGCCGGCAATCTAATTTACGATCCGATATTTGTTCACGATGCAAAGCATGTCGCCTTTGCATCAACGCAAATATGCAACATGCAATGGCATATATCCAACTTAAACGAGGGAAAGAATATTACTACTCCAGTGGTGCTCCATCCCATCATAAATATAATATAGTTTGAATTATCTTATTTAAAAATATAAGATTTGCATATAGATTTAATAAGTCTTTTCCTGCTACACCCCTATTTATCCTATTGATCCCCTATTTATCCTATCTCAAGTTGCCAACCAAACGTATTTATCCATTATCATCCACACAAAGTATTATCTCTCGTCTTCCAAGACAATTAATTGTGGTGTCTAAACCATTTTTTCTTATTAATTCTCAATCTCACCGCAGCCTTAATTGTTGTGCAAAGTCAAAATATAACTTATACTAGCTAACAGAAGAGTTCAAAATTAATCTCGATCTGCAAGCTGCTCGATCCTTGCGCATTAATTTCCATTGTTACTTTCGCATAAGAAAACCAATGAATGTCAACGGATGAATTGAGTGATTTGTGACATATGTACTATCATATGCACATGCATTTGGCTCATTTTGCTTTGTAGTAGCCGTGAAGTTGCGATCTTGTCACTGCTCGATTCCACGTACGCGCGAGAAGAATTTCGTCGCACGGACAAGTGGAGATCATTCCCTGTATTCCTGTAAGCAGCTCTCGTGCTTGCATGCATGTTGGCTAAGCTTTTGAAGCTGTTGACCCTGCCTAACATAAATTAAAACCATGCTGTCCGCCTAGCTTCAAGTATTTTCAACCACCATTCCTGCACAAACCAAAGAAAACAAACATGAATCAGAATCACCACTTTTAATCCCAGTAATTGATCTCTCCGTAGCATCTTGCCGTAAGGAATCAGGCACTATAAAATATTAGAAGAAAATACAGTACTACAGGTGAATAACTATGGTAAGGAACAATTTAGTCCCCGTTTGGAATGCATGAATTTAAAAAAAATATAGAGTAAATTTTATAAAACTACAAGTTCTTTTTTACAAACTATCAGAAAATAACAGGTTTTAGCTTCTATTTGACAAAATTACGTATTTAGGTTAACTTGTGTCACAAAACTATACTTATGTCGTAAAATTACAGGTTTTATAATTGATCGTTTATGTAATTCGTTACCAGAACGATTAATTCTAAAACCTATAGTTTTGCTATTAAAGTTCTCTAAAACTTATATTTTTGTGAAATAAAAAATAAGACTTGTAGCTTTTTATAGTTTATAAAAAAATCTATAATTTTATAAAATTTACTCGTGAAAATATTACGACTTCTACGAAATGTTTTCGAAGATCACGAGTTGCCGCCTCCCCTTAATTTGGCCGTAGTGTGACGTGTCCGTACAGGTGCCGGCCGGGCACAACAAGCGGGACTCCACCGAGTTTAACTGCACCTATAGTGCTCCCACGGTCCTACCTGCCTCTTTTGTCCCAGGCTCACCCCTACCCCGAATTCGACCTTTAATCACAGAGCATGGCAGGTGGACCCAGCTGCTCCTCTCGGCCGTCGGACTTCTCCGGGCCACCGAGTCCCAACGCCCACAGACTCATAGCCAGTACTAGTTGCCGTGAAATGGGCCCCTCATGTCAGTGAATCTACCAGCCGGGTTCATGGATGAGCACTGGCCTAATGGCCAAAAAAGATAAAGACTGAAAGAGCGCGCTAGCTGCCTACTTGGGATTCGGGAAAGGGTTCGGGCAGTCTCTACGGAGACGGTAACTTAAACAATTCTCATAGATCATGATCCTTCAATTGCAAATTTACATTAGTGTGTTCCTACAGTGTCTCCTTTTAGAACATTCTACAGTAGATCTGAATTATTATTTTTTGATTTAACGATACGTGCATAACAAATTTAAGTTGCAGTCTGTAACACACTGCCCTAAATCTCTCTACTGGCACGGTAGGTTTGGAGGCAGGTAGAGTCACGGGCGCGCAAGGGGAGGGAGGAGACGATGAACGGCGAGATCTCCGTGATGCATCCACGTGGTGTGCCCTTTTAGCAGAGGTGCAAATGGCGCACACCTCCCGAGGCGGCTTAGGGGGGTTTTGTAGTTTGATGCGTCCAAGATTTCATCGGGAGACTCGGATACGGCTCTCGATCGCTTGCAGGAACACGCCACCTGCCGGCGTTTCGAGCACCGGCAAGTAAATTTGTAAGTCGAAAGGGGCCGCGCGTTCCCTCTCCCTGAATGGTTAGACTCGAAAGCCCAAGATGTATACTGGTTCGGGCCGAATGTCCCTACTCCAGATCGTGTGGTAGTGTTGTATTGCCTTGGATGCAGTCGTCTGCACCACGTTTACAAGTGAGGGCTGAGGACTTGAACACGAGAGCGTTCACTGCCCGTTCGTAAAGACTTAGCGAGAGGAGGATCTATCTCTGTCTGTGTGTGCGTGTATGTGCGCCCGTGTGCCCATGTCCTCGCGTCCGTGTCCCTCTCCCGGAGGGCCCTACCCCCCTTTATATAGGCGGGAGGGCAGGTTACATCGAGAATTGGGAGAAGAAAGGAAGGAGAAACCTAGACTAGGAGTCCTAGTCCTTCGTCTTGGTGATTGGTCGCCGTCCGGCTTCGCCCATGCCGGGTTTGGTATGCTTGCTGAGCAGAGCAGTTCGTCGTTTCCTTGGGAAGCAGCGCACCGGCCCTTTGGGAACCTGTCAGGTGCTGATGTTGCGAAGCGTAGCCCTGGCGCTGCCTCGGGAGAGAGCACGACCCCATACTTCGTGTGACTGGACGATGGGACTGGAGTTTTGACTTGGGCAACCCTTGTGCTGCCTCGGGAAGGGGCCACCTGCCCCGCACGATCACTTCGAACGATCCTATCCGTAGGGCACGTGGCCAACAGTCGGCGGAGGCCCGACACATGGCCCTTAGTGTAGGTTGCCTTAGCTTGGTCGGGGCTCAGGAGTCAGGAGAGCCCAACCTGTGACGAGGGTCGGCGCCCCACTTTGTCGGGATTGCTCGCCCCGCTCTGGTCGGGGACGAGCGTCTTTTTGTGGCCTTGCGGGTCCCTTGGTCGGAGCTGGGTCCGGGGGCGGCTTGCTTGCCATCCTGGGCCGTTGGGATACCCCTGGTATGAATATTCGTCACCACCCTAGGAGGATAGTTCTATGACTTGTTCGGAGCATATCCGCCAAACCAACTAGAGCTGTGACTTGAGGTAGGAGGATATGTGTGAATAGGGAGCCCTGTCCACCTTTTTTTCTTCTTCATTTTTTTTTCTATTCCGAATGAATTTAAAAGTTTTGGCATTTTTTTTACCGAAAAACATCAATAACGACACATCATCTATCGTGCTGCCCAACCACAATAGATGGTTGGAATTACATATGCCCTCCTGACGAGCTTAGTAACCGAGCACGAGCAATACGATAGATCTTGCTGAGCCCAGTGTGCTCGGTAGGTCGACTCCTACGATGCTCCCGCCCCACTTGCCACAGCAGACTTGTTGCCATGGTTTCGGCTATCTGCTAAACTAGAGAAGCACGGTAGGTCGTGTCACCGCTGCTTCTGTGGTCAAGAGCGAAGCTATTTTTGTAAATTCATTTAAACAAAGGCTAAATTTGTAAAGAAATAAAATGTGTGATAGGACCTTATAAACCAAAGCTTCGGATAGGAGCACAACGATCTGGTCCAGCAGACTAGCCTGCTCCGTATACTAGCAACTGTATCATACATAGCTAGTACTGGAACAGATACTGCAGTGATTTTTCATGCTGCGTCTTAAACCCTTTAACTAGCCAATTAAGCCGTCCAGTGAACACTACTCCTACAGTAATGCTTTCTTAAGAGAAGCGTTAGTTACAAAGGAAGGTAGCAGATCTAGATCTGCATGCATGGTGCTCCGGTGGCTTTGATCCATGCATTGACGTGACCATTTCGGCAACAGATTGATGATCGTACGCGCAGGTTACCCGGAAGCAGAAAGCGCACATCTCTGCGTCAGATAATCGGACGAGCTGCGTGCAAGGCAAAGATGATGAGACAGGGCATGCAGGCCGGCCGGCGAACCCGGCCGACACAAAGCGAAGGGGAAGCGCGTCCGCCCAGCTGTCCGAATATTTGGCTTATGTAGCCCAGTTACGAGATTAGTCCACATTAATAGGTGTTATGTATCATCTATTATGCTTTTCTACTATAGTAAATAACTGGTTCCACGATAGTAGCGTACATTGGTCGTCACCGGTGGGGAAGCCCACCGCGGAAAGAGATCATGTAGCACGCCATGCTCTTGTTGGGGTCCTTGAGCACAATAGGATCGTCGGACAGTAGCAATGTAACACCCTAGAGTAGCAGGACTTGCTATGCTCTCACACTGCGGTAGGCTTGTGGAGCCTATACCTACCAAGTCAAGGTGGGTGTGTCACGTCAAAAAATGTGACGATGGATTTATCGGCTCAAACACGCGAAAACGCTGGGTTTAAGTTGGTTCGTGGTGTGCCAGCCGATTTAATCTTGCAATCAACAAGATGGATAGAAAATACGCTTAAAGCTGATATAATGTGATAATTGCCAAAGATCTAAACAGTTATGCAAAGCCGATTAAATCTAGGGTAATGGTAAGTCTAAACAACCCGTTAAAGCAAATTAGATGTTTGATAAAGGTAGACTTTCTCGAAAAAGGCGATGCGCAACAAGATCGGAGAAAATCAAACCTGGCGTAATCGATGAAGACCAAACAATCGGTGATGCATAATTTTATTGATCAAAATTGGATTATAAGGGAGATTCTAAATTACAAAGTTACTCCTAATTGACAGAAAAGTAAATAAAAAATAGATGCTAATTGTTCGATTGATTGTGTTGATCTTTTTGCTTGCTCTCAATCCCTTTTTATAATGTATCGGCCGATCGTATCCTTTTTCAATACGTTGCCAACCATGATCCGTATCGACCTCTGTACAAATAAAAATCGATCATAATCCTATTTTTTAACTCGACTTCCTTTTTAATCGATATCTGTCAGAAATATTCATTTCATCTTTCAGTTTGACAAATAAATCATGCCTTGTCAAATTTAGATATAAACAAGGTGCACCAGAACTAATTACCTGCTACGATAGAGGAGCGCGGCGGCGTTAGGGCCCGCACTTGTCGCTGCTTGTGTGGTTATGAAACAGATTAATTTTGCTATTACATAAGGAGAGGCTAAAAATGCAAAAAAAAAAAAGTGACGAGCTAGGTAAGTCAAAGATTCCAGCTGTCCAACCACGTCAGGAGCTGGTCCCCACTGCGGAGCACCCCCGGCGCTAGCTCTCTGAAATGTGGCCCCTCCCCGACCGCACCTAGACCTACGTAGTACGTACGGTACGTCTGAGCAGCACTTGCATGCAAGTTCCCGTAGTTTAATTCAATTGGTACTACGAAACCAAATGTCACCGTACGGCAAGATATGAAATCGTACATTTATAATAGTGCACTACTGACTTTTTATCATTGTGATCATACGAGTTGAGAGAAATGCAACCCGTCGAAGAAAGCATACTGATATTAGCACCGGGTTCACAGTATATCGCAACCATCGAGTGTATCATCTAAAATCGTTCGATAAATTGGTAAATTCAAATATAAATTCAAAAATTTTAAATAAATTTATCATAAAGTGTTAAAAAAAATTTGTGTACGATCCTGAGGCAATACTAATAATGCTGTAAAATTTTCAGATGATTATCAGACCTGTGTTTTTTTTGAAAAATTCTAACAATGCTATTGTCTTTGTTTATACTGTTATATTTTTTTCTAGGGGCAATAAATGAAGTCTAATATGTGTAAAAAAATTTGTGTGAGGTTCAAAACAATGCTAATAATTTTGTAAATTTTTTAGATGATGATCAGATGAGTGTATTTTTTGTAAAATTCTAATAGTGCAATTGTCTTTATTTATGCTCTTCTGTTTTTTATTTTCTAGGGGTACTAAATGAAGCCTAATAATTCTAAAAATTTTAATACATGTTCCTTGGGAACTCTTTATGGTACCATTAAAATTTAAGAGTATGATCAAGCTTATAGATTTTTATTAAAAAAACCAACAGTGTTTCTGTTCCTTTTCATTAATCACTATTTTTTATTTTTCAGAAGCACTAAATGAATTAAAAATTTAAAAAATTTATTTGAGGTGTCTTGTACATTAATTGGGATTTTTTTAATTTCCCTTGATTTTTTTAATATGTCAAAAATCGAACAAAACCATTCGAAAATCGGTAAAATCGCTCGGTTTTTTACTTTTTTCACCATTGTTTGACCGTTGAGTTCAAAATTTTTGAATTCGAACTTCTTCAGTTTCGACCAATTTTTGCCAATTTTCAAAAATAAAAAATCGTTTGAAAATCAAAAAATCGATTTTACGAACCCGAGTAGCAATACTAGTTTGTTCTGTTTGGACCAAAGGGATTCAGTCAGCTCAGAAATTTTGAGGAGAACCACTAGCCAAGCCTAGGAGCTCGTGTATTGCACAGCTCCACCACCGCACTCGAAATCATATCTTTTCTAGCCCTCCTCATCTCTTTTTTTATATATAAATCTAACACCTTTGCGAAATCATTTGTAGATTTGGTTCACTTCTCATTGCAGAAGTCACTACCACGCCTAAGGAGCGTGGCAGTAGGCGAGCCGCGGGGGGAGACATGCCAGCGTGGGAGCAGCGGCTTCTGCAAATGGGCAGTGCGTGAAGGATGCCCAGTGCCTAGGCTAGCGAGCGTGGCTGCCCAGCTACAGCGGATGGGAAGCGCGAGAGGCTCCTTCCACGATAGAGAAGCACAAAAGATGATACATGTTATTTTCTAGCCTTTTCACTATGGAAAGCGGTGCCAATGCTGTAAAGGCCTGTGTGAACGGCTAAATTTTTTTTAAAAAAACACGAACCTTAATAAAAGAAATGATTTCACCGCACTCCTAGCTGCTCCGACGTGGAGTAGCTCGCGGTACGGCCGGCCTTGCTTTCCACGCGGCGCGCAGTTTTGTCTGCCGCACGCCCGACCGCCGAGGCACCGATATTATCCATCGGCACGCAAGTTTTTCTGCTCTGCATCTTCCACGACTTTGTCGCCGGCCTGACCACAGATCGATGTTGCGTGTGCGTGGGTTACCCCAAGTCCCCAACTTCAACTTGATCGACCAGTTGATCCGTGGATCACCCGATCAGGATTCAGGAATGAACCTTGAATTTGTGATTTGACCGCGGCTGGCCGGCCTTTAGTTCCTACGCAAGCATGAACGTCACAATGTTAGTTCGATATATCGGCCGGGTGGCCGTCCATCGGTTGCATGTACTCGCCAGGGGTGGAGCCACCACCCGGTCAGCGTGGGTGACTGTCCCAGTTTGTCAGCTATAAACAGTATAACTCTACAATCCGGTTGCAATTAAAATATCATTAATTAAAATCGTATCTTCTCGAGCAAGTTCTTCACCGTAGTGAGATTTGCGCAGTCTTGTAAAATTTCTCGGCTCTTCCACCGGTACTCGCTACAGCTACGTACTCTGTGTTCTACTTTGCACCTCTGCCTTTGATTCACTATGGCAGAGCCAGAGTATCCGACTCGTCTATCGGTCGGTGTAGTGGTAGTGGTACTCGTACGTTGTCGAGGAAATTTACACATATGGCGCGGAACGGCTTTCTTAATACGCGTATTTGGAAAATTAAGCATGCTTTTTTCGTTGACAATGATTTGGCTCTAGGCCTCTAGCTAGTTTCCTGTTCAAAGACGCAGGTTGGGTTTTCTTTCCACGGTATAAGTTGGAAACTACTGGAACCAGTAAAATTCTAGCTTGTTTCTGTTCGTGTACAACGATCATCACGGTA
The DNA here is from genome assembly GCA_036346275.1 of Otatea glauca. NCBI lineage: Eukaryota > Viridiplantae > Streptophyta > Magnoliopsida > Poales > Poaceae > Otatea > Otatea glauca. The sequence continues at coordinate 60,273,813 of CM070721.1, forward strand.
CGTGTGCTAGACTCTATGCAGCGATGGCGATGCTATACGTACTCGTATAGTATACGTTGCTTCACTTCCTCGCAAGCAAAAAAAAAATGTACGGCCTCGTTGACAACAGTGGTCGTTGCATATAGCAAGCAAGTTGTCAGACTAATTAAGATAGGTATACTAGTAGTACATTAGTATAGTGCTTTGTTTTCCGGTTTTCTTTTCCCAACACGTAATATATGGTCTTTTCCTTTTTTAGAACGTTTGTTTTCTTTTCCTTAATTCCAGAATATTTGTTTCCTTTTCTTTGAGATGATGCTGGAGGTGGGGGGAGATCTGTTGTGGGCCACAGGGATGAGTTAGACACATTAAACAATGGCCATCGGATGTGGGTGAGTAAAGCTGAGGAAAGATTTGAGAGGTTAATTTTGATGGAGGCAAGTTTCTGGGGACGTTTCGCTGGGTGCACGAAGGTTGGACCATCTTTAGTGGGGTGCATTATTTGGGGTGAACGTAGAAAAGAATGCTTAGGTGTATTATAAAGGGGTATAGATATACGCGTTGGGAAGAATATTCCAACAAGAAACAATAAAAACAAAATTCAGCGTTAGCATATTGAGTCGGTAAACAATTCTCCACACAACAAAACTAAAACACGCACGAACCCCCGTCTGCGAAATATAATTTGCCATGGCGCCTCTGCATGCAGCCAGCCAGCTTTGCCGTTAGTTCGCTTGCCGCGGTTTGATGCCGCGTTCGAGAATTTTGGAATTGGAGCGTACCAGGTGCGTGCATGAGTGCGTCCACGACTCCACGCATCATGATAACTAGATACCTGTCTGTACGTTGCGTGTCACGTCGCGGGCGTCGCTCCACACGCGAGCAAATTAAGAAAACGCGTGATCGATACTCCCTGCACGAGTAAATCGAGGAAACTCGCAAGAAGGACTTTAAAATGATTTTGTGTTTTTCATAAAAAGGCTTAAACGTAGTGCTAGAAAAACGCGAAAAGGACCTAAACGTAATGTATATTTTTTTTCAAAAAAAAGGACATTAACGTATTTCTTCTTTTTAAAAAAGGACCTAATCGTAATTTCAATTTTCCTCAAAAGGACCCGAGCGCAGCGCTTAAAAACGCATAAAGGACCTAGATGTAACATATTTTTTTTCGAAAAAAGGATCTAATCGTAACCTTTTTCCCGAAAAAGGATCTGATTGTAATTTTTTTTTCAAAAAAAGTACCTGAACGTAAATATTTTCTCGCGGCTCGGCTCAAGCCGCGAGCACACCGGCTCAAAGCGCCCAGGAGGCGCAGGCTCTTCCATCTATAGGTAATGTATGATACGCTGCTCAAATCACATGGGGCCATGGGTAGGGTCGACGAAAAAAGTTTGTTAAGACTCGAACTAAGATTGTTTTAATTATATTAGTTAATGAATTTAAAATTAAAACAAGTCAATTTTGTAGGAGAAAATATTAATGAAGCTCAGCTCCACAATGGCTCGTTAACTCGAACTTAAAATAACCACTTAAATAATAAATAAAATAATTTTATATCAAATCATGTTAATTTAAAAAATATTCGATAATTGATCGTTAAATCCGATAACCAGAACTGCATGCGAGCTGCTAACCTGTCAAGAATCCACTAAGGGCCTATATTGGGTGTGGTGGTCAATAAAAGTTGCTTTTGGTTTGTTGAAATTTATAGCAAATGTATGGTAGTGGTGTGGCTTTTCTTATTATGCCGTTTAGCAAACCCCATTTCTTGCAATTGTAGCTTTTGGGGGGCAACCGAGCGGGAAGGTAGTAACCTAGCGAAGCACAGTGGCGGACGAGTGGAGAGGTGACATGGGGGTGACGAGGCAGGGTGACGGAGGTCGGGGAGGCGGAGTGAGCGAGATGGGAGATGGTTAAGCGAAGCCACAGCTGAAAAGCTCCTCCTCAGCGGCTGCAGTTTTTGAGGATGCTTCTGTTATGGCTTAGTTTACCAGCTGCTTTGCAGCCATGCTGTTTGAGAGAGCTTTTAGTCTAAAGGTGAAGCACAGCCCTAAAACAATGCCTAAACAAAACGGAGTACAGCACAGAACAGAATTACTCCTGCTGCTCCTCTACGGGCGATCTGTGCCTGTCAAATCTACAATAATTTTAGTGTTACGCCAAAACTGTCAAGTCCGCGTGGGAGCCATCCGTGCCGTACAGTCCGGAATCACGGGCAGCCGCAGCAGCACTGCATGGGTCCTACTTTTCCTTGATTGATTCCGGTTGCAGCTGCTTATGTCAATAATTGGTGCCCCGCGCAATTTACGCGGCTAGCTCTGGTATAATTATGAAGTGCTAACATAGAATTGTACAGTTTCTCCTTTTGAACAAGTGTTGCCCTTCCCAGTATCTACATTAATAGAGACTACTATTATCTATATACTCTTTCATATTATTTAAAGATAAAACTAAAAACAGGTTCTATAAGAAGTGACATGTTAAGGTGTCGCTATCAGATTCTACAATCCTTTAATTATAGTATGAAAAAGGTTTTTTTATAAATATAACTCACGTAATTGTGTTTTATGTTATTTTTATGGCCGTCTCTTTACAAAGACAGCTATACTCTCTCTTCTCCTTTCTTCACACCAGCCAAAATCTTATGTGACAAAGCATATAGACAGCTAACATCATCCTATTGTATATGCCTTTAGTCATTTCTAAGAAACACTCTAAAGAAACTCAAATGAGATGGAATCCTACTTTAGGAACCAAGCATAGCTCAATTCGTGGGAGGTGTGGGTATACATCCCCACCATCCAAGTTTGAGTGCTCTTCGACTCGAATTTAGGTGCCTGTTCTTCTTTTTAATAAAAAAGATACCTACTTCCTCATAAGTGTTCTCTTTTATTTGTTCAAAATAAAGATATAATACTACTTATTATCCAAAATACAACTATGAACACCTTTTATTGGAATATATTAATTAAACCTAATAACATTATAATTTTATGAAAGTACTTTTCGAGACAAATCTACATTTATCATTTCATATGTCCAATCTAAATACCCATAAAGATATTAGTAGCTAAAGTTTAGAATGTTTCATCGCATGCATCCCAAATTAAAATGGCTTCCTTTTGAGATCGAAGGGAGTATGTAAAGATGATCACTACTACAAAAAAGCTTATATTAGATGTCTCAACACAGACGGTTGGAAAAACTGTCTATGATAAAGAACATCACTAACGGTTCTATAGTGAAACCGTCAGTGATAAAATCACAGACGGTTCTTTTCATGAACCATCATTGATATCCGTCTGTGATATGACCTCAGACCCCTATATAATCATACCGATGGAGATTCGTAGCGCAAACCCATGCGTTTCGTCTCCCGCAAACCCTAGCGCCCCAGCAATCCTCCTACCCAGCGACCTCCTCGATCGGCTACCTCCGCGATCACCTTCTCCTCTGTGAGCACCTCATCCTCGGCTACCTCCTCCCTGCTGAACTCCTCCCCGACGACATCCTCCTCAACTACCTCCTTCCTGCCGAACTACTCCCCCACGACCTCCTCCCCGTCGAAGTCCTCCTCGGTGAGTCCCGTGTCCTTGTGTTAATAGATTAATGGTTGTGATTGTGAAGCATCATCATGTGATTGTGATTGTGAAGCATCGATCTCTACCTAGGGCATGCTTGTGATTGTGAAGCATCATCATGTGTTAATAGATCAATGGTTGCATGGATGAATTATACTACCATAGATGGATACAAGATAGATGTTATGTCTATAGCGGCTAGGATACCCAATGCTCAATATGTCTTTACATGTCTACATGGTGCACAAAAACTTACAGAAAAAAAGGTTAAAGGTTGTTATGCAGCCATACTTGCATACGTTGGAATTTGAATAATTTTGATTTCGGTATGCATGGTTTCCTAAAGAAAGTACCTTTTGTTATTATGTATCATGAAGTTATTGTCTGTCAATGTTTTACTTAATTTTCATCTTCTAAGGTATGATCGGTATGCATAGGAAAGTGTACTGGAATAGTCATGGAAACAGCAAACATCTTGTGTCGATTGCGTGTGATGAGTCAGTTTAATTAATTTGTTAATTTTACCTAAGTCTCATAAATAAGTTCTACTGTATATGTGTATTCTCCTGTGAGGTTATGGTGTATGCAGAATCCTTCTCTATCGCAAGTATGTAGTTCCTCATAAGCAATAATAATCCATTGTGGGAACATTATGCATGCGTATAAAACTGTATGTAATTCATGTATGGATGTTATACATTATGCATGCATATAAAACTGTGTAGCTTACTAATGATTTGCACTTTAATAATGTCCTTGTTTGTATAGCTTACACCTAAAAGTTATTCGGTGATCAGTCTATTATTCTGATATGTGAGAACATCATATTATTTTTGATCTAAATTAATTGACAATATTGAAATATGATTTTGGCAAAATAGACAACATGGAAAAGCTGTTAGAAGCTAAACAAAAACTTGAGGTAGAGATCGAACAACTAAAGGGCAAGTCTGAGTTAGCTGAAAAGATTTATGAGATGAAACAAGAACTGAAAGACATAGATGATCTCTTGCAAGATATTTAATCCCTTAACATGGCACTCATCAGTAAGGATCAAAGGGCGAATGCAGAGCTGAAAGAAGTCAAAACTGAGCTTATAGAGGTAATATAAATATTTTTAGTACTGAATTCGATGTGGTTACTGATAATATATCAACACACCCTTTTCATAACAACATGATCGCTTTTAATTTGTAGGGATTGAGAGATATGACTGAAGATCAATCGGTTGTCAAACAAATCGGTACTATACTGGAATTGTGAAACTTCAGAGAGAACCGAGAAGCCTCTATTACGGAAGCTATGGCACATATGATGGAAGACACGAAAAAACTATAAGATTTTCTTGTCTTGAACTACGAAATAATGTGGTTTAATTCTAGCTGAACACTTGTTGATATTTGTGGTATATATATCATATTTTGTTAATGTATTATTACCTGAACTATGAGATATTTTGTTATGATATTTGTGGTATCATATGTGTGGTAAGATCTTTCTTATCTTGAACTATGAAATGATGTTTTTTCCCTAACTCTCTTGGCAGAACTTCCATGATTAGTATCTGATGTTCGAAATTTTATTCTCCTTAGATATTTATGCAATGACATTTACAAGACACAACCAATTATAGATTTTGCAATTCAATATCAAAATATACTCTAGATGCAATTGCTTGGGGCACAAATGTTCATATTTTATGACCCTCTCATCAGACAAACTGTTGCCCCTTCTGCCTCCTAGCAAATTGAATGCTCTAGGCATATGGACTCGACAGCTCCATGGATGGTACGTTGACAAAGTGAAAGAGAGCGAGCGGCGTGTCGACTTCAATGTTAGATACAGAAAGGGATATTTCCACCGCGAGGAGGATGGGACATTCACAGTCAGTTTTGAGGATTTTTTTTCTGTCTATACCAACTGATAGCCATCGACATTTCCACTGTACGATCCTGGACGCTGTGAGTATCTCACCACGTAGCACGACCTTATGACTTCCATAGGATTTTGCATTATGCTTTTTAACATTCAATACGAGTTGCAGGGCAATGAGGCAGCGAGTCGTGTCGAATCGACAACTAGTTGGGTTCGTCGACTCTGAGCTTGTGTCCACGACGATGGCTAGGCTTCAAGCCGGAATGGGTTGCCGGCTACATCAAGAGGGCATTGCAAGCTGAGTCGAAGGATTTCATTCTACTCCCGTACCACGATGAGTAAGTACTACTTCATCGTTCAATTACTTCTACGCACTTAAACCGTATGTGAACTTATTTCCTTCGCTGCATACCATTTAATAAGCAACCATTGGGTTCTACTCGTGCTCCTTCCGAGTGACAACATAGTGTATAATTTTAATTCGATTGAGAAGAGACCGATGGCCTACGCGATCAAGCCTCCTTTGGAGCAGTAAGTGCACTACTCTTATCTAACACTTTCTGTACTTAACTACGTTCATTATTTTTTTACTCAACGGCATCTCTCCAATGTATATAGGGGTTTCTCGGACTACATCGCAAAAGGAGGGACACACGACGACAAAAAAGGGCTCCAAACTGCAGTATGTTCGCTTCAAGGTACAAGAGGCTACCATATATAAGATTTATATTTTCTAACATATTTTCTTCGTCTCTTAATTTATTTTTCTTTCTTCACAGTGTCATCAACAGGGCAGCGACGACCTCTGTGGTTTGTACATCATGTATCACATGGTGATCTTGATTGCCGGCTCAGACCGTTTCCCTAAGGTATATGTATATGCATAATAAAACAATTAGCCTTTCACATAGAAATTTAAAAACTTAAATTAGAGAACTTGTTTCTATTTTGCAGCATATCAATATCCCCCAGAAGAATGTAGACAACACTGCACTCAACAAGATACGAGATCACTTATGCTAGTGGTACTGGATAGAATACATGTTGGAGGACAGATGGTTCAGAGATCCAGAAAGCTTCTACTAGACCATATGTGAACAATATTACATATCTGAATGTGATTGCATGTGTACTGATGGTTAAGCATGTTTGAGTTCTATTTTGTGAACGAATGTGATATGTGTTTGTTGTAACAAAGTGTTCGTATTCTATGAATGTGATATGTTGTCTGCAATTGCTGTGTTAATGTAATATGTGCAAATTGTGTGAAATATGTGCTGATTGGAGGGTGAATTAGAAAATAGTACACCACACCCCTTCATCTCTATCGGTTCTCACAAGAAAATGATAGAGATGAGGCGGCCATCTCTATCGGTTCTTTGTAAGAAACGATAGAGATGAGTCCGTCATCTCTATCGAGATAGAGATGAGTCCGTCATCTCTATCGGTTTCTATAAAGAACCGATAGAGATGAGGAACTTATCTGTATCGGGCAAGAACCGACTATAATAGCAACGTCTCATCTCTGTCTAATCACTTTGCGTCGTCACTAGAACCAACTGTGATGATAAAAAAGAACCGATTGTGATGTATATTTGTGTAGTAGTGTTGCTTTGTGTATACAATGCATTATGTTACGGGATTAAAGTTTCTAGCTGCATGCGCAATAATGCCATTATATATTTAGATAGCTGTGATCTCGTGAACTGAATTTTCAACTGATCTATGCAGGTAAAAGATCCGGGGGATCTGTTGTCGACGATGACTAATGAACTTTGTTCAAAGCAAACAAGTCTCGTGATTTTTAGTTCCTTGTTTCTGCGCGTCCACATCGCCGGTTGCACTAACACTTTGACAAAGATCGCTCAGCTAGCTCGCTAGTTGCTGGGCTGGTATAGGTGATCGATCGAGATATATGGACTTTTTCTTATCAGCTTCTAGAAATCTCGGCTGAATATCCTGAGTTCCTGACCGTACTCGCGGTCTTCCCACGCAACATACGCATGCGAGCACAACAGTGCAATTATCGGCCGTGATCATGACAATACTAATATTCCAGCCAACTTGCTGCATGCTGTTGATCCAGTACCGACTGATGCTCTAAGCATGAACGGACTAACTGGATCAGCATTCAGGAATGAAAAAAAAATCAGATATTTATCTTCGTCCAAATTGGCCAATCCATCACACGCACTAATCAATCACTACTACAGAAAACATCATCTCAGACGGTTCAAAATCGTCATCTCAAACGGTTTTCTGAACCGTCACTAACAATGTGTCAGTGATGTAAGGGCACATCACAGACAGTTTTCGAACCGTCTGTGAAAATTCTCATCACAAGCGGTTCTACATTATAACCGTCTGTGATGAGTACTCATCACAGACGGTTTTCAAGTAGAACCGCCTGTGATACATAAACATCACAGACGGTTTATGAATAGAACCGTTTGTGATACAACATCACAGACGGTTTATGAATAGAACTATCTGTGATTCTCTTTTTTTTCCCTGCACCCCTAGCAGAACTTCCATCATTAGTATCTGTCGTTCGAATTTTCTTCTGCTTAGGTATTTCTGCAACGAAATTTATAAGGCACAACCAAGTTATAGATTTAGTAATTGAATATCTAAACTTCCTAAATGCATCGAGGCAACAGCTTGTCTGATCAGGACCGTCTTAAAATATGAAGTTCTGTAGCATTTTCATCTCTTTCTTATTATAATATTGATGGATTCTAAGGTAAAATCCATTTCATTCCACAGTTCGTCTTGAAAGGTGTCAGACGCTGATTTATCGTTATCACTTTATCCTCATCCTCGAATGAGAATACCATAGGCAGCCATTCTTCTTGAACTATAGAGTTGATTAAGTCATCATATGAAGTTGATTAAATTATGATGATTACTTATCTATTCATTTGCTTTAAGATTTTTGTAACTTGTATTGTGAGGAAAAGCATTGAATCACTGCTCTTAAATACGTGGGCGGACGAGGGGACACGGATGTCCCTGGCGCTGGTCGAGTTCTCTCCGTTCACATGCGACGATTGCAGAGAAGAAGACATCGACTCATCGAGCTCGACTTGACCGGATGCACGAGAGCGATCGATCGCTTTGGATTAGTTTTGTCATGTGCGTGCGTTGGAGATTCACCAAATTTTGATCCGGTCCAAGGACGAGACCAGTCAATCTCTTCCCGTGGCGTATGCGGAAGGAAAAAAACATCCGGTGATGTTTATCAAAACCCAAAATGGATAGAGTGCTCAATGCTACTGCACTCTTTACTTTCACGAAGGATGAAGGATGATCGGTACAGTGTTTTAAACGCGGTCGAAAAAATTTATGAAACTAAAGGAGTATCAAGGACACAACGGTCGAAACCGATGCCCTAACCCCTTCGCGTCCTCGAGTTGCGTACGCGGCTGATCTCTTCCAATCACATGCAAGTTAAGCACGGAAAATGTTAGTGCTGCATGGCTGGCTGGATGGAGATGAGTTCACCTTTCTTCAGTTCCGTCTTTCTTAACAATATTTGAGAGCATTTATTTTTTGAGCGTAGGGATTGATTTCACACAAATATCGTGTAGAACACTAGTACTTTTCCTTCAAAGAGTGAATAAAAAGAAAACACACACACACTAGGTAAGCTTCCCAAGCGTGCGGGCATCCATGAACGGGAAGGAGCACGAGATACCTAGCAATGCTGCAAGATAACAACCCATGCATGGAAACCGTGCTATAACTAGGAGGAGAGGAGGACCCAATTAAGGATGAAGCGCACGTACTGATGCCGTACACGGTTCGGTGAGGTACCGCAAGTACGGTACATTACATCTACGGCTATAGACAGATCTAAGGTTGCCGGGTATGTCCCGGTACCCTAAAAGTTTGACAAATACTATAATATCATCTCTTCGATAGGCTAAATTTGATCATTGAGTTGGTTCCAATTTTACTGGTTTAGGATTTTTAATGACATTAGAACTATTTACATTGTAATTTTAGCAAATTTCAAATAAATGTGTTAGATTTATAATATTATAAGATCATTGTACAGAACTATAGAGCTGTACATGTGAAATGTACACTCTTATAGAAAATTTTCTAGTTCTATCTATATATAGCATTCTTTGAACACAACGTGTTCTTCGATTCGGAGATGGCTACGTACGGCACTATATATGTTGATTGTTGATCCAAATTCAAGAGAAGGCTAAACTTCTGACGGAGCGTAGCGGAGGCCTGTCGTCGGTAGGCTTGGGCCTCCGCGGATTCGTCCCCTACGTTTGTAACCACACTCTTCTAAGCCGCCGCCTATATATATTCCCTCTTGTAAGCCGTACGGGCGATTTGTTCCCTGCGTTTGTAACTCTCCAAAAAATAGTGAATTTCTGCCATCGACGCCCGTTGTTTTTTTTGCCGAAAGGGTTTTCAACGTTAAATCTAGTGTCTCTTTTTCTCTTTGTGGTTTGATCTTCTTCATATTTTGTTCACCATTTTATAACAATATACTTTCAGTTTAACCAAAGTACGTACGTAACCCCAAACCAGACGTATGCTTGCGTTGGATCGACATCATCGCCGGCCATTGTCAGTGAGCTGGTAATGACAAACGTAGACAACAGAGATAGAGCCCCAAGCTTGCAAGCCTCCCCGACCAACCACACTGTGCATGTCTTGACAGCTGACAGCTGGTTGGTATATAGAGGGTGGTCACATAGTACTTCCTTACGCGGATCCGAATTGGAGACGACCACTCATCTGTTTATTCGATGTCCATTTGCAAGATAGATTTGGAGAAAGGTTTTCTGTTCCATGTGCTTCCAGCCGACCGACTCGCAAACTCACTAAGTTACAGAAACTGTTTCAGGGAGCATATGTCGCATCACAGGAGAAAGGAAGTAGACGGACTCCTCATATGCGAGTTCTGAAACATTTGGAAAGAAAGAAACAAGAGGGTGTTTCAGTTCGTCGCATAGATCAGTGCAAAATGTCATTACCACCGTCACGCAGGACTATCGATCAGAACCGAAAATCGGCACTGGCGCTGCTGACTTCCTCCGAGCGACCGCACGGGTGACGGCAAACAGCCTGCTCCTTCCCACCGGCTCATAGTTTCTTCGTTGCCTCGGCCATATATCCCTCCTCATAGATAGTGTTCTATCCTGGTCTTTGGAATCACTGACTTCCTACAGGACTACGATGTCAGCAAGAAGCTCGAGCATGCCTACAAACCCATGCAGTACGATCTCAACTCCATATCGGCTGATGATCTCAAGCAGTACTGCAAGCCATTCAGGGACTTCATCTACAGGGCTTTCACAGAAGATGTACAGCACTTACTGCATTGACAAAAGGAACACAGGTTTTAACTGAGGAGAGCACGCCTTAATAGTTGGCTGGTGGACAGTGGCGGAGACAGGTCTCGGGCCACCCGGGCCAAGACTAGAGGTATGGAAAACCCAGCCCAATTGCTATGAAATCTCTTGAAAAATCGCAAATAGGTCAAGCACAGTTGGCCCAGCTCGAGGTTTTGGGTTGGGCTGGCTCTGCCCCTGCTGGTGGATGACCTTTGCCCACCCTCCAGTACTTTTTAATTTGCCAAACTGCAGGTGCGGACTTTGTTCAGACTGTTGCTGGTTGCGCTCTCCCCCTGCCGTTTCTTTCAAAAAGAAAAGAGCCCATAGCTGTTGCACGGAACAGCTGCCAAAGCTGAGATTTAACTGCTGGGAGCAGGTTTATATGACTCCACCAGAGGCGGAGAGAAAATATCGCGGTGGTGTTCTCGTCTATACATGCTGGAATGCAGAGAAGAGGAGAAATAGAAGAGCTTTTCTTTTCGAACGCAGCTTACTCCTATCTATCAATCAGACATTGACGATGAACAGGGAGGCTGCAGCATCAGCCCACCTCCAAAGTTGATCAGTGCTTTCTGTGTTGTTGTCTGTGTTGTCGTATCTTTCTTAATCTAGGTCTCATAAGGTTTTAGTGCTCTCAGTTGTTCAGTTCGTTAGACTTCCAGACCTTTGAACCTCTGCCACGAAATTTGCCCGGTAAGTAGTAATTATGTTTTTGTTCTTCTCTCCTATTTTAATGAAAGATAGAGCTCTCCTGTCAATCTTCAAAAAAAGATTGCCAATTACTAATGACCTTCTGTCCCAAGCAAGAATGCCGCAGCTTGCAGGCGATCGACGAAAACGCCTAAGTGATAGTGGTATCTTATCATTGGCTAACTCCAGTTAATCCAGTCATGCATGGCACGCACTGCGGCATCTCATCAACTGAAACTGAAAGCGAGTGAATTAACTACTCCAAAACCAAACCAGAAACGGCACGGCTACGTACAGTTGTGGCTGCTGCTAGAATTAATCTCGTTCTGAGTAGGAAACGGATTTGTTTCCGAGTATAATTCGTTTCCAATAGGTTAGTTAGTAGTACTACTATATAAACAAGGCACTGATTGATTGTAAGTCATAAGAAAAGGCGCATCATAAATATTCTTCTCTATGTGTGTTATTATGTTTTTCTTTATGTTCATGTGTGTGTTTACGATCCAAGGCTAAATCCAACAGCTGCCATGCACAAGGCCCGGCCCAGCCCCAGAGAGAGATGTTTATCTAGAGCATTAATGACATTCGGTGAGCAGAATTAGCAAGCAATTAATGGATGGGCCATGATTGGGTAGATTCCATCTCGAGCTGTACATTTGTTTGTGTTCGGAGTTGAGAAAGATTCTCAGGAGTGGGAAGGAAGGCGACTTTGCAGTTGGGGACACCGCCCATCGTCAGCTAGAGAAAGGAATGTGGAGGTGAATAAAGAAATGGCTTTGGGAAATACACCTGGCATTACAAAATGTAGTATAAACGAGCTCCTTATTCGCCACAGATTTGATTCACACCAGTAATTAGCTTTCTGATTCAACATTCTAGATAAGAAGACTGTTAGCTGTTGTGCAAAAAAAATAAAGAGAATTTGTTCTACACTACTCCAGGTAGCACGCAAGAAGTCTCACTTGATGAAGTTGTCATGGGATGCATGCCTCGGTTCCAAAATCGTGGACTCATGAATCATGCTCTACCAAGTAGATCTCGGTTATTGTTTCTCTCTACAAAAAGAAGAAGAAGAAAATTCGCTAGTACATGTATGCACAGGGGCTTGCCTTGAACACTTGAGTGCCCAGGAGATCAATGGAGAAAAGTTGGGCCTAAACAAACCAAACATCCAAGAAAAATACAAAGTTGGGCTGTACTATTTCAGCTTGCGTTCTCCCGTTTGTCTCTGATCATTTTTTTTCCCCTAGAGAGTAGCACCCAATGGTCACTGCCATTCTGGATAGGAAGTAGAAGTCTAGAGAAAGGTATTAAAGACCTTTTTCTTTTAAGGGAACTTAATCTGAAAGTCTTCATCTCACATGGTAGTAACTTTATCTAACAGAATCCAAGGAGACTTATCAAAGTACTCTTATCACAAGCCACTTAGAATACTAAAATATTTTCCGCCTACAGAGAGCCATGCATGTCACCTTCCTGGTGGAAAATAAGAAAGAGGCCATGTTCTATATGCGCCATGAAAAACTACTTGGAAAGACCTGGTCAAAGCGAGAGAAAAAAAAAATACAAGAAGTCGATGTGCAGAAGTGCCCCAATCTACGAAAAGCAAATTATCTTTTGATCTTCGAAAAGGCCATGTTACCTTTTAAAAGAGAAAAAATCGTGTTATAGGGAATCATTTCTTGTTCGGTTGGCCATGGGAGTACGACTTAGTGTCTGTTAGAGGGTTTAAAGTCAATTTCAGTTTCTGAAAAACCAATAATACCCCTAAACATCTTAGCTTTTAAACGGCAGTCAAAAGCTATATATAACTAACAAAAATCAAAAGATGAATCTGTTTTTTCAGCTTATTGCTAAAAAAAATCAGCTATTTATTAAACGATCTCTTATAAAAATCTACAGCCGCTTTTCAACTCAGAAAGCCAAAAATAAGTTTTTTAAAAAAGCTACAACTCTCTCAAACAGATCCTTAATCCATCGGAGTTAAAATCCTACGTGACGCTTTATGTGTGTGTGCAAGATAAAATATTCATCCTGTCAATATATCAGGAAAAAGAGGCAGACGGTTAAAAAGTTTGACCATGGAAAATGAAAAAGGAAATGTAGGCCTGGTTTTAGTGATTGTGCCCTGGGAAGCACAAATGGCCGAAGGTATACCACTATAGATAGCTTAATCATCTCGCTCCACCAACTATCTCGCTCCACCAACTTCCATGCATGAAAGCACGACTCTTCCATTCGATTCGATTCAGCCAAGCGATCGAGAATTCAAGAGTGTTAGCATCAGGATTGACAGGTCCGAGTCAATATTGGCATGCATCAAGACTTGTGGAAGAGAAAAAATTATCTCTCTCCATCAACATGGTTTCTAGAACGGTGAAATGGATGCATTCACCTCGTTGGAAAGCTTGGAGAAGAGTGACGCCGTCGTCGTGATTGAATCCAAGCTTAAGAGGCTTTAAAGTTCTATCATGGACAAAGGTAGAACGACAAGAAAGGCGTCCAGCTTGCTAGTCTTTTCCGATGTTAGCTTGATGAAATCTTGGGTGCTTTTTCTACAGTCAGTGCTTATTGATGAAATCTTGGGAAAAAGGAAGAGAGAGATGGATGGAGAAGATGACACATAGCACTTTACATAGATAATCTTAAATTTATTAGTTTGAGATTAACCTTAAAATAATCATTCCCTTGTGTTTACATGAGTTGGTCAGGAGTCCGGACTCAGGAGTACTAAAAAAAGTCGACGCCGTTTTACCACTTCTACGCACGTGGAGTAAGGAAAGGTTTAATCTATGTTATGTGAATCGATTTATCTATTTTTCTATCTGAAGAAACCATAACTTCTTCAGCTTCGTATATTGAAACTGATAAGTTAAGTCATTACGTTTGTTTACTTATTTATTTGGACTTCCTCCGGTCACAAGTAGTTGTCATTTTAGACATCGATACGTACGGTCTCCAAAACACAATCTTAACCACTAATTTCTATTATAATATATTTCTAAAACCCAATAAAATTATGATACTACGAAAGTACTTTTTGAGATAAATCTACATGTATGATTTTCATGTATCTAATTTAAACATTTAAAAAGATATTGATAGTTGGACTATATCTATATTCAAAATAACAAATACTTGTGACCGTAGCGAGTACAACACCATATTAAAGTGTAGTCATGCAAAAAAAAGTTTTTCACATGAACAGTTGGATCATATATGCATGGTCTAGGCCATGCCTTAGTTTAGTTGGATCTCGGGGCTAGATGACATTTATTTACTCGTTTGTGACAAATTATTATCATAAACAAATATATCCGAATTTTTAGACCATTCGTGGTCCTCGCTCGCTTGCCCTGGCATATATTTCAAGCCCACCATAGAATACCAGTTTGCACGTTCAAAACCCCCGACAAAAAAAGTCCACCTCAGACCGAAAAGGAGGAAGAATTTTGTGGCCTATAGAATACATGTGCATGCCATCGTCTTTTAGCTGCTATTGTGTCGGAACCGGATTTTTAAATCTGAACCCTGTATATTTAATCTGTGCTAGTTCAGAAAAAACTAGCACACACAGCGGAAACAGTGATGATAACACATCCATATCACGAATCAGATAATATTAATTAAACAAAAAGGGTATTAGCCTTATGACCAATTATTACAAATAAACAGCCTCATGTTATTTAACTATACCTTAAAACCATGTTTAAAGTACACATCCATATCACGAATCTGGTATTTAATTATACCTTAAAACCATGTTTAAAGTATATTACATAAAGAAAGCATGCATAATTTAAAACAACATAATCCTTTCATAAAAATTTGGGATCAACATGTTCAAAGAAGACTTGCCTTTATTGCGTCCTGCTGGTTCTACTTCCGTCTGCTGATTCGACTGAGCTTCGACTGCGTCGTCTACACATGAAACGAGAATAAATAAATAATACAAATTAAAAAATTAAAAAGAATGATATTGAAAGATAGATCATGAATTTAGAAATTTGAATCACTGGAATCAGAGCTCAAACGAAGGAGAACAGGCCCTTGAAAGATCCTCGGATAAAGAATCATAGAAAATGAAAATGAATGACACGTGACGCAATCTGATTGGCTGGAATTTTTTTGGGATTTCTGGAAAATCAGAAAAAGAAATTGGAATTTCACCGACATGTGGGGCCCACATGTCGGCGACACGGCTTATGGTGGACTACGTTCACCAAGGAGGGTTCGGGTGACGCGGTAGACCGACCGACGCGGGGTGCCACGCGGCGGCTAGGGCTGACGTGGCAATCGATGTAGCTGCCACACGGCGACTGTCGGCGTTTCGAGCACCGGCAAGTAAATTTGTAAGTCTAAGGGGTCGCGCGTTCCACTCCCTGAATGGTTAGACTCAGAAGTCCAAGATGTATACCGGTTCGGGCCAAGATCCCTACCCGATTCGTGTGGTGGCGTTGTATTCTCTTCAGCATGATGATCGCACAAAGTTTACAAGCGAGTGCCAATGACTTAGCGAGATGGGTTTGATGGCGCTCTCTCTCGCTTACGGAGTTCCCGCCTCCTTTTATACGAAAGGAAGGGCAGTTACATCGAGAATTGGGAGAGGACGAGATGACCTACACTAGGAGCATCGGTCCTTCGCTCACCGACCGATCATCGCCGCCTTGCCCATGCTGGGTCGGTAGCTTAGTCGGTCGGGCGGTTAGGTATTTCCGGAACGGCGTACGCCTCTCCGCGAACCTTACGGTGTTGACGTTGCGCGCTGGCGTGGGTGTTGCCTTGGGAGAGGGCGTGTCTTCGCATCAGATGCGACCGGTGATGAGATCGGGAGCATGACTTCGGTCGACCATTTAAACCCTCCGGGAAGGAGCCACCGCCTTGTATAGTCACTTTGATTGACCCGCTCGTAAGTACGTGGCGGTTGTCCGCGAGGCTTCGACACGCGGCCCTTGGCAGGGTGGTCTTGGCACGATCGAGTCGGGGATTCCGACCGCTGCGGGCCGGGAGCCTCGCTTGGTCGAGCCGGGGCCGCCTCACGAGGAGGTCGGGAGCTTAGCTCGGTCGGAGACATTCCCTCGATCGGTTGGGAAGGAAGTCCGTGTGGCCTTGCAGTGCTTCGGCCAGTGAGGGGGGAAGCGGCTGTTGGGCTTGAGTTGTGCTTGAGGCCGCGGTTGGTCACCTTGGGCTGTTGGGGTACCTGTTATAAGTATTCGTCAAGAGCCCGAACCCCGAGTGATTTGGCAGATTCGGTCGGGGTTGATTCTGATGAGAATGGTGACTGGGCCCGAGTGGTTGGCCCGTCCGATTAGGTCAAACGATTTGTGTCAGGTGTGCCCCAACGCATCCGACGGCTGCCCTGGAATTCTGCCTGGGGCATTCGAAACGCCGGGGGCTTTGAATTACCTCGTTGGGCATGTCACAGACGATCGGCGCGCCTCGCCGCTTCGTCTTCGGATCGCCGGGTTCTCGCGAGGGCGCTGCTTTCCGATGCTTGCATTCATTCTGGAGACGTTCAACCTCCCTCCGTCCGGGTATATAAGGACGCTGTGGCTTGTTTGAGGGATAAATCTTTAGACGAGAATTCCTTTTTTTTTGTTTTCTTGATATGGCTTCGGGGCACCCTTTAGTCTTTGGTTTTGGTGATGATGTCGGGGTAGAAGAAGAAGACCCTTTGGCTGAGCTTTGGGCCGAGTTCGACCAGCGATGGCGAACTCGGAGGAAGAAGTCGCACCGTGATGTTTGCTGCCGTCGATGCGCTGCTCGAGGTCGTCCCGAGACTCGAGGTAGCAAGGGGGGCCCTCCTAGAGGCGATGGCGCGAGGACGCCGTATGTAGTTGGTGCGGCTGCGTCGATGTCACTGAACGGCAGGAGGCGATCGGCGCATCTGCTCTTCAGCTGCGCGGCCGTCCGCCGACCGTGCAAGGGCCTACCAATATGCCGGTGCCGCCGATGCCGTCACGGATGTTAAAAGGCTTTGGCGCGAGGAGGTCCTGCCAGAACTATTCTTGTATCCGCCGAGTACTATATTGCAAAGTTATGTGAAGTTTGAGCTCATTGGCCTATAATGAAATCTCTTTTCCTTTAAGGATGTCTTCGTAATGAGTTTGCCTTGTGCCTTGGTCGGCAGGGACGACCGCGATGCCTCAGGCGTCCGGAGTGCTCGCTTAACGTCAGAAGCTAGACCGCGCCTTGGTCGGCAGGGGCGACCGCGATGCCTCTCGCGAGGTTCGTGTCCGAGTGCTCATTTAACGCTGTAGCTAGATCGCGCCTTGGTCGCCAGGCGACCGCGATGCCTCTGCGTGAGGTTCGTGTCCGAGTGCTCGCTTAACGTCGTAGCTAGACCGCGCCTTGGTCGGCGGGCGATCGCGATGCCTCTCGCGCGAGGTTCGGTGTCCGAGTGCTCGCTTAACGTCGTAGCTAGACCGTGCCTTGGTCGGCAGGGACGATCGCGATGCCTCTGCGCGAGGTTCGGGTGTCCGTGTGCTCGTTTAACGTCGTAGCTAGACCGTGCCTTGGTCGGCAGGGGCGACCGCGATGCCTTTGCGCGAGGTTCGGGTGTCCGAGTGCTCCTTTAACGTCGTAGCTGGACGTAGGCTCGTTTTACGTCGTAGCTGGACGTAGGGCATCCATCCCGAGTCCTCGTCTGGCGAGGGGAGCTGCGAGAGGAGTGGCCACCGTCTATCCTACACGTATACCGCATCCGCAGGTGTGGGACCTGGAAGGGGTGAGCGACGCGCGTTTATCCGCGTTGGTTTGAACGCCGTGCTCGTGGAGCTTATAATAGGTAGTCCGAGTGGGTCCTGGGAGGTCCCGCCCAAGGGGGACCCTTCCGAGCGGACGGTCCCAGAGTAGGGTGTCCCGCCTGCCGTGGGGCGACCCATAAAAACCTTTCTTTACTCAATCTCAGATGGGCCCCGGGTCGCTCACGACCTGTAGGCACACCGGCCGTCGCCATCGATGAGCTCCCGGGAGAGTGTGAAGTATGGTCTCGAACGCGAGTAGAGGTGATTGGGTTGTCAGCTGACCTAACCGAGGGCCCACCGTGGGGCTCACCTCATACTTGCCCTCGCTCAAGTTTACTGGGCGGCCTTACGCCCATCCGTGGGTAGGCCTTTGAACCCGCAGCTTTTAGGCCGGGCCCCGCGCAAGCCACGGAGCTTTTTGCGCTTGGGGCCGCAGCTGCCCAGGCCTCGCGCGTGCCCAGCAGCAACCGCCCCGCCTCAAGGCGGAGACCGAGAGGTTAGGACGCACTTGCCTGGGCGCGGCTTTATAGCTCGCCGCTTTGTCGATTAAATGCGGAGTGGGATTGGAAACCGGAGTTACCAGTGGGCGTGAGTGGGCACGACGCCGCCGAGGGGCTGTTGGTCGGCGCCGCTCGTCTTCTATATATCGCCGAGCGCTTTGAGTAGTTACGCTTGCTTGCTTTCCTCGCCTCCGTCCCTAAGACAAAAAGATCAACAAAGAGCCAAGGAAAAGAAAACTCAACCTTCTCTTCTCCTCGCCTTCCGCCTCTTTCGCAAGGATGTCGTGGCGGAGTGCTCGCCTGCACCGGTCGTGCGCTTGGCTTGGTGAAGAAGGGCTTCCTCCCTGCGCAAGATCTCTCCGGTTGGAGGGTGCCGACGGGAGCGGCCACCCCCTCGCCGAGGGACGACGAGGTCGTGGTGCTTGCCTCTTTCTTCGAGCGCGGCTTCGGCTTGCCGTTGCATCCGTTCGTCCGGGGGCTGCTCTTCCATTACAAGGCGGAGGCGCACCATCTTAACCCCAACGGGGTCCTCCACATCGCCATATTCATCACCCTTTGCGAGGCTTTCCTGGGAATCGAGCCGCATTGGGCGTTGTGGAGGCATTTCTTCCAAGCGAGGCTCTGGAAGGACAAGCCGACGGACGCCGCGGTGCCCATTGGTGGCCTGGCCCTCCAGCTTCGGTCCGGCCGGAGCACGGAGTACCTCGAGGTCAAGCTGCCGTCGTCCAACAAGGGGTGGCGCTCTGAGTGGTTCTATGCTCGAACGCCGGAGACAGCGCCCGCCCTTCACCGCAATCTTCCCGTGGCGGGAGGAGGAACTGGGCGCCGAAACGAGAAGAACAAGGTGGCCCGATCGTGGAGCGATCGGGGCCCTAAGGAGGCAAGGGCTCACCGGGGCGTGGTCGTGCGTGCCTTCATGGGGATGCGCGTGCAACCTCGCGCACGCAGACCCGCCCCTGTTCGATGCGAGGAGCGTCCGACCGGATGAGGATGGCGGCTCGAGCCGGTCGCGACGGAGGTCGGCCCGGTGGCCGCCGTCATGGGAGGAAGCGCCACGGAGGCGCAGGCGACCACCCGAGCCATTCTCGGCCCACCCTCCAACCGGTAGGTCGGCGGACTTCTTCCCGCCTCTTTTTTGCGTTTAACGCTGGTCCGACCAAGGCTTTTTATCTTCTAGGGACTCTTGGGCATGTCCTCCGGCACCGCTCCCGGGAGACAAGGAGGTGAGGCGCGGCCGGCGAAAGGCGGCGCTCGACTCCTCCCGCAAGAAGCGGAGGAGAGAAGAAGAAGAAGAAGAAGGAGCGCTACGGCGAGGGCAGCGCGCGCGAAGACGTGTCGGAGGCCACCTGCTGTGGTGCAACCTCCATCGACAGCGGTGGAAGCACCCCGATCACGCAGCGTCTTGTGGTTTCTTCCGACCCGCCGGCCGGCGGTGATCCGGTCGTGGACCTGCCGGAGGGGAACACCACAGGCACCGCGGCTGAGGGGCCTCGGGCGGAGGGTGCGATCGCCGCCATCGTCGCGCCGTCAGTGGAGGCAGCTTTAGGAAGCGACCGGCAGATCCGCCTCGGAGGGGGACCGTGAAGAGAGCGCTGCCGCGCACCCGCCTTCGGCTCGATAAGTACTTCTTTTCTTTTGTTCAAACATCTTTGCAGAAAAGCCGTTCGAACCGCTTTTTAGAGTTTTGCCACGTGCAGCGCCTATACTGGTGTGACCGTGGCGCGTCTTGTGGCGGTTCCGCAAGGGACAACGCCGCAGAAGTTCTGAGGCGCCGATCGGTCGGCGCCGATCGTGGTGTCATGCGACCGAGGCACGCCGCCCATGAGGTCGGGTCGGCGAGGAGCTTCGACGCCGATTGGGGACACCACCATCCGATGTGGTCATCCCTGTGGAGGAAGAGATGGCGGCGCTGCCGGCGATCGTGCCAGCCGAGACGGCGCTGGTGCCTGAGGTGCCCGACCCCTCGCCCCTGGGGGAGGTGCCGACCGAGGTCCCGCAGGTGGAGGTCGCCGAGGGGACCCCTGGGGGACCAATCCTACCATCGTTCTTGCGATGGTGCTCGACGGTAGCGCCCGCCGAGTAGACGCACCAGGCCCGCTGCCGGGTGGCCCCGAGTCGGGTCGGTGGCGAGCAGAAGAGAGCGAGTGGGTCGCTCTTCAGCAAGGCGTTTTGGACGCCGAAGCGGAGATGGAGCTGGTCCGAAAGGGCCTGACTCTTTGTCTGGAATCTTCCAGCCGAGCGTTGGACACGATGGTCGGGGGAGTCAAGCCGATCAGTCTGGTAAGTTGGCGAAAGAACCCAACTTATAAAATTCTGACGTAAGCGCCGTGAGACGTAACGGCTAGTCATCACTTTGCAGCATCTGCGGGCTTGCTCGGACAGCCTAGCTCAAGAGGCGCTGAGCGTGAGGTGGTCGGAGGCGGCGAAGGTCCGCCAGGAGCTTGAGGGGGCCGCTAAGGCTCTCTTCGATGAGCGCCTGGGGGCCCAGTCCCTGAGGATGACGGTGGCGGAGCTCGAGTCCTCCTTGGCAGAGGCCACCGTTGCTAGGGATGCCGCCACCACCGCCCAGGGGGCCGCTCAAGCGCAGGCAAACCGTCTGCGAACCGAGCGAGACCAGGCTCGGAAGGACGCCGACCGAGTCCGTTCCGAGCGGGAGGCCGCTCGGAAGGATCTGTCCTCCTTGAAGACCTCCTACGAGGCGGTCAGGCAAGAGGTCGGCAACCTGGCGAACTCCGCGGCGGTAAGGGTCTCAACTTATTTAATTGCAGGGGCACTTTTCGTAAGTCGTGATCATCCGCGCCGCTTGCCATCCTGTAGAGCGCAGAAGAACTTGGGTCTTGCGGTTGAGGAGCGGAAGGACGCCAGCAGCCGTGTGACGGCGGTCACGGCGGGGACGTGGCTCGGCGGCCGAGGTTGCCGAAAATCGCCGGCCGAGCCGGTCGCGAACCGAGGCCCTTCGCAGGCCGCCAGACGTCTCGCGCCACAGTCTTTGGAGCCGCAGCAGAGCGAGCGCTCTGGCGCCCTTGCTAGCCCGAGTTCCGAGCGCGTTGAGAAGGCGGTGATCGCCGCGCGCGGCGCGGAGCTTCCTCCGTGGTCAACACCATCTCGCACTACGATGGTATTGACCTCGCGGTGGTGCAGCGCGGCGTCGCCGGAATCGAACCGACGGAGAGATCGATGTGTTCGAGCTCCCGGTAGAGCCAGACGCTCGAGGTCGCCACCACGCTCGCCTCAGTCGCCTCGAGGAAGGACGAAACAGTTAGATTTAACCTTTTTAATTTGTAAAGACTATCATGCTCGCAAGCAATTTTTAAGTTTAACAAGTTCTAGTACGCCCCTTGCCCCTTTTGTGTTTTTGGCGAACGTTTGACCGGCCATAGCTCTAAGGACAGCAAAGGTCACTTATGCGTAGGTCGGGTTGCTTCGAGAGGGGCTAAGAGGATAGGAATCTTGGTTACTCAGCAGTTATGCGCACTTGTGAGGGATAGGAGTGTTCCTCACCGACAAAAGATCGCTCCACTTGGGCATTTCCTTCTTCCGCAAAGTGTCGAAACCATAGCCGCTGGGCGTAGGCCATAGTACTTGGGTCGAGAGGATTACCGCTTGGGGAGGACCTCGTGACCAGTCGGGTCACCGACCCGCACAAGCGCGTGAGCTAGCCGAGTCTGCGCGGGGGAGGAGTGTTCCCGACTGACTAAAAGGTCACTCCACTCGGGCACTTCCTTCTTCCGCGAAGCGCTACTTAGCAACCATAGCGGCCGGGCGAGGCCGTAACGCTTGGGTCGAGAGGGTTACCGCTCGGGATTGACCTTATGGTTAGTCAGGTCACCGACCCGCACAAGCGCGCGAGCTGGCCGAGTTTGCGCGTGGGAGGAGTGTTCCCGACTGACTAAAAGGTCACTCCACTCGGGCACTTCCTTCTTCCACGAAGCGCTACTTAGCAACCATAGCCGCTGGGGCGTAGGCCGTATCGCTTGGGTCGAGAGGGTTACCGCTCGGGGTTGACCTTATGGTTAGTCAGGTCACCGACCCGCATAAACGTCGACTAGAGGCGGCTTGAACGGGGGCGCCAAGGGGCAGCCCCCGAGCGTCGCAGGGCGACCAGGTGCTCGGATAGATAAAGGTAAAGACTACGCCAGGGAAAAAAGAGTTTAGGGATAGAATCGCCTTAACTTTTCTATGTTCCAAGCGTTCGGAAGGATGAGACCGTCGGCGTCCTTGAGCCGAAAGGTGCCAGGTCGGAGAACCTCTACGACGGTGAAGGGCCTTCCTGTATGCGATAGTTTGTGCTTGTCTTTCTTTGGTTTGGATCCGTGCGAGACCAGTCGCCAAATTAAGGATCGCCCTCGAACTCCGCGGCCGTGGTAGCGCCGCAGAGCTTGTTGATATTTGGTCGATCGCAGGATGGCCTCGCCATGTGCCTCGCCGAGCCGGTCGATGGCATCTTGTTGCGGGCGAGCCCCGAGCCTCATCGAAGGCTTGTAGTCTTGGGGCGCCATACCCGTGTCTGTTGGCAAGACGGCTTCGCGCGAACACCATGAAGAACGGTAAACCCGATCGCTCGGGTGGGCGTGGTCCGCGAGCTCCAGAGGACGGAGGCGGCTCGGCCACCCACCGCCCGCTGGTGCTTGAGCCGATCAAGATCCGTGGCTTGAGTCCTTGAAGGATCATGTCGTTTGCACGTTCGACCTGGCCGTTAGTCCGCGGATGGGCCACGGCTGCCCAATCGACACGGATGTTGAAGTCGTCGCAGAACTCGAGGAACTCCTTTCCTGTGAACTGCGTTTCGTTGTCGGTGATGATAGAGTTGGGGACTCCGAACCGAAAAATGATGTCGCGGAGGAAGATGGCTGCTTGTACCGACGTGACGTTCACGACCGGCTTGGCCTCTATCCACTTGGTGAATTTATCCACTGCGACTTGGAGATGAGTAAAGCCCCCGGGCGCTTTCTTGAAGGGCCCGACCAGATCAAGTCCCCAAACTGCAAATGGCCAAGTGATGAGGATCGTTTGCAAGGCTTGAGCTGGCAGATGTGTCTGTCGGGCAAAGAATTGGCACCCTTCGCAGGTGCGCACGATCTGCTCGGCGTCGGACACGGCGGTCGGCCAATAAAAACCTTGTCGAAAGGCCTTTCCAACGAGGGATCGGGGTGCAGCATGGTGGCCGCAGACCCCGCCATGGATATCGGCGGAATGCTTCCTTGGTCGGCCGAACGCATCTCGGAGGACCGGAGGACTCCTTTGTAAAGGTCCGGCCGATCAGACGAAAGATTTTGCCCGCCGAGCGAGGCGCCGGGCCTCGGTCGGGTCAGGGGGGAGCGACCCATCCGTCAAACGATTGATGAAGAGCTTCCTCCAGTCGGATTCAGCTGCCAGCACGCTGCGGTTTGATCCGACCAAGTCTGCGCCCGACCGCGCGGCGGTCGGGGTGACCGTGCTAGGTGAATCGGGAGACCGCTCGGCCACCGAGTCCAACTGGATGGAAGGTTGCAGGAGGTCGCAGACGAAGATCCCGGTGGGACTGACCCTTTGCTGGAGGCAAGATTGGCTAGGCAATCGGCCTCACTGTTGTGGCGTCTGTAGCTGTGGTGGAGCTCGAAACCCTTGAACCGCTCCTCGAGCTTGCGCACTTCCCGACAGTATGCAGCCATACGGGCCTCTAGCGGCTCCGAAGCCTTCATGACCAGGTCGACGACAAGCTTGGAGTCCCCGCGGACGCAGAGTCGGCGAGCGCCGAGGTCGGCAGCGATCCAGAGACCGTTGACGAGAGCCTCGTACTCGGCTATGTTGTTGGTCGCGTCAAGAGCAACCTGATGGCGACAGTTTGTTCCCGAGTGGGGAAATGATGACAACTCCTGCGCCCGCGCCGTTCTTGGTGTAGGATCCATCAAAGTACATTGTCCAGTACTCGGGGTCCTCGATCACCGGTGGCGCCTGGGCTTCGGTCCACTCGGCGATGAAGTCTGCAAGGGCCTGCGACTTGATCGCTGTTCGAGGGACGTACGTTATGCCGTAACCACTGAGCTCGAGCGCCCACTTGGCTATCCTCCCCGAGGCATCGCGGTTGCGGACGATCTCGCCGAGCGGGGATGCGGTCACCACAGTGATGGCGTGCTGGTCGAAATAATGGACGAGCTTTCTCTTGGCGGTGAGCACCGCGTAGAGCAGCTTCTGCACCTGTGGGTACCGAGCCTTGGACTCGGAAAGAACCTCGCTGATGAAGTAGATTGGCCGTTGTACCTTGAGTTCACGGCCTTCCTCCGCTCGTTCCACCACAAGGGCCGCGCTGACGACTTGAGCAGTGGCGACGATGTAGAGGAGCATGTTCGCTGGTGCAGGGCGACGAGATTGGAGGTGAGGATAGGAAGGCCTTCAGGTGGGTGAGGGCTTCCTGAGCTTCCTGGGTCCAGCTGAAGCGGTCGGATTTCTTGAGCAGCCTGTAGAGCGGCATTCCGCGCTCGCCGTGCGAGACTTGAAACGGCTCAAGGCGGCAAGGCACCCTGCTAGCCTCTGGACCCCTTTGAGATTAGGGATCGGGCCCATTCTTGCGATCGCCGAGATCTTCTCCCGATTGGCCTCGATTCTCGCCGAGACGATGAAGCCGAGCAGCTTCCCTTGGGGACCCCAAGACGATTTCTGGGTTGAGCTTTATACTGGAACCGTCGGAAATTGCAAAGTTTCTTCCAGTCGGCAATAAGGTCGTGCGCATTCTCGGTCTTCACGACGATGTCGTCAACATAGGCCTCAACGCTTGCGGCCGATCCGTTGTTGAAGCACGCTTGCATACATCGCCGTACGTAGCGCGCGTTTTTAGGCCGAACGGCATTGTAACGTAGCGTAACGAGCCGAACGGCGTGATAAAGGAAGTCGTGAGTGGTCGGACTCCTTCATGCTATCCGTGGTAGCTTGAGTAGGCATCCAAAAAGGAAAGAGACTCGCACCCTGCGGTGGAGTCGACGACTTGGTCGATGCGGGGCAAGGGGAACGGGTCCTTGGGACACGCTTTGTTGAGATTTGTGTAGTCAACACACATTCTCCATTGCCCATTTTTCTTTTTTACAAGTACAGGGTTGGCCAGCCACTCGGGGTGGCGGACCTCTTTATAAACCCTGCAACCAAAAGCTTGGCGATCTCCTCCTATGATCCTGCGCCTCTCGCCGTCGAGCGGCGCGGCGTTGGGCGACCGGCTTTGAGCCCGGTCGGATGCTCAAGGAGTGCTCGCGACTTCCTTGGGATTCCTGGCATGTCGGAGGACCTCCATGCGAAGACGTCATTGTTGGCGCGGAGGAAGCCGACGAGCGCGCTTTCCTATTTGGCGGGGAGCGTGGCTCCGACCCGGACGGTCTTGGTCGGATCGCAGGGATCGACCGCGACCTTCTTCGTGTCCTCGGCGGACTTGAAGGATCCCGCCCCCGACTTGCTGGACTCGGGGGCGGACTCGGAGGCTTCCCTCCTGAGGTTGTCGAGCTCGGCAGACGCGATGACTGCCGAGGCGAGCTCACAACTGCTGCGCTCGCAGTTGTAGGCAAGCTGGAAAGATGATGCCACGGTGATGACTCCTCGTGGCCCGGGCATCTTCAGTTTGAGGTAGGCGTAGCTGGGGACTGCCATGAACTTGGCGTAGCATGGCCGCCCCAAGATGGCGTGATAGGAGCCGGAGAAATCCGCAACCTCGAAAGTGAGGGTCTCGGTGCGGAAATTCCCTGGTTCCCCAAAGGTGACGGGCAGTCGATCGCCGGCGGATGGGCTCGTTGGCGGGGATGACGCCGTGGAAAGGAGCCTTGCTCGGTCGAAGACTCGAACGAGAATCCCCATGGCGTCGAGCCGTCTCCACGTAGAGGATGTTGAGGCCGCCGCCATCCATGAGCGCCTTGGTGGGCGCTTCTTCCCACGATGGGGTTGACCACCACGGTATCATCCCTACCGGGGCGTGGTCGGGGTGATCAGCCCGATCAAAGGTGACCGGGAATTCTGACCACCGGAGGTATTGAGGGACGGCTAGTGAAGCGGTGTGGACCTCACGGTAGGCGAGTTTGAGCCGACGCTTGTCGGCGTAGCACGCCGGTCCGCCAAAGATCATGAGGCAGCCGTCGGGTTCGGGAACTCGTCGTCCGCCTTCTTCTCCACGGCCTGTGGGGCCGTGGCTGGCTTCTTTCCTTTGCCCCGTGGCGTCGTGGGGGCGCAGGAAAGGAAGTGCCTCAGGACTTCGCAGTCCCGGTACTTATGTTTGACGGGGAACCCGTGGTTCGGGCACGGGCTGTCCATCAATTTCTCAAAGTGGTCAGGCGCGACGGTCGGTCGCGCCCGTTGCTTGACAGGGCGGTCGACAGTGGCGACCACCTGGGGCTCGCGGACCTGTTTTCCATACCGCTTCCGCTTGTCGGAGCGGTCGGAAGGGGATCCGATTCAGACGTCGGGCTCTTGCTGGGCCTTTCCTCCTTCGAAGATAGCCCCCACAGCCTCCTCGCTGGAGGCGTGGTTGGTGGCGATGTCGAGGAGTTCCTTGGTGGTCTTGGGCTTGAGACAGCCCAGTTTGCGCACCAGGGCCTTGCAGGAGGTACCGTAGATGAATGCTCCCACGACATCGGCGTCGGAGATATCGGGGAGCTCGTTGATCAAGGGAAAACGCCGGATATAATCCCGGAGGGTTTCACTGGCCGCTGCTTGCGACTTCGTGTCCAGGAGTTGCGGGCGCCAAGTGCCACGAAGTTGCCGACGAAGAGGGTCTTCAAGTCGCCCGCCTGATTTTTGGCGGGCAAGTACTCAAGCCAAGCTCGGGTCGAGTCCGCAAGGTAGATGGGGAGGTACTGGATGATGAAGAGATCATCCGTCGCTCCCCCGCCAAAGATGCGAGCCGGTAGTCTTCAAGCCGGACACACGGGTTCGTGGCCCAGATGTACTTGGCGATGTTAGTGGCGCGCCGGCAGGGCGAAATCCCGCTGTCGGATCCTCGACAGAAGCCCGTGGTCCGGACCATCGGGCTTGAGGCGCGGCGGTGGCGCCCGCCGTCCACTATACGTGAGTGGACGGCCTCCTCCATCGCCTTTCTTGGCGCCTCGGGTGGCGCGAATGTCGAGGGCGCCCCGAGGCGCCGCCGCACCGGGTGCACGAGGTCCGGGCGGCTCGTGGTGTGGCGCCGCCGCGGACCCACCGGCCGAAGCGGCGGCGGGCCCGGTGGCGAGGTGGCGCCGAGCGATAGGAGCCGAGGCTGCATGTGTTGCACGGCGCGCGCTCTACCACCCGAGGTTCTGGTATGTGGCCTTGGCCTCCGGTCGGCCGCTCGGAAGGCCTCGGCGAAGATCGCAGCCGCGCCACGCTCGCTTGCATGGGGAAGAACCGAGGCCGTCGGATTCTTTCGCCACCTGTGGTGTGCGACCGCAGCGTCAGCGCGTCGCCGAGCACTCGGCGAGTCGCTGGCTCATCCCGCTCCAGTTGGCACGAGTTGGTCGAGCTCACCCTTTGCCTATCCAAATCTTGGCGTTGTCGGCTGGAGTTCGGCGGCGGGCTTGAGCGCGTTCAAAGACGATCGCGGGTGTTCCTCTCCTGCGCCTCGGTCGCCGGATGGGGCCCCCAGAATCATGGGGTTATGATTAAATCGACCGTGCCCGCCATGTTGCACTCGCGAGTACCGTCCATGCAGCGGGTACTCCATATCGAGCTGAGTCGTGGTGGAAGAGTCTTCCAACAACAGGATAGAGGCCGACATGTAGCCGCCATAGCCACAAGTCGCGAGCTCGCGGGGTGACACGGTCACCGTCCAGCCCGCGGAGCTTCGCCAGACGTGGCGAGCGCTCCTCGGCTCCGCCTGGGACTCGCAGGGCGCCTGTGTCGGAGCTTACGGTCGTCGGAGATGGCGCCAGAGCTTTGATGGGCGGAACTCCGGTGGCGGCGGGGATGAGCGTAAGCCCTCCCGCCGAGGTGACGGCAAAGTTGAGGAAGCCGAAGTGGATCTGGCTTCCCAGCGCAGCCATGCCATCGCAGGTGGAAGATGCCATCAGGGAGGCAAGCGGAATCCGGAGATGGTGATGAAGACGCACGAAGGCCCCTACCTGGCGCGCCAACTGTCGGTGTTTCGAGCACCGGCAAGTAAATTTGTAAGTCTAAGGGTCACGCGTTCCACTTCGAATGGTTAGACTCGAAGTCCAAGATGTATACTTGGTTCGGCCAAGATCCCTACTCCGCCTCGTGTGGTGGCGTTGTATTCTCTTGATGCATGATCGCACAAAGTTTACAAGCGAGAGTGCCAATGACTTAGCGAGATGGGTTTGATGGCGCTCTCCTCTCGCTTACGGAGTTCCCGCCTCCTTTTATACGAAAGGAAGGGGCAGTTACATCGAGAATTGGGAGAGGACGAGATGACCTACACTAGGAGCATCGGTCCTTCGTTCACGACCGATCATCGCTCGCCTTGCCCATCTGGGTCGGTAGCTTAGTCGATCAGGCGGTTAGGTATTTCCCGAAACGGCGTACACGCCTCTGCGAACCTTACGGTGTTGACGTTGTCGCGCCGACGTGGGTGTTGCCTCGGGAGGGCGTGTCTTCGCATCTTGATGCGACCGGTGATGAGATCGGGAGCATGACTTGGTCGACCATTTAAACCCTCCGGGAAGGAGCCACCGCCCTTGTATAGTCACTTTGATTGACCCGTTCGGGGGTACGTGGCGGTTGTCCGCGAGGCTTCGACACGCCCCTTGGCGGGGTGGTCTTGGCACGATCGGATTCGGGGATTCCGACTGCCGCAAGGGTCGGGAGCCCCGCTGGTCGGAGCTGGGGCCGCTCACGAGGAGGTCGGGAGCTTAGCTCGGCCGAGACATTCCCCTCGATCGGTTGGGAAGGGAAGTCCGTGTGGCCTTGCAGTGCTTCGGTCGGTGAGGGTCGAAGCGGCTGTTGGGCTTGAGTGTGCTTGAGGCCGCGGTTGGTCACCTTGGGCCGTTGGGTACCCTGTTATAAGTATTCGCCGGCGACAGACGCGTGAGTTGAGGCGGCGCCGACGCAATGGACGCCGGCAACGCAATACCGAATGGCGTGGACGCGGCGGCGCTTGGCGCCGACGCTGCGACCACGTGGCACAAGCGCGAAAAGCAGGTCTGGTGGCCGGTGCGGGCGGCGCACGGCGCCGGAGGAGGGGAAGACGGCTTTGGCCGTGCGCAAAACGCTATGAAAACTGGCGAGACTTGAGGCAAAACACAGGGCGCAACGCGGGGAGAACGGCGGGACCATCAAATGCGCCGGAATCTCACCGGAGGCGACGAACGGCGGCGGGAAAGAGCTCAGAGCCGGTGGCACTAGGGTTGAGCTCGAGACGGCGGCTTCGAGTGAGAAACGACGGAAGGGGAGAGGGGAAAGAGTGTGATGACGAAGGTGACGGGAGACAAAGCGGCAAGGGCTGACAGGCGGGCCCCGCGCGTTAGCGGACACGGGCACGACGTGGACAGGCCGTGCGACGCAGGCCAGGAAGGCGGGGTAGGGGAAACGAGTGGCGGCCCAAGGAAAGGAAGAGCGGGCCAGGAGAAAAGAGTGGCGGTCCGGGCCGGCAGAAGAAAAAGAAAGTGGTCCGAAGGAAAGAAACAGCCTACTTGTAACGATGGAAAAGAAAATGATTTTTCTTTTTAAGAAATTTCAGAAAAATGGAAAAGGCCGAAATAAATACCAAATAAATTAGGAAAAATTCAGAAAATTCTTAAAAATAGTTTTAATCATTTAGAACTCAAATAAATTATTTGTAATTCATTTAAACTTATACTTTTGATTCAAATGATTTGCTTGCACTAAAAGAAAATTTTAAATTCTCAAAAATGGAATGTTACATCCTAGGTTGATTTCAAACCGATTAATCCATGATGCATTTCAATAAGTTATCCGTGCATTGCAACAAAGGTCAGTTATACATATCATCAAATGTGATTCTAGTGATTCTAACATTTTTCTTGTATGATGTAGCTGTGGGATCTAGAAAACATAAATTATTGCATGGAATCTAGGAAGTACAAATTCAAATATATGCTTATAAATTCCTTAGGAGTCACATTTAATTTATAAATATTGAAATAGATCACTATTATTGAATATAGCATAAGAAGCGGGCATAGAGAAGCCCTTCTCTTGTTAGTTCAAAATTAAAATGTTGTTGACCAAATTTCAACTCGCACCAGATATTTTTCTTGCAGTTTTGAGTTTATAATATTTTTTTTCAATAACAGAAAGGAATGTCTCACAAATTTCACATTCAGTTATGCAGGTGTAAATGTGTAACTTCTTTGAGCTCAGTTCGAAGCGGTTCACACTATTCTCTGCGCGAGCATATCCTGACAGCTGCTACTAATATGAGGAACAAAACCTGACCAATAAAATGTGTTGGAACAGATGATTTGAGGGAAGAAACAATGGGTTTGTGTTTCTAGAAAAGGTAGGTTTATGGGCCTCACTAGTCACTACTGTCTGTCTTATTTTTTACATTGAATAATCGAGAAGTTTATTCTTACAGTAGCTAAAAAAGAGATTCATGTTCTAGATGGAATGCGTTAGGCATGAAATTTTGTTGACATTGCAGGAAAACTACCGCAAACTGTTTGTTGGTGGTACACCGTTCTGTCTCTGTTTTCTCTCCATCTCATTACTTTCTTTGTCAGCTTCATGAATGCCTGCAAGAATCAGTGAATAAATTACATTTGCATACCGCAACACTTTTGCACTCAGAGAGATACAAGTGGCATCACTGTTTGGCCTTACCCCAGCCATCGGCGTGCGTTTCTTGGAACTGGTTGGGAATGCATTTGCCCGGCTAGATTTTTTAAAATTTTATATTATAAAATGATATAATTTATATGTTTAGAATATATTAACATATTTTATAGACTATTTAGATTTAAACATTAGAAATGACGACAAAAGCTTAAGGAAAGTTCAACTTAAGGAATGTAATTAAAATATAAACTTTGATAGAAGAAAATCATTGAAAATAATAAGTTGCTAAGGTTCTTAGAAACGTAGCAACTCTTTATATTGTATAGATCATGTAGCTATATACCTCTATTCTTTCTCCATCAGTAACTCTTTTTTCAAAATATATGCAGCATATGTACCTTTATTTAATCTCAAGTAATACGTTGATTATTTTACATAGTATTAGAGTACACTTCTCACATATACACCAATATATTACGGGCGACTTACTTTAAATTTATCTTTCTCACACGCTGGCTACTCCACCGAACCGTGTGTCTTTTATCTCTTATTGATCATCCCTATAACTTTTCTGCTTCATCTTCCAATAGCAAGCCCATTTCTTATCGATCTCTCTTAGTTTTTACCATTTTTAATGCAATACTCTATTATATAACCATCTTCTATTTCTCTCTAATTATTATTTAATGTTGAACGTTACGACATCAATATGCATAGATGTACAACTATCGTTTATCCCTACTAGGGACACCCGTCACACTCTCACTAGTGGCCCCAAGCCTATTTTATAAAGTAGCGTCATCTCTACTCTTAGTTTTTTGCTCTTTATTTCGATTCATACGAATTCATGTATGTATATATACATGCACGATATTATACATGCTCGCTTCTCTTAATCGACGTTGGCTAACTCAACGATGTTGCCTTCCTCACTAACTACGGTGACTTCCCATCTTATCTGATGCAAGCATGTTTGCTTTAGTTATTGTATAACGATATGGAGAATCTTCTCGCCATCGTTGTGACGTCGTGTCCCTTAGTAGCGATGACACGTTCCTAGCTACCTAATGGATATATATCCTCTGTAGCTCGTCCTCATGCAAAGTTTCATTTCCTCTCTACCAGGGCCCCCAACACCAAGCTTCTTATGCTACTGACTTCTTCAAAAACACAAACGCTCACCACTCATCGTCACAGCTTTTGGCTCATTTGGTTTTGGTCTTTCTCTTCAATGACTCTGAGGAGCAACGCGACGTTGTTCTAATCTTTGATGTAATGCCTCTGCCGATTGCTTCCAAGTGAGGCAATATCTTTTTGCATGACAAATCGACGCCATTGCACTCATGTGTGGTCTCCTTTGACAACACTCATGATATTCACGTTATAACTTTTAATTGTATATAAAAATTTTGTTATTTTTCAGAGTTCGTATATAAATTAAATTGCTAATTTTATTTAATTTATTCTAGATTTTAGTTATTTAAAGATTTTACTTTGGAATTCGTATAGAAATAAAGTTGCAAACTTTCTTTCATTTTTTATTCCTAATTTTCAATTATTTTAGAATTTTGATACATATCAAGCTGATAATTTATATTTTATTTTTATTCTAAATTAGTTATTTAGGGATATTACTTTAGAATTTATACAGAAATCAAATTTGTAGTTTTATTTTTTTTAATAGAAATTTTTTTATTTTTTGTTGGAATTCTTATAAAAGGCAAATTGCTAATTTTTATTTAATTTTTATGATGGATTACATATATTTAGAGATTTTTCTTAGGAATTGGTATGAAAATCATATTGCCAATTTTTATTTTACTTTTCGTCCTGAATTAACTTATCTTTGGTTGGAATTCTCATGGAAATGAAATTGATAATTTTTGTTTATTTGTATTACAAATTATATTTATTTAGGAATTTCACTTAGTAATTTGTATGGAAAAATACTAATTTGATTTTTATTTTTATTCCAAATTTCAATCATTTTTGTTGTGAATATGTATAAAAATTCATTTGCTATTTTTTTAATTTTTATTTTGAATTAATTTTATTTAGGGAGTTTACATAGAGATTCCTATGAAAATCAAATTTTTTATTCTATTTCATTTTTATTTGAAATTTCAGTTATTTTTGTATTGTATATGACACGGAGTCTTTTTCTTCTAATATAGATCGTTATAATTTGGACCTACCATGATTAATAGCATTGATCTTTCTCTTTTTCCTCAAATTATTGAGAAATTTTCTAATCCTGAGAGCAAATATGGTGGCTTCTTTTGCCCCTGCCTTTTCCGTTCATACATAAATAAAGATATTAATTTTGTTAATTAATATATTTTAAATTTTATTTATTTAGTTATTTTACTTTGGAATTCATATGAAAATCGCATTACAAACTTTCTTTCATTTTTATTCCTAGTTAACAATTATTTTTTAGAATTTTTATATAGATCCAATTTCTGATTTTTATTTAAGTTTTACTCCGAATTAGTTATTTAGGGATTTTACTTTACATTTCATATCGATATCAAATTTTCAATTTTATTCTAATTTTATTCCTATTTTTAGTTATTTGTTTTGTTGAATTCGTATAAAAATTCAATGACTAATGTTTCTTTAATTTTTATGATAAATTATATTTTTTTAAAGATCTGATAGCATCTAGGCACCTCTCAATTTTATTTCTGTATTATTATGGTTTTGGTATTGATGACTAAGTTAGTAATACTCAAAGCTTTGAATAAAGTAAGCTGGAATCTATGATAGAACAAGATGGGATAACAAGATTAAGGCTTTCAGTTTTTAGTTTATGACTTGGAAGATGTTTCAAGTCAAATAGCCTAGGTTTATTTTTCTTTTGTGGTTGTCTAAAAGAGGGATTTTGCACAAAGAAATAGTTTGTTTAGGCAAAGGCAAAACTAGACCACTCGGAGCAAAAGACACTATACAACGGACCAATCTTTATGAAAAGCATACCTCTTAGTACAACAGACCAATCTTTCCCTATCAATCTTCTTAAGTCCGTTGCATTCCTTGAAAACTATTCTTCGTCAAAACTTCCTTTGAATTCTGATCTTCAGATTAAAGAACTCGCTTTCATATTCTCATATCCTTGATCAAAACCTTTTTGAAAATCTTCTTGATAGCCAAAGGTTTACCTATGAATGACGGACAAATATCTTAGGTTTCTCTTTTTCAGCAGACCAAAAATTTGGTCCGGCATTCCTTTCAGTGTATAAGTTTTTGGCCGGACTAAATCTTTAATCTACTCTCAATCGAAACCTAAAATGAATATTTTCTATCTTCAAAAGAACCTTTACTCAAAAAAAAAAAACGGACCAAACATTTGTGTTTTTTTTGTCCGTGACTAAAATAAAAAGCTTAGATAAAATTTATCTTTGTTGAAAAAGGTCCTTGGCACCAATCTTCTGAAAAGACCATGTATGACGGACCAAAAATTTGGTCCGAAGTACATGTGTTTCCATGCCAAACCTATCTTCTGAAAAGACCATGTATGACGGACCAAAAATTTGATCCGAAGTACATGTGTTTCCATGCCAAACCTATCTTCTGCGAAGTCTATGTATGACGGACCAAATATTTTGGTCCGAAGTACATGTGTCTCCATTCCTGGCAAAACTCTTGTTTTATCCATGTATAACGGACCAAATATTTTGGTCCGACATACATAGGTCTTATTACCTAAGCTAAAATCTTTTGAAATTCATGTGTAACGAACCAAAGTTTTTGGACCGATACTCATGTATGTCTCTCAGTGGTATGACAGATCATCTTTCATAATCAACCCATGTTCTACGGACCAAAATATTTGGTCCGTCGCAATCTCTCAAATTTGGTCCGACATACACATATCCAGTATCGCTAAGCACTGATACTAAGTCCGTTGTACGTGTATATTTCTGTTGTTTCTGACATCTAACACGTCCAACGGCTACTGTAGCAGGTGTAACGGTTATTTTCACTCCAAATGGCTATATAAGCATTACCTAAGCCATCTACCAAATTGACAGATGAACTCCTTACACTTTGGCATTGAAAAATAGCTCTTATTCTCAAAAGGAGTATGTGCTTCATCTTCATACAAAAACTTCTCATACATCTCTAAGTGTGTTAGCTCCAAGTCAGTGTTTAGTTGTGTGAATTGCAAAGTGAACCAAGAGACAGAACTTGTGCAAAGTTTATTACTCTTGGATCTTGGCAATCGAGATGACTTTGAGGAAGTGAACAGTGTGACTGTCCAAAGGAGCTTGTGGAAGGCAATCAGATTTGTGAACGGTTTGGAACTCACCTCACTGGAGTAGTGAAAGAGTTACCTGAGTGATCGCCAGAGCTACTGCGACTAGCTTTGGAGAAGCAGAACTTCGAAAGAAGTGCTTCAACGTGGATTAGGAGTGCGGCTCTGAACCACGGGATAAATCTCTGTCTCTCCTGTGCCATTTTGTTTATTGCTTTCGCTGTGTTTATTAGTTGTTTAATTTCTGTATTATTCTTACAGTAAGTTGTTCTCTATTAATTCAGTTAGTTGTTTAAAATAGTTAGAACTTATTGAAATTGCCTATTCACCCCCCTCTAGGCCAACTCGATCCTTCAAGATCTAATTTAGAAATTCGTATGGAAATTAAATTGGTGATTTTATTATATGTTCTATTCTAGATTTAGTTATCTTCGATTGGAATTCTTATCAAAAATAAATTAGCATTTCTTTGTTTATTTGTGTTCCAAATTATGTTTGTACGTTGTTGGATCATACATGACATAGAGTTTTTTTTATATGCTTTTAGCTTGGAATCGTAAACAAATCCAATTGTTATTTTATATTTTATTTTTATTCCGAATTTAAGATATTTAGGGTTTTTATGTTAGAGTTTGTATGAAATCGAATTGAAAATTTTATTTCTATTTTATTCCAAATTTCAGTTTTAGGTTGGTATTCGTATTCAAATATAATTAATAATTTTCAATTAATTTTTTATCCAAATTTCATTTTTATTTTGCGGTTCATATGGAAATCACATTGCTAATTTTATTTTAGTTTTACTATGAATTTAAGTTGTTTTATTGTACTTGATCTAGACTCCTTCTTTTAATCCTATGGAAATCAAATTCCTATTTTATTTTATTTTATTTTTTATTTTGAATTTTAGGTTTTTAGGTTAGAATTCATATACAAATCTAACTACTAATTTTTATTTATTTTTTATTCTGAATTTCAGTCTTATTTTGATGTTCTACCGAAAACATATTACTAGTTATCTTTTTCTTTATTCTAAATGTTTTTATTTTGAATTTATTTTTATTTTGATGTTCATATGGAAATCATTTTACTAATTATTTTTTTATTGTACATTATATGAACTCTTTCTTTCAATCGTATGGAAATCAAATTCCTATTTGTATTTTATTTTTATTCGAATTTCAATTATTTTTATGTTATATATGACACAAACTCTTTCTTTAATCTAGACCGTTATAATCTGGACTCGCCATGATCAGCAGTGTAGATTTTATAATTTTTCTCTGATTAATATGAAAAATTTTAATCTTGAGAGCGAACGTAGTGACTTTTTTTACCTCTACTTTAATATTATAATAGATATATGATACGCACGCATGATAAGTACGATGGGAGACAGATATAAAGACGAGACTCTTCAGGGTTGGTGAGTTTGGATGGTGCATGCACGGTTTAATCTGTTCAAACTTCAGATTCAGAGTTTGCAATTAATATATTTCAAACTAAATTCATCAGTTACATGTCAAACTCGCTCTCCAAAGAAATACATGTCAAACAGACATGTATTTCTCTTGTCAAATTCTAGCGTACAGTTTCATCGACAGGGTGCGGCTTTGAGCTATATGCAGCCAAATAATTGCCGCTAGCTTATACAACACATGATCACTATTCTAGCTTCTCTTACCATCGAAATTGCAAATCTAGCTCTTTTCTCACTAAAATTGCAAATCTAACTCCTCCCTCCAAACCCGCTCCTGCGCTCCCTTAGCGCGGGAGATGGCCTCCTGCGCTCGCCAGCCTCCCGTGTCTGCCTCCTGTGCTCGGCCACTGCTCCCGTGCTCGACTGCCGTGGTAGGGGAGCACAGGAGATGGTGGAGGAGGCTAAATTTGCAAATCTGATGAAAAGAGGACTAGATTTGTAATTCTAATGTCAAAAAGGGGTTACAATAGTGATCATTTCATACAACATGAAGGAGACAAATCAATTCTAGAAACTGGAGCTGGAATAACTTCAATTCTACGCGTATAGACAACGGCTATAAGGGGATCCAGTGGCGATCGTCATCATAGAAGATATCTCCATGAAGACCTCCCCGTATGCATGAGATCTGGTCGAAAGTAGGGTTCACAAATCGACGATTTTTGACCGAAAATCATGATTTTTGACTGTATCAATGCGGCTCAGCAATAAAAGCTGCTCAGTAAATCGTGGAGTTTAAATGTAAATACAAAAAAATGAAAAAATTTATCAAAAGTGTTAAATTTTTTTGAAAATTTTTGTGTAAGGTCCTGAGGCAATGCTAATGATGTTATAAAATTTTTAGATGATTAGTAGACCTGTGTATTTTTTAAAAATTATGACTGTGATACTGTCAAAATATATGCTCTTCAGTTTTTTATTTTCTAGGAGAACTAAATGAAGTCTAATATTTCTTAAACTTTATGCGTGATGTTCTTAGGTAATTCTAATGATGTTGTAAAAATTTCAGATGATGATCAAATCTGTATTTTTTAAAAATTCTAAAAGTGCTACTGTTATTGTATATGCTCTTTTGTTTTTATTATATATGGTACTAAATGAAGTCTATTATTTCTGAAAATTTTAGTAAATGATTGCTGGGAACTAATTATTGTTACATTAAAATTTCAGAATATAATCGTTCTTGTAAATTTTTATAAAAATCTGACAGTGTCTCTGTTCCTTTTCATTAATTGGTGTTTTTGATGTTTTAGAAGCACTAAATGATTTCAAAATTTATTTAAATTTATATGACGTGTTTAATAGATTAATTTGGATTTTTTAAAAAACTTAAACATTTTAGATTTGTTTCTCAATTTTCCTTCAGTGTGTCGAAAATAAAAAAATGGCTCGATAATCGGTAAAATCGCTTGATTTTTGTTTTTTCGCCGTTGTTTGACCGCCAAGTTCAAAAATTTTGAATTCAAACTTCTTCAATTTCTATCGATTTTCGCTCAATTTTTACCAATTTTCAAAAATAAAAAATTATTCAAAAATCGAATTTTCGATTTTATTAACCCTGGTCGAAAGCCATCCGATCGTAACTTGCCCGTGAGCTAGATGAAAAATCTAACTGCTCTTGCAATGTTTAGCACCTTAATTTCAACCGAGTATCATCCGTTAATTTGATCGAGAGGATTCAGTCCCACATAAGTTGCTTGTAGCTAGCTAGTTCGCAGTACTAAACCACTTCTAATATATAGAAAGGGTTTCTGTGTAGTCTTTATAGGAATGCAACTTAAACACTCTTCAATCCTCAGCGCCATCCAAGCAAGCCAACGGACGGTCCGATCGTCCAACAGTACATTGCTGTCGTGTTTTTGACCTATATTATTAGAAGATCTGAACCATCGCTTCTTAATCTAACGGTACACGTGCAACTACTTAAGTTGCAATTCCAACGAGACTACGTTAGATCTCTTTTCATAATATATAGGTGTCTAGCATACCAAATTCCAAGGTCTTAAACTTTCAAAGACGCTCATGATAGCCAACAATTTTTAACCCACGGGGGGTTGATTGACCCCGAGCCAACGCCGCAAGTAAACGTCGTCCTTTCTCGATTCTATCTCCCATGCCGCCCACCGCGCCCCCTGTCTGTGTGTCTACATCTGCCATGCCGCACGCTCGAGTAGGAGCGTGCAGCTATAAAAGGAGCGCGAGGCCAGGGGCAAGCAAAGCAACACACACCCGCATGCACGCCAAAACCTAACTAGCTAGTTTATATCGTTCGTTGTACGGACGTGCGTTTGCTCTAGCTGCCGGCCCATCGACCGATTACGTACATATACACATCGACGACGATGAGGGAGCTGATGAGGCGGCTGAGCTTCTCGGACCGCGTGAGCGACGGCAGCGGCGGCGTGCCGCGCGGGTGCGTGCCGGTGCTGGTGGGCGACGGCGACGAGCGGTTCGTGGTGCGGGTGGAGGCGCTCCGGCACCCGTCGTTCGCGGCGCTGCTGGAGATGGCGGCGCAGGAGTTCGGGTACAAGCAGGAGGGCATCCTCCGCGTTCCCTGCGCCGTCGACCAGTTCAAGCAAGTCCTCGACGCCGTCACCAATAATCAATAAACGAATCCGATTATTTACAACTAGTATTAAGCCTGGCCTAGTAGTTAATCAAGCAGTTCAACGACTTCCTTGGGTAATTGAGGCGTGTAATTGGTAGCTCAGTGCTGATGACCATACGTATATGGGGTTGCATGCGCTCGATAGACTAGTTGACTTATACACCATCTCTTTCTTCTTTTCTTTTTCTTTTTCTTTTCTTTTCTTTTCTTTTTTTGGTGGGGCATGGCATGAGAGGGTTGCCATATATGCGCATTGTAATGCGCCTGTAATTTAAGGTTAGTCCTCCTGTCAGAAATATCCAGTGAAATAATGGATCGTTCAGTTTGCATTTCAGTTCTGATACTGGTTCAACTCTTGCATTTGATGGATTATTGAGCGAATGGGTGTGGATGTATGCTTCAATCCAAAAGGGAAAACAGTTGAAGTGAATGAACTCGAGTTTAATTGTTGTATGTATATCAATTATTATCTGCATTTTGTCCTATGCAGCCAAAGAAATGTTTAGGTCATCAGGTTATGCACTGAGTCAAATTTTCAATATATTCACACCAAGTACTTGGTCCAATAGTTAATAATTTGTTGAATGTTCATTCTCCTTATTAGTACATATCTGAGCGAAATGTAAGCCTTTTTACTAATTAAGATTAGTCAAAGTGAAACCTATGTCTCATTGCAGGGGAAAAAAATTACCCTTCGCAACAAATAGAGTAAATTATGTTGTGGGTTACTGAACTTGTGCAACTAGTTTAAATAGATCACTGAGCTCACAAACTACATATTTAGGTCAATAAACTAATTTTACAGTGGATTACATAGGTAGTAAGTAGTGGTAGTAAGAATCAAATCTAACCATCCATTCTCAAGGGTATTTTAGACTTTTTCTATCCATTCATTAGGGGTATTTTAGATTTTTCCTAATTCGTTTACAGTTTTGGATTCACCGAATACCTGTTGATCTTCAACGACTTCTTATCCATTCATCCGACATTCATCAAGATCACATGACGTGTTTTATCGTAGAGGACAGATAGTATGACGGAATTTTTTACCCTTTTACCCCTCTTTCAATTTTACTACCAATACTACAGGTGGTAGTATAACTAGATCTAAATTGATCTCAACCATTAGATTCAAAGGAATGGACAGCTTATATTAATTTTAATCCACTGTAAAAGAGCTCTATTAATACACCAACTCAGGTACGATCGATGACATGGTATGTTGCCATGACCATGAGGTATGAGGTGAGGCCCACATCTAGTCGCAAAAATCACTAACCGTAGACTGGGAGTATCTGTTATCGAGCCTCTTAATTATCACTGCCACTGACTTTGCTCGGCCTGAATTCCTTTGCTCCCAGCAATAGTATGCACGGCATGGTCTAAACATTCACACGTGTCACTGCCCTTGGGATCGCCTCAATCGCCGCAACTCATTGGGATTTTGAACGAGGAAGAAAATTGTGAAAGGACAAAACGTCAGGCGGTTGAGTGCAAGTTACAATGTCCATGGCAATTGGCAATCTTAATGTGGCACTCATGTACACCGCATGTCACAGTAGCACGAGTCAACATTCCATATCATCGGTCGTACCAACGCTAGCATGCTAAGTGCCTAAGTGGCCCACTTTAATAAATCTAGCGATCTTGATATGCAATTTGAGAGTTTAATGACCTACTTAAAACAACGGAACAAGTTCGACGACCCACGGTTACAATTTACTCCTACAAACATGAATACTAATTGCGGATAATCAAAGTAGCACAAAGTGATGACCACAACTTCAAGGCCAACATTCGAGGCATGATATATTAAATAAATAAAAAGAAAGAAATATCATATCCTCGTCATACATCATCAAGGTATGATCACACAAATTAATACAATGCAGCGCACATTCACCTAATGCTAAACTCTTTCGTGTTTGATACAAGTTGTCACAAAAAGAACTCAGAACTCTTTAGTTTTTTTTCTTGAACAACTTGGTATTCCCGATTCTATATATTGAAAGCCGCTTTTCAATATGCGAACATGTACAGTAATTCCACACGAACGACTAGCTAGAGACTTTTCATGCGGTCTCGAGCGTAAGACACACGGTCAATCGACTTAATTATATGACAGCCTAGAAAGGCTAGAAAGCTCTAGACATGCCTGACAATACGAGCACGTTTCCAATTGACGAACTGTATTCCATTTGGAAGGATCAAAGCTTAGCTGCCGGTGAAAGCGACCAGTCAAGAAGACGCTTAAGACATACCGGCTAGATTACATAGAACCTTCAGTTTTTGATTCTGCAATAGATTGAGAGACGACGACGAAGAAGAAGAAAAAGAAAGGAGATAACAAAGTTAGAACCAGCTTCCTGTTTCTTATATGCTTTACCCTCTTCGCATTTGGCTACCTAGCGTTTATTGTAGACACGAAAACTGAACCTTGCGAATCAACATGTACTGTTCATAAAGCAGTGCCTAGAGAATTTGTAGACTTTGATGAAATAGAAACAACAGTTGTTGACTTGTTGCTGCATGCGATTTTCTATGCGAAGGAAAATGGCATTGGAATTCAAATGCGTACGAGTGCAAGCAGCTTGTGTTGAATTGAACAGGGCATGCTACGAGTTACGACTCGATCCGGTGATCAGTTCCGTGCAGAAAAGGGGGATGTATATATGATTCTTCAAACAAAAACACTTATACAGTGCATGTGTTATTTTAGCCATTAAAGCTCCCCGACATTTGTGTAAAGATATTTCATGATTTGAAGCGTTGAGTAAAGTTGACTTATATCTTACTAATTATTTAAGGTTTGGAGAGGTATGCCATATAAATTCCTAGATAAATACTAATCTTATTAGGATTCTTACTTCTTTTGAGAATATGATTTACTATTCTCTCTGGAGGAAAAATAGGGGGACTATATAAACTATAAAGGCTTGTTTGGGAGCATCCTTCCCGGCCAGAATCTTAGCGTGATCCTGTGGTCCAAAAGCCCTGAGGGAAATTTTCCCTGGTCAGTCGAACCGACCATTTGGGTGACAGAGCAATGTTGATTTCCCGTGCTGACCCTATCTTTTCCATGGAGAAAAATCATCGCCTTTGCACATAGAGAACTTCTCTGTTGTGAACTCCTCTCGTGCCACGGTCTTCTTCCTCCTCTCACAACTGCACTCCACCTCTCCCTCCGCCGCCACGTGCCTCCCTCCCTCTGCCTCCACACTGCCACTGCACCTATGCTTCTGCACCCACCGATGCCGCCGGCCTCCACCAACCTCACCTATCTGATGGCCTCCGTGAACTCCCTCGAGATCCACTGCTCAGATCGCCCGAGCGCCACCTCCAGTGATCCTAGGCCATGGGTGAGCTCCTCCTTGGTTTCCCTCGCTTCCCTACCTCGATCTACTCCGACCTGAAGACCCTCCATGGTTCCTCACAGTTGTAACTCGCCCACAAGCGCCCACCGCTGCTCACTTTCGTTGCCGTGGCGCCACCGTTGGCCATGTCAGTCTTGGGGGGACCTCCACTAGTCTCCTAGGACCTCACTCTTCTTCTCCGCTCAGGCCCTACACTGGGTAAGATTGAATTTGCATCCCCCCTCTCTAAACTACTGGTCTAGGATGTGCTTGTGCTTTTGTTGTGATGATCATAGATGTAACGAATTGAATGATGCATGGTGCATGTGAGACAATGCTTTTTGAGATGACAATGTTTAGATGCATGCCTAATTTACACAATTATTTGCAAAGAACTAAACTTAGTCTCACAATCTTGAAGCAGTTTGAGTTT
Organism: Otatea glauca; assembly: GCA_036346275.1. Lineage (NCBI taxonomy): Eukaryota > Viridiplantae > Streptophyta > Magnoliopsida > Poales > Poaceae > Otatea > Otatea glauca. Next base: position 60,317,363 of record CM070721.1, read on the forward strand.
TAAAAAATCACACCAATCTTGAAGCATATTTGACAGTGTATCCACACGTAAAATAAATATGTAACAAGGAGAAGTACGTATTTTTCGACTCGCTTCTTCCTCTGAATCGTGCATGCTAACACTTAGATGCTTATTATTAGAATGTATAGGAAGCTGTTCTTGCTTTTAGTAACTGAATTTTTTTTCTTTAATATTTTTTTTATTCTTTTTTTCAAAACTATGCGTCCGAATTTTTTTTTTACGAAAATGCCCCCCGTCACCCGTGTATGGGGCGATCGCCCAATACACGGGCGATTAGCCCCTACGCCCAACGGCTCCAAGCCGCATCCCGTTAGCGCCGTCTGGTGGGCCCCCCTATCGCCCCCTACATGGGCGATCGCCCCATGTAGGGGCGACAGGCTTGTTTAAAGCCTGTGCCTCCCTTCGCCCGAGCGCACAGCGCAGCCAGAAGCCGAGCGAGGCAGAGAAAGAAGAGAAGAAAGAAAGAGAGAAGAGAAAAAAAAGGAAAAAAAGGTAAATTTCTGATTTTTTCTATAGTTATTTGTAAGAATTTTTTTAGAGATAATTGTAGGAATTGTTTTATAGGTTGCGTAATTAAAGTATCATTTAATATTTAGGACTTTGTTGTAGTATTTAGAAATTTTAGGATTGCGTAGTGTTTAGAAATTTTAGGATTGCTATTTGAATCTTTTTGAGATTTTAAGAGTTTTAAATTGGAATCTTGGCAAGCCTTTCAAGATGAAAACTAAGTGAACTTATTCATTGCTCCAAGCTTCTAAGTGGAGCATATCTATTTAAGTTTTCATTCCAATGAAAGTGCATCTTTTGGCTAAGTTATTCTGGAAATTGGATTTAATTGTAACTTAGCCTCAAAATGTTTTCTCTCTTGCATAACTTCGAGTTTATTATGGAAAAGAGAAAATTTCCCTTGTAAGCTCAAGAGTGAGTTTGAATGTGTTTTACTCATTGTCTCTCTTACAAGTGGATGTCAAGATTAAATTTGAATGAGTTTCAAATATTTTCATTATAAAGTGATGTAATAAAATCTTTAATTGATATCTTCAAGTTGTTTTTAAAATTGCATGCAAAGAGTATTGTCTTGTATATCATATATATCGTGCATGTTGTACTTAGACATTATCAAACTAACTTGGGTCAAATTAAAAGATATGTGTTCCCGGAAATCGTGTGCTTGTCTATTGATGTTCAAGGTATTGGAAAAGGGGTCATCTTCGACGGTGGGATGAAGGAAATGGAGAGGAGCTCCATAGTACGAGGGATCTAAGACCGGGCGCGGTGATCATGACCAATTCGAACATGCGGTGGACAAGAATCGACAAAGGGACGTGTTTCTTTTCTGACCAAATTCAATAATGTCTGTGCACACCATTATGCTAAATTGTGGTATTCTAAATGGTGTTGTATTTTTCAATTGGTATGATTAATTGGTATCTTTCAAGAGGTATCCTCTAATCCTAAGTTGTTTTGAAGTGTCATCTAACTTGCATTCGGCATTATCAAGAACTAAAAGGTACATATGGGTGACACATTGCAAAGAGGTATGCCCTTGATAAGTTTATGAAATTCTTGATCATTAAAGTGCATCTTACTTATACAACCTTGATTCATGATCTTGTATACATCTTGTGATCATATAAGCAATTCCTACTTGTGTAATCTTCTTTATATGATCTTGATGATTAGAATTTAATTTGATCATGAGCATGTGCTCAAATTATATAAATTTGCTATATGATCTTGATGTTTAAAGAATATGTGAAATCATATTCGTGTGTCATGTTTAAGCATCACTTATATCCTAAGAATCATGACTTCTTTAATTTGGTATAACTAGAAAAATCTATTACCTAAATCTTGGAAATAATTGGTATCATATCTTGCCTAGATTTAGGGGGAGCTTAATATTATTGTCCTATTACTAGCTCCTTATCTTTATTTTATTTTCTCCCTAATCCTTTTATTGAGTGTGCAATCAAGGGGGAGAACAGACTTTATTGAATAAACAATAAGAATCTTTTAAGCACCTTTTTGGGATTAATGACAAAAGGGGGAGAATTTATCGATTTATCAATTGTCCCCTAATCGATTGACAAAAAGGGATGTTTTGTAAGTATGATCTCTTATTGTATCTTTATGCTTGTTTTAATGTTAAAATATCTTAATATTGTCATTTGGTGCAATTGATAATAGGTTTGTCATAAATCACCAAAAAGGGGGAGATTGAAAGTGCATCTAGGCACTTATGTTATTTTGGTGATTAATGACAAACACTCATAATGACAATCTATGCAATTAAGTAAATGCTTAACTTAGTGCTTAACAAATGACAAACCTCTAATATGATTATATTGCTATGAGACTAACTTGTTATTGCCTAGTTGAGTATCAGTCTCATCTATTTAGAGGAAAATCAAATAGGAAGGTTAAGCAAAGATAAGGTATGCAATTTTGGTATCTATTCTATATTTGTTATTGCATTCCTTTTGTGCAAATGCATAGTGAACTCCAAGTAGCATGTTGATTTTATATATGCACATTGGTTCATGTCATATTTATTTGTGCATATATATTCATTTGAGTTCATTATGGTATGCATGTATTAACTAGAGTTAAACTTCATATTACTATAGATTGACTTGGTGCATGCATGTTTTATTTGTATATCTTCTCATGCAATTCTCTTAGTGACGTTTATCTAGTGTTGGATCACATATTTACTCTTACTCCAAATATTATTTGCACATGTACAATTCGTGTATATTCTATCATGTGCTTTATTTAAGTAAAGTCTGTGATCCTTGCCATGATTTAATTGATTCATCATATTGGCAATTATCTCTCTAGTGCATATAGATCAATTACATATTCATCATGATGTACTTAGTAGAGAACATTTCTTATGTCAAGTGTTTCCATTTATATTGTGCTTCTTTATATGAAACACTTGTTGTAATCAACTGCTCACAAATATCAACTTGTTCATATCTATTGAGCTTTTGAGACTAATGTCTTTCACGAGTAGTTTGGAAAGAATTAGGTCCCGTCTGTGTATGATGACCAAGGTATCTTTGAGGATGATCATTAAGCCGAGGTTAACAAGACGGCGGTGTCACCAAGAGCTGAGGACTAAGTCAAGAGCAACTTGGCGTGGAGATCGTCAGAGAGGATGATCAAGTCAAGGTTGATAGGACGAGAGTCTCATGAGGTGAATCGAGTCGAGTTGGACAAGGCGAAGATGTCATCAATTATATGGTGAAGGTCTTCATGCATCGACATCAAGAAAGAAGACGGCAAGTGACTAGTTCTAGACTTATATTATCTTTGATTTAATTTGAGTCTAAGGATTGCCGTACTATTAAGAGGGATGCGATGTCGAATGACTTTTAGATGTGTCAAGTGCTCAAGTGATCCATCCTTGTTAATCTTAGAAAGAGAGTGGTGTTGGTAGTGCCGGAAAGTGAGGGTTGTAGGTCTCTCTTGGTTTCTTTGTGAAATCTGTGGTTATCCTTTTAGTTTTGTTTAGTGAGACCTTGTTATTTGTGTAGCCCTCGTTCTTAGCTTTTGGTAGAGTCCAAAATCTCTGAAATCGGAGTCCGGAGTCAAAAGTTATGCTCGTTTTCGTCGAGCTGCTCAGTGCTGATTCGGACTATCCGGGGTTAGTCCGGACTATCCGGACTCTCCGGGTTGGGTCTCTCTGTTAGCCTTTCTCAGTCAATCCGGAGTATCCGGATTGAAGTCCGGAGTCTCCGGGTTGTGCGCAGCCTGCCCCCAACGGCTAGTTTTTTGGGACCTCTATTTAAAGCCCCCCTCTTCCCCACTTCAAAGTGGCTGTGTTCCCACTTATTAGAGGTGCTATACCCTTGTTCTTGAGCCCCCAAAACACCTCTTTACCCTTAGATCTAAGTGATCCCCTTGTGAGAAGGGTTGGGGAGAGTTTGAGGAGTGAGGTGCTAGGTTGAGTGAGATTTGAGTTGATTGAGCACTTGATTTCATCTCCAAGCTTGTTCTTCGTGAGCATTTGTTACTCTTGGAGGTTGAGGACTCCTAGACGGCTAGGAGGTCGCCTACGAGCCACCGGAGCTTTGTGTGGTTGGCCGTGGGAAGTTTGTGAAGGCCGGTTCCGCCTCCGTAAGGGAAGGAATCAAAGGAGTGAAGACCGGCGAGTGCATTTGTGCAACACCGGGAGGAAGAGGGTTGAAAGAGACCCCGGCTCAAGTGTGACCGAGCCGCCTCAACGAGACGTAGGATCCCTCAAGGATCCGAACTTGGGTGAAAAATCATCGTCTCCAAGTTTGCTTCTTCCTCTTGCTTTAGCATTTGATTTTGAATCTTGAAATTGCCCGATCTACTCTATTGTTGTGTTTGGCTCTAGATCTACATCATCCCCATGTACCTGATGGTATTTAGATCTTTTGTATTCAAGTAGATTGTTGAAAAATTGCAAAGATTTAAAATCTCCATTCGAAGTCTCCAATCCGGAGTATCCGGACTCCATAACCCGGACAGTCCGGACTATCCGGAGTATCCGGATTGAATACACCGGACACTCCGGGTTAGGACCCTCGGGATCGGACTATCCGGAGTATCCGGATTGAAACCCCGGACACTCCGGATTGTTCGGGACACTCGGGAGATTTTATTTAGCTGCAAATTTTTATTCCGCTGCATTTAAGCTATAAAGTTTTTAATTCGCCTATTCACCCCCCCTCTAGGCGACATCCCCTGTCCTTTCAATTGGTATCAGAGCAAGGTCTCTCCTTTTTTAGACTTAACCGTCTAGAGAGCAAAGGATGTCGACTAGAGGATTAGTGCACTTACATGATCCACTTGTGCTAGATGGCACAAATTATGCTTCATGGAAATTAATTATGACTTCTCATTTTAAATCCATGAGCCCCCAAATATGGTGGATCGTAGATGTCGGCTTTTCCTCTCCATTGAATGAAGTTGCTCCAACTGAAGGAGAGGAAATGCCTACATCTCGACGCTCAAGCTACTAATGTTTTATTTTGTGTTGTGAGCGATGAAATCTTTGATAGAATATGCAATCTCAAGAGCGCTCATGAAATGTGGATAAAGCTTCAAGAACTATTTGAATCATCCACTTCTATTGAGGATTGCATTAAGGAAGATATGTCGGGAGATGAAACATCAAGCTCCACCTCAAGCTCAAGTGATGAAGAACCGACATCTCCATCAACCTCAACCTCCGCCTCAAGTGACGATGAAGATGCTCTTCCATCACAAATCCGTTGCTTCATGGCGAAAGGTAAGAATGAGGTAAGTGACGATGATGACGATGATGAGCTCACTTATAATGAACTTATGAATTTGCTAGAGGAGCTCAATAAATGTCTTGGAAAGGAGAAAAATAAATATAAAATTTTGAAGCTTGAACATGAATCACTTCAAAATAATTATAATATGCTTCAAGAAAATCATAAATCCCTCCTTTCCAAAGAAATTCATAAGCCTAAGGTGGATATAGGAATCTCATGTGATTTAATTGATGAAATGTCTTGCTTAAATGTTAATCCTAATATTTCATCAAAATTTGACATATCCACCTCTTGCAATGATTTACCTTGTTGCTCAAATTCAAATGTTTCCACTTCCTCTATGCATATTGAGACCAACTTGTAGAGGAAAACAATGAGCTCAAGGCCAAAGTCATTAGATTAGAAAATGACTTGAAGAAGTGCATCAAGCGAAAATCCGTTCTCGACGAGATCTTGAGCAAGCTAAGGGCGCCTCAAGATAAGCGAGGACTCGGCTACATCTCCAAGAGGGAGACTAGCAAGACAAGGCACAACGAAAGACTTTCGAAGACCATCAAGTGCTTTGCTTGCAACAAGAAGGGACACGTCGCCTCCGTGTGCCCTAATAAAGTGGAAATCAAGCCACAACCATCAACAATGAGGCAAACCGACAAAGAGCAAGTCAAGAAGAAGAAGAGACGCTCAAAGCCTACTTGCTACAATTGTCGGAAAAAGGGACACATCGGTAAGGATTGTCCCAAAGGTATTACTCCTAAGCCAATTATTGTCAATGATCATTATTTGCTTAGGAAAGACAAAAATGGCAATGTGTTTGCCAAGTTTGTCGATTCTCCCAAGTATTTGCAAAATTATGATATTCAATTGCTTAGGAGAAATGAATCTAGAAATGTGTTTGCTCAAAATGCTAGACTTCCTAAGACCAAGAAAAATCATGTTGATCATGTGCTTAGGAAAAATAACAATGGCAAACCATTTGCTAGATTTGCTAGATCCTCTAAGCCAATGCATAATTTCAATTATCATATGCTTAGAAGAGATCAAACTAGAAATGGTTTTGCAAAATATCATTGCCCTCCTAAGCCTTTTCATAAAAATGCCAATCATTTGCCTTGGAGGAATAATTATTGCAAACCTATTTCTAATTATGTTAGTCAATTCAATAATATCCAAATTAGGACCATTTGGGTTCCAAAATCTATTGTGACTAACATTGTTGGACCCAACAAAAATTGGGTACCAAAAAGCGCCTAAAAGAATTGTAGGTGCTTGGAGATGCATTGGAAGTTTTGGCTTATCAAGAGAATGATTCCATCATATGAAAAAAGAAGCCAAGCTTGAAGACATTCACTTCAATCATAAACCAATGACATCTCGGGTAACAAGTATTTAAATTGATTCTTATAGCTTATAGCCTTGTGTAGGTTATATTGCATTATTCATGAAAATCAATTTAGATTGCTTGTTATATGCTTGCTCATGCTTATTAGTTGTTTTGATTGCAATCTTGAGTAAGTTTGGGATAGTGGCACATTAAGGGGGAGTGCTAAATCATAACCATGTATATTACATCCCTGCATGTGCCCATATTTATATAAGTGCAAATATATATTTTCAAAATCAAGCCATTTAGCCAAAAGTCAAAATTTTGTATACCATTAGTATTCTTGTGAAAAACTAATTGCAAAATGTATACAAATATATTTGAAACGTCTTTCAAAGGTTTTGGCTTCACAAAATCTATTTTGAAAAGAAAATGAGTTTCATGATCAAAATCTAGATAGTAGTATCTTGTTTTGGATTTAAACTTATAATTTTCATAGAATTAAATGCAAAATGAATTTGAAAGTAATTCCAAAACGGAAATCCTAGAGTTGGTCATTCTTAACAATTCTTGTGTTCAAAAGACTTTCAAAAGACCAACCTAGCGAAAGTTATTCGATTTTGAAACTCGCCGAAAAACTATATTTGACCCATAATAGTCATATTATTGCACTTAGTGAGTTTCTCCGTTTGGACCGGATCTTGTGTAGTATCTTGGTTCAAAATGGTATCTTAGACTCATACACAGAATTCAAATCTCTATATCTCATCTTATTCTTCATTTGAATCTTGTGTTGAAATATTTGACTTTGTTTTACAAATAGCTATTTCAAAAGGACCATTTTGGTCAAAAGTCAAATCTTATGTTTAAAAGGCCCAAAATTGTGAAAAGCTTTGTAAAAGTATTCTAATATGTATTTCAAATGTTTTACAAGCTTTCAAAATGAAAATTCTATATTGAAATCAAAATTGGCCAAAATTTTTGGTTTGAACTAAAATAGCTTATTTAAGCATATTGCTCAAATCTTAGCATTCAAGTTGGATTTCATTATAAATGTTGGCTAGAAACCATCTTGATAATCAATTCTAAGCCATGGAAATTGAAATTGCATAAAATCCAAATTGAGTTGTATTTTGAGGCTTTTTATGAAAAACTAATTTCCTATTTAACTTGCTTCAAAAAGGGTTAAAAGCAAAATATTTGTTTGAAATGCAAAATCTTATGAAAATAGTGTTCTAAAATGTTTTCAAATGCATTTCAAATGTTTTCAAGTATCTAACCCTTGGCTAGAAGCTAAAAGTCAAACTTTGGCCTCAAATGGATCTTATATGATCTTGTTTTTGAATTAAATGAAATATTTTTATAAGTTGAAATCTATTGAGTTTTTGAAAAAGTGGTCAATACAAAACTCATAGGGTTGGTCATTTTAAGCATTTCTTTAGTTCAAAGTTTTTCCAAACGACCAACCGTTCAAAAGTTATAGACATTTGAATTTGGCCAAAATCATCCATTTCAACCAAAATGACCTGTTGTTGCATTTTGTGGATTTCGCCATTTGAATTGGATTTATTTGCATATCTTGGATTGAAACAGTATTTCTTACTCATACAAAGCTATGAAAGTTCAAATCTCCATAAATTTCAATCCGGAATGCATTTTGAACATTTGGCGAAAATTCAATTTCTTTTCAAACCCTCAAAGCAAAATTTGGCATATCTTTTGATTGGAGACTCCTTTTTGGAAAATTCTTTTTGGAAAAGTTTCTTGGGAGTCTAAATAATGTTTATGCCTAATTTCAAATAATTTCAACTTAATTTGAAATAGTTATGCCTTTTTCTCTCTTTCGATCTTATTTGGCATACTCTTGCATTAAGTTGGATTTTACGATTTGAATGGATTTGATTATGCAAATAGGCTTATAAACATCTCTCTAAATCATATGAAGTCATATAAGTGCATATTACCATTCAAAACTCATTTGGTTCCATTTTGAGGATTTGGTGAAAATCTTAATCGACTTTGTGCTGCTATTTGAATCTTTTTGAGATTTTAAGAGTTTTAAATTGGAATCTTGGCAAGCCTTTCAAGATGAAAACTAAGTGAACTTATTCATTGCTCCAAGCTTCTAAGTGGAGCATATCTATTTAAGTTTTCATTCCAATGAAAGTGCATCTTTTGGCTAAGTTATTCTGGAAATTGGATTTAATTGTAACTTAGCCTCAAAATGTTTTCTCTCTTGCATAACTTCGAGTTTATTATGGAAAAGAGAAAATTTCCCTTGTAAGCTCAAGAGTGAGTTTGAATGTGTTTTACTCATTGTCTCTCTTACAAGTGGATGTCAAGATTAAATTTGAATGAGTTTCAAATATTTTCATTATAAAGTGATGTAATAAAATCTTTAATTGATATCTTCAAGTTGTTTTTAAAATTGCATGCAAAGAGTATTGTCTTGTATATCATATATATCGTGCATGTTGTACTTAGACATTATCAAACTAACTTGGGTCAAATTAAAAGATATTTGTTCCCGAAAATCGTGTGCTTGTCTATTGATGTTCAAGGTATTGGAAAAGGGGTCATCTTCGACGGTGGGATGAAGGAAATGGAGAGGAGCTCTATAGTACGAGGGATCTAAGACCGGGCGCGGTGATCATGACCAATTCGAACATGCAGTGGACAAGAATCGACAAAGGGACGTGTTTCTTTTCTGACCAAATTCAATAATATCTGTGCACACCATTATGCTAAATTGTGGTATTCTAAATGGTGTTGTATTTTTCAATTGGTATGATTAATTGGTATCTTTCAAGAGGTATCCTCTAATCCTAAGTTGTTTTGAAGTGTCATCTAACTTGCATTCGGCATTATCAAGAACTAAAAGGTACATATGGGTGACACATTGCAAAGAGGTATGCCCTTGATAAGTTTATGAAATTCTTGATCATGAAAGTGCATCTTACTTATACAACCTTGATTCATGATCTTGTATACATCTTGTGATCATATAAGCAATTCCTACTTGTGTAATCTTCTTTATATGATCTTGATGATTAGAATTTAATTTGATCATGAGCATGTGCTCAAATTATATAAATTTGCTATATGAACTTGATGTTTAAAGAATATGTGAAATCATATTCGTGTGTCATGTTTAAGCATCACTTATATCCTAAGAATCATGACTTCTTTAATTTGGTATAACTAGAAAAATCTATTACCTAAATCTTGGAAATAATTGGTATCATATCTTGCCTAGATTTAGGGGGAGCTTAATATTATTGTCCTATTACTAGCTCCTTATCTTTATTTTATTTTCTCCCTAATCCTTTTATTGAGTGTGCAATCAAGGGGGAGAACAGATTTTATTGAATAAACAATAAGAATCTTTTAAGCACCTTTTTGGGATTAATGACAAAAGGGGGAGAATTTATGGATTTATCAATTGTCCCCTAATCGATTGACAAAAAGGGATGTTTTGTAAGTATGATCTCTTATTGTATCTTTATGTTTGTTTTAATGTTAAAATATCTTAATATTGTCATTTGGTGCAATTGATAATAGGTTTGTCATAAATCACCAAAAAGGGGGAGATTGAAAGTGCATCTAGGCACTTATGTTATTTTGGTGATTAATGACAAACACTCATAATGACAATCTATGCAATTAAGTAAATGCTTAACTTAGTGCTTAACAAATGACAAACCTCTAATATGATTATATTGCTATGAGACTAACTTGTTATTGCCTAGTTGAGTATCAGTCTCATCTATTTAGAGGAAAATCAAATAGGAAGGTTAAGCAAAGATAAGGTATGCAATTTTGGTATCTATTCTATATTTGTTATTGCATTCCTTTTGTGCAAATGCATAGTGAACTCCAAGTAGCATGTTGATTTTATATATGCACATTGGTTCATGTCATATTTATTTGTGCATATATATTCATTTGAGTTCATTATGGTATGCATGTATTAACTAGAGTTAAACTTCATATTACTATAGATTGACTTGGTGCATGCATGTTTTATTTGTATATCTTCTCATGCAATTCTCTTAGTGAAGTTTATCTAGTGTTGGATCACATATTTACTCTTACTCCAAATATTATTTGCACATGTACAATTCGTGTATATTCTATCATGTGCTTTATTTAAGTAAAGTCTGTGATCCTTGCCATGATTTAATTGATTCATCATATTGGCAATTATCTCTCTAGTGCATATAGATCAATTACATATTCATCATGATGTACTTAGTAGAGAACATTTCTTATGTCAAGTGTTTCCATTTATATTGTGCTTCTTTATATGAAACACTTGTTGTAATTAATGCTCACAAATATCAACTTGTTCATATCTATTGAGCTTTTGGGACTAATGTCTTTCATGAGTAGTTTGGAAAGAATTAGGTCCCGTCTGTATGATGACCAAGGTATCTTTGAGGATGATCATTAAGCCGAGGTCAACAAGACGGCGGTGTCACCAAGAGCCGAGGACTAAGTCAAGAGCAACTTGGCGTGGAGATCGTCGAGAGGATGATCAAGTCAAGGTTGATAGGACGAGAGTCTCATGAGGTGAATCGAGTCGAGTTGGACAAGGCGAAGATGTCATCAATTATATGGTGAAGGTCTTCATGCATCGACATCAAGAAAGAAGACGGCAAGTGACTAGTTCTAGACTTATATTATCTTTGATTTAATTTGAGTCTAAGGATTGCCGTACTATTAAGAGGGATGCGATGTCGAATGACTTTTAGATGTGTCAAGTGCTCAAGTGATCCATCCTTGTTAATCTTAGAAAGAGAGTGGTGTTGGTAGTGCCGGAAAGTGAGGGTTGTAGGTCTCTCTTGGTTTCTTTGTGAAATCTGTGATTATCCTTTTAGTTTTGGGTAGTGAGACCTTGTTATTTGTGTAGCCCTCGTTCTTAGCTTTTGGTAGAGTCCAAAATCTCTGAAATCGGAGTCCGGAGTCAAAAGTTATGCTCGTTTTCGTCGAGCTGCTCAGTGCTGATTCGGACTATCCGGGGTTAGTCCGGACTATCCGAATATTCCGGACTATCCGGACATTTATCCGGACTCTCCGGGTTGGGTCTCTCTGTTAGCCTTTCTCAGTCAATCCGGAGTATCCGGATTGAAGTCCGGAGTCTCCGGGTTGTGCGCAGCCTGCCCCCAACGGCTAGTTTTCTGGGACCTCTATTTAAAGCCCCCCTCTTCCCCACTTCAAAGTGGCTGTGTTCCCACTTATTAGAGGTGCTATACCCTTGTTCTTGAGCCCTCAAAACACCTCTTTACCCTTAGATCTAAGTGATCCCCTTGTGAGAAGGGTTGGGGAGAGTTTGAGGAGTGAGGTGCTAGGTTGAGTGAGATTTGAGTTGATTGAGCACTTGATTTCATCTCCAAGCTTGTTCTTCGTGAGCATTTGTTACTCTTGGAGGTTGAGGACTCCTAGACGGCTAGGAGGTCGCCTACGAGCCACCGGAGCTTTGTGTGGTTGGCCGTGGGAAGTTTGTGAAGGCCGGTTCCGCCTCCGTAAGGAAGGAATCAAAGGAGTGAAGACCGGCGAGTGCATTTGTGCAACACCGGGAGGAAGAGGGTTGAAAGAGACCCCGGCTCAAGTGTGACCGAGCCGCCTCAACGGAGACGTAGGATCCCATCAAGGATCCGAACTTCGGGTGAAAAATCATCGTCTCCAAGTTTGCTTCTTTCTCTTGCTTTAGCATTTGATTTTGAATCTTGAAATTGCCCGATCTACTCTATTGTTGTGTTTGGCTTTAGATCTACATCATCCCCATGTACCTGATGGTATTTAGATCTTTTGTATTCAAGTAGATTGTTGAAAAATTGCAAAGATTTAAAATCTGCATTCGAGGTCTCCAATCCGGAGTATCCGGACTCCATAACCCGGACAGTCCGGACTATCCGGAGTATCCGGATTGAATACCCCGGACACTCCGGGTTAGGACCCTCGGGATCGGACTATCCGGAGTATCCGGATTGAAACCCCGGACACTCCGGATTGTTCGGGACACTCGGGAGATTTTATTTAGCTGCAAATTTTTATTCCGCTGCATTTAAGCTATAAAGTTTTTAATTCGCCTATTCACCCCCCCCTCTAGGCGAAATCCCCTTCCTTTCAGTTGTGTATACCTAATTTTATTACGTAAATAATGTATTAGGCAATGTAAATAATTTTGTAGTACGGTCAATGTACGTTTTGTAGATTGTATTTTAGAGTAATATTTTTTCGTCGGACGTTGCAGCATGTCGAGAAATTGTATTTCCAAATATTTTATGGAGATGGGGAGATAGCACAGGGGGCGGATGGGGTGGATCTATCATCATTTTCAAGAGTCGTACGGGGCATATGTAGACCGAGCGATAGGACATACAGGGGTTTGTTGGAGTGGATGTCTCGGATGTTCAGTTTGGATGCCCAGACTGTTCGGTTGCGGGTGAGAGCAGTAGTGAGCCGAGCGCAAGACCGTTTTTACGGAGAGTTGATTCCTATTAACTCGACGTCAACATGGAGGAGTTATGTTGGTTTTGCCGTAGAGCGGGGTTGGCCGCTCATGTTGTTGGTACAGTGCTACCCGGTAGCTCCATCGGTGTCGCAAGTTCGTGATGTCGGGGTGGACATTACGAGGGAGGGGACGTCAAATGTAGAAGGATGCGAAGAGCAAGGCGACGAGGAGCCCGGAGACGAGGAGCACGAGACTGGCGGTGGCGAAGGGACCGGGGGGGCAGAGGAGACAGTGGTGGAGGCGCGAGGGGTGGCCGACGAGGGGGAGGAGGTGGAGGACATTGTTGACCTGATGGAAGAGGAGGACCGTGCGGATGAGGAAGTCCCTGATGATGAGCACTCCGACGAGGAGGACAACGCCCGAGGTGCCTATCCTCGTGCGTGGACCAATTACAATTTCAAGACCTAACAATGAATGAAGGAACATTGATGCATGGGAGTATCGTGAGAACGAGGTGACGGAGGGGCCATATATAAAGACAAGGAGGCTGTGATGGATGCGGTGAAGCATTGGGCAATGTCTCTCGTGGCAATTCGTGGTTGTGAAGTCCAAGAAGAAGGACTACGACGTGAAGTGCGTAGTTGATTCGTGCCCATGGCGGTGCATGCATACCGGGAAGTGGAAGGACTCTGAAATGCTCCATAGTGATTGAGCATAATCTGCGAATGGAAGAAGCGGAGCGAGGACACCGCAATCTGTCGTCCACTTGGGTGGCAAATGTGTTTATGGTCGATCGTGGACAATCCCCATCTGCAGCCTCGATCTATTATCACGGCCCGTGGAGGAGAGGTTTCATACAAGATTAGCTACGCAAAGGCATGGAGAGCAAAAGGACAGCTCTGAAATACGGTTCGGGACGCACGAGGCTTCAGACGAGAATATTCCCCACTTGCTCAGGGCAATCGCACAAAGGAACCCCGGTACATCCATCGACCTTGCGGAGTTCCCTACGGGTGGTGCGTGCACCGGTAAGTGGGTATTGCAGCGTGCATTCTTCGCCCTGGGCGCATGCATAAATGCGTTCCAAGATCGTCGCCTTGGCCCTTTGCATGGATGGCACGTTCCTCACGGGGAAGTACAAGGGCCAGATTCTAACTGCGATCGCGGTGGATGCCAACAACCAGGTTCTACCGGTTGCGTTGGCATTCGTGGAGGGGGAAACACGGAGAGTTGGTATTGGTTCCTTGAAAGAGTGAAGCTAGCAGTTGTTCTCGACAGGCCTGATGTTTGTGTCATTCATGACCGACATGCAGGGCTGTTAAGGGCGATCGTGGATATGCAACAAGGGTCCGCCGTCGTGGGAGCAAAGAAAGTGGCGGACACGAGGAGCAGGTGGTGCATGAGGCACATGGGTGCCAATTTTTTCCGTCAGTTCAGGAACAAGGAGCTTATGAACATGTTCAAGCGCCTGTGCAAACAGAACCAACGGAGGAAGTTCGACGCGCTTTGGAAGACGTTGGACGAACTAACGAAGAAGCAATCAATGGATCCCAGAGGTACCGCTAGTTCATCAAGGAACCCGATGGTGTACCATGAGCAGGGAGAGGACCCCACAGCCTTGTGTGCGCTGTCGACAGACCCCCCAAACCTCCGGCGTAGGCCGGGTACCAGCATAAAGAATTTCACCGATTGGATACGACATGAGCCTTTGGAGAAATGATCCCTTCTGCATGACGAGGGCGGCTCGCGTTATGGGATCATGACAACGAACCTAGCGGAGATTTACAACTGGCTAATGAAAGGCACCAGATGCCTTCCACTGGTGGGTATAGTTGAGGGTGTCTTATTAGGGACACAGAGATATTTCATTAAGCGATACAAGACCTCCACAGCATGTATGTCGGACAATCGACTGTCGTACTCAACTGTTGTGTCTACCTACATGTCCAAGAAAACAAGAAAGGTACAGACACATCGGGTTACACCGGAGAGTGGCGTGGAACGGAGATACCACGTGCACTACGGTGACCGAGGTCGCAGGGGTGCCCACCGGGAGAGGACTTCCCATCTGTGCATACTCCGAGCAGCTGAGTGCGAGTGCTCTGCCGAAACCACGCCATCGCGACTTGCCGTGCTCGCACGTCATTGCCGCAATTGTCGAGACGCATCAATCTCGTCGTCCGTTCGTCTCCCCGTACTACTACAAGCAGAGCGTTCTCAACACGTGGCATCACGAGGTGTACGGGTACCGAGTGGATGGATCGTTCACAACAGCCCCCCCTCCGGACCATCGATGGGTACGGACATCCGAATGTTGAAGCTGAAGGTCGGACGTCGAAGGACAAGGCGCATTCGGAACGATATGGACGAGTCCGAGGCGCGTCGCAACCGCGGATAATGTAATTTTCCATGTTGTTCCCATCTTGTATTTTTCAATGGACCGGTAAGTTGTGATGTAAATTGTAATGATCGATGTAATTTTCAATGTACTAGTAAGTTATTTTTCGCATCATGTAATTCTCCGATGTACCAGTTAGTAGCTATGAGGATAATGTAATTCTCGACGTTGTGTGCCTCGTCGAACATGTCCTTGTCTTTCGTATGTTTGTAATATGAGATTTTTTTTGGCTCTCTGCACTTCGATTGTATTGTTTGATGAGTATGGTACAATTCGTTATTTCGCATTTCATTTTGTGTGCACATGTAATTACTGACAAATTTGTTGTATTTGCTTTGTAACAGGCCACGATGGCGCGACCTTGCCTCGAGCTGCTGGGCGTGACCGTCGATCGACCCACCGGTGCAGTACTCATGCAGAGGAGAACCGAGAGCTAGGGACACTCCGACCTCGGGTGCCCAACGAGTCGCCGCGATCGACCCACGCCGGGTTCCACGCTAAGCTGCCAACGCTTGCACTCTTTTACGTACATGTACTTACCTGTGAATGCAATTCTAACGACGCAATTCACTACATGCAGGTTGCGAGCGGCTGGCTTACTTCCTCTTTGTAGGATGGTGGAGGAGGTGACTACCCCGTTAGCGGGCAAGGAGGTCCCGCGGTTCGGGTACGACCGGTCCCTACTGGCCGCACTCGTGGACCGGTGGAGACCGGAGACGCACACGTTCCACCTTCCGTGCGGAGAGATGGCTCCGACGCTGCAGAACGTGTCGTACCTCTTAGGCCTCCCCTGTGCGGGTCCGGCGGTCGTGCGCCGCACGACGCCCGTCACGTGGCACGCCGAGTTGTCCGCGTGTTTAAATCGCGATGCGGCGGCACCCCGGCAGCCCTCACCGCCCCTCGGGAGGGTGAGCACCACGGACCGACGAAGGCGTGGTCGCCGATTCACGGTGAGTACCTCTTTCTTTGAGGATTAAAGAAAACGCTAAGTTCTTGATAATGTTTGTTGTGAACGCTGCAGCTCGGCTTCTCGACCAAGACGCGGAGGAGGCGGGCGTGGCCCGCCACTTGGAGGCATGCCTCTTGTTGTTGTTCGGTTGGGTGATGTTCCGTCCTCCCACGGGAACACGGTGGACCGTCACCGATCGAGTACGCCCAAAGACATCGCCGACACCCCGTTGGATGAGGTAACACACTCAGTTCAAATCTCGTCTCAGCGGAGCACGTCTAACTCCACCCTTGTAAACAGATGATGCAGTGGTCGTGGGCCTCAGCTGTGCTAGCGGCGACGTACCGAGGTCTGTGCGACGCTGTCTCTCGGTCGGAGCACGACGCGACGATGTCGGGTTGCGTCCTACTCCTCCAGTTGTGATCCTGGGAGCGCTTCTCCATCGGCAGGCCTGTTGTTGACACGACACCGTACCCCGAGGGCCTTCACGAAGACGACCCGGTGGACTGGCCCACCATGGGCCACTACTGGGTCCGACGACAGGTATGCTCCCTCGTATCTTTTTCCCCACTAACACACTTGAATAACCTTCGCCATTTCTTATTTCCTCGCAGCGGAGGTACGCGCACCGACAGGTGAGGAGGTCCTACCTGGAGTTCGTTCGGGAGTTCGACCGCCTCCACGACGAGGACGTGCGGTGGTCGCCATACACCGCGTACGACGTCCACGCCCGAGCACTTGACGGGGTCTCCGTGCTTTGCACGCGAGATGAGGCCTTCTGGCTCACCCGTAAGGTGCTTGTCTTTGACCTGTGTGTCGAGGAGTACTCCCCGCACCGAGTGCTGCGGTAGTTCGGCCTGTTCCAGTCCTTTCCCTTGCCGCCTCGTCACGTTGTCGCACGTGGCGCTCACAGGTACTTGCCCTGATCCTACTACTCCGCATCTTTGCGGAATTAATGTGGTGTGTACTTACTGTTTTTGCATTGCAGGATGACCCGGATGGGTGCTGCAGTGGGCACTCGATTCACGCCTTGTATGCGCCATGGGCGTCGCGATGGGGCGCCAGTACTCGACGAGAGGGTCACCGAGACCCGCCGTCGACCATGACATGTACGATCAAGACATGGAGTGGTTCGCCCACCCGACTCGCCTCGGGTGGGGTACACACCAAGACCGTGACGTCGCACGGCGAGCATCGATGGCGGACACGCACCCTTCACGAGATGTCCCGGAGGACAACGCCTCGGTAAGTGTCGCAACCGGCTACATGAGCACGCTCTTTTCATCTAGATTATGTAATAACAATCTGACGTTACATGCAGACTCAGCTCATGGGGGAGATTGAGGTGGAGGCTGTGTCCATGTTGACGCGCCTACGGGGGGGCATACAGGTGACCACCGTCGAGTCCGAGACAGCTTGGGCTCGGGTCCTCGATAGGATGAGGCGGTTGGCTCACTTGGCCACCTGCCGGGGGCGCGGAGACGTCGACGGACACAGCACACCACGTCCCTGCGCCCCAGCACCTCGCCCTACCCCGCCGGTGCCTCGTCACGCTCCCACTCAGCTGCAGTGGGGACAGTGGGCTGAGGAGGCTCCCTCCGCGTCTCACCCTACCCCGCCGGTTCCTCGCTACGCTCCCACGCAGCAGCAGTGGGGACAGTGGGCTGCGGAGGCTCCCTCGTCGTCTCGCGCCCCAGCAGGACCCCTGGGTGGTTTCGACGACCCTGTGGACGACGAGTTCGACCTGGAGGAGTACCTTTCGACTGACTACCTCGACCAATTTCAGCTCTCGGGAGCGCCGCCACAGGGCACGCCCTCGTCGCCGCCACACTACTCTACGCCTGCGCCGCAGGGCCGGCCTAGGAGGGACGTCCGTCCGTCGTCGCCACTCACCTACCCTACGGGCCAGATCAGGAAGCGTGGCCGTGATTGACTTGTTGTACGGATGTATTTTTGTAATGGCTTTACGTTCAGCAGCATATTGTACAACTCTCCGAGTTAGTAACATGACAGCCTTATCACTTTAAATTGTTCAAATTCATGTATGCATTGCTTGCCTATGCCACACGACGTGACAACACACTAACGTCTCGGTGCACCTATCGCCTCTAGTAGGGGCGATCGCCCTAATATGAGGCGATCGCTCTATACCCGGGCGATATCTGGCCTTTATAACATTCGTTCTCACAAGCGGTCTCGCAAAGAATACAGGAAGAAAGAATAGAGGTGAGGAAAAAATTCGGGATCAATCGAAAATGCCGAGGTGCAAGTGCAAAGGGAAAGGGAAGGCAAAGGAAGAAGCAAGTGCATGCCCGCAATTTAGCGTACCAAGATCTCTTCCTACCTCGTGGAGCTGTAGCACCCATGTGTATGTGCGGAGATCTTTGCGGGCTTGTCCGCTCTTGGGAAATTTCAACTTGGAAGAGGAGGTATTGGAAGTGCCGCAACTCGCCTTCGATCCGCCAAGAAGAGCTCAAGGATCGCCGCATGGTAACAATCGTCGGGTTACATAATATTTGTGAATGAAACTTTGCTAATTTACGTTTCATGCGATCACCTCCGCCATCGTGTGAATTTGAGCGATGGTTTGATACGAGATCAACCCGAGGACCAACGGCTTCTTGACCAAGCCAACCGGCAGGACGAGTTCACGCGGCGGCTTCAAGAACAACACGATGTCGCACGCGAGGAGGCATGTAGGAAGGAAGCGGAGGAGAAGGAGGCCGAGAGAGAGAGGAAACGAGAGAGGGCGCGGCGTGCCAGAGAAGCTCCGTCGGAGGCATGGGCGAATGGGAAGTGGCCTCGAAGCACTCAGTAGACGTCTGGTGTTAACTTTGGTTTTCTTTGTTCGTGGTACTCCTTTCAGTTTTAAGTCGTAATAAAGAGTGCGGCCTAACCTTAAATTGTATGCTCACTGTCCGAAGGGCTCGTATATGTCCTACTGCTCCAGTTGTCCCAAATGATGTTATTTTTGTCCATCAAGATAGGTTATAGCATTTTAAGTTCATCAGATTTGATTTCATCGAGTTTGACCCTCGTTTGCGAAAGATACGGCCATTTTGATGTTTTACCGATTGCATGTTCGGACAACAATAAAATAGTGCAGCCTAAAGTGACATCTAAATATTTTTACATAATTATAACCTATGCAAGCCCAAGAATGCAACAAAACTGGTTCTGTCAAATTTTGAGGTCCTTCAGACATTATTCTAACTGCTTGAACAATGAATGTTATAAAGGGTTTAAACTAGCCATCTTTGATTCAAAATGCAATCATATTTAGATATTTTTGCAAAAATGAAGTGCATAAGGTTGTAGTAACTTATTCTATTTATTTCATGATTTATGGATCAACACACATTATAATTCCTTCACAATCCATAGTTAGAGCCTAGCATTCGAACTCAAATAAAAAAAAATCTGCAAACAACATATGGATTTTTATTTTACAGTCTAATTCCTCATTCCAAAATTTAAATTTAGAAATAAGTTTCATTTAATTTGGACACTCCTAGCAAAAGTTATGAGGTTCATATTAAAAAGGCATATAGTAATTACAAAAAAATACTTAAAAAAAAAACCTGCAAACCCGGTCGCCCCTATCTCGGGCGACAGGGGGGCCACCCCAACGGCGGCCGACGGGAGCAAATGGCGCAGGGCATATCGCCCGTGTATGGGGCGATCGTCCCATACACGGGCGACAGGGGGCATTTTCGTAATTTTTTTTTCGGACTCATAGTTTTGAAAAAAAGAATAAAAAAAAATATTAAAGAAAAAAAAATTCTTTAGTAACTCCCTTTGTCTATCATGCAGGTGACCGGCCCAGGGCATCAGTGCTGTCAGCCGTGCAGCTCATTTTCCGAGCCTAATTCGGCCCTGGACTAGTTTCAGTATGGGCCAAGACTACCCAGCATGGGCCGAATGAGCAGTCGAATAATCGAATCCGAAGTTTTATGTACTGGTAACTACTTTGAATCCGAAGTTTTCACTGACAGTTTGTCAAAAATTGGCCAAATGCATATTTCAGGACATGAATATATAGTTGGATTCAGATGATTTTTTTTATTTACTGGAATTCTGTAACCTAGTGATTTTTCGATCACCAAACGCGTGCAACACGATCCATCAATCATGTGGTGAGCATGAGAGCATGGAAGATTGGCAAGCACCCCACTGATCAAATCTACAAGCCGCGAACCGAGCCGGCGCCGAGTCAGCTCAAACGCACGGATGGACGTGATTTCTACCATCTTTAATGGAGGTATGATTTGGAACCAGCCCCACTGTGGGGTTGAACAATCAACGGTTCCAAATGGCCTATGTGGATCGAGAGCTCTTTATTTACACCTTGTCATATTGGCTGCTTTCTGGTTATTCTGATAGGCAACCAGCTGGATATTTGAGCAAAGGCAAGGCTGTGATTGGTAAAGGGCATCTGGCATTGGCACCTGGTCAGTCAGTTTGCTTTGTTGTACAACCCCCCCTACTTTGGTTGCAGCTGTCGGGGCCAATGTGTGTACTTGTTCTTGCTACTCCTTTGTCCTCCAGCTTGTAATTAAATGCCATAAACAACATCACTAAACGCAATATGAAGTTATGAATATATATATGTGATAGACTTGGCCTGGAACAACACCACCATAGCTGGCCGGTCAAAACCCCAGGCTGTCAGACAAACAACCATGCCCCGCAAAAGCAAAGAACAGCCTAGCATTAAGCACAAGCCATCTCACTTCCACATAAAAGAAACAAGCAATGAAACCAACAAAGTTAAGGGCATGTACGAGTGATGCGTATTAGCTGTATGTGACTCTACGTTACATAGAATTTTAGGTGTACGGAAGGGAAAGAGAAATGATTTTTACTATTTAACAGACAGTGTTATAGATGATTTACAAGAGACTATTATATAGACAATTTATTATATAAGTTATCTTGTATTATCTATAAATAATACTCCCTCCGTCCAAAAATATAAGGCGTATTTTGACTTTGCATAATGATTAAGGTTGCGTTGAAATTAAAAAATGTATGAGAGAAAATAATACTTTGTATGGGTAGTACTCCCTCCTTCCAAATTTATAAGGCTTATTCAAAATTTTAATGAGCTTGTCTACAAATATAAGACTTGCATGTAGATTTAATGAGGTTTTTCCTTCTATACCATTTTATTCTCTATCAACCATATGCATTTATTCATTATCATCCACATAAAGTTTACGTCTCGTCTTCCAAGACAATTAAGTGGTGACATTTAAGTCATTTTCTCGTATATCTTTCTCAATTTCAACGCAGCCTTAATACTTGTGCAAAGTCAAAATACATCTTATATTTTTGGACAGGGTGAGTAATGAATAAATACATATGGTTGAGAAAGATTAAATAGGGGTATAAAAGAAAAGTACCTATTAAATCTACGTATAGAACTTATATTTATAGACAAAATTATTTAAAAAAACAAACTTTATAAATTTATAAGGAGGGATTCGTGGACTGGACCTGACACAAGGTAGCCGTTGGTTTGGGTTGGGCTGCGTTGGGCACCGCAAAAGCGAAGAGACCCACTCCCCTGCCATAGCCGTTACCCTGGTATTGTGTATAACCATCTGTTCTTCTTTCTCCTGTCTCTGATCGACACAAGAATATCCCGTTTTTTTGCTTGCGTTGTGAGTTTGTGGCTGCCATGGCGGTGGAGGTCGTGTCCGACTGTGCCGCGGAGGCGGTGGTGCCGGCGAAGGCGGAGGAGAAGGTGGCGCCGGCTGCCGCTGTGTCCAAGAACCCGTCGTTCAGGGAGGAGAGCAACTTACTGGCTGACCTCAAGGACGGCGAGAGGAAGGCGCTCGCCGAGCTCCGCCACAAGGTCGAGGAGGCCATCGTGAAGGGCAAGCTGTTCGAGGACAAGAGCTACAAGGTGGAGGAGGAGGCCAAGAAGGCGGAGGAGGCCGAGGAGAAGAAAGAGGAGCAAGGCGAGGAGGAGCCCAAGAAAGAGGAAGCCGGCGAGGGCGAGAAGGCGGACGAGGAGAAGCCGGCCGAGGCGGCTGCGGCAGTCGTCGACAAGGACGTCGCCCTATGGGGCGTGCCCCTGCTCCCAAGCAAGGGCGACGAGGCCACCGACGTCGTGCTCCTCAAGTTCCTCCGCGCGCGCGACTTCAAGGCCAGCGCCGCCTTCGACATGCTCCGCAAGACCCTCCACTGGCGCAAGGAGTGGAAGAGCTTCGGTGCCACCGCCGCCGACGACGACGGTGCGCTCCCGGAGGAGCTCACTGGCGCGTGCTACCTTGACGGCGCGGACCGGGAAGGCCACCCGGTGTGCTACAACGCGCTCGGCGTGTTCGCCGACGACGCCGTGTACAAGAAGGCGCTCGGCACCGAGGTAGGCAAGTTGAGGTTCCTCCGGTGGAGGGTGCGAGCGATGGAGAGCCACGTGGCCGAGCTCGACTTCAAGCCCGGCGGCGTCACGTCGCTGCTGCAGGTGACCGACCTCAAGAACTCGCCGGGGCCGGCCAAGAAGGACCTCCGCGTCGCCATGAAGCAGGTCTTCGACCTCTTCCAGGACAACTACCCCGAGCTAGTCGCAAGAAACGTGAGTACCAGTAATCGTTCGTTTTCCACTAGTCAAATTGCTTGTAAATGCGTGAGATTTCACTGAATTTGTATGAATCGAACTACAGATTTTGATCAATGTGCCGCTCTGGTACTACGCGTTCAGCACCCTCTTCTACCCGTTCCTGACGCAGAGAACCAAGAGCAAGTTCGTCATTGCTCGGCCGTCCAAGGTCACCGAGACCCTCCTCAAGTAAGACTGACATTGTCTTGTTGCCTCGATTGCAATGTGATGTTACTTTGAGCATAATTTTGGAGCAATTTTCTATTTTTAATTTTTTGATAAATGCATGCTTCTTGAAGGTACATTCCGATTGAGGTCATCCCGGTGAAGTACGGCGGTCTGAAGCGCGACAATGACGCCGAATTCTCCGCCGAAGACGGCGAAGTTACTGAGCTCATTGTCAAGGCAAGCTCCACTGAATCCATCGAGGTCGAAGCCACTGAGGTATAAAATGTCCATTCATGAGAAAAAATCGATTGCTACGCTGTTCCTTGAAACAATTTAGAATTTTGCAGAGTTGTTTTAACATTACTTGTCTTGTTTCAGGCTGACACCACCCTGACATGGGACCTGACGGTGCTGGGTTGGGAGGTGAACTACAAGGAGGAGTTCGTGCCGAGCGACGAGGGCTCGTACACTATCATCATCAGGAAGGGCAAGAAGATGGCATCCGCGGAGGAGGCGGTCCGCAACTCGTTCCGCGCCGGCGAGCCGGGCAAGGTCGTGCTCACCGTCGAGAACTTGGCGCACAGGAAGAAGAAGGTGCTGTTCAGGCACAAGGCCAAGAGCGCCTCTGCCAAGAAGTGCTGAAAATTTGGGCGTTGGTTGGTGATGTGCCGAAGTTCAAGCGAATTCTTTGGATGTTGAGATGGTGTTGTGTGTGGATTAAACATTTTTACTTTCTTTGTCTGTAAGAAGAGTGCATCGTTTGTGACTGTGTGGCGATTGTTTCATTGGGTTGTTATTGTACCATGACATTATTTAACTGGGAATATAAAGAATCAAATCACTACAGAAATTTTGTGTGCTTTACTGAGTATCAAATTCAGAACTCGCCCTTCTCGTTCTGCTCGAACCAACCTCTCCCTCGAAAAGGACTGAATTGTATTCCCTTTCGTTGAATGGAAATCGGTATTACTCGTTCTAGAAGGTTTGCCTTTTCTCGAGTGTAGAGGCTTCAGGCTTGCAATGTTGCTAGCCACGGCCGCTCGCTCTCACTGCCAAAACCGTGCATTCCGCTGCCTATGTGAACATGGCGAGCTCTTTTACTGTACAATAAATTTAATACCATCCATCCATTCCTTTCATCCCAATAGATTTATTTATATCTCATTTGGCAGTAGAGATTCTCTAACAAACTAGTATAGTGCCTGTGCTAACGCTACGACGGCAGTACACCCGCTTATCAATTAAATGAGAAGATAAGTATGAATACAACACTTAATAATAAAAGAGAAATTTAGAATTTTAAATGAATTTAGAAAGAAAAACGGAACTAAATGGAGGTCGAATGGGCGAAAACGGGCTCCCAAAAGATTTTAAATCAAGAAAGAGAAAGAAAAAAATAATTTCCTGATTTTAGATTTTTTTTTTGCAGCTTCCACAGACGCTGGGCTTGACCAGCGCAAGGGGGAGGGAAGGCCAAGGGTGGCCGGCCGGTCGCAGTGGGTCGGCACTGGTGCGGCGAGATCGCTGGCACCGGCGCCTGCGGGGGAGGAGGTGATGGCTTAGGTTACCTCCAAAATTCGGCGATCTTTACAAGAGGGAGCACTTGGGGATTTACGCAATGCGATGGGGTAGAGGAGAGCTCGTCGGCTTTTATAGCCCCGAAACAAGCATATTTATGGAAACCATAATTTGGGATCAAATCAGATTGGGAGGAAATTTTGGCAATAGAGCACGAAATTTGGGGAATTAACACCATAGATGGAAAGAGGAGATTTGGTGCGGGATTGATGGAGCTTTGGAGCTTCTTTCTTGCTTTAATGGAGGGAGGGAAGAGAAGAAGCTTCTCTAGTCTGGGCTGCAGCTAGAAGAAGCTACAGTGAGTTGCCTTCATTTTTTTTAAAATATAGAAGGATTTTTGAAAAGATAGCACATTAGGTTAAAAAATTCTAGAAAAATTCTCAAAAAAACTTTCGATTATTTTGTACTTAATAAAATTATTTTTAAAAAAAATTAAATTATAAATTTGCCGAGACACGGCGTGCAGGTCGTGACCAAAGAACCTCGCCGCGTCAACAAAGCCACCGATGACGACCGTGGAGCCATTGCAGACCTGCGTTCTACTGGCCGCGCTGCCCCATCTCTCGGTTTCCTTTTCCCAGCACGTAATGTATGGTCCTTTCCTTTTCCAAGACGTTTGTTTCCTTTTCCTTGATTCCAGGACATTTGTTTCCTTTTCCTTGTTGATGCTGGAGGTGAGGGAAGGTATGTTGTGGGCCACAGGGATGATTTCGGAAAAATATGGAAAAATAAATGCGCTCACGACCACTGGATCCGCAAGAAAAAAAGATAAAATTAAATGATTGCTCGCCGCCACTGGTTCCATGAGAAAAAATTGAAAAAATTAAGCAAAGACTCACTGCATCACTGGTTCCTTAGATAAAAATGAAAACAAAATTCACGCTCTCGTGCGGCTGAAATTAGGCTCTATGGGGCTAGATCCGTAAAAAGTCTCGAGAAGGGTCATATTCGGAAAAAATACGATCACAATGCCGTGACAATAAAAAATTCAAGTCTTCTTTCCTTACATGCGGATCCTCCCTGTTTATTTCCTTGATTGATTCACCCTCCTTCCAAATATGTAGTACGTACAATTTTGGCCAGTAAAAAATTCAAGTCTGGTTTCCTTGCATGCGGATCCTCCTTATTTATTTCCTTGTTTGATTCGCTCTCCTTCCAAATATGTAGGTGGGGAGGTCTGCATTTGTGGGCTCTGAGGATGATTAGACACACTAAATAATGGCCATCGGATGTGGGTGAGTAAAACTGAGGAAAGATCTGAGACGTTCATTTTGATGAATGTAAGTTTTTGGGGACGTTTTGCTGGGTGCACGAACATTGGGCCATCTCTAATGAGGTGCATTATTTAGGGTGGACGTAGGAAAAATTGCTTAGGTGCATTATAAAGGGGTATAGATTAATAGATAGATCTAATTTCTATTGTTCACCATATGCTGCTAATATAATAAATGGTTGTTGACGGTTTTGACACCGCAAACTGGCCAGGCCTCAAGTAAGAAAGTGTAGATTCTGTTTGTTTTTACTGTGAATTCTGGATTAGCCCCAACAGCTGAATAGAAACAAACAACCCTATTCTAATAATCGATACTTATAATCCAGACCACTCATATACACTAGAATCTACAATCAATCCATTTTATATGTGCTTCCGTAGATTTTGATGAATACAAATATAAAAATACCACTGGAAGTTCTAAGTAATTACCCACCAAATACTATCCCAGAATCTAGAATCCAAAATACAGAATCAGCTTCTCTGTAACCACAATTCAAAATCAGGTTTTAAATAATCCACAGCAAAAACAAACACACAATAAGAAAGTCGCACAATAAGAAAGTCGCACAAATAGGCGTGGCGGTCATGTTGTCGCCCGATTCCTGCTCTGCACCCTAAAATCCTCAACCCAATGGAGTAGACGTGGGCGGCGGACGGCACCGGCGACGCGCGCTGGCGCAGAACCACAGCACGACAGCGGGTCGCCCGCATAGACGTGCTTGCGATGGTCACACACAGGCCAGAAACACAATTTGCGCCAGATCAGTTCAACTTCAACCAACCAGCGGCGTAGGAAAGATGGGAAGCTAGTCTAGCTACCCTGTAGGCAAGTTTAATATCTGCATATGCAGTCCAACATAGCAGGATGTTAACCGCGTCTAAAACTACCGAACACAGATTTCTTTTTTGTTAGGGCAATATACTTTACATAGATTGTAGATGCCACCATGTAACGAAGCATATCCCATTGGTAGTAGCAATATAGTACTACTGCATAACACCAAGCAGTTAAGCTACCTCATAATAATGATGTGAGTATACCATGAGTACATAAAGAAAATAGTTGACGACATAGCATTTAGAAGAAATAACAACATCTAGGTATCTAACATCACCACAAACACGCCAATCAACGGTGCTGACTAATAACTGACACAAGAGATTTCTACAACATGGAAATAGGTGGCTTAGGCAGCAACCTCATCATCCTCCTCTTCCTCTTCATAATCTTCCTCCTCCTCGGCCGTAGCGTCCTGGTACTGCTGGTACTCGGCTACCAGGTCGTTCATGTTGCTCTCGGCCTCCGTAAACTCCATCTCGTCCATGCCCTCCCCAGTGTACCAGTGCAAGAAGGCCTTCCTCCTGAACATGGCTGTGAACTGCTCGCTGACACGACGGAACATCTCCTGGATTGAGGTTGAGTTGCCGATGAATGTGGATGCCATTTTCAGGCCCGTAGGTGGAATGTCACATACACTCGACTTCACATTGTTGGGGATCCATTCCACAAAGTATGATGAGTTCTTGTTCTGCACATTCAGCATCTGTTCATCCACCTCCTTGGTGCTCATCTTTCCACGGAACATGGCTGAGGCAGTAAGGTAGCGACCATGCCGGGGGTCAGCAGCACACATCATGTTCTTGGAGTCCCACATCTGCTGGGTCAGTTCTGGTACAGTGAGGGCACGGTACTGCTGCGAGCCCTGCGAGGTCAGTGGAGCAAACCCGACCATGAAGAAGTGGAGACGTGGGAAAGGGATCAGGTTCACAGCAAGCTTCCGGAGGTCAGAATTCAGTTGGCCAGGGAAGCGAAGGCAGCAGGTAACACCACTCATGGTTGCGGAGATGAGGTGGTTGAGATCACCAACTGCAAAACAAAAACAAAGCTCAAAAACCATGATAAAATACATACTTGTAGAAACACGACAACAAAGCTTTAACAAATAACTAAGGTGCTGTAAACTAAGAATGTTCATCTTTTCACTCCATAGTAGTAACATATTACTTCAGGCATCAGAGAAGGAATGCATTTCACTATTGGTACTAAAATAATTATATCAAATAGAAAGCATCTAGTGAAAACAACAGTCTTCGTCCATATGCCATACTACACAAGGTATAAAACTTAGTATCTACATGTAGATAATTAGTAGCATAAAACATATGTAATTATGTACTGAAAGTTCCTCAGCAAGACAATGATTTGTAAGTTTACATTGTAACAACAAGAGATAGTAGATAAGCAAGTCAGCATGTTGGCAAAGTAACAACTAACACTGCTCACAGTCACACTAGACACCATGGACTAACACGTAGAAATGAGAAATGATCACTTTTGTAGCCCTCCTTGCCACCGGAATCACAAATCTAGCACCCTGCCCACGGAAATTGCAAATCTGAAACCCCCTCCCACCCAAAAAAAAAGAGCTCCCGCGCTCCCCCACCGCGGAATCCGGCATGCTGCGCTCCGGGAGGGAGCAAGCTCCCACGGCCGGCGAGCGGCTATGCCGCAGGAACCGAGCACGGAAGCGGCAGGCGAGCGCGCGCGCGCGCGGGGGGGGGGGGCTAAATTTGCAATTCTGGTGAGGAGGTGGCTACAAAAGTGACCACTTCTAAAAATGAAGATTATAGCGTACCATGCAATTCATAACAATCAAGAAAGCTAGTACATAATATGAAGAGGGCATGTCGCACGAAGCAGGAACAAAAAGATCATTATGTTGCCAATTAAGCCAGACTCTAATAGAGTACTGAACAACATATGAGAGAAGACCGCATCACATTTGTGCACTTACAGGTGGGTGTTGAGAGCTTCAGCGTGCGGAAGCAGATGTCATAGAGAGCCTCATTGTCAAGAACCATGCACTCATCCGCGTTCTCAACAAGCTGGTGAACAGAGAGCGTAGCGTTGTAGGGCTCCACGACAGTATCGGACACCTTGGGCGATGGGAAGACCGAGAATGTCAGCATCATCCGATCCGGGTACTCCTCCCTGATCTTGGAGATGAGCAAGGTGCCCATTCCGGAACCAGTGCCTCCTCCCAGTGAGTGGCACACCTGAAATCCTGCATGAAAGAGAAAGATGTAATCGCGCGCACACAGCTAATTCTACATTACTCACTGATAAGAACTGAGTACCCAGCAAAAACACTATAAATTAACTGGATAATTCTTCAATAGTCTCATGAATCGATTAGATCTAAGCCGAAATGTTCAGATCTACAAGCTCAGGACACATACAATGCCGCATAAACCCTAGATCTACAGGCCACATGACTCCATAAATCGAACAGAAAAGGGCAAAAACCTCAGATCCAGCGGGATACACACATACCTTGCAGGCAATCGCAGTTCTCGGCCTCCTTGCGGACGACGTCAAGCACCGAATCGATGAGCTCGGCGCCCTCGGTGTAGTGGCCCTTGGCCCAGTTGTTGCCGGCGCCGGACTGGCCGAAGACGAAGTTGTCGGGGCGGAAGATCTGGCCGTAGGGTCCCGACCGCACCGAGTCCATGGTGCCTGGCTCGAGGTCCATGAGCACCGCGCGGGGCACGTAGCGGCCGCCGCTGGCCTCGTTGTAGTAGACGTTGATGCGCTCCAGCTGGAGGTCTGAGTCGCCCGCGTACTTGCCGGTGTGGTCGATGCCGTGCTCGTCGCAGATCACCTCCCAGAACTTGGCGCCGATCTGGTTGCCGCATTGTCCGCCCTGGATGTGGAGGATCTCCCTCATGGCGGAGGCGCGGGGGATGGGACGGGAGGATCGGACTATGGGTTACGGCGAGTTGGGGTTTTGGAGGAAGCGGAGGCGGAGATGGCGGAGGAGGAGGAGGAGGGGAGTTTTATGAATTTTTTTGGAGGAGGAACCGACGGGTGAGGTTACCGGAATGCGCCATTCGAAAATGTTTCCTGGTGGCGTTTTTGCTGATTAGTCCTGTGTAATGCAAGTATTTTGTTTTCCGCACTGATCATCGTATTGTATGGCCATAGTTCACCGTATGTCTTACATAGATCCTAACGGTCGATCTTTACATTAGCGTGCAAAGATATTATCTGAATGTTTAAAGTGGCGAAGTCTGAATTGGATGTTGTATAATAGCAATCCTAGCTTACTGAAACTTTTAAGTTTATGTCACTCCCGACAGTGCCAACGATCATCGCATGTTAAATGCAATTTCGACTAGGAGGGTCTGGGCTGAATCTATCTACTGTTAACCTATCTATATATCTAAAAACAACTAGTGTGTTTGCACCAAAATTTAACAGATAGGGTCAAAATCGGCTGTCCAAGATCAACAAGATACGACCAGGATACAGATTAAAGATATTTGAAAACGGAACATGTTATTAAGGAAAGCACCATCCAAATAGAGGCCGGTACGGATTCTACTCCTAATGTGTTGTACCAGAACTCTATCGGCCAATGGGTATAAAAGAGGTCTAGAGGTGATAAGAAAAGCTGTCCAGAGCCAATCAACCAATTCGCGTCTACTTTTCATCTACTTTTCCGTCGACTAGGAGTAGTTTATGTAATTTAGTCTTCTTGTAATTCGATCTTGATCAATAAAGTTGCGCATCGCCGATTGTTGATCTCCATCAATTACGCCTAGGTTCGATTTATTCTGATTTTGCTGCGCATCGCCTTCTTCAGAATCGATCTACACTTATCCTTTGATTAACCTTAATCGGCTAGTTAGATTTACCCTTTTTTATCTTGATTTAATCGGCTTTTGAGCTGATTGAATCTAAACCGATTGATCTTCACGATCGGCTAATTAGATTTATCTTGTTACTTGATCTTGATCGGCTTCAAGCTGATTGAGTTTAAGCTGATTGATCATTACGATCGGCTTTGAGTGAATTTTATATTTTTTTACTTTGTTGATTACAGGTCAAATCGACTGGCACGCTCTGAACTAGGTGTTCGTCTGGTGTGCTGTCGTTAGAAACCCTACTTCATGTTTTTGACGCCAACAGTGATATTCAAGACACCTCCTTCATTTTAAGGGCAAGAAAATCCCATAATAATCCTAAATTCTAGAAATTCTCACATTAATCCCGCCACTTATTTTGGTGGGGCCAGATTATAACAGTGCAGATTAATCATATATAACAAATACAATTGTATTTCAATCATTGGAAGTAGGGTTGTATATCAAAGAAAGGATCTCTACCACTTATTTTGGTAGGGCTAAATTATAACGGTAACGACCCCTATTTTTACAAACTTGCAAAAATAGAAATTTAATGTGCATTCCGTACTAGTCCCATGATCAGTAGCTAGTACGCACATACACCAATTGAAATCACAACCATACAACAAATATTATTAGGCGGAAGCTATTACATAAAGAAAACTCTTACAACTCAGAAATATAGCAGCTAAAGAAGCAAGGTCTTGTAGTGTGCCCATCCAACACCCGCAGGCAACTGACAAGGCATAATCTCTAGAAAGATCACGACGAAGAAAAACCCGCAATCTGCGACGGAAGAAACCTTCGAAGCCTCGCTAACTTATCCACCTAAAAACCACATATAAGCAAGGGTGAGTACTTTCGTACTCCGCAAGACTTGAGCAAAGCCTATAATATATGCAAAGCTATTTCAAAGGAGGTCACTATGATTAATTTGCATAAAGCGAAATTGACATTGTAAAACAAGTTATTTGCAAACGGAATTTATAAAAGCATAATCGATCGATATGAAATAAGTAAAGCATAAGTAATACTCACAACCCATCGTGAATATCGAATAATCCAGAAATGGAATCCATCAATGTCGATCCTTTGACATGAAAACAAAAGCTGCTAAACAAGTTCCAAACCACAACCCATTTTAGAAAATTAAACATTTAACTAGTGCAAGTTCACCAAGTTTCCCATGACCAGAGGGCGGCTAATCGATTAGATTTACACTCTGCAGAGGTGTACAACTTTACCCACAAGTCATGACCTTTTCTTTTTGCCGCATGTTTCACGCACCTTTGGCGTGTGGCCAGAATGTTCATGACGAAAACCTTTACATTATCTAATTTAACTTTGCACCAAAGACCGGACGATAAAACCCACGCTATCTTTGGAAGAACTCGAGCATAGGAATGTTGGAACTTCCCATAGACGTGGCGCACACCATTGTATTGGTAAGTGTTGTTCCCAACACCTCGGTGTGGGCACCCGTGAGAGCAAACCTCGAAAGGAGAGCCCAGTACTACTTGACCTACCAATGTGCAAAGTTAAACTAGATAACTTAATTGGTTTAAGGAAGCCCCATAACAACACTTGTGGTTGTACGGATTATCTTGGATCATACAACACTGAGTTCGGTCCTTAATTTGACACGGGCGATACTCCACCCTACACTACGTGCACATCCCTCTGCACCTCCGGCTATTGCCAATAATCGCCCGCATCAAAACCATAGTTTTATTTTGGGTTTTTAATCAAAATACCCATAACCAACAGCTACAATTACAACATTTTTCATTTCTCAAGAAACACATTTTGATCTGATCATCATCATCATTTATTCTAAAAGCATGGCTAAGCATGGATAAAAGTAATCGCATATACACATGATGACATTAAGTAATTGTCTAAGTGTCGGCGTTTCGAGCACCGGCAAGTAAATTTGTAAGTCTAAGGGGTCGCGCGTTCCACTCCCTGAATGGTTAGACTCGGAAGTCCAAGATGTATACTGGTTCGGGCAGAAAGTCCCTACTCCAGTTTGTGTGGTGGCGTTGTATTCCCTTTAGTACAGATGACTGCACAAAGTTTTACAAGTGAGAGTGCTAATGGCTTAGCGCGATGAGTTCGATTGCCCTCTCCCGGGGGTTCCTGCCTCCTTTTATACGAAAGGAAGGAGCAGGTTACATTGAGAATTGGGAGAGGACGAGATGACCTACGCTAGGGGCTTCGGTCCTTCGTTCTGCTGACTGATCATCGCCCGTCTTGCCCATGCTTGGTCGGTAGCTTAGATGGTCAGGGCGGTTAGGTATTTCCCCGGGAAACGGCGTACCTGCCCTCTGCGAACCTTACGAGTGTTGACGTTGCTGCGTTCGACGTGGGAGTTGCCTCGGGAGAGAGCGTGTCTTCGTACTGTGTGTGACCGGCTGATGGGACTGGGAGCATGACTTTGGTCAGTCATTAAACCTTCTAGGGAAGGAGCCACCTGCCCTTGTATAGTCACTTCGATTGACCCCGTTCGTGGGGTACGTGGCGGTTGTCCGGTAAAGGCTTCGACACGCGCCCTTGGCGAGGGTTGTCTTGGCACGACGGAGTCGAGGATCCCGACCTGCGAGGGTCGGGAGCCTCGCTGGTCGGAGCCGGGGCCGTCTCGTGGCGGATCGGAGCCTCGCCTGGTCGGAGACACTTCCCTCGGCTGGTCGGGAAGGGATGTCTCGCGTGGCCTCGCGGTGCTTGATCGGTAGTGGGCTAGAGTGGCTGTTGGGCTTTGAGTGCTTGAGGTCACGGTTCGTCGCCGGGACGTTGGGTTACCTCTGTTTATAAGTATTCGTCAGTAGCCCCCGAACCCCCGAGTGATTTCGACAGATTCGGTTGGGGGTTGAGCTTGGATGAGAGTAGTGACCGGGCCCGAGTGGTTGATCCGACCGATTAGGTCAAATGATTTCTGCCAGGTGTACCCCGACGCATCCGACGGCTGCCCTGGAATTTAGCCTGGGGCATTCGAACCGCCGGGGGCTTTAAATCACCTTGTTGTTCACGCCAAGACGCTTGCGCGCGCCTCGCTGCTCGTCTTACGGGCGCCGGGTTACGGTGAGGCGCCGTTTTCGACGCTTGCATTTGTTGTGGAGATGTTTAATCTCCCTTTGTCTGGGTATAAAAGGACATTATGGCTTGTTTGAGGGATAAACCCTTAGACGAGAATCCTTTCTTTTGCTTCCTTGAAATGGCTTCGGGGCATCCTTTAGTCTTCGGCTTTGGTGATGATGTTGTGGTAGAAGAAGAAGACCCTTTGACTGAGCTTTGGGCTGAGTTCGACCAGGCGATGGCCGAACTCCGGGAGGAAGAAGCTGCAGCCCGTGATGCTGCTGCCGTCGATGTGCTGCTCGAGGTCGTCCCGAGACTCGAGGTAGCAAGGGGGGCCCTCCTAGAGGCGATGGCGCGAGGGCGCCGACTGTAGTTGGTGCGGCTACGTCGATGTCGCTGAACGGCAAGAGGCGCATCGGCGTACCGTTCCACATCTGCGGCGGCCGTCCCGTCGACCAGGCAAGGGCCTACCAACATGACGTCGGTGCTACCGATGCCGCACGGATGTTAAAAGGCTTTGGCGCGGAGGCAGCCCTGCCGTAGTGTGGCGTAACTACTCTTGTATCTGTCGGGTATTATATTGTAAAGTTGTGTAAAGTTTGAGCCTGTTGGCCTATAATGAAATCTCCTTTTTCTTTGTGATGAGTTTTCTTTGTTTGAGTTTGTTCGAATTGCTCGTTTACTCGTCGTAGCTAGACCGTGCCTTGGTCGGCAGGGACGACCGCGATGCCTCTGCGAGGTTTGGGTGTCCGAGTGCCGTGCCTTGGTCGGCAGGGACGACCGTGATGCCTCTGCGAGGTTCGGGTGTCCGAGTGCTTGTTTAACGTCGTAGCTGGACCGTGCCTTGGTCGGTAGGGACGACCCCGATGCCTCTGCGAGGTTCGGGTGTCCGAGTGCTCGTTTAACGTCGTAGCTGGATGTAGGCTCGTTTTACGTCGTAACTGGACGGTGCCTTGGTCGGCAGGGACGACCGCGATGCCTCTGCGAGGTTCGAGTGTCCGAGTGCCGTGCCTTGGTCGGCAGGGACGACCGCGATGCCCCTACGCGGGGTTCGGGTGTCCGAGTGCCGTGCCTTGGTCGGCAGGGACGACCGCGATGCCTCTGCGAGGTTCGGGTGCCCGAGTGCCGTGCCTTGGTCGGCAGGGACGACCGCGATGCCCCTGCGCGGGGTTCGGGTGTTCGAGTGCCGTGCCTTGGTCGGCAGGGACGATCGCGATGCCTCTGCGAGGTTCGGGTGTCCGAGTGCCGTGCCTTGGTCGGCAGGGACGACCGCGATGCCTCTGCGAGGTTCGGGTGCCCGAGTGCCTTGCCTTGGTCGGCAGGGACGACCGCGATGCCTCTGCGAGGTTCGAGTGCCCGAGTGCCGTGCCTTGGTCGGTAGGGACGACCGCGATGCCCCTGCGCGGGGTTCGGGTGTCCGAGTGCCGTGCCTTGGTCGGCAGGGACGACCGCGATGCCTCTGCGAGGTTCGGGTGTCCGAGTGCCGTGCCTTGGTCGGCAGGGACGACCGCGATGCCCCTGCGCGGGGTTCGGGTGTCTGAGTGCTCGTTTAACGTCGTAGCTGGACCGTGGGCTCGTTTTACGTCGTAGCTGGACGTGTGCTCGTTTACGTCGTAGTGGACGTGGGGCATCCATCCCGAGTCCTCGTCCGCGAGGGTAGCCGCGAGAGGGCGCCGCCTATCCCACACGTATACCCCATCCGCAGTGTGGGACTGGAGGGGTGAGCGACACGCGCCATCGGCGTTGGTTTGAACGCCGTGCTCGTGGAGCTTATAACGGGTAGTCCGAGTGGGTCTGGGAGGTCCGCCCAGGGGGACCCTTCCGAGCGGACGGTCCCGAGTAGGGTGTCCCGCCTGCGTGGGGCGACCCATAAGAAACCTTTCTTTACTCAATCCGTATGGGCCTCGGGTCGTCCGTGACCTGTGGCACACCGGCTCGCCGCTCATCGATGAGCTCCGGTAGAGGTGATTGGGTCGTCAGCCGACCTAACCGAGGGCCCACCGCGGGGCTCACCTCATACTTGCCCTCGCTCGAAGTTTGCCGGGCGCCTTGAGCCTATCCGGTGGGTAGGCCTTTTGAACCTGACTTTTAGGCTGGGCCCTGGCGCAAGCCACAGAGCCTTTGCCATTTCGGGGCCGCAGCGGCCCAGTGGGCCTCTCGCACGCGCCCCAGAGCAACCGTCGTGGCCTCAAGGTGGAGACCGAGAGGTTACAAGACGCGCTGCCCGGGGGCGGCGACTTTATGGCTCTGCCGTTTTGTCAGGATTAAATGCAGAGTGGAATTGGAAACCGGGAGTTACCAGGCTAGCGTGAATGGACACGACGCTTCACTCGAGGGGGTGCCTGTTCGGTCGGCGCCTGCTCGTCTTCTATATATACGTTGCTGGGGCGCTTTTGAGTAGTTACGCTCGCTTGCTTTCCTCGCCTCCTGTCCCTAAGACAAAAAAGGAACAACAAAGAGCCAAGAGAAAGAAAACTCAGCCTTCTCTTCTCCTCGCCTTTCCGTCGCCTTTTCTGCAAGAATGTCGTGGCCGGAGTGCTCTGCCCAGGCCAGCCGCGCGCTCGGCTTGGTGAAGAAGGGCTTCCTCCCTGCGCAAGATTTCTCCGGTTGGAGGGTGCCGACGGGAGCGGCTGCCCCCTCGCCGGGGGACGACGAGGTCGTGGTGCTTGCCTCTTTCTTCAAGCGCGGCTTCGGCTTGCCGTTGCACCCGTTCGTCCGGGGGCTGCTCTTCCATTACAAGGCGGAGGCGCACCATCTTAACCCCAACGGGGTCCTCCACATCGCCATATTCATCACCCTTTGTGAGGCTTTCCTGGGAATCGAGCCGCATTGGGCGCTGTGGAGGCATTTCTTCCAAGCGAGGCTCTGGAAGGACAAGCCGACGAGGCCGCGGCGCCATTGGTGGCTCGCCTCCGCCGGTCCGACCGGAGCACGGAGTACCTCGAGGTCAAGCTGCCGTCGTCCAACAAGGGGTGGCGCTCTCAGTGGTTCTACGCTCAGAACGTTGGAGACAGCGCCCCGCCCTTTACCGGCAAACTTCCCGTGGCGGGGGAGGAGTGGAACTGGGGCGCCGAGAAGCGAGAGAAGAACAAGGTGGCCCTGATCGTGGAGCAGGTCAGGGCCCTAAGGAGGCAAGGGCTCTCCGGGGACGTGGTCGTGCGCGCCTTCATGAGGATCGCGTGCAACCTCTTGCGCCTGCACCCGCCCCTGTTCGTCGAGGGCGTCCGACCGGATGAGGATGGCGGAGCCCGAGCTGGCCGCGACGGAAGTCGAAGCCCGGGTGGACGCCGTCATGGGAGGAAGCGCCACGGAGGCGGCGGGCGGCCACCCGGAGCCATTCTCGGCGGCCCACGCTCCAAATCTGGTAGGTCGGCCGGACTTCTTTTCGCCCCTCTTTTCTTTGCGTTTGACGCCTGGTCTGACCAGTGCTTTTTATCTTCTAGGGGCTCTTGGGCATGTCCTCCCGGGCACCGCTCCCGGGAGACAAGGAGGTGAGGGCGGCAGCCCGAGCGAAGGCCGCAGAGCTCAACTCCTCCCGCAAGAAGCGGAAGGAGGAGAGGAGGAAGAAGAAGAAGAAGGAGCGCGCGGCGAGGGCCGCGCGCGGTGAGGACGTGTCGGAGGCCACTGCTGTGGGTGCAACCTCCACCGACAGCAGCGGAAGCACCGATCACGCAGCGCCTTTGTGGGTTCTTTCGACCGCCACTGGGCCGACGGTCGGGCGTGGACCTGCCG
Source organism: Otatea glauca (assembly GCA_036346275.1). NCBI lineage: Eukaryota > Viridiplantae > Streptophyta > Magnoliopsida > Poales > Poaceae > Otatea > Otatea glauca. Next base: position 60,354,910 of record CM070721.1, read on the forward strand.
GAGGGCGACACCACAGGCCCCACGGCCGTGGTGCCTCAGGCGGAGGGTGACCACGCGGTTGCCCTCATCGTCACGCCTTCAGCGGCGGCAGCTTCAGGGAAACGACCGGCAGATTTGCCCCTCGGAGGGGGACCGGCGAAGAGGGCGCGCCTGCCGCGCACCCGCTCGGCTCAGTAAGTACTTCTTTTCTTTTGTTCAAACATTTTTGCAGCTAAGCCGCCCGAACCGCTTTTGAGTGTTTGCGACGTGCAGCGCTTATACGGGTGTGACCGTGGCGCGTCTTGGGGCGGTTCCGCATGGGACAGCGCTGCAGGGGGTTCCAGAGGTGCCGATCGGGTTGGCGCCGATCGTGGTGCTGGCGGCCGAGGGCGCGCCCGCCCACGAGGCCGAGGTTGGCGAGGAGCTCCCGACGCCTCGATTGGGAACACCGCCGCCCGACGTGGTCACCCCTGTGGAGGAAGAGATGGCGGCGCTGCCGGAGATCGTGCCAGCCGAGACGGCGCTGGAACCAGAGGTGCCCGACCCCTCGCCCCTGGGGGAGGTGCCGACCGAGGTCCGCGCAGCGAGGTCGCCGAGGGACCTGGGGACCAATCCCACCATCGCTGCCGATGGTGCTCGACGGGTAGCGCCCCGCCCGAGCAGATGACCAGGGGCCCATCGCCGGAGAGGCCCCGAGTCGTGGTCGGTGGCGAGCAGAGGAGAGCGAGTGGGTCGCTCTTGACAAAGGCGTTACGGGCCAGAAGCGAGATGGAGCCGGTCCGAAGGTCGACTCTTTGTCCGAATCTTCGGTAGGCGTTGGACGCGATGGTCGGGGGAGTCCGGCCGATCAGCTTGGTAAGTTGACGAAAGAACCCAACTTATAAAATTCTGACGTACGCGCTGTGAGGCTAACGGATAGTCATCACCTTGCAGCATCTGCGGGCTTGCTCGGACAGCCAGCGGGCGGCTGCCGTGGAAGAACGCGACCGGATGCGCCTTGAGTTATGCCTAGCTCAAGAGGCGCTGAGCGTGAGGCGGTCGGAGGCGGCGAAGGTCCGCCAGGAGCTTGAGGGTGCCGCTAAGGCTCTCTTCGATGAGCGCCTGGGGGCCCAGTCCCTGAGGACGAAGGTGGCGGAGCTCGAGTCTTCCTTGGCAGAGGCCACCGGCGCTAGGGATGCCGCCACCACCGCCCAGGGGGCAGCGCAAGCGCAGGTAAACCGTTTGCGGACCGAGCGGGACCATGCTCGGAAGGACGCTGACCGAGTCCGCTCCGAGCGAGAAGCCGCTCGGAAGGATCTAACCTCCTTGAGGACCTCCTACGAGGCGATCAAGCAAGAGGTCAGCAACCTGGCGAACTCCGTGGCCGGTAAGAGTCTCAACTTCTTTTTTAATTCTGTGGGCACTTTTCGTAAGTCGTGATCATCTGGTGCCGTTGCCATCTACAGAGGTGCAGAGGAACTTGGGCCTCGCGGTTGAGGAGCGGAAGGACACCCAGCAGGCCCGTGACGAAGTGGTTACGGCGCGGGACGTGGCTCAGGCGGCGCTGAAGGTTGCCGAAGACGGTCGGGCCGAGCTGGCCGCGGAACTGGAGGCCCTTTGCAAGGCCGGCCAGGACGTCTGCGCCACAGTCCTTGGAGCGCAGCGAGCCGAAGCGCTCTGGCGCCCTCGCTAGCCCGAGTCTTGGGGCGCGCTCGAGAAGGCGGTGATTGCCGGCGCGGCGCTTGGAGCTTCCTCGGCGTTGGTCAACACCATCTCGCACTACGATAGAATTGACCTCGCGGTGGTGAGCAGCGGCGTCGCCGGAAACCGGACCGATGGAGAGATCGACGGGTTCGAGTTCCTGGTCGAGCCGCACGCTCGGGAGATCGCCAGCCACGTCTCGCCGCAGGTCGCCCTCGAGGAAGGACAAAGCAGTTAGATTTATCCTTCTTTTTAATTGTAAAGACTATCATGCTTGCAAACAATTTTTAAGGTTAACAAGTTCCCGTACGCCTCTTGCCCCTTTTGTGTTTTTGGCTAACGTTTGACCGGCCATAGCTCTAAGGACCGCAAAGGTCACTTATGCGTAGGTCGGGTTGCTTCGGGAGGGGCTAAGAGAATAGGAATCTTGGTTACTCGGCAGTTATGCACACTTGTGAGGGATAGGAGTGTTCCCGACCGACAAAAGATCGCTCCCCTTGGGCGTTTCCTTCTTCCGCGAAGTGCCAGAACCATAGCCGCTGGGGCGTAGGCCATAGCACTTGGGTCGAGAGGATTACCGCTTGGGGAGGACCTCGTGACCAGTCGGGTCACCGACCGCACGCCAGCGTGAGCTAGTCGAGTTTGCGGGAGGAGTGTTCCGATCGACTAAAAGGTCACTCCACTTGGGCACTTCCTTCTTCCGCGCGCTACTTAGCAACCATAGCCGTGGGCGAGGTGTAACGCTTGGGTCGAGAGGGTTACCGCTTCGGGATGGACCTTGTGGTCGGTCAGTCCTGAGACCCGCATGAGCGCGCGAGCTAGCCGAGTTTGCGCGGGGGAGGAGTGTTCCCGACTGACTAAAAGGTCACTCCACTCGGGCACTTCCTTCTTCCGCGAAGCGCTACTTAGCAACCATAGCCGCTGGGGCGTAGGCCGTAACGCTTGGGTCGAGAGGGTTACCGCTCGGGATGGACCTTGTGGTCGGTCAGGTCACCGACCCGCACAAACGTCGACTAGAGGTAGCCTGAACGGGGGCGCCAAGGGGCGGCCCCCGAGCGTCGCAGGGCGACCAGGTGCTCGGAAAGATAAAGGTAAAGACCATGCCAGGGAAAAAGAAAAGAGTTTAGGGATAGAATCGCCTTAACTTTTCTATGTTCCAAGCGTTCGGAAGGATGCGACCGTCGGCGTCCTTGAGTCGAAAGGTGCCAGGTCGGAGAACCTCTACGACGGTGAAGGGGCCTTCCCAGGGCGGCGATAGCTTGTGCTTGTCTTTGCCGGTTTGGACCGTAGCAGACGGTCGCCCGGCGTTAAAGGATCGCCCTCGAACTGGGCGGTGTGGTAGCGTCGCAGAGCTTGTTGATATTTGGTGATCGCGGGATGGCTACGTCATGTGCCTCGTCGAGCTGGTCGATGGCGTCTTGTTGCGAGGCGAGCCCCCGAGCCTCATCGAAGGTTTGTAGTCTTGGGGCGCCATACTCTAGGTCTGTTGGCAAGATGGCTTCAGCGCCGAACACCATGAAGAACGGTGTAAACCCAGTCGCTCGGGTGGGCGTGGTCCGTAGGCTCCAGAGGACGGAGGGCAGCTCGGCCACCCACCGCCCTGCGAAGTGCTTGAGCCGACTGAAGATCCGTGGCTTGAGTCCTTGAAGGATCATGCCGTTCGCACGTTCGACCTAGCCGTTAGTCTGCGGATGGGCCACGGTTGCCCAATCGACACAGATGTTGAAGTCGTCGCAGAACTCGAGGAACTCCTTTCACGTGAACCTGCGTTAGTTGTCGGTGATGATAGAGTTGGGGACTCAACCAAAAACGATGTCGCGGAAGAAGATGGCGCTGTGCCGATGTGACGCCACGACCGCTTGCCTCTATCCACTTGGTGAATTTATCCACCGCGACTAGGAGATGAGTAAAGCCCCCGGGCGCTTTCTTGAAGGGCCCGACCGGATCGAGTCCCCAAACCGCGAATGGCCATGTGATGGGGATCGTCTGCAAGGCTTGAGCTGGCAGATGTGTCTGCCGGGCAAAGAATTGGCACCCTTCGCAGGTGCGCACGATCTGCTCGGCATCAGACACGGCGGTCGGCCAATAAAAACCTTGTCGAAGGCCTTTCCTCACGAGGTATCGGGTGCGACATGGTGACCGCAGACCCGCCATGGATATCGAAAGCAGCACCGCTTCCCTTGGTCGGCGAGAACGCACCTCGGAGGACCGGAGGGACTCCTCTTGTAAAGGTCTAGGTGACCAGACGAAAGATTTTGCCCGCGGCGAGACGCCGCCTCGGTCGGCCGGGAGGGAGCGACCCATCCGTCAAGCGATTGATGAAGAGCTTCCTCGGTCGGATTCACCGCTAGCACGCTGCGGTTCGACCGGGCAATCTGCGCCCGACAGCTACGGCGGTCGGGTGACCGTGCTAGGTGAATCGGAGACCGCTCGCCACCGAGTCGATTGGATGAAGGTTGCAGGAGGTTGCAGACAAAGATCCCGGGTGGGACTGACCCTCTGCTGGAGGCAAGATTGGCTAGGCAATCGGCCTCACTGTTGTGGCGTCTGTAGCTGTGGTGGAGCTCGAAACCTTTGAATCGCTCCTCGAGCTTGCGCACTTCCCCACAATATGCAGCCATACGGGCGTCTCGCGGCTCCGAAGCCTTCATGACCTGGTCGACGACAAGCTTGGAGTCCCCGCGGACGTAGAGTCAGCGAGCGCCGAGGTCGACAGCGATCCGGAGACCGTTGACGAGAGCCTCGTACTCGGCGATGTTGTTGGTCGCGTCGAAGAGCAACCTGATGGCGTATTGAAGCTTGTTCCCGAGTGGGGAAATGATGATGACTCCCGCACCCGCGCCGTTCTTGGTGTAGGATCCATCAAAGTACATTGTCCAGTACTCGGGGTCCTCGATCACTGGTGGCGCCTGGGCTTCGGTCCATTCGGCGACGAAGTCGGCAAGGGCCTGCGACTTGATCGCTGTCCGAGGGACGTATGTTATCTCGTGCACGTGAGCTCGGCGCCCACTTGCTATCCTTCCCGAGGCGTCGCGGTTGTGGGCGATCTCGCCGAAGCGGGGCGCGGTCACCACAGATGATGGCGTCTTTGGTGAAGTAATGGATGAGCTTTCTCTTGGCGGTGAGCACCGCGTGAAGCGGCTCGCACTGCGGTACAGAGCCTTGGACTCGGAAAGAACCTCGTTGATGAAGTAGATTGACCGTTGTACCTTGAGTTCACGGCCTTCCTCCGCTTCGTTCCACCACAAGGGCCGCGACCGACGACTTGAGCGATGGCGGCGATGTAGAGAAGCGGCGGTTCGCTGTCTTGCCGGCGACGAGATTGGAGGTGAGGATAGGAAGGCCTTGGCGGGTGAGGGCTTCTCGAGCCTCCCGGGTCCAGTGAAGCGGTCGGATTTCTTGAGCGACTGTAGAGCGACATTCGCGCGCCGCCGGCGACACGAAAGCGGCTCAATGCGGCAAGGCACCCGCTAGCCTCTGGACCCCTTTGAGATTAGGAACCGGCCCATTCTTGCGATCGTCGAGATCTTCTCTGATTGGCCTCGATTCCTCGCTCGAGAGACGATGAAGCCGGCGGCTTCCCTTGGGGACCCCAAGACGCATTTCGGGGTTGAGCTTTATACTGAACCGTCGGAGATTCGCGAAAGTTTCTTCCAGGTCGGCAATAAGGTCGTGCGCATTCTTGGTCTTCACGACGATGTCGTCAACATACGCCTCAATGTTGCGGCCGATCTGGATGTTGAAGCACGTTTGCATACATCGTTGGTATGTAGCGCGCGTTCTTTAGGTGAATCGGCATTGTAGCGTAGCGAGCGAGCGAACGGTGTGATGAAGGAAGTTGCGGTGGTCGGACTCCTTGATGCTATCGGTGTTAGCTGAGTAGGCATCGAGAAGGAAAGAGACTCGCACCCGCGGTGGAGTCGACGACTTGGTCGATCGCGGGGCAAGGGGCGGGTCCTTGGGACACGCTTTGTTGAGACTTGTGTAGTCAACACACATTCTCCATTGCCCATTTTCTTTTTACAAGTCTGAGGTTGGCCACCACTCGGGGTGGCGGACCTCTTTATAAACCTGCGACCAAAAGCTTGGCAATCTCCTCCTTATGATCCTGCGCCTCTCCTCGTCGAGCGGCGCGGCGTTAAGCGGCCGGCTTTGAGCACGGTCGAATGCTCAAGGAGTGCTCGGCGACTTCCTTGGGATTCTCGACATGTCGGAGGACCTCCATGGGAAGACGTCTTTGTTAGCGCGAGGAAGTCGATGGCGCGCTTTCCTATTTGGCGGGGCGTGGCTCGACCGGACGGTCTTGGTCGGATCGCAGAGATCGACGCGACCTTCTTCGTGTCCTCGGCGGACTTGAAGGATCCCGCCCCGACTGCTTTGGACTCGGGGCGGACTCGAGGCTTCCCTCACGAGGTTGTCGAGCTCGGCAGACGCGATGATCTGCCGAGGCAAGCTCTAAGCTAACTGCGCTTCGCGATTGTAGGCAAGCTGGAAAGATGATGCCACGGTGATGACTCCTCGTGGCGGGCATCTTCGGCTTGAGGTAGGCGTGGTGGGGCCGCCATGAACTTGGCGTAGCATGGCCGCCCAAGATGGCGTGATAGGGCCGGAAATCCACAACCTCGAAAGTGAGGTCTCGGTGCAAAAATTCCTGGTTCCCCAAAGGTGGCGGGCGGTCGATCGCCGGCGGATGGGCTCTTGGCGCCGTGGATGACGCCGTGGAAAGGAGCCTTGCTCGGTCGGAGACTCGGCGAGAATCCCCATGGCGTCGAGCGTCTCGTAGAGGATGTTGAGGCCGCCGCCATCCATGAGCACCTTGGTGAGCGCTTCTTCCCCACGATGGGGTCGACCACCGGCGGGTATCTTCCGGTGGGGGCGTGGTCGGTGATCGGCCGATCAAAGGTGACCGAACTCGACCACGGAGGTATTGAGGGCGGCTAGTGAGGCGGTGTGGACCTCACGGTGGCGGTTTGGTGGCGCTTGTCGGCGTAGCACGCCGTCCGCCGAAAATCATGAGGCGGCCCGTCGGGTTCGGGAACTCGTCGTCGCCTTTTCTCCACGGCCGTGGGGCGTGGCGGTTTCTTTTTTGCCCGTGGCGTCGTGGGGGTGCAGGAGAGGAAGTGCCTCAGGACTTCGCAGTCCCGGTACTTATGTTTGACGGGGAACCCGTGGTTCGAGCACGGGCTGTCCATCAATTTCTTGAAGTGGTTAGGCGCGACGGTCGGTCGCGCCGGCCGCTGGCGGCGGTCGGCGATGGCGACCACAGGGGCTCGCGGACTGTTTTCCATGCCGCCCGTTTGTCGGAGCGGCGGAAGAGATCCGGTCGGACCGGGGCTCTTCTGGGCCTTTCCTCCTTCGAAGATGGCCCCCACCTCCTCGCGGGGCGTGGTTGGTGGCGATGTCAAGGAGCTCCTTGGTGGTCCTGGGCTTGAGACAGCCCAGCTTGTGCACCAGGGCCTTGCAGGAGGTGCCGTAGATGAATGCTCCCACGACATCGGCGTTGGAGATGTCGGGGAGCTCGTTGCATTGGCGGGAAAACCGCCGGATGTAATCCCGGAGGGTTTCCCTTGGCTGCTGCTTGCAGCCCTTCAGGTCCCAGGAGTTGCCAGGGCGCTTGTAAGTGCCCTGGAAGTTACCGACGAAGAGGGTCTTTAAGTCGGCCCAGTTCCTGATGGTTTTGGCGAGCAAGTACTCGAGCCAAGCTAGGCCGAGTCCGCAAGGTAGATGGGGAGTCTTGGATGATGAAGAGATCATCCGTCGCTCCCCCGCCGACATCTTGGCCGGTAGTCTTCAAGCCGAACACCGGGTTCGTGGCCCGATGTACTTGGCGATGTTAGTGGGCGCCAGACCGGCGCGGAAATCCGCTGTCGGATCCTCGGCGGCCCGTGGTCCGGGACCATCGGGGCTTGGGCCTGCGGCGGTGGCGCCGCCGTCCACTATCGTGAGTGGGCGGCCTCCTCGCCGCCTTTCTCCGCGCCTCGGGTGGCGCGAACGTCGTAAGCGTCCCGGAGGCGCCGGCGCACCGGGTGCGCGAGGCCTGGGGTGGCTCGTGGTGTGGCGCCGCCAGCCGGACCAGCGGCCGGCGGTCGCGCGGCACAGTGGCCGCCGAGGTGGCGTCGGGCGGTAGGGCCGGAGGCTGCATGTGTTGCACGACCGCACGCTCCACCAGCCCCCGGAGGTTCTGGTACGTGGCCTTGGCCTCCGGGTCGGCCGGCTCCGGAAGGCCTCGAAGCATCGCAGCCGCGGCCACGTTCTGGCTTGCATGGGGGAAGAATTGAGGGCCGTCTGATTCTTCCGCCAGTTTGTGGTGTACCTGTCGTGCGCGTCCGCGCGCCGCCGAGCACTGCCGGTCTCGGGCTCGCCTGCTCGAGTCGACTGGGTGGTCGAGCTCGACCGCGTTTATCCGGCTCTTGGCGTTGTCGGCTGGGCTCGGCGGCGAGCTTGAGCGCGTTCGGACGCCTTCGCGGCTGGTGTTCCTCCTCCTGCGCCTCGGTCGCGCCGATGGGGCCCCGTAACGCGAGGTTATGATTAAATCGGCCGTGCGCCATATTGCACTCGCGAGTGCGCCCGCGCGCGGTACTCGTGTCGAAGGCTGAGTCGTGGTGGAAGAGTCTTCCGGCTCGTGGATAGAGGCCGGCATGTAGCCACCATAGCCACAAGTTGCGAGCTGCGGGAGGTGACACGGTCACCGTCGAGCCAGCAGGAGCTTCGCCAGACGTGGCGGGCGCTCCTCGCCCTCGGCTCTGGGACTCGCAGGGCGCCTGCCGAGCTTAGCGAAATCGCCGAGATGGCGCCAGAGCTTTCGGGCGCCGGGACTCGATGGCGGCGGGGATGGCGTAAGCCCTCCCGCCGAGATGACGGCAAAGTTGAGGAGGCAAGCGGATCGGCTTCCGCGCGACCATGCGCGCCGCAGTGGAAGATGCCATCGGGAGGCAAGCGGAATCCGAGATGGTGATGAAGACGCGAAGACCCCTACAGGCGCGCCAACCGCCGGCGTTTCGAGCACCGGCAAGTAAATTTGTAAGTCTAAGGGGTCGCGCGTTCCACTCCCTGAATGGTTAGACTCGGAAGTCCAAGATGTATACTGGTTCGGGCAGAAAGTCCCTACTCTAGTTTGTGTGGTGGCGTTGTATTCCCTTTAGTACAGATGACTGCACAAAGTTTTACAAGTGAGAGTGCTAATGGCTTAGCGCGATGAGTTCGATTGCCCTCTCCCGGGGGTTCCTGCCTCCTTTTATACGAAAGGAAGGAGCAGGTTACATCGAGAATTGGGAGAGGACGAGATGACCTACGCTAGGGGCTTCGGTCCTTCGTTCTGCTGACTGATCATCGCCCGTCTTGCCCATGCTGGGTCGGTAGCTTAGATGGTCAGGGCGGTTAGGTATTTCCCCAGGAAACGACGTACCTGCCCTCTGCGAACCTTACGAGTGTTGACGTTGCTGCGTTCGACGTGGGAGTTGCCTCGGGAGAGAGCGTGTCTTCGTACTGTGTGTGACCGGCTGATGGGACTGGGAGCATGACTTCGGTCAGTCATTAAACCTTCTAGGGAAGGAGCCACCTGCCCTTGTATAGTCACTTCGATTGACCCCGTTCGTGGGGTACGTGGCGGTTGTTTGGTAAAGGCTTCGACACGCGGCTCTTGGCAGGGGTTGTCTTGGCACGATCGGAGTCAAAGGATCCCGACCTGCTGCGAGGGTCGGGAGCCCTGCTTGGTCGGAGCCGGGGGGCCGTCTCGTGGCGGGGGTCGGGAGCCCCGCCTGGTCAGAGACACTTCCCTCGGCTGGTCGGGAAGGGATGTCTCGCGTGGTCTCGCAGGTGCTTCGGTCGGTAGTGGGCTAGGAGCGGCCTGTTGGGCTTTGAGCTGTGCTTGAGGCCGCCGGTTCGTCACTTCGTGCCGTTGGGGTACCTCTGTTTATAAGTATTCGTCACTAAGCTTAATCTATGGTTATCAAGGTTCACATATTCATACTTATCAAGGAAGTTTCATGAGACAACAGGTATAACTACCAGTACCACAAAATAGCAGTTTACAGAAAGTAAACGTATGCATGAAACATTTTAATAAACAATGCAATTTAAATTCTGGGATCAAGATGGTCAAAGGAGGATGCTTGCCTTGTTTATATATCGCTTACGATGAAGACGCGATCACGGCTGACGGAGGCAACGATGGAGGAAGGGACGTCGAATTCTACACGTCGATTGATCGGAAAATATAGCAAATAAGAAACTTCAATAAGGGCAAAAAGAAGACAGACAGAAAATCAAATAAAGATTCATTGCATAAAACAGGAACGCTTTAGGGTCAACTTGAATGATTTCAAGAGGTTATGATTTAGGTATTTACACATTCATATACTTAATGGTTTTGCGACAAACAAAGCAGGGTTCCTTTTATAGATTATCTATTCTTGAATTACGAATTCAAGAGGCTAAAATTATGAATTCTTGTATTTTCGATTTCGAATTATAGATGCTAAAATTATTTGGATTAAAAGAATTGGAACACTAGTTAAAGAGTTATGCAAATAGCACTTAATCTTAAGATTTTGCATATGAGAGGTTTTAAATGAGTTAGATCTATTAGGTTAGGTTACTAGATTTATTTATGATTTTTAAGAGGATTCTGGTGATACAAATATATTAGCTACAAACTTCATTCTTACAATGTTCACTTATTCCGATTACGGTAAGGTTCACCAAACACAAAACTAAGGGTTATTCGACTATTAAAGTTTATACGCAAAACATGACGAAATCAGATTATTTCTTCGGAAGTGGATAGCATATACTTTGAAGAACATATCTAGGCTGATTTCATACATTTTAGTGTTTAGACGAGACCTTATTTTCATAGTTGAAAAAGCTTATGTGACATAAAAGGTTACGACAACCATAATTTTTAGGGGTATTCAACTAGCAGGATTTAGTTGAAAAGTAAGTTGTAAATAAAATATTTTTCTCGAATATGGTAGAACATATCCTAAATATCATTTCTAATCTAATTTTCTTAATATTTGCATTTAGACGAGAGGTTCTACGAGTCGATGAAAAAGCTTGAGTGCTTCAATTAACTACACAATAAGGATTAAATTTTTGATATAAGATTGCGACTACACCGCCTAGGATAATCTACTCATTTTTCAGGTGTTGACAGGGTATGACATTAGAAGTGATTTAAAGTTGAGTTTGCGATAATTGGCTTTTATCCGAAATATTTTCCATATAAACGATCATTAGGGTTCAACATGATCCTATTTCGACCTAGCACAAACATAAGACATTTTTGCCTAATTAGCAAGGGTACTATTTTTCAGGGCTATAGGATTTGGTTTTGTCAATTTTAGAGTTTATTTGTGAAAGTTATAACTATTCTAATTGTGCAAGTATTTAACACTTTGACTATTAAACATTTACTGTTTTATACGCGCATCCGTTTTATTGCTCGTTGCGCGTTAGCACGCGCATCCGTTTTCTTGCTCGTTGCGCGTTAGCACGCGCATACGTTTTATTGTTTATATAGTAAACTTTAAATATTATTTTATATCTGAGATCCTTGCAATTCCAGGGGTATAATAAAACTGGTTTAGCAATTATTTGAATTCATTTGACCCATATTCTAACTATTCAATTTTCTATACATACATATATGCATTTTATGTTTAAGTTATTTCATACTTTTCAAGATAATTCAAATCAGGTTCATTTATTAAATATTTTGGAAAATTCAGGTATTCTACTACCATGCTAATATTTAGAAACCAAATTTTACTTATCCCATATTTCTTTTATTCAAATTATGTATATTTGAATTTCTAGTGCATTGAAAACAATCTTTAATTGAAAGCAGTTCAATCAATAATGAAATTTAAATATTTTTACATATTTGAACTTCTGTAAGTACAAGCATTTTACTAAAATTAGTTTCATTCAATCCTAAGTTTATTTACAACATTTTAATATGTAGCACTTCTTTAAGTCTTTTCTTTAAATTTGAATTTCAAATTTATCCAGTGAACATTTTCAAAATGTTATTGCATATTCTGAAAGAACTAGATTTTAGATGAATTTAGAATTTTGTTTCATTTCATTTAGGCTAAAGATTCAAAAGTTATCAATGTTTGAAGTGACTCGGGTATACAAAAATTCTGGAAAATGGAAAATACGTTTTCCTTACAGCGAAGGCGCCTTCACCGGTTTAGTTAATTTCACTGGAGTCGCTGACAAAACGGGCCCACAACGCAGTGAGCCGAAGCAGGGGAAGAACTAGGGCGCGGCGGCGACGGCTCTCCCGCGAGGGTCCGGTCGAATGGGCAGCACGGTAGGCACCAGGGGGTCATGGCGCATCCGTGGGTGGTGTCGATCACCGGCAGGGACGGCCGGAGTGGGCTGCCACCGGCAGCATGCGGCGGAGGGAGGTGCGGTTCGCCGGGGAAGAAATGGAAGCTAGCTCCGGCGGAATCGGTAGCGTTTTAAGCATCCACGTGACGCCGGGGTTCCATTTTGGTGGTTGGCTTGCTCGGAGAAGTGGCGGGTTGGGCCGCCACCGTGCGTCGGAGCCGAGGAAGAAGGGCGAAGGTTGCGGCGAGGCTACGGTCGATGAAGCTTAAAAGTGAAGTTTGATGAGTATTCAGTGATTCTCTAGTAAGCTTTAGAAACCACTAATTTGGGAGTAGACTCACTAATTTGGCTAAATCGTGATTTCCCCCCCCCCCCCCCTTCGGTTTTCTGGCGAAATGGCGAAGAACCTGGGTTTCGGCTTGATCATTTGGTTCTGGGGGTGAATGAGGGAGAAGGGAGGCCTCAATGTGATGCGTAGTTGGTATTTATAGCCGGAAAAAAGCTTGCTTCACAGTGTTTGAACTCACGGCTGAATTGTGGCGGATTTTGGCGCGCTCTGTGATGTGGCGCACGTCTCTCGCCGGCAAGGAGATGACGTGAGGCTGAATGGCACGGCATGGTGCATAGCTCCCGAGGATGGTCGTGGCGTCAGCTGATTGCGCGAACAGTGCGGAGTGTTGAATCGGCGCAAAGAGTCGGCGAAGACTCGGGTGCAGAGGCAGGCTCACGCGCGAGAGAGAAGAAGAGAGGGGAAAGAAGGAAACGGCGCTGACGAGCGGGTCCGGGTCCACCAGCCAGTGTCCGAGAGAGTTTTTCCGTTGCCGCTGAACGGTTACGGCACAGTGGACAGGGCCCACACGCCAGTGAGAGAGACAAAATGAAAGGATAAGTTCGGTCCGGATAGTCCCATGTGGTCATTAAAATGGCCATCAGATCAAGTGGAAAAATTGCTAAACTTTTTGACCTGCGTCTCCTGGTAGTATTATTACTTCAGTAAAATTTTTGGACTAAAATATCTTACAATTAATTAATTAAAATTCTGACACTGTACATCAGCCAAAATTTCCATTTCGGGTTTTTATTTATTTAAAGGTTCAAACGGTATTATTTATTTGTGAAACTTTTATGAGGGGTTATATCTAGGTTACGTATGTCTCTGTAAAATTTTCAACTCAAAATATTTGGTGGTTATTTTATAAAAATTCTGACATTGCAAATTCCAAATTTTTAAAGCCTCTGTTTTGGAATTTTTATAAGGTCTTAATGGCGTGATAAAATCCTGAAATTTTTACCAGAGATAAATTCTACCATTAGGGTATTATGGTAATTTTTCCAGCTGCATATAATCTTCGAATATTTTTCATTAATTCTGGCTTGTACTGTTTCTAGTCAAAAGAGGTGTCATAAATTTTATTTACCCATTTTTCTGTGCATAAAATTTTTACCTGTTGATTTTACTGACTTACCAGCATGGTTAAGGTTCCATGGTAATTTTTCCAAATTTTTAATTTTACCATTTTATCTTGTTACCATTATCCATTCCTTAATTCCATTTCTTTACTTTTTCATTCAATATAAAAATCCAGGGAAAATCCAAATAAATTCCAATAATGTCAGGAAAAATCAGAAATAAATATATCCAAATTCAAAATATGAATTTTTATATTATTGCATTTTTCGGGATGTTACAATAACTATACAGATTAATCTATATAAATATAGTTATATAACAAATACAATTGTATTTCAATAATTGAAAATAGAGTTGTATATCAAAGACAGTTGTAACAACTCAAAGACAATTGTATCGTAATATCTAGACACGTAGTTTACGCAGGTAAGTCTGCTAGTTATTAAAACAACAGAAGAAGAAGCCAACATGTTTACTCTAAAAGGCTAGAAATTACCACATTAATTGGAGAAGAAATAGAAATATATACATCGTTGATCGTAGTGTGTGTAAATTGTAATGGTGCAGATTAAAACATATAGGAAATTATATAAAAAATATAAATGTATTTCCATCATAATCTATTATATATTAAAAGCTCATGAGAGTCGCTAAGAAAAAAGAGAAATCTACTAGAAATTCCCACAAAAAAGCAAAATATCTAACCCTTAATCTTATGGGCCTTATTTACAATTGTCATTGGATCTTTGAGAAATAGACTAGAAATAAAGCCCATGAGAGTTTGACGAATACTAATAAAAAGGATACCCCAACAGCCCGAAGCGACGAGCCAGCGACCTCAAGCATATCTCCATTTAACAGTAGCGCCGCCCGCCGCCGACCGAATCGCCTGCGAGACCGCGCAAGGCATCCGCTCCCGACCGGCCAGGGGAAGCGAATCCGACCAGACAGCGCTCCCGACCCCCTCTTGGCGGGGCGGGATCTCCCGACTCCAACCAAACCAAGGTGACGAACGCCGAGTGCCGCGTGTCGTCCTAATCGCCTACCGCCACGTACCCCGAATAAGGTCAATCGGGCGACTATACAAGGGCGGTGGCTCCTTCCCAAGAAGATCCGTGATCAGTAGAAGACAAAGCTTCCGGCCCATCAACCCGATCCACGTGCAAAGACGAGCGCACGCGCCTCCCGAGGCGGCACCAACGTCACGCACCTCGGCGTCGGCGATTCGCAAGGATCACGAGAGGGCAAACGCTACTTCCGGAAATACCTAACCTCCCGACCACCAAGGCTACCAACCCAAAGATGGGCAAGGCGGGTGGCGACGATCCACGGGACGAAGGACCGAGCTCCTAGCATAGGTCACCTCGCTTTTCCTCCTAACTCGATGTAACCCGCCTTCCTTCAGATAAAAGGAGGCAGGGCTAAACGATTCAGGGAGGCAACGAGCGAGAATGAGAAAGGGAGAGAGCACTATCAAACCCATCTCGCTAAGCCATTGGCATTCTCGCTTGTAAAACTTTGTGCAGTCATCTGTACCAAGAGTAATACAACACCACCACACACTGATCGGAGTAGGGACCTTCACCAACCAAGATACATCTTGGACTCACGAGTCTAATCATTCAGGGAGTGGAACGCGCGACCCCCTAGACTTACAAATTTACTTGCCGGCGCTCCCGAAAACGCCGACAGAGTTAGACTAGAAATTCACATAAAAAAGCAAAATATCTAGCCCTTAATCTGGTGGGCTTTATTTACAACTGTCATTGGATCTTTGAGAAATAGACTAGAAATTCTCACAAAAAAAGCAAAATATTCAGCCTTTAAAAATGCATCATATTGACCATTAGATGCTATTAAGTAGATATATATATATTACTTTGTAGTATAAAATCAAAAATAAAGACAAAACTTACATGGTAGGGACGGATCGATACATCTGGATCTCATGCATGATTAAGCCTAATTATAATTTTGATTAGTAAATCATAACCTACAAATCAGCACATGAACTCTAACATTACATTAGACGCACCTTGGCCTTATACAGACAATACACACCGATATGACTCAATGCATGAAATTGAAGAAAATACAAATGACCTCATGTTGGTTCAGCCATAACATAAAAGTCACGCAGCCCCAAAACCAATTTGTATTTGATTTGGTTTTTCTAAGAACTCCCTAAAAGTAGATCGGTTTTGTCGAGAAACAAATAAATCAAGATATTTACTGTATATAGACTTATCCCCTGGACGCCATGGTGTCTACTGGTGCTCCCCGTCCAAGTGCTTCCGAGGAAAGAAAAGAACAGAAAAATAATAACATTGCATAAGCTCAATCGCCCTTCGAATCCTTTTACTTGCGTAGCCAGAAAAAGAAAACAGAAATCGCTGTTTCTTTCTTGACGTGGAAGAGTGCGCCTCCTGATCTCCCAATCTAACTCCCACAAAATTAGGATTCCTTAGCTTTGTTCTTTTTTATCTCTTCGTTCGTCTGTGATAGATTCAACACTGGCACCGACCTGATCAAAGGAAACAAATTGATATGGTAATAGTGTTCTGGGCTTCATCAGAAGGTATTATGCCCATCCTATACTGGGTCACAGCATATCATGTAGAGTTGTTAAGAAAATAAAATGCTAGAAATTCTCATAAAAAAGCAAAACATATAACCCTTAATTTAGTGAACATTAACTAAGTTAAACTATAATAGTCATTAGATTTGATGTTACTATTTCAAAAAATGTCTAATCGTCTATCTAGTGGATCCGAATTATAACGGTTTAGATTAAAAGAAAGAGTCTACGTGAAGTACAACAAAAAATTAACAAAAAATTCGGAATAAAAAATAAAAATAAATTAGACATTTGATTTTCGTATGAACTCTAAATTAAAACACGTACATTACTAAAATTCAGAATACAAATTAGGTAAAAATTAGCAATTGGATTTTTATTATCAATTGTAATCCAAAACTAAATAAAAATAAAATCAGTGGCTTAGATTAAAAGAAAGAGTTCATACTAAGAACAATAAAAATAACAGAAATTCAGAATAATAAATAAATAAAAATCAACCATTTAACTTTCATATGAAGTCCAAATTAAACATGTACATTGCTAAAATACAGAATATAAATTATATAAAAAATAGTAGTTGGATTTGTATACGATTTCTACAGTACAACCGATATGCAAAATTAAATAAAAATTAACATAAATTCGAAATAAAAAACAAAATGAAATTAGTCATTTGATTTTCATACAAATTCTAAATCAAAACTTGAAATTCTAAGTTAAATATAAATAACATAAGAATAAAAATAAAAGAAAATTAGGGATTATTTTTTTTATTCCATACTAAGTGAAAAATATAAATTTTCATTTTATTCAGAATTAAAATTTTAGAAATATGCTAATTTAAGGGGGAAATAAAAGAAGGTAAGTAATTTGATTTGTATAAATATATATATATATATATATATATTATTAACTATTATGTAATAATAGTCGATTACACGTTTTTTATAGTCGCTAAAATAATATAGAATATACTAAAAAATTCTCAAAAAAAATCTAACTCTTTATTTGGTGGATCTCCGCGGAACGAAGAGATTAAGAGGGTGATACATCGACAGTTGTTCACTCAGTTATACCGGTATAAGCAATATGATGTGCAATAAAAGAAGTACCGAAAGAAAGAGATAAACATTGTAATAATGAAATTAAGAGATGATGATATAAATAGAAAATATTATGTTATGCTATGTTTACTATTTTTCTATGTAATTATTCGTAAAAGAAAGTTTCGGTCACTTGTGATAAGTACTGAGAAACGGAGTAAATATATTCTCTTTTATAATATACAATATCAAAATATCACAAATTGTGTTTTGTATTGATCTATTTTTGAGAAAAAATCGTATATATATTATCAAGTCATTTAAATATATTTTAAAAATGATACACGCGCAAATGCGCGGGCCATCTTGCTAGTTACCTGAATAGTATCACGTACTCAGGAGAGACCTCCACGTCGTCTCACATTGTCAAAAGTCACCAAAACAATTTTTCAGGCTAAAAAAAACTTTCTCCAAAGGAAAGGAGCCGAGAAGAACAAGTCCTTGATATGCAGACACGCTTTTGAATCCGGCTTACTTACCCCTGTCTGACCGGCCATGCCATTGGACAGGAAGTATAATATTCAAGATCAATGGCAACAAATCAATCGCAAGTGCATCCGATCTATAACTGATCTCAGGTTACGTACACCTGATGAGCAATGGTCCATTCATTATTTCGTTCAACCAACCATTTGAGAGTCGGTGAGCCACGGGCTCAGCATATTGTGTCAACTACTTGTGATGCTTGAACGTTGAATCAGTGAAGGTGATTATACTATGCGAGTTAAAAAATAATGTCGACGTGCCGCTGACGTGTGTTCCTAGATCCATTGTGCAGGTTATTCATTCTTTTTGATTCAATATATCAGATTAGCTAGTATTTACTTATACTTCCTCTAACAGTATACTAATAGAAATACTTTTAACAAATTAATAACTATTTTTAAACACTATATGCTACCAGTATAATATACTGTAAAAATTTCTCAAAGCACGTCGTAAATACAGTATGAATACACGAAAAATGTTACACTAAAAAGATGTCAGCCTAGTACATGTGCTCCGCAAGGTACATAGTACTTCTAACCAAAAAAACCATCATAATTCATTCTACTGAGGAACCATACACGAAAATTTTTTCTCAGGTTTTGCCTGTGCTGCAAACCAATGTTCAGAAATTTTTTCTGTCATGAAGTTCGTGAGAGCCATGGACCCATGGTTTGGTTTCTTGTCCATTACAGTCATATCACTGGATCAGAAGATATGCATAAATGTATGTATTTAAAAATTTCATGAGCATGGTGCAATAGTCAATTGCAACTTGCAAAGTTTGATGACGATCTGGAGAAGGCTAACAACCAACGTTTTCCACAGGAAAGTTGGACTTACTCATAGAATTATAGCTGCCGAAGCAAAACGTCAAACATGTGAATTGGGTTGAAGATGTATTTCTTTTCCCCCCTCCGGATTGAAAATATGGTAGTGGCAAACGTGTAAAAAACTGATTTGGATGTGTCTATAGCATCTAACCTATGTCATTTTCTTTGATGGAGCTCGACGAGGAAAGATCAACAAAACAGAAACAGCAAGGAGCTTCTTTTCCCCCATGCTATCGCAGAAGGAATCATAGGTTATTTAGGCAATCAGAATCCAAATTAAGCATCCCTGCAGCAGGCAAGTTCCAAGAGAGAACCATGCAGCCACACAATTTGTCACGTAGCAGCAGCAACACCAAACTATCCGTGCCGTTGTTTTGCCTTGCTGTTGTCGTCCTGCTCTCCTTTGTCTCTCGCACCAGCTCCTGCACGGAGCAGGAGAAGAGCTCCCTTATCGACTTCTTAGATGGGCTCGTGCCAGGCAGCAACGGTGATCTCAATGTGTCATGGGTGAATGGCACAGACTGCTGCAAATGGGAAGGCATCATCTGCAGCAGCGATGGCACAGTCACTGATGTCGTCCTGGCTTCTAAAGGTCTCAATGGGGGCATCTCGCCATCCCTCGGCAATCTTACTGGGCTGTTGCACCTCAACCTGTCGTACAATTCACTCACCGGCAGTCTACCGATGGAATTGGTGTTCTCCAGAAGCATCGTCGTCCTCGACGTCAGCTTCAACCGCCTACATGGTCCTCTGCAAGAGCTGCAATACTCAAATCCTGACCTAGCTCTCCAGGTAATGAATATCTCAAGCAACTTCTTTACAGGACAGTTCCCATCCACAACATGGGAATTGATGAAGAATCTGGTTGCCCTTAATGCGAGCAACAACAGCTTTACAGGACAGATACCAGCTTCTATATGCATCAATGCTCCTTCCTTCGCCATGCTTGACCTTTGCTACAACCAATTCAGCGGCAATATTTCCCCAGGGCTTGGCAGCTGCGCCATGCTGAGAGTGCTCAAGGCTGGCCACAACAACCTTAGCGGAGCTCTCCCTGACGAACTCTTCAACGCTACCGCATTGGAGCACCTCTCTTTTCCCAACAATCGTTTGCAAGGAGTTCTTGACGGTTCCCACATAGTCAAACTCAGCAATCTGACTGTCCTTGATCTTGGATCGACTGGGCTCAGTGGCAACATTCCAGATTCTATAGGCCAGCTAAGAAGATTGGAGGAGCTCCGCTTGGACAACAACAACATGTTTGGTGAGCTGCCGTCGGCCCTAGGTAATTGCGCAAATCTCAGATACATTAGTCTCAGAAACAGCAGCTTTACCGGGGATCTTAGCAAATTCAACTTCACCATGTTGGGCCTTCTGAGGATTGCTGATTTTTCAATGAACTACTTCACCGGTACAATTCCTGAAAGCATCTACTCGTGCAGCAATCTAATTGCGTTGCGGCTGGCTTACAACAGCTTTCATGGCCAACTCTCACCAAAAATAGGCTATCTCAGGTCCCTCTCCTTCCTTTCACTTACCGAGAACTCTTTTACAAATATCAGTAATGCACTTCAGACGCTCAAGAGCTGCAAGAACCTCACCTTCCTATTTACTGGAGCCAACTTCAATGGTGAAACCATGCCGCAGGATGAAACAATTGATGGCTTCGAGAATCTTCAGATACTAATCATTGATGCCTGCCCATTGGTTGGGCAAATCCCTCTTTGGTTATCAAAGCTCAGCAAATTGAATGTGTTGGTTTTATCAAACAATGAACTCACTGGACCAATACCACCATGGATTAACAGGCTGCCCCTTCTCTTCTCTCTAGACATAGCAAATAACAGCCTTACAGGGGATATCCCAACTGCATTGATGAAGATGCCGATGCTACGTTCAGAGAAGAATGCTGACCAGTTGAAACCAAAGTTCCTTGAGTTTCCTGTACATTGGGGACCATCACGTCAATACCGCCTGCTCAACGGTTTCCCTAATGCATTGAATCTAGGCAACAATAACTTCACAGGTGTGATTCCCCCTGAAATTGGTCAGTTGAAAATGCTCAATGGCCTCAATTTCAGCTCCAACTGCTTATCTGGAGAAATACCTCAACAGATCTGCAACCTCACAAGCTTGCAGCTTCTAGATTTATCAAACAATCAGCTCACAGGTGCACTACCATCTGCATTGACCGATCTACACTTCCTTTCTACATTCAATGTTTCTAACAATGAACTAGAAGGGCCAATTCCAACTGGAGGACAGTTTGGTACATTTTCAAATTCTAGCTACAGTGGGAATCCAAAGCTATGTGGAATTACACTTAGCAACAACTGCAGCTCCGATTCAATAGATCAAACTTCCACCTCACGGTGGCACAACTTGCGTCGTGCACTGATCTTTGGAATCATCTTAGGAGGACTTGTCGGTCTTGCACTGCTTGCATGCTTCCTGATTGCACGGTTGGTATATGATGATCACACTGAAAACCTAGTTCTCCTTCAACGGCGGCACTGAAGATCTGATGCTTTACACGTTGTGATTTCCCCCCTATCTTGTACTTTCATTCATGTGAACCTGATTTCCACATATATTCCTCCGTAAACTTTGTCGCGACTTTGCACACATTTGTTGCCAATTTTAGATTTTTTTTTAAAATAATAACTTTTTTTATTCAAATTGCAAAAATGTACCTCGGTTGAAAAAAATTGCAAAAATGTACATCTATCGCCCGATGGTTGGGCGAGAGGAAAATGTCGCCCTGTGGTGGGGCGACAGAGACAAGTGTCGCCCACTAGTTATTACAATTGTATAACAAGTAGTATTACTCTGTTACTAAAGATAAACATATACTTCCTCCATGAGAAATATAAGGCTTATACGTAGATTTAATAAATTGTTTTTTATTATACATCTATTTATCATAAATATCTTAGTCATTTTCTCATATACTTTTTTTAATTTCACTACCATCTTAATCCTTATGCAAATACGTCGTACATTTTTCGACGGACAGGATGCATCACAGTAGCTCGTGCAAATTGTTCGGCAGATTCGGTTATCGAAACTGTCAAGTAGCCCATCGAAGTTGATACTAGAGACAGATCATCATCTGTACACGCTATCCTTATTTTGCCCTCTTAACACAAACAAAATCTCTTGCTGATGATCTGATCCGATGTGATGCGCCAGCGAGCATACTGTTGGAAAGCCCACCACTGTGCGGGGGCACCACGTGTCTCATGAAAGTGGAGGCAGGGTTCGTCATGTCCGGTGAGCTTTCTGCTCTGCTTCCACAATATTTTCGCCTTTGCAGGTTAGATATGTGCTTGGATTGGATTTCACTCTCAACGTACCTGCATGCTCCACTAATTAATTCTCTGTTTTTTCAACATCACCGTGCAGTCGTGCACACGCATGTATGTACTTCAGCTACCTTTCATGTCAACTCGAGTGATTGTCTGGTTCCAATGGCGAGATGCAGTCGTGGTTTTTTTTTTTAATCAAAATGCGGTTGTTGCCGGTTCATGCATACGGCAACCGGAACTAGAGCTTTGAACTGATGATGCTTGTTCGTCTAGCATTGACGCGCTTCTTCAATGTCGAACGAACGAAACGGCGCCCACGCAGTAATTCAGCAGTTTCGATCGTCGGTCGAGACTTAAGCACGCATTAATCGATTCATTCGGTTCCTTTCCCGTTCGTGCGTGCATATAAACCGGCCCAATCGCATCCTGCAGCGACACATCTCGTCGGTCTCAACCAGCCGCCGGCAGCATTGAGGCATCGAATCCATCGGGATGGGTCGAGTCGTGCTGGTCTGCGTGCTTGTCCTGTGCGTCGCCTCTGCTCTAGCTCACGCCGGCCGCGTCATCCAAGAACAGGAGGAGGAGGACGCCGGCTTCGTCGAGGCCTCTTGGCCGCAGCCAGCTGAGGCTCCACAGGCTCAATCGCCGGCGCCGGCGCCGGCGCCGTCTGGGTATCCCGGTGGCTTAGCGGAGAGAGGCAGGGCCGGAGGAGCCGCCAGGCCCGGCGGTGCCATCGCCGACGTTCTGTGGTTTATATTCAAGTGGGTCAATGAGGCTCCTGCCGGCGGCAGACGTAACGACCGATGAAGCCGGTGGGTGACATGCCACGTCTCTTTGATCGATGAGTACTTTACGGGTTGGATCAAGAAATAACGCGTGCATGTATCAACAACTTTGATCCATTTAGCTACAGTTTTTTCCTTTTTCGCGATGGAACAATAAGCTGTTTACGTTTAACAGTGAGTGTGAACGGGTTTTCTGTGGTTACTTCACTTCGTTTGACATTTCAAAACGGAGTTGCTATTGTAGCATCGAATATAACAGTAAGGGGCGAATGACTTCCATAATTTTTTTTAGATGTTTGACCATCTTTACACTTAGTAGCTATAAAAACTAGAAAAATCAAGATTGAATTTGCGATCAATGGAAATCAACGTCACCCTATGCTCGAGCCAACCTGAGTATCGACCACCCCTGATTGGAAGGGTATGTGATAAGACATGTAGACCATATCCTCCGACTACATATTAAATCCACCATAGTTAACTATATGTGGTAGTTCCCTAGTTAAAAGAGAATGCATGCCCTTATCTCTCTAATATAACCACACCAATCTAATCTCTATCTTTGACAATAATCGTTCGACGATCGTGCTTAGAGGATGTCTCGCTGACAATATATAACGATCATGTGTAGGATTCACGAACCAACGAGGCACATCACTGCGGGCTGCAACTAGCACCCCTTTGATGCTTTATAAAGAGTGGTGCCGAGAGATGAACACATGAAATATACGGAACACAAGATAGCTGCATAGTTTTTGTAGCCATGATTTTAAGCACCCTATTGTGATATCTCTTAATCTATCTAAAACATCATGTCTCTTTCTGCGTGATCTTGAACTCTTCCTGCATGATCTTGAGCGTCATGTTCCTCTCATTTACTTCATAAGATCAATGGTAATTCACCGACAAATTTCCAACCTTTATCATTTATGGGGAGAGGTCAAGAACCGAGCAAATATGAGAGGACGAGATCTGTTCAACCTTGCAAGATCTATAGGACAAGCAATAACACCTCAAGAAAGCAACATAGAACGTGATAGAAAAAAAATGATAATAACACCTCAAGAAAGCAAGAAAACGAACAAAAACACAAACAAAGCACGAAAGGACAAGCTTGATCTTCTATTTGCGACTTAGAGACGAAGAATTACAACTACTCCACCGGGAGGACAAAACCCTATGAGCAACACCTACACATCCTAGTTTCTCTCTTGGAGGTTCAAGAAAAAACTTAGCCATCTCTCTCTCTCAGATAGAGGCAGCAGGATTGTGGGCAATTTGAAACACAAGAATTCTGCTACCTTTCAACGGAACACAGCGAAAAATTATTCTAGCTTGTCTTTTACATAGCTCACTCATCACATAAGCTCTTGGTCCTTGATGTAGTGCTGATATGTAAAATGAAGATTGAGGATCAGCATGGAGATATCTCTAGGAATTGAAGTGGCAAATCGATTGTCTTGGATTGATACACTGTGTTTGCACCAAAATTTGGCATATAGGGTCAGAATCGGAAGTCCAAGATCAACAAGATACGAACAGGATACAAATTGAAGATATTTGAAAACGGAACAGGTTGTTAAGGAAAGCACCATCCAAATAGAGGCCGATACGGATTCTACTCCTAACGTGTTGTACTAGGATTCTATCGGCCAATGGATATAAAAGAGGTCTATAGGTGATCAGAAAAGCTGCCCAGAGCCAATCAACCAATTCGCGTCTACTTTTCTGTCGACTAGGAGTAGTTTCTGTAATTTAGTCTTCTTGTAATTCGATCTTGATCAATAAAGTTGCGCATCGTCGATTATTGATCTCCATCAATTACGCCCAGATTCGATTTATTCTGATTTTACTACGCATCGCCTTCTTCAGAATCGATCTACCTTTATCCTCTGATTAGCTTTAATCGGCTAGTTAGATTTACCCTTTTTTATCTTGATTTAATCGGCTTTGAGCTGATTGAATCTAAGCCGATTGATCTTCACAATCGGCTAATTAGACTTATCGTTACCCTCGATCTGATCGGCTTTGAGCTGATCGAATCTAAGCCGATTGATTTTCACGATCGGCTTTGAGTGAATTTTATATTTCTACCTTGTCGATTACAGGTCAAATCGACTGGCATGCCCTGAACCAGGTGTTTGTCTGGTGTGCTGTTGTTAGAAATCCTACTTCAAGTTTTTAACGCCAACACACTGATAGTCCTTTGTCCTAACATCGGTGACTTATGATGTCTCCATTTTACTTTGATTCTCTTAAGTTGTCTTTTGTTGTTGGTGAACTGTATTTAATTTGCTTTTCCTGTGTAAATATGAGCTACACCGTTATTTTTTCAAGTACTTATGCAACATTCCTCGCTTGTTGGTTACAATTTTTTGGTTTGAAAACACTCAATTTCTATAGAAGTATTATTAAAATTAAAGAAAGTTCAAAATCACATGAGGACGAGGACGGTACCTGCCGTGGATGCGACGTTTACGACAGAGGCGGATCTAGAAAAAAAAAGTTACGAGGGTTGTTAGGGTCATTACGAACTCGTAACACTAACTTATAACTTATAATAAAAAGATTATATGCTTATATGCAAAACGAACCAAGTGTATTGATTTGAAGAATATCGATGTTATTTGATCCCGATCCATATACTGTAGATTGGCCCCTGGTTTCTGGCGCGGGCCATTGGATGTCAGGTCAAAGGGATCGACGGACAAGGAAGTGCTGCGTACGAGTTCTCTGTGTTTTTTTAGAATTTTTTAAATAATATATTTTAAACTAATTTTAAAAAAATAGTACGCCGAATTTTTAAAAAATATATATACTTCAATTAACCGACAAATTATTTTGTCATGGATTTATTTGGTCGACAAGGTCTTCTGTCGCTAGTTCGATATAGATATATTTTTGTAAAATTATTTTTAAAATATATACTTTGAAAAAAATTCGTTTTTTTGTACGTGGACGCGATCGACTTGCGGTGAATGGATCCTTGTGAAGCAACTCCTGGGGATTTATAGAACCAGTACCAACGCCGCGTGGTTAATGACCGACCATATGTAGTACTAACAGTGGTAAATTTCATGCTCTCACGCCGTAATGGCTTTCATATTTATTGCGCCAATGGATTAATTACCTTGGGCTAGGTTCAGAGTTCGCTGAACCGTGCGAAAGGTGAAGTAAGCAATCGTGATGTCATGTTGGGAATTTTTTTTTATTTAATTTTTTTTTCTTTTTTTCAAAACTATGCGTCCGAAAAAAAATTACGAAAATGCCCCCCGTCGCCCGTGTATGGGGCGATCGCCCCATACATCGGCGATCGGTGCCTGCATACGATCCAATAGCCAACGGCGCTAACGGCGGCGATGGTGCCCCTATCGCCTCAGATAGGCGATCGCCCCATCTGAGGCGACGGGGTATTTAGCCACGCGCCTCCTTGGCAGAGTGAAGTAGCGAAGCAAAGCGAGAGAAAGAAGAGAAGAAAGGAAGAAAGAAAGAGATAAGAGAAGAAAAAAGAAAAAAAAATGTAAATTTCTGATTTTTTTTATAGTTATCTGTAAGAATTTTTTTAGAGATAATTGTAGGAATTATTTTATAGGTTGCGTAATTAAAATATCATTTAATATTTAGGACTTTGTTGTAGTATTTAGAAATTTTAGGATTGCGTAGTGTTTAGAAATTTTAGAATTGTATAGCTCTCGTGAATTTTAATGTAGCAGATTACTTAATGCAAGATGTAGTATTTAGAAACTTAATGTAGTATTTCAGTATATGCAAATTTAATGTAGTATTTTGTATGTAGAAATTTAGTTCGTTAGAAACTATAGGCAATATTTAGAAATTTAATTTATTAGGGTTGTGTATTACTAATTTTATTACGTAAATAATGTATTAGCCAATGTAAATAATTTTGTAGTACGATCAATGTACGTTTTGTAGATTGTATTTTAGAGTAATATTTTTCCGTCGGACGTTGCAGCATGTCGGAGAAATTGTATTTCCAAATATTTTATGGAGATGGGGAGATAGCACAGGGGGCGGATGGGGTGTATTTAGTTTTTAGAATTTTCAAGGATTTTATAGTATTTAGTACGTTACAAATTTATTGTAGTATTAGAAATTTATTTTAGTGTTTAGAAAATTTAGGATTGTGCAATGTTTAGAATTTCTCTCATAGTGTTGTTTATAAATTTCTCGAATAGCGTTTATAACTTTAGTGTAGTATTTAGTTTTTAGAGATTTCAGGATTGTATAGTACTCAAGATATAGAAAGTGAATACTGATGAAAAAGTAGACAATATTTACAATTTTAATTTGGTAGGGTTAATGTAATGTGGCACAAATATAATGTTAGGCCATATGGTAGTCATTTTGATTACTTATTTGTAGTCAAAATCACTTATTTATAGTCGTATTTTGTAGTACGGTCAATGTACGTTTTGTAGATTGTATTTTAGAGTAATATTTTTAAGTTGGACGTTGCGGCATGTCGGAGAAATTGTATTTCCAAATATTTTATGGAGATGGGGAGATAGCACAGGCGCGGATGGGGTGGATCTATCATCATTTTCAAGAGTCGACGGGGCATATGCGAGACGAGCGATAGGACATCTGAGGGTTTGTTGGAGTGGATGTCTCGGATGTTCGGTTTGGATGCCCAGAGTGTTGATTCGGG
The DNA here is from genome assembly GCA_036346275.1 of Otatea glauca. Taxonomy (NCBI): domain Eukaryota; kingdom Viridiplantae; phylum Streptophyta; class Magnoliopsida; order Poales; family Poaceae; genus Otatea; species Otatea glauca. The sequence goes on from CM070721.1 coordinate 60,382,086, forward strand.
TCGAGCGAGAGTGAGCCGAGCGCAAGACCGTTTTACGGAGAGTTGATTCCTATTAACTCGACGTCAACATGGAGGAGTTATGTTGGTTTTGCCGTAGAGCGGGGTTGGCCGCTCATGTTGTTGGTACAATGCTACCCGGTAGCTCCATCGGTGTCGCAAGTTCGTGATGTCGGGGTGGACATTACGGCGGAGGGGACATCAAATGTAGAAGGATGCGAAGAGGAAGGCGCGAGGAGCCCGAGACGAGGAGCACGAGGCTGGCGGTGGCGAAGGGACCGGGGCGAGAGGAGACAGGTGGGAGGCGCGGGTGGCCGACGAGGGAGGAGGTGGAGGACATTGTTGACCTGATGGAAGAGGAGGACCGTGCGGATGAGGAAGTCCCTGATGGTGAGCACTCCGACGAGGAGGACAACGCCCCTGAGGTGCCTATCCCTGGTGCGTGGACCAATTACAATTTCGAAGACCTAACGATGAATGAAGGGAACATTGATGCATGGGAGTATCGTGAGAACGAGGTGACGCAGGGGCCATATATAAAGACAAGGAGGTGTGATGGATGCGGTGAAATCTTGGGCAATGTCTCTCCGCGGCAATTCGGGGTTGTGAAGTCCGGCCAAGAAGGACTACGACGTGAAGTGCGTAGTTGATTCGTGCCCATGGCGGGTGCATGCATACCAGGGGAAGTGGACGGACTACTGGAAATGCTCCATAGTGATGGAGCATAACTGCGAGCTGGAAGAAGCGGAGCAGGGACACCGCAATCTGTCGTCCACTTGGGTGGTAAATGTGTTTATGGTCGGATCGTGGACAATCCCCATCTGCGACCTCGATCTATTATCACGGTAGTGGAGGAGAGGTTTGAAGACAAGATTAGCTACGCAAAGGCATGGAGAGCAAAAAGGACAGCTTTGGAAATACGGTTCGGGACGTACGAGGCTTCGTACGAGAATATTCCCCACTTGCTCAGGGCAATCGCACAAAGGAACCCCAGTACATCCATCGACCTTGCGGAGTTCCCTGCGGGTGGTGCGTGCACCGGAAGTGGGTATTGCGGCGTGCATTCTTCGCCTGGCGCATGCATAAATGCGTTAAAGATTTGTCGCCGGTCCTTTGCATTGACGGCACATTCCTCACGGGAAGTACAAGGGCGATTCTAATCTGCGATCGCGGTGGATGCCAACAACCGTGTTCTACGGTTGCGTTGGCATTCGTGGAGGGGGAAACATGGAGAGTGATACTGGTTCCTTGAAAGAGTGAAGTCGGCGTTGTTCTCGACAGTTCGATGTTTGTGTCATCCATGACCGACATGCAGGGCTGCTAAGGGCGATCGTGGATATGCAACAAGGGTCCGCCGTCGTGGGAGCAGCAAAGTGGCCAGACCTGAGGAGCAGGTGGTGCATGAGGCACATGGGTGCCAATTTTTTCCGTTAGTTCAGGAACAAGGAGCTTATGAACATGTTCAAGCGCCTGTGCAAACAGAACCAACGGAGGAAGTTCGACGCGCTTTGGAAGACGTTGGACGAACTAACGAAGAAGCAATCAATGTATCCCGAGGTACCGCTAGTTCATCAAGGAACCCGATGGTGTACCATGAGCAAGGAGAGGACCCCACACCTTATAAAGCTGGCCGAGCAGACCCCCAAACATCCGCGACGCCGGTACCAAAGATAAAGAGTTTCATCGATTGGATACGACATGAGCCTTTGGATAAATGGTCCCTACGCACGACGAGGCGGCTCGCGTTATGGGATCATGACAACAAACTGGCGGAGATTTACAACTGGGTAATGAAAGGCACGGATGCCTTCCATCGTGGGTATAGTTGAGGTGTCTTATTAGGGACACGAGATATTTCATTGAGCGATACAAGACCTCCACAAATGTATGTCGGACAATCGATCGTCGTGCTCAATCTGTTGTGTCTACCTACATGTCCAAGAAAACAAGAAAGGCGCAGACACATCGGGTTACACCGAGAGTGGCGTGGAGCGGAGATACCACGTGCCTCGCGGTGGCCGAGGTCGCAGGGTGCCAGGAGAGGACTTCCCATCTGTGCATACTCCGGCGGTGATTGCGAGTGCTCACGCCGAAACCACGCTGCTACACTTGCCGTGCTCGCGCGTCATTGCCGCGACCGCCGAGACGCATCAATCACGCCGTCCGTTCATCTCCCGTACTACTACAAGCGAGCGTTCTCAACACGTGGCATCATGAGGTGTACGGTGCCGAGTGGATGGATCGTTCACAACAGCCCCCTCTCCGGACCATCGATGGGTACCGGACATCCGAATGTTGAAGATGAAGGTCGGGCGTCGAAGGACAAGGCGTATTCGGAACGATATGGACGAGTCTGAGGCGCGTCGCAACCGCGGATAATGTAACTTTCCATGTTGTTCCCATCTTGTATTTTTCAATGGACCGGTAAGTTGTAATGTACGTTGTAATGTTCGATGTAATTTTCAATGTACTAGTAAGTTGTTATTCGCATCATGTAATTCTCCGATGTTCCAGTTGAGTATGGTACAATTCGTTATTTCGTATTTCATTTTGTGTGCATATGTAATTACTGATAAATCTGTTGTATTTGCTTTGTAACAGGCCACGATGGCGCGACCTTGCCACTCGAGTGCTGGGCGTGACCGTCGATCGACCCACCGGTCTAGGTACTCCGCAGAGGAGAACCGAGAGCTAGGCCACCGACCTCGGGTGCCAGTGGAGCCGCGATCGACCCACGCTGGGTTCCACGGTAGTCTGCGAACGCTTGCACTCTTTTACGTACGTGCTTTACCGTGAATGCAATTCTAACGACGCATTGCACTACATGCGAGTTGCGGCGGTGGCTTACTTCCTCTTTGTAGGATGGTGGGCGGTGATGCCCGTTAGCGGGCAAGGAGGTCCGCGGTTCGAACGATCGGTCCTCGCCGCGCGCTCGTGGACCGGTGGAGACGGAGACGCACACGTTCCACCTTCCGTGCGGAGAGATGGCTCCGACGCCGCGGGGCGTGTCGTACCTCTTAGGCCTCCCTGTGCGGGTCCAGCGGTTGTGCCGCCGCGACGCCTCGCCATGTGGCACGCCGAGTTGTCCGCGCGTTTGCCGAGGTGCGCGGCACCCCGGCAGCCCCTACCACCCCTTAGGGAGGCCGCGCCGCGGACCGAAGGCGTGGTCGCTTCATTCACGGTGAGTACCTCTTTCTTTGAGAATTAAAATAGAAGCGCCAAGTTGCCGATAATGTTTGTTGCGAACGCTGCAGCTCGGCTTCTCCACCAAGACGCGGAGGAGGCGGGCGTGGCCCGCCACTTGGAGGCATACCTCCTGTTGTTCGGTTGGGTGATGTTCCGTCCTCCCACGGAACACGATGGACCGTCACCGATCGAGTCGCCCGAGACATCGCCGACACCCGGTGGATGAGGTAACACACTCGGTTCAATCTCGTCTCGGTGAGCACGTCTAACTCCCCTTGTAAACAGTGATGCGGTGGTCGTGGGCCTCGGTGTGCTTGCGGCGACGCATGAGGTCCAGGCGACGCCGTCTCTCGGCGAGCACGACGCGACGATGTCGAGTTGCGTCCTACTCCTCCGATTGTGGTCTTGGGAGCGCTTCTCCGTCGGCGGGCTGTTGTTGACACGACACCGTACTCGAGGAGCTTTACGGAGACGACCGGTGGGTCGCCCACCATGGGCCACTCTGGTCCGACGACGGTATGCTCCTCGTATCTTTTCCCCACTAACGCACTTGAATAACCTTCGCCATTTCTTATTTCCTCGCGGCGGAGGTTCGCGCACGACAGTGAGGAGGTCCTATCGAGTTCGTTCGGAGTTCGACCGCCTCCACGACGAGGACGTGCGGTGGGCGCCATACACCGCGACGACGTCCACGCCGAGCACCTCACGGGTCTCCGTGCTTTGCACGCGAGATGAGGCCTTTGGCTCACCCGTAAGGTGCTCGTCTTTGACCTTTGTGTCGAGGAGTACTCCCGCGACCGAGTGCTCTGGCGATTCGGCTGTTCGATCCTTTCCTTTGCCGCCTCGTCACGTTGTCGCGCGTGGCGCTCACAGTACTTGCCCCGATCCTACTACTCCGCATCTTTGCGAAATTAATGTGGTGTGTACTTACTGCTTTTACATTGCGAGATGACCGGATGGGTGCTGCGGTGGGCTCTCGATTCAAGCCGTATGCGGCCATGGGCGTGCGGTGGGGCCAGACTCGACGAGAGGGTCACCGAGACCCGGCCAGACGACCATGACATGTACGATCGAGACATGGAGTGGTTCGCCCACAAGACTCGCCTCGGTGGGGTACACACCAAGACCGTCGACGTCGCACTACAGCATCGATAGCGGACACGCACCCTTCACGAGATGTCCCGGAGGACAACGCCTCGGTAAGTGTCTGTCGAACCTACATGGGCACGTCTTTTCATGTAACTTACGTAATACCAATCGGCGTTACATGCGGACTCGGCTCTTGGCGGAGATTGAGGTGGAGGTCGTGTCCATATTGACGCGCCTAGAGGGGGCATACGGTGACCACCGCCGAGTCCGAGACGGCTTGGGGTCGGGTCCTCGATGCGGTGAGGCGGTTGGCTCGCAGCCACTGCCGAGGGCGTGGAGACGTCGGCGGACGCAGCACACCACGCCACCGCCCGAAGACCTCGCCCTACCCCGGTGCCTCGCCACGCCCCACGCACCGCAGGGGGCAGGTGGGCGACGAGGCTCCTTCCGCGTCTCGCCCTACCCGTCGGTTCCTCGCTACGCTCCCACGCAGCAGCGAAGGGGGGCAGTGGTGGGAGGCTCCTTCCGCGTCTCGCCCTACCACGCCGGTTCCTCGCTACGCTCCACGCGCGCGGCGGTGGGGCGATGGGCTGCGAGGCTCCTCGCCGCCTCGCGCCCAGCCGGAGACCCGTGGTGGTTTCGACGACCCTTTCGGCGGCGAGTTCGACACGGAGGAGTACCTTTCGACCGACTACCTCGACCCTCTCGGCTCTCGGTGCGCCGCCACAGACTTGGCCTCGCCGCGCGCTACTTCTACGCTGCGCCGCAGGTCGACCTAGGAGGGCGTCCGTCCGTATCGCCACTCACCTACCCCACGGGCGATTAGGAAGCGTGGCGTGATTAACTTGTTGTACGGATGTATTTTTGTAATGGCTTTACGTTCAAAGAACACATTGTATAACTCCCGAGTTAGTAACATGACAAACGTTATCACTATAAATTGTTCAAATCATTTATGCATTGCTTGCCTATGTCACACGACGTGACAACACACCAACGTTTGGTGCACCTATTGCCTCTAGTAGGGCGATCGCCTAATGTGAGGCGATCGCCCTTATATGGGCGATCGCCCAAATATGAGGCGATCGCTCCATACCCGGCGATATCGCCCTTTATAACATTCGTTCTCACAAGCGGTCTCGCAAAGAATAGCGGGAGAAAGAATAGAGGGTGAGCATCAATCGAAAATGCCGAGGCGTGCAAGTGCAAAGGGTAAGGGAAGGCAAAGGAAGAAGCAAGTGCATGCCCGCGAATTTAGCGTATCAAGATCTCTTCCTACCTCGTGGAGTCAGAGCACCCATGTGTATGTGCGGAGATCTTTGCAGGCTTGTCCGCTCTTGGGAAATTTCAACTTGGAAGAGGAGGTATTGGAAGTGCCGCAACTACGCCTTCGATCCGCCGGAGAAGAGCCTGAAGGATCGCCGCATGGTAACAATCGTACGGGGTTACATAATATTTTTGAATGAAACTTTGCTAATTTACGTTTCATGCAGTCACCTCCGCCACTTTGTGAATTTGAGCAGTGGTTTGATACGGAGATCAACCCCGAGGACCAACGGCTTCTTGACCAAGCCAACCGGCAGGATGAGTTCACGCGGCGGTTTCAAGAACAACGCGATGCCGCACGCGAGGAGGCATGTAGGAATAAAGCGGAGGAGAAGGAGGCCGAGAGAGAGAGGAAATGAGAGAGGCGCGCGTGCGGAGAAGCCACGGAGGCATGGGCGAATGGGAAGTGGCCTCAAGCACTCGATGACGTCTGTGTTAACTTTGATTTTCTTTGTTCGTGGTACTCCTTTTAGTTTTAAGTCGTAATAAAGAGTGCGACCCAACCTTCAAGAGTATGCTCACTGTCCGGAGGGCTCGTATATGTCCTACTGCTCCAGTTGTCCCAAATGATGTTATTTTTCTCCATCGAGATAGGTTATAGCATTTTAAGTTCGTCAGATTTGATTTCATCGAGTTTTACCATCGTTTGTGAAAGATACGGCCATTTTGATGTTTTACCGATTGCATGTTCGGACAACAATAAAATAGTGCAGCCTAAAGTGACATCTAAATATTTTTACATAATTGTAACCTATGCAAGCCCAAGAATGCAACAAAACTGGTTCTGTCAAGTTTTGAGGTTGTTCAGATATTATTCTAACTGCTTAAACAATGAATGTTATAAAGGGTTTAAACTAGCCATCTTTGATTCAAAATGCAATCATATTTAGATATTTTTGCAAAAATGAAGTGCATAAGGTTGTAGTAACTTATTCTATTTATTTCATTAATTATGGATCAACACACATTATAATTCCTTCACAATCCACAGTTAGAGCTTACCATTCGAACTCAAATAAAAATATTTTTCTGCAAACAACACATAGATTTTTATTTCACACTCTAATTCTTCATTCCAAAATTTAAATTTAGAAACAAGTTTCATTTAATTTGGACACTCCTATCAAAAGTTATGGGGTTTATATTAAAAAGGCATATAGTCATTAGAAAACAAAACTAAAAAAATATGCGCTTGCCCGCCTGTCTCGGGCGACAGGGGGGCCCACCGACGGCGCCGTTTGAAGTAGACGGTGGAGGCAGAAATCGCCCGTGTATGGGGCGATCGCCCCATACACGGGCGACGGAGGGGCATTTCCGTAATTTTTTTTTTCGGACGCATAGTTTTGAAAAAAGAATAAAAAAAAATATTAAACAAAAAAAAATTCTCATGTTGGAGGGCTGGACCGGCTCAAAGCCCATCAGAGAAAATAGGGCACATACACTGTGATACTGAATGCATGTGGCCCGATTCACGCTCAGTTACATTGTGATACTGAATGCATGTGGCCCGATTCACTCTCAGCTATTGGGCCGTGGTACATTTGATCGGTGGGAGGGCCTAGGCTGCAAGGGGCTCCATACACTTCCACGGACTACTTTTTCCCCTCTCTTGGAAACAAAATTGCAAACAAAATTGTTCGCACTGTATTTTTTTTTTCCAATTTGCTTCTCGTCCAAACAAAATTAAAAAAATAGTCACTTCCTTAGTCGCCGAAGCAGTGAGCCCATGTGCTACCGCAGATACTTAGCCCTATGGCACCTTGGTCAACCGCAACGGCGGCAACAGGTGGACCCACGGCGGCAGCAAACCTGCTGTGCACCCCTCCCTTAGCAAGTAGTTGCCGAGGTTGGTGTGCTCGGCAGCAGGCGGCAAGGTGGCACGACAGCAAGACTTGTCATGGTGCCCTAGCGCGGTAGCGACTCAGACACCTGCTGTGGTACACGAACGTGATAGCAGCCACTATTCTCATGATTGAGGAGTGAGCTATTTTTTAATTTTATTCAGGTGGAACGAGATTTTAGAAAGAAAAAAAAAAGCGCTAAGGACTCTCCTGGAGTGATGCATATGGAGGCGTCGCGGATCTACTACTAGTAGATAGAACAACATAATGGACATGTCCAGAGGAAAAATATAAATTTTCCATGAACACAGCTCGTTACTTGAACAATTAGGATTCCAGATTCAAGAAGCGACCTTAATTTGTTTCATTGCTTGCAGCGGAACGAGGAAACAAGAAACCTCCCTATCTCTCACGCATCACGACCAGCGAGCAGTACCAAGGTTTCAAATCCCGTTTCGATTCAAATCTCGTCACCCTCCGGAATTTAAAATTTCGAACGAAATCCAAACGAAATTTAAAAAGCAAAATTCAAATCCGATCTTTCTTTAAACGAGATTTTTGAGATTTCGGTGGAAAATACCGAAATCTCGATGGAAAATGGCGAAATCTCATACGCTTCGACGCGAAGGAGCTCGGACGCCGACGTAGAGCTCGGCTCGGGCGCTTGGACGCGGAGGAGCCCGGAGCCCCCTAATTCGCAACCTCCACCCGCATAGCCCCCACCAGTTGCTTGGCGCAGAGGAGCCAGGGAGCGCAGATCTGGCGGAGGGCGCGAGGATCTGGCAGAGGAGCGCGGAGGAGGACGGCGCGAGGATCTGGAGGAGGAGGAAGGCGCGACTGTGCGATGGGGACGGGGCGCAGAGAATGGCGGAGGAGGACAGCACGCGGAGAATGGGGACGGGCGAGGCGCAAGGGCAACGAGAATGGGGCAGCGCCGCGGCGGACGGTAAAAAAAACGAATCGGTGCGTAGACATCATGGGAAAAAGATTTGCGACGCTGGGGTTCGATCCCCCGATCGATCGCATGTGGCACGGGCGGCTTACCAACCTAGCCGAGTATTGATTCGTGTTCGCATTGCATCCGGCTGGATTTTATATCTCACCGTCCGACGGAAACCAAATTCTCGTCGAGATCTTGACAAGACTTTGAACACAACCCAGCGAATCAGGAGCAAAAGATACAGGGTTTTTAATAGAGAAATTTTACAGTGCACAACGTAGGTAGTAAGTAGTGGTAGTAGGAATCAAATCTAACCATTCATTTTTCAAGGGTATTTTAGACCTTTCCTATCCATTCAACAGGGGTAGTTTAGACTTTTCCTAGTTTTTTATATTGCTTCCCTAATTTTTATATCAAAATTAACAAAAATTGCAAGATCCGCTACACTCTCGATGGCCATGGTGGCTACGTCAACGCCGTCGCGGTGAGCCCAGACGGTTTGCTGTGCGCATCCGGTGGCAAGGACGGCATCACCTTGCTATGGGACTTGGCTGAGGGCAAGAGGCTCTACTCGCTGGACACGGGCTCCATCATTAATTCTCTCTGCTTCTCGCCTAGCCGCTACTGGCTCTGTGCGGCGACGCAGGACTCCATCTAGATCTGGGAAAGGGCTGGATGACATTGATTTACCATTTTACCCCTCCACGAGATAGTGGGTTGGCTACTGCTTCTAAACATTTTTACCTTTCTACCCCTCCATAGGATTTTACTACGCATATTACACATGACTAGTATAGTGCCAGTGCTAACGCTACGACGGCAGTACATCTGCTTATCAATTAAATAAAAGATAAGTATGAATATAATACTTAATAATAAATAATCTTGTGATCACATTGTACGTACTACATATTTAGAAGGAGAGCGAATCAAACAAGGAAATAAACAGGGAGGATCTGCATGCAAGAAAACTAGACTTGAATTGCCAAAACTGTATATACTACATATTTGGAAAGAGAGCGAATCAAACAAGGAAATAAGCAGGAGGATCCGCATGCGAAGGTGTTGCCTTGATCTCCTCCACGTCATCGCTTCGCCAAAGATCGCCTCGGCGGCCAGGCGCGTCGACAACCAGCGCCGCCTCCCGCTCCGTGCAAAGCTATGCGTCCATCTCCGGCAGGCCGATCGCGCGGCGCAAGTCCCTGGTGTAGTCGACGCCGGGCGGGTCGAACGCCGCGTGGACAGCAGTATGTCATCCTGGGAAGCTGGACCAATAATGACTTCCCTAATTGTCATCCAAATATGAATGCTAACATATAACACCATTTGTGCGTTCTGATTGAGGCTAATTATTATCAGAATATCTGTTACTTCCCATAGTGTATTTAGGAATAAGTCCTAAAATGAACTTATTCTTTATATTTATCACACGATAATTGCATTTCATACACACATTCCTTATATAATATTTTTCGCTAAATAATATTATGGCGTGATGCGTGGCGCCTTGTATAGGATGTGGTGCACATGCATGAATGGAAGAAAATTAAGCGCGATTCATATTCTTGATGGTATGGTAAATATTGAATCGAAATCTAATGGGTTTAGATTTGCAACATAAATTCCATATATATAGTTCAATTGAAATATATATGTGCGGGCTCTCCTGTTGTGGGCCACATGAATGAATGAGTTAGACACATTAAACAACAGCCATCGGATGTGGGTGAGTAAAACTGAGGAAAGATCTGAGACATTCATTTTGATGAATGCAAGTTTCTGGAGACATTTTGCTGGGTGCACGAACATTGGGTCATCTCTAATGAGGTGTATTATTTAGGGTGGACGTAGAAAAAATTGCTTAGGTGCATTATAAATACTACACATGATAGTATAATCAGATCAAACCGATTTCAATATTTGGATTTAAAGAAATGAATGGCACATATTCATATTTATTCTAGTGCATTGTAAAAGAGCTCTTTTAATAACATCTCACCAAACGGCCACCACCCCGCCACGCCGGGCGTCTGTGCCGTCCCATCGGCCGCATGGCCGGCGATGTGGACTCACCACGACCGGTAGGTTTCCCGATTGTTTAGTGGCGATTAGCCCCCGCAATCTGCATGCATGCATGCATGCACGATTCAGACATGTCTCTCTTTATCGTCTTCCCCCTTCGATTCGCTGTCCCTTGTCACACTGACTGACAGTACCAAGCAAGCAATGTAAGCTAAGATAGATGGAGATACTCGTAGATAGATAAGATAGGCTTGACACACGTTGGGTGGTAGTAGCAGCACGCCAACTTGCACGCTAGAAAAAGATGGGGAGTTCGAAATGGCGCAATCCCAAGTTTCTTATGGTTAGGCATGCCGCATGCGTCCGTGTCTGTATCTGCTGCAGTACTCCACCTGAAAGTTGGGTCGTATGAAGATTGATAGCTAGGCGCCTACTTTATTTATATCTAGGGTTGAGTTGATTTCTTCAATTGGTTTTGCTGGGACAAATTGGGCGAACCAAGAGCGGACATTTGTCGACCGAGGCACCAATCATTGGGGCCGAACAACGAATCCTCCACGGTCCAATCCTTTGGTTTCTTGATCGAACGGCCCAGGTGAACTCAAACAGGCATATGTGACTTTCGTTGGAAAGTTGAGGAGTGGTCATGTTTGACAAATAAGACTCCCTTTTATTTAAAATTGCGAAAATGACCCTCTGGTAAGCTCAGAAGGCACGACAGATGATATATGTCTCTTGCCGCACCAAAGGAGCTCGGAAGGTGGACGGCGCCGTGACAGGTCTGGGCGAGCATAGAAGGAAACCTTGAACACTCGAGGAGGTAGGTTGCCATGGCAGGACATTGCGGTAGCACCTGCCGAGCTACGGCGAGAGCGACGTTCTACCGAGCACGCCAAGCTCGATACCTCCTTTCGAGCTACAGGAACTTGGAAATGACGTAGGCCCCGTCGTCTGTCATAGTCGAGCATCTTGCCATGCCCTCGTCTGCTTTTCGAACAACTAGACCGTTGCTAGGTCTTCCACGCTCCGGTATGGTAAAAAATAAAATTTCTTTTGAATAGGGGCTATTTTTACAAAAAAAAAAATCGGCAAAAGGTTACAAAAGCAAAAAAATTCAGCCGGAGAAGCCAAGTTTCGGAGACGCTGTTCACACGAACGAAGCCTAATGTATACCGTACCGGGCGTCCGAATATTTTGTTTTCCGGAAATTAAATTGGTCCACGTGAAATTCTCGTGTTTCAAACGGCCTCTCGGTACGAAACAGAGGAGGTATTTTGTGGTTCAGGCTAGAAAAGGGGCGGAAGAAAGGCGCCTCTTGTGTGGCCGCAAGAGGGGCTCAGATCTGTTGGTGTTACTGTCAGCGGTCACTCATGTTGACAGACTTGAAGGGAATCGGTCGGTGTCATAATCTCCGTGCTGTCACTCGTGATAGGTCATTATCTCCTCCCCATCTCGCCCACAAGCTTCCGGATTCACCTTGATCAACTTGTAGCTAGCTACTATTGGAATGAAAAGAACACCTGCATTCGACTGCATATATTCATGGACCAACTTGCACGAGCACAGACGTCCTTTTCTTCCAAAAGGACCGGAAGATGTGGCTCTCATCAGTTCTCAAGCATTGCTCAACCATTTGCTACCCAATTGATGACCCCCTTGATTTCTAGTAATCTTACTGAACTGACAGCCATCGAGCCATCAAATTTGTGTGTGTGTGTGTGTTTCTGGATTTCTAATTCCGAAAGCCGAACAAAACTAGTACATGGACCAAAAAAACTTGTTCCAAGATCTGATGTAGGTCTAAGTACTATCAAAGAGATATTGTGAGTAATGACCGGCCGAAGTGGGCAAAGCGAAGAATCAAGGAGAAAAACAAGATGCATTATTAAGAGACAGTGAGTACAGTGCATGCATCCAATCCATACTACTATTCGAAGCCGCCTATATAGTAATCTTAAATTTCCTGCAGGTTGGATCGTTGTCGCTAAGCTCCAACTATCGTTTGCTCACAGTATTTAGCGATAATGCCGTTGTCTACCTTCAGGTGATTCAGTTTATGGTTATGTTTCGGTACAACTTTGAAAATGTTTATAAACCTTAAAACAAAGTATTAAGTTAATATTATATGGGCAAATATATCTAACTAGAAAATAACGAAAAAGCTAGCAAACGTTATCCCGACAGATCCAATCCCAACAGGATATGTCTCCATCTAATATAGACATTGCCGTTACTCTAGCCTGTTCTCCTAGCCACTCATCAACGTCTACCTTAATCCAAACACTAAAAACCATACTCCTCTCTCTATATGAGAACCAAACTCCACTATCTTTCTAAGAACCAGACTTAACTATCAATCTCTCTCTCAGAATAAGACTCTATCATATCTCTTTGAGAACCATACTCTACTATCTCTCTCTCCACTCGCGCAAGGCAACCTAAAGCAATTGGGGAGGAGGTCATGGCGGTGCTCTATGACTGGCAGTAGGAGTCGAGCGAGCCATTATCAGAGAGAGGCAAGATAGAGTAGTGCCCAGATAAGAGAGTGGCCAGAGAGGGGTGGGCAGCGAGGGGGAACATGGTGGGGCGATCGAAGAAGGGCAGGTGGAGCGGTGACCAGAGAGGGGTGTGACCTGAGAGGAGCGATGATGCGGGCTACCTACACGATCTGAAGTAGCGATGGGTCATTGCGCGCCTCCGGTGTCTTTTACTGTCTCCACCGCACTCCTCTCCATGTCCCATCCCCGCACGGCGTTGGCCACGATGGACATAGGAACTGTTGATGTCGTAGACTCGTAACCACTGTGAGCTCGTTAAAACTCACTGAAACTTGTTGGTACTTCTTGAAACATTTTTGTTGAAACTCGTCAAAACTAATGAAACTTTTGTGTTGAAACTTGATGAAACATGTTAAAACTTGAGTTCGAAAATTTGAAACTTGGTCATGAAACTTTCTTCGAATCTTCTGGAAACTATTAGAAACGTGTGAAACTCACTGAAACCTAAAGCCTTATCAAATATTTTATTGAAACTTCCTTAAACTTAATAAAACCTATTTTTATATTGTTTGAACGGTATACCCTTATCTAGTCACCTCCAAAAAAATAAATTAGATCAAAGATTTGGCCCTACCTATTATCCAAGTCTATATCTATATCTAATCTTCAGTTTGATTTTTTTAGAGATTACACCTAACATTAGTAATTTTTCTTTAAAATTTATAAACTTTTGAAAGAGGTGTATCTAAAATTTAAAATTGATAAAATTTCCTCTCGTGCGTACCCGGCCAGTCGTAGTGCAAGTGCATGGGCTTTCGCTAACATGCATGCTGTAGCTCTGATTCTGAAAACTGCTAGGTTAGGATCGAGCGTCACCATGTTGGTATAAGGCGACATCATGCTGCAAATTAAAATGCAAGTTACTCCAGACTTGTCGTGAACACATGTAGTAATACAAAACATGTTGGAAGAGGTGTGTTTGGCACTATTTAAGACCAAAAGTGAACTGTAGCTAGAAACTATTCATGGATAGGTCCGTCAGAGGGCCCATTCTACCATATAGGGGCATTTAAAACCGGCGGTAAGCAGCCAGTGGTCGCCGGTTTTCCAAGAACACAATGCATCCTGAACCTCTGTGAGGTATAGTCTGAAATTTGACTACCCCCGCGGGTTGTTCTTGCAGAATTTGAATTGTTTCACGTGAAATTCCAGCAAAGTTCGTGTGAAACTCACGCGCTATAAATGAGTCCGACGTTTTTTCATGTTTGACCACTTTTACCCCATTTTAACAAACAGATTCAAGTTTGAATTTAGTTTTATTCTTCTTTGCAGCTTTCGAGCTGTTAATAACGTCGTTAACAGGAAAAAAAAGGAATACATGCCATGCATGGAATGATTTAGGGCGTGTTTGCATGCTATGCTACCCTAGGGAGCAGCTGTATGGTCCGAACCGTGTTTAGGGCCTGTTTATTTTTACTTTGGATTATCTAAAAGCTGATTCTTGATTGCGGTTATAGAGAAACTGATTCTCCAAAAACTGAAATCCAAAAGCACGTATGAACTGGATTGTGGATTCTAGTGTATATTGGTGAGTTGGAATGTAAGAATCAGATTCTAGAATCGAACTATTTGTTTTTCATTCTACTTTTAGGATCAGAATCCAGAATTAAAAATTAAAACAAACAGACCCTTAGTTACCGACCTAGTGAGTTCTTAGGCGCAGCAGAGCTCCCAAGGCGGGGCGACAGAACCGAGCACCTGGTTCCCAAGCGCTCGATGAACTGTTCATGTCATTGATCCACCGTCTCTGTTTTCATCCATTAATCCAGCCCTTTTACATACACTAAATTAAATATAAACCATTCTTTCTTCACGATTCAATATATTAGATTAGTTAGAATTTATTTATATTTTCTCCAATAATAAAGTAGTATAAATACCTTTAACAAATTAACGGCTAGATCTGATTTATACCGCCCACTACATACCAAAGTTCAAAAAACCGCAGAAATATCAGCTGAGATTTCGGATTCCGGCCGCGAAAAAACTGAATTTTTAATTGCTACAATAATCTTGAGAAATTCTGTGAGATTTCGCCAAATCTCTCCAAAATCTCCAGATTTTGACCGGTTTTTAACTTTTTATAGCCAAATTTGGTCCAATAACCCTTAAGAAAGTCATCTTACATGAAAATTTGTTGAAAAACAGAATTTTTGAGATATTTTAAAATTTCAGCAAAACACACTGTCAGATTTTTATAAAATTGTACAAGCTTGATAATGATCTAAATAATTTATGGTACAATATTTAGTAGTGTAGAATCGTACATAATTTTTTTAAATAATTGAACTTCATTTGTTATCTTTAAAAAATAAAAAACAGAACGAACATAATTGGGATAGTAACCTTGTCAGAATTTTATAATTTTTCTCGAGTGTGATCATGAACCAAAATTTTATGAGAGCTTAAGAATTGCCTCAGTATCATTATATAAAATTTTCAATTTTTTTGTTTGCTCAATCAAATCTATTGTAAGCATTGAACTTTATTTATTATATTTCAAAAATCAAAAAGAGAAAGAACATAAATGGTACAATGCTTTGTAAGAATTTTATAAATTCACTGGAGTGTGATCATGATTAAAATATTTTATGAGACCTAAGTATTTCCTTAGGACCCTTCTGTTAAATTTTCAAAATTCTAAACCTATTTTGATTGCTAAAGCAAATCTATGTATTGATCATCAGGCTTTTATTAGGATGTAGCACTGTCAAAATTTTTGAAAATTTCTTGAAGCTTAATCATCATTTAAATTTTTTATAAAATATTAGTGATACATCAGGACTATCTACAAAAAAATTCAAAATTTCCTAACGTGGTTTGAACCATTTTTTATTTTGTTGAAATTTGCTGGTAAGGCTTTTAACATGATAGTAGCACTTTCCGATTTTTTAAAAATTCATGATGTTTTATCATCACCTTATAATTTTATGGAAAAATCAGTGATATGTTAGAACCATGCACAAAAAAATTCAAAATTTTCTAAGCTCTTTTTTTCATTTTTCATTCTGTTCAAATTTGCAAGTCAGCGTTTTATAAGGCTAGTAGCAATGTTCGAATTTTTAAAAATTCCTCAGGCTTGATAATCATCTGAAATTTTTGCGATAATATTATTAATGTGTCAGGAATATGCATAATTTTTTTTTGACTTTGTTTGAACTAGATTTTATCGGTGCAATTTGGCTGAGATCTTGGTAAAATCGGCCGAGATCTCGGATTTCCCGATGCAAAAAAAAACGGATTTGAAATTCTTTTTTTGTGTTTTGTCTGGAATTTACCTGAAGTTCCGAGATCTCGGTGAAATTTTGGTCTCCGACCACTTTCGAGATGTCGAGCGAAAACAAGATTTCAAACCTTGCTATATACTACCCGTATATACCGTAAGATTTCTCTACGCACATCCGCATAAGCTTCCGACCGAATAACCCATCTTTTGGCGAAGCAAGCCAGACTATAATCACTAAATTTTTAGGATACTTCTAGACATCGTCACTTCTTGCCAGGGTTCTCCAACCCAGCAAGCCCTTATTTCCTGAAACGGTTTTATGTGGTGTCGCACTCACACATGCACGCACAGTACGTGTGTATACCTCTTATTTTCTTACTTTACATAGGTGGCTACATATACGGAGTATATGTTCTTTCAGGATCTCACGCATGCATGTGAGCCTAACCAAGGTTCAAAATCTCATCGAGGATAAAAAAATTGAAATTTTTTAAATTATTATAGTGATTTTAGGATTTTCTGGCAAGATTTCAGTCAATTTTATTGAAATTCTGCCTTTTGGATCAAGATGACTACAAATTCGATCGATTTTCATGTTTTTAGGACCAGATTTCGCATCAAATATTTTATGGCAAATTGTAATACCTATTGTGAGGAATACATGTGAAAATTTTGCCAAAAAAACATATACAAAGTATGTATTCCTAACCCTAAATCCTAACTTGGATTTTGGGAAATTTCGACGAGATTTCAATTTTTTGACTGAGAAGATCACAAAATTGATAGGTTTTCATGTTGTTAGGACCAAATTTAGTACTAAATTTTTGTGACGAATTATAATACTTTTTCTGAGGAATACATGTGAAAATTTTGCAAAAAAAATACATATACAAATTATGTAACTCTAACCCTACACCATAAAACGGTAATTTGCAATAGGATGTCCAAGCTGCTTGTGATGAAATTTGAATTTGCCACATCCATCTGTTTCTACCATGCATATCTTGTGACCAATGGGTTTGAGTGCCTTGAAATCTTTCGTACTGATCTCCCCGTGGATTCCATTAAGGCGTTTAAGTGACAAGATGTGAGATGGCATTTGAAGAAGATGCTTGTCGAGATTATTTTAATTTTTTGTAGGGGGTTTTCCCTAGCTACGTTGGGATCGATGCTCTCCACAACTGTTCAGTAGCTAAGGATCATGATCGATCGGCTATGGAGAGCATTCTTAATTATGTGTGAATAATCCGCACATAAGTTCCTTCGGCGGAGCTTTGAACATGGTGCTTTCCATTATTGTACTCTTCTTCACTACTTGCTCAGGATCCATCCAATATACGGTTACCCTTTTGTGTGTGCAGGTGGGGTGGGGTGAGGGGATTCACGGTAAGCAAGCTGTGTTGAGGGTAAAATGACATGGTAGCAACCGTTATTTTAGAAAACTGTAGCATTGTTCCTTGAGATAAGATAGCGGGTGAAAAATAGAGGATGATAAAGATAACATAAAAGAAAGATTATCTTACAAGTTTCCAATGACACTTACTTTCAATGGTATACCCAATGGCCTATAACAAATCTTTATTTAGGTTTCCTCAAAAATACCACAAAGGTGAGAGCTGACCTATACTCTTTCATCGTGTGTGTAAAACACAAGCATGAAAAAATAACAAAGCTTGCTTACATTAATCGGAAGATACATATACAGTTGTGACACTAGCCATCAATATCTAGATGAGATGTACAAATACTCAGATATAGAGGCTCTTAGGGTATCTTATTTGAAAATACAAGTATTTTGCATTTAAACAGATGTAAAATTTAGCTAAACGCTCATATGATTTTTTTTCATATTTTCTCTAACCTCATGTGACCATTTCACAGGGATTAAAAAGTGTCGAAATTTCGTTGATTTCGATCGAAATTTCGGTTTGCTGTCCTAAAAATACTAGATTTGAAATTTGATTTCTAAATTTCAGCTAAATTTTGATCGAAATTCTAAAATCTCATCAAAACTTCGGATTTTAACTGCTCCCAACGTATGGTCCCAAAACAAAATTTGAAAACTTAACCAAAAGATCTCTACTGCTTGCAACGAGACCTGCCAATTCACGCTGACATGTCAGGCACAGTATGAACAGGTACTCATCGGTGACCGCGTACGTACGTACACCCATGGCCATGGATAGGGTAGGATTAATGAGATTTGGACGTTGCGCGGCGACATCGATGACCCATTGATCAATAAACGTTGGATACTAGACTCGACTTACTAGCGGGGGTAGTACTACTGCACCAAATCAATCCACTGCCGCCTGCGGGAGATTAATTGATGAGAGACGAATGAGTGAATCAAACGGATGGATCAAGCGTCGGCCTGGCTCTGCGCACCCCAGTAGCTTATGCAGATAAAAATGCAGAAGATGCCTGCCGGTGCGAAGATATCATTAAAGAGAGCGCAGCAAAAACACACCTAAATATTAAGTACAATCCAAACTAATACATAAATCAATAAGCAGCAAAGTTAAAATAGCAAATAATAAAATATAATATCTTAATAATAGATGGCGCATTCTAAAAGCTAAAAAATGTCTTGAGATAGCTATCTTAATCTTAAGAACAAAATTTATAATACATATAATATCAGTAGATAATACAAAGGTTCCAAGGGTGCGAGGAGCGGAACCCTTAGGTAGATCTGCCACTGTGCGCACCCCTCTGGGCTCTGAAACACCGGTTGTAGATGATCAATCAGCAGTGGGCTTCATTTACTCCGAATATCCATTTCCCCGTCCCCTCCTCAATGCATGCCTGCCCTTCACTGACAACTTTGTCGATCACTGCAGATGAGCACAATCCATTGAAACAACAAGAAACAAAAAATAGGCTTGAAGGGGAATAGTAAGTTATAGGCATGTTCCGAATGAGAATATGAACTAGAGCAAATGTAACTTCAGCAGGGAAAAAAAGTGTCACGTAAATTCCACAAAGGCCCTAGTGTCTGTTTGGTACGAATAAAGCGTACCGAGTTGTGGGAAAATGTATGTTCCTGCTCTGAGTGTAATCGTCTCGGTATTATCAAATGACACATAGGTTCGAGACAGCTTCTACTTAGAAGGAAAAGCGGATTATTTGTCAAACAAGATAATTCTAGACAGTTTTTTCTACAACAGAAACAGATTTATACACAAAATCAGAAGCTGTCACCCACCCAATTCTTCAAGAATCAGAATCTATTTAATTAAGCATGTATTATTGTGCGGTCGAACCCGCGGTATTGTTGCCCTGTCATGGTCTATTCCCTGACTGACAGGTGGGGTTGTTCCGTGAGAGGAGGGTACTGTGTTGAGGTCGCTTAGCCAGGTCCATAGTGGGTCCAAACCCGGGCGCTAATGTGACATTACATCCAAGATCCACCAAACGCGGGCGTGAGATGGCCTGATGACTTGATGAGGATGATGCCACGTGGACCCACGAAAGGATGTGGCACGGCGCGCAGCGCCACGTCAGTCACCTCCGCCCCGTACGGGGCACCCCGCGGTGTGCATGGTTGGCTCGCTGGCCCTGTGGGCCCATATGTACGGTTTATTTGTTTTGGAATAAACTTCACAAAACAAAGCTTTCACGTAAAAATTATGAGAAAACTACGTGTTTTTGCTTGTATTTCATAGAACTAATTATTTTAGAAGAATTTATATTATAAAATTACCGGTTTTAGAATTGATCGTTTCTTATAACAAATTTGATAGTATGCTGTATGCGCTCATATAATAGCCTCATATGCGAGGAGAATTTATATCATAAAATACACACATAGCAGTCTCGTCCACACTGTCAGACCTGTTAAAAAAAATAGTTAATTATAACGCAAATTCTTTTAATGAATGTGTGAGATCTCCTGGGCTCAGCACGGAGATGCTCGACTAGCTGTTTACTCGCTCATGCATGCAAATACTATCCAATATATGGACGGAGCAGTGGGAGTTCTCGTAGTGTGCAGCCGGCCGGTACAATTTGGCATATACTTGAAATTTTTGCACGATTTGTTTTTGTCTTGATATTTGTTTTTTTTCTTTCGGTTGAAAATGATACTTGTTTGCAGAAAAGGAGTGTTGAAATTACCGAGAGGCTATGAAATATCGGGGATAACTAGATAATTATACGCGGCATGCCACGTTGCGGGCACCGCTCCTCACACGAGCAAATCGAGAAAACGTGCGACTGCCGCTCCCTACACGAGCAAATTGAGGAAACACGTGAAAAGGACATAAACAGAATTTTGTCTTTTCCGCAAAAGGGCTTAAGCGTAATGCTAGAAAAATGCAAAAAGGACTTAAATGCAATGTATAATTTTTTTTCAAAAAAAGGATCTGAACGTATTTTCCCCCGAAAAGGACCTAATTGTAATTTTGATTTTCAGTAAAAGGACCCGAGCGCAATGCTTAAAAACGCATAAAGGATCTAAACGTAATATATATTCTTTTTGAGAAAAAGGATCTAATTGTAATTTTTTCCTAAAAAGGACCTAATCGTAATTTTTTTCAAAAAAGGATCCGAACGCAAAAAAATTTCGGCTCGTCTCGAGCTGCGAGTCGAGCCAGCTCACTCCCGGCTCAAACGAACGTGGGGCGCGAACTCCACCATCTATATGTAGTACTAGAAATTTATGCGCGGCGTGCCACGCCGCGGGCGTCGCTCTCCACGCTAGAAAATCGATAAAACGCTCGATTGACGCTCCATACACGAGTAAATCGAGAAAACACGCGAAAATGATCTAAAAATAAACTTGCATTTTTCGCAAAAGGGCTTAAACGTAATGCTAGAAAATCGAAAAAAGGACATAAATGCTATGCATATTTTTTTTAAAAAAAAGACATGAATTTCTTTCTTAAAAAAAGGACCTAAATGTAATTTCGATTTTCCTAAAAAGGACCCGAGCGCTACTCCTAAAAACGCTAAAAGGGCATGGACGTAATATATAATCTTTTTCGGAAAAAGGACTCAATCGTAATATTTTTTCCTGAAAAGAACCTATCTATAATTTTTTTTAAAAAGGACCTAGATGTAAAAAAATTTGGCAGGCTCGGCTCGAGCCGCGAACCGAACCGGCTCCCTCCCTGCTCAAAACGTCCTGAGACCGGCATTTCTTCCAATTATAGTATAGGTACGATGTCCTCGGCAATTAAGATTCTGACGGTATCCGAGGGTTAATGACAGATTACACGACTGTTTGGTTGATGGTGACTTTTGAAATGGATTGATAAGTTATCTCCTTTTATCTTTTCTTTGGAAAGAAAATTTTCTATGCCAACATGTGGGGTTTGAAGGTACGTAGCCACTGTGTTTTGGATGAGGCGAAGAGTTTTACATGGCGAAGTGGGCATGAATCATACCATCGTTAAAGCTCGAAGAATTGCTGGGCTGTGGTTGCTTTGAGCTGGCTCGGCGGCGGCTCGAACCGAGCCTTGAAAAAAAATTACATTTGGGTCATTTTTTCGAAAAAAAATTACGGTTAGATTCTTTTTTGGGAAAAAAATTATAATTAGGTCCTTTTTAAAATATATATATATATATTACGTTTAGGTTTTTATGCGTTTTTAGGCATTGCGTTCGGGTCCTTTTTTGGAAAATTAAAATTACGTTTAGGTCCTTTTTCGGGAAAAAAACCGTTTAGTTCCTTTTTGGGAAAAATATACATTGCATTTAGGTCATTTTTGTATTTTCTATCATTATGTTTAAGCCCTTTTTCGGAAAAACAAAACTATGTTTAAGTCCTTTCCTGGGAAAAAAATTTAGATCTTTTTTCCGTTTTTTCGAGGCGGACCTTCCGTTCCAGCGAAATCGCGGATTGTATCATTTCAACCGTTTCGCGTGTTTTCTCGATTTGCTCGCGTAGAGAGCGGCAGTCGCACGTTTTCTCGATTTGCTCGCGTGTGGAGCGGCGCTCGCGGCGTGGCACACTGCGTATGATTATCTAGTTTCCTTGACAAGTCATTCTCATCGTTTTTTCTGCGATAACAACTAGTGATAGCAATATTTAAGGGTTTTTCTATTACAATGTCCTTAATTCTGTGACAACTTCACGTCCTCTACCATATGTATCGTGCACCTAATAATGCTTAGAGGAGAGGTAATTATTAGAGAGAAGTTTAGATACAACCATCTCAATAGCTTGCTACTAAATCTGGCCCCCACAATGAGCTAATTTTCATGGTTAGTAACAATCTCTCCTTCAATATTGAAGGTTGCTATTGTATCTTGTATCTTAGTCTTTGTGCCTACCTTTCCTCATGCAAGAAACAAGTTCTCTCTTCCCCATCACCCAAGTTATGTGTGGCATGGACTTCGTAACAAGTGATTTGCGGGCAAGTACAATAGCAAAGCCAACTACTGACTAATAGTAAGTTAAAAACCAGTTTGTACAATAACTGTCTCTAAATGTTATCTTTAGATGTTGTGCAATAACTATCTTTTCTCTCTTGTACATAAATGATCTACCTATACTCCCGTGCAAAGCTGGCTACTAAATAAAAACCAGCTCTCTTCTCTTTCCTCTTTTCTCACTCCTCCGCATAGATCAAAGCTGATGTGTACAGGTTAAGAGCCAGCTGACATGGCCTTATTGTACATGCTCTAAGGGTAATAAATATATATGACATACTACCTATATTAAAGGTGGAGAGGTTCCGGCCAGAGAGCCCATCCACCTCATCATTTTGCGCAAAAGCCCTTCATAGGTTTTGAAATAGCGTGTAAGTCTTTCTAACAGCTCTTTTGCAACAAGACCTTTTGGAAATTTTGAAATTTCGTTTAGGTCATTCCAGAAATTCCAAACCGGAACCCCTCCACCTTATTACTTCGTGCAAAAGCCCTCCGTAAGTTTTGAAATTGTGTTTAAGTCCTTCTATGGGTTCTTTTGCAAAAAGACCCTTTAAAAATTCTGAAATTCCGTCTAAGTCTCTCTAGAAATTCCAAAAAAAAATTTAAGTCCCCACCAGACCTATATTAAAGGTGGAGGGGTGTTAGGCAAGGGAGCCCCTCCTCCTCATCACTTCGCGTAAAAGATCTTTGTAAGTTTTGAAATTGCATTTAGGTCTTTCTACAGACTCTTTTGCAAAAATCCCTTAAAAAATTCTAAAATTTCGTTTAGGTCCCTCAAAAATTCCAAAAAATGTGTTTAAGTCCCCTCCAGATCTTTTGCAAAAGACCCTTTCGAAAAATCCAAAAATGCATTTAGGTCCTCTGGCCCCTGTTTTGGAAAAAAATTCGTGATTCCTCAAGTTTGAGTTAAGCTTCTTCTCGAGCCCTTTGGCAAATAAAAACTCGCAATTTTAGAAAATTTCATCTAGGACCAGACCACGCCCTTTTGCAAAATGAGTCCTCGAGGTTCTGGAAAATTACACCCAGCCCTAAGACAAAATTCGCCCGTTGAGACGTATGTCGCATGGCTCTACTTAGTTCGCAGAGCAAAGCCGAGGGGCTTCTCTGGCCAATGCTTCGATCCACGTAGCGTTACCCTCGTGCGACGTGGCGCTACACATCCGCATCTAGTAATAACAAAATGTTACTTACTTATGGATTGGTACTTCAAATAAAAACTAGTCTAATTTCCCATCACGGCTAGGTAGATAATATTTGTATATCAAAATATAGTGCTATACTGTAGAAATATAATCGTATACCTTACACTGCATAGAGTTGTACTTGTTATACCATTTTAATGCTTAATCCATATTGTTATACAACTATTGTATTTGATTAATTTGCACCGTTATAATTTGAGCTAGCTGGAATCAATATCACAGGTTTTTTTTAACCGATTAGCGCGAAAATTTCTAACTATGGTTACCGAATGTGGTGACTATTTTTTCCTATCATTTTAATAGATATAATAATATACTAGATGTCGATGTGTGGTAAACTGGTAATATGGGACAAAACCTGTTGGATTGGGTCTCACGGATGACCCGCTCGGTTAGGGGTGTTTGGGACAGCTCCAGCTCTACCAAAATCCGTGGAGTTAGTGAAGCAAGGTATTTCTAGCTTCAGAAATTTATGAAGCTAGAGCTGTGAGTACATTAAGAGTGTTTATGTGGATCATCTTGTTTACATTTTAGACTAAAAATATAAACTTAATTCACTTTATTTTAGCCTACAAACTCCAACTCTGAAGTGGAGCTGGGATCTGGAGTTCTGCCAAACAGGACCTTAGTCTTTTACTGTACATTTTAAAGTCGGTCTTAAGCGCCTCTAATTTCCCTAAACTTGTTGACGTCTTTGCTTCGTTTCTTGTCAATTCCAGGTCTTGTCAGCTAAAGTCACTTGCAATTTTATGATGGTTTGTACTCGCCTCGCAGGCTGGCACTGCACAAGCTAGCTGGGGCACTGTTCAGAATTTATCCGAACCGAGCGGTTGCAAACAGTGAATTTACCAGTTTTGCCAATGTTATTATAAATCCAACCGTTTTGCAACAACTGAATTGAACGCCCTGGTCAAATCAGCCATAAAGGCCAATACGTCTTTTCAAAATCAAATCGTTTTTGCTTCTTTGACACGTCAGGTCAGGTGAGGTTGAGCTGGTTCGGTGATGAACAACCCTGGATCGGTTTTAATTCTTTAAATGCGGCGGCCAAACACTTGGTTTTTATACGGTGAATCCTGTGATCGAAGTGACATGTAATATAGGAGTTCATATCAGCTCGGTCATCGACGGGCTCGATCCTTTGGCCGGTGATCGGACATACGGCCTGCTTCTTGTGCTGGTCGAGTACGGCTGAATAATTTCAGGGGTCTACCGCTGTCTTTTCGAGATCTCTCACTGCATGAGCTGGCCAAGTGGGTTAAAAGTAGTGCCTTGATAAATTGAGTTGGTTCATGTAGTTATAGATCATTTATCTGTATGATGACACTGTCAATTGATCGGTACGTGGTGATGCCATGGGATCAGATTCTTGCTAATTGTAACTTGAATTCGAACAATTCGTAAGCAGAGAAATCGAACAGAACTAATTACGGTGGAACTTGGATCAGGTCTGTTTTATATGGAAGAATTTTTCGAACTAAAATTTCGCAGGAGTATTGTAGAAAAAAACATGATCAGTTTAGAAACCCAAGGAAATTTCGACGTTCCTGAAGGTTCTTGGAGACGCTGAACAGCAAGCTGTAGTAGGTAGGTAACTATGGCCTCTCAGAACATGAGGCTTTGGAAGAACGTGAGAGCATGTCCTACCGTGTGCCAGAATGATTGGGGTACCTGGCCCCTTTCAGACAAGGTTTTTGTACCGATTAACGAATCCAAATCCAAATTAGCTCGGTGTCCCATGCATGGCATGCCATTTATATGCAATAATTAAACAGTCCCGGCCCACCCCTACAAACGAAAGAAGACAAGGAACAAAGGAGAAGATAAAAGCAGAATCAAGGTCTACCATAGTACCATGACCCCTTTTTTTTTCCTGCACTTTTGCAGGCGTTTGCAAGGTGAATGCACCGTCTATGGAATCACCATTTGGATTCTAGAAGACTAGAAGATGCATTGCTGATGCTGATGCAGTAGAAAAAGCCGCATGCTAGCTCATCACAGTGCATGCAAAATTGCACATTCCATTATTCACACATGGCGTATGCATATGTGTGCATGCTCCCCCATGGGCTCACACCACTATGTGTTGTGCTCCTCTAGTCTAGAATTCTAGATAGGCTTTCTGGCTCATTGCCATTGCTATGCCCTTAGGACCACTTTGTACATGTGTATGGTGCACAAGACATGGCATGGATGCACCATGGTCAACTGTAGGGTCCTGCAATTTTGTGGCTTGGAGCAACAAGTTACAATGAAGGGAGCATTTTGTTTCCCAATGCCCGCAACAGTGTAGGATCAGGCTTCCTTCCCAATAGGGAATCTATGTTATTCTGTTTGCACGGATCAATTAAGGTCGCATTTGGGCAATGACCAAGGTGCTCTTTTGGAGTTGTGTACTCCTGCATTGCTGAGGCTATCTACTACTGTTTGAAAACGAGAGAGCCCTTGCTTTGTTTGGATATGATCATATGAATGCTCATAGTGAGACAGGTGTGAGTATGTTGCATCATGTACGTTAAATTTACCTGGGATTCCCAAGACTAGAGCAGGAAAATAATATTACTAGTAGGTAATTAATACAGAAAAACTGAAGAATGGTGTAGCTGCTTTTTTACCTAACCAACAGAATATCGCATCACATCCAACACATCCATCCTATCGTCCCTCCCTCTCTCTCTCTCTCTTTTGCTCACACAACCCTACCCCGCGTCCGCCGGCCATTGAGGCACGATGGGCGGCTTTACATTTTGAGGACGGCCGGATCTAGCAAAATTATGCTGGCTGGCATCAAGGGACGGTCTAATCCGATGCATTGCGGGGCTAGGATGGTAAGGATCTAGACACGATGAGGCTAGGTGGCGTCAAAGATTGTCGGATTCAACCTGGCATCTCGCATCCATCGATGGCCACTCCGACGAGCTCGCATCTAGCCGTGGAGACTGGCTACAAGGCCTCGCATCCAAGTTCGGCAATGGATGTGGGGCTTCGACCAATGTTTTCATCGGCGACGATAGTATTTAGCAAATTCGGCAACTTGACCTTAGATCCGACCGAATCTGATTGCGGTGCAGCTCGACAGCTCAACGACATAGACTGAAGCTTGGGCACGACCCAAGGAAGAGAGAGTGATGGAGGCTCGACGCGGAGCTCAACCATGGATTCAACGACGGGCAATATTGATTGGCTCCATGGCGACTGCGATAATCAAGTCCAAAACTGTTGAAGAGGTTCGTCGGCAGCAGACAGTGCCGGGAGGTCCTCGGTGGCATGGTAGTGTGTTTGTAGCCAAGTGAGCTCATCGAAACTTTTTGAAACTTTTGTGAATCCTATTGAAATTTGTTGAAACTCATGGGTTTGAAATTTGGTAAAACTTAAGTTATAAAATTTGAAACTCATTGAAACTTTGACTTGGTATCTTTTGATAAATTCTAAAAACTCGTAAAACTCACTAAAACATGAAATTATTCAACGTTTCTTGAAACTTGGTGACTATGCCGTTGCAACTGTATATCGTAGCCTAGTCGCTTCCTAATTAATATATGATCCAATTGCAAATGTTCCATGTCCTGGGAATATGTGTCAAAGAATATGTACTATTAGAAAAACAAATTATAATAATCTGTTGTTTGATTCAAAGGCAGATGTACACCCCGTTAGGAAACATTGTGGCAGTCAAACATGTTTATTTATGATGCTAAATTAAATCAGTTTTGTCATAACCTTATGAGGCATTCAGGTTCAGGGTAGGCTACTCCACTTTGTGTACGTATGGACTATGTACTATCGCAGCTAGTCCAATTTTGCGCATGTATCGAAAGACAAGACAGAGAAATCATTGTTTATCCCGCTTATCTCGTTTTTTTTAAAAAAAAAAATCTAGCGCACATGTTTTTGGAATTTGGTCTCCTCTACCGTGAGTAGCATGGAAGCCAGTTGGAGCCACAAAAGGGCGACCGAGCACAGCGAGCCGGAAGCGTGGAAGCCACCCTGTCATAGTTAGGGATAAAAGCGGAAGTAAATAGACGATAAAGGGTCGTTTCGTTTCTGTTTCTACATCTTTTACCGATAACGGAAATAGAATCGGAAACCCCGAAAGCGGATACGAAAACGAATAATGATCGAAACGGATGCGGAACAGAACGGAGCGGATACGGAAATGAAAGTGAAAAATTCCATAAGAACGTAATACATGACCACAATATAAATAACCACAAAAACAATGTAACTCATTCCATCACAAAGGTGGATACAAAAATAATGTTATGTTCACCGGTATCACTAGAAAGTTTTTTTTTCAAATTTGTCAGTTGAACCTCGCTATTTGTCCCCCAGATCAAACCATCGTATCCTCTCCATATCATTATCATCGACATCCTCTTTCTCCTCCAAGTATAAAGATGTAATGCCCTAAAATTTGCATATTATTATTCAATGTTCATTTATGATTTTCTGAGATTTATCCTGGATTTTCTGGAGTTTATAAATGCCATTTTACTATTTTTTAGATTTATATAATCAATTTATTCATAAAAAAATGAAGCCAAAAATATGCTATAAATAATTTTCCTATGTTCAAAATGTTTCAAAGTATTTTTGAGATTTTTTCGGAATTTTTTAACTCTATTTGATACTTTCTATAAAGCCATTTGTATTTCTAAAATTATTTTAATTCGAAAATAAATATAAATTCTCCATTCTCTTTTTTAGGCCAAATGGGCTAAGTTTCTGATGGAATTTTCGGTTTCACTTATACGGAATTTTCGATTCCGTTTCCGACGGAAATGGCTTTCCCGTTTCCGTTTCCGACAAAAAAATTTTTGTTTCCGTTTCCGAAAAAAGTCTTCCGTTTCCGTTTTTCTCCGGAAAGGTCGGAAATTCCGTTTCCGTTTTCACCCATAGTCATAGTGCGCCACGCTGTTTTCACAGTTAGCCGTGCTTTGCTGACTTCCACGCTCTTTGGATACAACAGGGACACATGTTGTCTGCCATATCTTACACGGTTGAAGAGAGGATCAAACGTGTAAAAAAAGGTGCAGAACTAGATAAGCCATGAGTCATGAGAATCTAGCTTGTCGGTGAATTTACCGGGCACAAGTTGATTAGATGTAGAGAGGTGTTTTTCATCTTTTTTTTATGATTGTATAAATATCAAAGTATGAATAAAAGATACAGTGATTATTTATCTTTTTATTTACTTTAAAATTTATATAACTTATATTAAAAAAGAAAGTATCCGATCACACGTAGATGTACCCACAGAGAGAAGCAATTGCGCTCTACTTGTCATTTTTCGCCAATGGGCTTGTTGATGAGGGCAATGAGTGCTCTTTTTCTATCTCTTAGGAATCAAATGATTTTGGAATTTGTTGCCCCTGATCATCAAGCACAAGAAAGCACACGGACTCCCATGGGATGGCTGTACATACGCTCCATCACCTCGAGCGAAACACACGCACGAACCCTCAAACACGATGACCATTGACGACGAGGCACAATTTCCTTTCCTCTTTTGAGATGAAATTGTTGCAGCACACGTCCATCAGTCTCGTCCGTCCCACGCATATATGCTCTTGTGACGATTTATGGTAGCCTGCGGTTAAAATTGAATAGTACCAGCAGCAGTGGGTCAAGGGCTATTGGAACCCAGTCAACGGACGTGAAAATGGCTATGGCCGTGGCTAGCCATCTAGCATAGCGCACGTGAAGAACTGGCCGGCATTTGCTTGGTATAGTACCGTCCCTACTAGCAGTACTATTTAGGGTTTTAAAAACCGTTCGAAATTCAAAACCCGGAAAAGCAGCTCGAAAACAGTAAGAAATCGAAGATTTAAGAAAAAAAAATTAGAAATTTTTTTTAAGAAAAATCGAAAATCGTTCGGTTTTCTACGTAAACCAACCGATCAATTTAATGTTCCTTAAAAACGCCTTTTCCAGCGGTTTTCAACGTATAAATTTTTTCAAATTTTTATTTTTTTAAATTAGACCGATTTACTGAACGGTTTTGTTCTTAGGAATCTATAGCAATGTACTATTTTATATTTAATATAATAATTTATATTTATAAGTATACATATATTTAATTATATGTATAACAAATTTTACTTATAATATTACTTTAAATACCTAGTAGTACTTTTAAATATAATATATAGATCAATATACGATATTATCAATTCTGCCGATATGACTAGTATTATATGATATCAAAGCTGGTACCGTATGACTAATATTGTCCGGTATCGAGGTTGATATAGGCCACTTTGTACCGGTTAGATGATAAAATAGTATATATCAGTCGGTAATGGTACGGTATTTATAACTAGTCCTTACGCCATGGCAACTTCTGTTTTTAGGAGGTCCTATTTGATATGAAGAGTTTTAGTGGGATTTTGAAGAAATTGTGTTGTTTATTGCAAAGTTTTCACACCCAGAGTCCATGATCACATCAAAACATATTCCAGCGAACATATTATAAATTGAAGACCTTAGACATCTATGCAATGGCAAAGAAAAGGGATTATCAGTGAGGCAAGAAAAAAGGTGGATTTATAGATACCCGGGTTTCTTATATAAAAACCCACAGAAGTTTTTTCCAGCTTCTCTATAAATTCTTTCGTTTTTGATTCATGCATGATTGCCTTTGCAGCACATGGATAAGAAGGGCATAGCAGCACATGGATAAGAAGGGCATACTTCCTCAATTTTAGAATACATGTCATTCTAGTTTTTAAATTTTGTTCTTAAATACATATCATTCTACAATTTTGATGTGATATTTTACAACTGTTTTCTTCTATACCCCTAATCTTTAGATATTTCTAATGCCATTTACTGTAATAGATTATAGTATGACACACCATCCAAAAATACAATGAAGAGGTGAAATGCAATCTTTTGTACAAGTGTTTTGGTTGAAGTGCAAGAATCTAAAGTGACATCAATTCAGGAACAAAGGGAGTATAATCTTTTGCTCCTAATAGTAAACTCTTCATAATTACGCTTATCATTAATATTTTTCTTCTGTAAATCTTAATTAACAGTGGAATACATTTTACACCTTGAAATTGATCATATCTGCAAAAAAAAAAAAAATCCCAAGTCCTGACTTATTTTAAAGCACTGTTGTCGCTATTTTGTATGCATTTCAACACACTAGATAACTACATTAATTTTTTATTAATATTTTTGAAATAAATGCTCGGATAAAAACTACATAAATATACCTCTATCGCCATTTAAAGTGACGACAATCCTATGTAGCATCTCGTATATGTCTCCCACACGTATATTATCTCCTTGCCAGAATAACATTCCAACACCAACTGTACCAATCACAAGATCTAGAGCCAAAAAAAAATCAATCAACAGGTTAATCTTTTTTAAAAGAACTATGCATTGGTTTGAATGTGAATAGATTGCTACCTAATGGTTCTAGCTTAATTTTTATTAGATTTCATGAAGAAGTTTGGGAGGTTCAGGAAAACAAACTACTACAACTTCAAAAAGTAAGGAAGCCAAGTGGGAAAACTAACACCCGATAAATCAGCCTAAGTCTGAACAGAAGATGGAAAACGGCTTGATATTTTGAAGAATTCAATTCCAATTTATTTTCATATTGTAGCAGGCGCAACTTTGTAATACAGTACTGTAGCAAACCAAAAGTTCTATAAAAGGAGGGGCATCCCTTCCATTCTAATCAAGTTTTCGATATTCAGAAATATATATTCTTGTTATAGGATTTGTATAAGATACAATTCCACCCTCGATAGAATTGGAAATTCATTGAGTATCTTGACTCCATCGTTCTTGCGATTGCTTCGGTGATTGCTTGAACACGTTTACTCCACGTGAGCGAGTAAACAAAGGGATCAAAGCGTGTGGTTGAGTGAATCGTGTGTTGCAGATTGCCGCAATAGAGACTATGGTTGGCGGTGTCATTCATCAGGTTACACAGGTCCAATTAATTCCAATCTTACGTTGTAAAGATCGGGCCAAACCGTGCATCACTCTTTCATTAGTTAAAAATATGGTAGAACTTCTGCCGCGAATGGAATTGACGACATACAATATTACAAAGAATAATAGTAAAAAAATTACGAGTTTATTGTGCGCACGTAGAGAAATTGAGTAATGATTTTTCTTCAATTAAATTATTTCAAGCCCAACATAACACTTCATAATGAACGTTCGAATTACATAGCACGTAGGGTTAGGTTATGTGCATATATTTGCCTCACCACTTCTATGATACAAATGGCAACATACATGAAACATTAACCCGAACTTAATTTGAAATACCTATGTGCGTTTTGAAATCAAAACCACTTGGGATGGAAAAAGAAGTTAGGTTTGCGGTCAAACATCCTATGCAACAGGGTTCTCCATCGTTGCCTTTATATTGTCTTGTTGCTAGAGCGGGCTTTGAACTTCCTTCAATTATTATCGTAATAGGAAACCCAATATTCAAATTTCGTGTCCAGTTTATGCTTGTCCTAGTCCGAAATAACCTCAACTACAACAGCGGCATCTACAGACCATCGACGCTTTCACCTTGTCTATAAGCTCACTATGGCGCTTCCACCACTACATTGTTTCCTTACGGACCATCATTGTGTTTCCTTTTTTTTCCCACTCTTGGTTAAGTAAGGTTTCTAGCAGGTGAAACTCTTGGGCACAACTGCGTAGTTTAGCATGTATTTTTGCTGGATGAATACCCTGTCATATTTCCCCAGCTAGTTGATCTACTGGAAGAAGTAGCATTGCTTTGACGCATAGGTTTATGCATCGTATGAAGTTAGCGATACATAAAATGCGACATGCGATGTGAAATATCAATACGTGACATTCACTTACACGGTTATCCCCACACGTGTAGTAATCCCGAGCGGTGGTGTCTAGATGTGTGGATTGATTAATCCATGTCGGATTATTGCAATCGCACTGTGAGCGTGAAAATTCCGATGGTAAAGATGCATTCTTATAAGAAGAATCGGAGTAGGTTCCCGTCTTCTCTGAAACCCACTTCCGCTTCCAAACATCTTTGCGTAGTTTGACATGCCCAACCCCGGTAGAGTGATCTCCTCCACCCCTCTTCTCCCTTCCTCTCCCTATTTTTGAAATTAGCTCGGGTAGAGTGTTGGCTGTGGTGGTGGAGTGTACGCCGTTTTTATAACAGGTTATTGTGTAGTGCTGCGAGAATAACTTTTAGCGAATGAGTCTACTCACATCCAGGAGAAGGAATCTTTCTACACAGAAAAGGTTAGCAAATTGTCAAATCACTACGAGAAGTTAGTGTGTGTTGTTAATTCACTGGGAAAAACACGTTTATGTTATCAATGCACCTATAAAAAAGCTTGTATTTGTTGTCGGTGCATTGAGGAAAACCAATGCGAGTTGTGTGTTACTGAGGAAAGCAGGTGTATATTGTCAATGCACCTAGAAAGGCTTGTGTGTGTTCTCAATCCACCGAAGTAGCGTGTAAGTTATCAAATCACTGATAAAAGCTAGAGCGTGTCGTTAGTGCACTAAGAAAAACCGGTGCAAGTTGTAAGTCATTGAGAAAAACTAGTATATGTAGGTAATATACTGAGCAAGGATTGTACGTGTCCATTGGAAAAAGGTATGGTCAATTGTGTCGGAAAAAAGGTATGGTCAATTGTTCTCACATTAAATTTCTTCAGAAAGTTGAAATATCGATGGTATGTTGCAGCAAATTCGGGCCATAATGTGTGCTGCGGAAATTTTGGTGATAATTCATTAAGGAAATATGAGGTTATATTATGTAAAATACGGAACTTGTGGTATATGCACGAATGACCGCTCCTCCCAAGCGTGCATTGTAAGCAAATTAATCCTCAAATGTGTAAAGAAATTTGGATCATATACCAACATAATATCATATGAACCCACAAACTGAGAAAGATCAATAGAGCTTCAGCATTTGGGACAACAAAACGAAATTCCACATGATATTAACTCCAACACACATGATATTAAGTGTCCATCTGTAGTGAATGTCATCTCTCGAAAGTGAACAATTAACGTGACTCAGGCCGTCTAGACCGGAAATTAATCGACCTGAATATTCTACAGACTTGAAATGGAGAACAAAAGGGAGAAATGAACCACACAGTCGCACAGATAGACGACAACACAGCGGAGAAGTCAATGCATAAACACATCAAGAACTGTAGCATGAGTGGAAGAACTGTAGCATCGATCGGTGGACAGAAACAAAGACCAATAAAAATACAATAGCCAAGCAACAGTACAACTGTATTTCCTCACCGTTTTAATTAAGCCTTCCATTATATTATCATCATCATTGCATACACAAACCAAGCACGACGATACGGAAAACCCTACAGTACAAAGCAGTTCTTCCCAGGAGAAGAAAATGTAGCCAAAAGAGAGTAGTAGATCGAGTTGATAACAACAGTACGTACGTGTTGCTTGATCGATCGAAGCCATCATCCCATCATGATGAGATCAACCGGTCGATCGATCGAGATTGCGAGTTTAATTTCGACTAGATAAATCTCGGATTAAGCCCCCCTGCCTTGCTTGCTACTATACGTACGGCTAGTTAAACACGGACAGCGGCAGCATGCACCCCGCCGCATGCGCCTCCGCGGCCGCGGCCGCCATCGCCATCTCGTCCCCGTTGCCGCCGCCGTTGCCCCTTTCATTGCCATGAGCAGCGTCCGCGTCCCCCGGCACCAGGAAAAGCCCGTGCACAAACTGCGGGTGCGGGACAAAGAAGTGCCCCTCCGGCACAGGTCGCACGACGTCCGACCTCTCGGGCGCCGCGGCGGGGGCTGCAGGCGTGGAGGCAGGAGCGGGCGCCGCGGCCGCCTGCTGGGACGGGGACGGGCGCTTCAGGCGCTTCTTCTGGTAGGCGATGCCGCGGGCCTTGGCCTGGCTGTCGCGGACCTCGCGGAGGTAGAGCCGAACAGCGCGCGCGCCGAAGGGGTTGGCCTCGGGGCGGCCGCCGTGCTCCTCGAAGGCAGCGCGGAGGCGGCCGACGAGCGCGTCGAGGCTACCCCAGGCCTGCCTGAGCGGGCACGGGCACGGCGCCGGCGGCGTGGGGTGGCCGAAGAAGGGGCACCCGGCGGCGTGGACCTTGGTCTTGCCGAACTGGTCGAGGTAGCGGAGGAACTCGAGCACGTGCGCGCCGCTGCACCGCGCGAGCTCCAGCGGCGGCCGGTGGTTGCGCAGGTACTGGCAAAACGTGTGCCAGTCCCGCCGCTTCTGCGACTCGTACCTGCTCGGCCGCGGTGCGTCCGCCCCCGCGCCCGGGCTGTCCGCCGCGCCTCCTCCTCCCTGCATGTCCTCCCCGCTCTTCTTCTTCAGCTTCGAGATGCCCTCCCGGTGACTCAGATCTGCACGCGCGAAGGCGAGAGTGAGACCCTCCGTTAGACCAAGGCCTGAAACCAAAAGCAGCAATTTACTGCAGCGGCCTGAGCCCATCAATTGCCTCCTTCAGTTCATGGTAACTAGAGGCCAAGCCATCAGCAAGTTCAATTCGAGCTTGTGAAGAAGAAGAGAAGAGATTCTCCTGCGGTGGCGCAACCAAATTACAAATTGAACCAGAGATTTCTTGGCGTTATCTGCTGCGTGCTTCTAGCAAGGAGAAAGAACGAGCTAGGGTTTTCTAAAATGGGGCAATCAACTGGTCCTGAGCTAGTACGGTGGCCCAGTGCGCATCCCACCCAAGGCGGCCTGGATCTGAACTCAGCTGCTGCTGCAGCCAAGAATGGACACGCGCGCACGCACGCAAACACTGGACCGGAGTCAGCTCAGCTGACGAGACGACGCTGTCGACCTGCGATGCCGAACCAGCTAGCTGGAGCAGCAAGAACAGAACAGAAACCGCACATCTGACCTGGCGGGCGCGCGTACGTGGCGACGATCGAGGCCGGCCGGACGGGCCGCCGCCTCTGCAGGTGGTGGATCGATCGATGGAACACCGAAAAGGAGAGATGTAGAGGCGCGAGCTGCTCGCAGGTGGGTAATGAATGAATAGGTTTGGATTGCAACTGCAGGGAATAGCGGCGAAGAGGACTAGCAGGAGACTAGCGAAGAAGGGTGGGCGACCGTATATAGGCGAGGCTAAGCTGGAACGGAGCCGTTAGCTGTTCACCCAAATAGTGCGAAGACTTTAAATTTTACAAATTTATCCCTCATCTGATAAAAATGCAAAAAATAGTCTTCTCGTTGAGCGCTCCTGCCACGCTATCTAACTATGGTAGAACTTGCCGCGACAGGATAACACGGTAGGCTTATACCATGGTAGGAGCTGGTAACCTATAACAGTGTTCTAACGTGGTTGAATTGTACATCTGACTCTTTCACGCTTAATGAGGAGGCTATTTTTATAATTTTTATTACAAAGGAGCTAGAATTGCAAGGAAGCCGGTAGCAGCGTTCTAACACGATTGAATAGCGTGGTCTAGCTCTTTCACGTTCGATGAGAGGCTATTTTTACAATTTTTATTATACACGAGCTAGATTTGCAAAAAAAATAAAATAAAATAAAAATCTATACGACTATCTTGATGAACAGTTCCCAAGCCGTGGCCGGGGGACAGCCGCTTAATTTTGAGGCGACGGCGACAGATTTGGAGATGATCAGAGCGAGCGAGGAGTGGGAGGGAGCCCGACCGGCGGTGACCCCAATCATTTAAGGCCATCACAGGTGCAACACGATTCCGGATGTATGTATTTTGCATCCATCCATGTCAGTATTTGGGCAGATCAGCTGCGCGTAACTATCTCTGGTGAGACTTGAGAGGCTTCTTTGAGTCTCTTCTTTATGCTGTATAAATATTAAAATAAAAATAAAAAGATAAATATTAATTACTTATCATTTATTTTATTTTAAAATTTATATAACTTATATCAAGAAGGGATACGTATGTACCCCGACTCAATCAATTGTGCCCAGTTTGGCAGTGGTCTTACCTGTCAATCATTAGGTGCTTCAAAAATTTTCATAATCTTTTTCCTTTTTTAAGTTGAGATCTTGTTTCCTTATTCAAGAAATGCATTTTTTCACCGCATTTCAAAAACATGTAAGGCCATTAAGATTACTAATTTTATTATTGTGTGTTACCGCCGCATCCATCTTACCCTTAAAAAAATCCATCTTCTACGTTGATAACACAGCTAATTAGGCGTACACCACTTTTTACACCTAATATTACTCTTAATTATTTTTAGGGGTACAATAACACACATAACACACTCACACACACCTAGAGGTGGGCGTCGTGCCTAAACCTTGTCGTATCGCCACAGCCCTGCCGGCCCATCGTGCCATATCGTGCTGGTCCGACTCGCCTTCGACAAGTCTAGGCACGGCCCATTTGCTATTCATGTAGGCTTCATGCCGTGTAGGCCTAGATCCGGCCCATTTGCACTACTGCGACGAAAGAAAAGGAGTTAGAGACGTATGGAGTTGAGACAATGAACACAAATAATAGGGAAAAATAAATTTTATTCGTTCTTGAATAGCTATAGAGTTACTATCTCATTAAAAACCATACACCTAGTGTGTGGTACTCAAGTGTAGAGTGGCTCGATGCGCGTGCTCTATATCAGTGAGCATGTACTCTCCAATCCCGATTCTTCACCTTTTTAGTATTTCCGTTGTCTCCCTTTCTTCGCATGCGAGATTCGCAAAAGGCGTCAACCGTAGAGCGAGCCACAACATGACGCAATATCGCGGCAGAGAGTCTCGCCAACCGTAGAGCGAGCCACAACATGATATAATATCGCGGCAGAGAGTCTTGCCCCGTACCGTGCATGCTTCGAGCCCATCGAGCTTGTTTCGTGCCATACCGGCCTAAGTATAGTCCATGCTGACGTGTCGTGCCGTACCGTCCATCGTGCCTGACCTCGAGGCCTGGCACGGGCCTGCCATTTCTACCATGCTACCTGGCCCGTGCATGTGCCGTGCTGTGCCACAGCTTAACCCAATGCTCAGGTCTATACACACCTCACATACTCCACACACACATACATGTGTATGTCCTTACGCACGCAATAAAATTTTGTAGAGGTCTTACGGCTTCTAAACTAACTATTTTAGTGAACACACATGTATATACTTTGGATCTGAAAATTACTAAACGAGGCCCGTGAAGTTCGAACCAAGGCTCGAACCCACGGAGTTCCACGCTCCCACGCCAACTGAGCAACCGCCCTATCCTCTACTCTTAACTAGTATAGTGCCTGTGCTAACGCTACGACAGCTGTACACCCGCTTATCAATTAAATGAGAAGATAAGTATGAATACAACACTTAATAATAAAAGAGAAATTTAGAATTTTAAATGAATTTAGAAAGAAAAACGGAACTAAATGGAGGTCGAATGGGCGAAAACGGGCTCCCAAAAGATTTTAAATCAAGAAAGAGAAAGAAAAAAGAATTTTCTGATTTTAGATTATTTTTTTGTAGCTTCCACAGAGAGCACAACAGTGCTCTCTGGCTTGGCCAGCGCAAGGAGGGAAGGCCAGGCGTGGCGGCGGTCGCAGATGGGTCGGCAGTGCGGCGAGATCGCCGCACCGGCGCCATGGGGGAGGAGTCACGGTGTGGTGAATTTCACGAAAGATGACGGTGATGGCTTTGGTTACCTCAAAATCCGCGATCTTTACAAGAGGAGCACTTGGGATTTACGCAATGCGATGGGGTGGAGGAGAGCTCGCCACTTTTATAGCCCGAAACAAGCATATTTATGGAAACCATAATTTGGGATCAAATCAGATTGAGAGGAAATTTTGGCAATAGAGCACGACATTTGGGGAATTAACACCATAGATGAAAAGAGGAGATTTGGTGCGGGATTGATGGAGCTTTGGAGCTTCTTTCTTACTTTAATGGAGGAGGAAGAGAAGAAGCTTCTGCAGTGCAAATTGCAGCTAGAAGAAGCTATAGGTGAGTTGCCTTCATTTTTTTAAATATAAAAGGATTTTTGAAAAGATAGCACATTAGGTTAAAAAATTCTAGAAAAATTCTCAAAAAAACTTTCGATTATTTTGTACTTAATAAAATTATTTTTAAAAAAATTTAAATTATAAATTTGCCGAGGCACTGGCGTGCAGGTCGTGACCAACAACCTCGCCGCGTCGGCAAAGCCACCGATGGCGACCATGGAGCCATTGCAGACCTGCGTTCTCCCGGCCGCATTGCCCCATCTCCCGGTTTCCTTTTCCCAGCACATAATGTATGGTCATTTCCTTTTTCAGGACGTTTGTTTCCTTTTCCTTGTTGATCTTTGGAGGTGAGGAAGGTGCATTGTGGGCCACGAGTTCGATTTCGGAAAAATATGGAAAAATAAAATCGCTCGCCGACTGCTGGATCCGCAAGGAAAAAAAGATAAAAATTAAACAGTGCTCGCCGGCCACTGGTTCCGCGAGAAAAAATTGAAAACAATTAAGCAGCACTCACAGACCGTTGGTTCTTTAGATAAAAAATAAAAAAAAATTCAGCGTTCTCCGTGCGCTAAAATTAGTCTTTATGGGGCTAGATCCGTAAAAAAGTCTCGAGAGGGTCATATTCGGAAAAAAATACGATCATAATGCCAGGACAATAAAAAATTCAAGTCTTGTTTCCTTGCATGCGGATCCTCCCTGTTTATTTCCTTGTTTGATTCACCCTCCTTCCAAATATGTAGTACGTACAATTTTAGCCAGTAAAAAATTCAAGTCTGGTTTCTTTGCATGCGGATCCTCCTTATTTATTTCCTTGTTTGATTCGCTCTCCTTCCAAATATGTAGGTGGGGGAGGTCTGTTGTGGGCCACAAGGATGATTAGACACACTAAATAATGGCCATCGGATGTGGGTGAGTAAAACTGAGGAAAGATCTGAGACGTTCATTTTGATGAATGCAAGTTTCTGGGGACGTTTTGCTGGGTGCACGAACATTAGGCCATCTCTAATGAGGTGCATTATTTAGGTGGACGTAAGAAAAATTGCTTAGGTGTATTATAAAGGAGTATAGATTATTTTGAGGCGTTGTTTTAGTTTGAACAATTTGTGCTTCGAGTTTTGCTATCGTGAACCTAAACCCTATCTACTGAAAAAGTTCTACTAATTTTGAATGTTGGAAATTCTGGGCCCGCCACCGAGCATACGCCACGAGATAGTAGCACAGTATCGAACTTCGTTTTAATTCCTTTCGGCAGACATCGAAATCACCAAATTTCGGTTATTTCAAAAAATTTGGTGTAATTTTGTGACAAACGGTTGGACCAAAAATTGATTTTTTGATAAAATTTAAATGGACCCATTGAAATGTAACTAGGACAAGTTTATTTTAGGACTAAAAGAACCGGATTTTGTCAAATTTTTGTGAAATTTTGTCAAAATTCGAAACCCTCGATAGTAGTAGCTAGGGAAAACATGTAAATGATGGTACGTGACGACAAGTACGTATCCATGCCCGACGTATCTGGTTTGAAATACCATATTTCTTGTAAAATTCTTGCATCGCAAACGGGTACTTGCATGTGCCACTCGATCGCATGGAAAGCCGACATCAGCCTTTTGATTGAAGCATAAGCCAGTCCCGTTTGGAAGGTAGACAAAGGAATTCTCGTAAATTTGACATAATCTTCGCAAGAAACACTGAAATTGTCGTAGGAATTAAAAAAATTCGCATTTCAAACGACAATTAAGCCTTATCTCGATAGCATGACACGACTCTCTTCTAGTCGAAATGCCTTTACACTCTATGTCGACTTTTGCAGTCGACAATAAATTTATGGGCAGACGCTAGATCTCAAACTCGAAGGTCACACAAGACAAAGTTTTAGACAGGTTTAGGCTCTCGACGGAGGAGGTAATACCTTAGTCCTGTGTGCTGGGTTTATCTAGATCTCTTGGATCTAAGATTGCTCGTCTCCCTGTTGTTACCCGCCCTCTCCCTTATATAATGGGGGTGGGGCGGTTTACAGAGTACCGATCGATTAAGGGATTCCGATCGGTTATTGGATACTAATCGGTTACAGGATAGAGTTTACATCTTTATCTTACCCTGCTGATAACTCGGATTACAATCGTATCTCTTATATCTAAATACTTGTTCAACTATCTCTAAGATATATCCTCTTCCACACAGCAGCAAAGTTTGGCACGAAGCTTATCCTCTGGGCCTTCCACTCGCTCTGTCTCTCCTTTAGGCACTTCTGGACCGGTTATGAAGACACCTGGGTTCTTATATTCCACAGTAGCCCTCGATTGATTCATGATCCGATTGCTATATCTTTATCTGAGTCTCAACTTTGGATCAACGTTCTCAGCTTTCAGCATAAACCTCTGACTAGTTCTTTCTTTGATTTGAATGCTTCTCCTTGCGGCAAAGGGATTATGAAGGACTCGAATATAACCCCCGGTTTTTTGTTCTAACTGTTTATAATCTCCCGTCTGACAGGTTTATTATGGGTAGCTTCGTGGATTTAACCCATATCTCATATGAAGATTAGATATTTCTTCCCGCTCGAGGCAAAACCCTAATATCTTTTCTCTTCAAGAATCAATACCGGGCAGTATTCGAAGTTGTTTTTGACTTCATGTGCCAATTCATTTTTCGAGAACCTCTTTGGCTTCTGAAACTATCTTAACTCCAAATCTCCTCGGCTTCTGATGTCATTACATCTTCGTATTTACTTCAACCTTACCGTATCAGCTATAAAAGGTGAATCAATGCTTTTGGAATGCCCACGCTTAGTCCTTCGTTTTTCTGCACCAAGCTCCACCTTCTTCTAGAGGGATTTCATGGACAACCGGGATTCAAAACTTGCCGAGGAGTGGGCGCTATTCGACGCCGCCATGACCGAATGGGCTGAAGAAGAGGCTGTTGCCCTTGACCGCGTCGCCGTTGACGCCTTCCTTGAGATCGTCCCCGCCCTTTATAGGGCTAAGGAAGCTGTCGTGGAGGCGCTTGGTCGCGTGCGCCGCGGAGAAGTATAATACTCCTGTAAATGTATGAATCTTTTCCCAGACATAATGCCTGGGGAATTTATATAATAAAGAAAAAATTTTCGAGTGATATCTATGACTATTGTTAGACATAGCTTAGACCCAATTTGGGGCATATCAAAAGCTTGCATGGCTCTTTGGTCGGGTGATACCCATATCCAACTGCTGTAGGATATAGCTCTGGTCCGACTTGGAACATATCATATTCACGTGGCTCTTGGCCGAGTGATACCTATATCCGACTGTTGTAGGATATAGCTCTAGTCCAACTTGGGATATATCATATTCACGTGGTTCTTGGCCGAGTGATACCTATATCCGACTGCTGTAGGATATAGCTTAGCCTCGACTTGGAGCGTATCAGGATTTTCTCGGCTCATGGTCGAGTGATACCTATATCCGACTGGTGTAGGATATAGCTCTGGTCTGTCTTGAGACATATCAAGGTTTATCCGAACGGTCTCCGTACTCGTTTATTACGATGCACAGCTTATCGACCCATCTTGGAGCATACCATTGGAACCGTGCCTTATCAGGCTCAATCCGTGATATATGATTCCGCCATGCGGTAACCAACTAGCGACCCAACGTGGGGTATATCACAAGAAGATATTTTTAATCCAAACTGTAGGATACCCACGTCTCGCTTAGTTCAATAAGTGGTTAAACATCCCATCGTGGGGAGCAACGTGTCCCAAATATGACTTGGTTAAACCATGACTGCCTCCGCATGTCAGGACACCGAGCTAGCAAATCATTACGAAGCATGGAACAGGGTTAGGTGTTCTGCAATCTTTTTCCCGCCGATTCGGCGAAAATCTGATTTTCCCCCTTTTAAGACTAAGCCGTGTATTGACTGATAGTTCATTTTTTCACCGCGCACTCCTGCCACTTCTGCTTCCCTGTCTCTCCGACTTCTCCGTCGCTAGGGTTAACTGCTGCTGCGCTCGTATTTTTGCGCTGTCGTTGATCTTTCCTCCGAAAATATCTTCTCATTCTTCCAAAGACACCTCCTCGCTGCTTTTGCCCCAAGATTAAACCACCTCGATAACGACGGAAGAGCGGTTGCAGTCCATGGCGGATGACAGGGTTCTTCCAGTTCTGACTTTAATTTCCATACGACCGGCCGCAGGTGAATCCATCCCTACCCCACATTTTGAAGAAATTGTGGTTTTCGAATCTTTCTTCCAACGCGGGCTGGGCCTTCCTACTTGCGCTTTTCTTCGCGGTATTCTCTTTTTCTATGGTATTGAATTGGTGAACTTGAATCCCAATTCTATCTTACAAATCTCCCTCTTCGTTCACCTCTGCGCGGCATTCTTGGGCATCCGCCCTCATTTCAATCTCTTTCGTCACTTTTACCTTTTAAAGCCTTATCCCTCAAAAAGCGACCCTAAGGTAATTGGGGGAGCCGGATTTCAATTGCGGGAAGGATTAAAGAAAAACTACTTTGTCATTCCCTTCAAATCTTTAAATAAAGGCCGGCACCAGGAATGGTTCTATTGTGCCAATCCTGATCCTGCTCTCCCTTCTTTTGTCAGGCGCCGACCTAGGGTGTCCCTTTCTTGGACGTCTATTCCCAATGCTGGCGATATGGATCAGGTGCAGGATCTCTTGGGGCTGATTGATAAATTAAAGAAAGACAGTCTCACGGGAGTTGGTCTGGCCCTCTATTTTGTCGCTCGTCGGATACAACCTCTAAAGGAGCGAGTCCATCTGGGATATGAATTTGAAGGAAGGTACGATCCAACCCGGGAACTGCCCGAATCAGCGTCGAAGGAGCAGGTATATGCTCGAGTAGGCGAATTTTTCATCCCAAGCGTAGAGATGTCCACCGTCAGATGCCCAA
Organism: Otatea glauca; assembly: GCA_036346275.1. Lineage (NCBI taxonomy): Eukaryota > Viridiplantae > Streptophyta > Magnoliopsida > Poales > Poaceae > Otatea > Otatea glauca. The sequence goes on from CM070721.1 coordinate 60,425,684, forward strand.
AGTCCTTTACTGCATCAAATCCTCCTCCTGAGGTAAGAAAGTTTAGCTGATAGATTTTCACATTCGTCTCTGAATGACTTTTAACAGTTTTAATACTCCTTTCTAGGATCGATTAACTTTCTTTAGTGACGCGCCTCTCTCAGAAATGCCTGTACATAAGAGTGCCCACTGGAAGCGACTTGCAAGCTCCCAACCCGAAGACCCGGCCGCCAAGAAGGGGAAGAAAACGATTATCAAGGACCCTTCGAAGCCTCGGCGCCTGACTAGTAGTCCCAAGATCCAAGTACCGCCAGCACAAGCCCCGGTGCCTTCAGCTCCCCTTCCACATAAGCCCGTGGTACAGCCGAGTCCAACTCCAAGTGACTCGAGCATTCGGGAGGAGCCTAGGGTTCTAGATCATAGCACCCCGACTGGTCCCTCCGGAAGTGGTTCTGCCACTCGAAAGAAATCCCCGATGAGGATAAAGAAGTCCGACAGGTTGGATGTCCCATCGACTCTTATTCAACGCATTTTACCGACTTATTCACCGATCATTCTTCTTATAGGAATCCTTCTTATGATATCCCCATCGAGACACCATCTGGGGCCCTTGAGGGAACTGAGTCCCAGGACGTACCCGACCTGGTTGAGGAGGCCCCACAATCTGCCTCGCCTGGAGACACAGGGGCGCCCTACGAACCTCAGCCGCCTTCAACGACACCCCGTGCTTCGGCATCGGGTCCCGCCGCTCGAGAGCCCGTCTTCCGTCCATCCCCCGAGGTAGAAGAGATCCCCCGAAATCCGTCGGCTCTTGCTCGCCCCCAACTTATAATGCAAACCGCGTGGGTTGATGAGGAAGACGGCTTGAAGTCCCTCGACGATCCGGCGGAGGAGAAAGAAAGGAATGACTTTTATAGTCATACCGCCGCTTGTGCTCGCCTGGCCCGAGTAATATTTTCACTACTCTTATCACCTTCTTGCTTGTGCCGGTTAGCATGTTGTCACCTTTCCCTCTGATGGTTACAGAAATTGGGAGAACACTCTGCGAAAAAGTCCGAATACCTCCAAAAGATGCTCCCGGAGGTCAGGACGCACCAGGAATATCTGGCCGACTTGGAGCAGATCAAGGCTAGACATGCAGCCGAGCTGTAGGATCTTCGGTCAGAAGTCTAGGCCTTGCGGGAAGAGAAGAAAATCCTACGGCAGGAGAAGCTAGATGTTGTTGGCTCCCTTCGAGGTAGTGTAACATCCCAAAATTTGGCTTAATTAGGTTTTTATTGCTTAAAAGTGCATTTGTGATTTTCTGGAATTTATTTGGATTTTTCTGGATTTATTTGAATTAAATGTTATTTCAAGTTTATTGCTTTTTATTCAAAAGTATTTAAATCTGTGCAAAGTCAAAATAAAGTTTTGGCAAAAATATTTTATTTGAGTCCAGAATGTCTCAAAGTATTTTTGAGATTTTTCTTGGAATTTTCCTGATTGTTTTATTGCCTAAAACAAATTAAATGAATTTCTGGAATTAATTTAATTGGAAAACCTTTTAAATCAGTGTGAAAGATTGGGCTTGGCCCGACATCGTCGCGTGAAGGCCCAACTCGCCGCGGCGGTGCGTGTATTTCGCCGGCCGTAGTCGGACCGATTTCGGCCGTCGGATTCAGATCAAAAGGTCGTTGGGAGCGTACCGATTCAGATCTCTCCGAATCCAGGCCGTTGGGATCCGCCGCGTGTTCGGTTGGATTTTGGTGCATCGCAGCCGAGCATCGCGCCACGTGTAGGGTGGAGCGTCGTCGTCTTCGCGTGACCGGCGTGGACTCTGCTCCGTGTCCGTCTCGGCGCCGCCATGGATTCTTTCCGTTTGTGCGTGACCTGGTCTCCTAAGTGCTATAAATAGGTGCGCACCGAGGGCACCAGATCATATCCAGCTTAAGCCCTAAGCTCTCGCCGTGAAAGTGGCTCTACGTGCGCCGCAATCGGAGTTTTCTCGAAGTGCGCCGCCGCTTTCGGTTTCGTCGATTCCGCCGTCATCCGTGGAGTTTGAGGCACGCAACCAGGGCCATTAGATTCGTCTCGTCAAGGGGAAACCCGTGCGCGTCAGTTTCGTCGAGCACCGTCGGAGGAGAAGATCGTCGTGGAGGTCGCCGCCGCCGTTGAAGAAGGCCTTGCCGACTCGGTTCCCGTGAAGAAATCGCAGATCCGTTCGCGTCACTGAACTCCTTGCGTCGAGCCTAACCCGAAGGTAACCATCTTGGTCGCCGGCGATGACCGTAGGGCGTGTCTTGCCGATGAGTGGCGTGGCGAGAACTGCGGTGACCCGTGGATCCGACGTGGCGCCGATCAGCCTCACGGCTTGCGTGGCGATGAGGTGGTTGTCCGGTCGGCGTCACGCGTGGTGATCCGGCGGCGGAGGCGGGCCCACGCGTCGTGGAGCTTGACTCGGGTGGGCCGGATCCACCGTGAACTCCGAAGGAATCATGGACGCGATCCATGGACCGAAGAACGCGACGTCGAGACCGAGCGGTCCGGCCAGGGCTGACGTCACGCTGACGTCATAAATCGGTTTTTCAAGATAAAAATAAATCTGTTAATTTCGAATTTCGATTTTACGATTTGATGATTTATTTCAAACTTCAAAAGGCTATATCTTTTGCATCGTAACTCGGATTTGAGTGATTCCAGTTTCTAAAAATTTGTAAAATTAAGATCTATTTAATGGTGAGTTTTAATTGATTTTTGGAGTTTAATTGCTCTCTGTTTTGCTATTTATTTGCTTTTCTCTTTCGGTACGCGTAGACGTTGAATTGTGCGACGCTTCGGAGGAAGATCCAGCAACTCAAGAGCAAACTCCAGATCAAGATCAGGACCTATTCCAAGGCAAGTTGTGCTTTGATCATGTTGAACCCATGTTTGTAAAATTGCTATGTTTGATTTACACTATTGCATATATTTCAATTATACAACTGTTTCAAATTAGTTTGGGCTTAGCTAAAATACCAGATTGATCTATACCCTACCTTGTCATTGTATGCCATGATCCATTGTCACCCTAGATTGGTTTAATATAGTTGGTTAATAATTATAATCAACATTGGAGGTTTAGTTCGTATTAGTTGCTTAGCCATGCCACGTCATCACATGTGTCATCACCATTGATAATTAATCTTGATTAATGGAATATGGAACAATGTTATGAACTTGTGTGTCATGTGGGATCACACGATGAGATTGAGTTGTTGTGGCGAGTCATGTCACGCAACGATGTTGAATTGTTGATGGCACGTGGTGCTTGGTAATCAACGGGTGATAATAACTTAGATTGGGGCAAGTGGCAAGGCGAGGAGGCCAAGGTGGGCCCGATGGGCGATGGTATGTGGATGTCTTGCCTTGATCACACTAAGGACTTAACCTTGCAAGCCTTTGACTGAGTCAATCATGCAACCACATGTCCGGTATGGGCCACCTAGCCGAGTAATTTGCAAAGTCTTAATGTTGATACTATCGTGGTCGGTGTGAGTTCCCGGTCGGTGTAATTCACATGGCGCAAGAGGGGGCCTTGGATGTAGTTTACGAGACCATGATGTTGAAACCTTAGCGGGTAGTATCGGATTAAGATAGAGCATTGTAAAGGCTTTGTTATAATCTCTCGCCTTTGTGGTGTTTGGTTGTATCACGTGGGTAAAGTGCATAACCTCTGCAGTGTGAAACTATTCGGATAGCCGTGCTCATGGTATTGAGCAATGCTCGGAATTACGATTAAGGGTTAGTTTAATAAATTGGACAACTTGGTTGGGATGACAGGATTGCCATATGGAAGATTGGAACTTGATTTAGGATTGGAAACTTGGTTTACTTGAGAAATCTGAATTTATTTATTATTGCTATTCGTTTTACATTCTTTACAATCTATTATTGTATTTGTTCATAAATCTTGCTTATTGCAAAATAGCCATGATAGCCTATCCATTGGAATAAGCCTTACATATAGATAAATAGAATCGCATTCATGCACAACTTGTTGAGTGCTTTAAGTACTCACCCTTGCCAAACAACAATAATCAACAGTTGAAGAATCTACACTGTGTTGGAAGATGAGGTCCAAGAAGACACGAGTCATTAGGGTCCGAGCCTTGTTGGTTGCTGTGGTGAATGATGAGCTATCTACGTTTCTACTTTCCGCTTAATTATTAGCTTATATTCTCGGTCTTGCCTGCGTGGCTTAATAATGTAAGTTGGTCATAAGATCATACATTTAGCTATATCAATAAATGGACTATTATTCTATTATCGTTGTGTATGATGTGATATGTACCAATGTTAAGTGTGTGCACTAGCGTTGATCCCGGACTAGTGCGGTAAACACAGTGGGTTGAATCGGTGGATTCGGGTCCTTCAGAGGTGGTATCGAGCATCTTGATCGTAGGTCTTGGCCTAGATAGTGTGGAGGTGTCTTGTGAGAGTCCAAAACTATTTTCTAATGGAAAATCTAGACTTAATTAATAAAACACTCTCGACTCATCTCATTCTCTACTTCGCCTTTGCTGAATTTACCGCCTTACTTACTGTTTGGTGGAGAACTTATTCAAAGTTCTTGTGGAGCGGATGCCGATCGTTCCGACCTTTGAGGAGTCGGTGGCGGCTCGCCATGGAGCCGTGGAGAGTACTTGAGACGCTTGAGGCTTCTACCGCTTTACTTTACCAAGTGGGCGATGAGCGGTGTACACCGAGGTTTTATTTGCAAGGTAATCATCTACGCTCGGGAGAACGAGGAAACCAAAGAGCCAATCAACGTCTCCGCGGAAGGTTCTCGATGAAGTTGCAATTCAGAGGTTGCTCGACTTGCTCTTCGCCGTGTCTGCCGCGACTACGTTGGCGAGCTTCACGACTCGGTGTTCGACTTCACCCAGACGTTCAAGCGTGCGAAGACGACGGATCGAGGGGAGCGAGTGTGCTCTCGCGACGCACCTTGCGAGTTCGCCCTTGCCGGGAGGATCACATGAGAGATACTACCGGAGCCGGAGATCGTACGAGGCACTCAGAGTGGCGGCGAGCAGAGCTCGAGGTGACCGTGCTTCACCATCGGGATGATCACCGAGCCGGGAGAGGCCTGGAGGCGATTGAGGACGAGTGGAGCGCGTGACTCGGGGAGTTCAGGAGCCACCGAGGAGTCCGAGGAGGATCCAGAGGAGCGCGAGTGGGAGCGGAGGAGTGCAGACCCGTTGTTGCGGAGGACCCAGGAGTAGGTCACGGGATAGGTTCGCTCCGATGCCCGCTCATCCACCGGTGTATCTGCCGGTCGACCTCGGCCAGGTGGTGGATGAGTGAGTGTCGACCTTGAGCCGTGTTGAGACTCGAGTGTGAGTCGCGTCTTTAAGTTAGTCTTTACTTTTCTAGTTGACGTTAAGGTTGCGTGTTTAGTTTGTTTCTTTGTATTCTTTGAGTGTGCGGATGTGTTGCAAAGCTTGTAGGCTTAAATAAGCACCATACCAAGTTAAATAAAGAATTGTTCAGTTTGGGTATAACCTATCTCCCGCTTTAGAAATTCTTACTTCTTATCTATGCTACATCTACCTTTCCTAACCTAAGAGGCAATCATCAGATGGTGAATACTCGAGAAACAACGGTGCTTCCGGAAGTGGATGCGTCATGAATGACAACCCCAATGACGGAGGCAAACCTCAACCACCGACAGAGACATGCGAGAATCTAGGAGCATTTACGCAAATAGCAGACTCAACTGATGCAGAGACAATGATGCAGCAGATCAGTGAGATGACCAATGCAAAGATAAATCACAACAACCACGCAACTCGAACAATCATGGTGGACCCGACCTCACTCAAAGCTATCAGATTTTATGAGGACTAGGCCACCAACCTTCTCAGGAAATGTGAATCCTTTGGAAGCCGATGACTGGCTTAGGACTATTGAGAAGAAGCTGCACATCACTCAGTGTGAGAGCAATGCGAAGGTGCTCTACGCCTCTCATCAATTGGAAGGAACCGCCGCAGAATGGTGGGAGAATTCTTGTGCCGCTCATGGAGCCCCACAAGAGATCACACAGGAAGAGTTTACTAATGCTTTCCGCCATATCATGTTCGGAGGGAATGATGGACCTTAAGAAGGAAGAGTTGAGCTTTGAAGCAAGGAGGCCAACCAAAGGGCGAATACTTGAACAAATTTACTCGATTAGCTCGCTATGCCCTCAAGACGTAGCGACAGATAAAGCGAACAGTCGTTTCATGAAGGGATGAACTCGGGACTACAGTGGGGCGATTACCCACAATTTCCCAGATTTTCGGAGCTGGTAAATAAGGCTTTGATCCTAGAAGATAAGCGCAAAGAGCTAGGTGAAACCGTAAGCGCTTGATGAATAATCGGTGGGCGTCCAAACCATCTACGTTTGAGGATGTCACCACAAAGAATTTGCTAGATTCCAACCACTAGCCGGAAACAAGACATCAACCCTCGCACCTCGCCACGCCAATCGAGCTTTGGACACCAAAGACAGGCAACAATGCACCAGAGGAAATCAAAGAATCCGCGGTGAAGAGATGCTATACTTGCAATGAGCCGGGCACTTTTCAAATAGGTGTCCACGTAAGGAGGCATCACGCCATTCGTTTCAACACAGGAACAACACCCGCTAAGGCACCAGCCTCAGGAGGAAATCGTGCACCAGGTCAAGCTGGAGCAACCCCGCAATCAACAGTGCGTGGAAGGATCAACCACATCACTGCAGATGGAGCTCAGGAAGCTACGGACGTCGTCTTGGGTAAGTTTACGGTCAACTCGATTACACTGCTCTGATTTTGTTTGATTACGGAGCTTCGCGTTCGTTTGTGTCTCAAAGTTTTGCAACCAAGAATGGATTTAAAGTGGTGAATCTTAAGTGTGTGCTCTTAGTCCAAGCCCGGGATCGAGCTTAGATCTAGCCTTGGGTGTTTGGGAGCTAAGTTGCTTATGGATGGGATAGAATTCCTAGCGAATCTTATCTTGATAGATGCGCAATCCTAGACGTCATCCTTGGAATGGATTGGCTGTCTAAGCATAAGGCCGTTTTGGATTGTGGCGAAGGATCGTGACTTTGGAAGGCTCTAGTGGCAAGAAAGTAGAGTTTCAAGCGACCGCAGATTCGAGATGGGCGATTAATGGTCAACGGCGTGAAAGCCATCGGCATGGAAGATGTGCGATGGCAGGGAATACCGGATGTGTTTCGGAAGATTTGCGGGATTGCCACGGCATCGTGATATCGAGTTCGTGATTGAATTAGCACCGGGGACAGACCGATATCAAAGAGACCATATCGGATGCCTACCGACGAGTTAGTGGAAATGAAGAAGCGATTGAGGAACGCAAGAAAAAGGTTTCATTAGACCAAGTTCATCACCGTGGGAGCCCGGTTTTGTTTGTCCGCAAGAAGGATGGAAGTCTTAGAATGTGCATTGATTATCGTGCACTTAATGAAGTAACGATCAAGAATAAGTATCCGTTGCCCAGGATCGATGACTTATTTGATCAGTTAAGAGGAGCTGGAGTTTTCTCCAAGATAGATCTTCGTTCGTGATACCATCGATTGAAGATCCGAGCGGAGGATGTACCTAAGACCGCGTTTTCTACGCGATATGGACATTATGAGTTCACAATCATGTCATTTGGATTGACTAATGCCCCAAAGATATTTCATGAACATGATGAATAAGGTTTTCATGGAATATTTGGATAAGTTTGTTGTAGTCTTCATAGGCGATATCTTGGTTTACTCGAAGACAGAGGAAGAGCATGCGAAACATCTCAGAATGGTTTTAGAGAGGCTGAGAGAGCATCAGCTGTATGCTAAGTTTAGCAAGTGTGAATTTTGGAAGGAGAAAGTAGAATTTCTTGGTCATGTAATGACTACTAAAGGAGTAGCAGTTGACCCAAGCAAAGTGGATGCAGTGTTGCATTGGGAGCCACCGAAGTCTGTTACTCAAATTCGTAGTTTTCTGGGAATGGCGGGATACTACCGTCGGTTCATAGAGGGATTCTCGACAATTGCTAAACCTTTGACGCAATTGTTAAAGAAAGAAAAGAAGTTTTCATGGGCGCCAGAGTGCGAGAAAAGTTTCATGGAATTAAAGAAGCGTTTAACAACAGCCCCCGTATTAGTTTTGCCAGATGTGCAGAATGGATTTGACATTTACTGTGATGCTTCGAAGCAAGGCTTGGGATGCGTGTTAATGCAAGAAGGCAAAGTCGTTGCTTATGCGTCGAGACATTTAAGACCACATGAAGTGAATTACCCAACGCATGATCTGGAGTTAGCTGCCGTGGTGCATGCTTTAAAGATATGGCGTCATTATCTCATAGGAAATAGATGTGAGATATATACGGACCATAAGAGTCCAAATACATATTCACTCAAGTCGACTGAATATGAGGCAAATAAGATGGTGGAGCTAATTAAGGATTATAATGTGGGAATCCATTATCACCTGGAAAAGCCAATGTGGTGGCGGATGCTCGAGTCGAAAGAGCCATAGCGCAAATACATTGTCAATGGAGGATCAGCCGAATTATGCAAAGAGTTTGAAGTTAAGATTGGAAGTCGTTCGCGAGGAATGATAGTCTGCGCTAAGTGAAGCCAACACTAGAGGATCAGATTAGAGAAGGTCAACAAGATGACGATAAAATTTCAAAAATCAAGGCTAAAAAGGAAGAAGGCCTAGCCTTAGATTTTACTCTGGATGAACAAGGGACCATGTTCTTCAAAAGCCGAATTTGTGTGCCGGATAAAAAGGAACTAAAGAAATTGATTCTTGAGGAGGCTCATGATTCTAAGTACTCGATTCATCCAGAAGTGCCAAGATGTACGAGATTTGAAAGAGATTTTGGTGGCCTAACATGAAGCGTGAAGTAGTGAACATGTTGCTTTATGCGACGTATGTCAGAGGGTAAAAGCCATGCATCAAAGACCCGCTGGTCTGTTGCAGCCGTTAAAAATTCCGGAATGGAAGTGGGAAGAAATCGGAATGGATTTTATCACCGGTTTACCTAAGACTCAGAAAGGTTACGATTCCATTTGGGTTATAGTGGATCGTCTAACCAAGGTCGCTCATTTCATCCCAGTAAAGACCACTTACTCCGGAGATCGTTTGGCAGAATTGTACATGTCAAGGATTGTATGTCTGCATGGAGTGCCAAAGAAGATTGTGTCAGACAGAGGTACCCAATTTACCTCGAGATTTTGGAATAAGTTGCACGAAGCAATGGGAACCCGTCTGAATTTTAGCACAGCATATCACCCGCAGACAGATGGTCAGACTGAAAGAGTAAATCAGATTTTGGAAGATATGTTGAGAGCTTGTGCTCTAGCGTATGCTACATCTTGGGATAAATGTTTGCCATACGCAGAATTCAGTTATAATAATAGTTATCAAGCTAGCCTACAGATGTCACCATTCGAGGCATTGTATGGACGTGCTTGTCGTACTCCGTTGAATTGGAATGAAGCGGGAGCGTTTAGTGTTTGGACCGATATCCTCGAAGAGCGCGAAAGTCAAGTTGCAATGATCGAGAGAGGTTGAAGATAGCACAGTCAAGGCGAGAAAAGCTACGCAGATAATCGTCGTCGAGATTTGAGTTTTGAACGAAAGATCATGTGTATCTCGTGGTTACCCTCTTAAGGGCGTTAAAAGATTTCACGTTAAAGGAAGCTTGCACCAAGATATGTTGGTCCGTTCAAGATTACGAGCCGTCGAGGAGAGGTAGCTTATCAATTAGAGTTGCCTCGGTCATTGGCGGGAGTGCATGATGTATTCCATGTATCGCGACTTAAGAAGTGTCTCAGAGTGCCACAGAGCAAACCCGTTGGATGCAATAGAGTGCAAGAAGATTTGACTTATAAAGAGCAACCGATCGAATTTTGGATGTTATGGAGCGCAAGACCGAAACAAGTCTATTCGCTTTGCGAGTTGATGGAGCAATCATTCAAAGTGAAGCCACTTGGGAGCGTGAAGAAGATTTGAAGTCGAATTCAGAACCTATTCTCTAGTTAGCCCCAATCTCGGTCGAGATTACATTAAGGGGAGGTTTGTAACATCCCAAAATTTGGCTTAATTAGGTTTTATTGCTTAAAAGTGCATTTGTGATTTTCTGGAATTTATTTGGATTTTTCTCGATTTATTTGAATTAAATGTTATTTCAAGTTTATTGCTTTTTATTCAAAAGTATTTAAATCTGTGCAAAGTCAAAATAAAGTTTTGGCAAAAATATTTTATTTGAGTCCGAATGTCTCAAAGTATTTTGAGATTTTTCTTGGAATTTTCTGATTGTTTTATTGCCTAAAACAAATTAAATGAATTTCTGGAATTAATTTAATTGGAAAACCTTTTAAATCCGTGTGAACAGATTGGGCTTGGCCCGATCGCGCGTGAAAACCCAACTCGCGCGGCCCGGTCGTAGCGCCGTCGGCCCGTCAGTCGGACCGATTCGGCCGTCAGATTGGATCAAAAGGCCGTTGGGAGCGTCTCGATTCGGATCTCTCGAATCCAGTAGTTGGGATCCGCGGCGTGTTGGTTGGATTTTGGTGCATCGCGGCGAGCATCGCGCCACGTGTAGGGTGGGCGTCGTCGTCTTCGCGTGGCCGGCGTGGACTCGCTCGTGTCCGTCTCGGCGCGCCATGGATTCTTTCCGTTTGTCGTGACACGGTCTCCTAAGTGCTATAAATAGGTGCGCACCGAGGCACGGATCATATCCAGCTTAAGCCCTAAGCTCTCGCCGTGAAAGTGGCTCTACGTGCGCCGCAATCGGAGTTTTCTCGAAGTGCGCCGCCGCTTTCGGTTTCGTCGATTCCGCCGTCATCCGTGGAGTTTGAGGCACGCAACCAGGGCCATTAGATTCGTCTCGTCAAGGGGAAACCCGTGCGCGCGTCAGATTCGTCGAACACCGTCGGAGGAGAAGATCGTCGTGGAGGTCGCCGCGCCGTTGAAGAAGGCCTTGCCGACTCGGTTCCGTGAAGAAATCGCGAGATCCGTTCGCGTCCATCGAACTCCTTGCGTCGAGCCTAACGAAGGTAACCATCTTGGTCGCGGCGATGACCGTAGGGCCGTGTCTTGCGCCGATGAGTGGCGTGGCGAAACTGCGGTGACCGTGGATCCGACGTGGCGCGGATCAGCCTCACGGCTTGCGTGGCGTGAGGTGGTTGTCAGTCGGCGTCCACGCGTGGTGATCCGGGCGGCAGAGGGCGGGCCCAGCGTCGGGAGCTTGACTTCGGGTGGGCCGGATCCACCGTGAACTCGAAGGAATCATGGACGCGATCCATGGACCGAAGCACGCGTGTCGACACCGAGCGGTCGGGCCAGGGCTGACGTCACGCTGACGTCATAAATCGGTTTTCAAATATAAAAATAAATCTGTTAATTTCGAATTTCGATTTTCGATTTGATGTTTATTTCAAACTTCAAAAGGCTATATCTTTTGCATCGTAACTCGGTTTGAGTGATTCCAGTTTCTAAAATTTGTAAAATTAAGATCTATTTAATGGTGAGTTTTAATTGATTTTGGAGTTTAATTGCTCTCTGTTTTGCTATTTATTTGCTTTTCTCTTTGATGCAGCGTAGACGTTGAATTGTGCGGCGCTTGGAGGAAGATCCAACAACTCAAGAGCAAACTCAGATCAAGATCAGGACCTATTCCAAGGCAAGTTGTGCTTTGATCATGTTGAACCCATGTTTGTAAAATTGCTATGTTTGATTTACACTATTGCATATATTTCAATTATACAACTGTTTCAAATTAGTTTGGGCTTAGCTAAAATACCAGATTGATCTATACCCTACCTTGTCATTGTATGCCATGATCCATTGTCACCCTAGATTGGTTTAATATAGTTGGTTAATAATTATAATCAACATTGGAGGTTTAGTTCGTATTAGTTGCTTAGCCATGCCACGTCATCACATGTGTCATCACCATTGATAATTAATCTTGATTAATGGAATATGGAACAATGTTATGAACTTGTGTGTCATGTGGGATCACACGATGAGATTGAGTTGTTGTGGCGAGTCATGTCACGCAGCGATGTTGAATTGTTGATGGCACGTGGTGCTTGGTAATCAGCGGGTGATAATAACTTAGATTGGGGCAAGTGGCAAGGGCGAGGAGGCCAAGGTGGGCCCGATGGGCGATGGTATGTGGATGTCTTGCCTTGATCACACTAAGGACTTAACCTTGCAAGCCTTTGACTGAGTCAATCATGCAACCACATATGCGGTATGGGCGGCCTAGTGAGTAATTTGCAAAGTCTTAATGTTGATACTATAGTGGTCGGTGTGAGTTCCCGGTCGAGTGTAATTCACATGGCGCAAGAGGGGGCCTTGGATGTGGTTTACAGACCCTTGATGTTGAAACCTTAGCGGGTAGTATCGGATTAAGATAGAGCATTGTAAAGGCTTTGTTATAATCTCTCGCCTTTGTGGTGTTTGGTTGTATCACGTGGGTAAAGTGCATAACCTCTGCAGAGTGTGAAACTATTCGGATAGCCGTGCTCATGGTATTGAGCAATGCTCGGAATTACGATTAAGGGTTAGTTTAATAAATTGGACAACTTGGTTGGGATGACAGGATTGCCATATGGAAGATTGGAACTTGATTTAGGATTGGAAACTTGGTTTACTTGAGAAATACTGAATTTATTTATTATTGCTATTCGTTTTACATTCTTTACAATCTATTATTGTATTTGTTCATAAATCTTGCTTATTGCAAAATAGCCATGATAGCCTATCCATTGGAATAAGCCTTACATATAGATAAATAGAAGCGCATTACATGCACAACTTGTTGAGTGCTTTAAGTACTCACCCTTGCCAAACAACAATAATCAACAGTTGAAGAATCTACACTGTGTTGGAAGATGAGGTCCAAGAAGACCACGAGTCATTAGGGTCCGAGCCTTGTTGGTTGCTGTGGTGAACTGATGAGCTATCTACGTTTCTACTTTCCATTGCTTAATTATTAGCTTATATTCTCGGTCTTGCCTGCGTGGCTTAATAATGTAAGTTGGTCATAAGATCATACATTTAGCTATATCAATAAATGGACTATTATTCTATTATCGTTGTGTATGATGTGATATGTACCAATGTTAAGCTGTGTGCACTAGCGTTGATCCTGGGACTAGTGCGGTAAACACAGTGGGTTCGAATCAGTGGATTCGGGTCCTTACAGGTAGATATTTCCTGGACCATCCCGTGCTCTCGTTTAATCGTCTGGTCTTTTGATTCCCTTATCTCCGTGCCAGTTCGGGATTCTACTATTGCAAAGCTCCAAGAGCAACTTAAGGCCTCGGAGGCCTCCAAGTTGAAATCGGAGAAAGAGTTAGAAGGTACGCTCAGCAGCTTGGCCCTCCCTTGCCTTCGTTGTCTTCTTGGTATTTCTTAGTAATCTGTTTTGCTTGCAGACTACAAGTTCAAGATGCAGGCGCAATACGCCGCTTATAACGAGAAAGTCGAGGCCCTTGAAACATCTTGTGCTAAGTTTCGCGAGGCCTCTGAGCCATTGTTGAGGTTGCTTCATCCCGGAGGCGAGAGATCGCTCAGTAGGGGCCACGTTATCTCCCAACTGAAGGAAGCCCCTAAAGATCTTAAGAGACTCTTGAAGGGAAACGGCGACCAACGATGCTAGCCAGGCTCTGGCGATCACCAAGTCGCTTTATCCCCGAGTGGATCTTGAAGCCATTAAAGATGGCTATGCCTGCAATGTGGATGAAGATCGGGTCGACGAACTCTGGGATGAAGTTAAGGATGCTTTTCGGCTGTCGCAGAAACTTTGGACCTATGAGCAAATATTTGAAAGTGTTTCTTTAACCTTGCATTTTTCCTTTAAATATGCTGCTATGCTCGATGGGGCCAGCCGAGTAGTTTTGACATATTCAATATCATGTCCGACTAGTTCAGCCCCCAGGCTCTGTGGCATGGTTCATGACGCATGTCTCAGAGTCTTAAAATTCGTAGGAGCGAAGCACTCAGACGCATAATTTTCGAGAAGATTATACGAGAACAACTTTAAGAGCGAACATTCATTCATAAAGAAGCAATTGAATTACAAAGTTCAAGTAAAAAATCGAAGTAGCTGTTCTATGTTCCAGGTGTTGTTGACAATTGTGACGTCTTCACGCTTGAGCTTATAAGCCCAGGACGTATCACCTCATCGATGATGTAAGGGCCCTCCCAGCTTGGGGAGAGCTTATGCTTGCATTTCTGATTCTTTCTAAGGACTAGATCTCCTTTGGAGAATGCGCGGCTCCTTACGTTGCGATCATGATAGCGACGTAAGCCCTGAAGGTACTTTGCCGATTGAATTGTTGCGACATCCCTGGCTTCTTCCAGTCGGTCGAGGTCTTCTAGCCGGCTTTCTTCCGTAGCGGCCTCCTCATAGCTCCGAACCCGCGGAGATCCGAATTCTAACTCGGTGGGGAGGACCGCCTCTGAGCTATACACCAGGAAGAAAGGTGACTGCCCGGTTGCTCTTCTGAGGGTGGTTCGCAGCCCCCAGAGTACCTAAGGTAATTCTTTGACCCACCGAGTGGTGTATGGTTTGAGACAATAAAAAATTCTTGCCTTTAGGCCTTGTAACACCATGTCGTTGGCTTGTTCGACCTGCGCATTACTTCGGGGGTGTGCTACTGATGCGAAACAAATTTTTATGCCGAGTTCACCGCACCAGTATTGAAATATGCCACCTCTGAATTGGGTGCCGTTATCCGTGATGATTCGGTTTGGTACGCCGAATCTAACCACGATTTCATCGAAGAATTCTTTGGCCTTTACGGCTGTGATTGTGGCGACTGGCTTGGCCTCAATCCATTTGGTGAATTTATCGACGGCCACGAAGAGATGAGTATAACCACCTTGAGCTTTCTTCAAAGGTCCCACCAGGTGATTGAGATGGTCTGTAGTTCCTGTGTCGGTTTGTTCACCTGTCGCGCAAAGAACCGTGCCTTATCAGGCTCAACCCGTGATATATGATTCCGCCATGCGGGAACCAACTAGCGACCCAACGTGGGGTATATCACAAGAAGATATTTTTAATCCAAACTGGAGGATACTCACGTCTCGCTTAGTTCGATAAGTGGTTAAACATCCCATCGTGTGGAGCAACGTGTCCTAAATATGACTTGGTTAAACCATGACTGCCTCTGCATGCCAGGACGTCGATCTAGCAAATCATTACGAAGCATAGAGCAGGGTTAGATGTTCTGCAATCTCTTTCCCGCCGATTCGGCGAAAACCTGATTTTTCCCCCCTTTTAAGACTAAGCCGTGCATTGATCGATGGTTCATTTTTTCGCCGCGCACTCCTGCCCCTTCTGCTTCCCTGGCTCTCCGAGTTCTCCGCCGCTAGGGTTAACTGCTGCTGCGCTTGTATTTTTGCACCATCATTGATCTTTCCTCCGAAAATGTCCTCTCATTCTTCTAAAGACACCTCATTGCTGCCTTTGCCCCAAGATTGGACCATTCTTTTTGCACCTGATTGACCACGAGCGTTGAATCTCCGCGAACCGTCAGATGTCGGATACCGGGTGATATGGCGATACGGAGCCCATGGATGAGTGCCTCGTACTCGGCGGTGTTATTCGACGCGGGAAAAAGTATTTGAAGAACGTACCTCAACCGTTCCCCACTTGGTGATATGAGCACTATACCAGCCCCCGCGCCGCTGAGCATTAGGGAACCATCAAAGTACATCGTCCAATACTCGAGTTCCTTGACGACCGCCGGGTTTTGAAGTTCTGTCCACTCGGCAGTAAAGTCGGCGAGCGCTTGAGACTTGATGGCTGTACGAGGCTTGAATAGGATATCAAAGGCTCTAAGCTCGACTGCCCACTTTGCAATTCTACCAGCGGCCTCCTGGTTGTGAAGTATATCCCCTTAGATTTACTGAGGACCTCGCTGATAAAATAGATCGGGTGTTGGATTTTCTGCACGTGACCCGGCTCCTCCTTTTCTACGATGATTGTAGCACTGACTACGCGAGTCGTTGCCGCGATGTAAAGTAACAAAGGTTCCCCTCGCATACCCAGTCGGGATGATACACTTCTTTTGATAAAACCTGTAGCTAATAGCTTGGTGATCTCCTACTTGATGGCGTTCCGACGATCTGGAGTGAACCGCTGGAGTCTTTGCTTGACTGGCCTTGCCTTTTCATCGACGTGTAAAGAATTCTCGATCACCTCCCTAGGAACACCCGGCATGTCGGATGGCTTCCAGGCGAAGATGTCCTTGTTAGCCTGGAGGAAGGTGACGAGCATGCCTTCCTATTTATCCTCGAGCCCTATCCCGATCAGAGTCGTTTTGGATGGGTCGGATGAGTCGAGAATAATTCTCTTGGTTCCTTCGCCAAACTTTATCCTTGACGTGGCCTGCTTCTTGGATGGGATGTCGTCTTCTTAGTGCAATGCGGCAGCCTCTGCCTAGATATTCTTCCCCTCGGCGGTTGCCTCCTGCAGCTCAGCAAGTTCATAGTTCTCTCGATCGTATTCCAAAGATCGCTTGATGTCACTGCGAACTGTGATGATGCTTTTGGGTCCCAGCATCTTCATCACCAAATAGGTGTAGTGCGGGACGGCCATGAACCGAGCCAGACCGGGCCTTTCCAAGATAGCGTGATACGCTGTCTCGAAATCCGCTACCTCAAAATTTATATACTCGGTCCGATAATTGTTTTTGGTACCGAAGGTGACGGGCAAAGCAATCTACCCGAGAGGAAATGAAGACGCCCTAGGGATCACCCCGTGGAATGGCTGTGAGCTCGGCCTTAGCTCGGAGCGGGGGACGTTCAGGTCATCGAAGATTTTGGCGAACAAGACGTTGAGTCCACTCCCTCCATCAATCAAGACTTTCTTGAGCTTTACATTGCGAATAACAGGATCGAGTACTAGAGGGTACTTTCCCAAATGTAGAATTTGGTTGGGGTGATCCGAGCGGTCAAAGGTGATCGGGACTTCAGACCATTTTAGATACAGGGGGGTTGCCGGTTCCACCGCATTGATCTCCCGAGCGGTAAGCTTTTGTTTCCGCTTGGACTCGTATCCGGTGGAGCCCCCGTATATGTAGTTCAGCTCGTATTCGTGTTCTTGGTAATCATCCTCGTCGGGAGGGTCTTTCTTCTTGGCAGCCTCATCCTTCGTTGGAGCCAGTTGCTTGTTGCTTTCACGCGCAAAACGCTTTAGGGTAAAGCAGTCTTTGGCGACGTGCTTTCCCTTAGAGTGGAAAGGACAGATCGCATCCATGATAGTATTGTAATCGGGCGCCTCCCTCCGTGTGGCTCGGGGACAGCTACGTTCTGCTACCGCAACTAGCTCCTCGCCTTTCCGTTTTTTGTCTTTGTACTTGGAGGACTCGGCCTTGTCGCCTTTGTTCTTCTGTTGCGGGCGATCTTCTTGGTGCTCGGCCAGGGCGTCTGAGGCCGTGGCTTAGCGGTCGGCCAACGCAAACATCTCCTTTACGGAGGCCGGTGGTTTTCTGGATATTTTCTTGATTAGATCGGGATCGCTGACCCCTTTCTGAAAGGCTGCTACCACCACTGCATCAGATACATCCCTGATGGTGTTTTTTTCTGCATGAAACACCGGATGAAATCTCTCAGCGTTTCGTCTTTCTTCTGGTGAAGGTGATATAGGTCCCATGGGGTGCCAGGCCTCTCATAGGTTCCCTGAAAGTTCGCGATAAATTGATCGCAAAGATCGCTCTACGAGTCCACTGTGTTTGCAGGAAGTCCTGTGAGCCATGATTGAGTTGAAGGGGTGAGATTGACTGGCAGATAATTTGCCATCACGTTTTGTTTGCCTCCAGCCGCTTTAACCGCCAGGGCATAGACCTGCAGCCAAGCTTCCGGATCTCGATCCCCGTCAAACTTAACGATGCCCTTGGTGTTGAAACCTTCGAGCCATACTACTCAGCGTAACCGAGAAGTGAACGCTCGGATTCCGTCGATGGATCTGTCGTCATGATGAGGGGGAGTCCGGCGTGGCGAGCCTCTGGCTCGGCGATTGTCATCAACATGTCGGGGTGGAGTTCGACGCGGCGAGCCCATGACTCGGCGATCGTCGTTGTCGTTCCAACCCCAGCGATGATGGTCTCTTTGGTCGTTGTAGTCGTCGTACCGTTGATCACTTCGTCGATCATGGTCGGTACTGAAACGTTCATGGTCGTCGTAGCGCCAGCGTCGTTCTTCCTCGTCCCGCTCTTGCCGTATAGCGGTGATGTCTTGGCGAAGGTCGCGGTTGAGATTCCGGCGGGCGTCTCCAACTGGTGGTGTGGGGCGCTGATTGCCGGTACTCCGACTAGTAGCAGTCCGACTGCTAGCGACGCGAGTTTCCGAGTGGGAGCGTGAGTGCGCTTCCCCTACTGGCTTTTCCTGATTTTGCTGAATCGTTGCCACCGTCACCATGGCCTTGATCTGGGCCACGATCGGGTCCGCCGGGCTATCAGATGCAATCATCGGGTCTAGCTTGTCGAGATGCGTCTTAGAGGCGACGACGTTCTGCAGCGGTGTATAGAAGACAACATGGTCTCCCAATTTTGATTGTAGGACGTCCTCATGGACATTGCGGCCGCAAGATCGAAGCGATCACGCCTGTGCTTCCTTAGCATTACGAAGAAGGCGATCTTTCTTTGTGGCTTCTTGAATCTCTTGTTGGCGTTGGTGATCGGTCTTTTGTTCTTGTATTGCGAAGATGCCACGAAGATCGTAGCAATTCCTCGCGACGCCGACTGGTTCACTGACCGAGTCGGAGTGGCACACCTGAGATGGATCGGCCTGATCTTTACCAGATTGGATCTGGTTTAGGTCTAGGCAAACAAGTTCTCCGAGTGCATCTGCGACGAAGTCTAGGCTTCCAAAGTGAAAAGCCTGGCCAGAGATGAAGGTGGTGATGATTCCGCTGATTGCTGCCATCGAGTTTGTAGGAAAAGATGATAGCGCTCCCCTACCTGACGCACCAACTGTCGACTTTTGTGGTCGGCAATGAATTTATGGGGCAGACGCTAGATCTCAAATTCGAAGGTCACACAAGACAAAGGTTTAGACAGGTTCAGGCCCTCGACGGAGGAGGTAATACCCTAGTCCTGTGTGCTGGGATTATCTGGATCTCTTGGATCTAAGATTGCTCGTCTCCCTGTTGTTGCCCGCCCTCTCCCTTATATGATGTGGGTGGGGCGGTTTACAGAGTCCCGATCAGTTAAGGGATTCCGATCTGTTATTAGATACTAATCAGTTACAGGATACTAATCGGTTACAGGATAGAGTTTACATCTTTATCTTACCCTGCTAATAACTCGGATTACAATCGTATCTCTTATATATAAATACTTGTTCAACTATCTCTAGGATATATCCCCTTCCGCACGGCAGCAAGGCTTGACGCGAAGCTTATCCTCTGGGCCTTCCACTCGGCCTTGTCTCTCCTTTAGGCACTTCTGGGTCGGTTATGAAGACACCTATGTTCTTATATTCTACACTCTAGCCTCCTGAATTTAGCCACCCCTACCGTTGCTTCGCGGAAGTTGAGTTTTGCCATCACATCTTTTGCCTAATTCAACCCCCTTGAAACTTATAGTGTATTTGGTTGTTTGCATTAAATGTTACATGTATAAGATGGTAAAAAAAAAGTCATTCATGTGTTAGGTTGATTGAATGGAATCATCTCATTCTGAATAGTGGGATACAAACTTGAGGAATATTTCCTATAAACGCTGAACCATTTCATTCACCCAAAATAATAGAATTAAATAGTACACCATCCCATCCAATTTAACTTTATCCCACCAACCAAACACTCCCTAAATGCTTGTTGCCAATGCGCGCGCGGCCACACTCACAGCAGCTTCTTCCTCTGCCAGCTCACCCCTAACATTTCTGGTGAAAGTTCAAATATCTAACTTGTAAAGTAAAAATTTTGAGTTGCAAAATTCAAAATGTTGCTTTGGTATAAAATTTAAAAATTTTCTAAGAAGGAAATTTAAATTTTGAAGTTATTTTTTTCTCTCTAGAATTTCTATCATATTTCTCCTTTTCTTACCAAATATAAAGTAGTATGTCATCAGTTTTTATTATATAATATTTTTCTAGATGAAATATTTCAAAAAAATTAACTAAAATCTTTTTATTTTGTTTTTCGCCAGTGGGTTATGGAAGGAGACCGCGGGCGTGGTGTGCGCGTCGCCAAAATGGGAAGGAAAGTTTGGGCCAATGACGAGGTGCATCTTTCACCAGTTTCGTAAGTAATAGATAGCAGTTGAATATGAAACGTGGTCGTGTTATCTATGCCCTTTTATAATGCACCTAAGGATTCTTTTCTACGTTCACCTCAAATAATACACCCCACTAGAGATGACCTAACTTTTATACACCCAGCGAAACGTTCCAAAAAACTTGCCTCCATCAAAATTGACCTCTCAGATCTTTCCTCAGCTTTACTCACCCACATCCGATGGCCATTGTTTAATGTGTCTAACTCATCCCTGTGGCCCACAACAGATCTCTCCCCATCTCCAGCATCATCTCAAGGAAAAGGAAACAAATATCCTGGAATTAAGGGAAAGGAAACAAACGTTCTAGAAAAGGAAAAGACCATATATTACATGCTGGGAAAAAGAAACCGGAAGATAGGGTACTATACTAATAAATTAAGAAGAATGCAAGTTTATTACTATCCCCCCGGCATATCATTGACGTGAAATGAA
Source organism: Otatea glauca (assembly GCA_036346275.1). Lineage (NCBI taxonomy): Eukaryota > Viridiplantae > Streptophyta > Magnoliopsida > Poales > Poaceae > Otatea > Otatea glauca. Next base: position 60,446,388 of record CM070721.1, read on the forward strand.
TAGCATTTCGTAAAACTAGTAATGAATCTCACTCAATTGTCCGTTACATGCTTCAATTCTCCTATTTATGTTTGTACAGTATATACACACTCATTTTTTTTTTGCAAAAAATTAGTTTGTTGAGGAAATCTCATCACCTCTCAAATGAGAAGCCTCAACTTTGCCAAACCTCTAAAGAGGGTACAAGGTGTCGAGAGAGATCTCATCACACTCTGGTGGTTCTCTAAAGATGGTAGTGGTGCGGGTTGTGCGTTTCCGTAAGTACTCGTCAAGATAGAGTTTCAGGTAAGAAGATACCCCTCTACCTCGAGCCCAAGGACACACTACTACAGAATGGTACATCACTATCGTTTCATCTGTGTCGGTTCTTAAGTTTTTAGGAAAAAAGAATGTGATAGATGACTTAGGAGGGGTGTTAATAATAATCACTATCGATTCTCAGGTTAGAAGTGATTGTGATGTAGCACTCGACCCATCACAATTGGTTCTTATGTGAGAAGCGATAGTGATGTACATGGTCATCATTATCGATTTTCACATAAGAAGTGATAGTGATGTGATCATGAACATCACTATCGCTTCTCATACAAGAACTGATAGTGATGTAGTGATGTGCGCGTTCTCATCACTATCACTTCTTTTTGTAAGAATCGATAGTGATGACCGTGCACATTACTATCGCTTCTCACATAATAAAAACCGATAGTGATGTTTATGGTCACATCACTATCGTTTCTTATGTGGGAACCGATAGTGATGACCGTATGTATTACTGTCGCTTTTTAAGCAAGAACCGACTGTGATGTGCCTCGCTAGGTTATTATACCACTCGGGCTGAACTCTCCTCTGTTGTTGTTCCAGTGGAGATTTCTCCGCCGCCACCTGAAAAAACAGCTTATATTCTGTGGTTGGAAGCAATACTTGGGTGAGAAAATTGAAATCCTCAATGGTGAATGTTAAAGAGGGTAAATTTGAAGCCTAGCTTGAGCAGATTTCCCTTTATTTTGCAGAATTTGTGGTTTTCTTCAAAATGTGAGCATTCCTTCAAACCCCTTCAATTTTGCACTATGTAATGCGAACTTTCATGTTTTCATCTAATTGTTCATGTGCTGTTGTCCAGCAATTACATGGTGTAGTCTCCATGTGATGTTATCTATATAATTCTGAGATACAGAAATGAGGCTAAGCTAATAGCATTATGTTGCCTCTGTAAAAAACTTTCACAATTTTTGTCTCTGGATTCTGGTATATATGTAGCTACTTATTGCAAGAAAAAAGAGATATGTATATTATTTGTGTCAGTTTATCAGTAAAAAACTGATAGAGATTCTGAGAAAGCTAACTTCTAAATAGTCAAATGTTCATTTCTGAAAATTTTCAAAAAAATTTGACTTTTCTACTCTTACTAACAAAAATCATGCCTACAAAGTGAATGTTGGCACATTTTTTCAGTCTTAACTCTTTTTTCGAAAATTCTATTTGGAAAATATTTGTAGTATCTCAAAGTATATATCTTATTCAGCTGATTTGTCATATGTACTAGAAAGTTATGTTCATTGTATCGGTTTTTTAAATAAATCAATGGAAATATATAATTATCGGTGTCGGTTTCTTTGTTAAAACCGATGGAGATTTGGAAATCATCTATGTCATTTGTTTTACTAAAACCGATAGAGATATATATTCATTAGTGTCGGTTTATTATAAAAAACGATAGAGATAATAATAGTATTAGTGTCGGTTTTACATAAAAACCGATAGAGATAGAAATAGTATTAGTGTAGAGCTAGTGATATTATTAGTGTCGGTTTTGTATAAAAAAGATAGAGATAACAACAGTATTAGTGTCGGTTTTATATAAAAAATGATAGAGATAGAAAGAGTATTAGTGTAGAGCTTGCGATATTATTAGTGTCAGTTTTATATAAAAAACGATAGAGATAATAAGAGTATTACTGTCGGTTTTATATAAAAACCACTAGAGATAGAAATAGTATTGTTCAGAGCTAGTGATATTATTAGTGTCGGTTTTATATAAAAAACGATAGAGATAACAACAGTATTAGTTTCGGTTTTATATAAAAACCGATACAGATAGTGAGTTGGTATTAGTGTCGGTTTTATAAAAAACCCGATAGAGATAGTTATGATATTAGTGTCGGTTTTGTTTAAAAACCGATATTGATATCGGGTATTAATGTGGGTTTTATTTATGAACCGACACAGATGATCTTTACGTAGCGCTCAAAACCTGTGCGCGGCTCACTCGATGCTTCTTCACTCGCGTTAGCTGCTCGCTCCTCCTCCGGCCAACAGCTCCTCTGCTCGTCTTGCCTGCCTATGCCCGCTGTCGCCTGCCTCCCCCTCCCTGCCTCCGCCCTCCTCCGCTCGCCGCCCACCTCGCCCCGAACGCGGCTCCTCGCGCGTCTGCTGCCTCCGCTCGTCGCCGCCGCTTGCCTCACCCCTGCCTCCGCCAGCGGCTGGACGCCTCCTCCCCACGCCGCCTCTCCCCACACCGCCGGCTCCTCCTCCCCGAGCTTCGCGCCGACGTGACATACGGTAACCCTAGCTCCTCCGCGCATCCTGCCTGCCTTCGCCCGTCACTGCTGCCTGCCTCGCCCCTATCCCTGCCCCCTCCCGCCGCCGGACGCCTCCTCCCCACACCGCCGGCTCCTCCTCCCCGAGCTTCGTGCCGACGTGAGATACGGTAACCCTAGCTCAACGCCGGTTACCAAAATAATGCTAGATTTCTGACAATTTAATCTGAAAGTTCTAAATTCCATAATTGAATCAAGGTCTATGCCATTTGATAGTTTGAAGTCGTAGCATATTTAAGGAAGATTATTCATTATGGGTAGCATCATTTCACTTCTGCTGAGGAAGATTCTTAGATTCTTAATTAGTTTTCAGCCCTATGTAAATTCACTTGTGCTGGTTCTTCAACTCTCAAGGTACAGGTGAATCTCAGATTTCTGGAAGTCCGTCATATATTTTCTATTCCTCTTGCTGGCCAGCTGTGAGAACAAGGCTTGTACTTGGCTTGGTTCTGTTCTTGCCGAGAGGCTGGGTTGGCCACTGAGCTTCACTGGTGTGTTCTGTACTTCTTTGTGACTGTCTTGTTCTTGCACCTGGTGAGGGTTTCAGCACTGTCGAGCTGCTGTTCTTGGCGAGTGCTTGATTCCAGGAGGTGAAGTTGTGGGTAACTTTGTGCGGCTAATTTTTTGAGGCATGATTCTGCACTTGGTGTGTCACAAGTGCGGAAAGGGCTCTGTATCTCCGTAATCCAGGCGGTTACACTACGGCACTAACCAGTGGCGAAGCCAGAATTAAAATAGAGGGTGGACTCAAAGTCTCGTAGAAATAAACTAAATTGAGACAAGCATAGCAACTATAGTATTGTACAATTAAAATTCATACATAAAGAAAGGAAAAGCATAGAAAATAAGCAAAAAATCCTCACTTGATCTCTAATTTCGTTAGCATAATCTTCTATTGGCATGCGAAGCGCCGGATCGGCAATAATTTCATTCATATTCAATTCTAGTCGAAGCCTCTTTAGTTGAGTTGCGCTCTCATCGGTTAGGGGAGTACTACTTGAATTACTTGTGAAATAATTGCGCAAAGTTCGTTTCTCCATTATTGCAAATCTACAAATAAATACAACTATAAATGTGTAAGCGTAATACAACTGTATTCCCAACAACAGAGCCTAGAGCATGTTGTACATTTGTATGGTATATTTGTAATTTTTATCAATGTATGACAATATGAGTATATAATAGTATGGATACGATATATTGATATTTGACAGTATATATTATATTACTAATTTACTATACTACCAATTTACTCATTTACCCATTTACTCAGTGATCTCATTTACCCATTTTACCATTTGTAGCCCGTAGGGATACTAGAAAAGAGACCACGATTGATGCAGTGACCTCTAGGATGTCTAATACCCTCTATGTGCCATTAACTATCAGCAAGACCATCTATGTGCCACAGTGGTCTGTGCGGGCAGCTAGTGGTGGAACCGCCGGAGAGTCCAGACTACAGAGCGGGCGAGCGGCTGAGGGGGCTCGGCAACGGCGGAGGGTGGGCTCGGGCCTGATGGAGCCCACCCCTTGGATTCGCCCCTGGCACTAACAGTGGCGATTGGATTTCTAGGACAACGACTTTTGTCATGCCTGGCCCCTTTCTTCTGAACAGCTTGGAGTGTTGTTCTGTTGTAAGTCCCTTTGGTACTGCAATTCATTCTTGCTTGCTATGGGATTGGTATTACTTTGTGATGATACAAGGGTAGAGAATGATATTGACAATTTATTATATGATAAGGCCTTGAACTGATAGACTTACATGCTTATTCCCTTTGTGATGCCTCCGCCTGCCTCCCTTCGGCTCCGTTGGTTCCGGCGCCGCCTCCATTCAAGCTATGGTAAACCCTAATCCCTTTGTGATGCAGACCAAGAGGATGACTACAGTATATGCTAACCCGTCGTGTATCTTAAGAATGTTGGTTCCTTATTCGTCTAATTGGGGACACAAATGAGCCATTCGTGTTACAGATTATTCTCAATGTCTGTGTTTCTATGAGTGTGCTATGAAAGTACACTTCTATATATGCGCTTGTAGTGTGCTTGCGTGGTGTATGTGCTTGTTTGTCTTCATTTAGTCTCTTGAAACTGCCAACAACTCTAGAAACATGTTCGTCATCACCAGGTTATCGTAGGAGTAGTTGGAGCTAAAATCAATGTTGTCCGAAAGCAAATGGTGTTGAGTTGGGGAGGGGGGTTATTTGGATGCTTCAGCCAGTGTACGGTATCCAGCTGAACGACATTCCTGAACATCATTCAAAATAAAATAACTAAAAACATTTGTATTTGCAAATTAGAATATATTGGTGCTACCAGATCTAAAAGGGCAGAAACATCAGACCAATTATCATGTGCTCTGTGTACATTAGTAGAGAACTAATTTTTCATCTCGTAATTTTTTTTTCTTTCTTCACAGTGTCATTAACAGGGCAGCGACGACCTTTGCGCTTCTACGTCATGTAATACATGCTGATTGTGATCGGCGGCTCAGACCTTTTCCCTAAGGTATATGTAAATGCATAATAATACACTTAGCCTTTCACATAAAAATTTCAAAACTTAAATTAGAACACTCATTTCTTTTTTGCAGCGTATCAATATCCCCCATAGGAGTTTAGACAGTTCTACACTCAACAAGTTACGAGACCACTTATGCCAATGGTACTGGATGGAAGTTATCTCGGAAGAGGATATGTTTAGAGATAATGAAAGCTCCTACTAGTCCATATGTAAACAATATTGCATATGTGAATGTGATTGCATCTGTATTGACTGTTAAGTATGTTTGGGTTCTGTTTTGTGAACGAATGTGATATGTGTTGTAATAAAGTGTTCGTGTTCGTGTTCTGTGAATATGATATATGCATAATGTGTGTAATTTATATTGTGTGAATGTAATATGTGCATACTGTGTGAAATATGTGCTGATTAGAGGGTGAATTGAAAAACAGCACACCCCCTCATCTATATCGGTTCTGAGAAGAAAACGATAGAGATGAGTGCACTTCATCTCTATCGGTTCTTTAGAAGAAGCGATAGAGATGGCACGCTCATCTCTATCGGGTAAGAACCGACTGTAATAGCATCGCCCAATCTCTGTCTAATGATTTTATATCGCTAGCAGAATCGACTGTGATGATAAAAAAAATCGATTGTGATGATAAAAAAAATCGATTGTGATGTATAGTCATGTAGTAGCAACACACCTATAAAAGTACCCATAAAAGAGCCGGCGGTCCGCCGTTTCTTTTGTCTTGTTTTCCTACGGAGGACGTAGTCACAGATTTTATGACCTTGGATTTATCACCCAATTGATCTCCTGCCCTTCCCATTCGAGATATATATATATATATATATATTCCTCACTCCTCCCCTCCCTACTCTAACAATAATCACCATCAACAACCTCCTTTGCTACCCCGCTACCACCTTCTGCAATCTGGAAACCTAAGTTTAGTTGATCTCTTGTTTATCGTCGCCTCAGATGTATACACCCTTCTTGCTATTGGGAATCTCGCTATCGAGTAGTCCGGAATTTCTAATAATCTAATATATGTGGAGAACAGAGAGACAAAAGAAACACAGAATTAGAGAGGAACAACGAGAGAAATCTTTATTGCTTTTCAATTCTCTGTACAATAGGGAACCCCCCTCCTACTTATATAGTAGTCGCCTAGGTTTTGGCTAAGGGGCCATCGTGGGCCACCTGGTTTCCCAACACTCCCCCTTGGGCCCTTTGCCGCGAGATGCATATGCCTTATTAAAACTCCAGAAAAACCCAGTGGGAAAAATAATTGGAGAAAGTGTACATAGCATACGCTTACTGCGTTGCACGAATTGCCTCATTAAAACCTTATGCAAGAAAACTTCATGAAAAACTTGCTAAGGAAAAAGAGTACAATTCACCCAAACTTCAATTGCTAATCTTCGAGATTCATGTTGTGTACTCAAACCTCATGTTCATGGTTTATGTGGAAGTATGTGAAATATCTCCCCTTGAAATCTGCACTTCTCTAAGTCTCATCATCCCAATCCTTTTAACGCACCTTTTAAAGGTAGATGCTGGGAGTGATTTAGTGAAGTCTGCAAGATTTTCACACGACTTATTATGCAGTATCTTGATCTCGTTCATCTCATGCGATTCATGAGCATAGAAGAACTTGGGGTTGATATGCTTCGTGAGATTGCTCTTCACATAACCAATCTGCACTTGAGCAACACAAGCTGCATTATCTTCATAAATGATTGTGGGAGTTTGCTCAATGTTCAAGCCACATGACTTCTGGATGTGATGAACCATTCTTCAGAGCCATGCACATTCACGGGAGGCTTCATACAAAGCAATGATTTCTGAGTGGTTTGTCGATGTCGAGACAAGAGTCTGTTTAGACGACTTTCAGGAAACTGCTGTTCCTCCACACAGGAAAACATACCTAGTTTGGGACTTGCCAGAATACGGGTCTGATAAGTACCTAGCATCGGCGTAGCCAACCTAATTCAGTTCATTGTTTCTTTTGTAGAACAAGCCGAGATCTTTGCTTCCTTGGAGGTAACGGAAGATGTCCTTGATCCTTTTTCAATGCCTTTTGGTGGGTTCTGCACTGTACCGGGCTAGCAAATTCATAGCGAATACAATGTCCGACCTGATGCTATTCGCAAGGTACATGAGCGCTCTCTTGTTCAGAGAGACTAACTCCGCAGTAATTGTCTTCTTCCATTCTTCCCAATCTAGCCTTTTCTTGCACTCTGTGAGAGATGCAGGCTCGGGATCATGATCAATGATTGAGGCAATCTTCTTTGCAAAGTATGCATCGACATTGGCTGTTGCTCTATTCAGGGATTCTCCTGTTATTACAAAGTTTATAGCCATTTTATCATGGGGTGCTTCATGCACTTCTACTTGCTCTTCGCTGCTATTCCCTATCGCAGGAGCAAGTTCCTTAAGCTTTTCATCGCCTATGTGTGCGCACACATTATTTTGACTTCTGCGATGGAAGATTCAAGTCTGGAATTGCCTTTCCCGTTGGCTTATTTCCAGTGCCATGTCTCAACTAGCTCCCCTTCTTTCCTTGGGGTATTTTCGTGATTGGTTGTGGTAAGTCCTCTCGCCCAGTTTTCTCCATACGTCTCCGGGTACTTTGGGTTAGAGGAGCCAGATTTCCTGTTCTTTTTCTTTGAGGCCTCTTAACAGGATGAGGGATACCTTCTATTTTCTTTGGTATTTCCACCCTCTCTGGTGCATTTCTTGCAGGTACATGCGACTTAATCACGCCCTTCAGATCACAAAAATGATCAGGCAGTTCATTTGCTAAATTCTGCAAATCAATTATCTTCTGGACTTGTTGATTGGCTTCATTAGTGCGGGGGTCATGCGCGGGGATCCCAGTGGAATGACATATGATTTCCCGGCATTTTTCATCCAAAGGTTGATTTCCTCCCCCTAATGACGGGAAACGATCCTCGTCAAATATGCAATCAGCGAATCGGGCTGTATGCAAGTCTCCAGTCATGGATTCCAAATACCTGATTATGGATGCACTTTCATAACCAATGTATATCCCAGACTTGCGGAGAGGGCCCATTGCAGTCCGCTGAGGGGGTGGTATAGGTACATATACCATACACCCAAATTTCCTGAGATGGGAGATTTTCGGGATGACCCCGTGCACAAGCTGCATCGGAGAATGGATGTTGTAGGCCGAAGGTCTAAAGTTGATGAGAGCTGCTGCATGCAGGACTGCGTGTCCCCAACAAGTGTTGGGCAAGTTACAACTCTGCAAAAGTGGTCTGGCAATGAACTTAATCCTCTTTATTAGTGCTTCAACTAGTCTATTCTGCGTATGGACGTGCGGTACGGAGTGCTCAACTGTTGTCCCTGTTGCCGTGCAATAATCATCAAATGCCTTTGAAGTAAATTCTCCAGCATTGTCCATTCTAATGGACTTCACGCGATGATCAGGAAAAGCATTCTTAATTCTTATGATATGCGAGATCAGCTTTGCAAAAGCATGGTTTCTTGTTGACAATAAGCATACATGCGACCATTTCGAGGAAGCATCGATGAGCACCGTGAATTATCGAAACGGCCCTGACAAGGCCAGAATCGGGCCGCAAATATCCCCCTGGATGCGTTCCAGGAATGCAGAGATTTCACTTTGCATTTTCATGACATAGGGTCTAGTTATTAATTTCCCGGTGGCACATGTAGGGCACACAAATCATCATGATTTGGGAAATTCCTAACATTAATGCCATGACCTTGTGAGATGTTCACTATATTTCTCATCATTCTAAAACCAGGATGACCAAACCTACAATGTCATAAAGAAAATAACTCAGAGCTTCTAAAGACAGTCTTCAAGGAAGTATACACTTCGGGTGCATGTATTTTCATGTAGTACAACCCAGATTCATATGAGGGACATTTTTGTAATACCATTTTTCCACATACCGTGTGCTTCACAATGCACAAGTATTATTTGCAATTTTCTTCATTGGTTTCTACATGAAAACCATTGGCGCGGATGTCTTTGAAACTTAAAAGAGTGCGTGTTGATTCAGGGTATAAAAGGGCTTCTTCAATTACCAAAGTTGTACCCATTGGTAATATAATTGTGGCTCTTCCAGAGCCTATTATATAGGAATCGCTTCCTGCGATCGTAGTAATCTTTCCGGCGTTCTTCGTGATCGACTGGAAGTATTTGGACTCTCTTAAGATGGTATTTGTTGTGCCACTATCAACAATGCTTATCTCTTCCATTTGGACGCTACACGATTTCTAGATAAAAGAAATATAATTCCAATCAGATAGTGTCAAAATAATTCAAATATTGCTTGAAAATTAAAGAATACTGGAATAAAGAATAAATTGCATATTTATTCATGAGAAAAGTATGCTCTTCTAGAGCTTACAATTCATTATTAAAAAGAAATTCGCTAACAACCATAATCTAAAAAAGAATGCAAAAAAAATGCGATCCATGCATTAAACGGAATCTGTAAAATATGCATTGATTTCTGCTTCTATGTCATCGATAGAAGTTTTCTCTTCATTTGTCATAAACTTGATTGCAGCATCGATGTCCAGGCTAGTCTGTGAGGATGAGGCAAGTGGGGTATCCACAACCATGGCATCATTATCACCAATCTTAGCGAAGTGCGCCTCTTCTGGGGCATTTTCTTTTGCCTTCTTCTTGGCCTGATATGCGTTGATCACTTCCTTGGATTCCCAGCATATTTTTGACCAGTGTCCCCAAGTACCACACCTGAAGCACATTTGGTTCTGCTGTCCATACGGCTTGGCGTGTGTCTTGTCATCCTTCTTCACTGGGGCTTTGGACTTTCCCTTGGCCTGGTATTTCTTTTTTCCACCTTGCTTGCCCTTCTTTCTATAAGGGGTCTTTTTCATCTTATAGCTATTGACATTGACTTCTGTGCCAATGCCCCTTCCAGGTGGCAGTGAGACGAAGTTCTTGCGTAGAACTTCGTCTTGTGACTCCGCAACTTGCATGACATCAATCAGTTTGCTATACTCCTTGTATGTGTCCTGACGATAGCTACGAGCACTCTGGATAGCATTTGGGTGAAAAGTGGAGAGGGTCTTCTCAATCTTCTACTCGTCAGTGATCTTCTTGCCACATAGGGAGAGATTGGTACAAATTCTGTGTAAGGCAGAATTGTACTCGGCCACTGTTCTGTAGTCCGCAAACCTCAAGCGGACCCAATCTTGCTGTGCTTGGGGCAAGATGGTGTACTTGAGCATCTCGAACCGCTTTTAAAGTGCGGTCCAAAGCTCAAGTGCACTCTCCTCTGTCATGTATTCATTCTTCAAAGTGGCTGAGAGGTGATGCCTGAGGAAGTGTAAGGCCTGATCGTTCTGCTCGGCGGTAGGTTGCATGTCCTTCGAGGACCCTAGACCGATCGCAGTACGGAGCTTCTTGCCTCCAAGAACGATCTTCACGTCCGATGCCCAAGTGAGGTAGTTCTGACCGTGCGGGACCAGTTCTTCAAACTCACGGTTCACGATGCTGGACATCTGCATGATTTTAAAATTCCGTCATTAGATTACTGCGTGTAATCTAATAGAAAATGGTTGCAAAAAAACATAAAATACAGAAAATAAATTGCCATGCATTTCCAGTATACTAAATAAAGCAATGAATTCAAGATTCATAAAGGATATTCATAAATGCAGAGAATAATGCTGGAAAAATTAAAAACAGAGCCAAATAATTTTTCTGGATTTTTTGGTAATTTTTCGCGTTCTTCTTCGCACGCGCCGGGGCTCTCCTTGCTGACGCTCTGCCCGTGCCGCACCCCGCGACCCTTCTTCTTCCTTGCGCTGTGACAGGTCTCACGCAACTTCGGCTTCCCCGTCGCGCGCCGCAACACCCGCCGCTTCGGCTTCCTCGGCGGCGGCCGAATTGAGTGGAGCGGTGCGGCAGGACCGGCGTCGGCGCACGGTGGCCCATGCAGGTCGGCACTTCGTGCGCGAAGACCAGCGGCGGCAATGCGGCGCGAAACCAAAGGGCGGCGATGGAGAGGTCGAGGCAACGGCGGCGCTTCGAGCGCAAGAGCCGAGGCACACGCGGTGGAACCGAAACGCGGCGGCACTTCGTGTGCGAAGAAGGTGCGGCGTCGGCGAAGCCGAGGCGCACGGCGGCGGCGACTTCGAGAGCATGCGTCGGCGGCGAAAACGCTACGAGCGCAGCGCTAGTTTTTTTTCTGTGATGGATGAACAGTAACTACGTGTATTGTAGCATTGTACCGCCTGCAGCTTCATGCCAAGCGACGAGCGAAGTACTGATGCATAGGTTAGATGCATGTATAGAAACCACAAGCGATTAGATTTAATCGTCGAAAACCCACCTTTCTCACCTTTCAATCTGTTAACCGGGTAGAGCTTCGTGCTGATAACGTGTTGAGAATCTCGCTATTGAATAGTCCGGTATTCCCAATAATCTAATATATGTGGAAAACAGAGAAACAAGAGAGACATAGAATTAAGAAGAAACGGCGAGAGAACTCTTTATTGTTTTTCAATTCTCTGTACAATGGGGGACCCTCCTCCTCCTTATACAGTAGTCGCTTAGGTTTTGGCTAAGAGACCATCGTGAGCATTCGTGGACCACATGATTTCCCAACACTTTATCGCACACCACGTTTCTTGAAGGCCATAGACGACTGTACAATTGCACATGACACCCAACGAAAAGAACTATGGTCGAGGCCTAATAGGGTGCCCGTGCAACGTATTTATTTTTTAACCGTAGGTTGCAACAGATTTTAAGTAAACATGATAGAAGTGCTAAATTTGGAAAATTAGTATGTATAAAGTAATTATTCCTATACATGAAAGTTGCAAATATAGTTTACATCCGATAAACAAGCCACATGCGCAGATAAAAAGATCATTTAAGTAATATATACATAAATGCACGTATTTATTATCCACAAAAGATCTCATCAACTCGGGCCTTGTTTGGGTCAAAGGAAAAATAGAGAAATTGCATTCCAAAGGAATTTTGAAGGGAACGGATATTTGGAATGGAGGATTACCTCATTTCTTTCCTTTGGAAAGTTTACCTCTTTCTATGCTTTTGGAGGAAAAGGAAAAGAAAAAAAAACTGAGGTGGGAGCTCATGGGAAAATTTCCTTTAAAAGTCCCGACCTTCCTCGTCATCTCTCTCGAACATGTATTGAGTTTTAAAGTTTCCTGTTTTTTTTTTCCATGCGATTGTTCCGAACATCATTTTCTTGCGTTTTTCTTACATTTCGGATCTCTGTATTTCGCAATTGCGTTTAAATCGTTTTCAGTGTTTTGCATATTTCTGTGTATTTTATTTCCTGGGTCCCAAACACGCTGTCAAGAGCTGGAGAGGTACGTACTCACTTTCACCACCGAATGCTTCTTTTGTGACAGCAAAGATGAAGAATGGGATAGATCACCGGCAATACGATTAATCCTCATCGGGCGAAAGGGGTGAATTTTTTACTGTTTAAGCGCTCTGGTTAACTTTTTTTTCGGACGTAGCCGTACTCGTGACGAAATTACCGAAATGGTCTCTATATAGTAAAATTCAGTGGTGTGAGAGAGCTGAATTTTTTTAAGTAATTTCCTGCGGTTTGGATCCACTGGATTTATTTTAAAAAAATCTCCGACCGGTGGAAATATTGTTTTATATTTTTCAACGGACGTCTTTAGCAGATTTTTTTAATGTTGTTTCTGGCGGTTTGCAACCGTTTAAATATTTGTAATATTTTTCCAAGATATTTGTGAATTCCAGCGGTGAGATGGCGCTGGAAAATTGATTTCTTTTTTGTTTTTATCCCGAGATTTATTTATTTTGCTTTTTGTTATTTTTCAATGGTTTTTTATTTTGCAACGGCAATAAATTTTCTTGAATATTTGGTTTTTGGATTCGGACCGATGATTTTTCACTAGCTGTTTTTTTCCCTGAAGATCGCTCTCTTTCCGACGAATATGCTATACAAGTCTAGCCGAGTGCAATGGAAATTATGCGAAATTATGATGCAGTATTATTTCGCGTGGTTGGCGTCGACATGATTTGTCTTTTCTGCGACTGCAACACGATGGAATTTATTTTGTTCGCACCGTTGAAATTTACTGTATAAAGGTTATTTCGGCAATTTCGTGACTTCCGGAAAAAAAACTTTAACCAGAGCGTTAGAACAGTAAAAAAACTCGAAAGGTTCGGGGGACAAGAGCTCGCTAACATGGGCCCCAGAACGTAGACATCCACGTCGTGGGCGTGGTGGCAGAGTGAGCGAGTTGATCCTTTCCACGCCATAGAACAGGTCGTCACCTCACCAGTCTTTTCACCGTCTGCCCTCGTCTTCCTCCTTCACTCGTCTCTCTCTCCCCGTGATTTTTCATTTTCTCTACGTCACCTTCACATCTTATTTTTGGTCGGAGGAGAGGAAGAGAAAAAGGAGAGACAGATGGTCATGCAACGCATTGATGCGTGGGGCATGGAGACGTCCCGTCACCGGCGCAAGCGAACAAAAACCGCAGGGCTACCATATTTGCTCGAAGTTCACCTCACGTAAATAAGTACGTGACTCTTTTATTACGAGTTATATAACTTAGTTTTATAAGTTTATAATAACCGGTGATTTTTTTTTCCCGGTACTTCCTGCCAGCGTAGGTCATCTCTCTCTCCCGCAGCTAGTTCGCCATAGCTTACGATGGATCATACGGACATGCTAGTGTATATATATCATGAAATGCCCTGTATTACGTCGCGTCCTGTTCTCTAGGTTAGACTACACAGTGGTGTCGTATTTATGTTTAGACAGTGCTTAATTAAGCCCAACAAAGTTAGCTCCTCGCAGGGCGTGTCGGTCGATCCATCAAACAGCAAGTGCAGTGCGTTGTGCATGTTGGTCTCGCCCTTGATGCTTCCTGTGCTTTCCTTTTGCTCCTATTGGACGTGCCAATTGCCTCGATTCTTCTTAAATTTCTTTCTTGACCTCGATCGGCACAGCTTAGCTGGTAGCTTGCACGTACAGTTCACTGTTGCGTAGGGCACAGAAGAATGGTACCTGACGAGCACACTGCAGGCTGCATTAACACCACTGTAATAGCTACCTCCTCACATTATAGAAAGGTTAGACGAAGATGAAACAGGTTATTGCTGTGCTGTCGGGTTGTACGTACGTATGGGTCCCAATTGCACAGTACTATATATTTAGTTGTAATCCAGTAGTCTATTAGTCTGGCGCACTAATGGTGTATATATATGTTGGAACCAGTCCAAACCACGATCGAGGAGCATGATCACACAAAGCACAAAATTGCACAAGAGATACGAGGTTTACTTTATGCTGTGATCATACACAAGGATGTGTTGCCGCCAAGCTATCGTATTGGAACGCAAAAATCTAAAAATATAGAATAAAAAACACATGATTAGGTTGTCATTATTTGTTTAATCTCACGGAAATTAAAACCACACGAATTGTTTAAAAGATATGTTTGGATTTCCTGAAGAAAAATAAAGGAATTTTGAAATGAAAATCTACTTATTAGGGATAGAAGGGAGAGAAAGAGAACAGAGAAGTTGTATTAGAATTCTCGAAGGAAATTTTAACATAGTGTTGGAGATTATACCTGGTTTCCCTCCAAATTTTGTAGGAAAAAAATGTCTATCTATGAATTTTTATGCAATTCTATAAACCAAATAACATGCATTGGATTTTTTTTTTCTTTGGATTGCAATCTTCCATTTTCTCTCTCTCCAAAATCTTCTTATTCCAAAGAGGGCCTAAGCGTGTTGCAACACTAGTACTAGCTACTCCAAGGACAGGTTTGAGGATTTCGTATATGAAATTTGCAGGAATTTCATGGCATTGTTACACATGCATGACAACACAAGCAACATATAATCACTTTACTGTCGCACTAATTGAAATAAACATGACGACGTTGCATGGATCGATTTGTTCGCCTTCTAGTTTGGGAGAGACCTGCAAATTAATTAAAATATCACGTCCTGACGCCCATGCATGCATGACTTATTTGGCGCTCGGCCTGATCGATCGGCGCTTTCTTGAGTCTTCTCCTGATTCTTTCCTCTGCCGGCATTGATCGCTTTCTGCGGTAGCACACGTGTGAATGAACGCAAGTGCAAGCTCCTGATCGATCAGATCAGACCAGCGACTGCTACCCTCCATGACTTGGCTGCTTCCAGCCCGACGCGCGACGCTTCGCCGCACGTGAGCGCCTGCGTACGTACGTGCGTAAACTGCATATGCCACAGAGCTAGTCCATGGCCAAAAGCTAGCCACTACCTTAACTGGCTGACCGCTCCATACTGACGACGAGCACCACTGATGTCTGTACGCCTTATGCATGCCATGGTCGAACACGAAGGTTTGTTTCAGACTTTCAGCAAGACCGTGGAGTAAAAGAGAGGAACTGCAGGGGGCCTACGCGTGCCAGCCTTTCTCAAGCAACAGAGCTTATGCAATGGCAGGGGGAGAGAGAGAGAGAGAGAGAGAGAGAGAGAGAGAGAGAGGGAGCATCGAGGTTCGTGCATGTGTCTGACCGATATTTTGTCGAGTACTACTTCGTTCAAAGTCTCTGCAGCTGGCCTGCACTTGCTCTCTCCAATGACTTGTCTCTGCTTTTAACAGAACACGTACGACTTCACCCATAGTACTACCGCGACTTCAGAAATGAAATGGGAGTGACATTGTCGGTCTGTGTAATGTTAAGTGCTCCCTTAGTTTAGGTCCATTGAGTTTATTTTCTTTTGGTATATAGATAGAAGAAATATTGAAAAGATTAGACTATTTCTAATTATTATATCTAAGAATTATATATATATAATATCAAATAAATCTAGATATTTATTAGAATCGTAAATAGAACATCAAACCAATTTGCATTATAACATGAAATACGCTCTATATATTTGTAGACAGAATGATTGAGTACGTTATATTACGTTATACGCATTGATGTTTAATCATATGCGTGCCTAAAGAAGGAACACCTCCAGATCATCTGGTTATTCATATTAAGGAACCTCGCTATCGAATAGTCCGGGGTTCCCTAATAGATCTAAAATTGGAGAACAGAAAGAGAGAGACACAGGTATACGGGGAGCGACGACGGAATTCTTTATTGCTTTCTGATTGCTTGTACATTAGGGGGGGACCCCCTTCTCCTTTTATAGCGCTCAACTAGGGTTTTGGCTAAGGGATCAGTATGGGTCTTCATGGGCCATCAGGGTTTCCCAACACTCCCCCTTGGGCCCTTTGCCGCGAGATGCATATGCCTCATTAAAACTCCAGAAAAAAAACCCAGTGGGAAAAATACTTGGAGAAAGAGTACATAGCATACGCTTACTATGTTGCACGAATTGCCTCGTTAAAACCTTACGCAAGAAAACTTCAGGAAAAACTTGCTAAGGAAAAAGAGTACAATTCTCCCAACTTCAATTACTAATCTTCGAGATTCATGTTGGGTATTCATAATTCATCTTCGAGATTCATGTGGGAGTATGTGAAATATCTCCCCCTGAAATCTGCACTTCTCTAAGTCTCATCATCCCAATTCCTTTCACGCACCTTTCAAAGGTAGATGTGGGAGTGATTTAGTGAACAAATCTGCAAGATTTTCACATGACTTAGTATGCAATATCTTGATCTCGTTCATCTTATGCAATTCGTGAGCATAGAAGAACTTGGGGTTGATATGCTTCGTGAGATTGCTCTTCACATAACCCATCCGTGCTTGGGCAACACAAGCTGCATTATCTTCATAAATGATTGTGGGAGTTTGCTCAATGTTCAAACCACATGACTTACGGATGTGGTGAACCATTCTTCCGAGCTATGCACATTCACGAGATGCTTCATACAAAGCAATGATTTCGAGTGGTTTGTCGACGTCAAGACAAGAGTGCGCTAGACGACTTCAAGAAATTGCTGTTCCTCCACAAAGGAAAACATAGCGGTTTGGGACTTGCCGGTATCTGGGTCCGATAAATACCCGACATCGGCATAGCCAACCAAATTCAATTCATTATTTCTTCTAAAGAATGCAGACCAGGTCTTTGCTTCCTTGGAGGTAGCGGAAGATGTCCTTGATCCCTTTCCAATGCCTTTTGGTGGATTACGCCTTTGTCTCGAGCTAGCAAATTCACAAATGACGCAATGTCGGTCTAGTGCTATTCGCAAGGTACATGGCGCTCCAATTGCACTCAAATATGGGAATTCTGCTCCCGGGACTTCCTCCCCTCTTCTCTAGGTGCAGTATGGGTCTAGGTGCGCTTGGAGTGACCTTGAGCCATTGGAGTCTTCGCAGGATATGCCTTTTCAAATCCAAACCTTTCCAACACTTTACGTGTGTAGGTTGATTGATGTACCAAGATTCCTCCTTGGACATGTTCAAGCCGCAAGCCTAAACAAAACTTGGTTTTACCCAAATCTTTCATTTCAAACTCGGACTTCAAGTATGAGCATGCCTCTTCAATTTCTTCATCAGTCCCAATGATGTTCAAGTCATCTACATCGACGGAGATTATCTGAGAATCCATTCGGGATCATTGTATAAACACATATGGACAATCTTCATTTGTTTGTGTAGCCTTTCTTGCGAGAAATTCACTCAGCGATTATACCACATTCTTCTGATTGCTTGACCCATACGGTGATTTCTCCAATTTCACACTGTCATGTGTTTCTATTTGCTCCATCTTGGTTGGGATAGGAATTCCTTCGGTACTTTCATGTATATCTCGAATCAAGTTTCCATCTAAATATCTTTGTGACAACATCCATTAGCTTCATTCTCAACTTCAAGTTGATGCCATTGAGATCAAATATCTAAAGGTAATTCCTCCCATGACCAGGAGAATAGGTTTCTTCATAATCAACTCCGGGACGTTGAGTGAAACCTTGAGCTACAAGCCTTGCTTTGTACCTTACAACCGTTGTTTTCATTTCTCTTAGAACAAAGACCCATTTGTGACCTACGGGGTTTATATGGTGAGGTGTGCGGCATACGGGCCCAAACACCTCTCTCTTGTTCGAGAGACTAACTCTGCGATGATTGCCTTTTCCATTCTTCCCAATCTAGCCTTTTCTTGCACTCTGCGAGAGATTCGAGCTCGGGATCATGATCAATGATCGAGGCAATCTTCTTTGCAAGTATGCATCAACGTTGGTCATTGCTCTATTCAGGATTCTCCTGTTATTACAAAGTTTATGGCCATTTCTTCATGGGGTGCTTCATGCACTTCTACTTGCTCTTCATTGCTATTCCCTATCGCGAGAGCAAGTTCCTTTAGCTTTCATCGCCTATGTGTGCGCACACATTATTTCCGTGGCTTCCTTGATGGAAGATTCAAGTGCAGAATTGCCTTTCTGTTGGCTTCTTTCGGTGCAGTCTCAAGCTGGCTCCCTTCTTTCCTTAGGGCATTTTCGTGATTGGTTGTGGTAAGTCCTCTCGCTTGATTTTCTCGGGCGTCTCCGGGTACTTTGGGTTTGAGGAGCAGTTACTGCTCTTTTTCTTTGAGGCCTCTGAGCAGGTTGAGGATACCTTCTATTTTCTTTGGTATTTCCACCCTCTCGGTGCATTCCTTGCGGGTACATGCGACTTAACCACGCCCTTGGATCATAAAAATGATCAGGCGGTTCATTTGCTAAATTACGCAAATCAATTATCTTCGGACTTCTTGATTTGCTTCATTAGTTCGGGGTCATGTGCGGGATCGGTGGAATGCCATATGATTTCCGGCATTTTTCATCAAAGGTTGATTTCCTCCCTAATGACGGAAACGATCCTCGTCAAAGATGCAATCGTGAATCGGGTGTATGCAAGTCTCGATCATGGGTTCCAAATACGATTATGGATGCACTCTCATAACCAGCGTATATCCCACTTGCGGAGAGGGCCCATTGCGATCCATTGAGGGTGGTATAGGTACATATACCATACACCCAAATTTTCTAAGGTGGGAGATCTTGGGATGATCCGTGCACAAGCCGCATAGGAGAATGGATGTTGTAGGCCGACGGTCTAAAATTGATAAGAGCTGCTGCGTGCGGAGGCTGCGTGTCCCCAACAAGTGTTGGGCAAGTTACAACTCTGCAAAGCGGTGCGGCAATGAACTTAATCCTCTTTATTAGTGCTTACGCTAGTCCGTTCTGCGTATGAGCGTGCGATGCGGAGTGCTCAATCGCTATCCCTGTTCTTTGTGCAATAATCATCAAATGCCTTTGAAGTAAATTCTCGGCATTGTCCATTCTAATGGACTTCACGCGATGATCGGGGAAAGCATTCTTAATTCTTATGATCTGCGAGATCGACTTTGCAAAAGCATGGTTTCTTGTTGACAACAAGCATACATGCGACCATTTCGAGGAAGCATCGATGAGCACCATAAAGTATCGAAGCGGCCACGACGGGGCTGAATCGGACATAAATATCCCCTGGATGCGTTCGGGAATGCGAGGATTTCACTTTGCACTTTCATGACAGAGGGTCTAGTTATTAATTTCCGGTGGCACATGCGGGCACACAAAATCTTCATGATTCGGAAATTTTTAACATTTATGCCATGACCACATGAATTGTTCACTATATTTCTCATCATTCTAAGACCAGGATGACCTAATCTACCATGCCATAAAGAAGATAACTCGGAGCTTCTAAAAGCAGTCTTCAAGGAAGTATACACTTGGTGCATGAATATTCGTGTAGTACAACCCAGATTCATATGAGGACATTTTCTAATACCATTTTCCACATCTGCGTGCTTCACAATGCACAAGTATTCTTTGCCATTTTCTTCATTGGTTTCTACGTGAAAACCATTGGCGCGGATGTCTTTAAAGCTTAAGAGAGTGCGTGTTGATCCGAGGTACAAAGGGCTTCTTCAATTACCAAAGTTGTACCCATAGGCAATATAATAGTGGCTCTTCCTGAGCCGATTACATATGAGTCGCTTCCTGCGATCGTAGTAATCTTTCCAGCGTTCTTTGTGATCGACTGGAAATACTTAGACTCTCTTAAGATGGTATTTGTTGTGCCACTATCAACAATGCATATCTCTTCTATTTGGGCGCTACACGATTTCTAGATACAAGAAATATAATTCTAATCAGATAGAGGCAAAATAATTCAAACATTTCTTACAAATTAAATAATACTGGTATAATGAATAAATTGCATATCTATTCATAAGAGAAGTATGCTCTTCTAGAGCTTACAATTCATTATTCAAAAAGAAAATGCTAACAACCATAATCTAAAAAAATACGATTCATGCATTTAAACGGCAGTGCAAGGCTTGATCGTTTTGCTCGGCGGTAGGTTTTGCGTCCTGCGAGGACCCTAGACCAATCGCAGCACGGAGCTTCTTGCCCCCAAGAACAATCTTCACGTCCAATGCCCAAGTGAGGTATTTCTGACCGTGCGGGGCCAGTTCTTCAAACTCACGATTCATGATTTCAAAATTCCGACATTAGATTACTGCGTGTAATCTAATAGAAAATGGTTGCGAAAAGCATAAAGAACAGAATATAAATTGCTATGTATTGCAAAATACAAAATAAAGCAATGGATTCAAAGTTCATAAAGAATATTCATAACTGCATAGAATAAAGCTAGAAAAAATAAAAACAGAGCCAGATTAATCTTCTGGATTTTCTGGCAATTTTTCAAAATTTTCTGCTATATTTTCTTTCTTTTTCTTATTTCTTTCTTTTTTCTTTTCTTTTTTTTCTTTCTTTTCTTTCTCTGGCGAAGAGGGCCATTGGGCCGCGCCCTTCCTTGGGCTTTGAAGCCGGTGCATTGACTGCTTGGCGAACGAGAAAACCCGCGGCTAGGGTTCCCAATCCCTAGCCGCCATATCTGTGAGTTCGGTCTCGGGCTCATCGGCCACCAGCGAGGCGGGAGGCTTAATGCGGCCGGCGAGAGAGGCGGCAGCAGGCTCAGCGGGCGTGTCTTCATCTTGGCCGGCGGAGGTCGAGCGGCGGCAATGGCGGGCTCGCCAGGCGGCCGAGTCGGCTTGCGGCGGCAGCAACAGCCAGCGCCGCGTCTGCGACGTCGTGGGCGGACCAGCGAGGCGGTGCGAGCCGTGGCGAGCCGGGCGGCGGCGACGTCTGGCGGGCGGTCGCCGAAAGTGGCTGCGGCCGTGGCGGCCGGCGGCGGGTGGCGATGCCGTGCGCCGCAGCGCCGCCGGGGCGAGACAGCGTCGGCCGGGCGTGCAAGCCGGCGGCAATGGCGCTCTGCGGCGCGCGCAAGCCGCGGCGGCCGGCGCCGTCGCAAAGCTGCGAGATAGCGCTTCAAGTGCGCGTGAGGACCGAGGAGGCGGCAGCTGCGGGCGGCGCCGTGTCGCGGCCGGTGGAAGCCGGTTACATTCGCGATGGCGGCGCAACCGTGCTTGATGACGGCGAGCGCCGTCGCGCCCGTCTTCGCGGCGGGAGGCCGGCGCGCGACCGGGCGTGGCGTTAGGTCTGGCCGACCGAAGAAGCGCGGCGGCGGGGCAGCGCGCGCGCCGCCGCAGGCCAGCTGGCGGCTGCGGTGGCCGAGCCGGCGGCCGGGGTTTCGTGTGCGCTTGCCGTGGTGGCGGCCGTGCGCGCTGCTGCGGTGAGGCTGCGGCGACAGGCGATGCCGGCCGGGCGTCGGGCACCGCCGGGCCGTCGTGCGGCGCGGCCGGGGCCAACAAAGCGGTGGTGCGCTTCTTCCGTCGGTGGTGGCGCCCGATGTCGAGCGGTCGGTAGGTGTCTGCGCCGAGGCGGCAGTGCAAGCCGAACAACGACGCGGCGGCAGCGGCCGAGTGGTCGGTGAGCCGGCGGCTACGCATCGAGCCTGCCAAGAAGTCGAGCGACCAGCGGCGGCGCGCGCGCGGCGGCGCCGGCGTGCTTCATCTTGTGGCGAGCCATGCGGACGACGGCGAGCTGGCGGCGGCGTCGGGCGGCTTCAAGCCGTGAGGCCGAGGTGGCGACGCCAGCGACCGTGTCGTCTTGCGCATACTGGCGAGGCGTCGGTGCCGGGCGGTGAGGCCGGCGTTGCCGTCGGCTCTGGCGGCGCGCTGCGATCGCGCAAGCCGAGGCGCAGTGGCGCCCGCAACAATGCGCATGCGGCGAGCTTCAAGGTGGCGACACGCAAGGCGATGCATTTTTATATGTCTGATAACCGTGTCTTGTGGCGATTCGATCGCCGTGTGGCTTCGTGCCACGGGACGAAAAACGATACAAGATGTGTAGGATAGATGCATGCATAGAAACGACAAGCGTTTAGATTCAATTGCTGAAATCCCACCTTTCTCACCTTTAATTCTGATCTCCGGTAGAGCTTCGTGCTGATAACGTATTAAGGAACCTCGCTATCGAATAGTCCGAGGTTCCCTAATAGATTTAAAATTGGAGAACAGAAAGAGAGAGACACAGGTATACGGGGAGCGACGACGGAATTCTTTATTGCTTTCTGATTGCTTGTACATTAAGGGGGGACCCCCTTCTCCTTTTATAGCGCTCAACTAGGGTTTTGGCTAAGGGACTAGCATGAGCCTTCGTGGGCCATCAGGGTTTCCCAACAATTCAGAGGAGAAAGAATCTTGCAAACAATATGCAGAAGCCTGCTCAAATTCACTGGCCAAAAGTAGGCCGAGTGCACGAGATTGCATCATCACAAATCTCACAGGGTCATGAACTCATGATTCCAAAAGAAAAAAAAAGTAGAAATCTGCAACATGCAGGCCCATAAAGCCATAGACCCATGACAGTACAGTGAAAGCTCCACAAGCTTATTGGGCCCAAGCTTATCGATTGCGTTCCGTCCCGGCCGGAATTGCCGGAACATCCCGTTCCGTCAGCCAAAACGGAGTAGAAAATTTCAGATCCCATACCGCTGTAAATCCCGGTCAACTCGGTCATTTCAGTCAATAACGGGCACTCTTACCGGAATCTATTGTTTGAGCTTTTCCGGTACCCATAGGCCATAGCACGTAGGCCCTATGGTAAAGCGCGTTATTCTGCTCGTTAGTCTATGGATGGTGCACATTTACCTATCTCAGTCTCTCTTACTGAACGTGGGTCACTTACAAGTTCTTGACTTATCCTTACCGTAAAAGGTGTGACAAGTGATACATATTTTCTGTCTCATTCGAGAAGCACGAGAGGAGGCTATCCCCACAACAGCGCATGCGGGCACGGGAGTGCGGACGAGCTTGAGCGTGGCAGCTCACCAGCTCGACAGTGTGGCGGCGAGCGCGGCAGGACGCAGGCTAGCGTGGAAGCGATCATACCGTGGTTAACTGTGATACTCTCGTGGTCGGCTGAGTTCCACCGACTTACGTGTTCCCTGAGCATGTTAGAGAGTTAGATTTTCAAATACATACATGGAGAGCTAGTTTTGAAAAAAAAAATTGACGAAGATAATAAAACGATGAATTCAAAATTTACACCACCCTTGGTCGGTAAAAATGCTTAAAAGTTGTTCAAACATGTGCATTTATCCCGACTGTTGCACCAACGTTTGTTTGCACTACTAAAGAAAGGTTTTTTTGCATATAAATCATGTTTATATATTTCATAGTGCATGCAATTATGAACAATATTTTATCTCGTTTATTCATATCCTGGACAGTACGAGGTACCGTAAATAATTGTCATTTTTGATATAGATGCATGCAAACTTTGAGAACTTGTAACATCCTGGCTCAAATTTTGCTCATGGCCTAACCCACCGTGGGGCGGGCCCACGCATGTAAAGCACCCTACTTACACTTTTATGCTTACTTCGTGTAAAAAGGTTAACCTGGATGTGCTATATTTGGATCCAACAAGCATTATATACTTCAACACACTTTATACAAGCGATGTGAGATTAATCCCATCACCACTTCACATAGGATGGGCCATATGGGCCTTCACATTAGGGACGGGATATTACAGAACATTGACTGTCAATATTTTTTAAATATTTAAATTGGACAGATGAAAATCATATGTGTAGACTTGTATCGAAAAGTAGTTCATAAGATTATAATTTTATTGAGTTTTATAAATATATTATAATAGAAATTAGTTGTCATACGATATATTTTAGAGACTATGTCGATGTCGCTCAAGCATTTAAAACTAAGAAGGTGTTTGAATTAGGGGTATTTCATTGAAAGATTTTACGATCTAGTTCAAATTTAAACTAAATCTCAAAATCTTCTAAGAAATTACAAATTTAGTTCTCTCCCCAACCACGGAAGGTACAGTAGGCGACACCTGTCCCTGCCACGCCAAGAGAGCATGAAAGGTCACTGGAGCCTCGGGAGCAGCATAGCCCACCGCGGTAGATCCGCCAGAGCTACCGGGTGCGGCGGCGAGTCACGTGCATCTTTGCAACTCCTCTGTATTTCCACAGCACGACGGCGCCTCCTCGTGCGATGCTTCGCCTGCGCGATCGCCACCTTCCACGCTCCTCGGACGTGGCAGAGGATAGACGTCACCTGCCACGCCTTTTGCATAGACAAAAAGACTAAATTTATAAATACATAAATGAAAATGTTAGATTTACAGGAAGAAAAGAGGTACATAGTGGCATAGCGCTATATAAGCGATGATTTCTCACGGTGCCCGCCTCTAGAATTTTTATTTTAAATAATACAATTTTTTATTCAAATTGCAAAAATATACTTCGATCTCAATAAATTACAAAAATATACTATTGTCGCCCGTATATGGGGCGATCACCCCATATACGGGCGATCGGTGTAGCTCTGACCGCGCGATATTTCCTCTATCTACGGTCAGTTCCTAAAGAAAATCATAACTTTTTCATATGATGTCGGATGGAGATGAACTTTATATGAAAATTGTAGCTCTCGACGGGATGTACAACTTTTGTATACAAACCTTTTCAATTTGAATCCGTTTAGATGGTAAAAAATAGGATAGAATGTTCAGATCTAAAAATCAGATCTGTTTTTAGATCTGAAACTTCTATCCCATTTTTGGCTATCTAAATGGATTCAAATGAAAAAAAAAATTGTATACAAAAGTTGTAGATCCCATCGAGAGCTACAATTTTCATATAAAGTTCATCTCCATCCGACATCATATGAAAAAGTTATGATTTTCTTTAACTGACTGACATGACAGAAGAAATATCATACAAGATCTTGACGGTATATTTTGCAATTTTTTAAGATTGAAGTATATTTTTGCAATTTGAATAAAAAATTGTATTATTTAAAATAAAAATTCCCCGCCTCTGTCGTAGTTGTGGGCCGTGTTTCCCATGCACGATCCACCTCTCGTCTCGTGGGCTTCGAGGAGTTTTATCGTGGTTTACTCCCGATATGCCGGCACGCGGCCAGCCCAGGCACGTGTAGCGAAGCATACTATTGGGGGCGACATTCTTACTGGGCTCAATACGATAGATAGATTATCCGAGCAGAGCGCCCATAATTTATTGCGAGGACGGGATCTGATTACAGTCACATGGATTCCCCGAATCTAACGTCCCTGTATTGTTAGTTGACTTGACCTGCAGGAGTGGCATTACTCTTGAGCTCCGGAGGACAATTATAACGAAAAGGATGCGATTAAAGAGAAAGAGATCGATGCAATTATCGCCCGGGAAACAAATTCGACAAAGAGAACCTTCAACAGCTAGCAAGTCCTAAATCATGCGTGCTATTGCATACTGGCAGTATTTACACAGACGGATTTGATTGCTCAGGTGCGCTGTTTGATTCAGACAGACTCTCAAGGTACAGAGTTGATCCATTTTGCGGGAGCTTTGGATTGGCTGCAAATTCACCCTCGATATGTTTGGAGTGTAGATAGTTTACAGGAAATTTACAGGTAGAATTCTGAATAAACCAAACAGTGCAATTCGGGAGTAGGACGTTCTCGCATTGAAAAACTCAGCCACCCAAGGACAAGGAACACGACGGGAATAAAACCTTTAGCATCGAACATATACGCACACACGCAGACCAGCAAGACAAACATTTGCAAGTCGAGACCGACGTCAAGGGACGCTAGTTTGGGTGCTCTGCTGGACCAATTGACAGGCCAAGTAGCTGAGGCGGGTACTTAATTTGGTGGAGACCTGAAGCTGAAGGACTCGACAGTCCTTTATTTGTTCCTTTAGTTGACTTGACTTGCCAAAGCTGTATACAAGTCTAGATTCAGAGCCCGGTGTTGCCATGGCAACTGGCAGCTACTAATTCGATCCAGAAGCCACAGACCACCGGTGTTGCAACAATGTTCCGAATGTATCCACATTCCACAAGCAGCAAGCTTGCTAGCTCCATGGAGCTCCCGTTCATCTTCAGTTTTGCAAGGCAAGTCAATCGTCAGATATTTGCGTATGCTCTCAAGTTTTCAGATGTAGGTTCTTTAAATTGAGACATGCTTTATAATTTGCGTCTTTCGCATGTTTTTCCAGCTGACAACAAGTTGCAGCAAATCGGACAAGATGTTGATTACGCTGCGCATTGTCGATATATAGGCAGCAAGCAGGTTTGAGACAGTTCTTTCCCTAGACAACAAAGTTATGGCAAATGATTATTTACCTCTCCTAGATGTTCCTCGGAGTATTTGTCCTTTCTTTTTTTGAGCAGTACATGTTGGTCCTTCTATTGTTTTGTTCGATGTGCAACCTAGATTATATTCGAGCATCCGCGCCTCGTGGGAAAAGGGATTTTAATTACTTCATTCAATTCTTAATATAAGGAGCTCATTTGTTCTTTGTATTGTTTCGTAATATGAGCCTCTTACCAAACTTAAAAGTATATTTTAACAAATTTTCGTACTTATAACTCCCAGTGGTAGCAGCGAGTGGTTACCAATATCTTTCTTTTCTTTTTTGAGAGGAGGTTACCTGTATCTGACTAGAGGTCAGCGCCACCATGTACAGCGGCTTGAGCTCAGTCTCGTGTGCGCCGTAGTCGTCGTCCGGGACGTGGTACTCCCAGAAGTACCACGTAGCTGCCGCAATGGCCACCGGGAAGGCGGTTGCGGCAACGATGCCTCCCAGGAATGTGGTGGCGACCATCAGCACGGTGAGCACCAGAAGACCGAGCATGACGGCGTTGCCGACTGCTGTCTTCTTCCAGTCTTTCCTACTTAGCAGCCTGTTGAGTAGTAAGGTCACGAAGCCCGTAACAGCGGCACCGAGCATTAAGTAGATGGAGATTTTGACATAGGTGTCATCAGCTCGGCTTGAGGCCTTCTTAAGGTAGCCAAAGATTGTGCCAATAAAGCCCGTGAAGGAAAATGTAGTCATGGTTATGGTGAGCTGAAATGAGCGCTTCCTATCAGCTTTGTGGGGATCATCGCCGACGTCGAGGACAACATCGTCATCGTACAAATAAATTCTGACTACTGCCAGTGTTGGCACTAACGCAATAGGCAAGTAATGATAGGTTTTAGGCAGGAAGTAGGCTATTAGGGCAAGCACTGTGAATGCAAAAGACACTGTGGGCAAGCAAAGGAGAAGTTTGGACCATGAACGAGGTGGATTATCCTGGCCCAGGCGCCGCCCACGAGACATCATGTGTCTCATGGTGTCGAACATGAGCCCAAACCCGGATATCAGGGAGATGAATGCAGAAGCGGAGGCGACAATGAGGATAGGGTTCTTAGATATGGGCTTGGTGTCACGACGGATGAAGGATAGGTAGATGAGCACGCTAGTGTTAATGATGATTAGGAAAAATGATGCGCTCAGATGTTTTTGTAGCTTAGCTGTTGACCGTTGATCAGTGCGCGTCCGAGCTTCTCTGTTGGGTACCCAGACCCTACACGCCACCGGCGGCTCTCCCTCGGCCACCACCTGCAAAAACAAACTCGATATGTATCATATATTAAAAACTATGGTAAAAAACTTCAGTAGAAATTCAAGAAATTCTCATAAATAATAGAAATATCTGGCCCTTGATTAGATAGTCCTTGATTATGTTTAAAAAATCACAACATTTGGATGCCAGCTAAAAAATAAAAATATGCTAGAAATTCTTTTTAAAAAAGATAAACATCTTGTCCTTAATTCGGTGACCTTTATTATGAATTTTTATAAGGAATATAAAGCAAGAAAATAATGTTTTTAAGAGTGTACAAGGCCTATACACACCACACTTACACAACACGCATACGCACGCACACATGTATGGCTCATAGACACATAATGAAATTTTGAAGCCCTAAGGCCTCATTGAAAGAGGATTGTTTACACATGTGTGTCTGCCCAAATTATTTAGGTGAGACACACTTGGTCAATCCAAGGATGCTATCACTCAATTGTCAAGAAGAAAATAATTTGTATAGAAAAATGTTGACTTTTTTGCTTGATTTCCAACTATATTCGACAATATGAAACACATGTAGAGAATGCGTCTAGGGCGGTTAAATAGAAAACAAACATATGGAATATATCTACATTATTGTGATTATATATCAGTAATATTTATGCACAATTAACTACACTTTACCAATCTATAATGATGATGCCCGCGCAAGAGCATAGGTCACCGTGCTATATAGTTAGTTCTAAAAAAAGGAACAAATTCAATATTACTGATTGTACATATGTACATATCATTAAAAAGAACTACACAATAGCATGAAAGGATTAACATGCTCAAGAACCAACAATTGCCAATATACAATGTTTGTATCGAATGTATAGTACTATATTTGCAAATTCCATTGTTAGTGTGAGCAATCGACCTATATATTGATCCCTTAGCTGGTTTTGTTTTTTAGTTTTTTGTGTCCTATTTCATGCAATAAAAATCTGGTCGTGCTAGAAATTTGATCAGCAGAATATATAATAGTAGTTAGCCATTTGTGAGGACTGTGACACTGTAATGTTGATTTCTCAGAAAAAAAATTCAACTCAAGACCATCGAATGGTCATGAAAATGGATCTATTTCGTTAATGGGACTTAGTCGTTGTTGCTCTGTACTAGTACAATAAGAAGAGGAGCACTGTCTCACTGACAAGAAAATTGACTGTACAAAAGGCTCATCAGATAATTAAGGACATACCTAGCATATACATTATTAATTCCATGTTGTATGGAAGAATTAAAAGCATGCAAACTTCATACGGCTCGCTTCACTTCGCACCTACTAAGCAGTAGTTATAGAAGTTACTTACATTTTTACAACAACATGGAGGTTATTCATGGGCTTTGTGATTTGGATGTTTGATTCATTACGCATGAGCGCATACATATCATATAACAAAAGTTAGTGCGTGTATCTAGTTGTATTTTATCAAAGCAATTAATATCATGCACATTGACTGATATATGTGCATGTAATACTATGTTCTAAACCTAATCCTAACACGACCTCTTCCTATTTATGCGACACAATCAGGTGATTAGGGACTGGTGAGTGGCGACTCCAGTGGAGCCTGCCGGCACACTTGCAGGCTATGTGCCGACAAAACCGGAAGCGCTCCGGCGTCGTCGACAACTCCGGTTGGTCGGAGAATGAGACGTAAGGCCGATCGGACAGATCCGGTACGGTTCAAGACTTCAAGCTAGCTAGTAGAGCACAATATTACTGTGTATTTTGAGCTGCTCAATTACCCGGCCTGAAGCTTGATTTGCTGTCGTCGGCAGCTGCAGCCGCGGAGGCGAGAGGCCCACTCCTAGGACACCATCTTGATCCGGCATCGCTGCCTCCGGCGCATCGATTGCCTCTTGCTGCAGAAAAGAAGAGGCCAGAAGGATCAGAGTTGTAGACATGGTAATTAAGTTGCACTCAAAATCTCTCCCGAGTTACACTATTATCCAAACATAAAGTATAAACACACATGTTTGCCGATACACTGCCGCGGCTCGATTTTCTCCCGTGGAAATCGATCATTCACCGTGGTTCTTGGATGCACCCCAGGTGAAAAGACATGGCCAATTCCACGCAGTACAGATTGGCCGCCGGCACCACCAGAAAAGATGGCAGAGTTCTCAAGGCTCACGGCGTTGGGGGCTCATCTTCCAGAGTTACGTTTCAACTCCGGCATGGCAGTGTACCGTTCCAACGGCGACACCGGATCGGTGTTCTTTCGTCACCTCGTACATGTCCTACAAGGTGCGGGGGTTTCTACGCGTTCTTCATCAACGACAAGAAGAAGAAGAAGCAGCGGCCGCGGGCGGTGCTGACGGCTGGCGGCGGCCAAAACCCCCCCGC
Organism: Otatea glauca; assembly: GCA_036346275.1. NCBI lineage: Eukaryota > Viridiplantae > Streptophyta > Magnoliopsida > Poales > Poaceae > Otatea > Otatea glauca. The sequence goes on from CM070721.1 coordinate 60,476,672, forward strand.
CAAGATCGTGGTCTGCGTGGGTGGGTGGGGGGGGGGGGGGGCGGATTTGGATTTCATATACATTTTTGTTCGAGAACTTCCAGTAAACTCACTTCTGAAGTTTGATGTGCCAGCTGAGGCGTCTCAAGGTAGCCTGCTTCTAGATCGGCCTCTTGCAGCAGCACGGCCTCCGGCGTTTCAACGGCGGTTTGCTGCGCCTTCATATATAGACCAAGAAAGAGATCAGAGTTGCAGAAATGGTAAGTCGCTTATTGCTTTGAGCTGTTGGGCGAGGAGATACACGAATATCTTACGTTGACGGCGGCGTCATGGGAGACGGCGCTCGTGCCCTCCGGCGATCCGCTACGGCGAGTGAGGAGGGTGAGGACATGGCCGAGGAAGACGAAGAACTACGCCATGATTCCCATTTTCGATGGTTGAACTAGCAGGGCTCCAAGTGAAGAGATGAGGGTGGTAGTATAAAAGGAAGGGGATGACAGGGGGTCCTAATAAAGGGTTTTAAAGAATTCAAGGTTTTTGGCACTGTCCAGATGGCCGTCGACCGGGAGACTCGAGGCATAAGCTGGGGCGTAGCAGAGAGAGAGAGAGAGAGAGAGAGAGAGAGAGTAGCTTCAGGTTCACGCGGAGTCGAAGACTAGTGCTTAATTAGTATAGTTACAAAATGATTATAGAAAGAGAAGAATTGTTCATCATTTTTCACGACATTATGAACAGGCCAGCCTTTATTTCATGGTGGTTAGCAGGTTAATGGTGTTGGATTTCTAAACATAGAGTATCAGCTCTTAATCTGTTTTGTGGAGGGGAAATCATCCCTCTATTAAAGATGAAAGAAATCGGGGCACCAGAGAGCTTTGAGCTGGCTCGACTCGAGGCTTGGGCTGGCCGGGAAAAAAGTTACGTTTAGGTTTTTTATCAAAAAAAATTATGTTTATGTTCTTTTTATGAAGAAAAATACGATTAGATTCTTTTTTAAAAAAACTATATATATTACGTTTAGGTCTTTTTTTACGTTTTTAAGCATTGCGCTCAGGTCCTTTTTTGGAAAATTAAAATTATGTTTAAATCCTTTTTCGGGAAAAAACGGTTAGGTTCTTTTTATGGGAAAAATATATATATTACGTTTAGATCCTTTTTATATATTTTTTAACATTACATTTAAGCCATTTTTCGAAAAAAGAAATTCCATTTTGGTCCTTTTTCGGAACAAAAAAACTTTAGGTCCATTTTTCCATTTTTCTTTTTTTCGAGGCGGACCTTCTGTTCCAGCGAAATCGCAGATCCTTCGTGAGAGGACCCCGAATAAATACAAAAAAAACACAGGTACATTTATATCATTTCAACCGTTCCACCGAATAAATGCGAAAAAACACAATTACGTTTGTATCCTTTCAAACGTTTCGCGTGTTTCCTCGATTTGCTCGCGTAGGGAGAGGCAGTCGCTCGTTTTCTCGATTTACTCGCGTGGGGAGCGGTAGTCGCGGCATAACACGCCGCGGTCGATTATCTAGTATGCCCTATATCCTCTATGCCTCGAACTTTTCCAATGGTCCCGCTTACAATGCCATCTGAGTTTAGGGGATGGGATCTATTTTTAGTCTCCTCGTCATTTTATGTCGATTCAAATTATTATAAGGAATTGCTAAATAGCACTTGAATGTTTTTTTTGTCTATGAGCATTCAATTTTTTTGTCTATTATATATTTGTGTTTTTTTTTGTATGTGAGCTCTCAATTTTTATTTCTATTAGATATTGTTTTGTGATCTACATGTGGTTTATCATTTTGAATTTTTGATCCATATTTTTGTTTGTTGTGTTCCTTATAGTTTGTTTTGTTCTTTTTTCTCTAACAAATTGTCACATTATTTTTTACATAATTTAATTTATGTAAAACTAGTATATATTGATGTAAAAAGGCCATGCAGAAAAGAATAATAGTCCTCATCAAATACCAAAAAATTGAGTACTTCTTGATAAAATAATACTCAAATAGGAGGAGAAAGGTTAATTAATTTCATCCATTTGGATCTATATTTGAAGGCTCTGCTCAATATTTGAGTGCTATTTAGCAAAAAAAAACACTCATATTCCCCCTAAAATGTTTTTCAAATTGATTAGCGAAGTCGAACCAACTAACAAAAATGGTTATGAGCCTCCAAGCCTAATCTTAGCCACGATCAAATAGGTTAGTTTACAAGTCTGGTTCCCTGATCTATGTTGTGTTGTAGGTTTAAACACGTGCGAGTGACAGCAGTACCCGCGACTGTTCTAGCCCTCCGTGTGTTATTTTTTCCAGAAATAACCGTTGTTGCGAGGAAATCACGGAAAAACACTCATAATTTTTCCAGATTTGTGGCAATGCGCAAATTTTTTTCCAGCGGTCCCCTACTGTTGGAATGTGCCATTTTCCAGCGGTAGGGGACCGCTTGAATGGCCGATGTGTATTTTTTTTTACTTTTTGCAGTTTGGTTTTCAGTTGTTCTTCTCTGCTTACCAATTTTGTCTGAAAATTGCAACGCTTTGAACCAAAAAAACAAAATATGGAAATGCAGTTAATGGTATCAAGATCTGAATTTTTTTACTGTAGTAGCCTTGTTGATGTTTTTATTTCCGAAAATGGTTGTTTTCCCGATAAAATTGTGAAAATAGCCCTCTTCAGCCAAATCAAGCGGCCAACTAACACTGAAATTTTTTACCATGATATTTACCATATTATATTATGGCATCAGAAGAATATGATGTGACAGATTACATGATATTTAGTGTGACCAAATCACGTAACCACATAGAATTACAAGTGAATATCTGCTGGAAGCCTCGGCCTAGGCTCCCACCGGCCAATTCCAGCGGTTGGTATCACTGGAAATAGCCACGGGACCCGCCATCCGGTCGCCCGATTCCAGCACTCCACTTCCGCTGAAAATTTACCTCGCGAGTGAAAAAAAAATTAGGCCACGGATTCCGACCGCTGAAAAATAAAATACTAGCCTCTGCGCCTATAAATAAAAAAACAAATTTTCAACGGTGCGGAGCTGCTGAAAATAAATGAAAAAAATCAGCGATAGTCGGCCGCTTGATTCGGCTGAAGAGGGCTATTTTCGCAATTTTATCGAGACAACAACCATTTTCGAAAATAAAAACATCAACAAGGCTACTACAGGAAAAATTTCAGATCTTGATGCCATTAACTTTATTTTAATTTTTTTTTGTTCAAAGGGCTGCAATTTTCAGACAAAATTGTTAAGCATAGAAGAACGAATGAAAACCAAACGGCAAAAAGTCAAAAAAAATACACATCGGCCATTCCGGCGGTCCCCTACCGCTGGAAAACGGCGCATTCCAGCGGTAGGTGACCGCTGGAAAATTTTTTGCGCATTGCCGGAAATCTGAAAAAAATTACACCGGATTGGAAGTGCTGGAATTTTTTTTAAAAAAAAGACAATTTTGGTAGATAGAAAAATTTTGAAAAAAATTCCAGCACATTGGAACCACTGGAAACGATTAAAAAAATCCAAATGACCTATTCCGCTGGATTTTATTGTATATAGGCTATTTCTATAATTTTATTGCAACAACGACTATTTTAAGAAAAATAATACACAGAAGGCTAGAACAGAAAAAATAATTCCAGTACCCGCAGGGATACACGACCTTCGTCGAAGTTTCGCCTGTCACAATAGCGCTCCTCATCAATAATGTACGTACGGTAGGACGCACTTTAGTTTTTACCAAATCGGTCTCTGATCCTCTGTCTGCTTCACAGTTCACTTCACTACATACTCCTTAGATTCTTTTTATATACTTTAAAGAAAATATTACAATGGAGGTGCGATATGTGCATGTCTAATCATCTCACATCGCTGTTTTAATTTCCATTTGGTTTGGGGCTCAACCGATCGGTTAATTCGGACGTGTATCGTCGGTATTCTTCTTCCCTCCGGAAAAGCCAACGCCAACGTGTTGAACGATTTTTTTTAAAGAATGCACGGTAGATGCACACATTTAATATATACCACACTTATACCATCCATACGCATATGTACACATCTCTTACACTAAAAATTTACCAAAGACACTACAGGTCTCACAGAGTGTGGGCACACATTTTCCACTTAGCAACATGTTCAGAGAGTTGAGACACTAGCTTCAGTGTCGGGACCCAAATATACAAATTCGGACCCTCCGTGTATTCTGCATTAGTCTAGGATCACGCTAGTGCACACAGGCTCAACATTGATGAATATCACAAACACACTTAACGGCAACATAATAAAGACTTCATCAATATTAAATATAACTGTTGAACGACTTTATGATCAACCTTACATGAATATTGACGAATACTCATAAAACAGGGGTGCACCAACGGCCCAATTGCAACAAGCAAAGCCCAGGCGACAAGCGGCGGCCTCGAATCGGCCCGGCCTAAGCAGGCCGTCCCGGCCTGCTACCCAAATGCCTCTGAGACCATTCGGAGACCATTCCCGGCCGGTCCGACTCCGACTTCGGCCGAGGTTCCCGACCCGCGGCGGGGCGGGATCCCCGACTCCGACTTCGGCGAGGTTCCCGACCCCGCGGCGGGGCGGGATTCGCGACTCGACCGAACCATGATAATCCCGCCGAGGGCGCGTGCGCGCGCCGGAGTCCGTGTCAACCTAAGGCCACGTGCCCACGAACGGTCATTAGTGGCGGCGAGCGGTGGTCCTTCCCAAAACGGTTTGATAGGCTGCTGAAGCCACGTCTCTGTCCCATCACCACCACCCACGGTGCAAGGACACGCTCTCTCCGAGGCAACTCCAGCGTCACACGCGACTACGTCGGCACCCACATGGATCACGAGAGCGCTCGCCACTTCGGAGGATTACCTAACCGCTCGACCGGCTAGACCACCGACCAGCATAGGCTCGTGACGGCGACCGGTCAGCGAACAGCGACCGATCGGCGAGCGATTAGCGACGGCGGGGCAAGACAAGCCCTAAAGTAGCTCGCCTTGCACTTCGCCAATTCTCGATGTAACACCCCCTTCAGTCTTGAATAAAAGGAGGCGGGAACCTCCTAACAGGCGTGAGTAAGAGCTACAAGAGAGCTTTTCCTCTTCTTCCTCTTCTTTTTTTCTTCTCCTTACGAGAGCTAAGTTTAGATCATTCTAGTGTTGAGGCTCCACCTCTCGCTTGTAAAAAACTCGGTGCGATCATCCGCACCCCGATGAATACAACACCAACGCCTGGCTCGGGTAGGGACCTTGGCCCGAACGGTATACATCTTGGACTCGTGGTCTAACCATTCGAGGGCGAGGAACGCGCAGCCCCTTAGACTTACAAATTTACTTGCCGCGCTCAAACGCCGGCGGTTGGCGCGCCAGTAGGGGCTTCGCGTCTTGGCGACATCTCCGGATTCCCATTCGTCTCCTTGATGGCATTCTTCTCCAACGACGGCATGGCGTGTTCGGAGCGGATCCGCCGGCTCCTCGGCTTCACCGTCACCTCGGAGGAAGCTCACGCTCATCCCAGCGCCGCCGGGGGCGGCGCTGCGAGAGCTGGACACCATCTCCGGCGGCCGTCCCACTCGGCTTGGCGCGCCGCGGCCCCAAAGCCGGAACACGAGCGCTATACCTCCTTTGGCGAAAGCCCCTCCGAACTGCGCGGAGATCCGTCACCTCCCGCTGCTCACGACTTGTAGCTATGGTCGGCTACATGCCAACCTCCGTCCACGAGTTCTTTGGAAGACTCTTCCGACCACGGCTCCAGCTTCCGACACGGAGTATCCGCCCGCAGCGGCACTCTCGCGAGTGCAACGTGGCGGGCACTGGCCGATTGGCCGTAGCCACGCGGCTCTGAGCGGTCCCGTCCGGCGCCCGAGGCCGGGGCCAGGGAATACCAGCCGCGGCCTTGGCTGAACGCTTCGAGCTCGCCAACAGCTCCAACGGCAACGCGAGAGCTGGAGGAGCGAAAGGTCGAAGCTCGGCCGGCTCGAGCCAACACAGGCGGGGCGAGCCGAGCCAGCGCAAGTCTTTGGGCGGCAGCGCGCGGCGCGCGCCAAGAGCACCACAAGTTGGGGCGAAATCCGCGCCCCGGTTTTTCCTCACGCAAGCCAAAGCGTGGCTGCGGCCGCAATCTTGCTCTGAGGCCTTCCGAGCCCGCCGTCCGGAGGCGAGCTACCTACCGAACCTTCGGGGTGGTGGAGGCGCTTGGCCGTCACGACATCAGAGCCTCGGCTCCTACCACACCGGCGCTACTTCCGCCATCAGGGCCGTCTGCCCGCGCGAGCCGGTGGTGCGCCAAGACCGCGCCCGCCATGAACCACCCCAGGCCTCACGCACCCGGTGCGCGGCGCCTCGGTAATGCCTCGACATCGCGCCACCCTCGGCGCGAAGAAAGATGGCGGAGGACGCCGCCACTCACGTGTTGCGGATGGTGGCGCCACTACGCGGCCGAGCCCCGATGGTCCCGGACCACGGGCTTTTGCCAAAGGATCCGCCAGCGGATTTCCCGCCCGATTCCGGCGCCTACCAACATTGCCAAGTACACCGGCCACCAACCCGGTGTCGGCTCAAGATTACCGGCTCGCGTCTTGCGGTGAAGGAGCGACGGATGATCTCTTCATCATCGGTACCTCCCCATCTACCTCGCGGACTCGGCTCGAGCACGGCTCGAGTACCGCCTCAAAACTGCCGAGGCGGGGTGACTTGAAGAATCTCTTCGTCGGTAACTTCGGGCACTTATAAGCGCCTGGTAACTCCTGGGACTGAAAGGCTGCAAGCGGCAGCCGGGAGACTCTCGGGACTACATCCGGAGGTTTTCCGCCAGGTAACGAGCTCCCGACATCTCCGGCGCCGATGTCGTGGGAGCCTTCATCTGGCACCTCCTGCAAGGCCTTGGTGCACAAGTGGGCGCCTCAAGCCCGGACCACCAAGGAGCTCCTCGACATCGCCACCAACCACGCCTCGGCGAGGAGGCCGTGGGGCTATTTTCGAAGGAGGAAAGGCCCAGCGAGCCCGGCGTCAAAGCCGGTCTCCTTCCGACCGCCGACAAGCGAGGCGGCACGAGAAGCGGTCCGTGAGACCCAAGTGGTCGCCACGGTCGACCGCCTCGCTAAGCGGCGGCGGCCGACCGTCGCGCCCGATCGCCGAAATTGATGGGCGGCCCATGCGAACCATGGGTTCTCCGTCAAGCACAAATCTGCGGGGCTGCGAAGTCTGGCGCTATCTTTCTAGCGTCCCCACCACACCGCGAAGCAAAGGAAAGAAGCCCGCGCGGCCCCGAACGGCGAAGAAGAAGGCGACGACGAGTTCCCGAGCCCGACGGCCGCCTCATGATCTTCGGAGGACCGGCACTCTGCCGACAAGCGTCGGCTCAAGCTCGCTATCGCGAGTCCACACCGTCGCGCGGGCGTCCCCAATATCTTCGGTGGTCGGAGTTCCGATCACCTTTGATCGGACCGATCACCCGATCGCGTCCACGGTAGGGAGGTACCGGTGGTCACCCGTCGTCGGGCGGCACCTCACGAAGGTCTTGATGGGCGAAGCGGCGGCCTTAACATCCTCTACGTTGAGGCGTTCGGCGCTATGGGGTCCGCGCTCAAGCCTCCCGGCCAAGCAAGGCACCTTTCCATGGCGTCATCCGGGCGACAAGCCCATCCGCTCGGCGGTCGACCTGCCGTCACCTTCGAGGCCGAGAAACTTCCGCACGAGACCCTCACCTTCGAGTCGTGGATTTCCCGGCGCCTACCACGCCATCTGGGGAGGCCATGCTCGCCAAGTTCATGGCGATCCCCGACTCGCCTACCTCAAGTGAAGATGCCCGACCGCATGGAGTCATTACCGGCATCGTCTTTCCAGCTGCCTTCAATCTGCGGCGCGGCAATGTGAGCTCGCCTCGGCGATCGTTGCCTCTGCGAACTCAACAAGCTCGGGAGGGAAGCCGCCGAGTCCGTCCCGAATCCGACCGAATCGGGGCGGGATCCTTCAAATCCGCCGAGGACACGAAGGAGGTCACGGTCGATCCTCGTGATCCGACCAAGACCGTCTTGGTCGAACCACGCTCCCGCCAAATAGGAAGCGCGCTCGTCGACTTCCTCCGCACTAACAAAGATGTCTTCGCATGGAGGTCCTCCGACATGCCGGCATTCAAAGGAGGTCGCCGAGCACTCCTTGAGCGTCAGACCGGGCTCAAAGCCGGTCGCCCAGCGCTGCGCCGCCGGCGAGGAAAGGCGCGGGGTTATAGGGAGGAGATCGCCAAACTCTTGGCGGCGGGGTTTGTAAAGAGGTGCGCCACCAGTGGCTAGCCAACCTGTACTTGTAAAAAGAAGAACGGGCAATGGAGAATGTGTGTTGACTATACGAGTCTCAACAAAGCATGTCCCAGGACCCATTCCCTTACCTCGCATCGACCAAGTCATCGACTCCACGGCTGGGTGCGAGTCTCTTTCCTTCTCGATGCCTACCGGGCTACCACCGATTGCGCTAAAGGAGTCCGACCACTCGCGACTTCCTTCATCACTCCGTTCGGCTCGTTCGCTATGTCACAATGCCCTTCGGCTGAAGAACGCGGCGCTACATACCGCGATGTATGCAAGCGTGCTTCAATGACCGATCGGCCGCAACGTTGGCGTATGTCGGCGATATTGTCGTAAAGACCGGGAAGGTGGCGACCTTATCGCCGACCTAGAAGAGACTTTCGCGAACCTTGGCGGTTTCGCATAAAGCTCAACCAGAAGTGCGTCTTGGGGTCCCCAAAGGAAAGCTCTTAGGCTTCATCGCCTCTCGAGCGAGGCATCGAGGCCAATCGGAGAAGATCTCGGCGATCGCAAGGATGGGCCCGTCGGCAACCTCAAAGGGGTCGAGGTGGCCGGGTGCTGGCGGCTTTGAGCCGTTCGTGTCTCGCCTCGGCGAACGCGAATGCCGCTCTGAGCTGCTCAAGAAATCCGACCGCTTGATTGGACACGAGGCTCGGGAGGCCCTCACCCGCCAAGGCCTTCTGTCCTCGCCTCGATCTGGTCGCCCGGCACGGGTGAACGCTACTCCTCTACATCGCCGCCACTACCCAAGTCGTCGTGCGGCCCTCGTGGTGGAGCGGCGGAAGAAGGCCGTGAGCTCAAGGTACAACGGCGGTCTACTTCATCGAGGTACTTTCCGAGTCAAGACTCGGTACCACAGTGCGAGTTACTCTCACGCGGTGCTCATCGCAAAGAGGAAACTCGTTCACTACTTGATCGAGACGCCATCACCGTGGTGACCACGTCCCCACTGGCGAGATCATCCACAATCGCGATGCCTCGGGAAGGATAGCCAAATGGGCGCTCGAGCTTAGCGGCCATGGCATAATATCGTCCCTCGGACGGCGATCAAATCGCGAGCTCGCCGACCGTCGCCGAGTGGACCAAGCCTGTGCACCACGGTGGTCGAAGACCCGAGCATCTTGGACAATGTACTTGACGGGTCTTACACCAAGAATGGCGCGAGCGCGGAGTCGCCATCATCTCCCGCTCGGAGCAGCTTCACACGCCATTAGGTTGCTCTTGGACGCGACCAACAACATTGCCGAGCACGAGGCTCGTCAACGGTCTCGGATCGCCGCCGACCTCGGTGCCCGCCGGCTCTCGTCCACGGGACTCCAAGCTTGTCGTCGACCAAGTCATGAAGGCTGCGGAGCCCCGAGACGCCGCATGGCCGCGTCTTGTCGAGAAATGCGCCGCCTCGGAGCGGTTCAAGGGTTTCGAGCTTCACCATAGCTACCGCGCTACAATGGCGAGGCCGATCACTGCCAATCTTGCCTCCAGCAGAGAGCCCATCCCGCGGGATCTTCGTCTCCGACCTCCTGCGACCTTCATCGGTGGACTCGGCGGTGGCGGCCACCCGACCAATCCAAAGACGGTCACCCGGCCGACGCGCGGTCGGCGTAGACTTGGCGGATCGCCCGCGGTGTGCTAGCACTTGAGTCCGATCGAGGAGGCCCTACATCGACCGTTTGACGGACGGGTCACTTCCCAGACCCGACCGAGGCCGGCGCCTCGCCGTGAGCAAAATCTTTCGTCTGATCGGCCCGGACCTCTACAAAGGAGTCCCTCCGGGTCCTCCAAAATGTATCTTGACCGACCAAGGAAAACAGTGCTTGGGCGACATACAGTAGTCTGCGGTCACCACGCAAAGACCCGATCTCTTGTGGGAAAGGCCTTTCGACAAGGTTTCTCTCGGCCAACATTGTGTCGGGCGCCGAGCATATCGTGCGCACTGCGAAGGATGCAGTTCTTTGCTCGTGACAGACGATCCGGCCAAGCTTCTGACGCGATCCCCATCACGTGGCCTTTTGCCGTCGGGGACTCGATTTGGTCGAACCTTCGAGAAAGCGCCGGGGCTTCACCCACCGCTCGTCGCGGTAGATAAGTTCACCAAGTGGATAGAGGCCAAGCCGGTCGTGAGCGTCCACGTCGGTACAAGCGGCCATCTTCTTCGCGACATCGTTTTTAGGTTTGGAGTCCCAAACTCCATCATCACCGACAACGGAACACGGTTCACGGGAAGGAATTTCTCGAGTTCGCGTGGCGACTTCAACATCCGTGTCGATTAGGCGTGATAGCCCATCCGCGGACTAACGGCGGTCGAGCACTAACGGCATGATCCTTCAAGGACTCAAGCGCGGATCTTGATCGGCTCAAGCATTTCGCAGGCGCTGGTAGCCGAGCTGCCCTCCGTCCTCTGAGTCTGCGGACCACGCCGACCGGCGGCCGGTTCACACCCTTCTTTATGGTGTTCGCGCCAAGCCATTTTGCCCATCGACACGGAATACGGCTCCCGAGATTGCAAGCCTTCGATGAGGCTCGGGGCTCGCCTCGCAACAAGGCGCCATCGACCATTTCGGCGAGGCGCGCGGCGTGGCCGTCTGCGGTCGGCGGATATCAACAAGCCTGCGCCGCTACCACGGCCGCCAAGTTCGAGGATCGATCCTTGGCCGGGCGACTTGGTTCTGCGTCGGTCGGACAACCAAAGATAAGCACAAGCCGGCGCCCCACAGGAGGGTCCTTTCACCGTCGTGGAAGTTCTCCGACACGCACCTTCGACTCAAGGGCGCCGATGGTCGCATCCTCCTAATGCCCGAACATTGAAAAGTTAAGGCGATTCTATCCCTAAGCTCTTTTCTTTTTCTGGTATAAGTCTTTACCTTTCTCCCAACCGAGCACACAGTCGCCACGCGACGACTTCGGGGCGCCTGCCTGTGGCGCCCGTTCGAGCCGCTCCGGATGGTGTGCATGCGGTCGGTGACCCACCGACCACGAGGTCTATCCCGGCGGTAACCCTCTCGACCGAGTGCTACGGCCTCGCCCGGTAGGCTATGGTTGCCCGAGCACTCGCGGAAGAAGGAAGCACCGAGTGGGATGACATTACAGTCGATTGGGAACAATCTTCCCCACACGAACTCGGCTAACTCACGTACTCATGTGGGTCGGTGACCCGACTAGTCACAGAGTCTATCCCGAGCCTCATCGAAGGCTTGCAGTATCGCCCTTCGCCTGAGGGACCGCGGCCGCGGGGCCTGCTGTCGGGCCAACTCTCGAGCCACCACTCACCGGAGGGTCGGGAAGGAATGCTTGTGTAGTCGGGAAGCTCCCCCACTATCGATGAAGTCGTCCCCACCGCGGTGGACTCCGATACGTCCTCGCCGCGCGCGTGCCTTGCCGCGCGCTCCTTTCGCTTCTTCTTCCTCCTCTCCTCCTTCTGCCTTTTGCGGGAATCGGCCTCGGCGGTCTTCGCCCGAGAGGCCGCCCTCGCTTCTTTCTCCCCCGGGAGCGGTGCCCGGGAGGACATGCCTGCGAGCCCCTAGAGGATACAAAACGACCGATCAGGTCAGACGCTAAGAGCGAAGAAGAAAGAAGCAGAAAGAAAAATCCCACAAACTCACGGTTTGGAGGATGGCCGACGAAAGGCCGGGTGGCGCCGCGCCACCGTGGCGCTTCCTCCGATAACTGCCGCCACCCGGGCCTCCACCTCGGACGCGGCCAACTCGGCCACCTCCATCCTTGCCCGGTCGGATGGCCCCTCATACTGGAACATGGGGTGCGGCCTGAGCGCGAGGGGCTGCACGCGCATCCTCATGAAGGCGTGCACGACAACATCCCCGGTCAGCCCCCGTTTCCTCAGAGCCCTGATCTCCTCCACGATCAGGGCCACCTTGTTCTTCTCCCTCTTCTCGGCGCCCCAGGTCCATTGCTCCACTGCGACAGGGAGCTCGCCAGAAAAGCCTGGGGCGCTGTTTTCAACGTTCCGGACATAGATCCATTCGGAGCGCCATCCCTTGTTAGAGGACGGCAGCTTGATGTCCAGGTACTCGGAGCTCCGGCCCGTTCGAAGCTGGAGGGCCAGGCCGCCCATGGGCACCGTCGCGTCAGACGGCCTGTCTTTCCAAAGCCTCGCCTGGAAGAAGTGCCGCCACAGCGCCCAATGTGGCTCAATCCCTAAGAAGGCCTCGCACAGGGTAATGAAAATGGCGATGTGAAGGACCCCGTTAGGGTTGAGGTGGTGCACCTCCACCTTGTAATGGAAAAGAAGCCCCTGGACGAAAGGGTGGAGCGGCAGGCCGAAGCCGCGCTCAAAAAACGAGGCGGGGACCACAACCTCGTCGCTCTGCGGCTCCGGGATAACGGCCCCGGTCGGCACTCTCGGCCCGGAGGTGCCTGCGGCGGGAGGAAGCCCTTCTTCACTAGGCCGAGCGCGCGACTCTCTGTCGCGGAGCACTCCGTCCATGACATCTTCGCGGGAAGCGGCGGAAGGTGAGAAGAAGAGGGTGAAGTTTCCTTCTACGGCTCTCTGGCGTTTTTCTTGCTTTAGGGACGGAGACGAAGAAGGCGGCGTGGCTACCCGAGGCACCCCAACAATGTACTTATAGGAGGCGGCGGGCGCCGACCGAACGGACGCCTCCTCGAGCGAATCGTCGCGTCCGCCCTCGTCATCACGCCGGCACAGTAACTCCGATTTCCAATTCCACTCGCATTTAATCCTCATCGCATCGGTTGCGAGTCATAAAGACGCCGCCCGAACAGCGTGTCCGTTACCTCTTGGTCTCCGCCTTTTGGTCGGGACGGTTGTTCGGCGCGAGAGAAACCATTGGGCCATTGCGGTCCCAAGATGGCAAAAAGCTTTGTGGCTTGCGCGGGGCCCACCAAAAGCGTGGGTTCAAAAGGCCTAACCACCGGATGGGCGTAGGGCGCCCAAATAAACTTGAGCGAGGGCAAGTGCGAGTGAGCCCCACGGTGGGTCCCGGTTGGGTCGGTGACGACCCACCACCTCTACTCGCGTCAGAGACCATACTTCACACTCTCCCGGAGCTCATCGATGGCGGCGGCCAGTGTGCTCTGGGTGGTGACGACCCTGTGGTCCATCTGGATTGAGTAAAGAAAGGTTTCTTATGGGTCGCCCCACAGCAGGGCCAAGACACCCTACTCTGGGACCGTCCGCTCGGAAGGGTCCCCCTTGGGCGGGACCTCCCAGGACCCACTCGGACTACCCGTTACTAGCTCCAAGAGCACGGCGTTCAAACCAACGCAGTAAACGCGTCGCTCACCCCTCCAGGTCCCACACTGCGGATGGGGTAAACTTGTGGGACGAGACGGCGGCTACTCCTCTCGCGACTTCCCTCGCGGACGGGGACTCGGGATGGATACCCCGCGTCCGGCTACGGCGTTAAGCGAGCACTCGGACACGGAACCTCGCGGAGGCATCCGGTGCGTCCTTGCCGACCAAGACACTCGGACACCGGAACCTCGCGGAGGCATCCGGTCGTCCTTGCCGACTAAGGCGTCTAGCTACGACGTTAAGCGAGCACTCGGACGCCGGAACCTCGCGGAGGCATCCGGTCGTCCTGCCGACTAAAGCGGCGTCTAGCTACGACGTTAAGCGAGCACTCGGACACCGGAACCTCGCGGAGGCATCCGGTCGTCCTGCCGACCAAGGCACTCGGACACCGGAACCTCGCGGAGGCATCCGGTCGTCCCTGCCGACTAAGGCGGCGTCTAGCTACGACGTTAAGCGAGCACTCGGACACCGGAACCTCGCGGGGCATCCGGCCGTCCTGCCGACCAAGGCACTCGGACACCGGAACCTCGCGGAGGCACCGGCCGTCCTTGCCGACTAAGGCGCGTCTAGCTACGACGTTAAGCGAGCACTCGGACACGGAACCTCGCGGAGGCATCCGGTCGTCCCTGCCGACCAAGGCACTCGGACACCGGAACCTCGCGGAGGCATCCGGCCGTCCTTGCCGACTAAGGCGGCGTCTAGCTACGACGTTAAGCGAGCACTCGGACACGGAACCTCGCGGGGCATCCGGCCGTCCTTGCCGACCAAGGCACTCGGACATCGGAACCTCGCGGAGGCATCCGGTCGTCCTTACCGACCAAGGCACTCGGACACCGGAACCTCGCGGAGGCATCCGGTCGTCCTTGCCGACCAAGGCACTCGGACCCCGGAACCTCGCGGAGGCATCCGGTCGTCCTTACGACCAAGGCACTCGGACACGGAACCTCGCGGAGGCATCCGGCCGTCCTTGCCGACCAAGGCACTCGGACACCGGAACCTCGCGGAGGCATCCGGTCGTCCTTGCCGACCAAGGCACTCGGACACCGGAACCTCGCGGAGGCATCCGGTCGTCCTTGCCGACCAAGGCACTCGGACACCGGAACCTCGCGGAGGCATCCGGCCGTCCTTGCCGACCAAGGCACTCGGACATCGGAACCTCGCGGAGGCATCCGGTCGTCCTTGCCGACCAAGGCACTCGGACATCGGAACCTCGCGGAGGCATCCGGCCGCCCTGCCGACTAAGGCGGCGTCCGGCTACGACGTTAAGCGAGCACTCGGACACCGGAACCTCGCGGAGGCATCCGGTCGTCCTGCCAACCAAGGCACTCGGGCACTAAAACTTCCAAGGCATCCGCTCATCCTTGCCGACCAAGGCACCGATTAGCTACAATACGAAACGAGCGCAAAGGAAGATTTCTTGAGGAACAAACGCGAGTTCGCACGTCCGACCACTCGGAAACCGATCGCCGAACTTTCTAGCGCCGAGTGATCAAAGCACAACGGCAATTAAGAGGCTCCGGCGGTTCGCATACCTCGAGAACGTAATCCCGGCGGGCGTCGGATGCGTTGGGGACACGCCCGAAATCGGTAGGCCCGTTGGCCCACCTAGTTGAGCGGATCGATCAAGCTCAACCCCAACCGAGTCCGCGAACTCGATTGGAGGTTCGAGAACTCTTGACGAATACTCATAAAGCAGGTGCACCAACGGCCCAATTGCAACAAGCAAAGCCCGGAGCGACAAGCGGCGGCCTCGAATACGGCCCGGCCTAAGCGAGCCGTCCGGCACCGCTACCCAAATGCCTACGAGACCATTCAGGAGACCATTCCCGACCGGTCCGACTCGACTTCGGCGGTTTCCGACCCGCGGCGGGGCGGATCCCCGACTCGACTTCGGCGGTGTTCCCGACCCCGCGGCGGGGCGGGATCCCGCGACTCCGACCGAACCATGATAATCCCGCCGAGGGCGGCGTGCGCGCGCCGGAGTCTGTGTCAACCTAAGGCCACGTGCCCCACGAACGGTCATTCGAAGTGGTCGAGCGAGCGGTGGTCCCTTCCCAAAACGATTTGATAGGCTGCTGAAGCCACGTCTCTGTCCCATCACCACCCACCCACGGTGCAAGGACACGCTCTCCCGAGGCAACTCCAGCGTCACACGCGACTACGTCGGCACCCACATGGATCACAGAGAGCAGCTACGCCACTTCCCGGAGGATTACCTAACCGCTCTGACCAGCTAGACCACCGACCCAGCATAGGCTCAGCAGGCGGCGACCAGTCGGCGGAGCAAGCGACCAGACGGCGGGGCAAGATCAAGCCCTAAAGTAGCTCGCCGGCACTTCGCCAATTCTCGATGTAACACTGCCTTCAGATCTTGAATAAAAGGCGGGAACCTCCTAACAGGCGTGAGTAAGAGCTACAAGAGAGCTTTTTCCTCTTCTTCCTCTTCTTTTTTTCTTCTCCTTCGAGAGCTAAGTTTAGATCATTCTAGTGTTGAGGCTCCACCTCTCGCTTGTAAAAAACTCGGTGCGATCATCCGCACCCATGAATACAACACCAACGCACGAATGGAGTAGGGACCTTGGCCCAACCAAGATACATCTTGGACTCCAGGGTCTAACCATTCAGGGAGCGGGAACGCGCAGCCCCTTAGACTTACAAATTTACTTGCCGGCGCTCGAAACGCCGACAAATATGCCTCGCAGTGCTAAGACTGAAAGTAAATAAATAGCAGCGGAAATAAACACAAGCGTATAAACCCTTCAATCTGCCACAGGCAACTGACAAGGTTCGCACCCTAGTTATTCGTCTCCTCCTGATACTCTTCCTCAAAAGTAGGCGTTGCTTCTTTTTCAACTGGTGATGTTTTGTTGCAAGGGAGTGAGTACATAAAGCACTCAACAAGTTGCGCACAGAATGCAAGTCTAATATATTATATGCATGGCACAGAATAGGCTGACATAGTTAATTTATATAAGCAGCCATAAATAGATTAAAAGACAGTAAAATAAATAATAACAATAATACATTTTTCATTTGTTTTCCAATAACCAACTCATAACCTTATTCCATATTTCACAACCATACCCCATCTGTTTTGAATAAAATCTAACCCTTGACTGTAATCACCGAGCACTGCTCAATACCGCGAGCACGACTATTTGAATATGTTTTACACTCTGCAGAGGTTATACACTTTACCCACACGATACAACCATACACCACAAAGACGAGTGATTGTAACAAAGCCTTTCCAATGCCTATCTAAACCCAGTACTATCCGCTAAGGTTTCAACACTGGTGGGACTGGTTACCACATCCAGGGTCTCCCTCTTGCGCCATGTGAGCATACCCGTACGAGGACTGGTTACCACTACCCGGGCCTCACACCACCACAAATTGTACAGAAATTTAGACTCGACAGATTAATCAGCTAGGTCTATCCCATAGCAGACATGTGATTGTATGAATGACTCAGTTCAAATTCTTGCAAGGTTAAGTCCTTAATTGATCAAGGCAAGACTAACTAAAAATCATCATAACCATACACCAACCATTATAATAAAAAGCAATGCGACCGCTCAAGTGCCGCATTGGCCCACTACAAATAAATGCCACTTGCCTCAGTCTAAATCATTTCACCACCCCGGTTGATTACCATGCACCACGTGCCATCAACAACAACAACATTGTGTGACAACACCGAAACACAATTTAATAAACATGTTCCACAATCATTAAGCAAGATTAACCATTTTTTCATAAATTGATGACTCGTTTCACGGCTAAACATTCTACTTGCATTCTAACCAACCATATCGTTGCACGGCTAAGCATTATACTTGCGTTCTAACCAACCATATCGGCAATTATAGCTACCAATTAGTATTAAACCATTCTAGGATGACAAATGAGATACGACATAAGACATGACAAGGTGGATGTAACTCAAAGTGGACAATAACTAATCCCAACATATTTGAAACAACAATACTTGAATTAATATACAATACTTTGAAACAATATAATATTTAAAACATAGGTTCAACATGATCAAAGCACAACTTGCCTTCAAATAGCTCTGACTCATACTCTGGACCTTACTCGGGTGCTGCCTCCTCAATCACAAACTTACCAGGCAACTCGACGTCCACGTGTAACAAGCGAGAAAGCAATAAATAGCAAATACAGAGAGTAACATTAACTACAAAAATTAAATAAAATTCACTCTTAAATAGAGAATGATTTTAAAAAAATTTAGAAACTAGAATCATCTCAATCGGAGCTCATATGCAAAAGATATAGCTATTCAAAGTTTGAAATAAAAGATAAATCAGAAAATTGGAAAAAAAACCGAATTAATTGAGTTATTTTTATAACTGAAAAATAGCATTTATGACATCATGCTGACGTCAGCAGTGAAATGATTTTCGGCTGAAATATTTTTCTACGGAAAAAGCGATATATGACGTCATGCTGACGTCAACGGACACGTGGCCCTATCAGGTGCTGACGCGCGGCGCATAGACTCGGCTCACGGCCGGCGCTGGTCCATAATGGACCGGTGGCACTGTGCCCGTGCCCCGGCTAACACAAGCCGTGGCGTCAGCAGCGACGCTCGACCAACCCCGACGCGACACACGGCGAACTGCGATTGTCTCAGCGCCGGTGCAATCTCATCCGCTCAATTCAAAATGAACGACCGAGATCAGCGCAAGGCGCGATGCGGCGGCTCACTGCGGAGGTGACACGCGGCACCATCTCGACCGTTCATATCTGATCGAACGACAGCGACGGCGACGAGAACTGAAACGACGAGGCGATGCGGCTAGCCCGGTGGACGACACGTGGCACGATCCGGGATGCACGCTGCGAATCTAGCGGCTACGATGCGGCGGCGCAAACTGGGATGGTGGCGGCTATGTGGCTCAACCACGGGCGAGCGATGCAGATCCAACGACGACGGAGTAGCGATGGAGAAGCGTCTACGCGGCTACCCCGATGCGCAACACGCGGCGAAGATCTGACGATGCCTTACCCAATCCGACGACGGACGATGCTTGGAACGATGGCGATGGCGCGGTGGAACGAGTTCACCAGAGACTGAGACGAAGGCGAGGCCGACGGCGTCCTTGGGCACTTCCGGCGATGCTTCCTCCTCGGTTCAACGTGGCTGGGGGAGGGCGACACTCCAGCGACCTTGGCGACGGCGGGCGAAGACCGACGACGGCAGAACGAGACGAAAACCACGGCGGTACAAAGTGGAAACTACGGTCAGCTTTTGCGAGCGAATGGCGGTGGCTCAAAATGCGTGTGCTAGGGCTACAGATGCGTCTCGACGTGCGCGACACAGGGGTGGCGGCAGCGCATTAAATAGGGCCCTCGGTTTTCGCGAAACGAGACGAAGACAAACTCCCAGAAGTACGGGATCTGGCGGCGCGGCTGATTCGGATGAACCGACGTGGCGCGATCACAAACGTCCACGCGGATCCGATCGAACGGTTGGCAGCAAGCGGCAGCGTGGCACGATCACAACCGTTTGATCAAAATCCAACGGTCGCGCGACTAGAGTTCGGCGAGGCCGGCTGCGTGAAGAAATGGGCCGGAGCGGGTGGGTTTCGACCCAACACTATTCGCTTGGTTTTTAAAATATTTCCGAATTAAAATAATTTAGATAAATAGATAAAGCCAAAATACATAGCAAAAATACCAGAAAATACTTTGGGACATTTGGAACTCAAATAAAATATTTTCAACAAAAGATCATTAACAATTTTCTCTAAATAATTAAAAGGTAGCAAAAGGCTTTATTCAAAATTCCAAAATAAATTAAATAAAACCTCAAAATTTCAATAACAAAGAAAGATCACATTAAATCTAATAAAAGCAAAATTTGGGATGTTACATTCAGTTCTCGGTAACATCTTTATGAAGCTGTTTAATTTATCTTATCCTTTTTCTAAACTTCTTGCTTATCCCTGTTTGAGGTGGCTCATGCGTTCTTTTAATTAGAGTATATCAATATTTAATTACTTCATCCACGCTCTAGGATCCTTGACAACAAGAAGTATCACGATAAAATAGATCTAATACCAATTATTACGATGGAACATCACTTACATATAACTAGGGATGAAAACGGATTGGATAGTTTTCGATCGATCCGGATATTTTCAGATACAGATTCTGTCGGATCGGATATTTGTCGGATAGTATCGAATCGGATACGGATACAGATACGGATTCGGATAATCCGGATATTGATGGGTCGGATATCCGGATATACTTGTGGGCTAGGCCAAGACTACTCTTTTGGTCCAAAAAGGTTTCTTAATTTAAGAATTGCTTTCTAATTTAATTAATCCATAAAGTAAGTTTCAATTATTAAAGTTAGCAAACCAACTCCAAAAATTACGAATTTTTTTAGAAACTTCTAGAAACAATCTAACATTTAAAAAATTATTTTCAAGATTTTATCAGATTTTAAATTTTCTAAAAAATTCGAACATTCCTATTCTTAATAGAAAAATATTTTAAATAAGTAGCTAAAAAATCATAAAAACTCATAAATACATAATTTATT
The DNA here is from genome assembly GCA_036346275.1 of Otatea glauca. Lineage (NCBI taxonomy): Eukaryota > Viridiplantae > Streptophyta > Magnoliopsida > Poales > Poaceae > Otatea > Otatea glauca. Next base: position 60,496,814 of record CM070721.1, read on the forward strand.
ATTTTAAACATAATTCAACAAAGAATATAAATCTTGGGTCATTACATATAAGTGTTATATACTTTTTTCTAGAGACGTGATATTTAAGTATTATCAAACTTTTAATGTGTTATGTGTTTACTTTCATTTGTATCTCTGAGCAAAGATTACCTTCATTTTTGTGTTTTGATCTACGTGTATAATGAACTAATTGTATGTGTGTGATAAACTGAGTCTTATATAATTTTATTTGCGACATGGTATCTAATTATTGTCTGAGTGAATGAAAATGCTTATATTTGTTCAATTTTCAATAATATTTTCATCAAATCAACTAGTTATGTGTTTTCGTTGATTTTTTATGTACAATCTAAGGGGTTATTATGTTTCGATAAATATTCGAAACTGTACCCGATTCGATTCGTATTCGATTCGTATCCGTATTCGATATTATCCGTTTTAGTATTCGTATCCGGACTATCTATATCCGTATCCGCATCTGAGAAAAAATATAAAAACAAATATGGTAGACCTATTATCTATTTGTATCCGATCCGTTTTTACCCCTATATATAGCGGCAAGGGATGATTAGCATGCTACAAGGACTAAGATCAATCAATTGAGAAGAAGGAAAGCTAGCCGTCATCTTTGAAGTGGTTGTTACGTTGTACTTCCCTACTTGGTCTGTTTCTAGATCTATGCCGAAAAGGACAGTACAGTATGGGTGCACGCGATTTCGGAAAGGCTAGAAAAGGAATATTCTAATCTAACATGAACCACTAGCTAGGTACTACTTAATTCGTCGGTCAAATGCAAGATATGACTCAAAGTCAAATATCCAGGTGTTTAGTTTGGTTATTTATGCCATCAACTTGTGACCTCGTATTATCGTATAGCTGCTGATCTCACTGTCAGATGTCATCATGCTGACACCAGCGGCAGATCAGCAGGGTGTCCACAATCAGTGTATCGTTTTTTAAGCAAACAATAATTTTAAAATAAATACTTGTGGATTTTTTTTGTGTTATAGTGACAGTTAAAATAAATACAAAGGCAATACATATGGCACTTACATGCTCTTCAGAAGATCCGGGTCCTATGCCAAAATACAGGCTCTCGTTAATTATGATGACTTTAATGAAGCCCAGCAACCAGAGCAAATCAGTCAGTGGCTTGTGCGCATGTGTGCGTTTGCGACCGGTGTGTGCATGTGTACGGCCAAAGTTGTAATCTAAAAAAAAAGGTACAATCCTACCCAAATCTACAGAAATTATCCTTGTGCAAATTAAGGGATTTGCTGTTAAACTATCCTTGTACCATCCAGCCCATTAGTTGAGTTACACACCGGAGTACGACCGAGCCTAGTACCGTCCCCTCAACGGCAGTTCAATTAAAGCATTGGATCGGATGGTAGGACAGCTCTAGGCTCAGGTCTGGCTGCCTTACATTGATATTTTGAGGCTTCATACTTTCAGTCGGAAAAAAATCTTCAACAGATGACTAAATATGAAGCCTCAAAAAAATAACTGAGCTACTTGACTTAGGGCATGTACAATAAAATCATGTCAGCTGATTCTTAGTCTGTATATATCAGTTTTGGTCTATATGGAGGAGTGAGAAAAGAGGAGAGAGAAGAGAGCTAGCTCTTATTTAGTAGCTAGCTTTGCACGGGAGTATAGATAGATCATTTATGGAGCAGTGTTTCAATGCTTTCCCTTCTAATACAAATTGCACAAATCTTGAAGCAAGCGAAGGGGTAAGTAATCTCTATCTACTCTTTATTCATGCTTTAATATTTGTACAACCGTAAAAAAGAAAAGTATTGAAGCACCTCTCTCATTTATGTACAAGAGAGAAAAGATAGCTATTGTACAACATCTAAAGACAACCTTTAGACACAGTTATTATACAAACTGGCTTTTAGCTTACTATTAGTCAGTAGTTGACTTTGCTATTGTACTTGCCCTAAGCAAGTCCAAACGTGGCTTCCAAGTTAGTCCTGCTAACTGCAACTTCTATGTCTTTAGCTTTAATAATTCGTGCTCACTCTGTTATCGATATGAGTTACATAAATCTACAAATTTTTTGAAACAAACGAAGGAATAAGTAATCATCATCTACCCTTCATTAAGACTTTAATATTTGTGCAACTTTAAAAAGAAAAACATAGAAACACCTCTCATAGTTATCACTTTAGACATCGATATGATCACCAAAACATAGTTTTGGACACTAATTTGTATCAAAATATATTTATAAAACCCAATAAAATTATAAAAGTACTTTTCAAGACAAATTTACATATATATTTTTTATGTATGTAATTTGAATATATAAAAAGATATTGACAGTCAAATGTTTCAAAGTTTGACAGCGACTATATTTGTGATGGGGGGAGTAGTTGTGATGGTAAATTAGTTCAGTACCTCAGTTATTTTTGCTTCCGCCTGTAGACTTGTTCCTTCTTCTGTTTCTACTCTATGACGGAAAAAGTTAGTTGAGTAGTACTTCTATGTATCATCTCCTTGTACAAGTTGCATAAATTTTGAAGCAATCGAAGGGTAAGTAATCATTATTTATTATTTATTCATGCTTTGTTGTGTGCGCAACTTTAAAAAAGTGATGCATAAAAACACTTCTCGCGTTAAATACACGTGTATCTTGGTATGACGGTAGACTGTTTCGTATGAAATGATCCTCGGGATCGAATTGAAAAGTATAGAAATATGACTCATCTGTTTTTCTATCTATGAAATTCTTTCGATCCAGAGAGGCCTACTAGGGATATTTCAGTTGATACATTTACTGATCAATTAGCCGTTCTCGTGTCCTTTCCAGGACAATCGCACTTTCTCTGCGCTTTTGATCATATAATACTGCGCAACGTATTTACAATTATTTCCATCATGCAATGCATGCTACGTGGTTAAGGAGGCCGGTGTATTTCTAGCCCCTCGCATAATTTTTTTGCAATCTCGTATATTTTCAAATAAATTTATAAAAATAATCTTCTTCTCAACTATAAAAGATGTCACCTGCAGTACCGCAGCATGTTTCTTGCTGAGCTCCTTTTTGTCGGCAGGTCAAAACACGTTAATTAATTAATCACTTTAATTAACCACATAATTAATCACATAGATTATTTAATCACCTACTTAAGTAACTTAATTAATGACTTTATCACTTAATTAACCAACCAACCTACCTATCGATTTGTGAATGCTCAACGGGCCCTATGTTGAGCTACTGCTACGCGGCAAGTGACCTGTAGAGTCTAAAGCTGCCATCGCTGACTATGCTGCTATGGTACGGAAGTGCAGCAAGTCAAATAGAGACTATTTTTACCATTACACTCGCATGTATGCTAGATTTGCAAATAAAAGGGTAACAGAGGCTAGAGAAACGTTTGGTTCCGTGGTTGAGCGGCGGTCAGCATCCCTTCTGTGCACCTCTTTATCTTAAGCCGTTGGATCGAATTGGTTCGATTCGATGCTCCGGAATGATTCCGAGGGCCGTAAGAAACTGAAAAATGGGTACTGCTACTGCAACATTTTCAGATCAGCCTTGTACTACACATACAGCATATACAAGACTACTAGTACAAGCAGAAGATAGGTAGCAATACTACTAGTGAAGTATCGAAATGACAATCAGAGGGGGTGAATGATCACAATTAAAAAAAATTCCTACTCAATGGATCCAACCAAAACCTCACTTGAAACACTTACATGCAAAAGAAGCAAAACAGAGAAAATCTTAGTCTTGAACTTGCTCGTGGGGTTGTGATAATCAAAATGATCTTGAATCTTCTCTCACTTGTCACAGCAAGTAAGAACACAAGAAATAAAAACCTCAAACACAATCTACAAAAATTTCTCAAATATTAAGCAAAGAGATCGAGTTCTTACAAAGAATTGCCTAGATGATGAGGATATGATCTAAAGAAGATTCATCCATGAATCATACATCCTCGGCACAAGAAGCACAAGCAAGTAGAAGGAGGGGAGTAAAATCCAATTTGCGAGAATGTAAATTGCAAGAAATTAAAATGCGGAATTTTAAAGCAAGTAGAAGGAGGGGAGGCAAATCCAACTTGCAGGAATGTGAATTGTAAGAATTAAAATTGCAAAATTTAAAGTGGAAATTTAAATGCTGAATTTAAGACATAATGTAAATGCTGGAATTAAATTCAAACAAGTAAAGAAGTGAAATTTTATTTATTTGGCGGAAGGTTTACACAGCCTCACAATAAGGTGGGCAAAGCTCAAAGGAGCACACAAAACCTTCAAGAGGGGAGAGATACCCCTCCCCTTCTATTTATACTACTCATGAGTCATTCTCCACCTTTGGATGAGTTCTACTTGGCTCTCAATTAACCTCTTCAAGGGTTGAAATTGATTCATCATCCACCCTTGGATGAGTTCTTCTTGCCCCTCAAGAAACCTTATTAAAGGTTGAGATTCACATAGGCTAACTTGACCGTTACTCTATCTTCTAAACTGCAATTCAACGGCTCTCCTTGATCCAAGTAGCCGTAAGTTAGCATCTCAACTGTTCATTTGCCTTCTAGGTTCACAGCAACTCCGTCTCCGGTCATCCTCTGATGATCCCTGACTGTCCGGACCTCCGGCGCACCTCGCCTAGTCCCGGTTATCCTCCGTCTCACCATGACCTAGCACCGTCGTCCTGCAACCATCAAAAATAAGAAAACCCATCACATAACAATATCCAAAATGATATACAATAATTATCCAATTGCTAAAAAATAAATTAGATTCCTAACTCAAATACAGTCAAATACTCAACGTCAACATAGGTAGACATCTACATGCATGGTCTTTCAACTAGTATAAGCATCCACGGTGTTTTGGTAATGACGAATTAGTGTGTGCAAATCAAAGATCTTAACCCGTCATTAAATGCTGCAATTAATTAATACTCTTCAGTCTTGACAAAATAACTGCGTGACGACGACAGAGTAGCTGAAATCGTATCGACAGAATGATGCCATCGTACTATTACGTCCCATTATACTGATAAGTACTCTTCCGATTCTAAATGTACATCGTCTTAGATTTAAACATAAGAATTAAGGAAGTAAATAAAATGACCATTTTACCCTCAATCATTCCTATGTTAATTGTACCATCAATACTGTGAATTCACTCTCTCTCCCTCCCTCGTTAAGTGGAGTAAGGATTGTAGTACAAGAAGGGGAGTATAAAAAGATTATGTCGGGGATCGACCATCCTGACACGTGTCTGTCCCCCCGAGGGGAAGGGGGGCTTTAAGCGGTCCTCCTCTGACCTCAGGGGACTGTTTCTGGGCCCGGACAGGGCTATCCCCGGGTTGTATGCGGACCTTGGCGATCTCCTCGGCCCCGACGCCTCTAGCCCGGACTCCCATGTAAAACGGTGGCCCGAAGTAATGAACGGACTGCTCCAAGCCCGCCTCCGACCAAAGGCCCTGCGAGGCCACGAAGGACACTCATCCCCCGACCTATCCGACTGCTCCGAGCTCGTCCCGACCAAGTAGAACGTCCGACCTCCCTCGCGGGCCGGACTCCCCCGACCTCCGACCAGTCTGAGGTGACCCCCACCAAAGGCCAGGTATCGGGCCCTCCACCGGCCACTAGCCACGTGCCCTATGACCACGACCGCTTGAAGTGATCACACGGGAGCAGGTCGCTCCTTCCCTAGGCAGCGCGAAGGTTGCCAAAGTCAAACTCCGGTCCCATCGTCCAGTCACGCGCAGTATGAGGGTACGCTCTCTCCCGAGGCGGAGCCAGGACCACGCATTGCGACGCCAGCATCTGATAGGTCCACAGAGGGCAGGTACGATGTTTCCCAAGAAAACGGCAGATTACTCTGCTCGGTGAGTCTACCAACCCGGCGTGGGCGAAACAGGACGGCGACCAATCTTCAAGACGGAGGATTGGGGTTCCTGGGACACTCTCCATCCTTCCCTCTCCCAATTCTCCATGTAACCTGCCCCCTCCGACTGTATAAAGGAGGGCAAGGTCTTCTATGAGGGACACACCCCTTTTTTCCGGCTAAATCTTCGCGAATCGGCAGTAATACTTGTACACCCCCCTATTCACTAACCTCTCCTCGATCATCGCTCCCGAACGATCCCGAGGTCGAGCTCCCTTTGTAACCCTCCCCAGAGGAGCCTTTAGTTCTTTGTCGCCCACGGGCAGGACTGGAGTAGAGCTGTTACCCGATCTGGGGGGCTCGAACCAGTATAAACATTGCGTCTCTTGTTTGGTTGTCCCTTTTTCCCGTGTTGCGCGCCCGCCGAGGTCCCTCCCCGGACGAGCGAGGCTCTGGGTCTCGCCCCCTTGTACGATCCTTCCCCCTTTTATTTGCGGTCGACGGTCCCGATCGTCGACAGATTAGGAATGAGAAAAATCTAAATATCGTTTAATTTAATTAATTAGAGTTACATGGGAGTAGATATAGGGAATAGAAGCATGGAAAAAGAGCTCATTTAGTATGAAATTCAGAAAGGGTAAAACAGGAACAAAAGAGGAAAAAAATATCCCGTAATTGTAGAACACCTACCTTGAGGATCTACATTTGCAATCGAAGAGAACTCCACGTCAGTGTCAATTATTCAAAAGAGCAATGTATAGTTCCAGCGTCCGTAATCGTTATAGCACTACTACAGAATAGCACATCACTGCTGGTTCCAAAATCCCATCATGCCGGTCATTGGCGTCGGCATTGATTGGTCGGCAGTGATACTCGGGGATTATCACTGCCGGCTTAGGAACCGGCAGTGATACTCGGGGATTATCACTGCCGGCTCAGGAACCGACAGTGATAAGGATTATCACTGCCAGTTCTACCTACAACCGGCAGTGATATTGAACTATCACTGCCGGTTCTATCTAGAACCGGCAGTGATATTGAACTATCACTGCCGGATCAAACCAAAATCCGGCAGTGATGATAATTATCACTACCGGTTATACATAAAACTGGCAGTGATATCGAACTATCACTGCCAGGTTGTACCATAATCCGACAGTGATATGTACATATCACTGCCGGTTTTCTCCAAAAACTGGCAGTGACAAGCTTGCATATTTTTTGTGCAATATATATATTTTTATACAATTGTTTATACAGTGTCCATATATAGTATATAAAGCATCGTTCAAATCATAATTCAAATATATCCATGTATATATGAAGCATCATTAAAATCATAATTCAAATATATTAAATTAAGCATCACAATATTTTGTTTTTACAATGATTTGTTTACAAATATAGCTCAACTACATTTCATCCCATTCGCATTGATTTTGCAAGGACTACAGTACAAAGAGTCGAAGTAGACATGTCACGCATCTAGGTCGAAGGAATGAGGGCGATGAGGCTACTCGTGGAACTCGCCGTTTTGATTGATGATCTCATCATGAATGAATCCGGCGATCTGTTCTTGAGTTGCTATAATTTCTGTCAGCAATAACTTATTGGTTCTCAGTTTGGAGCGCTGTTTTTGAAGAAAAAAGGAAGTTAATTAATGATGATATTTGTTAAATGAAAAAAAGGCATCAATGTGTAATTACGTACCATGACTTCGTTATAGCCGACACTCTCCGTGACAATTGAATGCATATTTGTACATACATAGTATGCACATAAATTGTTTCCGGGGTCCTGCCTCATGCATGGAAAGTCATTTATTATTTCAAAATGTTTTCTGTATGGACGATACCGAACACTTTTCTTACAGTACCGTGCGAAAGCCCTGTGAATGATTTTGAATAGTAATAAAACTTAGATGCAATAGAATGGAATTTTGCTAGAGTAATAACGCAACGATCGAGTTTACCTGTTCAGCATGTCCCAAAGGTCTTGGTACATATTAGTTGGTTTTCTCCTGGAGTCCAAGATAAAAATCCTGCTAGCATCTAACTGGATGACGAGGAGGACCCAGTGAAACCGCACATATATGTCAACGTAGTCAATTACTCCCACATCGTACGTGTTACGTAAAAATAGTAAAACGATATTAGAAGTAAGGAGATACGTACTTGAAGTTATAGGGTAAAAGTATAGGGGTTTTGTATTGCAGCTTCAAAAAAGTATTAAATAAATAGTCTTCATTATACTGTGGATTGTCCTTCACAAGCTTCTCGTTGACGAGCCCTGGATCTAGGAATGCTAGATTGTCATTGTTATTTCTTCTACATGTCTGTATCTCCATTCTACATAAGAAAAAAGTTAGACATGCAATTAAACAGTACAAAAATGCTCAACGATATACGGACAGACTTACAAAGTCCATAGTCTAAGTATATTCACGTCCAAGGCATCTTGCTGGTACAACATATACAGCTCCGTGAAAAGAACCCAGCAAATGTTATCCCCATTGTGGATATCTTGCTCTGTGTATCTGACTGCGAACGCCTCCATACCATCGTTGAACTGCTGCATGTACCACTGATGGACGCGCCGCAGTTGTGTTGTAAGGTTATCGAAATGAGCTGGTTCAACTAGCGGTTTTCCCATAACGAACTTTCACCTTAGACCTTGCGCCAGAGCATCTAGTTGAGCAGCATCTGCTTGAGCATCCCGCTTTAACGTGTCGGCATTAGCCGCCTGCAAGTATTGCTTTCTGGATATGCGCTCGTAGTCCGACATTTTGCAAGGTTCAGAAGCCTGCCCCGTATTTTGCACTTTTGCCATACTCAAGAAAAACTTTTGCACGTCAGCATAAACTTTAGTCTTCTTACATGATGGCACCTTTTGAAAGTGAGATGTTACGCAGGCGCTTACATGCTTTTTCCGTTCTTCTTCAGTCATGTCAGCTGATAATTTCTTTTGGGATTGTCCTGGGTTCACAGATGGTTGAGATTTCTTCGAGGATGGTGCCGACTGCCGAGATGTTCCTGGTGTTCGATTCTTTTCAGATTTTGGTGGAGGAGTCGGGCTTTTTCTGGTTGGTGCCGACGGAGGAGTTGGACTTTTTCTGGTTGACGGCGAGAAGGGCGGGAGGTCTCTGTGTGGAGAGTGCGGCTGATCATCATCTTCATCGCCCTCATCGTCCGAGCCAAACTTAATCAAGCTCTTGCGCCACGCGAGCAAGCCATGCACGTTTTCTCCTAGTTTTTTGTTTCCATCCTCGCCAGGGATCTCTACCTCCATTTTTCGGTATTGGCGGACGACACTGTCCACTTCGACCCTGGCGAATCCCTGCGGTATCGGGCGACAGGGCAAAACCTACAACTCCTGGCATGGCCAAACCCTGCCCTCAGCCACCTTTATGGTAATGCCATGTGCGGCCAAATGTAGCTTGCACGGTGTCGGTTCTTTGATGTCATCCATAGGAAAATGCAGTCCATGCTCTTCGGGAATCCTCAGGACGCGCACCGCTCTTACGAGCACCGGATCGATGAGCTCGTGGTCACACCACCGGTGGCGGTCGTGAGTGAGAGCTTTCATCTTCGCTTGCTCCACGACCTTATCTAGTTTCGCTCTCTGTTCCTCTAACGCTCTCGTCATAGCATCTTTTATTTGACGTTCCAGTTGATCTTCTCTTAATCTCTTTGAACGCTTGTACAACCATGCGTCTGCGGGGAAGGCTTCTTTCCACGTGACCAAACCAACTCCTCTGGTGCGACCTAGACACTCCTTGTTACCCAAGGCTACGGTTAGCTCGTCATTCTCCCTTCGTGGCGCGAAATATCCTTGGGAAGACTGCACGTGAGCATCTGTGATTCTGCGCAGTACTTCCTGCTCTCTATCGCTTCTGAAGCTTAAGCTGCCATCATTGGAGATAGTAGCACCCCTTCCAAGCAACCAGTGCTTCGATCGTTCGCTTAAGGCGGTCGTCGCAGGAATTATACCCTTGCGGGTTGGTTCTTCTTCGGACCGATCCCATGCTGGTATTTTCTTCACGTACCCTTCTGTTTCTAGTTTGTGAGGGTGAATATTCTTACCCGCGTTTGCTTTGTTCCTTTGACTTACTATGTGAGCTTCTTCAGACCTCTTGTACGCCACAAATTCATCCCAAAACTCCCTTAACTTTGGTTACATGTCAAAATTCGGCGTTTCATTCTTCTTCACATAATTCTTGTTTAGTGATGTCTTCCAATTCTTCCACGCTGTGCACATGATGCAGAGTGCTCGTTTCTTTGCAACCAGCTCGGTGCCTTGGGGGAACTGGAACACTTGTTTCAGCTTGTCCCATAACGAGTTCTTCAGGTCATTGGGTACCACCCATGGGTCACCTTCGCGGCCAATCCATGATCTATAGCTGATGGGCACATCATCCCTAGCAAGAACCCCGCAGGCTGTCCTGTACGGCCCCAATGATGACTCTGGTATAGCAGGTTCCTCGACTGCCGAGAGCTCCGCTATGTTAAAAATTCCCTTAGGCATCTTGTTTGGACCACGACTTACGCGCTGCCTTCGTTGATCAGACGTCTGAGCCTGCAATTTGATCTTCTTAATTATTAGTCGTCTGGGCCTACAATGTTTTTGGAACCACAGTGTACTAAACTTTACCTCGCCTACGTTAGTAACGTCAGGTTGGTCTATGGCAGGATCCTGCAAGTTCAGATAGGACGTTGGGCTATGGTTCGGGCTACCCCTTCCTCCTTCGTCCATATTTGAGGGCCCAACTCCCTCCGACACTTGTCCTTCGTCGGAGGTCATTCCTAGCAAGTTTACCAGAAATTTCAAATTAACAAGGTCATTTTTTAAAGACACATACAAATGAAGATTGACATTAAAGTTAATCCCATGATAAGATGTTTACATATTCGACACTGTAACATGCTTGTTTACTAAGTTTTTTCCCAAAAGGCAGGTGCACAACTACGACTGTGTGACAAGTATGACAGCAAGTGCAACAGGATGCATGGACAAAGGCAAATCATGAAGAAGTGGCAAGTATAAAAAAGGCAACCTAAACGTCGACATGTGGACTGAATAGTCATATATCCAAATCATCTTAACACATTTTGTATGCCTTAAACATGAATGTACAGAAATTCAAATACTTACACCACAGACATCTTTTCAGGATACATACACATATACATCTTTCGAGGATATATACACATATACATCTTTCGAGGATATATGCACATATACATCTTTCGAGGATACATACACATACACATCTTTACAACAGTTCTAAGTTGCTAACATCTAATCCACCAATTGCGATAATGGTTCATGAAGAACTAATTAAAACATCGAAGAGGCAATAAATGATACTTAAGCACCTTACAAACCACATATCAGCAATGTTGAAAATACACAGAAGACTTCAATCTGCACATACATAATTTTCTAGAATGGATAGAAGGGCTTCTATTCAAGCAATTATTTTTCCATGACATCGAAAATAGAACGTACCATCTGGCATAAAGGATTCTAGATCTTGTTTCGTATATCTAACTTTTGGAGGCCAAGAATGTTTAAATCAATTAATGTCCTTAAACTTTTTTTATCATTTTCTAGAAACATTTCAGTACAGAGCTTTGCTCAGCTTTGTGACCCTTGAATAATGTACATGATCAAAGACAACCTCCAGAAGACATGATGCAGGTATCATGCACAACTTTGCTATCTGTACAAGAGAGAAGAATTATACAAGTGTTAATGATTTAAAGTCACATAATTTAGCTAATGATTTAATGTCACATAATTTCGCTGACTCATTTTGCATTTTAGTATCAGTCTAGCCAGAAAAGACTACAAATTTATAGCAGGAATGGCAAGTTAATTATTGAGTACTACTTGTAAGAGAATAAAGACTTCTTATCAGGAGCTCATGACTTTTGTATCAATGATATGAGATCATCTATTTCTTAAACAACCAGTTACATATGAAACCATTGAGCTTAAATTTCCTTACAAATATAAAATGCGTATTTGAGTTTGCATACAACTAACAAAAAAGTGTTTTTTTTTGGTGTATCTCCATGAGTGATTTCTCTTTCATCTGCTATACACAAACTCAATCAGTTGTAAAAGAATAGAAAAACTATCAGTTTGTCCATGATTCATCTTTAATATCACCTTGAAGAAAAAGAAAAAGAAAAGTTTGAAAGCTACATTAGCGATCTCATTTCCTATTTACATCTGTATATTTGTATTTGGTTAACACTCACAATGTGCCAATCCTACCCCCTTGCTTTAGTTATCTATAAATGAGCTGTTCACATTTAATCTACATGGGTAGCAACGAAATAACACCTTATCAATCAGGATTAAGGAAAATGAGGCAATTGAATCTTGAATGGAATGGACATGATCCAAGGGTTACTTACATTACATCGAATTTGTCATTTGAACATCACTACATTCAATTCTAAATTCACACAATTTGGGCATTAGCACACAAATATCATAGAAATTTGTATTCATTGTTTAAAGTTTCGAAAAGTCGCAAGGTCAAAAGCCTTAAAGAACTAAAACTTTCAAGAAGGTAGAGCAGATAACGAATCATCAATATTTGAACTTTGCTAAGCAGACCATCAGCTAAGCAAAAATCATACAACATAACCCAAGTTCCATCCAACCTGTATGCTAAATTCTAACAATCGGTGAATCATCCAAACCTATTAATACCCACTATGATCAGTACTGCAGCTAGGACATACAAATTTGTAAAAAACGATGCTCAATTCAAACTCCCATACAAATTTGTAAAAAGCGATGCTCAATATGAAGTTATGAACTCCCCTTTCTACGAATTTTATTTGTAATTCTTACATATGAGCAGAATCAATATTTCATAGCAAAATGCACTAACAATGCATGGTTTGATATCCACTAACATGAAAAATGTTGCAATTCCACCTAATTCGATCAATTGTATCCAAGAAAACAGTGGACAAATCATGCAATGTCACATATTTCCACACTACCAAGGAGAATCCTACTGTTCACTAATATCAGAACATGTTGCTATTTCACATTGTCCAATCTCGCGCATTAAAGACAGCATTACAAAACTTCAAAGCAGCATTTCCATTTCGTATTTTCAGTTTTTTAGAGACAAGGGCAGACACACACCACACACACATGCACTCACACCACACACACACAGGCATCTGTATATTTGTATTTGGTTAAAACTCACAACGTTAGTGGTGAATTAGTACCGGCAAACAAACAACGGCAAGCGCTCGAGGCGATGCGGCGCGGGGAGGTCGAGGCGACGGCGGCACACTCCGAGGCGACGACGGAGAGATGGCGGGGATGCGGCGCAGTGCGAGGCGACGGCCTGGGCGGGGAGGTCGAGGCGACGACGGGGAGATGGCGGGGAGCTACGAGGAGGTGACGGCGTCAGCTCGAAGTGGAACTGAGTGGAGGGTGCGCGGCATTTCAATATATATAGGACTGGACTATCACTACCGGGTCTCCACAAAAACCGGTAGTGACTAAATATCACTGCCGGGTCATATTTATAACCGGCAATGAATTTGACTTATCACTGCCGGGTAATATGTAGAACCGGTAGTGATACTTACATATCACTGCCGGTTATATAATTAACCGGTAGTAATACTTAAGTATCACTACCGGGTAATATATAGAACCGGCAGTGATACTTAAATGTCACTGCCGGTTATTTCATTAACCGGCAGTGATAAAACATTATCACTGCCGGTTAATGATATAACCGCGGTGATATGTAAGTTCAGTCAATGAACTCAAACTTTCGTGACATGTAATATTTCTTTTAAATATTTCCCCTTGATTTTGACCTTCGTCTAAAATTCTAAAAATACAGATTGCTCACTGTTTTAATAGTTTTAATATTTTCAATATCAAATAATGCTTACAAAATTCGCACAAATGCAGTAGACCAACCATTGCTTCAAAAATTCACACAAATACAAAAATTCACACAGATGAAGTTTAATTCACACAAATTGTTACATATGAGAAAAGAATACATTAATTGTTACATATGAGAAAATAAACATGTATTTAATTAGGACAACTAAGCTACGATTCGACCTTCGTTATGATCGCGGTGTATGTATGTAGCTTCGTCCTCACTCTCTTCCATGAGACCTAGGTCAACATCCTCTCCGAAAGGAGGAAGCTCATCGAATTGGTTGTACTCTTTCTCGTCGACAACATTCTCAACTCCGACAATCCTTCTTTTTCCTTGAATAACCACGTGGCGCTCCTTGTTAGCTAGATCAGTTACAAAAAAGATTTGTGTAACAGAATTAGCAAGTACGAATGGTTCTTCTCTGTATCTGACCAGTTTGAGGTCCACGGTAGTGATACCGTACTTGTCGATGTTCATGCTCCTTGGAAGTCTTACCCATTGACACCGAAAGAGAATGACCTTCAAAGGTCCGTAATCAAGCTCCCAAATCTCTTCTATGAATCCGTAGTAGGTTTTCCTATTTTCGTTGCTGTCGTAGGCATCTATACGGATACCGCTGTTTTGGTTGGTACTCATTTTATCTTGTGCTCTTGTATAAAATGTAAAACCATTTATATCGTATCCTTGGAATGTCCAAATTGTAGTTGATGGTCCCTGAGCCAACACTTTCAACTGAGCGCACTCTGTCTCCGTATGCATCATGTGCCTACGCAACCAATCGCCGAAGTTATGTCTATGCTCTCTCGCGGTCCAACCCTCTAACTTCGCTGGGTTTGTTCTGGATAGCATGCTCTTGTGCATGTTGACATACGGGGCCATCACAAATGATTGTCCCAAAACTGCGAAATGTGATTGTGTGAATGAAGCTAGATTGTTTGTACAGAGTGATTTCTCGCCCAGTGTCCCTTTTCCCTGTAGCCTGCCCTCATGCCGTGATGTAGGCACACCAATCGGTTTGAGATCCATGTAATCGACGCAGAACTCAATGACCTCCTCGGTTCCCCAACCATCTGCAATGCAACCTTCCAGCCGATGTCGGTTACAAACATATTTCTTTATAACCCCCATGAACCTCTCAAAAGGATACATCTGATGTAGAAACACGGGACCGAGAATCCGTATCTCTTTCACAATGTGAACAATGAGATGGACCATAATATCAAAAAAATATGGAGGGAAACACATCTCGAGCCTGCAGAGAGTGTGGACCACGTCTTCCTGCAGCTTATCTAGTTTCAATGGATCGATGGCCTTCTGTGAAATCGCGTTGAAGAATGAACACAACTTTATAATTGGATCTCGAACTTTCTCTAGCAGAACACCTCTAATTGCAATTGAAAGCATCTGCGTCATCATCACGTGGCAATCGTGAGACTTCATGCCAATTAATTCTAAGTCTTTCATTGAGACTAGTCTCTTTATGTTGGCAGAGTATCCGGACGGAACTTTCACTCCGTGCAAGCATTCGCTCAAGCTAATTTTTTCTTTCTTGCTCAGAGTGTAGCAGGCTGAGGGAAAGTACTTTTTCCCTGTATCCATGTCTTCGTGATGGAGCTCCTTCCTGAGTTTCATATCTTCAAGGTCCATTCGTGCTTGGAGAGTATCTTTTGTTTTGCCAAGTATATCCAGTAAGATACCAAGCAAGCTGTCACACACGTTCTTCTCTATGTGCATGACGTCGATTGCGTGTCGAACTTCCAAGTGCTGCCAGTAAGGTAGGACCCAAAATACTGATCTCTTTTTCCACAAAAGAGCCTTATCCCGGGAACTCGGGATAGATGTACTGCCTGCTCCCTTTCCGTGAATAATTTTAAGATCCTTTACAGCCGCAAATATCTCTCTCCCAGTGTGATTCTTCGGAGCTAAAGCAGTCTCCTTTGTCCCGTCAAAAGCTCTCTTATTATTGCGGTATGGGTGATCCTTGCAGAGGAACCTACGATGCCGCATGTAAGACATTTTTCGACAGTTCTTCAGCCACCGACTAGTTGTACCATCTAAGCACTGGACGCATCCATTGAAGCCTTTTGTCGTCTAGCTCGACAGGTTACCAAGGGCAGGGTAATCATTGATGGTTACGAACAACAATGCGCGTAGGATAAAGTTCTCTCTTTTATACTCATCCCATACCCGTACTCCATCTTTCCACAAGATTAGAAGATCTTCAACCAATGGTTTGAGGTACACATCGATATCGTTGCCAGGTTGCCTGGGCCCTTGGATCAGTAGTGGCATCATAATGTACTTCCGCTTCATACAAAGCCAAGGAGGAAGGTTGTAGATACATAGAGTTACCGGCCAAGTGCTATGACGACTACTCATGTTGCCGAAAGGATTCATCCCATCCATACTCAACCCGAACCTTATATTCCTCACATCATATGCGAAGTGCTTCTTATATTTTGTCGATGTTCCTCCATTGCACAGAGTCAGCAGGGTGTCTGAGCATTCCATCCTTCTTCCGCTCTTCGGCGTGCCATCGTAGCAATTGGGCATGCCTTTTGTTCGCAAACAATCGATTCAGACGGGGAATTATAGAAAAATACCACACCACCTTACGGGGGATCTCATCTTCTTACGCTTCACCCCGACATCGTCATTATCGATGTCATCATCGTTGCCCTTATACCGCTTTGCTTTGCAAACAGCACAGCCATCCAAATCCGCAAACTCATTGCGATACAACATGCAATCGTTTGGACATGCGTGTATCCTTTGTACTTCCAGTCCCAACGGGCAGACAACTTGCTTGGCCTGGTACGTACTTATAGGCAACACGTTACCCTCCGAAAGCAAATCCCCCAAGAGACATAACACCGGTGAAGCTCTTATCGGACCAACCATTGCTTGCCTTCAACTGCAGTAGTGTAAGCACGGTCTGCAATTTTTTGTGCTCCTCCTTACAGCCTGGGTACAATGGTGTTGTAGAGTCCTGTACCATATGTTGGAACTTTTGAAACTCTCTTTCACTCGTGAAGTCTCCTCCCCATCACGCAACATTTGGTCCAGATCGTCGTCGTGGCTATCGACAAACGTATCTTCGACTGCCATCATATCGTTGTCTCCGTCATATTTAGCAATGTGTTGCCCTTCATGTACAATCTCATCTTCGCCGTGCTTGGTCCAACAGGTATAGCCAGCCTTGAAACCTCTTCGAAGCAAGTGTGCACGTATCGACTCTATGGTAGAAAACAGCTTCTGATTTTTGCAATCAACGCATGGACAACACATGTAGTCCGCCAGATTCTTCGACTTGTGCGCCGCAGCCACGTTTAGAAAATAACTCACACCATTAAAAAACTCTGCTCCGCAACGGTTCGTGTCATACATCCACCTTCAGTCCATCTACAATTCATTAAATCAAACATTACATAAGCATATAATTGGAAATAACAAATAATTGTAAACGATTAGATTTAAAAACCTATGTAGCAATTTTGACTATATTAAAATACATCAACCTTTTTTCGTTATGTAAATATCCATGTAGCAATTTTTTATTATTGTAAAAAATGAAAATAATTGTAAATAGTTAGGATATATTTGGACTATATTAAAATATATCAATCTTTTTTCATTGCGTCAATATCCATCTTGCAATTTCTTATTATTTAAAAATTTGAAAAAAATTGTAAATACTTAGGATATACTTTGAATATATTAAAATACATCAACATTTTTTCATTAGGTAAATATCCATCTAACAAGTTTTTATTATTTCAAAATTTGAAAATACATGAACCTTTTTTCATTATGTAAATATCCATGTGGCAATTTTTTATTATTTACAAAAATAGAGATCAAATTACTAACCTCGAAAAGAAGTACAATATGAATTTTAATAGATTTTTCAGCAGTAAATCGTCGCAATTTACAAATCGAGCAAAGACAGAGCGCCTCTCTGTCTTTGCTTGATCGGTCGGAAGGCAGGGGTCTCGATTATATAAGCGATTTATCATCGCGGTTCTGCGAACCGCAGTGATAAGCTCTGCATCGCGGAAAAATAATATCACTGCCGGTTCTGGTCTCAAACCGGCAGTGAAAATTCAATTACCACTGCCGGTTTAATAACGACCCGGCAGTGATATATCTTTGCCGGTTCTTGTCTCAAACCGGCAGTGATATCTTGATTTTTACTGCCGGTTGGTTGCATGAACCGGCAGTGATAAGATCTCCCCCCAACTTAGGTTTCGAACCGGCAGAGATATGTTATCACTGCCGGCTCGGTCCCAACCAGCAGTGATATGCCGGTAAGAATAATCTATTCTGTAGTAGTGTAGGCTGTAGCAGTGACGTGTCAGTTGTTTAAGTCACTACCGAAATACTTAACCCCGAAGCACTGTACGGACAGTACGGTGTGCGAACCTGGTCATCAGGGGGGGGGGGGCTTCCTCTGTGCCGTCATGTGGGGCCCAACTTTCAGGCGTCCTTCCAGGCCAAGCAGAATGTGTCTACCGCAGGATTTTCAGTTGTCGTCTTGGCTGCTGTGTGTATTTAAATTAAGGGAGACGTTTCATGGTTGTATAAATATTGTAGGATAAATGAAAGATAGATAGTAATTATTTGCTATTTTATTTGTTTTAAAATTTATACAATCTGCATTAGAAGGAAAAGTATAGAAGCACTGCTCTTAAATTAATTGCTTCTCTAAACAGTAATAAGGCACGCGTTGTCCAGTGATGATTTGACATTGACGGCTCCCTGTATACGAGCCGATTCAGGCCCATTCAGAACACTGAAATTTCATAGTAGTTTTGTTAAAACTTCATAGAAAATAGTTTAATTTTTATTAGAACCGAGAAAATCTGCTGTGTTCTAAACCGGTCCTCGGTGAAGAATCTATCTGGTGGCCGTATAATTGACTGATTGACCAAGTTATTTCAATTAGATTTTCCTGAAGTACTACTGGAGTGTAGACAGTAGAGATGACTGCAACGAACTGATCTGAACGGCTTTTTCTTCCTAAAGAAACGGTCTTTCTCCATTCACTCGTGGAAGAAAGCTGCCTGCAGTGAATTAACAATGTATGCATATGCACTGATCGATCCACTCGTCCTCAACCCAGCAAATTTCGTATATGTTTGTTCTTTTTTCCCCAGCAAAGTAGGTAATTTTTACAAGTTTACAACAACAAATTATCGCTTCAGAGTCAAGGGGTCGGTGCAACTTGCCCCTTCTTTACACACACATATAAATCCTTCTCACATCTACCAAAATTCTCTGAGCAAGCGTACCACGTCAAGTGATTAAGTCAAGATTCTTCATTAAACCCACTTTGTAAATTCAGAAATATGATTTTAATAAACTTTAGTTGGAATACATGTGGTGGAACAACTTATAAATTGCACTGGAACGCGTACTACGTATATGCGTTTCTGTGGTAGTCTAAACAAATTTCATTGTTTTGACTGGCACTGTGGCACAAGTACCTTGTATTGTATAAGACTGTAACTCTGAAGAGTGATACGGCCTCTCTGCCACCCTATACATGAGATCTGCTAACACTTACGGATTAGATTAACTAAGAATCAGACCTTACAGCAGAATATGTGAATAAACGTGATCAACAAATCCAGACTTAATTTTCTACCTAAGCTATTTTTATGCTGTCTAATCTATAATAGTGAATAAACGATACCGAATTGGCAAGCAGCAACCTTATATACTTACCCGCTTCTGCTCGATCTCCACCAAAACGCCATCCTACTCCAAATGACCTTGTTCTTTGCAGTGATGAAAAAGTACCATATTGACAACACTGCCGATACAATTTATATGCATTAATAGTACTAAGTATCAAGCATAACAAGAATCAACTGAAATCCAAAGCATTCATCCTCTAAAGCGTACGTACGTAGTACGTGCAAGCATAGGAAATTCAAGAGCCATGAGCTCTGGATTTCACATATCCTGGGAAATTATTTGGCAGCATACAGTACTCATTAATTGTCAAATAAGAAAGCATCGGCCGTGAGGACGCCGCACATTATAGATTTGCATGGGTTGTTCCGGGCGACGAGCTAGCCAGCCGGCGCGCGACTCATCACTCACGACGCCTGCCTGATCACGGCGCGGAGCATGAGGCAGATGGCAGCCAGGAATGCCATGAACACGGAGATTATCACTGCGAGCGTGGGAGTCATCAGCACCTGGTTCTTGGGAAGCAGAAGGTTGATCAGAGACAGCGCCGAAACAACCACCAGGAGCCAGTAGTAGTACACCGACAACATCAGGACACGATTCAGCTTGGCACCGCCCCCTCCCATCTGTTTGTCAGAAAAGGAAGAACGACACGTCATCTCCTCCGTGTATATATAATACATGTATCTAAGTGTAAACCCCTTACCTAGAAAACTTGCATAGAAGTTTTAAGAAAATTATTATATGTAGGAGAGGTGAGGTTTTACGATCCTGTAAAATTTGAAGACTAAACCCAATTGTATTTGAAAGATATTGAAAAAACAAATAATGAAATAAATAGTGTTGAACAGTGAAACATCACTATTCATGCTGAATTTGTCCTTTTGTTATTATTCAAATGCGATTGATTTTTGTCTTCAAATTTTACAGAACTATAGAAGCTCACCTCCTCTAGTATGATAATTTTTTGAAATTTTTTTAAAACTTATACATGTGGATTTCACGGAGTTTTCATTGTAATAGTGTTTATATGTAACATCCCGAAAAATGCAATAATATAAAAATTTATATTTTGAATTTGAATATATTTATTTCTTATTTTTCCTGACATGATTGGAATTTATTTGGATTTCTTTGGATTTTTGTATTGAATGAAAAATCAAACAACTAGAATTAAAGAATGGATAATGGTAAAAAGATAAAAAGGTAAAAGATAAATTTTGGAAAAATTACCATAGAACCTTAACCACTCTGGTAAGTCAGTAAAATCAAGAAGTAAAATTTTATGCACAGAAAAATGGGTAAATAAAATGAATGACACATCTTTTTGACTAAAACAGTGCAAGTAAAAATTAATTAAAAATATTCGAAGTTTATCTGAAGCTGGAAAAATTATCATAGCACCCTCAGGGTAAAACTTACCTCTAGTAAAAATTTCAGGATTTTATCACGCAATTAAGACCTTATAAAAATTCCAAAACAGAAGCTTTAAAAATCTGGAATTTGACATGTCAGAATTTTTATAAAATAATCACCAAGTATTTTGACTTTAAAATTTTACAGAGACACCCTTGACCTAGTTATAACCCTTAATAAAAGTTTAAAAAAATAAATAATGTGTCTTACGCCCCTAAATAAATAGAATACCGATATTCAAATCCTGTACAAGTCCACAGTGTCGGAATTTCTAAAATTCAACCATGCGGTATTTTAACCTCAAAATTTTACTGAAGGTTAGAAACTACCAGTAGAGCGTGTTCAAAAAGTTTCACAAAATCACACACTGATTTGATAGCGTTTTGAATAATCACATGGAGCTTGTCTCGCCATGCTTATCCTCTGCCTTACCTTCTCTCACCGACATGTGGGGCCAGCCTCTTTTCCGTAACGGCGCGATGGAGACAACGGAAATATTTCCCTCTCTCTGCCCAGTGGTCCCGGACCCACCCGTCAGTCCCTGATTTTGCTGCCTCTTCTCATTTCCCCTCTCGCCCGAAGACAAACGCAAGCGCCCCGATTCTTCTCCAAGCATCGCGCTGCCTTCGCCCGGTTCAGCGCATCACCGCGCCTTCCCTGCCTGACCAAGCCACGGCTGTCCTTGTGTCTCCTGCGCCATGCTTTGACCATCTCACGTCGCCTCCTTGCCGGCGGAAGACGTGCGCCACTTCACCGAAAACGCCAAACCGAGCCGCAACTTCAGTCTCGCGTTCAAATCCTGTGAAGCGCTTTGCTCCGGCTATAAATACCAACTTCGCATCGCATTGAGGCTCCCTCTCTTCCTCAGCTACTCCCAGACCCCAAACAATCAAGCCGAAACCGGAGTTCCTCTTCGTTCTTCCGCGAAAAGCTCAAAAAGGGGGGAAAAGCCGTCCGAGCAATCCAGTGGTCCATTTCCAAATTCATCACGAATCTAGCACTTCTGAGCATTGCTGAACATCGCCAACCTGTCGATTCCATCTCTCTTTGCTCGCAACGCCGTCGCCACTTCGGTCATCTTCTCCAATTCCGGCCTCACGGTGGCAGAGCCACTCGGCCAAGCTCCGGCCCGGCCAACCGGTAAAATGGAACCCCCTGACCTCTCTAAGCTCAAGCCATTACCGATTCAACCGGAGACTCACTGTTTTTCTCCTCCGGCGAGCCTCTTCTCCTTCCGCCGCAGGTCGCCGACGGCAGCCTTCTCCGGCCGTTCCCACCGGTGAGCGACCCCACCCACGGATGCGCCAAGGTCCCCTGCAGCCTGCCGTGCCACCCATTCGGTCGGAGACTCGCCGGAGCTCCTTCGCCGCCGCGCCCTAGATCTTCCCCTGTTCTGTATCGCTACCCCGTGGGACCTCCTTGTCAGCCGGCCGAAGCGAATTCTGTGCAAACGGTAAAGGCGTCTTCGCTATAGAGAAAGCGTATTTTCATTTATTTCAGTAATTTTTAATACCCGAATTAATTCAAACATTTATAACTTTTGCATTGTAACTCCAAATGAGATGAAACAAAATTGTAAATTCATATAAAATCTAAATATTTCATAATATGCAATAACATTTTGAAAATGTTCACTGGATAAATTTGAAATTCAAATTTAAAAGAAGGGGCTAAAAACACACTTCATATTAAAATGTTGTAAACAAACTTTAGGTGGAATGAAACTAATTTTAGTGAGATACTCATGTTTCCAGGAGTTCAAATATATAAAAATATTTAAATTTCATTATTGTTTGAAATACTTTTTATTAAAGATTGTATTTAATGCTTTGGAAATTCAAAAATACATAATTTGAGTAAAAAGAAATATGGAATAAGTAAAATTGATTTCTAAATATTAGCATGACAGTAGGATACCTGATTATGCCAAAATAATTAAGAAATGAATTGGATTTTGAAAGTGCATCTAGGCACCTATGTTATTTTGGTGATTAATGACAAACGTACATAATGACAATCCATGTAATTAAGTAAATGCTTAACTTAGTGTTTAACAAATGACAAACCTCTAATATGATTATATTGCTATGAGACTAACATGTTAGTGCCTAGTTGAGTATTAGTCTCATCTTTTAGAGGAAAATCAAGTGGGATGGTTAAGCAAAGATAAGGTATGCAATTTTGGTATCTATTCTATATTTGTTATTGCATTCCTTTTGTGCAAATGCATAGTGAACTCCAAGTAGCATGTTGATTATATATATGCACATTGGTTCATGTCATATTTATTTATGCATATATATTCATTTGAGTTCATTATGTGCTTTGTTTTTAGTATGCATGTATTAACTAGAGTTAAACTTCATATTGCTATAGATTGACTTGGTGCATGCATGTCTTAGTTGTGTATCTTCTCATGCAATTCTCTTAGTGAAGTTTAATCTAGTGTTGGATCACATATTTACTCTTATTCCAAATATTATTTGCACATGTACAATTCGTGTATATTCTATCATGTGCTTCATTTAAGTAAAGTCTGTGATCCTTGCCATGATTTAATTGATTCATCATATTGGCAATTATCTCTCTAGTGCATATAGATCAATTACATATTCATCGTGATACACTTAGTAGAGAACATTTCTTATGCCAAGTGTTTTCATTTTGTGTTGTGCTTCTTTATATGAAACACTTGTAGTAATTAACTGCTCACAAATATCAATTTATTCATATCTATTGAGCTTTTGGGACTAATGTCTTTCATGAGTAGTTTGGAAAGAATTAGGTCCCGTATGTGTATGATGACCAAGGTATCTTGGAGGATGATCATTAAGCTGAGGTCAACAAGACGGCGGTGTCACCAAGAGTTGAGGACTAAGTCAAGAGCGACTTGGCGTGGAGATCGTCAGAGAGGATGATCAAGTCAAGGTTGATAGGACGAGAGTCTCATGAGGTGAATCGAGTCGAGTTGGACAAGGCGAAGATGTCATCAATTATATGGTGAAGGTCTTCATGCATCGACATTAAGAAAGAAGACGGCAAGTGACTATTTCTAGACTTATATTATCTTTGATTTATTTTGAGTCTAAGGATTGCCGTACTATTAAGAGGATGCGATGTCGAATGACTTTTAGATGTGTCAAGTGCTCAAGTGATCCATCCTTGTGAATCTTAGAAAGAGAGTGGTGTTGGTAGTGCTGGAAAGTGAGGGTTGTAGGTCTCTCTTGATTTCTTTGTGAAATCTGTGTTTATCCTTTGAGATTTGGGTAGTGAGACCTTGTTATTTGTGTAGCCCTCGTTCTTAGCTTTGGGAGAGTCCAAAATCACCAAATCGAGTCCGAGTCAAAAGTTATGCTCGTTTTAAATCAGCCGCTCGGTCTGTTGTTCGGATAATCCGAGTATCCGGTGTTTAGTCCGGACACTCGGGTTGAGTCCGAGTATCCGGGTTTTGTCCGAGTCTCGGGTTGACACCCTCGGTGGTTGCTCTCGATTGGTCCGAGTATCCGGTGTTAAGTCCGGACACTCCGGGTTGTCCGGAGTGTCCGGGGTATTTATCCGGAGTCTCCGGGTTGTGCGCAGCTGTCTCCAACGGCTAGTTTTTGGGACCTCTATTTATAGCCCCATCCTCCCTCATTTTGGAGAGGCTTTTTCGTGTGGATTTTTGAGAGGCTTTTGAGGGCTGTGTGGGGGCTTTGAGGAAGCTTTTACCCTTAGATCTAAGTGATCCCCTTGTGAGAAGGGTTGGGAAGAGTTTGGGGAGTGAGTGTTGAGTTGTTTGAGCACTTGATTTCATCTCCAAGCTTGTTCTTCATGAGCATTTGTTACTCTTGGAGGTTGAGGACTCCTAGACGGCTAGGAGGTCGCCTACGAGCCACCGGAGCTTTGTGTGGTTGGGAAGGAATCAAAGGAGTGAAGACCGGCGAGTGCATTTGTGCAACACCGGGAGGAAGAGGGTTGAAAGAGACCCCGGCTCAAGTGTGACCGAGCCGCCTCAACGGAGACGTAGGATCCCCTCAAGGATCCGAACTTTGGGTGAAAAATCATCGTCTCCAAGTTTGCTTCTTACTCTTGCTTTAACATTTGGTTTTGAATCTTTGGGAGCCCCGATCTACTCTTTTGTTGTGTTTGGCTCTAGATCTTCATCATCCCCATGTACCTGATAGCATTTAGATCTTTTGTATTCAAGTAAATTGTTGAAAAATTGCAGGGATTTAAAATCTCATTTCGAGGTCTTAAATCCGGAGTATCCGGACTTCTGAACCCGGATAGTCCGGACATTTCGGAGTATCCGGAGATAAGTCCCGGACACTCCGGTCTCAGTCCCTCGGATCCAATCCGGAGTATCCGGACTCCTAAACCCGGACAGTCCAGACATTTCGGAGTATCCGGATAAAAATCCCAGACACTCCGGACTTAGACACTCGGGAGATTTTATTTAGCTGCAAATATTTTATTCCGCTGCATTTAAGTGTTAAACATTTTAATTCGCCTATTCACCCCCCCTCTAGGCGACATCCCCTGCCCTTTCAGATTTGAACTATCTTTAACAAATATCAAATAATCTGAGTATAAAATGTATATGCATATGCATATAGAATCAAATAGTCCATATAGAGATCAAACGAATTCAAATGAACACCAAAACAGTTTTGCTATATTCCTAGCAGTACAAAGATTCCAGATATAAAATAATATTTAAAGCTTACTACATAAAACAGTAAATGATCAATAGATAAAGTATTGATAATTGCATAATTGGAATAGCTATGACTTTCACAACTAAACTCTAAAAATTGGCAAAACCAAATCCTATAGCCCTGAAAAATAGTACCCTTGCTGTGAAGACAAAAATACCTTATGTTTGTGCTAGGTTGAAATAAAATAATGTTAAACCCTAATGATCGTTTATAGGAAAAACACTTCGGATAGAAGCCAAATATCACGGTATTAGTTTTAAAATGTTATTAGAGTCATAACCTGTCAATGCCTGAAAAATGAGTAGATTATCTTACTCAGAGTAGTCGCAATCTTGTATCAAAAACTGAATCCTTAACGAGTAGTAAATTGAACTATCAAGCTTTTTCATCGACCTGTAGGACCTCTCGTCTAAATGCAAAAACTATGAAAATCAGTTTAGAAATAATATTTAGGATATGTTCTACCATATTCTAGAAAAATATTTCATTTACAGCTTGCGTTTCAATTAAATCGTGCTAGTTGAATACCCCTAAAAAGTATGTTTGTCATAACCCTAATGTCACATAAGCATTTTCAACTAAGAAAATAATGTCTCGTCTGAACACCAAAATGTATGAAATCAGCCTAGATTTGTTCATCAAAGTTTACGCTATCCAATTCCGAAGAAATAATCTTATTTCATCGTGTTTTGCATATAAACTTTAATAGTCGAGTAACCCTTAGTTTTATGTTTAGCGAACCTCACTGTAATCGGTATAAGTGAACCTTGTAATAAGAAATTTATAATTAATATGTTTGTATCACCAGAACCTTCTTAAAAACCACAAATAAATCTAATTAGCTAGCTATCAGTTATAACTTAATTAAAACACTTCGTATGCAAATCACTTAAGGCTAAGTGCTGTTAGCGTAACCCCTTTAACTAGTGTTTTAATTCTTTTAATCCAAATAATTTTAGCATCTATAATTCGAAATTATAAATACTAGAATTCATAATTTTAGCCTCTTGAATTCGTAATTCAAGATTAGATAATCTGTTAAAGAAAACCCTGCTTTGTTTAAAGGCCATTAAGGTTAATAATGATGTAATTGCCTAAATATTTCAAACTCTAAAGTGTTCCTGTTTTCTGCAATGAATCTTTATTTGATTTTCTGTCTGTTTTCTTTTTGCCCTTATTGAAGTTTACTATTTGCTATATTTTCCGATCGATCGACGTGTAGATTTCGACGTCCCTTCCTCCGTCGTTGCCTCCGTCATCTGCGATCGCGTCTTCGTCTTAAACGATATATAAGCAAGGCAAGCACCCTCCTTTGACCATCTTGATCCCAGAATTTAATTTGCATTGTTTATTAAAATGTTTTATGCATACGTTTACTTTCTGTAAATTGCTATTTTGTGGTACTGGTAGTTATACCTGTTGTCTCATGAAACTTCCTTGATAAGTATGAATATGTGAACCTTGATAACCATAGATTAAGCTTAGACAATTACTTAATGTCGCCATGGGTATATGCGATTACTTTTATCCATGCTTAGCCATGCTTTTAGAATAAATGATGATGATGATCAGATCAAAATGTGTTTTCTTGAGAAATGGAAAATGTTGTCATTGTAGCTGTTGGATATGGGTATTTTGATTAAAAACCCAAAATAAAACTATGGTTTTGATGCGGGCGATTATTGGCAATAGCCGGAGGTGCAGAGGGATTTGCACGTAGTGTAGGGTAGAGTATCGCCCGTGTCACAGTAAGGACAGAGCAATGGGACGCTATTGATCCAAGAAACCCGTACAACCACAAGTGTTGGTATGGGACATCCTTAAACCAATTAAGTTATCTAGTTTAACTTTGCACATTGGTAGGCTGAAGTAGTACGGGCTTTCCTTTCGGGGTTTGCTCTACGGGGTGCCCACACCGAGGTCTTTGGAACGACACTTACCAATATAACGGTGTACACCACGCCTATGGAAGTTCCAACATTCCTATGCTCGAGTTCTTCCAAAGATAGCGTGGGTTTTATCGTCCGGTCTTTGGTGCAAAGTTAAATTAGATAATGTAAAGGTTTTCGTCATGAACATTCGCCACACGCCAAAGGTGCGTGAAACATGCGGCAAAAAGAAAAGGTCATGACTTGTGGGTAAAGTTGTACACCTCTGCAGAGTGTAAATCTAATCGATTAGCCGTGTCCACGGTCAAGGACGCTTGGTGAAGTCATTCCAATGTTAGTTTTGGTATTTTCTAAAATGGGTATGGTTTGGAACATGTTTATCAGCTTTTGTTTCATGTCAAAGGATCGACATTGATGGATTCTATTTCTGGATTATTCGATATTCACGATGGGTTGTGAATATTACTTATGCTTTACTTATTTCATGTCAGTCAATTATGCTTTTATAAATTCCGTTTGTAAATAACTTGTTTTACAATGTCAATTCTGCTTTATGCAAATTAACTGTAGTAGCCTCCTTTGAAATGGCCTGCATATATTATAGGCTTTGCTCAAGTCTTGCGGAGTACGAATGTACTCACCCTTGCTTATATGTGGTTTTTAGGTGGATAAGTTGTCGAAGCTTCGAAGGTTTCTTTCTTCACAGGTTGCGGGTTTTTCTTCGTCGTGATTTTTCTAGGGATTATGCCTTGTCGGTTGCCTGTTGGTGTTGGATGGGCACACTACAAGACTTTGCTTCTTTTGCTGCTTTATCTCTGATTTGTAAGAGTTTTCTTTATGTAATAGCTTCCGCTTAATTAATTTTGTTGTATGGTTGTGATTCCAATTGGTGTGTATGTGCGTACTAGCTACTGATCATGGGATTAGTACGGAATGCACATTAGATTTTCATTTTTGCAAGTTTGCGAAAATAGGGGTCGTTACATTATACTAGATATGCCGCCACACACATATATATAAGTTTTTATGGTAAGAGTGTTTATACTAGATATGCCCCCCCCCCCACACACACACATCCTATAAAATTTGGCAAACTCAGTCGCATTTGAAATATACTAAAAAGACAAACAGCGAAAGGAATAGTGCCAAACAGTGAAAATCACCAGCTGTATTTGTCTTTTTTATATCATTCAAATGCGATTGGATTTTATCTTTAAATTTTACAGGATTGTAGAAACTTATATCTTCTACGTACGGTAATTTTTTAAGAATTTTTCAAAATTTCTATACATAAATTTCACGAAATTTTCACGCTATATATATATATATATATATATATATATATATATATAGAGAGAGAGAGAGTGTGTGTGACTCTCTTTATCAGGTCATATGGAGAAAATATAACATAAAGTCAGCTGAAATATCATGTTTTCGTACCTGCAAATGAAACGTGTCTATATGTACAAAAGAATATCCAACGAGATCATACGTAAAGTACGAGTTTGTCACTTACGCCATGATAAACCAAACTAGTACTTCCTCTGTTGATAAATATAAGGACTATAGTTTGAATGATCTTGTTGAAAAATATAAGATGTGCATGTAGATTTGATGAGCCTTTCTACTTATACCCCTATTTATTCTTTCTCAACTATATGCATTTATTCATTATCTCTCATCTTCCAAGACAATTAAGAGGGATATATAAGTCATTTTCTCTAATGCCTTTCTTAATTTCACCACAACCTTAATTCTTATGCAAAGTCAAAATACGCCTTACATTTATCAACGGAGGGAGTAGCTAGTTACTTAGTTACTAGTATAGTACCCTGTATTCCGGTTTCCTTTTCCCAGCACGTAATATATGGTATTTTTCTTTTCTAGACCGATTGTTTCCTTTTCCTTAATTCCAGGATATTTGTTTCCTTTTCTTTGAGATGATGCTGGAGGTGGTGGGAGATCTGTTGTGGACCACAGGGATGAGTTAGACACATTAAACAATGGCCATCGGATGTGGGTGAGTAAAGTTGAGGAAAGATCTGAGAGGTTAATTTTGATGAAGGCAAGTTTCTGAGAACGTTTCGCTGGGTGCATGAAGGTTGAGCCATCTCTAGTGGGGTGCATTATTTGGGGTGGACGTAGAAAAGAATGCTCAGATGCATTATAAAGGGGTATAGATTCGAGCTGTCACACATCAGGAATGACATTTGTCAATAGTGCCGTACATGAGTAATTAATAAAGTGTTGAACATGCATGCTATAGTCCTTAATTTTGACGAGAGCGATGATTAGATGAATGACAACCACGATGAGAGTAAGTACAGTAAAAAAAACCAACTACTTACTCTATTTCTCATCTATAGTAAGCACTAAAATCAGCTTATACAATAGATATTTCTAAAGATTGGTTTTAGATGTCATGCATTAACTATCTCTTCTCTCTTGTATATAACTATTTTACTTATACTCTCGTGCAATGCTTACTATTAAATGAGTTCGTGCATGTCACACAAGACAAACCGAAATATAGAAACATACGTATGTGTACAAAACTGATCACCTAACTACCTTTAGAGCAGTTGATTTGATTAAATACCTTTGCCCTTTACGTACATATATAAAGTTCCACGAAGTAGTTAATTATCCAAAATAAATCCATGCATTTGTTTGGATAATGTGTGAGATCTTAAATCTAACATTACAAAAAAAAATCTTTAATTTTCTACACAAGACCTTAATTTGATTTTTAAGTTTCCTTCTCAAGTTCAGCTGCAAAGATATTAAAGTTCCTAAACACTGGGAGCATTACAAATTAGTACAAGTGAAGTACATTTGGCACAGACAGATATGTGTGTTCCACTATAAGTGAATTAAAGGAATTGGAAATATGATTACTTAGTTCACTCTTTAAATAAGGAACCATGCAAGAATGAAGAATTTCCTTCCATCCCAACAATTAGGACATCAGTAACAAAGAGCATAAAACTTGTTAGGTCTATGTACTACATGAAAATAGCAAGAGAATAAGGATGTACTTTACATCTAGTCCGTATTCAAAATCATCTCTATGCATGTCTTACGACCCACGCATTTACATGTACAATATCGAACGCAATAACAATAATTAGTAGCGGTGCATATATAAGTATATATGCTATCTACATTTTTTAGTGTACGCTCTACTAATATTTCATAATAACAAACTAAGCAAGTAGTATAGTTCCCTTTCCAAATCATAAACAATGAGGGAAAAGTAAAAAAAAATCCCCTTTCCAAATCATGAACATATATATATGCTTTTTAATTTTGATGATGAGAATCGGAAGAGGGTAATAGTTATCGTTATTGTTCCGGATTTTTTGTAAGAAATTCAATTAATGAGTGAAAAACTAAAGTCCAAGTGCTAGCTAGCTCTAACGAAAAGAAAGGAAGCAAGTAATTATCCAGAAATAAACCACTTTTCCATCTGTCCGTATAATGAAAGATTAGTAATTCAAAAGAACAAATCAAGAGCACTTCGATGATTATGTAATGGTGATGGTATAATTGGTGGGAGAGGATCATGAAGTACTAATTGATTTACTAAACTGATGGGGAGGAGAACATCAGAGGGAAAATAGGGTTAGACATCTCGGATCCATGGCTGGCGTTGAGTACGTAAGTAGGAGTGGCTCTGAGTGAGGAATCACATAACCAGCTCGATCGAGCTATTGAAAAAAAAGGAGGAAAGGCAGGATCGGAATAGGTGAGGCAGTGTGAATCTTCTTACCAGTTGAACGCGCAGATCTGCCGGAATCAGCTCGTTTTGTTCACCTCCGGCCGTGGCCAGAGCTGGAGCAGAAGCATCCATGTCCGTCAACGCCTTCTCCAAGTCCCTCATGCCCCTCGCCTGCTCGATCCAACAAGCAAAAACAGAAGAAAGTGAGAAGAAAAGGGGTAAGCGGGTTTGTGCCTTGAGTTGACACAATTCAGGTCAGTCTCACATACCATCGAATCACGAAGCAAGGTGAGCTCACCAGGTCGAATTGAACCGTATTGATGGGAGACCAAGCGATTGATTTAGCAAAGGGGAAAGGAGGGGAGAGATAGAGGGAAGAGGGGAGGGTTTTCACGTACGCGAGGCTCCTCTGCGTATTTTATCAATCCCCATGCATGCATCTGGTCATCCTTGCGTCATGGTGAGGTAGTAATACGTGATCAGGCTCTGATGCCTGATGGGCTATATATCTTTATGTTTCTTTCGCTGACGGGCTTTCTATATAGCCCAACTGGGCCGTACTTCCAACTATTACTGTGTAGTTGGGCTAGTGTTTCAAACTTCAACTAATCATCTGTGTAGCGAGCAAATCGACCACAGAACCATGCTGACAGCATAAAGCATACCCAGATCATGTCCTGTTGTCATATGGCGAAACTCCATAAGTTTGTTGTGCAAGATAGCCAAATTCCCCGACAAAACAAAGAGCGGCGGCAGGTGTAGTCTGGTTTCCATTCAGCGTACGTACTGCCCGGCCAAATTAACAATGGGATATATAGACACTTATACAGCATGTACATAAGCGTGCATCAAAGTGCTCAACACTGGCCCATGCTGAAGGAAAACGTGGAAGATAGGGAAGAGGAAACGGGGGAAGAAAAACGCCCAATATTGATGGCAAAGTCTCGCAGAAATCAAGAGCAAATTTAACAGCAGCAGGTAACTACGTACATGTGCATGCGCTCGGCTCAGGGGAGGACTTCACGATGGTGCAGCTGGAGGACTTCACTGATGCGCGCGCCGGGGATCCAGAGCTGCGCGGTGCAGTGTGCGTGCCCATCACGAAGGCCATGCATATATCCCATCGGCCGGCGCGCGGCCCAGGCGACATGGCGAGCGAGAGATCGAGTAGTTTTGACCTCCCAGGCTCCCAAGAGCTAGAGAAGCACGGCCATGGAAGGCATGGATATGCTAGCTAGGGAGATGGTTAAGACTTAAGGTAGACGACCCGTGAGGCCGTGACCGATCGGGTTTAGTTAGAAAATTCACACCACTCAGCTGCTCCGATCTAGGTACAAGCTAGTGCATGCTGCTCGTTAATTAACTAATCTATTAATTGAAAAAAGCAAGTTGTGCCGGCCGGTTGGTCTTAGTCAGTTGTTAGTTTGTTACCAGTGGTGTACTAGTAGATTAAGAATACAACTTAGGATGCTTAAGAAATGTGTGCTCGACAATCAACATATATGATCTCTGGACAAGCGTCTAGCAGCTAGCATGCATATATCAGACTTAACAAACGCTACGTCGTCGAATTCTGTTAGGCTGCATCGTCTGTTTCTGATTCACGTTCATGATAAAAGTATTCTACTTATGATATTTAAATGCATATATCTAACCGTTGGATGTAAAGTGCGGACATTCAAGATATATGGAATCTCAACGAAGTTTGAGAGATGAAAGATCTATAATAGTACTACTTGCTCTGTTTCAGAACATTTTGCACTTTTGACTTCACCGGTCACACTTTGTAAATTTTGATAACTAATATCTTTCTAGATATTTAGTTTGATTGTATTAAAATGATATTGTTAAATAAAAATAATATATTAATATAAAATTAACTGTGAAAGTTTTACCTCGAAGACCATAAATACTCAACAGTACTTAAGTATTCCGCAACAGAAAACAGAGAAATATTCAGGTTTAGCACACCCAAGTGCAAAGCGAGAGGTTAAGGGCAAACTACGAAGCCATACCTTTTTTTTGTTAGCTTGCGGTCGGCACCATCATATCCACCCGCGGTCGGCGAAGGACCTCAGCAATTAACGGCAACAAGGTAAAATGAAACTGAATCGCAACATCTAAATCGCAAAGACGATGCACATGGAAAAAAAATGAAACTGTACTCGCAGAACGTCAGGCGTAAAATAGCGGAACTCTTCGTTTCAAAAAGCTGGAGAAATTAAGAACACGCTGATCGAAACGCACATCTAAATCTCAAAACTGAAAGCAAAATGAGGAGGAAACGACGTACATGGTTGGCGTCATATCCGCCGCCTACATGAACGGGGTGGGCAGAAGGCCAAGAAGAAGGCAGCACACGCACGGTGGCGACGGCGGGTGCCCGGCGAGTTTTGTTAGTTGGTGCCATCGGCAGCGGAGACGGCTGGATGGATTGACCGGAAGAGTTAGTGAAGCATGGCCAAGTAGTGCTAGTAAGGAGATTGAATGATTGATTGCACATTTGCCAAGAAGATACACACCACTCGTCTCCTCGGAGGATCTAACAAGTGGTCGTTGGTTTATTCAATTCAGCAGCCAACAGGATCTTCTACGGCAGATTACACTCGGTCGTTTTGCGCGTCGTTTTCTAGCTTCTAGTTTAAAGTCAGTTTTTTTTTGTTTACACAGTTTAAAAGTAGTCGAAAGATTAGTGCCTTTCATATGTGATAGAAGTGCGTGGTTTTACCCTAATTTTAATAGTATTGGTCTAAAACTATTCCACAATAAATCGAAATGCACCTCTTCGTTGACTTTTAACTTCTAATTATATGAATGCTTATGATTTTAAAAAAATGAGTTAAAAAGTTATATCTTTGTTTGAGCTTTAGTTTTTGTTTCTTTTAAATCGAAGAAAAAGGCTAAATAAACAGAACCTTCTGTTCTCCACTAGTGCTGGCTTGCACAGCTGGGCTTACGGAACTGCTATGCTTGCTTTACCAGACCTGCTCCACGATAGATTCGAGCTGCGGCTCTTGAAAGGCCTAGCAGCCTAAATAAAGGCATCGAGGTCCTCTCAAAAATTAAAAATAAAGGCATCGATGTCCTCCCAAAGAAAATAAAAATATAGGCATCGAGGATGTGTATGCCCAGGGCAAGCAATCTGCGTGGGTTCCCAAGTAGAAGTGGGCGTCGAGCTGTGTCAGACCGATTCGGTATATTTTTATCGTGCTTCGTGTTTAAACAGCGTCGGACCGTCATGGCCCGTCGTGCTGGCCCAACTCGTCTTCAATGAGCTTAGGTACGACCCATTTGCGCTTCGTGTCATGCCGGCGCAAGTCCGACCTATTTGCACTATTACGACAAGAAGAAATGAGCTGGAGACGTACGGAGCTGAGACAATGGACACAAATGTTGGAGAGAAAGAAGTAAATTTTATTCATTCTTGAACATGTACGGAGTTACTACCTTATTAAAAACCTTACACTTCGGTGTAGATTATCCCGATAAGGAAAAGAGTACAGTAGCTACGTACATATGCATAGGTTACTCGAGGCTGAGATGGTCGAAGTCAGCTATTGCACTCGTGATCTCCAGATCCTCGATTTGATGTTGTGTCATGTCATCTGCACGCTCCTAGTCTTTGAGGCATTTAATTACCCCAACCACCTCATGTCTGAGAAACGATCTCCTTGGCTCAAGTATCCTCCCAGCAAACTAAAAGTGACTTCCAACGAAACAATGGACGTCGGAACAACAAGTACGTCCCATGCAAAATACAATAGCACAGGATAAATACGTCAATGATTCTTCCACCACAAGAGCAAACTGAGTCGACTCCTCATCCACGTCAAGCTTGGTCTCCGTAAAAGGCGTGTCGAGGTAGTAATTGATCTCTATCAGTAGATTTCATTGTGACTTGCTCAACGTTTCGGAAGATGAACTAGATGCCTTGCCTTTTAGCTTCTTCCTTACGGATACCGAAGCCCGCACCCTCGGGAATATAAGAGGCATCCTCAATACTATACGTACCGTCCAAATAACGATCATCCATACCATAGTCTCCCATGTTGAGGGAGGGTTGACGCGGATCGATCTCTTGATCCCGATAAGGGAGACTGGGGAATTAAGGGCATGCTCTCATGCTCTTGCTCTTATCAAACATTTTGTTTCGTGACGGGAGAGTGATTGGGGATGTGTTGAACAAATGAGAGCGGGGATGTGATGAAAAAATAAGAGTAGAGATGTACTGAACAAATGAGAGTGGAGATGTGCTGAACAAATAAGAGCGAGCGGGGATGTGCTAAACAAATGAGAGCAGACGTGATTTTATAGCGAGCCATAATCATTCGTCGAACTTCCCATTGAGAATACTTTATTTCTTTCAGTTAATCAGTCATTCAGTCGCCACATCTGTCTTTTGCCCGTTGAAACGCCTATTGCACTCGCCTGTTGCGCTTGTTGGCTGAAATCTTGGATTTTCTGTCTCCTTTTCCCTCTCTCTGTCTCTCTCTCCCCTTTTCCCTCTCTCTCTCTCTTCCCGCCAAAGCAGTGGCCCCTTTTCCCTCTCTTTTTCCACGGCATGGCTGACCGATCCGCATGCCCCCTAGCCGGCTAGCCCCTTCCTCTCTCTCTCTCTTTCATTCCCCCTGTCTCTCTCAGTCTTACCATTTTCCCCTGCTCCTGGCCTCCCCACTCCGCTTGCTCCTGCAGCCCCACTCTCACACCGGTGCCCCACCCCCACCTTCCCCCGCTGCCCTCCCTTTTCCCTCCGCCCCCTTTGACTGCCCTACCCCCACTCCACCCCCTAGCCTCCTCACTCCGCCCCGCGCCCTCGCCTTCCTCGCAACCTTGCCTCTCTCCACCGCCTCCCCTCCCCTCCACCTCCCGCTCCTCCTCCGCCCTTCCCCTCCACCCCCTGGCCCCCCTTCACCCCTCCCTTCCAACTCAGGCGCAACGTGACAATGACGCGGTCACGAACACGGCAAGGACGCGGATGCAATGTGACAAGGAGACGCAGGCACGACGCGTCCTTGAGGTGGAGGCGGCATAGCGCGGCGTGGGGATGCAAGGATGCGGCGAGGGGAGAGGCTAGTGAGGCAAGATGGCACGGCGAGGTGCAGTACGCACGGGCCACGCGGCCAAGGCAGCCACGACGATGGCGCACGGAGGTGAGGCGAGCCGGCGTGGGTTCGGAGCAGTCACAGTGGGCACGACGATGACACCGTAGGTCCCCTCCCCTCACCTCCTCTCCCCCACCTCCCTACAGCGGCCATCGTGCCCTGCCACGGCCTTGCGGCAATGCACCATGCCCCTGTGCCCGTGGCGTGCTGTGTCAGCATGAACCCGCCCCAAATGGCCCTGCCGCCCATTGTGCCCGGTTCTTAGGTCCCGCATGACCCTAGCAATAGTATCATGCTGGCACGGCACGGCCTGCTTCATGCTGGATCGTACTCGTCGCACCTCGAGCTGCTAAAAGCCCAGGTCGATGCCCACCTCTATTACCAAACATGTCCATAGCTCACAGGGGAGCAAGCTTTCGGCCCGAGAATAAGGCATCTAGGCTCTAGTCCTGATGGGGTGTCAAAACCATCGAGCATCGTGCTCTTAAAAGACTATCCGGATGCTCGTTCTTTGCTACGGATAAAAAGAATATTATATTACATCTATCATGCTGAGTCGATATCATCATGATTAGTTTGCCTTGTCCACACCCTCAGCTCCGCCTCCACACTTGGTTGCATCACGCCTCCATGCCCATTAGAGTTGTTTTTTGGCTTTCTAGGCTGAAAAATGACTGTAGTTTTTTATAAGAGATCGTTTTACAAATAGATAATTTTTCTTAGTAATAAGCAGTAAAAGCAGATCCCACCTAGATTTTGGATTTTGCTAGTTATATATGGTTTCTGGCATTAAAAGCTGAACTGTTTTGAGGAGGGTTATTGGTTTTTTCGAAAGCTAAAACTAACTTAAAGCTCTCAAATAGGACCTCAGTCTTTGGTTTTTTAGCGTTTAAGCTGATGAAAAATCTAAATAACCAGGGCCTTAGACAGATCGAGAATCCGAACCGCTGCCCACATGGGCCCACTACGAACTTTTGGCCCCTTCAATTTATTTCTTCGTCCCTAGCAAGTATTTCGAACTTCAATTTATCATCTGTGCAGCTAGCAAATCGACCAAAGAATCATGACAGCATAAAGCATACCCAGATGTTGTGCTGTCATACGGCGCCAAGTCCTCAACACAGGTAGGTCCATGCTGAAGGAAAACGTGGAAGCAAGAAACGGGGAAAGAAAACCGCCCGATACTGATGGAAAGGCGTGCAGAAATCAAGAGCAAATTAACAGGAGCAGGTACGTACGTACATGTGTGCGCGCGCGCGGGGGCTCAAGAGCTGCGCTGTGTAGCATAAATCCAATCAGCCGGCGCACGGTTCAGGCGACATGGCGAGCGAGAGCTCGAGCGGTTAACCTCCCAAGAGCTATAGAGAAGCACGGCCATGGAAGCCATGGATAAGCAGGGTAGGGAGATGGTTGAGACTCAAAATAGACGACCCGTGAGGCCGTGACCCATCCATCCAGTTTGGTTAGAAAATTCACACCACTCAGCTGCTCCGATCTAGCAACAAAGCTAGCGCTGCTGGTTAATTAGTTAATCTATTAATTGGAAAAAGCAAGTTGTGACGGCCTGTTCGTCTTAATCAATTGTTCGTTTGTTACCAGTGGAGTCCTAGTAGGGTGAGAGTACAGCTTAAGATGCTTGTAGGAATGCGTGCTCAATAAACAGCATATATGATCTCTGGACAAGTGTCTACCAGCTAGCATGCGTATATCAGAGTTAACAAACGCTACGTCGTCGAATTCTGTTAGGCTGACGGCAGAGGGGCATTTTGAACCGTCGGATATTTGTGGGGGTCAATATGCTCAATACAGATGTAGAGGAAAAATCAAACTTCGCGTGACTTCCAGGGTTTTTTTTACTATTTCCTTTTTTTTTTCCGAATGACTTGGTTCAGACGTCCGTTTTTTTATGCTTGTAATATTTTTTTTCACGTGTGAAATATTTTTTTCCTACGTGTGCAACATTTTCATTCGATAACAGTAGAAATGTTTGCGCAAAACAAAACATTGCAGACGTTGAATAAAATTGTTGTATACGTGGGAAAAAAATGTTGCACGACGCGTTCGAGAAAATAAACAGTAATCGAACATCTAATTGCTAGTATTACCTTTTTTTTCTTTTTTTAGATTGATGTGTGGTCTGTTTCTCATTCACGTTCATGCCAAGAGAAAATCAAACTTACAGATATTCTAGTCCATCTAACCGTTGGATGTAAAGTGCGGACATTCAAGACATATGGAACCCCATCGAAGTTTGAGAGAGCAAAAATCTATAATACTACTTGCTCTGTTTCAGAACATTTGGTACTTTTGACTTGACTAGTCACACTTTTTAATTTTTTATAACTCATATTTTTCTAGATATTTAGTTTGCTTGTATTAAGATGATATTGTTAAATTTACCGTAACACATATGTTTAATAATATTCTATAATATTTTATAAGTATGCTACTATAAAAGTGACGGTAAAAGTTTTAGTTTGAAACCATAAAAACTCAAGACTACTTAAGTATTCTGCAACAGAAAATCTTCACGTTTAGCACCACGCAAGTGCAAGACGAGAGGTTTAGGGCAAACTACGAAGCCAAACTTTTTTTTCTGTTAGATTGCGGTCAGCGAAGGACCTCAGCAATTAACGGGAACAAGGTGAAATGAAATTGAATCGCAACATCTGAATGTCGCACATGGGAAAAATGAAACTGTACTCGCAGAACATCCATCAGGCGTAAAATAGCGGAACTCTTCGTTTCAAAAAGCTGAAGAAATTAAGAACACGCTGATCGAAACGCACATCTAAATCTCAAAACTGAAAGCAAAAGGAGGAGGAAACGACGTACATGGTTGGCGTCATGTCCGCGGCCTACATGAACGGGGGCCGGACAGAAGGCCAAGAAGAAGGCAGCACACGCACGGTGGCGACGGCGGGTGCCCGGCGAGCTTTGTTAGTTGGTGCCATCGGCAGCGGAGACGGCTGGATGGGTTGACCTAATTGTTAGTAAGGACTAAGGAGATTGAATGATTGATTACATGTACATACACGACCTTGCCTAGAAAATACACACCACTCATCTCCTCGGATGATCTAACAAGTGGTCATTTGTTTATTCAATTCAGCAGCAAACAGCATCTTCTACGGCAGATTACACTCGGTCGCTTTGCGTCTCGTTCCCTTTCTCTTGTCTTATTCCTGTGGCTTAGATCCTGTTTATTTAAACATAGGTTTTCTGGCTTCTAGTTTAAAGTCAGTTTTTGACAAAAACAACTTAAAAGTAGTACAAGGATTAATGCTTTTATACGTCATATAGACGTGTAATCAACAGGTGAGCAAGCTTTCGGCCAGGGCATCAGGGCTCTAGTGCTGGTGGGGTGTCAAAACGATCAAGCACCGTGTTTTCAGAAGACTACCGGATACTCGTGCTTTCCTATTCCTATGGATAAAAAAATATTATATTATCTTCATCATTTTGAGTCGATATTATCGTGATTAGTTTGTCCGTTCCATTAGAAACTATGCTCTTTTTTCATGTTAGAGAGTTTTTAGAGAGGTGGAATTTATACGCTGTTGAATTGTTTTTTCTGTTTTTGTTAGTGATTGTTTCGGCAGGTGAAAGGAGTTGGAAAGAGTAACATACTATCACTACCACCACCGTTACTGCCTTTTTTTTTCAAGTAGTAAAGATAGTGGCGTGCCCGCCATAGCTGTGCTTCATTTTTACAGAACTGACAACAGAGTAAAACTTTATTTCGTTTAATCAGCACGTCACCATGCATATAGCATATAGGATACAGGTATGACGATATTGCAAGTTCAACTACGTACATGTCTTGGATGTCAATTACTGCACCAGTACATCATATGACCCTCAGAAACAGAGCAAACGGAGACACACGGAGAGCCAGGATAGACAGAGCCTGATTGTAACTGCCCTTTTGCTTGGCCCAGGCTCAAGACGGCACCGTGAGGCTATGGTAGAAACGTAGTAATTACTCTCTCTCTCTCTCTCTCTCTCTCTCTCTCTCTCTCTCTCTCTCTCTCTCTCTTGTTCTTTGTTTTTTTTTCGAGGTGGAAACGTAGTTACCAATGCGATGATATCGATATGTGCTTGCTAGTTCTGAGAGCCGCAAATCTTGCTAGCCAGTGTTGGAAGAAGTATTTGTACATAGCATGGGCGGAACTATCCGGATTAGAAATAACGTAGACCAAATAAGTTACAAAATGCAAGAATGTTTGATAAAAGGGGTCCAGATAGTAATGACACTACTGAATTTTGTTGAAATTTAAAGAGCTAGAGTGGAAATTTAAATTTAAGATCATTGGGGCCATGCCCCACCACACCTCCTCCCTCCCCCGCTGAATAGAGACAATCAAATAAAATGATCAAACCCCAATAGCCATCGGCAGATCAGCTACACAGGGCATAATCAATATGGGGGGCATGAATTTCTAGTTTTTTTTATATATAAGGCATGATCAATTTGTAGACATGCATCTGCTGCTAAATATTTGGTTAATCTATAAATATATATACGGGAATAAACAATACATATTTTCATAACGAAAAAGAAACAGTTTATTGTGTTCACAAATTAAAATGGTGGCCACACGGTTCCAGTTAGATAGAGAAAAAACTATACAGTTACTATGTACACAAGTGATTAATTTAGATGACTTCCCTTTCGAACTGTCCATCTGTTCCGTGTTTCATTTACGCGCGAGAGATTTAGCTGGCTGGAGTCCTTCAATCTCTGACAGGGCAAAGTAACAGGGCATAGAAACCCCCGACGACGGTGGACGCAGCCATCAGCCACACCACGACGACGACGAGCAACGGCATCAGCGCGGCGACCCTCCACGAGAACATCGCCGTGAGTAGCGTGGACGAGAGCCAGACACCAACTTTTCAGCCAAGTTTTGCCCGCGAGTTGGCCCGAGCCCTCTCGAACTGCCGTAAGCACAAGAACAGCAGTACGAGGCTGAGGTATGACGCGACAACAAACGCTATGCCGCTGATGTCTCCTTGCGATCTGTGGATGGCTAATGCTGAGTAGAGAGTAAGAGACCGAACCCCGAGTAGAGCTGGCCAAATGGGCCGTGCCTAATGGGCCGGTCCGAGGCACGTCATTGTAGACACGGTCAGGCACGGCACGGCCCATGAGCCCGCGTTGCGTGCTTAGGCGGCATCCCGCAAGACGGCGAAGCAGCGCGACGACCGTTTATGGGCGGGCGGCGCACGACGCCCAATGCGGCTGTACGATTACGACTGCACGGCCCGTTTAGTTTAAATAATATTCGTTTTATAGCCGTTGGAGTATTAAAAAATTCAAAAAAAATCTATATATTTCGAGTTTTTTCTAATTATTCCTATTTTTTCTAATTTTGTTCTTATTTTTCTGCATTTTTTCATACTTTTCATATTTTTCTAATTTTTTTCTGTTTTTTTTAATTTTTTGCCGCTAACGGGCTAGCGGGCCGACCCGGCCCATTAGGCCCACGAAGGACCGGGCCGGCATGGTACGGCCCGAGAGGCTAACGGGCCGTGCCTGGGCTGCCACCTCTCGGACATGGGGTAAGACGCGGCGCGGCTTTGCTTAGTAGCCGTGCCTAAGCGGCCGTCTTGCTTTGTTAATCCAAGTAGGCCGTTCGGCCCGTTTGGCTAGCTTTAACCCTGAGTACGTCGTCCATGAATAAGACATGGCATTATAAGGATACTCAGATTTCTATGGATCTCTTCGGTTCCAGGGTTTATATAGAGAGCTTACGAGGTCAGTTTAGATTGCGTGTCCTCTGCTTTGCGTGTGTTCCGGGCGTTTGACCATGACATTGATCGTGTTCCCCAAGTTCGGGTAACTTGTTTAGAACTCCCTCTGGTCATGAATATAAAAGGTATTTTGATCTTCCATCAATCCCCATTCCGTGGCAGAATGGGACGGGCTGCGAAGACCAAATCCGGCCAGTGGTCGTGGAGGGGTGACGTTGGCTAGGCGTGGATGGAGGGGGAGAGGCCGGTGAAACATGTCGCGTGGATGGAGGGCAGCCAAAGCGGAGAGGCAGCGTGGGTGCGGGTAGGCAAAGGGGCAGGGTGTGAGGCAATTGAGGGAGAGGGAAGTTTGGGAAGGGGAAGGTGCGGGACGTGGCGTGGAGAGGCCGAATCGAATTCGCCGTGAAATAACCTGCGGAGACGAGAGGAGCACGAGGCGAGGTGTGAGACAGTGGAGAGGGAGGAGGGGGAGGTCAGGAGGATGACAGCGTCGTGGGCTTGGGCTGCTCGATATGGGTTAGTTGTTTTGTTCGCAGAGTGAGATGACGGAAATGGAGGAGGGGAGGTCGGGAGGACGACGACATCGCGGGCTTGGGCTATTCGATATTTTCAGGCCTTCATGTGAATGGTTCTTGAGCCTGGCAAACGTAGCTGGCCACACGACGCATAGACTGCTTACGGGTAGAGAACGGATGTGAGGGAGATGAAGGATGGAGAATGAATGTACCACCACTAACTTCTAATAAGATGTAGTAGAGATAAGCTATGATTTGTGACATTGCCCACCTCTGTCTTAGCTGTGGGCCGTGTGTTCCCATGGGCGATCCACCTCTCGTCTCGTGGGCTTCGAGGACTTTTATCGTGGTTTACTCCCGATATGCCGGCATGCGGCCAGCCTAGGCAGAGTGCCCATAATTTATGTTAAGGAACCTCGCTATCGAATAGTCCGGGGTTCCCGAACAGATCTGAAGTGAAAAACAGAGAGAGAAAGAGAGACACAGATTTAGAGAGAACGGCGACAGAATTCTTTATTGCTTTGTGGTTGCTTGTACAATGGGGGGAACCCCCTCCTCCTTATATAGTAGTCGCCTAGGGTTTCGGCTAAGGGACCATCGTGGGCTTTCATTGGGCCACGAGGTTTCCCAACACTCCCCCTTGGGCCCTTTGCCGCGAGATGCATATGCCTCATTAAAACTCCAGAAAAACCCAGTGGGAAAAATACTTGAAGAAAGAGTACATAGTATACGCTTACTGTGTTGCACGAATTAGCTCATTAAAACCTTATACAAGAAAACTTCATGAAAAACTTGCTAAGGGAAAAGAGTACAATTCACCCAAACTTCAATTGCTAATCTTCGAGATTCATGTTGGGTACTCAAACTTCATGTTCAAGATTTATG
Source organism: Otatea glauca (assembly GCA_036346275.1). NCBI lineage: Eukaryota > Viridiplantae > Streptophyta > Magnoliopsida > Poales > Poaceae > Otatea > Otatea glauca. The sequence continues at coordinate 60,540,291 of CM070721.1, forward strand.
TGGGAGTATGTGAAATATCTCCCCCTGAAATCTGCACTTCTCTAAGTCTCATCATCCCAATCCCTTTTACGCACCTTTCAAAGGTAGATGCTGGGAGTGATTTAGTGAACAATTTTGCAAGATTTTCACATGACTTAGTATGCAATATCTTGATCTCGTTCATCTTATGCAATTCGTGAGCATAGAAGAACTTGGGGTTGATATGCTTCATGAGATTGCTCTTCACATAACTCATCTGTGCTTGAGCAACATAAGCTGCATTATCTTCATAGATGATTGTGGGAGTTTGCTCAATGTTCAAGCCACATGACTTCTGGATGTGGTGAACCATTCTTCGGAGCCATGCACATTCACGAGATGCTTCATACAAAGCAATGATTTCCGAGTGGTTTGTCGACGTCGAGACAAGGGTCTGCTTAGACGACTTCCAAGAAACTGTTGTTCCTCCACATAGGAAAACATAGCCAATTTGGGATTTGCCAGTATGCGGGTCTAATAAGTACCCAGCATCGGCATAGCCAACAAAATTCAGTTCATTATTTCTTATGAAGAACAGGCCGAGATCTTTGCTTCCTTAGAGGTAATGGAAGATGTCCTTGATCCCTTTCCAATGCCTTTTGGTGGGTTCTCAGATCGCATCGAGCTAGCAAATTCACAAATAACGCAATGTCCGCCTAGTGCTATTCGCAAGGTACATGAGCGCTCCAACTGCACTCAGATATGGGAATTCTGCTCCCAAGACTTCCTCCCCCTCTTCTCTAGGTCTGTATGGGTCTAGGTCTGCTTGGAGTGACCTTTCGACCATTGGAGTCTTTGCAGGATATGCCTTTTCAAAGCCAAATCTTTTCAACACTTTCTGTGTGTAGGATGATTGGTGTACCAAGATTCCTCCTTGGACATGCTCAAGCTACAAGCTTAAACAAAACTTGGTTTTACCCAAATCCTTCATTTCAAACTCAGACTTCAAGTATGAGCATGCTTCTTCAATCTCTTCATCCGTCCCAATGATGTTCAAGTCATCTACATAGACGGAGATTATACAGAATCCATTCGGGGATCGCTGTATAAATACGCATGGACAATCTTCGCTGTTTGTGTAGCCTTTCTTACGGAGAAAGTCACTTAAGCGATTGTACCACATTCTTCCTGACTGTTTTAGCCCATACAGTGATTTCTCCAATTTCACATTGTACAGGTTTCTATTTGCTCCATCTTGGTTCGGGATAGGAATACCTTTCGGTACTTTCATGTATATCTCCAAATCTAAGTTTCCATACAAATATGCTGTGACAACATCCATTAGCTTCATTCTCAACTTCAAGTTGACTGCCATTGAGATCAAATATCTAAAGGTAATTCCTCCCATGACCGGAGAATAGGTTTCTTCATAATCAACTCTAGGACGTTGAGTGAAACCTTGAGCTACAAGCCTTACCTTGTACCTTACAACTTCGTTGTTTTCATTCCTCTTCCGAACAAAGACCCATTTGTGACCTACGGGGTTTATATGGGGAGGTGTGCGGCATACGGGCCCAAACACCTCTCTCTTGTTCAGAGAGACTAACTCTGCAGTGATTGCCTTCTTCCATTCTTCCCAATCTAGCCTTTTCTTGCACTCTGCTAGAGATGCAGGCTCGGGATCATGATCAATGATCGACGCAATCTTCGTTGCAAAGCATGCATCCACATTGGCTGTTGCTCTATTCAGGGATTCTCCTGTTATTACAAAGTTTATGGCCATTTCTTCATGAGGTGCTTCAAGCACTTCTACTTGCTCTTCGCTGCTATTTCCTATCGCAAGAGCAAGTTCCTTTAGCTTTTCATCGCCTATGTGTGCGCACACATTATTTTCGGCGGCTTCCTGCAATGGAAGATTCAAGTCTGGAATTGCCTTTTCCGTCGGCTTCTTTCCAGTGCCAGGTCTCAACTGGCTCCCCTTCTTTCCTTAGGGTATTTTCGTGATTGGTTGCGGTAAGTCCTCTCGCCCAGTTTTCTCTAAACGTCTCCGGGTACTTTGGGTTTGAGGAGCCAGATTTCCTGTTCTTTTTCTTTGAGGCCTCTGAATAGGATGAGGGATACTTTCTGTTTTCTTTGGTATTTCCACCCTCTCTGGTGCATTTCTTGCGGTTACATGCGACTTAACCACGCCCTTCAGATCACAAAAATGATCAGGCAGTTCATTTGCTAAATTCTGCAAATCAATTATCTTCTGTACTTCTTGATTTGCTTCATTAGTGCGGGGGTCATGCGCGGGGATCCCAGTGGAATGCCATATGATTTCTCGGTATTTTTCATCCAAATGTTGATTTCCTCCCCCTAATGACGGGAAACGATCCTCGTCAAAAATGCAATCAGCGAATCGGGCTGTATGCAAGTCTCCAGTCATGGGTTCCAAATACCTGATTATGGATGCACTCTCATAACCAACGTATATCCCAGACTTGCGGAGAGGGCCCATTGCAGCCCGCTGAGGAGGTGGTATAGGAACATATACCATACACCCAAATTTCCTGAGATGGGAGATTTTCGGGATGATCCCGTGCACAAGTTGCATAGGAGAATGGATGTTGTAGGCCGAAGGTCTAAAATTGATAAGAGCTGCTGCGTGCAGGACTGCATGTCCCCAACAAGTGTTGGGCAAGTTACAACTCTGTAAAAACGGTCTAGCAATGAATTTAATCCTCTTTATTAGTGCTTCAGCTAGTCCATTCTGCGTATGGACGTGTGGTACGGAGTGCTCAAATGCTATCCCTGTTGCAGTGCAATAATCATCAAATACCTTTGAAGTAAATTCTCCGGCATTGTCCATTCTAATAGACTTCACGCGATGATCAGGGAAAGCATTCTTAATTCTTATGATCCGCGAGATCAGCTTTGCAAAAGCATGGTTTCTTGTTGACAATAAGCATACATGCGACCATTTCGAGGAAGCATCAATGAGCACCATAAAGTATCGAAACGGCCCTGACAGGGGCTGAATTGGGCCGCAAATATCCCCCTGAATGCGTTCCAGGAATGCAGGAATTTCACTTTGCACTTTCATAACGGAGGGTCTGGTTATTAATTTCCCGGTAGCACATGCAGGACACACGAAATCTTCATGATTCGGGAATTTTTTAACATTAATGCCATGACCTTGTGAGTTGTTTACTATATTTCTCATCATTCTAAGACCAGGATGACCTAATCTACCATGCTAAAGAAAATAACTCAGAGCTTCTAAAGACAGTCTTCAAGGAAGTATACACTTCGGGTGCATGAATATTCGTGTAGTACAACCTAGATTCATATGAGGGATATTTTTCTAATACCATTTTTTCACATACCGCGTGCTTCACAATGCACAAGTATTCTTTGCCATTTTCTTCATTGGTTTCTATGTGAAAACCATTGGCGCGGATGTCTTTGAAACTTAAGAGAGTGCGCGTTGATTCGGGGTACAATAGGGCTTCTTCAATTACCAAAATTGTACCCATAGGTAATATAATTGTGGCCTTCCAGAGCCTATTATATAGGAATCGCTTCCTGCGATCGTAGTAATCTTTCCAGCATTCTTCGTGATCGACTGGAAGTATTTGGACTCTCTTAAGATGGTGTTCGTTGTGCCACTATCAACAATGCATATCTCTTCCATTTGGGCGCTACACGATTTCTAAAAAGAAAGGAAAATAATCCCAATCAAACAGAGGCAAAATAATTCAAACATTGCTTGCAAATTAAAGAATACTGGGATAAAGAATAAATTGCATATTTATTCATGAGAGAAGTATGCTCTTCTAGAGCTTACAATTCATTATTCAAAAAGAAAATGCTAACAACCATAATCTAAAAAGAAAATGCTTGATCGTTCTGCTCGACGGTAGGTTTCGCGTCCTGCGAGGACCCTAGACCAATCGCAGCACGGAGCCCCCAAGAACGATCTTCACGTCCGATGCCCAAGTGAGGTAGTTCTGACCGTGTGGGGCCATTTCTTCAAACTCACGATTCATGATGCATGATTTCAAAATTCGGACATTAGATTACTGCGTGTAATCTAATAGAAAATAGTTGCAAAAAGCATAAAGTACAGAAAATAAATTGCCAGTATACTAAATAAAGCAATGAATCCAAAATTCATAAAGAATATTCATAAATGCATTTTTTCAAAAATTTCTAGATTCTCTGGCAATTTTTCAAAATTTTCTGCTATTTTCTCTTTTTTTTCTTTCTTTTCTTTTTCTTCTTCTTTTTTTTCTTTTCTTCTTTTCTTGGTAAAGCGACCATCGGGCGCGCCTGCTCTCGCCCATTAGCGCGCGATGGCTAGGGTTCCCACCCCTAGCCGCCGCCGTGTTTCTTCCATCTGGCGCTTGGCGAAAGTGAAGCCGAGGCGGCGTCGTCGCGGCGCAAGCGGCGCGTCGTGAGCGGCGGCGGCTGCGTCGCGCGCAGCGCGCCAGGAAGCGAGGTGGGCGGGGCAATGCGTTTTGTGCTACCTGACCGGGAAATCGAGGCGCATGGCAGTGGAGCTTTAGGCGGCGACGCGCAGCGCTTCGGGCGGCGTCGAGCGGCTTCGAGCCGGAGAAAAACCGCGCCTCCCTTGCCGCTGCTCTTCTCCCCCATGCGCGAGACGGCCTCTGCCCCTTTGGCTTAGCCGCTTCGTGCGGGTGCGCAAGGCCGACGTGCGGGGAGAGGGGCGACGACGGCGAGCCGATCGCCGGCACCATTGCCAGCGCAACGAAGCGCGCCGCCGCATCGCCGGGCGCCATCGCTGCCGGCGACGGGCGGGCGTCGCCATCGCCGGGCGACGGACGGACGCAGCTTCTGCTCGACCGGCGGGCACGCGAAGAACGAGGTGACGGCGCGTTGTGGTCGCGAGGACCGAGGCGAGATCGCGGCGGCGCGAGCCGGGCGTCAGCGATGGCGGCGGTCGGCGCGATGCGGCGAGGCGCGCGTCGGCGCGGCGGCGGCGGCGGCGCGCGGCGCGAGCGCGGCCGATGGGGCGGCGGCGAGGCGCGGCGCGGAGGCCGGAGGCCGTGGCGCGGGTAACTTCGAGCCGGACTGCGGCGGTGGCGCGGCGGTCACCGGCGCTGCCGGTCGAGGCGGCGGCGGGGCGCTCGAGCGCATCATCGGCGTATCAATGGCCAGCGATGCGCGGCGTCACGGCCGCGTGCGGCGGCGACGCTTCGGGCGCGACCGACGGAGGCGCGGCGGCGACGCAGAGCCAGGCGTGGTGGTCGACCGGAGGGCGCGGCCGAGCCGGAGGCGAGGTGGCGGCGGCCATGAGCCGGAGGTCGCGGCTTCGTCTTGCGACGGTCGGAGGCGCGGCGGCGCGGGCGGCGCTGGCGAGCCGGAGGTCGTCGCGGCCGTGCGCTTCAGGTGTGCGTGTCGGTGTCGGTGCCGCAGTGCGGCGAGCGCGGCGACGACGCTTGCTGACGGCACTGGCGGCGGTGTCGGAGCCCAACCGGTCAGAGTCGAGGTGGCGGCGGCGGCGGGCGAGGCGTTCGTCGCGCACCGGTCGAGTGACGATGGCGATGCGAGCGGTGCGCCGACGGCGGTGGCGGGGCGGGCGGCAGCGCTACCGCGAGCGGCGATGCCAGACGAGCCGACGGCGACGAGCTGCGATGGCGGCGCGCGACAAGCCGACGCAATGTTTTTGTTTTTTTCTTGTGAAAAACAAACACGCATATACTTTTGCTTCGAGTCGTCTGTAGCTTCGTGCCACGCGACGAACAAGTACAGATGCATAGGGTAGAATTCATGCATAGATACGACAAGTGTTTAGATTCAATCGCCGAAAAACCCACCTTTCTCACCTTTCAATTCTGATCACCGATAGAGCTTCGTGCTGATAACGTGTTAAGGAACCTCGCTATCGAATAGTCCGGGGTTCCCAATGATCCGAAGTGGAGAACAGAAAGAGAAAGAGAGACACAAGTTTAGAGAGAACGGCGACAGAATTCTTTATTGCTTTGTAGTTGCTTGTACAATGAGAGGAACCCCCTCCTCCTTATATAGTAGTCACCTAGGATTTCGATTAAGGGACTATCGTGGGCTTTCATTGGGCCACGAGGTTTCCCAACAATTTATTGCGAGGACGGGGTCTGATTACAGTCACATGGATTTCCCGAATCTAACGTCCTTGTATTATTAGTTGACTTGACCTGCAGGAGTGGCATTACTCTTGTGCTCCGGAGAAGAATTATACCGAAAAGGATGCGATTAAAGAGAGAAAGAGATCGATGCAATTATCGTCCGGGAAACAAATTCGACAAAGAGAACCTTCAACAGCTAGCAAGTCCTAAATCATGTGTGCTATTGCATCCTGGCAGTATTTACACCGACGGATTTGATTGCTCAGGTGCACTGTATGATTCACGCTGACTCTCAAGGTACAGAGCTGATCCATTTTGCGGGAGCTTTGGATTGGCTGCAAATTTACCCGCGATATGTTTGGAGTGTAGATAGTTTACAGGAAATTTACAGATAGAATTCTGAATAAACCAACCAGTGCAACTCGGGAGTAGGACGTTCCCGCCTTGAAAAACTCAGCCACCCAACGACAAAGAACACGACGGGAAATAAAGACTTTAGCATCGAACACACACACACACACGCAGACCAGCAAGACAAACATCGGCGAGTCGAGACTGACGTCAAGGGACGCTTATTTGGGTGCTTTGCTGGACCAATTGACAGGCCAAGTAGCTGAGACGGGTACTTAATTTGGTAAGCTGAAGGACTCGACAGTCCTTGATTTGTTCCTTTAGTTGACTTGACTTGCCAAAGCTGTATACAAGTCCAGATTCAGAACACGGTGTTGCCATGGCATCTGGCAGCTACTAATTCGATCCAGAATCCACAGACCACCGGCGTTGCAACAATGTTCTGAATGTATCCACATTCCACAAGCAGCAAGCTTGCTAGCTCCATGGAGCTCCCGTTCAGCTTCAGTTTTCCAAGGCAAGCCAATCGTCAGATATTCGCGTATGCTCTCAAGTTTTCAGATATAGGCTCTTTAAATTGGGACACACTTTATAATTTGCGTCTTTCGCATGTTTCTCAAGCTGACAAGTTGCAGCAAATCGGACAAGATGTTGATTACGCTGCGCATGTCGATATACAGGCAGCAAGCAGGTTTGAGACGGTTCTTTCCCCAGATAACAAAGTTACAGCAAATGACTATTTACCTGTCCTAGATGTTCCTCGAAGTATTTGTCCTTTCTTTTTTTTTCAGCGGTAAGTATTGGTCCTTCTATTGTTTTGTTAGATGTGAATGCAACCTAGATTATATTCGATCATTGGCGTCTCGTGGGAAAAGGGCTTTTACATCATTCAGATCGGAGCCAGCCCAGATCAAGGCCTTGGACTGGGCCTACTGTGCTGAGCCTATTTGCGATTTTTCAAAAGATTTTGAAGAGATTTCATAGCAATTGGACTGGGTTTTCATGTCTCCAACACCGCTTCATTCAATTCATAATATAACGACTCATTTGTTCTTTGTATTGTTTCGAAATATAAGGAAGTTACCAGTATCTGACTAGACGCTATAGAACACAAATTAGTTGACTCAGTCCGTATACGTATCAGCCTGATTTATACTGAGCCCATGAATCATTAAACCAAATGTACGCCATCCGGCCAGTTTGAACTAGCTAATGTTTGTCGACCCTGGAAAAACACTTTCGAAATCCTGTGTATATATGTACTAATCAAAAAAAGCTAGTGTACACAATAAAGATGATTACATATCATATCCAACGCACTTTATTAATAATCAGAGTTTACAATAAATATGGCACGCATGCCAAATAAAAGATTACAGCGGAAGCAGAATAGAACTAGTAGTAGAACCCAATAGATTCGTCACAGGCAATCAACTGGGGAGGTATCCTAGTTATCCTTGTCCTTACCATCATAGAGATACTTCTCTAAAAACAACAATAAAGCAAGTGTGAATATTGAAAGTACTCGCAAGTTACACGGGAGATGCATTTTAATGTAGAGCTGACAAAAGAAGTGGATGATTGAATTTTGCACAAAGCAAGTTTTTCAATACTCTAAGTAATTTTTCAATAGCATACTTTTAGTTTGAAGAATATTATATTTTTAAACAAATTTTAACACAGGAATCCATCCTAGAGTTGAGCCAATGTTCCCACAATGGAATTAATTCACCTAAAATTACTTTTTTGAACCCATTTTTGAAAACATCAAAATCTAATCTGTGAAAGACTTGCTCGGCATGCCCATGACCGCGGGCATAGCTAATCATTAGTTTTAACTCTACAGAGGTTGTACAACTTTACCCGCAAGACATAATTATCTCCTTTTGCCCAGATACACAATTCCTTTGGTGTGTTGATATAAAAAATCACGATAAGGCCTTTATTAAGCTTCATTCCATGTAGTTATACTCGCTAAGGTTCCACCGCTGATAGGGTTAAAACAGCCCAATCTAGAAGCCCCCCTCTTGCGTCGTGTGGCAGACTAACCATCCCTACATTCAACTAAATGGTATAACTAAACATGGAATGTCAAAAAATAGACAGCCAGGTCTGTCACATACTAGATTTGTGGAAGCACGGTTGCGCTTTACATTCATTAGCACACAGACCGGTCCTTAACTGACTAGGCAAGCTTTTCAACAAACCCAAATACCACCAGTCAACCTTTCTCGCCCAGCCTAAACTACATTTTCATTTTGCTTTAAACCATATCAATTTTCATATCATTCTATGGCACACCAATGCCAAGTAATAACCTTTATCACAAAAGTATCTTTGATTGGCGTAAATTCTCAAAATGATCCTAATTCAGGTCTAAACTTGTCTAAGCCAGTTATTATATAGCACTAGTCCATACTATATTAATATACCAACTAGTGAGGTTTTTCTTAAGGTGACAAAGTATATACACATCATCAAAGTCAAATGGGGTCATAACAATTAGGAGTAACTAAATATTTAAATCTGTGATTTAAATTACACTGATAAAAAATTATGCATGCAGTAATTTAAATCAAAATATAATTTAAAATTCTGGGATAACCATGATCAATGGCATAACTTGCCTTGGTAGAAGGGTAGGTGATCAAGATCGTCGGTAGTAAGTCATTTTGGCTCTATGAAAACTATACATTACAAATCAACTAAATTCAAATAAAATCTAAATAAATTAAAATAAAATACAAAGCTAGTAAAAATATATATAATATAATTTTATATGAATTTAGAAAAAAAATGAGATCAATCGGACTTAAGATGAAGGAAATCGGACCTTTTGAATACAAAAATTGATCTCTCGTCGGACTTGGAGAAGAAATGGTTGCCGGAAGTGCTCTAGTGAGAATTTTCAATATATGATTTTACTCAATGTAGAAGACACTGAGAGGAAGCTCCAATAAAAATGTGAGACCGAATGGAGGTCGAGAGTCACCGGGAGAACTCATCGAATGTTCGCTAGAGTACGGAAACAATAGCTTGTTCAGGGAGATCCATGAATGGATTGGAACAACTCAAAGCTGAGGATGTTAGTAACAAGGAGTGGAACCTAGGATTTAATTTATAGGGCAATCAGACTAGCGGATCATTGGAAAACGCTCACTGAAGTTATGATAGGAACAGTAACGGGTTCACTGGAATAAATGAGTTGAAACAGTTAGATTTTAATGGTTCGGGTCCGTTTTGGGTACCGTAGCGACGGGGTTCATTGTATCTGATGGGTGGGTCGGAGAACCGGATCGGGTTGGTGAACAGTAACCGAAAACAATTAATTTTCTACTGAAAATTTGGATTAAATTCGACAAAATAGCAATTAAATCATCATAAATTTGGGAAAATTAAGAGGCAAAGGATTCAGCAAATAAAGCACAAATAAATATTTTTATATAATATAATTGTTTTATTTATAACACAATAATTAATTATTAAATGTTGAAAATTATTTTTAACTTGGAAAAATAATAGAATACCTCCAAAAATTCGAAAAATTTAGAGATATTTACTACGGTCTTTTGAACTTATTAAAATTATTTCCACTTTATATTCGGATAATTTTTGTTTTAGACAATTACCAAATTTCAAAAAATCTTTTACAAAATAGCAAATATTGTTCAAAAAATTTGAAACAAATTCACAGAAATCCCCATTGAGATTTTTAACTTAATAATAGTTTTATAATTTAATTTTTTTCTTATTTAAATTAATTTTTAATTTCTGAAAAGTATTAAAAAGCGTTTTAGAAATACAAAAAATTCAAGGAAAATAATTAGAAATACAGAAAATAGAATTATTTTAGGGAATTCCATAGAACCCAACAAAATAATATTTTAAAATCTTAATAACAATATTTTATTGTCATAAGCAAAATTCTGGGATGTTACAATGCTTCTCTTAAAAAAAATAAAAAAAACTTCCCTTCAAAAACAAAAACGAGCAAATGCTTAAGGCTGTCCAAATTCACAGGATAATAGTATACTGCCTGTCCTTTTGCATTTGTTAGAGCTCTTTTTCAGAGTGTGGGTGTGTTTTCTCGCGCAATTAGCCTCTAGAGTCAGGAGAATGCTTTATGTGTTTTCATACCATTTTTAAGACGAGGCACTCTTTCAAGTCATGAACGAAGTGTACTACTCGAGGATTGAAATTTTGTCGAATTTCGCCAAAATCTCGGATTTCAGACTCCACGAGATCTAAAGTACCGGCCGAAAAACAAATTCAAATGCTACAGTGCTTCCTTTTTTTCGGTGAAATGTCGCTCAAACCGGGCGAAATTTCATGAAAAAAATCTGCAGTTTGCTTTTTTATGGCCGTATTTGACTTCAATTATATCAATAATCCATAAGAAAGTGATCTTTGATGATAATTTGCCCAAAAAAATATTTTTTGAGACATTTCAAAATTTTGGCAGAAACACTGTTGAAATTTTATAAAATTGAAGATACTTTTTCATGCTATGAAACATTTATGGTACTATCTAAAGAAGTCTAGGATCAAACAGGATTTTTTTAAAATATTTTAACTTCATTTGTTATCTTTTAAAAATAAAAAATAGAATTAGCATAAACGATGTAGTAAGAGTGTCAGAATTTTTTAAATTTTTTCATGTTTTTCTAATCATTTTAATATTTTATGGTAAAATTAGTGATGCATGAAGACTATCCATAAAAATTTTCAAAATGTTCTAACTTGGTTTGAACTATTTTTCATGCCGTTGAAATTTGTCGGTCAGCCTTCAGTTTCACTGTCCGAATTTGTAAAGATTCATGATGCTTGATCATCATATGAAAATTTTATGAGAACATTAATAATGGATTATAACCATGTAAAAAAATTCAAAAGTTTCTAACGTGGTTTGTACTATTTTTCATTCGATCAAACTTGTCGGTTAGTGTTTTATCAGGACAGTAGCAATGTTCGATTTTTTAAAATTTCCTCAGACATGATAATCATCTGAAATTTTTATGAGAACATCACTGATGTGTCAGGAACCTAGAAAAAATTCAAATTTTTTCAACATTGTTTGAACTATTTTTTGTCCGTATTTGAATTTTGCTTTTTGAATTTTGTCCGGATTTTGTCCGAAATAACGAGATTTCGCCGAAATTTCGGATTTTGGTCATGGGCAAAATTTTATCCAAAACTAAATTTGAATCCCTGGTACTACTTCCAATGTGTACTGACCACTTTGGGAAAATAGTATGAATTATCAAGTGTAAACTCTGTTTTGTTGCAACAATTTAACAGGCAAGGGCATTAATTTCCACACACAAACGTCACTTGTAATTATACCATAAGCACTTCATTTTGAGGTTTGAATCATATATATAAAGCATCCATAAGCTGATGATGTCCAGAAAAATACAGCCATGCATAAAGGCTCAAAAACTAACTCATGTTCCGACCGAGATGCATCCAAACACTGACGTAGTGTTCACTGTTCAATTGTTCATCCGTACAGCTTACAATGATTGTTACTAATATTAATTACTCGAGCACAGGAATAGGGGTACATGCTGACACTAGTGCTCGAGCATGCGTGTAGAATATCCTCCAACTTGGCGAGCAAGGCCCATGCATCAGTGGGATCGTACGTATTATATGCAATCTAGTTTGTGTGTGTAATATAGTATAACTGAACATTGTTACGAAAAATTCTGAAAAAAAAATCAAGATGTACTTCATGGTTTAACTCCAAATTCAAGTTCAAATTCAATCTACGTTAATAGTAACAAAGAAGAGAAAATTTTGATAAATTCGAACTCTTAATATTTCTCAGTTTTTTTTTCTCTTTTTTGGCACTCTTAATGTAGAATGAACTTGAACTTGAAATTTTCTACATAAATAGAGTAAATTTAGAAGTAAATCTATTTTTTTCAGAATTTTTCGTGACAATATTTAGTTGGATTATACTATGATTGCACCATTAAACTAGATTACATATAATACTTTGCCATGAGTAACGGTAAGATGTCACCTCACAGGTGCACGCACGTACAGGTACGTGCATGCACGGTCTAAATCAACCCAGATAGGAGACCAGAGCAAGCGCTGCCAACACAAGTAACAGAAGAGTTAAGCAACCCAACGCCTTGGCCGCTTCACCAAGGCTAGCCTTCTTCGGAGTCCTGAAAGTGAGCACTCCAAGGCTCACGGAAGACACGAAGCATGACACCACGAAGAAGATGCATACCTCGGTATTTTTCCCCTTCGCGTCGCCGCCAAGGAAGCCGGCAAATATGGCCATAACTGCGCCGAACGACACGGACATCGCGGTCAGCGCCACCGTGTACAGCGGCTTGAGCTCAGTGTCCAGGGCGCCGTAGTCGTCGTACGGGACGTGGTACTCCATGAAGTACCACGTAGCAGCTGCAATGGCCACCGGGAAGGCGGTTGCGACAACGACGCCTCCCAGGAATGTGGTGGCGACCATCAGCACGGCGGGCACCAGAAGACCGAGCATGACGGCGTTGCCGACTGCTGTCTTCTTCCAGTCTTTCCTTCTTAGCCATCTGTTGAGTAGTAAGGTCACTAAGCCCGTAACAGCGGCACCGAGCATTACGTAGATGGAGATTTTGACATCGATGTGATCAGCTTTGTTTGAGGCCTTCTTATGGTAGCCAATGATTGTGCCAAGAAAGCCCATGAAGGAGAATGTGGTCATGTTTATGGTGAGCTGAAATGAGCGCTTCCTATCAGCTTTGTGGGGATCATCGCCGCCGCCGAGGACAATATCGTCGTCCCTCCGGCGACCATCGTAGAAACAAACTACGACTACTGCCAGTGTTGGCACTAACACAATAGGCAAGCAGTGGTAGGTTTCAGGCAGGAAGGAGGCTATTAGGGCAAGCACTGTGAAAGCTAGAGACACTGTGGAGAAACAAAGGACAAGTTTGGACCATGAACGAGGTGGATTATCCTGGATCAGGCGCCGCGCACGAGACATCATGTGTCTCATGGTATCGAACATGAGCCCAAACCCAGATATGAAGGAGGCGAATGCAGAAGCGGAAGCGACAATGAGGCTAGGGTTCTTAGAGATTGGCTTGGTGTCACGACGGATGAAGAATAGGTTGATGAGCACGCCAGTGTTAATGATGATTAGGAGAAATGATAGGTTCAGATGTTCTTTTAGCTTAGCTGTTGACCGTTGATCTGTGTCCCTACCCGCCACCGGCGGCTGTCCCTCGGCCACCACCTGCAAGAACAAATTAACTCGATATCTATTATATATTAAAAACTGTGGTAATTTTTTTTATAGAAATTCTTACAGATAATAGAAATATTTAGCCCTTGATTAGATAGCCCCTAATTATGACAAATTAACTCGATATCTATTATATATTAAAAACTGTGGTAATTTTTTTTATAGAAATTCAAGAAATTCTTACAGATAATAGAAATATTTAGCCCTTGATTAGATAGCCCCTAATTATGTTTAACAAATCACAACATTTGGATGCTAGCTAAAAAAAATAAAAGTATGCTAGAAATTCTTAAAAAAGATAAACATCCGGTCCTTAATTCGGTGAACCCTTATTATGAATTTTTATAAGGGAACATAAATAGAAAGGAAGAGAATAATTTTTTAAGAGAGTACAAGGTGGATGCACATCACACTTACATGTAAGTGACACCACAGGTACACATATATGGCCCCTATACATTTAAGGAAATTTCGAAGCCCTAAGACCTCATTGAAAGATGAGTGTTTGCAGACGTGTGTGTATCTAAATTATTTTTAAGTCGTACTTGGTCAATCCAAGGATCGAATCCAGGTGGGTTGGACGTTCCCTCACAACTTCACCACTAAGCTACCACTCAATCGTCTAGAAGAAAATAATTTGTATAGAAAAATGTTGACTTTTTGCTTTATTTTCAACTATAAGGACAATAAGAAACACATGTAGAGAATGCATCTAGGGTTAAATAGGAAGCAAATATGTGGAATACATATACATTAGTTTATAAAATAGTAATATTTATGCACAGTTAACTATGCTTTACCAATCTATCACCTTGCTAGTTAGTTCTAAAAAAGGAACAAATTCAATATTACTGATTGTAACGTATGTACATATCTTTAAAAAGAACCACACACGACATCATGAAAGGATTGACATGCTCATGAATCAACTATGCCAATATATAATGTTTGTATTGAATGGAAAGTACTATATTTGCAAATGCCATTGCTCGTGTGAGCAATTGCATGACCTATATACTGTTCTCTTAGCTGGCTTTGTTTTTTGGTTTTTGGTGTACTGTATTGCATGCAATAAAAATCTGGTCGTGCTAGAAATTTGATCAGCAGAATATATAATAGTAGTTAGCCATTTGTGCAGACCATGTGATCCTGTAATGTTTATTTCTCATAAAAAAAATTCAACGGAAGATCATCGATCGAATGCTCATGAAAATGGATCATTCTCGTTGTTAATGGAATTTAGTTGTTGTTACTGTGTACTAGTACAATAAGAAGAGGGGCACTGTCTCACTGACAAGAACAGTACTGACTATACAAAAGGCTCATCAGATAATTCACGACATACCTAGCATATACATTATTCCATGTTGTATGGAAGAATTAAAAGCATGCGAACTTCATACGGCTCGCTGCGCTTCGCACCTACTAAGCAGTAGTTATAGAAGTTACTCATTTTTTTTAACCAATATAGAGGTTATAACTCACGAGCTTTGTGATTATGTTTGATTCATTACGCATGAGTTCATACATATCATATAACAAGAGAGTTAGTTAGTGCATGTATCTAGTTGTATTTTATCAAAGCAATTAATATCACGCAGATTGACTGATATGTGTAATGCAATGTACTAAACCTAATCCTAAAATAGCCTCTTCCTATTTATGCTGCTAATTAATAGGATCCGACGAAAAATCAGATGAATAGGGACTGGTGAGTGGCGACTCCGAGCCTGCCGGCACACTTGCAGGCCATGTGCCGACAAAACCTGAAGCGCTCCGGCGTTGTCGACAACTCGGGTTGGTCGGAGAACGAGATGTAACGCCGGTCGGACAGATCCGGTACGGTTCAAGACTTCAAGCTAGCTAGTATAGCACAATATTACTGTTTATTTTGAGCTGCTCAATTACCCGGCCTGAAGCTTGATTTGCTGTCGTGGGCAGCTGCAGCCCCGGAAGCGAGAGGCCCATTCCTACGACACCATCTTGATCCGGCATCACTGCCTCCGGCGCATCTACTGCCTCTTGCTGCAGAAAAGAAGAGACCAGAAGGATCAGAGTTGTAGACATGGCAATTAAGTTGCACTCAAAATCTCTCCCGAGCTACACCATTATCCAACCATAAACACACATGTTTGCCCGTGATACGTACACAGCCGCAGCTTGATTTTCTCCCACGGAAATCGGTCATTCACCGTGGTTCTTGGATGCATCCCAGGTAAAAAGACATGGCCAATTCCACGTAGTAGAGAACTAGAGATCGGCCGCCGGCACCACCAGCAAAGATGGCAGAGTTCTCAAGGCTCACGGCGTTGGGGGCTCATCTTCCAGAGTTTCTACTCCAGCATGGCAGTGTACCGCTACAACGGCGATGCCGGCTCTGTGTTCTTTCGTCATCTCGTACGTATCCTACCGCGGTCTTGCAGAGAGTAGAAACGGTGCAAGGCCGCCGTGTGGGCCCTCACGAGTCACGACTCAATTCATCGTCATGTTCAGCTACGAAGTGGCCTAAATCATGACTCTGGCCCGTCAAGATCGTGGTCTGGGCGATGGCGGCAGCTACCACGCGCGGGGGTTTCTATGCGTTCTTCATGAACGACGAGAAGAAGCAGCAGCAGCCGCTGCGGGCCGTGCCGGCGGGGGCCAAAACTCCTCCCCGCCAACACGCGCTAACCAAAAACAAGAGAGGGGGAGGTGGGGTGGCGTTAAAGAGTCGTTTGTTCGAGAATCTTGCAGTAAACTCACGTCTGAAGTTTGATGTGCCAGCTGCGGCATCTCAAGGCAGCCCGCTTCTAGATCGGCCTCTTTTTGCAGCATCGCGGCCTCCGGCGCTTCAACGGCGGCTTGCTGCGCCTTCATGTATAGACAAAGAAAGAGATCAGAGTTGCAGAAATAGTAAGTCGCTTATTGCTTTGAGCTTTTGGGCGAGGAGATACACTAATATCTTACGTTGACGGCGGCGTCATGGGAGACGACGCTCGTGCCCTCCGGCGGTCCGCTAGGTCGAGTGAAGAGGCTGAGGACATGACCGAGTAAGAACTTCGCCATGCCCATGATTCCCATTTTTTATTGTTGAGCTAGTTGGGCTCTTAAGTGAAGAGATGATTGTGGTCGGTATGTAGGGGAAGGGGATGACTGGGAGTCCTAATAAAGGTTCTCAAAGGATTCAAGATCGATCTTTTGCTCTCTGTCTTGCTTGGCCATTGACCGCGAGACTTCGCTGAGAGAGAAAGGAAAATAAAGTAGCTTCAGCCTTCAGGTTCACACGGAGTCGCACACTAGAGCTTAATTAGTATAGTTGCAAAATGGAGCTGCCCACAATGATTATAGAAAAGAGAAAAATTACTATGAGCACTCAAATTTTTTTATCTATTATATATTAGTGTTTTTTTGTGAGTACTCAATTTTTTTATCTATTAAATAGTGCTTTGTAATCCATGTTGTTCTTTATCATTTTGACATTGTGATCCACATTTTTGTTTGTTATGTTCCTTATAGTTTGTTTTGTTCATCTTTTTTTATAAATTGTTACATTATTTAATTGTGTAAAACTAGTATATAATTGATTAAAAAAGGCATGTGGAAAAGAATAATGTTCTTTTTTATATAAATTGACACATCATTTTTGCATAATTTAATTTGTATAAAACTAGTATATAATTATGTAAAAAGGTCACATAGAAAAGAAAAATGTTCCTTATCCAATACTAAAAAATTGAGCACTCTATGATAAAATAATGCTCAAATAGGATGAGAGGGGTTAAGTTGATTTTATTCATTGGATCTAGTTCTCAATGTTCAAAATTTAAGTGTTATTTATCAAGAAAACATTCATATTTCCCTTAGACACCTCTATTATTATTCTAGGCACCTGTTTTCGGCCGGTTTGATTAGCCAAGTCAAACCAACTAACAAAAAATGGTTATGAGCCACCAAGCCTAATCTTAGCCACGATCAAATAGGCTGGTTTACGTGTCTGGTTCCATGGTCTATATCGTGTTGTCGTTCCGTAGCACACACGTGCGAGTGACAGCAGTTCCCCTGGGATCTACGACCTTCGTCGAAGTTTCGCCTTTCACACAACAGCTATGAGAGCTCCTCGTCAATAGTATACGGTAGGACATACTTTAGTTTTTACTAAATCGATCTCTGATCCTCTGTCTGCTTCACAGTTCAGTACATATTAGTATGTACTGAACTGTGAAGCAGACAGAGGACTCTTTAATGAAGGATCATACATACTCCTTAGATTCTTTTTATATACTATAAAGAAAATATTAGTATGTACTGAACTGTGAATTATGATGACTTTAATGAAGCCCCGCAACCAGAGCAATCAGTCAATGGCTTGTGTCGCATGTGTGCGTTTGCGACCGGTGTGTGCATGTCTACGGCCAAAGTTGTAATCTAAACAAAATAGTACAATCCTACCCAAATCTACAGAAATTATCCTTGTGCAAAGTAAGGGATTTGCTGTCAAACTATCCTTGTACCATCCGGTCCATTAGTTGAGTTAACACACAGGAGTATGACCGAGCCTTGTACCGTGACTATCGTCCCCTGAACGGCAGTTCGATTAAAGCATTGGATCGGATAGGACAGCTCTAGGCTATGGACTTCCTGCCATACATTGATATTTATACTTTCAGTTGAAAAAAAAATCTTCGACAGCTGACTAAGCAGTAAGCAAGTCCAAAAGTGGCTTACAAGTTATAGGCTAGTCCTGCTAACTGCAACTACTCTGTTTTTAGCTTTAATAATTCATGCTCACTCTGATCACAAAAGTTATTGAGGATTGCTTCTCTATTTTTCCTTCCAATGTAAATTACACAAAACTATAAATTTTGAAGCAAACGAAGGGGTAAATAATCATCATCTACCATCTATTCATACTTCAATATTGTAACATCCCGAAAAATTGAATAATATAAAAATTCATATTTTGAATTTGAATATCTTTGTTTCTGATTTTTCCTGACATGATTGGAATTTATTTGGATTTCTTTGGATTTTTGTATTGAATGGAAAATCAAACAAAAAGAATTAAGGATTGGATAATGGTAACAAGATAAAATGGTAAAAGTAAAAATTTGGAAAAATTACCATGGAACCATAACAATGCTGGTAAGTCAGTAAAATCAACAAGTAAAATTTTTATGCACAGAAAAATGGGTAAATAAATGAATGACACCTCTTTTTGACAAAAAAAGTGCAAGCTAGAATTAATGAAAAATATTCGAAGTTTATATGGAGCTGGAAAATTTACCAAAACACCCTCAGTGTAAAAACTACACCTGGTAAAAATATCAGGATTTGATCATGTCGGAAAAGCCTTCTAAAAATCCAAAAACAGAAACAATTAAAAACTAGAAATCCTAATGTCAGAATTTTTATAAAATATTCACTTGAGGTTTTGACTTGAAATTTTTATGGAGCTATCCTTAAGACAAAATTAATCCATATAAAAAGTTTGGAAAATAATTAATATGATTTACATCCCAAAATAAATAAAATACTGAAATTCAAATCCTGTACAAGTCCACAGTGTCAGAATTTTAAATAATACATTACAAGATATTTTGACCTACAAATTTTACTGAAGTAAGAAAACTACCAGTATAGGTCGGTCAAAAAGTTTTACAAAATTACACACTGATTTGATAGTGATTTTAATGCTCACATGGAGCTGTCTGCGTGAAGTTTATCTCCTCAGCCGAGTTCTTTCGCTGCCGTGTGGGCCCCAGCCACAGTGACCGAAGAAATCGCCCAGCCACTGCCAGTGGACCCCGGTCCCGCTCGTCAGCCGCTGCCTCTCTTTTCCCCTCTCCCCTTCTTCTCGCGCGTACTGCCCTGCCGACCGAGCGCCCGAGTCTTGCCGCCTCTCTGCGCCTCTACGCGATTCACGCCACCCGAGCGATCCGTGCAGCCACGTTCATCCTTGAAAGCCGAGCGCCATACCCCAATCAACCTCGTGTCATTTCTTGCCGGCAAGAAGACGTGCGCCTCATCACCGAGCGGGAGTAGAGCTAGCCGCAATTTAGCTCGGGTTCAAATACTGTGAAGCAAGCTTTCTCCGGCTATAAATACTTGTGTGCCATCACATTGAGTTCCCCTTCTCCTCGTTCACTCCCAGAACCGACGATCAAACCAAAATCATCTTTTCTTCGCCATTTCGCTGGAAGACCCGAAAAGAGGGGAAAACTCGAATTCGAGTGACTCGGTGAGAATCGATTCAATTCTTTGATCCTGAAGCTCCCTCATGATCTGGTGAACTCATCCCTCTCACAAATTTCAGCTCTTCTTGCCCTCTGCGCCGCGCACTCGCCTTTCTTCCCCACGGCCGGCAAGACGGTGGCGCGCTTCCTCGGCTCAACTCCACCCAACCGACCACCAAAATGGACCCTAGCAACCCACTAAAGCTTCCTAGGCTACCGATTCAACCGGAGGACCACTGTTCTTCTTCCCCGACGAGCTCTTCCTCTCTCCGCCGGTCGCGGTGGCAGCCTGCTCGCCGACCCACGGTGATCGACATCTTCCTAGCGCGGCATGACCCATGGTGCTCTCCGAGCCCTCGGCGAACCCTCCGCCGCTCCTCGCCGTCGCCGTTGAGACCTAGCCGCGCCTGTTTTCCCTCACCGACCATGGGCCCGCTATGTCGACCAGATCAAGCAAATTTCAGTCAGAGGTGAAATGCGCTTTCCAATTCTGAAAACGTAATTCTTACTTTTCAGTTTATTTTATATAACCGATTTGACTCAAACCTTTATAACTTTTGTATTGTAGCTCCAAATGAAGTGAAACAAAATTCTAAATTCATCTAAAATCTAGTTCTTCCAGAATATGAAATAACATTTTGGAAATGTTCACTGGTTAAATTTGAAATTCAAATTTAAAAGAAAAGGGCTAAAAACACACTTCATATTAAAAAGTTGTGAACTAACTTAAAAATGAATGGAACCAATTTTAGTGAAATACTTGTACTTACAGAAGTTCAAATATATAAAAATATTTAAATTCCATTATTGTTTGAACTACTTTCAATTAAAGATTGTATTCAATGCATTAGAAAATTTAAATATACATAACTTGAGTAAAAGAAATATGGTATAAGTAAAATTGATTTCTAAATGTTAGCATGGCAGTAGGATACCTGAGTTTGCCAAAATATTTAATGAACTTGATTTGAATTAACTTGAAAAGAATGAAATAGCTTAAACATAAAATGTATATATGTATATGGATAGAAAGTTGAATATGTTAGAACATAGGTCAAATGAATTCAAATGATCACCAAATCAGTTTTGTTGTACTCCTAATATTGCAAGGATCTCAGATATAAAATAATATTTAAAGTTTACTATATAAAACAGTAAATGATTAATAGTCAACATGTAAATACTTGCATAATTGGAATAGTTGTAACTTTCACAAATAAACTCAGAATTTGATGAAACCAAATCCCATGACCTTGAAAAATAGTACCCTTTCTGTTTATACAAGAATATCTTATGTTAGTGCTAGGTTGAAATAATATAATGATAAACCCTAATGATCGTTTATAGGAAAAACATTTCGGATAAAAGCCAATTGTCACGAAACTAGCTTTAAATTACTTCTAGTATTATACCCTGTTAATATCTGAAAAATGAGTAGATTATCCTAGGCGGTATAGCCGCAATCTTGTATCAAAAATTGAATCCTTAACGAGTAGTAAATTGAACCATCAAGCTTTTTCATCAATCCGTAGAACCTCTCGTCTAAATGCAAAAACTATGGAAATCAGTTTAGAAATAATATTCAGGATATGATCTACCATATTCCGGAAAAATATTTTATTTACAACTTACGTTTCAATTAAATCTTGCTAGCTGAATACCCCTAAAAAGTATGTTTGTCATAACCCTTAATGTCACATAAGCGTTTTCAGTTTTGAAAAGAATATCTCGTTTAAACACTAAAATGTATGATATCAGCCTAGATTTGTTCACCAAAGTATATGCTATCCAATTCCGAAGAAATAATCTTATTTCGTCATGTTTTGCATATAAGCTTTAATAGTCAAATAACCCTTAGTTTTATGCTTTATGAACTTCATAATAAGATTAAGTGAACCTTGTAATAAGGAATTTGTAGTTAATAAATTTGTATCACGTAACCTTCTTAAAACTGAAATAAATCTAATTAGCAAGCTTATCAATCATAACCTATTTAGAGCCTTTCTTATGCAAAATCTTAAAGCTAAGTGCTATTAGCATAACCGCTTTAATTTGTGTTTTACTTCTTTTAATCCAAATAATTTTAGCATCTATAATTCGAAATCGTAAATACTAGAATTCATAATTTTAGCCTCTTGAATTCGTAATTCAAGATTAGATAATCTATCAAAAGAAACCATGTTTTGCTCATCCTAAAAGCCATTAACTTTATGAGTGTGTAATTATCTAAATCATAACATCTCGAAATCATATAATCCAAACCCTAAATCATTCCTGTTTTCTGCAATGAATCTTTATTTGATTTTCTGTCTGTCTTCTTTTCGCCCTTATTGAAGTTTATTATTTGCTATATTTTCCGATCGATCGACGTGTAGAATTCGACGTCCCTTCCTCCATCGTTGCCTTCGTCATCTGCGATCGCGTCTTCGTCGTAAACGATATATAAGCAAGGCAAGCACCCTCCTTTGACCATCTTGATCCCAGTATTTAAATTGCATTGTTTATTAAAATATTTCATGCATACGTTTACTTTCTGTAAATTGCTATTTTGTGGTACGGGTAATTATGCCTGTTGTCTCATGAAACTTCCTTGATAAGTATGAATATGTGAACCTTGATAACCATAGATTGAGCCTAGACAATTACTTAATGTCGCCATGGGTATATGCGATTACATTGTATCCCAGCTTAGCCATGCTTTTAGAATAAATGATGATGATGATCAGATCAAAATGTGTTCCTTGAGAAATGGAAAATGTTGTAATTGTAGCTGTTGGCTATGGGTACTTTGATTAAAAACTCAAAATAAAACTATGGTTTTGATGCGGGCGATTATTGGCAATAGCCGGAGGTGCAGAGGGATTTGCACGTAGCGTAGGGTGGAGTATCGCCCGTGTCAACTTAAGGACCGAACTCAGTGTTGTATGACCCAAGATAATTCGTACAACCACAAGTGGTGGTATGGGACATCCTTAAACCAATTAAGTTATCTAGTTTAACTTTGCACATTGGTAGGTCAAGCGATGACGGGCCTTCCTTTCGGGTTTGCTCGACGGGTGCCCACACCGAGGTGTTGGGAACAACACTTACCAATATAACGGTGTGCGCCACGTCTATGGGAGTTCCAACATTCCTATGCTCGAGTTCTCCCAGCTATAGCGTGGGTTTTATCGTCCGGTCTTTGGTGCAAAGTTAGTTTAGATAATGTAAAGGTTTTCGTCATGAACATTCGCCCACGCTTAAAGTGCGTGAAACTTGCGGCAAAAAGAAAAGGTCATGACTTGTGGGTAAAGTTGTACACCTCTGCAGAGTGTAAACCTAATCGATTAGCCATCCCCTCGGTCATGGGAAACTTGGTGAACTTGCACTAGTTAAATGTTTAATTTTCTAAAATGGGTTGTGGTTTGGAACTTGTTTAGCAGCTTTTGTTTTCATGTCAAAGGATCGACATTGATGGATTCCATTTCTGGATTATTCGATATTCACGATGGGTTGTGAATATTACTTATGCTTTACTTATTTCATATCAGTCAATTATGCTTTTATAAATTCCGTTTGCAAATAACTTGTTTTACAATGTCAATTCTGCTTTATGCAAATTAACTGTAGTAGCCTCCTTTGAAATGACCTGCATATATTATAGGCTTTGCTCAAGTCTTGCGGAGTACGAATGTACTCATCCTTGCTTATATGTGGTTTTTTAGGTGGTTATGTTAGCAAAGCTTCGGAGGTTTCTTTCGTCGCAGGTTGCGGGATCTTCTTCGTCGTATTCTTTCTAGGGATTATGCCTTGTCAGTTGCCTGTTGGTTTTGGATGGGCACACTACAAGACCTTGCTTCTTTTGCTGCTATATCTCTGATTTGTAAGAATTTTCTTTATGTAATAGCTTCCGCTTAATAATATTTGTTGTATGGTTGTGATTCCAATTGGTGTATGTGCATACTAGCTACTGATCATGGGACTAGTACGGAATGCACATTAAATTTTCATTTTTGCAAGTTTGCGAAAATGGGGGTCGTTACAAATATTTGTGCAACTTCAAAAAGAAAAATATAGAAGTACCTCTCATAGTTATCGTTTTGGACATCGACACGATCTCCAACATAGCTTTGGCCACCAATTTATATCATAATATATTTATAAAACCCAATAAAATTATAATATTATGAAAGAACTTTTCGAGACAAATCTACGTATATAATTTTCATTTATCTAATAGATAAATATATAAAAAGATATTGGCAGTCAAAAGTTTCAAAGTTTGACTGCGATTATATTTGTCAGCAGAGGGAGTAGTTGTGATGGTAAATTAGTTCAGTACCTCAGTTATTTTTGCTTATGCCTGCAGACTTGTTCCTTCCTCTGTTTCTACTCTATGATATAAAAAGTTAGTTACGTAGGAAGTAAGCGAAGAGGTAAGTAATCACCATCGATCTATTATTCATTCATACTTTAATGTATGTGCAACTTTAAGAAAGTAATGCATAAAAGCACTTATCACGTTAAATACACGTGTATCTTGCTACGACGGTAGACTGTTTCCTATGAAATGATCCTCAGGATCGAATTGAAATGTATAGAAATATGATTCATCTATTTTTCTGTCTATGAAGTTCTTTCGATCTAGAGATGCCTAGCAGCGATATTTCAGTTGATACAGTTACTGATAGGACTTTGTTCAAAGAGAATCATTCCCTGATCAGTTCGCCGTTCGCGTGTCTTTTACAGGACAATCCTACCTTCTCTGCGCTTTTGACCATAATACTGCAACGTATTTGATTAAGGAGGGCGGTGCATTTCTAGCCTCCTCGTTTTTTTTTGCAAATCTAATACATTTTTAAATAAATTTATAAAAATAGTCCCCTCCTTAATCATGTAAGATGACACCTGCTGTGCTGTGGTACTATAGAATGTTTTCTTGCCGAGCTCCTTTTCCTCTACAAGTCAAAACATGTTAATTAAATAATCACTTTAATTAACCATGTAAATAATCACTTTGATTATTTAATCACCTAATTAAGAAACTTAATTAGTGACTTCACCCCTTAATTAACGAACCTACCTACCTACGTACATATGTATGAATGCTCGATGGGCCCTACTGCTTAGTTACTGCTACGCGGCAAGTGACATACAGAGTTCAATGTTATCTCTCCCGCGATAGACTATACTGTCATGGTACGAGAGTGGAGTAAATCGGAAAAGAATTATTTTTATAATTACGCTTACATATACGTTAGATTTGCAAAATAAAAAGGTATCAGGGCCAGAGAAACGTTCGGTTCCATGGTCGAGTGGCGGTCAGCATCCCTTCGGCGCACCTCTTTATCTTAAGCCGTTGGATCGAATTGGTTCGATCCGATGCTCCGGAATGATTCCAAGGGCCGTAAGAAAACTGAAGAATGAGTACTGCTACTACTACTAGTACCTGAACAGGTCAAAGCAGAAGATAGGTAGTAATACTACTAGAATAAGCATCCATGGGTGTTTTGGTAATTACGAATTAGTGTGTGCAAATCAAAGACCTCAATCCGTCATTAAATGCTGCAATTAATTAATACTCGTCAGTGTTGACAAGATAACTGCGTGACGACGACAGAGTAGCTGAAATCGTATCGACAGAATGATGCCATCGTACTATTACGTCCATTATACTGCTAAGTACTCTTCCGATTCTAAATGTACATCGTTTTAGATTTAAACATAAGAATTAAGGAAGTAAATAAAATGACCATTTTACCCTCAATCATTTCTATGTTAATTGTTCCATCAAAACTGTGAATTCACCTTCTCTCTCCCTCTCGTTAAGTGGAGTAAGGATTGTAGTACAAAGAAGGGGAGTATAAAACGACTAGGAATGAAAAAAGTCTAAGTATCGTTTAATTAATTAGAGTTACGTGGGAGTACGTATAGGGAATAGAAGCATGGAAAAAGAGCTCATTTAGTACGAAATTCAGAAAGGGTTTAACAGGGAAAAAAGAGAGAGAAAAATATCGCGAAATTGTAGAACAACTACCTTGAGCAAGGTTAAAAAATTCGGCGATTTTTTGCCGAAATCTCGGATTTCGGACCCCCCGAGATTGGAAATACCGGTCAAATTTAAAATTTTGAAAAAAATTGAAAATGCTACATCGATTTCAGTAAATTCGGCGAAATTTCGGGATAAACCGTCGAAATTTCGTCATAATTAACCGGTTTTACATGTTTTGTGGCCGGATTTCACCGGAATGGCATCAGTAACATATACTCCCTCCATCCTGAAAAGTAAGTGTAACAGCCTCAAAAATCATAAAATAAAGAAAAATGAAATAAAAATCTTTTGTGTATTATTTTCGAAATTTCTGAATTTCCTGGATTTTCTGTGTATTCTTTTGGCTTTTCTTTAATGCAAGAAAGTGAAACAAAGAATATGGTAAATAGAAAATGGTAAAAAGTAAAAATGTTAATTCAACAAAAATTTACCAAAGCCTCCAAAAATATCTGAGGGCTCTCCTCAGCTTGCTTAAGTCGGTGGGTAAGCTGGATTAATAAAAATAACAATTAATCAAAGATAATCATGAGTGAATATCTCAGGGTAAAATGGTAAAACAATTTGGTAAAAATATCTATAAGTCATCCTGACCCAATATTTTTATCTTGCCGACATAAAAACAGTATCAACCTTCAGTAAAAATATCAAGAATTTATTAATTCATTTTATAATTTCAAAAATTCAAAAACAGTGAATAAATAATCTGGAAAACAGTAATGTCAGAATTTTTAAAATTTAAATAATAATAATTAAAGTCTGTAATTTTTAAAGAAGGTGTATAATATCATTTCAAACCGTAATAAAAAGTTTTGTAAAATAATCATTTCATTTAAATCGCAAATTAAAAGAAAAACCGAATAAGCAATGCAGCAACTGTTGCAATGTCAGAATTTTATAAAAATCTGAATGCATCATAAAATAGTGAAAATTTTTCAGGAGGCTGGTAATATCCTTGCCGACCTATGTTAAAAATTTTATAAATTTTCGTGCCAGTTTGAATGTTGAAATCCCGTTCGGTCGTGAGGTTTCTCCAGAGTTCTTTTCTTGCCGTCGACACATGTGGGTCCGGCTGTCGGCGAGCCAACTCAGCCGACAGCCACCGCCATCTGGCCCCACGTGGCAGCCTCTCGCCGCGTTCTTCTCCCTCTCCCTCTCTCTCGCGAGAAGACCGTCTCGGTTCTTCGGCGTCTTGCGCCGCGTCACCGCCTCCGAGCCCTTATAAAACCCCCTCGTGCGTTCGCAACCGACCCAGTTAGCTCCCCGTGAAGCCATTCCGTCGCTACTTTGGTCGTCTTCTCCGACGACGGCAAAAACCCGAAACGGGAAAAAACTCGCAATCCTCCGCCTCAGTCCATTCCACTCCAATTCATTCAACCCGAAGCACCCTAGCACCTCCAGGAGCTCGTCCCAAACCTCGGCCAAAACCCTTTCTTCCCGGCGAGCTTCTCGCGTGTTTTTTTCCGCCACATCGCATGCGGTGAGACCTTCCTCCTTCATTCATTCTTCAGCGATTGATGGAACGGTTCCTTGAGTCACGCAGTGCTCATCCGAGTGAAAATGAAGCTTGGTTAGCTCTAGTTTTGCATCACCGCCGCTCGGCCATTGCCGCCGCCGCCTCGCCGCGGTGGCATGCCGCTCTGAGCCCTCGAGCCACCGCGCCGCTACCAAAGTGTGCGACGGATGCCTCGAACCTCGGTGGAACCCATTCCACCCGGAGGCTCGCTTCGCCGTCGGCGAACTCCGCCAGAGCCGCCACGCCTCGCCGGTGGAATCCGCCTTCCGGCCGCCTCGGACCGCCGCGCGACCGTCCCAGGTTCGCACGGATGCGCTGGCTTCGAGTGGAATCGATTCCGTGCCTCCGTGGCCGTTCGTCGCCGGCGAGCTCGCTTAGCCGCATTCTGCTCTGGTCGCCGCCAAGCGGGCCCGGCCGTCGACCGCGCGCCAAGCGTTGTCAGGTTGCGTCGCTGCCATCTGGGCCCGGCCGGTCGATCGCGTCTGGCCGTGCCACGTCATCGACATGCGGACCCTTTGTCGGCCTCGCTCGCGCAATGCGATGCTGTGAACCATAGCGTCGGCCATGCCGCGCCAGCTTTATCGATCGGCCGACCGATGGGCCCGACCTGTCAGTGCCTCAGCACGGTTTCGCCCGAAAAGGGAAAGCGCGTTTTCCCTGTGAAAGCGTACTTTCCATTTTCGGCAGTTTTCTGATTTTCAGTGTTTATTCAAAACCTAGATATTCATTTAGCCATAACTTTTGAATCATTTAACCAAATTTGATGAAATAAATTTCTAAATTCATATAAAATTCAGTAGATTCAGAATATACAAAAATATTTCAGAATTGAATTTTATTTGAAATTCGAATTTAAATTCAAAGAAAAGGTTAGAAATATGCCATTCATGAAAATTTTGCAAATAACCTCCAAATTTAGTAAAATAAATTTTATTAGAATCCTTGTAATCTCAGGAACCAGAATCTGTAAAAATACTTAGGGTGTGTTGTAAGAAAAATCTAAGTTATAAAATGAGTAGAAAATAATGCAATAATGGTTTAAATAGATCAAATCTTTAAATTGCAAAAGAAAACAAATAACTCATGTAACCATTCCTGAAATTTGTGAAAACATTTTATTTGAATATTTCCATCTGATTTCTTTTTGGCTCTATTGAAATTTGGTATTTGTTATATGTTGACGTACGACGTGTAGAATCCGACGAAAACGGTGTGTTCGACGAACAAGAGCTCGAAGTCGAGGATAATCAACAAGGCAAGCAAACCCCTTTGATCATATTGATCCCAGTTTTATAAATTTTTTCATTAAATGTTTTACTGCATACTTTATTTTGTTAAAGTCTGCTATATTTCTGTAATGGTAATTGTACCAAGAGACTTATAGAACTTCCTTGATAAGTAGAAAATTGTGAACCTTGAAAACCCTAGAATAGCTTAGACAATATTTAATGTCAATCTGGGTTACTCACATTTAGTGAAATGCTTAGCCAAAGCTAAATGAAGATAAAGCTGTGATATGATTAAAGACTTTGGACATGACATTTAAATGGGTATGACCATTTTTGTGGTTGGTATTTGGTTGGAAAATGAAAATAAAACTATGGTTTAGATGCGGGCAATTATTAGCAATAGCCGGTTGTGCATGTCTTTGCACGTAGTGTAGGGTGGAGATTATTGCCCGTGTCGGATTAAGGACCGAACTATGAGTTGTTTTCAGGCCAAGAACATTCATACAACCACAAGTGCTGGTATGGGACAACTCTAACTTATTAAGTTGTTTAAAACTAGCTTTGCACTTGGAAGGCCGGAGTAGTACGAGCTGTTTCTTAATGAATTGCTCGACGGGACGTCCACACCGAGGTGATCATGGATTAAACGTCTACCAATATAACGGTGTATGCCATACTGTGGGTAGTTCCATCATTTCTATGCTCTGAGTTCTTACACCACAGAATGGGTTATCGTCACCGTGCTGGTGCAAAGTGTGAGGCCCCCATTTTTGATAAATCAATACCAAAAATGGATACCATGTGCATACAGTACTAGTCCCATGATCAGTAGCTAGTACGCACAAATACAAATTGTTATCACAGTCATACACAAACTTTATTACACAATGAAGTAAGATTACATATTATTTTACAATACCAAAAGTAAAATGCGATGGAGACAACATCCTGTAGTGTGCCTTTTAACCCATTGTCCCACAGGCAACTGACAAGGAAAATCCTTAGAAATAGTCATCGTTAAATTCCCCGTATCCTGCATCAACGTAAGATTCGTCGGGGAAATCTGTCCCTTCACCTAAAAATATCAACAGTGGCAAGTTGAGTACTTACGTACTCGCAAGACTTATGCAAAACCTAAAATACATGCAGGCCATTTCAAAGAAAGGCTATCAAGGTTAATTTGCGTAAAGCTGGTTTGAAATGTAAATACTGAATAATAGATTGCAAAATGGCATTTAAATAAAAGCAATTTAATATTGAAAGTGATAGAATGTAAGCATCAATAAATCACGAATGTTTGGGTATACTGATCATATTTAAAATCATTTCTTTCCGCACACAGCGGAAATGACCAACACGTGGTAGAAACCATATTTTATGAAAATAAGCAAAACAGCTAACTATGTGATGACTTTACCAAGTGTCCATGACCGCGGACGCGGCTAATCGATTAGTTTTACACTCTGCAGAGGTATACAGCTTTCCCCACAAGACATGACTGACTCTTTGAGCAATCGATATTTGCACACTGCCTTTGGTGTGCCGCAGAGTCATGTTATAATCTGTTACATTATTTAAACCTAACTTTGCACCAGCACGGAGGAGGACAACCCCATTTTGTGGGGAAAAAACTCGAGCATAGAAATGATGGAACTACCCACAATATGGCGTACATCGTTATATTGGTAGACGTTTAATCCATGATCACCTCGGTGTGGACGTCCCGTCGAGCAATTCATTAAGAAACAGCTCGTACTACTCCGGCCTTCCAAGTGCAAAGCTAGTTTTAAACAACTTAATAAGTTAGAGCTGTCCCATACCAAAGACTTGTGGTTGTATGAATTTTCTTGGCCGAAAACAACTCATAGTTCGGTCCTTAATCCGACACGGGCAATAATCTCCACCCTATTCTACGTGCAAAAACATGCACACACGGCTATTGCCAATAATTGCCCGCATCTAAACCATAGTTTTATTTTCATTTTCCAACCAAATACCAACCACAAAAATGGTCATACCCATTTAAATGTTATATCCAAAGTCTTTAATCATTTCACAGTTTTAACTCATTTAGCTTTGGCTAAGCATTTCACTAAATGTGAGTAACCCAGATTGACATTAAATATTGTCTAAGCTAATCTAGGGTTTTCAAGGTTCTCAATTTCCTACTTATCAAGGAAGTTCTATAAGTCTCTTGGTACAATTACCATTACGAAATATAGCGACTTTAATAAAATAAAGTATGCAGAAAACACTTAATGAAAACATTTATAAAACTGGGATCAATATGATCAAAGGGGTTTGCTTGCCTTGCTGATTTTCCTCGACTTGAACTCCGGTCGTCGAATGTACCGGGTTCGTCGGGTTCTACACGTCGAAGGCGACATAGAATAAATACCAAATTTCAATAAGGCCAAAAGAAATCAGATGGAAATATTCAAATAAAATGATTTCATAATTTCAGGAATGGTTACATGAGTTATTTGTTTTCTTTTGCAATTTAAAGATTTGATCTATTTAAACCATTATTGCATTATTTTCTACTTATTTTATAACTTAGATTTTCTTACAACACACCTAAGTATTTTTACAGATTCTAGTTCCTGAGATTAAAAGGATTCTAATAAAATTTAGTTTACTAAATTTGGAGGTTATTTGCAAAATTTTCATGAATGGCATATTTCTAACCTTTACTTTGAATTTAAATTCGAATTTCAAATAAAATTCAATTCTGAAATATTTTTGCATATTCTAAATCTACTGAATTTTATATGAATTTAGAATTTTATTTCATCAAATTTGGTTAAATGATTTGAAAGATATGGCTAAATGAATATCTAGGTTTTGATTAAATACTAAAAATCGAAAATTGCGAAAATGGAAAGTACGCTTTCGCTGAAAACGCGCTTTCCATTTCGGCGGAACCGCTGAGGCGCCGACAAGCCGCCCATCGGTCAATGATCGATCGCATTCTGGCTGGTCGACGCTACGGGCATGCGGATCGCGCTGCTGCTGCGGTGGCGACATGCGCTGGTCCGATGTCACGGCTATGGCGCCCAACAAGACGCCTGGGTGACAGTCGGGCCCGCTTAGCGGTGACCACGAGCAGATCAGCGGAAGACGAGCTCACGGGCGGCGAGCATCGCGGAATCACGGAATGGGTTCCGGATTCATGCTCAGCACACTTGTGCGCATCTTTGGGTGGTGGCGCTTCGGCCGGAGATGGCCGGAGGCGGCCTGCCACCGGAGAGGGGCGGCGGAGCTCACGGCTCACCGGCGTTCTCGCAAAACGAGACCTTCCCGAGCTTGAAGATCACTACCAAAAGCATCAGTGGACTTCAAGGATCCCATTTATGGGTTTAGTTCAAAGAATGAGCGGCGGAATAGAGGTCTCACCGTGCGCGGTGGCGGCGGAAGAAGAACACGGCGGAGGAGCTCGCCGGGGAAGAAAGGACTTCGGCTGGGGCTCGGGATGGACTTCAGGAGGTACGAGGAAGCTTTAGGCGAAACGGATTGGGACGAAATGGGCTGGAGTGGAAAATATGGCGTTTGGCCCTCTTTGCGGTTTTCGCCGGAATTGGAGACGATGACGAAAGCAACGGCGGAATGGCTTGCACTGGGAGCTAGCTGGGTCGGCGGCGAAGAGAGGAGGGGCTTTTATAAGGGCTAAGAGGCGGTTGGAGCGAGCTGGCGCGAGAAAGACCGAGAGGCGGCGTCTCTGCGCGAGAGAGCGAGCGGGAGAGAGGAGAATAAGACGCCGTTGGGTCGCTGACGCGTGGGGGCGAGGTGGCAGCGACTGTCGGCCGAGCTGGCTCACTGACAGCCCGGGCCCACATGTCAGCGGCGGCAAGAAAAGAACTCTGGAGAAGCCTCACGACCGAACGGGATTTCAACGGAAATTTCAACGTTCAAACGGGCACGAAAATTTATGAAATTTTTACCATAGGTCGGCAAGGATATTACCAGCCTCCTGAAAAATTTTCGCCATTTTATGATGCATGATTATTTTCATAAAATTCTGACATTGCAACAGTTGCTACATTGCCCATTCTGTTTTTATTTTAATTTGCGATTTAAATGAAGTTATTATTTTACAAAACTTTTTATGATGATTTAAAATGACATTTTACACCTTCTGTAAAAATTACAGATTTTAATTATTATTATTTAATTTAAAAAAAATCTGACATTGCTGTTTTCCAGATTATTTATTCACTGTTTTTGAATTTTTAAAATTATAAAATGAATTAATAAATTATTGATATTTTTACTGAAGATTGATACTGTTTTTATGTCGGCAAGATAAAAATTTTGGGTCAGGATGATCTACAGATATTTTTACCAAATTGTTTTACCATTTTACCCTGAGATTTCTACCCATGTTTATCTTTGATTAATTATTATTTTTATAAATTCAGCTTACCCACCGACTTAAGCAAGCTGAGGAGAGCCCTCAGATATTTTTAGAACCTTTGGTGAATTTTTGTTGAATTAACATTTTTACTTTTTACCATTTTCTATTTACTATATTCTTCATTTCACATTTTTGCATTAAAGAAAAGCCAAAAGAATATTCAGAAAATCCAGGAAATTCAGAAATTTCGAAAATAATGCACAAAATATTTTTATTTCATTTTTCTTTATTTTATGATTTTTGAGGCTGTTACACAAAGTTAGGTTTAAATAATGTAACAGTTATAACATGACTCTCTGCGGCACACCAAAGGCAGTGTGCAAATATCGATTGCTCAAAGAGTCAGTCATGTCTTGTGGGGAAAGCTGTATACCTCTGCAGAGTGTAAAACTAATCGATTAGCGCGTCATGATCATGGACACTTGGTAAAGTCATCACATAGTTAGCGCTTTGCTTATTTTCATAAAAGTGGTTTCTACCACGTGTTGGTCATTTCATTGTGTGCGATGAAATGGTTTTAAGTATGATCAAGATACCCAAACATTCGTGATTTATTGATGCTTACATTCTATCACTTTCAA
Source organism: Otatea glauca (assembly GCA_036346275.1). Classification (NCBI taxonomy): domain Eukaryota; kingdom Viridiplantae; phylum Streptophyta; class Magnoliopsida; order Poales; family Poaceae; genus Otatea; species Otatea glauca. The sequence continues at coordinate 60,573,948 of CM070721.1, forward strand.
TATTAAATTGCTTTTATTTAAATTCCATTTTGCAATCTATTATTCGTATTTACATTTCAAACCACTTTATGCAAATTAACCTTAATAGCCTTTCATTGGAATGGCTGCATGTATCTTAGGATTTGCATAAGTCTTGCGAGTACGTAAGTACTCAACTTGCCAATGTTGATGTTTTTAGGTGAAGAAACAGATTTCCGACGATTCTTACGTTGATGCAGGATACGGGAATTTATCGATGAATTTATCTAAGGATTTTCCTTGTCGGTTGCTGTAGAACAATGAGTTAAAAGGCATACTACAAGAATTTGTCTCCACCGCAGTTTTACTTTTGGTATTGTAAAAATAATATGTAATCTTACTTCATTGTGTAATAAAGTTTGTGTATGATTGTGATATCAATTTGTATTTGTGCGTACTAGCTCCTGATCATGGGACTAGTACTGTATGCACATGGTATCCATTTTTGGTATTTATTTATCAAAAATGGGGGCCTTACAGTAAGGGACAGAAGAAATTTTAGGACAGATTATGGTTTCTGCTAAAAGACTCTAATGCCCCTATTTAATACTGTGTCTCTATTAATTGGCAACATGTATGCATTAATTAATCACGATTATAGAGAATGACCTGCCTCGTTTTTGTTTTGGAATATGTGTGGTCGTATGTATCTGCATGCATTTGCATGCATGGGCACAAATTGAGGACACAATTTAAGGGGGAGAGCTCTCAATCCCTAATATTAGAGGACATAATTTGAACGCTTCTCTCCCTTGCTTTCAAGGACGGTGGGAGTAAGAAAGTGATCTTCAATGATAATTTGTCCAAAAAAATAATTTTTGAGATATTTTAAAGTTTAGACAGAAACACTGTCGGAATTGTATAAAATTAAGGAAGCTTTTTCATGCTATGAAAATTTATGGTACCATCATAAGACACCTAGGATCATACAGAAATTTTTTGAAAATATTTTAGCTTCGTTTGTTATGTTTTAAAAATAAAAAATAGAATTAGCATAAATAAGGCAGTAACCGTGTTAGAATTTTATAAATTTATTCATGTTTGATCATCACCTTAAATTTTTATGAGAAGTTAATAATTCTTTCATAACCCTTCTGTAAAAGTTTTAGAAAATTTGAACCTGTTTTGGCTACTCAATCAAAAATTGTAAACGGTATAAACACGCGCTCTGAAGTCCGAAAACTGGGAAGTACTACATTCATATTTCTTGGGAATTTTTTCATGTTTGATCATTATCTCAAAATTTTATGAGAATATCATCGATGCCTTCTAACTATGTACAATTTTTTTTATAATTTTTGCATGCTCGAAACTATTCCAAAAAAATGCAATGTCAAGTAGCACTTTCATATTTTTTGAGATTTTTTTATGGTTGATCATGATGTCAAAATTTTATGAGAATATGATCAATGCTTTATGAACATCAAAAAAAAATTCATAATTTTTTGTACTTATAACTATGAAAAACAAAATTTGAAAGAAAACCTAATGGCTAGGATAATTGGTCTTCGCTTTACAACACATTTTCTTTGCTTCATAGAAGACCATCTACCAAAATTTTCAAAAATTTCTAACGTCGTTAAAATAATTTTTCATTTTATTTCAATGTGCCGGTAAGCCTTTTAACAGGACAGTAGCACTGTTCGAATTTTCAAAAATTCATGAAGCTTGATAATCATCTGAAATTTTTGTGAGAATATTAGTTATGGATCATAACCATGCACAAAAAATTTCAATAGTTTATAACTTGATTTGTACCGTTTTCCATTCAGATCAAACTTGTCGGTCAGTGTTTTATCAGGATAGTACCACTCTCTGAATTTTTAAAAATTCCTCACATATGATAATCAGCTGAAATTTTTGTGAGGACATTATTTATGGATCATAACCATGCACAAAAAATTTCAACATTTTCTAACTTGATTTGTATCATTTTCCATTCAGATCAAACTGGTCGGTCAGTGTTTTATCAGGACAGTACCACTCTCTGAATTTTTAAAAATTCCTCATATGTGATAATCTGCTGAAATTTTTGTGAGAACATCTGAAATGTGTCAGGAACCTCCAAAAAAAATTTAAAAATTTTTCATTAACGTTTAGACCATTTTTCTGCTGGTGCAAAAAACCCGAAATTTCGGGTATTTTGTCCGAAATTTTGGATTTTTTTCGCCGAATTTCGGATTTTTCGTTTCCGCATGGACCGGATTTGAAATTTTAAATTCAAATTTTGACCGAAATATTTCCGAAATTTCGTCATCCGGTCAGGGACGAAATTTATTTCGAAATCGAATTTTCAAACCTTGAGGATCTACATTTGCAATCGGAGAGAACTCCACGTCAGTGTCAATTATTCAAAAAGAGCAATATATAGTTCAAGCATCTGTAATCGTAATAAGCTGTAACAGTGACGTGTCAGTTGTATGTCACTACCGAAACTACTTAACCCCGAAGCACTGTACAAAAACCTGGTCATTAAAGGAGGGCGGCTGCCTCTGGGTCGTCGTGTGGGGCCCAACTTTCAGGTGGTCAGCTGTCTATATCTGAATCTAGCGTCCGTCCAGGCCAAGCTGATTAGCTGAATGTCTCTACTGCAGGATTTTCAGTTGTCAGTCTTGACTGCTGTGTGTGTATTTAAATTAATTGCTTCTCTAAACAGTAATAAGGCACGCGTTGTCCAGTGACGATTTGACATCGACGGCTTCCTGTATACGAGCCGATTCAGACCCGTTCCGAACACTGAAATTTCATATTAGTTTTGTTAAAACTTCGTAGAAAATAGTTTAATTTTTATTAGAACCGAGAAAATTTTCTGTGTTCTAAACCGGTCCTCGGTGAAGAATCTATCTAGTGCCCGTATAATTGACTGATTGACCAAGTTATTTCAATTTAATTTTCCTGAAGTACTACTAGAGTGTAGACCGTAGAGATGACTGCAACGAACTGATCTGAACGGCTTTTTCTTCCTAAAGTAACGGTCTTTCTCCATTCACTCGTGGAAGAAAGCTGCCTGCAGTGAATTAACAATATGTATATATGCAGTACTGATCGATCCACTCGTCCTCAACCCAGCAAATTTCGTATATGTTTGTTCTTTTTTCCCCAGCAAAGTAGGTAATTTTTACTAGTTTACAACAACAAATTATCGCTTCAGAGTCAAGGGGACGGTGCAACTTGCCCCTTCTTTACACACACGTATATATATGGGTGTGTCTCTATCTATCCTTATCACATCTACCAGAATTCTCTGAGCAAGCGCACCACGTCAAGTGATTAATTAATTCAAGATTCTTTATTAAACCCACGTTGTAAATTCAGAAATATGATTTTAATAAACTTTAGTTGGAATACATGTGGTAGAACAACTTATAAATTGCACTGGAACACGTACTACGTACGTACATGCGGTACTGTGGTAGTCTTAATAAATTTCATTGTTTTGACTGGCAGTGTGTCACAAGTACCTTGTGTGTAATTGTATAACTGTAACTCTGAAGAGTGATACGGTCTCTCTGCCACCATATACATGCGATCTGCTTAAACTTACGGATTAGATTAACTAAGAATCAAATCTTACGTACAGGAGAACATGTGAATTCGTGGTCAACAAATCCAGACTCAATTTGCTATCTAAGCTATTTGATGCTGTCTAATCTATAATAGTGAATAAACGATACCGAATTGGCAAGCAGCAACCTTATATACTTACCCGCTTCTGCTCGATCTCCACCAAAACGCCATCCTACTCCAACTGACCTTGTTCTTTGCAGTGATGAAAAAGTACCATATCGACAACACTGCCCATACAATTTATATGCGTTAATAGTACTAAGTATCAAGCATAACTAGAATCAACTGAAATCCAAAGCAACCATCCTCTAAAGCGTACGTACGTAGTACGTGCAAGCATAGGAAATTCAAGAGCCAGAGGAGCCCTGGTGGTCACATATCCTGGGAAATTATTAGCCAGCATACAGTATTCATGTTCAAATAAGAAAGCATCGGCGGTGAGGACGAGGCATATATAGATCTGCATCGGTTGTTCCGGGAGACGAGCCGGCTGGCGTGCGACTCATCACTCACGACGCCTGCCTGATCACGGCGCGGAACATGAGGCAGATGGCAGCCAGGAATACCACGAACACGGAGATCACGGTGAGCATGGGAGTGATCAGCACCAGGTTCTTGGGGAACAGATGGTTGGTCAGAGACAGCACCGAAACAACCATGAGGAGCCAGTAGTGGTACACCGTCAACTTCAGGACAGGATTCAGCTTGGCACCGATCCTGGTAATGGCACCCCCTCCCATCTGTTTACATATGTGTGCAGCAGAAAAGGAAGAATTAACGACATAGGAAAGAAAATATGACATAAAGTCAGATGAAATATCATGTATTCGTACCTGCAAATGAAACGTGTGATCTATTTGTACAAAAGAATGTCCAACAAGATATATCATACGTAACTACCTAAAGTACCCGTTTGTCACTTACACCATGAAAAACAAGACTAGCTAGTAACTGATGGCACTAGTAATTAGTTATTCCAGCTGTCACACATCAGGTGACGTGAGGGATGCCTATAATATTAACTATGAAAAGGACTGCTGATTGAGTACATGCATGTCAGACAAGATCAGCTAAAATATAGAAACGTACATATGTGTACAAAGCCGATCACCTCACTAATTTTAGAGCAGTTGATTTTATCAAATACCTATTCCCTTTATGTACGTATATAACGTTCCACGAAGTAGTATATCCAAAACCAATCCATGCATTTATTTGGATAAAGTTTGACATCTTAAATCTGACATTACAAAAAAAATCGTTAGTTTTCCACACAAGACCTATAATTTGGTTTAAAAGCTTCTTTCTCAAGTTCAGCGACAAGGATATTAAAGTTCCTAAACAATGGGAGCATTACAAATTAGTACAAGTGAAGTACATTTGGCACAGACAGATATGTGTGTTCCGCTATAAGTGAATTAAAGGAATTGGAAGTATGAATACTTAGTTCACTCTTTAAATAAGGGACCGTGGATGAATGAAGAATTTCCTTCCATACCAACAAATAGGCCATCAATAACAAAGAACATAAAACTTGTTTGGTGTATGTACTACAAGAAATTAGCAAGAGATCGAATAAGGGTGTACTCTACATCTAGTCCGCATTCAAAATCAGCTCTATGCATGGCCTTACGACCCATGAATGCATGTACAAGTACAATATAAGTATGCTCTCTACCATAGTTTTTAGTGTATGCCTACTAATATTTCATGTTAACAAACTCAGCAAGTAGTATAGTTACCTTTCCAAATCATAAACAATGGTGGAAAAGCAATATATATATATATATATATATATATATATATATATATATATATATATGTATGTATGTATGTGTGTGTGTGTGTGCACGCGCGCATGTGTTAATTTTGATGATGAGTAGTGAAATTTTCCTAGCTTTAATTGCCAAGAGAATTGAAAGAGGGTAATAGTTATTGTTATTATTCCAGTTTTTTTTTTTGCGAGAAAGTGGATGAGTGAAAAACAAGAGTCCAAATGCTAACTCTCTCATGAAAAGAAAGGAGGCAAGTAATTATCCAGAAACAAACCACTTTTCCAGCTCTGTCCACATGATGAAAGATTGATAAATCAAAAGAACAAATCAAGAGCACTTCGATGATTATATAACGGCGATAGTATAATTGGTTCGAGAGGATCATTTTTTTAGATAATGAAAGAATACATCTTTCGGCCTCTGCATCATAACATGCACATAGCCAACCATTTATTACAAAAGAAAAAAATGTCAAAAAGAAATCCCTAACATGAAATTTTAAACAGGCTATTACAGACATGAAACCAAAAGCCTCATAGGAGGGAACATCAAAGGGAAAATAGGGTTAGACATCTCGGATCCATGGCTGGCGTTGAGTACGTAAATAGGAGATCAATCTGAATCTATGTGCGGAATCACACAACCAGCTCGATCGAACGATGCAAAAAAAAAACAAAAACAAAAAAAAGGAGGAAAGGCATGATCGGAAGAGGTGAGGCAGTGTGTACTACGGGAAAAAAAGGCAAGTGTAGACTTCTTACTAGATGAACGCGCAGATCTGCTGGAATCAGCGCGTTTTGTTCACCTGATCCGGCCGTGGCCAGAGCTGGAGCAGCAGCATCCATGTCCGTCAACGCCTTCTCCAAGTCCTCCATGTCCCTCGCCTGCTCGATCCGACAAGCAAAAACAGAAGAAAGTGGGAAGAAAGGGGTAATTAAGCAGGTTTGTGCCTTGAGTTGACACAATTCAGATCAGTCTCACATACCATCGAATCACGTAGCTAGGGATTCCTTCTTCCCACGAACTTACTCTGTGATCAGAAGCAAAATCAGGCAAGTTCTTGTGCTTAATTAGGGGAGGAAGGGCAAAAGAAAAGGGAGGCAAGAAAAAAACGTCAACAAATTATATGGTGAGCTCACCAGGTCAAATTGAACCGTATTGATGGGAGACCAAGCGATTGATTTAGCTAAGTACGAGAGTAGAACAAAAGCAAAATCGATCCTCAGCAAGGAAACTATGGCGGATGGAAAAACAAGGATGGAATTGCTTGAGCTTAGGGGTTGTAGGTGAAAAGAAGATCAAGGGAGGTGAGGTCCCGAGAGAGAGAGAGAGAGAGGTGTTAAATTTGTGATTGGCCTGGCCTGGTGATGATGAACGTTTGATCGGTACAGCCGGATTCAAGAGGGATAACGGAGATCAGAGCAGGACGGCATCCATAGTACGCGCGCAGGGTGTGCCCGTGGAAGCTAACAGTGCGTACTACCTTTGTTTGTAGAGAGAGAGGGGGGGGGGGGGTTGTCAGGTGTGTCGTGTAGAGAGAGAGAGAAGGGGGGGTGCGTACGTACTACCTTTGTTTGTAGAGAGAGAGAGAGAATTGCCGTCGTCGGTAGGGTACCATGACTACCATCCAATCGCAATCCATCCATTCCTCCAATGTAGACACGCTGCTGACTGCTGTGCTGTGTGTGCCAATCAACTCGATGCGCACCAGTAGCTATGCTAGCTACAAATTTCCTAGGAATGAATATACATATTTCCTACACATTTCCTAGGAATGAATTATATACATATTTCCTACAAATTTCCTAGGGAGGTTCCGAGAGAGAGAGAGAGAGATGCTTTCGCGGGTGGTACCTCGCTCATCACGACGGTACGTATGACGGCAGTTTCCGGTACGTGGAGCAGTCTGCTTGGTGCTTGCATGAAATTAAGCATGTGCGTGTTCTTTTGGTTATCCGTCGGATTTGGTTTGAACTGCACACATGCATAATTGGTATCATTGGTTCGACCATCGATCTGTCAGAAAAGAAAGAAAGAAAGAAAGAAAGAAAGGAAGGAAGGAAGGCACAAGATTAATATTATTCATCCACGAGGCGAAATCTGACTCAAAATGTCTGGCGTTGTTAGCAACATGATTCTTCTTTAGTGGAAATGTGCTGAAGGTGAATCTATCGCCCCCTCGATCATATCCTTTAGCTAGATCGAATAAAAAATAAGAAAAATTAGCGATTTGATTTCTATAAGACTTTCGAAGTAACATCAAAAAATAACTAAAATTCAGAATAATAATTAAATTAAAAATAGCAAATCAAAAGAAAGAGTTCACGTCCAATTCAATCAAAATTAACTAAAATTCTGAATAAAAATTAATTAATTGTTTGCTTTCCATATAAATTCCAAAGTAAAATCCACAAATCTATAACTATACTAATTAAGCACCTCGAGGAAGCTACTATGTTAGCTAGAAAGATTTAGCCATCCGTCTGGTAGATTCGAGTTATAACGGCTCAGAATAAAAGAAAGTCTATTTCAAGTACAACATAAAGTAACTGCAATTTAGAATAAAGAAATTAGAAATTTAATTTTTCATATATGTTATATTAAGCTACCGATATAAAAGAAAGAGTGAAACTACACAACGGTGTACCGTTGCAACGGTATAACAACAAGTTCCATTTAATTTCAAAAGAACGATAAATTTTTTTTGTATTTCAGTGGGTTTCACATATTTATAGAAAATTTCAAGTCAAAAGTTTTGAGGGTTTCAGGTTTGAACCTCAAGTTTCGCCAAGTTTCATCCGATGAGCTTGTAGCAAGTTTCATCGTTTTTCAACAGGTTTCGTCAAGTTCAAACTAAAAGTTTTGACAAGTTTTATAAAAAAGAACAACGCAAAAAAAGAGCAAAATATTATAATATGCTCACTAAACGAGGGTCATGTGATTTAACGGATCTCATCACCGGCGACGATGAACACGATCAGATCGTAAGGGTTCTCAGTCCTGCGTCATGGTGAGACGTAATAGGTGGAAGATAGAGCGGTTGGGCAGCGAGATTAAAAACGGAAAAGAAACAAAAATACTATGGCGTCACGTTATTGGGCCTGGGGCAGGCTGATTGGACGGCTCTGATGCCTAATGGGCTATCTTTATGTTTCTTTCGCTGAAGGCCTTTCTATCTGGGCCAAAAGGGCCGTACTTTCAAAATGGGCTATTTATTGTTCTGGTGGGTTGATCTAAACTATTACTACTGTACTTGTTCTAATAGAACGTAGGATCCAACTATTAAACTACAAGTACTACAGAGAATCCAAACAGCCGCTCACATGGCCTGGTCCACCTGGGGCCTGGGCTACCCAATGAGGACTTTTGGCCCCTTCAATTTACTTCTTCCTCCCTAGCTAGTATTTCAGACTTCAACTTATCATCTGTGCAGCTAGCAGATCGACCAAAGAATCACGACAGCATAAAGCATAGCCAGATGTAGGATTCTTTGTGTCTGATTGTGCACATTCTACATTATGGAGAAACTACTTCTAATCGTGGGAGAATTGGATCGAGCCGGTTGCGCGTGGAGGTGGAGGATCGGACCGGCGAGAATCAGTTGGTACCTAGATTCTAATTCTATACAGAGGATAGCCTATAATTGTAGAAGAAGCTGTCTAAAATCCTTCTGTTTCATAAATAATATGATTTTTTAAGTGGAAGCTAGACAGAAGGTATCCCGTAGACGAAGGGGCGTAGTGCTGTCATACGGCGAAACTCCAGAAGTTTGTGGTGCAAGGTTGCCAAAATTCCCCGGCAAAACAAAGAGCGGCAGGTAAAGCCTGGTTTCCATTCAGTGTCAAGCCCTCAACACAGGTCCATGCTAAAGGAAAACGTAGAAGCTAGGGAAGAAGAAACGGGATAAAAAACCGCCCAATACTGGTGGAAAACTCGTGCAGAAATCAAGAGCAAATTAACAGGAGCAGGTACGTACGTACGTACATGTGCGTGCGCTCAGATGCGCGCGCGGGGGCTCGGGAGCTGCGCGGTGTAGCATAAATCCCATCGGCCGGCGTGCGGCTCAGGCGACATGGCGAGCGAGAGCTCGAGCGGTTGACCTCCCAAGAGCTAGAGAAGCACGGCCATGGAGGGCATGGATAAGCAGGCTAGGGAGATGGTTGAGACTTAAAATAGACGACCCGTGAGGCGTGAGGTCGTGACCCATTCGGTTTGGTTAGAAAATTCACACCACTCAGCTGCTCCGATCTAGCAACAAAGCTAGTGCTGCTTGTTAATTAGTTAATCTATTAATTGGAAAAAGCAAGTTGTGCCGGCCTGTTGGTCTTAATCAATTGTTAGTTTGTTACCAGTGGAGTAGTCCTAGTAGAGTGAGAGCACAGCTTAAGATGCTTGTAGGAATGCGTGCTCAACAATCAACATACATGATCTCTGGACAGGTGTCTAGCAGCTAGCATGCATATATCAGAGTTAACAAACGCTACGTCGTCGAATTCTGTTAGGCTGACGGCAGAGGGGCATTTTGAACCGTCGGATATTTGTGGGGGCCAATATGCTCAATACAGATGTAGAGGAAAATCAAACTTCGCGTGACTTCCAGTTTTTTTTTTTTTTTGGTTTTTTTTTAGATTGATGCATCGTCTGTTTCTGATTCACGCTCATGCCAAGAGAAAACCATTCTACTTACAGATATTCATGTCCCTCTAACCGTTGGATGTAAAGTGCGGACATTCAAGATATATGGAACCCCAACGAAGTTTGAAAGAAAAAAGATATATAATACTACTTGCTCTGTTTCAGAACATTCGGCACGTTTGACTTGACCGGTCACACTTTGTTATTTTTTATAACTAATATTTTTCTAGATATTTAGCTTGTCTGTATTAGGATGATATCGTAAAATTTATCGTAACACATATTTTTACAATATTATACTCCTATAATATTTTATAAATATATTAATATAAAATTAACTGTCAGAGTTTTACTTTTGAAGATTATAAAATATAAAGCGTATTTTATAAATGATCTTCTTTATAAATATAAAACGTATTTTATATTTAAACATAAAATTAGTGTGATGTTCTCTATATATCCTATAAATATTCATCTTTACTTCATATTTTTTATATGCATTCATTGAATAGTACAGCACTTACTGATAATAACTAGAAATAATCTAGTTATTTTTAATATCTAGATTCGGTCTATGTGTCAAATATATCTCGTAAACTTGGATGAGATAGTAAATCTCATAGACCACGCGCATAGGAAAAATGAAACAGTACGCGCAGAACATCAGCCGTAAAATAGCGGAACTTTTGGTCTCAAAAAGCTGAAGGAATTAGGAACACCCTGATCGAAACGCACATCTAAATATCAAAACTGAAAGCAAAATAAGGAGGAAACGACGTACGTGGTTGGCGTCATGTGCGGGGCGGGGCCTACATGAAGGGGGCGGGCCGAAGGCCAAGAAGAAGGCAGCACAAGCACGACGGCGACGGCGGGTGCCCGGCGAGCTTTGTTAGTTGGTGCCATCGGCAGCGGAGACGGCTGGATGGGTGGACCTGAAGAGCTAGCGAAGCATGGCCATAGACAAGTAGTGATTAGTAAGGAGATTGAATGATTGATTACATATACACGATCTTGCCTAGGAAATACACACCACTCATTTCCTGGGATGATGATAAGTTGGTGACCTAACAACGAACAAGTGGTCGTCGGTTTATTCATTTCAGCAGCCAACAGGATCTTCTACGGCAGATTACACAAAGGGTAGCGTAACACTCGGTCGTTTTGCGCGTCGTTCTCTTTCCTTGTATTATTTTCGTGGCATAGATACGTGTATTTAGGCTTAGGTTTTTTTATTATAGTTTAAAATCAGATTTTTGCCCTTAAGCAACTTCAAAGTAGTTAAGAGATTAGTATCTTTTTGTAATTTTATCCAAAGTATTGGTCTAAAACAAACCCACAATAAAACAGAAACATCTCTCCCGTGCCTTTTGACTTTTAGTTACATATAAGCTTATAGCTTTTAAAAAAACCAATTAAAAAATTATTCATTTGTTTAAGACTTGACTTTCTAGTTTTTAAGCTGGAAAAATATCCAAACAAACGGAACCTTAGATTGATTGTGTTCGTTCACTTGGGATGGCTTGCGGAGCTGGGCTTACGGAAGTACCAGAGGAATTCTGCTGGGCTTAGCTTTACTGGCCTGTTTCAGGATAGATTCGAACAGCAGATCTTGCAGCCTAAATTACACCATTGCAAAAAAAAAAAAAGTCAAGATTTTTTTTCTCCAATTAATATGGGAATTTATAGTTTTTGTTTTTCCGATTAATGTTGCAAAAAAAATGGTCAAGATTTTTTTTTCTCAGATTAATGTGAAAATCTCTATTTTTAACATAAGGCATAATCAATTTGTAGACATGCATCTGCTGCCAAATATTTGATTAATCTATAAATATATATACGGGAGTAAACAATACACATTTTTATAACAAAAAGAAACAGTTCATTGTGTTCACAAATTAAAATGAGGCCACACGGTTCCAGCTAGATAGATAGATAAACTATACAGTTACTATGTACACAAATGATTAATTTAGGATGCCTTTCCCTTCGAACTGTCCATCTGTTGTGTGTTTCATTTACGCGCGAGAGATTTAGCTGGCTGGAGACCTTCAATATCTGATAGGGAAAAGGAACAGGGCATAGAAACCCCCGACGACGGTGGACGCAGCCATCAGCCACACCACGACGGCGACGAGCAACGGCATCAGCGCGGCGACCCTCCACGAGAACATCGCCGTGAGTAGCGTAGACGAGAGCCAGACACCAACTTTTGACCCAAGTTTTGCCCGCGAGTTGGCCGGAGCCCTCTCGAACTGCCGCAAGCACAAGAACAGCAGCACGAGGCTGAGGTACGATGCGACAACAAACGTTATGCCGCTGATGTCTCCCTGCGATCTGTGGATGGCTATTGCTGAGTTGAGAGTAAGGAGACCGAACCCCAGGTACGTCGTCCTTGAAGCCATGGCAAGCTCTTACAGAGATACTCAGATATCTATCGATCTCTCCAGTTCCAGGGTTTGTATATAGAGCTTACGAGGTCGGTTTAGATTGCGTGCCCTCTGCTTTGCGTGTGTTCCCCGCTTTTGACCATGACATCGATCGTGTTCCCCAAGTTCCGTTAACTTGTTTGGAACTCCCTCTGGTCAGAAACATAGAAAGTATTTTGACCTTCCATCAATCCCCATTCTGTAAATGTGCTAAATTGCATGGAATGGAGTCAAGAAGATGGAATTCTAAGTGCAAGCGCATGTTCGTATCCAAACTTAAACCACAAGTCTGCACGTAGAAATTAGGGGGGAAACACATAAGAATAATTGCTGAGCTGAGGCTCATCCAGGTGTTTGTTTATCGCTGTCCTTGTCCATACTAACTGAACGGAATTATAGATTCTCCTAGGAAGCCACGTAATGGAATGAATATCGTGACTAAATCGGAGCCATCAACCCGAGAGATGGAGCAACAAGCAAAACAGGTCATATGTTTTGCTTAGTTTTGCTCCGCGTAGTGGAAGCGATGAATTCAACCGTAAGAGGAAAGATTCCAACGTTTTGCCTAGTTTAGCCTTGTTCAAGAATAAACACGACAGTAGTCCAGAGCCACAGTATATCTGACATTTGACAGCACACTTGTGTCTTCTATTACAAATCCAACGTGGAGTACATTAGACCATGGCGCAAACATGTTCCAACAAGTAGTGCTTCTATACATCACTCTCTTAATACAGGTTGTACAAATTTTGAAGTAAACAAAGGGTAAATAATCATCATCTACTCTTCATTCATGCTTCTCTCCTTACAACAGGAAGAGCACGATAAGAATAGAAACCATACAACTACAAAAGGATGCGAGCAAACTAGACTACTGGAGCGCCGCAAGAACCTAATTAAGCAAAACTTAGCAAGAATCCACGAACAAGTGAAGATTAGTTGCCACCGAACAACTAGTCCTAGAGAGCCCTCGCAATGGCGACGCCGATCCTCGCCGCTCTCGGGAATTGGTCGGCGACGAGCACCAGCAGCCCGAGCCACACGCGGAGGCGGATCGAAGAGCATGAAGGCGACGAGGGCGTGCGCCGGATCATCGGCAGTAGAGGGGTTTGTGGCGGAGGAGATGATGATGGACCCAGCGGTTGAGATGACGAGGACGCCGGAGTTGACTATCAGGAGTCGAACACGGCGAGCGGCGCGCCCACGGTTGGCGAGGGCTGGCATTAGAGAGATACTCATATTTATATGGGAAAATTGACTATATGCTACAAAGTTAGTAGACACTTGATAATATGCAATATAGTTAAACTACACTGATAAAATACTACAAAATCTTACAAAATCTATCTATTATAATATTAAAGCAAAGCAGAGGCAAAAGAAGTCACCACGTTCACTCTCAAAGCAAAAAATTCTAACATTAATCGGAGGAAAATAAAGAAAGATCTACACCGTTGATCATGATGGGTTCAGATTATAACGGTCTAGATTAAACGAAAGAGTTTGTGTCATATACAATACATAAATAATTGAAATTCAGAATAAAAATAAAATAAAATTAGAAATTTGATTTTCATACGATTAAAAGAAAGGGTCCAAGTACAAAAAAATTTGGAACAAAAAATAAAAGATAATTAATAATCTAATTTCCATATGAACATCAAAGTAAAATTGAAATTCAGAATAAAAAATAAAAGATAATTAGTAATGTGATTTCCATACAAACATCAAAATAAAACTGAAATTTAGAATAAAAATTAGTAGTTGAATTTGTATACAAATTCCAACATAAAAAACTGAAATTCGGAATGAAAAATAGAAAATAGGAATTTGATTTACCTACAAACGTCAAAATAAAGAGTCCACGTCAAGTACAATAAAAAACCAAAATTCCCTGTAAAAATAAAATAAAAGTAGCAATTTGATTTGCATACGAACATCAAAATGAAAATAAAAATCAAAACAAGAATCAATTGAAAATTAGTAATTGGATTTGTATACGAATACCAACCTAAAACTAAAATTTAGAATAAAAAACAAAATAAAATTAGCAATTTAATTTCCATACGAACTCTAAAGTAAAATCCCTAAATAGCTTAAATTTGAAATAAAAATAAAATAAATACCAATTGGATTTGTATACGATTCCAACCTAAAACTATATTAAAAAAATCTAAATCATTTATGATCCAACAACATACAAATATAATTTAGAATACAAACAAATAAAAAAATGCTAATTTGTTTTGCACAAGAATTCCAGTTCAATTTCCATATGAATTTCTAAATAAAATCCCTAAATAAATATAATTCGGCATAAAAATTAAAGAAATATTAGCTATTGGATTTCTGTATGAATTCAATAAAAAATAACTAAAATTTGGAATAAAAATAAAATAAAAAGAGAAAGGCCAAAACTAAAGGAGCCAAAAGCCACGATGACGAGTGGTGAGCGTCTGTATTATTGAAGAAGAAAGTAGTAAAAGAAGCTTGATCATAGGGAGCCCTTAGTACATAGAAGATGAAGCTTGGCATGGGAGACGAGCTGTAGAGGATATATATATCCATTGGGTAGCTAGAAATGTACCATTGCTGCTCAGGGACATGACAACACACACGATGGTGGGAAATTCTCCATATTATTAGATAACGGCTAAAGCAAACATGCTAGCATCATAGAAGATGGGAGGTTGCCGCGTTAGTATGGAAGCAATATCGTTGAGTTGGCAAACATCGAATAAGAGAAGCGACAGATATGGGAAGTGTAAATCAAGCATGTATAATAACTTACATGTGTATATGCATGCATGAATTCGTTTGAATCAAAACAAGTTGCAATAAACTCAGAGTAGAGATGGCGCTACTTTATGGAATCGGGTTGGGTCCACTGGTGATAGCACGACGGGTGTCCCCGGTAGGGATAAGCAATACTTTACATGTATGCATTGCATATTGATATTGTAACGTTCAGCATTAAGTAATAATTGAAGAGAAATAGAAGATAGTTATACGATAGAGTATTGCATTAAAAGGGTAGCAGTTGAGAGGGATCGATAAAAAATTAGGCTTGCTATTGGCGGTTGAAGCAGAAAAGCTGTGGAGTGATTAATAAGTGATATAAGACATATACTTCTGCGGGGCAGCCAGCTTGTGAGAAAGGTACACTCAAAGGAAGTCGCACATGATGAATCAATGTATACGTGAGCAATGTATTCTAATACCATGTAATATAATCGGTGTATTACTTGAGATTAAATAGAGGTACATGTGTTCCATATATTTTGAAAAAAGAGAGTTACTAATGTTGAAAGAACATGGATATATAGCTATATGATCTATACAAGATGAAGAGTTGCTATGTTTCTAAGAACCCCCAACAACTTATTATTCTCAATGATTTTCTTCCATCGAAGCTTTTACTTCAATTACATCCCTTGAGTTGAATTTTACTTCAAGCTTCTAATGTCATTTCTAATATTTATGATGTCTTAAAAATCTAAATAGTCTACAAAATACGTTAATATATTCTCGAGCATATAAATTATATTATTTAATACTACAAACTGTTAAAAAAATCTAGCCGCCCAAAATCGCAGGTCACCCTGCTAATTTTATGGAAACTAGATGATTTGTCACATTCGCCACTTTCTACTATTTTTTTCTTTTTTGATTTTTCTCCCATGGGAAATGGCTCAAATGCTCCTCCCTGATTTTCCCCTTCATTAAAAGCCCGCTTCATTAAAGAATTTCTGATTGGGCTGCCGCACGCTTGCCCCACGGCCGCTGCAGCACTTGCATGTAACTTAGCTACTATTTGAAATTCTAGAGTAGTAATACGGAGTAACCATGTACTAATTCCTACGTTTGAAACGAACAGAGACGACCAAATTAACAGTGATCACCCAAAAGCTGCATAAAGTTTGGAGGATAATTTGTTCACAAGCGACAACAGCAACATCTCCTGTGACGGTCACGGAGCAGCATTTTTCGATACAACAACTACTTCGTATTTTAGCTTTACACAAGGATTAATATAGTAGTGAAATTAAGAAAGATATGAGAAAAAATGATTTTGATTTTCTTATAGTTATTTTCAAAATATAAAAAAGAATCTATACCCGTTTATAATGCACCTAAGTATTCTTTTCTACGTCCACCCCAAATAATGCACCCCACTAGAGATGGCCCAACCTTCATGCACTCAGCGAAACGTCCCCAGAAACTTGCCTGTATCAAAATTAACCTCTCAGATTTTTCCTCAGCTTTACTCACCCACATCCGATAGCCATTGTTCAATGTGTCTAACTCATCCTTGTGGCCCACAACAGATCTCCTCCCACCTCCAGCATCATCTCAAGGAAAAGGAAACAAATATTCTGGAATTAAGGAAAAGGAAACAAACGTTCTGGAAAATAAAAGGACCATATATTACTTGCTGGGAAAAGAAAACCGGAAGATAGTGTACTATACTAGTACTTTGTGTAGGTGGTATTAAATGAATACATATAGTTGAGAGAGAATAAATAGAGATCTACTAGAAAGAAACATCATTACATCTAAATACAAAACTTATATTTGTCAATAAGACCATTAAACCTGTACACATTATATTTCTCTCGATGGAGAGAACAAATACATAGCAATAACCATGACCATAGATTGGGTACAAGCACAAAGCGCACAACGCTTGCAGACGCCAAAGGAGAACCCGGAACCGAGGAAAACAAACGTGCTAACAAGAAGACCACGGTAATTAACGATCGATGCTTAGTTTGTCGTTATAACAATGCATCACAAGGTGTACATGTATACCTCTCTGAAGCTAGTTCCCCGGCACGACGAATTGGTTCAGGCCGACGGCGTTGGCCATGGCGGCGCCAACCCGTGCTGCTCCTGGGAGCTGGTTCGCCACCGGCGACAGCATGACGAGGAAAATTCCCAGGAGAAAGAGGAGCAAGCCGAGGAACGCGCGCACATCGTCGCCGCCGGGGTTGCCTACGGTGGAGATGACGAGGAGCGCGCCGATCAGGAGCAGAACACGGCCGGAGTTGAGGGAGAGGCGCTTCAGGTGGTCGAGAACGGCAGGGCCGGGAAACCGATCCTGCTCGTCGCGACGAGCCAAGTAAGGCATCGCCGGCTCGCCCATTTGCACCTCGTCACGACGTGCTCGCTTCCGGAGAGGCCAAGGTAGGCGCGAGAGGAGCAGAGGTGAAGCGAGAGCACAGATTATTTCAGAATTTCAGTGACAAGGAGAGTGTGTGCAACAACTTGGTACTAAATATATCGTAGTCATCGGTTGCGCGCCTTCCTCGAAGTTTTAACAGATTGTAGAGGAACTGAGCCAGGCGTCAAAACCAAAAGACATCGCCGGATTTTTAATTGAGAGGTGCGACCTACTCCCGTTTATCCTCCCCGCTTGTAAGTAACTTGCTATTAAATGTTCAGATACCATCCTTCGAAAGAAAAATGTTGCCAGTCAAACTCTGTTCTTCCAATAGCTGCAAGCGTACTGATATTGTGGGGCCCAGTTGGCAGCTGGGCACCCTCTCCACATCGTCTGATCGTATAGAAAGTGATTGAGCTTTTGGACTATCATACCTTTTCTAGCATTCATTTATCGATTAAAAGGCTTAGATCCTTCCAAAAAAGAAAAAAGAAGAAGAAAAGAACAAACCCGTCAACGTAGACAATGCCGGACTGCCGGTGGTCGTTATTGCGGTAGAAACTTACTAAGAAAGCAAGGATTCCAATATTCCATGTCACGGTGATGGCGACGACGCTACCTATATATTCCAATACACTGCAATTGCAGTTCTTTTTTTTATGAGGAGCGATATGACGATGCCTACGACCGGGTCTGGAATCCGGATACATGCATATTGTCCTTTCGGTACATGCTGAATCGCTGATCCACCCCGGCGTGCACACAAAATTAACATGGCTAAATCACAATTCAAGTGCTTCAAGTATAACAAAACTCTGCTGTGAGTACTTGTAGTTTGAGAAACTACTCGTTCATGTGTGTGTATCTGCAAACATTTTAGAATTGAACACTTTATCTCGAGAAAAAAACTACTCTCGTACCTTTGAATGCGGGCGGGACAAAAAGGATTCAGCAAAGTCAAGTCCATCAAGGGGATTATCTTATCTTTCTACAGCTTTGCTATTTTGTAAGTTGTTACATACTTTGTAATCTTGTTATTAACATATTAATATACTGATTAATACAGTAGGATCATTTCGTACTGTTTTTTCTTCAAAAATAACTTGTGACGCCGGCCGTGAAGTCGGTGTGGATCTCGCCGCCGCAGTTGTCGTCCGCGAGGC
The DNA here is from genome assembly GCA_036346275.1 of Otatea glauca. Lineage (NCBI taxonomy): Eukaryota > Viridiplantae > Streptophyta > Magnoliopsida > Poales > Poaceae > Otatea > Otatea glauca. The sequence goes on from CM070721.1 coordinate 60,592,696, forward strand.
CACGAAGCATCAAGTCGCCACGACATTTCCTGGGGAGGAGCGGCACAGTCTTACAGAGGACTGCTCTGTTTTTTCTCTGCAAATCTGCAGTTAGACGGACAAGTCCGGTTGCGCTTTCAAATGAAAACAAACCGCAAACCCAAGTACCGCGCGAAGTTACGCAAAGCGCAATTGAGGATGAGACTTCGCATAAGAAATAACTCATTCAATTGAGGGTTCTTTTTCTAAAAAAATAATTAATCAAAATTTAGATAATAGTTGAGCATAAATTGGAGACTAGGATAAAGAGATAATTAGAGGGAAGAATTTTGGGGAAAAGATGGTCAAGGGAGGAATATTGTAATTATTTGATATTTTAGATTTGAGGGTGTTATAGTAAAGTTCCTATAAATTCTCTCATTAATGAAGAGAACAAGATAAGATCTACACCGCTTACTTTGGTACGCACAGACTATAATAATGCAGATTAATCCTACGTAGATAAGAAACACTTTCATTAATAAAGAGAGTGAAGATCAGCACAATTTTACAATGAATGAAACTATATTTTCGAAAGATAATAAGAGTTATATAACAAATATAATATGTTATAATATCGAGCTATACAGGTACACGGGAAACTCCGCTAGTTTATATCAGCAGTATAAGCTGAAAATGGGCTTTCTTATCTTCTTGCAATGATAATACTGAGTGCGGACGGTCACGAGTCACGACACCCTAGGTAATGAAACGGAGCCATCCCAGTGCAGTCAGTATACAACACTACACAGTATCGTAAATGGGACTGAGACTGACCTCGAGCCCTCTTTTCCAGTATGGCCGGCCTATCTTACACTGAACAATCTCGTCAGGAGTTTTTTTAGCGGGTCGTCGACTTTGAGAACAAGATGAACAGAACTCATCAATCCACGTTGCCTACAGCACATCAGAAAACTCGTGCCTTTTATTATGAAACTGAAAGATTGAATAGGAGCAGAATAAAAACTTCTCTTCTCCAAAAATATTCAAACCTCTCTTATAAAAAGCCCAATCGAAAGGAAGAAGAGCAAATAAGTTACTTTCCCTTAAGTGCCAACTAAAATGCACAACCAAGAAGTACCGGATAGAGTTCCGATGCTCTCGGACAAACAGCAAACACTGCACGATCTCAAAACACAAGAACTAATTTGATCTTGCTCATGGGATATAAATGATCAAAGTGATATTGAATCAACTCCCATAAATCCTAGTAAGCTAGATCAAGAACTTGGTGAAAAGAGTTGTTGAGTGTCTAGATGATTGATATATGTTCCAGAGATACACCATCCATCAATCACTCATCCTTGGCTCAAGATCCAAGAGAGTTAAAAAAGAACCAAGAGAAAATAGAAGGAGTTGATTGCAAACAAAGCAAAGTAAGAAGAAAATAAATACGAATAAGATTCTTGCGTTGAAATTTTTTTTATTTCTTAGAATGATAGTTTACAAAACCTCACAACCAGGTGTGCAGAGCTCAGAGAGTATAAAGATATTAAAATCCTTCACAAGACTAGCATAGGGAAAGGCACTCCCTCTTTATATACCAATCTGGGAGCTCACTCACACTCATATACATGGGTTAACCCGAAACCCAACAACATAACAGGTTTTGACCATAAGCTTTAATGCTAACTTAACCTCTACTCCACCAGCAAACTCTTGATACAACGATTCTCATTCGCTTGAGTAGGGCTCAAGTTAGCATTTCAGCCATCCGCTTCATCATGATAGGTTTAGCTATATTGACTGTTCTGAACCCAGACTCCTCCCTAGCCTAGTTTCGGTCCATGTCATTGCCTGTCATATCCCTCACTTTAGTTCCTTGTCTTTCTAGCTTGCAACCACCTCTTGGCCTTAGTCATGTTCTGCGTCTCATGACCGTTCTGGACCTCAGCTCTCCTAACCTAGTCCCGGTCTCCTCCGCCTCACCATAATCTAGCACCGAAGTTCTGCAACCAACACAGACAAGAAAATTATCACATAGCAATGCTCAAAATAATATGCACAGAGAGATCTCACATTAAAAGATCCCGCATTGGATCATTTAGTCTATGACCACCTTAGGCTGTATCCATTCTTGTCCATGATCACGTACGACCTCTCAAACAGAGATATACAGAGCACACGACCTCTCTCAGGGAGGTCTACAGGACTCACGACCTCTCTATGAGAGATCTACAGAGCTCATAACCTCTCCTTAAGAGGTTTACAATGCACACAACCTCTCTATGAGAGGTTTACAGAGTTCACAAGCTCTCCCTGAGAGGTCTATAGTCCTCACGACCTCTCCATGAGGGGTCTACAGAGATTACGATCACTCTTACAGTGGTCACGACCACTCTTGGAACGACCTCTCTAACCAAATTGCTTAGGACAAAGCAAGCTCAAATTAAACTCAAACATAAGCACCACAGGTTCGAAACATAGTCAATTACTCATCACAACATGGATATACTACCATATAGTCTCTTAGGACGAAACCAGATAACACAGGGTATACCAATAATAGGAGCTAAAGAACTCAAAAAAAATGAGAAGAAGGAGGAGAAGAAGAAAAAGAGGAGGAAGAAGATGATCTAATCAGAGTACAACGAGCACGATAGGAGAAGAATGGAGGATAAGAACTACTTAGGCAAGTGTGTATGTGCGTGTGGCTCATGAAACGGAAGACGGACACCGCATATGTAGAGACAGGGGAGACGCTGTGGAGGACCTCAAGGATCAGAGGCGGGCGCGCATTGTTCCTTTTTGCAGCCGACCGTCGGATGAGACTTCAATTTCACGTTTGTTTTGATCCAGACCGTCCGATTTCAGTTCAATAATCCTCAATGCGTGGCATTCCCTGTGTTTGCCTTCGTAAAGGCCAAGCAAAGCATACCGCCCTGATTTGTGCCTAGGCCTATTTGTGTATTTATTTACTTTGCTTGAATGGAATGGCAGACAGTATCGTGCTTCTAGGCATTTGAGGCCATTGGACAAGGCACGAACGGCCAGGATTTGAGAAGCGGAAACGCCTGAAACATGAGGGGATAAAAATGTTCGATCATACTTACTCCCGTTCCATTCTCCCCGCTTGTAGTGACTATTAAGATCTTGTTTAACAAAGCTTTAGATCCTAGCTCTACCTCAGATCTGAAGCTTATAGGCTAAAATAAAATAAATTAAGTTTATATTTTAGTCTAAAATATAAAAAAGATGATTCACCTAAACACTCTTAATGTATCCATAGCTCTAGATCTATAAATTTTTGGAGTTAAGAGTATTATGTTCCACCAAACTCCATGAATTTTGGTAGATTTAAAGCTGTGCCAAATATCCCCTAAATTAAATGTTCAGATAAATGATACATGATGGAGAAGCAGCTGTTCGATCATGTCTACTCTTATGCTATTGAAACAGTCAAACAGAGAACCTGATGCCACCTTCCAAGTTGCAAATCGAAACTTATCGACGATAATGAAGTCGAGATAATTATTAAATAAAAGAATAAATAAATGTACTTACTCCCGCTCCATAAATAAATGCATGGGACGCCAGAAAGGCTGAAACGTGAGGGAATAAAAATGTTCAGTTATTACTAACTCCCGTTCCATGCTCCCCGCTTGTACAGTGACTAGTGACTATTGTTCAGATATATGATGGACACGGTTCCTTCAACTTCGAAACAAAAAAAAAATGCTAGTCAAACTCAAGTCTTCCATTAGCTGCAGGCGCATCGATATTGCGGGGCCCACTTGGCCTTTTGACACTCTTCACATCGTCTGATCTCAACAGTGGAGATACGCAAGATTTGTTTGCAGCAGTCAGTAACCCCTGCTGCAGTCCAGGTCGCGTCGCATCTGCACTTCTGCAGAACCAAGAGAATATCCAGCAAGTAGTAGATGTTGATTTCTTCTTGAGACAGATTAGATTAGGCTGTTGATGGTGACATAGCAGATGGCGCTCGTTCGAGTTGTAGTGCGATACGAGCTAAACGTAGCAGATGATCATAAACGCATACACAAAAAAAGAAGCCCAGTAGGTGAGCGTGCTACTGTCCAAAATAGAATTCAAGATTCCCAAAGAGGAACAATCCGGCCTATATTACCCCAACTGTGCTGGTTTGCCGCTACACTTTTTTACTTAGGCCACGTTTGAAATGTAGTAATTTCATAGGAAACATGACCTTACTATTATTTTTCTTGCGTTGTCTAGACTCAATAGGCGCGATGCTCCCCGCTTCCTCGTCCTCCACGGTGGCCGGGAAGGTGAGTTGTTTGACTCGGCGATTGCCGGTAAGGCGTTTTCGTGGTACGAGAGTAACGAGACTACATGCACAAATCGTGTGCTCGTCTCATCCTACCTGGGCAAAGTTAAAACCTGCGTCTTCGATATTCACCGAGAGTAGTTTTCAAGTGGATAAGAAAAAATGGCGTGTTCTGTATACACTGTAGCGCTTAAGCTCAACTCAACACCGCAACACTTTATGAGGTGATCTTCGAACCAAACACTCCATGTCTAATCTTTTGCTATTGGAACAGAGATCCTGATGACACATTCTCCCAAGTTGCAAATAAAAGATTATCGACGATAATGAAGTGGAGATAATTATTTGTCCAGTTGATCGAGCGAGCTGCCTACTTCCTGTCGGTGTTTAATTTGGCTGCAGCTTGCTTAGGACAAGCCTCAGGAGCCGCACCACGCAGATTATGGTTGACTACTTAACTTGTAGTAGTAGTACACGTGTCCATGCACCTGTCTCCCACAGTACAGATTCGGGATTAACATCAGAGTCAAGCAATGGAATGTTAACATCGTGATTAGGATAGCGCACCTGACTCGCGCGATGGAACAGCCATGAGAGTCCATAGAGACATTCTAGTTGACAGTACACTTAAGCCTCTTATTGCAAATCCAACGTTGTAGACATGTAGTAGTACATATGTTCTGACCTTTGCTTAAACAGTCTAGTCCATAGAACACTAACAACTAAAACACAGACAGAGCCTTCTTTTAAAATAACTGAGACCAACTGATCCAAAAGCAGGACGCAACCAAACCGGAGCACAACAAGAACTGCTTAAGCAAACATTGGATTTGAAGGAATCGACCAGCCGAGCTGAAGCTCAGTTACCGCCAAGCAAGCAGTACCGTAGAGCCCTCGAAATGGCCATGCCAATCCTCGTAGCTCTCGGGAACTGCTCGGCTACAAGCGCCAGCAGCGCGAGCCACACGCCGATGAGGTAGAGCAGGAACCCGGCGAGGGCGTGCGCCGGAGCTACACCCGAGGGGTTACCCGCGATGTAGATTACGACAGACGCGGCGGTCGAGACGGCGAGGATGCCGGAGCTGAACAGGACCCGAACACGGCGAGCGGCGCTATCCCGGTCGGCTCGGTCGACGTCGTTGGCCTCCTCGACCAAGCCGGCGGTGTACCGGTCGATAGCTTCCTGGTTCGCCATTTGCACTCACTCAGAAAGGTTAGTTTCTCTTCTTTGTGGGTACTGGAGAGATGATAAGTGAAAAGGTGAATGCAGAGAAAGGGTGAGGCCCAATATTTATAGGACTGAGACAATTGAAAGAAACCTACCTGCGTTAGTACCTTACTAGCAATCTGTACGCGGCCTGTCACGTTGCGGGCGTTGCTTTTTATAAGAGAAAGATGGGGTTTTTTTTCGGGAAAAAGACTTAAACATAATGGTAAAGAAAACGGGAAAAAATGTATGTTTTTTTTTGCGAAGAAGGATCCGAATGGGTTTTTTCCCCGCGAAAAAGGACCTAAACGTAATTTTGGTTTTATGGAAAAGGACCCGAGCGCAAGCCTTAAAAACGCACAAAGGACCAAAGCGTAATATATATTCTTTTTTGGGAAAAAGGATCTATTCGAAAATTAAAAGGACCTATATGTAATTTTTATTTTGTGAAAAAGGACCCGAGCGCAAGCCTTAAAAACGCATAAAGGACCAAAGCGTAATATATATTCTTTTTTTTGAAAAATAACCTATCTGTATTTTTTTCCGAACAAGGACCCGATTGTAATTTTTTTTCTTAAAAAGAATCTATCTGTAAATAAAAAAAGAACCTGTCCGTATTTTTTTTCGGCTCGACTCGCGGCTCGAACCAAGCCGCGAGCCGAGCCGGCTCCAGCGACACGTGGACAGCGTCCCCTTCCAAAAAATCTTCCAACATTAAGAAGGTTATGATTACGTTCCACTACATGATACTAGTTTTGAACGTCACCATGATACCTGTTTTGAAGGTCACCATACAGCTTCTTTCTTTCTTTCTTTTTCGAGCAATCACGAGTGTTTGTCTAAGCTATATCTGGAATTTCCCCCCAACGATTACTCTTGTTTAGGTTACCTGAATTTCGAGAAAATTGAGGAGACCAACATTGTACTTGAGGAACATGTGTTGTTGAGACCGTCAGCATAATATTAGGGCAACACCAATTTAAAAATAGCACCATCAATCATAATTTCCCTAAAAGGTAGCATTAATCGTAAAAAAAATTGTGAGTACAGAGAGTTAACATAAAGGTGTATAGCCTCGCAAAAAGATTAACCATTTTAAACAAATCAAGAGGGTCGAGTGAAAATAAATAAAATATGAGAGTTGATGTAAATATACCAATAATAGGAGTAGGTGTATTTATTACGTATGCGAGGGCGTGGTAAGTGGTGGTAACCATGTGAGGCAAAAAGGGTCGGGGTGCGCTCGCCGTCGCCGGCGTCACAGTCATGGTCCGTCAGTTTGACAAACGACCACCTTCCTACCAAGAAAAAATAAATAAAATCAAGCAAGAAGAAACTTGACGATTTCATTTTCATTCCTGACGCGGCCTAAGTCTTTTTCATTCCTACCGAGAACATCTTGTCTCCATTTTCAGTCCTACGGGGAACATCTTGTCTCCACGGAGTCTAAGAAGTTAAGTCGAAGTGGGTCACAATTATTGAATTTTATGTACTAAACAGTTAACTCAAAAGCTTAATATGATAAGAAAATACGGTGAATATATTTCAACAAATACGAATCAAATAGTGGTCTTTCCACATTTGTATTTCAACAAATACGAAGACGAATATGCTCGAATACATATATAAATCAATGTTATAATCGAATACCTACTCAATTTAGGAGGATTCAGATTCTTTTTTAGATCAACATTTCCATTTTAATGAAATTGGAAGCTCGCAGTTTACAACATAGGTTCTTGTAGCCAGAGCTACATATTGCCGTTCATGCAACCGGATTTAAGTCATTACAGCTTCAGATTCACAGTCTATTTTCTACATCTAACGGAAAGAAACTAGACTTCCATTCGCCCAACTTGATCTTTTTCAACTGTCACACAGGTCGGCAAGCTCCCCCTCAGCTCGCAGTAGGTCACGTGTTCATCAGCAGCAGTGGCGCTTCGATCATCTTCTCCGATACTGAAGTAAACTGCTTCATCCTGGGAAACATTTGCTCCTTCAAAACCGGTCTCCAGCCCCAGACTGAATTTAACATCCTTTCCCAGAGTGTTTTTATACTTGACCATGGCTGCATATGAAAAACATCATTATTCCTACAACGCCAGATCGATAGACCAAAGAGAAGCAGCATAGACAGTATTCAAAACAGCAATTTTGGAATTGCTCAACTAAAATTTAGCAATGGACTCGTACCTCTGCCCAACGTCAACATAAAAAAACTGAGCAATGATATTCCAAATATTTCTAGCAACTATACATTCAGAGATGCACCATTGACTCAATTTCATTGCAAAAGCTACAGAAAGTTCCTCTGTTAATATTTTTCTTCAATAAGTCATTCCCTGGTCATAAGTTTGTTAGGAGACAAAAGCCATGAGAAAAAGTTTACGTTGAGTTAGTACCAAGAGGTACTAAAAATTGGTACCTACACCTTTTAATTTTTTTTGTAACTTTTGGTACTATCTCAATGTAAATTTTAGTACCTCTCAAGAATGGTAAAAAGTCTCCCCTGCATATAAAACAACTATGCCGTCCATCCTATATTTCTATATACCCATTCTTCTTACATTGTTCATTGAGTAGTGCTTCTTTGTACCACCTTCACAATGCAAGTTGTATAAATATTGGTATACATATTAGCTAGGAGAGTCAGACTAAAGTGGAATATAAAGTCGAGTAATCCCTCTAAATTGCATATGAGGAGCTGGTAGAACAAAATGCTATTGCTATTATACTGCCAAACCAATGGATCATCATCATCATGGAAACTAAAAACATTAGCAACCTCAACCAATTCAAACCATCTAAGCATCATATTTTCAGAGATTTTCTTTTTGTAAAAGTACGTTTTGTTAGAAATTGACGTGGGAGACCCATATATATATATACATATATGTGTATATATACGTATATATATATATATACGTATATGTATATATATATATATACATATACATATAGATGTATATACATATATAAACAACTGGTGATATTCAAGGCATCTTTTTTATTTTAAGGACAAGAAAATTCCACAATAATCCTAAATTCTAGAAATTCTCACATTAATCGAAAGAAAAATAGAAGGACTTCTACCACATTTTTTGGTGGGGCTAAATTATAACGGTGCAAATTAATCATATATAACAAATACAATTATTTTTTAATCATTGGAAATAGAATTGTATATCAAAGAAAGGATCTCCACCCCTTATTTTGGTGCGGCAGATTATAATGGTGCAGATTATTCATATATAAATAGTGTTATATAACAAATATAATTGTATTTCAATAATTGAAAGTAGAGTTATACATCAAAGACAATTGTATCATAATATCTAGACCCGCAGTTGTGCAGGTAAGTCTGCTAGTTTCCTTTAATTGTAAAGTATACATGGTTTAGTACCATATTGACTAACCAAGTGGAGGAAAGATAATTTATACGGAATTGCTAGCAATCAGACGTCTGATTTTTTCGGACGCTTTGCAACATTTTTTTCCTACGCGTGAAACATTTTTTTTCCACGTGTGAAACATTTTTCCTTCGATAACAGTAAAAATATGAGCGGAGAAAAAAATATTGCACACGTTGAAAAAAATGTTGCACACGTTAGAAAAAAATGTTGCAGCGAGCGTCCGATGAAATGAACAGTATCGGACGTCCGGACGCTAGTATTTCCCATCATAAGAGGGAGTCATTGTCACTCTTTGAATAATGTGACACATAGCATGAGGATGGTATAGAGTGGACATTAGCTAAATACGCACACGCATTCGCATGTTTTCACACGAAAATTCGCTTGACTTGTTTAAATGCGATTTAAACATCTGTTTCAATTTAGTTTAATGTCATAATGTCGTCAGTTACTATTGAGTAACTGCCGCATTTATACACCAAATTCCTACTTCATTCTTTCTCCTCTCTGGATTGCTATATTGTGGTGTTGAGCAGCTAAACCTCGCCGGCCCTCCTTCTCGACGTGCACCGTGAATGAGGGTCAACTATATCTCTGAGCCATTACCGTAGAGATCACATGCATATAGTGTAGAGCAGCTGAACCTAACCAACCTTCTCCCTCAATGTGTACTGTAAAGGAGGGTGAGCGGTATCTCCGAGTCGTTACCACAATGATCACCAGCACAGAACTGTAATTAGATTTCTAGGCAGTGTATCTGTGCGACTGCTATGATTCTTCCTCGACGTTGTCTACTTGCACGACCGCGTCTGCGTTGCATTGCCTCTTGTTCTTCATCAAGCCCACTTGTAAGTCGTTCATGTGATCGATCGACTCTGTTAATTTTCAATTCTTGAGCATATTCCAGAGTACATGTGTTGTCTGCTGATTTATGCATCTCCACCCTTTTTGTTATATTCGCTTCAAAATAATATATAGAATAAAAATATTGTGCATATTTCTAACACATTTCAGAATAACTTGACGCCACACCTCAGCAATGGTTTTGTTTGTCTCGTTAACCAAAACATATAAGATATTGAGCCCATTACCTTCCAGCTAAGCACAGAATCGAAGTCCGCTTAGATAGTAGAATTCGAAAATCGGCAATATCGAGTCTAAAATAGATTAAAAAAATGTTAAAAACAGAAGAGCGTGGAAATCAAAATTTTTGAACAAAAAAATTGATCAATTTTGCTCAAAAACTGGTCGATTGTGCTCGAAACTCGATCGATTTTCACTGAAAAATTGACCTGCCAATTAAATGTTTCTAAGAGCCGATTTTTTTGTGCGATTTTAGTTCAATTTCATCGAAAATTGAGCAATTTTAACCAATTATCAACCGATTTACATCGTATAAATTTATCTGAATTTAAAAACAATTGAATTAAACCGATTTATCGATCGGTTTGTTGATCGAACCGTCTCGATACGGTCGAAAACTGTTTTCCACGGTTCTGTGAACCCTGCGCTAAGGTCCTCGACTAATATCTTGACAAACCAATTTGAAATCCAGTCTCGACCTGTTAAGGGTGTGTTTGGTTGCTTGTACCAAGTGGTACATGTATAAGATGGTTCAAGAAAAATGTTATCCATGTATTTGGTTGCTTGAATTGAACCATCCCGTCCTGGATGGTGTGATACAAATTTAAAGAATATTCCCTATAGATGCTGAATCATTCCATTCACCCAAAATAATGGAACCAAATGGTACAGGACCATACCGTCCCATTCAACCTCATCCCACCAACCAAACACAACCTAAGTGAAGTAATTTGTACAATTCAAAATCATCCGCATACGTAGAATACTTCCGTGCATTGGGATTTCAGAAGTGGAGCTCTGCTCACTTCTACATAAAAAAAAAAGTATCACACACGGTTCTAAAAGATCATCACATATAGTTTTATCAAACATTTGCATGTCAGTGATACATAGACGGTTCCAACATCTGTAATATTGTTTTTGCTGTTGAATATATTTTTTGTTTATTGGCTAGCCTCAGGAAATGCTAGCCACACCCTTTAAAATAAGCAAATTACACACATTATATATCACAAGCAGATTATATCACAGATTACACAACTATTTCAGAAATCAACTCAAATATTATATTAGCCAATAGATCATAAGCTGATTATATCACAGATTACACAACCATTTGAGAAATCAACTCAAATATTATATTAACCAATGGAATGCACAATTACAATTCTCAAATTTACACAAGTTTCACAAATTAACCAATAGAATGCTTAAATCTAACAAATTAAACAGCGTGAAATGTGCCTTTTATATGTATGACCTCACGCATCAAAAAGTCAGAGTGGTGTTCTCGAATTGCCTCCAGGTGGGTCTTTTTCGACGTAGTTGCATCGTTGATCTTATTTGTATCAACGAGGGTTCGTATGTTATGGCTAACATAGAAGGCACATAGGTTATTTCCCTGTCCCTACTGGGCGCACTGTGAAAATAAAATTGGTTAGTTCCAAGGACATTATTATGGAGTGCTATAGGATTATTGTGTACTAGCGGCTATCGAAAAATCAAAATCGTGTTTTAGCTTTTACGCATCCTTGTGTGGCCCTCCACGAAGTCTATACACTTTAAATGCCCTATGTAATTCTAAAAACATTAGCCTCAGCCATTCCACGAGATACATGAGAGTTATCTATGGAGGCAATGTGATTACCTATCGATTAGTTTTTTGATAGGCCTCAAGTCATGACTGCCTTTATGTAATACAATTAGAACCCAGTGAAACCTACACAGGAATGTCGCCATGATTACTCAACCTAAATTTGAGTTGCGTGTAAAGTACAAATCCAAGTATAGCAGGTAATACAATACTTACGACGAGTTGTAGGGTAGAAGTATGTACTCTGCATTGTGTTGAGCCAGCGATGCCTCTATCACGTAATCCTCGACTTAACGAGAATTTTCGTTCATTATTTACCTCGAGACTATGTTTGTGGCGAGGAAACTCATTGGTTCTTTGTTCCTTATCGCTTCAAGGATCATGTATCTATATACACAAAAGCAATGAGTTATATGGCATTTATCGGTAATACATGAATGTATAGATCGTGATTGCACACACTTGCAATGTCCAGTATTTCATGAGCGCGGCGTCGATGGCGTGTCGATAGCGTCGATGTTGAAGATATTGAACAAGCCGTTGAAGTCGACCGTGAAGAAGCCCCGATGACTGATTGAAAAGATGCTCGTGCTTGAAGTTGATTGAGATACTCGTTATGAGTTTTTCTGCTGCCTTTTTTGTTTGTTCCATGTACCAATCATGCAATCTAATGGAATCTGTTGAAGCTTCTTATAGACTCTCTTCAGTTACTAAAGACTCTTCTAGTTTGAATTTCCAGGCTAACAGGGTATATTCATATTCCAAATCCTTCGTGATCTGCTTGGATTTTTTCTTATCTCCCTTTCCACCTTTGATCGTGCTGCATTGAGCCCGATAGAGTTCCAAACGGTCATTAAAATTTACAAATCGGGCCAGGTTTTCGCCAAGCTGACGACCCTGAACGGGCCTACTGTCAGAAGAAGGTAATTTCTCTGCCAAAGCCCACTTCGTAAACGAGTTTCAGAATGGGCTGCCGCCCGCTTGCCCCACGGCCGCTGCAGGGGCTGGGGCAGTTATCGAGTTTAACGTTTTATTATTAATTTTCTTTTAAAATTAATATAATTTAACGTAAAATCATTTTATTTATTATTTATGTAGTTATTTTAAATTTGAACTAACGAGCTACCACGGAGTCGAGCCTCATTAACTTTTTTTATAGACTAATTTCAATATTAAATTTATTTAACTACTGTAATCGAAGAAATTTTAAAATTTTGATTCAAGCCCATAAGAGCTTTCTTGCCAGCCTGCAGCACCTGCATGCAAGGATGCAACTTACTGAGAGCAAGAACTACTGAACTTGAAAGTCGAGTGTACTGATACGGAATAATTAGACATAATTCTTACTTCAACATGAACAAACAACAAGATTAACAGAGTGATCACCCAAAAGCTGCACAAACCTCGGAGGATCCTCTAAAAAATTCGGAGGATAATTTGATACACAATAGACAACAGCAACATCTCTTGTCATAGGTTACAGCAACAATATAAGCTCGAGTTGAGATCCGAGTCTGGATCTAGGTTTGAGCTCAGCTTAGTTCAAGTTCGAGTAGACTCAAAGTCGACTCAAATAAGCTCAATGACAATAAATAATTCAATATAGACTATCTTTTAACAATAAAAAATACTTAAACTCGAACTTGGCTTGAGTAAGCTTAATAAAAGTTAATATATAGTAATATTTAATAAATAATTTGTAAATTTGCTAGGTCATGAGTTTAGAATCAAACTCGAGTTCAACTTATTTGAAGCTTAAACCAAATCTAAATCAAGCCGAGCTCAAATAGTTGACGAGCTAGAACTTTTTTTTTTACGAACCTACATAAAACTACTACAGTAACCATAACCACAAATACCACACAAGCACAAAGCGCACGACGCTTGCGGACACCAAAGCAGAACCGAAACAGAGCATTGCGTGCTAACAAACAGACCACAGTGATGCTTATTTTCACGATACAACAATGCATCAAAAGGCGTATGTGTAATACCTGAGTGTGACAGACCACAGTAATAATTTTTTTTGCATGCCTTTACCATTCATTACCCTCGATGTTATTTATTACTGTAGAATAGAGTAACATACAATCATACACCATCCAATAGTAATAAGTGGTTAATAAAGGACGATTTGGTTATTTCAAGTGTAAAATCCTAAAAACGTCATCTATTCACAAACATTGCTTTATGTTTAAATTAACCATATTATACCTTCCTTTGTGACCCTTCATTAATGCTGTATTTACTGTGTGACTTGCAGAGTACTTTTATACTCACGCTTACTTACTCTATCTTTTTAGAGGAGTATCTCCATAATGGTGAGGACCAAGATAACTAGGCTGCTGCTCCAATTGATTGCCTGAGGCGAATCTATTGGGTTCTACTACTGGTTTATCATGCTTCCGCTGTAATCTTTATTGTTTGGCCTGCGAGCCACCTTTTATGTAAACTCTGATTATTAATAAAAATGCGTCGGATATGTTGTGATAACATTCCTGCTGTGTGTACTAGCTTTTCCTGAACTAGTACATGATACATAGAGGATTTCGGAAGTGTTTTTTCGCGGTCCGACAGAAGCTCAACCTAAGGGTGTGTTCGATTGGTGGGATGAGATTGAATAGGATAGGATGGTCGTATACCATTTGGTTCTATTATTTTGGGTGAATAGGATGATTTAGTATATATAGGGAATATTTCTCGTATTTGTATCACATCATATAGGATGGGATGGTTCCATTTAAGTAACCAAATACATGTATAATTTTTTTAAACTAACACATGTATAAATTTTTTTAAACTATTTCATATATATATCACTTGGTACAAGCAACCAAACACATTCTAAACCTACTAATTAAGACACACGCAAGACGTACATAAGACATAAGAACCTATTGTCCTATTGTTCAGCATTGCACTTCCCGATGTGGCCTTCCCTCAAATCATTGGGACACCAAAGCTGGCTCCCTAAACAAGGGGTTAATAGCAAAAGTGAGTGTAAAAATACTCAGCGAGTAATATTTGCATGCATTTTAATACTTTCTCCGTTGCATAAGGATTAAGGTTATGGTAAAATATAGAAAAACATGAGAGGAAATGACTTATATATCCCTCTGTCTTAGAAGACGAGAGAATACTTTGTGTAGGTAGTAATGAATAAATGCATATGATTGAGAGAGAATAAATAAAGGTATATGTAGAAAGACTCATTAAATCTACATGCATGCCTTATATTTTTGAACAAAATCATTTAAACTATTGGCTTTATAATTATCAACGGAGGGAGTAATTACGTTGGATCTTTTTTCATAATAAAAATACATTTAAAAATGGAAGAACTAACCTAAGATAAATGACTAGATGATGTACGGAAGACGCACACTGCATACGTAGAGACGGGGAAGATGGAGGCGCCGAGGCGGGTGTGCATCGTTACTTTTGCACCCGGACCGTCTGAGGAAGATAGAAATGATTCGTATTGAGGTGGATAATAAATTGTGAATTTATCATGATATATTAGGAGACTTCAATTTTGCGATTCGGACCGTCCGATTTCAGTTCAGCGATCACAAACGGCCCAGATTTGAGAAGCGGAAAACCGGACAGTGACTAGTGACTATTAAATGTTTTTTTTTTAAATGGAGTGACTATTAAATGTTCAGATACACGATGGAGGAGAAGCGGTTCTATGTATTATCTTTCCGGTATAATTTGTATGAATCTTAAAGTAAATAAAGGGATAAATAATTATGACCTATCTTTTATTTATATTTTAATATTTATGCGGTTGATTTCTTGTTGAGACAGGTTGGATTAGGCTGTTGATGGTAATATAGCAGATGGCACTCGTCAAGTTGTAGGGCGATACGAGCTAAACGTAGCAGATGATTGTAAACGCATACACAGAAGAAGTCCAACAGGCCAACATGCTACTGTCCAAAATATAATTCAAGAAGCCCAACGAGGAACAATCCGCCCCGCCCCGTATTAGCCCAACTGCGCCGGTTTGTCACTGCCTCCTTTTCTTCTACTTAGGCGAGGTTTGGAGTGCAGATTTTTTTTAAGTTAAGGCCATTCATTTTATAAAAAGAGAATATAATAGTGACCTCTAGAGAGGTAATTATATAGATACCAATCTCTATACACAACAAGGAAGACACCAACATTAGGGAATGAGCCATAAACTTGGAAGCTTCCACCATGACACCATATACACCAACTAGGCCAACACCTTGTGGAGCAATGACAAAACATGACTCTCATCTGCCGCCACCATGCTCCATGCGCACTCGAGCTCAACAACAACAATGCCGCGAGCCAAAGACACTACTGACGTCCCCTACTCAACACAGCAACCCGAAGAGGGTGTGGAGGTTGCCGGCGCGAAACTTCCAAACGCCTACACACTGTTGCGCCGTCCATGAGCACCCCACTGCCACTACCTTCACCACCCAGCTTGATTCTCAGGGTTTGACGCCGATCAATCGCCTTCTCATGAGTCTTGCAACAACACACCATATGCGCCACCCTTCGCGATACACCACATGATGTGCCACTAAGAGGCGGCTGCCATCAGCACCCTACGCCAACTTTGTAGAAACATCACCTAGTATGCTACTTTGATAGGCCAATGCCACCGTAAACGCTATGTTGCCCCAGCAGACATCGCCGACCAAGACTTCACGACGCCTACTTCAAACATCGAGCCACCACAACCTTAGTATGCACCTCCCGCGCAACCGCGAGATGCGCCACCGGGTTACCACACAAATAGATACACGTACCGACGCAGAGGGCAGTCACGGTAGCTAACGAGGACAAGGCGAACAGCTCACCAAGTCCCAAAATAGACAGAATTGAACACTCCATTACTACAATAAACATATATGTGTCCAGTAAAGTCAAGCGTATATATGACTGTACACGAGACGAAAGTCATTATCTTCATCGATATATAATATCCGTTAACCAACACAACGATGACATACTGTGACTGAGCATTAGCGAAACAAAGTCGCCCACATCCCATCCACACTCACCATTTGTATCTACACTAACACCATATATACATGCATATGAACGAGTAATATATATAAAGACGAGTTTACATAATGTAATTAACCGGACGCTATGCAAAGGTGTCGGGAATTAACAGACTATATAATCTCCAATTAGATATACTTTTAAGCATAGACGCAGAAGACAAAATATAAACCCTAAGCATGCAATTTTGTATATTCGATACAGAATTAAAGAAATACAGTGTCCCCGTTTGTTCATCGTTCTTTTGTTTTAACGGACACGTCCATAGAGACATTCTAGTTGACAGTACACTTAAGCCCCTTATTACAAATCCAACGTTGTAGACATGTACTAGTACATATGTTTTGACCTTTGTTTAAACAGTCTAGTCCATAGAACACCAACAACTAAAGCACAGACGGAGCCTTATTTTAAAATAACCGAGACCAACTGATCCAAAAGCAGGACGCAACCAAACCGGAGCACAACAAGAACTACTTAAGCAAACAATGGATTTGGAAGGAATCGACCAGCCGAGCTGAAGCTCAGTTACCGCCAAGCAAGTAGTCCCGTAGAGCCCTCGAAATGGCCATGCCAATCCTCGTAGCTCTCGGGAACTGCTCGGCTACAGGCGCCAGCAGCGCGAGCCACACGCCGATGAGTAGAGGTGGGCACTGGGTCGGGCTATTTTGGGCCGGTCTGAGGCACGTTCGGCTCAGCATGACCCATGACCCAGCATAACGCTGTTTTAAAAGGACCGGGCTGTGCCGGGCCTGCCAATCGAGCACGGTGGGCGGCCCGGCCCGGCACGGCAGTATGGGCTGTGCTCGGGTCAGCACAGCCCGAACGAGCCCGTTCGTGCCGGGGCACGACACACCCGACGGCGACACGTCAGTCCGTGCAACACACAGCAGGGCCCGCGGCAACGCGGCGGCACGCGGTCAAACCCGCGACAACGTGCCGAGCTTCTCATCTCCTATGCTGCATCGCGTTCGCCTCGATAGGTGAGTAGAGGAGGGGAGCTCGAGTGCTTGACCCGTGCCGGTGGGGGAGGAGAGGGGAGGTGCTGGTGAGGCGGTAGGGAGGTGTTGGCGTCAAAAACTTGAGGTAGAGTTTTTGACAAGAAGACACCGCATTTAACACCGTTCAAGAGCGTGCGAGTCGATTTGACCTATAACCGACAAGGTAAAATATAAAATTTACTCAAAAGCCGATCGTAACGATCAATCGGCTTAGACCCAATCAGCTTGAAGCCGATTAAGATCAAAGTAACAAGGTAAGTCTAATTAGTCGATCAAGGCTAATCGGAGGATAAAGGTAGATTGATTACAAGAAGGCGATGCGCAACAAAATCGAATAAATCAAACACGGGTGTAATTGAAGAAGATCAACAATCGGCGATGCGCAACTTTATTGATCAAGATCGATTACAAAGACTAAATTACAAGAACTACTCCTAGTCGACGGAAAAGTAGATGAAAAGTAGACGCGAATTGGTTGGTTGGCTCTGGGCAGCTTTTCTGATCACCTCTAGACCTCTTTTATAGCCATTGGCCGATAGAGTTCTGGTACAACACGTTAGGAATAGAATCCGTATCGGCCTCTATTTGGAGGGTGCTTTCCTTAACAACTTGTTTTGTTTCCAAATATCTTGATCCGTTATCCAATCGTATCTTGTTGATCTTGGACTGCCGATTTTGACCCTATCTGCCAAATTTTGGTGCAAACATATGCCCCCCATTTTTGGGAGATAACATGTTATCTTCCAAAAATTTTCATCATCAGCTTGAACATATTTTCTTATCATAGCCAAATTTTTAACTGCATCGAGTTAATTTGGCTTTCAGGTCGCCAACTCGTATATTCGTATTTGAGTTTTAGCCAATCAAGACCTAACCAGTACCTTGGACAAACCGATGCACACTACACGATCCCACGTTGATCCCTTACTAAATCGGCTATCACGAGCTGACGGGTGGTATGATTTTTCAGACTAGATCGGCTTCGTCGAACAAAAATCATTGGCCGAATTCGATTTTTTCTTCCTCCACTCTTTTCTCGCAATCTTAATCGAATGAAGCTCATTAAAAGTTTTATCCCTTTGTTTTTCTTGTTCAGCTTCCCTCATCTCTTGGGTCCTTAGTCGCTCAAGTCTTCTTCTTTGTGATCGGCTTAAACCTGGAGGACACCATCTCGGCTTTGGTTCGATCGACTTACATATTTTTCCTAACAGATCCATACTAGCCGCAGTGTTAGACCCTTCATCTTGGTCTTGTTTCTAACTTATGGTCGGTTTAGAAATTCTATCTTTAGCCGACCATCGCTGCTTATCACCTTGACATGGGTAATACCGCATCGGACATGTGTTTGGTGATGGCAAAGCTAATCCCCTCTCCCAACAAAATTGCCAAAAAGGGCACCGTTGGTGAGCTCTTTCAGGGCCGCTTGGCCGATATTCATTAACCGGCCGATGTGGAGGACTTCGTCGTGGCCTTTCATTCCTTCTTTCATATTTTGCTAGTAGTTGGGAAAAAGTGGGCTTCGACTTCTGTATCGGCTTACGTAGTAGCAATGCTCTCTCAGCCTGATAACTCTTTGGTGTGATTGTTTTAGAAAAATTTCCTTCACGGTCGGTTTTTATTTGTATAGAGCCAACAGTAATCATGAGTGTCTTATTGCCATCAGAATTTGATTGTACATCGGCTTGACGTGTCATTTTTATAGCCGATGATATATGAATTTGATCCTTAGGCTCTGCATCTTGTGTCGGCTTTTCCTTCTTTTTAGAGCAATGAACCATGTTAATTGGAAAAGGATCAGCGTCCAGCTGTATCGTCGGCTCTTCTGCAAATTTTAGTTGGTCATCCTTTATAGCCGATTGTATCTTGTCTTTGTTATTTTTCAATTCATCTTTGAAGCCGTTATCATCGGAGAAACGGCTTTCTTGAGCCGATACTCGCTGTAAGAGATGACTTAAATTGGTGAATTCCTACCGCGAATTTTCTCTTAATGGGGTATCACCGAAAGCTAAATCGCCAACCGATTATCGAGCGGGTAACACTAAAACACCTATTTCTCACTTCTCTGAATCTCTTAACATAATCATTTACCGATTCCCCAGTCTTCTGTTGGACAGAACTTAGATCTGGAATCCTGAGTTTCAGACTGCCAGAGAAAAAAATACTCATGGAATCGGCTTTCCAAATCGTTCCAAAAATGAACCGAATTTGGAGGTAAACTAGTAAACCAAGTAAAAGCAGCTCCCGATAAAGACAAGGGGAATAATCTAATTTTCAGCCCATCGGACTGAGCTGCCTCGCCACACTGAACGATAAAGCGTCCGACGTGCTCTAAGGTCGTGACTGAATTATTCCCAGAAAATTTGGCGAAATCAGGAACTTTAAAATCATGTGGATATTGCATGCGATCTATATAATCCGGATAAGGCTTTCTATATCCAATGACTCTACCCTTTGGCTGTAAGCCGAATTGATCTATCAACACGGCAGAAATTTGGTCAGTCCAATTAATGTTGTTAGCCGACAAGATATCGGGGCTCTGCCAATGACTAGTATTCTGCCCCCCGAGTGCAAACTCGGGCTGTCGGTTAGACTGAGCCGACAGATTTTGTTGGTTCTGCTCATACCCGTCGTACCTCCTAGCCAGTGGTTCTCGTACAGGGACAAAGGGCTCTGCGTAGGTTATCACCTTATGAGGGACCGGATTCCCGCGCAATCGGCTCTTGGTATTGTATACGTGCCTAATTTGTTCAATCGGTGTGAGACCGATTGTGGGAAAATATTAAACGGAGTTGACGGCGCAAAGTAGCCGACACGCTTAGTTTAGCGACATCGATGTACGCCTGATAATGTGTTACCTCATTCGGCCGAGGATCTCGTGGTAGCATGACGGTAGGTTGAGTCGGCATCATAGTGGGGAGTGGAGTTGTAGCCGATGGTTTAGGATCGACTGAGGCACTCTGTGTATTTTGTGCTATTGAAAAAACAGAATAACTTGGCAGGGCTTGCATTGGGTCAAGCAGACCTCCAGATGATGCCAACTCCCGAGCTATAGTTTTCACGCTATTCGTGATCATAGGCTTAAGTGTCGCAACGAGAGCCGATGATTGATTTATCATAGCATGGTGCACAGATTGATTTATCATAGCCGATAATTCGGCTTGGGCGGGCAGGTATTGACTTACCGAACCGTCGGTGACACCTGCATCGCCGAGTGGATTGAGCGTCGGCAAAGCGGTCCGCTGCGTGATGCCGCGCCGGGTTTTTTGGTAACAACCCAGCATCATCTCCTCCAAAGCAGCTTTTCGATCTTCAATTTCCTTGCGCTGCTCTGTCGTTAAATCGTCCAACGTGGGGACGATTATAGCTTCTGTGTTGAGATCGGATGGCGGAATTTCTTTACTTGATGAAGCCATCGGTCCCACCGGGCGTGCCAAGAGTGTGTTGGCGTCAAAAACTTGAGGTAGGGTTTCGACGGCACACACACCGCATTTAACACTGTTCAAGAGCGTGCCAGTCGATTTGACCTATAACCGACAAGGTAAAATATAAAATTTACTCAAAAGCCGATCGTAACGATCAATCGGCTTAGACCCAATCAGCTTGAAGCCGATTAAGATCAAAGTAACAAGGTAAGTCTAATTAGCCGATCAAGGCTAATCAGAGGATAAAGGTAGATTGATTCTGAAGAAGGCGATGCGCAACAAAATCAGAATAAATCAAACCTTGGGTGTAATTGAAGAAGATCAACAATCGGCGATGCGCAACATTATTGATCAAGATCGATTACAAAGACTAAATTACAAGAACTACTCCTAGTCAACGGAAAAGTAGATGAAAAGTAGACGCGAATTGGTTGGTTGGCTCTGGGCAGCTTTTCTGATCACCTCTAGACCTCTTTTATAGCCATTGGCCGATAGAGTTCTGGTACAACACGTTAGGAATAGAATCCGTATCGGCCTCTATTTGGAGGGTGCTTTCCTTAACAACTTGTTTTGTTTCCAAATATCTTGATCCGTTATCCAATCGTATCTTGTTGATCTTGGACTGCCGATTTTGACCCTATCTGCCAAATTTTGGTGCAAACAGGAGGTGAGGCGGGAGCGGGGAAGACGAGGCGGAGGGGAGGTGGGAGCCGGGCAGAGGGACCGAGGGAGGTGGGTCGTGGGCGTGGCTGGCTCAAGGGAAAAGGGAAGAGAGAGTATGCAGGGAGCCAAGGACAATACATGTGATGGTGTAATGTACTAATGCATACGAATGTGCATGTATTGCCATTTAGTATGCACTAATCGATTGTTTATTTTTTTGACTATATATATATTCGTAACGTGCACTGGTCGATGTCTTCCATAATCTCCTACATCAATGCCAACTAAGCTATACATTCATTGTATACCGTAGCACCGTATACGCACACTACTACAAGCAACTTCAGGTCCTTTCCTCTCATCGTAATAGTGTAAATGGGCCAGGCCTGAGTCGGCACGACACGAAGCAGGCACGAAACGCAAATGGGTCGTGCCTGGGCTCACCGAAAACGAGCCGGGCCAGCCCGGCACGGCACGGCGGGCACGACGGGCCGTCGCGGCCCGGCACGGTTTAAGCCCGAAGCACGATGGGTCCGTGCCAGGCCGGCACGACGCCCACCTCTACTGATGAGGAAGAGCAAGAACCCGGCGAGGGCAGTGGCGGAGTCAGGATTCTGTCAAGTCTCGAGCCGAAAACTAAGCAGCAATAACTAACGCCAAATACTACCTACACCGAGGTACAATAAAAACACAACACAAATACACAATTAAAAATAAATTTGAACTTCATGCTTAACGATACAACAAAATAGATAAAACATGTCAAAAACAATATAACTATTTCAATGAAAGAATATGACATGAAATCGAAATGTGAAATTAAGCCTGCTACATAATTATTCCCTTGCTGCATCTTCTAATCAAGCAAACAATGGGCCTTTAGAGGTGATGAAAAAAAACATTCCTTTCTAGAAGATACCAATAGAAATTAATAACACATACGCCAATAACAAACATGATAAAAATCATAATTCATAAAATTTGGCATGTATATAAAGAAAACCATTCAGCAATCACAGGATTACGGGAGAAGACAGTTCTACAATGTTCAGGTAATTTGGATTCATTCTCCTTTTCTTTTCACTCCAGAAAGATCTAAAGTCCCAATTACTTTTAGGGTTTTGATTAGGACTGATTCTGAGGATTACCATGGTCAATAACACAAGTCATGTGCAATATTATTTCTACCACAAGGATGTTTTCTACCACTAAACACATATAACTCAACCGTAGTATTAGGAATTGCATAAGAAAAGCATTTCCCTGCAGGTCGTGTGCATTACCTCGCCCATGTCTGCGAGTAGGAGGTCACCCTCTGATTCACGCTCCAAAGCAACATCTGTGGAAAAAAAATTGAAGCTCTCAAAAAGGAATCAAAGTAATAAAGCAAGATGTCCATTTGGGAAAGGAACAAGGCATAGTTCCTCACCAAGCATCGACTGTGAAATATCATAGCCAATCCAGTGGTGACCATGCTCCGTCAATGTCTCGCCGCTAAGTCTAGAACCGCACCCTGCCGACTCATAGCATACAAACTAGCATTGTAAGCCACTAATTCTCTCAAAAAATCGTATGTTTGTCAGAGCAACATAGTTTTGGAGTGTCATATCCTAAGCCAGATAACATGAAGCAAAGATATTGGAAGTGGAAGAGGAAGCTGACCGATGTCCAGAAGCAGCTTGGGGACACCATCGTCAGGGAGAGCAAGCAACTCCAGCGCCCTCTCGGAAATTCTCGCCTTAAAGGTGATCAAACATCACACGTAGAATCTATACCCCTTTATAATGCATCTAAGCATTCTTTTCTACATCCACCCCCAAATAATGCACCCCACTAGAGATGGTCCAACCTTCATGCACCCAGCGAAACGTCCCTAGAAACTTGTCTCCATCAAAATTAACCTCTCAGATCTTTCCTCAGCTTTACTCACCCACATCCGATGGCCATTGTTTAATGTGTCTAACTCATCCCTGTGGCCCACAACAGATCTCTCCCCACCTCCAGCATCATCTCAAGAAAAAGGAAACAAATATCCTGGGATTAAGAAAAAGAAAACAAACGTTCTAGAAAAGGAAAAGACCATATATTACGTGCTGGGAAAAGGAAACCGGAAGATAGTACACTATACTAGTTATAGAAAGAATCACATCAGCACCGCGAATTGGCAAAGCTCAAATCTAATGCAAGACTGAGGTGGCTGGTAGCTTGCCTGGATTTTGACGATACGCGAGGAGGTGATGTACTTGCGGGCCTCCAATTCGTTGTAAAATATCTCCGGCGGCACCTGCACCTCCGGAGTTCGGCTGAGGCATCTTGTCCCCGCTCTTCTTTTCTTCTCGGCCGAGGCAGGGGCGGCGATCGACGGGCGTCGGGTTGGGTCATGGGTGGGGGCGGCGGTCGTGGGAGAGCTTCACTGCTTCAAAGTTTGGGATCTACAGGACTGGGGAGGGAGCGGTGGGCGGGGCCGAGGGCGGCAGGCGAGAAGGAGCCCGGTCGGCAGCAGCGTGACCTCGGCTTGGGGACCGCAGGAGCAACGGCGGCGTGACCTTGGATCGGGGATGGGGTGCACATGGACTTGCTAGGGCATTTATCTGGCCTGGCCGGAAGCTGGGTCGAGCAAGCTTGGGCGGCTGGGCGCCTGGGCCGAACTAGGGAGTACAGTGCTAGACCTCGGGCCCAATAGAAAATGAACAGTATTTGTATACTGTTATTTTGGCTAGGCCTTGGGCCCAGGCCCTACTGGCCCGAGGCCCAACTCCGCCCCTGGGCGAGGGCGTGCGCCGGAGCTACACCGGAGGGGTTCACCGCGATGTAGATTACGACGGATGCGGCGATCGAGACAGCCAGGATGCCGGAGCTGATCAGGACCCGAACACGGCGAGCGGCGCGCTCCCGGTGGGCGCGGCCGACGTCGTTCGCCTCCTCGAGCAAGCCGGCGATGTACCGCTCGATAGCTTCCTGGTTCGCCATTTCACTCGCTCAGAAAGGTTTGAGAGAGGAATGGTAAAAGCTTTAACGGGGAGATATGAGAAGTGAAGCATTCTGAACGAGCAATATTTATAGGCCCCGAGACAATTGAACAAATCTACCTGCGTACCTTATTTACATTCCAATAAGTAATGAGAGATTCTTCTATGCATTTCTAATCTTGAAAACAAACTAAGAAATAAGTAATTATTGATGGAGATAGGCAACGGAGATAGCTAGGCAACTGATGGAGAATAGATAGGCAACTGATGCAGACTAGTATAGTGCCTGTGCTAACGCTACGACGGCAGTACACCCGCTTATCAATTAAATGAGAAGATAAGTATGAATACAACACTTAATAATAAAAGAGAAATTTAGAATTTTAAATGAATTTAGAAAGAAAAACGGAACTAAATGGAGGTCGAATGGGCAAAAAAGGGCTCCCAAAAGATTTTAAATCAAGAAAAAGAAAGAAAAAAGAATTTTCTGATTTTAGATTATTATTTTTGCAGCTTTCACAGAGAGCACAGCGTGCTCTCTGGGCTTGGCCAGCGCAAGGGGAGGGAAGGCCAGGGGTGACCGGCCGATCGCAGTGGGTCGGCACTGGTGCGGCGAGATTGCCGGCACCGGTGCCTGCGGGGGAGGAGTCACGGTTGCGGTGAATTTCGCCGGAAAAGATGACGGTGATGGCTTGGGTTACCTCTAAAATCCGGCGATCTTTACAAGAGGGAGCACTTGGGGATTTACACAATGCGATGGGGTGGAGGAGAGCTCGTCGGCTTTTATAGCCTCGAAACAAGCATATTTATGGAAACCATAATTTGGGATCAAATCAGATTGGGAGGAAATTTTGGCAATAGAACACGAAATTTGGGGAATTAATACCACAGATGGAAAGAGGAGATTTGGTGCGGGATTGATGGAGCTTTGGAGCTTCTTTCTTGCTTTAATGGAGGGAGGGAAGAGAAAAAGCTTCTCTGGTCTGGGCTGCAGCTAGTAGAAGCTACAGGTGAGTTGCCTTCATTTTTTTTAAATATAGAAGGATTTTTGAAAAGATAGCACATTAGGTTAAAAAATTCTAGAAAAATTCTCAAAAAAACTTTCGATTATTTTGTACTTAATAAAATTATTTTCAAAAAAATTTAAATTATAAATTTGCCGAGGCATGGCGGCCACGAGGTCGCTGACCAGCAACCTCGCCGCGTCGGCAAAGCCACCGATGGCAACCGTGGAGCCATTGTGGACCTGCGTTCTCCCGACCGCGCTGCCCCATCTCCCGATTTCCTTTTCCCAGCACGTAATGTATGGTCCTTTCCTTTTCCAGGATGTTTGTTTCCTTTTCCTTGATTCCAAGACGTTTGTTTCCTTTTTCTTGTTGATGCTGGAGGTGAGTGAAGGTCTGTTGTAGGCCACAGGGATGATTTCGGAAAAACATGAGAAAATAAACTGCGCTCTCCGACCATTGGATCCGCAAGGAAAAAAAGATAAAAAAAATTAAACAGTGCTCGCCGGTCGCTGGTTCCGCGAGAAAAAATTGAAAAAAATTAAGCAACACTCACAGACCGTTGGTTCCTTAGATAAAAAATAAAAACAAAAAATCAGCGTTCTCCGTGCGCTGAAATTAGGCTCTATGGGGTTAAATCCGTAAAAAAGTCTCGAGAAGGGTCATATTCGAAAAAAAATACGATCACAATACCATGACAATAAAAAATTCAAGTCTTGTTTCCTTGCATGCGGATCCTCCCTGTTTATTTCCTTATTTGATTCACCCTCCTTCCAAATATGTAGTACGTACAATTTTGGCTAGTAAAAAATTCAAGTCTAGTTTCCTTGCATGCGGATCCTCCTTATTTATTTCCTTGTTTAATTCGCTCTCCTTCCAAATATGTAGGTGGGGGAGGTCTGTTGTGGGCCACAGGGATGATTAGACACACTAAATAATGGCCATCGGATGTGGGTGAGTAAAATTGAGGAAAGATCTGAGACATTCATTTTGATGAATGCAAGTTTTTGGGGACGTTTTGCTGGGTGCACGAACATTAGGCTATCTCTAATGAGGTGCATTATTTAGGGTGGACGTGAAAAAAATTACTTAGATTCATTATAAAAGGGTATAAATAAGACAACTGATGGGATAGACAACTGATGCAGATAAGACAACTGATGGGATAGGCATAAGAAAGCCCACTTCGTTGAAGACTAGATTTTTTTTTAAAAAGGAATGAGCAGGAGCTCTATCATACAATTTTTACGAAGGAAAGCAAAAGTACGACACGTTAAAGACTAGATATGCTGTGACAGCTGAGGCAACTGATGGAGATAGGCAAAGCAGGCTTCCACCACGTACAAGTCCACAGATCGGCTGCGAGGTACAAGTCCGACGGGATGTGGCTGTTGAGAAACCCTGAAAGCCCACCGAAGGCCCATGTGGTCCTTTATGCCGAAATCCTAGAGAGCGCTATAAAAGAAGGAGGGTGTCCCCCCCTATGTACAGAATTCATTAGCAATAAAGAATTTCCGCTTTCGCTCTCCCTAAACACGTGTCTCTCTCTCTTTCTGTTCTCCACTTCAGATCTGTTCGGGAACCCCGGACTATTCGATAGCGAGGTTCCTCAACACGTTATCAGCACGAAGCTCTACCGGAGATCAGATTGGAAAGGTGAGAAAAGGTGGGATTAGCGTTTGAATCTAATCGTTCTTTTTCTATGCATGCATCTATCCTACGTGGCACGAAGCTACACGAAGAACGCTCGAAGCGTCTCGGCACGAAGCCACAGTACATGAATTCACTGTTCATCACAGAAAAGAAAGAAAAAATGGCAACAAAAGCACGAAGCATCGTTGCCACCTCGGTTCGTGTGCACGCCGGCTTGAAGCCCGGCCAGCCGCTGCTCCCGCTGTGCACGCTCGCAACCGCACTACTCGAAACCGCCGGCGCATGAAGCTCGGCACGAAGCCGCCGGCGCGTGCACCCTTGGGCCTCGGTCCGGCCGCCACGCACACCGTACGAAGCAACGCCGAGCCGCCGAGCCCGCCCCCTCAAAGTACCGCGGCTCGAAGCCGCGCGAAGCCGCCGTTCGGTCGGCTCGCACCACCCGGCGCGCCGCCCGCGCCTCGCCGCGCCACGCCACCACACGGTGGCTCGGTTTCGCGTCGCCGGCGCCGTTGGCCGGATCGCACCCGCCCGCCACGCTGTCTGGGCTTCCCGGCGCCACCGCGCCCTCGCGCCGCAGCCGCCGAGGCCGCCTCGGCCCCTTGCGCCGCAGCGCCGCCGCCCGCCCACGCACCCGTCCGCGCCGTCGGCCGCCGGCCGGCTCGCTCCGCGCCACGCAAGACGCCCGCCGCCGCCGCCACGCCGCCTCGACCGGCGTGCTCGGCAATTGCCGCCGGCCGACCCGCCGGTCTCGCTCGGCGCCTCGACGCGCATCCGCCGCGCCCGGCGCTTCGATTGCTGCTCGCGGCAGCGCGTGTCGTCGTCGTCGCCCGCCCGGTCCACACTGGCCGCTACCGCCGACCCGCTCGCTCGCTGGCGGCAGCCGAATCCGCCTCCACTCGGCTTCGCTTGTGGAAGAAAGCGCGAGGAGGAAAGGAGGGCGGAGGCGGCGCAGGCGAGCGGTGGTGGCGCAAGTGGGCGGCGGCGGCGCAAGCAGGTGGAGCGGCGGCGGCAAAAGAACGCACTGGCGGCTAGGGTTTGCAAACCCTAGCCGCCAGGTTTTAATGCTCGCAAAAGCAGGCCGGTGGGCCGTTTCGGCCAGCAGGCCAGGAGGCCCAAGAAGCCAGCGAGAAAAGAAAAAAAAACCGGCCCAAAGGCCGGTTCGGCCGGGAAAAAGGAAAAAGAAAAGAAAAGAAAAAAGAAGAGAAAAAAATTGCAGAAAAATTGCAGAAAATTTTGAAAAATTGCCAGAAAATAAAGAAGATTTATTTGGCTCTGTTTTTAATTTTTTCTTGCTCTATTTCTCTGTTTTTCGAATTTTCTTTATGAATTTTGAATCCTTTGCTTTATTTTATATATTGCAATGCATATGGATTTATTTTCTGCAATTTATGCTTTTTGCAACCTTTTCTATGAGATTACACGCAGTAATCTAAAACCAGAATTTTGAAATCATGCAGATGTCTGGCATTGTGAATCGTGAGTTTGAAGAACTGGCCCCGCACGGTCAGAACTACCTCACTTGGGCATCGGACGTAAAGATTGTTCTTGGGGGCAAGAAGCTCCGTTCAGCGATTGGTCTAGGGTCCTCGCAGGACGCAAAACCTACCGCTGAGCAGAACGATCAAGCTCTGCATTTTCTGAGGCACCACCTCTCAGCCACTCTAAAGAATGAATATATGGCTGAGGAGAGTGCACTTGAGCTTTGGACTGCACTTCAGAAGCGGTTCGAAAAGCTCAAGTACACCATCTTGCCCCAAGCACAGCAAGATTGGGTGCGCTGAGGTTTGCGCACTTGAGCAGTGGCGAGTACAATTCTGCCTTGCACAGAATTTGTACCAATCTCTCTCTATGTGGCAAGAAGATCACTGATGAAGAGAAGATTGAGAAAACTCTCTCTACCTTCCACCCTAATGCTATCCAGAGTGCACGCAGCTATCGTCAGGACGCATACAAGGAGTATAGCGAATCGATTGATGTAATGCAAGTTGCGGAATCGCAAGACGATGTTCTCTGAAAGAACTATGTCTCGTAGCCACCGACGAGGCAACCGCATGAAGTCAATGCCAATAGCTACAAGGTGAGAAAGCCCACTCATAGAAAGAAGGGTAAGCAGGTGGAAAAGAGAGACCCGTGCCAAAGGAAAGTCAAAGCCCCGTGAAGAGGGATGACAAAGAAAAGACGCACGCCAAGCCGTATGGACAGCAGAACCAGACGTGCTTCAAGTGTGGCACTTGGGGACATTGGTCGAAGATATGTCGAGAATCCAAGGAAGCGATCAACGATATCGAGCTAAGAAGAAGGCAAAGAAAACGCCCCAGAGGCGCGCCGCCAACATCGGTGAAGATGATGTCATGGATGTAGACACCCCACTTGCCTCATCCTCACGTAATAGCACGGACATCGATCTGCAGCCATGATTATGGCAAATGAAGAAAACTCCTGCAGATGATATAGAAGCGTAAATTAATGCATATTTTACTGATTACATTTAATGCATTTCTTTTAGTTTTTGGTTGTTAGCATTTTCTTTGAATAAAGGGTTGTAAGCTCTAGAAGAGCATACTTCTTTCTTGAATAAATACGCAATTTATTCTTTATTCCAGTATACTTCTTTCATGAATAAATACGCAAGTAATATTTGGATTGTTTTGCCTCTATCTGATTAGAATTATATTTCTTTTATCTAGAAATCGTGTAGCGCCCAAATGGAAGAGATATGCATTGTTGATAGTGGCACAACAAATACCATCTTAAGAGAGTCTAAGTATTTCCAGTCGATCACGAAGAACGCTGGAAAGATTACTACGATCGCAGGAAGCGACTCATATGTAATCGGCTCAGGAAGAGCCACTATTATATTGCCTATGGGTACAACTTTGGTAATTGAAGAAGCCCTTTGTACCTGAATCAACACGTACTCTCTTAAGCTTTAAAGACATCCGCGCCAATGGTTTTCACGTAGAAACCAATGAAGAAAATGGCAAAGAATACTTGTGCATTGTGAAGCACGCGGCATGTGGAAAAATGGTATTAGAAAAATGTCCCTCATATGAATCTGGGTTGTACTACACGAATATTCATGCACCCGAAGTGTATACTTCCTTGAAGACTGTTTTTAGAAGCTCTGAATTATTTTCTTTATGGCATGGTAGATTAGGTCATCCTGGTCTTAGAATGATGAGAAATATAGTGAACAACTCACAAGGTCATGGCATTAACGTTAAGAATTTTCCGAATCATGAAGATTTTGTGTGCCCTGCATGTGCCACCGGGAAATTAATAACTAGACCCTCTGTCATGAAAGTGCAAAGTGAAATCCCTG
Source organism: Otatea glauca (assembly GCA_036346275.1). NCBI lineage: Eukaryota > Viridiplantae > Streptophyta > Magnoliopsida > Poales > Poaceae > Otatea > Otatea glauca. Next base: position 60,623,337 of record CM070721.1, read on the forward strand.
CATTCCTGGAACGCATCCAGGGGGATATTTGCGGTCCGATTCAGCCCCTGTCAGGGCCGTTTCGATACTTTATGGTGCTCATCGATGCTTCCTCGAAATGGTCGCATGTATGCTTGTTGTCAACAAGAAACCATGCTTTTGCAAAGCTGATCTCGCAGATCATAAGAATTAAGAATGCTTCCCGATCATCGCGTGAAGTCCATTAGAATGGACAATGCCGGAGAATTTACTTCAAAGGCATTTGATGATTATTGCACAGCAACAGGGATAGCAGTTGAGCACTCCGTACCGCACGTCCATACGCAGAACGGACTAGCAGAAGCACTAATAAAGAGGATTAAGTTCATTGCGGACCGCTTTTGCGAGTTGTAACTTGCCCAACACTTGTTGGGGACACGCGATCTGCGCACGCAGCAGCTCTTATCAATTTCGCACCGTCGGCCTACAACATCCATTCTCCTATGCGGCTTGTGCACGGGTCATCCCAAGATCTCCCATCTTAGAAAATTTGGGTGTATGGTATATGTACCTATACCACCCCTCGTGATCGCAATGGGCCCTCTCCGCAAGTCCAGGATATCGTTGGTTATGAGAGTGCATCCATAATCGGTATTTGGAACCCATGATCGGAGACTTGCATACTGACCGGTTCACGATTGCATCTTTGACGAGGATCGTTTCCGTCATTAGGGAGAAAATCAACCTTTGGATGAAAAATGCCAGAAATCATATGGCATTCCACCGGATCCCCGCACATGACCCCGAACTAATGAAGCAAATCAAGAAGTCGAAAGATAATTGATTTGCGAAATTTAGCAAATGAACTGCTGATCATTTTGTGATCTGAAGGCGTGGTTAAGTCGCATGTACCCGCAAGGAATGCACCGAGAGGGTGGAAATACCAAAGAAAATAGAAGGTATCCCTCAACCTGTTCGAGGCCTCAAAGGAAAAGAGCAGCAATCGGCTCCTCAAACCCAAAGTACCGGAGGCGTCTGGAAAAGCTGAGAGGACTTACCACAACCAATCACGAAAAAGCCCCAAGGAAAGAAGGGGAGCAGTTGAGACTGCACGGAAAGAAGCCAACAGAAAGGCAATTCCGGACTTGAATCTTCCACTGCAGAAGCCGCGGAAATAATGTGTGCGCACATAGGCGATGAAAAGCTAAAGGAACTTGCTCTGCGATAGGAAAAGCAGCGAAGAGCAAGTAGAAGTGCATGAAGCACCCCATGAAGAAATGGCCATAAACTTTGTAATAACAGGAGAATCCTGAATAGAGCAACGACCAACGTTGATGCCTACTTCAAAGAAGATTGCCTCGATCATTGATCATGATCCCGAGCCTGCATCTCGCAGAGTGCAAGAAAAGGCTAGATTGGGAAGAATGGAAAAAGGCAATCATCTGCAGAGTTAGTCTCTCTGAACAAGAGAGAGGTGTTTGCTCAGTATGCCGCACACCTCCCCATGTAAACCCGTAGGTCACAAATGGGTCTTTGTTCGAAGAGAAATGAAAACAACGGTTGTAAGGTACAAAGCAAGGCTTGTAGCTCAAGGTTTTACTCAACGTCCCGGAGTTGATTATGAAGAAACCTATTCTCCGGTCATGGGAGGAATTACCTTTAGATATTTGATCTCAATGGCGTCAACTTGAAGTTGAGAATGAAGCTAATGGATGTTGTCACAGATACCAGATGGAAACTTGGATTCGAGATATACATGAAAGTACCTAAGGAATTCCTATCCCGAACCAAGATGGAGCAAATAGAAACACATGCAGGTGAAATTGGAGAAATCACTTTGTATGGATGAAGCGATCGGGAAGAATGTGGTACAATCGCTTGAGTGACTTTCTCTGCAAGAAAGGCTACACAAACAGCGAAGATTGTCCATGTGTGTTTATACAGCGATCCCCGAATGGATTCTGTATAATCTCCGTCTATGTAGATGACTTGAACATCATTGGGACGGATGAAGAAATTGAAGAGGCATGCTCATACTTGAAGTCTGAGTTTGAAATGAAAAATTTGGGTAAAACCAAATTTTGTTTAGGCTTGCAGCTTGAACATGTCCAAGGAGGAATCTTGGTACACCAATCAACCTACACGCAGAAAGTGTTGGAAAGATTTAGCTTTGAAAAATCATATCCTGCAAAGACTTCAATGGTCGGAAGGTCACTCCAAGCAGACCTAGACCCATACAGGCCTAGAGAAGAGGGGGAGGAAGTCCTGGGAGCAGAATTCCCATATTTGAGTGCAATTGGAGCGCTCATGTACCTTGCGAATAGCACTAGACCGGACATCGCGTTCGCTGTGAATTTGCTAGCTCGGTACAGTGCAGAACCCACCAAAAGGCATTGGAAAGGGATCAAGGACATCTTCCGCTACCTCCAAGGAAGCAAAGACCTCGGTCTGTTCTTTAGAAGAAATAATGAATTGAATTTGGTTGGCTATGCTGATGCTGGGTACCTATCAGACCCGCATACTGGCAAGTTCCAAACCGGCTATGTTTTCCTATGTGGAGGAACAGCAATTTCTTGAAAGTCGTCTAAGCAGACTCTTGTCTCGACGTCGACAAACCACTCGGAAATCATTGCTTTGTATGAAGCATCACGTGAATGTGCATGGCTCAGAAGAATGGTTCACCACATCCAGAAGTCATGTGGCTTGAACATTGAGCAAACTCCCACGATAATCTATGAAGATAATGCAGCTTGTGTTGCCCAAGCACAGATGGGTTATGTGAAGAGTAATCTCACGAAGCATATCAACCCCAAGTTCTTCTATGCTCACGAATTGCATAAGATGAGCGAGATTAAGATATTGCATACTAAGTCATGTGAAAATCTTGCAGTTTGTTCACTAAATCACTCCCAAAGATCTACCTTTGAAAGGTGCGTGAAAGGAATTGGGATGATGAGACTTAGAGAAGTGCAGATTCGGGGAGATATTTCACATACTCCCACATGAATCTTGAGCATGAATTATGAATACCCAACATGAATCTCAAGATTAGCATTTGAAGTTGGGAGAATTGTACTCTTTTCCTTAGCAAGTTTTTCATGAAGTTTTCTTGCATAAGGTTTTAACGAGGCAATTAGTGCAACATAGTAAGCGTATGCTATGTACTCTTTCTCCAAGTATTTTTCCCACTGGGTTTTTCCGAGTTTTAATGAGGCATATGCATCTCGCGCAAAGGGCCCAAGGGGAGTGTTGAGAAACCCGAAAGCCCACCAAGGCCCATGTGGTCCCTTATGCCAAACCCTAGAGAGCGCTATAAAGAAGGAGGGGTCCCCTATGTACGTAATTCATTAGCAATAAAGAATTTCCGCTTTCGCTCTCCCTAAACACGTGTCTCTCTCTCTTTCTGTTCTCCACTTCAGATCTGTTCGGGAACCCCGGACTATTCGATAGCGAGGTTCCTCAACAGTGGCAACCTACGAGGAGAGGCAACGCGGGACGGGGTGCGCTCGCCTTCGTCATCGTCATGGCGCGCCATTGTCCAACTGTCTGACAAACCAGCACCTTCTTCCCAAGAAAAAAAATAAAATCAAGCAAGAAGAAACTTGACAAAAAAGAGAGTGACCCGGCCTATTTCATTTTCATTCTGTTAATTGCCATCTAAGATAAGAAATAATACATTATATGGATGGTAACGAATAAATACATGAGCAGTTCCTCCCAATACAAGTTGCACAAATCTTAAAGTAAGCGAAAGGCACTACTACAGAACAGCACATCACTGCTGGTTCGAAAACACCATCACTGCCGGTTACCGGGGCTGGCATTGATTGGTCGGCAGTGATACTATGGATTATCACTGCCGGCTCAGAAACCGGCAGTAATGGGGACTATCACTGCCGGTTCTATCTACAACCGGCAGTGATATAGAAATATCACTGTCGGTTCAAACTACAATCCGGCAGTGATAGTTACATATCACAGAACCGGCAGTGATAAGCCGTGCACCAAATGTTTTTATTGCATATTTTTTCTGCAATATATATATATTTTTATACGATTTTTTTATACAGTGTCAATATATAGTATATAAAGCATCGTTAAAATCATAATTCAAATATATTAAAGCATCACAATATTTGGTTTTTACAATGGTTTGTTTACAAATATAGTTTAACTACATCTCATTCAATTTGATTTTGCACCGACTACTTTGGCAAGATAACTTCTCAATGAAAGCCCCACGGCCGCTGATTTCTGATTGGACTGCCGCACGCTTGCCTAGAGGTGGGCACTGGGCCGGGCTATTTTGGGCTGGCCCGAAGCACGCCCGGCCCAGCACGACCCATGGCCCGACACGACACTGTTTCAAAAGGACCGGGCCGGTTCGGTACGGTTGTCCGGGCCGAGCCGAGCCTGCCAATAGAGCACGATGGGCGGCCCGCCCGCGACGACGAGATGGGCCATCTTTGGGGCCAAGACGGCCCGAACGAGCCCGTTCGTCGCGGGCCGCACGACGCCCGACGGCGGCACGTCGGCCGTGCAACACGCAGATGGGGCCTGTGGCAACGCGGCGCAAGCGGCCGAACCAGCGACAACGTCTGAGCTTCACCTCCTATGCCGCATCGCGTCCCGCCTCGGCGGTGAGTAGAGGAGGAGCTCGAGTGCTCGACCCGTGCCGGTGGGAGAGGAGAGGGGAGGCGCTGGTGAGGCGGTAGGGAGGTGAGACGGGAGCGGGGAAGACAAGGCGGAGGGGAGGTGGAAGCCGGGCAGAGGGACTGAGGGAGGTGGTCCGTGGGCGTGGCTGGCTCGAGGGAAAAGGGGAGAGAGTATGCAAGGAGCCAAGGATAATACATGTGATGGTGTAATGTACTCATGCATACGAATGTGCATATATTGCCATTTAGTATGCGCTAATCGATTGTTTATTTTTTGACTATATATATGTTCGTAACGTGCACTGGTCGATGTCTTTCATAATCTCCTACATCAATGCCAACTAGGCTATACATTCAATGCATACCGTAGCACTGTATACGCACACTACTACAAGCAACTTCGGATCCTTTTTCTCTCATCTCGCAATAGTGTAAATGGGCTGGGCCTGGACCGGCACAGCACGAAGCAGGCACGAAACGCAAATGGGCCGTGCCTGGGCTCACCGAAGACGAGCCGAGCCAACCTGGCACGGCACGACGGGCACGACGGCCCGAAGCACGATGGGTCCGTGCCAAACCGGCCCGGCACGGCACGACGCCCACCTCTACGCTTGCCCCCACAGCCGCTGCAGCACTTGCATGTAACTTGGCTACTATTTGAAACTCTAGAGTAGTAATACGGAGTAAGCTTATACTAATTCCTACTTTTGAAATGAAAGAGACGACCAAATTAACAGTGATCACCCAAAAGCTGCATAAAGTTCGGAGGATAATTTGTTCACAAGCGACACACAGCAACATCTTTTGTCTGGTTACGGAGCAGCATTTTCCCATACAACAACTACTCCATTCAATCATAAATAGTTATCGTTTTAGATATAGGTGTAATCAAACTTTTGAAATTTTAACTGTTAATATCTTTTTAAATATTTAAATTCGATACATGAAAATCATATGTGAAAATTTGTCTTAAAAAGTACTTTCATAATATTATAATTTATTGGGTTTTATAAACATATTATGATCGAAATCAGTGATCAAAGTTGTATTCAAGAGACCGTGTCAATGTTCAAAACAACAATTATTTGTGATAAGAGGGAGTACTCAGGTATTTTGACTTTAAGTCTGCAGATCAGGTGGGCTATAAGTCTGCAGATCATGCCTGTTTCGCGTCAAATCTGAATTGTATTTTTCCCAGTGGGTCGTCGAATTTGAAAACAAGATTTTGACTTTCCATAAATCGCCATTCCGTACATGCGCTAAATTGAATGGAATGGAGTCAAGAAGATGGAATTTTAAGTCCAAGCGCATGTTCTTATCCAAACTTAAACCGCAAACCACATGCCCCGGGAGGGAGTCTGCACGCAGAAAGGCAGAAACACACACGAATAAATTGCTGAGCTGAGTCTCATCCATATATTTGTTTATCGTTGTCCTTGTCCATACTAACTGAACGGAATTATAGATTCCCCTAGGAAGCCACGCATTGGAATGAATAATCGATCAGAGCTATCAACTACAGAGATGGAACAACAAGCAAAACAGATCATATCTTCCAACGACCCTCTCAATATAAGTTGCCCAAATTTTGAAACAAATAAAATACAATACAAGTAATCATTGTTTACTCTTTATTTATACTATAATATTTGAACATCTTTTAAATAGTGACGCAGGATAGAAGGACCTCTGAAAACTCATTCCCACGAACAGAGAGAGCACGATAAGAACAGACCGTACAAATACAAAAGGACGCGAGCAAACTGGAATACTAGAGCGCAGCAAGAACCTAATTAAGCAAACCTTACCAAGAATCCACGAACAAGTGAAGCTTAATTGCCACCGAACAAGTAGTCCTGGAGAGCCGTCGTAATGGCCACGCCGATCCTCGCCGCTCTTGGGATTTGGTCGGCGACGAGCGCCAGCAGCGCGAGCCACACGCCGAGGAGGAAGAGCATGAACGCGACGAGAGCGTACGCAGACTGATCACCGACAGCAGAAGAGGTGTTTGCGGTGGCGTACATGAGGACGGACCCGGCGGTTGAGATGAGGAGGACGCCGGAGTTGACGATCAGGAGACGAACACGGCGAGCGGCGCTCCCGCGGTCGGCGAGGGCGATGGCTGGCTGGAGCAACCCAGCAGGCATGTGCGGATCGAACAAGTAGTACTGGAGAGACCTCGCAACCGCCACGCCGACCCTTGCCGCTCTCGGGAACTGGTCGGCGGCCAGCGCCAGCAGCGTGAGCCACAGGCCGAGGAGGAAGAGCAGGAACGCGACGAAGGCATACACAGACAGATCACCGTCAGCAGAGGAGGGGTTTGCGGCGGCGTACATGAGGACGGACCCGGCGGTTGAGATGAGGACGACACCGGAGTTGATGATCGGGAGACGAACACGGTGAGCGGCGCTCCCGTGGTCAGCGCGGGCGGGGGCGCACTGGAGCACTGGCGGGTCGACAGCTGCCGGGGTCGCCATTCCACTCGAACGCCTCGACGAGCTGCTGCGACGGAGAGGGCGAGAAGAAGTGCGTGTGGTTCGTGCCTCGTGAACGTGCACCGTATTTGTAGAGGGACTGAGAAAGGCGTGGCGTGGCCGCGTGGGACTGGAACGGACGCGGAGAGAGAGAAAACATCAGTAGTAGCACGGAGGATAAGAGAAAGGCGTTCTTGATCTTGTTCTTATTAAATGGGACATACAAGTAGTAGTACTGTAGTCCTATGACTCCTATCGTCGGACGACATACCACACTGCATCTGCTTGGCTCTAAAGACTGAAATAAAGAAAGGTTTTCATAATCATCTCCGGCATGTTTTCTTTGGAAAATCATCAAGTCCTGGAGGCTAGGGCCCTAGGAAGGACTTCATCGGCACCATCATGATTCATGGCATCATATCCACCCGCGGTCGGCGAAGGACCTCAGCAATTAACAACATCAAGGTGAAATGAAACTGAATCGCAGCGTCTACTCTCGCTCCGGCTAAATTTATAAGTTTTATTTTTTAAACGATCTTCTTCCTAAATATAAGACATATTTCATATTTTAATACAAAATTAGTATAATGTTCTCTATATATCCTAATAAATATTCAGCTTTACTACATATGTTTTATACGCATTCATCAAATAGTACGATGATTACTGATAATAATCACGAGTAATCTGATCATTTTTAATACCTTCTCGATCTATGTATCAAAAAGAAATACATCTCATAAACTTGGACAGAGGAAGTAAATCTCCTAAACTATACACGCATAGGAAAAAGCCGTAAAATAGCGGAACTTTTGGTCTCAAAAAGCTGAAGGAATTAGAAACACCCTGATCGAAACACACATCTAAATTTCAAAACTGAAAGCAAAATAAGGAGGAAAAGATGTACGTGGATTGGGCCAATTGTCAAGTCTTCAAGCTTCCTTCTTTCAAAAAGTCTCTTCATTTTCTCAAGTAGCCACTAGAAGACCAATTTCTGCAAGAGTGCAAGGTAGAAGAAAATTATCAAAAAAAACTAATAAGAAAGATACAAAAGGCAATTTGATTGCAATCTATTGAAAGGGAATTGCAAGCTCATAACAACTTCCAAAGTTCATAAACAACGATTGGCATTTTTTTTTCTCTCGAGCATTGGACCTATCTATTATATATTAAAAACTCATGAGAGTCGCTAAGAAAAAAGAGAAATAGACTAGAAATTCCCACAAAAAAGCAAAATATCTAGACCTTAATCTTATGGGCCTTAATCTTTGAGAAATAGACTAGAAATAAAGCCCATAAGAGTTAGACTAGAAATTCCTACAAAAAAGCAAAATATCTAGCCCTTAATCTGGTGGGCTTTATTTACAAATGTCATTGGATCTTTGAGAAATAGACTAGAAATTCTCACAAAAAACAAAATATCTGGCCTTTAATCTGGTGGACCCTAATTAAAAATGCATAATATTGACCATTAGATGCTATTGAGTAGATATATATATTACTTTGTAGTATAAAATCAAAATAAAAGACAAAACTTACATGGTAGGGGCGGATCGATACATCTGGATCTCATGCGTGATTAAGCCTAATTATAATTTTAATTAGTAAATCATAACCAACAAATCAGCATATGAACTCTGACATTACATTGAACGCACATTGGCCTTATACAGACAATACACACCGATGTGACTCAATGCATGCAATTAAAGAAAATACAAATGATCTCATGTTGGTTCAGCCATAACATAAAAGTAACGTAGCCCCAAAACTAATTTATATTTGATTTGGTTTTTCTAAGAACTCCCTAAAAGTAGATCGATTTTGTTAAGAAACAAATAAATCAAGACATTTACTGTATATAGACTTATCCCCTGGACGTCATGGTGTCTGCTGGTGCTCTCCGTCCAAGTGCTCTCGTGGAAAGAAAAGAATGGAAAAATAATAACATTACATGAGCTCGATCGCCCTTCGAATCCTTTTACTTGCGTAGCCAGAAAAAAAACAGAAATCACTGCTTCTTTCTTGACGTGAAAGAGTGCACCTCCTGATCTCCCAATCTAACTCCCACAAAATCAGGATTCCTTAGATTTGTTTTTTTTTATCTCTTGGTTCGTCTATGATAGATTCAACACCAAGTATGGCACCGACCTGATCAAAGGAAACAAATTGATGTGGTAATAGTGTTCTGGGCTTCATCAGAAAGCATTACGCCCATCCTATACTAGGTCACGGGGTCAAGACTGGTCCTACGGCGCTTCAATAGCATATCATGTAGAGTTGTTAAGAAAATAAAATGCTAGAAATTCTCATAAAAAACAAAAAATATAACCCTTAATTTAGTGAACCTTAACTAAGTTGAACTATAATAGCCATTAGATTTGATGTTACTATTTCAAAAAATGTCTAACCGTCTATCTAGCGGATCCGAATTATAACGGCTTAGATTAAAAGAAAGTGTCTATGTGAAGTACAACAAAAAATCAACAAAAATTCATAATAAAAAATAAAAATAAATTAGACATTTGATTTTCATATGAACTCTAAATTAAAACACGTACATTACTAAAATTCAGAATAAAAATTAGGTAAAAATTAGCAATTAGATTTGTATTATCAATTGTAATTCAAAACTAATATTCAAAACTAAATAAAAATAGAATCAATGGCTTAAATTAAAAGAAAGAGCCCACACTAAGAACAATAAAAATAACAGAAATTCAGAATAATAAATAAATGAAAATCAACCATTTAACTTTCATATGAAGTCCAAATTAAACATGTACATTGCTAAAATACAGAATATAAATTATATAAAAATAGTAGTTGGATTTGTATACGATTTCTACGGTACAACCGATATGCAAAATTAAATAAAAATTAACATAAATTCGAAATAGAAAACAAAATGAAATTAGTCATTTGATTTTCATACAAATTCTAAGTCAATACTTGAAATTCGAAATTAAATATAAATAACATAAGAATAAAAATAAAAGGAAATTAGGGATTATTTTTTAATTCCATACTAAGTGAAAAATATAATTTTTTATTTTATTCAGAATTAAAATTTTAGAAATATGCTAATTTAAGGGGAAATAAAATAAGGTAAGTAATTTGATTTGTGTGTGTATATATATATATATATATATATATATATATATATATATATATATATATATATATAACTATTATGTAACAAAAGTCGATTACATATTTTTTATGGTCGCTAAAATAATACAAAATATACTAAAAATTCTCAAAAAAAATTCTAACTCTTTATTTGGTGGATCTCCACGGAACGAAGAGATTAAGAGGGTGATACATCGACAATTGTTCACTCAGTTATACCGATATGAGCAATATGATGTGCAATAAAAGAAGTACCGAAAGAAAGAGACAAACATTGTAATAATGAAATTAAGAGATGATGATATAAATAGAAAATATTATGTTATGCTATGTTTACTATTTTTCTATGGAAGTTTTCGTAGAAGAAAGTTTCGGTCACATGTAATAAGTACTGAGAAACGGAGTAAATATATTCTCTCCTATAATATACAATATCAAAATATCACAAATTGTGTTTTGTATTGATCTATTTTTGAAAAAAAAATCGCATATATATTATCAAGTCATTTAAACATAGTTTAAAAATGATGCACGCGCAAATGCGCGGGCCATCTTGCTAGTTGCCTTAAATAGCAAAGATCAATATGATAAGAGAAAGAAATTAAACCTATTGCTGAACAACGTAAAAGTACTGAATGATACCAAAAATTGGGCCTGCAAGTCTTGGATTAACCCACAAACAAAAAAATGGGCAACACAAGTTATATGCATATTCCACAATAACAACCCAAGAGCTCTAACAAGCTAGCAAGTACGGCACATAAATACCATTCTTTAGTCTTTACCTAGCGCATGAATAGAATAGATTAAGCAGAGCACTTCTGACCACTACAAGCGTAAGCATATTGGTCACAAACCCATGCAATGTAATCAACCTGTTTGGGCAGAATATAACAAAAACCAAATCAATTCAGCTTTGTAACTAAAAAATACTGAATTATAGATATACAATGTTAAACATTGAACAAAAGTGACTTAAGCCCTCTGAACATCTGGACCAAGAATTTTCCGATCAAAACCAGCACCTTCCAACTTGATTCGGTCTTTCAAATCAACAGCCAATTTCTCTGCTACACGTGAGCTCCCAGTGAAGAGAATCATTTTTGGATTTGCCTAAAAGAGATCATGTGAAGAACAAACTCAACCATGAAATGTGTGCTGCTTGTGAGACAGTAAAAGTGCAAGCTCACTATTTATAATTAGTTTTGGCACTGAGTAAAAAAAGCAGCGGGTGTATTTTGTTATGCATTAAACTCCTTAAAACCTCAATTGTTGAACATGATGTACCGCGTACTAACAAAACAGAAACAATGGTTGAATTGCAACATACTGGTGCTTATCAGTAACATGATGAACAACATGTCGCATATATATGTCCAAACATGCAATTTGGTTGTCATGGAATGATTAACTGTCTGTATCTTACTATAGGTGTATAGCATGTATTCTTCCAATAAGTAATAGAAAGATAGTCAAACCTCTAACAGCAGCTTGTTCATTGTGATGCATGGGGCGGGCAGCGACGGCTTCCAGGCGCGGGCGACGGCGCAAGGGGCATCGATGGCTCCCAGGCGCAGAGCAGCAAGTCGACGACGGCTCAGGGGACAGCGACGGCGGCTTGAGGAGCGTGAGGTGGCGGCTAGGGCGTGTGAAGAACTGGCCAGGAACTGAGGACGAAGACAGGAAAGAAATGCTGCTCCCGTGCTCCGGTTGGGCCACTAGCCTCGAGCCACTCCGTTGGGCTGCACTGCTCCACTGCTAGTTAGGTCAGACCTCAGAACATTACCCCACCGGTTCAAGACCAAGTTCCACCCCTGCAGTCAGAGGAGGATAAATGACTGTTTAAAAAAATCCTATAAGTATTCGATTATACGTGCACTTCAGCAACTACAGAGATCTGTGAAGATCAAGACAGAACATTAACACTACAATAAATAGATCAAAATACCAAGAAATGGTAAAAACTTCATCCTACTTCAAGGTCGGTCTGATCGGCAGAGGAATTGCAGTCCGATCGCTCCTTCACTGACAACACAAAAACAACACAAACATAACCCTAAAATTTGACCGACTCTTAACCTAGTGATCTAAATGGTACAAAATCTTGAGCACAGCTTATCAAAGGTGTATGGAACCTATTCCACTCAAGATTTCAATCTTCATCCATTTCCGGGTAAATCAGCAAAATCTAAATCTAGTCAAGAACGTGAGAGATCTCCAGTAGAGGAGATGTTAGAGATGATTTTACAGGTCCTAGCAATTAATCCCATGGCACGTATAATCAGCTAGACCACGAAGAAAACCCAAATCATTAACATCAACTCTAAGAGGATAAGAAAACCAAATAAGAACACAAGCCACAACATGAGAGAGCAATGAGAGGTGCTTCCATGGTTTTCTTTTTAACAGTTGCACAAATATTAAAATATTAATGGAAGGTAGATACTGATTACTTACTATTTCGCTTGCTTTAAGATTTGTGCAACTTGTATTGGAAAGGTAAACATCGAAGCACTGCTCGAGAGCAATTTGAGCTTCGATTTTCACTTGATGAGGAAGGATTACATCCACTCCAAATGGAGGACACAACCATAAGGGGGCAGCACTTGGTTCTCACTACAAACCCTAGTTTTTATCTCGAGTTCTGGTACCTTTTTTTCCCTTCTCTCCCTCTCCTACTTATATCCATTCCATGTTCACACTCTCACTTGGGTAAAATCCGACAACACAACACATAACGGAGTTTACACACACACGCTTCTCAAAGCAATGTTTTCAACCTGAACACAAGCTCGAATCCATTATCTTATCCTCTGTGAAGTTTGTTGACCCAAACCATTTAGGTCAATACCTTGGTTTTGCAAACCCCCTCATCGTGGTTTTGCAAATCACCAACGTTAACCATTTCGGTTGACTAATCTACCCCTCAACCAACTTCTCTCCCGTTCCCTTTGCCTCAAGCATCACCCTCCATGTGGCCTCAACAACTCCTCGCCAAGCCTCTCAGGCATCCAGATCTGCCGAACCATCCTCACTTGCACATGAGCCAAGTCACTTAGCACGCCACATGCCCATCACCACTTATGTCTTCCATGGTCATTGTCTATGTTGTGCCTTGGTTGAGTCCAATCATCTCACTCGGCTTCCTTGGCCATTCTGGACCTTGGTTCTCCTAACTAAGTCCCGGTCCTCCATCTATTAACCATAGTTGACTACAAATGATCTATACAACAATAGACCAAGCAATTATTTTCAAAACCAAAGTTCTTCTCAACTTGACCCACGTCAGTCATAACCATGCAACATGCAACTCATATGCTCCGAGAACTCAACTCAACTCAACACACCACACCCCTAGCAATCAGACTGCCTGCCAGTCAAATTGCCAGGGCTAGTCTGACTACTCGCACTAAGCCGGTCAGACCGCCGACACTTGGCCAGTATGACTGCTTGGACACCACCGGCCAGAACACAATGTCTTGGATGGTTAGACTGCTACACATAATTCAATTTTACTACCGGCGCATGAAACTCATCTCACAATTATCAATTACTTATCACAACACAGAGAGTGGTCTCTCACTTTCTTCCCAAGGAAAAAAATCAAGCAAGAAGAAGCTTGATAAAAAGGGCGGGCGACCCAACCCGATCTCTTTCACTTTCATTCCCCTGGTCAGAGGCCGAGGCAGTGGGGGCCTTGGTGGGGCTCCAGCCCCCTGGCCCACCACGAGACACCCCCTCGGCGCAATAAGATAAGTGATGACTGGTTGAATGCTACATTGAGAGAAGTGTTTTCAAAAATAAACATGGAAGATATCTTTCAACGTTTTCAGAACATGAAAACTCGTAAATGTCAACTATCACCTCTTTTGAAGCAATGAAACGTAATTTTTTCCCCTTGCATATTTACATACTAATACTATATTACATGCATTTAAATTTCAACTATAATATGTTGGCTTGGTAGTTTTTATATTTATTACATGTACTTGTGTTCAATCCCCTCTTAAATGAATCCTGGCTCCGCCACTGCCCTGGTCGATACTGACAACATCTAGTCTCCACCGGGTCCAAGACGTGGAGTCGAAGCGGTGCGATGTTTAGGAGTGATGAAAAATTGTTACTAACAGAGGGGCGCCGTACTGCAATTACCGCTCCTTCGTTATGCTGGGAATCATTGTCGATGCTTTTGGTCTAATGCTATTAATTGATGAATTATTATATTGGATTCTTACCGGCAGCTGCATCTCTTCACATGAAGCCCATCAGGTTTTGTGCCATGACGAGCTGTTCAATATAGTTTCCAAAATCGTTACGGATATACATCTCTATGTATGAGATATACTTGGATATCTGGCGTTACATTGAAATAACGGGTATCTCTTTGTAAGAAAAGGGCATAAGCATTTATTGCAGGCACTAATATCGAATGCTTGATAGGTACTAGTTATTATTTTCCTGAGCACTGTTACAAACTTACAGATGCTACAATGATTAACATTTTCCGTCCCGCTACTTTATGCAGCTCGCTGGCAACATATCTGCAGAAAAGCAACTACATGAAATTGTTCAAAGACGAGCAGTAGCCGGCTTTGAGGGCAGTTCTGATGATGCTTCTTTCTCCAAGCGGATACATTTTGTCTCAGGCAAGTTCTAAATTTTCGGGAGTTATTCTACATTTAGGCTATGACTATTTGAACATTATGTTGTCATCATTACAATCAAATGTTAGCAGAAGTCTAGAACTGTTACTGCATCTTACGATAGTGCCAAAATTGCCAACCTCATGAACCTAGCATGCTTGGTGATATTACAATCTTATCATAATCTCCTTAACAAGAGGAATGCTGTAGATGTATTGACATATGTCCACCATCTGCAATCTTCTTATCTGCAATTTTGTTTCGATGGAGGTTCATGTTTCTGCTATATCGTTGAAGAGTGGTAAGGTGAAAATGTTTTGTTTTTAGTTATGATCTCTTGGTGTTGTTTAATCTGCTGAAGAGCATCTGTTTTCTTTGTGTTTACTGTAAAAGGAATTTGAATGCGGGGATTGTTTGCCATGATTACAGACATCATTCTACTGAAAGTTTGATTAGAGTTCTTCAACATGACTTGTAACAAAACTTGAGCTCAGGGCCCAAGTTCTATATTGCACATGTACTGAGTTTGTTTGGGCGCCTCTGTGGTTTTGTTTGCCATGATTGCAGACATCATTCTACTGAAAGTTTGATGAGTTCTTCAACATGATTTGTATCAAAACTTGAGCTCAGGGCCCAAGTTCTATATTGCACATGTACTGAGTTTGTTTGGCCTCTGTGGTTTTCCAAGCAAGTTGGAAGGAAAGATGAGAAGTGCGTTAGATGATAACGAGCTAGATGATCTGGAACTGTTGCTTCCATATGGTGAATCTCTAAATGCTCATACGGCGATCATATCAGCAAGGTGTCCTAAGTTGTTGCCATCTACAAAATCTCTTGGCAGTGATGGAAAAAATACTGATGAATGGGGCATATCATTTTACCACATTCGAATGTCTGATCGTGTATATAGTCGTGCCTTGAAGAAAATTTTGTAATACACATACACTGGTTTTGTCATGGTAGGACCACTTCAAAGTATTGTCACTTGAAATCATTGCATGACATGCTTCAGAAAGAGCAACCCAGATGGAATTCCGATTGTCCCGGATACGATCTTAATTCAGCACCTGAATCAGTTGAACATTCATTCTCGTAAGTTTGACCTGTAATCGCATTGTTTATTGATTCAACCCTGTCCCGACTTTTATCTAAACAGATAAGACTGGGCGGCTCTGATCTGCTAAAGTTCTTGGTTGTTCAAAACACCGTTCTAGTTTTGGTCATTTGCATTATCATGCTACTTTGAAGAGTTTTTAATCATTGACTAGATCCTCAGAGCAGATCACATCTGGCCTTTGTTATAACGTTTAAAACTACCATGTCGAATTTCGTGGATACCATCTTTGATTTTGCTCTCGGTCTAGTTTTGCTGACTTGTCTTGAAGTACTTTTGATGCGTATTAATTTCAGGGACATAATTTTGGAGGCTCGATGAAATGAGAAAATGATGTGCCACCATGTCTTATGCCAATTTTCGGGGACAGGGTTTAAGTATGGCTTAGGCACATTCTTCACCACAGATTATATGACAAACAACGACATGCCTAATTAGCATATAAACTTATGCCGTCATGCGATCAAGTATCCTGTTTCTAGAGAGAATTACAACACAAATATCGTTAAACACTAAAAAAATATATTTTTCCTTCATGAATGTACGTACAAACTTGCAGTAATACAATAGGAAAAAAAAAACTTTCACTAGCTGACCAATTGTTTAGCATCAGCTAGCCCAAAAAGAACCTTGTTCAATTCCTACAAACTACAAGACCGAGCTATCACTGGTTCCCGAGCTTTGCTTGAATCTTGCTTGATCTTGATTCTTGAGTCTTGGTGTGATTTGCAGCCGGACGTCATGTCGCGTCTCGTGATGTGTTCTCGTCAAATCCTCGAACCTTTCGTCGAGATGGCCGGATGGGCTGCTTTTGGGCCATCGTGATCGAGATGTACAAGGAGCGGCCGGCAGGTCAGAGTTCTTGGTTGGCGCCATGCAATCCGCTTCACCCGCGGACTCGTTCGTGGAGGACGCCGCGGCGGTCGTCTTCGAGCTTCTCCCAGACGGCGAATGGAACCATCTCTTCCGTCCAGACCCTCGGGTATGTGGTCTTGTACGCCTCGTGGCAGAGCGTGTCCGCCACCTGGTTCCCCTCCCGGTAGGCGTGCTGCACCTCGCACACCCGAAACATGCCAAGCAACCGGATGATCTCGTCGAGCATCGCCGGCGGTATGCGCGACTTCGTGGACTCGCAGCGCAGCAGCCGAACCAGCGTCAAGTCGTCGCCTTCCACTAGCAACTTGTCCCAGCCGTAGTCCAACGCGAGCTGAAGGCCTCGGATCAGCGCGCGCGCCTCGACGAGGCCGATCGGGGCGTGCGTCGTCCGCTCGGCGAAGGCGAGAAGGATGCGTCCTCTGTCGTCGCGGATTGCGCCGCCAATGCTCGCCCGCCCAGAACCGTCGTGGTGAACGGAGCCGTCGAAGTTCAGCTTGACCCACCCACGACGCGGTGGCATCCATCGCACCAAGAAGACGCGAGGAGAAGGCGGAGATGTCCGGGAGACGCGCACCTGAGGACAGGCTGCACGGCACTGCAGCGGGGTGGACACGGAGGAGCAAGAGGTTGCCGGAGAGGAAGAAGTCGCCATAGAGCGGAGTGGAGAGGAAGAAGTCGCCATAGAGCGGAGTGGAGAGAAGAACGAGACGTAATGAGACGATGGGCCATTCGTCTACTAATATCATTCGCCTTCTATTCAATCCGATTCCGATACCAATCCGCAAGTGCATACCTCGCCGCCAAGAAACCCACCATTCTCTCCCAAAAGAAAAAGGAAAGAAAAATAAACAAAGCGCCAAGCTGCTCCGCCGCTCCCTCTACGCCCGCAGCTGCCTACTGTGAAGTGTGCCCGCCCGACGCCCGCACGTTCAACACGCTGCTGCTCGGATCCAAGGAGACCGGTCACTTCTAAGCGCTGAACCTGTTCTGCCATGAAGCCGTGCTGCGCGGCTTCGTGCCGTGTCCTGCTGCGTGAGGATGATGCCTACTGCAAGAAAGGGAGGTTCTTGGACGACCTCGAGCCGGTCGACGAAATGCGCAGGAGGGAGAACTGCAAGCCAACGCTCCACGTGTTCACCACGCTGATATATGGAGCTGGGAGCTATGGGATTATCTGATTGGAAAGGGATGTGTAAAGCGCCGTCATGCATTGGATGTTCTGGTAACTGCTTTGTGCTGCGGAGATGTGGTTGTCGAAGCATATAGGTGCTTTAGGGAGATAATCAAGATGAGGATGGCACCTACAGAGCAGGCATTTAGGGTTTTGGACGGGTTTTTGTAGAAGAAGCGGGGGTTTGGGAAGGTTGAGGAGATTAGGCAAATGATGAAGGCAACCCAATTGGATGAGCATCCAATTGAAGAAGAGGCTGCGTCAAGCCGTGAATCCTCTTGTGATTACTTTTGAGAGGAATTATGTGTAATTTGTGAAATTGGACTGTGTAAAAATTGCA
This sequence comes from Otatea glauca, assembly GCA_036346275.1. NCBI lineage: Eukaryota > Viridiplantae > Streptophyta > Magnoliopsida > Poales > Poaceae > Otatea > Otatea glauca. Next base: position 60,641,700 of record CM070721.1, read on the forward strand.
AGCCTCCATGGTTCAACAAGACCATCATAGTTGTTTGTTGGCCTGTGATTGTAAAGAATAAAGTAGAGGAAGAAATACTGGAATAGAAGCCACGCACAGAGACGCTGCCGTTGTATTGTCTTATACAAGATACATGAGCTATACAAGGAAGTATCTATACATAGAAAGGCTACATATGGTATGTGCTAAACTAGGTAGGAGACGATGCCATGAGATATGATTTCCAACACCCCCCCTCAGTCGAATGGTGCGGCGCACAAACATGAAGACTGGACCGAAAATCAGCAAACAGTTGCGAAGAGAGGCCCTTGGTCATGATATCGGCAAATTGATGTGTAGAGGGCACATGAAGAACACGAACTTGTCCAAGAGAAACTTTCTCTCGAACAAAGTGAATATCAATCTCGATGTGTTTGGTCCGTTTGTGTTGTACCGGATTGGATGACATGTAGACAGCGCTGACGTTGTCACAATAGACAACAGTGGCTGAGGAGAGCGGGGTGTGAAGTTCTTGAAGGAGTTGGCGTAGCCAACAACATTCTGCAACGGCATGGGCAACAGCTCGATATTCGGCCTCTGCACTGGAGCGAGAGACCGTGGCTTGTCGCCTGGAAGACCATGAAATCAGATTGTCACCGAGAAAAATGCAGAATCCTGAAGTGGAGCGGCGACTATCCGGGCAACCAGCCCAGTCAGCGTCGGAGTAAGCCGTCAAAGATGTCGAGGATGACGCATGCAAGAACAAACCATGGGACTGGGTGCCTTGAATGTACCGGAGAACACGCTTGAGGAACTGAAGGTGAGGTTCCCGCGGAGCATGCATGTGAAGACAGACCTGCTGTACAGCGTACGTGATGTCAGGTCGGGTAAGAGTAAGGTACTGTAATGCACCAGCGAGACTCCGAAATTCCGAAGGATTAGCAATAGGAGCACCATCATCAGCGGACAACTTGGCATGAGTATCCACTGGGGTCTCACAAGACTTGCAATCAGACATCCCGGCACGGTGGAGAAGTTCAGAAGCGTACTTCTTCTGAGAAAGAAATATCCCTTGTGGAGAGCGCGTGACTGAAATCCCAAGGAAATAATGAAGATCACCAAGGTCAGTCATAGAGAACTTACGCCCAAGAGAGGTTGTAATATCTCGTAGGAGTTGTGCTGATGATGCAGTGAGGATAATGTCATCCACGTAGAGAAGAAGATAGGCAGTAGCAGAACCTCGTCGTAGAATGAAGAGGGAGGTATCTGAACGGGAGGCAGTGAAACCCAGAGAACTGACATACTGTGCAAAATGCTGATACCAGGCACGTGGCGCTTGCTTGAGACCGTAGAGAGAGCGGTGAAGGCGGCAGATATGGGAAGGCCTGGAGGGATCAACAAATCCAGAAGGCTGCTCACAATATATAGTCTCATCGAGAGATCCATGAAGAAAGGCATTTTTCACATCCAACTGATGAATTGGCCAAGACCGCGAGATGGCAAGACTGAGTACTGTCCGGATGGTGGCTGGCTTCACAACTGGACTGAAGGTCTCATTAAAATCTATGCCGGGTTGCTGGGAATATCCGCGGACTACCCATCGTGCCTTATAGCGAGCCAGACGTCCATTGGCATGGAATTTGTGCTTAAAAACCCATTTGCCAGAAACAATATTAGTACCAGGAGGACGAGGAACCAAAGACCACGTTTGATTCTTCATGAGAGCCGCATACTCTTCTGTCATAGCCTGAAGCCAATGAGGATCTTTAAGCGCAGAACGATATGTCCGGGGTATCGGCGAAATAGATGATTCGGACTTGTTTAACATGACAACAGACAAGTTGAGCTTATTTATTGGCTTCACAATACCAGCTTTAGCCCGTGTGGTCATCTGATGAGGCCCGGGAGTAGGCCGAGCAATTGGAACAGTAGGAGTAGACGGAACAACAGAAGTTGGTGCCATGGAGGTGACCGGGGAAGCAGGCCCATGTGATGAGCCGAAAAGAGGCGAAGTGCTGAGGGAGCACCGGTTGCTTGCAGCAGGAGAGATTGGCCCACCGGACGCGCTTGCCGCACCATCTACGGAGGGCGCAGACAGGGCAGGGCCGACAAGTACATCGCTGGTGCCGGGAGAGGTCCTGACGATTGGCGAAGCAGAGGGGCCATGCTTAAACGGTGGTGCCTGAGTAGCTAAGTAGTCCTGTAAAAAATCAAAGGTAGTAGTGGACGGACGCGGCAGCATACTTGCAAAGGGAAAAGTGTTTTCATCAAAGGTTACATGGCGAGATGATGACTTTGCGGGTAGTGGGGTTATAGCAACGGTAGCCTTTGTGTGAAGTAGGATATCCTATGAAGATGCAGGCAACGGAGCGAGGCGCGAGTTTGTTGGGGGTTGTGGCCGAGGTATTAGGATAGCATAGACAACCAAAAATACGAAGATGATCGTATGAGGGTGGCTGTTTGTAAAGAAATTGAAAAGGAGTAGAGGAGCGAAGGAAAGTTGTAGGCCGACGATTTAGAAGGTATGTGGCGGTGGCGAGAGCTTCAGCCTAGAAGGAGGGAGGCAAGCTGGCTTGAATAAGAAGAGTGCGAATGATGTTATTGACAGTTCGGATGACCCGTTCAGCTTTTCCATTTTGGGGAGAAGTATGTGGGCAAGAAAGGCGAAGAATGGTGCCATGAGAGGCAAGCAGATTAGAGGTGCGGGTACTGACAAATTCACCACCATTATCGGCTTGGATGGCTAAAATAGAATGCTTGAATTGTGTGTGGACATAAGGATAAAAAAGGCGAAGAGTGTCGAAAACATCGCTTTTGAGTTTGAGAGGAAAGGTCCAAAGGAAGTGAGTGTAATCATCGAGAATTACTAAGTAGTATTGATAGCCAGAAGGGCTGAGCACAGGGGAAGTCCATAAATCACAGTGTAAGAGTTCAAAAGGTTTGCGAGAAGATGTGGTAGAATAACTAAACGGAAGCCTGACGTGTTTGCCGAGTTGACATGCATGACAAAGTTTTTGACTAGGCTTATTACATTTTGCAAGCTGTGGTATAAGAGATAAAGTGCTATGACTAGGATGACCGAGACGACGGTGCCAAAGATCTGCAGAGGCGAGGAAGGTGGACGGAGTCGAGCTCTCAAAGGGGCGAAAAGTGTAGAGATCGCCTTCACTATTGCAACGAAGAATCGCGATCTTGGAACGAAGGTCCTTGACAGAAAAACCGAAAGGATCAAATTCAATACAACATGAATTATCACGAGTAAATTGGCGAACAGACAAAAGATTTTTGACTATATGTGGAACAATAAGGACGTTGTTCAATGTAAAAGTGTGATTAGGAGTAGGAAGAGTAGTATGACCAGTAAAGGAAATAGGAATGGGAGAACCATTGCCAACAGTAACAAAAGGAGGAGATCGAAAAGGTTTAGGAGATGTGAGTATACCAACGTCAGGAGACATGTGTGAGGAAGCTCCAGAGTCCATTACCCAATCTCCACCAGGAGCACCAGGCGGCTGCATAGACATCGCATTCATCGCAGCAATGAGACCGGAGGAGTCCCATGTTGCAGATGTAGGTTGACTTGCCGGAGAAGCTGGCAGTGCAGGAGCAAAACCGGTGGTGTAGACTTGTTGTGGTGCTGCAGGCCGCGGCCCAAGAAGTCCAGCAGAGCCATTGTGCCAGGAAGCACCCCAGCTGGGAGACCAGGATGGTGGTGGCCCGCCCCATGGATTGAAGCAGAACCACGGCCCACCGGTCGGCGCAGTCTTCCGAGGCCTAAAGCCACCGTTGCCGCCTCCGTTGTTCGGTAATGTCCACCACCGCTGTTCTGGTAAGTGCCACGACCGTTCTTCTTGTTGGTCTTCCAGCGCTTGCCTCCTCCTGAGGACTTGTTGCTGCTTTGGCTGCTGAATCCGCCCGACGGGGAGCTTGACAGTGCGCCAACGGTGGAAGAGAGAAGCGCCGTTCCAGCCGCTGTGGTGGTCTCATTGTTGGCTTGTGTCTCTGCCATAGCTAGAATTGATCTGGTACGCAGAAAGCTGGGGAAGGGATCAAGCAAGGGAATGAGCTGGGCGGTGGAGGAGAAGCGCGGATTCAGACCCCGGAGAGTGTTGAGGACGAGCGCTTTGTCGGAGACGGGCTGACCGACGTCACGAAGGGCATCTGCAGTCTTCTTGAGCTTGCGGCAATAGTCGGCAACGGACAGGTCGCCTTGAACGATGCTCCGGAATTCCGCCTCGAGGAAGACAGCGCGGCTTTCCTTGTTGTCACGGAAAAGTTCTTCGATGGATGACCAAGTCTGGCGTGCTGTCTGTGTGGGCTCGACGATGATCTCGAAGATCTCCTCGCAGATGGACCCGTAGATCCATGAGCGAACGGCGAAGTCCTGACGGCGGTGAGGTTCATCAAGATCGGGGTCAGTAGCTCCGGTGAGGAAGCCCAGCAGCCCGTACTTGCCGACGAACACTGTGAAGAGTGTGCTCCATTGGGAATAGTTGGAACCGGAGATGTCAAGCGTGATTGGGACATGCGTCTTGACGCTGGCCACGTTGACAACAGAAGTCATGGCGTCCATCGCAGCGACGGAGATGACTGGGAGAGAGGCGTCGTTGGTGGCCGGAGAAGAGCCCGTGCCCAAGGCAGCAGAGGAAGCAGGAGACGAGGCGCTAATGGTACTCATGGCGAGCAGGCAAGATCGATCCTATCTGATACCATGTAAAGAATAAAGTAGAGGAAGAAATACTGGAATAGACGCCACGCACAGAGACGCTGCCGTTGTATTGTCTTATACAAGATACATGAGCTATACAAGGAAGTATCTATACATAGAAAGGCTACATATGGTATGTGCTAAACTAGGTAGGAGATGATGCCATGAGATATGATTTCCAACAGTGATGTCAATGGTGAAGTATTGCAATGACCAAATTTTCCCAACTGGGAAAAGGAGGTAATGAAGAGGTAGCCTGAAGCTGTCGAATTGAGAGGAACCGAGAAGGATGATATTCAAATATGATAAGGGTTTGAGACTCGGTTAAGGAATTTTTGTTGCGACAGGTTCCACTGAAGAGGCTGATGCTTTCAGTTTTGCGGAAAAGCTTTGCAAGGAAAGGCACCGAGTCAGAAACTGGTAAAATGTACTGATGTGATTCACTGTAATTGATTATTCACTGAAATAACAATAGTTGAAAGTTATATTGAATTTTATCTTTTAGACTTTTGTTGGGAGTTTTGTTTTGCCCAAATCGCAGAATTCTTTTACATAACAATTGTATTGATCAGCTAAGAGTTCTGATTCAGAACTGTAAAGACTGAAAACAGTCAAAAGTCATTGGAAAGCCAAATTTTGTGTTTTCCTGATTGATGCATGATAGAACCCAAGTTTCACCTGAACAGCCATTTGTTTCACTGCTACACGTACTGTCATTACCCCTGCTGCTGGTCCACTGATTCGAATTTTGACAACAAAACCGTCGATCTGAACAAGCTCAAGGCTTCCACCTCCGGTGCCGGCAAGATATGGTCTGATCTCATCTAGTTAACATTAAAGGCACAAGATGTATATCATGTGCATTGTAAAAAAAATTGTAGCCTGTACGGATGCACGAGTTAATGACTAGTTGAATTAATAGCAGCTGCGCTTTATCTAAAAAAACTTCAATGTGTTCTTGGAGTGTAATGTGCTCACATACTCCTTGACATAAACAACGTGTCGTGCTGTATTGCCTGGTTTATAAAGTGGGACTACTTCCCCATACGAATTGTATGTTTATGTACAACCTAATCTTCTACAGCAGTAATCAACGGTGCCTCTGTCCCGTTTTAGCTGAAACTAAACTAAGCCAACCGAAAAACTTCCAAATCTCTAGCCACCGTTATTCTAAGAAGAAAATACACAGCACCAACATGGGATTAAAATTAGCTTTAGCAGCACACTCAGCATAGCAGGCTGTCCCCGCCTGTCTCTCGCCCTCCGCTAGACTCCAAGCTATTGCTAAATAAACAAAACGTACTGTGTTTCGTTTTCTTAGAAGCGTGAGCCTTGGATGAGGCAGGAAACTGCTGTTTGGTCAAAAAGTAGTACTGTGTTTAGTTTTTTTAGAAGCATATGTTTACTTAAGGGACAACATATTAGAAGCATTAGAATTATTATAAGTTTTGTATGGTTGCCTAACGTTCAAAGGATTTGTTCATTTCTTCGTCCCTAGCTAGTATTTCAAACTTCCATTTATCATCTGTGCAGCTAGCAGATGGACCAAAGAATCATGACAGCATAAAGCATACCCAGGTGTAGTGATGTCATACGGCGAAACTCCAGAAGTTTGGTGTGCAAGATATCCAAAACTCCCCGAAAAACAAAGAGCGGCAGATAAAGCCTGGTTTCCATTCAGCACCAAGTCCTCAACACAGGTAGGTCCATGCTGAAGGGAAACGTGGAAGCTAGCTAGGGAAGAAGAAACGGGGAAAGAAAACCGCCCGATACTGATGGAAAGTCTCGTTTCCATTCAGCGTTAAGTCCTCAACGCAGGTCCATGCTAAAGGGAAAGTAGAAGCTAGGGAAGAAGAAACGGGACAGAAAACCGGCCAATACTGATGGAAAAGTCGTGCAGAAATCAAGATCAAATTAAGGTACGTACGTACATGTGCGTGCACTCAGATGCGCGCGCGGGCGATCGAGAGCTGCGCGGTGTAGCGTATATCCCTAATCCCATCGGCCGGCGCGCGGCTCAGGCGACATGGCGAGCTCGAGCTCGAGCGGCTGACCTCCCAAGAGCTAGAGAAGCACGGCCATGGAAGGCATGGATAAGCTGGCTAGGGAGATGAAGACCCGTGAGGCCGTGAACCATCCAGTTTGGACAGAAAATTAATTCACACCACTCAACTGCTCCGATCTAGCAACAAAGCTAGTGCTGCTCGTTAATTAACTTACCTAATAGAATTGAAAAAAGCAAGTTGTGCCGGCCTGTTGGTCTTAATCAATTGTTAGTTTTTTAACCAGTGGAGTAGTCCTAGTAGAGTAAGAGCACAGCTTAAGATGCTTGTAGGAATGCGTGCTCAACAATCAACATACATGATCTCTGGACAGGTGTCTAGCAGCTAGCATGCATCGACAAGAAGGTGAAATGAAACTGAACCGCAACATCTAAATCTCAAACACGACGCACATGGGAAAAATGAAACTGTACGCGCAGAACATCAGGCGTAAAATAGCGGAACTTTTCGTTTCAAAAAGCTGAAGAAATTAAGAACACCCTGATCGAAACACACACGGTGGCGACGGCGGGTGCCCGGCGAGCTTTGTTAGTTGGTGCCATCGGCAGCGGAGACGGCTTGATGTGTTGATCTGAAGAGCTAGCGAAGCATGGCCATAGACAAGTAGTGGTAGTGAGGAGATTGATTACACACACGCCACCTTGCATAGAAAATAAAATCGGTACAAACCGAAGGAGTTCGAAGTTAAATTTTTTGAACTCGGTGATCAAACAGCGATGAAAAAAAATTGAAAACCGATCGATTTTACCGATTTTCGATCGGTTTACATTGAAAATCGGCAAACTAAACAAAATAATTCGAAAGCTGATTTTTGACCGATTTTCCACCTGTTTTTGCCGACTTATGACCGATTTACGTCGTATAAAATTTCCCAAATTTTCTGAATTTTTTGTATTTGAATTTGAATTGGACTGGTTTATCGAACGGTTCCGTTTACCGAGCCAGCTTGATACGGTAAAAAAAAAACACGATTTTGTTGTGATTTTCGTCGATATTTGAAATCCTGCTCCACATCGTCTGATCGTACAGAAAGTGACTGAACTCTTGGACTAACAAACCTTTTCCACTTTTACCCGACCATAGCATTCATCAATCAATTAAAATACTTAGATCCTTCCAAAAAAGAAGAAGAAAAGAACAAAAACCTTCAATGTAGACAATTCCGGTGGTCATCAGTGCGGCAGAAACTAAACCTTACAAGGAAAGAAAGGATTCCAACATTCCATGTTACGGTGATGGCGACGACGCAGAGGGAGTCATCGCTGTATTCAGAGAGGGTGGGTGACATTCTGTTGTTGTTATGTTTTTGATCTTATCTTTTTTACGCGAGAAGACCCTTGACTGAGGAGACGTGTTTGGCTCTAATTTTGTTTAGGAGCCATCTGACTATGCCTACGACTGGGTTTGGATTCTGGATACATGCATATTGTCCTTTCGGTACATGGTGAATTGCTGATCCACCCCGTCGTGCACACAAAATTAACATAGCTAAATCACAATTCAAGTGCTTCAAGTTTGACAAAACTCTGCAGTAAGTCCTTGTAGTTTGAGAAACTACTCATTAATGTGTGCGTATCTCCAAACATTTCTCGAGAAAAAACGTGTGAAGTTACTGCCATCAGTTCTCTCCTGAATCACAGCTCTGCTCAACGCTCGTGTTCCCGCCGACCATCGAGTGGTCGACGAGAACGAAGCAGGTGTAGAACTTGTTGGAAAATTAACATGACCTAACATTAATTTAATTCCATAATTATGCAACAAAAACTTGAAGTTAAATATTGTATTTATGACAAGATTACTAGCAGCCATCAAATATTCGATGAATACATAACATGCTAATAAAGAAAACACGCTTACACATGCTAGATAGCCTAACTGATATATAGATGTAAACAATACTATCATAGCAGTATGTATTTTCATCAAATTTAATCACAATAGAAAAATTGCTTGGACCAACAACCAATTGGACCGAGACACTTACAGCGGGCTTAGCGAAGAATAGGAAGATTCGTATGAGCAACAAAATGCGGCGATCGAAGATGAAGACGAGCAGTCGCACGGTACGGCGTTTCCCAGAGACCTGATTGTCGGTCTCCCGTGTAGGTAGTCAAAGGCCGACGTCGGATCGGAGACACTGCTCTCCCTCATGCCCATTGCACGACGGACGAAGGGACGGAATGGCTCGGGTGGCAACAAGCATCGGATGAAGCAGAGATCGTAGGAGAAAGACGAGATCGATTTTCATTGTATTTTTTCACGAACAGGGACGTCTCCCTTATGAAGACGCGATAAGCCAGAACCGCCTCGTGGAATCTCTGCGATATAAAATTCGAACCGCCATGATTCCAGGAACTGCCCCTGGAATCTCGCATTGTGGGCGAACGAACTAACCACACGAGAACATGTGTCTCACTGTGTATGCGACGCCACATCGGCAATCGAGGTGTAAGGTGAGGTGGCATAGTCGGTACATGTGGTGAAAGGTTAAGTATACTTAGCACGTCTTGCAAGTCACAAGTCACGCAAAATACACGATACGCGCGTGTGTACATAGCCTACCATAGCCAACTATATGTACATCTAGCCTTACCACTAACTCATACTAGAGACCATACAAGAGCCCTCCTTATAAGTTGGTAAGAATGTGTGGTCCAAAGACAAGACATTCTCCGTCTCATTTCAATTTAACGGAGTACGACAAGATCGATCATACAAGGCTTCAAATGGCAACATTTGCAAATTTGCCTGATAACTATTATTATAACTAAACTCAGCATATGGCAAATACTTATCCCATGAAGTAGCATAAGCTAAGGTACAAGCCCTTAACATATCTTCCAAAATCTGATTGACTCTTTCCGTCTGACTATCTATCTACGGATGATAAACTATACTGAAATTCAAATGTATTCCCATAGCTTCATGCAACTTATTTCAAAATCTCGAGGTTAATTGGGTACCTCTGTCCGATACTATCTTCTTTGGCACTCCATGCAAACACACAATTCTAGATATATATATAGCTCTGCCAAACGATCTTGTGAATAGGTGGTCTTAATTGGTATGAAATGAACGACTTTGGTTAAGCGATCAACTATGACCCATATTGAATTATAACCATTCTGAGTCCTAGTTAAACCGTTAGTAAAATCCATACCGATCTCTCACTTCCATTTAGGTACCTTCAACAGCTGCAATAATCCTGCTGGTTTCTGATGCATTGCCTTCACTCTCTGACATATTTCACACAAAGCAACATGCTCGACAACTTCGCGTTTCATATTAGGCCTCCAAAATCTTTCTTTGAGATTCTGATACATCTTTGTACTTCTTGGGTGAATAGAATACTTTGAATCATGAGCTTCCTTAATAATCAACTGCTTAAGCTCATATTAGGCTACCAAAATCTTTCTTTTAGATCTTGATACATCTTTGCACTTACTGAGAGAATAGAATACTTTGAATCATGAGCTTCCTTAAGAATCAACTGCTTAAGTTCCTTTTCATTTGGTACACAAATTCGACTTTTGATCCACAGAGTACCTTGATCATCCAATATAAAATTCTTAGCATTGCCTTCATCCATCTTGGACTTAATCCTCTTGATTTTAGCGTTATCCTTCTGACCTTCTCTGATTTTATCTTCCAGAGTTGGCTTTACCTCCAGGATAGCTAGAAATCCTTTAGATACCACTTCCAATCTTAGCTTCTGAAATTCCTTACATAATCCAGACTGACTCTCCTGAATTAACATATTAACACCGTGGCTTTTTTGACTCAATGCATCATCTACCACATTAGCTTTTCTAGGATGATAATGAATTCCCAAATTATAATCCTTGATTAACTCTAACCATCTTCTTTATCTCATATTAAGATCCGATTAGGTAAAGATATATTTTAAACTCTTATGATCCGTGTATATGTCACATCTATTACCAATGAGATAATGATGCCATAACTTCAAAGCATTCACTACGGTAGCTAATTCCAAATTATGTGTTGGATAATTCTCTTTATGCGACCTCAATTGTCTCGAAGCATATGCAACGACTTTACCATTCTGCATTAACACACATCCAAATCCTTGTCGTGAAGCATCACAATAAATATCAAAACTGCTCTGAATATCTGGCAACACTAGCACTGATGCTGTCGTTAACCTCTTCTTTAACTCTTGAAAACTCTTCTCGCACTCTAGCGTCTATGCAAATTTCTTTTCCTTCTTCAATAGCCGCATAAGTAAATTAGCAATTGTCGAGAATCCTTCAATGACTTCGGTTGTTCCCAAGCACTGCTTTGACTTTACTTGGATCGATAGAAACTCCTTTAGCAGTCATTACATGACCAAGGAATTCCACTTTCTTTTACCAAAAGTCACACTTACTGAACTTAGAATACAATTGCTGCTCTTGAAACTTCTCTAGAACTAGCCTCAAGTGTTCAACATCATCTTCTTCTGTCTTGGAGTAGACAAGAATATCATCTATGAATACAACAACAAACTTATCCAAATATTTCATGAAAACCTTATTAATCATATTCATGAAATAAGCAAGGGCATTAGTCAATCCAAATGACATGACTGTGAACTCATAACATCCATATCGTGTTGAAAATGCAGACTTGGGCACATCTTTAGTGCGAATCTTCAACTTATGATATCCTAATCAAAGATCTATTTTGGAGAAAATTCCAACTCCTCTTAATTGATCAAACAAATCATAGATCTTAGGCAACAGATACTTGTTCTTTATCATCACTTCATCAATGGACATCCTTAAACTTCCGTCCTCCTTTCGGACAAACAAAACAAGCCCTCCCCATGGCGATGAACTCAGTCTTACAGAACATTTTTCCAACAACTCCTCAATCCGCTTCTTCATTTCAACCAGCTCATCGGTAGGCATCCAGTACGATCTCTTAGCTATTGGGGCTGTACTGGGCACTAATTCAATTACAAACTTAATATCTCAGTCTGGTGGCATTGTAGGCAATTCTTCAGGAAAAACATCTAGGTATTCACTAACAACTGGTACTTCCTCTAAACTGACAGCTTTAACACTGTTAACCATTATCTGACCATTGCGAACTGCGGTCACTTGAAATTCCACTCTTTCACCTTTCAGGCTTTCAATTGACACAACTCTATGACCACAATCCAACACAGCCTTGTGTTTAGATAACCAATCTATTCCAAGGATAATATCTAATGTGTGAGTATCCAAAATAATAAGGTTCGCTAGGAACTCTATTCTATTAATGAGTAACTTAACTCCTAAACATCCTATGTTCTATCGAAGTTTTGATCCAGAGGATTGGACCAAAAACATGCACTTAAGATTCATAATATCCAACCCATTCCCGACAGCAAAATCTTGAGAAATAAGGGAATGCAAAGCTCCAGAATCAAATAAAATTGTTGCAGGTACTGAGTTAACTAGGAACTTATCTAGTATAACATCTATTGCTTCTTGGGCTTCATCAGTCATGATGTGGTTGACACGACCTTTCACCGTGGCTTGGGGTGTAGCTCCAGCTTGAATAGCTCCACGAATCACTCCTAGTGTAGGCGTCTTGGTAGGTGTAGTGCCAAGATTGAAACAGATAGGTGTACACCTCCTTTCTTAGGGCAACTGTTAGCAAAGTGTCCTGGCTCATTGCAAATGAAATAGCACCTGACTGTCGTCTGTTGACTTCCTTCTGGCACGTTATTTGCTTGAGCAAGTGTTTGAAAATTCTGACCAACTGGACGCGGTGCATGAGTTGGCGTCTTGAACATAGCTTTTGGTTGAAACCTGACAAACTGATAAGGTGCAACCCTCACTCTCTGGTGTCCTTGAAAAGCTCCTTGTTATGCCATTCTGCGCTAATGGTTGTCATCCAGCTCTTTGCAATTATCCTCCAGAATAAGGGCCTTGTCGGGCCTTGTCGACCAACTCTTGAAATCAGGAAAATTATGAGTAATCAACCCAACTTGCAATCCTAAATTCAGTCCCTTCATGAAGTGTGATTGTCTTGCCTTATCTGTTGCAACATCTTCAGGTGCATAGCGTGCAAGCTGTGTGATCAGCCACTGATTGGCCTTCTTGCTTGATAGCTCTGAACTCTTCTTTCTTCAAGTCCATGACACCATCAGGAACATGATACTGACAAAAAGCAGCAATGAATTCCTCCTAAGTGATCTCCTATGGGTCCTCCTGTGAAGCACAATAGTTTTCCTACCATTCAGCAGCCGTTCCTTCCAACTGATGAGAAGCATAAAGCACCTTCTCATTTCCAACACACTGAGTGATGTGCAGCTTCCTCTCTATTGGGTTAGCATTCCCAGAAAATTTGGGTGGACGAGTCCTCATAAAATCTGATAGCTTAGAGTATGGATGACTCCCATTGTTAGCAGCTTGGTTTGCATTATTAGCAGTTGCTTGGTTTGCAAAGTTCTACACTTGCTGCATCATGGTCTGCATCAACTGAGTCTGTGCAGCAAGAAAAGCTCTAAAATTTTTCATATCAACTTGGGGTGCTAGTTGAGGTAACGGCATCTCATTTGGGTTCTCACTGGGTCGAGTGCCACCTTCACTAGTTCTGTTGTTTCCTTGAGTCTGAACCATCTGTTGATCACTCCAAGGTTTATAGCAAAGAAAGGAAAAGTATAGATAAGTAATAAAGAACTAATGCGGGGAAAAGTTTTAAATCCAAACTCAAAATCTAAAGACCTTTATTAATAACTTGGTATAGTTGCTCACAAGTGCCTAAGGTCCATGCAACACATACTGCTCACTTAGCAATCATAAAAACTCTTATTAACCTAAGCACACATTTCTAACACCTAAAGGGCAACACTTTTATCTTAGACCGATATGACTCACACATTTGAGTCACTACTGCTAGACTAAAACATCATCTAATCACTAATCCATCCAGGCTGTAGTCCACCTGGGGAGTAGTACGGTGGATGTAGCGGCATCGGTTCAAACTGGTTCCAATGACCAAGAGTCTCATTGGAAGATGAAGACTCCTGCCCCTCGAGCTCCACCTCCTCGGGGCCCTCCTCTGACTCCTCGTCCTCCTGCTCCATCTTAGCTTCTTCTTCATTGAGGTAGAGGGCCTCCTCCAACTCCGCAATCCTCTCAGATGCCATTATCTTGGTCTCGTGAAGATCTAACTCGGCCTTCTCCAGAGCTTCATAGGCTTCTTCAAGTCCCTGAGTAGTAGTCTTCATCACGTTCTTCTGAGTGGTGGCGAAGTGAACAAGATGAACGACAGTGGCATCCTCCACTCCTCTGATCCTAGCGTTGGTGCTGGCTCCTCCATGAGGGTGATATCTGAATACGGTGTGCTCCAGCTCATCGGTGTAGTCCTGGGCGATGTGTCGAAGTGCAAGACGTGCTGCCTGCTGGATCCCCACCTCAAAAGAAGACCTCACTATGATGTGGATGGGGCGGCTTGCCATAGTGTTCTCACGGGCGTAGATTGTAACCTTGCATATCGTTCCATGTCCTTTACCATTGACCACCCAATTGGTACCCCTGTAGATAGGCTTGTAAAACCTCCCAATAGTTGTAGCATCTTTCACAACTCAGCGGCATATCCTCCTTTGCGCTCTCCGTAGATACTCTCAATTCTTATCTATAGAAGACAATTCTCATGAGACCTCAACTTAAAACAAGGAAAAGACGGAAAATTTCAGCAAGGGTAGGAAGCAAGAAAGACGGGATAAGTTAAGAATTTATTGATCTTTTAAGTTAATTTTGTCTTTAGAAAATAGTTTTGACACTCTAAGACAACCAGACTAGCTAGGGCATGACTTATAGTCAGTATGGCTCTGATACAACCTCTGTCGGGACCCGAATATGCAAATTCAGACCCTCTGTATATTCTAGACTAGTCCAATATCACGTTAGTGCACACAGTCTCAACATAGATGAATATCACAATCATACACAGCGAAAACTTAAATAAAGACTTCATCTATTTAAATATAACCTGTTGAACGACCTTAAGATCAACCTTACATGAAAAAGTCATACAAGGCTTAGGCTAAGAAATAATTAAAATTGCAGTGGAAACAAATTATTCGTAGCAACACTTCAATTTGCCACAGGTAATTGATAAGGTTCGCACCCTAGTTGATCATCTCCTCCTGTAACTCCTCCTTGTAAGCAGGCGTAAACTCCTCTCCAACTAGTGATTTATTGTTGCAAGGGGTGAGTAGATAAAGCACTCAACAAGTTGCGCATATAATGCAAGTCTATTATACTACATGTTTGGCTTATTCCAAATGAATGGCTGAATTGGTTATTTTGCAATAAAGCAGTATTTATAAAAGAATATAATAAATAGGTTGTAACGACAGTAAACAATTAATAACAATAATAAATTTCTTAGTTATTTCCCAAATAAAATGACTCCCAATCTTAAGTTAATTTCCAAACTTCCATAGTCATACTGCCTCCACTTCTAAGTTTATTTTATCAAAATATAATCCTTGACTGTAATCCCGAGCATTGCTCAATACCGCGAGAACGGCTATTCGAATAAGTTTGACACTTTATAGAGGTTATACACTTTACCTACAAGATACAATCATAACATCACAAAGGCAAGTGATCATAACAAAGCCTTTACAATGCTCTGTCTAAACCCAGTACTGCCCACTGAGGTTTCAACACTGAAGGGACTGGTTACCACTATCAGGGCCCCTCCTCTTGCGCCATGTGAGTCTACCCGTGCACCCGAAACCCACACCACCACGATAGTACCAAAATTTAGACATTACAAATTAATCAGCTAGATCCGTCCCATACCAGATATGTGGTTGTATGATTAACTCAGTTCAAAAGCTTGCAAGGTTAAGTCCTTAATTGACCATGGCAAGACTTACCAAAAATTCGTAATTACCATTATTCACACCATCAGCTTTCAATTATAAAAAATAACAATGCGAGCGCCCAAATGCCACATTGTCCCACCATAAAATCACAACCCTTATCACTTGCCTCGGTCTAAATTATTTTACTACCCCAATTGATTACCATGCACCACGTGCCATCAACAACATTGTGTGACAACACTTGACACACCAATTCAGAAACATGTTCTATATTCCATTAAACAAGATTAACTTTGCATACTTAAAATGACATCAATAACTTGTTGCATGGCTAAGCAATCTATTCACGTTCTAACTAACCCGCATTGGCAATTAATAGTTACCAACTAATGAAGAACTATATTAGAGTGACAAATGAATCATGGCATACAAATGACAAGGTTGACATAACTCAAATTGGTTGAATATCTAATCCCAAATTAATTGAAACAATATATATTGAATTAGCATGCAATAGTTTAAAACAATATAACTTTTAAAATATGGGCTCAACATGATCAAAGCACAACTTGCCTTCAAAAATTCCTTGATCCTACTCTGGACCTTACTCTTGAGTTGACTCCTCGCTCACGAACACCTCGGGTACTTCAACATCTACGTGAAACGATTAAATAAACAATAAATATAAATAAAGATCAAGCTCAATTCTAAAAATTAAATAAAATTCATTATTAAATAGAGATCAATTTTATAACTTTTTAGAAACCAAAATCACCTCAATCGGAGCTCGTATGAGGGATAACGAGCTTTCTAAAGATTTGAAAAATTAAGAAAATCAGACAATCTGAATTAATTGAATTATTTTACTATTGGAAAAATCATATTTATGATGTCATGCTGATATCACTATTGAAAAATGAATTAAAATAAATTGAAAAACCCCTATTAGGCTAACAGGTGGGCCCGGTCCACGAACCAATCTGAGTCCACGATGGACTCGGTCTACGCGGCAAGTGAACCTAAGCACGCTGACGTCAGGGGTGACGCAAGTGGAGATGCATGGCGCTACTGCGGGTGCGACACTTGGCATGCATCCGATGACCCTCATCGGATCCGACGGCGACAATTAACGGCAACAATCAACGATGGTGAGATCGGGCATACATGTGGCAACCGGAGGTAGGCGACACACGGCACACATCGAACGACCCTATCGGATTGGATGGTGGAAAAGCTTGGCGGTGGTTGGCATGGAGCTACACGGCAGAGACATGCTGGAGGCAGGGAAAACGACAACCGGGACGGCGCGTAAGAGACCGATCGGCCCCAAAAGTTGATGCATCCGATAGATCTCAACGCGACGAACTCGGGTAGACCAACGCGAGCGGTAGAGACCTACCGTCGGTGGAGATCTACACGAAAAACGATGGCGGCAGCCTCGGCGAACTCTGATGAGCTTCTGTGTGCAAATGGCAGCGGCTCGGACGTCTAGGCCTAGGGCTCTGTGTGCGGCGCAAAACGGTAGACCCGATGGGACATGTGGCGCAATAAATAGGGCACTAGGGAGGTGTGTTGGGCACAAATAACATAGCGGATTTGGAGGCGGTGGCGAAGTCCGATCGGGATACGCGGCGGCGACGCGGCGACGACACGGCTTCATCCTGGCCCTCCACGTGGCAGGACAGACAGCCACGATGCGAGCGAGCGCAACACGATCCAAGCCGAACACTGATTGCGATGTGGCACAATCATAACCCTTCACGTGGCGGTGATCTACAGCTCAAGGCGCTTAGCGTAATGTGGCGAGTTCTCGCTCGTTAGATCTTGATCCGACGGTCCGAGTTCCACGCAGTTTTCGGGCCGGGTTGCGGCAAATGGAATGGTGTGGAACGTGGGATTGGGCTGGGCCTGCATGGGTTTGGTCCAGAACTGTTAAAAGGTTTTTCCAAACATTTTCTTATTTAAAATAATTTCTGTAAAGAAATAAAGCCGAAATAAATAGCAGAAATACCCAAAAAATCGCGAATTTTTTTTGAAATTTTTTAGGGTATTTGGAACTCAAATAAAATGTTGTCAACAAAACTGTATTTAAACTTTTAATATTTTCAAAATGTCTTTAACAAAAGCTTAATTCAAATAAATTCCAAATAATTCTAAATAAATTTCAGAAAATTCAAAAAATTATAAAATGCACATTAAATCTATAAAATACAAAAATTGGGAAGTTACAGTTATATTAGACTGTTGACGGTGATATAGCAAATGGCGCTCGTTCAAGTTGTAGTGGGATACGGTGCTAAACGTAGTAGATGATCATAAACGCATACACAGAAGCATCCCAACGGGTCAACATGCTACTGTCCAAAATAGAATTCAAGATGCCCAAAGAGGAGCAATCCGGACCGTATTAGCCCAACTGCGCCAGTTTTATTGCCGACATTTTTTTCTTCTACTTAGGGTTTTATAGGAAATTTACAAGAATTTCACGTAAAATAATTTAATCCTAGTTGGAATCGATTTTTTTTTCATATTCATCGGGAGCGAACTAGAAAAATTTATATGGAGATGCACACCTCATATATACAACTCTATAGTCTTGTACAATAATTTTGTAATTTTATAAATCCGACACATATATTTAAAATTTGCTAAAAATACAATAAAAATAGTTCTAAGATCTTAAAAATCCGAAACTCCCAAAAGTAGAACCAATTCAAATAACAAATTTGACAAATTGATCTTGTGGTGTATCTCAACTTTTTGGGGTTGGGCCCTCCTAGATCTGCCCCTGACCCAGAGCATTTTTCAATTGGATAAGAAAAAAGAGCGTGTTCTCTAGGCTTAAGCTCAGCTTATCACAATAACACTTTAATTACAAGGTGATCCCTCTAAGCATACACATGTCTACTCTCTTCCGATATTGGAAGAGAGAACCTGACGACACCTCCTTTCAAGTTGCAAATCAAAGCTTATCGACGACAACGAAGTGGAGATAACTACTTGTCCAGGTGATCGAGCGAGCTGCCTACTACCAGTGACCGGTCGGTGTTTAATTTGGCTGCAGCTTGCTCCAGACACTGCGTCAGGAGCCGCAACACGCAGATTATGGTTGACTCCTTGACTTGTAGTAGTACACGTGTGCATGCATGACTTGTCTCCAATCTCCACACAGGACAGATTCAGGATTCACATTAGAGTCAAGCAATGGAATGTCAACATCGTAATTAGGATAGCGCACCTGGCTCGCGCGACGGAACAACCATGGGAGAACTGATAACGAATCAAAGCAGAGAGGTCAACCATAAGCAGTGTCCATAGAGATTCTAGTTGACAGTACACTTAAGCCTCTTATTACAAATCCAACGTTGTAGACATGTAGTAGTACATATGTTTTGACCTTTGCTTAAACAGTCTAGTCCATAGAACACCAACAACTAAAATACAGACAGAGCCTTCTTTTAAAATAACCGAGACCAACTGATCCAAAATCAGGACGCAACCAAACCGGAGCACAACAAGAAATACGTAAGCAAACATTGGATTTGAAGGGATCGACCAGCCGAGCTGAAGCTCAATTACCGCCAAGCAAGTGGTCCCGTAGAGCCCTCGAGATGGCCAATCCAATCCTCGTAGCTCTCGGGAACTGCTCGGCGACGAGAGCCAGCAGCGCAAGCCACACGCCGATGAGGAAGAGCAGGAATCCGGAGAGGGCGTGCGCCGGAGCTACACCCGAGGGGTTCGCCGCGACGTAGATTACGACGGACGCGGCGGTCGAGACGGCCAGGATGCCGGAGCTGATCAGGACCCCAACACGGGAAGCGTCGCGCTCCCGGTGGGCGCGGCCGACGTCGTTCGCCTCCTCGAGCAAGCCAGCGATGTACCGCTCGATAGCTTCCTGGTTCGCCATTTCACTCGCTCAGAAAGGTTTTGGGGCGTACGAAGGTGGAACGATAGGAGAGAGGAATGGTAAAAGCTTTGACGGGGAGACATGAGATGTGAAGCATTCTGAACGAGCAATATTTATAGGCCCGAGACAATTGAACAAATCTTCCTGCGTTAGTACCTTATTACGTTCCACTACATAATAAGAGGTTCTTCTATCCATTTCTACCCGATACAAGTTACAAATCTTAAAATAAATTAAAGGATAAGTAATGTTATAAATCTTAAAACAAATTAAAGGATAAGTAATCACTATCTACTCTTCATTCATACTTTAATATTTATGCAACTTTTTTAAGAAAAATCATAGAAGTAGAACGTCACCGTACAACTTCTTTTTTCTTTCTTTCTTTTTTAGCACTAACCAGTCTTTGTTTACGTTGTGTCAGAATTTTATTTTTCCCCAACGATAACTCTTAGGATACCTCAATCCCAAGGAAATTGAGGAGATCACCATCGTACATACATTATTTTTTTACAAGAACATGCGTTGTTGAGGCATGATATTAGTGCAACGACAATTTAAGAATAGCACCATCAATCATAATTTCCCTAAAAGGTAGCATTAATCGTAAAAAAATTGTGAGTATAGAGAGAGTTAACACAAAGGTTACCGCGACTTGTTGTGTTGAGTTAGGGACACGACGTGACACGACACGTACTGATTACGGTGAAGTCTTCTATTCCGCGTCACCATTCTGGCCGATCCCTCCAGTTTGACAAAGGAGTTGGGGCCGATCCCCGTTGCCATCTCACCCCGTTGCCAATGCCGATGCCGATGCCGATGCCTAATTCCCTGATTCCAGATTGCCCAATCTCACGCCATCTGACAGGTGGGGCCATACAATTTTTTATTGGGTAGAGATCGATAGCCAGCCTCCAAGCCTAGAGGCAGCACCAAGAAAATTTGCTTGACCGCCCTATGCTACAGCGTGCAGTGGCGATGCTGTGCATTCTCTCTCTTCTTCTTAGAAGAAAAGAAAATCATCTGCGCCGTGGATGCTCCGTGTTACCGTATATTTCCAGAGTAATCAGTGTTATACTTTGTCAGGGTGTCTAAGAAGAAGGTAAGTGTTTTCTTGTTAAATAGAACTAAAATTTTAAGTTTTCATATTTAGATCCAATCGATGAATTCATCACTCTCTTCCATTTGAGTACTATTTTATCAAGAAGTACTTAAGTTTTTAGTATTGAACGAGCAATATTATTCTTTTCTGCATGTCATTTTTACATAATTATTTACTAGTTTTACATAAATTAAATTATTAAAAAAATAATGTGATAATCTATAAAAGATAACATTATTATTTTCTACATGGTCTTGTTCTACATCAATTATATACTAGTTTTACACAAATTAAATTTTGTAAAAAATAATATGACAATTTATATAAAAAAGAACAAAACAAACTATATGGAACTCAACAAACAAAATATGGATAACAAAGTCAAAATGATAAAACATAAGGTGGATCACAAATCAATATCTAATAGAAAAAAATTGAGTGTTCACAAACAAAAAGAAAACCAATATCTAACAGACAAAAAATTAAGTGCATTAAAAAAACACTCAAATACCATTTTAACAATCCCCAATTTTGTTTTCTAGCAAGGTACAATATGCGTGTCCAAGTGCCATACATAGCCGTCTCTACGGAGGAGTCCCGAAGAGCAATATTTGTCGACTACTGCAGCATCCGAACTGACGATTGTGCAGTGCCGGATTCTTTTCCACTCTAAAAAAGAATTCTTGTACTCGATCAACTGGTGCATACAGAGGCATCGAGGGTGCCACTAGTGGAACAAAAGGGGGTTTGGAGTGATTAAATCCTAATCAAAGCATGCATTTGTGCTCATTCTAGTGACGTACACATTAGCAGTATAATAACGAGGAGCACTGTAAATAATCAGATTAGAGAACCTTGATAAAGCGTGTCTGCCTGCTTCGGGCATATTTTGTGCCGTGTAGGTCTAAGCAGGCACGGCATGCGATAGGGTGCTCTGCTGTGAAATTGCGTTATGCTGTGCATCGCCCTATGGCTAGTATCTTTTGCGGTCCTCACATACGGAGAAAAGGGATACAGCAGAGATGCTAAAAGGTGGAGAATAGAGACCGAAGAGTAAATGCTCATTGACAACAAGTACGCACACCGAGTCACTCCGTACTAGGGTACCCCGCATTAGGTGTAAGTTTTTAAACGAGACAGTAACTCTGTACCAATTCAAGAATAATTAAAATTTAGTTCTTTTTTCTTGATATTTGTGTCTACTGTCTCAACTTCGTGCGTCTCCCGCTTCTTTTCTCTCATCGCAATAGTTCAAATGGGCCGGATCTAGATCGGCATGGTACAAACCAGTACGAATCACAAATAAGCATACCTAGACTCACCTAAAGCAAGCCGGATCGGTACGGCACGATAGGCTAGCTGGGTCGTGGCACCATACGGTTTAAACACGCTGCCGGCGTGCCCGTGCACCTCTAGTAGCCTTTATGTAATTTTTCTTTTAGCAGTTTTAGGCTCTCTTCTCAGATTAGTTAACTGCTAGGCGTGGTGTGTGTGGCGTGGTTGGCCTGTAGTGGGCTGCTAGCCAAATCACCTGACACAAGGGTTGAAAATGGAAACGAGTTTTAGGAAAAAAGAAGAAATGGAAGCTTTTTTTTCGAAAACAAAAACGAAAAATATCGGTACTAAAACAAAAATGGAAATTTTGTGTTAGAAACGGAAACAGAAATGGGTGAGCCAATTCCGACGAAAACAGAAACGAAAATTCCATATAAATGAAAATGAGAATTCCGTTTTCTAATTTAAATCATACTAAAACTAGTATAGTGCTTGTGCTAACTCTATGACGGCAGTACACCCGCTTATCAATTAAATGAGAAGATAAGTATGAATACAGCACTTAATAATAAAAGAGAAATTTAGAATTTTAAATGAATTTAGAAAGAAAAACGGAACTAAATGGAGGTCGAATGGGCGAAAACGGGCTCCCAAAAGATTTTAAATCAAGAAAAAGAAAGAAAAAAGAATTTTCTGATTTTAGATTATTTTTTTTGCAGCTTCCACAGAGAGCACAGCGTGCTCTCTGGGCTTGGCCAGCGCAAAGGGGAGGGAAGGTCAGGGGTGGCCGGCCGGTCGCAGTGGGTCGGTACTGGTGCGGCGAGATCGCCAACACCGGCGCCTGCGGGGGAGGAGTCACGGTTATGGTGAATTTCGCCGAGAAAGATGACCGTGATGGCTTGGGTTACCTCCAAAATCCGGTGATCTTTACAAGAGGGAGCACCTGGGGATTTACGCAATGCAATGGGGTGGAGGAGAGCTCGCCGGCTTTTATAGCCCCGAAACAAGCATATTTATGAAAACCATAATTTGAGATCAAATCAGATTGAGAGGAAATTTTGACAATAGAGCACGAAATTTGGGGAATTAACACCATAGATGGAAAGAGGAGATTTGGTGCGGGATTGATGGAGCTTTGGAGCTTCTTTCTTGCTTTAATGGAGGGAGAGAAGAGAAGAATTTTCTCTGGTCTGGGCTGCAGCTAAAAGAAGCTACAGGTGAGTTGCCTTCATTTTTTTAAAATATAGAAGGATTTTTGAAAAGATAGCACATTAAGTTAAAAAATTCTAGAAAAATTCTCAAAAAAACTTTCGATTATTTTGTACTTAATAAAATTATTTTCAAAAAAAATTAAATTATAAATTTGCCGAGGCACGGTGGTGGCATGTGATCGTGACCAAAGAATCTCGCCGCATCGGCAAAGCCACCGATGGCGATCGTGGAGCCATTGCAGACCTGCGTTCTCCCGGCCGCGCTGCCCCATCTCCCGGTTTTCTTTTCTCAGTACGTAATGTATGGTCCTTTCCTTTTCCAGGACGTTTGTTTCCTTTTCCTTCCAAGACGTTTGTTTCCTTTTTCCTTGTTGATGCTGGAGGTGAGGGAAGGTCTATTGTGGGCTACAGGGATGATTTCAAAAAAATATGGAAAAATAAACTGCGCTTGCCGACCGCTGGATCTGCAAGGAAAAAAAGATAAAAATTAAACAGTGCTCGCCGATCGCTGGTTCCACGAGAAAAAATTGAAAAATATTAAGCAGCACTCACAGACCGTTGGTTCCTTAGATAAAAAATAAAAACAAAAATTCAGCGCTCTCCGTGCGCTGAAATTAGACTCTATGGGGCTAGATCTGTAAAAAAGTCTCAAGAAGGGTCATATTCGGAAAAAAAATACGATCACAATGCCAGGACAATAAAAAATTCAAGTCTTATTTCCTTGCATGCGAATCCTCCCTGTTTATTTCCTTATTTGATTCACCCTCCTTCCAAATGTGTAGTACGTACAATTTTGGCCAGTAAAAAATTTAAGTCTGGTTTCCTTGCATGCGGATCCTCCTTATTTATTTACTTGTTTGATTCGCTCTCCTTCCAAATATGTAGGTGGGGGAGGTCTGTTGTTGGCCACAGGGATGATTAGACAGACTAAATAATGGCCATCGGATGTGGGTGAGTAAAACTGAGGAAAGATCTGAGACGTTTATTTTGATGAATGCAAGTTTCTGAGGACGTTTTGCTGGGTGCACGAACATTGGGACATCTCTAATGAGGTGCATTATTTAGGGTGGACATAGGAAAAATTGCTTAGGTGCATTATAAAGGGGTATAGATATATATTGCTTTATAAAAAATATCAAATTGAGTTGAAAAATTCTATAAAAATTATCAAAAATATTTTAGAATATTTTGAACTTATGAAAATTATTTCTAGAAAGATTTTGTTTTTTATCAAATAAATTATTTATTTAAATCTTAAAATAGCAAAAAATCACTAATTAAATGCTTAAAATTCAGAAAAATCATGAAATCTGAATTAAATGCTCAATTAAAGAAATTGCAAATTTTTAGGGTGTTACAGCTGGGAAAAATACCTGGATGGGATTTTCTGCTATAGTTTCTGTATCTGCTCCGTTCCGTTCCGCATCCGTTTCCGTATCCGTTTCCAGGATTTCTGATTTCATTTCCGTTCCCGGTAGTAAATATGAAAACAAAAATAGAACAACCATTTACTGACTGTTTCTGTTCTATTTTCATCCCTAAAAGATCTGCAGAAAAGCAGCTACATGAAATTGTCCAAAGAATGAGCAGGTGTCGGCTTTGTGGGCAGTTCTGACGATGCTTCTTTCTCCAAGCGGATACATTTTGTCTGAGGCAAGTTCTAAATTTTCGGAAGTTATTCTACATTTAGGCGATGACTATTTGAACATTATGTTGTTATCATTACAACCAAATGTTACCAGAAGTACAGAACTGTTACTGCATCTTACGATAGTGCAAAAATTGCCATCCTCAAGAACCTAGCATGCTTGGTGATATTACAATCTTATCATAATCTCCTTAACAAGAGGAATTCTGTAGATGTGTTGACATATTGTCCACCATTATCAAGGAATGTCTGCACAATCATATACACACTACGAGGTTAAAAGTCGCTTCTCATCTGCAATTTTGTTTCGATGGAGGTTCATGTTGTTGCTATATCGTTGAAGAGTGGTAAGGTGAAAATGTTTTGTTTTTTTGTTATGGTCTCGTGGTGTTGTTTAATCTGCTGAAGAGCATCAGTTTTGTTTGTGTTCAATGTAAAAGGAATTTGAATGCGGGGATTGTTTGCCATGATTGCAGACATCATTCTACTGAAAATTTGATTAGAGTTCTTCAACATGCCTTGTATCAAAACTTGAGCTCAGGGCCCAAGTTCTATATTGCACATGTACTGAGTTTGTTTGGCCTCTGTGGTTTTCCATGCAAGTTGGAAGGAAAGATGAGAAGTGCGTCAGATGATAACGAGCTAGTTGATCTGGAACTGTTGCTTTCATATGGTGAATCTCTAAACGCTCATACGGCGATCATATCAGCAAGGTGTCCTAAGTTGTTGCCATCTACAAAATCTCTTGGCAGTGATGGAAAAAATACTGATGAATGGGGCAGATCACTTTATCACATTCGAATGTCTGATCGTGTACATAGTCGTGCCTTGAAGAAAATTTTGGAATACACATTCACTGGTTTTATCATGGTAGGACCACTTGGAAAGTATTGTCACTTGAAACCATTGCATGACATGCTTCAGAAAGAGCAACCCAGATCGAACTCCGATTGTCCCAGATATGATCTTACTTCAGCACCTAAATCAGTTGAACATTCATTCTCGTAAGTTTGACTTGTAATCGCATTGTTTATTGATTCAACCCTGTCCCGACTTTTATCTAAACAGATAAGACTGGGCGGCTCTCATCTGCTAAAATTCTTGGTTGTTCATAACACCGTTCTAGTTTTGGTCATTTGCATTATCATGCTACTTTGAAGAGTTTTTAATCATTGACTAGAGCCTCAGAACAGATCACATCTGGCCTTTGTTATACTGTTTAAAACTACCATGTCGAATTTAGTGGATACCATCTTTGATTTTGCTCTCGGTCTAGTTTGGCTGACTTGTCTTGAAGTACTTTTGATGCATATTAATTTCAGGGACCAACTCGCATCTGATATGCACTCACATCATTTTTTGTAAATTCGCTTATTTAGTGCATACACGAAGTTAATCTAAAAAATAAGTATTTACACGAAATTTCTGCACTTGCTCGTTAGTCGTTGCATCAGACCCTATGACCGGTAATGCTAACACACAATGATCCAACGCATCAACGTACGCTAGCTGTACAAAAGATCCTCTCACAGTTGTGGCATGTGAAGGAAATTAAGCAACTATCGCAGGCCAGGGTCTGTATATTTCCCCGAGGTTTATTCACCTTTGTGAAATGAATCCATATATTGCATGGCGTAACCGGAAGGATTAATTTGAGATACAACATTTATAATAACCTTACAGGGCTTAAGTATGGCTTAGGCACACTTTTCACCACAAACTTAAGCCGTTATGCGATCGAGTATGCTGTTTCTAGAGATAATTACAGCACAAATATCTTTGAACACTAGAAATTTTTATTTCGTTTGTTCATGATTGTACTACAACCTTGAAGTAATACAGTAGAAAAAATAATCTTTCACTATCTGATCAATTGTTTAGCATCAGCTAGTCCAATCGGAACCTTGTTCCTACAAACTACAAGACCGAGCTATCACTGGTTCCCGAGCTTTGCTTGAGTCTTGGTTGATCTTGATTCTTGAGTCTTGGTGTGATTTGCAGCCGGACGTCATGTCGCGTCTCGTGATGTGTTCTCGTCAAATCCTTGAACCTTGCGTCGAGATGGCCGGATGGGCTGCTTTTGGGCCGGCAAGTCCGAGTTCTTGGTTGGCGCCATGCAATCTGCTTCACCCGCGGACTCGCTCGTGGAGGACGCCGCGGCGGTCGTCTTCGAGCTTCTCCCAGACGGCGAATGGAACCATCTCTTCCGTCCAGACCCTCGGGTATGTGGTCTTGTACGCCTCGTGGCAGAGCGTGTCCGCCACCTGGTTCCCCTCCCGGTAGGCGTGCTGCACCTCGCACACCCGAAACATGCCAAGCAACCGGATGATCTCGTCGAGCATCGCCGGCGGTATGCGCGACTTCGTGGACTCGCAGCGCAGCAGCCGAACCAGCGTCAAGTCGTCGCCTTCCACTAGCAACTTGTCCCAGCCGTAGTCCAACGCGAGCTGAAGGCCTCGGATCAGCGCGCGCGCCTCGACGAGGCCGATCGGGGCGTGCGTCGTCCGCTCGGCGAAGGCGAGAAGGATGCGTCCTCTGTCGTCGCGGATTGCGCCGCCAATGCTCGCCCGCCCAGAACCGTCGTTGTGAACGGAGCCGTCGAAGTTCAGCTTGACCCACCCACGACGCGGTGGCATCCATCGCACCAAGAAGACGCGAGGAGAAGGCGGAGATGTCCGGGAGACGCGCACCTGAGGACAGGCTGCACGGCACTGCAGCGGGGTGGACACGGAGGAGCAAGAGGTTGCCGGAGAGGAAGAAGTCGCCATAGAGCGGAGCGGAGAGGAAGAAGTCGCCATAGAGCGGAGTGGAGAGAAGAACGAGACGTAATGAGACGATGGGCCATTCCTCTACTCATATCATTCGCCTTCTCTTCAATCCGATTCCGATACCAATCCGTAAGTGCATACCTCGCCGCCAAGAAACCCACCATTCTCTCTCAAAAGAAAAAGGAAAGAAAAATAAACAAAGCGCCACGCTGCTGCGCCGCTCCTTCTGCGCCCGCGGCCGCCTACTGTGAAGTGTGCCCGCCCGACGCCCGCACGTTCAACACGCTGCTGCTCGGATCCAAGGAGGCCGGTCACTTCTAAGCGCTGAACCTGTTCTGCCATGAAGCCGTGCTGCGCTGCTTCGTGCCGTGTCCTACTGCGTGAGGATGAGGCCTACCGCCAGAAAGGGAGGTTCTTGGACGACCTCGAGCTGGTCGACCAAATGCGCAGGAGGGAGAATTGCAAGCCAATGCTCCATGTGTTCACCACGCTGATATATGGAGCTGGGAGCTATGGGATTATCTGATTGGAAAGGGATGTGTACCACGCCGTCATGCATTGGATGTTCTGGTAACTGCTTTGTGCTGCAGAGATGCGGTTGTCGAAGCATATAGGTGCTTTAGGGAGATAATCAAAGATGGGCACGGCACCTACAGAACAGGCATTTAGGGTTTTGGACGGGTTTTTGTATAAGAAGCGGGAGTTTGGGAAGGTTGAGGAGATTAGGTAAATGATGAAGGCAACCCAGTTGGATGAGCATCCAATTGAAGAAGAGGCTGCGTCAAGCCGTGAATCTTCTCGTGATTACTTTTGAGAGGAAATTATGTGTTTTTTGTGAAATTGGACTGTGTAAAGATTGCAAGCCTCCATGGTTCAACAAGACCATCACAGTTGTTTGATGACCTGTGATGTCAATGGTGAAGTATTGCAATGACCAAACTTTCCCAATTGGCAAAAGGAGGTAATGAAGAGGTAGCCTGAAGCTGTCGAATTGAGAGGAACAGAGAATTATGACATTGAAATATGATAAGGGTTTGAGACTCGGTTAAGGAAGTTTTGTTGTGACAGGTTCCACTGAAGAGGCTGATGCTTTCATTTTTGCGGAAAAGCTTTGCAAGGAAAGGCACTGAAAGTCAGAAACTGGTCAAATGTATTGATGTGATTCACTGTAAAATGTCATGATTATTCACTGAAATAACAATAGTTGAAAGTTTTATTGAATTTTATCTTTTAGACTTTTGTTGGCAGTTTTGTTTTGTCCAAATCGCAGAATTCTTGTACATAACAATTTTATTGATCAGCTAAGTGTTCTGATTCAGAACTGAAAGACTGAAAACATTCAAAAGTCGTTAGAAAGCCAATTTTTGTGTTTTCCTGATTGATGCATGATAGAACCAAAGTTTAAACTGAACAGCCATTTGTTTCACTGCTACACGTACTGTCATTACCCCTGCTGCTGGTCCACTGATTCGAATTTTGACAACAAAACCGTCGATCTGAACAAGCTCAAGGCTTCCACCTCCGGTGCCGCCAAGATTTGGTCTGATCTCATCTAGTTAACATTAAAGGCACAAGATGTATATCATGTGCATTGTAAAAAAATTGTAGCCTGTGCGGATGCCCGGGTTAATTACTAGTTGAATTAATAGCAGCTGCGCTTTATCTAAAAAAAAAACCTCAATGTGTTCTTGGAGTGTTATGTGCTCTCACATACTCCTTGACATAAACAACATGTAGTGCTGTATTGCCTGGCTTATAAAGTGGGACTCCTTCCCCCATACGAATTGTATGTTTGTGTACAACCTAATCTTCTACAGCAGTAATCAACGGTGCCTCTGTCCCGTTTTAGCTGAAACTAAACTAAGCCAACCGAAAAACTTCCAAATCTCTAGCCACCGTTATTCTAAGAAGAAAATACACAGCACCAACTTGGGATTAAAATTAGCTTTAGCAGCGCACTCAGCAGAGCAGGTTGTCCTCCCCGCCTGTTCCTCGCCCTCCGCTAGACTCCAAGCTAGCGTTAAATAAACAAAACTATTAGTCGCTAGGATTAGTCACTAATTAAGCCTTGTTTTCCATAGCAGCAGTGACACCTATTTTATGACAGGTGGTCAGGCCGGCTGCCTCCTCGGGCTGGGGCAGGAAGTCACGGCCCCCCGCCGCCGTGGCACGGCGGCCGTCATATGGCCGTCACGTCGTGGCCGGAGGCGCATCGGACGGCGCAGGTGATAAGGTGAGGCCGTGCGTACTGCAGGTGTGCTGCTGCTGCCCTCCGGCGGGCTCTGGCTCACAGACTGAAAAGATGGAGCACTCTGCACTAAGCAGCAGCACAGCACGGGTTCTGAATTCTGAGCTCAGTTTTTCTCTCTCGTTCTTTCCTCCAACTTGCACTCCCAGTCACAGGTGTGCTATAAAAGTTTCATCAGCCTTCTCCAGGCCATGATTTCTCTTTGTTGTCAGCCATCACTACATGCCAAGATGTGCACTTCAGCCATTGATCGAGATTCGAGAGTACGTCTGGTTTTTTGCTTCCTTTCTCCTTTTCAAGACCAAGTGTGTAAATCAGGCTTTTGTTGATCTGGAACAATGTTGAACTCTCGCAGCGAACTATGTGAGAATTTGCGCAGTATGTTGACCCAAAGAGAACATTGCTATGATCATCCATTAGTTTATACACCATTGACTACAACTCAGAGCAGATGCATGTTCTAACTAACTGTTCTATACAATCCAGCGTAACAGCTTCTAGTATAACCTTGACATATATAACATAGATGCATTCTACATAGTAGATGGCCATGGCAGTAGTAGAGATCCGCGCCAAGAATGGACAATATCACCTTACGCAACAATGCACAGTTGTACACTCATCGCATCTCTGGAGCACTGCCAACGTGGGCCAACGACCATACTCATCAAACCGTGCTGGCCTACGCATCTGCATCCCTGCAGAAAAAAGAGAGACGAAAAGAAAGCAACGCGCCCATGCACCTCTTAAGCTACAGCGCTGCTCAACGAACAGAGACCGAGAGGATGCAAGCAACCAACGATAGGATGGATGATCATTTCTTCATCATCATCATCATGGTCGCACTTCACACCACGCTGACACGAGCCGAGATCCACAATTAACGAGGACCGGAGGGTGCAAAGTGCAAAGGGTGGCAGAAGAGCACAGGGGGAATAAGTGTAAGCAATTTTTTCTCGAACCTTCGCTTAATTTGTTTTTTTTTTTGGCTCGTGAATGAAATCGTAAATCTGACTTCTTGACGGTGACAGTTACTTATGTGGCAGGCATCTACCACTAGATGTGCTAAGGGGCTAAAACTCAGCATAAGCTAGTCTAAGTCTAAAATTTTGTTTCTTTGATCTAATCCAATCCAAATCCAAAACTAAGAAGTCTATATCCAATCCAGGCCGAAATAAAGGCTTGGACTTTAAGACAAGCCATTTATATATAGAACTGAAAACACTATAACATCAACCCTACGTCAATTCAGCATGACCCTATATCAATTTAGTAAAAAAAACATAGGTCCAAACCTAGCCTATTTTGGCCTAGATCCAATCCAAATAACTGTGAATTTAAAATGAGTTCAATCCGTTTGTAGTGTTGGACCGACCTAGTCCTAAAGTTTGGACCGGTCCAAGTCGATTAGCACCTCAATCTACCGCTCTTCCATACCACAGCTGACGATCCCACACCATGGCAGATGGCAGGTGTTGTCACCCAGTCTTTCCGTGGTCAATAAGTGGGCTAGATTTGTAATTTTGTTTGGATAAGGACTAAATTTAAAAAATTTAAGTGAGGGGAAAAATGTTAACTTCCAGAAGTGGGGTGTGCAGTGTGCACGCAGGCAGACGCAGTTACAGCTTAGAAAAGGTCGCAGAGCAGTGGGGAGCGTTTGCAGAGCGCTCAGCGGGAAGGGGGGCATAAGAGGGCTCAGCGGCGTCCACACCACACGGGAGCCGCGCCGTTGCTCGCCCGCTAAAGCACGCGGCCGCGGAGGCGGAGGGCATCGGCAATGACCGGCCGGCCCGCACGCCCACGTTGGTATTAGCGTGCGTGCCAGCAAAAATGAAGGTTTTTGGAGACGGTGACGATGCCGTGGCGGACTGCCGGTATCGGCCAATAGCCTACCGCGCGTAGTGACGCCATTCCATGGCGAGCGTTTCTTCAAAGTTCCTGGCGTGTTTTTCTGCGCGAATATTTAGAGATGAGCACATGCGGCACAGTGCCCCGATCCAAAACAGATCAAGCCGGGATGATCAGACCGGCCGGCTCGCCCTCTTGTCTGAATAAACTCTGAACCGGCATCTACTGGCTACAGCTGCTGACTTCGGTGCAGATAAGCACAAACAATGAGGGTTTGCTTTGCTACAAGCGAGAGAATTTCCATTGCCCTGCCCTAAAAATGCCAAGGTTTGCATGTACAACAGCAGTACAGTACACCAACTCGGCTGTTTAGACCAACGCATTTGGTGATTTGAACAAGGTAACACGAGCATGAACTCTTCACCAACAGCAGTTGGAAAATCTTATCACACTTTTCTTGCAAACAACCAAATCAGATGCGCCAATTGCCAAGACTACATCAACTTTTGAGGTGGGGAGAAAAACAAAAGTCCAAACATACAGTCAAGAGGAAAAAGAACAGTCAATTGATTAGACCTTCTCAGCATCCCAAAGAACAAAACAAAATCAGTTAAAATCAAACTATCCTCTCATCGTTGCATCCCTTCCCTTTTCATGCACTCACCATTTTTTCCCTCCCAATTTCTTTTGCAAACAAGACAAGGTCACAACTAGCCGGTCAAACAAAGTCAAATTACCCAGAAGGTCTCGGCAGCTCGCCGCTCCACCCATGCAGCGGCGCCTTCCGCCCCAGCGACGACCGCGACCTCGCCGTCGTCGAATCCTTTACCGCAGACTCCTTCTTGTCCTTGAAGAACCCGAACACCGGCCGCGAGCACACGGGCATGTTCAGCACCACCGGCGCCACGCGGACGCCTGACGAGTACGACCGGTCGACGGCGCGCGATCGGGACTTCGACGCGGCGTGGAAGCTGCATGGAGAGCTGGAGCTGCGTTCCAGGCCCTGGAACACGATCTTGCCAGAGGAGTTCATGCGCGGTGAATCGACGGAGATGCAGCGGGGTGGTGGAGGCGGCGAGGGGCTCCGGCCCGCACGGCTGGAGGTGGAGTAGCTGTGTGAAGAGCGGACGAGGCGGATGCGAGGAGGGTTGGGGTCGGCGGAGTCGAGGGAGAGGCGGGGGATGTCGTCGTGGTCGTGGCCGGAGGAGGAGGACGAGGAGGAGAGCGAAAAGCGGGAGGAGGCAAGGGAGAGCGACGCCTCCGAATCGGAGCTGTCTCGGAGGAGCGGCGCAGAGGAGAGGTCCGACGCCGCGGCGCCGGACGCGCGGCCGTTGTTCCGTTGGATCAGGAGCTTCAGGGATCTCGCCGTCGCCGAGTTCGTCGTTCTTGCGGGGGTTCTCGCGGGCGCCGCTGGCGACGGCGAGGGTTTCGGGCTCTGAGCGGCTGCTCTCTTGAGCCCAAGCAGCTCGCGCCACCGGCTCGAGCAGCTGGGCGCCTTTGGGGAGAACACGTAGGAGTCGGCGGCATCGGCCGAGGCGGCGGAGCGGAGTGGCTTCATCGGCTCCGGAGGCGCCGGCATTGTCTCCGACTGAGGCGGCGGGGGCGCCGCGGCCTCCGGCTCTGGCACAGGCGCCTTCCGAAGCGGGAGCAGCTTCCCGTCCGCGAAGAGCTCGTCCGCAGGGAGCATGGTGGCGGAGCCTCCGAGACTGAACTCGAAGTCGATGAAGTCTTTCGAGATCGCCGGCTCCGGCGCCGTGGCCACGGTCACTGCCACAGCAGCCACCGGAGAGGACACAACCGTCTCCTCAGCCCCGGCATCGCGGCTGAATGAGAGACGCGGGCCGAGCCAGCCATACGGCACGGCGGAGGTAGGGAGGTTACTCGCGACGGCGGAGGCCATGGCAGGCGGCGGCTAAGCGCATTAACGGAAGCAGAGCAAGCGAAGTATAGATCGTGCTCTCACTACTCACTAGACTGCCGGTACGGTACTAATCTTATCGTGTTGGTGTTGTGCGGAGAGAAATGTGTGCCGGGTAAAGGTGGTAAAGGCGCGTATATATAATCGGGCATGGTAAAAAGTATTGAGCCTGTTACGCATCGTTCAAAAAAAATTAACAGATTTTATCTTACAAAATTATTACTTTTTAACTGTTGAAATAGATTTGGATCTAGATCTAAAAGGCCATACTGCCCTCACCTTTTATATAACCCTACTTTACCCCACTCGTCCGCCTCCGACTGCACACCCACCACTACCGACGCTCCGCTGCCCTCCTCCTCACCTCACTGACTTGTCCTTCAGCGCCTCCTCCTCCCCTGCCGGTGCCATAACCCACTTCCTCATCTCCCATCGTATATATATCGTTCGTCATCTCCTCCCCCCGTCTCTAGCGATTACTACCGTTAGATCCGCCACCACCTCATAATATTCTCTTGATCTTGTTGTCCCCGCCGACACCTACCGCCCATCACCCTACCCGAAACCCGTGGCCAGCGGCGCCCCCACCACTGGTCCTCCCGCTGCCTTGAACTCCCTCTAAATTTAGGTCTTGCTGGATACTCATGGAGCTAGACTAGCATATGAATTGTAATACAAATTAAAAGGTTAGGAATTCGATTGATATCCTAAAAAAATCATTCAATACATGTCTGGCAATGTCGGAAAATGTTTCGGCGAACCGGCGGGGTCCGGTTCCTGGAAGCAGAGGCAACGCTAGCCCTTGGGGCGACGCGTGGGGAGGGGCCGTTCCGAGGAATTTTTTTAAATAATACTATTTTTATTCTATTTTACAAAAATAATATGCCGAAAAAAAAATTACAAAACTACCCAGTTGTCGTCATTTCAAATGGCGACAGACAGCCTGTCGCCGTTTGAGATAGGGACACTCTCTCGCTTATTTGAAATAGCGACAGAGAGTCTGTCACGATTGAAAACCGATAGACTTTGTGTCGCCATTTGAAATAGCGAAGGACTCTCTGTCGCCGTTTCAAATGGCGACAGAGAGGTTTAGCCCATTTTTTATTCGAATTGCAATGTATGTAAATTATGAGTCAGAGTATAGTTAATAAAAAGTCGATATTAGTTGTTGTGATGTTTTACGAGAGGAGATCAAAAGAGTGCGAATCGAGATCCGGGAGAATGATTTTTAGCCTTTTCTGCACTCGTAAAATTTAATGTTTAAATGTAATTTTTAGGAAGAGTAGACCAGATTTGCTCTTTGATATGCGCACTACCATATTCAGGGAAAATATTTAATTTACACCTTGCTTTGCATCTAATTTCCACTAGTGCAACAACCCTAAGTATTATAGTCGACAACAACGCATGTTATAAATAGTTCCCACGAAGCACTTAAATTATTTGTTGAACATATATATAAGGGCACATACATCGAGTTCAGATGATAAAATAAGCAATAGATAGATTATATTGCAAGGGCATTACAACAATGACGAAATTGCTTGCCGAACTAACTAACGAAAGCACTGGTTGTCATGGTGGAACAAATGATCGTTCCGCCTATCTGGGTACAACCAGAATGATGTCCCACATTTTCTGCATATTACTGACCCTCGGGGCGACGCGTGAGGAGGGGCCGTTCCGAGTGTGCGCAGAGGCAGGCAGCGGAGGAGGAACTCGTCGGTTTCCGGGTTTAATATGTAACGGCACCGGCCGGATCGGCACGGCTACGGCCAGGCGAGATCCGGAGGGCGCCCAAAACATGGGGATGTTCAATGGTTTTGGGATACGCTTGCAGTTGCT
Source organism: Otatea glauca (assembly GCA_036346275.1). Taxonomy (NCBI): domain Eukaryota; kingdom Viridiplantae; phylum Streptophyta; class Magnoliopsida; order Poales; family Poaceae; genus Otatea; species Otatea glauca. Next base: position 60,677,056 of record CM070721.1, read on the forward strand.
AGCTATCTGATCATGGTGCATGGAACCTTTACCTGCTGTTAATATGTGTGTTAATGTGTCTTGGTCATGTTCTAGAATCTAAATGCTATATATACTACCGTGCAGAGTTTCCAAGTAAAATGCAATCAACTTTGTCACTTCGGGGACATGTTCTATCGTGAGTTTACATGAAAGGTCCAAATAATTATTGGGTTCAATATTTATAGTTCTATGATTAGAGATTAGATTTTCAATAATGACTATGCTTTATGCAAGTGTCTGGGTATACGACCGTACATACGGATCGGCCCAATGTGCAAAACCTGGGCGACACTTTTTATCCAGTGATGCTTTTGTTTGAGCCATGCATAAATGCATGCAATTCTTCTTACACCGATGCAACCGACCATCCACACGTCTGATCAAATTTCAACACTTGACGTCTTCAAAAAATAAAAATAATAAATCGACTTGACATAGACACAGGAGTTGTTGTCATCTAACTCTGGAGCTAGCTTACAATACGAGTTTTCTAAACGTACGTACAAGAGAGGGGAGATGGTTGAGACAAGCATTTTTGTTCCTACATGTAGACATATCCTTATGTTACTACTCAGGTACATGTGGGTTTGTTCGGGGGTGAACTTACGAATCTTCTTAGCAAATGTCCTGCTGTAGATATTCCTTCTATCTATCTTCTACGTGGGTTTGTATCGAAGACCAACTATAGATCATACGGGGCCATCGGGTAGCTAGGAGCATTCCATTGCTGATAAGGGGCATGACATCACCGGCAATGGTGAGAAGATTCTCCAGATCGTTAGACAATGTCTAAAGTAGACATGATGATATCAAAGAAGATAGGAGGTCACAGTAGTTAGCAAGGAAGACACAATGTTGAGTTGACTGTCGAAGAAGAGGACATCGAGCAGGTATATCATCATGCATGCATCTGTACAAACAGAAACACAGAAGCAGAGGAGCAAAGACCTCGGAGTCGAGATGGCGCAACCATAGGGAGTAGGCTCAGGACCACCGAAGAGTGTGTGACAGATGTTCTCGGTAAGGATTGGAGGCAATTGCATGTGCATGCATGTTTGATGTTGCAACATGAAAAAGTAAGCAATAGTTGAAGAGAAATAGAAGATAACTATATTAGAAGGGGTAGCAGCTGAGAGAGATCAATTAACAATTAGGTTGTTGTTGGAGGTTGAAGAAGAAAAGCTGTAGCAACGACAAGAGATAAAAGACACACAGTTCGATGGGGCACCCAGTATGTGAGGGAATGTAAGTTCAAGGTAGGTCGGTCCATGGTGCATAGATGTATACGTGAGCAAGGTAATCTAATACTATGTAAACTAATAAGATAATTTACTGCATACATAATCAACATATTGCTTTGAGATTAAATAGAGGTACATGTGCATGCATATATTTGGAAAAGAGTATAGCTAATGGAGGAAGAATAGGGCTGTGCAGTTACATGATTCATAGATGATGGAGAGTGGTTACGTTTCTAAGAATATCAACAACTTAGTATGCTTAATGATTTTCTTCTATCAAAGCTCATACTTCAGCTATGTTCCTCAAGTTGTATTTCCCTTCAAGCTTCTATTGTTATTTTTAATGTTTATGATGTCTTAAAAATCTAAATAGCCTACAAGACACAAATATATGTCTTAAAAATCTAAATAGACTACAAGACACGTAAATATATTATTAAACATCTAAATTATATTATTTGATTCCACAAACTTTGAAACAAGTCTAACCACGCAAATGCATGTATCACCCTGCTAGTTTACAGTACAAGATCAGGTTCTGGTGGGTACGCTCGCGCCCTTTCAAAACTTTGGCTGGGAGTTTTGTATTACTCGCAACTTTGGAGGCAACTGCTGCATTAAGAAAGGCCAAAACACATTTGAATGTTTCAGCATGTAGTGTTTTACTCGTGCAGGGACAAACGAGATCTATTTATTATAAGGGGTAGGTTAGGATGTGTCAGTGACGAGCAAAACAACAAAAAGGCCAAATATGCATTGCTCCAAGTTAAGATTTTGGGAGCACAGAAGCTTTGGAGTTTTACTTAGTCCAGGTTTTGTCGCCCTCCGTGTGCAAACCTCAAAGGAGATCTCATTGTTTTCCTAACCATGCATGTACGTACTGCATATTTTCTGTCTGAAAATCCGTCACTGCCCTGTGATGTGAGGGTATGCAAGCGATGAGCAGTTTGAGGCCTCATCGCCAAATGGAGCTAATTTGTCCTGTTTCTGCATACCGTGAGTGCTCGCTGATCCTAAACACTGCCGAATGACGATTAGACTGTTGTCCATGAGCGAATGCCAGATTCAATTGGTTAGAAATGACGAACAATGCAATGATCGATGCGAAGTAGTGTGATCTCATATAGAGTCCTATGATTATGATGTTGAAAGAACTAGCACAGATTTACCCATGCAACTGTGTTGCTAGATATTATGATACAACAACCTCTAACATATAACTCAACTTTCTATAATTAAAATACAATTGTATTTATTATATAACTCTAATATCTATGTATGATTAATCTGCACCATTGTAATCTGATCTTATTAAAATAAGTAGCGGAGATTCTTTTCTTTTTCTTTCGATTAATGTCAGGATTTTTTTTCCTTTTTAGGATTATTATGGGATTTTATTGCTTTTAAAATGAAGAAGATGCCATGGATATTATCAGTTATTTATATTTATATAGATATAGATGTGGTGTACATTTGCTGCGCGTAAGAGAACAAGTCAATCTAGACGCTAAATCACGGTCGGGCAACTAACGATGCGTTTGGTTAGACGGTGAACTTGAACATGGATAGGATAATACAAGTGCTCGGTATGGGTTCATCCTGTATTGATTCCTGATCGACTCTTTCACGGTACGCTAAATTCAGATTAGCTAGTGTTTCTTTTGGTTACAAATAGTTGTTATTATGGATATCGACATAGTCTCTAAAACACAACTTTCATCACTAATTCGTATTATAATATATTTATAAAACACAATAAATTATAATATCATAGAAGTATTTTTCATGTATCCAATTTAAATGTTTAAAAATATATTAACAGTCAAAAGTTTTGAAAATTTGCACATATGTCTAAAACGATAACTATTTGTGATCGGAGAGGATATTTATTTATACTTTCTTCGATAGTAGAATAGTAGTAATATTCTCAACAAATCAATGGCTAGATCTAATTTATACTATCCGCTATATACTAGGAATACAAAATATTGTAAAATTTCTCTCCTGAATACATGACTGGAGAAGTGGTCCCGGTTACCGAATGCCGCGAAGCATCAACAAGACCAACATTTTACTGTCGGCTCTTTCCTGGTTGGTTCCTTCTTCTTGCTGTTGATGCACGGGATTATCTGCTCTCTTTTTTATGCCGGTGCACTTTTCCATGGCACCGAGCTTCGTTAACTAACGGCCCGTACGTCCCCCTCTCCCAAAGAATGCAGCGCTCGATCGGCAGTCGACCACTCTGCTCTGCTGACTCTCCGACCCCCCACGTTGACCACGCCTCGCCCGAGGCCGGCCAACGGCAGCCGAGCCGCGCGAGCCCGGGCTCCCGACGCCCGCACATGCTCCGAGGCGGCGCGGGCGCGCGCGATTCGATCTGATCCATCTTTGGCCGGTCGTTGCGAAACCCCCGAAAGCTCCCATTTGTGCCGTGCGGCCATCAACACGTACGTACGCCAGGGCCAAAACGAGGGAGCTAGCTTTCCCGCCAAAGAATAAAGTTGGACGTCGGGACCCCGACTCCGAGCGGCGGAGCGGGACCGGCGCGTCCGGCCGCGGCCTGCAGGTGGCAATGTGCATTCCGCAGGCGCCCATCCAGCCATCCTTGATCCGGCCTTCCGCGAGCACAGGAGGGAGGAGAGCTGGCGCCAGATCGAGCCCTCAATCATTTGAACCGTTGCCAAAAGATTGCCCTGCCCCTCTCACCTCTCTTTTGCCCTTTCCACGGAGTTTTTACCCCTTGGTTCAATTGTTTCTCGGAATGACCTGAGATCGGGCGTTTGATTTTTCCGGACGCTATCTGCAACATGTTTTCTTTATGCGTGAAACATTTTTTCCTACATGTGCAATATTTTCCTTCGACAACAGTAGAAATGTCGACTGGATCACTGCAATATTTTCTTCCCATACGTGCAACATTTTCTTTCTACGCGTGCAACATTTTCCTTCGATAACAGTAGAAATGTGCATGAGAAAAAAAATATTGCAGAAGTTGAAAAAAAATGTTGCGTCGATACGTCCGACAAAAAAAGCCTAGATCGAACATCCAACTGCTAGTATCGCCCATTGTTTTTGCAACTTTGGCCTCATCTAAATGAAATTGCAAATGTAGCCTATTTCTCAACCGCAGAAAAATCGGTAGGCGATATGTCTCCTGCTGTGGTATAGGACCATCACTTGCCGCGATACGAGAGCGCGACAGTTTCACCTGCTGTGGCTGGAGAGCACGGTAGGTGCATGCGGCGTAAGAGTAGGGATGAAAATCGAACGGAAACAATCAGTAAATGGTTGTTCCATTTCCATTTCTACATTTTTTTTACTGGTAACTGAAACTAAATCGGAAACCCCGGGAACAGATACGAAAACGGATGCGAAACGGAGCGGATACGAAAACGAAAGTGAAAAATTCCATAAGAACATAATACATGATCACAATATACATGACCGCAAAAACAATGTAACCCATTCCACCTCCAAGGCGGACACAAGAGTAATGTTATGTTCGCCGGTATCACTAGAAAGTTTTTCTCAAGTTTGTCAGTTGAAAGCTCACTATTTGTTCTCTAGATCAGACCATCATATCCTTCTCCATATCATTATCATCGATATTTTTTTGCTCCTCCAACTATATAGGTGTAATACCATAAAATTTGCATATTATTGTTCAATGTTCATTTATTATTTTGAGATTTATCCTAGATTTTTTTGGAGTTTATAAATGCTGTTTTGCTATTTTTAGATTTATAAAATTAATCTATTCATAAAAATAAAACCAAAGTTATGCTACAAATAATTTTTCTAGGTTCAAAATGTCCCAAAGTATTTTTGAGAATTTTTCTGGAATTTTTGAACTCTATTTTATATTTTCTATAAAACCATTTGTATTTATGAAATTATTTTAATTGGAAAATAAATATAAATTCTCTATTCTCCTTTTTAGGCCAAGTGGACCAAGTTTCCATGAAATTTCCGGTTTCATTTATACAGAATTTTCGTTTCCATTTATGTTTCTGTCGAAAATGACTCTCTCGTTTCCGTTTCCAACAAAAAAAAATTTCGTTTTTATTTCCGTACCGATATTTTCCGTTTCCGTTTTTCTCCGAAACAGTAGAAAATTCCATTTCTTACTTCCCTCCCTAGGCCTAGGTGGGAGGGCTAGCTAGCCATGGGGCGGTACAGTGATTTCTGCGAGGAAGTTAGGCAGAATCTAGCGAAGGGAATTGGCCGCGCGAGTGCCCACCGTACGATGACGACCACGCGCGGACGGATGGGCCGGCACGGGAGCATATATGTTTCTGACGCGACGAGGCATCCATCCTGCGCTCGCTGTCGCTTTCGTCGTCTTCTACGTACCCTCGATAGTTAGCTAGCTAGGGTTAGGGTGCGGTGTTTTGTTTCCATAAACAACCTGTTGGGAATAAGTTATCTTATCTAAGCTGTTAGCCTGCATACCTTGCTACTACTTGCACACAGCCACGTATAGCCGTTGCCCGTGGATCAGCGAATGGGATACGCTGCAAGGCGCCAAGAAGCCTGAGAGAAGCTAGCGGTGCGCGCAGACATGATGAGTTGGTCGCGGCGCTGGTGAGTAGGCCGCGCACGTACGTGGTCCACGGGATTCCTGACTCCTGAGCCTGAGCCTGAGCCTGAGCCTGAGCCGGCCGGCCAAAAAGGCGTCTCCGGCCGGCCGTCGCAGTAGGCCGCAGCGCGCAGCCTGTGAAAGTTGCAGCCGCGCGCAGGAGAGGGCACACATGTACGGCACGGGAACCCACATTGACGATTGACCCATCAAGGCGTCATCAACGAACGACACCCAGGCCCAGGGGGCATGGGCAGCACCTAAGAGTCCACGAGAGTCAGGGGCTCTAGCATGTTTATATATATCTTAAATATAGTCTGTGTAGACTCATAGTTAGATATACAAATCAAAGTATATAAGGATATGAGCCTATATCATCAACTTCCAAGCAGTTACTAGTAAGAACAAAGAATTAGACCACCTGCAACAATACTGAGAACTTGTCCAAACTAGTCCAAGTGCTCAACTCGACAACTCGTTATTTGGAAACACCTGCATTTGACATTCACAATAGACTAAACAAACGAATGCTCGATCACAAGATGATGACTAGCTCGACACAACTTACTTGCATCTTACTACCTCATAATTAAGCTGAGAGAGAATTCGACAATTGGTAGTTCTTTATATATTCAAATTCCTTAGTTAAAGAATACGAAGAAAACATTTGATTCAAGATTGGTAATTTGGATTTCCAGTGCTTATGGTGACCGGTTGGTTGTGTTTGGTGACTAACAGAAAATTCCTTATAAGTTGAAGGATATAAAGAATTTTTTGGTTAAAGGTTAGTGCTTTGGGCTTTCAATGTGGGCTGATGATTGCTTAGTTGTATGTCTTAGCTAGCCGAAAAATCCCATAAAAACGTTTTTATGTAGTTTCATACTCTTTAGATAATATTTAGAATGTATGAACTTCATACAAAACATCTCATTTCATATAGCTATATGTAAATTTCTCGAGTTTCATACGAGGCATTAAGTTATATGTCGCTTGCAACTTATAAGAGAAGTTTAGTACGTATAGCCTTGTTCATACAGTACTATAGTAGAATGTCGATTTTATAAAAGTGATCGCACATATGCTATCGATGTGTATTAGATTTTAAATATAAAAATACCTGAAACTATCCTAAACAGAATTGAGATATTTAAAATATCAGTTCTTAATTAAGGCCTTCACTTTCGTTTTGTCTAAGACCGCCGAAACGTTAGGAACAGGCCTGACGACACGGGCGCATGCACGCACGCCGGCAGCAGCAGCATGCATCGGCGCGGGAGGCCGCGCTTTGGCCTGCGGGTTACTCATGGGCGCCGCGGTGGTGGTGGACGGATGCGTGACTGATTCGTGACTCGAGACCACGGCGCGACGCTTACACTCTGTGTTCGGAATCTACAGTGCAACCGCGTCGTTCGTGCCGATATTTCTATGCCCGTCTTCGGTTCAAGTTCGTGGCTGCCCTGCGTCGTGAAAGAAGTCAACTTTTCCATCAAATAGATTACGGTTCACTATATACTATATTGCAATCCGGATTGGGTACTTCTGCCGACGCTGTAATCTAGAAGTAAACGAAACGATAACAGAAGTCACTCCAGAAGCAGCGGCAGCAGCATAGGTAAGATGCAAAAGTCAAATGAGTGCTAGCTGTTGTCCTTCGAAACTTCGATGCAGTAACAGTGCCCCAAACAATTGACCAAAAGTCAAATGAGTGCTAGCTGTTGTCCTTCGAAACTTCGATGCAGTAACAGTACCCCAAGCAATTGACCAAGATACATGGAGTATACGCAAGTTAAGAAGGTTTAGTTAGTCAAATTATTTTTGCATTTTTGCTCAACTAATCATTGGTTTGCTTAAATGATATGATCACAGAAGAATGTTAGTCGTATAGTGTGGGCAGGGTGGCTTTATCTGGTAGTATATTTTTCCAAAGGTTTAATCAGCATCCTTCACCGACAGCCTTAATTACTAATAGTATTCTAATAGTAGCACTAGTAAGCGAGGGTATTTCATCAATTATTCTTTATATATTTGTGTATACTAATGTAGGATTGCGCAGTCTATAGGATACTGAGATGGACATAGTGTATTGTGTATACATGGAAATACTATCTACTGAACTTTAGCACTTCCAGTATGACAGATCTACCATTACATGGAAATACTATGGCAAATTTTATCTGAAAATCTCACCAAAACATCGCAAACTATATCACCGAAAACAAGAAACTAGTTGACAAAATCTGCAAGAGCAATCAGTATAACAAAATACTCCACTCCAAAATAAACCGACCCATTTGGTCTTTTGTACAGGAGTAAAGCTGTGGAGGTATCCAAACCTAGGTGTATGTACAGCCTTTTAGCGACCGGCATCTGTAAATATTTCTCACGGCCTTGTGCTACAACAGCAAAGCTGTGGAATCCTCCGCACGTCTCACTTGTGCACTATCTTCACCTGTGCACCTTCTGCAGCTAGCCACCTACACACCAATATTTTTGCTCTCACATCCATGTGATCTTTGTGGTAAAAGAAAAGATGAAAGAGATGCTTTAGATTTCACCCACTGCTTCTCAAAAGGGACAACCACACCTTTAGGCTGCAGAACATGGATGCATCATGCACTAATCTCTTTACTTGATATCCATGTCCCTTATCTGAAACCCCCAAAGTTGCCACAATAAATTTTCTTGGGCTCTTTTTCAAGCTTTCCTGCCCCTGTTTTTCTTTCCAAAAGGCAGGACAAAAATAATTGAAGCTATATAAATAACTGAAATCTTACTCTACATTACCATCTCTACTACTTAAAAATACGATTTGATGGCGGTCTCTACTGTCATGTGGGCAACGATGTCAGCAAGCCATTTCCTCGCATTGTGCGCTCCTTCCTCCTCTCAACGCCGCCTGCGCTTCCTCCTCAGCCCCTGCCTCCACTCCTGCTCTTCTGCTCTGCTATGATCTGGACAGGCCTCGCTTCCTCCTCCTCCTCTCTGCCCCTGCCAACGCCCCCGCACTTCCCTCCCCCGTCGCCGCCACCTTAGCTCCACACGTAGCCACCCGTCCCCTATCGCCGCTTCCACTGGCCGGATCTGGTCAGGCCCGTCTAGATCCGGCCAGATATGGTCGCCACCGCCCTAGCTCGGCAACGAGGACGGTGACCCACGCGGCTACGACATCAATGTCATGGACACGTCGACGATGCCTGCGCGGCTTAGCAACGAGGATGACTCGAACGGCGGCTGCGCGTTGGCCTAGCACGATGCCATGACCTGAGTGGCGGTGGCGCGAGGCGTTAAGGATGACGGCGAGGGGGCACACGGAGAACAACAGGGCGGTCCGCACTGGGGAAGACAACAGCATTGGGCACGAGGGAGGAGGAACTGGCAATGGCGCCCCCGCACATATAAGAATGACCCGAGCGTCAGGGGTGCACTAGCCCAGCGCGATGCCATGACCTGAGTGGCGGTGGTGCGAGGCGGTAAGGGCAATGGCGAGGGGCCACACGGAGATGAACGGTGATGGTGGGGGCGGCCCACGCTGGAGAAGACAACAACATTGTGCACGAGGAAGGAGAAACTGGCAACGGCGTAGCCTCCCTGTTCATCCAGCCCCAACTAATGCATCTCCTCTAGCGCCATTGTGTTGCTGAGGCGTCAAGGGAGTCGTCTCCTTTTCCGGCGGCGACACCGCAAGCACATGAAGCTTAAAGTTACCTGCATCTAAAATGTGATCATTTGGGGGAGTGGTGAGCATCGAGTCTTTTCATGTACAAACATTTCAAGCAACTTCTATAATCACCAATGCCTTGGACAACCTCATCTGGCACATGTCAATTACAGAAAGTTGCACACATTGTTCAATCAATGCTTCATCAAACTCATCAGCTTGTGCAATCATCTCCTTAGCAAACTGCTTCTTGAAAATTTAGCTTACAAATTCAAACATTAGAATGTTTTGAAAATTAGTTATTTTTTTCAACCATAGATGAAGATCTGCAGGTCACGGTCCATATCCATCATTCTCTAAATAGATTTTGCAATGATATTTTTTTAGGCTCACATCGACTTTTCTATAGATCAGAAAGGATTTTGGCATATATGTCGCATCATCCAAAACAATCATCACGGAAAGGAAAAAGGTGGCTGCGGAACATTGACTCGCTAATGGACTATGCAACGGGATGAGGCTGGTGAGTAGACCATCTTGAATGTTGGTATCTACCTCCCTAATGCGGTCTTCTCTTGTGGGCAATTGTAAGTCGCGTACATCAAGATCCTTGTCGTTGTGGATAAGGAGAAGAACAAGCGGTGCAAGTCTAGGCAGACTCACGGGACCTTCATAAAAACAATCATCCTCATAATAGTACTCACATCATACACAAGTTATTAATCACTCGGTGTAAATTCGTGCTTGGCAATTACTTAATTCCTGTACTAATTCATAAATGTTTTTTCTTTGAACAGGGCTAAAATTCATATAATGTGTTGTTTGGATCTTCACCACTCAGAAGAAACCTGTAACAGACAAACCTCTGCATTGATTAACGCTGAATAATTTCATGTATTTTATGAGAGAAATTGACGTGAAAAGTTTTATTATTGAACATTTTAGTCTTGGTTTTATCCGACTAATTTCCATGTTGCGTTCCAACGTAACTGTTCATTTATGCTCACCATTAGACTTCAAACCACACTTGAGATGTCATGTAGCAACGCACGGGCACGCAGCTAGTTACTGTGTAAAAAGACACATGCCAATACTATCAATTTAATATTTTAACGTTACCAACATGAAATCCCTATTGTGACAGCGCAATTGATGCGAGCCTACTCTACATTACCATTGCCATCATGTCTCTCAAACTCACCATTGTTAACTAACATGAGATCCACATGCAAGCAAGAACCTTTTGACTGATGCGCACACACTTAGGACTGATAAGTACAGAGCGGTTTGGTGAGGCTGCAGTATATATTGAACTGCTTGCATGATTCAGTGACCTGGATCCAAGCCAACTGATGTATTTCTTTTTTCTCAATTTGGATTCTGGCGGACTGGTAATACCGTATGATATACACCTAGCTGTGTTGGCTAGGTATCCGTTCCACTGTAGCCATCTCAGCCATGTGTTGGATTCATAGAGCGATACTATTCACTGGCCAGGAGGCCTGAGCCAAGTGTACAGACAGACAGCGGTGCTCACTTCGTTGGCGTCAACGAGATTTCTGGGCAAGTGTTTTCTAAGCCCTGTCAAGTTGTTTGGGCGGTCTGGCTGCAAGCTGCACCGTCCTGCGATCTAGCAGTACTGAAATCACATTGGAACTGGTTATAACTTACATATACTTACTACTCTAGTAGCCGCCATTCGCTTGTTTCAACGTTTTGGCACACTTGATTGCTCTGAACTTTTGATCACACACCGATATATCAACAGCATTGGCAAATTGGCACTGATCTGTCACGGACCGACCTGAGCTTGCGACATTGGCCGTGTGCCAAGAAGGCAAGAGGTTGGCCTGGTCGTGCAGTACAAAGGGGCAAGGAGAAGCAACGCAAAAGGCATCGACGAACAGAAGAGGTGACAGCCTCGGCTTACTCTTCTCCCCCAATTCAGTCCTCCCCAAACTCCACTCCTCTGAATTCCCAGTCCAATTCTTCTTCCCAGTCTAATTCTTCTTCCCAAGCCTTACTTCTTACTCTCTCAATTGTATCCCCAAGCTCTTGTATCTTGTGCGGTTTTGGCAATAGAGCACTCACATTTGGTGTTCTTTTAAAAAAAAATTAACCAAGAGCTCGGGTATTCATTGAAGAAGTGGAACAACAGCCAGACTACAAACACACGCACTCATACACATCTACACGCGCACTGCACCGCGGCTCTGCGAGCTCCCGCCCTCGAACGCAGGTGGCTGGGCTCCCACATTGAGCCTCAGCCAACCAAGCTAGGCTCGGTGCTCCACATATGGTGTTCATCGGTGAGAATCAAGCGGAATCGCTACACGATCAAGGTAGTTTAGTTGAGAATTCAGAAGAGAACCCCGTGAGAACTGTTAAGCCATAGTGGTCCCCCTCCCTGCATTTCTGTGGATCACACATGTGATCCAATAGGAAATTCGCCCAGTATTGGATCTCACAAGCATGAAGCATTCATGCATGCAAGCATGGATGGCCACCCTATATACAGTGCCGGTTCAGGAGACCGAAACTTAATTATTGAGCTCTTTTACAGTGGATTAAAATCAATATAAGCCGTCCATTCCTTTGAATCTAATGGTTGAAATCAATTAAGATCTAGTTATACTACCACCTGTAGTATCGGTAGTAAAATTGAAAGAGGGGTAAAAGGGTAAAAAATTCCGTCATACTATCTGTTCTTTACGGTAAAACACGTCCTGTGATTCCGATGAATGACGGATAAATGGATAAGAAGTCTTTGAAGCTCACCAGGTATTCGGTGACTCCAAAACTGTAAACGAATTAGGAAAAATCTAAAATACCCTTAATGAATGGATAGGAAAAGTCTAAAATACCCTTGAGAATGAATGGTTAGATTTGATTCCTACTACCACTACTTACTACTTATGTAATCCACTATAAAATTTCTCTAATTATTTGCCTCTGAGCCTCGCATCGCAAGCGAGAGAGACAAGTCCGAAAATTTTCCATGACTGGCGAAATAGTGTTATGTCTCTAGGAGAACTATCATCGCTGGCGAAACAGTGTTATGTCTCGTTCGTACAGGCAAGGCAGGGGCGTACGCGAGGGGGTGTGGATGGGCTAGAGCATCGTTTCGTTTCCTTGGTACCCTCCTTAGTTTAGTAGTCTTTGAGATGTCCCACCTACCATCTACCGTAAATGTAAGTATAGCAACACTAAACATCTCTCTATTTTTCTCCTACGTACGCAGCTGACAGGGCACAGCATGCACTGATCCTCCCTTCTCAGCTGTCGTACGCACAGGTAAGCTGTGGGTAAGTACTCCCGTACGACATACGTACGCGGTAGTGTACTCCTCTTATCCTGTACTAGTGTACTTACACTGTCCAGTGCGGACGTACATTTGTATGCTACTGTTTCTGGTGAACTGAGAGGGAAGAGTTGGCCGCGAACAACAGCATGGCCTGCGACCTTGCACTGTTGCTTCTGTTTGGCTACGCGCTTCTGCAACTTGTAGCTGTTGCTGCCGAGGATCAAAATCCCGGTGAAATTTGAATTTTCGACGAAATCTCTAATTTCGGCCTCATCTGAGATTCATAATCCCAGCAGAATAAAAAAATTGAAAAAAAAAATTCAAATTGCTATAATAATTTCGGCTTTTTGGATCGGAATATGTTGAGTTTGGACTGGATCGGCGAAATTTTTTTGATGGAGAATTGTAATACCATTTGTAAGCAATACATATAAAAATTATGCACTAAACCCACATACATTCACTAGCTCAGTTGGTTAGGATGGAGGAAACTCAACCGGCGGCGACCAGGTTTCAAGTCCCAACTCCCAACAAACGCACCAATTTTTTTTGCAGAAATACTAGGGAACGGTATACCGTTCCCTGATTTCCAACGGTACATCGTCCGCACGACTGTTAGTATGCTTGCTGCTTGTGCCTGCTTGAGCTTTTCCAGCCGGTTGGTCTCCGATCTGAATGCCCTGCCGAAGAGCGAGGTGAGCGCAGGCGACTCCAGGGAGCTCGCCGCCTCGAATAAGCTGGCCACGTCGGAGGAGCTCGCAACAGCGTCCGCCTACACCCCGACCTCCGCGTCCGCATCCTTCTCCTTGGACGTGGGCGTCCTGAGGAGTGAGCCGGAGGAGGGAGCGTGCTCGACACGCGAAGACAGCGGCTTGGCGCCCCGCCGGCGAGTCGGGAACGTGGCGGTGGTAGCCGCAGCGAGGACGAGGACGACAAGGGAGGCGACGGCCGCGACCGCAGCGGAGGTGGGCAAGCCGAGGAGGGATGTCCTCGGGTCAGAGGAGGCGCCAACGTCGATGGCTACGGCTGGCGGCATTCCGGCAGCGTCCATCACCGGTGGTGGATCGACCCGTTGCAAGGAGGTTGGCGAGGGAGTGGAGGGTGGTTGTAGAGAGGTGGAGTGTGGATGAGTGCACCTATGTTATATGCAGTTATGGGAGCTTTGTTTTGTTAACGTTGGTGGACTCGGTGTTCTGTGGCCCCGTTTCATGTATCATTGTTTGTTTTCTTCGCTCAAAGTCCATGCATTTTAGCTGCTTGCACCTGAGGGTTGTCAGGCAGGTATCGTAAACTCCCCAGCTACCCCCGTCATCCTATCTCTATCATTTTCGATTCTCCTGGGATTTCTCAATGCCTATACATCCGCCTCATCCCTGATCTTGGCATGCTGATTCCAGGGTTGGTCCTTGTGATCGGGGGTGGATGGTTAATGGGGTTTGACTTTTGGTGCCGATTGGTTGTTCTGTGATGGATTGGCTCTCATTTTTCCATAGGCTAGATTGATGTTTCATTAAGTTCATCAGATTTCATGAATTTTCAGCAAGATTCAGTGCTAAGTTCTATGATGTTTCATTAATACGCTTCATGAAGTTTCATCACATAATTTCACGTCGAAGTTTATAATTTCATCAGGTATTTGATAGTTTTACGACTATGTTTTAATAGGTTTCATGTTTAAGTTTTACAAGGTTTCACGAGTTCACGGCTAAGCTTCACAACGTTTCACAGATAAGTTTCATAAGTTTCACGAAATAAGTTTCATGATGTTTCATAAGTTACAATAGATTCAAGTATCATCACTTTTCATGGATAAGTTTCATGACGTTCCATGAACGTTTCATGAGGTTTCATCATATAGTTTCACATCTAAGTTTACAGTTTCATCAGGTATTGATAGTTTGTACGACTATATTTTAGTAGGTTTCATGTTTCAGAGCTAAGTTTCACATATAAGTTTCATGAGTTTTCATAGTGTTTTATCCAGATATGCGAACTTATGAAACATGCTTGATTTTTTTTAATATTTGGCAAATCTCATGAAACTCTTATGAAATTGGTTTTCATTTGTTTTTCCTTGGAACTTGTGAAACTTTGAAGTTAGCCTCTTGAAACTCAGTTAAAATTATTTTGAATTTTGTTTTAAATCAAGTTTTAGATTTGAAACTTGACGAGACTTGTAGTTTCATATTAGAAACTCATTGAAATTTGTTGAGACATGCTGAAATATTTATAAAATCTATTTGAAACTCCTTTTAAAACCTAATGAAACCTACAAAACGTGAAGAATATTTTGAAACCATGTCAAACAATGAATGAGATTAGGATGATTCCACCCGAGAGCTCCTGAATCAATTAATGGCGAAACCTACTTCTGAAATATTGTGAAATTCCTGAATCAATTAATGGTGCAACCTAGTGAAACATACTACACTATTGGAATCAATTCCAACTGTATAGCGTCTAGTAGTGCCACTCAATTTTTTTGCTACAAGGACTCGAACCCACGCCAGCAACTCAGCAAGCATCCAAACACTTATGACTTATGAGAGTAGACCAGGCTTACTCATTGTCTACCGGAGCTGAGCCCACTTGGTTAGCATAGCTCGCGCTCACCTAGGCGTTCTGGCATCGAATCACGATGGTGGACGGATTTTTTGCTGTCGTTGGAACGCACAAAAACAACACAAAAATTCTTCGCCGGGTGTGGGGCTCAAACCCACGACCACATGGTCGAGACCGAGGTGCTCTACCGACTGAGCTAGGCCGGCCACACGTACTAAAATGTTTTCCAAATATTTTGCTGTCTCGGAGACCATTACAGGGGAGGTTAAAATTCGCCAAGATTTCGGTGAATCTCGGCGAGATGTCAGAAATCTCGGTTAAAAAAAATCCGGATTTGAATTTTTTTTTTGAATTTCATCTTAAATTTTCAAATCTCACCGAAATTTCGTATTTCAGTCCTTCTGAGATATAGTTCGAAAACGAAATTTGAAACCTTGGTTGGTGCTCCTGCTCATCTGCTGTAACGTTGCACTGTGTAAATGGCATGTGCAATGGTCGCCGTCTCGCCGTTGGGCGTGTTGGATGGCCGGTAATGCGACAGAACTAGGTGCAGTCGATTGTTGCGTGAGGGTTTTCAGTTTTCGTGTCGCGCTGATCGCGTTTGGGGAAAAAAAATCTTCAATGTTCTGCTGTTCTTCTGGCTTTGTATTGTCAAGATCGATCGATACAGCGCTTCTGCACGCATCGCTTCGTTTGGAAGAGATCTACCTGGATGTACTCCATGGTGTTTGCAACTTTAGATCCATGTGCTGTGCTCTACCCAAAAAATAACGGTAGCTCTGATCGCGTGTATGGATCTTCAAGAGCTCTGCCATTTGAATACCTCAGGCCAAAGCTCTTGTCTTTACACATGACTACTCTGAAGTCTGAATCCACTTGGAAAGACAGGTGAAAAAGGGAAGAATTTCTTGTTGAGCTCGCGTTACCAGGCAGTTGGAATTGCAAGATTCCCATTTGGCCCATGAATTCATATTGAACTTGAGGGATTTTTTTTTTCTTGTCATTGTTTCTACACATACATCTAGCACGATCTTTCAACTTTTCAAGTTGAATACAACAAAACAGAAACAAGAGGATTCAGGGAAGACAGTACATCTCTAAAGTACGTGCTCTATCTGATTGCCCTTATTCTGAAAACGAACGAGGGAAAACACCTTTCTTTCTGTCAGTAAGTAGTACACGCGTCCTTCCTTTTTTTTTAATAATCGATGATTTGAGCTTATTTATTTGTGTCATTGACTATTTATTCCATTTATCTCACTGACATATAGCCCTAACTAAAACAAGACAAATAATCAATTCTCCCTTCTTTTTTTAGTATTTCAGATCATCGGTCTACTAATCGCCGGATCAAAACTACAAAATCACATGAAGACTACTATTGTTGGGGAGGCATGGTAGCCAGCCGACCTGCCCGACACACATCCCTGTTCACTGTAGAAGCTACACTAAATAGGAATGGTACTCGCTACAGTATTTTTTAAATAATATTTTTCTTGAAAATTTTTAAAAATATATATATATATTAGAATTTAAAAACTTTTTAGAGGTTTTTTATGCTTTTTTTTAGGTATTTCAGAAAAAAAATATACGACTCCAAAAAAATATATGTTTTTCGTTCCTTTTTTTAGGTGTTCTAAAAAATTATGTCCTCTTTCTGTTAAAATCTCTATCTATTTCGATAATCTTTCCGCCCATAGTAACCTACAGGCCTATTGCACATCTAGTTAGTACTACAATTGCAGATATTTTTGTTCTGCTCCTGCCCAACTGTCCACATGTTACGCACTACTGTATTATACTACAGTAGTCAATTTCCTGGTTACCTACTAAGAAGATCCTAAACCACTAGACCCTATTGCTGCAAATTGACATGTTTGCAACTGTTCATCACAAGGGGTCCTTTCATATAAGGATGAAAACAGAACGAAAACGGTGTAAATAGCTGTTTTGTTTCTGTTTCCACAGTTTTTACCAATAACGAAAATGAAATCGGAAACCCCGGAAACGGATACGAGAATGGATAGTGACAGAAACGAATGTGGAACAGCATGAAGCGGATACAGAAATGAAAGCGAAAAATTCTACAAGAATATAGTACATGATTAGCTTGTTGTAGCAAGACAGTCAATTATGCAGTTACCCTAGCTTATGCTCTAGTTTTTATATTACAGTAGATCAAAGACTAGTATTGTATAGTTACCCTATGCATCTTACCTTCTATCTGATCAATTAGTTCCATTGCTTTCACCTGGTTCGTTTCATAAACAAGCATGGGGAATTAACTCAGGGGAACAACATTAATGCATGGAAAAGTCTTAAGGTGCTATATGGTTGGACAAGTATGTACTTATCTTTGGAGCACCACTAACTGTTCGAACAGGAAATGCTGCCGCAGGGCATCCCAACATGTAAGATCATCACGCAACACCTTAGAAACCTACAGAAATACAGATATAGATCCCCAACATTGTGAGAATAGATAACACAGTTCAGAAAAGAGTATTGATAGATATGATCATAAGAAAAGCTGGTTAGCATAGCTGTTGTACCATTAGACCTACTTACTCCAAAACAACTATAGACAAGCAGCTAATGATGATTGCTTGTATGATTATATTCTAACAAGAACAAACTCACGAAAACTAAAGATTATTAATTGGAGTTGTCTATCAGAAAAACAGGCTTACTGTTGAGGGCTCTATTTGGACAGCAGTATATTATCTAAAAACCAATTGCAGGTATGACGAAGCTATGGGCATCATGGATAGTTATGATATATCTGTACATCGCTGGAATTATGAAGCAATGCAATCAAACCATTTGTGGTTGTTCAGCAGTGATCCTAACACACGGCTGTATACATTTAAATATAACATCACATGCAGAATCTCAAATGCAAAGAATATCCCTATTTTACTATCAATCAAGCAAAATTAGGGCCATTCCAGCAAACTAACAGTTTAGTCATCACTAACCAGTTTCTGTTCCACGATACCAAGGACAAAATTCTTATGTCCTACTCCAATTTTCACAAGCTATCTAGCAGAAGACATCTAATAAAATGATCATTCACAAGCTAACCCAACAATTTTTTCGTTGGAGGATGACAGAACAAGTACCCAAACCCAGATCACCATTCCAAAACCAAGAATCGCCCCATTCCGACATCCAGACCCACCCACACACAGCGCACTGAATCAAGAATCGGGCAGGCCAAATCAAGAACCGCCCCCAACCTGGTGGATCAGTGGGTACATGGAGATGGTGCAGACGGCCATACGGGGCACGGGGTTACCTGTTTTCCCGTATGGGGAGGCACGGTGGGGGGAGGCCACCGGTGGGGGAAGGCACGGTTGGGAGTGACGTGGTGGGGGGAGGCCGCCAGTGGGGGAGGCCGTCGGTGGGGGGCGACGCTATGGGGGTGACCGGTGGTGGTAAGTTCAAGCTCTATTAATTTTGGTGATTAGTTTAATATTAATATTTAATCATTGTTTAATGACAAATCTAATCATTATGAGACTAACATATTTTATTAAGCTATATTCTTATTAGTCTCATATTTGGATGGAAAATGAAAAACCTAAGGTATGCACTTGTATTTACTTTATTATCTTAATGCATACTTAGGATTCAAGTTAAAATATGAATCCTTCCATTGCTTTAGTCCAAATATGTGCATTATATTCTTAATTCATATATTACATGAATGCACACATCTAGGGGGAGTTTATAATTTAACTTGTTGTTTCAATAGTATTGATCCATGTCTTATTGCTAAATAACATATAAAGGATCAAGACTTTGAAACAATCATTTGAGTATATATAACTTGTGTAGTTATAGTATACTCATGCAAATATAGAATAAACTCATATGCAATCTAAGATTGATTATGTGCATATTGATTCTATGATCAATTTGTTATATGCACATACTTAATGAAGTTTATTCTATAGTTGATGGTTTAAATATAGTGATCCCATTCCCATCACTCAAACATATATAGATCATTACTAACCATCACATTGAGTATATGAAACTTGGATAGTTATATATATACTCATGTCAATTTAAATGAGTTTAAATTGAGTTCGACTGTCTTTCAATCAATCAAAGAACATTTCATCATGTGTTGATGGTGTCTCCTTGTTGATTAAAGACAAGCGAAAAGTTCTTGAGTATAATGAAGCATTAGTTGCATCAAAGTACTCAAGACAACAATTAATCATTCAAATTGATTTGGGTTGTGCTCAATCGATCTTGGAGGCATCCATTATGTGTTAATGGAGTGCGGTGATGATTGAGACAACCGTATTTGTT
This sequence comes from Otatea glauca, assembly GCA_036346275.1. Classification (NCBI taxonomy): domain Eukaryota; kingdom Viridiplantae; phylum Streptophyta; class Magnoliopsida; order Poales; family Poaceae; genus Otatea; species Otatea glauca. The sequence continues at coordinate 60,696,744 of CM070721.1, forward strand.
GGACTAACAATCTTCTTTGAGTTGTGAAGTAGGTTGAGTCCAAGATAATGAAGAATCGTGAAGAAGAAGAAGTCATCATGTGTTGATGAGCTTCAAGAGGTGATCCCGAAGTAAAGAGAAGAGCTAGAAGGTTCATCATGTGTTGATGACCAAGAAGAAAAAGAGGTGATCCTGAAGAGAAGATGATTGGAAATCATAGAAGCTCCAAGTGGATCGTATGCGGCAAAGGTATAACTAGATAGGCTAGAGTGTCTAGTTTAGATCGCCGTACTATTAAGAGGGTTGAGTCTTTTAGCTTGAGCTTCATCATGTGTTGATGAACTCGATCCGGTTCATTCTAGCTCACTCTCTTGGTTTGGTTTTTGCATGGAGCTAACCATTTGGCATGTGTTGAAAATAGGTGAAGCTCGTGCGTCGGATTTTGCATGAGCTAAGTATTTGCATGTGTTGCAAATAAGGGAGCTTATGCTTGCTTCTTAATTGAATCTTATTTGATTTGGTTTTTGCATGAAGCTATGGATTTGCATGTGTTGCAAAATAGGAGATAGCTTTTGCAATATTGTTTATGTGGTTATTGCTTGGAGCTAAGTTTTGCATGTGTTGCAAAAGGAGAGAGCTCAAGCAATTTGGTTTAAAGTAGTTGCATGGAGCTAGAGATTTGCATGTGTTGCAAATAGAGAACTCATGCACTTGAGTTTGAAATATTGTTTGCATGGAGCTAGAGATTTGCATGTGTTGCAAATAGAGAGCTCATGCCTTGGTGTTTTTAGCTTGTGATTGGATCATGTGTTGATCATCACAAGGCTAAGCTTGGTTTATGCTCTGTGTTTGCAAAATGCGTTTTTGCAAAATATTGAATGGATTTGTTATTTGCAAATAAGCTCGAAGTTATGGATTTCAATCCTAGAGCATGTGTTGGCATTTGCAAATGTGTTTTGCAAAGTGTCGGGATCATGTGTTGATCCTTACATGAATAAGAGAATTGATCTCATAAGTTCGTGTGTTATTTGCGAATGTGTTTTGCAAATAAGTTGGAGTTGTTATTTGCAAATATGTTTTGCAAATGAACTTGAGATTATGGGTTTCGATCCTAGAGCATGTGAATAAGGTTTACAAATGTGTTTTACAAATTGACTTGATCATGTGTTGATCATCACATGGCTAAGAGGGTTGATCTCGTAAGTTATCGGTTTATTTGCGAATGTGTTTTGCTTTGCCCATTTTGCCCCCCAACGGCTAGATTTCGTGTGGGGCTATACATTGATGCCAAGGGCTGGCATATGAAAATGCTGATTTTTGAGAGAGTTTGTGAGAGTTGGTTGCATGTGTTGCACTCTCCAATTTGATATTTGAGCTAAGAGTGAGCCCTAATTGCATGTGTTGCAATTAGGAAGTGGATGGAGGTTTTTTTTGTGCATGTGTTGCACTTGAGGAGGATCATAGTGCATGTGTTGCACTTAGGAGATCACCGGAGTGCATGTGTTGCACTAGGTGAAGTTCAAGCGGAAGGGCTTGACTTGTTACTCTTGGAGGTTGCCGCCTCCTAGACGGCGTAGAGCGTCGTGCGCGGTGAGCTTCTCAACGGAGGTTGTGAGAAGCCTCGGCGAAGTTTGTGAAGGTTGGAGCTCGTCTACCCGAGAGGGAAAAGGAGCTACCACTGGTGGATTCGAGGTGGGTGCTCAATTCGTGGAGTCGGTCCAATTCGTTTGGGCTAACCTCAACGTGGACTAGGGGAGACCGACAAGTCTCCGAACACCACGGTAAAAAGTATCGTGTCTCTTGTGATTGCATTGTATTCATTATTTATATTCAAGAAATTTATATTCATAGAATTAAATTGATTGATTGCTTGTCTTTAGAATTGCAATTATTGTTAGAGACTAAATTAGTTAGTGCACATAGTGAGCCTAGTTGATTTAGGCTTTAATTGTCAAAACCTTAGTTTATCATTTCCGCATTTATATTTGTTAAAGTTTTGGCATTAAGATAATTAGGGGTGAATTGCTTTGTAGAAATTAGCGAGAGAATTTTAAAAGCCGTCTATTCACTCCCCCTCTAGTCGGCATCTTCGACCTTACAGTGGTGAGAGGGGAGGATGAGGGGGCAGCGCCATCGCGGGTGTAGGGGTGACAGCGTGTTCGGAGTCCGAACTCGAGTTTAGGGTTGGCCGGTAGTTAGGGCCGGTTGGGCTTGCTTGAGTATTGGGCCAGCTCGATGGTAATTTTTGGTTTGGCTTATATGGAATTTCTGTTCCGTTTCTGTTTTTGCCGAAACTGGCTCCCCTATTTTCGTTTTCGTTTCCATACCGACAATTATCATTCCTATTTCCGAAAAGCGACTTACGTTTCGGTTTTCCTCTGGAACGATCGAAAAGTTTCCATTCCGTTTTCATCCCTACTTCCATGAGCCATGATTGCTCTCTCTGAGACAGAGGCCAACTCAAACTCAACCAATAATCACCTGCCACCAAAAATCGATTGATTGGGATCTCTCCACTGTTGCATGCCTCCATTGCGGCCAACTTCTCGATCAAGCTTGCTTACTCGAGTCCAAGCTCGTTTATGTGGCTTTTCCCTGATGCGTGATTGACTCACTAACCCTTTAGCAAACCTTGCGTCTTGTTCTGAACCCTGATGCATGTTAATTCTACTAGGCAGACCCACGCGCGATGCCACGCCGCATGAAAAATTTTGGTCCGAGTTTTTTTGTGTATAAAAAACGTAATTTCGATTTTCTCGGTTGTGTTCTTTTAAAAATTGGTTGGCCAGCAGCCGTCGGCGAATTTGCATAGCGAAAAAATTTGGGTCGTTTTTCCCTACAAAAAACATAAGAAGATCAGGGTTAAAAATCGGTTGGCTAGGATCCGTCGGCGAATTTACGTAAACACGATTTTTTTCTGTAAGGACCCACCCGAAATCTTCGGGTTTCTTTTTTCTTTTCAAAAACGTAAGAAGAATTGGGCTAAAAATTGGCTGGCTAGGAGCCATCAGCGAATTTGCATTCCGGGATTGAAGAATCAGTGTCCGTGTCGAATTTGCGGAACCATAGTTTTTTTTGCAAAATAATGGGACCTAAACGTAATTTTAAATCTTTCGGGTTTAAAGAACCGGCGTACTTTTCGAATTTACGGAACTACGAGGTCTTTTTTGCAAAATAACCGGTGAGACCTAAACGTAATTCTAAATCTTTCGGGTTTAAAGAACCAACGACGGATCGAATTTGCGGAATTATGGATCATTTTTGTAAAATAACCGATGGAAGGACCTGACCACAATTTCCGATTTTCTAGGGGGCTTTTTCGAAAAAAACTGACGTGAATGCTCTCCCTACGCTGGAATCCTTCCGGCTATAATAGATATATTATTTGCTATTTGTGGTATATATATATATATATATATATATATATATATATATGTGTGATGATTAATTTGACAACAATATTTACGATGAAATGTAATATTTTTAATAATAATATTTGTGATGGAAAATATTATTTCTGATGGAAAGGACTATTTGCGATTGATTACAATATTTATTATAAAATTGTTTATTTATAAGAAGAACAAGATACTGTGTTGCATTTGTTGTTTTCTACTAACAGGCGCAGCCATATGAGATGAAAGCACGCTGCAGTTTAGGGAGAATTCATGTAGGTGACGCGTAACCTAAAAGCAATACGCGAGTTACGCAGGGGCAGCAAGACATGATACGGCATATGAGGCACATAGCTCGAGAGCAGCACGGAGGGACGTGCGTGCAGCGAGACAGGACACAAATAGTTCTACGCGAACGGACGACGCAGTGTAACGGTCAGCGGGCCATACAGTCAAACGAGCCATGTGAGAGCGGCGAGTGGGCCGTGCCCATGCATGTGCATCTATTGGGCTGTGTGTATGCATGTATTAGAACCGACCATGTGTTATTGGGCTAGTGTGTATGCATACATGCATGTGATTAGCGATAATAAATTAGGATTAAGAGGTATGTAAAAAGATCTACACGCGGCCGCTGAAAAAAAGAGACCTCCCGGCGCGGCGTGATGCAAGGAGGAGAGCGCGGCGGTGTCTGTGGAGCTGCGCGGGTTCGTTGCCGCGTGAGGAGCCGAGGAAGTGTTCTAGGGGCATTGCCCCATCCTGCCCGCCAGGCACAGGCAGAGGCCGTCCTTGGAGAAGCTGAAACAGGCGTACGACTCAGCTCAGCAACAGTGCAGCGACAGACTTTCTCCAGCCGGCTGTGCGCAAGAGAAAAAGCAAGAAGAGAGAGAAAGCAAAGAAAAGAAGAAACAAAAGAGATAGAAAGAACAGAGGAAAATTTTGAAAAATTTGAGAGATTATTTAATGGTTGTGTTTTTATGTAGAGGGATCCATGTACCTATTCTGCATTCTTAGTTTGAGAAATAAATCAGTGAGTATGGATTCCAATATACTAATTTTTATTTGCGTATAATTGCTTTCTAATTTGCATGTTTAATCTAGTTTTTTTTTATGATCTTAGATTAATTATTATAGATTAATTCTATCGGTTTGATCATTATTTTATTAATTCCCATAATTAATAAAAATAGAAAAAAAATTAGTTTTGGATGTTAGTTTGTACAAATCCACCCTTCTCTTGGTGTCCCTCGATCCTTCGATACAGCTCAGACAGGGAGGAAAGCTTTCATCACTGAAGATTCTCCTGAAGTATAAGCCGCCAATGATTGCTGGATAGTCATATTATATGTTCTGTCTGCTACTGCAACGTTTAGTGGATAGAACATCTTGAGAGAGCAATTTGAACTAGAGCATGGCGATGTCAAATTATCAGCTGACAAGTACTTTGATCTACAGTCAAGTGATGGGGTCAGTAGTTGTAGGTACCTAACACCAAGAACTTTCACACATAGGGCTGCAAATGGTGATGAGTGCTGATTCTTCTTTAGCAGTGCATTTTTATATTGTTGCACGAGTGGATAAAGTCTTCCAATCAAAGCAAGAACCCCAAAACCTAGTCGATCGCAAGAAATGCGGGCCTGGTGTACTCGTGGGGTTTTTGTTTGTTTGACGAATTAAGCTCGCAGATGACCTCAACGTGTGCCGAATTTTCTTTTTCAGAGAAACAAGAGGAGATGTGACCTCTCACATTACAAGATTAGGTAACCTGCAACAGGCTTTCCACCAATAAATGCCTTGTTTTCATCAGTGCACGAATGCCACATTAATTAAGCACACAGATAGTAATTGAAGAAAGTTGATGCTGCGGTAGGCAGTCTGCGAAATTGGCATCATACAGTGCTCTAATTCTTGCAGACAGCTTCTTTTCCTGAAGACTAACTTGGTATCATTATTGGTTAAGTATAGCCACTCAAGCAAAATAATTCAATCCGTGTTCAGAGGTCAACAGATTTCTCTCAACTTCTTTCTTGAATAGAACTGGATTGCCGTATACTTTCCACTGTCCACATGTGTAGTCTTGCGCGGCCTGTGTTTCTCTACCCGTACTTCAATTCCTTCTAGAACTCGTCATGGCGAAGTTTGATTTTTGAGAATGAATCAGAAGAGTTTCAGAGCTGCTGTCTTTCAGAAACGCATCGTCGAGCTGGTCTTCTGCGTAGGTAACAGTCGTTGTCCGTTGCACTGGTACCAAATAATCAAAGAGACCTTGCAGGATCATGGTTTGCCAAACTCACTGTTGGATAATACTGGTAGAGAGTGATGTATCTACAATTTAGATAATAATTATTATTATTATGACAGTGCACTTCAGCTCACAGAAGACTTTCAGATAGGGAATTGATTTGCCAATATACTATTATTGCAATAACTATCAATTGATCATGCGAATCTTGGAGCTCTGTCTTTGCATCAATCCTGGCGTCTAGCAATGCAGAGCTTCAGAATTAAGTATCCCAATGCATCTAAGGATAAGAATTCAGAAACCATGAGGAGTTTTGGCAGTATCGTTAAGTGACATTTCTCAGAGAGACCGCTGTTGATATGTCTGCATTTTTTCATGCCCTGTTTGTGACAGAAGTATTCATGCTGTTTTCTTCCAGTAAAAACCGAGTGGCATTATGAAGTATCATATTCTGGTTGTGATGTTGGCATCATTTGACCAGGCTAATTCATCCCTGCTTCCAAACGAAGTTAGTGAGGGGGTGGGGTCAGAGAAAAAAACGATTTGCTCAAATTAAGCAATCTAAATTAAGGTCACTAGTAGTGATCTACTAATATGTGGATGAAGCTTCAGAATGACAGTTCTGTGCCTCTCAATGCATATGTGGTTTCGCACACACGTATGCCCATACGTGTGTATATGCCCACCTAACTGCATTGACTCTCATTTTGCAGGCTCCTTTCGTCCAAAATATTTGCATATTCTGGACATGGCTCTGTTGATCTCTCATCATCTGTGACCAACCGACCATTGGTTGATTTGGAACATTTAGGCGAGTTATTTATGCCTGCGTGTGACATACCTGCTGATGGTGCCACAAATCATATCATACACCGAGTGGCGAACTGTCTTGTCCTGATGCTCAAAGGCTATCTAGTAATTATCTGCTTTTACCTAGTCTCAAATGCCAGGGTTAACTTCACTTTTTTTTGTTCTGAACCTTTTATTCAGAACCTAGTAGCCTTCTTCATAAAAAAATTCTAGCAGCCATTGGAGTCAGTCAGTAATACTAGTATTTGTAGTACAAAGGAATTTTGGTCAAAGTACGCAAAGTGTTTGGGTGTTATGGTGTCTGTGCTAGTGACAAAAGGTAGGTTGCTTGAAAACTGAAACAAACGTTGCCAAGACTGCGGCTGCTTTTCAATGCACTAGCCCTCTTGAATCTTGATTCTTGAACGACATTGCGACGGCTCTCTCTCCCCTTTTCACCGTTCTTCTTTATTCCCCTCCGAGAATAGATGCATCTTTTTTTACAGCAATATACTCTTCTCCATGATGCGTTGATGCTTGATCTAGACGAACCCAAAAGCTATCCATCAACTAAAAGAGGAAGGGATCGAATCGATGCATGCATGAAAACTAGTATTCCATTCCTCTGATTAGTAAGCATCAGCTGCTGCAGATATGTGCACGTTGTAGATCAATTTGGCCATACGGGCTATGGCGACTTCTGCAATATGCCGGATGACAGGTGAGCCGGGACACCGGATTTGTGTCCAAAAGCCCGTGCCATGCCCTCCAAACTGCCGCGCGACACTTGTGTCATCACCTGCCTGACTCACATTCTGTTGCACCCCCGGCCAATTCAGCCTAGCTGGCGAACGTCGCGGCCTAACCAACTTACTCTTCCGAAAGCTTTGAATGTTAGGGTAATCTGCCTAAAAAATTTAATCAAGAAATAATAGCTGTAAAATTCTACGGAAAAAAGGAATGTACTGTTGAATCTATATCTATACCCCTTTATAATGCACCTAAGCATTCTTTTCTACGTTCACCCCAAATAGTGCACCCCACTAGAGATAGCCCAACCTTCATGCACCCAGCGAAACGTCCCTAGAAACTTGCCTCCATCAAAATTAACCTCTAAGATCTTTCCTCAGCTTTACTCACTCATATCCGATGGCCATTGTTTAGTATGTTTAATTCATCCTTGTGGCCCACAACAGATCTCCCCGCACCTCCAGCATCAACAAGGAAAAGGAAACGAAACGTCCTGGAAAAAGAAACTACCATACATTACGTACTTGGAAAAGAAAACTACCATACATTACGTCCTAAAAAAGGAAACTATCATACATTACTATATATATTAAGCTTGCTAGATATATAGTAAATAAAGGGAAAGCGTTTAATGTCTCATGGCATGAGGAATGTTCCTGCACACCCCTGGCGCAGCAAATGTTTTGCCGCGGTGCTGTGTCGCGACAAAGGTCTGTGCCTTTCCCACGGATTGGTGGCGTGGCGACGTGAAATTCTGTAACATCCTAGAAATTTGCATATTTTTTATTTAATTATTATTTAGAATTTTCTTGTAATTTTGCTGATTTTTATGGATTTTGTAAAGGCCTTTTCGCATTTTCAATTTTAATAAAAAGAATTTCTACGGAAAATTTTTTCTTTTAAAAATTCCAAACATAATTTTATTTGGTACCAAATATTCCAAATTATTTTTGAGCAATTTTCCAAGATTTTAGAACCTTTTTACTATTTTTACTAACACACTTTGTTCTCAGCTCAAAAATAAATAAATATAAGTCCAACTGACAAGTAGGACCGGAGCCCACCAATCAGTCCTTTCTTCCACCTCCAGACCAAACCAGAGAAGGTTCTTTCCTCCATGAAAACCGATTTTTGAAGCTTTAAAATTCCGTGATTTGTGCGCCAAAAACTTTCCAATTTTTCGCAGCGGAATCCTGTCGCCATCCTCTTGCCATTCATGGCCTTAATCCCCCCAAGTCTGAGCAAAAATCACGCCTTCCCCATTTTCGGCCACGACCATTTTCTCCGTGATTGCGCTTTCCCCGGTCCTCCTCCCGCTCTATAAATAGGAGCACCGGGTGCGCAACTCATCCCCCGTTCCATTTTGCCACTTCTCTCAAGTTGTTTCGTCTTCGTTTTGTCATTTTTTGTGAGGTAAAAACTCCGGCCGTGCTACCCTTTTTTTCGTAGTGCACATTCCGTCAGCCTCCTCCTGCCGCCGCCGCCTCCCGTCAGCTGCTGTTGCCTAGCTCACCACCGACCGCCGCGCTTGCTCGGTCATGCGCCCTGCCTCGGGCCCAAGCCACTGGCGCCAGCCAGTGCACCGGTGCACGGCACCCGGCCGCTCGTGAACCCGGTCCACCCACCCTGGGGCCAATTTGTCAGCAGAAAAAATAAAATTCTTTTCTGAAAAATATTTTATAACATCATCAACACTCAAGTGAATTGTGTTAACTTTAAAGAGACGGCCAATGCAATTTGTGACTATATCATGTCTATAACTAACGGAGATGCTTTGGGGTATGTGATTCTTATTATTTATACTATTTTTTCGTGCTTTCATACACATAGCTACTCTTTTGTACGTGTTAAGCTGATTAGTGTTAATATCTAATACAAAGCATCTTTTACAGGAAAGAATTGGTGCGAAACTCCAAACCTTACCCTATAAGCATAACAGTCGAGAAACTCCAAGAAATACTTGATGGCAGAAAACCTATGGACATTGATTGCTTTAATACAGGGGTGCGCATGCTCGCAAGCGATAAAACCATGTATTTCAGGGGTCCCATATGCCACTACCTAGATTTACAGTTCTGCGTATGTTTTGATATTTTTGCGTTATATATATACACATTATGCAATAATCAACTAGCTATACTGATGATGCTCTACAATGTACTTACAGGATTCACCTATCCTCAGGAAGTGTTTCTTAACTGATATACTGAAATACAAGTGGAATGAGTGCGCACAAAACATTCCTCAAGACATAAGAACAAGTCTTAAGAGCATACGGGAAATGTTTAGCGAAAAATATTATTGAGTGCTATATCTTCATATTTGTACTCGCATACGGGCACTGTGATTATTTATTATTAAGTGTTATATTCATACTTATCTTCTAATTTAATTGATAAGCGGGTGTACTGTCGTCATAGCGTTAGCATGGGTACTATACTAGTAATAAACTTATCGTTGCAGATCAATCCTAGCGCTAATCAAGAATACTCGAAGAACAATCGCAATAGATGAATATATGATATAGGGGATATCAACTCTTTTGTCTTTATTGATTGTAGATTGATTCCTTTATACAATAGGATGCTATATTTATACCCATAACTCCTTAGAGGTAGTTTCATAATTCGTCCATCAAAACCAAAAGTCCGGATATATCTCAACAACCAAGAGTCCGGTCATATCTCAACACCCCCTTTGGGCAAATACCGCATAATGCATATGCCTCACCAAAAAACTCTTGCCAAAAATCCGGTGGAAAAAAAAGATGGAGAAAAGAGTACATTACATCCGTATATTGTGTTACACTTATTGTCTCATTAAAAACCTTCATGTGAGAAAACTTTAGAAAAACTCATTAAGGGAAAAAGAGTGTAACTTGTAATCTTCTAGATTAGTGTAGTATCTTCATGATCATACTATGGGTTATAGTTTAAGGATTTATTCCCCCTGAACTCTGTATCTCTCTAAGTCGTCTCATTCCAATACGACGAACACATCTTTGGAAACTACATGTCGGCAAAGACTTAGTGAATAAATCAGCCAGATTTTCACATGACTTAGTTTGTAGGATCTTTACCTCACCGCCCTTCTATAGTTCGTGAGGATAGAAAAGTTTGGGGCAATATGCTTCGTGATATTGCTCTTAACATAACTCATTTATATTTGTGTAATACAAGAAGCATTATCTTCATAGATAATTATGAGGGTATCGACGACGGTGTTAATGTCACATAACTTCTGGATATAGCTAATCACACGTCTTAGCCAAACATATTTACATGAGGTTTCATATAATGCTATAATCTCTGAGTGGTTGGTAGAGGTAGCTACCAAAGTCTGCTTAAAAGACCGTCAAGAAATGGTTATACCACCGCAGAGAACACATGAACCTAGTCTAAGATTTGGTACTGTGGAGATTAGACAGAAAACCAGCATCCGTATATCTCACCATGGTCGAGTCTTGGTCCTTCCAGTAAAATAAGTCAAGATCTTGTGTACCTTGGAGGTATCTAAGTAAAGTCTTAACATCAGCCCAATGCCTTCTAGTTGGAGCTGTACTGTATCTAGCTATCAAATTTACTACGAATTTAATATCAGGCCTAGTGCAATTCGCAACATACATAATTGCTTCAACGGGACCAAATACTTTATTTTTGCTATGCGAGCACAATTATGTCTCAATTGCTTCTTTTCATTTAATCCAATCTGAGCATTTCTGGCATCTTGCTATGGACTTTGGTTCTGGTTCCAAATCAAGAGTTTTAGAAAATTTCAAAACAAAATATATATCGACAAATGTAGTCTTTCTTTTATACAACTCTTGTGAATCCACATAATTAGTGGATATTTTTTCATTAATTTTTTTCAGCTCCTCATGATTTCTCACAATGATGGAGTCTGGGTGTGCTCTGATTTCCTAGCGACAGATTGTGCACATAAATATATGCTGGGGTTAGAATATTCAGGATGGCTCACTTCAGAGATTTTCTCAACATTAGGTTGAGCTTCTTCAACTATCTTGGGAGTGTTCTCACTTGTTCTGTTCTCTACTTATGCGTACGTCTCAGCAAAATTGAGTCACGTGCGCTTGGAGATCCCCTTTTCTTATCATGAGGGGTAAGAGTGGATTCAATATTCTTCTATTGTATTTCCACTATCTTTGATGCGTTTACTACAGATATATGAGATTTTGTTACTCCCTTATGATCAGTAAAGGTATCTGGTAGATTATTAGTTATTTATTGTAGATTTATTATCCTTTGAACTTTAATTTCATCAGATTTTTTAGTGTATGGGTCTAAGGATTAAATACCCATGACATTCTAATTTATTTTTCGATATTCTTTAGTGTGGTACTTTTCTTCCTTAATACCGGGAAATTGTCCTCAACAAATTTCTGTAATTTTACAAAACTTCAGGGTCTTTTTAGCAAAAATTACCGTAGCCGTAAAATTTTACTCCCTCCGGTCACAAATAGTTATCGTTTTGGACATAGATGTAATCAAACTTTCAAAACTTTGACTATCAATATCTTTTAAATATTTAAATTGGATACATGAAAAACATACATATAGATTTGTCTCAAAAAGTACTTTCATAGTATTACAATTTTATTGTGTTTTATAAATATATTATAATAAAAATAGTGGTCACAATTGTATTTTAGAGACCATATCGATGTCCAAAATGATAACTTTTTGTGACTGGAGAGAGTGCGCGTAATTAACCAAAATATCAGGGGTTAAAATGCAAAAGTTACCGTGGCCTAAAATAATTTGTTTTCTTTGGACCAAATTGCCGACAGGCCGATGTCCTGTTTATGTTCATCGATCGGATTCGGTCCGGCACATTACACTCGGCTAAAGAAAGGGGGGTTAAGCCTCCGTGTGCACTAGGGTTTCTAACCCTAGCGTCGATTGTGGCGACGGTCGGTGGTGGTGTTGTGCATCGTAGGAGCGTGGCATGCAGGCATGTGGACGGTTGCGCTTCGGTCGGCGGCGATGCCGAGCAGGAGCTCCAAGCGGAGGGCCCGGTAGGTGGCGACAAGACAGCACCCGACGGGGCATGGCGGCCGGCGAGTGCGGTGTCCGGCAGGGGTACGAACGAGTGCTGTGCGAGCACGCGATGTGGCTAGGTGCTAGGCGCGGCGTGGCGCCGGCATGTATGAAAACTAGCATCGAAAACCAATTTAGAACCATAATTAATAAGTAGATGATTTAGGGTCTAGGGAATAAGGATTAATGTGTAAGATTAATCTAATAGCATGGGGATTGACAACATACCGTTTGGCCTTGGAGAGTAGCCGTGTTGATAACATGTTGAATAATAATTTGATCACCGTAGATCAATCCTAATGCCAATCAAGAACACTCAAAAAACAATCGCAATACATGGACACATGATATAGGGGATATCAACTATTTTCTCTTTATTGATTATAGATTAATTCTCTTATACAATAGGGCGCTATATTTATACTCATAACCTATTAGAGAGGTATTTTTGGAATTCAGCTACTAAAACTAAGATTTCGGAGACATCTTAGCAACCAAAGGTCCGGATGTATCTCAACACGTACGTCTATACACTTGTAAGATCAGGATGGGTACGTCTGGCTCAATCCGATTGGATGGGACTAGAACTCTGCCTTTTGTAGTGTTCGAGGTTGTAAGTGGTGCTCGATGTTTGAAAAATACGTATTTCACCCGCAACGTATACTGGGGACGGAAAATGTGTATATATACCTATTTGGCCGATGTTGACGTGCACCTCCACGTTAAACTATCTGCCGTCCCGACTTCATAGTTAAGCACGTGTTTAATTAGTTGGAACCTGCCCTAATGATCGATGTCGATCTGTACTTCGACCGATACGTACGTATAATAATTAACGCATGGATGGTTTAAGAAATAATTAAGTGTACGTGAGTTTTATGTTATGTGAGGCCAAGTTAATTATGTTATGTGAGATGAGGTTAATGGATCGACCAATATCATATCTGCTTTGTGATTCGCGAAGAAGACGCGACGTACCGATCGAGCGCGAGCTCTTTTTCCTAAAGTGACTTTCCGGCGGACTGAAGAGTGGGAACTGAACTGTTTCGATTCGGCAGAAAAATATATATCTCGTCGCTTTACCTGCACGAATGCTTTCTTTCGGTACCTGCATAATTGCGCGTCCCTCCCATTCCCTTGCGGCTTAATTTACCTCAACGTACAAGAGCTATTGCTATTTGCTAAGTACGTAGTATAACTTTATGTGATGGAAATTGATATGTGTATGCGCGCGCGCTCACAATTTTGTCTGTGCAAGAGTATGCGACCCATTGCAGGCTTGTGGATAGGCCAAATGGTCGCTGACATGCAGACTCCATTACAATGTGTCTGGAACATGGAAATTCCACAGGAATTAGCTAGTCTCATTCGAAATGAGAAGGCTTGCTATATTTGGCCGCATTGCAATTTTTTTTTCTTTTTTTTTCACTTTTGGCTCTCATCTAAACGAAATTCTAAATCTGGCCTTCTTTCTTGATCGTGGAAGCACTAGCAGGTGATGACACGTATCACCTACTATACTCCTCTACCTTGGTAGATATCTACCTAGTCAGGTACCACGGTAGATACTTGCCAAGCTCAGGCACCTCGGTACCCCGTGATGTCGAGCTCGCGCACCGCAGTAGCTCGTTTATCGTGGTGGGTGCGGTGTCAATGACATAACACGGTAGATGACCCGTGTCATATGCCAGTGTTTTCGCGGTTGGGAAGGAGACTAGATTTACAATTTCATTTAGAAAGAGACTAAAAATAAAATAAAAATGTGCAAGTGAGCCTAATAGTGCCAAGCTTCTCGAAAGCAATCCCACATCTCGTTCGAATGCATTTCCTATCAGAATTGCAGCGGCGTTGCACACCTGGCTGCTCGGTCGATCGTTCCGTATAATACATATATACGTACTCTGTACATGAAAAATTGTACGCGTAGCCGTTATGATCGGGCGAGCTGAAGAAGCAACTATCAAAACGCAATTAATAGACGACTAGAACCGAACTAAAATCTTCTCCTTGCACATGTGAACAGTACCCTTGGTGCCGAACAGCCCATGCCATGGCATACCATGTCGGAGATCTATCGAGTTGCAAATTCGAATAAGGCGAAGCAAGCCGAGATATCGATCGATCTGCATGCTGCTAGCTAGGTGTGATTAATTAGGTCGATGTTCTGAATGCTGCATCTGCATGAGTACATCAGCACGAATGAGCATGGCATGATCAGCTGCTGAGTTCAGGGCCTAACAAATTAAAGCATGCCACCTGGCATCCGGCACGCTAACCAAGAAAAGTCTCCAGCCTTGTACTACTACCTAGCTAGCTACCCCGGCCTACAAACCCTTCTTCTCTCTCTCTCTCTCTCTCTCTTGTTAAGCATCAGCACACACAGTAGTTGACCATGGCAGTGTGTTAGCTCCTATTAATACCCTCCTCTCCTCCTTAATTTTTCTTGGTAGGAGGTAGAATCGTTCGATCGATTGATCAGTAGCTAGAAACCCATTGTGGACTCATTACCTGCTTGCTAGTGCAAGGAGTATACAACAGAAGGTCACCCTCTCCTATCGATCGATCGACCTGAAATAACTGAACCTTGAGCTGTGGCGGCGGCCATGAATTCCCTGAGCATGGTGGAGGCGAGGCTGCCTCCGGGGTTCAGGTTCCATCCCCGAGACGACGAGCTCGTGCTCGACTACCTGTCCAGGAAGGTCGGCGGCGGCGGGGTGGTGGTGAGCATCTACGGCTGCCCGACGATGGTCGACGTCGATCTGAACAAGTGCGAGCCCTGGGACCTTCCTGGTAAGTCCTAAGAGACCTTAAAACCACGCGCATGTCGATTGGACGAGTTCATCACCACCTTCCAGATCATATGCGCGTGTGCTAGCTAATCCCTGCGCATGCATGATCGATTGAGTTTTAATTTGCTGTGGATTCTTTTTTTTTCTAGGTTTGCTTCCTTTTGGCTGTTGATTTATTATTGCGTTGTGTTTTTCTTTGTCGATCCGCAGACACTCCCAAATGACCTTTAATTTGTTCTTTCTTTAAAAACAAATCACTCTAAATTTATATGACGGAATCTATAATGATCTGATCACTTCTAGACAAGTCTTCCCTGTACTAGCTCCCTGCCAGAACTACTTCTGTTCAGAGAATTATTAGTTGTTCGTGCAGTATTCAGGCTAGCTTCCAATCAAGGTTCTCAATCATGCTGTACATATTGCTGTTGGTTCTACAGGGATCAATACTTGAATTTAAGATTTTGGAACCAACCATGCATGCATAGCTTTCTCCATTATTAGTGTATTCCAAGATAATTCTCTTTGCTCCTTTCCTACATGCTTCCATGTATTTCCTTCAATGGCACAGAAGTACTATACATCTACCCTACAATTGATTCAGTTAACTGATTCAATTCATTGCAACCGAATTTAAGGTGCCTGTGCATGCTGCTAAAGTTGATCCGTTTTAGCTCCGAGCCATAACTGAAGCGACCATGACCTCTTCCTGCAGCTCTCATCAAGATGCAAGTTGCAACTATGCATGCTTCCTTCTCTCTCTCTCTCTGGGGTGGTTTGTTGTGCCCATGCCCTTCTTTTAGTTTCTGGCCTTCACCACAACATTTAACCGTTCTGAAAAGTCTTTATCCAAGGCAGGAAAATATCTGAGCGAGACCATCTCCAAATCGATGCATCAGTTGCTGAAGAGAAACAGCTTGTTATCAAATATTTGCATATTTTCTTGGGTTCCAGAGAGGAGACTTGATCAATGAATATAATTCCCCGAAATCTGCAAGGAGAACAAGATTCACACGCCTTGTCCGCCTCCTTGTCTCCTTCCCCTCTCCATAACAGAAGGATCGATATTCTCGCTGCCGTGAGTTTGTTTGGCCTCTTCTTGGGCGCCATCTCCTCATCTGTCCCTGTTCCTGCCATGCTATCAAATATTCTCCCACTTTGCCTCCTCCCTAAAGGGAATTAACATCTCAGGGATCGGGACAAACTTCAACCCAAAAAGAAGGCCTCTCAATTTGCCTATTAGTAGAAACACACTGCAGAATCATGTGAAATGAACGTAAAGAAAGGGCGTGCAGTATAATTAATTTGATACCTCACAGGAATTAGCAATCTGCTTGCTCCTAATCAATTATATTTATATATTTTTTCGTTCTAAAAACAACTTTCCTTTTTGCCTCATATATGCACATTACCCGTTAAAGAATATTCGCTCTATATTAATTAATAGTTGCTGTCGTGTTAGCATTTAATTTCTCTAAAAAAGCAAATGACAGGGATACTGATTAATTAAATTAGACAAGTACTTGTGTTTCGCATTACGAGAGTAGATCATTAGACTAATGGATACGTATCTTACACATATTTGCAATTAATACAATTCACTTAGGATATTCATGTAGTTTTACAGAATTTTTTGTTAGTTTGTTCCTTAAATATTGTTTTTGCTGCATTCAGAAATTGCATGCGTTGGTGGCAAAGAGTGGTACCTCTACAGCCTCAGGGACAGGAAGTATGCCACCGGTCAGCGAACAAATAGAGCAACTGAATCAGGCTACTGGAAGGCCACCGGGAAAGATCGCCCGATTAGCCGGAAAGGGTTGCTAGTCGGTATGCGCAAAACCCTCGTGTTTTATCAAGGTAGAGCCCCTAAGGGGAAGAAGACAGAGTGGGTCATGCACGAATTCCGCAAGGAAGGGCAAGGTGATCCAATGAAGTTGCCATTCAAGGTACCCATTATAAAACATATTAAACGCATTCTTATTTGGTCTCTCTCTATCTATATATATATATATATATATATATATATATATATATATATGGTATAATTACCTAGGGCACCATAATCTAAAAAGATATTTTCTCTATGTATATATATGTGTATATATGTATGTATGTACACACACTGCTTGATGGTACAATAGTCTGTTACTTGATGCTATTCCTTTTGATGATTGTGCAGTGTAACATAGTCTATATGATGTCTAGGATGCGATCAATAATGCACACAACCAAGGAAAACTAACATATATTCGGGGCCATGCAAAGTAGAATTCGACAGGTCGGTTTTCGCATGTGTAGAGTGGATATTATGCGAGTACGTACAAAGATGAAAGTATCAGAATTATGGTAGACAATATGAACTAAAGAAACGAACCATTCCTTCATATAACATTCACACGAGAAGGAGACCGACCGGCAGGAATGCACGCCAACTCATTCTTCAACCATATGATATACGAGAGGAGCTTTTATACATCTCTTTTTAAAAGTTACACAAATATTAAAGTACGAATGAAGAGTAGATAGTGATTACTTACCCTTCGCTTGTTTAAAAATTTGTACAACTTGTATTGAGTGGAAATGCATAGAAGCACCTCTCTATCCATAACGGAGAATGGAATGCAAACTCATTGTATATACACTCAATTGTTCTCTCATCAAATTAAGATTGAGGGAGTAGAAGCGCCAAATTTACAGTCAAGTCGACAAATTAACTAATTTTTTTAACACCCTTTGTGGCAATTCAGGTGTCATCTGATTAAAGAATTGAAGATGTCTAAACGCTTGTGGTTTTGGATTAAGGCATTGATCATCGATACCTTGGATTGTTTTTGAAAATTTGTAGGACATATGGTAATGATATTATTAACTAATGCTTACGAGTAACGTTTCAATTTCCATATTGTACTTGAGGCTTTCTTTACTCTGAGTCACTCTCATGCCAGCTACTTATGAGTTCTGCTCTCCTTTAGATACACCTCAACAGATGCATGTGCAACTATTGACTCACACAACCTTGTTTTATGGAGGCATTCATTTATCTTCCCAATCATTTCAAAAAGCAATGCTCGCCATAAAAGAGAGCATAAATGGTACACTAAATTCAATATGGGTCGTTCATTCTTTTCGATTCAGTGGATTATATTAGTTAGAATTTATTTATACTTTCTCTGGTAGAGAAGTAGTAGAAATACCCTTAATAAATCAATAGTTAGATCTGATTTTTACTACCCATTATATATATACTATCAGTATAATGTACCGTAAAATTTCTCTAAAAGAAAACAAAATGGCTAAAGAAAATTATTTTTCAATTTTTTTTTCGTATCATGCTTGCAAAAGTTTCCACTGCAAGACTTCCATCCCACGATCACTTCAAATACACACACATATCCCAATTTACACTTATTTTTTAATCTAATTTCATCTAATATATCTTGTGATGTAAACAGGAGGACTGGGTCTTGTGCAGGGTTTTCTACAAGTGTAGGGCAACAATTGCCGAGCCACCCACAGAGAGTAGCTACAATATTGACAGCGCAGCCGCAGCTTCACTGCCTCCCCTCATTGACAACTACATTGCCTTTGACCAGCCAGCTGGGTCAGTGCAAAACCTAGAGGGTTATGAGCAAGTGCCCTGCTTCTCCTATAATCCCTCTCAGCCATCGTCGTCGATGAACGGCCCGTTGACTTCGCCCATGGTTGATCAGGAGCAACTCATGGGGAAGGCGATCAAGGATGTGCTGAACCAGTTCACCAGGTTTGAAAGCAACAACGTGAAGAGGGAGGCGCCTCGAAGTAATTTTGCTCAGGATGGATTTGAGTACTTAGCTGAGAGTGGCTTCTCACAGATGTGGAACTCACTCGGTTAATTTTCTAGGGATCGATATTGTTGCCAATTAAGGATGAAACTCGGCCTTAAAGAAGACTTGGTGTGTGTGTGTGCGCGCCTATATATATGCTATTGCATGCATGTAGTTGTGTTGTAGTATCATTCTAGTTCACATTATTTGTCAAAAAGAAAAGGAGGTGATCAAAGGAGAAAAGTATACGTCATCAGTGATGTAAATACATTATTTGTGTACTATGGGTAAGATTGGTGCGTGATGCTAGAACCATATATACTAATATAATAGAAATAGCTAGAATCTTCATTAATTATGATCGTAGCTTCCACTCTATTTGTCCTTTAGCTTGCTCTACACAAATAAGTTTATAAATTTACTGATTATATATTGTTCTAAATGGTCTTATGATCTCCAATTTCGATCCTTCTAAGGGAGAGGTTATATGCCTTGTCCATTAGTTAATCTTTCTTGAGGTTTGGTACAAAATATGATAACTTTAACTGAACTGGAGTCTTAATTCTTTTGACTTATTCCAATCACGGGCAAGTGGTCCCTTCTTTATTTTTATTAAAAAAATCATTCGACAGTTCAGATCAGCACTTTGCTTCAACTTGTAGTTATCCACCGCGTCCTCTTAACCTGAATTTGCAGAAGGCCTGAAAACTAATATTAGCCAAGGAATAAGATAATAAAAGTTGGTATGAAAATTCAAATCATTAATCCATACACATATCCTTCATTTGTCCCCCTCATACCTTGAATTAAATATCTATCTGGTACAACAGAAAAAAATGCTCCCAAGTGGACGAAAAGAAAGACAAACAAAGTCATAACTAGGTTATTCTTTTAATATATCCCGCGAAACGGGTTTAAGTTCACACGTATGATCTGCTCATGAGTTGATCATATACCCGCTGACCTTAAATATATAGCTGTTTACTTCTAACTAACTGATAAATTAAAAATAGATTAATACACTGAGATTACTTACTGAAAACCACCTAAATAATGCCGAGAACCAGCATGTGCAGTTGTGCACCATATAATAACACTGCAAGTAGCCAAGTACACAAGCCCAACAACCTCAAGATGTTCTCCGGGCCCCTGACTGCTACTGCCATAGCTAGCTGCCATGGCAGCACTCTGTGGCCTCGACAAGAACTCGGCGCTGTTCCACGATGAGGATGATGCAACGGCGGTCGAGGAGGACCCGTTGGCCGCGACGGCCGCTTAAGCCCCCGCTGTTTCCTCCAATCCTCCGTAGTGTTGGGCCGCTTTCCGTGTCTCTGTGTCGTATGTTCGTGATGTCAGTTCCTAGTTCAGTTCTCCTTAGTGCATCGGCTGTGTCGTCTTCCAACTCTGTGTTGTGCTGTCTTGGGGTTGTACGGTGGAAGCCAACGGATTTGCAGTGAATTTGGGGACCTTTGGTGGTCACTGCGCGCTCATACGCTCAAAAGGAGTGAAAGGTGGTGTAGATGTCAGAAAAGAATCAAAGCTCAAGATTGTTTTTTTGAAAGACAGCTAGGTTGTAAATTATATTAAATAGAAAAAGAGATTATAGGGAAAGGGTGCAGGGTTCTGCATCCAGGTTAAAATACAAGAGGGAGCACAACAAAAACATTAGGGCGGCCGTCTGTTGTGTCAAGCATGCCTTTGCAGAAGATTTTTTAGTTGAACAGCTCCAGCGATGATCCAGACCCTTGCCTCATCTTTGAGGGACTGCAAGATATCTTCGTTGCCGTTATATTCGTTCCGAAACACTCTGTTATTTCTCTCTCTCCACCATTGCCAACATGTTAGAGTGATCAGGATTCTAATACCTTTGCACAGTCTTGACTGTAGACTAGTTTGTGGGGCTAGCGGTCATTGAGAAGATCAAAGCAAGGCAACAGTCCAGGATGACTTGGCTTAAACTAGGGACGCAAACACAAAGTTTTTTCACATCGGAGCAAACTCTCGGAGGAGGAAATACTCTATTCGTTTCCTACACGGCCCACAAGGAATTAGGGTCAAGCCATGATGATGATGACGAGAAACAAATTCTACACCAGCATTTCAGGTACATCCTTGATTGCCACCTCGAGGAGCCTTAATTTCACGCTGGCAGAGCTACATGAAGTCATCCTTCAAATTCCACCCGACGAGGCACCTGGCACTCACGGATTTACTGGGGGCGTTCTTAAAGAAATGTTGGGACATCACTGAACGTCTATTCGAGGAACGGTAATTTTTTTTGTTTTTTTGTTTTCTAAACTGAAGAGCTACTATAGCTTTTTATAAGATATCATTTAACTAACATCTAATTTTCCTCAGCAATAAAATGCAAAAGCAAGTTCTGCACAGCTTTTAGCTTTTGACTTTTGCTAGTTATATGTAACTTCTAGCTTATGTCAAAAATCACTTAGAAGTTGAGCTATTTTAAATGTTTGTCAGCTTTTTCGAAAGTTAAAGCTAGTTTTAAACACTCCGAGATAAATTAGACCTCGTGATTCTGGTACAGAAGCTCTCTCGCTTAGATGCAAGGGCATTCCACCGGCTCGCCCACATCACCCTGTGCCGAAGAAACTAGACCTGGGCACTCCTCCCGACTATAAACCGATCGTTTCGGTTCATGTAGTGGGCAAGTTATTCTCCAAAATGTTTGGAACCAGACTGTCCAGCTATATTGATAGCCTCATATTTGAAGCCAAGGGTGATATGAATTTGTTTCAGGCTTTCTTTCAAATCTACTGCTACGCAGATTCTACTATGTATCATTGTAAATATACTCCTATGATCTATAGAAAAAGCAAGAGCTTTGTTGTAAACACTTCCTCATCGTGCGCTTGTGGTCTTTTCCTACGAGGGTTTTTCACGTTAAAATCCATGTTACCTATTTTCTTTGATCCTTATTTTAGCCGCGCGTTTTATAATAAGTGGTATCAGAGCTTAGTGTTCAAGATCCGAACTGTTGCCCCGGAGGAGAGATTCCCAAGGGTGGCCACCTGCACGATAGCATCATCAAAGGCGGCAATTGTGTTGTCTTGGTTACCTCAACGGCTCGAATACGTCTCGGTATCTGCACTCGTCGAATCCAAAGCACGAAGCCAGGCATCCTTCCCTAGAAAAGAAAAAAGGAGACCGTGGTTCTTGGCGCAGCTGAAGCAAAGCAGCATAGTGAGGGCCTATATGGGAGAGTCGTAGCTTTTCTAAAAAACTGATTTTTGGCTTTTCAAGCTGAAAAACGGCTACAGTTTTTATAAGAGATCATTTAACAAATAGCTAATTTCTCTTAGCAAT
This sequence comes from Otatea glauca, assembly GCA_036346275.1. Taxonomy (NCBI): domain Eukaryota; kingdom Viridiplantae; phylum Streptophyta; class Magnoliopsida; order Poales; family Poaceae; genus Otatea; species Otatea glauca. The sequence continues at coordinate 60,718,869 of CM070721.1, forward strand.
AAGCTGCAAAAGCAGATTTAGCTAAACATTTCGCTTTTAGCTTTTTTAATTATATATGATTTCTAGCTTATATAAAAACTAATTAAGAGCTGAACCGAAGACTTACTGGCTTTCTAGACTAAACTGCGAAGCAAAGCGTGGCTTCCTGCAGCACAGTGCGAGGTCCCAGTAAGCTGAACTGTAACAACAGTACGTCTACTGTAGCACCAGCAAACGATAAGGTCGTGACTCGTGACGTCCTAAAGCAAAGAAAAGGAAGGCGCTACCTCGGGCACTGTAGCAACTAAGCAGCGGCTTCCAGGGGCAGAAGAAAATAGAGAGAGAGAAAAGAATGTACGGTGAGATTCAGAAGTCTCCACGTAGCTATTTACTCGCCTCCATTCTATTCTATTAATTGATTCGAGTGTTGATTTATGTTCTAACTCGATGACTGTTTCAATACTAAAAGTTCATCAATATGATCGTCCACGCCGTCGGCGTCATGCTTAGGCGTCGTTTTACACCATCTCTGTTGACAATTTTCTGTCATGATCATTCGTCGTATTGCTTCTGTTGGAGGTAGATTTCATTGCAATTCAGGACGTTGTGCATATTATTGGCGACATCCATACGGGATTAATCATTGACGATTTCTTTGACGATCTATCATCTACTATGTGTTACTGCGGTAAGGTCCGTATATATAGAGTCTAAAGTAAAGTTGTAGGTATTTCAATACAAGGAATTAATTTGAGCTACGCTTGATTGAGGAGACTTTGAGCAAAAAAAATCAACGTCAGTTGAGGAGACAATTAAATTTGGTGTTCAATCACCGTTTAGATATGTTGCAAATTTTGAATCATTTGCGCGACCATTATGAAGGTTTTAGAAACACTAATTCTCATAATATGATGATACCCTGGTGGTAGCTAGCATCATACTCTCTGGAGTTAGATTGTTTAAAAATGAAGTTTTTACTCTAATATCAGTTTGAGATGAATGATTGAAGTATAAGAAAGAGTTTGATTTTGCACGGATACTACAATATTGTTCAATTGTCATAGCTCGATACTAAGAGTCTACTGCAATCTGTACTCCAATGACAGCACAAGAGTTCCTTTCAGCCGAATAATCTTACAGGAGCGATTTCAACCATGTCATTAAATATAATTACCATTGAAGTTGGTAGTTTGAAGTACGTGACAATCACACGTGCAAGTTGCTTTTTAGCGAGTATTGTTTGTCAAATTTTGTGTTCCATGTAAGGCATACGAAATATACATGATATGAGTTTTCACTATCTATCAAGCGTCACATATGATGTTTTGGTTTACAAGAAGTATTTGAATTAGACTATTGCAGTCTTTCTTATTCAGATTAGTCTATTGGACTATCGAGGCACAAGGTGTTCAAGATAATTTGTTTCGAGGAGGGAGTTGCATTATATTTTGATTACAAGAGGAATTCATCTCAAGGTAAAGATTGTTAAAATTGAGAGTGATACAAATTCGTTTTCTACTCCGTCTCAAATCTACTTCTACATAGAGTCTGCTATGTATCACTATAAATATACCCCTATAGTCCATAGAAAAAACAAGAGCTTTATTGTAAATATCTTATATAGTGATGGCCTTCGTGTGCCTATGATTTTTTTCTCAAGAGTTTTTCACGTTAAAATTCTTGTCAGCCATTTTGTTGGTCCTTATTTGACCATGCGCTTTGTAACACCCTGTATCCCCATCCTAAAGTGCGTTCATCAAGAAAGGCACATTCATGACAATTTACTGTATGCGCAGACGTAGACAATTTCACCGCTCCATTATCCCAATGTTGCTGCTCAAGCTGGACATTGCTAAAGCCCGACTCCATTTGATGGGCATACCTCGTAGCATTGACTGAATTAGAAAACTTTCGATGGGTGCACATTTCACACGTATAATTATATAATTTTATATAATAATTTCGTAACATTATAAATCCAACATATATATTTAAAATTTACTAAAAATACAATACAAATAATTGTAAGGTCTTAAAAATCCTAAACCACCAAAATAAAAACCAATTCAATCAATAAATTTAACCCATTAAAAAGGTAATCTTGTAGCATTTTTCAAATTTTTAGACCAGCATCCTTAGATTCGCCCTGCCTACTAGATGTATTGCAAGCACGGTGTTTTGGGGCCTAAGGCTAATCCCAGTGCATAGTATCATATTCCAAAATCCAAGACTGCCACGTAGGATAGAGAGCGTGATACTGTTGAGAAGAAACACCATCTTCAATGCATAGTATCATACTACAATATCCAAGATAGTTTGCGTGCATTAATTGTTGCATGTGTTGTGATCAAATGTTTCATATGAATATGATATGGTTTGCTCCTCAAGGCAAGATCATCTAAATCCAAGACGTTGGATATTGAGCCCAAGCAATATCATCCTCATGATATTGCTATCTTCTCTTTCTTCATTAATCGATTGCCATGTCAGCAAGAAATCCTATATGACGGATCATTTATGGCGTATGATACTATCACTGGGACTAGCCTAAGTGGAGAAAATGGATGCATACTGCTGCTGGCATCCTCCTCTTCAAGGGTGTCGTTGAATGGATCCGCGGGCAACCCATCATGCATCGTTGTGGCCTACGCCAAGGCGACCGCCTATCGCCTTGTTCATTGTCGCCATTGATCCCCTACAGAGAATTCTGGACAAGGCCACCGAGGCCGGATTATTCTCACCCCTTCCTGGCCGAGGTACTCGCATAGTCGCATGTGTACATCCTTGTACGCGGATGCTGCTGCTGCTATTTTCACCGCCCCGGATAAGTCTAAGGTTGATAATCTTGTTCACATCCTACGTTGGTTTGGCAAGGCCACGGCCTAAAAGCAAATTAACCTGCAATAGAGCTCCATAATACCGATCAGATGCGATGACAACCTATCCAAATGCCGGTGCAAAGATAGTGGTACTCGGAGCTCCCCGCTAGTTCACAAAAAGGCCACTGGCACTAGAGTTTTTACCATTTTGAGACTTACCACCAAATTATCAGTAAGAGATTTTTTACCGTCCTTATAATTTACTAAGATTTACATTGATGTAGTACCAATAGGTACAAAAAAAAAATTTAAATGATAGAGGTGCTAATTTTTTGTATCTCTTAGTATCATCTCAATGTACATTTTGATACCTCTCAAGGATAGTAAAAAGTTTCTACCCTCAAACTTTTATACCTCTTGGTATCTCCACACTTTAATTTTTTTGCACCTCTTGATACTACCTCAATGTATATTTTGGGAGGATTTTTATCATTCTTGGGAGTTACAAAAATTTACATTGAGATAGCACCAAGAGTACCTCCACCTTTGAAGTTATTAGCTCAATATAAATTTTGGTACATTCAAATAATGGTAAAAAGTCTTTTGAAAGATACATTTTTCCATCCCTAGAAGTTATCAAAATTTACATCTATACCCCTTTATAATACACCTAAGCATTCTTTTCTACGTCCACCCCAAATAATGCACCCCACTAGAGATGGCTCAACCTTCATGCACCCAGCGAAACGTCCCTAGAAACTTGCCTCCATCAAAATTAACCTCTCATATCTTTCCTCAGCTTTACTCACCCACATCCGATAGCCATTGTTTAATGTGTCTAACTCATCCCTGTGGCCCACAACAGATCTCCCTCCACCTCCAGCATCATCTCAAGGAAAAGGAAACAAATATCCTGGAATTAAGGAAAAGGAAACAAACGTTCTAGAAAAGAAAAAGAACATATATTACGTGCTGGGAAAAGGAAACCGGAAGACAGGGCACTATACCAGTTAAGATAAGAGACACCATGTGAGACCCCGTTTTTGCAAACAGGAACCTCCATGTGATTATTGTACTAGTCCCATGATCAGTGGCTAGCACTCACATGTTTACAACATTCATATCACAACCACAAGATAAATATCTGACAGACATATATTACAAGCAGTAATAATTATACAGAGTTAAATTCTTACAACAGCGGAAAATAGAGGAAATTAAAACTCTAAAAGCCACGTGGTTTGCCCGCTAACCCTCAGGCAACCGACTTGGCAAACCTAGGGAAACTCATCGCCAAAAGTCCCGCACCTGCGTGAAAGTAAAGTCGTCTGGCGCTTGCAGTTTCGTCCTCCGAGACAAAGAGATGCAAGATTGAGTACTTTGGTACTCAGCAAGACTTATAGTGTTTGACAGATGCAATAAAGTAGTTATGCAGGCAAATCAAGGTAGGTTAATGGTTATTTTGCAGTTGCATAAACATTTAAGGATATGACATAATAAATTGAAACATCGCATTTTCAAATGAGCATTTGAAATATAAAGTGATAAGCAAATATCCAAGTCCTTCAACCCAGTCTACCCGACTGCAAAGATCCCCAGCGTCTGTCCTTTGACCCAAAAAGCTAGTTGCAAAACGGTTTCCTTTTCAAACCCGGTTTTCCAGAAAAAGTACCAAAACATTCTAACATTGGAATGACTTCACCAAGCGTCCATAACCGTGGACACGGCTAATCGATTAGTTTTACACTTTGCAGAGGTGTACAGCTTTACCCACAAGGAATGATCAACCTCTTTGCTGTGCCAATTTACACACTTCCTTTGGTGTGTCGGCAAGGAGATCATACTGAGCCGTTACGTTATCTAGATGTGGCTTTGAACCAGCCGGGACGCTTGACCCTCGTCATGAAAACAGAAACACTCACCCAAGACGTGGATCCTTTTCATCACACCCAACACCACGTTTCTGTTCACGGCAAGACGTACACCGTTGCATTGGTAAGTAGACCCCCTACAGACAGACCAAACCGGAATGCCTGTGCAAAGCTCCCGCCTTCCTTAGATGCAAAGCCACACCTAAACAACTTAATAGGCTAATACCCGCCCATACAAGCCCTCGTGGTTGTACGAAATTCTTGGATTTATAGCGTCCCATTGCTCGGTCCTTAATCCGACACGGGCGATACTCCACCCTATCTACGTGCAAATCCCTCTGCACCTCCGGCTATTGCCAATAATCGCCCGCGTCAAAACCATAGTTTTATTTTGGGTTTTTAATCAAAGTACCAGCAACATTTTCCCAAATAAGGATCATACATTCGTTGAAAAGAATGAAAACACGATCAATAGCTTTAAGTAGATATTTTATGCTAGCGGTTATACCCAAAATGACATTAAGCATGTCTAGTTTTCCAACTAAGGCTTACAAGGTTCGCATGTCCATACAGATTGAGGCAAACCATAATTTACAGGACTAACTACAGTTCTAATCCAAATTAGCATTTTTAGGGAGAACTATCCGGATGCATTGTACATAAGCAAAAACAACATAGTGTAGGTAAATTATTAGGCTCGACATGTTCAAGGAGGTGCTTGCCTTGCAACTCGCTGTCTAACTCCGGATCTGGATCGACGACGGCGTCGTCTTCCTCTTCGAGGACGTCGGACTCTACACGACGGTCAAGCGGAAATACAGTAAATATCCAAATTCAGAAAGGGCGAAAAGAAAATAGACAGTAAGTCAAATAAAGAATAATTGCAAAAAGCAAGCGTGTCTTTTGAGGGTTGAAATATAAACTCTTAAGATTTCACAAGGTAATTAGTTATGCATTCAAAGCGTTAATATTTTCTGTAAAGAACAACGTGGATTTTTCTTACAGATTATTTATTCGGAATTTACGAATTCAAGAGGCTAAAATTGTGAATTCTAGTATTTATAACTTCGAATTATAGATGCTAAAATTATTTGAATTAATAAAATTTAAATCACAAGATAAAGGGTTGATTGCACAAGTCCTTATCAAGCTAGGTTATTAGGTTTGTTCATGACTTGGACCCACTTAAACTAGATTCTAGTTATCTAACCTCTCATTGCACATATATATGCTTATATATGTGTGAGTGCATTTGGCACAATAATTACTACATGACTTAAAGTCAATTCAAACCAAAATTTCTACTTAATCAAATTTAACCATGCTACTTCCATCTTATTGTTCATAAATAAAACTTTTGTTCCTTTTATATCTCCTTAATACTATTATACATATTTGAATTCTTAGTGTATTATAAACAAGACTTAAATAAAAGAGATTCAAACATGTATGAAAGTTAAATATTTTTACATATTTGAGTTCCTGAAGATGTAAGGATCCTAGAAAAATTAGTTTCATTAACTTCTAAGCTTAATTACAGAAATTTTGTATAAAGCATATCTCTAGCCCTTTTATTAAAATTTGAGTTTCAAAATTTCCCAAAGATGGTCTTCAAAATATTTTTACATATTTTGAATCTATGGAATTTTTCATGAATTTAGAAATTTGTTTCACTATTTTGGCCGGATGGTTCAAAAGTTATGGACATTTGAAGTGGTTCGGTTTCTGTAATTCAAAATGGAAATTCGAAAATACGCTTTCACCGAAAGAAAACGTCTTTCGGCTTTTGGCGCGCACGCGTTTGAATTCACCGCCCGATCGACAGATCGCCCCACCTGTCGGCGATCACATGTGTGACCCACTACCGACGGCCGTGGCCCACCCGCCAGTGACTGCATGACGACACGCGCAAGACTACTGAGCGACTGACATTTGGGTCCCAGCCGTCAGCGATACAAGACAGGGCACTTCGGTTCTTGGCTCGTTGTCAACGAGCTAAGTCCGGCGCGGCAGAATGGGTGGTACCATAAGCACCAGCGTGCCAAGGCGGTCCTAAGGACGCTACCCATTCGCCGGGAGGTGGCCGAAAAATAGGTCGCCACCGTAAGGGTGTGGCGGCGCTAATGGCCGAGCAAGCAACGGCTCGTCGCCGGCCATCTATTCACCAGAGGAGGGTTCCTAGAGTATCAGTAGAACCTAGGGTTTCTATTTCACCTGCTAGAGTGGCCGGAGAGTCACCGAAGATGGCTGTCCACTGTCGCCGGCCGGAAGGAAGAAAAACGACGGAGGAGATGAACTGCAGGCGAGAAGAAGTGAAAGTAAAGATTGATCAGCGATCTATGAGGTGCAGCGAAGCTCAAGAACTGAGAAACCCGAAAGATTGTTGCCGATTTGGCTCACTTCACCGTTTTCCCCTTTTCTCAGGCGTTCGGCAAAAATGGCGAAAAGATGGGCGATTGCTCGGGTGTTCAGCTCAGGGAATGAGTGAAGAAATGGGAGCCTCAGTGCGACGCTCACACGGTATTTATAGCCTAGAAAAGCAGTGGCTCTAGTGTTTGAATCGGAGAGGAGGTTGCGGCTGCACGGTTTGATCGCTCGGCGAGGTGGCGCGAGATCTTTCCGGCGCGAGACAGCAGGGTATGGGTGAGGCGTGGCGTGGGCAAGCTGAGGACGAGCCGTGGCGACGCACGACGTGAGCTCGGCGGGTTTTGCGCTGAGATGCGGAGAGGAGTCGGCGAAGTCTCGCGAGGACACGAGCTCGTCTTGGGTGAGAGAGGAAAGGGGCAAGGGCAGCGAAGTCGGAGGTTGGCAAGTGGGTCCGGGGGCCACCAGTCGGTGAGTGAGCTGTTTTTCCGTTCCTGCCAGCGCACGGTTACGGAAAAGGGGGCGGGCCCACGAGTCAGAGAAAGAAGATGGGTCAAGGGGTAAGTCTCAGCTCAGATAGCTCCATATGAGCATTAAAACAGCTATCTAATCACGGTGAAATTTTCTGAAACTTTTTACCATCCTTCTCTGAAAGTTTTTATATCCTGGTAAAATTTTCAGACTAAAATATCTGATAATTAATTAATTAAAATTCTGACACTGTGGACTGATACAGGATTTATGCTTCGGTATTTTATTTATTTAGGGATGTAAATCATGTTAAGTATTTTCCAAACTTTTTATAGGATCTCATATTGGCTTATATATATCTCCATAAAAATTTAAAGTCAAAATATCAAGTGAATATTTTATAAAAATTCTGACTTGCAGATTTCTTGTTTTTAATGGTCTCTGTTTGTGAATTTTTAGGAGGCTTTGCCGACATGATCAATTCCTGAGATTTTTACCAGATGTAAAAAATGCTCTAAGGGTGCTATGGTAATTTTTGTGGCTCTTGATAATTTTCTGTTATTTTTAATAAATTCTGACTTTACTGTTTTTAGTCAAAAAGAGAGAGTTAAGATATTTATTTGCCCCAATACAGCTCCAAAGATTTTTACTAAGTATTTTTACTGGTTTACCAGATTGATCATGGCCAAATGGTAATTTTATAATTTTTACTTTTACCTTCTTACCATTTTCCATTTGATAATTCTATTTGTTGGACTTTCCATACAAAGCATAAATCCAAGAAAATCCAATAAAAACCAATAACATCAAGAAAACTCATAAATAAATATATTCAAATCCAAAATATTCATTTCTATTTTATTACATACTGTTTTTCATTTTCGGAATGTTACACACCAAAAGTTAGTACCTCCCGCCTTTTTATATATGTCAAGGTTATACTAGAAGCTGTTGCACTGGATCGGATAGAACAGTTAGTTAGAACATGCATCCGCACTAAGTTTATAGTCAACAAACGACTTTTTAAGAACGAGCTCACATTGTATGCACATCGTGTGAAAGAACAGTATAAACAACGATTATTAAATTGGCTAGATCCCAGGTTGAGATTGTATTTTTCCTTTAAACCTTTAGCCTTTGTACATATTCTCCAGTATATATATATATATATATATATATATATATATATATATATATATATATATATATATAAAGCCTTTTCATGTTCTCGAGTACGTACTCCTATCTCCAATATACCACTTAAACAAAAGTGTTATATTTCTTTATCACTTTCGGTATACTCTAATAATAATTCTAAGATACTCTAATGTGACATGGTTAAAAAAAATTCATCGGAGTCCTTTATTTTTTTACTATATACCCTTTTACATATGTAAAAGGAATATATAAACAAATTATGCTATAAAGGGTGGACTTTGATGAAATTTTTTGTGAAACTCACTTTAGAGTATCTTATAATCAGTATTAGAGTATACTCAAAAGGATAAAGAGGTATAATAATATCATTTAAGTGGTATGCTGAGGCGAGAGTACGTACTCTCAGGAGTATGGAATCATTTTCATATATATACACACACACATACACACACTAGTTAAGTGCCCGTGCGTTGTTACGAAAATTCTCAAACACAACCTTATTAAGAAAAGTTTTTCAAAGCAACAGCCAAGTTCGTTGATGAAAAAGACATGTATGAAACGAACTTGTTAGCTACATAAAAGTGCTTCAAATTATCAGTTAATCATTCATGCTAGTATAATTTTAAAAAACCTCAACATGACAGTACAACGGCAACTTTAAAGAATTTGATCTTTTTTCTTTTTTTTTCTCCTCCCCTTTTGTCTCGAGTGCAATTTTTTGCACCTTGTAACTTTAAACTTTGTTTTCTATCCTCATAATTTAATCACAGTTTTAGCTATCATAAAAAGAAGAGAGAAGGAGCCATGGCCATGGCCTCCTTCCATATCATTTCTTGCGCCCCTTGAATCTTTTGTATTGCTTCTTTCCTTCTTTCTCATATGTGTATGAGTCTTTATCTCCTCAGTCTCTTCATGTGTCTCTTCGTATGTCCTCTATGATGGAGATGAAAGTGGCCTTTTATAGGTGGAGGAGAGGGCAGCCAGGCGTGTGAGTGCTCAGCCTCTATGATACGGTACCTTGTGATCTGCAGGATTGGCACATGATTTGATTATGTAATTCTTACCTTTTTAATCTCTGCATTTCCATCCGAATGAGATATAATGAAATAGGATTTTCATGTTATGAGATATGGTAAGTATGTCATTCCATCCAAGCGGGATATGATGAGGAAACTCTTTCATTTATAAGAGATATGAATAAAATCCTTCCATTTTAAGGAGACGTGATCAGTAATATTTCCATAAAATAGAGGGAATCCGGATCGGGTGGGGGGCGGGCTGAGCGAACAGAAGGAAAGGATGAGCGAACAGAAGGAAAGGCTGAGCGAGAAGGAAAGGTTGAGCGAACAGAAGGAAAGTAGGGTGGGGACGGGCTAAGTGAATATAAGGAAAGAGAGGGTATAGAGAACGGACTGCTGCCACCAAATCGTAATTAGAAGTAGTAGAGATACACGGTAGCGCTAATCTACGCTTGCGCGTAGCTTTGCTATTCTAAGTGCGAGCCGTAATTCAATGTCGCTGAACTATCTAATGTGAACGCAAACATTTACTGTGAACGCATAAATGCGCCGACTTGTAAATGCCATTCGTAGTTTGTACATGTATACGTTTTTTCTTTGATTTAGCCATAACATTCTACTGACATCTCCAATTCACAAACGTTTTCACCAGTAGATTACTGACGACGAGAGCAACACATTGATATAAGTCTCGGCGCAGAAAACATATTTTACTATCCGTATACATCGATTACTATCGGTATACTTAGATTTTACTACTATACCAGAGGTCCAGCAGCCTGTGCGCTAGTAAAATGTTACGATGCATTCGGTAAAATGGCAGTAAAAACTCATTCATGTAGCGTTTATTAGCAAGACTTATATCATTATGTTACTCTCATCGTCAATAAGCTATTGGTGAAAACCGTTCGTGCATCGGAGCTGTCAATAAAAAGTTATAGCCAAATCAAATAATACAGATTCATGTACAGACTAGAAACACGTTACAGAAGACATTTGCATACATGCGGCGACTAATAAACGTCAATCTAGTTTGCACATGTATATATTTTTCTTTGATTTAGCCATAACATTTTACTGACAGCTCCGATTCACAAATCGTTTTCACAAGTAGCTTACTGACGACGCAAGCAACACATTGAAATAATTCTCGGCGCATAAAATAGATTTTATTATTCATATACATAGATATTACTATCTGTCGGCGTTTCGAGCGCCGGCAAGTAAATTTGTAAGTCTAAGGGGCTGCGCGTTCCCGCTCCTGAATGGTTAGACCACGAGTCCAAGATGTATACCGGTTCGGGCCAAGGTCCCTACTCCAGCCAGGCGTTGGTGTTGTATTCATCAAAAGTGATGATCGCACCGAAGTTTTTTACAAGCGAGAGGTGGAGCCTCAACACTAGAATGATCTAAACTTAGCTCTCGTAAGGAGAAGAAAAGAAGAAGAGGAAGAAGAGGAAAAGCTCTCTTGTAGCTCTTACTCACGCCTCGTTAGAAGGTTCCCGCCTTTTATTCAAGACGAAGGGCAGGTTACATCGAGAATTGGCGAAGTGCTAGGCGAGCTACTTAGGGGCTTCGGTCTTGCCCCGCCGTCGCCAATCGCTCACCGATCGGTCGCTTGCTCGCCGACCGTCGCCGCCACGAGCCTATGCTGGTCGGTGGTCTAGCCGGTCGAGTGGTTAGGTAATCCTCCGAAGTGGCATAGCCGCTCTCGTGATCCATGTGGGTGCCGACGTAGTCGCGTGTGACGTTGGAGTTGCCTCGGAGAGAGCGTGTCCTGCACCGTGTGGTGGTGGTGATGGGACAGAGACGGGCTTCAGCAGCCTATCAAACTGTCTTTGGGAAGGACCACCGCCTCGCCACCACTTCAATGACCGTTCGTGGGGCACGTGGCCTTAGGTTGACACGGACTCGGCGCGCGCACGCGCCCTCGGCGGGATTATCATGGTTCGGTCGGGCCGGGATCCGCCCCGCCGCGGGGTCGGGAACCTCGCTGAAGTCGGAGTCGCGGATCCCGCCCCGCCGCGGGGTCGGAACCTGCTGAAGTCGGAGTCGAGGATCCGGCCCCGCCGCGGGGCCGGAACCCCGCCGAGTCGGAGTCGGGACCGGCCGGAATGGTCTCCCGAATGGTCTCGTAGGCATTTGGGTAGCAGCCGGGGCGGCTGCTTAGGCCGGGCCGATTCGAGGCCGCCGCTTGCCGCTTCCGGGCTTTGCTTGTTGCAATTGGGCCGCTGGTGCACCTGCTTTATGAGTATTCGTTAGTAGCCCCGAACCTCCAATCGAGTTCGGCAGACTCGCTTGGGGTTGAGCTTGATCGATCCGCTCAACTAGGTGGGCCAACGGGCCTACCGCTTTTGCGGGCGTGCCCTCAACGCATCCGACGCCCGCCCGGATTACGCCTCGAGGTATGCGAACCGCCGAGCCTCTTAATTGCTTTGTTAGCGCGCGCGCGACGGCTAGGTGTGTTTTTGCTCGCTCGCCTTCTTGACCGCCGGGTTCCGGTGGCGGGCGCTTTCTTTCTGCGCGGCATTTATTCCTCGAGTCGCTTGATCTTCCTTCGAATGGGTATATAAGGGCGCCACGGGTTGCTCGAGCGCGACTCTTAGACGAGAATCCTTTCCTTCTTGAAATTTGTTCAAGACACCCTTTAGTCTTCGGGCCGTGATGACATCGTGGTGGAAGAGGAAGACCCTTTGAACGAGCTTTGGGTTGAGTATGATCAGCGATAGCCGAACTCCCAAAGAGAGAAGAAGTAGCTCGCGACGTTGTCGCCGCTGACGCGCTTACTTGAGCAATTCCGAGGCTTGGAGTGGCAAGGGGCCCTCCTAGAGGCAATGGCGCGAGGCGCCGATTGCGAGGCGCTGCCGCGTCGATGTCGCCGAACGGCAGCAGCAGATGCCATTCCGCTACCGTGGCTTCACCTTGACGACCGGGCAAGGGCCTACCAAAGAAGTCATCTCCAACGACTCAGTCCACCGACCCCAAGTCCGTCCCCGCTCGCTGTGCAAGGGCCTACCGTCGGCGTTGTCGTAGGGAGTTTTAGAGTCCGTGTAGATAGAGAGTCTTGCGTGTGCCTCATGTAAAGTGGTGTAAAGTTTTGAGCCTCGCCGCTTTTTAATGAAATCCTTTTTTTCTCTCTATGAATGACTTCATGAAGGAGTTAGCTTTGCTTGTTCTCTTTGATCACCGGCGCTAGAAAGTTCGGCGATCGGTTTCGAGTGGTCGGACGTGCGAACTCGCGTTTGTTCCTCAAGAAATCTTCCTTGCGCTGCTTTCGCCAGTAGCTAGTCGGTGCCTTGGTCGGCAAGGATGAGCGGATGCCTTCGAAGTTTTAGTGCCCGAGTGCCTTGGTCGGCAAGGACGACCGGATGCCTCCGCGAGGTTCCGGTGTCCGAGTGCTCGTTTAACGTCGTAGCCGGGCGCCGCCTTAGTCGGCAAGGACGACCGGATGCCTCCGCGAGGTTCCGGCGTCCGAGTGCCTTGGTCCGCAGGACGACCGGATGCCTCCGCGAGGTTCCGGCGTCCGAGTGCCTTGGTCGGCAAGGACGCACGGATGCCTCCGCGAGGTTCCGGTGTCCGAAAGTGCCTTGGTCGGCAGGGACGACCGGATGCCTCCGCGAGGTTCCGTGTCCGAGTGCTCGTTTAACGTCGTAGCTAGACGCTGCCTTAGTCGGCAAGGACGATCGGATGCCTCCGCGAGGTTCCGGTGTCCGAGTGCCTTGGTCGGCAAGGACGACCGGATGCCTCCGCGAGGTTCCGGTGTCCGAGTGCTCGTTTAACGTCGTAGCTAGACGCCGCCTTAGTCGGCAAGGACGACCGGATGCCTCCGCGAGGTTCCGATGTCCGAATGCCTTGGTCGGCAAGGACGCACCGGATGCCTCCGCGAGGTTCCGTGTCCGAGTGCTCGCTTAACGCCGTAGCCGGACGCGGGTATCCATCCCGAGTCCCCGTCCGCGAGGGAAGCTGCGAGAGGAGTAGCCGCCGCCTATCCCACAAGTTTACCCCATCCGCAGTGTGGGACCCGGAGGGGTGAGCGACGCGCATTTACTGCGTTGGTTTGAACGCCGTGCTCTTGGAGCTAGTAACGGTAGTCCGAGTGGGTCCCGGGAGGTCCCGCCAAGGGGACCCTTCCGAGCGACGGTCCCGAGTAGGGTGTCCTGCCCGCCTGGGGCGACCCATAAGAAACCTTCCTTTACTCAATCCAGATGGACCACGGGTCGCCACCACCCAGAGCATACCGGTCCGTCGCCATCGATGAGCTCCCGGAGAGTGTGAAGTATGGTCTCGGACGCGAGTAGAGGTGACTGGTCGTCACCGACCCAACCGGGACCCACCGTGGGGCTCACTCGCACTTGCCCTCGCTCAAGTTTATTTGGGCGGCCCTACGCCCATCCGGTGGGTTAGGCCTTTTGAACCCACACTTCGGCTTGGCCCTTGCGCAAGCCACAAAGCTTTTGCCATCTTGGGACCACAGCGCCCAATGGGCCTCGCGCGCTCGAACAACCGTCCCGACCAAAAGGCGGAGACCAAGAGGTAACGGACACGCTGTTCGGGCGGCGTCTTTATGACTCGCAACCCGACGCGACAGATTAAATGCGAGTGGAATTGGAAATCGAGTTACCAGCCGGGCGTGATGCACGAGGGCGGGCGCGACGATTCGCTCGAGGAGGCGTCCGTTCGGTCGGCGTCCGCCGCCTCCTATAAGTACGTTGTTGGGGTGCCTCGTAGCCACGCTTTCGCCTTCTTCGCCTCCGTCCCCTAAAGCAAGAAAAACGCCAGAGAGCCGTAGAAGGAAACCTCGGCCCTCTTCTTCTCACCTTTCCGCCGCTTCCCGCCAAGATGTCGTGGACGGAGTGCTCGCGACAGAGAGTCGCGCGCGGCCTAGTGAAGAAGGGCTTCCTCCCGCCGCAGGCACCTCTGGCCGAGAGTGCCGACCGGGGCCGTTATCCCGGCGTCGCAGAGCGACGAGGTTGTGGTCCCCGCCTCGTTTTTTGAGCGCGGCTTCGGCCTGCCGCTCCACCCTTTCGTCCAGGGGCTTCTTTTCCATTACAAGGTGGAGGTGCACCACCTCAACCCTAACGGGGTCCTTCACATCGCCATTTTCATTACCCTGTGCGAGGCCTTCTTAGGGATTGAGCCGCATTGGGCGCTGTGGCGGCACTTCTTCCAGGCGAGGCTTTGGAAAGACAGGCCGTCTGACGCGACGGCGCCCATGGGCGGCCTGGCCCTCCAGCTTCGAACGGGCCGGAGCTCCGAGTACCTGGACATCAAGCTGCCGTCCTCTAACAAGGGATGGCGCTCCGAATGGATCTATGTCCGGAACGTTGAAAACAGCGCCCAGCTTTTTCTGGCGAGCTCCCTGTCGCAGTGGAGCAATGGACCTGGGGCGCCGAGAAGAGGGAGAAGAACAAGGTGGCCCTGATCGTGGAGGAGATCAGGGCTCTGAGGAAACGGGGGCTGACCGGGGATGTTGTCGCACGCCTTCATGAGGATGCGCAGCCCCTCGCGCCGAGCCGCACCCCATGTTCCAAGATGAGGGCCATCCGACCGCAAGGATGGAGGTGGCCGAGTTGGCCGCTCCCGAGGTGGAGGCCCGGTGGCGGCAAGCATCGGAGGAAGCGCCACGGTGGCGCGGCGCCACCCGGCCTTTCGTCGGCTCATCCCCAAATCCGTGAGTTTGTGGGATTTTTCTTTCGCTTCTTTCTTCTTCGCTTTAGCGCCCGACCGACGGTCGCTTTTGTATCCTCTAGGGGCTCGCAGGCATGTCCTCCGGGCACCGCCTCCCGGGAGAAAGAAGCGAGGCGGCCTCTCGCGAAGACCGCCGAGGCCGATTCCCGCAAAGGCGTATGGAGGAGAGGAGGAAGAAGAAGCGAAAGGAGCGCGCGCAAGGCACGCGCGCGCGAGGACGATCGGAGTCCACCGCGGTGGGGACGACTTCATCGAGAGTGGGGAGCTTCCCGACTACTGCAGATTCCTTCCCGACCGTGAGTGGTGGCTCGAGAGTTGGCCCGACAGCCAGCCCCGCGCCGTGGTCCTCAGCGAAGGGCGACATCGCGCCGCAGCTTGTCGACGCGCTCCGACCGGTGGTAGCCGGGAAGCGGCCACCGACCGCCCCTTGGTGGGGGCCGACGAAGAGAGCGCTGCAGCCGCGACTCGCCCCGCCGATAAGTATTTCTTCCTTCGCTGAACATTTTTGTAGCAAAGCCGCCGGCGACTTTTAAATATCGTGGCGTCGCGCGCCTACACGGCGTGACGGTGGGCGTGCGCGACCACTTCTCAAGTGGCGGTCACGGCGGCCCGGTGGTACCGATCGTCGGCGCTTATGGAGCACGCGATCAGGACGCGCCTCCTTTGAGGAGGAGAGATCGAGGCCGGCGAGGAGCTCCCGCCGCTTCGCCGACGCCGCGCCGACGCGAGGGTCTTCCTGAGGAGGGGACGGCGACGCCGGCTGCCATTGCGCCACCGGCGGGCGCCGGCGAAGAGGTGGAGCGACCGCCGACCCACGGGCGGTGCCGGCGAGATAGTGCCGCCGAGGGGTCGACGGTAGCCGGCCGGCGCCGCCCGCCGGGCGGCGCCGATGCCGAGGCGTCCACCCCGCCCTGAAGGCTCTCGAGGGGCCGACTTCATCGCTCGCCATGGCGCTCTGGTCGGCGCCGCTCCTCCGAGCGCATGGCGAAGGTCTGCCGCCGGATGTGGTCCTGTGGCCGGGATCCATGGACCCGGCCGAGAGCGAGAGGGGGCGCCTTCTAGGCGGCGCCACGGCTATGAGGAGGAGATAGGGTCGATCCATAAGGGTCCGACCCTAGCCTTAGAGTCTTCAACAGGCGCCGAGGTGATGGTCGGGGATTCAACCCGTAAGTTTGGTAAGCCGAGCGAAGGAGTCGTGCTTTGTAACTCTCGATATGCTTCGCGGATTTGACGAAATGTCCGGTTGTGCAAAGATTTGCGGGCCCGCCTCGAAGCGCCAGTCGGGCTCTTCGTCCGCCGGATGCTCAAGCGGGCGGCGCAGTGGAAGAAAGTGGTCATCATGCTTGAGTTTCGTCTTGCCCAAGAGGCTTTGAACATTGGGCGACGGAGGCGAAAGAACTCCGCCTAGGCCGGAGGAGGCCTCAAAGGCCCTTTACGACGAGCGCCTTGGGGCCGAGGCCTTGAGGGCAAGGGTGGTGGAGCTTGAATCCTCCTGGCGAGGTCACCGAGGCCAAGGACGCCGCCACCGGCCGAGGGGTGGCACAGCGTGCGACCCATCTGCGGCCGGAGCGGATCGTGCCCGGAGGACGCCGAACAAGCTCGGTCCGAGCAGAGACTGCTCGGAAGGCCGGCTTCTTGAGGACGCCCTACGAGAGTCTCAGAGGGAGGTCGCACTGATCGACTCTGCGATCGTAAGTATCTCAACTCCTCCATTGATTTCTTTGGTTGGGGTAACCCGTGGGAGACTCATCCGAGACGCCGAAAACTCGCAGAGGTGCAGAAAAACCGAAGGCCGCCATGGAGGCTCGGAATCGGCGGCGAGACCATGACGTGGCGATCGCGCCGTGGACGCAGGCTCGCGCGCTAAGGGTCTCCGAGGATGGTAGGGCCGAGATGGGCGCCGAATCGAAGCCTTCGAGGGTCGGCCAGAGGTCTCGCGCCAAGTCTTGGGCACGGGCAGCCCGAGCGCACTTGCCCTCGCTACCGCCCGAAAAGCCGGGCTTGTGGAGGCGGCCGTGATTGCGGGCGCAAAGATCGAGCTTCGTCCGCGACCGGTCAACACCGCCTCGCACTATGACGGTATCGACCTCGCGATGGTGAGTAAGCGGCATCGCCGGAACCGGACCGACGACGCAGGTCGGCTGTGTTCGAGCCTGTGTCGAGCCGCATGCTCGAGATCGCCACCACGCCCCGCCCGAGGTCGCCTTCCAAGATGCCAGTCCTCCTCCTCCGTGCTTGGCCGGCCACCGTGAAGAAGAGGAAGAAAGAAGTTAGCCCTCCTTTTTTTTTCTTTTCTTGCAAAGATCTGTGTAAACGATCGTAAGTAATTGTAAGCTCCGGCTTGCCTCTTTGCTCTCCTTTATGTTTAGGTTTGACCGACCATAGCCTCAAGGACCACGGGTCGCTATGCGTAGGTCGGGTCAATTGAGAGGGCCAAGAGGATAGGAGTCTTGTTTATGCGGTAGTTACGCCGCGCACTCATGGGGTTCGAGTGTTCCGATCGGCCAAGGGTTTTTCCACTCGGCACTTCCTTCTTCCGCAAAGTGCTACTTAGCAACCATAGCCGCTGGGGCGTAGGCCGTAGCGCTCGGGTCGAGAGGGTTACCGCCGATAGACTCTGTGACTAGTCGGGTCACCGACCCACATGAGTACGTGAGTTAGCCGAGTTCGTGTGGGGGAAGATTGTTCCCAATCGACTGTAAGGTCATCCCACTCAGTGCTTCCTTCTTCCGCGGAGTGCTACTTTGGGCAACCATAGCCGGCTGGGCGTAGGCCGTAGCACTCGGTCGAGAGGGTTACCGCCGGGATAGACCTCGTGGTCGGCCGGGTCACCGACCACGCACGCACACCATCCGGAGCGGCTCGAACGGGGCGCCACGGGCAGCCCCGAGTCGCCACGTGGCGACCGTGTGCTCGGTTGGGAGAAAGGTAAAGACTTATACCAGAAAAAGAAAAGAGCTTAGGATAGAATCGCCTTAACTTTTCAATGTTCCGCATTAGGAGGATGCGACCATCGGCGCCCTTGAGTCGAAGGTGCGGTGCCGGAGAACTTCCACGACGGTGAAAGGACCTCCTGGGGGCGCCACCAGTGCTTATCTTTGGTTGTCCGACCCGACGCAGAACCAAGTCGCCAAATACCAAGGATCGCCCTCGAACTTGGCGGCCGTGGTAGCGGCGCAGGCTTGTTGATATCCGCCGACCGCAGACGGCCACGCCGCGCGCCTCGCCGAAATGGTCGATGGCGCCTTGTTGCGGCGAGCCCCGAGCCTCATCGAAGGCTTGCAATCTCGGGAGCCGTATTCCGTGTCGATGGCAAATGGCTTCGCCGAACACCATAAAGAAGGGTGTGAACCCGGTCGCCGGTCGGCGTGGTCCGCAGACTCAGAGGACGGAGGCGCTCGGCTACCCAAATACCGCGAAATGCTTGAGCCGATCAAGATCCGCGCTTGAGTCCTTGAAGGATCATGCCGTTAGTGCGCCGACCGCCGTTAGTCCGCGGATGGGCTATCACGCCCAATCGACACGGATGTTGAAGTCGCCACGAAACTCGAGAATTCCTTCCCGTGAATCGTGTTCCGTTGTCGGTGATGATGGAGTTTGGGACTCCAAACCTAAAAGCGATGTCGCGGAAGAAGATGGCCGCTTGTACCGACGTGACGCCACGACCGGCTTGGCCTCTATCCACTTGGTGAACTTATCTACCGCGACGAGCGGTGGGTGAAGCCCCGGCGCTTCTGAAGGTCTGACCAAATCGAGTCCCCAGACGGCAAAAGGCCACGGATGGGGATCGCTCAGAAGCTTGGCCGGCGGATGCGTCTGCGAGCAAAGAACGCATCCTTCGCAGGTCGTCACGATATGCTCGGCGTCCGACACAATGTTGGCAAGAGAAACCTTGTCGAAAGGCCTTTCCCACAAGAGATCGGGTGCTGCGTGGTGACCGCAGACTACTGTATATGTCGTCCAGCAATTTGCTTTCCTTGGTCGGTCAAGATACATTTTTGGAGGACCCGGAGGGACTCCTTTGTAGAGGTCCGCCGATCAGACGAAGATTTTGCCGCGGGCGAGGCGCCGGCCTCGGTCGGTCGGGAAGTGACCCGTCCACAAACGGTCGATGTAGGGCCTCCTCCGGCCGGACTCAAGTGCTAGCACACCGCGGGCAGATCCGCCAAGTCTACGCCGACCGCGCGTCGGTCCGGGTGACCGTGGCCGATTGGTCGGTGGCCGCCACCGCCGAGTCCACCGACAAGGCCGCAGGAGGTCGAGAGACGAAGATCCCGAGCGGGACAGGCTCTCTGCTGGAGGCAAGATTGGCCAGGTGATCGGCCTCGCCATTGTAGCGTCGGTAGCTATGGTGAAGCTCGAAACCCTTGAACCGCTCCTCGAGCCGGCGTACTTCTCGACAAGACGCTGCCATGCGGGCGCCTCGGGCCCGCAGCCTTCATGACTTGGTCGACGACAAGCTTGGAGTCCCCGTGGACGAGCCGGCGGGCACCGAGGTCGGCAGCGATCCGGAGACCGCTGACGAGCCTCGTGACTCGGCAATGTTGTTGGTTGCGTCGAAGAGCAACCTAATGGCGATTGAAGCTCGCTCTCGAGCGGGAGATAATGATTTACTCCGCGCCGCGCCATTCTTGGTGTAAGACCCGTCAAGTACATTGTCCAAGACGGGTCTTCGACCATCGGCGGTGCTCGGCTTGGCCCACTCGCGACGGTCGGCGAGCTCGCGATTTGATCGCCGTCCGAGGACGATATTATGCCATGGCCGCTAAGCTCGAGCGCCCATTTGGCTATCCTTCCCGAGGCATCGCGATTGTGGATGATCTCGCCTAGTGGGGCGTGGTCACCACGGTGATGGCGTCGATCAAGTAGTGAACGAGTTTCCTCTTTGCGATGAGCACCGCGTGAGTAACTTCGCACTGTGGTACCGAGTCTTGACTCGGAAAGTACCTCATCGTGAAGTAGACCGCCGCTGTACCTTGAGCTCACGGCCTTCTTCCGCCGCCCACCACGAGGGCCGCGCCGACGACTTGGGTAGTGGCAATGATGTAGAGGAGCAGCGGTTCACCGTGCCGGGCGACCAGATCGAGGCGAGGACAGAAGGCCTTCAAGCGGGTGAGGGCCTCCAGAGCCTCGGTGTCCAATCAAGCGGTCGGATTTCTTGAGCACCAGAGCGGCATTCGCGTTCGCGAGGCGAGACACGAACGGCTCAAAGCCGCCAGCACCCGGCCACCGGACCCCTTTGAGGTTCTTGACCGGGCCCATCCTTGCGATCGCCGAGATCTTCTCCCGATTGGCCTCGATGCCTCGCCGAGACGATGAAGCCTAAGAGCTTTCCTTTGGGGACCCGAAGACGCACTTCTGGGTTGAGCTTTATGCGAAACCGTCGAAGGTTCGCGAAAGTCTCTTCTAGGTCGGCGATAAGGTCGCCGACCTTCCCGGTCTTTACGACAATATCGCCGACATACGCCTCAACGCTGCGGCCGATCCGGTCATTGAAGCACGCTTGCATACATCGCTGGTATGTAGCGCCCGCGTTCTTCGTGCCGAAGGGCATTGTGACATAGCGTAACGAGCCGAACGGAGTGATGAAGGAAGTCGCGAGTGGTCGGACTCCTTTAGCGCAACTGTGGTAGCCCGGTAGGCATCCGAAAGGAAAGAGACTCGCACCCAGTGGTGGAGTCGATGACTTGGTCGATGCGAGGTAAGGGAATGGGTCCTGGGACATGCTTTGTTGAGACTCGTATAGTCAACACACATTCTCCATTGCCCGCTCTTCTTTTTACAAGTACAGGTTGGCTAGCCACTCGGGGTGGCGCACCTCTTTACAAACCCCGCCGCCAAGAGTTTGGCGATCTCCTCCTATAACCTGCGCGCTTTCCTCGCCGAGCGGCGCGCAGCGCTGGGCGACCGGCTTTGAGCCCGGTCTGACGCTCAAGGAGTGCTCGGCGACCTCCTTTGAATGCCCGGCATGTCGGAGGACCTCCATGCGAAGACATCTTTGTTAGTGCGGAGGAAGTCGACGAGCGCGCTTTCCTATTTGGCGGGAGCATGGCTCCGACCAAGACGGTCTTGGTCGGATCACGTGGATCGACCGTGACCTCCTTCGTGTCCTCGGCGGATTTGAAGGATCCCGCCGATTTGTTGGATTCAGGACGGACTCGGCGCTTCCTCCCGAGCTTGTTGAGTTCCGCAGAGGCAACGATCGCCGAGGCGAAGCTCGCACCGCCGCCGCATTGAAGGCAGCCGGAAAGACGATGCCGCGGTAATGACTCCATGCGGTCCGGCATCTTCGACTTGAGGTAGGCGTGGCGGGGATCGCCATGAACTTGGCGTAGCATGGCCTCCCAGATGGCGTGGTAGGCGCCGGGAAATCCACGACCGGCGGTGAGGGTCTCTGCGGAAGTTTCTGGCTCCTCGAAGGTGACGGCGGTCGACCGCCGAGCGGATGGGCTTGCCGCCCGGATGACGCCATGGAAAGGTGCCTTGCTTGGCCGGAGGCTTGAGCGCGGACCCCATATAGCGCCGAACGCCTCAACGAGGATGTTAAGGCGCGCCCGCCCATCAAGACCTTCGTGAGGCGCCGTTCGACGACGGGTCGACCACCGCCGGTACCTCCCTACCGTGGACGCGATCGGGTGATCGGTCCGATCAAAGGTGATCGGAACTCCGACCACCGAAGATATTGGGGACGCCCGCGACGGTGTGGACCTCGCGATAGCGAGCTTGAGCCGACGCTTGTCGGCGTAGTGCCGGTCCTCCGAAGATCATGAGGCACCGCCGGGCTCGGGAACTCGCCGTCGCTTTCTTCTCCGCCGTTCGCGGGGCGCGGCGGCTTCTTTCCTTTGCTTCACGGCGTGGTGGGGACGCTAGAAAGATAGCGCCAGACTTCGCAGCCCCAGACTTGTGCTTGACGGAGAACCCATGGTTCGGGCATGGGCCGCCCATCAATTTCTCGGCGGAGTGGTGGCGACGGCCGACCGCGCCGCCGCTATAGCGAGGCGGTCGACCGTGGCGACCACTTGGTCTCACGGATCTGCTTCCGTGCGCCCGCTTGTCGGCGGTCGGAAGGAGACTTCGGTTTGAACGCCGGGCTCGCTGGCCTTTCCTCCTTCGAAAATAGCCCCTACGGCCTCCTCGAGGCGTGGTTGGTGGCGATGTCGAGGAGCTCCTTGTGGTCCCGGGCTTGAGGCACCCACCAGCACCAAGGCCTTGCGCAGAGGTGCCGTAGATGAAGGCTCCCACGACATCGGCGTCGGAGATGTCGGGAGCTCGTTACACCGGGCGGAAAACCTCCGATGTAGTCCCGAGAGTCTCCCGCCGCCGCTTGCAGCCTTCGTGTCCCAGGAGTTACTGGGCGCTTATAAGTGCCCCGAAGTTACCGACGAAGAGATTCTTCAAGTCACCCGATTCCTGACAGCTTTTGAGGCGTACTCGAGCCGAGCTCGAGCCGAGTCCGCGAGGTAGATGGGGAGGCTTGGATGACGAAGAGATCATCCGTCGCTCCCCCGCAAGACGCGAGCCGGTAATCTTGAGCCGACACACAGGTTGGTGGCCCCGGTGTACTTGGCAATGTTGGTAGGCGCCGGACCGGCGGGAAATCCGCTGGCGGATCCCTTGGCAAAAGCCCGTGGTCCGACCATCGTGGCTCGGGCCGCTGCGTAGTGGCGCCACCATCCGCAACACGTGAGTGGGCGCGCCCTCCGCCATCTTTCTACGCGCCGAGGGTGGCGCGGATGTCGAGGCATTACCGAGGCGCCGCGCACCGGTGCGTGAGGCCCGGGTGGTTCATGGTGGGTGCGGTCTTGGCCGCACCGGTAGCCGCTCCCATGGCGCAGACGGGCCCGGTGGCGGAAGTAGCGCCGGTGTGGTAGGAGCCGAGGCTCATGATCTTTACGTGACGCCGCGCGCTCCACCACCCCGGTTACGGTAGGTAGCTCGCCTCCGGTTTGCGGGCTCGGAAGGCCTCGGAGCAAAGATTACGGCCGCACCACGCTTTGGCTTGCGTGAGGGAAAACCGGGGCGCCGATTCGCCTCAACTTGTGGTGCTCTTGGCGCGCGCCGCGTCGCGCCGCCCGGCACTTGCGCGGCTCGGGCTCGCCTGCCTCCAGTTGGCTCGAGCCGGCCGAGCTCGACCTTCGCTCCTCCACTCTCCGCGTTGCCGTTGGAGCTCGGGCCACGCGCGAGCTCGAAGGCTGCTCAGCCTTCCGCTACCGGTATTCCCCTCCGTGCCTCGGTCGCCGGACGGGACCGTCAGAGCCGCGTGGCTACGGCCAATCGGCCATGCCGCCACGCTGCACTCGCGAGTGCCGCTGCATGGCGGGATACTCCGTGTCGGAGCTGGAGCCGTGGTGGAAGAGTCTTCCAAAGAACTCGTGGACGGAGGTTGGCATGTAGCCGACCATAGCTACAAGTCGTGAGCAAAGCGGGAGGTGACGGATCTCCGCGCAGTTCCGAGGGGCTTTCGCCAAAGGAGGTATAGCGCTCCTCGTGTTCCGCTTTGGGGCCAGCGGGGCGCCCAAGCCGGAGTGGGACGGCCGCCGGAGATGGTGTCCAGCTCCCGCAGCGCCGCCCTCCGGCAGCGTGAGGATGAGCGTGAGCTCTCCTCCGAGGTGACGGTGAAGCCGAGGAGCCGGCGGATCTCGCTCCCGAACACGCCATGCCATCGTTGGAGAAGAATGCCATCAAGGAGACGAATGGGAATCCGGAGATGCTGCTGAAGACGCGCGAAGCCCCCTACCTGGCGCGCCAACTGTCGGCGTTTCGAGCGCCGGCAAGTAAATTTGTAAGTCTAAGGGGCTGCGCGTTCCCGCTCCCTGAATGGTTAGACCACGAGTCCAAGATGTATACCGGTTCGGCCAAGGTCCTACTCCGATTCGGCGTTGGTGTTGTATTCATCAAAAGCGGATGATCGCACCGAGTTTTTTACAAGCGAGAGGTGGAGCCTCAACACTAGAATGATCTAAACTTAGCTCTCGTAAGGAGAAGAAAAAGAAGAAGAGGAAGAAGAGGAAAAGCTCTCTTGTAGCTCTTACTGCGCCTGTTAGAAGGTTCCCGCCTCCTTTTATTCAGTACGAAGGGGCAGGTTACATCGAGAATTGGCGAAGTGCTAGGCGAGCTACTTCTAGGGGCTTCGGTCTTGCCCCGCCGTCTGGCCAATCGCTCGCCGATCGGTCGCTTGTTCGCCGATCGTCGCCGCTGCGAGCCTATCTTTGGGTCGGTGGTCTAGCCGGTCGAGTGGTTAGGTAATCCTCCGAAGTGGCATAGCCGCTCTCGTGATCCATGTGGTGCCGACGTGGTCGCGTGTGACGTTGGAGTTGCCTCGGGAGAGCGTGTCCTTGCACCGTGGGTGGTGGTGATGGGACAGAGACGTGGCTTCAGCAGACTATCAAACTGTTTTGGGAAGGACCACCGCCTCGCCGCCACTTCGAATGACCGCTCGTGGGGCACGTGGCCTTAGGTTGACACGGACTCGGCGCGCGACGCGCCCTCGGCGGGATTATCATGGTTCGGTCGGGCCGGGGATCCCGCCTGCCGCGGGGTCGGGAACCTGCTGAGTCGAGTCGCGGATCCCGCCCCGCCGCGGGTCGGGAACCTCGCCGAAGTCGGAGTCGGGGATCCGTCCCCGCGGGGGTCGGGAACCTCGCCGAAGTCGAGTCGGGACCGGCCGGGAATGGTCTCCCTGAATGGTCTCGTAGGCATTTGGGTAGCAGGCCGGGGACGGCCTGTTTAGGCTGGGGCCGTATTCGAGGCCGCCTGCTTGCTGCTCTGTGCTTTGCTTGTTGCAATTGGGCCGTTGGTGCACCCCTGTTTTATGAGTATTCGTCACTATCGATATACATAGATTTTACTACTATACCAGAAGTCCAGCAGCCTGTTCGATAGTAAAATGTTACGATACATTCGGTAAAATGGTAGTAAAAACTCATTCGTGTAGCGTTTATTAGCGAGACTTATATCATTATGTTGCTCTCGATGTAAGTAAGCTATTAGTGAAAACCGTTCGTGCATCAGAGCTGTCAATAAAATATTATAGCCAAATCAAAGAATACATATTCATGTACAGACTAGAAACATGTTACAGAAAACATTTGCAAACATGCGGCGACTAATAAACATCATTCTATTTTGTACATGTATATTTTTTTTCTTTGATTTAGCCATAACATTCTACTGACAGGTCCGATTCATAAATGGATCGTTTTCACCAGTAACTTACTGACGATGAGAGCAATACACTGATATAAGTCTTGACACATAAAACATATTTTATTATCCGTATATAGATGTTACTATCGGTATATATAGATTTTACTATCATACAGTAGTAAATTGATGTACATTTGGCAGTAAAATTTTGATTTATGCGACGTTTATTAGCGAGACTTATATCATGTTGTTCCTCTTGTCATCAGTAATCTAATGGTGAAATTTGTTCGTGAATCGAACATGCGAATAAAAAATTATGGTTAAAACAAATAGAAATCAGATTTATGTATACGTTTTTGCATCTCGCGGTCACACATATGCATGCATTAATTCCGGAAGATTAATATTCCAAGGCTCGGTCGTGAATTTCATGGCGCTAATTAGTGCAACGTCCGGCTCGATCGGACTGCAAAACCGACGACGCGTAGAATGTCGTATTCTACACGCACGTGTGTGTGTGTATATATATATGCGCGCGCACGCGCATGTGTGCCGTAGAGTCTTCCTTACTGCTATCACTCAAAAAAAAAGTTTATAGTCAATGGCGTATGAACTAATGGATGATCATAGCGAAGTTATCTTTGGGGTCAACATAGTGCGTAAATTCTCACGTAGTTCGCCGTGAGAGTTCAACATCTTCCAAATCAATGGTGAGAAATTTACTGTACATTATATTAGTAATATACTGTGGATAGTAAAAATAAGATTTAACTATTAATTTGTTGAATATATTTTTACTATACTATTAGAAGAATAAATAAATATTACCTAATTTGTTTTATTGGATAAAAAGAATTAACATTCATGTTAAATTTAGTGTCAGGTAAAAGAAACAAAAACTCTCGATAAAAGCCTGATTTACGCATTTGGTCTTGAAAAGGTGAAAGGAAGTAAAAACCAGACGTACTCGATCAATGGCTGAAGTGCACATCTTAGCATGTAGCGATGGCTGACAACAAAGAGAAATCATGGCCTGGAGGCCCTGGACATGGCTGATGAAACTTTATAGCACACCTGTGACTGGGAGTGCAAGTTGGAGGAAAGAACGAGAGAGAAAAAAACTGAGCTCAGAATCCAGAACCCGTGCTGTGCTGCAGGCCTGCAGCTCAGTGCAGACTGCAGAGTGCTCCATCTTTTCAGTCTGTCAGCCTGCAGCAGCACACCTGCAGTACGCACCGCCTCACCTTATCACCTGCGCCGTCCGATGCGCCTCCGGCCACGACGTGACGGCCGCCGTGCCACGGCGGCAGGGGCCGTGACTTCCTGCCCCAGCCCGAGGAGGCAGCCGGCCTTAGCCTTACCACCTGCCATAAAACAATTGTCACTTCTGCTATGGAAAACAAGGCTTAATTAGTGACTAAATCCTAGCGACCAATCGTTCTGTTTATTGAACGCTAGATTGGAGTCTAGCGAAGGCCGGCGAGGAACAGGCGGGGAGGGCAAGCCTGCTGTGCTGCTAAAGCCAATTTTAATCCCATGTTGGTCCTTTGTATTTTCTTCTTAGAACAACGGCTGCTAGAGATTTGGAAGTTACAAGATAATCGACCGCGGCGTGTCACGCCGTGACCGCCGCTTCCCACGCGAGCAAATCGAGAAAACGTGCGACTGCCGCTCCCTACGCGAGCAAATTGAGAAAACACGCGAAACGGTTGAAAGTATACAATCTGCGATTTTACTGGAACGGAAGATCCGCCTCGGAAAAAAACATAAAACGGAAAAAGGACCTAAACTTTTTTTTTTCCAAAAAAGGTCCTAAACGTAATTTTGATTTTCCGAAAAAGGACCTGAGCGCAATGCCTAAAACGCATAAAGGACCTAAACGTAATATATCTTTTTTCATAAAAAGGACCTAAACTTATTTTTTTCTTCAAAAAAGGACTTAAATATAAATTTGATTTTCCGAAAAAGGACCCAAGCGTAATGCCTAAAAACGCATAAAGCACCTAAACATGATATATCTTTTTTTTTCAAAGAAGGACCTAAACGTAACGTTTTTTCAAAAAAGGACCTAAACGTGATTTTTTTTGGAAAAAAGATCTAAGCGCAAATTTTTTTCGAGGCTCGGCTCGAGCTGCGAGCCGAGCCGGCTCAAACGCTTGTGGTGACTGGGATTCCACCAATTTTAATTGAGGTAGAAACGTATTTTTTTTCTTCAAAAAATAGGATCTAAACGTAATTTTGATTTTCTGAAAATGGACCCAAGCGCAATGCCTAAAAAGGCATAAAGGACCTAAATGTGATATATCTTTTTTTCGAAGAAGGACCTAAACGTAACATTTTTTTTCTTCAAAAAAGGACCTAAATGTGATTTTTTCGAAAAAAGGACCTAAGCGCAAAATTTTTTCGCGGCTGAGCTCAAGCCGCGACCGAGCCGGCTCAAACGCCTGTGGTGGCCGGGATTCCACCAGCTTTAATAGAGGTAGGATTCGGTTGGATTAGTTTAGTTTCAGATAAAATAGGACAGAAGCACCGTTGATCGATTGCTGCTTTAGAAGATTTGGTGATCCGTGACAAACTGTCGATAGACCAGCGTGTGTAGTTAGTCGGTCGACTGGGTCATCAGCTCAGATCTATGCCGTTTGTACACAAACATATATACAATTTGTACGAGAAGGAGTCCCACTTTATAAGCAATTCAGCACTACACGTTGTTTATGTCAAAGGAGTACATGAGCACGTAACACTCCAAAAACACATTGAAGTTTGAATTGTTGTGCTTTAATATTTGTGCGACCGTTAAAAAGAAAAGTGTAAACATCTCCAATGAAGTTTTTTTTTAAGATAGAGTGTAGTAACTAGATGAGATCAGACCATACCTTGCCAGCACCGGAGGTGGAAGCCTTGAGCTTGTTCAGATCGACGGTTTGGTTGTCAAAATTTGAATCAGTGGAGCTGCAGCAGGTGTCATGACAGTACGTGTGGCAGTGACACAAAAATTGAGGAAATAGATACCATCAGTCTTGGCTGTTCAGTTGACAGAGTAGAATCATGGGTTCTATCATGCATCAATCAGGAGACCTCAAAAATTGGCTTTCTAAGGACTTTTGACTGTTTTCAGTCTTATAGTTCTGAATCACAACACTTAGCTGATCAATACAATTGTTATGTACAAGAATTCTGCGATTTGGACAAAACAAAACTCCCAACACAAAGTCTGAAAGATAAAATTCAACAAAACTTTCAACTGTTGTTGTTCCAGTGAATAATCATGACATTTTACAGTGAATCACATTAATACATTTTACCAGTTTCTGACTTTCAGTGCCTCTCCTTGCAAAGCTTTTCCGCAAAACTGAAAGCATCAGCCTCTTCAGTGGAACCTGTCACAACAGAAATTCCTTAACTGAGTCTCAAACCCTCATCATATTTGAAGGTCATCCATCTCGGTTCCTCTCAATTCTGACAGCTTCAGGCTACCTCTTCATTACCTCCTTTTCCCAGTTGGGAAAATTTGGTCATTGCAACACTTCACCATTGACATCACAGGCCATCAAACAACTGTGATGGTTTTGTTGAACCATGGAGGCTTGCAACTTTTACACAGTCAAATTTCACAAAATACACATAGTTTCCTCTCAAAGAAATCACGAGAGGATTGACGGCTTGACGCAGCCTCTTCTTCAATTGGATGCTCCTCCAATTGGGATGCCTTCATCATTTGCCGAATCTCCTCAACCTACCCAAACTCCCGCTTCTTTTTCAAAAACCCTTCCAAAACCCTAAATGCGCGCTCTGTAGGTGCCATCATCATCTCGATCATCTCCCTAAAGGGCCTATATGCTTCGACAAACACATATCTGCAGCACAAACCAGGTATTAGAACATCCAATGCATGCCGGTGCGGTACACATCCCTTTCCAGTCAGATAATCCCATAGCTCCAGCCCAAGATCCGGTCGCCCATTCTCACAAAAGACCTTCATGAGTAACATTGTCATCCTGGTCCTTGGCATGAACCCTGAGTCGACCATCTTACTATAAATCTTCTAGATCCTCCCCAAGTCACCAATCCTCTGATCTGAAACCCACACAACAATGTATAGTAACTAACATCATCCAGACACCCATCACCGCCATCCCAGACTGCAAATCCCTCGCCCTCACATATGCACACCATGAGCGCATTGTGAACCCCACGGTCCGGGGTCACTACCCATTTCTCCATTTCATCAAACAGGCGACGCGCACGCACGGCATCCCTCACAATCCTAGCTCCATGTATCAGCGTGGTGAACACCTGCAGCGTTGGCTTGCAGTGCTCCCTCCTGCGCATTTCGTCCAGCAGCTCGAGGGCGTCTAAGAAACTCCCTTTCTTGCAGTAGGCATCGATCCTCACGCAGTAGGACACGGCATCATGGTAGAACAGGTTCAGCGCCTGGAGGCGCCCGGCCTCCTTGGATACGAGCAGCAGCGTGTTGAACATACCGGTGGAAGAGCGCGCGCCTCGCGACGCGGCCACGGGCGCAGCAGGAAAGGAGCAGCGCGTTGAGCTCGGTGGCGCTTTGTTTCTTTTTCTTTCCTTTTCTTCTGAGAGAGAATGGCGTGTTTCTTGGCGGCGAGGTATGCACTTGCGGATTGGTTTCGGAATCGGACTGAGCAGAAGGCGAATGATATGAGTCGAGGAATGGCCCATTGTCTCATTACCTCTCCTTCTCTCGACTCTGCTCTATGGCAACTTCTTCCTCTCCGGTGACCTCTAGCTCCGCCGTATCCGCACCGCTGCAGTGCCGCGCAGCCTGTCATCCGGTGCGCTGCTCCAGGACATCTCCGCCTCCTCCGCGCGTCATCTTGGTGCGATGGATGCCACCACGCCGTGGGTGGGCCAAGCTGAAGGGTCCGTTCTCCACGACGGTTCTGGGCGGGCGAGCATCGGCGGGCGGCGCGATTCGCGACGACAGCGGACGCATCATTCTCGCCTTCGCAGAGCGGACGAAGCATACCCGGATCGGCGTCGTCGAGGCGCGCGCTGATCCGCGGCCTTCAGCTCGCATTGGACTACAGCGGGGACATGTTGCTAGTGGAGGGCGGCGACTTGCTCCGAGTCGACCAAGTCGCGTATGCTCGACGAGATCATCTTGTTGCTTGACATGTTTCGGGTGTGCAGGCCTGCGAGGTGCAGCACGCCTACCGGGACGAGAACCAGGTGGCGGACACCCTCTGCCACGAGTTTAGCCATATCTGGATCATGGTGGTCCGGAGGAAGCTGGAGGACGACCGCCGCGGCTTCCTCCACGACTACGAGGAGTCCGTGGGTGAAGCCGATTGCATGGCGCCAACCAAGAACTCACCTGCCGGCAGCCCATTGTACATCTTACGACGGCCCAAAAGCAGCCCATCCAGCCATCTCGATGCAAGGCTCAAGGATTTGACGAGATCACATCACGAGACGCGACATGTCGACCGGCTGCAAATCACACCATCAAGACTCAAGAATTAAGATCAAGCAAGACTCAGGCAAAGCTTAGGAACCAGTGATAGCTCGGTCTTGTAGTTTGTAGGAACAAGGTTCCGATTGGGCTAATTGATGCTAAACAACTGGTTAGCTGGTGAAAGATTATTATTTTTTATATTGTATTACTTCAAGATTGTACTTACATTCATGAACAAACGAAATAAAATTTTCTAGTGTTTAACAATGTTTGTGCTGTAATTCTCTCTGGAAACAGGATAATGGATCGCATGACGGCTTAAGTTTATATGCTAACTAGGCACGTCGTTGTTTGCCATGTAGTCAGTGGTGAAAAGTGTGCCTAACCCATACTTAAACCCTGTAAAGTTGTGTTGGCGTCAAAAACTTGAAATAGAGTTTCTAACAACAGCACACCAGACGAACATCTGGTTCAGAGCGTGCCAGTCGATTTGACCTGGAATCGACAAAGTAAAAATATAAAATTCACTCAAAACCGATCGCGACGATCAATCGGCTTAGATTTAATTTGAAGCCGATTAAGATCAAGGTAACAGGGTAAGTCTAATTAGTCGATTAAGGCTAATCGGAGGATAAAGGTAGATCGATTCTGAAGAAGGCGATGCGCAACAAAATCAGAATAAATCGAACCTGGGGCGTAATTTGAAGAAGATCAACAATCGACGATGCGCAACTTTATTGATCGAAATCGAATTACAAAGACTAAATTACAAGAGCTACTCCTAGTCGACGGAAAAGTAGATGAAAAAGTAGACGCGAATTGGTTGATTGGCTCTGGGCATTTTTTCTGATCACCTCTAGACCTCTTTTATACCCATTGGCCGATAAAATCCTGGTACAATACGTTAGGAGTAGAATCCGTATCGGCCTCTATTTGGATGGTGCTTTCCTTAACAACCTGTTCCGTTTTCAAATATCTTTAATATGTATCCCTGTCGTATCTTGTTGATCTTAGACTGTCGATTCCGACCCTATCTGTCAAATTTTAGTGCAAACAAGTTGTCATAAATATTGTACCTCGAATTAGTCCTTACGCCGCGAAATACATAGATTCAATTCACAAAGGTGAATAAACCTGGAAGAAATATACAGATCTTGGGCTGTGATAGTTGCTTTCCTTCAGAGGATCTTCTGTACAGCTAGCGTACGCTGATGAGTTGGACCATCGCGTGCTATACCGACTTACGAGCAAGTGGAGAAACTTTGTGGAAATACTTAATTTTTAGATTAACTTCGTGTAAACACTGAATGGTCGAATTTTCGAGCAAAAAAATTACGTGTGTATATCAGATACGGTGTTACCTTGATGTAATTTTAGTACGGAATTATTAGGAGTCAGACGTCCGATTTTTTCGGACACTGCAACATTTTTTATACTCGTGAATTTTTTTTTCTACGCGTGAAACATTTTTCTTCGATAATAGTAGAAATATCGATCCAGATCGCTGCACTATTTTTTTCTACACGTGAAATATTTTCCTTCGATAACAGTAGAAATGTGCGTGCGAAAAAAATATTATACACGTTGAAAAAAAATATTGCAGATGTTATCAAACAAAATGTTAAGAAAAGCTACAGCTGTTTTATAGCCTAACAAACTAAAAGTATTTGTTTAACCTAGCCATGCCTCTCAAACACGGCCTCTCAAACACGGCCGTAGTTGCCAACTAAACCAATGAATTCTCATGTAGTTGGGCATGTACTTGTCTGAACTATATAGAATACCACATATACATGCATGCCAACTATTGATAGATGGCTGCTGCAGATAATCACCTCTGGCAAGCAGGGGGCTGGTCACTTATGGATGTGGTGCATGCCGGGTCCACCCGTCAGACTCATAGAACACACATGCATGTTTCTTTCACTGTCAGGTTTGTAAGACACACAAGAGAGATCGGGAACCTGCAGAGATTGAGCTGGTATGGCCTCCCTGTCTAGCTTGCTGCTTAGTAATTCGCCCCAACGACCTGCGTTGATCTATTAATTGGCTATCTAGGTCTTCATCGGTTGAGTTCTGCACGGTACATGTTGTGCATGCGTACTAGTAGTGTTGAATGTTCGAAAACGAGACACGAGAGTGTGGGTGAATGTCGGCAGTTTTACGGGTCACCGTCTGAGAGAGAGGATTTGAGGATTTATATATGCTTTACTCCTGTCAGTGTGTTCTTTGGGGGAGTAGAGAGATGTCTCCTGGTCTAGACTCTGGAGGGATACACCTGTTGTAGGTATTGTATTCAGTAAGAGTTCGAGTTACAGGTATAGGTTATAATGGATTTTTATAGACGCTCAACTTGTTACATAAAATACTATCCTACCCCTACTACAGTAGCTTAAGCGAGGGTATTTTGGTCACTCCCATGAGAAGGTAGTGGATCCCATGTCATCGTCTCGTGGGAGTAGACATTTGATGCCAGGGGGCTCAGGGACCCCACTCGGCGGTTGGTCCCAAGTGGCACGAGGGTGCTCGCCCATCTCCACAAGCGCCTAGGGGAGCGCTTTCTTTGACAGGGGATCTCCGCCATGTGCCCTACAGATAGGGCGTGGCATGGCCCCTTGGAGGATCAGAGATCACCACAAGTACTTCCCCTGGGGCCTTGCGGGGGTAGGAGGGTGTCTCTCGTAGCACGCCCGCGGGGGTACGAGGGGATTTCCTGTAGCACGCTCGTGGGGGTATCACTGTGGGGTGAGAGCGGACATCCTGCGAGGCATCGGGAGATCCTTCGACGGGGTATGCTGCAGGGTATGAGTAGACCTCCCGTGGGATATGCCCACGGAGTATGCCCTCTAAGAGATTCCACAGGGTATAAGGTGTCTCATGTGATGTGTTGGTAAAAGCTAGTCCTCCCTAGACAAGTAGTTCCGCTATTCTAGTCCTATAAATCTCTTTTTTTGCAAATATAATCCTCCTTCGCATGTATTTGTAAATTTAGCTCCCTCCCCCATCATGGAAGATGTAGCAAACGACACCTATCCCTGTAGTGCTTGGGAGTGCTGAAGCTAACCGATGCCACGGCAGGGCGGGCAAGCACGGTAGCAGATGGGTGAGCGCGGAGGAGCTTGTTGCCACGTCCAGGTAGCGCGGAAGCCATTCTGCCGTGGCGGACCATGCTGCTCCCACAGTCGGTGGAGCTCCCATGATCCCAGTCACCTTCCACGCTCCCTAGGCGTGGTAGGTGATAGGTGTCGCTGTAACAGCCTCAAAAATCATAAAATAAAGAAAAATGAAATAAAAATATTTTGTGCATTATTTTCGAAATTTCTGAATTTCCTGGATTTTATGAATATTCTTTTGGCTTTTCTTTAATGCAAAAATGTGAAATGAAGAATATAGTAAATAGAAAATGGTAAAAAGTAAAAATGTTAATTCAACAAAAATTTACCAAAGTTTCTAAAAATATCTGAGGGCTCTCCTCAGCTTGCTTAAGTCGGTGGGTAAGCTGAATTTATAAAAATAACAATTAATCAAAGATAATCATGAGTAAATATCTCAGGGTAAAATGGTAAAACAATTTGGTAAAAATATCTGTAGATCATCCTGACCCAAAATTTTTATCTTGCCGACATAAAAACAGTATCAACCTCCTGTAAAAATATTAAGAATTTACTAAATCATTTTATAATTTTAAAAATTCGAAAACAGTGAATAAATAATCTGGAAAACAGTAATGTCAGAATTTTTAAAAATTAAATAATAATAATTAAAATCTGTAATTTTTACAGAAGGTGTAGAATGTCATTTTAAATCATCATAAAAGTTTTGTAAAATAATAACTTCATTTAAATCGCAAATTAAAATAAAACAGAATAGGCAATGCAGTAACTGTTGCAATGTCAGAATTTTATAAAAATCATCATGCATCATAAAATGTCGAAAATTTTTCAGCAGGCTGGTAATATCCTTGCCGACCTATGGTAAAATTTCATAATTTTTCGTGCCCGTTTGAACGTTGAAATTTCCGTTGAAATCCCGTTCGGTCGTGAGGCTTCTCGAGTTCTTTTCGCTCTCGCGACATGTGGGCCCGGCTGTCGGTGAGACACCTCAGCCAACAGCCGCTGCCAGCTCGCCCCACGCGTCAGCGACCCAACGGCGTCTTCTTCTCCTCTCCCGCTCGCTCTCTCCAAATACCGACGTCGCCTCTCGGTTTTTCTCTCACACCACAAAACCGCCTTTCTCTCCCTATATAAACCCTCTCGTGCGTTCGCACCGACCTAGCCGTGCCCTGCAAACCCATTCCGCTTGCTTTGGTCGTCTTCTCCGCGACGGCAAAAACCACAAAGAGGTCAAAACTCGCAATCCTCCGCCTCACCCATTCCAATCCAATTCCTTCTACCAAGCATCCTAGAGCCTCCAGAACTTATCCCGAGCCCCTACCAAACCCATTCTTCCCGGCAAGCTCCTTCGCGTGTTCTTCTTCCGCCGCCACGCATGCGGTGAGACCTCTATTCCGCCGCATTCTTTGAACTAAACCCATAAATGGGATCCTTGAAGTCCACTGATGCTTTTGGTAGTGATCTTCAAGCTCGGGAAGGTCTCGTTTTGCGAGAACGCCGGTGAGCCGTGAGCTCCGCCGCCCCTCTCCGGTGGCAGGCCGCCTCCGGCCATCTCCGGCCGAAGCGCCACCACCCAAAGATGCGCACAAGTGTGCTGAGCATGAATCCGAACCCATTCCGTGATTCCGGCCGCTGCCGCCGGCGGCGAGCTCGTCTTGCCGCGGCCTGCGCTGGTCACCGCTAGCGGGCCCACTGTCGGCCGCGTCTTGCCGAGCCAAGCCACGACATGCGGACCCACCTGTCGTACCGCAGCGCGCGCCAGCGATCGCCCGGCCCACAGCGTCGGCCACCAGCAGAATACAGATCGGTCGGCGACCGATGGGCCCGGCTTGTCGGCGCCTCAAGCGCAGTTCGCCGAAATGGAAAGCGCGTTTCGCGCGAAAGCGCACTTTCCATTTTCGCAATCTTCGATTTTTAGTATTTAATCAAAACCTAGATGTTCATTTAGCCATATCTTTCAAATCATTTAACCAAATTTGATGAAATAAAATTCTAAATTCATCTAAAATCCAGTAGATTCAGAATATGCAAAAATATTTCAGAATTGAATTTTATTTGAAATTCGAATTTAAATTCAAAGTAAAGGTTAGAAATATGCCATTCATGGAAATTTTGCAAATAACCTCCAAAATTAGTAAAATAAATTTTATTAGAATCCTTGTAATCTCAGGAACTAGAATCTGTAAAAATACTTAGGGTGTGTTGTAAGAAAAATCTAAGTTATAAAATAAGTAGAAAGTAATGCAATAATGGTTTAAATAGATCAAATCTTTAAATTGCAAAAGAAAACAAATAACTCATGTAACCATTCCTGAAATTATGAAATTATTTTATTTGAATATTTCCATCTGATTTCTTTTGGCCTTATTGAAATTTGGTATTTATTCTATGTCGCCTTCGACGTGTAGAACCCGATTTAACCCAGACATTCGACGACCGGGAGTTCAAGTCGAGGAAAATCAACAAGGCAAGCAAACCCCTTTGATCATATTGATCCCAGTTTTATAAATGTTTTCATTAAGTGTTTTATCGCATACTTTATTTTATTAAAGTCTGCTATATTTGAGTAATGGTAATTGTACCAAGAGACTTATAGAACTTCCTTGATAAGTAGGAAATTGAAAACCTTGAAAACCCTAGATTAGCTTAGACAATATTTAATGTCAATCTGGTTACTCACATTTAGTGAAATGCTTAGCCAAAGCTAAATGAGTTAAAACTGTGAAATGATTAAAGACTTTGGATATAACATTTAAATGGGTATGACCATTTTTGTGGTTGGTATTTGGTTGGAAAATGAAAATAAAACTATGGTTTAGATGCGGGCAATTATTGGCAATAGCCGTGTGTGCATGTTTTGCACGTAGTGTAGGGTGGAGATTATTGCCCGTGTCGGATTAAGGACCGAACTATGAGTTGTTTTCAGGCCAAGAAAATTCATACAACCACAAGTGCTGGTATGGGACAGCTCTAACTTATTAAGTTGTTTAAAACTAGCTTTGCACTTGGAAGGCCGGAGTAGTACGAGTGTTTCTTAATGAATTGCTCGACGGACGCCCACACCGAGGTGATCATGGATTAAACGTCTACCAATATAACGATGTACGCCATATTGTGGGTAGTTCCATCATTTCTATGCTCGAGTTCTTACTCCACAAAATGGGTTTGTCGTCATCGTCTTTGGTGCAAAGTTAGGTTTAAATAATGTAAAAGTTATAACATGACTCTCGGCACACCAAAGGCGGTGTGCAAATATCGATTGCTCAAAGAGTCACCATGTCTTGTGGGAAAGTCAGATACCTCTGCAGAGTGTAAAACTAATCGATTAGCGCGTCATGATCATGGACACTTGTAAAGTCATCACATAGTTAGTCGTTTTGCTTATTTTCCTAAAAAGTGGTTTCTACCACGTGTTGGTCATTTCACTGTGTGCGGAAAGAAATGATTTTAAGTATGATCAAGATACCCAAACATTCGTAATTTATTGATGCTTACATTCTATCACTTTTAATATTAAATTGCTTTTATTTAAATTTCATTTTGCAATCTAATATTCTCAGTATTTACATTTCAAACCACTTTGTGCAAATTAACCTTAATAGCCTTTCTTTGAAATGGCTCGCATGTATTTTAGGTCTTGCATAAGTCTTATGAGTACGTAAGTACTCAACTTGCCATCGTTGATATTTTTAGGTGAAGAAACAGATTTCCGACGAATCTTACGTTGATGCAGGATACGGGGAATTTAACGATGACTATTTCTAAGGATTTTCCTTGTCAGTTGCCTGTGGGACAATGGGTTAAAAGGCACACTACAGGATGTTGTCTCCACTGCAGCTTTTACTTTTGGTATTGTAAAAATAATATGTAATCTTACTTCATTGTGTAATAAAGTTTGTGTATGACTGTGATAACAATTTGTATTTGTGCGTATTAGCTATCGATCATGGGACTAGTATTGTATGCACATGGTATCCATTTTGGTATTGATTTATCAAAATGAGGGCCTCACAAGTTGGTATCGAGCCATGTTGATCAGAGGAAACCTAGGGTAGTCTGGGAGTAATAAAGACCTAAAACTTGACATTAGGTTTCAAACAAACTAAAATTTTGAATTAGGACATCTTACTGCCTATTCTTTATATGCATGAAACTCCTCTTTTGGTTATGCGTATATTTGTTAATAACTCTTTCCTATTTTTAATTTCGCTAGAATCTTTTCTTCCAAAATTACTTTCTTGTCTTACATTTAATCAGAATACTAATTCCTTGTTAAATGTGCGATGGGCGGATATACCCCATGTTACACTTCCACTAATAGGAGAATTACGCATGGCGAATTCTTACTCGCTTGCTAGAATTACCATTTTCCGAAAATCCACGATATATAGTATTCCACGCTGCAGCTTAGTTCTCTCTCATGGAATACATAGCTAGGTGGATATTCCTACCCGAGATGAGGACAGTGAAGAGTTTTTGTCTTTTGAGGGTCCCGGATCTTCTCTCATGATGGCTATGAATGAAGCCGCCTATATGGCCATTGTCGCTTTGCGCACATTTTACCCGAATCGGCGGTGGTATATAGGAGGATTCCTCTAGGCCACCAAAGGGGAGAATAGCTATATGGATGCCATCGGGTTACAAAATCCCACTTTACGTAACCTAGTGGAATTCATAAATGCCTCGACCATATTGCCGCCGGCAATAATCGAATCTGAGGAGGCGCGTCGCCGTGTAGCATTCCTAGAGAATGCCATCGCGCCCTGTGTTGCCAGAGGTATTGTTCCTCGCTCGCTTCGGGCAATTCCTCAGACACTGCGCCGACGACACCCCAGTACCACCTAGGTGTCGCCAAAGCGAGGATGTCGATGATAGGAGTCGCCCTAGGTTGCCGAGCATCCGTAGACCCCATAGTTTTCCTCATGGCGCCCTCAGAGGCCGCAGGAGCGTCGCGGTCAGGAGACCCCTTATCCTCCTGATGCCGAGAGTTCTAGTCGTAGGGATAGTAGCAGTCCGTGAGTTGCTAGATAATGAGTAGTATTAGAAGAGGTTTTTGGTTGTGCCCCTTTTATGTAGTAACGTCAAAAATAAATGCTATGTTTTGGTTGTGAATATTATGAAGCTGAAATAAAGTTCTTGCTTTATATTGTTTTGTGTGCTTTTGGTTCCTACTCGTAAATATTTAACTTTCAGTTAATATTTTTACGACGTTGTGATCCGTAATAATAGTAATCAAGTTGTGCTTTTAAAACATTTGGTAACAACTGAGATTAAAATTAAAGTAGATCTTAATTCATTAATAATCCTGTTCCAGATGCCTGCAACCCGGTCCTTGGATGAGATTCTGGGGAGTGAGGAAACCCCGGAAACTCACCCTCGGCGAGTGACTTCGGCCACTCCAGCCCAGCCTAATCCAGTCCATCCGTCGGCAGTCCGAGGATCTTCGTCGCGTCGTCCAAGCCGTCGGGATTCGCCGCCTCCTCAAGTTCAAGATGAAGAAGTTCCGGAAGGGCAGTTGCCAGGGCCGCCAACCATGGCCCAAGTGCTTGCGATGATAGAACAGGGTCGCCAGACGAATACCCTGTTGCTTCAGCAGTTGGTGCAAGGTGTGAGTAACCTTGGTGCTTCAAGTTCTAGGCCTGGTTTTGGTGAAAACCCTCATCAGTCCAAGTTGGGAGAATTCTTGAAGACTCGGCCTCCAACCTTTTCATCTTCATCAGATCCCCTGGACGCTGATGATTGGTTACGAGCTATTGGAAGCAAGTTGACCATTGCCCAACGCAATGATCATGAGAAGGTCCTTTATGCATCGTACCAACTCCGTGGAGCCGCGATCGTGGGAAAATTTTCAGCGGCAAGGCCCCAAGGTCAAGAAGTTACTTGGGATGTTTTCCGAGAAGCTTTCGGAAGACGATATTCCTTCGAGCTTGGTAAATTTAAAAGACGGAATTTCTTGACTGCGTCAAGGAAATATGTCCGTAATGGAGTATCTTCACCGTTTCAATTACCTTGCTCGCTATCGTCATCGAAGTCGATTCGAAGCCCAAGAATCGAGCACTTCCGGACAATCAATAATGAAGTTAAGCATCTTCTCGCCATTCATGACTTCCACGACTTCCAAACACTCGTGGACAAGGCTATAATCGCCGAGCATAGTTCGCGTGATGTTATGGAAAGTCGAAGAGGAAGTGGATGGCGCGGAAAGTCACACCAATTTGCTAAGGCGCGCGTTGGTCACCGACCAATGTTCGACCTCCTCTGCCTCGTCGCAGCAGCAGACAAAGGCGTCAAGGTCGCACCCGGCCCCAAAGAGCTTACATCGTCCCTCTAGTAGCAATGAAGGAAGGACTTCGAGTTCGAATCGAGCGGCCGGTGTGACCTGCTATCATTGCAAAGAGCGTGGGCATTATGCAAATGCCTGCCCTAAAAGAGGTCAAGCGTCAGGTCGCAATCGTCGCGAGAGTTCAGAGACCCCAGTGTCGACCTTCAGAGCCGGGAATTCTCAGTTATCAAGCTGCTGCAGCTCTTAATCGCGGTCACGTAGCGGTCGTCTCCATCATGTGACCATTGAAGAAGCAAGCGAAGCGCCGATGTAATCTTGGGTATGTTTCACGTGCACTCGGTACCTACTTTGGTATTATTTGATTCGAGCATCGCACTCGTTTATTTCTAAGAAATTTGCCGATCGTAATAACTTAGAAGTTGATCTCCTCTCGCCAAAATGATAATCTATTCCCTGGTTCACCATGAATTCAATTAAGTTTTGTCCTAAGGTTAGCATTGAAATTAATGGAGTTATGTTTCATGTCGACCTTATCCTTATAGAAACCTCGGGGTTAGAGGTAATCCTTGGTATGGATTGGTTGTCTAAGTTTAAAGGATGCATAGATCGTGCTAATCGATCTATTTCCTTGGTTAGCCTCAAGGAATTCCAGTTCATTTCTCTTCCATCCAAAGTTCTTGAATTCTCAAGCTTCCTTTGTTCACCATAGTAAAAGATCTTGGCGATTCCAATTGTCTCCGAGTTCTCGATGTTTTTCCGGATGAGTTGCCGGCCCGCCTCGGATAGGGATATAGAGTTTGTCATAAATCTTGTCCACAGGACAATACGCCTATATCCAAGCGCCTTATCGAATGCCCCGGATGAGTTAGTTGAACTAAAGAATCAAATTCAAGAGCAATTAAGAAAAGGCTTTATTCGACCTAGCTCTTCTCCTTGGGGTAGTCCAGTTCTTTTGTGCCTAAAAGGACGGTGGAATACGCATGTGCGTGGACTATCGTGCATTGAATGATGTCACAATTAAGAATAAATATCCTTTGCCTCGTATCGATGATCTGCTTGATCAATTGACCGGTGCCCAAATCTTTTCAAAAATTGATTTAAGACATGGGTACTATCAATTGAAAATCGCACGTAAGATATTCCTAAAACCGCTTTTACCACTCGTTACGGTCTATATGAATATACCGTGATGTCTTTCGGACTTACAAATGCTCCTGCTAATTTTATGTGCCTCATGAATAAAGTTTTCATGGAGTATTTGGATAAGTTCGTAGTGGTATTCATTGACGATATCCTCGTCTATTCGAAATCCGAAGAAGATCATGCGCATCATTTGCGTAAGGTTCTTGAAAAGCTTCGAGAGCATAAGCTTTATGCCAAATTCGAGAAATGTGAATTTTGGCTAAAAGAAGTTGCTTTCCTTGGTCATATTCTTTCAAAGGTGGTATTTCATTGATCCCAAAAAGTCAAAGCTGTTTTAGACCGAAGCTCCTCAATCAGTTCAGAAAATTCAAGTTTTCTCGATGCAGCGGGATATTATCGCGCTTTATCGAGAACTTCTCTAAAATCGCTCGTCCTTTGACCCAGCTTCTCAAGAAGGAAAAGAAGTTTGAGTGGACACCTGAATGCGAAGGAAGTTTTCAGGAATTAAAGAAAAGGTTAACAACAGCTCCTGTGCTAGTGTTACCCGATGTCCATAAAAGCTTTGATGTTTATTGTGATGCTTCAAAGAATGGGCTTGGGTGTGTGCTTATGCAAGAAGGAAAAGTCGTAGCTTACGCTTCGCCGCCGATTCGCGACCTCATGAGCTCAATTATCCGACTCATGATCCGAATTAGCTGCGTAGTGCACGCTCTCAAAATTTGGCGTCATTACCTGATTGGAAACAAATGCAGTGTATTCACAGATCATAAGAGTCTGAAATATTTCTTCACCCAGCCTGATCTAAATTTAAGACAACGAAGGTGGCTAGAGTTGATAAAAGATTACGACCTTAGCATTCAATACCATCCCGTAAAGCCAATGTCGAGGGCGATGCTCGAGCCAAAACTTCATTGCCTTTCTGTTTCATCTTTGACCGATCAATCCGATCTGGTAAAAGATTTCCAAAAGCTTAATTTGGGAGTTATCGAAAAAGGTTATTTGGCCGCCCTAGTGGTGCAACCAACCCTTAAATCCCAGATTAAATCTGCCACCAAAGATGAAGCAATTATCAAAATCCGTGAAGAGTTGAAGCAAGGGAAGGAATTCAAATTCCATGAAAGTTCAGATGAAGTGCTTATGTTCGAAAATCGAATATATGTTCCTGATGATCCGGAGTTAAAAGAGTTAATTCTCAAAGAAGCCCATGAGTCTCCCCTCTCAATTCACCACGAAGTACAAAGATGTATCAAGACCTCCGTCGGGAATATTGGTGGCCCGGTTTGAAAAAGGATATCGCTGCATATGTCGCAATCTGTGATGTATGCCAGCGTGTCAAAGCCGAACATCAACGTCCCGCAGGACTTTTGCAACCTTTGAAGATACCAGAGTGGAAATGGGAAGATATCAAGATGGATTTTATTCTTGGTTTGCCAAGAACCGTGAAAGGGCATGATTCCATTTGGGTAATCGTTGACCGTCGACTAAAGTGGCTCACTTTATTCCGGTCAAGACTACTCATTCGAGATAAGCTTGCCGAGTTGTATCCGAGAATATTGTCCGCCTTCATGGCGCCCCAAAGACAATTGTTTTCGACCGAGGTTCCCGCTTTACTTCGTTTAGGAAAGTTTGCACCTTCTTCCGGGGACTAAGTCAATTTCAAGATGACTTATCATCCTCGCACAGATGGACAAACGGAAAGGACCAATCGATTTTGGAAGACATGTTAAGAGCCCGTGTCTTTGTCATACGGCTCTAATTGGGAGAAAAGTTTGGCCTTCACGAATTCTCTTATAATAACAGCTTCCAATCTAGTCTGCAAGTGTCGCCTTTTGAAGCG
The DNA here is from genome assembly GCA_036346275.1 of Otatea glauca. NCBI lineage: Eukaryota > Viridiplantae > Streptophyta > Magnoliopsida > Poales > Poaceae > Otatea > Otatea glauca. The sequence continues at coordinate 60,762,188 of CM070721.1, forward strand.
CCAGATGGAAGAAAATGCGAACCCTCTTTTACGTCCGAGGTTGAGAAAGAAAATTCTTGGCCCAGATCTTATTCAAGAAGCTCAAGAGCAAGTGGACATGATCAAAAGCCGATCGAAAGAAGCTCAATCTCGTCGGAAGAGTTACGCCGACAATCGCCGCCGTGAACTCGATTCGAAGTTGGTGACCATGTTTATCTCAAAGTCTCGCCTCTTCGTGGAATTCGCCGATTTCAAATCCGTGGGAAGTTGGCTCCTCGATTCATTGGACCGTTTGGATCATTGGAAAGATGGGTGAGATGGCATATCAATTAGAATTGCCACCTCAACTATCCGACGCTCATAACGTCTTCCATGTATCTCGACTTAAGAAATGCCTTCGTGTTCCTCCGACCTCGGCGATTTGGAAGGATAGATCTTCACCAGATTTATCTTATCGGGAGCATCCAACAGATTTTGGAAGAAGCCGAACGCCAAACAAGAAACAAGACCATCAAGATGTTGAAGGTGCAATGGAGCAATCATATCAAGACGGCTACATGGGAAAGAGAAGATCACCTTCACCAAGAGTTCCCGATTTCTTCTAGTCATCTCCAAATCTCTGGGACTAGATTTACATAAGGAGGTAGATCCAGAATAGCCTCAAAAATCATAAAATAAAGAAAAATGAAATAAAAATATTTTGTGCATTATTTTCGAAATTTCTGAATTTCCTGGATTTTCTGAATATTCTTTTGGCTTTTCTTTAATGCAAAAATGTGAAATGAAGAATATAGTAAATAGAAAATAGTAAAAAGTAAAAATGTTAATTCAACAAAAATTTACCAAAGTTTCTAAAAATATCTGAGGGCTCTCCTCAGCTTGCTTAAGTCGGTGGGTAAGCTGAATTTATAAAAATAACAATTAATCAAAGATAATCATGAGTAAATATCTCAGGGTAAAATGGTAAAACAATTTGGTAAAAATATCTGTAGATCATCCTGACCCAAAATTTTTATCTTACCGACATCAAAACAGTATCAACCTCCTGTAAAAATATTAAGAATTTACTAAATAATTTTATAATTTTAAAAATTCGAAAACAGTGAATAAATAATCTGGAAAACAGTAATGTCAGAATTTTTAAAAATTAAATAATAATAATTAAAATCTGTAATTTTACAGAAGGTGTAGAATGTCATTTTAAATCATCATAAAAGTTTTGTAAAATAATAACTTCATTTAAATCGCAAATTAAAATAAAAACAGAATAGGCAATGCAGTAACTGTTGCAATGTCAGAATTTTATAAAAATCATCATGCATCATAAAATGGCGAAAATTTTTCAGGAGGCTGGTAATATCCTTGCCGACCTATGGTAAAATTTCATAATTTTTCGTGCCCGTTTGAACGTTGAAATTTCCGTTGAAATCCCGTTCGGTCGTGAGGCTTCTCGAGTTCTTTTTCGCTCGCGTGACATGTGGGCCCGGCTGTCGGTGAGACACCTCAGCCAACAGCCGCTGCCAGCTCGCCCCACGCGTCAGCGACCCAACGGCGTCTTCTTCTCCTCTCTCCGCTGCTCTCTCTCCAGCAGACGCGCGCTCTCGGTTTTTCTCTCACCCAAGCAAACCGCCTTTCTCTCCTATATAAACCCTCTCGTGCGTTCGCACCGACCTAGCCGTGCCCTCGCAAACCCATTCCGCGCTTGCTTTGGTCGTCTTCTCCGTGACGGCAAAAACCACAAAGAGGTCAAAACTCGCAATCCTCCGCCTCACCCATTCCAATCAAATTCCTTCTACCTAAAGCATCCTAGAGCCTCCAGAACTTATCCCGAGCCCCTACGAAACCCATTCTTCCCTGCAAGCTCCTTCGCGTGTTCTTCTTCCGCCGCCACCGCGCACGGTGAGACCTCTATTCCGCCGCTCATTCTTTGAACTAAACCCATAAATGGGATCCTTGAAGTCCACTGATGCTTTTGGTAGTGATCTTCAAGCTCGGGAAGGTCTCGTTTTGCGAGAACGCCGGTGAGCCGTGAGCTCCGCCGCCCCTCTCCGGTGGCAGGCCGCCTCCGGCCATCTCCGGCCGAAGCGCCACCACCCAAAGATGCGCACAAGTGTCTTTGAGCATGAATCCGAACCCATTCCGTGATTCCGCCGTGCTCGCCGCGCGAGCTCGTCTTGCCGCGATCTGCTCTGGTCACCGCTGCGAGCCCACTGTCGGCCGCGTCGCTGAGCCACGCCGCCCGACATGCGGACCAGCACTGTCACCAGCAGCGCGCAGCGCCATTGCAAGGGCGCTCAGGCACATACGTCGGCCATAGCATACAGATCGGCGGCGACCGATGGGCGGCTTGTCGGCGCCTCAAGCGGTTCGCCGAAATGGAAAGCGCGTTTCCAGCAAAGCGTACTTTCCATTTTCGCAATCTTCGATTTTTAGTATTTAATCAAAACCTAGATGTTCATTTAGCCATATCTTTCAAATCATTTAACCAAATTTGATGAAATAAAATTCTAAATTCATCTAAAATCCAGTAGATTCAGAATATGCAAAAATATTTCAGAATTGAATTTTATTTGAAATTCGAATTTAAATTCAAAGTAAAAGTTAGAAATATGCCATTCATGGAAATTTTGCAAATAACCTCCAAAATTAGTAAAATAAATTTTATTAGAATCCTTGTAATCTCAGGAACTAGAATCTGTAAAAATACTTAGGGTGTGTTGTAAGAAAAATCTAAGTTATAAAATAAGTAGAAAATAATGCAATAATGGTTTAAATAGATCAAATCTTTAAATTGCAAAAGAAAACAAATAACTCATGTAACCATTCCTGAAATTATGAAATTATTTTATTTGAATATTTCCATCTGATTTCTTTTTGGCCTTATTGAAATTTGGTATTTATTCTATGTCGCCTTACGACGTGTAGAACCCGATTTAACCCGGTACATTCGACGACCGTGAGTTGAAGTCGAGGAAAATCAAGAAGGCAAGCAAACCCCTTTGATCATATTGATCCCAGTTTTATAAATGTTTTCATTAAGTGTTTTATGCATACTTTATTTTATTAAAGTCTGCTATATTTGAGTAATGGTAATTGTACCAGTAGACTTATAGAACTTCCTTGATAAGTAGGAAATTGAAAACCTTGAAAACCCTAGATTAGCTTAGACAATATTTAATGTCAATCTGGGTTACTCACATTTAGTGAAATGCTTAGCCAAAGCTAAATGAGTTAAAACTGTGAAATGATTAAAGACTTTGGATATAACATTTAAATGGGTATGACCATTTTTGTGGTTGGTATTTGGTTGGAAAATGAAAATAAAACTATGGTTTAGATGCGGGCAATTATTGGCAATAGCCGTGTGTGCATGTTTTGCACGTAGTGTAGGGTGGAGATTATTGCCCGTGTCGGATTAAGGACCGAACTATGAGTTGTTTTCAGGCCAAGAAAATTCATACAACCACAAGTGCTGGTATGGGACAGCTCTAACTTATTAAGTTGTTTAAAACTAGCTTTGCACTTGGAAGGCGGAGTAGTACGAGCTGTTTCTTAATGAATTGCTCGACGGGCGTCCACACCGAGGTGATCATGGATTAAACGTCTACCAATATAACGATGTACGCCATATTGTGGGTAGTTCCATCATTTCTATGCTCGAGTTCTTACTTCCACAAAATGGGTTTGTCGTCATCGTGTTGGTGCAAAGTTAGGTTTAAATAATGTAAAAGTTATAACATGACTCTCTGCGGCACACCAAAGGCAGTGTGCAAATATCGATTGCTCAAAGAGTCACCATGTCTTGTGGGAAAGTCGTATACCTCTGCAGAGTGTAAAACTAATCGATTAGCGCGTCATGATCATGGACACTTGTAAAGTCATCACATAGTTAGCTGTTTTGCTTATTTTCCTAAAAAGTGGTTTCTACCACGTGTTGGTCATTTCCTCTGTGTGCGGAAAGAAATGATTTTAAGTATGATCAGTATACCCAAACATTCGTAATTTATTGATGCTTACATTCTATCACTTTTAATATTAAATTGCTTTTATTTAAATTTCATTTTGCAATCTAATATTCTCAGATTTACATTTCAAACCACTTTGTGCAAATTAACCTTAATAGCCTTTCTTTGAAATGGCTGCATGTATTTTAGGTCTTGCATAAGTCTTGCGAGTACGTAAGTACTCAACTTGCCATATTGATATTTTTAGGTGAAGAAACAGATTTCCCACTAATCTTACGTTGATGCAGGATACGGGAATTTAACGATGACTATTTCTAAGGATTTTCCTTGTCGATTGCACTGTGGGACAATGGGTTAAAAGGCACACTACAGGATGTTGTCTCCATCGCAGCTTTTACTTTTGGTATTGTAAAATAATATGTAATCTTACTTCAGCTGTGTAATAAAGTTTGTGTATGACTGTGATAACAATTTGTATTTGTGCGTACTAGCTACTGATCATGGGACTAGTACTGTATGCACATGGTATCCATTTTTGGTATTGATTTATCAAAAATGGGGGCCTCACAGTCGCCTACCACGCTATCCACGGTGAGGACAGGGGCTAAATTTGCAAATGCATGCACACACGGACTAGATTTAAAAAAAAGAGGTATATAAAGCTAGATAAGCGATGAATTCCTCTACCAATACCATTGACTAAACCTTTTTTCAATAGAAAAACAACCACCTACTAAAGCTAATTACTCTGCAAGCATTGATTCTATGCGCTACCTCCCTGATACAAGCTATACAAATCTTAAAACAACCCTTTATCCATACTTTAGTAATCACCATCAACCCTTTATCCATACTTTAGTAATTATGCAACTTTAGAATAGTGGCCACTATTTTTTAAGTGACATTTTTTTTTACTTTTTATGGTCTTTGATATGTGACTTTCAGCGTTACTTTTGTAACTTTACCGTATTAAATACAGATAAAAGTATAATATTATATAAATATTTCTAATAACAAGTCTAATTATATAATTTTCATGTAACCTATTTAGATAGTTTTAAATATATTAGTGGTGGGCAAGGAATTATGGTGCCAAATAAAAAACACAGCTGATTAGTAGCTCAACTGGTCATCTCGGCCTTACATGCTCTTTAATTTAATGTCCTTCTCAATCATTCCAAACAATAATTTCCACAGATCCGTACAATCAATGTATAACGCATAATTAAACAAGAAAAATTGCACTGGTAGGGTGCTGAAACAGACGAACATGCAGCATCTCCCGTTCTCTCTCCCAGATAAAAATAGTCTACTTAATTCCCTTCCCGTTTTGTATTCACGTGCATACGTGAAACTCGCGAGAGATAGTAGTGGCATGATTTGGTGGCTAATGTTGGGAAACCACGTGGCCCATAAAGACTCATGATGGTCTTTTAGTTAAAACCGTAGATGACTACTATATAAGGAGGAGGGGGTTCCCTATTGTACAAGGAATTAGAAAGTAATAAAGAATTCTCTCGCTGTTCCTCTCTAAACCTGTGTCTCTCTTTCTTTCTCTGTTCTCCACTTCAAATCTGTTCGAGAATCCCGGACTATTCGATAGCGAGGTTCCTTAACACGTTATCAGCACAAAGCTCTATCGGCGAACGGATTGAAAAGGTGAGAAAATGTGAGAATCGGCGATTGAATCTAAACGCTTGTTGATTCTATGCATGCATCTATCCTACGCATCTGATAGTGTATTTGTCTTGTGGCATGAAGCTACAGATGGCTCGAAGCAACAGTACAAGCGTGATTGCTGTTCATCCAGAAAAAAAGACAACGTCGCCTCGGCTTTCGCGCCCACAGCGCGTCGCCGCAGTCAACGCAACACGCCGGTGTCGCGCTCGGCCGCCGCGCCGTCGCGGCGATCGCTCGAAGGTCGCCGCCGCGCCGCCACTCGACGCGCCGCGCGACCTCACGAAACGGTGCGCGCGACCGAAAGAGCGTTACCGCCCGGTGGCCGCCGCGTCGCCGCCCGATTCGCGGCCAGCTGCGCTCGCGCCCCCACCCGCCACCGTCGTCGTTGTTCGGCTCGTAGCCGTCCACGGACCGCCGCCACGTCGCCTCGTGGCGCGCCCGTGCAAGCGTCGCCGCCCGCCGACGCCTCGGCTTTGCGTCTGCGACGCCGCGACACCGCCGGCGCCTCGCTCCCGGCCACAGCCGCCATGCGTCGCCGCCCGGCTCCACCGCCGCCTTCCACGGCCGCGCCAAGACGGAAGAAGGCCGGGCCCCGTCGGTCGCCGCCTCGCTTCATTGCGCCGCCAGCGCCGCCGCCGCGCCGTAGCACCGTGCCGAGACGACCGCCGCTTTGGCTTGGTCGCGCCGGTGTCGCCGGAGCCGCCGTCCGCGCTGTCGCGCTCGGCTCGCGGTGTTGCCACCTCGGCTTCCCGCGCAGCGCAAGCGAAAGCATCGCCGCAACCGCCGCTCTCGCGCCCGTCGCTCTCGACCCGCGGCCGTCGCTGCCTCGGCTTCCGGCGCCGTGCCGCCTCGGTTACGCCGCTCGAAGCGCCGTCGAGTACGGCAGAGGAAGAAGTCGCGCGGGCGGGCGGGCGCGTTGGCGGCTAGGGCATGGAAACCCTAGCCGCCGGTTCTTGATGGGCCGAAGAAAAGTGAGGCCCAGAGGCCGCTCGACTGTGAAAGAAAAGGAAAAAAAGAAGAGGAAAGAAAGAAAAAAAATAGCAGAAAATCCAAAAAATTATTTGGCTCTGTTTTTAATTTTTTTCCAGCATTATTCTCTGCATTTATGAATAGTCTTTATGAATTTTGAATTCATTGCTTTGTTTAGTATACTGGAAATGCATGGCAATTTATTTTCTGCACTTTATGATTTCTGCAACCATTTTCTATTAGATTACACGCAGTAATCTAATGTCAGAATTTTGAAATCATGCAGATGTCCGGCATCGTGAATCGTGAGTTTGAAGAACTGGCCCCGCACGATCAGAACTACCTCACTTGGGCATCGGATGTGAAGATCGTTCTTGAGGGCAAGAAGCTCCGTGCTGCGATTGGTCTAGGGTCCTCGCAGGACGCGCAACCTACCGCCGAGCAGAACGATCAAGCCTTGCACTTCCTCAGGCACCACCTCTCAACCTCTCTGAAGAATGAATACATGGCTGAGGAGAATGCACTTGAGCTTTGGACTGCACTTCAGAAGCTATTCGAGAAGCTCAAGTACACCATCTTGCCCCAAGCACAGCAAGATTGGGTCCGCCTGAGATTTGCAGACTATAGAACAGTGGTTGAGTACAATTCTGCCTTGCACAGAATTTGTACCAATCTCTCCCTATGTGGCAAGAAGATCACTGACGAGGAGAAGATTGAAAAGACTCCCTCCACCTTCCACCCAAATGCTATCCAGAGTGCACGCAGCTATTGTCAGGACGCATACAAGGAGTATAGCGAACTGATTGATGTCATGCAAGTTGCGGAGTCACAAGATTATGTTCCACTCATAGAAAGAAGGGCAAGTAGGGTGGAAAAGAGATGTTTCAGACCAAGGGAAAGTCCAAAGCCCGTTAATGCATGAATCACATTTTTTTATGGTTGTTAGAAAATTTCTTTTGAATAATGAATTGTAAGCTCTAGAAGAGCATACTTTCCTCATGAATAAATATGCAATTTATTCTTTATTCCAGTATTCTTTAATTTGCAAGCAATGTTTGAATTATTTTGCCATTGTCTGATTGGTATTATTTTCCTTTTTAGAAATCGTGTAGCGCCCAAATGGAAGAGATATGCATTGTTGATAGTGGCACAACAAATACCATCTTAAGAGAGTCCAAATACTTTCAGTCGATCACGAAGAATGCTGAAAAGATTATTACGATCACAGGAAGCGATTCATATGTAATAGGCTCAGGAAGAGCCATAATTATATTGCCTATGGGTACAACTTTGATAAATGAAGAAGCCCTTTTGTACCCTGAATCAACGCGCACTCTCTTAAGTTTCAAAGACATCCGTGCCAATGGTTTTCACGTAGAAACCAATGAAGAAAATGGCAAAGAATACTTGTGCATTGTGAAGCACACGGTATGTGGAAAAATGGTATTAGAAAAATGTCCCTCATATGAATCTGGGTTGTACTACACGAATATTCATGCACCCGAAGTGCATACTTCCTTGAAGACTGTCTTTAGAAGCTCTGAGTTATTTTCTTTATGGCATTGTAGATTAGGTCATCCTGATCTTAAAATGATGAGAAATATAGCGAATAACTCACAAGGTCATGGCATTAATGTTAAAAATTTCCCGAATCATGAAGATTTCGTGTGTCTTGCATGTGCCACCGGGAAATTAATAACAAGACCCTCTATCATGAAAGTGCAAAGTGAAATTCCTGCATTCCTGGAACGCATCTAGGGGATATTTGCGGCCCGATTCAGCCCTTGTCAGGACCGTTTCGGTACTTTATGGTGCTCATCGATGCTTCCTTGAAATAGTCGCATGTATGCTTATTGTCAACAAGAAACCATGCTTTTGCAAAGCTGATCTCGCAGATCATAAGAATTAAGAATGCTTTGCCTGATCATCGCATGAAGTACATTAGAATGGACAATGATGGTGAATTTACTTCAAAGGCATTTGATGATTATTGCACTGAAACAGGGATAGCAGTTGAGCATTCCGTACCGTACATCCATACACAGAATGGACTAGCTGAAGCACTAATAAAGAGGATTAAATTCATTGTCAGACCGCTTTTGCAGAGTTGTAACTTGCCCAATACTTGTTGGGGACACGCAGTCCTGCATGCAGCAGCTCTTATCAATTTCAGAAAATCTCCTATCTTAGAAAATTTGGGTGTATGGTATATGTTCCTATACCACCCCCTTAGCGGACTGCAATGGGCCCTCTCCGCAAGTCTGGGATATACGTTGGTTATGAGAGTGCATCCATAATCAGGTATTTGGAACCCATGACTCGAGACTTGCATCTGACCCGATTCACGATTGCATATTTGACGAGGATCGTTTCCCGTCATTAGGGGGGAAATAAATCTTTGGATGAAAAATACCGGGAAATCATATGGCATTCCACTGGGATCCCCGCGCATGATCCCCGCACTAATGAAGTAAATCAAGAAGTCTAGAAGATAATTGATTTGCAGAATTTAGCAAATGAACTGCCTGATCATTTTTGTGATCTGAAGGGCGTTGTTAAGTCGCATGTACCCGCACGAAATGCACCAGAGAGGGTGGAAATACCAAAGAAAACAGGAGGTATCTCTCATCCTGTTCAGAGGCCTCAAAGAAAAAGGACAGGAAATCTGGCTCCTCAAACCCAAAGTACCCGGAGACATCTGAAGAAAACTGGGCGAGAGGACTTACCACAACCAATCACGAAAATAACCCAAGAAAAGAAGAGGAGCCAGTTGAGACCTGGCACTGGAAAGAAGCCGACGAAAAAGGCAATTCGAGACTTGAATCTTCCACTGCAGAAGTCACGGAAATAATGTGTGCGCACACATGGGCGATGAAAAGCTAAAGGAATTTGCCCCTGCGATAGGAAATGGCAGTGAAGAGCAAGTAGAAGTGCATGAAGCACCCCATGATGAAATGGCCATAAACTTTGTAATAACAGGAGAATCCCTGAATAGAGCAACAGCCAATGTTGATGCATACTTTGCAAAGAAGATTGCCTCGATCATTGATCATGATCCCGAACCTGCATCTCTCGTAGAGTGCAAGAAAAGGCTAGATTAGGAAGAATGGAAGAAGGCAATAACTGCAGAGTTAGTCTCTCTGAACAAGAGAGAGGTGTTTGGACCCGTATGCCGCACACCTCCCCATATAAACCCTGTAGGTCATAAATGAGTCTTTGTTGGAAAGAGGAATGAAAACAACGAAGTTGTAAGGTACAAGGCAAGGCTTGTAGCTTAAGGTTTCACTCAACGTCCTAGGGTTGATTATGAAGAAACCTATTCTCCGGTCATGGGAGGAATTACCTTTAGATATTTGATCTTAATGGCAGTCAACTTGAAGTTGAAAATGAAGCTAATGGATGTTGTCACAGCATATTTGTATGGGAACTTGGATTCGGAGATATACATAAAAGTATCGGAAGGTGTTCCTATCCCGAACCAAGACAGAGCAAATAGAAACCTGTATAGTGTGAAATTGGAGAAATCACTGTATGGGCTAAAACAGTCAGGAAGAATGTGGTACAATCGCTTGAGCGACTTTCTCTGCAAGAAAGGCCACACGAACAGCGAAGATTGTCCATGCGTGTTTATACAGCGATCTCCGAATGGATTCTGTATAATCTCCGTCTATGTAGATGACTTGAACATCATTGGGATGGATGAAGAAATTGAAGAAGCATGCTCATACTTGAAGTCTGAGTTTGAAATGAAGGACTTGGGTAAAACCAAGTTTTGTTTAGGCTTGCAGCTTGAGCATGTCCAAGAAGGAATCTTGGTACACCAATCAACCTACACGCAGAAAGTGTTGGAAAGATTTGGTTTTGAAAAATCATATCCTGCAAAGACTCCAATGGTCAGAAGGTCACTTCAAGCAGACCTAGACCCATACAGGCCTAGAGAAGAGGAGGAGGAAGTCCTAGGAGCGGAATCCTCATATCTGAGTGCAGTTGGAGCGCTCATGTACCTTGCGAATAGCACCAGGCCGAACATTGCGTTCGCTGTGAATTTGCTAGCCCGGTACGGTGCAGAACCCACCAAAAGGCATTGGAAAGGGATCAAGGACATCTTCCGTTACCTCAAAGGAAGCAAAGATCTCGGTTTGTTCTTCAGAAGAAACAATGAACTGAATTTGGTTGGCTACGCCGATGCTAGGTACTTATCAGATCCGCATACTGGCAAGTCCCAAACTGGGTATGTCTTCCTATGTGGAGGAACAGCTATTTCCTGGAAGTCGTCTAAGCAGACTCTCGTCTCGACGTCGACAAACCACTCGAACATCATTGCTTTGTATGAAGCCTCTCGTGAATGTGCATGGCTCAGAAGAATGGTTCACCACATCTAGAAGTCATATGGCTTGAACATTGAGCAAACTCCCACGATCATCTATGAAGATAGTGCAGCTTGTGTTGCTCAAGCACAGATGGGTTATGTGAAGAGCAATCTCACGAAGCACATCAACCCCAAGTTCTTTTATGCTCACGAATTGCATAAGGTGAACGAGATCAAGATATTGCATACTAAGTCATGTGAAAATTTTGCAGATTTGTTCACTAAATCACTACCAGCATCTACCTTTGAAAGGTGCGTAAAAGGGATTGGGATGATGAGACTTAGAGAAGTGCAGATTTCAGGGGGAGATATTTCACATACTCCCACATAAATCTTAAACATGAGGTTTAAGTACCCAATATGAATCTCGAAGATTAGCAATTTGAAATTCGGGTGAATTATACTCTTTTTCCTTAGCAAGTTTTTTATGAAGTTTTCTTGCATAAGGTTTTAACGAGGCAATTCGTGTAACGCAATAAGCGTATGCTATGTACTCTTTCTCCAAGTATTTTTTCCACTAGGTTTTTCTGGAGTTTTAATGAGGCATATGCATCTCGCGGCAAAGGGCCCAAGGGGGAGTGTTGGGAAACCACGTGGCCCATGAAGGCTTACGATGGTCCTTTAGCCGAAACCCTAGGCGACTACTATATAAGGAGGAGGGGGGTCTCCCCATTGTACAAGAAATCAGAAAGCAATAAAGAATTCTCTCGCCGTTCTTCCCTAAACCTGTGTCTCTCTTTCTCTCTCTGTTCTTCACTTCAGATCTGTTTGAGAATCCCAGACTATTCGATAGCGAGGTTCCTTAATAGTTGGTAAGCCACATCAGACCATGATATGATGATAATTGAAGCGGATATCTGTGTCATTTACGAAAGCACTAATTGACTCTCAGCAAAGGAAAAAAAACACGTACATACTGTTTTTTTTTTCCGGATGTAATTCACGGTTTAACTTGTCCGTGCTTACTTTGCATGAAAAATAGAGAGATAATGATCGTTTTGTCTGAACTGTTGTTGGTATGGACGTGTGAAAGTGCCTTCCATCGGCCACCCGGCTACCATGACATTATGCGGTGATGTTCTCAGTGCGACAGTGCCTCTTTTGGTGTCATGTCATAATTTATTCGAATGACTTAGGGTTGGACGTCTGATTTTTTCAGACGCTCTGCAACATTTTTTTTTACGTATAAAACATTTTCTTCGTACGTGTGCAATATTTTTCCTTCGATAACAGTAGAAATGTTCGCGCAAAACAAAATGTTGTAGACGTTGAAAAAAAATGTTGCACACGTAAGAAAAAAATGTTGCAAGACGCGTCCGATGAAATAAACAATAATCGGACGTCCGATTGCTAGTATCACCCTAATCTATTGGGCCTCATGTGTACTTCAAGAAACGGCATAGGTTGAAGAAAAACGATCTCAGTTGAGTTCTAGGTCGACCTTGGGCCGGCATAGTCTTTGTGGTAGACCGTTCGTGCTATTTTTGTTGCTTGAAAGGCGTAGGATGTCACTTTGCGCAATGTCGCCACAAGGATCAGCACCAGCTAGCTGGTGATGCCATTTATTTCAACTTCAATTTTCTCAGTTTTTATTCGGATCTTATGCACTAATGCTCAAATTCTCGAGCTTATTAGGACACGACGATCTTCAGCTCGAACTCCTTTACGACGACAAGCGACAGCCCGCCGACGTGCGCGACGCCGAGCGTTCCACTCTTAGCGTACTGGGTGCCGGTGACCGAGTTCGCGTCCATCTCGACGCCGTTGACGTAGACGGCGAACTCCTTGGGTGGCGCCGGCGACTGGAGCCCCAGGAACACCACCTTGCCGATCACCAGCGTTCGGCTCGGCTCATACGAGTCGTGCACCACATGGGACCTCATTTTGATGCCGCTGCTCTCCATAGCGCAGCTGAATCTTATCAGGCTACACTTGCTCCTCATCCCGACCATCTCCGGCGACTCACCGTCGTCTAAGAAGAGCTCTCCGGCGGCCGTGCCATCCTCGGCGAGCGCGACCAGGAGGTGGAACACGCTCTGGCGCGCGCGCGACGTCGTCAGCGCTTGCTGCTGCAGCGGCAGGATGCTGCCCCCGGCCACGTGCACGTTCACCGTGTCCGCGGGCGCGGGGAGCGTCACGCGCTTGCCGGTCCCCGTGGCAATGGCGATGGAGTAGTCGTAGAGGCTGAACCACCGGCCGGCCGGGAAGTACGCGTCGACGGTGGTCGCGCCAGGCTCGAGAACAGGCGACACCAGCACGCCGCGGCCGAGCAGGAACTGCCTATCCACGTCGTACGTGTTGACGTCGTGCGGGTACGAGAAGAAGAGTGGCCGCGCGATGGGCGCCCCCGTGATGTGCGCCTCGTACATGAGCGTGTAGATGTAGGGGAGCAGCCGGTACCGCAGCCCGAGCGCCTTCCTCGCTGACCGCGCCACCGACTCCCACAGGTACAGCTCTCGCCGGACGGTGCCTTTATCCGAGTGGTCCCTCGAGAACGGGTAGAACGCGCCAAGCTTCAAACACAAACGCAAAGCTCAAATCAACTTGTCAATGGACAGACCGGTCTGGACCTTAATGCGGTTCGTGTACAACAACTACTGTACCTGAATCCAGCGGCTGCAGAGCTCCTCGGTGGTGTTGCCGCCGAAGCCGCAGATGTCGGCGCCGATCATGGGGATGCCGAAGAGGCCGAAGCTGAGCATGGTGTTGATGGAGTAATGGAGGTCGTTCCACGATGCGAAGTTGTCGCCGGTCCAGTGCGCGGTGTACCGGCCGGAGCCGACGAACGTGGAGCGGCTCAGCACGAAGGGCCGGCGGCCGGTATCCCTGAGCAGCGCGTAGTGCGTGGCCCGAGCCTCGAGGAAGCCGTAGAGGTTGTGCGCGTCGTACTCGGCCACGCCGCCGTGGTGCACGGCGGAGGCCGGCACGGTCTTGTTGTTGATGGGCCGGTGCACGCCCGAGTTGTTGATCTGGTACGGCGGGTCGTCGAGCGCGTTGAGCGGCGCCGGGTCGACGAAGTTGGAGATCTCGTTCATGTCGATCCACAGCCCGTCCACGGGGATGGTGCGCCGGAATGCGGCGATCTCCCGCGCCCAGAACTCGGCGGCGCGCGGGTTCAAGAAGTCCGGGAAGTAGACGTTGCCCGGCCACACCACGCCGAGGTAGTTGGTGCCGTTGCGCTTCACGAAGATGTCTTGCTGCATCCCGCGGACGAACGTCCCGTACGTCGTGTTCACGTTGATCCCTGCGCGCGCATCACAAAATAAGCGAAATGCCATGTAATCTCATCATGCTGCAGTCACCATTTTACCATCCCATTTTGATTCCACGACTGACGTGAGCTTGCTTGGTGTACCTGGGTCCAGTATGACCACGTATTTCTGCCCGTTCCAGTGGAGCCGGTCGACGAACCTCCGCAGCCGGTCGGCCGGGAAGTTAACCGGATCCAGCGTGAAGTCCTTGAACTCGTCCATGTGGTCGATGTCCGTCCACATCACCTCCAGTGGGATCATGGCCTTGGCATAGCCGGCCACCACGCCCTCCAGGTCAGCCACGTTCTTGTACCCGTACCTGCACTGGTGAAACCCTGCACGATCCAATGCAACAACATGCCACAATTTGTGAGAGACACAAGAAACAGAGCGTGCAGAGGCGAGCTCGAGCTGGTTCAGATGCCAAGAAAGCGTCTTGGTTTGGCCGTACCGAATGACCAGTACGGCATGGGGACAGGGCGGCCGATGAGCTGGGTGTACTGGTCGACGACGTCGAGCGGGGAGGGGCCGGCGAAGAAGTAGAAGTCGAGCACGCCGCCGATCACCTTGTAGGTGACGTAGGACCCGCCGTACAGGACGTCCATCCCGTTGCTGTTGAGGAGGAGCACGCCGTGCGCCGCACCGGCGCCGCGGGGGGAGCCGTCGGGGGACGCCGACCGCACGTCCATGTAGAACGGGTGCGAGCCGTAGAGGTTGACGTCCACGTTGGCTGCGGCGATGTCCGAATTCCACAGCGTGAACGTGTCATTTCTCTGCAGCCGGAACGTCCGCTTCGTGTGCTCGCCCAGCCCGTAGAGCGAAGCCCGACCGGCCGGTAGCGCCGACGTCACCTCCAAGTAGCTGTCGATCCCTTGTCGCGGTTATCGATGTACATTCTTCATCGACTGATATGTATTGCAATATAGGACTAGCATTGTTACCGATCCTTGAAGACGAGGGTGGGGGAGGTGTCGAAGAGGACGTCGCCGGTGGAGCGGCGGGAGACGGTGAAGCGGAACGGGGAGGCGTGGATGGTGAAGGTGAGGTCCGAGGCCGCGGCGGAGAGGATGTGGATGCGCGGCGAGGCGGCATCGCGCTGGCGCGGTGCACCGAAGAGAACATCCTCCGTCGTCGGGCGCGGGATGACATCCTGTGGGACCTCCCTTCGCGGGTGGTCAGCGTCGGTGATGCGGACGTGCAGCCGGCTGTCCGTCTCGAGGCTGCCATCGGCATGACCAAAAAAATTTAAACGGTTAGCACAAAGGAATTAAAAAAGAAAACTGCAAGTTTAGTACTTTCTTTGTGATCGACGTTCTTTCAAAATTTGTTTCTAAACACATTTTTTTATATAATTTTAAGGCAACTGTTGACTATTTTTTATTGTGTACTGTTCACTCTAGCTATTTTTAATGTGATTTACTACCATACGGACAAAAGTAAGATATACCATATAAAGATATAATAAAAATAAAAATATAGCTTTTTATAGATGTATTTTTGATGAAAATACAAAAACCAAAAAATAACATTTTTTAAAAATAGAAAAAGATTCAGCTTATTAATTTTGTACAACTAAGATAATGCGTCGTGTGGCCTCCGGATTAGGAGATCGTGGGTTCATGTTTACCTATCAATATGTCCAAACTGCCTTTTTATTCTTCTAGAAGACTTAAGTGGGTACGTTGTCCTAGTCAACCTATGATAAACTCAGCTCTCGAACAGATAAAAGAAACCATAAACTAAATGCCGTATTTCGACCATCATATAGGTAATTAAATAGGCAGTTAATTTGTTTCGGTGGATGGCAGAGCTCCTTTCCGTGCTTTAAAAAAAAGCTGATGAATGACCTAAATCGATGATCAAATTAAACGGCCTTAATCCAGTGATGAATCAAGCATACGCCACTATCATGAGTTAAGCATCGCAATTGACACAAGACTTCAAAATTAAACGGCCTTAATCCAGTGATCGATCAAGCATACGCCACTATCATGATTTAGCATCGCAATTGACACAAGACATGGAACAAAAAAAACCCCTCACAGCTGCGGTTCAGGATGTCGTACTTGCCTTGCAGTTAGGCTGAGCCTCTGGACGTCGGGCCCGAGCACAGCCGTCTCGCCGATGAGCTCCAGCCGCGCCGCCAGCAGGTTCGCCGACCCGAAGACGGAGACGACGTTGTACCCGTGCCCCGCGGGGCTCGCCGGGCCGCAGTCAACGCCCCATGCCACCGCGAGGAGGAAGGTGAGGAGCAGAGCAAGATATGTGGGTGCATGTGGCGAGCCCGTCGCCATCAGGAACACTCAGCTAAAGGGGCCAGCTAATGCCTAATAGCATACATGGCGAGTACACGAGCAGCAAAGGCAGAGCCGAGCTCTGAATATATAAGCAGTGGCGATCAGCAGGGCCCCGCGCACGAGTAATCGCCGGAGGGCGATTTGTGGTGCTGGCCTCTTCTTTTATTTTTAACTTGAAACTGAGAGCAGAAAAGATCCTACTGTTTATTTTCCTTACCCTTTTTCAAAGATGATACGCGATGACGATGCCTCTTTTTATTTTCCTTTGCGGACTAAAAGGCCATGCGCTTTTGGAACGAGGAATATATAATTGAGTTGGTGGCGATATTTCCTTGAGGCTGGCTTGACGAGAATGACGATGAAAAGAAAATGTTGTTCGGGAGCCATGGTGTTGAGATTCTTGAGAAGATCCCGTTGTTAATTTACTGGCTACGGTGGCTTCCACTCGTATCCTGAATCCTGATATCACTGCAGTTTGATTCCTGCCAAAACATAGGGCATCCACAATGCGAGGTTCCCCTATGCTTCACTCCGCGCTAGCCGTCTCCACCTCCCCTCTCTGCCCTTGCCTCCATGCTCCTGTGCCAACCGCCTTTGCCTTTTCTCTCCATGATCTGGAGGGAACGGAGGCCTTCTTCATGCTTGCTGCCTTTGGAGCCATTCTATCCATTTGTCCATCGTGCAATGGGCATGAAGAGAGCAGTGTCTTTGATCCGACCCATTATGCATGATAAGTAGCTAGTTTCAGACAAATTAATAAATAGTAGCTTGAGTGCATGCATGCAGTCATGCATGTTCGAGGGAGACTAGTGATCGCCTTGCTGAGCTGAGCAAGGATGCAAATGGAAGTACAATGTATGTAGCTAGCTAGGCAGGCAGGCACCTAGCTAGCAGCAACAGCAAAGCCCAAGGAAGAAAGGAGGAGAGAAGCTAGCATGCTGCTGCTCCTATATATATCGATCCCTTCAACTCAGACTTAAGACTCAAAAGAGTGTCGTCGGACACACAGCTTGGATTCATATGTTTGGCTGGCCAGCGGACAGCAACGGCTATACGGAGTATGCTGGTACAGCTAGAGCTACAGATTACAGAGCTGCATAATGGGTCGGAGATTAATTTGAAGCCGATTGCATGGCGCCAACCAAGAACTCTTACGTCTTACCTGCCGGCGGCCGCTCATGAGTCATTGTACATCTTACGACGGCCCAAAAGCAGCCCATCCAGCCATCTCGATGCAAGGCTCAAGGATTTGACGAGATCACATCACGAGACGCGACATGACGACCGGCTGCAAATCACACCATCAAGACTTAAGAATTAAGATCAAGCAAGACTCACGCAAAGCTTAGGAACCAGTGATAGCTCGGTCTTGTAGTTTGTAGGAACAAGGTTCCGATTGGGCTAATTGATGCTAAACAACTGGTTAGCTGGTGAAAGATTTTTTTTTTATATTGTATTACTTCAAGATTGTACTTACATTCATGAACAAACGAAACAAATTTTTCTAGTGTTTAACAATGTTTGTGCTGTAATTCCCTCTGGAAACAGGATAATGGATCGCATGACGGCTTAAGTTTATATGCTAACTAGGCACGTCGTTGTTTGCCACGTAGTCAGTGGTGAAAAGTGTGCCTAACCCATACTTAAACCCTGTAAAGTTGTTATAAATATTGTACCTCGAATTAATCCTTCTGGTTACGCCGTGCAATACATAGATTCAATTCACAAAGGTGAATAAACCTGGAAGAAATATACATATCTTGGGCTGTGATAGTTGCTTTCCTTCAGAGGATCTTCTGTACAGCTAGCGTACGCTGATGAGTTGGATCATTGCGTGCTAGACCGACTTATGAGCTAGTGGAGAAACTTTGTGGAAATACTTATTTTTTAGATTAACTTCGTGTAAACACAAAATGAGCCAATTTTCAAACAAAAAAATGATGTGTCGGATACGGTATCTCTATCTCTACTACTTCTAATTAGGAGTGAGTGCCAGTCGTTCGTTCTGTACTCTCACCACTCCGGCCATACTTCCCTTTACCTTTTTCCAGTCACATCAATGACAATACAGTCCCACAAACCCTTTGTCCCACCTCTCAGTTATCGAACGTCATGGAGGTCGTGGAACTCGCCAGTCGCCACAATTACCAGCACCCCTCGACCTGCACACACGTGCGTACCAGCGAGCAACCCAAACAAAAGCTTCCTCTTCTCTCCTTTCTACGGCATCTTGTAGTTTATGATGGCCAGGAGCACGGCCCACGCGATGCAGGGCTTTGCCAGGTCGCCGGCGACTGGGTTCACGCCGTCGAACCCGCGTGTGCACGCCGCGTCACCACCAGCCATGGCAACGCATGCCGCCAGCCCGCCCCTGGCCACGTCCAGCCACGCCATCGCCATCGCCAGCTGTGCCGCAAATGGCGCGAGCGTAGCGGCCCGGCGACGATGGAGCCCGCCCTTAACCGTGGCCGCAGCACTCTCTGTAAATTTAGGTTTGTTACAACTGAACTTATCAGTTTACTGTGATTTCTGTTGGAAGCCGGATTGGATAATTAGGGTTTTTTGAGGATAATTGTATTTTCTGTTGAAAGCCAACTTTTTGAACCAGAATCGCTGCTATATAAGCCAATCTTTTTAGTGTGTGTAGCTTTGTTTAGTCATTGTAACATCCCGAAAAAAAAGTAATATAAAAATAAATATTTTAAATTTGAAAATATTTATTTATGAGTTTTATTGACTTTATTGGTTCTTATTTGAATTTCCTTGGATTTATGCTTTGTATGAAAAATCCAACAAATGAAATTAAAGAATGAAAATGGTAAAAAGGTAAAATGGTAAGAAGATAAAAGGTAAAAGTAAAATATTGAAAAGTTTATATATTTAAAATCATTTTAGCTGGTACATGAATTTTTAATGCATAGCATAGTGAATAAAAAGTTGAAAAGACATCCCTTGACCTCCAAATAGTGCAAGGACAGATTTATTATAAAATTTTCGAAAATCATCTACACCTGAAAAATTTACCATGATTCCCACAATACAGTATTTACCTCTGGTAAAAGTTGTAGAAATTTATCATGTCATCTAAGCCGTTTTAAAATTTATAAACAGAGGCATTGGAAATCTGTAAATCAGCATGTCAGAATTTATATAAAATAAATATAAAATATTTTAACTTAAAATTTTTATGATAGGATCCTTGATCTAAATATAACTCGAAATAAAAGTTTCAAAAATAAATAATAATGGTTTCACCTTTAATTAAATCAAAATCTAAAATCAAAATTACGAGCGATTAGCACAAAGTCGAATTGTAATTAATTAACCATGCGGTATTTTAATCCCAAAATTTTACTGGAAGCTAAACACTCCCAGTAGACCATGGTAAAGAAGTTTCGAAATTTTCCAACTTGGTTCATAGCAGTTTTCATGTCCAGTACTAGAGCCATACCTTTTTC
The DNA here is from genome assembly GCA_036346275.1 of Otatea glauca. Classification (NCBI taxonomy): domain Eukaryota; kingdom Viridiplantae; phylum Streptophyta; class Magnoliopsida; order Poales; family Poaceae; genus Otatea; species Otatea glauca. The sequence continues at coordinate 60,782,156 of CM070721.1, forward strand.
CTGTTCTTTGTGGGACACCTTGCCAATTCCAGAGACTTCCTTCGTGAGACAGCAGCACAAGTGTTAAGCCAGCCTTTTCATTCTCACGCCACAACCAGCAAGCTCCAAGCCTTGTAAGCCAAATGCAAGAGCTAGCTAGCCATTGATTCATCCTCATGCCAAAGCACAAAGCCAGTCGTTTGAGCAAAAGCAAGCTCAGCCATTCATCTCCTCCACATGAGCTTCATTCAGTGAGCGCAGAACCAGAGAAAATCAAGGAGGCCAAGCAATCTCAAGCCGAGGCTTCCTTCCTCCACTGCGCCATTGCCGCCACAAGTAAGCGACGGGGAGAAAGCCGATCAAGCAAAATCGGTGAGTCACTCTCAAATTCCTCGCAACCGTGGCGTCTCTGAGCATCACTAAACTCATTCCGCTCATCGATTTCACCTCTTCTTGCCTGTAGCGCCGCCGCGCCCCATTTTTTCTTCCTCGGCTCAGGCTCACGGTGGCGGCCCAGCTCGTCATTTCTCCGAACGAACCAACCCCCAAAATAGTACGCCCTAGCCTCACTGATGCTCACATCGCTACCGATTCGGCCGGAGACTTACCCCTTCCTTTTCTCCGGCGACCTCCACCATTGCCGCCGCCCCCCTCTCGGTGGCAACTCACTCTGGCCATCTCCGGCAACAACCGACCCCACCATCGGGTGCGCCGTGGCGAGCTGGTGCTCGAGGTGCCCTCGGCCGAGCCCCTCCGTCGTCGTAGCCTCGCCCGCGAGCTGCCCTAGCCGGAGCTCTGCACTCTCTCACTGCGCGGCGGGTCCGGCTTGTCAGTGAGTGAGCTCTTCCAGTTCAAATCAGTGAAAGACGTTTCGTGTACTGTGAAAACGTATTTTTGATTTTCTTTGGAATTTCATACCCGAGGCAATTTAATTAGCTATATCTTTTGCATTATAATTCCAAATGGAATGAAACAAAGTTCTAAAATCATCTAAAATCTTGTAGTTACATAATATGCAAAAACATTTTGAAAAAACAGTATCGGGTTAATTTGAAATTCAAATTGGAATGAAAGGGCTCAATGTATTCTACATATTAAAATGTTGTAGATAAACTTAGAATGTCATGAAAACAATTTTATTAGAATCTTTATACATCCAGGAACTCAAATATATAAAAATATTTATATTTTACCTTTGTTTAAATCATTTCCCATTAAAGGTTATTCTCAATAGAATAAATAATCAAAAATGGATAACTTGTATGAAAGAAAACTAAAATAAATAAAATTGAATTATAAACACTTGAATGACAGTAAGATACCTTATTATGCTAAAATAATTAAGGTATGAACTTGCTTTAGATATGTGATATGAATAATAGATGGTTTAAATGGAAAATGTATATATAAGTAACTAATATATAAATGAAGTTCATAAATAAGTAAAAAGGTAAGTGAAAAGCTCTTTAGTACTATGTTATCTGTTACAACAAAAATAACCATAGTGAATTGTAGTCTGTACTTAAATTCTTAAGTAATATATATCTCCATATTATATATATATATTTAAAGAGTTGAGTATAATCAACCAGGTGTGAAGAGAATATCTTAAGTAAATCCTAATGCATGAATAATTAGTTCCTGAATGCCTTGCATGATCAGATCATGTAGTATAGCAAGAATCATTATCATAAGGTCGTAAATTAACATTTAACCTAATAATCGAAGTTTCAATACTTGTATAATCCAAATAGTCATAACTTCCACAAATGAACTTCGAATTTGACAAAATTAAATCCTAGAATCTTGAGAAGTAATATCCTTACTAGTTATGCAAAAGTACTTCATGCTTGTACAAGTTTGAACTAAGTCCATATTAGGCCCTAGTGATCATTTATATGGAAAACATTTCGGATAAAAGCCAAATATCACAAAACTAACTTTAAAACGCTCTTATAGTCATTCCAGGTTTATACCTGAAAAATGGATAGATTATCTTATAAGGTGTAATCGCAAACTTAAATCGGAAATCGAGCCTTTATTGTGTAAAGTTAGAAACGCTTAAGCATTTTCAGTAGCTTATAAAGTATCTTGTCCAAATGAAAAGAATTATGAAAATAGTGTAGAAATACTCTGTAAAGTGCATACTACTGTATTTTAAAGAAAGTGTTTTGTTATACTATGTTTTACATGTAAAATGAACTAGCAACATAACCCTACGTGTTATGTTTACTAAAGTAATAGAATCACTTAAGCCTTTTCGACAGCCCGTAGAATGTCTCATCTAAATGGTAATGTTATGAAGATCAGTTCAGAAACGATGTTTAGGATATGCAATACTATGTTCTAAGAAAATATTTTATTTATAACTTATGGTTCATATAGTTTTTGCTTATGCAAAACCCTAATATGATAAGAATAGTTGTAGCCATTTTTGGCCGATTGCGATCAACGTAAACTTTAGTGCCATGATAGCTTTTTCAGCAATGCATTTAGCTCTTTAGCTAAACATTATAATTCATAAAATTTGTTTAGAAACATTATCCAAAGTATATACTATATTATTATGATGAAATAACCATATTTCATCACGCTTTCCATATAAATCGTGTTAGTTAAATAACGCTAAGTATTATGTTTTCTAAGCTTTATAATATGAATCGGTAGTAATGAAAAAGTCTTTAATAAAGATATTTGTAACTTCAGAACTTTCTTAAAGACCATGAATATGGAACCAGTAGCCTATCTTAGCAAATCTAACATATTTGAAACCTCTTATTATGCTTGATCAGCAAGGGTTAAGTGCTATTTGTTCATATCATCTAGCATAATGATCTAATATCTTAATTTTATTAATCCAAATAATTTTAGCATCTATAATTCGAAGTTATAAAAGTAAGAATTCATAGTTTTTAGCCTCTTGAATTCGTAATTCAAGAATAGATAATCTTTTAAAGGAACCTTGCTTTGTTCATCATGAAAGCCATTAGCTGCATGAGTGTATAATTATCTAAATCATGAGATGTGAAATCATCCAATTCAACCCTAAAGCGTTCCTGTTTTCTGTAGTGAATCTTTATTTGATTTGCTGTTTGTTTCCTTTTTGCCCTTATTAAAGTTGGATATTTGCTATATTTCCGATTGATCGACGTGTAGAATCCGACATCTCTTCCTCCATCTTTGTCTCCGTCAGCCGTGACCTCGTCTTCACCGTAAGCAATGATTAAGCAAGGCAAGCGCCCCTTGACCATCTTGATCCCAGTATTTGATTTGCACTGTATTTACTAAATTGTTTCATGCATGCGTTTACTTTCTGTAAATTCGCTATTTTGTGGTATTGGTAGATATACCTGTTGTCAGATGAAACTCCTTGATAATTATAGAAATGTGAACCTTGATAACCATAGAATAGGGCTAGACATTACTTAATGCCAAAATTGGGTATATGCGATCTTATTAAACCTGCTTAGCCATGCTTTAGCTTTTTGCGAGGCAGATGATCATGATTAAAATTGTTTCCTGAAATGTTTTATATAAAACCTAAATGGTCCTTTCTGGGAAAATGGTTGCTGGTAGTTTGTTAAAAACCCAAAATAAAACTATGGTTTAATGCGGGCGATTATTGGCAATAGCCGGATGTGCAGACGGGTTTGCACGTAGTGTAGGGTGGAGTATCGTCTGTGTCGGATTAAGGACCGAGCAAATGGGATGTTGTAGATCCATGTTTTCGTGCAACCACAAGGGCTTGTATGGGCGGGTCTTAGCCTAATAAGTTGTTTAGATGTGGCTTTGCATCTATGGAAGGCGGGAGATTGCACAGGCATTCCGGTCAGTGCATGCAGTAGGGTTTCTACATACCAATGCAACGGTGTACGCCTTGCCCTGGACAGAGACGTGGTGTTGTGTGTGATAAATGTGGATCCACGGCTTGGGTGAGTGTCTCTGTCTTCAGGGCGAGGGTTGTTTGAATAAGTCCTTAAGATAGAAGGTAGGAATTAGCCAGCGCTATTAGAGGCAGTGCTAATCTCTCGGCATGGCCCAGGTTGTTGGGATGGCAACAATCTCTCACGATCATGCCGTGATTGGCTCACCATTTGTAACCATATATTATCGCATGTACTTCGTTTATATAGCAATAAACAATCACCAGAAAAGCTGTCGCTTTTGCAGCACCAAGACTATCTCGTGTCCACTCGTGTACGTGTGTGCGTTCATCGTCCTCTCGTCGAGGCCGGAATTCTCTCAATTGGTATCAGAGCCCAGGTTCTCGCCGTCGCCATGGCATCGCAGTCGCCTTCCAAGAAGCCGCAGACTGGTGGTGGCTCCGGCGAGGAGAAGGTCCAGCCGTCGCGTTCGCCGCCACGTCGCCGTGGTCGCTCACACAGCCGCCGCTCGCGCAACCGGGACTCCGGGTCGCGCGTCGTCGAGCGCGTCATCGAGCGGTCGTCCGCGAACGTCGCGTGGCCGATGCTGACCCGGACCAACTATCCGGAATGGGCCCTGGTCATGGAGGTGAACTTCCAGACCCTCCGCGTCTGGGACGCCGTCCACCACGGCATCTCCGACGATCCCGACGAAGACGAGTACCACGACGATCGACAAGCGATGTCGGGCCTCTTGCGTTCGGTTCCATCCGAACTCGGGGCACCTCGCCACGGCGACACCGTGAAGCGTGCCCGGGCGCGGTCGGGGCGCCGGATCGGCGACGAAGCGCGCGCGATGCGAAGCGCGCAGCAGCTCCGCCGGACCGCCAACCTCACCTTCAAGGAAGGGAGTCCGTCATCGACCGGGGTCCGCATCATCTGCGCCGCCACCAACCTTCGCACCCTTGGCGACAACATCACCGACACCGAGGTAGTCAAGAAGCTGCTGCGCAGTCGTCCCAAGGAGCCTGAACCAGGCCGCCGTCGCCATCGAGATGTTCGTGGACCTGAACAAGGCGACGATCGAGGATGTGATCGGTCGCCTGCGCGTGTTCGAGGAGCGCGACAAGCCGCCACAGATCACGGACGCCATGGGCGCCTGATGCTCTGCGAGGAGGACTGGAGGCCCGCCGCAAAGGTTACCGTGAGCAGGAGAGCTCAGGGAGCGGATCTGGGTCCGGCGGCCGTGGCAAAGCGCCGTGGGCGCGACGACGCGACGAGGCATCGGCGGCCGTGATGGCCAAAACACGGCGGCGAGCCGCACGCCGGCGGCGGCAAGCCGCCCTCGAGCGATCATTGCAATACTGTGGCAAAAGCGCCATTGGGCCAAAGATTGCCGCGGAAGAAGAAGGGTGCGGCTCATGTCGCGCAGGCCGAGGAGGACGAGCATGCGCTGATGTACATCGCCGCGGAAACTGAGGTAACTGCGCCGCCCATGTCATGCTCACACCCCAGGTCGCCGTCGCCTGCGGTTGAACCACAAGCCCGCGTCCACCTCGTCGAGCGCAAGGTTCTCCTCCACCTCAGCGAGGAAGAGAAGGAGGCCGTGGGACCTCGCCGCTGGGTGCTTGACACCGGCGCGACGAACCACATGACGGGGACGCGTGCGTTTTTCGCCGAGCTGAACACCAGCGTCACCGGCACCGTCAAATTCGGCGACGGCTCGGTGGTCGACATCGAGGGCAAAGGCACCGTCCTCTTCGCGTGCAAGTCCGGCGAGCACCGTCGGCTTGATAGGGTCTATTACATCCCACGCCTCACCACCAACATCATGAGCCTTGGCCAGATGGACGAGGACGGGTTCAAGGTCGACATCGAGTCCGGCATCCTGCGCCTCTACGACCTGCAGCGGCAACTGCTGGCGAAGGTGCATCGGTCACCAAGTCGGCTCTACTTCCTCGACATGAACATTGCTGCCCCGGTGTGCCTCACCGCACGGGTCGGCGACGTGGCGTGGCGTTGGCACGAGCGCTACGGCCACCTCAACTTCCAGGCGCTGCGCAAGCTCGGGCGCGGTGAGATGGTGAAGGGGCTGCCGGCGATCGACCACATCGGCGGTCTGCGAGGATCGCGTCCTAGCGGCAAAAGAGGACGCCGTTCGCAGTCGCCAAGTACCGGGCTCAGGAGGAGCTCGAACTCGTACATGGTGACCTCTGCGGCCCGATCTCGCCATTAACGCCGGCCGGGAACGCCTACTTCCTGCTGTTGGTCGACGACATGAGCCGTTACATGTGGCTCACGCTGTTGCGCTCGAAGGCAGATGCACCGGCAGCGATCATGGCGTTCCAGGCGCGTGTCGAGCGCGAAACCGGCAAAAAGCTGAAGGTACTTCATACCGACAATGGTGGTGAGTTCACGTCTGTGCAGTTTGGCGAATACTGTGCAGGAGAGGGAATTCAACGACACTTCTCGGCGCCGTACTCGCCACAGCAAAACGGCGTTGTCGAGCGCCGGAACCAGATGGTCGTGAACACGGCGAGAAGCATCTTGCGTGCGCGTGGCATGCCGGGACACTTTTGGGGAGAGGCGGTGCACACCGCTGTCTTCCTCCTGAACCGGGCGCCCACCAGCGCGCTTGACGGGCTGACACCGTACCAGGCGTGGTACAAGAAGAAACCGCCCGTGCACTTCCTCAAGGTGTTCGGGTGCCTTGCCTACATCAAGAACCTGCGTCCACATCTCAGCAAGCTTGATGACCGCGGGCAGAAGGTCGTCTTCATCGGCTACGGGGCGGGTCGGCGCATCGCTTCTCGACCCGTCATCAAGCGCGTCCATGTCTCACGCGACGCCGTCTTTGACAAGAACGCGCGCTGGGACTGGGGAGAAGCGTCGACGGCGGGCAGCGAGGACTCCTTCACGGTGGAGTACGACTACGACCTGAGGAGCCGCGTCGAGGTGGCTGTACCTAGGTCGCCTTTGCCGGGCACACCGTCCTCATCGGGCGCACCATCTTCTACAGGCGCCCCGGCTGCACAAGGGACGTCGTTCGTACCTACCTCACCATCGACTGCTCCACGAACTGTGATTCCACCACCAGCAACACCTGCTGCCGGGCCACGCATCGAGTTCGCGACGCCGCTCACCACTGACCTGAACTTCGACGCTGATGAAGGGAAGAGGGAGCTCCGGTACCGGACGCTGGACAACATCCACAGTGTGGGTGCAGCACCCGGGCTGGTGCACCACGACGTCGAGGAGGCTGAGCTGCACACCGTGAGCGTGGAGGAGCCCAGGACTTTGAAGGAGGCCGACGGTGACCCAAATTGGGTTGCCGCGATGGAGGAGGAGCTGTCCTCGATCCGCGACAACAAGACGTGGTCGCTGGTTGAGCTCCCGCGTGGTCACCGCGCCATAGGCCTCAAATGGGTGTACAAAGTAAAGCGTGATGAGAATGGCAACATCGTCAAGTACAAGGCTCACCTCGTCGCCAAAGGCTACGTGCAGCAGCCTGGCATCGACTTCGACGAGGTCTTCGCACCAGTCGCTCGACTCGAGTCCGTGCGACTGCTTCTTGCCATCGCTGCGCACCACGGCTGGGGCGTTCACCATATGGACGTGAAGTCGGCGTTCTTGAACGGTGAACTCCAGGAGGAGGTGTCGTTCAACGGCCCCGGGTTCGTCGACGGCAAGAACAAGCACAAGGTGCCGACTCCATAAAGCGTCAGACGGACTCTGTCGGGCTCCACGGGCCCGGAACCGAAGCCGGGCGCACGATGGGGCTCAGCTTCGCTCGCTGCATCAACGAACATGGGATGTATACCCGTGGAAAAGGAGCCGCGCGCCTGATCGTAGGCGTGTATGTCGACGATCTAATCATTACTGGAGGTGATGCAGGTGCGGTGAACAAGTTCAAAGTGCAGATGATGAACACGTTCCGCATGAGTGACCTCGGTCTCTTGTCCTACTACCTTGGACTGGAGGTCACGCAAGGTCCTGATGGCATCACACTCCGGCAGAGTGCCTACGCCACCAGGATTCTCGAGAAGGCAGGGCTGGCTGGGTGTAACTCGAGTGCCACGCCCATGGAGATGAAGCTGAAGCTGCTGAAGGATGGTGAAACGCCGAGCGTGGACGCCACCGAATACCGCAGCTTGATCGGCAGCTTGAGGTATTTGTGCAACTCCAGGCCGGACCTGGCATATGCAGTAGGGTACCTCAGCCGGTTCATGGAAGCACCGCGAGAGGAGCACCTCGCTGCTGTCAAACGTATTCTCCGCTACGTGGCAGGTACAGTGCATTGGGGTTTGCACTATCATCCAGCAAAGAAGAATGAAGGCACTCCGAAATTGCTGGGGTACTCCGATAGTGATCTCGCTGGTGACATCAACGATCGAAAGAGCACCAGCGGGCTCATCTTCTTCCTTGCAGGAGGACCGGTTGCATGGCAGTCGGCAAAGCAGAAGGTAGTCGCCTTGTCTTCGTGCGAGGCAGAATACATCGCGGCTGCAGGAGCTGCGTGCGAGGCGGTTTGGCTGGCACGATTGCTAGCTGAGCTCGTCGGAGGAGCGATTCTCGCACCCAAGCTCAAGGTGGACAACAAGTCCGCCATCGCATTGATGAAGAATCCATGCACCATGACCGGAGCAAACACATAGATGTGAAGTTCCATTTCATCCGGAATGCTGCGACAGGAAGCTGATCGACGTTGAGTTCGCCGGGGTGAGCAAAGGTGGGCGACATACTCACAAAGGCGCCGGGCGCATTCGCTTCGTGAGCTCCGCCACGAGATCGGCATTGTAAAGTTAGCGTAGTCTTTTAGGATTTAGGAGGAGATTGTTTGAATAAGTCCTTAAGATAGAAGGTAGGAATTAGCCGCGCTATTAGAGGCGAGGCTAATCTCTCGGGATGGCCCAGTTGTTGGGATGGCAACAATCTCTCACGATCATGTTGTGATTGGCTCACCATTTGTAACCATATATTCTTGCATGACTTCGTTTATATAGCAATAAACAATCACCAGAAAAGCTGTCGCTTTGCAGCACCAAGACTATCTCGTGTCCACTCGTGTACGTGTGTGCGTTCATCGTCCTCTCGTCGAGGCCGGAATTCTCTCAAGGGTTAACGTCCCGGGCTGGTGTAAAGCCACGTCTAGATAATGTAACGGCTCTGTATGATCTCCTTGCCGACACACCAAAGGAAGTGTGTTAATTGTTCTGGCGAAAAGGTTGATCATTCCTTGTGGGTAAAGTGTACACCTCTGCAGAGTGTAAATCTAATCGATTAGCCGCGTCCACGGTCAGGGACACTTGGGGAAAATCCTCCCAATGTTAGAGTATTTGGTATTTTCTAAAATGGGTTTGGTCTGAACTTGTTTTTAGCAACTGTTGCTTTTTGTCGAAGGGCTGACATTGATGGACCTTATGGTTTGGTTTATTTCGAACTCACGTCATGGAGGACTGTGAGTATTACTTAATGTTGTATCTATTTTCTTATCAATCAACTTGCTTTTATAAATTTCGTTTGCAAATGATAACTTGTTTTACAATTCAATTTCGCTTTATGCAAATTAACTGTACTAGCCTTTCCTTTTAAATGGCCTGCATATATTATAGGTTTTGCTCAAGTCTTGCTGAGTACGTAAAGTACTCACCCTTGCTTAATTATTATTTTTAGGTGGAAGTTAGCGAGGCTTCGAGTCTCTTTCGTCGCAGGTTGCGGGATTTTCTTCGTCGTGTTCTATCTGGAGTTTATGCCTTGTCAGTTGCCTGCGGGTCGGATGGGCAAACTACAAGATAATATTTCTTTTGCTGCTTTATTCTCTGAGTTGTAGCTTTTCCTTTATGTATTAGTTTCCGCTGTAATTAATTGTGGTGTGGTTGTGATTCCAATTGTTGTAAACATGTGAGTGCTAGCTACTGATCCAGGGAATAGCACAGTAATCACATGGAGGTTCCTGTTCATCAGAACGGGGTCTCACAGTCATCGTCTCCCTCTACGTGTAGCCTAGAGTCGCTTCAGCTCCGTCCAGCATTTTACATCAAGATCATGGAGGACATGTTGGGGACTTGGGGTATACCGAAGAGGAGGTGCTCTTTTGAAAACAATCACTCCTCCAGGTATTATTGTTCATTCTCCCTGTTTATAAGAAGATATCTATTGGGCCTCACGTGTACTTCAAGAAACGGCATAGGTTGAAGAAAAACGATCTCGGTTGAGTTCTAGGTCGACCTTGGGCCGGCATAGTCTTTGTGGTAGACCTTTCAATCGAAAATCAATTCTGTCTAAAATGGATAGAAGTCGTGCTATTTTTGTTGCTTGAACGGCGGAGGATGTCACAGTACGCAATGTTGCCACAAGGATCAGCACCAGCTAGCTAGTGATGCCATTTATTTCAACTTTATTTTCTCAGTTTTTATTCGGATCTTATGCACTACTGCTCAAATTCTCGAGCTTCAAAGGACATGACGATCTTCAGCTCGAACTCCTTTCCGACGACAAGCGAAAGCCCGCCGACGTGCGCGACGCCGAGCGTTCCACTCTGCGCGTACTGGGTGCCGGCGACCGAGTTCGCGTCCACCTCGACGCCGTTGACGTAGACGGCGAACTCCTTGGGTGGCGCCGGCGATTGGAGCCCCAGGAACACCACCTTGCCGATCACCAGCGTCCGGCTCGGCTCGTACGAGTCGTGCACCACATGGGACCTCATTTTGATGCCGCTGCTCTCCATCGCGCAGCTGAATCTTATCAGGCTACACTTGCTCCTCATCCCGACCATCTCCGGCGACTCACCGTCGTCTAAGAACAGCTCCCCGGCGGCCGTGCCGTCCTCGGCGAGCGCGACCAGGAGGTGGAACACGCTCTGGCGCGCGCGCGACGTCGTCAGCGCTTGCTGCTGCAGCGGCAGGATGCTGCCCCCGGCCACGTGCACATTCACCGTGTCCGCGGGCGCGGGGAGCGTCACGCGCTTGCCGGTCCCCGTGGCGACGGCGATGGAGTAGTCGTAGAGGCTGAACCACCGACCGGCCGGGAAGTAGGCGTCGACGGTGGTCGCGCCAGGCTCGAGCACCGGCGACACCAGTACGCCGCGGCCGAGCAGGAACTGCCTGTCCACGCCGTACGTGTTGACGTCGTGCGGGTACGAGAAGAAGAGCGGCCGCGCGATGGGCGCCCCCGTGGTGTGCGCCTCGTACATGAGCGTGTAGATGTAGGGGAGCAGCCGGTACCGCAGCCCGAGCGCCTTCCTCGCCGACCGCGCCACCGACTCCCACAGGTACAGCTCTCGCCGGACGGTGCCGATCGCCGAGTGGTCCCTCGAGAACGGGTAGAACGCGCCAAGCTTCAATCACCAACGCAAAGCTCAAATCAACTTGTCAATGGACAGAACGGTCTGGACCTTAATGTGGTTCGTGTACAACAACTACTGTACCTGAATCCAGCGGTTGCAGAGCTCCTCGGTGGTGTTGCCGCCGAAGCCGCAGATGTCGGCGCCAATCATGGGGATGCCGAAGAGGCCGAAGCTGAGCATGGTGTTGATGGAGTAGTGGAGGTCGTCCCACGACGCGAAGTTGTCGCCGGTCCAGTGCGCGGTGTACCGGCCCGAGCCGACGAACGTGGAGCGGCTCAGCACGAAGGGCCGGCGGCCGGTATCCCTGAGCAGCGCGTAGTGAGTGGCCCGCGCCTCGAGGAAGCCGTAGAGGTTGTGCGCGTCATACTCGGCCACGCCGCCGTGGTGCACGGCGGAGGCCGGCATGGTCTTGTTGTTGATGGGGCGGTGCACGCCCGAGTTGTTGATCTGGTACGGCGGGTCGTCGAGCGCGTTGAGCGGCGCCGGGTTGATGAAGTTGGAGATCTCGTTCATGTCGATCCACAGCCCGTCGACGGGGATGGTCCGCCGGAACGCGGCGATCTCTCGCGCCCAGAACTCGGCGGCGCGCGGGTTCAAGAAGTCCGGGAAGTAGACGTCGCCCGGCCACACCACGCCGAGGTAGTTGGTACCGTTGCGCTTCACGAAGATGTCCTGCTGCATCCCGCGGACGAACGTCCCGTACGTCGTGTTCACGTTGATCCCTGCGCGCGCATCACAAAATCAGCGAAATGCCATGTAATCTCATCATGCTGCAGTCGCCATTTTGATTCTACGACTGACGCGAGCTTGCTTGGTGTACCTGGGTCCAGTATGACCACGTATTTCTGGCCGTTCCAGTGGAGCCGGTCGACGAACCTCCGCAGCCGGTCGGCCGGGAAGTTCACCGGATCCACAGTGAAGTCCTTGAACGCGTCCATGTAGTCGATGTCCATCCACATCACCTCCAGTGGGATCAAGGCCTTGGCGTAGCCGGCCACCACGCCCTCCAGGTCAGCCACGTTCTTGTACCCATACCTGCACTGGTGAAACCCTGCACGTTCCAAGGCAACAACATTCCACAATTTGCGAGTGAGACGGAAGAAACAGAGGGTGCAGAGGCGAGCGCGAGCTGGTTCAGATTGCAAGAAAGCGTATTGGTTTGGCCGTACCGAATGACCAGTACGGCATGGGAACAGGGCGGCCGATGAGCTGGGTGTACTGGTTGACGACGTCGAGCGGGGAGGGGCCGGCGAAGAAGTAGAAGTCGAGCACGCCGCCGATCACCTTGTAGGTGACGTAGGACCCGCCGTAAAGGACGTCCATCCCGTTGCTGTTGAGGAGGAGCACGCCATGCGCCGCGCCGGCACCGCGGGGGGAGCCGTCGGGGGACGCCGACCGCACGTCCATGTAGAACGGGTGCGAGCCGTAGAGGTTGACGTCCACGTTGCTTGCGGCGATGTCCGAATTCCACAGCGTGAACGTGTCGTTGCTCTGCAGCCGGAACGTCCGCTTCGTGTGCTCGCCCAGCCCGTACAGCGACGCCCGGCCGGCCGGTAGCGCTGACGTCACCTCCAAGTACCTGTCGATCATTTGTCGCGGTGATCGATGTACATTCTCCATCGACTGATATGTATGGCAATATAGGACTAGCATTGTTACCGATCCTTGAAGACGAGGGTGGGGGAGGTGTCGAAGAGGACGTCGCCGGTGGAGCGGCGGGAGACGGTGAAGCGGAACGGGGAGGCGTGGATGGTGAAGGTGAGGTCCGAGGCCGCGGCGGAGAGGACGCGGATGCGCGGCGAGGCGGCATCGCGCTGGCACGGTGCACCTAGGAAGACGTCCTCCAGCGTCGGGCGCGGGATGACGTCCTGTGGGACCTCCCATCGCGGGTGGTCAGCGTCGGTGATGCGGACGTGCAGCCGGCTGTCCGTCTCCTGCCTGCCGTCGGCATGACAAAAAAATTAAACAGTGAGCACGAAAGAAATAAAAAGAAAACGGCAAGTTTACTGCTTTCTTTGTGTTCGAATACGTTCTTTCAAATTTTATTTCTGAACACATTTTATTTCATAATTTTAAGGCAGCTGTTGACTATTTTTTAATTCTATATGTCTTCCCTCTATCTATTTATAATGTGATTTGCTACCATACAGACTAAAGTAAGACATATATAATAAAAAGTGATAATACAGTCTTTTATAAATGTATTTTGATAAGAATATAGAAACCTAATTTGAAATTTATTAAAAATAGAAAAAAGTATTGAACTTATTAATTTAGTACAACTAAGATAATTCGTCGTGTGGCCTCCGTATTAGGAGTAGGGGTGTAATTGGATCAGATAAATTTCGATCGACCGATCGGATGTATTTGGATTGGATTTTGATATTTTTTCGGCTAGTCCTCGGATTCGGAATCGGTTTTAGATATTTTGTTTCGGATTCGGAAGATCGCTATCCGTCGGATTGAGATATTCCGAGTCTATTTTCGAATATATCCGAATAATGTTAATAGAATATCCAACCGACATGCCCCCTTAATGCCTAAGTCCAGATATCCGACATCGTCCACTCCCCCGATGGCCCAACCGGTCGACCCCGAGCATCGAGCAGCCCAGCCCCGAGCCCCCGAGTCCCACCGCCGGCCCCCTCCGCTCATCTCGCTGTCTCCCCCCTTCGCCCGTCCCGTTGCCCCTCGGCGCCGCCCTTTGCTCCCACCGCTGCCCTTCGCCCGTCCCTCGGCGCCGCCCTCCGCGTGGAGACGAAGGAGAATGAGATGAGGAGCGTCTGGTCGTGGCCACACGGGTGCGCGGCAACTGCGGGGGAGGCGGTGAGGAGGGTCACCGTGGCGACGAGGTGGAGGAGGCGTCACCGCCATACCCACCGCTGCCACCCTCTCTTGGCCCTCCCTCTCGCTGGTCGTCGCCACCCTCTCGTAACCCTCCCTCCCACCGGCCGCCGCCATCCCTAACGCCAGCCGCCGCCCTCCCTCACACTGCCTCAAATGGATTTGTGAGTTTTGGAACTGTTGAGATTTGGAAGAATACATGGAATGGATGTGTGATTCGGTTGAAGGATCTGTGAGTGCGCGAATCCATGAGCATGCGCGAGATGTAGGGGAGGACGAGTTCATCGGAGGAGGTGGGGTCTTGCAGCGTGGGGGGAGGTCGAGGAAGAAGGAGGGGAGAGCGGCTTTGGGTCGACGAGGAAGCCCTCCCACAGGAACTCCTCCGGTGTGGTGGCCATGATGGGTGATGAGATATGAGGCGGGCGGGTGGGCGATGAGTTCCGTATTGAGTATTGACTATTAGAGATGTTGCGTTGAGACTGGAGAGAGACATGGGTGCATGGGATGGGAGAAGACCCGGTTTTCTAGCGGTTTCTGATTTTGTATCTGACACTATCCGTATCCGATTCTGAATCTGATAAAAAATATGATTTAAAATGTGAAAAAAATGATACCCGACTTAATCCGAACCTTTCACCTCTAATTAGGAGATCGTGCCACCGTAATGTTTACTATTATGTCCAAAGTCTAGTCAACCTATGATAAACTCTGCTCTCGAACAGATAAAAGAAATCATAAACTAAATGCCATATTTTGACCATCATATAGATAATTAAATAGGAAGTTAATTTGTTCAGCAACACAAATTCCAGCCGGAAAAAATAGAGTATCACAAATCCTCCCTAGGCAGCCCTTCGGTTCTATTGTATGGACATTTCTCCTTAGTTTCGGTGGATGGCAGAGCTCCTTTCCATGTTTTAAAAAAAAACATAGCAACGTACCCGCGCATTTGTAAGTGCATCATCTTTAAAACTTTTTAAATAACTTTGCATATTCACTCTGTTTTTTAATACTTGTCACATGTAATCTAAACTTTCTTCCTCAAATACTTGCATAGTAAAACAAAAAATGTAGCGTAACATAACATTTTTCATTTATATCATCATCTCTTAATTTTACTATTGCAATGCTTGTCTCTTTTGTTCAATACTTTCTTTTAGCACACATCACATTGCTTATACCGGTATAACTGAGTGAATACTTGTCGATATACCACTCTCTTAATTTCGTAGAGGTCCACCAAATAAAGAGATATAATATTTTCTCTTTTTTAGTTTTTTAGCTAATTATATATTTTCTTAGCGATAGTAAAAAAATTATATCACTTTTATTACATAATAGTTAATATATATATATATATATATATATATGATATTCTACAGCTGCGTATAGAATAGCTTATTCTAAGCGCTAGCCGGTATTACAGTCCTACCAAACCCGTGCATGGTACTAATTAGCGCAATTGAACCCCCTTCAACTGGTTAGCGTAATGAACTACTCAGTTGACAAAGCCTATCAGTACGTGGCAAAACCAACTAGTAAATGCATTTATAGTTTGTATAGGAATATGTTTTTTCTTTGATTTAGCCATAACTTTTAAATGAATTTGATTTTTGCTTTCAAATTTTACACGGTTATAGAATCTCACCTCTCCTACGTATGGTAATTTTTCGAGATTTTTTTTAAAACTTATACATATATATTTTTATGGATTTTACATAATAAAAGTGGTTTACTACCAAATGAAAACCAAATTACTGATATGTGCAAGATTTTACAATTGAACAGGGTATTTTACATAGGATGTAGTAACACCTTGAGTAATAGGCAGCAAAATGTTATTTTTTGACAGTAAAAGATAGCTTATCCTGCTATTTAACACTTTGTCAATTTCATATCTTTCAAATGTAACTGAGTTCGGTCTTCAAATTTTACAAGATTGTAGAAACTCACCTCCCCTACGTGTGGTAATTTTTTGAGAATTTTTAAAATATTTTACTACAGGTCCAACAAACAAAACTAAATTCTTATTCATGAAAACCACATGTACAAGTTTTTAAAAATTCTAAAAACAATTACCATACATAAGGAAGATGAGATTATATAACCTTGTAAAATTTGAAGACCAAAATCAATATCAATTGAAAGATATGAAAAAGACAAATTTGTATGACTAATGATTTTTTACTATTTAGTGCTTTGTCAATTTCATATATTTCAAATGCGATTGTGTTTGATCTTCGAATTTTACAGCGTTCTAGAAGCTCACCTCCCCTACATATGATACTTTTTTTAATATTTTTAAAAACTTGTACATATGATTTTTATAGATTTTACACTATAAAGATGCTTTACACAGGATATAGAAACACTTTGAATAATATGCGGTAAAATATTATTTTCTAGAGAGTAAAAGACAACATATCTTGTTGCTTAGCACTTTGTCAATTTCATATATTTAAAATATGATTTATTTTGGTCTTTAAATTTTACAGAATTGTAGAAGCTCAACTCCTCTACGTATGGTAATTTTTTGAGAATTGTTCAAATATTTTACTGTAGGTCCGACAAACAGATTTAAATTCTTATTCATGAAAAATATATGTACAAGTCTTAAACAATTCTCGAAAAATTACCATATATAGGAGAGGTAAGATTCTACAAATTTATAAAATTTGAAGACCAAAATCAATATCAGTTGAAAGATATGAAAAAGATAAATTCAGCTAAATAGTGATTTTCACTGTTTAGCGCTTTGTCAAATTCATATCTTTTAAATTCGATTGAGTTTAGTATTCCAATTTTACAGAGTTGTGGAAGCTCACCTCCTCTACGTATGGTAATTTTTTGAGAATTTTTTAAACAATTCACTGCAGGGTCGACAAACAGAACTTACTTCTTGTTCAGAATACCACATGTATATATTTTCAACAATTCTAAAAAAATTACCATACGTAGAAGATGTGAGATTATACAATATTGTAAAATTTGAAGACCAAAATACATCTTAACTGAAAGATATGAAAAAGAAAATTTCAGCTGACTAGTGATTTTTCATTGTTTAGTGCTTTATCAATTTTATATCTTTCAAATGCGATTAAATCTGGTTTTCAGATTTTACAGAGTTGTAGAAGCTCACCTTCCCTACATATGGTAATTTGTTTAGAGTTTTCGAAAACTTGTACATATGATTTTTATGGATTGTACACTATAAAGGTGCTTTACACAGTATACATTAACACTTTGAGTAACAGGCAGTAAAATATTATTTTTTGGATAGTAAAAGATAGCATATCCTACTGTTTAGAACTTTGTCAATTTTATATCTTTCAAATATGATTGAGTTTGATCATCAAATTTTACAGGGTTGTAGAAGCTCACCTCCCCTATGTATGGTAATTTTTTGTGACAATTTTTCAAACATTTTACTGTAGATCCGACAAACATACCTAAATTCTTATTCATGAAAACTACATGTACAAGTTTTAAAAAATTCTTAAAAAATTACCAAACACAGGGGAGGTGAGATTCTACAACTCTATAAAATTTGGATACCAAAATCAATCTTATTTGAAAGAAATGAAATTAACAAGCGCTAATCACTTATGAAAAGTAAATTGTGTGTTTTTCATATTTTTCAAATGCAAGTGAGTTTGCTCTTCACATTTTACAGGATTATAGAAGTTCACATCCACTACGTATGGTAATGTTTTAAGAATTTTTTAGAACTTATACATATTGTTTTTACGGACTTTATAAGATAATGATGGTGTACTATCAACTGTTCTGTATAGGAAATTAGTCCCACATCGCTCGCGGATGTTCGTCAATACCTGTTTATATAGCCAAACTGGCATTATTCTCTCGATCAAAGTGATACATGTAATGTTAGCAAAGGTAGAGCTATATATGTGAACCCTGCTGCACTATGTGTTGATGGACTCGGACACCTTACCATTTAACACCACAATCACTTTTGTGCTCTTTTTACTCACAGTCGTTGATGATTTTACAAACTGAGACAGAAGAGTTTACCCCTTGTAATTTTTTTGTCAACACGAACCCAGAATCTTCTGAAGGTGAAAGTGCAGAATCATAATTGAGAGGAACTTCCCTGTAGAGCACCCAGATCGTTGAAGAAATTGTAAAGGAGGATGCTTATCAGAACCCAGGAAATTAAGAAGAAAAAAAATTGGGCTCTTTATAAGCACTTCCCAATCTGCATTGCTTGACCTTGAGCTGAAATTATATTGTTGAAATCTGAGTGCTCACTTGTGCTGTCCGAAAGATTTGTTTGCACTGACCACAGACATATGTGGTGAGATAATCAGCCGTGCTCCACGATACAAGATTTTACCTTTATTTCAAGCAAACGAAGAACTAGCTGCAGTTCAAATCTTGTTCCCGAGACACTAGCTTCGACTTGCAAAATTTGAATACTAAAATCAATCTCATATGAAAAAGATAAATTCGGCTGATTAGTGATTTTTAACTATTTAGTGCTTTGTCAAATTCATATCTTTCAAATGCGATTGAGTTTGATATTCAAATTTTACAGGGTTGTAGAAGCTCATCTCCCCTAAATATGATAATTTTTTGAGGATTTTTGAAAACTTGTATATATGATTTTTATAGATTTTACACTAAGGATGCTTTACACAGACATAATAACAACTTGGGTAATAGATAGTAAAATGTTATTTTCTTGATAGTAAAAGACAGCTTATCATGTTGTTTAACACTTTGTCAATTTTATATCTTTCAAATACGATTGAATTTGGTCTTTAAATTTTACATAGTTGTAGAAGCTCACATTCCCTACATGCGGTAATGTTTTGAGAAATTTTCAAATATTTTACTGTAATTCCGGCAAGTAGAACTAAATTATTGTTCATGAAAACCATATGTACAAGTTTTAAAAAAATTCTAAAAAATTACCATACATAGGATAGGTGAGATTCTACAACCTTGTAAAATTTGAAGACCAAAATCAATATCTGTTGAAAGATATGAAAAAGACAAATTCAGTTGAATAGTGATTTTTTACTGTTTAGCATTTTGTAAATTTCATATCTTTCAAATAAGATTGAGTGTGATATTAACATTTTACATAATTGTAGAAGAACGCCTATTTTTTAAGAATTTTTTAAACAATTTAATATACGGCCAACAAACAGAACTTAATTCTTGTTCTTGAATACCACATGTATATATTTTCAACAATTCTCAAAAAATTACTATACGTAGAAGAGGTGAGATTATACAACATTGTAAAATTTTTAGAACAAAACACGTCTTAGATGAAAGATATGAAAAAAACAAATTTAGCTAACTAGTGATTTTCACTGTGTAGTGCTTTGTCAATTTTATATCTTTCAAATGCAATTGAGTTTGATCCTCAAATTTTCTAGAGTTGTAGAAACTTATCTCCCCTACATATGGTAATTTATTTAGAATTTTTTAAAACTTGTATATATAATTTTTTATGAATTTTACACTATAAGAGTGCTTTACACATGATACAGTAATATTTTGAGTAATAGACAATAAAAAAAAATTTTGGGCAGTAAAAGACATCATATCCTACTTTTTAGCACTTTGTCAATTTTATATCTTTCAAATACGATTGAGTTTGGTTTTCAAATTTTTTAAGATTGTAGAAGCTCACATTCTCTACGTATGGTAATCTTTTAAGAATTTTTCAAATATTTTACTGTAGATCCGACAAACATAACTAAATTCTAATTCATGAAAACTACATGTACAAGTTTTTAACAATTCTTAAAAAATTACCACACATAGGGGAGGAGGTGAGATTCTATAACACTATAAAATTTGAATACCAAAAACAATCTCATTTGAAAGATATGAAATTAACAAGCGCTAACCAGTGATAAATAGTAAATTTGTGTTTTTTTCATATCTTTCAAATGCTAGTGAGTTTTTCTTCAAATTTTACAGGGTTGTAGAAGCTCACATCCTCTACGTATTGTAATTTTTAAAGAATTTTTCAGAACTTATACTTACTGTTTTCGCGGACTTTATACGATAATAATGGTGTATTGCCAACTGACTGTTCTGTATAGGAAATTAGTCTTACATCGCTCGCGAAGGTTCGATAATACCTGTTTATGTAGCCAAGCTGGCATTATTCTCTCGATCAAAGTGATACGTGTAATGTTAGCAAAGGTAGGGCTATATCTGTGGACCCCGTTGCACAATATGCTGGAGGTGATGGCCCGAGCACCTTACCCTTTAACACTGGATCACTTTTATGACTTTTTTTACTGACAGTCGTTGATGATTTTACGAACTCAGACAGTAGAGTTTAATACCTTGTAATTTTTTTGTATATTACTATCGCACATGCATAATTTTTCTATCATGCTTCTTACCTTATACTACAATGAAAAATTTTAACTTTACTAGCCATCTTATTTTTAACCAACTAATAAATACACTCTAGTTTTGACCGAGTCATACATTACTATCTTGTTTAGTACAATTTACTATAAAACAACGAAACAAAATTAGTATGAATAAGTAACGTAATCAAATCTACTAATAAATGTGTTTCGTAATTTGTAAATATATATATTTATTCTTTATTTTTGCTATAACTTATTATTTGTAGCTCCGATTTATGAATGGTTTTTATCAGTAGATTACTCATGACGAGAGGAACAGAATGGTATAAGTCCCACTAATAAACAGTAAATTGATATTCATTTAGCAGTAAAATTTAATTTATGCGAAGTTTATTACCAAAACTTATATTATGTTGTTCCTCTCATTGTTAGTAATCTACCGGTGAAATTCGTTCATGAATCGAAACTGCGAATAAAAAGTTATAGCTAAAACAAAGAAAAAATACATTCATGTACAAATTAGAGAACACATTTATTAGTTGGTTGGCCACAGTTCCGACACAGTAATAGCTTCATTAGTTATTTATAGTAAAATTTAGTAAACAACGTAGTAAACGATAATGTATAAAATAGTAAAATCCAAACACTGATCCTACACACATCAGTATGCAGGGGATGTGAGTTTCTACAGCTCTGTAAAATTTGAAAACCAAACTCAGTCGCATTTGAAAGATATGAAATTACAAGCGTTAATTAGTGATGAATAGTAAATTTGTTATTTTCATATCTTTCAAATGCGAATGAGTTTGGTATTCAAATTTCACAGACCTGTAGAAGCTCACATCCACTATCTTTGGTAATTTTTTGAGAATTTTCAAAATTTATACATATAGTTTTCACAGACTTTTATTTTCAAACGACTAAAAAACTTTATGTACAAGTTCTAAAAAATTATCAAAAAATTACCATACGTAGGGATGTGAGTTTCTACACCCTGTAAAATTTGAATACCAAACTCAGTCGTATTTGAAAGATATCAAATTGACAAGAGGTAATCAGTGATAAATAGTAAATTTATCATTTACACATATTTCAAATGCGGCTGAGTTTGGTATTCAAATTTACAGGGCTATAGAAGCTCACATCCCCTATCTATGGTAATTTTTTGAGAATTTTTTAGAACTTATACATATAGTTTTCATGTATTTTTACTGCAAATTAACTGATCTGTGTAGTATTTTTCTAATTATACTGTATGATAGTAATTTCTAGCTGTAGATGTAGTAATTTCATGTTATAAAAATAATAATTTCTTTTACCAATCAATAAAATTACTGTTTGATAGCTATACTTATATCATTTTATTCCTTTCATCGTGAGCAAACTACCGGTGGAAACCATTTGCAAATCCGAGTTACCCATAAAAATATATGGCTAAAATAAAAAAAATAGATTCATATACAAAATACAATACGCATTAATTAGTTGTGTTGACCAACGCATTAACTGATAACAAATTTGGTAGTAATTGCATCTATTGTTCTACAGTAAAATATATTCTTGATTTACTACCTGGTTGAATTTCTCAGTATGGTGTTGTTTGCATGCGCTTCTTAGTACGTTTTGGTCAGCGCGTGAAATAGCTTAATCTGCACGTAAGAGCAGATTAGCGCTACCGTGTCTCTCTCTCTATATATCAAATTCCTTACTTTATTTTTTTCTTCTGAAATTAGCATATTTATGGTATTTTAATTCTGAATAAAACAAAAAAAATTATATTTTTCACTTCTTGTGGAATTAAAAAATAATCCTTAATTTCCTTTTATTTGTATACTTATGTAATATTCGTTGTTACTTTTTCATTAATTTCGAACTTCAATTTTAATTTAGAGTTAAAATCAAATAGCTAATTTCCTTTTGTTGTTTATTCCGAATTTATGCTAATTTTTATAGTTATTTTTTATTTAATTTTGCATATCAGTTTTATATTAGAATTTGTATACAAATCCAACTGAATTTATGTTATTTTTTATTATACTTGGTATGTACTATTTCTTTTAATTCAAACCGTTATGGATAGACGTTTAGATGTTTTTCTTTAAATAATAACATCTAATGACTACTATAATTCAATTTAGTTAAGGCCCACTAGATTAAGATATTTTGCTCTTTCATGAGAATTTCTAGCATATTCCTATATTTTGTTATAAAGATCCGACGGTGGTTGTAATTAGGGTCCACCAGATAAAAGGCTAGATGTTTAGTTTTTTGTGAGAATTTATAATATATTTCTCTTTTTTCTTAGCAACTCTTAATGAGTTTTTAATATATAATAGATGAAATCAGCGACAATGAGAAATAGATAGTAAGACAATATCGTAATGAGTTGTTGGTTTAACTTGTATTAACGGAGGGAGTACCTAGGTTGATGGACGATTAACTGGGGAAAAACTTGTTGGGAAACCACGTGGCCCAATGAAAGCCCACGATGGTCTCTTAGCCGAAACCCTAGGCGACTACTATATAAGGAGGAGAGGGTCCCCCTATGTACAAGCAACCACAAAGCAATAAAGAATTCTGTCGCTGTTCTCCTTAAACCTGTGTCTCTCTTGTCTTTCTGTTCTCCAATTCAGATCTGTTCGGGAACCCCAGACTATTCGATAGCGAGGTTCTTCAACACGTTATCAGCACGAAGCTCTACCGACGAACGGATTGAAAAGGTGAGAAAAGGTGGGATTCGACGATTAAATCTAATCGCACTTGATTCTGTGCATGCATCTATCCTACGTAGCACGAAGCTACACGACGAACGCTCGAAGCTACTCAGTACAACACGAAGCTACATTACTATTCATCCAAGAAAGAAAGAAAAAAATGTTCGGTGGCGCGATTCCGTGACGGCTTGCGCGATCGCCTCGAAGTGCCGTCCGCCGCCGCCGCGCATGCGCGCCGGCGCCACCACCGTGCATCGCCACTCGGCTTGCGCGCGCCCGAGCGCCGTCGGCTTACACACGGCGCCACCGCCACGCGTCGCCGGCGTCGCTGCCGCCTCGGTTCTGTCGCCCAAAGCGCCGCCACCGTCGTCGGCGCGCTCGGTTTCCCATGCCCGGCGCCCGGTCGCGCTCGGCCGCGCCGCCGGCCACACAATGCCGCCGCCGGCGCGGTCGCGCCGGCGTAATCGTCGGCGCTGCGCAGCACCCGTCGCCGGCGTGTGAACACGGCGCCGCCGTGTCTGCGCTCGGCCGACACCGTCGCGCCCGCGCGGCCGCCGTGTGCACCTCGGCCGCGTGCTCGCACCCGCCGCTCGGCCGATATCGCGCAAGAAGCATCGCCTCGCCTGCAACCACTACCGCCTCGGCTTCGCGCTCGCCTCGCGCCGCCACCACTCGAATGGGTCGCCGCCGCGCACCGCTCGGCGCCCGTTGCCGCCACCGCGCGTCGCCGCCTCGGCCACCCGCCGTCGACATAGCACGCGCCGCCGGCGTCGCCGTCGCCGCGTCGCGCGCGACGCCGCCACCGTCGGCGCGGCCGCGCCACGACCACCACGCCCGACGCGCGCAAGGGAAGAAGAAGTGGCGGCGCGCGCGAGGGAAGAGGAAGCGACGGCGCACGCGAACGCCAAGGCTGTGGCGGCTAGGGTTTCACCGTAGCCGTCGCGCGTGTTTATGGGCTGGGAAGGCCCAGTGGCCGGTTCGGCCGAAAAGAAAAGAAAAAAAAAGAGAAAGAAGAAAAAGAAAAGGGAAAAAAAGAAAAAAAGGGGAAAATAGCAAAAAAAAATTGCCAGAAAATCCAGAAAATTATCTGGCTCTGTTTTTAATTTCTCTAGCTTTATTTCTCTGTTTTATGAATATTCTTTATGAAATTTAAAGTTATTTCTTTATTTTATATACTGCAATGCATTTATTTTCTGAACTTTATGTTTTTGCAACCATTTTCTATTAGATTACACGCATTAATCTAATGTCAGAATTTTGAAATCATGCAGATGTCCGGCATCGTGAATCGTGAGTTTGAAGAACTGGCCCCGCACGGTCAGAACTACCTCACTTGGGCATCGGACGTGAAGATCGTTCTTGGGGGCAAGAAGCTCCGCGCTGCGATTGGTCTAGGGTCCTCGCAGGACGCAAAACCTACCGCCGAGCAGAGTGATCAAGCCTTGCACTTTCTCAGGCACCACCTCTTAGCCACTTTGAAGAATGAATACATGGCTGAAGAGAGTGCACTTGAGCTTTGGACTACACTTCAGAAGCGGTTCGAGAAGCTCAAGTACACCATCTTGCCCCAAGCACAGCAACATTGGGTCCGCCTGAGGTTTGCAGACTACAAAACAGTGGCCGAGTACAATTCTGTCTTGCACAGAATTTGTACCAATCTCTCTCTATGTGGCAAGAAGATCACTGACGAGGAGAAGATTGAGAAAACTATCTCTACCTTCCACCCAAATGCTATCCAGAGTGCACGCAGCTATCGTCAGGATGCATACAAGGAGTATAGCGAACTGATTGATATAATGCAAGTTGCGGAATTGCAAGACGATGTTCTACGTAAGAACTATGTCTCGCAGCCACCTGCAAGAGGCACTGGCACAGAAGTCAATGCCAATAGCTATAAGGTGAGAAAGCCCATTCATAGAAAGAAGGGCAAGCAGGGTCGAAAGGAAAGGTCTTAGGCCAAAGGAAAGTCCAAAGCCCCAGTGAAGAAGGATGATAAGGAAAAGGTGCACGCCAAGCCGTATGGACAGCAGAACCAAACGTGCTTCAGGTGTGGCATTTGGGGTCACTGGTCGAAGATATGTCGAGAATCCAAGAAAGTGATCAACGCATACCAAGCTAAAAGGAAGGCAAAAGAAAACGCCCCATCAGAGGCGCACTTCGCCAAGATTGGTGATGATGGTGCCATGGATGAAGATACCCCACTTGTCTCATCCTCACAGAATAGCCTGGACATCGATGCTGCAGCCAATATTATGGCAAATGAAGAGAAAACTTCTGTCGATGACATAGAAGCAGAAATTAATGCATATTTTACAGATTCTGTTTAATGTTTTTTTAGATTATGGTTGTTAGCATTTTCTTTTGAATAATAAATTGTAAGCTCTAGAAGAGCATACTTCTCTCATGAATAAATATGCAATTTATTCTTTATTCCAGTATTCTTTAATTTGCAAGCAATGTTTGGATTATTTTGCCACTGTTTGATTGGAATTATTTTTCCTTTTTAGAAAACGTGTAGCGCCCAAATGGAAGAGATATGCATTGTTGATAGTGGCACAATAAATACCATCTTAAGAGAGTCTAAATATTTCCAGTCGATCACGAAGAACGCTGGAAAGATTACTACGATCGCAAGAAGTGATTCATATGTAATAGGCTCAGGAAGAGCCACTATTATATTGCCTATGGGTACAACTTTGGTAATTGAAGAAGCCCTTTTGTACCCTGAATCAACGCGCACTCTCTTAAGCTTTAAAGATATCCGTGCCAATGGTTTTCATGTAGAAACCAATGAAGAAAATGGTAAAGAATACTTGTGCATTGTGAAGCACGTGGTATGTGGAAAAATGGTATTAGAAAAATGTCCCTCATATGAATCTGGGTTGTACTACACGAATATTCATGCACCCGAAGTGTATACTTCCTTAAAGACTGTTTTTAGAAGCTCTGAGTTATTTTCTTTATGGCATGGTAGATTAGGCCATCCTGGTCTTAGAATGATGAGGAATATAGTGAACAACTCACAAGGTCATGGCATTAATGTTAAAAATTTCCCGAATCATGAAGATTTCATGTGCCCCTCTGTCATGAAAGTGCAAAGTGAAATCCCTGCATTCCTGGAGCACATCCAGGGGATATTTATGACCGATTCAGCCCTTGTCGTAGCCGTTTGATTTTATGGTGCTCATTGATGCTTCCTCGAAATGGTCGCATGTATGCTTATTGTCAACAAGAAACCATGCTTTTGCAAAGCTGATCTCGCAGATCATAAGAATTAAGAATGCTTCCCCTGATCATCGCGTGAAGTCCATTAGAATGGACAATGCCGGAGAATTTACATCAAAGGTATTTGATGATTATTGCACGGCAACAGGGATAGCAGTTGAGCACTCTGTACCGCACGTCCATACGCAGAATGGACTAGCTGAAGCACTAATAAAGAGGATTAAGTTCATTGCCAGACCGCTTTTGCAGAGTTGTAACTTGCCCAACACTTGTTGAGGACATGCAGTCCTGCACGCAGCAGCTCTCATCAATTTCAGACCTTTGGCCTACAACATCCATTCTCCTATGCAACTTGTGCACGAGATCATCCCGAAAATCTCCCATCTCAGGAAATTTGGGTGTATGGTATATGTTCCTATACCACCCCCTCAGCGGACTGCAATGGGCCCTCTCCGCAAGTCTGGGATATACGTTGGTTATGAGAGTGCATCCATAATCAGGTATTTAGAACCCATGACTGGAGACTTGCATACAGCCCGATTCGCTGATTGCATATTTGACGAGGATCGTTTCCCGTCATTAGGGGGAGGAAATCAACCTTTGAATGAAAAATGCCGGGAAATCATATGGCATTCCACTGGGATCCCCGCGCATGACCCCCGCACTAATGAAGCAAATCATGAAGTCCAAAAGATAATTGATTTGCAGAATTTAGCAAATGAACTGCCTGATCATTTTTGTGATCTGAAGGGCATGGTTAAGTCGCATGTACCCGCAAGAAATGCACCAGAGAGGGTGGAAATACCAAAGAAAATAGAAGGTATCCCTCATCTTGTTCAGAGGCCTCAAAGAAAAAGAACAGAAAATCTGGCTCCTCAAACCCAAAGTACCCGGAGATGTCTGGAGAAAACTGGGTGAGAGGACTTACCACAACCAATCACGAAAATACCCCAAGGAAAGAAGGGGAGCCAGTTGAGACCTGGCACTGGAAAGAAGCCGACGGAAAAGGCAATTCCAGACTTGAATCTTCCACTGCAGGAAGCCGTCGGAAACAATGTGTGCGCACACATAGGTGATGAAAAGCTAAAGGAACTTGCTCCTGCAATAGGGAATAGCAAAAGAGCAAGTAGAAGTGCATGAAGCACCCCATGAAGAAATGGCCATAAACTTTGTAATAACAGAGAATCCTGAATAGAGCAACGACCAACGTTGATGCATACTTGCAAAGAAGATTGCCTCGATCATTGATCATGATCCCGAGCCGCATCTCTAGCAGAGTGCAAGAAAAGGCTAGATTGGAAAGAATGGAAGAAGGCAATCATCTGCGAGTTAGTCTCTTTGAACAAGAGAGAGGTGTTTGGGCAGATGCCGCACACCTCCCCATATAAACCTCTGTAGGTCACAAATGGGTCTTTGTTCGGAAGAGGAATGAAAACAACGAAGTAGTAAGGTACAAGGCAAGGCTCGTAGCTCAAGGTTTCACTCAACGTCCTAGCGTTGATTATGAAGAAACCTATTCTCCGGTCATGGGAGGAATTACCTTTAGATATTTGATCTCAATGGCAGTCAACTTGAAGTTGAGAATGAAGCTAATGGATATCGTCACAACATATTTGTATGGAAACTTGGATTCGGAGATATACATGAAAGTACCGGAAGGAATTCCTATCCCGAACCAAGACGGAGCAAATAGAAACCTGTATAGTGTGAAATTGGAGAAATCACTGTATGGGCTAAAGCAGTCAGGAAGAATGTGGTACAATCGCTTGAGCGACTTTCTCTGCAAGAAAGGCTACACAAACAGCGAAGATTGTCCATGTGTGTTTATACAGCGATCCCCGAATGGATTATGTATAATCTCCGTCTATGTAGATGACTTGAACATCATTGAGACGGATGAAGAAATTGAAGAAGCATGCTCATACTTGAAGTCTGAGTTTAAAATGAAGGATTTGGGTAAAACCAAGTTTTGTTTAGGTTTGCAGCTTGAGCATGTCCAAGGAGGGATCTTGGTACATCAATCAACCTACACGCAGAAAGTGTTGGAAATGTTTGGCTTTGAAAAGGCATACCCTGCAAAGACTCCAATGGTCGGAAGGTCACTCCAAGCAGACCTAGACCCGTACAGACCTAGAGAAGAGGGGGAGGAAGTCCTGGGAGTAGATTTCCCATATCTGAGTGCAGTTGGAGCACTCATATACCTTGCGAATAGCACTAGGCCGGACATTGCGTTCGCTGTGAATTTGCTAGCCCGGTACAGTGCAGAACCCACCAAAAGGCATTAGAAAGGGATCAAGGACATCTTCCGTTACCTCCAAGGAAGCAAAATCTCGATTTGTTTTTCAGAAGAAACAATGAATTGAATTTGGTCGGCTACGCCGATGCTGGGTACTTATCAGACCCGCATACTGGCAAGTCCCAAACTGGCTATGCTTTCCTATGTGGAGGAACAGCAATTTCTTGGAAGTCATCTAAGCAGACTCTCGTCTCGACGTCGACAAACCACTCGAAAATCATCGTTTTGTATGAAGCATGTCGTGAATGTACATGGCTCCGAAGAATGGTTCACCACATCCAGAAGTCATGTGGCTTGAACATTGAGCAAACTCTCACGATCATCTATAAAGATAATGCAGCTTGTGTTGCTCAAGCACAGATGGGTTATGTGAAGAGCAATCTCACGAAGCATATCAACCCCAAGTTCTTCTATGCTCACGAATTGCATAAGATGAACGAGATCAAGATATTGCATACTAAGTCATGTGAAAATCTTGCAGATTTGTTCACTAAATCACTCCCAGCATCTATCTTTGAAAGGTGTGTTAAAGGAATTGGAATGATGAACTTAGAGAAGTGCAAATTTCAGGGGGAGATATTTCACATACTCCCACACGAAGCTCGAACATGAATTTTGAGTACCCAACATGAATCTCGAAGATTAGCAATTGAAGTTTGGGTGAATTGTACTCTTTTTCCTTAGCAAGTTTTTCATGAAGTTTTCTTGCATAAGGTTTTAATGAGGCAATTCGTGCAACATAGTAAGCGTATGATATGTACTCTTTCTCCAAGTATTTTTCCCACTGGGTTTTTTCTGGAGTTTTAATGAGGCATATGCATCTCGCGGCAAAGGGCGCAAGGGGGAGTGTTGGGAAACCACGTGGCCCAATGAAAGCCCACGATGGTCTCTTAGTCGAAACCCTAGGCGACTACTATATAAGGAGGAAGGGGGTCCCCCTATGTACAAACAACCACAAAGCAATAAAGAATTCGGTCGCTGTTCTCCCTAAACCTGTGTCTCTCTTGTCTTTCTGTTCTCCAATTCAGATCTGTTCGGAAACCCCGGACTATTCAATAGCGAGGTTCTTCAACAAAACTGACACCCCGCTAGTCCGGCTGGCCTTATGATTCGGCATGGCGATTTGGCCGACGAGTCTGCAACTCTACATATTCATTCTCTTTCCGTTGCGCGTTCATTCAAATCCTTGTCCCGATAACCGCGTACGCTTATATATCTTATTCGCGCCGATTTAAAACGTTATAATTGGGGTTTGCTAGATAGACTGATAGATATTTTTCTTTAAATAATAACATCCAATGGCTAATATAGTTCAATTTAGTTAGGACCCACCAAATTAATGACCAGATGTTTTGGTTTTTTGTGAGAATTTCTAGTGTATTTCTATTTTTTGTTAGAAAGATCCGATGACAGTTGTAATTAGGGTCCACCAGACTGAAGGCTAGATGTTTTGTTTTTTTGCGAGAATTTTAAGCCTATTTCTCTTTTTTCTTAGCAACACTCGATGAGCTTTTAATATATAATAGATTCTCTTTAAATAATAACATCCTATGGCTAATATAGTTCATCTTAGTTAGGACCCACCAGATTAAAGGCTAGATATTTTGCTTTTTTGTGAGAATTTCTGGTATATTTCTATTTTTGTTAGATAGATCCGATGACGGTTGTAATTAGAATTCACTATATTAAAGTCCAAATGTTTTGTTTTTTTAGATAATTTCTAGCCTATTTCCCTTTTTTCTTAACGGTTGTAATTAGGGTTCACTCGATTAAAGGCCAGATGTTTTGCTTTTTTGTGTGAATTTCTAACATATTTTTCTTTTTTCGTAGCAACTCTTTTTGAGCTTTCAATATACAATATAATAATATAATATATGCTAATGAATGATCTAAAGGGATGATCAAATTAAACGGCCTTAATCCAGAGATGAATCAAGCATAAGCACTATCACGAGTGAAACATCGCAATTGACACAAGACTTCAAAATTAAACGGCCTTAATCCAGTGATCGATCAAGCATACGCCACTATCATGATTTAGCATCGCAATTGACACAAGACATGGAACAGAAAAAACCCATCACAGCTGCGGTTCAGGATATCGTACTTGCCTTGCAGTTAGGCTGAGCCTCTGGACGTCGGGCCCGAGCACAGCCGTCTCGCCGATGAGCTCCAGCCGCGCCGCCAGCAGGTTCGCCGACCTGAAGACGGAGACGACGTTGTACCCGTGCCCCGCGGGGCTCGCCGGGCCGCAGTCAACGCCCCATGCCACCGCGAGGAGGAAGGCGAGGAGATATATGGGTGCATATGGCGAGCCCGTCGCCATCGGGAACACTCAGCTAAAGGGACCAGCTAATAGCATACAGGACGAGAAGACGAGAAGCAAAGGCAGAGCCGAGCTCTGAATATATAAGCAGTGGTGATCGGCAGGGCCCCGCGCACGAGTAAACGCCGGAGGGCGATGTGTCGGTGCTGGCCTCTTGTGTCTGAACTTGAAACCGAGAGCAGAAAAGATCCTACTGTTTGCTCTCTGCGACTTGCAAGTCTTATCTTCTTCTCTCTTTTTTTCAGAGATCATTATTCGCCTTTCTGATTTGTTTCTTACCCTTTTTCAAAGATGATACGCGATGACGATGCCTCTTTTTATTTTCCTTTCCAGACTAAAAGGCCATGCGCTTTTGGAACGAGTGAAAAACAGAGAAGGTTTTGCCGCAAGTTCCAGAGGGAACAAATTCTATATATATAGGCCAGCACTAATCGGCTGAACTACAAAATAGCAAAGATTACAACAGAACAACAGAAAGATTACAGAAGAGAGTTTGTTACAGCTGAAAACAGATTATGCGCTATAGTATCTGAACTTCTCTGAACAGCCTGAGCGATATCAGCTAGATTTTAACACACCCCCTCAATCTCAACTGACAGACAACAAGTTGAGATTGCTTCTCAGGCGTTCGAAAGGCCCTTGTGATAGAGCTTTTGTAAATACGCCAGCTATCTGATCTGCCGACGAAATGAAACGAACCTCCAGCATTTGCAAAGCGACTCGTTCTCTGACAAAGTGGAAATCCACTTCGATAAAAACTGGATTTGCTGATAATTACATTGCTCCAATGCTATCACACCACAGAACTGGCGGCCTGGCTTGATATACTCCAAGTTCTTTTAACAGAGCTTGTAGCCAAATTAGCTCTGCCGTTGCATTAGCCAAAGATTTATATTCCGCCTCTGTACTTGATCTGGAGACAGTAGGTTGTTTTCATGAACTCCATGACACAAAATTCGGTCAAGTAAACAGCAAAACCACTTGTATACCTCCGATCATCAGGACAGCCGGCCCAGTCTGCATCTGAAAATGTGCTGAGAAGAAGAGACTCAGATCTTTGAATTTGCAGTCCCATAGCACAAGTTCCTTTAATATATCTTAAAATTCTTTTAACAGCAGCCCAGTGCACATCAGTAGGAGCTTGCATAAACTGACAAACTCAATTCACAGCAAAAGAAATGTCTGGTCTTGTCAAGGTTAGATATTGAAGAGCACCAACTGTGCTATGGTACTGAAAATTTTCATCCTCAGCTAATGGAGTGCCTGATTCCCGAGACAGCTTCTCATTTGTCATTGGTGTAGAAACTGGTTTGCAGAGCTGCATATTCACACGTTTCAAGATATCTGAGATATATTTACTCTGTGTCATGATAATTCCCTTATTATGCTAATGAACTTCAATGCCCAGAAAATAAGCCAAGTTACCAAGATCCTTGATAGGAAATTCTTTGGTTAACGTTTGTAGCAGCCTGGTAGTAGCATCAGTGGACGAACTAACAATGATGATATCATCTACATACACTAGCATGTACATAGTGGTCCCATCTCTGCTAAAAACAAACAGAGAAGTGTCTGACCTGGACGGAGTGAAACCAAGCACTTGAAGCTTTGAGCTTAGCCGAGAATACCAGGCCTTGGGCGCTTGTTTTAAACCATACAATGCTTTCTGAAGCTTGCATACATAATCTGGTCGCAGAGCATCTTCAAAACCAGGCGGCTGTCGCATGTAAACCTCCTCAGCAAGTGCTCCATGCAAAAAGGCATTGTGAACATCTATTTGCCTTAAGTTCCACCCCCTGGCAACGGCAATGGCGAGATCCGTACGAACAGTGGTAGGTTTGACCACCGGGCTGAAAGTATCGGTATAATCGATGCCATGTTGTTGACTGAAGCCTTTAGCAACAAGACGTGCCTTGTAGCGTTCAATTGTACCATCCAACTTATGCTTTAGTTTAAATACCCATTTACAATCTACAATGTTCTTGTCTTTACTTTTGGGCACAAGTGTCCAGGTCTCATTCTCTTGTAATGCTGAAAATTCATTCTCCATTGCTTCCCTCCACTTTGGATCTTTAACTGCTTGAATATGCGAAGTTGGTTCTGTGAGGAAAGCTCGCTTACTGAAGGAGTACTTTTTGGTGCCGTCTGTATATTTCCTGGGCTGAAGAATGTTGTTGCGAAGACGTGTCTGCATTGGATGAAATGGATGCATTGAAGGCTCAGAATGCTAACAATTGGCATTATCAGATATATCATCACGACTTTCAGGACATATCTCTCTGTTGTCGGATCTTGTAACCAAGTCATCAATATTTTCTGCAGAATCAGACTCATGAGCAGGATTATTAGCACAGACATCAGGTGTATCACATCTTATTGGCTCATTAATTACTGCTGGTTTTCCTTGAGTGGGGACTAGCAAAGGAATTTTTTTTTGAAGACAGCTAGCAAAGGAAAATTGACAGGAACAAGAACAGCAGTTTCAGAATAACTTGACTATTGAACTGAAAGGAGATCTGAAGCAAAAGGGAATTTCATCTCATCAAAAGTGACATCTCGAGAGAGGTAAATTCGACCAGTCGCTCGATCAAGACATTTATATCCCTTATGATTAGGACTATAACCAACAAACACACACTGCTTTGACTTAAAGGCAAGCTTATGAGTGTTATATGGTTTTAAGTTTGGAAAACATGCGCAGCCAAAAGTACGCAGCATGGAATAATCAGGAGCAATATTGAACAAACGTTGAAACGGAGATGTATTGCCTAATACTCGACTAGGCAAGCGATTGATGAGATAACAAGACGTAAGAAATGCTTCATCCCAGAATCTAATGGGCATAGAAGACTGAGCAAGCAAAGCTAACCCAGTTTCAACAAAGTGGCGATGTTTTCTTTCAGCAATACCATTTTGTTGTTGAGTGTGAGGACATGAAATCCAGTGAACAATACCGGTTTGAGTGAAATGATGTCGCAATTTTTTGTATTCACCTCCTCCATCAGATTGAACGGCACGAATTTTATTATTAAGAAATCTTTTAGCATAAGACTGAAACTGATGAAAAGCTTGAACAACTTCAGATTTACTCTTGAGAAGGTAAATCCAAGTGTATCTGCTATAATAATCAATAAAACTCACATAATAGCGAAAGCCCCCAACAGAGACTTTAGCAGGACCCCATACATCTGTATGAATAAGTTCTAAGGGAGAGAAGGTGACTCGACTAGACTTCTGATAGGGGGAAATTGATGAATTTTCGCTTGTTGACAAACTTCACAAACTGGAAGTTCTTTATTCTGACTCTCTAATTCACTGGACTCAAGAATGGTGTGGATGACAGGTGAAGCAGGATGCCCGAGTCTCCTGTGCCACTGCTCCTTGGTGATTCTGACAGTGGAGAAGGAGCAACATGTCTTTTGCACAGAAGGCAGAGGATACAATCCTCCCTCAGTCCTGCCGTGAAGAAGAATTTTCATCGTGGCATGATCCTTAACAAGGAAAAAAGTAGGATGAAATTCAAAAAACACATTGTTATCAGAGGCAAATTTCTGGACTGAGAGGAGATTCTTCCTAATTCCAGGAACATGAAGGATATTTCGCAAATGCAGAGGAGAATCTGAATTACCAGTAATAATTGAATGACCAATATGAGAGATAGACAAACCTGAGCCATTGACAACCTGTACTTGATCTCCTCTCTTGTATCGTTCCCTGACGGTCAGACGATCCAAATAGCTGGTCAGGTGATCTGTAGCACCGGTATCAATATACCAATTTTGATCCACCTTGTATGAGGTTGCAGCAGCAGAAGCAGACCGGTCAGAGGCTGACAGGTTTTGTTCTTCAGATTGGTATGAGTGATTGAATCGATGATAGCAACGTAGAGCATCATGCCCATATTTTCCACAAACTTGACAAGTTGGGCGTGATTCAGATCCGTTGCTGTTTGATCTGCCTCTAGAGCTGCGCCCCTGGCCACGGCCTTATATGTGAAAGCTTCGTTCGTTTCCTCCACGGTTGTCCTGGCGCTGAACAGCATTTGCAGAAGAACTGATCTGCTGACCTGATTCATTGTGCTCCTGTCTTAGTTCATAATTAATGAGATGAGCATATAACTCATTCATCTTGATTGGCTCAGATCGTGTTGACACTGAGGTAACGACCGAGTCATAATCTGGTCCTAAACCAGTGAGAATATAGGACACCACTTCTTCTTCATGCATTGGTCTCCCTGCAGACGCAAGCTGGTCGGCCAGCCCTTTCATTTTCTGGAAATATGCTGCCATTGACATGTTCTTTTTCTTCATATTTGCTAGTTGAATCCTGATTTGCATCGTCCTTCCTCTACTCTGTGAGGCAAACATATCTTCAAGTGCCGCCCATACTGCTGATGAAGTGGAGAGGAAAAGAACTTGTCCAAGAATTTCTTCGGTCAGCGATGTGAGCAGTGCACTAAGCACTAATTGATCCTGCTGACACCATATGAAGTGTGCAGGATTCGTAATCTAGCGAACTTCTCCTTCAGTGTTCTCAACAATGAACCGGGGAGGTTCTAGCACCGATCCATCAACAAAACCAAGCAGGTTTTGGCTGCGCAGATATGGGATGACCTGCGCCTTCCAGAGTAAATGGTTCTCTAGGTTAAGTTTGACAGTAATAAAGTGGCTAAAAGATGGCGGCGCTACTGCGGTGGAGGTGAGAGCAGATTGCATCGAGGCTGAGCTATGGGATGATGTTGAGGAGGTGGTTGTGTTATTCATGATGAGCAGAATGGCTCTGATACCATGAAAAACAGAGAAGGTTTTGCCACAAGTTCCACAGAGGGAACAAATTCTATATATATAGACCAGCACTAATCGGCTGAATTACAAAACAGCAAAGATTACAACAGAACAACAGAAAGATTACAGAAGAGAGTTTGTTACAGCCGAAAACAGATTACGCGCTATAGTATCTGAATTTCTGTTAACAGCCTGAGCGATATCAGCTAGATTTTCACAAGGAGTATATAACTGAGTTGGTGGCGATATTTTCTTGAGGCTGGCTTGGCGTGAATGACGATGAAAAGAAAATGTTGTTCGGGAGCCATGGTGTTGAGATTCTTGAGAAGATCCCGTTGTTAATTTACTGGCTACGGTGGCTTCCACTCGTATCCTGAATCCTGATATCACTGCAGTTTGATTCTTGCCAAAACATAAGGCATCTACAATGCGAGGTGCTAAGAATTGCCACTCCCCTATCCTCCACTCCGTGCTAGCCGCCTCCACCTCCCCTCTCTGCCCTTGCCTCCCTACTCCTGTGCCAGCCGCCTTCGCCTTTTCACTCCAAGATCAGGAGGGGATGGAGGTCGTTGGACCTGTTGGAATTTATCTTGAATTAATTTAATTGAAGAAGTCAAATAGGTGTTGAGTTGAATGTATAGTCTTTAATACCATATTGCTTAGCTATGTGGAGTGTAACCAACTTATAAGAGGAGCTTATGTATGGACTTAGTATGAGTTGGTGACAAGGCTTTAGGTATACATTGTTGGCTATGTTAGCCTATATACACGCATGTTCGCGTATATCGCGTATTTCGTGTGTTTATCATGTGAGTTGTGAAGACGGTGTTGCCACGTGTATCGACTATGCCACATCACCTTACACCTCGTCTGCCGACTTGGCGTCACAGACTCAGGGAGACGCACGTTCTCGTGCGCTTAGTATGTTCGCCCGCAATGCAAGATTTCAAGGGGCGGTTTCTAGAATGGTGACAGTTTGATCTGCATTATTGCAAGGCAGTTTTGGTATTATGCGCTTTCTTAAAGGGAGACATCCTTGTACATAAAGCAAGACGTAACAGAAAACTAATCTCGTTTTCTCCGACGATCACTGCTTCCTCCATGCTTACTGCCTTTGAAGCCATTCCGTCCCTTCGTCCGTCATGCAACGAGCGTGGGGAGAGTAGTGTCCCCGATCCGACGCTAGCTACTTGAAGCCCTGCACGAGAGACCGGCGATCAGGTTTCTGGGAAGCGCCATTCCACGCGACTGCTCGTCTTCATCTTCGTTCGTCGCATCGGTCACTCCTTCGCAGCTTCACGTTCTCGTGCGGTTAGTTCGTTCGCCGACAATGCGAGATTCCAGGGGGCTGTTCCTAGAATCATGGCAGTTTGATTTTAGTTATCGCAAGGCGGTTTTGGTCTTACACGCTTTCTTAAAGGGAGTCGTCCCTGTACGTGAAGCAAGACGTAAAAGAAAATCAATCTTGTTCCCTTCGGCGATCTCTGCTTCCTCTATGCTTGTTGCCTTTGGAGCCATTCCGTCCCTTCATCCGTCGTGCAACGAGCATAGGGAGAGCAGTGTCTCCAATCCGACGCCGACCACTTGAAGTCCTGCACGGGAGACCGATGATCAGGTTTCTTGGAAGCATCGTTCCACGCGACTGCTCGTCTTCGTCTTCGATTGTCGCATCGCGTCACTCCTTCGTAGCTTCCCGTTCTTCATCAAGCCTGATGTGAGTGCCCAGGACTAAGTAGTTCTTTGTCCAAGTGATTCTGATCAAAATGCATGCTACTATCATAGTATTGTTTACATTTATGTTTCAGTTGGGCTATCTAACATGTGTAGGCATTTTTTCTTTACTAGCATGTTCTATAAATTTGATGGCTGCTTATAACCATATTATAGAAGCAATGTTTAACT
The DNA here is from genome assembly GCA_036346275.1 of Otatea glauca. Taxonomy (NCBI): domain Eukaryota; kingdom Viridiplantae; phylum Streptophyta; class Magnoliopsida; order Poales; family Poaceae; genus Otatea; species Otatea glauca. The sequence goes on from CM070721.1 coordinate 60,819,802, forward strand.
TCATGTTCTTGTGTATCTATGGAATTAAATTAATGTTATGCCATATTAATTTTCCAAGAGGACCTAGAGTGATGGCTTCGCGGGTTCCTCGATCGGGCAGCTTCTTCGAAATCATCATTGTTTTAGCCTTATATATATATTTTTTGGCAAACCTGGCCTCTTTGCGAACGCGGTTACAAACATAGTCTCATATCCGATCGCGGAAGTGCCGGAAGGTGATACGTATCACCTTTACGCTTTTGCACCGCGGAAGCACCAATCATGCTCTCGGAATCTGGGAGCACAGCAAGTCAAGATGACACGTGTCACCTTTCAGCGCTTACGCTATCGGGGATAAAGCTATTTTTGTAATTGTGTTCGCAAGAGGCTAGATTTGCTAAAAAATATTTTCTACCAAGCTAGAAAACGATGATTTCAGCGTTTTCATAGGTCCAGTGGTGGTGATGCCATCTGACAGGTGGGCCTGACCTTTTGTTCCTCGGCTCTGGTACCTTGCTGGTATAAGTGCTTGCTTGGCCCCAGTTCTAGAAAAGGCTCTAGGGCGAAGCATCGGTGCCAACTCTCACTCATCTTGGTACCGGCAAAAATGGCATATTGGAGATACTCTATAAAGATAGGGTTAACAAAATCAAAATTTTAATTTTTGAATAATTTTTTATTTTCAAATATCGTAAAAATCGATAGAAAGTCGGTAATAAAAATTATTGATTTGTCACAGCTTTTTTCCCCTCAAGGAGGATATCAGACTTGAGTGCTGCCTAGTACCTGTTTGAAACGCGAAAAGTTTCTTTTTGTTGCTGTAGAAATTGAGATGTTTTTTTAAAATTATTATTTTTACATTTTAAACGAGTCTTCAGTTTAGTTTTTTTCTTTGCCAAAGAACACGCAAACTCGAGTTACGCATGTGACCAGGGTTCACAAAACCGATTTCGAAAAACCGGTCCGAAAATCGAATTTCGAAAATCAGAAAAACCGAGCCGAAAATCGCTCGAAAATCGTCAGAAACCGAAGAGTTAAGAAATAAAAAAATGGAAAAAAATTCAAAAGAAATTGAAAACCAGTCGAAAACCTCGAAAAACCGGTCGAAAACCGACAGACCAAGTGAATATTACTTAGAGCCAATTTTTGAGCGATTTTTGCTCGATTTCATCGAAAATCGAGCGGTTTTCACCGATTTTCGACCGGTTTACGTCACATAAATTTTTTCAAAATTTTCAAATTTTTTGAATTTGAATTTGAATCGAATCGGTTTTTTGTTTGGTTTTTAATACCGAACCGGCCCGGCAAGCCCTGTTTTCGCGAAATCTGACCGATTTTCGTCGGCTTTGTGAACCATGCATGTGACCACCTTATCACTTAAATATCACTAGCAGCATGCTGCCCTGCAGACATGACGAAGCCGACCCAGGAAGTAGAAGAAAAAAAAGCATTTTAAAAAAGCTGAGAAAAGTCTACTATTTCATCACGTATCATCTGATACGCCAATTATTGGATTGCGTTTACTTTTCGTCGTTTATCTATTAGCTTTCTTTGCATTTTTAGAGTTGTGCATTGCACACACAAGTATGGGCAAAAAACAAAATGTGTAGCTTGCGTTCTTCATGGACTCGACGGCGAATGACAAGGCTTCACTCGATAATGCAGTGCAGCTGCATATGCTTTGGCACAATGACATGGCATATCTAATGAGATTTTATGGTGTATTATATCGGTAGTAAACGGTGATCAGTAAAAATTAGATCTACTTATTTATTTGTTGAGTATATCATTACTACTCTATCATTAGAGGAAGTACAAATAAATACTAACTAATTCGGTCCATTGGATCAGAAAAAATAGATGATCACTGTTGAATTTAGTATAAACTTTTGGAAGCTGATTTCATTCGCGAAGTTGATCATCCTGATTGGCTTGTGAATCCGGTTATGATCAAGAAAGCAAACGGTAAGTGACGTATGTGCGTTGATTTTACCAGTTTTAATAAAGCTTGTCCAAAAAATGATTTTCCTTTGCCCCGAATCGACCAACTGGTGAACTCAACAGCAGATTGTGAATTGATGAGTTTTCTAAATATATACTTAGATTATCATCAAATTAGCATGGCAAATGAAGATGAAGAGAATACTTCATTCATAATCCCGTTCGGTATCTACTGCTATAAGAAGATGCCGTTCGGGCTGAAAAATGCTGAAGCACGTAACAACGCCTTATGCAGAAGACTTTATATAGTCAAATAGGGCATAATATAGAAGTTTATGTTGATAATCTCGTTGTAAAGAGCAAGAATAGCTCTAATCATTTGTCAGACATTGTTGAAACCTTTAATAATTTAAATAAACATGAAATTAAGGTTAATCCAGAAAAGTGTGTCTTTGTTGTTTCTTCTGAAAAGTTGCTTGGTTTTCTTGTTTGTTCTCGAGGTATTGAAGTAAATCTTGAGAAGATTCAGGCCATTGAATCCATAAAACCACCTTCCACGGTGAAAGAAGTTCAAGGTTTAACTGGTCGGATGACTGCTCTCAGTTGTTTCATCTCAAGATCAGGAGAGCGCAGTTTACCTTTCTTTAAGGTAATTCGAAAACACAAAAAATTCCACTGGTCAAATGAAGCGAGCAAAGCCTTTAATGACATAAAAATTTATTTACAAAGCCCACCCACTCTGATATCGCCCAACCCTGGGAATCTTTGTTGTTGTTTTAGCAGCTTCAAATAATATAGTCAATGATGTACTAATAGTTGATCGAGAGTAGGTTCAAAAACCTGTTTATTACGTCGCGAAGTTTTGCACGGACCTAAGGAGCGATACCCTTAGGTTCAAAAATTGCTTTACGCCCTATTAATGGTTTCTAGGAAATTGAGACATTATTTCCAATCTCATCGGATTACAATACCATTATATTTTGCTTTGAAAAGTATCTTACATAATCAAGAAGCAACCGGTCGGATTGCTAAGTGGGCAGTTGAACTTAGGTCATTTAATATCCATTTTGTAACCCAAACAGTAATTAAGTTCTAAATTTTGGCAGATTTTATCGCTGAATGGACAAACAGTGAATCCTTTATAAAAGAGGATACAACTAATTCTGACCATTGGAAATTATGCTTTGATGGTTCTCGAGAAATAAAAGGCTTGGGGGCTGGTATAGTATTAGTTACGCCTCGAGACGACCAGTTAAAATATGTAATCCAAATATAATTCCCTACTATTAATAATGTAGAAAGTACGAAAGTCTTTTAGCCGGGCTCCGAGCAGCAAAATCCATTGGAGTCCGTCGGCTTCTTGCGGTGGGCGATTCACAATTATTCATAAACCAGGTTAGTAAGGAATACAAGACGTTTGATGAGGTAATGACTCACTACCTGGATGAAGTGTAAAAATTGGAGAAATACTTTAATCATTTTGAAGTCCAATATATACCGTAAAAAGACAATATCTTAGCGGACCAGTTATCAAAACTAGGTTCTTCATGATCACCTATTCCAATAGGTGTGTTTATCGAATATCTGTCTAAGTCTACTATAAACACATTCATAACAGAAATCCCGACCAGTACAGAGGTCGGAGTTCTCAAGCATAATTCAGATTGAGCTAAACTATTTAAAGCCTATCTAGAAAATGGGACGCTGCCTGAGGATATTCGTGAAAAAACAAACTAGTTTGAAAGGCACGAATGTATAAATTTCTCGACAATACTCTATATAGAAAGGGAACACATGGTATTCTCATGCGATGTACAATCTAGGAACATGAAAAAATATTGCTTAATGAGATACATGGGGGCTTGTGTGGAGCACACGCTTCATATAGAACACTAGTCGAAAAAGCTTTCCGACAAGGTTTTTATTGGCACACTGCTTTGCAAGATGACATGCATCTTTTGAAAATTGTGAGCAATGCTAATTTCATGCTCGACAAGTATATTTACCTGTTAATCATTTACAAACTATACCTTTGTTATGGCCATTTGCGATATGGGGAATTGATATAGTAGGTCCTTTATCAAGAGCAACTAATGGGTTCAAATTCCTATTTGTTGTGATCGATACATTCACAAAATGGATTGAAGCCGAGCCTGTGGTCTCTATTACAGCTTAGACAGCGAAGAAATTATTTGTGAAAAACATAGTCACTAGATTTGGTGTACCTAGTAGGCTAATTACTGATAATAGATCACAGTTTATCAATGGTCTGTTTCAAGACTATTGTCATGATATAGGCACAAAAAATTGCTACGCTTCAGTTATTCATCCTCAGAGCAACAGAGCAGTTGAAAGAGCTAATGACCAAATTATACAAGGTATAAAGAAAAAAGCGTTTGATTGTCTTACCAAATGCTCGGAAGCTTAGGTAGACGACCTCTACTCCATTCTCTGGTCCATACAAACAACGACCAGTAGGGCAATAGGAGAAACACCTTTTTAACTGGTCTACCGAGCAGAAGCTGTGTTGCTAAATGAGATTCATTTAGGTTTCAACACGGGTTATCTTTATGAACATGTTAATTAAGACGACTAGCGCGAAGATGATATCAATCTCTTAGAAGAAAAGCGAGATCGAGCACTTACATGGTTGCCAGTCTATTTACAAGGATTAAGAAGATATTACAATAAAAGAGTTCAACCGAGAACACTAAATGTGGGAGACTTGGTTCTAAGGCATATCTAGAATTAATCTAACTTTCATAAGTTATCTCCTAAGTGGGAATATCCCTTAACTGTAATATCAATTACGTGACAAGGTTCTGTTCGACTTGCTATGAGAGATGGAAGAATTCTGTCAAATACTTGGAACATCCCGCATCTTCGCAGGTTTTTTGTGTAAATAAGTTTACTTTTACATATTTCATTTACATAAAATATTTCTTTTTACATAAAATATTTCTTTAGTGTGTTGTATATCAAGGTTGTTTCTATTATAATAATCCTCTGAGAATTCACAAAGTCATAATCTACGCGACCTCTATAAATAACGTACGAGGTGTTATGAGATAACATCTAATAGAAACTTTTCTTGTAAACCAGTTCTCACTACATGAAAACTCATTAGAATGACCTTATCTCCAATCTGTTGTTGGTTAATAGCAAGTACTTCATGAAAGGAACAGGTTGTCAATCCTATAAATATTTGTATTCTGAACACATTGCTGGTCAGCACACAAACAGTCGGGGGCTAATAACATACTCAGAATAATATGCAAACAGATTAGATACAAGATAAAATATAACACGAGAAGATATTTTCTTTCATTCATTTGAATAAGTCATACATGTTGTTTGAATGTGATCTTTACATTTCTCATGTATGTCTCAACGACAGAGGCTACTTCTGCACATTTCTTATCTATCTCTTCTTGAGTAGTCAGCTTCAGGTCGGACGCCAGATTTTCCAACTCAAGTGCATCCTTATCAAAATGACTCAACTTGATGAAGAGGGTACATACTTGGACGACAATTGAAGTCCGGAGCGCTACCTTGATAGTTTGCGCCATTTCGGGGACTTGGTTTTGGATGATTTTCAATTGGTCCTTCACCTCCACGACCAAATCATCAACTGACAGATCAGGAGTTGTAAGTTTTACTTATTTTCCCTTTAAACCCGTGGTGATTTTCTAAACTGTTCAAAAATAAAGTTAAAAATGGTTTTTCTACCTCTCTGAACTGTAGCCACATCTTTCACAAAGAGCTTTATTTGGTCAGTCACATTTTCCATTTCATTTTTCATCACCGACCTTTCCTCTTTAGACTTTATTCTCTCTTCTTCCCATTCGGAAAGTTGAGGTTCTCTGGCTTTTATTGTATTTCTTAACTCTGCAAAGTTTAAATGAAAATTTTCTTTCAGTTTCCCCAAATAAATTTAAAGTAGGTTGGGACTTTGTTCTTGCTTGCTATTTTAGATTCCTTTGCCCGAAGAGTAATTTTGTACTCTTCGAAGAGTCTTTGGACCTTATCTTTATTTCTCTTGAAGGCCTCATAGAGTCTAGCAATCTTTTCTTCATGGTATTTGACCTTGTCGGTAGCCACGACAAGATCAAATTTATAATCTTTGGCGGTATTCTAAGCCACCAAGAGTTGCTTCTCCAATTCTTTTATTTATTCTCTTTGTTTGTGTCAAAATAGTTATGTTAGAACAAAAAAGGATAGAGAAAACAAAAAACAATAGCAAAGCTTATTCTTACTTTTTTGTTATTTCGATTTCGGCCTTGGCCAAAATCTTTGCCTGCCGACCTAATAGGTCGAACAGTTTTTACGAGTGCTGTAAAAAGCAAAATAGCAAATGAATTAAGAACTACCTTTTCTCAAAAAGAAGGGAATGAAATAAAAAAACCTTCGCTTGCAAGTTATGGAAAACTTCGTTGAAGTCCCCATGATCGGGGTGACTAGAGGAAGATACTAGCAGCAAGGCCGCTGGATTAATGGTATTAGTTGCCATGGCCTTTGCAGACACTACTCCTATCTCCTCTATTTCACTGGTCAGTGCGACCAGTGTCTCCTTTGCTACAGCGGGGAGGTCTTCGGCCTCTCTAGCAGCAGAAGCCCCTTCAGCAGTGGTGGTCGTCCCGACCACCTCAGTCGTAATCACAAAAAGGGGATCAACCTCCTCCATGCTCGCTAGAACCCTACCAACCAGTAGGTCATCACAAGCGGTCAAAAGGTTTTTACCGCTAGATGGATTCTCTTGCTCACTGATCGAGGCATCTTGAGCAATAGAATCGATCGGTGCTAAGACTTGTTCCACACCGGTCATTGCTAATGTGACCAGCGGGTTGGCCTCAACACCAACCTAAGTAGTCACATCCTGATCCACAAAGGAATCAGAAGCGGTTGCATGGGGGCTGAAAACAACAAGAAAAACTCACTTATATTCTAAAGCCAAGTACTCAGAAATAAAATATCCATAAAAAGGTTCATACCTGCAATGAAATCCTGAGTCCATTTCCCAGGATATTAGAGGAAGTGATGATGTCTCGACATTTAGATCGGGAGTCTTCTTTTCCTCCTTATGATCAGAGGAATATTATCCTCTGATTCTTCACTCTCACTCTGGACAAAGCAGAATATCGGAAGATGTCTATATAGACGATCTCAATTGCAGTTGAGCTATTTTTTGTAGTGCACCTGTGATGAGGTCCTTGTCTGCGTCCCTACAGCGAATGAGACCCTCTTATCTTGCGCCTGGACATTTGCATGCTTAGAGCGTACAACACTTGCCAGCACCAGGGCAAAACTAATGCTGTCAGATCAGCACTAGTCCCAACGGTGACAAGATCCACCACATTTGAAGCATCTCTGGTTGAGGACTTCACCTTTTTGGTTAGCGGTGCTATGGCTAAGACCTCAGACTGGTTAGCAACTCGCTTTCGACTATTTATCTAAGAATAAGTTTAGTTGTAAGTATAAAAGGCAATTAGCTAGAATAACCAAAGAAATTTTTTTGGTACCTACCATGATGTGTTCATTAATGAACTCATCAAATTGACCGATCAGTGGATACCGCTTGTCCAAAGCACCATATCGCACTGTTAGAAAAATGCACAAAGATATACGCACTCGACCAGTCTCTTCGCGATCGAATCGGCGGGAGAAAATACCCATAAACATTAGTAAAAATCCTTTAATAAAGAAAGGAAGAGGTCGGTAATTGAGAGTTCCTTTACCTCCAGGTTCATCCTTGGTCGGATCATGGTCGCCTTCCATCCCCCAGGCGAATCTGAACCACCTCTTCAGATGGCTCACTTTGCGGTACAGAAAATCAAAGACGATCTTTTGCCTCGTCAAGCCTCCCTTAACTAACTTGTTGATGACCTTGACGATGTCATTCTTCTCGTCGGTAAGGACCAGTGAATCCTTCTCCCTCTTTGCTTTTGTCCTTTTCCATATTGGGATCGCCTTCCCAGTAAATCGGAGGCGGCTACCCCCAAAAATTTCTGAGTAAAACCACCCTCACCGGTAATCACGTCATGTATCCTTGGTTAGGAGTGGGGGATATTGAGAAGCTATTTTATCTTGGAGCTTAAAATAAGCGCTCCTAAAGAGATCCTAGCTCTTGCTATTCCGGGTATACTAATAGAAGTAACGGAAAAGGCAGACTGGTGGAGGAATACCAAGAAAAGCTTCTCAAAGATGCGAGAAAACACTCAAAATCAAAATAGAATTTGGGAGATGGTGCAGCTCGATCTCATAATGATCTAGCACGTCGGTCAAGAACTCACTTCTAGGGAGGCAAAACCCTAACTTCACCAGAGCAATGAAAAGGACGAGATGACCCTCCTGAGGCACTAGCTTCGTGTCCTCCCCGCTAGGGTCCCATCGTAGCATTTCGTGAGGAGGGATCAACCTTGACCTTCGAGTTCCTTAATCCTCTCCTCAATAAGGATTGACTTATCCATGGCCATCGATTTGGGAAAAAAGAAAAGGATTGAAGGCAAAAGCTTAGAAAGCATAACAGACTTAAGAAACGTACTTCTGCGCTTAAGAATAGTAAGGGCGTAAGAAATATAAGAGGATTTACCCTCTTTTATAGCCTAACTTGTGTAAATTTTGGACATCGTTTTAGTTTCCAAGAAAGGGTAAGAACTGCCTTTTTAATAAATGATAACTGACACCGAATTGATGTTCTCGAACGTCCTTTTAGATCTTCAGGTTTTTTACTTCCTTTCCTTGATCATACCCTCTATCATATCTGATGGGAGAAGAAATGAGGACGGAAGATGAAAAGCTTTCAGAACTAAGAGAAGGCATGAAAATGATAGAGTTCGAAGAAATCAGGGATGTTATCCTCAAGCTTCCTTGGATGTTTCAATTTTTCACCATCTTTCCTTGATCATACCCTTCATTGTAATTGATGAGAGAAGAAATAAAAAGTAATCCTTTCTTAATTTAGAAGGAGGCCTTCATCCCCTTTATATGCATTACACATTAAAGACAATTAGCGTCGGTTCTGTTACCAAGAAAAGTGCAAAGATTTTTCATTTATTAACACTTGGGAGCTAGCTGACGAAGATTAAAAGGCTATCACTTATTTCTCAAGACATGGGGGGTAGCTGACGAGGATTAAAAGCCTATCACTTATTTCGGCCCTCAATTATTCGTGAATATACTCTATAAATGGGCCTACAGTACATAAATCCCATAAAATATAGAACGAAGCCCACTCTTATACGAACGGTTAAGTCTCCGAACAGTTCAGTTAAGGTGGTCAATGATTTTGCTTCACACTGATCGTCACGGACCAGTTAAATAGTCACCCCGACCACTGAAATAGTCGGGGACCAGCGGTGCACATGTCTCTGTGCGGATATTTATCTGACAGGTATGCATAACTACCTGGAAGTTATCTCTAGAAAAGTCACCCTTTGGCGAGAAGACACCGTTGGCGGGAAGACACCTCTCGGATACACGACATCCTTTTGGAGAACAACTGTCGTCTCTTCCGCTTGACTAATAAAGAAGCAATCCCCATTCTCCTCATCTCATTTACTAGGAACCCACAATTATATTTTTGTAAGTTCGATTAAGGGACCCTAAGTCTTGAACATCGACAGTTGGCACTACAAGGAGGGCATCTGTTTGACCTCGTCGATTATGCTCATCTCACCGCAGATGATTGCCCAACAGAAGAAGAATGTAAGTGCGATTTCTATTCCAAATATGTTTCTGAGGCAGAATTAGCAAATATCGATGCAGAGATTGAAGCGGAGGAACAATCATCTAAAGCGTCAAAAGGTAAAACTTTCATCACTCCTCTAGCAAATTCGGAGAAAGATACCCATGAAGCATGTTTCATGGAAATTGATAATGAATATCACCAAAACGTAGTAATAATCTCCTAAAAATTTTTGCCTCGAAAGATTGTCTCCAAGGTATGAAGTACACCCCAGCATCAGATGAAGATGGAGGACTGACGCCTTCTGTCTACTCTGGTTTCCATGCTTGTGTGGTTATCAGTGATACAGAGAAGCAGTGAGTAGAACATGAAGAACAACAAGCTCAGGAAGAGGCCAAAAAAGCCGCTCAAAATGAATATGAGCAATGTATGGTGGAAAATCAAAAATTTATTGATGAGGCCAAACGCTTGTACTACAATGGTCAACCAAGCACCTCGTGGAAATTTGAAGTCTCTGGAGGAAAGCCTCGTCAAGCATTCTAATTACACCACCACCTCCGAAGGCAGCAGTAAGAGACTTAAACTTTGCTCCAAGTGGTTCGCAGGAGGCTACTCCCGTTGAGAGGATTCACATTTTATCAAATGCAATTCTTAATCGTCTAACGGAAGGAGAAGATGTGCCTAATGCAACAATCATAAGATCCCTTAATACTGACTTACAAGAAGCTGCAAATGAAGTACAAGTACGATGTCAGGACCCGATTTCCAAATCCAAACCCTCTGTGTATAACCTGTGCTAGTCCAGGAAAAACTAGCACACACAGTGGAAACAGTGATGACAATACATCCATATCACGAAGCATATAGTATTAATTAAGCATAAGAGTATTAGACTTATGGCCATTTATTAAAAATAAACAGCATCATGACTTGAGTTCAATAAGAAACAACGAAAATGAAATAACAGCAATAAAGTAAGCCCATCTATTTGCCCAACAGGCAATCGACTGGGGGTACGCGTCCTAGCATTCCGGATCGCCTTCGTCATAACCACTAGCATAGAACTCGTAGTCACCTTCAACTTCTGTGGACTCCTCTGTGAAAAGTTGGGGATGTTGCAAGGGTGAGCATAGAATGTACTCCGCAAGTCTTAGAAACATAATGCATGATACCTATATGCAAGGCTAAACAATTGAAGGCATAATATGGCTCTTTTAGCATAAAACAAAGTTTAACTATAAATACCAATAGTAATTTCACAAAGCATCATTTGATCAAAATGTAAATAGCACAGTAATTGAATTTGATATGACAACTAAAGCAGGTTCTAGCTACCTGACTGTCTCTATCTGCCAAACCATAACTCGAGAGTTTCATCTGCTCACGAATTCCCAAACCAGCATTTTCATTTAAAACAAAACCATAAAATCTACAATGTGCAAGCGTACCTTGCCTGCTCTTGACCGTGGGCACGGCTACTTAAGTAGTTTTAACTCTGCAGAGTGTGTACAACTTTACCCACAAGACATGATCGACTCTTGTTGCCAAGCTATCAACACACTTCCTTTGGTGTGTCGACAGAGAGATCATGACAAGGCCTTTATAATGTACAACCCCACTATTAACCTCGCCCGCTAAGGTTTCATCGCCGATGGGTTCTAGCTGCCCAATCGGAAGCCCCCTCTTGCGCCTGCCATCATCTGACACTCACCAACTGGCGAAGCTAATAATGAGCTGCACAAATTATTTAGTCAGGTCGTACTCATATAGACTTGTGGTTGTACAGTAGTGCTTGGTCCATGATAACACATGCTTCGGTTCTTAATTGACCAGGGCGGAACATTCACATTCTAAGGTCTCGTGCTTTCTGCACCCACCAAACATCCATCCGACCTGATCTAAACCATATTTTCCATTTTATTTCATTTAAACAATAGCAGCAACACCAACTGCCGCGACATCACAAATAAGTTTCAACAATGTTTAAAATGACTCCCATAATGGCATAATACCGAAACGTGTAAGCTAGACTAAGCAATTCTACCGTCCCATGCTAATCTATTGGTTATCACCGAATAAAATAGCTAGTATCATTTAGGGTGACAAAGGTTCGTCATGATTAATGTTAATGAGGGTATAACAAAGCTGGCATTTAACTAAACCCTAAAACTATATTTAAAGTACATTGCATAAAGTAAGCATGCATAATTTAAAACAACATAAGCTTTTCATAAAACATGGGATCAATATGTTGAAGGAAGACTTGCCTTGCTGATCTAGTGCTCAGTCTTCGTCTTCGAAGTCTCCGTTCGCTCTCTCGGCATTCGCGTCTGCCGGAAAAGAAAGCAATGAAACCAAATAAATACTAAAAATAGACTCAAACAAACTCAAAACTGAAAATAAATAGCTTTGTAAGATATATCTTGATTTTAGAAAAATTTAGAAATTTGAATCGCCTCAATCGGAGTTCGTATGAGAGAGAACGAGCCTCCGAAAGATTAAATTCAAAGAAAAGGCCGAAAAAGAGAAAATCCGAATTTTCTGATTTATTTTTATATTGGAAAAACAATTTATTGCACAACACTGACGTCGGCAATCAATTTCCCGAAATAAAAATAAATCCGAAAACCCTTATTTCACTGACATGCGGGACCCACGGTCTATAAACCGAGTCCACAGGTTTGCACTAGTCCACGATGGACCGGGTCTGCTGAATAGTGGCTAGGGCTGACGCGGCGGCGACACACACGTGGCTGCTGACCGGGCGCTAACGCGGACTGGACGCTTGTCGCGCATATAACGGCACGGCCAGATCGAACGGCGAAGAGGCAAGGCTGCGGGCGATGCGACGTGGCTAGATTTGAGGCATTGGCAGGCGATCGGACGGCCACGATCGAGCGAAGCAGGTCGATGGCGAGGCGGCGGCGCAAACTTGCCGGACACGGGGAAGAAGACACGGCACACGGCGGAGACGCGACGGTCTGGGCACGGGTTTTGGCGGATCGGGGAGAGGGCGTCGTAGGCAACGCGAAGAAACAAACGGCGACGGCGGAGACGCACTGGCGGTGGAGATCCACGCGGAGGAAGAGCTCGGCGAGGGCGGCGGACTCCAGCAAGCTCATGAGAGAAGACGGCGGCGCCTCGGGCTACGCAAGATGGGGCAAAAGAGGCGGCGGAGCGTGGGAAATCTCGGACAGGGGTCCTCGGGGCTTTAAATAGCCTTGAGGAGGCGTGCAAAGCACGGACGCCAAGGCGGCGGCGGACGCGCTAGGGTTAGGGTTTGGGCGACACGATCGGAGCCGCACACTCGTCGCCCATCGGACGGTGGCAGCGTGAAATTTGGCTGGTCATTGGCGATCTGGCGAGTCGGCCGGAGCAGGTCGTGGCGGCCGAGCGGAGCGTTTCGAGGAGAGGAATAGAAATGGGCCGTCGGAAGGATTTGGCCGAGAAGGGTTTTGGAAATAAAAACGTTTCCGAATTTAGCAAATTCTCGAAACTCAAATAAAAGCAAATAAATTCTAATAAATAGCAAATAAATCCAGGAAAATCTCCAAAAATACAGAAAAATTCTTTGAAGCACAATGAACCCAACTAAAACTTGAAATCTTTTATTTGATGAATAATTTAATCAAATTAAATCCTTTAATAAATAGAAAATTCAAATTAAGCTTTGATTAATTCAAGAGAAATGCAAATGATTTATTTTCAAATTCAAACATTCTAAAACTCAAATTTTAGGTTGTTACATGAGATCTTTATCCCGAACATCTCCGCCTCCTCCTCGCGTCATCTTGGTGCAATGGATGCCTCCACGTCGTGGGTGGGGGCAAGCTGAACTTCGACGGGTCCGTTCTCCACTATGATTCTGGGCGGGCGAGTATCGGCGGCGCTATCCACGATGACAGCAGACGCATCATTCTTGCCTTCCCTAAGCGGACGAAGCATACCCGAATCGGCATCGTCGAGGTGCGCTTGATCCGCGGCCTTCAGCTCGCATTGGACTACAGCTGGGACAAGTTGCTAGTGGAGGGCGGCGACTTGCTGCGAGTCGACCAAGTCGCGTGTGCTCGACAAGATCATCTGGTTGCTTGACAAGTTTCGGGTGTGCGAGATGCAACACGCCTACCGGGAGGGGAACCAGGTGGCGGATACACTCTGCCATGAGATGTACAAGAGCACATACTGGAGGCCGGAGGGTCTGGACGAAAGAGAAATAAAGAGATGGCCAAACGGGCTGCCGGCACATGCCATATCGGCCCACGTACCAAGGCCATGAGCCAAGTATGACCCGGATGGCTTTCAAGCCGTACCCGATAGAGGCCAGCCCGTTTGGCATAAAAAAATTCATAAAAATGTTAGAAAAATTGGAAAATTGTAAAAGTAAAGAAAAAAATTAGAATTTTTTTGGGATAATTAGAAAAACTAGAAGGAATATACAAAAACTTTTTAAAAATCTATGTAAATTAAGAAAAACTAAACAGCCTATATAGGCCATGCCATACCGGCACTATGGGCTAGGATGATTTGAACTGTGCCGATACAACTCGTTTATAATTAGGTCATGTCTACGGTACCATGCCGTGGGCTAACGCAGTTAGCCATATGTCGGGATGGCAGTCCGGAGGATGAGGAGTACGTGGGTGAAGCCCATTACATGGCGCCAACCAAGAACTCTTACCTGCCGGCCGCTCATTGTACACCTTACACCTTACATACTGTGTCATTTACGAAAGCACTAATTGATTTTTCCGGATGTAATGCACGGTTTTAACTTATCTATGCTTGCTTTGCACGAAAAACAGTGAGATAATGGTCGTTCCTCTGAGCTGTTGTTGGTATGGACGTCAAAATGCCTTCCTTCGGCCGTCCGGCTAACCATGACATTATGTGATGTGCTCAATGCCTGTTTTGGTGTCAAGTCATAATCTATTGGGCCTCATATGTACTGGAAGAAACGGCATAGTTGAAGAAAAACAATCTCAGTTCTAGGTCGATCTTGGGCCGGCATAGTCTATACCCCTTTATAATGCACCTAAACAATTTTTCCTAGGTTCACCCTAAATAATGCACCTCATTAGAGATAGCCCAATGTTCGTGCACCCAGCAAAACGTCCTCAGAAACTTGCATTCATCAAAATGAACGTCTCAGATCTTTCCTCGGTTTTACTCACCCACATCCGATGGCTATTATTTAATGTGTCTAATCATCCCTGTGGCCCACAACAGACCTCCCCCACCTACATATTTGGAAGGAGAGCGAATCAAACAAGGAAATAAATAAGAAGGATCCGCATGCAAGGAAACCAGATTCGAATTTTTTACTGGCCAAAATTGTAGTACTACATATTTGGAAAGAGGGTGAATCAAATAAGGAAATAAACAGGGAGGATCCACATGCAAGGAAACAAGACTTGAATTTTTTATTGTCTTGGCATTGTGATCGTATTTTTTTCCGAATATGACCTTTCTCGAAACTTTTTTACGAATCTAGCCCCATAGAGCCTAATTATAGCGCACGGAGAGCGTTGAATTTTTGTTTTTATTTTTTATCTAAGAAACCAACTGTCTGTGAGTGCTGCTTAATTTTTTTCAATTTTTCTCATGGAACCAATAGCCGGCGAAAGCATTGCTTAATTTTATCTTTTTTTCTTGCGGATCCAGCGGTCGACGAGCGCAGTTTATTTTTCCATATTTTTCCGAAATCATCCATGTGGCTCACAATAGACCTTCCCTCACCTCCAGCATCAACAAGGAAAAGAAAACAAACGTCCTGAAAAAGGAAAGGACCATACATTACGTGCTGGGAAAAGGAAACCGAGAGATGGGGCAGCGCGGCCGGGAGGACGCAGGTCTGCAATGGCTCCACGGTCGCCATCGGTGGTTTTGCCGACGCGGCGAGGTTGTTTGGTCACGACCTCATGATCGTCGTGTCTCTAAATTTATAATTTAAATTTTTTTGAAAATAATTTTATTAAGTACAAAGTAATGGAAAGTTTTTTTGAGAATTTTATAGAATTTTTTAACCTAATGTGCTATCTTTTAAAAAATCCTTCTATATTTAAAAAAAATGAAGGTAACTCACCTGTAGCTTCTTTTAGATGCAGCCCAGACCAGAGAAGCTTCTTCTCTTCCCTCCCTCCATTAAAGCAAGAAAGAAGCTCCAAAGCTCCATCAATCCCGCACCAAATCTCCTCATTCCATCTATGGTGTTAATTCCCCAAATTTCGTGTTCTATTGCCAAAATTTCCTCCCAATCTGATTTGATCCCAAATTATGGTTTCCATAAATATGCTTGTTTCGGGGCTATAAAAGTCAGCGAGCTCTCCTCCACCCCATCGCATTGCGTAAATCCCCAAGTGCTCCCTCTTGTAAAGATCGCCGGATTTTGGAGGTAACCCAAACCATCACCGTCATCTTTCCTGGTAAAATTCACTGCAACCGTGACTCCTCCCCCGCAGGCGCCGGTGCCGGCGATCTCGCCGCACCAGTGCCGACCCACTGCGACCGGCCGGCCACCCCTGGCCTTCCCTCCCCCTTGCGCTGGCCAAGCTCAGAGAGCACGCCGTGCTCTCTGTGAAAGCTGCAAAAAAAATAATCTAAAATCAGAAAATTATTTTTTCTTTCTCTTTCTTGATTTAAAATCTTTTGGGAGCCCGTTTTCGCCCATTCGACCTCCATTTAGTTCCGTTTTTCTTTCTAAATTCATTTAAAATTCTAAATTTCTCTTTTATTATTAAGTATTGTATTCATACTTATCTTCTCATTTAATTGATAAGCGGATGTCCTGCCGTCGTAGCGTTAACACAAGCACTGTACTAGTCTTAGTGGTAGACCGTTTAATCGAAAATCAATTGTCTGTCCCAGATGGATAGAAGTCGTGCTATTTTTGTTGCTTGAACGGCGGGGATGTCACATTGCGCAATGTTGCCACAAGGATCAGCACCAGCTAGCTGGTAATGCTATTTATTTCAACTTCAATTTTCTCTGTTTTTATTCGGATCTTATGAACTAATGCTCAATTCTCGAGCTTAATAGGACATGACGATCTTCAGCTCGAACTCCTTTCCGACGACAAGTGACAGCCCGCCGACGTGAGCGACGCCGAGCGCTCCACTCTTCGCGTACCGGGTGCCGCCGACCGAGTTCGCGTCCACCTCGACGCCGTTGACATATACGGCGAACTCGTTGGGTGGCGCCGGCGACTGGAGCCCCAGGAACACCACCTTGCCGATCACCAGCGTCCGGCTCGGCTCGTACGAGTCGTGCACCACATGGGACCTCATTTTGATGCCGCTGCTCTCCATCGCGCAGCTGAATCTTATCAGGCTACACTTGCTCCTCATCCCGACCATCTCCGGCGACTCACCGTCGTCTAAGAACAGCTCCCCGGCGGCCGTGCCGTCCTCGGCGAGCGCGACCAGGAGGTGGAACACGCTGTGGCGCGCGCGCGACGTCGTCAGCGCTTGCTGCTGCAGCGGCAGGATGCTGCCCCCGGCCACGTGCACGTTCACCGTGTCCGCGGGCGCGGGGAGCGTCACGCGCTTGCCGGTCCCCGTGGCGACGGCGATGGAGTAGTCGTAGAGGCTGAACCACCGGCCGGCCGGAAAGTAGGCGTCGACGGTGGTCGCGCCAGGCTCGAGCACCGGCGACACCAGCACGCCGCGGCCGAGCAGGAACTGCCTGTCCACGCCGTACGTGTTGACGTCGTGCGGATACGAGAAGAAGAGCGGCCGCGCGATGGGCGCCCCCGTGGTGTGCGCCTCGTACATGAGCGTGTAGATGTAGGGGAGCAGCCGGTACCGCAGCCCGAGCGCCTTCCTTGCCGACCGCGCCACCGAATCCCACAGGTACAGCTCTCGCCGGACGGTGCCGATCGCCGAGTGGTCCCTCGAGAACGGGTAGAACGCGCCAAGCTTCAAACACAAACGCAAAGCTCAAATCAACTTGTCAATGGACAGAACGGTCTGGACCTTAATGCGGTTCGTGTACAACAACTACTGTACCTGAATCCAGCGGCTGCAGAGCTCCTCGGTGGTGTTGCCGCCGAAGCCGCAGATGTCGGCGCCGATCATGGGGATGCCGAAGAGACCGAAGCTGAGCATGGTGTTGATGGAGTAGTGGAGGTCGTCCCACGACGCGAAGTTATCGCCGCTCCAGTGCGCGGTGTACCGGCCGGAGCCGACGAACGTGGAGCGACTCAGCACGAAGGGCCGGCTGCCGGTATCCCTGAGCAGCGCGTAGTGCGTGGCCCGCGCCTCGAGGAAGCCGTAGAGGTTGTGCGCGTCGTACTCGGCCACGCCGCCGTGGTGCACGGCGGAGGCCGGCACGGTCTTGTTGTTGATGGGGCGGTGCACGCCCGAGTTGTTGATCTGGTACGGCGGGTCGTCGAGCGCGTTGAGCGGCGCCGGGTCGATGAAGTTGGAGATCTCGTTCATGTCGATCCACAGCCCGTCCACGGGAATGGTGCGCCGGAACGTGGCGATCTCCCGCGCCCAGAACTCGGCGGCGCGCGGGTTCAAGAAGTCCGGGAAGTAGACGTTGCCCGGCCACACCACGCCGAGGTAGTTGGTGCCGTTGCGCTTCACGAAGATGTCTTGCTGCATCCCGCGGACGAACGTCCCGTACGTCGTGTTCACGTTGATCCCTGCGCGCGCCTCACAAAATAAGCGAAATGACATGTAATCTCATCATGCTGCAGTCACCATTTTACCATCCCATTTTGATTCCACGACTGACGCGAGCTTGCTTGGTGTACCTGGGTCCAGTATGACCACGTATTTCTGCCCGTTCCAGTGGAGCCGGTCGACGAACCTCCGCAGCCGGTCGGCCGGGAAGTTAACCGGATCCAGCGTGAAGTCCTTGAACGCGTCCATGTGGTCGATGTCCGTCCACATCACCTCCAGTGGGATCATGGCCTTGGCATAGCCGGCCACCACGCCCTCCAGGTCAGCCACGTTCTTGTACCCGTACCTGCACTGGTGAAACCCTGCACGATCCAATGCAACAACATGCCACAATTTGTGAGTGAGACGCAAGAAACAGAGCGTGCAGAGGCGAGCGCGAGCTGGTTCAGATGCCAAGAAAGCGTATTGGTTTGGCCGTACCGAATGACCAGTACGGCATGGGGACAGGGCGGCCGATGAGCTGGGTGTACTGGTCGACGACGTCGAGCGGGGAGGGGCCGGCGAAGAAGTAGAAGTCGAGCACGCCGCCGATCACCTTGTAGGTGACGTAGGACCCGCCGTACAGGACGTCCATCCCGTTGCTGTTGAGGAGGAGCACGCCGTGCGCCGCACCGGCGCCGCGGGGGGAGCCGTCGGGGGACGCCGACCGCACGTCCATGTAGAACGGGTGCGAGCCGTAGAGGTTGACGTCCACGTTGGCTGCGGCGATGTCCGAATTCCACAGCGTGAACGTATCGTTTCTCTGCAGCCGGAACGTCCGCTTCGTGTGCTCGCCCAGCCCGTACAGCGACGCCCGGCCGGCCGGTACCGCCGACGTCACCTCCAAGTACCTGTCGATCATTTGTCGCGGTGATCGATGTACATTCTCCATCGACTGATATGTATGGCAATATAGGACTAGCATTGTTACCGATCCTTGAAGACGAGGGTGGGGGAGGTGTCGAAGAGGACGTCGCCGGTGGAGCGGCGGGAGACGGTGAAGCGGAACGGGGAGGCGTGGATGGTGAAGGTGAGGTCCGAGGCCGCGGCGGAGAGGACGCGGATGCGCGGCGAGGCGGCATCGCGCTGGCACGGTGCACCTAGGAAGACGTCCTCCAGCGTCGGGCGCGGGATGACGTCCTGTGGGACCTCCCATCGCGGGTGGTCAGCGTCGGTGATGCGGACGTGCAGCCGGCTGTCCGTCTCCAGGCTGCCGTCGGCATGACAAAAAAAAATTAAGGGAGTGTCTAGATAACATCCGTATGTTTTTATCAGATAAATCAGTCATATTGTTTGGGCTTTCGATGGAGATCGAACCCATCTGACTAAATCCCCTTTTATTTTTAAGCGCGTGCTTGTTTCATTGCAAGCCGCACGGCTCGTAGCGTAGGTCTACAACCACAACCTATTTATCACGACTCTACTCCATTATCTCTTGACCCTAACTTCTAATTTTAATCTTCACCACTCAGCCCTAATCACCAGCTGACAGCGCAGTCAGCGGCATACAACCTAAGATCAACATATAGAGCAACGGCGGCGCGGACGGCGGGGAGATCGGTGCCAGCCCGTTGCAGCGGGTGGCTGGTGTGTACAAGATGTTGTCGCCGTCTTTGCCGACGGTGCACGAGCAGACCGGCATGCTACCGTCGGCGTGGATGGGCTCGCTACCTAAGGACGGTGCCAAGAACTGATGATCATGGAATGCATTCGTCATTGCGTGTCCCTTGCTACTTACAAATCTTTTTTCTCTCTCAATACATGCCATTTTTTATGCAGAGAAAAATGAAAAATAATTTTTTTAAGCTAGACAAAGAAAAATAGGATTGGTGAATCCTAATAGAAAATAAATGAATCACAGAGAAAAATTAAAAATATTTTTTTAAGCTAAACAAAAAAAGGATTGGTGAACCCTAATAGAAAATAAATGAATCACCGAAGAGTGACTGAAATCAAAGAAAAAAAAGAGACGACAGATTTTTAGCAATTTCTAAAATTGAATAGTGAGCACAAAAGGAAATAAAAAGAAAACTGCAAGTTTACTACTTTCAATGTGTTCGAATACGTTCTTTCCAATTTTGCTTAAAACACATTCTTTTTTATAATTTTAAGGCAACTGCTGACTATTTTTTATTATATACCTCTTCACTCTAGCTATTTTTAACGTGATTTGCTACCATACAGACCAAAGTAAGATATACCATACAAAGATTTAATAAAAAGTTATAATACAGTCTTTTATAGATGTATTTTGATGAAAATACAAAAACCTAAAATAATATTTATTAAAAATAGAAAAAGTATTGAACATATCAATTCAGTACAACTAAGATAATGCGTCGTGTCGTGTGGCCTCCGGATTAGGAGATCGTGGGTTCGAGTCCCACCGTAATGTTTACGTATCATTATGTCCAAAGACTCTAAACTGCCTTCTTATTCTTTTAGATGACTCAAGTGGGTACGTTGTCCTAGTCAACCTATGATAAACTCTGCTCTCGAACAGATAAAAGAAACCATAAACGGCCTTAATCCAGTGATCGATCAAGCATACGCGCCACTATCATGATTTAGCATCGCAATTGACACAAGACATGGAACAGAAAAAACCCATCACAGCTGCGGTTCAGGATGTCGTACTTGCCTTGCAGTTAGGCTGAGCCTCTGGACGTCGGGCCCGAGCACAGCCGTCTCGCCGATGAGCTCCAGCCGCGCCGCCAGCAGGTTCGCCGACCTGAAGACGGAGACGACGTTGTACCCGTGCCCCGCGGGGCTCGCCGGGCCGCAGTCAACGCCCCATGGCAAGGCGAGGAGGAAGGCGAGGAGATATATGGGTGCATATGGCGAGCCCGTCGCCATCGGGAACACTCAGCTAAAGGGACCAGCTAATAGCATACAGGACGATAAGACGAGAAGCAAAGGCAGAGCCGAGCTCTGAATATATATAAGCAGTGGTGATCGGCAGGGCTCTGAATATATAAGCAAAGAAAGCCTGGCTCCGGTTCTAGAAAATGCTCTATTGCAAAGCATCGGTACCAACCCTCACTCTCATCTTGGTACCTGCAAAAATGGCATATTGGAGATACTCTAAAAGATCTAGATAACAATAATTAAACTGTTGTAGTTGCTCTATCTGGTCATCTCTTTCCCCTTGACAGATGTGACCTATGTGATATTCAATAATTTAGAAAGACAAATTTCTTATATTATCTACCGATGCAGGGCCTAATTAATGTAATAAAAATTATTGATTTGTCACAGCTTTTTTCCCCTCAAGGAGGATATCAGACTTGAGTGCTGCCTAGTACCTGTTTGAAATGCGAAAAGTTTCTTTTTGTTGCTGTAGAAATTGGGATGTTTTTTTAGAGAAATTTTACCGTGGACTACATAGGTAGTAAGCAGTGGTAGTTGGAATTAAATCTAACCATCCATTCTCAAGGGCATTTTAGACTTTTTCTATCCATTTATTAGGGGTATTTTAGATTTTTCCTAATTTGTTTACAGTTTTAGATTCACCGAATACCTATTGATCTTCAAAGACTTCTTATCCATTCATCCATTATTCATCAGGATCACAAGACGTGTTTTACCGTAGAGGACAGATAGTATGACGGATTTTTTTACCCTTTTACCCCTCTTTCAATTTTACTACTAATACTACATGTGGTAGTATAACTAGATCTAAATTGATCTCAATCATTAGATTCAAAGGATTGGACGGCTTATATTGATTTTAATCCACTGTAAAAGAGCTCTTTTTTTAAATTATTATTTTTACATTTTAAACGAGTCTTCAGTTTATTTTTTTTCTTTGCCAAAGAACACGCAAACTCGAGTTATTGACTGAACTGTGAACTGGCTAACCTGCAACGTGGAAGTTTTAAAGATCGAGCTGGTGCTCACTGACAAAGCAGAATCCAGGACAGCATGGAATACGCATGTGACCACCTTATCACTTAAATATCACTAGCAGCATGCTGCCCTGCAGACATGACGAAGCCGACCCAGGAAGTAGAAGAAAAAAAAAAGCATTTTAAAAAAGCTGAGAAAAGTCTACTATTTCGTCACGTATCATCTAGATACGCCAATTATTGGATTGCGTTCACTTTTCGCCGTTTATCTATTAGCTTTCTTTGCATTCTTAGAGTTGTGCATTGCACACACAAGTATGGGCAAAAAACAAAATGTGTAGCTGGCGTTCTTCCTGGACTCGACGGCGAATGACAAGGTTTCACTCGATAATGCAGTGCAGCTGCATATGCTTTGGCACAATGGCATGGCATATCCAATGAAATTTTATGGTGTATTATATCGATAGTAAATGGTGATCAGTAAAAATCAGATCTAGCTATTTATTTATTGAGTATATCCTTATCAGTGGCGTATCCAGCTAAAGGACATGGGTGTACAAATGTACACTCAAAAAACTTGACAAAAAATCTAATATATAATAAGTATATTAGGTGTATATATTAGCGAGTGGGTATAAAAATACGTAATTCAATCTCTAACCATATTTCAGCATGTCCCACCCACTCCTCTCAATCTTCACTATATGGCCTAATCGTTCAAGGTCCAGCCTTCCTTTATTTCTTAATCATAACACCCAACTCCCTCTCAATTCCGCACGCCCCATGCTCTCTCTGTGGCGATGGCACAGTCGACAAGCGATAGTCCGGCGGCAATGACGGATGAGGGCCACAAGGCAGATGCAAGCCGGCAGAGAGCAAGACAGTGGACGAGCGTCGAGCAACCACCGGCACCAGCAAACAGGGCGGAGGCTACAGGGCAGACGATGGCCCCAATGGCCACAACGAGCACCAACTCGGGAATAGAGGGTGTGACACCAGCGACAGTCGGCAGGTCAGGGTGGAGGTGTTTGGTGGGATAGCGAGTAGCACGCGTCGTGTTGCAAGGTAGCCCTGTGGGCGTAGCGAGCATGAACTAGGGATAGAAGGTGTGACACCAGTGGCGATCGGCGGGTTAGGGAGGTGACACTCGCAAGGCAGAAAGCGGTGCTAAAACATTCGACAGTAGCTGAGCATTTGGCATAGATAATCACACAGGTGAATTTCATTCTTGATTCCTTAATCTGAAATTCTCAATTCACAAATCTATCAATGTTATGTTGACTTGTAACGGTGAATCATGATTTTTAAAATTTAGTATGTAGAACATTCAAAAATGAAGAGGAAGTATGTACATTTTTGTCGGGGATCGGTAGCTTCGGTACACGAAAGCCCCCCTCGAACCCGTGGCTGTGTCCCACGTGTTCAAGGGTGCGCCTCCGAGCTCGAGCTTGGACCCAAACGAGCTAGAGCTCGGGCTCGGGCAGAAGGTCGGGGACCCAGCTTCGGCTAAGCAGGAGGGGCCACGTTCTCGGATCGACACCTCCGACGCCGCTGCACTCCAGGCCTGAGTTCGGGGCCACGGCTTTAGTACCCTCCGGACCATCCCGTTTCACCGTAACGGTCCGATTTAAAGATGTAGAAACCCTCCCCTACATGGGAATCAGGACCAAACTTACCCCTGCGTGGGAACTAGGGCCAGTAACATCCAACTGCTCTCGTCGACTCACCACGGCTGCCTGACATCGGCCTCAGGACCAAGCGGCGGAAGCGCCCAGAGAGCTTAGAGAGAGGCCTTGAAGAAGACAGGACGAGAGGCTACCCCCGGGGGCATAAAAAACACGAGAGCAGAGCAACGCTCGGGCCCATTGTACTCATTCACAAGAAAAGGATTGCATTCATTTTCGCCCCAGAGTAAGACTGGAGTAGAGCTATTACCCGAACCAGGGGCTCGAACCAGTATAATCCTCGTGACCCTAGTTTCCTGTCTCCTCTCCCCGGCATACCCTCTCCGTGACGCGACAGCCTTTTCTCGGACGAGCACGACCTCAGGCTCTGCCCCACACATGATCCTCCATCCCCCTCGCGGTCGGCGGTCCCGATCGCCGACAATTTTAAATCCCCAATTCATAAATTTCTAAATTATTTTAGGTGTTGTTTCTAGTAAGAACAATTCTTACTTTGTATTTTTGCTATATTCTGAACGTTTATATTTTACATCAAATAATATTTTTGTAACTCTGAACACTTATCCTAAAAATTCTGGATCCGCCACTAATCCTTACTACTCTATCACCAGATGAAGTACAGACAAATACTAACTAATCTGATCTATTGAATCAAAAAAATTATATGGTCAATATTGAATTTAGTATAACTCTATCCATTTCAGTGCAGTGATGCGTGCGGTTCGAGCAGAGCAAAGTGTTCGGACAACCTAGCTCGAATAGACTGGACCAAGGTTCAAAATTTCGGCGAATTTTGGCCAAATTTCGGATTTCGGACCACCCCGAAATCTCAAGTACCGGTCGGGAAAAAAATTTAAAATTGCTACAGTAAATCCAAAATTTCGTTTTTTGTGCAAAATTTGACCAAATTTCACCGAAATTTCGTGTTTTTTGGCCGGTTTTGAATGTTTTAGGGCCGGATTTGACTGGATTTGGTCCAATAACCCTTAGGAAAGTCATCTCCTATGAAAATTTGTTGAAGAACCTAATTTTTTAAACATTTTAAAATTTTGGCAGAAACACTGCCAGTCTTTTATAAAATTGTAAAAGCATGATAATAATCTGAAAATTTTATGGTACTATCCTTAGTATATTATTATCATACATAAAAAATTAAAAATAATTTAAATTCATTTGTTATCTTTAAAAAATCAAAAACAGAATGAACATAATTGGGACAGTTATATTGTCAGAATTTTATAAATTTTCTTGAGTGTGATTATGATCTAAATTTTTTTTGAGAGATTAATAATTGAATCAGTAACATTATATAAATTTTTTAAAAAATTTCAACTTTGTTTTTTTGGTCAATCAAATCTATGTAAGCATTGAACTTCGTTTGTTATATTATATTTCAAAAATCAAAAAGAAAAGAACATAAATGGTACTGTGCCTTGTAAGAATTTTATAAATTCACTGGAGTGTGATCATGAATCACAATTTTTATGGGATATTAAGAACTTCCTTATCACCATTCTTTAAAATTTTCAAAAAAATTTATGGTTTACATAATTTTTCATTTTGTTCAAGTTTGCCGGTAAGCCTTTTTAACATGGCAGTAGTACTGTTCGAATTTTTGAAAATTCATACAGTTTTATCATCATCTAAAAATTTTATGAGAGAATTATAGATACATCATAACCATGCACAAAAAATTTCAATAGTTTCTAACTTCATTTGTATCATTTTCCATTCGGATCAAACTTGTCGGTCAGTGTTCTATCAGGACAGCGCCACTCTCAGAATTTTTAAAAATTCCTCACATGTGATAATCATCTGAAATTTTTATGAGAACATTATTTATGGATCATAAACATGAAAAAAAATTCAACAGTTTATAACTTGATTTGTACCATTTTCCATTCCGATCAAACTTGTCGGTCAGTGTTTTATCAGGATAGTACCACTCTCCGAATTTTTAAAAATTCCTCAGATGTGATAATCAGCTGAAATTTTTGTGAGAACATCAGAATTGTGTCAGAAACCTCCAAACAAAATTTCAAAATTGTTTGATAACATTTAGACCACTTTTCATCCAGTGCAAAAAAACCAGAAATTTCGGGTTTTTTCGCCGAATTTCGGTTTTTTTTTTCTGGATTGTACCGGATTTGAATTTTCAAATTCAAATTTTGTCCGAAATAATTCCGAAATTTCGTTATCCGGCCCGGGGCGAAAT
This sequence comes from Otatea glauca, assembly GCA_036346275.1. Taxonomy (NCBI): domain Eukaryota; kingdom Viridiplantae; phylum Streptophyta; class Magnoliopsida; order Poales; family Poaceae; genus Otatea; species Otatea glauca. Next base: position 60,845,817 of record CM070721.1, read on the forward strand.
TTATTCCGAAACCGAAATTTGAAACCTTGGACTGGACATTCTGAACCACAGCACGGGCCATCAGCAAACAAGGAGGTAGAGTATCTTGCTGCTTCTTCTCCTCCGTTTCTTCAACGACAAACTAGAAGGTATTTTTTTTCGAGTTTCTCAGGATTGAAGAGTGGTGTTCGTTCCACATTATGCTCCTGAGAAATCTGATAGGCATAGTGCATGATTGACGCTATCGGCAAACTAGTCAGGCCCTTGAAATTGATAGAAATCGACGTTTCTCCTACTAGGCTACGACACAGTACGCACGCACGGGAAACATGCTAACCATTCTGTCAACGACGTATGCATAAAGATGGATAATATATACTGGTTTCCAACTAAGATTACTTGACAGTATCTCCATATACAATAGGTCGGATTTGGGACAATTTTGATCCCAATTGTGCATACGATTTTGATTAGGAAAAACCATATAAAAAGTCCCTATAGAAGCGAAGCAGAAACACAGGAACAGGCACAGGAACAACGGCAGGGCTCTTGTCGCCATTGGAAAGCTAGTACTACACCTACGCCGGCCAGCCTGCCCTTACCATGGTCTCCATATCTTCTAATAGAATCATCCGCCATCAAAATGGACGGATAATTTGGCTGCTTTTGTTCCTGCGAATGGTATGGTACTGGAGTTGGTCTGTGTAGCCAACGTCAGAAGCATCGCACAATTTGTACCATGGCGAAGACCAGAGGGTGTGCGGCCAGTACACGTGATTCCGGGCTTGCAGTTTAAAGAGCGAGCTTCCTTGAGAAGCGTGTTCAAGATAAGATCTTTGACCGATGCATGAGATGTGATCCATGTGCCATTTTTGTGTTTGACATCAGCTGTGATCGACATAGTTGGGTAAGTACAGTGAAAACTAGATGAGTCAACGCGGCGTGTCACATCGTGATCGTAAAAAATTATAAAATTGATCTAAATGCTTTTTTTCGGGAGAGAACTTGAAAAAAAAACCTAAACGTAATATATATTTTTTTTCAGAAAAAAGGACCTATTCGTTTTTTTTTTCGAAAAATGACCTAAATATATATTTTTTAAAAAAGGACCTAAATGAAATGTTTAAAAAAAGCAAAAAGAACCTAAATGTAATATATTTTTTTCCAAAGAAAGTACCCATTCATATTTTTTTTCAAAAAAAGAACCTAAATATATATTTTTTTCAAAAATGACCTAAGCGTAATTTTTTTCCCGGTCGAGCCAGCTCAAACGCTCAGGAGGACGGGATTTCTTCCGGCTTTAATAGAGGGATGATTCAGCTTAGCTAGTATTATATATAATTCATGAAAAGTTCAACATGTAGTGTCATTTGTTCTTGCTAAGAACCTCTTGCCCCCTTTGTTTGGTGGCCTAGATTAGATATCCGCCCGCTTGTATACAATCGACAGTACCAGAGAAAATAATTGGCCACTATAGCATCACTAGATTGATGATCTATGTTAATATAATAACTGATGTGTACCTAATGCTGCAGTTATGCAGCAATTACATCATCAGAAGCATATTTGCTTTCGTGACTCGTGAGTGCTATCATCTATCTAATCCAGATCAGGTGCAGGTCGCTGCTGAGGAAGTTGCATGCTCGAGATATCCTCCCGGGGCAGATGGCCCAGACAACCTTCTCCTTCGGTACCTGTGTTGTGGTCTGCTACCGCAAGATCGGAATCGCTCAGCTGTAGCAATGGCAGAGTGGACTTTCTGTTCTTCCGAAAAACGAGGTAAAGAATTGCAGCTATGTATATGAGCATGCCGAGGAACCCAAATATTCCGGAGAATACTTGGGAGACGGTGGATAACCCACTGTGAAGGAGCAACTTGACAAAGCTTGTTATCAGGAAGTAGGTGTTGATGATGACAATAAACGAACCGATCGCCCATGTTAGCACAGCAATCTGCATTCAAATGTCAATTTAGACGCCGTAATGACATTGTAACAAGATCATTGTATATTTCCAATTATTTCACAAATAACTTACGCATCTTGAAGTTGTGTGCTGCCCCATCTTTGTTTTGCTGCTGGTGAATTTAAGGAGTGGAACTAGAGCAAAAGGAAGTTCAAATGACAGTATCATCTGCACATAATAGAGTGGAGGTATTAATAAACATAAGTAGACATATGAAATGGAGCATTTTAACGAAGTTTCTCATAAATATTATCACAGGACGATGGAAAACAAATAAAATTTAAGTGCTTACCGACGCAATGATAATCAACTTCCCAGCTGCTGAGGAACCACCAATTACTGACACAATCAGACTTGGCAGAATTGCCAAGGACCTAGTTAGAAGATTCCGTATCCAAGGCGTCATCCGAAGATCTAGAAAACCCTAGATTAAGAAATTAGTGAAGGTTAGCCCCTATTAGATAAATTTCATACATCTCGAATATGACATGTCTTTTTTCCATTTAAGGCAAAAAAAATATGAACAAATGGAAGACAATCTCAGCCAGTTTTTTTTTCCCAAGGCTTACTACCATCCCTGTCCATTTTCGCCACAATCCAATTGACCATGATTAAGCTGGCACTAACTATTTTCTCCACAACCCAATTGACCAATGATTAAGCTGGCACTGACAATGGTAGCAGCCCAAGTTTCCCCTCTTCCTTGTCCATTTTCTTGATAATTTAATTGACCAGGAAAAACTGGTACTAGCAATGGCAGCATACATTCAAAACCTAAGGTTTTTCTTAGTAATTTGTTTTCAATGTTTTACCTACATAAAGCTCAACTAAAATACTAAATATTGTTAACAAGCACATGCATGGTTACAACTGCGATTAACATTATAAATATATTTTGAGCATTCTATGCATTGCAACAAGGTATACAGTCTGCCATTAAACTTCGCAGTTTGCAAGTTAGGACTAATAAAGTATAATACAAGATATACAAAACCTGCATGACATATTGGCCCGCATAAGTTCCCGTAATTGTAGAACTCTGGCCAGATGCCAACAAGGCAACTGCAAACAACTTTGAGCTCCAGTTTCCGAGGACATTCTACAGCAACAGAAGAGACAATATGGGATCAGAATATATACTGCAGTGTAGGACTTGGCAAGAAAATGGATGCATGAGTTCTACTTAAATGAAGTAGAATTCAAAACCTTCCAAAGAAGACATAATGTCTCTTATTAGAAAGCGCTTCATATTTGTCAAACAGGAAAATTGCATACATTAGGCAGGTTTGCATAGGACCTCCGCAAATTTCCAACTTAGCACATAATACATACAGCATTGTCCTTTAACAAACAAATGCTCAGCTTGTTTTTATGAAGTAAAGCATCCACCTGATTTGCACTAAACATTTGCCAAAACCAGCGCAAAATGAACAATCTATCCAGCATTGTCATCTAATACAATAATATTAAGACAATGGAATTTCTGACCAACCTTCAACAAAAATGAAGCTTTGTTAAGATCCAGATCACTGCAATTCATCTGGTCTTCAGGGTTCAAATTATCTGAACCGCAGACGGCACCACTAACAGATATGATAGATATGTTGATAAGAAAGGCTACTGTGAGGGCAAATGCACTTTCAATCGTATAGAATCTGCAGGCCTCCTGAAAGAAAGTGGAAAATAAATAAATGTATGATCACAAAAATAATATTTTTATGTCTTCTGCATGCTTGTATTTCTCAAATTAGTAGCAAGATGTGTTCTTAACATACCAAACTGTATAAAATCAGTTTTAGTAGGACACAACAGCAAGGATAGACAAATATGGGTACACATAGGATATCAAATTAAGAATACAATCAAAATAACAATAACACATTAGGTTAATTCAAAAGAGAATCAGATATTACTTTGATCCCATGAACCGATCGTGGTACTTTTCTTGATAGTACCAATGCTGAGTGGAGAAAAAGATTGTGCCTGCATTTTTATTATAGAAACTTGAAAAAAAGGTCTTATGTTAAAAATTAAATAAATGTTTGGAAAAAAAAGGATGGATAGGAAGCTTACGGCATCACCATAGCACCAAGTAATGAGATAGCAAGACCTGTTGCCCCATTTCCTTTAAGTTCAGGAACAAAAAGGCCCCTCACAACTTCCGATGAATTTGGTTTAGAATACCCAAGTTCAACTAAGAAACAAGTTGCTATTAAGAATACCAGAAAAGATATAAAAAACTCCAGCTTACGGACCTGCACCAGAACAAATCAATTTGCAATATCAGTAACTCGACGAACAAGACATATACAAAAACTGCCTGTTGACTAATGCTCTTGTACTGATGATCTACTAGTTCAAACTCTGTGCTAACAAAGCCAAAGCTCCTTCAAATAGTACTTATGTTATATTGCAAGCGACAACAAACATATCGCCTTAGTTTTCAAATAAAAAAAGTTTTTTCTTTGGCATAGAAATTTCATGGGAAAATACTAACTGTTCAAAAAATATTGTGAAATGTAAATAGGACATTCTTACCCCGTATTGTTGTAGTAACAGGATCATTAGAGTGCTGAGCCCAGTTATCAGAACACCACACCATACCGGGATTTTGAAGAGCATGTTCAAAGCAAAAGCAGTTCCAATTACTGCAACAAATAAGCAACCACTAAAGCTGATTATATATTACCAGACAGAGTCAACACAAAGCAAGAAGTTGCATATGTCTATTATTTGCCAGTTTAACTGACAGTTTCCACATGACAAACTGCTATTTTAAATTTAGATTTGGTTTAGAAAGCATGACATCATCTGCAATATCACCAAATGGCTGAACTGTAGAATCCAAGTAGCTCTGCGATTCACCAAAATGCAAAATGCAAAGCATGCGACAGAACCTCAAATTTACACATTTAATACCTTCCGGGATGTCGCATGCAACTACAGCCAGTTCTGCAAGAATCCATAAGATAAAATTTGTGCCCTTGGGATATTCAGCTCTGCAATGCTCAGCGAGATGCTTCCCTGTCATATAGAAAAACTTAACAAATGGTCAGCAATGCTCGCATGAAAAGCAATAATGATGCTCAATTAAACAAAGATAAGTGCTGCACAGCTCATAATACTGACCAGTCACAACCCCTAGCTTGGCTGCAAGTGATTGAATTATAAGAGCAGCACAGGACGCAATAAGTATGATCCAAAGAAGCTGCCAACAAAAGAAGATGGTTGTGGTTCTTTGTTAGAGATAAGCATGAGATAGCTGCATGACAGAAGTTCTCAAGTTAAATCCATAGAATTTCATAGTCTAAAGGAAAGATAGGATAGGCAGTACCAAAAAAAACTGCTAAGAACAAGAGAAATAGTGATGCACCTCATATTTGTATTGTGCTCCAGCCTGTAAGTCCGTCTCAACTGCAAGATGAGCAATTCTTTTGGTCAGCACATAAAGATAGCAAATGAACACTCATTGAAATGAAATAAACAACAAATCCAGCTAATCTTACAATTGCCAGGATCAATATACGCAATAGAGACGAGAAATCCAGGCCCTATGTATGAGAATAAGTTCTTCCAACTATTTTTCTGCCAATAGCATAAAACAATCAATAATTAGTTTTCTTCGTTCTGAAGCCATCATCCAAAGATACAAAAGTCAGCAAAACAAACAGACTACATTAGTGCATCTCCTTCACTTGATCATTATTCTCCCTATTTCATAATAGATACTAATGCTTAATTCTTAATCTTTTTTTGATACATCAGGTTAGAAACTACAAATTGTACAGATCTCTACAACAAATGCGCATAGGAGGATTATCTTGAAAAAGGAAAGAATGAGCCTAACTAGTAAGCCTGAATATTAGCTGTCATGATGACATTTTGTTCTTTTCAAAACCAATCGAGAACTATCACAGCATCATGCAAAAATACCATACCTCCGGAATAACAATCTGATCAACATCTATGCTGTCAATAAGAGGAGTGCCGGGTCCATTTGAGCGATTATTCCGCCCAACGCTAGTCATAAATTGTGGGTGTGATGAATATTGCATTGGGCCACTCATCTCACTCTCTCCCAAGAACCCTCAAGTCGTTGAGCTGCAAAGACGGGTTATTTATAGGAACGCTTTTGAATGATGCTATGCCAGTCGAAAGTACCAAGAATCTGCCTAGTGGAGGCGTAAGAAAGCTTCCAGTAGGAGATAGCAAGAACCATAGCCACTAACAGGAGAAGATAAGATAAATGAACAAGAAGACCCAGAAACAGTGGACTAAAGAAAAGATATACTGTGGGCTAGGGGTGGAAAAAAAGCTCGTTGGTGGGGCTCGTTGACTCGGTTCAAAATTGCTCCAATCACACTCGTTCATGGGTTAAACATTGAAATGAGTCAATTTCGAATAAAATTGGATTTTGCTTGGCTCGGCTCGTTAGCTCAATTCTAAAAATACTTCCAAACTATAAATAAAATGATATTAAATCACACTGTGCCAATTTCGGAGAAAGCTCGAAAAAATGAGGACTTTCTCGATTTCCACCCCTACTGTGGGCATTAAAAATAGAAATTTCTGCCTAACTTGATCTACCAATTGGGTTGACGCGCTTGCTAAAGACGACACCAGAGGTCTACTTTACCAGAAAGATATATTCTTCTGAGCAAATTGGACGGTCTAGGGGTAAAGACACTTCAATGCGTGATTAGCAACAGAGCATCAAGAATATAGAAATAATAGTACAAAATATTGAAATGCAAGCTTGGACCTTTATCCCATGCACTAGGTAAACAACGACAGGGGCGGACCTAACGTACAGAACCCCCAAAAAAATTGGAAAATAAACTGCTATTAGTACTCCAGCACGCAACAAACTGTGCGGATTGGAGTAGAAAGAAAGATTTGGATGATCCCCCACGAGGATGTTGCGGGGGATCTCCGGCTGAAGCTCACAGCGCCGGCCACCGGAGAAGGGGGAGATCTGGAGAACGGTGGAAACGAAGGAAGGGGAGGAGAAGAGCTCACCGCGCCGGGCAGGGAGACGCGAACGGTGGGAACGAAGAGAGAGTCGGAGAACGTCCCGGTGGCTCGTTTTGGGAAGGCGAAGCGACGTCCGGAAGAAACTTTGGACGCGAAGCGGCTCCTGCCCCAGGGAAAAAAAATCCGGCTAACCAGGAAACGATATTTAAAATCCCGGTGAAATAAAATTTTCTTTAAAACAAATTCAAATTGCTACCGTGATTTCGGAATTTCCAGTTTTAAATTTACCGGATTTCAAATTTACATTTTAAATTTCGGCCAGAATTCTAATATCTCCCCGAAATTTCAGATTTCGTCCACCTCCGAGATGTGATCCGAAAACAAAATTTGAAACCTCAGCTCCCGCCAACATGGACGAGAAGAACACAAGAGAAGGTTCAAATATGTTTCAAAAAATAACGTGACTTTATTTATTAATATATATTTATTTATGTATTTTTTAAAATATAACTTCAAAAATTGTATCCAAACTTATAGATACAGGTTTTAGCCCCAACATATAAAAAAATAATAGTTTTATAAATAAAATATAGAAAATGATAGATTTATAAATAAAATAATATATTTATAATTTTAATCGAGTCTCCATGAGGACCTCGTAGGGGGGAGGTGACCCCAACCCCGCTGCACTAGCAGGGTTTGAAATATCGCGGTAAACCGCCCAAAAACCGCGGTTTTTAAGCGTACTGTGCTGGTTCGAGATCTTGTACTACTCAGTTTACCGGTTGCATTCAAATTCAAAATTTTTGAAAAAATAAAAAAAATCCAAAATATCCCTAAAATTAGTATTAATTGTTTTATGACCTTTGGTGTGAATTTTTTTTTTGAAAAAATGAAGTTTGGAGATGTATTTGAGCCATTCAATATCTAGGAAAAAGAAAAGGCCAAAAAAAATAAAAGGGTGGCAAGCCGGCTGTGGACCAGCTGGCCCACCCCGTTCGGTCGGCCCACTCGAGAGGCTTGACTACCCGACCAGCCGACGACACTCGTGTGCGCACACCAATCATTCTCCAGCTTTTCCCATTCTTCTAGCGAGCCGACCGTGTCGCCGCCGCACGCCGTCAAACCGCCGTCCGACAGTCAATTTTCGTTCGGTAAGGCTCGAAAACCGAACGATTTAAGCGGTTTTTGAAGCGACTTTCGATTTTCGAGGTATGTAGCGAAATTCGCGATTTAGTGTCGATTTTCTCTCGGTTTTTAACTAATATCGCTTGGTTTTGAAGGAAAACTGCTCGGTTTGAGGAGTAGCCAGTGCAAGTTGCTTTGCTTGCAAGTTCCATCCGGCTGCAAGGTGCTTCCCATCTTCAACATGACTTCTGCATCCTTGCCCTGAGTATAATACAAATATTGCAGTCACAGAAGTCCTTTATTAGCCTAATCTAGATGCTGGAAGCTAAGCACCAAAGTTGGAGATGCTTAATTACCATTTGATCATATTTTTGTAGTTTGATTCAATACTGCCACAAAACCATTCTATATTTTGTAAGTTCACATGATCCTGCAACAGAAACATTTGTTCAATTATATTTAGTAGCAATATTTGTTCAATTATATTTAGTACCAATATTTGTTGAGATATGTCAAATAGCAATATTTGTTCAATTATATCAAGTAGACATATTTTGTTGCAACATTTGTTGAAGTATATGTAGTAGCAACATTTGTTCAATTATATTTAGTAGCAATATTTGTTGAAGTATATGTAGTAGCAATATTTGTTCAAGTATATTTAGTAGCAATGGACGACACTCGCAAATGGTACTATTTGTTCAAGTAGCGATATTTGTATGTATACTTACTTTTATTGTATTTTATTAGCATATGGCAAACCATGTCGACGTAGTGTGGGAGCACGGCGAGAAGTTGGGTGCTAGATTTTGATGCAAACATCGTCTCAAAGAGGAGAAAGGAGGCAGTGCAACCCGACTGAAGCAGCACTTGGCAGGGCGCGGTACGAGTGTCGTTCATTGTAGTAAAGTTCTTGTGGAAGTTCGCGATTATTTTCAGTGTGACCTAGACAGGACGAGGGATAAGAAGAAGGACAAGAGAGAGGAGAGGCTGAGAAAAGGAGCAGCTGGAGATTCCCCATCGATACGAAGTGTATACTCAGAGTACACGGGTGATGCTGATGAGGAGGACCAACTCCAGCATGCCATGGCTGCCTCTAGGGTGGAGGCAGAATGCAGAAGCCGGATAGGTGGTGGCAATGGCTCCTCTAGGGGGGCTGGAGGAGATCGCGGCGATCTACTGTCGAAGATGTTTCGGAGTTCCTCGCAACGAGAACGACCACTGGTGGTAGGGGATTACAACGTTGGTACGGCCTGTGGCCCCGTACAACTAAGGATTGACACCCATCAGTGGACACATAAGGGGAAGAGTGCGAAGAAGGCCATTGACTCGGCGTGGGCCAAATTTTTTCACACTGCTGGTATCGTGGGGCGGAAAGCAGATAGTCTATACTTTGTTAGCGCCGTGAGGAAAATACAAAAATACGATAAGTGAGATTTAAAATGTTTGTTCAGTTGTACGCCGATTCATAACTAACATTTATGTACAATGTTTCATTTGCAGGCGAGGGTGTCCCGTCCTCGAGTAGCCGAGATATAGATAGAAAATATTTAGACACCAACAAAATAGACATTAAGGAGAGCTTCGCAAAGTTCATGTAACAATGGCCTACGTACAGAGTAGCAATCATGTGTGATTCTTGGACAGGGCCGACACGCATGAGCATAATTAGCTTCATGATTTACCCCAATGGCATCATGTTCTTCCACAAGTCCGTCGATGCCATCGGCGTATCTCATGATGCCTTGTCGGTACTTACTATTCTATTATTTAATTTGCAGCATATTGGTGGGATGTGTTCAGTTCAAAAACACCCATCCTTCAGCGGCTTACTATACGTCTCGTGTCGCAAAGCGCATCTTCTAACGGATGTGAACGCAATGAAGTACATTTGCATTCATCCACAAAAAATCCGCAACTGCCTGTCATACAGGAAGCTACATAAGCTGATGTACGTCAACTACAATCTTCGGCTTCGAATTCAAGCCGCAGAAAATCAAAGGCGCTCAGATGAAGGCAATCCATTCCAGTGGCTTATGGAGCTAATACTATGCGACGATGCAAACCCGATCTGACAGTGGATGGAAAAAGAAAGGTCCAACGGTGACCCATTACTTGATGAGGTGGATACAAAGAGTGATACCCCTCTCCCATCACAGCTTGTGACAGACCCGATTCACCCTGCTATGTTAAGAAAGGACACTGGGGTTGAAAGCATCCCCGAATGGGTAGACAGGACAGTCGGGGACACTCATACAGAGAAGACGAAGCATCAATCAATGCCGAGAAGGGATACAGGAAAAAAGAATAGCATCCTCTAAAGAAAAGGGGAAGCATCCCGTAGATGAGCTATATTATGTAGAGAGTGATGACTCCACTAAGAGCGGGGACCATCGGAGCCCACCATACCAAGAGTCCGATGATAGTAGCTCCAAGACGGACACCTATGGTGGTGACTCCGGTCGCTATGCCTCCATACCTCCCACGCACCAATCAGAAGAGCAACGTCCCATCAAATTTACAGGGGGTCGCAGTTCACTCATGCAACACAGGACAGAGGCTATAGCGCTCCCCAATCACATATGACGACTATTGGGGGAAAGGAAAGGACGCACCACAGGATAGCTTTAGCTCCTATGGCGTCGTCGAGATGCAAGGAAGCTATGGTTCATATGGCAACTATGACTACGCCATCCTCGATGCTCATGCACAACCTCCCACCCAATGGGTCTACGAGTGGCACGATCCTAAGTTTTATACCATGTTGTATCAACAATGGCAAACAACAAGTACATAGACGGGGCAAAGCTGGCACGATTACAAGGTGGTGTTGCTAGCATGAGGATTGGCCTTGATGTCCACCGAGGAATACAACATGGACAACTAAGTGTACACGCAACAATACTACCCGTAGCCCCGAAGGTAATGTTTAATTTCATTGCAACTTGATATTTTACTAACATAGCGTCCACGTAGGTCCAACATAGCATTTGTGTGGGAAGGACGACGAAAATATACCTATTTTACAACTTAAAATAAAAGGTATCTAAATGTGAATGGTATTGATACGTGAATGCCTATTTTTTGTACTTATTGGATTGATATATGAATGGTAGAAAGATTATTTATTCACATATTATTGCTAAATACCTAATTTACAACTTCAGATTGTCTAAAATATAGAAAGGTCATGTCGTAATTTTGTTTCATTTGTTTGTTTCATTTTATTGCAATTCAATTTTTTACTAACATTCTGTTTATGTAGGTCAAACATGGCATTTGTGTGACAATGGAAGAACAGTGAAGCTATGCCTACTCTACGACTTCAATTGAAAGGTATTAAAATATAAATGGTGTTGATATGTGAATGGCAGTGAAATTGTGAATAATATTGATATGTGATTATGTAAATATCTATTTTTCCACTTGTTGGATTGATATGTGAGTAGTATTGAAATGAAAGATTATTTGTTGACATATTATTGCTAAGTGCCTAATTTACAACTTTCAATTGTCTAAAATATAGCAAAGGTCATGTCGAATTTTTGTCATATTTAGGAGAGATCATACCGGAATTTTTTTTCATGTTTCTACGTACTTTTTTATATATTTCTTACATTTTCCCTATTTTTTGGCCTTCACTGGATTTTCAAAAATTGTACCACATTTTTTTTTACAATTTTTCCTGATCTGTTTACAATGTTTTCCCCATTTTTCCAATCGGCTTCGGTTTTTTGTAGTTTTTGCTCAAAATCGCAAAATTTGCTCCCTGGTTTGACCAGATTTTAAAATAGTTTGAATTTCTATTCCATTCGGTTTTTTGTGGCTTTCAATACCACCGTGGGTTCAAAATTTGGCCACAAAACGGTTTTGTTAACCGTGCCCACTAGTGTAGGGGAGGCCAAACCCTGTTCCCCTTGCAAGGAGATCAACCCCCTCTCTCGCTCGCCCCACCCTCATAGGAATTTCCCCACAGGCCCCGTCCCGCAGAGGAAATTGCCATTCCTACTCTTTGTCACTTTATTCATCATCTCAACCATCTATCACCTTCCTAAGACCTATCGTGCCACTCATGATTGTCTCCTTTCTCCTTAACACCTTTTGCCCTTCTCTTATACCCGCCGCAGTCAGCGACGCCATCGTCACTTTGCCGCCTCCCTCTATTATTGGAGATTCTAGTGAACCCAAATCATAAATTAGGTGAACTTGAACACTAGCTCTATTAAACCGCCGAACAAGTCAAATCCTAAATCAGGTGAACTTGAACCCTAGTCCTATCAGACCGCCAGACAAGTCGAAGGTCTTGTCGGTCTAAGCACGAAATATGGTGCAAATCCAATGGTAAGGAATTTGATTTATTTTCTAAGATATTTAGTTAAATAATATTTAACAATTCTGCTTAATTTATGGAGTAATGTCTTTTTTATCAAATAGAGTAACATCTAACTCTACAATTCTATCTATATACTTTTTTGCACAACAATTGTTAAAACCGTGGAGATTGAATAATTCTTCTCGCTATTCTATAGAGATAAACAAACATCATACAGTTAATTTAACCAGATAATTAGGTTTTCAATCTTGTTTTACTATATATTAGGGTCTAGCACATAATTTTATAGAAACACATATAAGCATACATTTGGATATAACAATATCAAAATTTTGTATCATCGCATTAAAGTGCTTGAGAAAGGAATACACATCTTACATAACTTTTATATGCACTCTTTTCAAAATTGCATAAATAAGGTTTTGACCACTAGTTAAGATAAACGATATTTCTCAAATTATTATGTATATAGCTTACGCTAATTTCTCTTTTTAGCTCTATTTGTGTTTAATTAGTTCTATAATACAAATTTTTGTAAACAATAGAAAGGTGTATTCTTATTTTTGTGCCATTTTTTATATGGAACGATAGCATGTACCATACCTTGTTACTCCCTTCGTCTCACAATATAAGTCTATTTCATGGAAAGCATCGTCCCACAATATAAGTCTATTGAGGAGATTAAAGGTATAGTTATTGCAATATTTCAACTTTGTGCGTCTGTTTTAATGATGAAAAGTGGATAACTAGTTGTAGTACACCACTAAATAGGGGTAATCATGGTTCACTAACATTTTTTATATTTAGTTCCTCCTTAGTCTATGTATATGATGAGCTTAGACTTATACTATAGAATGGGAAAAAAAATATTTCCTGCAAGGTGTATACACCCGACTAGTTCCTCTAGAATCAAAAGAAAGATAATTTCATATGAATGTTTTTTTCTATGTGCTTTAGATAGTTTTTCTTAAAACAAACTAGATTATATCTATGGTGATGAATCTAGTCTATATATAAAGCAAATAACTCATTTCTCGTATGTAGATATGCTAAGATATGGCATAAGAAAAGAGGAGAGTGTATTGCTAGATATCAACTTTAAAAAAGAGCGACTTGTAATAGTTCTGTACTAAAATAAAGTATATTATTTTTTAACCGTAGGATGCTAGTTGAGTCGTCTAAATAATTAGCGTGTTAATCCCTCTAAATTCTATTTTAAATTACATCATAGTTTTTCATGATAAAAATAATAATTTTATGAAAATACTTATATTTAGCTACATTCAAGAGATATTATAATGTTTTATTTCGAACACCCATTAGTAAAGCTCTGTGTCCACCATTGAACAACGAGACAGAATACTACGACAATGGAACATGCAAGAGAGAGATAAAATAATGGAAAGGGGTTAGAAGTGACCTGAGGTCATCAACCTGAGAGATCCACAAATACAAGATCAACTTAACACTATGAACTGAGAAAACAAACTGTCAAATCAAAATTCCCCGAGGAATCTGGTGGCCACAAAAGGAGGATCCTCCTAGATTACAGAGCTAACATAAAGGCCAAGAAGTATTTGCTTCACCGTGTAAGTTAAGCAGAACGTAAGAGTAGGAGCTTCAGCATGCATACATCTCTTTCCAATACAGCTGCTACTATTAGAAGTTAAGGCCTATGAAATTCCATCTTCCAATCTTCCATAGAGGGTAATGGGTAGGAAAAAGTCTCATCTTTCGAGTGATCAACAGATGAATTACATGACTAAACCAAAGCTACCCACTGCAATCGCACAAATTGGTAGCGCGGTGGGGAATCGGTGCCCCGATGCTCGGATCTGATTGGGGCGGTGCGAATCGCATGACATGGAGAGGAGGGCAAATCCGAATGGCAACCCATACCTGTGGGGCTACTTCCGCGAGACGGTCGTGCGGTGGTAGTTGTAAAGAGAGCAGAGCAGCGGAGCGGAGACATCGTCATCTCCATCTTGTCACCTCTTCCCCCACTCTCTTTCTTTAGCAGACAAAACGGAGACTGCACATAATAGTACCTCCCTTTCGTGTGCTACTGTCACGGAATCGCTTTTTAGCCCTGAGAGTCTAACGAAGCTTTGGTCTGTCTTTACTCTTGTTATATAAAAGGAATAAGTCCATTTTACACCCCTAAACTATGAAAAAAGTCCAGATAACCCCCAAACTATAAAAATGGTTATTTAACACCCTCAACTATCAATATTAGATTAAATCACACCTAGGGCGGTTTTTCTTGCCTGTTTTGCATCTCCTACATATAATTAAGGAAAAAAGTGTTTCAAAATTTCACACTTTTTTGTATGATCCTAAGGCAATGCTTATACTCCCATAAAAATGTCGGATCATGATCACACTTGTACAATTTTATAAAATTCTGACAAGGTCACAATCTCAATTGAAGGTTTTTTGATTTTGATTTTTATGAGATATAAAATTATGTTAAATTAATTTAAAAAATTTTATGTGTGATACTAGGAAATTAAATATGACACATAAAATTTTTAGATGATGATCAAATATGTACAATTTTATAAAAATCTAATAGTGTTATTACTATTTTTAAATTACTATTATTTTTTATTTTCTAAATGTATTAAATGCTATCAAATTTCCTGAGACCTTTTGATAAAATTATAGAGGTAGATTAGGGTTTAATTAATTTTTTTTTAAATTTTATTCTTGCATGATTTTGAACTTCAGATATTACAATTGTTGAATCTTTAATTTATAACCTCTGAAGTTCAAAATCATGCAAGAATAAAATTTAAAGAAAAAATTAATTAAACCATAATACACCTCCAAAATTTTTCAAAAAAGTCCTAGGGAAATTTTAAAGTATTTAAAACATTTATAAAATAAAAAAATAGCAATTTAAAACAATAATAACACTGTCAGATTTTTATAATATTGTACAAGTTTGATCATCATCTAAAAATTTTATAGTGTCATATGTAAACCCCTATAATAACACATAAAAATTTCCAAATGAATTGAACATAATTTTTATCTCATAAAAATCAAAATCATAAAGCTCTTAATTGAGATAGTGACCTTGTCGGAATTTTATATAATTTTGTAAATGTGATCATGGTCTGAAATTTTTATGAGAGTATAAATATTGCCTTAGGATCATACAAAAAAAGTTTCAAAAATTATAAATCACTTTTGCCTTAATTATATATAGGAGATACAACACAGTCAAGGAAAACCGCTCTAGGTTGTGATTTAATCTGGTATTGATAGTTGAGAGTGTTAAATAATCGTTTTTATAGTTTGGAGGGTTATTTAGAATTTTTCATAGTTCATGGGTGTAAAATGGACTTATTCCTATTTAAAATTGCAAATCTAGCATCTTTGCTGTGTGAAAACAGGCAGTATACATGAGGATATTAATTTTTTCGTATTCTAACCTTTTTTTATTCAAAATCGGATACATATACGAATCCGGATTATTCGGGATACCAACTCAGGATGGATACGTGATGAATTTGGTTCAAAAATAGATAAATATATGTGAATAATGCACACAAATATAGAGTATTATATGCTGAATAAAACCATGTGAGTACATAACCATAATAGCAAGTTATGTATCAACCAAACCATACTTCTCTTAATCTAGTAATTACTTAATTCACTTGGAATGATTATCCGTGCAATAATTACGTGTGCACTTGCTAATTCACTTAGAATAATCAATAGAACCAACTAATTGTCAAAATAAATAGGCTACCATGGAAAATATGTAGGAGCTTTTACCCCTAGGCTACCGAGGCCAAAGGCCACTTCCGCGAACCAGATTAGAGAATGAGTTGGGCCAATGGGTGTCATTGAAAACAAGTAATGAATGAGTTGGACCAATATAGTTGCCAGATATTTGAATAAAAAACTCGATATCCGGATCTCGGCTCGTATTTGCCGGATATTGATTGCTTCGAATCCAATAATAAATCCAGATTTAAGTATCTAGATCCGGTCGGATAGTCAAATCCATTCCCAAATCCGATTTTGACTGGATCTGCCTCTCGAGCAAGCGAGAAATATCTAGCTCATTTTCACCCCTATCCTTCCCGACCGCGGAAGTACTAACAGACAACACGTGTTACTTATCACGCACCCCTACTACGTTAGATCGTCGGAACCGCAATGCCTCCTGTTAGCGTAGCATGTTTGGAGAACCCACCTCAACAGACGAGCTACTACGGTACCCGAGCTTGGTAGATACCCGTCGTAGTACTCGAACTCTATAAGAAGGTGGGCCCACCACCTACCGCGCTTGTCGGGAAAGTGCCGTGGTGGACAGATTTTCTGCGGTACCAATGATCTATCACGGTAGAATAGCATGTGAAAGACCATGTGGAGGTCTACCCATGTTGGTGATGAGTATTTGACTAAATTTGAGCTTGATATGCTCTGGTTTAATTTTGATTTGAATTGGATTTTCAATTTAAAGCAATTTGAGCTCTATCTGCTTTTTTTGGAGCTACCGGTCATGGCAGCCCCGTGCTACTGGGAGAGTGGTAGCATCGGCCCCTAGAGCGGTGTTTAAACACTCGAAAGGGTTTTTTGGGGGGATATGGCAGGTCGGTGCTACCGGCCATGGCAGCCCGGTGCTACCGGCTTAGAGCGATGTAAAAATTCTAGATAGGTGTATTTTTGGGTATTCTGGCGGTCCGGTGCTATCGGGTCAGCGGTAGCACTGGCTCAAATGCCTGGTGTGGAAATTCCAGAGAGGGTCTTTTCTGGTTTGGATGAAGGGTGGTGCTACCGGCCAGGGGGCGGTAGCACCAGCCCTTATGAGAAAAAATATTCTAAAAATTATGATTTTGGGAGTTTAATTGCATATCTTTTTTAACATTGCTATGTGATGTGTTCCCTTATTTTTTGTGGTTGCAGGACGACGGTGCTAGGTCATGGTGCGGCGAAGGATGACTGGGATTAGACGAGGTGCGTCAGAGGTCCAGACGGTCGAGGATCATCTATACTAAATACTATCACATGCTCATTCTATACTAAATACTGATCATGCTCTTCTCACAGATTCTCATGATTCTTTGAAAACCACTCACATGCAACTTGTTAAAGATCATGATGAATTGCTTGATAAATACAATGAGCTAGAAAATTGACAATGAGATGCAGATTAGCAAATCAAAAAGTATCTCATCTTGTAATGTTTCAATTAACTGTGACTTGCTTTCTGATGAAATGTTTAGTCTTAGCTCATCTAGCATTTGTATTAAAGATTGCAAAAATGCTTTGTATGCTAAAGAACTCATGACAGAAAACAGTGAGCTGAAATCCAAGGTAGCTAAATTTGACAAAGGACTAGAAAAATGCTTCTTTGGTAGTGCCACTCTTGATAAAATTCTTGGGGAGCAAAAGATTATTCTGGGTAAAAAGGGATTAGGTTATAAAGTCAAATCTGTGCCCAGAAAGAATGGACAGCCAAAACCTAAGATAAATATTATCAAGAGTAGAACTCAATGCTGTTACTGTCATAATAACAATTGTACTTCTAAAAATTGCACTTTTGATAGTGCTTCATATGCTAAGGTAAATAGAGGATGCATGGTTGATGCTCATTACATGTTGTTTAAGGATTTTAGGGGTAAAATGAATGTTAAATATGTTGGCCCCTCTAATCTGGACAAAAATTTTAAAGCTATTTGGGTGCCTAAATCTTTACTTACTAATCCTTTTGGCCCCAAAGTTGTTCAGACTAATACTAATGGACCCAAAAGTATTTGGGTACCTAAAATCAAGAGATGAACACTCTTTTAGGTGAACTACAAGAGTGGTGGCCGGCACTGGGTTATTGACAGTGGCTGCACACAACACATGACCGGCACCTCAAGGATGTTCACCTCAGTTGAAAAAGAGAGTGATCCAAGTCACAAAATCACATTTGGAGATAACAGTAAAAGAAAGGTAAAGGGAAATGGTAAGATAGCTATCTCAAATGATCACTCTATTGAAAATTTATTACTAGTTGATTATTTAAATTTTAATCTGTTATCTGTTGCTCAACTTTGTGATTTAGGATTCCATTGTACATTTTCTATTAACGGGGTAATAGTACTTGACAAAGATGAAAAGCTTATTTTTAAAGGTTTCAGATTTCAAAATCTCTATCTTGTTGATTTTAATTCTAACTCCTCATGCATTTCAACTTGTGTGCTTGCTAAAGTTTCACTTGGTTGGCTTTGGCACAGACGACTTGGGTATGTGGGTATGTCTAATCTCAAAAAGCTTTTCAAAAATGAGCTAGTAGTGGGCCTAAAGGATGTTAAATTTGAAAATGATAAATTTTGCAGTGCTTGTCAAGCTAGCAAGCAAGTAGCTAACTCTCATCCTGCTAAAAACGTCATGTCCACTACTAGGCCTTTAGAACTTTTGCATAATGTTTTTGGTCCTACCTCATATGCAAGTATAGGTGACAACTCGTACTGCCATGTAATTGTGGATGATTTCTCTAGATTCACATGGGTATTCTTTTTGCCAAACAAAAGTGAAGTTGGAAAAATATTTAAAACTTTTGCAAAAAGGGCTCACAATGAATTTGACTGTCCTATTAAGAAGATTAGAAGTGACAACAGATCTGAATTTGTCAATACTAACATTGTTGAATACTGTGATGAGTTAGGTATAAAGCATGAACTGTCAGCCACATACACTCCTCAACAGAATGGTGTGGTTGAAAGGAAAAATAGAACTCTCATAGAAATGGCAAGGACAATGTTGGATGAGTATAACACTCTTAATGCTTTCTGGGCTGAAACCATCAACACTGCATGTCATGCGATCAACAGGCTCTATCTTCACCGACTTCTCAGAAAGACCTCATATGAGCTTCTGGTAGGAAGAAAACCTAATATTACATATTTTCGTGTGTTCGGATGCAAGGTATACATCTATAAAAAGAGAACACACTTGGGTAAATTTCAAAAGAGGTGTGATACAGGTATCATGCTAGGTTACTCTTCTAAATCCAAATATTATAGGGTTTTCAATAATTCAACTGATTTAGTAGAGGAAACCCATGATGTTAAGTTTGATGAATCTAATAGCTCACAAGATGAGCATGGGAATCTAGCTGATGTAGGAGAAGAAGCTCTAAGAGAATCTATGAAGAAAATGGAAATTGGTGAGAACAAACCTACAGAAGACAAAGATGATCTGCCAACAATGTCCATAGTACCTCAAGATGGATCACAACTCGAAGAGGATGAAAAGAAAGATGGAGGACCAAGTTTCATAAAAAGCCATCACACCATTATAAAGGATCACCCTGTAGATCAAATCATTGGTGAATTTAGTAAGGGTGTTCAAACTCATTCTAAACAAGCTTCTTTTTGTGAACATTACTCCTTTGTTTCATGTGTTGAGCCCAGAACAGTAGATGAAGCTTTGAAGGATGCTGACTAGATTATGGCAATGGAAGAAGAGCTCAACAACTTTGAAAGAAACAAAGTTTGGAACTTGGTGGAAAGACTTACAGATCATAATGTTATTGGAACAAAGTGGGTCTTCAGAAATAAACAAGATGAAAATGGTGAGGTCACACGAAATAAAGCAAGGCTGGTAGCTCAAGGATACACTCAAGTTGAAGGCTTGGACTATGGAGAAACTTATGCAACTGTAGCTCTACTTGAGGCCATAACGTTCCTTCTAGCCTTTGCATGTCATTTCAATTTGCATGTCATTTCAATATTACTCTTTTTCAAATGGATATTAAAAGTACTTTTCTTAATGGAATCATTGAAGAAACTGTATATGTTGAACAACCTCCTAGTTTTGAAGATATAAAATTTCCCAATCATGTATATAAGTTATCCAAGGCACTATATGGTTTAAAACAAGCCCCCAGGGCATGGTATGAGCGCCTTAGAGACTCTCTACTAAAAAAGAATTTCAAAATTGGAAAGGTTGATCCAACACTTTTTCTAAAAAACTTCAATGATACATTAATGATTTGACAAATTTATGTTGATGATATTATCTTTGGAAGTACTAATCTCTCTCTGTGCAAGGAATTCAGTAATGAAATGGCTAAAGAATTTGAAATGTCAATGATGGGAGAGCTTACATTCTTTTTGGGATTTCAAGTTAAGCAATTGAAGGAAGGGACTTTCATTTCACAAGAAAAGTATACTAAAGACCTTCTCAAGCGCTTTAATCTGGAAGAAAGCAAACCTCTCAAAACTCCAATGACAACCAATACACATCTTGATCAAAATGTGGGAGGTAAGTCTGTTGATCAAAAATTGTTTAGATCTATGATAGGCTCCTTACTCTATTTAACAGCATCTAGGTCAGACATCATGTTTAGTATATGCATGTGTGCTAGATTTCAAGCTGCACCTAAAGAAGTGCATCTTAGTGCAGTAAAAATGATTTTCAGATACTTAAAGCATACTCCATGTTTTGGCTTGTGGTACCCAAAAGGTGCTTCTTTTGAACTTCTTGGCTATTCATATTCTGATTATGCCGGTTGTAAGGTTGATCAAAAAAGCATCTCTAGGGGTTGTCACTAACTTGGAAGATCATTAGTATCTTGGTGTTCAAAGAAACAAAACTCAGTAGCACTTTCAACTACTGAGGCTGAATATGTTGCTGCAGGCAGTTGTTGTGCTCAAATACTTTTTATTAAACAAACCTTTCTGAATTATGGTATTATGTTTGAAAATGTGCCTTTGTTGTGTGATAGTGAAAGTGCAGCGAAAATAGCCAACAACCCAGTCTAGCATTCTAGAATTAAGCATATTGAAATTAGATGTAACATCCCGAAAACTAAAGTAATATAAAAATAATTATTTTAAATTTGAAAATATTTATTTATGAGTTTTATTGGCTTCATTGGTTCTTATTTGAATTTCTTAGGATTTTTGTATTGTATGGAAATCCAACAAATAGAATTAGTAAATGGGAAATGGTAAAATTGTGAAATGGTAAAAGTAAAAGTTAGAAAAATTTACCATGGTAACTCCAAGCATGCAGTGGATGAGTTTAGCCAACAAATAATTTTAATACATAAGAAAGTATTAAATAGTTGAAAGGACATCCCTTTGACCTCCAAATAGTGCAAGGACAGATTTATTATAGAATTTTAGGAACTCATCTGCTTCTGAAAAATTTACCATAATATCCTTAAGTCAATATTTACCTCTGGTGAAAATATCAGGAATTAATAATGTAATTTAAGTCCTTTTAAAATTCAAAAATAGAGACCTTAAAAATTGTATATCATGGTCAAAAAGTTTCGCAATTCTTCAACACGGTTGATGGCCATTTTGATGTCCATTACTGAAGTCATTTCACCCACTGTGCTTGGGGACACCTCAGCCAGGTCCAGAGACTTCCTTCACATGGCTGTGTTTAAGCCAGCCGTTGATTCATTCTCACGCCAAGCCAGCCACTGAGTCATTCAACACCAAAGCCAGACATTCATCTCTTCCATTTGCTCCATCCTCATTCCAGTGAACACAAAACCAGAGAGAAGAGCCAGGAGGTCAAGCAATCCCCAAGCCAATTTCTTGGTGGAACAAGTAAAGAGCACAGCCACCACACGTCCCTTTTTGCACCTTTCAGGAACCCACGGCTTGATCATTTCTCCCAAAACGTTGCCGAATTCAAGCGCTGTCAACCCCGTTGCCGCCACAAGCAAGAGAAGGGGAGAGATTGAAGATCAAGCAAAATCAGTGAGTCACTCTCAAATTCCTCACAACTATGGCGTCTCTGAGCATCACTGAACTCATCTCGCTCATCGATTTCAGCTCTTCTTGCTTGAAGCGCCGCCGCGTGCCATTTCTTCTTCTCCAACGTCGGCGCATGGTGGCGGAGCTCTCCGGTCAACTTCCGACCGAATCAATAGGTAAAACGAAACCCCTAGTACTCCTTGATACTTTATTTGCTACCGATTCGAGTTGAAATTGATTCATCGTCTTCCCCGGTGAGCCGCCATCTCTTCCGCCGCAAGCCCACGGTGGCAGCCATGTCCGGTCACTACTGGAAATGAAGAACCCCACCACCTCGTGCGCCGTGACGAGCTGGTGCTCGAGGTGCCCTCGGCCAAGCTCCTCCGTCGCCGTAGACTCGCCGGCGAGCTGCCCTAGCACCTTCTCTGCTTCAGCTCACTGCGCGGCGGGCCTGACTTGTCAGCGAGTGAGCTTTTCCAGTTCAACCGGTGAAAGACGTTTTTTGTACTGTGAAAACGTATTTTCGATTTTCTTTAAGATTTCATTACCCGAGACAATTCAATTGATTATAACTTTTGCATTATAAGTCCAATTTGAATGAAACAAAATTATAAAATCATATAAAATCAATCTCTTCTATAATATGCAAAAATATTTTGAATAGGAGTATTGGTTAAATTTGAAATTCAAATTTGAATAAAAGACTTAAAGATAGACTACATAATAAAATGTTGTGAACAAATTCAAAATGGAATGAAACTAATTTTATTAGAATCCATATGCTACCAGGAGCTCAAATATATAAAAATTTTTGAGTTATACCTTTGTTTATATCATTTCCCATTAAAGGTTATTCTCAATGGAATAAATCATCAAAAATGAATAATTGTATAAAATAAATTCTAAAATAAATAAGATTTCTTTCTAATCACTTGTATGTCAGTAGCCTACCTTAATATGCTGAAATGATTAAAGTATGAATTTGATTTAGACTTGTTTATGAATAATAAATGGTTTAAATGGAAAAGATGTATGTATATATGTAAGTGCATATAGTAATCAGTAACAATATATATATATATATGTGTGTGTGTGTGTGTGTGTGTGTGTGAAAAGTGTCTAATAGTTGTACAAGAATAGGAATAGCTATCAGAATGAGTAAATTGTCACTATAGAAATGTTTTCAATGAAATGTCACATATGCGCAAGTTTATATTGCATCAAGAGTATAAGCATTGTATATGTAGAAAAATGTATATAGGTATAGTTAATAAAGAGCAAAGACATGAAAAGAAACTGGATTCTAAATATCTAATGTGATCAAACTAAATGATTCAACAAGAATCATTATAACAAAGTTATAAATAACACTTAACCAAATAATTGAATTTCCAATACTTGTATAATTTGAATAGTTATAACTTTCACAAATGAACTTCGAATTTGACAAAATTAAATCCTAGAATCTTGAGAAGTAATATCCTTACTAGTTATACAAAAGTACTTCATGTTTATACAAGTTTGAACTAAGTCTATATTGGGTCCTAGTGATCGTTTATTTGGAAAATATCTTGGATAAAAGCCAAATATCGCGGAACTAGCTTTAAAACACTCTTAGTGTCATCCCCTGCTAATGTCTGAAAAATGGATCGATAATCTTATAAGGTGTAGCCGCAAACTGTAAACGAAATCCGACTCGCTATAACGTTAGCTCTATGGTCATTTATGCTATTTCAACAGCAAATAAAATAACTCGTCTTTATAATAAAATTTATAATATCAGTTTAGAAATACTATACAAAGTTAATACTATCATATTCTGAAGAAAGAATCTTATTTTGTCATGCTTAACATATAAAACTTGATAGCGAAGTAACCTTAAGTATTATGATTTCTAGATTTTAGAAACACTTAAGCCTTTTCATCAATCTATAGAATACCTCGTCCTAATACGAATCCCATGTAGAATAAATCAGAAACGATGTTTAGGATATGTACTACTATATTCTAAGAAAATGTTTTATTTATAACTTATGGTTCATATAGTTTTTGCTTATGCAAAACACTAATATGATAAGGATAGTTGTAGCCCTTTTGGCCGATTTCGTTCAACGTAAACTTTAGTATCATGATGGCTTTTCAGCAATGCATTTAGCTTTGCAGCTAAACATTATAATTCATAAAAATTATTTAGAATCGTTATCCAAAGTATATATTATATTATTATGATGAAATAATCATATTTCATCATGCTTTCCATATAAATCATGTTAGTTGAATAACCCTAAGTATTATGATTCATGAACTTCATAATATGAATGAGCAAACTTTGTAATAATGAAGAAATCTATAGTTGATATATTTGTATCACCAGAATCTTCTTAAAAACCATACATAATTCCAGTAACCTAGCTTAACGGTTCTAGCGTATATCAAACCTTCTCATGCAAATCATTTGTAGTCAAGATCTATTCATGCATATCATGCAGCATATTGTCTAATATCTTAATCCTTTTAATCTAAATAATTTTAGCATCTATAATTCGAAGTTATAAAAGTAAGAATTCATAATTTTAGCCTCTTGAATTCGTAATTCAAGAATAGATAAGCTATAAAAGAAGTTGTTTATTGCTCAATGTTAAAAGCTAATAACTATATGGGTATTTAATCAACTAAACACGATATGAAATCATCTAATTCAACCCTAATATATACTTGTTTTCTTTAGTGAATCTTTATTTGATTTGCTGTCTGTTTTCTTTTTGCCCTTATTAAAGCTTGTTATTTGCTTTATTTCCGTTGAACGACGTGTAGAACCCGATGTCGCCGTTTCCGTCGTCGACTTCATCTATTGCGACCTCGTCTTCACCGTAAGCAATGATTAAGCAAGGCAAGCACCCCTTTGACCATCTTGATCCCAGTATTTGATTTGCATTGTGTTTTCCAAAATGTTTCATGCATGCGTTTACTTTCTGTAAATTCGCTATTTTGTGGTATTGGTAGATATACCTGTTGTCACATGAAACTCCTTGTTAATTATGGAAATGTGAACCTTGAAAACTTCAGAATAGGGCTAGACATTACTTAATGCCAAATTGGGTATATGCGATCATGTTAAACCTGCTTAGCCATGCTTTAGCTTTTTGTGGGGCAGATGATCATGATTAAAATTGTTTCCTGAAATATTTTATATGGAACCTAAATGGTCCTTTGTGGGAAAATGGTTGCTGGTAGTTTGATTAAAAACCCAAAATAAAACTATGGTTTTGATGCGGGCGATTATTGGCAATAGCCAGATGTGTAGAGGGATTTGCACGTAGTATAGGGTGGAGTATCGCCCGTGTCGGATTAAGGACCGAGCAAATGGGATGTTGTAGATCCATGTTTTTCGTACAACCACGAGGGCTTGTATGGGCGGGTCTTAGCCTATTAAGTTGTTTAGATGTGGCTTTGCATCTAAGGAAGGCGGGAGATTGCACAGGCATTCCGGTCAGGTCTGTCTGTAGGGGTTTCTACATACCAATGCAACGATGTACGCCTTGCCCTGGACAAAGACGTGGTGTTGTGTGTGATAAATGTGGATCCACGGCTTGGGTGAGTGTCTCTGTCTTCAGGACGAGGGTTAACGTCTCGGGCTAGTGTAAAGTCACGTCTAGATAATGTAACAGCTCTGTATGATCTCCTTACCGACACACCAAAGGAAGTGTGTTAATTGATCTGGCAAAAAGGTTGATCATTCCTTGTAGGTAAAGTGTACATCTCTGCAGAGTGTAAGATCTAATCGATTAGCCGCGCCCACGGTAATCGGCACTTGGGGAAAATCCTCCCAATGTTAGAATCTTTGGTATTTTCTAAAATGGGTTTGGTCTGAACTTGTTTTTAGCAACTGTTGCTTTATGTCGAAGGGCTGGCATTGATGGACCTTGTGGTTTGGATTATTCGAACTCACGTCATGGAGGACTGTGAGTATTACTTACTGTTGTATCTATTTAATTATCAATCAACTTGCTCTTATAAATTCTGTTTGCAAATGATAACTTGTTTTACAATTAAATTTTGCTTTATGCAAATTAATTGTATTAGCCTTTCCTTTGAAATGGCCTGCATATATTTTAGGTTTTACTCAAGTCTTGCTGAGTACGTAAAGTACTCACTCTTGCTTAATTATTATTTTAGGTGGATGAGTTAGCGAGGCTTCGAGTCTCTTTTCGTCGCAGGTTGCGGGATCTTCTTTATCGTAATGTTCTATCTGGAGTTTATGCCTTGTCAGTTGCCTGTGGGTCGGATGGGCACACTACAAGATATTGCTTCTTTTGCTACTATCCTCTGTTTTGTAAGCTTATCTTTGTATATTAGTTTCCGCTGTAATTATTTGTGGTGTGGTTGTGATTCCAATTGTTGTAAACATGTGAGTGCTACCTACTGATCCAGGGAATAGCACAGTAATCACATGGAGGTTCCTGTTCATCAGAACGAGGTCTCACATTAGACATCACTTCATACGTGATCATGTTGCTAAAGGTGACATTGTGCTTAGTCACGTCAGGACTGGGGATCAATTGGCTGATATTTTCACTAAACCACTTGATGAAGTCAGATTTTCCAAATTAAGAAATGAACTGAATATTCTTGCTTTTTCAAATATTGCCTGATTCCTTGGAATGACACACTAAGGGGGAGTCAAGTCTGCTTGTCATGCATATCTTACTATCTTTACGTGAACAAAGTAATTACCAGTGCTGAAGTAATAAAAATAGGACTATATTCTAATTGAAAAGTTTACTTGAAAACTAATAGTCATAAAATTGCTACTGAAAGCCTTCCCTTTCTCTATTACTATACTATACTTTCCTAAAACACAGTGATTAGGTTAAGTAAGCTTCAGAAGGAAATACTTATACAAAATTTTGAAAACCTAAATTACTCAGCACATGAGTATTTTCTTTGAGCTTAAGTTTATCATACTCATGCTCTTATGAAAACTAGGGCTCAAATATTTCCTTTTTTACTCCAACGTCTCCTGAGTTTATTGGTTGATTGTTCTTGATCGTAAGATTATTCTAAGATCCCTCTACCAATTTATTTGTTATTCTTAAAAAGGGGATCTTTGAAAATCTTTAAGAAGTTTAGTTATATCTATATTTTTTCGATTCAGAAAAATTGTCCATGTACCACGACCTGCTGCATCAATCGTAAACCGAGAGGCTTCCAACTACGGCGGACCAAGTATTCCTTATACGGACTCGGTCTGGCGTAGATGGAAGGTTATCTGTTGTAACAAAAAAAACAGTCTGGGGCACATATGACAATAGCTTTCTTATCTCAGTACTTATCTTTTTCAAATCGTGTTCCTCTCGATCGGCACTTATCCTTGCTAATCACGTCAAAATCTCATCTATTCTTAGAATTTCTCCCTGCTAAACCTGTCTAAATTGATAACCATATTTCTTGGATTCCCTGGTTTCCAACTACCTTGCCATAAAGAGATCTCCTCAAAATAAGGCAGTTGCAGTGCGTTTTCAACTACCGCAGTAACTTCCTAATTTTACTCTTGGGAACTTGCGCTATTTATATCTCCACCCCCTTCAGAAATCTCTCAAGCTTTCTTGCACCTCAACAAACCTCTCGCAATATCCTCTTGAGCACAAGTTCATCACTTCACCAAAGCACATCCTGATCGGGTGATTAGCAACGGTGCTCCTGATGGCTCAAGACATTGCTCCTAGGATCCGGCTATTCTTCAGTTGTTGTCATCAAGGTTAGTTCAGTTTTCCTACTTGAGAAGATATCTTAGTCAAGATGAGGTCAAAAAATCCAGATAAAAGAGGTATTCTTGAGAAAGTTGCTGATAAAGTTAAAGGGAAAAAGAAACCAAGAATAGATAGCTCTAGTCAACCTCAGCAGCCAGTTCATATAGAAGATACTCATCAACCTGGTAGAGTGCTGAAGAAAGTAACTACCTCGAAACCACCAAAAACAGGAAAACAGCCAGTGCATTATGATTCCTCATCTTCTTCATAAGACAGTGATTATGAGCCTAGTGCCAATATCTCTTCTGAGGAAGAAATAGAGCTTAGTGATGAAGTTGACATGATAGTTGGACATGATCTGGCCACTTTGGGGGAAAGAAACTGAGAACTGCTAGATTGGTGCCAGAAAGGATTTGGTTTCCTCTTGATAGACCCCCTATGAATGAGCAACTCATCACCACCCTTCAGAAAAAACATCTATACGAGTTATAAAAACAGGAAAAATAAAAGTGGAAAACCTCTGTCAGCTTTGTGCAGACATCAGTATGTAGATTGGAACCAGATCAACTCAGTCCTTGTCTCAAATAGAATACTTGACTATGTGCGATCAACCCCTGGTCTTGCTACTCTAATGTCATCCGCTGGGCCAGCTTGGAATGAAAATAGGACTTTGGAATTTTATGCATCTCTTCTAGTGAATAAGAATAGGCACTATATTCTGTTCACCATTGATGGAAAGAAAAGAAAAGTCAGGTCTCCTCAGTTTGAGCATGCCATCAGTGCCTCAAGTCATTTGCTGAACAGAACCAGGATTCATGACATAATGTTTCCTAGTAATAGATGGAGGCAGATTGGAGATATGCCAGATTTGCAAATGTCAGCACACATTTATAGAAATATTCATGAGCCTGGTTTCAATGCAAATAGGGTAAATTGTTTATCTACTGAGGCCAAAGCTCTGTTACTGATACTCAGGTATACTATTTACCCAAAATATGGATATAAAGAGGGAGTAACACCATGTCTTGCTTGGTTGCTGCATCTGATTCTGTCAAGGAAACCTATTGATCTGATTGATTATATCTTTGGAGAGATGGAAGAAGCAATCTACAGGAAAATGGGCAGTCCTTTTCCTTTTGACATGCAGATTACTCAGATGTTGTTGGCTCAAGGGATCATCTCCCAGCATGAGATGAACAGGGATTTTAATTGTAGACCTAAACAATATAAGATGCCTAAGCAAGCTAGATTTCATTCACCACCAGCAGTACATGAGCAAAGTGCTCAAGAAGACACTGATGTCAATGACAGTTCAGATGATGATAATGGATGTCATGGACAAATTCCAATTATTTCTGCTCCAAGTCACAGCTACCATGATCAGGAATATTATTCTCCAGCTTCTCACTTTCCTGCCTATTCACATCATGATACATCTACAGAAGTGGTGGGTTACAGCTCTGAACATCTGAGTCAGAAGATATCTAGACAACCTGAAGGTACTGAAATTCTTGTTAGCTCAGAGTCCCATCCTGAAGATGAAGAAGTTCTCAAATTACAAGAACTAGCAGCAGCAGCTAGGTTCATAGAGGCACAAGGATTTCCACCAGCAGCCCATGACCATGAAGCAGGAGGTTCTAGGCATCCTCAGGACACTATGCCAGCTTTCACTCAGCAATCCTCTGAGGATTCTCATCACTCTCTCCACTCACATTTTGCTGAACCTGAGCATGCACATGATTATGGTCAGCAACCGTCTTGGTGGGATTCTCAGCCAGGATGGTTCACATCTTTTGAGCAACAATACAGCTCTGATCTCAGACATGCTCAAGAGAGCTTTGAAGAAGAAAGAAGATTGGCAGCCCAGAGACACAATGAGCAAATGGCAGCTATTCAACAATAGCAAGAAATGCTGCAAAAGATCTATCAAGACCAAACAAATTTCAGGGATGACACTTACAAAAGGTTTGATATGATCAGAGGAAACCAATGGGATCTGAGGAACTGGATAGGAGAAATTAAAAATAAACAACTGGTGGTCAAGGACAGATTATATGATCTCAATAAAAAGCAGAATGCCCAAGATGCCAAAATTGACAACCTTGCTCAGACTGTGTACAAGAACTTTGAGAAAACTGGTAGCTGCTTGGATTGGCAAGGGGACGAACTAGAATATCTTAGGGACTTTTCTGAAGATGCTAGAAACAACTTAGTCTCCAATCAAGAGCAAATGGCACAGCTCCTGCTTGACCAGACTAATGACACTCAAGAACTGATCAGAGATGTCCAGCATAACTTCAATGAGATAACCTTCAATCCTCAGCCCGGTGATCCATATTATCCCAATTGGCATTATCAGGCAATGGCTGCTCCACATTCTAAGCATGACCAAGAGCAAACACCTCTCTCTCCTCCAAGAAGAAGTACAAGCTCCAGAATAACAAGCATGCTGAAGAGAACTTTTTCCAAGCGCAAGAAGTAACCTTTTTGGCAATTGATGCCAAAGGGGGAGAAGAATAGCTAAGAATAGTGGCATAAGTCTCTTAGTAGTCTATAGTGAAATAGGTCTCTTAGTAGTCTCTATGTCTATCTTAATGATTTATGGATTTTTGGACTACTTATTGATATATGAATCTTTATGATCTATGGATTTTGCTTAGACTTATTGATATTTGTTTGATTTTACTTTAAGTTATTCTGAATATTTTGAAAAACCTTTTCTGAATGACTTTTATATATTATTTTATGTTCTCAAATAAAATTCATCCCAAGCATTCATTCTGGGGAGTATGAAGTATTTTTTTATCATTTAAGCATCATCTGTTCTATCAAGACTAACTTTTATCTGCAGGAAAAGAAATAAGTAATTCTTCTTTAGCTCCCAAAGTATAAAATCAGAGATATTGTCATCAATCACCAAAAAGGGGGAGATTGAGAGCATCTAGGCCCCTTATTTTTTTAGTTATGCTTATTATGTAGGTTTTGGTGTTGATGATCAAGAAGCATACTTAGTATAAGATGACAATAACTATATTTAAAGAACAAGGCTAAGGTGTTTATTTTTAGTTTTGGCTTGGGAGTTGATTCAAGCCATATAGCTAGAATAACCGTACTATTAAGAGGGATTATACACAAGTAATAATCTTGGTTCATATGCAAAAAATCACTAAGATTACTTGGAGCATAGGACATTTCACATCTCTCACTTAAAAATTCAGATATCCCTTCTCTTAGCCAAAAAGAATTCTTTTTTGGACCAACTTCATTTAGTCCGACGCTGAAAAAAATCAAGTTTCAAGTTCTAACCGAGCGCACTCCATGTTTGCCGGACCAACTTTTTCAGTCCGGTGCTAAGATCTCTCTTCTGATTTATTTCAACCGAGCGTTCACCGTTCACGTCGAACCGATCTGAATTCATCCTTATTTTCAAGTCCGGCGTATGTTGTCTTTTCACTCTGAACCATCATTTCTAGTCCAGTGTTAAGAATTACTTTACTCAAATCTTAACCGAGAACATGCCATTTGCTGCAGACCAAATCCTGAGTGTACGCCGGACCAACTTTTTCGGTCCAGCGCAAACGCGATTCTCTCTGATAAAACCAGTTGTTTTTCCTTCTACGCCGGACCAACCTTTTCGGTCCGACGCAAACATTATTTTGCTGGTATCCAAATAGAACAAAGCATGTGTACACCAAATCAATTTTGTTGGTCCGGCACAAACTTACTTTTACCAGTACATGTATACGACGGACCAGTTTTATCGGTCCGGTGCAAATGGGTTACACTGGGTACAATAATACTTCAACAATCTTGTGTACCCCGGACTAACATTTTCAGTCTGGCGCGTGTATATATTTCATCATATGACTCATACACCTTAAAATACTTATAAAAGGGGCAACCCGTGACTCCATAGTTGACCTTTTCGTCCATCCTGACACACCCAACGGGCAAATAGTTGGTACAACGATTATTTCTGTTCAAGCTCTATATATACAGTGCTTGAGCTCTCAAAAGATGTAGAACTTTGCACATACACATCTTTGACATTCTGAACACCGTTGACATCTTTCAAATCATTTATAACTCTTTGATCTTTAGCATTCTTGAGCTTTCATTCTATCAAAGAGTTTGAGCTTCAACTCAGAAACCACAAACACTCACTCTGAATATTTAGAGTTCTTGCTCCAAGCTGAGTCTAATTAGCATCTAGCCATTAAACCAAGAGACAGGGCTTGTGGATAGTCTATTACTCTTGGAACTAGCTGTTCCTAGACGGTTGAAGAAGTTATTAGTGCGACCTATCCAAAAGGGATTGTGGAAGACCACCATTGCTGTGAAAGGTTGAGACTCACCTCACCGAAGTGGTGGAAGAGTCAAGCTAGTGAAAAACCAAAAGACGTTAAGATTGGCTATTTGGTGGAGCAATAATTCTGAAGAAGTGCTCTAACGGGGACGTAGGAGATTGGTCTATGAACCTCGGTGAAAAATTCTTGAGTCGTCCTGATATTGGTTTATCTCTGTGTGTTTATCTTATTGTCTATTTTCATTCAAATTCTTCTTCACAATTCTGGTCTTACTGAAACAGAGTTGTACTGAATTTCTATTCAAATTGTTTTTTGTTGCTATTTTTATTGAGAAAAATTTTTCTTAAGACTTAAAAGATTTTAAAGTTGTCTATTCATCCTCCCTCTAGGCCAACTTGATTCTTTCACAACTACTAATATTTCTGTGGTTGAGGAGACACTATATTTGTAATTTTTGTTCAAAAGAAGATTAAAAATAAATGAAAAAGTACGCTGGGAGCGAATGCAAGGACGCTTCAGAGTCCAAGCGCACGCTTTGACTCGAGTTGGAGACTCGAGACACCCCGTCGTTCACCTCACGGCAGCCGTCGGATCGAGCGAGACGGCGGAGCATCCGTCGGATCGCGCGGGCGTACCAGTTCCTAATCGGATCCCAAACTTTGATGCCAGTCACGAACCTCTCCGTCTCGTGGACGAACGCTACAGTTACAGAAAGGACAAGGGAACGAGAGTCCTTCCCCAAAAAAGGAAATCTCGGCATAAATGCAGTGTAGGTTTCTTTTAGAAAAATCCTATCCTATCGTAGCAACAGTAACACAAGGATAAAGTTTGTTAAAAAAAACGGAAGGATAAAGTCCATTGCTATCCTAGTATTTTTCGCCCACTGAGTCGATAAATCTGCTAAATTTCTTATCTTTCAACTTGAGACTTCAAAAAGATCTTAGAACGCTGCATAATTACGGATTACCGATGATCAACAGCCATCGAAATTGATCTTTATATACTAAGCTCGAATGACCGTGCTTTACTATAAATTAAAATAATATTGCTTAGCACACTAAATTATTGTCGCTGCTCTCTGCTCTTCTTTACATTATCTCCACCGGACATCTCAGGGAAGAGGAGGGAGATTATAAATATTATATTTTTTTAGTAGTTAATTTGTTTGTTATCGGATAAATTTTGGTTTTTTTGTTAAAGATTTTGTAGAGTTAAAGGACGAATTTAGGAGAGAGTTGTGAAAATTGAAATGGTGAAGATTCACTACCCCTGTGTTCTTTTTAACCAGTGATGATAATGACGTGTACTGTGCACATCGGTAAGCATGACACAAATTCAGCGTAGGTTTGGCTCGATACGGATGGATAATAGTTTTATTATATTTGTTTTCATATTTTTTTCTCAGATATGGATAGTCCGGATACGAATAATGTCAGATGCAGATACGACGTGAACACGAATCGAATCGAATATGGTTACGGATATTTATAGGGATAGGATAACCACTTAGATTGTACATAAGAAATCAATGAAAATACAAAACTAGCTGATTTGATCAAAATATTATTAAAAATTGAACAAATATAAGCATTTTCATTCATTTAGACAAGACATATATCTGGCCATCCAGGGTATCACCATCTAAGAATCACAAGAACTCCATTATTTTTCTGAAACTATCCAATCTGTTTTCACCCTTGCCATAGAGGCATAGACAACCGTTTTAGTGATTACATTAACCAACATAAGTACTAGTATTTGCCATTAGACGCCTCTGTTTCAAAATATTTGTCATAGGTTGACTTTTTGCTATCAAACTCGTTAAATACAACATTATCCAGACAGCCACGAAAGGAAATAAGGCATTACAAAAATACTTGACAACAAATATAACAGTACTATTTTCATGCAGTCATTCATACTTTTCAGTATATTAATCATCAAAGTTGAAAATAAATTGATGGAAAATAGTCAAAACAATGCCACTAAGGAACTCAGATAGTAATATTCTCAGTACAACACATAAAACAAGGTGTAGACCACCGTGTTGAAGTCAACTCTTTTAAGGATTTCAATAATGGTCTTCCTCAGCTCATCTTTGCTGGGCAGACCTGCTTCTGATGATTCCCCTTTAACCTTTGTGACCTTTTTACCGAGATGAAAACAGAATGTTTAGATTTGTCACACAATCTGACATCATATATGTCCTAATGATTATCTTAAAAAGGAAGATATTTGTGTGATTATGCCATAAGCACAATTGAATCGTCACATAAAGTACGCTGTATTGACAAAGCATAAGAAATCCTGCATGGGAGCACTTGTCCAGGAAATACATTTTAGTACATAGAGACCACAGAGAATAACCAGGGATAAATATTTAGCTTCATGTGACGTTAATTTAGTAACAAAGATTTAAGGTAATATGTATAGATACTTCTAGCAAAAAATCAACAAATCAACCTAAAAATATATTGGGTAATGCACAATAAGCTTACATCAAAACCTGTTCTTTGGTGTGCATAAACAAGTGAACTAATGCGTCTGTCCAACTCCATTGTCGTTCAGACAGATGTGGAAGGTGCTGTAGAACAGATAGAAGCCAATCCAAGTCTTAATGTTTGACATGTTTGAGTCTCCATTTTAATGCTTGTCTACCAGCAGGTGACAGACCAGTACTTGACTGAGGATCCATATTAGGGCCTTTTAATAGGACATTATGAGTTACGACGAAGCATGTCAAACAGAAGCTCAAGGAAAGATATCGGTATATCACCATATTCTTCCCTAACCAAACCCACCCCAGATCGCGCCAACACCCAAATCCTAGACGCACCCGTACAGATCCGAGATCGGGAAGGCGGGAGGACGACCTCGGACTTGTAGGGGAGGACGAAGTTGACGGTGAGCTTGGTGGGGATGGTGGCCGGTGTGGGCGGGCGCGGCTCCATGAACGCCGAGTCCTCGGCCGCTTGTGTGGGCACCTCCACCATGGAAGAAGGCACAAACCTCTGCTGCTTGTATTGCTGCTTGCGACACGGGGGGTAGACTGCAGAGGGCAGCGCCAGCGTGGGGGGCTAGCTCCTGGCTGGGAATCTGGAGTAGAGACTGGACTCTCGAGAGAGTGTGGAGAGCGGACTACTGGACTTGAGTTAGATGGACCGAGAGGTCCGAGAGTCCAAGAGGGCGAGACGAGACGCAGTAGACTTGACCGGATATCCGAACTAGCTCTTTACCGATAATCTGGATTCGTATTCATATACAGTGCACTCCTGAATTTGTATCTATATCTAATAAAACAATATTCGTATTCATATTCGATCGAATACTTTCTAAGAACACGTCCAGTATCTAGTAGGCACTCGTGGATTAGTGGTAGGCGCTGGATGGCGTACTGGCTAGAACGTGTATGCCACGCGGCTAGGGACGGTTTGCAGTCTACCCGGCTATTTGCGCGGCCTCTTCTTGCCTCTGCAAGCCCGTCGTGCGGTGCAACAGCGCATAAGTGGATGAACCGATGGAGAAGGGCTGTACTACTTGGAGCCGAATCGATTCAACGTGCGGCGCGGGTGTTTCATGGCGGATTCTGCCTGTTCAGCCCATGGTGGTGTGCTCGATTGGTTGGCAGACTTGGCAACCGGTTCGGCCAATTCGGCGTGTCATGCGGCCTTGTGGCTGAGTGGGCAGGCCGCTCGCGTGGAGGAAACGCTACGCTACACTAGGCCATGGTAGCACGAGCGGGTGTGCTGTGCCGTGTGCCACACGGGAGGGCGTTGAGACGTCTCGAATCGGATCAAATGGTGGGAGTAGAGAGTCTAGAGACGGTAATTGTGCACGATTATTCATGTGTTGGTAGGTAAATATTCTTAATAAATCTAGATATAAGGTTTTTTTTGCCTAAGAATATGAAAATAGGGGTAATCCTTTTGCCCATCGGGCAAATGGACTTGGGCATAGGTGGCCTCCATCCATGCCTGCTTCATGTGCTTACCCAACATCTTTCTCTAATAAGTGGGCCCTAAGAAAAACCCTAGTATGTCCTGTGTGATCACGTCTCCATCCTACAGGCCCACACTCAACAACTCGAGTCGACCACCCATGATCCACCCCCGTCACCCCTTCATCCCTCCCCAAACCCGAATTGCGTCGCCCCAAACTCTACAACACCATCACTCTCTCTCTACAGTGTCACATGAGGTATGATCGCGCCCCATCCTAGACTAAAATCCACCGCCAACAAATTCTCTCACCCTCCTCTAGATCTGGCATACTCTCTCCTCTCTCCATCGCTTCCCGCCCTCCCCTCTCGTGTTGCAGCTCCTTCAACCTCGCCGCCTCTCCCATTCCATGCTCCAATCCACATGGCCGCCTCCCTCTTTTTCCAGCATCATGCCGCCACATGCCTTCATCGTCCTCCTGCCACGGGTAGGTAGGAGAGGAAGCCACGGCACGATAGAGATCTGAAGCTGCAGTCGCTGGGAGCCAGAGGACACCACCGTCGAGAGCCAAAGTACAACGTCGCTGGGATCTGAAGCCACCACTGTCAGGAGCCAGATAAGGACAAGTCACCTAGATCTGAACCTACCACTGCCCGGATCTTAGCTACCACTGGGATTGGACGCCGTCACGTCGACATCAAGGTATGTAAACCATGGTTCCGTTTATCTCCCCTCCATATCATGGTAGGCACACGGGCATACCGAAAACATTAAGTTCCTACGAGCGACGAGCATACTATCGTCCTTCGCGGACATGCCCGAAGAGAGAAATTAGACTAGCGGCATAGACATGAGCTAGCCCGTTGCTGCCGCGTTCGATTGATATTCCTAGGGAGGAGCATGCACGCATGCCATGTTTCCTTCCCGACGGACACTACGGCCACGTAGCGCCGCGCGGCCACAGGTAGCCACGGCCATCGATGGCACTCATGCATATGGTGGCGCTTGTGGAGTAGTGGTATGTGGCCGTGTAGCACCTGCCACCCCCTCGATCGACGCTCATCGTCGTAGGCACAAATTAAAAGCCGAGCAACGCACGTAGCCAGTAGCCAACCTCTCGCCACATTGCCCTTGTCCGCCTCGATATATGGCAGCATGCGTCCTCCCTGTAATTCAAGTCGCTGACTGCGAGAGGTGATGAAAGCTCCACAACTCTTCCTCACAACTACTGCACCCTAGTATTTACATATAGATGATGTAGAAATAAGATAAGTCAAAGGGTGTAATCCTAACCGTTCAACAACAAAAAAAAAGAGGAAAATCCGTATGTTATTGTTTTTCTACATATATATCAGGGGGTATAACAACATAAGAACTAGTGCTAACTGTAGCAAATTATATATGGCAAAATAGTGCATAGTGATAGTACATAGCCTCAAAATCGGTACGGTTCCTCACCTACCGATCGATGGAGATATCAAATAGGGGAGAATAGGCTTGCATGCACACGAAATGCAAGTTAGCTCCATGTTACGGTCGTACCCACCTAGGTAGCATGAGCTTTCTAGGCCTCATAGCCGAGACAAACCATTCATCGATCACCTCTTCTTCTTCTTTTTCGTAATATTTTTCGCCCTCTCCTTTTTGTGACATTCTCCGATTGGTCTAAGGGCCACATGATGTAATGGCCAAGGGCTAAGGTGTCCTCCAAAGTGGAGGCCATGACTTAACATGAAAGCTTCACTTTACAACTCGAAGCCATGAAACGTACTCCATTGTGTGTATCTTCCTCCTATATCTTACATATCCTATTCCTACTATACACAAGCTAAGATTTGGATGCCTCCCTGTCAACTCGTCTCTTTGCAAAAGCCTATCCAATCTTTTTCCAACATAGAGTAGCCGCATGAGAGATTAGAATATCTTGAGAAATCTCGCTTTTGGATGCCACCCATGGTGTTTTTACCAAGGTGTCACTCCAAAGCTCAGAGCATAGCACGGGCTGAGATTGACGATAGCGCTCAACGTGCTAGGGTAATATAATTTTTTGTAATTGATAGCAACTTATAGGCGTTGATTTAGTGCACGTACGTAAAAACACGATTTTTCTTTATGTTTAATTTCCTAATTTTGTTCTAAGGTTGTATATCGTTTAGAGCTTGAAAAATACACCTTGAACTTGAAGCTCAATAAAATAGTCAGTAAAAAACTTTACTAATGTATAGAGATCAAGTTGGTGGTTGAGATGGTAGGCTCTATTACCCAGGGTTTCAAAATTCGTTTTCGGTTCACATCACGGAGGTGGGCGAAATTCGAAATTTCAGCAAAATCAAACTTTGGACGAAATCCGGTCAAAATTCAAAAACAAAATTTAAAATCCAGTATTTTTGAACCAAAATTACCGAAATCTCGATGAAATTCAACCGAGCGAAAAATGGTTGAAACGATGTTAAATTTTTTTGTAGATGTTCCTGATACATCACTAATGTTCCCATAAAATTTCAGATGATGATAAAGCCGTAGGAATTTTTAAAAATTCTGACAGTGCTACATTCCTGATAAAAGGCTAATTGACAAAATTTCAACCGAATGAAAAATAGTTAAAACCAAGTTAGAATATTTTGAAATTTTTGTGGATGGTCCTGACACATCACTAATATTCCCATAAAATTTTCAGATGATGATCAAGTCTAAGGAATTTAAAAAATTTAGGAAAGGGCGCTTGAAGGCTGATCGGCAAAATCCAAACGAATGAAAAATGGTCCAAACCATATTATAAAATTTTAAAAAAAAATTGTGTATGGTCCAAAAGCATCACTAATATTAACATAAAATTTTAATATGATGATCAAGTCTGAGGAATTTTAAAAAAAAATTATGACAGCGCTACTATCCTGATAAAAGCATCATTATCAATAGATAGATTTGATTGAGCAACAAAAAAAGAGTTAGAATTTTGGAACTTTTATATAATGTTTATGAGAAAATTATTAAGCTCTCATAAAAATTTTGGATTATGATCACACTCCAGTGAATTTATAAAATTCTTACAATGGTACTGTACCATTTTGTGTTCCTTGTGTTTTTTATTTTTGAAAGATAACAAATGAAGTTCAATGCATGCATAGGTTTGATTGAGCAAATAAAAAAATTAAAATTTTTGAAAATTTTAGAGAATGCTTTGAGGAAATTATTAAACTCTCATAAAAATTTTGGATCATGATCACGCTCGAGAAAATTTATAAAATTTTGACAAGGTTCCTATCTCAGTTATGTTTATTCTGTTTTTGATCTTTAAAGATAATAAATGAAGTTAAATTCTTTTGAAATTTTTAATGTATGATCCTACACTGATAAATATTGTACCATAAATTTTTTAGAGGAAGATCAAGCTTATAAAATTTTATAAAAATCCTATAGTGTTTCTACCAAAATTATGAAACGTCTAAAAAATTGGCTTTTCAACAAATTTTTATGGAAGATGACTTTGTTAATGGTTATTGTGCCAAATTGGGTCAAAAAAGGTAAAATTCCGATCAAATAACCCGAGATTAGATGAAATCTCGCTGAAATTTTCAAAAATGTTGTAGCAATTTGAATTTTTTTCAAATCTTTTTATCATGTCGGGATTTTATGTCCCATCTCTGACCGAAATCCGAGATCTCGCGAAATTTCGCGAGATTTCATTCCATGCTATTACCCTCTCCTCGCTTTAAAAGATCTTTCATGGATACATCGATGATCTTTCGTGGATACATCGATGTAGACAAATGTGTGATATGAGAGGTGTTTTCATACTTTTCTTTTTTATAGTTGCACAAATACTAAAGCATGAATGAAGGGTAGATGATGATTACTTATCCCTTCGTTTGCTTTAAGATTTGTACAACTTATATTGAGAAAAAAAACATTGAATCACACTGCTCGTGTGATATTCATAGGATCCTTTTCTTTTGTAAACATTTCATCGTCTACAGAGTCATATATGCATGTGACTAGTTTAATATCTAACATGAATTACGAATTCAGTTGTTTAGAACTGAGGATCATTAATTTTGTATTTTTAAGTTCAGAATTTATGAGGTCCGTCGCAATGTACAGTCACTACACAAAAAGGAAAAAAAGGACAATACTCACAGTCACAGCATGCATGAAATCGGCTTGTGGAAAGAAAGGCTGCCCCAGCCTCACAGACAGTCACTTGCACAGAGGCCATGATTCTCACAAGGATCTGTATAGAGGTGGGTGTTATGCCGTACCGGATCGGTCCGACGCAGGTTCATCATACTTCGTGTCTAAGCCGTGCCGGGCCGTGACAGCCCGTCGTGCCCGTCATGTCGTGCCGTGCCGACCCGGCTATCCTTCGGTGAGCTCAAGCACGTCCCATTTGCGCTTCGTGCCTGCTTCGTGTCGTGTTAGTCTAGGTCCGGCCCATTTGCACTATTGCAACGAGAGGAAAGGAGACGAAGACACATGGAGTTGAGGCAGTGGACGCAAATATTATGAGAAAAGAACTAAAATTTATTTATTCTTCAACAGTTACATAGAGCGAGGGGATGCGCTGAATACGGACGAGAGAGAGGGCAATGGGTGAGAAAGAGGGTGAGCGAGACAAGCGAGAGAGATTGAGAGTGGGATTGAGATAGACAGGTGAGAGAGAGCTAAGAGAGATTGAGAGGGATGAGTGAGAGAGAGCAGTTTTTTGCACCGTCTCTCAGCTATCTCTCCCGTTTTGCCAGTCTCTCTCAGGTGTTGGCAACGGGGGTAGTGTCCATACTGTTAGGGATGGCAATCAAACCCGTGGGTTCGGGTACCCGCGGATTCGGCACCCGATCGGGTCAGGTTTGGGTTCTAATTTTTACCCGCGGGGTCTTCGGGTCGGGTACCCGAGATGGGTCCGAGTCGGGTTCGGGTACTAATTTTTACCCGCGGGTACCCATTGGGTATCCGAAATACCACATATACCCATCGGGTTCTGGGTACCCGCCGGGTTTAGGGTCGGGTTTCGGGTACCCGTCAGGTTCAGCTCGGGTTTTTGTCGGGTCGGGTTTCTTATCGGATCAGTTTTGCAAAACTCATACTCGACTCAACCTATTACCACCCCTATGCACAAACTCGTCGGGTACCCGCCGGATTTCGGGTGCCCACCGAGTTCGGGTATAATTTTTTACCCGATATGGCATTCGGGTTCGAGTCGGGTTTTCTAATTCGGGTTTTCTGTCGGGTCGGGTTTTGTCAAACCCGCACCCGACCCGACCCGTTGACATCCCTACATACTGTTGGATGCGTCCATGACAGTCATACTCTGTGAGTCGGTGACCTTCATGATGAGCTTCTTCCTCCTGTCCTAAGTCATCGGGCCCGGTATGGCCCGTTCTACAGTGTCGTGCCGGGCACTGGGCCGAACCGTCTATCATGCACAATTCTTGGACCTGACACAACCCGTGCTACAGTGTCGTGTTGCCCCGACATAGCCTACTTCGTGCCGGATCGAACTTCGGATTGGACCGTGACATTGTGCCTTGGATCGGTCCAAAAGAGTCCATCCCGAGTGCCCACCTCTAGGATATTCATACAGACCTGTACCAATGGTGGCGTATATAGTTTTTTGCCCTACGGAGACATGCGGCCCGCAGAATCCCCCGACCAAAGGATGGCTCCAAATGCTCTTTTCTGCCTGCTCGTTGACTGCTTCGTTGACCGAAAATGTCTCTCTCTACTTTCGCACAGTGCCCTCTTAATTTGTTCGTATCTAGTACTTGCATCTCTCTCTCAGCCTCTCCCCTCTCTTTCAAAACATTCTCTTGCATATGCTTATTTCTTTCCCATCAGATCAGACTGTTTCTTTTCATAAAAGAAGGGCAACTGTTTCTTTGCACAAGTGGTAATATATACTCGTAGGTTACTGTTACCTTATCCCATGAATGAAAGTGATTAAGGGAACAGCTTGAGCAGATCGATCAGAGTGCGTGAGTCCATACATACTTGGTAGCAAATGTGATAGTTTTCTGTTTGCTTAGCGTGGACGCGAGCGAGGCATGTGAAACCGTCTCAATCACAACTACTAATTTGGAGAACATTCTCTTGTCCTACCTTGGGGAGAAAGGCCCCAAGAGCTAGAATCCATGCGTTACCTCCAATGCCAAGCCAAACATCCTATCTCTTTGCCTGCCACGGCCAGCGTCTCCACCTCCAACTTCAACTCGAACCAAACCAACTAGCTAGCTACTAGTAATTTGTGTATGTATATGCATATCTTTACGTATAATCTATGCTGATAGCTTTTTCCTACTAGAATTAATCTTATAAGTATAGGAAACGGATTCGTTTCTGAGTAGAATTTATTTCCTAATAAGTTAGTTAGTAGCGGTACTATATAACCAAGGCCACTGGTAGGTCGTAAGCCATGAGAAAAATAAAGGAAAGAAAACAATAAAATGTACTAGTTATGACGCACCACAAATATTCTTCTATGTGTGTTTATGTTATTTCTTGTATTTGTGTGTTTTGATGATTTAGGCTAAAACCAACGTTGCCCACTCGCATAATATAATCGTGTTTACATACAAAGGTTTGTACTTGTTTAGCTATCTCTTCTTCAATTTAATCAAGCCTTCACTTGCATGCCAAGTCTCGGCCGCTCTGCTTAGCTACTGGTCAAAAGATGTGAGCAGCACCGGCCTGGATTGTAAAGGAAAAGGAGCTTTTCCTCTGCTGACATCGTTCGGTTAAATTAGTAGCATCTGGATCCCAATTAGAAATTAATG
The DNA here is from genome assembly GCA_036346275.1 of Otatea glauca. Classification (NCBI taxonomy): domain Eukaryota; kingdom Viridiplantae; phylum Streptophyta; class Magnoliopsida; order Poales; family Poaceae; genus Otatea; species Otatea glauca. The sequence continues at coordinate 60,888,686 of CM070721.1, forward strand.
CCCAATGTAACAGTTGGAGCAGGAAAGACCTAATGTTACAGCTTTTGTCAGTACTCATGTAGATAATATATGAAATTAACAAGAAATAACTGCTCCACCTAAAAGTACAGATACATAATAGTTCAGTAATTGAATACATATCAGCGCACCAACTATGGTCAATTGTTAGTTTGTTACAAACATCATATGCTGTTGTAGTCAATTGTCACAAACATCATGTGCTGTTCCTGTAACCAGATGTACTACTGAATAGTTGTGTCGAAAATTTACTGTTTGTACATGTGGATGTATGAATGTACCTACAGGCCAATAATTAACCTCGGTACAAATCACCGGACAGGGAACAGTGGCATGTATAAGCATGGTCCAGATCTGTGGACCGAGGAACGTTACCTACCAAATTGTTCAGAGAGCGGCGCCGGGGGTCTAGCTTAGGTGCAAGTGTGTGTGGAGACATGATCTTATTTTGTGATTGGTATGGACTATGGAAAGGTTGTTATAAAAGAATCTGGAGCGCATGCCATCCAACTGCTCCAGACAAATCCACTTCATAAGTGAAAAAAGAAACTAGAAAAAAAATCAAGAGAGAGAAGAGAGACCTGCTGAGCTTCTGCAATATGGGAGTAATGGTGATTCCCTATCTATTTCCTCCCTGTAGTCTCCATCCAGAGCCAAAGTTCACAGTACCACTGCATGAGGGGGTCTAGGAGAACACTCACAGAGCCTACTCATGGGCAGGGTTTCACTTTTCATCCAAAAACCATTTGAATTTCACTTATATCGCGTCGGTTCGGAAAAGATTTTCGTTCGGTTTACTGCTCAAGTTCAAATTTAAATTCAAAAAAATTTAAAAAAATTATCCAAAAGTTCCCTAAAATTAGTATTAATAGCTTTATGACCTCTTGTGTGAATATTTATTGAAAAAATGAAGTTTGGAATTTTACAACATTTTTTGTATTTTTTTCCTGATTTTTTTTTCAATTTTTCAACCTGTCGGTAATTTTCGAGAAAACCGCTCGAAATTCGTCTCTTTTTAGGCAGTTTTCGACCTTTTTCGTTCAAATTTCGCTCCGCTATTTGACCAAAAAAATTTAAATTCGTTTAACTTTCGAAACCATTCGGTTTTTTGCGAATTCTGATACCACTGGTTCGTCGAAAATCGAGGTTGAAACGGTATTGTTAACCCTGCTCATGGGGATTGCAGGGTGAGAGCTCTTGAGTCTGAGCAGTTCCTTCGTCCAACCTAAGCAAAGAGAGGGGAAATAAGCGAGATATTTTGGTGCAAATTCTTATGCCATTGGTGGTTGTTCGTGGTGCATGCTGAGGAGGCTTTGTGCTATGTGTTGCTCCAATTAGTTTTGTAGTAATAAATATTAATTTGCAGTACACCAACAAACCAATACTGGTACGGTGCAATTACGTGCCATCAAAACTCTCCCTCCCACTTTTTAACTCCCATGAATCCAAATCCAAATACATACATAATGCATGTATATATAGTCTTTTCTTCTTTATTCTTTCCATTCATAAATAGATATTATTTTAAGTTCTTACACTTTAAAAAAAATGGCCATGAGTACTAGCATTTATTAAAGAAGAAAGTAACAACAATCTACAAACACATACACACCCCACGCAAACACACCCACAGACATGTTTGCAAACGGCTCCGTAAGAAACCTACGTTGAGCGGAGCTCAACCCGCGCCCCAACCAACCGAGCTAACTCGGCTCCTTAATGAAGAAGTGTATCTTTACACGTGTCTTACTTTAGTCTATGCTGGTATAGCTGAAGTTGAGGGATATAAAAGTAAAAAATCATCTTGAAACGGTAGAATTGTATATATTTAGAAACAAAATTTTAAAGCTAGAATGATATGTACTCGAAAATAAAAGAATATCAGTTGGGCAGTAGTAGAAAGCCAGCTAGAAGTAAATAGTAACAAGAAGAAGAGGGCACAAAGGAAAACCATCCCCTTCCCCCTCTATAAATCCAGCTTCTCTCCCTTGATTGTACCACACACGCCCACAGTTCCCTAGCTACTCCCTAAGCAGCCCATGACTTCAGCAGTCTGGTCTCCTCCTTGTGCTTTCCAATAGTAATTTGCTCTTGTTTCGATTCCTTCAATTCCTGCTCTAGAATTCTAGATAGAGCATGCATATGACGTACGTCTTCCTGTTCTCTTGTTTCCTGCAGCTAGCATCTGCTCATCTGGCCATGGCTTCTCCTTGAGGAGGAAAGGTTTGATCGATCGATCAGCTCGTGTGTGCCTGGCTCCCTGTATGCCACACATGTAGCCCAATCCATGTTGTGATTGGATGCTGTGGGTGGCGTGCAAGGAGCCAAGCATGCATACCATTAATTATCTCATCTATCTTGTAGAATGATCTTTAATTCTAAGATGTTGATGTATACATACATATTTCATGTTATGTCTGCCTTTCCATATCTGCTCGGTTTTAAATTGTTTGGGCAGGGATAGAATAACGGATTCAAAAAGTTTAATGTTCTAGTTCAAGCTTTTGATCCAGATCATTGAGAGAGGTTTCATAGCTTCTTTTTTTCCCCATTTGCTTCGGAAAAAAGTTGTTTTTCGTTTTGCATTTTCCTGTTGCTTTACATGCCTATAATCTTGAAAATATTAATTGTTCGGTCTACCCTTGACCTTGAGTTGATGGAAATGTCTAAGAAAAACCTACGAATTTTGGAGGAAAGCAAAGTAGTCGTATTCTTTAATTACTAGCTGTTTCTTTTCCTAAGAAATTCCTGTCGGTTCTTACCAGGCGCGCTCTAGTTATGTTTGTGTTGCCTAATAGTCGAATTGATCTGATAATTTTGTTTATCCTCTTTGCATTCATTCATTCCCATGGAAGATGTTTTGCATATGTATCTTTTATTTGTTTGGTTTTGTTCTCTCTACTTTTTATGGCGAAGTATGTAGATGTACATGTACATGTAGACATTTCTTTGTGACGTTTTTTTTTTTGTAATTTAGCTCTTTGCCGGACTGGCACTATTAATCCATTTTGGCAAAACTGCCATGTATTTAAAATTTCTAGTACAAATGGTCATTTGTAATGAATAGCAAGCTTCAGTTTCTAATTGTTTGTTTGACCGAGAAGTTTGAAGACATATATAAGACATTTATCAGTTTTCTCAGATTTATCTCCTAATTAAGATTATTTCCATTAATTATTCTTATCATATGCAGCCATATATTCTTTGTCAAATTTATTGTTTCATTTTAAAAAAACGTGTTGTGTATCCGAGAAACTTGTTCTCTTAGGACAATTGAGCATCATATATATATATATATCAGTGTGGCTCTCCAATTTCTAGACGATTGTTTAAGAGAGTATTATATAAACACAAACAAATTTTCTAGTTAGTTGTAAGTTGAGGCATATATGCATGCATATATCGTACTTTTACCATATTTGCAGATATATATGATGCAATGTGGCTTGTCTATGCGCACGTAGGTTCGATGTACGTACCGTGATGATTCGTATATGTACTATAATCACCAGTCATTGCAGTAAAGAATATATACATATGCGTGTGACTGTCATGCCCTCCATTTGTTCTTCTGTACACATGCGACGCTTGAATCAGCAGCTAGCAACACTGGACGCCTTCAATAGTTGAATGTACCCACTGAACAAGGTGTGCCATGCGCTCCATCTCTCTCTCACACACACACAGGAACAACGGCAACAACTAGTAAATTTTCTTGTGCATCCCCAATCAGAACGGAAACAAATGCTGTTGCAAAACATCAGTTTTGTATATGTTAATCAACTCGAGTATGATCATATATATTTATCAATGGGACAGTTATTTCTTGTGATTTCCCCCCATTTTCTGAAGTAGTAACTGATAACTAGCGTATATACTTCCAAAAGTCAGAAGTCGCTTCGTTTATAAATACGTACGGCTTTCTCATCCAATGTTGCAATGTAAATCTCTTTGATCAGACCCGGGCATAGTGTTTTTTCTGTCCAGGAACAGGAGCTTTTGGAATTTGGAAAGAGGTCGAGAACCAGACGATGCATGCATACATGCATGCACGGTTTAATGGACCTGATCGCATCTCGTGGCGTTGTGCATAATGTGTGGTTGTATGGTATTGTAAGATGTTCAAAGCTAGTACCGAGGAATCACATTCCCAAAAAAAAATGATGGAGAAAAACATATATAGGTTTTGGGCATGGGCTATATATGTGTGCAGAATGTCATTCCTGCAATGTAAGTATTCCATGTCTAACACAAAATATTACCGAGTTCTGCAAGGTTAGCGGTCAGACAGTATATATCTGTCTTCACTATCTAGCAGTCTAGCTCTCCAGCAGCTGCATGTACATGAGTTTTGCAAGGTTAGCAGTCAGAGGTGTACATATACAACTTCCCTTTCGCTCCTGGAATGTGCACTACTCTTCATTCTTCAGTTTATGCATCTCTATCCAGCTTGTGATCGATGCTGGTAAAAATAAGTACACTGATACTTACCAGTTACCTGTCTACATGTATGTTCAGTAAAAATTTGCATCCACTCCAAAGGATGAATGCATTTCAAAACTAGCTACATGCTACTATGAAACAAGCATATATATAATGCCTGAGATTGTGTTCACTGATGAATGGCTGCACTAGTGGTACTAATGTACCAAAACAAGGACCCGTTTAGGACGCACGAATCTTTTTCGTTTTGTGTGGAAATTAAATTATTTTCTGTGAAATTTCTAAATTCATTTGCTATAAACTTGACCTGAGATATTTGCAAGTGCGCTTTGAGTAGCACGAAGTTGTTGCAAGCGGAAAGCGCAAGCACGATCCGTTGAACAGAATATATGTCTGTCCTCATGACATGACCATGAGTGCATATAGTATGCGTATATATATACTCCCTCTACAGAAGCCGTGCATGCCATTGCCAGCCCTACTAGTTAGCTCAATGCTCTTGGTGCTGGGGCCAAGCCAAACAGAAGACCTTTGCCTCGCAGGATCGTAGCTTTAGGGGTTTTTTTCAGCTTAGCCTAATCTTTTCTTCGAGACTGGAAAGAAATCTTAAATCTGCTTCTTTCTAACTACGGGAGCAGCAATAAGCACTTTCCGTGCTCTCCTACCACAGCATATAAACCTGTCAAACTTCTATACTGTAGCAGGTGGATCTGCGTACCGTAGCAAGTGATAGTGTCATCTTTCACTCGTTCCATGGTTGAAAGGATATTAGATTTATAATATCTTTTAAGACCGGAGCTAAACTTTAAAAAAAAAATTGTGCAAACGGGTCAAAAACAAAGGCTTCCACAGGATCTCTCTCTGGTACTGCAGTGCTACCCTAGCGGCTTCCTCACCTGAGCTGCAAATGCATGTGGTGGGCCCCTTCTCCCAGGTCAAGTACAGGGGTTGTGCTTGTTCTCTTGTGCTGCCATGCAATGCAATGCAATGCAATGCAAACTTAGAGAGAGAGAGAGGGGTAGCTTTGGCAGTGGCATTGTCCTGTCAGCTAGGTAGCCATGCATGCACTCAGCTTTCTCTCCTTCCAAGGCCTGCAAGATGTCCTCCAAAAGTAATCAAAAGTGAAATTCCTTCGTCTCGTGCCTCTCCCTCTTATTTTGCTGCCTAACCCAAAGCGTGTGTCGACTCGTGTGCTAGTAGTATAGATACTACAGTACAACCACGTTGTTGCATGTACTTGTGTGTGTAGATATATACACACATCACTAGTAAATTGGTGATCATCGTAGTCGAGTGGTAGACGTTGTAGCTAGGATCGAGTAGCAACGAGGACCACCGAAACAGACCATGAATCCTACCACTGTGCTATATGTCTATTCCCTTCTGTCCCCTAACTGCATCTGCATGCATCTGCTAACCTTCAAGGAAACTGCATGCATTTGCTCTACTATCATACTATGGTCCTCTAGTATGTGCAGAACTCCCAGTCTCCCACTCCCTAAAAAGTCGCTCTGGCAGACGCTCAACTCAACGTATCCTGTCCTGCAACTATGAATTTCAAACCTAGTTGATCACCACTAATCTCTCTTCTGAAGAAGTGTTTCATGAGTATCTGAAAGTATCAGTTCCGATTTCTGAACATATCCAAGAAATATAAATCACATGCGTGGTCCAAGCCTAGGCCTGTAGTGCATCCGGTCTTGGTGCCCATGTACCTTTAATACCATATCCGAGGCTACACTGGTTTAACTCTTGGAATAATATATTTCGGTACCGATCCATACTAACGTACCTGTTCGGGTTTAGTATAAATATATATATTTATAAGTATATATATGTTTCATTATATATACATCAAAGTTCACTTATAATATTACTTCAAATACATATTAGTACTATCAAATATAACATACGTTCAATAGATTATATTATCAATTTCAACGACATGACCGGTATTGGGCTGATACGACAGGTACAACTGGTATTGAGATCGATACAGTATATAGAGCTCCTTTTGTACCGGTTTAAGTGCCGAAATAGTACATCTTGCTAGAGGGTTAATCAACCAAATCCAAGACTAGTACGTGACACCATACATTCCTATGACTCCTTTGAGTCTCATCAAGAACTCCAGACATATGTGGGAGTAATGGGACCATCCTAGCTAGCTTGTCTCACCGTTGATCATGGACTCTCCAAGACCGCATACAATGTACGTCCTCTCGTTTATTTTTTTTCGTATATATGTAGTACTAGACGACAAGTAATTAATCCCAAGCACTCAAGCTCACGGCCTCTAAAAAGCTAGTTTAATCTAGTGAGAGTTGTTTCCAAAATATTGTAAGTGCGCATATCTTTCTGATCTACCATTTGAGGTGTCTCTTACAATCTCCTGATATACTATTCTTCAAAAAAGAGTGAATTTGCTCTAGGAACTGTGTGTCGTTGTTTTTGAGAAGAATGATGAGGTTTTGAACACGGGATCTCAATCACCACAATCTTGCGCTTTATCATTAGCCTACATTTATCGGTGACCCCCTAATGAACTATTCTTTTATTTGATCGAGCACAAATGAACTTCATCTCCCTCTTTATCAAATGAATTTTGACTGCTTTCTATACGACCTTTATATATATATATATATATATATATATATATATATATATATATATATATATATATATATATATATATCATGTGATCGATCGTTCTGCAGGCTTGTGCGCGCATGGCACTGACAAAGCCATTGCCAAACATCTCTACCCCAACATACAATTAATATTGCAAAGTGTGCCAACGAAATGGGTCATGGGTGTACTTATCAGCTCATCCGTGATTTCTGCCATTTGTTCCAATAAAAATGCATAGATGTGGCTTTTATGGACCTGGGAAGATCAGGACTCGATCTCCCATCCCATTCTTTGCAGGTGGTAAACTATTATTAAACAAAACACTTTAAGGCATTGTTAAGAGACAATTTTTGTTTAGTTTTCGGACAAAGCCAAGGACAAAGGACATGACTTTAGGTCTTTAAAATATATAATGCCTAGCACATGAATCAAGAAGTAGTCAAAACAATATCAAAAGTGATGTGTGAATGTTGAGTGGAGCTGCAGAGTTTATGCCTTAGATTAGTGGAAGGTTTGCCTGTTTGGACCAATGAGCAGGGTTCATAAAACCGGCGAAAACCGCTGCGTACCGCTGCGGTTCGAAATCAAAAACCGTTTGGTAAACCGGTCTATTAAAAAAAATTATGCGCTCGGTTTTCGTCAAAAACCGTTTTGCGATGAACATTCGATTCGCATCGGTTTTTCTATTTTTTTTTATTTTAAAAAAAAAATTGATTTCCTAACTCTTTGATTTTCGACGTTTTTCGAGCGGTTTTTGCTGTTTTCGTACCGCGAATTTCGAAATTCGGTTTTGTGAACCCTGCAAATGAGTACTAGATGCATCGTATCCTATCGTTGTTGTCCAGTGTTTCAGGCGAGAGAGAAGTTGAGGTGGAGGATTTAACAGAGGTGGGAGTTGGGCCATTCCGCACGGTCACCGTGCCGTGTCGGTATAACTCGTCTTCAATCATGTTTAAGCACGATCTAGGATACGCTGTACCGCCGTTTGTACTGTATCAGTTCAGGCCTTATCTTATTGAATGTGTAGAGTTATGGACACCGTCGCCTTCAGTTCGTCTCCATGGACGGTATCAAGGATGAGGAGCGAGCATCGACCACCGGCGAGGATCTGGTACACATAATTATTGAAAAAAAATTAATTTTTATTTATTCATTAGATACAGATACAAAGTTATTTCCTTGTTAAAAACTTTACACCCCAGAGTAGGGTTCTCCTAGTAAGAAAAAAGGTACAGTAACAATATGCATACATACTAGCTACTTCCAAATATCGAGATCGCTCGTGTGTTCTAGGTTAGCATATGCCTGATATGGTGTCATCAATGGCCGTGTAAGGCAAACGAGAAGACGATCACGCATGATGTTGTGGGCACGCTCAAAGAGCGGCACGGTGGAGCGTCGGCTCAATGCGTGTGCCTGATATCGATGATCATGTACTCTCTAGTTCATATTCTTCAACTTTTGGCATCTCCGTTGTCTCCCTTGTCTTTGCATGTGAGGACTACAACGACGCCGACCATATACTTCATTGTTGTGACAGGGAGTCCTGTCGCATGCTATACCTGCTTCGAGCCTGTTTCATGCTGTGTCGGCCTAAATACAGCCCATGCAGACGTGCTATACCACCCATCGAATCTGATTGCGAGGCCCGGTACGACCTTGTTCTCGTGCTTTGCCGTGTCGGCCTAACCCACAAACATGCATACCATATCATACCATCCATGCCACAGAGCACCCAAAAAAGTTCGGCCCAATGACCAAGTCTATGAAGGAAGCATATGACACCCTAGTGCATAGTAGGGTTTTAAAAATTGGTTTGGCGATATTCGGTGGAAAATTGATTTTCGATTTTCGAAAAAATCGGCTTGAAAATTGCTCAAAAACCGGTAGAAACCAAACAAGTACAAAGTCAAATTTTTTGAAATCGACGGTCAAACTTTGTCGAAAAAAATAAAAATCGACCGATTTCACCGATTTTCACCGAAAATCAACTAAACAGTTGAAATGTTCCAACGGCTGATTTTTGAGCGATTTTCACCGATTTTTCACCGGTTTACATCGCATAAAATTTCTCAACTTTTTTGATTTTTTATTTTAAATTCTGCCGATTTATCGAGCAGTTTGTTTATCGAACCACGTTGATACGGGTGAAAATCGCAATTTTTGAGCGAAAATCGACGATTTTTCGAACCTGGTGCACATTTCCTAGAAGAACCTGTATCCAATATTCCAATGCCACTAGCGCTGCCCCATGCATAATGTTCGTTAATTGGCTTAGGTCACTAGTATTAAAAACAAAAGAAAATGCCTAGTCCATCGTGACCAACCAATCTTGTTAGCTGTGTACCAAACTACCCGCCACGTGTTTATTTGTTACCGCAAATAATATACTAGAAGGAACCGTGCGTTGCCGTGGGCGATTCTTAGAAGAGGTTCCAATCCAAATACACTCTAGTAAACAGATTCTAAATATTCAAAAACATGTGGAAGCGGATTTGAAAAAAAAAAAGTAAACCAAAATGTCGCTTAAAATGAATCAAAAAAAAATGAACCAAAAAGAAAAAAGATTGTAGCACATGGGGATTTTTAGAATGAGTGTTCAGAGTTAAAAAATATTATTCGATGTAAAATACAAAGATTCATAATAGCAAAAATACAAAGTATAGATTGTTCTTACTATAGACAACACCTGAAATAATTTAAAGATTTGTGAATTGAAGATTTAAATCTACATGCTTCCTATTCATTTTCCAAATGCTCTACATGATATATTTCAAAAATCATGATTCACTGTTGAAAATCAATATAACACTGATAGATTTGCAAATTGGGGATGTCGAAGGTCAGAATTCGATAATAAACTTATGATCACGGGTACCTTCGGTGTTAGAGTCAAGCACGAAGACAGCGGCACACAATGTATACAGGTTCGGACCCCGGTTGGAGTAATACCCTAAGTCCTGTGCGGATGATGTATGTATTTAGTGTATCGAGTACAGAGCGAGTTATCTAGCCATAGTTATAATGAAGATTGGATCTAAACAATGGCTAAACTATGGTCGAAGGTTGACGAAGCGTGGTCTGTCGGCTCCTGATTGTTCTGCGTCTTGTTCAAGCTCTCTCTAAAAGTCTTCTTCCTCTCCCCCTTGAGGATGCCTACCCCCGGCCTTATATAGTCGGGGTAGCCCCACCTCAAGCTGAGTTGTAGTCAATTTGGGATATCAGATCGTAGTTGATGAGGAGTCCATCGTCGTGTTGATCTTCGCAGCATATCCAAACTTCCTTGGATACCAGGCGTACTCGAGTTGGTTTCCTCGTATCGGGAAAGTGATCGAGTCCTTCCAAATATGGAATTACCTTCTCCACATATATCTTATCCTATAGAATCGGGCCCGTGAAATCCGGAGTTTCTATATGTCGTTAGAACATATTCTTCACATATCATGCACGTACTCATACCCCATATTTAGATATTCGATAGGGAATTTCAAATTAGCGAATCAAGAATGAAATTCATCTATGTGGTTGTCGATGCCAAATTCTCAACTGCTGCTTGTTGTTTTAGCACCGCTTCCTGCCCTGCCAGGTGTCACCACCCTGACCCACCGTTCGCCACTAACATCGCACCTTCCATCTCAGGCTCAGGCTCACTGTGCCCATAGGGCTGCCCGTTGCCCCTACAACAAGCTACGTGCTGCTCCCTGCCCCGCCAAACACTGTCGCCCTGACATGCTGGCCGTCACTAGTGTCACACCCTCAATTCTTGAGTCCGTACTCGCTGTGGCCACAGGGGGGCTAGAGCTTCCTTACCACGCGCTGCTCCTTCTGTCGCCACCTGCCATGTAGCCTCTGGTCATTTGCCGATGCCAGTGGCTGCTTAGTGCTCTTCCACTGCCTTGCTTCCTGCCGTTTTGCACCTACTCCATGGCCCTCGTTCGTTGTTACCGGGCTATCACCTACTGGTTGCGCTGCCGCCACATAGAGAGCGAGTGAGCGTGCGGTGTGCGAAATGGAGAGGGAGTTAGGTGTTGGGCTTGAGAAATTGGGAAGACCGGATCTTAGACGATTGGGTTGTGCAAGGAGGATTGGGAGAAGTGATGGGACGGGCTTATATGAACTTAGAGATTGAAGTACATATTTTTGAACCTATTTACCAATATATACACATAATATACTTATTATATACTGGGTTTTTTGTCAAAAATTTTAGGTGTACATCTATACACCCTTGTTCACATGCTAGATACGCCACTGGTGTACGCACATACCTACTAATAAGAAAGGGCATGCTTTTCATATCAGGAGCAATGCTACCTACTGTTTTTCTTTTGGAAAAAAAAACAGGTATATAATGTTTCAGTAGATGGCTGGACTAAATAGATACAGCTGTAAAGTTAAGAAACTAGTGTCTATTTGGTTTGTAGCTAAACTTTGCCATACACTAAGTTAGACAAGTTTGATTAAGTTAGACGTCCATTTGATTTGTAGTCACATTTGTAGTAAGATTCCTTTTCTGCCAACTAGATCCTACGTGTCAATGACTTAAAAAGGTTTTTTTTGCTGGCTAAAGTTTGGCTTCAATTTTGATGATATAACATTAGTCAAGATTGATAAAAAAAATTATGACAAATTTTGACATCCTCAGTACAAGAGGCAAACAGACCATAAACCCCGGTGGTTAATTGTTTCCAGATGCCAAAAGGCTCCAAGACTTCTTGGCTTTGCCAGCGTGAACTTTCTGAGTTGAGAGCCCCCAGGTCACATAGTCAGGCCCAACTCATGTCTTTCCAGTCAATGCTCCACGGACCCCCTGTCAGCGGCACAGTACGGCAGCATTTGCCCTGCCAAGGCCCAAGAATACTATACTCGAGAGAGAGAGAGAGAGAGAGAGAGAGAGAGAGAGAGAGAGAGAGAGAAGAGCCGAAGAGGACATAGTGACACTGATGGCGAGTGCTGAGGAAGGGGAGGACACTGCGGCGCCCTGTGGCCATGTTAGAATCCTCAGTGGCTGGCCCCTTTTGCCGCGGAGCGCAGAGGGCTTTGCATTATGATGCCATGGCAGCGCGGCTGCTGCATGCCGCCCGCTTGATCCAACACCTGCGTTCATGTCGGACGCTTACGAGACACCAGCAGGCTCTGCGCTAACCTAATTCCACTGCAGCTCGGTGCCTGCACTGCACGCTCGTACCGCCCGCGGCTGTGCCTGCGTACACGCAGAGGCAAGAAACTGATCACAAGATACACAGAACTTGGGACAAGTACAGGACAGAATGCGCGCGCACATTGTAAATGCATTGCCGATGCGCCATATATTGTTGCACGAAAACAAGCTAGGACTAGGCCTTGGGAGTGTGCTTGTATGCTTACGGAAAGAAAACTGCATAGATCCTAGGCGCATTATTGACTCCTCGTTTGCTTTATAATCAATCAATGCAATTCACATTTCAGAGAAGCACTGAAGCAGTTTTCATTTATGCGAGAAGCACTGAAGCGGTTTCTTGACAAGTTAGTTCAGGACAGACTTGGTTATATATCTCGGACTCAACAATTTGTTCAGGCTCTACAAATTGGGGTGAAGTAAATCTATACACACAAATAATACAAGCATAAAAAAAAAACTGGCCTGTGCTACGTACGCTTTCCTCCACACGGTCTTCCTGCTTGCATTTTGCAGACAGCCTCATCAGTCGCGGTCTGATATTGCCGTGAATGTGATGGAGGTGCGCGTCGTCTCTTCAGACGACAGCGGAGAAGACCGTGCCATGATGGAGGTCAGCAATGTGGAGGATGTGGCCTTGCTCCTGAGCGTGAGATCCCTGAAGTCTCTGATAACATCAGGCTTGTTGATCTTCTCCGAGTCGACGTCCGTCTCACCTCTCAGCATGCTGATGACTGCGGACATGGTGGGTCGCTGTTTCGTGACGTCCTGGGTGCACAAAAGCCCAACTTTCAAGAATCTGCAGGCTTCGTCGACATCCAAGTCATCACCCAAAGAACTGTCTATGATCTTATCCAAATGCCCCTGGTCATAATAAGTCCATGTCTGCAAAGTGGGGAACCCCATTGGTGATCAGTCTCTCCGTAGTATAGCACTAAATAACACAAGCTCCAATTCAGAGATTTGGCCCCTAGCTGGCATCTCCAATTTTACTAATTGTGGTACTAACATGTATAAAATGGTAGCTAAAGCATGAAATGCGCATTATAGAGTGAGCTATTTTGAAAATCCGTAAACCACTGCTCACTTTCACTCCTTGCGACTTACATTAATTTGAACTGAAAGGTGGAAATAAAAGGGTTTCGAACAGAAATGTCAAGCATTAAGACATGCCAATGAATTTAGCGATAAAAAAGGAATGTTGAAGCAACATCATTCATCTCAAGTGGAAAAGTTCTGTACGTTGTGGGTTGTCCAACAAAATAAGTTTTTTTACGTTACCTAATAGAATAATGGAGTTGTAGTCAAGTGTTTGTATTTTGAACAGAATCCCATACCTTCTCAAGAAGAATCTGATCCTCATAGGGCAAACTTGTATCAGTGTTGCATCTTCCACTGACTATTTCTACAAGCAGAACACCAAAACTATAAACATCTGACTTCCGTGTCACTTGTCCTCGAATGGCGTATTCAGGAGCCAGGTAACCTCTGCGAGCAAAACTACAGTGTGAGGAGAGCGGTAGAGGGGTTGTACAAATAATTTCTGAGTGATGACATACTAGTTTGGGTTTTTATTCTTTCCAATTTTAATATGCTTAGTAAAAGACGCATCTGTTTGCACTCCTTGCTTATAGATCACTACAGGTTTTCAAGATAAATGGATTAATGGAGTGGCATATCTGTATGAGTCTAGTGGTAAGTAGAGCTGTAAAAAAAGCTCGAGGCGAGCTGTTTGAGCTCGGCTCGAGCTCCAAATGAGCTGAGCTCGAGCTTGATCCCGAGCTTGTGAGCCTCAATGAGAGAAGCTCGAATAACTTGCATGGCTCGGTAAATTTACGGATCACTTGTTAAATATTACTGCATGATAACTCTTACCGAGTTTACTCAAACTTGAGTTTTTTTATTGTTGAAAATTAGTGCACGTTGAATTGTTGATTGTTACCGAGCTGAGCTCGAGCCCAGGTCCAAGCTCACCCCGAGCTTTTACCGAGCTCGAGCTTGGGAGGCGTTTACAACCCTAGTGGTAAGTGCTTCTCCCAACTAAGTTTCATTCCAATCTACTCAGGAGAGAACACAAGGTATAAGTAAACATATAGCAAAGCGGATGTACAGCTATATGTTCAGGTTCGATATGATAATTTTCACTTACAGTGTTCCTGCTACCCGTGTGCTAACATGTGATACATCCGAGGGTAGAAGCTTTGCTAAACCGAAATCAGAAATTTTGGGGGTAAGGTCTTTATCGAGAAGTATATTGCTAGCTTTGATGTCCCGGTGAACAATGTGAGGGCGGACAACATCATGGAGGAATGCTAGTCCCTGGGCAACACCAATGCAAATATTTACTCGAGTTCTCCAGTTGAACTGGATGTTGCTACGTCCAGAACCTAAAAAATGTCAAGAACAAGAAGGTTTACGGCGTCTGAACAATTTTCAAGCAAAAAAAGAATATAGAAGATTCACTAATAGAATGTACCTAGAAGGGTTTGTGCAAGGCTATTATTTTCAAGATAATTATAGACAAGGATCCTGTGGCTTCCTTCCACACAACAACCATGAAGTTTGACAAGATTCTCATGTGAAATGCCGGAGATTGCAAGGAGTTCATTGAGAAACTCGTTCACACCTTGTCTAGACTGCAAAGACAGCACCTTTACAGCAACAGCTGTTCCATCCTTGAGCGTTCCCTGAAATGGTAAGTTGGCAAATTTCAAACACATGCCTTTTGTTCCAGTCCAGTATCCAATGCATAAAGATTATGCTATTACCTTGTATACAGGTCCATAACCTCCCTCACCAATCTTATTGGATTGGTCAAATTTTGATGTTACCCTAACCAGCTCACTATAGCTGTATCTTGTTATATTCTCAGCACTGGAGAAGCCTGCAGAAGGATAAATGTTACAAAGGAAAGCAGATTGTACAAAAAGTAAGGGCACATCGGTGATTTTCCATGAAACTGTAATCACAAGAGATCTTACGTTCATCACATGGGTCGTTTTGTTGCTGGCTCCCCCTTGTCCTCTTGAAAAAGAGAGAACAACAACTCATTACTGAGATGTTTCAATTTTCAAGCACCGGTACACAACGTTGTGCCGTGGTTCATTTAACTGAGATGTCAAGTTCAATATTGATCTACGCACAGGCACAGAATTTATCGGCCTTCAACAACAGCCATAGTATCCTGAAAAACAGGAGAATGTGAACCGAGATTATGGATTTATGGTTACCTAAAAATATGTTGTATGTACAATGTACGACCTACATCTCCAATTCAATATTTCCATTTTGGCAAAACTTATGTCCACAGCATGGCGGGTGCTGGGAACTGCATATTGTTAATGCACTTTGGTAGTAATGAAAACTGAAACAGAAACTTCATGTTACTAAAGTCAGTATAGAATGTATACGGTATCATATATGCATTGAAGCTGTTAGCGTAATGTACTCCCCCCCTCTAATGTACTCCCCCCCTCTGGTGGTTAGTTGGTTATGTTTGGCAAGGATCTCCTAGATTAGATCTTTCCTATTCTTAGGGATATCATTGCCATGGTTAGTTGGTTATGTTTGGCAAGGATCTCCTAGATTAGATCTTTCCTATTCTTAGGGATATCCTTGCCTATATGTACTTGAGCCTTGGGCTCCTCCCTTAATCAATCTACTATTTTCCCAGCCATACTCTTTCATGGTATCACGAGACCGGGATCTTCCCCTCTCGCCCTTCCGCTGCCCCTGCGCGCTCTAGCCGCCATTGCGCATATGGTCGGGACCCCTGCCGCCTCCGTCGTCGACCCTGCTGAGCAGGCTCGCCGCGACGCCGACGCCATGGCGGCGGCTCGCCGAGACTTCGCCGCGCCGCCCTCGGCTGAAGCCAGCGGCCGAAAGCAGAGGCCGCTTTTTGCATCCGCGGACGCGACGCACTGACCGAGCGGCAGCGCCCGCGCCCGATCGCCAAGGCGGCCAAAGCGGGCCGACGCCGCTGGCTGCTGCGGCCGATCCGCCGACTGGCCGGCGACGACCACGAGGATGGCACGGACATCTCCGCACCATGATCCTCCACGAGGCCGCCGCCGTTCTCAACCTCCACGCCCGGTGTCTCCGTGCGAGCGCCCGCACCGGTCCCCTCGTCCTCGACACCTCGGCAACTACCCACGTTGGCGCGAGCAATTCCTACTCGCCGTCACGAAGTATTCGCTGCGGACCACGTCCGCGGCTCGCCACCTCGGCACTTCTGATTGGGCTCGGATGAACGCCGTCGTCAAATCATGGTCAGACAAAGACGGTCACCGCCGACCTTGCCGACGCCGTGATCGACCACCGCGCCACCGCCTCTGGCTTGGATCGCCATCGAGGATCACTTCCTTGCAATCGGGAGACCCGTGCTCTCCACCTTGACGCCAAGTTTCGCGCGTTTGCCCAGGTGACCTCTCCACACGACTATTGCAAACACTTCAAGAAGATGGCCGACGACCTCGACCTCGGCGAACACGTGGTCGACCGCGCTCTGGTCCTCAGCGTGATTCGCGGGCTCAACAAGCGATCAGGGACATCGGGGTCCACCTCCGCCATGATCGCCTTCCTTCCTTCCTTCGCCGCCGTCGCAATGAACTCCTCGCGAGGAGATCAACATGGTCGAACTCCTCTGCTCCTCCGCGCCCTCGTCGCCATCGGCTCCACCTCGCCGCGCCCGGTCGGCCGCAAACCGACACGGTCCTCCTCGTCCGGCCGCCCCAAGAAGAAGAAGAAGAAGCCGAAGGACCACGCGCCTTCTCGGCAGCGGCTTCTTTGCGCTGGCGGTGGCGCTTCCTCCTCCGGCTACTCCTCTACGCCCGGCACGACTGCTGCGCCTGGCAGCGGCTGGCGCAGCGGCTGGCCATCGTTCTTCAACCCGTGGAACGGGTCCATCCAAATGTGGCCCGGTCCCGTTGCGCCTCCTCTGGCCCAGCTTCCCGGTAGCGCGTCGGCCCCAACAAAGAAGAATCCCAACAAGAGGCGCCTTGCCCAAAGAATGCACTCCGCTCCAACAATGAGCCTTCTGCCGGCCAGACTAACAAAGAAGACGAAGCGGCGATGATACCGACCCATGGTGGGGTCTCCGCTTCGGGACCGAAATTCTCAGCCTCCACGTCAAAGACCGTCACCCTCGCTCACGGCGAACAACGACCGGTACCTTGATACAGTGCCTCTTCCCACATGACCTCCCATGATGGTACCTCTCTCACTCCTCAACCCCCGGTATCCCTCTCCCACCTCCATTGTTGTCGGTAATGGTTCGCTCACTGCTACCGCCATCGGCTCGACGCACCTTAGCTCTCTTGTTCTAAATAATGTTCTTGTTTCGCCTCGACTTATCAAGAATCTTATTTACGTTAAATCAATTCACTCATGATAACAATTGTTCGTGGAGTTTGACCCGTATGGTTGTTCGTGAAGGATCTTCTCTCGCGAGCGTGATCATCAGTGCAATAGCTCGGTCCGCTCTACCCATTGCAACGCCGTGGCTCACTCCTTGTTGCCAACTCCACGTCATCCTCCTGTGGCACCGTCGCCTCGGCCACCACAGTCGCGAGGCCTCTCCAAACTCACTTCGGCTATCCCCGGTCGTAATAAAAGTTTGGAATCCTTGTGCCATGCGTGTCGGCTAGGGCGACATGTTCGTCTTCCTTTTCATCCTTCATATCTCGGCGTCAAACAACTTTGATCTTATTCATTGTGACTTATGGACATCTCCCATTGTTAGTGTCTCACGTTACAAATATTACTTAGTTGTTCTTGATGATTGCTCACATCACTGTGGGCGTTTCCTTTACGGCTTAAATCGACACGTTTTCCACCTGTCTAACTTTTTCGCCTATGTGTCTACCCAATTCGGCGCGTGCGTCAAGGCCGTCGAGTGACAACGGTAGGAGTTCGACAACTCCAATAGCGCGACCTTCTTCCTCGCACATGGCGTTGGGCCAATGTCGTGTCCCTACACGTCCTCGCGAGCAGTCGGTGGCGGATTATTCGTACCACTAACGATGTCATTCGCTCTCTTACATTTCAAAGAGCATGCCACCTTCGTATTAATGGCGCGTGCACACTGCAACTCTCCTCCTCAACATCTTGCCGACCAAGACACTTTGGATTTTCAACCCGCTTTGCTCTCTTGGCGATGCACCATTGTACGATAATCTGCGTGTTTTTGGTGTAAATGTTACCCCAACCTTTCGCCATCGCTCCCACAAACTTGCCCGCGCTCGCCTCTGCATCTTCCTTGGTTATTCTGCTCACCACAAGGGATACCGATGCCTTGATCCTACCACAAATAGAATCATCATCTCCGTCATGTTCTCTTTGACGAGACCGCTTTCCCTTTGCCGAGCATACCTCCCTCCCACCGCTGCGGACTTCACCTTCCTCGATGAATTCCTAACCCGGCGCCCTTCCCATAGGTCGCCAATCTGTGTCTCCTGCAGTCCTCCCGGCGCCACCATTGTTGCTATCGGCCCCATGACGACGTCGGCCGCTTCTGCGCCGCCAAGATGCCACGGAGATTTCCGCGCTCCAGTCGGGTGGTGCACGTCCTCGCCAACCGGCCGTGCGCCGTTCGTCAAGCCGTCCTCCGCGCCACGCGCGCCACGATCCCAGCGGCACCGACGGCTTCTCCGCGCTCCCGTGCGGGTCTGCGCCACGCGCGCACCGCTTCTCCACCCAACTTCCGGCGCAGCCCGCGCGGCTCACGCTTGCGCGTCTACTCCAGCGCCCAAACCAGTGCGGTCCCTCCGACAAGCGATCGCCCTGCGGCACGGCCCGGTGCTCGGGGTGCCATTGCCGTTCCGACGGTGAACCAAAGACAAAGATGACGACTCGGGCCAAGGGCGGTTTCGCGTACCATCCTTGTACCATCTTTGCGCCATCGTCCCGGTTCAAGACCTTCCGTGGCGCCTTGCCGATCCCAATTGGCGGTGCTATGGAGGAAGAACATGCTTCCTTCTCCGTAACTGGACTTGGAGTTGGTTCCTCGCCCGCGACATACCAACATTGTCACGGGCAAGTGGATCTTCAAACACAAGTTCCACGCCGACGGTTCTCTGAGCGCTACAAGGCACGTTAGGTCCTTCGCGGCCACCTGGCGTCCGGGCATCGACTTTGCCGAGACATTCGATCCGGTCGTCAAGCCCACCACAGTTCGCCACGATCTTTCTCGCTCTCTCTCGCGGTGGCGATTCACCACTCGATGTCAAGAACGCCTTCCTCCATGGCACCTTGCGAGAGACCGTGTTTGCACTCTCATACTCCGGATTCGAGGATCTGCCAGCCCAACTTTGTCTGTCGTGCGAACAAGTCGCTCTACGGTCTCAAGCAGCTCCCGTGCTTGGTACAGTAGCTGCGCCACGCATCCGGTCTCTCTTGGTTTTGTGGAAGCCAAGTCGGACACTTCATTGTTTGTCTACCGCCGTAGCACCGACACGGCCTACACGCTCTCTCTACGTTGATGACATCGTCCTCACGCCTCCTCGACACACCTCCGCGGCGGTCATCTCGACCTCCGGGGAGTTTGCCATGAAGGATTTGGGCAAACTCCATCACTTCCTATGGGATGCGAGTTCGTGTGATCTCGAAGCGGTATGGTTCTCTCTCGCCGATTACATGATTGACATCTTGGATCGTCTTTGGGATGGCCGAGTGCAAACCATGCACAACGCCCGTGGATACCGACCCGAGTCTCTGCCGACTCGGGAGCTCGGTTCTTGACCCATCGACTACGGAGTCTTCTTGGCGCCTTGCGATATCGACCTTCACACGGCCCGACATCGCCTCTGCCGTCAAAGAGTTTGCCTTTACATGCACGACCTCGAGAGCCCTTTGGCCGCCTCAGCGCATCCTTCGCTACATTCGGTACTCTACACTGGTCTTCATCTTCGACCGTCGACTCGGGATGACTTGGTGGTTTATTCGATGCTAAGGCCGGTTTTGTTGTCCCGATTCGCGCAAGTCCACCTCGGGCTATCTTTGTGTTCCTTGGTGACAACCTCGATCTCTGGTCCTCCAAACGTCGAACACCGTGTCCCGCTCCAAAGATCGAGGCCGAGCACCGCGCCGCCAATGGTGTTGCCGAGGCTTCTTGGCTTCGGCGGCTTCTTCATGAGCTCCACATTCCGCTTCGCCGTGCACCGTTGTCTCTGCGACAACATCGGTCACGATCTACATGTCCTCCAACCCGGTTCAACATCAGCGTCTGAAGCACATCGAGATCGATCTTCACTTCGTTCGTGAGAAGGTAGCCATGGGTGCCGTGCGGGTTCTCCACGTTCCCACGACATCCCGATTCGCGACATCTTCACGAAAGGGCGCCTTCTTGGTGTTCTCCGAGTTTCGGTCGATCTGAATGTCCGTGGCTAACCACCGACGTTAAATCATGAAAGCGTGTTAGCGTAATGTACTCCCCTCCTCTGGTGGTTAGTTGGTTATGTTTGGCAAGGATCTCCTAGATTAGATCTTTCCTATTCTTAGGGATATCCTTGCCATAGTTAGTTGGTTATGTTTGGCAAGGATCTCCTAGATTAGATCTTTCCTATTCTTAGGGATATCCTTGCCTATATGTACTTGAGCCTTGGGCTCCTCCCTTAATCAATCTACTATTTTCCCAGCCATACTCTTTCAGAAGCGTCAAAAATGACCTAAGTAGTTTCATGGTAGAGTAATTGCAGGGATTTTTTTTTCGTTTCAAAAGGTCCAGACAAACCAACAGCTCTTTAATTTTTCTTAAGAAATAATTTTAACAGCAGAGATGCCGTTGCACAAAGAAAATGCTCCATATTTGGATGTGCTCCCATAAACTGCCCACTGCAGCCACTAGTTTTTGTATGTTATACCTATCATAGTATATAAGTCACCTCCAAACAAATCATAAAAACATGGTACTTTAGAAGGTACTTATATTTTTATAATAAAAATATGAGTCAAGTCTGAAACCAATAAACATACTAACACATGTCTAAAAGATCATAAATGATAATTATACAATAATATTCTTAACAATAAGTACTTAATCACAGAAATATGAATGTTGGATTATTGAAAAAGGGTGAGACGGGGTATTTCACTAGGTTTTCACATAGTTCAAGCTTATAAGAGATGCATTTGGGTCTTTTAGTAATGTTGGATATCAAAACGAGTCCAATATTTTGACCCATGAATACCTATGTACGACAGCGGAGCTATCGCTAGCTACAAACTACGTCAAATAGCAGAGCTATTGCTAGCTATAGCGCTTTTAGCTAATATAGCGAAACATTGGCCCATAGCTTCGCGTTTGGGGTTCAAAAAAGCTATAGCGCTACGCTATAGCTAGCTATTTAGAACGCTGGTTTACAGTATGCAGCAATTTGCAGGGTTCCAATGTCCCACTGGCCACACAAGTACACCGGACTTTGATTTGCTTCAAGCTTGAAAATGAGCAGCAAAGCCCATGATGTTTCAAGCATTTCATCATCCATCAATCGACCTCATGTCTGGAATTTTAACAATCAGAAACATAATTAACACATCAGCATAGGCGGTCAAGATCAACAAACCTTGATAGTAATTATTATTTATTGGGGATGTTGCAATTTGACATGTTGTACGTGACGACTGTAAACAAAGACAGTAGTAGCTAGGACGCTAGGGTATGTTGCCAGGATACCCCAATACGGATACGCGCGATACGCCATTTTCCCAAAAACACCAATACGGTGATACATCCTGGGCACTAGGATCAAAAACGGATATTTCCACTATGTATCGCGTGCGAATTTTTTTGAAATTTTTTGGATGTCGAGTTTAACTAGTTTACTAACTAGTCCAAACAAGTTTGGACTGAAATTCAAACTAGATTTGATTTTTTTATGGTAGTTTGATTTTAGGTATGTGCTGATTATAAATATAAATCAGCAAAACATGTGATCTAAATTCGTTCAAAATCATTGGGTGTGCTGATTATAAATATAAATCAGCAAAACATGTGATCTAAATTCGTTCAAAATCTTTGGATTCGAGTATAAATATACCCAAATTTGGCTTGAATTTGTGTATTTAAAATCATGGTGCCCTGACACGATGGTGTCCCACTTTGGCATTTCTTATAGGAAAATAATTCAACCACTTAGTACATAATACGATAATCATATATCACACAAGTTCACAGCTAGTTCATAGATAATATGACAAGATACAGCTAATTAACTAAGTAGAAACGTTCAAGACTTCAAGTTCAACAGACCATAAAAATACATAATAAGATAGCCAGGTAAAAGACATGACATAGCATTAATGTCATGTCTACATGTAGATCGGGTGTGCCTTGCTCAGTAAAATAAGGGGTGTTAGGGTTGATAGGTATCGGCAAAGAATAAGAGAAGTATAGAGAATTATTTTCTTTCGTTGAAAAACAGGAAATTCAGCTATACGTGATACGTGAAAGATACGTATCGGAGCATATCGATGCCATATCTGTATCCGATACGGTACAGGCCAGTTTTGTGAAGTATCAATGTAACTTAGATGAGAAGACACCCTACCTAAATTTCATCAATAAACAAACAAAGTATGCTGCCTCTAAGGTACTCATTGCTTCCAGCCTGAAGCAGGATGATGGGTTATAGCCCCTGGTACTGAACAGTGACGAGAGAGAGAAAATCTGTGGTGGCATCTAAATGATTTCTGCAAGCAAGAGTAATTCATGATTGGGTCAATTTGCACATGATATTTTCTCTCTCACCAATTTTATACCATTCAACATCTCTGCTCTACTCCGGCTCCCCCACATCCTATGACAATCCAGCAAAAGTTTCACCACTTGTGTGTTACTGACGACCAGAGTCCGGATAAGTACTAAAATTCCATCACCGAGCAGTCAAGTCAACAGGGTAACCTAGTGATCTTTCCTCAATTATGCCCTCTTATTAGATCTTTGACACAGAAAGCGCTCTTTAATTGTCTCCTAATCCCTTGCGCAAGAAAGGAACCACACCAACAGCGTCAAGCACCAATGATTTAAGGAACCACACGACCAGCAAGCCAAGAGAACAAGAAAAATCGAATCTTTCTTCGCAAGATCCAGAGAGCACGGGCAAACTCACCGGAATCGCGACGAGAGAGCAGAATCCAACCGGCAAACCTGAAGATCCTAGCGAGGCAACACCCGACGGTTACCGGAGCCCGCAAAAGAAACTCGCCAGAGCCTCCCAGCTCGCTCCGTCGGCGGCGCACGCCGTCGAGAGATACAGGAGGAGGAGATAAAAAATGGTAGCTTTTCTCGGCTTTGAAAGTTTCTGACTTCTCCAAAGCGAAACATGAAGGGCTCAAGCCGAACAAAGAGCGATGAAGTCAAACCATTGACTTTGCCAGCCGTCCCGGCCCGACCCGGACGGAAGCTTGGGCTCGGGCGAGTGGGGCCACGGCCCGTGAGAAGGAGGGCCCAGGCCATGAGAAGCTTTGGGCAGCTTCAGGGTTGTAGTTTTTTTGAAAAATGTTGAAAAGTAGCTACATATTTTTTTTTGTAAGAGACCATTTGACAAGTAGCTAATTTTTCTTAATAATAAGCTGTAAAAGCATATCTAGCCTAACTTTCAGTTTTTAGCTTTTGCTAGTTATATATGACTTTTAGCTTATGCTAAAATCGTTTAAAAACTGAACTGTTTGGAGGGATTTACTGGCTTTTCAAAACTGAAGATGGCTTAAAGTTCAAGAAACAGGGCCTAATTTGAGTTGAAATTTTTCTTTAAAAAAAAGAGTTGAAATTGACATAATAGACCTAAGCACAATGCAGAACGTGTGAGGCTCTGCACAGTGCAGGTCTATTTTGCTGTCGCTGCTTCCGGGCTCTGGCCATTCATTTCTTCAAAGAAAAAGACATCGTTCTTCCGAGAATTTGAAAACACCAACCGCAAAGACATCGTTCTCGATCTGACGAGGAGCTTCGTGGAGGGTAATTGGTGGTGGTGATGGTGGTAGTTTATGATCTTGATTAATTTGACCAAAGATGCGTATGCAGTATGAAGTGGTGGTGAACGTGGCGTTTCCACTTCGCTGCGGTTCTAGGAAGGGAACGGTAGTCGCTAGATATCGTCATATAGATGCCTTCGAAGACCGGCGAAGCTTTGCTTGTTGGCGGTTGTTGCCAATCCTGGAATTAAGGGCGTCTCTCCCCCTTCTTTCTGGCCTGATTTCACGTTAGTTTAGAGCGTTCCAGTAGCATAGACGACTACTATAGATCATAAATAGTTGTCGATTTAGATATCGATATGGCCATCAAAACAAAGCTTTAAACACTAATTTTTATTATAATATATTTAAAAAATCCAATAAAATTATAATATTATGAAAGTAAGTTTTGAGACGAATCTACATATATGGGTTTCATATATCCAATCTAAATATTTTAAAAGATATCGGTAGCTAAAGTTTTAGCATTCTGAAAGCATAAGTACAGCATAATCATCATTAGCATTCTGAAAGCATAAGCATTAGTAATCTAATGAACATCAATGCATTGCATGTAAGCATCAGCAATTATTAGTAGTCTTAAACAAGAGAATTGCTAAATAGCCAAAAGTATAAGGAAAAGAAGCATGTCTGCATGCATGCATATTTAGTGACAGTGAAAGGGTAAATGAGGGAGGTAGTAAAGGTAAAATAGTGAGGGTAAAAGAGTAAATGCAGAGCTCAGTGAATGGATAAGAATGGCAGCAGTGAAGAGAGAAGAAGTGGCTAGCATTCATCTCCCCTTGCCTCATTTCTCACCAAGAGCACAGCCAAGGCAGCAGCCAGCCAGTGTTTCCCCCATTCATCCACTTCCCAACCGAGAGCAAGGCAAGAAATCAAACAACCAGAGAGCAGCTAGCCCCAGCAAGAGATTCATCTCTCCTTCCAGAGAGCAAGTAACCAAGTCAAGCCATTCTCCTCAATCGCCTGCTTTCCAACCAAAGCAAGCCAGGAAGTGCAGCTCCCTTTCCTCACCTCTAGAACCAGAGAGCAAGAGCTAGTAGCAGCACAACTGAGAGCAACCAAACAATCCAGCCGAGAGAACCAGCAGCCAGGCAAGCAAGATCCCTCCTCCATTGTCTCCATTTTCAACCAAGCCAGCAAAGCCACCATCCCATTTGGCCATTCCCCATTCCAAAACCGAAGCTGGCACCAACATTCAGTGCATCCCCCATTCCATAGCCAACCAAGAGTGAGCAAGCACAGCCAAGCAATAGAGAGAGCAAAGCTCTGTATTCATAGCTACTCCCGAACCACAAGCTAGCAAGCCATCGCATTTCTCCAGCCAAGAACCGACAGCCACAAGGAACCAGTAAGCCACCAGCCGAACCAAGAGAAGGCAACCAGGAGGTGAAGTTGATCAAAGGAAGAAGAGGAGAACCAGGGAGCTAGGAGGAGAGGGCCTGATCTAGAAGCGATATCAGTAGATCCAAATCAGAAGAACTCAAAAATCAAAGGAAACCAAAAGGAGAACCCCTGTTCTTCAGAGCTAGGGTTAGCTCTTAACCCATAAATGGGTTCGGCCAGGGATGGTAGCATCATGGCCAAGTTTCGCCCAGGGCAGCCATCTCCAGTCGGCAGTAGCCAGGGAGAGTAGCAGCCGGTTGAGTGAGAGAGAGAGGAGGGAGTAGAAACCGCCAGCAGCAGCAGAAGTCAGGGAGGAGAGTGTAGGATCGATATATACTAAACTAGCAATCAGAGGGGGGTGAATGATTGTGCGGAAGCTAAAACAAAATTTTTGATCTACTAAAAATTCACCCTAATTTGTACTCAAATAATTGCTTTCGTATTCAACAAAATAGAGTTAGATGTATTCGGTAAATCGCGAATTCCCGGAGATACAACCGTCGGATTGACCTGAAATTTGAACTGCAGAAACTAGATTCCAATAAGATCTAACAAAAGAAGAATCAGCTCGATCGGACCTACGGATCAAAAGTTATTAAACTCGCAAATATGCTGTGACAGATTATGACGAGAATTGACCAAACTTTAATTTCGTGATTAATCACAATCTACAAAAGATTAACTAATAAAACTTTCAGGAACTCTAAGTTGATACTCTGGGAAGGTTTTGTATGGATTAAATCAATATTAAACTTGTTGAAACAAGAGAGACAACGAATCAATTTATAAAAACAAAAACCGGGCAAACAAAAGCAGGAAATCGTGCATGAACAGTAACCACGATTTTACTGTAGTAACCGCGATTTTGCTGTAGCGCGGTTCTGTAGCATCAATGTTTTGCTCGCTTGGATCGCGCCCTTCGCCGGGACACAAGTCGCTTCTAGTCGCCCAGATCACAGCCAAGGAACAAATCGCCACAAGGATTTCCAGCACAAGGAAATTTCCTAGCAAACCGCCAGAACAAGCGACGCAATGGACTTACGGCGCCAAGATCAAAACCGATCGTCGGCAACACTCGGATCATTGGATGAAGAAACCGATTTTATTTCTTTTATCTAGTCCGTTACAGATTACCTAAACAAAAGAGTACAAACCCTAATACCTCAGCGCTCACCTCTAAACAGGAGACATCCCTCTCCTATTTATAATGAGCAACAGTTCGTATGCATATCCACCTGGCCCAACAAGGCCCAATACATGCAAACTACCCAAAATTCACGTGCACGCGTCGGCCCACCCGCCGCGCTCACGTGACTAACCACCCTCCATGTGCACCGTTCTCAGCCCGAGCGTCCCGCGTGACATCCTTGACCACTAAGACCTCGGTTCCTCTCGAACCTAGTCCCAACCTCGGTTCCTCCGTGAACCTAGTTCGGTCCGTCATCGACCACGTTAGCCTCGAGCAACACTGCACATGAATAAACAAGAAACAACTCCGAATACAAGTCCACGACTTGACTCAACATCGATCCATGCAACCACTCACACGAGTGCATTGCATCAAGCGAAATCATTACCATGCTATCACAAGCATATCAAGTAAACATCCAAATGAACATATCAAAGCACCACACATGCCATGAGCACAACCACTTTGCAATGCCAATTTCATTACTAAGCCAATTTTTCAAAGACATGATCTTACAATCTCCCTTGATGAAAACATTGGCAACACCACTTAGAATTGAACATTGGCATTCACCTCATAAGAAAAGTTTTGAAATCAAAAGGTTTCAAAATCAAAAGCCAAAGTGAAAACACAAAATCTCCCTTTGACAAATATGCAAAGTGAAAAACTCACCCTAGGTGAAAATAAGAAAATCTCCCCTAAGAAGAAAAATGTGAGTGAATAAATGAATACCACTTATACAAGAACATGTGCATGTGTAAAGCATGTATAAATTTCTCCAAAATCTCCTCCAAAATTCTCCAAAGTGGCAAAATTCTCCCTTTGACAATGGATTCATCAAGAACACAAAGAGAGAAAACAAAATCTTTTTGTTTTTTTTTAAAGTTTGACAATTTTTTTTATGTAATGAGCATTCTAAGTCATCCACAAATATAGCAAATTCATCACCAAGCCATGCTATCAAAAATACTTGCACCCTCAAATCTACACAGACAATGTAGAGTAAGCATAACTATAAATCAAGTATTATTAACAATTTATTGCATGGCATGATCTCCCTTTCTCAATAATCTCAAAACCTGAAAACATTGAATTTTTGAGCACTTTATTTATACTTGAAAAACTGATTCATTGATTGATTGCAAAAATAACAATTGCAAGGAATTATATGTACCATCAGCCTTACTTTTCAACCATGCCAAGCAATTAAAAGCTTAAGGTTTCATGGTTTCGGTCATACACAACCTCTTCCAAGTTCATATCAAAATGCAATGATAAGCAGTCTCGTAAAGAAGAAGTGCGATAGTACATAACCTTGATCTTGCATTTATCAACAATCACTCTTTAAGCTTTAGCACTTAATTTTGATAAATTTCATATTTAGCACTTTTTGAGCAGAATCAAGATAGCCAAGAAAGTTCAACCATGACAAGATTTAATTCAATTTGTCATTCCAATTAAATAGTCATGACATAAACTACACCATATATGCATAAATATGAAGTTGCAAAGACCTTGTAGCATAAACATGGCTTCAAATGACATATGTGTATGAAACACAATGCTCATTACTTTTTCATTGCTTTCCATTTTTTTTGTTTTTTATTTTTTATTTAAGAAACACACATAATAAAAAGTATGTTAACAAAATATTACAAAGATTTCAAAAGCTCCCCCTCAAAACAAACCATCTTAAAAACTTTCTTCAAAATTGTCACCCAATGGGATTAATTTTATAAACAAAAGTCTAAAAGAACAATCTTCCCAATAGGCAAACGAAAGAAATTTTCACCAAAAGTCCATTAACTCCCCCTCAAACAAATAACCAATGAAATCAAAAGAGAGGTGATGATATACATGTGCTTGAGTTATCATGGTATGTTCAGTTAAGCATAAGTATGAATCATGATAAATAAATACTAAGCATGAAAAGGCATGATATAAAATATAACATGATTGAACATGCCAGGGGATACATATGAGCATATAAGCAAACATCTCATCTCATACCATAATTAGATATCTGTGAATATAAAAGATATGAGTGTATAAAATAGCTCACAAAGTAGGTGAAGAATTATCGCACATGCCTCTTGAAGGACATTTCAAGGGTGAGAACCATCCAAGTCTTGATCACATCTTGCAAAAGACCAAGACCCACTAAGCTTCTGTTCTCCAACCCACATCCAAAAACCTACATAGCACTAGAAGATGTCGAGGCCTCGATGCTCAAGTTAGAAATAAAGCATTTAGGAATCTAGTACTGAGACACACGACACACAGTAGTAGGCACAACACGAGTATTCTTATGCACAAAATCAGATTTGCCCTTTCCCGTGTTTCTAGCAACAAAAGATGTTTGCATCAACCTAGGCACATAATGAGGAGTAAAGCGTGCCTGTCTGAAATTAGACCTAGCCTTAGCCTTTTCTTTCTTTTGTTGTTTGGCTAGTCTAAAGCAAAAATCTACTAAGTGTCCATCTCTACCACAATGAGTGCAAGTGTACTTAACACGATGTTTAGCTTTAGAAGTAGAAGCAACATTTGCATTCATTATAGTAGAAGATAAAACTCAATCAGACTTAAAAACAATTTTCTTAGGCTCATTGACAATTTCAAATTTTTCACTTTCAAGTGACTTAACAACAGTGGGAGCATGTGATTTATGATGAGCATAAGAATCAAAACCTAAACCTTTGTTATGCGTGCTAACCCTTGATTGATCCAAAATCATGTTTAGGTTTTTCTTTCCTTTAGTGAAACGTTCTAAAGATTTTTTCAAGTAATCAACCTTTCGAGAAAGAGTTAAACAATTATTACAAGAAACGTCCACTTTTCCTTTTTGCTTGCGACAAGTTGAGCATGAAAGAACCTCATGCGTGAGCAAATCATTTGTCATTTGAGAAACTTTAGTATTAGCATCATGCAACTTCAATTCAAGAATTGAACATTTAGAACAAGAAGTTGATTCATCCAAATCAGAAGTAGAGCAACTAGCATCTTTAATATGTTTGCAATTCAAAGCAACAAGTTTCTCATTCTTCTCAATTTCATCTTTAAGCTTATCAAGAGTTGAAGCATGAACATTTCTTAGTGAAGTAAGCTCAGAATAAATTAAGTCACATGTTTTGCAAGCATCATCATCAGGAATCAAAGATTTAAGTCTAGCAATTTCAAATTCAAAGATTCAATCAAAACATCATGTTTCTTAATTTTCTTGTTTCTTTTCTCTAAAAGCGTACCAAGACGAACAACAAAGATCATCAAAGCTCATCGTAAGAAGGATTTACCTCGTTTCCTCATTTGTCAAGTTCATCTTCGGTCGAGCTGTCCATACTTGCCATGAGACACAAGCTCGTCAAGTCTTGTCTCGTCTTACCTTTGGATATTGTATCTTCATCACTACTTTCAGAGTCTACATCACTCAAGTTGACTTGTTCAAGTGCTGAAAGAACTCGATGCACAACTTTGCTATTTAGGAAGCTCCTTTTCTTCTTGTCATTGAACGGACGCTTGTACTTTGTCTCTTTCTCCTCCTTCGATGATTTACCTGCAAGTTTAGGACAATTTGGACGAATGTGGTTGAGATCACCACACTGATAGCATCTTGGAGGGCCACCACCAACTCTCTTCCTCATTCTCACATTTTGCAAAGCTTTATAAAAACGAGAAGAGAGTGATGCCAAATCTTCTTCCGGAAATTCCTCAATCTGTTCATCGGTTAGTGAAGACAAGAAAGACAAAGCAAAACTTGAAGAAACATTATTATGAGACATGCTAGATTGGGAGGTCAAAGCAATTGATTTGTGATTATTCTTCCTAGCAAGAACATCCAATTCATGAGTTTTTAATTTAGAGAAAAGAACATCTAAAGTAAGTGTACTCATGACAGTTGATTCTCTAATGGATGTAACTTTCATCTCCCAAATAGACATGTCTAATGCACCAAGCAATTGTCTAGCATTAACAGCATCGTCATAGCTAACTCCAATAGCACGTAAATTGCTAAGAATCTTATTGAAACGTGCAAAGAAATCATCTAGCGACTCACCAGTTTTCATCTCAAATCGCATGTATTCTTTCTTATATATATCCTGACGAACCTCTTTGACAGTGTTAGAACCCTCATGATAATCACAAAGAGATTTCCATACCTCATATGCGGATCGAAGATGAACCACTCGATCGAAGTCGCTGCGCCCAAGCCCTGGATGATCAAGTTGCGCGCCTTGCTGTTTGCTTCAACATGTGCGCGATTGACGTCGTTGACGTTGTCGTTCTCAGGAACTTCGTACGGCTTGTAAACCTTCTCCCAAATTGCGAAGCCCTGCGCTTGGATGTACGCCTCTATCTTGGCTTTCCAAAACTGAAAATCAACACCATCGAACACACACGGTTTTGTCGAATAACGATCCATGATCTAATCACCGGTTAAGATAAATTAGAAAAACCGTGCTCTGATACCACTTGTAGGATCGATATATACTAAACTAGCAATCAGAGGGGGGTGAATGATTGTGCGGAAGCTAAAACAAAATTTTTGATCTACTAAAAATTCACCCCAATTCGGACTCAAATAATTGCTTTCGTATTCAACAAAATAGAGTTAGATGTATTCGGTAAATCGCGAATTCCCGGAGAAACAACCGTCGGATTGACCTGAAATTTGAACTGCAGAAACTAGATTCCAATAAGATCTAACAAAAGAAGAATCAGCTCGATCGGACCTACGGATCAAAAGTTATTAAAATCGCAAACATGCTGTGACAGATTATGACGAGAATTGACCAAACTTTAATTTCGTGATTAATCACAATCTACAAAAGATTAACTAATAAAACTTTCAGGAACTCTAAGTTGATACTCTGGGAAGGTTTTGTATGGATCAAATCAATATTAAACTTGTTGAAACAAGAGAGACAACGAATCAATTTATAAAAACAAAAACCGGGCAAACAAAAGCAGGAGATCGTGCATGAACAGTAACCACGATTTTATTTGTAGTAACCGCGATTTTGTTTGTAGCGCGATTCAGTAGCATCAATGTTTTGCTCGCTTGGATCGCGCCTTGGCACGACACAAGTCGCTTCTAGTCGCCGGATCACGCCAAGGAACAAATCGCCACAAGGATTTCCGGACAAGGAAATTTCCTAGCGTACCGCCAGAACAAACGACGCAATGGACTTACGGCCGCCAAGATCAAAACCGATCGTCGGCAACACTCGGATCGGCTGGATGAAGAAACTGATTTTTATTTCTTTTTATCTAGTCTGGTTACAGTACCCTAAACAAAAGAGTACAAACCCTAATACCTCAGCGCTCACCTCTAAACAGGAGACATCCCTCTCCTATTTATAATGAGCAACAGTTCGTATGCATATCCACCTGGCCCAACAAGGCCCAATACATGCAAACTACCCAAAATTCACACGCACGCCAGACGCCCACCGCCGCACTCACGTGACTAACCAGCCTCCATGTGCACCGTTCTCTAGCCCGAACGTCCCGCATGACATCCTTGACCACTAAGACCTCAGTTCCTCCCTGAACCTAGTCCCGAACCTCAGTTCCTCCGTGAACCTAGTTCCGGTCCCGTCATCGACCACGTTCGCCCTCGAGCAACACCTGCACATGAATAAACAAGAAACAACTCCGAATACAAGTCCACGACTTGACTCAACATCAGTCCATGCAACCACTCACACGAGTGCATTGCATCAAGCAGAATCATTACCATGCTATCACAAGCATATCAAGTAAACATCCAAATGTAACATATCAAAGCACCACACATGCCATGAGCACAACCACTTTGCAATGCCAATTTCATTACTAAGCCAATTTTTCAGCACATGATCTTACAGAGAGCAGCCGAATGGAGAGAAAGCAAGAATCGGCTGAAGTAGTAACAACCGAGTGCAGCTGCAGTAGTAGCTTGTGGCCAGGAAGTCACCAAAGGCTTGGGCCAATAAGCTCAAGGCCAAATGCTCTAGTCACATAGCCAGAGGCTTCGGGCAAAAGGATGAAAACCAGTAGGCTTTGGCCAATATAACACAGAGCAATGGAGTCCAGTAAAGACCATAGTAAGAGAGAAGGAAAGAAAGGCAGTGCAGTAGAAAGAGTAGAGGAAAGAAAATGGTAGTGAAGAAATAAAGGTAGAGAAGAAAAAGAAAGAAATGACAGAGAAGTGGAATATGTATCTGCATGCATATCATTATTAGCATCAGTAGTTGCAAAAGATGCATAAAAGATCAGAAGATAGCAATGTAGTGCATGGTATGTATAAAAATGAACATCAACTGCTTTGAGTAATAAAAATGCCTAATCGAACATGTTGGACATTGCAACTCGTATTTAATTAATTGCTATAGATTAATATGTTATGGCTTTCAGGACCAGAACAGAATCCCTAGGTCATCCAAATCCCTTTTTCGAGCGAGGCCGAACCTTTCGAGTTTCTTCCAGGCAAGAAATCATTGATCATGTGTTATTAAATGCTTTTACTGCTTTTATGTAATTACCTGTATCATCACTGCATGGGAAATCCTATTTTCAAATGAAAAGGGTTAAATTGGAATTGGTTGGTAAAGTGGGTTGATGTTTGGGAATTGGGTTGAAGGATGAATAGTTGAAATTGGTGGTGGATTGGTAGGTCTAGTTAATGGAGGGGATGGCGTGTGTTAATATGGCTGGTAGAGGATGCCGATGGAAAGGATGTAGGACGGTGGGGTCCTCTACATAGGCTATAATATAAGGTCTAAACAACTAACACTTGGACAATGAGCTGTAAAACCAGTACCAACCATAGTGTGTGAAATCGGCTAGAAAAGGTTGTCCTATGAAGGTATTAGAATCTCCACATTGGGTAAGTATAGATAATTAGGAGTGAGAAGTTGGGTATGCCGGCAGTCCCAGTGAAGGACACAGAGGGAGAAGCTGGGTATGCCACGGGTTCTAGTGAAGGACACAGAAGTGAGAAGCTAGGAGCGCCGTGGATACCGGTGAAGGACTCAGAAAATCAGCTGCGGTTGATTCTTTCAAGCTATATATGGTATAAGGCCTTAGGTTGAGTATTAGTGCTGCTGCGGTAGTATGATATAACTGTATCTTTGAGTTGGGAGACAGCCTGGAGAGGTGTTCCCAACTCAAGTGCAGGGTGGAGAACTAATACCGAAATAGGATAAACGTTCTGGGGCATCTCTTGTGGGTGTCACTGTGGGTAAAGTGGTATGAACCTGCGCAGGGTCAAATCATGAATTCATGTCTGTCTCCTGGATTGGAGGCTACGGAAGCTAAGCCTGTCTTATATACAAGAGTTAGTAGTCGTTTTCTAAAATCTAAAATAAACCACATTTAAAACTAAAACTTAATTTATGTAAAGGTGTATTTTGGGGGAAGGCTTACTAGCTGGATGGATTTGGATTAGACTGGGAAAGGAAATCATCTATTGTATTCTTTATTAATGCTTGTTGAGTACTTTTGTACTCACTCTTGCTAAATTACCTTTTCTAGAGTTTGGCTCCGGTACTTAAGCGTCTGGTTGGTTTGACGAGGCGGCTGAGTTCTATCAGGAGGGATAGAAGGGATGAGAAGCCGTGCTTTGGCTTCGGCAGTCTTTTGATGTAATTAGTGTCTATTTAATATCCTTTTGTTGTTCTGGGATCTTATGTAAAGGTTAATGTATTAGACATATAGCTCTGCGTGGCTTGGTTTGTAATATATTTACATTCAGTCTCTAATTATTGTTCTGTTGCAACACTCTGAACACGGTGTAGTAACTGATAAAGTACCGGGTTGTCCGATATTTTGTTAGCTACTATGCCGAGATTCGCATAATTAACTCAGGAGTAATGGCAGTGTAACTGTCGTTACCCGGGGCTAATTATGCGGGTCGCCACATGTGTCTCGTTTTTTTTCTTTGGTCGGGGCGATCCGTTGCTTTTGTAGCCCTCCGGGAGCCTTGCTGCTTGGTTTCGAGACTGACGTCAGGAGCCCGTAGCGAGTTGACGGGGGCTGACGAGAGGTGTCAATAGTCGTTAAGAGCTTGATGGGAGCTATTGAGAGTTTGACGGGAGCTGTTGAGAGCTTGACGGGAGCTGTTGAGAGCTTGACGGGAGCTGTTGAACCCTAGTTCCCACGCAGGGGCAGGTAGAACGCTGATTCCCACGTAAGGGAGAGTTTTTACACGAGATAAATAAAATGTTACAGATGTCTTTTTCTCTAAAGGGCGTGGAGGCGTCGAGGTCGAGGTCGAGGCGAATGGTGCCTGCTCTTGCGCCTGTACCCGAGCTCATTGGTCCCGAGCCCGAGCATCGGGAGAGCACCTCTCAGGTCGGAGATGAGCCCCTGGGCCTGCGGAAAGCCGCCACGAGGCCCCTGGGATGCTTACACGTGGCGAGGGTACCGATCCCTGACACCTGTAGTTTTGTGAAATAGAAGGTAAAATATGTAGTTTTCTAATAGTTTAAATAAAAAACATGTAGTTTTATTAAATAAGTTTTTCTAAAATCTGTAGTTTTACGAAATAGAAACTAAAATTTGTAGTTTAATAATAATTTATATAAAAATTTGTAGTTTATAAAATTTACTCATAAGAAAATGACCGTGCGACGTGAGATATGCTTCTTTACTATTTTTCTCCTTTCAATTCAACGTAATCCAGACCTTGCGTTTGCTGTCGGGTTGGTTGCAAAGACAAGAATATTCGGAGCAACAGCAAGAATCTTACAGTTACAGCTCCCACGTGTAACGTAACATCCCTGCCAGTGAGTAGACAGAGTCCCAATTTTTTACCATATTGGCCTCCTTGCTTGTATTTTTTGCGAAATTAGCCTCGTTCATAATTGAATTGCAAAAATAGTCCGGTAACAGTGTTTTCCAGCGGTGAGTGACCGCATAAAATTTTTTTAAATTTTTTGTAATTCTTTCCAGCGATCAGCGACCGCAGGTTTGTTTTAAAAAAAAAATTCTGAACTTTCAAGCGGTCAGCGACCGCTGGAATTTTTTTTTTTTTGCCGCACGCTGGAAAAAAAATTATTGTTTAATCGCGCGGGGACAGACGGAATCCAATGGCCGGCGCATCACTGGATTCCGCGCGTGTGGCGCGAGGAGGCGGCGCTACGGGAGGCTGCGGAGCGAGCAATGCGTGGCAGGCGGCGGCGGTTTTTTTTCTTTTTCCGGAGCATGCGGCTACTATTTTATTTGTATGTATTTATGATAAAAAATTATGTTGGAATATAAAGTTTTGGAATTGTTCACTGTTCTAGCACGACACGTATAATTTTTTGCACGAATAGCCGTTCATCGGATAAAATAACAGAACTAACGGGGAAAAAATAAACCGGGGATCTGGACCGCTGGAAATAGCCAAAAAAAATCCAGCGATCCACGTCCGCTGGATTGTACTGTTTAAAGGCTATTTCTGTTTTTTTATCCGATGGACGGCTAATCGCGGGAAAAATTATACGCGCGGGGCTGGAACAGTAAAAAATTCTAATTTTTTAGTATATTAGCCATAATCGGAAATATGGCCGCAATAAAATGTTGAAAATTAACCGAACATAATGCACAATATTTTTGTGGGAGGATACATTCATATTTCAACGGCCTCTTCCGATAGTGTTTGAATGCCAACGTGGAGGTGATAAGAAATCATCATCATCATTTAGCCCCTC
This sequence comes from Otatea glauca, assembly GCA_036346275.1. Taxonomy (NCBI): domain Eukaryota; kingdom Viridiplantae; phylum Streptophyta; class Magnoliopsida; order Poales; family Poaceae; genus Otatea; species Otatea glauca. The sequence goes on from CM070721.1 coordinate 60,925,155, forward strand.
TCTGGTGTTGTTTGAACGTCCTCTTACATTGTTTTTTTTTTGAAGGGCCTGCTGTAGTAATGCTTGAATGGCTTCTTTCGATAGTGCCTGAACGCTAAGGCGGAGGTGAAACGAAATCGTCGTCATCATCATCATCGTCAGTTGCATAGTTAGGAGCATCCCCCTCCGGTGGTGCTTGAACAGCCTCTTCCGATAGTTCTTGAACGCCAAGGTGGAGGTGAAACGAAATCGTTATCATCATCGTCGTCGTCATTTGCATAGTTAATAGCATGCCCCCTCCGGTGGTGGTTGCACGTCCTCTTGAAATTGATGATGCAAGATACTCGTGTCGATCTCTACCCTCCCGTTAGATCCGCTTTGCGTCTTCTCGCGCCAACCGGGCATCACACCCCTGCCCAAGAGCATGTACATCGCTAAGAATTCGAGATTGTTTTGTTCAGCAACTCTTCATCCTCTGGGAATGACTAACATAGAAGACGAACATACGAAGTAGTGAACTTATGTATAATGGTAAAAAGATTAGTAGGTGAAAAAATATGAAATAACTAACCTTAATATGCTCTGCATACCGATCGGGTAGCATCGCACCTTGTAATATCTTGTAGAGAAACTCAGAGAAGAAGGGTGGTCGGCTAGTTCGCACACCCTGAAATACCTTTGACGCCACCATTACAAGTGCGCCTTCAGGTCGTCGGCGGTCAGAAGGATCAAGTCAGATGTTGTCAAGGCTTACCTTCGCAATGTCGGGCGCCACTCTTGTAATTTAGACACCACTTTACTTAGGTTGTCCTCCTTGAATGGATCATCCTTCCCACCACGCGTAACCTTCAACGTGTGATGAAGAGCTACGCTGCTCATATCAGGTGTCTACGAAAATGCTCTGCTAGAGGATTCAGCCATGGTGAATAAGTGTGAGTGGGAGCTGTGGTTGTGTGCCTACGATTTTGCCCTTTATAGACTCGAAGGAGTGGTGTATGGACTAAGTGTTGGAAAGTAAGATTGAAGCATACAGACGGGTTGCAAAACAACGTCGCAGTGTGTAGTCTAGTCGAGCTGAAAAGGCAGTCATGCATGCAAATTGTCAGCACTGACAAAAGTAGGCAGTGAGTGGTCACTTCGAGTTGAGCCTGCATGTATGACAAAGCCTTTCTGAGAACGAGTAGAAAAAAGATCAGAAGTCCACCAGCGTGTGGTCAAATCGGCGTGAGGAAGCTACAGGTGGAGTGGAGTGTTGTGTAATCGACATAAAAAAGTTGTAAGGATTGGGCACGTAAGTTTGCTAATCACGCTGGAAAAGCCATTGCACGGTCGTCGTCTCCATGAAAAGTTTTAGAGTTTTGGAATCTGCGCTTGTAGTGATTGTTTAGGGTGTTTCGGGGCTATTACTCTATAATTTGTCATCTACAAATGTTATTTTACTGAGTATCTTTTGTGGATAAAATGTTAACCGTTAACAATTTGATGAAGATAATATCCATTAATGACAGAGTGATCGTCAAACTGGTGATGTTTTTTAAGTGCTTGATGGCTTGATGTTCAAAGATGGTTTCATTCATAAAAGGGATGCTTCTCCTCGTGAGTTGTGTAATCGTGGTGGACCATGGCCTTCATCAGGCTGATGTGAGTAAACAAAAAATTATATGTGATGAAAGCAACATTCCATATGGACATAGTAATAAGGATTATCATAATTAGACCAATACAAATGGGCTGAAAGCATACATCAATTACACGTACGCACTACAGTTATCGCTATAACCGATTATTGCCTCGTAGCGTCGACTCTGATCTTATCGCCGCTTCCGCTGACCGCGGATTTGGTCTTCCGGGAATGTGAACCGGTCGGGCTCGTGGGTCGTGCTACGCAGCTCGTAACGTGTGTCCTCTGTCTCGCGAGGTGCGTCGTACAGCTGGCTGGGAAGCACGTTTTGCGTAGTCAACATGTCTCCCACCCACCCAGGAGGCTGCATTGGAATGCAGTGTTAATGTCATGTCTAAAATGAGTGCATTTGAATTACACGAGACACTTACCGATGAGTGTTGCGGGGCCATAGACTGCGTTGCCCATTGGGAGAACTCGTCCCGCGAAACCTGCGCAAACGTACTGTTAGCACGGCGTCGTGTTGGGAATAACTTGAACGCACAAACTTACGCCCCGCGCCCACCAAGTCCGGCGAGGTGGGTGCCGCGATAGCGTGGGTCGCGAACGCACCCGACCATAGCTTGCCGGGTGGTAAATCATCGCTCGGGGTGTCCACGTGAGTGGGTGTATCTACCTTAGCAGCTCTCGACGGTGGCAGGAGAGTTTGATCCCTACGCACGTCCTGCAAAAGAACGTGATACGAACAGGAATGTTAGGTACCTCCGAGAAAGTAATGTTCAATAGTAGGTATTAACTTCAAACAAAGGCAACGTACCTCATGTGGCGCCTGTGTAGATGACGTGCCAACACCGAAACTATGAAAGGCGTGGGGGGTATAAGCCTGACCGAAACCGAACTCCTGCGGTAAATGTGCATGCGAGGACTCAGGCAAGTCTCCATCGGGCCTAGACGACGAAGGCATGAGAGTTTGATCTCTATGCTCGCGCTGCAAAAGGACGTGGCATTACCAATTAAGGTAATTTGGGTGAGTAGTTCATAGTACGAGAGTTGAATGTATGTGTCGTACCTGCGAATCCTGATGGCCATGCTGAGAGGAAGACGATCGTGAAAAGATCGATCGTCTTCCGCCCATGCTCGGGCGTGATGGCCTGGGAGATGAAGGACGAGCGCCTCGCTCACCAACCCGTACGCCAACGTCACTGTGATGGCCGGATGTCAATGCCCTTATGGTGCCCGTATACTCCCTCATGACTTGACGTAGAACCCCCACTAGGCTAGACTTAGGGCGTTCGGCCTCATGCTGTACAGCATCGGAACTATCTTCGAACATACGGCTATTACGGGCGTACTGCAAGAAAATTTGATTAGTACAAGAAATATGAATTGAAATATAATGTATGTCCGTACCGCGTCATCTAGACGTGCTGCGTTGTGTACAGGGTGGCGGAGGGTCAACCGCTCGACGTCCGTGACCTCTTCGGGCCTTTCAGGAGGTGTGGAAGTAAGGCGTGAAGTGGTACGAGGCACGTACCACTCCAAGTACGCGACGTACGACTCGAGGTCGTATGGTCGACCCTCCGCTACTACCTGCTGCGTGGCGGACTGCTCCCATACGGTCGTCCATGGTAACTGCGTGTCGCGCCATTCGTCGCTCCTCCGCCCCTCCGAGTTTGCTGTGGAATGAAAGTTGTAAGTTATACTATGTAAATACAAATTACAATTCATATTTATGAATCGAACGTACATATGCACTTTCCAGGGTGATGGCCAGCCAGCTTGAGGCGGGATTTGCTGGTAAAGTCCAAATTAGTGCATCACTCGAGCTGGACGGTACGCCTCCACCATATGACAAAACACGAGGTGGCACCTCGTCAACCAATAAGCATCATCCTGCCAACACAGCTGTGACAATCCGTGCGGCGCCGTAGCGACCAACAAAACAGGAGACTAGGGGTTCCATATTATATCATCCTCGTGCAGGGTCTCAAAATTGTTATGAAACTCAGTGTAGTCTCTGCGAGGTCTATCCCTTGCCCATCCCAAGTAAGAAGCCGTCCACCGAAACCCCATGGTGGGAGCATCAACCGGGTGTCCACCATAGTACTCAGCGTCCGGCCGGTACGGGTGAACGGCCTCTCGGAAGTACGGGCGCCAAACAGAAAAATGCTCCCAGGACCATATCTGCAGTAACGTGTAGCACACTGCAAGAACGGGCTCCTCCTCCGTTGTCTTCACGCAAGCCTCGCACAATCCCCTATATGTGCAGCAAAGCACCGCCGATTCAAAACTAAATTGAGGGACCTCGTCGTCGTGGGCATCAGCTAAAGCCTCCGCGATGTGGATGTAGCCCGGGTAGACAACATCTCCCTGCGCTATAGGGAATAGCACCCAGCCAAACAGGAAGAGCAGGTAGGCAACAAGGTGAGTTCTCACCGTGGCCTGAGGCGCATTATCAGGGCATCGGATAAAGCGACGAAGCCATGAGAGTGGAACTCCGGGACTCCGCTCAGGGACTGCATGGCCAAATCTGTCTTGCAACCTTACTTTCCAATCATGCCTTCTCGGAGGCGGAACTATCGGCCTGCCCCTGATAGGCAAGCCGGTGATGTAGGCAACGTCCTGGAGGGTGACGGTCATCTCCCCCCATCGAAAGTGGAAAGTGTGGGTCTCCGGCCTCCAACGATCCACTAGCGCAGATAAGAGAGGCGCGTCGAAACTGCAGGCTTGCCCGGTGTCCATCATCCGGGCTAGCGGCAGTAGCCCTGAATCCCGTAGAATGGGCACGTACCGCTCGTCCAAGGGCCAGTGCTCCCTTGGGGCCCTAAGAATGAAACACGGTGGCACAACCCCTGAAAGCCACAATCTGCTACGATGCTTGGCATCGTAGTATGGGTCAAGCAAAGTCTGCGGATGTGCAGCCATATCCTGCAAGTACAAAAAAGAAACACAAGTTAATACGGGTAAGTTAACATGACGTGATATATCCACAAATATTATGTGACGTGACATATCAGCAAAAATAAAATTATGCACGGGACGTTAAATGATATAACAATAAGTAACATGACATAGGTGGTACGGTACATGATACTACATAACAAAAAAAGAAAATTACACGAAGGTACTACACGCACAGAAAACAATTATACGAAGGAGCATTGACATGGTTTCTACGGATGGGTCGACGAGCCGGCCCTATTAGGCGATTCTTCATTGTATGCCCCATCGCCCAAAGATATACGGCACTTCCGCAAAGACGCCTCTGTCTCCCCGGTAACTTGCATTCATATCGTTACGGATTCGCCGTGACTGCCACCGTCCACGGCCGCTCCGCTTCAAAGCGTCATTCTGACACCAAGTAACTTGCCCCGGCCACAGCTCCCTATAATGCATGTCCAAGCCGTACGAGTTGAATTCAACTCCATGTTCGAACGGATGGTCGGCGCTGAAGTACTCAGATATGTACGCCACGGAAGACTGACAGAGAACCGCGCACGCCGCATATACATGCGAGCATGGCTTGTGCAACGGCTGTGGCTTGTTGCATGTGCATGTGGCCACATCACGTACTGTGCACACTTGTTTATGGTATCCTCTGCAATGGCCATCGACGAACTTATCCCGTAGACGCATTTCAAACTTACGCCTGACTCCATCCATGGTACGGGTGTCGTGTGAACGAGCCTTCTCTATTTTCTTCTCTATATATGCGTGCATACGTTCGAGAACTTGCTTTCCTCGCCTAGATGCCTCCTTGCATTCATCCCCTGCTCACAAAGTATCCAACGGTCCTGTTCCAGGTCTCCTCCACGATGGCACTGATTGGGAGGGACCGAACACCCTTCAGAACACCGTTGTAAACCTCCGACATGTTAGTTGTCATTATGTCGTACCTTGCGCCGTCAGTGTCATGCAGCAAGGACCACTTCTCTAGCTCTGGAGTATGCAACTGCACCCATTGAGAGAAGTTGTTCACCTGGCCCTCTGTGGACTGCGTCGTATGTTTCGCAGTCTCCTCATCGAGCACTCTACATATAGCTTCGAACTTCCGCCTCTGGTTTTGCATGCAGAACCTCTTGAATGTCTTCATAACTTCCTTGTCGCGAACCTCCTGCGGTGTTCGCGGCAAGATGCCTTATGCACCAGCGATTGACGACATCATTCCATTGGTAGGGTGGTTGTGTTCCTCCTTACATGGTGCCGATGGCGACAATAACCCAAAGATGCTCGTCCGTTATGAGGCATACATTCGGCGATCTGCACAACAGCTTTGTTTACATTTGCTAGGAACCATAACCAACTCTCCGTGTTCTCGCTTCCACGAGTCGTAGGCCACCGAGTAGCTGGTCATTGGCGTCCGCCGCATCGCCATAAGTATGGTGCCCTGTACTTGCTTTGATAGGAAAGTGCTATCCATTGTTAGCACCGCCGGCGATGCCGAAGCCCTGAATGGTTGGTCCGAATGCCCAAAACACACAATCGAGGATGAAATTGTTGGGACCCTTAGGTGGGGTGTGGCCTATCCACCTTGTTGATGTAGGTCCCAGGATCGCTTCGATGTCCGTGAAGCATGCGAAACAAGGTTGTAGTTCTTCGTGCGTGCCGTACATCATCTCTATAACTTTCGCTTGCTCGCCACACCTTACCGTAGCTAACGGGGCATCCCACCATGTTAACCACGTTGGCCAATAGTATCTTGGTGAAAGCGGTCACGTTCACGTGACCAAGTGAGAAATCGACCGCCACATATGAGGACGTGATATTTACGTGCTCCGTAGTGGCTCGGCAAGCGGACAAGTATGTTCCACAACACGCTTACCACGAAACCCGAACTCGCCCTTGAACTTACGGGCACGGATCTTGCTCGACACTCAAAGATCCGTACACTTCACAATGTAGGTCTCTTGGTTCGACCTGTACACCCGGTACGTGCGGCTGATGTTAACCGCATATCTAGCTATTGCTTGTTGAGCGGCACTCTTCGTAGGGAAGTGTTGCCCTACCAGCAGAGTGTCCTGATCGAAGGCCCACCCAGTGCCGCCTTCGTCTGGCAACACGAGAGACGTCATCGCTAGATCGTCCAACCGAGAAGAGACATACTCCACATCGGTCGACACAATGCCACCGACTGGAGCTGCATCGTCATCTCGGCTGCTATCCGTGTCCACTTCCTCATCTTCATCGGATATTGCTTCGTCCGTCATGCCTTCTAGGTCCTCGTGGCAGTCAATGCGAGCGGACCACCACCGCCCGATGTCTTCATTCGCCTGGAATTCATCAGCACCAACGTCCTCACCGATGGCCCCAGAGGATGCTTCAACGATGACGTCACCGCCACCGCCTCCGAGGGGATTAGAGGTTTGGCCTCCGTCCAGGAAACGCACATACACCATCGGCCGACGGTGTATCAGCGCTTCAGGGTTCATCACAATTTGCATGTATTCCTCCCACATTGTGCTTCCCACGATCTTGCATAGGACCCACATGTAGTTGGTGGAACCTTTCACGACTCTGGCATGCACCGCCTCGATGACGAGCTTCTTTCGGGCAGTCTCCCGATCGAATGCGCTTCTCACGCATGTACGGAGGTCTGTCAGACTCATCTCCGTTCCACCCCATATGGACCCTCTCGAACAACGCCGTCACCATAAAACACGGACAAATCTAGAATTTCTGCCATTTACTACCTACCATAGAGAAAGGCACAAGCACGCGCATTAGGTACCAACGTAATACTACAGAAATTTCGTTAAAACAAACAAATATTCCATTAATATCATACAAATGCTACACTAAATACTAAACTGTTCGTACCGCAATTTTATTAATTGTCCAACAAATTTTACGCCCGATAGTGGTGTCATTGTACTACTCACTACCGCTGTCATTTCAAGCACGGCTCATTGCACTGAATTTACCATTTCTTCGGCTACTCTAACTACTAATGTCATCATTTTGTGTACTACCAGTTATTCTAATATTGTACTACTGCCACAAATGTTGTCATAATATTACACTAACATTACTGCAGTGTTCCACATATCGCCGTAATATTACACTAATTTTCAACTAATAAAAGGACCACATTATTGTCATTCTAAAAAATCCGTAATTGTATGACAGAAATATTCCATTAATATCATACAAATGCTGCACTAAATACTAAACTGTCCGTACCGCAATTTTATTAATTGTCCAACAAATTTTACACCCGACAGTGGTGTCATTGTACTACTCACTACTACTGTCATTTCAAGCACGGATCATTGGACTGAATTTACCATTTCTTCGGCTACTCTAACTACTAATATCGTTATTTTGTGTACTACCAGTTATTCTAATATTGTACTACTGCCACAAATATTGTCATAATATTATACTAACATTACTATAGTGTTCTACATATCGCCGTAATATAATACCAATTTTCAACTAATAAAAGGACCACATTATTGTCATTTTAAAAAAATCGGTAATTGTATGACAGAAATATTCCATTAATATCATACAAATGCTACACTAAATACTAAACTGTTCGTAGCGCAATTTTATTAATTGTCCAACAAATTTTACGCCCGACAGTGGTGTCATTGTACTACTCACTACCGTTGTCATTTCAAGCACGACTCATTGCACTGAATTTACCATTTCTTCGACTACTCTAACTACTAATGTCGTCATTTTGTGTACTACCAGTTATTCTAATATTGTACTACTGCCACAAATATTGTCATAATGTTACACTAACATTACTGCAGTGTTCCACATATCGCCGTAATATTACACTAATTTTCAACTAATAAAAGGACCACATTATTGTCATTTTAAAAAATCCGTAATTGTATGATAGAAATATTCTATTAATATCATACAAATGCTGCAATAAATACTAAACTGTTCGTACCGCAATTTTATTAATTGTTCAACAAATTTTACGCCCGACAGTGGTGTCATTGTACTACTCACTACTACTGTCATTTCAAGCACAGATCATTGCACTGAATTTACCATTTCTTCGGCTACTCTAACTACTAATGTCGTCATTTTGTGTACTACCAGTTATTCTAATATTGTACTACTACCACAAATATTGTCATAATATTACATTAACATTACTACATTGTTCCACATATCGCCGTAATATTACACCAATTTTCAACTAATAAAAGGACCACATTATTGTCATTCTAAAAATATGTAATTGTATGAAACACATACTAATCTATATGACAATTTCGAACTAACCTTGCTGAAGTTCTTCTGGGGATTAAATGTTCCAAGGAATGTATGATGAACCAACGTTCCGGACTATCTGTAACAAAAAGATCACTCGTCAAATGATCGAAAATAAAAACTCCAACAAAACTAATACAAAGTATGAATATCATAAAAATTCATCCAAAAATACGCTTCCGAATTTCCTTTTCCACCTCGCTTTCTCTCTATTTTCCTCCGCTCTCCTCCTCTCCTCTCGCCTCTCGGTTAGCGGCTTCGCCAGACCGCGCTCTACTGCTTTCTTCCTCGAATCGCAAGGCGAGGCATCGCAATAGAGCCGCAACTTATAGCACCTCCCTGCGCACATACACCAAGGAAACAACAATTTGTCATTGCTTTCGGCGTATGATAAGACATAACGATGCCAATTAACCAGCTTTTTTGCACAGATTGCTGGTAAATTTGTACTGCGTTCAGTGCAATTTTTTCCCTCCCGAATTTTTTCCCACGCATCGTGCCCTCCACCGCCGCACCATCCGCCCGCGCGCGCCGCCCCCGCCGCCACGCGTCCGCCGCTCCTGACCTCTCTTGCGCGCCCGCCTCCTCGTGCCCGCCACGTGCGCCCGGAATCCAGCGGTCGCCGACCGCTGGATTCCGTCAATCCCCGCGCGATTAAACAATAAAAAAAAATTTCCAGCGTGCGGCAAAAAAAAAATCCCAGCTGTCGCTGACCGCTGGAAAGTTCAGAAAATTTTTTAAAAAACAAACCTGCGGTCGCTGACCGCTGGAAAGAATTACAAATTTTTTTAAAAAAAATCATGCGGTCACTCACCGCTGGAAAACACTGTTTCCGGGCTATTTTTGCAATTCAATCATGAACGAGGCTAATTCCGCAAAAAATATAGGCAAAGGAGGCCAATATGGTAAAAAATTCACAGAGTCCTCCCGTGAAGGTTATCCGATTGCGTCACTCACATGCAGCATGCACGCAAGCAGTGAAAAGCGTGGAAATCATCGCTAATCTAGTTTTTTTTAATTTTTTTATGTTGTAAATATAGTCTCATATATATATATATATATTGGTAAATTTATCAGTTTCTCTGCATTAAAAGACACGTAAACGACACTTACCATACCTAGAGAGCGCGGAGAGTGATGGACGCTATGACAGGGCGATGGATAGCAAGAGAAAGGCCCCCGCATCATGCAGCACGGGAGAAGGGCTCGAAGATCAGCCTAACGTATAACACCTCGCTTCCGCCATGGGAGAGTGCGAAATGAATCCTATCACGGTGAGCCATATGTTGCTCTTGCAGTCCACCAAACTCCCAGGGCTCTAGTTACCTTTCACTTCCTTGGACACATTTTTCATGTCTCCTACCGTGGAAAAGAAGGCCAAATTTATAAATACATTCATGAGAGAGCTAGATTTTTTTAAAAAAAACATATAGATGACTAGATAAGTGATGATTTGACAGGTGCGGCGATGGCTAACTATACTCTCTCTACATATGAGATACGCATCAGGAGGAGGTGTTGTGGTGATGATGTCACGTAGTCCCTTTTCTATAGGCCGGAAGTTGTCACATTGTGGGCCTTGTGGCAGATTCCGTCGCTCGAATTGCATTGCAGCAAATACCATTGTTTCAGAGAATTCTAGCAAAATACCTGACAACTGAGCCCAGCCCAGAAAAGACGGCTTTTCAGGCTTGCAGCTGCTTTGTGCCGAAACACTCTCAGGCACTGTTTGGAGAGTGGGATATAGGTGGGAATGCGATTGGAATATAAGGTGATATAAACCTATTCATCGATCCTACGGCGAAATTTATCCATCTCATGTCCCAATTCCAATCCCAATCCCAAGCCCCGACTGACCTGACCAGTTTGATTGCAAATGAATTGCTGTCATATTGTTGCATTTCTGCCAGCCAGTTCTTGTCCTAGCGGATTGCATAGGATATTTGTGTATCTTACATCTTTTTTTTTGGGAGCATTTTCTGTTGAAGGAAAGGAAAAGAAGATCAAATTTGGCAGACTGATGCTTGGTAAATTGCACGACAGTCGTCAGCAAAAGCCACACTGATCGCATTACGTTGCAAGCACCGGACAACCTACGTACATACGTTGCAGTTGCAGCTGCAGCACACGCACACATGTCTCTCACACTCACGCGGCATTCCCTGGCTAGAAATCTGTGACATTTCTCACTCGACCACTCTCCTCTTTCTTCCCGGCCGCGCTCCCATCGGCGGCGGCCCGGGCCGGGAGCGAGCGCTCGGCGGCGCCGGCAGGCAACCAAAACCCGAGTGCCGGCGCCGCGCTAACTGAAAATAATAATAATAAAAAATAGAAAAGCAAGGCTAGTTAATTAGCGTCGCATCGCGTCGACGCCTCAGGGCGACTCCGAGGAGTTGGTGGACACGGTGATCAGCGTGGACGCCGACGAGGACGACGTCCTCGGCGTCGCCAACGGCTTGATGAGAACAACGGGCGTCTTGCCCTCGAGTCTCCTGTGGTGCTCCCGCACGAGCTGCTCGGCCACGCCTTCGAGCCGCTCGCCGTTGGTCTGCGGCATCAGCTTCTTGCCGCGGAATAGGACGGACTCCACGCCCCGCTCCGTCAAGGCCGCCTCCGCTGTCACTCCGGGAGCAATGCCATTGCCCTAAGGAGATAGCAGGAGGGGGAGTTAGCTTTCGAGTTCTTAGTTAATCCACAGTGGCAACAAGCAGGTGCTAAATTGTGAAGAAATTTATTTACCTGGATACGGATGTAGCTGGTTGCTCTGCTCTCTCCGAACGCCATTGATACGGCTTGGTCCACCTGAAAAGCACAGACACCGTCCGGTTAGCCCAGGGTACGTGATGATGGTACAATTTCTCCTTGCAAAGAAATGCCCGAGAATTGTGACGTACCATGTCGGCTTGGCAAGCTCCGGCGATGCGCAGGAGGCTTGAGGACGACGCGCTGAAACTCGAGGCTGCGGCGCTCCCGCCGAGGGAGAGCACGACGAGGTCTCCCGCGCCCGAGGCCAAGGGGAACTCGCGCTTGTTGTGGAGCACGTGTGTGACGGCCACGGTCGTCGGGTTGGCCACGGCGGCAGAGGCGCCGCCCCCGCCGGTGGCCGCCGCGGAGCGCAGCCTGGTCCGGCCATCGAGAGACGCCACCTCAGCGGGCCCCACCCCACACGTCGCCGCGCAGACCTGCCACAGCGGGAAGTCGAACGCCTCTGCCTCGACGGCGTCGGCGCGGGAGAAGACGAACGGCGTGGCCGTCGCCATGTCGTAGCAGGGTATCAGCAGTGGCTTGGCCGCGTCCCTCACCGTAAGGTCCCCACACACCTTCTTGAACACCGCCTCTGGCCTCCAGAACAGGCCCCGGCGCCCGCGGCGGCAGGAGAACACCTTCCGGTTCTTAGCAACGACGTCGCGCGCCGCCTCCGCCGACATCCGGCAGGCGAACAGCGCTGCCGCAAGGAACCCACCGGCCCCCGACCCAGCCGCTAGGTCAAAGTAGTCCGCGACGCGGGCGGCGGGGTCGCCGGAGAGCTCCTGCAGCCGGCGCTCGAGCCGGACCAGGGCGGCCGCGGCGAGCGCGCCGCCGTCGGCGGCCCCGTCGATGGAGAGCACGCGGACGCGGCCGGCGGAGTAGGGCGCCTCCAGCCGCGCGCAGAAGAGGAAGTTGGACTCGAGGATGGAGAAGATCTCCTTGCTGAGGCGGTCGGAGCCGCCGAACGCCTCGGCGGGGCACGGCAGCGCCTGATCGAACAGCGCGAGCGAGGAGGTCGCCATTTGCCAATTGCGCGGCGTGTCCTAAGCGTCTGCTTCTTCCCGCTTAATCAGTTTGGTATTGGGGATGCTTTTCTGCAGTAAGCGAACGTATGTGATTGGGAAGGTGAGGCTGAAGAGGTGTGTGATTCAGTGTTGGCTTCGTCTTGGGCTTGCCGGGAGAATTTATACCGGAGCCGCGCACTCTAGCTTCCCGCCACGGCGCATTGTAGCACGCGCTCGTGCCCATCCGTGCGGGTGCGCCGCGTGTCCTGTGTTGTTTTGGCTTGGATAGATGGTTCGGTTGCTGCTCTAGTATTTTTCTTTCTTTCTGCCCTATCCCCCCCCCCCCCTAAACTTAGCCCTAGCCGCCACAGGCACCATCGTTCTCCCTCCACACCGTGAGTTGCCGCGTCATCGCCTTCCCTTGTGTGCGTCGTCACCCTCCCTCCATGTGCCGTCGCCCGTCGATGCCGTTGCGCCACTCCCTTGTTTGCTTCGTCGCTCTCCCTCTACACCATGAGCTGGCCTACCATCACCGCCTCCGTGGCTATGGTGAGAAAGCAGGGGTAGAGGGAGGAAGAAAGGAACAAGAAGAACAAGGAGAAAAGAGGAAGAACGGGAAAGAGGGAAGAAGAGGGGAAGCCTTTGCCTCTATGTTGTTCCCATCCGGGGAGCAAATCGAGAGGAAAACGTGAAGCACCACTGGTTTTGACAGTTCAATCAAATCTTCGAGTTGGAGGTAAAACCATAGAACATTGTTCCTCGTTGTTTTATCGTAATAGAATGCATTATGGGGTCATGTTAGTACCAGATCGTGATAGATGGGGAGCATTGTAGTTGTTATGGTTGATGCTGAGGTTCGATAAAGTATGCTATCCTGTTTTATTTACGAGTTTTGTGGTATCTACATTACATTTCGTAGGTTTGCCGTATTGTGAGTAATGTACAAAATTGTTTCAGGTTTGCATAGAGTGCAATAATGCTAGGTTTCGTTAAGCGTTTTAAAAGTTATGGTATTAGGAATGCTGCTATCCAGTAATGCAATAAAATTGTCTTCGAAGTTAAAAGCGATGACTTATATGAATTAATTAAGATTTTTGGCCAACTAAGAAATCGTGGAAAACTTTGTGTATTTTCCATAATAGATATTGTTTATTCTATTTGGTTCCCTAGATTAAGAGTTATGGTTGTTTCTTCACAGGATTGCGGGAAGGTTGTTCAGTGAAGGGAGTTAGTGGTGCCGGTTTGCATGTAGAAGCGATGTGAGTCATTATTTGATTATATACTGATGTATCATGTTTTGAATTTGGTAATGATTGTCCAGGTGGAGGCAGGATTGGTGTCATCTGCATATCATACCCGTAGTTAAAAGTCAAGTGCATGGTAAAACTGCGGACGATTGTTTATTCTGTCCATCTTAAGGCCAACCATGGCTCTGGATTGCGTGGCCCATATGAAACCTCTTTTGAGTTGAAATTTTTCGCATTGATTTTTTCTCGGTGGAATTTTTTTATCGATTTCTTTTTAACAATGGAATATTTTTCAATTATTTTTTTTCACTTTTTCTTGGGCTTAAGATAGGTTAACTCCCAAATTTCTAATAATTTTTTGCAATAATAATTTGTAAATAACTCTTCCCTATCACACACACTGTAGCGTGGCCTGAAGAGTCAAAATTAGAAATAAAGTGGGGGAGAGATCTATACCCCTTTATAATGCACCTAAACATTCTTTTTTACGTCCACTCCAAATAATGCACCCCACTAGAGATGACCCAACCTTTATGCACCCAGCGAAACGTCCTCAGAAACTTGCCTCCATCAAAATTAACCTCTCAGATCTTTTCTCAGCTTTACTCACCCACATCCGATGGCCATTGTTTAATGTGTCTAATTCATCCCTGTGGCCCACAACAGATCTCCCCCCACCTCCAGCATCATCTCAAGGAAAAGGAAACAAATATCCTGGAATTAAGGAAAAGGAAACAAACGTTCTAGAAAAAGAAAAGACCATATATTACGTGCTGAGAAAAGGAAACCGAAAGACAGTGCACTATACTAGTTAACCGTAAAAATATTATTAAAAAGATGAATTAATATGTGCCGTTGTTGCTGCCGATCGCCTACCAGCACTGGCCGCTGGCAACGATCTTCGTTTACCTGATTGTTGAATTTTTGAGGCTCTGAATCGCGTAGTGGACCTATACAGCATTAGTCCTGACTCATGTGGCTTACTCATGTTGCTGAGCGTTGGTTACGGATACTAACCTTCGTTTATCTAGCCTATGCACTTTTTTTTATGCAAATCTAACCTCTTGAGCATATATTTACAAATTTAGCTCCTCTCTCATCGTGAAAGACGTGGCAGGCAACACATGTTCCTTGTCGCGCTCAGAGAGTGTAGAAGCTGGACAATGCCTTAGGAGCTCGGCAAACCAGCAACGTGGCCTACCATGACGGGATGACTTTCACGCTACCCGGGCACAACAATGAAGAGCCATGTGCGCTTGCCCACCCTACCACGGCGTCAGCTTCTGTGCTCCCAGGACGCGGCATGGAACATGTGTCGTTTGCCACGGCTTCCGCGATGGGAGAGATGATCAAATTTGTAAATACATATTAGGAAGGACTAGATTTGTAAAAAATATAGTATAAAGAATAGATAAGCGATGATTTTCTAACTAAATTAAGCATTGTTTCATAATATAGCCTGCCATTCAGACTCGGATTGGAGCTCATTATTCTTAATTTCACGTTGCTCCCGAGAGAATCTGAATAGGAAGTCTTACCGATTGGAGACATTGTATTTGCTATAGATTCTAATAATACTTGATTTTTTTCACCGATTAATATAGAAATTTCTACTTATTAAAAGCGAACGTGATAACTTATTTTTCTATCGTTTTAATAATATAATATAATATAATATAATATAATATAATATAATAGAAGATAGATAGCCATATAAGGTTACGCTCTTTTGAACTTACTCAATTAGGATTTGGGAGAGACTTTAAGGAGAAGAATGTGCGCACCTTTACCTGAACGATCGGTGACAATTGATTAACCTCGCGCATCATCCAAAGTTGCATGACCCTGAAGCATAATCTACACACATCTATGTCCTGAAGAAAAGGAAATGCATCCATGGCTCGACCTCAAGAGCATCATTCTAGCCTTGTTTCTTTCGCGATCGCAAAGCAAAAACGCCCAATGATTTCCATCTTTCTGGCTAGCTTATTAGCTTAGCTACCTCTACTTCCTCCCGTGTGGCTCAATCCTGTTCATCCGGCTCCACACTTTTTTGTTGCTGTTGTTGTTGCACCTTAAGCTTTACTCAATCCATCTTAACTACCAACCGCTAGCTCCGACGTAGTACAGCGCCATCTCTCTTATCATTTCCGTGATGACCTGTGCATGCATCTCCTGCAACAATCTCTGCGCGATTTAGCCCATGATTTGTGCGTGGCCGCGTCTCATCATTTGCAATGGAGCAAGCCCCACTAAGAAAACCGATGGCTTTCTATGTGCTGATGATCCTGAATTATTGCAGTTCTTGTTGTTGCTTGTGCTTTGCCTTGATCCAATGATATATCTGTGAGGATTAGATTAGGGTGAGCAAACTTAAAGAAGCTGGAAGGGCTTAAAGCGAAGACCCTTGATCAGTGTCCCTTGGTGTAAGGTAGGCACAAGACAAGGTCCGATTTTAAAACGAGGAACTTGATGCTAACCTCCCACATTATTCTCCTTGCCTTTCTCTCGATCGCATTTCTTTTGGGCTTACTGGAGGACAAGGTCTTGCATATATCCTACCTCCTGTCCCCACTAGAGAACACTTGTTTATCACATCATACTATTCTGAAGCAACTTCGATTCAGTGTTAAGCTATGATTTTTCACTCATCTCATCTAAGTTTACCACTTCAGAGTTTCGTGCTTACTTATATATTTGAAGTGGAAACTGGAAAGAAATATTAAACATCTAGAATACTTTGAGGTGAAGTTGCATGACTGTATGACTCTGTCATCATCTGTAAACCGTAATGTCAGATGGACCCCCAACAACTGTCAGATATCAGATAGCAATGTCGACAGGAAAAAGAAGGGGGAAAAAATACTAATACACGTACTGGTGCACGAAAAAGAAGGACGTTTGGCGTCTGTTCAGCCATCACCCGTACGCAGTTTTTCAACGAAAAAAAAAACACGATGTCGCGGCTGCCCTAATCTAAACGATTCTTGTCGATTTGCATGTCTCCTCTGCATTCGATTGTCTGCTTGCTCTTTCCATGAAGCATCCGCGGTCTCTGTTCCCTCTGCTTCTTGTGCTGCTACTCTGTTTTTGCTTTACCAAGGTATAACGAGCTGTGCATGTTTCATGTGCTTAAGTACACGCTTAGTTGAATAATTTTCATGACGTGTGAAAGACTGTCTCTCTCTCTCTCCCCCCCTCTCTTCAGTCTTCACGTATGCAATGTGCTTGTGTGTACGAATGTATATGAGATTCCATGTGCATGTCCTTGCAAATCTCCACTAATGAATCTGAGCCGTGTCACGATGGCTGCACCCTGCGTGCGTGGATGGTTCTTATAAAGCGGTTTCCGAAATAATTCGAAGGCGTTTCTTATGAATATGACATTTTGCATGAAAGGGATGTGCACATGACATGATTATTAGGAAAATGACCCTCGTTGAAACAAAGGACCTGAACATTCTGCTGGCATAAACCACTTTCACAAAAACAAAAACAAAAACATAAAACATTCATTTTATGGTTGCTATCCTTGTACAACGAGATATGTTAGTCTCCATGGAACTACAGCGAAAAGGACTAGTTGGACGTGAGGGTTCGAGAAATGCGAAGGAAAGCCTTCATTTTGCACAAATATAATCAACGTCGCATTCACATGCATGATCACATCAAACTTTTTTTTGTAGCCCAATTAACCAAATCTCTCTGCTTAGCATGCACAGGATGCTTACCTTCCATGGGTGGCTTAAGAACTTGGCCTCAGGGGCTTGAGCTCACTAAATTATATTCTCCATTTTTTACTGTAACATTGGCCAAATTCCGCGCATTGGGCAAATCAATAGGCTTGTGCTATGGAGTAGTGATTACTATTTTCGAAGGACCACTTACAAATTGGCTTCTTTAACTTGTGTCCAGAAACATAAACTTATCGTTGAATACAATCTGGTTGAAATCAATTACAAGGGTACAATCTGCTGCCACCGTCCAAAACGTAAATCCAACGATTTTGTAGGCAAGAAAGAATTTATGTGTGATGACCAGTAGAGAAGCATCAAGTGAAGATCCCGTGTTTCTTTTTTTTACTTACTACTGCCATTGATGATTAGGGATGAAAATAGTACGGATAATTCCCACCCGATCCGACTCTGTATCTGGAAACAAATCCGTACAGAATACTATTTTTTAGTTTTGATTCATATCTGTATCCGGGAAATATGGATTAATATATGGAAAGACCAATATCTGCTCTGTATCTGTATTTGTTAGGATATCTAGAAGATATCCGACAAAACAACAAAATGACTATCCGATAAAACATCAATACTCTTTAATATCCTCTATGATTTTCTAGTCATTGACTGATTTATAATATGAATTTGTATTTAATTATGTTTACATTGTTAAGTAGGATAAATAATTGCCTAATAGGTACTATAATTTGACACTTCTGTTGTTAAAGTTATAATTTTTCTGTGCGTAGTATCCTTCAAATTATTCGTGATCGATTGGAATCCGATCTGCGTCCGCTCTATGTCCGTATCACAAAAAAAATTCCAAATCCATTATATCTATATTTGATTTTGAATCTAAAATAAAATTATAGATTACCATACACAAAACAATCCGTCGGTTTTCTACCTGTCGAGAGAGAGAGAGATAAGTATGACGATCTCTCTGGAAAAACAAAACCTTATGGATGAGATACCCTGCAAAATTGGCACACGTGGTGGGGTAGGGGAACATGTAACCACATGAGGGTTGTGAAAAGATATCTATCAATTAAGGACCGGTCTGTGAGTTGCTGAATATAAAAAGATACTGTACTACTACAAGTATGGAATGGAACAGACTTGGCTATCTGTATTACGACATACCATGGACAATCGTGCAATTACATTGAAAGTGGTAGCGAGTGTAAAGGTTGCCACTGGCGCAAGAGGGGGCTTCGGGACTGGGCGATTTAACCCTACCAGCGGTTAAACCTTAGCGGGCATGACTACGTGGATGGAGCTTTATAGGGACCTTGTCATGATTTTCTCTATCCACACATCAAAGGAATCGTGTTTTTGAGCAAAATGAGATAATTATCTTGTGGGTAAAGTTGTATAACCTCTGCAGAGTGTAAAACTAATCGATTAGCCGCGCCCGCGATCATGGGCATGCCGAGCAAGCCTTTCACGGACTAGAATTTAATGTTTTCAAAAATGTTTTTGTTAAAAATGGTTTCGGATGTAGTGATTCCATTGCGTGGGAAAAATTTGGATTAACTCCAGGAGGGATTCCTGTGCAAAAACTTGTTGAAAGGATATCTTTCTTAAAAATATGCCTTTCAAAAATATTTAGAAATATTGGAAAACTTATTGCTTCATGCTAAAATCAACCATTCAACCTTTCTTTACATCCCTTACATTATCACTACATTTCCTGTGTGACTTGCGGAATATTTCTGTACTCACCCTTGCATACTCTATCTTTTTATAGGAATATCTTTACGATAGTGAGGACCAAGATAACTAGGTCGCTACCCAGTTGATTGCCTGTGGCGAATCTATTTGGTTCTACTACTGGTTTTATTCTGCTTCCGCTGTAATCTTTTATTTGGCCTACGTACCATATTTATTGTAAACTCTGATTATTAATAAAATGTGTTAGATATGTTATGTTATTATTTGCTGTGTATATTAGTTTTGTTTTTTTTGAAACGGTACATAATACACAGAGAATTTTGAAAGTGTATTTTCGAGGTTCGACAGTTGTCCACCGTGCCGCCTATCCTCCGTGACGCCGCTGCCCGACAGCCCGAGACGTCCCATGGTGGAGAGACAGGTAGAGAGGGAGATAGACAGAGGAGGGAGGTTGACGAAGAGTCGAACAGAGCATCTTCACTCACACTTTTACTACGGCTTAACTAAACTAGCCTGTGCACTAATTAATTGGTCTGTCCCATTCATTTTTCACCCTGCTGCTCTGCCGTGCCTGCGACCTACCTGCACACATGCATGCATCACTGCAGGATTCACGTACCCACCCAGACAGGAACAACGCTCAGAGGAGCCTCCGACAAACAATATAAAAAGTTGCAGGCTACTCTTCGCTTAGACAGTAAAACCAATTTCCAAGGTGGACATTATTTTTCTTTTAACAAAACCTAAACAAATCTAAAAAATTAAAATAATCACCTTACAACAAACCATATATG
This sequence comes from Otatea glauca, assembly GCA_036346275.1. Lineage (NCBI taxonomy): Eukaryota > Viridiplantae > Streptophyta > Magnoliopsida > Poales > Poaceae > Otatea > Otatea glauca. The sequence goes on from CM070721.1 coordinate 60,945,189, forward strand.
TCGTAATTGTTTTAGTTGATCCGTGTGTTGGTTTCTCGGACGATTTTGCTGGTGCAAGCTCCATCGTTTACTCGGAGTAGTCCAACATCACAAATCAGAACAAGAGTTTAGAAAATGTATGAACTTTTCATGAAAATGGGGATACAAAACCTGAGAGGAGTTTCCAGAACTACGAGAGTTTTTTTTTTTTTTTGCAAAAGATATGGTGGGAGCTCGGTCGGGGTCTTTATACAATTTTAGAATTTGTGGAGGGTTAAAACGGTGAATCAGAACAAGATTTAGGAAAAAAAATTATTCGAAGCAACTGAAGGAATAAATAATAACTATCTACCTTCTATTTATATTTTAATATTTATGTAAATTTTAAGATGAGACGTGGTTATTAACGCGAGTGGATAGATCGATGAAGCCGTAAAGTCGCTCGTAGCACTCAGCTAGAAGCCTACAACAACCTTTATTACAGCGTTGTAGGCAGGAGCGTGGGGACGTCGGGACCGGGTTCAAAATTTCAATGAAATTTTACAAAATATTGGATCTCTGTCGGGTCAAGTTTTAAAATCCTGGTGGAGTAGATTTTTTTTTTAAATTAGGGCTTACTTCAATGATTTCAGTAAATTTTGGCATTTTGGTCCGGTTTACGGTTGACCAACTACCTAATACTACGCAGGCTTATCAAACAGCGCTTTTGAGCTTTCTTTAGGATTTGGCCCAAACTGTTTGGTAGAGTTGTCAACGCGAAGGATCAAGCAACCCCCAAACAAAGTCTGAGATCTGAACTCATACCGCGGTGGTGGCTTGAAGGCCGCATGCAAGTCTGGAAGCTATAGGAATGAGAACTCATCTCTAAGATAGTTTATCATATCCCGGGAACGAGGAACGAGTGGAGGCACCACCTGTTACCCGAGAGCAGTTTTAGATCGAATTTCTCAGCAATTTTTTGTGGAGGGATTATAATGCTTTTTAGAGAAATACATGTGAAAAGTTTTAAAAAATACATATACAAATTAGATTTCGGCCTAAACTCTAAACCCTAACTTAGATTTCGACCTTAATTGTATTTCGGCCTAAACGCTAAACTCTAGCTTGGATTTTGGCTTGAACCTAGTTTGGATTTTGGCCAAACATGATGTATTTCGACCTTAAATTGTATTTCAGCCTAAACCGTAACTTGGAAAATTTTATGTGCAAATACTTAGTATTTCGTATTCAAACAGATAAAAAATATAGATAAATGCTTGTATGATTTTTTTCATATTTTTCCCCAATTTTTCTAGCTTCAGGAGACCATTTCACAGCCGGTTGAAAATCACCGAATTTTCGGCAAAATATCGCCGCAATTTCAGTGATTTCGATCGAAATTTTGGTTTTTCCGGTTTCAAATTTACCGGATTTTAAATTTATGTTTTAAATTTTATCCGAAATTCCAAAATCTCGCTGAAATTTCGGATTTCAACCACCAGATATACGATGGAAAAATAAAATTTGAAACCTTACTCGTGACCCGTATTGTTGCGACGTTCTTTCTTGGCTCTCCCTGCAGCAGCGTGCGCCCGTCGATGCGCCTCGCTTTCGCACGGCCTATCCGGCACCACCTATCGTACGAACGTACGTGGCGGCAGGCCGTGTCGGCGCGCGATGCCCGGCAAAGTTGCCGTCCACCGAAACCGCAGCAGCCTGGAAAGAACCGGCTCACCGACGAGCGAAGCTCAAAGTACGGAACCCCATGTACCGGCTTCTGTTCGAGTGTTGGCTTCTCAGGCCATGCATGAGGCCGAGGCCGAGCCGCTCTTGAATTCTGCTGCTCATCAGTTCCAACGAGCCAGCAAACCCCTCAGCACTCAGCTACTGGCTGGTCGCAGCTTGGAACTCGGCTAACGAAGCTTTAGTTCGTTAGTGCGCATATTGCTGCTCCGTCAGTGGAAATGCACCCACGCGTGCTGCCGCGAGCGAGAGACGAGGTTTTCAGGCGAGGTCCCCAGGAGAGATACACTCACTCGTGCCGCCCGGGCCTGACAGACCAGGATATTCATTCATGAACGTGCGTCTCCCAATCGGGAGATTGAATGCGGTGGATGCGGCGTAACGTAGCGCCCCTGTCCGTGCAACTCGACCGCCCAACGATTGCCGTATGTTGAAACGATGTGATGGCTACGTACGCGCCGCTCCTGTGCTCGACGACTGCTAGCTCGTGCTCCCCTCCCGCCCGGCTCGATTGGGAGACTGTGACCGGCCGTCAGTTCGAGACCTCGCTATTGCGCTGCTGCTCCGCGATCTTTTTTTAAGGTACAAGATGGATGGATGCACACAACCTGTAGACACCATATATATACTCACATATCATACATACATATATACACCTGTGCGTGTTCTCGACACATGTAAGTAATTAATCGGAGCTCCACGACCTATAGAGCACGGAAATGTGTTGTCCCAGATAGCACGTACGCGTGTGTACGTATTTTCAGGGGTAGAGTCAGGTCTCAGGCTACCCAAGTCATGGCCCGAGGCCTAGGATGGAAACCCCGATAATAATCTCTTGAAAAATCACTAAAATCACAAATCGGCTCAAGAATAGCTGGCCTAGTTCGAGACTTGGGTTTAGGCTAGCTCCGTTTTGCATGTTTTTAATCGATGAGCACCAGCGTCAAACCTGAGATTCAAACAGGTGTGCGGCGTGCACGACAATAAGGTATACCAACTGAGCTGTAGCTCAGTCCTCTCACGTGTATCCATTTTTAATTATTACGATGAGGTACGAGAAATTCAACCCGGAGGGATTGCGCTCTGGTGAGGAGGGAGTTCGTCTACTCCATTTGCCAACCGAGTGGTCCTCCTGCTACTCCACAATCTGATCTTGCAACAACCATGCAGTATGTTGGTCGATCCCTTTCCGGGAAGGGATTTGGTAGTTTCGATGATATTACTCTGGTACGTTTTGATAATTCCTACTGTGCTTGCTGATTTCTCTCCAGGCATTTTTGATTGGGAGGTTGGATGTTTTAGTTAACAAGGCCAAATTTTGTTATGTGCACATATGGAACGAGGTAACAATGGCTAGCAGTGAACCAAGCATATATGCATCGTCATCCTATTGACGTGGGAGATTGGGAAGGAATGCAATCGGCCGGACAGCCTTCCCAGGCAAAGCGGGCAACACAACCAAGTCTCCTAGCTGCGATTACAGAAGGAAAGATTAAGAGCCTGGGCCACCGTGGGCACGGCAGAGGTCACCCAGCTCGTCTCCATCTTAATGGTCGTTCATTGCAAATTTGCAACTGCACAAAAATCGTATAGAATCTTCAGAGTGGATTAATTATTTGTGGTAGGATGTCAAATGTGACAATGCGCACCAGCTTCCAAGTACAACCTGCAAAGACGAAAGTGATCGGTTATTTTGTTTGTTGTTTTGCCATTCCAGTCTTCAACACCTTGCATTTTTTTTACCTCTTATTTTGAAAGATGCACTTTTTAAAAACAGTTGTGACGACTTCATGGTCCACGCTGTGGATGGGAGCCAAATTGCCAAACAGCACTTTTCAAGGAGCTAGCTCTAGCTGAGATGTTTTCCTACGTACAGGGAACGATCTCATATATATACTTAGTTGATCCCATCGTTACTCGGGAATAATAAACTTACAGTAGATTCAGGTAAATATGCAAGGAGGCAAAATGCCCGCACAATTGCACGGATAGATATTATAACGATAATGCAATTGTAACTGCTATACTACTTTAATTAATAACTATGATTGAAAATTTAGTTGTAGTTATTACACAATTGTATGTAGCAGCTACATTATTGTAGCTGCAGACATGCTTGGTCAACTTCCTATTATTATTGTATGGCACAATACAAACTTATCTCGATCTAATCTTACTAATCATACTACAAATACATTACTAAGTCTTCTAGCTACCAGAGACCCAATGTTTGTGACGCAGGTTTTACTGACACAGACCCTCTATTCCTGATGATTATTGTCTGACGGTTGGCCGTTAAGAAAATTATTTACGATTTGTCCTATTCTCTGGACACTTTTTTTTGCCACGAAAGATAAGAGATCTAATAGTGTGTAAAACTCTTTTCATCCCATATGAATATATATTACATGAATAGAATTAATATATTATAGTGTGTGAATATATCATAGATGAATAGAATTAACATATTGTAACTACATGTGGCCTTACCGTCTAGCATTTCGGCCTTCTTAGACGTGGATTTAGAGGCTTCCAATCTGGACCATTGGATCTAACCCTCATATAGGTCATGACCATTGAATGTGGGATGGTCCAGTGGACCAAGACAGCAGCGATTCACAAAAAGGCGACATGTGGGGGCACCGATGGGGCTAAAAGGATGTTGTTCCCCCAGGTAGTATAGCACTTTAGGGTGCACTACTGTAATCTTCCAACCTCCCCCCTCCGGCACTATAAATAGCAGTCCAAGGGCACCATTTGAGAAGGTTAGAACACTTGTAATGAGCACTATATACAACTCTCATTTTACTCTCACCCATCTCTTAGGTTTTGGCTAAGTCCCATTTGGGGCTCATCGAAGCCCCTTTACTATTATATTTGGCTCCCTAAGAACAACAGTTGGCGTCATCCATGGGTAACGACATGAAGGTGGATAGTTCCAAAGAAGGCCAAAGAATTTGACTAAGTCATGTTGCCAAAGTGGAAAGTGACCATGGCTTCGAGTAGAGACGCGCCCAAGGCGTGCACGATCAGACTTCTAGCCTGAGCAACGTCTTCGGGCTCAGGGAGGGGGAGGCTGCCACATGCAAAGGGATCATTGAAGCTCTAAGAGGTGATAGGAGCGCGAAGTCGAGAGGGTTTAGGATATAGTCCAAAGTTGGTATCTCTTAGCCGACTGTATGAGCGGAGGTTTGATTCTCTGTGGTGTGAAAGGAGATCCTCAGTAGGAAGCCCTCGGACCCTAAGCTTTCGTCGAAGGTGGCCGCTCACCTTGGTGACAACCTGAGCGTCAACTCTCGTCTTCTTTGAAAGAGGGGCACCTCAAGTGGGGCCTCCTCCAGGATTTCTTCCTCCTCCTCGTCAACCTCCTTTGCACCTGCAAGGTACATGTAGGCCAGAGGTCAGGTTCAGCATCCCTTTTCACTTGGTACTCCTCTTTGTTTGCAAATGGGTGGCATCTCCAGAGGCCGCTGAACCTTTGGCACAATCTGGTGAAGGCTTGAGCTGACACAAGTCACCCAAGAGCTTTGCACACTCTATTGATGCGAGGCCCCTCCTACGTGGCATTGTCCTAGGCTGTGTGCTCCTTGGGGACATACGGACCCAACAACATGCATGGTGCTTTCTCCATCTCGTTTAGTGGCAGCACTTCGCTTATGAAGCAAAAGAAGTGTGCAAAATGGCGAGAGGAATAGGAAAATAGGAGCAAGCCCTCATGGGGAGAAGTGAAGCAAGTAGTACCAAGGCTGTTCAGGGGGCACAACGGATGGATGGGAGTCACGCCCCCATCCTCGCGAAGGATTCCAACCTTCACGGACCAACCCCGCTGGGAGAGGGGTTGTATGGGTAGCATGCAGAACTCCTCGGCAAGGTCCCGCGTGTCATCTTGCCAATGCCATTTTGCAGTTTCAAGCGCCGCTCTTCATCACGTTGTCAAGTTTGATTGAAGTAGACAAGATGAAGTCTATGTCCTACTCGGTCCAGCGGAGCCCCTCCTCCGAGCAGCGGTGGTAAAACCACCTTCGCACCCAATTCGAATCCCACTTCATGCGGTGTAGTTGGGGAGAAGTTGATCAACCTTATGAAGCGAACCTAGAAGTTGACGCTGGTGAAGTTGATGTCCTCCCCGTTGGTTTCGGCTAGGGCGAGGCGACATGTAGAAAGGCGAAAAAGGGCGGTCGTCGTCCTAGCATATTCTGATTGCATAGCCCACTCGAAGATGGCCAATTAGGTGATGAAATTGGCCATCAATTGGGGGAGCTCTAGGTCGTAGAGATGGAACACCTTTGCCAAAAATTTAGCATAGGAGAAGCGGAGGCTAGTGTCGAAGTATACCATGTCTCGTTGTCATGAGGGTGTGGCGGCTCCTCATTGTCACCAGACAGGCCCACCAAGTCAATGTACGTAATCTTTTGGTAGCGAACGAGGCCTTCGAGGAAGCCCCAGCCGATCACACCAAGAATTTTCCAAGGTGATTCAAAAAGACCCCCTTTTCTAGCCCCTTTCATTTCTTCCCTATAGTGGCTACAAAGGCCAAGTTAGCACCTTTCACCGTGGACACGCTGGCCCTTGCTGCCCCAGTCATGTTTGTTTTTGGCTCAGAGTCTCCCTTGCCCTTGTGGCCTAGGGGGCGTTGATGTCAGAGAGTTTGGGCGTGGGAGGGGGGAAAGCCCACGGGTATCCGACTAGGTACTCTGGGATAGTGGGTGTGTCGAAGTTGTGGCGCTCGTCCTTAGAGTAATGCGAATTGGAGTCACAACGGTCGTCCTTTGAGGACTATGAGTAGAAGCGTCCACCCTTTGTCATCCTGTCTTGATCAGTGGTGGCGCGCGACAACCCTGGATGTCGTCGACAGTGGTAGAGGACCAACGGTCGGGAGGAAGCCAATTCCCGGGAACCATGAAAGGTGCATTGAGGCGATGAAGCAAGCGGCGGTAGTGGTGGCAAGCTAGAGCAAGAGATGGAGCGAGAAGAGAAGTGGTCGGTTTTCTCGATTCCCACTCCTGACCACAACATATTAAAGGGGGATGCAAGCGGCTGCGAACACAACGAGTCGGCGCGACTCCCCATAGGTGAAAGGACGTAACGACGTTTAGAGGAACCCATCCACACTACCACGCAGCTCGGCGTCACGCGCGTGCCCTGAATGGTCGATGCGTGGTGCATGAGACGACGCTGATGCATGGGACATAAGCGTGGACGTATGATACCCGCACCCTAGGCACGCTAAATGGAGTTTGGTCATCTTGCATTATGTGGTCCATCCACAATTAAATGCTCAACAGAGAGTGAGAAGTAGAGCCCATCCACAATTAAATGCTCAACAGAGAGTGAGAAGTAGATACTTGGCTGAAGGGGATAGAGTGTCCCAAATCTTCTGGCAAAAATATGGGTTTGGCCTTTGCATCATAAGACATTGAGCATAAGAGGCTACTGTTGTGGGAGTGACTCTCATAGTTCAACATTTCAACCCTCGTAGACATAGATTTAGAGGCGCCCTATCTAGACCATTGAATCTAGCCCTCACAGGAGCCATGACTATCGGATATAGGGCGGTCCAGTGGACCAAACCCATGGTCAGCCTAACGACTGCAGTTGACACTTGTCGACTTTTGTAGTCGGCAATGAATTTATGGGGTAGGCGCTCGATCTCAAACTCGAAGGTCACACAAGACGAGGGGTTTAGACAGGTTCAGGCCCTCAGCGATGGAGGTAATACCCTAATCCTGTGTGCTGGGATTATATGGATCTCTTGGGTCAGAGGTTGCTCAAAGCGCAATATGCTCTGGGCGATATGAGGTGTTCTATACTCTATGGCTTGATTGCTCTATGCTTGGATGATCGGATCCCTATGTTGTTGCTCGTCCTCTCCCTTATATAGCGGGGGTGGGGTGGCTTACAGAGTCCTGATCGGTTTGGAGATTCCGATCGGTTACAAGATTCTAGTCAGTTAATAGGATAGAGTTTACATCTTTATCTACCCTATTAATGACTCGGATTACAACCGTATCTATCATATCTAAATATAAGTTCAACTTCCTTTAGGATATGTCCCTTTGCGCACGGCAATGGGCCTCGACGCGAGAGTATCTTCTGGGCCTCCCTCTTGGGCTTGTTATGAGGGTACCCGGGTTCTTATATTCCACAGTAGCCCCGAGTCCTTTGCGATCGAGTTGTCGCCTTCCTGGTTGCAGCCCAACTGAGTCATGCTTCACGCCGAGTGCTTCCAGTTCTTGATGCGACTTCCGATTAGTTTTCCTTCTGAAAGTGCCCTGTTGTAGGCAAAGAGATCGTGAAGGACTCAATAGAGCTCCACGAGTTAAACTTTCCGAGTGGTTCCTAGCCCCATTATTGGAATTTTGGCAGTCGGCTCATCTTGGGACATACTGTATCCCAAACGATATGCAGAAGTCAAAACGCTTTTCCCGCTCGAGGCAAAATTCAGCGCCACTCCCTTTAAATTCATTCGTCGCCGAAGTTGCTGATGTCGTCGTTGAAGCGTTGGCTCACACACGTCGTATCTAAATTTAGTAGCCCTGAAATCATGTATATGCAGAACTTAGGCAATGTAAAAACAATTCACTCGGATGTGATGTCCGACTGGTGTATATATAATTTTAGAGTTTTTTACTCTTTTTCCTTATTGATTTTGAATTCATCCGAGTGGTTTGACTCTTTTGTTTAAGCACTCGCCTGACTAGTCTAGCCCCGAGCGTTGGGAGTCGGCTCATGGCTCTTTTTCCCAGACACGTGTTTTGGGTGACTAAAGTTTGCCGTTCATGGGGTCAGAGCTTCACAATTTGGAGTTATCGCACTCGGATTCACTCGCAATCTTTAAGCAAAAGAAGAAAAATACAACTCAAAAAGATGTGCGATGCGACGCTTATTAGGTAGCCCGACTTACTTTCGCTTAGTTGTGGGTCAACTAAGTAGCAAGTCGAGAAAGTCAACAATTTTATTTATAATGATATAATTGAGTAAAAAGCGACTTAGCTGCTTTATGCTCCATATGTTGCTGACGATCATGTCATCTTTGCTCGTGGCGCAGGCGAAGGCTTGTAGATGAGTGTAGCGGCGCCGGGCGCAGCGTAGGCTCGTGGCGTGTCGAAGGTGGCGCTCGGCGCAGTGTGGCTCGTGGTCGTGCCAAGGTGGCGCTGGGCGCAGACGTAGGCTCGTGGCCGCCGGCGAGGCGCTTCGCAGCGCGGCGTGGCTCGTGGCCGGCGAGGCGCCGGGCGCAGCGTAGGCTCGTGGTCGTCTTGAAGGGCGACGCGCCGGGCGCAGCGTGGCTCGTGGTCGCGCCGGCGGTGGCGCCGGCGCAGCATAGGCTCGTGGCCGCGCCGAAGCCGTGTGGAGCGCGAGTGCGCTTCACCTACCGGATTTTCCTGATTTTGCTAAATTGCGGCCACCGTCACCATAGCCTTGATCTGGGCCATGATCGGGGCCGTCAGGCTATCCGATGCAATCATCGGGTCCAGTTTGTCGAGAAGCGTCTTGGAGGCGACGACGCTCAGATTGGCATGCGAAACGGCTTGATCTCCCAACTCGATTGCGGGAGGTCCTCGCGACATTGCGGCGCGAGATCGAAGCGATCGCACCTGCACCTCCTTACCCTTACGAAGACGATCTTCCCCCGCAGCTTCCTGTTCTTCTTGTTGGCGTTGGAGATCGGTCTTCTGCTCTTCTATCGCGAAGATGCCAAGAAGATCGCAGCAATTCCTCGCAACGCCGACTGGTTTGCCGGCCAAGTCAAAGTGACATACCTGAGATGGGTTGGCCTGATCTTTACCAGATCGAATCTAGTTTTGGACCAGACAGACAAGCTCTCCGCGCAAGATCTGCGATGAAGTCCGTGTTCCGGCGGAAGGCCCGGCCGAGACGGCGGTGGCGACGAATCCACCGATTGTCGCCATCGAGTGCGTGGGAAAAGATTATAGCGCTTCCCTACACAGCGCGCCAACCGCCGACTTTTGTAGTCGGCAATGAATTTATGGGGCGGCGCCGATCTCAAACTCAAGGTCACATAAGACGAGGGTTTAGATGTGTTCAGCCCTCGCCGATGGAGGTAATACCCTAATCTGTGTCTTTGGAATTATATGGATCTTTTGGATCAGGGGTTGCTCAAAGCGCAATATGCTCTGGGCGATATGAGGTGTTCTATGCTCTATGGCTTGATTGCTCTATGCTTGGATGATCGGATCCCTATGTTGTTGCCCGCCCTCTCCCTTATATAGCGGGGGTGGGGTGGCTTACAGAGTCCTGATCGGTTTGGAGATTCCGATCGGTTACAAGATTCTAGTCAGTTAATAGGATAGAGTTTACATCTTTATCTACCCTATTAACGACTCGGATTACAACCGTATCTATCATATCTAAATATAAGTTCAACTTCCTTTAGGATATGTCCCTTTGCGCACGGCAGCGGGGCCTGACGCGGGAAGTATCTTCTGGACCTCCCTCTTGGACTTGTTATGAGGGTACCCGAGTTCTTATATTTCACAACACTCCTTGTTAATTGATGACCTGACTATTTCTTGGGGACATGGGCTCTACACCATTTCACGCCGATCTAACTGTGCTACTATGTAGGCCTGTAATCTTGCCGTGAATTGGATTTTACTGCTTACCTGGCGACAAAAAGGTCAAGTGAAATACAGTAGTTCTTGAAAATTTGGAAATTGCCAAGAAAAAGGAAGAGGACGTTTATTACACACACCGCATCTGAAAATTCAGTGTTGCTGCCACCTTCAACAGTGCACATCAATCAGCCCAATCACCGACTCAGTGACAGCAAGAAAGAAACAAGTAAATAGTACACCTCCCAGATTAAAGATTCCTTTGCTGAAAAAAGGTTGGAATTGACCATATCTGAAAGGAGATCCATGGACTAGACTGATGTGGCTCCACTATTGCTCTGGAGGGCTGCTCCAGGCCTCTAGCTCTGCATGCTCTGAGCCTCTGAGTGTGAAATTTCTAGGGAAAAAAAAATCCAATTGTCCGAGATCCGGGACAAACAAAAAACTGAAGATCTCACGAGATCCCTGCCTGTTTTTTTGTTGCTGTTGTAATAAGACCCTATGAAAAATACTGCAATCCTGTAACCGCAGCTGTATTTCTGAAAGAACCCTGAGATGTGGTTACGCTTTAATCCTGAGGATGGGCAGAATCTTCACTACAGGTTTATGAAATGAACCTGTAGATTGCATACTTCGAACAGAATTCGTTTCTCCTCGTTCTGAAGATTCATAGTTCTTTAATTGCACTTTTACAAAGAATTTTCAAAGGGAAACCGTGCAGTGCAAATCCATGTTTAAAATGCTAGTACTAACTTGCAAACTCCTCGTGTGAGCCGTGAAGTGATCACTTTTCTAGCTCTCTTATCTCGTTTTTTTTTCAAATTTAGCTCCCTCCAGAGCAAAGTTATAAAACTAGCCTCTCCCTCACTACGGAAGACGCAACAGGTGAACTAGCCTGCCGCGCCCTGGGAGCGTGGCACACGGCGAACGAGTGCGGCAGCCGGCACAGGAGGTGATCTGCCATGGGTGGCACGTTCCAAAGTCGAAAGGGAGCTAGATTTGCAATTATATTTGGAAGTAACTAATATTTAAAAAACCAATGTAAGAGGCTAAAAAAGGATACTTCGTGAGCCGTCGGATAAATTGTGAACAAAGCAAGGACTCTTATTCAGTCCTAATCGTCGATCTTCTATCATGACGAGTGACGACAACGCGAGTACATGTTGCAAGCATGAAGCATCTGAATGCCAGATGTATCGCACTCGACTAGCACAAGGGATCCATGCCCGGACGGACACAGATTCCGTACCTGAAATGGCTGTCACATTGAGCGTCACGTCAGTCAAAGGTTTTGTGACTGACCGACCAAACAGGAAAAGATGGAGAAACAAGTCCCTGTAAACGTTGAAAATCCAAGAACCCTACGTAGTACAGTAGTACTACACTACTACTATCTACTCTCGCAACTCGCATCGCAATTAACACAACCCAGAGAACCACTCATGTCCACGCACGAATCCATCCATGAGTTGATCCATATACCCTGCGGCGCCGCGCGGCGTGATCCAAACTGGGCTTGCCTTCGCCTTCGCCCGGCCGGACCTGTCGCCCCCGCACCGGAATGCGCACGCGCGCACGAAAAAGAAGTCTCCTCGCCGGCATAGAGCGATCGACGTATCAATCGATCCCAGCGACCTTCCGGAGCTACTCCACCTCGCATTCATGGCGCTCCGCCCCAGGTCACACTGTTCACGCCCGTACGGCCCCTGCCGCGAGACAGCCGCGGGTAGGGCGGGGCACCGAAGCGCGGCTGGCCCATGCAATGCAAGGCGACGCAGCGTCGCAACAAACTAAAGGACGAGCTAGGATCAGAGGGACCCCTACCGCCACAGGAAGGGAGGAGGAACGTTGCCATCCTAGGTCCTGCAGCAATTCAACGTACGCCAGCGAGCGACCGTCCCTGCCACGGCCAGCTACGGGGCTAGCTGGCGCCCGGCTCCACCCCGAGCGGCCCACGCCCCGTACGTCCGTGCGACGGCGGTGCGTGGGCGTCCGTCGGCGCACGGGCGCATTTAAGCCGATCTGGGTCGGGCAGGACGACGGGGCAGGCTGTTGGTTGGTGCGGGTGCTGGCCGTGCCCGGTCGATATATCCATCTGATCGATGTGACGAACGAGACCACCGTGCACGGTGCTCATGCATGGCCGCCTTCAGCTCCGGCGCCCGGCCGGGCGAGTGGAGTATCGTACATGGTCGGTCCATGTGTTTCTATTGAGATCTCTGTGTCGTACGGGATGGAAGGTATCTTGGATCTCTGGCCGGCCAGTACATGCGTCGGTGCCGAGCGAATCAATGTCGATGTGCGCGCGCATTGCATTGCTGCTCCTTTTTGGCGGCATATGATCCGTTAATTTACTGGCACTGGCGCTTAATCAGCCTTCGGTACTACTAGTACAGTCAGTGATAACTAATAAGTAAGCATATGGGATGCAGCTCGATCGGCTCCATCAAGCATTGAGGGAGACCCTGCATGTTGTCATGGGGTATGCTATATATCAGTCTATATATTGTACATCAGTGCTATATCGTGAGCCGGCCGGCCGCTTGATAATACTTTGGGCATCTGATTTTCGTCAAGAGATGGAAAACACCGAAAAGAAAAAATAAAGTCCGAAACATACCACTAACGCGATTCTGAAATGCCGCCTTTGCACGCAATCTGAAGGCCGCCTCAAGCACTAGCACATTACTGCACACAAAATGGCTTCACGTACTACTGCAATCATATCAGCTTTGTGAACGGTCCTGCGCGACAAATCTATTGATTTTCATGCACAACCAAACTAACTAGCTAAGCCACGCTCTTCGCTGCACCAGCCGAATTTTGGTTCGAGGATAGACGCGATTTTCGGAGATCGTGAGTTTTTTTTTGAAAAAGGCATGGTTTAGGTTTGGATGCAATTTTGCGAAACCACGAGATCAAGAGGTTGTTTTTGCAAAAAAAAAACGGTAGAAGGGCCTCACCGTAATTTTAGAATTTGACGAGGGTGTTTTCGTGAAGACGATGACGTGGCGCTCTGCCCTCCCAGCATTCTCTTCGGCTTTAAAGAGGAGTATATATATATTCACCCAAAAACTTAAGAGATTTTTGCAAAAACTCACCTACATGTAGAGGAGTTTGTCAAAAATCCCACATAAATCTTAAAATTCGTTAAAATTCACCCGCAAGTTCTATATGGTTGCAAATCCCCCCTCCCCCTCAGCGGCCAATTTAATTGCTAAAGCTCCTAAAAGTCAAGATCGCTAACATATATGGTTGTCTCTAGCTGAGGGGATCACGTTTAAGTTCATTCAGACCACGAGAATCCACCCATGGAACCGCAACATCGACGATCGTCCCTGGTTGTCCTTCTTTATTGTCCCTTTATCCTCCCGCTCTTGCATCGCATTTTGTTCTCCCGTGCTTGACTCGTGCCCTACCCTGCGCTGCCACATCTTACCTACTCATAATCCACTAAACTATCAACTAAAATTGCCACGCAAGCGCCATGTAGGAGCTTCAACGGGTAAATTGGCCCTTTTGATAACTTTGCGGGTGGGTTTTTAATAAACTTTGACATTGACAAGAATTCTTTACGGGTCAATTTTTTCATGTGGAAAGCGAGCCCACATATTAAGGGCCACTTAATATAACGTTTATACCTACGGACATGATTTTTTTTAAAAAATTACAAAAAAAACTTTCCCTTTTAACGACAAAATGGTCAGAAGTGAACAACAACCAATTACGATAAAAAGACGATTAGGACGATTAGTCATGGGCAATGATGACTAATCGTATGGTTCTATAAACTCTGACAATGTAAACTGGTTAGGAGACATGACAGTTTCCGACGTAATGAACTTGAAACGATTATTAGCGTATCTGGCAACTTACGACAGTTGTCCAAGAGATGCGGCGGTTCAAGATTCAATGAAGACACGTGTGCGAAGACAAAAGGCATCTTTAACGGTATTAACTGCCACCCTTTAGATATGTATAAGTAGGGAGGCCCGTGTACCCGAAAAAATTTCATTCTTGTAACTCTCTTTCTACCTACGGCAATAAAGTCTATGTTTAATTGTGCTCTTTTGTTTTATTTTTCAAAAAGTTCAATAGGAGACCCGAGCCTCGATTGTTGACGTACATGTACGTTGTTTTAAAAAAAATCCAGAAACTCAAATAATTGATAAAATACGACAATCTCAATTAGAGGCTAAAATCTCGACCCACCGACGCCAAACCCAGACTTAAATGGACCGCCCAATCGAAGCGTTACAGAGATAGAAGTAGAACATCCTAGTTCCCTGGCGGTGACGTACCGACCGACCTATATAGTAAAACAATGCCCTACGGCTACGAAGGCATGCGCCAGTTCTCCTGTCCTGCGTTGGTTGTGATTGTGAAAAAGGCGCTGCTGCAGGTATCAATCACGTCTTAGCTTGCATTTGCATGCAAGTCGACGGATCGCGAATTATTGGGCATGCAGCGCTTTGGTCACTGCCGCACAGACACGCGTGGCGTCTCCGTGCCGGCTGAGCCCGAGAGCGCCTAATCTAGAAAAGGAGCGCGCGCCATGTTGAAGGCTGTACTGCCGCCACCTGAGCCGTCCCTCTCCGCCTCCGGTGCGCCCTCTTGTCTGTCTGCATTCTGCAGCTCCGCGCGATCGCTGGCTGCACGCACGTACAGGCCAAGGCCAGTGGCCACCACCGCCCACACCGCCACTCGTACGATACGTCGCACCGCATGGTTCGCCCCTGTTGCTCTCACTTTCCTGTCCCCAAAAGATCATCATCATGGCGTCATGGTTGCGTTCGCGCGCGGCTGCGGCGAGTCACCGCCCGGGCGGGCCGTTGAGTTGGAGAGGATGATGCGAGATGCTTGGTGTTTTCCGGCTCATGCTGGGGGTTGGCCGAGCACGGTGCCGCGCGGCCCAGAGACCAGTAGTGGGTTGAGGCTTCACAGTAACGATATCGCCATAACCCATAATTGAATGCTTTTTTGTTTTTTAAAATTGGTTTTACCGGGTTAAAAATCAGTAGAAAATCGAAGAAGTTTGAATTCAAAAATTTTGAACTCGACGGTCAAACAACGGCGAAAATAATCGAATCGAGCGATTTTCACCGATTTTTGAACGGTTTTGTTCGATAATCACCGAAGGAAAATTAAAAAATCAAGAAAAATTATTAAAAAAATAAAAAAGTCTTAATTAATCTAAAAACACCTCAGAGAAATTTAAATAATTTTAGAATTCATTTAGTACTTCTGGAAAATCAAAAACAACAATTAATGAAAAAGAATAGAGGCACTATCAGATTTTTATAAAAATTTAAAAGCTTGATAATGCTCTTAAACTTTAATAGTATCATAAAGAGCTCCCAAGAATCATGTAGCAAAATTTTTAGAAATATTATACTTCATTTAGTGCCCCTAGAAAATAAAAAACAAAAGAGCATATACAATGATAGTAGCACTGTTAGAATTTAAAAAAATACACTTGTCTGATCATTATCTGAAATTTTTTAAAAATCATTAGCTTTGCCACCGAACTTCACACAAATTTTTTTAGAAATATTAGACTTCCTTTAGTATCCCTAGGAAATCAAAGATAAAACAGTATATAAAAAGATAGCACTCTTAGAATTTTTAAAAAATACATAGATCTGATAATCATTTAAAAATTTTACACATCATTAGCTTTGCCTCAGGACAACACACAAAAATTTTCATAAAACTCTTTGATAGATTTTTCTAAATTTGCATCTGAATTCCACTTGTTTGTTAAGTGGTTTTATATATCAAACCGGCTCGATACGATCGATAATCATGATATTCATGCGATTATCGTTGATATTGCGAACCCTTGAGGGAGCGGTGGACTATAGGCTGCCGCAGCAGGTGCAAGGATTTCATTGTTGTGGTCGACGCGCTGCAGGCCTGCAAGAGGGAGGCAGGCGGGGTTGCCTTGCCAACCGCGCGGCCCAAGTGGAGCTGAGGCGGCCGGCGAGCGGTGCAGATGGGAAAGTTGTGATAGAAGGATAGGTCCCGACCTTTCGATGAGAGGGGGATAGATTCGATTGAGTGGAAAAAGACGTTGGCGATCCGACTACACCGTCCCCAGACGATGCGCCTTAGCCATCGTTACACCGACTCCCGAAGTTGTTATTGATCTTGCTGGTGCACGATCAACCTGACCACGAAGGCCTTTGTCCCTGCAAGCAATCGAAGAACACGCAAGAACAAGATGAACAAGCAACTGAAATTAGAATTGAAACCACTAGTTCATTCAGAATCACAGAAGAGGGGTTTCCGATGACAAGTAATTCGGACGGTTTAGCCAACACGCGCGATTACAAGAAGTAGCAACTGCTATCTTTGATCTAAAAGAAAATCCACCATCTAATGGTAGCGGCTGGCTGTTTATATTGTGGAGAGGCGTCTAGGAACCCTAGGGTGCTGCCTTAAGTGGGCTTTCCTTGTTACAAGGCCAAAGGTCCACTTTTGACTCGGACTAAAAAAACAACGCTGCTTGATTGGACAATTCCCGTCGATTCAGAAGGAGTTTGGATGTGATTCCAAATCCGTTGGAAAGTAGACTTGATAAGCTTTCAGTGAAGTACAAGAACGCCCAAAACCGAGTCCGGATGTAGCCGTGGCGGCCAAAACAAGTCAGCCCTGTCCTGGAGTCGAATCTGAACCCAACTCGTGCACTTCTCTTCTATCCTTCATCTTGGTTGGTTCCTCACCCAAGTTCCTAAGGCAAAGGACATCATCACAAGAATTAAATAGCATTTCATCCATTAAAATATTCGTATGAAGCCCGAGGAACGCATTCACCTGGTAATTGAGTTGACGTACGCAAGCTCGAGTAATCGGTCCTTGTATTACAGCAACAGGGACCGATTGATGTGTAGGTGATGGATTTACAGGTGTGACTATATCCATAGAAGTGATGTCCTCATCAAGTTGGAGGAGTTTTTGTCTTTTGGCCTAATTGTTTTTTGCAACTTTGCCTTCGCCTTCTATGCGAATGAAATTATAAATTTATCCTCTTTCTCGACCGTAGAGGGTTCGGTAGGTGATACGTGTCTCTACTACGGTATAGGATTGCATCAGGTCCAATTGCCGCGGTGTGGGAGCACGGTAAGGCCACCTGCCACAGTTAGGGAGCAAAGTTACGATCGAAAGGTGCTTCTATGCATCGAATTATTATCTATCCTTCATTTATGCTTTAATATTTATGTAACTTTAAAATGATACATAGAAGCATCTCTCATTACAATTTTGTTCGCATGGAGATCAAATTTACACCAAAAAAAAAATTGAGCCAAGAGCTTGAAAAAAAAATACTTCAAGTTGGAGACGGCCGAGCAGAATTGGCAGTTTGCCACCGTCTGACGTTCTCGAACGGTGCTTCCATCAGCTTGTGGGAACCTGATCGGTTGTTTTAGTTTCGGCCTTTTCTCTCTCCAGTGACAGTGAGTCTCCACGCCTCATCCTGCTGCTTCGGATAAATATGGACGCAAAGACACTACCTAGCTAGCTACACACGCAACGAATGCACATACAGGCGTTGAGCCAGACGGCGTTTGCTGATAAGGACAACTCTGGGAGGCCATATGCACACACTGCTGGGAGTGGGAGTGATTCTCTTCACGTCGAAAAAGACCGAACCACTCGTCATATACAGGCGCAAGTCCAGCAGCACTTGCTTGTCAGCTACTTGGGGTGCTAGTGCTACTGCTATACGGATGAGGAAAGGCACGGCGCATCTTGGCATATGTTGCTCATGCTGTCATGCATGCAGAGGAGCAGAAAACAAGCAGATATATAATTGCTTGCTCGGAAATTATGCCAGATTTGGCGCGCTGTCATGCAGTAAGTACTGTTTCAGTTGGGGCATGTCAGCATGTGGCTGAAGATGCTCTCTATCCTGGAGCCTGCTTTCGTTTTTGTTCTGTGGCCGTGCCCATGGAACTTCCAATTGTAAGGCATCGTACTGGTAGGTGGCAGGTGCATCGACTCGACTCTCGAGAAGAAAAGGAACTAGTGTGTGCAGATGTGGATCGACTCGACTCTTTAATATTTATTTTTATTTTTATTTTCAAAACTATGCGTCCGAAAAAAAAATGACAAAAATGCCTCCCCGTCGCCCCCATACACGGGCGATTTGACCCGCGCCGTCTGCTGCTCCAAGCCTGCCCGTTAGCGCCGTCTGGTGGGCCCCCCTGTCGCCCGAGACAGGGGCGACCGGGCGCAGGCCTTTTTTTTTTAGTTTTGTTTTGTAATTACTATATGCTTTTTAATATAAACCTCGTAACTTTTGCTAGGAGTGTCCAAATTAAATGAAACTTGTTTCTAAATTTAAATTTTGGAATGAAGAATTAGAGTGTAAAATAAAAATCCATGTGTTGTTTGCAGAAATTTTTTTTTATTTGAGTTCGAATGCTAGGCTCTAACTGTGGATTGTGAAGGAATTATAATGTGTGTTGATCCATAATTCATGAAATAAATAGAATAAGTTACTACAACCTTATGCACTTCATTTTTGCAAAAATATCTAAATATGATTGCATTTTGAATAAAAGATGGCTAGTTTAAACCCTTTATAACATTCATTGTTCGAGCGATTAGAGTAATGTCTCGAACGACCTCAAAACTTGACAGAACCAGCTTTGTTGCATTCTTGGGCTTGCATAGGTTACAATTATGTAAAAATATTTAGATGTCACTTTAGGTCGCACTATTTTATTGTTGTCCTAACATGCAATCGGTAAAACATGAAAATTGCCGTATCTTTCGCAAACGATGGTAAAACTCGATGAAATCAAATCGATTTAACCGAAAATGCTATAACCTATCTCGATGGAGAAAAATAACATCATTTGGGACAAGCTGAGCAAGAGGACATATACGAGCCCTCCGGACGGTGAGCATACTCTTGAAGGTTGGGCCGCACTGCTTATTACGACTTAAAACTAAAAGGAGTACCACGAACAGAGAAAACCAAAGTTAACACCAGACGTCTATTGAGTGCTTCGAGGCCACTTCCCATTCGCCCATGCCTCCGTGGGCTTCTCCGCACGCCGCGCCTCTCTCGCTTCCTTTCTCTCTCGGCCTCCTTCTCCTCCGCTTCCTTCCTACATGCCTCCTCGCGTGCGGCATCGCGTTGTTCTTGAAACCGCCGTGAACTCATCCTGCCGGTTGGCTTGGTCAAGAAGCCGTTGGTCCTCGGGTTGATCTCCGTATCAAACCACCGCTCAAATTCACACAATGGCGGAGGTGATCGCATGAAACGTAAATTAGCAAAGTTTCATTCACAAATATTATGTAACCCGTACGATTGTTACCATGCGGCGATCCTTCAGGCTCTTCTCCGGCGGATCGAAGGCGTAGTTGCGGCACTTCCAATACCTCCTCTTCCAAGTTGAAATTTCCCAAGAGCGGACAAGCTCGCAAAGATCTCCGCACATACACATGGGTGCTCTGACTCCACGAGGTAGGAAGAGATCTTGGCACGCTAAATTCATGGGCATGCACTTGCTTCTTCCTTTGCCTTCCCTTACCCTTTGCACTTGCACGCCTCGGCATTTTCGATTGATGCTCACCTCTATTCTTTCTCCCGCTATTCTTTGCGAGACCGCTTGTGAGAACGAATGTTATAAAGGCGATATCGCCGGGTATGGAGCGATCGCCTCATATTTGGGCGATCGCCCCATGTAAGCGATCGCCTCACATTAGGCGATCGCCCTACTATAGGCGATAGGTGTACCAAACGTTGGTGTGTTGTCACGTCGTGTGGCATAGGCAAGCAATGCATAAATGATTTGAACAATTTATAGTGATAACGCTGTCATGTTACTAACTCGGGAGTTATACAATGTCTTCTTGAACGTAAAGCCATTAAAAAATACATCCGCACAACAAGTCAATCACGCCACGCTTCCTAATCGCCCGTGGGGTAGGTGAGTGACGACGGCGACGGACGTCCCTCCTAGGCCGACCTGCGCGCAGCGTAGAGTAGTCGGCGGTGGCGAGGCCAAGTCCCGTGGCGGCGCACCGAGAGCCGAGAGGGGTCGAGGTAGTCGGTCGAAAGGTACTCCTCCAGGTCGAACTCGTCGTCGAAAGGCTCGTCGAAACCACCCTGGGGTCCTGCTGGGGCGCGGGACGACGAGGGAGCCTCCGCAGCTTCATCGCCCCATCGCCGCTGCGTGGGAGCGTGAGCGAGGAACCGGCGGTAGAGCGAGACGCGAAGGAGCCTCCCAGCCCATCGCCCCACCGCTGCTGCGTGGGAGCGTAGCGAGGAACCGACGGGTAGGGCGAGACGCGAAGGAGCCTCATCAGCCCACCGCCCCCTGCACTGCGTGGGGCGTGACGGGCACCGAGGGGTAGGGCGAGTCTTTGGGGCGAGTGGCGTGGTGTCTTTGCGTCCGCCGACGCGTCTCGCGCCCTCGGCGGTGGCTAAGCGAGCCAACCGCCTCACCATAGCGAGGACCCGACCCAAGTCGTCTCGGACTCGGCGGTGGTCACCAGATGCCCCCTCTAGGCGCGTCAACATGGACACGACCTCCACCTCAATCTCCGCCAAGAGCTGAATCTGCATGTAACGCCGATTGGTATTACGTAAGTTAGATGAAAAGACGTGCCCATGTAGGTTCGATTGCGACACTTACCGAGGCGTTGTCCTCCGGGACATCTGTGAAGGGTACGTGTCCGCTATCGATGCATGCCGTCGACGACGGGTCTTGGTGTGTACCCACCGAGGCGAGTCGCGGCGAACCACTCCATGTAATTGATCGTACATGTCATGGTCGTACGGCCGGTCTCGGTGACCCTCTCGTCGAGTGCGGCGTCCCACTGCAGGCCCATGGCTGCATACGGTGCGCGAACTGAGAGCCCACCGCAGCACCCATCCGGGTCATCCTGCAATGCAAAAACAGTAAGTACACACCACATTAATTTCGCAAAGATGCGGAGTAGTAGGATCAGGGCAAGTACCTGTGAGCGCCACGTGCGACAACGTGACGAGGCGGCAAAGGAAAGGATCGAACAGCCGAGCCGCCGCAAAGACTCGGTCGCGGGAGTACTCCTCGACACAAAGGTCAAAGACGAGCACCTTACGGGTGAGCCAAAGGCCTCATCTCGCGTGCAAAGCACGGAGACCCGTGAGGTGCTTTCGGGCGTGACGTCGACGCAGCAGGCGCGCCCACCGCACGCCCTCGCCGTGGAGGCGGTCGAACTCCCGAACGAACTCCCCGATAGGACCTCCTCACTG
Organism: Otatea glauca; assembly: GCA_036346275.1. Taxonomy (NCBI): domain Eukaryota; kingdom Viridiplantae; phylum Streptophyta; class Magnoliopsida; order Poales; family Poaceae; genus Otatea; species Otatea glauca. The sequence continues at coordinate 60,966,717 of CM070721.1, forward strand.
CCGGTCGCGAACCTCCGCCGCGAGGAAATAAGAAATGGCGAAGGTTATTCAAGTGCGTTAGTGGGGAAAAGATACGAGGAGCATACCGCTGTCGGACCCGAGGGGCCCATGGTGGGCCATCCACCGGTCATCTCCGTAAAGCTCCTCGGTGCGGTGTCGTGTCAACAACAGCTGCCGACGGAGAAGCGCCCCAAGACCACAATCGGAGGAGTAGGGCGCAACGACATCGTCGCGTCGTGCTCGCTGAGAGACGGCGCCGCATGCACCTCAGACGTCGCCGCAAGCACACCGAGGCCCACGACCACCGCATCACTTGTTTACAAGGGGGGAGTTAGACGTGCTCCGCTGAGACGAGATTGGAACTGAGTGTGTTACCTCATCCACCGGGGTGTCGGCGATGTGCTGGGCGTACTCGATCAGGTGACGGTCCACCGTGTTCCCATGGGAGGACGGGAACATCACCCAACCGAACAACAACAGGAGGTATGCCTCCAAGTGGCGGGCCACGTCCGCCTCCTCCGCGTGCGGGTGGAGAAGCTGAGCCTGCAGCGTTCGCAACAAACATTATCGAGAACTTGGCGCTTCTATTTTAATTCTCAAAGAAAGAGGTACTCACCGTGAATCGGCGCGACCACGCCTTCGTCGGTCCGTGGCGCCGGCCTCCCTAAGGGCCGGTAGGGGGCTGCCGGGGTGCCGCCGCACCTCGGCAAACGCGCGACAACTCGGCGTGCCACGTGATTTGAGGCGTCGTGCGGCACGATCACTGGACCCGCATGGGGAGGCCTAAGAGGTACGACACGCCCCGCAGCGTCGAGCCATCTCTCCGCACGGAAGGTGGAACGTGTGCGTCTCCGGTCTCCACCGGTCCACGAGTCGCGCCGCGAGGACCGATCGTCACCGAATCATGGGACCTCCTTGCCCGCTAACGGGCGATCCGCTCCACCATCCTACAAAGAGGAAGTAAGCCACCGCCGCAACTTTGCATGTAGTGCAATGCGTCGTTAAATTGCATTCACGGTAAGTACATGTACGTAAAGAGTGCAAGCGTTGGCGCTTACCGTGGAACCCGGCGTGGGTCGATGCGGCGGCTCGTTGGGCACCCGAGGTCGGAGTGTCCCTAGCTCTCGGTTCTCCTCTGCGGAGTACCTAGACCGGTGGTCGATCGACGGTCACGCCCAGCACTCGAGGCAAGGTCGCGCCATCGTGGCCTGTTAGAAAGCAAATACAACAAATTTGTCAGTAATTACATGTGCACACAAAATGAAATGCGAAATAACTAATTGTACCATACTCATCAAACAATACAACCGAAGTGCAGAGAGCCAAAACAAACTCATATTACAAACATACGAAAGACAACGACATGTTCGACGAGGCACACAACGTCGAGAATTACATTATCCTCATAGCTACTAACTGGAACATCGGAGAATTACATGATGCGAACAACAACTTACTAGTACATTGAAAATTACATCGAACATTACAACGTACATTACAACTTACCGGTCCATTGAAAAATACAAGATGGGAACAACATGGAAAGTTACATTATCCGCGGTTGCGACGCGCCTCAGACTCGTCCATATCGTTCCGAATGCGCCTTGTCCTTCGACGCCCGACCTTCATCTTCAACATTCGGATGTCCGGTACCCATCGATGGTCCGGAGAGGGGGCTGTTGTGAACGATCCATCCACTCGGTACCCGTACACCTCATGATGCCACGTGTTGAGAACGCTCTGCTTGTAGTAGTACGGGAGATGAGCGGACGGCAGATTGATGCGTCTCGGCGGTGCGGCAATGACGCAGCGACACCGGCAAGTGTAGCAGCGTGGTTTCGGCAGAGCACTCGCAATCACCGCTCGGAGTATGCACGATGGGAAGTCCTCTCCGGTGGCACCCTGCGACCTCGGTCACCGCATGCACGTGGTATCTCCGTTCCACGCCACTCTCGGTGTAACCCGATGTGTCTGCGCCTTTCTTGTTTTCTTGGACATATAGGTAGACACAACAGCTTGAGTACGACGATCGATTGTCCGACATACATGCTTTGGAGGTCTTGTATCGCTCAATGAAATATCTCTGTGTCCCTAATAAGACACCTCAACTATACCCACCGATGGAAGGCATCCGGTGCCTTTCATTACCCAGATTGTAAATCTCCACTGTGTTCGTTGTCATGATCCCATAACGCGAGCCGCCTCGTCGTGCGTAGGGACCATTTATCCAAAGGCTCATGTCGTATCCAATCGGTGAAACTCTTTATCTTTGTACCGCCTCGCCGGATGTTTGGGGTGCATCCGCTTGCAGCGCATATAAAGGTCGTGGGGTCCTCTCCTTGCTCATGGTACACCATCGGGTTCCTTGATGAACTAGCGGTACCTCCGGGATCCATTGATTGCTTCTTCGTTAGTTCGCCCAACGCCTTCCAAAGCGCGTCGAACTTCCTCCGTTGGTTCTGTTTGCACAGCGCTTGAACATGTTCATAAGCTCCTTGTTCTGAATCGACGGAAAAATTGGCACCCATGTGCCTCATGCACCACCGCCTCGATCCGCCACTTTGTTGCTCCCACGACGACGGACCCTTGTTGCATATCCACGATCGCCCTTAGCAGCCTCGCATGTCGGTCATGGATGACACAAACATCGAACCCGCCGAGAACAATCGCCACTTCACTCTTTCAAGGAACCGATACCGGCTCCGTGTTTTCCCCCTCCACGAATGCCAACGCAACCGTAGAACTCGGTTGTTGGCATCCACCGCGATCGCAGATTAGAATCGCCCTTGTACTTCCCGTGAGGAATGTGTCGTCCATGCAAAGGACCGGTGACAATCTTAACGCATTTATGCATGCGCCAGGCGAAGAATGCACGCCGCAATACCCACTTCGGTGCACGCACCACCCGCAGGAACTCCGCAAGGTCGATGGATGTACCGGATTTCTTTGTGCGATTGCCACGAGCAAGTGGGAATATTCTCGTCACGAAGCCTCGTGACGTCCCGAACCGTATTTCCAGAGCTGTCCTTTTGCTCTCCATGCCTTTGCGTAGCTAATCTTGTCTCAAACCTCTCCTCCACGGCTGTGATAATAGATCGAGGTGCAGATGGGGATTGTCCACGATCCGACCATAAAACACATTTGCCACCCAAGTGGACGACAGATTGCGGTGTCCCTGCTCCGCTTCTTCCAGCTCGCAGTTATGCTCCATCACTATGGAGCATTTCCAGTAGTCCGTCCACTTCCCCTGGTATGCATGCACCCGCAATGGGCACGAATCAACTACGCACTTCACGTCGTAGTCCTTCTTGCTGGACTTCACAACCCTGAATTGCCGCCTGAGAGACATTGCCCAGTACTTCACCGCATCCATCACAGCCTCCTTGTCTTTATATATGGCCCCCTGCGTCACCTCATTCTCACGATACTCCCATGCATCAATGTTCCCTTCATTCATCGTTAGGTCTTCGAAATTGTAATTGGTCCACGCACCAGGGATAGGCACCTCAGGGGCGTTGTCCTCCTCGTCGGAGTGCTCACCATCAGGGACTTCCTCATCCGCACGGTCCTCCTCTTCCATCAGGTCAACAATGTCCTCCACCTCCTCCCCCTCGTTGGCCACCCCTCGCCTCCACCACTGTCTCCTCTGCCCCGGTCCCTTCGCCACCGCCAGCCTCGTGCTCCTCGTCTCGGGCTCCTCGCCGCCTTCCTCTTCGCATCCTTCTACATTTGATGTCCCTCCGCCGTAATGTCCACCCCGACATCACGAACTTGCGACACCGATGAAGCTACCGGTAGCATCAGACCAACAACATGAGCGCCAACCCCGCTCTGGCAAAAACCAACATAACTCCTCCATGTTGACGCCGAGTTAATAGGAATCAACTCTCCGTAAAACGGTCTTGCGCTCGGCTCACTACGCTCGACCCACAACCGAACATCCGGGCATCCAAATCCGAACATCCGAGACATCCACTCCAACAAACCCTCAGATGTCCTATCGCTCGATCTCGCATATGCCCTGCACGACTCTTGAAAATGATGATAGATCCACCCCATCCGCCCGTGCTATCTCCCCATCTCCATAAAATATTTGGAAATACAATTTCTCCGACATGTTTAACGTCCGACGGAAAAATATTACTCTAAAATACAATACATCCTGAAATTTCTAAAACTAAATACTACATTAAAGTTCTAAATATGAATCATGACATTAAATTTCTAAACAACACTATCCAAGAAATTGTAAACGCTACACAATCCTAAATTTTCTAACACTACAATAAATTTGTAACGTACTTAATACTATACAGTCCTGAAAATTCTAAAAACTAAATACTACATTAAAGTTCTAAATATGAATCATGACAAGAAATTTCTAAACAACACTATCCGAGAAATTGTAAACGCTACACAATCCTAAATTTTCTAAACACTACAATAAATTTCTAACACTACAATAAATTTGTAACGTACTTAATACTATACTGATCCAAAAATTCTAAAACTAAATACTACATTAAAGTTCTAAATATGAATCATGACAAGAAATTTCTAAACAACACTATCCGAGAAATTGTAAACGCTACACAATCCTAAATTTTCTAAACACTACAATAAATTTCTAACACTACAATAAATTTGTAACGTACTTAATACTATACAGTCCTGAAAATTCTAAAAACTAAATACTACATTAAAGTTCTAAATATGAATATGACAAGAAATTTCTAAACAACACTATCCGAGAAATTGTAAACGCTACACAATCCTAAATTTTCTAAACACTACAATAAATTTCTAATACTACACTAAATTTGTAACGTACTTAATACTATACAGTCCTCAAATTTTTTAAAAACTAAATACTACATTAAAGTTCTAAACGCTACACAATCCTAAATTCGACTAAATATTACATGCTACATTAGAATTCTAATAACAAATAGTCCTACAGAATTTTCTGAAGGACCGAAATAGCGAACAGAGGGGGGGGTGAATGGTCGCAAATAAAAATTCCCCCAAAATACTCCAACAAAAACCTCGACAAGATCGCTCAAAAGGAATTGTGAAAAACCCGAAAAACTAGACAACTATGTGTACCCCAAGCTTGCATGGATAAGTACCATAAAATATGTAGGGATTTTTGAGTCACAATCCTGGTTGTCTAGTGTCCAAGATAAAGAGGAATCAATTCAAACTCTTGCTTTTAGAAAGGACATCAATTCAAATCACAAAAGTCACTTTCGGAAAAGCAAAGCAGAATTCCCAGAACTTGTCCTCAATTTGCACAGGAGGTTGGTGGGTTTCTGTAGCTCACAAAATTTTGAGACTTTTTCTCCTGTGAGCATCAGAGTCTTGAAGAACTTCACCAAATTTCTCCTCAAAAGCCTTACAGAAAAACACGAAAAATCGAAGAACACAGTCTGGTCAAGAACTTCGAGCAGAACGTTTGGGGCTCGGTTTTCACCTCATGGCGCCCAAACGGTACAACAAGTGAACTCCAAAATTTTTCTGCAAGCGGATATCAGAGTCCCGCACCTCCTCCAACAAGAATCACTCAAAAGGATTTTTCTATATTTTTACAAAATCAAACACTGACTGCTGCGTGAAGAACAAGTTCAGAACAAAGTTGGAACTTGGAAGAAAAGATGTTCTCTACTCAATCCAAGAGTGCAAAAGAGATGTAAAACCATATGAACACACTCAAAACATCCAAGAACAGCAGCATTTAGAAGGAGGAGGCAAATCCAAATTACTTGAAAGTAAATTGCGGGAATGTAATTGCGGGAAAGTAAATGCTGAATTTAAATTATGTAAAGTAAAGACATAATGTAAATGCGCAAAATAAATTCAGAGGTGGATGAATAAAACTTTCATTTCAGGAAGGGGAGGTTACAAAGCCTCACATTCATGTGGGCAAAGCTCAAATGAGCATCAAAAACCTCAACACCTTAAAGGAGAGGAGGCTACCCTCCACCCCTATTTATACTACTCTTGGGCCACCTACCACCCTTGGATGAGTCCTCAACCTAGAGCACTCATCTAAGGGCTAGGATTAACCCACACACACAGCCATGCAAGGCTAACCCAAAACCCACACACATACCGGGTTTTCTTGCACGGTTTTCAAAGCATACTACCTAGACCCGCTAACCTATCAACTAGACCGCAATCCGACGGCCCTCATTGATCCACGCGCATCTAGCTAGCATCAACTCTTTCCTTGTCTTCTTGACTTGCCCGGACTCCGTCTCCGATCATCTTCCGCGATCTCCCAACCGTCTGGACCTCCGACGCTCTCGTCTAGTCCGGTCATCCTTCGCCTCACCATGACCTAGCACCGTCGTCCTGCAACCATCAAAAACAAGGAAACTCCTCACATAGCAATGCCCACAAAGATGTGCAATAAACCATGCAACTCATCACTACCGCGTCCATACGACCGGTACTGCCACTCCTGGCAAAGACAACTCAAATTGCTTCATTTTGAAAATCAATCCAAATCAAACTCAAACTTGAGCACACCTTGCTCAAATAAAGTCAAATACTCATCACAAATATGGATGGACCTCCACATGGTCCTTCATTTTCTAAACACTACAAAATCGTAAAATTCCTAAATAATAGATTTATAAAATTTGTAAAAAATACCTTCGCAAAACGACGAATCGACTTTTTTCCCCTTTTCTTCTTCTTTCTCTTCTTTTTCTTCTTCTTTTTTCTTCTTTTTCTTCTTCTTTCTCTTCTTCTTCCTCCTTCTCTTTTCTCTTTTCTCTTCGTTTACTTCTGCCTCGGCTGAATGCCTGCGTCGAGCGAGGGGGCGAGGTTTGAAGGCCGCCTGTCGCCCAGCTCGGCGATCGCCTGTCTCGGCGATGTGGGGCCCACAGTGTAACGGCTCTTTTTACCGCTTGCTCTGCCGACGGCGATGCACATATCGCCCGTGTATGGGGCGATCGCCCCATACACGGGCGACGGGAGTATAGTTTTGCAAAAATTTGATTCGGACGCATAGTTTTGAAAAAAAGAATAAAAATAAATATTAAAGAAAAAAAATTCCCAGTTTCTTGGCCACAGGTGGTGAAGTGATGATGGGCATCCAAATTAATCAATTGCTCACAGCTCGTGATCTGCAATTGAAGTCTGTATCTATAATTAAGCTAGCACGCAAAGGGAATTGTTCCAAGCTGCACGCCCAAATATCTCGCCTCACTGACAGGGGCGGAGCCAGCCCAGGCCCAGGCCTCGGGCCGGCCTGGGCTGGCCCAAATTTTACTAGCATTTTGTATAGACTTTCAATGGCTTTTGCATAAGAATTTTGGGCAAGGCCTCGGGCCCAGGCCCGGGTGGCCCGAGGCCTGGCTCCGCCCCTGCTCACTGACCATGGTAATTACGTCTAGTTTGGAAAAGAAGAATTTTGTAATATACCCGAATAAAGGCGTGAGATACGTGTATACATATACACTAGCCAATTTTATGTACAACTGTGTTGCTAGATATTATAATATATACATTTATATCGACGTATAGCTGTGTACACTGTACTTATTACTACCACAAGTGACAAATTTATATCGTTTTGGATATATATATATACAATCAAACATTCAAAACTTTAGCTATTTATATCTTTTTAAATATGAGCAGTGCTTCAATGCTTTTCCTCATAATACAAGTTGCACAAATCTTGAAGCAAGCGAAGGGGCAAGTAATCACCATCTAACATTCATTCATGCTTTAATATTTATGCAACTGTCAAAAAGAAAAGTATGGAAGCACCTCTCTTTAAATATTAATACTGGATACATGACAATCATATGTGTAGATTTTTCTTTAGAAGTACTCTCATAATATTAAAATTTTATTGAGTTTTATAAATATAATAGTCATGTGCCCGTGCGTTGCAACGAAAACTCAATTTGTGACAAAATTTATTTGCAAAGAACACTAACTTTAGTTATGTTTCAATAGTAGAAAAAGTTTGTTCCTCCGAAGAGATTTGACTATCGGGTTAAATCCTCTTTCATCTCAACCGTTCATGTTAGATCCAACAAATCAAGTACTCTGAAGAAAAATGGATGATCGTCACCAACTCTTAATTAGAATTAGTAGAGAGATATCAATCCTTACCATTGAAGGAGGAGAAAGTTATTGTCTTCCTCTTGCAGGAAATCTTCTTGCTTCTTGCACGCAGCCTTTCTCTTCTCTTCCTGTATGTGTATCCACAACCGACCGGCCTGTCCTCCTGGAGATGAGAGTGGGTGCCCTCTGATGGGGAGTAAATGAAAGCAGAAGGCAGCGTACGCAGGCGGATGGAAGCTAGGTCTCCCCGACATCTTCGTGATTGGCACATGATTTGGTTGCGTGATTCTTTCCTTTTAATCTATGCATTTCCTGATATGATGAGATAGAATTCCCGTATTATGGGATATAGTGAGTATATCCTTCTATCCATGCAGGATATGATGAGAAAATCTTTCTATTTATAAGATATATGAATAACATCCTTCCATAGTAAGAACATGTGAATAGAGATATGCTAAAATAATATTTTTATTAAAAAAAGATATGATAAAATCCTTTCATCTAAGATATGATTAAATCCTCTTCTATCTCAACCGTTCATGTCAGATCCAACGAATTGGATACTCTAGAGGAGAACGGACCACTATTACCAACTCCTAATTAGAAGTAGTAGAGATTAGAATAGAAATTATTGGTCAAAATGACATTTTAATGACCGTGTTGATGTTCACAAACAATATATATCTGTGACTGGATGGAGTATACAACTCCAATGCTCACCATAGAAATACAATTGCATTCCTTGTACTCCAACTGTAACAACTCTTGTGTAGTCATATCTGAACCCAATAGATCTGAACCATTATAATCCAAGTCCATGAAAAATTGACGTTGTAACTCTTTTTCTTTTTTCTCTCAAATTAACGTGAGCATTCGTAGCCCTCCGGACTCGGGAGCAACTTTTTCTATCATTTTAAGCTCTCGACACAGTGGCTCCCGTGCTAGTGACGAAAAATGAAAGCTGAGCTTATCTCGTCTTATCACGCGCGGTAAAGGCTCTTTCTCACACGTAACATCGATGCTTGCTTCCCAACGCTGGGGACGAACTAGGAAGTATACTCCAGCGCTAAGCTTTTGACTGGATCTAGGACATGATCAGTGAAAGACGAGGCTGCAAACTGGATTTTCACGGGAGCAAAAGATCTTAAAAAAATTCGTCCAACGGTATAATTGATTCCTTCCTCTCTTTCTTCCCTACCTTTTCTATTCACCCTTCCTCTGTATCCTCTTCCTGATGGTGCAGCCTGTTGTACCATTACACTCTTATTTCTTTTCCTATCTAATATAATCGCAGCTTGTCTGACTTTCAAAAAAAACATGAGTTCGATCTGGTTCTACCATGTGCTGCACACACATATATAGTACAACACTATACGCAGTTTAGAGCGAAGAGAATGGATTAGTGATGCGACGAAGATGTTGCAATGCATTCTCCGAAGGACTTGGTCATGCGATGCAGGCCCCAGAGGGATTTTGCTACCAATATACTAACGCTGCCAACTATATATATACCAATATACTAATAGATTGTTTAGGAATTATGCAAGAGCTAGCTAGCTGTATCGATCGGATGGTTCCAACATGGAGATCGATGCAATTGAGGCAATTGCTCCAGCATCACATCCCACACAGATCGCTGATTAATTAATCCTATTCCATCCACTCGCTGGTGCGACGTCGGTCTCAACCTTTTAAAATCTTCCATGTGTGCTTGGACCGAGTATTGAGCTTAAGAAATGATTTTCGAGCTTCTTTTAAAATTAATATAGTTTAATTTATATAATTTTATTGACTATTTAAGCGGTTATTTTAAATTCAATCTAACGAGTGCTAGCTGTTGAGCCAAACCTTATTAATCTTTTTATATATATATATATGGACTCATTTCAGTTTTCAACTTTAACTAGTGCAATCAAAGCAATTTTTACTGGAGACTTGTCCGAGCCTAGCGTAAGCTTCGTACTCTCAAAGCAAAGGATTAAAACCATGCTTAAGCTCGACAATTACATCAAGGTTAGGTTTAGGTAGCTAAAGTCATGAAAACATAGACCGGCAGAGTGGAATAGCTCAAGTTAAGATGCTTTTGTACATAGTAGCTGAACCAGGAAATTTTGAAGAGTTGAGATAAGCCTGCCTAACTATAGTCACTCGTAATCAACAAGAGCTTGTTCGGAAGGAGACCGAGACTGACGGCTTCCACGATACCGACGGCGAGCAGAGTGCTCACCATAGATCGCCGATGAGGCCGGATAGGTGCCTACCATGTTTGAGAGCTGCCTCCGCCTCCGTTTGCGCCTACGTATAAAAATAGATTCGTCCGTAACGAAGCTACTGCATTCCCTCCTTCCGTTCTGAACTTTTTCACCTGAAGAATTGCTGCAAGAAGTAGGATCATTCAGGATTTCAGGCACGAGGAGGGAAAACCGCCGCCATTTCTGACTCCGCGTGTGTCGGACTCGGACCTAACGCGGGCCTAACCCCTGCACGTCGCTCGGTGGGCACGGTCCACCGTGAAGCACGCCGCCGGCCCGTTCGGGACGTGGGCAGCCGTGACAGCGGCGCATGCACGCCGCGCAGCGCAGGTCTAAGGTTTCAGGAGGTACTCGCAGAATTTCTCCGGTGCCCGTGGATGTGGAGGAGAGTAGCTTTTTCACTCGCACTTGCAGCTTATTTCTTCTCCGCGGGGCAGGTACAAGGATCATTTTCCACGAGCACATTTTCTAGTCTTCCTTTTTCGCTTTAGATGCCTCCCTTTTTTTGTTAGCCAGTGCTTTGATGGGATAAAAATGAGCTTGCAGGGAACAATTTCAGCATGCTTTACCAATTTTGAGTCCCTGCTTGACTGCCTATCTCTAGGGTCTAGGTTGTGCACCCTTCGGTCGCGAATATGCATGTGTAGTTTTGGACGGGCCGTGCATAATATTTTAGGAGCTTGTACTAAATTTAAAATTAGGATATACACTTAATAAAAGTTAATTACTAAAATAATTATTTGTATTACAGATGTAGTATAATTTTTTCTTAAGGTACAAAGGATTTTGTGATACATCGTGCTAAAAAAACAATTTTCATATATGACCTTTCCTTTGAAAGCACCGTTCTTCTAGTATTATTTGAAACATACTCTTCAATTATCATTGTAATTAGTCTTACTCTAAATTAAATCAATTTCAACATCTATCGTTAAGTTTTTCCTAGTTCATTATAGAACGCATGTAAAACTTCAACTTCAATCTATATAAACTTTTTTTGTTTGCATGTGTAATAGTCACCGAAATTGTCAACAAAATTTTATATGCAAAAATTGTATTACGGAAAATAATTTAGTTGTCTCAAAAACTTTAAAATATCACTAGGACACATAATTTTACTTAGGAATGAATTTTTACAATAAAAATTTTCAAAAAAGAAAATGAAGAGAATAAAAATAAGTAGAAAAATGCCCCCTTAATTTTGGGGGCATGTGTAGTAGACCTTACTGCACCTGCCTCCTGTTCAGGCCTGATTTTGGAATGCGTGCTGTTAAACTTTTGAAACTTTGACCATCAATATTTTTTAAAATATTTAGATTGAATACATTAAAATCACATTTATGGATTTGTCTCGAAAAGTAATATTATAATATTATAATTTTATTGGGCTTTATAAATATATTAAAATATAAATTAGTGGTCGAAGTTACGCTTAAAAGATCGTATCGATGTTTAAAATAACATGTATTTATAACCGGAGGCAGTAGTATGCCTTTCAATGACATTATGTTTTTTTTATTGACAACGTAACATGTAGTAGTATTGTTTGTAAGCAAGAATGCACTGCTCAGACTTGAGAGTTGTGCCTCCAATCATTTCTCTTCCTATGAATCCACGAAGGGATTTAGCGTACAAAATAATAAAGAGAGGTGTTTTTAGATTTTTTTTTTAACAATTGCACAAATATTAAAATATGAATTGTGTTTTTATGTTTTTTTTTATAATTGTATAAATATTAAAGCATGAATGAATGATAGATGATGATTACTTATCCTTTCGCTTACTTTAAGATTTATGTAACTTATATTGAAAGGAAAAGTATTGAAGAACTGCTCAATAATGAATGGAATTTACCGGAGCGTAATGCGATAAATACTAAACGTGAGCGGTAAAAAGGAAAAAAAAAAAGGCCATTCGCAAAAGTGCCCCTCCTGCTCCCGGACCTCCCCTGAGACTGAGCTCCCCCAACAAGACCATAACCACCACCACTTGCTCTCTGCATCTCTCCCTCCCTCTCTCTCCACCCCGAATTGTACCGGCTCTCTCTCGATTCTCGAAGGCATCGATTCGTACATGGACAACGCCGAGGGAACGTCTCCGGAGTCCGGTGATCGCGTGGTGAGATTCCACGCAGGCAATCCGGCTGTGCTTTGTTCCCCGTTTTTTCCTTTCCCTTTTTGGTTAATTTTTTGTGATGCTCTTCTAATTTCTTGCTTCTGTGCTGCGATGGCGAGATAATTTATATATACTAGTTCTTTGTGTGTGTTCCAATTAAATTCGGCGATTAATTTTGTTGTTCGTACTCAAAAGATGCGAGCCTTGGTGGTGAATTGTGGTTGAGTTGGGCGAATCTTTGTGGATGCCCTTTGCGTTTCTTTCTTCATTTTTGGCAACTACGTTTAGTACCGGAAGATTGAACTTTTTCTTGCTTTTCCTTTATCACGGTGGCTTTCTTCAATTGCCTACCTTGGTTTCCATGTACTTTCACATTACCTATTATTATAGCTTCTAGTGTACGAGTTTTGCTGAACTCTCTCTCTCTCTCTCTCTCTCTCTCTCTCTGAAATTGCTGTACTGAAGTCTTTTGCTATATGTGTGATTACGTAGCTATTAGTATGATTGTAACTTAAGTGCGTGCATAGTTTGTTGGATACATTGTCTTAGGAATGGAAGACCACTTTAGTATTTTACTTCACATGTTCTCTAGATTACGCCTGTAAGCAAAGTAGCATTGACAATGTTATGGTCGGTCAGATAGGTATTTATCTTTGTAGTTTGTACCATAGTCGTGTATTAGGAGCTAGTAAGTCAGTAGATGTGATGGACTCACGGCGATGTTTTTGTTACACTCAGATTCGTGTTCCTTGTCAATGTGTGAAATTAGAGTATTAGGCTAGTCTATATATGGAAGAGTGGGGGTACATACAATTGCGCAGGAAAGAGCACATCTGATGGTGCTACTCCATGTGTTCAGTAGCTAAAGATGAGTGCCGTGAGCTTGATAAAACATATCGGTTCAAGAATCATTGTGTGCCCCTGTCCTCTTTCATAGAAAGGTTGATGCCTTGCTCTTCTTTATAGTCCATTAGTTTTAAAAGCTCAATTTAATTTACTTAACATAGTTTGTTGACTGTACTGCTTGCTTTACTATGTAGGCACCGGACCAGGATGAGAATGCCCAAACTGCACCTGGGCATAATTCACGAAGGCCAAATCTTTCTTTGCAAATACCTGCTAGGATCTTGGATAACCATATACCTACTTCAACGAGAGTTAATATATCCCCCAGCCCCAGTTCTACGAGAGCTGGATTGCCCCCGAGGCCTAATTCAACTAGAACAAAATCATCTATCAAGAACATCATTCCACAACAGAGTTTCAGAGCAAGGAGTTCAGCACAGGAAAATGACCGTACTATCCTTCTAATTCCTGGGACACCATCGGAAGGGCAGCAGGATAATCCAACTACATCAAGATCATTTTCTTTTAGAAAGGTCATTAACTCGTTATCAGCAAAACGTACCCATTCTTTGCCAGTCACTCCTGTGGCAACTTCAGACAAAACTTCTTCAACGGGAAATCAGATAGACTACCTGCCAACTACAGCCGTAAGTATATAGATTTGTTTTCCCTGCAAAGCTGTATCCAGATAGAGGCTAGATAATAGATAATAGCCTTTACATGGGACCGGTTGGAAGTTAGGCATTACAATCTTGTCAAATATTTGCAGTTTTACTAAGGTGGTGTTTTTTTTTAAATGTCTTACGCTGTTGGCAGAATCAAGAAGTTCAAGCTCAAATTAGGCGTTCGCTTTCAGTACCAGGGAATCGCAAAAGCAGGAGTTTGAGGAGGGCAGATTCATTAGGTGTCATCCGTGTGATTCCAACAACCCCACAACCTGTTCCAGCTGATACAATTGCATCAAATGACGGCATTGAAGAAACAGTGGAAGGTGTCTAGTCTTCTTAAGCCTTTAATCTGATATTTTCATATACCAAATCATTTGTTTCACAAAGAAGAATTTGTTAATTCAAGTGCATCCTTGACAGTTCCTGGAGATGGAGGCGAAGATATTCCTGAAGAAGAGGCAGTCTGCAGAATTTGTTTTGTTGAACTCAATGAAGGAGGGGAAACACTTAAAATGGAGTGCAGCTGCAAAGGAGAACTTGCCCTTGCACACCAAGATTGTGCCGTCAAATGGTTTAGCATCAAGGGAAACAAGATATGCGATGTCTGTAAACAAGAAGTTCAGAATCTGCCTGTGACTTTATTGAGAATACCGACTCAAACTGTTAACAGGCGACTAACAAATGGTGCTCAGCAAAGAGCATCTCAACAATACAGGTAAAGATACTCAAGAGAATGGGCCGATTCATGGATATTTACTGCTATCATGATATGGAGATAGGACTGGTACTGTTTTGTGTTTTCTCCTTTGTCCAGCTTTGTGAATCAGAAAAAGGAAAAGCTTATTTCAAATGTATTTTCAATTTTCCCTTTTGCGCTCGGCTCCATCTTAGAAAGAAGCACTGCAATAAATATTCCCCGATAATTGTGCATGTTTGGCAAAATCTGAAGCTTCAGTTTCTAACAGATTTTGGCAGGACATTCCAATTTTGGTGATGGTTAGCATGCTTGCGTACTTCTGTTTCTTGGAACAGCTTCTGGTTTGTGTTTCCATGCTTCTTTCTTTACCGGTGCATTTGAATGTAACTGCACCTTTTTTTCTTTCAGCTTTGTGAAATATAAATGACATCGACTCTTTCATTGGGACAGGTTAGTGATCTGCAGTCACGTGCACTGGCGATTTCGTTGCCTTTCTCATGTGTGTTGGGCCTCCTTTCTTCCATGATAGCATCCACTATGGGTAATTAAATTTACTCTCTCCTTTGCCATTCCTGCTACTGCAAGAAGCACTTACAATGCCATCAAATTAGTTATATTGAGAAAGTAAAAGGCATTTCAGTGTTTAGTAAGTGGTAGAAGACCTAAATTTTGGTAGTTCACTATAGCATGTTCCCATTTGTAGCCCCAAATTAGTATTGAATTTGTTTGAAGTTGTGTAGTGACTAATGAGTTCAAAACTTATCAGGGAAACCAGTTGTGGTATATTCAATTTCAGTATTTCTGCAGAAAAAACTATTTTTTGCCTATTATCTTAGGGTTGATTATTTATTATTTGGTGGAGTTAACTTCTTGTCACCAACTCACCATTACAATCCAATTCTTTTTTGTTTGTACAGTGACCAAGAGTTATCTATGGGCCTATGCTTCCTTTCAGTTTGCTATTGTGATCCTGTTTGCTCATATATTCTACAACGTGGTATGGACTCTTCTCCTTAATTACATCTGACAAAGATGATGTGTTTATCACACTGCTTATTATTATCACAAAACTTGCAGTTAAAAGTGAATGCAGTCCTTGCAGTCCTACTCTCCTCATTCACTGGGTTCGGTATTGCTATTAGTACGAACTCACTGCTAGTAGAATACTTGAGGTGGAGATCTAGGAGGAATCAACGGTTAGCACAGCCTGTCAGTAATGGTCATCATCCAGAATCTGGGAACATTGCTGTAAATGAAAACAATGGTGATAGGCAGCAAAGGCAGAATCCTGAATCTGGGAATGCCGTTGTATGATCATTCAGGTTTGTTCACAACAAATTTAAGATGTATTTCTTCACTTCTCTCAAGTAGCAAGAACTTTCACTGATCTTTATGTGTATGCTCACCTCTGCTCTCGCTGTTGACTTCCGCAGAATAAGAAGAGCAATGATTGTGGATAGCTGGCTTTGATCGGTATAGTAGTTATAGATAGTTGGACTTCAGAATCGCAATGGCAGGACTGGATACATGGAATCAAATTTTCCTGGCGTCTGCATAGGAGGCGATATACCACCTGGAGGGTGGCCACGGATATAGTTAGGCAACAGAGAGAGCTGAACCAAGAATATCCAATGTGCATGTCTAGCAGTTTGACATTAAATATGTGGTTCCCTTAGTACAATTTAATAGATCTGATATCACTAAAGTGACTGTAGATAGTTCTTGTGAATTTACCAATCTACTCATAGTATTATACCAGTATTGAGAGCTCCTTAGTCGTGAGAAGCTTTTATAAATGGATTTTTAGATCGTGACAACGTTGTCCGAAGTGAGAACCACAGATTTATGCTTCTCAAAAAAAGAAGTGTGTATGCAATGCAGGAGAATGGAATTACCGAAGTGATGCTCACTTCATAGTAAATGATGACGATGCTTGTTCCGCAGGTTCTGCTCTGTACACCTATGTGGCTATGTTCAATTGTTCACTGATGTGTGCGCTAATAGATGCTGGTAGTAATCCATGGTTCTGACAAGCAAACTAGTGGCATCTTGCATGAATTTTTGCAAAGGGACTTGTAATATAATCCCATATTGTAGGGTAGCGGTCGTGCTGCCAGGTAGCTAGCGACTATGTTTGGCAGATGAATAGTATCATCGGAGTAAATAGCATAGCCAACGCAGATAGGTTTCTTCTTCTTTAAAAAAAAACAAATTTTCAAAAAAAAAAACTCCATGTATTCTCTTTACTTGACGATTTTGATTTTTCATGGCATTTGAGATGTGATTTTGAACGTTATTCTGGGTGTACGTACTCCTACCTTTAGTATACCGTTTAAATGATATTGTTATACCTCTTTATCCTTTTGAGTATACTTTAATACTGATTATAACATACTCCAAAGTGAGTTTCACGAAAAATTTCATTAAAGTCCATCCTTTGTAGCATAATTTGTTTATATATTTCTTTTATATATAGAAAAGGGTACGTAGCAAAAAAAATAAAGGACTCCGATGAAATTTTTACAACTATGTCGCGTTGGAGTATCTTAGAATTATTACTGGAGTATACCGAAAGTGATAAACGAGTATAAAACGTTCATTTAAGTGGTATATTAGAGCTGGGAGTATGTACTCCCAAGAGTACGGAAAAGACTGATTCCATACTCCTGGGTGTATGTACTCCTACCTCCAGTATATTGTTTAAATGATGTTGTCATACCTCTTTATCCTTTTAAGTATACTTTAATACTGATTATAAGATACCCAAAGTGAGTTTCACGAAAAAATTCATTAAAGTCCACCCTTTTTAGCATAATTTGTTTACATATTCCTTTTATATATGAAAAGGGTATGTAGCAAAAAATAAAGGATTTCGATGAAATTTGTTCAACTATGTCGCATTAGAGTATTTTAGAATTATTATTGGAGTATACCGAAAGTGATAAACGAGTATAAAACGTTCATTTAAGTGATATATTAGAGGTGGGAGTATGTACTCCCAAGAGTACGAAAAAGACTTCCTAGGAAAATGATTTCATACTCCTGGGTGTACATACTCCTACCTCCAGTATACCGTTTAAATGATGTTATTATACCTCTTTATCCTTTTGAGTATACTTTAATACTGATTATAAGATACTTCAAAGTGAGTTTCACGAAAAATTTCATTAAAGTCCATCCTTTGTAGCATAATTTATTTATATATCTTTTATAAATGGAAAAAGGTATGTAGCAAAACAATAAAGGACTCTGATGAAATTTTTTCAACCATGTCGCATTGGAGTATCTTAGAATTATTGTTGGAGTATACCGAAAGTGATAAACGAGTATAAAACGCTCATTTAAGTAATATATTAGAGGTGGGAGTATGTACTCCTAAGAGTACGGAAAAGACTTCATATATATATATGTGTGTGTTGAAATTACCTATTAACATTGTAATACTATGAAAGCTTTTAAACCGACAAATCTAATGATATAGTTTTTGTATAGCTAATCTATATAGTTTTAAACATATTGTCTTGGCGGATTAATTTTAGAATGGATTCTAGGACGTCGAGTAAACAAACGGAGGGAATATATTTTTCATAATTTCAGGGACTGAACTACCAGGTGGTAAAAATCTCAGGCTTAAATATTGGGATGTTGAGATTTCTAATCCAACAAGATCAGACAAGCAGCAGTGTACATCCTGCTCCATGAACTACTCATGACAAATCTGTTCTTGATTCTTGACAAGTGTGCGTGCATGGCTACTAATGACAGATATGTTCTTGATTCTGCACAGGTTACCGCTTGTGTGAGTAATCGTGTTATAAGCTGCAGAATAAATTTCAGCGTAAACTCTGCTTAAGAAAAAAAAATCCATACGGTTAAGTAAACCATAGAAGAAGAAGACGCATTCGCTTCTGTTACCCGTGGGAGGACGTATCTGGCTACGCCGAAAACCCTGTGACGCATGCAGAATTCGCATTCGATTTCGACTAACCTTCTTTCTTCGCTAGTGAGCGAGAATCCGAGGTGCAGACAGGGTTAGAAATTTCGGAGAGACCTCGTTTTTCGGAGCTAGACGAAATTCAAATTCGCGGTCGAATTTAAAAATTCAAAAAAAATCATTTGCTATCGTAATCTCGCTAAATCTCCCGAGATCTCTGTGTTTTTGACCGGAATTTGATCAATAACCCTTAATAAAGTCATCTTTTATGAAAATTTGTTGAAAAACCGAATTTTTAAGATTTTCTTAAAAAATTTAGAAACACTGTCAGATTTTTATAAAATTTTACGTGCTATATCCTAATGTGAAAAATTTATTTTACCATCCTAAGAAGTTTAGGATCATACAAATTTTTTTTCAAAATAATGGAACCTCATTTGTTATCTTTAAAAAATCAAAAACATAATGAACATAATTAGGATAGTAATATTGTCAGAATTTTATAAATTTTCTCGAGTGTGATCATGATCTATAATTTTTATGAGAGCTTAAGAATTGACTCAGTACCATATTCTAAAATTTTCAAAAAATTTAAACTTCTTTTATTTGCTCAATCAAATCTATGTATGCATTGAACTTCATTTGTTATATTTCAAAAATAAAAAACAGATAGAATATAAATGGTACACTGCATTTGTAAGAATTTTATAAATTCACTGGAGTGTGATCATGATTCTAAATTTTTATGAGATCTTAAGCATTTCCTTATAACTCTTATGCAAAATTTTTAAATATTTTTTGATTGCTAAAGCAATCTATGTATTGATCATCAAGCTTTTATGAGATATAGCACTCTCAGAATTTTTGGAATTTTTTGAAGCTTGATCATTAGATAAAAATTTTATAAAAACATTGAAGATACATCAGGACCATCCAAAATTTTTTTCAAAATTTTCCAATATGGTCTGTACATTTTTCATTTGGTTGAAGTTTCTCGGTTAAGCTTTTATCAGCACAGAATCACTGTCCGAATTTTTAAAACTTCATGAAGCTTGATCATCATCTGAAAATTTTATGGGAATATTAGTGGTGCATCATAACTGTGAGACCCCAGATTTACCATCCGGAATCTCCTGTGTATTTCTGTACTAGTCCCAGATCAGTTGCTAGTACACACAGTGAAGAAGTGATGATCATAACCAGAACAGAACGAAAAAAATATAGCATAAGTATAAATTACCACCACATGGCTATTTATTACATCTCCGGTCACATGACCGAGTTCTCAAAGAACGAAACAAAAACAACAAGATAAAACCAAAAGACACCACAGTGATTTACTAGGAGCACGCGCTTAGTTATCTTGGCGATCGCCCACGAACTCCTCACCATAGAACTCATTGTCTTCTACTGCATCTTGGTAATTCTCTGATGACAAATTTTTGTATAGCAAGTGAGTACAAACGTACTCCGCAAGCCTGGGAAAATGCATCATGAAGGGCTTTCCAAGGAAGGCTTAATAGGGTTCTTTTGCACAAAGCCAGATTTAACAAACATTATTAATAATAATTTTCACAAAGCAGTTTTAACAATTATTTGTACAATTGAAATTATTTCTAACTCTAGTGAAGGTTCCAACTACCAATACTAGTACACAGGCTCTAACCGCCCATTTTGAAAGATCTTGTTAAACCATCACATGACTCCATCTGTCATGATTCAAAACAGGTTCCATCTACCTGGTTGGCTCAATCCGCCAAATAAACATTCGAGAGTTCTAACCACTCCCGAATTCCCAAAGCATCAGTTATTTTGAAAACAAAATCAAGTCTACCAGTATGAAAGCATTCTTCGCTTTGCCTTTGACCGTAGGCACGGCTATTCGAATAGATTTACTCTGCAGAGGTGTACAGCTTTACCCACAAGACATGATCATCTCTTTAATGCCAAGCGCTACGAACACACTTTCATTGGTGTGCCGGCAGAGAGATCATGACAAGGCCTTTACAATGTATACGCCTAACTCCGACTCACCACCGAGGTTTCACCGCTGTTAGGGTTCCATTCACCCAGTACAGAAGCCCCCTCTTGCGCCGTGTGAGAAATACGACTTGCCTCCATTCGGCACCCACATTCCACCAACTGGCGAGTCTAAGTTAAATTTCTACAAATTATTCAGCCAGGTCGTACCCATTATAGACTTGTGGTTGCACGGTAATGCTTAGAATGGACAGTCATAAGCGTCGGTCCTTAAATTGATTAGGGCGGATTTCACAATCCAGAACCAGTGCTCCATCCGCACCCGCTCGACAAACCATTCCGCCCCAATCTAAACCATTTTTATTTTATTTTTATTTTACAATCACAGCAGCAATCACCTTGCTACAGTTTCGATAAAACACATTTCAACAACATTTTAGAATTTATCCCACCATAGGCATTTTGATCAACGTCAATCTTAAGCATAGTCTATCGTACGAAACAAGGTTAATCACATAATACATGATTTCATGATTAAATCTTAAGGCTACAAAGACATGGTAATCAAACAGCAAGGATGTTATTTCGAAATGGGTATAACTAACATTCTATATTTTAACATCATCGGTTTATGTAAATAGCCATGCAAGTTGTAAACATTTTATAAAATAGTTATAAACAATGGGATCAACGTGCGTCAAGGAGACTTGCCTTCATCGACGAAGTGCGCTGCGCTGTTCTGGAGGTCTTCTCCTTCGTCGGCGACGACGACCGCTTCTTCGACTACGCGCAAAACGGTGCACGAAATGAATAAAATAAAATAGTTAGAAACTAAAAATTATAATAAAAATACTGGCAGATAGAGGATGAATTTAGATGAATTTACCAATTTGAATCACTCCATTCGGAGTTACGACGGAAGCGAACGGGTCATTTAAAGTTAGATTAGAAAGGAAATATCACAAAAAAGAAAAGAAACACTGTAGCAGCACTGTTCGCTCGCGAATAACAGAGAGCTGCTCCTTCATGGTGCATGGGGAGAGAGAGGGCTCGCCGGTCGGCCAGAGGCGCGCGGCGGCAACGGCGAGGAGCGGCTCGGCGGCACGGTGGCAAAGCGCACGCGGCCGCGGCGGCGGAGGTCAGTCTTGGCAATGACGAGGTGAAACCGGCGACGCCAAACGAGCCGCGCACGACGACGCCAAAAACGCGAAATTTCTCAAAACTAAGGTAAGCACGGGATAGCTAGCATCAAGGGGAGTCTAAGGGTGCAAGGAATTGAATTGAATCATACCCAAACAAAGAGAAATCGACGACGAACGGAGCGACGACCGACGATGAACAAACTCGAAATACGGGGTCAAACTGCAACGAAAATCAAATTCGATTGAATGGTTGTGATCATGGAAGCAAAAGGCACAAAGTGACGCGGTTAGTTTACCCGAAAACTCACCGGAGCAAAAGATGGCTCGTTAGTGTCTTTGGAGAACACCGGGCGTCGGTTTTTCTCGAATTTCGGAAAGGGAAATGGCACTGAATCAATGGGGCAAGGTGAGCGCGGGGTAGAGGACAACAAGACAAAACTTTTGAGTACTCACACGCTCGGTGTGGTGAAGAAACGCCCGAGATAATGACCGAGCAATAAATTGTCATTAACGCTTAATTGCGGCCGTTTCGCTTGGATTAAGGATGGGTAAGGCAGGGTATTTGATCTCCATTACGACGCCGTCACGATGCTTCAGCTCCCACTCGATTTGATGCAGCAATGAGGAAGTTACGAGTATTTTTTTTCTTTTGGACATTGAAGAGGAGTGATACGGGAAAACCACATGGCTGGAGGTTGAAGACGCACTGTAGCTCTGACATGTGGGTCCAAATGAATAGTACTGAGAATAAAGCGTGAAGGATAAAATAGATAGAAACCTCTAGAAATCTTGGAAAAATTCTCAAAAATACTATGGAATATTTGGAACCTAACAAAATTGGTTTCGGAATTGTTTTAGAGAATTTTGAAATTTAGATAATTTCGGGACGAATATAATGGATTTGATGAAAGCGTGAGAGGTCAAATAGCAAAGAGATTCTATAAATCTTGGAAAAATTTTCAAAATCATTATAGAATATTTGAAACCTAATTCAATGGATTTTGAGATTTTTGGAGCATTTTGAAACTCGGGTGAAATTTTGGATAGGACCGGAATATTGAAATTTTAACTTTGCGGACGATAAAGAATTGAACTCCAATTTCAGGAGGATATGGATGCCAGGTTAATTAGAACACCAAAGAAAATCCAAATTTTGAATTTAATTAATTTTAAAATAATTTTCGGAACAACAGAAAATCTGGGATGTTACAATAACCATGCACAAAAAATTTCAAAAATTTCTAACATGTTTGTTTTATGTTTCATTCGGTTCAAACTTGTCGGTCAGCGTTTTATTAGGATAGTAGCAATGTTTGAATTTTTAAACATTCTATATCGGTGACAAAAAAATCAGAATTCAAATTTTATTTTTATATTTCGGATAGAATTTGTTTGAAATACCGAGATCTCGCTGAGATTTCGTTGTCGGGTGACGGAGGTATTTAGAGCGGTATCTTGATTTCAATCCTCGCGTGCAGCTCAACTATCCATTTACCCTGTTCGTCTTCCCCCGGCGGCTCACGCCAACGCTATCGAACCCCCTCCCTCTCCGCCGAACACGCGCGCCGCAAGTCCTCCTCCGCGCTACTGGACTGGCGTGGAGTAGAGCAGAGATCCAACCCATCCGGGCTTCACTTGGATTTGTTTCTTCTTTCGTTGGTAAGGAAGTCTTAGCTTGCTTGGATTATTTGTTCTATCATTCTGTTCTTGGGATCATCTTTTTTTTCTGCGAGCAATCAATCTAATCCAAATCTTTCTCTCTTTCCAATCCAACCCATACTGTTTGTTGCGGATTTGCTGGCTGCTTGGTGTAGTACTGGATCTGGATTACTACCGATAGCAGTTTATTTTCCTAAGAGCTCTTTTACGGTACACTAAATTCAATATTAACTGTTGATTATTTTTATCCAATGGACCAGATTAGCTAGAATTTATTTATATTCCTCTGATAGTAGAGTAGTAGTTTTGGGGTACAAGAACTGAATCCCCATGCCCCACGTTAGGTCCGCCCCTGTTTGCGTAGTGACTCCAGGCTTTGCATTCGACTAGCATTGCAGAGAGCATGGGTGGTGTCGGATGGAGAGTTGGTTCAAAGGCGCAGAGATGGGGTCGGAACTACCTCCGGGGCTTCTCTTCTGCTGCAATTCCATCTCAGTTGGAGGTTCTCATGATTCTATTTTCTTTCTTGTGGTATTCAAATGCTTCGTTGATTCTATCTTCTATCTTCTTTCTTGCCTGTATCAACTTTAACTCTGACCGGAGTTTAAGTTAAAAAGAAAGAAACTTTGGTCTTCTTTTATCCGCTGCATCCTGATTTAAGATACTGTCTTGTTGGTTTTCATATGAGTAGTTGGTACTTTTCAGAGTGTTGGATTTATAGGACTCGGAAATATGGGCTCCCATATGGCAAGAAACCTGATGATGGCTGGATATAAAGTGACTGTTCATGATATGTAAGTCCTTGTCAAAATTAAATTTTTCTGGGCAAAAGGTTATTATTTTTTCTTGCTCGCAATTGGTTTGTTTATTAAGGATATATGAAGGTCTCGTTATCTCAGTCTAATGCAATGCTCTTTGGTTGCCATTAAATTATTATTGTACCATCCAATACACATTGAATATATGATATCAGCAATGAGAATGCCATGAAGAAATTCTCTGATGATGGATTTCCCATTAAGCATACTCCACTTGAAGTGTCAGAGTCAAGCGATGTCATAATTACCATGCTACCTTCCTCTGCCCATGTAAGTTGGTTACAAACTTACAATTCCTTTTCAGTTCATTTCACCACCTGAATCATGAAACAAGAAAGTAATATCCTTTCTTGAAGCATGTCCTACTCCTAGAAATATCCATCTTTCCAAGACTCCAACATAGCTCGTTTGTTTCCTTGAACTGTTGATTCAGGATTATTTAAGAGAAGATAGTAATACACGAGCTCTGTTGCTCAAAACATATCGAACTCCTTTACCAAACCAAATGCTTACATGTTCACAGATGCTTTTCAGGTATTAGATGTATACAATGGACGGAATGGCTTGCTTGGTAATGGCGGCCGCATTGGACCATGGTTATACATAGATTCATCTACAGTTGATCCACAAACATCAAGAAAGATATCCACGGACATCTCAAGATGCAATTTTAAAGAAAAGAAAGGTTATCCTCTATTATAACAGCATATAAATCATGATCTACAATTAGCAGTTGAAAACTCGGATACTTGAGTCTACATGTTGAAAAGATGGAAACAGCAGATATCTTTTTTTTGTGGGGTTGGGGTTGGGGTTGGGGGGCGTCGGTCTCCAGAGAATCAGAACTAAAAATCTAGAATCTATCTGAACAGTTGTGTTGTGCATGTGTGTGTTTTCTGTATGCTCAGACTATGCTGAAAAACCGACGATGCTGGATGCTCCTGTGTCCGGAGGTGTTCCTGCTGCAGAAGCTGGGACACTGACTTTCATGGTATCATTCCTTGCTTCTCATAACTTGTTGCTGTTATCACCATGCAAATACTGAGATTAAATTGGATCAAACAATTATATTAGATAGAAGGGCTTGTGTCTTATTTATTGCAAAGGCATGATATATAGGTGGGTGGTTTAGAGGAAGCCTATCTAGCAGCAAAGCCCTTACTTCTCTCAATGGGCAAAAAGGCAATCTACTGCGGCGGGGCTGGAAATGGCTCAGTAAGCTTTATTAACTCCAGCTCTTCACTGAGATTCCTTCATAGTTCTTGGTGCGCAGATGATTCAAGCTCACTTCTGATGTTCCATTTATTAAGGCTGCAAAGATCTGTAACAACATGGCAATGGCTATCAGCATGCTTGGAGTCTCAGAGGCTTTTGCTCTTGGTCAGAATCTTGGGATCAAAGCAAGCACTCTTACAAACATATTCAATTGCTCCAGTGCCCGCTGCTGGAGCAGGTATTGTCTCCTTGGTCTGAGGCTCTGAGCTGCAGTAATCACGAATTTTGCTTGCTCAAGCATTGGAATTGACAGAACGTTTTACTTGGGTGCAATGAACTGTAGAAATTCATCATCTGAAATTTATATGCCTTTTTTCTTTCAACAGCGACACATATAACCCAGTTCCTGGAGTAATGATGGATGTGCCATCATCGAGGAATTATGATGGTGGTTTCACTTCCAAACTAATGGTATGATGCTAGACACAAAACTCCCTGCTTGATATAATTTTATCATAGAATATCAAGTACATGCTTATTTCACTTAAGGCTGAACATCAGTATCACACAAGATAATCTTCTGTATATAAGTGAATTGCCTGGTAACAGTTATTCCTATCCATATCTTGTAATCGATATGCGTTCAACAGCTTTCCCTTGAGAAAAAGGAAGAACAAAAATCAATAACCATTTATACATTATCAGATTAAACTAGTTTCATCATTTATGTTCCTCTGCAGGCTAAAGATTTGGATTTGGCCATGGCCTCTGCATCTGGAGTTGGCTTCAAATGTCCCATGGGTTCTGAAGCATTTGAGATGTAAGTTTTTTTTATTCTCCTTTTACCAAAACTCATCAAGAACCATATATTTCCCCCCTTTCTTTTGTTGCAGGACTAAACATTACTTTCTCCAGTTACCGAAAGCTATGCGAGGAAGGCTGCGAATTCAAAGACTTCTCATGCGCATTCCGCCATTACTATGCTGGCAAAGATGAAAGATGATCTTGTGGTTATGCTAGCTAACTTGCCACCTGTTAAACAAATAAACAAATAAAGTTATTGGATTGTATGATTTAAGTGTAGACAGTACTCACACAAGGTTGGGGTCTCGTTTGTAAAGTGTCAGTATGCTTCTCGGCATACAACCTGTAAAATGGAATCCATCAGTTGAAAAGCTACCCGTTTTGGTATTTTCTTTTTGTCTTGCCTAAAAGTTCAGGCATTGATCTGCATTTCTTATGCCATTTCTGTCTGCTCAGAATTGTGTGTTCACAAAGTACGTCCTTACTGAATTGTGCCTTCAGACTGAACATTTTGTATGACCATTTGGTCCATTTCCCCCCATATTTGTCCGTACTCTTGGGAATTCTATTACAATTTACAATAAAATTATTCGAAATAGGTATCAACCTCTGTGCGCTTAGATAATGTCATAATGTTACGCATACAAAAACAACTTTACAAATTGCACAATAAATAGGGGCACGATCGATGACCATAGTGCATCTCCCGATTGCACCTGTTCATGCTTAACAGGACTTGTAATAGCAGCGCCTTTGTGATCAATATATAATTATATAGCTTCTTCCCGGAGATGCACTTTGAGATACCACGCTAAGGCTCTGTTTAGCGGAGTTTTAAGCCAACTTTAGATTATGAAAAGTCAGTAAACTCTCCGAATAACTCAACTTTTAAACGGCTTTTAACATAAGCAAAAGCCATATATAACTAACAAAAGTTAAAAGATGAAAACTGGGCTGGACATGCTTTTGCAGTTTATTACTGAGGAAAATTAGATATTTATTAAACGGTCTTTTATAAAAGTTATAACCGTTTTTCAGCTCAGAAAGCAAAAAAAAAAAAAAAAAAATTAGAAAAGCTACAGTTTCCTCAAACAGGTCTAAGAATGATTTCATTTTAACTAGAGCTCCAAAAAAATATGTTGAATTTCAGAAAATCGAAAGGCAAATCCTAAGGCAGAAATTCCCGAAATTCCCGGATTCCTTTGACATGTCACGCAGCCCTGCAAAAACTATTAAATCTTACACAGGGGCCAGAGCCTTAGGACTTATTTGGGACGTATGCAAATTCTTAACTACAACAGTTGCAAGAAATAGTGAAGTTGCTTGTTCAAAACAAAACAAAACAAAAAAGATTGAAAATACTAGATAGTTTCAAAAAAGAAAAAGAAAAAGTGTGAAGATACCCTGTTCCACACGAGGGTAGACGAACGAAGCACTCGGCCTAGGCATAGGATGTCGTGGCAAGGATTCAAATTTCGTTTTCGGATAAAATATCGCCCGGCACCGGAATCTAAAATTTCGGCGAAATTCAGGTATTTAGGACAAATCTCGTTCGAAATTAAAAAATAAAAATTCAAATCCGGTTTGTTTTCTACCGAAAAAAATGAAATTTTGTCGAAATATCCCAAAATTTTGGCGAATTTCAACTGAATGAAAAATGGTTCAAACGATGTCAAAATTTTTTGAAATGTTTTTTAGAGGTTCCTTACACATCAATGATGTTATAAAAAAAAATTTAGAATATTATCACATTTGAGAAATTTTTAAAAATTCAAACATTGCTAATGTCCTAATAAAATACTAATCGATAAGTTTGATCCGAATGAAAAATGGTACAAACCACGTTAGAAACTTTTGAATTTTTTTTGCATGGTTATGATACATAGTTAATGTTCTCATAAAATTTTCAGATGATGATCAAGCTTCATGAATTTTTAAAAATTCGGACAGTGCAACTGAAGGCTGACCGAAAAATTCAACCGAATGAAAAATAGTTCAAACCATTCTAGAAAATTTTGAAATTTTTTATAGATAGTCTTGATGCATCACTAATGTTACCATAAAATTTTCAAATGATGATCAAACATGAAAAAAGTATAAAGTTCTGACACTGTTACTACCTCGTTTGTGCTAATTCTGTTTTTTATTTTTAAAAGAGAACAAATGAAGTTAAAATATTTTATAAAATTTTCTGTTTAATCCTAGACTTCTTAAGATAGTACTATAAATTTTTCATAGCATTAAAAAGCATATTAAATTTTATAAAATTCTAACAGTATTTCTGCCAAAATTTTAAAATATCTCAAAAAATAAGTTTTTGGACAAATTATCATCAAAGATCACTTTCTTATGGGTTATTGATGTAATTTAAGTCAAATCCGGCCATAAAAAACCAAAATTCAGAATTTTTTTCATGAAATTTCACCCGGTTTGACTGAAATCTCACCGAAAAAAATTAAATTACTATAGTATTTTTTAAAAAAATTCTGACTGGTAGTCAAGGTTCAAAATTTCGGCGAATTTCGCCGAAATTTCGGATTTCGGACCCCCCCGAAATCTAAACTACCGGCCGAGGAAAAAAAATTTAAAAAAATTTGAAATTGCTACAGTAAAATCCGAAATTTCGTTTTTCCGGACGAAATTTCGTGGTTTTTGACCGGTTTTGACCGTTTTAGGGCCGGATTTGACCGGAATTGACCCAATAACCATTAGGAAAGTCATCTCCTATGAAAATTTGTTGAAAAACCGAATTTTTTAAATATTTTAAAATTTTGGCAGAAATACTGTTAGATTTTTATAAAATCGTACAAGATTGATAATAATCTCAAACTTTTATGGTACTATCCTTAGTAGTTTGGAATCATACATAAAAAATTTCAAAATAATTTAACTTCATTTGTTATCTTTAAAAAATCAAAAACAGAATGAACATAATTGGGACAGTTATATTGTCATAATTTTATAAATTTTCTTGGTTGTGATTATGATCTAAAACTTTTATTAGAGATTAATAATTGACTCATAACCATGATGTAAATTTTTCAAAAAATTTAAACTTGGTTTGTTTGGTCAATTAAATCTATGTAAGCATTGAACTTCGTTTGTTATATTATATTTCTAAAAACAAAAAGAAAAAAACATAAATGGTAGTGTGCCTTGTAAGAATTTTATAAATTCACTGGTGTGTGATCATGAATCAAAATTTTTATGGGATATTAAGAACTTCCTTATCACCATTCTGTAAATTTTTTTAAAAAAATTAAACTTCTTTTTACTGCTAAATCAAATCTATGTATTGATCATCAGACTTTTATCCGGGCGTAGTAATCGTCTGAATTTTTAAACATTATTTGAGAATGATCATCATATAAAAATTTTAAGAAAACATTAATGTTATATCAGGACCATCCACAAAAATTTTCAAAAGTTTTTAACATGGTTTACATAATTTTTCATGTTTTTCAATTTTGCTTAAACATTTTAACAGGCGATAGACCAATAGTCTTCGTTAGAATTTTTAAAAATTCATAAAATTTGATCATCATCTGAAAATTTTATGAGAGCATTATAGATACCTCATAACCATGCAAAAAAATTTATAACGCGGTTTGAACCATTTTGCATTCGGTTCAAAATTGTCGGTCAGCGTTTTATCAGGACAGTTCCAATGTTTGAATTTTGAAAAATTACACAAACTTTAGAATAATCTGAAATTTTTATGTAAATATCATGAATGTGTCATGAATCTCCAAAATTTTTTTTAACAATTTATAACTTGATTTGTACCATTTTTCATTCGGATCAAACTTATCGGTCAGTGTTTTATCAGGACAGTACCACTCTCTGAATTTTTGAAAATTCCTCATATGTGATAATCAGCTGAAATTTTTGTGAGAACATAATAAGTGTGTCACGAACCTACAAAAAAAATTTCAAAATTTTTCGTTAACGTTTCGACCTCTTTTCAGCCGGTGCAAAAAACCCAAAATTTCGAAAATTTCGCCCGAAATTTCGGGAATTTCGCCCGAATTTCGGATTTTTATTTCCGGAATGGACCGGATTTGAATTTTTAAATTCAAATTTTGTCCGAAATATTTCCGAAATCTAAAAATTTCGCCGAAATTTCGTCGTTCGGTCTGGGCCGAAATTTATTCCGAAACCGAAATTTTGAACCTTGCTGGTAGTTTAGATCTCGGGTCCCGAAATTCGTCGAAATTTGTATCCCTGTCGTGGACTACTCGTCTACTCCAACACTTCGAACCCAAGTAAGTAGGCAACTCTTTCTCCCTGAGATCTAACTCCCAGCGGCCGGTAGCCGTCGCCGTAGAAGGAAGGAGATGCACGGCCGTCCTCGGCGCCCGGACAAGCCGGAGGACGCGGAGGCGGCGGCGGCGAAGGCCGCCAAGCTCCGGGGCCTCCAGGCGCAGGTCCTGCACAATCACCACTCCCGCACGTAAGGCGCCTCCTCTTATCGCTCAATCTAGGACCGTGTTTCAGATTGCGACCTCCCAGGGCTGGGAAGATCAAATTCCGACGAGCTGTAATGATCTGGCTATTGTTCTTGTGGATGTTTGAGGCGGAAAGATTCAGTTTTTTATGCCGTTGGCGTCACGTTCTTCTAGCTGACGCTTTCGAGAAGATAGAAAGACCCAATGTTTGCTTAGGATGTACGAATTCCTTGGTTCATATTGGAACTACTGATCCTTAGCTTAATCAGTCGTAGAAAATTAGATTAGATTCTTGTGACTTACCGTTTTAAATTTCTCCATCTGTTTCCTTGTCAACGTATGAGCAAATGTAGCAAAAGATACTAAATTCAGGCTATAGGAGTTGTGTTTTGTAGCATAATGAACTTATTTTGGATGACTGGGGCCTGTAGGTACACCAAGGAGGCACTCGGGCTGAGCTTCAAGCTTCTCGAGATAAATCCAGAGGCCTACACTGCGTGGAACTACCGGAAGCTTGCGTTTCAGCACAACCTTGGGGAGGTTTCTGACCCAGAGGCCATCAAGTCTGCTGTTGATGATGAGCTCAGAGTTGTGAGTTCTGATCCATCATTTAGATCATGGATCAGATTGTTCTATGCTCTTCAGTAATGCTTTCTCAAGATATCAAATTTCTCATCTTTGTGAAAAAAAAACTCAAATCACTGACAAAGAAATAGCAATTAGAGTTACAGCAAGCAAATAATAAAGAGCTCTTGTGTTCCATGCTTTAGTTGTTTCAAGTGCACATGTAGTCAATTGCTTGATGACCCTCAAATGTGGAATTTTGAAGGTGGAGCTTGCTTTGAGGCAGAATCCAAAGTCCTATGGGGCTTGGTATCACCGGAAGTGGTTACTAAACCAAAAGCTTGCTTCAGTGGATTTCAAGCGTGAGTTTGGCCTCTTGGATAAACTTTTGAAAGCAGATGCAAGGAATTTCCATGGATGGAATTATCGCAGGTAAATTTCTTTTTATTGGAAATTCTGAGCAAGATAATCTGTTTGGATTAATGCCCCCCGGGGGCACAGATTCCTTGCAAGATCTATGGGCATGCCAGAAGAGGAAGAGCTTAAGTACACAATGGATAAGATCAGTGACAACTTCAGTAATTACTCAGCATGGCATAATCGTAGGTATGCAATTGTTAATGGATGTTCTTTCTAAATGCTCTTTCCACATGTCCATTTGGCGATGTTGGAAAATTATTCTGAACTTGGAGTCAGTGGAGGGATCATGAAACGTATGTTGAGTGAAAACTTAAGCTCCTCCAACTTATGTTTTGCCTTTAGTGAAAGATGCACAAGTCTACGGGGCAACTGTACTGTACTGACATTTGATCTATAGAAATTTGAGTGCATACCATGTAAAACAGCAAATGGGAACTTGATGACTTAGCTTCTTATGATTCAAACTGAATATTGGTGCCCTGTAAATATGCTTACTCAGTGTTTACCTAGGCGCTAGTCGGGTGGCAAACCGGTGCCTAGCGCCTAATCGCCTCCTAGGCGGGCTAGGCGGCTAGGTGGGAGGGAGGGGCCTAGCGCCTAGGTGCCGCCTAGTGGAACAGTGTGCTTAATCTCCTTAATAGGTGTGACATGTTTTAAGTACTTTGTATTATATTGGTGTTAGTTGTTTCCATCTGTAGTATTATGTTTACTCATTGGTTTTGGTGATTTATTTTTATGATATGTTGTGTTATATGCTGCATTGTCTCACTCAGTGCATTGCAGTATACTTCTGTCCAATCTGCTAATCCAACAGAGCAAGGGTTTTGAGCCAAAGCAGAAGATTTTTTCAGAGGAGTTTGAACTTGTGACTCAAGCGCTTTTTACAGACCCAAGTGACCAAAGCGGATGGTTCTATCACCTCTGGCTTTTAGCTCAGACATCTAGACCAGAGAACCCGCAGCTGATTTCTTCATGGCCTTGTAATGGTGCAAAGCTCAGTTTATCTTCGGCCAGGGAAAAAGATGAGCAGAATATGCTGTGTTCCTCAAACTCCATTCGTTGTTACTCATTGAAGGAAGGGATTCTACCCATTATTCTCTATTTCAATGAGCCTGTCAAAGGAGTAAATCCATCAAGTGTGAAGTTGAATTCTGATTTGGTGATTGCTAAGGATATTCAGTGGAGGCCCCTCTCGATAACAGGCTTTGGACATTCTAACTGTTGGTCCACATATCTTGAGATTACAAACAAAGAATGTAGCAGTTCACAGCAATTTTTTGTTGAAGTAAGCATACCCTGCTCAGATGACATTATGTCTAGAAGTGGCTCTCACTACAATTGTCCTGTGCATATTACATTTACCATTGAACTGAGCAACAATGATGATACAGCACAGGATATCGATCTGTTTCATGACCCAATCACCTGGGATTGCTTAGAATCTTTCAAGTCTCATGGAAACCCCAGTTGCATCCCTTTTGATCAGCTAAAGATCACGAGTGCCTTAGTTCAAGAGGAGTCAAAGTGGCATTTGGAAAGACTATCCGATGAAATAGACCTTTTCAGGGAATTGCCTGATGAGAATAGGTTAGGCTCTACATTACTTTTGCAGCAGCACCTTAATGAATCTGACCTCCATTTTCATAACATACTCTCTCTCTCTCTCTCTCTCTCTCTCTCTTTCACAGCAAGTTTGTCAAGTTGACATCAGCACGGCTATTGCTTGCTTGTGCTGCAATAAAGTCCCGCGGAAGTTCTCTCGTTGAAAGAAAGGGATACTGTGAAGAGGCACTAGGGCTCTTCAATGACTTGATTTACCTGGATCCATCTCATAAAAGGTACTACGAGGATGAGCGGAGCTTAGTCCTAATGGATCAGGTGACATGAAGAATGTTTGAACAAAATTTGCTTAATAGAAAATTAAAATATTTAGGTATTGCTCAGTTTATTGTGTTGTGACAAAAATGGGAGCTTTTAGTATTTGCAGAACCACCCACCTAAAAACCATGAATTAAAATCGTCATTTTAGCATTATTAATTTATAATATTATTATTTTGTCATTTTCCATGCATGAAATGAAGGGGTTGTTTGCAAGAAATTTCTTGTACCAAAGATCTAGCTAATGCTTTTCTTTTCTTTTCCCTACTTATATTCATGAAGAGGAGCTAAGGTGAGATAACAACAAATCCCACCTTTTACATGCTAATTCATTTGGAAGTTTGGTAGCTTCATGTGTGCTGTGTGTAATTATGTTGTTCCAAGTCAGTGAATCAATGTATAGGCAAATAATCTGCATGCTCCTTGAAGCCATGTAGTAATGCATGTAAACTGGTTCAGGCTTTGACCTCTTGACAGCTCTGAGCTTATCTAAATTTGAATCAATCATGTGATGTTTAACACTTTTTGAAACTATGATCACTCAAGTTAGAAAGGTAAGTGTTAATGAAAAGGGTGAAGTATGGTTGGTTAATATTTTTCAAAATTCACAGAAAAGATGCTTCCTTTCTGTTATCATCATTTAATGGATCTTATTTTTGAGCATAGGATGTGCTGTTATTTAAGTTATCCTGTTCTTGCAGTTAACATGTGACATGGGGACTTTCATGAAGTACTGTTCAGTCCAAGTTCAATCAAATTTTGCTCCGTTAAACCATGTGCAACTTTGCCGGTTATCTTTAACACACATTGGATTTCCCGATCGCTTGTTGTGGGTTCAAATGCTGGACCTAAGCCATAACAGTGTCAGATCAGTTGAAGGTTAGATCTTTTTAAAATCTTGTAACTATTGTGTCTACTTCAGAAGCATTATGATATTTATCAGTGTAATGGGAGTATGGGACCTGCAAATTAGCTCCTCAAATGAATTGACTAATTGCCAGTCGTATTAAACTAATTGCTATCAACCTGATGAATAAGCTTTACGGTGCAATGACTACAATAAACTAAATTCCTGGTCTTTTCAGGTTTGGAGGCTTTGCAGCAGCTTGTGTGCCTGAACGTCAGCAACAACCAGATTAGTAGTTTCACATCGCTTGAACCCCTTACGAAGATAATTTCTTTGAAAGTGCTGGATTTGTCTTTCAATGAGATTGGAGCTCACTCAATCAATACAACACAGTATATCTGCTCATCTCCATTTTCACACAAAGTCGAACCATGTGAAGCTTTTGAAGAGTGCCAAAAGAAAAATGTCAACGTGGAGGAATTCTGGGACGCCATACTGTTCTTCAAATCTGTGAATTTGGCACAGCTTGACGTCAAAGGAAATGCAGTTGCCAACAAGGAGAACTTCAAAACTCTTGTGATGACACTCAGCCCTTCTCTAAAATGGCTTGATGGTGCTTGTGTTCATTAACTGATGATTTTCATCAGAGAAAATACAAACTTGGAGAGGATGTCGCAGTAAACGCTGTACACTAATTTTTTGCTAGCAGCCATTGATTTGCTTCATGTGTATTACAATATTTTAAAGCAAATCTGTGACGAACTTGATATTCCGGAGGTTTTTTTTGTTTGCGATGATCCTTTTTGTACTACTACTAACCTTTGCATCAACTTCGGTTGTGTTCAGAAAGCTAAGTGACATCATGGTACAGTTTGATCTATCCATCCCTCATCCGAATGTTATTTATTTGGAAACCTTCTCGGTTTGGAATTCGTGAGTATGGAGTGATCCAAATGCAATTATCTACTGTCGCGTGGAGTCAATTTCGCATTATCTCATGCTGTCAAACAATGAAAATTTCCATCTGAACTATGCCTCACTGAGACAGTGCGACTCCATTCAGAATTGCAGTTGTTATCCACAACGGGGCATTTGCCAGTTTCCATGAACCTTCCCAGCAGGAGTCTCGAAGACCTTAAAATCCACAAAAATATATTTTTACAAAGGTTAAACTAAATTTTCTGTCCGCGCTGTGCAATATCATAAGCTTGTATACCTCAGTCAGGGTTAATTTCGCTTGATGGCTTCTTGAAAAAAAAAACCCCGGTAAGAACATGTATGGAATCAGTTATAACTTATAATACCCACCAAATTTAATGTACAGCATCGTGTTGACTGAAGGACTATCGGCCAGTCGCTGATTACTGATAGAAGATGTAAGCAGTAGCAGTATAGCACTGTTCCGTTCTATGGAACTGAAATATGAATACCAGCTTCCCTAAAACATTCCAGCTTCAACAAAAATATGCAGGGAATCTCCCATATGACAGAATTGAATGCAAATTAAGTCACAGTAAGAAGGTTTCCAGGCATAGATTCATCTAAAGCTAAATAGCTTGTGAAAGCAAAAAAAAAAAACATCAGAAGCATCGTTCACTTGTCCAAGGACAGCAGAGACATCTTCTCTTCAATAAAGCAATCAACATGGCAAGATGAACGGCAAGCCGCTGGAATCAGGATGAGCCCGAGGCACCGCTGTTCTGTTGGAGGCGAAGACGAACGTTGTGCGCTTCGGTACTCCACTGCATCCTGAAGGATTATGTTCCCTTGCTTGTCGATGCAGTGAAACAACCCGAGGAAATAGCGTCCGTCATTCACCCCAATCAGCATTCTCCGAAAAAGCAGCCTCCGCAGTTTTGCAACATGCTGCGAGCTGCTGATAGTGGTATCCGCAGATGTAGTTGAGCTGTTGCAATAAGCATCTTCAGAGCTAAGAACAACTTGAGATGGCTGCTTAGATGGTCCTTCCATTATGCCAAGAACGACTTCCTCTGCTAAAGATGAATTCCACAATCAATAGCAGATAACTGAAGAAAGGAAAACAACTATTGTAGTCTACATTAATGAGAAAATTCTTTCAAGAAATCTCGCTGGAACTAAGGTGAATCCTCATCAGTCATCACAACTATATCAAGACTCTTAATACATCAGAGCACTACTGATCCTAAACAGGATGCCGTATCAGATTCACAAAACCATCCTGATGGACAGGGGCGGACCTAACGTGGGGCATGGGGGTTCAGTTGAACCCCCAAAATTTTGGAAAATAAACTGCTATTAGTACTCCAGCACGCAACAAACTGCACGGATTGGAGTAGAAAGAAAGATTTGGATGATTCCCCACGAGAATGTTGACGGGGGATCTCCGGCTGGAGTTCACAGCGCCGGCCACCGGAGAAGGGGGAGGGGGAGATCTGGAGAACGGTGGAAACGAAGGAAGGGGAGGAGAAGAGCTCACCGCGCCGGGCGCCGGCCGCCGGAGAAGGGGGACGCGAACGGTGGGAACGAAGAGAAAGTCGGAGAACGTCTCGGTAGCTCGTTTTGGGAGGGCGAAGCGACGTCCGGAAGAAACTTTGGACGCGAAGCGGCTCCTGCGGCTCCGGCTAAATTTCGCAAAATCTCGGAAAGTGGTGGAAGACGAGATTTACGATCCCGGCGAAATAGATTTTTCTTTAAAAAAAATTAAAATTGGTACGGTGATTTCAGAAATTTCGGCTCTAAATTTACTGGGCTACAAACTTACCTTTTGAATTTCGGCCGAAATTATGAATCTCACCGAAATTTTGGATTTCGAACGCCTCCAAGATGTAATCCGAAAACGAAATTTGAAACCTCGGCTCCTGCCAATATGGACGGGGAAGAACACAAGGAAAGGTTCAAATATGTTTTAAAAAATTTACATGATTTTATCTATTAATTTATAATTATTTATGTAATTTTTTCAAATATAACTTCAAAAATTGTATCCAAACTTATATATCCAAATTTTAGTCGCATAAAAAAGAATAGATTTATAAACAAAATAATGTATTTATAATTTTAATCGAGTCTCTATGGGGGCCACGTAGGGGGAAGCTAATCCTATCCCCACTCTACTAGTGCAGCGAAGGCCAAATCTTGTTCCCTCTTGCAGATCAACCCCCTTCTCTTGCTCGCCCCCACCCTCATAGGAATTTCCCTAGGACCCCTATTGAAAACATCTAGACACCCATGTTGTTTTGGTTTTGATAATTAATGACAACTTTGGTCAATGGACTAACACTTTCCTTGAGAATATTGAAAGTAGGTTAATCCCAGGTTCGGTGATCATGAAAATACCAAGGAAGGTACAAAGGGAAGATCAAATATGTCAAGATCGTGAAAAGGTATAATTATAAGGTTCTTTTTTTTTTGTCTTTTATCGATCTTAGAGTTTAGAAGAAAGATCGATTTGCTAGATTAGGGCCGTACTATAAAGAGAGATTTTAACGTTTATCTTTATGTCACTTAGGGTTTAAAGGCTCAAATTACAAATTCAAAAGTATGCTTGATGATGTATGTTTTCTTAAATATAAAATCATTTTAAACATATCAAGTCTCTAGAAATCGGTTACTCTGCTTCATGGCAAAGACGGTGCTATCAGTGCAAGCACCGCCCGATGAGGCGGTGTGAAAATTTCAGAGGTCTTTTTTGGGCGTTTTGGTAGCCCGGTGCTACCACCCATGGTAGCATGGTGCTACCGGACTAGCGGTAGCATCGGACATATAAACCGGTGTGAAAATTTCATAGAAAGTCTTTTTTGGGCATTTTGGTTGCTCGGTGCTACTGCCCATGGTAGCTCGGTGCTG
Organism: Otatea glauca; assembly: GCA_036346275.1. Lineage (NCBI taxonomy): Eukaryota > Viridiplantae > Streptophyta > Magnoliopsida > Poales > Poaceae > Otatea > Otatea glauca. Next base: position 61,004,921 of record CM070721.1, read on the forward strand.
CCGGACTAGCGGTAGCACCGGACATATAACCCGATGTGAAAATTTCAAAGGGGTGTGTTTTGGGTGCTTTTGTAGCCCAGTGCTACCGCTCATGGTAGCCCGGTGCTACCGGACCAGCGGTAGCACCGGTCCTCAGCCCGGTGCTTAAATTCCAGAGAGATCATTCTTGAAGAAGAAAAATGAAAAGAGGCCCGGTGCTACCGGCCCTAGTTGGGCGATAGCCTGTGTAACGGTCTCTGGCAAGTGCATTAAATGCACTGTTTTAGCCGTTGAAATGGAGCCCGGTGTTACCGGTCCTACATGGGCGGTAGCACCGAAAAAACAGACTTTTGTCCATTTCGAGCTCCAACGGCTAGAAAGTTTGGTGGAGGCTATAAATACCTCCCCACCTGCATTCTAGAGGTGCTCTTGGTCCTCATTGGTGATATTTGAGCTCTAGCAAGTGTTCTCCACTCTTTTATGCATTCAATTTCATTTGTGAGTGTGAGAAACAAGGTTGAGTGTTGCATTTCGTGTTTGAGCCTTTAGACACCAATATTTGACCTCAAGCAAGCGTCAAGGTTTATTACTCTTGGAGGTTGCCGCCTCCTAGACGGCTTGGTGGCGATCGTGCATGGTGAGCTTCTCAACGGAGATTGTGAGAAGCCCCGGCAAGTTGTGAAGGTCGGAGTTCGCCTATCCGGAGCGGGGAAGAACTACCTTAGTGATCGAGGAAAGCTCGAGCGAGTGGAGCCGGCTTGAAGTGATTCAAGTCACCTCAACGTGGAGTAGGGGAGACCGGCAAGTCTCCGAGACCACGGGTTAAATTTCTTGTCTCCTATTTAGTTGTGATTGGTATTCTTCGTTGTTAAAAATCTATTTCATTGATAGCATATTCTTGATAGTCTTTGTGCTCACTAGTATATTTGCTACACTTAATTTGACATAGTATCTCAAGTAATTGCTAGAGAAATTTAGTGTGAATTTGCAATTTGTATCTCTACATCTTGGTATCATTCGTAATTTCTAAATAGTGTCAAAAAAAATTAGAAACCTCCTATTCACCCTATCTAGTCGGTTATCCTTGATCCTACACCTGTCCCGCTAAGGAAATTGATATTCCTACTCTCTGCCACTTGATTCGTCGTCTCAACCATATATCGCCTTTCTAAGATCTATCGTGCCACTCATAATTGTCTCTTGTCTCCTTAATACTCCCTCCGTCCTGGAAAGTAAGGGACAGAAGAAATTTTAGGACAGATTATGGTTTCTGCCAAAAGACTCTAATGCCCCTATTTAATACTGTGTCTCTATTAATTGGCAACATGCATGCATTAATTAATCACGATTATCGAGAATGATCTGCCGCGTTTTTGTTTTGGAATATGTGTGGTCGCATGTATCTGTGTGCATCTGCATGCATGGGCATAATTTGATAACACAATTTAAGGGGGAGAACTCTCAATCCATAATATTAGAGGACACAGTTTGAACGCTTCTCTCCCTTACTTTCAAGGACAGAGGGAGTACCTTTTGTCCTCTTATATACCCACGGCAATTGATGCCACCGTCACTTTGCCGCCTCTCTCTATTGGTGGAGATTCTAGTGAATCCAAATTCTAAATCGGGTGAACTTGAACACTAACTCTATCAAACCATCAAACAAGTCAAACCCTAAATCGGGTGAACTTTAACCCTAGTCCTATCAGACCGCCAGACAAGTCGAAGGTCTTGTCGGTCTAAGCACGAAATGTGGTGCAAATCCAATGGTAAGGAATTCGATTTATTTTCTAAGATCTTTAGTTGAATAATATTTAACAATTCTTCTTAAATTATGGAGTAATATCTTTTTATCAAATAGAGTAACATCTAACTCTATAATTCTATCTATATACTTTTTTGCACAACAATTGTTAAAATCGTGGAGATTAAAAAATTCTCCTCGCTACTCTATAGAGATAAACAAACATCATATAGTTAATTTAACTAGATAACTAGTTTCCAATCTTGTTTTACTATAAATTAGGATCTAGCACATAAGTTTATAGGAATACATATAAGCTTACATTTGGATATAGCAATATCAAAATTTTGTATCATCGCATTAAGAGCTTGAGAAAGGAATACATATCTTACATAACTTTTATATGCACCCTTTTCAAAATTGTATAATAAGGTTTTGACCACTAGTTAAGATAAATGATATTTCTCAAATTATTATGTATATAGCTTACACTAATTTCTCTTATTAACTCTATTTGTGTTTAATTAGTTCTATAATACAAATTTTTGTAAACAAGAGAAATGTGTATTCTTATTTTTGTGTTATTTTTTTTATACGAAACGATAGCATGTATCGTACCATGTTACTCCCTTCGTCTCACAATATAAGTCTATTTTATGGAAAGCATCATCCCACGATATAAATTTATTGAGGAGATTAAATGTATAGTTATTGCAATATTTTCACTTCGTGTGTTTGTTTTAATGATGAAAAAGTGTATAACTAGTTGTAGTACACCACTCAATAGGGGTAAGCATGGTTCAGTAATATTTTTTATATTTAGTTCCTCCTTGGTTTGTGTGTATCATGAGCTTTGTAGAACGAAAAAAACAGCGATATTCCTTGCAAGGTGTATGCACCCAACTAGTTCCTCTAAAATCAAAAGAGAGATAATTTCATACAAATGTTCTAGATTTTAAAATTTATAAATACTTAGAAATACAAATGTTCACCAAAAGACTTAGGCACTACCTTCTTATTATATGATCGATAACTTGGACGAATTAGCAGAATTACGCTTATCTACACTGGATCGGCTTAAGAAGAACAAGATAAGAGTTGCGAGGGCATATAATAAGAAGGTAGTGCCTAAGTCTTTTGGTGAAGCCGATTTAGTTTGGAAGACTATACTACCTGTTGGTTCTAAAGATAACTGATTTGGGAAATGGTCACCTACGTGGGAAGGGCCGTATAAGATTAATCGGCTAGTCGACGGAAATTCATACATACTCGAGACGTTAGAATCAATGGGAAATACTTGAAGAGATACTATCCTAGCATCTGGGTTGGAGCTTAGTCGGCTAAGAAGAAGTATCGTTCTAAAAGGCCAAGTTAACTCGCTGCGGTTAATTGGCTAAAAGGAAATAAATTACGTGACAAGATAAGCATAAAATCGGTTAAACAGCCGATTATAAAAGTTAAAGTGTTACAAAAGTAGTGTTCCAAAAGACGAGCATCCAATAAAGTTTTCATCATAAAGAAGATTTAACATTGAAGGCCGGAGCCGGGAAGTCTTGCACCCAAAGCCGATAAAGCGCACGCAGCTTTGGCAATCACGCTTTGCACTTCATCGATTATGCGTTCGTCTTCTTTAGGATTTCATGGTACTGGGATCATCTTGGCCATTTGTTTCTTCACGCCAACCACGGCCATGGCAAAACCCAGTTTCTGATCTTTGATTGCCGATGAAGTCTTCTCCATGGTTTGTTGGCTTTCTAAGAGCTACTTTTCGGTCTTAGCCAACTCTTCCAGAAAAAACTTCTTAGTCGTCTCAAGCTTTGAGATGGACTACTTGGAAACCTTAAGTAGCTCAGTGTCGGCATCAAATTTATACTTTTTTGCCTTGGCATCAGCGACCAGCTCATCCAAGAGTTTCTGATCGGCTTCTTTTGCTTTGTGCTGGGCTATTCTCACCTGAGCTGCCTCTACTTGTAATTTGTTCTCATCTAGATGGCAGACGTTCAAGAACGCTTCCATTGCCTCTGGGGGCAGATCGACTTCAACCGCTGCCATGGCATCACGAATCGGTTGATTATTAGTAAGGATCTCTGATTGCAGCCTCATCACCAAGTCAAAGAGCTTGTTGAGTCATTCTTGCATTCCTGGAGCCAATGTAATCGCGACTGACGCTTCTTTAGAGACTTCAAGGATTTTTCTGATTCCCGCATCATAATCATCCGTGGCCATGATCTCTGGATCATCAAGATCGGCCAGCGAAAAGCCCAATAAATTCGTTGGGTCAGAGGATTCTGGGAACGCCTCAACTGTCGAGGCTGGTGGCGTCGGCTGAGAAGGAGCCAGAGCTCCCAAAGAAGCGCCAAGGAGGTCAGCCAAGATTTATGCAACCTACGCTAATGGTGTCGGCTGTGTAAGAAGACAAAGGGTAAGCTGATGTCTTAAGAGAATGCGTCATAAATCAATAAAATGGACAACTTATCCCTGTAGTAGCTGACGCATGTGGCGAGCTCTCGCCACTCTGCTCCTGAGGCTTCGAACCCCTTTTAGCAGGAGCTTTAGTGTACTAGGTCTTCTTCTTTTCTAAAGTGATAATCGGCTGTGAGTTAATTACCAAAAGGGATATGGAAAGAATGTTAGTCGATCATAGTATACTTACTGGGTTGTTGTTTTTTCTCCATGTCCAATAGCGACAGACTCTGGATGCCTAGGGTACCTAAAGTATACCCCGTAAGGCTAGTCGATTGGTGGGGCCTCTTGCCTTGTTGGTGGCCACTGCCCGATTGGCCAGGAATGGGCTTCTTGCCAACAGCTTTGATCTGCGAGTAAACAAAGGTCGATCAATAAACTATCTTGGGTAAAAAGTGAAGATAAATAGAGGAATAAAAGTTGATTAAAGACGATACCTTGCCCGTTACATTTACTAAGCTCGTGCTAGTGTAACCTGACGAACTAGCTTCATTGCTAGAGTCGCTGTTAGACACTAACGTCGGCTCTGGTAAGTCTGAGAAGAATTCCTTGATTATAATTGACAGAGTTTTTTCCATATACAATGACCCTGCAATAGCCGACCACCATGATGTGAAGCCACCCGCCCGACAGGCATTTAGAAAGAAGTGGGGGAAGCTGCGAAGTTGAAGCTCATCGGCTATTTCTAAAATCAGTTTGGCCGCAGTAGCATTCCGTACTCTAGCTCTGGGCTGTAGTCGATCAAGAAGTGGCAGACTTGGGATCACTTGGCTAAAACCCAGCTGTCTCGCATAAACTGACGGATGATAAAATTCGTATGATGGTTGGGATGTCCAATTCCTGGTATGAAGGCCGACATGCAGAACACACGGAGAGATGAAGAGTTTATACAAATCCAATGTCTCTTTAGGCATTAAAGAACTATCGGCTTACAAATGCAAGAAAGAAGGCTAAGGGAAATCGGTTGTAGAACTATAACTAAAGAAGTCTTGTTACTTGAAGTCTTTAGTATCAAGTTGCAGGAAAAATATCAAGTATTTTCTACAGCAGATAGGGGTGATTTTTGTCTCATTACTGGAGCACATCATGAATCTTTCACCGAAAGATCGGCATTCCCTGAACTGGGAAGGTGCGCCCTCTGGAGTATCATCTCTTGGGAATAGAGTCCCGTCGGCTAGATTCAAGTTAAAAGAGTGAATGAACAAACAATACAGCCAAATCTACACAAACCACATCGGTCCTCCTACGTTGCCGACGGTAAAACGTTCAAAACCAGTGAAAAGCCGACTTCTTATACATATAACATTTGATATACAACACCTAGTAAAGTTTTCCCTAGAGCCAGCCGATGACATTCAAGAAGCTGTTCTGCTATAATTTGATAAACTTGAGTCGACCCGAGAGATGCACCGCAAAATAAGAAGCGATCCAACCAAAGGTTAAGGAAGGCAACGTGCTCTTCATCCGATATAGTCCCATTAACTTTATTATTATTCTCGATGTATTTGGCCCATCCTTCACCCTTCGATCTGATAAGTTTATATCTGGGCTTGCCGCTAAAAGTCGATATTTGCTCACCATCTGACCTAAGACAACACAGTTGAGCTAGTCCAAAAGAGTTGGACCGACGGGACCAGTGCGAAACAAGAAGGCATTGAAGCAATCTGACCAAAAATAATAGGCCGTGGTCACTAGGGGCTCATTGGCTTCTGGATCGGCTAAAGAAAGGGGGATACACTCGGCTATACCCATTTTTTCCCATTCACCCCCTCTTTTGGGCTGCCATTCTAACAAACCAATTTCTCCACCCTTTAAAAGCTGTCGGGCAAGCCTTGAAACTGTTATTCCACCCTTCTATATTATGGCCAAAGGCCGGCGATGGAAGGCGAGGGATTTCTTGATTCGTAACGGTGTTGACTTCTAAATTTCCTAAAGGTCCCAAGAAGTATTGATCAGTACTATGTGGGATCGGGATGAGTACCTAACTTGAGTCCATTGCAGTTGATCTGAAAAAAGTGATTGAGCTAAGGCACTGTTCTGGAGACTCGTCAACCAAAGAAGCAGAAGCCAATTACGATTATCTGGAGAGCTCAGGCGCGTGAAAGTGACGGTGTGGGGGCCGCATTTTATAGCGTGGTAAAAATATGAAAAGCCAGGAAGGAGGATATCGAGGGGCGCGAACAGTTAAAACGCATAATGTGCGCATCGAGATTTTTACGGCGCCATTAAGGCAACAGTTACTGTTGAGAATTCCCTAAAAAAGCCGACATTGTGCGAAGCCGATGATTGAGATTTTTGAAAGATAACAAGTTCATCTCTCAAAAATGGGGGGCATATGTTTGCACCAAAATTTGGCAAGTATGGTTAAATCGGCAGTTTAGAATCAGCAAGATACGATTAGGATAACGGATCAAGATATTTGAAAACAAGACAGATCGTTAAGGAAATCACCCTCAAGATAAAGGCCGATACAGATACTACTCCTAAAACGTGTTGTACTTGGACTCTTTCGGCCGACGGGTATAAAAGGCGGACAAGGGTGAGCTGCAAAAGAAGACAACACAATCAAACTCACACATTTACACTATTCTCTTTTTTCCTGTCGACTAGGAGTAGTTCGTGTAATTTAGTCTTCTTGTAATTCGATCTTGATTAATAAAGTTGCGCATCGCCGATTGTTGATCTTCATCAATTACGCCCAGGTTTGATTTATTCTGATTTTGCTGCGCATCGCCTTCTTCAGAATCGATCTACCTTTATCCTTCGATTAGTCTTAATTGGCTAGTTGGACTTGCCTTTTTACCTCGATTTAATCGGCTTTGGGCTGATTGAATCTAAGCCGATTGATCTTCACGATCGGCTTTAAATAAAGTTCATAGTCTACCTTGTCGATTACAGGTCAAATCGACTGGCACGCTCTGAATCAGGTGTTCGTCTGGTGTGCTGTTGTCAGAGACCCTACTTCAAATTTTTGACGTCAATAGAACCTCTCCTTTCTCAGCTGGGACAGTGGGCTTTAAACCATCGAAAGTAAATATTAGTCCTTGTTTGTAATATTGTTTTATAATTTTTTATCCGATAGAGACCTACAAATAAAATAGGTAAGGTGTGGCTAACAACATTTCTTACATAGAAGCATCAAGATTTCGAGGTATGCGACATACATATAGCGATAGAGAAGGACGATGGCCCCCTTTAGGACATACTATAGAAAAGCTGATTCTGGATTCTAGAAGAATCGGGTTGATGATAACTTTTTCGTAATATGTCCCAAAGAGGCCGATGTCTGGTGCAACGGTTGCTATAGCATGGTGATGTACCGACTACCAAGTATCGAACGTCGTTAGATTTATAAGATCAGACGGCTTGGAAGGGGATAAGGCTGTGCTGGAATACAAGTTGTACTGCCAAAGCCAATTCCCAAACCCTAACACCGAGTCTCAAAAGGGGAAAATAACCTCGTGCGATCTCTTCCCATGGAGGACGGCGATGGCGGCCTCAGCTTCGACTTCGAGGGCGGCCTCGACCCGGCCCCGGCGGCCGGTGGCCCCGCGCCGTCCTCGACCGACGTTGGCGCGGGCGGCGGCGGGGACGGGGCTGGGCACGGCCGCGGCCGCGGGCGGGGGAGCTACCGGCAGACGGTGTGTCGGCACTGGCTGCGAGGGCTGTGCATGAAGGGGGACGCGTGCGGGTTCCTGCACCAGTTCGACAAGGCCCGCATGCCGGTGTGCCGCTTCTTCCGCGACTTCGGCGAGTGTCGCGAGCCAGACTGCGCCTACAAGCACTCCTACGACGATATCAAGGAGTGCAACATGTGAGATCCCCAATTCGCTCCGACTCCCCATGCTAAGGGTCTGTTTGGTTTGATGACAAATTTGCCTTACTAAACCTTACCAAAATTTGGTTACCGAATTGGCTACCAATGTTTTAGCCAAAGATTGGCAAGAAAATGAACTAGAGAACCAGGGAGAAGGGAATCTTACCAAAATTTGGTAGCAAACTTTGGAAGCAATCCAAACAGGCCCTAAATTTTGCATTTGGTCGGGAAGTAGTTTTTATCACCGTGCAGGTTTTAGCTCAAGCTCTTGGAGGTGTGCGGTTGATAAATTTTTGTGGAATGTGGCGAGTACTATTTGTTAACTTGGGGGAAGTTGCTACCTTGGATGCCCTTTTCTGGGGTGATTTGTGCTTTAGGGCTTGAGGTTGTTGTGATCGTAATCCCCTAGGGTCATTCTTAATCTTTGATAGGTAACCTCTAGTTCGATTCAATTTGGTGAAATTTAGTGACTTTGGTACGGTTTTTTTCTTTCTGCTGATAGAAGCTATTGAAAAGATGTGGGAATGAAATGTACTTGACAGTTTGTTGAAACAGAAAATGACCATATAACTTATAGAGCATGTTAGGATGCTAGATGCCAATGGAAATGCACCGTGAGCGGAGGAGCTCTTTATGCCTAATCATTTATTGTTACTGTAAAAAAAGTTCAAAATGGTTACCTGTAGGTGTTCATCTTATCTGATATATGTGTTATCTCGTGCTGGTTTGCAGGTACAAGATGGGATTTTGCCCTAATGGTCCTAATTGCCGGTACAAACATGTCAAGCTACCTGGTCCACCACCTCCTGTTGAGGAAGTTCTCCAGAAGATTCTGCAGATGCGCTCTTTCAACAAATACAATCAGCATAGGAACAATAACTATAATCAGCAAGGGGAGCGACATCAACCTCCACAGGGTTCAGCCATTCCTAATCAAAATTCAACAGAAAATGCTACTGCCGCGACGGTGCAACCAGCTGCTGGACAGCAAGCACAAACGATGAATCAACAGCCACCACAGCAGCAGCAGCAGCAGCAAAAACCGAACACAAATGACCAGGTCCAAGGTGTTTCAAATGGCTTGCCTAATCAAGCCACTAGAATTGCAACACCCCTTCCACAAGGGCCCTCTAGGTGTGTGTGTGTGTGTGTGTGGAGTTTCTAGTCTTCTTGTGAAGCTTTTACCATACTCTGTGAAAATGATATGCATAGTCTTAGTTACTATAGCATATATCATAAAACAGCCACATTATATTATCTGTTCTGACACCTGGTAATTAGATGTATTTATTTGTCCAATATTGTTTCGCATTCTTCTAGATCGACTGATAGCAAATTGTTGTAACCATCTTTTTGCTACTTACATAAGTCGTTAGCTAGCACTGTTCTTGCTTTTCTAGGTTATGAAGATAGGTTATGTGGTAGCTAGTTATCTCAAGGTTGATTGTACAATATTTAGATCTTCTCCAGAACAAGCTTGTGTGACTATCAATCTACATGGCTCCTAAGTTATAACTTTGTTTGTGTAAAAGGATTTCATGATGGAAGATTTGAGAAGCACATGGAAATTGCATGGATGGTTAGTTCTAAAAATATATAGTCTGATCTAGTAGCCATAGCTTGTTCTATGCGTGGTAGTGAGCGTGCCTCAGCAGTTCCTGGAGGGAATACACAGGATAATTCTTATGGAATGTGTGCATTGTACACACTTTAACTAAAATTTATACCTGGTTAGTAATATTCAATGCTTTCTATGAACAGACTATAGTTTCTCAGTTACTACATTATTTGTAGGTATCGATAGTTTGATACACCTATAGTGTAGTCTAAGTTTTTTTTCTATCTCTAGATGATGTGCTGTACATTCTGTGCAATGATGATATTATAATTGCAACACCACCAGTGCTATGTCCACAATTTTTTATTCAATACACATACCTAAAATAAAGACAGATCTGAAGATCCATTTGGTTTACAAACCTAACCAGAGTAATCCCACACACTTGTCAAAATATATGCTTGAATTTGTGTGGTTGTGGGTGTGCGGTCCGTGAATAACAGTGTTATGGGTTCACATTCTATTTGGTGATTTGGTTCGTAATCAATTTTCAATTGTTGCTACCTACCTTTATGGACGAATGATTTCAATATTTATTATCTTTTATAATAGTAATCATGCACCCATATTTTGGTAATGCCATTACCCATGACATAATGCTTCCTCTATAAGCAGTTCTGTTTGATGTTTTCATGGTATCAGGTGTCTTCTGATAATATAATGGTTCTCTAATTGAGTCTTGGGTTGGTAAATTTAAAAAATCAGGTACTTCATTGTTAAAAGTTGCAATCGAGAGAATCTGGAAATATCAGTTCAACAGGGCATCTGGGCTACTCAAAGGAGTAACGAGGCTAAACTTAATGAAGCTTTTGAATCTATTGAGAATGTTATTTTAATATTCTCGATCAATAGAACTCGTCATTTTCAGGTAAAGTGGTGGTCTGCTTTTTGTTATGAATGCTGACTATGGTATTTATTCATCTTTGAACTCATCATTGAGAATGCTATTTTGAAGTCATTCAATAACAGCTACTTATTTAGCTCTAATCATGTTATGCTTTTCAAGGGCTGTGCAAAGATGACTTCTAGGATTGGTGGCTACATTGGTGGTGGAAATTGGAAATCTGCTCATGGAACGGCGCATTATGGTCGGAGCTTCTCTATGCAGTGGCTTAAGGTACACTGTTTTTATCCATTATGTGCTTGTGTTTGTTTATCACCAATTTTGTTGTAGCTTGGTCCTTTCCAGTTTCCAGATTATGGAACATAGGTCCTTAGAGCTGATAAGCACAATATATGGTTATGAATTTGCATCATGCTGCATGGAAATATTGTATGCCTTAATTTTGATTTAGTTAGTTGGTACTGCTAACAACACAACACTAGCACTTCTCTGCTGGACGCTTTATCTAATGTTGCAGAGACGAGATTACGAAGATGCGAATATTGAAACTCTTATATTGATTTGGAGCCTCTTTACATATGCTTTAGGTCCAGGCAATCTATTCAGAAGCTGAATCTATTGTATTAATGTAGTGGGGGTGTCAGTCTATTGGGTGCTGTCATCTTGTATAGCAAATTTTAGGCCTGATATTTACTCATTTGACAGATAAATAGCTAGATCATTGACTAGCTTTAGTTCTTGCTAGCATATACAACAAATGCCTTATGTTTCTATAACACAACTGAACACGATTTAGAGTGATGGAATATTTTGTGTTTTTTAAGAACTGAATCATAAGAATGATACAAATTTTGCTAGTATGTTTAAATTGCGAACCAAATTGTTATTTGCAGTGGTGGTTAACTATTGATTTATCTTTCTGTTTTTTTTTTGCATGGAAAATTTAAGATTCTGTCTTCTATCAGCGTTGTATGTCTATACTTACAACAGTTGCTGCACTGCAGCTTTGTGAATTGTCATTTCAGAAAACTCATCATCTGCGCAATCCATACAATGACAACCTCCCTGTTAAGGTACAATCACCTTGTCCCAAATGCGTGGTGGCCCTGGTCGCTTGAAATATTATGCATAATATTTTTATGTTGAAATGGAAATGGCAGAGATTGTCTGTCAAGCTTATACAAATATCACTAGCTTGTATGGCTTGTCGTCTTTCTTATTGCTGTTATCTTTCCACAGTTCCACCTTGATTGTTCTTTACCACATTGTTGATTAAGCTCATAAGCTGATTGTCAAACCTACCTTGAAGGACTGGTCTAAAACAGAAATATGCTTTGTTGTCACTACCCTCTTGATTTATATTTCACCACAAACACTATATTGCATTATGTTTTCTTGATTGGCTTTAAGTCAAAGTTCAAACTTCATACATTTGGACTATCATATAATTATTAAACTCCGGCAAGACAATCACTCTAGATGAAATAAACTTCTACATAGATGTGGGTTAGAAAGAATAAGTAACATGAATTTTAATGGCAATCTCACAGTGATGATTGAGTAGTCAATTTTCAGTGACAACTTTCCTATACACTTATTTGGTGGTCCTTCGAAAGCTGAGGATTGCTGAATTCTGCGAATAACTAAGCTTGTCCTGTTTTGTAACTAGCACTAGGCACAATTATGATTGCTAGTGCTCTTCCCTTGGCAGCTAATCATTCATAACTTTCTACCAAGAGAGTCCAAACAATTCGAACTTTTGGATTCTGTAGGCTCCTTCTAATTTTGATTATGGAAGCTGAAGTGGGGTGATATTGTGCTCCTTATCATTTCAATGTTTAATTCTGTATCCACGGTCTCAAAAGCTTTCATGAATTAACCGCTTAATTCACTTTTTACTTGTGCAGATCAGCCGAGATTGCCAGGAATTAGAGCCTTTCATTGGTGAGCAGTTGGCTTCTCTGCTTTATCTGGAGCCAGACAGCGAACTCACGGTAGGCCATGCACTTCTTTCCTATTTGTCATTATGGACACTGCCATTGGCTGGTTTTTTTCTTACTGGTGGGCATATCAGCAAACGGGGATACAAATGACTTTACTTGAGCTCATATTCCTGGATACTAAACATGATTTTAAACTGCACAACAAGCATCATCCACATTGTGGCACCATTTAGCTGTATACTTTATCCATTTTCATTTTGTGCCTGGAGATGGGCTGACATACCAATGTTCTTTGAATAGTTACTGACTAAATCATGATGGGAGGATTAAAATCTGCACATATAAGATTTGTCTATGTTCAAACATCTTTTTATTGTTCACATGTTACTTTTTTCCCTTCCTTTTTCTCTTGTTTGAGGTGATGTCATGTGCACCGTCTGATATTTTGAATATGGGTTTAGGCTATGCTAGTTGCAGCAGAGGCCAAGAGAGAGGAGGAAAAGGCAAAGGGAGTTAGTGCTGACGAGGCAACTGACAATCAGGATATTGTGCTGTATGACGACAATGAGGAAGAGGAGGACGAGGAAAGTGAGGAAGAAGAAGAAAACAATGGCCAAGAATCTCAAGGAAGGGGAAGAGGAAGGGGGATGATGTGGCCGCCTCAAATGCCAATGCTACGTGGTGTTGGACCAATGGTTGGAGGGCGTGGCTTCCCCCCCAACATGATGGGTGACGGTTTTGCTTTCGGTGGTGGTTTTGGCATGCCTGATCCTTTTGGTGCGCCTCGTGGTTTTCCACCATTTGGCGGTCCAAGGTTTCCTGGTGACTTCTCTAGAGGAGGTCCTATGCCTGGTATGGTCTTCCCTGGCAGGCCTCCGCAACCTGGGGATCTCTTCCCAATGGGACTGGATATGATGATGGGCCCTGGTCGTGGACTGCTCATGGGAGGAATGGGAATGGGCAGGCCTGGACGACCAAATCGTCCCATTGGTATGGCTCCCTTCATGCCCCCACCACCTCTGCCAAACAGTCGTGCTGCCAAACGGGAGCAAAGAAGGCCAGTTGGTGACAGGAACGACAGGTATGAAACAACATCAGACCAGGGAAGCAGGGGTCACGACACTACTGGGAATCCTGGAGCAGACGGAGCCAGGTCTCAATCTGGGGACAGATATAATAGAGGCGCCTTCCGAGACGACGATAGCGACAGCGATGACGAAGCCGCGCCTAGGCGGTCAAGGAAACGGTAGGGCAAGAAGACTGAGCACCTTTGATCCATGGAGATTATGTGCTCTCGGCTCTCCTATGAGGGAGCTGCCTCTGAAAACTGAGTCTCTCGGCTCTCCGATGAGGGAGCTGCCTCTGAAAACTGAGTTCCAAGAGTTACAATATATTTTTTTATTTTACTTTCCTTTACTAAGATTAGAACCAGATGATGAATTGTTGATTCTGTATTACTAAATACTGTGGGCAGTCATATTCGTCATTGGAGTTTTACTTAGGCGGCAGAACATAAGCTCATTTTGTAGCTGGTTGAGATTAATCGGGTGGTTTATATACAGTAACACAATGTTAAGAATGACCCGCTCTGTTAACTTGTTGAAGAGATCAAATAGAATCAAGGTCTTATCTTTTTTATCAGAGGTTGAATCGATCATCATCAGAGGCCCAAAATTAGGATACATTCTGGGAAAATAAAACTTCCATGGAAGCAAATGAAACGTTTTCATAAAAATTCTTGTAGAATCGAGGATGAAGTTTTTATTCTGTACATACCAGATCAGATCATAAATTATTAACTGCACATCTAATCTCCAAAATGTCCTGATTATTTTGATTTTTGGAATGGGATATTTACGGAATCTCGATGAAAAGGATCAAACCTTATTCCATGATATTTTCATAAGATTCCTTTTTCTCATTCGTAAGCAAGCCTCTTTCTTATTCTTAAGCAAGCGTGGAGAGTTGATCATGATTTCTGTTCTCTTTCCTTTTCTTTTTGTTTATTTCAAGGAAGATATCGTTCGATTCTCCTTCTATTGATTCTTTTCCGATCGAGATATATGAATCCATGTGTCCGTATACCTAGATTTTGTTCAAGGATTAATGAAAATGTGCAAAAGCTCTATTTGCCTCTGCCATTCTACGAGTCGCAACCTTTTTGCACATGGCACCCCACATGCGTTCGAGAATAATACAACATGGCGAAGATGAGCTATATGGTTGTCATTTTGTGTGTTTGTTAGCAGAGGGGCATCATGATCAAAGTTGAGTTCCTTGTTAGCTTTCTTTTCATGTGATCTCCTTTTGCCTGCCCTGCCGTATACGTGCAATAAAGAGAACATCTAAGCACACACATTGGTAGGGGTGCAATCGGATCGGATAATTTCCGATCGACCGACCGATCGGATGAGTTTAGATTAGATTCGGATAATTTTCGGATTCGGTACCAGATTTAAATACTTTATTTTGGATTTAGTATATCACTATCCGTCGAATCGAAATATTTCGAAACTTTTCTCCGATATATCCGGTAATTGTTTTTCGGATATCCAATCCGGATAACCCTAATTCCCCGTGACCCATCCTCTACTCCTCTCTTTGATCCTCTCCGCTCCCCATCTCATCTGCCCTGAGCGGCTGAGCCCCCGACTCCCGCCGCCGCCGCCAAGGCTGCCCGCCTCACCACCTGCCCTCCTGGCGCCCAGCGCCCTCCACCCTAAGCTTGTCCCAGCGCCTGGTGCCCTCCGCCCCGAATACCGCCATCCTTCGCTGGTCCATCCCACGGCGCCGCAGCGCTGCCCTCTGATCCCTCCCCCCTTCTGCCTCCTGCCCTTCGCACTTCGCTTCATCTGGATCCAGATCGACGGCCGCTTCATAATTAGGTGAGTGCTAGTAAACATTGCATATTTATTCGATCACTATTCAGTATTCACGATAAGATGGGTGCTAGTTCATAATAAGGTATTGGTATTTGTAAGCACAATACTAATCCCTGAAGAAATAAGCAGCTACCATCAATTAGTTAGGGATCGTTGAGTTCCTCCTCTGCTTGCTAGTTGCTACCATGGTCCGAACTCCTACACATGAAGAAAACAAAAATAGCACCTGATCTCCGTCCAGAGAAGAGAGGGCTGGAGCAGGTAAGACCGCAAAAACTAGATATTCTCTTAATAAGCTTTTAGAGAATCCAAAGCAAAAACAAACATGCCCTAAGTCGAGAGCAAATGTTTGAGAAGTGGTGCTCATTGGCCTTTCCAGTGAATTCCTTTTTTAAAATCTAAAGAAGTAGGCCATATACTTTATAGAAGGAGCATTAGCTGTGCACTAATCCTCTTTGATGTATGCTAAATTGTTTTGGATTGTATTGCTCAAATTGTCGCTTCTTCCCATTGTTTTTCACTGAAGGAAATGCAGATTGGTGCTTCCTGAGAAGAAGTGACAATATAATAGTTTTCTACTGGAGAGATAAGAAATGTTGAAAAATTAAAGGTGCTGATCTCTTCAAATCTATGCAGTGGATTAGCAGTAATGCAGTATAATAGTTTTAGTTGCTTAATTGGTTTTACCGAATGTTAGTATTCAGCTTTGAGCAATTACTTGACGTTGGGGGTAAGGAAGTAGCATTCTGACAAAATCATTTATCTATGTGCTACATAGAATCTCTGTAACATTTGTCGACAAGGATGGTACAGAGAAGATGATCAGTGTTCCCGTTAGAATGTCCATGTTAGAAGCTGCTCAAAAAAATGACAGAGAACTTGAATATTACAATTTTGTCATTGAAACTGTGCTGTTTTGCTTTTTCATTTGTAGTTTCTTTTTTTGGTGCATGTGTGATTCTGTAGTCAGTACTTGCTAGCTTATAAGAACAACTATTTTAAAAAACAATTATGCTCAATCACCTTACATGGTTACACCTATCGGCATGTCATGCATTGGCTGTTACATGATGATGTAAATATAAACCTTTACAAATTTTACTGCTATTGTAGATGTTGAAGTACCGTTGACTAGCACTTTCAATCTTATCTAGGATGTAAATCATTATAACAAGTTAGAAGATCCAACAGATGAAGAAAATGATATGCTTGGTCTTGCATTTGGGCTCACAGAAACATAAGTGAAGATCTCCTAATGGATTAATTTTTCATTATGTATTATTTCATGATCCCACCATTCTTGCTACCAGAGTATGGTGCAAAGAAGCGTATTAAATGCCCTAGATCCACCTATGAATTGTGCCCTCGGGTTTTTATCAGAATATGTCCCATAGTTGATGACCAGGGGTGGTGAATTGAGGAAGATAACACAGAATTGGGTGCCTCTAAGGGGAGGGGAAAGAATAATGTGGGTACAGGATTCAATTGTTTTCCCAATAGTCATGATGAGTGTCCAAGCCTATATAATGTTACGGTGGCAACTAGTAGGACTGTTACTTGTGTGCATGAAGAACTGAAATTAAATCCAATTTTACTAACATGATCAAATAGCTAATTAGGCGATAGCCATGTAGTTAGTTTGTAAATGTATAAATCATAGTTATCGGATTCTCTATAAACCCTTGCGAATCACGAACCAGATTCGTCGAACCCGGACCGGTTTAGGGTACGGGGTCCGTCTTCACTGAGGTCGAGGAAGCTTCCATCACCGTCACCGTCGAGGTTGAGAAAGCCAGCCGCCACCAGATCCAGGACGGGGAGGACTTGCTGTGGCCGGTGTCACGCCATGCCGCCAGATCGAGGTCGAAGACACGCGATATCCAACAAAAATATCCAGTACTGTATCGATTCCGCTCCGTATTCGCTTCGAATCCGTAACCGATATTATCCGCGTCGTATTCGTATCCGGCATTATCCGTATCCGAATCTGAATTCAACAAAAAATATGGTTTAGGTTACGGAAAAAGCGATATCCAATCGAATCCAAACCGATTGCACCCTTACACATTGGTACATGCATAACATAACAAAACAATAATATCTTGGGAATACCATTCTTATCTCGCCATGCGCGATCAAACAAGAGGACGTCGTAGGCAATACGCTCAAATATCATATTGACCAATCGAGGGAACATGTAACCGTTCAGGTAATTTCAACGAGAAGAATGGAAGAACTCATAACTAGAGTATTATAAACGACATCGTCTACGTTATGGGCAATTTGATAATATCCACAAGAGACAAATCACATGTACATGTATAATGTCAACAACACAATATCCTGTTATATCACAGAGATAATACCAGCAAATTCAAAATGTAGACCTCATTCGTTTTAGCTTTCATACAGATGCAACATGGTAATTTGGAATATCCCTCCCATATCACTTTGAAACATGCTCGCATAGCGAAGTATACAGAGAGATATACCTAAATACAACTTCATTTCATCACACAACATTTACGTTCTGGGTATGTTCCATGTATTTAACAAGACACATCTCTTGTTCTGATCTTTCTTTTTCTGAAGAAAGAAGAAAATGAAGTAGCCATAGTCCTGAGCATAATGAATCGTTAGTGAATCATTATTGTTTTCCTTGGCAATCTCAGTTATCACATATGATGACATGAGTGATACTCTCAAGTTGGAAATTTTCCATGGAAAAAGGTATAAGAATGACATGTATTCTTGCAGCAGAGGAACTAATGCATCAATTGTTAAAAAACTATATCATCTACAAAAATGATTGAGCAGTGCTAACATACAGCAGAGGCCTTCACGCATGACATGCATGAGATCTGTTAAGCGTGAGCTGCAATGGAAACCAAGAACAACAGTCAAATATGTGACATTTTCCTCGTTTCTAGGCAAGTGCTCCATCTAATCCCGTAATAAAACAATCATTCATAAGGTTTTCATCAACAGCTCTACATCAGTCCTTTCATGTGTAAACCAAACAATACAAGTTGGAAAAGTGGATCATATCAGAACTGAATGAAAATGACCTACTTCGGTATATAGCTAATGGCCTTGTCAGGCAAAATATAGAAGCAAGCGTTACTGTTTTCAGTTTGTAACAAAACAGGGCTCCATAGACACTCGGGGAACCATATCATGCAACTCAAATTAGTAAAGTAACAAAGATGTGCAGATCTTAAATAGCAAATGGGCAAGAAATCAACAGAGCAACACCATGGCTGCAGGCAAGGAAGCAAACACCCCAAAGAAACAGAAACATTATAGAATTCTCTGGGAACAACTGATCTAAGATTTGCACATGTCAATCTACGAAATTTGGAGCAAAACTTTGTTGCGACGGCTACACCAGTATACTACATGATATAAGCCAATGGATGGTATCAAACATATAGATAAATACAGCCAGCCTGTAGGAGCCTATGTAATATCCAAGGCAGAGATATACACCACAACAAGAAGCAAGCTTTTTGTCCCAATCATGTTGGGGTAGGTTAGGAGAAAAACCCAATCAAAATAAATAAAACCCCTAAATCTTCAATCTTGGATCATGGTTCTGGTATATGGATCGCTAACTTCCGTGCACTCCTATCCAACGTCAAATCTTTGGGAACGTTCTAATCTCGCAAATCTCTTTTAACTGCTTCTTCTCACGTCAGTCTCGGTCGACCTCTGAATCCTCTTACGTTTTCGCGACGACTTAAAATTTCATTACACACCGGTGTCTGAGGAGGCCTCCTTTGGAGATGTCTAAACCATCTCAGACAATTTTGGATAAACTTTTCTTCAATTGGTGCTACCCCAACCCTATCATATATATCATCATTACGGATTCGATCTCGCCTTGTATGACCACAGATCCACCACAGCATTCGCATCTCTGCTACGCTCATCTTTTGTACATGCTGTTTTTTATCGCCACAACACTTCGCTCCATACAACGTCGCAGGTCTAATCATCGTTCTATAGAACTTACCCTTTTTATGAGCAACTTTTCTATCACACGGGACCCCGATACTTGGCGCCATTTCAACCATCCCGCTCATATCCTGTGGCTCACATCTTCATCAATCTCGCCATCACTTTGTAGGATCAATCCCAAATATCGAACAGTTTCCTTCCTTGACACTACTTTTCCATCCAGACTAACATCTCATCACCTGCCATAGCGCCACTGAAAACACACCTCATATACTCAATTTTAGTCCTACTACGTCTAAAACCCTTTGATTCTAAAGTCTTTCTCCACAACTCAAGTTTTCTATCAACACCTACCACACTCTCATCAATTAGTATCACATCATCAACAAAAAGCATACACTAAGAAATCTCTCCTGGTATGTTTTGCTTGATTTCATCCAACACTATGGCAAAAATATAAGGCAGAGATATATACAAAGGCACAAAATAGTTTGCTTGTCTGTAATGATCTACCGTATATCATTAGGATGCTTTCTTCAGATGTGCACAAAACCAGGCATAAAATTCAGAAAGCAACAGTGCACCTAGGGGAAAGAGTAGAGCTACAGAACTATTCATTACACTAAGCATTGCTCTGGGATGGATAAGAGTAGGACCAACGATCCATTGAAGCCAC
Source organism: Otatea glauca (assembly GCA_036346275.1). Lineage (NCBI taxonomy): Eukaryota > Viridiplantae > Streptophyta > Magnoliopsida > Poales > Poaceae > Otatea > Otatea glauca. Next base: position 61,024,847 of record CM070721.1, read on the forward strand.
CATAGTTCCATTGTCACACATAAACTGCAACTGGATGCGTTGAATGCTCTCTGGCATAAATCAGGATATCAGCATGATTCATGAATAGATAGAGTAAGACCAAAACATCTGGCACTTCCATGCCCCTATATCTGCAATTGAAGGATGGCAGTCTACCAAAAAGTACAATTTGAGTCATACAAACCAAGATGTTCGACTAGAAAGTGTCGTCTGCTGTCATGCTGAACGATATAATGAAACAAAAGCTATGGCAGACTAAAAATTTTCCAAGCCAATGCGACTCTGAAGGTTCAATCCTCTTCCACTAAAATAGATCTGAGATATTTGTGCGTCGAGATATAGGATGGACTTGAAGTACACATTGGTCTATTGGCAAAAAGAATCAGCGGACATCTAATAATTTGCATTCGTGTGAACCTTAGAACATGCGCTACGATTGAGTATTGTGCATAGATGGATCACCTGCTGTGGTGACTGCAGCCCAGAGCGGTAGGAGGCAATCTTCTTGTCCCGTGCTTCTGCTCAACCTACCCGTTCTTCCCCTGTCTTGATACTGGCACTGACACCTTCTGCAGGGCCGACCCGGAGGCATGGGCAGCAGGTGTGACCGCCCAGGGCTCATGAGCGATAAGGCCATACCCAAGTATTGTCAAGTTTACGTGTACATGTCTTGCAGCCTCAGAACTTCAAGCTTAGGCTCCAGGCCCAAAACATATCGGAACAGCCCAAGGTAAAAAAGAAATAAAGTAAAAATTGCTGGTACATTCTCTTTCTAAGATTCGGCTTTGTATTAATTTTCTAAAAAAATTTGTGTCTTTCTAAGATCTACAATATTTTCACGTACTGTTCAATTGAAATTTTCACAAATTCTTGCCACACTGGTTTCTATCAAATTATCCAAATCCCAAATGCTTTTGTTCCTTATCCTCAAACCTTTCTTTGTATTATTGTGTGGTAGGTGCGATAGATGTCTCTCTTTTATAGTGTTTTTGTTGATGCAGTCTTCTGTGTTAGATTGGTCCTTAATATTTTGTTGTATTATACTTTATTCGCTTATGGATTCGTTATGCTATCCAGCAGGGTTTACATTATCGATTTGACTTTGAAAATCGCCCCTTGGCCGATACCGATTTTCGTCGATAATCGTCAAAAATCGAAGGGTTTTGAAATCAGACTTTTTAAGAAAAAAAAATCGATTTTCAACGATAATCGATCGACCAATTGAACTCTTTTGGTGATCAATTTTTTGAACGATTTTCATTGATTATCATTGATTTTCGACCGGTTTACAAAGCATAATTTTTTCCGAATTTTTTGAATTGGATCGGTTTAACGACCAGCTTCAAATGTCGAACCAGCTCGATACAGTCGATTATCACGGTACTCGAGCCGATTATCGCGATATTGTTAAGCCTGCTATCCAGGTTAGCTTTTATAAGTAACATGGGTTCTTTCCCGAGTATTAATGAACATTTAGCTTCAACCTTTTAAATACAAATTACTGTATATTTGTTTGAACAAGGGGCGTTTGTTTCTATAATACCCTAGGGCCTACAAAATGTTAGGACCGGCCCTGACCATCCGGGACCGTTGAGGATGAAGTGCGCTCTGACGACGTGAATCTGCGCTGCGCACGAGGGAAACCAATCCTCTGCAGCTGTGAACAAAATTCACCGTCGTGCAGTGATATGCGTTAGTTATTCAACCATTGGATCAAGAATCGGAGGCTACGAATGTCAGTAGTACTGTACAAACACTGCGGATCCGACTGTGGAGTCATGGCCCTAATGCAGAGAACTGTAGCACCACTGCATTTGGTTCTTGAATGCAGACAGAGCCAGGGGGGGGGTCCCTTTCCGCGTAGGAGCGGTGAAGCGCATGGCGGCCCGTCAGGACAGGTTACACAGGGGGAAGAGAAAGCGCAGCAGGTATGGTCGTCGCGTCTGTTACGTTAAACCAAAACAACAGTGAGACAGAGAGATTCTTGGTATCGGCTTCGTCCTCGTGTGATGTCGGCTTTCACCTTGCCTCTCAAGGAGGGCAAACAGCCTGAAGCAGACGACAAGCTTGAGTTTTGGCGTCCAATTGTCGCTGATGGCGAGCTATCTGAAGAAAAGAAAACGCGAGGCGATGTTTAATTCCACTCCACTCAGTATTTTACTCTCCAGGTCCAAGCTCCACACTTTCTCGGTTTATTTTCTCCAGTGCTGTGGAGGAAAGAAAGGTGCGTGTGGATGGAATGGATGGGGAAAGGACAAGATCTGAGGGAGGGGCAATGCGATGGGGCCGGCCAAAGATCTGACTGAGATGGAGGAATCATCATCAGATCGATGTGGGGAGGAGAGCAAGATGCCCAAATCCTTGAAAAGAGTGGGTGGTGTGTGTTATTGCACTCCACATGCTCCCACTTTAAACTTGTCGTAATCCACAACTAACCAAGCCAATCTAACTCACTACCCTACACACAAACGGAAACGAATCCTCTGCATTGAAGAACAAAATGCACATGCTGGTCTGAAGCATTCACTTTTGATCCAACCGTGGATAGATGTCTGTTAAATATGGTGACTTATATATAGTCTTTTAGGATTTGGAAAGATGTGCTAGATGAATACTAACAGGATTAGGATTTGAAAAGATGTGCTAGATGAATACTAACAGGATTATGATTCAAGCACATGAGAGGTATATCAGTATTTAGCACATGAGAGGTAGAAAGATGGACAGATACATGGATGGAGAGCATTAAGGCCTCTGAATAAATGGATGTGCGATGGATGGGGATTGGAGGGAGAAGGGCATCACATTCATACACATATCCACACACACTCACCACTGGCTGAACCTCAGGAAAGCGAGGCCAACTTCCTTTTCTTCTACCTTCAAACGCAATTGGCTCATCCTCAGTGTGAGCGAGGGTCAGTCGGCCAGATGGGGACCCAGACCTCACATAGGGGTGTTGGTCCAGTTCTTTGCAAAGTCGGTGTCTCAAAGAACCTATGCCTAAATTCTTCCAAGGAGAAAGGGTCAGATGGCTTCTTTGGGCCTATCCATGATCCTCACAGGATTGCACCAAAATGCTTTTTTACTGATAATGGCAATACCAGTTTTGACCATGCCGGTAACAGTAAGAGTAACTTTTGAGTGCTACTGTTTTGAAAGTGACGTGTCAACAAGGTTTACAAATGGAGTTCATTGATATGGACAGGCTAGCATGAAATCTGAACCGAATTTGTCTTACGATGGACATACTTGGAATGAAGCATTTTCTACCATCGTGCCAAGGGCCACGCTGTTGTTTGGTTACTGCCACATATGGAACCAAAATAAAATGATTGTGCAGAATATGAACAAGATAGGCATGTGCGACGCTACGCGAGGAAGAGCTGATAATTAGAGAGCCTACATTCACAGGATTAGTATTCCATGGGAACAAAGTTTTGGCATGTATACCAAAAGGTGATAGTTTCTACTTAGAAGTTCATATCATATGGTACAATTATTAGATGGTACATAACTTAAAGCTAGGCATGGTCTATGTGCTTTCAGTTCCAGGTCTCAAAACTAGGAAAAAGCAGCAGAAACATACGTAACAGCCTTAAGCCGAGAGCTCATGAACGCCCTCTCTTCAGAATTCGTCTGAACCAACAGAGGCGATTCCGGTGCTCAGGCTTCTTGACTCCTGCATGCTCACGTAGTCATCACAACTGCTACCTAGCCTCCTTGCGGGAGCCGAGCTCAAAAGCTCAAGGACCTGCTTGCCCATCTGCTGCACCTCCTGTGGTGAGAGTATCTTTATGCAGGACACGCTGTTCACGAATTCCCTGCATGTTGCAAGGCACAGCAATGTAAGGAAGAGCATGAAACAGAAACAAAACTGCTCAAATTATCATCAGAATGGTAACAAAAACTTACTGCCAAGGGCCATCGCCAACAAGAAGGGCATCCTCCTCTCGGTCGATGAATACAAGCTGCCAGCCTGATCTCAAAGGGTTTTCCAACTGGCCCTCGAGGCCAAATAGGCGCCCTAGTTCTCTACGGAGTTCATGATAGCTACTAAACCTAGTGATATCAAGCGACCTTCCGTAGGTTCCAGATTTGTAAACCTGTTCACATGGAAGCAAATTTGCATATTAAACAGTGATCTAGGGAATAAGTTCAAAAAAAAATAGGGCATTTCATAGACTGGGCTATAGTTCCTTACATCTAGTGATGAAAGTAATCAAATATAACTCGCATATATGCACCAATGCTCCAAATGTTCAATTGTAAGATTGTCAATTCTATTCCTACTAATTTAACAGTTAAAGTCATAGGCAATACATGGTTATAGACAGTCAAAGAAATGAGAAAAATACTCAAAGTTACTTAAAAATCTCATTTACGATTGCAAATAAGGGGGGGAAATCCAAGTTTCACGAAAAACTTTGCAAGATTATCAGTTCTATTTCTACTAATTTATTGGTTGAAGGCACACGCAATACTATGGATAGTCAAGTAATGAGCAAAATAGCCAATAGCTGAAAATGTCATGCACTAAGCTCAAATAAGGGGGTAAAAGATGGATTCAGGGAAGAAGTACAATGAATGCCTATTCAATAGAAAAAGTCACTCGCCTTCACAAAGGTTGCCAGTGGTCGATTCACTTGATCAGAATTCTGTGAACATGGCACATATCCTGATTCATCTAAGCAGCCCGAACTATCTAGTGTTTGATCCAAGGGGAAATCATTTTGCGAAGGGCTCAGGAAATTGGAGGTGGAATAGGGAATTGCAGTCGAATCATTCTCGCTGTGGAGGCTTGGGATGCCTCCTTGCATTAGAAGTGACTGAGAGTCTATATTAACGCCAAACAAGAGATGATTTTGAGGATCAGAGTTCCCATCTTGATCCACCAAGCACCCTCTTCCAGGAAGAGGCGCCAATGCAGAACTTTGAGGTATACTAGGTGTTGCCGAGTCCAACTGTTCTATCTGCGATGTAACCTGAGGCTGAGGAGGAAGAAAAGACTCCACTGCAACTCGCTTCGATGACCATGGGTCAGGGACAGGTATAGCAGTGGGTCTTGGCATACTTAGGAGCGAAGCTGCTTCTGATGAGAATGGCCTCAATGTATTATGCATGGTGGAGGTATTGGACGGGGCCAATGAACTCATATTTGTATCCGACAAACTCTGTGGCTGCGAGAATGGTAAGATTGTTTGCAGTGTCATAGGTGAAGACTGAGGAGCCGACGAGAGTTGAGAAAATGCAGACAATGCATTAGATACAGACTGGTAGTTGGCCATGTTCTTCTGTTGTTGCATTTGTTGATGTTGAGGAACTTGCATACACTGTGATTGCTGCTGCTGCTGTGATTCTTGCTGTTGTTGCTGCAGTTGCAGCTGTGGCTTCTGCTCATTAAATGACTGGCAGCGTTGGAGCTGCTGCTGAAGGAACTCAGACTGAACCTGGCCTTGGATTCTGCTCTCATTGATGCTTTGAAGGTATGGCTGCTGCTGAAACTGAGGCTGCGCTTGCTGCAAAATCTGACTTGGCAGAAGTGGTGCAGCTCTACCAACTATGTTCTGCGGCTGCTGGAACTGCAACATCGTGGGCGACACCTGCTTTGTTGGGTCCTGGAAAGCAGTCGCGGCTATCGTTTGGTACATGTCAGGTTGTAGACCAAATAAGGAAGCATCCAACCTTGGCTGCATCCAAAGACTCATACCAAGTCCACTGAAATTCAGCGATTGAAAACCAGGGTTTGCGCTATCGCGAAGCCACATCAGAGAGGAAGTCAAATCATCATCCTTACCACCTACAGAATGCCATCATATGAAAGATAATTCATAGTCTGAAAAGTGTAATGCAAAATTATTTAAGCATAGCTATCTACAAATGTTGACTGCCCCTCATACCATGCAGAGAAGGCAAGCCTGTTGGCCATGGACGCTTCAGCCTAAGTGGAAAAGGAGACGGATACATGGGGAAAGTTGTCAGGGGCTCAATCTCCCAAAGTGACACCCTTGGCTGCCTCTCTCCAGCAGTCGACTCATCCCAGCCGACCTGCATTATTCAGAGACTTTCATAACATGCTAAACCACAAAGTTGGTACCAGGCAGGAGCAAGCAATCTCTGAAGGAATTTTCATCTTGTCTAACCAAAAACTAGCACGGTACATGGTAAACAACAGGCAAGTTCTTGCACAGAGTTGAGTCAATGTGATAAAAGTGCTATCCTGCAAAATATACCTTTACAGAACGCCAATGTGAGTTTGGCCAACGAACAGCATCAAGATCACTGATTCCTGTAATTGTTCCCATGTATCTGGAAATAAGAATATTTGATCTGGTTAGAATTAATACCATGCATGGCTGTGGATATGCAAGTTTAGTATCTATTATATATTAAAAACCAGTGGAAAGTTGCTAAGAAAAAAGAGAAATAAGCTAGAAATTCTCACAAAAAAAGGAAAACATATAGCCCTTAATCCGGTGGACCCTAACTAAGTTGAACTATAGTAGCCATTGGGTGTTATTATTTAAAGAAAAACATCGTATCGTCTATCTAGCGGACTCAAGTTATGACGGCTTAGATTAAAAGAAAGAGTCCAGTACAATAAAAAAATAACAAAAAATTCCGGATAAAAAATAAAAAATTAGCAATTTGATTTTCATACAAACTCCAAATTAAAACCCACACATAGCTAAAATTCGGAATAGAAATTAGCGGTTGGATTTGAATATCAATTCTAACCTAAAACTGATATTCTAAACTAAATAAAAAAATAACAAAAAAATTTAACGGCTTAGGTTAGAAGAAAGAGTCCATACCAAGTACAACAAAAAATAACAAAATTCGCAATAAAACAATAAGAAGGAAATCAGCCATTTAACTTTCATACGAACCCCAAATTAAAACATATACATAGCTGAAATTCGGAATAAAAATTAGCAGCTGGATTTATATACAAATCCTAACCTGAAACTCATGCACGAAATTAAACACAAAAATAGCAATGGAAATTAACATAAATTCGGAATAAAAAACGAAAGAAAATTAGCCATTTGATTTTCCTACAACTCTAAATTAAAGCATGAAATTAAAAATAACAACAAAAATAATAGAATAATAAAAAAAGGAAATTAGGGGTTGTTTTTTTTAATTCTATACTAAGTTAAAAATATAAATTTTGGTTTTATTTGTAAATAAAATTCCAAAAATATGCTATTTTGAGGCAAACAAAATAAAATAAGGTAAAGAATTTGATTTGTAAATATATAAATTATTAACTATTATGTAATAAAAGTCGATGACAATTTTTATGGTTGCTAAGAATTATATAGAATAAAAATTCTCAAAAAAAGAAAGAAAGCATTTTGACTCTTTATTTGGTGGACCTCCATGGAATGAAGAGACTAAGAGGTTGATACATCAAACAGATGTTCATTCGGCTATACCAGTATACACAATGTGATTGCACTAAAAGAAGTATTGAAAGAAAAAGACAAGCATTGCAACAATGAAATTAAGAGACGACGATATAAAATGGAAAATGTTATGTTATGCTACGTCTGATGTTTTGCTTTACAAGTATTTGGGGAAGTAAGTTTCGACCACATGTGACAAGTATTGGGAAACGGAGTGAGCATATTCTTTCCTATAATATATAATATCACAAATTGAGTTCTACAACAATCTATTTTCAAAAGGTAAAATCGCATATGTATTGCTAAGTCATTTAAACATGCTTTAAGGATTATGCACACGCAAGTGCGTGGGCCACCTTGCTTGAACAAAAGGCGAGAAACACATCAGCACATAGCCAAAGCCAGAGCTCCCGTTGGAGAATGCACCAGCCCATATCACATGGCAATGATGCTTGAACAAAAGGCGAGAAGCACATCAACACATAGCCAAAGCCAGAGCTCCCGTTGGAGAATGCACCAGCCCATATCACATGGCAATGAACACATTTTATCAAGCTTACAGAAACTGATGGGGTAAAAAATCAAGACAATAAAAAAAGTGTAAGAAGCTCATGCAGTGGACACTGGGCAGGCCAAGTTCGCGCAGAGCAAAAATACACAGGGTAAACACAATTTAGCATACCTCCGAACACTTGACTCCTCTGTCTCAAAAAGCATCCTGAAACGCATCCCTACAGATATACGGGTATGGTACACAGCCTTTACATACTTAGCAAGTGGTATAACAAACTCTGAAGGGCTCGCTCTGCACCCAAAAAAAGTTTAAAATATTCAGAAGGAGAGTACCGAATAAATAAATGCACACAACAATATTACCTTGGGTTATAAAAGATTGTAAACCGGCTGTTTGTTGAAGCAGCATGAGCAGCTGCAGCAAGAAGACCAATGTGCATGCTATCACTAGATAGGACTGAAGATGGCATAACAGTTTGTGGCCGATTTGCCCGGCGAATTCCCAAAAGAAGCTGATTGTTGTCATTCCTGACAAGGCAAGGGGACACATAAATTCAACCATGTAGAAACTCTGCTCTGGATAGGGGACAGCAAAGTAGAAAAACTTTTTGAGTGATCATCTTGAATATTGGAAGAATGAACATACCAGATAAATAGGACAGAGTCCCCAGCAACGAGTCTTTTCGCACTTACAAAGATACTCCAGCCTGTAGTAAGAAGATGCCGCTTTGGCTGGCCTGCATCAAGAATTAGATTTTTATAAGTTTTTTTTCTTATCTCAAGATATTATTTTTGCCATGGAATAATAAACCCTCCCACAAAAAAAGAGGACCAAACAGATGCCATCATGTTTGAACCTTTTTCCAACACAGATTTTCATTCTTATTTGCATGAGAAAATTGAAGGGATGTTTTTTTACTTGTAGCCACAAAGATGCAAGTGGACGCTGAGGTACTAGGTTATTATCACAAAACTGAGAACTAACAATAGTAAAAAGAACTACTCACCACGAAAGATGTGACGGAATTTCCACTCATTGCCATGAAGATCTTTTGCCATCAGCTCCTGTGCTGGAGGCTGCTGAGTGAAATCCTACAAAAAGTTATAGGCAAGTTAGAACAATTGATGATTTAGTTCACTTTATACAACCAAGTCTGTTCAAAAATCGATCTGGAAACTGTAGGGAAGCAGCACAGACCAGAGGAGGAAACACTTTCTCAGCTGCTCGTCGGGGAACAGAGAATCCACCATGCGTACTTGTGTCACTTGCAGTTAATGTTTTGCAAAAATAATTCGTTGGCTGTTTGTTGGCAGTACCTAATTCAGCAGGTAGATACGGGTCCTTCAGCTCTTGCTGAAAAGAAAATCAAGCCCAAAATTAGTCTCTTGGATACTAGGTGGAATTTGCACATGGCACAAGTTGGTAGGAAAAATTTGGATTACCAGGCTAAGTGGTTGTAGCGTCATCTGCGCATAGACCTCATCCGTTTCTGCATCAGCCTGAAGGAAATAACACAGGTGATGAACACAAAGATAGCAGTGAGATTACTTAGCTTTGGAAAAATGTGCTCCAAAACTCCAAACTTACATGCATGGTCACATTATGCAGTTGGCATATCAGCTGTGGGGGCAGGTTAGGATAGTTGGGGATCTGAGACTCCATTTCTTTATTTGTTGATGCGGCTACCTGAGACAGAAATTCACACGATAAATTTAGAAACCAATCGATTTCTGCCAGATTTCAGTTTGACTATGAAACTGCCACATGATATAGGATTCAGGGTCATGCAAAGCTTGCACTGAAGTGAAATTACAGTAACCTGCTCGCTGTGACCCTGTGGGAAATACACCACCCGGCTACCCACTGCAGGCAATGAAACAAGTGGGCCGGCACAAGCATGCCATAGCTCCGAATTCAGGCACTTCTGCTCCTCTACAGCTGTAATGACAAAAGCATTTGAGAAGACTTAACAGTGTAGTATTTAATACAACTATAGCTCTAGGGAGCATGAACGTAACATCTCTGAATTCATATGCTCGTCTCAATATTGTTTCAGAAGGTGGATATGGTATAAAATGAACTAAGTGGCCTAAAGACGGAGACCTTTTTTTTTTGCATCTTCATAGAAAATAATCTATCATTAGGGTGAAAATACACATCAATTTATTATCAGGAAAGAACAATATCAACAAGTCAACGCATAAAGCAAGAAATGCATCGAAAATAGGCGACGTGCATGATTACAACTGAAATTACATGTGAAAAAAGAAAAAAAATCCCCCCAAAAAATATTTCCTTGTCGATTACAACATTCCCTCCAAAATAAATCATCATAATAAATCCAAATATCACTCCGGAATTACATTTCCGGCATTGGGTTGTTGCCTAATCACACAACCATAGTCCATAGAGAAGCTTTGAAGCAAGGCACACGAACAAACAACAACCAAATACTAGTCCTATAGACTTCAATTCACACAGTAAATAAATGAAGAGAGATAGCATTAATGAGCAAGCCACGGAGCACAGAAAACTCGGCATAAAAAAAGAAGTACCTTCCGGCGAAGCCGCCGCCTGAGTCGGGAGGACGCTGCCGGACGACGACGAGAGCCTCATTTTTGTTTCTCTCTCCACCCTCCCAGAAGGCCAATTAGAAGCTCGATCTGAACGCAATATATGAGCGTGCACGAAGCGGGGAAGGAAGGAGAAAACGAAGGAAAGATTCCTCCTTTTTAGGCCAAATCACAGCGCCTTCCCAAAAACCATCGCTTTCTCAGTTTCTCCTCGCCAACTCACCAGAGCCTTTTGCTGTGCGCAATAACGCCTCCCGGAAATTACAGCGCAACCGTAAGCTTTTCCATCAAAGAACCCAAATTTTCACTTCCAAGACAAGCAGAAACTAGCGAAAGGCTGCGATCTTTGGGCACGGGAAGCGGCGGAAATGCACAAAGGCGCCGCCTTCGCGGCCGCCGGAGCCAAGAAATGCCACCCGGGGGCGATACCGCTCGATCCCAGAAGCCGCGCCGTCAGATCTCGCGGCCGCGAGGTCCAGACGGTTAACTCTGAGCTAAGTACGCCCCGGCCGCCGCCCTCCGGCAGATCCGACCGCCGCCGCCGGAGAGGGAGGCTAGGAGCATGCCTGCTGCTTGGTTGCTTCTTCCTTTCTTCCTTCTTGCGTATGCTTGCAGCCTTCGAGCTTAAGAGCTGCAGTGATAAGTGCTTCTCGCTTTGGTTTGGTTGGCTAGCTTCCTTCTTCCTCTCGCTGCTTATGTGCCTCCTCCAGTCCTGCAGCTACTTGTTCTTGGGGTTTTAACCCCGCGAGTGGTGCTCCTCTTTTTCAGTTTTTTTTATTCTTCCTCCTCTCTCTGTGTGTCTGGTTTTGGTAATTTTCTTTCTTTAGATGGTTTTGGTAATTTTCTGTATACTCTTCTTTTTTACTAGTTCTGTATAGGATGTAGTACAACTGTACATGAGTAAACATCGTACAGTGCCTTATTTTTCATATTCTTAAGGGAATTCCATAAAACTTTTACATGGAGAAAAACACATTTCATACCTCGTTTGGAACACAAAAAAATTACAGAAATTTCACTCCGTGCCGCAAGAATCCGGAAGAATTACATTACAAAATCGGACCTTCTAAGAGATCAGATGTTGAGGGGACATTTCTCCATGGTTGTTCTCTCTTTGTACAGTAGTATTTCGTAAATGGATTATTGTGAATTGAGGGGATTAATTGTTAGAATACTTGTTGCAAATTCGATGCAATTTTGTACGATTATTGCAAATATATCTGTTCTGAGATAGAGTACTGCTGTGATAGAACTAGAGGGAGTCTAGGAGTAAAATGCTCTGAAACAAGTGACTTCACACCACATTTGAGGTTGCACTGCATTTTAATCTCTTATAGTCTCATGCCGTGCTCATTTTAAGCTGCGTATTTATTTGCTGCAATACTTTTTGGCTTCAAACCGTGTACTAATTTGATTGGAGTGGTTACAAGTTGGAGCAGTCAAACACTCAAACTAGCTACACTCACGATATTGTCTGAACATATTTGCTGCTAGCAGCAGTACACATAATTAATGCACTCCCCATCCACGAAAAAAAAGATTGACAGAAAAAATGTTCATCGATTGCCGCAAAACTAGCCACATGCGTTCACATGTTTATATATCTGCACAAATGCATGCAGCGAGAATGGTCCACGGCGTTGGGTTCACATAAGATCGACACTCGAAAGAACTATATACGTAACTTCCTGAATCCATTCGGATTTGCTAATTTACGGGCGCTCGCACCGACGATCGCGTGCGCCCCTGTCACAAGTCCTCTCCATGTAACACGTGTCGCGCGTGGGGAGGAAGAACAGTCTGTCTGTTAATACTAGCCATGCATGTCTGTTAGTAAGTAGCTATGCAGTATCGGATTTGCTATTTTTTTATTTGAGTTAGTTTTTAAAGTTGAATTTTTCGGACGAATTTGAATTGTCTGAGTTTAAATTTATGACTCGAAATTTTTATAGTAAAAAACATTGCAAATCGAAAGTTTTTTTTCAAATCGAAACCTTCAATAATAAGTGAGGAAATTTTAGAACGGAGAACTTCAACTCTAGAAATTCTTGAATTGATAGTTTTCAAACATAAAGTTTTTGAAATTCTCCATTCTAAAATTTCCTCACTTGAAAATTTTCTGGTTTGAAATTTCTCGAGTTAAAATTTTCCTAGGTGAAAGTACTCGGTTTGATTTTTCCTGAGTTGAAATTCTCCGGTTGAAAGTTTCTCGAGTTGAAACTTTTCCGTGCTAAAAGTTTCTCGAGTTTAAACTTTCCCAGCTAAAAGTTTCTCGAGTTAAAACTTTTCTCAGCTGACACATGTCGTCATGAGAGGAAAGGTGGAGCTGAATGGCACTATAGGCCTATAGGGAGCATGAGCAAGGGCGAAGCCAAGCCTCGGGTCACCCGAGCCTGGCAAGAAAACTCCATGTTAATACTTTTAAAAATTAATGAAAAATTATGATTCGGCCCAACAACGCTAGGCCACTCTAAGACTTGAACCTAAACTGACTCTGCCCCTGAGCGTGAGGTTGACAGTAAAATAGATGCTCCTAATCCGTTTGCACAAGAGTAGAGCAGTTCCTTTCCATGAACTGTTGCAGAAGCAATTATCAGATGCCCATCTCCATCGCAAACGTACGTACGTACGCACGCATAGCCACATATATACACACACATGGATCTACCAGATACAGTAGCAGGAAGGACATATGTCCTCTTCTTTCTTTTTCCGACGACAGGAACGGCTAGCGAGCAAGCTCCATCGATTAATCAGATGAAAACCTGATGGAGCCTGATAGGTTCCAACTCCATGGCTACTTGTTGGAAATAGTTTCATCATTGAAGCGTAAATGCGTAATGTTGTGGTAACTAAAAAAGAAAAGGTTGGGTTCGACTTCGACGGCGGCTCGCTCGGCCGACACCTCCCGTCCGCGCGGGCGCACCGATCCGGCTCATCACGTCGCTTCGGCGCACGCCTAGTCGGTCAGGCCGCCCCGTACTTAGCGGACGCGGCGCGGCTAGGGTAAAAGGTGGCTGTCGTTTCCAGAAGTGTTTCATATTAAAAAAAATTGACTGTCACGGCTAAAATTATAAATCTAGTATCTACTTACCACGAAAGTGCCTCCCACACTACTCCGCGGCACCGGTCCTCCCTTACACGGTGCGCCCACGCATGCCACCGCCGCTCCCACGCTCTCCTCCGTGGCTCGTGCTGCTTTCACACCATCGACGCGCAGCAGCTGCCAACTGCCGTGCTCGGCGCCTGATCCCACGCCGCTCGTCTTCCATTGAAAGCATCTAGCCTCCTAATTTATTTTGGATTTGGTAATTAATGGCAATTGCGATTAAGGGAGTAATATTTTCTTTGAGTATGATTGGAAATAGGTTGGTCCTAGATATGAAAAATAATGAAACATGAAAATGAAGCAAAAGAGGATCAATACGTCAAGCGAAAGAGTCAAGGTATAAAATTAAGGACCTTTTCATAGCTTTTACCGATCTCAGAGTTTTAGAGAAATATTCGATTGCTATAATAGGTGCCGTACTATTAAGAATGACTCTTAATTAATAGATTAATGTATTTTTGGTGAAAATGGCTCAATCAATAGTCATAAAATGATTATTTTTATTTGAGACAAAAATAAAAAAATAAAATCCCTCTTGACCAACATGGACCTGCACTACCGTCCATGGTAGTGCGGTACTGTTGCTCTGGTCGGCAGTACCTGCCCTAGGCCCTGTTCTTATATTACAGAGAGGGGTGTTGTTGGTCCTGTGCCCAGCTGGCACTACCGACCTTGTGAGAGCGGTATTGCCGCTCGGCCGGCAGTACCGACCCTAGGGGCGTTAGTATTTTTCCAGAGAGGGTGTTTTTAAAGCCAGCTCGGCCAGCACTACCGGTCCCAGATAGGAGGTACTGTCGCTCGGCCGGCACTACCGGTCTAGAATGGACGATAGTGTCGACCCTCTGGTAACAACTAGTCTGCTAGTGCATTTAATGCCTACAGTCGACCGTTGGACCTAAGGCCGGTAGTACCGGTCCTAAATGGGCGGTAGTGCCGGGTATCTTGAATTTTTCAGGAATTTAGTAGCAATGGCTAGAAGAATGGATGAAGATTATAAATACACCCTTATATGCAGCATAGAGCTTCTTCTTGACTTCCATTGTGTATTCTTGATCTCTTGTGTGCATCTTTTCTACTCAAGTGCATTAAATTCACATTTGAGAAGTAGTTGAGTGAAAATCAAGTGAGAGCATTAAATTGAGCTATTTAGACATTTGATTCACCTCAAACAACCGTCAAAGTTTATTACTCTTGGAGGTTACCATCTCCTAGACGGCTTAGAGCCGTTCGTGCGTAGTGAGCTTCTCAACAGAGGTTGTGAGAAGCCTCGACAAGTTGTGAAGATCGAAGTTTACCTACCCGGAGCGGAGAAGAACTACCATAATGATTGAGGAAGGCTCAAGAGGTTGGAGCCGGCTTGAAGTTGTTAGTCACTTCAACGTGGATTAGAGGAGACCGCCAAATCTCCGAGACCATGGGATAAAATCTTGTCTCATTCTCGTGTGGTTTGCATTTATCATTTTTGTGCTCATTTACATTTCTAGCTATTTGAGTATATTTCTTGTGCTTAGAATTATCTCTTACTCATACTTGAATTGTTAGAGTGCTTAGTGATTATTAGAATATTTTGGTTGTAAATCGCCATAATTGCAATTCTAGCTTAGTGATTTTATAAATTGTAATTAGAGCTAAAAAATTTTAGAAACCTCCTCTTCATCCCCTCTAGTCGGTTAGCTACACCCATGCCATGCGTCCACGGCACCTTGACCTCCCGCGCTTCGTGGATGCGGTAGGCGACAACTGTCATTTGCCGCACCTTCCGTGGTGAGGAATGTGGCTAAATTTGTAATTTTTTAGGAGGAAGTTATTTTTGAAAAAAAAAGTAAGAGGGATCAGTTAGTGATTACTTCTCGTTTTCACCCGTCATCTCCTCACATATCGGATGGCGAAAGGCCCTCTTGGCAAGTGACAACTTTATATCTATGTTTTGTAACCAGGTAAATTTAACATATGTACTTAAACTTTATTAAAGTATGATACAATAGTTCTACTGTGTTATAAATCTCAAATCATCAAAAGCAAAATCAATTAAATTAATAAATTTAACCTATCGAAAAACTCCCTAAAGTTTTTTAAATATTAAGATGTCCCACCTCCTGTTAAAGTTGAGAGTGATACGACTTTGTTTCCTACTCCATCTAAAATCTACTCCTATATAGAGTTCATAGGGCAAGAAAAAGAGTTCATTATAAGCATCTCTTTATACAGTGATATAGTCATTGTGCCTTTGTGATTTTTCTTAAAAGAATTTTCCATATAAAATCTATGTCACCGTTTCTTTGATCCTATTTTTTTTGTGTTGTGCTTCTTGATCTTTTTTTTTTCTTGTGCTTCATGTAACACCTCCTAGATTCGCCCAAACTGCGGGTGGGGGGTGGCGCCGTGGCTGTACGGCCATGCGTTTGTTTCCTTGTGCCGACGCGTCTGCATGCGCCGGAAGGAAGCAGCTCGGCGGTGACGCCTTCCACACCTCCCTCGTCGCGTCCGCATCACGCTGCGGCGGTGGCTGGCGCTTCTTTATCCGTTCGGACGCGCACGGCACGGGGACGTCCACGGCGGTTCATTCCCGCCAGTGCCGCGCGCCCGTGCCGCGGGAACGGCTTTCTGCGCCGATGCATGTGCCGACAAATAAAATGAATTGGCAACATCTCTATCTATTCACTCACACACCCATCTCAATTTATTCTCCTTCTCGAACAAAATCATGGTCAATTCCATGACGTACGAGGAAATGATGCGCAGGCGCAGCCAATTTGTACGTGCCTAAGGCATCGCAAAGTTCACTAGTGCTGTCCCTTTTGGCACAACGAGCTAGCTAGCTAGGTGACAATTTTTTAGGGGTACATGCACACACAACTCAGGTACACACTATATACATATATACGCGTGCGTATTCTATACGCATGTTAAGGAATTTTTTTGGGACCATAGCTTTCAGAGCATGGATACGTGCTGTCCCACTGAATACACACGTATGTATACCTATTTTAATATCGATAAGCACGCATCCGACGCCGATCGAACACGGATGAGCCACCGAGCAACATCGCGCAATAGCCAACGAAGCTAAGCTCAGTTCTATAGGTAACAAAATTTTGGTAACATCTTCTTTCAATGGCATATGAGTTTCAGAGTGGGCAAATCAAAATTTTGCTTGCCATAGTTTTGGCCAGTGTTTGATTTGTCACCAAGGATTTTGGACACGCTCGAGTGTTGGTCATGAAATTTGGTAGGATAGGGTGTGGTATGAATTCTAAGGACATGTAGAATAATATGATGTCAGCTATCTATATACTTTGATACGTAAGATTTTTGTTGATATGAAAAAAAAAAGAGGAGAGAGAGTGTAGCTGTATCTTTTGTGAAGAGACGACCATATAGACAGCATAAGCCACCATTACGCGAGTTATTATCTATAATGAATAATTTTTTATGCTATAATTAAAAGATTATAAAATCTTATAAAGACAACTAAGATGTTATCTATTGTAAAAGCTATCTTTAATATTATCTTTAGATGATATACAAAGAATTATATAGACAACAATCTTCTGCACTGGTATAGATGCTCTGAGAGGCCCTAGCCAAACCAGTCACATGCTATTTCCCGCACCGCAGATGATCTACCGACACGTACTGGTGGCCACGCATCAATCCATGTAAAGCTACAGCGAGTAACAGATGAAGCACAGCTCCTCGCAGCTACCTGTCCATGGCGTCCTACAGGGTGGTTAACCTACAGCTAACCACGCTTGAATCCGATGGCGACTAATTAAGCATCGCACACGGGAGGTAGCACTTGCCATTAAGCCCGGGATTAAGGGCGCAAGACGAAGAAGGGCGCCACTTTTTGGCGACCACGCGTTCAATCATCTACCCATCCTTCGTCCCCGGCCAGCCGACGGACGGATGGAGACGGCGAGGAGAAATCTCGTGCCGGTGGTGCGGTTTCGGCTGGTTTTTGGCCCTGCCCCCGTCGGCGTGGTGGTACCAACGTAGTACGTACTGTACGTGGTACTGCCGCGCGAGCAGCGAGCGGTACAGCCGGCGTCGTGGGGAGAGGACCTGCCTACGTGTACCGAGCCGTAGGCAGGTCCAAGGAACATGTGTTGATCGTGACCAGCTGTTATGATGATACATACGTCTGCCATGGCTTCATCGAGTTTTTGCTTTTTTTCCCCTTTGTCCCGATTTTTTTTTGGCAGCTTTCATTCTTATCCGAACGGAAGCGCAAATCTAGCCCTTTTGTCGACGGCAAAAGGATCGAAAAACGGTACGTGTCATCTGTCATGGTGGAGAATCGCAGCAAATCTACTTGTTATAGTATGGAAGCGTGGTAAGTGTTTGTAGTGACGACAAGAGACTAGATTTATAATTTCATCGTAACATGAGACTAAGCTTGCAAAATAAAATTAAGACAAAAAGGGCAGGGAAAAGGTTTGCTTCGGCTCATGCATGTGTTCGTAGTCACCACTGTGCACAAAGCTTACTACTATATCCGACCTGAGATCGAACCCGAGGGGCCGTATTCTGAAGAGTTTTCGCTCCGATTTCGCTACTCCCTTCGTTCTTTTTTTACCTGCCCTGTTAGAACATGTGTTGTGGAGAGTTTTCACTCGAATTTTGCCAAATTTTGCAAGAGAAAGACGACGACATCGCAGGAGAGGGAGAGGAGAGAAATCATTAAGCGGCCTGAAGTGCCATGAAGCCATTTCATTTTTCCCAGACGGGGGACAACGGAAGGCTTCCATCGCTTTATTTCTCGTGCCCTGTCTAATCAGCACAATTGACCGTGTGTTCACTGTTCACTCGTGTTTTCGTTAAAACCATCCTCAGAATCTCGTGGCTGCCACTTGATACCGTCTTCTCAATCTCAACAGAGACTTTCGATAGCCACAGTTGTCGGTCATGACCTTAACCCGCTGTCACAGGCTCGCTCAAATAGCACAAACGCTGAAGTCACCAAACAAACTCGGCCCATTAAATTCGGCTCTAGGCGTGGGGCCCACATGCCGGCGACCGATCGCGGCAGTTTCGCAAATATCTCCATGCCCTTCGTGTTCCTGGTGCACCTCATGATGCCATCCTTCCCCTGCTTGGTGGATGAAGGGGGTAGAGAGAGAGAGAGAGGAGCCCCAGCGACGTGCTTGCTGTTGCCTAGGAGCTTTGCAACAGTAAAAGTTGCCCATGGCGCGCGTGTGTACTGGTCGGGTCACCCCCACACGGGAACTACGGCGCAGAGATAGGAGCAGGACCATCTCTTGCTCCTCATGCTGTGCCTGGGACCTCTCCTCACCAATGGTCCATCTCTATCGCTCTCTCTAGCACGGTGGGGAGGACTGGCTCTTTGTGGGAAGGGTCAAACACAATGCTTCTTTTCTCTCTCTCCCGCATCGGCAATGGTGACAGAGAAGGAAGAAAATTAGGCCTCTTGCCTCTTGGAATTGGACCGGACAGTGAGGTGAGAGAGGTCAGGACTGTAGAGTGGGGTTGCCCTGGGAGAGTAAGGCGAACAGAGCAAGGCAAGCATGGTGAAATCTGATACAATACGGGTTGATATTGCTATTTTCATATTTTAATTTATATATCTTTTGGATTCGAAACTAGATATAGGTTAGTTGGATACAGATATAAATCCGAGTTATTCGGGATATCAATACAGAACGAATATGTAATGGATTCGGGTAAAAAATGGATAAGGATATACGGATAATGCACGTATATATAGAGTAACTTATGTTGAATTAAAACTATACGAGAACATGACCATAATAGCAATCTATATATCAATCAAACCTAATAGACGTCATAAGAAGAATATACTACTTAAGAATCAATAGAACCAACTAATCATCAATATAAATGGACTGTCATGGAAAAATGTGATGAAAAATGGGATGGGCCTTACTGATATCCGAATAGGAAAAAACCGGATATCCGAATAGAAAAATCCGGTTATCTGGATCCTGTCTTGTATTTACCTGATATATGCTGCTCCGAATTTAATCCTGAATTCGAATTCAAGTATCTAGATTCCATCTTAGATCCGATCAGATAGTCAAATCCAATTTCAAACCTAATCTCAACTGGATCCGATCCCAGATCGAGTAAAAAATATTTGACCCGTTTTCACCCCTAGGCAAGCGTAGCATAGCCATGGGCAACATCTCAAAATGGTAGAGGTGCCCTAGGTTCTGCAAATGAGCACCTCTTTCGCGGCCGAGGAGGCCATCTACGAGACAGGAAGACTTGCTTGAGACCCTGTTTGGAACGTGGTAAAAATCCTCAATTTCTACGAGAATTAAACTGTTAAATGTAAAATTCTCGCGCTCCAAACATAGCCTGAATTCTCACTCAGCAACGGCTTGCTTGTAGGAGTACATGGGTTTGGAATTTGTGGGGACCATTGTTCGGTGAGTGTTCTCAAGCTCAATTTGGAAGACAAGAATTTTTCAAGATTTTCTTAGAGATTGTACCATTTTTTATTAACAATCTTACGAAATATATGTAAGATTGAAGCGTTGCAGAACCATATACACATTCTCCTCGCACAAAGAAATGATGCCCCATCAGTCTGACGTTGATAACCCGTCCATAATGTTGGTTTGAAATCCAATGGGAAGCAGCTCTAAGGTTGCTTTTGGCTTTATTCTAAGGCAAAGCATGCATGTGAGGAGGCCAAAGATAGGTGGGGTTAGCCAGAACTACAAGTGACCAACACAAAAACAAAGGCATTTAGGGTGGGGAAAGGGGTGCAAACCAGGCCTAGTCGCCTAGAAATACCAAAAGAATATATATCAAGTACCAAAGCAAAGTGATTGTATATTTTTTTCTCCCTGGTTCCCAAGCTATCTCTTTGAAGTTTGAATTTCTCCTTTTCCTTTTCTACAACACTATTCTTCTATGCAAGCCTTTTTCTTTTGTGCTTGGTTTTCTTTTGAGCTTGTGATGAAAATAAATGAAGGGATCCACATCCATAGTAAAGATTGGAGATTCTCAATTGAGGAAAGCGTTCTGGTGCGGTCACAATGAGGACTACAACTTAAGCAGTCATTGGTCCTTAGCGTCGTCTGATCGAGCCTATGGATCATTTAACAGTGTGTTGCTACAATACCGTGCTACATTGTTTGCTATAGTAGAAACGATGCATTTTTTTAACATATTCTTAGAAGATTTTGATCATCACTTTTTGATTTCACGATTCATATGCAACTGCTTTTAAGTTACAGTCCTAACGTGAATGCACAGGATCTCCTTCCCTCAATTCATTAGTCCAGAGGCCCACCTCCTCTTGGAAGAAATAATGATGGCAATTTCCTATTGCTAGGGTTCCGATCACTAGAGCCATAGTGGTGGTAGTGATGGCTGTCAAGTACTCAAGTCCATCCAAGAAAAGGCTCTATCTTCAGGATTCTTGCTTATCTATCATTTGCATATATTCAGATTTCTTACTTATAGGTGAAGCTAATATATATGCAACTTTTATTTCATTTCATTTCTTTTTCTTATTTATCAGTACAAGTACACCCTCAACCCAGCAAAGTTCAAGCCCATTATATGTACGGACCAAGCAAATACTAAATTTTTAAAAAGTTAATGTTATATCTAGTGACCTGTTTGAAACTATGCACATCTACTCTCCTAGCCAAGGTTTTAAATTTTGTTTCCAGATCACATCTCGAAGGTGGCCGAAACCTAAATTTCCAGTGGGATTTTGGAATTTCGACTAAAATCCGGATGAAATTCAAAAGGTAAATTTGAAATGCAGTAAATTTAAAATCGAGAAAACCAAATTTTCAGCCTAAATCACTGAAATTTCAGAAAAATTTACCGAAATTTTGGTGATTTTCAACCTCCTGTGAAATGGTCTCCCGAAGCTAGAAAAAATTAGAAAAAAATATACAAGCATTTATCTATATTTCCTATACACATTCCCAAGTTAGGGTTTAGACCAAAATACAATTTAAGGACCAAATCCAAATTAGGGTTTAGTTTGAAATATAATTTAAGGCTGAAAGACATCATATAAGACTGAAATCCAGGTTAGGGTTTATGCCAAAATACATTATTCAGCGCCAAAATCCAGGTTAGGGTTACATAATTTATATATGTATATTTTTTTGCAAACTTTTCACATGTATTCCTCATAAAAGGCGTCACAATTCTACAAAAAAAATCGGTCCAAAATCCATGCAAACCGGCCCAAATCACTGAAATCTTACCGAGATTTACCAAAAACACTGTAGCAACCCTCATTTTCATTTTTTTCTCATTCCGTCAGTATTTGGAATCTCGGCCCTGGCCCAAAACCGAAATTTCGTCAAAATTCGCTGAGATTTTGAGCCCTGCTCCTAGCTATTGATTTCATGTATTTTTTTTTCTAAGAGAGAAAAACTGCAGCTAATTTCTGTGGCCTTTAATTCCATTGAAGGTAACTAGCCAGTGGCCAGTGGAGTTTATGCTAGTATGACAATGCAATGGCCTTTTGCAACGCTGGATCCTAGAGCTTTTTCCTTCGAGGGTTTTTCCAATTGTACCGAAAGCCTTCACTTTTCTAGCCTCTGACATGTTTTTTTTTCTGCAAATCTAATCTATTTTTATATAAATTTACAAAAATAGACCCCACCAATCGCGGAAGGCGCGACAGGTGACACGTGTCAACTGTTACGCTCAAGTCTGCAAGGTGGGCGGGGCCATCGGCTGCCCACTCTGAGAACCATGATGGGTTCTGCCGTGGAATATACCCATAAAATCAACTAATTAATCACTTAATTAAATTTGGGCTATCTTGTTGAGGTGTGCATACTCGGTAGGTGCTAGTGGACCGTAGGAGCTGTGCTTATGAGCTCCGACTGCGCATCAGCTTGATCGACAATGGTGCCACAGTATGAGAGTGCGATAGGTGACATGTACCGTCTGCCGCTGCTTTTCTGGTAAGGTACGAAACTAGTTTTGTTAATTTGTTTGCATTAAACCAGATTAAAAAAAGTATGTAGAGGGGAAAAAGGCGAGGAAATCATGAAATGATCACTTTTCTAACTCCTCTTAAGTTATTTTTTTAAATCTAGCTTCCTCTCACCCGAAATTGCAAAGCTAGTCGCCTCCCGGCTGCCACGGCAGGCCGCCGCGCCCACCTCCAGCACTCGTCGCCCTCCTTCACCTGGCTGCCACGGCAGCACGCTGCCCCTACGCTCACCAGCCGTAGCAGCAGCAGCTCCTATTCTCCCGATGCGGCCACCTTCCACGCTCCATAAGCACAGTAAACAATATATATCGCCCGCCATATTTTCCACGGTGAGAAAAATACTAATTTTACAATTTCAATTAGGAGGTGACTAGATATAGAAAAAATAAAAAGTATTAAGAGCTAGAAAAATAAGCTTGAACTCTCATCATTCCGTGTACTGTGTGTGATGGCTCTCGTGCTGTCCTTCTCCCTATTTTCCGATCTCTTTCTCTTTTCTCTCCGCTCTCTCCTTTGTCATGTCAAAGAACAGTATGATTGTGCTTGATGTGACTAGGTTACCCAAAGAGCTGTACAATTGTCACCAATTGAATCCAGGGAAATAAATTGACGTCAACTATGCGCCCAAAAGTGGCACTATTCACATATACCTACAACCTAGCTGTGCATGTACGATGTATGCTATGCAGTGGCACGGTTCAATCAACAACCAATACAGGCGCAGACTTTTCTTAGAAAACTAACCAAAGCAAGCAAGGTTTTTAAAACAAAAACAATGTCTATTCTCGTCCAGAAAAGCTCTGCGTGGTTTAATTGTAGACATGTGTTTTAAGTTTTTCTTTTCTAAAGTTATATAAATATTAAAATATGAATGAAAGCTAGATAATGATTATTTATCTCTTCGTTTGTTTAAATATTTATATAACTTGTATTACTAAGAAAAGTGTACAAGCCTGCTCTTAATTTGAATCTCTTATATATAGAACATGATAAAAGACTCTCGAAACCATTTAGAACCCATACTTTCTGTTACCAAACGACGATTTTGACCGATTTGACTTGGCAAAAACAAAAAATAAATAATATTTCAAAAAACAAAAAATAAGCAATGTTTTAGTAACACATGGTCCAACCCTACGTATTATCTATCCGTGGACTCGGTTTACCATAGAGATGTGTGTCTCACCTTGTTTTGGTCATCTTAGATCCAAGGTGGTGTGTCACATGTGTCGACTTTTGTGATCGGCAATAAATTTATGGGGCAGACGTTAGATCTCAAACTCGAAGGTCACACAAGACAAAGGTTTAGACAGGTTCAGACCCTCGACGGAGGAGGTAATACCCTAGTCCTGTGTATTGGGATTATGTGGATCTCTTGGATCTAAAATTGCTCGTGAGCTCTGTTGCTCGATTGCTCGATATCTCCCTGTTGTTGCCCGCCCTCTCCCTTATGTAGTTGGGGTGGGGCGGTTTACAAAGTCCCAATCGGTTACAGGATAGAGTTTACATCTTTATCTACCCTATTAACAATTCGGATTACAATCGTACCTTTTATATCTAAATGCATGTTCAACTGCTAATAGGATGTATCCCCTTCCGCACGGCAGTAAGGCTTGGCGCGGAGGTTATCCACTGGGCCTTTCATTGGACCTTGTCTCTCACTGAGGCATTTCTAGGCCGGTTATAAAGACACCTGGTTTCATATATTCCACAACATGCTATCAAAACTACCTTTTGCTAGCGAGACTGGTGACTTTTAAACGTTCTAAGAGTTAAAGGATGTGTTTTACTTAATTTTTAAGTATAAGAGACAAAAATTAATCTATACTAAGAGTTAAAGGACAAAAATAGTCTTTTTCTAAAAAACAAATGAAGTGTAAAGGGACTCAACCCAGCAAGCACCCCAAAAAAAAGAAAGAAGAAAGCTCTATCTTATCTATCATTGGGCACTGCTGCTTTTCTGGCCTTCCTAGCCTCCTAGGAATCTCCCAAAATGATGTTCCGCAGTGGGAAAGAGATGTAACGTACCAATGTAGTTGCAATGTTTATAGCACTGTTTATAAATACTGTAGCGATATTGAGATTGTAGCTAGCATTATAGCTATTGACCGTGTGTTAAACGATCCGAATCATTTGTTGTTTCGATCAAACTTGTTTACAGTAGGTAACTACTGAAAAAATTAAAGTAGGGTACAGTCTCTTGTAAACTGTACAGTAAATGTATCCGCCGCAATGTGCAATAGCAGCAGCTGCTTTTAGTCTTGCAACTGTGCTGCTTTCTCTCAGAGATCTCTCTCATCAGGCACAGGCTGCTTGCAGTAAATAGAATACAAAAACTGTGGAAAGGCCAGGGTAGTGATCGATCCTTCAGTCCTCAGCATCTCTGCTGACTTTACATGGGTTGGGGAAGCTTGTTACAGTCGCTCCATGTTCCTCTTCTTGCTTCAAGTGCCTGCCTAGCTGGATGGAAAGGTCCAGGAGATGCCACGGGGACATTCTCTCCCTTTCTCCCTCTACCGACTGCATAACTGTATTTTGATGCAATCATGCTTCACAGCCTTGCGCAGCTCTAAATGTCATGACAAGGTAAGGTTCTATCTTTCTTTCCGTGACAGTAAGTTAGTCGTTGGGTTTCTGATTTCCGAGTACCTAGTAAGTGAGTAGTACTATTTAGAGCTGAACTCAAGAATACCATATTCACAGCTATAATTCAGGAGAAAGGTTAGAAAGCAACTGAATTGAAGTTGCACATACACAACATCAGAGCTATAATTCAGGAAAAAGGTTACCACATTATCCCACGATCAGAACCAAGCAAGAGCATGGACATGGATCCAAACATGGGCCCCATCCGCCGATCACGTCAAAAGATTGAATAGCTTGGCAGCTCAAGAAATCAACGTTGTACGGAGAAGGGTTGATGCATACTACACACACATGCAATGGCAACAAAAATAGTGTTCTTGAAGGAAACCCCTCACCCACACCAGTCCTCTTAATTCATGGGTGGGCCCATGGAGCAAAGGGACCGGGCCCACTAATCCTGTCCTTGGTGCAATCAAATCTTAGATGTGAGAGCAGGGAGGGAAATGCCTGTGGTAACAAAAGCATGACATGACAATTTTCATTGAAGGAAAAATATTGGAAAGAGTAGGAACAGTGTCAGATCAAGAAAAGCATCCAATGATCCCAAGGTGGCTTATTTCTTTCCTCAAGTTAGGGCAGAAGACTTTCCTTTTACTCTGGATGAACAAAAGCAATAGATTGCAAGGTTAGGTATCATAAGTGGGATAAAGTATGCAGCAAATGAGCAATGGCCTGAAATAGCTACTCTTACTAGCAGATTTGTTAATTAGGCCTACATGGCATTCATGGCACTTGGATTCATGATTACAAAATTCAGCATGAGATGCAACCTTTATGTCAGTGTATGTTCTGTACACAATAGCATGCATTCGTCCAGGTTTTTACTGAAACAAAAATAGTAAAGTACTGTACCAATGCTGCGTTTTCTCTCACAATGCATGAATGGATGCATGCATTCTAAGAGTAGCAGTTGGTACGACACAGTGTCAAACAGAGCAGCAAAAACTAGTAGTAGCATACAAGTCCACTCTTATTGGATGCATGGCTCTTGAGAAAGTGAAAGGAACATGAGTGCAATGCATCTGCTCAGTAAGATACCAAGGATTCATCTCACCTGCTGGCTAGTGTGGAAAAATTCTAGAGCACAACTGCATAGTCGCAGAAGTATGGGAAGGGAAGCTCCACTTCTCTGAAATCTGAAATAAGTTTAGATCTGATCAACAAATAGTCCAACACCTAAAATTCTCTCCCTCTGAAAGAGCTGGTTCCATCATTGCAAGTTATACAGCAAGTGTGCATGGGCCAATTGGGAATAAACATTAGGCAATTAAATCTAGGATAACATGTACTTACACACAAATCCCAGCTTCATTTTAGATTAGGTTCCTTATTAACTGTAGACCAGGTCCCTCGTGCTTAATCAACCAGTACTTTCACAGAATGTATGCCTCTTAATGATAGTACCTAATCCTCTGAAAGCAACAGAAGGTCAAATGAATTAATATCGTAATGCAAATTCACAATCAATCTTATTTGTATGTGACTCTACAAATAGCTGTTCAGCACTGATCACATCACTAAAACTTATGCATGAAACAGTACACAAGTCCAATTGACCATATATAGTATAATCTGAAATGACATCACACCCTAGTTTTATTATTAAAAAAATCTAACTTCAATTTGGACCACATTCAGGGGGAATTAAGAGGATGACAACAACAACAAACGACCAAAACCACCAGCAAATGCAAAGCACATTAATTAGCATATATATGACAGAGACAATGCCCTAATATTATACATCAGGTGGGCCCAATCCCGATGATAAACACCAGGACATAGGTGCATCGTACAAGCTACTTGAAAAATATTATATTTTTGCTAGTGTTGGAGTGGTCTAGAGCACAAGAGGGACACTGACGATGATTAGGAGGGAATCGATGTTCCCCATGGGGCTTTTAATTATGGAAACCTCATGCCGTTAAAGAGAAAAGCCGTATGCAATGCAATGCAGGCATGCCACTGCCTGTCTGCTCCCATGTCTTGACCTGTTTCTTGATGCCACTCCAGGAGGCAAACTTGCAGCTTGTCCAAAGCTAACCTTACTAGCATGCATGCATGCTCAGCTCAGATCAGTACAATAACTTGCCATGCGATGACTTGTTCAATTACTAGAGTAATAGGCCAACTGCATGTGACACAAATGTATAGGGCTATATATATGCAGTTAAAGGCATTGTTCTTATCCTTGGTATCATGAGGTAGCATGCACTTCAGGGCAAGTTGGACTTGTGTACAGCAATAATTAAGCATTTGAACGTCAGAGAAGCAAAATTGAATCATCCAACCTGACTGACTTGCCGAGAGGAAATGACCAATTACAGAAAGTGTATGCAACTAAAAGGAATGGCCATATCTGTTGGACAAGCATGCCTGCGCATTAGCTGATGAGACGAGATTGAGTCAAAAAGGGCCTGAAAAGAAGGCAGCAACGCTCCAATTAGCTAGTGACTGAACTTTCCTTCATTTCTCTCCATATGTCTGCCCAATATCATCTGGATCTTTGAGCAACACACGGGGACACGGCTGCGCGTGTGCGATCTGTGAGGGCCCATTCATGCATCCATCCACATGCATTATTCATGCATGTAATACCAATACGATCGATTCAGTATTGACCAGCTGCTGCTGCTGCTGCTGCTGTATACTTCAACTATGAAGCATCTGCGCGATATTTATTTCTCCTAGCCTGCACTTCCATGCCGCGTTCTCATCACTTTTCACACGTCGTATCTTGTTCTTATGCAGCAGCAGAAGCCAGCATATGCATGGTCCAGAGCTGTCAGATTTAGCCTTGCTTTTTCCTTCGGTCTCCGTGACTGACCGACGCGTTCGATCTCGTGTTGTATCTTGCTCGACCACGCACGCACGCATGGCGGCAGCATGGTCCCTGCAGATGGCGGTGCACCCACGTACACCGATGCACTGTGTCAGCAATGCCTTGCGCACACACACACACACATGTATCTATCAGCAACTGACCGGGTTAGCGCTGTTCTTTGATTCCTCACCTCTGCATGCAGTTTCTGAATGAGAGATGGATGATAGATAGATTGGCCAAGATTCTCGCCTCTAGCTGGTACATGTACTATCAGCAGAGCCATTAATGAATGATCAGTAGTAGTACTACCGGGTGTCCTGGTGTGTGCTCCACAAATCACAGCAACAACAACAGCAGCAAGAAAGCACTCATGCCCGGCATGAGTGACGCAGCACCAAACACACGAACACACAAGGATCAGCAGTGAGGCAGGCAGTGAGCTACCTAGGCAGACAAGCAGCCACGCAGAGGCTTAGAAAAATCACACAAAAGGCGATCGAGTTGAGTACTGAAGAAATCTGGTCACATACCCGAATCCGGGGCAGGGTCCCCCTCGTCCATAACGCAACACCTCAGCATGCGTGCAGCATAACAAGAGGCTTTTTGCTCATTCTGCCCAAGAACCAGGCATGCATGCATGCAGGGCTGCAGGCAGGAAGAAGGATATCTTTTCTTTTTCTTTCCCCTTTTCCATTATTTTGACCTATTGATTGCTTTGTATATCGTGTGATTGTGCTCCATGCGCGCCATGCCTTGCATTGCATTGATCAGTGTTCAACTGCTGTTGCAGGCTGGAGATCTTTGGACTGTTCAGCAAGCGACGTTCTTTGGGCTAGCTGATAAGCTGATCTAGAGTCTGAGTCGGCCACTCAAACTCAAACTGCAGTGCCATGCACACATGTGCGTGAACAGTAGAACTGTTGTTCCATAAAGGAAGAGATGATACATTAGCATGCAATTCTTTTTTCAGTGAGATAGATAGGTAGGGTGAGAATCGAGAAGGTAGCAGAAAGCATGCAAAGTATGGACATGTCTGATGGTCTGAGGTGTGGTGATGGTCAGTGGGGGTGCGTGCTGTGTTGTGTCAGTGTGCGCCCATGCATGCACAAGTTGTGTAGGGAGCCTAGTTAGTAGTAGCTACCGGCTGGTCAGGTTGAGCCAAAGATTCCCTTCAGATTCAGGTGTGTGTGTTTTTGACATGGATCAGATAAAGTACACATATATGCGTATCCCCCGCTACTCCATTGTAAGCATATATGTCCCTAATTCCAGTGGTTTATATATTTTGGTGATTAATAATATTTGGTTGTCAAATCTAACCATTTTGAGTCGGTGCATAACTTTAGCATATTAGAAGTTTTTGGTATTTATGTATCTCCAAAAGGTATAATTAACGGCAAAACACGAAGATTAGGAATCTTATAACTAGAAATGATCCAATTAATATCAGTTTAGTGATAAGTTTCGTTTTGTTACTATTAAGGGGTTCAAGACTAACGGCTTGAGCTTGGTGAGGTTGGATAGCTAGTTGTAATGTATAATTAGTCTCTCTAGCTTATATCTAGTCTAAGGAATCCAAGAAACCAAGTAAGACTACTAAATTTGAAATGAGTGTGAGATTTCAAACTTGGTCTGAAAATTTCAGGTTAAGTTCAATAAGCTGACTAGGTCGGATCAACGGGCAGACCATTTCAGAGGAAATGTTTTGGGGACTCAATGGGAGTTGGATGATCGGAGTGATCTGGTGCATGCATGGGATAGATCAATTTCACGGACTAGTGAGGACCTTGAGGTCACTTTGAAGCTTAGATTGAAGATCCTTTGAATGTTTGACAGAGTAGATAGGTCTAATTTGTGCATCACTCTTAGTACGTTGCTTGATCTTGCAGGGTTCAAGTGAGCATTTTGGGCTTTGTTACTCTTGAAGGTTCGTGGCTTCTATACAACTTGGAGGCGTTTGGCTCAGTGATCTTCCTTAGAGGTACTTTTGGAAAAACCGAAAAATTTGTGAAGGTTTGAAGTCCATCTATCCGGAATGGAAAAGGATTATCACAAGTAGATGGCTTGATTATTTGCGTTGTTTCAAGTCAGACCTAGACTCTTGCGAGAGTGTTCCAATACGGAGTAGAGAATATCGCCGAATCTCCGAGACCTCAGTAAAAAATCGGTTCTCCTTGTCTCTTTTACGATTCCGCATTTACTTTGTTATCTCCATTCCTATATTACTGTATTGTGCAGGGAATTAAGTTGTACTTAGATTAGACTAGTAAAGTTCATATTTTTAATGAAGTCTTTGTTGAAGAAAAAAATCCATATTCATCCCTCTTAGGTATAGGGCCCACTTCATTCATCCACGGCTAGCTTTGATCCTCAACATGCCGATGATCCCTCCACATGTTGTGCCATTGCCATGTCATATTTGCTTGGCATGTGCGGGCATTGAGGAATCGGATCCCCCCTCTTTTTACAAATTAGAACAAATAATTTCTCCTTACAAATTCTCGACTCTTCATTACAAGTTCTGGGCGTAAGAACTTCATCTCAACTTCTCAAGCGTCGATTTTTGATGGAACGATTGTTACCTTTTGAATGGTAAAAGCATACATAGGAACCAAGAATTACACGTGGCCCCCTGTACTTATTGGACCTAATTTAAGCACTTAAAGTATGAAGCACGCATTTGGTTTTCTCCATCTCATGAAGCCCATCCATCTAGGGCCCAAGGTTTCTCAGTCTGCTGTAAACTAGCCCAAAGAGTCCAGGAATTTCGGCCCATTTAGAAACATGGGCCAGACTTTGTAGTAACAGCATTGGCAGGTGCAGCACTTTCATTTTTATTTTTTATTTCTCATGTGCATGATACAAAAAGAATACAGCTTTCCTGAACACGTGTACAATAATGTGATGAGATCTGTAAATAAATATATAAAAAAACTAAAGTTCAGAACTTGAGATGTACATGACCTCCTTGTTTTTCACCATAGGCTACTAAAAGATACATGCTTCCTCTCGCCGAGACATGAGCTTTAGAAAGTTTACTTAGGCTAGGTCCTATAATTCTGTGTCACCTTTGCACATACGACATTAAAGAAGTAAAAGTTACCAAGTTAACGAAAGTAATTTACACCATGTAATGTTTAAATGTAAAAAAGCTGCCATTTGGATCTTTTACTTTCTACTGCCATTTAGGCACTGAAGCAACTAGACTACCCTCAGCAATTTGCATCAGACATAGATAAGCATGCGTAAGATAGGAGGAACGGTGAAAATGTCATGAGCCTTGTACATTAGTTTTATATCCTTGCACTGTCTTGCATGAACCTTCCTTCACTTACTGCCAACTGTTGAACTGTATATACAAAAGCTTTGCATGAGGCGCACTCGCTGCTCTGTCAGAGCTGCCGATTCTTTTCTGGTCAGTATGTGTAGAAAGAAAAAGAAAAGGTGGAATTTGGTCTCATGTATGTGTGTGTAAAGTTGAGCTTGCTTCTTTTAAAGCCTGGAAAGCTTTGCAATTTGCATGCATGGTTTGGTTTGGCTTCCCCTGAACATCGTGCTTGTCCACATGTATGCCTGCAATGGCATAAGAAATGTAAGGCCATTATGTATGTTCTTCAACCACTATTATATGTAGCTAATCTGTGGTGCATCATCATGAGCTTGTCTCAAAATTACTCCAACGTACTTAAAAGTAAAGGAGAGAAGCGTTCAAATTGTGTCCTCCAATATTAGAGATTAAGAGCTCTCCCCCTTAAATTGTATCTTCAAATTGTGCCCATGCATGCAGATACATGCGACCACACATATTCCAAAACAAAAACGCGACAGATCATTCCCTATAATCGTGATTAATTAATGCATGCATGTTGCCAATTAATAGAGACACAATATTAAATAGGGGTATTAGAGTCTTTTGACAGAAACCATAATCTATCCTAAAATTTCTTTTGCCCCTTACTTTTCAGGACGGAGGGAGTAAGATACTTGCATAATAACACTACAAATCAATCAGCCTACGCATCACTATATATATAGTTTCACCTAGAGATGCATCTGAATGTTTTCGTTTTCCCATCTTTATTTCCTTTCGTTTTGAAATGACAGAGATGCATGCATCTCATCCCAATGGAGGACTACAGCATTTAGCTCAACTCTCCATTAATTTCAAGAAGCCTGAAGCCCCCACATGTAACTATGCAAGTATTATGACACTTGGCTTAGACTACTCCCTTGTGCTTCTTTTTAGCAATCCCAATGAAAGATTGCAGGATTTAGCTTAACTCCCCATTAATTTCTTTGTGCTTCTTTTTAGCTTTTGCTTCTTTAGAATTGCTCGAGATAAAGCCCAGCTGCTGCAGCGCTGCGAGCTTTTTCCGCAGGCGAAGGGGACAAGAGCAAATCATGCGCATCATTGCGCATTTCGTGCAAAGCAGCGCTTCTCTCTGAGCATTTCATATCTTTGCATGGCTTGCTCGCGCCTTGTGGGACACCGAATCATTCCGATGATCCTTTCGCTGCCTGCTTCTTAGATCTCACGCCCAGCAAGGAGCTGCCTACCTATGCCGTTCTTGCCCATGCCATGCATGCATGCAGCCAAGGCTCACCCCGAATAAGAATTCTGAAAGGATCAATGCATTTTTACCCAATCGAGTTTTCTCTCTGAAAAGTGCGTACATGCGCATGGAGTCAAACTCGACACTTGACTTGAATTCATGATGTCCAATGAATAGACAAACAAACCTGTTCTGTCCTAGATCAGCAGAATAGCATATGGGCCCCAAGAATACAAAGATGGTTTGAGAAGAAAGCTACTCTGTTATGTGTAGCTAATGAGCACGCTTTGAGCTCTACTTTGCTTAGCTCCAATACCGACAGTTAGATAGATACTGAGTTGCTATATTATTATATGTTTTGCGATGTGGATCTTGGAATGTTGCTCATCAAAGTTAAAATAAAGATTGTTGTGATTCTGCCAAAGATTTTCTGGAGTTTGTTAAGCTTGATAGTTGCATCTTCAGTCACAACTTGCAGTGCCTTTTAGTACCATTGTTTACAGCTTTAAGCGAACTCCACATGATTTGCAGCCTGATCATGAGCTGCTCCTGAGTTGTAGTGTTTCAATTGCCACTTTTATTTCAACTCGACAAGCTGAAATTAGCACACAGTATGCGAGACACTGGAGTAATTAACCAGTTAGATCTGTCTCTGTCTGACAACTTTTCCATGAACACCGGATTGGTCCTGAACTTTTGAGCTGATGAAATGGGTAATTATTGATATCTCAATTAATTTTTTACTCCCACAGTTGTGTGCAAAGCACCAAAATAAGGAAACAATTAAAAAGAACACCAAAGGAGACTAGTCTGTAGTGGAAAAGGCACTGGAATTTTTTGTGACAAAAGTGAGGAGACTGGAATGAGGCTATGGATCAACCACCATGATGTTGTGTCCGCAAAGAGGATGGCAAACATTAATCATCCCATCTCACATGCCCCCTTCCCTCCAATAAAGTATCAGCATCAGTTAATTGATTACTCCCCTCTTGCATCAAGTATCTTATCTGATACTACTACAACAGCTAAGCAAAACAAAACAAAGGCTGTCAATTTACCTGACAACTATACAATGGTTTAACTTGTAAGCCTCTATGGTGTATATAAGAATGTTCTTCATGCGGTAGGATTAGCAACTGTTACACATGATTGTGTTGAGTTGAGTACTTAATCATGCAGGCTTGCAACATTTTAACTGGCATGCATTTTGAAGATGTTGCTTGAGAACAGCCATAAAACAAACTACAACTACCTCTTGGAGAAAGTACTATGCGCTGGATAAGGCTCTGTTTGGAACATGGGATCCTCAAACAAATTCCAGAGGGATTGAACTATTTTCTGCAAAATTCATTGTGAAATTTCTGCAATTAGTTACAAGCATGCCTAGTTTTAGAACTTGTTCTACAGCAAATTCACTGTGAGATTAAAAGACTAAGGTGATGGCGATTAGTATTTGTTCGTACTATGTGTGCCTACATACACATACAGTAGTACCATATATGTGTGTTTGAAAAAAAAACATTCTACTCATGGGTGTAGTTACTCACAATATACCACCTAAACGAATATTAAATATTCCTTTATCACTTTGGTTACACACATATATTAATTATAAGCTACTCCAATGTGGTACACATGAAAAATTGCAAGAGAGTATAAATATTAATTATAAGCTACTGTAATGTGGTACACATGAAATTTTTTTGCAAGAGAGTATATGTTTTTTAGTATACTTTGCAAATACCTTCATATTGGCACATACTACACATACATATTCTCCATTGCGCAAGATATTCCCTGTGTTGTGAGATACAACATAGAGAGTAACTACTTTCGGAGTAGAATTTTATATCATACCACCCCCCCCCCCCAAAATGGGGACCATGGTGTCAGGGCACCATGATTTCAAATGCACGAGTTCAAGCCAAATATGGGTCTGTTTGTTTTTGAAAATTTCAGTTTTAGGGTATATACTCATCTATAACAATTCAAATGAAACACATAACTTTGAAAAAATATACTCGAATTCAAAGATTTTGAACGAGTTTAGACCACATGTTTTTTTGATTTATATATATAATCATCACATACTTACAATCAAACTAGAATAAAAAAGAAAATTATAGTTTGAATTTTAGTTCAAACTTGTTTGGACTAGTCAGTAAACTACTCCTTTCAGTCACAAATGGTTGTCGTCGTGGACATTGATATAGTCTCCAAAACATAACTTTGACCACTAATTTTTATTATAATGTATTTATAAAACACAATAAAATTATAATATTATGAAAGTACTTTTCAAGACAAATCTACACATATAATTTCCATATATCCAATTTAAATATTTAAAAAGATATCGACAGTCAAAGTTTCGAAAGTTTGCACCTGTATCCAAAACGACAACTATTTGCGACTAGAGTAGTTAAACTGAAAATCCTAAATATTTCAAAAAATTTCATACGCAATACATAGGGAAAATACCTGTTTTCGATCATGGTGCCCATGCACCATGGTGTCCCAAATAATTATATATATGTTTGTATGTCAATGTGATATTGTTGAAAAAATTTCGTCAGAGTCATTTGTTTGGGCTATATACCCTTATCCATATGTATAAGGAGTATATACATAAATTATGCTATAAAAAGTGGACTTTGATGAAAATTTTCATTTACTCACTTTGGATTATTTTATAATCATTAATAGAGTATACTAAAAAAGATAAATAGATATAACTTATTCGTTTAAGTGGTAAATAAAAAGTAAGAGTACGTACGCACGGCAGGATATATATATATATATATATATATAGGAAAATGATTACATACTCCTGGGTGTACGTACTCCACCTCTAGTATACCGTTTAAATGATGTTGTTATACCTCTTTATCCTTTTGAGTATACTCTAATACTGATTATAAGATACTCAAAGTGAGTCCCATGAAAAATTTCAGTAAAGTCCACCATTTATAGCATAATTTGTTTATATATTCGTTTTACATATGCAAAAGGGTATATAGCAAAAAAATAAAGTGCTCTGATGATTTTTTTTGAACCATGTTGCATTGGAGTATATTAGAATTATTATTGGAGTATACCGAAAGTGATAAAGATGTATAAAGCATTCATTTAAGTGGTATATTAGATGTGAGAGTATGTACTCCTGGGAGTATGAAAAAGGCTTCCTATATATATATATATATATATATATATATATATATATATGAAAATAGTATTTACTCCCACTTCATCTACCGTTCATTGTTTGGTGAGATCCGTGCGTCCGAACGAAGTTATCGGTGCTGAAAATATTGGATTTGTGAGACACCCGATCAAAACAGCGGGAGTAGACGTCAATCCGAACAGCGCAGGAATTTGTTTCTCCCATTTGAACGAAAGTCCAGCCCAACCGAACCGATTTTTGAGTTGAAGCTCCCCTGGTCATCGCGATGGAATCCAGGCCAACTGAATCGCTTTTTCCGGTGAACTTCCGATGGATATGTGATGTGGAATCCAGGCCATTTCTTTCGGTATTTCCGTTGATGATCTGGGATCCAGTCCAATTTTTGTTTCTCCCGTATGAATCCAAGTCCAATCCAACTGAAGCGCATTTTGAGTCGAAGCCCCACTGGTCATCGCGATCTTGAATCCAGCTCGGTGAAGCTCTTATAGCTAGGGGTGCAATCGGATCGGATAATTTCCGACCGACCGATCGACCGGATAGTTTCGGATCGGATTCGGATTTTTTTTTTCGGATAATTTTCGGATTCGGATTCGGTTTCGGATATTTTATTTCGGATTCGGATTCGGATTCGGGAGATCGCTATCCGTCGGATCGGTATATTTCGAGAATATTTTCGGATATATCCGAACTATTTGATTCGGATATCCGAATGTACATTTGGCTTTGGGCCTTCGCGCTTCGCCCTTTGGCTGTCCGTGGCGCGCTCGCCACTCAAGACAAACAGAAAACCTAGCTCTCTCTTGTGTCTCCCGACTCGGCGACTCCTCACACGCCGCTTGCGCGCCTCCCATCGCTGCCGCCGCCTCACTCTCCCTCCGCTTCCTTCGCCCCTTCGCAGCCCTCCGTAGCCCTCCCGTAGTCGCCCCGCACGCAGTCCCGACCAGTCCCGCCGGTCCCCATCCCACGCCCTCGAGCGCGCGCCCCGACGCCGCCCCGAGCTGGTCCGTCTGCCGACGCTGCTCGTCCCGCCCTTGCCCCTGCGCTGGTCCGTCCGTCGACGCCGCCGTCCCGGCGCTAGCCTCGCGCTGGTCCGTCTGTCGACGCCGCCTGCCCCGACGCCCCCTGCGCTGCTCTCTACTCCACCAGAGCCTTCGCTCCTCCGCCTCCGCTCGTCTCGGTGCATTGCCCCCCTCCTGCCACCGCTGAGATTACATTACTCAGAGTCAGATTCAAATTTTTATCCTTGATCTTTATGTTTATGTTCATCTCAGTCATCTGTATGTTTCCCGTTTATATGTTTTGACATCAGAGAAGATATGAATTGAGAAAATTATGATGAAGCAAGATAATTTCCACATAAATGCTTAATAGTTACAGGGCAGCAACTGCATATAGATAT
Source organism: Otatea glauca (assembly GCA_036346275.1). Classification (NCBI taxonomy): domain Eukaryota; kingdom Viridiplantae; phylum Streptophyta; class Magnoliopsida; order Poales; family Poaceae; genus Otatea; species Otatea glauca. The sequence continues at coordinate 61,062,026 of CM070721.1, forward strand.
TCTGAGCTTTGATAAACTTGGATCAATTTCTGTGCATGTGAAGACAGAGGAAATACTCACAATGATCAGTTTTAACCACTCTTTTTTCCATTTGATGCAATGGTTTGTACATAGCATTGATCAGTTAAAACTGCATAAGGTTTGTAATTCCTGTATCCATGAGCAATTGAGCACAATTGATTTACCATCTACTGGAGAGTATCACCATTTCCATTATTTGCAATTTGCAACATGACCTCAACGACAGTAACTTGCAAATCCATACTAGGCAGCAATGAATGGTGTCATCATCATGTTGTGTAGCTTGAAGTTCAATCTACAAACCTTAAGACATGAAAGTTACCAGTAGCTGTTAAATAAATACAAAGACTGTGCATGTTTTCCCTTCTGAATCAAAATCTAACTTACCATATTTATGCATGTAGTTGCTGCTTATCAGGAGTTGGATGTTGGCTTTTGTGGTGGGGAGAGAGGCAGATGGCCAAGGTGGTGTTGGATGAGGGTGGAGGAGGAGGAGGGCAGAGAGAGGATTAATCTTTTTAGGTTATTAGTCATGTTAAATTAATCTTGTAACTTTCGGTTTTCAGAGTAAAAGTAGGTTTTGCTAAGTTTGTATTCAGTTAAGCAGCCAGTCTTATACTCGGTTTGACCAGATTATGGCCTAAAGTTTGCTTCGTAGTAGTATAAAATAGTAAAACGACATTTTTTTATTAATGCTAAACATTTCATGCACTCTTGTTACCTTTTGTTTTGTAGGATGAGACTATGGTGATGGCTGATAATGACTGAGTGCTTGTCGAGAACGTAACCATCATCATGCACTCGTTGTCACTTGAGATGTTGCCAGCCTAACTAAGCCACTTCGGTCTTCGAACTCTTATATAGTATTGTCATTGTTGAGTCTTCTATCTGTATGTTTATATGATGTAATCCAAATATTATCGACTTGTCGTTTTGTCTCTTTCATGAAAACATGGAGTTATGGCCCTCATGGTCATGTTATCGACTTATCATAATATTATTTACGTATCATTCTATGTTTCGAAACATGTCATATGCGTACCGTTCAAATTTAGTGTACTTTTGCAACTTTGTTGCATTGCCTGATAAAATAACTTGTTAGACTGTGATAATCTTGTTGCATGTTGAACTCATACGGTTGGTTAATCAGTACTATATGTGTGCTTTATGCGGTGTTTGTTTTCGTGCGTTATCCGACAAAAATTATTCGATACCGTATTGATTCCACTCCGTATTCGATTCGAATCCGCGACCGATATTATCCGTGCCGTATCCGGTACTATTCGAATCCGATTCCGAATCCGACAAAAAATATGGTTTAGGATATGGAAAGAGCGATATCCGACCGACGCCGTTTTGCCTTATTCTCTCTACAACCACAAGAGAGATGCTTCCATGCTTTTCTTTTTGATAGTTGCACAAATATTAAAGCATGAATGAAGGGTAGATGTTGATTACTTACCCCTTCGCTTGCTTCAAGATTTGTGCAACTTGTATTAGAAGGAAAAGCATTGAAGCACTGCTCCACAAGGTATGTTCATGTTTATTCTAAAGTTCATCTGAAATTAATTTTCTTCTTCTTCTGTATTTTAGGTTCACATGTTATGCTGATCTTGCGTGTTGCTTCCTTCGAAAATCCTGCTGATTGATCTGTTCTATAACTCGGAATTTCTGATTTGTAGTTATATGTATTCTCATCATTTAACTGTCTTTACATACTACCAGTGCAGGCCATGGCAAAATCAAGTGATCAAATGAAACCATCTAGTGGCGGTTGCTCCAAATCTGCTGTTACCAGGGCCCTTTCTTTTGTGTGCTCCAAAAAACAGAACAGAATGTTAAGGAACCTCGCTATCGAATAGTCCGGGGTTCCCGAACAGATCTGAATTGGAGAACAGAAAGAGAGAGAGACACGTGTTTAGGGAGAGCAACAGCGGAAATTCTTTATTGCTAATGATTTCTGGTACATTAAGGGGGGACCCCTCCTCCTTTTATAGCACTCAACTAGGATTTTGGCTAAAGGGACCAGCATGGACCTTCATGGGCCATCAGGGTTTCCCAACACTCCCCCTTGGGCCCTTTGCCGCGAGATGCATATGCCTCATTAAAACTCCAGAAAAATCCAGTGGGAAAAATACTTGGAGAAAGAGTACATAGCATACGCTTACTATGTTGCACGAATTGCCTCGTTAAAAACCTTATGCAAGAAAACTTCATGAAAAACTTGCTAAGGAAAAGAGTACAATTCTCCCAACTTCAATTGCTAATCTTCGAGATTTATGTTGGGTATTCATAATTCATGCTCGAGATTCATGTGGGAGTATGTGAAATATCTCCCCCTGAAATCTGCACTTCTCTAAGTCTCATCATCCCAATTCCTTTCACGCACCTTTCAAAGGTAGATGCTGGGAGTGATTTAGTGAACAAATCTGCAAGATTTTCACATGACTTAGTATGCAATATCTTGATCTCGTTCATCTTATGCAATTCGTGAGCATAGAAGAACTTGGGGTTGATATGCTTCGTGAGATTGCTCTTCACATAACCCATCTGTGCTTGGGCAACACAAGCTGCATTATCTTCATAAATTATCGTGGGAGTTTGCTCAATGTTCAAGCCACATGACTTCTGGATGTGGTGAACCATTCTTCTGAGCCATGCACATTCACGAGATGCTTCATACAAAGCAATGATTTCCGAGTGGTTTATCGACGTCGAGACAAGAGTCTGCTTAGACGACTTCCAAGAAATTGTTGTTCCTCCACATAGGAAAACATAGCCAGTTTGGGACTTGCCAGTATGCGGGTCTGATAAATACCCAGCATCGGCATAGCCAACCAAATTCAATTCATTGTTTCTTCTGAAAAACAGACCGAGGTCTTTGCTTCCTTGGAGGTAACGGAAGATGTCCTTGATCCCTTTCCAATGCCTTTTGGTGGGTTCTGCACTGTACCGAGCTAACAAATTCACAGCGAACGCAATGTCTAGCCTGGTGCTATTCGCAAGTTACATGAGCGCTCCAACTGCACTCATATATGGGAATTCTGCTCCCAGGACTTCCTCCCCCTCTTCTCTAGGTCTGTATGGGTCTAGGTCTGCTTGGAGTGACCTTCCGACCATTGGAGTCTTCGCAGGATATGCTTTTTCAAATCCAAACCTTTCCAACACTTTCTGTGTGTAGGTTGATTGATGTACCAAGATTCCTCCTTGGACATGTTCAAGCTGCAAGCCTAAACAAAACTTGGTTTTACCCAAATCTTTCATTTCAAACTCAGACTTCAAGTATGAGCATGCCTCTTCAATTTCTTCATCCGTCCCTATGATGTTCAAGTCATCTACATAGACGGAGATTATACAGAATCCATTCGGGATCATTGTATAAACACACATGGACAATCTTCATTGTTTGTGTAGCCTTTCTTGCAGAGAAATTCACTCAGCGATTGTACCACATCCTTCCTAATCGCTTGACCCATACAAGTGATTTCTCCAATTTCACATCTGCATGTGTTTCTATTTGCTCGCCTTGGTTCGGGATAAGAATTCCTTCCAAGACTTTCATGTATATCTCCGAATCCAAGTTTCCATACAGTATGTTGTGACAACATCCATTAGCTTCATTCTCAACTTCAAGTTGATCGCCATTGAGATCAAATATCTAAAGGTAATTCCTCCCATGACCGGAGAATAGGTTTCTTCATAATCAACTCCAGGACGTTGAGTGAAACCTTGAGCTACAAGCATTGCTTTGTACCTTACAACTTCGTTGTTTTCATTCCTCTTCCGAACAAAGACCCATTTGTGACCTACGGGGTTTATATGGGGAGGTGTGCGGCATACGGGCCCAAACACCTCTCTCTTGTTCAGAGAGACTAACTCTGCAGTGATTGCCTTTTTCCATTCTTCCCAATCTAGCCTTTTCTTGCACTCTGCGAGAGATGTAGGCTCGGGATCATGATCAATGATCGAGGCAATCTTCTTTGCAAAGTATGCATCAACGTTGGCTGTTGCTTTATTCAGGGATTCTCCTGTTATTACAAAGTTTATGGCCATTTCTTCATGGGGTGCTTCATGCACTTCTACTTGCTCTTCACTGCTTTTCCCTATCGCAGGAGCAAGTTCCTTTAGCTTTTCATCGCCTATGTGTGCGCACACATTATTTCCGACGGCTTCCTGCAGTGGAAGATTCAAGTTTGAAATTGCCTTTCCTGTTGGCTTCTTTCCAGTGCCAGGTCTCAACTGGCTCCCCTTCTTTCCTTGGGGCATTTTCGTGATTGGTTGTGGTAAGTCCTCTCGCCCAGTTTTCTCCAGACGTCTCCGTGTACTTTGGGTTTGAGGAGCCAGATTTCCTGCTCTTTTTCTTTGAGGCCTCTGAACAGGTTGAGGGATACCTTCTATTTTCTTTGGTATTTCCACCCTCTCTGGTGCATTCCTTGTGGGTACATGCGACTTAACCATGCCCTTCAGATCACAAAAATGATCGGGCAGTTCATTTGCTAAATTCTGCAAATCAATTATCTTCTGGACTTCTTGATTTGCTTCATTAGTTCGGGGGTCATGTGCGGGGATCCCAGTGGAATGCCATATGATTTCTCGGCATTTTTCATCCAAAGGTTGATTTCTCCCCTAATGACGGAAACGATCCTCGCCAAAGATGCAATCGAATCGGTCAGTATGCAAGTCTCAAGTCATGGGTTCCAAATACCTGATTATGGATGCACTCTCATAACCAACGTATATCCCAGACTTACGGAGAGGGACCATTGCAGTCCGCTGAGGGGGTGGTATAGGTACATATACCATACATCCAAATTTTCTAAGATGGGAGATCTTCGGGATGATCCGTGCACAAGCGTGCATAGGGAATGGATGTTGTAGGCCGACGGTGCGAAATTGATAAGAGCTGCTGCGTGCAGATCGCGTGTCCCCAACAGTGTTGGGCAAGTTACAACTCTGCAAAGCGGTCCGGCAATGAACTTAATCCTCTTTATTAGTGCTTCGCTAGTCTATTCTGCGTATGGACGTGCGGTGCGGAGTGCTCAATCGCTATCCCTCGCTGCGTGCAATAATCATTAAATGCCTTTGAAGTAAATTCTCGGCATTGTCCATTCTAATGGACTTCACGCGATGATCAGGGAAAGCATTCTTAATTCTTATGATCTGCGAGATCAGCTTTGCAAAAGCATGGTTTCTTGTTGACAATAAGCATACATGCGACTATTTCGAGGAAGCATCAATGAGCACCATAAAGTATCGAAACGGCCCTGACAGGGGCTGAATCGGACCGCAAATATCCCCCTGGATGCGTTCCAGGAATGCAGGGATTTCACTTTGCACTTTCATGACAGAGGGTCTAGTTATTAATTTCCGTGGCACATGCAGGCACACAAAATCTTCATGATTCGGGAAATTTTTAACATTAATGCCATGACCCTGTGAGTTGTTCACTATATTCCTCATCATTCTAAGACCAGGATGACCTAATCTACCATGCCATAAAGAAAATAACTCAGAGCTTCTAAAAACAGTCTTCAAAGAAGTATACACTTCGGGTGCATGAATATTCGTGTAGTACAACCCAGATTCATATGAGGGACATTTTTCTAATACCATTTTTCCACATACCGCGTGCTTCACAATGCACAAGTATTCTTTGCCATTTTCTTCATTGGTTTCTACGTGAAAACCATTGGCGCGGATATCTTTAAAGCTTAAGAGAGTGCGCGTTGATTCTGGGTACAAAAGGGCTTCTTCAATTAACAAAGTTGTACCCATAGACAATATAATAGTGTCTCTTCCTGAGCCGATTACATATGAGTCGCTTCCTGCGATCGTAGTAATCTTTCCAGCGTTCTTCGTGATCGACTGGAAATACTTAGACTCTCTTAAGATGGTATTTGTTGTGCCACTATCAACAATGCATATCTCTTCCATTTGGGCGCTACACGATTTCTAGATAAAAGAAATATAATTCTAATCAGATAGAGGCAAAAACAATCCAAATATTACTTGCAAAATTGAAGAATACTGGAATGAAGAATAAATTGCGTATTTATTCATGAAAGAAGTATGCTCTTCTAGAGCTTACAATTCATTATTCAAAGAAAAAGCTAACAACCATAATCTAAAAGAAATGCATTAAACAGAATCTGTGAAATATGCATTAATTTCTGCTTCTATGTCATCGGCAGAAGTTTTCTCTTCATTTGCCATAATAATGGCTGCAGCATCGATGTCCAGGCTATTCTGTGAGGATGAGGCAAGTGGTGTGTCTACATCCATGACATCATCATCACCGATGTTGGCGAAGTGCGCCTCTGCAGGGGCGTTTTCCTTTGCCTTCTTAGCCTGATATGCGTTGATCGCTTCCTTGGATTCTCGACATATCTTCGACCAATGTCCCCAAGTGCCACACTTGAAGCACGTTTGGTTCTACTGTCCATACGGCTTGGCGTGCGTCTTTTCTTTGTCATCCCTCTTCACAGGGGCTTTGGACTTTCCTTTGGCACGGGCCTCTCTTTCCACCCCTTGCCCTTCTTTCTATGAGTGGGCTTTCTCACCTTGTAGTCATGGCATTGACTTACGTGCGATTGCCTCATCCAGTGGTCGAGACATAGTTCTTGCGTAGAACATCATCTTGCGATTCCGCAACTTGCATTACATTAATCGATTCGCTATACTCCTTGTATGCGTCCGACGATAGTGCGTGCACTGGATAGCATTAGGGTGGAAGGTAGAGAGTTTTCTCAATCTTCTCTTCATCGCTGATCTTCTTGCCACATAGAGAGATTGGTACAAATTCGTGCAAGGCGAAATTATACTCGCCACTGCTCAAGTTCGCAATCCTCAGCGTACCCAATCTTGCGTGTGCTTGGGGCAAGATGGTGTACTTAAGCTTTTCGAACCGCTTCAAGTGCGGTCAAAGCTCAAGTGCACTCTCCTCACCATATATTCATTCTTCGAGTGGTGAGAGGTGGTGCTCGAGAAAATGCGAGCTTGATCGCTCGCTCGGTGGTAGGTTTTGCGTCCCGCGAGGACCCTAGACCAATCGCGAACGGAGCTTCTTGCCCCAAGAACAATCTTTACGTCCGATGCCCAAGTGAGGTAGTTCGACTGCAAGGGCCGCTTCTTCAAACTCACGATTCACAATACCAGACATCTGCATGATTTCAAAATTCTGGTTTAGATTACTGCGTGTAATCTGATAGAATATGGTTGTATAAAGCATAAAAGTGCAGAAAAATAAATTCATATGCATTGCATTATATAAAATACAGCAAAGGATTCAAAATTCATAAAGAGAATACACAAAAACAGAGAAATAAAGCTAGAAAAATTAAAAACAGAGCCAAATAAATCTTCTGGATTTTCTGGCAAATTTTTCAAATTTTTTCTGCAATTTTTGCTATTCTTCCTTTTTTTTCTTTCCCTTCCTTTCTTTTTCTTTTTCTTTTTCTTTTCTTTCTTCTTTTCCTTTTCTTTTTCTTTTCTTTCTTCTTTTCCTTTTCTTTCCAGCCGACTGGGCCTTTGCTTTTCGGCCCAAGACCGCGCGCGGCTAGGGTTTCCCCTAGCCGTCGCCACTTTCCTCTCCCCTTTTTTTTTGTTTGTTTCTTCTTCCTCGTGCACGTTCCTCATTCTATCGTGCGTACGTGCCGGCGCCCGCTCTTCTTCTTCCACGCGCCATGCTGCACGAAGGCCACCGACGCCAGGTTCTTCCCTGCGCGCGCCGCTTTGCCATTTTCTCCTGCTCCCGTGCGTGGGGGCAAGGCCAGCGGGGCGAGGCAAGCGGCGCGCGCGCGCCGGCGGCGAGGGTCGCAACGCGCGCACGGCCGGGCCGGGCGTGGCTGCGGCCGAGGTCCGGCGGCGACGTCTTCGTCGCGGCGCGGCCGGCGTGGCCGCAACGCTGCGGCGCGACGCCGGCGACGGTGAGGGCGTCTTGGCGAGAGGAGGTGCAGGCATCGCCGGGCGTCTCCGCCGCTCGTCGGTGCCTCGCGGCGCCGTCTCCACCGCGCGCCGCGAGCGCGCCTCATTGCTTGCTTGGCGCCGCCGCTGCCGAGCATCTCGCGGCGCGCCGCTTCGGGCCCGGTGGTCGACGGCTGCGGCGCGAGGCCGAGTCGGGTGTCGTTAGCCGGGCGGCGAGGCCGACGACTCTGGGTAGTCGAGGCGGCCGGGCGCCGTGGCGACCGAGGCGCGGCGAGTACGGCCGGGCCGGACCGCGCCGGCGGCAAAGCGGTGTCGCGGCGTGCCGTGCGTGTTGCCAGGTGGCGCCGGCCGAGCGATCATGCGTGCACGGCCGGCAGGGTGGCGGCGTGGCTTCATGCACGCCGGCGGTGTCATCGCGCTTCGTGCGCGGAAACCGGGGCGATGGCTTCTTTCTTTCCCTTTTTTTTTCTAGTTGTAAAAAAAATGCTTCATGTGTACTGTTGTTTCATGTCGTTGTAGCTTCTTGCCACGCGACGAAACATAAAACAAATGCGTAGGGTAGATGCATGCATAGGATCAACAGCGATTAGATTCAATCGCCGATTCTCACCTCTTCTCACCTTTTCAATCTGTTCACCGGAAGAGCTTCGTGCTGATAACGTGTTGAGGAACCTCGCTATCGAATAGTCCGGGGTTCCCGAACAGATCTGAATTGGAGAACAGAAAGAGAGAGAGACACGTGTTTAGGGAGAGCAACAACGGAAATTCTTTATTGCTAATGATTTCTGGTACATTAAGGGGAGGACCCCTCCTCCTTTTATAGCAGTCAACTAGGGTTTTAACTAAATGGGCCAGCATGGGCCTTCGTGGGCCATCAGGGTTTCCCAACACAGAAGACGTGTCAGTGGTTCCCAATCAAGGAATAGAAGTGCTTCGAAGGTTAAGAATAAGAAGGCTTGGCAGAACAGAACAAAAAAGGAGTATGCACTTTCACATATAAAAAAAAGAGTATGTATACGTAAAGAAAACACATACGTACATACATGTTAGCAAAGTAGTATCATCTTAAAAAAAAGGTAGTATCTACATGTATGAAAAAAAGAGGATGTACACATGGGAAAAAATAAGATATAATCCCTTTGTCTTAATAGTTCAATCAGAAAAAGGTCCCCAAAAAAGTGGTATACATACTCCCTCGATCCAAATATAAAGATATACTCCCCTGTGCACATACGTTGTTCCATACTCCAAATCAATCTCACCTTTCTACGGGTCTACACCAAGGAGATTTCAAAGCTAAAGCTATCCTTCGCGCCGTCTTAGCACACGATAGGTGGTATGTGCTGGTGTGCACGCACAACAATCCCGAGAAACCAGCATGCAGTTGGGCAGTCTCGTATTTTCTTTTTCCAAATATAATTACGCACTCTGGTTACTCGGTTTTTGTTACTCGGTTTTTTTGTACGTGGTATGTTAGGGCAAGTACAATAGCAAAGTCAACTATGAAAAATCAGTTTATACAATAATTGTCTCTAAAGATTGTCTTTAGATGTTGTGCAATAACTATCTTTTCTCTCTTGTACATAAATGATCTACATATACTCCTGTGCAAAGCTGGCTACTAAATAAGAGCCAGCTCTCTTCTCTCTCCTCTTTTCTCACTCCTCTATATAGACCAAAGCTGATGTGTACAAGTTAAGAATCAGCTGACGTGACTTTATTGCTAGGAGCCATTAGTGCTGATATCCACCCAATTATAATATATATATATATATATATATATATATATATATATATATATATATATATATATATATATGAAAAATACACAAATACACGCAGTGTTAAATGACCCAAAAGCATCGAGCTTTCCTGGTTACTAGTTGCCCTTGTCTCTGTATAAAGAGGTCTATCTCTTCTCACACCGACACACACACACAAGCTAGCTAGATACACACGCCTAGTCAGTGAGAGTGGCCGGAGAGCGCGGCAATGGACGAGTCATGGAGGTGCACGATGGGATCGGTGCTGCCGCGGCGGCGGTCGTCGGACCAGCATGCCAGCGGCCACCAGATCCTCGCCCCCGACGACTTCCGTGACGTGTTCGGCGGACCGCCGCGCACGGTGCTCCTCCGCAGCTTCTACGGCGAGGCCGTCGACTACCACTCCCCGACGGGCCACGGTCAGTACCCGTCCTACGGCGGAGCAGAAGCCTTCTGCCGCCGTCCGTACGTCGACGACCGGGGCCAGCTGGCGCCGGCGGCCGTGCCCACCGAGGAGGGCTTCTTTGACGATATCTTCGGCGCTCATCACATGAGGTCGAGGTCAAGGTCGAAGTCAACGAAGTCGTCGTCGGTGGTCAGCTCCGAGGAGTTCGGCGCGGCCTTCTGCCGGCCGACGGCCTCCGGCAGCCGCGGCGACCCCACGCTCCCCTCCTTCGCATCTAAACTCAGGTAAAAGTTACTCAACATTTGCGCCTGACGCATGCCTGGAGCATTTGGATTTGGACCACGTACAGTACTTCACGTGAAGCACATGCATATCGTTCATCACAAATGGCAAATCACATGTACTACGTACGTACATCGATCATTGATGATGCAAGTAACATTGATCGATCATGGCATCATCTTTCAGGCCGATAGCGATTCCACCGCGCCGGTACGACTCGTCGCCGCCATCGACGTTGTCGACGAGACGGGAGTACAAGAGCAGCTTCACGTGCTCAACGGCCGCGTACCCGGCGTCCCGCTACTACTACGGCGGCGACTTCAAGGGCGGCAGGACGAATCACAGCAGCGCGGCGAGCAGCAGTGCCGCCGAGAGCTTGGCAGCGCAGCACCACCGCGCGAGCAGCGGCTTCTGCTGTTTCACGTCGAACCCGGAGACCACCAGCCACGAGCCCAGCTTCCGGCGGACCCGCGGCAGGGCGCGGTCACCGGCCCCCGAAGACGATACCGGCACCGAGTGTTCTCGCGTTGACTACGGGTACTACTATTCGCCGCCGTCGACCGCGTCGTCATCGGTGTTCGGCAACCCGCTCCCAAGGACGCGGCGGCTGCTGGAGGAGGTCGTTATGGAGGTGAGGGAGCGGGCGCCGTTGCTGATGGACGACGGCGACATTGACAGCGTAGGCGCCGCTGCGGTGGACGAGGCGATCGCATGGGCGAAGGAGAGATTCTGTAACCAAGCGAAGTAATGGACGGTCAAGATCATGATGCGAGGGCCCTGATTAGGCCTTAAAGTCGACTCAGCAACGTCCAGTTTTGATCCATCGATTCACCGTGTGCTTTTGTAATTACACTACATTCTAGTTTAGGTGCCTAGTGATGATGATGTTCTGAGATCAATATTTTCCATTGCAATGCTTTATTATGGAAAATTGAACACATTCCAGTTTGCAAATCAGACCGAATGTACGAATGCAAGCTTTCAGAATGTGGTAAGATTGAGCGAGATATAGAGGTTCAGTTCAAGAAACGAAGGGAAAACATAACACATTACGGAAGGGGCCAACAGATACAATATCTTGCTTTCTTGTGATCCTAAATCTCATCAATGTTACAGAAAACTTGTGCAATTAAAAGAATGAAGTGACTCAAGTGTACAAAATTTTCCAAGTGGAATACTACACCTGTGGCGAAGTTCAGACTAATCTTCACCGTGCGAATGTTAACTCTTGCTATTTTGTCCTCGTGATGACTCTGTCTGTGATATCAATAAGAGCACGCCTTGAAGTCAGAACATCTTCGTCATCGCTATCTGGCATTGATTCTATGGCTTTGATTGCACGGTTAGCGTGTTCTTGTGCAAGCTCTTTTGTCCTTTCAATCCCACGGCTCTTCTGGAGGTAGTCAAGGGCCTGTAATTTGCAAAAGCGTGGACAGTTAAGGCAGTTTTTGTCCCACCAATTGCTCACCATGCAATGTGGATATGAACCATATGATGACTAATAGGCGGAAACATTTGGTGATAGCAACAGCATGACAGTTGAAGTCGAATATATCATGTTCCTCAGTTTCCTAGTAAAATATTAACTGTTTGTATGATTAAATTTATAAAATCATGAAATACAGGTTTATCTTTGTGGAAAACCATTCTTCTACCCTGTCCAAGTGTCCTGTTCTAGTGTCTAGCAACATGGCCTTTATGCATCAATAGCATGATGAGCATCTGCCATGAGCGAAATTGCAAACCATGTGAAAATGCTTGCCTTCACCCTATAGGTAGAATGAACAATGAGAAAGGTGGTACCCATTCTCAGTCTACAATTTACTCACAAGCTCAACATTTGCAGGGTTGTCAAAACCCCGGTCAACAACTTCATGTAGTTGTGGGAATTCTTCCATCGCATATAACATTGGGGCAGTAATGATTCCCTGCATCATGAATGCCATCATGTAATAGACAAAATAAGCACTATTGGAGAGTGAACGAGAGAATCAGCAGGCATATGGTCCTTGTTTGACACTTTTCCAACTGGACACACTACTAAAGTAGGTGATCATAAAAAGGAATTAGAATTTTCACGTTAATACAAGAGCTCTTTCTCAACCACCTTTGGTTGTCGTTTGTTTACAAGGCAAAAAAAAAAATCTTATAAGCAATAGGGTTCCTTCTTATCTAAGTTAACAATAATACAGTCTATATAGTTCTGATTTGAAGTTGATAGGTCGAGAAAGGCTGAGAGGAGACAAAATCCAGCAGCTGACAATGTCACATATACAAAAGCAATACTCATGTTAAATTCCAAATTCATGTCTTTCTTGTGAGATGTGTTCGCTCTGTCACGAGGGTGGCAAGTTTAACTGTTCAATACAGCAGCTAACACAATCACAGAAACATGAAACTTTAGTGTCGGACAAGAAGCAGTCTATGCTTATTAAGTTATTAGCGAACGCAACATTGTTGTCAGCTAGCAAAAATTTATATATATATAACCCTAATGAAGGCTGCTAGAAGAATATATTAAAGACTTACTATTCTAAGTAGTTGGAAGTTAAATGGATATTTCAGATGATAGACTGGGGAAATCAAACATAATCAAAACAAGGGGATAGCTATTATTACATGACGAATGTCAGATAATGAACCCTTCCCAAGTGATGCAGAGGTGCCTGTGAAATCAAGAACATCGTCGATCAACTGGAAGGCTAGGCCCTGCATGGATACCGAGTTGATAAGTTGCTGCCTGGTGGCTTAGAAGGAAATCAAGTTCCAAAAAAGATGGAAATTGTACAATGTTTTACAAACCAGGTTTTGACCATATTCATATGCAAGCACTGAGACCTCAGCAGTATGCCCTGCAAGAATAGCAACAGCTTTGCAACTATTTGATATCAAAGATGCTGTTTTGTAGTATGTCTTCTCCAAGTAGTATTCCATACTGCACATTTTTCAAAATCATATTAGAACCAGCAAACAAAGGCATCGGATTAAATGGAGAAAATAAAGTAAATAAAGAAGTAAATATGTGCAAGCTTTTCACTCTGCATCTAAGTTTAGATATTGGATGTGACTGGAGAAATTAAACTCATCATAAAGAGAAATATTTAACCTTCGCCGTTGCTCTCTGCTTGTTGATATCTGCATAGTTTCACCAGTAACAAGATGTTCTACAGCAGTCGCCATTAGAGATACCACCTGCACAAAGAAGGTTGATCAATTGGTAGTTTGGTACTATAGAAGACTTGCAAGAAGAGAGCTGGCTAGTACTGCAATCACATGGGACAATTATCTAGAACTACAACATGAGCTCAGTTAGGAAATGCTGTTAAGAAATACACTTCCAGACAATATTGTTAGTGATAAACCATTATGATGCATACGAACGGGGAAGGCCAAGAAATATGCTTCCCTAAGAAAGGATGCTAACGATCTAGAATTACAACATGAGCTTAGCTAGGAAATTCTGCTAAGAAGGAAATAATGATTATGTCCAGTGCAAACTACATATACTACAAGAACAAACTTGTTTTGACACTGATGCTTATGAAACATTTTATATACCAAGGAAATAGCCTTTTAGATCAGAACAAGTACCATGTATGAGAGAGATCCAGACAGGTGAAAAAATTGACTCATTAGGCTAAATATCCATCTAACAAATAGCGTAAGGAATGACAACTTTGATCCCCCCTCCCAAAAAAAGACCATAGAAAATAAGTACGACATTGTCTTGAAGACCGCTACAAACAAAGAAATAAATAATATTCATGTACCTCTGTATTCCCAAGTGCTGCTAGTGCCACACATGCTCTAGACAGGAGGAAGTCACCAGCCAGAACAGAAAGCTGCAAGTGTGACAAATCGAGGAATACTGATGTCAATATATTTCAATCATAGTACCTCTTGAGAACAATTTGTTAGTAATGATGTCCCAGAAAGGCAGCAACTTCAGAAAAGCACTTAGGTAACTTGAGCCAAAAAAAAGAAGGCTAATGTACTGTTCAAAAACTTCAATTTCCATATGTCAACTTCAAAGCGTGCCTATGTTAACTTGGAATCAAATCAACAAGTATTTCTTTGCCTTGTGCAGTGGTGCAGATCTGTTTACTGGAAGGTAAAGCTTTTCATTGGGGTGGAACTGCTAAAGTGATTTGTAGTTCTTAGTGTCACTTAGTGTACTGCATGGGCAATTAGTGAAACATACAGTACCTTGTTGCCCATAATGCAATTCAACGAAGTGACACCACGCCTAGTGTCAGCATCGTCCAGAACATCATCATGCAGAAGGCTTGCGACCTGAGGTAGATATTAGCTTGAGCTTTTTGAAAAGAAACAAACAAGTCTGAATCTGAAGGACAACCAGTATACTACATGAATCATTTCAGTTATCTCGGCAATGTTTTGCTGCCGCGTGCGGAGCTTATTTGCCAATGTACTGAAAACTCCACCATCTATTGATTCTGATAAGGGGAATTTCAGAGCTGATGCCATCAGCAACAAAACCTGCCAGCAAAAATTACAACTTTTAAAATGCAACGAATAACAAAGGGTAGGGCAACAACCAAATAAGAAAAATATACTTTAAGCATGAATTTTTAATAAACAGAGATTGAGATGTTACCGTAGGTCGGAATCTTTTTCCCTCTGCTCCCACCTTAAAAAAGTACTCAGCAGCTGATGCCAATTTGGGGACCTACAAAAGCAAAAAAATTAATGCTTGGGAAAATTGGGGATCTTTGAAAATGACAATGTGGTAACCATTTAGATCAATGAAACATCCAATCATCCTGCCATCAGCAGCCTATACCAGAACTAAACAGAGAAGTTTACATGAGCAGTATCAATTTGTTACTAACGTCAGCAGCCACCATGGATCGTAGCCTATTTGCAAGAAGTGACAGCTCATCAGCGACCAATTCAAATGGATCCTGCTGTTCCTGAAAGCAGGACAAATTTTTCACTCCTTAGACTGTCTTACCATGATGGAGCAATTATACATTACACTTTCCACTATTAGCTTTCATATGGAACAACAACAAAAAAACGTTTTGAGTGATTATTCAGTAGTAGAATTAGATCAGCATAATCCATGATTCCTGACATAATAAATGAGAAAAACTTGCAAATTTCCATCTAAAATAAACTTTTCCTTCAGCTTCTATACAACAGAGCGAGAAATTGCTGACCACATGAAGAGAATAATTCACCAGGGGCTGGGAACATCAAACATAGTTTTCTCTGATAAAAAGGGGGAAAATCATTTTATTCAAGTTTCAAAAGTTACTTGTTATATAACAATATGATTCCATTCTAGGATCAATATATTTGGCTCCATAACAAGTGGATTGATCAATTAAAAATAGGACCCATTTATCAGTTGAATTTCCATCTTCTTGTTGATTTGGTGATGGAGAAACTATGGATCTATATTAAGAAATAATTTGGGGGCATTTAATATTCATGAGCCAGAGTTATTGAAGATTGGTATGAAACAAGAAGCCATTCAAGTGGCACAGTGTTGCTTGTACAGTTTCTTTATTAATCTGGGCTCTATACCTTTCTTTGACCAAAAAAGGTACAATGACTGAGATCATAACAAACTTAATGAGCACAAAAGCCAATCATTACACAAATAAGTGTTCACCTACCTCAGTCCTCGAAACCCCATCCTGGCGAATCTGGTATTGGGCATCATGTAACCATCGCGAGCTCACGAAAGCAGCTCCTCTGCAACACATCACCTACTAATCCACACCAAAAGTACAGAACCTATCAGCATAACAGAAGCTAATGCAATCTGTACATTTCAGTAAGACGTGGTGACCTATCAACCAATCCCATTAAGGTTGACCAATTACTATTCCTGCCCTCCCTTAACTCTCTTTCACCTTTCGCAATGCAAGAACTATGCAACTGACTAACCAAACTCACCAACATCAGTAAGGGGAAATTAGTGCGATCACCGGCACTTTGCAACTACGGTGCACGATTCCACTAGGTTTTCTTGCAGCGCTACACTAGTCGGCATAAACACAAACACATAGCAGGCAGCTCCGCCGCCGCCCGCACCGGTCGATTAGGAGCACCGCAGGGCGGCACCAGAACCCACTTCAAGAACTGCCAAGGAGAGGACGAAAATGGGGGAGGAGGGGACCTCGTTCCGGATCTGGGAGGGCGGCCAAGGGTGCCGCCCCAGGAGGGCCCCCGACGAGGAGAAGAGCCTCTGCGCCTGGGCAGCACCGCCACCGACGGTCCTGCAGCCCAGCGCGGCGACGCGCCGGGCGAGATCCCACCGCCATGGCATCTCTCCCAAGATCGGGGAAGGAGGTGGAGGTGGAGGCGGAGGCGGAGGCGGAGTTGAGCTTGGAGAAAAGGTCAGAACTCAGAAGAGGGGGGAGAAAACAAGGCGGCTTCCGCATGTTATTTATTACTAGTATTTTTTATTTATTTTTTGTTCGGAGTTAGCAAACAGAAGCAGTCAGGGCCTGGGGAACGTTGTCATCTTCTGGGCCAGAAATGGTCACACATTCTCCGACGGAGAAGATCACGTCCCGGTTCCAGGCCGTGCTAAAGCCCAGCTATATTAGAATGGGCCGGACCAACTCGATCTTTAGTGGACTTTCGCGTGTGACCACTTCGATTGGAGATCGCGGTGCATGATTCCGTCCACGAAAGAGAACAACCCTGCGCGCAGTAGTCTTTGCTTCGTGACTAACTTTGCCACTAATTAAGTATGATTTGTTATATTTTTTATGGTAACCAAATTCAGTGTCATAAGTACGACAAAGTTTGATAAAAAACGGAGTCTATAATATTCGGGATATAAGACTAAAAAAGTATGGCAAACATACAGCGGTGTCAACAGACTAAATATCGGTATAAAAATACGTTGTACGCCTAAAATTAAGGGTGATAAAGTGAGGCTTGAGACCAAACGGACCTTAAGAGTATCGTGCGATAGCATAGCTGAATTTTCACTATGCGTGAACAGGTTGATGACAGACAGATTAGAATCGGGTTTTGATAAATATTACCCGGATGTTTTCTTAACAAAAAAACATTCAAATTTTGGAGCATTGGATCTGCGGTGAGATCCGTAAGACGTGAAGGAAGGTGTGATTGTGTTTTGATGGTTTGATACTTTGATTCAAGAGCCTAAAATTTGAATGTTTATAAGAAACAAAATATCCAGACGAAGACTAGAATTATATTTCCAGGAGACAAGCCTGCACTGGGCTTAGGCAAGTCTGCTAGAGTTGAGAGGAATGCGGTTGACGGAGCACATTCGCGGTGGAGATAGTCTTCGTACGACATGACGGTGTGTGCTGGGCGTCCAATGCAATAAACGCGCGTTGCACCAAATTTGAAAAAAAAACATTATATGGCACTTGGTGCCACATAGTATCTATCTATAGCATATCATTTACATGATACTAGTCATATACTCGTGAGTTGCAACGAAAACTCAATTTGCGACAAAAAATTTATTTACAAAGAACACTAATTTTAGTTATGTTTCAATAGTAGGAAAAGTTTATTCCTCCGAAGAGATTTGACTATCGGGTTAAATTCTCTTCCATCTCGACCGTTCATGTTAGATCCAACGAATCAAGTACTCTAAAGGAGAACGGACGATCACTATCAACTTTTAATTAGAATTAGTAGAGAGATATCAATCCTTACCATTAAAGGAGGAGAAAGTTATTGTCTTCCTCTTGCAGGAAATCTTTTTCTTCTTGCACGCAGCCTTTCTCTTCTCTTCCTGCGTGTGTCTGTACTACCAACCGGCCTGTCCTCCTGGAGATGAGAGTGGGTGCCGGGAGTAGATGAAAGCAGAAGGCAGCGTACGCTGGCGGATAGAAGCTAGGTCTCCCCGATATCTTCATGATTGGCACGCGATTTGGTTGCATGATTCTTTTCTTTTAATCTATGCATTTTTAGATATGATGAGATAGAGTTCCCGTATTATAGGATATGATGAGTATATCCTTCTATCCATACAGGACATGATGAGAAAATCCTTCCATTTATAAGATATATGAATAACATCTTTTCATAGTAAAAACATGTGAATAGAGATATGCTAAAATAATATTTCTATTCAAAAAAGATACGATAAAATCCTTCCATCTAAGATATAATTAAATCCTCTTCTATCTCAGACGTTCATGTTAGATCCAACGAATTAGATACCCTAAAAGAGAACGGACCACTGCCACCAACTCCTAATTAGAAGCAGTAGAAATATACCAGAGGATCTATGACACCAGATGCTATATAGCATCTATATCATCCCTTATATGATATATATTGGGAGAGAGAGAAAAGATTTAACTACTTTAATATCTGTGTTTTATTATGTGTTTAGTTTTTTAGAAGAAATGCTACCTAGCACCTGATGCTATATGTATATTTTTTTTTTCAAATTGAAGTGCCGACTTCTCATCGTCTACTCGATCGATGATGGCGGGGGCTGATTACGCTAAACGCACGATCATGTGTCATGCCAGGAGAGGTTCGTACGCGAGACACGTGAAAACTACGAGACACGAGGAGGTGTCGAGTTTTTACCGAGGGCTAGGCGGTGAGCGATGAAACGTTCACTGTACTGCCACTTGAATTTATATTTTAACAAAACTAATCTCTACGTAAAATAATTTATAAAGATAGTCTCTTATCGTGCTTAGAGAGCCTCTAAGCACGGAAGCACTGTTTGATAGCGCGGAATCTTAATTCCGCGCTACTTGCGCGGGAAATTTTTTAACACATATGGACAGCGCATAATGCAGGTGACTTGGCACGCTTTGGCCGAATGAAAAATGTTAGGCTCTAGTCCCACTGAATTCTTTCGAGCTGAAATGGCATCAAACATGTATGTGTCAGTGAATAACTCTAAGTAAAATCATTATACTAATGCACTGGAAATAAGATTAGCAAAGTGTAGGCTCTGAATTCCGCGCTGCCCATCAGCCGGAAATTTTTTTCCCGCGTGAGCTACTTTTTCCAGCGCCAGCCGGCAGCGGGAATCATCAATCCCACACAACACCGGTGCGGAAATCATCAATCCCGCGGTGCCTCTACGCGGAATGTGCCGCCGTCGCGTCCATATTCCCCGGCTCCCCGCGGTCGGAGCGCCCGAATCCGGTACATGTAGAGGTGGCGTCATTCCGTACCGGGTCGGCCTAGCACGGATCCATCGTGATTGCGCTCGACCGTCGTCGCCGCGCGACGGCGTCGTCTTCTCGCCGTCTTGCAGTCGGCTCACTCGCCGGCGAGCCCAGGCACAGCCCATTTACGCTTCGTGCCGTGTCGGTCCAGGTCCGATCCATTTGCACTATTGCTAGGCTTCTTCCTTATGCCCTGAATCATCAGGCCCAATATAGCCCATTCTACGTTGTCGTCCGAAATGAACCGCCCGTCGTGCGATTCTCGAGCCCGCGACGACCGATCTACTGATGTAGTGCCCAAGACGGCCCACTTCGTGCTGGACCGTGACGTTATGCCTCGGACCAGCCCAAAAGAGCCCGGCCCAAATGCCCACCTCTCGGTACATGTGCAGCGCAGGATTCCCTCAATTCCCGCAGTCCCTGTTTATTTCTACTCTACCAGTCCGCTGGTTATAACATGTGTCAACACCTTGTCGTTTCGTGCTTGTCCAAATGGTCAGTTCTGCAAATTTCGCCGAACAAAAACTATTTTCGAAAAAAAAACAACGTCAGTACGGCTAGTACACTAAAATTTTCGTGGGCGATCTACGCTTCCATCGACGTCGCGGGGTTGTTTGATCCCGAGTATTCCACTGTAAGCGCGAGAACACCACGGGCGATCGGTCGTACGTTCGCGACGTGTCACACGCACGTTCGCACTAACACCATGTCACGCACGCGCGTACGCATATGGGCCTCTCGGCTGGCCGGTCAATTTCGTGCGTGGCCGCTGCCTGTGTTGCCTTGCCGATCGGTCAATTTCGTGCCTCTGGCTGATCGACCTGCGTTTTCAGCGCGCGTGGCCGTTGTGGCGCGCAACCCAGCCGGGTTTACTTCCGCTGAGCTTGCCCACCGGCCACCTCAGGAAGTGTCTCGATAAAATCCCGGATCCATTTCATCGAACTGTGTATTAACCGATCGATCGATACATCTGCATGGCAACAAAATCATGCTCCTATCCAGGGTTCACAAAACCGAATTTCGAAATTCGCTTTGGAATTCACGGTACGAAAACCACAAAAACCGCTAAAAACCGAAGAGTCAAGAAATCATTTTTTTTGAAAAATTCAAAAAGAAAAGAAAAGAAAAACCGCTCGATTTTTGCGAAAACCGTTGACAATTGAATGCTAATCGCAAAACGGTTTTTGTGAGCGGTTTTTCGCGAAAAACCGAGCACATAAATTTTTTCAAAATTTTTAATTTTTTTTTAAATGGATCGGTTTACCGAACGATTTTTTATTTCGAACCGCAGCGATACGTACGAAAAACGCGGTTTTCATCAGTTTTGTGAACCCTGCTCCTATCGTCAGTGTCGATGTCACTGTGCGTCTCCGTACACATACATAGCTGCCATGCTTGCATCTTTTAGAATTGATGACCATCCGCGCGAAGGAGCAGCCGAGACCCGATATCTCGAAGTCACTCGAACTGTTCAGGTGCACTTCACCACAAAGCGCGCCACGAGTGCAAGCAGCCCTAGCTAGCTTGTCTGACATGCGTGCGTGCGTGGGTACACGCTAGCTAGCTGTGTTTGTGTTACTATTATTCTTGGCTGCCTAACACCATTAACCTGAGTCCATACAAATGCATGGCTTTCCTGCGGCCGGCATTATCCAGAAGCGGGAGCACATCAGATGACGACCTCTCCGGCGATGCCGTAAATGGCAGGGTGCGCGAACTAGTCGACATGCAGCGTTTTTTTGCTTCGGATTGTGACCTCAGTAATAGTTATCACCAGCATTTCATCATATATATGGAAATTAATCACAGTTTATACTTTATATATGAGATACAACGTCGATTATCAGGAAGTTTATGCTATATATATATATATATATATATATATATATATATATATATATATATATATATATATATATATATACTGCGAGAGACTAGTATATGTACGGTACCACGGAATTAATTTTTTTGTGAAAAATATTCACAGATACGACTTTCTATATTGGCGATTAATCTACATATATACTTTAATTCTATCACTACTACAGAAAACGTGATCATTGTCAGTTCCAAATCCTCGTTACTACTGGATATGAGAACCGACAGTGATTGGTCGGCATATCACTGCCGGTTCGTAGGACCCTGTATTCGCACGCGAGCAAGTCAGAAGTCACGCAAATTTTGCGCGAAATACGCGCTCATGAGGTTGTTTCTCCACTCGTGTGCCTCTTAACATCTCACCTATCACTCAATCCTCAACTAATATAGGATATATTTTCCTTTTGATTCTTTGTCTTCGAAAATTTGATGATTATTTGGTTATCTAAATGACTTCAAATGGAAATATTGTCAACTACAAAGTTGTAGATCTCGTCGAGAGCTACAATTTTCATATAAATTTTATCTCCATCCGACTCCGTATGAAAAAGTTATGATTTTTCGAAAAATGGTTAATAGCATTATTACTGCCGGTTGGTAATACGAACCGCCAACCGGCAGTGATACTATTATTTGGATATCTAAATTACTTCAAATGAAAAAGTTGTCAACTAAAAAGTTGTAAATCTCGTCAAGAGCTACAATTTTCATATACATTTTATCTCCATCCGACTCCGTACAAAAAAGTTATGATCTTTCGAAAATATCAGCACTGTCAGTTCGTATCGTCTAACCGACAGTGATAGTATTACTGTCGATTTTTGTTCGAACCAACAGTAATAAGGGATTTATCACTGCCGGTTTATCAGAAAAAGCCGTTACTGCCGGTTTTCCATCCAAACCGACAGTGATAATATTATTACTGTCGGTTTTTGATGAACCGACAGTGATATAATGGCAAGGATCACTGATTCGGTGTAGTGTATGTGTATTGCGGTTTGCCATGTCAAGCTGAAAAATTAAGATTGACTGCACATAAAGCACACAACCTGATGATGCTAGCTAGCTTCAGTGCTCACACACACTACGAGCGAAAGACACAACTCGATCACCCCCTTCTGACTACCACCGTGAGTAACTCTACATTTTGCTTTAAGATCTGTGCAACATAAATTTTAGGAGATCATATACTATCTCCATTATATCCCGGAGCTTTCCCGGCCTCCCGTGCGTTTGAGCCAGGAGGGCGCCGGTTCGAGCTGAGCCGAGGAAAAAAATTGCGTTTGAGTCGTTTTTTGTGAAAAAAATTACGAATAGGTCCTTTTTAGGGGAAAAATTACGGATAGGTTCTTTTTGGAAAAGGAAAAACAATATTGCGTTTATGTCCTTTATGCATTTTTAAGCGTCACGCTAAGGTCTTTTTTCGGAAAATTAAAATTACATTTAGGTCCTTTTTTGAAAAAAAAACACAGTTAGGTCCTTTTTATGGAAAAAAATATACAACGTTTAGGTCCTTTTTCCGGTTTTTTTAGCATTCCGTTTAGGTCCTTTTTTGGGAAACAAAACCCGTTTAGGTCCTTTTTCGCCGAATAAATGCGAAAAAAACGCGATTACGTTTGTATCCTTTTAGTCGTTTCGCGTGTTTCCTCGATTTTCTCGCGTTGGAAGCGGCAATCGCACATTTTCTCAATTTTCTCGCGTGAGGAGCGACGGTCGCAACGTGGCACGCCGCGGTCAATTATCTAGTATAAAAGCACTGCAGGGAGCCCTGACGGGTAATGCCTGACAGTGCCTGTCGGGGATTGTTTCCCCTGTTGGTTTTGCCATGGTTCCTGCTGGGCCATCAAGATCAATCCAGAGCATTTATTTACAATAACAAAGTTCACTACTTATCCTATTCCTTATCTGTCATTTGAATTAAGCAATAAATTCAGTTTGTACAATAACTATTTCTAAAAGTTATCCCTAGAGAAACACTAAAATATTTAATTTGGATATTCAACACTAATTTCATCTTTGTGGCTATTGGCAAAACACTATCTTCAACACTAACAATCGTTTGCGCCAGCTCTAACACTGGATCTTAGCCGGTGATAGCACCTATTTTTCTCGTGCGATGCTGGCTAATAAATAAGAGCTCATTCTCTTCTCTCCTTTTTTTCTCACTATTCCACATATGATAAAACTGATGTGTACATGCTAATAGTAAGCTGAGGTGATTTTATTGTACATGCCTAATACTGTATCATAAGGCACATAAGCAGAGTTAACAATACCGATTTAGAGGGGAAAATCGAAGACCCATCGGTTCCATTTTCGTTGATAATCGGTCGAAAGCTGTCAAAAAACGAACAGTTGGCCACAAAGTCAAACGGATTTGAAATCGTGGTCAAACCGGAGCAAAAAAAACTTGATTATCGCCCGATATGGTCAATTATCGACCGGTATTCAGTGATTATCAAGCAATTTTTACAAAAAATCGGCATCCGAATGGAAATAGAAAAAAATCAAGGAAAAATTGAAAGAGAAATTTTAACAATTTTTGAATTCGTTTAGTGCTTTTGAAAAATCAAATACATCAATTAATGAAAGGAACAGAGACACTGTCAGATTTTTATAATAATTTACAAGCTTTATCATTCTCTTAAATTTTAATTGTACCATAAAGAGTTCTCAAGTATCATGTATTAAAAATTTAATAAATATTATACCTCAGTTAGTGGCCCTAAAAAATAAAAAACAGAAGAGCATATACAAAGATAGTAGCACTATCAGATTTTTTTAAAAAATACATTTGTATGATCATCATCTAAAATTTTTATAAAATAATTATAATTTCCTCTGGACCTCACACAAAAAATTTCAGAAATATTAGACTTCATTTATTGTCCCTAGAAAACAAAAAACATAGCAGTATATACAAAGACAATATCACTATCAATTTTTTTAAGAAATACATAGATCTGATAAATATCTAAAAATTTTATAGAATCATTAGAATTTCCTCAGGATCGCACACAAAAATTTCAAAAACAATTCACACTTTTTGATAATTTTTTCTAATTTTTTTGAATTTACATTTGAATTCCACCAGTTTATCGAGCTGTTTTAGATGCCGAGTCGGGTCGATAGCTCAATAATCACTCGATCACAATATTCGAGCGATTATAGATTATATTGTGAACCCTGCACACAAGCACATGTTTCACAAATTCAAACTGTTTTTAAATAGGAGCAGTTGTTTATTTGCCACCGTAAATTTTAACAGTCCATTGTGTTAGTAAGGGATCTAGGGATTTTACAGCGAACGGGAAAACCATCCATGTCATACACATCTACGTCTAGCAGTCCAGCAAAACAGGAAAACCATGTAGTAATAATAAAGTAGATCATGAACAAGCGTAAATAGAACTATAGAAGAGCGATGCCCCGGTCTTGGGGGCAAGGAGAAAGAGATCCTCCGGCCAGCGCCACCACGCACGAAATTTCCTCCATTTAAAGCTTGTAGACTTCGATTGGATGGACCGGTCAAAATTCTCTGACCACCTCTCCCACGCACGGTTCGCAAAAGAGCGAAAAATCGTTTGAAAATCATGATTTTCGAGTGTACCGCTACGGCTCGAGATTCAAAAACCGTTTTAATTTTTTAAAAAACTGAATTTAAAAAAAAAACGAAAAAAATTATGCGTTAAAAACCGCTCGAAAACCGCTTAAAAACCGTTTTGTAGGAACATTTGATTGGTTAGTCAGTTTTTCGTGAAAACCGAGTGGTTTTCGTCAAAAATCGTGGTTTTCGAGTATAGGTTTAACTAGAATTCAAATTTTTTGAATTTATCGATTTCTCACGGTTTTCAAACGGTTTCATGTACTTCTGAACCCTGCTCCCATGCACAGAGTTGCATGTCATGTGAGTCCTGCCTCCGTATCCGTCGACCCAGGAAAACGCCTGATCTTGATACGAGCAGTCGAGATTGCCAAGGCAAAACCAGAAGCGATGATTTAGCTTTCCAAGAATGTCCTTGTCGGCATCAGCCGCTTGTGACAGAATCACCGGGAATAAACGCCATACAGCGAGGGCATTTGCGTGAGCTCAGGGCTATAAACTGCACCAGGTCACTTCTCCATGGGCAAGCTATGCTCATTTCTGTTTCCTAGGTCGTAGCTAAGCTAACCTAGCTAGCACAGATCTTTGTGCTGAGCTTATCTCTGTTTTAGGAGATGATGGCGAGCAGTATCCAGAGAGCGTCCTTGTTGCTCCAGGTCGTCCGGACCTCGTCCCGCTCGCGCAAGGGCGAGGGCGTCGTCTTCTCGGAGGTCGCGCCGTGGCAGCCGATTTCGTCGGCCGCCGGCAATGTCCCGCCGCGGCAGGCGAAGCTGGACACCATCGTGGAGGAAGACCACTCCAGCATGATGCACGACGCCTGCTTCCACGGCCCCGCTTCTTCTAATTCGTTAACAGCTGCTTCGGCGGCGGCGTCGTCGTCGTCCATGGCGTTGGCGGGGGTCCCCAGAGCTTACCGTTTCGCTCCTCCGGCCACCGGCGCGCAGCAAGCGCTGACATGATTGATTTTGAGGCGTGCGTGCCTGTGTGTGGACGAGGATAGATGTCAACTAGTCTATATATGTCCTTGCAATTTTATTTATACATTGTGAAGGACATAATCCAGATTAACTATATACTTCCTTCCCTCGTAAATAGTTATCATTTTAGACACCGGACTAAAACACAAATTTTACCGCTAATTTTTATTGTAATATATTTATAAAATACAATAAAATTATAATATTATAGAAGTGTTTTTCGAGACAAATATATACATATGA
The DNA here is from genome assembly GCA_036346275.1 of Otatea glauca. Classification (NCBI taxonomy): domain Eukaryota; kingdom Viridiplantae; phylum Streptophyta; class Magnoliopsida; order Poales; family Poaceae; genus Otatea; species Otatea glauca. The sequence goes on from CM070721.1 coordinate 61,088,287, forward strand.
TTCTCATGTATCTAATTTAAATATTTAAATAGATATTGATAGTCAAAATTTTAAAAGTTTGACTACACCTATATCCAAAACAACAACTATTTGTGACCAGTGAGAGCATCCGCTACTTGTTTTTTTTAGAAAAAAACAGTTAGACCAAAGTAGTCCAACTGTTGTGTGCGTCTCTCTCTCTATATATGAAAAGTATCTTTTACTTCCGAGTGTAGTTACTCCCACCTCTGAAATATACCTAAATGAACTTGAAATACTCTTTTATCACTTTGGGTGCACTCATATACTAATTATAAGATATTCCAATGTAAATCACATGAAAAAATTGCAAGAAAGTACATAGTTTTTAGCGTATTTTATAAATACCTTTATATATGACATAAAAAGGAGTATGTCCAAAAAAAAATATACATACCACCTCAGAAAATATGTAAATACTACCTAGCTAATCTTATATGCTCGTATACTACTGGTAGCGTATACGATGTGCCAATAGATTTTTGGATAAATCGACGAAATTGACAATAAAGCTGAACTAAAAGTCGATCCTAGACGAAATATTGATGCAAAGTAATATCAAATAGAAACAACTCTCAGATAGACGTAAACCAAAAAAGATCTTCACGTCGAAGTGAAGCAATATTGACCATGTTCGAATTACAGAGGGTAGAAAAATCTACTGGCTAAAACTAAAAGTCTAATCTTAAGATCGAAAAATTAAAAATACTGAAAAATCATGTGGAGGTCTATCTATATTTGTGATGAGTTATTGACTTATTTTGAGCATATGACACTGGAGTTTGAGTTTGATTTCAATTCTATTTTAAATTTAAAATAATTTGAGATGCTGTCAGTATTGGACGGCACTACCGGCCTTATAGTGACGGTAGTGTCGGCCATTTGATTTGAATTCTATTTTAAATTTAAAGCAATTTGATGTACTGTTAATGTTGGGCGGCACTACCGGCCTTGTAGTGGCAGTAGTGTCAGCCAGGTAGCACTACCGCCCTGGGATGGCGATAGTGCCGATTCTACAGTGCTACCGGCCGTGAGTGTGGTAGCCTTTTCATAGAGAGGTGTTTTCTTTGGAGTTAAATATAAACTAGAAAGACATGGTGTTTTCCCTGGCTTTTCTTTCCTTGGCTTTCCTTATTTTGTACTTGCCTAGCATAGCCCTATAATCACTCCCTTTGGGGATATAAATAGAATGCCACCCCTGCCTTTGGCTGTGTGGTGAATGTGCCAATCTCTCTACAATTCTATATATAGATCCTGAACAGAAATAACCATTACACCTGCCATTTGCCCATTGGGGGTTGGTAGGTTAGATGGGGTAGGTCAACTGCTACCTTTTTGCAAGAATTCTATGGTGAATGAACCATAAGTCAAACTACACACATGTCGGACCGGAAATTTTAATCTGGGGTACATAGTATTGAGAAGCATTGTTGAACTCAGAGAGACCCATTTACGCCGAACCGAAAATATCGGTCCGTAGTACATATGCATTGTTTGATTTTGATATCAGCAAGAGAATACTTGCGCCGGACCGAAAAAGTTGGTCCGGCGTACACATGTTTTTGTTTCTTTTGAGTACCAGCAAATAGCGTTTGCGCCGGACCGAAAAAGTTGGTCCGGCGTGCATGGGAAAACGGCTAGTTTAATCAGAGAGAAACAAGTTTGCGCCGGACTGAAAAAGTTGGTCTGTCGTACACATGTTTTTGTTTCTTTTGAGTACCAGCAAATAACGTTTGCGCCGGACCGAAAAAGTTGGTTCGGCGTACATGGAAAATGGCTAGTTTAAACAGAGAGAAACAAGTTTGCGCCGGACTGAAAAAGTTGGTCCGGCGTACACAAGGAATTCTGGTCTGCATCAGTCTTTATATTTCTGGTTAAAATAAATTTTATCACAGACTAGAATTTTATTTAGAGTGAAAGTATAAATTATGCCGGACTAATTGTACGAAAAAATTTAGATTAGTTCGACGAACATAGTTATACTTGGTTGAAAAAGAATCGAAGGAGAATTTATAACTCCGGACCATCAAAAATCGGTCCGACGTACATGGAGTACGCTCGGTGAAGGAAGTTCTCAGCGTCGGACCGAAAATATCAGTCCGACGTACATGGTGTACGCTCGGTTAGAATTAGAACTTAGGATCTTTGAGCACCTGAATAGAATGAAGTTTGGTCCAGAGAGAATTGTTTTGGCTAACAAGATAAAGCTCTGGATTTTTGAGAGAGAAACATGAAAGGTACTATGCTCCAAGTAATCTTGGTGATTTTGCATATGAACCAAAATCATTTCTTATGTATAATTCCTCTTAATAGTACGGTGATTTTAACTATATGGTTTGAATCAACTCCCAAGCCAAAACTAGAAAAACACCTTAGACTTGGTCATCAAATCTGACTATTTTCAGTTTACATTGAGTATCCTTTTTAGTCATCAACACCAAAACCTATATTATAAGCATAATTTATAAAAATATGGAGCCTAGATGCTCTCACACACTTCCTTTGGTATGTCGGCAGAGAGATTATGACAAAGCCTTTACAATGTACAATCTCATTATTAACCTCGCCCGCTAACGTTTCACTGCCGATGGGTTCTAGCTGCCCAGTCGGAAGCCCCCTCTTGCATTTGCCATCATCTAGCACTCACCAATTGGCGAAACTAATAACGAGACGCACAAATTATTTAGCCAGGTCGTACCCATATAGACTTGTGGTTGTATGGTAGTGCTTGGTCCATGATAACATATGCTTCGGTCCTTAATTGACTAGGGCGGAACATTCACATACAAGGGTCTCGTGCTTCTGCACCTACCAAACATCCATCCGTCCTGGTCTAAACCATATTTTCCACTTTATTTCATTTAAATAACAGCAGAAACACTATTTACCGTGACTTCACAAATAAGTTTCAACAATGTTTGAAGTGATTCCCATAATGACATAATACCAAAACATTTAAGCTGGACTAAGTAGTTCTACCGTCCTATGCTAATCTACTGGTTATCACTAACTAAAATATCTAGTATCATCTAGGGTGTCAAAGGTTTGTCATGATTAATGTCAATGAGGGTATAACAAAGCTGGCATTTAACTAAACCCTAAAATTATATTTAAAGTACATTGCATAAAGTAAGTATGCATAATTTAAAACAACATAAACTTTTCATAAAATTTGGGATCAATATGTTCAAGGAAGACTTGCCTTCGCTGCCTCCTGCTAGTTCTACCTCCGACTGTTGATTCGCTTGAGTTTCAACTGCGTCGTCTACAGCGAAACGAGGCAAATAAATAAAACAAATTCAAAAATTGAAAAGAATGGTATTGAAAGATAGATCATTGTCGGCGTTTCGAGCACTGGCAAGTAAATTTGTAAGTCTAAGGGGTCACGCGTTCCACTCCCTGAATGGTCAGACTCAGAAGTCCAAGATGTATACTGGTTCGGGCCGAAGATCCCTACTCCAGTTCGTGTGGTGGCGTTGTATTCTCTTGATGCATGATCGCACAAAGTTTACAAGCGAGAGTGCCAATGACTTAGCGAGATGGGTTTGATGGCGCTCTCTCCTCTCCTTTTCTTTAAGGGAGTTCCTGCCTCCTTTTATACGAAAGGAAGGGGCAGGTTACATTGAGAATTGGGAGAGGACGAGACGACCTACCCTAGGAGCTTCGGTCCTTCGTTCTGCTGACTGATCATCGCTCAGTCTTGCCCATGCTGGGTCGGTAGCTTAGTCGGTCAGGGCGGTTAGGTATTTTCCTGGGAAACGGCGTACCCGCCCTCTGCGAACCTTACGGGTGTTGACATTGCTTTGCGCTGGACGTGGTGTCTTGCCTCGGGAGAGGCGTGTCTTCGCTTCAGATGCGACCGGTGACGGATCGGGAGCATGACTTGGTCGATCATTTAAACCCTCCGGGAAGGAGCCACCGCCTTGTATAGTCACTTTGATTGACCCGTTCGTAGGTGCGTGGCGGTTGTCCGGTAGAGGCTTCGACACGCGGCCCTTGGCAGGTGGTCTTGGTACGATCGAGTCGGGATTCCGACCGCTGCTGGGTCGGGAGCCTGCTGGTCGGAGCCGGGGCGCCTCACGAGGAGGTCGGAGCTTAGCTCGGTCGGAGACATTCCCTTGGTCGGTCGGGAAGGGAAGTCCCGTGTGGCTTTGCAGGTGCTTCGGTCGATAGTGGGCTGGAAGCGGCCTGTTGGGCTTGAGCTGTGCTTGAGGCGGCTGGCTGGTCACCTTGGGCCGTTGGGGTACCCCTGTTATAAGTATTCGTCAATCATGAATTTAGAAATTTTAATCACTGGAATCGGAGCTCGAACGAAGGAGAACGGGCTCCTGGAAGTTCCTCGGATCAGAAAGTCTGACACGTGGCAAGATCTGATTGGCTGGAATTTTGGATTTTATGGAAAATCAGAAAAAGAAAAAAAATGCCGCTGACACGTGGGACCCACGCATCAGTGGCTCGGTCCACGGTGAACCGGGTGCACCGAGGCGGCTCAAGGTGACGCGGCAGATCGGCTGAGGCGACGTGCCACGCAGGAGGCTAGGGCGGACGTGGCAGCCACGCAGCGGCTGACGTGGCGTTGGAGGCGAAGCGGCACAACTGCCACGCGGCGCTGAGGTGGACGCTGACGCAGGCGGCCACGCGTCGCGTATCCGACGGCTCGGTTGGATCGGACAACACAGAAGCGAGGCCGCGGTGACCGCGACGTGGCAGAATCTGGCGCGCACGTTTGCGATCGGATGGCCACGGCTTGGCAAAAAAGAACGACGGCGGCGGACGGCGGCTTGACTCATCGGACGCGAGGAAGAAGGCACGGCAGGTGGCGAAACTTGACCGGATCGGGCGCGAGACTTGGCAAATCGAGAAAATGGCTTCGCGGGCAGTGCAAAGGAGCCAACGACGACGACGGAGTCCAACCGGAGGTGGAGAAAAAAGCGACGGACGACTTCGGCAAAGGCGGCGCACTCCGGCGAGGTCGTGCGCGAAGAATGGCGGCACCTCGGGCTACGCGGGTTAGGGCGGTGGGTGCGGCGGAGAACACAAAACGAGGCACCTTGGGGCTTTAAATAGCCCTGGGAGGCATGCCAGGAGCTGACTCCGAGAGGCGACACGGATGCGGTTCGAACGCAGCGACGGCTAGGGTTTGTTTGGCGACGACAATTTGGGCAATTTGGCCATGAACGGAGAGGACAAAGCCACGCGAGGGAAACGGATCGGGCCGACGCGAGGGAGATGGGCCGCGGGGAAGGAAACGGCCCGCACGGAGAGAGAGAGAAAAAGATTTTTTTTTGGGAAATTCCAGAAAAATAAGAAAAGCTCAAAATAAATAGCAAACACATTTGAAAAAATCCAAGAAAAATACCAAAAATACCTTTAAGCATTTGGAACCCAAATAAATTATTTTGACCTCATTTTAACTTGAAATTTTGACTCAAATTATTTACTTGCACTTGAGAGCTCAAATTTAAATTCACAAAAAAAAATTTAAAAAAACTTAGGGAAAATTTTGAAATGCTAAAATTTGGAATGTTACACTTTATATATCGGTGGTCCAACCTAAAAATGTTTGACATGCATAAATTCTAAAATAACTTATATTTAGAATCGAAGGTAGCATAGTATAATGGTTCGCCAGCAGAAAAGGGAAAAACAGTATGACCTATTATATGCGCAAAAGGAGCGAGTTCATGTTATTCTATGTTACAGTGGGGACTGTACGTAATTTGTCAATCACCATGACTACTATACTAACACACTCATGCAACATTCAATCACTGAAATACGTGGAGCAGTTATCGCCCAGTCAGCTTGACCATCCATGCACCACCCAAGTACAGACCAAGCAGTGGGCCCGCCAAGAGCATCTGAGTCAGCGGATCAGTCGAGGGTGTAAGCACAGCAGCAGCAACCACCGCGCCAACAACAACATATCTCCAGATCGAAAGCATCTGATCACTAGAAACCAATCCGACTTGTCCCAGCAGTAGCTGGATAACAGGGACCTGGAAGAGAGTAGCATGGGAATCGTAAATATTCAAGATATGTTTCTTCTTAATGAGAAGAGACGGTCACAGTTCTCTTTCTCAGTATCTTTGGGTAGTAAAATAAGATTTGCGGTGCAGTTATCAATTCAAATCACCAGCATCAAGAGCAGTTCTCGTATCAACCATTTGATGATAAAATTAGCACCAAATGGAAGGGAAAGCAATCATCACAACCACAGTTGGATCATCAAACAATGATTTATTCAGACATACAGGTGCCAATTTCAATCAGCTACCGAGTGGAGCATGCATGGTTAGCAATGATTTGTAACTTTGTCCTTCAAATTTACTTGCTTAGTTGCTTCTTGAATGGTCAGCATGAACATTCATTTAATGATATATTGATATTACTGTAACGAATGTTCAAAAATTAGAATCAATAGAGAACCTTTTTGCCAAAGGAATAGCTCCGATAATTCAAAGTTTGGACTTATTCCGACCTATTTGTGGTATAGAAATTCATTGTGTGCATAAATGTCACAGATAATTTTATAATCCTGCCACCTACCTAGGAAGGACTACAATAAAGTGGGTACTCAAAAATCTATATGCTATAGGGCCATTTGTCTATGTAGATGTCACAGATCATTTTACAATCTAATGGTTACTTTCTTTTCAATTATATAAAGAGAGTGCCACATAAAGGGCCATTGCTTTACCTGAAAAGATAACCCTGTGCTGAACAGAAGCACTAGTACGAACTCAAAGTACTGGTCTATCGACCATAATGATTCCACTGCCCCTTCTGCATAATTCACAAAGAAGTTCAATGCTGCAGGTGCAAGAACCGTGTAGGAGAAGAAAATGCCGAGGTAGAACAGAATGGAAGAACCCAAAACAATGGGTCCTAGGAATTTTCGCTCATCCCTTGTTAAACCTGGAAGAACAAATGCTATTATCTCATACAAAATGACAGGACTTCCAAGTAGAAGGCCACAATAACCAGAGACCTGCACAGGATTGAAAGTAATGTAATAAGAAACAATTAAATTGCTTAATGAAATTAAAACAAAGTATCATCGTGGAAAAAAAGAGCACTATAATGTATAACTGCAGTGTACAACATGACATGGGCCACTAACATCCAGTACAGAAGGAGAACAATATATGAAAATTACATTCACTTTGAACTTTTCACATATAGACTAATAATGAAGAGGAAATCCAATGTTCCTCAGGGCAGTTTATGGACCAGTGCATGCAGAGTTTGTTGCTTTGTGCATAGTTTACCACCTTCTTCATGGATGGAAATGTAGAACAATAAAAGTTAATACTGCAGGTCTGTTTTTACAAAGTTACATTTAGAAGTTTTTAATGTTATGTACAAATGTTTGAATTTATTTTGTGACTTCACAAGTGAACCGTAAAAAAAGGTTAAATGATTTGAGAAAGCATTTTTTACAGCATTTGAGAAAGTATATTAGTGTATTGAGATTGTGTGGCATGTGATCCCAGTATACACATTTTAGAAATTTAACCCTATACCACTTTTCCTTCCTCACCAGTCACCAGTCTTGCTGCACACCCCACTCAGCAGCAAGAAACTTCCCTGTGCTAGCTCAGCCAACTTGAGAACCCTTTGCGGAGTGCATTGTTGTTGCATGGTGTGAATGTGTAGCTTTGCATTCCAATGGAGATGAAATGGGCTCGCAGGTGTGAACATGTATTTAAATTTCCCAACGGTGTGAAGGGGTATTTCCATATGTCCAATCTTTAGGATGCTACTGGTGATAATGTGTCATTATGCAGATTGAGAAGATTTGATTGAGTCCCACACCGATTCGATTGCTACAACACAGTTAATATGCTTGCACCAAGAGATGTCTTTGCACCAGATAGATTCCCTTGACTCAGGCATATGCATGCACTATGCACCATGTAGGGCAATGATCAACTTCAGAGTGCGTTGGTGGGGGGGCACAGAACACATGAGTAGAAAAGACGAGAATATTGTAAAAATATAAACTAAATTTCAAATGAAGAGTGTATTCTTTTAGATTTTCAGAGGTTCACCTTCAATGTCGTAAAGAAAAATTCTCCAGGAGAGAGCTGCAAAAACCGAACACCCTGAACACTAACCGGCGCTTCTAGAAGCACAACTAAATCTTTTGAGAAGGCAAAACAACCAAGTATCGCAGCTCCAACAGCTAATACTGAGACAAATATCCTCCCACGAAGTTCCTCTAGATGATCAAATATGCTCATCTCCTCATCATCAGGAAGTAGCTCTTTGCTCGGATAAAGAAAACTATACAGAGTATTCTGCTCTTCTTCTTGTGTGACACCTCCGAAGGAACCATTTTCAACTGTACAAGGTAAATTGAGTTGTCACATACTCCAAAAAGAGATTCCACCAAGGTATAATGAAATAAATAACGATAAGACATCTTGTAACATGAATAAATATAATAGTTATGACCAGAAGGGGCATGTGAGATGTATTTTGCTATAGTACTTATCTAACAAGTTGAGCTTTAATTTTTTAGCACAACAAAACTGCACAATTACCTTTTATCCAACTCTTCTAGTTGATTAACAGTTAACACTAATGTGCTGGAGCAGAACGTTAAAATTAAACAAAATATACTTCTTTTAATGTATATCTTGCTTATCTCAAAGTGTTCCTTTTTAGTGTATAGCTTTGTTATTCAAAATAATGATGATAAATTACAATGTTAGAAGTTTGATAAAGTGGTCAAAAGAAGGTGGCAATTCTGGCATAACTCTTTCAAAATCGAAATAAAAAAACTGCAGGTAGGCAAAATGAACTGAATTGTAGATGATCAATGAGATCAATGGTTTTACGAAAACTTGAAACCCTGATAACTAAATCACTGGTGCTTGTACAACATTTGTCGGTACATGCTTAAGAAACAAAATAATTAGAGGCCTAATAACATATGGGCACCAGCCACTGTGGAATGCGACATAATAGCTGAGAATATGTTTAGGAAATATGTATTGGATGGACAACACGAACGCGGTGGCTAACATTTTCACCTTTTGTGATGGCATTTACTGGCACAGGAAAACAAAAGAATATCAACAAACAATGAATGTCCAACCTTCTCTGTTTGTGTTTATTAATGTACGGACATATTTTTCACATTTCAGAATGAATTTTTCTTTAGGTAAAAAATTTCATGAACTTGAGCAAATAGTGGAGTGACACCTTCTCCAATTCCCCATTCAACCGCTACACTTACAGCCAATGGAATTGCTCGCCGCGGTAACAATGGCAAACGAGTTGAGCTAAGATTGGCAACATAACCTAAACTATCAAGGGCCACTACCTCACTACCTCTTTGAGAGCGCACGCCTGCGCAACAGCACTAGTAAGGAAGCCTGAGAAGAGGCGTACCAGGTCCAGGAGGAGGGTCCTCGAGGGCGGCGCCGAGGCCGCTCAATGGTAACTCCTCCCTCTGGGGCGGTGACGGCGGCGAAGTCGACTCCGTCTCCCGGCCGCCGGCCCCATCTACGGCGGAGCAGCGAAGGTGCCGGCGGCGGCTGCGGAGGGGCTCGGGCGCCGCGGCGGCGGCGGGAAAGGGCAGGCAGCGTGGGAGAGAGAGGCGGCCGCGGCGACGGCGGCGGAGGAAGCCGCCAAGCTGCGGCGGCGGGTGCGAGAGCAGCGCCCCCACGCTTCCCATGGCCGTCTACTGCCGCCGGCGCTGCACTTGCGAGTTGGGACTGGAGGCAGCGGGAGGCGGATAGATGATAATTATCTCGCCCGCATCGCTTCGGCTGCTGCGTGTTGCTTGCGTCGCTTCGCTTCTGCTCGTCTGCGCGCTGGGTTTGCGGCCACACGACACGAGTGAGCAGCGGCGCACCGACTGAAAAACGGGTTTTCGGAAAATTAAAAAAAAATATTGGTTATTTACCGCTCTAGTTATACACGGCTAATATTTGATTGATTTATTTCTGATCGTATTCTATGTCGGTGGGTCAGAATTTTAGACTAAAATTTTCACTCATCTAGATCTTCGGCTAAAAATAAACCTTTCAAGCAAGAACTAAAAGCGACATTGTATATCACTAAAAGAGACAAAGGTTTTGATAAACATCACTCGGATGTTTTCTTAGCAAAGAAACATTCAAATTTTGGAGCATTGGATCTGCGTGAGATCCGTAAGACGTGAAAGGAGGTGGGATTGTATTTTGATAGATGGTTTGATACTTTGATCTAAAGATCTAAAATTTAGATGTTTGTAAGAAATAAAACATCCAGATGAAGGCTAGACACTCCCGAGAGACAAACTAGACTGCATTTTAGTACCACTTAAAGATCAATGTTTCTTTTTTTTTTCCACTCCGTCTATTGCCGTTGCTATTTTCACCATTTTTCTTTGTTTTGCGCAAGATCCACACGTGTAATACCGAACATGCCCCTGCACATCTATTGTTTAGCCCAACCCAAGCCCACCTTTGGCCGGGTCGAGCAGTCATCGAGTCCAAGGAGCGGACGCTCACCGTCAGGATCGTTCCCTGTCATGGCAAAATCGCTGCCAATCTCAGCAGCTATCAGCGCTCTCCCCTTTGGAAACCTGCCCGATCTTCACAACATCTATACCCCTTTATAATGCACCTAAGTATTCTTTTCTACATCCACCTTAAATAATGCACCCCATTAGAGATGGTCCAACCTTCATGCACCCAGCGAAACATCTCCAGAAACTTGCCTCCATCAAAATTAACCTCTCAGATCTTTCCTCAGCTTTACTCACCCACATCCGATGGCCATTGTTTAATGTATCTAACTCATCTCTGTGGCCCACAACAGATCTCCCTCCACCTCCAGCATTATCTCAAGGAAAAGTAAACAAATATCCTGGAATTAAGGAAAAGGAAACAAACGTTCTAGAAAAGGAAAAGATCATATTTTACGTGCTGAGAAAAGGAAACCGAAAGACAGGGCACTATACTAGTAGGATTAAAAATAACAAGTATAGTCTAATAAATCGATGACGCCAACAATTATTTTAATACAATAACCTATGATAAATAACTTACAACTACACTCTCACGGTTATAAGTTGGATCCGCGCAACCTGGCGAACCGATAGCATCAACTATTGTCAAAACAACAACTTGCAACAAAAATATCGTTCAACCATACGCTCGTGATCTTGTCTACCCGACCACCAAAAGTAGATGTTGCTCTTGCGAAATCTCCGGAGAAACAAGAACGATGGCGAAGAAAAACTCCTAATTCCCTCGAGATGCACGATGGTTATTTAGGAAACAGAATGTAATTGTGGTCTGAATTTTATAAGAGGGATATGCTAGAATATATAGTGGAAAGCGGTGGTGGAGCCAGGAAACTTTGAGAGCCTAGACAAGCCTAACTACGGTCATAAACACGAATAAGTTCATATACACATCACATAAGTAAAATTAAGATCTGCAATAATTTTTTACTAAAAGCATGGTTCAATACACATGTGAACATTTATGTATGGAAACAAAGAAAGATGTGATAGATATCTCACTACGATACCACCAACATTTCAACGATTCACCAACAAAACTTCAACCACACACCAAAAGAGACTCAAGATAAAAAATGTTGATTAGTGCATTATATAACATAAACATACATTTGCATTGAAGTATTGAATTAGTAGATCACATACCACTAATATGCTAATCACGCCTAGTGCGAGGTAAACTCATTTATTGAGACTTTATGCTTTGGAACCGCCGCGTAATGGCGACATTATCAAGTGATTTAAATATCTCCCGCTCGGTGTAGCAAACCATCAAGTAATTGAACTAATCATCATTAATCTTGTTACACAATTTAGACGATAATTTTTAATGCCGAAAAGGCTCTTTCAATAAATACCGTTGACACCGATAATAATAAGAGACCAACTTGAGACATACTAGTATCTCTGCAGTTGCTTCACCAAACCGATGATTCATCTTGGCACATATTTGGTCAATAGCAACAAAGAAAAGCTCGACATGGCAACGATGAAGGTTAGCGATAGTATACCCTTCATGTCTTGAATGACTTCCAACTGGTATTTTATCAAATATATTTGGCATTGAAAAAAATTTGATAGTACAAAATTGTTGGATCACATAAAAAAAGTGCTCCCAACCACTATCTCTCGTAGTGGCCAACCGAGGTTTGATATCATGAATTAATTCCATGATGTGAACAATATTTATATCTTTTATTTTCAATACATGTAAAAGCTTATTTGTGATAGCAAACAACCTTAACATAAGCTTCAAAATGAAAGCAAATTTAAAGCACTCTATTTTTTCAATCAAACCTGCTGCTTGAGATGGTCTACGGCCATCTTTATGGACCATACCAAGCACCTTTATCACTAAGTCCTACATTTGATATAAGCGAATCAAAGTTGTATGATGTGAACTGTATGTAGTATCCCCTGGTATAGCAAGATTGATTTCTTGATGCAAGCCTCTTCCCGTAAATATCTCACCATCCTCAAGCCTATCCAAAATACTTTTGTGATAACTTTCTTTCAATGCAGTGGACATAGATGCACTTGTCGTGGTCACAATAAAGGAGATATACTCAAAGAAATCATAAATAGATGAGCAATAACTAGCGATGGAAATAACTACCAATTGCAATTGGTGGGCAAAGTAGTAGACACAGAAAGCATATGAGTTTTCATCTAAAATATTTTTTCTGCAAGCCATTAAATTTACCTCTCATATTTGAAGCTCCATCATATCTTTGCCCTTGTAGCCTAAAAATGAGTAACTCATACTTATCTAGAAGACCAACTAATGCCCCCTTTAGTGAATCGGATGTAATATCAGTGGTATGTTTTAGAGCAAAAAATCACTCCACAACCTTCCTTCATTATTCACATACCTACATAAAAATTGCAATAAGGTTAAATAAGATAACAATGGAGTAATGGATAAATGGAATAATGAATCAACCACTAGTCTACTAACCTTAACATTACCGCAATTTACTCTTTCACTGATGTATCACACGACTCCTCAATAAGCACAAAGAATGTCTATCACTTGTTCTTTTGCTAAGTATTTCTAGCACACAATGAAGAAAGTGGTGAGAGTTAATATACCATCCTTACACCCACTTACATGGATGCATGACTTGATTAGTATTTATGCAAGAAACATGATGGTGTAATGATTTTGTTAAATTATGATTCGAATTCATTTCGGTATCGTTTTCTACTCTAATTGTTAATATACCAGCCCCAAGCGCCACCTGAGTCTCCAGCAAGCCCTAGCGCCACCTGACCCTCTACCATTGCTGCCTCGACAGGCGAAGCCACCGCAACCGCCACATAGCCCCAGCTGCCAATGCCGACCACGACCTTGCTGCGCCTGCTTCGGCCACCGAGCCCACACAGCCTCGGCATACACCTCACACGCAGCCACAAGAAATTCCATCGGATTTGACCGGATCTGACAAGGAGGAGAGCAGACTAGGTCTAATCCAAAGGAAGGAAGAAGAGCTCGGTCGAATCCGGCCTAGATCTGATCAGGGGAAGCAGCACCGGTCCCAACTCATCGGCTCACGACCACAAAGATGCCCCACGCCGCGACAATCCCCTCATCAAGCTGTGCTTCGGTCGTCAGCGCTCGACCACAAACAAAGCTTGAGGAGAAACCCTGAATTTGCTTGTGAAGCTGCACCACCAGCCACACCATGCTCGTGGAGCTGCACCACCATCCACACCAACTCCACCGCTCATTGACGGTGACGGCAGTCCGAGCTCGACCACAGCGACGGCATTTTGTAATAGATTTTGTGTGGAATGTGGTCTTTATGGACAGCAAGGAATAAACGCAGACATGGTGAATCTGTGATGAACACCCGACAAGTTGTCTTCTAGACTAGAGATACGGCTATGGACATGACGCATGAGAAGCCTACGAAGCCGGTTCGACAAGCCCAGATAGGAAATCCTTCGTGGGCGCCACCGCCACCTACTTGGTTCAAGTACAGCACGGATGGAGCTTACTATATTGAAGATAAACAGGGGGCTACTTGTGTAGTCGTACGGGATGAACACGGTGGTTTCCACGGAGCCGCAACGCGCTGGTACTCCCAAGCCCTAAGCCCACTTGTCAGGGAAGAGATGGCATGCCCGGACAACGTACGATTGGCTGTAAGTCTGTAGCATCTCGAGTTCTTGTAGAAAATGACAGCCAGACAATGGTTAGCATATGGAAGCATCAAGAGGACGTCTGGTGGAGGTTGGTCCGATTCTCAGCAAGATCCGGGAACTCAGTAGGAATTTTATCGCACTTGATATTTGTTTTATGAGACTTTTTACACTACTACAGGAATGTATATTACAATCGATTTTTTTTTCACAGTCAGTTTTGGTGGCGATACAAAATCTTTAGATAGTGATAAGGAGACGCTTTCATAGTTGGTTTTCGCTCGATGGTGATAAATTGTCATCACAATCGGTTATGTGCACATCACAATCGGTTCTAGCTCGGAACCGATTTGTGATGTGTGGGAACATCACAATCGGTTTCGAGCTAGAACTGATTATGATGTTGCACCCACGTCACAATCGGTTCCGGTGCACATCACAATTGATTCTAGTTTGGAACCGATTGTGATGTTCCCACATCAGCATCACAATCGGTGATGTGGGAATATCACAATCGGTTCCGAGCTAAAACTGATTGTGATTTGGTGCTTGTTCTTTGTACATCTTCTCAAAAACAGCACATATTACACACAGTATGCACCAAAAATAGCACAGATTACACATAGTATGCACCAAAAATAGCACAGATTATACATAGTATGCATATCACATTCATAATATATATAGAACATAAATACTTTACAATACACATATCACATTCGTTCACAATATAGAACACAAATATACTTAACAGCCAGTACGCATATCACATTTACATGATATAATACTGTTTACATATGGACTAGTAGGAGCATGTCGCGTCTCTAAACCTACCGTCCTATGCTAGAACTTCTGTCCAGTACCACTGGCATATGTGATCTCGTAATTTATTCAGATTTTTGTTGATGACACTGTGAACAAAGAAAATCAAATTGAGAGATAAATAATAGGTATCAGAAAAAAAATCCTATGCTAGGCACTTGTACCTTGAAGCGCTTCCATCCAACTTGTCGCCTAGTTTATCATCATGTCGCCCTCCTTCAGCAACATAAGGCAAGAAATCCCTACATACATTGGAGAGATACCATTGAGGCAAAAAAAAATGAACGTAATTAAATATAGAAAGTGTTAGGTTAGAGGAATGTACTTATTTCTGCAAAATAGGTTTGATCGCGTAGACCATCGGTCTCCTCTCAATTGAGTTAAAAGTGTAGACTTTGTTTTCATTCGGAGCGACCACGAGTATAACTCAATGGTTGCTTAATAAATAGTATGCAGTGTAAGAAAATAAGTTCATATATGGTTTAAGTGCGTACAAGTAATTGAAGGGTAAAGTAGTACTTACCCCTCGTGGTACGGGAATAAAATGAAGCCCTTTTTTGACTCAGCCTGCAATGCCTGCTTGATGTAGTTGGTAGGAAACTCCGATTGAAGCCTAGCCATGGTCATAGACACCATCTCAGGGTCGATAAACCCAACTGGGTGTTGACCCGTCACGACTCGCTACCTTATTATCCTACAACTCGTGTCAATTCTAAACAACAAAATACAAATTCCTATAACAGTCATAGGCTCATGATGTATGGTGTGATACTCACAACATTCAGGATCGTACAATAGAAATATTGATGGCTTTCAGGCTGTACAAATGGAACAGATCCTCAAAACTCACTGAGAATGTCCTATGCTCGTCGCGGTGGAAATATCCCCCTTGATACCTCACATTGAAATCAACATGACACTCGGTCTCATTCACCTTGTAAATATACCATCCATGGAGCAAGCGCGTGTACATACCTAGAGCTTTCAATTCGTTGCTAAGGACCAAGGACTTTCCATGTACGTACCCCTTATAATCTCAAGGGAGCTCTGTGGACTCTATCAACTTTGCTTTCTGGACAAAAGGAGTCTTCGAGGTCAGGACAATGGGCTTTTCATGTATTTGAGGGGGTGCTGCGGCCTCTGTCAACTTTACCTTCTTGACAGAAGGATTCTCCGAGGTCTCCTATGGTTCTTTTGTCGTCATGCTAGTCCTTTTGGGTACCAGGTCTACACTTTGCGTAGAAGTCGACTTGGACGGATGAGTCATCATGGTGGTGGGAACAGGAGCAGGTGCATGTATGATAGGAAACTACAAAGCACATGCATATGTAGTGTGTTGCAGTACTAGAATGATCGAGAAAATGCGGGAATTTTTTGCCTTGAGTACCACGACACCTGTCGTGGGCCACTTGATGAACAAAATCAGTGCTTACCCGAAAGTGGTGATATCTTCTTTGGGGGGAACTCTAGCACATGAGATAGGAAGTGTTCGTGGACATAGTCCACCTGCACCCTCATGTAGCCCTTTCTCAAAGGGTTACTATGCACCGTGTCAGTCTTCTTGCATGGAAATGCAACGTCGCGTCCAGCCTCAACGGAAATCCTTCTTCCATCACAACGAGCTAGCACTTGGCAGGCACCTGCAACAAGTGCGCAACTTAATCGAAAACATTGTTTAGGTTACTCACGTATCTTTAAGTCAGAAACAATTATTACCTTCAGTTGGGGACTAGCCTGATCATTTTTGGAAGTGCAACTGCTAGGGCGGGGCACAGGCCTTTCAACGAGAGGTGAGGCCATCATCTCGGCCCTCGGCGCTTCTCACGTGCCATCATCTCCTCCTTCAGCTCCCCCCTAAGTGTGTCCTTGAGGCGATCTGCACATGCCTCCTATGATCTTGATCTAGCACTGGTAGCGTCCTCTTCGAAGAAGGACTTCTTCGTATGCCCCGCACCTGTGGCAAGCACCCGGCCCTTATGATCGGGCTTCCCGATTGCTGAAGACAGGATGTCCTTCGACCCTTGGCTCTGAAAGGTCTCCTGCTATTTCTGCTGGCTTACCTGCTCCTGCAAGAAGCGAATATAAATTGTGCTAAAATACAACGGGAAGGGTCAATTGCAATGTACTAAGTTGGATGTCTCACAATGGTGGAGACGATCCGCGCGGTCGCGGGGTTTGGAACTACAAGCCGACCATCGGAGGTTTTCTTCATCCTCACTAATACCCAGTCGTGTGCCTGCTCCTCACATATGTGGGAGTAAGGCATTGAATTTGTATCTATTCAACGGTGTTTTGCCTCCAGTTCGAACAATGTAAGGACCGAACCCAACTTGGTGTATTCTGCTTTGCAACTCGAGAACAACGGTTTAGCATCGTGTTCCATCAAGCTTTTAAACTTTTTAAACTCTCTTTTCGTGTAATTTCCCTCCATATCACGTAACATTTGCTCTAAATTGTCCTCCTCAAACATATCATGCTGCAACTCATGATCGGGTTTCAGCATATCTTCGTTGCGTACCGGAAGAGTAGTACTTGTCTCCCCATGATGGATCCAACACTTGTAATTTCTCATGAAACCATGTCGAATCAAGTGATCTTCAATTTGAACTGAGTTATTAAATATCTTGAGATTGGTGCAATTAAAGCAAGGACAATACATGTAGTTTACACACCTCTTCATCATATCTTCTTATGTATTTTTTTTGAACTCCTTAACACCTCTCTGAAATTCAGCACTCACACGGTTTTTCTGATACATCCATTTATCAAGGCCCATCTGCAATTAAACTACGCACACTAAATTAACAAAAAACCGGAGCGATAGCTAGCTAGCTATTTCAAATATTGAGACATCATTTAATTACCTTTGCAAAATGGAGGACGGGTTCCAACATATATAATTTTACTCTCGATACCTTTTTCTCTAGTTAAGAGATTTCAATTCCCTAGGTAGGAGACATACATTTAAAACATCAACAATGATATCGATTAAGCTTGCAATTCTTTTGACTTCAATGAAACAAAATAAGAGTGGAAGCATTAACAAAGTTGAGATATTGAATGATCTTAAAGAAACGTCTATCTGTTGACCAACTAAGTACCAACGATGACTCCAAATCTCTAATTAGGTTAGGTCCTAATCCCATTCGAGGATATGTGGTTCGAGCAAGTTCCTAAGCTGTTGTACAACTCCAAAGAAAATTTCGGTAGCATCTTCCCGCTGTTCTCAAAATACACATCTCGACAACAAGTCAAGAGGGTGTGTATCTAGAAAACACCAGGGAGATGTTGCCAAAACTTTCTCTGGAGTTGTACAACAGCTTAGGAACTTATCCGAACCACATATCCTCGAACTGTCCAAAAAAACATGGACAATTTGAGACTACTTGCTTATAAATATGTCCTTTCAGCATATTTATAAACAAGCACCCTCGAACGCGAGACGTAGGTTACGCAACGTAAAGTCTAACATTCATCATATTACAGCAACAATAACTTTATATTAACACGAGCATACTAAAAAGCAGATAAATGGATGTATGTTTGTCAAATAAAGGGTATGAAATCTGATAGGATACACACAATTCCAGTGCAACCTAAACTCTCTTTGCGACATATCGAATTACCTATAGCAAAGTTGAAGGGATTTGAAGGAATGCTCACCTTTTGAAGAAAACAACAAATGAAGAAAAATTGAGGGAAAATCTCTTCAAGCTAGGGCTTCAACTTTCCCTCTTAACACCCATCCTCAAGAATTTCATAATTTCTTACCCAAGCATTGGTTCCAAACAGAGTATGTTGTGTTTTTTTTGGGCGGTGATGTTTTTTTTGTCTCTAGAACAACAATAGATGAGAGTTCAGCCTGAGAGTTATACATAACTTAGAGAGGCACATCACAATCGGTTCTAACATAAGAACCGATTGTGATGTGCATGTACCGATTATGATGTGCATGTGCACATCACAATCGGTTCTTAGGTAGGAATTGATTGTGATATGCCCATGTACATCACAATTGGTTCTAACCTTAGAACCGATTGGGATGATCCCCACCAATTATTAACACATTCGCCGAATAATCTATCATAATCAGTTTTTTCCTGAAAATTTACGAACCGACCCAATAAAGTGTGTAACATCCCAAAAATTCAAATAAAGTAAAAATGAGAATTTTGAATTTGAATATATTTATCTCTGAATCTTTCTAGCTTATTTGATTTTCTTGAAATGTTTTTAAAGAAAAACCATATAATGGAATTAATAAAAGGGCAAATGTAAACATAAAAAGGTAAATGTCAATTAAAATATAAAAATGATATTAAATTTTTATAAATCTCCGGTGACCTTTTTCAGCTGTCAATAGACTTTTAATTCAATAGATAATAAGTTGAAATATGAAATGACCCATTTTGACCTCAAATTAGTAGATTGTCATAATTTTATAAAACTATCAGAAACTTATATTTGTTTGAAAATTTTACCAAGTCTTACTAATTGTAATATTAACCTCTAATAAAATTATAACAAATTAATAAATAAATTTAGTACCTTTTAAAATTTAAAATCAGAAATGAAGAAAAGCTAAAATCTGCAATGTCAGAATTTATAGAATATAAAAATGCATTATATTGATCTGAAATTTTTAATCAAGAATTTTTATCTCATGTAAAACTCTATAAAAAATTATAATTTTTTTCACCTCATTGTATTACCAAAATAAAAATAAAAACAGAGAAATGGAAATTGGGCAGTCGGAATTTCTATGATTTTTATGTATCATATTTTAATATAATTTTTTTATGGATATCAATACTTATCCCAGGACCTCAGTAAAAAAATTTCGAAAAATTACAACATGAATTGATAGCCAAATAAATGAATCCCATGCTCTGTCGATCATCACAATGTCTCCTGTCTCTGCCGGTGGGCCTCGGCCCCACATGTCGGCCAAACTCCTCTTCCTCTGTTCTTCTTCCCCAGCCGATCAGAAGTTCGTTCTTCCCGATTGTCCTCTCACCGGCGCCATCCCTCTTTACTGCTCTTCGGCGCCTCAGAGTCCCCGCTCCATGCCCTGCCAGCGGCGAGGTTGAGCCCCGTTCTTGACCGCCGTAGCTTCGTTCTTTCACATCGCCGGGCGTCCAAGCTCACAGAGAAAGCGCAGAAACCGGCCTCGACACAAACTTCTTCGGCGCCAACTCGATAGAAGCCGAGTTAGGGTTCATACCTGCCTTCTCATCGCCGTTGAGCCATACCCTGCGAAATCATTCTCCCTGGCGCTAGAAATTTATGCGCCGTTTGACCGCCGATCAGCTCGCCTCACCTCTTCTACTGCCACTGCCTTGGAATCTATAAAGCTTAGCAAATTGGCCAGCTTGAGACCCCCAGCCGCAAGAAAAGTTCCCACTGAGCCTCTACTGACGCAGAGCCGTGGCCATCCCATTCCTTCACCTCTCTAGCGCTGCCATCTTCCTCAGCGCCGGTAAAAACCGAAAAGGGGGGAAGAATCGTGATCAAGCAAACCCGGTGAGTCATTCCTAAATAATTTGAATCCGAAGCACCCTAGTGCCTCTCTGAGTACCCATCAACCCTCACTTTCAGTTTAAAACAGCCGTAGCGCCGCCGCCCCTGGACCCTTCTTCCTCTCGGCCGGCGACCGGTGGCCGCGCAACCCGTTGAATATACAGCCGAATTTTGAGGTGAAATGAACTCCTTGTATCCCGTTGATGCTTATTCAGCCTTTGCCTGATGAAAATGTGCCGAATTGCGAGCTCGCGCCAACTCGCCCATGGCGCCGCCGTGCGGCCTACGGTGGCAGAGCGCATTGGCCGTCTCAGGCGTCAAATCGACCCACTGGCGGGCGCGCGAGGTCATACCGGTGCTTGCAAAGCCCTCGTCCGGCTGGCTCCGCCGCGCCATCGCCGCCAGCGTCGAGCCCTAACCGGTGCTCTGCTTCACCGTCTCTATCGGGCGGGCCCCACATGTCAGTGCCTGAGGCTGAGTACAGTAGGAACCGCGTAAATTAGAACACGTCTTCAGTATTAGGAAAACGCATTTTGCTTTTTCCATTAGATTTCCTTTAATCGAAATCATTCAAGTATTTGTAATTTCTGCATTATAGATCCAAATAAAGTGAAATAAATTTATAAAATCATCTAAAATCAAGTAGTTTCGGAATATACAAAAATATTTTGAAAATGACTACTGTTTAAATTATAAAATTTAAAATTGAAGTATAGGTTTAGAATATACTGTTTATATAATTTTTGCAAATGAATTAAAAAGTGAATGAAACCAACTTTGTTGGAATTATTAGGTCATAAGTAACTCAAATATATAAAAATATTTGCATTTCAATTTGTTTGGTACCTTTTTCTAATAAGAGTTAGTTTCAATATGTCAAATGCTTAAAAACTTATAATTTATGCAAAAGAGCCCTAATTAGGATAAACTTAAACTCTAAATATCAATATGGCAGTAAGATACTTAAATAAACCAAAAACCTTATCATTAGTACAACTTGAATCTATTAATAATAAAGAAGGACTAAAAGACAGTCTAAAATGATAGCATATGAAGTCATAAAACCTAATCCTAAACTCACATATGTTGTTATAGCCGGTCTTTATTTACTATATTGTCTATCTTCTTTTTGCCCTTATTGAATTTTATTATTTGTTATGTTTCCATTGAACGGCGAGTAGACTTCGATGTTTCCAAGTTTGCTGACGACGAATCGACGACATCGCTGACGACCCAGACTATGTTCCTGACGACGAGTAGCAAGGCAAGCACCCCCTTGACCATATTGAACATACTATTTGAACTATCTTATATTGCTTTTGTCAAACTATTATGCATGTGTGTACTTTTCTGTAACGCTGCTAGTTTGTGAATGCTGGTAGTTACACCTGTAGATTCATGGAACTTCCTTGATAAGTATGAATATGTGAACCTTGATAACCCTAGCATAAAATAGACAATACATGATGTTAACCTGGGTATATCTGATAACTTAAATAATCATGCTTAGCCATGCTTAGCAAGGAACTTTGTTGTTCTTTATAACTTAAAAAGGTTGGATATGACTTTTAAAGGTTGCTAATATTTTGGTTAAAAATGAACATAAAACTATGTTTTGACACGGACGATTATTGGCAATAGATGGTTATGCATGTGGGTTGCATGTAGTGTAGGAGGAGATTATCGCTCGGGTCAGATTAAGGATCGAGCTATGGGTTGTTTACAGGTCAAGAAACACGTACAACCACAAGTGCTGGTATGGGACGGCCTTAGCCTATTAAATTACGTAGATTTAGCTTTGCACGTTGGAAGGTTGGAGTAGTACGGGCTTTCCTGTTAAGGTTTGCTCGGAAGGGGATTCCACACCGAGGTGTGGGTAAATGCATACCGATACAACGGTGTACGCCTTGCTATGGGGAGAAACGGTGACCGACTGTTTTGTGAGAATGATATCATGTCTTATATGTATGTTTCTGCCGCCATAGTGAGGGTTGTCGTCACCGAAGCTGGTACAAAGTTAGGTCTATGTAATGTAACGGCTATGTTATGATCTCTTTGCGACACACCAAAGGAAGTGTGCTAATAGCTTGCACAAAGAGTTGATCATTTCTTGTGGGTAAAATTGTATACCTCTGCAAAGTGTAAATCTTTTCGAAAAGCTACGTCTGCGACCATGGGCACTTGGTAAAGTTATCACATAGTTAGAGTTTTGGTATTTTCTTAAACTGGTTTGGCAACCGTTATTTCATGTCGGGGTCGACATTGTTTTGTCTTGGAACAGTCGGGTAGACCGTGTCTCGAAAACTCTTAGTCAGTCAATATTTTAATGTTAAATATGCTGGCATTTACAAATTCCGTTTGCAATCTATTATATGCTTATGATTCATTTATGCCGATGCAAAATAATCTTAGAGCCTCTTTATTGTCATAACCTGCATTTTAATATATCCACATTCGTGAAATACTATAAGTCTTGCTGAGTATATAAATACTCAATCTTGCTTAAATTGTTGATCAGAGGATGAAGAACACGAGATTCCCGACGATACATACTTCAACGCAGGATGTGGGGATTTCGATAACGACTTTTCTAGGGTGCCTGCAGGTTTGGATGGGCTAACCACAAGGCTTTTAGTTCTTATTTTATATTCCGCTACTTTGTATTACAATTTGTAAGAACTTTATATAATTAAATTTCCAATATCATCATGTATTATAATCTGTGTATGGATGTGGTGCCGATGTTGTAAACATGTGCCTACTAGCCACTGATCATGTGACTAGTACTGTGGGCACATGGAGGCTTTTCGTTCTTCAACGGCGCGTCCTCACAAAGCGATAGTGTTGTACTATTCTGTAGTAGTGTTACCAACTTTGGGAGGTATTAATATTTACATTAAGGTAGTATCAAGAGGTACAAAAAAGGTACCTCTTAGTCCTACCTCAATGTAAATTTTGGTACCTCTAAAGTTGATAAAAAAACCTCTTATCTATATATACTACTAATCATGGGAATGTAAGATGCGCCTCCTGTCTGCCCACCACGCGACGTTTTTTGCTGTAGAAACTACAGTACCGAGCTATATAGCTCGTATATTTAGTTCCCCTCACATTTCACAAACACTGGTTAGCTCACTTGGCAGTGACTTAGCTGTGCGTCCGTGAGGTCTCGTGTTCGAATCCGGCCGAAAGCAGCTTTTTGCCTATTTTTTCCATCGACTTTGCCGATTTAATTGGGCTATTAAACCATGTTGTAAATTTTTTAAACTTTTTTGAAGGGTTCCTCAGAGCATACCTAACCTACCATAAAAATTCGGATCATGATCAAACTCGTGTGAATTTTAGAAAATCTTACAATGCTACTAATCCATTTAAAGCAATTTCGCTGGTTTAGTTGAGCTACTAATTTCGAAAATTCTTTGAGATTTTTTAGGAGGACCCTGGGAGCATGTCGACGCTACCGTAAAAATTTTAGATCATGATCAGACTTTTGCGATTTTTAAAAATTTCGACGGTGCTACTGATGCACTTAAAGCAACTTCATTGATTTAATTAAGGTACTAAATTTGTAAATTCTTTAAAATTTATGAGAAGGGTCCTGAGAGCATGCCTAAGCTACCATAAAAAAACCAGATCATGATCAAGCTTTTGTGATTTTTAAAAATTATGACAATTTGGTTTTCTTTTTTTTTCTGGAGGTGTTCCCGAAAAATATTTCCTTTCTCTGTCAGAATCTCTGCTTGTGTCGGCGATTCCTTCCACCCGCAGCAATATGTGGACCTGTTGCGCATCTAGTTTTATTCATTGACAAGCTAATCTTGATGCAGGTGTGTGCGAAACAAGCGTCTTGTAACTTGCAGGGGTGCTTGTGGCTTCTAGAAGCATCTAATTTCCTGCAAGATTATCTTTGTAGAGACTTTTTTTACCATTCTACGAGGAGCCAAAATATATATTAAGCTAGTCAAGAAGTAATAAAGTTTAAAGATAATTTAGTGCTACCTTATGATACCTCTCAACTTATGGTACCTCTCAATGATAGTAAAAACTCTCATCTTTGTAACCTTGCTTTAAGCTAATGAAATTGAGCTCGTGATTCTTAAATAAAACCTTGGCTGGATAAGCTAGCATGAGGAGCACGTGGTGAAAAAAAAATAGGTGCGTGCGTGCGTGTCAGACTTACTGGTTGTTTCCGGACCAATCGACATCGAGCTGACTAGCGCACGTGTTTTGAATCGATATTGCGAATCTAAGTTTTTTTTTTTTTTGGTAAATTGGTAAAATTGAAATAAGATGCATGCATGCATCCATCTTATTAGCTAGGATCTCGCGCGACGCCGCTCTGTGCGAAATTTGGTACTGAGTTATTTTTGCAAAAAAAGAAAGAGGATCTTAACGTAATTTCGGTTTTCTTTAGGTTTTTTCTAAAATGTGTAGGGTAGGAGCCATCAGCGAATTTGTATAACCACAGGTCCTTTTTGCAAAAAAAACGATGGAGGATCCGTTCGTGAATTAGCGTAACCACAGATCCTTTTTTGAAAAAAAAACCGATGGAGAATCCGTTCGCAAATATGCAGAACTACGGATTTTTTGCAAAATAACCGATAGGAGAAACTAGACGTAATTTTAGATTTTACGGAGGGCCTCCTCGCTGGGAGGGCTCCATTTCCTTCGGGTTAAAAGAGTTGTAGTTATTGGTAAATTGGTTGCCTGTGGTGACCAGCGTAGAAGTCCTATACGTCTATACTAAATAACGAAATCGAATAGTACAGTACCGGTGAGAGCCGAGTGTAGCTCAGCTGGGAGGAGCAGGGGTCGTCCCCTCCGCCCGCTCGGGTTCGAGTCAAGACTCGTCGGAGGCATTCATTTTCTTCTTAAGTGCAAGCCACAGCTCGCCAAAATTTTTTAAAAAAGTACAGTACTGGTGAGCTGAAAAATAACGCCCGCTGGGAGGCGATATTAGGCTGGTTATACAGAACAGCCTTGGTCAGACCGTCGGAGAGAAACGAATGTCGAGGTGGGAGAATTTACACTTTCGTCCTTTCAGAAATACTGCTGATCAAAGATGCATATACCACTTTTCAGAGCTCTGCGAATGTAAACTTCCCTTTACAATGTGTAGTTTGGTGATTACAAAACACTGGCATCTGATACATACAGGCAGATTCTGTTAAGCCTGATGTTAGTAGCCCCTCCACTAAAATAACAACGTGCCACACCGCTGTAAAATCGCGATGGATGTCAATTGGTAAGTTCCTATCCAATGAAGATGTTCGCGCCTACCGTGAAAATCAAATATGGATCTCCGTTAATCAGTGTTCAGCATGCTATTTTCACTATTGTCAAATTGGCTGCTCTAGGATCATTATCAGTAGAGTATCTTGAGAATCCTTATTCCTGAATCTCACTCCGCTTTATGTACAGAATATGAAAACAGTTCTTGAATTTGTCTGTTAATAACCTGCAGAGAGTTTCAAGGAAATTCAGCAGTCAGTACCTTCAGCAATAAATCTGACCAGAATCTAACTAGAGCTAACGTTTCTCAATCTTAACAAATGAACTTGGCAGTTCAATAGTAATCAGAGCTACCAGCGTTTACCAGAAGTCTAGAACCAAACCTGAGGTTGACACAACCTGACGTGGGATTCTGGTGTCGGTGGTTTTGATAACATATCAGAATTACCGTAGATTACTGGACCAAAACTGACACGAGTTTTAGGGCCTGTTCGTTTTTGTTGTAGATTCTGGATTCTAGCCTAAAAGCTGAATAAAAAACAAACAGGCTGATTCTAATAATCGATTATCATATTCTAGCCCACCCATATACACTAGAATCCACAATCCACTTCACATATGCTTCTGTGAATTCTGAGGAATACAAATATGAGAATATCACTGAAAGTTCCAAGTAATTACCCACCAAATGCTATCCCAGAATCCAGAATCAGCTTCTCTACAACCATAATTCAGAATAAACTTTTGGAGAATCCACAGTAAAAACAAACAGGCCCTTAGTTCACTAGTGTATATCAAGAACTTCAACTTCCGCTAACTCTAATCAAACGCATTCTAGTTGTAGAAACCCTTCGGATAGCTAAATGAGGCAACATTTCCTAACAATAATCCAAATATGTCCCAGATGAAACAAGGAGTTTAAGCAGTACTACGTGGGATAAAGTGCAATTCGTTTTCCAGGTGTACGAGATGAAATAAAATTAGTTCTACAAGGCATTGAGACCAAAAAAAATGAAAAGCATAAACATGGGGTGTAAAAAATACATCGCACTGAAGTAAAAACTTGAGAAAAGGCCACTAAAAAGACATAAATGAGAAAGAAAAAAAAAACTCATTTCAATCTTGCTTTACCTTATGCTGAAAGCTTGAAGTAAAGATTCTTTTTGGTGGGTTTCTTCTAGCTACAAGTTCATCACAACTTAACCAGCTGTGGAAGGCTTTATTCTTGTTCGTGGCATGCTCCCCCTTCGAAGTAGAGGAGTTTCTATTGAAAATACAAGCAAGCTACCATCCTTGGTTCCTGCTAGGAAGCACTCCTCAGGTGTCACAGCTAGAGAAGTAATTGTCTTCCCAGCTCCATCATACCTCCAAACAATGTCAAGAGAATGCATAGAACGCAAAACTATTTGCCCATGCTCACCAGAGCAAACCATGAACTCTCCACAACAACTAAGCTCCATGCAGTTGAGACGTCCACTGGATGCTGAAGAAGCAATATGTTTTCCATTGATGGAATACATGTGTAAGGAGAGGTCACACTCAGAATAGAATGCTACCCTTCCATGCTGTGATGCCACCAATTTCGACAAACCAATGCCTGACGGATGCCGAATGGATCGAACATATCGCCCTTCACGCAGCGTATGAAAAATACAAGTTCCATCTTTTGAACCACTGATAACAATGTCCAGTTCTGTGCTAACAAATAAGCACGTTATGATGTCATCATGACCACATAAGATATGGACAGGCCTTTCCATTATAATGTGATCCTTTTCTGAAAGTTCAAAATTTGCAGTCCTCAATTTTTTATCACTTGGTCTGCCTCGAAACGCATGCCATATCATAACAGTTGTGTCATAACTTCCAGTTGCAACCACGTTTCCATCGGATGAAACTGCAGCACAAAAGTTTGTTTTGCCATGTCATAAAAAAGGGAAATCAAGAACAAGGACAGGAAATTTCATAGGAAGAAGCAATATGGAATAAGGAGGAGCACCACTGACATTTTCAAAATGCAGGCAACATACAGAAGAAATAAAGCAACAATCAACAACCATGAAAGGTCACACAAGGACCCAGGAAATGACTAATTAGATGAGATCACAGGACCATAAATTAAATAAATTTGATACTCCCTTTTATCATCCAAATTACTATGCCCAAAACAAGGATATGTAGTGGTCAACACACTTCATTCCTTACTATTAAAGTATTGATTACTTATATTAGGCTTTCATTACCTTCGCTTTCCTTCTTTTGTTCTTGCCTAGTATAGCCCTGTAATCTCTCCCTTTATTAGGCTTTCCTTACCTTCGTTTTCCTTCTTTTGTTATTGTCTAGTATAACCTGTAATCTCTCCCTTTATTAGGCTTTCCTTACCTTCGCTTTCCTTCTTTTGTTATTGTCTAGTATAACCCTGTAATCTCTCCTTTTATTAGGCTTTCCTTACCTTCGCTTTCCTTCTTTTGTTCTTGCCTAGTATAGCCCTATAATCTCTCCCTTTGGAGATATAAATAGAATGTCACCCTGCCTTTGGCTGTGTGGTGATTATGCCAATCTCTCTACACTTACCAGAAACTATTGCATTCATACATGCAAGAGTCACAATGAGAAGAGATGGATCAACTGAATATAGCTTGTTTCGAAGGGGCTTAAGCCTGAGATTTACGAACCACAAGGCCCTGCATTTGAGGTCTTTTTATAACATTTTCGCATACTAGCTGTAAGTTCCAGATATTTGCTAAAATATATTGCTTAAATCTGGATACTTCAGGAACAGTGGCCTGGTGGTAGGGAGTTTGTTTAACCTCCCTGCCCACCCAGTTTTAAGTTATAGGACCGACTTGGGTGGCCATCTCCTTCTTTAGTGAATGCTAGAGCTCCTAGCCAAGTTTTTTAGTAGTGGTGTGTGTGTGTGGTGGGGTGGGGGGAGGGGCTTCAAAAGAAAATGGATAAAATAAACTTGCTAAAATGTCTCTGGTACCTGCAACACAGCCAACAACATCCTTATGCTGCCTGATGCTCTGCACAATTCTTCCATCACTAAGAGAAATGATCTGGAAACTATTCTCCCAGTTTCCACATAAAATCAAATAATTATCGCCATTAATTTGCATAGTTGCTAAGCACTGTCTTCCAAACTCAACGTTTTCAGCCAGGAAAGTGCCAATTTTACGGGGAGAGATGACATCTGAACCAATGCCAAAGAAATGTTCCTACAAAAAGAAAGTATAAATGTAATCAACAAATGTAGATACTAGTATGTCAATATTCTACCGATAAATGGTGTCTGTAGTCAGGGAGAACCTGTGGTCCAGAAAAAGTGAAATTTCCACCTGACTGCAACTGTGTTGTCAACCACAACTTTACTGACAATATGAGTCCTGCATTCATCAGTATAATTTTGTTGTCCAACAAACCAATGAATAGTACAGCAGACATGTGGCTGATTGTACTAGAAACACTTGAAGTCAGTGCTATTGACTGTGGTGCAAAATACAGTGGATGAGCAATTGGGACAGGAGGCCCTCTTCTTGGATGTTTCATCCGAAAAATCTGGATTGGTGTCTGTCCAAAATTCGCAATCTGATCCTCAATAGCAGATTTCTGCAACATGTCATCCATGTTTTCAAGATCAACTGCACCTTCATATGTCACATAGTAAAATATGTTTGCTGCCTGTACAAAATAATATATGTGTTAAGTAACATGCATTGCTAAATTTTCAAAAGTGCTGGAAAAAGTAACCTATTTGCACCTCAACGGCTGGCTGTCCGCGCTGCTTGTAACCAAATATGAGGTCAATCCAATGGTGGAGATTAGAGCTTACATATTCACTTTCAAGGGCTTCTCGGTTAATGTGAATGAATTCTTCCGGAGAACCCTACATGTTTTGTCTCAATTAATCATATCAGGAAAGTACCATAGTAGGATGGGATTGGAGTTGTACGTGCAAGCTAGCAGACTCCCACTTACAGCATTAACAAGTATACTAAATAGAGAGCCACATGAACCTGAACTAACATAACTATGCATCTTTGCAACATTACAATTTGATGGGGTTGAATTTGTCAACTGAGATCACCAAATTAAAAACCAATAAGACATATTCTTGGGAGAACTAGTATGGCAGCTTTTGCATGACAAAATCTATTTTATATTGAGAAAGCTATATATGTCAGACCACTCAACTCTAAAAATCTGTATAACTGAGAATGGTGACGTAAATAACAAGTGAAGATCACAGGCATGGTGGAGCAGAGCATCATGAAGTCACAAAAGTGTATTCCACCAAAGTTTTCTGAACCAAACTACTAGTCAATAACACAACGAGTCAATGAAGCTATCCTAGTCGACAAGTAATTCATCCTCAAGACAACAAGTACGACAACCACATAGATAACTAACATAAAAAAGAACTATCCATTACCTTTGCCCATGGAGGGAGAGCAACATCACCTAAAGGTTCACCATCCTGCTTAACACCAAGATGATACAAATTTGAATTTTCAAGAAACTCAGGCATATAAAAGAATTCAGGAATTAGCTCTTTGACATCACTTGTATTTGATAAGCTGTTTCTGTAAGCATTGTCAATGCTTTGGAAGAGACGATCTGCATGGTCAAACTTGCCACCCTGTACAAGTGTCAAACAGCATAATGGTCAACAATATCACATATTAAAGCTAGTGTTTTTGAATTATAGTGAAAATATGGCACAAAAGTGCTGTATTAACAAAAGATGGATAATGTTTTGATAATAAGAGAACAACACGTTCAATTCTTAAGAAAAATGCGGTGAAAGTATTCCATGACAAGCACATTGACAACCTGAAGGCTACGATGCAGAGTTGTAAAAGGCTCAAGCCTGAGAAGGTAATGAAGAACAATTCCCATGCTAGAGTAGTGTGATCCATAATAGAAACTGCAGGAAAAAAATCATGGTCGTTTAGGAAAAAAATCATGGTCGTATAGTGCTAATGTGAAATCAAAAGACAAAGAAAAGGAAAACCAAAGGAATGGATTAAATTTTGAGTCAAGGTCTAACCTCGGTATATCAGGATCAGAGAAACTAAAATACCTATCTTCAAAAACCTGCCCAACAACATATTGCTTGTATGAAGTTATCGGA
Source organism: Otatea glauca (assembly GCA_036346275.1). Classification (NCBI taxonomy): domain Eukaryota; kingdom Viridiplantae; phylum Streptophyta; class Magnoliopsida; order Poales; family Poaceae; genus Otatea; species Otatea glauca. The sequence continues at coordinate 61,119,183 of CM070721.1, forward strand.
AGGGATGCTAACCTACTAATACAAATAAGTACTCAACAGTTACCATACCTTAAAACGTTTTTCATCCAAAGCACCAACTGGCTTTGAAAGATCCCTGAAAGTGGATGATTTGTTGAAATCAAGCTTTTCTGAGGTGTAATCAGCCAGTACCCATGGAAATATAGGATATTGAGTTAAATCATTGTAAGATCGTCCAGCAAGGGTATTAAGAATAATCAGATACTCAAAATTACTGATTTCTCTCCGCTTCCATCTTTCCCTGGCATTCTCAGCCATTTCAAGTGCAACTCGCCTGTCAACAAATGAAATGACACTGTTTTTGTCTTTAATACTTCCTTTAGGGAACAATGCTTCATTCCTGAGGGAAACTAAGAGAGACCCAGCATTTTTAGCATCCTTTTGGGATGAGAAGTTCAAAAATATAGGTGCATTTGAATCATCAAAGAAGATCTCCGATGCAGTATACTGTAGTAGGTAGCGTGTCCAATGAACTGCCTTTATCTGAAAACACGCAAGAAAGGAGATGAAGAGAGTGAGCGAGCAAAAGAGGGTGAGGGAGGAAGGGAGGGAGGGAGATACCTTGGTTATGTTCCACCTTCTGTGATGTTTGATTTTGTTAGATTGGTTTTGCATCAATATACTGTTGGTTTCAATCACACTGTCACGGCATCCGTCAAGTCTCTCCAAACCTCCCAATTCGTTGTTGCAATCGGAATAATTTTTGTCTTTAAACTTGCTGAAAACAGACGATCCTCCTGTTCCTTCAACCAAAAATTTAAAAGAAAAATGCAGAACTGTTCGCGTGATATCTAACTGTCCTGCTAGTTTTCTCTTTGGGGTTACAAGAACACAATGAACTGAACATAGCACCTGGAAAATGGACAGCACACAGAAATCAACATCTGCCTGGTACCTCCTTTTTTTCAGGGAAAACAGGAGAGGCTCCTACTGTGCTATATATTAATAATAATAAAAGTTGCATAAAGTACAAGAAAAGGCCTAGGATCTGTCAAGTACCTTCAGGTGAAATTTATACTAAATCTTTTTTTTTTACCTTGGTATAATCATTATCTCCATTAGTAGACGATGGTTCTTTCTTATTCTGAACAGTAGTGCGATAATCTGAGGAATTTGCAGCACTATTCGGGTTTTGGTTTTCTGAAGGATTACTCTGGGAAGATTCACTCTTATAATTGGTGTCTTGAAATGGTTCATAACCACTATCCTCTGTGATTCCTCGCACTCCTTTCAGAAGGAATCGCTTCATTTTCTCAGGAATTTTGGTACTAAAAGAAGGTTGGTCAACAGATGGTTCTGTACTATCATTCCTAGTGTACGAAGGTTGACAGAGATGCTCATCAAACTTGTAATTTCGCTTCAGCTTGAATCGCCGCCGCCACTTATCCTCTGCCTTGTCAAGTTTCCAGTGAGTCACAACATCATTTGGAAAAGGGTTAGCAGACCACGGCCCCCTCTCATCAATCAGAGCACGGAAAATATGTATCCACTTAACCTGATACAAAAGGTAATTAATTACTCTATGACTATATGTGCTCCTAAACAAAAAGTCATTTGGAATATTTGGCAGACATTACACGGAATTAACTTACTGCAACAATTTGTTGGTCCTCATCAAAAGCAAGTTGAAAAGCTGCTTTTCTACTGTCATCTGCGGAAAGCACAGAAGTGATGGAGAAATGTATCTCATCTTCAATGATCTGCACTAGTTGTGTCTCTTTGGTGGAATACTCATTAAGCTTAGAGTGAAGTTCTTGCAGCTGCCTTAAGCGATCAACCTGAACAGCCTTCATATGATTAACCTCATCAGTGGCCTGAAAAGCAATAAAGCTGCTAGTCAGCACTTCGGAAAAAAAAATTATTTTAGCAAAAAGATTTATCTATAAAGAATGGTTTATTACCCCCAGTGATAAACTAAGAAAAGAAAGCCATCATTCAAAAGAAAAGGAAAACAACCATGTAGAACACAATCAACACCGTTATTCAAAGATGCAACATTTGAAACACGTCCTACTCAATGGAGTGATAGAAATTTCTAAGGAAATGACAAAAGGATTCTAGAAAAAACTAAACAAAAGGACAAAGGAACAAACCGCAGCAAGAACACGTTCTTTCTGTATAAAATTAAGAATAAACCCAGCATCTTTATTGTTGTTGATATCCATAGAATCATCTCTGCCCAAGATATTAGTAACAAGCATGGACTTTCCATATATGATAGTTTCAAGAATCAAGTGCGATAAAACATGGAAGCGTGCACCATCATCAAGTTGCCCATACTGAGATCTTACCATGAGCAAAGACCTGTACCAAGAAATGAATTAGGCGAATGCTTTATGCACACTCGTAAGTCACAACGAAGCTCAAAGTTTTAAACATACCATATTAAAAAATGAAGCTTGTTTTTACTTTGGTCATCTTCTGAAATAAGAACAGGAAGCAATGACATGAACTGCAGAACACACTTGGATGCATTTTCTAATCCAGCTTTGCAGAGATACAGAATTACAAGGTGGAAGAAAACTCTTGGGAATATCTCTTCCCTCAACATTGTAGCTCTGTCAGTAAATCTATTCATTTTTGCACCTAATGCAGTGCCAATACCTCCAGAGGCAACCACAGCAGCCATTTCTGCAGTGGGGACATTCAGAGACTCCACCAATCCACGTGCCCTTTGCCCCAAAGATGGAACTCCAACATTTGGACTCTTTGGCAGCAATTTGTTTGGTCCTTTCCCATTCAAATTACATATAATATTCCATACCTTGTCAAAGAAGCTCCACCAATCATCACTTATTTCATCCCCACCAGCAAATTGGCAAGAGCTCCAAGGAAAACTGGGAATTGACAGATTTATTAAAGGTGAATGTCAATGCACAACTACCTGAGTTTAGAAAGTTCACAAAATCCAAAAAAAATGAAAGGATATGAAAAAGGCATGTGTTCATTTAGCAAAAAAGGTTATCAAGGAATCCCACAAAACAAAAAACGGCATTGATTGGTCCCTTGAGAAGCATATCAATTGGACATATTAGTTAACTTCAAGCTGAGGTTGTGTATGCACCGAGTGTCAATATTGAATTTTTTAACTATCAACACTAGCAACATATGTATTAAAGAAACACCTTACAAGCCCACCAAGGAACAAATGATATAACAGTAACTCTAGTGACTACAAGTGGAACCATCAACTGTTGTGTAGACACCCTAGTTCTCCCCCTCTCGCCGCCTGCCTCTCCGATGACGGACGCCACAAGCCCAGGCCGCGCGTCCCCTGACAGCGGCATCCATCTCCCCCACACTCCCCCCTCCTCTCTCCCTCCCTTACCTTCCTCTATGGCCATGTCTTCATTGTCAAGCTTCGACTTCAGGGCGGTGCTTGGTATGCAGTCGGAGGAGAGGCGATGGAATGAGTCCTCTCTCTCTAGCCCGGAGTTGGTGGAATCCAAGCAACGAGCAATGTCCCGCCACAGCCTAGAGCGCGGCGCTACCGCTCTGGTCGCTGAGGGCAAGAACTCACCCTCCAAAAAAAAGACACCTCAGGTTGTCCCAGAGACGGCAAAAGAGGGTGAGTGGCATGAAGTCCAGCGGTGTCGTTCTTGGAGGCGAAAACCCCGGCCTCAGCAACGGCAAACCACCCCCTTCGCCAAACCGATGCCTAAGGTATGTTTCAATTGTATGTCGCCTGATCATGTCAGGGCGGATTGTCGCAATCCAACAAGATGCTTGCACTTAGAGGTGGGCATCATGCCGTGGCACGGGCCTATCAGGACGCATGCTTAAACTGTGTTGTGCCACCACGGCCCTGCCGGCCCACCGTATCGTGCTGTGCTGGCCCGGCTCGCCTTCGGCGAGCCTAGGCACGACCCATTTGTGCTTCGTGCCATGCCGGCCTAGGCCCGGCCCATTTGCACTATTGCGACTAGAGGAAAAGAGCTGAAGATGCACAGAGCTGAGGCAATGGACACAAATATTAGGAGAAAAAGAACTAAATTTTATTCATTCTTAAACAAGTACAGAGTTACTGCTCATTAAAAACCTTACAACAAGTGTGGAGTACCACAGTGCAAAGCGGCTTGGTGCGCGTGCTTGATGCCAATGAGCATGTACTCTCCAGTCTCCATTCTCCAACTTTTAGCATCTCCGTTGTCCGTACTTTCTCCACATGCGAGGACCACAAAAGGTGTCGGCCGTAAGGCGAGCCACAATATGACTCAATGTCCCAGCAAAGCGCCTTGCCGCGTGCCATGCCTGCTTCGGGCCCATCAGGCATGTTTCGTGCCATGCTGGCCCAAGCATGACCCATGCTAGCGTGCCGTGCCGTGCCACCCATTGTGCCTGACCGCAAGGCCCGGCATGGCCGTCATTCGTGCCGTGCTTCAGTTATGTTGTGCCTACTGTGCCACAAGCAAGCCCAATGCCCAGGTCTACTTGCACTGTAGAGAGATTGGGCACATAGTTAGAATTGCAAGAGGCCACATAGCCCGAACCTACTGTAGGGTCAGCCTCGACCGGGCCTGGGGACTGGCAGTGTACCTTTGCGTGCACAGCATGCCTCCTGTGCTTTGCTGCTATGGGTCTCAAGGTCGCGTGCGCCACTGCCACCATCTTGAGTGCCGATGAACTTGGTTCGCCGCTTCTGCGCGACCGAGGGCTCGCCTTTGTTCTCTGCGGCAGCATCGCCAGTGACCAACCCAAGCAACGGCACCGCAAAATGGATGCTGTTAGGACTTCGGAAACTGGCACCCACCACCGTGCTAATTGGGTAACCGCCTCAGGACTTCGAACGCAAACTTCTTTACCAAGGCTCAAACTAGATAGCATCGTCTTCACATTCTCAAACTCAATGTGTCTAATCCGCTAGATTATTTTTCCAATCCGCCTTAGTTTGAAGGGTGTGTTAAGTGTTTAGGTATTTAGGCACATATTGTGCTTGGCCCATACCCTTGTATATACTCTCTTTACTAATGGATATGTGTGGTTGAGTGTATTTTGACAACAACGTGAGAGAGCATTTGAAGTATAGTTTTCACTTATAATCATTGAAGCTCGACAGAGCACCGCATTCTTGGTTTGCTTTAGCTAGGCTCGGCCAAGGCCTAAGTACAACCTTTTTATTCTAGTCGTTGTATGGAGCCCAACCCTGTGTGTCTAAACTTCTTTCTTTCAATAATTGAAGAGGCGAAGTGATACCGCTGCAATTACCAACATGACTTTAGATCGTATTCCGAAGGTGCAAATCAAGATAAATGATCAAAGTGGTACTGTTTTGAGCAAAGAAACGAAGTTCAAGCATGTGGCCGAGGGGGTGAGAGAGGAAGGCCAAGGGAGGATGGTTGGAACCCTAAAGCATGAGAAGTATATTGTGTCGGCAATGCGTAAATCATATAGAGGCAATACATGTACTAGCTATAGCCACATAGACCAGCCAAGGGCATGACCGCATAGGCCAAGATGCTATGGCCTCATGGGCTAGCTTAGGGCACGGTCACATGGGCCACGTGGGCATGGCCGCATGGGCCAAGGCTACATGGATGGAGGTCGTGTGGGCTACCATATGATTTGGATTGATAAAAGGAGAGCCCAATTTGTGGGAGAGAAAGAAACCGAGAGTCCTATTCGGTTGGAGAGAAATAAAGAAATCCACTCGGATTGACAGCACAATCCAACCTTAAAAAGTCCATAGCTCACGTCCTAGCTCGGATTTTGACATTCTTGGACTTTCTTGAAAACTTAGAAGATTATCTTCATCTCTCCATAGCGAGACCTTCCAATTTTGCTTCCTTCTATTTCTAATCTTGCCGACAAGTTTTAGCCTGTTGGTTGGCCGAATTTAAGTTTTAAAGTGTAATATCTTTCTATCTCTTAGAGTCCAAGTTGTATACATTTAGGATGTGAATTTGAGTTGGTTTAAATGAGTTTTGACTGTGCATTGTGCACCAATATAATACCAAGAGGTGTACCCCATGTAACCAAATTAAAGTTGATGCATTGAATAAAATTCCAGAAAATCACCATAGAGTTTGGCAGCCATGATTGAGGTGTGTTCTTGAGTTGAGTTGATTGTCGTGAATTAAGATAAAGAGAGTTGATTGCGCAAGTTGAAGACTCATCGTTTTCAGACTGTGTCATTGCAATTCTATGTTTTCATATTGGATTGCAAGTTATCGTGTGTGGTACCGTGAAAGATCGGACATCTCACGCATCAATTAGCTATTTCTGCTAGTTGATCCGTATCACGAAGCCCCTGCCTTTCCATTAAAAGAAAGACTACATCAAGTAGAAGAAAATGTTTCCATCTAAACTTATTTGTGAATCTATTATTCATTAGAAAATATTTAAACATATAGTAACTAAGGTGCATATTATATAGGAAACATAGAGAAAGAACTAGTACCTTCTACACGGACCGTTGTTCTCAGCATCTAAAATTTCAGTTACTGTAGTCTTGATATCTTCTTTCCATTTGTCATCAGGTGAAGATTCCTCTAAATGACTATGAAATGGAAACTGTGGAAGAAAAAAATGATATGGCATATGTGTAGATAGCATAATTTATTTTCTGTTTGAAACAAGTATGTTTTTGAGGTATACCAAGAGCTTAATTCCTATTTGATTCACAAGCAACTCCAGGATAAGTTTCAAAAGATATAAGACATTATCGCAGCATGGCTGCGAAAGGAAAATGTTTTCTTCTGAAGATATCTGAAGCAGGCTCCCAACAATATCATCAAGTATGTCCCGCAGTAAATAGGAACTTGATAGTTGTCCCTGCATATTCATGAACCTCAATCACTTCAGTATATATATAGAGGAAGTTTATGCTGAAAGTAGACAGTGAAAGGATGAAAGTAGGCAAATAGAGACGTTGGATCGAATTTGAATGGGCCAGATCTAAGTGGAATCACACCTCCACTTAAACATGTTTTATACATAACCCCCTAAAAAAATTACAAAATTCCACACCTTAAGTGGAGGTAGGATTCTACCTAGACCTGGACCATTCAAGGCCGATGCAACTCCCCTATTTACCTACTTTAATCATTTCACCATGTGTCTACTTTCAGCATTACACACACACACACACATACATACATACATAATGGGGCACCTTGGTGCTTGATCACCATGATCCAAAAGGGGTATTTCCCCTATGTATTGGCATGCAAATTTTTTTGAAATTTTAGGATGTTGAGTTTAACTAGTTTACAAACTAGTTCAAACAAGTTTGAATTGAAATTCAAACTAGAGTTTCCTTTTTTTATAATAGTTTGATTGTAGGTATGTGCTGATTTTATATATAAATCTACAAAGCATGTGATCTAAATTCGTTCGAATCTTTGGATTCGAGTATATTTTTTCAAAGGTATGTGTTCCATTTGAATTGTTATAGATGGGTATATACCTTAAAACTAAAAGTTTCAAAAAATATACCCAAATTTGGCTTGAATTCACGCATTTAAAATTATGGTGCCCCATTTCGTCGTCATATATATATATATATATATGCGCTACCAAGTCAGTTATATAAAAAGAAATAAACAAAGGAGGAGATAACACCGAACCTGGTCAAATTTCAAAAGGAAAAAATTAGCTGTATCTTCAAGTTGATGCCAGCCACCTCTTACAGAGCTCAGGTAGTACGGAAGGACCAACGAATACAAGTTCCTCACAAGAATTAGTTCGTTGATCTCCAAATTGTCAAGCTCACCTTTAGAAACTGATCTGTAGTCCTTAAATACATCAAGCTTTGTGGATGTCTCAAGCCAAGAGTTCCAACTATGCTCCTGATAAAATCATTTCAGGATTAACATACAATGAGTAATTTATATAGACCTAAGAAAGTAGTAAGTACCATTAAGGCTTCAATATTTGTAGGGTTTGAATACAGTAAACCAAGAAGATCACTTAAGATTTTTGTCCGTGCTGAAGAATCTTGACATGATTGCATATATTTAAAGATGCAGACCAAAATCTGAGGAAGGAAAAGGGGAGCCAAGCTTGAAGGGTTGCAATTCTTATCTTTTGATAGATCATATTGAAGATGTTCCTGTAGGATATATACAGGGAAAACAAAAGATTGAATTTACAGTTTTCAACTAATAATCAAAAGGCCAGTAAAAGAGAATAAAAATGGAATAGTAATATGACAAGTTGGCAATATAACCTGTTTCGGACTGATCCCACCAAGAAGAACATAAAAAAAAGCTGCACACAAATTATCTGAGAGTGGAAATTTAAAGAGCCTTTCAGATATTGAACAGAAAAACAATTGAGGTGAGTCCGTAATTTCTTTTATTAAGTTTTGAGATATGGGTCTAGATTGCCCTATGGGCAAGGTAAATAATTTCAATCCTTTCTTCTCAGATGGAATCCCAACCAAAAGCTTTCCAAGAAGCTGAAGCCCCAACAACCGGATTGGCTCAAATTCCCTGAAGAGTGAGCTAAGGTCAGATATACCAAAAACTCACGATCTATATTAAACAAGTATAATATATGAATAAATTGCGCCCCAAATAATGTTTTAATCTGGTAATAATGAGCAAGATCTAGAGATGCAATTCATAGAAGATGAAGAAAAACAGATTCCAACAAAAACAGAAAAGGTCCTTGCAAAACATTACCACAAAAAATATGGATATGAATTTCTATTTTACAACAGCAAGCGCATGGAAAATGAGAATATCACTGAATATATTAAAAACTAAAATCACAAAAAAAAACCTTTTGACATATATTCCAGAAAATGGACAAACATTTTCAAAACATGCGTTAACATTCAACTCTGGAGAAAGCAAAAGGTAGTGGCAGCACTAATGCCATCTGGAAGAGCATGAACAAAACAAATCGTTCTGAGACATAGATGACACCCCATGTTCAGATAGGCCCTGCTGAGAGACAGCATGAACAATGAACCTTATAATGCCGCTCAGTATCATAACAAAATAATCTCTCCGTTGTTTTTATAAGGTGTCTACGTATTTCAAGATTCAAACTTTGTAATGTTTGATCAACAGTTAGTCCAACAATATATAGGTTTAGTGGCACAAAAGTGGTATTCATAGTTGTCACGGCGTTATCTAGTCGCCGCCTAGGCGTCCCGGCGGCAGGAGGGGGACGCCAACATAGCTCGCCTCGACTAGAGGGCGTTAGGCAATCGCCTAGATGTCCAGTCGAGGCGGCGGGCGACTACGCATCGTGGCGGCCTAAGAGGGATCCAAACACGTTTCATACCTAGGCCTAGGAGACCGAGAGGGAGAAACCCTAGTGCCGCGCCGCCTCCACCCCATCCTCATCAGATCTGGCGGGAGAGTAGCCGAGCCACGCCGACGCCGCTCCTCTACTCCGCGTCACTCCTCTGCACCAGGTATGGGGGTTGGATGGGGGAGGGAGATGGGTAACGCAATGGGGTCGGGGCTCGATTAGGGAGGTGATGGGGGAGGGGGAGCTCGATTGGGGGGAGGCGATGGGGGAGGAAGAGCTCGGTGGGGCTCAGGCGGAGGCGTCAGGGTCGAGGTCGGGGAAGGAGTGTGCGTGTGCCCGGCCTTCGACAACAGCACCCATCGAGCGTACAAGTAGCATGAGCAACAATATTGTAGCAATAGCAATGTAGCAGTCGTTGTGCAATAGCAGTGGTAGTAGCAGTAGAGGTACTATGGTAGCACCGTAGTAGCAGACATACTTAGTAGTAGAAGTTGTTTGTAGTTTAGTTAATTCCATGTCATATGAGATATTATTTATTATTTAGTTAATTCCATATCATATGAGATATATTTAGTTAATTCCATGTCATATGAGATATTATTTATTATTTTCATCGTCTAATCATCGCCTAGGCACTCCGGGCTCGCCATGCCTAGCCGGACCGTCGTGACAACTATGATAGTATTATTAGATTTGTATTTGAAAGTACTTTTGTGATAACCCGAGGGGGTTATCAGTTTAATTAAAGAATTAATTAAACATTAAAAACAATTAGGCAAGATAATAAATTGTAAGGATCAAAGAAGTGCCGTCAGTCCCGCAGTGAAAGGTATCGCTCATCGAGGTACCCGACCTGTCCGGGACCCAGGTGGCCCCTCTCACTAGTTTTCGGGTTCATCATTCGGCGCTTTAGAATTTACATGGTTCGATATGCGGGTATCGTTAGCAAAATGCGTAGAAAATGACTGTAGTGCCCTTACGAGCAATAGAAAGCAGCAAGCAGCCAAGGGCACAAAGGTCATTAGCCAGCATTGCCAAGGCCATAAAGCCAGCTCTTGCCAACCAATAGCCAGCCATTCGACCAGAAGCTTCCAGCACACAAATCGAGAGCCACAACCAAGCAACCAGTGCTTGTGTTCATCCAAGAACACAATCCAAACCGAAACCAACCAGAAAGGGCAGAGAAGCCATCTAGGAGAGGCGATCCAGGGAGCATCCACAAGGGGGAGGTGGAGATCACCAGAAGAGAAGGAGGCAACCCGAAGCAAGGTGGAGGCATCCCGAAGCCAGGAGCCAGCATCACCTCTGCTACCTGCCATCAACCCCATTGCGACCAACTAGCTGCATCCCCACCCATCCAGGTGCACATTTCCCTAGTTTGGCAGTAGCAACCGTATAGGGTAGAATATGCAGGTGATAGATCGGGTGTTGCTCTCATAGTCTCAGTAGTTGGGGGTAAATATTAGTGTAGCATCTCTGTTCTTGTTTCAAGCCAACCCCAACGTTCATCATAGACCCGAAATCAAAAGCAAAATCAATAAGCAAGTCAAACAAAAACATGAAAATGAATGCGGGTAGCAAACCCTAGAAGCTGCAGTGGGGGGGATGAGCTGCAACCGAGCCATAGGAGGAGGCGGCGGACCGCGTCGGGTGGAGCCGCAGCTGGCGCAATGGCCAATGCGAGGTAGCCTCACCAAGGGAAGCCGAGTCAGAAGCGGGCCGAAGCTGGTTGGCGTCGAGTCGCAGTGAGGCATGCGCGTCTGGCACGGCCAGAGAGAGAGAGGAGGCGGCCGAGAGGGCGGCGAGAGTGAGGAGAGAGGCGGCCGAGAGGGGGCGCTGAGTAGGAGGGAGCCGACGGCAGGAGGGAGAATAGGAGGGGAGGAGAGCAATCAGCCAAGGGGATGGAGGTCAAGAGGCGTAGGGCCGAAGCAGCTTTGGCTCAGTCGGCCAGAACCGAGAGAAGAGGGCTTCGGCCAGAAGCAAGAAGTGCAGAGAAAGGAAAGAAAAGAAGAAAGGAAAAAGGAAAAAGAAAAAGAGAAGAGAAAAAGGAAAGGAAAGAAGAGAGAAAAAGATGAAAAGGTAGAAAAATAATCTGTCCGCAGATCGCATCGATTCCTGGAATCGATTTGCGGATCGTGTAAAAATCGTCAACTCATTTTATTTATAACTGCTATGCCAACTAAAATTGAACGACAGTGCATAATGGGTTGGACGCCAAATTGAATGAATGAAACTAAAAGCCTTAGTGTATTCTGTTGTTTCAGGTCTCAACCTGAACCGTCCCGCCAATCAGAACCCACCTTCGAGCGAGGTCAGACCGATCAATATTATTCCAGGCAAGATTATTTGATCATCTCTTCTGAAAAGATTTTAATGTTTTCGTATAATTCATATATCATCACTGCATCAAAATTTACTTTCAAAACTGAAAATGTTGAATCGGATGTGAATGATGGTGGTGTGGTGATATGGAAATGAAGAATGGAATGATGTTATGGTGTGGAAATGGTAAATGGAACCGAGTGGCGGTTCTGGAAATGGTTGTGTTGAAGTTTGGGGTCCACGAATGGAGTCGTGGACCGGTTATTAGAAATAATTATGGTGGGTAGAGGGTGCCAAGAAAAACAGGAGGTGCCTGTGCCGGTGGGGCCCTCTACATAGGTTATAACATAAGGTCAAACTCCTACACTCGAATAATGAGCCGTATTTCAGTGCCAACCATAGCGAGATAAATCGCTGTCAGAAAAGGTTGTCCTATGAAAGTATTATGATCTCCACAGTGGGTACGTTAATTATGGTCGAGCTGGGAAATGCCGGTATGCCCCAGAGGGACCGTTAGTGGAATGTATAAGTAATGAAGATGGAATGTGTTAAGGCGATATTTGAAGGTGGTGGTGTCTTGTCGGAGGCGTTTGAGTACAATCAGATTCATGGTGTGGGATGACCTAGTTGAGGCTCCCACCGAGTCTGTGGTTGGAGATCAAATACTGGATTAGCGATAAACGTTCTGAAGTCTCTCATGTGGAGACCGTTATGGGTAAAGTGGTACGAACCTGCGCAAGGTCTAAAATCTTGAATTCAAGCCTGTCTCCTGGATTGGAGGCTACGGAAGCTAGTCTGTCTCATATACGGGTGCTAGTAGTAAATTTTCAATAATTATAACTTCCAACCTTTAAAGAAAATCAAAAACTTAGTTTTTGATAAAAACATAATTGGACGAAAGGATTGGATGGATGGAGAGAAATCATCATGATGCATCTGTTATATAATGCTTGCTGAGTACGTTGTACTCACTCTTGTATTTCCCCCTTTTCTAGAAGGAGATCCTGATGGATCCGAGTATGTGGATGAGGATGAAGCCTACTCCCAGGATCAGTTCCAGGGTTATCAGGAGGATGGCTCGGAGGGCTATTACTATCCAGACTACTACCAGGAGTACTAGGAGTCTCTATAGGCCTTATTATGCTTCTAGGAGGTATTTAGTGTGTGCAGGCAGTAGCCGTACCCTTTTGCTGTATAAGGAAGTGATGTAATATTATGTAAAGGACATATAGCCCTGCGTGGCTGGTAATGAATATATTGTCATTCAGTCTCTAATTATTGTTCTGCTGCAACATTCTGAACACGGCATAGTAGCCGGTGAAGCATTGGATTCTGCGATATTTTGCCGGTGGCTGTGCCGAGATTCGTATAATTATCTTAGGGTGATGGCAGAGTTATTGTCGCTACTCTAAGCTAATTATGCGGGTCGCCGCAACTTTCATATGAGAATGATTTTGTTGTTATTAACAATTTTGTAAATAGAACTAACTACCAAAGTTCAATTTAGGAGACCGTGACAAGTCAAACCTCACCAGATAAAAATCAATAGAGTAATTGAGTCAAAGATAATCACAAGTTCACAACCTCTGGAATATTTTGTGTTGTTGTGCAGGTTATCAAGCAGCTAATAACTTTACACTAGCAAGCAACTTCACTTCTAACCATTCTCAGGTACTATTGAGCCTAATTTGCAAGATAAGCAACAGCAGAATTTATATGCAATGTATGAGTTAGCACGAAGCACTGCAAACATGACATAGAAATTAGCTCCAAATTGTAAACAATTGAATATATTACCTCTTAAGGAGATTGATGAATATGCAACAGCCACCAAGGCAATTTACTTGTTCCAAGAAAGATGACAAAAACGAACTCTGTGAAAGAGCATGAATGATCATATTCAGTACATCTTCAATGCATGCTACATCTTGGCTCCTCTCGATAAAGGATACAAGAGCTCTTATATCAGCTGGAGAAACTTTTAGCCTGTGAACCAATTTTTGTTGCATTACGAGCTAAAGTCTGCAAAAATGCTTAAATTTTGCTACCATGGGTGTGTAGAAAAAATGAAAAATAGATAGTACTATTTTGAGACATCTACAGAAGAAATCAAAGACAAAAGGGGAAAAAATAGAAAGAACCATGAAATTATCTCCAAAGACATCTACAGAAGAAAGCAAAGACAAAAGGGGAAAAAATAGGAAGAACCATGAAAGCATCTCTAAAGGATTTATTGGAAGGTGGAAGTACTTACTTTATGCTCATTTCGGCTAAACTTAGAAGGAGAAGCCGAAGCTTGCGGATTTCTTCCATGTTAGGTCTCTCTCCAATAACATGTTTGGTAACCGGATGCAGCAAAGGCTTGGAACCAACAACATACCGAGAATCTACCTTTTCCCAATAATATTGGCGCACAATGTCAATAATCCTAGGGAGTCCACATAGTAGTGATAAAAACCTTCCATCGGTTTCAAAATATTTTATCAAAAACATATAAAGATTTCTCTGCACTTCATAGCTTGCATATACCCATATTTGTGGATTCAAATAAATTTGTGAAATAGCATCTTTCAGCAGAACTTTCGACATGCCTGAATACACACAAAAAAATATAAGTGATGTGCAGTTTCTTATTTCAGAGGGAGGGAGAGGGAGATTACCACAGTTCCTTATAACATCAAACATATACTTCACTGCAGAAAGTGTTTTGATATTTAACAGTTGAGGTGTAGCAGATTGAAGCAAGAAGCCCAGAATAGATAATCCGGAAAGAAGATACATCTGTTGTTGATTGGATACATTTCCATCCAGAACAGATGCGACAAGCTCGATGACTTCAGCTGCCAATTTTTCATTCATGACAGATGTATGACAAGATTGCCCACCATCAGTTACAGCATCACAAAATTGAGTGAAGAGAGGGAAAAAAACAGAGACACCACCAACACAATAAATAATATCTTGTGGCAAGCGTCGCGAGCATAACTTTGTCCCGCCCATGATTGTTGCTTCAAATGTACTTTTGTCAGCACTATCAAGTGCAGATGATACACTGAACAAAGTCCTACTGTCGCTAGCCTGGGAGATGGGAAAAAAGGCAAAATATTTTATTAGTCAATCTGAGTTCTTGACTTAACACCCCAGGGCCCAAAATCTGCTCAAGCTTTCCCCCAGAACCCACACACAAGGTAGACTCGGACACATGGCAACACATTTGGGCTTTCATCCTCACTTTGGAGTTAACCCGGAGTTGCTATGCTTGGTTCCATTCGGTTTATATGCTGTCCAAATTCTCTTAAACTTTTCACGTTGGACTAATCCCACCAGTCCACTACTGTATAATACACACATGGGCCACAACTATTTGGGCTGGAGTGTTACACTTGATGAAATAAGTACAATATCAAGAAAATCAGCGAAGAAAACTTAAACCTGTGCATTAAGACCAAAAATTATCTTTGATGAAATGCCATCTCTTGCGTCCAGAATTCCCCTGTATAGTGAATCATCACCATGGAAGGAGTACATATAACTTGGTCCTAGATTATATATGCCCTTTATTTGATCTGAAGAGAGAGCGTCAGAAAACACATAAACTGGGCCCATTTGACCGGTAAAGGCAAAAGTCCTTTCAAACCCAATAGAAATAGGTTCTTCACCAACAGGCATCAATTCTGCAGCGATTGTGCAGTGAGCCATTGCCTCATTGACTTTTGCATACCTGAAAATAGCAACAATAATTTTCAATTTTACAAGCTAAAAATTGGATTGAATAAAAGCTAACAATAACATAAAGTAAGACTACATGTTAAAAAAAACAAGATTATCTTTTATCAATGTAACAAGAAACTCAGGAGCTTCCCCTAAAAAAAAGATACTCAGGAGCTGGTACTTTACTGGTTAGTTTTGTTAAGGGTTGTAGTGTAATGTGTCAAGGATTGTAGTGTAGTATCATGTATAGGTTAGGGGTAGTTGTGGTATTGTAGTCTTAGTTTAGGGTTAATCTCTTGTACTCTACATATGTGCCCCTAACATATACATGATACTACAGTACAACCCTTGCATTACTACCCTTAACAAGTTTTTAGATGGTATCAGTTCCCTCTTCAAACATTTGTGCAAACTAGTGCCTTTTCTCCTTTTCAACAATGGGTATAAAAATAACTCTGATATCAAATAAGTGTTGACATTGACTTGGGCATGGTCTCTAAAGTACATATTTGACCATTATTCCATTAAATGATAGCAATATGCTAATAAACGTATTGAAAAACAATATTATGTAAGCAATTTTCCAGTCAAAAAAATATTGTGTAAGCAGTTTTGATGACAAATATAATGATATTACAAGTAGACAATCTAAATATAAATAGATGTGTGTGTATTAGGCCTCAAAGTTCAAAATATTTAATTGCCTAAGTTCTAAAACAACACTCTTTAGTAAGGGAGTAACAATAACAAAGACTAGCACCATGAATGCAGCAATACTTTATGAATTGTGAATTTCAACTGACACACAAAAGATTGAAACTTTTTGGAATTTCTAGACATGATTATAAGAGAGAGAAAAGGATTTTGTAATGAAAAATAGTAGGATTATGGTTCCGTTTTCCATTGTACTGCATAGACAAAGCAGCCATAGAAAAGTAGCTGTGCAAAATAATAACTTAATAAGTTAATTTGTCAAACAACCATTTTATGGAAGCAGTTTCTTAAGCCTACTTATTTCAATTAATCCCACGTGTAACCTACATGATTTTCAGCCAAAGTTAACATTATTGGATATTATGAATGCAGGATTATTTGCTTACCTACACTTCTCAGATGATACTAGCTCCCCATCTACATAACACCTCAGCTGGCTTCCTCCGGAGAAAGCCCTTCCTATTGTATGAGTAACAGAAAGGAATTTCCACTCCTTTGGTGGGAGCTTGACTGGTAACAAAACACACTGATGTTTTTGATTGATGGACTGCCAAAACAGGGAAGACCAGAGTTTAGCATAGGATATAATTGCAGTGAAAACGACAATTTCATGTTCTGCTGAGTAAGATATTTAAAGCTCCTATGGGGAAAACAAGTACGAAGTACCGTCATGATCTGGAAAGCCTGCTGTCCAGATTTGGACCAAAAACTAAATGGTTTCTAAGAGAAATAAGTTCCTTTTACTTCCTTGAACTTTCACAAAAATCCACTTAACCACCTAAACTAAGGCTGGTTTGAGAGGTGGTTTTGCCATGGTGAGGGGTGATGTAATCTAGGTTTGCCACATGGGCTAACACATGGAGAGCAAAGCAAATAAAAGAATTTCTTCCTCTGTCCACCCAAGATGAGCTCAGGCTTGTCGCTGCGGCCCACTGGCATCCTTGACACCAGTGAGCTATTCGCTGCCTTATTCACCAGTGGGGACATAATTGCAAGAGAGAGAGAGAGAGTTTTGGCCAGCATTGTCTTTTTCAAGCTGACATGTATTTGAAGTTTGGGAGGGTACAATATCCAGTTTTGTAGTTCAGGGGGTTAAATGGTCTATTGTGAAAGTTCAAGGGAGTAAATTGGAATAATTCCTATCTAAGCTAAATTGCATTTTGCATCCGCACATTGTACAATATAGATAGAGAATTGCTCAAATGAAATAGATCAACCTCCATAAATAATTAGTCATAACTCATAAACATCGTATGGAAACTATAAGAAAGAGCTGAAAGTTCTTTAAACGGGAATCGGCGCGATCGTGTATTGAGTCAAATGCTTAATAAGCTCAAATCAGCCACATAAACAATAGAATCTGATCCATCTAGCCAATCACAAGCCGCATGTGTTTAAAAGATGGTTCAGTTGAATTGAGGGGATTTCTTCAAATTGCTTATGAAAGTAGTTAAATTTTCCATTGAAATGTAAAATTCCACATATTTGTGTTGAAAGCTGGAAGTTCGATAAGTGGTGTTGAGAAAATGATCAATTGATGTAGTCAACATGATGATTGTTTATAACTACATAGGCCAAATAAAGATATAGGTACAGTTTTATTCATACCCTAATTAATAAAAGGCATAAATCTAATAAATTATTTCACAACAATAACTACCATTTTATGAAGTATTTGATTTGATAAAAAAAAATGAGGCAGAAAATCACCATTACCTCATATACTATAGCACTTTTGCTAAGCACTGCTGAGCACCCCTTTCCATCTTCCGTGAAAAAGGAGAAAAGGCCCATCATACCATTTTCTGGGAAGTTTTCTACCCTTAACCAGCATGAAAATGATAAACCTCTATTGTAAGGCCATTGAAACGGTGATTTTATTTCTATACCCTGCCAAGGGAAAGGAAAGAATGTCAGTTAGTCACCACATCAAATATTCTACAACATAGTAATGGTTGTGACACAGAAAAAAATTAAAAATGCACATAAAGATGAAACGAACAAAATGATATTATTGGCAGAACACCGTTATCAAAAGCAATTAAGCAAGAAATGCCAACATAATTAACTCTAGAAACGTTCGTGTAGAAACAGGAAGAAAAATGAAAAGGTCATTTAATAAAAGGGAACATGTGCCTAGAAACTTTCAGCAGACAACAAAATTTATAAGATTAAAAAGTCAGCATTTCAAAAAAAATACAGTTAGGGATTTTTTCGGAAACATCTGCACAACTTTTTTTTTCGGCGGTTGCATACCCACATCTTTTTGGTGGTGCCAAACTCCCCCCTGAACCCATTTACAGTGTTGAAAAGCTCCCCAATTTTGATCCATGCAAATACCATAAAGTTCAAAACTTAGCTACCCGTTTAGGTATTTAAACTATGGATCACACCAACATAAATTCTAAATTGCTAGATAAATATGACAGGACGCACAGAATCATGGCCACTGAACTCAAAGAAAGCTTCTGGTCCCTTTTCCTTAAGCATGTGACTGAGACTTGTCAAAAGTAAAGAAGTGTGTTTCTGCTTGGCACCAATCTTCTCACAACGTAAGAGCGCAAAGATTTTCCGAATATCCTTGCCACATATACTGTGTGCACCAATTATCTGAATTAACTCTGCAATTTCGACAACCGTGTCATCCTTTTCCTCTATGGAAAACCAATCAAGAAGAAAACCAAGCAACCCTGCTCTGAAACAAGAAGTTCTATTTGTAATGGATTGCTTGAGCAACTGCTGCAAGACAACAAGCCCATAATGCTGAAGTGATGTGCTGCTCTGCCAATCAGAAATTGTTGATGTTACAAAAATTCAAAACATATAAATGAAATTATCAGAGGGTGCTAATCACATCGCTCTGTGTGTGAGAGAGACAGAGGTAGACAACCTTTTGTAAAATGTTCAAAAATAATACAACGACATCTTCATTCTGAATGAATAAATCAAGGAAATATTGTGAGAATAATCAAAGAATGTATCACACCATAATTAAATGAACTGAGCAATGATAACATCATGTTAATAGGTTCAAAGATATAATAGTTACTAGCCTTTATTGTTGTTTTCTCATTGATCTCAAACTTCCCATCAACCAACATGTTAAGCAACGCATGCAAGAGTCTCTCACTTGGCAGCCATTTGTAGAAATCCAATAGCAAGCTCTGTAATGTTTGATAACCCACACCAACTAGCATTCTGAAGGCAGCCTAGACAAGACAAACCAAGAATTTTACTAGCACATTAGACGAAGTTGTTGCATGAATCACATAGATCAAAATGATTACCTTGGATGCATCATTTCCTTCAAGTAATAAGGTTAATGTCTCAAAGATGTTAAGGACCAACTGCTCACCAGTTACCTCATTGAAAGTTCCATTCAACAAAGAGATAATATGCAGAAAGCACCCTCCATCGCGAAATAGATTTTGATAGTACTAAGCAAAATGGAATATCAAAGTATATTTGTCAACATATTATGTCACTAATGGTAGGAAGCAAACACTATTTTCATTTCATCTACCATATGCAACATATGGAAACCTAAACCTACCATGTGATCCATCATTGTGATCTCTCTCATGCTGACCAGTAGATCAATTAACAATTCCGCTTTGACCTTTTCTTTTTCATTTGCTTGTGTGAAGTTCTCTAAATATTTGGAGCATAGCTGCAACTTTGCTGCATGATCTTGTGTTGATGATGGAGGCAACTGGTTACAATAAATTATTACAATATTTTAGCTCAAAACATTACTAACAAGATTAACAGAAAGATAATTTGAGATACACAATTTTACCCTAAATAAGGCAAGAACCTGCTCCAGTACATGCTTTCGGAAGTTCTCTTCTTGGAATAAGTTGAATAAACACTCAATACAACCAGCATTGTGCAAAACTAGAAGTCTCCCATTGCTAGATATAGTGACATATTCCTTAAAGAGGCTCAAAGCTAATTCTACACATATAAGAGCATGCTCAGTTCTCTTCTCCGGCGAAGTCATTTCAACATTTTTTATATGGGAGCCATCTCCATTGATGATAACATCAGGACGAGGCAGATTGCTGAAATTTTGTTCTTGTGCTTGATGGCATGCAGCCTTAAGGACTCTAGTAATTACATCCAAGGATTTAAATGAAGCTAGAGTTTGTTCTGTGGCGAGTTGTAGGATGACACGAAAGCATTTAAGAAGAATGCTGACCACCACAGGATCAGAAATGCAATGTTCAAGTGCATCTAGTAGTGCTGAGCATTCTGGCTACAAAGAGAGAAAAAAAGAATAGAAAGCAGAAGACTTTTAGAAAGAGATTCAAAACAAAAAATAGCATTTATTACTGATAAAAAAACGAACTTATAAGGTAACATAAGAGAAAAATAGTTACCAAGTTATCTGTGTTTTCATTAAGTGTCGCAGCAAACTCCAAGAAGGAAATAGCTTCCATTTGAAGAATGTTAACATCAGTTCGATATGAGCTTTCAGAATCAGTTGATTTTCTATTATTATTAACATCGTCATTTTGAATCTCTGTAGCAATATGAAAACGGATTTCTACAGATGACCCAAAGTAGAAACAATTCTCTGAGAATATCAAGTCCCATACACCTTCCTCTCGAAAAGCTGTGAGTAGAGCTGGTGCTGAAGCAAGAACCCTTCTAAATGTGCGGATTATGTAAAGTTGAAGGGTTTTAGCTAATATCCTGGAGCATGAGCCACGTTATACAGGGAACAATTTGTCATCAGGAGTTGAGGAATAAAAATATATACTTTCAAAATTTCAAGTATACAGATCTTCAATGACTTGAACTCAGAAAACAATCACGTACAGCAGTTGCTGCTGCATCATACTAATCCATTGAACAGGTAAAAGTTGCAATGTACTTCAGAAGATTTCTAGTCACTTGATGATTATCAATTAATATGTTGGAGTTACCATTGATTGAAAGACCGAGTGTTGCATGTTAGAATTTTTAATAAACCCCCATGGTTGGGCAAATATATCTTAGCTTCAAAAAAATCTTCCGTGAAGAAAAACGAAGCATCTTGACAGCAACAAACAAATCAATAAAGCACTACAGTTAACTATTCTAGTTGGAAAGGAGATTATTGGCAATACATAAAAAAAAATCTTACTTTATATGGTTCGGCAATTCGGTTTCACTAGCACAAGCTTTGATGCATAGAAAGACTGTCAGAAGAACCCTTATGATCCATCTCACAGATTGCTCCCAATATGCTGATGGGATGGATAAAGAAATTTGGCTGATAGCAATTTCATCGGAGCAGTATTGTATATCCTTTGAAGGAAGAATAAAAGAGCAAAGTGCAATGCTCAACTTTACAGAGTAGTCATTCCATTCAGTTATATCAAGAAAATGCATTGGACCAGAGATAGAATCTAATGCGAGTGAAGGCCTGGTGTTATCCCTTTGACGATGAAATTCCTGAATCATAAATGCAGGCCAACAGATGCAGTTTGCAAATTTATGCACCCGTCCACTTTCACATAAAAATTGCAAATTGTTGACATTGCCAAATCTGAACATCAGTCAAGGACCCAATATGGGAAAAATACAGAAGCAGTATATGAAATCAAAGTTCAAATACAATACTAAATTCTTCATTTTCATTGTAAGTCGGATGTGATGACTAGTACATCTGTTTGTCCCCATAATATCACTAGATTCTTACTTCAATTAAAGGTTGGCACAGCGTATTGATATTCTGGAAGTTGCAAAAGATATTATAATTGCCTATGATAAGTAGTTTAGAGCACAGGATACACTGCCTCACTCAGAATTTCCAAATATAGTATCTGGAGCAGAAGAATTTCACCCCTATAAAAAGCACAGTAATGTCAGAACATAAAAGTGGGAATGGAACATAGAAGGTGAAAGTGAGCACCATAAACCTGAATTATTAACATAGCAGCTTGTCATGGTAATATATCATTGCGGATGTTTTAAAAACCAAATTGTTTGTTGCAAAATTTTCGCATTTCACACATTAAAGAGCTTGCAAAAATGCCTAAAAGCTGATAAACTAATTGGTAGATAGAATTTTCTAAAACTAAACAAACACCAGCCTAAACAGTAAGTCCAATGTACAGTTTAAAGAAGTACAACTATATGTTCCACACTTTCAACCATTCTGCTCTATAAATTTGCCAAAAAAAAAAGATATTAATTTAGAAAAATTAAAATCGTAGATGAATAAAATAAATTGAAATAGAAATTCCAAAAATGGAAATGTCAAACTTAAAATTTTAAGTTAAATTGTAGTTGGCATTTCGAATTTGGATCTGTAGCTTTTACGTTCAAATTATTCTTGTGTCAAATTCAAATTTAGTGCCATTTTCAGACGTTAACTTCAATGTAAATTTCAAACCAATTTTTGCTGAAGCGTCATTGCAGTTTGCAATACAATTTTAACTTTGATCTGGAAAATTCTTGGGTCAATAATTACTTTTCACCATATCCAGAATATTTGCAATTCTGGGCACAATAATAGAGTAAAAGGAAAGGAAAGCATAAAATGCTAAACAGAAGTACTCCATGGCGCTGACATGTACACCTTTCATCTCTTGAGATAGATGAATGCTTCGAAACTGAAAATTTACTAGAAGGAAGTCCTAGTCCATCCAGTAGAATTTCCAGCCCACGAATGCTTCTGAAATGATTCTGCGCACGGGTACCAGATATAGTCGATCGCAGAGTGCACAAAGTGATAAAATGAAGTGAGAGATCAGCCCACTGCTCTTTTAAATTCAGTCTTTGAATGACCCGTAAGAGTTCTGCAGTAACACTTCTATAATTATAAAATAACAAAAATTATAGAAATTCAAGAATAGCCGATATGATGACATCGTAAATTACAGATGGATGCACTGGCAAACATCTTCGCATATGCACTGCTTGTTGTCATGCTGCTTATGATTTATGAGGTTATTGGGACAAAGAATGACAACAGAATTATGATTTCCTTTTCACAGCTCACTCCCATTAAATGATATCATTTGTTGGTGTGTTAATAACAACAAAATTTAAATTTTTGCAGCTTATCTTTTTAAGAGTATCCTTTCCACACGCGTGGTAGCGCGTTAAACTGCATAGCCGTGAGATGGCCTCGTACATGGCAGTAGGCCTGATGGAAACCAGCAAAGCTAGCTCAGTGGGCCCATCTATTAATTAACCACAACTCACATGTCCATTAGCAACTTAAGTGGGACTTTACGTGATTGTACTTTTTTGTTTTGTTACCTTCAAATTACCATATCTATTTAACAATTGTTCAATTTGCGTTTCGTTCAAGCCATTGTGATATATACAGCAAGCTTGACAAAACAACACCCATATTGTATATGTTTTAGAGACATAAGAAGTTGAATTTTACAACATATAGTTGTCAGCCCCACCAAACAGTTGCCTCCCGAACAAATCGTTCATAGTTGCTTCAAGTAATAGATAGTTGATAGCAAGTAACATGTGGATTTGCTACATAGTAATATCTAAAGTTGCTAGCAAGTAACGCATATAGAGCTACCACTAGTAATTGCCTACATGAATGAATATATGGTAGTTTGTACCCTGTTTATCAGTGAGTTGTTACCAGATTTTTATTGAAATTGC
The DNA here is from genome assembly GCA_036346275.1 of Otatea glauca. Classification (NCBI taxonomy): domain Eukaryota; kingdom Viridiplantae; phylum Streptophyta; class Magnoliopsida; order Poales; family Poaceae; genus Otatea; species Otatea glauca. Next base: position 61,142,778 of record CM070721.1, read on the forward strand.
CAGCTAGTTTTTTCCTTAAAGGTGTGAGTTGCTACCTAATTTCTAGCGAAGTTGCTCACTAGGTTTTTCCTTCAAGGTGTAAGTTGCTACCCTCATTTTTCAGTGATTTCTACCTGGTATTCTTTTGAATGTGCAAGCTGCTCCATGTTTATCAGTGAGTTGCAACCAGATTCTTAGTGAGTTGCTACCCGATTTTTCCTATGAGTTGCTACCGATTTCATTGAAGTTGCTATCTAGTTTTCCTATGAGTTGCCACCCGATTTGAGTTTTCCTGTGAGTGGCTACTCTATTTTCATTGGAAGTTCTCTAGTTTTTCTGTGGGTTCCTAGCCGATTTTCATTGAAGTTGCTACGTAGTTGTCCTATGAGTTGCTACTACCCGATTTGAGTTTTCTTGCGAGTTTCTAGCCGTTGCATCAGGGAGATTTGCAAGGTAGTAACATATAGAGTTGCTAGTAAGTAATTTTAGATCTATCACTATTAGCCGCCAGCATAAATCGTTGATAGTTGCTATCAAGTACTATAAAGTTGCTAGCATGTAACATTTAGAGTCATTATCAATATAGGATTACTGGCAAGTTGCCACGCCCTAACGATTTGATCATGTAGCCGTGGAAGGTAGACAGCGGAACTGGTTTGCGCCCAGGTACTGTGGCTGCAATTGTGAATAGAAGGAGGATGCGTAGGAGACAGGGAAGAGACAAAGGGGATTGGGAAGATAGAGATTAATTCTTGCTTGCCTCTATTCAATTACACAATCCCCTTAGAGGGTATCCTAACATCATTAACTACAGATAGACTCGGACTCAATTTCCCTAAACAGACTCGAATTGAACTAAGACTCTTTGAACTTCCTAACTTAAAAGGCAAGCTAAAGGATGCCAACTCTAAGTTGTGCCATCCTGTTCCTATGCGTTGGCACCAGAGGATATCACCCTACAACATTGACACTAATACCAAGTCCTACCATGACACAAACAGAATGTAAATCAGACCATCAGTTAATTGTAACGAGTACAATATGAACAAGTGCGGCTAAACATTATTGCTTCTTTAATACATCTCAAGCATGCTTGTTACGGCGTTGCTGGCTGGACACCGTAGGTGCTCGCCTCGCCTTGGAGATCTAGGCAGGTACCTAGAACAGTGTGGCGTCCACGGCAAAGCTCTAGGCGACCGACTTGGCCAGCTGGATAGGGTAGGGTCAGATAAATCGCAGGGGATGGCTTCGTGGAGACGCTTCGTGGACGCTCGGCAGAGGATGACGCAATGACCTCGAGTGCTCCTTCAACCCTAGCCACCGCCGCCCCTGATTGCGCCGGACACCGGCCGCCGAGGAGCTCCCCTCCCTCCTCCACTCCCTGTGGCGACGCGCTCCCTTGCCTCCTCCACTCCCTGCGCCTGTCGCCGCCCGCCGGTGAGCTCCCCTGAGTCCCCTTCTTCCTTTGCCCTCTGCCCTATACTGCCTTCTGGTATGTACTGCTAATCTCGTCTTAATGTCACTCGCCGTACCTCGCCCTTGAGGACGCCATGGCGTCCGCCTTGACACCTAGGTGTCCTAGCGCTTGGCACTCGCCGTGGTCGCCAGGTACGCCTTGACAACCATGATCTCAAGGCAGAGGAATAAAAAGGAAGACAGCTAGGCTTATGAGGAGAGAAAAAGGGAAGCGTCAGGTGTGGAGGCGTGAGGAGAGAAAAAAGGTAAGTGAGGGGGTGGTTATGCGGAACGACTACACACTACTGGTCGTGCATTAGTCGCATCTTTTTTAATTATCTAAATTTATTACTATTTGGTACTTCATGGTCAAAAGACTGAACTAGAAGTGTGGTTTCTTCTACCAAAACAAAGCTAACTTGAATAATCACTGAAGATTGCAGGCAATGTCCAGGTCCTTTTCTGTTCTCGAGATCCTTTCACACATCAGGATTTTCTCACATGCATGCTCTCTTTAGTTTCAAAATTCCTAAATAGAGATCATCGATGACAAGTAATTAGCATAAGCCTTCTAATAACCTACCTTTAATCATCATCTTTGATACTTCTCACAATCTGTTGCCCATAAAATAAAAACCATGAAATGAACTTGATTTACTAGTCACCTTAGTGAATGTTTTGAGTGAACAGAACTTGTTTGACAATCTAGTAAAGTAAAAAACTACTGCATTAATGTAACATTGTAAAGAATTGTGTGCCCAATCACAAATATGCTGTATTATAGTACTGATTTCAATAAACAGCTAAAAGGGCAACTTTACCTACTAACAGATTGACACCACCAGCTTCCATCACAAGAACAATAGCCTTTTGCTGCCAATGTCGAAGTGCATCAGGAATGGTGCTTTCTGGAGTACTTGGAGTAGATTTAGCCAAATGACTGCTTGATAGTGCATGCTTAGTGGTATTGACAAAATGGGGAATCCTTGCAACAGTTGGATCCAACTTCATGAAGTTTGAAATTATTGTGATTATGCATATGAGTATCTTTACCATCATCCTGGTATTTTCTACTGCGTGACCTGAAGATTGGTCATCTACAGCAAGCAAACTGTTTAAGGTTTTGAGTTGAACAACTGCAGCTGAATATTCCAAAGATGAAAAAAGTCAGGCAGATAATAATTCGCCAGAATAAGACTCAAGGAAACATAATTAAGCTAACAAAAAACAACGCCACCATCGGAACATCTAGTAAGGAAAAAAAGAAATAACCATTGAACTTAGAACAAGTAAAAAGACCGGAAAAAGAATCCAGCACCCACAGAGAATATTTCTTAGAATGAGTGACCAGCACCTCAAGAAAATTCCTACCTTTCAATAGAGAAATAACCTTCTGCACACCACCATAATAGCTAAATACTCTACAGTTATGCACAGAGCGAGTCAGAATTGTTAAGCACTCCAAAACATGCAATCTTTCAGTGCTTAATCCCAGGGTTTCTAGTTGCTCTGAATGGTCCGGAGAAGATTCTGGACTGCTGCCACCTAATAATGCAATATACAAACAAATATGATCTCATTTATCACAGTAGATGACAAAAGAAATATCAGTATCATAAAAAAAAAATCAACAATCCTCACTTCCTCATCCACAACTGAGCATTCTAGGCCAAATACAGTGCTGTTTGCAAATAAATGTTGATGCCCTTTTGTATGGAATCACATTGATTAATGCTAAATTTGGTATTGCGCTGGCATTTCAAAAGCAACTTTTCCTATTTTGGATATAATAACTACTTTAAACCATATTTTTAGAGATATAGCAGCAAAATCTTATTGGAATCAGTAAAGGTTCCCATAACTAAATAAATCCCACAACGGAACACAACATAGCACAGCACAACAACTGCAAACTAGCCCAAAGTGCACTGACTCGACAAAATAAGCCAAAGGTGTTCGACAAATGGAATAAAGCTGAATAGTTGCTACTTGCTAGTTCACTAGTTCACAAATGGAATAAAGCACATCAATGACCTTAGACTACATCCTCCTAATTTAACTAGATTAAAGGCATATGATAAAAAACAAGGGAAATTTTATTTCTGCCACTAAGCGAAGCTTTATTCTTCCTTTTGCCACTGAAAAATGCACTCTCTTGTTTCTGCCAAGGGTCCGTTACCTCCCTCCATCTCTTTCTCTGTCTGCCATGGCTATCAAATTATGTCTGTTACAGCATAAAAGGCCATTCTACCCATCCTCTTTTCTAGCTCTGGAAAGAATAAGAGGGGGGGAAAAGGAAAAATAGTGGTGCCTGCTGCTGAAAAGACCATTCTACTGCCGCCACCACTGCCGACTTCACAAGGCTCACTATCAGTCATTGACTCACTAAATCGTTGTGGTCCCACTGTCACTCACCTATGAGTACTTTGCTTTTAATTATTGACAAGTCAACTGCAAGTGACCTGACAGAGTGGCAAAAACGTAAAGGCCCGTTCGGAAGGGCTCTAGCTCTTGCTCCTCCCAAATTCTGCTCCGACTCCTCTTGATTCTGATTTTATGAGGAATCAAGAATAGTTTCTGAAAGTGTTCAGCTAGCTAGTTGGCTCCAGATTCGGGAGAGAGGGAAAAGAGGGTACCTCAGCGGCGCGGGAAGCGGGGAGGCAACGTGGGGAGGCACGAGGAGGCGGCGGTCAGCGTGGGAAGCGACCAATTCGGCGGTCGATGCAGGGAGGCTGCGGCCGGCGCGGGAGGCGATCGATTCGGCGGTCGGTGCAGGGAGGCGATGCGGGGAGGCGGCGGTCGGCGCAGGAAGCAAGGAGGCGGCACGGGAGGCGACGCGGAGAGGCGAGATGGGAGGCGGGAGGCGGCGCCGACGAGGAGGCGAGCAGCGGCGCCGACACGGAGGCGGCGGGCGGCGCTCCACGTGGGAGGCGGGAGGCACGACGCGGGGAGTGGACGAATTCTTGCGGGGAGCAGGCTTGAGGCCGCTCCTCGCCTCGCGTGTGTTTTGAAGAATCGCTCTGACGGGATCCCGATTCTCGAACAAGGGAGCCGAGGGCGTTCGGTAGAGCCTGGCTCCTCCGGACGAGAAACCGAGAGCCGGAGCTCTACCGAACGGGCCCTAAGAGTGCATTTTTCAGTGGAAAAACAAATAATAGGGCTTTGCATAGTGGAAAAAGCAAAAAACAAAATCAGGAAGTTACAATCTTGTCTCAACACATAATTCCCAACTTCTACAACCTTTTTTCCTTGACACTGATATGGTCATTTGGTACAACTATTATCAAACTCATATATTGGAAATCCAAAAACATTGGTGCCCATCTTTTAGCTTGGTGAGGGCAATATTGCTCAGTACCATCGCAAAGATCACGGAGTTGGAAAATACCATCCAATGTGTCACTGACAAGTGCACCCGGGTCCCACATGTCATTCTCACAACCGTTGGTATTTTCCAACTCTTGTAGTCTTTACAATGGTACTGAACTAAATACTTACAGTTAGGGCAATATAATGGTACTGAACTAAATAATTCTAGTTATATACTTTTGAATCTCATGTTCAACAGAACATTTCAGATACTTTTATGAACATAGAACAGTAGGTGGGGAGCTTACATAATACCATAAACCACATGCAAAGTAGAATTCAGAAACATTAAAATTCTGGGTGAAAAATATCACATGGAAGAAAAACTGCTGGCGTATCTTGCGATAGAGAGTCATCAATACAGTAGTCCACTTACTCTCAGTGATAGTTGATGTTATTAGAGAAATTTCCTGAATCAGAATAAGAATGACCTGAGAAGGATGCCCTCGAGAGCATCCTACGACTGTTTCATCAGATCCTAATTCTTGATCAATGAACTGCTCAATATGATGTGGTCCCCAATCTCTGAATGTTTGTACAAATTGTAAGACAAAAAATTGCAGGGATTTCTCCTTTTCAGCCTGCATACAAAGAGACACAAAATATAGTACTGCATAACTAGATAATACTGACAGAATTGCTAATGGAATAATTAAATAAACAACTGGTTAACTTATCATAGAGCACAAAGAAATACAGTTATGGCTAATTCTTGACACAAATCCAAAGGTATTTAGAAAACATTCTTGTTACCACTTGTAAGGCTATGAGTTTTATATTTTTAGGAGAACAAAGTTGTACATTGTAACAACACAGGTGTGCATACTTATCATCATTTTAGGAGTAGTTCTAACTCGTGAACTAGCCTTGAAAGTTGAATAAGAAAAATATATTGTTTTGTAAAGCATTCAACTTTGTTGCACACAAGCCAACTATAAGCAAAGTGGGCAAAATGCTTACTAAGAAAGAAGTAAAGCACAGCCAAATCTAATATTAAATTTCGCTTTTGGCTTTGAAAGATAGGTTTGTCTCTTCATACTTTTTGTGTCTTTGGCATCTCTCGTACATTATGCTTGGACAGGAAATTACTCAGTCATGTCATGGATAAAAATCATAGCAGAAAGTAAATTAAGCATGGCTAGTCCTCTAATCCTCTTACCTTAATCGAAGTATGGACACATCTAAGAGAAGTTTGAGATTAGAGTTTTTTTTTCTCTAGTGTAAGATCCTAATTCTAAGCAAAGTTGTTAAAAAGGAAGCTAGCAAGCTTTCAGGGAAATACCTTATCATGGGCTTTCTCATACGTCTGCCAAAGTGTATTTAAGACTCCCTCCTCCGTGCTATCACTAAAATCAGATGACAAATAATGAGGAGAAACATTTTTTGTGAGAAATGAGGATAAACATTTATGCTGATGTAGCACATAAATACCATAGTACGAAAAAATGCCTTAAATACCATTTACAAATAATATGGTAGAATATCATATTTTACGCTTGATGTTCCTGTCTAACCAAAATATTTTGCAATTGCCTAACTGACAAGGATTTACTATGTTGTTCCATGCAATGCCATTGTAGGCATATATTCTCCTTTCATAGTTTCATCTACCTATCCTACTCATCAAATAAGAAGTTCATGGAGTTAAAACCAAGCAATGCACCTAAATCATATTGTTTTTGTGTTATTTGGGGAGAAGGCCCATTGGCCGAGATTCCTGGAAACCAAAGAACCGAAGCTTCATTTAATGATTTTGTATCATTAATTAACATAAAGACTTTCTCCATGGTAGCCACGGTTGCACGCGTCAACATAAATCATATGTACAACCATTTTGAACAAATGCACACAGTAGATTGATTTTTCAGGGAATGGGCCATAGCAAGTTAAAACAACCCCGAATACTAATCGCCACATAGCAGCTCGAAAATAAATCTGATAGCTGGCAACTGAGACAAAATCCCAGTACCACTCTGAATCCACACTGAGTTGCTTCCAACACATCGGCGTCCAAATACGCATTTCTCACAGTACATGAACACGTACAGGCAATTGATGTGACAACAGAGATAGAGAGAGCGAGACATCGCACCCAAAATTTACAAACCACGGCATGGCACGCGGCGCCCCGTGCACTGGAGATTAGGGCATGGGCAATTGGGTATATATGCACCAATAGTGGAGCCCTCGCGCGCCAGACAAACAAGCCGCATTTCCCAATGCGGAGGTCGAATGAACGGATGTGACCAAACATATGTACCTGAAGACGACGCGTGGGGTGGGAGCGTCGTCGAGGTCGGCCGCGGGGAAGGAGCAGTCACCACCACCGCCGGAGCAGGAGGAGGCAGGCGCCGACTCCGACGAGGCAGCGCCACCCGGAGCGGCGGGGGGCGGCGACTTGCGGAGGAGATCGGCGACGCCCCGCACAATGTTCATCGCCTCCGACCCGAGCCTACCAACGCATCACCACCGACGACGAGAAAAACCTGAAGGATTCGATCCCAATCCGCAACGCGATCTCAATTTGTGGGGGTGGGGGGGGGGAGGAACGCGATCGAACGGGGAAATTGCGAGAGATGGAACATTCTGTGTGTGATGTGATTGCGAGTGTGCGTGCGCATGCGACGCGTGCGTCGAGCTCGCCTATGTTTAGACCCGCGAAATGGAGGGAGGTATTGGGATTTGGGAAGCGAGGGGTCGTGCGATTTGGGAAAGGAAGGAGAAGTTCAGGGGGTGTTTTGGAGAAGTTCCCATCAATCCGTCAACTATTTCAAGCTGTCTGCTTCTCCTTCGTGTTTGCGCTCTCCATATGTTTACGCGAAACGAACGAGAAGGCGTATTCATAGAACCATTTAACGTACTGCCGTTCACCTATATGTAACCATAGATATCGATATACGAAGAATTCACCGGCAACATTTTAACTACAATTGCTAAACAAATAGAATAGCACAAACAGAATGCTATGAGTACAGATATCTCAAGTTTGTCGAGAGAATCGGAGCTCAGCAATCTGAACACCCCATGTATCCTCTGTTCTCATCTGATTCCCAGAAAGTTTCAGTCACCCCTTCGTGGCATGAAACTGACCCAATTCAGGTTCAGAGAGGCCTAGTCCGGCGGCCAGAAGCCCGTCCGCAGAGGAGCGCATTTTTCGGGATCGGGTTCTCGTCCCGCCATGAGTTCGCCGGCGAGTAGACTCGGAGGTAGAACTGCTGGCCGAGGTACTGCCTGGCCCAGCTCTCCGACCTGACGTTCCACATCCCCACATTGTCCAGAGGCATGTAAATCGCAGTCCATGACTGGGGATACACCTGAAAAGTAGACCATGTGCGAGCAGAAGGTCAGATGAGTTGCCATTAGGTTATACCCTTAGATCAAGTGCAGGCACAGGTGTTTCTTGTAATGACATGAAAAGAACATATAGCTACTTGTAACTTCAGATAGATAAGTGGGATCACAGTGGTCCACGACGAGCATCTCCATTTAAAATACCTGCAGTGTGTACCGAGCAATCGCATCTCGAAGGTTGTAACTCTGACGGCTTGCCGGTGTCCATTGTCCTCCATCCATCCTGTTCATCCAGAAATGGTTACTCACCTTCAGTCATCGATATGAATCGGTAGCCTAAAACAAGCCCATGATTTGAAAGGATAGCATTAGCAAACACACCCGACGACCCAGAATGCGTAACCGTCAATGTGCCATGACTGTACAAAGTTCTCACTGTTCTCAAAGATGACCTCAACGTAGTCCCGCATGTTGGCTGCCATGACGGCTGTCTGAAGGTAGGCACCACCTCCGGTTGGGTTGTCGGGAATGCTTCCCAGAGTAAACGCACCCTGAATGTTGTAGAAATCAGCAACCTTGAGAGGAGTATCGGTTGGGATGAAGGAGACACTGTTGACTGCATATCTCAGCTTGCCGTTGATGTTAGCCCGTGAGTTGGCAAGTCTGATGGTTCTTGTGGTGTTGACAAGACCGTAATGGTATGAGCCTTGAGGGTTCGGCCTTGGTCCACTCGCTGTTAGATTCCACCTGTTTAGAATAAAGTAACAAAAGGAATCAAAGAGTTACGGAACAAATAATCTTTTAGTACTTGAGAATGATACAGTTATCTCATTACATATGGTCATCCTAAGCAACGTTGTTCAAGTATGATAAAATAACCGAACGCATGAAAATATTTTGAACTGAAACATGGTAGTTAATAGAATGTTCCAACAATATGTCGAAAGGAAAATGTGAGATCATGTGGAGGTCACCCCATGGTGTGTGATGAGCATTTGGCTTTGTTGTGCAAGAGTTGTTGAAGTTTGAGTTGTGTGTTTTTAGTGTTTAGCTTTTACTGTGGTTGTCAGGTGGTAAGGGCTGTCTAATCAGCTATGAGAGGGTAGACAGACCAGCTTTGCCTTTTCATTTGAGTTGGCTAAAGGTTAGTGCGGTCTGACCAGCACATCGGATGCAGTCAGACAGGTGGTTGCCGTGTGACCAGGCTATGGTAGCCGTTTGCTTTTTAGCACAGAGCATGTTTTGGAGTGGGGCTCGTGCAGTCAAACCGGCTAGTTGGCGGTCGGACTGGAGTTGAGTTGGGCGGTGTGACCAACATTGGGTTCACGATCACACTGTTGTCCTATTTCCAAGATTGAGTTTGAGTCGGTTAGACTGGCCAATGGTTGGCGGTCTCACCGCCATGGGGAGATCGGTTAGACAGATTGTTGCGGCCAAAGAACAGCGAGAGGTGTTTGTGAGTGGTTTGAGTGTATGCATGGCAAAGGGGCCATGAGTTGGTTGTGTTGTGTTGCATGATGGATTGCTTTGACTAACGTGAGTCAAGTACATAGAACTTATGCTCGGGAAGGTTGCTTGGTCTTTGGATGTGCAGGTGGCTTAGGTGGCTTAGAGAACATTAGCGGTCAATAGTAAGTGACCGGGACTAGACGGGAGAGCTTAGGCCCGTGCGGTCGGATAAGTCCAAGTGAGGCTACATGGCTCAAGCGGAAAAAACAAAAAAAAATATATAAAAAAGACTAAGGATCGTGAAGAGGTGATTTGGTGCATGTGGTGTGCCAACTGACTTGGTTCAGTGTTCTAAATAACGCCCATTAAGGCCTTGTAAACGACCGTTAAAGCAGTAAAGGTCCCCTGCTCGTTACGTTTATAGGCATTTCAAGGTTTATCCGTTTTATCGGGCCGTTTATTCAGTTTAACGGCCGTTAACGTTTAACAGGCCCGTTTTATCAGACCGTTTATCTGGGTAAAGTTGCAAGATTGCTATATGATATAAAAACATTATGACATACATGAAATGAATGCTAGTTTTGCATTTCATTTCCACTTGAACTTTTCATTCATTCAATTATGATTCTTTAATTACATTCGCATCATGTCATCTTTTTTCTTCCTGTCACCACTATGGACAATTGTTGATAGCCCGGAGTTCTATTATATATGCATGAAAGAAGATGAACTAGATGTTTATTTTGTTACTGTAAACATGTATATATTTCTCTGAATTTTAAATAGTAAAACCATTTACAAGGCCGCTTACCATATAAACACTAAAAGGTGAGGTGAACTTTCATTAACCGTTTACCGTTATTTAGAAAATTGTTATGGTTTGAAACCGATTTTGGTGCAACAGAGCTTTAAGAGCATAAAGGTCCCAACTTTCTTAAGTTCTTTCAAGATCCTTGGTTGGAATAGGTGCTTTAAGATCATGATCTAGCCTTGGTCCAAGTTTCAAGTCATCTAGAGCTTCCATATGAAAGTTGTGTGGTTTTTAGTTTTGCTCAGGCCGAATTTTTAGTGCTGGTCTGAAGATTTGATAGTAGCGCCTAGGGCTGGTAGAAAAGATCGAAGCTCGCGAGCTACTCGAATTCAGCTCGTAAAATAAATGGGCCGAGTTGAGCCGCCTTCCCAACTTTGTATCTTAACAAGTTGAACCTGAGCTAACTCACGAGCCGCTCATTAGCTCGTTAAGGCTCGGTGACTAAATATTCACCATGATGATTTTTAATGTGAAAGACTTTTAATTAGCTGAATATTTAAATTAATGTATGTACATGTAACCATGCTAGATTGGAATGGAATTGTTAAGATTGCTAATCGGCTCCTGACTAATTACCTATGTTTTACTTGTACCTAGATAATTACCTACGGTTTTATTTCTACAGTCCTCCTGTTGCATGAATGTGTTAACGTGTGGCATGTGCTCACGACGTGACTTAGCTTAGCTCCTAACTAATTACCCTAGCTCAGCTCATCTTGGCTCACATAGAGTTTTTTATCGAGCCGAGCCGAGCTGATTTTTCAGCTCGTTAGCTTAACGAGCCTAGCCAAGCTACCTTTGTGGTCAAGCTTGCACGAGCCGAGCCAAGCCGGCTCGATAGCCAACCCTAGTATCACCAACTAAATTTCGGTAGTACCATACCCTTACGGTAGGACCGAATTTTACATGGCGGTAGGACCATGCTGAGGGCTGAAGTTGTGTTTTGCTTGGTTTTTCTTGGAGATTTCATTGTAGGTGCGTAGGCTCTATTATTCATAGATATTAGAGCAAAAGAATTGAGAATTTAATAAGGGAAAAGATTTAGAAAAGGATTTCAATTGTCTCAGCTCCTATTCATCCCTCCTCTAGTCGCCGGTCCCGATCCTACATAAAATTGTCCATGGCATCCATGAGTGGAGCTATACCAATCTTCTTCTGTCAATACTGTTGTATAAATCTCCTCAAGAAACCATTTAACCTGGGATCTAGTGTAGGAACAGATATTTTCCAGGACTTCCTAAATTTCTGAAAAAGGCTTCAGTTGATAAAGCAATAACATAACTGAGCGATATACTAATGTATCATGGACAATCTTACCGAATTGATCTAGCCTGGTTGAGAGACCAATCAATCTCTATTGTAGGACCTGGGGGAGGTGGTACTGCTGCAGGGGCTCCATTTGAGTTGCTGTAATGGAGGATGGCAGTGTTGGTGAGCACGGGGTTGGTGAAGCGCGTCGAGACCACGATGGTGTAATCCTGGGGTAGCTGATCAGCGGTCACAAGGAACGAGTAGGACTGGCCTAGATGGACATCGATCGATGTGTATGTGTTCTGCATGGTGTGTGATCCCTCCACCTCAACCAGGAGGAATGAATGACCCTGAATCCTTATGTTCACTGACGTTGAGATGCCCACATTCGATACCCGAAAACGGTATGTTTTCCCTGGCAAGATTACATCGAGCAAGTTTAGTGCAACTCTGTCTTAATAAAAAAAAATCAAGTACATGTCAGGTATTTTGTTCTGATATACTCTGATAAATTTACCCTGGTCTACTGTAAATCTGTTGCCATTCCAGCCTTGTCCATTTATAAGAAGCCCATGGGGTAATGGCAGGTCATTACCACTGTCCAATATGCCTTGCAAATCCTGTAAAACTTTACTTTTAGTTTCGGTGATGCACCAAAATGAACATGAAGCTGCAAAGGAAATCCCCATTGTTTTCTCTTAACAGTGTGCTTAGATACAGTAAGATATAAGCTTACAGTGTGATTGAGTTTGAACCAGTCACCAGTCAATATGGTGAAATCACCAGCAGGGGGGTCAAACGGAACCGGGATCCTCGAGCGGCTAAGGACCCTGATGCCACCATACCCACCAGCCGCCTTATGGAATGCAAGGGAAGGGAAGTAGTAGTAACTCCCAATTTGATCCTTGAATTGCATGACGTAAGTGAAATTGCCTCCTGGGGGGATCGGGCAGGTTGTACCGTACACGCCATCTTGCCATGAGCTCCTCCTCTGCTGAATTCCTTGCCTACAATGTATGAACCATCAAATATCAGTCATAGACACAGCTATTTATTTCCATGCTCCCAATCATGTTCATGGCATGCAAAATTAACACTGTTAGGTGTCCAACAAAGGTTCCAGATAACCATGAGATCGATGCAGTTACCATTCAGTATGGTCGATTGGTTAATGCATTGTTCATATGGAAGTGCGTGTGTTCTGTCTACTTATTTCTCTCTTAGCCATTCACATATGGCAGGACCATATCTTATGGATCTACATGTCGCTTTCTTATACGAGAAGTGCTCCAACACGCAAATGAGTGTCTCAAGGTGGCAAGAAGTACACTCTTGCCGCACTTCAAGGCAAAAGAAGCCACAAAAAACGCAGCAATCTGCACATGCTCAATGCTGAAACATATCAGGCCCCACTGACACAATTAGGCATTAGTTGTGCATTTGCTCTTTTTACCATTGATCTGTAAGGAAAGCGAAAGCACAAGGAAAAGAAAGGGGGAAAACAATAAAAAGATAAAAAGTGAGCGTGGATATTAGAACAGTATCAGGTTCCGTTAGTTAAACAAATAAAAGGAAGCGATAAACATTGAGACTTTTTATCGAGATACCAAATATAAATTTAGTACCAACAGGTATCAAAATTTCGAAGGATAGAGCTACTAAGAGGTAAATAGATAGAGAGCACTGCTTCAATGCTTTCCCTCTTAATACAGGTTGCACAAATCTTGAAGCAAGCGAAAAGGTAAGTAATCACTATCTACCATTCATTTATACTTTAATATTTATACAACTGTCAAAAGGAAAAACATGAAATCATCTCTCATAGAGTAAAGGTAATTTGGTGGTACATCATGGTCCCTCTCAAGCACCGTAAAAACTCTAATAAACATTATCCTTGGACAGCTCACTCTCACAGTGACATCACAAACTCTGCAAGGTACTTACCAAATCAAGATTTCACACATGAGCCTACTCTAACAAAGGAAATTTAACAATCCACTTGCAATTTTGAGTGTTGGCATGTTCTTCTGTATGTCCAAATTTTAACAACTCAACAACCAGTTCTACTCCCAACAGCAACGTAGCATGTGGGAAGAAATTGATATTTACCCGGGAATCTCAGTAACATATCCAGCAAAAAAACATTAGGAAAAACAGCCGATACATTTTAAGATTTACAGCATGATCTAGATCATGCAAGACTTCTAAAAACATACAACGTGGACAGAAGCACTAAAATGAGCCGACCAACACCATGACCATGCCAGCAAGAATACAACATTCAGAGAGAAACAAGCCAAGCTTGAACTGAACAACCAGGTTAGGTGAGAAACCGAGAGAAAACAGTAGAAGAGAAAGGGAAAAATACCACGACAGGAGGAAGGGGGCAGGCAGGTTGTTGAACACATTGATGACGATGTTGTCGTTGGTCACCGCGTCGATCTGAGGCCCCGGGAACTGCCCGTTGATCAGTATCCCCTGCATCACGCGGCCATTAGCGAATGCAACTCGGTCAGTCACCTCCTCTGACAGTAAAAGGCACACGCAGGCAGCTCATACGAAGAACAGAGCAAGAACAAACGACACAATGTGCATGCATACCTGCTGCTTGACACCGAGAGGGTAGATGTCGCCAAAGGTGATGTTCCAGGTGTAGAACCTGTAGGGGTCATCTCCTCTGACCAGGAGGAGAGAGGATGCGAGGAGGAGGAGGCGGCAGAGAGAAACGGAGGAGGAGGGGGCCTCCATTCTCCTCATCTCACTCTCCTACGAGTACAACTACTATCACTGAACTCTCTCCTGGCTCTTTTATCACCTCACCTCGATGACCTCAGCAGACAAGCTCACTGTACCCGGAAGAGTGTGGAGTGTGCAGGAATCTGATGAGGAGGGGAGAGAGAGAATATAAATGAGGTGAAGATTTTGCAGTGATGAGGATTGGTTGGACGGATGCGTGTACATACGCCTGCTAGATTGGGATGGTGGTGCTCGTAATTTAAGGAGGCGGGTAGTGGTTCCACAATCCGCACGGCTTAAATCTAAGGAGTACGCAGGTTGTAGAGTTGGATACTTGGGTGGCTCGTTTCAGCCTGGTACGCTAAAACCGTGGCATGATTGCATGAATACCTCGACTACTTCCGTCGACACAATACAATTCATTCTTTGTTATCACTACGGTCTCTAAAATATAATTTTTATCACTGTTTTTATTGTAACATCTCTACTACTTCTAATTACGAGTTGGTGGCAGCAGTTCGTTCTCCTTTAGAGTATCTGATTCATTGGATCTGACATGAACGGCTGAGATAGAAAAAGATTTAATCATATCTTAGATGGAAGGATTTTATCATATCTTTTTTAATAAAAATATTATTTTAGCATATCTCTATTCACATGTTCTTACTATGAAAGAATGTTATTCATATATCTTATAAATGGAAGGATTTTCTCATCATGTCCTGCACGAATAGAAGGATATACTCATCATATCCCATAATACGGTAATTCTATCTCATCATATCTGAAAATGCATAGATTAAAATGAAAAAATCACGCAACCAAATCACGTGCCAATCACGAAGATGTCGGGGAGACCTGGCTTCCATTCGCCTGTGTACGTTGCCTTCTACTTTCATCTACTCCCTATTAGAGGGCACCCACTCTCATCTCCAGGAGGACAAGCCGGTCTGTAGTGGAGACACACGCAGGAATGGAAGAGAAGTGAAAGGCTGCGTGCAAGAAGTAAGAAAATTTCCTACAAGAGGAAAGCAATAACTTTCTCCTGTTTCAATGGTAAGGATTGATATCTCTCTACTAATTCTAATTAAGAGTTGGTGGCGATCGTCCATTCTCCTTCAAAGTACTTGATTCGTTGGATCTAACATAAACGGTTGAGATGGAAGAGGATTTAACTCGATAGTCAAATCTCTTCGGAGAAACAAACTTTTTCTACTATTGAAACATAACTAAAGTTAGTGTTCTTTGTAAATAATTTTTTTGTCGCAAATTGAATTTTCGTTGCAACGCATGGGCACATGACTAGTATTTATAAAACCTAACAAAGTTATGAAAGTACTTCTTGAGATAAATCTATACATAAGATTTTCATATATTCAATAAAATATTTAAAGAGATGTAGCATTCCATTTTTTTGAGCTATTTTAAACTTTCCTTATTTTCCAATTTTTTGTGAATTTAAAATTTCCCTCAAGTGTAAGCAAAGCAAATTGAAACAAGTTTTGAAGTTAAAATGAGTTCAAAATAATTTATTTGGGTTCTAAAAGTTTAGAAGTATTTTTGAAAATTTTCTAGAATTTTTCCACACTTATTTGCAATTTATTTTAGCCTTTTCCATTTTTTGGAATTCTTAATTGCAAAAACCTTTTTAATCCTCAAAATCAGCGCAGGCCTGTTTTCTTTCCACTTCCGGCTTGCTTGCCCTGCCCGAGTGCTCCCGAGCCAGCCCAACTCCCTTCATGTTCCGTCGGCCCATCTCCACATCTCCCTCGGCCCAATCCGCCCGCGCCGGTCCGCTGATGGGCGGGGCCCACCCATCAACCTTAGCCGCTTTGTCTCTACGCCGACTCCATCGCCGCACCAGACTCGCAACCGCCGCTACAAAATCCGCAACCGTTCAAGCCATATCCGAGCCGATTTCCCCAGACATCCGCACCTATTTAATGCGCCGCTCGTTCCCCTCTCGTTTCCCGAGTTTTGTCACACGTAGTCGTCGCCAAAACCCAGCTCTAGCAGACATCCTGCGCCGCCGTGCCGAGGAGCTCCTTCGCCGCCGTTCTCCGCCGTCGGTGAGCCTCCACCGCGGCCGTTGGTCCCATCGGGTTCCCCACGTCAATCGCTTTGTTTTGCCCCAGGTCCGAGCCATCTCGTCACTTGTTTGCGCCCGACTGTGCTCATCTTCTCCATCTCCGGTGTAGACGTCGTCGCTGAAGCTTCGCCAAATAAACAAGTGGTAGAACTAGCAGCGTTCAGTTAAGGCAAGTCTTCCTTGATCATGTTGATTCGAAATTTCTAAAATACTTATGTTATTTTAAATTATTGCATGCTTACTTTTATACAATGTATTTTAAATTTAGTTATAGCATTTAGTTGAATTCCAGAATTATTATGATCTCTTTGGTATCAAACAGTATGTACCTTTGTCACCCTAACTGGTATTAGCTATTGTATTTGGTGATAAATATTAGAGTAACATCATACGGTAGAAACGCTTAGTCTAGCTTAATCGTTTCGGTATTATGCTATTAAAGGAATCATATTAAACATTGTTTAAACTCATTTGTGAAGTTGCGGCAATAGGTACATAGTAAAGGCTTTATTGTGATAATCCTAGTCTCAGTCTACAAGGCTAGAGTGTCTGCGGACAGTAAAGGTTGATCACATCTTGTGGGTAAAGTTGTATACACTCTGCAGAGTTAAAATTACTTAAGTAGACGTATCCACAGTCAAGGGCGGGCAATGTGCGCTTTCACATTGTAGAATTTTCTAATTTTGTTTTAAATAAAAATGGTGGTTTGGGAAATTCGTGAGTTGATGGAACTCTTGGGTTATGGTTTGACAGTTGGAACCAGTCATGTGAACAAAACCTGTTTTAGCTGTTTTATTAAAATTCAATTATTACAACTACATTTAGTCAAATGATACTTTATGAATTTACTAGTGTATTTATAGTTGAAACATTGCTTTATACTAAATAAGTCATATTAAGCCTTCGATTGTTTAGCATTGCATATAATTATCATGCATTATGTTTCTAAGACTTGCGAAGTACATTTTGTATTCACCCTTGCAACATTCTAACTTTTTGTAAAGGAGTGTGTATAAGCAGAAGGTGACTACGAATTCTTTGCTTGTCGTTACGATGAAGGCGATCCGATTACCAGGACGCGTACTCCAGTTGATTGCCTGTTGAGCAAATGGATGGGCTTATCCTCCTGCTATTTATCTCATTTTCAATGCTATTTTATTGAACTTAAGCCATGTGACTGTTTATTTGTAATGGTTGGCCATGAGGCTGGTATCTTTTGTTTAAATTACTAATAATTTGATTCGTAATTTAGATGTGTTATCATCACTGTTTTCATTGTGTGCACTAGCTTTTCCTGAACTAGTGCGGTTATACACAGGGTTTTGGTGTGGAAATTCGGTCCCGACTGAAAGTGCATCTAGGCACTTATGTTATTTTGGTGATTAATGACAAACGCACATAATGACAATCTATGTAATTAAGTAAATGCTTAACTTAGTGCTTAACAAATGACAAACCTCTAATATGATTATATTGCTATGAGACTAACATGTTATTGCCTAGTTGAGTATCAGTCTCATCTTTTAGAGGAAAATCAAGTGGGATGGTTAAGCAAAGATAAGGTATGCAATTTTGGTATCTCTTCTATATTTGTTATTGCATTCTTTTTGTGCAAATGCATAGTGAACTCCAAGTAGCAAGTTGATTATATATATGAACATTGGTTCATGTCATATTTATTTGTGCATATATATTCATTTGAGTTCATTATGTGCTTTGTTTTTTAATATGCATGTATTAACTAGAGAAACTTCATATTGCTATAGATAGACTTGGTGCATGCATGTTTTAGTTGTATATCTTCTCATGCAATTCTCTTAGTGAAGTTTAATCTAGTGTTGGATCACATATTTACTCTTATTCCAAATATTATTTGCACATGTACAATTCGTGTATATTCTATCATGTGCTTCATTTAAGTAAAGACTGTGATCCTTGCCATTATTTAATTGATTCATCATATTGGCAATTATCTCTCTAGTGCATATAGATCAATTACATATTCATCATGATGTACTTAGTAGAGAACATTTCTTATGTCAAGTGTTTCCATTTATGTTGTGCTTCTTTATATGAAACAATTGTTGTAATCAATTGTTCACAAATATCAACTTGTTTATATCTATTGAGATTTTGGGACTAATGTCTATCATAAGTGGATTGAAAAGACTTAGGTCCCGTAAGTGTATGATGACCAAGGTATCTTGGAGGATGATCGTTAAGCCGAGATCAACAAGACGGCGGTGTCACCAAGAGTTGAGGACTAAGTCTAGATCGACTTGGCGTGAAGATCGTCAGAGAGGATGATCAAGTCAAGGTTGATAGGACGAGAGTCTCATGAGGTGAATCGAGTCGAGTTGGACAAAGCGAAGATGTCATCAATTATATGGTGAAAGTCTTCATGCATCGACATTAAGAAAGAAGACGGCAAGTGACTATTTCTAGACTTATATTATCTTTGATTTAATTTGAGTCTAAGGATTGCCGTACTATTAAGAGGGATGCGACGTCGAATGACTTTTAGATGTGTCAAGTGCTCAAGTGATCCATCCTTATGAAACTTAGAAAGAGAGTGGTGTTGGTGGTGCCGGAAAGTGAGAGTTGTAGGTCTCCCTTGGATTCTTTGTGAAATATGTATTTATCCTTTGAGATTTGGATAGTTAGACCTTGTTAGTTGTGTAGCCCTCGTTCTTAGCTTTCGGTAGAGTCCAAAATCACTGAAATCGGAGTCCGGAGTCAAAAGTTATGCTCGTTTTCGTCGAGCTGCTCAGTGCTGTTCGGACAATCCGGAGTATTCGATGTTAAGTCCGGACACTCTGGTTTGAATTAGTCCGGAGTGTCCGGGGTTTTTGTCCGGAGTCTCCGGGGTAGCTCTCGGTATGATCTAATCCTTTCCAATCCGGAGTATCTAGGGTATTTGTCCGGAGTCTCCGGGTTGTGCGCAGCTGTCTCCAACGGCTAGTTTTTGGGACCTCTATTTAAAGCCCCCTTCTTCCTCACTTCAGAGAGGCTGTTATCCCACTGATTTGAGGAGCTATTCTCTTGTTCTTGAGCCCCCCAAAACACCTCTTTACCCTTAGATCTAAGTGATCCCCTTGGTGAGAAGGGTTGGGAAGAGTTTGAGAAGTGAGGTGCTAGGTTGAGTGAGACTTGAGTTGATTGAGCACTTGATTTCATCTCCAAGCTTGTTCTTCGTGAGCATTTGTTACTCTTGGAGGTTGAGGACTCCTAGACGGCTAGGAGGTCGTCTACGAGCCACCAGAGCTTTGTATGGTTGGCCGTGGGAAGTTTGTGAAGGCCGGTTCCGACTCCGTAAGGGAAGAAATCAAAGGAGTGAAGACCGGCGAGTGCATTTGTGCAACACCGGGAGGAAGAGGGTTGAAAGAGACCCCGGCTCAAGTGTGACCGAGCCGCCTCAACGGAGACGTAGGATCCCCTTAAGGATCCGAACTTCGGGTGAAAAATCATCGTCTTCAAGTTTGCTTCTTACTCTTGCTTTAGTATTTGATTTTGAATCTTGAAATTGCCCGATCTACTTTTCTAGTGAGTTTTCCGCTAGATCTCTATTTGTTTCAAGTATTCTAGGTTAACTAGTTCAATTTGATGCATGTCATGTACTCTAAATAGCCTAGATTTACCTTTTGGTATGTTTTGCTCTGAAATACTCGGACTATCCGAATAGAACCTCGGACTATCCGAACCACTCGGACAGTCCGAAGTATTATTCGGACATTCCGAAGTTTCTGTTTTCCGCTGCAATTTAGTTTTAAATTTTTTAATTCGCCTATTCAACCCCCCTCTAGGTGACATCCCCTGCCCTTTCACCGACGGAAATGGTATCAGAGCCATATTGATTGTAAGTTGTAATCTAATTAGAATGGCAAGTCTTAATGACTATATTAAAATAAGTATTTATAAATTTTTTAAGTTTCATAGTCTCTTGCTTTTGTTTTTTTTTCTCTAAGAGCCACTTGAGGGGCGATAGATTTTATTGCTTCGTGGTGGATAGAGAGACTTACAAGCTAAGATGTCAGAGGACTGCTAGAGAGACGATTGCTCGTTTTGGGTTCATCTCTCACCATGAGCTTCAGCACACAACTTATGTTACGAGTTGTTCGATCGGTTCAAGAGTGCTAGTTGATGATGAGAAAGACACCACAGTGGCTCACATTACAGCCCTATCCGGTCGGGTTACAATTTCATCTGAATATTTCACCTCATTCACCACTTCCCCACGTACGGCAGCTTACCGAAGATCAGAACACGTCGTAGACTCGTAGAGCAAACGCTGCGCGCACCCACCAGGCCACCACCCCTCACCGAAGGAGACTGAAGGACCATGTGGAGGTCCATCCATGTTTGTGATGAGTATTTGACTTTATTTGAGCAAGGTGTGCTAAAGTTTGAGTTTGATTTGGATTGTTTTTCGAGCTAGAGCAATTTGAGTTACTGGTTGGAGACCAGTCGTCCGACCTGAGTGGTCGGGGCTTTGGCTGGTTGGAGACCAGTCGTCCGACCCCGAGTGGTCGGGTCGTCCGACCGAGTGGTCGGGCTTTGGCTGTGTTGCGGACCACCGTCGACCCGAGTGGTCGGGTCGTCCGACCTGAGTGGTCGGGGCTTTGGCTGTGTTGCAGACCAGTTGTCAGACCTCGAGTGGTCGGAATGGAGACTAGTGGTCAGACCTCGAGTGGTCGGGATGGAGACCAGTGGTCAGACCATGGTTGGTCGGGATGGAGATCAGTGGTCAGACCATGGTTGGTCGGGATGGAGATCAGTGGTCAGACCACGTGTGGTCGGGGTTTTTGCTGGTCAGTATAGTGTAATATCTTTCTGTTGAGATGGATATGTGTTGTTGGACATTGCTATGTGATGTGGTTTCCTTGTTTATGATGGTTGCAGGACTTTGGAGCTAGGTCATGGTGAGGCGAAGGGGATCAGGACTAGGCCGAGAGCCGAGGTCCGGATGATCAAGGTGTCGCCAAAGATGATTGAGGCCGGGAGTAGCCGCAAGCCGAGAAGACAAAGGAATGGATGAGATGCTAACTTGGAGCCGCTCGATAAAGGAGGACCGTTGAATCGCGGTCGAAGATAGAGAAGCGGTCAAGTTAGTGTGAGTTGAAAAGCGTGCAAAACCCGTTGTGTTGTTGGGTTTGGGTGAGCCCATGCATAGCTTTGTGAGTGGGTAAAATCTCACCCTTGATGGAGTGCTCTAGGGTTTAGAGGCTCATCCAAGGGTGGTAGGTGTTCCAAACTGCTATGAATAGACAGGAGAGGGTGTCTCCTTGGGGTGAACAATGAGGAAAGTGTACGTGAGTAGTTGAGAGTTGTTGAGAGTGATGATGTAAGGATCAAATCCGGCTCTTGGATGTTGGCTTAGGATTGAAGCAGGACATCCAAAGGTGGGAATTGATCTCAGTCACTATAAATAGAGGGTAGGGGCAGCCTCCCCTCTTTGAAGGTTCTGAGGTTTTTGCTGCTTATTTGAGTTTTGCCCACTTTGTTGTGAGGCTTTGTAAACCTCCCTTCCAGAAATGAAATGTTCTTCATTTATATTCTTGTTTCATTTCCCTTACGTGTATACATTACGCACTTAAATTCTGTTATCTAAATTCCGCATTTACTTGCAATTTACTTTACGTAATTTGGATTTCCCTCATCTCCTTCTACATACTATTGAGTCTTTGTTGAAATTCATGATTGATAAACTCTTCTCTGGACTTGGTGCTTTCAATCATCTAGGCAATCCTTGCATTCTTGTTGCAAGTTAGTAAATCTGTGTGTTCTTAAAGTGCGTAAACGTGTGACTTGCGCTCTTTAGTCTTGATTGGCTTCGGTTCTTGTTGCCAAGGATGAAAGATTGTTGGATGAATCTTCTATAGATCATATCCCAATCATCTAGGCAATCTACAACCTCTTCTATTCAGTTTTGAAAGAAACCAATTTCTGTGCCTAGTTTTCAGATAGTGTTTCTATTTGTTTGAAGGGTTGTTTCTTCGTGTACTTACTTGCTATGATTTGTGGAGAGTCATCCAAGGATTTCTGACCATCAACTCCCACCAGCAAGTTAGGGGTGAAGTTTGTGTTCGTGACTCTGTTTTTGGTGTTGCATTTGTTAAACTGAAAAGGACGGAACATTGGTATTAATTCCTTCGATTGTTGATTGAAATATGTTTGACATCCTTTGGGAGGTGCACACCAATTTTCATCGTTTTGGATCACCATCAAAAGTTACATCGATTTACTTTTTGAGATCGTCTTGATTTTTCTATTCACCCAACACTATTCACCCGAGTATCGTTCATCCAACCTCCGCAGCCGGAGGTACCGCTCACCCAAAACTATTTACCCGAGTCTCGCTCATCCGACCACTTGTGTCGGGAGTATCGCTCACCCGACCACTTCGTGCCGGAGCATCGCTCATCCGACCAGTCTTTGGTCGAGTAATCGCTCACCCGAATACTATTCATTCCGAAAGACTTGTCATCCGACCTCTGTAGGTCGGGGGTACTGTTCATCCGACCAGAAATACCCGACCAGTGCAGTTTCTTTCTGGTCTTTTGGTGGTTTGAATTTTAGAGGAAGAGTTTATTCGAAAATTTTATTTAGCTCATATTCACCCTCCTCTAGTCGTCTTTTTCGATGTTTCAAGACGCGCCGTTGCCATCTCATCGTATACCCCGCGCGGAAAAGAAAATGAGACGCTCACCTTTGCGACGCCACGACGCCATCAGCAGCGAATTTTTTTTCAAAGCGGCGAATCCGATGGCACGAGCCCATGATCAGTCAGTACTAGTAACATCAAGTACTAAAGTACGAGCTTTCAATTACGTGCTAACATAGCAGTTGCTTTGAGCTCTCGTCCGGCCGCGCCGGCGATTCCAACCGATTGATCGATCACACTGGTCGCCGCCGCAGACAGGCATACGGAATCAGATGAGTAGATCTGCGCGCGCGTCCCGCGTCTGACGACGACGGACACGCCTGCAAGCTACTGTGCAACGGCAGAGGCATCAGCCGCACGTGGGCGCACATGCATATGCTCTGCATCTCCTGCGACGCAGTGCGACCTGCGCCACTTGCCCCGCGTCGTCTTCTCTGCCTCCGTCGTCTCACTGACCCACATGGCCAGCTTTCCTGCAACTTCTTTCTAGTTGCTACCGGTTTTTTTTTATCTTTTAACTTTCTTTCGAACGATAGGGTAAATCTAGTCTTTATCTCAACCACAAAAACACCGATAAATAATACGTATCACCTACCATACTCTTTTACAGTGGTAGATCCTCGGCACCTATTGGCGCCAAAAACTTGAAGGAGGGTTAATCGGTTACAACACACCAGACGAACACCGGGTTCTGAGGTTCGTGGCATGCCAACCGATTTGATCATGCAATCGGTAAGATAACTAAAATTTCGCTCAAAGCCGATTTAGTAAAATAATCGGCTTAAATCTAAACAGCTGAAAAGACGATCAAATCGAAGGTAACGATAAATCTAATTAGCCGATTAGGGCTAACCAGATGATAAAAGTAGATCTTTTTCGAAGAAGGCGATGCGCAATAAAATTGAAGAAAAATCAAACCTGATGACGTAATCGATGAATATTAACAATCGGTGATGCACAACTTTATCGATCAAGATCGATTACATAGATTCTAAATTACAGAAGCCACTTCTAATCGAAGGGAAAATAAAAGAGTAAATACGATTTGTTTGATTGATTGTATATTGTTTCTCGCTTGCTCTTGATCATCTTTTATAGCTATCTGCCGATCATGTTCATCTCCAACACGTTACAAACTATGATCCGTATCGGACTTTACTCGGACAGTATCCTTCTTGTTTTTAGATAAACACCTGTCCCAATCCGTATTCAAACTTCCTTTTCTATATCCGATATCGGCTACAATATCTCTTAATCCTTAGCCTGACAACTTTGAATACACCTACCAAATCTTGGTGCAAACAACACCACAACGGCTTCATCCATCGTGGTAGCTCCCTATAAACGCGACAAGTGGTGGCCCCGCTTTTCTATTGAGCTAGGGTACTGTAGTAGGTACCCACTGAGCTTACCGTGTTCTACTAAGCTCGGGTACCGCAATAGCTTGTCTGCGGTGGTTGTGACGCCTGCGAATCGCCGTTGGCAGGAAAGCACAGTAGATGATACGTATCGTCTGTTAATATTTTTACAGTAAGAAGACTAAATTTATAATTTTATTAAGAAGAAAGTTTATGACGGAAAAAATGCGAAAGAGGGATACGCCAAAGCTTCCCTTGTTTCGTTTCTGCTCGAGCAAATTTGTGGCCTACTACTTTTAGTTCTTGCTTCTGGAGCGGCCGCGACCGACGGGCATGCATTCTGCACCGACAAAATTGGTGTTTTGTCGAGCTTCCTTCACCGACAGGAGACAGGGTTGGTTGGGTCCTGGAGTTTTTTTTCTCTTAAAAAAATATAGATGGTGCAGAAGCGAACGGACCGACACTTGAGGAGTAAAAAAGTTCAGCGCTGTAGCCCAGAGTAGCATAGCATCAGTAAAAAATGGGGGATCAAAGGCATGCATTAGCAATTTTCTACATCATTAGACTGCGGAACATGAATCGCACAAAAGAAAAAAAGAATAACGATCTCATGGATCCCGTACTTGTGCTGTTGTGCAGTGCATCGTGAGATTTCCAATTTTCCA
The DNA here is from genome assembly GCA_036346275.1 of Otatea glauca. Lineage (NCBI taxonomy): Eukaryota > Viridiplantae > Streptophyta > Magnoliopsida > Poales > Poaceae > Otatea > Otatea glauca. The sequence continues at coordinate 61,167,892 of CM070721.1, forward strand.
TGGCAGGCAAAAAAGCAACGGGCTGTCGCATTTACTCTAACTCTGGGCAGTCCAAGGATATCTGAATACTCACTTCGTCTAAGTTTACATCTCATATTTTTTTTAATGATACTATTTATAAATATAAAATATATTTTATATTTCAATATAAAAATTAGTGTGGTGTTCTCTTTATATCCTTAATAAATATATAAATTTACTTGATATTCCCCATATGCATTGATTGAATATAATACTTAAAGATAATAATTAGAGATAGTATAATCATATTTAATATCTTCTTGATCTATCTATACCCCTTTATAATGCACGTAAGCAATTTTTGCTACGTCCACCCTAAACAATGTACCTCACTAGAGATGGCCTAACGTTCGTGCACCCAACAAAATGTCCCCCGAAACTTGCATTCATCAAAATGAACATCTCGGATCTTTCCTCAGCTTTACTCACCCACATCCGATGGCCATTATTTAGTGTGTCTAATCATCCCTGTGGTCCCTCCCCCACCTACATATTTGGAAGGAGAGCGAATCAAACAAGGAAATAAATAAGGAGGATCCGCATGCAAGGAAACAAGAATTGATTTTTTTTTCTAGCCAAAATTGTACGTACTACATATTTGGAAGGAGGACGAATCAAACAAGGAAATAATCAGGGAGGATCAGCATGCAAAGAAACAAGACTTGATTTTTTATTGTCTTGACATTGTGATCGTATTTTTTATGTGACTTTAAAAATCCGTTTCTTTGAGACTCACAAGTCATAACAGAGACTCGAATTGTTGTTCGTTTCTTTGAGCGATGCCCTGGCATCGTCACCACGCCTTCTCTCGCTTCGGCACCGCAGAGAGCATGGGCACACAACCGCCGCACCATCGCACGGACCGACCAGTAGCCGTGGTCGAGGAAGCCGCAAGAATCGCCGCTTGTGGTCGTGGCGGTGGCGCGAGCGAGCCGGTGATGCCGAGCTTGACGCCCCGCCGCATTAGCACCACGAGAAGCTGCGCCGTGTTGCGCGCGTTGTCGAGGTCGCAGCGGCGCGCCCTCCCACACGAGCCCCGCCGCGCGATGGCCTCCTCCGAACGCCGCCAAGAGGACCTCGTGTTGATCCACCGGCCGGTAGGGCGGCTTGGCGAGCCGCTGAAGCGGCACTCGACTCGAGCATGGTGCGGCAATCCCGGTCGCCCACGTGACGGCGGCAAAGCGGCAGCCTTTCTTGTCCCCTTCGCCGCTGCAGCCACGCATCATGCGCCGCGCGCCTCGCCCAGATCCACGCCGGCGCCGACGTCCTTCGCCGGATGCCGGTGAGTCCCTCGCAAAATCGGTCAAGACAGGTGGTGTCGAGGCGACGCGTACTGCAGAACAAGGACTCGAGGCACCGGTGGCGGCGTCGAGAGGACGGAATTCGATGATCTCCTCGCGGTAGTTCCGCATCGACTTCGCGCGTCGCGCTCGAAGTCGACGGCGACGGTAGTCGAATTCATTCGTGTCGTGGCGCGACGCCGCTCGCTCTCCCGCCGACGAGAACGGGACCCCGGAGGAGAACATCCTCCGCGGCGGAGAAGCACGCGCGAAGGGTCGAGTCACAAGAAGCGACCAGAGATCGAGACGACGGCGCTGGCGATTGAAGAGAGCTCGATCTAACGATCTGGATCAGGTGATGGCGACTCGAGTCGAAGTCGCGCGCTTGCATGGCCGCCTTCCTTGGAGAAACCGCGATGGCTAGAAGGAGAATAGCTGGGCCGCGTGAGAAACTAGCTGTCCGCCTGGGGAAATAGCTGTACCGCGTGGGGACATAGCTGGCTAGATGGAGAATAGGTGGACCGCGTGAGAACTAGCAAGGCCCATCTGGGCCCATCTAGCTAAAAGCCCAACCTGGACGGAGACTAGCTGTGCTTCGTGTGAAAATAGCTGGACCGCTTGTGATAATAGCTCGGCTTCGTGGGGAAATAGCTGGGCCGCTCGAGAAAATCTCCACTACTATATCATCGCTGTCTTCCTGACTTCTATTTTCTACTCCAAGTCTCCATCCATTCAAGCTTATAAGGCATATTTTTTATATATAGATCAAGAAAATATTAAAAATGATTAGACTAGCCTAATTATTACCACTAAGCACTGTACTCAATGCATACATACAAAAAATATGAAGTAAAGATGGATATTTATTAGGGGTACAAAGGAGACATCACATCAATTTTGTATTGGAATATGAAATAAGTCGTATATTTAATGACAAGATTATTCAAAAAATAAGTCTTTTAAATTGGACCAATAGAGTATTACGATATGACTAAGCTTTCCAACATTTTATTTTAAAATTCGATCTATGGACAAACATTTTAGACTTCAAATTAGCATAAGTAGATGATACTAAATATGATATTTACTTCAAAATTTGAAGCTTTATTTCCTTTCCGTTTTTCAACTATACATCAAACCATACTTAACCAACTTATTTCATATTGCTAGAGTTCAAATTTCTTAAACTAAATCAACAAAAAAGTTAATATAATTTCCAAGATTCAGTCTAATATATGATGAAGCGATTCATGATCACCAATCATGTCCTCTATTATGTATAACGTAGCAACACCTTCTCCTTGTCCAGCTTACTATATGTATGAAAAACAAGATGACTTGCAAATTTTTTTAAAAACCAAACTATTCGTAAAAATAGAAAAAGATGAAATTTAGAATACATGTAATGACACACACATAGAGAGAATATTAACCTCATCAATTGCATTGGACACGTAGTCAACAAGCTAATTAAGCCCTAAGCCGAAATTTTTATTCATAGGCCAAAATAGAAAATATATTAAATAAATAAGCTTGACTTGCAATTAATTAGGAAGCTGAGCACTTCTAACAAGGATAGAGTTTAGCAACAGAATCGAGTATAATCGAGGAGGAATACACATGCGCCTGACCCCCAACTATGTCGTGGTCGATCGATATGTTCTGCATCACGTTGCAGTGGCTAAAGACGAAACAAGGTGTTCGTTTAAGCTACTTTACCAAATATTAGGTGTTGTCGGTTAACTATTTATGCAATACTCTACTAAAAGACTAAACCAATTGCACAGTTTTGGATTCAATTCTTATAAGCATGAACCGTACCCGCAATGCTGCAGCTAGCTAGGTAAAGATGGTGCTCTCCTTGTCCAAGAAGAAGGGAAAGGAGACAATTTGAGCTGAGCGGAAAGCCCCTATATCTCTTATCAACTAGATATAAAAGCGCGCTACGCCACACCGTCAGTAATAGCAAACACAGGCATCGTCGTTTGTCCATAGCTCAGAGCAGGCAAGGCAGGGTTTCAATTGTAATTGAAAAGTATCATGATAACGCAACGCCAGATATATGTCCTGCCGTCAGATGTGCGTACGGGAATAAGTAGCACAACGCTAATAACGCGGAATAATATGTTATAGCAAGGATAATACAACGACAGGTAATGCGTCAATCCAATTGAAGAATATATTTGCCCCTGCAAAGGTAGGAACCATGTATAGACCAAACGAATACATTTGCTTACGCATATGGCAGGTGTACATCAGGATTCAGGACTACTACATGCGGCAAAAGTAGTGCCCGTGGATGAGGTAAACAAGAATATATATACCATGTGGCAAGAGAGCTTAAGATAGAAGTAGGTATTCACGCAAGGCGCTGCACTATGCAATGGCAAAACCGAATAGACAGCAAAAGGAATATTGCTATTACTGTCTGGTCCAAAGGATAAGGGACATAGTAAGTAAAGTCGGTTATCTGAAAGCATGAAACTCGACCAAACATAGTAATAACAAGGACAACAGACAGCTTAGAAGGCGCATTGATGGCAAGTGGCAGTCTCACTTAGAACACTTATTGTTCCAGATAGCAATCTTAATGGTCATAAAGCGTTAAGACTATGCAAACATTTTGATCACCAAGCCCAATCTAAAAGAAATAGAATATAGGATATAAGATATATCGGATCAATATCAAATATACAAAAATTAGCGGTAGCTATGTTTGCAATTTTAGAATTCCAGCATAATTTACAAAATTCTGGTAATTTAGTAAAGCTGAAAAGCAAAGGCTTTACTTTAAGAACACGTGGAATTGTCCAGTTAGTACTTCATATTTGCAAATAATCAGAATTAAATGGTGTATCAACTGTGCAACCATATGGAGACAGAGTTACCAAATAATACTAACCTGACCAAATGAAATTTGTGTGATTAAATCAAATGCTCAAAGAAACGAACAACAACACGAGTCTCTGTTATGACTTGCGGATCCAACGGTCGGCGAGCACAGTTTATTTTTCCATATTTTTCTGAAATCATCCCTGTGACCCACAACAGATCTTCCCTCACCTCCAGCATCAACAAGGAAAAGGAAACAAACGTCCTGGAATCAAGGAAAAGGAAACAAACGTCCTGAAAAGGAAAGGACCATACATTACGTCTTTGGGAAAAGGAAATCGGGAGATGGGCAACATGGTGGGAAACGCAGTCCGCTATGGCTCCACGGCCGCCATCGGTGGCTTTGCCGACGCGGCGAGGTTGGCCGGTCGGCGACCTCACGCCGTCGTGCCTCTAAGAAATTTATAATTTAATTTTTTTAAAAATAATTTTGTTAAGTACAAAATAATCGAAAGTTTTTTTGAGAATTTTTTAATCTAATGTGCTATCTTTTCAAAAATCCTTCTATATTTTAAAAAAATGAAGGCAACCCACCTATAGCTTCTTCTAGTCTGCAATTTGCACTGCAGAAGCTTCTTATCTTCCCTCCCTCCATTAAAGCAAGAAAAAAGCTCCAAAGCTTCATCAATCCCGCACCAAATCTCCTCTTTCCATCTATGGTGTTAATTCCCTAAATTTCGTGCTCTATTGCCAAAATTTTCTCCCAATCTGATTTGATCCCAAATTATGGTTTCCATAAATATACTTATTTCGGGGCTATAAAAGCCGACGAGCTCTCCTCCACCCCATTGCATTGCGTAAATCCCAAGTGCTCCCTCTTGTAAAGATCCCTGATTTTGAGGTAACCTGCCACCACCGTCATCTTTTCCGCGAAATTCACCGTAACGTGACTCCTCCCAGACGCCGGTCTTGGGCGATCTCGTCGCACCAAAGGCCGACCCATCACGACCGACCGCCACCCCGCCCTTCCTCCTCATACTGGTTAAGCCTGCAGAGCACGCTGTGCTCTCTGTGGAACCTGCAAAAAAAATAATCTAAAATCAGAAAATTATTTTTTCTTTCTCTTTCTTGATTTAAAATCTTTTGGGAGCCCGTTTTCGCCCATTCGACCTCCATTTAGTTCCGTTTTTCTTTCTAAATTCATTTAAAATTCTAAATTTCTCTTTTATTATTAAGTATTGTATTCATACTTATCTTCTCATTTAATTGATAAACGGATGTACTGCCATCGTAGCGTTAGCACAGGCACTATACTAATACGCTATAAGAAAATAAGTCCCGTAGACTTGAACGAGGAAATATGGAGGAATTACGTTGTTCAAATGCCCATACTCAACATTACAGTAAACCCAAGAGCCCAGACCATACTCACGGCCCAATCCTACCAGGTGAATAACAAGGCCGGAGTAAATGATCTCCATCTAGAGAGGCCCATGAAGCCCACGCTTTCTAGGTTTCTCTCCTTTTCCACGAAGCAATCGATAAACGATAAGCTGCGCTGCGCCGCCGCCGCCTCTGATCCTCCTCTTCTACCATAGCCGCCGTGGAGGCTATAAATGGAATCCTAACCCAGCGTTCTTTTCCCCCACCTGCTAGGGTTCCAAGCGCCAGCCGCCATCGGTCTTGCCTCAGTCGCGCTCTCGCTTCCTCTCTTCTCATCCCTCTCGCTTCCTCTCTTCTCCTCCACGCTTTCTTTCTTTCGTTTCCCGTGCTCTCTGCCGCGGTTCTTGGTTCTGGTGCTAGTTTTTATGTTGGATTCGTCCTCTCTTGTTCTTGTTAAGGTGGGAGCACCGATATTGCCATGGTGCTACCTTCTTGGCAAGGAGGGGACAGATCGACGCCTCAAGAAATCGTTTCAGTTGCCATGACTCCAGTAGGCAATATGATTGTTGCTTGAGCACAGTTCAATTTCTTGATGCGAATCCGTTTCCTTCTTTTTTCTTTGTCTTTGTAAATCCTTCTTTGCCTTTTCGAGCTCATATTGGATTCTGCACGGTGCTAACCCCGGGCTTGTCGGATTTACTACTCTGAAGAAGGAAGCCCCAATGCCTGTGCTAGATCCACCATGCCATTCAGTGTTGCAGGCCATGACACATCTTGTGATTAGTCTGTGTCAAAGCAATGGATACATGCCTAACTCGTCTCTTTTCTATGTTCTTGGTCCTCCGTTATTTGCATTGCATTGATGGCTGTGATCAGATCTTACCCGCGCTTCTGATCTAACCCGTGAAGCAAAGGGAAAAATAATGGTTGAATTTCTTAATATGAGCCATTCACTTGTCAATATTTCCCTTTTAGATTTATCTTATGTTGATGTGGTTCGGGATGACAGTGATGATACAACTTCAGCTTACAATGCCAGTTCTGCTTCTGAGAATTCATGACAGAGAAAGCTGATCTAGATCTGAGCCTTGTAGTTGCACATCCTTCAAAAGTAATTATTATAGCCATAATTTAGATCGGTATCATTGTATTTTCGTTAGCTCCGCATCTGAGTCGCCCGTGATGAGTCGCCCAATGTCTAGAGGTGCAGACGGCTCCAAGTTCCTGTTTATCAGGAAGAACCTACTTGGAGGCGCTGCATTCATATGACATCTACGGGCAAGTCTGAGGTTCTCCATATATTGACAGTTTTTTAATATCTTTTTTGTATCTTCTTTTTTATACAAGTGACCAGATTTCAACTGCCTGGTCATGTGATGGTGCCGAGTTTAACTATCCTCCCGCAAGTACATCTGATTTGCGCGGAGGCTGAAGAACTCGGAGATTGTGTGTTGTCATCAGCTTCGTCTCTTTTGTTTCTGTGAGATGGGAGTTAAATAACAGCACAAAATTCGACGCTGTAGCAGCATCAGACAGGATTCAGCCGAGAGGCAATTTTGATTTCTCGAGACAACGGCTGTGGCTGCGACGATCATGGAAGGAACATACTCTCCAATGAAACGGAACTTAAAAGTGTGGTAATCATTAATTGAAATGAAATGTAAAACCCCTGGATTTGAGAAGCAATTAAAATCCAATCAAACGATCGTACGTAATGGTGTAAATTTGTTGCTAATTTCTATGAAATCATCCGATTGCACTTCGTTTAATGTGAAAGCTGCCAAATTCCAATGTCTCGCACGGCTGGACGAGTACTAATAAACATTTGGATTGTACGTAAATTGGGAAGCATGTGAAATCCTGCAGGAAAAGAAAAAAACAAGAATTTGGTTCCTTCACGGAAAAAACTCAGGAATTTGGAGATAGATTGCCTTGCGATAGACGGAAAATTTTCATGAGGTCCAACCATGAAGTTGGATTTTTTTGTTTTCATCCGAAATTCCTCTAGAATGAGATACTTCATAGGAATTTTCATGGGAGTCCTGAGACAGAAAAATTCTATTGAGGCTGGACCTCATGATTGTTTTTCTCCAAATTTCCTCTAGAATGAGGCATTCCATAGGATATGAACAGTAGTCCTGATAAGAAAATTTCTATGAGGTTGGACCTCATGTTTGTTTTTCTCCAAAATTCATCTAGAACGAGGCATTCCATAGGAATTCTCACAAGGAAAATTTCTGAGGTTGGACCTCATGTTTGTTTTCCTCCAAAATTCCTCTAGAATGGAGCATTACATAGGAATTTTATAGGAATCCCGTGGAGTCATTCCGCTGTATCAAAGTGTCACATACAATAACTTTACATAGGATTCAATTCCTACAAAATTCCTCCCAAAATCCTTAGTTCCAAACCCCCCTGAATTCTTGTATTCAAGTGGGCAAAGGAATCCAAAGCCAAATTAGTCCAAAAGCCCATGAATAGTCCAGTTCGAAGGCTTCAATTTTCAGTTGAGTGCGAGCCCTGTTTGGAATTGAGGTGGTCCGTGAATTCTTTGGAATTCTACATCACAGGAATTGCTCAATTACGATATTTGGATGCTTCGTAGGAAAAAGATTTTGGAGATAGATAGACGTAAAGGAAAATTCTATGAGGTCCAACCTCATTAAATTTCCTCCAAAATTTCTATGTATTGAATCATTCCTTAGGAATCTCGTAGGAATTTTTGGGACACATAGGAAAATTTCCCATATGATTTCAATCCTCCAAAACTCACTTTTCCTCCATTCCAAACAAGCCTACAATGGAAACAAAACCATGGTACCTACAACTTATAAACAAGATAAACTGATCGTTTGTACGATTGTAATTTTTTTTTGCCGGCGGCTTTCTCCGTGGCTGTTAATTCCAAGGGCTTTCATTTTGCATTTGCAGGAATGCGATAAGTTTGGATTCTACCGATCTTGAGTTTGATCAACTGAATTACGAGATACTTTTCTTATAGCAACATGTCAACAGAAGACAGTTTGTGTAGTCACAGAGGTGTCACGAACAGATCCAACAGTGTCTCAATACAAAAATAAGGAATGTACGGCTCGTAGAAGCTATTGCAGTCTCTAGAAATTTTCCCTTGCACTTCGAATTATTCGTTCCAGTTATGCTCGTCAGGTGACAGTGGTAGCGATGACATGAACTGCTTCATCTCGAGGTTGAACTCGACGTCCGTGACGACGGATGACGGCCCGGGCGACGGCGCCGTCGACCCGCCACCGGTGCTGAACCATTCCCCTGGGATTGAGCCCGGGATGATGCCGAACATATCGGAGATCTCCAGCTCCACCTCGCTCGCCGCCCTTCTCTTCGCCGGCTTCACGTCCTCTGCATCAGTTTTCCCAACGCAAGAACATGTGAGATCGATCGATGATGGTGATTGCACCGTGTGACCATCCTAAGCTTCATTTGATTAAGATGATCGGCGTCAGCTGTGTCGATTGAGGTGAGCGCATAAATTCTGAATTGTGCTGTCGCTTTGGGGGAAAAGTAAAAAATTTTGAGCTCGAGATGAGATCAAGAACTGACCGAATAGGAAGTCCCATTTCCCGCCATAATTCGGGTCCTCTCCTGGAGGGTACTGCGAGGTGACGTCACTGTCGCTCGTGCCGCCACCAGGCAGCAGCCTTGAGCTGGGCTCGCGGTACATCAGCTCGGGCATGGAGCCCACCCTGAGCATGGCGGGGTTGGGCCGTGGCAGGTGGTGGTTGCCAAGCAGCAGCGACTCCAGTAGCCCTGCGCTGCCGCTGCAGCTGCCGCAGCCCGCCGTGTCAAATTGGTTCGAAGGGAGCTCGTCCGCTCTGGTTGGCAACGGTGGGATCCCCGCCGAGCCGAAACCGCCGTGGCCGAGCCCGGCGTTGTCGTGGTGGAAAACCAGCTCCGGCGAGGCGCCGTTGGCCTGTTGGTTGGCGAGGCGGAGCAGCTGCAGCCCCTGCACTTGGTTGAGGAGGGGGTAGTTTTGGTTTATCAGCGGCGAGTGGGAGGCCGAAGCCGAGGCGGAGGGCGACGGCGCCGTCGGCGGCAACGCGAACGGGTTGCTCGCGTCGAAGAGGAGCGGCTCCGGGAGGCTGGCGCTGACGCTGGCATTGCCGTTGCCGTCGGCGTCGGCGAAAGGGTTGAGGTTCTGAGCACGCAGGAAGGCGATCTCCCGCTCGATCTCCGGCGGGTAGAGCGGGAGGCCGGCGCGCTGCCGGCGCTTGAGGCGCGTGTTCCAGTAGTTCTTGATCTCGTTGTCCGTCCTCCCCGGCAGCTGCACATGCGCCACCACGAGTCAGTAAGATCATGATATGATTGATCAAAGAAAAAAAAAGACCGAATCTTGCAGAAAGAATTTGCTCTTACGTGTGATGAGATGCGCGCCCACTTGTTGCCGAGGAGGCCATGGAGGCGGAGGATGAGGCGCTCGTCCTCGGGGGAGAAGGGACCCTTGCGAAGGTTGGGGCGGAGGTGGTTCGCCCACCGGAGGCGGCAGCTCTTGCCGCAGCGCTGAAGCCCAGTCTCCCGCCGCACGGCGTTCCAGTTGCCCTCCCCGTGACGCCGCACATGGTCGACCAGCAACTTGTCCTCCGCCTGCATCCACGGCCCCTTCTTCAACCCGTCCCTCCCTTCCCCGCAGCCGCCGCTCCTCGTCATCGTTCCCGCAGCGATGCCGCCGCCGCCGCCGCCGCCACCGGCCGCCAGCTTAATGGCCTCTCTCTCCCTCTAGATCCTCCCTTGCGGTGTGAAGTGGCGTTCTCTCCTCCCCCTCTCGGCTCGGAGAAGAGGGGAGAGAGCGAGAGAGACAGGCGATCTCGGCGCTCGTTTATCTCCCGCGCATTGCCCGGCCGGAATGGATCAACCAAGGCCAACGAATTCTCGGCAGAATCGATCGGGAGCTAGAATTAATCGGAGCCAAGAACCACGGAAAGAAACGTCCTGTGTTTTCTTCTGCTCCTAGACTAAATCAGCTCAGGCTCCTCCCAAATGGGAAACTAATGCAGCGATCGAGCAGCCATGCGACCACGATGTGGATTGCTGCAACGAAGGGAGGGGAGGGGTGATTACCTAGGGCCTTCCCCTGGCGTGAAGGAGAAAGACAAAGGGGAGGCGAGGAAGAGCAAGTGGTGGTAATGGCGATAGATTGGCGCGGGAGGAGACGGGAGAGGGGTGACGAGGTGGGCGGTGCAGCTCCCATATCACCCCCGCCAATCGGTCGCCGCCGTGCATGCATGTGGTGGTGATGCACGCGCGCCTATTTGTGCGATGTCTATTCTCGCATTCATGAGTTGGATGGCATATACGAACAAAAAGTGTCTCTGTAAAATTCTACAATCTTTTAAATATAGTATAAAAAATATTTGTTATATACAATAACTCATGTAATATTGTTTTATGTTATCTATATGGTCATCTTTTCATAGAGAGAAAGCTATAATATCTCTGTTTTATGTTAGCAAAAATCTTATGTGACAAAGTATATAGACAGCTCACATCACACTATTGTACATGCTCTAAGATTGAACAGTTTGCTTTGTTTGGCATTGGCCCCATTTTTGAATGTGAGAGGAGTTGGAATGTTATCTCCGGCTAAATAGCTGATGATGGACTTGTTCCCTCTTTTGCAGGGCGGACCGAGCAGGGGGCTAGGGCATCCTCTACCCTCGATCACACCATAGGTGCCCCCTAGCATCTCATTCCCACCGTGGGGCACCACCACGCCGTCGCTATGGAAACTGATCAAAAGTTTAGAACTTAAAGACCGATTCAGCACCCCTTAAATTTATGTGCTAAGTCCGCCACTGCTCTTTTGATCTATAAAATGATGGAAGCTCTTCTCCCCTAAAGTTGATCTAAGCTTAACAGATCGATTAGGAATAGGTAGTAGAAACTTCACGAGGACTCTGAATAACGGGAAGAAATTCTCTCATTTTGCTGTGAAATTAATTCATGCGTTGCAAACTGACTCCACAACTGTTTGACTGGTTGGTTGTAGCTGAAACTATAAACGACAGTTTGCTTCTGTGACGAGATTTACCTCACAAGAATGAGTAATACTCTCTCTTGAGAAAATTAAATGCCATTCTAGAATGCGTGCGGTTTAACATGTTTAACATTGATCAACAATATCTTTATGAATATTTGTATCAATCATAAGAAAGTGACACGATTAGATTTTCCCTGGGAAATACTTCAATGTCATTATAATTTTATTAGCTTTTTTCAAGTATATCACAATTAAAATTTGTGATTAAAGTAATGTTTTTGAGATCATACTAATATCCAAGGGGACAGTTGTGACGGGAATTAATTGATGGTTTTTATATTATGTGGAGAAACTGTTTGTTTTTTGTTTTTGAATTTATCTAATTCACCCAACTAAAGGTACAAGCTGTATTCTTCTAAATAGCCCAAACTTAGACAACTAATCCCTCCCATCACAAATAGTTGTCGTTTTGGACATTGATACGGTCCCAAAAACTCAACTTTGACCGCTAATTTCTATTATAATATATTTAAAAGTCTAATAAAATTATAATATTATGAAAATATCTTTTGAGACGAATCTACACATATGATTTTCATGCATCCAATCTAAATATTTAAAAGATCTAGATAGCTAAAGTTTTAAAAGTTTGACTGCACGTATTTCAAACCGATAATTTTTTGTGAACTGGAGAGAGTATGTTATAACACTTTAACAAATCAGACGATAAGCTAGGTATCTAGTATTCATCTAAATGTTTTCTTTTCATTAATGTCGATCTGGTCCTTTGTTAATTGCATCGGGGACATTAATGTATCCTAATGGTCGGCCGGTCATGGTCGGCCGGTCGCGGTCATGGTTCAAATGCTTTGGTTAAGATATGCATACTTAATTATTATTTTTTCGGAATTAATAATTTGAAGGCGTTCTCATCAAATATTTGGTGAGAACGCCATCTTACTGTGACATATAGCAATCTCTTTCTTTCCCCAACTTTTCTTCCTTCTCAAAGACTATCGGCATGAGACTTAGCGGTACCGATATTTGCTTCATTCCACCTTCCTCTCCTATTCTCTTCCCCTTAAACTAAAAAAAGTTTTTATTTTCAAATTTCTTCTCAGGTTTTTGAATAATAAGTATTTTAAACCATTTTTTGAAATTTTTAATTAAAATTTTTCAAACTGAAAAAGTTTTCGAATCGAAACTTTTCGAACCAAGTTGAAATTTTGCGAGTTGAAAGTTTCTAAATTGAATTTTTTAAGTTGAAACTTCCTGTTTAAAATTTAAAAGTTACAATTTTTCTAATTTGAAATTTTTATGTAAGAGAGGAAGGAAGGGGGACATGGAAAGTGAGTAGGGAAGATGGAATAGAGGAAGGTGGAGGTGGATAGAGAATGTGGCACATATTATTTTAGGAGTGTGTAGTTAGCCGCAAACTAGTTGTACCATTCTTTTTTTTTTCCTGCTAATTGAATTTGAGTGATGAACCATAAAAATTGACTAGTCAACCCTCAGGCAAATACCCGCTCCCATTTGAAACTTGAAAACTAAAACAGCAACCCCATGCTTCGGTCTTGTTTGGAACGACTTCAGCTTCAACTTCTTATCTCTGGAACCTAGAAGCTATTCCAAACGACTGAATTCTTTACAGCCGGAAGCTAAAAGCCAGCAGTCTATTTATACAAGGAGAAGCTGAAAGCCGAAAGTTAGTCTAGGATAGCTTTTCATGATTTCGTTGGTTGAAGTTCTGACTTTGCCATTAGAGTTGAAGAAAATTACCCCTCTTACCGAGTATAAGATCCCAAACACCATTCCTCTCACCCTCGTTCCCAATTCGCATCCCTCACACCTAAAAGCTAGACTGTCAAACACTAAACCTCTTCATTCCAATCATTCAACCGTACAACCCTTCAGCTATGCAACCCAATCAAAAGCTAAAAAACTATGGTCATAACAAACAAGTCACCTAGTCACCAACCTATTTAGTACATCTTAGTATGGCGATTTGATCCTACAATCAGCAAAGATAGATAGAAAAAAAATACGCCCAAAGCTGATCTAATATGATAATCAGCAAAGATCTAAACAGCTACGCAGAGTCAATTAAGTCAAAGGTAATGATAAGTCTAAATAGCTTGTGATGGTTGATTAGATATTTGATAAAGATAGATTTTCTTGAAGAAGGCGATGCACAACAAGATCAGAAAAAATCAAACTTGATTGGCGTAATCGAAGATGATCAAGAATCGGCAATGCGCAACTTTATTGATCAGAATCGAATTATAAGGGAGATTCTAAATTACAAAACTACTCCTAATTAACAAGAAAATAAATAAAAAGTAGATGCGAGTTGTTTGATTGGTTGGATTGTGTTTGTTTTGCTTGCCCTTGACTATCTTTTATAGTGCACTGGCCGATCGTATCCTTCTCCAATACGTTGCTAACTGCGATCTGTATCGGCCTTCGTACAAATAAAATTACATCTTTGAATCGATATCGGTCATAATCCTATCTTTAACTTAACTTTCTCCTTTTTAACTGATATCGACCAAAATTATTCTTTTTTATCTTTAACCTGATAAATTAGTCATGCCTCGCCAAATTCTATCACTAACACGTTGTTCAGCGAATTAAGCGTCCAATTACTAAACAAAGGCTTTCACTGCCGCCGCTGCTTTTACCACCCGCAGCCTTCCCTGCTGCCTCTGCCATGCAACCCCACTCAACCTTATATTCAATCCTCATTGTTACCATACCGTCTGCCGCCCACCATGCCTCTTCCGATCCTTTGAGTGACAACGTCACCGCTGCTGACTGTTGCCGGAGAGGAGGGCATGCACGCTCAATAGACTTTCCCTCTAATCCTAGTGTCGTGGCACGCACAATCGCCTTGCATCTACGACGCTTGTTAACAATCGGACACGGTGGCAGGCGCCAAGTACGTGCGCAATTTCTTCGGCCCTATTTGAGGGCTTAAAGCTAGCTTCGGCTTCTGAAAAGTCAATAAACCTCCTAAACAGGTCAATCTTCAAGTAGCTTTTGGTATGAGTTAGAAACCACATATAACTAGCAAAGATCAAAAGTACATAAGATATGCTTTTGCAACCTATTGCGGAGAGAAACCAGTTATTTGTCATACGACTTCTTGTAAAAAGCTACATCTAATTTTTAGCATAGAAAAACAAAAAACAGCTCTAAAAAAACTACAGATTCCACTTCCATACGTTCACCTCACTTCTTCGGAGAACGAATAATTAACGCTGGCCGCCGGGTCGCGCAGGAAGCAGCCATGGGCGAGCCTTTCCGCCGCGCGCATTGATTTTCCCGGGCGCGAACCGGTCGAGTTGTGTAGCATTCCTACCCTAACCGTTTCTCCGGTTCATGATTTATCACACGCATTCACGCGTTGCCCGTTTGCCACGCCTGGTCCTGAGGCCGCGCACCACCATGCGACGCGAGATTCATCACGTCCACGGTCCACCGCCGCCCGCCATGCCATGTGGTTCCAGCCTGCGCCGCCGGCATTGCTCCTGCCCCTCGACCGTATCAAGGCCGGTTTCCGTCTCACTGAGTCCATAACAGGGTTCAAAATCTCGGTTTCGCTCTAAATTTCGTCCATGACCGGAGATCGAAATCTCGGCGAGATTTAAAATTTTTGAACAAATTTAGGACGAAATATAAAAACAAAAATTCAAACCCGGTTTTTTTCTACCGAGAAAACCGAAATTTCGCCGGTTTTGCCGAGAACTTGGCAAAATTGCACCGAGCGAAAAATAAATCAAACGATGTCGAAAAATTTTGAAATGTTTTTTTGTACGTTCCTGACACATCATTAATATTTCCATAAAAATTTCAGATGATTATCAGATATTAGAAATTTTTAAAAATTCAAACATTGCTACTGTCCTGATAAAACACAGACTGGCAAGTTTGAACCGAATGAAAAAAAGAAACAAACCATGTTATAAAATTTTGAATTTTTTTTTCATGATTGTTATGCATCACTTATGTTCCCATAAAATTTTTAGATCATTATCAAACTTCATTAATTTTTAAAAATTCAAACACTGTGCTGATAAAAGCTTTACCGTCAAACTTCAACCAAATGAAAAATGGTACAAGCCACGTTAGAAAATTTTGAAATTTTTTTAGATGGTCATGATTTATCATCAATATTTTTATAAAATTTTTATCTGATGATCAAGCTTCAAGGAGTTCAAAAAATTCTGAGAGTGCTAAGTCCTCGTAACAACCTAATGATCAATACATAGATTTTCTTTAAAAACCAAAAAATGTTTAAAATTTTTGAAAATTTTGCATAAGAGTTATAAGAAAATTATTAAGATCTCATAAATTTTTTTAATCATGATCATGCTCCAGTGAATTTATAAAATTCTTACGAGCATAGTATACCATTTTTGTTATTTCTGTTTTTGATTTTTGAAATATAACAAATGAAGTTCAATGCATACATAGATTTGATTGAGCAAACAAAAAAAGTTTAATTTTTTTAAAACTTTTATATAATGGTACTTAGTTAATTATTAATTTCTCATAAAAATTTTGGATCATGATCATACTCGAGAAAATTTATAAAATTCTGACAATGTTACTGTCCCAATTATGTTCATTCTGTTTTTGATTTTTTAAAGATAAAAAATGAAGTTAAATTATTTTGAAACTTTTTATTTATGATCCTACACTTCTTATAATGGTACCATAAAGTTTTCAGATCAAGAGAAAACAAATAAAATTTTATAAAAATCTGACAGTGTTTCTAAAGTTTTTAAAAAATATCTCAAAAATTCGGTTTTTCAACAAATTTTCATAGAAGATGACTTCATGAAGGGTTATTGGTCAATTTCCGATCAAATCCGGTGGTCAAACATCAAATTTTGGTCAAAAATGGCGAGATACCGGCCGATAAGGGCGAGATCTCGCCGAGAAAAAACGAGATTACTGTAGCAAATCAATTTTTTGAATTTTCAAATTCGGCTGGCACTCCTACGAACCATCTTGGTCCGAAGGCCGAGATCTTGACGAAAACTCGCGAAATTTCGATGAGATTTGGACCCCTGGTCCATAAGCGCCCGCCCGCCATGCACACGAACACCAAATGCTCCCAGCCTCACGGGCCAAAAATCAAGGGAAATTTTACGGTATATTATACTACTAGTATATAATAGATAGAAAAAAATTAAATCTAGTCATTGATTTGTTAAGATTAATCCTACTACTATACTACCAAAGGAAGTATACATAAATACTAGCTAATTTGAACCATTTGATTGAAAATAACGAATCATATTGAATTTAGTGTACTGTAAAAGAGCTCAAAATCAAACTCGATGGGATACATATGGACAAGGTTACGCCAACTAGCACCACAAGTCTGCAACACCTGCAGCGGTTGTACACTTGAATCAATTTACGAACGAGTTCAATATGTATCGTTTATTCTTTTTTATTTAATAGATTATCGTTTATTCTTTTTGATTTAATAGATCATATTAGCTAGTATTCTTTTTATTTATACTCTCTTCGATAATAGAGTAATAGAAACAATTTAAATAAATCAATAACTAGATCTGATTTACATTATCTATCATTCGCTATGAGCATTACTCACTGTAAAAATTTCTCAAAAGCAACACTTCTGTACAGTCCTCGCGCCACCAACTCTCACCTTAATTTGGTGCGCGCCCGCGTGACGCGCACCGCATCGATCCGCATGTGAAGAAAGCCCGCAGGAAGGCGCAGCGCAGCGGCGGTGCACGGCGCGCGAATCCATCCACGATCCGGCGCGCGAATTAACTACTGTACGCAACGACGACCTGGCATTCTGTACTCTACCAGCACCACACTCTGTCTGAATTCTGTCTGAATCTGACGCCTCCTCCTCCACTCTACGGCTCTACCTGCCGCCCGCGACGCTCAAATACGTCCAAACCGAAGAATCCAACAGCAATGGCAGCAGCAGCCCATCGCTTTACAGTTAGTAACTTCAATTACTGCTGCTTTTTTCAGTTCAATTCGCAGCGGCCAGGCGAGGCGAGGCGGTGTGTGTATCCTGTACTGTCGGTCGCCTCCGCTCGCCCACATGGGAAGCATGGGGGAAGGTGGAGGGCTCGGGAGTTTAAGAATCAAGAACCTCGCTTTCTTCTTCTCCAGTCCAGTCCAGTCCCCCTCCTTCGCAGTCCATACATGTCCTGCCGCGGCAGCTGGGAGTAGGAGGAGGTGGGTGGTGAACCGGTGATAGTGCAGCGCCGGCCATGAGCTGGAGGAGAGGAGGTGCGGGTGGGGATGGGGGCGTGGCCAGGAGATGGGTCCTGCTGCTCTGCGTCGGGAGCTTCTGCCTTGGCTTGCTCTTCACCAATAGGTATGCAGTAATTGGTTGCTCAGCATTCAGGGAGGACTGTTTGTGCTGGCTCTTCGAGCCAAGGCTCAGGATTTTTGCGGCCCATTCTGCAGAATTCTGAGGGATGATTGGTTTGGGATGGGTCCTGGGGCAAGATCTGTGGTCTTTGCTGTTCTAGTTCCTGCATCTTGGAGGAGGGAATGTAGCATGCTAGTGATTGGATTGGGCATTTTCCATGAATCTGGTTTCAGTTTTTACTTCTTTTTTCTTCCCTTGCTTTGGAGGTTCTTGACTTTAGGTGCTATAGCGTTGCTAATCTGTGCGCTATGGTGTTTGAACTGCGGTGTTCAAGGCTTCAAGATTTCAGGCTTTTGTGCGCTTCTTCTTATGTTCGGTCATGCTGTTAGCCGATTGGGACTGGGTGTTGTTAAGGCTGCAAAATTGTATCTGTATTGTTTACACGAGTTGCTAATGACTTAATGGGTCAACCGTTCTGAATTCTGGACGGTTGAATTAGCTACTGTGATCTACTCGGTCTTTGTTAGGCCATACACTTCTCTGTAATTCAATCTCAAGACACTGTAGATTAGTAGTTTCACCAAATGTATATGCACTCCTTGATCGGGGCTTCTCTCTACAGGATGTGGACATTGCCTGAGGCAAATGAGGTTGCTAAACCAAATGAAAGAAGAGAGGAAGAGATTGAGCTTACTGCCGGAGACTGTAATTCTGCAAAGGTACTTAAATATTTTAATATCTTCCCCCAAGGAATTCCTCATGAGAGTATTGCCATCTTTTAAATAAAACTTAATGCTTCTTATAGCAATGAACGAATTAAAAGATTGTATCTGTGAGGCCACGGTCCTACAATATCTTTGTATACTGTTTGTTTTGCAACCCTACTGATGCACTACGGTATCATGTAGCAAACTTATGTTGATGCAAATTTCATGTCTTTGTGTCACCAGGTTCAAGAAAAACATTATTATAAAGATATATTACAGGTCGCAGATACTCATCATGCTGTACAGTATGTGATGGACACATGCGTTTTGTCCCTTTCACCCTTTGATGTATTCCAGGAAAGCATCAAGACAGTTGTTTCTAATTAGAGTTGAAATGGCTCCTCCTGCAGGACTTTGGATAATACAATAGCAAACATGGAGACAGAACTTTCAGCCGCAAGAACTCTGCAAGAATCATTTCTCAATGGTTCTCCAGTTTCAGAAGAGAACAAGGCTTCCGGGTCTATTGGAAGGCGGAAGTACTTTATGGTGATTGGTATCAATACTGCTTTTAGCAGCCGTAAAAGAAGGGATTCTATCCGCTACACCTGGATGCCTCAAGGTTTTTCACACTAAATT
Source organism: Otatea glauca (assembly GCA_036346275.1). Lineage (NCBI taxonomy): Eukaryota > Viridiplantae > Streptophyta > Magnoliopsida > Poales > Poaceae > Otatea > Otatea glauca. The sequence continues at coordinate 61,187,140 of CM070721.1, forward strand.
GTTCTAATAGTTCTTCACTTATTCTGGATAATATGGGATATTAACAGTGAACCAATAATGAAAAACAGGAGAGAAGAGGAAAAAGTTGGAAGAAGAGAAGGGGATTGTAATTCGTTTTGTTATCGGTCACAGGTGTGCAATATCTCTCTTTTTTTTACATGTGCTGCAGATAGATTCTACATGCCATTATTATTTTTTCTCTATTGACTTGAATAGACCTTTGATTGCATGCATGTCCTATATTTGGGCCTTGGAATATGAAAATGTATACAACACATTAATCCAACAGGTTATGATAATCACTAGGCAGGTAGGTTCAAGGATATACCGGTCCATTATATCTGATTTATCTAATTAAGAATAGATCTCCACTCTTGAGTTTTTTTGGGGATCCTCTGTAACTACTGTTGGAGTGTTGTTGGTGTTAGGTTAAAAATCACCTAGTCATTTTTCTTTTATTTGTTTTGATTTATTTGCAATACAAGCATGTGATCCTTATCTATGCTGCAAATTGTTTGCAGTGCTATTTCAGGTGGAATTGTGGATAGAGCAATTGAGGCCGAGGATAGGAAACATGGAGACTTCATGAGGCTTGTAAGATTCATTTTATCTGGTTAACTAACAATTATTGAATTACTATCTGCCCCATTACCTTCTGGTCTCATATGGGAGTGTCAATATAATTGTACTTTAAATTTATCGTACATGCTTTTGTTGTGCCTAATTTCATTTATTTCCACTTTTTTCAGGATCATGTTGAAGGATACCTCGAATTGTCTGGCAAAACCAAGACATACTTTGCTACAGCTGTTGCTTTATGGGATGCTGACTTCTATGCGAAGGTTGATGATGACGTGCATGTTAATATAGGTAAATTTGTGTGTTGACCATATGCATTTTACAGTATCATTTAGTGTGATTATCATGTATATTTCTAAAGCTCTTATTCTATTCCTTTGTGTTCATTATTGCAAGGTGCCAGGTACTTATAGGTTGACCTGAATTTTACTTTGATGCAATCTAGTCTGTTGATTCCATAGGAACCGACAAAAGTTCTGTTAAGTCTGGGTCTTGTTCAGCAACATTCTATTTCTAACATGAAATTTTTACATCTGCAGCGACACTTGGACATATTTTATCCAAACATGTTTTGAGGCCAAGGGTATACATTGGATGCATGAAGTCTGGCCCTGTCCTTTCCGACAAGTAAAAGAAAATTAGTGTGTTTAGCTCCTTGTTTCTTCGTCAGGCTTTCCTAATTGTTAGGACTTAAGATGCAAACGGTGCTGTGCAGGGATGTCAGGTACTACGAACCTGAGCATTGGAAATTTGGGGATGTGGGAAACAAGTATTTCCGACATGCCACTGGTCAACTGTATGCTATTTCGAAAGATTTGGCAACCTACATATCTATGAACAAGTGAGACAGTATCTGAGCTACTTTTTTTTTGAACTGTTAAACTGAGTTTGCTCTTATTTCATGATTGTTAGTACTAAAACCGTTTCTGTGAATTCAATCATTGCCAGGCACGTGTTGCATAAGTATATCAATGAAGATGTTTCTTTGGGAGCATGGTTAATAGGCTTAGATGTTGAGCATATTGATGACCGCCGACTTTGCTGCGGTACTCCACCCGGTAAGCTTCTGTTTTTTTGTTATCTCAATGAGTTCAGAACTTCAGATTGATTGCCCAAATTACTTGAGAATTTACATTATTTGCTCCAAAGTTATATTTGATTAAAAAAGGTGATAAAAAAACTGCCTATAAAGTGTAAGTTAATGTCCTTTTGCACAAGTGGGTATTTGATTAAAAAAATGTGATAAAGAACTGCCTATAAAGTGTAAGTTAATGTCCTTTTGCACAGGTGGGTTCAAATTGTGTGTATGTTAAATTGTTAATTGATCACAGATTGCGAATGGAAAGCTCAGGCAGGGAACACCTGCGCGGCGTCATTCGATTGGAAATGCAGTGGCATATGCAACTCTGTGGAGAACATCTGGGGTGTGCACAATAGGTGCGGAGAAAGCGAAAAGACTCTCTGGACTGCTTCTTTTTAAGCAAAAGCTATAGGAAGATCGAGATGTTAAGAAGTCGCTCTGTTGCGTAGTATATTACATCGAGTATGTCCTACATTGTGCAGGAAATGTGTCTAATTCATTTTTAGTCTTGTAGCTAGTTAGCTACGGTTTGTGATTTGGGCGGTACCGACGAAGCAGACCGTGATTTTACTCGGAGTCTGCCGGTGCCGGTTGAGGGGGTATACACGGGCTGATCTTTTCTTTCACATGTTTGGGTGGTCATTTTGTAAGGATCGATTTTTTAATCGTGGTTAATGACCAAGATATATAAGAGCTATGTTATCCTTCATTCTACTACGTTTTGATGAGTTGTTCTGTGTAAGCTTTACAAAGAAATCTTCTACATGTGTGAGCAGCAGAAGATCTACATACTATCGCCACACTTAACTGAAACTGTACAGCACCATGAAGCCTCGAGGCAACGCTTATGTTTGACTTTGATTGGTCCAGCTTTGGCTGTTACCTTTTAAGCAATACAAAAGCAAATAGGTCTGAATGTAGAATATTAACTTTCGATTATAAACACTAACAATAATGTTTTTATGCTACATAATTATATATTTTAAAAATTATCATCGGTCCATCAAAGTCAACAATGTAAGAGACTGTTTGTTTTAGCTTTAAATTCTCTAAAAGCTGATTCTGGATTGTGGTTGTAGAGAAGCTAATTCTCTAAAAACTAAAATCCAAAAGCACATATAAAGTAGATTGTTGATTCTAATGTATATGGGTGGGCTGGATTGTGAGAATCGGATTCTAGAATCAGGCTGTTTGTTTTTTTATTCTGCTTTTGAGGATAGAATACAGAATCAAAAGCTAAAATAAATAGGTCCTAAGTAAACCTAAACGGAGGGAGTATAACTAAGAAACACAGGGCTGTCTCGTGTATGTATCCAAAGCTTATGGGCTTATGGCCCCGATCTAGAATGTACGAGTTTCAAATGACTTCCATAGAATTTTGTAAGGGCCAGTGTAATCTCTGCAGGAAATAGCCGTGTTCCAAATCATCATATATTAAAGGTGGTGGAGTTCGCGCCCCCACGTTCGTTTGAGCCGTGAGCGAGTTGGCTCGGTTCGCGGTCGAGCCGGACTGGGAAAAAGATCTTTTTTCTGAAAAAAAAATTACGATTAGTTTTTTTTCTTGAAAAATAATATATATTACGTTTAAGTCCTTTATACGTTTTTAAGCATTGCACTTGGGTCCTTTTACTGAAAATCAAAATTACGATTAGATCTTTCTTGGGAAAAAAAATACGTTCAGGTCTTTTTTTTGGAAAAAAATTATACATTGCATTTAGATCCTTTTTACATTTTTCTAGCATTACGTTTAATCCCTTTTGCGGAAAACACAAAATTCTGTTTAGATTTTTTTCACGTGTTTCCTCGATTTGCTCGTGTAGAGAGCGGCAGTCGCACGTTTTTCTCGATTTGCTCGCGTGAGGAGCGGTGCTCGCGGCGTGGCATGCCACGTATAATTATCTAGTTAGACCTATGCATGTTAACCCACCTTTTATTTTTCTTTTCTAGAAAACCTGTAAACCCAACCTTACCCATAGAAGTGACCCTGACTTGACTCCAACACAAAACAATATCCATTTTGCCGGCGTCGCACAGGCACCGCAGCCATCTCCAAGTCTTCTCCACAACGTGCAACATCCTAAACTTTTTTGTTTGGATTAATCCCTGGTACGCCACTGAAATTTAGGAAAAATATATAAATATGCCACTCATATACGGGGTCAGGACCTATATACTAGTGACATAATTGAGTGACATATAAAAAATAAGATTAGCTTTCGGTAACATGTAAGGAATTGCTACCTTTTGTTTCTGACATATAAAAAATAAGATTAGCTTTCGGTAACACGTAAGAATTGCTATCTTTTTGTTTCACGCAAAACCCAAACTAAGAGAGCACGCGCAAATAACACCAGGCCAAGCTCAGTTAACAGAAACATGGGTAAAGTTAGCTGCCTCTAATGGGCCGTACGGCCTGTAATTTCTGAAGAAAGAGAGAGAGAGAGAGAGAGAGAGAGAGAGAGATGTTCCCGGACGTAACGCCGACGTGCCTCCGGCCCGCACGTGAGCAGTTTACGTAATCCCACCCTGTTGGCGTAAGAACGTTAGAAGGGCGTGCTTTTTTACGCCACCACGCGGGAGATACGGGAATTGTCCCGACCGAAGGACTCATCTGCAATTTACAACGTTTTAGAAGGTGTCAGTTGCCAAGCTCTTGATCCCCGTAGGCCCGTACGCCGTAGAACCCCCCTCCGCCGACCGGCGAGGAAGAGGAGCATGAGATGGCGGCGCGGGGGCGTAAGGTGCTGGTGACGCCGCATCAGTTGGTGCGGTCGCTGCGCAGCGAGCACATCTCCAACGGCCCCAGGCTCAGGCACCTACCGTCTCTCACTCAGGTAGGCATCCCCTTCCTCCCGGGCGCCCGGCTCCTGTCCTGCTTAACCGGAGAAGCACAAGGCCGTGAGCTCGTGAATGCTTGATTTGATCTGGAGGACCTTCTTGACGTATGATCAGATCATACCCCACTGATTTTCCCCCCCCCCGTTGCTTGTTTTGCATGTTGGCCTTGGCATCCCGAAAATGTATCATCCCAAAGCATTAATCTAACTGGTTGTGATGATCGTTATGGTGATGAAGCGTAGATCCGAAAGGAAATGGTAATCCATTTACATCCAATTTGTAACACATTAGCTTGAACACAGGATTTTCCATTCTAATCACAAGAATGTTTGCCCCTTCCCTGTAACTTGTAGCTTTGTTACCATTTGAACTTTGGAGGTTCTCCTCGGGAATAAAGGACTCTAGATCAATGACTAAGGCCCTGTTTAGTAGAGCTTCAGATCCAGCTCTACCTCAGATCTGAATTTTGTAGGCTAAAATAAATTAAATTAAGTTTATATTTTTAATCTAAAATGTAAATTAAATGATCCACCTAAACACTCTTAGGGTGTGTTTGGTAGAGCTCCAGCTCTGTCAGATCCGTGGATCTGGTGGAGCTGGGTATTCCTAGCTCCATCAGATCCGTGGAGCTGAAGCTGTGAGTACATTAAGAGTGTTTAAATAGATCATCTTGTTTACATTTTAGACCAAAAATATAAACTTAATTCACTTTATTTTAGCTTACAAGTTTCAGATCTCAGGTAAAGTTGGGATCAGGAGCTCTGCCAAACAGGCCCTATACCTACAACTCCAGCTCCACGGATCTGTGGAGCTAGAAATACTCAGCTCCATCAGATCCACAGATTTGGTGGAGCTGAAGCCGTACCAAACACACCCTAAATTTAGCAGACTGAGCACATTTTTTACATAATTGAAGAAGTATGATTAATGAAAAATCAATACCCATCAAACTCTGTTGCTACTGCTGGTGGTCTTAACAATCTTATAGTCATTCTTCTTTTCGTTATGAACGGAAAGCTTTTGAAGATATAAAGGATTATTTGTCCAAGCCTTCGGTGTTAGCTGCACCCCAAAAGGGAAGACCTTTCAAATTATACATATCGACTGAAGACGCTACAATTAGAGCTGTTTTAGCACAAGAGATCAATTGAAAAGAGCGGATTATTTTCTACTTAAGTTGACGCTTGATTGATGCAGAAATAAAGTACCCTTTTGTAGAAAAACTTTGCTTATCATTATATTTTGCTTGCACCAAGTTAAGGCATTATATATTAGCATCGGTTTGTGAAGTTATTTGTAAAACTGATGTTACAAAGTAAAAATTATCAGCTCCAATTTTGAGGGGTCGATTTGCAAAATGGGCTTACGCACTCATCGAGTTCGACTTAACTTATGAATCGACTAAAACTATCAAACGGCAGGTGATAGCCAATTTTATAATAGGGCATGGAGCCGACATTGAGACCAACCTAATGTGTGTTGCACCATGGCACTTGTTTTTTGACGGGTTGGTCCGCAGAGAGGGTGATGGTGTCATCATAGTGCTAGTATCGCCAAAGGGTTATAGTTTTGAGTTTGCATTTATAATAAATCATAGGCGCTCAAATAATCAAGCTGAGTTATGAAGCTGTGTTGAGAGGCCTACAGATGCTTGACAGTATTGGTGTCAGCTCTGTTGAGGCTTAAGGTGATTCTTTATTACCAATCTAACAAATTAAAGGGAAGTATAACTATTATGATGATATTTTAATCCGATACTTGGATGAATGCCTAAAGCTTATCGGCTCATTTAGTTCTTTTTGTAATTCATCTTATCCCTCGTGAGATGAACACTAAAGCCAACAATTTAGCTCAACAAGCATCGGGCTATAAGATGTCTAGCCATGAAAGGGATTATGAGCCAATAGACAAGATGGTCTTACATGTTGAGGTGATGTGTATTAACACAACCGATTGAACGACGAAGTTAATTGGCTATTTGTCCAATCCATCACAACCCACAGATCAAAAAATAAAGAGACAAGCCCTGAATTATGTTTTGCTTGAAGATACACTCTATTATCGGACATTGAAGGGTTTGTTTTTAAGATGTCTTAGAACAGAGGAAGCCAAAGTGGCCATAGGAGAAGTGCATGAAGGAATCTGTGGAACGCACCAATCGGCTCATAAAATGAAATGGTTACTCAGGTGTACGGGGTATTATTGGCCGAAAATGTTGGAGGATTGTTTTAAATACTATAAAGGATGTCAAGATTGTCAAAATTCTGTCAATTTACAATTAACACCAGCATCGGCTTTACACTCAATTATTAAGCCTTGGTCGTTCAGAGGTTGGGGAATATATGTAATCAGGCAAATCTACCCTGCATCGTCTAAAGTCCATAAGTATATTTTGGCTGCGAGTGATTATTTTTCGAATGGGTTGAGATGATGCCTTTGAAAAAAGTAACTTCTATTGAGGCAATTGGATTTGTTATGGAACACATTGTTCATCGGGTTGGAATTTCTCAAACTTTTACAACTGATCAAGGCACTGTGTTTATGTATGATGAATTTTAAGGTTTTGCTCAAAGTTTAGGGATTAAGTTACTGAATTCATTACCTTATTATGCACAAGCCAATGGTCAAGCCGAGTTGTCAAATAAAACATTGATCAAGTTGATCAAAAGGAAAATTGAGGAGAAACCTAGAAATTGGCATAAGACATTATTGGAGTACCTGTGTGTCTATTGGATTGTTTGCCATGTTACGAGAAAGCTATCACCTTATCAATTGGTTTATGGATAAGAAGTTGTGTTGCATGTGGGAATTAATATTGACCCGATCAGAATAGCCAGACAAAATGAGTTGTTGGCTCAAGACTATAAAGAATTGATGACTGGCAATCTAGACGACTTAGCAGAATTACGACTGCATACATTGGATCGGCTACAGAGAAATAAAGCAAGAGTTGTAAGGACTTACAATAAAAAAGTGTTGCCAAAATCATTTTGTGAAGCCGATCTAGATTGAAAAACTATATTACCTGTTGGCTCTAGGGATAATCGATTTGAAAAATGGTCTCCAACTTAGGAGGGACCGTATAAGGTTCATCAGCTTGTAGATGGTAACTCTTATATTCTTGATACACTGGAAGGGGTGGTATTTCCTAAAGCGATCAATGGTAAATACTTGAAGAAATGTCATCCCAGTATTTGGATTGAATCCTAATCGGCTACAGATGATTATCGGCTTTGAAAGCCAAATTAACTCATTGCAATTAATTCTGGCTATGAGATGTGGCAATAAGCATTATAGCCAATGATAAAAAACCATGCTTGGCATGAAAGGAAACAAGAACTTACATTAATAAACATTAATCGGTTAAACAGTCGATTATAAATATCCTTAGAAATATTCATGAAGCGTTGTTTCAAAAAGACCAGGAGATTACAATCATTGTATTGTTCATAAAGTAAAGCCGACAGAATTAAGAGGACTTAATCATGGAGGAGGCCGAATAGGGCGGCTACAGCTTTAGTAATTATCCTCTCAATGTCCTGGAAGTAGCATTCATCGGCTTCTTAGCTTCCTGGTACATGAAAAACTTTAGCCGATTGTTCCTTAACAGCTACAACCGATGAGGCTACCAGAGCCTTTTGTGCCTTGACAGCCAATGAGAAACTGGCCATTTGATGCGGATATATCCTCTATTGTTGTATCGTCTCATGACTCTAAGTCTACAAATAATCACAATACTTATTTTGCTGCTGCTAAAGTGCAAGTGAGTCACAAGACCGATGCAAGTTGTGTTGATAATGTGCTACAGGCTGAGAATTGCAATGCAAACCTTGGAGAGAAGAAATGTGACTTGGTCATGCATCCACAAGGAGTAATATCCCTTTCTTTTGGAAATATGTCACCTGAGAAAGGAATTCTATTTGGATCCATATTTGTTAGAATTATTGACAGCGATCCATTGGAATGGAAGGCAAAGAAAAGTTACATGAGTAAGGCTGGTTCACTCAAATCTGTCCATCCATTTGATCATGATGCTGCTGCTAATCACGACAAGTAACATATCCTTGGGCTATATGGATGGAAAGATACCGAAGTCTAGTTTCTAGCATTTCAAACCGTGCATCATTTGGACTTCCAAGGTGGGAGTTATGACTGTTTTGGTGGGAGTTGCACAGGCTGTCAAAAGCTGCGCGAGACCATATCTTGCTGTCCAACTTCCAAGGCATTAAACCTTTTATCTACCCAAGAAAACTCCTTTAGTTTGTTGTATAGTTTCACACCTAAGCTAGGAGGGATGTTCCTAGTATAAATACCTATGTATTCCATCTGGGACGGACTTTTGGATGATCAGAAATAGACAGCATAAGCCATGGTTGTTTGTGGCGGAAATATCATGTGTTCTTGATAAGTTCTTCCCGTTCTTGGGTTTGTTAGTGTTGGTGCAAGTCAAGAACGGCATGTTCTTGTGATTGTTCACTGAATCTATACGATTCCTCCACTCAATTCGCGTTCTTGTGTTGATCGCGGTTTGTGTGACCAGTTTCTCGCTTTTGAATTGGTTCTTTTGTCGTTCGAGTGCGAGCGTCACGAAGCTATCGTCGTTGTACCGTGAAAAATTGGGCCACCTTTGCTCAACAGCAGGTTGGGTCTTCATCACCATTTTTCCTTCAGTGTCAGCCAGTTGTTCATTGACTTTGGCCAGCTCTGCTTCGAGACGTTGCTTGGTGGCTTGCAGCTTAGACGATGTTTTGAGCTGTTTAAGCTCCTCGTCGTACTTGGCCTTGTGGGCTTTTGCATCGGCCACCAGCATGTCAAGAAGTTTTTTGTCTTCGCGTTGAGTCGATCGTTGTTCAATCCTTGCCCTTGCCGCCTGAGCTTGTTCTTTCCGATCATTGAGGAATCAGATATCGAGCAGCGCTGCAGTGGCTTCAGCAAGCAGTTCTGCCTTAACTGCATCCATGGCATTGCGAATCAGTTATGCATCCTCCACCAGCGTAGCCAACGGTGTATGAAGCAGATCAAAGTAATACTTGATTTTCTCCTTGACCCCAGGGGCCGATGTGACTTGAGCCAATGCCTCCTTTGACACGGAGATTATTTGTTCGATGACATTGGGCACCCTCTCAATATCGTCCTCCTCCTCGAAGTCCAACATATCAAAGCCCATCATATTTGACAAAGATAGAGTTGGTTTGTCGGTTGGTTCTGCAGCGGCAGTAGCAGCTTGAGGTGTTGGTTGCGATGGAGGCGGAGGAAAATCAGCTCCCAAAGATGGCAGGTTGGCTAAGACCTCAAGGGCAAAAGCAAGCGAAGAAAGTGATTGCTACAATAATATCAAAAGGAACTTGTTAGTATTAATCTAGTTGGGTCTGAAATTGGCTTAAAAGATTATTTACTTGGCACGTGCCTAAACCACATGGAGAACTCTCAGCTAATTGCTCTTGGGATTTTCGCCCCTGGAGGCCAAGACCTTTTTGTTGGGTTGGCCACGCTTCTTCTTTATGGAAAAATCGGCTATGGATGTTAATTTACAAAAGGTAATAAACAATGTGAAAGATAGCTAACAAGTACTAACTTGGTTGCTTGTCCAAGTCAGATAGAGAAGGTGTCAGGTATTCGGAGTGGCCGATAAATAGCCAACTTTAGCGATCCTGACGTCTGGACGAGGATGTTTGCTTTGGCCGTGCCCGATAATCCTTTGATGGTGTTCTTGCAAACTTGCGTCCCTTGTGGAATAATTAAAGCCGATCAGTAATGTTGAGGAAAAGCAAAAAAAATACAAGTTATTAAAATAACTACCTCGGCCGATTCTTCGTCAATAAAATATGAGTTAATGTAGCCCGATGAACTAGCATCACTGCTAGAACTCAAGCCACTATTAGCGGAGTTAGTAACGATAGTCGGCTCTGCTAACAAATCTGGGAAGAAATCAGAAACAATTGCAGATATTGTTCTCTCTTTTGGGTATAATGCTGTGGAGATGGCCGACCACCACTCTCAGGACGTTACCGATTATCGGCTGTGCAGAACAAAACATGGCAATCTCTAGAGTTGAAAATCATCGGCTATATGAAGTATAATTTCGCCTGCTGAGGCTCGGTGTACTCTATCTCTTGGGCGTAGCCAATCAAAGAGAATGAGGCTTGGAGGGATTTGGCCGAAACCAAACTGCCTTGCATATATTGTCGGTTGATAGAACTCATAAGATGGTTGAAACATCCGGCCTTTTGAGTGTAAGCCGACGGACAATACACTTGGGGAAATGAAAATTCTGTATAATTCCAATGTGTGTTCAGACATTTCATTACCATCGGCTGACAAATGAAGGAAGGATGGGTAGGGGTAGTTGTCGGCTTCTCTATAACTGAAGAATTCCCCTGGGCAAAAGCCTTTATTGTCAAGCTGAAAAAATAAAGCCAAGTATTTTCTTGCTCTAACGGGCATAATCTTGGCTTCATTACCAGAACAGAGAATATATCTCTCCCCAAATGATCGGCTATTTCTAAGCTCAATTTCTTGGCCTTCTAGGACATCTTCACGGGGAAAGGGAATCATGTCTTCTGAGTTGATCTTGAATGGTCAGCTAAAAGCGCAGTACAACCAAGTCTGGATGAACCATAATGGGCCACCTACGTTGCTGGCTGAATATTGGCCTAGTCCTGTGAAAAGCCAGCTCTGTATAATGTGCATCATCCGGTAGACTGCCCCTAAGAACAATTTTTGTAAAGCTAGCCGACAACCCTCGACAAGTTGTTCGGCTATAACTTGATAAGTTTGAGATGGTCCAAGGGATGCTCCATAGAAGATATATCGGTCTAGCTACATGTTTAAAAATGCAATGTGCTCCTTATCTGATACCGGGTCAACGCCTTTGTTCTCTTCAAGATATTTGCTCCAGCCTTCCCTTTGTTGAGATCAATTTGTGCTGTGGTTTGGCACTAAAAGCCGATATCTGATCCCCGTCGGGTCGAAGACAACACAATTGTGCTACGTCCAAGAGTGTTGGGTCGATCGAACCCGTTCTAGGCATGAAGGCGTTCAAAGTGTTCGACCAAAAATAGCATGCCGTGGCCACCAAAGGCTCATTGGCTTTTGTGTCGGCTAAGGAGAGGGGAAGACACTCTAATATGCCCATTTGTTCCCATTGGGTCATTTTTTGCGCTGCTATCGATTATACCAGTCGCGCCAACCTTTCAAAGTCATCGGCCAAGCTCTAAAACTCTTGCTCCATCCAGTTATGTTATATTCATGAGCGTGGAGAGGGAGCCTAGGTATGTCTTGGTTGATCTAGGTTTTCTAGCAGTCCTAGATAATGCTGGTCTTCACAATCAGGCACAGGAATAAGTAACTATTTGCAATCCATTGATGTCTAGCCGATGAAGGAAGATGCTAACAGTTGAAGCTGATGAAAGTCCTCTGAGCCGATGATGTGTTGGTGCTAATGAGCCGAGGAATGAGGAAAATGAAAGAGTAAGCCAGTGATGAAGGTGTCAAGAATCAAGAACCGTGAAAATGACAAAAGTGAATGGTGGTATTTATAGGGGTAAACCCGATGGCATTGGTGGATAATTTTTTCAAACTTTTTGGACACAGTAATGGCAAAAAGTGACGTGTTCACATATTTTACGGCGCAATAAATGGAATAGATACCAAAGGCAGCAATGAAGATAACGTGAAAATCATGATTAAAGCCGATGAAGAAGGTTTTTGGAAGATTAACATCTCCCAAAAATGGGGGCATATGTTAGCAATAAAATTTGGCAAGGCATAACTGATTTGTTAGGACAAGGATGAAATTGGATAATTCTGGTCGATATCGGTTAAAAAGGGAAAGTTAAGGTAAAAATTGGAATTCTAGCCGATATTGATTTAAGGAATAGAGGTCGATACGGTTCATGGTTTATGACGGATCAAAGAGGGATACGATCGGCCTACACACTATAAAAAGAGGAACATGGGTTGAACCGAAGACATCAACCAATCCAAATCAATCAAACAACTCTCATATGCCTTTATTTACTTTCTATTGACTAGGAGTAGTATTTTGTAATGTGGAATCTTCCTGTAATTCGTTCTTGATCCATAAAGTTACGCATCGTCGATTGCTGATCACTTTCGATTACACCAATTTGGCCAGGTTTGTTTTTCTCCGATCTTACTACACATCGTCATTTTCGGGAAAATCTGTCTTTACCAAATCATCTAATTAGCCGTAATAAGCTGGTTAGATTTATCGTTACGTACAGTTTAATCGGCTACAATAGCTGTTTAGATCAGATCTATATTGAAAACCTAATCGGCTTATATAGCTGTTTAGATTATAATTTTTCTTTCTGATTGCAGGATCAAATCGGCTAGCACGCTACGGGCCAAAATTAAACCCGGCGTTTGTGTGTGTTTGAGCTGATCAAATTCTTCATCAATTTTTTTTGGCACCAACACATATCGGCCAGTCGTGCCATGTTGGGCTAGCTCGACTCACCTTCAGTGAGCCCAAGTATCGCCCATTGGCACATCGTGTCACCTTTGTGACGTGCTGGCGCAGGTCCAATTTATTTTGACTGTTGTTGCAGAGGAGAGGAAGCAAGCCGAAAACGAGAGGGTCACCTACCCGTATGGTTGCTAGGACGGAGTGCAGCTCGGCCAGAGGTGAGGAAGACGCTAGTGTTGGGGGAAAAGCACACATGGTGCCCAGGACGATGGCAATGCGGTGCAGGAAGGATGGATTTGGCTGCTCCGAGGTGGTGAGGATCGTCGAGATTTGGCCACATCGCTATCGTCTTCTTCCTTGGTACAGCCGGCGAAGCGGTGGTGCAGTGTAATACCTCGATATGTTAATGTGAAGGTATATGTGGAGCGACGGTAGAATTAGTCCCACATGTTTGTCTGAAAGTGAGTTATAGTAGTATATAATGCATGTTGGGTCCAAACATAACACATTCGGGTTAACCATTTTACATGAAGCGATGACTAAAGTATAAGTAGGGTGCTATGTATGTGTAGGTGTGTCCCACTTTGAGTTGGGTATTGAGCAAATTTTATACCAATGTGTTATAGATGGTTTCAGAGCATCAACCTTCACTACACGGGTGCGTGTGGGACATGAATTCGGGGAGGAAGGAGGGGTGGAAGAGGACGAGAGGAGAGATAGAGAGGAGACAACAAAGGCTCAAGGAAACGACGACTATACCAGATGGGTCATGGGAGGAGGCGAAGGGGAGAAATAGTATTTGTTGATGGGTCAGGCTACTGAGGTAAGATAGTTAATAATAAACTGAGTTGTTGATGGGCCGGGCTACTAAGATAAGATAGTTGATAATAGATTGAGTTGTAGATATAATATTTTTTTTATGAAAGTATCATATTCGTGTCGGGTCACCCAACATGCTGAGTTTTTACTCGGTACAGCTAAAAGACATTGGTACTGTACTGTGTTGTACTTTAGATTGTACCGAGGGCTAGCCAAAAAAAAAAAAAGCACGGCTCATTGCCCCGGTCTACCCATGATGTAGCCGAAGCTTATGGTCTATCTGGATTCTGGAATACATGAATTTCGTATGAGTTCCGCAGAAGTTTGTGAAACTCTTGAAATTTCCGCTGGAATCATGGGAAACAGCTACGATTCAAAACCAGGCGTCTACGCCAAGTTGCCGCTGGCGGGCGGCGTGGCACTGGCACCTCCCTCCTTTTCCAATTTCCCTCCTATTCATCATCGCCTTCCCGCCTCGTTTTCCCTCCACCCGCCGCGATATATTCCCTCCTCGTCCTCCCCTCACTCTCCCCCACCAAACCCGCGCCCAAATCTGATTCTCTCGCTTCCCACTCCCCCTCCCGATCCGCAGCGCCGGCCAGCGCGTATGGCACACCCGTCCATGCACCGCCGCCTGCGCTCCCCGGCGGTGCGCAGGTCCCCGCGGCGCGCCGACGAGCGCTTCCAGCACCACCACCGCTTCCTCCGCCCCGGCGCCCTCGCCCGCCTCCGCGACTCCAAGATCATCGCCCGCTCTCTCCGCTCCGCCGCCGCGTCCGCCTTCCCTGCGCGCCTCGTCCCGCCGTCCTCCACGCCGGCGCCCGCGGCCGAGGATGGTGTCGGGCCTGTCGGCGTGCCGCACTTCTTGGGGGGCGTGAGGGGGCTGCGGTACCCGCTACGCAAGAAGCTGACCGCTGTCAGGAGCGTGGTGTTCCTGCCGTCGCCGAACGCCGCGGAGGTGTTCTTGGACGCGTTGGCGGCGGCGCCGACGGAGCTGGTCGCCGCTCACTGAAGGCTAATTTTTGTACCCCTCGGCTGTTGTTTAGACTTCATTAGATCTGTGCAGATGGATTCTCTTTACTCTTTAGTGTCTTTTTCTTTTTTGCTGTGAGTGTAGATCTGATTTGTGGTTTCGGCACTAGAGTTTTAGAGTTTGATTTAGTAGCGATTTCAGTCAAATCTGCTGTGCCTACTGGCACTGAACAAGGCTAGCAATAAAGTTTTAATCCAACAGGCGTCAGCATCATTGACATTGTAGACTTCTTTCCACAATTCGCCAGATTCACAAAAATTGTGCTTGACAAAGAATATACAAACAGAACCCACTGTAATGCCCACCCAACAACAGGCCAACAGGCGTCAGCATCATTGACATTGTAGGCTTCTTTCCACATTCACAAGATTTACAAAAATTGTGCTCGACAAAGAGATTACACAAACAGAACCCGCTGTAATGCCCAACAACAGGATCAGAAATTTAATTTATGGCAAAGCACGCGCGATTATCTTTAAGGCGCACCTGGACTCAAGTTTGATGTATGCATGGCTCCATACATGAAAAGACACTGGTATAAAAGCCACTACTATAAGCTACTACAAAACTTTTGTCACGACCATACTGGGATGCAACCATACTTTCATCACAATCCCCACACTTTTTTCCTTGTATTTAGACAACCTTTAAGATACATACAACATTCCAAAGTAGCGGAATGTAAGTTTGCTACTAGCTCTTTCGCAGGAATTTGCTTGCTTGAGCAGCAAGTGCTATAGATTTGGCATCGATATCATTCATCATGTATTCCCTTTCAGCGCGACGACGTTGCTGCCTTTCTCTCTTCGCTCTCTTGGGGGCCAGCCTCGCCTCCCTCTCCACGTAGGCCAGCCTGAACTTCTCAGCGATGGGTATTTCAGGGGGAGCATTTGGGTGGGATAGAATGGTAGTTCTTCGAGGGGCAGCAGAAACTGCCCATGTTTTGGGGTCAACATCCTCGACTATGGAGTGGTCAAGTGGCATGCTTGGCAATGCTTCACTTGGGACCTTGGATCCACGGAGGTCAAAAGGTGATGGTTGCGGGTTGACAGTAATACGAGGGCATTCCGCAGCAATAATTTCCTTTGAGTTATCATCTATCTTCGGCTATAAAACAGGGAAAGATGAAAGGCAAGAGATGCATTAACTAATTGTGAATGCACAATAAAACCTTTTTTTTAAGGGGAGAACTTGTATGTATACCCAAACTAGCCATCTTAAAGATTCTGCACCACCGCCAATATCTACTGTATCAAGTTCCTCCCATGAGTCCTCTTCAAGAGTATTCAATTTGGGTTTCAAGAGATTCAAGCACCTCCGTGCCGTGAATTCACTTCTTGGACAGCCTCTGCAATCATGGGATTTAAGCCCTTTTTCATATCCAGCTTTGTAGGATACTACGCATAGTCAACAACATTGAACATTATAAGATTTGCCAGCATGGGAAAACTACATAGCAAAGAAAAACTTCAGACAAGGACTTGGACTAGCTATCCACTAGCATAACTTGGGTTAAGAAACCTGAATGCAAATGATCCTATATATTGATTATTGACATGAAACAAGCTGAGTTGACAAAAGAAATAGCTTATTGTTGATTGTCCATAAAGAGCCACCTAATTTTCAGTTCCAGGCATGCATATATTTCGTTTTCAGCAAGTTCAATCACAGCTGGAGTTCTCACATATAAATAAATCAGGATGCTGATATTGGACAATTCAAATTTCTTAAAGAAGACCAACCTAGCATTCGCAAGTTTCATGGGACTAGAGTGGATTCAACTATGTTATTGGCATGGACAACACCAACACATTCACACTTGACTTATCCAAAGAATTGAAGGTAAACTCATAGCAATCATAAATTGGAGGTAACAAGATGCAAGTTTCCTCAAGTCTATGTGAAGTAAGAGTGACCCTAAGCTTATAGATGCATTTAGTTGGAAGTCATACCCGCATCTCAATATCTCCAAGGATGGGCAGTGGCATACAATCTCTGAAACACCAGAGGTAGTTATTTTTCCACAGCGACTGCACGAGAAAATATATCATAAATAAGATGGATTATCCAATTGAAATGTTTGTTTAACTTGTAGTCTTCTACATAGTAACAGCTGACATAACACAAAACCTTACCTAATATCAACAGCTCGTAAGTTATTACAAATATTTGCTACAGTAGCCAAACCGACATCAGTTACATCAGACCCAGATATATCTAGGATCTCCCAAGAGCTTTCAGCAAGAGAAATCAAAACTTCGTCATTCAGTAGCCTCCTTCTCCTTGCAATAGACAGAATTGCCAACTGTATCACACAATAAGCTCAACTATCACTGTGCCATGCATAAGTACCAGTATATATTAAAACATAAATAAAATAAACTGTCACCACGTGAAGCAAATTTACCCTCTATCTTTTTCTCAATAACTGGAATTGGCAACTTCAACATGCAATAAAATACTTCAATGCATACCTTGCGAAGGATTTGCTATTCACTATTGCTACAAGCAGGCCATAACACTAAAGAACCTTAGCATAGGCCTTAGCATAGGTCAAACCAACCTTTCATCTGGCAGTCTTTACCTTACTACTGGTCATACTTACCTTGCTGTCTTGACATTTACATGTTCCCAAGGTTATGGTTAACATGTGCCCCTTCTATTTATGCTAGTTGTATCCAGGGTTTATATTTTCGTTTTGAGTTCGAAAATCGCAACTTGCTCGGCACCGGTTTTTCGCGAAAACCGACCGAAATTCGGTAAAAACAGATCGGTTTGCGAAAGTCAAACATGTGGTCAAACTGATTCAAAAAAAATCAAAAACCGGTCGAAAAGGTCGAAAACCGCTCGGTTTTCGTCGAAAACCGACGACAGAAGGAAAAATGGTGAAAATGCAAGAAAATTGAAAAAATTGAATTTTTTTTAAAAAAATTACAAAAAATCCAAATTAATCTATAAAACACCTCAGGTAAATTTAAACAATTTTTGAAATCATTTGTTACTTCTAAAAAATCCAAAACAGAAATTAATGAAAAGGAACAAAGACATTGTCAGATTTTTATAAATATTTAAAATAATTTTTATATTCTGAAATTTTAATTTAAACATAACAAGTTCCAAAGGATCATGTACTAAAATTTTAAGAAATATTAGACTTCATTTAGTACTTATATAAAATCAAAAACGTAATAGCATATACAATGATAATAGCACTTTCAGAATTTTTAAAAAATACACATATCTGATCATCATCTGAAAATTTTACATAATCATTTTAATTACGTTATAACATCACAAAAAAAGTTTAAGAAATATTAGACTTCATTTTGTGCCCTAGAAAATAAAAAAGCGAAGAGCATATAATGTGACAGTATCACTGTCGGAATTTTTAAAAAATGTACGTATCTGATAATAATCTAAAAATTTTACATAATCATTAAGATTGCCTCAGGACTGTACAAAAAAAATCAAATTTTTTTGACACTGTTTGCTAAATTTCTTCAAATTTACTATTCATCTGATCGGTTTTCCGAACGGTTTTAATTGCCAAACCGGCTCGGCACGGTCGGTTTTCGTCGGCATTTTAAACCCTGGTTGTATCACTAAGATTCAACAGCAAACAAATAAAGCAAAATGTAGATTAGTGATTCTCACTTCTCATTGTACGCCTAAAAGCACCTATACCTTCTATCTTATTTACAAATTACATCCTTCTATCTTATTTACATCAGCAAGATTCAACATCAAGCAAAAAAGCAAATTATAATTTTTGAGTGTTGCTTAAATGCCCTCTATTTTTGAATCAAGTGTAACAAGTAAAATGGCAGAAAGAGGGAGAATGACTCATATACTAAATTAATCAGCATTTGAAATCATCAAGCACCAACTAGAGGTAATTACTAGAACATATATTATTTTTTTCTCAATAAGTAAAAACCATGTCAACAAACTTAGCTTCCTATCTAATCAATCGAAAACCTTGAGTACACATTTCATTCTGGTAGCAAGGCAAGGATGCAGCACAGGAAAACCCAACCAAAATCAGAGATGCATATTGATACCTTTATGTGGGGTGGAAAGAAGGCAGCAAATTCAGAAATATCAGTGACAATATCTTCAAGATGCTGACCAAGGATGCCAAGGCACAGGCTAACCAATTTCCGAGGTCCAGCCTTCTTTGTGGGAGAATCTGAAGTAGTTCAAATTTGCAAGTTAATACGTGCAGATAGTACTGCAAATCTGCAAGTACAAAGACAATTTATGAAACCAAGAAGAAATAAGATGTAATGGGCATGGTTGGGGTAAGGGCCCTTAGGCCTAGACGAGGTGACCATGGAACCCTACAGCGTGATGACGCCATTGATGGCAGCCTCATCACTGGGGCAGGAGGAAGAAGATAGACTAGAGACTCTTGTTTATTTCTTGGTTGATTCCAAATGACAGCCGTATGTCACTTACATAGATGTGGCCAGCTCCTAACAACCAAATCACTAGATAATCTCTTGCCTAACAATCAACGCACTAATTGGAAGGAAACTATCCTAACAAACCAAAACCGACTGGATATTACCTTGTGGCCTAAGCGCACATATGTGCACATAACACAATTGCTCCATTCTACACACCACTGGATAAAGTAAGTTTGTTTAGTGTTGTTAACACCAATGAAAAATTCATTACTGGCCAAACAACTAGTCCGAACATTGAAAGCATGATGTCTGGCAACATTGGGATCTTGTCTGGCAAGGCAGAAATAATTTCTAGAGGTAAAAAAATGAATAATTCTAGAGGTAAAAAAATTGAATTGAAAGAACTGAATGGGTCTTCATTGTCTGTTCAATAGAAACTAACAGTCATCTATAATCTTCTTGGTACTTGACCAAAAGAAATATTCATAATTAACCGGTATCTGTGTGCTGTGTTGAATTCCTGCAATGTGTAATATGCATGTTAAGAAAAATGGCCAATGTATCTGGAAATCATTGATTAATGATTGCAGAACAATAAGATGACTATCATGGCATTATATCTTCCTCTAATTTTTAGCTACTTGCAGCGCTTGTCACTTGCTGTGGAACGAAACTTAAATATCTCTTTCTAGATATCATTATGTGAATTACTAAAGTGAAGCGCAGAACCCCCAACTCTGCCATTAACTGCATCCATTACACCTTCCATGGAGAACAGTATCCACGTGAGTATCATCTCAGAAATTTCTGTTTCTACCCCAAAACCAACAATTAACACAAAATTTCCATATTTTTTTCAAGGCAAATTGGTCACGGCAACCCTATGCAGTAACTTCAAACACCAAATTCAGCTAGACAACCGTTACCGGTACCACAATTAACTGAGGAAACAATTTACAAACTTGGAATACCTAACATATTCGAGCAATTCATTTGGCATAACAGATTAATTTACTTCAACCAGGAACAAAAACCGGGAGCTTACAGAAGGAGGCTGCCGGTAGTAAACTCGTGGGCTTCTGCCGCGGCGTGACGTGGACATCGCTCAGCGACGCCGCGAGCTCCGCGACAACAGATTTTCCCTTCTCCATCAAACCCTACGGGGGTCAGATCGGATCGAGAAGAAAACTGGAAAGGAAAAGAAATCGGGGAGAACAGCAGGAGGGGAAGTTGGGAACAAGTGATTACGGAGAGGAGGACCACTGCAGCAGGGGCATGAGTTGGATTAATAGATGTTAAGAGATTGGGGGGGACGGTGGAGGCGACGGGCGGCCACAGTAGCGGAGATGAGAGAGGAGGCGAAAGGGGGATGGTCGGCGGGAGGTACAGGCGGGGGCGGAGGCCACAATGAACCGCGGCGGCGAGGTGGGCACGGCAAAGGATGGCGCCGGCAAGCCTGGGGAGGAGCAGGAGAAGCCGGGGAGGAGCGGGAAGCACCGAAGCACCGCGGCGCGAGGGTAGGCGGTGACGAGGGGAGAATCCGGCTATGGGAAACCAGAGAAGGTTAAATATGAAAATATCTACCGACTTATGAAATCAATCATAAATCGTCTTTAAAAAGAATTTATCAAGTCAGCTAAAAAATTAAGGAACTGTATACCGTATCATTCCTTTTTCTTCTCTCTCATTCAATCTGATATGGGATAGTCGTCTTTGTCATCGGGTTCACCACCCCTCCCCTCACCGTTTTGTAGAGGGTGAGGTAACGGTGGGTGTCAACGGCGGCGAAAGACGATGGAGAGAGACACGGCAAGGTGACAATATACTGAATATTAGGTTGAACGAGGGAGCAGACGGTATAGCGAGGCGGTGAGCTCACCATCGGCGGCAGGAGGAAGCGGGGCGGGGGTGACGAAGGAGGTGTGCGGAGCTCTAACGTGGTGACGGTGATGACAAAGGAGGAAGGCGGCGTAGATGAGGGAAGCTCCTACCCAACACTATACCATTGGAAGTGCTCCAATGGTGTAGCAAAGTTTCAGTGAACCATGTTTTGCTTTTGCCAAAGTTTCGACGAGTTTCACTTGTTTCGTCAAAGTTTCGGGTTGACATTTCAAACAAGTTTGAGTAGGTTTCGCCAATGTTAACAAAAGAGTTTCAAGCAAGTTTCATGGGTTGCAAGCGCATTTCAAAGAGCTTATCAAGAGTTTTAGCAAGTTTCATGAAGGTTTCAGTATGTTTCATGAAAAAATGTTAAAAAAATTTCATGTTTCATGCAGATTTTAACACGTTTCGTGAAAAGTTTCATGCAAATTTCAACACGTTTTAAGAAAGTTTCAAGTCAGAACTAAGTTCTCATCAAGTTTAAACAAGTTTTAAGTTTCAAAATCCAAGGTTTTAGCATGTTTCAACAAGTTTTATATATGTTTCACATTTCAAAATAAAAAAATCAAATCAAGCATGTTTCGAGAACTTTCAAGTTTGAAAAGCCAAATCTAAACATGTTCTAGACAGATTCAAGCACATATTGCAAGTTTCATGCAAAAAAAAAGTTCAAACAAGGGGATGTTAGTTTGTATTTTTGTATGTTGGAGTGATGGTCTTGCTGGTCCTATTCACACTATAGTTCAAAATTTCACCGAGATTTCGGATTTTGGTCGGGGATGAGATTACAAATCCCGACTGAATAATTTTTTAAAAAAAATTCAAATTGCTACAGTGATTTTGGAAAAATTCGGGATTTTGGACCGAAATTGATACACAATGGACCGATTTGATGATTTTAGGACTGTATTAGATATGAAACTCGTTGAGTCTAGATAGTTAGGCAGGTGGTCACTCACCCGAGAGACCCGGTTCGATTTGTGCGTGACGCAATTTTTTTTATACTATATTGTTGGAGGAAAACTAATGGTCGACGGAAAGGTCTTATGTCCCGAGGATTAGGGGCCACTGTTGCGGGGGGCCTACAACCTCGGATGTTGGAGTTCTCTGTTACCAAGTGTGCAGACCATGGGGAAGGTCTCCTCACCTCCTGTGGGCATACATCATTTGGCGCCATTTGGAGAAAACGTACCAGCCCTGAGAAGAGAGGCCTCATTCACCTCATACATCACAAGCATGTGGACACAACTCCGTGGGGTGTCGAGAGGGTCTCTCTCACGAGTACGAAAGAAGGGTCCCTCATCCACCCGTGGGGGTGCTACGGGACGATCCCTCGTGCCCCCCGTGGGCATGCCACGGGACCACTCCCTCATGCCCCCGCGGGCATCTACGGGAGGCTCCCTCATGCCACGGGAGGCACCCTCTTACCCCCGTGGGCGTCTACGGGATGCTCCCTCCTACTCTCGCGGGCGCTTACGGTAGGCACCCTCCTACCCCGCGGGAGTCTACGGAAAGCACCCTCCTACCCCGCGGGCGTCTACGGAAAGCACCCTCCTACCTTGCGGGCGTCTACGGGAGGCACCCTCCTACTCTGCGGAAGTCTACGGGAGGCATCCCTCTACCCCGCGGGCGTCTACGGGAGGCACCCACCTACCCCGCGGGCGTCTACGAGTGACTCCCTCCTGCCCCGTGGGAGTCTACGGGAGGCACCTCCCTACTTCGCGAGTGTCTACGGGAGTCTCCCTCCTACCCCGCGGGTATGCTCCAGGAGGCTTCCTCATGCCCCGCGCCCGTGCTGTGGGAGGCTTCCTCATACCCCTACGGGCTCTCTAGAGGAGATTTCCGGGGGGATCTCCAGTCCCCTAAGGGGTCTCACCAAGCCTCCTGGCCACAGGGCTCTTGGCAAGGCAAGAGCCCCTGGCCACCGAGCGCTTTGGCAAGGGTGATGCGCACAAGACGGCCCGATCTTCCGGTGAGGGGATAACTTCGATTTGGCGGAGGATGACTTTGACGATCCGGCTACGAACCACACAAGGATAAACGCCTGCAATCGCTAAACCACACTCCTCGTCGTTATCAACCGTGCCAAGAACACGGATGACCTGACCACAAAGGTCTATTCTTGCGAGCAATCGAAGAACTAGCAAGAACAAGGATGAAGCACACACTCAAGTTGAGGTTTCGAAACTTGTTTATCTTTACTCTAGCCGAGTCGGAGAACAAGGATAAAGTTCCACACATGGGTAACTATTCTCAAATCAAAACCTAAGGAGATAGATAGGGGTTTGTCCAATATATATAGCCAAGGATGGCTGCTAGGAGTTGGTCTCACGCCACTTTAATTACATGGGAACTCAGCCCAAAATTATGGTGGCACAGCACCCTAAAAGACAGAGACCGTCGTACTATTTTGACTGCTGTGGCCAGCTCGAGTGGAATTTGATGATGAGGCCAGATCCGTTGGAAAGAGCACGAATTTATCTTTTAATCAAGTACTCACTCATCCCGAACGGACTCCGTATGCAATAGTTATGGCCAGTGGAAGGTGGACTGCTCCTGGGTGGACGTTTTGGCTTCCTTCTCGAGAATAACTTGTACTATAGCTTGTAGTGATGAGGAATGACGTCCTTGCAGCTCTAAGCCATGATTCCTAAGCACAAGCACATTATTATGCAGTGGTATATCCTCAAAATATAATTATACCACCCGAGAAACGAGTTCACTGTTGATTTAGGCTGCTTGTCGCGTGCCCTTGTGATAGGACCTTGCATAGGAGGTGGTGGAGGTAAGGTCATGAGTGTATCCGTCATAGTGATGTCCTCATCATCCTCCCTTCTTGCATTTGAGTCGTCCTCGACTCAAGCTCATCGTTCTCTCCAAAATATGGCTTCAAATATGAAGAGTTGGAGATCGCCTTTCTTGAATACACCATCAAGCATGGGAGGTGGCCAAGGTGGAGGACGAAGTGATCGTGTGATCGACTTGGCCTGTGGGGACCGGTAAAGACATGTAGATACGACCATCCTTGTAGATGTAGACGATGCATAGGATACCATGAAGTGTCGCCAAACTGATATAGCATTGGTCATATCCAGGATGAGCATGGTCTCATCATTCTTCCTTTGTTGAATTGGAGTCATCCTTGACTCCATCACATTCTCCTGTAGAATGTTAGTTGCGACAAAGAGCAAAGCAACATGCATATCTTTTGTGATCAAATAAATGGCTCGATAATCACAATCACCCAAACACTCCCTTTCTTGAAAACTATCATATAGATTATAATCGGAAGTAGGGGTACTAGATATGATATTGAAATTATCAAATTGATCACATTGTTGCATAAAAAATAGAGGTTTCAGATTTGAACAAATATATACTCTGCGCACTTTGTACTCTCCTTTATCATTATGTTTGCCAACAACATGAAAAATATTTTATGATAACCATGGAAAATCGAATGTCCAAAAATCTTCTCCTTTAAACTATCTAGATCACACGAACATCAAATTCAATGTAACCTAAAGTATTTAAAGAAGACATCAATTTAAGCTCATCTTCTTTACTGGCAATGTGAATGACATGTTTATCTTTATTGCAAGCATTTAGTTCAAATATAAAAGTTTCATGTTCATTCACTAGTTGTGGTGTGGATATAAGTGAAGCATTATCACACAACTCTTCTTTATCAAAAGGAATAACATGCAAATCATCATGTATTAAAAGAAAATCAGCAATGGGTTGTATTAATAGTTGCTCTACGATAGCATGATTCATGTGCATTTTTATTTCTTCAAAATGATTTTCTCCATCTGTATACCCATACCTTTTACATTACCTTCTAAATCTTTCTCGGTGGTTGTAGGTGCAACATCAATTTCCAACTCTTCACGTCACGAATGGGGCGACAAAGAAAGAGTCCTTCGCACATTTTCTTCTACATCCTTATCTCGATGGTGCTCACTTTTACGCAAAATGTTAGCTACGACGGAAGGTGCAACAATTGGCACCTCAAATGATGCTAAAGACTCTTTCAAAGATTCAAGAAGCATGTTTTCACTCTACAAGCACATTTAATCAAGTCCGAAAGAAAACTAAATGTTTGATCAACAAGAACATCCTGAATTTTATGATTAAGTCCACGTATGAACCTAAGCTCGTAGCTTCTTCACATTCTTTTAAACCACAACGCAGCAAACAATTTTGGAATTCATGATAGTATTCTATAACAGTTTTAGAACCCTGTTTTAAGCGTTGAAGTTTAGTAAGCAAATATTCAAAGAACATATTCGGAACATAATCATCTCTCATAAGTTTTTCATGGCATTCCAAGTTTTAGGTTCTTTATCATGTCTAGATATATGCTTCCACCAATATATTGCATCCGCGTTAATACTTTGATCATGGCACTAATATTTTGGTTTTCGATAAGTCATACTTTGCAAATTCTTTGTCTACCGCTATCTCCCAATTAATATATTCATTAGGATCGAACTTTCCAAAGAAATGGAGGCATGGTAAATTTAATCTTTCCTAATGGATCATCATGTACCTCCGTTCTTCACGCGATTTCTACCCATACCTTGTTGATTGTGTCAAGGCGCCGATCATCAATATCATTGTGGGGTTAAAAATATCATCGTCCCTTGTATCAACAACGTAATTGTTCTCTTCTTCTACCCCATTTGTCCAAGAGCGGGCATCAAGTGTGGTACGGCGTCCTAGTGCTCCATTTTGCCTTGGTGCATAATTGGCTTGATTGGCGAGATGTCGTGGTTGTCGTCCATCAAGGCGATCAACACGATCATTAAGTGTTGCAAGGTTGTTGTTGATCTCACCATAGCATTGTCGTAGTTCTCGGCATGTGTGTTCAAAGAATCGTGTCAAGTGTTGCATGATTCCTCTCGGCGAGGTGTGAGAATTTCACTTGGTTTTCCTCAATACTTCCATTGTCATCCGCCATAGTTAGTCATAAGCAGAAAACACACAAAGGTATGTAGTTTCTCTATCATTTCTACTTGTGAAATGATCAAGTGTCACTCTTTCTTGCATTTACCAAGCTCTTACCAATTCTTACAAATGCAGCAAGGGTGCAATCCGGTGGTTGGTTCGTGATAAACCGAACTCAAATGTGAACAAAGCGATTGCAAGGCTTATCACTGTATGGTTAGTAGAAAGTGGAGCTCGGAAAGGCTTTATAATGTGTAGCAAAGGAAAACAATCACCAATTTGAATTTGCATAGAATTGAATAAGTGTTGAAACTAACAATTAGCCTTTGTTGCTGATCAAACAAAGATGGATATTAGGCTAAAACAAAAGATATGGCAGTGGATACAAGTGGTAAACACAACAAAATTCAAGCATATGCAATTTGCAACATGGGAGCACAAGATGGATCCAACTTTGTATTTTGTTGATTTACATCCACCGATGACAGAGTCGGTATTTTGGCCGTATCTTTTAGTCAGTGCCTTTTTACAATGATTTTTTGTTTTCTTCCGACGGCTTTTTCAACAACTTTTATTTTGGACGAACTTTCGAAATTCAACCGAGAATTTTGCACGAATTTTACAATTGCACACAGATCAGATTTCGGACAGCAATTAGGTCTTATTGAAACGTTCACAGATTTTTTGTGCTTTCAAGTATGGATGTGAAAATTGGCATCAACATAGAATACTAAGTCACGGATCTAGTCCTTTTGATTTTACTTAAAAAGATAAGGAATTGAGTTTTATGGCGTTTTGGTGGCGGTTGCAGAAGGTGATCTTCGGGCCGAGATGGGTTTTTTATTTTTGGGTTTTAGGGATGGATTTTGACGTGGGAGATGAACAAGAAGATGAACAGCAACAAGACAATACTAGAACGGACGCAAACTCAATTTAGCAAACCAAAATTAAGCGATTGAAAGGCACAAGGGTTTGGACAATGGAGAACAAATTTTTATGGGGCAAATTTTACGGACTCTAGGAGAAACGAAATGAAACAACTAAACTAGATACAAGAACTCACCACCAACCGTTGCTCGATACCAAATGATGCGCACAAGACGGCCCGATCTTCCGGTGAGGATAACTCGATTTGGCGGAGGATGACTTTGACGATCCGGCTGAACCACACAAGGATAAGCGCTGCAATCGCTAAACCACACTCCTCGTCGTTATCAACCGTGCCAAGAACACGGATGACCGACCACGAAGGTCTATTCTTGCGAGCAATCGAAGAACTAGCAAGAACAAGGATGAAGCACACACTCAAGTTGAGGTTTGAAACTTGTTTATCTTCTTTCTAGCCGAGTCGGAGAACAAGGATAAAGTTCCACACATGGGTAACTATTCTCAAATCAAAACCTAAGGAGATAGATAGGGCTTGTCCAATATATATAGCCAAGGATGGCTGCTAGGAGTTGGTCTCACGCCACTTTAATTACATGGGAACTCACCCAAAATTATGGTGGCACAGCACCTAAAAGACAGAGACCATCGTACTATTTTGACTGCTGTGGCCAGCTCGAGTGGAATTTGATGATGAGGCCAGATCCGTTGGAAAGAGCACGAATTTATCTTTTAATCAAGTACTCACTCATCCCGAACGGACTCCGTATGCAATAGTTATGGCCAGTGGAAGGTGGACTGCTCCTGGGTGGACGTTTTGGCTTCCTTCTCGAGAATAACTTGTACTATAGCTTGTAGTGATGAGGAATGACGTCCTTGCAGCTCTAAGCCATGATTCCTAAGCACAAGCACATTATTATGCAGTGGTATATCCTCAAAAATATAATTATACCACCCGAGAAACGAGTTCACCTGTTGATTTAGCTGCTGTGCGCGTGCCCTTGTGATAGGACCTTGCATAGGAGGTGGTGGAGGTAAGGTCATGAGTGTATCCGTCATAGTGATGTCCTCATCAAAGGGCTCTGGATACAAGGCACTTGGCAAGGCAAAGGCCCTGGCCACGAGGCACTTAGCAAGCCCTTGACAACATGGCACTTGGCAAGGCTTCTGGTTCAAGAGGGCGCTCCCTAGACGACCATAGAGATAGGTGGGCACCCTTGAGATAGTTGGTATTACGAAGGTAATACCAACTACCAAGGGGTGGTTATGGGTGTCTGTTCTATATATGGTGTGCTGTCTGAAGAGGAACGCGGTATGCTACGCTAGTACAAAAAAAAATCTACCGCGAAACCAGAAAGCTACTCGCAAGAAGGGGATCATAGATAAGATTAGCACTAGACGCGCAGTTGCGGAATCCTTCGCGCGTCGATGTAGTGGGGTCGTCCTCGCCTTGCCGTGGATCGTCCTCCCACGCTGCAGTCGCAGCAGCGTCACCGCAGTAGTCCACACGTCCGAGATTGAACGCCGTCGGCGTCGTGTGCAAGCACACAGTCGCTCGGCGGCGGCGAGAGGAGTAGGCTAGGGTTTGAGTGAATCACTCCTAAACCGTGGAAAGCACACCTGCACCCTCCTCCTCCTCCTTATATAGCCACGAGATGAAACCCTAAACTAGGGCCCATCGTGCTAAGCCCACGAGGTTCATTAATTACGGATCAATCCAAATTAATGCGTCCCACCATTAAGTGTGTGACCTGCGAGTTCACATACGTTTGGACATGGATTCGGAAAACTCCTTTTCAATCCAATAGTTGGTAGTGGCTTCTTGCAAAGTATGCCAACTCCCAAACATACTATGATCAAATCGGACGTAACCTATCAAAAGTACTCATGTAATAATCCCTTTGCCAAGTATATGAAGATTGATCTCAAGGTGAGAAGCATGTCATCCTTTGATGATTCAATCCATCTCTCGTATCCGTGATATATTAATAAGTTGTGATTGACTCCTCGATCACGGCATGGTCATGCACTTCCTTAATCATATCACACGAGTGGCCTTGTCATATATCTCCGTTTCATTGGAGTGGCAAATTCCATCTTGATTTGCTTACTTCCTCTGCACGTTTCATAGTAAACATGAAAGCTACCTTTATAACTATCCGGTTAGGAAGTAGTGTTTGATAGCCCCAAGGAAAACTATTACACATGTAGGGAATAAGACAATCTCGTGTCTAAGGATCATACATCTACTAGGTATGAGATACACTGATGACACATAAGAATGAAACATTCTCGCAGTGTCCCATTGCGGGTCTATCTAACCCATGTTTTTCAACATGCGTCCACAATGTATAGATGATATCTCCATATCCCATGATCTATGAAGCATGATCATCCATCACTACATGTGCTGATCTATTCATCGTTGTCCTATACGATGATATCCGATCAGAGATATTTATCGAATTACATCATTAAGTAAAGAGCTTCATAAGCAAGTCACATACTTGTTGATCAATACAATGATATACATTTATTGGACCAATAATCATATTATTATTCATAAACATAGTCATGTTACAATCATCTAAATGATTGCCTCAAGGGCATAACACTAACACTGTCGAGGGCGTTAGCCCTTAAGAGAGTGTGAGTGTAATACCCGACATGCTAATGTGGTAGCCCATGTGGCCTATATGGAGTTGTTGAGTTGTAATGGTAGGATTAGTCTCTTATTACTTCTCTAAAGTAAGTTATAGTAGCATATAATGTTCACTGAGTTCAAATGTAACACTTCTGACTATAAGCGAGATGCTATGTGTGTATAAGTTCACTCTATAAGTGAGTTGGGCATTGCGATTTTTTGATAGAATGTTACAAAAGCCGACGATATACCCTTTTTTATATATTCTCTCAACAAAATTAATATGTCGTGTTTTCAATTTACCAATTTTTAGGTGGATATATAATAAAGTTCACTAGTTAAGAACTACAACACAAAGAAACTTCTGCGAAGCTCATGTGTTTACAAAACAGGTTCTTTGAATGTAATTTGGAAAATAAACATTCTCCAATTTTGAAGGCAAGTTATACCTTTGTGTAGACACTATGGATTGGCTTATGATCCATCCTCTCCTCAATAATTAGTCATTAACACAGTACCAGGGTAACCTAGGAGAGAGCAGACCTGGCCATGTTACATTAACCAAATGCAAACAGAAAAATGACCATCCTGTTCTTTGTTCTTAGTTCAGTGCTATCCAATCTAACATGTTCATCTATCTGTTTCATAACATGCAACATTAGCATGACTTCATCGCCTTAAATTGGCACTCTTCGGTCCTAAACTACCCTGTTTAGAAGGTAGAAATTCATAGGAAACATAACTCCACAAGCTCTAATTAGGCCTACATTTTCCGCCTAGCTGCAGAATGCAGTAATAGATTGCTATGAAGTATCATGATAAAGCTTTTTTAAAGAAGCTGTGTTCCAAGATTATTAGCCAATGATGATGATAATTAGCAACTGCAGATTAAAAGTAGAATTAAGTATATTAATAACAAGAGGGTGAAGGAGAAAGAGACCGGGCGTTGCCATGTCCCAGTTAGAGGTGGCCAAACGGGCCGGGCTAAATGGGTGGCCTGGCGAGCGTAGGCACGGCGAGCAGCAGACGGGTGTAAGCAGTAATCTTGCAAGCATGACGGCCATGAGCTCGTCTTGGTGCTTGGTGGCACCACACTGCACGGCGGTAGGGACGGCCGAACGCACGACGGCCCATTGCGCGCGCAAGACGATTACGGTCGTGCGGCCGTTTAGTTTTAAAATATTCGTTTTATAGTAGTTAGAGTATTAAAAATTCAAAAATAATCTAAATACTTCGAGTTTTTCTAATTATTCTAAATTTTTATGATTTTTTTCTTATTTTTCTGCATTTTTTTCATACTTTTTCTATTTTTCTAAATTTTTTCTGTTTTTTGAATTTTTGATGATGAACGGACTATCGAGCCGGCCTACTGCTTAGACATGAAGGACCGGACCGGCATGGCACGGCCCGAGAGGCTAATGGGCCGTGCCTGGGCCGCCACCTCGGCATGTGGGCCGGCACGGCACGACCCGTTTAGTAGCCGGGCCTAAACAGGCCGTGCCGCCCATTAAACGGGCCGGGCCGTGCCGTGCGGCCCGTTTGGCCCAGTAGGCGAAGGCAATCTAGCCCGACCTGTCAGCGACAAGCCAATAACAACGCCCTGACCCGACCGCACCTCCTCGTCTCCTCTCCTCGCCCACCCCGGCGTGCGCGGTCCGTACCCTCCGGCTCGCCGCTACCCTCCAAATCCCGTTCCCATCAACCGATCGAATCCCAAATCGCAATTCCCGAGTCGGGGCGGCGCGGCGCGGCGCGGCGCGATGAGTGTGGCGGGGTTCGACGTCGGCAACGACACCCTGGTGGCCGCGGCGGCGCGGCGGCGCGGCATCGACGTGCTCCTCACCGCCGAGTCCAAGCGCGAGTCCCCCGCCGCCGTCGCCTTCTTCCGCAACGCGCGCCTCCTCGGCTGCCACGCCGCCGGCGCCGCCTCCTCCCACGCCCCCTTCTCCAGTGTCAAGCGCCTCCTCCTCGCCGGGCGCCCCGCGCTCCTCCGCGACCTCCCGCGCCTCCCCTTCCCCGTCGACGCGCGTGACGGCCGCGGCGCCCTCGTCCACGTCGACCACCTCGGCCGCCGCATCGCGCTCTCCCCGACCCACCTCCTCGCCATGCTGCTCGCGTACCTCAAGCAGCTCGCCGAGGCCGACCTCGACGCGCCCGTCGCCGACTGCGTGATCTCCATCCCCTCCTACTTCACGCAGGCGCAGCGCCGCGCGTACCTCGACGCAGCGGCCGTCGCGGGTCTCAGGCCGCTCCGGCTCATGCACGACCTCGCCGCCACGGCGCTCGGGTACGGCCTCTACCGCTCCGACCTCGGTGGCGCCGGGGGCCCCACGTACGTCGCGTTCGTGGACGTTGGCCACTGCGATACGCAGGTCGCGGTCGTTGCCTTTGACGCGTCGGGGATGAAGGTGCTGTCGCACGGATTCGATGCGGACCTAGGGGGGAGGGACTTTGACGAGGTGTTGTTCGAGCATTTCGCCGAGGACTTCAGGGACAGGTATATGATCGATGTTGCGGGCAATGTGAAGGCGAGCATGAGGCTGAGGGCCGCGTGTGAGAAAGCGAAGAAGGTGTTGAGCGCGAACGCGGAAGCAGTGGTCAATATCGAGTGCTTGATGGAGGAGAAGGATGTGAGGGGGATGATCGGGAGGGAGGTCTTCGAGAAGCTCTGTGCTGGGCTGCTGGAGAGGGTTGTTAAGCCATGCAAGAGGGCTATGGCGGATTCAGGGATTGGATCGGAGAGGCTGTATTCTGTGGAGCTTGTTGGGTCAGGGTCACGGGTACCCGCTATTGCTAGAGTTCTTGCGGGATTCTTTAGAAGAGAGCCTAGCCACACACTCAATGCCAGTGAGTGCGTGGCTCGGGGGTGTGCGCTGCAGTGTGCAATGCTTAGTCCCACACTCCGCGTTCGGGAGTATGAGGTATACTCTTTATCTAATAGTCTTTGACATTTTAGTTTCATGTGGTATTTGAAGCATGCTGGATTGCTGGTTGTGTAGTGAGAATTGTCGCATTTGGTGTACTTTAGGTGCAAGATACAATTCCTGCCTCGATAGGATTTTGCACAAATGAAGGCCCAATTTCAACATTGTCAAGCAATGTGTTGTTCCGGAAAGGCCAGCCCCTTCCCAGTGTTAAGATCATTACTCTGCGTAGGAACAGCGGTTTTAATTTGGATGCGTTTTATGTGGATGAGAATGAATTGCCTCCTGGTACCTCAACACAAATCGGTAATTTTCAGGTATGCTATTAACTCTGTTGATTGATAAAAGATTATCACATCATAGCCGTTTGCTCCAGATGTCTGTTTTGTTTGATTTAGGTTTAAGATGGTGTTATCTCTATGTACATAATATATCTTCACAAGATCGTAGTGTTTCATTTCATGGCACCATTGTTTCTGTAGATATTTGGATGGCTCCTTTCCTCCTCAATTATGATGATCATAAATAACTTTTTTCATGTGTTCTGTTGGCTTGGCTTATCATCTAATGAATCATATAAAATCTAGGGCCTTGTTGTGGCCACTTCATTTGTGCTTTATCATACAATGCACCGAACACCTAGAATGGACAAGCAATCTTGTGAACCATAATATATGAGAGTGATATTCAATTTGTAGCATGTCTCATTCACATGTGCTCAAGTTAGTATGCCTGTCACCCATTGTAAAATGTGAATGCTGGTCCTTTCACAAAACAGCAAGACAATTGGAACTGTAGGATTTTTAAGATATATCATAGTTCACAAATTGACATTCTTCGGAAGCTAACCTTGCAACTTCATCTTGTAAGAGCTCGCAGCATGTATTTACAACAAAGAAGTATTGTGACGTGGCTCAACAATAAGTATCGTGATGCTTATTTCTAAGTACTTCTCAACAGTTTTGCAGTCATTATTGTTGTATTCCAAGCGCCATATTCAAAACTATCATCATATTCACGATGCTTAGTTCCGGATCATCATTTTTAAAAGCATTCCAGTCAACTGTTGTATTCCTAGCTTCTAATTGGAAAGTGCCTTTTAATTAGCCTCAGTGTACTCAAAGATCAGTGTTGTACTCTTCTCACAAATTTTTTCGTGGAACTCTGGGGTCCACAGTTTCAGGCCATTACTTTTAATGATGGTAGCTCCATATGATTCTTCCATACATAATTTGTTCCATTTGGTTCATGTTTCAGTGATGTTAACGCATAGATTTGCCTACTGCACTAACATAATAATCGATACATTGTTGTATACCCTGTTTTCTGAAAGTTATTATTACTGCTAACCATATTTGTCTGCTGAACTGTGGCACAAAATTATATTGCCATTAATTGAATGAAGTTACATTTACTGTTTGAAATAATGAACTTTTGATGTGTTACAAAATTACTTCTAATTCTTTTAAGAATCGTCATTGCAGATTGGCCCTTTCCAAGCACGTACTGAAAAGTCTAAAGTCAAAATAAGAATTCGTTTAAATCTCCATGGACTCATTTCGGTGGAATCAGCTGCTGTAAGTGTCAACTTTCAGAGTTACTGCCAGCTTTTAATTACAAGTTGTAGTTAATGTAACTTCTAACTTTTAAACTGCCTCAGTTGATCGATGATGATCCAAGGGATGCGGAGTCCGCTGACTCTATGGAGGTAGATTCCAATGTTGACATGGTAAGGGATTATTTCGGCACTCACTGAGCCTATTTCTGTGTCATATGTGTGTTCCTCTAACTTATGACTATATGTTCTTATTTTCACTCTATCTAATATGGTTGCATGAGTTGCTGTATGAGTATCATTGGCGTACTTTCTTGTAATAGGCAGTAAACGTGGTTTAGTGACTAGCAAGCATACAACCGTTGCTTGTAATTTATCCCTACTGGTTGGGCATAGCTATGTAATTTTAACTATTTAAGATGCTAAATTCTGTGAGACCCTTGTTAATTTGTAGCTGGTTGGAAAAAGGTACCTTATTATTAGTTTATGTTGAGAATTTGAAATGGGAGTATGAGAAGTTCCTGCCAAAATACATACTACATACTTTAAAACAGTAACAATTCATTTTCCAATTATGCCAAACTAACTAGGTGCCTCAACTGTTATTATATGAAGGGTGATAAGTCAAGAAGTGAAAGGTCAATTCGACGGCAGGATTTGCCTATGTTTGAGTCCATTTATGGTGCAATGAGCGAGCAGGAATTGCTGGAAGCTCAAGAGCAAGAACAACAACTGGCCTATCAGGATAAACTCATAGAGCGAACAAAAGACAGGAAGAATGCATTGGAATCTTATGTGTATGACATCCGTAATAAGGTGGCGATCTGAGAATGTTTTTAACCTATATCTTCTTTTCTAAACCTGAAATTTTGTTGGCTGATAATTTTTTTTTCTAGCTTTCTGAGAGGTATCGGAGCTTTGCTACTGATTCCGAAAGGGAAGAAATCTCAGTTAATCTACACCAGACTGAAGAATGGCTTTACGAAGAAGGTGATGATGAGACTGAAGCAGTTTACAGTAGTAAACTTGAGGAGCTCAAAAAGGTAAAGGCAACTTTTTGCTGGTCTTTCTGTCTGCACGTATGACCCCTTATTATCTCTTTCCTAATATATGTTTGTCAACCTATTTTCTTGTTCTTACTAATGTAGTCTTGCATGATTTTCTCACTTCATTTTTGGTTTTGATCTACCTCCTTCCAGTGTTTATTTTTTGCAGTCTGTTTTATTCTTTGTCCATCTTATCCTGTGACCTGTTATGGTATATTCCGTGCTAATGCACATTGCTATAAGATAGTCTTATGTTTCCATCCATGATGATGTGATCACTATTTCTTGTAGGAAGTCTCTCGTTGCACCAAACATAATTCATAAATTTTCGTTGTTTGATGTATATCATATTGTTAGTAGATTCTAGGTTAGAAGAAAAGACAATTACTCATGCTGTTATTACACCAAGTCCAGAGATAATGGCAGCTCAACTGTCATCCTCCAACTTTGCATATGCATTATAGTAGACTAGGTACATAGAGTAAAATGTACTGTTGCATCTGGGGGAAAAATGAGCATTCTTTGAATATTTAAATTCGAATACTTTGCACTTGTGAGAGACAATTTTATTGGAGTAATTGGTGGTATTATGGCTACTGGCTAGAGCTCTAAATGGCTGTTCTATTTTGCACCAAATCCTGGTGGAGCATCTGCTTCTGAACTTTAATCTGTTTGTTTGTCTGGTACCTTTCCGTTGATCTATTTTCTTATTTCTATGTTTATATTTAAAGCTTGTAGATCCCATTGAAAATCGTTGTAAAGACGAGGAAGTCAGAGCTCAAGCCATGAGGGAGCTTTCAAAGTGCATTGTTGACCACAGGATGGCTGCCAAGTCATTATCCACGCCTGATCGAGACGCAGTAAGTTCTTTAACCATTAGTTTTCTTTAGTGTGCCTTAATTAATATTATAACTCTTGAGTCTTAACATTAACTATCTATGTGTGTTCTTCTGGTCTACACTAATTTCAGCACAATGATAACGCGTAGGATTACAAAGATGAAGATGAGACCCTTCTTTTGCATCATGACCTTGTTCAATATGGTGGATGTAAATTGTAGAGCGAAAACTACTCATGTTCCTCACAATTTGTTAAACATAGTACTGTTCATTGTTAAATTACAAAACGGAAACCCAAAAGAGAAAACATTTTAAATGCTCTGGGGTTAATAATGAATATGTGAATATTTAAAGTTCAATCCAA
The DNA here is from genome assembly GCA_036346275.1 of Otatea glauca. Taxonomy (NCBI): domain Eukaryota; kingdom Viridiplantae; phylum Streptophyta; class Magnoliopsida; order Poales; family Poaceae; genus Otatea; species Otatea glauca. The sequence continues at coordinate 61,223,418 of CM070721.1, forward strand.
TTTGTTTGTATTTCTTTTGTGTATAGTATCATCATGCTATAGACCTATAGTGATATGGCTGAATTGTGCTTCTGATGCTCGGTTGCCTCTTACCTGTCAGGTTGACTACGAGTGCATTAAAGCTGAGCAGTGGCTACGGGAGAGGTCACAACTTCAGGAGTCCTTGCCCAAGAATGTTGATCCTGTACTTTGGTCCCATGAAATCAAGACAATGGAAGAAGAGCTGGATATGTATTTGTTCTTTCCTTCCTTAAAGCCACTCTTCAACCGTTTGAGCTCTTTTGCAAAAATGTTTCTTGCTTGCATTCCAGATTATCTAAGTAGAATTGCCTGATCCCACTTGCAGGTTCTGTAGAAACATAGTAAGGCATAAGGGTTCTCCAGCAAGGACGGATAATAGCAGGGGTTCAGATCACATGCATTCATCAGATAGAGATTAGACATTCCTGGGATTTCTTTCCTTACAGCCGTGGTCGAGTCTGACATTTTGTAGCAATATACGGATGAACTAGTTTCTGCTAACACCGTCATACGACCAACTCTGTACCACACTAAGCCCGCCACTAGGTGTCTGCATCGGTACTCTGAGGTGCGGTTTTCACTTGAGAACCTATTAATCATGATTGTTGATACTTGTGAATTCTTTTCTTGTAATCAAATCAAGGTGGTTGTTTGCTTTAGCTTGACCCCTCTGAACAAGAGATGCAAGGAAATTGTATGAAACGGACCTACTTCGGAAGGACCGTGAGTTGTAGTAGCCCTCCGATTCATTGTGTTCATCTCAGAAGTTGTCCTGAGTAGTTCATTATTTAACGAGTTTGTAAGGTGTATATTGATCAATTTTTATTTTTTTTGAGACAAGGACGTTGCTGCCATGCTTCCTTTTCATAAATGTTTTCTTTTCACATTATGTCGATCATTCTCCCCCTGTGTGTGTATATACCGTATATTAAACCCTGAAGGTTTCCGGCTCTCCCGCGGCGTCCACTCCATTTTTCGTCGACGCGTTTGCTCCGTGGTGAGCCATGTTGTCCGGCCTGTTCGCCTTCAGGAATAGCTTAATTAATTTTGCTCTTGCCTCGGACACAAGCCTCGTGTGGCGCAGCGGTAGTGCACCTCGCTCGAGCTGCCCAGGTCGCGTGTTCAACTCCCCGCCCCATGTGCGTCCGTCGCTCCGTGTTTTTTCCCTGCGTGACGTCTGCTGAGTGCTGACTCGACGCCCTGAGCCCCTTTTTTTGCAAGGTCTCTGAAAATTCCTAAATTAGTTTTTTTTACGTAGAGGCCTCTCAAAAATTACAAAGTTACATTCGGATCTAGTTTTTTTGCGAGAAGACCCCATTTTTTTTGCGAGAGTGCTCTTGAAAATTCCGAAATTAGTTTTTTCGCGAAGCCCACCACAAAAATATGAAATTACAGCCGAGGATGTATCATGTGCAAATAGACATTTTTCAAATTCTGGAAACTTTGATTGCGTACCGTTGGACTATCTATGCTTGCTATTGGCTTTACATTATGTTCATGATGCAAGTAGTTTTTGTTGTGGGGCTATGTAGCATGCTGTTATTATGTCTGCGCCTATACATCATATAGCTAGCATGTGCAAACTAGACATTTATGATCTGTTCTACTGCCTATTCGTCTATTAGTTTGTCTGTGATTTACATTAGTCTGTATGTCTGATGTAGAATGGACCAACATATGGATATTTTCATATTCAATCGCTGGTGTGTTTTGCTTTAGGAATATTTCAGTGAATCAAAACTGGCCGCACGCAGTGTAGCTCGTGAAATCTACTGGTATCTTTTATACCAGAAAGAATCAGTGGCCTCCCACTTTCCCGTGTCCCCGGTTTTGCAGAAAAACCCTTTAAGTTATCCGAAATCACGGCGAGGCCCCGAGTGAACGGGCCAGCGAAGGATCTGCTGCCGAAACTTTCGTAGAAAAGCCCTTATGGTTCTATACAATTGTGTTTAACTCCTGTAATAAAAAAACATGACAGACAATTTCCTTGCGTCTCCGTGGTAACAACTAACAAGAGAGGTGCGCCTTGGTATCTCCCAATACCTCCCATGCCGAAGTGATTAATTGTTAGGTCAATGGGCTAGTGAAAGACAGCATAATTTTTGTGGAGGATCAGGGTTGGAGTGTAACACACTAACGTACGTCCTAACCTAAAATCTGTTCAAAGCCTAGCTCATAGCACCACCTTACCAGTTAACAGGAGGACCAGCACACATCTCTTGTGACAACGACGCAGCTAGCACCGCCAGCAACGGAGGAAACGATAGGAAGGAAAAACTTGCAAATAAAGAGACAAGAAGAGGGTGCACAGACGGGTAGTTTCACTAGTTCGAGCTTAAAACAAAGGGAGCAAAGAGGCGCAGAGGAGAGAGCACTGAAGCACTTGTACAGGACTTTTAAGTATAAAACATGTGCAATGTTCCTTCAAAAGATCTATTTTAAAAAAGAATACTTGTGCAAAGTCAAATTAGATGGTACAGCGAGCGTGGATTACAGAAGATCAGAAATAGGTACTGAGGTTTACTCCTATTGAGGGTGCAGAGCATGCAGATTAAAGTTCAGAAAGTTCACGTATGTATGCCTATGTCAGTCATAATTTTCAGTTTCTTCGAAGGGCCAAGTCCAGTTTGGGACTCTGGGCAGCTTCGCTTCCTTCCTTTCTTCAGACTTACTTGAGATGTCTCTCCAAAGTCCAAACCGCACCTATATTATGAATTAGGATTTCGGAGGGCTTAAATTTCTGGTAGTTTTAAGTTTCAGAGAAGGGATTTATACATCTGACTTCCATGCATGATGCAGACCAAGAACACTTATCCGACAATATTACAACTAGGAGGAGCTTTTTGATGGCACCAAGTGAGTGAGATTACACTCAAATACACACGAAGTACTAAGTTGAAACTATCCAGAGCATCACACATAGGCAATTAGCTAGTCATATGACATGTATATATATTCTCCTACAGTTACGACTCATGTGCGCGTCTCAAAGGCGAATGGACCAGTATGTGCATGCATGTCAGGTCGTTCGGGGTGCCTTTGCAAATTGCAACTCGATAAGCTTACCTCTCCAAGCAATTCTGCAAGTGGCTCCGCGGTCAAGTTCTTTGAGTCTCGTCTCGACTCTCGACCCAGCTATAACCGCCGCACCTTTGCTTGCCCCAGTACCTCCCAACATTCTGATCGAGCTGACGATCAGGCTAATGAATAAAGTAACCAAAGAAAAGAGTGCCAATGCCTAGCGTTAGTACATACATCTGCGGTGCAGTTTGCTTGTGATGTGATGGAGTACTGATCTTTTCTAGCCATCTCGTTCGTCTGTTTTTGCAAATCTAGTCCTCACGTGAATATAATTACAAAAGAGAAATTTTACAGTGGATTACATAGGTAGTAAGTAGTGGTAGTAGGAATCAAATCTAATCATCCATTCTCAAGGGTATTTTAGACTTTATCTATCCATTCATCAGGGGTATTTTAGATTTTTCCTAATTCGTTTACAGTTTTGGACTCACCGAATACCTGTTGATCTTCAACTACTTCTTATCCATTCATCCGTCATTCATCAGGATCACAGGACGTGTTTTACCGTAGAGGACAGATAGTATGACGGAATTTTTTACCCTTTTACCCCTCTTTTAATATTACTACCAATACTACAGGCGGTAGTATAACTAGATCTAAATTGATCTCAACCATTAGATTCAAAGGAATGGATGGCTTATATTGATTTTAATCCACTGTAAAAGAGCTCTTACAAAAATAGCCCTCTTTCCGACACAGAAACACTGGCATGTGACAAGTATCACCTGCCACGCTCGTGTACCACAACAGGAGGCGCTGCCAAGCTAGTCGACAACGGCAGGAGGTGTTGCTGAGCTAGGGCAGCGCGACAAGAACCTGCTACGCTAGGGCACTACAGCAAGTCATGACGTCCTGCCAAGCCGCCCTATCGTGGCACCTGTGCTGCACCGTTGCCGCCTTGCTGTTGTGCCCGTGGTGGTTAGCACCTGACTGGCTACTATTCTAGGCCCCTACTATGGTACACGAATGCCGTACTAGACTCCAACTACTAGTACCTGATCAGGAGGTGTTAGTTTCGGACTGAAGCACCGAATAAAACAGAAAATGACACCCTCACCTTCTTATCTTGACAAATGCCTGGCACTCGTGACTGCATGCCCTAAGATGTAGACACCCTCAAGATGCTATCTCCAGGGTTTCAAAAACCGGCGAAAACTGCTTGAAAACTGTTGTTTTTGACCTTACCGTTGTGGTTTGAGATTCAAAGCCGCTCGGTAAACCGGTATAATTAAAAAAAAAATTGAAAGAATTTATGCGTTGAAAACTGCTCGCAAAACCGTTTTTAAGGAATATTCAATTGGTCGGTTGGTTTTCGGTGCAAACCGAGCGGTTTTTCGTTGAAAACCGAATGGTTTTCGATTTTTTTGAATATTTTTTTATTTCTTAACCCTTCTGTTTCTGACGGTTTTCGAAACACGAATTTCGAACCGGTTTTTGAAAAAAAGTTTTTAAAACCCTGGCTACCACTCTCAACCAGCCATGAATCTCAATAACGGAGACAAAGGATCGACTCAACAAGGTTTCAAATTTCGGTTTCGGAATAAATTTCGCCCCGGGCCGGATAACGAAATTTCGGCAAAATTTCGGAATTATTTCGGACAAAATTTGAATTTGAAAATTCGAATCCGGTCCAATCCAGAAAAAAAAACCGAAATTCGGCGAAAAAACCCGAAATTTCCGAAATTTCGGGTTTTTTTGCACTGGCTTAAAAGTGGTCTAAACGTTATCGAAAAATTTTGAAATTTTTTTTGGAGGTTCCTGACATAATTATGATGTTCTTACAAAAATTTCAGCTGATGATCACATCTGAGGAATTTTTAAAAATTCAAAGAGTGATACTGTCCTGATAAAACACTGACCGACAAGTTTGATCGGATTGGAAAATGGTAAAAATCAAGTTATAAACTGTTTAAATTTTTTGTGCATGGTTATCATCCATAAATAATATTATCATAAAAATTTCAGCTGATTATCACATGTGAGGAATTTTTAAAAATTCGTAGAGTGGCGCTGTCCTGATAGAACACTGACCGACAAGTTTGATCCGAATGGAAAATGATACAAATGAAGTTAGAAACTGTTGAAATTTTTTGTGCATGGTTATGATGTATCTATAATTCTCTCATAAAATTTTCAGATGATGATAAAACTGTATGAAGTTTTAAAAATTCGAACAGTACTACTGCCATGTTAAAAGGCTTACCGGCAAACTTGAACAAAATGAAAAATTATGTAAACCATAAATTTTTTTGAAAATTTTAAAGAATGGTGATAAGGAAGTTATTAATATCCCATAAAAATTTTGATTCAGGATCACACTCCAGTGAATTTATAAAATTCTTACAAGGCACAGTACCATTTATGTTCTTTTCTTTTTGATTTTTGAAATATAATATAACAAACGAAGTTCAATGCTTACATAGATTTGATTGACCAAACAAACAAAGTTTAAATTTTTTGAAAATTTATATAATGTTACTGTGTCAATTATTAATCTCTCAAAAAATTAGATCATAATCACACTCAAAATTTTTTATAAAATTCTGACAATATAACTGTCCCAATTATGTTCATTCTGTTTTTGATTTTTTAAAGATAAAAAATGAAGTTAAATTATTTTTAAATTTTTTATGTATGATCCTAATCTACTAAGGATAGTACTATAAAATTTTCAGATTATTATCATGCTTGTAAAGTTTTATAAAAATCGATGTGTTTCTAAAATTTTAAAATGTTTAAAAAATTAGGTTTTTCAACAAATTTTCATAGGAGATGACTTTCCTAAGGGTTATTGGACCAAATCCGGCCCTAAAACTTTCAAAACCGGCCAAAAAAAACACGAAATTTCGCCCAAAAAAACGAAATTTCGGATTTTACTGTAGCAATTTCAAATTTTTTTCCCGGCCAGTACTTGAGATTTCGGGGTGGTCCGAAATCCGAAATTTCGGCGAAATTTCACCGAAATTTTGAACCTTGCGACTCACCCCGTGTAAGCAGGACACCCAGATATTAGAAAGTATGCTATCAGATAAGGTAGGATCCTCATGGTTGGCTACGTGCTGCACTTTAAGTACACCTGGTCTGCTACATCCTCCATAACCTTCACAATATTTACTCTAGCCCTCTGCTAAGTCCCATTCCTATCACCTCCCCTCTTTTTAGTCGAAGTACCACGACCATGTGATTGGGCTTTCCCCCGCGACCTGCATCTACCACCATCGAGCTACCCGTTCTGCGACCACTACCACCAAAGCAAACACCTACGCGCTTCCGCAGTCGAGAAGGAGATTATTTCTAAAGGGACAATGAAAATTTTAAAGTAGAGATACGCATCGATTAGTAAACATATCATGAAACTACAGTTTAACCAAGACAACGGTCTGACATCATGGCACATGTGAGTCATCAGAATTCGCATCACAAATCAACACATTTTGTTCTGGCCCAAGTTAGTAAGACGTGCTCAAAGTTTTTGATGCAACACATCAACAAGAGAAGTAATTTGAACATTAACTACACACTCGCGATTTGTCCTCGCACCGATGAATAAGTTGACAAACATGGCGATGAATATATCTCTGTTGCACTTGTGCATGTCCCAATACCTCCCATGCCGAACTAACGATTAGGACATTGTGCTAGCGAAAGAAAAGTTCCATCAACCGTGCATCATCCTAATCCATCATGGATTGCAATGCAGTTTGCTTATGATTGGACGAAGAGGAGGACCCAGCAAACGTTGGAGTTTGTTTGTTTGTTTGTTTTTTTTTTTGGTTTTTTGCAGCTGATCTTGTCTGAGCTGAAAAAACACCTAGACACGAAAAAAAAAGAATACCACAGAAAAGAACCAAAATCTCCCGTGGGTCTCGACGGCAACGCCACAGCTGCACCTTTACATGTCCCAATACCTCCCAATTGCCGAACTGATGATCATCAGGGCGATGAGCTAGCAAAAGATTACGTTCGATCTCCTCATGCATCTTGGTGATCCATCGACCATTCTGATAAGGAACTACCAGGTTGAGGATCCTCCAAACTCTGATTCCACATATCTCATGTGGCCTCCTCCAAAATAAACTGTACTTGCCGCGACCGGAGACCGGAGAGGAGGAGAGCAAGACAAGAGGAGGGTGTGTAAATGAAGAGGGGTAGCTCAAACTTGAAGCGAATAAAATTAAAGTGATGGAGTAAATTAAGAGTAGTAGAGACGAAGAGAGCAGGAGGGGAGTAAAGACGAGAGTAGGATAGCAGCATTATTAAATTTTATTCACTAAACAGTTCATCCAAAATTTAAACTGACGAAGAAAGACGTGCAATATACTTCAACGGCAGGAACAAGCACTACACCACCAAGCAACACTAAACTATGGCAAAAATTGGATCCTTATCACTTCAGAACATTACAATTTGAATAATGCCACTGAGAAAGAGGAAACTGGTAAGTACATGGGAACTAGCTTGTGCAAAGTCTAATAAACTAATTAGATGGTATGGAGCGTGAAGATCACAGAAAACTGTCTGATTAGGTGCAGTGAATGCAGATCAAAGTTAAGAACGGAAGCGGTGAGAGGCCGACGCCGACCGTCCAGGCGGAGGCCGCCGGAGAAGCACGAGGAGCCGGCGAGTCGCACCCCACAGCCAGGGTCGGTGGATGGTTCTCCGACCGCCGGCTGGGGCTTCACTCATTGGGCCTTTTTATGGGCTGCTGGGCTGGCTCCTTTTAATCATCCTGCAAAAATTCAGTGATTAGTCACATCTCCATAGACCTCGTCATAATCCCCCCGAAGAAAGAGAAACAAAGACGATCGTCGTATGTAGCTAGAGGTGAAAACGTGCACGTACAGCTCTTCTGGTATCCTTGTGTATATTTTTTCCGGGAGTTGGAGCCACATACAGGCAAATCAGAATCGGATCCGAATTGGAGCAATTCGAGATATAGAATGGTGCCAATGCGTGATGGATTTAGATCGGAAACGAATAAAAATAAACGGATAGTATGCACATACATAGTGTTATATACGTTGAATTAGACCACATGATTAAATGATCATAATACTCGCTCCGTTCAAGTTTATAAGATGTGTTTTTAATGGTTTTGTCCATAAATATATGACGTATGTCGTATTCCAATGTAAAATTAGTATGAAGTTCCCTTTATACTTCTAATAAATATCTATATTTACTTTATATTATCTACATGCATGTATTGAATATAGTTCTTAGTGATAATAATTAAGGATAATCTAATCATATTTTATTTTTCTTGATCTACTTGCTAAGAAGAAATACGTCTCATAAATTTGGAAGGAGGGAGTGCTTAGTTATCAATCAAACCATAGTCTACAAAAATAACATAAGTACTGATAACGACATTAGTCCATACAGCGGTACATATTACCTATATTAAAGCTGAAGAGATTGCCGCTCATTCGACCGCCCCACGTCACCTGAATTTTTGCAGCCGTCCATCACTAGCGTGCGTACGATCCGTCCATCCACGTGCTGGCGAGGCCTGGCCCATAAAGCGCCACGAAATCCAGTGCAGCGGAGCCCTCCACGAGTCTGCCGTTTTCCCCGTCGCCAGCGCCGCCCTCCCCCTCCCTGCCCGAGCGTCCCTTTCATCCGCGCCGCCCTCGTCGCCTCCGCCTAGCATGCCTGCCACTCCGACTGCGCTTCCCCGATGTGGAGGCGCTCACACGCGAGCCCGGCGAGGTCGCCGTCGTAGATTCTACCCTGTTGCAGTCGCCCTCACCCCGCCTAGCTCCTCTCGTGGCCGCACTTGTGGAGACGCCGCCGCCTCCTCTGCTTGGTGGCCACGCCAGATCAGATCTGGTCATCCACGTGCCCACGAGGCCCGGCCCGTAAAGCGCCGTGAAATGCGGCGTCTCGGAGCCCTCGAGGGGCGGCCTTCGTTTTCCCCGTCGCCATCGTGTCCCCCTCGCCCTCGCTACCTCCGCCATTGCTGTCGCTCCCCCAGCGTCCGGCAGCGCGCACCTCGACTGCACCAAGTCCGTCGCGCACCGCCCAATCCGCAACCTCCGCTTCACCAGTGGAAATAGTAAGGCCAACAGGCAACATGTCGCTGGCGATGAGGGAGGAGATGGCGCTGCAGCACCCCGAATCCAGGTCCCAATTATTTCCCCCTTGCCGAGATTCAGTTTTTATTCCTTCATTTTGTTCCTTCATGCCCAAATAGACTTCCATTAGTTGAATCCACGGTGATTTTGGAGGTTTAGTCATGTCTCTTTCTTGTTGGGTTCCTGAAGATTCCAGACTCTCGCCCCTGCAGTCATCAGCGCTAAGATGCATATGTTATTTTGCCAAACTTCTTTTTGGGAGCATGTGAGCTTTCTGATATAAAGGATTCTAATGCATTACTTGCTTAAGCAGTGATTTCACAAATGTAAGATTGCCCAATGGCTTGGAACTGCCACCAGGCTCCATTCTGGACATCGCTTATGATAATCCAGATGCTTTTCATCATCTTGTGTGTGAAGGAAGTGCTACTGGTATTAGGTCAGTCCTTGGAAACTTTTTATGTCCTTGTTTACAGCCTATACTGTCTGACACTCAAACCTTTTGCACCTGCTAGGGATCTACTTGCAGAGGCTGCCTCAAAGGGAAATAGTGAATTATTTTGTTCTCTCTTAGAATCACAAAATGCAGATGGACACACTGCCTTACATTTAGCATGCCGCAGAGTCTAGGCAGAGCTTGTGGAAGCTATTGTGGCTTACCAAGGGAATGTAGACATATTAGATAAGGATGAAGACCCTCCAATAGTATTTGCTTTGGCTCTTAGTCCTCCACCATGTGTTTGTGCATTTATAAGGAGCTCTGCTAATGTTAACTCTAGGCTTAGAGGCCTTGGTCCTTCCCTTGCTCATGTCTGTGCTCATCATGATCAACCGGAGTGCATGCATGTACATCGTCGTGTTCATCTCTTACGTTTCAGTTTGTTAGTTCCTTTTCTTAGACTCTGTTTCTATGTGTTAAGCAGGAATTGCTCATGGCTGGAGCTGATCCTAATGCAGTAGATGGAGAAGGTGAATCTATCTTGCATATTGCTGTGGCCAGGAGATATACTGATTGTGCTATTGTCATATTGGAAAATGGAGGTTACAGTTCTATGAGCATACCAGATTCTCACAATAAAACGTAAGAATGCTTGCCTAACGAAAAGGGCAAACTGATGGATTGGCTTCTATTTGTATGGCTCCTTTTGATTCTCTGCCACCGTATTCATTTGAGCTATGACAATATCAAATCTTCTCCTTTTAGATGTTTTATCTCTCCAATTGTTTTTTATCTGGTGACAATTCGTTCTTCTCATGGTGAATAGCCCATTGCATTTATGTATTGAGACATGAAACTGGCTGTGGTAAAAAGATGTGTCGAAGTTGCATTTAAAGAGGAGATATCCTAAGCAATTGATGTACCTAGCCCTGTTGGGACAGCTTTGTGCATTGCAGCTTCCCTTAACAAAGAGCATGAGAAAGGTAATTGTTGACTTTGCTTTGACCATGCTTGACAGATATTAAGATGCATATCTATGGTTGGTTATACTGCTACAGGCAAACTTGGATTTGTTGGTTCCCTTAGGATGATGACAGAATAACTTATTAGTGAGCATTAATACTCCTGTTATGATGAAACCATTATGGTCAGGTCGAAAAGAAATGCTTCTTTCTGCTGGATAAAATTGATATCCACTGTATGAGGAGTTCTTCTGTTAATGGCTCCAGCAGTCACAACGAACCAAATGAACATTGCACACTGGATTTTGATATCAACAGTTCCATACTTGAGGGACCGGAGAAATCTAACTGTGGATTGAAAAATAATACAATACTTGACTATAAAATTATTGCAGGCACTGAGAGAACACATTGAACCTCAAGAAAAATCTTTAGAGGTCAGTTGTTATTATTCTCTTTACGATGTCACTTCATACTATTTATATTTATATTTGGGTGCTCTCAACAATTTATATTTTAGGGCAGAGCTATGATTTCCATGTTGATCAAAGAAAAGAATTCTGCAACTCAACAGGACCGTAAAATTAGACAGGAGCTTGCGAGTCCTGTATTGCATTTTGTCTTTCTAGCCTATTTTATTGCGGCTTCATATTGAAAGTATTTAGAAATCTAAAAAGATAGAACATATCTAATGCAAGCCACGACCTACTAATTGCTACCATTTTTGGGCATCAAATGAATACAGAAAAAAAAATCCAAAATAACTTAGAAATGGTCCTCAAAATGATCTACCATCATATAAATTTTAAAGTTTAAATTCAATTGGCACTAAGAGTGGCACAAAAAGAGAAATCTACTGTGAACGATATCTTTTTCTTCTTCCTATTATTTTCTCCCTTTTTGTTTATTTACCACTGATTGAATTTAGATGTATTGGGGCGTTGTTTCCCAGTTGAATGACCGAGCTCTGGATGCTGTAATGAAAAAGCCATTTGAGAATTATAAGAAGCGATTCAAGTACCTCAGCCACAAAAACAATTTATGCTAGGTTCAGTTAGGCTGAATAATAGAAAAATATGGAGGAACTACCTTCGACCGATTTTCCCTGATATGTGATTATATGTCTTTTGCTGTTACTTTATTTTATCTTCCTGCAGCAAAATGAAATTTTGGTATTTAGTTTCGGCCTTACTTTTGGACCCTCTTGGTATAGATGTTATATCTCTTCCTAAGTAGCTGTTTCCTCTAAATGTTTTGGCCGATTGATCTGCAGGTTGCCAACTATCCAACAGGAAGTCCAGCAGTGCAACCTTCTCTATATTTGTCTCTAACTGTTAATTTCAGGTGAGGTGGCTAACATGAGATTCATGCTAGAGTGTCTTTGCTATATCTACCATCACGTAAGATCAACTTGTGCTTCTCAGATCAAATTTACCATGATAGAGTTGTCTTATCTGTAGCTTGGCCATCCTCCTTAGCGTAGTTCATGCTTCATACCTAATTAATTGGTTTAAGAATTGGATATTCACTACTATACATTTAAGATTATTGTCATGAGCAATTTTATTGATCCTAACAAATCCACAGTTACGTTAGGAAAATTCACATACTTTGATCTCTTCTATGGTGTTGAAAAAGGGTAAACCTGGTCTCAAAGGCTTAATAAATAATTAGTAATTTGGCCAGGTGATGCTTATGATAAGCACAACTGAACAAAAAAGTTATACTGCGTTATACGAGTTTGTGCTTCAGCATGAATTCAGAGTTGCATGGTACGTTACTGTTGGGCGCTGATGAGGAAGCTAAAGCTACTTTGAACTTACTAAAGCAAGCTGCTAAACTTCTTCGTATTGTAATGATTACTGCCTTATCGGATATGCTTGACCTATTATAGAGCATATAGATTTGATGCAACTCTTTATGCATTTTCTGTATTGATGAAATATGAGAGCTATACTTTCATATAGTTATTTTCTTGAAAAGAACTGATATAAGGCATATATACAGATGTTTGTTCTACAATTAATAAATAATTTTTGTTAGTCCGTACTAAATCCAAATGATGTGGGTACGTGAATAAGCAAGGCAGTTAAGTTGCACAATCTGATGATGCAATGCTTTTGTTTTGCGGGTTGACATTTGCTAAAATTGGATTTTAGCATCAAGGTGTTGCTCATAAGTTTATGACTATATAGACTGTAGTTGTCCTTTTATCAGGTATATTCCCAATCAAATATTATAGCACTTAATTCAAATTTGCGAACATGCATGTGGCTAGGTATATTGCTTTTGCTATTTCATTGCAGTTCTTATGTGTCATGCATTGGTATTCTTAAAAGATAGCATTGTGCTACCCTTTGCACTGTTTTGGCTATAGATATCGCTGTAGCATTGTACTACTCTTTGTACTGTTTTGGTTGTACATATCGCCGCCCTCTTCGTCCTATGGTTTTAGATAACTATAGATTCTTTATTAGCCATGCTTCCAGTTCGTACGAATTCAAAGGTCACACCAGTTCGGTGCAGCGTAGCGCGCTTTTCATCCTAGTAAGTTTTACTGACCAATGACCACACACAGGTACATAAGTACTTAGTATCGACCATATATTACATAAGTACTGATCACTGACCATACATAACATCACCGAGACCACAATCATTTTTTTAAATAGGGCAGGAGCTCTGCCAATGCATTAATGATAAAGATAAAAGACAATTACAAATGATTTTTTTACAATTTAAGAGAAGTAAACACAACGTAACACGGAACACAGCAGGTACACAACAAATCTCCGAAATATCGACATAATTGGAGATTATGAAATCGTGAAAGCACGTTTTCGATTGTGCACATCTTGGATGATGGTGTTGGCAACCAACTGGACCGTTTGGTACATGTCTGTTAAGATCCTGCAATTTCGTTCTTTCCATATGTTCCACATGGTGAACATGACGATGCCGTCTATCTCCTTCCTGCTGTCTTTTACCGTATTGGAGCGGACCTTGCTCCACCAAACGGTGATACCAAGCTGTACGGATGTGGATTACCGCCATATCTCGGAAGACATTCGTCCACACCTGCCTCGCAAAAGGGCAAAGCAGGAGAAGATGCCGCGCTGTTTCCAAGTCGGATCCACATAAAACACATGTTGGACTATGTGGCCACCCCCTAGCTGCTAGCCTGTCAGCCGTAAGGATCCTTTCCTGGGTGAAGAGCCATGCAAAGAACTTGCATCTCCCGTTCGTGCTAGCCTTCCAGATCATGCTGTAGTTTCGGTCTAAGATCGAACCTATGAATTGGGCCCTGTACGCCGTTTTTGCAGAGTACGCGCCACTTGACGTCCATTTCCAAATGATGTCATCTTGTACATCATCCTGTAAGTGCACCTGTCGGATCGCGTTCCACAAGCGAACGTAGTCATCTAACTGCGTTGCGGTTGTAACTCTATGTAGCGAACGAAGCCACCACCTGCCAGTAAGCTCGTCCTTGACTGAACGTCCTCTATTGCGGGAAAGATGAAAGCAGGAGGGTGCGAACTCGCGTGGAGATACTCCCCGTAGCCAATTGGATTCCCAGAACTTAGCTGTTTCGCCATTTCCCAGAACTAAGTTTGTGTTCGTGTTGAATAACCTGCGAACCGATTCATCACATGGGAGCTGCATTCCTGCCCAAGGTTTGCTATGATCTTTCCAAGCAAACCATAGCCAACGGACTCGAAGAGCCCGACCGAATGTATCAAGATCCTTTACGCCAAGGCCTCCAAGATCCTTCGGCCTGCAGACTTTCTTTCAATTCACAAGACAGTGTCCCCCATTGCAATCCTGTTCGCCTCTCCCCAAGATCACAATCATTTCAACCGGAAGTTTTAAAGATGTGGTCGCAGCCACCATAGAACTTAGCAACAAGAAAAAATCCATCATAGAGTAGACATCTTCGTAGCACAACTCTCCTCAATCCTCGTCATTAGCTATTTCTTTTTCATCCTATAATTTTATAATATTAAATTCCCAATTAACATATAAGTTGAATAACCTTCTTGTCTTTCTCCATATTGTCATTGAATACTTGGTGAAGTGATCCTACATAGGTGATGTTCTCTTATTCTCTCTCTTTTCTTAAGGCTTATCCTCTCTCTTCAACATCCACAGCAATAACAACATCTGTATCTTGCATGCCACTGCCCACAGTCGAGACAATTTGACTTGGCGCTGCGGATGATACATTTGCATTTGCAGTACTGCTATAGGCAGATGCCATGTTCTTCCTAGTTCGGTAGTTCCTGTAGTGCAGATTATAAACAAAGTACCAAACCATCATATCAATTGAAGAGAGAGGACATAATGGTGAGTGATCTGTTGTTATCCCAAAAAAGAACCTTTGCTTCGAGAATGTGGATCCAAGCGGATGGACAGGGGACGACGACGGCGGGTGGAGCGGCAGCAGCGATGGGCCGGCGGCTATGGCTTCCTGCGGTGGCCGGTGGATGGTGTAGCTGAGCCCATGTGGGATGAGCGTGTCGCGGCTGACAAAGTGATGGCCGAACGAGTCACCTGACACGGTATAGCTCATTTAAAACGCGGCACGAGCCGTTTAGCCCCGGCTAGAAATGGGCTGTGTCGTGTCGACCCACGTACCGAGGCCACGGTCCAAGCACAACCCATTTGGCGCAATTTTTTTAAAAAAAGTCGAAAAAATTCAAAAAACTGTTAGAAAAATTAGAAAATCGTAAAAGTTTGAAAAAAATATGAAAAAATCTAGAATAACTAAAAAAACTCAAAGGAATGTAGAAAAACTTTTTAAAAATCTATGAAATTAGGAAAAGGTAAACGGGTCGTGCCGGACCGGGTTGTGCTTGGGCGTGCCGTGTCGACCCGGTGGGCCAGGGCGATGGCCCAAGCACGGCCCAACCTATTGGGCCGTGCCCACAATACTGGGTAGCAGCGCTGGCCCAGTTAGCACGGCCCATTTGTCCATCTCTACGACCAGTGTAGGTGAGGGGAGATAGGGACTAGGGTAAGGTTGTTGAGTTAGGTCTTTGCTACTGGGCTGTGCCGATCAATATCTATGGGCCAAGATTAAAGAGAGGCTAGTTGTCGGATATCCAGCAAGGAAAAATCTTGATATCCAAGTTTTGTCCTAGATTTGTCAGATATTGCCTGCTTGGATTCTGATCCCGAATCCAGATTTAACTATCTAGATTCCATCTCAGATCCGACCGGATAGTCAAATCCTTTTCTGAATCTAGACCCATCTGAATCTAGCTCCGATCGAGTGAAAAATATCCATCTTGTTTTTATCCCTATTCATAGCCCACCACCCGTCAAAGCGAATAGGGTGTGGAACAATCCATAAAAAATAGAATTGTGAGAGTATTATATGGTGTGTGTAGTGATGTGCAGGTTTCAAAAACCAATGAAAATAGCTCGAAAACCGCGATTTTTTATTTTACCGTTGCGGTTCGAGATTTAAAACTAGTCTAATTAAAAAAAATAAAAAAATTAGAAAAATTTATGCAACGTAAACCGCTCGAAAATTGTTGAAAACCGCTAAAAAAAAACGGCTTTAAGGAATATTAAATTGGTCTGTTGGTTTTCGTTGAAAACGAACGATTTTCGATTTTTTTTCCAAATTTTTTGATTTCGTAACCCTTTGGTTTCTGACGATTTTCTAGTGGTTTTAGAGCAGTTTTTCTTGATTTTTAAATTTTGAATTTCAAACGGTTTTTTAAAAACGGTTTTGTGAACCATGGTGGTGTGTGCGTTCTTCCTGCTATCGCAAGTGTGTGAATGACCTGGAATTTCGTAGTAACTACATGTCACGGTCCTGCTACCATGGGACACAAATCGAACGGAATTGGAGAGGTTAGATCAGAATTTGAGGTAGATTGAGAAAGCAATTGGGTATAATTAATGGTGTTCACGTGTCATTATAAAATAACAAAGGAAAAAAAACGGTGTTTGTATATGACACCGTCATGTACATGTGCGATATAATTAACGCACCTTAAGTAGCATCGACTTGACTTGAGTGACGTAGACCCGAGCATTTGTCGTGCCAAGTCGGTAAAAAAAGAAGAAGCCTAGTTGCATTAGACCAGACTAGACGTAGTTACAGTGTAAAGACTATGGGCGTATTTGAATTATGGGTATTTCATTAAGATATTTTAAGATCCAGTTTAAATTTGAAATAAATTTCAAAACCTCTCAAAAAAATTATCACTTATTTAAATAGGGTATAAACAATGTCAATTTTGGGAAGAAAGTGTGTGTGCCAGTTATTTGGAACTGATTTGAGTTTTCCTGTTGGTTTATTTTGAGACCATCTATTAGTTGCAAGGATAATTGAGACAGAGATGGCTTCATGACGAGCAGCTCTCTAGAAAGTGACGGAGGGTTGCCTTGCCTATTGTCCAAGGTGCCTACAAGATATTTGATCGATTTTTTTCTTCTCTTTTTTAAGTTTCGATTCAGAAATTTTCTCTTTGTGTTATTGAAGCCTGCTCTCTCTTTAACCTCCCAAAAATTACTATAAACACCACTTTTACGGTTTAGACGGTCGAGATCGATCCTGCCAAAGACTGGCCGAGCTGGATCACTTGATTGGACGGCCGACAACTGCTCTGATCATACCATCGTTGCACACGAAAATATCTCTCTGAATGTAGTAACTCATTGGATGGTACATATGGAGCGTGTGGATCACAGACAACTGTCTGATTAGGTGCAGGGAATGCAGATTAAACGAAGTTAAAGAAATGCGGCGGATTGATAAAGCGTGGCCCATTAGGCTTTGAAAGAGTATGTATAATAGTATAGACAACTGTTGTCTACTAGTATAGTGCCTGTGCTAACACTACGACGACAATACATCCGCTTATCAATTAAATAAGAAGATAAGTATGAATACAACACTTAATAATAAAAGAGAAATTTAGAATTTTAAATGAATTTAGAAAGAAAAACGGAACTAAATGGAGGTCGAATAGGCGAAAACGGGCTCCCAAAAGATTTTAAATCAAGAAAGAGAAAGAAAAAAGAATTTTCTAATATTAGATTATTTTTTTTGCAGCTTCCACAGAGAGCACAGCGTGCTCTCTCTTGGCTTGAGGCAAGGGGAGGAAGGCCAGGGTGGCCGGCGGTCATGATGGGTCGGCATCAAAGCGGCGAGATCGTCAGCACCGACGCCTGTGGGGGAGGAGTCACGGTTGCGGTGAATTTCACCGGGAAAGATGACGGTGATGGCTTGGGTTATCTCCAAAATCCGACGATCTTTACAAGAGGGAGCACTTAGGGATTTACGCAATGCGATGGGGTGGAGGAGAGCTCGTCGGCTTTTATAGCACCGAAACAAGCATATTTATGGAAACCATAATTTGGGATCAAATCAGATTGGGAGGAAATTTTGGCAATAGAGCACGAAATTTGGGGAATTAACACCATAGATGGAAAGAGGAGATTTGGTGTGGGATTGATGGAGTTTTTGAGCTTCTTTCTTGCTTTAATGGAGGGAGAGAAGAGAAGAAGCTTTTCTGGTCTGGGCTGCAGCTAAAAGAAGCTACAGGTGAATTGCCTTCATTTTTTTAAAATATAGAAAGATTTTTGAAAAGATAGCACATTAGGTTAAAAAATTCTAGAAAAATTCTCAAAAAAACTTTCGATTATTTTGTACTTAATAAAATTATTTTCAAAAAAAATAAATTATAAATTTGCCGAGGCACGGCGACCGCGAGGTCGCTGATCAACAACCTCGTCGCGTCGGCAAAGCCACCGATGGCGACCGTGAAGCCATTGCAGACCTGCGTTCTCCCGGCCGCGTTGCCCCATCTCCCGTTTTCTTTTTCCCAGCACGTAATGTATGGTCTTTTCCTTTTCCAGGACGTTTATTTACTTTTCCTTGTTGATGCTGGAGGTGAGGGAAGGTCTGTTGTGGGCCAAATGGATGATTTCGGAAAAATATGGAAAAATAAACTGCGCTCACAATTTCTTTGGATCCGCAAGGAAAAAGATAAAATTAAACAATGCTCACGGCTACCGGTTCCATGAGAAAAATTAAAAAAATTATGTAGCACTCACAGACAATTGGTTCCTTAGATAAAAAATGAAAACAAAAATTCAGCGCTCTCCGTGCGCTGAAATTAGGCTCTATGGGGCTAGATCCATAAAAAAGTCTCGAGAAGGGTCATATTCGGGAAAAAAATACGATCACAATGCCAGGACAATAAAAAATTCAAGTCTTATTTCCTTGCATGCGGATCCTCCCTGTTTATTTCCTTGTTTGATTCGCTCTCCTTCCAAATATGTAGGTGGGGGAGGTCTGTTATGGGCCACAGGGATGATTAGACACACTAAATAATGACCATCGGATGTGGGTGAGTAAAACTGAGGAAAGATCTGAGACGTTCATTTTGATGAATGCAAGTTTCTGGGGACGTTTTGCTGGGTGCACGAATATTGGGCCATCTCTAATGAGGCGCATTATTTAAGGTGGACGTAGAAAAATTTGGTTAGGTGCATTATAAAGGGGTATAGATATACTTCTTCATATCATGTAATGATAAAATTAAAGATAACTTCTACAATAGATAACATTTTAAGGTTATCTCTATGTGATCCCACAATCTTTTAATTATGGCATAAAAAAGTATTGTTATGGGCAATAATTCATACATTAGTGTTTTGTGCTGTCTATGTGGTCGTCTGTTCACGAAGAGACAGCTACACACTCTCTCTCTCATATCAACAAAAATTTTACAAGACAAAATTTATAAATGACTGATATTACATCATTGTATATGTCCTCCCGAGCCTTGTGGGCTGAAGTGGCTTCTATGCATCCAGAGGAAAAAAATTAAGCGACAAGGCCGGTCACCTCGTCATCGTGCAAGACTACAGAATATTCATCTCGACCTAGGAAAAAAAAATACAAACATGAAACGTCCGCCCTTCGAAACCATGCCAGTGTGTAAAATGGGGTGAAAAATCGCTAAAGATCAGTCATGGGAAAGAAAAATGCCATGAACAAGTGTAGGGCACTACTGGTCAAGATACCTAGGATAGGGTGCACAACTTTGAATAATGATAAACCGCGCACATCATTGTAGCAAGATCAGTAAATAACGAGCAGACATGAATAGATTCACCGGCACAAGTGCAAACAAATAGTACCACTTAACAAATACTCCTTCGTTCATAAATAATTATTGTTTTGGATATAGTTCAGTCGAACTTTTAAAATTTTGACTGGCAGTATCTCTTTAAATATTTAAATTAGATACATGAAATTCATATATGCATATTTGTCTCAAAGAGTACTTTCATAAAATTATATTTTTATTGGATTTTATAAATATATTATAATAGAAATTAGTGATCAAAGCTATGTTTTGAAGACCGTGTCGATGTCTAAAACAATAACTATTTGTGACCGGAGGAAGTTGTACCACTTATAATTTCTACTTTTCTTTCAGAGTGAATTCCTACTTACTTCAGAGAAGGACTAAGTGACGAATACTCATAAAACAGGGGTGCACCCACGGCCCAATTGCAACAAGCAAAGCCCAGAGCAGCAAGCAGGCGGCCTCGAATACGGCCCCGGCCTAAACAGGCCGTCCCCGGCCTGCTACCCAAATGCCTACGAGACCATTCAGGGAGACCATTCCCGACCGGTCCCGACTCGACTCAAAGAGGTTCCCGACCCCGCAGCGGGACGGATCCCCGACTCGACTTCGGGCCGCGTCGCGCGCCGAGTCCCGTGTCAACCTAAGGCCACGTGCCCCACGAACGGTCATTCAAGTGGTCGAGCAAGGACAGTGGTCCCTTCCCAAGACAGCTTGATAGGCTGCGAAGCCACGTCCCCGTCCCATCACCACCCACCCACGGTGCAAGGACACGCTCTCCCGAGGCAACTCCAACGTCACACGCGACTACGCCAAGCACCCACATGGATCACGAGAGCGGCTCGCCACTTCCGGAGGATTACCTAACCACTCGACCGGCTAGACCACCGACCCAAAGATAGGCTCGGCGGCGGCGACCGGTCGCGAACGATTGGCGACGGCGGGGCAAGATCAAGCCCCTAGAAGTAGCTCGCCTGGCACTTCGCCAATTCTCGATGTAACACCGCCTTCAGATCTTGAATAAAAGGAGGCAGGAACCTCCTAACAGGGCAAGGGAGTAAGAACTACAGGAGAGCTTTTTTCCTCTTCTTCCTCTTCTTCTTTTTCTTCTCCTTCTGAGAGCTAAGTTTAGATCATTCTAGTGTTGAGGCTCCACCTCTCGCTTGTAAAAAAACTCGGTGCAGTCATCCGCACCCCAGTGAATACAATACCAACGCACGAACTGGAGTAGGGACCTTCGGCCCGAACCAGTATACATCTTGGACTCCAGGGTCTAACCATTCAGGGAGCGGGAACGCGCAGCCCCTTAGACTTACAAATTTACTTGCCGACGCTCGAAACGCCGACACTAAGAGAGTATATAAACTAATAAGTTAGTCATGAAGAATCAAAACAACCAAAAAACCACAAACTAACTAATCCAAAGCAAGAGGTGTACGAGGGGATTAGAAGCTAGATTATTCTTTAGCACTAGATTCTCGTATAGGGTAAGAATCCGAGAGTCCGAAAAGTTCGAGAGGTTGTGAGAGGGCAACAATCCCTTGTACTTTTTTGAAGTTGTACTTAAAGAATTTATGGTCGGCTTCGCCAAATCTCTCTCGTCTTGATTGCTTCAATGTCATTATTTTGCTTCTCTATACGAGATTCATCTTCTTTGATTTTGAAACTATACACGCTCTCATAAAACTCTCATTCAATTCGAAGGGCTATTGTGTATAAGAAGAGGTGTCAGATTATAACGTAGTGTAATAAATTCCAAGTCATGGCTCAGACAGATATAACACAGAATACATGTCGTTATCTTGTTTTCTACGATCAGCAAGCGGCATTCACACTTTAAAATGTTAAGTCTTGAATCCATTGTCATCGTATCTGCGAGCAGAAGATCAAATTTGAACCACCCGATCGAGTTTACAAGTTCTACAGAGCTAAATGATGCATGGATCAGGTTCATGGGCCGGACGTTTACCACTCACCAGTATTACGTCCGGGAAAAAAAAATAGTAACCGACCGCGATCACGAGCAGGAGAGAAGAGGACGCAGAAAAACCAACAAAAACAGGACGGCGAGAGTGTGAGCGATTCGGAATTTCGCATGGAGTCCATGCCAGCGATGGATATATGCTCGATAGTGCTCACGTGTCATTGTAAAAATACAGGGGTAAAAATTAGGGTTTGTTTCTTCTTTCCTGTTTTCCTTTTGAGTACGGGTCACCGTTGTGCAGTACCGGATCTAGGACATAAATTTAGAGAGTGCTAAATCGGTAACAAAACAATGCTAAAATAAAACAAATCAAACAAAGTAGAAATAGTTACTGACTGTTGTGATCGAAAATCATACATAATTAGAAGAGAAACATAATACAAATGTGAAATTGTCCATCTCTAACAAATCTACGAATCGATAAATGGCGGTAGTCATTACTCACTAGTCATTAGCCAATACTCAATACACAATATAATATGTAAATTCATCATTCATGAAAAATGAAACAAATATTTTCATTTTATACCTTATAATCTGTCTCTGGCTCTCTGCTTGACTGGTCTTAGTTCAGCACTTCAGCGCCTACTCGCTATTTCTCTCGGTCAGCTCAACGCCTCGGCCCGCCTGCACTCCTTCTCGAGTACCGCCCTTGACGCCTCAAGCCCTCAACTAGTGTGCAGTGTGCCGGAGTCTGGACGCTGGTCACCTGCCACAGCACCGCGTCGTCGCCCTCGGGGCCTCCTCCGCCGGCCGCTGCTAGTGGCTAGGGCAGTAGGGCGCACGGCCCTCCTTCGTCGGCAGCCACTCGAAGCTCAGGCGCGCGCCGCGCGCCTCCGCCGTGGCTCTGCTCGGCCGTCCGCCCACCCGACCTCTGCTCGGCCGACCGCAGCCCCGCTCGAAGCCACAGCGCGCTCTGCGATTGCCGGTTCGCCCTTTGCCTGTTCGGCCCTCCTCTCCTCGGCGCTTAGGGCCGTCGCGCTCGGGGCCGCCTCTAGTCAACCGCCGGCCGACGCTTCTGCACCTTCTGCCCGACCGGCCGCCGCCCCGCCACTAGCTTACTGCGCGCCCAAGCCCGCCGACTTTGCTCGATTTGGGAATTGCATATTGGGATGGGGATTGGGGGCAGTGGCTCTGTGGCTGTGTGCTTGAGCCCTGAGGTTGTTGGTGGTAGCCAGTGGGCTAGGCTGGCGTGGACCATGTGCTGGCCCAAATTGGTTGCTCAGCACATGTAGTAAGTCCTTCTATTCTACCTTTGCTATTCTTCTTCTTCGGTTCTTCCATTCTATGGTTCAGCACTTCAGCTCCAGCCTCCAAGTTTCAATCTTTCTGGTGTGGTCGGGGGTAGGGTGTGCCCTAGCTCCCCTAAACCCCTACTCGGTCTGCCACTACCGTTGTGTACATGTAATAATGTGCCTCAAGTAG
Source organism: Otatea glauca (assembly GCA_036346275.1). Classification (NCBI taxonomy): domain Eukaryota; kingdom Viridiplantae; phylum Streptophyta; class Magnoliopsida; order Poales; family Poaceae; genus Otatea; species Otatea glauca. The sequence continues at coordinate 61,246,523 of CM070721.1, forward strand.
CATCAACTTGACGTGCCTGACTGATGTTGACCCGGGCATTGGTTTTTGCCAAGTTCGTAAAAAAGAAAGGAAAAAAATCTAAGGCAAGGCAAGGCCGTTAGTTTTACGGTGTGCCCAGTGGGGCAGTTGTTTGAAGTGCGAGATGGACTGTCGACCTCCTCACTCCTCAGTCTTGTTTTTTTCTGTGCCGTGGCAACGGTGGCCATGCAAGCCAACTCCTGCGTAACTTCTCTTCTCAAACAACGATGGTGGTCGACTAGTGGGGATTAAGGCTAGGGTTCACCAAAGATAAAAAGGGGTTTATCTAGTCTCTAGGGTACAGAGAGGGGCGGTGGGCAACTGTGGTGCCATTGGCTATGGGTTTGGAGGAGGATGGTGGGTTGTGGCAGTGGGCGGGACGGCGAAGACGGCGAGGAGATAGGGTGGGTAGGGCTTGTGATGGCGATGGGCGGGGAGTACAGGAAGTGTGATGAGGCAGCCTTGAGGGGCCGCCGGCCATGGGTGGTGGCGGTGGGCGGTGGTGAGGGAGGCGCGGTGGGTGGCGAAGGCGCTAGGGGTGGCACTAAGAGCCGTGGGGAGGCGGGCCGGTGGGGTGGGGGTAGTAGTGAAAGAGTACTAGAAATAAAAAAGATGGGTTTGACGGTGACGACAAGGAGTGTGGCGGTGGAAGGTGGTGGCCAAGGAGGAAGAACCAGAGGTGGAGGACGGAGCCGGAGGGAGGGGGGGAGATATAGAGCCAAAGATGGAGGTATTGTAGGGTAGCGCAATAGCGATATAGCGCGCTTCTAGGAGTGTGTCAGCAATGCCAAAAAAGAAAGGCCAGTTGCATTAGCCCAGACCTAGATGTAGTGTAAAGACTAAAGACTAAAGGATCTCAAGGAAGAAATTGTGTCTGCCAATCCTTTAGAGTTTCTTTCATTTTTTCCCTGATGGTTTATTTTCACACTTTCTGTTTGTTGCAAGTTGCAAAGGATAACCGAAACAAAGATGGCTTCGTGATGAGAAGCTCCATGGAAAGTGATGGAGGGTTGCTTGCGTATTCTCCAAGGTGCTTATTCCCTTCTCCAAGGTTCTTATTCCCTTCAGACAGATGCCAAATTTATATTCTCAAGGGCATGTATAATAATATGATGTTAGCTATCTATAAGTTTTGTTGCGCTGAATTTTTCTTACATAGGGGAGAGAGGAGGAGAGAGGTTGTAACTGTCTCTTCGTAAAGAAATAACCTAAGTCAATGAATTTAGGGTATATAAATAGCACAAAATACTATTGTTTGAGTTATTATCGGTAACAAACACTTTTTTCATGCCATAAGTAAGGGATTGAGAGGTCCCATAGAGATAAACTTAAGAGATAATATATTATATAAATTGTCTTTAATTTTGTCTCTAGATGACATGGAGGGGTAGTCATCTATATACACCTCCGTATCATCTAGAGAAAGGAAGAAACAATAGAGATGGTTGCTATCTATATACTCCTTTATGTCATCTTAAGATAAAAATAAAGGTAACTTATTCAATAAATTGTCTCTTTAAGTCCGTCTATATGGACCCTACAATCCTTTAATTATGGTATAGAAAAATTGTTTGTTATAGATAATAACCTATACAATGGTGTTTTGTGTTATCTATATGCCCTAAATTCATAAGCTTAGTTCGTCTCTTCACGAAGAGACGACTACACCCTCTTCTCCTTCTCTTTCCTATATCAGTAAAAATCCTATATGGTAGAGCTTGTAGACGGCTTACGTCACACTGTTGTACATGTCTTTAGTCCTAACAAGGCGTGATAGTTACCAAACTGTTCCTCTGTAATTCATTGCCAAATTGAGCATAATGTCTGATAATTTTTTTCTCTCCATTTCGTAAGGTAAGTTTTTTTAGAAAGAAAAATACCATGGAGCTCTGATTTCTGGTGGTGTGTCATTCTGTGATGTACAACAGCTAGTGATGCACAATTATCACAAGCCACTCTGTTTTCGCTCTATGCAGCCACACACGACTTTTCGTATAGGTTACAAAAATGTTGAACAGTACTACTGAAATGGAGTTAAGGGGGATTTCTGCAGGCGACACCCCCCCTGCTCTGCTCTCTTTGTATTGAAGCCTGCTCTGCCTTTTACCTCCTAGAAAAATTACCGTAAACACCACTTTTTCCATGTTAGATCAGACGGTCAAGATCAATCCGGTCAAAGATTAACCGAGGTGGATCACAAGTTCGGACGGTCAGTAACCTCTTTGATAAGTGATCATCGATCCACTGGATCGCAATTCCATCGCGATAGAGATCTATTGCGGTCCCAACGTGAACTGCAACTTAAGCAACCTACGTAGGTTAAGATTATCCGATTGAACGAACCAACGATTCGATCAGTTAACAGTGTGTTGCTACAATGAGAATTGGCATAGTATTTTTAAGCAGTATTTTCTAGAAGATATAAACCATCGCTTTTTATCCAATGATCTATATGTAACTGCTTAATGGCCTGTTTGTTTTTGCTGTGGATTCTAGATTCTAATCCCAAAAGTTGAATAAAAAAACAAACAGCTTGATTCTAGAAATCGATTCTCATAATCTAGTCCACTGATATACACAAGAATCCACTTCATATGTGCTTCTATTGATTCCGAGGAATACAAATATGAGGATGTTACTGAAAGTACCATCCTAGATTTTAGAATCCAAAATCAACTTCTATATGAACATAATATAGAATCAGCTTTTTAAAAATAGTAAAGCCCTGTGCTGCAGTCCGGCACCGAATCTGAATTCCATCCTTGCAAACGAAAATATCTCTCTGAATAAACAGGGCGCTCGAGCCCGCGAATGCCACGGAAATTCTTCCCTTGCTTCCGTCTCCATCGCACAGTATCTTGTCCCCCTCCTACTCTCTCTCTCTCTCTCTCTCTCTCTCTCCACGAGCGTGTGTGAGAATGGTGATGCACACATGCAGGCCTACATGCAGCGGCTACATACATAGGCTGCTAGGACTAGTCAATTCTCACACTGTCGTCAAGCTTTCTTTCTCCCGGGGAGGAGAGGGTAGGGGAGAGCTCAGCCCAGCCTCCTCTTCCTCCTCGCATGCCCACCTCAGAACTGCCATCTCTGATGCTGATGTGGTATTAGCATTGGCATTGGAATTGTCTCTGAGCTTTTCTTGATCCAGTCACGTCATCCTGCTATACCCTAGTACGGTAGTAGTCTCCCTACCGCCTCCGTCCCTGTCCCTGTCTCGCCATTCATCCCCTTCGGTCGATTTCCCCTGCCAACTGCGTCAATAACCGATACGATTCGCGCCAAGATTCCACTTTTCGAGGGCCCCCGCGCTCTAGTGCCGCGCGCTTCCCGGGGCTCGTGGATTGGGGGCAATGGGCTCAATTCGGTTGCTGATTCTGTGCCTGGCGCTTGCCGCGGCGGCGGGGGCGCGGCCGAGCGTGGTGGCCGTGGGGACGCTCTTCACGTTGGAGTCGACCATTGGCCGCGCGGCTCGGCTCGCCATCGAGCTCGCCGTCGACGATGTCAACGCGGACCACACGGTGCTCGCGGGGACCAAGCTGAATTTGATCACCCAGGACACCAATTGCAGCGGCTTTCTTGGAACCATCGAAGGTTAGTTGCTTCTTGAATTTTCTCAGTTGTTCATGGCTTCATGCCCATGTGTCAAGAACTAGAATTGGTTTGTGACTTTGTGCTAGCTAGTGGAAAGATAGAGAATAGAATAGTAGTGTAATTCTTCGCAAAAGTAATGGTTTTGATCGGAGCTCACCTCTCATGGGCTTAAAAATTTGAGTGGTTACAGTGACTTTCAGCTAATCTTAACTGTACTTTCCGATTAGATTTATCTGGTGTGTAAGAAAGAAAATTTCCTGCTTTAGTAGTTGCAAATGAGAAAAGGGCGATGGAGGGATCTGCCAAGACACAGGAGAAATAATTTGCGACTTGGTGTGTTATCTCATTTCTTGATTAGTTTAACTCTTTAGGACCTTTACCCTCTGGCAACTTCAGCATAAGCTTCATTGATAGTGGTGGAGATGAGGGAAGCAAAATCTGACCAGCATACCTGTTCTTGGTATGGTGGGCCTTGTAAATTATTGCATCTGCAAACCCTTTTAAAAATCAGAAGTAGTTGCTACTTGCTACAAAATGTCAGAACTTACAGTTGGAATTAATTTAGTAGCCTTGCTTGGTTGTTTGCACGGTACTGGGCTTTTTGGCGCACATAGGAAGAAAACTTGTTCCCTTTATTTTCTTTCTCTTAAAAAAACAATCGTGATTCATTCACTTCAGTTTCCTTAGTATATTAAGATTTACTTCTTAGGTTTGGTTAGGTACCGCAGATTTAGAGGAACTAATTGTTGACTAACAACAAAGAATTGAGCTCCTGTGTAATATTACTTTCGTATCTTAGTCTGAACTAGGTCAAGGTTCCTTTGATAGTATTGCTATTATTTTTAATGAGGCAGTCCATTTCTTTTATATACTTTTTAGTTTCATGCAACAATTTCTTGGGTCGTGTTTCATGAGATGCTTCAATAATGTCTTGATTGGAAATGGAGAAAACAACTGTGCTTTAAAAAAAAACTGTTTTGATAAACTTATGATGATTGAGTCCTTTCTTAAGAATTCTGCGAACCTCTTTATCCTGGGAATAGAAGAGAAACAGACAAAAAGCATACTGGTACAATGACATCACAAATGGCAAAACTTATGAAACTGCTTATGATATTCCTTAAGGTGCAAGAAACATGTATTAAAGGTGCATCCAATTCCTCGCTTTCTTCTCATGCAAGATTCCTTTTTCTCTTTATGAAATGTGTGAGCATCAGAATAAACAGATTTATTGGGGACTACTCATCGTATGTTTGAACCATAGCTATTTCTCCTGTTGTTGTTGGACAATAAACTTTGCCTAACACTCAAGTATTAGGACGAAAATTAGTAGGATCCTATAGCCAACATGGAAATGCAGCTTCAGTTTGTCAAGTGTCAACTATAGCTGCTAATCTCTTGAATAGTCCATGGACTGATCCATAAAACCCTTTGTTGCAGCATTGCAACTGATGGAGAAAAATGTTATTGCTGTCATTGGCCCACAATCCTCTGGAATAGGCCATGTCATCTCACATGTTGTTAATGAGCTACATGTTCCGCTGTTATCATTCGCGGCAACTGATCCAACTCTTTCTGCATCAGAGTATCCTTACTTTTTAAGGAGTACCCTAAGTGACTACTTCCAAATGCATGCTGTTGCTAGCATTGTTGATTATTATCAATGGAAAGAGGTGACTGCTATATTTGTTGATGATGATTATGGCCGAGGAGGGGTGTCGGCCCTTGGTGATGCACTTGCAGCAAAGCGGGCGAGAATTTCATATAAAGCAGCAATTCCTCCAAATTCAAATATAGATGTAATTAATGATGTACTTTTTAGAGTAAACATGATGGAATCAAGGGTGTTGGTTGTGCATGTCAATCCTGACACAGGGATGAGAATATTTTCCACAGCTAACAAGCTCCAGATGATGGCCAGTGGCTATGTCTGGATAGTAACTGATTGGCTAGCTGCTGTCCTGGACTCCTCAGGGTCCGGAGATCTTAAAGACATGAGTTATATACAAGGATTAATTGTTCTTCGTCAGCACACTCCTGATTCTGATGCCAAGAAAAAGTTCATATCTAAATGGAATAATGCCGCTCGTATTAGGAGCGTTACTTCTGGCTTGAATTCATATGGTTTTTATGCTTATGACTCAGTTTGGATTGTTGCCCGTGCTATCGATCAATTTCTCAATACTAGGCAGCAGATCAATTTCTCTGCAGATCCAAGGTTGCATGATTCAAATGGCAGCACTTTGCGTCTATCAACTCTTAAGATATTTGATGGCGGTGAGCAGTTGCTACAGCAACTTCTGCTCACAAACTTTACAGGCCTTACAGGTCTGGTTCAGTTTGATTCAGATCGTCAGTTGGTACACCCGGCGTATGATATCCTTAATATCGGTGGTTCTGGGTTCCGTTTGATTGGGTATTGGTCCAATTACTCTGGCCTTTCTGTTGCTGCTCCTGAAATTTTGTATCGGAAGCCACCAAATACATCTACAAGTGCCCAGCAGTTGTACAATGTGGTATGGCCAGCTGACAGTACCACTAAACCTAGGGGGTGGGTTTTCCCAAACAACGGCCAGCCTCTGAGGGTTGGTGTTCCAAATAAAGCAAGTTTTAAGGAGTTAGTGTCAGGTGGCACTGGCCCTAATAATGTGACCGGGTACTGCATTGATATATTCAACGCAGCAGTTAAACTGCTTCCTTACCCAGTTCCTTGCCAATTCATAACAATTGGGGATGGTTCAAAGAATCCTAACTATGACGACATTATAAATATGGTTGCCGCCAATGTATGTCCTCATTCTCTGCCCTGCCTTTGTTTGATTATTTTGCTTTTGATCCTCTGATTTCTTTCATTTTCTTGGTAGTCCCTTGATGCAGCTGTAGGTGACTTTGCTATTGTGAGAAATAGAACAAAGACTGCAGAATTCACACAGCCTTATATTGAGTCGGGGCTTGTGATAGTAGCGCCGGTGAAACAAGCAACTCCAAGTGCCTGGGCGTTCCTTAAACCTTTCACATTACAGATGTGGTGTGTCACAGGTGCTCTTTTTATTTTTGTGGGAATAGTTGTTTGGATTCTTGAACATCGAACTAATGAGGAGTTTCGAGGTTCTCCACGACGGCAAATCATAACAATATTTTGGTATGCTTTCATTGCTACTCTTAAGTATGTGTTTTATCATAGGTTACCATATCTGGCTTGAATCAGAATTAAGACTGGAAGTACTAATACAGGCAGAAGAACTATTTTACTTTATTTGATTTAACATTTTATCTTGGTATTTTCTCTACATGTTAACTATTAGAAAGTAACAGAATACTTCATCTCTCTCAGGTTCAGCTTCTCCACAATGTTCTTTGCACACAGTAAGTCCACTAGATTCATCACACGATATTATGTTTAACTCTTCCATGATATTTTCCCAATCTGGATTGGAAACATCTTAATGAGAAACTAACTTCAGGAGAGAACACCGTAACCGCACTCGGGCGGTTCGTGCTTATCATATGGTTGTTCGTTGTGCTGATCATCAATTCAAGTTATACAGCTAGCTTGACATCAATCCTCACAGTCCAACAGCTCGCAACAGGAATAACTGGGCTCGACAACTTGATTACAAGTGCTTTACCTATTGGATATCAGGCTGGAAAATTTACTAGAAATTACCTGATTGAAGAGCTCAATATTCCCGAGTCCCGGTTGGTACCGCTAAACACGATCCAGGAGTATGCCGTTGCCCTTAACCGTGGACCAAAAAGTGGAGGTGTTGCTGCAATCGTTGATGAGGTGCCGTATATTGAAATTTTCCTGTCATACCACTGCAACTTCAGAATGGTCGGACAGGAGTTCACAAAGGAGGGATGGGGATTTGTATGTTCATCACCATGTTTTTGTTCCATTTTTATGGGCGTCCATGCCCTTGCATCTCAAGGAAGCAAAAAACACCCATGTCTCGTACTGTGAAGGAAACAATTTAATCTGCTCTGTATTTTTTCTTTTCTTTGCAGGCATTCCAGAGAGATTCTCCCCTTGCTGCAGACTTATCAACTGCCATCCTTCAACTTTCAGAGAATGGCCAGCTTCAGAGAATTCACGACGAGTGGTTCACAAGACCGAGTTGCAGCTCTGATGACAGTGGAGTGGGAGCAACCAGGCTTGGACTCGGAAGCTTTTGGGGCCTTTTCCTGATGTGTGCTGTGATATGTCTCTGCGCTCTCGTGGTATTCTTTGTAAGGATCTGCTGGCAGTATAGCAAGTATTCCAGTTCTGAAGCTGCTGGTGAGCCCAGCGAAGCTGATGCCGGCGCTGCCGCTATTGCTGAAATACAGCTGACAAAGCCAAAGCCAAAGCGCCTTGGTAGCTTCAAAGATATTATACAATTTGTTGACAAGAAGGAGGAAGAGGTTAGGAGAGCGATGAAACGGAGATCAAGTGACAAAGATAATCAATCAGCAGGATCCTCAGACGCGCAGTCAGTCCCTTCAGCGAAGAGGATTCTTTCAGACTTCGGTCCTTCAGATAACAAAGCTTCTGTTCGTACATTACCAAGATGACATACTGAAATAGATAACAGCGGTATACTTTTAGTAGGATCTAGAAATCCATTTTTTCAGGATCATTGGAAGTCCTTCTCTGATACGCGGTATGTACCTATTCTGAAACGTTTTCCCAATTGACAATGCTTTAATCTGTGCAAAAGGTTTTTTCGTTGCTGTTCCAAAGTATAAATGAGGATTATTGATTAGGTCAATATTTTACGGTCAAATTTTCTCTAAAAAGTAGGTCTATATTTTAGGACCAACTTGTCGGAGGACATCCTACAGTCTACTTCCGGGGGCTTTTCACTATGCCACACTCCGGAGTAAGTGGATCTAAAGTGAGTGTTGAAGGGAGGTCCTCTCATCCCCGTGGGCATACCTCGCGAACCCTCTAAATTGTTGAGGAGAGGTCACCTCGCGGGCATACCCCACGGGCTCCCCGGAGGGAGTGTTGAGGGGAGATCCCTCGATACCTCGCGGGCATGCCCTACGAAACCTCTAAAGAGAGTGTTGGGGAGAGGTCCACCCATACCTCGCAGACTCCTCAGAGGTAGTGTTGAGGTACCACGTGGGCATACCCCACGGACATAACTTGCGGACTCTCCAGAGAGAGTGTTGAGGGGAGGTCCCCTCGTACTCTGTAGGAATACCCCGCGGACTCCCCAGTGGAAGTGTTGAGGGGAGGTCCCTTCATACCCTGCAGGCATATCCTATGAACCCTCCAAAGGGAGTGTTGGGGAGAGGTCCCCTCACACCCCGCGAACTCCCTATAGGGAGTGTTGAGGAGAGGTCCCCTCGTACCCTGCGGGTATGCCCTGCAAACCATCTAAAGGGAGTGTTAGGGAAAGGTCCCCTCATACCCTGTGGACTCTCTCAAAGGGAGTACGTGGAATGGTCTCTAGTCCTCCTAGAGGCCTTGCCTCATCCTCCGTCCATAGGGCATATGGTGAAACGCCCGGTACAAGAGGGCGCCCCTCCAAGCGCCCATGGAGATGGGTTGGCAACCTCTTCCTACTGGGTTCTAGCTCTTGAGTGGGGCCACTCAGTCCCCTGTGGGACCCCGGAGTCAGAGGCTTGCCCCCCGGAACAATGACGTGTGATCTACTACCATCCTCCTAGAATGATAAGGATGTCCACGCTTCAGACACCCTTCTAGTGGTAGGATAGTATTTGTACAACAGGCCGAGCACCTATAAAAGCTCATTGTAACCTCTACTTGTAACTTGAGCTATAATTAATACAAGACATACAACTGGTGTGCCCTGGGAGAGGCTGGACTAGGAGGTACCCCTCTACTCCCCCCGAGAGCACATCGACAGGAGTAGGTCGTCTACCCTAGCGCCCGAATCTGTATAAACCCGTGAGTCAACCCTTTCTCTCGTGGATGGCGGCCCGTGAAACGGTCAGCGTCCGTCCTCACTCTTGTGTCTCGTTTCTCAACATACGATATCTGGCACCGTCTGTGGGTACCTACTACTACCTACACATGCCCTTTGGACTGAAGAATGCAGGGGCTACCTTCCAACGGCTCATATGCCTCATTCTAAAGGATCAGCTAGGTCGGAACGTGGAGGTGTACGTTGACGATGCTATGGTGAAAAGCCTCTTGGCTTCAACACATCTTGAAGATCTTCGCGAAACTTTTGAGATTCTTCGCAAGTTCGGCCTCAAGTTAAACCTTGAGAAATGCGCCTTCGGGGTAAGAGGGGGCAAGCTCTTAGGCTTCCTTGTCTCTCAAAGAGGCATTGAGGCTAACCCAGAAAAAATTCGGGCTATCTTGGACATGGAACCACCACGATCCAACAAGGATGTCTAGCGCCTAGCGGGTCGCATGGTGGCCTTGGGGTGCTTCGTGTCGTGGTCGGCCAAGAAAGGCTGCCTTCTTCAAGATACTCTGCGGGCTCGAAGGTTTCCTTTGGACCTCCGAAGCTCAGAGGGCATTTGAGGATCTCAAATCATATTTGGCCAACCCCCACTCCTCACTAGCCCAAGTCCTGGGAACCCCTCCTGTACCTCACCGCGACTCCACTTGTTGCAAGCGTTGTCCTAATCAGGGAGAAGGATGGGGTACAATGCCCCGTGTACTACGTCAGTGAAGCCTTCACGGGAGCAAAGACAAGGTACACATAAATGGAGAAGATATGCTACACACTCATGGCGTCTCGAAAGCTTCGTCACTACTTCCTCAAGCACTCCATCACTGTCCCTACCTGTTACCCGCTAGTCGAAGTAATGGGCAACAAGGAAGTGACCGGGAGGATTGCCAAGTGGGCGATCGAGCTAGCGCTCTTCTCCCTTAAGCTTGTGGGAAGAACCGCCGTCAAATCTTAGGTCCTCACGGATTTTGTAGCTAAATGGACAAACCTCCAAGCTCCCCAAGGAGAGGGGATGGCGTTCCTCATTTCGCCTGAACCCCATTGGACCCTTTACTTCGATGGTTCCAAGCGACTAAATGGCGGAGGCATCGGGGTCGTCCTTGTAAGCCCAGAAGGGAAGGCACTCGAATACGCCACTCACTTATCCTTTAACCCCACAAACAACATGGTCGAATATGACGTTCTCCTCTTGGGGCTTCGTCTCGCGAGGTCTACGGGGATTCGTCACCTCCTTATCCACGGAGACTCTCAACTTATCGTCAACCAAATGGACAAGTCCTACCAATGCCTCGATCCCAAAATGACTAACTACCTTGAGGAGGTGTGTAAAATGGAAAGACACTCCTCGGGGATGGAGGCTCGCTAAATCCCCTGCGGAGAAAACCATCAAGCAGACCACTTGGCTCGAGCGGCAAGCTCCTAAGAGCCGCTCCCCTTGGAGGTCTTCCTAGAAGTACTTGATGCACCCTCTGTCAAAGAAGACGCAAGCGAAGTACAAGACCCTAAGCTGCCCCTAGAGGTTAGCTAGATCTCAACCTCCCCAAAAACATGGATGACCCCAATCATAGAATGCATTCAAGGAGAAACAGAGATGGAGGGTGTCATCGAGGATCGAAGACTGTTCGCTAAGGCCAAGTCCTATGTGCTCCTCGAGGGGATACTCTACAAAAAGGGATCTTCCGTGCTGCTCAAGTGCCTCTCAATGAAGGAGGGTATTGCACTCCTCCGTGACATGCATGAAGGCCTCTGTGGTTTGCACCTTGCACCCAGGGCGACCACAGCGAAGGCACTAAGACAAGGTTTCTAGTGGCCTACTATAGTCCAAGACGCCATCGAAGCCCTCAGAACATGTGAAGGTTGCCAAAAAATGGCGTCGGTTCATCACTCCCCCACAGCACCTCTGCATAAGATACCGATCATATGGCCTTTCGGCCGATGGGGTATGGACCTTCTCGGACCATTCCCACCGGCCAAGGGGGCTACAAGCATGCGGCGGTCGTGGTGGACTACTTCACCAAATGGGTGGAAGCAGAGCGATTGCTATCAATCACGTCCCGCGTGGTGCAAAAGTTCTTCTGGAAAAATACTGTATGTTGTTTTGAGGTCCCTAGGGAACTCACTGTGTACAATGGAACTCAGTTTGATGCCTCTTCCTTCAGGGACTTTTATGATTCAATTGGACAACCCTCTGTTTCGCTTTATTGGCTCACCCTAAGACCAACGGGTCTATCAAGAGAGCCAATGGCCTAATCCTCCAAGGCATCCGTCGTCGGCTTGAGAAGAGCACACGTAAGCGTGGACTATGGGCTGAGGAACTCCTCAGCGTCTTGTGGGGTATGCGCACCACACCTAGTCGCTCCACAGGACGAACGCCTTTCTCACTCGTATACGGAGTGGAAGCGGTCCTCCCGCAGAGGTCCGCCACTGCTCCCTTCGTGTGGAGACACTCTCAGGGTCCTTTCCTATCAACTTCATGGCGAACGAAGAAAATCACAAGGTTGAGGTGGACTTCGTGGAGGAGATCCGTGCCTGTGCCCCTGTCATGTATACCGCGTACGAACGTGAAGTCACCCGTTTCTACAATAACCGGGTATGGGAGCGAATCTTCCTCCTAGGAGACTTGGTGCTAAAGAGGGTCACCGACTTGGGTGCCCAAGGGAAGCTTCACCCGAAGTGAGAGGGACCCTACCGTGTCTCCGTGGTCTTGGGCTCAGGTGCCTACCGCCTCTCCACCATGGAAGACAAGATGCTCAAGCATGCCTAGAATGCGGACAAACTCAAGAAGTTCTACATTTAAGCTTTCTTGTACGTCGTAATGGCACCTATCCTGTATTGATGTAAACCCTCCTAAGGTTATCAATGAAGTGCTGAATTAAGTCCTGCATATCTGCTATCACTTATGTGGTTGGCTCAAAAGAACCATCCCTCACACGTAGCTGTGGGGGATGGGCCAAAACTTTGCATCCCCTATGGGAAATGCATGTCTAGGGCGCATGGCCTCCAGGGCCTACCCCTAAAAAAGCCCCAACTGGCTGGGACATCTCACGCCCCCCTTGGGCGGTCTCCTCCCTACTGGACCCAGGGAGTGGGCGACAACTTAAGATATTTTTGCCCAAGTTATAGGGTGTGCCATGGCTTAGTCCCCCATGGACCCCTAGCGCTAAGCCAAATGACCACCGGGTCACGACCTCACATCTCTCCGTGAGAAACAACAGAAATCATATTATTTCAATAACCTTGGCCCGGGAGACATCCCCTTCCCCGTGGTCATGGGCCTAATCCTTATCACAAGTCCAAGCAAATGGCTTACAACACCCGTGTATAGGGGTCGCACCTTGAGATAAACGCTTGGCTCCCTAAATAAGGCCCTGTAGGTCGGCGCCCCCAAGTGGCCCAAGGGTCGAAACAAGGCTGAGCCACCACCCAAGGGCGACGCCGGGGTTGAGCCTCCCTCTCCGTTGGAAGAGGGAGGGGGTATTCCCACGCTTTTTAATGATTAAGGACCTTTTATAGCTTTTGCCGATCTCGGTGTTTTGGAGAAAGATCGGATTGCTAGAATAGGTGACGTACTATTAAGAGGAACTCTTGGTTAGCAGTTTGATGTTTTAATTAGTGAAAATGGCTCAATTCGATGCTCATACAAAAGATCATTTGCATTTTCCTAAAAGTCCCTTGGAAAAATCACTCACCCTTTCTGCATGATTGACACTACCGCCACATGGGTGCGGTAGGCGGCAGTACCGGCCCATATGGCTGGTAGTTATATTACAGAGGGGTGATTTTGCAGTGTTGCCCGGCCAACACTACTGCCCATAGCCTCACATAGGCGATAGTGCCAGCCTACTGTACCAACGGCTAGTCTGTCACTGCATTTAATGCTACAGTCGACCGTTGGACCTGAGGGCGGCACTATCGGCCCTACATGGGCGGTAGTGCCGACTTTCCTGAATTTTCCAGGGATTTGGTAGCAACATCTAGAAATATTGGTGGGGGTTATAAATACACACCCACCTGCAGCATAGAGGCTCTCTTGGACACTTATTGCATATTCATGAGCCCTTGTTAAGTTCTCTTCTACTCTAGAGCATTCATTTCTCATTTTGAGTGTAGTTGAGTGAAAATCAAGTGTGAGCATTCAATTGAGCTATTTAGATACTTGATAAACCTCAAGCGATCGTCAAAGTTTGTTACTCTTGAAGGTTGCCGCCTCCTAGACGGCTTGGAGGTGTTTGTGCGCGGTGAGCTTTTCGACGGAGTTTGTGAGAAGCCCCGGCAAGCTTGTGAAGGCCGGAGTTTGCTTACCCGGAGCGGGGAAGAATTACCAAGTGATTGAGGGAGGATCGTGAGAATTGGAGCCATCTTGAAGTTGATCAAGCTTCCTCAACATGGATTAGGATTTAGGGGAGATCGGCAAGTCTCTGAGACTACGGGATAAATATTTGTATCATTCTATCTCTTGTGGTTTGAATTTCTAATTCTTGTGTGCAATTAGCATTCTTAGAAATTTAGTGTATTGATCTTGTGCCTAGGATTACATTCTTGCCTAGTGTAGGTTCTCGGTGCACTTAGTGAAATCTAGAGAATTTAAGGTTTTAATTGTCAAAAATTGTAATTCTTGCTTAGACAATTTATTTATTGCAATTAGAGCCAAAGAATTTTAAAAACCTCCTATTCACCCCCTCTAGTCGGTTATCCTTGATCCTACAGGACTCACTGGAGGAACTTGACGTGGTGGACGACGGGACCGAAGGCGAACGCCCCCTTGCTCGTCCAGCAGAAGAGCCCATGTCCCCTCCATTCGCCACCTTGCCCTTCCTAAGGGCACTAACATCCCTGCCATTAGCACCAGGCAACAGCGGGCACGTCAGGGGGGCTGCCCGAGGAGGAGCCCCCTCGCCCGCTGAGTGAGCTGCGACGCTCGTGGAGAGAGCTCGGGGGCGGCGACCACGCCCTGACCATCCCGAGGGTGGGTAGTAGTAGAGCTCAGGCGGGAGCTACCTCTCGTGCCTCTCTCGGCGTTTTCTTGGCCCGCGTATTCACGGGAGAGGCTCGGGTATCATCATCTTGGGCCGAAGCTCGGGCCCTCTTTTGCTTGGTTTGATCCAAGACGGGCTCACCACGTGCCAAGAGAGGGAGATCAAACGCCTTGTCCGCGGAGTTCACTCCCGTGGCTGGGATGCCTTCGGCCTCATAGCTCCTCTCCTCTGTGACACACCACCTCCCAAGGATGAGTTCAGCTTCCTCCCTTGCTACCTCAATGGAGCGAACTGCGCACACAAAAATGAGAGAGTTCACGACAAGCGAAAAAAAGACGCTCGTAAGGAAGACAAGGATCATGTAAAGACTCTTACCCTTTCCAATACCAGGACGGAGTTCGCCATGAAACCCCAACCTAGCACACTAGATGAGGGTGCTCAAGTTGAGGATAGCATTCTCCTCCATCGGGTCACGTGCACCCTTCTTCATGCGCACCGCCCGGATGGCATTGCGTTGCTTCTAGTCATCATCAGTAAAGTGCATGAGCTCAGGGTATGAGTGCGTCGTCAAGGCGAGACGCGACCCAGTGTAGGTGAAGTCATCCCCTACCTTTAGGTAAAACCACTTATTGGTGGCAAAGTGCCAACTGTCCCTCGTGGTCTACACGGGGAACTCGTCCTCATGCTGTAGGGTGGTGAAGACGGAGCCTAGGGGTCCCCTCCTGAGATCCCCCTACTGGGAGTAGAAGTAGTAGTCAAAGAGGGTGAGTGTTGGTTCCATCACCTTCCCTGGGATGGTCGTTTCGCACAGCCAAAAGAAGATCCTCAGTTGAACCAAGAAGTTTGGGCTTAAGTGCGAGAGCTCCACCCCGAATGCCTGGGTATACTTTTTGATGAAAGGGTGCATGGGGAGCCCAAAGCCGACGTCCACCCATGCCTTGAGTGCGGCGTAGAAGGGCTTTCCCTCCCCTTCGGGAACTCCACGTCCTCGGTAGTAAGGCAGCTCCCCTTCCGAATCAGCATGAACTTTTCCTCCGTTGTGAGCTCCGAGGGGTCAGGGTCCACCAAGGCCTCACCCTCGCATGTCTCACCCTCCTCTAGGAGTGATTCATCCGAGGGGCCATCATGTCCGCATCTTCCAGGGGAGTATCCTCGAGGAGCGCCTTGCCCGTGCCCTTCGCGGGAGCACCCTCATCCACTTGCCTTTTGCCCTTCGTGAGTGTCCCGCTAGCAGTCATCTGCAAGGATTGGGCAAACAGAGGGTTGACATGGAGTAAGGGATGAAAGCAAGCTCAAGGGTAGTGGTAAAGTATGTCTTAACACTCTCACCCATGGGGACTTGGGCTCCTCCTCACCTCCTCGTGAGCTCTCCTAGAGGGTAGAACCCTGAAAGCTTGCTGAAACAACCGTGAATTATAAACCTAATAATGTTATTAACAGGAATTGACAGTCATTAAATAAGATTAAGCAACAATGATTAACTGCATATATTAATAATCACAACTGTGTACAACTGATTGAATTACATTACTTAAAAATTTAATTTACAAATTTAAATACAAATTACAAGAATGAATAATTACAACGCAGAAAAATAAATTTTTTCAAGTTTCTAAAATCTTCTCGCGCCAATTTCCTCGATAGCCCGCATGTTAATAAAAATTGCATTTATTAGTTAAGGCAGTGAATTAATATAGCAGAAAGGAATTAAATAAAATAAATAAAGTTATAATTGCCATCAATCCTATATGAATAGGTATCGCTCAGTGAGGTACTAGATTTGTTCGGGGCCAAATCGGCACCTCTTGCGATTTAATTATCATCATCCGGCAATTATAAAAACCTGTTTTTATTCCTTAGACACACGTATATTGAAAATATCGTTTGGTAGAAAAATATTTAACCCTCGGTGAAATAGTAAAGAGGGGCATAGTCAAAAGGATAAATATGAAATACCGTGCATAAGAGATAGCTCAAGCTTCACTGCCCATAGCCAGAAGTCCAGAGACTTCGCTTGTAAGGTTCATGCCCCCAAAACCATATAAGGTAAGCTCCAAGCAAAGCCTCCAGCCAAAGCATACCATAACCAAGCTTCTCAGAACCAAACCACACAAGAGCTCATAAGCACAAGGTAAGCCAAGCACAGACCACCGGCCACCAGTAAGCAAGCAAGGAGGCCAACACCAGCGAGCAAGCACACAAGAAGCCAGCACCCAGGAACCAAAAGGGCAAGCCAAAGCTCAAGACAGAATCAAGCCAGGAGCATCAAGAGGAGCCAGCAACCACTTTGCATCCTCTTCACCAACCCATTCCAATTCTCACAACCAGCCTGCATTTTCATTTCCCAAACCTAGGTAACCATCTATTTCCACCATGCCAGTAGAGTAGCATAGCCATAGCAATAGCAAAAATTGGTAGAAAATGAAAATGACAGTAGAGCAACTAAGTGGTCTCAGTGGCCAACGCGTGGGGGTTGCGTCATGGGTCCCTAATAACCCACTCATGCTCCCGAGCGCACAGCAAGCTAAGGGTATCGTCGAGGTGCCGTCCAACCTGCACATTAGCCAAAATAATCATCACAGACCGATTGAACTTTACATTTTATTGTGCAGCAGAGAACACAATAAAAATACTGAAATCAATAAATAATCACAGACCCAGGGTGTGCCAAACCCTAAGCAGTGTGAGAGTCCAGAGAGGCAGAGGAGAGGCTCATGTAGCCATGGCACTCAAGGTCGAGTTCGGCTCAGGCGGGCATAGGCTCGGGCCGAAGCCAGCTTAGACCAACGTCGGCCAGGGCGCGAGTCCAGCGCAGCCCAGTGGGCCAAGCTACGAGGGAGGGAGCTGGGCGGAGAGCTTGGGGCGGCGGTGGCCCAGGAGGCGCGGCAACGCCCGCACGGGCAGGCCAAGGAGCTGAGCAGGCCGGGCCAGCAGAGGCTAGGCCGATTGGAGTTGAGGGAGGAGCCAGAGGCCTGAGCAGGAGGCAAGCGCGGTGGCAGTGTCGGCGCCGGAGCCGAAGGTAGGCCGATTGGCCGAATCAGCAGACGCACGGGAGAGCTAGGGAAGAGGAACAGAGAAATGGGGAATGGAGGAATAAGCTAGAGAAGAGGAAGCCGGGCCATGGAGGGGCTCAAAATCGGACAAGCGACGGAGTCTAACCCCCTCGGTCGTGAGGCTAGGCCAGCGGCGATGTCCCTGCCTGGATAGCAGGCCGCGCCATGGAAGATCGAGCGTCGGCAGCCTTCTTGTCCTCCCTCAACCATGGGCGGTTGCCGACAGCGTTACGGCCCGGAGGATACCAAGACAGGGAAAGGGAGACAAGGGGCAAAGGAGGAGACGCTCAGGCTAAAGACACTGAGGCTCTGTTTCTTTCCTCCCTCATCTGTTTGTTTTCCTTCATGGGAAGTGAGTAGGACAAGTGCTTCGGGCATCAGCCTAAGCACCCGATGACGCTCAACTTCAAGCAAGTTGGGTAGCGCCCTAAAAGCGCTGGCACGGGCAATGGCCCGTTCCAAGGGTTTCCGCACAAAACAGAGCAAGAATAGGGTTCCCAAAGTGCCCAAAAATGCCCCCTATCCCATTACCGCCATCGGGCAATGGGGTCTACGCTCGCACACTGTGCTCTTCATCCTGGAACACCCTAAGTGGTCTTTGCCCACTCTAGGCCTAGCGTGCGAAGATACGCCCAGGGTTAATGCCTTGGGACTCGACCTTGTCCCAATAGGTGTCTCTAAAAACGCCCAAGGGACAGGGGGCTAGTGTTGGAGGACATCCTGCAGCCTCCTCCTGGGGGCTTTTCACTATGCCACGCGCGGAGTAAGTGGATCACCAGGGAAACCCCCTCATACCCCGTGGGCTCTCTAAAGGGAGTGTTGAGGAGAGGTCCCCTCATCCCCCATGGGCATACCTCGCGAACCCTCTAAAGGAAGTGTTGAGGAGAGGTCCCCTCGTACCCCGCGGGCATAGCCCACAGACTCTCCAGAGGGAGTGTTGAGGGGAGGTCCCTCCATACCCCACGGGCATGCTCTGCAAACCTTCCAAAGGGAGTGTTGGGGAGAGGTCCCCTCATACCACGCGGACTTCCCAAAGGGTGTATTGAGGGGAGGTCCCCTCGTACCCCACAGGCATACCCCACGGACATACCCCGCGGACTTCCTAGAGGGAGTGTTGAGGGGAGGTCCCTCGTACCTTGCGGGCATACCCTGCAGACTCCCCAGAGGGAGTGTTGAGGGGAGGTCCCCTCATACCCCACGAGCATGCCCCACAAACCCTCCAAAGGGAATGTTGGGGAGAGATCCCCTCACACCCCGCGGACTCCCCAGAGGGAGTGTTGAGGGGAGGTCCCCTCGTACCCCGTGGGCATGCCCCGCAAACCATCCAAAGGGAGTGTTGGGGAGAGGTCCCCTCATATCCCGCGGACTCTCTCAAAGGGAGTACCTAGAATGGTCTTTAGTACTCCCAAAGGCCTTGTCATCCTTTGTCCATAGGGCATATGGTGAAACGCCCGGTACAAGAGGGCGCCCCTCCAAGCGCCCATGGAGATGGGTGTGCAACCTCTTCCTACTGGGGACCAGCTCCTAAGTGGGACCATTCAGTCCCCTGTGGGACCCCGGAGTCAGAGGCTTGCCCTCATGGAACGATGACTTGGGATCCACTACCACCCTCTTAGAATAACAAAGATGCCCATGCGTCAAACACCCTTCTAGTGGTGGGATAGTATTTGTACAACAGGCTGAGCACCTATAAAAGCTCATTGTAACCTCCACTTGTAACTTGAACCCTCATTAATACAAGACATACAACTGGTGTGCCCTCGGGGAGACTGGACCAGGAGGTACCCTTGTACTCCCCCCGAGAGCACACCGACAGGAGTAGGGCGTCTAACCTAGCTCCTGAACCTGTATAAATCCTTGAGTCAACTCTCTCTCTCTCGTGGACAACGGACCGTGAAACGGCCGGTGTCCGCCCTCACTCTCGTGTCTCGTTTCTCAACATACGACACAACTTAACATAACAGCTACGTGTACAACCATGATGCAAACGAGGTCTTATCCCCTTCAGTAGTAAATTGGTCAAAAGCTAATGACGACCAGTTAAAACCAAATGATAATCAATCATGGGTAATGATGATCACTAAGACAGTTTCGTAAGCTCTGACCATGTAATTGGTCAGAAGATAACAATTTTCCATGTGATTAACGCGATAGTGGTTATTAGCGGATTTTGCAACTTAAGATGGTTGATCAAAGAATGAGACAGTTCAAGATTTGACAAAGACTCATACGTGAAGACAAGAGGTGCTTGTAGTAGAATTAACTGCCACCCTTTAGGTGGCTATAAATAGGGTGGCATGCGTGCCCCGATAGAGGAGAGATCCCCACTATAATCTTATTCTTAACTACCACCCTTTAGGTGGCTATAAATGGGGTGGCATGTGTGCCCCGATAGAGGAGAGATCCCACTATAATCTTATTCTTGTAGCACTCTTTCCACGGCAATGAAATCCTTGATCATACTACCATATTTTCCCATAAGTTCATAGGGAACTCTAAGTCTTGATCATGAAAGTTAGCACTAGAAGGAGTGCAGCGCCAAGTGGAAGATCGCCGCCATCGTGTTCCCACGTCACTGCCAACGAATGAGGAGAACACCTCTGATCTCGTTGACTAAGTCGACCTCATGGATGAGGATTTTGTCCTAGAGGATGCGTGAAAGTGCGACTTCTACCTCGAGTATGTTTTCGAGGGAGAACCTGCGCCATCCACAACCCATCCCATTGGGATCGAGATGGCGAAGAAGATCCTGCCACCCTCAAGTAGCTTCGAGGGTGAGCACTTTCCCGCTCATGTCTCAACTATAGAAATAGGTAACCACGATACGGATATCGTGGCGCCCGATGATGATCTCATTGACAACATCAATGCTGAAGTTTTGATAGAATCATCTCTGGAACATCTACTTTGAATCTCGAATACTACCCCTCCTCCGACGAGGACGGGACGTTCTCACCATAGTTATCAGATTCACTTTAAACCCACATGAATCATGAATTGGATTCGTTGAACCCGAATCGGATTAGGGTACATAGTTTGTGTTCGCAATAGAAATTAGAAGAAAAGGTGGTGAACCATGGACCCAAATCCCATACTACGACTCAGACGAATCGCATTTTTACTAACTATGGTTCTCACCCTCCACCTGCTCTGACTTTCATGCATGTGTGGTCATTAACAACGACAAGACCAACGAACAACAAGCGATATGTGAACAATGCGAGGCCCATGAGCAGGTCGAACTTTTGGCACAGGAACAACGCAACAACCAGTTGCTTATCACCAAATAGAAGGCAATGGACGAGGCCCATCTACAGTACCACACCAGTGCACCAGGGATGTCATGGGGACTCAACACTAACAAATGCAGAGATCGTCCTCATCAACATTCGCCAACCATGCCCCAGGTCATCCCAAGGACAACAGAGAGATATCTTAACACTGTATTGTCTCCTTCGCATGTTGAGACTCCAGTGGATCATGTTCACATATTATCAAGTGTGATCTTTAACCACCAGAAGGGGAAAACAATGAGTAGGACCTCTTGGTCATCGTTCATTGGTTGTCGACCTATACGAGGCTGGTGCAGAAGTGCAGAGTCTTTCGCTATCTTCAAGGTCCCAAACCAAGTTCTAGGGCAGACCACTCTATCTATAGAAAATCACCATCGCAGCAGTGACCACCATCAAGGAAATGATCCGCATAACGTAACGTGTTTGACAGGGTGGGATCAGGTAAGCGCTCTAACCGTGGTCGAAGATGACCTCGTTCTCCTAATAAGATGAAGGTCATAACATTCAACCACGTTTGGGACCATATACAGGGTGCAAAACTTTCTCACTTGGGCTAAAAGAAGTTACCTGGACTAACAAATTCAAGCAAGGGCATTTGAGAGTTTTGATGGGACTCAGAATCTTTCAGAATTCCTTCAAATCTATATTATCGCCTTCCAGGCTGCGGGCGACGTCGAGAAGGTAATGGCTAATTGTTTAACCAATCGAAAAGCTATATTTATAGTTGGGAAAATTAATGTCATGCTATTTAAACAACTTTAAAAGTTGCTACACTAAGTGTCGGCGTTTCGAGCACCGGCAAGTAAATTTGTAAGTCAGAAGGGCCACGCGTTCCCTATCCCTGAATGGTTAGACTCGAGAGCCCAAGGTGTATACTGGTTCGGGCCGAAAGTCCCTACTCCAGTTCGTTCGGTGGTGTTGTATTGCCTTAGGTGCAGATGACTGCACAACGTTTACAAGTGAGGGTTGAGGGCTTGAACACAAAAGTGTTCGTAAAGACCTAGCGAGAAGAGGAGATCTCAAAGGCGTGCGCGCACATACTCTCACACTCTTCTTCGTACTCGCACTTACTCACACTCTTCTTCGCACTCGCACTTCCCTCTCCCAGAGGCCCCTGCCTCCCTTTATACAGTTGGAGGGGGCAGGTTACATGGGAAGTTGGGAGAGGGAAGGATGAGAAAACCTATGCCGGGAGCATTAGTCCTTCGCTTCGGTGATTGGTCGTCGCCCGGTTTGCCCACACCGGGTCGGTAGTCCCGGTGAAGCGAGGCGCTTAGTCGCTGCTGCTATGAAATGGCGCACCGCCTCGTGTGAGCTCGACGATAGTTGGCGTTGCGATGTATGGCGTTGGTGCCTCGGGAGGAACGTGCCTTCGTATTGTACGTGGATCGTTGATGGGACCGAAAGCTTGACTTCAAAGACCATTATACCATCTCGAAAGAGCCACCGCTCGTCATACTACTTCGATCGATCCTTCCGTAGGGCACGTGGCCAATGGTCGTGGAGGCTCGTCGTGCGGCTTTTTGGCGGAGGTTGCCTTAGCTTGGTCGGGGTTGGGGGATCCCGACCTGCTGCGGGGGTCGAGAGCCCTACTTGGTCGGGAACGCTTGTCACGATCGGTCGGGGACGGGCGTCCTTAGTGGCCCCGCAGGTACTTTGGTCGGTAGAGAGCCTGGTGAAGCTCGCTAGGTCGGAGCTGGGCTTGAGGCACCCGCTTGTCACCCCGGGCCGCTGGGTACCCACGTATGAGTATTCGCAAGAGCCCCGAACCCCGAGCGAAGTTCGCCGATCACGGTTGGGGTTGAACTTGATTGCGAACGGTGGCGGCCCGACTGGTCGGTCCGACCGACTGGGTCGGCGGGTTTTCGCCAGGTGTGCCTCAACGCATCCGATGGCTGCCCCGGAGGCTGGCCGGGGGCATTCGAACCGCTAGAAGCTTTTAATCGCTTCGTTGCGCGCGTCGCGTATGGCTTGTCGCGCCTTGACCGTACGTCTTCTTGGCCGCCTCAGGTTCTGGTGAAGGGCGCTTCGTTTTCCTGTGCTTGCATTTATTTTGAAGACGTTCGATCTCCCTTTGTTTGGGTATATATATAAGGGTGCCACCGCTTACTAGAACAATTGTCCCTCAAACCAAAGTCCTCTTTCGTAATCCTCGAAATGGCTTCGAGGCATCCACTGATCTTCAGCTTTGGTGATGATGTCGAGGTGGAGGAAGAAGATCCCATGGCCGAGCTCTGGGCTGAGTACGACCAGGCGATGACCGAGCTCAGGGAGGAGGAAGAAACCGTAGCCCGAGGTATCGCCGCCGTCGACGCGCTGCTCGAGGCCGTTCCAAGGCTCAAGGTGGTAAGGAGGGCCCTCTTAGAGGCGATGGCGCGAGCGCGCCGCCGGTGCGGCGACGGCGGAATCGACGACGGCCGCCGTTTGTCGGTCGGCGAGGCGACGCCGACGGACTCGGAGGTTAGTGGCCGTCGGCGATCGTGACCGACGCAACGGGATGCTCAAGATATGATACTTGCGCTGAAATAGCTCCACCATATCATGTAGCTTTGCGTAGTGTTCGAGCTCGCCGTACCTTATGTAATATTGTAAAGTTCGAGCACATTGGCCAATAATGAAATCTCCTTTTCCTTTATGAATGTCTTTACGATGAATTTGTCTCGACGCTTCTTTCGACTAACCCGCCCTCGAGAACGCAATCGCAAAGTGATCGCTCTTTCCGGTGACGATCGAACGTCGTAGCTGTGACCGCGCCTTGGCCTGGCAGGACGACCGGATGCCTCTCTCGTGAGGTTCGGTGTCCGAGTGCTCGCTTAACGTCGTAGCTAGACCGCGCCTTGGTCGGCAGGACGACCGCATGCCTCTCCGTGAGGTTCGGTGTCCGAGTGCTCGCTTAACGCCGTAGCTAGACCGCGCCTTGGTCGGCAGGGGCGACCGATGCCTCCGTGAGGCTCGGTGTTCGAGTGCTCGCTTAACGCCGTAGCTAGACCGCGCCTTGGTCGGCGGGACGACCGTATGCCTCTCCGTGAGGTTTGGGTGTCCGAGTGCTCGCTTAACGCCGTAGCTAGACCGCGCCTTGGTGGCGGGGGCGACGGATGCCTCTCGTGAGGTTCGGATGTCCGAGTGCTCGCTTAACGTCGTAGCTAGACCGCGCCTTGGTCGGCAGGGACAACCGGATGCCTCTCCGTGAGGCTCGGTGTTCGAGTGCTCGCTTAACGCCGTAGCTAGACCGCGCCTTGGTCGGCGGGGACGACCGGATGCCTCTCCGTGAGGCTCGTGTCCGAGTGCTCGCTTAACGTCGTAGCTAGACCGCGCCTTGGTGGCGGGGACGACCGATGTCTCTCCGCGAGGTTCGGGTGTCCGAGTGCTCGCTTAATGTCGAAGCTAGACCGCGCCTTGGTCGGCAGGGACGACCGCATGCCTCTCCGTGAGGTTCGGTGTTCGAGTGCTCGCTTAACGTCCGTAGCCGGACGGCGCTCTTTTTACGCCGTGGCCGGACGTGGGGCATCCATCCCGAGTCCTCGTCCCGCGAGGGTAGCTGCGAGAGGAGTGGCCGCCGCCTATCCCACGCCAGATACGCCCGGCCCGCACGTGTGGGACTCGGAGGGTGAGCGACGCGCTGCCATCGCGCTGGTTTGAACGCCGTGCTCGTGGAGCTAAATAACGGGTGGTCCGAGTGGGACCTGGGAGGTCTCGCCCAAGGGGGACCCTTCCGAGGGAACGGTCCCAGAGTAGGGTGTCCGGGCCCGCTGTGGGGCGACCCATAAAAACCTTTCTTTACTCGATCCCGTGATCGACCACAGGTCGTCCACGACCTAGAGCATACCGGTCCGTCGCCCATCGATGGGCTCCCGGAGAGTGTGAAGTATGGTCTCGACGCGAAGTTTTAGCGATTGGGCCGCCATCCACCCAACCGAGGCCCACTGGGCTCGCCGCGACTCGCCTCGCTCAATTTTCACTGGGCGGCCTTATGCCCACTTGGTGGGATCAGCCTTTAGCACCCACAGCTTTGGTGGGCCTGGCGTGAGCCATCGAGCTTTGCTGCTTTGGGGCCGCAGCGACCCAAGGGCCTCTCGCACGCGCTTCCGGCAACCGCCCCGCCAAAAGGCGAGACCGAGAGGTCTCGTGATGCGCGCCCGAGGCGGTGTCTTTACGGTTCTTGCGGTCTTGTCGATTAAATGCGAGAGGAATTGGAAACGGGCGTTACCTCAGCACGCAGACGAGGGCGCGCGACGCCACGCGAGGAGGTGTCCGCTGATTGGCGCCCGCTCAGTCGGCGCCGCCGCCGGTGGCCGCACGGCAGAGACGAGGGCGTGGCGCGACGCTTCACGCGAGGAGGCGCCTTATTCGCCGCCTCCGCTTGGCCAAAGGCCTGCTTGGCTAGGTGTCCGCCGGCCCTATAGATAGGGTGCGGGGCATTTGAGCAAACCTCTTGCCTTTGCCTTCCCGCCTTCCCGCATTTGCCTCGAGTCAAGAAGAAAGACTGCAAGAGCAAAAGAGAGAAAAAGGAAGGGAACCTCCAACTTTCTCCTCTCATCTTCTCACCACTTCTCTGAGATGTCGTGGCCGCGTGCTCCATCCAGCAAAGCCACAAGGCTCGGGCCGGTAAAGAAGGGTTCTCGCCTCCGCAGGATATCTCGGGCGGAGAGTGCGACTGGGCTGCCGCCCGCCGGGATGGCGAGGTCGTGGTGCCCGCCTCTTTCTTCGAGCGTGGATTCGGCTCCCACCGCACCCGTCGGCGTACCGGCTTTTGCACCATTACGAGGCGAGGTGCATCATCTCAACCCCAACGGGTCCTTCATATCGCCATCTTCATCACACTGCGTGAAGCCTTCCGGGATCGAGCCCCACTGGCGCCGTGGAGGCATTTCTTCCGAGCTCGACCGAGGAAAGACAAATCCTGATGTATCGGTGCTCGCCGGAAGTGGGAGC
This sequence comes from Otatea glauca, assembly GCA_036346275.1. Lineage (NCBI taxonomy): Eukaryota > Viridiplantae > Streptophyta > Magnoliopsida > Poales > Poaceae > Otatea > Otatea glauca. Next base: position 61,272,304 of record CM070721.1, read on the forward strand.
CTTTCAGCAAGACGGGCGCGCACGATTATATTGACGTGAAGTCGCCATCGCCCAACCGGGTGGCACTCCGAGTGGCTTTACGCCAAGAACTCGGGACAGCCTCGGCTATACCGGTCGGCTCCGAGATGAAGCCCTCATGGGGTGGGGGCCGAACGAAAGGAAAGGAACCGAGTGGAGGTGATAACGGACTGCATCAAGGCCCGTAAGAAGCGGTGGTCTTCTTCGGTGACGTCGTGCAGCGCGCGCATTCATGAAGATGCGCGCTGACCTCTCATGGATCGGTCGTTCCCTATGTTCAAATTTGAGGGACCGATCGACCCGGCAAGGATGATGGCGGAGGAACTCCCCTCGTCGGAGGTCAGGGCGCGGGTATCCGCCGTTATGGGCGGAAGCGCGACCGAGGTGGTGGCCGGCCACCCCGAGCCGCTGCCTCGAATCACAACCCGTAATTTGAGTGTAGCTTTCTTTCTCCTTTTTTCTTCTCCCCCTCAGTGTTGGCGTTTTTGCCTGATCGAGGTTTTTACGCTCCCTAGGGGCTCGGCGGGATGGTCTCCCGGGCACTGCTGCCAGGGGAGAAGGAGCTGAGGGCAGAGGCCCGCGCAAAGTTTGCGCAGATTGAGGCGGAGCGCAAGAAGCGCAAAGAGGAGAAGAGGAGGCGCGGAGAAGGAGCGTGTGGCAAGAGCGCGCGGGCGAGGACGATCGAAGACCATCGCCGCGGGTCGACTTCCACCGGCAATGCAGTGAAAATCGGGCGAGATCCGTACCACGGTATTCTGTCGACACGCCGACCGGCGGATTCGGTCGGGGTCCGCGGGAGCGAGTGCACAAGTGCCGCCAACGCCGCACTTCTGCGAGATGTCCCCGGCCGGATCGTCCCTCGGGAAGCGGAAGGCCGACTCGCCCGCAAGGAGGACCAACGAAGAGGGCGCGACCGCCGCTGGTCCGGCCGGGCGCAGAAGTGTCCTTTCTTCGACTTTGGTGACGAGGGTAGTCCGGTAATGTTACCGACGCTGCGTGGCGCCGCAGTTGTTTACTCGTGGCAGCGCAGCTGCGACCCCAAGCTTAGCATCGCGCGCGACCGACCGAGGAGAGCGAGCACGGGTCGGGAGACGCCGCCCTCGACTGTGGTCGGTTCGCAGCGCGCTGGCCGAGCCGCTTGGTGGAGCGGACGACGGTTCCCCGTCGATGGTCGGGCAGGGGCTAAACGGCCGATCGTCCTCGGCGAGCCGGGCCCTCCTTTGGTCGAGGGAGGTCGAGGAATTACCGCCGCCGCCGCCAGTGAGCCCACCGGGCGGATGCGGTCCAGCCCCGGCGCGGTGACCCCGCCGCCAGGCCACCGGTGGGGCGATCCAGAGTCCGGTCGATCCTTCCAGATCGCGGGAGGTGCCGAGTGACCTCCTCAGCGCAAGCCGCGGGCCGCCCAGCGGCTCGACCGGCCGCCCGCCACGCTAACTTGGCGGTGGGCGACCAACTCGTGCCGGCCGACCATCTCGATAGACGACTTGGCGGAGGGCCGCGAGTGGGGCGCCCTTCGAGATGGTATCAAGCGCGCCACGGCGGTGACCAGCGGATCCAAGAGGACTCGCTCGCCGAGAGAGTTCCAGCGAGGCGCCGGACGCGATATCGACAAGATTCTTCCGATTAGCTCGTAAGTCGCCGAGACTTGTCTCTTGTGACTTTTGACAGTTCGCCGTGAGCTAATGGAGTGTTGCGCCTTGCGCGCTGCGCGCCCACCGTGGGACAAGTCGCGTTCATCAAGGGCGCACGGCCGAGGCTAGCCGCCGAGGAGGCGTGCGACGCTACGCCCGAGCCGCGCGACGCCGGAAGGCCCCCGGGCCGTGAGCGAAAGGCACGGAGGAGGCTCGCCAGAGCCGGCTCACCCGCCTGTGTCTCGCCGAGGAGCGCCAGCGAGCGCTTTGGTCGCGGTGGCGTGAGCTCGAATCCTCTTGGCGGGGCGAGCGATGCCAAGGATCCGCCGTGGTCGGGAGGCGATCGCGCGATCGGAGGCGGCCGACCGGGCGCGATGGCCCAGTCCGGAGGTCGCTGCTAGTGCGACGCGAGCGCGACGCCAGCCGAAGCTGGAACGCAAAGCCGCGGCCGATCTTCGCGATTTGGAGAGCTCGCGGTGGTAAGAGCTCGATCTTTATGTTGACTCTACATCGCAGGTTTGTGGGCGCGTTCTCCGACACGACTCGACCCGCAGAGTTGCGAAGAGCCTTGGTGACGCCGCGGAGGCGCGGAAGGACGCCTGCAGCTCGTGGACGCGACGGTCACGGCGCGACGCGTGGCAAAGCGCACCGGCGACGCCGAGGTGGCGGACCGAGTTGGCCGCGAGCCGAGGCCCTTCGGCGGTCGGCGTAATGTTCGCGACGGGTGCTCGGAACGCGGCGGGCCCGAGCGCACTTGCCATCTTGGGCCGCTCGAGTGCCGGGCACGCCGAGAGTGCGGTGATCGTGGGTGCCACGCTGAGCCTCCTCGGCGCTGGTCAACACCATCTCCCATTACGATGGCATCGACCTCGCGGTGGTGAGCAGCGGTGTTGTCGGGAATCGGACCGACGACGAGATTGACAGGCTCGAGTTTCAAGTCGAGCCGCACGCTCGGGAGATCGCCAGCCACATCTCGCCGCGGAGTGCCCTCCAAAAAGAATAGGGAGAAGTTAGATATGTCCCCCTTTATTGTAAAGACTATTGTATGTAAATAATCTTAAAACTTAGCAAGTTCTAGTATGCCTCTTGCCCTCTTTTATGTTGTGGTGAGCGCTTGACCGGCCATAGCTTTAAGGACCACTGGGTCGCTTATGCGTAGGTCGTCACCCGGAAGGGCGAAGAGGATAGGAACTTTGGCTACGCAAAGATTCACACGCACTTGTGAGGGATAGGAGTGTTCCCGACCGACCAAAGGTTGTCTCGCCGCACTTCCTTCTTCCGCTAAGTGCTACTGCAACCATAGCCGCCGGGCGAGGTCAGAAAGCACTCGGTTCAGAGGGTTACCGCCGAAGGACCTAGTGACCGGTCGGGTCACCGACCCGCATAAGCGCGTGAGTTAGCCGTGTTTTGCGCGGGGAGGAGTGTTCCCGATCGACCAAAGGTCGCCCGCCGGGTATTTCCTTCTTCCGCGGCGCTTACTGCAACCATAGCCGCCGGGCGAGGCCGAGCACTTGGGTCGAGAGGGTTACCGCCGAAGGACCCGTGGTCGCCGGTCACCTACCCGATGAGCGCCGACCGAAACATACCGAACGGGCGCTAACGGCAGCCCCGAGCGCCGCACAACGACCGTGTGCTCGAAAGGAAAGGTAAAGACGATGCAAGGAATAAGGAAGGAACTTAGGATAGAATCGCCTTAACTTTTCTATGTTCCATGCGCAGAGAGGACGTGACCATCCGCCCTTGAGTCGAAGGTGCCGGGTCAAGAACCTCCACGACGGTGAAGGGGCCTTCCTAGGGTGGCGAAAGCTTATGTTCGTTTTTGCCGGTCCGACCCTCGCAGACCGTGTCGCCATTGAAAGATTGCCCTCGAACTCGACGGTTGTGGTAACGTCAGAGAGCTTGTTGATATTTGGCCGACAGAATGGCTACATCGCGCGCCGCCGAAATGGGTCGATGGCGCCTTGTTGTGAGATGAGCCCCGAGCCTCGCCGGCTTGTAATCTTGGGGCGCCGTATTCCGTGTCGGTTGGCAAGACCGGCACCAACATCATGAAGAATGGCGAAACTCGATTGTTCGAGTTGGGGTGGTCCGCAGCTCCGTGAGGACGGAGGGTAGCTCGCCACCCATCGCCCGCAAATGCTTCGCCGATCAAGATCCGTGGCTTGAGCCCTTGGAGGATCATGCCGCTCGCGCTCGACTGGCCGTTAGTCCGCGTATGGGCCACGGCCGCCCAATCGACGCGATGTTGAAGTCATCGCAGAACTCGAGGAATTCTTCCCGTGAATCGCGTCCCCGTTGTCGGTGATGATAGAGTTAGGGACTCAACCGAAGACGATGTCGCGAAGAAGGTGGCCGCCGCACCGACGCGGACGCCACAACCGCTTGGCCTCTATCCACTTGGTGAATTTGTCCACCGCGACAAGGAGGTGAGTAAAGCCCCCGGGCGCCTTCTTGAAGGGCCCGACCAGATCGAGTCCCCAAACTGCAAATGGCCATGTGATGGGGATCGCTCGCAGGCTCGAGCCGGGCATGCGCTCGCCGGGCGAAGAATTGGCATCCTTCGCAGGTGCATACAATCTGCTCGGCGTCGGACACGGCGGTCGGCAAGTTGAAACCTTGTCGAAAGGCTTTTCCTACCAGGGACCGGGGCGCAGCATGGTGACCGCAGACCCCGCCATGGATATCGAGCAGCAACTGTTTCCCTTGGTCGGCCAGGATGCACCTCGAGGACTCGAGGACTCCTTTGTAAAGGTCCGCCCGACCAGACGGCGATTTCGCCCGACAGCGCGGTGCCGGGCCTCGGCCGGGTCGGAGGAAGCGATCCGTCCGCCGACGGTCGATGAAGGGCTTCTCCATCGGATTCGATCGTTAACACATCGCGTCCGACTCGGCCGGATCACGCCACCGCACGGCGATCGGAGTAGCCGCGCCCGGCTGGCCTGGGCCGCTGCCCATCGGGTCCATCCGGACGTAAGGCGCAGAAGGTCGCAGACGAAGATCCTGTGGGGATCGTCTGCTGGAGGCAAGATTGGCTAGGTAATCGCCTCACCGCTGTAGCGCTCAGTAGCTATGGTGGAGCTCAAACCCTTGAACTGCTCCTCGAGCTTGCACTTCTCGACGATCTGACGCCATCTGGGTGTCTCTGGGCCCGCAGCCTTCATGACCGGTCGACGACAAGCTTGGAGTCCCGTGGACGAGTCGGTGAGCGCCGAGGTCGGCAGCGATCCGAGACCGCTGACAAGAGCCTCGTGCTCGGCGATGTTGTTGGTCGATCAAGAGCACTGATCACGACAGAAGTCCGCTCCCGAGCGGGAAACACACAACTCCGCGCCCGCCGTTCTTGGTATAGGATCCATCGGTACATCGCCCAAGACTCGGGGTCTTCGAGCGCCGGTGGTGCTCGGCTTGGTCCACTCGGCGACGGTCGGCGAACTCGCGACTTGATCGCCGTTCGAGGAACGTATGATATGCCGTGACCACTGAGCTCGAGTGCCCACTTGGCTATCCTTCCTGAGGCGTCGCGGTTGTGGATGATCTCGCCGAGTGGCGACGTGGTCACCACGGTGACGGGGTGCTGGTCGAAGTAGTGGACCAACTTCCTCTTTGTGATGAGTACTGCGTAGAGCAGCTTCTGCACCTGCGGGTACCGAGCCTTGGACTCGGAAAGCACCTCGCTGATGAAGTAGACCGGCCGTTGTATCTTGAGCTCACGGCCTTCTTCCGCTCGTTCCACCACGAGGGCCGCACTGACAACTTGGGTCGTGGCGGCGATGTAGAGGAGCAGCGGTTCGCCTGGTGCCGAGGCGGCCAGATCGGGTGAGGACAGAAGGCCTTCAAGCGCGAGGGCCTCCCGAGCCTCCCGGTCCAAACCAAGCGGTCGAACTTCTTAAGCGACTGTAGAGCAAGATCCCGCGCCGCCAAGGCGAGACACGAACGGCCAAGGCCGCAAGGCATCCGTTAGCCATTGACCCCTTTCAGTTGTCGATCGGGCCCATCCTTGTGATCGCCGAGATCTTCTCTGATTGGCCTCGATGCCACGCCGAGGCGATGAAACCGAGGAGCTTTCCCTTGGGACCCCAAGACGCACTTCGGGGTTGAGCTTTATCGCGAACCGCCGAGATTTGGCGAAAGTCTCTCCTAGGTCGGTGATGAGGTCGCCACCTTCTTGGTCTTTATGACGATGTCGCCGACGACGCCTCAATGTTGCGCCGATCCGGTTGTTGAAACACGCTTGCATACATCGCCGTATGTAGCGCTCGTGTTTTTTAGATCGAACGGAATTGTCACGCAGCGTAACGAGCCAACGGAGTGATAAAGGAGGTCGCGAGCTGGTCGGACTCCTTTAGCGATATCCGTGATAGCCCGAGTAGGCATCCGTAAAGGAAAGGAACTCGCACCCGCAGCTGGAGTCGATGACTTGGTCGATGCGGGCAAGGAACGGGTCCTGGGACATGCCTTGTTCGCACTCGTATAATCAACGCACATTCTCCATTGCCCATTCTTCTTTTCACAAGTACAGTGGTTGGCGAGCCACTCGGGGTGGCGCACCTCTTTACAAACCCCGCACCAAAGCTTGGCGATCTCTCCCTATGATCCCGCGCTTCTCTTCGCCGGCGCGCAGCGCTGGACGACCGCCTTGAGCCCGGTCGGATGCCTAGGAATGCTCGCGACTTCCTCGAAATTCTGGCATGTCGGAGGACTTCCATGCAAAGACGTCGTTGTGGCGCGAGGAAGTCGACGAGCGCGCTTTCCTATTTGGCGGGGCGTGGTTCGACCCGCACGGTCTTGGTCGATCGTCGGGATCGACCGCAACCTTCTTCGTGTCCTCAACGGACTTAGCGATCCCGCCCGACTTGCTAGACTCGGGGCGGACTCGAGGCTTCCTCCGAGGTTGGCGAACTTCGGCGGACGCGATGACCGCCGAGGCTAGCTCGCAATCGCTTCGCCGCATTGTAAGCAAGTCGAAGGACGGCCACGGTGATGACTCCTCGTGGCTCTGCATCTTCACTTGAGATAGGTGTAATCGGGACCGCCATGAACTTGGCATAGCACGGCCTCCCAGATGGCGTGGTAGGATCCGGAAAATTCACGACCTCGAAGTGAGGGTTTCGGGCGGAAATTTTCCGGTCCTCCAAAGGTGACGGCAGTCGACCGCCTGAGCGGTTGGGCCTGCTGGCCAGGGATGACGCCGTGGAAAGGCGCCTTGATCGGTCGGAGACTCGAGCGGGAGACCCCTATGGCGTCGAGCGTCTCAACATAAAGGATGTTAAGACCGCTGCCACCGTCCATTAGCACCTTTGTGAGGCGCTTCTTCCCACAATGGGTCGACCACAAGCGGTATCTCCCTACCGCGGACGTGGTCGGGTGGTCGATCCGATCGAAGGTGATCGGGACTCACCACCAAGATATTGGGGACGGCCGTGTGGCGGTATGGACCTCGCGGTAGGCGAGCTTGAGCCGACGCTTATCGGCGTAGCATGCCGGTCCGCCAAAGATCATGAGGCACCCGCCGGTTCGGGAACTCGCCGTCCGCCATCTTCTCCGCGCCTGCGGGGCCGGGCCGCTCTTTCCTTTGCCCCGCGGCGTTGTGGGGTGCCGAGAGAAACGCCTTAAGACCTCGCAGCCCGGTATTTGTGTTTGACGGAAATCCGTGGTGTGGGCACGGGTTGTCCATCAACTTTTCGGTGGTCGAACGACGGCCGGCCGCGCCATCGCTTGGCGGTATGGGCCGACGGCGCGACCACTTGACCTCGCGAACCTGCTTTCCGTGCCGCCCGCTTGTCGGAGCGATCGGAAGGGACCCGCTCGGACCGGGTTCTTGCTTAGTCTTGCCATCTTCGAAGATGGCCCCACACCTCCTCGCCGAGGCGTGGTTGGTGGCGATGTCCGTAAGCTCCTTGGTGGTTCGGGCTTAACGCAACCCGCTTGTGCACCAAGGCCTTACAACAAAGTGCGTAGATGAACGCCCCACGACGCCGGGCGTCGGAGATGTCGGGGAGCTCGTTGCATTGACGGAGAAGCGCGGATGTAATCCCGAGAGTTTCTCCCGGCCGCTTGTTGCTCTTCAGTCCCGGAGTTTCGAGCGCTTATAAGTGCCCCGAAGTTACCGACAAAGGGTCTTCGTGTCGCCCAGCCTCGATGGTCTTTGCGGGCAAGTACTCGAGCCGTGCTCGAGCCGAGTCTCGCGAGGTAGATAGGAGGTATTGATGATGAAGAGGTCATCCGTCGCTCCTCCCGCCGCACGCGAGCCGGTAGTCTTCGAGCCATACGCCGGGTTCGTGGCCCTGTATTTGGCTATGTTGGTCGGTGCCACGAATCGGTGGGAAATTCGCATGGCGGATCCTTGACGTAAAGCTCGTGGTCCCGATCATCGGGCTTGGGCTGCGATTGTGGCGGCGTCCGTGTCCGCAACACGCGAGTGGCGGCTTGGCCCACCGCTTTTCTTGGCGCCTCGAGGGTGGCGCGACGTCAGAAGTCGCCGCCGAGGCGCCGCGCACCGGGTGCGTGAGGCTCGGGTTGTTCTTGATGTGCCGCCACCTTTGCCGACCACCGACCGAGGTGGTGCGGGTTCGGCGCCGAGGTGGCGCCAGAATGGTGAGGGTCGGAGGCTTGCATGTGCCGCACAAAGAAGACGCCCACCACCCCGAGATTCTCGCACGTGGCTTTGGCCTCCGGTCGTCCGGCTCGGGAAGGCCTCGAGCAAAGATCGCAGCTACTGACCACGCTCGACTCGCGTGGGGAAGAACCGAGGCCATCGATTCTCCACCGCCTTGTGGCGCACTGACGTGCGCGCGCACGCCGCCAAGCACCGGTGGGGCTCGGGCTCATCTCGCTCCAGTCGGCTCGAGCTTATCAAGCTTCGGCACTTCGGGCCCTCCACTCTTTACGCCGCCAAAACTCGGCGCAATGAGTTTGAGCGCCTTCACCGGTATTCTCCTCCCGCGCCTTAGTGCGCTGGATGGGAGCCCCGTGGTCGCGGGGTTACGGTCGGAGTTGACCGTGTTCGCCATGTTGCACTCACGAGTGCCGTCATGGGCGCTTTGCTCCGTGTCGAGCCGGAGTCGGATCGAAGAATCTTCCAGCAGCTCGTGGATAGAGGTCGGCATATAGCCGGTCATAGCCACGAACTGTGAGCTCGTGGGAGGCGACGTGGTCGTCCTCCCGAGCCCTCGGGTGCTATCGCCAAAGACGGCGGGGCGCTCGTTGGGCTCCTACCGGGGCTCGCAGGGGCCTCAAGCCGAGGCCGGCGAGGTTGTCGGAGATGGAGCCCTGACTTCCGGCGGGCTTCTGGTCTCCGAAGTCGAGGGAGCCGAAGCGGATTCGGCCCCCCGATGTAGACACGCCGTCGCAGGTGAAGAAAGCCATCAGGGAGATGAATGGGAATCCGGAGATGTCGATGAAGACGCTGCAAGCCCCTACCGTGCGCCAACCGCCGGCGTTTGAGCACCGCAAGTAAATTTGTAAGTCGGGGTCACGCGTTCTCTGCCCCCGAATGGTTAGACTCGAGAGCCCAAGGTGTATACTTGGTTCGGCCGAAAGTCCCTACCCGATTGCTCGGTGGTGTTGTATTGCCTTAGGTGCGTATGAGTGCATAACGCTTTACAAGTGAGGTTGAGGGCTTGAACACAAAAGTGTTCAGAAGACCTAGCGAGAAGAGGAGATCTCAAAGGCGTGCGCGCACATACTCTCACACTCTTCTTCGTACTCGCACTTACTCACACTCTTCTTCGCACTCGCACTTCCCTCTCCCAGAGGCCCCTGCCTCCCTTTATACAGTTGGAGGGGGCAGGTTACATGGGAAGTTGGGAGAGGGAAGGATGAGAAAACCTATGCCGGGAGCATTAGTCCTTCGCTTCGGTGATTGGTCGTCGCCCGGTTTGCCCACACCGGGTCGGTAGTCCCGTGGGCGAGCGCTTAGTCGCTGCGTCGAAATGGCGCACCGCTTACGTTAGCCTCGACGATAGTTGGCGCAGCGATGGTATGACGTTGTCTGCCCTCGGGAGGGAACGTGCCTTCGTATTGTACATGACTGGTTGATGGGACCGGAAGCTTGACTTCAGCAGCCATTATACCATCTCGGGAAAGAGTCACTTGCTCTCGTACAGTCACTTCGATCGATCCCTTCCGTGGGGCACGTGACCAATGGCTGGTGGAGGCTCGTCGTGCGGCTTTTTGGCGGAGGTTGCCTTAGCTTGGTCGGGTTTGGGGGATCCCGACCGCTGGGGTCGAGCCCTACTTGGTCGGGAACGCTTGTCCCGACGGTCGAGGATGGGCGCCCTTAGTGGCCCCGCAGGTACTTTGGTCGGTAAAGGGCCTGGTGAAGCTCGCTAGGTCGGAGCTGGGCTTGAGGCAGCCCGCTTGTCACCCTGGGCCGTTGGGGTACCCCTGGTATGAGTATTCGTCACTAAGCCATTAAAAAGGATGATTTATATCGTTTTCGCCAAAACTTCTGGAGAAAATGTATGTCAATTTGTTAAGAGGTTTGTGGAAGTACGCAATAAAATTCGTAGCATTATTAATGATTCTATTATTAAAAAATTTAATCATACGATGTGCTACAAGAGGTTCATAGAAGACCTAAATGGATATCTGCCAAGAACCATGTCAGAACTATTTGACATGGTTGATCGCTACTCTTACACACGAGGCAGTGGAGTGGAACCATATGGTCAACAGAGATCATATACTGCCACAACTAGATTTGGAAGGCTCTGACAAGAAGGACTCAAAGAAGCCGATCAGGTCTGAAGATTGTAAAGCTAAAGCTAAGAAGAAGAATAAGTTGAAGCCTTCATCGAGGGAGGTCGCCGTCGTAGAGCAGCGTTCGACCTATAATAAGGGCAATGGCGTGTGGAGGAAACAAGCTGGTCGCTCTAAAAACCAGTATGGATCCAAGGGTTCTAGCGCGACTAGGGGAAATGGCTGTTGGTACCTACTACACAATGCACGTACACATGGTTTGCGATGCTATCGTACCTACAGAAACGCATGGATACCTTATACTTGGAATTAAGAATTTAAGATTAAGTATGTATATTTACATACTTGCATTTGTTCATTTATGAACTCTACAGAGGTTCCAATCAGACCGGGAGGCTGGTCGTCAAAGGAAATTGGCTTCAAGCCATCCGTCACATTCTTCACAATGGCAGAAATCCATTCCTTATTAAGTCAAGTATATTACTTTAAGGAATTTGGAGAATAAAAATATACCTCTAGGACCATCTTTGGTCGAGTCATCTTTCCCTTTGAGCATCCACGCATAGCAAACTCTTTTCTTCAGGGGGCTAATTCCGTGATGGAAGAAATCATGGATAATCCTTCGACCAGTTAGCCTAATGGGCACGAGAGAGATGGCATCTACCAGTCTCTTCTCTTCGGCTGTTTATTGTAGGGAAGCCTTCTCATTCTTCATGTCTTATGCTGATCACAATGGGGGAGGACCTCTAGTATATTTCAAACGTCAGCCTCTAGGAAGTTTGGAATAGAATCACTCCTTTTGATAATCATGCCATGTATCTTTGATCGAAAGGGGAAGATCTTGAGGTCTGAAATACATACTACCATAATTCCCCGTACTCCTATTATTGCGGGTAAATTGATAAAAATGGCAAAAAAGATGAACAGAAGGAGATACCAAGGAAAGTTTTGCAAAGATGTGAAAAAACACTAAGGATCAAAATAGAATTCGGCCCAAGGTGTAAAAGTTCTATCCCGAAATGGTCTAGAACACCTACCAAGAACTCACTCTCGGGCAAGCGAAAACCTAATTTTACAAAGGACATTAAAAGGATGATACAGCCTTCTTGTGGAATCGGAGCCACTTCATCGCCACAGGGACCCCATCTGATCAAATCCCTGGGTGGAAGAAGGCCTTGATTCTTCAGTTCTTGGATCTTGCTCTTTGTGCAAGTTGATTTGCATATTCCCTGTGGTCAAGATTGAAAGAAGCTTGGAAAGAGAGTTAAAGACAAAGAGCTTGAAGACGAAAGGCTTGCAGATGAAAACTGCGATAGAGATACAATGAAAATGAAGGTAAAAAGAAAGGAATCTTTTTATATCTTTTTTACTGTTAACTTCTCACCTACTTAACGTGATCTTCGGGTATGGTTACAAAGAAAATGTAATCTTTCATTTCCTCCACATTCTCATTAGTAAATGGAACGATTGCAAAGGATAAAATATCCTTGAAGCGCGATCTGAAGCAAGAAAGCCTTATGTAAATATTTTATATTCTTAAGTCTCAGGGTTAGCCGACGAGGATTATTGATGAAGCCAATATTTTATGATCAAAGTCGCACTAAAAAGTAGACACGTATTTGGGCACACTTAACATAACGGTTATTTATACCACCACAATTCAAAGGAGGCCTCAGTCCTGAGCAATGACTACCAGTCATACGGTTTTAGAAGCCCCGACCAGGTAAATGGTAGTGACATGTCAATTTTCCACTTGATTAACATGATAGCGGTTATTAACGTATCTAGCAACTTATTACAGTCGACCAAAGAGCGAGATGGCTCAAAACTTGATGAAGACTCATGTGTGAAGACAAGAGATGCATGTAGTAGAATTAATTATCACCCCTTAGATGGCTATAAATAGGGTAGCTTGCTTACCCCGATAGATGAGAGATCTGACTATAATTTTATTCTTGTAGCACTCTTTGCACGGCAACAAAATATCATGCTGTCGTATTTTCTATAAGTTTGATAGGGACCTGTAGTCTCGATCATCAGCAAGTACATATATGACTTTCTTTTCTGTGTGAACTCTGAATCTATGATGTATGATGCTATGCCATAATGGACACAAATTTGTGATAGACTGGATTGTCCAACTAACATGAGCTGTTTGGGCTTAAAAGAACTATTTCCCCTGCAATGTACTTCATATAGTTTGTAGCCCATATGATTATCATCTCACAAGTTTGTATTTTTCTGAATCTTATACCAAACAAACCTAGATGTCGTGCGGGCAGTATCACTCTTGAGTACCGACCGGAGGAACTGATTAGCTGGTGTGCTATTAACCAGATCTGGCCAGTCTTGCGTGGGCGCAAGAACCATGATGATTCTCACTCACTTTCATGTTCCTGTACTACAAACAAAAACACGGTATACTAATTAACTAGCAGTCCTACTCCCAAACAAATTATTTTGTTTCTACTAAAATTGCTTCATGAGATCAATGTTGGAGAGGAAATGGCATCAATGGAGAGCTAGCAAGCATAAACAAAACAGAATTGCGTATTAATGTGCACTTGCTGTTGTTCAGCTCAAGGCCATTGATCCATGGACAAGCAAGTTATTCCTGTTCCCTTAAACTTCACTACCGGCAGCCGGACACTTACATTGCGAGTCCAGTAATCACATCTCACTATACCACGACTCTCTAGTCTTATCTTCCTATGACCTGGAGTACTAGTATTACCATCGGAATCCTATATATTCCTTCTCTTAAACGGAGCTTTCGCATTCAAGTCGGCAAGTCCCCCCTCCCATCAAATCCCAACAGGAAGCCGGGGATTTATGAGCGCCTTCTCCGGCTTCTCGACCCCTCATCGATCGCTTTTATCAAATCGCCATGGGCTGATGGGAGAACTAACTAATTTCGCTGCCTCTAATGCCGAAATGTTGGGAGGCAGTTCTGCTTCTGCGTCAACATAAAGAGACATAACCACTACTACTCAGCGCTCCCTCAGCCCAAAAAGTTTGTAAGACATATAGTTTTAACAGTGTTGTGTATAAATATATGAGTATTTTATATTCTAATATAAAATTAGTATGATATTCGTTTTATACTCCTAATAAATATACATTTTTACTTTATATTCTCTATATGCATGTATTGAATATACTCTCTCTGGTCACAAATAATTGTTGTTTTGGATATAGGTGCAGTCAAACTTTTGAAACTTTGACTGTTAATATCTTTTAAAGTATTTAAATTGGATAACGAAAATCATATGCATAGATTTACCTCTAAAAGTACTTTCATAATATTATAATTTTTTTAGATTTTATAAATATATTTTAATGGAAATTAGTAGTCAAAACTTTGTGTTGGAGACCATATCAATATCAAAAAACGACAACTATTTGTGACCAAAGGAAGTAGTATTAAGTGATAATAATTAAGGATAATCTAATCATTTTAATATATTATCGGTCTATTTGCTAGACACAGAAGACCAAAAGCCAATTATGCCCGTGAGCCGAACCGTGACGAGAAACAGTAGCGCGCGCGCGCAGCTGCAAATTAACCAACAACACGTAGACGCGCGTACGCACGCCAGTTCACCGCGTAATTTCACCGCATCGCGTCGCGTTTCGTGGTCGTCTTCCCAACCGCGCTCCACATTGAAAGCGCGCGCAGCAATGCCTGCGCGGTCCGTCCTGCTTCTAGTAGGTTGGTTTTAAGAGAAACCAGCAGCGCGCAGCTAGCCATGGCCAGGCTAGCTTAGCTGCTGCTAGTATACTGCCACTCCACTCCTATCCTCCAAACCTTTCACAAGCCCACATTGAATTATACACTGGAGCATTCATGGCTCCTTTCAGATGGTAGATGGAGCGCATTTACGCCGCCACAGCGCTCTTCCCTTCCTCCGCTATATATCACGACACCCACACCGCCCCCAGTTGTATACCTCACTCCTACACTTACTGCTGTACTAGTGAGTGAGGCAGCTAAGAAGAGAGAGAGAGAGAGAGAGAGAGAGGAGCCAAGAAGAGAGAGAGAAAGAGGAGCCAAGAAGAGAGAGAGAGAGAGATGGACGTGAACGACGTGCTGCTGCTGGTGTCGGCGGCGGTGCTGGCGGCGATGTGGTGGCGGCGGTGCTCGAAGACGGGTGGGGTGGACGGGCTGCCGCCGGGACCGCCGGGGTGGCCGGTGGTGGGGAACCTATTCCAGGTGATCCTGCAGCGGCGGCCGTTCATGTACGTGGTGCGCGACCTGCGCGAGAAGTACGGGCCCATCTTCACCATGCGCATGGGCCAGCGCACGCTCATCGTCGTCACGTCGGCGGAGCTCATCCACGAGGCGCTTGTCAAGCAGGGCCCCATGTTCGCCAGCCGCCCGGAGGACAGCCCTACCAGGCTGCTCTTCAGCGTTGGCAAGTGCACCGTCAATTCCGCACCCTACGGGCCCCTGTGGCGCGCGCTGCGCCGCAACTTCGTTGCCGAGATCGTGTCACCGCCGCGGGTCAAGGGCTTCTCCTGGATCCGGGAGTGGGCCATGGGCAACCACCTCAGGCGCCTCCGCGCCGAGTTCGCCGCCACGGGGGGCGTCCGCATGATGGCCAACTGCCGCCTCACCATCTGCAGCATCCTCATCTGCATCTGCTTCGGCGCCAAGATCCCCGACGAGCTCATCCGAGAGATCGAGGAGGTGCTTAAGGACGTCATGATGATGACCATGCCCAAGCTCCCCGACTTCCTGCCCCTCCTCACACCGCTCTTCAAGAAGCAGCTCACCGAGGCCAGGAACCTGCGCCGGCGGCAGATTAACTGCCTCGCGCCGCTCGTGCGCGCGCGGAGGGAGTTCCTCCAGAGTGGCGGCAATGCCAAGAAGGACGGCAAGGGGAACAGGGTGGTCGGCGGCGTGGAAATGATGAGCCCGCCCGGGGAGGCGTACGTGGACTCGCTTTTCGAGCTCGAGCCGCCGGGGAGGGGGAAGCGGCTCGGCGATGAGGAGCTCGTCACGCTCTGCTCCGAGGTCATGAGCGCCGGCACCGACACCAGCGCCACCGCGCTGGAGTGGGCCATGATGCACCTCGTCCTCGACCCCGCCGCCCAGGAGAGGCTCTACAACGAGGTCGTCGCCAAGACCGGCAAGACCGCACGTGTCACCGAGGCCGACGTCGAGGCCATGCCCTACTTGCAGGTAATCAATCCTGTCCTTCTAGACCTCATTAACTATAGTTGCAGGTTAATTAATACTCCTTCCGTCCTTAAAAAGTAAGGGAGAGAAGCATTCAAATTGTGTCCTCCAATATTAGGGATTGAGAGCTCTCCCCCCTTAAATTGTGTCTTCAAATTGTGTCCATGCATACAGATGTACACAGATACATGCGACCACACATATTCCAAAACAAAAACGAGGCAAGTCATTCCCTATAATCGTGATTAATCAATGCATGCATGTTGCCAATTAATAGAGACACAGTATTAAATAGGGGCATTAGAGTCTTTTGGCAGAAACCCCCCTTATTTTCCAGGACGGAGGGAGTACTTATTACCACAAAATTTATACCTATTTTGGAAACATATATAGTATATCTGACAGATTGATTTCTATTTCCTGCAAAGTTCACGTAAAATTACTACAAAATTCTTGCCTCCCCAAGAAAACCTTAGTATTACTCTACCTAATACTATGAATAGGACTCCACCCCACTTGAATCTGAAGGAGAAGAACTGTTAATTATTTAGTTGATCGATCAACTAACTAACTAAACTTTGTGATGGGCACACGAGTACCACTGTCACCATCGATCGATCGGTACCAAGTTTTTTTTATTCCAACCTACGAACTAAGATTGCGGCTACTAATTAAGGACAGATCAAGTTGAAATTAAAACACTGATCTAGCTGGCACTAATTAGCTGGTGTACAAAAATAATGACTTCTGTATAAAACATCAGGTATTATCTTCTGTCATGAAAATACGTGCTGAGTGTACTCCATTAGGGGCAACAAGCTGATTCGTCCATTCCTCTGCTTAACTGAAAAGTGAAAACGATGGATATATAGTACATGCAATGATGCAAAGGATATCATTTGGGGTCCAGTTAATTAGGCATTTTGCTAATTAAGTTTGCCTTGTGATCACCATGTTTCCTAAAGCATGAATGTTTTCTAAAGCACAAACATTAAAGCATAAATGAAATACGGCTTATCGATCCCTTTTTTTGCTTTAAAATTTGTGCAACTTATTTTAGAAGAGAAAGCATAGGAGCACTTCTCAATAATTAAACACAAGAGGAGTAGGAGCAAGGCCCGGATTGGAACATAGAGGATTCTTCTAATTAAAACCCCTTAGAAATTGAATTGTTTTATGGGAAACTCGTGCCTTCTCAGTAGATCGTGGCGGTGAACAAGAGTACAACTGTACAAGTCTGCAAAAAATTTCTGCGTTCGAAATAGGGTTTAAACTAGCTAAGTGATCTGCTAATAATCTAGAAAGTAATAATCTTGAAGGCAATTGCGATGTTTTGCGTGCAGGCGGTGGTGAAGGAGACGTTCCGGCGGCACCCTCCGAGCCACTTCGTGCTGTCGCACGCGGCGACGCGGGACACGGAGCTGGGCGGGTACCGCGTGCCGGCGGACGCGAGCGTGGAGTTCTACACGGCGTGGGTGACGGAGAACCCGGCGACGTGGCCCGACCCGGACGCGTGGCGCCCCGAGCGCTTCCTCGAGGGCGGCGAGGGCTTCGACACCGACATCACCGGCACGCGCGCGCTCCGCATGATGCCCTTCGGCGCCGGGCGCCGCATCTGCCCCGCCGCCACCCTCGGCGTCCTCCACATCCAGCTCACGCTCGCCAGCATGGTCCGCGAGTTCCGGTGGGTCCCCGTCGCCGGCGAGGGCCCCCCCGACCCCACCGAGACCTTCGCCTTCACCGTCGTCATGAAGAACTCCCTTCGGGCCGCCATTGTCGAGCGGAGCAAGGAGTCCACAAATTAATTGCGTTGCATGCTAGCTCTTGCCACGTACGTACGCGCGGCGCGGTGGTACGGGTAGGTGATTACGGCGGGGGTTAATTAATTACGAAAGAGAGGGGTGACGCATTATAAATACTCCATGATCGATCGATTTTAGTTATTCGTTGGTCGATGGACGGACGGATATGCATGGTGATGATGCAGTACGTCTTGACTTTTTAGTGTTCTTTCTTCTCTTGATTTTTAGTCTTCTCTATCTTCTTCTCTTGATTTGATCCAGAAGTGTACCTACTACTGCTCGATCTGCTCATATATATTGGTTGTCATGTCCAGAAAAAAATAACCATGTTAATTTCATCCTCGATCTTGTGCATTGTGTGGGATCATTTTAATTGTGGGCCTTCTGTTTGTAACTAATGAAAAATCAACTCCTCAATTTTGTCCGGTTTTAACCTTCACAATCATCGGAAACAATCAATTCCTTTGATTTGCCCGGTTTTGATCTGTTGATCTTGAGAGACACTAGTGTCGTTTTCTTCAATAATCAACGATTTTGATGTACGTTAACCGGCTATTTAACGTTTGAACATTCATAGCTTAGCTTCTATGATTTCCTCGTCGTCGTCCGATCGAACTAACGAACGCTTTGGATCGTTCAATAATAACTTGCTACAGCGTTTGGTACAGTGTTTTTGATATAGTATTCCTAGAAAGATCGGAACATCGTTTTTTGATTTAACGGTTTACGCGCAACTGCTTAAGTTACAGTCTTAACTGGAACTGTATTAGATCTCTTTCCGTGTCTGGTGGGACTGAAAAGAGAACTGAACTGTTATGTCATGTAAAATTCTTGTATTTCAAAGGATATCTCAAGTGTTATTATTGATCGTATCTTGGATCGGTTATTTATGCATTTTTTTGATTTCTCGTTTCTTCTTCTTCTGGCTTCTAGATAATCTCATTGTTGGCTGATTAAAAAACCATAAGGCAATCCATTTTAAGTCAATTGATTAAAACTGGGAGGTATCAGTTCAGTCGGCAACATACACTTCATCTTAGGCCGAGAAAAACCTAGACCATTGTATGTGCATGTGGTTGTGCAAGGCACATATTAGAAAAGACACTACTTTTACTAAAGCCTGCAAGTTTCCGGCCACAAGGTTCATTTGAGCCGTGGAGCAATCCGGCTCGGTTCGGTTCGAGCCGAGCCGGTCGAAAAAAAATTACATCCGGGTCTTTTTTCGAAAAAAAATTACATATAGGTCTCCTTCCCGAAAAAAAAAGTACGATTAGGTTCTTTTTCCGAAAAAAGAATATATATTACGTCTAGGTCCTTTATGTGTTTTTAAGGCTTGCGCCCGGGTCCTTTTACCAAAAAAAGAATTACGATTAGGTCCTTTTCGTAAAAGAAAAAACCGTTCAGGTCCTTTTTTTTTGGAAAAAATATACATTGCATTTAGGTCTTTGTTGCGTTTTTCTAGCATTACGTTTAAGCCCTTTTGTGGAAAAAACAAAATCATTTTTAGGTCCTTTTCGCGTGTTTTCTCGATTTGCTCGTGTGTGGAGAGTCGATCGCGCGTTTTCTCGATTTGCTCGCGTGAAGAGCGGCGCCCGCGACGTGGCACGCCGCGTATAAGTTTCTAGTTAGTTATATAATAATACGCAAGACGGAATTGCTACTGACCTTACGTCCGATTAAGACGTTTGGCATGGTAGCTCAATCCACACTTATAAGCAAAACCATATTGCTTACACTACACAACTCTTAGATGCAAATCATTCTTTACAGCAATAGGGCATAATGCGATGTCACGTCCGTAGCAGTGCTGTTGATGTCCAAGACCTGAGGTCCCTTAATCAAACTTATGGAAAAATAAATTGTGGACCCTTAGATATCAAAATGGAGATAATGGGGATTGCTTCTTTATTAACCAAACGGTTTGTGACAGAGTACATGAATTACAAACTTGATTGTTACAAATGCGGGTTACAAGATTGGAAATGGCAATGATCCTAAGAGCGTGGATCGGCCCCCTATTTATCCTTGATGAAGAGGCATCAGTTGTATAACCAGGAGACGTCTTCCTGCCAAACGGTGTCTACTCGCCGAAGGGTGCCTTTTCCAGATATAACTTTCAGGTGGTTGTGTGCACCTGTTAGATAACTGTCCGCACGGAGACATGTGCGGGGAGAACTGCTTGTCCCCGACCAGTTTGCTGGTTGGAGCAGCCATTAAGCTGGTCGTCGTGAAACAAGGTTCTAACCATCTTTGACTAAATTGGTCAGAAATCTAACCGTTCGGATAAGGATAGGCTTTGTTCAATATCTTATGGGCTTTTAAGTTTTGTAGGCCCATTATCAGCGGATAGTCACAAATAATTTTGAGGGCCTAAATAAGAGATAGGGTTTTAATCCTCGTCAGTTAGCCCCCAAGTCTTGAGAAATAAAAGTTTATTACTTAAGGCTTTTCGTCTTCTGTGACTTTATGGGGTTATGCGTCAATTATTTGACATGTTTAGGTGCTGATAAATAGGAGATCTTTGCGATTCTCTTGGTAACTGATCCAACGCTTGGTCATTTTTAATGTGTGTGGTGTATAAAGGGGACGAAGGCCTCCTTCTGAATCAAAAAAGATTGCTTTTCAAAACTCTTTAGTTTTTTCAGCTTCTCATCATCTTCCTCTGCTTCTCCTTCATCAAACATGATGAGGGTATGATCAAGAGGAGACGATGGGGAGTTGAAATATCTGAAAAAGTTTTAAGAATAATATTGGATTCCTTCACACTTTCAGATTTCCAGAGAGTAGATTACGTTAATTTCAAACATTTTTTTAGTTGTTTTAAGTTTTTCATCATCCACTCTTTTTGTTTTTCCTGTCATATATGGTAGGGAATATAATTTAGGATGGATGGTGAAAAATTTAAACATCTAAGAAGTTTAAGAACAAGATTTCTTGATTCTAATACCTGAAGGCCCTCCTTTTAGCGCCAACTGTTGATGTCCAAGATCTTGGGTCCCTTAATCGAACTTACAGAAAAATAAATTGTAGGCTCCTAGATATCAAAATGCAGACAATGGGGATTTCTTCTTTATTAGCCAAACGGTTTGTGACAGAGTACACGGATTACAGACTTGATTGTTACAAATGAGGGTTACAAGATTGGAAATGGCAATGATCCTAACAACATGGATCGACACCCTATTTATCCTTGATGAAGAGGCGTCAGTTGTATAACCAGGAGATGTCTTCCCGCCAAATGGTGTTTACTCGCTGAATGGTGCCTTTTGCAGATATAACTTTCGGGTGGTTGTGTGTACCTGTTAGATAACTATCTGCACGGAGACATGTGCGAGGAGAACCGCTTGTCCCCGACCAGTTTGCTGGTCAGGGCGACCATTTTGCTGGTCGACGACGACCAGTGTGAAGCAAGATTTTGACCATCTTTAACTGAACTGGTCGAAAATCTAACCGTTCAGATAAGGATGGGCTTTGTTCAATATCTTATGGGCTTTTAAGCTTTTTAGGCCCATTATCAGTGCATAGTCACGAATAATTTTGAGTGCCTAAATAAGAGATAAGGTTTTAATCCTCGTCAAGTGTCTCTTCCCACACTTTGTCTTCCTCCTCTACAATTATGCTTTCCTAGTTCTCACTCTGGTAGCTCTACCTCCACTAGCCTGGCCTCCACACTTCTGCTTAGCATCTCTATGTCCTACAAGCTCCCACCCCCTCCTCTCTTCAAGCAAGGCACTCCACACTTCTCACCATCCCTATGTCCTCTAACCTCCCTCTCCCACTCCTCTCTCTAGGGAAGCAAAGCCATGGTCGCTGCATCCTCCTTGCATAAGCTCAGCCCTCGCTACCGCATGTGTGTCATCCTTTGGTAGGTTGGATGCTGGCATTTTCTGAATTGTTGTAATACCTTTCTCAATTTGTTGCATAAAGTGGAGAGTTTTGTTGCGCCTGTCTTTTCAAGTGTTGAAAAGTATTGTAGTTTGGTTATTTGTTAATGCAGTTGGGTTTGTAATTTGTTGCATCATACTTTTATTTTTGTTTCATTAGTGATATCTATTTTTTTGCATTGAGGAGTTCGTACTCTATTCCATCGTGTGGGGAATTTATTGCACCGACAATGTTTTTGTTACGTCTTGAAAGGGAATGTTACAGTGTTGAAAAATGGTATATTTGTTGCATTGAATGGAGAATTTGTTGCAGACTTACTAAAACATTGGTGCACCTAACCGTTTTTGTTACACTAGATTGGATGGCTGAGATCTAACGATTTAAGTCAAATCTTATGGTGGAGAGGAGCGTATGATGGGAAAGCTCCCATCGTATATCCGAACACTAGTAACTCCTTACACAAAATACACACAACATCTTAGGGAAGAGTAAGTACATGCCAATCTAGTTATCCACCTCTTCACATATCCCTGTTTTTATTGTAATTTCACTTGGATGGGCCAAGATGTCATGTTATACTCTATATTAGAGCAAATTTCCTTTTCTTTATTCAAGATATTTAATGCAATGAAAAATTAAAGCATGATTCCCCATAGAGATATGTACATAAGGGGGATCGATGGATAATAATGTTGTTACGGGGATAATAATGTTGTTCGGCCCTGTAGTTTGCCTATACATGAATTAGACATAAATCCATTCTATCTTATTATGCCATTAAAAGGAAGGAGGGGGGGGGATACCGATTTAAGAGTTTTATTAAAAGAAAGAAAGAGTAGTGAACATGGCAAATTAAAATCTTCATTCAAAAAGGGAAATAGAAAAGTCACTTCTTTAGAACATGATCTCGAGCTAGCTCCTTCCCTCCCGTAAAACATTCGATATTAAATTGGAATAGTGTACTTAATTTAAAGAAAATTGACCCACGTTGTCCACCCTTTTTATATATATGAAACTTCAACCTTTAAAATGTTTAATTACTCTCCTTACAATTCTTACATAAATGAGTAGGGATTTGGAAGAAAAAGGGGTAAGCCGGTGTCTCGACCTTCAACCAAGAGTCGCGGATATATGTTCTCGAACATGGACATCCATGCATGTTGTTCTAATGAACAGTCATAAAAATCCAAATTTTAAGAGAGAAAAACTCAAATTTGGAATTCCGTAATCTAAATGTGGACCGGTTTTGGGCTCCGATTTTCTCCCCCACACTACTACAGAAAAGGTCATCACTGACGGTTCAGAACTGTCATCACAGACGGTTTTCCGAACCATCTGTAACCATGGGTCAGTGATGTTACGGAACATCACAGACGGTTTATGAACCGTCTGTGATAAAACATATCACAGACGATTTCAAACTAAAACCGTCTGTGATATGCAAACATCACAGACGGTTTTTACTAAGAACCGCTCGTAATAATAGACTATCACGCATTTATTTTTACTAAGAACCGCTCAGCGATAACAACTATCACGAGCGGTTTTACTAAGAACCTGCGTGATAACAACTATCACTGAGCGGTTTTACTATGAACCGCTTTGTGATGTTATTTTTGAAACAAAAAAATATCATCACGTCTGCACGATATTTACGTAATCCGGTACCGCTCGTGCTAGTTCAGGCATAATGGAAGAGCTACTGGATGTGAGATATCCCATGTCACTGCTCTGAAGAACTTGAAAATGCAAAATCGACGAAAAAAACTTCGGAGACCGTTTTGAGGCCCTAAACGACGTTTTTTTAGATCGACGTTGTTTCGGAGCCTCGCGTGTGCTTCTGATGTAGCCCCCTGAATGTTAGCTTTAAAACGAGCACAAGAACGTCACGATCGGAGCTCGTATGCAAAAGTTATGGCCGTTTTACCGAAAGGTGCACGGATCCAAAACGAAAACGCCGCAACATCAAGAGTGCAAAAGAGAAGAGAAGAGGGAAAGGAAGAGGATGAGCTATAACATTTTAGTTGAACGATTTGAACACCATACTTACCAAACATTCGAAGAGGAGAGGAAAAAGAAATGAGAAGTGAGAAGAGAGAAGAGAAGAGGAGAGGAGAGGAGAGCAGGAGAAGTGAAAAGAAAGCAGCAGGAGAAGAGCCTCGGGCTGATATTTTAAAGGAAGTCGAAAACGAGATGAGCGAAAAGTTCAAATTTGGTGAGAGCGTGAAAGTTAAAATATTATCACAGACGGTTCTGTCTGGATAAACCGTCTATGATGTGGTTTATCACAGACGGTTATTATAATGAACTGTTTGTGATAAGTCGCTGACGGTTTTATTATAAAACCGTCTGAGATAATACATGATATCACAGACAATATTATCACAGACGGTTTTTAACTAAAACCGTCTGTGATATTGATGTATATCACTGGCGGTTTTTGAAGAGTACCGTCCGTGATAATGTCGCTGACGGTTGTAATATAGAACCGTTAGTGATGTTCATCGTCACATACGATTTTGAGAAACCGTCTGTGATGAGACGTCTAATATAAGCTTTTCTATAGTAGTGCCAAAAGATGGTTTTCAAAACTATGCATTGTGCAAACAAAACGGGAGTTGTATGTCAATGCAAATTCAAAAACAGGATAAGCACAGAAAAGACGTAACAAAATCTTTAGATCCTGCTTGGAACGGAAGAATGTCATAAGAATCTTTTTGGAATTTCACATAAAGTAGTATAAATCCTATAAAATTCCTCCATTCCAAATAAGGCCTTAGTATTCACGAGGAGCATTTTTTTATTTAGATCACTCATCTCTCAAGCAAACAAAATACATACTTTTTCCCACAAAAAAAAACAGTACGTCTTGAACCATCGAATAACCTTTAGATCCATGTGAAACCGTAAACAACACTTTACTCTCCTGTCGGCTTCGCCCAGCACCGGTGAGGTCCGTCACCGTCATTGTGACCTCTCACGGTACGTAGCCACCGGTGCCACCCTTGGCATCGGCACCTTTGCCATCCACCACTAACTTGATAGTCTCGTCCATCATTATACCACCTGTCGCCCTTCTTCAATCCCCCGTAGAGAAATCAAACCTAGAGAAGCTCGCCGGAGATGCCGCCACCGCCGCTATGAGAGCACGTATCTCAAGACGCACCAGGTGACTCAAAATGTAACTGGCGAGGAAAAAAACTCAGGTGCCTTCGACCTATCTAACCAGTTAAATTATTGCTACGTTTTTTTTTTTGGCGAGAGATTACTACGGAATCAACTTCTCTTGAAACAGCGCTATTACGCACACCAGAGACGGGCGACTATTCATGAGCTCAGCTTTACCTCACGCTTGTCTTTCACACAAGAGAACGATATGACGCCATTGAGAAGTGTAACGGTAGAGGGACACGGCCTCATTAGGCAGCAAGTAAAAGAGCGACACGAACCGTGCAATGCATCCAGTGGTTGAGTGGCCCTTCAACGCGTAGTAGCTAGGACTCGAAAGTAAACGTAACAAAAGAGCGACCGGTCAGGTTTGAAACCGCTGCTACACTGTATCCAGTGCGCCAACGATGGCAATCAACCCTCCGTACTGCCGAGAGGAGGAGGAGGAGGAGGAGGAAGGAAGGAGGAGAAGAAGCAGCAGCAACTAGCTAGCTAAGCTTGGCTGTGAGTGACGACCTGGCCGGCTAGTTCGTCCAGAGATTCACATGCACCCATTTAATTGTTAAGAAACCCTAATAGTCCATTGGAAGGCCCATGTGGTCCCTTAGCCAAACCCTGGATGAGCGCTATAAAAGGAGGGGGGTTCCCCCCTATGTACTAGAATTCATTAGCAATAAAGAATTTCCGCTTTCGCTCTCCCTAAACACGTGTCTCTCTCTCTTTCTGTTCTCCACTTCAGATCTGTTCGGGAACCTCGGACTATTCGATAGCGAGGTTCCTTAACACGTTATCAGCACGAAGCTCAACGGAGATCAGAATTGAAAAGGTGAGAAGAGGTAGGATTTGGAAATTGAATCTAAACGCTTGTCGTTTTCTTCGCATGCATCTATCCTACGATTTTTGTACCGCTTTCGTCACGTGGCACGAAGCTAGACGGCGATCGCTCGAAACTACTAGCACGAGCTACGCTTTTTTTACTGCTCATCACGAAAAAAAACAAGATCGGCGCCGGCCGCCGGCCGCCGCCTCAGCGACGCAAGCCGGCGCCGTCGACCGCCTCGGCGTTCGCTCGCGGCCGCGTCGCCACCGTCGGCCCGCCCCGCTGCGCCGCCGCAAGACTCGGCTCGGCAGCCACGCCGCCGCCGCCGGCCGGCGGTCCGCCCGGCCGCCGCATCCATGTGCCGTCGCCTCGGTCGCCGCCGCCTCCGTCTTGTCGTCGACGCAGCCGCCGCCGCCGCCATTGTGGCGCTGGCGCGCAGCCAAGATCGCTCGAAGCGCCATTGCTCGGCCGCGACGGAGCCGTCGGCAAAGCATCGCCAGCCACCGCGCCTGAGCCGGGTCCACACCGAAGCGCCGCCGCCGCCGCCGTCGGCGCTCCTTCTCCGGCACGCGGCCGCAGCTCGCCGCTTAGTCGGCCTGGCGCCGCCGCCGCCGCTTCTCGGCCGGCGAGCTGAAGGACCGTTGCCCGCCGTTTGGCCCGCAGCCGTCCGACCACCATGGACTCCGCGAGTGTCGCCACCCGGTTCGGCTCGCGGCCGTCCGGCCGCCTCACGCCGACGCCTCGGGCGTAGCGCCGGCGCCACCGCCTCTCGGCGTGCTCGCAGCCATGCCTGTCGGCCACCTCCGGGCTCGACATCCGTCTGTATTGCCGCCTCGTCGCCGTCGGCCGCGCCGCTGCGGCCGCCCATCCACAAGATCTGCAAGACGCTTAGCCGGCCGCCCGCTATCTGCGCCATCGCCGCTTCGGATGGCGTGGGCGCATGGAGGCGGCGCTGGGGAAAACGGCGCAAGAGGAAACCTAGCTGCCGATCCCTAATAGCTTGGCCAAGCAGGCCGAGCGGGCCTTTTTCTTCTCGGGCCAAGCAGGCCAGCATGCCGAGCGGGCCATACTCTCTCGCGGGCCAACCAGGAAGGGGCACGGCCCAATGGCCGAATCAGCCAAAGAAAAGGGAAAAGAAGAAAAGAAAAAGAAAGAAAAAAAAAGAGAGAAAAAATTGCAGAAAATTTTGAAAAATTTGCCAGAAAATCAAGAAGATTTATTTGGCTCTGTTTTTAATTTTTCTTGCTTTATTTCTCTATTTTTCGAATTTTCTTTATGATTTTTGAATCTGTTGCTTTATTTAATATATTGCAATGCATAGCAATTTAATTTTTCTGCACTTTATGCTTTTGCAACCATTTTCTATCGATTACGCGCTAATCTAAATCCAGAATCTTGATATCATGCAGATGTCTGGCATTGTGAATCGTGAGTTTGAAGAATCGCCCTTGCACGGTCAGAACTACCTCACTTGGGCATCGGACGTAAAGATTGTTCTTGGGGGCAAGAAGCTCCGTTCAACGATTGGTCTAGGGTCCTCGCAGGACGCAAAACCTACTGCTGAGCAAAACGATCAAGCTCTGCATTTTCTCAGCACCACCTCTCACCACTCTAAAGAATGAATATATGGTGAGGAGAGTGCACTGAGCTTTGACCGCACTTGAAGCGGTTCGAAAAGCTCAAGTACACCATCTTGCCCCAAGCACGCAGAAGATTGGGTGCGCTGAGGTTTGCGGACTTGAGCGATGGCGAGTACAATTACGCCTTGCACGAATTTGTACCAATCTCTCCTATGTGGCAAGAAGATCAGCGATGAGGAGAAGATTGAAAAACTCTCTCTACCTTCCACCCTAATGCTATCCAGAGTGCACGCACTATCGTCGGGGCGCATACAAGGAGTATAACGAATCGATTGATGTAATGCAAGTTGCGGAATCGCAAGACGATGTTCTACGCAAGAACTATGTCTCGCACCACAGACGAGGCAATCGCATCAAGTCAATGCCAACACTACAAGGTGAGAAAGCCCACTCATAGAAAGAAGGGCAAGCGGGGTGGAAAAGAGAGACCCTAGGCCAAAGGAAAGTCCAAAGCCCCGTGAAGAGGATGACAAAGAAAAGACGCACGCCAAGCCGTATGGACAGCAGAACAGGCGTGCTTCAAGTGTGGCACTTGGGGACATTGGTCGAAGATATGTCGAGAATCCAAGGAAGCGATCAACGCATATCGGGCTAAGAAGAAGGCAAAGGAAAACGCCTCACAGAGACGCGCCGCCAACATCGGTGAAGATGATGTCATGGATGTAGACACCCCACTTGCCTCATCCTCACGAGAATAGCACGGACATCGATCTGCGACCATGATTATGGCAAATGAAGAGAAAACTTCCGCAGATGATATAGAAGCAGAAATTAATGCATATTTTACAGATTCTGTTTAATGCATTTCTTTTAGTTTTGGTTGTTAGCATTTTCTTTGAATAAAGGATTGTAAGCTCTAGAAGAGCATACCTCTTTCATGAATAAATACGCAATTTATTCTTTATTCCAGTATTCTTCAATTTTGCAAGTAATATTTGGATTGTTTTTGCCTCTATTTGATTAGAATTATATTTCTTTTATCTAGAAATCGTGTAGCGCCCAAATGGAAGAGATATGTATTGTTGATAGTGACACAACAAATACCATCTTAAGAGAGTCTAAGTATTTCCAGTCGATCACGAAGAACGCTGGAAAGATTACTACGATCGCCGGAAGCGACTCATATGTAATCGGCTCAGGAAGAGCTACTATTATATTGCCTATGGGTACAACTTTGGTAATTGAAGAAGCCCTTTTGTACCCTGAATCAACGCGCACTCTCCTAAGCTTTAAAGACATCCGCGCCAATGGTTTTCACGTAGAAACCAATGAAGAAAATGGCAAAGAATACTTGTGCATTGTGAAGCACGCGGTATGTGGAAAAATGGTATTAGAAAAATGTCCCTCATATGAATCAGGTTGTACTACACGAATATTCATGCACCAAGTGTATACTTCCTTGAAGACTGCTTTTAGAAGCTCGAATTATTTTCTTTATGGCATGGTAGATTAGGTCATCTGGTCTTAGAATGATGAGAAATATAGTGAACAACTCACAAGGTCATGGCATTAACGTTAAGAATTTCCCGAATCATGAAGATTTTGTGTGCCTGCATGTGCCACCGAAATTAATAACTAGACCCTCTGTCATGAAAGTGCAAAGTGAAATCCTGCATTCTGGAACGCATCCGGGGATATTTGCGGTCCGATTCAGCCCTGTCGGGGCCGTTTCGATACTTTATGGTGCTCATCGATGCTTCCTCGAATGGTCGCATGTATGCTTGTTGTCAACAAGAAACCATGCTTTTGCAAAGTCGATCTCGCAGATCATAAGAATTAAGAATGCTTTCCCGATCATCGCGTGAAGTCCATTAGAATGGACAATGCCGGGAGAATTTACTTCAAAGGCATTTGATGATTATTGCACAAAGAACAGGGATAGCGATTGAGCACTCATCATCGCACGCTTCATACGCAGAACGGACTAGCGAAGCACTAATAAAGAGGATTAAGTTCATTGCCGGACCGCTTTGCGAGTTGTAACTTGCCCAACACTTGTTGGGGACACGCAGATCTGCACGCAGCAGCTCTTATCAATTTTAGACCGTCGGCCTACAACATCCATTCCCTATGCGGCTTGTGCACGGATCATCCCAAGATCTCCCACCTTAGAAAATTTGGGTGTATGGTATATGTACCTATACCACCCCAATGATCGCAATGGGCCCTCTCCGCAAGTGCAGGATATCGTTGGTTATGAGAGTGCATCCATAATCGTATTTGGAACCCATATTGGAGACTTGCATACACCCGATTCGGATTGCATCTTTGACGAGGGTCGTTTCCGTCATTAGGGGAGAAATCAACCTTTGGATGAAAAATGCCGGAAATCATATGGCATTCCACCGATCCCGCACATGACCCCGAACTAATGAAGCAAATCAAGAAGTCCGAAGATAATTGATTTGCGAATTTAGCAAATGAACCGCTGATCATTTTGTGATCGAAGGGCGTGGTTAAGTCGCATGTACCCGCAAGGAATGCACCGAGAGGGTGGAAATACCAAAGAAAATAGAAGGTATCCTCAACCTGCTCGAGGCCTCAAAGAAAAGAGCGAGCAATCGGCTCCTCAAACCCAAAGTACCTAGAGACGTCGGAGAAAACGGCGAGAGGACTTACCACAACCAATCACGAAAATGCCCCAAGGAAAGAAGGGAGCGGTTGAGACTGCACTGGAAAGAAGCCAACAGAAAGGCAATCCTGGACTTGAATCTTCCACTGCAGAAGCCACGGAAATAATGTGTGCGCACACATAGGCGATGAAAAGCTAAAGGAACTTGCTCTGCGATAGGGAATAGCAAATAAGAGCAAGTAGAAGTGCATGAAGCACCCCATGAAGAAATGGCCATAAACTTTGTAATAACAGAAAATCCTGAATAGAGCAACGACCAACATTGATGCATACTTTGCAAAGAAGATTTCCTCGATCATTGATCATGATCCCGAGCTGCATCTCTAGCGAGTGCAAGAAAAGGCTAGATTGGGAAGAATGGAAAAAGGCAATCATCAGAGAGTTAGTCTCTCCGAACAAGAGAGAGGTGTTTGAGCCCAGATGCCGCACACCTCCCATATAAACCCCGTAGGTCACAAATGGGTCTTTGTTCGGAAGAGAAATGAAAACAACGAAGTTGTAAGGTACAAAGCAAGGCTTGTAGCTCAAGGTTTCACTCAACGTCCTGGAGTTGATTATGAAGAAACCTATTCTCCGGTCATGCGAGGAATTACCTTTAGATATTTGATCTCAATGGCAGTCAACTTGAAGTTGAGAATGAAGCTAATGGATGTTGTCACAGCATATTTGTATGGAAACTTGGATTCGGAGATATACATGAAAGTACCTAAGGAATTCCTATCCCAACCAAGATGGAGCAAATAGAAACACATGCAGTGTGAAATTGGAGAAATCATTTGTATAAATTTGAAGCGATCGGAAGAATGTGGTATAATCGCTGAGTGACTTTCTCTGCAAGAAAGGCTACACAAGCAAATAAGATTGTCCATGTGTGTTTATACAACGATCCCGAATGGATTACAGATAATCTCCGTCTATGTAGATGACTTGAACATCATTGGGACGGATGAAGAAATTGAAGAGGCATGCTCATACTTGAAGTCCGAGTTTGAAATGAAAGATTTGGGTAAAACCAAGTTTTGTTTAGGCTTGCGGCTTGAACATGTCCAAGGAGGAATCTTGGTACATCAATCAACCTACACACGTAAAGTGTTGGAAAGGTTTGGATTTGAAAAGGCATATCCTGCGAAGACTCCAATGGTGGAAGGTCACTCCAAGCGCACCTAGACCCATCTGCACCTAGAGAAGAGGGAGGAAGTCCCGGGAGCGAAATTCCCATATTTGAGTACAATTGGAGCGCTCATGTACCTTGCGAATAGCACTAGACCTGGACATTGCGTCATTGTGAATTTGCTAGCTCGATGCAAAGGCAAAACCCACCAAAAGGCATTGGAAAGGGATCAAGGACATCTTCCGCTACCTCCAAGGAAGCAAAGACCTCGATCATTCTTTAGAAGAAATAATGAATTGAATTTGGTTGACTATGCCGATCTTTGGGTATTTATCGGACCCGCATACTGGCAAGTCACAAACTGGCTATGTTTTCCTATGTGGAGGAACAGCAATTTCTTGGAAGTCGTCTAAGCAGACTCTTGTCTCGACGCGTCGACAAACCACTCGGAAATCATCGCTTTGTATGAAGCATCTCGTGAATGTGCATGGCTCGGAAGAATGGTTCACCACATCCGTAAGTCATGTGGTTTGAACATTGAGCAAACTCCCACGATAATCTATGAAGATAATGCAGCTTGTGTTGCCCAAGCACAGATGAGTTATGTGAAGAGCAATCTCACGAAGCATATCAACCCCAAGTTCTTCTATGCTCATGAATTGCATAAGATGATCGAGATTAAGATATTGCATACTAAGTCATGTGAAAATCTTGCAGATTTGTTCACTAAATCACTCCCAGCATCTACCTTTGAAAGGTGCGTGAAAGGAATTGGGATGATGAGACTTAGAGAAGTGCAGATTTCAGGGGGAGATATGTCACATACTCCCGCATGAATCTGAACATGAATTATGAATACCCAACATAAATCTCGAAGATTAGCAATTGAAGTTGGGAGAATTGTACTCTTTTTCCTTAGCAAGTTTTTCCTGAAGTTTTCTTGCGTAAGGTTTTAACGAGGCAATTCGTGCAACATAGTAAGCGTATGCTATGTACTCTTTCTCCAAGTATTTTTCCCACTGGGTTTTTCTGGAGTTTTTGAGGCATATGCATCTCGCGGCAAAGGGCCCAAGGGGGAGTGTTAAGAAACCCTAATAGCCCATTGGAAGGCCCATGTGGTCCCTTAGCCAAACCCTGGATGAGCGCTATAAAAGGAGGGGGGTCCCCCCTATGTACCAGAATTCATTAGCAATAAAGAATTTCCGCTTTCGCTCTCCCTAAACACGTGTCTCTCTCTCTTTCTGTTCTCCACTTCAGATCTGTTCGGGAACCCCGGACTATTCGATAGCGAGGTTCCTTAACATTAATAACCCCTCTCCACTCTGCCTCCCCTCTTGCTCCATCCATAGATGGGTGGATCCACCGTACATCCGTTGTGATCTCCACCATAGATGGATGGATTTGATGAATCCTTTCACTTTCGGGGAGAGCATTGAAAGCGCTTCCTTTCTACAACTGGGATTTCACAAGTCACCATGACGTGCGCGGATCCGGCGAAAACGACCTTGATTGTCCAATGCACACAACATGCGCCGATGCAGGGCGTACGTGAAAGCAGATCGAGAATTAAACTCACCCTGGGCCACCGGAGTTACTCCGGTGCTCCTCCCGGCCGGCCGTGATCCATACTGCAGCAAAGGAGTAGTTAATGTTGTTAGTTGCTACCATCATCACCTCGACCACATCTAGTCTAGGCTCTTAATACTTCGAGCACTACACTGTACATTACTGCAATTACAATTGTCATACTACCACTATGCAGCATAGTACGGCCACTAGCCTACTACTACATTACTTAGCTATCTAGGCCGGACCATGACATGCAGCGACGCTTGGCACATGCATGTACTAGCTATATGCCATGTCAGGTCAGGTGCAGCCGTCAGGCACATAGCTTTTGTCCGTCATTGTCCGCAGTGGCGGACCTAATGGAGGGTTAAGAGGGGCTAGGACACGCCCTACCCTCGACATGCAGAAGGGTGGTTAGTTGAGGGCAGAGCATAAGGGGACGACGGTGTGGCGAGCTACAAGCCGATGAGCACTTTCTAAAATTTGGTTCTGGATCCACCACCTGGGAGCCTCAAGTTGAGGTGCCTGAGCCAGATGGAGTGCATGAACATGTTGATCACGTCGAACAGTTTCGCCGGCCAGTTGAGCCGGAAGTGGCGCCGGACGCGCAGCACCGCCTACCGGCGGTCCAAAATCCAAGGAGGATGTCCTTGATCACCGGGATGCGGCCCATGGGTACGGACGCCGAGAACCGGCGCCAGTCCAGCACGTCGCTGAACGGCGGCGATCAAATAGTTGGCGGAGATGAGCACCAGCACGCACCCGCGGTGATCGCCTCCACGTGGGGGCCGGCCACCTCGTACGTACCCGCTGGGACAGATG
Source organism: Otatea glauca (assembly GCA_036346275.1). Classification (NCBI taxonomy): domain Eukaryota; kingdom Viridiplantae; phylum Streptophyta; class Magnoliopsida; order Poales; family Poaceae; genus Otatea; species Otatea glauca. The sequence continues at coordinate 61,305,284 of CM070721.1, forward strand.
CAGAACCTCGCCCTGCCCAAGAGTTCGAGGTAGTCAAATGTAATATTCTAAAAATAGAAAGGGAGTGTCTAGTTTTCATCCGGATATTTTGTTTCTTACAAACATCTAAATTTTAGATCTTTAGATCAAAGTATCAAACCATGGACTAGTCGAGTTGGTCTCGGCGTGCGTGTTGAACCGGACTCAGTCCGACAGGCCATATAAGGATCACGAGGGGAGGGAGGGTGGAATCCTAGGCCGCCTTGCCTCACTCACCCCTGGTTCACCTGCATTGCCGTCGCCGCTTGGTCCCCCGCGCCTCGCCGTCGTCTCCAAGCCGCTCGCCGCCGCACCCTGCCACCTGTGCGGCATCGTGGCGCCGTCCCTGACGTGGACCTCCGGCAGCGCCACGTCCGTGGCAGGGTCGAAGCCCTCGGACATGTCGGCGTTGCACATGACCCGGATCGCGTTGGCGGCGGACAGGATCGGGGCCTACACGTGCACCGGTGTGCTTGCCAGATATTGTCACGTACTGCCGTTTCCAAAAACGTCATGACTCATGAGCTCCTACTAATAATTAGCCGCAAACCGACGCAACTGTGCAGACGATTCATGTCTCCCTCTGCCCTCTGGTCTATGCATGACAGAGACGTCTTAGCTAGCTAAACGTGCAAATATATGTAACGCGTGTAGCATCAGTACTCATTGGTGTCCTTCATCTTAATTAACGAAAGCAACTGATCAACTGCCTAACGAAATATACTGTATGCAAATACTCTACTACAAATTAGGCGCCGCTTTGGAACGCAAGATTTCTACAATAATTTCGTAGAAAACCTCACATTTTGTGAGTGGATGGTACGGGCCCGAAGCTAATCGATTAGAACGTACCCAGTCGTGGCAGGAGACGAAGAAGTGGTCGGCGCCGGCGGTGCGGTTCCAGTAAGGGTACTTGGTGGCGAGGACGTCGGCGTAGTCGGCGACCAGGCGCAGCTGGGGCCCCCGGTAGTCGATCATGTCCCGGCGGTAGATGTAGCTGACGATGTTGACGACGCTGATGGGGAGGAGGAAAGCGTGCGCCTCGCCGGGGTGCCGGCTGGCGGCGCCCTCAATCTCGGCGATGAAGTGGCCCTGGATGGCGTACATGCTCGCGCCGGGCCCCTCGTGCTCGATCGGCGGCTCGCCTTCCCTGTACAACACACCTTGAACCTCTTCTCCATCTCAATATAACTCCAGATGATCACATCAAATGTACGAATTACCACTGTCAATTAATCATGGCATGTTCCCAATTAAATTCCTGCAAAGACCTTGTACCATGCTGGTGAAGCATTCAGGTATGTGCAATTGTGTGATGTTAGCCGTTTATATGCTTTTCTATGCAAGATTTTGCTGATATAGAGGAGAGAGAATAAAAGAGAGTATAACTACCTCTTCGTGAAGAGATAACTATATAGACTGTAGAAAACACCATTATATGAGTTATTATCTATAATTAGCAACGTAGCCCGCGCATTTGTGCATGCATCATCTTTAAAACATGTTTAAATAACTTGGCAATACATATATGGTTTTGCTTTTTGAAAAATAGATCTTGCAGATCTACATCTATGATATTTGATATTATATATTATATGAGAAAATATATTCACTCTGTTTCGCAATACTTGCCACATGTGATTTAAACTGTCTTCCTCAAGTACTTTAAGTACTTTTTTTAGCACTTATATATCATCATCTTTTAAATAGTAAAACAATAAACGTAGCATAACATAACATTTTCCATTTATATCGTCATCTTTTAATTTTATTATTGCAATGCTTGTCTCTTTCTTTCAGTACTTTTTTTAGCACACATCACATTGCTTATACCAGTATAACTGAGTCAATACTTGTTGATGTATCATTCTCTTAATCTCTTAATTTCGTGAAGGTCCACCAAATAAAGAGACATAATATTTTCTCTTTTTTAGTTTTTTTAGCTAATTCTATATTTTCTTAGCGACTATAAAAAAAATTGTATCCACTTTTATTACATAATAGTTAATAATTTATATATATATATATATAAATATATATATATATATATCAAATTCCTTACTTTATTTTTTTTCTTCTGAAATTAGCATATTTATGGTATTTTAATTCTGAATAAAACAAAATATTATATTTTTCACTTCTTATGGAATTAAAAAAATAATCCCTATTTTCCTTTTATTTGTATACTTATCTAATATTTGTTGTTCTTTTTTATTAATTTCAAATTTCAAGTTTTAATTTAGAGTTAAAATCAAATAGCTAATTTCCATTTGTTGTTTATTCCAAATTTATGTTAATTTTCATTGTTATTTTTTATTTGATTTTTTATATCAGCTTTATATTAAAATTCGTATACAAATTCACCTAAATTTATGTTATTTTTTATTATACTTGGTATGTACTCTTTCTTTTAATCTAAACCGTTATAATTCGGACCCGCTAGATAGACGCTTAGATGTTTTTCTTTAAATAATAACATCCAATGGCTACTGTAGTTCAATTTAGTTAGGGCTCACCAAATTAAGGACAGATGTTTTGCTTTTTTATGAGAATTTTTGGCATATTCTTATATTTTGTTATAAAGATCCGACGGTGGTTGTAATTAGGTCCACCAGATTAAAAACTAGATGTTTAGCTTTTTATGAGAATTTCTAATCTATTTCTCTTTTTTCTTAGCAACTCTTAATGAGTTTTTAATATATTATAGATGAAATCAGCGATAATGAGAAATAGATAGTAAGACAATATCCTAATGAGTTGTTGATTTAACTTGTATTATCCATCGATGCACAAAATGGATGAACCGCCAATAATCAAGATGTGAGACTTAATTTAGAGGTGAGACAATCTTGTTCGTTCTCATAGTTTGGCAAAAAAACGACAGCAACACAAGGACTCCGCGGGCAGCGGCAGGATAAGAAAACCAAGGGGGTTGTGGATTTAATAAGGAGGTCTATGGACTATGGCAAGGACGTCAAAATGAAGTTGACACGGACGTCGAGTCTCTGTCTGCATCGGGGTCGGACGGAGGCGGGGAAGGAGGTGAGGCTGGCTAATACCTAGGTTGATGGACGGTTAACTGGGGAAAAACTGACACCCGCTAGTCGGGCCAGCCTTGTGATTCGGCGTGGCGATTTGGCCGTGGGTCTGCAACTCTACATATTCATTCTCTTTCCGTTGAGAGTTCATTCGAATCCTGGTCCCGATAACCGCATACACTTATATATCTCATCCTCGCACATTTAAAATGTTATAACTCGGATCCGAAAGATAGACGGTTATATATTTTTCTTTAAATAATAACATCCAATAGCTAATATAGTTCAACCTAGTTAGAACCCACTAGATTAAGGTTCAGATGTTTTGTTTTTTGTGAGAATTTTTGGTATATTTCTATTTTTTTTAGAAAGATCCAAATACAGTTGTAATTAAAGTTCACCAGATTAAAGACCAGATGTTTTGCTTTTTTGTGAGAATTTCTAGCATATTTCTCTTTTTTCGTAGCAACTCTCCATGAGCTTTTAATATATAATAGACAATAGATTTCTAGTATATTTCTATTTTTTGTTAGAAAGATCCGATGACGATTGTAATTAGGGTCCACCGTATTAAAGGCCAAATGCTTTGCTTTCTATGAGAATTTCTAGACTATTTCTCTTTTTTTTCTTAACGGTTGTAATTAGGGTCCACAGATTGAAGGCTAGATATTTTGCTTTTTTGTGAGAATTTCTAGCATATTTTTTTTCTTAGCAACTCTCCATGAGCTTTTATTATATAATAGATAATACTCTTTATGCCATAATTAAAAGATTGTATGATCCCATAGAGACAACTTTAAGATATCATTCATTATAAAAACTGTCTTTAGTTTTGTGTTTAGATGACATAGAGAAACATACAGAAAACAATCGTCTCTACTACTGTAGATTCTCTTAGGTGTGACGATTTATATCACCAGTATAATCCCCATCTACTATCTTAATTTAAAGACACAATTCATCCGATACGTCTCTCAAATTATTGCGGTGCATCCCTTCTTACATTACATCATGCATGGTTACAAGAACCTGTACCCCTAAATCCTCAAACCTAAACTTGATCACGTACTAGCTAGTTCTGCTGTGCAGGTCCGTGAGTAGAGTCTAACCATACATCTACTTAATTAAAGCTGTACACTTGTATAGGCTAGTGCTCAATTGCTAGCCACTTGTACTTTTAATTAAAGCTGTATACCACTTGATATATGAAAACGTACGTTAGGTTAGGTCCACTGATGGATGTTCAGCAAGTCCACTCTAGATCCTCTAGAAGCCGGAACTGACAATTCAATTATAAATCAATGTACGCGTGCTGCCTGTAAGATTAGGAAGGACATGACAAATGTGCTGCACCAAACAGGCAGAACACCGATCAACCAACAACAAGAACCGATCAAACGATCCATCCATCAATGTATTCCGTTGGCCGTTCAAATCATTGAGGAAGGCGTGTTAATGCTCTGAAGTCGCAACGCATGCATGTCCTACCTACGAGTACCTAGTTGTTGGAATCCTTAGCTTTCTTCTCCACACACTTTTTTTTTTACAAATCTGGCCTTCGTACCAAGGAATTTGCAAAACTAGTCCCGTCCCTAACCGCGAAAGAATCGACAGGCGACACGTGTCAACTGTCGCGCTACGGGAGCACGGTACCATGCCGGTGCAGCTGTCGTGCAGCCGGAGCTCGGCGGCATAGTTGCCACAGTCCTATGGCTTGGTAGTGCGAGACCATGTGAAGGTCTACTCATGTATGTGATGAATTATTGATTGTGTTTGAGCTTGAGGTGCTTAAGTTTGAGTTTGATTTGAATGTGTTGCAATTTGAGGTGCTATCAGTTTTGGCGGCACTACGTCTTGGAACGGCGACAGTGCCGGCCAGACGGCACTACTGACATAGGAGTGGCGGTAGTGCCGACCTGCGGTTGTATCGGGTCCTAGTTGGCGGTAGTTATTTTCTAGGAATGGTCATTTCTAGGATTGGGGGAGGGGGTGTTACTACCAGCATTGAAAATGCGGTACTACCGGCCAACGGCACTACCGGCCAATGCATGGCGATAGTACCGGTCGGTGGGGGCGGTAGTACCGGCCAATTGGTACTACCGACCTCTAGTTGGCAGTAGATATTTTCTAGAGCGAATATCTATGCACAGTCAAATGTGGTTAAATGATGTTATTGCATATCTTTGTTGAGCAATGCTACGTGATGTGTTTGCTTGTCTATGTTGGTTGCAGGACTTCGGCGCTAGGTCATGGTGAGGAGGAGACCGGGACTAGACTGTGAGAGCTGAGGTCCAAAACGGTTAAGGGACGCTGGAAGATGACTGAGGCCGAAAAGTGGTTGCGAGCTAGGAAGACAAGGAGCCAAAGCATGAAGCACTGGTGATGAACATGGTAGGCAACGACATGGACTGGGACTAGGCTAAGGAAGGAGTCGAGGTCCAGAACGGTCAAGGAGGCCGAAGCTGTCATGGTGAAATGGTCAAGGACATATAGCACGCAAGTGACTTGTCCATTGCAAGGACAATTCAGGAGAGTCCGGATGCATGAGACTTGACGAGAAGTCATTGGGGTCACATGATGGATGACAAAGCATAGGCAATGCTTCGAGTGGAAGGAAAATACTCGTTGTTGGGCAAATTGGTAATTTGTCTATTACCTGGGTTGAGGCAGTTTGAAAAATCGCAGCGGTGGCCTAAATGGTTTAGGTCAACCTAAAGTGGACATGGACGCAAATTTGGGCTTGTGAAGCGAATTGGGCATCACGAAGAAGGCTGTCGTGAGAAGCGTGCTTATGTGAGTGTAAAACCCGTTATGTGTGTTGGGCTATCGGGTTAGTCCATGTAAATACGGATGGTATCCACTTAAATGTCTAGGTTTTAGGGTTAGAGTTTCCTCCTTTATATAAGGAATGTAGAGGTAGGTGAATCCTTAAGCCTAGGAGAAGGATTAGGATTTTCACAAGATTTTTGTTTTCCTGTGCGTGTGCGAGTGCTTTGCCCTCAAGTGAGAGGCTTTGTAATCATCCATCTTACTCTGAAATGAAACCAAAATTCGTGCTCAAGCTTTGCCTCTTATTTTGATCTTCCATCTTCTTGAGTTTTTGGTCTTTCTGGGTGATCATCTTGTGTTGCCAAGGATGAATGATAGATGCTTGATCTTGTGTTGCTAAGGATGAATAGTTGATGGATGAATCCTCTGTGCATTATATCCCAATCATCTAGACAAGCTTTCATATGATCATCAAAAGATTTATCAAGAAACCGATTTTTGGCTTGAGAAGGAAGGATTTGAGGTAGACCTTGATTTTGCACGTTTGAGGGTAATTTCTTTGGAGTTCTAGCTTGTTGTGACATGTGGGAGACCATCTAAGGTCATCTTGATCATCAAATTCTCATGATCAAGCTCATGGTTAAGTTTTTGTATTTGACCCCGTTTTGGTAAAACCTTTGCTAAATTCGAAAAAAGATCGAAACTTTGACGTCAATCTTTAAGATTGAAGGTTGGAATAGGTTTCTAACACATATAGGAAGGTGTATACAAAGTTTTATGGGGTTTGGAACAGCCGATCAAAAGATATACCGATTTTGGTTTTGAAATCATGTCGTTTTACTGTTCATTACCCTGATTTTCCTGTTCATCGATAGTACCGAACTTTGCATGTCGGTAGTGCTGCCCTAGAGGTGAATTTCTCAAAAAAATCATTTTCTCACACTTTGTTGATCTAAAGAGGTTTTGGTTGGTTTCTTTAGGGCTAAAATTTGTTTTGTGATTATTCACCCTCTCTGATCGTCATTTTCAATCCTTCAGGTAGGATCAGGTAGGGACTTGTCGAGCATCCCTAGCTCGGTAGGCTAGCACCAAGTGATTAATTAATTAAAAGTGATAAATTAAGTAAAGCGATTAATTAATCAAAGTTGATCGGCATGTTCCCGCAAGGAAGGGGAGCTCGGCAGGAACCGCACCCCGCCCTATTGCGCTGCTAGCATCTTGCCACGGTGTAGGACACAGCAAATGACACGCCTTCCGTAGTCAGAGAGAAGGCTATTTTTGTAAATTTATTCAAAAGAGGAATAAATTTGCAAAAAAAAAATGTCGGGCTAGAAAAGCTAAGGCTTCCCAGTTGTTGCCGCTGACAGGATGGCCAGCCCGGCCTTTACCTCCCTTCACTCCCCTGCTTCTGTCATAACCACAACACGGTACAGTATAATAAACACTGACTGACGAGTTTGCCTGCATGCCCATAACTGCATGCATGTGTGCATCAGAAAATGTTTGCAGAATTTGTATATGGATGCGTACTTGATGACTCAGAAGCTCCCGGGCTGAAGGAGAGGAGTGTGATGTGGCTGCTGATGATGGCGAAGACAGCGAGGCCGGTGAGTGAATGGTGATGGGCAGCGTCTCCGGCCGCTCCAGGTCTCTCATTTTGGTATCAGAAAAGGGACTTTCTTACAACAGCGACAGCAACTTCAAGGAATTCACCTCCTGAAAATACAGTTTTCTGGATCGAGTTCGTCAACTTATTACATCCAGACATAAGGCATTGTGTTCAATATTGATCCATAGGTGATAAAGCATCGTTTCAAAGGCAAAGAGAAATCCACTGTGAAATAAACTGCGCACACTTGTGGAGGATTTAGGTGCTGTTTATTCTAGCTTGACTTCCGCTGTGTTTGCAGGATACAGCTGCAGGTAAGTACATGGTTCAGTTGGTTCCTCCCTGCAAACCACAGGTTCATACGTGAACAACTTTCGGATGCAAACGTAAAAGATAATCCTGAGGGTCACAATGCTCATTGGCCATTGCAATGCTGAAGTATGTGCAGGAAAAAAAAACTACTCCCTCCGTTCTTGAATAGATAACGTTTTAAGATTTCACACTTTAACCAAGCCACGTGTAGAAATGACCAGGGTCATATACGAAGCATGTGCAGAGTGAGCACCTGCACAGGCCCCTCCACTTTAGAGGGGCCTCATTTTGTGGATTAGCTTTAATTAGTATGTTAATCTTCTAATTAAGTATTCCATTATAAACTAGTCGTAGCTTCCCGCTTCCCCTGTCATTGGTGGCAACTAATTGATCAAGTTCAGTTCATTCTAATCTATTCGCTGTGTGTTGTTTTCGTGCTGAAAGCAAACAAATTTTCTTCTCAATCTTTTATTGCTATCTTGGTCGAATGATCTTTGTGTAACCGTGTTGTTAGGACATTGTCATGGCACTTCAATGCTACGTTGAGCTATCGATGCTGCATCATGGCACCACGGAGCCATCTGTTCCAATTTAGGGCCGCGTCAACTTAGACTATTCCATACGGTTTTTAGGTTGCGTATAAGCATCTCTCAATTTGTTAGATATATATTATCTCAGTTCTTTTTTAAGTGACGTCCTAGAATCCGTGTCGTCAAACTTACTAAAGTTTGAGCACTAATATATTTAAAACTATCTAGATCGATAATATAAAAATTACATCATTAGATTTATCGTTAAAAATGCTTCTATAACATTATAATTTTATTATTATATAATAAGATAAAGTTATAAAATGTAACGGTCAAAGTTACATCTCGATAACCATGAAAAGTCAAAAATGACACTTAAAACAAGAACGGGGAGTAGCATAGAGAGACTTTGCTTCATTTTTTTGGTAGGATGTAATTTGTATTTTAGTTGCCCTAGTTGTGAATCAGTGTCGTAGAAAACAATCCTATTACCTTGTAGCACTAAATGTTTCTTTTTAACTTTTGTAATTACCTTCTCTTACTTATAGGCCCTAATCCTAATTTTAGCACAGGGTCCTCGAAATCTCCGGTACGGCCCTGGAAATGACCAAATCACCCTCTTTCATTAGCTAACTTATAGCTCTTAGATGGTGTGTGTTACTCTATTCCACAGCAATAAATAACATTGGAAATAAGTTGTCTCACAAATGTAGAATGACATGTATTTAGAAACCAAATGTGAAAACTAGAATGACATGTATTCAAGACAGGAACGGATGGAGTAGTTACTATTCAAATCTAGGTAAATTCATCATAAGCATGCAGCCCACACAGCTTCATACTTGAGTGAGAATCCTAAAGTAATTTGTGTTTTCAGTACAACAGCTTTATGAAGTACCAAAGTCCTTTTTTTTAGGAACTAGTTATGTTAAATATACCATGGTGGTGTGATCTAAAGGATTTTCCTGTGTTTTCACCCGGGATATAGCACCAAACAACACTTCTTTTGTCCATTTCGATGGCAATTGGTCACCTAAGTGGTTCTAGCCTTGGCCTGTTGGAACCGGTTGATCCTAGCCCGGCAGCCCCAGTGCTCCAACTTGGAGCAAATGAACCAGCCAGATTGAGATAAACCATATTTTGTGTTTCAATGGGCCAGGTTCGACAGCTACATTTTGCGTCAAATGCCTGCCCCACCCATAAAACCCAAGCAAGCAACCAGGCCCAGCCAGCAGCCCAGCACAAGTATATGCAGACAGTCAATCACTTCATAGTTCAGAACTTTTAGGAGATTTGCAGCTAACGCCTAACTGAGAAATGCCTTATATAACTTCTACAGAATACAAAACCACCTAAGAAGCTAATTCACACAACTCAGTGATTACTGGTCCAGTTTGTCACAAAATAAAGTTTAGGCAAAGCCATGTGGTAAAAGGAATACTGCTGCTAGATAAACATGATTCAAGCCGCCAAAACCTTTTCTGCTGCAGAGATTACCTCTCAATAAGCATTTTTTGCAGACATTAGTTAATCATATGGTACATATTTCTTTAGACTGATGAAGGACGTATGCTGCCTAAATAGCAAGCAACAGCAAGAAGGAACTTTAAATAGTGAAGATAATAAGCAAGATATAATGGTCCACCATATCACGAGCACTTTGTAGCCACTACTTAATATCTGCCCCTCAAGCAGATAGTTCCTCTCTCTTTTGTCAATCATGTTTGTGCTAATTGCTAAACGAGCTAGAACTACCCCAAAGGTGTCTCATATCTTATCAGTAAGCAGATATGACACAAACAAAAGCATCAAACATACTATTCATGAAAAGGTGTGCATACCCAGGTTTTGAATGCATGCATTGCCAGAAAAGCTTGAATGGACATGGAACTGTCTTGAATGGATTCCCTTCAAAGCAAGCTTGCAATAGTAGTAAAAAAACAAAAATGTTTTCAGCATAAAGTATGCCCAAGAATTTCAGACTTAGCATTGCATCATCTGACCTAATGTAATCAACAGGATGAAGCACACGGCAAATGTTTTTTTTGGGAAGCCTCTGCATTAAGCAGCTGCGGCTCATAACTGCTAAATGCTCATTACCAAAAATCCCAGATAGGGGCATGATTTTGGACCCAGCCAGGATTAGTGTTAGCGGAACCAGCATGATAATCCAAGTTTTTGCTAATTCCATCTGATTCTTGATGGGTTTCATGTTGTTTGTTTACTGAAAACATTACATTTCATGACATTTTTCAAAGTGGAAAGATCAGGAACTACTTTTTCTGTAGGGTTTTGCCAGAAACTGGCCGGTTTCAGGATGGTTACTTGGCCATTCCTAATTGTGCTGTTGGGTTCTCAGTTGAGATTTATTCATTCATCCTGGGCATAAGCATAGCAATTGGGTTTCTTTCTTGATCATTACTAAACATGTTTTTGACATCGAACTTGGGACTACCACCGATAGGCTGCAATCAATAACAGCACAGACGGGAACCATCTTGGTTGAGTCATGGTGGGTAACTGGGCAGCAGGCAATCTCATGTGTTTAACATGCAGGAAACACAGATTCAAGCCAGTAATGACTGAAGAATTTTGAGTAAGAAGGGCTAGTGATGGCAAAGCAACTACCTTCAACAATACAATGACAACCTAACGTAGTACTATCAAACGTCTTTAAGCACCAAAATCAGTAGCAACCAGGCTTAGGAGAAAGGACATATCCTAGAAACAACGAAGCGCCTGCTCACATAGCTCTGACCTCCGAGTTGTCTGACAATCTCCATTACTCATTCATCGGCCATTCTATTGGAAGATACAGCGGATAAACAATGCTCAGGTGGTACTAGGCTGATTTGATTAGAGAGTGAGAGGGAGACCTGGACGACGTCCTCGGCGCGGTCGTTGCAGCGGTGCGCCTTGGGCCGCCGGTTGTCGCCCTCCGGCAAACCCCACGGGCTCTCCCGCCTCGTCACCTGCCTCTCCTCGCTCATCCTCCTCTTACCAGCACTCTTCTCTGTTCATTTCAAGAAGACCAAAAGGGCTCAAATCCACCAGCACGGCACATCCACCCATGAATACCCATATCATCGCAACGCGACGAAGAGATCGGAGGAGACTGACTTACATTGCAACCGAACGTCCTCTCCCTGCGCCCGGACGTGCGATCCCAAGAAGCGACGACGCCTGCTTCCCTTCCCCCCATTGGTCGGAGTTCAAGAAGAATTGCCATGGGAAGACGAAGAGGGCAAGGCAACGCAAGCAAATGGGACAGCTTAAATCCAGCCCACTTAGAGCTTCGTTGCCACGTGGGCCTAAAAAGCCCAACACTAACGACCCTGAGAAGTTATAATACGAAATTACCGGCATAGGCCTTGTATAAAAGCTGGGGCCCATCTGCAGAGAAATAGGCTCGAGGGCGAAATCGGGAATTGAGCCGATCAATGGTAGGGCTAAACCCTAACTGGCTTCACCCTCGTATATAAGCACGCACCCCTTAGTCTCCGCCTCTTGAGGTTTCGGCGGCGGCGTTGGCGGCGAGCTCGTGATCTGAACCAGGCGCGCCCGGCTCCGATCCCACGCAGCTTCACGCAACCATGGTGAGTCTCTTGTCCTGTGCTTGCGATTTTTTTCCCGGATCTAGGTAGAAAGCCTGCAGTTGATCGGAGATACGGCATACGGGTTCCTAAGAGCGCTGGATCGGGCGGGATCCCTCACCGCCGGCTCATCTTCGAGCACGAGCACTGCTCCACCATCCTCCCAAACGACGGCGTGGATGCCGACCCCCTCAAACGGCGACAAGGAACTCCGCGCCGGCGAGCTGTTCCATGGCCGTCCACACCGCGTTGCCCCGCTTGCCGATCCGCCGTCTCGGTGCACTTCAGTCTGAGCCAATCGCGTCACCATCTCCGTGCCTTCGCCCTGAAGCTCCCCGAACCCTCACCCGAGCTGCCCCGTCGTCGGAGGTCGCTGCCGGCGAGCGCCACCGCGGCGCCATGGGGGCCGCCGATGCTAGCTTTCATCGGGGAATCTCCAGCCAAGCCGCCGCCAGGGATCGGCTCCCCTCATCGACGCCGTGCTCGGCAGCGATGGCACATGGAGGTTGCGGTGCTGGACCGCGAGAGAGAGAGAGAGAGAGAGGGGGCATCACAGGCGGTGGAGGTTGCCCACCGTGAGGGCGAAGGGGCGAGGAAGAAAGAAAGTTATTTTTTTTTGGAAAAAAATTCCGAAGTGACAGGCGCTGAGTCACCAGCATCTACGTTATGACCTCTTAATGAACCACTTAACGCACTTTAGTGACTCAAATATGTACTTTCAAAGTACCGTGACCCAGGTGAACCAACGTTACAAGTTCAATGACCCGCGGTGTAATTTACTCTTTGTTTTGTTGACTGGAGGTTAGATGTGGTAGGCGTGTGCGTAACACCTGCGATTATTTGCTCGATAGAATGCAGTGCACTAGAATGATTTGCGAGGACAAAGGTAGAGCGAGTTTTCTTAGAATTGTTGTAGCTTGTAATATGATGACGTGCATCGGTTAAAACTGCAGTAGAAGTAGTGTATTTTGCTAAGCTTTCTCTCTATAGATGCTAAAAGATGTCTTGAGAATGTGAGGAGGAAGAGAAGGGGATTGAATTGTTTTGGTGTGGAGAAATTTAGATCTTGTATGTCAATACAGGAGTTTAGGTGAATTAAATTAACTTTTAAATGGTTTGGTTAGATTGTCGTGTTTCGGCACCCATTGCCACGTGCTGGTTTGCATGTCATGCAAAAGCATGGAATGTCTTAAGTTGGAAAATACATTAATCTCTAATCTTCTGGGTTGGCAGTTGGAGCTGCACATGATTGTTCACAATACACACTGTTATGCTAGTCTTACTTACATGTCAGGAAATGGTTGGTTTGTGGAGTAAAGTGCAACTGAGATGTGCAGTTGATCATCTTGTACTAGAATTTACTGAAAGTCTGAAACAGTTATCTTCGTTATATAAGTCCAATGGCAAGCAGTTTAGGATACCTTACTGTGATCATGTAGCGTCGTATAATAGTCCACCAACAGCTGCAACACGAATTTTAATATAAATTGAGGTTAACTATATTCTGTTCTGTGGAGAACTGGAATTTTTAACCGAATGTTGTCATGCAAATCTAGTAAATACAACGGGTCATCAAACAGTGGTTTATTTTGGCAGTCGAAGCGGAAGACCAGGGAGCCCAAGGAGGAGAACGTCACTCTTGGACCCACTGTCCGTGAAGGAGAGTATGTCTTTGGTGTTGCTCGCATCTTTGCATCCTTCAATGACACCTTCATTGTAAGTAGTTTTTCTTTCATACCAATAGGCCTGTCATTAGCTTGTCAATATTGACTGTATTGATGTGAATACACAGCATGTGACTGACTTGTCTGGGAGGGAAACACTGGTTCGCATCACTGGTATGTGTCTTTGTTATGTTATTACTTTCATTGGCACTATTAACGATGGTATTTAATAGTAACTATGATGCTGTAAACCATGCAGGTGGCATGAAGGTCAAGGCTGACCGTGATGAATCGTCACCTTACGCTGCTATGCTTGCAGCTCAAGATGTTGCACAGCGTTGCAAGGTAAGCATCGTGAATTTTGCTTTGAAATATCCCCACTACCATCTATCTTTTGTGGTATATTCATTGGACATGATGTATGCTAAGTTAGAATGAAATGTTGGGATACTCGATTAGAATGTAGCCTTTGGGTGCTGTCTTCCGATGTGTAATTTCTGAGTTGTTTCTTGTGCCCCTTCAGGAGCTAGGTATTACTGCGTTGCATATTAAGCTCCGGGCCACTGGAGGTAACAAGACTAAGACACCTGGACCTGGTGCTCAGTCTGCTCTCAGGGCTCTTGCTCGTTCTGGGATGAAAATTGGGCGCATTGGTAAGAATTATTTTTGGTATAGCTGTATTAGTTATCTTAACAGAAAAATTATCGTCAAGTCATTTATATGATACAGTTTATGCATAAAGGTAATATTTTTTGTTCATTTGTTGCAGAGGACGTGACTCCCGTTCCCACTGACAGCACTCGCAGAAAGGGTGGAAGGAGGGGAAGGAGGCTGTAGATGTCTTCCTTTAGGCTATCAATCTCTTGTGGTGGCAATCAAACTTACTCCTCTCTGTCTAGTCCTCCTGTTTCTATGTTTTCAAGAGGAACTTTAATTTTGCTCTATGTTGAGGATTATTTACTGTTAGTCGAATCTATGGTGTTGCATGGATCCTGTTTTGGTTAAGGAATTTCCTTGTCATATTCATGCGAAAACAAGCTTTTCAGTCTATAGAACCTTGTAATGGAGTAATGACTAGTCTTCAGATCAATTGGTAGTTGAGCTTGGTGAGGTAGAGCAGCACAGCTACTTCCGTTGTTTTGATGCCGAATAGGAACATGCTTTCTGGGGAGCGGATTTAAGTTCCAATCTGATTTTCCATGGTATATGGTGATAGTTAGATTTAGTTTATGCCGCGTGCTGATTCAAGAATTCTTGTGCAAGATGTTGTTTGCCTCTGAACGTGTTCTGCGTCCCATGCATCATTGCATATTGAGCTTGTCAAGATCGTCCGAAAAAATAAAAGCTCATCAGTGCATTTATTTGTTATTATTATTTCACCAATGTAAAAACAAAAATAGATCATCTTCACAGTATCAGTAATATCAGCCAATTTACACTGCACAAAAGAACGAAGCTCTGCGGAACGTTTCAGGTAGTGAGCGTGGCGTAGCCAACATATGCTCCCAGGTCCAGCAAGGTGACGATGGTGGGTAGAAGGCGGCGTCTACGAGGTCGAGTTCTTCGCCCCCTCGGCGCCCGGTGCGTTGCCTGAAGCAGACGGTGGCTGCGGCACGCCTCCAGGGGTACCCGGCGAAGACGACGGTGATGGAGCAAGAGCTGCCGGGGATGCTCGGAGTTGTCGGCAGCAGGGGCAGGGGCAGGAGCTGAAGCCGTCGGAGACGGTGCTAAGCTCGGAGTGGCTGCAGGCGCCGGCATAGGAGCCGCCGAGGACAGGGTGCTGCCATCGTCGAACTTCTTGACGTACGACGACGTGTTGCACGCGTTGTACGCGCTCGGCTCCACGAGGAGCACCGAGTCCGTCTCCTTGGGATACACGAACACTGCAAAATCAACCAAAAACACGCAGAATTTAAGATTTTTTAAAAAATAATACATATTTTAAATAATTTTATAAAAAATTTACAAAAATCAACCTCTTAGAACCGACAGATGTCTGTTTTGTCATTGACTGAATTGACCAATGGATTGTTTTGTCACGGATTCATTTAGTCAATAGGTTTAGGCTTCTATCACTAATTCATTTGGCGAGAGAGCTTCTGTTACCAATTCGATAGAGCTATTTTTTTGTAAAAAAAATTGAGCTATTTTTTTGTAAAATTATTTTTTAAATGTATTATTTAAAAAAATCCAGAATTTAACGTCAATCATGACGAGAAAAACGTTTCACTTTCACCACTAGCTCGAGTGCGTGGAGGACTTACAGAGCTGATCTCCTGTCTGAAACCTCATCCTCCCCTCCCACCTGTTGTATGGCTCAACGTTCGCATCAGGCACGCTCCAGCCTCTATGACCTCCAACTCTGAACTGCGTCGCGCTAGCCGCTGCAACGAGCAGAGCAAAGCATGCAAGACCTAGACCACAACATCTTGCCATGTCTGGAACTCTGACATAAAACACCGCAGCTTGCAGATTGCAATGTTGTGCCTGATCGACGAGCTTGGGAGAAGAGACAAGGGTAGTTGGGTATTTGTAGTGGTCCAGCGAGATCTGAATGCAAGGGACTCCCGTATTTGTAATCCTAGTTTAAGGTTTGAATGCAAGGGACCTGTCACTTTACAAGGTATCATGTAGGCTCATTGCTTCAATCAACTGAAGGTAAGTTTACGAAGGTATTCTGGTTATGGCGATCGCTTGATGGATCACCACCGTTTTATGTGATTTGAGGCATCAGGAGGACTTGTCCTGGTTAGCTTGTGCTTGACATCGGCGTTGCGCCGCCAATGCACAGCGCAGTTTGACGATCTGACGAGTGCCCCTGTGAAATCACATTTTCTTGCTTCGATTTGGGTACGTAGCCAACGTCGTTTTCTGAGTGAAGAGTTGTGATGCTATCCACACACATGGCGGAACCTGGCGCCCTGGTCAGCAGCGTCGCTGGAAAAGTTCTTGGCCTGAGTAGTGTCTATCGGCCCAGCCGAGATGATCCAAAGAAACCAAAAGGAAGGATTGGATTCGTCCATTGTCCATGAAGAGACGAAATAATGGTATGAGATAATCCATCCTTTTGGCAAAAGGTGCATAAGTTTCTTGTCTTCAGTGTATGCGTTATGGTTGATCTTAACCTTGGTGCTGAAGTTATTCGTGACTTCAAGCCGCTGCGACGAAAACGAACTACACCTGCAGGCTGCATGCAGAGCCACGACGGGCAGTACCTGCAGGATCTTTTTTGACACATGTGACTATGTGAGCATACTGATGGGGCTAGGAATTCGGGGCCAAAACATCGCAGAAGAGATATCAGAGCTATGGCAAATCTCAGAATCACACTATTTGCTAGGAGCGACTTGCTCAGGCTAGAGTTATTCAGGCGGTTCAGGCTTCTGAAGAATTATTAAGACGACGTGTCGGTCAAAACAAAATTCAGCTTCTGAAGAATTATTCAGACGACGTGTCGGTCAAAACAAAAATCAACACTCGTTGATGCCATGTTCTTCGTGTCTCAATTCAGCAGCATCCAAAACCTTTCGAGTTTCACCAAATGACCAAAACACAGCGTAAGAAATGGTTTATTCAGTCATGATCTCATGGAAACGCATCCCTACTCTGGCTGCTAATTGCTAAATTTGCATGACACTAGACATTAGTTTCCAATATACATCTGATACTTTCAGGCTTCTGATCCCCGATGGATGCTTGTATTGCAGAATAAACGCACAGCACCAGCTAATCCCAGTACGACCTATTCGCCAATCCCCATTACCACAAGAGGACAATTCTTGCCAAGTTGCCATCATCAGAACAGTAGACGCAGTGATTAACAACTCTTCTTTACCCTGCAAGATCACGCGAAAACGAGCCACTATTATGTGTTCTTCACCTCGCTCCATCTTTCTCTCGATGATCTAGCTTCAATTCCAAGGTCGCAACATGCATGTGCATATATAGAGAATAGACGAAAAGGCCACCTACGCGGTTAGGCGACTCGGAGCCCGCTCTGCAGCTCGTTGAGGTTGAAATCGCCGCATGCTGTCGCGAAAGAGGAGGCCCTGGACCTCGATGAGGATGACGTCGCGGACGACGAAGGCGACGACGCTCTTGGTTTCTTCTTCCTCCTCGCCTTCTTGGGGCCTCTTGGGATGTCCGGGCAGGAGGCGCCCTCCTGGCTGGAGCTGTGTGGGTAGAATTCTATGGGCAGTGTGGCTCTTGGTGGCTGCTCGAAATCTGTAGCAACAGAGCAGATGAACAACGCAAGTGGGCGTTAGCCGTTACGAACGCCTATCAGAGTTAGCTGCTACGGTTGTAAAAATAGCCAAGCTCATGCTGTGCAGCATGTCCTACCATGGTACAGGAGTTCGGCGGGTAACACGTGTTGCTTGTCGCGTCTTCTGTAGTTAAAGAGATGGCTATTATTACAAATTCGTTCTCACGAGGATTATATTTGCAAACAAGAGCTTTGGCTTTGTACCGTTGTGACAGAAATGACAGCTCTACACAAATGAGAATTGATCACTTTTTTAGCTTTTTTATCTTATTTTTTGCAAATCTAACCTCTACGTGAACGTATTTGTAGATTTAGCCTTCTTCCCCACCGCAGAAGGCGCGGCAGACGATATCTTTCCGCTCGGGAGCGTGGAAAGCGTATTCTACGATGGAAAAGAGGCTATATTTACAACTTCATTTGAAAGAGAGCCAAGTAAAAAAAATGAGAGAAAGGAGGTTTAAAAAAGAGAATATTGAATATTAGCCGTCCATTCTATTTGATCTAACGGATCAGATTAGTTAGGATTTAGTTATACTTCCTATGGTAGTATTGGTATTAGAAATTGTATAAGGGATAGTAGTTTAATTATTATTTTTTTATTTCGTGTGACATGCAGTGTTATATATTGCCACATAATTAATTTGAGAAAAAAGGAAATAATAGAAGGAGAAGAAAAGCAATGCTACAGCAATGGTCGGCTTGGCACTATGGTTACGTAGCGCTAGTTCTTGATCCGTGACAACAACATTCTTCTCACCACTTCCCCAAGTGCGGCACGTCCTGGCTCAAGGTGCTCCACTACGCAACTATCAGTTGGGGCCGTGGCGCCGCCGACGTCGAAGCCGCGCTCGCACAGCTCAGGACGTAAAACCAGCACCAACTCGTCCAGTTTCTCGAGATCCAAGTGTATGACCTCGATCGGATCCCCGACCTTAGCTCGTTCCCGGCGCCGCAGCTCCTCGCGAAGCACATCTCGTCTCCCATCTCCGTAGCTACCGGAGTCAGTCCGAACCTCTAGTTGTAAGGTCGTGTACATGTGCCACGACTGCCTCGTGTTGATGTAGTACTTCAGTAACACGAGTTACGCAACCCAGTCGAAGTCGTGGGACATCGGTGAGGCCTTCCAGCTCTTCTGCGACGGCGTGTCGTTGGTTGGGCTGTACTAGGAGCACGTATTGGGCTACTGGAGGTGGCATATCGAGAGGCTCGACCAGGTGCTATTCATGATGTGCCGATACACCCGGCCAACTCAGGCGGCTCGCCAATTTCGTCGGCCGCCCCTTCGCCGTCGAGGAGCAGGCGGCGGGGTGGATAAGGCTAAAGTCTACAATACCCTTAAAAATATAATTAAATCTAATTTCTATTACTATTATTTAGTACTGTATTGTACACCGTAAAATTCCACAAGTGAAGTGGTGATCAATCCTACGTATGACACCGCGCGGGAGGGCTACCGCGGCGGAAGTCGCAGTCTCGCGGAACGAAAAATGCGCGGCACGTGTGGGGATGGCAGTATGGCACGAGGTAAAGAAGAAGCTGCCGTGGCCGAAGCGCCGAACGGAGCCCGCGCGGACGTGTGCCGTGCGGCCGAAATGCCGTCGCCGACACTAGTGGAGTGTGGTGTGGAGGCCGAGCTCGGCTTCGGCACTAGGTGCACGGACCGTGGCGCGCGGGCAGCCTTGCCGCTTGGGCCGGTGATTTGGCGCGGCGCACGGGCCATAAGGCGGATAAAACGGACGGCGGCCAAGGGGGGCGGACAGGACAGGACAGGACAGCACGCGCGCGGCGGCGAAGCGTGACGGGACACGGCGACGGAGGCGTGGCGATCGAGTCACCTCACCCACGTCCTGGTCTTTTGTGACAATGCTGCTAGAATCCCGGAAAAGATGCAAGATTTTTCCGCTCCGGACCTTGCAGCATGCACGAGGGATGTTAGTAAGGAAGTTGCAAGGGAGCTTTCCAGCTTCCAGCTTGACCGAACTGGCTGAAAGGTGAAAATGCTACTCTCAAATAGGAATAGAGAGATAAATAAATGGCTGAAAAGTGAAATCAGCTATGCTTTGACATCTATTTTTATGTATATTTGGGGCATGTCTATTTCTATGTATATTTGGGGCATGTTTGTTTGGCCTTTTTCTTCGGTTAAAAAGCTAAAGTCTAGATAAATGAGTTGTTTTCAATTAGACATATTCAAAACTATAAGGCTTCGTATAACTAAAAGACAAAAGTTAACAGGATATGTTTCTTTGTCTTGTTAAGGGTTGGTTTTAAACCAATACCACCGAAGTTAGGGTAAAATTATCCACATCTACTATTGAGTTGCATGTACTATACAGTTCACCCAAAAACTTAAGCTTATGAGGAAAAACAGACAAATCACTTATACTTCAACACTCCCCCTCACGTGTAGGCTCTCTCAGGTCTAAAATGCGGAATAAAAGTGGTCTGTAATTATTTTTCTTTAATTACGCCAACCGGGTCTTGAACTCAAGACCTCTTGGCTCTACGGTTCACATTTTCGTTTTGCGAAAATCGGTATCTGGTCAGCACTGGTTTTTCACAAAAACTGACAGAAATTTGGTAAAAACGGATCGATTTGCAAAAGTCGATTAAAAAAACCGAAAACCGGTCGAAAACCGACGACACAAGGAAAAATAGTGAAAATGTAAGGAAAAATTGCAAATAAATTTTGAAAAAATTACGAAAAAATCCCAATTAATCTATTAAACACCTCAGATAAATTTAAACATTTTTTAAATCATTTATTTCTTCTAAAAATATAAACAACAATTAAAGAAAAGGAACAAAGACACTGTCAGATTTTTATAAATATTTAAAAGATTTGTTATATTCTGAAATTTTAATGTAACCATAACTAGTGCCAAAAGATTATGTAATAAAATTTTCATAAATATTAGACTTCATTTATTACCCATATAAAATCAAAAAATAGAAGAGAATATACAATGATAATAGCACTTTCAAAATTTGTAAAATATACAATGATAATAGCACTTTCAGAATTTTTAAAAAATATACATATCCGATCATCATCTAAAATTTTTACAACATAATTGTAATTACGTTATAACGTCACAAAAAAAGTTTAAGAAATATTAGACTTCATTTTGTGCCCCTAGAAAATAAAAAACTGAATAGCATATATTGTGATAATATCACAGTCAGAATTTTTAAAAAATACACAGATCTGATAATCATTTAAAAATTTATAGAATCATTATCATTGCCTCAGGACCTCACACAAAAAAATTCAAAAAAAATTAACACTTTTTGCTAAATTTTGTCAAAATTTTAAAATTTACATTTGAACTCCACGGTTTACCGATCGGTTTTTGTTGCCGAACCGGCTCGACAGGGTCAGTTTTTGCGAAAACCGGTTGGTTTTCGTCGGCTTTGTGAACCTTGCTTAGCTCTGATACCATATTGAGCTGTATGCACCAGTCAGATCACCCAAAAGTTTAAATTGATGAGGAAAGATGAACAATTCACTTATACACGCCCCCTCACGTGTAGTCTCCCTCAGGCCTAAGAGGTGAATAGAAGTGGACTGTAATTATTTTTTTTAATTGCGCCAACCAGGTCTCGAACTCAAGACCTCTTGACTCTGATACTATATTGAGTTGCATGCACCAAGCAGTTCATCCAAAAGCTTAAGCTTTTGGGTAAAAACAGGCAATTCACTTATACTTCAACATCTACCATATATAAAAACATATTGCTTTTAAGTTGCTTAATCCAAAAAGGCTAGTTTTAACTATAAGCAAAAAAAAACTAAACGTACACAAACAGTGCCTTCAGCAATTTCATGGCTTCTGTCTGCGCACTGAATCGTATCATATCTCTGTAGACCGAAGCTGCAGAACTAGCATAATTGGAAAAGAAGATCGGAATGGACAATGGGATGCGACTACTGCCACTACAAAGTTGCTCAAAAGAAGATTATCACGCTTGTAAGTCTGACCGGGGCAGATCTACAGTGTACAGGCTAGGGTGAGTCAAACGATACTGATGCCCTCCAGTCGTATATAAGCACATAATACTCTTATTATAAATTAGAAGTTAGTGTTACAAGTTTTTAATAACCTCAACGATCTAATGAACTTTTCTCCTGGATTCGTAGCTGAAGTCTGAATGATTAGATCTGTAGATTTTGCTATGATTGTCAAGACATTCTGTTCTGATACGCACCACGGCACGTTTTTGTTTTCATATGACACTAGCTTCGCAGACAATTACATAGCTTTAAGCTAGCTATCACTATTTTCCATTTAGTGTGTTGCCTCAACTGAATTCATGAAGACTAAAAACAAGCGGTAGATAGAAAGGGAGGGAGCTACTTGCCTAGAGAGGCCCAGGAGGTCTGCCTTGACTGCGCAACGGAGCTAATGGACCCTGCTGATAACTCTTCCAGTCCTCTGAATTCACTCATCTAGTAAAATGGCCACGCAGGAAGGAAATCACCAACAGAGATTACGAAAGTAGGTTGCCAAGAAGATTAACAAGAAGTCATCCAGTTACGATGTTCTTACCCAGCTTGGACATGTATCAGTAGTACCCAGACCTATGTGAGACACATGCCTCACATCTGTAGGGTACCCAATTTCCATCTCATGCTCCTTGTGCAGTGCTAAACAACAAAAACAATATGTTTGTGTAAGCAGAGATTGGTGGCAATGCCTATATTTATTACACATAAGCTATCTTGTTGTACGTTCACCATTTTTAGATGAGTCGGTCTGACTGGTAAGCAATATCCTAGTAATTGTGCATTACTCCTCCGATTCAATTAATTCAGCGAAAGCACGCAGGGGATGAATTGAAAGCAGATGCAAGAAACTCAAATGATTTGTTTATCTTACCGAATAGTTGAGAGATTATCTTCAACCCTTTGAAAATTCCCTTCATCTTTATCGCCATGGATGAGACCCCCCCAGTCTCAAGGAACAAAATGGCCTCTAGCACGATGACAACCGACAATAAGAAGGGGCAGAAGAATCCTGAAGGAAATGCTCATATAACTAATCTACCAGGTACTACATAACTAAGCGTTAGATCATTTTCAGAATTTGGGGTAAGAGAGTTCTTGCCAGGGAGACCAAGATCACACACTGCGTGCATTTGTCTAAGTTTCTCGATGAGGATAATTAATTCTGTGTATGACGATTAGAAGAGAGATCAAAGTAGGTGTACCTCCTCTGAAAAGCTTTCTTGACTATGAAAAAGAACTCGTCGGCAGGCAGCTGCGTTTGTCCTCCACACTGTTTTGCAATCTTTTCCTATCACAAAAGCAAGCAGACCCTGTTTCCAAATTATTGGATGTACACACCAGAAAGAGGGAAGAGAGATATTGATATGCAGAAATTTGGGTTCAGAGATAAGGAGGAACAGAAGGAAGGAGAGAGAGAAATCTCTGGATCAGAGGAAGTGTGAGAAGATGGAAAGAGAGCAAACTCTTTATAAGAATAACACAATGCTGCTTAAATAAAGGTGACAAATTAGTTGGCGTTTCATCTTCTACTCTCACCTCTCTCGGGCCATTTCTTAAGACAGGTGTCTAGTTGATAAATAACTTATGATGTTCTGCGTGTACCTTGAGCTTAATGTTCTAGCCGTACTTTATTGTGATCTTAAGAGTGTCATTGTCCCTCGTAATCTTTTCTTGTTAGCGCCTAATGTTCTGCACGATCTGCTTCAAAAGAAGATAGTTGTATTTTACCAATGCAAAAGATTTGTTGCATAGTCTCTTTCCCATATTTTGTTTTTCACAAAAAGGTACATGATTTTTTTACATCTTAACCTAACAAGTCATCAGAAGTTTACTGGGCCAGTCTCCACAAAATGAAATGAAAACGAGTGTTGGATCTATTTAATGGAGTACAGATTTACATTTTACATGCACAGTTGCTGGATCTACCATGTGTTCTCCAGTGAGACATACTACATCTTATTTTACACCATCCAAGCAAGCATGCGTATTACCCTGGTTAACAAATTAGAGCTAGCAGGTAGATAATGTCGGCCTACTTTTCACTTGTCATGCAAATAGTACATCACCTTACTTGAGTAGAGTTGTTGCTTAAATCTGCCATCTATTAATGCATGGGGTCTAATGGTCCTGTTGCTTTTTAATCAACACAATAGGAAATGTTTGGTTGTAATGGATAGCAATGATCTAGAGCAGTAAAAAATATACTACAGCAAGCTGAGTACTTTGCCATGCCTAATTATTTTGAATAGCATCTAGTGAAATGGTGCATGTTATCTTTTAGATAGTAGATTAGCAATGAAGATAACGCTTGTAGAAAAGCAAATGACAGTAATTAATGGTTAGACAAGAAATACCTCCATGCAATTCCAAAGTAATTACTGGACAAGTATAGCTTTCAGTTAAGATCTCTTATATCCCAAAACACAGACCTGGCATACTTCTTGTTGATCTGTCCCAGTACGTACATTAGTAATAGAGTTGTCCTCCGAGTTTAATTTTCTATGTATAATCTCTTATTCTTGCTTTCTTAGTTGAAAGTTCAACATCAGCGACCAATTCCTTGGGCTTTAATTATCTGAATTTTTCCTATTTAAATCCGTACTCACTGAAATGTCTAAGGTATAACAGATGAGAACCTTGCAAGCAATCGAACTAAAAAAGACAGGAAATAAAACAAAATTAATGGATCTTCACCATCATTCTTTAAGGACTCTTGCAATTTCTTGTCTTTATCTGTACTTTTCTTGATAACTTCAGATTTCAGAAAATGCTGGTTTATCTTGCATAAATTACAGTTCCCAACATATATAACAGGTTTCAGGAATTCAGGCTTCTCATTTACATGGTGATGTGGTCCGGCCCCCCTTAGATACTGCCGCATAAAACACCTAAATTTACCACAAAACATACAAGGACACCCTTTTGTCATGAAATATAAAAGAGCAAACTTAAAACATTGTATTGATGCAATCTATTAACTAGTTTAGTTGCAGACTAGTCAGCGCACAGCTAAGCTATTAACATACAAGGCACCTTTCTACAATTTTTTTTAAGAGATGAACAAACAAATGTAGATAGGAGGGAATCAGGGAAGCGCAGATCATCGATATGGCAAAGATTTCGAAAGGATGGAATCAACAAACCAAGCAAGATCTTGTCATGTAAAAAAAAATGTTGAAAACAAGATCTTATCTGAATGATCATGCCTTGCACCTACCCACCCACCGACGCTTCTCGCGAGTTATGACGTGGTTAACATACTTCGCTAGCCCTAGGAGTAGGATGAACGCCAGAACCGAATTCATTCAGATCTGGTCGCACCCCATCCAGACATCCAGTTACAGTAGCCATCTTCAGGTGTAGAAACGTTACAGTATTCACTGTCCACCAATGACCATGCTGCGTCCAGTGTGCTAATAATGGTTGATATCAGAACAAATAAAATAGAAACAAAAGGACAACTGTACCCTGACAAAGAGATGATAGATTGAGATTATACCTAGGTGACCAATGTCATGAAGGCTGAAGCAATAGAAGGAGCCCATATTTGAGTATCTTTTTCTTTAGAACAACCCATACCGGAATACCATTATCTTCTTCTTCTTCTTTCATTTTTGAGAGCAAATAACTGAGTATCATCTGGGTAGTGCCTGCCTACCTTCTTCAGAGAGTTTCTGTGGAGTTGTTAAATTTTAATTTTATTACGTTCTTAGGAGTGATGCAGGTAGGCAGTGCTCTTGCTCTGCGTTTGCTCCTGGCAGTTTTCTCGTCAAAACTTTTTTGTGGTGCGAGCCGGCCCTTTGATGTACTTTGCGGCAGATCTGCAGAAGAATAGATAATGAACGCATTGCCGGGAAATCCTACGGATCGCCGGCATTTTCTCCATTGCCATTGTCCTCCGTCGTGCGGCCATCAGAACCAACGGTGTATTCGTCTCCGAAAAGAAAAGAACCAGCGGTGTCAAAACGAGGAAGCAGCAGCAAGCGGTGTCACGAGAACGACGTCGGTGTCGAGGGAAGCTTGCCGAACTCGACGGCGCCGGCCAGGTCTGGTGTTTCGACCTCCCCGGCGTCGCGAGGACGGCGGCTGAAGCGGCAAGATCTGGGGGAGGCGCGGCGGCGGCGGCGGAGAGTCCCGGCGGGAAAAGGGTCCACGCCGTTGTTCAGCCGTCCCACAGCTGCACCACTATGGCTAATCTGGACCGTTTAAGTGTGATCGGACGGTGAACAGTGATCCAGATTTGTTCTTGTCGAATTTTCGTCGCTATCCAATTTTGAGGGGCCTAACGGAGAATTCTATCCAAGACAAGTGTTCCTGTGCAAAAGTCCATCCATCACTCTACTATGATCAATCTAGGACGCACATTGTGATCGGATCGGACGGTTATCAAAGGCTCAAGCGGAGGATCGCGCCCTCTCACTGACATGTGGGCTAAGCAAACGGCGGTTTCCTCGGCCGCGGCCGCGCTTCGCCGAGCGTCCGCTCACGCCATGCCTCGCCGCGGGCGGCGGCGCCACGTACTGACGTAATTAGGTACCCGGAAGCGCGGCCTACCGGGTGCAGCAGTGCCTTCACCGCCAAAGTGTGTGGCCTGCGTCGGGGTACGTGGAAGGAGAAGGGAGTGCGATCGATATGGAGGAGGAGCAAGGGAATGGGATGGTTAGCCGTTCTTGATCAAGTAGAGGAATTTGCAAAAGAGTTCTTGTGATCAGAAAGTACTTAGTGCTGAATCTTTCAGTGTTGCAACTACTGATTTCCCGACGTTAATTTCTTGAGAATACATACTACAACGTTAATTCTGAAGTGATAGTTTGCCATGATCTTGCCTGCTGCAAAAGGGGCATTCTGATTTCTGTCAGGTTATACATTCATCAGAGTTTCTGTAAGACAATATCAGGTGGATTCCGGAAAAGAAGTAACCGCTTTCAACTCTATGTATATAGTATATCATTTGCAATTTCAAACATCTGAAAAGCAACATCAGATATTGCTAATTTGTCTCAGCAACAAATGCTGCCGTTTGAGATCTTCCTGTGATGGCTGCCCGTCACTGTGCTAAGCATCTGCTGAAATCTTCAGCCCAGCTTGGAATGGCAAGATGACTCAACTCAGCAACCGACAAATGCGCAAAGATGAAGATCTTACAGATCTTATGATTCATAAGACGTATATCTTGCCAAAAGAAAAGGGTGACTTTGTTGTGGATATGTTGCTTCATTTCAGTTCTTTTTTTCGTATCAATTGTGATATTGAACATACTTGTGCTTTTGGTCTTTGTTTCCTCTTCCAGCAGTAGATGATTTCATGCAAACCTTTTCTGAAAAGGAAAGAATGTGAGCAAATGTAATGCTAACCAACAAAGTCTATGTTGCCTTCCGATATCAAAGATCATATCAGCTATACTTTTGTCTTTAGTAGAAGAACCCCTTTCTATGCTGAAAACAGAAGCTGGACCAATAGGTCCATGAAACTTGAAGCTAAAACAAGAGGAATGTTCATTTGTCTGAACTTTCAACTTAAAAAGCCCAAAGGGGCATGCAATATCTACTGAAAATCTAAATAATTTGAGCAAGAAGTTTGTATGAAGGATACAGGAAGCAGTATCTTCAAACAGGACATTCTAGATTATTATGGAATTGAATGTTCAATGAATAAGACCTCAACTCGACTGACAACAACATCAGAAACATCCACACCATTTTATGGAAGAACAAGGTACTGCATGGGTTTGATGTTTATTTGTAACAGGAGTTACAGAGGAGCACAGGTGCATCGCATGCATGCGAGATGCATGTTTCAACACAGGCATACGGGACGGATGCACACTATAGATCAGGGAGAATCCACGTAGGTGGCGTATAATCTGAGAGCTGCACACGAGGTCGCGGGTGCGGTGCAGCACGTGAGGGTCATAGGTGCAGACGCAACACGCGAGGAATGCGGTGCAGCGAGACAGGACGCGTAGAGGTCTATGCAGATAGATGACACAGTGTAGCGGTCAACGGGTCGTGCGAGCAAGCAAGCCACGCAAGAGCGGCAGTAGGCCGTGTGCATGCATACGTGAGTTTTAGGCTACATATGTATGTATTGAGCTCGCTAGATATGCATACATACAGTTAACTAGAGATAAGAAACTAGGGTTAGCATTGAGTATAAAAGACAAAGGTGGAGAGCTCCCGGGGCTGCCGAAAAGAGAAATTGAAAAAAATAAAAAGCCGGCGGCGCAAGAAACAGAGAGGAGCGACACGCAACAGAAAAGAAAAGAGAGCTTCGGGCGGAGGCGAGGCGGCTGTGCAGCAGAAGAGAAGACAGAGCAGGAAGCGGCTGCTGGAGCTCTGTATGACGTGGGGTAGCAGCACATGCGTGACTTCCTCCGTGCAGTCGTGACGCAAGAAAAGGGAGCGCGAGGCGTCCTGTACGGTGGACAGAGACGTGGGCTGAGGAGCAGCAGCATCATGTGAGGAATCATTGTGTCGGTAGCTAGAGGCGGGCACCGTGCCAGGTCAGCACGTGTTTATCGTGCTTTCAATGAGTACAGGCATAGTCTATTTACGTTTTGTGCCATGCTGGTTCAGATCTGACCCATTTACACGATTGTGATGAGAGTAAAGAACTCGGAGTTGCTTCTAGTAGCGTGCGTACGCGGTGCTACGGCATACAGCGAATGTATAGCCCAGCTGGTATCGGCATAAGAGATTATGGAAGACATTGATTAGTGCACGATACGATCATATATATGATCAAAAAGTAAACTAAGATGTCAGCTTCAAGATTAGGTATCCAGTGTCACCATGTTTTTGTGCCAATAATTACTCGGTGATAGATGCTAACACGAGACACGCTCATGCTGAAGCCAATTCAAATTGGCGACAACAAATTATCGCGCGTGCAACATGGTCAAAACAAGTGATACAACGTTTTACATTTTGTATGTCTGTGACTCTGTGTACTTATAGTTGTATGTACTCGATCATCCATCATCTCTTTTCTTCTCTTGGAATGTAGTAATTAACTTGTGGATACTACATGGCAGTGTATGCACGTGTGTATACATGAGTACATTGCACCATCACATCTAATGTCCGTGCATACTCTCTCTCTCTCTCTCAATTTCATCGATCTCAACACATGCAGCTAGCTATTCTACGTTTGGCCATTTATACTCATCTTGCCAATGATATAGATCAATCTTTGTAGCTTATACCGTGCATCATGCATGCATGCTTGTTACTGGATGTTGAGTAAAAAGAGGAGTGCATGCGTGATTTGTTTAATTACATTGCTTTCTTTCTTGAGTTGATATGCATGCAGTGATGCAGAGGCATGCACAACTATCTAAGAACCCGAAAGAGAGAGAGAGCAATGCAGAGAACGGGTAAGAAGAGAGAGCGCAAGAGAAACATGCAGAACAAATGAGAGCCGTCACTCTGTCTTTATGGCATGTCTATCGAAATGCCGTTCCAAATTGAAATCAGGCGCGGGTTGCGGGATGAAAAATTGAAAGCAACTTTATTTCATTTCACGCGTCGTATTGCTGCCCCTCTATCATTGCAAATTGCCTGTTGCAAATTGAAATGAGGCGGCGAGGCGCGCTTGCACAGGATGAAAATTGAAGAGCGCGGGATGAATTTGACAAAGCAGCTTTATGTCTTTCAATGCTTTACGTCCGTTTCAGTCACGGTCGCTGTCTTAGAGTGGAGAGACCAAGAGAGACATTAAATTCACAGTCGGTGTCTTTTTCAGTCAATTTTTCTCAGCACATGTCCGAATCTCTTCTTTCCCCCCCTCTCTCTCTCCTCCTCCCGCTCACTTCCCCAATTCCCCTTGCCCCCACGGCGGCTGCCTGCTAGCCTCCCCACCCGAGCCGACGCCTCCTCGCATCCCTCCCTCCCCACCCGCTCCTGCGCCACGCGTCCCCTTGCCCCCACCGCGCCGGCTGCCTACTCGCCTCCCCACCAGCTTCCGCGCCGGCGTCTCCTCGCCTCCCTCCCTCACGACCCATTGTGCCACCTACCTCCTCCTCCTGACCTGCTCCGGCGCTGGCATCCCCTCGCCTCCCTCCCTCCTGAGTCTCGACCCACCGCGCCGCCTCCCTCCCCACCCGCTCCAGCGCCGGTGTCCCCTCGCCTCCCTCTCGAGTCTCGACCCACCCGCTCCGCCCCCTCCCATCACCTCCCCACTCCCCCCACCTCGGCGGCCACGGAGGAGGCGGCGGGCGACTAACCACATCGCAGGCATGTGCGCACGGCGGCCATGGCATGCGTGGCGGGCATGGAGGAGGCGACAGCGCGGGCCACGGCCACAGCAGTGCTCGCCTGCCCCCGCCGCGTGCCTGCTGAGCCTTGTCTGCGGTCATGCCGGGCCGCCCATCGTGCCCAGTTGGCAAGCCCGGCACGGGCCGAGCAAACGTGCCAAGCTAGTATGGCCCGGTCTCTACAGTTCTGTGCTGGGCCCTAGGCCGGGCTGGACAGGGCGTGCCTCGTGCTGGCCTGAAATGGCCCGGCCGACGGTAGCAGCACGAGAAAGTCCATAGAGAGGACAGCAAGAAAAAGCAAAGGGGAGAGTGAGAAAAGAAAAGACATATTTTGATCGATTTAAAAATCGGTAAAGGTAATTAAGGTTTGCAATGAATCTCATGTATTGACTATGTGTTTGATTTAATCAATGGATGTGCGTTCCTGTTTTATAAATTACATGATTAATCTGATTTTATTTACCGTAGTAGATTTAACACTTTAGTTTGATTTATATATTTTGATCTTTATGTTATTAGTTTCTAGAATTAGTAAAAGACAAAAAAAAATAGGTGTTAGTTTGTACCAATTTACCTCCTGTTGATGCGCCGCAATCTTTCATCCTCAACTCGATATCCGATTTGCGATCCGTTTAAACCATTGACTCTGTGAAATACTAGAATGACATGTGATCCTACGTGTCATAGACACGTATAGTAGCTTGTTGGCTATTTATTTGCAAACTTTGGTATGGCTGCAATCCAAACACATCAGTTTGTTCCCCAATTTTGGCATTGCCCACGAATTGGTATAGCCACAATGCTAACACCATTTTTTTTGCCCAAGTTTTGGGGTTGGCAAAATTTTTGTTTGGCTAGTCACAAACCAATCAGCCCCTAGAACAACCGAACGCAAGGTCTCCTGAGTTTCTGACACCTGCCCAGTCATCTTTTGCTCAATTTGTTCTTATCTAGTCATCATACTATCATAGTTCTAATCGCCAAAAAATTAACTAGTGCTACGATTAGTTCAACTGCTAAGGTCGTCCATGCCGTCTGTAGTTTGGCATCAGGTGCTGAGTCGTTTCCAACCCAATGCATTAATTATCATTGTGCCGCCCTATTAATCTAAGACAGGCGAGCTGTATGATATATCTTACCAAGTCAAAGATGATTTCGTGTTTGTTTATTTGTATGTGTTCGTGAAGCAACTGCTCGCTGATTTAAGAATCGACATCAAAACACTGCATAAACCATAACTCACTAGTATAGTGCATGTGCTAACGCTACAACGGCAACACCCACTTATCAATTAAATGAGAAGATAAGTATGAATAGAACACTTAATAATAAAAGAGAAATTTAGAATTTTAAATGAATTTAGAAAGAAAAACGGAACTAAATGGAGGTCGAATGGGCGAAAACAGGCTCCCAAAAGATTTTAAATCAAGAAAGAGAAATAAAAAAGAATTTTCTGATTTTAGATTATTTTTTTTATAGCTTCCACAGAGAGCACAGCGTGCTCTCTGGGCTTGGCCAGCGCAAGGGGGAGGGAAGGCCAGGAGTGGCCGGCCGGTCGCAGTGGGTCGGCACTGGTGCGGCGAGATCGCCGGCACCGGCGCCTGCGGGGGAGGAGTCACGGTTGCGGTTCGGCACTGGTCCTTATTTGATTCACCCTCCTTCCAAATACGTAGTACGCATAATTTTGGACAGTAAAAAATTCAAGTCTGGTTTCCTTGCATGCGGATCCTCCTTATTTATTTTCTTGTTTGATTCGCTCTCCTTCCAAATATATAGGTGGGGGAGGTCTGTTGTGGGCCACAGGGATGATTAGACATACTAAATAATGGCCATCGGATGTGGGTGAGTAAAACTGAGGAAAGATCTGAGACGTTCATTTTGATGAATGAAAGTTTTTGGGGACGTTTTGCTGGGTGCACGAACATTGGGCCATCTCTAATGAGGTGCATTATTTAAGGTGGACGTAGGAAAAATTGTTTAGATGCATTATAAAGGAGTATAGATAAGCTCCACCCAGAGAAAAGTGAATTGATGCAAATTAACACATAAACTTAACTTTTTTTTTGTCTTTTTACTAATTCTAGAAATTAATAAAATATTGATCAAACTTAAAGATTCAATCTAGAATAATTAATCTAAGACCATAAAAGAAAACTAGATTAAACATGCAAACTAGAAAGTAATTATACGTAAACAATAATTAGTAGATCGGAATCCATACTCATTGATTTTCATAAAAAGAACATATATATCGATCTCTTTACATGAAAGCACAAACTTCAAATAATCTTCCAAATGTTCCCTCAAAATTTCTTCTCTATTTTGTCTTCTCTTTTTCTGTCTCTTCTTTCTTTTCTCTATGGCGCTGAACTGCTACTGCTAGCTTCTCTCTATTCTCTCTCTCTGTAGCTCACATGCAAGTTCCTGCTATAGCCGCACGCCACGTCCCGAGCCTCCCCAGCCAGCACTGCTTACTCACACAGCACGTCACGTACCTGCTGTGCGTCTTCTGATTTTCTTCTTGCGTTCCGCTGGACAACCGCCGAGAGCACCGCTCCTTTTTCTTTTCTTGCGCCGCCTCGCGCGTACTGCTACAGCTTTTCTTTTCTTCTTTCTTGCGGCTCTACAAGCCGGGAGGTACCCCTCTTATTTATACTCCTCTAAACCCTAATCAACTGTGTGTATATATATACACACACCTGATCAAATTACATATGGCTTAAAACATGCACAACCCAAAAATCACACATGTACACGCACGGCTCACATGCCGCTCTCGCGTGACTCACTCGTCTGCAACACGTGTACGGCCCACCTGCCGTTCTCGTGTGGCTCGCTCGTCTGCATAGCCCGCTGGCCACTACACTGTGTCGTCCGTCTGCGTATACCTCTACGCATCCCGTCTCGCTGCACCTGCGATCCTCACATGCTGCGCCTGCACCTGCGACCCTTGCGTGCTACTCTCAGGCTACGCGCCACCTACGCGAAATCTTCCTGACCTGCAGTGTACCTCCATCTGCATCCGCCTGCACTACAACTCCTGTTACAAATAAAAAACCAATCAAACACAGCTCCTTGTTGATTAATGGTTGCCGTTGTTTTCGTTTCATGAACCTCATTCATTCAGGCGAGTCAACTGAATGCCTTGCCTGTATCGCAATTTAACTGAATCCGGCACGCCAAGTTAACATCATCAAGAGTAGTGCTCCTACAAACCTAGCAGCAATGCTTCTCCTCCACTAGCAGCAATTCTTTCCCTCCGGTATAGGATACATCCAACGCAAGGGAGCCCAGCTGCTACGTACAATCACTAGGGCGGATGGCGCGCTTAGCTGCGCCTGCGCTGAGGATGTCAGGTTGATGTCCTGCATCTGCATGAGATATTATGGTATATGGTATATTGTATAGACATGTAAGCGTGATACGTTGCGCTCATGTAGATAGTGAAAAATAATTGCTATATTTATCTGTTATATTTCTCGAATTCTCGTAGAAGAAGAGATATCTCTGTGATTTTGAAGACGTTCAGATAACAAATTACTAAGCCAGCATATCAGCCATATCTGCACAATCAGGTAACAGAGCCTCCCTCAACCTTAATGAAAATCCCACGCCTACAACTCCAACATCTTCTCATCACTGCTCCTGGATTCCTTCACGCACACATAAACAACCTCCTCTACTTCTAATCTAATTGTGTAAGCGTGCTTGGCAGCTGAATTAGAGGCATAGCAGCATTATTGTCTTGCGTTACAATATTCTTCTCATTTGCATACATCTGCATCCCAACAAAAAGATATCTGATTAATAGCCCGTCATATAGTGTCAACCAGTCATATAGCGACAATATAAATAATTTAAGTAACATGTACATAATTTGACATTTGTACCCAAAAGAGATACAAGGACCCTCCCTCCCTGAAGTCACGGCACAAACCATATTGTACAACATGCAGCAAACCTAACAGAGTTTTCTACCATGTCCTGGTCCTATGCGGGACTAAATGGTCTTGCACTCTTACTCATATATTCAGAGCATGTATCTGGAAATATAATTGTATAATGGGGTATGCTAGAATTGCAGACAAGTGATCTGAATGTAACTCAAGATATCACCAACGAATACTCTTTTTTTTACATGATACATCTAGTATTGATCAAATAGATGCACACCTGCACTTGCTGCAAAGCACATAAATGATATGGATAATACAGAACAATGAAGTTTCTAGGAAGGCAGACACGAAAATTTCTAGAAACACGAAAAATGAAGTATCTAGGAGACCGTACATGGTAACAGTATGTGACCGAAGAATCCAAAATACCGTACCTTTAGAAAGACAAGAGACATGAGCTAAATACGAAAATTCCATACCTCCGTAGCAGTAGGTTCTTTTTGGGGAGTTCCTTTCTAGACCGCTTCGACAAACATGCTTCGCCAATGTTTCGTAGATCATAAACTGGATTGATGGTTTACATACCTAACAATTTACATGGTTTAACCTATGGAATTACATATATAACCACTAAATTTTAGTTATGATGTTCTGAAAAATAGATAACTAAGCATGATTAGTATCGGAACAAGTCCTTTTCAGAATCCTCTTATGCCTGACAAGCTTGCCATTCTTTTACCCGAATTTCGTGTAGCAGTGAGGACCTATGCACATGTGCATATGTGTTAAATATGGTGACTTATATATAGACTTTTAGGATTTGAAAAGATGTGCTAGATGAATTATTAGGGATAGATGCATGGCAAGATAACTAAAGACAAAATTTAATGTGAAAAAACTATTACGAGAAAAAACTACGGAAAACAATCCACTATAATGCTTCAAAATTACAAGTACAGGGGGTTGGCTTATATAGCCAAAGAGTTCTAGTTGTAGACGACTTGGACTAACAACCTATTTGGATAGAAACAAAAGATATGGTAAGTTGAGATATTGAGTTATCTCCAACAAACCTCCCCTTAACTCAAAATCTATAACAAAGTTGTTTCCGAAAAACCCTGAAGGGCAATAAAGCATATGAATACAAGTGCGTTAAAAGTCCAAAGGACTACTGAACAAAGAAGACTGGAACAGTCAATCTAAACACGTGTAGTGCAAAAAATCACAAAGGGTATAAAAGACTGGAATAGTCTTATCCAAACGCTTCTCACGAAGCAAGATTGAGTAAACCGCTAGTAGGTCAAGAGAAAGACTGGAATAGTCAATCCAAACACACAGCTATAAAAAGCAAACGAAGAAATCTGGGTCTTCAGTGATTCATAACCCCGGTAAAATCTGAGCCTGTGCAACTGACATCCTGAAACAAACGCTCAATCATCAAACGCCATAAGTCAAGACATCACCTGAGGTGCTAGGTAGACAGTGAAGAACTCATAATATAGACTTTTGGAATGCTCCATATGGAACATAAAATTCAGCAAACTGCATACTGAAAATCTATAATATGGTTGAAACTGCTCAAAAAATGTCAATATGAAGAAAACTGTCGTGCCATCAATGGAGTATAAATTGTAGTAGACCCCTCATATCGAGCAAAGATAACAAAAGGAACATTGTAGTATCCACACAGAAATAAACTCCTTGCACTTCAATACTTCATCTGAAATTGACATTGGAACAAAACCTTCACTAGAAAAACTCCAAAGAGTATAATGCTATCAACAGGGTGTCATCAAATTCCAAATGAGCGTTGCCAAAACCTCCATAATGATCAACGTATCCAAAAGGTGAATAAAACACCAAAATAATGGTGATAAAACACCAAATTCCAATTAACGGTGATAAAACACCAAATTCCAATTAACGGTGATAAAACACCAAATTCCAATTAACGGTGATAAAACACCAATTCAGTTGTCTCCTCAATTGACAATTTTTTTCCTCCAAAGTTGACGATGAAACGTCAAAGAAACCGATGATGAAACGTCAAATAAATTGCCAATGATAAATCTCGCCTGAATTACAATGAAATCCGCCAATAATATGCATAAAAACATTAATTGCAATGAATGGAATCTACCAATAATATGAGCACAAAATAATAGGTATAATTTTCTGAACTGTGCGTGAATATCCACCAATAATAAACATGAAAGCCTAAAATATGCGTATAATATCTCGCCCAATATTAAGAATGACAACCCAAAAATTGACCACGCTTGTGAAGTCCAGAACTTAGGCGATTGAAATATGGATGTAGGTCTGTAGCAAAATCGCTTAATCAAGGAGCTGAGTCAGTGGAGCCCAAAAACAACCGGGAGCTGAAAAATCGGAATGAGCTTCGGAGCTAGAGCCGATCGAAGCCAAGGACTCCAAACTGGATTAAATCCGCTTGTGGGCTTTGATTGAAGTCCGGTGAGTAAAAAAAAACGATCTGACTGCTCTTGGGAACCAATTGGAGCTTGGCTGTGTTGGGTGAATTTACTGACTTGAACCTTCACCGGAGAGCAGCACCAACGCGATTTATCCAAATTGTGTGTTTGCACGAGCTACACCAGCGCGATGGCTTCGGCCGGATGGACGCGTCGAGGCAGAGGAGCGGCGCTCGAAGTAGATGCCTGCGGATACGGCCAAGCGGCGAAGATGGCCGGCATGAAAGACGGAGCGATGACGGAGATGTTGGCTGGCAGTGGATCCTTCTATTGCCGTATAGGTGCCGTCAGATTGATATGAACCCAAGGCTCTGATACCACTTGTTAGGGATAGATGCATGATAAGATAACTCAAGACATAATATAACGTGAAAAAACCCTTGCGGAAAAAATCCACAGGATACAATCCACTATAATGCTTCAAGATTACAAGTACAGAGGGTTGGCTTATATACCCAAAGAGTTCTAGTTGTAGACAACTTGAACTAACAACCTATTTAGATATAACCAAAAGATATGGTAAATTGAGATATTAAGTTATCTACAATATGAATCCTATTAGAGGATTAGGATCCTAATAGGAGTAGGATTCCTATTTGTTTTAGAGGAAAACTAGGGAGGCTATATAAACTTAGGAGGTTGGTCACGGAGAACCCAAACAACCAAGAAGCTATAAGCCACTCATCCATAGCGAGAGGTGCACGAGATGATTAGATACTAGGTTATTTTTTAGCACTAAATTCTTGTATAGAGCAAAGATATGGGTCTTAAAAGGTTCGAGAGGTTGTGAGAAAGCAACAATCCCTTGTAATTTTTTTGAGATTGTGCTTAAAGAATGTGATCGGTTTCGCCAAATCTCTCTCTCGTGGTTGATTCTTGTCGTTATTTTGGTTCTCTCAACGAGATTCATCTTCTTCGTCCTTGAGACCGTGTACACTTATACCTTATCTCACAAAATTATAATCCGATCTGAGAGCTACTGTATATAAAAAGGGGTATCAGAGTATAACCATAAGGTTTGTCGTATCAAACATATTATATTTAACTAAGGATCAGTGAACCGTTATAGCCCTTTTTTTAAAAAAAAAATCAAGCACTACAAAAAAAACACATAATATTTGTTTGTAGCCCACTGATTTATAATATAAATATGGCCAAATCCGCTTCCTACTCTACTACCTTCATCCATATTCTTCGTAGGCAGCTTTTCCGAGGAAGCGTACAGCTAATTAAGCCAAGGCATATTACAAAACATGCATCAATTCAATCGTGCAAATGACACAATTTTGACTGGTTTCGACATCTGAAATTTACCCAGAAAAAGGTTAAAGATCTGAAAATGCCATAGCTATAGTGAAGAGGCAAGCAAATTATACACGCTCTGCACTCCTTGGCCTTGCATGCATCTCGAGAAAACCTAAAATTGTTGATCACCTGCGGTATTCCACAAAAAACTGCATGTGTACCTACATGGTGATAATATGGTCAAAAGAAATACAGCAGCCTGATTGTTTTGATGTGGTGGGATCTGATACCATACAATACTGCAGGAATTATGGTTGAAAAAAAGTAAAAAGTACTGCAAAACTATATGGCTGAAAAGGCAAAAATACTGCAGCTTTGACAACGTGGATGTGGTGGGATCGAACTTATTACGAGAGAAATGAGAAAGCTGGAGCTCAACTTGGTATCGTCCAACAATTGCCAGTGTTAATTCAGTTCTTTAGTTCGCTGAAACAAAAAAAAGTCAAACACTTTAGTTCAGTGCAACTAATGTCATGTTATGTAGCAATATCTAGCGACATAGATATGAGGAAAATATTTAAAGCCATGAATATGTGGAAAATAGCTGCGCTGGTCAACAAAGAAAGATAGAATCGATAATTATGTGGTTACACCTACATATAGTGGCACCACACCCTATAGCACCATTATAGTAGTTACAGGCTTACAGCTATATTAATGAAATCTTAGATGCAGAAAGGCATCAAATACACTCTTATAACCAGTTGGTTTACCATTTTAATTTCTTTTAAGAAAAATTAAGCGAAGTATAGGAAACTACTGCCCCACTTCATCCTACTGAATTGCACGTATCTACTGCCTCCATGAATAGTTGCACATACAACACACAGAGCTGAAGATCACAGTCCAATGGACATCCAGAAATATCCAAATGTTGATATGTAACATCAAATGGTTGCTTCGTATACATCCAAAAGTTTGAGGGTCAGACAAGGTGAAAAGCCATTTAATACATGAAACAATGTCACTGTATGGAGAAAGTAGCCTAGATAGCAAAATATAAAGTTTCTACCCTCAACATAACACAAAACCAAAAGTGCAGACACAGATCTAAAATAAAGAGGCGAACGGTTGAGGAATAGCAGTTTAGGGAATTGGGCCCTAAAAGAAAGACCTTGCAAATTAGGGCAGTATAAAACTAAAGCAATAAAACTGGATAGAAGAAAAGGAATACGGTGCTTACTAGATACGTTGGTCTTACGTCTCTTCAAATCAAATTTCCTGTAGCACTCTAGTCCAATAACCTCTATAAGAATATAACTGAGCAGACCAAGATCTGAGAGAGGACGCTCCGATGCCCCCACTTTGCCTTCCTTCTGTTCATAGGCTGCCATAGTAAACACAATTCATCAATGAAGAAAATGCCAGAGTGCAGAAATAGTTTCGGTTCACAAAAAAAAAAAAAAAAATCAACGATGCGATTGTGCAATATAGCATAAGGGTTGAAGTGAAGCCTACAGAAGCAATGAGAAACTTTCCATATCCTTTTTCTCTGGAAAGCAGGAGAGTGAGAATTCAAGCCAAATTAACAAAACTAGTATAGTGCCTGTGCTAACGCTACGATGGCAGTACACCCGCTTATCAATTAAATGAGAAGATAAGTATGAATACAACACTTAATAATAAAAAAGAAATTTAGAATTTTAAATGAATTTAGAAAGAAAAACGGAACTAAATAGAGGTCGAATAGGTGAAAACGGGCTCTCAAAAGATTTTAAATCAAGAAAGAGAAAGAAAAAAGAATTTTCTGATCTTAAATTATTATTTTTGCAGCTTCCACAGAGAGCACAGCGTGCTCTCTGGGCTTAACAAGGGGCAGGGAAGGAAGGCGGGGCCACGGTCGCATGGATCGGACTGGTGTGGCGAGATCGCCAAAGACCGACGCTGCGGGGAGGAGTCACGGTTGGGTGAATTTCACGGGAAAGATGACGGTGATGGCTTGGGTTACCTCCAAAATCCGGCGATCTTTACAAGAGGGAGCACTTGGGGATTTACGCAATGCGATGGGGTGGAGAAGAGCTCGCCGACTTTTATAGCACCGAAACAAGCATATTTATGGGAACCATAATTTGGGATCAAATCAGATTGGGAGGAAATTTTGGCAATAGAGCACGAAATTTGGGGAATTAACACCATAGATAGAAAGAGGAGATTTGGTGCGGGATTGATGGAGCTTTGGAGCTTCTTTCTTGCTTTAATGGAGGGAGAGAAGAGAAGAAGCTTCTCTGGTCTGGGCTGCAGCTAAAAGAAGCTACAGGTGAGTTGCCTTCATTTTTTTAAAATATAAAAGGATTTTTGAAAAGACAGCACATTAGGTTAAAAAATTCTAGAAAAATTCTCAAAAAAACTTTCGATTATTTTGTACTTAATAAAATTATTTAAAAAAAAATATTATAAATTTGCCGAGGCACGGCGGTCGCGAGGTCGCTGACCAGCAACCTCGCCGCGTCGGCAAAGCCACCGATGGCGACCGTGGAGCCATTGCAGACCTACGTTCTCCCGGCCGCGCTGCCCCATCTCCCGGTTTCCTTTTCCCAGCACGTAATGTATGGTCCTTTCCTTTTCCAGGACGTTTGTTTCATTTTCCTTGTTGATGCTGGAGATGAGGGAAGGTCTGTTGTGGACTACAGGGATGATTTCGGAAAAATATGGAAAAATAAACTGCGCTCGTCGACCGCTGGATCCGCAAGGAAAAAAAGATAAAAATTAAACAGTGCTCGCAGTCACCGGTTCCGCGAGAAAAATTAAAAAATTAAGCAAAGACTCACAGACGGTTGGTTCCTTAGATAAAAATGAAAACAAAAATTCAGCGCTCTCCGTGCTTGGCTGAAATTAGGCTCTATGGGGCTAGATCCGTAAAAAATCTCGAGAAGGGTCATATTCGAAACAAATACGATCACAATGCCGGGACAATAAAAATTCAAGTCTTATTTCCTTGCATGCGGATCCTCCCTGTTTATTTCCTTTTTTGATTCACCCTCCTTCCAAATATGTAGTACGTACAATTTTGGCCAGTAAAAAATTCAAATCCGGTTTCCTTGCATGCGGATCCTCCTTATTTATTTCCTTGTTTGATTCGCTCTCCTTCCAAATATGTAGGTGGGGAGGTGCATTTGTAGCCACGGGATGATTAGACACACTAAATAATGACCATCGGATGTGGGTGAGTAAAACTGAGGAAAGATCTGAGACGTTCATTTTGATGAATGCAAGTTTCTGAGGACGTTTTGCTGGGTGCACGAACATTGGGTCATCTCTAATGAGGTGCATTATTTAGGGTGGATGTAGAAAAATTTGCTTAGGTACATTATAAAGGGGTATATGGTCAAAAGAAATACAGCAGCCTGATTGTTTTGATGTGGTGGGATCTGATACCATACAATACTGCAGGAATTATGGTTGAAAAAAAGTAAAAAGTACTGCAAAACTATATGGCTGAAAAGGCAAAAATACTGCAGCTTTGACAACGTGGATGTGGTGGGATCGAACTTATTACGAGAGAAATGAGAAAGCTGGAGCTCAACTTGGTATCGTCCAACAATTGCCAGTGTTAATTCAGTTCTTTAGTTCGCTGAAACAAAAAAAAGTCAAACACTTTAGTTCAGTGCAACTAATGTCATGTTATGTAGCAATATCTAGCGACATAGATATGAGGAAAATATTTAAAGCCATGAATATGTGGAAAATAGCTGCGCTGGTCAACAAAGAAAGATAGAATCGATAATTATGTGGTTACACCTACATATAGTGGCACCACACCCTATAGCACCATTATAGTAGTTACAGGCTTACAGCTATATTAATGAAATCTTAGATGCAGAAAGGCATCAAATACACTCTTATAACCAGTTGGTTTACCATTTTTAATTTCTTTTTAAGAAAAATTAAGCGAAGTATAGGAAACTACTGCCCCACTTCATCCTACTGAATTGCACGTATCTACTGCCTCCATGAATAGTTGCACATACAACACACAGAGCTGAAGATCACAGTCCAATGGACATCCAGAAATATCCAAATGTTGATATGTAACATCAAATGGTTGCTTCGTATACATCCAAAAGTTTGAGGGTCAGACAAGGTGAAAAGCCATTTAATACATGAAACAATGTCACTGTATGGAGAAAGTAGCCTAGATAGCAAAATATAAAGTTTCTACCCTCAACATAACACAAAACCAAAAGTGCAGACACAGATCTAAAATAAAGAGGCGAACGGTTGAGGAATAGCAGTTTAGGGAATTGGGCCCTAAAAGAAAGACCTTGCAAATTAGGGCAGTATAAAACTAAAGCAATAAAACTGGATAGAAGAAAAGGAATACGGTGCTTACTAGATACGTTGGTCTTACGTCTCTTCAAATCAAATTTCCTGTAGCACTCTAGTCCAATAACCTCTATAAGAATATAACTGAGCAGACCAAGATCTGAGAGAGGACGCTCCGATGCCCCCACTTTGCCTTCCTTCTGTTCATAGGCTGCCATAGTAAACACAATTCATCAATGAAGAAAATGCCAGAGTGCAGAAATAGTTTCGGTTCACAAAAAAAAAAAAAAAAATCAACGATGCGATTGTGCAATATAGCATAAGGGTTGAAGTGAAGCCTACAGAAGCAATGAGAAACTTTCCATATCCTTTTTCTCTGGAAAGCAGGAGAGTGAGAATTCAAGCCAAATTAACAAAACTAGTATAGTGCACATGCTAACGCTACGATGGCGATCACCCGCTTATCAATTAAATGAGAAGATAAGTATGAATACAACACTTAATAATAAAAAAGAAATTTAGAATTTTAAATGAATTTAGAAAGAAAAACGGAACTAAATAGAGGTCGAATAGGTGAAAACGGGCTCTCAAAAGATTTTAAATCAAGAAAGAGAAAGAAAAAAGAATTTTCTGATCTTAAATTATTATTTTTGTAGCTTCCACAGAGAGCACAGTGCTCTCTGGCTTGGCGAGGCAAGGGAGGAAGGCTGGGGTGGCCGTGGTCGCGATGGATCGATCGGTGTGGCGAGATCGCCAAGACCGACGCTGCGAGGAGTCACGGTTGGGTGAATTTCACGGGAAAGATGACGGTGATGGCTTGGGTTACCTCCAAAATCCGCGATCTTTACAAGAGGAGCACTTGGGATTTACGCAATGCGATGGGGTGGAGAAGAGCTCACGACTTTTATAGCAATCAAACAAGCATATTTATGGGAACCATAATTTGGGA
Source organism: Otatea glauca (assembly GCA_036346275.1). Classification (NCBI taxonomy): domain Eukaryota; kingdom Viridiplantae; phylum Streptophyta; class Magnoliopsida; order Poales; family Poaceae; genus Otatea; species Otatea glauca. Next base: position 61,348,249 of record CM070721.1, read on the forward strand.
TCAAATCAGTTGGGAGGAAATTTTGGCAATAGAGCACGAAATTTGGGGAATTAACACCATAGATAGAAAGAGGAGATTTGGTGCGGGATTGATGGAGCTTTGGAGCTTCTTTCTTGCTTTAATGGAGGAGAGAAGAGAAGAAGCTTCTGCAGTCCTGCAGTTGCAGACTAAAAGAAGCTACAGGTGAGTTGCCTTCATTTTTTAAAATATAAAAGGATTTTTGAAAAGACAAAGACATTAGGTTAAAAATTCTAGAAAAATTCTCAAAAAACTTTCGATTATTTTGTACTTAATAAAATTATTTAAAAAAATATTATAAATTTGTTGAGAACACGGCGGTCGCGAGGTCGTGACCAAAGAACCTCGCCGCGTCGGCAAAAGCCACCGATGGCGGCAGTGGAGCCATTGCGGACTCTCGTTCTCCCGCCACGCCCCCATCTCCCGTTCCTTTTCCCAAAGACGTAATGTATGGTCCTTTCCTTTTCCAGGACGTTTGTTTCATTTTCCTTGTTGATGCTGGAGATGAGGGAAGGTCTGTTGTGGACTACAGGGATGATTTCGGAAAAATATGGAAAAATAAACTGCGCTCGTCGGCCATTGGATCCGCAAGGAAAAAGATAAAAATTAAACAATTGCTCGCAGTACCGGTTCCGCGAGAAAAATTAAAAATTAAGCGGACTCACGCATGCGGTTGGTTCCTTAGATAAAAATGAAAACAAAAATTCAGCGCTCTCCGTGCTTGCAAATTAGGCTCTATGGGGCTAGATCCGTAAAAAAATCTCGAGAAGGGTCATATTCGGAAACAAATACGATCACAATGCCAGGACAATAAAAAATTCAAGTCTTATTTCCTTGCATGCGGATCCTCCCTGTTTATTTCCTTTTTTGATTCACCCTCCTTCCAAATATGTAGTACGTACAATTTTGGCCAGTAAAAAATTCAAATCCGGTTTCCTTGCATGCGGATCCTCCTTATTTATTTCCTTGTTTGATTCGCTCTCCTTCCAAATATGTAGGTGGGGAGGTCTGCATTTGTGGCCACGAGGATGATTAGACACACTAAATAATGACCATCGGATGTGGGTGAGTAAAGCGAGAAAGATCCGAGACGTTCATTTTGATGAATGCAAGTTTACGAGGGCGTTTCTTTGGGTGCACGAACATTGGGTCATCTCTAATGAGGTGCATTATTTAGGGTGGATGTAGAAAAATTTGCTTAGGTACATTATAAAGGGGTATAGATGTGACCACTTGTTTTGTAGCATCATATGGTCCATTACTACAGATGTGAATCAGATCCTGTGCACAAATTATTGGCATAGCTGTCAGACAGAAACACAATTGCATAGCTCGGTTGTTTAAGAAGAACTTTAATGTAGCTATTAAAATCCAGACCGAAGTTACGAGACGTGACGTCTGACGAGGGGGAAGACAAGCTGAGATATAGTTCCTTTCCTTTCTTTCCCTATCGCCGTAAGAAACCGACGAATCTTTATTGATATATAAGTATAATTTAGCGACGGCCGTTCGTTCGTCCTCTTTTCTTCTTAAGTATCTTCCTATTTCTATCTACACCTGCTCTTCGTCGAGCTATTACCTACTTCTACCTCTACATAGTAACTCAAGAGTGTAATTTTATTTTTATAAATGTATAGTATAGTTTGATTAAAAGTATATTTTTATTGCATCGTACGGGTATTTAACTGGTAAGAATAAAACTAGAGCACACGGGTTGCCTCAAATAAGAAGAGAGCTCTTTCATATAAGAAAGAGAAGGGGAAATAGTGGAGTCGGAAAGAAAGCACCGTCCTCAGGGACCGCAAGGTCCACGTCTCCACAGCATATGGAGATCGTGAGCCAATGCGCCTCCTCCTTTACTCGCCGTGATCACGTCGGCATACGAACGCGCGGCAGGAAAACGCTGGGAATGCCGGCATATGCCTGTTGATATTTTTCGGTTGAATTTGGTAGCCATGCGATGCGATATCTCGGAAGGGACTCACAATCTCACTGACAAGCGATAACTTGTCCCTCGAGTATTATGCAAAATGCTATATACTCTGGTCTTAAATAGTTATCATTCTAAAAATTAATATGGTTTCTAAAACTCAACTTTGACCATTAATTTCTATTGTAATATATTTTTAAAATCCAATAAAATTATAATATTGTGAAAGTACATTTCGAGACGAATCTACCCATATGATTTTTATGCATCCAATCTAAATATTTAAAAAGATATCAATAGCTAAAGTTTCAAAAGTTTGACCGCACACATCCCAAACTGACAAGTTTTTGTGAACCGAAGGGGTAACTGAACTTTAAAATCTTTAGTGATTTCAGCCGAGTTTTTACCACATGAATGTGCTTAAAAGATTTGTGTGCGAGGCGTAGCCTTTGATAATCTCGCTAGCGATCTTACCCCAAATTTATTATTAACAGTGCTAGAGGTTGCGAGCCCGCAATGACAATGACACGGAGGAGGTGCTAAGGGAAGCAATGTGAGAAAGTGTGTTTCGGCTAGAGAGGGGAGAGTTGAAGGTGGATGCAAATGGGATAGAGGGAGAGACCTAGGACATCCAATGGTTCAAAAATATTTGATTGTCTCCATTAAATTTTTGACTTAGTTGACTATAGATTTAGTATAAACTAATAAAACTATACGAACATATTATTTTGGTATGATTGTATTTTACATAATCAATAAGACGATGTCTTAAATAAAATCCACACATGTACCAGTACGAATTTTGCATAGAAGAAAATCAATTGGCTAAAGTGGTAAAATGACGAGCAATGAAACGGTGGATACCTACACATGTGAGCCTCGGCCGTAATTAATTGGCATATGAGTTCTAATTATTTGCGAACAAATTCAGGCTAATATATCCTGCTAACCATACCATGGCAGGAGGGAGTTTACCACATTCAAACAAAACCTAAATGTTCCAATTCAACTAGCCAGGGCCACGCGCTACGCTGCGTCATGTGAAATTTGGGAAATTCGATCGCGCGACGCTGCGCCGACGGATATTTCTGGAAAAGACTTGTGTAATTTTGGTTTTTTTGGTTTTTTTTTAAAATAGGCTTTTTTGGCGTAATTCCGGTTTTCTTGATTTTTTTTTAAAAGTGAGTCACGAGGACCCGCTGGCGAATCGGTGGATTGCTATAAACCGTCGCTGAATCTGTTTTTTTTTTGGGAAATAAACATATTTTTGGTTTTTTTTTCGTAATTTCGATTTCCTTATTTTTTTTTCAAAAAGGGTCACCATTACCCATTGGCGAATCTGTGGACTGTTATAAATCGTCGGCGAATCCGTGATTTTTTTTTTAAGAAAACCGCGAAGCGACTTAAACGTATTCCTGTACGCAAAACGCGAAGGGACCTAAATGTAATTTCATTTTTTTTTGGTCCTTTTGGCTACAAACCGATCGAATGAGCTAAACGTGATTTCGAATTTTTCAGAGGAATTTTTCGCGAATTCGATGACGTGGCGCCCTTGCTTGCGCGCTGGCGCGGACGGATATTTCTGGAAAAGATTTGTGTAATTTCAGTTTTTTTGGGTTTTTTTTTAAATAGACCTTTTTTGGCGTAATTCAGGTTTTCTTGATTTTTTTAAAAAATGGGTCGCGATGACCCGCTGGCGAATCGGTGGATTGGTATAAACCGTCGGTGAATCTGCTTTTTTTGTTTTTTTTAGGAAATAAACATAGTTTTTTTTTTGCGTAATTTTGATTTCCTTGTTTTTTTTAAAAAAAGGGTCATCATGATCCGTTGGCGAATCTGTGGACTGCTATAAATCGTCAGCGAATCCATGGGTTTTTTTGGAGGAAACCGCGAAGGGACTTAAACGTATTCCTATTTTTCTTCGGGTCCAATATGCTAAAAACCGATTCCTTGAGATGTAAACGCAATTTCATTTTTTCTGGGGTCTGCTCTGCAAAAAAACTGCCGGGAGGACCTGAACGCAAACTGCGGAGGAAAGTAAACGTAATTTCATTTTTTTGGTCCTTTCGGCTAAAAACCGATCGAATGATCTAAACGCGATTTCGAATTTTTCGAAGGACTTTTTCACGAAATCGATGATGTGGCGCCTTTGCCTGCACGTAAAACCTCTCATTACAAGGATAGTATGTACATATACATATACATATACATATACATATACATATATATATATATATATATATATATATATATATATATATATATATATATATATATATATATATATATATATATATATATATGAAGTAAAATGAGGCACCATGATTTCAAATGCTGAATTCAAACCATATTCGAGTAAATTTTTCAAAAATTTCAGTTTTAGGGTATATACCCATCTATAACAATTCAAATGAAACACATACCTTTGAAAAAATATACTCAAATTCAAAGATTTTGAACAAGTTTGAATCACATGTTTTGCTGATATATATAAAATCAGCGCATACCTATAACCAAACTATCATTAAAAAGGGAAAGTCTAGTTTTAAACTCGAGCTAGTTAGTAAACTGGTTAAACTCATCATTCTAAAAAATTCATATGAAAATACATAGAGAAAATATCTTTTTTAGATCATAGTGTCCAAACACCATAATGCCTTAGGTAGTTATACTATATATATATATATATATATATATATATATATATATATTGAACCTTGATATGCTTCGCAAAACCCTGTATAAGCTGGAGTCTAACTGCAAATATTTATATATATATTTTGGACCTTTGATATGCTTCGCAAAACCCTGTAGAAGCTGGAGTCTAACTGCAAACCCATCTGGTCAGTCTCTGGGCAAAAAAAATTGTGACAAACTCGTCGTACGCATAGCAATGCACGCAACAAAAGATTGATCGCACTACGCACCGACGGCGTTAGCCGGCGTTTAACGGCCACCAAACTCGGCGTCGTCTCCTCGTCTGGCTTTTTCCTCCCCGGAATTGCGTGGTGGGGACGGACTCTGCAACCGCCTCACCTCCTCCACCACCGCATCCGCCGCCCTCGGGGCCGTAGCCTCACGGGACTCTTCCTCCTCCCCGCCTATAAATCCCCACCCCCTCCTCTCCTCCTCACCACACATCCAATCCCCTCAATCCCATCTTCCCCACAAAAATCTCCGAGCGATCGAAGCGGAGGCTCTTCCAATCCTCAAGGTACGCGAGCTTTCGATCGATCGATCCCTCTCGATTCTGCCTTCTCCTCCTCTTTGTGTTGTATAATCTGTGGTAGATGTGTGCGGGTTGGGACGGCTAAACGTGCCTATTCCTGCTCGAGTTTCTCATAATCTGTTGTGGACTTGCTGGTTTGGGATTGAGATTTTGCGATGTAGATCAGTGTTGCTCGTTGTGTTAGCGTTCTACGACCCGGTTGGTTCCGATCTAGCTGTGCGGCGCAAGGATTGCGATCTTATCAACCGATTCATTTGGGTTTGGTTCGTTTTTTGTTGATCCGCGTGACGGTGCATGGATATTTCCTCTGATTACTGTTGTTTCGGTTCATCTAGGGTGCAGTTCAGGGTGATTCCGCTCGATTGTTGATTAATATGGGTTATTCTCCTCTAGATTTCTTATTCCCTAGTGCTCAGGTTGCGTTCGGTTACGCCTACGCCTGATCCCATCAACAGATACATGTCTTCGCTAATTTATTTGTTCATCCGCTCGGTGGCTCATCTAGATTTTGTATTCCAACTGCTTATCTCTGTATTAGCTCAACGAGGTTAAGGGTTGGTGTTGATAGGTCTGCTAATATTTTTGGGTTAAAATTTAGCACTATTCTGTGTAAAACATGATAAGATGAGTCGTTTGTTTCAACTTCTTCGTATTATGATGTTGATTTTTTTTGTTTTTGTTTCAGATTTCATCACCCTTAGATTGTGGCCTTCTGATTCATCTAATGTTTGCCATTGAAAATTTCTGTTTATGGTCGCTTATTCTGAATTTGGTGTACTTTGTTTGTACAGATGCAGATCTTTGTGAAAACCCTCACCGGAAAGACCATCACCCTCGAGGTTGAGTCCTCGGACACCATTGACAACGTCAAGGCTAAAATCCAGGACAAGGAGGGCATCCCTCCGGACCAGCAGCGTCTCATCTTTGCCGGCAAGCAGCTGGAGGATGGCCGCACCCTTGCCGACTATAACATCCAGAAGGAGTCGACCCTCCACCTCGTGCTCAGGCTCCGGGGAGGCATGCAGATCTTCGTCAAGACCCTCACTGGCAAGACCATCACGCTCGAGGTCGAGTCCTCGGACACGATCGACAACGTGAAGGCTAAGATCCAGGACAAGGAGGGCATCCCCCCGGACCAGCAGCGTCTCATCTTCGCCGGCAAGCAGCTCGAGGACGGCCGCACCCTTGCCGACTATAACATCCAGAAGGAGTCGACCCTCCACCTCGTGCTCAGGCTCAGGGGAGGCATGCAGATCTTCGTCAAGACCCTCACTGGCAAGACCATCACGCTCGAGGTCGAGTCCTCGGACACGATCGACAACGTGAAGGCCAAGATCCAGGACAAGGAGGGCATCCCCCCGGACCAGCAGCGTCTCATCTTCGCCGGCAAGCAGCTCGAGGACGGCCGCACTCTTGCCGACTATAACATCCAGAAGGAGTCGACCCTCCACCTCGTGCTCAGGCTCAGGGGAGGCATGCAGATCTTCGTCAAGACCCTCACTGGCAAGACCATCACGCTTGAGGTCGAGTCCTCGGACACGATCGACAACGTGAAGGCCAAGATCCAGGACAAGGAGGGCATCCCCCCGGACCAGCAGCGTCTCATCTTCGCCGGCAAGCAGCTCGAGGACGGCCGCACTCTTGCCGACTATAACATCCAGAAGGAGTCGACCCTCCACCTCGTGCTCAGGCTCAGGGGAGGCATGCAGATCTTCGTCAAGACCCTCACCGGGAAGACGATCACTCTTGAGGTCGAGTCCTCGGACACGATTGACAACGTGAAGGCCAAGATCCAGGACAAGGAGGGCATCCCCCCAGACCAGCAGCGTCTCATCTTCGCCGGCAAGCAGCTTGAGGATGGTCGTACCCTTGCTGACTACAACATTCAGAAGGAGTCCACCCTCCACCTGGTGCTCCGCCTCCGTGGTGGTATGCAGATCTTTGTGAAGACCTTGACCGGCAAGACTATAACCCTGGAGGTTGAATCGTCCGACACCATCGACAATGTGAAGGCGAAGATCCAGGACAAGGAGGGTATCCCTCCGGACCAGCAGCGTCTTATCTTTGCTGGCAAGCAGCTTGAGGATGGCCGCACTCTTGCGGATTACAACATCCAAAAGGAGTCTACCCTTCACTTGGTGCTCCGCCTCCGTGGTGGCCAGTAAGTCTTCGGCCATGGAGCTGCTGCTGTCCCTGGGTTCACAAGTCTGTTGCCTCCGGTGCCCTCCAATGGAGTTGTCTGCGTGTCTGGTCCGTGTCCTTTTAATCTGAATTGTGTCTACCCGTGCGTTGTTTACCTGTAACGTGAGTCATATGTCTATGTTTCGTCGTCTGCAAACGTTTGCTGCGGTGCAGTAGCTTGGATGAACTATAATGAATAAGCGAACCCTGAACTTTTGTGTGCAAATTCTCTCTTTCTAGCCTCTGTTATGTTCTTTTTTACTCTGCTGTTCTTAAATATTAATGCTATTGATCTGATTTTGGAATACGTTTGCTTTTATGTTGCTTGTTTTCTGCTGTTCTTGTTTAAGCTTAGGTTTTGCTCAAGCATCTTTTATGATTTTGGAGTGCTTTTCGATTATGTCAGATGCTCTGATTTTGGACTGCTGGATTGGTGTGCGTGTTGGGAATAATACCACACTGCTAACATTTCACAGAAGCTCTATCGCGCATAGGCTCTGTTTGGAACGTTTCTTCTCTATAGAAGAGTAGGAAGAAAATTATTTCCTCTTGACAACTATAAAATCTCAAATCCTATCTCTTACCCTCGTTCTCAACCCGCATCCAACACTAAACCTCTTTAGCTGAGCCGTAAAACGGTCCCTTTCAATGCCTTCGTCGTCTATGGTGCCTCCTTTACCTCCCTCGATGCCTTCATTGTCTATTGCCTCGTCGTACCATCCACACTCCTCGCCTACCGCTGCAAGCCCAGCCCACCCTAACTTGTCTAATTGCTAGCAACAAAGGATCCAATAGCAGTATTCAGAACTTTGTTGAGATGGCTGTTAATTGAAACAAGATGCTCTCTATATTTGACCTCAGCATTGTTTACCCTTTTTTTCTCTTAGGATTACCACTATATACTTATTTATCAGCTATGTTATAATGTTTAGTGCATTTAGATTGGTACAAACTATAAACAACTGTTCCATCTTTTCTTCTCTACTTTTTATGCCATTGTCCAATATTTACAATACCGAGAGAATACTCCAGTCTCCTAAACTAGGTAGCACTTGTATTCTCTGCTGGTTACATGCTAACTATTAACTGTTATGCTACTTCTAAGTTCCTGAATTTCATACAGTTTTGTTAGTTGTGCTAAAACGGCTGCTTTTAAGCTACAATATCTAATGTGCTCTGCTCCTTTTTCGAGACTCATGGAATAGTGATTTCTTTTACAGCTACAACGCAAAATTCTGATGGAACAAAATGTATCTTAGGTGCTTACCATGCACTGTTATAGGCTGTCAGTTTTGGGGATTCCCGATGATTCTCTCCTCCAGCATCGCGTGATACTCAAACGGTATCACAGCCTACTGTGCTGCAGCTGCCCTCCATTCCTGCCCGGGGGAGGAACATGGAAACGGCGATGGGGCGAGCAAAGATTGGGACTTGAGATGGGGGTGCTATCAAGACTGATTGGATACATCACCGTGTGAAACAGAACTCATCCATATTTATGACTATATAATGTACCGTGCACATATATTAGATACAATCTGTGTATATTTAGTGCTTTGACCGAGAACAGTTGTGAAATGGTTCAAATTGTGCCCGCACTAAGTTAACGGTTGCTTGATGCCAATGTTTTCTCATGCTTTTCCTGTTTCACACCGAGTTGCACAACTAGACATAGTGATGACTGAATTGGCTATGTACTACTTTAAAATTCATACATTGCTACTTTGGAGGCAATAGGTGTTACTGCATCAATGTTAGAGCTTTTCTAATTCGTTGCTAGCCATGCATTGTATTTTTTTGTTGCAGCTTAACTGCAAAGATGTTTGGTTCTATTCATTGGATTGCTCAACTATGTTGGAGGTCGCATTTTTTTCTGTATCTAGGAACAATGGTGCACATGGATATAACTTTTGTAGGTGGCTTGTTTACTTCAGACATGGGGTGTTTGTAGTAGTTGGCTAGTTGCCCTTACATTATTATATCTTTCAGTCCAAGATTTATTCATTGTTTACTAAAAATTCTTATACAAAATATTTTTTGAACATATTTTCTTCATTTGTAGGGTAACCATGTTGTTCTGATGTCTAACCATGGACAACCAGATTGAGCTAACTTATTGGCTTGCTGCTTCCAAGCTGTCAGTGGATTAGCGAAAACGCAATAAGACAATTCTTCCATTATGCTCTTATTAAGTTCCTTATGAATTATTTTGCTTTTCTCATAGATAAGTACCCTGCCTGATTACGTTTTGAATTCCTCTTCATGCTCAAGGAAAATTACCTGACCTTAAGTAGAATAGCACCGTAGATTTTCTTTGTTAATCACTAATGCTTAAACTAGACTTCTCATGCATGCTATACACTAGCTCCTGATAAGCAGATTGGTGTAAGGCTTCAAAGCTGTGAAATCCTAAACAGGCAGGCTATACCTAGCCAAGTTGCAGTATTTAGGAAGACCGCATATATTCTTCTCAGTATGGTGGGATGTAATACGAACTGAGTTGTTTAGGTGAAGGTTGTAGCTTAAAAGAAAGTCTCTTTGGATCTTACTTTCGTCTCATATTGTTATGGATTGAGATATACAATACAACCTCAGTTAGTTTAGCAACTGCTTTGCTGGATCTTGTGGCTTGCTCAGAGATAACATGTCTATGTCGTTTTGTGATCTCTATCTTTCGCTTTCTTTTTTGATCTTGTGCCTTATGGATACAAACGACGACAGCTAATAGGAAGAAAAAAAAGACCGTGTAATGATGTCTCTGTTTATTCATCTTTTTTTTTGTTGCAGCTGCAAAGACTTGTCAGGCAGCTTTATACCAAAAGTTCTCTGTGATAGTTATGCTACAGGCATTTGGTGGTCAAGTTATTCTATTTAAGTTGTTAGGTGAAAATATGTTAGGATAAAATTCTATGCTTTACCAATTAGCACGAGTTGATCATGTGCATAGCTCCTGCGTTCTTCCAGAGCAGCAAACACTAGGCTGCTTCTTTTCCAACAACCAGCCCTGTCTATTGTAAAAAATTATGGATATATGGCGGTATGGCCATCGTTTATTTTAAGTCTTAACATGTACTAAATTTCAATATATGTTCACATATTGGTTTATATGATTGGTCATGCATCATATTTCTACTGTCCATTGATGCAACTTTTTGCAAAATAATGATGTTTATTTGCTTTTCAGTGTTTTTTTATAACTGGCGCGCAGCATAGTGCACGTAATCATTCTAGTTTATATGGTGGTTGATGATCTTTCAAAACAATGAATAGATCGTAGTACTTGGTTACTGACGAAGTTTTGCTGCTGCTGTGGTACAGCAGCTTCCTAACTTTGTGTGTAATTTGTCTGTTTCTAGCTTTCGGATATATTTGTAAGTGGCTTGTTCTTCGGATTAAGCTAAGAACTCGGCAAAATTATTACTCGATGTCATACAGTTTTCAAGCATCTTTGTTGACAGAGAGAACTGATTTCCTGGCTTTTGGGCGTCGCGGCTTTGCAAGATGCAAGACCGTTACTTGGCTCAGTCTGACGTTACCGTGCGCTCCGTGGGAATGCGCCATCCTGAAGACAAGACGAGAATTGTGCCCCAACTTCCAAGTGGAGAATGAATAGATGGATGTTTGCAGATTGAGCTTGTTTTTTTTTTTCGGATTAGTCTACTGCACATATATTCGTAAATTTGGTTTTCTCTCCTACCACGGAAAACACAATAGGCAATACTTGGCCTCTTTCACGTCTGAGGAGTGCGGAAGTTCATCGGCGCTGTGGCAGGGCGAGAGACAGTGGGAGAAGGCACTGCCGTGTCCAGGTAGTGTGGAAGGGATTCTGCTACGGTGGGCCATGCGTTGCTCTCGTGGTCGATCGAGCTCCTGGGCCCGGACGCCCGGTGACCTTCTGCGCTCGTTGGATACAACAAGGATAGTCTGCCGTGTCTTTCACGATTGGGGAGGGAAACTAAATTTGTAAATGTATATGTGGAGAACTAGATTTGTAAAAAAAAGAGGCACATAAGGTTACATGAGCGATGATTTTGAAGATTCATCATCTTCCAAATCTTTTGTGTATCAAACTGGTGTGTTTATTAGTGCCCTCTAGAACGGCTGAAACAAAACTGATGGATAGGCCACCATGCGACGCCAGGTCTCGTTAGGCGCCGCTGGTGACGCTGCCGGTGAAGATCTCGATGGTGTCGCCGTTCTTCACCTCGTGCCATCGCAGCGTGCGGTCCTCCTCCATGACGTTCTGCTTGTAGACGAAGAAGTAGCCGTCGCGCTCTGGTAGGCGGAGGTGCGCCGCCGCCGTCTGGAGCTCCCGCCGCAGCTCCTTGACGACGTCCAGGGGGGTCACCTCCACCGCCACCGTCGTCGTGCCCCACTTCACCGTCACCGCTATCCTCTGCTGGTTCTTGGCCGCCAGCGGCTGCCGCAAGATGGCACTGACATCCATCCCGTCGATCGGCGGGTTGTACTCCGCCAGCGCCTTGCCGTCCTCCATCTCCGCCTTGTCGAAGAAGACGGTGGTCCTGGCCGCCGGCAGCGCGCCGTCGGTGCGCTCCTGGAGGAGCTCCTTGAGGCGGGCGACGGTGTCGGAGGCGGGGAGGTCGAGCGCGATGCTGCGGCCGAGGGCGGTGGCGGAGACGATGACGTGGACGGCAGCGGCGGCGGGGGAGGAGTCGTCGGGCGGGACGAGGAGGACGTGGGAGCCGTGGAGGATGGCGTAGTGCCCGGCGTCGCGGCCGTCTTCGAGCTCCCGGCCCTCGAAGAAGAGCCGCTGCGACTCCACGGGGATGCCCTCGTGCTCGAGGACCCTCTCCTTCATCTCCCTCACCGTGGCGAAGTACCACACCTCCACGGTGAACCGGCGGCCCCGCGGCGTCTCGAACGTCACGTCCATATACGGCGGCGTCGCTCCTCACACGTACGCACGCACGCCACTCTCCGATCTTCCTATCGGTCTCACTCTGCTCGTGCTTTTTGTGGTCGGTGGATCATGGAGTGCGAAATGCGCGCATAGTTACGCACGTACGAACACGATCGATCGACATGGGCGCGGCGCGCGCAGAAGAGGAAGCTCGTAAAACGCGCGACGCGAGCGATGTGTGAGTTGTGCATGCGTTCATCCATTGATGCGCGCTTAATGACTCGAGTCGTTTCAACAAATTAATCGCACGAGCACGAGCGCGCGCGTAAAGAATCCCCCGTGGCCCGCGCGCCATTCCAGAACTGGGCCCCATAGATCACTATTTGAAAGTTGCACGCTCACGATACGCGGCATCACGACTCGATCGCCGGCGAAACCTCTCGTTCCGCAGCGGCCAGCGCGGAGTGTCGCCCTGCGGTGCGTGGACGCCGTTAAAAAGTGCAGATCTGGCGTGTGCCACACACACGGCCGGTGTCCACCGCGCGCGGGCCAAACTCACCCGCTGAGCCTCTGCAGCACCCAACTCCGTCTGGCCAGCCCAAACTCGCTCGTTGTGCGGCGCAAACTCATCGGTTCGGGAATTTTTTTCTTTAACATTTATTTTTATTCTTTTTTCAAAACTAGACGTGCGGGCACAAAAATTGCAAATTTGGGCTCCCGTCGCCTGTACATGAGGCGATCGCTCAATGTACGGGCGATCAGTGCCACCTCTAACGGCCACCAACGACCAAAATAACGCCGCAGCAGGTGCCAGCCACCTATCGCCCCATGCACGGGCGACGGCGGGGCAAGAACCAAATTTTTTTTATTTAGTATTTTTCGTAATTATTTTATGCCTTTTTAATATGAATCCCATAACTTTTGCTAGGAGTGTCCAAATGGAATGAAACTTATTTTTAAATTTAAGTTTTGGAATGAGGAATTAGATTATAAAATAAAAATCTATGTGTTGTTTGCAGAAAAATAATTTTATTTCAGTTCGAATGCTAGGCTCTAATTATGGATTGTGAAAGAATTACATTGTGTATTGATCCGTAAATCACGAAATAAATAGAATAAGTTACTACAACCTTATACACTTCATTTCTGCAAAAATATCTAAATATGATTGTATTTTGAATCAAAGATGGCTAGTTTAAACCCTTTATAGCATTCATATTTCAAGTAGTTAGAACAATGTCTAAAGGACCTCAAAATTAGACTGAACCAGTTTTGTTGCATTCTTGGGCTTGCATAGGTTACAATTATGTAAAAATATTTAGATGTCACTTTAGGCTGCACCATTTTATTGTTGTCCGAACATGAAATCGGGTAAACATCAAAATGGCCGTATCTTTCGCAAACGATGGTCAAACTCGATGAAACCAAATGTGATAAACTTAAAATGCTATAACCTATCTTGATGGACAAAAATAACATCATTTGGGATAACTGGAGCAGTAGGACATATCTGAGCCCTCCGAAAATGGAATCGGTTCCCTCTCTAAGGCTAGTTGAGGACAGTGAGCATACACTTGAAGGGTAGGCCTCACTTTTTATTACGGCTTGAAACTAAAAGGAGTACCACGAACAAGGAAAACCAAAGTTAACACCAGACGTCTACTGAGTGCTTCGAGGCCACTTCCCATTCGCCCATGCCTCCGGCGGGGTCTCTCTGGCACACCGCGCCCTCTCTCGTTTCCTCTCTCTCTCGGCCTCCTTCTCCTCCGCTTCCTTCCTACATGCCTCCTCGCGTGCAACATCGCGTTGTTCTTGAAGCCGCCGCGTGAACTCGTCCTGCCAGTTGGCCTGGTCAAGAAGCCGTTGGTCGTCGGGGTTGATCTCCGTATCATACCACTGCTCAAATTCACACAGTGGTGGAGGTGATTGCATGAAACATAAATTAGCAAAGTTTCATTCACAAATATTACGTAAGCCGTACGATTGTTACATGCGGCGATCCTTCAGGCTCTTCTCCGGCGGATCGAAGGCGTAGTTGCGGCACTTCCAATACCTCCTTTTCCAAGTTGGAATTTCCCAAGAGAGGACAAGCCTGCAAGGATCTCCGCACATACACATGGGTGCTACAGCTCCACGAGGTAGGAAGAGATCTTGGTACGCTAAATTGCGCGGGCATGCACTTGCTTCTTCCTTTGCTTTCCCCTTTCCCTTTGCACTTGCACGCCTCGGCATTTTCGATTGATCCTGAATTTTTTTCCTCCCTCCTCTATTCTTTCTTCCTCTCTCGCTGCCGTCTTTGCGAGACCGCTTGTGAGAACGAATGTTATAAAGGGCCGATATCGCCACGGTATGGAGCGATCGCCCCATATTAGGGCGATCGCCCGAACTAGAGGCGATAGGTGCACCGAGGCGTTGGTGTGTTGTCACGTCGTGTGGCATAGGCAGGCAAAACATACATGGATCTGCACAATTTAAAGTGATAAGGCTCTCATGTTACTAACTCAGACAGTTATACAATATGCTGCTGAACATAAAAGCATTACAAAAATACGTCTGTACAACTAGTCAATGACGGCCATGCTTCCTGATCTGGCCCGTGGGGTAGGTGAGTGGCGACGGCGGACGGACGTCCCTCCTAGGCCGGCCCTGCGGCGTAGGCGTAGAGTAGTGTGGCGGCGACGAGGGCGTGTCCTGTGATGGTGCTCCCGAGAGCTGAGAGGGGGCGAGGTAGTCGGTCGAAAGGTACTCCTCCAGGTCAAACTCGACGTCCGCAGGGTCATCGAAACCACCCTGGGGTCCTGCTGGGGCGCGAGACGACGAGGGAGCCTCCGCAGCCCACTGTCCCCACTGCTGCTGCGTGGGAGCGTAACGAGGAACCGGCGGAGTAGGGCGAGACGAGGAAGGAGCCTCCCCAGCCCACTGTCTCCACTGCAGCTGCGTGGGAGGTGCACGAGGCACCGGCGGGGTAGGGCGAGGTGCTGGGTCGCGGGGACGTGGTGTGCTGCGTCCGCCGACGTCTCCGCGCCCCCGACAGGTGGCCAAGCGACCCAACCGCCTCATCCTATCAAGGACCCGATCCCAAGCTGTCTCGGCCTCAGCGGTGGTCACCTGTATGCCCGTCCGAAGGCGCGCCAACATGGAGATAGCCTCCACCTCAACCTCCCCGACGAGATGTGCCTGCATGTAACGTCAGATTGTTATTACATAATTTATATGAAAAAGACGTGCCCATGTAGCTTCGATTGCGACACTTACCGAGGAGTTGTCCCTCTGGGACATCTGTGAAGGGTACGTGTCCGTCACCGATGCCTGCCGTGCGACATACGGTGCTGGTGTGTACCCCACCCTGAGGCGAGTGCGCGGGGCGAACCACTCTATGTACTCATCGCACATGTCAGGGTTGTACGGCCGGGTCTCGGTGACCCTCTCGTCCAGTGCGGCGTCCCACTGCACCGCCCATGGCTGCATACGGTGCGCGAACTGAGTGCCCACTGCAGCACCCATCCGGGTCATCCTGCAATACAAAAATATCAGGCCTGTCAATAACAATTGCCAGCTTCACTCTTTCAAGAAACCAGTACCAGCTCTCCGTATTTTCCCCCTCCACGAATGCCAATGCAACCGGTAGAACCTGGTTGTTGGCATCCACCGCAATCGCAGTTAGAATCTAGCCTTTGTACTTTTCCGTGAGGAATGTGCCGTCCATGCAAAGGACTGGGCGACAATGCCGGAACGCATTTATGCATACGCCCAGGACGAAGAATGCACGCTGCAATACCCACTTACCCGCGCATGCACCACCCGCAGGGAACTCCGCAAGGTCGACGGATGTACCGGGGTTCCTACGTGCGATTGCCCTGAGCAAGTGGGGAATATTCTCGTAGGAAGCCTCGTACGTCCCGAACCGTATTTCCAGAGCTGTCCTTTTCGCTCTCCATGCCTTTCCGTAGCTAATCTTGTACTGAAACCTCTCCTCCACGGCTGTGATAATAGATCGAGGCTGCAGGTGGAGATTGTCCATGATCTGACCATAAAACACATTTGCCACCCAAGTGGACGACAGATTGCGGTGTCCCTGCTCCGCTTCTTCCAGCTCGCAGTTATGTTCAATCACTATGGAGTATTTCCAGTAGTCCTTCCACTTCCCCTGGTATGCATGCACCCGCCATGGGCACGAATCAACTACGCACTTCACGTCGTACTCCTTCTTGCTGGACTTCACTACCCTGAATTGCCGCCGTAGAGACATTGCCCAGTACTTCACCGCATCCATCACAGCCTCCTTGTCTTTATATATGGCCCCCTCCATCACCTCGTTCTCACGATACTCTCATGCATCAACGTTACCTTCATTCATTGTTAGGTCTTCGAAACTGTAATTGCTCCACGCACCAGGGATAGGCACCTCAGGAGCATTGTCCTCCTCGTCTGAGTGCTCACCATCGGAGACTTCCTCATCCGCACGGTCCTCCTCTTCCATCAGGTGAACTATGAACTCCACCTCCTCCCCCTCGTCGGCCACCCCTCTCGCCTCCACTACTGTCTCCTCTGCCCCCCCGATCCCTTCACCACCGCCAGTCTCGTGCTCCTGGTCTCCGGCCTCCTCGCCACCTTCCTCTTCGCGTCCTTCCACATTTGACGTCCCCTCGCCCGTAATGTCCGCCCCGACATCATGAACTTGCGACACCGATGGAGCTACCGGGTAGCACTGTACCAACAACATGAGCGGCCAACCCCGCTCTACGGTAAAACCAACATAACTCCTCCATGTTGATGTCGAGTTAATAGGAATCAACTCTCCGTAAAAACAGTCTTGCGCACGGCTCACTCATCGCTCGAGCCGCAAGAAATCAACGATCTGGGCATCCAAACTGAACATCCGAGACATCCACTCCAACAAACCCCTGTATGTCCTATCGCTCGGTCTGCCTATGCTCCATACGACTCTTGAAAATGATGATAAATCCACCCCATCCGCCCCCTGTGCTATCTCCCCATCTCCATAAAATATTTGGAAATACAATTTCTCCGACATGCTGCAACGTCCGACGAAAAAATATTACTCTAAAATACAATCTACAAAACGTACATGGATCGTACTACAAAATTATTTACATTGCCTAATACATTATTTACATAATAAAATTAGTAATACACAACCCTAATAAATTAAATTTCTAAATATTGCCTATAGTTTCTACTGAACTAAATTTCTACATACAAAATACTACATTAAATTTGCATATACTGAAATACTACACTAAGTTTCTAAATACTAGATATTACATACTATATTAAATTTCTAAATATTAACTGCTACATTAAATTTCACGAGAACTATACGATTCTAAAATTTCTAAACACTACACAATCCTAAAATTTCTAAATACTACAACAAATTCCTAAATATTAAATGATACTTTAACTACGCAACCTATAATAAAATTCCTAAAGATAACTCTACAAAAAAAATCAGAAATTTACCTTTTTTTCTTCTTTTTTTTCTCTTCTCTCTTTCTTTCTTTCTTTCTTCTCTTCTTTCTTCTTTCTCTGCCTGCGCTCGGCCCCTTCTTTCTCTGCCTGCGCTCGGCCGAATGGAGGAGCTGGCTTTAAAGGCCCTGGTCGCCCCTACATGGGCGATCGCCCATGTAGGGGGCGATAGCTGCTAAATTCCGATTTTGCTCCCATGTGGCCGTTAGTTCGCCGTGAGGAAGGGCACCAATCGCCTGTGTATGGAGCGATCGCCCATACACGGGCGACGGGCACCTACTTTTGCAATATTTCACTCCGGCGCTTAGTTCTGAAGAAAACATTAAGAATAAATATTAAATAAAAAAATTCTAGGTTCGATCGCGGTCGGTTTCGCGACGTACTGAGCGCGTCCAGGATTTGCCACTGGGAGAAACTTGTTTTCCCCTGCAAAGTTTCAGAGCTCCTTCGTGTCGTGCACGTTGTTTACTTACCAATTACCATTATATCTTCTTCTTTTCGTAGTGCTTCTTCCGAGCGCAGGACAACGTATCTTAAGTTCAATGGAATTGCTATAAATGTCCTATATATTGCATCGGACGCCCACTCCAGCCATAGTCTCTTCTCCAACAAGTGAGACATAGTACCAAGGCAAAACTTCTCTTTCCCGCTCCTATTTCTCTCTCATTCCATGTCTCTCTCTCCGTAGCCGCGTTTGGCAGGGAGTTCAGGTACTCCTCTTCCTCTCTCCCTCTCGCCACTCACAGCCGTGGCCGGAGCCCCGTATGGATGCCCTCCCCTTTTCGAGGCTGCTCTCGCTTGAGCTCACGAGTGCTACCTAGGCTAATCACGCTCCATCGTAGGCGGCCATGGACTCCATGAGCGTCGTGGGCATGGTTGATGAAGAAGAAAATGGCCATCGCCTTACGGAGATGTGACATGTTGCAATAGGTTGTTCAAAATGTTGCAGCTCACTTTTTTCAATATTGCAAGAAGTGTTTTTGTTTGTTGTAATGTGTATTTTCTCAGATTTAGTACCAAAATATTTTTCTTGTTGTAGTTGAAGATTTATTTCTTGTAGAAGAGTTCTTTCCTGTTGCAAAAGGTTATTTATTTTGTTGCCTATTTTCTGTTGCAATGGATTGCGAATCAGATTATTTTGAGATATTGCACTGGGTATTTTTGATTGTTGCATGTGCATATCTAAAATGCTGTGGGGTTGTAACATCGTTTTTCATATATGCAATTTGTTAATTTTGAATATCTTTACGCTATTTTTTAAAATAGGTTGGCCAATACTAATTTAGGCATCTAATACTACTTAATTTTGTCTAAGTTATTGAGAGTCATTTTTTCAAATCTTTCCTCGGTATTGCTTGTGTGTTTTCACAATATTACACGTGTTGTCATGAATTGTTGCATGCGTTGAAGAAATTTGTTGCACTATTTTCGGGAGCGTATGATAGGAACGTTCCTATCGTACATATGGGTACTAGTGTCTCCTCATTTTCTACCAATGAAGGCTTTTCCTTCACCAGCTCTATAGGGGCGGTCTCACAGGGTTTGTAACTACTTCTCTTGCTACGGGTCATTTATCTAGCCAACACATAGATCCAGCTCTACCCAAACTTTTTTGGTTTACCCTAACATTACTACTACTACGTACTGTTGCTAAGCAATTTTGAGATACCAAAGAGACCTTCTAAGATGGTAATCTTAAAGTGTCCGATCTAACCTCTTTCCTTCCATGTGTGATATCTATGTTACGTATGGCTATATCTACGGGTATTTCTCATATATAGTATCACGTCGGCTTTAACCCGTAGCAAAGGCAGGCGCGAGGGTTGAGCTCTAATTAATAACCACCAAAACAACGAATTAAGAGCTTGTTTGGCCTTCCTCCCTCTCATGCATGTTGCATGGAACAGCTGCTAGCTGCAGGTTTCATTGGATCTGCACAGTGCTCTACGGAAACGATAGATGGGAATGTAGCAACCAACTTAATTGGTGTCTCAAAAAATGAATGTCTCGTCGTACACACGGTGGAAACATGTCTTCTTTTTCTCACATGTGTACACATACCTGCTGCAAGAGCATCGATATTTCATCGTCGTCATATGTATAACTAATCCACGAGTCCACTTACTACGTAATAAAGAACCATATCTATCATTAGAATGGTACCTTTTCTGGAAACTAGATAGTTAATCACCAACTAGCGGTATCAACTATTGAGCACTCTGTGAGCGCCATTACAGTTAGAGCGTGTGCCGACGCAAAGGGAGCCACCGAGTTAAACAGATATACTACTACAAAAAGACTTATGTTAGACCCTTTATCACAGATAATTTTTAAAAAACCGTTGTAAGTTCAAGCTCTATTGGTTTTGGTGATTGGTTTAATATTAATGTTTAATCATTGTTTAATGACAAATCTAATCATTATGAGACTAACATGTTTTATTAAGTCTTATTTTTATTAGTCTCATACTTGGATGGAAAATGAAAAACCTAAGGTATGCACTCGTATTCATTCTATTATATATATGCATACTTAGAATTCAAGTTAAAGTATGAACTCTTCCAGTGCTTTAGACCAAATATGTGCATTATGTTTTTAATTCATATATACATGAATGCACACATCTACGGGGAGTTTATAATTTAACTTGATGTTTCAATTGTATTGATCCATGTCCTCTTGTCATACAATATAAAGGATCAAGACCTTGAAACAATCATTTGAGTATATATGACTTGTGTAGTTATATACTCATGTCAATTTAAATAAGTTTAAATTGAGTTCGATTGTCTCTCAATCAATCAAAGAACATTTCATCATGTGTTGATGGTGTTTCCTTGTTGATTAAAGACAAGCGAAAAGTTCTTGAGTATAATGAAGCATTAGTTGCATCAAAGTACTCAAGACACAATTAATCATTCAAATTGATTAGGGTTGTGCTCAATCGATCTTGGAGGCATCCATTATGTGTTAATGGAGTGCGGTGATGATTGAGACAACCGTGTTTGTTGGACTAACATCTTCCATGAGTTGTGAAGTAGGTTAAGTCCAAGATGATGAAGAATCGGGAAGAAGAAGTCATCATGTGTTGATGAGCTTCAAGAGGTGATCCCGAAGTGAAGAGAAGGAAGGGCTAGAGAAGGTTCATCATGCGTTGATGACCAAGAAGAAGAAGAAGAGGTGATCCTGGAGAGAAGATGATTGGAAATCATAAAAGCTCCAAGTGGATCAAGTGTGGCAAAGGTATAACTAGCTAGGGCTAAGGATGTGTTCCTAGTCTTTTACCGGTCTCCGTGTTTGGTTGTGAGACCGGGTTGCTTGTTAGGTGCCGTACTATTAAGAGGGGTTGAGTCTTTTAGCTTGAGCTTCATCATGTGTTGATGAACTCGATCCGGTTCACTCTAGCTCACTCTCTTGTTTGATGTTTGTATGAAGCTAACCATTTGGCATGTGTTGCAAATTGGTGAAGCTTATGCATTGGATTCTGTATGAGCAAAGTATTTGCATGTGTTGCAAATAAGGGTGCTCATACTTGCATCTTATTTGAATCTTATTTGATTTGGTTTTTGCTTTGAGCTAAGTTTTGCATGTGTCGCAAAAGGAGAGAGCTCAAGCAATTTGGTTTAGAGTGGTTGCATGGAGTTAGAGATTTGCATGTGTTGCAAATAGAGAACTCATGCACTTATATTTGTTGTGGTTGCTTGCATGGTGCTAGAGATTTGCATGTGTTGCAAATAGAGAGCTCATGTTTTGGTATTGCTTGGAGCTAGGTTTTTGCATGTATTGCAAAGAACAATGCTCAAGCATAAAATTGTTTAATGTGTATTTGCAAGTTCGTTGTGAATAAACCGAGGTCTATGGGTCCTAATCCCTAGAGCATGTGAGTAGGGCTTGCAACGGTGTTTGCAAGTTGACTGGTCTTGTGTTGACCTTCACATGGCTAGGGGGATTAATCTCATAGACTCGAGTTTGATTTGCTTAATACGTTTTGCAAATAGATCTTGAGTTGTTTACGAAATGTGTTTTCGTTAGTTGGATTTGTTATTTGCAAATGTGTTTTGCAAATGAACTTTAGATTATGGGTTCCGATCCTCAAGCATGTGAATAGGGTTTGCAAATGTGTTTTGCAAATTGACTTGATCATGTGTTGATCATCACATGGCTAAGAGGATTGATCTCATAAGTTCTTGGTTTATTGGCAAATGTGTTTTGCAAATAAGTTGTGTTAATGAGATTCTTTGGAGTATGTGATTAACATATGCAAATGTGTTTTGCATAGTGTTGTGATCATGTGTTGATCCTCACATAGCTCAAAGAATTTATCTTGAATGGTTTGGAGAAAAGTTTTTGTGAAAAATGTGTTTTCTCCACGAGGCCGGTCGTCATCGCCCTTGTAAGGCCGTAGCACGGGTCCGGTGCTACTCATAGCTTAGCGGTAGCACCAAGGTCCGTGCTACCGCTCTCTAGCCGTGTGGAATTTCCAGAGGGGTGTTTTGGGCGATCAGGTGGTCCGTGCTACCGCCATGGTAGGCGTAGCACCGGAGGTCCGGTGCAACCGCTCCTCCGCCGGTGTGAAAATCCGGAGGAGGTGTTTTGAGTTCGGCCGAGGCCGGTGCAACCGGGTTGAAGGCCGGTGCTACCCCGAGCGGTAGCACCGCTCCCGGGCTGGCCGGTGCTACCGGAAATCCTCAGAAGCTAGTTTTGTAGCCGTTGGCGAGGGCGGTGCTACCGGTCCTAGTAGGGCGGTAGCACCGGGAATTCTGGTTTTGTCCAGAATTACCCCCCAACGGCTAGTTTTGGCTTGGAGGCTATAAAAGGAGGCCTTGGGGGGCAAGGGCACAAGGTTGGCTGTGTGCTAGAGCATTTGGGTGTTTATAGGAGTTGTGTGCATGTGTTGCCTTCTCCCATTTGTTTCTTGAGCTAGTGTGAGCCTCTAATTGCATGTGTTACAATTAGGAGAGGATTGAGAGTCTCTTGTGCATGTGTTGCACTTGAGTAGGATCCTTGTGCATGTGTTGCACTTGGTGATCACCGGAAGCACATATGTTGTGCTTGGTGAAGTTCAAGCGAGAGGATTTGGCTTGTTACACTTGGAGGTTGCCGACTCCTAGACGGCGTAGAGCGTCGTGCGCGGGAGCTCTCAAGGTTGTGAGAAGCCCCGGCGAAGTTTGTGAAGGTTCGGGTTGAGCCTACGCGAAAGCGTGAAAAACCACATCTAGTGGATTCGAGGTGGGTGCTCAATTCGTGGAGCCGATCCAATGTGTTTGGGCTAACCTCAACGTGGACTAGGGAGACCGGCAAGTCTCCGATCACCACGGTAAAAGTATTGTGTCTCTTGTGCTTGCCTTGTTCTCTTTATTTGTATTCAAGCAATTTACATTCATAGAATTAAATTGATTGATTGCTTGTCTTTAGAATTGCTTTTTGTTAGAGACATAATTAGTTAGTACACATAGTGAGCCTAGTTGATTTAAGCTTTAATTGTCAAAACCTTAGTTTATCGCTTCCGTATTATTATTGATAGGTTTTGGCATAGGGGTAATTAGGGGTGAATTGCTTTGTAGAAATTAGAAAGAGAAAGTTTTTTTTAAAAAGCCGCCTATTCACCCCCCTCTAGTCGGCATCCTCGACCTTACAAGTGGTATCAGAGCTTGGTCTCTCATTTTATTAGACTTAACCGTCTAGAGAGTAAGGATGACGACTATAGGATTAGTGCACTACACCGATTCACATATCTTTGATGGCTCAAATTATGTTTCATGGAAGTTATTTATGATATCTCATTTTAAATCCATGAGCCCCAAAATATGGTGGATCGTAGATGTGGGCTTTTCTCTTCGGTTGAATGAATTTGCTCCAACTAAAGGAGAAGAGAAATGCCTACATCTCGACGCTCAAGCTACTAATGCTTTATTTAGTTTTGTGAGCGTAGATGTTTTTAATTCAATTTGCAATCTAAAGAGCGCCATGAAATGTGGATCAAGCTTCAAGAATTATTTGAATTATCCACATCAACAACCGATGATTGCTTTGAGGATAGGACATCGGTAGAAGAAACCTCCACTTCTACCTCAAGTGATGAAGAAACCTCAACCTCCGCCTCAAGTGATGACGAGCAACAAATTCTTTCATCGTTAACTCGTTGCTTCATGGCTAAAGGTAAAATGGAGGTAAGTGATAGTGATGAGGATGATGAGCCCTCCTATGATGAACTTATGAATATGTTAGAGGAGCTCAATAATTATCTTGGGAAGGAGAAAACAAAATATAAAATTTTAAAGCTTGAACATGACTCTCTTCAAAATGATTATAATGTGCTTAAAGAGAATCATGAATCTCTCCTTCTCAAAGAACTCACTAAGCCTAGGGTGGACATAGGAATTACATGTGATTCAATTGATGAAATGCCTTGCTTAAATGTCAATCCTATTATTTCATCAAAAATTGACATGTCCACCTCTTGCAATAATTCAATTGATATACCTTGTTGCCCAAATACAAATATTGCTTCTACTTCCTCTATGTCTTGTGAGACTAATCTTGTAGAGGAAAATAAAGAGCTCAAGGAATAAGTCACTCAATTGAGAAGTGACTTAGAGAAATGCTACAAAGGAAAGGTAACCCTCGACAACATTCTAAGCAATCAACGAGTTGGTTGACAAAGAGGATCGCTACATCTCCAAGAGGGAGAAGAAAATGAAGGGCCACTACGCCTCCGTGCGCCCTCATCAAGTGGAAGTCAAGTCCACACCACCATTGGAGAGGCACACCGGCAAGAAGCAAGTCAAAATGGTCAAGAGAGGGCCAAATAGCGTGACATGCTTCAATTGTCGGAAAGGGACACTTCGTAAGGATTGTCCCAAAGGTACTACTCCTAAGCCCATTATTGTAAATGATCATTATTTGCTTAGGAAAAACAAGAATGGCAATGTGTTTGCCAAGATTGTCAATTCTTCTAAGACTATGCATAATTGTAACAATCAAGTGCTTAGAAGAAATAAATCTAGAAATGTGTTTGCTCAAAAAGCTAGATTTCCCAAGACTAAGAAAAATCATGTTGATCATGTGCTTAGGAAAAATAACAATAGCAAACCATTTACTAGATTTGCTAGATCCTCTAAGTGTTCTCTTTATAATGATCATCATATGCTTAGAAAGGATCAAACTAGAAATGGGTTTGTGAATTTTACTAGACCGCCTAAGCCTTCTCTTTACAATGCAAATAATTCGCTTAGGAGGAATAATAACCTCAAACCCATTGCTAGTCATGTTAGTTCACCTAAGACTATTAATGTTAGGGCCATTTGGGTTCCTAAATCACTTGTGACTAACATTCTTGGACCCAACAAAAATTGGGTACCAAAAAGCGCATAAAAGAATTGTAGGTGCTTAGAGATGCATTGGAAGCTTTGGCTTGATCAAGAATGATTCCATCATGTGCAAAAAGAAGTCAAGCTTGAAGACATTCACATCAATCATGAACCAATGCCATCTCGGGTAACAAGTATTTAAATTGATTCTTATAGCTTCTAGCCTTGTGTAGGTTAAGCTACGTTTTTTAATGAAAATCAATTTAAATTGCTTGCTTATGATTCTTGCTCATGCTTGTTAATTGTATTGATTGAAACCTTGAGCAAGTTTGGGTAGTGGCACATTAAGAGGGAGTGCTAAATCATAACCATGTAAATTACATCCCTATGTGTGCCCATATTTATATAAGTGCTAATATATATTTTCAAAATGAAGCCATTTAGTCAAAAGTCAAAATTTTGTATACTATTAGTAATCTTTTGAAAACTAGTTCAAAAATGTATACAAATGCTTTCAAAAGGTTTTCCAATAGTTTTGGCTTCACAAAAATCTATTTTACAAAGAAAATGAGTTTCATGCCTAAAATCAAGTTTCTAGTTTCTTGTTTTGGATTTAAACTTATAACTTTCATAGAATTAAATGTAAAATGATTTTGAAAATAATTCCAAAACGAAAACCTAGTGTTGGTCATTCTTAACAACTTTCGTGTTCAAAAGATTTTCAAAAGACCAACCAATCAAAAGTTATTTGATTTTGAAACTCACCCAAAACTATACTTGACCCATAATGGTCATATTATTGCACTTTGTGAGTTTCTTCATTTGGACTAGATCTTGTGTAGTATCTTAGTTCAAAATGATATTTAAGACTCATACACAAAATTCAAATCTCTATATCTCATCTTATTCTTCATTTGAATCTTGTGTTGAAATATTTGGCTTTGTTTTACAAATGGCTATTTCAAAAGGACCATTTTGGTCAAAAGTCAAATCTTATGTTTAAAAGGCCTAAAATTGTAAAAAGCTTTGTAAAAGTACTTTAATATGTATTTCAAATGTTTTACAAGCTTTCAAAATGAAAATTTTATGTTGAAATCAAAATTGATCAAAATTCTTGTTTTCACCCAAAATAGCCTATTTAAGCATATTGCTCAATCTTGGCTTTCAAATTGGATTTCATTATCTTTTCAAATGGTATCATGGTTTATAAAAGTATTTCAAATCCTACAAGCCATGAGGATTCAATTTTTATGAAATCCGAAATTAAAATTGCACCTTGAGGCCCTTTATGTTTGTTAATCTCATTTTCATGCCTCAAAGCACAATTTGCCATATCTTTCAAAATAAAATTCGTTTTTCAAAAATTCTTTTTGTAAAACATTATAAATAGTCCAAAGTTTATTTCTGGAAATTTTCAAATCATTTGGACTTCATTTGAATTATTTTTGCAAAATTTGCGAAAATTTAGTTTTTCATCTGTCGAGCTTGGTTGCACCGCTCAACTGTAGTAGACACGGATCCCGGTACTACCGCACTGAATGGCGGTAGACGGTGGCGGTAGTACCGCACCGAATGGCGGTAGTACCGCCCCGCAGATCTGTTCAATTTTCAGACTTTTTGAAATTAATTCTGGGATATCTTTTGAATGAAGTTTCCTTCTTCAAAAATTCTTTTTGGAAAAGCTTCTTATGATCCCAAAGTATCTTTTTACAAAATTTCAAATCATTTGAAAATTATTTGGCTTAGTTTCAAATGGTATGCATTAAGTTTCCCTTGATATATTTTAAGTGGTATCCTTTTGGGGTGTTTTTGAAATATCATTTCAAAACCAAAACTTGTAAATGTCTAAATGCTAATAGCTCCATGCTTCAACTCTTGAACCTTATGGGAGCTTATTTTAATCATGTTTTGTGCATTTATCTCTAAATGGTATCTCTAATGTTATTTCTCTGATACCTTCAAATTTTTCCAAACCTTTGAGAAAATTAAGGGGTATTGATTTCTATCGAGTGGTACCAACTACTACAGAATGGTACAACACTATCGCTTCATTTGTGTCGGTTCCTAACTTTTGATGGAAAAACCGATTGTGATATGTGTATGTAATTTGTAATTTTTGGAAATAGGGTCATCACAATCGGTTCTGAGCTAGAACCGATTGTGATGAGGGGTGTCATCACAATCGGTTCTATCTCAGAACCGACACAGATGAGGTGCCCATCATCACAATTGGTTCTTAACTATAACCGACAGATGACACTTATCTCTGTGTCGGTTCTTTCTCGTAACCGACACGATGAGTGACCCTCATCACATCGGTTCTTGCTCGAAACCGAAACACGTATGAGGGTTCCTCATCTGTGTCGGTTCTGAGCAAGAACCGATTGTGATGAGGGTGTTATCACAATCGGTTCTAGCTATGAACCGATTGTGATGAGGGGCACCCTCATCTGTGTCGGTTCTGAGTAAGAACCGATTGTGATAATACCACCTCATCACAATCGTTCTATATCAAAACCGATTGTGATGACATCAGATTATCACAATCGGTTTTGAGCAAGAACCGACACTACTACGAACGGCACATCACTATCGCTTTATCCGTATCGGTTCTTATGTTTTTAGGAAAAAGCGATTGTGATAAATAACTTCGGAGAGGTGTTAGTAATAATCACTATCGGTTCTAAGATTATAACCGATTGTGATGTAACATTGGGCATATCACTATCGGTTCTAAACTAAAAACGATAGAGATGTGAATGGTCATCACTATCGGTTCCAACAAACGGTGATAGTGATGATCATATCCACATCACTATCGGTTCCTTTGATAAAAGCGATAGTGATGTGCATATACATCACTATCGGTTCTAAGAAAAGAAGTGATCTCGATGTGCGCGTGATCATCACTATCACTTCTATCAAAAGAACCGATAGTGATGATTATGCACATCACTATCGGTTCTAAGAAAAGAAGCGATAGTGATGTGCACGTGATCATCACTATCGGTTCTTTTTATAGAAGCGATAGTGACGATCGCAGATATCACTATCGCTTCTCTAAAAGAACCGATTCGATGTCGCGTGCTCATCACTATCGCTTCTATAAAAAGAACCGATAGTGATGAGCGCTCACATCACTATCGCTTTTGAAAAGAACCGATTCGATGTGCCTCGCTAGGTCATATATAGCACTCGAGCTGAACTCTTCTCTGTTGTTGCTCCAGAGGAGATTTCTTCGCCGCCACCCGAGAAAACATCTCATATTGTGTGGTTCAAAGCAATACTTGGGTGAGAAAATTTGAAGTCCTCATGGGTGGGTATTAAGAGGGCAAATTTGAAACCCTATCTTGAGGAGATTCCCCTCTTTTTGCCCTCATTTGCTATTTTCTTCAAAATGTGGGCAATTCTTTAAACCCCTTCAATTTTGCACTAGGTAATTTTGATATGTCGTGAATAAAGTTTAGGTTGCACTGGAATTGTGTACGTGCCTTCAGATTTCACACTCTTTATTTGATAAGCACACATCTATTTAATTATTATAGTGCTCTCATGTTAATATGGAATTATTGTTGCTATCATGTGATAAATGTTAGAGTTTAGGTTATGAACCTCGTCTCCCGCTCGAGGATGCTTATTTACAAATATGCCGAATGAAATGGCATATTTATAGCGAGCATTCTCGAATTGTCCACGTTTTTGGATTAGTTCGAAGATATGGGTTCGGGCAAGTTCTCGAGCCGTTGTACAATCCAGCAGTAGATTTCGTAGCGTCTCGGTGTTCTCCATATGCACACCCTCTTGACCTGTTGTCGAGACGTGTATATGGAGAACAAAGTGGGAGATGTCACCAAATTTTCTTTGAGTTGTACAACGGCTTAGGAACTTGCCCGAACCACATATCCTCGAATGGGATTAGGACCTAGCCTATTTAGAGATTAGGTGTCATCGTTGGTACCCTTGTTTTGTTTCGTTGTAGTAAAAAGATTTGCAAGCTACTGCACTAGCTATATAATTAGATTATTTGATATCATTGTTAATTTTAAAAATTTATGACTCCTATCTAGGGAATTGAAAGCTCTAAATCGGGGAAGAAGCTAGGTATCGATCGGAGTACATTTATATATCTTGGAACCTCGTCCTCTATTTTGCAAAGGTAATATTAATTGAAATGATGTCTCAATATTTAAAATAGCTAGCTAGTTGTCGCCTAGTTTCTCCTTAATTTATTGTGCGAAATTTAATTGCGATGGACCGTGAGGAATGGATGTATCGTAAAAGCCGTGTGAGTCTTTGAATTTCATAGGGGTGTTAAGGAGTTCAAAAAATTGCGAAAGAGGATATGGTGAGGAGGGGTTTAAACTTCATATATTGTCCTTGCATTGATTGCACCAATCTGAGGAGATTTAGCAACTCACCAAATTGAGGACCACCGATTCGACGTGGCTTCGTGAGGAATTACACATGTTGGATCCATCACGGGAGGCGTAGTACCCTTCCGGTATGCAACGAAGACACAAAGTGGAACCGGATGACGAGTTGCACTTGATATGTTTGAGGAGGATAATTTGGAGCAAATGTTGCGGGATGTGGAGGGTAATTACACGGAAAGAGAGTTTGAAAAGTTTAAAATCTTGATGGAAGATTTATGCCAAACCGCTGTTCACAGTTGCAAAGCGGAATACACCAAGTTGGGTTCGGTCCTTGCATTGTTCGAATCAAGGCAAAACACCGTTGGATGGATACAAGTTTCAATGCACTTCTAGTTCTTCTATCGGATCCGCTTCGGGGAAAACAGATTGCCAACAAGCATTTATGAAGCAAAGAAGCTACTATGTCCCATGGGAATGGAAATAGAAAGGATACATGCATGTTCGAATGATTGCATCTTGTACCGTAACGCACATCGAGAGCTGCATGTGTGTCCAGATTATGTGTGCCCGGTACAAACAAAAGGAGAAGCGTAATGACAAGAAGCGTAAGAGTCGGGCAACGACGGTGAAGAGATCGATAAAGGTGCACCGCCAAGGTTTTGTGGTACTTGCCCATCATTCCCGTCTGGAGCGGTTGTTTGCAAATCCCGAGAGGCAAAATTGTTGCGTTGGCATTATGAAACTCAAAAGGAAGATGGCAATCTGAGACACCTGCCGATTCGCTCAATGGAGAAACATCGATTGGAAACATGAGGAGTTTGGTGCCAAATGAGGAACATAAGATTTGGGTTGAGTACCGACGAATGAATCCATTTGGTAACATGAGCAATCGTCCACAAGACTGCCGCTTCATTGTGTATCTACAACCTCCTCCTTGGTTGTGTATGAAGCGGAAGTATATCATGATGTCATTACTAATCTCGGGACCCAAACAATGGAAATGATATTGATGTCTACCTTGCACCACCGACGAGGACTTGGTAAAATTGTGGAATGAGGGTGTCGTGGTGTGGGATGCGTACAAAGAGAGCATTTCACCCTACGGCTATGGTATTTTGCACCATAAATGATTTCCGGCTCTTGGTAATTTGGCGGTTACAAGATCGAAAGGAGCCAAAGCGTGTCCTATTTGTGAAGAGGAGACGAGAGTCTATGGCTGCCAAATTCAAGAAAAAGCGTGTATATGGGTCACCGTAGGTTTCTACCTCAAGTCATCGATACCGTAAGATGGATGACAAATTTGATGGGAAGAGGGAAGTCCGCTCGCACCGCAGACCCATGAGTGGAAGGCAAGTATATTCACGTGTAGAGGATATCGATGTTCAATCGGAAAGAGTCAGAATCTGTTCGTCCCAAGGACAATTTGGAAGAAGAGGTCAATATTTTGGGACTTACTGCATCGAAGGAGTTAGATGTCCGACATTGTATTGATGTCATGCATGTTGAAAAGAATGTCTGCGATAATTTGGTTGGCATCCTGCTGAACATACCGGAAGACCAAGGATGGTGTGAATGCTCGCCGTGACATGGCCTACATGGGAATCAAAGCCAAGGCTTGCAGTGATAGAGGAGGATGGAAAAGGTCCGTACATCCCCGCCGCATGCTACACCTCGCCCAAGAAGGAGAAAGAAGATCTCGCAAAAGTCTCCAAGGTATTAAAGTTCCATCCGCTACTCCGCAAACATTAAGAAGCTTGTGTCCATGGATGATTTGAAGTTGTTGGGCATGAAGTCCCACGACTGTCATGTATTGATGACCCAAATGCTCCCAGTTGCAATCCGAAATATTCTGCCAGAGGATGTCAGGTTGGCAATCACAAAGTTGTGTTTTTTCTTCAATGCGATCTCCTGCAAAGTTATTGACCCCGATATGCTAGACAACCTACAGAGTGAGGTGGTGCAGACTCTGTGTCAGCTTGAGATGCATTTCCCACCGTCGTTCTTCGACGTAATGGTCCACCTTGTTGTTCACCTTGTCAGAGAGATTAAGATATGTGGGCCCGCTTTCCTACGTTACATGTATCCGTTCGAGAGGTACATGGGTATATTAAAGTCCTACGTGAGGAATCGGTCGAAGCCTGAGGGTAGTATTGTTGAAGGTTATGGGACTGAAGAGGTTATTGAGTTCTGTGTGGACTACCTAGGTAAAAGACAAGCAATCGGTGTTCCTGTATCTCGTCACGAGGGCAGACTTGCTGGTAAAGGAACCATTGGGTCCAAACTAATGAGTCCGAGGTTTGATATGTATTGCAAAGCGCATTTGATGATCTTGCGTAACAGTAGCAAGTTCGTCCATACATCGAGCAAAGATAAGTTGATATTACGGAAGAGAATCCACAAATGGATAACCTCTCCATCGCACAAGAACACAACGATCGATTCCTCACATGGTTCAAAGAAAAGCGGAGGTCTCCTTTAGTGAGAACGTAAAATGGTTGGCTGACGGACCAAGATTTAATGTACAGACATGGCAGGGATACGATATTAATGGTTACACCTTTTACACTGAGATTCAAGATTCCAAGAGTACTGTCCAAAACAGTGGTGTGTGCATAAATGCTTTCTCTGATTATCATCACTCGAAATGGGTTGATCGAAGAAATTTGGAAGCTCGATTACGGAATATACCAAGTTCCATTGTTCCGATGTAAGTGGGTAGGACTTCCACATGGAGTGAAGGTCGACAAGAGAGGCTTTACTATTGCGGATCTCAGCAGACTCGCCTACAAAGATGACCCATTCGTCCTTGCGAAACAAACAACTCAAGTCTTCTACGTGCGTGATCCGGCCAATCCGAGGTTGCACATCGTTCTTCATGGCAAGAGACGGATCGTAGGAGTTGAAGATGTTGTAGACGAAGAAGAGGATAACCAACTCGATGAGATACCTTCATTTGCAGATGGGGCCTGTCTTAGTGGGGATGACGACACACATGGAGCCAATTACATGCGAGTAGATCATCATGAAGGGCAGTATTGTAAATAAATGGACTATTATAATGTTTGCGGTTAATCACATTGTTGTATTATGTATGTGAAATAGTTTACAATGCTCTGAAAGTAAAAATCCATGGTGAATTGCTTGCAAATAGTCGAATAATCATTTATGGAAATTATCGTGCAATTCCGGAGTAATTTGAAAAAGTTTTGACTTTTCTACGCTTTACGCACAAATTTTTGCAAAATTCCTAATAATTTGGACAATGTACGAAAAAGTTATGGCATTTTCTCTCTCTCTCTCTCTCTCTCTCTGATGAAATGATGAAAATTCAGAACTTGCAGATAGGTGATAAAGTTTATTATTAGTAAGCAATGCCACAATAAGGAAAGTGTACTGGACCATATATGGAGCTATTGTCCAGCAATTACATATAGTGTAGTCTCGATGTGATGTACAATCTATATAATTCTGAGACACAGAAATGAGGCTAAACTATATGAAATCATTTTTGGAAATTTTTAAAAAACTTGGACTTCAGTTGAAAAGTTTTGACTTTTCAACTATTTAAGGAAAATTCATGCCTAGAAAGTGAATTTTGGCATCTTTTTCCAATGCTAACTCTCTTTTGCAAAAATTCTTTTGAAAAGATTTGTAGTATCTCAAAGTATATATCCGAAAATTTTAAATAATTCCAACGATATTTGCAAAAGTTTTTCACTCTTTGATCTAATTCGAAAATTTAGACTTCATGGTTTGTCCGAAAGGAAACGATTAACGAACTACATCGATGTCGGTTTTATTCAAAAAGCGATACGGATGACTATGCACATCGATGTCGGTTTTCTTTGAAAAAGTGATACTGATACATATTGAGGTACATCGATGTCGGTTTTATTCAAAAAGCGATACGGATGAATATGCACATCTGTGTCGGTTTTATTTGAAAAAGCGATACGATATTGAGCTTATCCGTGTTTGGTTCTATTAAAAACCGACATCGATGATTATAGACACCGATGTCGGTTTTCTTTAAAAAGTGATACTGATATATTGATATACATCGATGTCGATTTTATTCGGCGATACGGATATATCCATTATCGATGTCGGTTTTTGTATTTAAAAGCGATACGGATGATTAATCTTATCCGTGTCGGTTTTGTTAAATAAACCGATACGGATGAATATAGACTGTTGTGTCGGTTTTCTTTATAAACCGACATCGATGATCGCATAGCCTATTTGGGCGCTACATACATCGTTTTAACCCTAGCACCGCAGACGACCTGCGCCCGTCGCCGCTTCGCCCGACGCCACGACCTCGCCGACGCTTGCGCGATGCATGCCCATCGCCGCGCCACGCCACGCCGCGCCCGACGCCCGACGCACGACCACCCGACGCCGCCGCGCCCGCCCGCCGTCGCTTCGCCTACGCCTCGCCGACCCGCCGACGCCTGCCGCCCGGCCATCGCCGTCGCCACACCACCTTACGCCACGCCGACGCCACCCCACCCACCCGACGTCTCGTCGCCCCGGCCCGTCGCCCCGCCGCCCCGGCAACCTCCTCCCCCGCGCTGGCCTCCTCCTGCTTGCTCCCCCACGGCGGCCTCCTCCCCGTGAGCTCATCATCCTGGTGTGCCGTCATCCTCGAGGTAAAAATCTGAACCAAATTAGTGCAATTATCGTGCAATTTCTGATTGTGAAGTGAGATGTGAGTAGGATGAACTTTCTGTGGTGCCTTGTTGCTTGCGAAGTATTATGTCTGTATGTTTGGATGCACAAATGCCCAATCACCATTAACAGGGTGAATTATTATCTCTGTATGCTTGCGAAGTATTGGTGAATTGCCTTGCATATGATTCGCTTTTGGTTGATTGTGCCCAAGTAATAGCAACTGCAAATGCAAATGCCTTCCTAGCTTCTTTGGAATATCTGTGAACCTTTTATGGACATTTGTATGGACATCAAATGTGGTCCATGTTGGTGCATTATGAGTGCATTTAAAATCTAGTCATCGATGTCTGTTGAATCAATTTCAAGAACACCCACCCATGAATGGAAACAATTTATTACAACTAATGACTCATACATGGTCAACCTCATGCCAATTTGGTTCCTTTTCCTCTTACATTTCTTTCCCGCAATCACCATGCCAATGTGTTAGGTATCATCTCACCCTACATGCATATATACAATGTTCTTTCTTTCTTCAAATGGTAAATGGTTTTAGATAAACTGCTAGATTAGTTCGAATAGGCCTTTTAGTTTGCCATGATTATAGATAGGTGATCAAAGATAGGATACAAAAAATAAGGCACCTTCAAATGTTAGAAGGAAGGAGTAACTTTATGTTGTTCCTTGTATACTTTTTTCACACAACTTTTAATATACTTTCATGTATCACTCCTTTGGCTATTTGTCATCATCCTGAAGTAAAATCTACTTGCTTGTGCTTCTTTTGCAAACATTTCTCATCGTTGCCCCTGTGGAGCTCATCGTTGCAGCCGGCGTTGCCCTCGTGGAGGTGGCCGTCTATTTTCTATTGCTTCAAACATTGAAATTCCATTCGGTTGCCTCGAATTAGTCATGGATCCAATTAAAAGGTGTCAAGGAGAATACTAGTCGAAAGGTACTTTTTTCTCATCCTTACGTAGCAAAATGCTTAGTTTTGTTCTTACTATTTATAGTAAGTGCGATCCCATGTTTCTTGGATCAATATGAGGATCTGAGATTACACAAAGGTTAGGCCTAATTGATTGAATTATACTCTCATTACAACAGAGCTTATTGTTGGTTTTCTGCTCATGCAAAGCTTTTCATATCTGATCATGGGATCATATACTGATCAGCTAATGCAATTTCTCTTGATCCTATGTTACTGATTTATTTTGATATTACATGTGTTCATTTTTGGCGCAATACTTTTGTCTCTTCTCTCAACATATGTTAGAGTTTACGTTATGTAACCTCGTTTCCGTTCGAGAGTACTTGTTTATGAATATGCCATTTCGCACATTCATAAGCAAGCGATCTCAATTGTCCACTTTTTGATAGTTCGAGGATATGTGGTTGGGTAAGTTCTGAAGTTGTTGTACAACTCGAGTAGATTTGTAGCATCTCCTACGTTGTTCTCGGTATACACCCTCTTGACCTGTTGTCGAGACGTGTACCGGAGAACAAATGAGATGTCGCCAAAATTTTCTCTAGAGTTGTACAACGGCTTAGGAACTTGCTTGAACCACATATCCTCGAATGGGATTAGGACCAAACCTATTTAGAGATTAGGGTTATCGCTTGTACGTATTTAGGTGGTCAACAGATAAACTTTTTTTTTAAGATCATTCGCTCATTTGTTACTCTCTTGAAATATGCTAGAACATTTACATCTTATTACTTATCTATTCACTATTGCTTTACATGATTTAATGTCAAGTTCACAAAATAGGTACTAATTGCTTTCTCTCATGTCAAATATATGACCTTATCGATAAGAAAACTCAAAATGTCACAATTAGAGAGCATCGGCTCCTCGCGATGAGAGTCGAAGGTGCTCCCGAGGGCCGAGCCAAGTTCCAAATGTTAAGAGGCCGAGTAAGGTGAGGAAGGCCCGAGGACCGAACAAAGGGCCACAGGAGAACACCGCAGTTCTCCACTTCAATGCCACGGGTCTGCACAGCCCTCCCAAGTACAAGGGGCGATACTGTTCATTCTTCTACAATTGGTGAGG
Organism: Otatea glauca; assembly: GCA_036346275.1. Taxonomy (NCBI): domain Eukaryota; kingdom Viridiplantae; phylum Streptophyta; class Magnoliopsida; order Poales; family Poaceae; genus Otatea; species Otatea glauca. The sequence goes on from CM070721.1 coordinate 61,384,368, forward strand.
AGAGAGTGCCTATAACGATTAAGGATTGGAGGAAGGAAGTCAGCGCCGAGCAGAAGAATCGACTGTGGGATGAGGTTAAGGGCAAATGGATTATAGAGGAGGAAGATGAACGCAACACGAGACGGTACGCCTTGAAGAGGATGGGTGTGGCCTTGAGGCACTTCAGGGTCCTCATGCACAGTGAGTACGTACTAAAAGGTCGTACACCATTCGAGAGGTATCCGTTCGCTACTACAGATGTTTGGGAGGAGTTCACGACGACGAAGGGTACGCCCGAGGCAGAGCAGCTAAGAGAGAGGAATACCGCTATCCGAGGCACAACACGCACCGCACCACCTCGAGTGACAAAGCGGCTATGAGGGGAAGAAGGCGAGTGGGCGCGACTAGCCGAGGAGTCGCGAACTCGGACGACGATGCCTTACTCCCACATATGTGAGGAACGCACGAATCGGGTATTAGCGAGGACAAAGAAAACCCCGACGGGCAGCTTGTAGTCGCAAACCCCACTCTGCGCCGCGTCGTCTCGCCATCGTAAGACATCGACTTAGTACATTGCAGTTGGCCTAGCTTGTTGTATTTCGATCTAATTGTACTCGCTTATTGCGGGAGGAGGTAAGCCACGGAAGAGCAGGGACCTTCGAGCCAAGGGTCGAAGGATATCCTGTCGTCTGCGATCGGGAAGCCCGATCATAAGGGCCGTGCTCGGCAGGTCGGGCATACGAAGAAGTCCTACTTCCAAGATGACGCTTTGAGTGCTAGATCAAGATCATGGGAGGCACGCGCGAGCGCCAAGGAGACGCCGAGGAGCGGTGAGGAGGAGATCAAGGATGAGATGAGGGGAGATGATGGCACGTGAAGATGAGATAAGGGCTGAGATGATGGCACGTGAGGAGCGCTGAGGGCCGAGATGATGGCGATGATCTCCCAGTCGAGCGAATCCTCACCTCTTATAGAGAAGCTCGTGCCCGACCTAGCATTTGTGGTTCCAAAAATGATAAGATCGATCCCCATCCAAGGTAATAATTAATTTTTCCTAAATTAAAACTACAAGTGTAACTCCCACAATATTTCTCCTCAAGTTGCGTACATCTTGCGGCCCTGCTAAGTGCCGACCACCACCACGACGGAGGACGGATTTCTGCCGAGGTCGCACGCGGGTTGCATTTCCGCAAGGAGACCGACACATGCATGGTCACCTTTGGGTAAGGGCTACATAAGGGTGCGGTGGACTACGCCCACGAACACTTCTTATCACATGTGCTCGAGTTCCCCCAACGAAGATATCGGCACTCTCGGGCAAGCACGCATGTCGCTCATCAAGTGGCCCACGACGGTGTCGATCTTGGTCAAGGTAAAAATCCCGCGTCTTCTCTACCATTCCAAAGAGTACCGCAATAAGTTAAATATGCGCGTGCTTTGTAGGTTCCTACCGCACTGCGCTTACTCGTGCTCTGATTCTTCCCACCACCGTGATGAGTCCTACACGGAGTGCAGAGCTCACGTGTAAAAGGACAAGCACGACACCAACAGAACCACAAGAGGCCTCTGAGACTCCTTCCGCCAAGAAGGCAAAGCTGATAAAGGCCACAAAGCCCCTTGAGGTACTTGAAAAGCCAACTACCCTCACCTCAAGACTCCTTCGCCCGAAAGAAAAGTCGGCCACAGCCACGACATCCCTTATGATTTTAAGGCCTACGTACAAGGAAAGCCCCTGCTTGCATCCAACGAACTAAATGGTCTAGGCAGGTGGACTCGCAAGCTCCATGGATGGTATATTGATAAGGTGAATGAGGAAGAGCGTCGAGTTGACTTCAATGTGATGTATAAAAGGGTACATTTCCACCGTGACGAGAATGGGATATTCCCTGTCAGTTTTGAGGATCTGTTTCTTGTGTACCAATTAAAAGCCGTCGATATTTCTACTATACGATCTTGGACGCTGTGAGTATCGCACCATACAACATGAGTTGACGACTTTTATAGGATTTTGCATTATGTTTTCTAATATCAACACGAGTTGCAGGGCAATGAGACAAATGAGCCGCGACGAATCTAAACCAAGTTGGGTTAAATCGACCCGAGCTAGTGTCTACGACCACGGCTAGGATACATCCGGTGTTTGTTGCTGGCTACGTCAAGAGGGTATTGCATACTGAGTCGACGAAGGACTTCGTTGTAATACCGTACCACGAGGAGTAAGTAGTACAAACCCTTCAATTACTTGTACGCACTTAAACCGTATGCGAACTTATTTCCTTGCACTACATTCCATTTAATAAGCAACCATTGGGTTCTACTCGTCCTCGTTCCGAGTGAAAACACAGTCTACATTTTTAACTCAATCAAGAAGAGACCGATGGCCTACGCGATCAAGTGTCCTTTGCAGAAGTAAGTACATTACCGTAACCTAACACTTTCTGAATTTAACTATATTTTTTTACTCAATGGCATCTCTCCAATATATGTAGGGTTTCTCGGACTATGTCGATGAAGGAGGGTCACACAATAACAAAAAGGGCAAGACGCTGGAGTATAAGAAATTCACGGTACAAGTGCCTAGCATATATACGTTTAATTTTTTGACATCTAATCTTCGTGTGTTAATTTCTTTTTCTCTCTTCACAGTGTCATCAACAGGGCAGCGATGACCTGTGCGGCTTCTATGTCATGCAACACATGTTGGTTGTGGTCGGCGGCTCACACCTTTTTCCTAAGGTATATGTACATGCATACTTAGCCTTTCACATACAAATTTTGAAACTTAAATTCATGCACTCATTTATGTTTTGCAGATGATCAATATCCCCGAGAAGAGCTTAGACAGCAAAGCACTCAACAATTTACGAGATCACTTATGCCAATGGTACTGGTTAGAAGTTATATCGGAGGACGGTAGGTTTAGAGATCCTGAAGCGTCCTACTAGTCCATATGGAAACAATATTAATTGTATATGTCAATGTGATATATATGCACGTGTACTGATTGTTAAGCATGTTTGTGTTTGTATGTTGTGAACGAATGGGCTATATGTATTGCAATTTACGTATTCGTGTTCTGTGAATGTGATATGTGCATTCTGTGTTATGTATTGTCAATGTGATATATATGTGTGTTATTTTGGATAATATGTGTGTTAATATGTGTGTTATTTTGGATAATATGCAAAATTGAAACACCCCCATGAGGGTCATCAGAATCGGTTCTTATGAGGAACTGATTGTGATGACCTCTCATCAGAATCGGTTCTTTTAAGAAAGCGATTGTGATGACCACATTAGTAGAATCGGTTCTTTTACGGAAGCGATAGTGATAACCATACCATTACAATCGGTTCTTGGAATAAAGCGATTGTGATGATACATTATCAGAATCGGTTCTTTAAAGGAAGCGATTCTGATGACCCCCTCATTAGAATCGGTTCTTTTTCGGAACCGATTCTGATAACGTGGTTATCAGAATCGGTTCCACAAAAGAACCGATTCTAATGAGGGGATCATCAGAATCGGTTCTTTAAAGGAAGCGATTCTGATGACCCCCTCATTAGAATCGGTTCTTTTGCCGAACCGATTCTGATAACGTGGCTATCAGAATCGGTTCGGCAAAAGAACCGATTCTAATGATGAGGTCATCAGAATCGCTTCCTTTAAAGAACCGATTCGATGACCTTATCGTAATCGGTTATTAAAAACCGATTGTGATAATGTGTTCATCAGAATCGGTTTGATCTAAGAACCGATTCTAATGAGGATTTATCACAATCGGGGCAAAACCGACTGTGATAACTCCACCTCATCACTATCCAAAGACTTCGTATCGCCACTTGAACCGACTGTAATGACAAAAAATAACCGATTCTGATGTACAATTCTGTAGTAGTTTTGGCTAGTTTTGGCTTGGAGGCTATAAAAGGAGGCCTTGGGGGGCAAGGGCACAAGGTTGGCTGTGTGCTAGAGCATTTGGGTGTTTATAGGAGTTGTGTGCATGTGTTGCCTTCTCCCATTTGCTTCTTGAGCTAGTGTGAGCCTCTAATTGCATGTGTTACAATTAGGAGAGGATTGAGAGTCTCTTGTGCATGTGTTGCACTTGAGGAGGATCCTTGTGCATGTGTTGCACTTGGTGATCACCGGAAGCACATGTGTTGTGCTTGGTGAAGTTCAAGCGAGAGGATTTGGCTTGTTACTCTTGGAGGTTGCCGACTCCTAGACGGCGTAGAGCGTCGTGCGCGGGAGCTCTCAAGGTTGTGAGAAGCCCGGCGAAGTTTGTGAAGGTTGGGTTGAGCCTACGCGAAGCGTGAAAACCACATCTAGTGGATTCGAGGTGGGTGCTCAATTCGTGGAGCCGATCCAATGTGTTTGGGCTAACCTCAACGTGGACTAGGGGAGACCGGCAAGTCTCCGATCACCACGGTAAAAAGTATTGTGTCTCTTGTGCTTGCCTTGTTCTCTTTATTTGTATTCAAGCAATTTACATTCATAGAATTAAATTGATTGATTGCTTGTCTTTAGAATTGCTTTTTGTTAGAGACATAATTAGTTAGTACACATAGTGAGCCTAGTTGATTTAGGCTTTAATTGTCAAAACCTTAGTTTATCGCTTCCGCATTATTATTGATAGGTTTTGGCATAGGGGTAATTAGGGGTGAATTGCTTTGTAGAAATTAGAAAGAGAAAGTTTTTTTAAAAGCCGCCTATTCACCCCCCTCTAGTCGGCATCCTCGACCTTACAAGTGGTATCAGAGCTTGGTCTCTCATTTTATTAGACTTAACCGTCTAGAGAGTAAGGATGACGACTATAGGATTAGTGCACTACACCGATTCACATATCTTTGATGGCTCAAATTATGTTTCATGGAAGTTATTTATGATATCTCATTTTAAATCCATGAGCCCCAAAATATGGTGGATCGTAGATGTGGGCTTTTCTCTTCGGTTGAATGAATTTGCTCCAACTAAAGGAGAAGAGAAATGCCTACATCTCGACGCTCAAGCTACTAATGCTTTATTTAGTTTTGTGAGCGTAGATGTTTTTAATTCAATTTGCAATCTAAAGAGCGCCCATGAAATGTGGATCAAGCTTCAAGAATTATTTGAATTATCCACATCAACAACCGATGATTGCTTTGAGGATAGGACATCGGTAGAAGAAACCTCCACTTCTACCTCAAGTGACGAAGAAACCTCAACCTCCGCCTCAAGTGATGACGAGCAACAAATTCTTTCATCGTTAACTCGTTGCTTCATGGCTAAAGGTAAAATAGAGGTAAGTGATAGTGATGAGGATGATGAGCCCTCCTATGATGAACTTATGAATATGTTAGAGGAGCTCAATAATTATCTTGGGAAGGAGAAAACAAAATATAAAATTTTAAAGCTTGAACATGACTCTCTTCAAAATGATTATAATGTGCTTAAAGAGAATCATGAATCTCTCCTTCTCAAAGAACTCACTAAGCCTAGGGTGGACATAGGAATTACATGTGATTCAATTGATGAAATGCCTTGCTTAAATGTCAATCCTATTATTTCATCAAAAATTGACATGTCCACCTCTTGCAATAATTCAATTGATATACCTTGTTGCCCAAATACAAATATTGCTTCTACTTCCTCTATGTCTTGTGAGACTAATCTTGTAGAGGAAAATAAAGAGCTCAAGGAATAAGTCACTCAATTGAGAAGTGACTTAGAGAAATGCTACAAAGGAAAGGTCACCCTCGACAACATTCTAAGCAATCAACGAAAGTTGGTTGACAAAAGAGGGATCGGCTACATCTCCAAGAGGGAGAAGAAAATGAAGGGCCACTACGCCTCCGTGCGCCCTCATCAAGTGGAAGTCAAGTCCACACCACCATTGGAGAGGCACACCGGCAAGAAGCAAGTCAAAACGGTCAAGAGAGGGCCAAATAGCGTGACATGCTTCAATTGTCGGGAAAGGGGACACTTCGGTAAGGATTGTCCCAAAGGTACTACTCCTAAGCCCATTATTGTAAATGATCATTATTTGCTTAGGAAAAACAAGAATGGCAATGTGTTTGCCAAGATTGTCAATTCTTCTAAGACTATGCATAATTGTAACAATCAAGTGCTTAGAAGAAATAAATCTAGAAATGTGTTTGCTCAAAAAGCTAGATTTCCCAAGACTAAGAAAAATCATGTTGATCATGTGCTTAGGAAAAATAACAATAGCAAACCATTTACTAGATTTGCTAGATCATCTAAGTGTTCTCTTTATAATGATCATCATATGCTTAGAAAGGATCAAACTAGAAATGGGTTTGTGAATTTTACTAGACCGCCTAAACCTTCTCTTTACAATGCAAATAATTCGCTTAGGAGGAATAATAACCTCAAACCCATTGCTAGTCATGTTAGTTCACCTAAGACTATTAATGTTAGGGCCATTTGGGTTCCTAAATCACTTGTGACTAACATTCTTGGACCCAACAAAAATTGGGTACCAAAAAGCGCATAAAAGAATTGTAGGTGCTTAGAGATGCATTGGAAGCTTTGGCTTGATCATGAATGATTCCATCATGTGCAAAAAGAAGTCAAGCTTGAAGACATTCACATCAATCATGAACCAATGCCATCTCGGGTAACAAGTATTTAAATTGATTCTTATAGCTTCTAACCTTGTGTAGGTTAAGCTACGTTTTTTAATGAAAATCAATTTAAATTGCTTGCTTATGATTCTTGCTCATGCTTGTTAATTGTATTGATTGAAACCTTGAGCAAGTTTGGGTAGTGGCACATTAAGAGGGAGTGCTAAATCATAACCATATAAATTACATCTCTATGTGTGCCCATATTTATATAAGTGCTAATATATATTTTCAAAATGAAGCCATTTAGTCAAAAGTCAAAATTTTGTATACTATTAGTAATCTTTTGAAAACTAGTTCAAAAATGTATACAAATGCTTTCAAAAGGTTTTCCAATAGTTTTGGCTTCACAAAAATCTATTTTACAAAGAAAATGAGTTTCATGCCTAAAATCAAGTTTCTAGTTTCTTGTTTTGGATTTAAACTTATAACTTTCATAGAATTAAATGTAAAATGATTTTGAAAATAATTCCAAAACGAAAAACCTAGTGTTGGTCATTCTTAACAACTTTCGTGTTCAAAAGATTTTCAAAAGACCAACCAATCAAAAGTTATTTGATTTTGAAACTCACCCAAAAACTATACTTGACCCATAATGGTCATATTATTGCACTTTGTGAGTTTCTTCATTTGGACTAGATCTTGTGTAGTATCTTAGTTCAAAATGATATTTAAGACTCATACACAAAATTCAAATCTCTATATCTCATCTTATTCTTCATTTGAATCTTGTGTTGAAATATTTGGCTTTGTTTTACAAATGGCTATTTCAAAAGGACCATTTTGCTCAAAAGTCAAATCTTATGTTTAAAAGGCCTAAAATTGTAAAAAGCTTTGTAAAAGTACTTTAATATGTATTTCAAATATTTTACAAGCTTTCAAAATGAAAATTTTATGTTGAAATCAAAATTGATCAAAATTCTTGTTTTCACCCAAAATAGCCTATTTAAGCATATTGCTCAATCTTGGCTTTCAAATTGGATTTCATTATCTTTTCAAATGGTATCATGGTTTCTAAAAGTATTTCAAATCCTACAAGCCATGAGGATTCAATTTTTATGAAATCCGAAATTAAAATTGCACCTTGAGGCCCTTTATGTTTGTTAATCTCATTTTCATGCCTCAAAGCACAATTTGCCATATCTTTCAAAATAAAATTCGTTTTTCAAAAATTCTTTTTGTAAAACATTATAAACAGTCCAAAGTTTATTTCTGGAAATTTTCAAATCATTTGGACTTCATTTGAATTATTTTTGCAAAAATTTGCGAAAATTTAGTTTTTCAGTCTGTCAGAGCCGGTTGCACCGCTCTGAACCGTGGTAGACGGATCCGGTACTACCGTACCTGAATGGCGGTAGACGGTGGCGTAGTACCGCACCAATGGCGGTAGTACCGCCCCGCAGATCTGCTTCAATTTTGGACATTTTGAAATTAATTGGATATCTTTTGAATGAAGTTTCCTTCTTCAAAATTCTTTTGGAAAAGCTTCTTATGATCCCAAAGTATCTTTTTACAAAATTTCAAATCATTTGAAAATTATTTGGCTTAGTTTCAAATGGTATGCATTAAGTTTCCCTTGATATATTTTAAGTGGTATCCTTTTGGGGTGTTTTTGAAATATCATTTCAAAACCAAAACTTGTAAATGTCTAAATGCTAATAGCTCCATGCTTCAACTCTTGAACCTTATGGGAGCTTATTCTAATCAAGTTTTGTGCATTTATCTCTAAATGGTATCTCTAATGTTATTTCTCTGATACCTTCAAATTTTTCCAAACCTTTGAGAAAATTAAGGGGTATTGATTTCTATCGAGTGGTACCAACTTTTTCTTTGTTTTATAAATTCTTACAAATGGTATCCACCTATACCCCTCATGCATTTTTATGAATTTTAATGATATCTCAGACTCATATGGATTAATTTCCCATTTGAAGCTTAATTGTAAGTTCAATCTCTCAAGGACTCTCTGTGTGAGATCCTTTGTATGATTGAATTATCTAACGGGGATAAATTCATATTAAGCTGAGTTTAAATGAAAATGCTTTATTTTGAAATGGTTCATTTGACATTGCTTATCTTACAAGTGTTCTTCAAGCAATGTCTCTTGAGATTTTTCTCATTGATATCTTTCTTTCTCAAGTAGTACCTCATGTTCTAATGATCTTTCAAGTGGTATCTTTTTCATATAGTATCACTTGAAGAAATATTTATATGTGGTATAATTTGAAAAGTAAGCATTACAAGTGGTACAAGTTTCTTATTCTTCTTAAAGTAGTACTACAAGTGATACTTCTTCAAAAAGATTTCTTTTAAGTAATTTCATTGAAAATCTTATTAGAAAATTGGTATCAGGCCTTCTTTTAGATAAATTCCTTGTTTAAGTCATATTAGGCAAATTATGGACTCTTCAAGTGAGTCATGATGAATTCATTGAATAGCCCAATAAAATGAGGAGTTTTATTTGAATGTGTTTCAAATAATCCTTTTGAGATTTAACTCTAAATATGGCCTCCTTCTAAAAATGGTTTACTCTTTTAGGTCATATTTCAAAAGTTTACAAAAACATTGGCCTTAATTCTTTAAAACCAAAATTCCTTGCAATGGTCGCATGATTTCATTTCAAATCATTTTATGACCAAAAAGGGGGAGAATTATTTCATTTCAAATAACTATATTCGATTGCTTCTCTTACAAAGCTCTATACTCTTTTTAATTTGACATATGATCTCCGAAGTAATGCTTAGCCCTCGATATTTTCAAGTGGTACAACCTCCTTTTGGATTGGTTTTCCATTTTTGGTGTTTAATGCCAAAAGGGGGAGAATTATTATGAGCTTAATTCCCTCATTTGGATCTTTGAGTTTAATGCCTATTAAGGAATTATTATGAGCTTAATTCCCTCATTTGGATCTTTGAGTTTAATGCCTATTAAGGGGGAGAAATTGATGTGTGCACTCGATTCTCATTGGTTAAAACTTTATAAGTGATATGAGTGCTTGGTTTGGTTAAGCAATATAAGTTAAGTGGTATTAAAGCTAAGTTATGTGGTATTAGAGCTTATATTGGTATTAGAGCTTTTTTTTTAAATGGTGTTTATAAGTGGTAAGAGCTTATATCTTATTTGATTTGGTTTTTGCTTGGAGCTAAGTTTTGCATGTGTCGCAAAAGGAGAGAGCTCAAGCAATTTGGTTTAGAGTGGTTGCATGGAGTTAGAGATTTGCATGTGTTGCAAATAGAGAACTCATGCACTTATATTTGTTGTGGTTGCTTGCATGGTGCTAGAGATTTGCATGTGTTGCAAATAGAGAGCTCATGTTTTGGTATTGCTTGGAGCTAGGTTTTTGCATGTATTGCAAAGAACAATGCTCAAGCATAAAATTGGTTTAATGTGTATTTGCAAGTTCACAGTGCGAATAAACCGAGGTCTATGGGTCCTAATCCGAGAGCATGTGAGTAGGGCTTGCAACGGTGTTTGCAAGTTGACTGGGTCTTGTGTTGACCTTCACATGGCTAGGGGATTAATCTCATAGACTCGAGTTTGATTTGCTTAATACGCTTTGCAAATAGATCTTGAGTTGTTTACTAAATGTGTTTTCGTTAGTTGGATTTGTTATTTGCAAATGTGTTTTGCAAATGAACTTTAGATTATGGGTTCCGATCCTCAAGCATGTGAATAGGGTTTGCAAATGTGTTTTGCAAATTGACTTGATCATGTGTTGATCATCACATGGCTAAGAGGATTGATCTCATAAGTTCTTGGTTTATTGGCAAATGTGTTTTGCAAATAAGTTGTGTTTAATGAGATTCTTTGGAGTATGTGATTAACATATGCAAATGTGTTTTGCATAGTGTTGTGATCATGTGTTGATCCTCACATAGCTCAAAGAATTTATCTTGAATGGTTTGGAGAAAAGTTTTTGTGAAAAGCAGTGTTTTCTCCTCGAGGCCGGCCGTCATCAGCCCTTGTAAAATCGGGTAGCACCGGGTCCGTGTTATCATGATTTGGCGGTAGCACCAAGGTCCGGTATACCGCCTCTCGCCGTGTGGAATTTCCAGAGGGGTGTTTTTGGCGATCGGTGGTCCGGTGCTACCGCCATGGTAGGCCGTAGCACCGAGGTCCGGTGCAACCGCTCCTCTGGCCGGTGTGAAAAATCCAGAGGAGGTGTTTTTGAGTTCGGCCTGAGGCCGGTGCAACCGGGGTTGAAGGCCGGTGCTACCGCCCGAGCGGTAGCATCGCTCCCAGTTGGCCGGTGCTACCGGAAATCCTGTAACGGCTAGTTTTGTAGCCGTTGGCGAGGAGGCCGGTGCTACCGGTCCTAGTAGGGCGGTAGCACCGAGAATTCTGGTTTTGTCTAGAATTTCCCCCCAACGGCTAGTTTTGGCTTGGAGGCTATAAAAGGAGGCCTTGGGGGGCAAGGGCACAAGGTTGGCTGTGTGCTAGAGCATTTGGGTGTTTATAGGAGTTGTGTGCATGTGTTGCCTTCTCCCATTTGCTTCTTGAGCTAGTGTGAGCCTCTAATTGCATGTGTTGCAATTAGGAGAGGATTGAGAGTCTCTTGTGCATGTGTTGCACTTGAGGAAGATCCTTGTGCATGTGTTGCACTTGGTGATCACCGGAAGCACATGTGTTGTGCTTGGTGAAGTTCAAGCAAGAGGATTCGGCTTGTTACTCTTGGAGGTTGCCGACTCCTAGACGGCGTAGAGTGTCGTGCGCGGGAGCTCTCAAGGTTGTGAGAAGCCCCGGCGAAGTTTGTGAAGGTTCGGGTTGAGCCTACGCGAAAGCGTGAAAAACCACATCTAGTGGATTCGAGGTGGGTGCTCAATTCGTGGAGCCGATCCAATGTGTTTGGGCTAACCTCAACGTGGACTAGGGGAGACCGGTAAGTCTCTGATCACCACGGTAAAAAGTATTGTGTCTCTTGTGCTTGCCTTGTTCTCTTTATTTGTATTCAAGCAATTTACATTCATAGAATTAAATTGATTGATTGATTGATTGTCTTTAGAATTGCTTTTTGTTAGAGACATAATTAGTTAGTACACATAGTGAGCCTAGTTAATTTAGGCTTTAATTGTCAAAACCTTAGTTTATCGCTTCCGCATTATTATTGATAGGTTTTGGCATAGGGGTAATTAGGGGTGAATTGCTTTGTAGAAATTAGAAAGAGAAAGTTTTTTTTAAAAAGCCGCCTATTCACCCCCCTCTAGTCGGCATCCTCGACCTTACAACCGTCTGTACTAACAATAATTACAGACGGTTTTAGAATAACCGTCTATAGTAATTAAACATGACTGACTGGTGGCCACCAACCATCTGTGACCGTCAGTGATGACAATATAGACGGTTTTAGTATTAAACCGTCAACAATGATATTTCATGGTGGCGCGTAGGCATGGCAAGATGGAGATAAAGCGTATCGAGAACGCGACCAACAGGCAGGTCACCTACTCCAAGCACCGCACGCGGCAAGATTAGATTTGAGCTCCCATTCTCTTCTTGTATTTTCTTTTGGCTAATTTGGTTTCCTTGATTTGATCCCAGAATATGCAGCGCATGCTGAGCCATCTCAAGAACTTCAATCGGAACCTACCCACAGAGATCAGGTGCATGGAGTTCTTTAATTCCTCTCTACTTCTTTCCTTTTTTCCGCAAATTTTGACCAAGACAAATTTAGGCAAAGGATGGGTGAAGATCTGGACGGGCTAGAGTTCAACGAGCTGCGTAGTCTTGAGCAAAATGTCAACACCGCTTTGAAGGAGGTTCGCCATAGGAAGGTATGCACGTACAAAAACTGCAAGTTGTACTTCAATTCCCACCTAAAGCTATGTGTTCTGCACTGATCTCCCCTTCATATCCGTGTATATTTCATTCTCCTTGGCAAATCTATGTGTTCTGTACACTAATCTCCCCTTCAGATCTGTGTAAATTTCATGCTCCTTGGTAGATCTGTGGGTTGCTTCAACTTTGTTTTGTGTGGAAAGAGAGGGTTTATGATTTCATCTCATGCATGTTTTAAGATCTCCTATCTTTCTTGATTCTTTTGGTTTTGATTTTTGCAGTATCATGTGATCACCACACAGACTGAAACATACAAGAAGAAGGTGAGAAAACCAAGTCCTCTAAATATTCTCTTATACAGATTTTCATAGTTCGCCACTGTAACCTCTCTTTTTCACTGAGTGAGTATTAATTTAGCTTGTCCAGTCGTGTGAGTTATAGTTCTTAATGAGAATCATAACTATGAGGCTGAATTGCTTTAAAGATCCAGACAACCAGTTCATATTCATGTCGAGCGTAAGAAAATCACCTGAGCTCCTCGCTCGACCAACAGAGAAAGATATCTAGGAACCGTCTGTGATAACATGTTATCACAGACGGTTCCTTATAAGAATCATCTGTGATACACATATCACAGACGGTTCAAAAACCATCTGTGATGTACCATTCTTATCACTGACACATGGTTACAGACGGTTGAAAAAACCGTCTGTGATGACCTTTTGTGTAGTAGTGATACTAGTAGCTTGTAATCAGTTGTCTCTAAGAAACTATAATTAGAGGTGAAAACGGATCGGATACGGACAGATAATGGTTCTGTTATATTTGTTTTCATATTTTTCCTCCGGATAAGGATATGGATATGGATAATTTAGATATGAATACGAGTAATGTCAAATACAAATATGGAGTGAATATAAATCAAAACAAATGCGGTCACAAATATTTATTGGAACATGAAAAACCCTTTAAATTGTACACATAAAATGAACAAAAAAACATATCTAGTTTATTTTATCCAAACATTCATTAAGAACATGTGATGGCCCAAGATTTGCATTCTCTATTGAATTAGGTTTAAAATAATAAATTATGCATTTATGAGTTTTTGTGTTTTTATCTACTTATTTAATATATTTTCCTATTAAAGACAACATTTTTAAAGTTTTCGAGACAATTTAAAAGCTGTAAAAATATTTAAAATAATTTATTAAATGCTAGACTATGTCAGAACTTCTCCAAAACTTTTCATAATTTTTGGAGCTGGTTTGACAATTTTAAAAATTGAAACGTGATTTCTAGATTAATTAAAATATAAAAAGACTTTAAATTGAGAAACCTTTTTTTGTGCCAATACAGTAGCCTTGGCCCAGCCAGCACATTTGAATATCCAGATAATCCAGATCCATATTCATATTCAATGGATAGTGAGCTACCGAATTCGTATTTGTATCCAACAGAAAAAAAAATCTGTATTCGATTTAATTCCGATTCAATACTATCCGATAAATATAAGAGTCAACAGAATCTGTATTCGAAAATTATACGAAGCAGTCGGAAACTATTCAATCCGTTTTTCACCCCTAATACAATGGCATTGAATCATCTAAGAAAAAAAACTATATATGTCCATCTAGTTGGAAGTGCATTAAGGACATGCGCCACAGTAGCATGTACTAGAGATCAGGAACAACATCATCGTCTAACAGCTGTCAGGCACGAACGCGCGTGTGTGCGTATGTACCTACTACAAAGCTGGTTATATCATCAAGGAAAATGTAATTTATTTCCTTTGGGTTTTCGCCCTTTATGTTTCGTTCTTGAAAGTACCTTTTTCCAGTGATGTTGTAACTGTTGGATGGATGGGGTCTCTTCAACAATCATTTTAACCCCTTTTGCATATCTTTTCCCTTTTGAAGTGTATTCTTAGTCATAATAAGCGTGATCATGCACTCAAGGACTGTCTTGCATTCATCCAAAATAAAAGGTTATCATCGCAGAGAATCTTTGGATTAACTGCAAAGGTTAAAAGACAAAAAAAAATCTTTGGCTTAACTAGTCACAATTACTGCATGGTTAACACAGTTCTTACTGTGGAACTTGTCTTTATTATCATCTACATTAGGGACTCAAAAACTGAAAGTGAGGTGTAATCGACAACCTACCCCATAAAAGGACATGTTATGCGCCTTACTGATCTTTAATTTGCAGGAACAGTCACTCTGAAGCTGTGCCTGTCCCTGCACTTTCTTTATCTGAGCTTGTTTGCCCTTGCAAGTGATGCTCAGAGGCATCACATACTAGTCAGGGAAGGGACATGGACCGGTGAAGTGGAGAGTATGAAATGGAGTGACATCTTACATGTCTACCAAAGTGAGCCTAGGAGAGAGAAGATAAGCAGAAGTAGGTTAACAGTTGAGGGCATGTGTTGCTATGTAATATTAGGCACAGCAATAAGCCTCTTTTAAGTGTCAAGTCTAGTGCTCAACACAGTTTTTCTAGACAATGAGTTCTCAACACAATTGCCATTTTCAGTGAGCTTTACATCCAAAAACCAAACCGGGTTAGCTTACAGGGCCTTCAGCTTGTCACTTAGCTGGGACACTGTTCTGAGCTCAATTAGGTAACTAGTTCTATTCATGTACTGATCATCTTTTCTTAATTCTTTTTTATTTTTAAAGTGATGAGCTAGGCAGAGCAAAATTAAACTCCCACTTGACCTCTCTGATTGAACTCTGGATGTGCACCCAAGAAAGAGTATGAAGTTAGTTTACAAACGATGTCCAACACATAATAACTGTACCAGTATGTATTGAATGTATTAGAAAAAGTATGGTGTCCGTGTCTTCATGGGCGTTAGGAAACATGTTTGCAACCAAAGGAAAGTGGAAGATCAGAGTCTCAAACTATTGTTCTTAACTCAAAATATCAAATATCTTTGTACTTCCAATTGGAAATGTTGTTCATCCTGGCATTTTACTGGCAGGCACTTGAATGTTGGTCCATATAAACGATGAATAAGAGGAATGTTTCTAAAAATTACAGTACCATTTACGCTTTGCAAAGTACACACATTATTTGTCGATAGCGCCAAAATGAAGAAAAAAAATAAGGCAAGATAGAATGGTATCCCAAATATGAATAGAAGAAAAGAAAGTCTGATTATGCACATTTCTTAGGCATGAGTTTACATATACCTCAATGATTGTCCCTTCGGACCGTTGTCTGCCAACTTGTATTGAGATTGATAACAATGAAGACTTCTTAAGCAAAAGATTAGTTAGTCCGAATTATGCATTACATGATTGATCAGCTGGTGCCATGGTTGTATCAGTTATTAGCCACAAGCGTTGCACTAATGTGGGTGATGGGCATGCCCGTTGCTTCATCATGGTCCCATATGGTGTATTAAGCAGAAGTTGAGCTGATTCTGTTCTCCCTTGAGAGGAAATATCTAGAGTGGTCCTGAACTAATAAAAGGAAATAAGAGCTAAGTGCACCTAGCTTGTAGGTTGTTCATCAGTGAAAAAGAAGCGACTCATAGGTTGGCATTGCGTGTAATCCATAGCAATGTCACACTGTCGTTAATTTTTTTCTGGTGACAAGTTATTCCAAAAGCTCTCTCCCTCCCAACTGAAAGAAATCTGAAGGCTTCCTTTGGATGGGTTCACTCTCTTTTCCCTCTGTAAAGCCTTATTTACCTACCATATCTTTCACAGGAGTGATGGAGCCCGTGAAAACAATAATGTGACATCAAATTTGGTGAGAGAGAGAGAGAAACAAAAAAGAAATATGGTTGCTGTTCATCTTGCATCTAATCATACGTACATTTATCAGCAACAGTGTGTATCAAAATAATCAGAATATCATGATGCTTAACAAACTCTTCATAATAAGAATCTGGCTTGTCAGGACAACCGGGATCAGCCTAGGCTGTCGGTGAGCGCGACGAGAACCAAGACCATAACGATATGGTAAGCAGTGACATGGGCTAACTATCCTAATTTTTAGGATGGCTCGGTTTGGTATCGACATTGTCTCTGTAACAGAAAAGAAGAGAAGGAAGCTTCAGGAGCAGGAACAGCATAACTGCGTAGCCAAATTCCATGATCAGATTCCTACTAGGCCTTGCATGATCTACCATCATGACACGCACAAATGCGAGCCATGCATCTACTGTTCTACTTGTCCTTGCAGTCCCATTTTAAATTATCAACAGGTATATCCTACCGAATCGTTGTTGTTGCTGCAACTTTGCTGCTTCTCCAACACTGAATGTTCATACCATTTGTGCAGTACAAAGTGTACATGATGCTGCGATCTTAAGTATGGGAGGGTACCTAGAAGTTGCAGTGCAGAGCAGAGAGCGAGGGAAAGTGCAGGGGATGTCACAAATTTACTGCACGTTGTAGTGGTTGGATGGGAAGCTGAATCATACATGCCGACGAAAGGAAGAGGGCCGGGCTAGAAAATGTAAAGGAGCTTGGCGAGCACCTTGTGCTGGGGCCTCCCTTGGCATGCAATGCATGGTTCTCTTGACCAATTCACCTTATAAATGGATGTACCTTTACCATCATAAAATAGTTGTTTTGGACAACGATATGGTATCCAAAAAAATAGTTTTGACCATTAATTTCTATTATAATATATTTATAAAATCCAATAAAACTATAATACTATGAAAGTATTTTTCGAGACAAATCTAGATATATGATTTCCATATATCCAGTTTAAATATTTAAAAAGATATTAACAGTTAAAGTTTTAAAAATTTAATTACACTTATATCAGAATGATAACTACATAGGACAGAGAGAGAATTAATCTTTAGCCCTTACCGGTACGGAGAACATTTGTACAAGGACGGACGTTCCGTCAAAATACTGTGCTACAGTTAGAGGCGGCAGTGGCATCAAGCAGGGACAATCCAAAATGGAGTAATGGACGAGTGCATGACCAACACTTGACATATGGCACATGGCAGCTTAGCCTTGGATTCCATTGGCGAACGGCGATACATACCAGGAGTACTAACTAAGCTGTTAATTGAACATTTCTGAAGCAGGATAAAAACGGCAGCAGCTGGCAATGTGCAGTTGTGCACTCTCACACGCACATCAGTGCATCACAGGTGGCAGCATTCTCCTACGTACGCAAGCTCGCGGCAAGCCGAACGTTCCATGTGTGCCCAGGCGGTCCGGCGAAGACTCGCCCAAATTAAGTAATGGTCTTCTCGGCTCTCTCTCGCGAGCTAACAACCGCACGCCATTAATCAAAGCTTGTCCATTTCCTGGCTCCTTCGTCTCGCTCGCTCGCTCGACCGACGTCGGTCTCTGCCTGCTTACTCATCGCTTTAATTACCATCAGATGCGTAGCGGCTCCAGGTCGCGCCTAAACCAAACCCACTAATCACGTATGCCTTCTTGTGTGTGGCTCAGTGGCTGTGTGTGTGTATATAACCAAGAACCCAGCTCAGAATTTTCCGTCTTTCTAGTTTCTACCACCACTCGAGAGCTACTGCGGAGCTAGGGAGGAGAGAGAGGAGGATGGTGAGGATGGGAGGCGGCGTGGCCGCGCCATTGGCGGTGGTGGTGGCCGCCGCGGTGGTTCTTGGCGTTGCGCAGGGGCAGCTGCGGGTGGGGTTCTACGAGCACAGCTGCCCCCGCGCGGAGCAGATCGTGAAGCACTACGTGCAGCGGCACATCCCCCACGCGCCCTCCGTCGCCGCCACCCTCATCCGCACGCACTTCCACGACTGCTTCGTCAGGGTACGTGTCTGTGGCGTTTGCGCTCTGCCCTTCACACCGCGCGCGCGCGCGCCGCGCCTAGCTGCACCATGGTGATGCCAATGCCGATGCGTGCGTGTGTTTTGACCGGCGCATGCATTGCAGGGGTGCGACGCGTCGGTGCTGCTCAACGGGACGAACGGCAACGAGGCGGAGAAGGACGCGGGGCCGAACCTGACGCTGCGCGGGTTCGCCTTCATCGACCGCATCAAGAACCTCGTCGAGCAGGAGTGCTCCGGCATCGTCTCCTGCGCCGACATCCTCGCGCTCGCCGCGCGCGACGCCGTCGGAGTCATCGTAAGTACCCACGTATACACGCATCATGCTGCTACTTTGCATGCACGCGGCTCAAAACGAGCGAAACTGACGTACGTGACGCGGATCGAAAACGAAGGGCGGGCCGTTCTGGCGCGTGCCGACGGGGCGGAGGGACGGCACGGTGTCCATCAAGCAGGAGGCGCTGGACCAGATCCCGGCGCCCACCATGAACTTCACCGAGCTCCTCGGCTCCTTCCGGAACAAGAGCCTCGACCTCGCCGACCTCGTGTGGTTGTCAGGTTAAACCCATCCATTCTTCTTTTCATTCCCCCATCAGCATCGTGATCGATCAAAAGCACAGTAGCACCTGATGACTACTTCTTTTTACCAAAAAAAAAACTTCCACCTACTAATTAACTGTACATAAACAATTGATAAGATATTTTATCTCGCACAACCACAAGATCTAGTAATCGAGTTTTTATCATACTTAGAGGTATCATGAGATACTACTTTGTAATTTTTTACCTCTATGTTTTAAAATTTTAGTACCCTTTAGTAGTAGGTCGGTGTATATTTTCGTACCG
This sequence comes from Otatea glauca, assembly GCA_036346275.1. Lineage (NCBI taxonomy): Eukaryota > Viridiplantae > Streptophyta > Magnoliopsida > Poales > Poaceae > Otatea > Otatea glauca. The sequence continues at coordinate 61,403,376 of CM070721.1, forward strand.
TCTCTCAGTTTTATTCGGGACAGAACGCAGCTTCCGTATTTTTCTAAGGCTAATTCTCTGTGTTACTTGGAAGTGCATGGCACCGAGCCACCGACACACAGTGATGTAACGTTTGGTGAAGCATAAGCAGTAGCTCAGTAGGATCCTACTAGTTGAGTAGTGATCAGAGTACTGGCTAGCTTTGGCAAATTCTTTATGTGTTCAGTCGGCAACTAGCACACGCTCCTGCCCACTGACATGACCAACAATGCTGTCCTGGATCAGATAGCTCCAAGTAAAGAAGAAAGACAACTTCAGAGGTTGCCATCATGCCATGTGTAGAACCAGCATTAGTTAGTGCCGGCCATGAGAACTAAATTGAACGGGCACCTCAACGTTTAACAGAGCACAGACAACTTGTCTCGCTTAGAACACCAAAGTTAAGGTTTCTTTTGCTTAGGAGGTAGGACGGTGGCATACTTCCATTGCATCAAGGTTAAAACAGTTATCATGGTCTAATGAATCTATAATCGAACACTTTTCTAGCATCTTCCTCCTCCCTTTTTTCTCAAAAATAACTCTCTTTTGAAAGAATTTACAAATCTAGCCTCTTCCTTCACCGCAAAAGACGCGGCAGACAAGACCTGTCGCCTGCCGCGTCCGAGGAGTGTAGGAGGAAGGGGTGCCACGAAGAGGGAGCATGAGATGCGGGACGCGCGGTAGCAGCTAGCTGCTGCGCCACTAGAGCGCGGGAGGAAGGGGGCCACGGGAGGCGCTTCTATTGTAGGAGAACGCGGAAGGAGAACCATTTTTACAAAAAAATAAAAGAATGAGAATGTCGTAGGTGTGAAAACCAAACACAAGTGAGGGGGTAGACGTAGGCCATTTGACGGCCTAGCGTCCACGAGAGTAAGAGTGGCATCGGGGTTTATACAAGTTCGGTGGTTCGAGAGAACCACCCTATTCCTACCGGTGGGCCTGCAGGGGTGCCTCTGAGGGGTCGGTCCCCAAGGGCTCACCAGTTTGCATGTACTATTAAGGTACACAAGAGAGCTCAAGTTACAAATGAGAAATACATAGGGTATTTATAGGCTCTAGAGCCTGTACAAATGATCACAATACCCCTCATGAGAATAACTAGTCTATGAGTACAAACTAGGGGTAATATTGTCTTTTCTGGCTATAACTATAATTCTTTGATTTGCATGCTGTATAGCCGGTCACCGATTAGGTATTCTTCAACAGAGAAGGAGACTAGAAAAGTGATGAATTCAATAGATCTATCCAACAAACAAGGAGGCTTTTAATTGGACAAGGACCAGTCTAGCTGTTCAGTGCAATGCAATGTAGCACAGCTGCACAGTTTTTCTTTTTTTCTTTTTTAGAGAGGGTGTAGCATAGATATGGATAAGCTAACTACTACTTATAGCTTGCTAAATCGTAGCATATAATCGCAAAAAAAGTGTCTAAACTTTTATTAAGGCCAGGGAGTTAACGACATGTAAAAATTGACAATGCCAGAATCCAACTTTTGTCCAGTCTCTGTAGTTGGAGTTGGTAGCCGGCAAACTGATTCGGTACTGTATACATGACAAGTGTACTGTAACAACTCTACAAACTGGAACTAGTACGAATATGCCACTGAAGTAACTTGCTGCCCTACTTCCCTGAGACCTGAGCATGGTCTTTTAGAAGGTCAAGTCATAAGTTACCTTAGATCTCATTCTTCACATGTCATCTTGCTAACAAAGGATTATATGTGTTAGAAGTTGAAAATCTATACACACACACACGAAGTGATGAGGAGCTGAGGACATCTTGGACTCCATTTTGCCACTGTTTGTTAAGTTTTGACTAGCTTAATTAGGTCACCGATTCACATCTTTTATATGTAGATATTAATGGGAGCCTGCTCTGATGTTGACATGCATACTACTGCTAACTACGATCGGTCTATTCAACCTATCAAGATTGATACCTTATCATTTCTTTTGCATGTGTTCTTTAGACGTCAACATTTAATTGATAGTTTTGAAGTAGGTTAATGTTACATTCCTACACATCCTTGAGATCCCTTTCTAAGTTGAGTACAACTTATAGCGTAAAATTAGAGAACATATTTCAAAGACCAATCATTGACTCACATAATTGCAGAGGTGCTGGAAATATATTTGAAGAGAGGTGCTTCAATGCTTTTCTTTTTTACAATTGCACAAATATTAAAGCATGAATGAAGAGTAGATAGAGATTACTTACCCTTTCGCTTGCTTCAAGATTTGTGCAACTTGTATTAGGAAGAAAGCATTGAAGCACTGCTCATATTTGAATTACTGAATTTTGGAAACAGTCAATTAACTGGCTATGGAATCAAGGATTGGGCCTCGTTTATAATAAAGAACTTTGATAGGAAATCCAGAGGAACTGTACTATTTCCTGCAAAGTTCATGTAAAATTCAGGTTCTTGTAACTATTACTAAACTGAATTTGTACTTGTGACCGCGGTCACCTGATCGTGACATACCAGGGGCGCACACCATCGGGATCGCGCACTGCAACTCGTTCAGCGAGCGGCTGTACAACTTCACCGGCAGGGGCGGCCCCGGCGACGCCGACCCGACGCTGGACCCGCTCTACGCGGCGAACCTTCGGAAAAACAAGTGCACCACCCCGACGGACAACACCACCATCGTGGAGATGGACCCCGGCAGCTTCCTGACCTTCGACCTCGGCTACTACAGGGGCGTGCTCAAGCACCGCGGCCTCTTCCAGTCCGACGCGGCGCTCATCACCGACGCGGCGGCGAAGGCCGACATCGTCAGCGTGGTGAACAGCCCGCCGGAGGTGTTCTTCCAGGTGTTCGCGCGGTCCATGGTGAAGATGGGCATGGTGGATGTCAAGACCGGCTCCGAGGGGGAGATCAGGAAGCACTGCGCCGCCGTCAACAGCTAGGCCGTGTCCCGAACGCGGGGATTCGATGGAAACTTTGCGGGAAGACGGTTCAAATCCTCCAAAACTCCTTCAGAATTAATCCTGTCTAAATAGGTCTCGGTGGAATCTGCGTGCAAGCGTGTGCACATTGCTGCATTTGCATGCATCTTTAATTTGGTGGTTCATCGATCGTGGTGTTGGATGTTTTTGCTTCTTTTTCCCTCTTTTTATTGGTGGTCTTTAATTAGTTTCTGCTCCAAGTGTATCTATGTATGTTGTTTCGGTTGTATATTTCAATATCTGTGCAAGTTGTGTCAGTTACATATACTACACAGAGATAATAACAAGGAGACTGAATTTTGTGAGGTCCAAACGTGCATCGCGGTTTTTTTGGCACACGGGATAGAATCTGAAATCATCACTTTTTTAACCCGTGTGTAATCTTTTGGCCTGGCCTTCATAATTAAGTAGGTTACCATTCTGACAGAGGCAGTTACGGCCGGTAACGGAGCAGCGTACGAACGCAGAGACCAGATCGATAATTAATTGGTCGCGACGCAATCAAAGCACGAGCATCGATCATGCAATGCAAGGGCCGACCTAGCTTATAAATGAACTTTGTTGAGACATTGCCACCGGCGACCAATTAACCAAATTAATTATCGACGTACACTCTAAACATAGATTTAACCACTAATCTTTATTATAATATATTTATAAAAACTGATAAAATTATAATATTATGAAAGTACTTTCTGAGACAAATCTGCAAATATAATTTACATATATCCAATTTAAATATTTGAAAAGATGACAGTTAAAGCTATGAAAGTTTGACTGCATTCATTTCTAAAACGACAACTATTTTGTGACCGGGAGTGAGTAACTTACTGTCTGTTTGGGGGACCTGTAGCTTTTCTTAAACGCTTTTTTTTTTACTTTCTGGGCTGAAAAACGGCTTTAGCTTTTTATAAGAAACCATTTAATAAATAGCTAATTTTTCTTAGCAAATAAGGTGCAAAAGCAAGTTCAGCCCAGCTTTCAGTTTTTGCTAGTAATATATGACTTCTAGCTTATGTCAAAAAACCGTTTAAAAGCTGAGCTATTTGGAGAGTTTGTTGGCTTTTTAAAAAATGAAGCTGGCCTAAAACCCCAGAGAGGAGAGGCCCTTGGTTGAGCTGCTTCACATTATTGGGCCCAGTTTTCACATAGAATTAGAGTTCTATGCTTCCTTTTTGCTCGTTCATTCACTGCAGTGGTATTCCATTACCGTGCTCTTGTGCAAACAAAAACACTGCAATGGTAATACACTGTTGAATCCCCAATGATTTTATTCCCTTAACGTTCTTCCAACCAAACACCACCTTGGTTTCTTATCAAACAATCGGGGAGAGGTCTATTGTCACGTGTTCCACGATATTTGGTTTGTGAAACGGAGGAGGAGAAATAGGTAGGCGTGTGGCGTCACACTGACATCGGGACCCACAGCGCGAAAGAAGCGACCGAGCCACTATTCTTCGTCTGCGACTGGGTCCCACACACGCTTTTACTACCCCAAATCTGGCTGCGATTCCATCCAAAATTCACCGCCGTTCCCGACCCCGTCGACGGCCGGCTTCTCTCCGACGAGGAGCGGCCACGGAAGGCCGCCGCGTTCACCACCGACGAAACCCCGCGCGTATTACAGCGCCCCTGTCGAAGAGCGCGGCCGTCCAACATCACACGTGCACCCGCCGGCGAGCAGTTGCGCCGTGATCCCCTCGCCGCCGGCGCTGTGCGTCCGGTCGCAGCGGTGGTGGCCGTACGCGCGCTGCCTTTCCCCACAGGATCGCAAGGGCCCGTCTGCAGCTCCATCGTTTGTTGGCCGACGACGTGTCGATCTCCATAGAGATCGGATCCATGGGCTCGTCCGTCCAGCGCGATTCCGTCTCCGCACCAGGTAACTCGACTTGTGAAGGCACGGGAGCTAGTTAGGCATGGTTTCTTGCCAAGGGTGACTTGGGTACGCTTCTTGCGCAGAACAATTTCACTGGGAATCGCTTAGTGATTTTAGGGCATAATGCAGGCATAGATGGAGGTTGTTGGATCGATTATTGTAGGTTATCCGAACTTTCCTACTCAAATTACGCCTATGATTTATCTGTTCCTTCAGCAATCTAAGTTCCTTACGGGATTAGATTACCAAAGTCGTAGTGTTCTCGGCGAACTACTTATCGTTTCATGCTAAACGGTAGATCTTTTATCGGGATTAGATTTCTAAATATTTGAGTCCTCTTCGGCTCGAATTTGGGTGCTTTTGTTGTTCTTAATAAAAAGATAACTAGTTCCTCCTAAGGGGGTGTTTGGATTAGGGGTATTTGATTGGAATGTTTTAAGATCTAGTTCAAATTTGAACTACACCCCAAAACCTCCCAAGAAATTACCACTCATCCAAACAAGGCCTAAGCATTATCGTTTTTTGTAACCTTTTATATGTTCCTTTTTTACCTTAAGCAGGAAGTATGGAGGATGTTGATTGTCCAGGCAACAGCAAGTGGGCCAAAATGATGAGCACAAACTCGTGGAGGTGGTGTTTAGGTTTAATTTACATCGTTGCTGTTGCAAGTATCTGGATTGCTGCAAGCTACATCGTGCAGTCTGTTGTGGATGCCGGTGTTTCTCCGTTCTTAATTACCTACATATGTAATTCTCTGTTTGTTATTTACATCCCCATAGTTGAGGTTGCTCGTTACTTCGAGGATTCTATAAACAACTTTTGGACAAAGTTGAAAGGCAAGGATGTTGCAAACCTGCAGCAGTCTGCTGATCTGGAGAGTGTGAATCTTCTACAGATAAGTGAACGAGAGGGCATTGCAACCTCAGATCAATCACTAACAAGGCGGTCTGAAGGCACTTTGACTTCAGATGCGAACTTCCCTGTCCAGACAGAGCTAAGTGTTGCAGACTGCAGCAAAGGGTTGGATGCAAAAGGGCGCTGGACGCGTGCTCGTGTGGCCAGAGTCAGCATGGTAGTCTGCCCTTTTTGGTTTCTTGCACAGCTTACATTCAATCTGTCTCTAAGATACACCACTGTTACAGTAAGTGTTACTAAGAAGACATATATGCTACTTCCATATCAACTTCTATTGTACTTCACTCCTATCACTAGTTGGTCTATAATGTGCCCTTTTTTACTTTGTACTTGCAGTCAAACACGATCTTGAGCAGCACGTCTAGCCTCTTCACTTTCTTGGTTGCACTAGTATTTCTTGGAGAGACATTTACATGGTTGAAGCTAATCAGTGTGCTTCTCTGCATGGGAGGAACAATAATTGTTAGCCTGGCTGATTCAAATAGCACAGTGAACGCTATTGCCACAAATCCTCTTCTTGGAGACATCCTTTCTATAGTTTCAGCTGGCTTATATGCTGTGTACATTACCTTGATACGGAAAAAGTTGCCTGATGAGAAAGAAGGTCAAGGCCAAGTGAGCATGGCTCAGTTTCTGGGATTCCTGGGACTGTTTAATATGTTGTTTTTCCTTCCTGTTGCATTGGTGCTGAATTTTGCCAAGCTGGAGCCATTCCACAGGCTGACATTGGATCAAGTTGGTCTGATTGTCGGGAAGGGTAGGTTTGCTCTTTACACATCAACATTCTGTTACTTTTTCTTTTCAGAAGCATAAGGTACTCATTCATGATGTAGGCTATATAGTGCATATGATTAAAACTTTGCCTGCTTATATACATGATATGACAACAATCCATATTGGAATTACTTGTAAAGGATCACAAAATAAGCCACTACCTGGGAATCGCTGCTAACTTATGAGTTGATGGAATAACTTGTAAAGGATCACAAAATAAGCTACTACCTGGGAATTCGCCACTAACTTATGAGCTGTTATATCGTTTACAGGTTTGTTAGACAATGTTTTGAGTGACTACTTGTGGGCAAAAGCAATCCTTCTCACAACAACAACAGTCGCCACAGCTGGTCTCACAATCCAAGTTCCAATTGCTGCCATTGTGGACACGCTTACTGGCCATGCTCCTCATCTATTGAACTACATTGGAGCTGCTGCTGTATTAGTCGGTTTCGCTGGCATCAACATCCCATCCGATACTTCACAGGCTTCTCAGCAAGAGCAGGAAACTCCTATTGTCAACATGGTTGATGACCCGCTTCGTTTGCCAAGTGATAGAAATGCTACTGATGCTGTTTCATAGTAGTACCCTGGTTTGTTCAGAGTTTTTGTTACAAAGTGTAATGATCAAGCAATGTATACGGGGGTTGGCCAGACCAGTACAGTCACTGTAATTGTTTCCCCTTACCATGACACCACAACAGAACAGATGGACATGGATTGAAGTTAGGCTAGCCTGTTTGGTTTGTTGTGAACTTTGGGCAACTGTCGTTTTGCGCTTTGTGTCACCCTTGTAATGCCCTACAAGTGTAACAAATCATGTATTCCATGTGTCATATGGAGGAAGTGAAATTCATTTGTAATTTTGGTTGGGCGTTTTGTGGCTTTCAGGATAGGTACACACACTGCTAAAATTTGCTGTACATGGTGGAACGACGTTAGTTTTTTATGGCAACTGAACTAATGTTAACACACGATTTTTACACTGCATTCATGTTCATAATGTTCACTTTTGCGTACTAACAAATTTTGCTTTGTTTCCTTGCAAAAAAATTAACATATGTGCCTTTAAAGCTAGATATAGTTTCGACGCACACCTTAAGAGGAGAAATGATCACTATTTTGGTCCCCCTCCTTTTCTTTTCTTTTTGGCAAAAATAACTCCCGATTTTTTTTTTGCAAAACAAGCCTCCTTTCCCACCGCAAAAGGATCGGGAGTGAGACTTGACACCTTTCATACCAGAGAACCGCGGGAGGCTCGCAGAGCGGAAGCCGACGGCGAACGCAGCAGCAGGCGGCTACCACACTCAAGGGGCGTGGTAGGAGGGGTAGCACGCAGTGCGAGTGTGGGAATGGTGGTGGCATGCACGGGAGCTGACGCGCGGCGCGTGAGAAGGCTGGTGCTGCGAAGAGGGAGCAAGGGAGGTCTTTTCACGATATACAGGGGCTAGTTTTGTAAAAAAAAATAGAGAGGGCGCAATTTTTGCAAAGAGAGAGAGGAGGGGCCAGGAAGAGTAAATTTCACAAAATTACATATTTTTTGTACAAACTATCAGAAAATTATAGGATTTAGCTTCTATTTCATAAATCTACATATTTTAGGAGAACTTGTATAACAAAGCTACAAGTTTTAGAATTTATCATTTCTTGTAATATGTCTCACAGTGTGGATCTACATAGTAGCCTCATGTGTGAGTGAAGCAATATTAGACCTGTTAAAAAAAGATCAAATTCTAAAACCTATGATTTTGTGACATAAGTTCTATTAAAATCTATATTTTTATAAAATAGCAGTTAAAACCTATAGTTTTCTATTATTTTATAAAAAAAATAGTTTTATGAAGTTTACTCAAGGTTATAACTCCTTATTGTCGTCGGAGCTAAGGTCGAAGGCTTACAGGGGACTCGTTAATTGATTTTTTCTCCTAAACATGGTTGGCCCATTGGCTTTTTACCTTATTTGAGCGCAGGGCCAGTGGGCCAACGGGTCGTCCGGCCCATTTGCACCCTAACCAAGAAAACCTAGAAACGTTGCCTCCTCTATATAAATCCCTACGAACGCCGCCTCCGAGGCTACGTATCCTCACAGTTCATCAGGCTGCGCCTCTCCTCTTCTACCTTCTCCTTTCCCGTCTTTCTTTGGATCTAGATTAAATTTGTTCCTGTTCATTGAGATGGTCGATTAGAGGTTGGAGCGGTGATGAGCGATTTTTTTGTGGACTAGAGTTTCTGATACTACTACTCTGTGGTATTTGTAGACCAAACCCTTGGCTGTCTGAGCTCCCAAAATCTCATAGTTCAATCTCTTCTTGTGCAGATTGGGTTCGTTTTTATCTTTATGCTTGCAACGGTTGATCCGGGATTGGAGTGGTGATGAGCAATTTTTATGTGGACTAGAGTTTCTGATACTGCTACACTGTGGTAGTTGAAGACCAAACCCTTGGCTGTCTGAGCTCTCAAATCTCACAAATCGATCTCTTTTACATTAGATTAGATCAACTTTGTTGATTATTTCGGTTGGATGCGCCCATTACCAATTCTGGCGGACGATTCGGTTCCTCTCGGTGTAATGGCTCGGGCGCTACATGTTATTCTTATGTGTGGTCATATCCTGATCGGTGGCGTTCTTGGTGCCAATCTTGATCCTGGAAACGCCACATATATTCACATATTATATTTTTTCTTGTTCGTTCTTGCATGCGTTTTTGGGATCTAAATGATGAGAAACTCTGAAAGGGAAAGCGCCCAATCCGTAGGATTGTGGCGTACCGTGACAGCTCTTTCATATTGAATAGGAAGATCTGATGGGTTCCTCGAACTGTCGATTCTTCATGTTTTTGTTTTGTATCCAGTCTGTTCTTTGTGCTGTTGTTTTGAGATGTGGATGATGAGAACACAAGTAAAATACAGTTATCCCTGTCTGACTACTTCATTTGGGTGCTGAGAATACTTTAAATCTGACACATTTGCCTTTATTCATCTTGTTTCTTTCTTCAGTGCACAATTTTTTTCAGATGAAGTTCTTTCTTTTATTATTATTATTATTATTTTAAGTGTTAGATCTTGGCCTTTGATGACATGATGGTTGCAGAACAGGCACGTTGTTGCCTGCATCCTGTTGATATTGCTTTGAACTAGGACGGTCTGAGGCAATTTGATCACTAAATTGAAATTGCAGCTTTTAAGATTGTGTTATTTCTGTAGTTGGTAGATCGGAAGTTCTAGAACTCTGCGCTCCATTCTATGACTGCTTCTGAACTGCATGGCCGAAGTGTACTTCTCATAAAGGTTGCAACTGCAATGGAGGAAACGGAACATAAACTCTCAGATTGGAGCATCTGGCGCAGGATGAATATATGATCGCGTAAATTGGATAGTGATAAACAAGAATTGTAGTTGTGTATATACAATGTATATTTTATGTATTCCAATGTTCTTGCAATACTGGTACGAAAACCAATGTACTGATGGCTTTTGTTGAATTAAATGAACAAATGTTGTCTATGATAATTGTCAAAATTGCTGCACTACAAACTTTGTCCGAGCAGCGCTGTCATTATAGAGGATACAGCGACTAAGAACCACCTTGTGATCTCATAGCTAGGCCTGCTCGTCTCTAATGACCACAAAAGGTGCTCTCTATACAAAAGAGGTTGTTGTCACTAGATCTAGTAGAGAGGAGATAATTGTCGCCGGATCTTGTGGGGAGTAAGCCGTTGTAGCCATATTTGGTTGGGGAGGTTGGATCTAACAGGGAAGAAGCCAACAACGATGTGAGAGTCCGCTAGATTTAGTTTGTTGTGTGTTGGCTCAATTTGTTGCAAGACCCTTTCTTATTTGCTTTAAGGAGTGTTTGATTTTGTTGCAGTGAGTACTATCAAAATGTTGTAGTAGTATTTTTCTAGCGAATTTTGACGATTGCTACAGATGTTTTCACCTATTGTTTCACCTGTCCTCAATTGTTGAAAGAAGCATTTTATTTTGATGCAAGGTTTCTTCTCCAAATTAATTTATTGCATGTGTGTTCCTCAATTGTTGCATACACATTTTCAAAATGTTGCAATGGTGGTAACATTGTGATTGTTTTTCTTAGAACCTTAAAATGTTTTCGTAATATTATAATTTTTTTAAAAAATTTATAAATATATCACGATAAAAATAAGTGGTCAATAAAAAATGTTTTCATGATATTATAATCTTCTTGCATTTTATAAATATTATGATAAAAATAAGTGGCCAAAATTGCATCCTAAGGACCATGTCCTTGCCAGTTTTGGTTTTGTGATCGAGGGAGAAACTGAGCTGCAATCTCTCTGACCAACGACCGAAAGCACCTGTTGAGGACTACGAAGCTGGAAAAACAATCAAGTATTCAACTCCAAATCTGAACTAAATCCCAAAACAATCCCCTTATCTACCCCCGCCCCCTCAAAAATAAGTAAACAACAATCTCTGGAACAAACATCATTTGCTGCTGGCAAACTACTCGAATATAAGAAGCTACAGTTCACATTTTTCACTGTAATACAAAGTTGCACCTTACAATCATTTCATAAGCTAATTCAGTCCACTCAGGTACAGTCGTACAGTTGGTTATTTTTCAACACGCGCAGAAAGAAATTTAAAGGGTGCTCGTGATATTTCTGTCGATTTCACCTTGATGCTGATGAGCGAGCACTGATGGAAGAATGGTATGTACTGCTCCTCTGATTTCGATATGAAGAATACACTTCTTCATACTGGCTCACCTCATTTGGATTGGCAGAAGCTCCAAGACCCAATCGGCCGCTTGATCCTGGTTTGCTATCAATGGAACCATCAGCATGCATCCCTGTCTCAGGGTTAACAAACAAGTTGGGCGGGGGAGGAATACATGCGCCTCCCTTGCGAGCAGGAAGGTCCCTCTCATAGTCATCATAATCATCGGGCTCGCTTTGCTTCATTGGACCTTCAGACGGGTTTACCTCCCCAATCTCCTTGAAGAACTTCGATACACGCTCAAGGATCTCAGACTCTGGAACAGTGGATGGTGGGATGATCGTGGGGATGTCAAGCGGGCTCAAGGGAGAGTATGGCACCCCACTCCCGATTTGCATCTTGCGGACCATTCCTGGAATAAGGCCAGGGGGGAATAGTGGATAAGGAGGTGGATTTGGATCAGTAGTAGATGGAGCAGTGCTTTGAGGGAGCGCAGAGGGAGGTAAAGATGATTGCACTGGCAAAGATCCTGGAAAAGTTGTTTGGCCGAGAGGAGGGTAAACACCAGCTGGAAGTTGGTTTGCTGGAAATTGTGCAGAAGGCACAGGTTGGGGTGGAGCAGAAATAGGATGAATTGCCTTCTCCTTCTCTTGCGGCTCCGAGGTCCATTTTGAGGGCAGCTGCGCTGATCCTGAAAAGATATACATCAACATTATTTAGGTTTACCTCCAACAAGTGAAAGTTCCAAGCAATATGGCTTAAAAACTATTGCAAGGGGATGGTGTAACACCAGAGAATCAATTTATAGAATGATTTCATTAAGAAAAAAGTAATCAAACAGTGCATAAAATATTTTTTCTAGTTATATAAACATAACAATGATTGTGGACCTGACAGGTGTTAAAAGGATTGAAGCCCAGGGAATTACTGAATCACTTTCAGTGGTGTGGAAACCTATAGTAACCATGGTATTTGCTTTTCCGTACAGCTTGGCAAACTTTTCAAATATTTCAAAAGCTATCAACCTATAAAGTTTATTGGCATCAACATATTACGGATACAACCATGAGAGTAATCATATCAAAATGACAAGAGAATGATAAAAGGTTGGAAATCCATAGGTTAAGTACGCAAAAGTTACAACAAATCCTTATATCAAAGCTAACAACCTAAAAGCTTCTAAACCCAGATTTGAGAAAAAAAAAATGAGAACCTAGACAGGATGGTATGGTAGTATAAGAGGGGGAGAGAGGAGACACTTGAAAAAGTTGTGGGATCTGGTGAAACATGTGGCGGTGCCAAAGGATATGACATCCCACCTTTCATCTCCCTTTCAAGGTTAGCAATGGTTTCCTGATTGTACACTTCCTTTGAACCCCAGAACTGCAGGATTTTGTCAAGGCGAGTCTGGTTGTCATCTTTGTTCTGCGGATTATTATAAATTCTTGCAAGCATGGAGCCTAGCACAGATTTAAAAGCAAGAGCCTCATTGTCAAGGTCCAGTATATTAGTTCGTCTCTGTAAGCTGTGGAATATGGAACATGGTTAGCAAAGCACCAGCAATACATTAAACACACATAGAAGGTCATGTACAGTATGAAGCTGTAAGATACTAGATGCAATCAATCAAGGGTTCATGCATCAACGGATTCTCTCCCCATCAAATGTGTTGAATACCCTAATAAAACAGAATACAAGGGCCTGTTTGGATAGAGAGGATATGGATTTGCTAAACCGGAATAACTTTCAGAAAAGCACGTCACAACCTCGCTAAGTGCCAACTTTAGTGCACCTCAAAGTTTATCAAGGACTAAATGCTTAAAGACTTGGCAGTAACATGTTAATCTCCATGCGAGAAAAATCCTAAAAAACTAGCTTTGTTGCCAGAAGTCATGGACATGAGCTATCTTCCTAGTAGGAACAAACAACACAAGTACACAACATGATTTAATTTCTTTCATTGATTATTTGCTTTGTAAACAAATGATGAGATCTGATGGTTGATCTTCATCTTGTTTTTTTCTTGAAGGCCTTCTAGTTGCCAAGGAACAACCATTCTTCCATTGTTTACATTTTTTGTCTTCATGTAGTACGATGATCTTTGAAATGAAATAGTGTGAACTAAGGTCGTGTCAAATACCACTCATTTGGCATTTGAATTTTGGTGAGAAAAATGACCTTGATACTGAAAAGTTGAAAGAACATTTTCTATGTTACATTGTTGCTACATTCTGTTAATAAGATAAGATGACAACAATATTTGCCAATTGGCTAATACTTCAAACGATGGTTTTTTAGCCGCATCAAGCTGAAGCAACCGATTAATCATGTTAACATTGCATGAACACTTTGAACAAACAGAAGATAGATCAAATCAAGAACTACACTTAGTTGACAAGCCATAAGATGAGCAATTCTATTCACAAAACAAATATTAAATTCAAACCGTACCTTTCAAAAAGAATATCATTCACCAGGAAAATAATGTGCAGCTGCCTCTCCGAATCCTCAAGAGCGAATACTCTCTCCCAAAAAGCTTCAGCCAGAGCCGGCGCAAATGGCGACCTCTGCATAAACCATGTCTTGGCACCCTTTATTGACTCCTTGGTGCCATTAAGATTGGTAAGCACCTCGTTAAGCTCGGCAGCGACATCCGTCGGGAGCGGCCCGGAAAGGCCCTTGAAGGGCGCAGCTTCATACTCCCCATTACCGGGAGCACCAAAATGCTGGTGCGGGTCGTAGAACGGCGGGTACGCCGACTGGTGCATCGGCGGCCCCCGCATCATCGGACCCATTGGCGGCATCATATGCATGGACCCCGGCGGGTACGGCGGCCGCGGCGAGACCCAAAGCTTGTACCTGTAGTAGGCGTGCCCTTCCCCGCCGAAGACGAAAGCGTAGTCCGGGTTGTCGTGCTGCTTGTCGCGGATCACGACCTCGAACTCCGGCCCGTTCTTGGCGATGTACTCGACGAGCTTGTCGATGCGCTTCTGGAGCTCCGGGTCGGACGGCGGCGGGGCCGGCGGCGGCGGTGCGGAGTCGAACGGCGGGTGCATGTAGGGGTGAGGCGGCGGGGAGGGCGTCGACATGACGTGCGGCGGGTGCGCCGCGAAGGGGGGAGGCTGCTGATGCGGCGGGAGGTGCGGGTAGAGCTGCTGGGCCTGTGGGGGAGGCATCCCGCGCGGGTAGGGAGCATACTGCGGGAGCGGCGCGGCAAAGGGCGGCGCAGCGTGCGGGTGGTGCGGATACTGCGCCTGCGCCTGCGGGTGGAAGACGTACTGCGGCAGCGGCTGCTGCTGCGCCTGCGCGTACGCCATGGCCGCTGCCGCGTAGTCTTGGGGTTGCCGGTCCATGAGACGGCGGGTCCTGGCGAGAGGAGAGGTAGGGCTCGGAGCGCCGATGATGGCGGCGGCGGAGAGGAGGACCGAGAGGACTGCTTCTAGCCCTCCTCTCTTTTCTAGGAAAAATCGATGATTTCTCCGTTTTTCCAATCTTTTCTTTGGGTGGAAATTACAGAAACAGCCTTTGTAAGTAGTTTTTTTTAAAACCCCTAAATAATTTTTGAATTTTGGTTCATTGGAAACTTCTTTTAAGGAAAAATGTAGAAGTTCACAACACACATAAACAGAATTTACATGAAACCCAGACGAATGTTTATAGTTTATAATAACGATATATTTCTAACCACAGTTGTCAAAAACGGTAGACCGTCGGCCAATTAATCGGTGACTATGATTAATCGTCACGAATAATTTAATCGGAGTATAATTAACGCAGCCAAATGATTAATTGATCGTATAATTCGATTAATCGGCCATCCATTTTTTCCCTGTTTAATCACAAAAATAGTTTATTTTTATTCGCTAAGTATGATAAATTAGTTTATAATATTGTGTTATAGTGTTCATATTATGTATCTCTTAGATGAAGTATAAACAATGAAATATAAAATATATTTTGTAGAGTGATAATTTACAATAATTTTGAGTAACTAAAATATTCAAATTAATTCTAAATGTAAATAAATATATTAATAAAACACATAATTGTTAATTAAATTTTAATCGGCCATATTAGGATTAATTGCATGTAGTGATCCTTGCTACAACCCACTACATCCACTATAGCCCAGGGATCCAAATTTTGGCGAATTTTCACCGAAATTTTGGATTTTAGGCCCCCGAGATCTAAACTACCAGCCGGGAAAAAAATGCAAATTTTTTTTTTGAAAATGTTACAGTAATTTGATTTTTTTCGGCGAAATTTCGTTCAAACCGGGCGAAATGTTATGAAAAAAAAATCCGGATTTTGGTTTTTTATGGCCGGATTTGACTTCAATTACATCAATAACCCATAAGAAAGTGATCTTTGATGATAATTTGTCGAAAAACTTATTTTTTTGGGACATTTTAAAATTTTGGCAGAGACACTGTTGGAATTTTTAAAATTTAATATGCTTTATAATACTATGAAAAATTTATGTTACTATCTCAAGAAGTCTAAGATCAAACCAAAAAATTTATAAAATATTTTAACTTCATTTGTTATCTTTTAAAAATAAAAAACAGAATTAGCATAAATGAGGTAGTAATATTGTCGGAATTTTATAAATTTTTAATGTTTTATCATTATTTGAAAATTTTATGGTAACATTAGTGATGCATCGAGACTATCCATAAAAATTTTCAAAATGTTCTAACATAGTTTGAACCATTTTTCATGCAATTGAGATTTGTCGGTCAGCCTTCAGTTGCACTGTCCGAATTTTTAAAAATTCATGAAGCTTGATCATCATCTAAAATTTTTATGAGAACATTAATGATGGATCATAACCATTCAAAAAAAATTCAAAATTTTATAACGTGGGTTGTACCATTTTTCATTTGGTTCAAACTTCTTGGTCAATGTTTTATTACGACAGTAGAATTTTTTGATTTTTTAAAAATTCCTCAAATGTGATAATCATCTGAAAGTTTTATGGGAACATCATTGATGTGTCAAGAACCTCCAAAAAAAATTTCAAAATTTTTCGTCGTTGTTTGACCCACTTTTCAGCCGGTGCAAATATACCGAAATTTCAGAATTTTTCGGCGAAATTACGTTTTTCTCGGTAGAAAACAAACGGGATTTGAATTTCGAACGAGATTTGTCCAAAATATCCGAATTTCGGCGAAATTTCGGATTCCGGTCCAGGGCGATATTTTATCCGAAAACAAAATTTGAATCCTTGCTATAGCCTATGATGTGTATTAAGTGTTTTGGTACAAATACATTTCAGATTTTCATATCATCTAGCTGTTGCATGTTCTTGCAATTTTCCATTTGAATAATTACTCTAGGAGAATTGGGAGTTGAGGTATGCATAGAAACAACTAATCCTAATACAAGTCATTTTAATTCAAAATCGACTAACTAACAACATATTTATGTAAATGTAGTTGAGTTTGTTGCACCAGCTATATCGCCACTATCTGCTATAAAAACATTGCCGCTGCGCAACTGCTACACACTATTTGCCTTTTGCCTATCAAATTCTGACTCCGAGAAGTAATTGGAAAATAAAACAGGAGACACAAATAGAGAAATAAGCCAAGGTACAGACTATAGTGCCGTGTTTGCATCAAAAGAAAAACAGAGAAAAAGTAGAGAAATTACATTCCAAGCGAATTTTGGAGGAAATATGTGTTTGGAATGGAGCATTACCTCATTTCTTTCCTTCGAAATTTTCCTCTTTCCTATGCTTTTGCAGGAAAAGAAAAAAAAGTGAGATGTGGAATTTTCTCTCTCTGTCAAACATACATTGATTTTTAAAGTTTCGTGTGTTTCAAGCAATTGATCCAAACACCATATTTACGTGTTTTCCTACCTTTATGCATTCCTATGTTCTGCACTTACATCAGCATTGCAAACATGCCCTAGACAGGTACGACAATTCAACATCTTGTCCATTCAGTTTGAAATAGACAACTTTTCGGTTTGAAATGGACCTGTTTATTGAGGCCCTGCATGGAACGTAGGAATTTAGCAGAAATCCTACTAGAATTATATTAGCTCTTGCAAAATCCCTATGTTCCAAATAGCCCATTGTAGTTGTCCTCGTGGTTTTCGCAAACAATCCGTCAAAATGGCTCTATCATCACAAGGTTATCATACCTGGTGAAACCATTGTACAAACAGGTAGGCTACAGCAGCATGGTACGTGTAACACAACAAATCCAAAAATCACAAACAAATACCCCAAAGGTCAAGTCGAGCTTACACAGGAGGTTTTGTTGTGCAGAACGGTAGCTACTTGAAGAGTTCGGGTAATACTAAGAAGCAACAGTTTACACATGTAAAGCATCATGTGTTTGACAAAAGTCAACTCGTTTTCACAGAAATTATTACAGAAGGAACAGATACCGACATGCTGGACTCCTATTGCCCGACGTATAAAGCTGAATAATAGAATTAAGGTAACAACAAGCAATAGTTTCAGAGGCTGCTGTACTCCAAAGACGCATCTAGTATCACAAGTACCAAATTTTCCTTTGTTCAAGCTACTCCTTTCTGTCGGAATCTTTGTCAACCAACGTCAGCAAATACTAGTCCACAAGAACCTCCTCATCACCGCCCTTGTACTGCGAGCAAAAACAAAGGGCACAAAATGTCAGGATGACTTCTGACAAACCGCAGAAGCAAAATACCAATGGGATCAGCTAGTCCTTGTGATGCATTTGCAAATAAACCTTCCAAATTTGGAAACTGAAATAAGTTTTCATACAAGAAACAAAAGTAGCTTTAAAGCAACTCAAGAAATCATGAATACAGTCGATTCATGCAAAACTCCGAGTAAGATTTCAAACTTGAATGACAAACAATGCAAATGATACACGTAGGACTAAATAAGTGCAAGAACCAATTGGCAACTAGAGGAATACTGCAAATCCTTGCAAATTGACTGAGATACAGATAGCTTCTTATTAGCGGTCAATAACTGAAAGCTGGGGCACTAAAAGAGCATAGCAAAATACTGCAGGGTCGTATTACAGTAATGGCAAGCTTTGCAAATGCATACGACTGAACAAGATTTTAGAGCTTCTGAGCTGACAGATTGTCGTATGAAATAAGAGCACGAACTAAAAAGAAAATTGATGCTACAATAAACCAGCAGTTGGAAACTAATTGGGTCTACAGTATAGATAGAGAGCAGTGATTATCTACCATTCATTCATGCTTTGATATTTATACTGTTAAAAAGAAAAGTATCGAAGCACTTCTCATAGATAAATCAAGTTTGTCAGTGCTTGGAAGATGAAAATTTCTCTCATCTGCTTCTAAGCATTTTTGAACCATTAGTGGTGGCACTGTATACAAAGATTTAGTCCAATACTCCACACCGTTTTGTACCAGAATATACATCGATTCGTTCACATTTATAATCCATTTCAACAACTTTAATAAGATCATCTACATCATGAACAACTATACCAGTGGATAGGGATGAAAACGGAACAGAAACGGTCGGTAAATGGTCGTTCCGTTTCCGTTTCCACATCATTTACCGGTAACGGAAACGAAATCGGAAACCCCGGAAACGGATACGAAAACAAATAGTGACGGAAACGGATACGGAACGGAACAGAGCGGATATGGAAACGGAAGTGGAAAATTCCACAAGAACGTAGTATATGATCACAATATACATGACCGCAAAAACAATGTAACTCATTTCACCTCAAAGGCGGATAAAAGAACAATGTTATATTCATCGGTATCACTAGAAAGTTTTCTCTCAAGTCTGTTAGTTGAAGACTCGTTATTTGTCTCCTAGATCAGACCATCATGTCCTCCATAATATCATTATCATCGACATCCTCTTGCTCCTCCAACTATAAAGATGTAATGCCCTAAAATTTGCATATTATTGTTCAATGTTCATTTATGATTTTCTGAGATTTATCCGGGATTTTCTGGAGTTTATAAAGGCCATTTTGCCATTTTTCAGATTTATATAATTAATTTAATCATGAAAAATGAAGCTAAAATTATGCTAGAAATAATTTTCCTAGGTTCAAAATGTTCCAAAGTATTTTTGAGAATTTTTTCGGAATTTTTGAACTCTATTTGATATTTTCTATAAAGCCATCTGTATTTCTAAAATTATTTTAATTCGAAAATAAATGTAAATTCTCCATTTTGGGCCAAGTGGGCCAAGTTTCCGACGGAATTTCCGATTCCGTTTCCGTTTCTGTACCCACATTTTCCGTTTTCGTTTCCGAAAAAAGGCTTCCGTTTCCGTTTTTCTCCGAAACGGTCGGAAATTTCGTTTCCGTTTTCATCCCTACCAGTGGAGGACAAAACATGTTTCACTCTAGAAAATTGTACCTATAAGTGTCAAGGTATCAGCTGAATCCCTATGTTGGTATGCAGATGACTCACAAGATAAATCTAACCAAATGAACTAAACCTAGATGAGCTACCAGACTTAAGTCAAACGGAAACAATAAATTTAAACCTCTAGCGGCTAGCACTACCAAACTTTAAACAAGAAAGAAGAAGAGCAACCACTAGAATTAACAAAATTACAGTAACCATGGAGAAACAAAATGGTATAAAGAGAACAGGATAATAAGTAGTGAAATATCAACAGATTATTTCTGCCTAACTACAGTTATAAATGATTGAGAAACAGTTTGTTGAGAACATGAGTTGCTGCAAGAAAGACATCTCACCCTGTCTGTAAAAACATTGCTAGAAGAAAAAACATTTCCTTCCTCATTATTGTCACCTTCCAAAACATTTGCTTCCTCATTATTGTCACCTTCCCCTAACTTCTTCACAGATAACGATATTGGTTTATCATTTCCCTTGCTATTTTTCAAAGATTCTAGAGCATCATCTGGCCTATTTTTCTTTGACACAGGAATCATATCATCATTACTCACTCTCCTTTTCTTCACTGAAAAAGAAACCACAGTTTGGGCATGAAAATACATACGTGTATCTCTTTTTTGGCACATATGCCCACAAGAAGATGGTCCTAGCAAGAAATGTCTGGCTCCAAGACAACAATGGCCCATGTGTTCGAACAGGAAATACATCATAAGACCCTATTAGCTTCTAAAGGACAACTGGTTTCAATATCTAATATATTTTTTTATGAGGAATATCTAATAAAATTTAACCAAGAGTGCCATTAAATTTGGCTACCTTTAGGGAACATGAGACCCTATTAGCTTCTACACTGACAATACAACTAAAAAGATGTAGAACATTTCTATACCAATGAGAGGAAAATCATAGACACTAGATAATAAATAGTTGACAGTGTTAAGACAGGTATGGATAAACGATGTTATTCCAGAAAAGAGTTGATGTCTGGTGTTACCAGTTTTTTCTTCTTCGCTTGTCGAGAGGGCGATAGACCTTCTTCTAGCTGTTGAAACATGATTCTGATCACTTGGGCTCATTTCATAAGCATTATACGGATCTTCATTACCAGCATTCCCACTGGAACCCTGTTCCTTGGTACCATACTTAAGGGTATCTGAAGCAAGCAAATCAGCAAACCTCTCAAAACGAGCTTGAGACCTGCAGACCTCGAATGTGTCAATAGTTATGCAATAAACATGTGAAGACTAAAAATAGGAGTACAATTATGTGCTGATTCAGACCAAACAGAAGTTCAGGAGTAGTTCATATAAAAGAAATATGCCTTTTTATATCATCCTGTGCTTTCACATAACGCCCATGTGCTCCGATGAGTTTCATTATTTTTGAGGTCATCCTATAGCAAAAGAGCAGTATTATGAAGAACCAAATACTTGGGAATATTTTCTTTATACTAACTAAACTGACATTAAAAATGAATAGTAGTGTGCTCATGTGTCATAGAAATGCAAAACCTTCGGCAATCTCCTCTCACTTTGTTCAGTTGTGATTCAAGATTATCTATTCCAGTAGAGAGTACGCGTGCTTCATCAATCTTCTTGTCCAATATCATCTATGGTACACAGAATCATTAAATAGAGTGCAATATTTAGATATAGACAACAAAAATGAGCAGGCTATTGCAGGAAGAAAATTAGAGACAAGTTAAGCACAATCATAAGCAAATACAAAATAACAATTCAGAGAAGTTTAAAAATGCAGCTTACTGGGCCACTTATGGCAGGCTAACTAATCATCCTATTGGTCAATTAGAGCATGCAGGATGAAATAACAAAAAAAAAGGGAACAATTCAAATGATATATGCAACTAAACATAAATTGCAACCAGGTGGCCGACTAGCCAAGGCAATAGCCTCAATTAGGCATCAGCTTTTCAATTCGTCTGTACACGTATCTATAACTCAATAACTGATAAATGTGCCATATGTAATAGATGCATTAAGATATTTATAACTGACCTCCAGTTTAGATTTATCTTCTCGTAATGCTTCCATATCCAGTTGAATTTGTTTCACCTGCAGAGCATATGTAAATATATAATAGAGGTCAAGGAATATGGAGACAACCAAACCTATATGTGAATGAGATGGATTACAACAGTCCATACATGTGCTTCATTAACATCTTTCTCATCACTGCTGGATAATCTGCCATCCTTTTTTCTATCTTCGTTATCAGATGTGTCCAAACTTCGTGATGAATCGGTCTTTCCACCATCAAGCATCTTCCTTTGCCTTCTCTCAGTGAAGAGTCCACAGAAGCATGGGTAATTGCAGAAATTACCAAATTGCAAGAATAACATGTGCAAAGGTTACATGTTTAACATAACGATAGAATCATCCTCATAAAACAACAAACCCAAAGGGCTCCCTCCTTGAAGTAGAAACAGACGAGAAATTAAACCCAACGGTAGGTTGCAGTATAAACAATAGAACAAAGGGTGTGACAAACAATATCTACTTGGAAAAATTGAAGAATCAATCAGTGAGGCTTAATATACACAACTTGCAAATCTTCAGAACAAAATGGGCCTGTCAAGAATGATTAACAACTGTGCCAGAGAATGACTAAACTCACATTCCCTTACATGTTTGTGTTACTTATAACAAACATGCTTATGTTTGTCTGATGTTTATGTACATTATAATTTATACATAATAAAACTGGCAGTAGGTATGATCGACATGTAATAGTAAAAAATAACCTGACAACCAAAATGGTAGAATCTGAATATCTGATAAAAATATTTAGCCGAAATAGAACTAAAGCTTTTACTTTGGTGATTACTCCCCAGGAGAATAAACACGTCCCTGCTAGTAAACTATCACTCCTCAGGAGAATAAACATGCCCCTGCTAGTAAACTACACAGCATCAAACCCCTTGTTACATATTGCACTGCAGTTTGCACACATGGCAAACAAAAAAGATAGGCAATACAAAAGAACTAAGTCATAAGGTCATACGAAGATAGACTATATGCCCAATAAAATGGACAAAATTAAGCAATGGCGCAATACATAAGCACACTTAAGGACACGATTGCAATGATGCATGCATATTTTCTCAACGTATATCTAGAATTAACAGACTGCACAACAAAGGCCATATGCTGAAATGAATCCCTTCAGAGAATCCTCGTTACATACCTCTTCCTGATGGGAGATCTTGAATGATTAGACCCTGCAAGTAAAATTTCAAGGCATAGGAGTTTAGAAATAGAATGGATTAGACCAACAACAGGGCGCACGCGCGCGTGCACACACACACACACAGAGATTACCCCGTTCTTTAGACCTTGGCCTCTGATCACGAAATAAATGACCCCTGGTGTCTCTTCTAGGGGAATACCTCCCACGGGGTGAGTATCTTCTCTCACCCCTGCCTCTTAAGTCATGATTTCTATGATCTCGTCCCCCTACAGTCAGTAAGGTGGAAGTTTTATAGAAAGAAGCACTGTGTCACTTCAAAAAAAGGGTGGAGTTATACGGAGACAAGGCAACACACAAACCCATTAAGCTTACCACAACCTTGAGCCATATGATTATTCGATTAGCAATAAGAAGCAGAGGTTCCGGGATAACCCCATTGGCAATAAAACAGTAGAGCCTAAAGAAGAGATACCAATACACAATTACGCATCATGATGCACCACTTAAATAGATCCAGCTCTTGTAATATCAGTCATCTGAAGTAAAATTGATGAAACCTCCCAAAATTTGATATCATGTTGAGATTATCGTATCATGAAGAAAGATCTTCCACAACTCCATCTCACCCAATAAATTTAATTTCACTTGTGCAGATATTATCCACATTGACTTCAAATATCCCTCTTCTGTGGTAGTACTTGCATGACAGACAAGAAATAAAGCCCAACAAGAGAACTTGACACAGCGTATTGCCACATTCAGAGGGCGTGTTTCAATTAGTTGCAGAAGCTGCTAACAACATGGTTTTAGCACATGGAGCATAACATGCTCCTGATTGACGAGGAACCACGTGACATCCCTCAATAAAGTTCTTTAACAAGATAAGCATTCGAGCGATCATAAAATGTCGGATTACCAACTGACAAGGCAAGCGATGAAAATAGGACATGTCACCCTCTGGAAGCAGGCAATCCTAAGAAATCTGATCAGGAGACAGAGCTCATTTAAACAGTAGTAAAATCAAAGAATAACCAGCAAGAATGTCACATTGTTCCGCAAGAAGCTTAGGCCAGTTGGTAGCTTTTTGGTACTGCAGCAAATGGCATTGAGTTGAAGCGCTATATGGAAAAGATAGTAGATCATATATGCACGATAAGACAAGAAGATATATTGCCAAAGTCTATGTGGAAAGCATGCAGTTCAGATGGCATCGGTGTCTCTTGCTCTTCGCTGTCCACCATGTTCCCCATGAACAAGAACTTAGCAATCGTCTGAAGATCTAACTCAATCCAGTGAGCAGACAGAAGATGAATATTCCATAACGAACACACTCTTCCTCTCTTGGTAGATCGAAGGCAAGCCATCCATTTAAACTTAAATCTGCCGAAAAAATCGTACAGTCTTCGAGTACAACACATTCATAGTCTCAGTTTTTTTTATACACACTGAACAGAAGAACGCCCCCAGATAATTACCACTCTCCACTCTTTGTTTGCACATAATTTCCTATCTTGGATACAACAAAATCACGAAGCAGACAATAGGAGGGAGGGAGGGAGACAGAAAAATAGAGGGATATGAGTGTATACCAGGTCGTGGGCGAGGCTGGAAGGAGGAATGGGAGGGCGGCCTGCGGAGCTCGCCGTCGCCGTGGGCGAAGCTGCATGAGGCGCGGGAGCAGCTGCCGCGCTTCCACAGCGCGCAAAGCTTCGTCTTGTACGCCGGACCACGATGAGGAGGGTCCAACATCTCTCTCATCTCTCCCCCTCCCGACTCCCCGACGGCAACTCCACGAGACGGCGGCGAGGAGGAAGCGGAAGGGGATGAAGAGTACGAGGATGGAACGACGACGACTAGACTAGCTATACAAGCCCAAGCCCATACAATCCGCGCAGCGAACCAACGATTGCCCAACTAATCCTAATGGGCCGACCATCTGGCAGAGGGCCCGCACCAAGCAACGGGGAGTGCAGAAATTTCGCTTGATTTTCACAGAAAAATGATTACTATATGCATGCAATTTACAGTACATCGAGCATGGTGAGCCAAGAAGATCTAGTAAACGGCAAGGTAGATTTAGCACAACAGCAGCACACGGCGACATGAACATCCACGTATTACTCTCTCCGTCCGTGTTTATTTGGCGCATTTTTTCTTGAAACATAGATGAAGGCATTAAAAATAATTAATTACCCATAATTATTATCACTAGGCACTATATTCGATACGTACATATAGAGAATATAAAATAAAAATTGATATTTATTATAGATATAGATGAAACACCATACTATTTTTGTATTAAAATATAAAATATGTCCTATATTAATAGATAAACCCATTCAAAAAATAAGTTTTATAAACTTTGATAGAGGGAGTAGTACACATCATCCATTTATTACAGCAAGCCACTAATACACAACACGCTCACGCTGCCTCAGTTCCTCGCCTCAGTTCCTCTTAACAGGTAAGATTCTATAGGACAAGGGCTCAACTCCATCCATGGACGCATCGATCAGCCGTTCAGAAAGGTTGTTACATCAGGAAGAACGGTGAAGCGAGCAAAGACGGGTTGCTTCTGCGCATGTTGAAGCCTCGGAGACGCTCCAGATTCATCACCTCGGAGTGGTCCACGAAGAGATTTACCTGCATCCACAGAAACCAGTACGTCAAGATACAGGATCAGAAGACGAACACAGCATGCCAAATGGTGAAATGGTCCATCAACGGCTTTCAGCTTCAGGGAGAAAGAAAGCAGAAAGCTTCAGTACCCGTGGTCCATATCTTCTCACAAACCACTTGGAGGTGTTGGCGTTGGATGTTTCAAACATGGTCTTCTCGAGCCCGAGCCGACCTACAATCTTCGCGATGATGTCGGCCCTTAGAGAGTCAGCGCACCGGCAAACATCATCGGCATCGATCATGATCATATCTGCACCTGCTTCCAAGCATCTCTCAGCCCTCCTGATCAACAGGTCACCATCTTCAACTCTTTCTGCAAAAACATAGCCGAAAATGATTCCCTAGATAGTCTTTCAGATTCCCTAGATAGTCTTTCGTTCTCATGCGAACATCATTCAGTATTGAGTATGATAGCCGAGAAGTAGCATAGCATACAAAAGAGTACATTAGCAGCGCTTCTAGTTACCTGAGCTCTGCTTCACAGGAGCTATATAAGACCCAAACGCCCTATCACCAGAGGCAGGAATATCATAACTGTCAAACTTCACTGAAAACAGGGGCTTCGCCTGCAAACCTTTATTCTTAATGAGGCGGACTAATCTTAGGAGAGCCTCTTCAGGGAGCTTGAGAGATCCAGCATTCAGCTCAATGGTGTCAAATCCTAATGCCTTGCATTCCTGCAATGGAATATCTTATGTCACGTATGTTGTTTCAGACACGTTTGTGCACATCACAATTTAAAAAAAAAAAACAGTAAGAGACCTGCATACCTCTACATATTGCTTGAAAGAAGAGGGTCCTTGACGCAAAAGATGCTCTGCCCAATCACCTGTGCTCACATATATGTCATGCTTGTGTGCTAAATCAGTGATCTCTCTAACCAGTTCTTTTCCCATTAAACTATGAGATCCACCAGAAAACTTCAAACCATCAACAAAAGGACCAAGAGAATCCAATATTTCCTGAAATATAAAATGGCAGGCTTGAGAATGTGCTTTCAGAAATGGCTAGGATAGTGAAAAGAAGCAGCTCACATCGCCAGTCATGATTCAGGATAGTTCATTTTGTTCATTCTAACTTCTAAGGATGAGTCTAAAAGTTTCCTTTCGTTTGAAAGAATGTAGTTGGGAGTCTAAACTCTTCCTTTTCAAGAGTAGTACTGCTGCCTTTCTTGTGGCTTTACTCATGAACATCACTAGTGGCTGTCACTGGGTCATATGTTCTGCAAACAACCTTTCTGCAGTCAACTAACAGTAAATTATGAAGCATTACTAATATTATTACGATCTAAGAAGCAGCCGTAACAGCAATTTGTCCTGAGCTTTACCCGTTCATGTAGGGCTTTCTGGGCATAAGAATGCACAAATTGCTGGGGAGCCTAATGACATTCTGTATTGCAGTTGCTCCTAACTTAATTGTCTCTATAAAACATAATTCTACAGGGAAATGCAAGCTTAGCATCCTAATGTTGGGTCCCAATCCCACTACGTAAACCTAGATGCTGAGTAAGCTGAGTAACAAAATATCACATAACAATCAGCATGAATCGTCTAATTAAGTTCAAAAAAATTGGCAACCACAACAATGATCTACAAGTACAAACCGACCGCGCTGCAAAAACAAATTGCACGACGAATTAAGAACCAAATGGGGACTGAATTGGAAGCAACAGCGTGCTGATGTCCAACGAGACTCATGCGTGCCGCTATTTGGTGGGAGGCCAGAATCAAACTACGCCCAATTCAACTCGATGCGAAGCAACAGCGACGGGTAGAAGCATAGAACGACGAGAAGTGGGGGGAGGGCGGGCGGACCTGGAGCGCGTGGTGGGTGGGGCGGAAGGAGTAGATGGGGCTCCTCATCTCCGTCACCCCGTACCGCCGCGGCTTCTCCGGCCGGTCGTCGTCCTCGTCGCCGTAGCCGTGCCCCCGCAGCGACAGCGACACCACCTCCTCTCCCCACGGCCTCATCGCCGTCATCTTCGTCGTCTCCTCTCCCGGTCCAGTCCCTCCCTGATCGAGCGATAAAAAAGCTCGGGAGAAGGAGGTGGAAGCTTGCAGCTGCTTCTGGAAGGGCGTGGCGCAATGATGACGTGTTTCCTGACAGGTGGGGCCGGCCATCCCCACCCTATCCAGTCTGATCTGGGCTGAGTTCGGATGGGCTTCACTGGGTTATTCTCGACGCGGCCTCACCATCTAGCAAAGGCCCATCCTAACCGAATATTTGCGGAGCCACACTGAGCTGCGTGATTGGGCTACAGTGCAGGCCGGGCTTCGGAGCACGGAGGGCAGAAGGCGGCAGAGGAGTGAAGTGAACTACCGAAATGACGGGGTGAATGATCGTAAATACAAATTTTTTTTCTCTAAAAATTAAACCACTGAGAGATTAAATTGAATGATTCTACAGTCCAAACAGGTGATCGGATAAACGGTAGCCCGGACCAGGAGGTTGGATGAACAGTGATTAGCTAAATAAAGAAAACTGCACACGTCGGATAAATAGTAAACACACAAAACGGTCTGTGAACAATGTTTGGATGAACAGTAAAAAAACTGCGCTGGTTGGATGAACAGTAACTACGCCTTTGTCAATGGCACTGGTCGTATGGGCAGTGTTTGGATGAATAGTGCTTAGACGAATAGTTTTCGATTGAACAATAAAAAACATCATGATCTCAGAAATAAGAATCGATGTAACTTTTGATCGGCTGATCCAAAACCTGAGAAACTTTGTGTGCACCTTTCTATGAATGTCAGGAGCTATTCCAACTTTCAATCGTAAGGATTGACATCAAAGTTCCGACCATTTTCTAGTTAAATAAATGTTGTACTAAAATCGGGTCAAACACAAAAACTTCATCCTTAGTTTGCTCGTGGGGAATTGATGATTATGATAATCTTAGATGACCTCCCACATATCACAGCAAGTAAGAACACCATTGAACAACCCTACAAATAAACAAGAATACGATCACAAGAATCTTTCTTCTTTCAAACACAAAGATCGATTTCTTGCAAAAACTGAAAAGAAGAGGTTGTAGATTGCTTAGATGATTAGGATATGATTTGAAGAAGATTCATTCATCAATCATTCATCATTGGCATAAAATCCACAAGCATTTAAAAGGAGATGAGGCAAATCCAAATGAGCGAAAAGTAAATTAAAAAAATTAAAACTAGATTTAAAGTATAATGTAAATGTTGAAAATAATTCAGAATAGGGAAATAAGATTTTTATTTCTTAGGAGGAAGGTTTATAAAGCCTCACAACAAAGTAAGTAAAGCTCAAAGGAACACCAAAACCTTCAAGGGAGAGACACCCCTCTTCCTCTCTATTTATAGCACACTGGAGCAATCTCCACCCTTAGATGACAACTTGGCCGTCAAGAAGCCTCACTAAGGGTTGAGATCCACTCCCTCATTTATATATGGGCTAACCCGCAACCCAACATCATAACGGATTTTATCCACACACACTAACTTAACTACTACTCTACCTGCGAACCCTTGATCCAATGATCCTCCTTTGTTTGTGTAGGGCTTAAATTAACATTTCATCTATCTACTTATCCTCTCAGCTTATAGACACTCCTAGCCTCAGTCATACTCTAGCGACATCTTAAATGTCTATACCTCAGCTCTTCCAGCCTAGTCAAGATCTCCTCCGCCTCACCATGACCTAACTCCAAAGTCCTGCAACCATCATAGACAAGGGAAACACATCACGTATCATTGCTCAAAATGATATGCAATAAGTAATCAACTGAACAATCGCACATATAAGGATCCCACCTTAGCTCACAACCAGTCAAGTCCATGATCACTTAAAGCTCTGATTAGTCAAGGCTCCAACCAGCTAAGGCTCTGATCAGTCAAGACTCCGACCAGCCAAGACTCTGATCAGTTAAGGCCACGACCACCACTCAACTCAAATTGCTCAACCTAAAGCAAATCAACCTCAAACCCGAGAACCACAAACTCAAAAAATATCAATTACTCATCACAAACATGGGTAAACCTGCACATGATCTTTCATAAAGAAATGCCTTTCTCCCCGCCCGTCTCTCCCCCAATCCTCGTGTTTTCCTTGCTAAGTTCTTGCTTTTACCATGGGACAGATTCACCCAGAGGTGCCTGACTAAGCTACGATGAAACCCCACCAGTGTAGTTTGGGCTTCAGGACCGCTAGGCACCTATGCTGTCGCATTTGTGGTGCTATCCACCTAGCTAGTCGTGGTTCCATGCCCCTGTCGCAGTATACGGGCACGGTAGGTGGCACGTGTCACTTGTCAGCGTTTTTGTAGGGAGTGAGAAAGCTACTTTTATAATTATGTCCGTATGGACTAGATTTGCTTAAAAATGCAAGGAACTAGAAATGATCTCGCTTTGGAAAATCGTACCGACGACTAGAAATTTTCTCTGGCACCTACACACTAGACTCTACTGGATACATTCTCTATTTCACAATTCGGTTTGCATAGCAGCAACCGTTACTGAACTGACCAAAGGTTTCCTCCCAATCTTATAAGTACTCCCAGATTTATTTTGCTCGAAGGTTAGACCAGTGTGGTGCATTGTATCAAGTGCCAAGGATTCTCCTAATTTGCAGACTCATCTGTGATCCGTTCGTCCGTTTCTGGTTCCCGTTGAAGTAGGAAAAGGAAAACACCTGGAGCGTACCCACATCGCTGACCCACACTCCATGCATAAAACTAAAGAACAACTCTAGAGGCCAGCCATTCTCAATTTTTTATCAGTTGCTACAAAACAATGCTAGCCTCTGCCTCTGGCTAGCTACATGTGCTGGTGCGACCTCAGTTTGAACTTTGAATCAATCCATGGAGTCAAATCTACACAGTGTGCTGACTAGCTCAAGTTAGGCATGTTTGTGTTTTGCCAGTATGAAGGTAGAAGACTGGAAGGCCATGAAAAGGAATGTGCTTATCATGAAGGTAGAGTACTAGCTTTGCAATGAGCTGCACGCGGTCATTGGCTTCTTCAGGTATCATGTTCTTCTCCTATGCTCATCTTGTAGATAATCTCTCTTGCTTATCTGTTTCTTTCTCTATCCTTGTTTGTTAATAAATTGGGTACTTAGCAGCGATCGAATCATCGAGCAAGAAAAGGAGATAGAACAGAGGAGGGGGAAATGCCCATGGTGTGGATGACGCTCAAGAAGTCTCTCAACTGCAAGTTGGAGGATTCTTCTGTTGTGATTAAGCGGGAGGAATCCCACAATGCCACATGTGTCAAGAAATCAACGGTGGCGTCGCTGCGCAGGTCAGGGCGATCGCGGTCTATAGCCAATCTGCGGGGCGTGATCCACAACCAGTACGGAGGAAGCCGACGGCAGGAATCTGAGCCGTTGCCGGTGACTGCAGCAGCCCGAGGTCGATCGGGAGCAACAACGCACGGCGAGGGCCTCCTGCCAGGTTGTCGTCCGGTGCCACCTTGTGGTGAAGCCTGAAAAAAATAGAGTATAGGCTTAAATAATTAGATAAATTGAGATAAATATATTAAACAGTCCGTGTTATATTTTTATCAATTCGAGGTTTACTAATAATGCTTTATTTTTTGAGAAATACTTGTACATTGTTCGCTTGTCAAACTCTTGTAAATCTATGAACAAGTTAACACCAATAAATCAAATAAATTGGCTATTATCTCTGTTCAACCTATTTACACTGTTACAATTGAACAAAAAAAGCATAAATCGGAAGAGAGGTTTACAATACATATTTGCTATTTTGATCAACCCATTTAGCTGGTTAAGCACTCACTGATTTACGTTGTGATATCCTCTTTGTCCGCTACGCCCGCACCCTCGCTGCCTCCTTATCACGCACTCTTCACGACGCATGTCAAGCATCCTTAACTTGGTGGGCTGCCATGTCCTCACGAAGGAGAGACGTTGAGCCGCGCCCTCTTTCTCTCGCTCTATGGTCTTTGCAAGCAGCGTTTAGGGTTTGAGTCTAGTTGTGTAAGCAGCAAGCAAAGTCATCAATTGCTAAATTAGACCTCTAATAAGTAGCGGTCTGCCAAGCCACATGATATATAAAGCAGTTCATCCAACTAGCGAAGCTTTTTTTTCTCAAGATCCGGCAATAGGAGACTAGGTCTACGAAGGCCCTCGCTGGCTACGCCCCTGATGCCACTGCTGTGGCAACCACAATGCCCTCGAGTCTCGTCACCTCTCCAACCAAGCCGGTAATCACCACCATTTGATCCATTTCTCCCCTCCATGCATCAAGTACTCAAGATAAGCTGTGAACTGTCTCATCGTTTGTGGCTCCGGCGTGGTTCTTGTAGTCATAGAGTTGGTGGAAGGCGACTCGTCAAGGAGGGTGTGGAAATCATCTGCAAGGCTGGGTGGCCAAAGGGTTGCGTCGAGAGGGTCCTCAAGGTTCGAAATGTGGAGAGGTCGGTGGTGCGCGCGGTTCAAGGAGTTCAGGGAGACGGTGCAGGGCAGCTCAGCCAAGCTGCCCAAGAAGCACCCGCACTGCCTCACTGACGGCAACGAACTGCTCCGATTCCACAGCATGACCCTCTACTGCTCCCTCGGTGCTGACATCTCGTTCAGCCTTTGCACGTCGGTCATGTGTAGTGTCTGCCACATCATCTGGCACGACTTCTCGGTGACCAGGGAGGTCAAGGACGACGTTGGCATGATCACGATGTCGATGAGCAAACTGTTGGCAAAGCCCTGGATCGATACAGAGATGAACTCGGCAAGGAAAATTTTAGAAACATACACAAGTAAGGTGGATCATAGTTGGGGCAATTTTCAATGTTTGTATTATATATTCAGACTGCTAATACAACTAGACCAAACTGAGATAAGTACAAGATAACAGTGCATGGACTCAACTAACTCCTGGAATCATGCCATCCCATGATCCCTTCTACTCGGATGCTTGCGAAAAACTCAGACGCAGACATGCCCACTAAATGCAAAAAGACTCAGCCAACTCCGAAACAAGCCAGCCCACACTACTAAAACATGCATACTACTAAGTCTAGATTATTGCTCACATTCACCCCCTAATCTAGACTCATGCTCTCCATGTTCCTTACGCCAAGCAAGCTGCACATTTTTGTAAACTTGATTCTGCCCAAAGCTTTTGTCAGAATATCAGCCCTCTCTTCGGAACATACATGCTTGACGTTGATCAGCCCATTCTCGACACACTCGCGTATAAAGTGATAGCGAGTATCAATATGTTTACTCCTCCCATAAAACACAGGATTCTTCATTAAGGAAATTGCCGATTTGTTGTCGACAAAAAGCGTGATCGGCTTAGGTTCTTGACCTGATATGTTGCTCAACATACTCCTTAACCATATCCCTTAACAAGCAGCGCCTGTTGCAGACATAAACTCAGCTTCGCATGATGAAAGCACCACACTTTTCTGCTTTTGGGATACCCACGAGATCACATTCCCAGCAAAGTAAAATGCCATACCACTAGTACTTTTCCTATCATCCATATCCCCAGCAAGATTACTATCGCTGTAGCCGACTAAGTTGTCATTAGACCCTTTCGAGTATAGCAGCCCATAGTCCTCAGTACCCTTAATATACCTCAAATGTGCTTTACAGCTAGGAGGTGTGAGTATAAGGTTTCTCCATGTATCTACTCACAATCCCTACAGAATAAGTCAAGTCTGGTCGGGTGTGAAGCAAATACCTGAGGCTCTCGATCAAACGCCTGTACTCTGTTGAATTCACTAAATCTCCTTCTCTTTCTTTTGAGAGCTGCAACTTTGGCTCCATTGGATATCTGCATGGATTACAATGAGACATCCCTCCCATCTGCAGGATCCTTTGAGCATAACTAGTCCGCTTCAAGGAGATTTGGTATTTCTTTTGCTTCACTTCTATGCCAAGATAATAGGTGAGTAATCCGAGATCACTCATTTCAAACTCCTCTTTCATTTGTCCCTTGAATTCATCAATGGCTTGTGCATTGCAACCGGTGACAATCAAGTCGTCCACGTACACACCAATCAGCAAGTTTCCTACCTCACCAGTTCTTTTGTACAGGGCATGTTCTTGTGGATATTTTAAAAAAACAAGGCTCTTCAAGCTCCTGTCCAAACGAGCGTTCCAAGCTCTAGGTGCTTGTCGCAGCCCATACAAAGCCTTGGATAACTTGTACACCTTCTCCTCTTGATTCCTCTTAATGTACCCTTCCGGTTGGCACACATAAACATCTTCTTCGAGCTCTCCATTGAGGAAGGCGGACTTAACGTCCAAATGATGTACCTCCCACCCATGATGAGCCGCAAGGTCTAGAAGCAAGTGCACAGAATCCATCTGTGCTATCGGTGCAAAAACCTCTTCAAAGTCTAAGCCTTGTTTCTACACATAGCCTTTCACGACCAATCTCACCTTATGCCTCATAACTCTCCCCTCTATATCTTTCTTGAGTTTATAAACCCATTTCAAACCTATGGGTCTTTGTCTGGGCGGTAAATCAGTTAACACCTAGGTTCCATTTTTTTCAATGGCTTCTCGTTCTTGTTTCATTGCTTTTGCCTAGGGTGCTTCCTTCACAGCCTCACAAAAACTAGTTGGCTCCTCTATAGCTAGTTGAAGCAGCTCCTGATCAAGTTCCACTTCTTGCGTTTCAGCATAAATCTCACTAAGCTGGCGATAGCACAATGGCCTATCATCAGAAGACATGTTAGAGCTTGGGGGAGGCTACTGAGGAAGATGCCGAAGTAGATGCCGGTGTTGAGGGTGATGCCAAATGTGTTGGTTCTCCACTTCCATCTCCTGTTCCTTCAGAGCTCGATGCCACACTTGTGGGGGAGAACTGCGGCACTCTTAGTGCCTGAGCTGGAGTTGCAGCCTCCTGCTGCATGTACGTTGGCTAAACCAGTTCTGTGCCATTATCCGAGGTCTCATCTTCAACAGTAAATGTCACCTCGGTTGGAGACCCACCATTGGCAACTCCATCGGTGGCACTATTGTTGGTGTTACCCCATTCCCACGGATTATCTTCCTGGAACACTACATCCCTACTCACACAAATCTTGTTTGAATAGGGATCATAAAGACGATGAGCTTTACTCCCCGCTTCCACTTCAAGATAGATCACCGGTGTACTCCTATCATCAAGTTTCCTTGTGTGCTGGCTTGGCACTTTGACATGTGCCTTGCAACCAAACACTCCGAGATGCACAAAATTCGGCTTCCTGCTTGTCCATTTCTCAAATGGAGTAGTGTTCAACAGTGCCTTGGTAGGAACTCGGTTGAGTATATACACTGCGTGCCTCATAGCTTCACCCCAAAACTTTGCTGGCAACCTCATGCTCTTCAACGGGCTTCTCGTCATGTCAAGTACTGTTCAATTCCTCTGCTAGACAACACTGTTCTACTGAGGTGTATACGGTGCTGTCAGATGTCACTGAATACCTTTCTCTTCGCACAATGCAGTGAACCGTTGTGACAAGAAATCGCCACCACGGTCTATTCGCAACACAGTAATTTTGTGCCGGGCCTCCTTCTCAATCTGTGCTTTGAATTTCCTGAAAGCTTCATATGCATCACTCTTGTACTTGATCATGTGAACCCACATTACTCAACTGTAATCATCCGCAATTAGCATAAAATATTTGTTACCGGCTGGTGTTTCTGGTGTTATCAGGCCCCATAAATCCGCATGAAGTAGCTGCAGCGGGCACCCAGCTCTGTATGGCGCTTGAGAGGGAAAAGGAACCCTTGCCTGCTTTGCCACCAAGCAACCTTCACACACTTGAACTGGGTGATCAATTGTTGGTAAACCAAGTACCATCCCCTTCTTTTGCATGAGTTTCAAGGCCTGAAAATTCAAATGACCCAAACGTGCATGCCATAGCCACGCAGGTTCCATCAGGCTTGTTAATAAACAGACAGGTTCAGCCGTCTGTAACACTACTTTGTAGAGTCTGTTTGCAGTGCGTTCAACCTTGAAGATGAGGCGCCCGGTCTTGTCATACACCCACAGAAATGTTCCATGCAACATAATTTTGCTGCCATCTTCTGATAGCTGACCAAGACTAATAATGTTATTGCATAGTGTTGATATGAAGTATACTTCAGTGAGAAACCGCTATTCCCCATTCTTGCACTGCAACAACACAGAGCCTTTCCCTTTAATCTCCACTACTGATCCATCTCCAAATCTCACACGTCCACAAACACTTCCATCCAATTTTGTGAATTTGGATCGCTGTCCGGTCATGTGGTTACTAGCACCACTGTCCAGATACCACACCTCTGAATCTGGTGGTGCATCATCTTTTGTTTTCAGCTTTGGCACTAAACTTTGCTCATTCAGCAATACCATGTTGCGCTCACGTGCATGGACTCAACTAACTAGACCAAACTGACATAAGTACAAGATAACAGTGCATGGACTCAACTAACTCCAAGAATCATGCCATCCCATGATCCCTTCTACTCGGATGCTTGAGAAAAACTCGGACGCAGACGTGCCCACTAAATGCAGAAAGACTCGGCCAACTGCGAAACAAGCCAGCCCACACTACTCAAACATGCATACTACTAAGTCTAGATTATTGCTCACACAAACGAGCATTAGAATGCATCCAAGAAACTGGCGTCGGAGAAGAGGCGGAGACGGCGAGCGTGAAGAAGGTGTTGCTCGTGTGCAGGATGATCGCTGCCCGCTAGGAGGATTCACCGGCCACTGGAGAACTGTTATGTACCCAGATGATGAGGGAAGAGGGTTGGAGTGAAGAGCAAGAAAGAAGGAAGAACGAATAGGAGATTGGGAATTTTAGAGTTCTCTTCATCCATGCCGATACAGCCACCACTCTGCGGCATTTAAATCACCGTCTCAGACACTTACAAGTGGACCCTCACCACACAACGTCCGAATCAAAACTCGCATGCAAACTACGAACTCAACCCAAACACACGCTTCAGAGCTCACGCCACGCCAGTGACGCTGTACTCCGTCCGGCACACCACATTCCCCTCCCCTTAAAAAGCGGCTTGTCCCCAAGCCGGCGCTGCAGGAAATTGCTGATGCAGAGCAGCCGTGTTCTCCCAGGTCGCCAGAGAAGGTGACAGTCCCGACCACTTGATCAGTACGGAAGAAATAGCCTGATCCCCTTGTTTGATTAGTTGACTCTTCAGAATTTGTGTTGGAACTGATTGCGTTTCTAATTCAAGACAGTGTACAGAAAGAAGAGAGGATGTTGCTGCTGATGGAGGAACATGCCGTTTCAACTGAGACACATGTACTACTGGATGAATCTTGCAACCAGCAGGCAAATCCAATTTATATGCCACCTGACCCACTCTTTCAACTATCTGATAAGGACCAAAGAAATGGAAGCAGAGCTTCTGATTACTGCGTGTGGCCAAAGATGTTTGAGCATATGGTTGTAACTTCAGATAAACTTTTTCGCCCACTTCAAAGATTCGATCGGAGCGATGTTTGTCAGCTTGCAACTTCATGCGCTCACAAGCTCTCTCCAAATGTTGTTTCAATAGCTAAGTCACTCTCTTCCTTTCATCCAACCAATCTTTAACATCCTTCACAGCACACACATTGAGATTAGAAAACCAAAATGCCTGGGTGGATAACCATACAATACTTCAAAAGGTGATCTACCCACTGCAGTCTAGAAGGTGGTATTATACCAGAATTCAGATAGAGGCAGCCAATCTGGCCATTTCTTAGGACAAGCATGCACAAAGCATCTAAGATAAGTTTCTAAGCACTGATTTAAATGTTCTGTCTGGCCGTCCAT
The DNA here is from genome assembly GCA_036346275.1 of Otatea glauca. Classification (NCBI taxonomy): domain Eukaryota; kingdom Viridiplantae; phylum Streptophyta; class Magnoliopsida; order Poales; family Poaceae; genus Otatea; species Otatea glauca. Next base: position 61,440,639 of record CM070721.1, read on the forward strand.
TTGAGGATGATATGCTGAACTCATACTTAATTGAGTGTCTGATAACCGGAACAATTCTTGCCAAAAGGAACTTGTAAATACTTTATCTCGATCAGATATAATGGACTGAGGTAAACCATGTAATTTGTAAACTTGATTAGAAAACACCTGAGCAACTTGCAATGCCGTGAAGGGATGAATCAATGGTACAAAATGACCATACTTGGAAAACTTGTCAATCACCACTAAAATGGTTGTATATTTATGAGATTGAGGCGGCCCTTCAATAAAGTCCATACTGATAGTTTGCCAAGCCTGATTTGGTACCTGCAATGGTTGTAACAACCCAGGCATCTTGATGTGTTCCACCTTAGCTTGTTGGCAGATTTCACATTCTTTGGCATATTGTTGAACCGTGTCCTTCATTTTGGGCTAGGCAAACAGTGCTTTCACCTTGTGATATGTGGCATGAACCCCAGAATGCCCCCCGATTCCGCTGCTGTGCAAGGCTTGGAGGATATGTTGTTGTGCTAAAGAATTATTGCCCACCCAAATGCGCCCTTTGAAACGGATCACTCCATCCCGCAAGGAATACCCTTTATCATTTGCGCCATTTACAAATAACTCAGCTAGCAATTGCTTGGAGTCGTGGTCAGCCTGATAACCAGCCACCAAATTCCCAATCCAGATTGGGGTACAACTTGATATGGCATGAATCTCAAATGTGCCTGGTTTCCGCAAAAGGGCATCAGCAGCCGTATTCAGAGTTCCTTTCTTATACTGGATCTGAAATTGTAGTCCTAACAGCTTCACAAATGCCTTTTGTTGCATCTCAGTTGTTAATCGTTGCTCAGTTAGATGCATTAACGCCTTTTGATCCGTCCGAATGATGAATTCTCTGTGTTGTAAATAGGGACGCCATTTCGAAATTACTAAAAGAATTGCCATGCACTCTTTTTCATAAACAGACAATGCTTGATTCTTCTGACTCAAAGGTTTGCTCAAAAAGGCTATGGGATGCCCCTCTTGCATCAAAACCGCCCCAATTCCGCTCTTGCTTGCATCAATCTCCAACACAAATTGTTTATTGAAATTCGGCAAGGCTAAAACAGGTGCTTACACCAAGTCTCTCTGCAATGCTCTGAAGGCTTCATCTGAATTTGGTGTCCATTGGAATGGTATCCCTTTTTTTTATCAAAGTTGTCAAAGTTTTGCAAATCACTCCGTAATTCTGAATGAACTTTCTATAATAACCGGTAAGTCCCAAGAATCCCCGTAATTCCTTGACATTGGAGGGAACCGGCCAATCTACAATAGCTTGCACCTTGGTCTGATCTGTAGATACTCCGGCGGCTGAAATAATATGCCCCAAATACGCTAGTCGCTGCTGCCCAAATGAACATTTCTCCTTTTTGATGAACAACTGATGCTGTTCCAAGATTTGAAATACTTCCGTGAGATGTTTCACATGATCTTCCAAGGAATGGCTATAAACTAGTATGTCATCCACAAACACCAATACAAACTGTCGCAGTGCAGGACCAAAGATCCGATTCATCACTCCTTGAAAGGTGGCTGGTGCATTTGTGAGGCCAAACGGCATGACTAAAAATTCATACAACCCTTGGTGAGTTCTAAAGGCTGTCTTATGCTCCTCCCCAGCCACAACTCTGATTTGGTGATAACCAGAACGCAAGTCAAGCTTGGTAAACCAGCTAGCCCCTCCTAATTCATCCAACAACTCATCAATTACTGGTAAGGGATGCTTGTTCTTAACTGTAATCATGTTGAGCTTGCGATAATCCACACAAAAATGCCAGGAGCCATCCTTCTTTTTTACTAATAACACGGGCGAAGCAAATGAACTAGTACTCTATTGGATTATTCTTTTATTCAACATGTCAGTAACCTGTTGTTCAATTTCATCTTTCTGCTGAGGAGAGTACCTATAAGGTCTCATATTCACAGGTTGTGCTCCTGGTATCAGAGGAATGGAGTGATCAAATTCTCGTCGTGGAGGTAATGAAACAGATTGTTTGAACAAGTGATTGAACTCCTGCAGAACTCATTGCAAGGGTTGAGGTATTTCCTCTTCTGATTCCGCCGTTACCCCGTCCTGCTCATGATGCGAATTCTGGCAAAGTTGTATTACATGGGTAATTGCCCCTCTCCTGAGTAACCCCTTGAACTCCTTTGCATCAATACATTTGTTATATGATTGATTTTCCTGTATTCCTTGGAGCTTGATGCGACGATTGTTATGCGTAAACTGTAAACACTTGCTTCCCCAGTGCACCCACATGGGACTATGCTCTTCTAACCAATCTGCCCCCAAGATCATATCATAGCAACCCAAATTCAAGACTCTCATATCCTGTTGGAACGAGTACCCCTGGATCCACCAAGCCAAATTCTGAACCATTTTGTCACACACAACAGATCAGCCATCTGCAACCGTCAGGTGAATTGGCCTTATATCTTTTGTCGGATATTTCACCTTGCCCATCAATTCTTTACTGATAAAAGAATAGGTGCTGCCAGAATCTACTAAGATGAGTAGTTCTAACTTGCCAATGAAGCCCAACAATCGCAATGTTCTACGTCTGGACTGCCCCTGTTTTTGTTGTTCCGTTACTTCCAATAGTTCTTCATTCAGCCTGAAGTCATCCTCACCCTGTCCATCCTCTGGAGATGTCTGAATTTGAAGCAATTCAATAAGCTCTTCTATGATATGCAAGGGAACGTGCTCAGGACACTTATGGGTTTTGCCCCACTTCTCACCACAAATAAAACAAAGACCATTAGCCCTTCTATATGTCCGTAAGGCTTCCAATTTTTCCTCCATTCTTCCAATATTGGTCTTCTTGTGATCCTCATTCCTTTCGTTCTCCTCAAATTTATTAGTTGTTTTAAACTTGTCCAAAAACTTGCCTCCTCCTCTATGACCTTCCTTATTGTCAGATTTCTAATAGGATCTCTTCCTGCTATTTGCCAACTCTTCTTCTTGTACAAGAGCTAACAATGCGGCTGTTTCCACGTCGCTTGGATTGTGCAGAACTATTGCTGCCCTAATTTCCTCCCGTAGACCACCCAAAAAATGTGTAACAAAGAAAACATCATCCTGTGAGGGGTTGTAAAGGAGCAGGTGATGCTGCAACTTTTCAAACATATCCATATATTCTGACACAAAACCTGTTTGTTTCAAATTTATAAGCTGATTCATCAGGCGTTTATACAAATTCTTACCAAATCTCCGTTCCACAGCCTCGCATAAGGCTTCCCATTCCTGGAATCTTCCTCTAGCTTCGGCACTTTGTAACCAAAGGGCAGCCCTACCACAAAAGTTCAAAGCCGCAAACCTTGTGCGCACACCTGGATGGACTCCCATTACTTCAAAATAAGTCTCACACCTCTCCTTCCATAATCTGGGGTTTTCACCATCAAATTTAGGGAACTCCAATTTTGGCAAGGCTTGACGTGGCTGCCAGGGTGAGTTCCAGTTTTGTCCATCCCCTGTGAGTTTATCCTCACTCCTTCTTTGATCGAACACCTGAGTTGCCTGAAACCCCTCTTGTTTCCCAACCACTGTTAATGTTGGCGGAGGACCCAAAATCCCCTTCGTCGAACCCTTGACTTGCTCCTGACCACCAGCTTCATTAGCCATTACTGCTTCTTCTCCTTGCTGCAGTGCTGGCCCTGGCACAACGGACTGGATACCCACCATGGATGTTGAACCTCCTTGGATCGCCATCAATCCACCCGCCTCTGGTCGTGCTTCCAAGATCTCCACCCTTCCTCGCACCCCTTCCATCGCCGAACGAACTTCACTGATTTCATACTTGACACCATGAACATCCTCTAGAATCTGCCTCAGAAGAGTGTTAATACCTTCGAATTGATTCTCCACCGACGCCATGGTAGAAGCCATCCTTGTCTCCCACTGAGATTGCTTCTTCTTAGGCGCCAGCGCGGAAGAGGAATGGCTCTGATACCAGAATGTTATGTACCCAGATGATGAGGGAAGAGGGTTGGAGTGGAGAGCAAGAAAGAAGGAAGAACGAATAGGAGATTGGGAATTTCAGAGTTCTCTACATCCATGCCGATACAGCCACCACTCTGCGGCATTTAAATCACCATCTCAGACACTTGCAAGTGGACCCTCACCACGCAACGCCCGAATCAACACTCGCATGCAAACTACAAACTCAACCCAAACACACGCTTCAGAGCTCACGCCACGCCAATGACAACAGACTCGTCCGGACACCACAAGAACCTCCAGACATCATTGCGCGGCCGGGGTTCGACTTCGGGCGCCGCAAAGTGGCGCTAAGCCAAGATCGCGAGGAGTCAGACTGCTCAACTCGAAAGCTCCTCCCGTGCTTCTTGGTGATATGTAAATCTTGATTTTGCGACTGGATTTAGGAATCATCGATAAGATTAGATTAGACTTGTTCTACGATTTCCTTGCATGTGAACTGCGACTCGAGGGAGTAGTGTTTTGTCAGTTGCTGGAGATGTTATTGTGTACATTCTGCTTTGATCGTTTTTTTCATAGACTTAAAAAATACTACTCCTTTCTTGTCACGAGTACATGTAGTTTAGATATTAATACAGTTTTTAAAATATCACATTGACCACTAATTTTTATCATAAAATATTTATAAAACATAATAAAAATAAATATTATAAAAGCATTTTTGAGATAAATCTACATGTATGATTATCATGTGAAGGACCATGTGGAGGTCCATCCATGTTTGTGATGAGTATTTGACTTTATTTGAGCAAGGTGTGCTCAAGTTTGAGTTTGATTTAGATTGTTTTTCGAGCTAGAGCAATTTGAGTTACTGGTTGGAGACCAGTCGTCCGACCCCGAGATGTCGGGTCGTCCGACCCGAGTGGTCGGGCTTTGGTCGGTTGGAGACCGGTCGTCCGACCAGTGGTGGTCGTCCGACCCCGAGATGTCGGGTCGTCCGACCGAGTGGTCGGGCTTTGGTGGTTGGAGATCGGTCGTCCGACCCCGAGTGGTCGGACGTCCGACCCGAGAGGTGCAGGCTGTGGTGGTCGGAGACCGGTCGTCCGACCCGAGTGGTCGTGTCTTTGGTTGGTCGGAGACCGGTTGTCCGACCCGCAGAGGTCCGGGTTGTGGTGGTCGGAGACCGATCGTCCGACCCGAGTGGTTGGGTCGTCCGGCCTTAAGTGGTCGGGATGGAGACCGATGGTCGACCATGGTTGGTCGGGATGGAGACCGATGGTCGGACCATGGTTGGTCGGGATAGAGACCGATGGTCGGACCACGTGTGGTCGGGGTTATCTTGGTCGGCGTAGTGTATATCTTTCTGCTGAGATGGATATGTGTTGTTGGACATTGCTATGTGATGTGGTTTCCTTGTCTATGATGGTTGCGGGACTTTGGAGCTAGGTCATGGTGAGGCGAAGGGGATCGGGACTAGGCCGGGAGAGCCGAGGTCCGGATGATCAAGGTGTCGCCAAAGATGACTGAGGCCGGGAGTAGCCGCAAGCCGAGAAGACAAAGGAATGGATGAGATGCTAACTTGGAGCCGCTCGATCTAGGAGGACCGTTGGATTGCGGTCGGGAAGATAGAGAAGGGTCAAGTTAGTGTGAGTTGAAAAGCGTGCAAAACCCGTTGTGTTGTTGGGTTTGGGTGAGCCCATGCATAGCTTTGTGAGTGGGTAAAATCTCACCCTTGATGGAGTGCTCTAGGGTTTAGAGGCTCATCCAAGGGTGGTAGGTGTTCCAAGCCCGCTATGAATAGACAGGAGAGGGTGTCTCCTTGGGGGTGAGCAGTGAGGAAAGTCTACGTGAGTAGTTGAGAGTTGTTGAGAGTGATGTGTAAGGATCAAATCCGGCTCTTGGATGTTAGCTTAGGATTGAAGCAGACATCCAAAGGTGGGAATTGATCCTGTCACTATAAATAGAGGGTAGGGCAGCCTCCTCTTGGTGAAGGATCTGAGGTTTTGCCGCTCATTTGAGCTTTGCCCACTTTGTTGTGAGGCTTTGTAAACCTCCCTTCCGAAATGAAATGTTCTTCATTTATATTCTTGTTTCATTTCTCTTACGTATTTACATTACGCACTTGAATTACATTATATAAATTCGCATTTACCTTCTTGCGATTTACTTTACGTAATTTGGATTTGCCTCATCTCCTTCTACATGCTATTGAGTCTTTGTTGAAATTCATGATTGATGAACCCTTCTCGGATTCGATGCTTTCAATCTTTTAGGCAATCCTTACGTTCTTGTTGCAAGTTGTAAATCTGTGTTCTTAAAGTGCGTAAACGTGTGACTTGCAGTTATTTAGTCTTGATTGGCTTCTGGTTCTTGTTGCCAAGGATGAAAGATTGCTGGATGAATCTCCTATAGATCATATCCCAATCATCTAGGCAATCTACAACCTCTTCTATTCAGTTTTGCAAGAAACCAATTTCTGTGCCTAGTTTTCAGATGGTGTTTCTATTTGTTTGAAGGGTTGTTTCTTCGTGTACTTACTTGCTGTGATTTGTGGAGAGTCATCCAAGGGTATTCTGACCATCAACTCCCACCACAAATTACGGTGAAGTCTGTGTTCGTGACTCTGTTTTTGGTGTTGCATTTGTTAAACTGAAAAGGACGGAACCTTGGTATTAATTCCTTCGATTGTTGTTTGAAATAGGTTCCTGACATCCGTTAGGAGGTGCACACCAATTTTCACTGTTTTTGGATCAGCCGATCAAAGGTTTCATCGATTTCTGTTTTTGAGATCGTCTGATTTTATCGCTCACCCGAGCACTATTCACCGAGTAATCGTTCATCCGTCCACTTCGGTCGGAGTATCGTTCATCCGACCGATCTTTGGGGGTACTCTTATTCACCGAACACTATTTATTTTGGTCTTGTTCATCCGACCTCTGTAGGTCGGGGGTACTGTTCATCCGACCAGAAATACCCGACCGGTGCAGTTTCTTTCTGGTTTTTGGTGGTTTGAATTTTAGGGGAGAGTTTATTCGAATTTTTTTTTGCTCCTATTCACCCCCCTCTAGTCGCCTTTTTCGATCTTTCATCATGTATCCAGTATAAACATTTAAAAAGATTTCGATGATCAAAGTTTCGAATGTTTGACTGCATGTCCTAAAATCATGTATATTTGTGACCGGATGGAATATGTACTTTGTTAGAAATGTGCAGCATCAATACCAGAGATTGGTGAATGCTGTGCAAGTGTGCAGCACGGAGCATACCGAAAATGGTTAGGCCATGTCTCCAACGCAGGTTTTTTTGTTTTCCAAATTTCTGCTAGGATGGAACCATTTTATGTGAAATCCTGCGTTCCAAGCAGGCCGTCAATCTGTATGGCAGAGGATGAATCTCGGTTATATGTGTCCTTCAGTCATAGAGATTCACATTCTCTTGCCTTTCTTCAGTTCGGTAGATTTAAATGAGTTCTTAAATTTGGCCCAAATTAGCCAATCCGCGTAGGAGGGATTAACCTTTCATCCCAGGGCCTAGCCCACACAGCTATTCTTGCCTAGCCTTCTCATTCCTGAACACTTCACTACTACTAATTGCTGCAGTTGTAACGATCATCCAGCCGATCCAGGAACCCTTGATCAACACACTGCGCAACACTGTCCTTCACGATATCCCGGACATCATGCTCGAACTTGAACCCTAAATCCATGAGCCTCTTGGAGGACACAACCGATGAGTTCGAAGCATCGAAATCGTTACTCAACCTGCATTATAAGTTGTCAAAGATCATATCAGGTGAACAAAAAAAAACTTGCAAAAAAGAGTTTTTTACGGTACATTAAATTCAATATGAATCGTTTATTCTTTTCGATCCGATGAATTAAGTTAGCTAGTATTTATTTATACTTACTTTGATAGGTAGAGTAGTACGAATACCTTAACAAATTAATGGTTATATTTGATTCTACCACCCACTATATGCTATCGGTGTATTGCACGGTTAAATTTCTCAAAAAAAGGGAGCAATTTATCATAAAGATTTTAAGAGGGATGGTAGTTTAATTGGGTCGCTTGCCTTTCTGAAGGTTTGAAAGGAGGGTAATGCGAGGACAGGAGCTGAGCAATCTGAGCCATTGGATAGCTCCCTCCGGCGCACAGGTACCGTCCTTCGGCTTGTGCCGTCTCCATCAGGAATACGTGTGCGTCGCACACGTCCTGGATGTGTGCTAATGGTATGGACCCGAACCTGGCGTGGACAGAGACCAACAGCGAGTAGAGCTTCGGATCACCTGAAATTCAATGCAATGCAGGCGCAGGAGAAGGAACATCGTTCCAGATTCAGATAAAATGTTCAGAGCAATGTTGATCAGCACAAATTAGTTTGCAAGATAAATGCCTGTGTAGTGATCAGTTCGATTACCTGTGATGGGTGACAGCAGAAGCTGAATGCTTGTAGGAACACTTGGTGTCAGGAATGGGCCAGCAACTGTAGGTATGACGACCGACACCAAATGGATGCCCTCCTCTCGCGCAAATCTGAGCGCCGCCGCCTCCGTCAATCGTTTCGAGAGGATATAAATCTGCTTTTATAGGAGACAGATCATGGCGAAACTTCAGAGACTTAATCGTACTGTCAAGTACGTGTGATCGATGTGCATGCCATGGAAAGAGTACTGTAGTGTGGCGTACGCACCCAGCCGACGGGCTTCGTGCCCCAGACGTCGTCGAGGGCTCGCAGGCAGGACTCGTCGACGACCGCCTTCCGCCGGCAGTCCGCACCCGTCGCCGTCATCGTGCTGATGGAGGACGTGAAGACGACCCTCCGTATGCTCCCCGCGCGGACGCAGGATTGCAGTACGTTGATGGTGCCCCTCGTCGCCGGCTCGAGCACATGCGACCTTACGTGCTCCTCTTCAAGTCCATGAAAGATGCAAAGCTAGTAGTGAGCGCCAAGATGCGGTGCACATATTGTTTGGTCAAAACTAGATGCAACAAGTACCAAGAAATAGTGCGCATCAAGATTTACCATACTAACCAACTCTCAGTAGAGTTTGACCGTACTCAACTTAATTTCGCAAAGCTTTTCGCTACCATCCTTTCGATCAACGAGGTTTGTACCAAGAACGGAGTAACTAATTAGTCAACCGCGGCTTACCGACGTTGTGTTGGTCGGGTGATACGTGGAGCTCCATGGAGGCGGCGACATGGAAGAGCGCCACGCAGCCCCTGACGGCGTCGTCGAAGCTCCCTTCCTCGCCCATGTCCGCCCGGAACATCCTGAGGCGCTCCTTCCCCTCCACCGCGGAGAGCACCTGCCGCGCCTTGCCTGAAAACACGCGCGCCCCCGCGTCAGCCATGACCAGTTCACGACGACATACCCCACGCGCGCGTACGTACCTGGGTCCCGTGCGGTGGCGTGGACGCGGTAGCCTCGGCGCAGCAGGGTGCGGACGAGCCACGAGCCGACGTAGCCGGTGGCGCCCGTCACGCACACCGGAGCACTCTCCTGATCCGGCGAGCCGCCGCCGGCGCTGCCCATCTCGCTCTTGCACCACGTTTCTTTGGCTCTTCGGCGGTGCCGAATGCTGACAGCAGCAAAATGTCGAGGTGGTGCTGTCAGTCCATAATTTCTAGGCTTGTATATACAAAGGTGTTGGCGTCAAAAACTTGAGGTAGGGTTTCGACAACAAGACACCGCATTTAACACCGGTTCAGAGCGTCACACCGATTTGACTCAGAACCGACAAAGTAAAAAATATAAAATTCACTCAAAAGCCGATCGTGAGGATCAATCGGCTTAGACCCAATCAGCTTGAAGCCGATCGAGATCGAAGTAAACAAGGTAAGTCTAATTGGCTGATTAAGGCTAATTAGAGGATAAAGGTAGATCGATTCTGAAGAAGGCGATGCGCAACAAAATCATAACAAATCAAATCTGGGCGTAATTTGAAGAAGATCAATAATCGGCGATGCGCAACTTTATTGATCAAGATCGAATTACAGAGACTAAGTTACAAAAGCTACTCCTAGTCGACAGGAAAAAGTAAGAAAGTAAAGGCTGGTTGATTGTATTGTGTTGAATCCTTTCGCAGTTTGCTTTGACCCTTCTTTTATACTCGTTGGCCGATCGTATCCTTTTACAACAGGTTTCAAGTCCTGATCCGTATCGGCCTTATCTCGGACAGTTATTTCCTTAAAGATCTTGCCGTTACCAAATATCTCCAAATCTTTCCAACCTGTTCGTTAATTTTCACGTGTCTAACTTTATTACCGATTTTGACTAGACTTGCCAAATTTTGGTGCAAACAAAAGGTTAATTACGTCTATGTGGGAAGCCAGCTAAGGTTGTTAGTCGTTACCATTTCTACTAGTATAGTGCCCTGTCTTCCGGTTTCCTTTTTCCAGCACGTAATATATAGTCTTTTCCTTTTCTAGAACGTTTGTTTCCTTTTCCTTAATTCCAGGATATTTGTTTCCTTTTCCTTGAGATGATGCTGGAGGTGGGGAGAGATCTGTTGTGGGCCATAGGGATGAATTAGACACATTAAACAATGGCCATCGGATGTGGGTGAGTAAAGCTGAGGAAAGATCTGAGAGGTTAATTTTGATGAAGGCAGTTTCTGGGGACGTTTCGCTGGGTGCATGAAGGTTGGGCCATCTCTAGTAGGGTGCATTATTTAGGGTGGACGTAAAAAAGAATACTTAGGTAGATTTATATCGAAACAATGCAATTGAAGAGGTGCAGCTAATGGATAAACACCGGTTAATTTGGCTGAAACCGAAACTAGCTAGTTCACTGTCAAGACATGACACACTGCCTTGATCACGCCGTACGCGTCATCATAGGATGGCAGAGACACTAGACAAGTGTACATCGGTCCATCACCGATGGCCTTTCTTTTATCGTGAGTTCGCCGGGCGCATATGGATGCCATCGGGATGTGAGTGCAATCCACGTGCAGCCGGCCGGATCCGCCTCTTATGATATTGCTTTTCCCACTCACGAGAACACCACACGCACCATGACACCACCGTCACCGGCAACGCAAAGCGCCGGAAGGCGCAGGTCGTGATTTCTGAAACGGCACGGCATGATACGAAAGCCACTGCACAGTGCGCCCATGGCGCCGATCGCGAGAGCATCCAATGCACGCGCATTGCAACGCAAGGCTTGTTGGAACGCGGAAACTTTGCAAGAATTTTGCAGGAAACGACTTAATTGGTATTGGAAGATTGTATACTGTTCCCCTTGTGTCTTCTTCATCTCGGGTCAGTAGTGTTGAGTTGAAGTCTAAATGTGACCCGGAGCAAAACGTATGCAGAAAACTACGTGCGTCGCTGTGATTTGCGGGGCAGCAGGTACGCTTACATCTGCTTTGGATTTCATGGCCCGTAGCATATCTCCTCCCTTGTTGTTTCACGTCACGAGCTCTTGAATTTTACGGCTGTCAGCTTAGCTCGCAGAACAGGTCAACAGGTTCACAGAGTTCGGTCTCTTTTTTATGATATTTCACTAATCTCCTCCAAAAATGTCGAACTTCCGTGGATATTATATGCCATCTCCTCCAGATTAGCAGAACAATAGCGCTGTATTTCTAGGTGACAATTGGCAAAACTGGTCAATGATCATAAAAAAAATTAGGGACAGCAACAGCATTACCATTCATGAAAATTACCGAAATGTACCAGAGCCATTGTAGCTGGTAAAAAGACAAGCATTTCATGCGTTGCAAAAATGGTGACAACCGTGTAGTAATTTACAAGAAAAGACTCAGAATCCAAAAAAAAAGGAGCAGTAGCAGCAGAATAAACATCAACTCATTTGGGCATGCAAGAGGCAGCCATAATTCAGAGCATCTGTGGCGTTTTCATACTATGATGATTACTCTGAATTTCCTTCCTTAAACACCTTCACCCAGTTATCAACACTGTCGATTATTTCACCAGTCTTGATCAGGTAGCGAACCTTGGTTCCATCCTCGAGAAATTTGTGCCCAACCCTACTTGCCACATTCTTTTCCTTTGAGTAGAGCATCATATTCGAGCTATGAATGGGGCCTTCAATCTGATCAAAAGAAATTCCAAGCCTTATCAGGAGGTAACACTTAGGATTCTGAAACTGTGTTCTTGCCATGAATATATGCAAGTTTGCAAGACGAGGAACGGAAAGAAGTTTCAATAGAAATATTGCTGACCATGACAATTTCACCCGGTTCATCTTCTGTGCCTTTCTTGTGCTTCGACTTCAAGTTCATGTCCTTCACGATCACAGTGCTGTTGTGCTTGTAAAGCCGTGTAACTTCCCCGACTTTACCTTTCTCACGGCCTGCAATGATTTGTACTGTATCGCCGACCTTAACATGCATCTTGTGCAGCACTGGAAGGCTGTTTGGTTTACACTTCTTCCGTTCCCATCGCTTAAGCTGCAATGGAAAAAGGAAACTTTCAGACATTTAACAGTAGGTAATAAGGTGCGAGACAGGTTAGACCCAAAGGATCGTACTCACCCTCATTTCAATTGGGCATGTCCTGACCATAAATTTAATCTGCATACCAAATTTATGTAGAACTAGTCAGAGTTTCATATAACAAAAAATATAATGACTCATTTCAAAGAAAAGAGAAAAGGACATAATAATTATCAGCTATTGGGATATGGGTCGCTAACCTCACATAGTGATCATAATAGCCCAATTAAGAAACTGTAGGATCATGGGTTATCTTTTGGTATGAGTTTCTTTGTTCTTTTGGGAGCAATATTTTAGTATGAGTTACCACAGAAGTACCATAGCTCTATCACTTCATTCAGCAGAAATTATTTTTTTAACGGGATTCAGCAGAAATTATCTGGCTTCACTGTTTTCCTTTTACTTTTTGGGGTAACTATACCCAGTAGGGTTTATCCCCTCCTTTTTTATTTATTAGGAATTAGCTACGAGAAAAAAATTCTCTGGGGGAGAGTGGTATAGTAGGCTATGTAGAAGAGGTACGACAGTGGAGAAGATATAGAAAGGAAGACATGTGCTCAATATAATCAGTTATATGCTTTACGAGTGTGCCAATCATTTCGCTCGAGTGAATTGAGCTGCCTGTTAGTTTCCCCATCAACATCTTTTGTAACATTTCCACCATTTGTGATTGATAGCTTTGAAGACAAAATTGTTTGTGGCCAGACATATGTGATATGCGCCAGCAGGTTAGAACAAAAGCCGGTCCATGTCTAAATTAGTTGTCATAACAGAATACAATAGCAGGAATAAACATGAAGAAACTATCTTTTTTTTGCTACAACACAAAAATTCAGGTATAAACTGATACTTAACCCGCGGTCCATGGGAGACAGAACAATTTCCTCAGTTGACATACATGCTCGATCCGGGGAATTCGAACATCTTTACTTCCATCCAATCCATCCTTATTACATAAACTTCGAAAGAATATATGTTGGTTAGTTGTTGGCTGGTAACAACCTTGAAGGGAACAGCCAGCAAGGCAGACATTACCATCGCAGTGCTACACTGTTGGTGAGCTCTAAAATTCTAAATCCCAAGGTAAGACAGCGTCTCCAGCGAGTCAACAGAGTAGAGCAACAGAAAGAAAAAAGAAAGGAAAGGAAGAGATTGAGTCGGGAGGCACAAACCCCAGGCGGCGCGGCGGAGAAGGTGGCGAGCGGGTGGCCCCAGAAGCTGCTGGTGCTCGCCGCGCCTGGAGGGTAGATGGAGAGCGAACCCATGGAGCCCTGCAACGCCGCCATGCCAGCCATCTTCCTCCTCGTCCTCTTCCTCTCTTCCCCTCTCTCTCTCTCTCTCACCCACCCAAATCGCAAAAAGCAGAGAAGCAGCAGCAGCAGCAGCAGCAGAGGATAATGTCTTCTGACTGTGTTTAACGGGTGGGCCTCCGTAAGACTCAAATGGGCCTATAAATGGGCCTAGTGAAGCCTAAGATATCCAGTCCGCCCCATAATCAACTCGCCTTCTTCCTCGTGCGGTCGTGCCTCCTCGTGGGCTCGTGGCTTCGTCTCCACACCACGCCATCACCGTCAGGAGGAGGACGGGCGGGATCTCCTCACACGCCACGCGCCGCGAGACGCTTCCCTCACTGGCAGAGACGCCCCCGGCTATCACACTCACACCCCTCTCGTCAGCGCCGAAGCGCGCAAGCTAAGCGACAGCTGCCGAGGCAAGCAAGCCCCACTCCACTTTACTTGGAATTTTCTTTTTGTGATTGCCGAATTGGTGATACTACCGCTGCGCGCCTGCGCCTGCGCATGAGGCGGTTCTTTTCCATCACGCTGCGTGGGAATTGTAATGTTGCAATTCTTATAGCATTCTCTCTCTCTCTCTCTCTCTCTCTGGGTGTAGCAATCGCTGAATCGCATTACAGTGATGGTTTGGGCGGTGGGGGTGGGTGGGTGGGTCCGTGGGTGGATGGCAGCAATGTATGTCAAGCTCACAGCTTTTGTAACTGCAGACTCAATCTGTGTCTAGAGGAGCTGGTTGAGATGGCATATCTTATCTCTCTACTTCCAATCATGGTACTAGTCATAACAAGTTCGAGCCTTTTCACCAGAGATTCTGAGACATGGAGCATCTTTCGCAAACTAACCTAATCTTGTTCCCTCAAAGACTACGTTTCTTTGCATCCTGTAGTTCTGTATTTATGATGGATCATAGAATATATATGACGGATGGTCATGGTGAACAACACACGCACTGCATTCTTGGGTGGTTGAGCCCGTGCAGCTGCCTGTTCCTTTGGATCACTATCACCAAATCGCTCCTGTCCCTTTGATTCCCGAAAAGGTCCTGCCGTGCAAGCAAGTCATTATCTTCCCCATGTGATAAGTGTGTGACTATGCGAATCTCGGGACAAAACAAGTCCCTAATCCTTTATCAGAATCCTGGCTCTTTCCCTTTCTTTAATTTGTCCATTCTTTAAATCAATGCTGAATATATACATGTTGTGATTAACATGCAAATAATTACTTCTTGTTTTGTTCGAATGCAGTGCTGCCAAACTAAATAGATAACAAAAGGTCTTATAATTTATTAGGATAATTTTGCCATAGTTC
This sequence comes from Otatea glauca, assembly GCA_036346275.1. Classification (NCBI taxonomy): domain Eukaryota; kingdom Viridiplantae; phylum Streptophyta; class Magnoliopsida; order Poales; family Poaceae; genus Otatea; species Otatea glauca. The sequence continues at coordinate 61,455,665 of CM070721.1, forward strand.
CTTATCATCGTTATCACTTAACATCATGGCAATAATAAGAATTACGGTCAATATCTTGCAGGTTGGTCCTTTAGCTAATAACATGGCCTTCTCTCCATGTGGCTAATTATATAATAACTGAACTTAGCACTCCTCTCAAACTGGAGTAGCTTGCAAAGAAACTAAGCTTAGCTATGCAGATACGGCCCATGAATACCGGAGTGCTGGAAAACCCCTAATCAGTCTGAAATTGTTGTCCAGAAGCAAAGATTTGCTTCACTAATGACACTTGAGTTCGACATGTCGAGGGGTTTCCTTCCCCTTGTTGATCAAATGTCCAATGCGATAGAGATATTGCACCCTGCGGCCTCCACAATAGTTACTTAGCAGATACGCACGTTGAAAGGGCTTCCAAGACAAGTGAAGCTCAGCCTTCAGTTGCTTCCCACACTCCACCAACTCAGCAAGGTTTATATATATATCTTATGATCCTGTCTGGTCCTTATTCATAGAATAAGGACATTTGTAGTTAGTGCTGCAAACCGAAGGAAACGCCATGGGTGTCTTAACACTGGTTCATATCCTTATCAGCTTTGCTGCTTCTGCTGAAGCTATAAGGAGAGCAGACTTCCCTCCCGGTTTCATCTTTGGCACTGCTTCTTCAGCTTACCAGGTCTAGTATTCAATTTCTTTGGTTTCAGCTGATGTGCTTTTAGTTGGATGCCTGATAGATGTTTCTGGTCAATATGTTACCAGTATGAAGGTGCTGTCAATGAGGGCCAACGTGGACCTACGATATGGGATACTCTTACGAGACGACCCGGTGCAGTAATGAGAATTTGTTGCAAAAAGTACTCTGATCTGATGTGCCAGTTTGGTCCAAATTATGACTGAATGGATTCTTCTCTGCAGGGCGGGTGATAGATTTCAGCAATGCAGATGTTGCTGTTGATCACTACCATCGTTACAAGGTGAGTTACCTGTAATTGATGAATCCCATGTTATCACTTATGCGTTTTAGTCCATCTGTTTGTGCTATGTAAGCCGGATCTTGAACTCTACCTTTACCAATTACATTGGGTTTTAAACTTTTTAGAGAATTCGTTTATCAAGGCATGAGCAAGTCCCTGCATTCTTGGCAGTTGTATCAAAAGTTTGCGTACATGTCATTTGACTGACTTCTAGTAATTTGTAAAAACTGAAATGACTTGTGCGTTTTCCTGTTCATTTTATGTCTCTAAGCATCAATGCATTTTCATGTCATATAATTATCCTGGTGCTAGTTCCATCTTGTCCTTTTCCATTTTAAGTGTGTAGACAACATGAACACTACTTAAGACAGCGGGAAGACTATTCCATAGGTTTTTCCAAATACGGGGTGACATTTTGGATCAGCAAGAAGGCTTTCTGAAATAGAGCATTTATTATTTTTATCCAATCAATTTTAAACTTTTTAGACTAAATTGATAATAAATAAAATAGCAGCGACATCGATGAATTATCCAGAACTGACAAACCAAACCCTGACTGGCAGAAAGATGTGGACTTGATGAAAGACATTGGCATGGATGCATACAGGTTCTCTATCTCGTGGTCACGCATCTTCCCAAGTATGTATTAAGTGAATTCTGTGCAAAGCATTTTATTATTTTTGTCTCTGTCCACTAATTAGACATATGATTTTCTTACCAGATGGGACGGGCGAACCTAATGAAGAAGGATTGAGTTACTATAACAACCTCATAGATACTCTACTAGATAAAGGTCTTCTGTTTTCTACATTTCAGAATGTAAATAATGCAAACTGTTGTCAACTGTCATTTTATGATTGTCTTTCTTGGTGTTTTCTACATTTTTGGATCAGGTATACAGCCATATGTAACACTCTTCCACTGGGACCTTCCCCAAGCACTAGAAGACAGATATGGCGGCTGGTTAAACTCGCAAATCGTGTATGGAAGACTACTGCATCATCTTCTTTTAGATTAAACCGTTGCCTACACAATCTATATAGCATCCAAATTTATTACTTTTCAAGGATACAGATCTGATTGATTCTGACAGCTAAATAATGCAGGGAGGATTTCGTTCACTATGCCTCTACTTGCTTTAAGGAATTTGGAGATAGAGTGAAGCACTGGATCACCTTTAATGAGCCCCATAACTTTGCAATTGAAGGCTATGACCTTGGCATCCAAGCACCCGGGAGATGTTCCATTCTGTCACATTTGTTCTGTAGGGAGGGTAAATCATCGACTGAACCATATATTGTAGCTCACAACATACTTTTAACGCATGCTAGTGCTTTTCATATTTACAAACAACATTTCAAGGTAATCCATTGTAAACAAATATTTATTAATGCTTTTTTCTAAAATAAACAATGAAGGCAAAAACATGCATGGCTCTCTGTACTGACTGCAGAAAGAACAAGGAGGCCTCATTGGAATCGCACTTGATTCCAAGTGGTATGAACCGTTGTCAGATGCTGTTGAAGACAGAGAAGCAGCAGAACGAGCAATGGACTTTGAGCTTGGATGGTGATACATTAGCTACCATTCATAAGTTCAATTCTTATGTAATTACAGTAAATAACCATTGTTCCTATATTAATTAGCAAATTTTGCAAGTGTGAATACAGGTTCTTGGATCCCTTAATGTTTGGCCGCTATCCTACTTCTATGCAGAAACTTGCAGGCAACAGGCTGCCTCGATTTTCAACTCAGGCATCTAAGTTAGTATCTGGTTCGCTAGATTTTGTTGGCATAAACCACTACACTACATTATATGCTAGGAATGACAGGATGCGGATCAGGAAACTTGTACTGAATGATGCTTCAGCCGATTCTGCTGTCATACCAACTGGTCAGTCTTGATAAATGAATATATATCCTTGACCTCCTAATCTATTTTCATTATTACTGATTTCTTCACTGTATGCACTATGACAGCTTATAGGCATGGAAAGAGAATAGGAGAAACGGTACAGTTTCTAAATTGCTTCAGACTTGGTTTTACCTTTTCATTTTTCATCCTTTTAGTTAAGTGCTTGACTGAAAATATGTATTTATCTTTCAGGCAGCATCAAGGTGGCTGCACATAGTTCCTTGGGGCATGCTCAAGCTGATGAAATATGTCAAAGAAAAGTATGGAAATCCGCCTGTGATCATTACCGAAAATGGTAGGTGGCTGAAGATTCTACTATTGACAATAAGAAGTCTTGCCTTGAATGAGTCGATTAGAAATAACTGACACATGAAGTTGTTTGTGGCAGGTATGGATGACGCAAACAGCCCATTTTCAAGATTAGCAGATGTCCTGCAGGATGATCAAAGAATACAGTACCACAATGACTACATGTCTAACCTCCTGGACGCTATAAGGTGAAGTTTCACTTCCGTGTGCATACATTTGAAGTTTTGAACGGGACCATCAACACCGTGCATCATCCATGTGTTCCACTATAATCACCTGTTCTTCTTGATACTTGAGAAAACTCTGCAACCTGAATTACTGCAGGAAGGAAGGTTGCAACGTACATGGTTACTTCGTATGGTCACTGCTCGATAACTGGGAGTGGAACTCAGGGTACACGGTGCGGTTCGGTCTTTACTACATTGACTTCAACAACAACCTTACGAGGATACCCAAAGCATCAGTCGAATGGTTCAGTCAGGTTCTAGCCAAGAAGACGGCTATCATGTAGATAGATTACAGTGATTCCGCGATGGCCATTTTAAGTGTACATAACTACCATTTATAAACACGCATACATAACATTGGGATAAATTGTTACTTGATAGTCTCCAATTCGACCGTCAACCACGCTGTTGAATGTGTCGTTGTACTTGTACGTTGATGTTACAGAAATCAACAAGAGAATATATGTCGTTGCTGTTTTCTTTTCCTCCCCAAGGTTGAATTAACAGTGAGATGCTCCAAGAACATATTGTGAATTCGTGATTGAGCTATAGCGTATGATGCGGAGATCGGCAGAACAAGTGAGGACAAATTCTTAAAAGACGTGGCTTTCGGAGTATAGGAAGGTTGGACGGCGTTAGGGAAGAGGTTGGCCCCAGCAGCTTTCTGGTCAGAATGGTCCCCTCCCCTGAAATTTCCAGCTCCTCCGCTCCCATGAAATTTCCACCTCCAAACTTTGTGCTTACGAGTAAAATGCTGAGGTGCCTCGAGATGATGTCTGTCCATGTCAAATTGTTGATGCAATCTCACAATAAGATTTGCCTAACCTGCCTAACTTCTTTTGTTAGTATGCTACCTAAATCCTGCCGTTGATTTAATGCTTTTGAGTGCCAATGTGCCGTACTGCAGCCAAATGTGCACCTTTGGACATGGTTATCGACATGTTACATACTTACATGCCACTCGTGCTGATCTCCAGTGGGGAAAGGGACAGCCTCAACATAAGAGAGATAATGGGAGACGAAGAACACATGGAAAATATGGAGATGGAGACGAGATGTGGAAGGACAGATAATGAAGCGAGACAAGACCGGGGAGCAGGTACGAGTAAACTGTCGCCATGCTGTGTGTGAGCAAAGAGGAGGGAGAAAAAACCCAAAAAAAGGGCTCCCAAGTGCCAAAGAAGCAAAAGCCGTTCGGGAAACTAACCGTACGAGATTCCCAAGTATGAACAGCCTGCTTGATGAGTTGGACTGTACAAAAGTGACCCGGATCCTGCCGGTGCCGGTTTAAAATTTTCATGTAGATTTCGGTTTTCTAACCGAAGCTTCGACGGAAACTTTGCCTAAAAGTCGGGTGATACAACATGCCCAGCATGGGCGAGCAAAATCAGACAGGAAACTTCTTGTAGATAACTCCAGTGAGAACTGAGCAGAACACAGAAGTTGCCCAATATTAGGATATGCTTTAGCTTATGACCAGACCAGCCAAGCCATTCAAATTCCATCGGAAGGTCCATTGGGACAAAGAGCTGGACATGTTTAAAACACGGTAGCAGTTGTCGTATGAATTTTGCAAAAAGGACAAAAAAAACCACGCAAACCCTATGAAAATCGTCTGAAATCTGTACAAAATCCAAACAAGGGCCAAGTAGGTCTCTCGCGCTTAATCTGAGCCGTCTAACCAACTCTGTAAAGTTTCCGAGGCCGCTTACTCATTCCTTCCGTACAAAGCAACATATGACACTCACTCACGCGCAAACTGGCTCGTTTTCGCGTCGTAACACCCATCACTCGGCGAAGCGAACCCAACGTCCGCACGCCGAGCCGAAGCGCGCAGGAAGGTGCGCTCCGCTAGGCCGGCGCCCCGGCCCCGCCCGCGCGGTCCATCCAAAGCTATGCACTATTTAGCTTAGGCATTTTTTTTCACTTTTAGGGTATTTAGATTAGAGGTATGCCTTAGGATCTAGTTTAAATTTAAACTAAATCATGAAACCTTCCAAAGAATTACTATTTATTCAAACAGGGTCTTAGTCTTTTTTAAATAAAATTATAAATCTAGTTTCATTCTCGATCCGCAGAAGTACCGATAAATGACGTGTGTCATATATCACGCTTCGCTACCGTAGCACTTTGCCGTTATCACAACTCTTCTTGCTACTGAGCTCAGATACCGCGGCAAATATTTATGGAACGCAGGTATGGTGATACCCTATGCTATCAAGGGCTCGGCCACCTTACATTGGCTTAAAAAGCTAGGGATCTGGTCCGTCCAGCCCACGGCCAACTCAGCCTACGTCCAACCTGTCTGTCTCCCGCAAATATCCACCGGAGAATCACGATCACCACCACACCACGCATGGCGCACGCACACGTGAACCCCCAGCCCACCTCTCCCGCGTCCCGCGTGGGCGCCGCACCTTCTCTGAAAGCCGCGGCTCCCTTCCCCTCCTATTTATTCCCTCCCTCCCCACCTCCACCCCAACCCATCCAGTGTTCCAGCTCCATTCCAATCGATTCTTCTCGTCATCTGCACGGATCAAGAAACCACCGGGAATCAGAAGCGGCGGTAGTGATATCTTTCTTTACCGGTCGATGGCGGCGCAGCAGACGCAGGTGCAGGCGGGGGCGGGGGCGGTGGGGTTCGAGGACTACCTGCCGGTGATGGCGGAGCGGCTGGGGGAGGAGGGGCTGATGCAGGAGCTGGGCAGCGGGTTCCGCCTGCTCATGGACCCGGCCGCTGGCCTCATAACCTTCGACAGCCTCCGCCGCAACGCGCCGCTGCTGGGCCTCGGCGGCATGTCCGACGACGACCTCCGCGGGATGCTCGCCGAGGGGGACTTCGACGGCGACGGCGCGCTCAGCGAGATGGAGTTCTGCGTGCTCATGGTCAGGCTCAGTCCCGATCTCATGGACGAGCCACGACGGTGGCTCGACGACGCCGTCGCCGAGGCCTCTCAGTTCCTCTTCACCAGCTAGGGAGGTTGATCGATCGAGAACTCGAGATGGATAGGAATCTTCTTTTCTTCTTCTTCTTTTCCCTTGTTTATAGCATCAGAGATTCAGGAAGGCACTGCTGATTGGTTGATGGATTCCAAGTGTACTCATGTAGCTCATTCTCTGCCCATTTGTTCGTTCCAAGTGGAATCTGAATTGATCAACATGCTGCTTCTTTTCAGTTTTCACCCCCACCACATACATACATACATGATACATCATACATTGTCTCCTCTCTAATACACACGTTTTTCTGCATAATCGTTGTGAACACTAACTCCCAAGATTTGCAACTCTGCAATTTTGGCATAATACGCTATAATCGATCGATAAATGAGATTGGGCATTCGGAAAATGCGTGCATACGTCACCCCTTCAAGGTCTTCTTGGACCAGTACTTCATTTTTTTTTAAAAAAATAATACTTCTCGAGTGTTTCTTCATGCATAGAATTGCAAGACACCAAGACTAAAAGGGTGCTAGTCAAGTGTTAGAACATCCCCTGCTAGCTGCCTCTTGGAGTGGTGACGAGGTCAACTAAAAAACCACACAACGCCCGGACGCGGACGAAACGAGCAGTCCAATTCCAAACACCCATTTCAACACGGCATACGCACAGCTAGTTTTCCGAGCGCTTTGCTTCAGTATGCGTTTACCCGGTCTGAATTATGAGAAGCCTCGGTGTATTTAGTCTCTTGCATAATTTCTTTTTACCTTTACTTTTTTCGAATAAAATTATAAATCTAACTTCCTCCTCAATCACGAAAGCACCAGCAGCGCGACATGTATCACCTATTGCACTCTCTTACCGCGGTAGGTTGTTGACACCATATCGGCTCTATCCATCACAACAGCTCCCTGATAAGCGTGGCAGGTAGCGAACTCCACCTTTCTGCAGAGCTCGGGTACCGCGGTAACTTGTCTATCGCTGTTGACCATCTGGACGTACTGTGCTGACAAGAGATGTTGTGGTACCGACAATCTGCCGTAGTAGGGTAGTAAGGTAGGTGACATTGTTGACTGTTAGGTCTTCCGTGATAAAAAAGAATACTAGATTTATAATTTTATCTAGAAGGAAAATAAAAATGAAAAAATTACAAAGAAGACCACATAGACCAAAGCCAGTGGCGAATCTAGGATTTCCAGAATGGGTGTTCAAAGTTATAAAAATATTGTTCAATGTAAAATATAAAGATTCACAATAGCAAAAAAAATACAAAGTACAAGTTGTTGTTAGTAGAGACAATACCTAAAATAATTTAGAGATTTGTGAATTGGGAATTTTAAATCTATATGCTTCCTCTCTATTTTTGAATGCTCTATATGCTACATTTAAAAACCATGATTCAACATTAAAAATTAACACAACATTGATAGAGTTGTGAATTAGGGATTTAAGATTTGGGAATCAAGAATTAAATTCACTTGTGTGGTTGTCCATGCTGAATGTTTAGTTGTTGCGTGTTGTTTAGCACCGCTTCTTGCCCCACCGATCGTTGCCGGTGTCGCACCTTCCATCCCGACTCGATGCTCGCTGCGACATAGGGCTACTATGCAACACACCGCATGTTGCTCCTTACCCTACTGGATACCGTCGCCTTGACCCGTCAGCCGTCGCCGATGTCGCACTCTTCATCCCCGAGTTGGTGCTTACTGCAGCCACAGGGGTTATGGCTGCCCTGCCATGCACCGCTCCTTGTGCCATTACCTACTCTGCTACCTTCGCATATTAGCCGATGCCGGTGGCTGCTCGACACTTGTTTGTTGTCCTGCTCCCTACCGACTTGCGCCTACCCCGTAGCCCTTGTCAGTTATTGTCGGGCTACCACCTGTGCTGTCGTCACAGAGAGAGCGAGAGGGCATGAAGGCTGTTAGGAATGAAGGGATAATTAGTGTTGGACTCGAAAAATAGAGGAAGACGGATCTTAGCGAATAGGCTATGTAGTGAAGATTGGGAGTGAATGGGTGGGACAAGTTGAAGTAGATTTGAAGGTTGAATACATATTTTTAAGCCCACTTAATAGTATATACATCTAATATACTTGTTATATATTAAGTTTTTTTTTTCAAAAAATTTAGGTTTACATCTATACACCTATATCCCCGTACTACGTACGCCCATTACCAAAGCTTTTAATTTTGAATCCCAACCTACAGGAATTAAAAGCCCCCATGTCAGAGTCCTGCGGCCCTCGCTTTCCTCCATTTTGCCTCGTCTATGTTAAGTACTCCTTCCATTTCTGAATAATATCATTTTAGATTTTCATCGAGACAAATTTACAAAAAAATGTACTCTTTTTATTATATTTTTAAATGGTGTGTCTTACTCTAGTACATGATAGTAAATGGTATTAGAAATAGCTAAACGAGAATAATATAGAAGAAAAAATTGTAAAAAGTCACTTCAAAATTATAGAGTGATATATATTTAGAAACAGAATTCGAAAGTTAAAATGCTAGTATGTACTCCCTCCGTTGATAAATATAAGGCCTATAGTTTGAATGATCTTGTTGAAAAATATAAGGCATACATGTAGATTTAACGAGTCTTTCCACATATACCCTTATTTATTCTCTCTCAACTATATGCATTTATTTATTACCACCTATACAAAGTATTATCTCTCATCTTCCAAGACAATTAAGAGCGGTATGTAAGTCATTTCCTCTCATATTTTCCTTAATTTCATCATAACCTTAATCCTTGTGTCAAGTCAAAATACGCCATATATTTATCAATGGAGCGAGTATTTAAGAACGGATGTAATTTTGGAAGAGGGAGTAATCTGTACCGGAAGCTTCCGAAAAGGTGGCCGGAAGCTTCAAAAGCGGGCAGGGCGAGGCGGTGGAAAAAGGCAAACCGAAAAGCGACGCCTTCTCCAGGTTGCATGCCTCCGCGCGCAGCAATCAGAACCGTTCGCATCATGCACAACTCACGCAGCGCCTACTACTCTGTTTGGACCGTGTGTCGTCGCCGTCGGTTCGGCTCTATACTGCTGGTAACTATGCCATCCAACTTTGCCAGGAATTAGCGAGCTTCACACAGAATTTCCCAAATGACTCTTGCTACGTTTGCGCCCTCCAGGTCGTATTTTTTCTTATCACTTAAACATAGAAGATATTAAAAATAATCAGATTACGCTTAACTATCATCACTAAACACTATATTCAATGCACACATGTAGAGAATATAAAGTAAAAATGTTTCTCTATAGATGCTGAACCATTCCATCCTAAACCAAGTGATACACATTTGAGAAATATTCAATGCACACATGTAGAGAATATAAAGTAAAGATGTATTCTCTATAAATGCTGAACCATCCTATCCTAAACCAAGTGATATACATTTGAGGAATATTCTCTATAGATGCTGAACTATTCCATTCACTCAAAATAATGGAACCAAATAGTACATAATCATCATATTTCATTCAACCTCATACCATCAACCAAAAGCACCCCAAAAATTCGTAGGTTCCACCCCATTCATAACTGGCATGGAACTAGGATTATCAATGATCCTACTCCTTTTTATTGCTCGGCACTTATTTCCTACGGCCTCTACCTACATTTTCACATCGTAAATATCATAAGAGAAAGTAAAAAAGAAGAAGAATAACGGTCAAAAATCAAATTTTAAAGAACAGTAAAAAGATAAAAATCGTCGCTTAAAAAAGAACGAAGCGAGTACCGTTTTTCCACTGTAGTCTGTACGCCCTGTTTGTTGATTTCGTACCACGTCAGCCTGGATGGTTTGGTACTTAATCGGTCCAACGCCGACGGAGGCTTGGAGGTCAGATCTCATCAGAGAGGTGCCACGAACCGGGAAATTCATTCCGAGTTGACAACTAGTGTCCGGTTCGATGAACCGAACGGGCGATTGGGCGTTTGCCCTTGCCCCGGCCCACAGCAATTCAATCGGGGGTTAAGTGATGGGTCAAGTCTTAACACATGATTCCTCGCCCAAAAATAAAAGTGTAACACATGATTGTTCTTTGCAATTTTGCTGGTGAATTTCGACTGTTCAGTGCGTACACAAGATTCTCGGTAGATGCTAAGCGAGGTGCCGATCGTGAACTGTAGTCAGGTCAGGTCACGGCCGAGCTGTAGCCTGTAGGCTCCCTGCCTGCCTGCTCTCTTTCTTCGTGGCTTGGCCTTTGTTTTGTAGCACGTTGATCTGCTACGCCTCCAAATGATTAGTATAAATCATGGCTCCGCTACTCAGTGGATGGTTGGTGTCGAGCTGTACACTTAATACTACCGACTTTTTCTGTTCGTAAATAATGTAGATGCTATTCTATATTCTTGTACTTTCACCTATGCACGTTATAAAATATTGTATTATCCCTCGTCGTTATATTTATAAATAGATGTTTTACTCTATTTCGTTATAGTAAATAACATTGAAAATAACTAAAATTGGGAGATACAGGAGGAATATGGTAAAAGGTCACCTCTAAAATATTTAGAAATAAGATTTGAAATCTAAAATGATATGTATTTAGAAAGGGAGTGAGTATACAAAGCCTCTACTCTCAACCTCCGCAGCTAGACTAGAACGAACTGCGTCGACCTGCCTGCGTGCGTGTCTCTTTGCTGCGCATAGGATTCTCAACACAACACGTTGTTTCCCTAGCGGTCGCGGCGACGGCGGAGCTCCCGTGGTGGGAGGCAGCGGCATCGGCTCTCACCAAATCGGAGGATTCCATGTACGACGAGGAGGGGTCACCGGCCCAAAATAAACTCAGACGGTCAATTCGATTGCACGCTAGCCTTGATCTCCTTATCCACGCTATGATCCGCGGTTGCACACGTGAGTCTTAGCTTGCCCCCTGAACGACTAACAGTTTAATCTGCTGCAAATGGGCAGTGAGTCTGAGTCAGATTGGAATCAGTCATGTACTCGTGTGTATGTGGGCTGCAGCTTGAGATGAGCTGTCCACCGTGCGGAGGCACAGCTGTGCCTGTGCGGCTGGTACACACTGACATCATTCATTTATTATGCGAGTTCAGGATGCGCGCTAGCTTCTCGGATTCTTCTCCTCAATGCGCTTCCGTACGTCTCCATTGCCAGTAGTATTAATTAAGCAGTTGCCGGATCATGACCTCTCGAGGACAGCAAGCAGCTGAGCTGTGTCAAGCCGAAAATCGCTAACCCGGTGGTAGCGGTTTTCGCGAGAAACCGTTCGAAAACTGCGAAAAATCGAACGGTTTGCAAATTCAAAAAATGTGAATTTTAATCAAATCTATGCGCGAAAACCGCGGTTTTTGATGAAAAATCGCTCGGTTTTCACGGTTTACCTTGGTTTTTCGCGAAAAACTAACCGACCAATTGAACGTTTTTTAAAAACGGTTTTTCGAGCTGTTTTTGCGAAAACCGCGGTTTTTCAACGGTTTTCGAGCGGTTTTCAATGCATATTTTTTTCAATTTTATTTAAAATTCCACCGGTAAACCGCTCGGTTTCTGTTTTCAAACCGGAGCGGTAAGGTCGAAAACCGCGAAAATCGAGCGGTTTACCGCGGTTTTGTTAACCCTGGTCTCGGCTTACTGGAGCCGGAGCCTAAAGTCTAGCTCAAATTGCAATGTAAACATCTTGGTCCAGTCCCAACCACAACCACAAGCTGTTCGAGCTGAGCTTGCTGAGGTGCGCCCTAGCCATCGCGCAAGGAGCTCAAGAGGTCACCGCCACTCCCTCTTGCGCTGAGGTCCGCCGCTACCGCCCGCCCGGCTGGCGCTCCCGCCCTGGCCCTGCAAGCAGCAGATCCAGACATCCAGTGAAGCTTCCGCAGTTTCGCCTTCAGGGTAGCGCACCGCGCCTTCGGCTCCGCTGATCCCGCCCCGGTGACCCGACGGCTCTGCGCCTCTGCGACCCAGTGACCTGGCGGCTCTGCGCCTCCACAGCTCCGCAGCCTGGCCTTCGGTGATCTGGCTCCCGCCCACGGCTGCCCGACAAAGTGAGCGATGCATTGGCTCTGGAGTCTGGACTTTGGAGATTACTCACACTGTGAATGATTGGTAAGCCCGAGCATGTTGGAGGCTCAAAGCTAATGTTCTTGGATGGGACAATGTAGTGTAATTCGCCAGATGGCCTAGATGCTGGTTGGCCTAACTAGGTAGAACTTGAGTTCCCTCTGATGCTGAATTGATGATTGATCTTTGTTTGATAAGAATTTCCTGTATTTTAATTGGTTCATCTCTTAATGGTCTAACTCTGATGGAAGTAATGTTTCCATGGTAGAGCTTTTGCCCTGAAAGTAGGATGATAAATATTAGGCATAATTTAAGCAGTGATTGTCATCGTTGTAATTTATAGATGATATCTTTCAAAAGTGTGCAAAGTATGATGGTTGATAGTATAGCAGTTAGCTAACTAGGATTGTCTTTGTAGTGTTAATCCTAATTGCACCCATGTTCCGTGTCATTTGAAACCTAATTGGGAAATTGGTACTTTACCATTCACCATCTAGGATTGCCTTTGAAGTGTGAGCTACACAAATGAGGGTGAATGTGTGATGTAACTTAAGTTGTGATAGAATGATATTGATACACTGTAAATGATCCAACCTAGGTAGGCTTGGTGTTAGATTATGGAATCGAGGAAGAGCTCTAACTCTGCCATTTGCAGGTTGCAGATGCTGCTAGGGCTTCTCTTGGCCTCCCTGTAGTTGAGTACATTGTCATAGATACTCCTTTGGAGGTGCACATTCTGTTATGAACTTCTAATACTAGTAGTTCGAAAGAAAATTCATTGCCTGAGTAATGTTCATGGTTACTTTTAAAAAAGTAATAGTTGAAAAGATAATTCTGTGCTTTAGTAATCTACCGATCTTCGTGGTTACTTATGAATGGCCCATGTATTGCATAGAATTATTGGTATTTTGATTCGAAATGTTGTAGTTCATCAATGGACCTGCTAAGTCTGAAATAGTGAAATGTCGTGTGATTCACCCATGCAGGAGTGGAAGATGCTAGCGTGGACTCAAAAGCACACAAAGTGGTGGTGAAAGGGAAGAAAGAAGGCTGCTGACAGTGGATTGTGCTGAACAACAAGGTGATGATTTTTTTTTGTTCCTTTCATCCTGCGAATTGTGGATGGCTGTCAGGCTATGTGAATTGTGAATGGTAGCTTTGGTTATGCACGGAATTATGAATGGTAGCTTAATATATTGAATTGTGAATGGTAGCTTAATTAGGTATTAGCTTTTCTATCACTCCACTACGCTATATTGTTTTAACATTTTTTATCTATTTTATTGAAATATTAAACATGAAATTCAAATTTATCTTTAATTGTGTATTTATATTGTACTTTTGTTATACCTAAATGTCCATAATCTTTGACAGTAGTAATAGTCGTTTATTTCTGACCCGATGCTTGTATAAATCCTGGCTCTGCCACGGCGCCACTAACAGCAAGCATGCATGTCACAGTTAGTTTGTCCTCCATGTTCTCGATTAGCACGGAACTAGTTCTGTATTTTCAAATTGAACAAAAATATGGCATACCATGCAGCGCCTCCCCCTGTTAAGAACCGGTGATAAACACAGTATTTTCAGTTTTGGTGTCTCCTGATTAGTGGCAATGGCTGTTGCACACTTTGTGTCATTGTTCCCACGTACTACTTACAATTATTGTGCGAATACTAGCAGTCACAGCAATGTGCTTCGCTTCGAAATTAGCAAGGTATGTGTATACATGCATGTGTGGAGAACGAATCTGATTCCAGGTCGATGATCTGTTTAGGCTTGAGACTGACAGCACTGCTAGCTTGTTCTTCTCCTCAAGATCGATCATCTGATGCTCAGCATTACACGCTTGTTCAAAAACAAATTGATGACAAAAAAAAACAAGGACACCCTTTTTCTTAGACTAAGGTACTATTTGGCAGAGTTCCAGATCTTAACTCCACCTCAGATCTAAAACTTGTAGGCTAAAATAAAGTGAATTAAGTTTATATTTCTAGTCTAAAATATAAACAAGATGACTCATTTAAACACTTTTATCTACCTACAACTCTAGCTTCATATATCTGATGGAGCTAGGAATACCTAACTCCAGCTTCAAACACAGCCTAACTGTATTAGGCTGCGAAAAGGTGAGGAAACTTAACCAGAAGGCCAAGACAGAGCCTTCTCTTGAGAATGCGGCGGCCATGTTTGCGTTGTCGTACTACTCGTATGTCGTAAACCGCGCTGAGAAAAAAGTAGCTTTGCGACTACGTTGAAGTTGCCCATGCCGGCCGGGTTCCGACTTCTTCTGAATTCTGATTCCACGGCGCAAAGTCGTAACGCGCACACGATCTGCGCCGGACTCGGCCGCGCTCGCACGCATAAGACGCCGTCGCGCCTTGTCGCTCTTTCCGTGCAGTGGGCCGCACCGTCGGCCTTAGTAGTCTTTTACTAAGGCGCTGCACAACCGCAGGTGCTGCTGCTTGCGGGGCCGGAATACCCGTGTTTCGACTGGGCGGCCGTGCCGCAACCGCGATGCTTTGTGATGGGCCCTGCCCTGCCCTGCCCTGCCCCTGAAATCTCTTGCCCTGGCCGTGCGCAAGTCTGTCTAGCGTAGTAGAATTCGGTGCACGAAGGGAGTTAGAAGAGCAAGGCGAGTCAGTCAGTAATGAAGGCTGAATCCCACTGAATGTACAAACTAGACTTTTTGCTATAAGAAACTAGAAGGCAGTGATGCAGCTACTCCGTCAACATTCTGAATTGTTTTTCTCGAAGATGAATCGAGCTCCCTGAATCCGGATGGAAGATTAGTTTTGATCGAAATCCAATCCATGTCTAATGTATGATCCAGGTTCCTCCATAAGTATACAGTACACAAGCACAATACATGCTAGTCTAGTAGAGCATCCATAGAAGTTCAGAAAAGCCAGCGTCGTCAAACGAATGTCCAGATTAGCAAAGGAAATTGTAACCGCCCAGCTCTAAATAGACTCGTGTCTACCCACACATTGGATAAACCACACATTCACAAGGGGTTAACCTACGAGTTGGAATGTATTTGGTCAGAGGGGTTATAAGATTATAAGGTCCGTTCGTTTCAGTTTCTACACAGCTTCGGTTTATGGTTTAAAAAAAAAAAGTAGATTGTTTATCGAACGGGAGGATTATGAATAACTTCTCCCACAATCAGAAGCTGCCCTCTACATAGAATCAGAATCCGACTGAAACCTGATTCTCATTGGTTCTTGCTGATTCTCGCAGGCCCAGTTCGGAACCTAGAAGTCTTAGCCGGCCCCGCCCGATTCTCCCACAATCAGAAGCAGTTTCTCCCATAATCCAAAATCTATAATCCAGAAGCTGAAACGAACTGGGCCTAAACCTCACCTATAACTAGCAATGTGGGATTACATTCCCACTTGCATTCATGCCTTTCATGGGCTTTAGTTGTGCTCAATCTTACTTAGGACGAATATCACATGAAATGGGCCGCTACAACTCGGCACATACCTTTCTGAAGTAGTTTAATGGACTTGGTCGAATAACTCCCCGCCTGTACATCAGATGACACAAGTTGGGCCGCACCCATTAATCCACGCGCTTTGTTTTGTGTGCTCTCTGAAATTGTATCGCATTGCATCCCCCTCTCCTCTCCCACTACCTTCGCTCGGCTTCTTCTCGAGCGGTGTCTGCCTGCCGAAGCCGATGCCACCCAAATCGGTGACGGATTTAGAATTTTATAGATAAGGTTAGCAAAAAATATTTTTATTGCATTATCTTTACTGCTTTAAAAGAATATAGTGATGCTTTATGTGTCATTTGTTGGCTCCCCTTACCCTCTTCCTTCCGGTGGAGCCAACACGACTAGTGGGCTTGTTCCATTCCTCATTTCTCCCTGTTCTGCCAAACCCCTCGAGATCATGGCCCCGCTCTCCCCTTGCTCTATCCCTATAGCGTGGCCTCTGCCCCATGCCCCTTCCCCACGGCGATCACACCCCCACCTTTCTTGTATCCTATGCCCTTGTTCGCCGCCACTTGCATGTGCATCCACACGTCGCCTTAATCAATTTTTTGCGCCAACATGTGGCCCACGTGGACACCACCATTGGCGGACCCAATAGTGGATCAAGGGTCCTAGGGCACACTCTACTACCGACGGAACCATGGTACCTCTCTAGCACCCCAAGCCCACCGTGGGTCGCCACCGCACCATGAAAACCATGAAGATTGGAGTTGGAGGTAGAAGAAAAAGAATAAGGATGAACTCTGGAAGTAGAAGGTCCAAGAAGACTTACCTCCATCGTGTGAGTCGAGCTAAAGCCTGCCAACCTAGGCCAACACCACCACGCCAACCAAGCCCAATAGCCACCATGCACCAACAACACCTGACTGCTGCCAATCCCTAATCTCCATTCCCCATCCCAAATTCGAAAATCCCTAATCGAGGAAGGCTTGCCCTAGCTAGCAGGCGGGAGTGGGCGAGCGGTGAGCCGGTGGCGGGCAGCCGGGTACGTGAGCCAGTGGAAGGGATGTGGCGAGCGGAAGGGGCGAGCGGCGAGCATGTGTGATGTGTGAGTGTCGAGAGCGGTGGTCGACTGGCAGAAGTAGAAGGGGCGATCGGATAAGGGTGAGACCGCGCGAGGCAGAGGGTGCAAGGCAGATAGCTGTGCTTGTGTATGGGGGTTGGGGGCAGTCGGTACTCTGGCTGGGCACTTGGGTAGAGCAATTTGCGGGCTGGCAGTGGCCTTGAACAAATCAGCACCAGGGCAACGTCAAGGGAGGGCCGGGGGCAAAGTGGCATCGGAAGGTGGCAGGTAGGGATTAGGGAGAGCTCAAGTATTTAAAACAATTTGTGATTAAGTCTTTTTAGCAATAAATATTATTAAGACAGATTTACGCAACATAGTAGCGTATGAGTTGCTCAGTGACTTGATGATATGCTACACTGAGCGAGAGAAATTTAAAAGTCTTGATGATGACTTTCAAGCCATGAAGAAACGTAGTATGGCATTGTCTTGTACTACTCAATGCTAGCTCTAAGTGATATATTGCATTATTTTCTCTATGCTTATAACTATTTACAAATCATAATTTATGATTGTATCACTAACTTTGCTAATTTTTATGTACATGTAGCTATATTTACATATATTTATAGGTTTTTGAGAACGCACTAACCATTATGGCATTACCGAGGTATTATCTTCGTTGTATTTCATATTTTTACTATATTTCTCTTCTAATTATGCATACTTTTGTATCACGGTAGCCAGTGGATGGTTCTATTTTATTTGCTTTATTTTAATATTATCTTATTAGCGGTTCATGAACATCTTACATGGTGGTGTGCAATAATGACCGCTGCGGTGTAACGAAAACAACTGCGACCTAGATGGTTTAAAGCTGTCTAAAGTTTGACCGTCATTAGGTTAAAAGCTATCTAGATTTACTATATGAAAATTATATCATTTGATTTATCGATAAAAATACTAAAACTGTATTATAATTTTATCCGTACATCTAATGTAAAGTTGTAAAAAGTAGTGGTTAAAGTCGCATATTAAAAACCATGAAAAGTGGCATGGTGTTTTCAGTCTCAAGTTTACCAGCCGATTTCTGATTCCTAGTGTTTTTTAACGTACCTTGCTCGATGTTTTCAGTTGTCTAATTTTAAACTACGGCACAGGGAACATCCATATGTATGCATCTCTCATTGTCCCGAGCAAGCCATAGTTTAAGGTTCAATTTGGAATATGGGTTCCAGATTTCCACGGGGAATGAACCATTTCTTATCAAATTCTTGCGTCACAAATAGGCCACAAATTTGTGCCTCGTTGAAGATACGAGTTATATTTCCTCATGTCACAAATGTCGGTTAAGTGCACTCAAACTTTCGAAACTTTAGCTATTAATATCTTTTTAAATATTTGTATTGAATACATGAAAGTTACATGTGTAGATTTATCTTGAAAAATACTTTCATAATATTATAATTTTATAGAATAAGTACATTTGCACCCCTAAAACCAAGTATTTAACCCCTGAATACACTGCTTTATAGTTGAGGTGTTAAATGGACTTTTCAAAAGTTGAGAGGTGTAAAATAAACTTATTCCTAATTTTATTAAGTTTTATAAATATATTACAATAGATTTGCCTTGAAAAATGGCGTGTATTCGCGAATGAAATAATATGCATACACAGTTCTCCGAAAAATTATATGCATCCGCTGGTGCACACTTGCTACACTGCACAATGAAGTCTAAAACGCAGAGGACACAAGTTTAATTATTTATAGACTAAATTTTACTTCTAATATTACTTCAAATACATAGTAGTACTATGAAATATAACATATAATTCTATAAACATATTATCAATTCTGTCGGTATGACCAGTATTATTTGGTATCAAAGCCGGTATTGACCTGTATCGAGCATTAGTATCAAGGCCGGTGCATTACATTATACTAATTTATATAGGTTTAGATGACAAAATAGTATATACAGACGGTACGATATTGATAGCTACGGTACACAGTGCTATACAGCACAGTGAAGTCTAAAAGGCAGAGGACACGGCCCAAGCTTAACTTACTGCCAACTTAAGAGCTTGGCAGTGTGGAGGAGCCGTCGGACAAGTACTCGTGCTCCACAGCACCAGCATCGTCGGCGTAAGCCTGCATCGACGCCGGAATCGGCGGCACATCGAGACTCACAACGCCTTCCAGCGCCTGAACCACTCGCTCCATCATCGGCCGGTCAGCCTCGTTGTCCTGCAAGCACCAGCAAGCCACCCTGCACGCGCGGTCAAGCTCCTGCGCATCCGCGTCGCCGTTCAGCCGCGCGTCCAGCAGCCCGACGACCGCCCCTTCGTGCACCTTCCTCGCGGCCACCAGCGGAAAGTAGCTCGAGTACGCGCCTTGCTCCCCCGCCACCGCCGACGTGTTCCTCCTGCCGGATACGATCTCCAGCATCACCATCCCGTAGCTGTACACGTCCGCCTTCGTGGTGATCGGCACGCCGGAGATCCACTCCGGAGCGAGGTACCCGATGGTGCCCCGCACCGTGGTGAGCACCCTGCTCAAGTCTCTCCCCACCAGCTTCGCTAGGCCAAAGTCGGCTACTTTGGCCACGAAACCCCCATCCAGCAGAATGTTCTCCGGCTTGATGTCGCAGTGGATGATGCAGTCTCTGCACCCTTGGTGCAAATAGAGCAAGCCCCGCGCCGCGCCAAGCGCAATCTTGTACCTCGCGCTCCAGCTCAACACCGCGGAGGATTTCTTCCCGAAGAGCACCTTGTCCAATGAGCCGTTCGGCATGTAGTCGTAGACGAGCAGCCGATCGCCGCCGCGGGAGCAGAAGCCGCGGAGGCGGACGAGGTTGACGTGGTGGATCGTTCCGATGGTCCGCACCTCGTTCCGGAACTGCTTGTCGCCCACGCGGAGGAGGCCTTCGAGCTTCTTCACCGCGACGGCGGCGCCGGAGCCGGGAAACGCTCCCTTGTACACCGACCCGAAGCCGCCGCCGCCGAGCTTCTCTGAGAAGTTCTTGGTCGCCCTCTTCACATCGCTGTACTTGAACGCCACCAGGCTGCCACCTTCTGACGCTTGCATCAGTCTCATGTTGTGTCTTCTCTTGAGCATCCAGACCAGCACGGACACAATGGCGGACAAAGATAGGATTGATGCGACCGAGGCGACACAAGCCAGAACGATTTTTTTCTTACTAGTTTTTGAAGCCACGTGACCCACGTCCATGGCAGACAAACGGATGTAAAGATTGTTTGAGCCGGCCGCGTCGTCGGCCAGCCTGTTCAAGTTAAGCAAATCACCCTGCCACAGAGCACAGCCATCGCCGTAAGAGTAGGAGTTGCAGTCGCAACTACTCAAGCAAGCCAACCTGCAGTCTTGAGCGCCAAATGCTTGTACAAAAGATGGATTTTTCGGCAGCGAAACGCCAGACATTAGCAAGAACGCGTCGTCCTTGCCGTTCGCCGAAACGGTCGAGCTTTGACACCGCAAGGGTGTGTTCCGGCGGCAACCCTGCGCGTGATCTCCTTGCTCCCAGTCCCCGGCAGAGGCGGCACTAAAGCCGGTGAGGCAGCTGCAGAAGGGCTCGCTCTTCTCGTCGCAGACGGCGAACGCGCCGCAGACGGCATAGACGTCGCACAGCCGGTGCGGCTCCGTCCAGATGAGGATCCACTCGTCGGCGGCGGGCACCCACGTGAGCTGCGTCACCTGGCCGGAGACGTCCAAGACGAACCTAGATATGACCGTGGGGTCCTGCAGCGAGTAGGTGAAGTAGCTGACGTTGGCGTTGGACACGAACTCGAAGTTGAAGATGTAGTGCGACGTCATCTCCGGGATGCCGGCGAATATGTCGCCGTTCCAGTTGCCACTGCTCCAGTACTGCACTGTCCTGTTCCAGTATATGAAGTACTGGCTGGTCCCGTTCGGGTCGATCCCGAACGAAAACACACCGGGAGCCGGATCGCCGGAGTTCTTCCAAGCGGCCAGCGTCTGCAAGTCGCCAGTTACCTTGTTTAGCCCGAGGCGGGCTCCGGGGAGCCACGTGTCGGTGGGGTGCTCCATGCTCTGCCACAACAAGAACTCGTCTCCCTCCCGCCGGAGCACGAGGTTTCCGGTGTCCAAGATGATGGCCACGGTGCCGTTCGAGCCGACGGAGCTGATGTTGGTGGACCACACGAGCTTGTTGGCTTCATTGGTGAGCACGAGGTTGCCGTCGGCCGCTATGGCGAGCCGAGAGGACGCAGGGTCCGCGACCGGCGCGGCTCTGTTCGCGATCCAGACGGGAGTGCACTGCGACACGGCCTTCTTGTACCAGATTCCAACGTAGTAGTTGTTGCGAGAGGAGGATGCGCTGGTGTTGCCTGCAGGGCGGAAGAAGCCGAGCTCAAAGCTGCCGCCTTTCGACGCGACGGTCCGGCTCCCGGTGATTGCGGAGTTGGCGGCGATGGTGTCCGATGCGAAGCACCGTGCGGCGCAGAGGATGGCCGTGAGGAGGAGTGGTGCAACTGAAGCCATGGTCGAAATAAGTGGTGTGTAATGTGTAATGAATTCGAGATAGGGCTACACGTTTTTATATCCGTTTTTTTTTGTGCGCGCCGGGAGGAAGGTTCAACAAGATCAATCACCTCAGCTTGGCTTAAATGCTGCGACTGTGCTGGACAGTTTGGCTTAAATGCTGCGACTGTGCTGCCAAATCGATCAAGAATTTCAACAGTGGATGCAGATGTATCTCATCCACTGTAATAGTATACTCTATATCATATACAATTAGTGTAATATATTATAAAATTTCTAGCTCAGTAACCTATGTACAGGATGCTGGTGCTCCATCTCTTAGGACGGACGGAGATGGCTGCTAAGACAGCGAGCATTGTCTTAACTAGATACTTATACGCGTGTCACGTTGAGGGCGTCGCTCTCCACGCAAGCAAATCGAGAAAACGCGTGATCGACGTTTCACACACGAGTAAATCGAGAAAATAAGCGAAAAGGACTAAAAAGGATTTTGTGTTTTCCGCAAAAGGGCTTAAACGCGAAAAATGCAACAAATACCTAAATGCGATGTATATTTTTTCAAAAAAAAAAGGACCTGATCTTTTTTTCTTCGAAAAGGACATAATCGTAATTCCGGTTTTTTTGGTAAAAGGACCCGGCGCAAGCCTTAAAAACGTATAAAGGACCTAAATGTAATATATATTCTTTTTTCGAAGAAAAAGGACCTAATCATATTTTTTTTCCGGAAAAATAACCTATATGTAATTTTTTTTTCAAAAAAGGGTCCGAATGTAATTTTTTTCGACCGGCTCGGACCGGCTCTCCAACAGCTCAAAGCAAAGAGGAGGCATGAATCCTTTCAAAATTAGTAGGAGGTATTATATACCATATGTTGTCCTTTTGTTTCCGGAAAGATTCTTCTGTTCTAATTCCAAAGTGTTGGAAAACTTTTTTGCCTACTAAAACCCCAGTACAGTCAACAATGATTAAGCTGTGCGTCCCATCACGAGTTATGAAGATCTGCGTAATTTTCATGGTACTATTGCAGGTGCAACGATGTGTGAAGCACGGCAACTGCGTAAGCTGAGCAAGTGGAGAACGAAGCAGATTTTGTTCTGCGCATCACGAACACGGCTTATATCGGGCCAAGTTGAGCATGGACTGATACCACCGTGGGTATAGTTAGCAGAACAGCCGAGTGAATCCTGCAACCTAGAATCAGCGGCGGAGTCAAAAAAAAATTTTAAGAGTCTAAATAGATCTAATTACCGTCAAGAATTTGCTTGAAAAGATGTTGTTTTCATAATGTCTCGCTAGTAAACCCGGACTATCACCACAATGCCCGGGAGGTGGCTCGGCCACTGCCCGGCAAGGGAACAAGGTGGTGCTGTTGGAGGATTTGTTGTTTTGCCCTAATTTTTTTTTAAGAAAGGATGTCACTGGGCCAAGCCAGCCCAAGACGGATCAGCTGCTGAGGCTAAAGCACCCTAGAGGTGCCCTAGCCCTAGTCGGCCGAAGGGAGCAAGCGCCGGGGGAGCGAGTCAGTCGGCAGCGGCGGCTACCGAGTGCCCCAGCTCGGTCGCCCGTGCATGGCGGTGGTGGGTGCCACCCTCGCCAACGGTAGCGTCGGCTCCTCTCTCTCTTGGGCTCTTTTTATTCTCCTAAGGTTCATGTCCTTGAAGATCTTGACCCACTAGAGACCCTCGTGTTCCCCATCCTTGACCCGAACTTACTCAGTTAGTGGATGCCACGTTTGGTGAGTAACCCTAATTGATTGGGAGAAGGTTTGAGCTTTGGCCAAAATTTTGAGGGGCTCTGTGGATTTGAGGAGCACTTCGTGCTCTAATTGATCGACCTCTAGCTTGCTGGTTTGTGGTGCTAGATCGGCTCTTTGTGTTGGTGGTTGGACTCGGCAGTGGTGCTGCACCTGTGCGGAGTTGGTCTTTTGAGACCTATTTGCTACTGTTCCTGATCGGCAAATACACACCCTTTGGCTAGGGTGTTGATTTTGTGGCGCTCTGTGCAGTGTTTGCCGCATCTCGGGTCTCTTGGTGGATTGTCACATCTTGGAGGTTGCGGCTTTGTATCTCTGGAATGATCGCCAGTGATTTCTGCGGCATTGCAGCGTTGATATCGTTTTATAGGACATCGTCTAAGACGAGCCTAGCCAGCTGCACTAACTTTCAGTTGATGTTTTGTGAGTTTTCTCAAACTTCTGTAATTACTTACTTTACTACCATTGCAAAGGGGAGGACCTTGCATATGGGGAAACAACTATTCGATGACCATTGGGTTATAGAGAGACTATTTGTGACAGCTCAACTTAATTTTCAGCTCTCATTCATATGCTTGATTGGTACAATTGATATTATCTCTTTTACGCTCACGCTGTAAATCAGTAGCTTGCTGTTTTATTGATTGTTTCTGGCTGTCCCTTGCTTATATTTGTTGTCGGCTAGCTCATGTATTTGCTTTGTTAACTTCTCTTGTCATTGCAGTAAGTTTCTAGTAGGCTGATTCACTGTTATTTGTATAATTCTTGGAGATAATAAATTGTTTAGGTTTCTAAAACAATCAAGTATTGAAAACTGATAATTATTTTGATTTGAGATAAGGTTGTCACAAATAAGTTGTGATCTTATCCCTAGCGGCGAGGAATGTCTCTTTAAGGCAACCCGAGAACACTTAAAATTCAACTTGAGCTTATTACTAGTTGTATATCACTTATACTGTTCATTGTTATGCATTTGATTAAATACTTGATTAAGAGATCACATGGTTATAATGTCAAATACCATGTTTAAGTATTTGTGACTATGCATTATTAACAATGATTATTCATGATAATTTAATATGTCTAGAATTATTGTCATGTTAAAATTGCTAATACCGCAATATTTACAACAGGCGCACGGCTTCGCCAAGCTCTGGCACAAGGTGGCGTGGGCGCGCGGGTGGCGCGACGTGCCTCCGGACGACGTGCTCAGGCTCCTGCGGCGAGACGCCGAGGGGAAGTAGCACACGTATGCGCAAGGTTCCAAATTTCGTTTTCGGTTTACATCTCGCTCCCCACCGAAATCCAAAATCTCAACAAAATCTCGTTATTTCGGATGAAATCCAAACGAAATTCAAAAACCAAAAATTCAAATACCGAATTTTTTGGACCGAAATTTCGGGCGAAATTGCCGAAATTTTGGCAAATTTCAACTGAACAAAAAATAGTTGAAACAATGTCAATTTTTTTTAAAAAAATTTTAGAGGTTCACACATCAGTGATGTTCCTATAAAAATTTCAGATAATTATCAAGTTTAAAGAATTTTTAAAAATTCGAACGTTACTACTGTCCTGATAACACGTTGACTGGCAAGTTTGAACCGAATGAAAAATGGTCCAAACCACGTTAGAAAATTTTGAAATTTTTTGTGCATGGTTATTATACATCACTAATATTCTCATAAAAGTTTTAGATGATGATCAAGCTTAATGAATTTTTAAAAATTTGAACAGTGCTATTGTTATGTTAAAAGCCTTACCGATAAACTTGAGTAAAATGAAAAATAATTTAAACCAAGTTAGAAAATTTTGAAAATTTCTGTAGATGGTCCGGATGTAACGTTAATATTTATATAAAATTTTTAGATGATAATTATGTTTAAATTTTAAAAAAAATTCTGACAGTGCTACATCCTAGTAAAAGCCTGATGATCAATACATAGATTTGCTTTAGCAATAAAAAAAGGTTTAGAATTTTTCAAAATTTTACAAAAGGGTAATAATGAAATGATTAAGATCTCATAAAATATTTGAATGATGATCACACTTCAGTATATTTATAAAATTCTTACAAGTCATTGTACCATTTATGTTCTTTCTCTTTTTGATTTTTGAAATATAACAAATGAAGTTCAATGCTTACATAGATTTGATTGACCAAACAAAAAAGTTGATTTTTTTTAATTTTATAGAATGGCACTGAGAAAATTATTAAACTCTCATAAATTTTTTGCATTATGATCACACTTGAGAAAATTTATAAAATTCTAACAAAGTTACTGTTCCAATTATGTTCATTCTGTTTTTGATTTTTTAAAGATAACGAATGAAGTTAAATTATTTTTAATTTTTTTATATGATCCTACACTACTAAAGATAGTATCATAAATTTTTCACATCATTATCATGCTTCTACAATTTTATAAAAATCTGACGATGTTTTTACCAAAATTTTAAAATATCTCAAAAATTCAGTTTTTCAACAAATTTTCGTAGAAGATGATTTTCTTAAGGATTATTAGACCAAATCTGGCCATACAAGTTTAAAAACCAGTAAAAAATTATGAAATTTCGTTTGATTTGGACGATAGAATGGAATTACTGTAGCAATTTCGAATTTTATTATCCAGACAGTAATTTGGATTTCGTGGTAGCCCGAAATCCAAAATTTCGGCAAAAATTCGCCAAATTTCACGGAAATTTATATCCGTGCTCGGAGTGTGTGTGTGGGGTGGGGGTAGTACTACTCGTGTCGTCGTACGGTCGTACCAAATGGAGGTAGTAGTACTACACCTGTACAGCGCATTCCTGGAACTCGCTATGCTGGTGCAATGAAGAGATGCTACCTAGTTAGTGCAAGTACTAGCACAAATAATTTGGCAGTACAAACCTGGTCGCTGATCCCATCTCAAAAAGTAGTAGTTGCAGACTTGCAGTACAGTAGTACCACTTCTTCAGAATTGGATCCAATAAGGTTTACCAAGTTGTGAAACTGTTATATATATATATATATATGCAGAGGTGCATATGCAGATCAAGTCAGAGAGGAACGAGTTGGTAAGTGAGGTGAAGAGAATCAAATGCATCATTGAGTGCAGCGTTGATGAGTACTACCATGAACCAGTACTGATACACGCACATTTGATCGGTTATCTGATCATCAGCGCGGCACTCAATCATGCCTTTGGTATCTCTTGGGCTTCTGGTTGCAGAGTTCGCTAAACCGGTGAGAGGATTAGTTTGTGTGGGTGTCGCAGCCGTGTATTGGGCTGTTTGGAAATCAAGAAACGCTGCTTGCTTTCATAACAAGTAGCCAGATCGCCCTAGTCTGGTTGACATTTCAGCCTGTCATTGGATACAAATGTAGTCCATTTTACAGGAACTGGGCAAGCGCGAGGGAGTGGATCAAGGGGCGACGACGATGGCGTTCTTCGCTACTGAAGTGCTATATCGAGTGCGAGGAGGGGGAATTTGGCTGGTCTTCCGGGACATCGGCACGACTTTCGTGGAGAATGTTGGTATCCCTGCAATATTACAGGTAGTATAACCTGCTCTGAAGTCTCTGAACTTTGGTGCTCTGTTTTCTTCCGAAAGCAGAGGCAGTGATTGTAATGTTGATCTCCATTATCTAAAAAATGTTTTGGTATCTCTGGCAACCGGAAGGCAGCTCAGGTACAAACATTTGCAGGCTGAGATTCTGCACAACAATCCCATTTCTTCCAGGCAACTGATGAAAGACGGGAAGGATGAGATTGGCAAGATTAAGGAGCTAATGAGGTAATTAGTTCCATCCGCACAACAATCCCATTTCTTTCATTTTTCATCTTGCACTTAGCAATTCTCATCAAATCAGAGGACGGGGTACATGGAAGTGGGTCAAAATTAATTTTGCAGACATATCTCGATTTACACACCCGTATGAGCTAGGGGGCTGAAAAGGAGAAATTCCAAATGGATTATAAAAAAGAACTTCGACTTAATTAGGCCCCCAGCAGACGAGGTGGTACGCCTTGTGGAGCTTCTCCTCCTCCGACCGCCTAGGCCTGGGCCTGCCGGCGGTGTGGGCGGCCGAAGTGGACGCCACAGTATTGCTCGAGCCCGCGGTTTGGGAAGAAAGGGACACCGGGAGGGCGCGGCCGGTGACTTTGGCGGCGGCGGCGGCGCGCTGGTAGAGCGACCGGAGCGCGTAGTCCCACCGGCACAGCCCCGCCTGGTCCTTGAGCGCCTCCACCGCGCCCATGCTCGCCGCCACCACGAACGACGACGCCTTCTTGCTCACCGACGAGCTCATCTTTCCTTAGGACTTTCGGTCGATCTCTCTCGCGCACTGACGCTGTCTTGTAGGGAGTAGCTTGTGAGGTTGCTTCTGGTTTGCCCTGGTTGACGCTTTGTGTTGCGGCAACGGCGGGGAGATGCGAGGCGTTTATATGCGGATCCGGCAGGTAGGCCGGCAGCGAGGAAGGACCGGGGTGGTGGAAACAGGGGGCTCCGGTTGCTGGTTTCGGACGAGTAAACTACACCCAGATTCCCAAAAACCAGGGGTTGGGGTGGTGCACTGGTGCGCAGTGTGGAATGTTCTTCCCTTTGTTGTCCCTCCACAGAATGAGGTAGCAGTAGATCATGTGCTGTACGTGTGTCGGGAACGTTCTTTTAACATCGTTTTTTTAAACAAGGTTCATTAATATCATAACTAATTGAATTAACTCGAAACATTTTTTATTTAAAGTATAAATGTACTTATTATATAAATATAATCCAATGATTTAAAATTTAGTTGTATTTTGCTACACATTGTAATATCCGACTATTATACAAAGTTACTCCCTCCGGTCACAAAAACAACCACGTTTATTTTATTTTTATCTTCAAAGTCAATAGGATGCTAATTTGAGCATTAAATTATGTTCTTGTATACTTAGGAAAAAGTTTGAATAGTATATTACTTTGAAAGTATTTTTTTCATGACAAAAATCACTTAGAGCAATTCTATATATCAGAACAACACATTCAGGTAATACTTAGTCAAAATTAATTTGTTTCGATCTACGCAATGTAGGGCGTCGCTCTTTTATGATAACCATGATTTCTAATGCGCCAATTCAATTCAAATTTAGGTATATTTTTGAAAGTTTCAGTTTCATGGTATGTACACATATATAACAATTCAAACAAAACACATATCTTTGAGAAATATACTCAAATTCGAAGCTTTTTGATGAATTTTAATCACATGTTTTGCTGTTTTTTTTAAACATCAGCACATATCCTTGATCAAACTATAATAAAAAAAGGACAACTCTAGTTTAAATTTTAGTTCTAGTAAGTTTGAACTAGTTAGCAAACTAGTTAACTTGACATCCAAAAAAATTATAAATTTTTTTCCTCAAGTGATACCTAGAGGAAAATACCAATTTTTAGACTATAGCGCCTCACCATGGTATGTCAGTTAATTATTCATATAGATTTTTTAAAAGATGGTATATGTATGAGTCCATGAAAACTGAAAAAATTGTTTTCACCATATTATAATACTTTAATTTGAGCTGGTATATAATTTTAAAACATAGGTCAATTTTTGCCGATATATATTAACGAAAACTATGAGTTAAAGGGTGTATATGTTGTACATAAACACTACAACGATAAGAAAACATTTTTCTTAGAGCCAAGCTAGTAGGATGCATGTATCTTCTCCACTTCTTTTGCATTGGACTACTTAAGTGAATGGAATGTCGTCTTTGGATGTAGCCACGTGAGAGAGAGAGAGAATACAGGTTCAAGACTTTCGCCCATCTTTTAGGTCTTCGCTAAACAATATTTAGTGGTAGTTCACATGAAACAACACAAATACTTTTAGATGAATGCTATAGGTCCCTCATCCTTTTTCGTATGTTTATACGCAATCGAACGGTTTAGACAGATTTAGAACCCGAACGCAAAATCTGAACCTCTCGAAGATGTCTTTGCATTTTTGCTGACATGGTATGACTAGCAGCCCAAGAAGTCTGTAAGCTTTAGGAAAGGTAGTATGCTCTATCCTCCACCTAGATGATTTAATTTAAGTAGTTTGAGTCTTTGACACATGCTCTGCCGCTGTAGGAACTGCAAGTT
Source organism: Otatea glauca (assembly GCA_036346275.1). Classification (NCBI taxonomy): domain Eukaryota; kingdom Viridiplantae; phylum Streptophyta; class Magnoliopsida; order Poales; family Poaceae; genus Otatea; species Otatea glauca. The sequence continues at coordinate 61,484,919 of CM070721.1, forward strand.
GTACCTACGAAAATGATTTTACTAAGGAAATAACCCCGCGAGAGGTGCAACAACAGAGTCGTCAAGATGAGAAATGAGAAAGAAGTTCATTTCACTAGAGTAAATCACTAATAAAAAAACTAGAGTTAAATCACTCAAAACTGTTTTGCCTATTAGCCGGCGGAGATCCCTGAAGAAGAACCTAGATATTGCGCGTGGTTTCATTTTTGTAGTGGGGTACTACTGGGAAGGCATCCTCTGCCTTTACGTTACAACGACACCGAGCCATTACCATTTACCAATACGGATTAGCTAACAGTTAGATGTCTGATTTTTTCTGACGTGGTAATATTTTTTTTCTATGTGTGAAATATTTTTTTTACATGTGCAATATTTTTCTTTGATAACAGTAGAATTTTTGATCCGGATCGTTGCAACATTTTATTCCTACGTTTGAAAATTTTTTTCTTACGTGTGCAACATTTTCCTTCGACAACAGTAGAAATGTACGCACGAAAAAAATATTACAGATGTTAAAAAACATATTACACTGAACGTCCGATAAAACATACTGAGATCGGACGACTGGCTCCCAGTTCTTCCCTTACCAATATGAGTGGTTGGATAAAAAAGAACACATAGGATCGATCAGTAACATAGTATTTAATATACAAGGTTGCTGAAGCTTTTGATCCACACCATTGATTTCTTGATGGTTTGGTTGGCTGCGGCGGCGGAGTCACAGTTCTGGCCTCTATCTAGGCTCGTCAACGAACCACCGTTGATAAATTTAGTCGAGTCTTGCTGTCGTCGAATCTATAGATAAAACATTTTCTAGAATATAGTAAGGCTTACTTAGACACCAAAATTTCAAGAGTAGGTTTTACAAAACTAGAGATTTATTATACAAAAAATCATAGAACTACAGATTCAACTTCTATTTTACAAATCTATAGATTTTAGAAAAACTTGTTTCATAAAACTACAAATTTTAGAATTGACTGTTTCTTGTAACGGTTCTGATAGTGTGAGCCCACATGTCACTCTTAGACGCCCTTGTTTCCCGTTTTACTCGCGTGTGAGGTTGCTATATGGGTTTAGACCGTCAGACCTGTTACAAGAAACGTTCAATTCTAAAACTTTAGTTTTGTGATACGAGTTTTTTTTAATATGTAGTTTTATAAAATAAAAGCTAAAATCTGTAGTTTTCTGATAATTTGTAAATAAAAACCTATATTCTAGTGAATTTTACTTAATTTTTAATGGCTCGGTCACTGGTCGGCTGCCGGGCTGCCTCTAGTGAGCGCCTCCTCGACGAGGTTCCACCGACGCGGGGCGAACAGATGCAAGCCCCGCGCCGCACGCACCCACCGGTTTCAGCGGTTTCCCGTTGGGCGTTCGTTGGGTTCGTGCTGCCTTGTCGTTTCTAACCCGCCGCACGGGCCAAAAGGCCCAAAACCGCGGACTAGCCACCGTTTCCCGCTCGGCTAGCATCGCACCGCCCCCGCCGCACGCTATCGGGTCGGGCACGTTCCAAGTCGTCGGCATCGTCATTTGGTGCCAAAACCACACGCAAACGCCTGTCCAGAGTCAAGACGCGCTTCGCGCATTGCGGAGCCGGGTTTCGTTGGTGATAACGTGTGCCCGTTCCACGGGGCGTTTGGCTGAGAGAGCTAGGCAGGCCGGCTCTATAAATCAGAAGATTTCAGAAAGACCAACGATTGGTAGGCAGCTAAGCTAGTAAGTAGCCCTATTAGGCTATTAGTACAGGAAAGAAGAACCACTTCAGGGCAGGTGGTGGACGTACGTCGGCGGGCGGCCAGGCATGTGCAGCGGGCGGCCAGGCATGTGCAGCGGGCGGGAGTGCAAGCGGGAATCTGCCTTCCGCACCTCGCTGCACGACACCAAGCCGGAGCCGGAGCAGCATCCGCGGCAGCTGGCTGCGGCTGCGGACGGTCACGGACGTGGCCGGCACGGCGGAAACGGGGAGTCCGAGCACGCGGAGGCTGAGATGGCGACGACGACGACGCGGGCGAGGGAGCTCAAGCAGCCGCGGCGGACTGGAGCCGAGGCGGAGGCTGAGATCCAGAAGGCGGAGAAGCTCATGCACCTGCTCCTCTGGGGACCCAACTGACCCGGTCTGGCACGTCTCCGTACAACACAGGCACAGATTGCGTCAAGCCATTCCGTGCATGTACGACTGGCAATCCTTGTCTCGATATCGTGCAAGCTGCTCATTGTTTGGTTTTTCCTTACAGGTACAAAGACAAGCTGGATTTCTAAGGTATTTCATTTCGTTATACTTCCCTCTAGGATTTGAGATATGGCCGGGCATTCTTGCCCGTACGTGTACGTATGTGTTGCATTCTGTTGGAAAATCACGTGGCCCAATGAAAAGCTCACGATGATCCTTTAGCTAAACCCTAGACGACTACTATATAAGGAGGAGGGGGTCCCTCCTAAGTACAAGTATTCAGAAATCAATAAAGAATTTTGTCGTCGCTCCCCATATACCTGTGTCTCTCTCTGTTCTCCAATTTAGATCTGTTCAGAAACCCCGGACTATTCGATAACGAGGTTCCTTAACACGTTATCAGCACGAAGCTCTACCGGAGTTCAGTTTTGAAAGGTGAGAAAGATGTTCGGCATCGTGAATCGTGAGTTTGAAGAACTGGCCCCGCACGGTCAGAACTACCTCACTTGGGCATCGGACGTGAAGATCGTTCTTGGGGCAAGAAGCTCCGTGCAGCGATTGGTTTAGGGTCCTCGCAGGACGCGAAACCTACTGCCGAGCAGAACGATCAAGCCCTGCATTTTCTCAGGCACCACCTCTCAGCCACTTTGAAGAACGAATACATGGCTGAGGAGAGTGCACATGAGCTTTGGACTGCACTTCAGAAGCGATTCAAAAAGCTCAAGTACACCATCTTACCCCAAGCACAGCAAGATTGGGTGCGCCTGAGATTTGCAGACTTTAAAACAGTAGCCGAGTACAATTCTGCCTTGCACAGAATTTGTACCAATCTCTCCCTATGTGGCAAGAAGATCACAGACGAGGAGAATATTGGGAAAACTCTCTCCACTTTCTACCCAAATGCTATCCAGAGTGCACGCAGCTATCGTCAGGACGCATACAAGGAGTATAGCGAACTGATTGATGTAATGCAAGTTGCGAAATCGCAAAACGATGTTCTACGCAAGAACTACGTCTCGCAGCCACCTGGGCAAGGCACTGGTACAGAAGTCAATGCCAATAGCTACAAGGTGAGAAAGCCCATTAACAGAAAGAAGGGCAAGCAGGGTGGAAAAGAGAGGACTCAGGCCAAAGGAAAGTTCAAAGCCCCAGTGAAAAAGGATGACAAAGAAAAGGCGCACGCCAAGCCGTATGGACAGCAGAACCAAACGTGCTTCAGGTGTGGCACTTGGGGACACTGGTCGAAGATATGTCGAGAATCCAAGGAAGTGATCAACGCATATCAGGCTAAGAGGAAGGCAAAAGAAAACGCCCCCGCAGAGACGCACTTCGCCAATATCGGTGATGATGATGCCATGGATGAAGATACCCCACTTGTCTCATCCTCACAGAATAGCCTGGACATCAACGCTGCAGCCAATATTATGGCAAATGAAGAGAAAATTTCTGTCGATGACATAGAAACAGAAATTAATGTATATTTTACAGATTCTGTTTAATGTATTTTTTTTAGATTATGGTTGTTAGCATTTTCTTTGAATAATGAATTGTAAGCTCTATAAGAGCATACTTCTCCCATGAATAAACATGCAATTTATTCTTTATTCCAGTATTCTTCAAATTTGCAAGCAATATTTGAATTATTTTGCCTCTATCTGATTGGGATTATATTTCTTTGATCTAGAAATCGTGTAGCGCCCAAATGGAAGAGATATGCATTGTTGATATTGGCACAACAAATACCATCTTTAAGAGAGTCTAAATATTTCTAGTCGATCACGAAGAACGCTGGAAAGATTACTACGATCGCAGGAAGCGACTCATATGTAATCGGCTCAGGAAGAGCCACTATTATATTGCATATGGGTACAGCTTTGGTAATTGAAGAAGCCCTTTTGTACCCTGAATCAACGCGCACTCTCTTAAGCTTCAAAGACATCCGCGCCAATGGTTTTCATGTAGAAACCAACGAAGAAAATGGCAAAGAATACTTGTGCATTGTGAAGCACGAGGTATGTGGAAAAATGGTATTAGAAAAATGTCCCTCATATGAATCTGGGTTGTACTACACGAATATTCATGCACCCGAAGTGTATACTTCCATGAAGACTGTTTTTAGAAGCTCTGAGTTGTTTTCTTTATGGCATGGTAGATTAGGCCATCCTGGTCTTAGAATAATGAGAAATATAGTTAACAACTCACAAGGTCACGGCATTAATGTTAAAAATTTCCCAAATAATGAAGATTTCGTGTGCCCTGCATGTGCCACCGGGAAATTAATAACTAGACCCTCTGTCATGAAAGTGCAAAGTGAAATTCCTGCATTCCTGGAACACATCCAGGGGAAATTTATGACCGATTCATTTTCTGTCAAGGCCGTTTCGATACTTTATGGTGCTCATCGATGCTTCCTCGAAATGGTCGCATGTATGCTTATTGTCAACAAGAAACCATGCTTTTACAAAGCTGATCTCGCAGATCATAAGAATTAAGAATGCTTTCCCTGATCATCACGTGAAGTCCATTAGAATGGACAATGCCGGAGAATTTACTTCAAAGGCATTTGATGATTATTGCATGGCAACAGGGATAGCAGTTGAGCACTCCGTACCGCATGTCCATACGCAGAATGGGCTAGCTGAAGCACTAATAAAGAGGATTAAATTCATTGTAAGACCGTTTTTGCAGAGTTGTAACTTGCCCAACACTTGTTGGGGACACGCAGTCCTGCACGCAGCAGCTCTCATCAACTTCAGACCTTCGGCCTACAACATCCATTCCCCTATGCAGCTTGTGCACGGGATCATCCCGAAGATCTCCCATCTCAGGAAATTTGGGTGTATGGTATATGTACCTATACCACCTCCTCAGCGGACTGCAATGGGCCCTCTCCGAAAGTCTGGGATATACGTTGGTTATGAGAGTGCATCCATAATCAGGTATCTGGAACCCATGACTGAAGACTTGCATACAGCCCGATTCGCTGATTGCATCTTTGACAAGGACCGTTTCCCGTCATTAGGGGGAGGAAATCAACCTTTGGATGAAAAATGCCGAGAAATCATATGGCATTCCACTGGGATCCCCGCACATGACCCCGCACTAATGAAGCAAATCAAGAAGTCCAGAAGATAATTGATTTGCAGAATTTAGCAAATGAACTGCCTGATCATTTTTGTGATTTGAAGGGCGTGGTTAAGTCGCATGTACCCGCAAGGAATGCACCAGAGAGGGTAGAAATACCAAAGAAAATAGAAGGTATCCCTCAGCCTGTTCAGAGGCCTCAAAGAAAAAGAACAGGAAATCTGGCTCCTCAAATCCAAAGTACCCGGAGACGTCTGGAGAAACTGGGCGAGAGGACTTAACACAACCAATCACGAAAATACCCCAAGGAAAGAAGGGGAGCCAGTTGAGACCTGGTACTGGAAAGAAGCCAACAGGAAAGGCAATTCCAAACTTGAATCTTCCACTGCAGGAAGCCGCCAGAAATAATGTGTGCGCACATATAGGCGATGAAAAACTAAAGGAACTTGCTCCTGCGATAGGGAAAAGCAGTGAAGAGCAAGTAGAAGTGCATGAAGCACCCCATGAAGAAATGGCCATAAACTTTGTAATAACATGAGAATCCCTTAATAGAGCAACAGCCAATATTGATGCATACTTCGCAAAGTAGATTGCCTCGATCATTGATCATGATCCCGAGCCTGCATCTCTCGCAGAGTGCAAGAAAAGGCTAGATTCTAAGAATGGAAAAGGCAATCATCTGCAGAGTTAGTCTCTCCAACAAGAGAGAGGTGTTTGAGCCGTATGCCGCACACCTCCCCATATAAACCCTGTAGGTCACAAATGGGTCTTTGTTCGGAAGAGGAATGAAAACAACGAAATTGTAAGGTACAAGGGAAGGCTTGTAGCTCAAGGTTTCACTCAACGTCCTGGAGTTGATTATGAAGAAACCTATTCTCCGGTCATGGAAGGAATTACCTTTAGATATTTGATCTCAATGGCAGTCAACTTGAAGTTGAGAATGAACCAAATGGATGTTGTCACAGCATATTTGTATGGAAACTTGGATTCGAAGATATACATGAAAGTACCGGAAGGAATTCCTATCCCGAACCAAGACGGAGCAAATAGAAACCTGTACAGTGTGAAATTTGGTACAATCGCTTGAGTGACTTTCTCTGCAAGAAAGGCTACACAAACAACGAAAATTGTCCATGTGTGTTTGTACAGCGATCCCCGAATGGATTCTGTATAATCTCCGTCTATGTAGATGACTTGAACATCATTGGGACGGATGAAGAAACTGAAGAAGCATGCTCATACTTGAAGTCTGAGTTTGAAATGAAGGATTTGGGTAAAACCAAGTTTTGTTTAGGCTTGCAGCTTGAGCATGTCCAAGGAGGAATCTTGGTATATCAATCAACTTACACGCAGAAAGTGTTGGAAATGTTTGGCTTTGAAAAGGCATATTCTACAAAGACTCTAATGGTCGGAAGGTGACTCCAAGCAGACCTAGACCCATACAGACCTAGAGAAGAGGGGGAGGAAGTCCTGGGAGCATAATTCCCATATCTGAGTGCAGTTAGAGCGCTCATGTACCTTGCGAATAGCACTAGGCCGGACATTGCGTTATTGTGAATTTGCTAGCCCTGATGCGAGGCGAACCCACCAAAAAGCATTGGAAAGGGATCAAGGACATCTTCTGTTACCTCCAAGGAAGCAAAGATCTTGGTTTGTTCTTTAGAAGAAACAATGAATTGAATTTGGTTGGCTACGCAGATGTTGGGTACTTATCAGACCCGCATACTGGCAAGTCCCAAACTGGCTATGTTTTCCTATGTGAAGGAACAACAATTTCTTGGAAGTCGTCTAAGCAGACTCTTGTCTCGACGTCGACAAACCACTCGGAAATCATTGCTTTGTATGAAGCCTCTCGTGAATGTGCATGGCTCCGAAGAATGGTTCACCACATCCAGAAGTCGTGTGGTTTGAACATTGAGCAAACTCCCACAATCATCTATGAAGACAATGCAACTTGCGTTGCCCAAGCACAGATGGGTTATGTGAAGAGCAATCTCACGAAGCATATCAACCCCAAGTTCTTCTATGCTCATGAATTGCATAAGATGAACGAGATCAAAATATTGCATACTAAGTCATGTGAAAATCTTGCAGATTTGTTCACTAAATCACTCCCAGCATCTACCTTTGAAAGGTGCATTAAAGGAATTGGAATGATGAGACTTAGAGAAGTGCAGATTTCAGGGGGAGATATTTCACATACTCCCATATGAATCTCGAACATGAATTATGAATACCCAACATGCATCTCGAAGATTAGCAATTGAAGTTGGGTGAATTGTACTCTTTTTCCTTAGCAAGTTTTTCATGAAGTTTTCTTGCATAAGGTTTTAACGAGGCAATTCGTGCAACATAGTAAGCGTATGCTATGTACTCTTTCTCCAAGTATTTTTCCCACTGGGTTTTTCTGGAGTTTTAATGAGGCATATGCATCTCACGGCAAAGGGCCCAAGGGGGAGTGTTGGGAAACCACGTGGCCCAATGAAAAACGCACGATGGTCCCTTAGCCAAAACCCTAGGCGACTACTATATAAGGAGGAGGGGGGTCCCCCTATGTACAAGTATTCAGAAATCAATAAAGAATTATGTCGTCGCTCCCCATATATCTGTCTCTCTCTCTCTGTTCTTTAATTTAGATCTGTTCAGGAACCCTGGACTATTCGATAGTGAGGTTCCTTATCACATTCTACCGAATGGAAGTAAATGAAAGATTGGCTGGAAAGAGCGAAGATATGGCTTGTAAAGTTTGGGCTCTCGCTGTTTGCCTCGGGCCAGATTGTACGGGATGGGTTTTGCTTACAAGGCCCATTAATCTCGTTGAACAGAAGTTCCCAAACTCCGTAGTTGGCCGAGCCTCCCTTTCCCTCCTGGAAAGGTGAAAGTGTCCTTATGTAAAGTTGAAAAGGGGTAGTATTTTTTAAGAGCAATTTGTCATGTAAAGTTGAAAAGGACAGAAAAGGCCATTTGTATCGCGAAAATGATGTTTCTTGTTGAGACATTGCGAGTATGACGGCCTTTTCTATACCTTTTTTTAAAAGATGGAAATGGCACCATGAACAGTAAAATGCAGAAGCAACAAGGTTTTTATCTTTCCGGTGAGGAGGAGCGACGTTTGGTGGATGCGCACTTGCTAACGTCTAGCTATCTCGCAGTCATCCACTACTTGCAGTCCAGCTCCACCGCGTCTGCTTATGTAATTTCTCTATCTTTTGATCTTCTTTATATAAAAATCTGACCAATGCTTTTATGCATCACCTCTTAATACAAGTTATATAAATTTTGAAGCAAATAAAAGATAAGTAGTCATCATTTAACTTTTATTTATAATTTAATATTTATACAATTTTAAATATAAATACATAAAAACACCTCGCAGAAAAATATACTGTAATATACGAGCGACGCGCTCCCCTTCCGCTTCTGAGTCCCAACGGTCGAGTGAGACCTCTCTCTTAAACCCTCTTCCTCCCCGCATTCCATTCCCCCACCATCTCCCGCAAATTTCAAAAAAATCACCACCTAATCCATTCTAATCACGCAAAGCGAGGAGGAATCCACTAGCCGTCTCCAGCAATCCATCGATCGATTAAGGTATCCATCGATTTGCTTCCTCTCTCTCTCTCTCTCTCTCTCTCTTTTGTTCATTGCTTGCTTGCCCCTGATCCCCGCTTCTACCGCTGCCGAAGGTGAAAGGTTCTCCAGCGACGGCGATGGAGGACCCCCTCATCCCTCTGGTCCACGTGTGTAACAACGCAGCCTTCGATCACACCTCGTCTTTCGCCTCTGCTTGGCAGTCCCACGCGGCCACGAGCATCTGCAAGGGCGACAAGGAGAGCCACCGCGCGGAGCCAGAAGCCGTCGACGTCGGTTTAGATTTGGACGTCGAGATTGGCCACATCGAAGCGGAGATCCCGCGCCTCTCCTCCCGCTTCCACCACCTCCGCACCTCCAGAAAATCAGAGCCCCAGCGCGACGCCGACGCGACGGGAAAGGTCGCCGCGAAAGTGCGGCTGCGGCCGAGGGGGCTCAGCCTCAGTCCCTTGGACGTCATTTCCGCCCCCAACCCTAACGTGCTGTCTGAGAAGCAGCCGCCGCCCGCCGTCCAGAGGCTGAAGCCCATCAAACAGCCTCCGGTGCCACGGGGTAGGGGGCTCAGCTTCGGCGCAGCAGCAGCAGCAGCAGTAGGAGGGTGCGGGCGCCGGGCCGATCCTGAAGTCGATCAAGGAGCCTCCGATGCAGCGTCACAGGGGCGTCAGCCTGGGGCCATTGGAGATCCACGACGGCGTCGGTAGCAAGCCGGCTGTGGCGGTCGCGCGGGTCAAACTGTTCTCCAAGAAGCTCAATGCCATCAGAAAAGAAGGCCAACCTTCGAAGCAACCCACCGTCCCCGTCAAGCCATCACCGTCGAGCAACACCAGGCAGCCACTGGACGCTAAGCAGGGAGCAGCGAAGGCGAGGAGCTCGAGCATGATCCCCAGGTCCAGGAGGCAGTCCATTGCCAAGGCTACTGACACAAGGGGAGGCGTTGTGGCAGTTGGGGGTAGCAAGGTGGTTGATGAGCTCAAGCCCAAAGGCGTGTTCAGTCACACCGGCAATGCAGCCATTGGTAGGAGGCTGGCGGGGAGCTCCAAGGTCAGGGTCGTCTCGAGCCGCTACAGCCTCACGCCTGGAGCGACCTTGGGACCCGAAACACAAGAGAAACAACAGCGCAAGTGTTGAAAACCTCCACACCAAAACGTCAGATTTCCTTTCTGGAACAACCTCCTTCAGATTGTCTGAAGTTCTTCTCTGAATACGCCTGAACAAACTTCGTTGTTGTCGGGCTGCAGTGCTGTGTTGCCGGAAAATACAGCACGGAAGTATTCAGAGTTGTCTTCTGAATTTCTGAAAACGCAAGGTAGCAGCGCAACAAAGAGAAAACAGAAAACGGCAGGAATCAGCAAAAATAAAAACACGAATCAGAATTTTTTGTGCTGCTCAAAAACTTCCCACAGCTTTTCTGGATTCTCTTCTATTGCTTATATAGCTAGAGATCACAAGACATAAACTGAATCGGTTACGGAATTCAAACCGGATTGCTATAACTAATTTTTGACTCTAACTCAAACTTCAGAATACCAACCGAGACTCCTGTGCTTGTCCGACAACAGAGTCCAACACAAACTCTGCTAGCAGATAACTCCAAACAGAACAAAAGAAAAACAAAACCGACTAAACTTTATGCACAAGATTAATCTCAACAAATCACCCCCTAATCTTGTGCATCCAGCTAGAACTCTACTGAACCAAATCATGTCAAGTCTGCTGTTTTGACGTTCCTGACGCCCAGCTTCTCTCTTAATTCCATGAATCTTATGCGTCCCAAAGACTTTGTTAACATATCGGCTAACTGCTCTTCAGTGCTAACATGCTCCAAATTAATTTCTCCATCTTCGACACACTTCCGAATAAAGTGATAACGTGTGTCAATATGTTTGCTGCGATCATGATAAACCGGATTCTTGCCCAACGCAATAGCTGATTTGTTATCCACAAACAACTTGAACTTCTGAGGCTCTTGGCCTTGCAAATCTCCAATCAAGCGACTCAACCACACGCCTTGACATGTTGCGGAAGCTGCTGCAATATAATCTGCCTCGCACGAAGAAAGTGCAACAATCTTTTGCTTTTGTGAAGCCCAACTAATTAGATTTTCACCAAGGAAAAACACCACACCCGTCGTACTCTTGCGATCATCAACATCGCCTGCAAGGTCGCTGTCGCTAAACCCAATCAACTTTGGCTCCACCATGTCATGCTTCCTGTAGCAACAACCATAGCTAATCGTCCCACTAACATACCTGAGTATATGCTTTATGGCTGCCATGTGTTGAGTCGTTGGAGCTTCCATGTATCGGCTAACAATGCCCACGGCATAAGCAAAATCCGGCCTTGTATTTACCAAATACCGAAGGCTTCCAATAATGCTTCGATATTTGGTGGCATCTACCGCAGCTCCACCTCCCTTCTTGGTGAGCTTCAAGCGATTCTCCATGGGTGTCGAACACGGATTGCACCCCCTCATTCCAGAAACTTCTAGAATCTTGTTTGCATAGCTACTTTGGCACAAGGTAATCTTATCGGCAGTTTGCTTAACTTCAATTCCAAGATAATAGCTGAGGAGACCAAGATCGCTCATGCTAAACATCTTCCCCATTTGAAGTTTGAAATCGGCAATATCATCGATGCTAGATCCTGTAACAATCAAGTTATCGACATAAACACCTACTAAAAGAATTGAGCCGTCCTTCACCCTTTTGTACACGGCATGTTCCAAAGGACTTCGTTCAAATCCAAGCGAGATCAAAGTAGCATCCAATTTCGCATTCCAAGCCCGTGGCGCTTGCCGTAAGCCGTACAAAGCCTTGCGAAGCTTCAACACCATGTGCCTTCGCTTTTCATCAATGAAGCCCGGCGGTTGTTCAACATATACTTCTTCGGCGAGATCTCCGTTCAAAAACGCTGATTTCACATCCATATGATGTAATTCCCAGCCACCATGTGATGCCATCGCAATCAACAACCGCACGGTTTCCATACGAGCCATCGGAGCAAATACTTCATCAAAGTCCAACCCTTGTCGTTGCGCGTAGCCCTTCGTGACAAGTCGTGCTTTATGCTTAATGGTGCTGCCATCCGGAGCTTTCTTTTCCTTGAAAACCCACTTTAGCCCAATGGCCTTGTGACCTACAGGAAGTTCAGAAAAATCCCATGTACTGTTTTCACAGATGGATTCCATCTCTGCCTCCATAGCACTCCTCCAGGACACATTTTCTAGTGCATGTTCTACACTAGTGGGTTCTTCAGCAGCAATGAGGCACATACTGAAATTACTCAGGCCCGTGTCATCTTCTTCAAACAAAGCCTGCGAGTCTTCAAAATTTATCGGAAGAGTTGTACTGTATATTTCTGATAGTGACAGATACCTCAGGGGAGCACCATCAGAGTCACGTGAGCTTCCTGTTTGAGAAGACGCCGACAGCTCTGCTGCTTCTGGCGCGTCTTGCCGCGACGCTCCAGCCGGCGTTCGTGGCGAAGAAGAAACTGAAGGCTGCTGTGTTGCATGCGACGAGGAGGAATATGCCCCTTCTGGCGCCTCCACTTCAACTCCCTCGTTGGCTGTTGGCGTAGAAGTCTCACCACCAGCCGGTGCTGCAACCTGCGGAACATCATCAGCATATGCAATGACAAAAGTATCAATGCCATCCGAACTGGACTCTGCTGAACTCAACTCCCAGTTCCATTGTTTCTCTTCCTCAAATACCACATCACGTGTGATGTAAAGCTTTTTAGCATTTGGATCATAAACCCGATAGCCTTTGGTTCCCTCGTCATAGCCAAGGAAAACAGTGGGCAATGATCTGTCTGACAACTTTGTCATACCCGGCCTTGTTATCTTCATGTGCGCAATGCATCCAAATGTGCGAAAATAATGTACTTTAGGCCTTTTCTTGTACCAAGCTTCATAAGGAGTTACGCCGTCAAGACTCCGAGTTGGCGCTCGATTTAAGATGTGCACTGCCATCTTCACTGCTTCGCCCCAGAACACGCTTGGCACTCTTCTGTTCTTTAGTAAACTACGAGCCATCTCGACAACCGTCTGGTTGTGTCGCTCGACAACTCCGTTTTGCTACGGGGAATAGGGTGCAGTTGTATACCTCTTGATCCCGAGTTCATCACAATAGCTCTTGAACTCAAGAGAATTAAACTCGCCTCCTCGATCTGTCCTGAAGGCCTTGAGCCTAACATCTTGCTCATTTTCAGCCAACGCTTTGATCTTCTTAAAGAATTTGAAAGCCTCATCTTTAGATTTTATCAATTCAATCCACATGAACCTGCTGAAATCATCAACGATTAGCAAAAAATACCGGTTTCCCGCCGGCGTTGGTGGAGAATTGGTCCACAAAGGTCGCCATGAACCAACTGCAATCCACTTTCAGCACGATACGTTGACGCTTTTGGAAACGGAGTCCGGTGTTGCTTGCTGATCGCACACCCTTCACAAAACTGTTCAACGTGCTCAATGAGAGGGACACCATCTACCATCTTATTGAGACCAAGATTGCGAAGAGCTCGGAAATTCAAATGGCCGTAGCGCTCATGCCATAGCCATGCACTATCATGTGCTTTTGCAAGCAAGCAAATAGGAGTCGCCAGGTTTATTTTCAAGAAATACAACCTGTTGCTTGAACGCTGCACGCGTGCAAGCAATGCTCTATCCGATCAAACATGGATAGCGTGCCATGTTCAAGAATAATCTTGCAGCCACCTTCTTCTAGTTGTCCAAGGCTAATTATGCTGCAATGAAGACGAGGTATGAAAATAAACGTCAGAGAGTGCTCTGTGTTCTTCATTCTTGCACCAAAATAGTACGACTCCCTTGCCGCAAATTTCAACGACAAAACCATCTCCAAACTTCACAGCTCCTTTCACGGTTTCATCAAGAGATATGAAGGCTTCTCGGCAACCCGTCATGTGGTTGCTCGCGCCGGAGTCAAGATACCAAATACCATCTTCTGCCTTTTGTGGAGTTACCTTTTCTTCATTCAATAAGACAGCTTGCTGTGCAGCCGTATGCTGCTGGACTTCTCTTTGCGTCAAACCTTGCTGCGGCCCACCAAGCTTCCTCACGTCTCGCTGGAACTCATCTTGCATGATCCCGTTTTGCTGCTCCTTTAGCTGCGTCACGGCCGGGCGCAACTCATCCTCCTGCTGCGTCCCAAACTGCCTCGACACGGCCTGCAGTGACACGGTCGGCTGCGACACGTCCAACTGCGTCACGGCCAGGAGAAGACCAGGATGCTCCTCTTGAGTCCGCACCAAGTTCGCTTCTTGGCGCTCTTGCCGGCGCTCTCGCCGAGGCTTGCGACATTCTTTCGCATAGTGGCCGTAAGTGTTGCAATTGAAACACTTAACTTTTGATTTATCAAAGTTTCTGTTATATTGCCCATCATCTCTCTTTGCGTTGTGGCCGCGATCTCCACGCCCTCGACTATACTGCTTTCCGCCGCGGTGTCAATTATTGCTGGTGTAACTCCTCTCGCCTTTAGAAGAACCAGCACCTTGCTCATTCTTCTTTGCTCGTGCTAGCCATTCTTCTTCAGAAAGTAGAAGCCGACTTCCTGAAGAGGCGCTAGCTGCATTACCTAGCCTATAACGCTCTTCTATAGAACGCAGACGCCCGGTGAGTTCCTCAATCGACATGCTCTTCGTATCAAGTAGCATCTCAATGGAAATCGCCACTTGAGTAAACTTTGCTGGCACAACACGAAGAAACTTCTTCACAACTTGCTCTTCATCCAGCGTGTCGCCAAGAACACGAAGATTGTTGGAGAGACCCGTGATCCTCATCGAGAAATCATCAATAGACTCCCCATCTTTGAACGTGATTGATTCAAACTCCGTGCGCAATCTCTGCGCATTTGCCTCACGGACGCGTTCTGCGCCCATCCGCATTGTCTTGATGGCCTCCCACGCTTGTTGCGCCGTGTCTTTCACTGCCAATGTTGCCAGCATCTCTTGCGGGACAGACCGGAGTATAGCAGCTAAGGCCATCCGATCGTCACGATACTCGGCGACTCCAGGTTCGATAGCTTCCCACAAACCTTGCGCCTGAAGATTTACCCTCATGAGAAGAGCCCAGTCGCTATAATTCGTTCACGACAACATGGGATAGACAATACTACCCCCGGCTTCCCTCACCACCCGTTGGACCACGCTGTTGTGGCCTCCGTTGCCATTGCCATCGGCTCCTCCGTGGCTCCTCAATGGCGGTGGTGGTGACTGCGGGGAATCCCCCCCGGACATCGCGACGTCAGTGCCGATCGCCTACGGCTCTGATACCAAATGTTGAAAACCTCCACACCAAAACGTCAGATTTCCTTTCTGGAACAACCTCCTTCAGATTGTCTGAAGTTCTTCTCTGAATACGCCTGAACAAACTTCGTTGTTGTCGGGCTGCAGTGCTGTGTTGCCGGAAAATACAGCACGGAAGTATTCAGAGTTGTCTTCTGAATTTCTGAAAACGCAAGGTAGCAGCGCAACAAAGAGAAAACAGAAAACGGCAGGAATCAGCAAAAATAAAAACACGAATCAGAATTTTTTGTGCTGCTCAAAAACTTCCCACAGCTTTTCTGGATTCTCTTCTATTGCTTATATAGCTAGAGATCACAAGACATAAACTGAATCGGTTACGGAATTCAAACCGGATTGCTATAACTAATTTTTGACTCTAACTCAAACTTCAGAATACCAACCGAGACTCCTGTGCTTGTCCGACAACAGAGTCCAACACAAACTCTGCTAGCAGATAACTCCAAACAGAACAAAAGAAAAACAAAACCGACTAAACTTTATGCACAAGATTAATCTCAACAGCAAGTAGTCTCTCACAGGGTCGGTTGGGGGTGCAAGCGAGAGGGAGGAGATCCGAGCGAAGGTTATCGAGCCTTCCAATGATCAGTTGTCTCCTCAAACAATTGCCAGGCTTGCTGAATTGCTCCCGAGGATCAGGCCCAAGCGGGTTGCTGATTTGGTCGGGAAGCGATCTTTCTTCACGGCTGCAGTGGGAGACGGCAATGACATTCCGTCTTACTAGGCACAGGTCCTCCAAGTCGAAGCACCGGAGGTAGCAGCAGCAGAAGAAGAAGCTTGAGTAGTGGTATGGTCTTTATCCATTCCTTCCATCACCTCAGCTCCCCTTCTTCATGATTGTTCAAAGTTCCCGCTTAACTTGAGCTAGCATTTGGGTGAGGGTTTTGCAGTGTGTTGCTATAGTACCCCGCATGTTTGGTGAAACGTCATTGCAAAATAGTATAAAATAAAAGGGAGTGTCAAACCCAAAATAAAAATAGTAATAAAATAGCTTGACCAAGACTTTATTGCACTAATTTTAAAGACATCGGAAGAGTAAATAACAAGGAATTTATTTGAAAATACAGAAAACAGCATGCGTTGAAAATGCAGTGCTCCCAGTCCCATGTCCCGGTGGCACATGCAATAGCTATGCTGACCTGTGTTCTGGAACAAAAGGAAAAACAAATCTCAGCAAGTCACACCCAACAGTAAAAGCAACAATTAAAGTAAGACAAATAAAGTATTTCAAGCTGCTGCTCCGGCTCTTGCCGTCTGTAGCAGGCTAGGTACCATGCTCCTCAGGAGCGGCAACTCCGGCTCCCTGTCACCTGCTACGCCTTTTCACGGTAGAGGAGGAGGCTAGATTTGCAATTTTATTTGAGATAAGGCTGAATTTGTAAAAAAAAAGAGGTAAAAGGGGCTAGAAAAGTAATCACTCCTAGTAAGTATGGGCTACAGACGTGATAATCAAAGGTAACGATGTAAATCAAAATAAGATAAACAAAATGAAATGCAATTGTGGGAAATGATCATGTAAGTTTAGAGATGGATAGCTACGACGCCGATTTCAACGCATCACATACTAGGTTATACCAGAATAGTCAGACACCCACCTTGACTGTATGTGATGGGGTGTTATCTTCCCAACAACGAGGATGTATTGCCCTCCGTATGTTGTTGGGTGGGCAGTGTAATTACCCTATATGTGACGACTAGACTGAGTAAATGGAATGAATATATATAACTAAAATTAACAATTGAGGAGTAAATAATATTTAATGAGTAATATGATTATGGTAAATCACAAAACAGGTGATATGGAATAGGTTGGCACCTGTCTGCTATATCCCTCTCAATTGGGTGTTAATCTCCCAACGATAAAAATGTATGGTATCCGTACAATGCTGGGTGGAACTAGAGATGGCTAGATGGGTTGTGCCACCTGGATGGCCACCTAGGCCGGCCCGCGGCACGGGACTGTGGGCACGACCCAAGAAGGCGAGCCATGCTTGGGCCGTAGCCTCGGTCCGGTGTGTCGTGTTGACACGGCACGCACAGTGCTGGACCAGCACGGCACGACACGCCCATTTAGGTTCAGCCCATTCGACACGTTTAGCACGGCACGACCTATTTATTTGAACTTCGAAAATTCTAGCTATTTTATAGCCATTTGTAGTTGTTGGAGGCTCAAAAAAATTCTCCACCAGTAAACTTACAATCTCTTCTCTGCATTCTCTTGTGAAAATTCTCTTGCTCTTGGTAATAATTTGACAAAATTCAAAATAGTTTTGCCAGAAATCCAAAATCCAGATTCCAGCATCTGTCAAGAAATAGTTTTGCCAAAAATCCAAAATCCAACTTTCAGCATCTGTCAAGAAATCAAGGAAAAAATAGTGATTTAATTTTTTATTGCTCTTATTATTTTCAATGAGATGTAATTAATAATGACATAATTATTTCTTGCGGTTTTCTTCCTGGAGAACCAGGATTTTTCAGCTTTCCTACCTTCTGATTTCGGGATTTCACCCGATGATCTTCTTGTATCATATCAAGCTGAAGAAGCTGCAGTACCTGTACCATCCTCAGGCTCTACAAGTGCTACTGCGTCGTTAAGCACCTGGGCAAAAAGATCAAAACGTCTGAGAAGATTTTGATCAGATTTTTGAGACATGAAACGACATTGTCTTAAGGTAAAACGAGGCAATTCAATAAACATGCTAAGAGCTGTAGAAAAAAGGAGTGGCTATGAGATAGACACAGCTGCAGTACAATCTTAACGGTACGGTATGTCACTATGACAATAATCCCCAGGTAGCTCATGAACCTCTTTGATGTTTAATCGTTTCTCAAGATCTATCTTTAAATTTTGGTGAGTCACCAACATTTGAAAGCTATATTAGGACTAGTGATGGTCAAACAGGCCACCCAGCATAGCACAACCCATTCAGGCATGGCCCGCCAAGGCTCGGTTAGCCAACAGGGCGTGCCATGCTGCCCCACGTGACGAGGCCACGACCCAAGCATGGCCCCGGTGGCTCTTGTGTCGCGTCGAGGTCGTCGGCCCGTTTGTCGCCAAAAGAATCATTTTTTTTGGAAAAATTCAAAAAAGTTCAGAAAAATTGGAAAATGTAAAATTTTAAAAAACTACATAAAAATTTGGAAAAAAATCTAGAATAATTAGAAACTTAAAGGAATGTAGAAAAACTTTTTAAAAATCTATGTAAATTAGGAAAAGCTAAAAATATAAAATAAAATTTTGAAGGGATTCAAAGAATTAGAATTAAATAATGAGTTTTATTAATGTTTGGCTACCTAGTTAAAAACTTTGCGAAGTAAAAACTCAACATGCGAAAACCTTGGCAAAGAAAGAATAGTACAATCTATAGCTCAGTGATACAGGAAATAAGTGAAGATTACAATTATTCTTCCTAATTATCAACATAAGGATTTTAAAACGTCGTCGCCAGCTCAATATTTTTTGTAGTGTGTTGAGCTCGTTGATCAGCTTGTTCCCAATATTTCACAGTAGAAGTATTTTCATCATCTCACTTGTAAAATTTGTTCTTCTCTCCTTGATTATTCTTCTAGATAGACTGAAAGCAGACTCCGAAGAAACTATAGAGATAGGAATTGTTAACACATCTCGTGCTAATATGAAAAGCACTGGATATGTTATCATGTGCTCATGCCATCACTGCAAAATAATGAAGTCCTCCTCTTGCTGCTCTTGGTAGTTGACAATGTCGTTGTTGAGATAGAGAGCTATCTCCCTACCACGTGTTGTTGTGTCAGCACTTGACGTTGTTGTATTCAAACTCCTTGAGGTAAAGCCACCTGCAACCCATATCTTTCCCTATACAATTTTCTTCTTAACTATTGTGGGTGTTAGTAGAGGTCGTTGCAGGCGAACTCCACCAAACTTCTGATCATACTTATCATAAACTTGAGATAAGTTAGCACAAACATTTAAAAAATAACTAAAATAATCTATGCCCGCCGCATCACTTAGAAATGAGAGAACATTACCAAATTCTCGAACTTTAGCTCTAGGATCTAAAATAAATGCAAATGTATATAACATAGGAATTTCTTTCCAATATTTCAAATATTTAGTTTCATAGCACAAACAGATTCATGCAAAACCCTATCATTTTCGTGGTTCCTTAAGTGAGTAGAAATTTCTATAGTATGATGCACAATTAAAGGGGAGGTTGAGTAATAAACTCCACATAAAGCGACAATGGAATCATAAAAAAGTTTCAAAAATGACAGCAAGTGTTTAGCAACATACCAATGTTGCTCAGTACTTTTTTGATCTCTTTGACATCAGACATATGGAGTGGTAGGGCTAAAGAGGATTACTTTAGTGTAGTTGCTCATTACGTGAATAATGACGGGCAACTAGAGAAAAGAATTATAGGATTCAAATTAATCGACGTAGCACACACTGGTAAGAATATTGCTGATTGTATTATAAAAGTTGTGGAAGATTTTTGTCTCACTGATAAAATTTTTATAATAACATTAGATAATGTTGCAGCAAACATTTCTGGAATGGATATTCTCACTCTGCTTTTTAATACGTATGCCGAATCTTTCTTGTTATATTATTAATCTTATAGTTAAATCTGGTTTGAAGAGGTTAGACCTGTACGTTGTAGCTTTTCGCACTGTAATATCTTTCTTAAATTACTCTAATCAATGAATAGCACCATAGAAGAATTATTGTATTGCAATGGATGTACGTCCATGTAAGTTTGGTTTGGATATGTCAGTTAGATGAAACTTTATTTAATTGATGCTTACATCACTCCTACCATATAAGAGCACATTTTCTGTTTTTATTAATACGCATTATTATAGCCATGGTAATCAACTGCTACTCACAGAGCAACATTGGTATATTGCTGGATACTTGCTGTCAGTTTTGGAGCTTTTTTATGATTCCATTGTTGCTTTATCTGGAGTTTATTACGCATCCTCTCCTTTAATCGTGCATCATATTCTAGAAATTACTACTCACTTAAAGAACCACAAAAATGATAGGGTTTTGCGTGAATCTGTTTGTGCTATGAAAACTAAATATTTGAAATATTGAAAAGAAATTCCTATGTTATATGCATTTGCATTTATTTTAGATCCTAGAGCTAAAGTTCGAGGATTTGGTAATGTTCTCTCATTTCTAAGTGATGCGGCGGGTATAGATTATTCTAGTTATTTTTTAAATGTTCATGCTAACTTATCTCAAGTTTATGATAAGTTTGATCAGAAGTTTGGTGGAGTTTGCCTGCAGCGACATCTACTAGCACCCACAATAGTTAAGAAGAAAACTACGTAGGGAAAGATATGGGTTGCAGGTGGCTCTACCTCAAGGAGTTTGAAACTTTGAATACAACAACGTCAAGTGCCGACATAACAACAGGTGGTGGGGAGCTACCTGCTGTAATACCTCAGCCCGTTAATGTAAAGGCATATGTGGCTTATGTAGAGTGGTAGTGGGATTAGTCCCACGTTACTTGCACAATGTGAGTTGTAGTAGTATATAATGCATGTTAGGTCCAAATATAGCACCTTCGGGTTAACCCTTTTACACGAAGCGAGGACGAATGTGTAAGTGGAGTGCTATGCATGCGTGGGCTCGCCCCACGGTAGGCTGGGCCATGAGTGAAATTTGGACCAGGGTGCGACAGAGATGGTATCAGAGCATCAACCTTCGCTGCACGGGCACGGGCATATGGCGCATGGCGCGTGTGGGCCCGGAGTGGCCACACGGCATGGCATATGTGCCGGCACTGGACACACGGTCGTGTACCGAGGGGTGGTTCTGGGGTATCTGCCGTGCATACGGTGTGCTGCCGAGGGCGTCAGCCCTTAAGGGGGGTGAGTGTAATACCCCGACCCGTTAATGTAAAGGCCTATATGGCCTATGTAGAGTGGTGGTGGGATTAGTCCCACATTGCTTGCACAATGTGAGTTGTAGTAGTATATAATGCTTGTTTGGTCCAAACATAGCACCTCCGAGTTAACCCTTTTACACGAAGCGAGGACGAATGTGTAAGTGAGGTGCTATGCATGCGTGGGCTCGCCCCACGGTGGGCTGGGCCATGAGCGAAATTTGGACCAGGGTGTTACGCCTGCCTATCTCAACAGCAACACTGTCAACTATCAAGAGCAGTAAGAGGATGACTTCAATATTTTGCATAGATAACATATCCGGTACTTTTCATATTAGCATGGGATGTGTTAACAGTTTCTATCTCTACGGTTTCTTCAGAGTCTGCTTTCAATCTATCTGTAAGAATAATCAAGGAGAGAAGAACAAATCTGATAAATGAGATGGTGAAAATACTTCTCACTGTGAAAGATTAGGAACAAGCTGATAAACAAACTCAACACACTAAATAAAATGTTGAGCTGGCGGCAACGTTTGAAAATCTTTATCTAGATAGTCAAGAAGAATAATTGTAATCTTCACTTTTGCCCTGTATTATTGAGCTATAAGATGTACTCTTTTTTCTTTGCCAAGGTTTGCTGATGTTGAGTTTTTATTTGGCAAAGTTTTTAACAAGGCAGCCAAACATTAATAAAGCTCATTATTTAATTCCAATTATTTGTCTCCTTTTATAATTTTATTTCATATTTTTGTTTTTTCTAATACATAGATTTGTAAAAAAAATCTACATTCCTTTGAGTTTTTCTAATTATTCTAATTTTTTTGTATTTTTCAAATATGATTTTCTATTTTTTCTAACCTTTTTATTTTTTTTATAAAAATTGTAAATATTTTGGCGCCAAACGAGCTGGCCATAGTACGGCACAGCCCATCGGCCCACCAGTGCCCGTGCTGGGAGCCACTCGGCACGTGGATCAGCACGGCATTGCCCACTAGCTAGCCGTACTTTGGTGGACCGTGCCTAAATGGGTCGTGCCGTGCTGGCGGCCGTTTTGGCCATCACTGGGTGGAACCTTTGAAAGTGTTATTTCCCAGGTATACAATGAAACAGACAGACGGTAGAACATCATGTAAAATATGAGCGGTAATTTGATAATGACAATCAAAGAAGATAGTATAATGATAACATGATTATTTGACATTAGCAACGCGATAACGATAGTGCTAGATTTGCAATGTAGTAATATGATATTTGAGAATGGATAAAGAAGTGATACAATGTTGTGACGACAATTTGGTACTATGGAATCTGATACAGGACTGATGTAGCGATGCAATGAGGTGCGCTAGCGAGATTGGGAAGGGACATAAGGATACTAAAACTTATCAATACAAATATCGTTGATACACAATCCAACTGAACACTCCAAGTAATTTTGTTCCACAAGGTTATTCATTTATCAAACATATAATTTTCCTAACAACATAGGATTAATTGCCAACTCCAGTAATTAGGTGATGATCCTGCGACATCGAACTTATTGATTATCCTCCTCTAGTTATTAGTGACAATATCTAGCACTGGATGATCCAAATGACAGTTTATCCAAGCAATCAGTAAGGTGGTAGTCATAAATAATAATTATTAAGACACTTAGCGGGGTATGATCATATACAAAATTGTGTTGATTACTTAGTAGTTGTTAATATGAGACAAATCAACAGAATTCATGACGAGGGAAAATAATCAATACAAAAAAAGATGGAACATAAGTTGAACTAAGGAACGAGAGATCAAAGGGTGTGAAGTGATGCTTTGGGAGAGACCTGCCTGTTAAATTTTCCGGTGAACGGCTACACAGGCGGTGAAACGCAGCTTGGCATAAACAGCAGCTAGCACGCACGCACACGGCCGGGCAGGTGGGCAGTGTTGCACATGCTGTGCAATAGGGATGAACATGGAACAAAAACGGTCGGTAAATGATCGTTTTGTTTCCATTTTCATATTTTTTATGGTTATTTCGTTTTCGTTTTTATATTTTTTACTGGTAACGGAAACAAAATCGGAAACCTTGGAAAGGGATAGTGACGAAAACGGATGCGGAATGGAACAGAGCAGATACGGAAACGAAACTGAAAAATTTCACAAGAATATAGTACATGATCACAATATATAATGTAACTTATTCTACCTTCAAGGCGGACACAAGAATAATGTTATGTTTATTAGTATCGTTAGGAAGTTTTTTCTCAAGTTTGTCAGCTGAAGGCTCGCTATTTGTCCCCTAGATCAGACCATCATGTCCTCCATATTATTATCATCGACATCCTCTTGATCCTTCAACTATAAAGGTGTGTCGTCCCTAAAATTTGCATATTATTGTTTAATATTCATTTATGATTTTCTGAGATTTATTCTGGATTTTCTGGAGTTTATAAATGCCGTTTTGCTATTTTTATATTTATAAAATTAATTTATTCATGAAAAATAAAACCAAAATTATGTTATAAATAATTTTCCTAGGTTCAAAATGTTCTAAAGTATTTTTGAGAATTTTTTCAGAATTTTTGAGCTCTATTTGATATTTTCTATAAAGCCATTTGTATTTCTAAAATTATTTTAATTCGAAAATAAATTTAAATTCTCTATTCTCCTTTTTGGGCCAAGTGGCCAATATTTCGACGGAATTTTCGGTTTCATTTATTATAGAATTTCCGTTTCTGTCGGAAATGGCTCTCCCATTTCCGTTTTGGACAAAAAAATAATTCGTTTACGTTTCCGTACTGATATTTTCCTTTTCGTTTCAAAAAAATACTTCCTTCTCCGTTTCTCTCCAGAATAGTCAAAAATTCCGTTTTCGTTTTTCATCCCTACCGTAGAAGAGCATCAGGTAGATGGAAGTCATGGCATCAGTGTACACATGGGACGGGAACGAGTGTGCATGCAGGTTGTGACCGTGACCTGTATGCATGCATGCACTCCCAACGAGAGCACGAGCACCAGCATCAGCGTGAGCCGGCAATTCTTTTCCTGACTCCAATACTCGGGCAGATCGATCGACGAGGTCCACGGCCAGAAAGAGTATATGCGAGGAGAGCGGCAGTGCCCCGTAGGGAAGGGCGACGATCGACGGCGGCGCACTGCAGCCACACCCCGCGCCTGATTGAGCCAAGACATCCCAACCGGCACCACCATCAATTCCTAGCTTCCTCCTTTTTCTTTGTACTAGCAAGATGTCATACGCACTTGCGCATGCATCATCCTTAAGGATAATTAGGAAATATCAGTTGCTATTATTTGATATTGCATATTTCAGGGTGTTACAGCTACATGGTTTACTGCCACACTCATATCTCATGGTTTGTTTCCCATTTCTTTTGTTAAGACCCTACTAGTTAAATGTGTGAGAAGGGAGTGAAGAGTCCTTTCTATGGAAGCTCTTGTTCTGAGTTTGTAACCTGTGTGCTCTATTTTGATTAGGTACAGGATCATGGTGTGGTCTATACAGTAGTAAAGATAACAGTTATCTATATACTTTTCCATATCATCTAAAGACAAAATAAAAGACAACTTCTATAATAAATGATATTTTAAAATTGTCTCTACGAGATTCTATAATCTTTTAATTATAATATGAAAGTGTGATTGTTATATACAATAACTCACGCAATGGTGTTTTATGTTGTTTATATGGTCGTCTCTTCACGAAGAGACAGCTATACTCTCTCTACTCCATCTTTATCTTCCTTGTCAGCAAAAATCTTTTGTAGCAAAATATATAAACAGCTAATATCACGCCATTGTACATGCCCATATATCCCTACCTTCCTGTGCTGTTTTGCTTCCTTTTGTTTGGAAATGCACGAGGATGTCCTGCTCCAAATATTGCTGAAATGTTATCCTTTATATGTAAATCACTGATCAGTAATTCCTCCAATTTGTCTCACAAATTCACTTCAAAAGAACTGAGCAGCATAATGCACTATTCTGATAGAGACTCCTGTTCATCCGTAGTTTACTTGCTTAATTACAAGTGGATTGCCTCACTGAAAATGGAGCCTTTTGTGTAGCACAAGTGCTATCATTAACAACAAGACGTAGTTTTAACAACAATCAGAAGATGAACTAAGAAACCATGAATGCAAATTCATTGCTAACGCGGTATCTCCAGGGCGTTGAATACTTATTTTGGAGGCACGTAAACAATTTGGAGATTACTTTGGCTGTTGGGGAAATTACTGAGGATGCAAGCTAAGCAGGTTAAGTCTGGATCAGTCATTGCTGGAGATTCACATGCTCATCTTCAAGTATCACGGGATGCCAAAATGGAGATGGGAAGAATAGTAGATAAAGAAACAAGCTATAGGTGAAAAGGACATGTTCTTGTAGATCATTGGTTTGTAGGAAAACGTATCAGTTATTAAAGCTACTACTGTAGGCTTCAGTTTGGGGTTTACTTGTCAGTTGCCTGCTCCATTTCACTGTTTTTTTTTCTTTTTGCAGTAATGAAGTAACAGTAATGGGTTAATCCCTTAATTTGGCTTCTTGCTAACATCCACATGCTCCTGCTAGCCTTAACAGATTGGTGAGATGCCTACGCGTGTTTGGATTATCTGTCATGTAGTACAGAAGATTTGCTGGACTTGTCCAGTTGACGGTTCAGCGTACATAATATATAAAAGAAGAATCGCCGTTTTGAAGAATTTTGAGTATTATTGTTTGATAAAGGAAATCAGAGACCAATAAATCAGTTGCTCTCTGATCAGAATATCATATACTCTTAACTCATGATAATGGAAACATGTACTTTAATGAAGTTCCTTAGCAGTGGATTATTGTCATACTTTGATGTGGTATATGAGAAGAAATACTTGGTTTATAGTGCACAACTGCAAGAATAATAGTAAAATCATTCCAAGTGTTGATCATCACAGAAGACTAATGATGAAGCTTGAATTTCACTTAAGTTGCAATATAAACACAAAGGAATCGTAATGATGGATATAAATATTACATGAATAGCGAAAAACTATACACAACAAACCAAATAAACTACAGCTAAATCAAGGGTGTATTTTAGTAAAGACATCGGAGAGAATACGGGTCAGGAAATAAATTAATTAAGCACTCCATATTTTGCTTAAAATTGTTTGGAATCTGTTAGTAGATAGCTTCTTAACAACCTTCTTCGCATCAAAGTCGCCGGAATCTGCCAGTTCTTTCAGGCTGCTGAAATGCTCCGACGAGACAATCTTCTTCCTCCCACTGTTGGTCTCTGCCAAGGACATGATAGCAGAAAGGATCAAGTCCTTGGCCACCAACTTGCCCTCAGCAGGATCAAGCAACTGCAGCAGCCTGTTCAAATTGTCGCTGTCTTGAATGAAAATGATACGATTCGGATGAAGCAACAGCAAGCTGGAAAGCACCTGAGCTGCCATCTCCCGGACTTGGCAGGATTTCGCTCCAAGCAAGCTTGCTAGAGCACTCAAATACCCTGCTCTGCCAATCATCCTGCTGTACTCCTCAGAAATCTCAGATAGATGCCTCAGAATTTTAAGTGTGCATTCAAGAACGGCGTAGTCGCCATTCTTGAGGTAGAAGAGAAGCCAGCCAAGAACATCTGAGCTGATGAGATAATCTATTGAGTTTACAGAAGAGAAGCAGAAGAACCAAATGGCTGCAAGGGCAACCTCCCTGGCCTTGTAAGAGTATGGAAGGTCAGGGTATATCAACTGGAGGAGCGACTGAATCACCCCCATGCTGACTGCTTCTTCTCTGACATCGGCATCATCCAGCGCCATGGAATGGAGCAGCTCGACGGCGCGGAGCTTGCGCGCTTCTTCCTTCTTCTGGGAGAGTTTCACCAGCTCAGTGACCACCCCTTGTTCCACCATGAATACCTTGACTTCCTCCACCCTGCTCAGGTTCCTGAGCACCGCGAAAGACGAGCTCACCAGCTTGCCGCCGCTGTCGTCGTCGGCGCAGGCGTGCAGCAGCGTGGTGAGGCCGCCGTGCGCGCAGACGGCCCACACGTTGTCGGAGTTCTCCGTCAACTCCCTTAGCGCCTGAGCCGCTCTCTCCTTGGCAAGCACGGTGGCGGTGGCTGCACTCTCCAACAGCTGGACAAGTGGTGCAATCACGCCTGCCTTGACCAGCATTCCTCGGTAGGAATCGAAGCTCGCGACGATGGAGACGGCGCCTGCGGCCTCTTCTTGGATGCGCGCGTCCCTCGACTCGAGGAATCCGGTGAGGAGGGTGATGCCATCGTCTATGTCAAGCGCGACGATCTTTATGCAAACTTCGTCTTCTGACAGGAACTCTCGAATGGTGGCCAACGCTTGGGTTCTCTGGACAGAACCGCCGATCCTGATCCTGGAGAAGAGATCCTTGAGGTAGAACATCTTCTCGCCGACGCCGGCGTCAATGCCGGGCCTCACAGCGACGATGGCCTGCGACGGCGACGGAATGCCGGAGGAAGCCATCTCCTTGAGCTGCTTCAGGTGTGCGTCAAGCTTGGAGCTCAGGTTGTCCAGGTCACTCCTCAGACGAAGCCTTCCACCCTTGTACGACCCATCGCTGCACTGGGAAGCAACAGCTTGGATGCTCCTCACGGTCGCCGAAGCTAGCTGCAGAAACTGAACCAGCACAGGATGCTGCTCGGCCTCATCGTCGTCGTCGTCGTCGACACCGATGCCGACGTTGGTGCACAACGAATTCAGGGTGGAGTAGAGCTGCTGGAGCTTGTCCTTGATGGACTGCCACTTGACCGGGAACTGTGGGATGGAGCAGGTCAGGGAAGATGATGCCAAGGACCTGAGCACCTTCAGTGCCTCACCATGGCTGCTTACTGGTACTTCTACTTCTGCTGCTTCTCCCATCTCAGCTGCACTCACTGTATGACCACCACAACCAACAGACACTAACATCTACCTATGTAGCATGCATCTTGGGCAGTTTCTGTTTCTTGGGGTTGGGAGTTGCAAGTTTGCAACTGCTAACGATGTTGGTGCAAGGAGTTGTGACTATCTAGGAAGTCTTAATGATGATGCTGCCTCAAGTATGCGACAAATGTTAGTTTTGTACGTATACTGGTAGCCCGTGTGTGCATTGTGAGGGCAGATGGGTAGCCCGGTTGGTGCTGCACCTCACCCATCTCTGATCTGTCTTCTACTTACCCATGCCTTGCTGCCTCCTTTTGGTATCTTCCATTGGAATCTTGTTGCCTGCTCTGTCTGCAATTTGCTTATCCTCAACTTGTTTTTTTTATCCAATCCCAATTAGTAATTTACTACCTAGTATTAGCACAATTGCTGTAATGAGAGTACAATGAAATGGATCAGTGGAATGGAATGATGGATTTGATCAGTGGGTTGGGTGAGTGTGCAAAAGAATTGGAGAACACTGAATGCCTCTGAAACTCATCATATTCATTGCCTTGGAATGGGATCGTGGACTACAGTTGAGTTGATGATTATACAGTGCTCGCTATGAAATGGTGCAGCCATCATCAAGTGTACCATTCCCAGAGTAAAATAACAGCAAAAGCTTTACGCTTCCCTTTCTGCTAAGCATCCATGATCCATCAGATTCAGATCAGATGTGCTGTGTTGTGTGTCCTGGGGATGGGATGGAATGGAAGGAAGAAGCTGCTGCAGCTGTGCTGTTGGGCACCTAACTAACCAGAGCCGTAGTAGTTCCGTATGATACTTGAAGGTAAAGTCACAGTACAGGAACAGCTACTCACTCACTCTGTTCTGATAATGAGTTCATCTATTGCATTGTTTATTTCGCTCTCTTTTTTCCTTTTATTTTCTTGTGAGAATATATTATCTTTTTGGCATGTGATAGTAGGATCTGGGCCAGGACATGCGGCGAAACAAAGGCACTCGATCGGCAGAGGCAAATCAACTTGCAAGTGCGTGCGTATCTAGTAAGGTGGTGTTGTGCTAAAGGACTCTTGGACTTGAAGCTTGGAGATGTCTTGATATTCTTTTTGGAAAGGATTAAAGAGGGAGGCCTACATGTTCTTCTTGAAATGGATTTTTTAAAGAGGGAGGCCTACATGTTCTTCTTGAAATGGATTTTTTATTTTCTTTGGTGAAAAAAAGGGCAGGAGACAAGCATTGATTTGAATGTGTAAATGGACTTGTGTACGGCACCTGCCATGAAAGAGAGAAGAAAACGTTGTAGAGGTGCAGTACATTGGGAGTACTACTAAGATGGCAAACTAAGTAGCATCTTATGTCGAGGTGAAGTAAAGGCCCCGTGCTACAGTATGGTGCTTCCTCTCTCGCACAGTCGTCGGATTGAAAAACAACGGTTACGACCTTTCCGATGCGCAATAGTAGGCACCATAGCATATCACTACAGACAGAATCTTGAGCATTGCAGCATGGACAATTTGTCAACTGATCTGAAGCATCGCATTTTTTCAGCATTGTGCCTCGAGGGAGGAAAGCACAAGCCATTCAGGAACTAGACCACACTGTCCAAGCTATAGATAACGAAAGGGAGACCCCTATCACTATCCTATCCATGCCTTGCAAGTCGTTCATGCCTAAGTAAACCAAGTACCCAACTGTTTATTAGTACTAAGTACCAACAAACGGTCGAACAGAGGGTGTAGTGTATTAGAGTTTTTTATTATCCTTGAAAGATACCATTAAATTATCCTTTAAATCCTTCAGCCTTTTCGTACCTTTATGATATAAATTTTTAGTACCTCTCGATACTAACTTAATATACAGTTTGATACTAACTTAAAACGTAGTTTAGTTTCTCCCGAAGACACTGTAATTCTGTAAATGTATGTGATGGAGAAGGGCCAGCAGAAGAGGCCGGCGTGAGCAGGAAATGGACCACACTCAGTGTGGTACAGAAGCAGTGTACCTCGTTCACTCGTATTCGATTGGCCAAGTGGTGGACCATACATACACACACCATCATGCGTAGCACGCATGGCCACACCATGTGATGTACGTTTTCATGGTTACCCTTAGGCACACGCTGTTATCGCCTATCACTGAATGCTGACAGTGAAAGTAGGAACTGCTACGACTTTCATGGTTTTCACCGAACGCATCAAAACAAAGCCCCCGAATGTTCAGGTCCATACGGTAAAAAGGTAAAGAGCAGTGCTTCGATGCATCACTATCTCGATACAAGTTGCGTAAATCTTAAAACAAGTGACTTGAGTAAACAATTATCATCTACTTTTTATTCGTATTTTAATATTTATGCATATTTCAAATAGTGAGGTATAGAATCACTCTGCAAGCTGAAATTTGCGCGGAACACGTATAAGCTGTGGCTGACAAGCGGGCCCACCAGAATTGCCAGGGTTGCCGCACTTGGGGTTGTGACTTGTGAGGGCCTACCCTTGAGGCACAGTTTCCGGTGACTGCCAAAGTGATTCTTCATTGTGCCAGTGATAAGCTTCACAAGCAATCATAGGTCGACAGCCATTTAAGAGCAGGAGCAAACAACACTGCATAAGTGCAGAAAAGGATAATAGCTTCGTTGGCAGGACAGGAAAGGAACAAGAAGCAGCTTTGCTTGCTCAAAGTTCAGCACATCAAGTGTTCAACACTATCCCCTGTACAGAAAGGCTGCTGCATTTGGCAGCGTTATATTCGGCTTGAATCCCTTCCAAATATGAATCTGCGAGTCCAGTCAGACACTACCAGCATCCTTGTGCGCCAACTCACTTGTTTGCTGGATATGGAAAGGAACAACCTCAGATCAAAAGTTGCACCTAAACGACTTGTAAGGCCAGAAACATGATTTGTAATGAAAAGTTAAGGTAGTGATTGGACTGGAGAGTAGTAAACGCAACGAGAGGCCATGCTTTCTTCAGACAGGTGATATAGATGTGATGTGGGAGTTGAGAGCAAGTTCTTCTTACCTTGCATATACAGAGTACCAGAGCCACTGAGTGCTGTGGCCCATGGAGACCCAATCGCCTGGGAGCTCTGCAGCAGCTTGCTCTCCACCCAAGGGTGCAAATTGCCCAAAATGCTTGTATCTTGAACACAGGGACATCAAAAGATGAGCAAGTATAAAGTGTCAAAACATGAGATAATGATATCAAAATTAAATTAGGTTCAACCAGCAAACATTTCCACTGAATAGTTGGTGTAGAAACAAATCTGGAACAGACTGCCATTCATATTTGTAACATTCCAAATTTCAGCTTTTTAAAATTTCCCTTGAGTTTTTAAATTTTTTGTGATTTTAATTTCAACTCTCAAGTGCAAGCAAATTATTTGAATAAACATTTTAAGTTTAAATAAGTTCAAAATAATTTATTTGGGTTCCAAATATTTAAAACTACTTTTGAGAATTTTCTTGGATTTTTCCTAATTTATTTTTTATTTAATTTGGCTTTTCTTATTTTTCTATAATTTTCTAAAAAGGAGAAATCCTTTTTCTTCCTCTCTCTCCCTGCAGCCTATCTCCCTCGCCTCGGCCCGGTCCGCCTCCTCGCCCGCGCCGGCCCGGTTTCCTCTCTCTCCTGGCCCAGTCTGCTCGGCCCGCCTCTGCGTCGCGCCTGCTGACGCGTGGGCCTCGTCTGTCAGCCGGTGCCGCTTCATCTCCGCGCCGCCGCCTTTTCCGCGGCGGTTGCCGCCGTAATTGCGCCGGTTGCGTAGGCTTCCGTGCCTATTTAAGCCGCCGCCCATTTTTCCCTTTTTCGTTTCCCGAGATTTGCTGCCTGGAACCGCCGCCTCGAGTTTCTCTTTTGCGCCGCCGTGCCGTGCGCTTCTTCGCCGTTTTCTCCCTCACCGGTGAGCCTCTGCCACTTCTTTTGGTCGCATCGAGTTCACCGTGTTGCCCTCTCTCTTTTGCCCCTAGCCCCGCTTGGTTTCGTCATGTTTTGCTCCGTCGGCCATGCCTTCTTATCCGCCTCGCAAAGCTCAGCCACCGCTGGCCGCCGCTCCGCCAAGGCTGTCATCGTATCGTCACCACCGCTGCGCCGGTCGCCACCACGTCGCCTCGTCTTCCGTGTCAACGTCGCTTTGTTTCCCGCGCTAGCGCCGCGTGTCAGCCGCGTCAGCGCTACGTGGCTGCCACGTCAGCCCTAGCCGTCGCGTGGCCGCCACGTCAGCGTGGTTTGCCACGTCATCAAGAATCCTCTCGGTGGACTCAGTTCATCGTGGGCCGAGCCACTGACATGTGGGCCCCACGTGTCAGTCGGCGTTTCTTTCTATTTTTTCATTTTCCGGAAAATTCCAGCCAATCAAAGAGCGCCACGTGTCAGCCTTTTTCTTTTTCTCTGACTTTTGATCAGATGAACTTTCAGGAGCCTGTTCTCCTTCGCTCGAGCCCCGATTCTAGTGATTCAAATTTCTAAATTCATCTAAATTCATGATCTATCTTCCAGTACAATTCTTTTCAATTTTTGAATTTTGTTTGAATATGTTTTATTTATTTGTTCTCGTTTCGCGCGTAGACGACGCAGTCGAAGCTCAAGCGAATCGTCAGATCGAGGTAGAACCAGCAGGAGGCATCGAAGGCAAGTCTTCCTTGAACATGTTGATCCCAAATTTTATGAAATGATTATGTTGTTTTAAATTATGCTTGCTTACTTTATGCAATGTACTTTAAATATAGTTTTAGGGTATAGTTAAAAACCAGAATTTATTATACCCTCATTGATCTTAATCATGACGAACCTTTGTCACCTTAGATGATACTAGCTATTTTATTTTGTGATAACCAATAGTGTAGCATGGGACGGTAGAATGCTTAGTCTAGCTTAAATGTTTCGGTCTTATGCCATTATGGGAATCTTTTCAAACATTGTTTAAACTTTTTGATGAAGTTGCAGCAATTGGTGTTGCTGTTGTTATATAAATGACTTAAAATGGAATTGGTTTAGACCGGAGCGGATAGATGTATGGTGGGTGCAGGATGCACAAGATCTTGAAAGTGAATGTTCCGCCCTAGTCAATTAAGGACCGAAGCATGTGTTACCATGGACCGAGCACTACCGTACAACCACAAGTCTATATGGGTACGACCTGGCTAACTAATTTGTGCATCTCGTTGTTGGCTTCGCCATTCGGTGGAATGTGGGTGTCGGATGGAGACAGTTTTTCCCACATGGCACAAGAGGTGGCTTCTGTACTGGGTGGCTGGAACCCTAACAGCGATGAAACCTCAGCGGGCGGGGTTAATAGCGGGGTTGTGCATTGTAAAGGCCTTGTCATTATCGCTCTGCCGACACACCAAAGGAAGTGTGTTAATTTCATGGCAACAGGAGTTGGTCATGCCTTGTGGGTAAAACTATACACACTCTGCAGAGTTAAAACTACTTAAGTAGCCATGCCCACGGTCAAGGGCAGGCGAGGTACGCTTTCACATTGTAGATTCTATGATTTTGTTTTAAAAGAAATTGGTGGTTTGGAAATCCGTGAGGAGATGGAACTCTCGGATTATGGTTTGGCGGATGGAGCCAGTCAGGTGGTTGGAACCTGTTTAGTTGTTATGTCAAATTCAATTACTATTCAATTACATTTTGTTCAGATGATGCTTTGTGAAAATACTATTGGTATTTAAAGTTAAACATTGCTTAATGCTAAAAGAGCCATATTATGCCTTCAATTGTTTAGCCTTGCATATAGTTGTCATGCATTATGTTTCCAAGACTTGCGGAGTACATTTTTGTGCTCACCCTTGCAATATCCTAACTTTCCTCAGAAGAGTGCACAGAAGCTGAAGGGGACTATAAGTTCTATACTTGTGGTTATGATGAAGGTAATCCAGATTACTAGGACGCGTACCCCAGTCGATTGCCTGTTGGGCAAATAGATGGGTCTATTCTACTACTGCTATTTCATTTCCGTTGTCTCTTATTGAACTCAAGTCAAGATACTGTTTATTTGTAATAATTGGCCATAAGGCTAAATACCTTGTTGCTTAATTAATAAAGTTTGATTCGTGATATGATTATGTTATCACCACTGTTTTCACTGTGTGTGCTAGCTTTTCCTAGGCTAGCACGGTTATACACAGAGGGTTCAGATTTGAAAATCTGGCCCCGACAATATTTAAATTGGATCGAAGTTATTTTGAAGCCAAAGCATCACTACAAAACAACTGAAACATGTTGACCTTAAAACAAATGTCGAAGTAGTACTACGAAGACAATACTAGTACAATGACGCAAAAAATCAGTTTCTCAGTACCAAAGTGCCAATTTCCTTATTATTAAATAATATGATTATTTGAAAGAACAATTATAAACATGGTTATAGCCTTTCATGAATTCATATGAAATCAGTGTATACTAGGCACGTTTACGTAGATATCAGTTCTATCCAATTAGGTAGCTTACTGACAGTAATCATCAAGTCTCTAGTTTTGCAGGCAACTATAGATGCTATGACACAAAACTCTGCATGGTTTGAAAGTACAAGTATGCAGGTACAACAGTAAATGGAAAGCTAAATACCGGAATGGCCGGAAATTGTGACGCCCTGACCCTGTCATACGCAATGGACCTTCTGGATGCTCTTTGCAACAATCCATTTTATTAAAACAGTCAGCAAGATAGTATCCTTGTTGTGCAGCGACCTGGCAAATATTCAAGAAACACTGAGAATATTCACACACACAATAGTTGGTTGTACACAAACCATAACATTATCTGTGCCAAAACATCACTAACAGATGTGTTGCATGAGGAAATAGATGCAACCTGAGCCGTTGCCGGAACGCTTTTAACTTGGGAATCCACATGGCATAAAGCTTTTTTGAACTCCTCTATGTTAACCACCATTGACTCTCTGTGGGAATCACCTATGGCACCTTTTATCAAATCCGCAATATCAAGCATGTGCATGCTTTTCATATAGAGCTCTACTTGCGGGTATCTTATACAAATATCTTCTAGAATATCATTTATTTCTTTCAATGTCAGAGTGCCAGAGTTGTCCTTATCTGCCATTTTAAATATTGTTGAAATGTCCTCCTGAAAGAATAGAAACAAATAAGTCAGAGGAATGATGAAATATTTAACTAAATGTTGCTAACTTAGGTGGTCAACATACTTCTTTATTCAGCACAATATAAACTTTGCAATGGCTATAATAAACGCACGAGTATGTCCCAATAGATTCTCTAGCAGCAAACTTATACAGATTCTCAAGGCATTGTGTAGCCTTCCTAGTGCAGCAATTTACATGACATGATCTTTACAATCTATGAAGTTGGAAAGCAAGAACTATAGGCTTTTTTGATGAATATGTATGAAATGCTTTAGAAATACCATTATTTTCCTTTGACTTATTGAAGCACAGTCACCGATTGCATAGACACCATCACACTCACGAACTCTTAACCATTCATTAGTTGCCAAGGCACGTCGATTAGTCTGTTAAAGGAGAGAGCATTTGGATACGTTGACTAAATGTTGAGAGTAAAACACAATTGGGTAAATTGATTAGGGGGCTTTGATTCAGATTTAACAACCTGACCAATTTGATGCATGAAGTCCATAATGACAGGACGAGTACCAATACCAGCAGACCAAACAGCCATCCCATAGGGCACTGATATTTCACCAGCTGATTTGCTCTTCATTGTAATTAAATCATCAGAGACGTTTACCACTCTGAACCCTGTATTCACCTCGATGCCATCTCTCTGGAACTTCGTTTCAGCAAATGTAGCTATCCTTTCGTCAAACCTATATAAAAGAGAAATAGAAATATCAGCTCATCGTAAACATGGAGAAAGGACAAAAAGGCAATCTCCTTAGGCCACATCAGATGGTGTGGATGTTGAAACTGTACAAATTGTTGTTTTCATACAACTTGAAATGCTTGCCCTTGCAAAACAAATAAAACAGCCAATTCCCAACAAAGTTACAATGCCTACAGTAAAGCCTGAAAGTTTCAGTAGTTAGGAACATCCAAAGGGGGGAAGAGAGAAAAGAAACCACCACTGCGCAAAAACTAGCCATAAGATTTGGTAGAAAAAGGATCCAACGCTAAGTCCCTGTTTGGGGGTGTGGATAAACCTTTCGACTTCAGTGACTTAACTGTTTCATGGACAGAAAAGATCCCAAATGATTGTTCACTCTATCCTGGCAAAATTTGAAAAATATACCAGGAAATGATTTTTCAAATCCCCAGGGAAGCTCAGCACTTTGCAGCATGCTTGTTCTGGTCTGCTCGATGTGGCCCGACAGTAATCCTCAATCTCTGGGACCGAGTATACCCAAGCAATCCTAGTCTTCTAGTTCCGTGGAGGGGTTGTTTCAAAAGGTAGAGATTAGACCTGATCCCTTCATATTGGCAGGCATTTCCCTGCCTATCCAAAGGGATTGAGCATAATCCCTATCCATCCAAACAAGCCTAGAGGGGATTTTCGTTTGTTGCAAAACATGCCATAAGGCTCCGTTTGTTTAGGCTTTTTCTCTAGCTCAAAAGCTAAAAAGCCAAAGTCTAAACAAATAGGTGGCTTTTTATCTGGGATTTTTTAAAAGCCATAAGCCTTCATATAACTAAAAACCAAAAGCCACTAGAGAGGTACTTTTTTGGCTTACTGGGGGTTGGTTTTAGACTAATGCCACTGAAGTTAGGGTAAAATTACCCACCTCTACCACGTATAAAAGCGAATTGCTTTTAAACTATAAGCCAAAAAACCTAAGCTTAAACAAACAGGGAAGTGATGATAGGTTAGTTCTTTGTATACACCATATAAGAGAACCATGGCAATTACTGCAACAAGACTATCTGATATGTTAATAAAGCCTTACATATTCAATATATGTTCTCCCGATTGAATAATTGTTATCTTCACAAACTTTTGGATTGCAGGATATAGCTTCACCAGATCTTCGACAAGAAAATCATGCAACTCTGCAGCAAATTCAACGCCCGTAGGTCCACCACCAATAATTACAAAATGAAGGATAGTCTTTTTCTCCTCTTCACTAATATAAGGAAGTGAGGCTTTTTCAAAGCAGTCTATCACACTCCTCCGGATCTTCTGCGCATCCTCTACTTCCTGGCATTTACAATGTGAAGCTGTAAGTAGAGGGTATGGATAGCAGTTCCATGAAAGAAAACTTTCAAATGTTGCAGAGTAAGGGAAAAATCATATAACAGGAAGAAATGGTTCAGAGGACGCAATGATATTGAGCAGCTCCACCAGGGAATGTTAATTGCAGCGGTACTACCCGACAAACAGGTCTAGAATAATACATGAACTTTTCCTTGGATAGCTAGAAGCCTAGAACAATGCAAGCTATTTTCATGTAGCTCTGCAACTCAAGTAAAAATGATAATACGATATACACCTTCTGAAGGTTAACCAAACATCGATTTATTTGTGGCAATTGAATCAAGAGAATTTCTTTTTCTAAAATAATGTGAGAAAGAAACCAAGAGCACCTTTATATGACATAAGTAGATAATTAAACTAACAGCTACTTGAAGACAGAAAGTACTAAGTGCATTCCAAATGCATGTGCTCTACATTCTGACAAATACTTCAATTAAACCCAAGATTTGAATCTCATGCATGATCACGACTTCATAGATTCTGTCATGCAATGAAATCTGTAGATCACTGTAAGCTGTTTAGTGTTGCAGTCAAATTGTTTTGTGAGGCGAAAAGTGGCATGTGGCATAGATCTCTTCAATGTTACAGAAAAATTAGACAGAATAATTTACAGCTCAGGAGTGAAACATGAAACATAACAGAATATGAAAGGGTATTGAATGTTGTAGAGGATTTTACCTTCAAAAAGTAGCAATGCTCCATCACACCAGGAGTGTTAAATGTATTTACAGTAGCTCCAAGAGCAACCACTAAATAATCATAATCAACCATAAAATCACCATTCCCATCCAAATTAGTTCCAACAGCAGAACGGCAATGGACAGTCTTCTTCATTGCATCAATCTTGAAACACTCAGCTTCATAAAATGTAACATCCTTCTTTTTCTACAAAAGAAGACCAAGAGAAGAACAGTTAGTGTGCTACTCCAAAACTTTGCACAATAGCAGCCACACAAGAACTATCACAGGTAGTTGTATGAAAACTACTTAGGTGCCCAAGGTAACTAGGTAACTTGCTCACTAAATCAACTTAATTCAAGAGATTAATACGCAGGGCAGTATTCCAAAGGTTTCATTATAGCAGAAGAGACAGAGATCACACTACTGCTTTTAGCATTGCTAAAACAAGTACCTTCTCAAACATCCTTCGTATCGGTTCAACAATGCTGCGTGCCTCTACAGTCCCACATGTGACGCTCGGAAGCAAAGGTGTAAACGCAAAGTAGTTGCGAGGCGATATGACCTTCACTTCATACCGGGAGCAGTCCAGGTTTTTGAGGAAAGACGTCCCAGCCCAGCCAGTCCCAAGAACCACCACCTTCTTCTTGGGGGCACCCTGAGATGACTCTAACGCATCATCTGCCCTGGAATCAGCATAGGCCACAAGGCCTCCACCGCTGCAAAGCCAGTAACCACATCTTGAGATTTGCAAATGCAGCCAAATACGCAGCTAGATTCCGAAGAGCAAAAGTGAAATTTTGGGACTAAACATACAGATAAAAAGGGACTTTCCATAAAGTACAGCGGATGGCTGTCCAAGAACATAATAACCTCTTTGTTGACAAAGGTTATCTAGACCGAGAAAACAGCTAAAAAAAGGAACAAAAAACGGGTACAATAGGCAAAAGACAAGGAACAGCAAATCATCCAGCAAAGGCAATGAAAAAAAAAGGCACAACTTTAGACAGATGTTTAGGAATTGGAAAGAGATGGAGGCACCTGGCTGCTGTAAGAAGAAGTGCTGCGGTGGAGACGCCGGGGTGCCTGATCTCGTCCGAGAATCGAGCAGCAGCACGGGAGGCGAAGAAGAAGAACCCCATCCAGACACCAGTCTGCCCTGCCCTCCCAGCTCAGCTGCTCAGCCCAAACCTCAATTCTAAATTATTAGCTGAGACAGGTAGAAAAGAAGGAAAAAGATGGGAAAGGCAGAGCACCTTTTCTTAACCTGCTCACTTTTTTTTTCGTAACCTGCTCACTTGGTCACTGGGCATTGGGAGCTCATTGCTTTCTGCATTAATCAACGATTGACCAAGCCATCCTCCTGGGAATCTGGGATAGCTACTAGGACTAATCTAATGGAGATTCGTCTAGCTTCTGCCAAGTAGAAGTACAGTAGAAGAAGACAGACGCCCCACATTTGCGGATAAGATGAATCGTGCAGGAATTCAGGATGAAGTACTTCGGAACCGTCGTTTGGATCTGAAGAAGCACTGGCACTAATCCACATCACCGACCACTCGTATTTCATTCTTTATACTACATGACCAGACCAGCAAGGCACCAAATGATGATTAATTAAAGCGATTTGACCTAAGAGGCTGACACATCACCAAGCAGAGCGAACATGCTTAGCTCTTGATGGCGATACATTGTTATCTTCTGCTGCTACACAGTTCAGTACTAAGAACTTGGACCGCATCACACATTCAAGGAATCACAACAGTGACCAGACTAAGCTGAATTTACAGTACAGCATATGTACAAATGGACCCATATTCATATGCAGAGGATAGTGCCATACTAGCAAACATATGACAAAACATTGATCTATATACAATTTGGCCTCAACTGGCAACACCAGGGTACAGTTTCCAGGCTTCATGCCGGTTCAACTGCAGAATACATGATCAGTACATGGCTTGGTTTTCATTTCAACTTCAGTACAAGAATCCAGAAATCTTCATGCCAAAAAGGGAGTCAACTCTTAAAATCAGCAAGAAAGAAAACACATAATGACAATTGACAAGGAAAAAGCATTATAGAATTACAACAGTTGCTACCGGTGCAACAGTGTAAAGAACTGCCGTACCAAATGGAGGTTGATGAGCACTAGTGCACATAGAAGAAATCTGCAGAGCAGAAACTGCTAAGTTGTATTCAGAATAAGAAAAGAAAGTGCATACATCGGAAATTTAAACATTATTGAGCACGCAGAAACAAGAAAGCCACCAGCACCATACCACCTAATCTGCGATTTGAAGGTATAAAGAGTTTAATCCACAGTTCCACACCAAGTTACAAAATCCAGTGCTTCAAGATATAGTACAACGACGATCAAGCCTTTTGTCCCAAACAGATTATTTTGGGCTAGAAAAAAACCCAATCAAAATCAATAAAACCCCTAGATCTTCTATCGTAGATCGCTAACTTTCATACACTCCTATCCAACACCAAATCTTTAGAAACATTCCAATCCCTCAAATCTTTTTTAACTGCTTCTTCTCGCGTCAGTCTCGGTCAACATATTCCTCTTCTCATGTTTTCAGGACGACTTAAAATTTCGCTAGCACCGGTGCCTCATGAGATCTTCGTTGGAGATATCCAAACCATTTTAGACGATTTTTGATAAGCTTTTCTTATATTGACGCTACCCCAACCCTAACACGTACATCATCATAACGGATTCGATATTACCTTGTATGACCATAGACCCACCGCAGCATCCGAATCTTTGCTGCGCTTATCTTCTATACATGTTGTCTTTTTGTCACACAACATTCCGCTCCATACTATATCGTGGGTCTAATTGCCGTCCTATAGAACTTACTTTTTAACTTTTAGGGACTTTTCTATTACATAGGACACCTGATGCTTGGCGCTATTTCAACCACCCTACTTGTATCATATGGCTCACATCTTCATTAATTTCGCTGACACTCTATAGAATTGATCCCAAATATCAAAACATTTCCTTCCTGCACTACTTTTCCATCCAGACTAACATTTCCATCACCTTGCATAGCACCGCTAAAACCACACCTCATATACTCGGTTTTAGTCCTACTAAGTCTAAGCCCTTTTATTCTAAAGTCTTCCTTCACAACTCAAGTTTTCTATCAACATCTACCCTACTCTCATTAATTAGCACCACATTGTCAACAAAAAACATACACCAATGAATCTCTCCTTTTATATCCCGCATGACTTCATCCATCACTAGAGCAAAAATATAGGAGCTCAATGCTGACCCTTGATGTAGTCCAATATTAATAGGAAAGCCAATAATATAGTTATCACATGCTCTGACATTAGTCACAACATCGTCGTATATATTCTTAATTAAGGTAACATACTTTGTTGGGACTTTTTTCTTCTCAAGCGTCCATCGTATGACTTTTCGTGGCACTTTGTCATAAGCTTTCTCCAACTCGATAAATACCATGTGTAGATCCTTATTT
Source organism: Otatea glauca (assembly GCA_036346275.1). Taxonomy (NCBI): domain Eukaryota; kingdom Viridiplantae; phylum Streptophyta; class Magnoliopsida; order Poales; family Poaceae; genus Otatea; species Otatea glauca. The sequence goes on from CM070721.1 coordinate 61,526,213, forward strand.
TCCTCCCTATATCTCTCCATCAGTTGTTGTGTCAAGAAGATCAGCTCTAAGATTGACTTCCTGGACATAAACCAAATTGGTTTTTTGTCACGTTAGTCACTCTTCTTAAACGATACTCAATTACTCATCCCAAAAATTTATTGTGTGGCTCATGAGCTTAATTCCTCTGTAATTAGTACAACTTTAGATGTCCCCTTTATTCTTGAAAATTAGCACTAATATGCTTCTCTGCCACTCGTCAAACATCTTGTTTGACCTAAAAATAATATTAAATAATTTAATTAGCCAAATGATCGCCATGTCTCAAGGCATTTTCACATATCGATAGGAATGTTTTCAAGCCCCAACGCCTTAACTACTTTCATCTTTTTATGACCTCTCTTACTTCAGACTCCTGAATTTTCGAACAAATTGTCTATTGGTGTTATCAAAAGAATCATCTAGTTCAATCATAATATCCACGTTGTCTCCATTGCACAACTAATCGAATTAGTGTCTTCACCTATTCTTGATCTCGTCGTTCATCATAAATCTATTAAGTGCCATCTTTGATGCATTTAACTTGGTTGAAATCCCTCGTCTTTTTTCCTCGGAGTTTAGCCATCTTGTAAACGTCCTTCTCGCCCTCCTTTGTACCCAGCTCCTGATAAAGGTCCTCATAAACCTTGCTCCACACTTCACTCAACGCTTTCTTTGCATTCTTTTTTACCACTTGCTTATGTATGTTGTTGTTGCTCCTATCATACTACATGTGCTCATAGTATGTCTTCTTTTCCTCGATAACCTTTTGCACTTTCTCATTCCACCATCAAGTATCTTTAGATTCGTATCTAGTCCCTCGGGTCACTCCACACACCTCCACAACCACCTTCCTAATGTGAGTTACCATCTTTGTCCATGTGCTATTCACGTCCTCTCCTATGTTCCATATCCCTACCACGATCATCCTCTTCTTAAAACGCCTGTGAGGTGTCCCCTTTGAGCTTTCACCACTTCGTCCTCATGACTTTGCTGACTTTAGCTGGTCCCATACCCTAAATTGAAAGTTCAAAACTATCAACTTATGTTGTGAAACAACACTCTCTGGGTATAACCTTACAATCTATACAGTCACGTTTGTCCACCCTCCTACCAAGGATAAAATCGATTTGGCTAGAATGTTGACCACTGCTAAAGGTAAATAAATAGGATTGTCTCTTTCTAAAAAAGGTGTTAGCTATCATGAGGTCATAAGCTATAGAAAGTTCAAAATATTCTCTCTTTCTTAGTTCCTATCACCATAACCAAAATCCTCACGAACCCCCTCAAACCTCCTAGTTGTACCAACATGACCATTGAAATTGCCTACTAAGAAAAGCTTCTAAATGTCGGACACAGTTTTAACCATATCATCTAAATCTTTTTAAAATTGTCTCTTAATGGTCTTACTCAAACCTACTTGTGGAGCATAAGCATTAATAATGTTTAAAACTAAGTCGCCAATGACCAGCTTGACTAGAATAATACTACCCCCGACACCTCACGTCGACATCTCGGCTCTTGAGGCTCTTATCAATTAAGATGCACACTCCATTTTTGTTCCATTCTATTCCAGTATACCACAACTTGAAGCCAATACCCTCCACATTCTTCGCTTTTTGACCCGTCCACTTAGTTTCCTGAACGCACAAGATATTTACATGTCTTCTAATCACCATATCAACTAACTCTCTTAACTTACCTGTTAGTGACCTTACATTCCAATAACCTAGGTGAACCCTACTCTTCTCAGCTAGCTTACTTGCCTCTCGCACTCGTTGAGTAAAGTGCAAAGACCCTCGCGTATTTTTAACTACATCCGGACGCCAACGTATCGCGTCACTAAGGGAGTGACGTCCCAGCCCTTGCTCATTTATCACCACATCCGGGTTCCAATATGGCGTGTCACTAAGAGGGTTACGCCTAAACAAAAATCTTTTAGGTTTCATTCAATGGAAGGCAGACTGTTTTATTTTACTTTGGCTCACAAGCATAACATAACCTCCTCCTTTTTCCTGGCTTGGGACAAGCTACATAGAAAAACTACACATGTGGAGATTACTTTCTATAAGATAATTTCAAAATATATTAATTTTAGTAAAAAAAACTACACAGACAGAGAGTTACTTTTAAGATAGGCAACATATCCAGTGAAAACCCTTCACCATGAAAACTCTATGAAACCCACGTGTACAAGTTTTGAAAAAATTTCAAAAAATTGTCATATGTAGGGGAGGTGAGTTTCTACAATTTTGTAAAATTTGAAGACCAAACTCAATCGCATTTAAAAGGTATGAAAAAGGACAAATTCAACATAAATAGTAATTTTCATTCAATACTATTCATCTCACTGTTTGTCTTTTTCATATCTTTCAAATGCAATTGGGTTTGGCCTAAAAATTTTACAGGATTGTAGAATCTCACCTCCCTACATATGATAATTTTTTAAAACTTGTACACGTGGGTTTTATAGAGTTTTCACGGTAAAGAGAGTTTTCATCAGATATGTTGCCTTCGAGATATATTACTTTCAGTAAAAAAATTCATAGGAAAATCGTAGGGTTTTCGCTGCAGTAGCCACTTCAAAGTTGAGGCTCCGTTTGGATTGGAGGAAAATCGTAGGAACCTCAAAACGTAGGAAAGATAGACATAGTGACCGTTTGGAACAAAGGATAGTGCCATCCAAATTTCTTAGGAAACTTTCTCAAACATGTACTTTCACACGAAAAAATGTACTTTCTCAAACATGTAATTTCTACAGGGCAGAGTTAGCACAAGCTTGCGAGTAAAGTGACCTGATGAAATGAAATTCAATAAGGCGACGGACGACGGACCCGGAATCAGGGTTAACAAAACCGCGGTAAACCGCTCGGTTTTCGCGGTTTTCGACCGTACCGCTCCGGTTCGAAAACAGAAACCGAGCGGTTTACCGGTGGAATAAAAAAATCAAAAAAATTGAAAAAAAAATATGCAATGAAAACCGTTGAAAAACCGCTGTTTTCGCAAAAAAAAACCTGCTCAAAAACCGTTCGGAAAACCGTTTTTCAAGAACGTTCAATTGGTCGACTGGTTTTTCGCGAAAAACCGCGGTAAACCGTGAAAACCGAGCGGTTTTTGGTCAAAAAACCGCAGTTTTCGCAAATAGATTTGACCAAAATTCGAATTTTTTGAAATTACAAACCGTTCGATTTTTCGCGTTTTTTGAACGATTTTTCGCGAAAACTGCTACCGCCGGGTTAGCGGTTTTCGACTTCGAAATGAAATTGTGAACACTGCCCGGAACAAGCCCTAGCGTGGGTGCTGGTCGTTGGGTGGTCAGTAGACGGGGTAAGATCTGGGAACCAGTGATCAACGAGGTTGCGCAGTAGGTGCGGAGGCTGTACGCCTTCATGGTCTACAGTCCACACCACACTACCTCAGGGCATTCCACGACGCTGAGGCTAGTCAGGTGCGCTCCAAATAGGGGTGAAAATAGACCGGATTTTATCCGTTCGATTCAGATTCGGATCCGATACGTACCGGATTTGGGAAGTTATTTTGCTATCCGGTTGGATCCAGGACCGAATCTGGATTCAAGATCGAATTCGAAGCAGGTATTATCCGGAAAATCTAGAACGTGATCTGAATCCGTCACGTATCCGTCCTCCCGTGTCCATATCCCAAATAACCTGGATTCGAATCCGTATCCAACTAGCTCATATCCGGTTCTAAATCCGAAAAAAGCTAGAATACGAAAAAAACAATATTCGACTATATCGGATTCATTCTCTAGCTCCGACGCGTGCCAAAGCGACAGACTACAGACGCGGCGACCAGGTTGCAAAAACTCGACTGGTGACTGACAACTAAAGCTCGGCTAAGACCTCCGAGTGAAACGGCTTGGTTGCAGCATCGTCAGACAGAGAGAATTATCTGGGCATTCTCCGAAGCTCTTTTTGCGAATCAATAGCTCGTCTACTCCAAAGCGGGGCCTCTCCAATGTACCCCGCTTGGGAGACACAACTAGCAGTGTTTGGAGGGAGCTAAGCCCTCCTCAACAGAAAACTCACCAGCTGTACCTCAATGCGATCCCAACTGAAGTTCATGATCTTTATCAACGTAACATTTTCTAAGCCATCCTCTGGCGGCACTTCCTTGACCTCATCCAAGAAATCCTCCATGTAGGACTCATCGCTGATTGCTGGGAGCTGCGAGCACGAACGGTAATAATTCAGTCGCATCACAATTAAATAAGAACGCTGATGCAGATGCCATGGAATGCAATTCAGAAAGGCATAGCAGGTGTTAACCTGCACAAAGAACCTGTCCAGATTAGGACAGCGGCGGTTCTTGAGGAACACATAGATGTGATCAAGGTTGACGCCCTTCATTTCAAACATGAGGAGCTCCAGCTCTCTCAACCTCTGCAAGTTGCTCAGCTTTGCCAATTCGGCATTTGCTCCGCGCTTAATCAAAGAAGGCACGATCTGAAGTGCAGGGTTACGAAGCAACCTAAGAGTTAGATGATAAGTAAGAGAACAAAATGAAACGAAGCGCCACAGAGAATAGCAATCCTGGAGGGCATTGCTGCAGAAGGTGAGGACGGTGAGGATGGAGAGATTCCGGAGGCCATTATTGAACCAGCTGTCGAACACCTGGTCGGCTTTCGGAACACCGAAGCAGATGTAGAGGTCGGAAAGCGAGGCGTTGCCCGGTAGGCAGAAGGACGAGAGGAATTCGCCGCTGCAGCGGAACAAGCGGAGTCTGGAAGCCGCCGCGGCGCTCCATGTCAGTGAGGCTGGACGCAGTCGCTACACGGTCCAGCCTGATGTCCCCGCGGCACTCCGCGACGGAGAGGCTCCTCAGGTTTCTGCCCTCCCGCCGCCCGATGGTGATGCTGCCGACGCCGCCGCAGGTCGAGAACGCGGAGGCGGGGGCACAGCGCGACCATTTTGCTGAGGGTAGAGTCTTTGCCGAAGACGACGGAGTCGAGTTGGATGGCCTCGAGAGCATCGAAGGGCCTGGCGTACTAGTCGTAGTGTTGGTCGGAGATGCGAACGCGGCGGAGCGAGAGGTGAGCGAGGAGGGGGCTCGACTTCGGGAAGTGGAAGACGAAGTCCGACCTGCTGCCCAGGTCGATGCGGATGTCCCCGACGCGGCAGGCGGTGACGTTGCCGTGGCATTGGGTGACTTGGCAGGACCTCATCATGCTGGCCTCGAGGGTGAGGGAGAAGAGGTCGAGGCGAGGACTTGGAGTCGCGGGCTTTGAATTCGTAGGAGAGGAAGAAGGTTCCCCCAACCGGAGCTTCCAGAGATCGCGCCACCCGCGGGAGAGCGCCGACGTGCGGATGGCGAACTTGAGCGGGAGGAAGGTCAGGACGCGCAGCCACAAGTCATCCGGCAGCGCCTAGAGAATGTTCAACTCCGCCGCCTCCTCCGCCGCTTCGCCTTGGCTGCCATCCCCGACTTCCCGCCGCCTCTTCCGGCCGGCGCCACCGTAGGATTCGAGCGCCATTGCCGCGCGTTCCCCGCTTCCCTCCTCCGTTATCTCCCTCTGCCTTCTCCCGGAAGCTTTCGATTTGTTGGGCATTCGGTTTATACGACTAATCCGGTACGATTAACTCGGTAAAAAAAGTATTTCGGTTTCTGAGAAATGGCCACCGAATTGAAAAATAAGAAAGATCGAGCACTGAAATAGTGTGAAAATAAAAACCGAACTGGAAACCGAACAAACCAAGAATTTCGGTAAATCTGGTTCGGTTCGGTATAGAATTGAAATTGCTGTTTCCAATGAAGAAGCCGCCACTGCTCTAGGCCGTTAAAAAGACCGGCTGGTCTCTGGCTGGTCAGACTGAGCCAGCTGGTCATTCTGGGCCACACTTAGCCCATTAAAATGTCAAAGAAAGACAGCCTACGAACAGACAATGTGATGTTGCCAGTTGATTGGGCCCGGCGATAAACCATGAACTGGGCTAGACGTGTAACACGCGTTTGGTTAGTATCCTTTATCTTTTCCGTATTTGCACTAGATAAATAAAAGGTTTTTTTAGACGGCACTCGATAAAAGTTTATGTGATTATCCTGGCCTGTTTGGAATGCAGGAAATGAAAAGCAAATGAATGGACAAAAAATATAAGAAACGGATAGGAACGTAAGTGCAAACACAGAGTGCAAAACGTAGAAATAGGGTGTTTCGATCAATTGCCGGAAAAATAGAAGAAACTTTAAAAATCAATATATGTTTGTGAGAGAAAGAGATGGAGAGGAAGAGTATATTGGGACTTTGAAAATGAAAATTTCACAGGAGCTCTCACCTTTCTTTTCTTTTCCTCCAAAAGCATAGGAAAGAGGCAGCTTTCCCAAAGGAAAGAAATGAGGTAATCCTCCATTCCAAACACATCTTTCCTCCAAAATATGATCCACCATCGGCTAATGCGCTGGCATTGGTATCTGGTAATGTATCCACGGGTGTAGGGGTGAAAAAGGGGCCTGATACGAGTGGATATCGCTTTTTTTGAATCATAGATCATATTTTTTTTCTAGATTTGAAACTAGATACGGGTTAGTCGGATATCGATACAAATCCGTATTATTTTGGGATACGGACAACGGACGAATATGTAACGGATTCAGATCGGAAACAGATAAATATATACGAATAATGCATGCGTATATAGAGTAATATACGTTGAATCAAACCATACGAGTAATTACCATAGTAGTAAGTGTATATCAATTAAACCCGATAGACATCATATAAAGATATGCTACTTGAGGATTAATAGAACCAACTAATTGTCAATATAAATGGGTTACTATGGAAAATATGTAATGAATGAGATGGGCCTTGCTGATATCCCAATGAAAAAAATTCGGATATTCAAATAGGAAGAATCCGGATTTTCGAATAGAAAAAATTCGGATAGCTGACTCCCGTCCTATATTTACCGGATATTGACTACTTCGAATCCGATCCCGAATCTGGATTCAAGTATCCGGATCCGACCGGATTGTCAAATCCGATCCCAACCGGATCTAGCTTCAAATCGAGCAGGAAATATCCGATCCATTTTCACCCCTACACGGGAGCCACCAATACGATCCAGACAGGTAGCGCCCGATACTAGTGGCATATTTAACTCAATGAATCGAGTAATTTGGAAAAGAGATGTTCTATAAACAACAATTGCTTTCCGTATTTGCACTAGATAACTCAGTGGCATAATAACTAAAACTGATGTTTTATAAACAATTATTTTCTAACTGAAAAATTGGTGTTACGAAGGTAATCATATTGTACTGGTCACAGTTTAGGTATGAAACTGTCTGAGTTCTCCAATGAGGGTGACTCTTGTTCCGAACAATGTACCGTAGGAGCGGCCTCTACTGGTAAGTCAAGAGATGCTGTCCTCGGAGAGCCAAAGAACTCTGCTTGTGTTCTATTAGAGGCTGTTGATGTTAGGTACCCCTCTTAGGAGTGTATAAGCGCGGAATTTCACTTATGTGACTCCCGGGTTTTGGGAAGTTTACTTTATTTTTTAAATAATATATTTTTAAAATAATTTTATAAAAAATATACTGAAACAAAAATGCACCTCTTTCACCATTTTAAATAGCGACAGAAGCTCTATCGCCATTTGAATTGGTAATAGGGCTCTATCGCTAATTCAAATAGTGACAGAAGTCTCAGCCTTGTCAACTAAGTGAATCCGTGACAAAATAATCCGTCGGCCAATTCAATCCGCGACTAAACAGACCTCTGTCGCCATTTGAAACGGTGACAGGGCCATATTACCAATTCAAATGGCGATAGAAATGTATTTTTGTAAAATTTTGTTTTGGCATATTATTTTTGTAAAATTATTAAAAAATAATTCTACTTTCATGTGTGGTACCAAGATTTCAAATTGATTAATTGCATTTATCTCACCTTTATTTTTAGAAAGAAAAGTTATTTACTAAAATATACTATTATGTATTTCTTTTTGCTGATTATGACTTGCCGTACTTACCTTTGTTGCATATCTTTTTGCAGATGTAGATATTAGTCGGCATGCTGCCGAAGATGCCATCAGAGATCGATTGGAGAGAAGGTCGAACCGGTTGGGTGGGACGCGTTGCTAGAAGATTTATACTTTTAATGAATTTGTAAATTTTAGAAATTATACCAGAAACATATCAAATAATGTGAGTTTTTGAGATCCACGGCTGGTTTGCATCCGCTTAATTAAGTCTTGCACATTTATGAACCTTTGTTTTATAAACTCATGGCGTCTGTTACGTCCAGGCCCTGTTTGGGGGCATGACAAGAGATGAACAAGTGAATGTGGATTTATGCATATGATATCAGTCCGGATCGCGTGTTCGTTATTTCTAGGGGTTGTGAAGTCTTTTCTAAGACAGACTGGCCTAAGTTATAGTTCTAAGGTTTTATTCCTCAGGATCTCTGTTTTATTAGTTGTTTCTTTGTTCCAATCTGTATAACTTTGCGCTGCGAATCATTCGTGACTTATTGTAAAACCTTTTGTTATTTCTCTTCTTCTTGAATAAAAGACAGAAAAATATTCTGAAACCCTATTTTTCACTTCTGTTACTAAAAGGAAAGGGCAGATAGAAAACACATTACATCTCGAAACCCTATAATGATATCAAGCACTTGGCAAAGATTTCTTGTTTGCTATGCTGCTTCTCTAATACACACTTCAGGAGTATCATGAAGATCGCATCAAACATTTCCTAACACTTAGTTATCAGTAGTGTTTACTCTCGGAAGTACGCTGACGGCATATCACATTTCATACGTCTCATCAAGCTGCTTAAATCGAATTATGCTTATACGGAAGAAACATTCAGCCAAGCTCACAAGTTGTATTTCGAGTTTCCGACTAAGAAAAAGGAAGGCAATCCTCATAACTAAAAAGTGGCACGATAGCCAATCTGGTACTACACCATTTAAAATTCGAAAAATTTAATCCACAAATACAGGATTAAATTTATGTTCTAACATAATGGTGAAAGACAAAATGGGACAGGATCAGTTCCTACTTCCTACGGATACTTCATGTGATATTGTTACATGACCCTTTTTCTCACAGAAGTTGATATGAATATATTTCACTAGCAACTCATATATATAGCTAAGCTCGGAAAAATTCCGAAGAGGCCAAGCCTCTTTGTTAACAAATCAAAATAGAAAAGTCCATAGTTATAGCAGCATATGAAATTAAAGACAATGGAATACCATGTACTTCAATTACTCTGTTCATAGTAAAACCGAGGGAAAAAAAAGAAACTACAGTATACATACACAGTACTTGTTCCACACACATTGTTGGTTAGCTTGTCCTGTATCGTTCCAACTAGTTACTGTTCTGGCATTTCAAACCTAGGGTCATAATTCGAATGCTGACTGAAAACTAAATCTCGACAAAGACATCCGAATGAAATGGCCGGGTTGTAGATTCATCAGAGTCACGAAGAATTACCTGGGCATTCGACAGAGCATTTTGGACAAGCAACAGGTCTCTTTGATCTGAGTGCACCCTCTTGGGAGTAACCAGTATCAGCTTCTGGAGGGACCTGGCCTTCCTGAACAAAAAGTGCACGAGCTCAATCTCATTGCAGTGCCACTTGAAGTTTGTTATCTTCACCACCGTAAGGTTTTCTAAGCCCTCCTTCGGTGGCTCTTCTTCCACCTCTCCGAGAGCGTCCTCGAAGGAATCTCGGCCAGTTGTTGGGAGCTGAGAGCACAAAGTTAATAATTCAGAAAACGTCAGAATGAAACAAGAACACACATGCATATGAACAGAGTTACAACTAGCAAGTGATGCATTTCGCAAGGGCGTAGCGGGTGGTGACCTGCACAAAGAGCCTCTCCAGCTGAGGACAGGGACAGGTCTTCAGGAGTACATAGATGTCATTGAGGTTGACGGTTTCCATTCCAAACATGAGCAGCTGCAGCTCTCTCAAGCTCTGCAGGTTGCTCAGCTTGGCCAACTCGGCACTTGCTCCGCCGCCAGGCAAGGAAGACACAGTCTGAAGGGCAAAAACAACAAAGAACCTTATGCGTTGGTACTAGGTGACAGCAAAACCAAACGAAATCCGATACAGAAGAAGGACGGACCCGGAGAGCAACACTACATATGGTGAAGACGGTGAGGTTGGCGAGATTTGGGAGGGCATTGAACCAGTTGTAGGGATTTAGGTGGGCGTCCAACCGCCGGGAAGCTCTTGGGCCCGGGTTCCCGAAGCAGATGTAGAGGTCGGCAAACGAAGCGGCGGCCGGAAGCCCGAAGGACGAGAGGAAGTCGCCGCTGTAGCAGAATGAGCAAAGGCCGGAGACGGTGCTGGCGTTCAGATTGGTGACCCGGGGGCACTCCGCGACGGTGAGGCTTCTCAGGTTCGTCCTTGTGGCCGTGAAGTCGATGCAGCGGATCATGTCGCAGCGGCGCAGGTCGAGGACGCGGAGGCGAGGGCACACCGCGACTATTTTGGGAAGGTTGTCGTCCTCTAGGTCCGAGGAGTGGAGGTAGATGACCTCGAGATTTTCGAAGGAGAGGGCGGCGTCGCGGCGGCGGAGCTTGGAGACGCGGACGCCGCGAAGCGAGAGGCGCACGAGGTGCCGGCTCGCCTGATGGAGGCGGAAGTAGAGCACCAAGGACCTGCGGTTGTCGAGGTGGATGTCCTCAGCGGAACAGTCGGCGGCGTATCTGAGGCAGGAGTTGAAGACTTTGGGCTTCATCTTGGTGCTCTCGATGGTGAGGGAGAAGCGGATGAGGCGGCGGCCCCGTCCGCGGAGCTCCAGCGAGTCGAACAGCTCCCGCAGGGGGTCATGGGTGAGGAGGCTGAGCCTGAGGGAAGAGGACTCCGGCCAGCGCGTGTTCCAGAGCTTCCACCACCGGGAGGATACCGCCGCTGTGCGGATGGCCGACTTGAGCGAAAGGCAGCCCAGGATGCGCAGCCGCAGCTCCTCCGGCAACGCCGAGATGCGGTCCACCTTCGCCGCGTGACGTTGCTGCCCTTTCAGGTCGGCGACCGCTCGGCCACCGGAATGATACGCCATTGCGGCTGCTCCGCTCTTCTCCTTGCCAGCGCCGCTTCACCCTCCCGCCACTTCCACACTCTCGTTTCTGCTGCCTTCTCCGGGAAGGCCACCGCGCCTGATTCGAAATTCGAATAAAAGGTAGAGGAGAAGAAGCAGCTAAAAGGCCATCTATTTTTATGGCCAGCCTGGTGCCAGGTTGGGCCCAACAGAAAAGTTCAAACCTGATGGGCCGGGCCAACGGGCCAGTTCTTGTGAGGCCTTCGACTCGGCGGCGCTTGTGGGAGTCGCCGTCGCCGGCGCGGAGGCGGATGCTGAGGGAGAAGGGATCCAGCCAGCCGGACGAGAGCGGTGCCGTGTGGAGAGCAGCTCCTCTGGTAGCTCCGAGACGAGATCCCCCAGGACTACCTCCGCCGCCGATTCGCCTTGCTCCCCACACTCATCTCCCTGCCGCCTGTGCGCGCTGGCGTCACCGTCGGATTCGAGAGCCATTGCCGCGCGTTCCCCACTTACCCCTCCCCTCTCTCCCTCTCCGACAAGCTACTGCGCACCATGCACGGTGCTGGCTGTTAAAAAGGCCAGGTGTTTGTCACGGGCCCTAAATTTTTTGTTACGGCCCGTAATTGGCCCAATGGACTGTCAAGAAGACCAGGCCTGACGAAACGATATGAGAGGCCGGATGCGTTGACTTTCGACCATAAACCATTATTAAATATTAATTATTGGATTGAGCTTGACTTGGCAGTTGGCACATCTTAATCTCTTCTGTTTAGAAAAAAAACTTCTTGTTCTTTAGGTACGTATATTGTCGCTGGCAAATCCTCCAGCTTAATGACCACCTCTATTTGTTCCATTTAAAAGCATTCGGCTTTTTAAATCCATAATTTGAAACTAAATAGTACCCTGCAAGCATTTGTCCTCAGAACAACAATCAACTATACGAGAGGGTATCTCTACTACTTCTAATTAGGAGTTGGTGGTAGTGGTCCGTTCTCCTCTAGAGTATCTGATTCGTTAGATCTGACATGAACGACTGAGATAGAAGAGAATTTAATCATATCTTAGATGGAAAGATTTTATCATATCTTTTTTGAATAGAAATATTATTTAGCATATCTCTATTCACATGTTCTTACTATGGAAGGATGTTATTCATATATCTTATAAATAAAAGGATTTTCTCATCATATCTTGCATGGATAGAAGGATATACTCACTATATTCCATAATACGGGAATTCTATCTCATCATATTTGGAAATGCATAGATTAAAAGGAAAGAATCACGCAACCAAATCATGTGCCAATCACGAAGATGTCGGGGAGACCTAGCTTCTATCCACCTGCGTACGCTGCCTTCTGCTTTCATCTACTCCTTCCTACAAGAGGAAGGCAATAACTTTCTCCTCCTTCAATAGTAAGGATTGATATCTCTCTACTAATTCTAATTAAGAGTTGTTTGCGATCGTCTGTTCTCCTTCAGAGTAATTGATTCGTTAGATCTAACATGAACGGTTGAGATGGAAGAGGATTTAACCCGATAGTCAAATCTCTTTGGAGGAACAAACTTTTCCTACTATTGAAACATAACTAAAGTTAGTGTTCTTTGCAAATAAATTTTTTGTCGCAAATTGAGTTTTCGTTGCAACGCACAGACACATGACTAGTTTCTTCTACTCGTCGCCCTTTTTTGTCCCATAATAAACTTTGTGTGCAACAAATCAGACAGCGTCAAAGATCAAACCACGCAGGGCAGTCGAGGTTTGTATGGCCTGAGGGACAGCAGTAGGGTTTGGAAACTCTGTAGTGTAGTTTAGGTGCCTATGCACAACTGCGCATAATCAAGCAGAAAAACACCGAACCAACCATCAGGCCCGTAAATGAACTGAAGATGCAAGTCTAGACTCTAGGGATCAAAGTCTACAGCATGTAAATGAAGCGAGGTTACGAGTGATGGTGCGATGCCCCTGACCCGCGGCCCGCCACACGGGCCGGCCGGCGCCCGCGGGCCGCAACCCATATATCCACCGCACCACCCTCTCAGTCTCATCTAACGGTCTAACCCGCCCACATCTCCTTCTCCGCTCCGTCGTAATAAACAAAGCTCCCAGCGCTTGGCGCTTGCTTGCCTCTTGTCTCCGCTCGACGTCTCCGAGGTGGAGGAGGAGGAGCGATCCGCCAGCTCCCCACACGTTTCTCGTGGCTGACTTCCATGCGGTTGCTGCCGCGGCGGCTGCATTCGCGGTTGCAGCAGGGATGGGGCTCGTGGGCGGCCTCCTCGGCTTCGGCGTCGGCCTCGCCATCGGCCTCGCCGCCGCCTACCTCGTCTACCTCCGCTTCTTCGCGCCTCGCCGTCTCCAGGTGATCGATCACCCCTCCACCCATCTCATCCGCCCCCGTCTTCTCTCCCGCGCAGTGGGTTGGTAAAATTTCCGTGCTTCTGTTTCATGGCTGGATTAATCCGTTCTATAGCTGACCAGTCACCTCGTTCTAATCGTGTCGCGCGCGGTTTAATCAGTTCAATTCACTTCCCGTGAGCAATTCGTGTTCCAACGCATGTGAACCCTATGTAAGTGCATCGAATCTAGGCACGCACAGCAGCCGGAAACGCAGGACGGCTTTCGATCTTGACTGTGCATGCATGCCGCCGGTGACCAAATCCCCAACCCCATGGTTAGAGCAGATTTGATTGGGATGTGTTTGATTTCTAGCAGTGTGTTCGCCTTATTCTGCGTGTGACGTGGGGAAAACGTTCGGGGTGATCAGTTCAAGCGCGCGGTACGTGCTCAAAAGTCCATGCCTTTCCTGGTGCATTCTCCTGGTCTGACTAACATTAGCACGTCTCTTTAAAGTTGGCCAGTGCGTACTTTTCCTGCCTTGAACAGCCTGCTTGCGTATCCGATTCATTCCGGTTTGCCTTATTCCCTGGCTATCTGTCTATATATGCTTGCTTAGGCGATCATTCTGACGAATTGATCGCATTTGCCAGCTAGATAGGGCCTTTTCCATAATGAGATTTGTTGTAGTGGGTGTTTTGGGGAATTAAGCCGGGGCGGGGGAGTTCCGGTGGAGGAACGTCGACGGGATTCGGTTGGCGTTATATATGCGTAGTCCATGGGTGTCAATTCGAAATCTCCATATGGATTTGTTTAATGTGGTTGCCGATGTGAAATGGGAGGTGCAGATGGATACAGAATATCACTGAACGCGTAGCGTGATATTTAATTAGCGTAATATGCAACAAGCTTGCATCGTACTTTTGTTTTTTGTTGTCTAAAATGATTAGGTAGCCAATTACTAGCGGCTTAGCCCATAGGAATGAGAAGAACATGGTTGCTGTCACACAGAAAAAATCCAACATGAAAATTTTGCTATAGATATCTAGTGTACTTTGTTGAACCCTTTTTGTTGAGATAAATAACACTTGGATTACTTACTTCATAAGAAAAGAAGGAATCAAATCCACTATGCTAAGTAAGGAAAAGTCAAAACCAAAGAATCAAATCCACGATGCTAAGTAAGGAAAAGTCAAAACCACCAATTTTACAGTGGCATCATGTAACTAAAAGTCATAAGATTCAGAACCACTATTTCACTTTGCCACCAATGGAGCAGTAGAACAACCTCGCAACTTGCTGCAGAGTCCAGATAATTGCTATTTAATAAGAGTCCAGACAATTATATCCTCTTGAGCTCCACTGCAGTAATCTTAAGCCAACCCTACAGTACAATACATTGGCAATTAGAAAATTCTGTATGGAACGTGCTGGTTTTTCTTGTTGCCTTTTCCTCTCGAATAATTGATGATATCATGCCATGTGCCCAATAACTATAGTCCCTGTTCCCAATCTTAGTTCTTATGTTGGTCACTCCATTTGAGGGAATTCATTATATATTACCTTCCTGCTGTCAATGATAGCCTCGTCCACAATACTTGCTTGGGGAAAAATATGGTGAAAGTAGACACATGATGAAAGAATGAAAGTAGACAAACGGAGGCGTTGGATCAACCTCGAATGGTCTAGATCTAGGCAGAATCTCAATTCCTCCACTTAAGGTGTGGAATTTTGTAATTTTTCTAGGGGGTTATGTGTAAAACGTCCTTAAGTGGAGAAGGTGGGATTCCACATAGATCTGGACCATTCGAGGTAGGGTTGAAAACGGAAACGGAATTTCCGACCGTTCTGGAGAAAAACGAAAACGAAAGCGTTTCTTCATAAACGGAAACGGAAAATGTCGGTACGGAAACGGAAATAGAAATTTTTTAATCGGAAATGGAAACGGGAGAGGCAGTTCTGACGGAAACGGAAATTCCGTATAGATGAAACCGTAAATTCCATTTTCTAATTTAAATAATACCAAAAATATATATTGCTTTATAGAAAATATCAAATAGAGTTCAAAAATTCTGCAACAATTCTCAAAAATATTTTATAACATTTTGAACTTAGGAAAATTATTTCCAGCAAGATTTTGGTTTTGTGTTTCTCAAATAAATTATTTATTTAAATCTGAAAATAGCAGAAATCATTCATTAAATACTTAAAATTCAGGAAAAAAAATCATAAAATCAAACTAAATGCTCAATTAAATAATTTGCAAATTTTTACGGTTTTACAACTGGGAACATACCTAGATGGAATTTTCCGCTTTCGTTTCCGTTTCTGTATCCGCATCCGTTTCCGAGGTTTCCGATTTCGTTTTCGTTACGTTAAAAAATGTTGAAACGAAAACATAATAGCCATTTACCGACCGTTTTCGTTTCGTTTTCATCCCTAATTCGAGGCCGATCCAACGTCCCTGTTTGCCTACTTTCATTCTTTCACCATGCGTCTACTTTCACCATATATTTCCCCTATTTGTTTTGGCTATACAAACAACCTCTGATCCTGTCATGTGATATTTATTACATCCAATAACATGGCAAATCTGTAAATCACTAAATCTGCATAGAGGTTGAGATTTTCAAATGTAGAGATTGATCGTACTTCCTCCAGTTTCGTAACAACATGTCATTTTGGGATATGTGCACTCAAATATTTAAAACTTTGGCTATCAACTTTTTAAAAATATTTAGATTGGATGCATGAAAATAATATGTGTAGATTTGTCTTGAAAAATAGTTTCATAATATTGTAATTATATTGGGTTTTATAAATATATTATAATAGAAATTAGCGGTCAAAGTTGTATTTTGGAGACCGTGTCGATGTCCAAAATGACTTGTTTCTATGGACTGGAGGGAGTAATTCATTTTCTCTGATTACTAGAAGTTTAGAAGTGTACGTCTATGATATCAATTTGCCTATTAATTCCTTAAAAATTGCCTCTTAATGGGTTTTGTTAGAGCCTTGAAAGAGTGGAAATGGCCACATGTTCCGTAACACCTAAAGCTTTTGAGCGATGTTGTTGGTGAACGAAATTCTGCTTGGTATTGGATCCTAAAGGTCTTCATAGACTTCAGTTGTACACCAAGAGGGTTCAAGGGTGGATCAGGTGGTAGACCATGTCAAAAATCCACCCTTAGGTGGTTAGGCTTCATCGAACATATACGGAGGTTTTCAAGAGTTGGTACGGCTAGTGTATGAAAGTTAACTGTTCACATGGCAGTTCTGGATCAAAGTGAATTATACGCTGGGCTACATTACACAGAAATATAGTTGTTAACAATTTTGGCATGAAATTAGCTTTTGTTTCCCAGCAAAAATGCTATATACCCCAGTTTCAATTTGACTTTGAATTCATTCTGAGCGCTGAGGTTGGTGAGCTTTCTCGACCACTATCAGGCCCATCGTTGTATCAAAACTTTTATTCTTCTCTTAATGGAATGACAAACAACTCTCGTGCTTGTTCTCAGAAGAAAAAACGATGCAAGTCAAACATTTTATTCTTGTACTTTATTAATGACAATTTTTCTTATGAACAGACAAGTGACAAATTATATAGAAAACATAAATATCATATTGTGATCTGATAGTTCATGATTGATTTTGCAGGATCCTGTCATTAGACATCTGCGAGATTTAGATTCTGAGACATTACAGACAACAATACCAGATATTCCATTATGGGTGAAGTGTCCAGACTATGAGCGGGTGGGTGTTCGGTACACTACGGTTCCAATCATTTATTTTTTATTGCTACCATTCCTCAATTTGGTGGGTCCTAATTATGGCTAATCTACAACCATAACATGTTTAAACTGAAAAGATAAGAAAGGGTCCTTTACCTTAGAAACAACTTTCATTAAGATAAAATTAAATGTTGAGTGGGGAAAAATCATGATACCTTGTAACTATGCTATACTGTAAGATTAAACCTCCATTTGTTCGGTTTGGTTTTGTTGATTAATGACAGACTTAAATAACAAGGCTAACAGATTTGTTGAGTATATATTGGTTAGTCTCAAATCCTATTCATTATCATAGTTTATGACAGGAACTAATTCCTGTTAGCTAAGTGATCTGTTTATCGACTCCTGTAGATTTGGTTAAATACTATGTAACCAAGTTCTCGAGGTGACTAGATTGAAATTTGGGGTAAAATTTTAATGCATGAAGGGGATAATTTTATACCATTTCGTTGTTTTGCAGGTTGATTGGATGAACAAGTTTATTTTTGATATGTGGCCTTTCCTGGATAAGGTTCTTTCAACTTTCATATGGCCTATTTGGTACAAGTTTTAGTGTGTTACTCACCGCTTGATCATTATTCTGTTGTATAAAATTTAGTTAGAAGTTTGACCAGCCTAAAAAAATTATTTTGCTTCATTGATCATAGGCAATATGCAACACAATAAGAAGTGCAACAAAGCCGATATTTGATCAATATATTGGACAATATGGTGTAGAATCAATTGAAGTTGGACACTTAACATTTGGGGCTCTTCCACCTACATTCCAAGGTCCGTAATTTCTCTTAGAGCTTACTTTCCTGGTGTTATTTATATTCTGTGGCACAGCAACGTTGTCTCCTCAAAATGATGTTCATCATTACTTCATAAAAATACAATATTTTTCCACTCTCAGACAGCTCAAGTCTATGATATGAATAGATCTTAACTGATACATACATCATTTCAAAATATGTAGTCTAAAGTCCATTCCCTCATTGCACTCCATTTAAATGACGGGAATGGTCTTACCAACCTTCAACTGGTCTTAACATAAGATTGCTTAAGAATTTTTTAAAGGAAATGATTGGTTTAAGAAATTAATGTGAAACTTAACTGACCATGTAATTTAAAGTTGGGATGTTTGTTCCATACTTTAACATCCATGCAATGTTGTTGAACTACAATGTAAAAAGAATTTTTATTTTACTTGGGTTCAAAGTATTCTTAAAGGCTTATCATCTTTCTTTAGGTACTACACATGTTTCATCTCAAGATATCTCCCCTTGTTTTCCTTGTTTAAACAAACAGGAGTTAAAGTGTATGAAATTCAAGAGAAAGAATTGATAATTGAGCCTGTGATTCGGTGGGCTAGCATAGCAAATGTAACTGTGAACGTGAAAGTGCATTCTTTCAATGTGTCTGCTCAGGTTAGCTTTGTCCCTGGCTGCATTATACAGACAAGGCTTAGTAGTCTTCTGACATGATCATATTGCTATTTTCAGCTTTTAGATTTGCATATAATGCTGGCACCACGTATGACTCTGAAGCCGCTTGTGCCAAGCTTTCCCTGCTTTGCAAACTTGTGTGTTTCACTAATGGAGAAGGTATTGATCTGTTTATTGTACACACAACTTCACTACAATACTAACTCAAGTTTTTTAATTATAAAGCCACATGTTGACTTTGGATTCAAACTTCTGGGTGGAGATGTAATGGCAATTCCTGGCCTGTACCGGTTTGTCCAGGTAATTGCTCTTCTTCCCTCTTACATAATCTTAACAGAGTGGACACTGAACTAAAAACTTCTGAACTAAACTCGGAGAAGTTTCATAATTCCTGTCTCATTACTATTGGTATACCATATACTATGCTCTTTCCGGACTTACTAGCTGCCTCTTTTCTCTCTCACACAGGAACAAATATCAAAGCAAATTTCAATTCTGTATCACTGGCCTAAGGTTTTACAAATTCCTATTTTAGATGGAGCAAGGTGAAATTCTTCACTAATGAAATTCAAACAAGTATCCACTTGTAGATCGTTTGTTGAATTTATGTATCACGACTGGAAGTTGCACAATGAGTTTCTTCTAACTTCACGTATCAAGTTGCATGTGACTATCCTTCTTCCACAACATCATAAATATGAATCAAATCCCTCTTCAATCTTCAGTTACATACATATCGTGTCATCACATCGCACACGTAATTTTTTAGGCATATCCCACACATATTCTGGAAATAAGATTCGCTCAGGAGGTGAGCATCAAAATACTTTTAAGAAATAGCAATCCTTGAGCATTGCTTGCAGATAATGCACTTCTCTGGATGTTCTGCTTGCTATGTTGAGTTAAAGAAATTTATAGTGCTAGATATATTGCTTCATACAGCTGAAACAAAACCTTTTTTTTTTCTCTGGATGTTCTTCAATTTAATTCGAACTTTAACATCGAGTTTTGATATGGACCACGTTGCAGTGGTGCTACAAAGAAACCAGTTGGAATTTTGCACGTGAAGGTAATTCGAGCCATGAATCTTCTCAAGATGGACTTGCTTGGAAAGTCTGATCCCTATGTCAAGCTCCGGCTGAGTGGTGAGAGACTGCCCTCAAAGAAAACCACGGTTAAGATGAGCAACCTGAATCCTGAATGGAATGAACACTTCAGGCTCATAGTCAAGGATCCTGCTACACAAGTCCTTGAGCTCCACATGTTTGACTGGGAAAAGGTTTAGCTTCCTGTATGCATCTTATCTTCTGAATGTTTTTAGTACTTTGTTAAACCCTCGTACTCTAGTGCAGAAGTTTCTAGTTGTCTTGTCATTTCGAAGAGAAGTCTTTTTCTATGCTTTTCCTGCTTTGCATTAGATGGAGATAACCAATCAGTTCTTCTGTGCTAACCGTGCAGGTTAAAATGCATGATAAATTAGGTATGCAAGTAATTCCCCTCCGCTCGCTTACTCCTTATGAGAGCAAGTTGTTCACACTCGACCTTCTTAGAAGCATGAACCCAAATGATCCACATAACAAGAAGAATAGGGGAAAGCTTGTTGTCGAGTTGACATTTGATCCATTCAGAGATGACAATAGCAGGACCGACACGATTTCAGATGGTGAAGGCAATGTCAGCATACGAAGGGACCTCCCATCCAGTGGTGGGGTGCTGTTGGTTTCAGTAGAAAATGCAGAAGACGTTGAAGGGAAGCGTCACACTAATCCGTATGCTGTGGTTCTTTTTAGGGGAGACAGGAAGGCAACTAAGGTTAGATTTTGTTCTATTGCTTTCATGACTATTTCATTTTATTTTCAGAATTAGGATCGTGAAACATGGCAAGGTTGCCTAGCTTCTTAATTTCAACCATTTCTGACTTGTTTTGCAAGTTGTAATGTTTTATTTCTGTCACAAGGTTAGGTTACTATGACTTCCTTTACCTTTCATAGGTCATGGTGGTTACCATTTTACTAATTTGGTGAACTGACTGCGTTAGTTGCTGCCCCAGAGCAAGTATGTACCTTTACTAGTAGTTGGTAAGGATAATAACAAATCTAGTTCTTTAGCCAAAAGAGACGGTGCCAATTCATTTAGCCAAAAATACTGTCATTTACGGCTGAATGGAAGCTGAGTTATGATAATCCGTTTTTTTAAAAAAGAATCTGGGTTATGATCCTTGGGACTAGCACTGCAGATTAACTTGCACAAAACTGAACTAAGTTTATTAACCAGAACTGAATTGAGAAAGCGGTAACGTCCAGAGTAGGTTGTAGGATAAATCCACTGTCATGAACAAATGTCCAGGTTCTTGCCCTGCTAGTGCTAGGCTGCTGAGTGGTGACAGTAAAGTGAAAAACTGCACCAAGTTGCTAGTAGTGACTTGCCTGTGCAATTTGAAATTACATTTAGAGAGCTAGCCCAGAATTTCTCTGACATGACGATACCTGCTCATGTTTTCATACAAAGGCATATCAATAATACAGTTTTAGGAAGAGAGTGTCTTCTGGATAGAAACCTGCAGCACGATCAATTACATCAATGGTGACAAAAGAACTGAAACAGCACTTGGAGTTGATTACACCGCAATACACGAGATGTTACATCTTACTGCTTCACGTCTCATGCAACTAAACTAATATCGAGACTATATGAACCTAAAATTCCTAGTTTCAGAAATCAAACTCATTGCTATGCAGTCGAGTTACCAAAATCCATACAGCATTAACTGCCAATTCATGGTTGTATGTACCCTTGCAGGTAATCAGGAAAACAAGAGATCCAAGATGGAATGAAGAGTTTCAGTTCATGGTAGACGAGGCTCCTGTTGATGATAAGATCCACATTGAAGTTAGAAGCAAACGCCGCGGGCTTCCCTTCCACAATAAGGTCAATCACGTTTGTTGCATTTCTTTCCGGAAAACAAATTAAATCATGTTTATTGCTTGCAGGTTGCAACGGCTTTGCTTTTGGTGATCATCATGCGTTCTAAAACCAATCTCTCTGAAATTTTCAGGAATCACTGGGGCATGTGGATATAAATCTAGTGGACGTCGTGAACAATGGGCGGATCAACGAAAAATACCACCTCATCAACTCGAGAAACGGGACGATACACGTCGAAATCAAATGGAGCACCGTGTGATTCTGTACATAGTCGCCATACTCCTTGTCGGCCCCTGTATGTTGTAATCTTACCCCTATACGCTTTTGCTCCTTCTGGCGCTTTTAGCCTGTTGTGACATCGATGAACAGCCCTGATAGTCGTGTTGCTTGTTCGTAACACAAAAGCGCTGGCTTTTATTTCGATGTGCTTGCGTTACATTTGCGAAAGGTCACTACTATACTATATAAAGGTGCATATTAGATGCCTTGTCACATACAGTTTTCTGTGTTTAGGCTAATCACAAACGATTTTCCTCGACCATCAAAGTTACAGGACCGTATCGGATGGTTTTTACTAAAAACCGTCTTTGATATATAGTCATATCACAGATGATTCACTGTTTGTATGTGATATGTGACTACACCCCATATCGGGCACCTTCTCCTCCCCCTCGCGCCCCGCCCTTCCGCCTCCCTACGCTCGTGTCGCCCCTCCACCTCCTCGTGCCCGCATCACCCCTTCGCCTCCCTAGTGATGCCCGCGTCGCCCATCGACCTCTCCAGAACTTGAGTTGTTTAAGGCTAATTTAGGTTAGGGCGAAATGATATAAAATTCTTGACAGCTACGTCAAGTAGGTTGTGCGCATTATGGTTAGATCATCTAATCCAGATATAATTGTTTGCTACCAAGAGATCATCACATTATATAACTGTTTGCATAACAAGGCTTGAAGAGAACAAAAGTATATCATATCATTGGAATGATTTATAGGTATAGAAGAAAGTTAAGTACCTCATTGCATCTGTGAGAACAAATATTGATGGATTCCAAGGCAAAATCCAATTCTTTCTATAGTTCATTCTGAAAGTTGTCATGCTCTGATTTATCATCCACCTCATGCTCATCCCTAAATAAGAATATCATAGGCAGCCTATTTTTACTGTGTTCTTGGCACAAACAGGATCATTTTGAACATAGGATGCCTATGATATTCTCATTTGAGGATGAGGATATGGAAGATAAATTAGAGCTTGACAACTTTCAAGACGAATTGTGCAAAGAATTGGATTTTCCCTTGGAATCCATCAACATTTGTTCTCACAGATACGAGGAGGTACTTAACTTTCTACTATGCCTGTAAATTATTTCATTGATATGATAATAAACTATCATAGACGGTTCTTAATACAAACCATTTTTGATAGCGTATTATCACAGACGGTTCGTGGTACAAACCATATGTGATAATAGGATATTATAGACGGTGTGTATCAAAAACCGTCTGTGGTATAACACTTATTATATATATATATATATATATATATATATATATATATATATATATATATATATCATTCTAGGGTTTTACCCGTCGCACTCCTCACTCAAAATAAATCTTTCGCCGTCCTCAACGCACCTCCCCCAAGCCCGCACGCCTCCTTCCCCGAGCCCATCGCCGCCACCTCCCCGAGTCCTAAGATCTCCTTGTCTTGATCTGTCAAATATTAATATTGTTTATTAATGTATGCTTGTTGATCTTTGTGTGTGTGTTTTACTTCGTGTAAGACTAGATAACTGAATATGTGCATCATGGGTACATGAAAGCACATATTTGGAAATAGGACCATTTAGATCTAACCAAAATACCAAAGCCCGAATGCAGGTAACTCTGATCTAGGTAAGTCTACAAATTTCAGCTGAATATTTGATAGGCAGAAAGCTAGATACGGCCGCTCAATGTGAAAACACGTTTCATATTATATGATTCAATAAATATGTGAAACCATTACTGATTCGAATGAAAGCTATATGTGTAATCTTGGGATCCAGCAGTTGGCTGGCACCACGTAGGTCACATTCATTAATTATGCAGAGCAGAGTGGTAGCTTCATGTTAGTGCTGGTAGTTTTTCCTTATGGTATTATGCTCATATTAGTCATATATGTGAATTTAAGAATCAACTTACTAATTCCTGGAGTGACAAAGACTTTATATGAAGATTCCACTGCTTCTTTGTAGTTTTCTTTATCTACATTAAGCATATGGGCTCGAATTAGGTCCTGATGAAAACAGTATATTATTAGTCAACAACCTGAAAGTCATAAAAACACATTAGCAATTTATTTACTTATTATCCTAAAAATTGTACCTTAAATTCCTTTTTCTCTTACCTAGTCGAAGGTAAGCGCCCATCATGTGCATCTGCCTATTTTTCTGCAAGCCTCACAAGGATAACAATATATTGAGTATACTTGTGCACAACATAATCTTTTCTATTTATATCAATTGATTTTGCAAATCTGTAAAACAAAAGTGTTAGCAGAAGTAACGATTTCCTCTAAAACGAGAAAATTATAATGCGGCCTTTTTCTGTGAACAATCAAGGTATGAATATATTCTTGCCGCTTGAGTTCAGGCCATGGAGTTCTTTCTATGATACAAGAACAATATCATAATATTTCACAACATGTTGGAGGCGCAATTTTCAATTGTCATGTTAAAATATTTAACAACATAAGCTTTGTCCCATGGACTGTAAATTGCATAGATAAAATAGAGCCTACAAACAAGATATACGACATGGAAAAACTATTGGATGCTAAACAAAAACTTGACGTGGAGATAAAACAATCGAAGGAAAAATTTTATGTAATGGAGCAGAATAGAAGTGAAAAAGATTCTGAGTTAATAAAAAAGATTTATGAGATAAAACAAAAATTGAAAGACATAGATGACAAATTGCAAGATATTGAATCTCTTAACAAGGTATAAAGGAGCGCAGGGCGAATGCAGAGCTGGAAAAAGCCAAAGCTGAGCTTATAGATGTAATATAAATGTTTCTAGTATTTAATTCAGTATGGTTATTGATAATATACCAAGACACCCTTTTCACAACAACATGATCATTTTTGTAGGGATTAAGAGATATGACTGGAAGTCAATCAATTATTAGTGTCAAACAAATTGGCGTTGTGCTGAAGTTGTGGAACTTCTGGGAGAACCGAAAAGCCTCTTTGCGGAAGCTATGTCACATATGATAATAAACATGAAAAATGATTTGAGCACTTGAACCATGTTTTTTGTACTTACCTAGAACTTTATTACACAGTTTATGTGATTTATTGAGAGTTAAGCAATCTTGTTTTGGACCACCTCTATAGTATATTATTCAAGTTCGATGCGAATAAACCGATGCTTCTCTTTTTTTCTTGACATATCATTAATTCCTAACTAGTTTATTTCTCACCGTGTGGAGGCTCTAATGATCATATTGATTGCTTATTGTTAGTGTTGTACATGTTATGAATTTGTGAATTAGCACTTGGGTTAATTTGTGAAACTTGTGTTGTGAATTTGTGAATTGTAGTGGCATATGTGTACTTGTGCATTCAATTGGTTAATATATCCGAGTTGATTTCTGAAATAGATGTGCTGTGGTGTAATCTGCTTATGCTGTGATGTAATCTGAGTTAATTTGTGATGCATATGTGTACTTATGGATATGTAATATGTAATCTGTTTGTTTCAGAAGGCATAGTTAGCATTTCCTGAGGCTAGCCAATAAAACAAAAAAAAAGCTTCAGCTTTACAAAATAATATCACATACGGTTCCTTAGATAAAACCGTCTGTGATAATATTAGGATATCACGGACGGTTGGGACTATGAACCGTCTGTGATAATAGCTAACACAGACAGTTCTTGATATAGATCGTATGTAATAATAGGTTATCATAGATGGTCTATATTAAGAACTATTTGTGATAGGCGTCTCACAGACGGTTCAGAAATCGTTTGTGATGTATCATATTATCATTGACACATACTTATAAACGATTCAGAAAACCGTCTATGATGACGTTTTTGAACCGTCTGTGATGACTCTTTCTATAATAGTGGGTATATATTAGATAGTGATAAACCCATACTATATAAAACTTATTTGGTACAGATTAGGGATATTCTTTGAGATAAGTGTAGTTTAAAATAAATAAATGGTTAAATAGGATATTATATCTTTCGTCGAATAACTAGTTTCTCCTATGTATTCTCGTTTTTTTGAAAGTTGTCTGTTTTTTTAACTCCAAATTAGTCCTGCTTGGAATATAGGAACTTTTCATGAATTTTATGGAAAATAGTTCATTTATGGGATTGAAAATGATAAATTAGAGTGAATTTAACAACACTATAGGTTTCTTCTGCAAAATATTAGAGAACTAAATGTTTTAGCTTCTATTCAATAAAACTACAGATTTTAGCGGAACTTGTATCACATAACTATAGATTTTAGAAGTGACCGTTTCTTGTAACTGGTATGAAATTGTAGGCCCACATGGTAGCATCACGTGTGAGTGAAATGAAAAATAGGGACGCATGAGGCTTCTATATGGTCCACACTGTCAGCAGTGGCGGACCCAGGATATAAATTTAAGGGGTGCTAAACCAGCCTCCAAGTTCCAATCTTCTAGCCAGTTTCCATGGCGACGGCGTGGTGGCGCCCCACGGCGGGAAGAGGGTACTAGGGGGTACCCATGGTGTGGTCAGGGGTAAGGGGAGCTCTAGCCCCCCTGAACCTCTGCTCGGTCCGCCCCTGACTGTCAGACATGTTATAAGAAGCAGACAATTCTAAAGCCTATAATTTTTATGAAATTTACTCAATAAATTACCTTGTTTCAAACGGAACCTTAATCTTGCTGGTCGTTGTGTTAGCAATTTTCTACATATATGTTGAACACCTGGTTTCAAATTGAAGAAATTAGACATTGATTCGAGTTCACTCTAGCTGCAGAACGTGTGCTGATCGATCCCCAAAATGAAAATTGTGGCACACGGCATCAACGACATAAAAGATAGCGCTCGGATCCCCGTGATCCTAAATCCAAAGTAAACGCAAAATAAATTAAGAACTCCACATGCGAGTGTGCATGGGATCAGCCCTACTCCCAAAACGGGTAAGATCCCTAAGGTAGTCTACAGCTCTAAGAAATACTTCATGTAAACTTATCTGCATGGATAATGCAATAAGTTTATGCATGTCCTCCAAGGGCATGTACAATAAGACCACGTCAGTTGTCTCTTAACCTGTACACATCAGCTTTGGTCTATATGGAGGAGTGAGAAAAGATGAGAGAGAAGAGAGCTGGCTCTTATTTAGTAGCCAGCTTTGCACGGAAGTATAGGTAGTAGATCATTTATGTACAAGAGAGAAAAGATAGTTATTGCACAACATCTAAAGACAAACTTTAGAGACAGTTATTGTACAAACTGGCTTTTAGCTTACTATTAGCTAGTAGTTGACTTTGCTACTATATTTGCCCTCCCTTTAACCACTCCGTCCGATACTTAATGCAAACCTTTATCTTCCAAGGTTAAATATAAAAATGGGCAGCTTCTGATGGGTAATGTTTTCTAAAATTTGTGTTTTTCACTGTTCATAAGAGCATCGACGCACTCCTCTTAACACAATTCTTTCCTCAGAGGAATACTCTGAACTGCTTTTAGGGAAGATCCTAGGCCTTACTAACAATGGACGACGACGCATACTTCCCAACAGATAAGTTTTATTACAGAAAACGAGACGGTTAATTTCACCTGGTCCACTTGCTTCGCTTGTTTAATTTGGTCAAGCTCGGATAGTAACCCCAAAGACAAAAGTAGCCAGGGCACTTCCAACGCAATGATCTAATCACTTTCTATGTCGGAATGAAATCTTTTATAAAGAAGAGAAATAGTAGTGTTGTTTCTCATACAAGATATAGAAAACCAAAGAAGTTGGAGATGGGGATTGTTAGAAAGGGGAGAGATGAGGTGAGATAGGAGTGAAGAAATTAATTGAGCGGGGTATTAGATACTATGCATTAGAAATGTTATATCTGAGTTATTTCTATATGATGCGGTATATTTAGGTGAAAAAAACTATCAACTTGAAATGCCCTTACGCTTCGTTTAGACGTTTAGTTCGGGATCCCATATGTTCCCTGTCGCTGAAACTGTAAACATGATGACTAATCAATGGGGCCTAGCTCGTTTAGCGCCACAAATGTAGGTCAGGTTCCACCTGGGGATTTCACCCTCTGCAAGTGACACCACTACTGAAGTGTCAAGTGGAACCGATGACATTTATAGATTTAGTTTTTCGAAGATAGATTTAGTTTAGATTTGAATTAAATCCCAATTAAATCTCCTCGTCTGTCAAGCCCCCCCCCCCACCACAAATTCAATGTCCATTTATGTACGAGCATATGTATTTAATCGTAGAGAGGTGCTTCAATGCTTTTCTTTTTTACCGTTGCACAAATATTAAAGCATGAATGAAGGGTAGATGGTGATTACTTACCCCTTCGCTTGCTTTAAGATTTGTGCAACTTGTATTGAGAAGGAAAGCATTGAAGCACGGCTCTTAATCGTATTGGCATTATGTGACTTTTTGTGTCTTCGACCCCAGTCGCATTACGCAAAACGTCTACTAATTTCGTTTGGATCCCGATGTGAGCTGCCCCCTGCAGGCTGGTCGCTGCAATGCGGTGGCCGGCCTGGGCAGCGAGCGGAGGAGGAGAAGACGGCGACGCGTGCTCGCCACGTCATGTCTCACGTGCACGAGAATACTAATATATATAGGTCGATGCGTGCCTTAGCCATGCCGGTATCTTTAGGTGGCGTTTGGTTGGGTGGATGGGATATGGCTATCCATGGATTTGGAGTCATCCAATTATTTGGTTGAGTGGATGGATGGGATGTAGTCATCTAGTTTTTTGGAATATACCCTAAAGATGCTAGATAGAGCTATCCAAAAAAAAAGGCCGGATGGGCTCATCCAGTTTGTTGCATGAAGAGTTGTACTGGGTCAAATTCAAATTTTGACGAAGTATACTCTGTTATATTCAAATTTTGTCCAAAAAATCAAATTTCGGTCAAATTTTATCCAAAAATTCAAATTTTGTCTGAAATTTCAAATTTGTCACAAAAAAAAAATCAAATTTTGTCCAAAAATTTAATTTTCCATCAAAATTTGTCCAGAAATTCAAATTTTGTTCAAAAATTTCAAACCAAAATTCAAAACATTGGTTACAACTAGCCCATCTATCCTTATTCATCCAACCAATCAAAAAATTGGCTCATCCTATCCATTCTCATCCATCCAATCAAACAAAAAATTGACTCATCCCTATCCACCCGACCAAACAGCTACCTGGATAGCTCCATTCCATCCAGCCTGGATGGCCATATTCCATCCAACTTCATTCGGACAACCAAACGCACCCTTAGTCTTTGGGCAAGACAGCCATGGATGACAATGCCACACCCCCTGGTCCAGAACTCCAGATCCAACCTACTGTTTGTTTGATCACGTGTTCTTTTTTTTTCTCCTTAACCGTGTAAACACTTCTCCTCAAAGATAGGCATAGACATAATTTGCTCGATAACACTTTAAAGATAATGTGAAGTACTCCCTCCGTTGAGTTTTATTGGGCGTATTTTTACTAAACACATAGATTAAAGAAACTCTCAGACCGAGAAATACACCGAAGAGAATGACTAAAGTACCCTTCTATTAAGGTATGAAAGCTTTCAAATTACAAGAGTCTAGTTTGTGTAGTAAATCATGAATAATGCTCGAGAAAGAGAAGGAAATAAATAGAGGCAAAAAGAAAAGGAAAAATAACATTAAAGATTCCCTCGTGCATGCATAGGTAGTAGTACCATGTAGTAGGAGTATTAAGAGCTCGTTCAGTAGAGATCTGGCTTCCGGATTCTCGTCTAGAGGAGCTGGAGTTGTATCGAACGCCCCTAACTCCCTCGTGCGGCTCTGAGAATCCCGGAGGAGCGGTTCTCCTTTTTTGCCTGGGCGCGAGGAGCAACCTTAGACCTGCTCCTCACGAGAATCTCAGCTCCCTCGCCTCCCCCACCTCGACCCCGTCCCCGCCTCCCCCGTCTCAACCGCACCGCCTCCTCGCCTCCCCAACTCTTCGACCGCGTTCCCGCCTCCCCGCCTCCACCGCGCTGCCTCCCCGACTCCTCGAGCGCCACCTCCCTACCTCGATTGCCGCCTCCCCGCCTCGACAGCAGCCGATCTACCTCGCATGCGTCGCCTCGAACCAGCCTAACCATCCCCGCCTGTGCCGCCACGACCGCCGCCTCCCCGTGTCGACTCCCTGCCTCGACCACTCGCCCCGACGAGAGCGCCTAGAGGTATGGTCGATCTGGCGCTAGCTACTAGCCGAATACTTCTCTAAACTACTTCTGATTCTTCACAGTATCAGAATCAGGAAGAGTTAGAGTAGAATCAGAGAGTAGGAGCTGGAGTGCTGCCGAACGGGACTAAGATTCAAGAGTAACTTCAATTTCGAGGATTGAGTTGGTTAATTGCTCCGGGCCTCATGTACAGCTCCTATTAAGATTCGTACCCTTCACTTTTGAAACAATAAGTTAGTGCATATAGCTAGTACCTTCTTGCAGCGAATATTTCGCTGATATGCATGCGTACGTGTACCCGAGAAATAGTCTATGTACTCTCGATCGGTTGCTTTACCGGAAGAGGCCTCTCCACACGAATTTCCAGGGACAAAA
Organism: Otatea glauca; assembly: GCA_036346275.1. Classification (NCBI taxonomy): domain Eukaryota; kingdom Viridiplantae; phylum Streptophyta; class Magnoliopsida; order Poales; family Poaceae; genus Otatea; species Otatea glauca. The sequence continues at coordinate 61,556,522 of CM070721.1, forward strand.
TGCACAAGCTACGTACGCAGGTACGTACCCCAGCCGATCTAATGCCATTGAGCTGTATATATAGATGTACATACTGTCCGGATCAACAGAGCAGTAAGCCAGTACTACATCATCAGTGTATTACATGTCCCAGCTCTGGGTATTTTATGGAAGCTGCTCTTCTCATTCCAGCACAGATAAACACGCGCCCACACACAGGATCTTGATGTCCCCAGAAGTATATTGCCGTGAAAGTAGTAGAAGAGATCCAGCCTCATCAATCACCGGTACACCGTAGTGGTAGATTATATTGTCCTAGTTGTATTGGCACTGTCCGTATACTTGCAGTGAGATCTGAAATTCTGAATGCTAAATTGAGTCCTGAATTTGTTCTGAACCTATACCAGGGTTTCGAATTTCGTCACCTTTTAGTGGGGCCCAAATATATTTACCGAGTTACGTCCGGTGGGTTCATTTGAATTTTATCAAAAAAAATTCAAATTTTAGTCTAATTTTGTAAAAAAAATCAAATTTTTGGACAACCTTTTTGTCCCGAAATTACCGAATTCAGTAAATTCAGTGGTTGCCAATTTTTTTTAAAACGAAATTCGAAACCCTCACCTCTATATACGGCCGTACTAAAATACCAAACCAGTACGTACTCGAACTCGATTGATACAATCATAATACTAGTAGTACCGCGTTGACATGAAACTTTAGCTCAATCCATGAACACAAAACATAATAAGCAAAACATGAACAATGTATCATATCATAGTAGAGATACAATTTGAGTATCATATATTCTCTATCCTAGCCCACCGTTACTGGCTCCAGTTCCAATTGTTTCCGGGGGAGATTGGTCGGGCTAATTTTGTATCCGTAATCCAAAATAGAAAATGCAAAAACACATGGCATTGGTTTCATTCTGTCATTCCAATTTCAGATCGAAGGGGGTAGGACGAGGGAGGACGGGAGGAGTAGGGTAGGGAGAGTATCGGGTCGGAGCGAGGTGCTGCGTGCTTGCGGTGCGAGGTGCGCCCCTGCCCCGGCCCCCACGCGGCGGCGACTCTGTGGTCTCCGATTCGTCGTGCGTGGCGGCGTGGCTCGCGGGGAGGGCGGAGGCAGTAGCGCAGGCCGCCGGGTCTTCTTCTTCCGGGAGGGTGGAGCGCAGCAGCGCCGATGGCTTCGGGCGCTAGGGATGGGAGGCAGTGATGTGTGTGGACTTTGGAGTTGGCCCCTAGCGCAAGGGCTCATGGGCTGCGGGCTCGGTCTGGGCTAACAGTGCATGTATCTTACTGGGCCTACATAAATTGGAGTAGTACCGTTACAAATCTAGGCCCTACCCAGCCCGAGGCCGGGATCCGCCCTTGTGCGTGCGTACGCAGCTACTTACGCACGTGTACAGCGTACGTACGTACAGCATAACACATGGACGTGCGTGGTAGTTGCATTACTTAATAGTAGCAGCTGTACGTACGTAGTACTACAGTTTTAGCTAGCCACAACAGGTACGTAGTGCAATACTACAAGCACGCATGTGAACCTCTTTTGGAGGGAACAACGAAAGAGCTTTGGAGATCTTGCAACTTACGCACGTGTACTGCATACGTACGTACAGCATAACACTTGGACGTGCGCATAGTTCAAAATTCTGGCGAATGTTCAAAAATTTCGCTCGAGAGTTCGGATTTCGGTCAGGGACGAGATTCAAAATCCCGGCCGATAAAAACATCTGAAAAAAATTCAAGTTGCTACAGTATTTCGGAAATTTCTATGAAATTTGGGTGAAATCTCGGGTATTTTGACTTTTGAGGACCGGATTTTAGTCAATGACTCTAAGAATGTCATCTTCCATGAAAATTTGTTGAAAACTAAATTTTTGAGGTGTTTTATAAAAATAGTAGAAACACTGTCAGATTTTTATAAAATTTTAAGCTTGATCATGCTCTGAAAAATTTATAGTACCATATTTAGCAGTTTAGGATCATAAAAAAATTCAAAAATAATTTAACTTCATTTGTTATATTTAAAAATTCAAAAACAGAATGAACATAACTGAGACAATAACCGTATCAGAACTTTATAAATTCGCTCGAGTATGATCATGATCCAAAACTTTTAGGTGATCTTAATAATTATCTCATAACCCTTCTTGAAAAGTTTCAAAAAATTTAAACTTATTTTGGTTGCTAATCAAATCTATAGAAGCAATACATATAGCACCGTAAGGCTTTCATCAGGATAATAGCACTGTCATAATTTTTAAAAATTTCTCAAGTTTGATTATCATCTGAAAATTTTATGACAATATTAATAATACGTCAGGATAATCTACAAAAAAATTTAAAATTTTCTAACATGATTTCTTCTATTTTTTTCATTCGGTTGAAATTTATCGGTCAGCCTTCAATAGTATGTTCCTAATTTTTGAAAAATATTCAGGATTGATCATTATTTGAAATTTTTATGAGAACATTATTGATGTGTCAGGACCATCCACAAAAAATTTCAAAAATTTCTAATGTGGTTTGCACTATTTTTCATTCGGTTGAATTTTGCTAGCAATCACCCTTTTATGTGGACAGTAGCACTATCAGAATTTTGAAAATTCCTCAGGCTTGATCATCATCTGGAGTTTTTATGAGAACATTAGTGATGTGTCAGGACCATTTACAAAAAAATTTAACATCGTTTCAACTATTTTTCACTCGGTTGAATTTCGCGGAGATTTTGTTAATTTCAAGCGGATTTCGGTTAAAAAATTCTGGATTTCAAATTTGCTTTTTCAATTTTGATCGGATTTCATCCAAAATTCTAAAATTTCGGATTTCGTACACCTCCGACGCGTGAACCGAAAAAGAAATTCAAACACCGGACGTGCGTAGTGCCGTAGTAGTTGCATTACTGAATACTAGCAGCCGTACGTCGTAGTACTACAGTTTTAGCTAGCCACAACAGGTACGTACGTAGTGTAATACTACAAGCACGCATGCGAATCTCTAGGAGGGAAAAGATCGAAAGAGCTTTGGAGTAACAACACAAGAACACATGTCCGGACGAGAGATAAACAGTCTTCAATGAAAATCATGCTAAGTTTCTACGAAATTTCTGCATTCTTATCCTTAGTTTCTGGACGTACTAGGTGAACTCGCATCCACAGATGGAATGTAAGCGTGTCGCAATCTCTCTCTCTCCGCACTATCTCATCTAATCATAAGCATAGTTGATAACTGTTTGTATCATCACCACCACCACCACCATCATCGTTCGGTCATTCCGTGTATATATAACTATGGGAAGTTGTGTCGAAGGGTGCAGCCATATCTACAGCATTTTGGGGGTTCGATCGTGCTCGTGCATGCCAAATTCTCAGGGAGAAGAGGGAGAGTTGTTGGCATCTTAGGTTGATTGTTTTAGTTTTGGATTCTCTTAAAACTGATTTCGGATCGTGGGCGTAGAGAAGCTGATTCTCTAAAAACTGAAATCCAAAAGTACATATGAAGTGGATTGTAATTTCTAGTGTATATAGGTTGGCTGTATTGTGGGAATTGGATTCTAGAATCGAGCTGCTTTATTTTTTATTTTGCTTTTAAGGCTAGAATCTAAAATCAAAAACTAAAATAAACGGGATCTTGCTAATGCTCGTATCGTAGCATTGCATTGTCTTGGGTCAAGGTCACATGCACTGTTGGTTGGGTCATGCACCCATCATGCATGCAATGCAAGGATTCAGGAGCCACGTAGAGAGAGAGAGCGCTCTTTTTTTTTGTTGTAACCACAACTATATACGCAATTAACTAAATATTTTTTGCTTGCCCTATATATATGTATGCGGTTCCTATTAGAAAGAAACCGACGCAACGCATCATTGCAGATAGCAACATATGCATACATATATGTGTAGTTGCTTGTGCATATGTGTACCTGTAGTATCAACAACACCAACATATATATCACCACACTGCATGGACAACAGGATAAAAATTGCATGTACATGTCCCTAGATGTTCCATTCAATCCGGTAACCGCCAAATTTTCCGAAATGGACGTCTCAGATAGAGCCAAAACATCCGTGGGCCAAATGTTCATCTCTGGAACAAGATGCCAAAACATAGGTAGCTAGCTTCCTATTGAATTTTTATCCGAGACACCAGGACGTAAAACCACACAGTATTGCGACTCGTGTGTATATATAAAGAGCTTGTTTGAGAGATGTAGATTTTTTAAAAAGCTGTTTTTTTTTCTCAGTTGAGAAATGGCTGTAATTTTTAATAAGAGGCTGTTTAACAAATAGCTATTTTTTCTTAGTAATAAACTGTAAAAACAGGTATAGTCTAGCTTTCAGTTTTTAGTTTTTACTAGTTATATATATGGCTTTTGGCTGCTAAAAGCTGTGCTGTTTGGCAGGCTTACTGACTTTTCAGAAGCTAAAACCGGCTTAAAACCCCCTAAACAGGGCAAAAGCCAATTCTCAAGAACTCCATCCAAATTTATAAGGCATATTTCCTCTTAGCATGTAGACCAAAAAAAACATTTAACGTAACTAAATTACCTGTAATTATCATCCCTAAGAATTATATTCAATACATACATATAGAGTAAAACCGAATATTTATTAGAGAAAAAGATAGCATCATACTAATTTTATATTATAATATGAAATATACCTTATATCTATATATATATAGATAACACCAATAAAAAATATGTACGGAGGACGTATATACGTGCACAAAGCAACACTAACAAGACGGGAGGTGACCAGTGACGACCACACGGCTAGCTATATATATCTATATGTTGGGCTAATCCCTTTCTTTGTGTCGCGGCAGTGCTCCTTTAGCTTTCCGTGATCAAAAGCGGTGGTGTCCTGTCCGCATCCGCATGCGCGTGTGCGCAGTGTAGCTCGGCCGGAGCGAACATGCATGGCGTTGCACTAGGAGCACGCACGGGGGACAGCTTGGCCATCTGATTCCATTGGAGGCAGGCACACACACATGGCCAATTGCCCCATCACTTGGCTCCTTGCTGTCCGTCCACTGGTTGTGTGTACTACATGCATGTGTGATATGATCCATCCATGCATGCATCCAGCCGGGTGTATATGCAGTACACACATGCATTCTTTTGCTTTGGATCCACGAACGTAACTACAGTGGCTGGAGAATGGAGGAGATCTTGCAAAATATTCTCCTGCTGATACTTAATCCACCCACCATTCTGATGTACCGCATGAACTACTAGAAGATGGGGGGGCAGGCATAAAGTGCCCATCTGTCAGGTAGTACTGTTGCTGTAGTGCTCACTGGGAGAAAAGAATTCTCCTTGACATCCTGTGGATTGATGGATGAATGAATGATTCTGATATGGACATTAACCTTGACTAGAATTTCTGACCTGGTCAATATTTCACTACAAAAGACGAGCTCACGAATTAAAGGTCCACTTGACATAACGGTTATATCTATGATCACGACTCATAGGAAATCTTATCCCTTTAGTACTAAACTGGTCGAAAGCTAATAACGACCCGTTATAAGCTAGTGACAACCACTCATGGGCAATGGCAATCAATTATATGGTTCCAATAGTTCTGACCAGGTTAACTGGTCAAGAGACATGGTGGTTTCCCACGTCAATAATGTAAAAGCAGTTATTGGCATATATGTCACTTATGATGGTTGGTCAAAGGACACGACGGTTGACTAAAGAATGTGTCGGTTCAAGACTTAATGATGACATATGCGTGAAGACAAAAGACGCCCTTAGCGGCGTTAACTACCCCTTATATAGGTATAAATACGATGGTCTCTATGTGCCTAAAAACATCAAATTTATTTATGTAACTTTTTTTCTGACCATAGCAATAAAGTTTATATTTGATTGTTCTCTTATTTTATTTTTCCATAAATTGGATAGGAACCCTGAGTCTCAATAGTCGACAAGCCTTGCTTTCTGGCTTCTTTGTCCTCTCCTCTTTGAATAGTTGACTTGAGCATATTCAATTCTTTTTGTACCTTCTAAGACTTCTCTTACTTATTTCAAGGCATGACCTTTACTATCTACTAGCTATAGACTAATTAACACTAAGCATACATTTCATGGTTTAGTTTAGTTAACAAAGTGCACAGCGACACGGTTGGTGTACCAAAAGCTAGCAAGTTCTCCGGAGTCCAGACAGCAAGATTCTAGTTCGACAAGACAACAATTTCAAGGAGGATCTTGCTTTACAATATTTTAACAATGATGTCAACTTAATACTAATCTAGTAATAGTAAACCCTTTTAAGCTCCAGCCACTGGGGCTAGCAGAAAAGCTCGAAGCTCATGAGCCGCTCGAACTCGGATTATTGAGCTCAGCTCGTAAAATAAACGAGCCAAACTGAGCTAACCTCCTAGGTTGTTATCTTAACAAGTCGAGCCTGAGCTAACTCATGAGCCGCTCGTTAAGGCTCGGTAACTAAACATTCATTGTGATGATTTTGATGTAAAAGACTTTAATTAGCCGGATATTTAAATTAACGTACGTCCATGTAACCATGTTAGGTTGGAGTATAATTGTTAGAATTGTTAATCGAGTCCTCACTAATTACCTATGTTTTACTTATATGCTAGATAATTATCTATGATTTTATTTATGTAGTCCTTCTGTTGCATGTATGTAGGTCTGTCCAAAAAGTTTTAGGCTCGCGAGCTGCTCGAGCTCGGCTCGCTCTAGGGTCGATTCGAGCTCAGTTCGAGCTCCAAACGATCCGAACTCGAGCTTGACCCTAAGTTTTCACCGAGCCGAGCTTGAATAACTCGTAAGCTTGGTAAATTTATAAATTATTTGTTAAATATTACTATACATTAACTCTTACCGAGCTTACTCGTGCCGAGCTCGAACTTGAATATTTTTTATTGTTGAAAATAGTGCATATTGAATTGTTTACTGTTACCGAGCTTACTCGAGCCTAGGTTCATGCTCAAACCCTAACTCGAGATCGGCTCGAGCTTTTACCGAGCTCAAGCCTGGTGGGCTGGCTCGCTCGAGCTTGGCTCATTTACAAGCCTACATGTATGTGTTAATGTGTGGCATGTACTCATGACGTGGCTTAGCTTAGCTCTTGACTAATTATCCTAGCTCATGTGGCTTAGCTTAGCTCAATTCATCTTAAATGACATGGCTCGTGAGCTGCTCACGAGCAGCTCGAGCTTTTTATTGAGCCGAGCCGAGCTGAAGAATCAACTCGTTAGCTTAGCGAGCTGAGCTGAGCTACCTTTTTAATGAGCTTGCACGAGCTGAGCCAAGCTGGCTCGATAGCTAGCCCTACCAGTCACCGAATGCTTTAGAACAATGAATCTTTGTAAGCATCTAGACCCCTAATTTTACTGGTTACGTGTTTTGGTGATTAATGGTACTTATTTGTCAATAACTATATTTCAAGGTTTTAAGGTGAGTTATTACTTGATTTTGGCATAATGGAAGTTCTTTGTATTCATAGATCCCCAAAAGGTATAATTGAAGGAAAAACATGAAAATTAATGATCTTAAGACTAGAAATGATTCGAGTAATCGAGTTTGGATCATTTTAGTAATATATTTAGTTTTTGTTTTGGCCATACTATTAAACAGAGTTCAAGGCTAGTAGCTTGACCTTTGTGAGGTTGGGTAGCTAGTTGTGATGCACACTAGGTCTCTCTAGCTTATATTTGGTCAGAGGAAGCCAAGAAACAAAGTGAGAATGCCAAATTTTGAAATGGTGTGAAATTCTAAAACTTGGTCAGAAAAGTTCAGTTGGAGTTAGATGATCTGGGTGGGTCACACTACCAGTCGGATCAGTTCAACAGACGACAAGTTCTAGAATTTTCAATGGGAGTCGAATGATCTGGATGTATCATACCACTAGTCAGATCAACTTCACAAAGGACATGTTCTAAAAATTTCAATGTAATTGGATGATCTGAGTGGGTCAGATCATCGGTCGAATCAATTTGATAGAGAAGATGCTTTCGAGACTTTGCACAGGGCCAGATGATTCGGGTGGGTTGGATGATCTGACTCGGTCAGACGATCCTACTGTGCATAACAACTATTTTTTTTACCATTGGAAAGTGTTTAAGCCAAATAATCCAAGTAGGTCGGGTGACTCGACTCAAAAGAAGATTTTGAAAAAATCTATCTACCGACTAGTGTCTAAGCAGTGGAGCTATATATAAATCCTATGTAGGTTTATGTGTAGTAGTTAATGACTCTATTTCAGAATTCATCTTAGTAAGGACTTTTAGAGCACTTTGAAGTTTGGATTGAAGATCCTTCTAGTGCTTTAGAGTGTAGATAGGTCTACTTTATGCATCACTCCTAGTTGTTTGACCTTGTGAGGTGTGACCATTTTGGGCGTGTTACTCTTGGATGTTGGTGACTCTTATACGGCTTGGAGGCATTTGGCTCGGTGGCCTTCATTAGAGGCGCTTGTTGAAGACACCGGGGATTTTGTGAAGGTTTTGAGTCCACCTATCTAGAGTGGAGAAGAACTAGCACAAGCAGATGGCTTGATTCCTCGCGTAGTTTCAAGTCAGAGCAAGACTTTTACGAGAGTGCTCCAACAAGGAGCAGAGGAGATCGCTGAATCTCCAAAACCTCTTAAAAATTAGTTGTGCTCCTTGTCTCTTTTTCGTTTCTGTATTTATTTTGTTGTTTTTATATTCCTATATTTATAGAATTGTGTAGGGTTGAAATTATGTTGTAAAATTCACATAGAAACCCTATTAACTTAAACTAAACTAATTATGTTCAAATATTTAATTAAGACTTTGTTATAAAAGAAACCCCAATTCACACTCTCCTCTTGACATCCGATCCACTTCAACCTTTCTTGTTAATCTATCTGTTTTTAAGCATGTAGGTCATTTTGCATGTTTGACACGATCGTTGTAGTACGACTTTGACAGTTAACTTTCTTTATAAGGCAGTTGTCATAAATAAAACAAATATTATGAAAGTATATTTCATAATTAAATTATAATACTAAATCCATGTGTTGCAATCTTGGTAATTTTTCTATATATCAACTATAAAAATTGTTTTGGTTGCACACGATCTAGAATGGAACTTACATTTAGCGACAGGAAGTCCATGCATGGTTTCATATCAATTCCCTTCCACCTTGATTAATTAAGAAAGCTCCAACTAAGAATTCTTAATTTTTCACACAACTAAACTAAGTAGGCAAGATGAAGCACCAAACCAAAGCATAAGCCCAACCATCATGCATGATGACCTTAGCTCTACATTCCTATGCGACCAATCAAAGGAGACAAGCGTTATTAATATTGTCGACAGCGATGAAGACCATATCTTTACACGTTTGTCGGTCCAAATCATTCAACGACACTTGAACTAATCAAAACTATTCATTTATCGACTGGCGCAATTTCTAGTGCTATGCTTAATTTGTTTTCTTTGGGTTTTATCTCTCGAGCGAGATGCTATCCTTTTTCCTTTTTGCGACCCTGTCAAACAAAGATCCAATCCGAGCCCTGCAAAAACCTCATCACTTTGACAAGTAAAGAGGATAGTGAGCTGATTGGACCATGCTCAACAAGAAGAAACGCCTTTAATCATGCTTGTTTTTTGAAGGAAGAACTTGTACATCTTTCGTCCATCACTTGTGCTTCAAAACAAATAAACAGGAGACTGCATCTAATGGACACCGTATATTTGGTGGTTGAGCAAGAGTTTGACGATATAATGCACGTCAAATTTAAGAATGGATCAAGTGCACTCTCGACTTGATCTAGTACCATGTAGGATAACCGATAACAACTCTGAGTATATAATAAAAATCTATTGCTCCGTCCAGTCATAAACACACATTATTTTGGACATCATTGATATGGTCTCTAAAATGTAACTTTAATAACTAATTTATATTTCAATGTATTTTAAAACCCAATAAAATTATAATATTATGAAAGTACTTTTCGAAATAAATTAAACATATGGTTTTCATGTATCTAATATAAATATTTAAAAAGGTATCGATATATAATCAAAATTTTAAAAGTTCACATGTCCAAAACGATATATATTTATGACTGAGTAGTATATAAGAGCATTCTCAACGAATAGTTTCTACATATTTTATGTACACATGCCATATCGTATAGAAACTATTCTAGATACAACCATATCAATGAATGGTGTCTAGCAATCACCTCGCTCAATTAATTTTCTCCTTGTTACCTCACCTCTCCTCCCTCCTTTGCACCAATCCTCCTCTAGCTTTCTTAGTCCTCTCAAGTGGGCTACATTGCCGAATTCCCACTCTACATCAGATACGTTGAGTTGGCATCCTATAAAAAGTGATTAAATTTTTTTAGATCAAAAAGGACATCAGAACTTGATGCCCTAGTTCCATTAAAGAAATTGAAGGTTTCCACCCCAAACAGTTCAGCCCATATATCAGTTGACGAAAGACATAACATATCATAGACTTGAACATTCAAAAACACAATTACATCTTGCCATCTACCAAATTACTAACATAGAGTGCAAAAGACTTCATCTCTTCTGGAATGTGAACTTCTTCCTGAACTTCCATTCATCAGATGTTCTCCCTTGGTTAAGTTATTCCATGTCCCAAAGGAAGCGGTGCTCGAAGTTTGGCCTCCAATTCCCTGCAAAACTGATCTAGCTTGGCAGCCATTTCCTCCTTGTACAAAGGACTCTAATCTCTCAACGCTATGAGCATTCTTCTCCATATTGCTTTTACACTTACCCAACACTAGCAACGAAAAATCATGTCATTTCTATTATTCCGTAAACTCCAAAGGGCAGCAACACAAATAGTATTCAAAGTGGCATTTTTCTTATTACTAAGCCAAAAACGAGCCACAGATTCGTAGTTATACCCAATGGTCAAATCAAAGAACTCACCAACCAAACTCCAAATGTTTCTAGCTACAACACATTCAAAGAAAAGGTGAACAACAGATTCAGACTCATCACAAAGGCTACAACATACCCCTCTATCCATACCCCTTTTCAACAAATTATCTTTAGTCATTACTTTGTTATAAGATATAATCCAAAGAAAGAATAGAATTTTAGGGGGAATTATCAAACTCCACATAGCATGAATGAAAACCGGTAACACCCCTCTAAAATTTATAATAGCGTAAAGAGATTTAACCGAGTAAACCCCATTACTGTTATACTGCCAAACCAAAGCATCTTCTTCATCAGTGAGCCTTAAAGTATTCGCCACCTCCACCAGCTCCAACCACCTGATCAACGTATCGTCAGAGAAACTTCTCCTAAACGTACATTTAACATTAGAACCATCCCAAATTTCAGCAATCGTGGAACCTTTTTCGTTCACTAACATATAAAGATCTGAAAATTGAATAGCTAAACAAGAATTTCCAAACCAAATATCCTCCCAAAACCTAACCTTGACTCCATTACCAACATACCATTTATACCCAAACTTGGTAGCCTGCATCGCCCAAATAATCCCTTAACAAAAAACAGAAGCATGGTTAGGATCAGACAAAAAGATGTTAGGATTTTCAGTATTATATTTGTACTTAATCAAGTCCCTCCATAACTTAATTTCATTAACACCGAACCTTTTTATCCAAGAAGCTAAAAGGCACATATTTAGGTCTCTAATATTAGGCATCCCAAGACCACCATAATTCTTTTCCGTACACACTAGATGCTAGTTGGCAAGATAAAGTTTACTATGACCTTCATAATCATTCTAAAGACAATTAGCAATGTGAGGATTTATAAGATCTAAAGCTCACTTAGGAAATTTGAAAAATGACAGCAAATAAAGAGGAATACTAGCTAAGCATGATTGATAAGAATTAACCGACCATTATATGAAAGGATTTTACCTCTCCAACCTGCAATTCTTTTTAACATCTTCTTAATAAGAGGCTGAAAATCTCCCTCTTAATTTTGTCATAATGGAGAGGGATACAAAGATATTTAATGGGAAAGGTACCTATCTTACAACAAAAGATGCTAGCAAACCTTTCAAACTCACTCTTATCACCGCCAATAGGAATCAATTCACTTTTATGAAAGTTTATCCTCATCCCAGACATTTGTTCAAAACAAGTCAGGAGCCACTTAAGATGCAAAGCAAACTTCTCACTATCCTTCATAAACAGGAGGGTATCATCAGCATATTACAAACTCATTATACCTCCTGGGCAAAAATAATCACACAAGCCCTTTAATAGCCCATTATTAGCAGCTTTTTGTAAAATTCTAGAGAAAACATCGGCAACCAGATTGAAAGGAATTGGGGATAAGAGATCACCTTGCCGCAGACCTTTACCGGTTTGGAAGAATTTACTTTCGACATTGTTAATTTTAACCCCCACAGAGCCTTTGTCCAGAATAGAGTAAATCCATGTATGCCATTTAACCCCAAAGTCCCTTTTAGCCAAAATGTCTAACAAAAAACTCTAATTAACCATATCATAGGCTTTTTCATAATCAAGCTTGAGCACAAGACCCTTATCTTCACCCAAATCATCAAAAGCTTGAGGATTTTGATGATCTGGGTGAAGAAGGAAAAAGGGCTGGTGATAGAGATGACAACATGGACACTGAACAGGGTAACACACCTGATCAAGCTTTATCTGGTTCCTCCTCCAAACAAACCAGCAAAACAAGCAACAAGAATTCTGCTGTGCATGAGGATAATCTAGCTGATGGGTTTTCTCCAGTTAGTTTAGATTGTAAGATGAAGTCTGCTCAGGTAACTAGCTTCAATGGAGAGAGGACTTGGTTGCAACTTTTTCAAGATAGTGCAAGGAAAGCTTCTCAGGATGAAACTGTTGATGAAGAGAAGTGTCTTAGGCTACTTAGGGATTTGGAGATGATTAATTCGGATGAGGAGAGATGGAGGACTTGAAAGGGAAATGTCTTGGGTTTCAAAATCTAGTGGAGGTTGCAGATTCAGATCAGTTTGAGTTATCTTGTGAAGAGAACTTACTTGACTAGCATATTCAGTTGACAGTGGGAAAGAGGTTTGTGCAGTAGGTGAGGCTGTGAATGGGCAAGAAGATAAACATATTGAACCACTTCAGGGCAGGATATTTCACAAGAGACAGAGGTAGTGGGGTCTAGTTCTATGCATAAGGAGAAGCAAAAGGTTGGAAGATCAAGGCAAGACCATCTTGCAAAAAGCTCAAAAGTTGCAACAGCAAAAGAACCTGGAAGGTTGCCCCAGACCTAAAGGTATTATAGGTAAAAGCTCTTTTGATTCTTTCACGGTTCATGATCTAGATTTCATTGCTAATAAAGTAGATGTTGTGATGGGTTGTTTTGATCTAGAAAAATCTGATAATATTACTGTTTGTAAAGAAATTGATGCTATGAGAATTGCTAATTATGAAAAGAAGATCTCTGTGAGAGATGGCTTTGTTGATAATGAGTGTACTTCTAAAAAAGAATAATGAGGACTGTATGTTGAGTATTAACTGTAATAATACATCTCCAGCACCTCTGGAGGAGGTTTATGGAGACTTTTCTGATTTGGAAGGATGGATTACTGTTGGTAAATATAAACGGGGTAAGCACCCTATGAAAAATAAAAGAAAATGAGAGGATTATTTTGGAATGTTAGAAGTTTAGGATAGCCCAGAAGACTCAATGCTTAATGGATCTCATTAGAAATCATAATGTTGATTTTGTTGGTTCTCAAGAAACGAAGAGGGAAAGTTTTAGTGTTTCCTTTCTTAAAACAATTAGTGGCTCTAAAAACTTCGAATGGCATTGGCTCCCAGCCAAATCCACTGCATGTGGCATTTTGGTTGGTGTAAACGCTGATATTTTGGAAATTCTTCATATTGATGTAAAAGATTTTTGATACACTATTTGATTAAGAGCAAGAAGAATGATTTTGTGTGGAGGCTTGTCACTATTTATGGGTCTCCTTATGATGAGGGAAAACTGGCCTTTATTTCTAAACTCCATGAAATTTTTGTTGTAGACGACAATACTCCAATATTGTTAGGAGACTTTAATTTGGTGAAATATCAGACTGATAAGAATAACGGCAAGGTTGACCACAAATGGTGTAATAAATTCAATGAATGGATAGATATGTGGGGGATTATGGAAATGCATTTGATAGTGGACATTATACCTGGGCTAATAATTAGAATAATATAATTATGTTAGTGATTGATAGGGTTTTTTGTAGCACTTCCTTTTTTGGAAAATTTCGCATTAGCTATTGTCTCTCCTCTTCCTAGATTTGGTAGTGATCATACTCCTATTTTGTGGGATTCAGGAGAAGATTGTAAATATGGTAAATCTAGTTATAAATTTGAGAAATGGTGACTTCTCCATGAAGATTTTAGTCAAATTGCTCATAAAGCCTGGAATATCCCTAGAAGAGAGAGTAATGCTATAGATAATTGGCAATGCAAGGTCAGGAACTTTAGGAAGGTTACTAAAGGTTGGAGTCTTAATGTTGGTTTTGAAATTAGGAAGAGAAAGAACTTACTTTTGAAAGAATTTGATGTTATTGACATTCTTTTCGAATCAAGAATCTCTTACCGTGGAAGAGGAGAATGGATTAGCATCTATTAAGCAAGAGATAAGAAGTATTTGGGCTATGGAAGAAACCAAGGCTAGACAACGGGCTAGAGAAAAAGATGTAAAAGGAGATAGAAACACTAGATATTTTCATGTTGTTGCTAACCAGAGAAGGAGGACATTTTTTATTACTGTTCTTGAAGGTCCTAATGGGCCGGTTCATGATACCGAGAAAATGCTTAACATTGCTTGTGACTATTGCAAGTCCTTATTTGGTTTTGAAGCTAAGCTTAACATTAATCTGGTAGATAATTTTTTTAGTATGGACGATAAGATTTTCGACGATGAGAATAGGGCTTTGGAAGCTCCTTTTACTGAAGAAGAAGTAAAAAACAGTTTTTGATTCTTATTCGGATGGAGCTCCTGGTCCTGATGGCTTCCCTTTTATTTTCTATCAAAAATTCTGGAATATTGTCAAAGATGATTTGTTGGCCTTGTTTAGAAGCTTGGAAAAAGGTGAGCTGGATTTGTTTAGGCTTAATTTTGCTATGATATCTCTGATTCCTAAAGAGAATAGTGTTAGAAACATTAAGCACTTCAAGCCTATTAATTTGTTGAATTGTAATTACAAAATTATTATTAAGGTGTTAACCAACACGATTGATTTTATTTGTAATAGAATCATTATGCAAAATCAAACTACTTTTATTAAAAACAGAATTATTTTTGAGAGTGTGGTCACTGCTTATGAAGTAATCCATAAAAACTGATTACATCATCCCATTAGGCCGTAATGCCCTAATAAAAGCATAAATACGATAAGATCTAGCAGGGTTTTTTTTAAAAAAATGAATGAATAGTTCTTTTTTCCATCAGATACATGCACCTCACATACTTCTTCTTTTTTAAAAAATGGTAGGGACACCTCACATACTTACCAACTCATACTAAATAAGCGAGAAAAGAATAACCACTTAACCAGAGATATATAGCCCCTTTACATTTTACATGCGCACCTTCTTTACTTCCGATCTGCACGGTCCAGGTGAAAATTGTACACGTACAATTGCTTCTTTCTAAGGAAATTGTTGCTTTCTAAGGAAGTTGTTGCTGTTGGACCGTGCAACAATTGTACGTGTAAAATTGAATCTACCAGCTAAAACTATGGACAGATAAATTTTGAATGAACTTACTGGAAGTCTCTTAGTCCCTATTTGTGCTGCCAAGGCTTTTGACCATGCGCACAGTGATCATCTTGCTAGGTACATTACTAAGTGTTTTATGGTATGTACAATAGTTCGATGTTAGTTATCTATATATTTTGCCACATAAGATTTTTATTGAGACGGAGGAGAGAGAGGAGTAGAGAGAGTATAACTGTCTCTTCATGAAGAGATGACCACATAGATAGCATATATATAATACTATTAAATGAGTTATTGTCTATAATAATATTTTTCATGTTATAATTAAAAGATTGTACGATCTCTTAAAGACAACTTTAAACTGTCATTTATTGTAGAAGATGTCTTTAGATGATACGAAGAATATGTAGACAACAATTAATTCTACTATACTGTATATGATCGTATTCCTCGCGTGCAGGTTCACAAAAGAAATTGGAATCGATCACGGTTACACATCGGTTGATCCCCTGTATCTTCATGGCACCCGTACGCATCGAAAGCAATCTCCTGGCCTTCAATATATTTACGAGATTTCCATATCCCTTGATTAATTAGGCCGTTGGTTGGGCCCACATGTTAATTGCTTATGACTTATGACGCCCATTAGGGCACAGGAACATGCATGCAAATCCATATACTGCACGTACACGCATACATGCTCTCGATAGAATACCGTCTTGGACTTCTTTGCTTCCGCTTTTCTTCTATTCTTGATCTTGTGCATACATAGAAACATATCCTTGGCTAAGATCCTCGTAACATCGCATATACGCGTACAGGAGATGGATTCCTTTGCAGGCACGGCTTGATAGCAGCCTTTTTCTCATAGTCTTCAGTAGCTTTGATCGTATATATTTTTTGTTTATTATTTTATTGATCAGATCTCGGGGTCTCATCTGTCGTCCTTAATTGTTAAATTTGGATGGTGAAAATATATCGCTGGATAATTTACTCTTACAAAAAAAAAAGGGAATTGCTGGTTTTCTAAGGAAGAAAGCTAGGTGCAAGCAAACGGTGTAGCACCAGTGTGACGAGACGATATATGAGATGAGAACAAGCAAACTTCACACGTCGATAGGCCAGTGGCAATAGCACGCGGCCGATGCGAGCAAAGGTGGGGAGGGAGGAAGCCTCGGCTCAATCGGTCCGTTGAATTTTTTTTTCTCAAACCTGATCTGATGTCCTCTTTGTTTCGGCTTTTTCACCGGTTTAAAAGCAAAAAAATCAAAGTCGAAACAAACGATTGATTTTTAAGCTGAGCTTAAAAAAAACCTAAAGCCTCCAAGTAAGAGGTGCTTTTTGGGGCTTTTCTGGGATGAAATAACTCTTTGTTACTGAAAGTCTTCAAAATTACCCACCAAATACTATCGTATATAAACTCAAGAATCCTTCTCCCATCTCCTCATTTCTCCCCTCCTCTCTCTTTCCCCTGTGCGACATGCCTTTTTCCTCCGCCACTCCGGTCTCTGTCGTCCCAAACCTCCTCCCTTTGCCGTCCTCAGCATCCTTCCTCATATGTCGACCCGGATCCGGCATGGCATGTGTTGAGGTGTCCGGACCCGAGCTTGGAGCGGCGGGAGGCTACAGGGTCCGGGCGTGATCCGATCATAGTGCAGTAGGAGACGGTTAGGTACAGCGTGGCGCGGGTGGAGGCGGCCGGACCTGAGGGTGGAACGATAGGAAGCGGCAAGAGGCGGCCGAATCAAAAAGCTACACCATCCAACCTATAAAAAAAGTTAAGATGCCAAATAACATGTCTTGGCTTAAAAACAGACGACTTAAAAGATCGTTAAGCCAAAAAGACTAAACCGAAACAAACAAGGCCATAATTATAAAGTAGCTCACTTCTTAACCACGAAAGTGCCGGTAGTTGATATGTATCATCTATCTCGCTCGTATACCGGGTCTTAAACTTGTAGAAGAATGATCGACCGTGAAAGATGATACATGTCATCTATCGCAGATTTGCACGAAGCTAAATGTGGAAAAAAGGTCCGAAAATAAAAATCGAAGAACTCGTGGACAGGAGCACGTGTGGGTCGCATTGCACCACACCGTGCTGGCCTGGACGCCTCGCGCGCGCCAACTCTGCGTGAGCGAATCTCGAGGCAAGCTACGGCGGACCCCGACAAAAACATCTCCGGATCCCATCCCGTCCCGTCCTCGTCTACTCCCCCATAGGTGGCACGCGAAATGTTCATTGTTCTAGCTCCTCTAAAAGCTTTTTTTTTATAGAACTAGCCTCCATAGAATTTTTTTTTTGCATGAATAGCCCTATTCCCGCGCATGGGGAGCGCGGAATTTGCCGGACCACCGTCCGCCGTGAAAAATCAAAATCCCGCACCCCTATTCCGCGAAAATTGCATTTCCTGCGCCCCTATTCCACAACAATTGCATTTCTCGCACCTCTATTCCACAGCATTGCATTGGCGCCGATGGATTCGGCGCAACCGATTTCCCACGCCTCCATGCCGCGGCAATTCAAAAAAATTGCTACAATACCATTTACTGTAGTAATTCCACGCTACATCACATGGAGCTTTTCTCCTGTTGTACTGTAGCATAAAGAGGAGATTTTTTTTGATTTTTTTTTAAATAAAAGACCAAATATGCTAGCAGTTCGTGGCGCGCGGCCGGCGCGGACCACACCACAATGCATGGCTGCTCTTTGCCGAGGTGTTTGATCCCGCGCTCACACGCTTTTGTTCCACCATGCGCGTCGGTTTTGATGACCACGAACCGGGTTCACAAAACCGCGAAACGCCGATTTTAAATGCGTCTGCATCATGCGTTCAAATTAAAACCGTTCGGTAAACCGGTCCATTAAAAAAAATTAAAAATTTTGAAAAATTTTATGCGCTTGGTTTTTCGTCAAAAACTGCTCACAAAAACCATTTTGCGATGAACATTCAATTGGCAGCGGTTTTTCACGAAATACCGCGGTTTTTTCATATATTTTTTTTGGAATTTTCCAAAAAAAAATTTGATTTCCTAACTCTTCGGTTTTTGACGGTTTTCGAGCGATTTTTGCAATTTTTGTACAGCGAATTTCGAAATTCTGTTTTGTGAACCCTGGCCTAAACATCCCGCGAACTGTAGGAGTATTTCCTAACAAAAACAGGGGAAAATTCACTAGCATTAGTGGTCACATGATAGCTATGGGCCTATGGCAGTGGAGTGCCACTGTGCTAGTCATCTGGTCACGTAAATCTAATTGATCTCTACTCATGCAGTCTTGATTTCCCATGTCTTGTTTGGAACGTACAAAGTTTTCTTGAACCATAGGGAAAATTTAACTGTTTCACGTGAAGGTCATGCAAAATTTATTAAAAAAAGTTCGTTCCAAATTATCCTTACAGAGCTCTTTTTTTAAGAACACATTTTTAAAAAGGAAAAAGGCAGTGATGGATAATGATCTAGTGATACCCTACTGCTAATCCTGTGTGTGAAATATCTGGTAGCTGGTACTTTGTGCTGGGAACTGAAAAGTACTAATAAATAAATAATAATTAAACCACTAACAAGAAGAGTTAGCAGTACTAGCAGTGGTAGGCAGGGGGAACTTGCTTAAGTTCCTGCTTAAGATAGAGAAGAGGCTCTCTCTCTATTTATTTGTTTTGCCCCCATGTCAGCGGCAGTCCGGGGGAATCTGAGGCTGCTGGCTGCTGCTCACCTGAGTCTGAGGGGCACTGGGGCCTGGACTTGAGGGGAGGCAAACGCAGCAGAGCTGCAGAGGGAGAGAGAGGAGAGGGTTGAACACGCTGTGCCAAGATTGCCCTCCAATTCGTCCTTACACTTGCTTTGGAGGATCTGAAGCTGAGCTACTTGGAAAGGCGAGGTGAGTGACTGGATGAATTGTTGTGCTGGTTGGGTGGTTCCCTTTTCCTGCAAGATTTCTGAGCCAAAATTCTCTTCTGATTTCTTTGTTCCCTTTTTTTTTTGCCTTTCTGCTTCTGCTTCTTCTTTTCCCCAGCCTTTTCAGCTGTGAGCTCTGATGATGATGATGGCGGCTGTGCAGCAGAAAAGCTTCTCCTGCTAGTGGAAAAGGTAGGGAATTTCCTCCATGAAAAGTTGTTGCAGTGGGTGGAAATTGCTCAATTCTGCTAAATTTCTTGCTTCCGGGTAGTAGTGGAGGGTGGTGGTGATTAAAGATGATTACTTTCGTGGACTCGGCGGCCATGGAGCGGGAGAGGGAGAATGACAAGTGCCTGGACCCGCAGCTGTGGCACGCCTGCGCCGGCGGCATGGTCCAGATGCCGCCGGTGAACTCCAAGGTGTACTACTTCCCGCAGGGCCACGCCGAGCACGCGCAGGGGCAGGGCCCATTCGAGTTCCCCGCCGGGCGGGTCCCGGCCCTCGTCCTATGCCGCGTCGCCGGTGTTAGGTTCATGGCCGATCCGGACACTGACGAGGTCTTCGCCAAGATCCGCCTCGTCCCGGTCCGACCCAACGAGCCGGGCTACGCCGACGACGGCATTGGCGCCGCCGCGGCCGCCGCGCAGGAGGAGAAGCCCGCGTCCTTCGCCAAGACGCTCACGCAGTCCGACGCCAACAACGGCGGGGGCTTTTCCGTGCCGCGGTACTGCGCTGAGACCATCTTCCCGCGGCTGGACTACTCCGCCGATCCCCCCGTGCAGACCGTGCTCGCCAAGGACGTGCACGGCGTGCTCTGGAAGTTCCGGCACATCTACCGCGGCACGCCCCGCCGCCACCTCCTCACGACGGGGTGGAGCACCTTCGTGAACCAGAAGAAGCTCGTCGCCGGAGACTCCATCGTGTTCATGAGGACCGAGAATGGGGATCTCTGCGTTGGCATTCGGCGCGCCAAGAAAGGGGGCGTCGGAGGGCTGGAGCTGCTGCCCCCGCCGCCTCCGGCAGGGGGCAATTACGGAGGATTCTCCATGTTCTTGAGGGGAGAGGAGGACAGCATCAAGACGATGGTGGCAAGGGGTAAGGTGAGGGTGAGGGTGCGGCCGGAGGAGGTCGTCGAGGCTGCTAGTCTTGCAATGAACGGGCAACCGTTTGAGGTTGTTTACTACCCGAGGGCGAGCACACCGGAGTTCTGCGTGAAGGCGGGGGCGATCAGGGCGGCGATGCTTACCCATTGGTGCCCCGGCATGAGGTTCAAGATGGCCTTTGAGACGGAGGACTCGTCGAGGATCAGCTGGTTCATGGGGACTGTCTCGGCCGTGCAGGTGGCTGACCCCATTAGATGGCCTAATTCACCTTGGAGGCTTCTTCAGGTATATCTCCTATTCTCCGTCATGTATAGTTTGTGCACTGTCCTCTCAAGGACAGCAACACAAAATTCCAGTCGATTTATTGGTGTCACAATGCTAAACACTTGCATGGAATGGCTTGTTCAGGTGACTTGGGATGAACCGGACTTGTTACAGAATGTGAAGAGAGTGAGTCCATGGTTGGTTGAGCTTGTGTCAAACATGCCAGCCATTCATCTTGCTCCTTTCCCGCCTCCTCGGAAGAAGCTGTGCGTTCCATTGTACCCTGAGCTTCCGTTCGATGGCCAATTTCCAACCCCGATGTTCCACGGAAGCCCACTCAGTCGTGGGGTTGGTCCTATGTGCTATTTCCTGGACAGCACTCCTGCAGGCATACAGGGAGCCAGGCATGCTCAATTTGGTATATCTTTGTCAGATGTCCACCTTAACAAACTGCAGTCGAGTCTGTCATCCCACAGGTTTCACAAGCTCGATCATGGCGCGCAACCAAGGATCGCTGCTGGGCTTATCATCGGTCATCCGGCAGCTCGAGATGACATCTCGTGCTTGCTGACCATTGGTACCCCCCAAAACAACAAGAAATCAGATGTGAAGAAGGTGGCACCCCAGTTGATGCTTTTCGGAAAACCGATACTCACGGAGCAGCAGATATCTTTAGGTAACTCTGGGGGCTTTCCTCCGGGGTGTGCTAGGAAGAGCCCTTCTGATGGGAATACTGAAAAGATGGCAAGTAACTTGGATCTTTCAAGCCCAAGAAGCATTCAGAATGGCACTACAGAGAACATGTCCTGTGGAGGAGTTCCATTGTGCCAAGACAACAAGGTGCTTGATCTTGGGTTGGAAACCGGGCACTGCAAGGTATTCTTGCAGTCAGAGGATGTTGGGCGCACACTTGATCTCTCTGTTGTTGGCTCATATGAGGAATTATATCAGCGGCTTGCTGATATGTTTGGTATTGGGAAAGCTGAGTTGATGAGCCATGTTTTCTACCGTGATGCTGCTGGGGCACTCAAACCAACTGGAGAAGAACCTTTCAGGTTTGTATGATTTTGTATTAAAATGTGTGTTTCTATTCAAGCATAAGATTACTCGTTTTAGAGATCAATTATATACTTAATCACATTCACTCTTCAAGTAGTAATTTTCTGATTTCAGACTCTAATTTGTTGTTAGCTAGAACCTTTACACCTGAGATTTTCACCTAATAATATGAATTTGGTAACCTCAATGTGACCTATTTAAACTGCGCAATATACAGTGGCCTCATCTGTAGTAGTAGTGATCTTTCTACACCTTTCAGCTAGTATATCCAAACTCATTTATCTTGAAGCACGCAAACTCTAGGTGTTCTTGCTTGGAAGCATTCCTATGGTACTTTAGGAGTTTCCAGCTGAGACATCTTGTTTCCATATTGTTCAATCAGCCATCATTCTCGAATCACATTTGCTTCATTTTTCCACACTCAATTGTCCTCTTGTTCAAAACAGATACTAATGTATTAAAAAAAACTTGATCTGAAATTGCAGTCAGTTCACGAAAACAGCACGTCGGTTGACAATACTAACGCATATGAGCAGCGATAACTTAGCGAGGTAGGAGAGCTCGTCACTTGTACAGCTGGAGGATATCACAGTGGCAATTTTGAAGGCAACTTGTCACTTCCAAGTATCGGTGCAGTTTCAAGAAGGCAGTTCAGTTTTTTTCGAGTAGATCTGCCAGAATGGGATCGATTGCAATCCAGGACCATTATTTATCTGCAGATTTTACCAGACTTGCTCTACCCTGTTATCATGTGAACTGATCATAGCAGCTGCATGTGATCACTATTATGTACTCTGCCCCGAACCATTCCTCTGCAAATGCAATCCCTGAAAGTTTGGGAAGAATGTTGAATTGTCTGAGATGCTGAAGCCTGTCTGTACTCTGTAGTCTGTACTTGCATCAAATAAAAAAACACATGCTGTGCTTCCAAGAAACGATGAACTGGATCCAGGAAGGACAAAAACTGTGGACTGGGTTGAGCCATGAAATGCGCACTTTCGTTCCACGTCACCTGCTGGCTAATCTGAAAGATGGGGTGTAATGTCTGCCGTGTGTTATGGACTTATTGTACCCTGTGTGCAGCAATCGGAGAGCAAGCAGGTCGCCGGAGCGCGACGTTTACTGCCAACGGCACTTGCCCCTCCTGACTGTACTGCGGGTGGTTCGCGAACGCTACACGATACGAACGAGCGGGCCCTCGCCAGTTGTTATCATATCTTGCTCTTTTGCTGTTCTGTAACTTACGAGCAACACACGTACAGACATACTCGGTTTGGATTGTTCGTCTCATAGAAGATTACCATTTTATATGGTACCGTCTAATTTAGATCCTACGTACGAACGAGATCGGAATGGTCCTGCCACTACGGCACCGTATGACGGGCGGTTGAAGATTGAAGAGCTCATGACAAACTCGTCAAGCACCGCGCCGTACCGCTCGATTGGAAGAGGCCATGGATCTTACACATTTTTTTTACAAATCCATTTCCCATACAAATAAAATTACAAAAATAGCTCTCTCTCACCGTTGAAATAGCGGCAGGTGTCACCTGCTGCGCACGTGTACCGTGAAACCAGGTCCACTGTAGTAGGCGAGGTGCCACGATCACCTAGCTCGGCAGCAACCTACCACACTAGGGCACCGTAGTGGCAAGTTGCTGTCGGCTCGCCTGTCGTGGGACCAACCACATGTCGACAGGCGATATATGTCATCTACCATTGTTTTCACGGTTAGATTAAAATTATTTTTGCAAGTTTATTTGTGTGAAGCTAGATTTGTAAAAAAAAAAAAAGCAAAATAGAGCCAGGAAAACCTAATGCTTCTACCACTTGGGGAAGCCCTTGGTTGGTACGCGGTGCCTGGGTCCGGGACCGGACGAGCCGAGAAACAACGGTGCGATTTGCGATATGGAGTATGTGCTGGCTGCTGCAGGCACGCGTACGATCGCTCTCTCGCTTGTCCCGCCGTTCTGGCGTAGCAACGGTCAATGAGGTGATCCGGCCGATTGGACGACGACGCGCCGGCGGCTGCGGGCATGCATTTGCGTCGGTTGGTTGGTGGCTGCGCTGTCGCCTACTCGCCTCATGTAATCATCCTCTCGTTTTTGCTCTGCAATTCTGCCTACGTTTCATTTGGCATTAAACATTTCCCGGTTGGTACGTAGGGCCGTAGGGGATCCCGCGAATAACGCTCGGCTGGGATTCAGAAAGGAACCGAAACTCTCTCAGGGAAGCAACCAACCAACCAATCCGTGCCATTCATTTAAGGTTTTTTAACACTACAGTAGTAGTACTACTGCTACGCATCTTTGCTCCCGGCTGCACTGTTGAATGCTCAGAATCACATAGTCGCCGTGCTCCTTTTGCACATACATTCGATCTGCAATACGTACCTACTAACTTGCCAGTTTAAGTATAGTAAGAATCGATTTGTATTCCTATCTATCATTTGCACGGGTGAAAAGTAGAAAGAGTACCAATGAAACTTCAACAAACAAGCAGTAATTCCACTATTAGTATTTACTGACTTCAGAACTCAGACTTGCGGAATTGCCGGTGCCTTTTTGATCCTATACATGAACTGAACTCTGACAAATAGTTATCATTTTGAATATAGGTGCAGGCAAAATTTTGAAACTTTGACTGTTAATATCTTTTAAATATTTAAATTGGAGATATGAAAATCATATGTGTAAATTTGTCTCAACAAATACTTCCATAATATTATAATTTTATTAGATATTATAAATATATTATAATAAAAATTAGTGATGTTATAAAGACTACTATTTGTCACGGAGAGAATACTGTACTCATTGGATTCTTTCCGGTACCCTTGCACGGGTAAAAAAATGGAGTAGTACTAGGAAGAGCCCAGCACTACTGAAACATCAAAAAGGCGGTAATTGGATTATTTACGGCCCCAGCAAAACGGCATCTCACCCGTCTATGCTGTCAATGCAAGCACAAGATGAGTACAAAATAGTACTCCCTCTGATTATAACTCATAAATACATATGTTTTGCATATTGATATGGTCCTAAAAAATAACTTGAACCACTAATTTATATTGTAATATATTTATAAAACCCAATAAAATTACTCACTCCAGTTATAAATAGTTATCGTTTTAGATATAGGTGTAATTAAACTTTTGAAATTTTGACTGTCAATATCTTTTAAAATATTTAAATTGGATATATTAAATTATATGTGTAGATTTGTCTCAAAAAATACTTTTATAATATTATAATTTTATTGGGTTTTATAAATATATTACAATAAAAATTAGTGATTAAAACTGTATTTTAAATTTCATATTAATATTCAAAACGAGGACTATTTGCGACAGTAGTACTCTCTAATATGTATTCATTCAATTCTTTCCTCGTACCCTTGCAAGGGTAAAAAAAGAGGGGTAGTACTAGGAAGAGCCAAGCACTAGTGAAACTTCAAAAAGGCCGTAATTGGACTATTTACGGCCCCAGCAAAACGGCATCTCGGTCGTCCATGCTATCATGGCATCAATGCAACCACAAGACGAGCACAAAATAGTATTCCCTCTGGTTATACATACATATATTTTGTATATCGATAAAGTCTTTAAAAAATAACTTTAACCACTAATTTATATTGTAAGTAGTAAATTTTATAAGACCTAATAAAATTACTCCCTCCAGTCACACATAGTTGTCGTTTTGCGCATATGTGCAGTCAAAATTTTGAAACTTTGACTGTCAATATATTTTTTAAATATTTAAATTGGACACATGAAATTATATGTGTAGATTTGTCTCGAAAAATACTTTCATAATTGTATTGGGTTTTATAAATATATTATATTACAAATTGGTGGTCAAAACTGTGTTTTGGAGACTGTGTCGATATCCAAAACGATAACTATTTTTGATCGAAGGAAATATAATATTATGTAATTACTTTTAGATATATATATATGATTTTTATGTATGCAATCTAAATTCTAAAAAGATATTGATAGTCAAAATTTTGAAGTTTGACTGCACACATCTCAAAACGATATGTATTGATGATAGGAGAGAGTAGGATAAAGAACTAGAGTTAGTCCTCACTTCGTCCAAGTTTACTGTACATATTTTCTCTTGGCGCACAGATATTGAAAATAACTAGACTATACCTATTTTTTTTATCTCTAAGCATTATATTCAATGCATACTTGGCAAAAAAATATAAAGTAAAGATGAATATTTATTAGGGGTATAAATAGAACATCAATCTATTAAAAAATACGTCCTATAAACTTTGACAGAGAAAGTACTACAGCTAGCTAGCTAGGAAGCTCCATTTAATAGAGTATCTGGAAGCTAGCAACTAGAGTTGAATCATGCCACGCAACGCAATCAATTATACTAGTTCTATACTTCCTCTGTTTTTGAATGATGTTATTTTAGATTCTTACACTTTCACTAAATCATATCTATAAAACACTGTATTACTCATCTTCATTATATCTTTGGAAGGTGTGTCTTGCTCTAGTCTATGGTAGTAAATGATATCGAAAATAGTTAAAGGGAAAAGATGTAGAAAGAAAAATAGTAAAATATTACCTCTCATAGTAGAATGAGAAAAATAGTAAAATATTACCTCTCATTGTAGAATGATCCTCCGATCACAAATAATTGTCGTTTTAAAAATCGACACCATCTCCAAAACAGAGCTTTGACTACTAATTTCTATTTATAATATATTTATTAAAACCAATAAAATTATAATATTATGAAAGTAATTTTTGAGAAAATCTACATATATGATTTTCATATATCCAATTTAAATATTCTAAACACATATTGATAGTGATGTAGGGTGGTGCCCGATCTTCATGATGCAAGATCTAGGATAAATTACACACTCTTTTGATGAACACGAGCTGATCCCCTATTGCCAAATGCAATGGGCTTGCAACTCTTTGATTCGTGAAGATCACACGTGTGCTGGACTTCACGAGACCACCGAATGAAGTATTATCGATCTCCCAATTCACTGCTCTATTGTGTATGCAACATCAATGAAAAAGAACAAACATATATGATGTATATTATCAATTGTAGTCTTCAAGCGTATATGATGTATATTATCGGTTGTGGTATTTGTTTACAAAAAGAGAACAATACAAATATATAAAAGAGACAGAGCGTGCAACATGGTCAAGGGCCGGTCAAGGTGGATTCCACCCACCTGGACTCTATCTCTAATTCATATTTTTAACCTAATTCGGCCAATCTGAAAGCTAATACTTATCGGCCAATTTAAAGATAAAAGGAAGCCAATTATGTACATCTCGTAATAAAGTGAAATAGATATGATGTTCCAAGGTTTTAAACAAGTACAAAAATGTCACAATCTGAGTTCGTATGTGAGAATTATGGTATTTTTTAGTCTAACTTATCTGTCATCTCGAATTAGGCTCTTTTGCTCTTCAAATCCAATTTATCCTTATCCCTTCTTTTCCTTCTATATTTTGTCCGAATTGGAATTAGGCCTTTTTTCCTTGTACCTTGGTCAAGTGCCCTTGCTTCTCACTTGAGCCCATCTGCCTTCCTTCTTGAACCAACCGCATAAAGTGGGCCCCATGGCCACATATGCTGCTCTCCTTGCTTGGCTGCATAGGCTTGGTGCTCTACTTGTATGGGGTGATCATGGTTGCCTTCTTGATCTCCTACATGGCTCGTATCCTCCCTTTCCCGCTAGATTACTGTCGGCGTTTTCGGGAGCGCCGGCAAGTAAAATTTGTAAGTCTAGGGGGTCGCGCGTTCCACTCCCTGAATGGTTAGACTCGTGAGTCCAAGATGTATCTTGGTTGGTGAAGGTCCCTACTCGATTCGTGTGTGGTGGTGTTGTATTACTCTTGGTACAGATGACTGCACAAAGTTTTACAAGCGAGAATGCCAATGGCTTAGCGAGAGGAGTTTGATAGCGCTCTCTCCCTTTCTTGTTCTTGCTCGTTGTCTTTCGAATCGTTTAGCCACCCTCCTTTTATACAAAAGGAAGGCGAGTTACATCGAGTTAGGAGGAAGCGAGGCGACCTCGCTAGGAGCTCGGTCCTTCGTCCGTGGATCGTCGCCACCCGTCTTGCCCATCTTTGGGTTGGTAGCCTTGGTGGTCGGGGAGGTTAGGTATTTCCGGGAAGTAGCGTGCTTGCCCTCTGTGATCCTTGCGAATCTTGACGTCCGAGTGCGTGTGCCGGTGCGCCTCGGGAGGAAGCGTCGCTCGTCTTTATCGTGACCGGTTGATGGGGTTTGAAGCTTTGTCTTCTCTGATCACGGATCTTCTTGGGAAGAGCCACCGCCTCGTATAGTCGCTCGATTGACTTTATCCGAGAAGTGCGTGGCGGTAGGCGATGAGGACTTGACCGCGCGCACTCGGCGTTCACCACCTTGGTTTGGTTGAGTCGGAGATCCGCCCGCCAAGAGAAGTCGGGATCGCCGTCTGGTCGGATTCGCTTCCCTGGCGGTCGGAGCGGATGCCTTCGCGATCTCGCGGTGAATCGGTCGTGGCGGGCGGTGCGGCTGTTAGGTGGAGATATGCTTGAGGCTGGCGGCTCGTTGCTTGGCCGTTGGGGTATCCTTTTATTAGTATTCGTCGATGGCCCGAACTCCCAAGCGATTTGGCGGTCGGTTGGGGTTGAACTTGACGAAAGTGGTGGCGGGCTGGTAGGTCGGTCCACCGATCCGGTTAGCGATTTCCGTCGGTGTGCCGTTGGACTTGACAAATGTCACGGAGTTTGGCGGGGCATTTGAACCGCGGGGCTTTACTTGCCTCGTTGCATGCCGGCGTAGTTTAGCGCCGCGCTGCTCGTCTTCTTGATCGCCTCGGGTTTACGGTGAAGGATGCTTCGTTTTTCGGCACCGCATTTACTGCAGGAGGCTTAGCCTCCTTAGCCGGATATATATATCGTGTACTGTAGCTTGCTTGAAGGGGCGAGCTTTTCTTTTGTTCTTTCAAATGGCTTGAGACATCCTCTAGTCTTTAGCTTTGGCGATGGCGTCACGGTGAAGAAGAAGATCCTCTGGCCGAAGCTTTGGGTGAGTTCGACCAGGCGATGGCGAGCTCGGGAGGAAGAAGCTGCAGCCAGCGACGCCGCTCGTTGACGCCACGCCGAGGCCGTTCCGAGGCTCGAGGTGGTAAGGGGCCCTTCGAGGCGATGGCGCAAGGCGCCGACCGTGGTTAGTGCGGCCGCGTCGATGTCGCTGAACGCAGCGAGAGGCATCGGCGTGTTGCTTGCGCGGCCGTGGCGGCTGTCCGTCGACACAGCAAGGGCCTACCGAAGATGCGTCGGTGCCACCGATGCCGCACGGATGTTTGATAGGTTCTAGGCGTGGGTAGAGTCCTGCTGTGGTGCAGCGTGGCCACTCTTGTATCTGTCGGGTACTGTGTGTAAAGTTGTGTAAAGTTTGAGCCTGTTGGCCTATAATGAAATTTTCTTTTTCTTTATGAAAATGTCTCTGCGATGAGTTTGCTTTAATTTTAATCGTTGTGGATGGTGCCTCGGTCGTCGAGGCGGCCGGATGCCTCTGTGAGGTTCGTGTCCGAGTGCCTTGGTCGGCGGGGCGGCCGGATGCCTCTGTGAGGTTCGGTGTCCGAGTGCCTTGGTCGGCGGGGCGGCCGGATGCCTCTGTGAGGTTGGGTGTCCGAGTGCTCGTTTAACGTCGTAGCTAGACGGTGCCTTGGTGGCAGGGCGGCCGGATGCCTCCGTGAGGTTACGGTGTCCGAGTGCTCGTTTAACGTCGTAGCTAGACGATGCCTTGGTCGGCAGGGGCGACCGGATGTCTCCGTGAGTTTCGGTGTCCGATCGCCTTGGTCGGCGGGACGGCCGGATGCCTCTGTGAGGTTCGGTGTCCGAGTGCTCGTTTAACGTCGTAGCTAAACGGTGCCTTGGTCGGCGAGGGCGGCCGGATGCCTCCGTGAGGTTCTAGTGTTCGACCCTTGGTCGGCGGGGCGGCCGGATGCCTCGTGAGGTTCTAGTGTCCGATCGCCTTGGTGGCGGGGCGGCCGGATGCCTCTGTGAGGTTACGGTGTCCGAGTGCCTTGGTCGGCGGGGCGGCCGGATGCCTCTGTGAGGTTTGGGTGTCCGAGTGCTCGTTTAACGTCGTAGCTAAACGGTGCCTTGGTGGCGGGGACGGCCGGATGCCTCCGTGAGGTTCTAGTGTCCGATCGCCTTGGTGGCGGGGCGACCGGATGCCTCTGTGAGGTTCGGGTGTCCGAGTGCTCGTTAACGTCGTAGCTAGAGCGGTGCCTTGGTGGCGAGGGCGGCCGGATGCCTCCGTGAGGTTCTAGTGTCCGATCGCCTTGGTGGCGGGACGAGCGGATGCCTCTGTGAGGTTCGGTGTCCGAGTGCTCGTTTAACGTCGTAGCTAGACGGTGCCTTGGTCGGCGGGGACGGCCGGATGCCTCCGTGAGGTTCTAGTGTCCGACGCCTTGGTGGCGAGCGGCCGGATGCCTCGTGAGGTTACGGTGTCCGAGTGCCTTGGTCGGCGGGACGGCCGGATGCCTCTGTGAGGTTCGGTGTCCGAGTGCTCGTTTAACGTCGTAGCTAGAACGGTGCCTTGGTCGGCGAGGACGACCGGATGCCTCCGTGAGGTTCTAGTGTCCGATCGCCTTGGTGGCGGGGCGACCGGATGCCTCTGTGAGGTTACGGTGTCCGAGTGCCTTGGTCGGCGGGACGACCGGATGCCTCTGTGAGGTTGGTGTCCGAGTGCTCGTTTAACGTCGTGGCGGGCGTGAGTGCTTGTTTACCGTCGTAGCCGGGCGTGAGTGCTCGTTCACCGTCGTGGCCGGGCGTGAGTGCTTGTTTACCGTCGTGGCTGGGCGTGAGTGCTCGTTTGCCGTCGTAGGCGGGCGTGGGGCATCCTTCTCGAGTCCTCGTCGGGCGAGGGTAGCCGCGAGAGGAATGGCGCCGTCTATCCCACATGTATACCCCATCCGCGGTGTGGGACTGGGAGGATGGCGGCGCGCGTTTACTGCGTTGGTTTGAGCGCGCCGTGCTCGTGGAGCTAATAGCGGGTAGTCAGAGTGGGTCTGGGAGGTCCCCAAGGGGACCCTTCAAGCGGACGGTCCCGAGTAGGGTGTCTGGCCCGGTGTGGGGCGACCCATAAAAACCTTTCTTTACTCAATCCGTATGGACTCTAGGTTGTCCGCCACCCGAGCACAGTGGCCGTCGCTCATTGATGAGCTCCCGGGAGAGTGTGAAGTATGGTCTCGGGCGCGAGTAGAGGTGATTAGGCCGTCGGCGACCTAGCAGAGGGCCCACCGTGGGGCTCACCTCATACCCGCCTTTGCTCAAGTTTTTCTTTGGGCGGCTTTATACCCATCTGGTGGGGTAGGCCTTTTGAACCCACTCCTCGGCTGGGCCTGGCGCAAGCCACAAAGCTTTGCGTCTTGGGGCGCGGCCCGATGTGGCTTCTCGCCGCCGAGCAACTGTTAGGCCTAAAGCGGAGACCGAGAGGTTCTGGGACACGTTGTTCGGGCGGCGTCTTTATGGCCCTTCGCTGACAAGGCGAGGATTAAAAGCGGAGTGGTATTAGGCCCCGAGTTACGGTGGCGCGACAGACGAGGGTGGTCGCGACGCCGCTTGACGGGCGCTGCTTGGCGGCGTTCGTTAAATCCTCTATCATCGCCCGTTGGGTGCTTTGAGTGGTCACGTTTTCTTGCCCTTCGTCTCGCCTCAAAACAAGAAGAGCACGGAGAGCTAAGGAAAGAAAACTGACCTTTCTTTCTCACCTTCGATCGTCTCCCACTGAAGATGTCGTGGCGGAGTGCTCCGCGAAGACGGCCGTCGCTTCGGCTTAGTGAAGAAGGGCTTCCTCACGCCGCAGACCTTTCCATTTGTAGGGTGCCGGCCAGGCTATCACCCCGCGCATGGCGGCGAGATCGTGGTGCCCGCCTCGTTCTTGGCGCGGCTTTGGCTCGCCATTGCACCCGTTCGTCCGGGGCTGTTGTTTCATTACAAGGTGGAGGTGCACCATCTCAACCTAATGGGGTCCTCCACATCGCCATCTTCATCACGTTGTCGAAGCCTTCTTGGGGATCGAGCCGCTGGGCCTTGTGGAGGCACTTCTTCCGTGCAAGGCTCGGAAGGACAAAGCCGTCGGGCCTTGCGGCGCCTCTGGGTGGCTGGCCCTCGGCTTCGCCCGGTCGAGCACGGAGTACACGGAGGTGAAGCGCCCTCGTCTAACAAGGGTGGCGTTCGAATGGCTCTACGTTGAAACGTCGGCGGCAGCGCCCGCGTTTCCGGAGAGCTTCCCATGGCGGGCGGTGGGCTGGGCGCCAAAAGAGGGAGAAGAACAAGCGGCCCCGATCGTGGAGCGGTCGGGGCTCAAAGGCGAGGGCTCACGGGGGCGTGGTTGTGCGCGCCTTCATGGGGATCGCGTGCAACCACTTGTGCCTGAGCCGCACTATTCGCTATCTTGGGCCGTCCGGCCGGGCGAGATGGCGAACCCGAGCTGGCCGCGTCGAGGTGGAGGCTCGGGTGGCGGCCGTTCTGGCAGCGGCCATGCTGGCCGCGGATGGCCACCGGAGCCATTCTCGCGCTTTTCCGCGAATCTGTAGCCGGTGAAATTCCTTCGCCTCTCTTTCTCTGTCGCCGCGCTTGACCGACATTCCCGCATCCTCTCGGGGCTCATGGGGATGTCTTCCCAGCGCCCGCTCGGGGATAAGGAAGCGCGAGGCGCCCGGCGAGGACGCGGGTGACTCCTCCCGCAAGAAGCGGAAGGAGGAAAGGAGGAGGAAGAAAAAGAACGCTAGCGTGGCGAAAGCCTTGTGGCGAGATGTGTCGAGACCACCGCCGTGGGGCGACTTCCATCGACAATGGCGGGAGTGCCTCGGCCACCCCTATGGTGGGTTTTTCGACCGCCGATGGCGGCGGCGGCGTGGACTCGGCGGCGGCATCACGGGCCCGTGGCCACGGATCCTCGGTGGGGTGATCTTGCGCTTGCGGTCGTCGCGGCGTCTCGGTGGAGGTGGCCGAGGAAGCGACCGGCCGACGACTGCCTGGCGGGGGCGGCAAAGAGGCGCGCGTGCCACGCACCCTTCGGCCTTGTAAGTGTATTATTATTTTATTTTTGGAGCATTTTTCTTTTTGGCAAAGCCGCCGAGCGACTCTTGCATCTTTGCAACGTCGGCGCCTATCTTTGGGGTGATCGTGGGCGTGCCACATCGGCCCGCAAATGCTGGCGCCGGTGATTTGATGACCCGGTTGGGTCGGCGAAGGTCGCGGCGTCGGCGTCGGCGCGATGCGCCTTCGAGGACAGAGCCCCACCCGAGGTCGTGCGAAGAAGAACTTCCGCGCCTCGGCGGGACCCCTCCGGACGGCGTGATCGTCGTTTGGGATGAGACAACGGCGTTGCGGTGATCGCGCCCGATCGTGGCGGGCCGGCGACGAGGTGCCGACCCCGTCCCGGGAGAGTGCCGACCGATGCCCTCGGCGCAAGTCGCCGAGGATTTCTGAAGGTTGACCTCGTCACCCTTGCCCATAGTGCTTTGGGCGGGTGGCGTCCCGCCCGAGCAGGCGGCGGAGGCGCGCCGGGTGTAATTCTGGGTCGGGCATCATGGGTGAGGCGGAGGAGAGCGAGTGGGCCACCCTTCGCAAAGGCGCTTGGCGCGCCGGCCGAGATAGGCGATCCGTGAAGGTCTAGCCCTTGCTCAAGTCTTCCACCGTATTGGATATGATGGTCGAGGAGTCCAACGGTCGCGCAGGTAGGTCGGTAGAAAAAGTTACGATTCGTTGCACATTTTGATAGTTCTTCGTGCGACTAACGGAGTGTCCATATTTTTGCGACACTTGCGGGATCGCCGTGCGTCGGTCGAGCTCTGCGGCCTCAAGCGATCGTGGTAAGCACGGATGGAGAGTGCGATCAGTGCGCCTTGAGTGCGCCTAGCCGAGAGGCCTGCGCATTAGGCGGTCGGGGCGGTGGTGATCGCCAAGGATTTGAAGAGGCCACAAGGCCCTTCATGATGGCGCCTAGGAGCCAAGGCTTTGAGGGCGAAAATGGCGGGCCGAGTCCTCACGACGGAGGTCACCGAGGCCAAGGATGCCGCTGCTGCCGCGGAGGATCGCGCAGACGCAGTAACACGTCTGCGACCGAGCGGAACAAGGCTCGAGGGGACGCCGCCGAGTTCGCTCCGAAGAGCGCGATCGCTCGAAGGAGGCGGCCGTGAAGACTTCATCTGGCGCAAGTCGGAAGTCGCAATCGACCAACTCGCGGCGGTAAGTGTCTCAATTCTTCAATTAAGTTTGGGGGTCACGACCACGGGCGAACTTATCCAAAATCTCCGCAATCGCAGAGGCGCAGAAGAATCTGGCGTCGCCGTGGAGGCGCAGAGAACGGCCGCCGCCCGTGGCGTGGCGATCGTGGCCCGGGCGAGGCCCGGCGGCGTTGAAGGTTCTTGAGGACGGTCGGGCGAGATGAGCGCCGAGTGGAGGCCCTCCGCAAGGCGGGCGGAGGTCTGCGACCGCATCCTTGGGCCGGGCAGCCCGAGTGCCCTTGCCTCGGCCCGCCTCGAGTGCAAACCGTAGAAGAGGCGGTGGTCACCGTGGCTGGCTTGAGCTTCATCGGCGCCGGTCAACACCATCTCGTACTACGACGGCATCGACCTCGCGGTGGTGGGGCGCGGCGTGGCGGGAACCGGATCGACGAGGAGATCGATCGGTTCGAGCTCTTGGTTGAGCCGCGCCCGGAGATCGCCACCGCATCCGCCGCAGCCGCCTTCGAGAAGCGAGCACCAACTCTCGCCTCCACGGTCGCCTGTCAAGAAGAGTAGAAAAAGTTAGCTTTATCCTTCTTAAATTGTAAAGACCGTTATTTAAACAATCTTGAAATTATCAAGTCCCGAAATCGTCCCTCGTCCTTTTTCGTATTTAGGATGAGCGTTTGGCGACCATAGCCCTAAGGACCGCAGGGCCACTTGTGCGTGGGTCGGGTTGTTTTGGGAGGAGCGAGGTGGATTGGAGACTTGGCTATCACGGTTAGGCGCACTTGTGAGGATAGGAGTGTTCTAGACCGGCCAGGATCTTTCCACTCGGGCACTTCCTTCTTCCGCAGTGCTGCTTTAGCAACCGTAGCGGCCGGGCGAGGCCGTAACACTTGGGTTGAGAGGGTTACTGCTCGGGATGGACCTCATGACCACGGGTCCGCGTGCCCTCATAAGCGCGTGGGATAGCTGAGTTCGTGCGGGGGAGGAGTGTTCCCTGCCGACCCAAAGGTCACTCCACTCGGGTACTTCCTTCTTCCGCGAAGTGTTAGCAACCATAGCCGCTGGGGCGTAGGCTGTAGCACTTGGGTCAAAGGAGTTACCGCTTCGGGAAGGACCTTGTGGTCGATTGGGTCATCAACCCGCGCAAGTGCCGACCGGGAGCGACTGAATCAGGCGCGAAGGCGGCCCGAGTCATCGCCACGGCGACCAGGTGCTCGGAAGGAAGAAGGTAAAGAGCATGCTAGGAAGAGGAAAAGAGTTTAGGGATAGAATCGCCTTAACTTTTCAATGTTCGAGCATTAGGAGGATCGACCATCGGCGTCCTTGAGTCGGAAGGTGCGGTCGGAGAACTTCCACGACGGTGAAAGGACCTCCCGGGGGCGTCGGCTTGTGCTTATCTTTGGTTATCGGACTGACGCAGAACCAAGTCGCCAAATACCAAGGATCGATCCTCGAACTTGGCGGTGTGGTAGCGCGCGAGGCTTGTTGATATCCGGCCGACCGCAGACGGCCACGTCGCGCGCCTCGTCGGTGGTCGATGGCGTCTTGTTGCGGCGAGCCCCGAGCCTCATCGAAGGCTTGCAATCTCGGGAGCCGTATTCGGTCGATGGGCAAAGCGGCTTCGGCGCGAACACCATAAAGAAGGGTGTGAACCGGTGCGCCCGGCTCGGCGTGGTCCGCAGACTCGAGCACGGAGGCGGCTCGGCTACCAGCCGCTGCGGCGCTCGAGCCGATCGAAGATCCGCGGCTTGAGTCCTTGAAGGACCATGCCGTTAGTGCGCTCGACCGGCCGTTAGTCCGCGGATGGGCTCTGCGCCCAATCGACACGGATGTTGAAGTCGTCCACGAGAACTCGAGAATTCCTTCCCGTGAACTGTGTTCGTTGCCGGTGATGATGGAGTTTGGGACTCCAAACCTAAAAGCGATGTCGCGGAAGAAGATGGCGCTTGTGCCGACGTGGCGCTCACGGCCGCTTGGCCTCTATCCACTTGGTGAACTTGTCTACCGCGACGAGTAGGTGGGTGAAGCCCCGGCGCTTTCTGAAAGGTTCGACCAAATCGAGTCCCAGACGGCAAAAGGCCACGTGATGGGGATCGTCTCAAAGCTTGGGTTGGCGGATGTGTCCGCCGAGCAAAGAACGGCATCCTTCACGGTGCGTCACGATATGCTCGGCGTCGACACGTGATTGGCGATGAAAACCTTGTCGAAAGGCCTTTCCACAAGAGATCGGGTGCTGCGTGGTGACCGCAGACTCCACCGTGTATGTCGTCCAAAGAATTGTTTTCCTTGGTCGGTCAAGATACATTTTGGAGGACCGGAGGGACTCCTTTGTAGAGGTGCAGGCGTCGGGGCGAAGATTTTGCCGCGGGCGGCGCCGGGCCTCGGTCGGTCGGGAAGTGACCCGTCCGTCAAGCGGTCGATGTAGGGCCTCCTCGATCGGACTCAAGTGCTAGCACACCGCGGGCGATCCGCCAAGTCTTCGCCCGACCGTGCGTCGGTCCGGCGGCCGTCTTTGGATTGGTCGGTGGCCGCCACCGCCGAGTCGGTGGGCGATGGGCCGCAGGAGGTCAGAGACGAAGATCCCGGGCGGGACAGGCTCTCTGCTGGAGGCAAGATTGGCCAGGTGATCGGCCTCGCCATTGTAGCGTCGGTAGCTATGGTGAAGCTCGAAACCCTTGAAGCGCTCCTCGAGCCGGCGTACTTCTCGACGATCTGCGGCCATGCGGCGTCTCGGGGCTCGCGACCTTCATGACTTGGTCGACGACAAGCTTGGAGTCCCGTGGGCGTGAGCCGCCGAGCACCGAGGTCGGCGATCCGAGACCGTTGACGAGCCTCGTACTCGGCAATGTTGTTGGTCGCGTCGAAGAGCAACCTAATGGCGTATTGAAGCCTGTTCCCGAGTGGGGAGATGATGACGACTCCCGCGCCCGCGCCATTCTTGGTGTAAGACCCGTCGAAGTACATTGTCGATGACGGGTCTTCGACCACTTTAGTGGTGCACAGGCTTGGTCCACTCGGCGACGAAGTCGGCGAGCTGCGACTTGATCGCCGTCAGGGGCGTATATTATGCCATGGCCGCTAAGCTCGGCGCCCATTTGGCTATCCTTCACGAGGCATCGCGATTGTGGATGATCTCGCCTAGTGGGGCGTGGTCACCACGGTGATGGCGTGTTGATCGAAGTAGTGAGCGAGTTTCCTCTTTGCGATGAGCACCGCGTAGAGTAACTTCGCACTGTGGTGCCGAGTCTTGGACTCGGAAAGTACCTCGATGAAGTAGACCGGTCGTTGTACCTTGAGCTCACGGCCTTCTTCGCGCCGCTCCACCACGAGGGCCGCGCCGCGACTTGGGTAGTGGCGGCGATGTAGAGAGGCGGCGTTCACCTTGCCGGGCGACAGGCTCGGCGGCGAGGACAGAAGGCCTTCAAGCGGGTGAGGGCCTCCCGAGCCTCGGTGTCAAGCGAAGCGGTCGGATTTCTTGGCGACCTATAGAGCGGCATTCGCGTTCGCGAGGCGAGACACGAAGCGGCTCAAAGCCGCGGGCATCCGGTCGACCTCTGGACCCCTTTGAGGTTCTTGGCCGGGCCCATCCTCGCGATCGCCGAGATCTTCTCTGATTGGCCTCGATGCCTCGCTCGAGACGATGAAGCCTAAGAGCTTTCCTTTGGGGACCCGAAGACGCACTTCTGGGTTGAGCTTTATGCGAAACCGTCGAAGGTTCGCGAAAGTCTCTTCTAGGTCGGCGATAAGGTCGTCGACCTTTACGGTCTTTACGACAATATCGTCGACATATGCCTCAACGTTGCGGCCGATCCGGTCATTGAAGCACGTTTGCATACATCGGCGGTATGTAGCGCCCGCGTTCTTGGTAGAAGGGCATTGTGACATAGCGAGCAGGCGAGCGGAGTGATGAAGGAAGTCGCGGTGGTCGGACTCCTTTAGCGCAATCGGTGGTAGCCCGAGTAGGCATCCGAGAAGGAAAGAGACTCGCACCCGGTGGAGTCGATGACTTGGTCGATCGAGGTAAGGGAATAGGTCCTTGGGGCATGCTTTGTTGAGACTCGTATAGTCAACACACATTCTCCATTGCCCGTTCTTCTTTTTACAAGTCTGGGTTGGCTAGCCACTCGGGGTGGCGTACCTCTTTCTGAACCTGCGCCAAGAGTTTGGCGATCTCCTCCTATAACCTGCGCCTTTCCTCGTCGAGCGGCGCGGCGTTGGGCGGCGGCTTTGAGCACGGTCGGACGCTCAAGGAGTGCTCGGCGACCTCCTTTGGAATGCGGCATGTCGGAGGACCTCCATGCGAAGACATCTTTGTTAGTGCGGAGGAAGTCGACGGCGCGCTTTCCTATTTGGCGGGGCGTGGCTCCGACCCGCGCGGTCTTGGTCGGATCACGAGGATCGACCGTGACCTCCTTCGTGTCCTCGGCGGATTTGAAGGATCCCGCCCGATTTGTTTCTTGGATTCGAGGGCGGACTCGCGGCTTCCTTCCCGAGCTTGTTGAGTTCGCAGAGCAACGACCGCTGAGGCGAGCTTCGCGTTGCCCGCCGCTTCGCGATTGAAGGCAAGTTGGAAGGGCGATGCCGCGGTGATGACTCCATGCGGTCGGGCATCTTCACTTGAGGTAGGCGTGGCGGGGATCGCCATGAACTTGGCGTAGCATGGCCTCCCGGGATGGCGTGGTAGGCGCGGGAAATCCACGACCTCGAAGGTGAGGTCTCGGTGCGGAAGTTTCCGGCTCCCGAAGGTGACGGGCGGTCGACTGCCGGCGGATGGGCTTCTTGGCGGGATGACGCCATGGAAAGGTGCCTTGCTTGGCGGAGGCTTGAGCGCGGACCCCATAGCGTCGAGCGTCTCAACGTAGAGGATGTTAAGGCGCGCCCCGTCCATCGGCACCTTCGTGGGCGCCGTTCGACGACGGTGACCACCGGGCCGGTACCTTCCGGTGTGGGGCGCGATCGGGTGATCGGTCCGATCAAAGGTGATCGGAACTCCGACCACCGAAGATATTGGGGGCGCCGGCGTGGCGGTGTGGACCTCGCGATAGCGAGCTTGAGTCGGCGCTTGTCGGCGTAGCAAGCCGGTCCTCCGAAGATCATGAGGCGGCCGTCGGGCTCGGGAACTCGTCGTCGCCTTCTTCTCCGCCGTTCGCGGGGCGCGGCGAGCTTCTTTCCTTGCTCGCGGCGTGGTGGGGCGCTAGAGATAGCGCCTCGGGACTTGCGATCCGGTACTTGTGCTTGACGGAGAACCCATGGTTCGGGCATGGGCCGTCCATCAATTTCTCGAAGTGGTGGGGCAGCGGTCGGCGCGCTGCTTTGCTTGGCGAGGCGGTCGGCCGTGGCGACCACTGGTCTCACGGATCGCTTCCCGTCCGCTTCCGCTTGTCGGCGGTCGGGAGAGACCCGTTTGGGCGCCGGGCTCTGCTGGGCCTTTCCTCCTTCGAAAATAGCCCCTACGGCCTCCTCGCGCGGGCGTGGTTGAAATGGCGATGTCGAGGAGTTCCTTGGTGGTCTGGGCTTGAGGCGGCCCGGCTTGTGCACCAAGGCCTTGCGAGGAGGTGCCGTAGATGAAGGCTCCCACGACATCGGCGTCGGAGATGTCGGGAGCTCGTTGCTTTGGCGGGAAAACCGCCGGATGTAGTCGGAGGTTTCCACAGGCTTCAGCTTGCGACCGCCCCTTCAGTCGAGGAGTTTCGAGCGCTTGTAAGTGCCACGAAGTTACCGACGAAGAGATTCTTCAAGTCGGCCCGCCTCGACAGTTTTGGCGGCGGTACTCGAGCCGAGCTCGGCCGAGTCCGCGAGTAGATGGGAAGTCTTGGATGATGAAGAGATCATCTGTCGCTCCCCGACCGACATGCGAGCCGGTAATCTTGAGCCGGACACGGGTTGGTGGCCCGTGTACTTGGCAATGTTGGTAGGCGCCGGAATCGGCGGAAATCCGCTGGCGGATCCGCAGCAAAAAGCCGTGGTCGGACCATCGGGCTCGGGCTGCGATGAGTGGCGCTCACCATCCGTAACACGTGAGTGGCGGCGTCCTCGCCATCTTTCTTCGCGCCTCGAGGTGGCGCGGATGTCGTAAACATTACCGAGGCGGCGCGCGCCGAGTGCGTGAGGCTGGGGTGGTGCGGTCTTGGCGCGCCCAATGGCTCCGCCATGCGTGACTGGGCCAGTGGCGGAAATAGCGCGGTGTGGTAGGGCCGGAGGCTGCATGTCTTTGCGGCGCGCGCTCCACCACCCCGAAAGGTTACGGTAGGTAGCTCGGCCTCCGGGTTTGCGGGCTCGGAAGGCCTCGGGCGATTGCGGCCGCGACCCACGTTTTGGCTCGCGTGAGGAAAAAGCGGGCGCCGGATTACGCCCCCTTGTGGTGCTCTTGGCGCGCGCGCGCGTCTGCGTCGCCCGGCACTTGCGCGGGCTCGGGTTAAATCTGCTCGAGTCGGCTGGAGCGGTCGAGCTCGACCGCCGCTCCTCGGCTCTCGCGTTGCCGTTGGAGCTCGGTGCGAGCACGAGCGCGTTCGCCTTCGCTTCGCCACACGGTATTCCCCCTCCACGTGCCTCGGTCGCGCCGGACGGGGACCGTCGTAACAGCGGTGGCTACGACCAAATCGGCCGTGCCCGCCACGTTGCACTCGCGAGTCCGCTGCTGGCGGGATACTCGCGTCGGAGCTGGGCCGTGGTGGAAGAGTCTTCCAAAGAACTTCGTGGGCGGAGGTTGGCATGTAGCCCGCCATCGCCACCGATCGCGAGCCTACGAGGGTGACATGGTCACCGCCCGGGCCTCTGGAGTTTCGCCGACCGCGGCGGAGCACTCCTCGGGTTCCGCCGGGGCTGCGGGCGCCTGCCGGAGCTTAGCGGCCGCCGGAGAGGGCGCCCAAGCTCTCGGCGGCGCTGTCTTCCGAGACGGCGGGGGCGAGCGTGAGCCCTCCCGTCGGGGTGACGGCGGTCGAGGGAGCCGGCGGATCCGGTTCCCAGCGCGATCATGCCGTCGCGATGGGTGGATGCCATCGGGAGATAAGCGGAATCCGGAGATGGTGATGAAGACGCGCGAAGTCCCTACAGCGCATGCCAACCGGCGTTCGGGAGCGCCGGCAAGTAAAATTTGTAAGTCTAGGGGTCGCGCGTTCCACTCCACGAATGGTTAGACTTCGTGAGTCCAAGATGTATCTTGGTTGGTGAAGGTCCCTACTCGATTCGTGTGTGGTGGTGTTGTATTACTCTTGAGTACGGATAGTGCACAAAGTTTTACAAGCGAGAATGCCAATGGCTTAGCGAGAGGAGTTTGATAGCGCTCTCTCCCTTTCTTGTTCTTGCTCGTTGTCTTTGAATCGTTTAGCCCTGCCTCCTTTTATACAGAAGGAAGGGGCAGGTTACATCGAGAGTTAGGAGGAAAAGCGAGGCGACCTACGCTAGGAGCTCGGTCCTTCGTCCCGTGGGTGAGTCGCCACCCGTCTTGCCCATGCTGGGTTGGTAGCCTTGGTGGTCAGGGAGGTTAGGTATTTCCCGGGAAGTAGCGTACTTGCCCTCTGTGATCCTTGCGAATGCTGACGTCGAGGTGCGTGACGCTGGTGCTGCCTCGGGAGGGAGCGTGCGCTCGTGCTGTACGTGACCGGTTGATGGGGCTGGAAGCTTTGTCTTCTGATCACGGATCTTCTTGGGAAGAGCCACCGCCTCGTATAGTCGCTCGATTGACTTTATCCGAAGTGCGTGGCGGTAGGTCGTGAGGACTTGACACGCGGCACTCGGCGTTCACCACCTTGGTTTGGTTGGAGTCGGAGATCCCGCCCGCCAAGAGGGTCGGGATCATTGTCTGTCGGATTCGCTTCCTGGCGGTCGAGCGGATGCCTTTCGCGATCTCGCAGTGAATCGGTCGTGGCGGGCGGTGCGGCTGTTAGTGGAGATATGCTTGAGGCTGCTGGCTCGTTGCTTCGGGCTGTTGGGGTATCCTTTTTATTAGTATTCGTCAATTACAGTATGGTTCGTCGATGCAATTCGGCTCTATTTGGTATTCTCGCAATCTTCATGCCTAACAACAAGCAAGCACCAACTATTAGTTAACTAGTATAGTGCCTGTGCTAACGCTACGACGACAGTACACCCGCTTATCAATTAAATGAGAAGATAAGTATGAATACAACACTTAATAATAAAAGAGAAATTTAGAATTTTAAATGAATTTAGAAAGAAAACGGAACTAAATGGAGGTCGAATGGGCGAAAACGGGCTCCCAAAAGATTCTAAATCAAGAAAGAGAAAGAAATTTTTTTTCTTCTGATTTTAGATTATTTTTTTTGCGGCTTCCACAGAGAGCAGGCGTGGTCTCGGGCTTGGCCAGCGTAAGGGAGGAAGGCGGGGTGGTCGGCGGTCGCGATGGGTCGGCATTGGTGTGGTGAAATCGCGGACCGGCGCTGCGAGGAGAGTCACGGTTGCGGTAAATTTCACGGGAAAGATGACGGTGATGGCTTGGTTACCTTCAAAATCCGCGATCTTTACAAGAGGAGCACTTGGGATTTACGCAATGCGATGGGGTGGAGGAGAGCTCTCCGGCTTTTATAGCCCCGAAATAAGCATATTTATGGAAACCATAATTTAGTATCAAATCAGATTGGGATGAAATTTTGGTAATAGAGCACAAGATTTGGGGAATTAACACATAGATGGAAAGAGGAGATTTGGTGCGGGATTGATGAAACTTTGGAGCTTCTTTCTTGCTTTAACGGAGGAGGAAGAGAAGAAGCTTTTACAGTCTGGTCTGCACTAGAAGAAGCTACAATTGGGTTGCCTTCATTTTTTAAATATAGAAGGATTTTGAAAAGATATCACATTAGGTTAAAAATTCTAGAAAAATTCTCAAAAAAACTTTCGATTATTTTGTACTTAATAAAATTATTTTCAAAAAAAAATAAATTATAAATTTGCCGAGGCACGACGGCGCGTAGTCGCCGTCGCCGATCTCGAATCTCGCCAAGATCGCAAAGCCACCGATGGCGATCGTGGAGCTATTGCGGACCTCGTTCTCCGTGTGCGCCCCATCTCCCGGTTTCCTTTTCCCAAAGACGTAATGTATGGTCCTTTTCTTTTCCAGGACGTTTGTCTCCTTTTCCTTGATTCCAAGACGTTTGTTTCCTTTTTCTTGTTGATGCTGGAGGTGAGGGAAGGTCTGTTGTGGGCCACAGGGATGATTTTGGAAAAATATGGAAAAATAAACTGGGCTCGCCGACCGCTAGATCCGCAAGAAAAAAAAAGATAAAAATTAAACAGTGCTCGCCGGCCGCTGGTTCCGTGAGAAAAAATTGAAAAAAATTAAGCAGCACTCACAGACCGTTGGTTCCTTTGATAAAAAATGAAAATAAAAATTCAGCGCTCTCCGTGCGTTGAAATTAGGCTCTATGGGGCTAGATCCGTAAAAAAGTATCGAGAAGGGTCATATTCAGAAAAAAAAAACGATCACAATGCTAGGACAATAAAAAATTCAAGTCTTGTTTCCTTGCATGCGGATCCTCCCTGTTTATTTCCTTGTTTGATTCGCCCTCCTTCCAAATATGTAGTACGTACAATTTTGACCAGTAAAAAATTCAAGTCTAGTTTCCTTGCATGCGGATCCTCCTTATTTATTTTCTTGTTTGATTCGCTCTCCTTCTAAATATGTAGGTGGGGGAGGTCTGTTGTGGGCCACAGGGATGATTAGACACACTAAATAATGGCCATCGGATGTGGGTGAGTAAAGCTGAGGAAAGATCTGAGAGGTTAATTTTGATGGAGGTAAGTTTCTGGAGACGTTTCGCTGAGTGCACGAATCTCTAGTGGGATGCACTATTTGGGGTGGACATAGAAAAAAATGTTTACGTGCATTATAAAAGAGTATAGATATATATATTTCTCCTGTAA
This sequence comes from Otatea glauca, assembly GCA_036346275.1. Taxonomy (NCBI): domain Eukaryota; kingdom Viridiplantae; phylum Streptophyta; class Magnoliopsida; order Poales; family Poaceae; genus Otatea; species Otatea glauca. The sequence goes on from CM070721.1 coordinate 61,600,626, forward strand.
ATATTGTGAAGATTGGTTAAAGAAAAGATTTATCAGTTGATATTTGATACGGCTTAGTAATCTTTTCTAGTTAATTAAGACATTGAACCGAAAAGTAATGAACATATGCATAACCGCATCAGATAGTCAAAGTTTCAAAATTTTGACTACATATATGTTCGAAATGACAATTATTCTGACTAGATAAAGTATATATTTAGAAACAAAATTTGAAAGTTAGAATGATTCCTGTTTAGAAACGGAGGTAGCACTACACAAGTCGATCGGTTCTGAATCCAATAGCGTGGTTCGGCGGCTCTCTTTTTGGTCGCCGGCCGTTTTTTCTTTTTCCTGCTGGCTGCATTGCATCAGTGCGTGGCATGCCATGCCGGGCGGCTCGTGCGCTGTTCGGGGGTCAAACTGATCGAGCGAAACGACGAAGACGGCACGGCACGACACGACGCTGCCACCGCGCCGCTCGTGGCGCGTGGCCGCGCGCGCGCTCAAAGCCGGGTGTTGCGTCGGGCTGCTGCACGCCATCGACCTGCGCGCGATGTCGGCAAGCGAGTGCCGTCGCTTTCGTCTGGCCTGCTGGTCTCTGCCTAGCCAGTTGATGCCGTGTCGGGAGCAACTTTACCAAAGCCTTGTTGCTTTCGTTTTCTGTTATATAGTGATCGATCGATTTGGTAGATTTGCAATTAAGGATGAGCAGCGATGTTTCCCGTGGAAAGGAAAAAGGGAAAGAAAAAGGAGAGAAAGGTTTGGCGCTGTCACCGTTGAATGCTCCACATACATGACGCATCATGCACACATGTATATATCTTGTTAAGATCACTCTTAACAAAAATACAAAGGATCTGTTTAGTTTGCTTCCAACCGTTATTCATGCTTGTCTTATCAAATTTTGATAGCGTTGATTAAATTTGACAAGCATTTATTTTGCTACTAAATTTTGGTAAGATTCCCTTCTATCTTAATTCTCTAGTTTATTTTTTGTCAATCTTTATCCAAAACATTAACACGCAATTTGGTGACCAAATTTTGGCAATGCTAAATTTTAGTAAGACAAATTTATCATTAAACCAAACAAGCCTAAAGTTGTACCGGTCTGATCAGGTTGCTTGGGTCACGGAAGACAGAACCAGCGAGCTAGCTGATTGTCGGACTCGGATCGACCAAAGCCACCTTGATCAGAACACCGAATTAGCTCAGTGCTCATAATAAGTTCAGTGATTTATGAACCAGGAAAGAGAAGAAAGAAATGTTGGTAGAATGGAGGAGTTGGCTCGACTTGTTCGGCCACGGTGAGTGAATGAAGTACTTGCCCCCACACGGTTGCCCAGCTAGTCATGCCACGTTGCCACTGATGTACCACTACCGCTCTACTCATCGTATCATGTTGACAATGTTCAGATAAAATACTAGATTTACTAATTCTTAGTTGTCTAAGATTTTTTATCTCTCAATTATCTAAAATTATATAAGACTAAGTCTAAAATTATAGTGCTAAGTAATGTGAAATTTTAATACGACTATACTTCATTTTTCAATTATATTTATTTTTATATTTATAGAGTTCACCTAGGTTTACTTTATTTTTATCTAGATTAGAAATTTGTTTTTATTTTTTATTTTGTAGGGGTTCAGATTTATTTACTTTTGTCTAGGTTAGAATTTTTTTATTTATTTTTGTATTTAGAAGATGTGAGTGGTGAGTAAACATAGTAGTCATCATTGTAGTCATCGAATATAAATCCTATCACTCAAAAGGATGACTGAGGTCGAAAAAAATAATAATCAAACAATCTATCCATAGACAACCTATTAAATAATCCATCAACGATCATCGCAATAAAGAGAATATCTCCATAGACGATTTTTATTGCCTTTTTCTTCCATTCTTTTAGATTGACACGTAGAGACGCTCACAATTCAGCGAGGATTGGGTAGGTGAGAGCCAGGCAGAAACTAGTAGCTTTTTTTTTTCGGAAACTGTAGTTTACAGTTGCCCTTCGTGCGCTCATGCTCCAAAAGTAGACACGTGTCCCTTAATCGGAAATTCTAGTTTCGCACATCACGAGCGGAGCCCCAGGCATAATCCATTCGGCTTCCTATTCCTTTGTTTTTTAAAACAGTTTCTTTTCTCTCTCATTTTCTTTTTCTTCTTTCGGTGTATTCCCTTCGATCTGTTTTTTGAATTTTTCAATTTAAAATATTTTGCATGGGAATTTTCGATTTTATTTTATTTATATAATTTTTCAAGTTGAATTTTCAATTAAATCTTTTTTGAACTGAAAGTTTTTTGAATCAAAACTTTTCGAATCGAAAGTTTTAGGAGTTGAAACTTTCTAATTTGAAATTATTTTATTTAAAACATTTTGAGTAAAAAACTTTTTTTTTGAAAATTTTCGAGTTGAAACTCTCCGTGTTGAAGCTTTCTAATTTGAGAATTTCTGATTTATTTTTTTAAGTTGAAACTTTCTAATTTGAAATTATTTGATATAAATTTTTTCGAGTTGAAAGTTTTTGAATTGAAACTTTCTAATCCGTAACTTCTGAGCTGAAACTTTCTAACTTTTAATTGAAATATTTCAGAGTTAAAACTTTTCAGTACGAAACTTTCTAATTTAAAATTTTTTGAAATGAAATTTTTCGTTTTGAGTTTTTGGTTGGAAATTTTCGAGTTGAATTTTTAGTTGAAACTTTTTGAACCCAAAGTTTTTGAATCGAAACTTTTTAAATCAAAAGCCTTTTCAATTGAAAATTTTCTAAGTTGAAACTTTTCGATTATAATTTTTTTCGAGTAGAAACTTTCTAATTTGAAAATTTTGATTTAAAACATTTCCGAGTGACACGGTTGCTTGCTTGCTCTTTTCGCTCGCTCCTTCTCTGTGCGTGAACTCTGGCTCGCTCGTTCTATGCGTGTGAACAGCTTTGAGGGGTTGGACCAACTCGGAGGAACGTATCATGCTCTGGCCGGCTGGTCCCAACCGCACGAAAGGCACGATGCAAGCGACCGTAAAATAGACTTTTTTTTAATCTAGCTGTTAGTTCGTGTAATCGAATGATGATTAGATCAGCTCCCCCTCCTCTCTCGTTTGTCATGCTACTTTCTCTCTGCCAAAAAGACAACGCAGTTATGTGCTCGATGTGGTACACCGTGAAAACGCCGTAGAATACTTGTCAAGGTTGGCGTAGAAACGAGTTCCAAGCAAGTGATGAGCACCAAAAAAAAAAAAAAAAACAAAGCAGCACCGACGGCGACCACAGACTAAAACCTGACAAAATCTATTCATGATTCGATAGAACACATTGAACTGTACTACTCACAAGAAATCTAAACAAACTAACAAAAACAAGCCACGAGTCCACAGCGTACGTAATGGCCGGTCAATCGACCCGGTCCATCCAACGCACCTAGAAGTTAGTGTTCCTGTGTACCGGCAGGAAGGTACTAATTAAAACCACCATTAGTTAATTAAATCCCTGCCTATCTTTCTGTGCGGTACGTGAGTGATCAACACAAAATTACTAATCCAAACAGGATCCAAGGCTGCATCAGTTGATCAACACAAAATTAGCTTACGCAGCGCTGCATCTGTTGATTTCGGTAGATCCAAGGCGCGGGGTAAGGGCCGATGCTATAGCTGACGTCGTCGTTGTCGCCTCACAGATGCATGCGCCGTGCTCGAGCTTTGCTCCGCACCGCCCGGTCCGGCCCGGCTGAATGCTCCAATATCCCTTGGATTTACTGTGTGTCCAGGTAATATATATATATATATATATATATATATATATATATATATATATATATATATATATATATATATATATATATATATATATATATATATATATATATATATAGGAAAATGATTCCATACTTACGGTGTACGTCTCACCTCTAATATACCGTTTAAATGATGTTGTTATATCTCTTTATCCTTTTGAGTATACTCTAATACTGATTATAAGATACTCCAAAGTGAATTTCATGAAAGTCTACCATTTATAGCATAATTTGTTTATATATTCGTTTTACCTATGGAAAAAGGTATGTAGCAAAAAAATAAAGTGATCTGATGAAATTTTTTCAACCATGTCGCATTTGAGTATATTAGAATTATTATTGGAATATACTGAAAGTGATAAAGGTGTATAAAGCGTTCATTTAAGTGGTATATTACAGGTGGGAGTATGTACTCCTAGGAGTACGGAAAAGGCTTCCTATATATATATATATATATTAAAGAGATGTTAAAAATAACTAAACTATCTCTAATTATTATTTCTAAGTATTGTATTTAATACATATATGTAGAGAATATTAAATAATCTAGATATTTATTAGGAGCATAACGGAAAACAATACACTAATTTTTTATTGGAATGTGGAATATGCCCTATATTTAGAAACAAAATCATTTAAAAACGTTGGTAAGCTGGAATAAAGAGTAGTACTCCATCCATGTAAGTTTATAAGACTTATTTTTGAATGGTCTTGTTTATAAATATATTATGTATTTCGTATTCCAATGAAAAATTAGTGTGATATTATCTCTATACCCTCAATAAATAACCATCTTTATTTTATATTCTTTACCTGTATGATGCTTAGCGATAATAACTAATGATAACTTAGCCATTTTTAATACATCTTTTTAGTTTATGTATAAGGAGAAAAAGTACGCCTTACGGAATTAGGCGAAGGGAATATCGTTTATTGGTCCAGTTCGGATCCCGGAGCACATGAGTGTCCCAAAAGCTTTTCGCTATTCGTGTTCTCGTGACCAGACAGACTTTCACGGGCCTTGTTGAATTCTGCTCCACATGTTGCGTACTGCTCCTCGACGCTTCTGTATCGAGATTGGTTCGTACGTTGACCCCGTTGCTCACTGACACTGAGCTTAGCAGTAGCAGCACATCTTTTTTTCCTGAGACTGAGAGCAATCTCGTGTAAGCTTCAGACTTTACATGGGCCACCTGGCCTTAAAGCCGAAAAGCCATCGCAACTGCAGAAGCCGTGTAGTGTTTGTAGTACAGTTCAACTGGGCCTGATGCTTCTTGCCCATAAAAAAGGATTCTCGACGAAGCATTACTACTACTTCAATGGGCCTCGGTTTTGACGGACCGGAAGGCCGAAACCCTCACTTGGTAAACAAGTAAGGAAGTGCTCGAAAACCGGCGGCGCCGTCGAGACTCCCGCCGCCGCACGGAGGCGAGAGAGAATCGGAGAAGACGGGATGGCGACGACGAGGCGTCACGCGCTCCAGCTCCTCGCGCGCGCGCTGTCTCCTTCTCTCCCTCCTCCTCCGTGCCGTCGCCCTCAGGTTACCACGAATCCCACTCGTGGCAAATCTGTAGTTCAACTGTTCCTCTCCTGTCGCTGAGCGGCAGTTGCTTTTTCGGTGTAGGAGGTCACCGCGCCGAGTGGTTGGCGATTCAGGGGCGCATCGGTGGGTTTCTTCTCGAGCGACGCGGCTGGGGCTGCGGCTGCGCCGCAGGGCAGTTCGAAGCCAGTGGCCGCGCCGGGTTCGGATGGCGGCGGCGAAGGGGGCGGGCGGTCTGGGAAGTCGGAGCAAACTGACTCTGGGAAGCCTGTCCGAGGAGGGGTGAGCTGCTTCAGATGCCTTATTAGAAGCTTTGCAACGCGGTGCGGGTTCTGAATGCGAACAACTGAAATATACGCGTTGCCAAAACGTGAAACCGAGAGATTTAGGAGCAGTGATGTTCTGAAATAAGCGCCTGTAATGGGTCATTTTAGTGTGTGAAACTTTGTGACGACTAACGAGTAGCTCTCAAATGATTCTGTTGCTTCCTTTCAGCCTGTCTCGTGGTTGAGTTTTCTTCTGCTTCTTGTGACTGGAGGAGGAATCATAGTGTACTATGACAAGGAAAAGAAGCGTCACATTGAAGGTAGAGTACTATGGTGAGTTAGTGTATTACTATGTTCTGTGGATCTTTCATATATGTCGTTTGTGATCATGTTACAATTCACGCTAGTGTTTTATTAGTACTACTAAGAGAAATTCTGATGCCGTTCTTCTCGTACCAATCCAGATAGGAAGTTGGTATCTATAGCAGTTACAGATGTTTACAAGAGATTGGATAATCCCAGGCAGCTCAGGGTTGCTAAGTTTGACAGGAATTTAAACAATGATATGTGACACTATGACAGAAATATATCAACTACAGATATGTTAATTTATGGAATAGTATCGTCTTTTGTTTCTTTGAGTAAAATGTGAAAAGACGAAGTTACAAAGCAACCTTTGTTTTTGTGCTTTATGTGCAGATGAATCAATATATTGTTTTGGTTGGCTTTCAGTATGTTCTTTCTAGATGTCATTACTCCTTACCTGAGAATCAGTATTTGTAGTTGCTACTCACTAGATTTGTAAATGGTTGTATGGTATGATGTGTATGTGCAGATAGTGACACATACCAAACATAATATGCCATTGATGTCTGAGGTGCTGGATGTTGGTATGTTTTGCTGTTCCCATGGTACCTTTTTTTTGACATGATCCTTCCCTTAATTAAAAAATTGATGCACTTATCAAACATGTGTGGACCAATACTACTCATTTCTTTTTAAACATTAATGGAAGTGCCATCCATGTGCTATGTAGAAGATAAAGCAATCTGTTATGATCAACCTCTTATCCCTTCTTTTTCAGAGTTGAAGAACAAAACAAGTTCGGTTAAACAAGGGCAATCAGCAGGCACTGCTGCTATTGGTGGTCCATTCGCTCTTCTAAATCATGATGGGAAACCTGTCACTGAAAAGGATTTCTTGGGTAAATGGACACTTCTATATTTTGGGTTCACACACTGCCCTGATATTTGTCCAGATGAACTCCAGAAGATGGCTGCTGCTATTGATAAAATCAGTATGTCATTTTAATCTTGCTTTGAGTAGAACTGTTGTGTACTGAACTGTTTATAAATCATGCTATATCTGCTTTTCATCAAGCTGATGGTCTTTTTGAACTTGTTGGGCAATGAAGTGGTATAGTAATCACTAATAACCACCAAAAGCTGGCTTTATTTTTTTCACTATATTTATGACAAGAGTATACTATTACACATATAAATTGCATTTATTAGTTGACACAGGGGATGGCAGAAGGAATTTCTATACCAGTGTTAAATTATACTGATGATCACTAGAGTTCTGATTTGAATTGGTTGCTTCTGGTTTTGCCCTCGCTGACTCCCAACCCCACTAAATTTGAAGAGAATAAACCATCTCAACCATGTCAGGTCGGATGATTAGCCTGGGAATATGTAGAAACCCAAGCAACATTAGGATATTATTGCTTTGTTTATTTTAATTCCATGAAAACTTTCACTTAGCTCTAGTGTAATGGATGATATGGCATAGGGAAGTTTCAAGACAAAATTTACTGCAGTTAAAAATTACAAAAGAGACAGCATATAAAATAGAACTGCGATAAGAGATGTAAATACCTTTTTTTGTTTATTCAATTTTTGGGGGTTCTTTCCCCGTGAATATCATCGTAAAAGTTTTGCTTTGATTTTTTTCAGAGGGAAGGGCAAAACTAGAAATTGTGCCAGTATTCATCACAGTTGATCCTGAAAGAGACACTGTTGAGCAAGTGCATGATTATGTTAAGGGTATGTAATTGACCCACCCTTTTGCAAACTTCCTGGTGGTGGTCCCCCTTTGCTAAACTTTTCTGGCAGTGGAGGATGGTTCATTTCACCAAATTCATTAATTTGTTTTTCTGCATGCATTAGCATCTATATATGTATCCTTCTTGTCATTTTTTCAAAGAAAAATGTATGCATGTTGTTATATGCTGAGGTTGCTGCATCTCTTCATTTGATTTTCACTTATGTTGTCTCACTTGTCTGTTTGGCAGAGTTCCATCAAGATCTCATTGGACTAACTGGTACCTCAGATGAGATAAGGCAGGTTGCTCGTGCTTATCGAGTTTACTATATGAAGACAGAGGTGGATGGTTCTGACTACCTTGTTGATCATTCAATTGTAATGTATGTAAAAATTTTTACCAATTTTTTATTGTTTGATTTCTTTCCTTGATTTTAATCTTGTCTGTGGTTTTGCAATAGGTTGGAACTATATCGATAGAAACATCATTTTGTTGTATGAAACAAGGAAACCAAAAGTAGAAAGACCTTTATTAGAAGCACTACAATTAGGTTGTTCTTGCTTGTGCCAATTCTTGAACTAAAATGCCTGATCTACCAGCTTGCCCTGTTTGTGGTGGACTTGCCCGGCATACAACATGCTTTTTTTTTATCAGTAGTAACATGGCCAACTGCCATTAATTAATGACAATGCCAAGCCAGACCAATCAAGCAGGCAATAACAGCATTTATTGGATGCTCCCATGTGACATCCAATATACTCTGTGACAGCTGATATATGCACCAAGTTGACCATTCTCATGATTATGAGTTGTCAGGCTAGGTTGCTACACCTGTTGATTTCTGTAGCTGTCTCCATTAGTGAGTTCTGCATTTTCTTTAACTGTTAACAGTTAACTGTAATGGGATGAACCAAGTTATTGACCATTATTCAATTTTAGATTACATATTGAGAGGTCAATAATCATGTATAGTAAATACGTATTTTTACATGTTCACCTGAAAAGTTCTTATCCTCAAATTGGTATTTTCAAGGCCTGTCCATCACAAAATGTCAATGAGCACTGTTGACTTAGTGAAATACATGTAATGAGTCATAACAGGCAATATCTTGAGGTAGCAAGTTGGTAGATTCGATACTTACTTCAGATTCGTTTATGCTGATGCTTATCTATTTTCAGGTACTTGATGAACCCGAAAATGGAGTTTGTTAAATTTTTTGGCAAGAACTATGATGCAGATTCCCTTGCTGATGGCATCATTAAAGAAATTCGAGAGCACAAGAGTAGTTGAAATTCTGCGCTTCATTTGGACTCGGCACAGTGTTCAGGGATTATTCTTAAATAAACAAACCTCAGCGATGCTATCGACTAGCTATTGTTAGTTCGTTCTGAAATGTTAGGCGCTTAGGATATCCGTATCTTGAGGCGTTCTGTTTTCGCAGATTTTGGTGCACGGTTTGCTATTTGAGAACTTTAAGATACTATACTTTATTATGTGGCCTGATGAACTCTGGGGCTTGGTGGCCGAAAACCCGCGGATATTGAGTAATTCTGGCTTCTTTCCAGGAAATGAACTTTGCTAACTAACCTGAAAGCCCGGGATTTTTGTTAGATCATGAAAAATGCCTGGGGCTAGTCATCATCATTATGATCACGATTCATGAGAAATCCTCAGGTCGACTCCAGTCTACCTTGGTGAGAAATCCACAACATATGATTGTTTTCAATTCTGTTTCCCTACATGACTGTTCAGTAACACTAGTCAAATGCTCAGTTCAAATGTTCACACGGAAATTGTTGAATACCACGGTAGATATGTTCCTCCGGCGTGCCGTCTCTGCTACCGTGCTTCAACTTTGCAATTTTTTTCCTTGTCTGGGTGCACAAATTCAAGTCAAACCACTCGGGTGGCTGGTAGCAACTCTTGGCACTCTGCAAGATTGCGGGGAGTTCATGACGTGTCTATGTGCTCAGCTCGAGCCGATCACTTTTTTAAGTCCCTCGCGCCTTTTTTTTTCTCTTATCTAGTACCCTTCCAAATCTAGCTCTTGCCTCACCGTGGAAGTTATCTATCGCGCACGCCGGCCACGGCAGGCCCTTCCGCCCTCCTCTATTGTGGCAGGCCCTCCTCTACTAAGGGAGACCGCTGCCCGGCTGTGGCACACTGCCGCTCTTGCCCCCGGCGTCAATGCTCCGGCGTCCCCGACAGGTTGGCCTGCTCCCGTGCTCGCGCCTAGCAGTCGTGCTCGCCAGTTGCCGCCGCATAGGGAGCGTGGCTCCCGCCCTCTTTGGGCACGGTAGACGACGTCTACCGTACCTTTCGTGATAGAGAAATATATTAGATTTGTAATTTTGCTCAGGAGTTACTACTAGTTTGAAGAAAAAAAGTTACGAGAGCTAGAAAAGTGATGTTGCGTCTAACATCAGATGTCTACATTTCGTCGCAGGACTTTGTCAGAAGTCTGAACTGACTCGGAGTTGCGCACTTGTTTGCAACTGGAAGACTAATCGGCCGGCTGGCCGGGCCAGTGTAAGAAAGAAATATTTGTTTCTTTGCTAGACATTTGCTCTGACCTCTCAGTCGTAATTGTGTGGTCTTCTTCCATGGAGTTGCTATAATGCTATCAACTACTGCCTACAGGAGGAAAGAAAAACTACGGGAGAATAGTAGATGCATTCCGGTTTAAAAGGAAAGGAAATACAAAGAAAATGCAACACTATTGTCTGTAAAAAAAATTTCAACTTACACCTATAGTCTGAAGAAGCGATAATTTACCGCTTGCACTCTCAACTCACTGCACATAAGTTGAAATTTACCGCATGGTCATCAAATCTCAGGTGGTAAGATATACTTATCTTGCTAAAACATAAGGCTTAGTTAAAAACGCAGGAATTTTGCCTCGGGAATTGAACTATTTTTTTAGAATTCCTGTGATGATGTTTGGAACACATGGATTTTAGGGGAATTTTGTAGAAAACGGTATAAACCCTACAATAACCATACGAAATTCTTGTATACCAAACAAGACTTGAAACTTGAAAGTGTAGTGGAAAACTGCAAACTTTCGATAGCGAACTTTTAGAACTCAAAAACAGAAATTAAAAGGGATTGCCTATTGATAGGTTGTCTAATATTTTTTTTCAATCTCAGTTACTTTTTTAGCCTACTATGTTTTACCCACTCCTCACCTCTACAAAATATAAAAACATAAATAATTTTTTTCCTAACCTAGACAAAAAAATAAAGTAAATATAGGTGGATTTCTACAAAATATAAAAAAAACAATTCTAATCTAGACAAAAATAAAGTAAATCTAGGCGAACTCTGCAAATACAAAATAAATAAAACTAAAAATTACACTGGAGTGGTACTAAAATTGCACATTACTTAGTAATGTAATTTTAGACTTTGTCTAGTACAATTTTAAGTGATCGAGAGATAAAAAAAATTAGAGAGCCGAGAATTAGTAAACCCGAAATTAAAAAGTACAGATACCATTGCTGAATCTTCTCTAAAAAATAGTCCTTTCATAAAGCAAAGCCTAGTAAGCCACGGTTCCAGACTTCCAGTCACATTTCACACACACGTCACACCTACCAAATAAAAAGCACGACCTGTCTTTGCTTGCGTCCTCACAGGAAAGCGGGGAGAGAAAAAGCAATGGTGATGCGGATGCCAACGACGGCGGCCGTGGTGCTGGCGGTGGTGAGCTTGCTGGCGGCGCGCGGGACGGCGCAGTCGCCGAACCCGCCGAGTTGCGCGGCGAAGCTGGTCCCGTGCGGGCAGTACATGAACGGGACGGACACGCCTCCGGACACCTGCTGCACGCCGCTCAGGGAGGCCGTGAAGAACGACCTGAAGTGCCTCTGCGACCTCTACGCCTCGCCGGAGATCTTCAAGGCCTTCAACATCAACCTCACCGACGCCCTCCGCCTCTCCAAGCGATGCGGGCTCAGCGACACCACCAGCAACTGCCCCGGTAAAACTCACTCTCTCTTACTCTCTTCTTTTCTTCTCTTTTTTTTTTCTACTGCACAAAATGTCTTTCTTTTCCTTTCAGATGTGATTTTCCAACATCCATTTGAGTATAATTAGAGCTGGTAAAGCAAAGCATATTTGGTTATCAATATCCGATTTACTGTCATACTGTCATATTTAGTGACCAATCTGTGTAAGAATAAGTTAGATGTAAGTAAGCAGCAACACAAGGCAGGTCCAAATGTGCAAAGGCATAGTTTTTACCGGCGTACTTGCGTTTGCGCGTTTGTTGTGTGTAGCGTAGGGAAGTTGGTCTTGCATTTCTGTCGCCATCAAGTCATCAGACACACAAAAAAAAACGTGGAATATTGGACCGAGCTCCATGATCTTGGAAGCTTGGAGGCATCCGGAATTCCAGATGCCTTCGGCTTCCGCAGCCTGTGTCGTGGTAAACTTAGTTTAATCTAGCGATGTAAGCGTGTCAGGTTATGCCTTGGCCTTGGGTATATATGAATAATGTTAGGCAAATAGATGTTCCAGCCTTATCTTGGATAAATTATTGTAGCCATTTAGGTTGCGTTTGGGATAATGTTTACAAATCAATTCAGAAATATCTAGTTTGACCCGACAAAATAGAGCCATGAAGATTAATCTGCAATTTTGTTAAGCACTTTTTGTGCTGTGCTTGCTTCTACTGCATAGCATTTCTCCAAATTCAACCTTGAAAATCACATAGGCAAGCCTTGCACTTTGGTACCTCATGTGCTGTATTTATTCAACTGTCCCTCTTTTATTGTTCGACTTTGGCAATAGCCAGCCTTTTCTTCAGATAATTTCAATGCATATCTTTCTTTGATTTGCTGATAAGTGTCCTGCAAATTCAATTTACAGGCAATTCTCCTACGAAGTCTCCTCCAGGTAATATATGCTTTCCATGCTTTCCGAAGAGTAGTATGCATGGCTAAACTATATAATTTGCTTTGTTGTGTGATATCTTATTAAATGAAGCTTCTGGGCTGAACAAAGTTGAACAAAGATAATGTCTGGTATTGTTGTGGTGGCAAATTGATACAAGTCATAGCAGTTAGTTCGGTAGAAATAAATCACTCTATTTGTGTTTGATGTGAACTTAGGACTGGGACATGGGTCCATGAGGAAAAAATTACTTTTTTCTTTTTAAAATAAAGGGATATGAGAACAGTTAGGACTCACTTCAGAGTCACTAAAGCATTCATGCCCACTTATCTTCAAAGAAATAGACGGATAAATCTCTGTACGTTTTCAATAGTGTGCATTGTGTGACTGCTTAACAGAGAGTGAAGCACAGTCAAATGGGCTAATAAATGAAAAGTGAAAACACACAAACGTGCATTAGACAGTCTTGAAGTTCTTCTGTATATGGTCCCAAGGATTGCTATGGACAGCAATGTAGCACAGTCATTTTGCAGATTGGATCACTCCTGTATGTTTATATACATTTGAAAAACGTTTATGGTGTAGAAACCAGTACTGGCCGCTAAGACCGATAATAAATGCATTACAAAGTAGGAATTAGAATTGTCTGCCCGAATTTATTTAAAGTTCTGTCTTTAAGGCTGCAAACTCAAACCAACCAACAACTTGTGCACTCTGTGTGAATCGTACCCTCTACTAATCCTGGAAGGATTCCTTGCCTCTCCTTGTTTTGAGCCGTTGGGTGAGCCGGCTCGGCTCGCGGTTCGAGCCGAGCCTGCCGAAAAAAATTACATCCAGGTCCTTTTCTGAAAAAAAAATTACATCCAGGTTCTTTTTTCGGAAAAAATACGGTTAGGTCCTTTTTTTTCGGAAAAAAATACGGTTAGGTCCTTTATCCGAAAAAAGAATATATATTACGTCTAGGTCCTTATGCGTTTTTAAGGCTTGTGCTTGGGTCCTTTTACCAAAAAAACGGAATTACGATTAGGTCCTTTTCGGAAAAAAAACTGTTCAGGTCCCTTTTTTTTGGAAAAAATATACATCGCATTTAGGTCTTTGTTGCGTTTTTCTAGCATTACGTTTAAGCCCTTTTGCGGAAAACACAAAATCCTTTTTAGGTCCTTTTTGCGCGTTTTCTCGATTTACTCGCGTGTGGAGCGTCGATCACGCGTTTTCTCGATTTGCTCGCGTAGAGAGCGGCGTCCGAGGCGTGGCACGCCGCGTATAAGTTTCTAGTTAGTATTATCATTGGAGGAAGCCCATCAATGTTTCGTAGGAACAGTTTGTATTAAATTGGCATGCTATTAACAATCTCTAAGACTGCCTTACAGAGCGATGTGCATTCTCACTGATGTTGTTTCTATGATGAGTTTGGTGTTCAGGAACGATTAATGTTGGGTGTATAAGCTCTACTCCAGTCATTCTGTCAATGTACCTCAAAGAAATGGGTTTGTCATGAAGAAAATTTCTGCCTTGATTCAAAATAAAGAAATCATAATTCTGCACTGAAATTGGCAAAATTCCATATCCAGATTCAACGAAAACTTTTCTACACAGAAAAAAGCAAGTTGGGGTTTTGTTGAGTTGCTTTTTTTTTAGCATGGTTAATATACTTCTCCGTCCATATAGGTAGTTTCCAATGATGCTGTTTAGTCTCAGTGGATTAGCTGTACACACATGGCAACTGAAGCTTGATCTTCAAATAGGAACTGGCCCTTGTTTAAGCCTCGTGTAAGTTTGGAACAATACCAAAGCAGCATTTTTTACCTAACAATCATCTTCTCTTGATTGCAGGTTCTCCATCAGGTGGCAGCAGTGTCCGTCGTCGTACTATCTCAGCCGGTTTCTCAGGGTTGATGAGTTTGTGCCTAATTTTGTGGTCTGTATTGGCATAAGAATTCAACATGCTAGAGATGTTTTTTCTTATCCTACATTAGATGATTTGTACCTATGATATCTTTGTTGGCGATGTAATCACTGCGTATTTCATTAGCATTTGTTTTTACTGTGTATTGGTGTCAGTCAATAGACTTACGTCTGTGTGTCAGAGTTTCCCCACTGCTTTCTTCATTGTGCTGTATTTAGAACTGAGATGTCTGTTGATTCTTATCATCTACTCCTTCCATCTAAATTTATAAAACGTATTTTTTGAAAGGTTATATCTATAAATATAGGACGTATTTCATATTTCAATACAAAATTAATGTACTCCACTTCCAGCGCGGCGGCCAGTTCCTCCTCCATGGCCATCTCCTCCGCATCCGGTTCCTCCGAGCACACATCTTCGTCGAGCTCACCTCCCACCTTGCCTCCTGCATCGTCCAACTCCATCCTCCCCGGCGCCTTCGCCACCACTGGCTCCGGAGCCTCTGCTTTCTTCATCTCCTTGGGCTTCTCCTTGGCCGCTCCGCGCTGGCGCTTGCGCATCTCGACGCGCGACATCTCACGGTCGATCTCGGCCTCTGCGTCGGCCTCGTCCTCCCCTGCGACGGCTGATTTGGCCGGTTGTGGGGAAGGGAGGACGAACAAGAGCTCCTAGGTGGGGCGTTGTCGCGGCGGATGCCCAGCGGCAGAGGAGGAGAGGGCTGGCGGCGGGGGAAGAAAGTGGCCCGCGGTGGTGGGGGTGGGAGGAAGAAGAAGAGCCTAGGGGCAAAAATGTCATAGAGTGGCATATATCAAAACAAACATGTTTTAGAGTGGCAGTAGAAATGCCAAGTTTTGGAGGCGTCATATTCCGATCTAATTTTGCCTTAAAACCAAACCTGACTGCTTTCATAGGTAGAAAACAAAAATGACAAGGCAGCCATATCGCTCGGTATACTCAGCATCCCCTGCGCTGAAGCTGCAGTTGCCGCAGGTCTCGAGGAGGAAGGGGAGGAGTCCGGGAAGGAGAGGGGGCGAATGGCCGGCGAGCGGCGGAGCTCCGGCGAGTGCCGGCTTCGGCGAGGGAGGTGTTCTTGCGACTTACGAATCGTATACCAGCTGGGGGTCTTCCGTGGTCGTTCGATATGGGCTATGCGGCCCAGATTGAAGCGCGTACGGGGGTGGGAAGGGATTTTGCTGAGACACCATTGAATCCTTCGTATTACAACGTTTTTCCGTTTATACATTACAAATTGGACTGGGCAGAAAGATCGCGATCATAGCCGATTAGTCAGATGCAAGGTTTAAAATCTTCTTCTGGTTGACGTCTCCAAGGTGGTCGGAATCCGAAATTTTATAAAGACCTTAGAATTTCAAACGAAATACAAAAATAAAAATTCAAACCGAGATTTCCAAGATTTTGGCGAAATTTTTTAAATTTCGTCTGAAATTTCAACCGAACGAAAAATAGTTCAAACGATATCAAAAAATTTTGAAATTGTTTTTGGATGATCCTAACACATCACTAATGTTCTTATCAAAATTTTAGATGATTATCAAGCTTGAGGAATTTTTAAAAATTCTGACAGTGGTACTGTCCCGATAAATGACTGACCGGCAAATTTGAACCAAATAAAAAACAGAACAAACCACGTTATGCAATTTTTAAAATTTTTGTGGATGGTCCTTATATATCAATAATATTTCTATAAAATTCTCAGATGATGAACAACCTTCATAAATTTTTAAAAATTCTGACAGTGTTATTGACCTGATAAAAGCCCTACCGACAAATTTCAACTGAATGAAAAATAGTTCAAACCAAGTTAGAAAATTTTGAATTTTTTTGTATGGTCATGATACATCAAAAATATTTTCATAAAACTTTAAGATAATGATCAAACTTAAGAATTTTCAAAAATTCTGGCAGTGCTACGTCGTGATAAAAGCCTGATGATCAATACATATATTTGCTTTAGTAATAAGAAAAAGGTTTAGAATTTTTGAAATTTTAAAAAAAGGGTGATAAGGAAATTCTTAAGATCTCATAAAATTTTTAAATCACGATCACACTGTAGTGAATCTATAAAATTCTTACAAGTGCACTGTACCATTTATTTTCTTTCTGTTTTTGATTTTTTAAATATAACAAATAAAGTTTAATGCTTACATAAATTTGACTGAGCAAACAAAAATATTTAAAATTTTTATAGAATGGTACTAAGGCAATTCTTAAGCTCTCATAAAAATTTTGGATCCTGATCACACTCAACCAAATTTATAAAATTCTGACAAGGTTACTGTCCTAATTATGTTCATTCTGTTTTTTATTTTCTAAAAACAAATGAAGTTCAATTATTTTGAAAAAAATTCTATATAATACTACACTACTAGATATAATACCATAATTTTTTTAGATCATGATCAAGCTTGTATAATTTTATAAATATCTTACAGTGTTTCTGTCGAAATCTTAAAACTATCAAAAATTTGGTTTCTCAACAAATTTTTATGGAAAATAAGCTTGTACAATTTTATAAAAATATGACAGTGTTTCTGCTGAAATTTTAAAACGTATCAAAAATTCGGTTTCTCAACAAATTTTATATGGAAGATGACTTTCTTAAGTGTTATTGGACCAAATCCGGTCAAAAAAAAGTCAAAAAACCCGAGATTTCGGCTAGATTTGGTGAAATATCGTCGAATTTTCCAAGATTACTGTAACAATTTAATTTTTTCATACCCGACCGAGATTTTCGAAATTTCATCGGTTTTTCAATCCTTGGTTGGGTGTGTGTGAGCGGTTGGACAACTATTCACAACGCAGATCGAGGAGAATAGTCCCTATTTGGACATCTTCCGACTATGTAGTTTCTGGATTTTTCAAGAATCAGACGGGTGATAGCTTGTGATTGTATGTACAAATCTGTTTTTAATTGTGAGAGAAGTTTCTTAGAGAATTCAGAATATATTCTTGAAGAATAAGAAGTTATCATCCATCTGTTTCTTAGGGAATTCAGAATCTACACAATTAAAAGCTATCCCAAACATGCCATAAGCCCATAATCAGGGTGGGTATATTTCCTAACAGACCCTGGTGTTACGCCATATTTTGACGAATTGAATCACGCTCATCTACCGTTGGATCGATCATAGGCGGCCATGATTGAACCAAGAGGTAATGGCGAGGGGAACTTTACATAAGGCTATCTCCAACAGCGTTTCCTAAATCTGGATCTCTATATCCACATATACAGAATTCCCTAAAAAGATTCCTTCCCTATATCTCTTCCCTCTCCAACAACATTCCCTATATCTCACTCTCTGTTTTCTCTCTCCTATATTATAATGATATTTCATAACCGCCATATGAGCCATGTTTTTTTTCTGAAATAATTTGATCGGCTATTTTTAATTGCGGGAATTTAAAATTTGAAATTTATTCTAACGGTCAACGTAACGGCTATATTGCAATGGCTATACTATAACGGCTATATTGTAACGGCTATATTTTTAGGCTATATATACATAGCCATTTGCAATTTCAAACCTTGCCCATTTCTGAATGTTCACTGTCTAGCATATCTCAATGAGTCCTCAGAACTTAGTTCAGCATTTTCTCTCAGAAGACTCATCGTCGGATGACGACGATGAATCTCTTATTACAGTAGTATACCTAGCACAGGAGCAAGATGAGAGTGTGAATGCTCGACGCCATGGAGGTTCTATTTTTGGCCATCAATACGTACATCGCAATAGAGAGGAAGGGCATGCTAGGCTGTACGGAGACTATTTCGTTGATCCTCCGGTCTACGGCCCAACCTTCTTTCGCCGCAGGTTTATGATGAGAAATATTTTAATTCCTTGCATTTTTGGTTGATCATCTTGTCTCGACTCATTCTTATTTTAGTGCGAGTTTAGAATGAGTCGTTTTCTATTTCTTCGCATATTGCATGCTATAGAAGCCCATGATGATTATTTTGTTCAAAAAGGAATTGTCTTTGGAATTCTCGGGTTATCTTCTTTCTTCAAGGTAATCTGCAGATTCGGATGATAGCTTATGGAGTACCAAAGAGATGCTATTGATGATTGTCTACGGATTGCGAAAGTAATCGCCATAGAGAGTCTTAAAGGTTTGTGCGAGCTATCATTGTCCTCTTTGGAGACGAGTATTTGAGATCTCCAAATGAGAATGATACTGCTAGATTACTTGCAATCGGTGAGGAAAGAGGTTTTCCTGGAATGTTTGGAAGCATAGATTGCATGCACTGGAGGTGGAAAAATTGCCCTACAGTATGGCAAGGATTGTATACTGGGCATGCACACAAGCCAACAATAATTCTAGAAGCCGTTGCTTCACAAGATCTATGGATTTGGCATGCCTTTTTTGGTTTACCAGGATCTCACAATGATATTAATGTTCTTCACCGTTCCCCTCTCTTCGCAAAGCTAGCAAAAGGACAAGCGCCGGAAGTGAGTTATATTATCAATGGTCACAATTACACAACGGGGTACTATCTTGCGGATGGGATATATCCTGCATGGGCAACATTTGTGAAGACAATACCAGCTCCCCAAGGGAATAGGAAGAAATATTTCGCCCAAGCTCAAGAGACAGCTAGGAAGGATGTGGAACGAGCCTTTGGAGTTCTGCAATCGCGTTTTGCAATTGTTCGAGGTCCAGCACGTTTCTGGGATCAACAAACACTAAGAGATATCATGACAGCATGTGTCATCATGCATAACATGATAGTTGAAGATGAGCGGGACGGAGGACCACTTGACTACAATTACGAAGGAATGGGAGAAACAGCCAGATGTCACATGAACATACACTGAACTCTCGAGTTTATTCAAACTCATCGTTCCATTCGAATAGGAAACTCACCACCACTTCAAGACGATCTAGTGGAGCACTTATGGCAAAGTTATGGAGGGGTGTAATTTAGTAGTGTTTTAATTATGTACTAACTTATATGTTATATATGTTGTAATAGGAATCTTTAAATGAAGAAGTTTATGACTCCGTGACCTACTAATCTTATTGTATATGGAAATCTTATTGTATATTGAAATCTTATTCATATGACCTACATTGATCCTACTTGTGTTTTCAAAAGGTTTTATCAAAATATCACATTTAGGGGGAGTCAAGTTTGCTACATGTGCAAATTTTGTCCGTGTTTCTTCTATATGTTTTCTTGAAAAGGTTCATCAAAAATGTCTTATAACCAGTTAGAATTAAATTTCTCATAATTCTTTGTCCAAAAGTTTTTACTTCTACGCCGGACCACTTGAATTCTTTGTCCAGAAGTTTTTACTTCTACGCCGGACCACTTGAATTCTTTGTCCAGAAGTTTTTACTTCTACGCCGGACCTCTTGGACTAGTCCTGCGTGGACAAGACTTGAATCCTATGTGTGCGGCGGACCACCTTGAATTGGTCCGGCACGAACTAGGTTTAATCACTAAGTAGTCCGGCGCGAACTAGGTTGAATTGCTAGGTAGTCCGGCGCGAACTAGGTTGAATTGCTAGGTAGTCCGGCGCAAAGGACAAAACCTCGGTCCGCAGCACTTGTTTGAACCATTCTTTTTCTTTCCTGTCAAAATCTAAACCTTAGGTTTTGGGCAACTCTGTTTTTGCTTACATTGGAATTTCTTCTTGTTCAGGTTTTCTTTTTCTAGTCTGTTTTTTCTCTTGATGTAAAACAACTTGTTTGAGTAGAAATGCAAACCAAGCAGGCTGCAGAAAGCTCATTGGAACCAAGTGCTCAGTGCTCACCAAATTGAATACCAGCTAATAGCTCGGTAAAATACTTAGTGGTTTTCAAAGTTCATAATAATTGTATGATGAAAGAGACTTATCTGTCTGACACCGTTTTTCATGTCAGGGATCTACCTCTTATCTAAGTTCAAAAAAAAAATAGTTCTTTTGGATTAACAAGGCACTTTCTTAGCATCATTCATATTTGAATGTGCTTATGACTTATGAGTTTATATCCTCTCTGAGTTAAGTTTTTATCTATTGCATCATTCATATTCATAAGTGTGGCGCAAAAGCTCAGTTCACGCCGGACCACTTCGAAGTAGTCCAGCGCAAAAGCTCAGTTCACGCCGGAACACTTCGAAGTAGTCCAAAATAAAAGCTCGATTCACGCGGACTAGTTAGCGATACTAGTCGATTCACGCGGACCATTGAGAAATTCACGAAATTCTGAAATTAATTAGAAGAATGACATGATTTCACATAAAGATGTATGAATGACATCTCTACATTTCGAGCGAAATTTTTCTTGGTTCAACAACTCGATTGAAATTTACAGAGTAATGTATGAGTCATATTTGGAAGCCAGTCATAAGCATTAAGTAAGTTTCCTCTGCATGAAGTCATGAACTCTTATCGCTTCTCTTCAAAAGAACAAAGATCATGTCCAAACAGAGCGACCAAAATCTTTGAATGAGTAATTTAGGTATCGAAACTAAACACAATTATAAGATCAATTAGTCACCTACAAGAGTAACAAGGATGTAGTCATGTATTTTCTCCAATAATTGTAGTTTATACATCACAAAAGATGTAGCAGAGATAGTCATGAAAATATCACAAACTCACGATCGAGGACAAATGAATGACTTCAAGCAAAAGAAACCACATTGGTTCAACTCGACCTATTGCATCTTCTAGCTATTATGTCGCTCTGCAAGCTCATGTAGTCTTGTTTTTGTGGTTCGGTCAGTTGACTTAGATCAATGCTCATAATTCTCTCCTCCTCGACCATTTTCTTGAATTCAAGTTCATTTTTTTGAATTCAAGCCTCTCTTCTCTTGCTCAATCTTCACTTTTTCTTGTGCAATCCTCTCTTGTTCTTGTGCATCTGATCGTTCATATCGCTCATCTTTTTCCTTTCTTTCATAATCTCAAGTTCTCTCTTTCCTTTCTAAAATTTTCTAATGCTTCCATGTAAAGATTGATGTTGGAGCAACTTCTTTACCTCGGCGTAATCGTTCTTTCATTGCTTTATGCCCAATTGGTCTATTTAAGTGATCATTTTACGCACTTGGATGGTCCTCATCAAGATGAATTGCATTGGAGCTAACAGATGGAAGATCCGGACTTCCACTACTTGATGTCTTTTGCGTCTTCTGAGATAACCGAGCACACCACTTAGGATGGTGTTGCAAAACATTCCAACAATGCAAGAACACAAATGATCGCCCTTCTTCCTCCTGGTACAAAGTTTTAGCTTGCATAATCTGTACCAACACACAAACAACAATATAAGCAAACTATCTACAAATAGGAAATGTGTATAGATTATGGACCAACCTTGTCCTGCTCAGTTAACCCACTTTGATTTCGACGCTCAATCCGATCATGACACCCACAAAACTTGTTCACTGCTTCTTGAATAACAGACCATCGATGTGTAAGCGAAGTCTGTGAACGATCTGAGGTGAAAGTCTTGTTCTCATGGAAGTAGTCATGTATTCTTCTCCAATAAGTGGCACAGGATTGTTGGTTCCCCTGTATTGCATCGATACTAACGTTAAGCCATGCGGAGACCAACAAAGTGTCTTCCTTCTCAGAGAATTTTTTTGATCTTCTATTGTTTGGTCTTATTTGGGGACTATCCGTATGCACTGGAGATGGTTGCGAACCAATTGGGCTTTCCTGTGGAGACGGTTCAGAACCATCCCAATTGAATGCATCCCCTCCCTCACTCAACAAGTTAATATAGAAGCCATCCATAATTTCTCTTCTGCCAACAACAAAATTTCTCAAGTTAACAAAAAACATTACAATATCTTAACAAGTCTTACCTAGTATTAACAACATCCATCAGCATTACAATATCCGAACAAGTCTTAACTAGTCTTAACAACATCCATCAACATTACAATATATGAACAAGTCTTAACATTAAAATATTAATACATGACTAGAACACTCCTGAATCATCACTATCAATGTCGATACCCTCATCTTCACAATACTGACTGTCATCACGTTTACCCTCGTCATCGCTTGTATAGTCGAAAGGAAGACACAACTCATGGTCTACATCCTCTTGAGCTCTACTTCATCTCTTTGCATCAGTTCATGTGGATGTATGGCAACTGCTCTAAGTCTGCAGACTATAGCTTCGATGTCAATCACAAAGCTATTGAGTTCATTGCCACATTGACATGCGTTAGGAGTAAAATTGTCTTTTGCAATTCATTAAGGTCGGATCGATGCACTCTATTTGTTTTATTGTCCATGCCAAGCCTTTCTTGAGTTTCTCCTTATCATTGTCCATCTACATGTATTACAAGTTTGTAATGATTAGTGAAAGGACTTTTCTACCACACATAATAGCGAGCACTTAATGAGTACTGACACATAATTCAACACTTCTAAATTCTAAACAGTCCATCATTATCAAGAACAGGACCATCTTTGTCTGGTTATGCTAAGTGGCTGGCTAATGTCTCTTTTGCTAAGTGGGGTAAAAGATGCAAAGCTTTCTACAAGGCATGTAAATATTCTTACTAGATAACAAATGTGATTGTCAGAACAGACAGTCTGGTAAAAAAGAACATGAATATGAAATTCTTACTAGATAATACATGCAGATGGTGATGGAAAATAGGTCCTAGAAAACAATACTGATCAACCACTTGGCAGCGTTGACGACGAGACCATGTTATCCCTGTTCATCACCCAAAGCTTTTACTTGATATGGATTCTACTGGAAAAATGTGTTATTTCTTCCTGTCCGGTGAAATGTGTGATTTTTCAGCACGAAATCTAGGTACAAACCATCACCATATTCCCACATTCCCACCGACACTGCAAAATCTATTCTACTCTGAGATTACTAGGGTTCATAGCTCATACATCGGCTCGATCCCACAAAGCACCCGAGGTTGAAGACGACGATGAGAGGTGGCTGGGTTGGCACGACGGCCGGGGCGAAGCGGGAGAAGCGGCTTGAGTCTCTTCGCGGGGACGGCGGCGGCTAGCCTCTGCGGCGAGGACCAACCGGCGGCCCGGATCGCCTCCTCCACGACGCGCGATGGAGCGGAGCCTCACCTCCTGGATGTCATCGAACGGAGCCGTGGCTCGCAGCGTTGGCCTCGCGGACGATCCTCGCAGCGCCGCGAGCGATCGCGCCGTTGCTCCGAACCGTGAGGGAAGATGGGGAACGCGATCGGGATAGGAGAGAGGTTCCTGAGAAGTAGGGATTCTCTCTCGATTTAGTTCGGGAAGCTGTTGGAGTGGTCATTTTCGTTTTCGCTAGTACGAAATCTCTATTTTTACGGATAGGGGATGGGAAAGGAAAGCTTTTGGAGTTGGCCTAAGGACCCTTGTATAACTTACATTATAGAGTTAATTTCACCTCTCCCATCCGGTTATCCCCTTCCCCTCGCCCCAGGGCAGTAGCCAAGCTCCGTTGGGCGGCGGCGGCGGCGGCGGCGGGGGAGTGATCAGCACATCGCCGTAGACACGAAACACGAAGCAAAACCAACGACGCCACTGCCTAACATCTCACACCTATCTCCGGACTGACCAACAGAGCTCCCGCCGCAATGCTCTCGCGCGCGACCGCCATCCGCCGCGCCGCGGCGGCGGCCTTCTCCACCGTCGCGGCGAAGCCGGATACGGGCCTGTATGGATTCGATGTGCTTCGCACGGCCAAGGGCTTCCGCCGCTTCGTCGACGACGCCGTCCAGCGGTAGGGGTGAAAAACCCTGAACCCCTCCTACCCCCAACACTCTTCCATCCGAAACCAACCATTTGTCTGCTAAATTTGGTGAACGTTTGCTCGAACGCGCAGGTCGGACGAGCTCGTCGCTTACATCGCGCAGCTTCCGCCGTCGGCAGAGATTGTCCGCGCCATGGATGAGATCTCCAACACCGTACCCTACTTCCCCTTCTACTAGTGCCTTTTGAATTGTTCTATTTTGAGTTGATTTGGGTAGCTGATGCGTTTATGCGTTGATTTGGTTAGGTTTGTTCGGTCATTGATTCAGCGGAGCTGTGCAGGCACACACACCCAGATAGGTGAGTGTATGATGGTTGCTTCGTGTGTAATTTGGATGCTCTGGAGCAATGTGTTTTCAGTTTAGACTAAGTAGATATGTATATGTTAAAGGGAGTTTGTGGAGGAGGCAGATAAGGCATCGATGAGGATTTACGAGCATCTTCAAGTAAGCTAGCTCAATAACCTGGATGGCATTTCTCCGATCATTATTTTGGTTTGGAAGAACAAACAAGAAGCATAACAAAGTGACAAGACCAAGTCGGAACTATAACATTTCATTTTCTGTAACTGTTTGCAGTACCTGAATACCAACACTACTTTATACAATGCAATACTAAAAGCTGAGAGTGAAGGTGTCCTGCTCACGGAGGAAGCTCGAAGGGCAGCAACCACTTTGCGTGTTGACTTTGAAAAGGGGGGAATTCATCTTCCTAAAGGTTGCCCTACTGTAGGTTATCTTATGTTGCTTCTTTTCAATTTCAAGTGTTCCTTAAAGACATAACACTCTTCCATGGCAGATAAACTCGAGCATGTTAATCAGCTGAACCTTGAGATTGCCCAGCTGGGTAGAAAGTAGGTACATGAATTGGATACTGGCTGTCGATAGACTCATTACCATCTCTTCTGTTGAACTGTTCATCTTGGTTTTGCATTCTGTGTTCCAGTTGCATGTTTACAACTTGACTTTCAGCAAGTCATTTCATTATTTAGTGACATTGCTTGTTGGTAAGCTATATGTGTTCTACATCTTTGATGTTGAGTTGGCACTAACCCTTGGTATCCTTCTGTTTTGAAAATATATCTCTTTTAGCTTGTTTGCCAAGTGTGCTTATACAGATGATGAGATGAGTGTGAAAATATCTTTCTTTTAGCTTGTATAGCTCAAAGCCTATGCAGATGTGTTTAAAACTACCTACTAGTTGGCTCTTAATCTGGATATTACATTATTACTAATACAAGTGTTTGAGCGGCATGCATTTACTATTAAGTTTGGAGGAGTTAAGGTGTATATTTGTTTGGTTAATGATGGGTTTATTCAACATAATCCATTATTTTTTCCCTATACTACTGAAAATGAGAAATGTAATGTTGGTTCTATATGTATTTGCTCCATTGCACACCTACAATACGCATGCAACTATTCATAATTGATCTCTATCAGCACATTCAAATTGTTGTAAGGAGATGCTATTAATTTAAATATATTCTTCACGGACAGTTTTAACTACATATAGTTCCCAAGTGGCCTACTCATCCCTTTCCAGTATATTTCCATAGTACCTTTTTTTTACTGAATTGATTATTTGCATTGTATGTCAAGCTTATTGAATTGACACTCCTTCAGTTAGAAAGTTGCATGTAGCTAGTGTGAACTTACTTGTTCTTGTTGCTGTGCCAGGTTCAATGAAAATATTATGAACAAACCAGGTTTTGTGGACATATATCCAGTTTCACGCATTCCAAGAAATATGCAACATAATTTCAAGCCCATTCACTGTTGTAAACATAGGGGTGTTGAGGAACAAAGCAATCCAATAAACACTACAAGGCAAAAGGGTCTAAGAATAATAACAGACTCAGGAACTCTATCATCAGCACTGAGATGGGTTCCAGATGAGGAGGTATGTTCCTTTTGTTCCAACCACCAAACAACTGAAACTTTCTTACATCCAAATGTCTCCATGATGTACAAATATGTATCCATAACATCTGAACAATGTTATGGTTTCTTGTGTTCATTTATTCTACATGGAAATATGATCCTTTTTATATTATCCGTTTATCTTTCCTTTGACCAATTTATGAAATTTTTATATAGTTACTAAAGTACTAATGTGTGTTATCGCACTTATGCTAGCAGCAATCTAACTGTTTCAAAATTTCCAAAGGTCAGGAGACTGGTATACACTGTAGGAAACTCTGAACCTCATGAAAACATTGGTGTCCTCGACAAACTTATAGATGCTCGTGATGGGCTTGGAAAGGTAAATGCATTTTCCCCCCATATTGTAGACTGTAGAACAATAGGGGCTCTAATGCCAATGTTTTTAAATTTGCTCTGTGATGCTAAACTCCACTAAATGTTGCACGCTCAGCGTCTTGCTTATTTGTAATATGAAGAAGATGAGGAGTACGCTATGGTTTGGTTTAAAAGAATGGTCAGTTTAGCTTGTATTCTGTATGCACCAATATGTGATTAAATTTTTGAAGGATATGAGATCTTTATTTGATGGTTTTCAACTATGTACTTTGGCAGCTTGGTCCAGGTGTCATTGCTATGGCAAGTTGTTCAGAAGCAGTGCTGCAGTCCACTTTATTTATTTGGTCTAAAAGTTTTGGACACTTTGTATCTGCATGAGAGTAATGTGCTTGATCTTGAGGGAATTTAATGTTCTTTCAGGAGGGCCCTGAATGGCACATGTTTGCCTCGTTGCATTTCTGTTTTTTAGCAAATTTCTGAGCTAGATGTCACATGCAGAACTGCCTTATTTCGCAATATAGGATCCGATGAGAGCTGTCAATGGATGGCCTACCCGCTTTTATAGTAAGTAGTGCTGAAGGTTGCATTGTTGTAAAAGATTGAGCATGGCAGTTGACTGTGTGGAGCAATTAGACCCCAAAATTGCCTTGTGCTCTTTGTGCTTTGGATGTCTAGTACAAGTTCTTCAACTGATCTGGTTATTATTTAATGCATTTGCTCTATGTTGTTTATTGAGTTCTGTAACTTTGTCAAATTTTGAAAACCAGAATAAAATTTCACCTAATGGAGTTTTCTAAGCATGTTCATTAAATACCCTAGCATTGATTACATTGGTAACTCATGGTGGGCAAACAACTCTGAATATTTTTCAATATCTACTGCTATTCCAGGATAAATTACAAACTGTTCTTGTCCTTGTCCTTTTTGCAGGCTATGGGTTGCAAATCATATGCTGACTTTGCTATTCGTCCTAACATGGCTGCATCTGTAGATGTGGTCATGCCATTTCTCAGAGATTTGAGTGACATTGTTAGGCATAAAGCTGATGAGGTATGCTAGGTAGTAAACTTCATCTTGGCATGGGTAGTTTGGCATTATGCATCGTTATATCCAACTATTAGTCTTGTCTCTGTTGATAGCATCATCTATTCCTCTTATGCAGGAATTTAAGACTATACAGGATTTTAAGAGAAGAATATGTAATGAAAAGAGTGCTGATCTTGAACCCTGGGACGAGGATTACTTCATTGGAATGATGAAATCATCTGCGCATAGCCTGGATGTCTCGGTATGTGCTAATTGTCTTGGAGATGACTTTAACTGATAATTAATACTTAATACTAATCTTTAATATATTGTTTAGACCATAATCTAGGTCTTTCCTGTTAAATAGTTTATGTAAATTCATACTTTGAATATCATAGGTTTACATAAGACAAATCGCAACCTAAATTTGGTACTCGTAAACCAAAGGGGTTATGAAGGGAAGGAAAACACAACTACCCAATTACTACGTAATTTCATGTATGTGTGGAATAGCATAATGTTCTGTCATACCTTTAAATTCCTTCGGGACATGTTTAAAGTTTACCTTGCTGTCAGTTATTGTTTCGGTTCATTGTTATATTTGCAGAAAGCTTTTTGACCATCATGCAGGCCTTCCCTTTTTTGGATACCATTTTTTGACATTATTTCTTGCACCTAGCAGGCTGTTGCAGCATATTTTCCATTGTCCCGGTGCCTAAAGGGCTTAAATGTGCTGGTGGAGTCATTATTTGGTGCCACATTTCATCAAATTCCTATGGGGGATGGAGAGTCATGGCATCCAGGTGTGATAAAGCTGTCTCTCCATCATCCTGACGAGGTACTACTGTGCTATGCATGGGTTTAAATGATAGTTTTACAACAAACATAGTAATTTCTGCATCTTATCCACTGTGAATCTGCAATAGCCTGCTTCTACATACCCAAATTTTTGTAATAAATTTAATTCTAATACACAAATGTTTGGGGGCATGAGAGACTAGGTTAAAGTTTGTCAAAGCTGCAGCTCTTGGTGATACGAAAATTTTATCACCATGATGCCTTTGCTTTCATTTGTAAAATCTAAATGACAAACATCATAAATAAATTGTGGAATGACAAATGATAGCCAAGAAATAAATCTTGCTTACTACTATCCTGCACCTATTGCTTGAATCTTGATTGCATCTTCTCTTAATTTTTTCATATTTTTGCTAGCCCAATGTAACTAAAGTTAAACATGTCTAATGAACAGGGTGATTTAGGATTTATGTATCTTGATCTCTACTCCAGAAAGGGCAAATATCCAGGATGTGCTCATTTTGCTATCAGAGGGGGGCGACGACTATCAGACTCGGACTACCAACTTCCAGTATATTCTCTTATTGGTTATTATTTCAATATGCAAATTCTTTCATGTACATCAAGGTTTCCATACAAGGAAATGGCATCTGCAAATATTAATGGATTTATTTGGTAGCTATTATTCAGTTTTTTCCAGAGTACTGTGGTTAATTAGTTTTTTTTTTCAAAAACTGCGATGCACAGCATTTTACGTAGCCTTTTTAGCCTGAAGATTTGAAATTGAACAAGTTCCCAGGCTGATAGATACCTTATGTAGAGCGAATGACATTCTTGTCGCAGCTTGAGCTCTATCCTTATTTCCAAATTCAAGTTTAATCAGGAACTTAAACTCCATAGTATTTTTAGAAGGATAATAATAAAAAATAAACAGAGCTGTCTCTTGAAAAAATTGGCATTATTCAAATTCATACAGTTAAATTGTTCTGTTTGTCCACTAGAATCTACTCTTGCTTTTCAGATCATCGCCTTAGTTTGCAACTTCTCAAGTTCTAATGGAATAACTGCAAGGCTCAATCATTGGGATGTTGAAACTCTATTTCATGAGTTTGGCCATGCCCTTCATTCTCTGCTATCAAGAACGGTATTTTGCTTGTTCTTTATAATATTTAGGTTCTGCAATGACTTTTGCATTGCTTATCTGGCAGTGCATTGATATTTGCAGGAATATCAGCATTTCTCTGGTACTAGAGTTGCTCTTGATGTTGCTGAAACACCCTCAAACCTCTTTGAGTATGTATGACTTGTTGCCCAAAATAAAACTTTATTTGTTAGCACTTCCATAGTGCATCTAATTTTGGCTTATCTAAGATGAACTTTATTTGTTAACAGCCCACTTTACAAGTAGTCGAGTTTAATTTATATTGCAGATGCTATGCATGGGACTATCGTGTCTTGAAGACATTTGCTCTAGATGAAACAACTGGTGATGCAATACCAGAAAAGCTGGTAAAGGCACTAAATGCTTCTCGGAACATGTTTCAAGCAACTGAGCTCCAGCGGCAGGTTTGCTTTTCTTTTTCGTTCTTACACTTCACAACTGGATTTTAGTCCTGTATTTTCTCTGTCTATTTCTATTCCTTGATTCAGTTTGTGCTACTGTGTGTCCCCTCCCCAGATCTTCTATTCTATAATGGACTTGACCTTGTTTGGGGAGCAAGCATCCAAACCAATGGACACAATTTCTACTGTTGCTGATTTGAAAAGAAAGCATACAAGTTGGAAATATGTAGAAGGCACACACTGGCACACTCGGTTTTCTCATCTTATAAATTATGGTGCTGGTAAGCTTTCTATCCGTCTTCTAGATCCATAAATTGATTGGCATGCTACACTTTCATAAGTCTATTCGTCATATCACATTATTGCAGGGTACTATAGCTATCTTTATGCTAGATGTTTTGCCACAACTATATGGCAAGAAGTATGCCAAGATGATCCATTGTCCCGCTGTACAGGTAGTGCGCTTAGGGACAAATTCTTGGGGTATGGTGGGGCTAAGGATCCTTCTGCCTTGTTAAAGGATTTTGTAGGTGATTCCATCATTAAAAACTCTGGTGGCGGAATAATCCCTGACATTAGCTCCTTGTGTAAAGAAGTCGGTTTGTGAAATACTACTGAGGGCAGAGACTGGGATTGTTCTGTCTGACATTGAGCTGCATTAAAGGGCCAAGAACTCTAACCTGAAGTCGTTCATGGAGATGCTGGAGGTCGGGAGTTTGATCCCCTGCTACAGGTTGGCAGGAGCTAGTTGAAGATCAAACAGGGATAATAATACAAGATTCTTGACAAGGTATTAAATTGGTTGTGAACACAGGATCCTCGCAGTGAAACTTTCACAAGGTTAGATTAACGGGATGGATCCTCTTTGACTGTCGATCAATCATTCGAATTCAACTATATATGCTGCTGCATGCTGTGAGGTTGGTTTTGTGATCTCTCAGATGTGTTCTTTGATAATCATCTGTCGGATGTGTTCTCTGAGATGATTATAGATTTCACTCCCAATTTTCAGGGCTGTTACTTAACTGCTGCAAAGTGGTTTTGTACCTGTAGATCTTCCCAGGCTAAGCCTTCGTAATTCATCGCATGTGGTTCGCAAAAGGTGATCCGCGATCAAAAGAGTGCAAGTGATGCATACTTGGTCTTTTGGAAAGAGAATATGTTTGAATCGTGATCAGCTCTGTCACCGGACTCGAAATCCTGTCGAAATCACCGGTGTTTGTTCAAACCGTTGTTAATCCTTCACAATGGCCTTCTATGGCACCTCGGCTCTGGGTTCCAAATCTTGTCGAACTTCAGCGAAATTTCGGATTTCGGACCACCTTGAAATGTAAACTATTTGCTGGAAATTTTTTTTAAATTACTACAGTAACCCAAAAATTCGTGTTTTTAGCCGATATTGAATTTTTTAGGGCCGGATTTGGTCCAATAACCCTTAGGAAAGTCTTCTCCTATGAAAATTTGTTGAAAAATCGAATTTTGAGGCATTTTAAAATTTTAGCAGAAACAATGTCAGACTTTTATAAAATTGTAAGAGCTCGATAATGAGCTGAAAATTTTATGGTACTATCTTTAGTAGTTTAGGATCATACATAAAAAATTTCAAAATAATATAAGTTCATTTGTTATCTTTAAAAAATCAAAAACAGAATGAACATGATTGAGACAGTTACATTGTCAGAATTTTATAAATTTTCTTGGGTGTGATTATGATCTAAAATTTTTGTGAGATATTAATAATTGACTCAGTACCATTATATAAATTTTTCAAAAAAATTTAACTTTGTTTGTTTGGTTAATCAAATCTATGTAAGTATTGAACTTCGTTTGTTATATTATATTTCAAAAATCAAAAAGTGAAAAGAATATAAATGGTATTGTGCCTTGTAAGAATTTTATAAATTCACTGGAGTGTGATTATGATTCAAATTTTTTTGAGATATTAAGCATTTCCTTACCACTCTTATGTAAAATTTTCAAAAATTTTAAACCTTTTTTTATTGCTAAAACAAATCTATGTATTGATCATCAGGCTTTTATCAGGACGTAGCACTGTCTGAATTTTTAAACATTATTTAAGAATGATCATCATCTAAAATTTTTACAGGAACACTAATGTTATATTAGGACCATCCACAAAAATGTTCAAATTTTTTTAACATGGTTTAGATAATTTTTCATTTTGTTCAAGTTTGCCGGTAAGCCTTTTAACAGAGCAATAGTACTGTTCGAATTTTTAAAATTTTATGAAGCTTCATCATCATCTGAAAATTTCATTATAACATTAGCGATGCATCATAACCATGCAAAAAAATTCAAAGTTTTATAACGTGGTTTGAACCATTTTGCATTCAGTTCAAAATTACTAGTCAACGTTTTATGAGGACTAGCAATTTTTGAATTTTTAAAAATTCCACACGCTTCAGAATAACCTGAAATTTCTATGGCAATATCATCAATGTGTCAGTACTCTCCAAAAAAAATTAAATTTTTTTGACATCGTTTGACCCACTTTTTTTTCCATTTCAAAAAAACCGAAATTTCGGGTATTTCGTCCAAAATTTTGCTATTTTTCGGCGAATTTCGTTTTTTCTCGGTAGAAAACGAACCGAATTTGAATTTTGGTTTTTGAATTTTGGACAAGATTTGTCCAAAATACCCGAATTTCGCCGAAATTTCGGATTTCGGTCCCGAGCGGTATTTTATCCGAAAACGAAATTTGAATCCTTGCCTCGGCTACGTTGTTGCTTGTGTGCATCTCTACCCAATTACCCATTCACCAGCAAGTGATGTTCGCTTCACAGGTAGTCTTGCATTTCTATTCCACATCTGCGCATATGGTGCTGCTTTTAACATGCAGTACTATTCAGGGTTAACAATACTAATTTAGGGTGGAAAATCGAATACCCACGGTTACCGATTCAAGGTCAACAAAGGTTTAATTAAAATTTTGAACTTTACTAGTCCAATATAAGTGTCTAAGGTTTTTAGTTGAAATTTTGTAACTTAATTCCAACCTACATAATTATAGTAATCTAGAAAACGATAAACAAAAGTAAATGCAGAAATGTAAAAGAAACAAAAAGCAAAACCAATTTTTTTATCGCGGTTTTGGATATTCAGTGATCTCCTTTGCACCTTGTTGGAGTATTCTCGCAAGATTCTAGATCTGACTTGAAACCCTACAAAGAATCAAGCCATCTACTCAGGGTAGTCCTCCACTCTGAATTGGACTCTAAACCTTCACAAGTCTCTTGGTGCCTTCAACATGCACCTCTAAGGAAGGTCATCGAGTCAACACCTCCAAGCCGTCTAGGAGTCACCAACCTCCAAGAGTAATAATGATAAAACGCTCACTTCAACCTTGTAAGGTCAAGAAATTAGGAATAATGCACAAACTAGGCCTAACTACTTTTTGAAGCACTCAAATGATCTTCAATCCAAGCTTCAAAGTGCCTTCAAGGTCCTTATTAGGATGAAAAATGACATGGAGTCGTCAACCTTGTCAAATGACCCCCATATGGTTTTATATAGCTACACTCATAATCTAGCCAGTAGGCACAGATATTTTAAAATATCTCTTTGAGTCGAATCATCTGACCCACCCAGATTATTCGGCTTAAATGCTTCCAACGAAAAAATATAACCGTTATACACAATCAGATTGTACGAGTCAAGTTGGATCATTCGAGTAGGACCTACTCAGATTATCCGACCTACTAGATCATCTAGGCCTGTGCAAAATCTTGAGATCATCCCCTATCAAATTAATCCGATCAGTGGTTCGACCCACTCGGATCATCCAACTCCCATGCAAATCAGCTCGGGCAACTTTTTGTCAAATTATCCGACCCATTTGGAATATCCGAGTCCCAGTGAGACTTCAAAACGTGTCCTCTGTGAAATTGATCTGACCCATTGCTTTGAGTCATTTGGATCATTCGATTCCTATATCCTATATAGAGTTCAACATATGTCCTCCGTGAAACTGATCTAACCCATTGCTCTGGGTCACTTGGATCATTCGATTTCCAATGAATCTTTTGGACATACTCACTATTGAAATGATCTGGCTGAAGATACTACTAGATCGGATTATCTGGCCCTAACTAAAGTTTTCAGACCAAGTATGAAACCTCACACAAATTTGACATTCTCACTTGGTTGCTTCGCTTCCTCTGTCTAGATATAAGTTAAAGAGACCTGTTGTGCATCATAACTAGCTACCCAAGCTCAAGCAACTAGCCTTGAAGCCCTCTTAATGGTACAGCCAAAATAAAAAACAAAACATATCACTAAAATGATCCAAACTTAACTCCTATGATCATTTCTAGCCACAGGGTCTTCATGTTTTGCCATTGATCATACATTTCGGGGATCCATGAATGCCAAGAATTTCTAAAATACCAAAGTTAAGCACTTAACTCAATTTGAAACCTTGAAACATAGTTAGTCTTGGCACACAAACATCATTGATCACTAAAACACATATGTAACTAAAATTAGGGGCCTAAATGCTTACATATCACTAGCTATAAGTCTATTTTACTGATAATTCAATTAGCTTCAAGATGTTTACATGCAATTAGAGAAATATTCACAATTATAAAAAGGCTTCTAGCAAAAGTACATATTGACAAAACTTAATTGAACTTGGTATAAAATTTTTCATCTAGTTTAGTACATTCACAAGGTAATAGAAGCGTATTATTCAAATAAAATTGTTAGTTAAAAGCATCCGTTTAAGAAGATACTATTGTTCTAACCTTATCTATTCTACTTCCCCAGCTCCCCTCATCAATTATCCTTCTCCCTAACTGTGTATCGTTCCGCCAAAACTTGAAGCAAGACACTAATAGTCCTTACTGGCCATTGCTAAATTCCATATCCTCTTCCTTGACTGGCCCCATCACTCATCACATTGCAAATGAATTAATTGATTAGCACTACATCATGCCTGTAGGAATTGTCTTACCGTGCTACCTTTGCATGCTTGCCCAACTCTCTACCATCGATGAAGTGTCTTGCTTGTCTGTGGCGCGTGCCGAGCTTCTGCTCCTCTCAACCCAGCTTGCATCAGTTTCTGCTCTCCTAACCAACAATGACATATTGCACAAAGAGATGACGGTGACAAACGTGCATTCATGTGTGACTGCTTTACATCATATTTGTATTTAGAATTGGGATACCATGCCTAGCATTAACACTGCCAATGCAATCTCGTGTTCTGTCACCGTCAGTGACTCCTTACATCAAGCTTTCAATATCGCTCTCCAGTATAATCTCCCACATTACTTGGTTCAAATCGCGTCAATCAAACCGGCAGGAAACAATAGTGGAGTTCCTTTTTTAGCCACCATTTCATTTTTATTCCGAATTTAAGCTATTTACGGATTTTACTTTGGAGTTCGTATGGAAATCAAGTTGCTAATTTTATTTTATTTTTTATTCTGAATTTCAGTTTTAAGTTGGAATTCATATACAAATAGAACTACTAATTGTCATTTAATTTTTATTTCGAATCTCAGTTTTACTTCGAAGTTCATATGGAAATCAAATTGATTTGGAATTCAATGAAAATCAGGTTGCTAAGTATCCATTGATTTTTATTCCAAATTTGCATTGTACATGATAGAGTATTTTTTTTATATAGTTTTAGGTTGGAATCATATACAAATCCAGCTATTATTTTTATTTCATTTTATTTTGAATTTAAGCTATTTGGGAATTTTACTTTAGAGTTTATATAGAAATTAAATTGCTGATTTTATTTTATTTTTATTCCAAATTTCAGTTTTAGTTATGAATTCGTATGCGACTACTAATTTTCATTTAATTTTTATTCCAAATTCGGTTTTACTTTCGAGTTGGTATGGAAATCAAATTGCAATTTTTTTATTTTTTATTTCGAATTTAAGTTATTTTTTTATTGTACTTAATATTAACTCTTTTTAATCTAAGCTGTTATAACTTGGGTCACTGGATGGACGGCTAGATCTTCTCTTTTTCGTCCGATTAACACGAAAATTTCTAGCACTTGAGAATGAATATGGTAACTTCTTTTATCTTTGCTTTAATAATAATAATAGATAATGAAAATAACATAATAATAGATATAGTAGATAGAAGATGTTTTTAACTAAACATTATCCATACTAATGTAGGAGGAGAAAGTTATGGACAGAGCAAACTCGGGTCAGGATTCTGATGACACTGCCGTCAGCGCTTCCAAGAACCAAAGAACACCATCTTTAACGCCTCCTCCAGCACACTCGAAACAGTTTTCAGTCAGCCCGGTTCAGGTGTTACCAGAGGGCTCTCACCTGCGCCGCAAGATCAGCAGCTGCGAAGGGCAAACACGTACCATTCAAGCAGTGACGATCACAAGAACTACCAGCCTCTTCTATCTCGGGATGATCAGGATGGTCAAAAGGACAGCAGCATCACGAACCACGGCCTAGAGATCAGGCCGGCTTCCATGTCGGAACACGACGCGATGCGGCATGATCAGGGAGACCTCTACAACAACAGGCAGTACGTTTTTGTGGATCATATGTAGGTTGTGGTTTTAACAGATGAAAGGTAGCAGAAATTGTTCAGATTGAGCATCCCCTGAATTGTAGAGACCGAGGCGTCATGTTAATAATCATTTCTTTTCAGAAAAACGAATCATTACTTATTCAGTTCCCGGTTGATCTTATTGTAACTGTTGTGCAGTCCAAGAATGTTGAGATGTGAATTGTTGCAAAATTTGTAGTGCAAAATTGAGGGCTAACAAAATATCTGCAGAAACTATCCGAACTAGTGAAAGGACATGATTAGCTTTCAACCACTAAAATTCTCCACTCCAAAACAAAATAGAGAACAGAGAGATAGAAGAAAAAGAAGAAATTGAAACATAGAACATGGCTCGATACAACTTCATTTGAACATTAAGCAGGATGCAAAACGACCGTTCTTTCTTCTTCTTTTTCAGATTAATAACCACCATTCTTTTCTTCCCCTCTTCTTTCTCACAAGGCAAACAAAACCACATAGAGCAATCTACAGTCAGACGTACTGCAACTTAAGATCACACAAACAGTAGTTTATACCGTAGTTAATAGAAACACGATTCGTTCGAGTCACGGTGCAGGATTTGGGATCTTAGCTCGTCACTTTTTCTTCTAATTTTCACTGTGAACACGAACTCCGTACTCTAAATCGGTTCGGATTCAACAAATCCGATTCACGATTTGCAGGAGTTTACAATAAATCCGATAACTATTGTTCCTAGATGCACACACATGCATAAATATGGCATGCAAAGTTGCAAACGGTACATATCTGCAGCAACTTAGCCATGAGCGTATGGTAATAGTACACACATAATTCGGCATGCATACGGATATGCATATATAGGCATACATATGCGTATATGTATAGGCAGTGAGGTTCAGTTCAGAGGCCACCGTAGCGGATGTCGAACTTCGACTTGAGCCACTTGAAGCTACTGCGGACGGTGGACTTGAGCCGGCCCTGCGTCGCGAACACGTTGTACGCCGCCACCCGCCGCCGCCGCTTCGCCTCCGGGTCGTCGCGGGCGCTCGGCCCGTTGAAGCTGTACGACTTGGCGGTGGCGCCGCCGACGTCCTCGTAGTCGTACCCGCCGCCGCAGCCGTAGTACGCCGACGAGTGCTCGTGTGGCACCGATCTGCACTTCTCCATTACAGCCACCACTACGAGCTAATGAGCTTCTTGCTCTTCTGTTCTTGTTGCTGATGTGCTTCTGCGTGTAGAGTGAGAAAGAGTGGTGAGGGAAGTTGGGCGATGAATTAAGCTGCTAGCTAGTACTACTATAATTGAGCTGAGGATATAGAGGGTGCTTTTCTACTTGATTTATTAGGTGATATAGTGATATGCATGAAACACCCTCTGTTGTATGGCTATCCTAAAGCTGGCCCTTTTGATTCTCTTTTCTGACCAGAAAAGGATGGATCCATGCTTTTTAATCATGTAAATGATGTATCAAGGTTTTATTTTGAATGTCCGTTACTTTATCTGTCTTTTGTTTGTTCATAAATCAATGTATCATCTACCTTTATTGTCCATACCTATATTTTTAAGTTGTGACTAGAGTTTCATAATCTAGAAGTTGCTAAGTTCCTAGTGAGTAAATCGCCGTAACTTCACTAAATTCTAGAGCTCCGCTTTGACATATCCCTAAGAATACGAATTATGTGTCAAATAAAGAACATCGTAGAGCCGGTGTGTTCCCTCGGTGGTGGGTCTCCAGCGGTTAACCCGGGTTTAAGATTTATAAAAAGTAAAGCTAAAAATGACATCATACACAATAGAAGGTTACATAAAGTGGTTAAGGAGGAGTGGGGAAGAAAAATCAAAAGGCGCCTGCAGTGCTTTGCAACAATATTCATGGAGGGCGGGTGTGTTTGTGCGATATCACTGTTGTTCAGTACTCCCTTTGATTATGATTACAAATAATTGTTGTTTTTGACTTTCTTGAAGTTAAAATTTTAAAATTTTGATCATCAATATCTTTTAAATATTTAAATTAGATATATAAAAGCTATATGTGAAGATTTGTTTTACAAATACTTTCACAATATTATAATTTTATTAGATTTTATAAATATATTATAATAAAAATTAGTAATCAAAGCTATATTTTAAAGATCGTATCGATACCTAAAACAATGAAAAATTATAACCGGACTTAGCTGGGCTAGATTTGATCGGGAACGTGGGGAGGGAATGACGGAGCACTGTAGGGAGTGGGGGCGGCACTCACCCGTTTGTGTGACCCACGTGTGCTGCTGGAGACGACAAGCTCAGCTAAGCCATCCCTTGCTTTCCTTCTCCCTTCGCCTAATGGCATTGCCTCTCCTCTTCCCAAGCCGGATCCTATGCATCCGTGGCCTCCGTGGTCCCCGCTTAAGTTGCTGGAAATGTGTGACAAACACATACCATCTAATAGTATTTTAGTTGACGGACAGCTCGGCAGATGTTCCCTGTAGATCATCGGAGACGCAATGTTTACGAAGGTTCCGCTGTGTGTTTGTGAACACGTAGGAACTCTCACTGTTAGCATCTGAATGGTGAACTTACGTAAAATATGTTTATCCGTAGAGCCATGTGTCAGTGACGCATCAGAAGAATGTTACACGGACGAGCAGAGAGAGCGGCAAAATTTACGGAGACGGAGACAGAGAAGCAAAGGTGGGTTGGGTGCAAGCAAGTATACAAATCTCGCCGAAATTTCGGACCACCACGAAATCTAAATTACCGGCTGAAGAAAAAAATGTATTTTTTTTGAAATTGCTACAGTAATCCAAAATTTCGTTTTTTCTCAGCGAAATTTCATGATTTTTGGCCGGTTTTCATACTTTTAAGGCCGGATTTGGCCCAATAACCCTTAAGAAAGTCATCTTCTATGAAAATTTGTTGAAAAACCGAATTTTTGAGACATTTTAAAATTTTGGCAGAAACACTGTCAGATTTTTATAAAATTGTATAAGCTCGATAATATTTTGAAAATTTTATAGTACTATTTTTAGTAGTGTAGGATCATATATAATAATTTTAAAAATAATTGAACTTCATTTGTTATCTTGAAAAAATCAAAAACTGAATGAACATAATTGGCACAGTAACCTTGTTAGAATTTTATAAATTTTATCGAGTGTGATCATGATCTAAACTTTTTATGAGAGCTTAATAATTGCCTCAGTACCATTATATGAAATTTTCATAAAATTTACACTTTTTTATTTGGTCAATCAAATCTATATAAGCATTGAACTTCATTTGTTATACTATATTTTAAAACTCAAAAAGAGAAACACATAAATGGTACCGTGGCTTGTAAGAATTTTATAAATTCACTGGAGTATGATCATGATTCAAAATTTTTATGAGATCTTAAGCATTTCCTTATCACCCTTCTGTAAAATTTTAAAAAAAATTAAACCTTTTTCTATTACTAAAGCAAATCTATGTATTGATCATTAGGCTTTTATCAGGACGTAGCACTGTCAGAATTTTTAAAAATTATTAAAAAATTATAATCATCTAAAAATTTTATATAAACATTAATGTTATATCTGGACCATTCACAAAAATTTTCAAAATTTTATAACGTGGTTTGAACCATTTTTCATTTTGTTCAAGTTTGCCGGTAAGCCTTTTAACAGGACAGTAGTACTGTCAGATTTTTTAAAAATCCATGAAGCTTGATCATCATCTGAAAATTTTATTATAACATTATTGATGCATCATAACCATTCACAAAAAATTTTAAAATTTTCTAACGTGTTTTGTACCATTTTTCATTCGGATCAAACTTCCCGGTCGGTCAGTGTTTTATCAGCACAGTAGCAATGTTTAAATTTTTAAAAATTCCTCAAATGTGATAATCATCTGAAATTTTTATGGGAACATCACTGATATGTCAGAAATCTCCAAAAAAAATTTAAAATTTTTCATCATTGTTTGACCCACTTTTCAACCGGTGCAAATATACTGAAATTTCAGGATTTTTCGACGAAATTTCTTTTTTCTCGGTAGGAAACGAACTGGATTTGAATTTTTGTTTTTGAATTTTGAACGAGATTTGTTAAAAATACCCGAATTTCGGCAAAATTCCCGGATGAGATTCAGTGCACAGGCTGCCTCAGGCCTCTCGCTTTCTCATGTTACTTATCACCAGCAGTCCAGCAGCATGATGCTACATACGAGCATGATGCCTTGGTCGTCACCTGTTTGGCCTTTTCCCCGTCGTGCAGTCCACTCCTTTCTGCCGAGAAGCCACACGATGAGTCATAATTACTGGCACGCTTCGAACGGTATATTCAGGAGAATAATTATCAATCAGACCTCGTGATTACTGTTTATTTTTTGGACACCTCGATATAATATATTTTTTTCAACGTCTGCAACTTTTTTTTCTCGCGGACATTTCTACTGTTATCGAAGAAAAATGTTGCACGCGTAGGAAGAAAATATTGCAGGAGTAGGAAAAAAATGTTGCAAGCGTCCGAAAAAAACGTACATCCGAACACATGTCATTCCGTATATTTAGACATCAGTATGTATCGACGTACCGTTTTAAATTTAATATAATAATATATATTTATAAGTATATATAAGTTTAATTATAGTATACCAAAACTCACTTATGATATTACTCTAAATACATAGTAGTACTATCAAACATATCATATAATTCAATAGATCATTTTA
Source organism: Otatea glauca (assembly GCA_036346275.1). Lineage (NCBI taxonomy): Eukaryota > Viridiplantae > Streptophyta > Magnoliopsida > Poales > Poaceae > Otatea > Otatea glauca. Next base: position 61,641,674 of record CM070721.1, read on the forward strand.
TCAATTCCACCGGTATAAATGGTATTGACTGATATCGAAACCAATATTGATTGGTACCGAAGCTAGTATGGCCGATATTGACCGGTATCGAGTCCGATACAATACATAGAGCTACTTTGTATCATTTTAGGTATGAAATGGTACATATCTGCCATATCGGCCGATATGGGTACTGTATTGATAGCTATGATTATTATCAATTCCACCAGTATGAATAATATTGATTGGTATCGAAGCCGATATGGTTGATATTGACTGGTACCGGGCCAGTATTACCGGTACTGACTGGTATTCAGGTTAGTACGATACATAGATCTACTTTATACTGGTTTTAGTACGAAATGGTACATACTGACCATACCGACCGGTACGGTACGATATTGATAACTATGATTATTAGTACTAGTGTTGTCTTGTCGAAGTGTTATGCTACCGAGAATTTAGCTAGAATGGGTCACTCACATGTTGTTCCAATTAATGTGTATGAATTTTTTAAAAAGGAATAGTTAATTTGCTACTATTTGGATTGTGCTACGTCGGCGTCGTTGTTTTCTCATCCCCGTTGAGCTTTCCACGTCATGGATCGATGGCATGCTGGGTTCCAGGGGCAAGTTTTGGGGAATGGTTTTGACAGGATTTGGGCACATCTCCTACAGCACATTTGGTGATTGGAATATCACTAACTATGCAGTCTTATTGTAAGTTATAGGTGATCGACGTGTTTTCCAGCGATGAGAATTGTTTCCTGTAGAGATCAAAAGTAAATGAAAGGAATACTCAAATTTGATTTGCCGCTTCTCTCTCTCATCAGTTACTGTTAAGTAAAAAACTACAAGGGGATCAGAGTACAAAGAATCTATGGATCTCTCGAACTTTTTACCGAACCAGTAATACAGGAAGAAACAGTCGGATCGCAAGAAGAAGCAATTTCTCAACAAACCAAGAATATATTATCCGTCATTGATCATCTAATGTGCATCCGAAACGATGGATACATGCACCACTGGCCCACTGCCAACCAATGCCCATCCAGATGCGTGTGAGAGAGAGATGGGCAGGAGCCACGTCAATTTGGTCCGTCTAATCTACATGCATGTAATGTACGGAGTACGGACGTAGTGATATTTTCTTTATAAAAAGACATCCATAAACGTGATCACTCCTGTAACCGTAATTTTAGCGGTGGTAGATCGATCGTTGGATTAAAAAGCAATAATTCAGATTTTCGCAGCAACCTAACACTGTAGCTAAGTGTTGTTTATTCAAACCGTCGGTTGCTTCGATCTAACGATGCTACCGACCGACAACTACTTAAATTGCAGTCACGTACTACCTTCTTTCTATTTTTTAGTCCTACCGCTTTCTATTAGCTGTTTCGGGATCTACTTTCATGAGGTCAGGTGATTCATCACCTTCAGACCAGTGAAAAGCATGGGTTAGAGCTCGATTTGGATTGGAAAAAGCCAGGTCGTTTGGGGTGGTGGGGGGTTGAAGATGAAAAAGGCATGTGTGTCCCCATCCCCAAAGTCGGCATCAGCGATGGCATCGCGACCTGGCGGTGTCCAGCGGAATGGGTGTCACCGCGCACACCAGTCGATCGGAATCGGAGGCCGCTTGAGCTCATCACGACAACCACCCTTCCATCCTGCTTTACCTCCAGTCCTCCACCCATCTCGTTCCAATCTCGCCTATTCGTTACCAAATAGCAATACTTGTACGTCTTTTACGAAAGGAAAGCCTCTGATCTACAGGCGAATCTTAATGGGAAACTAGGCAAAGGCATCGATCACAAGGTGAGACCCTCCATTTTGTGTTTCACGTTGGCTGCCGTGAGGATGAACAGTTGGATATATATATATATATGTATGTATATATATATGTAGAGCAGTGCTTCAATGCTTTCCCTTCTAATACAAGTTACACAAATCTTGAAGCAAACGAAGGGATAAGTAATCACTATCTACCTTTTATTCATACTTTAATATTTGTGCAACTATAAAAAAGAGAAGCATGGAAGCACCTCTCATATATGTATATGTATATATATATATGTATGTATATGTATATATGTATGTATATATATATATATATATATATATATATGTATATATGTATATGTATGTATGTATATATATATATATATGGTCATTGGTCCAACTCCAAGCGACCAACCAGAGACAAATTTCATTTTGCAGTTGCCCCATTTCGGATCCACGCTTTGTTTTTAGATATTGATGCTCAATGCTTGTGACCGCCACTCTTCATATCCAGCACCTTGACTCACATTCACATAGAATGCAATGTGTTCTTGCAAGGTAGCAACATTGTGAGTAGCATACTGTCACAAATGCATCCCTTTGATTGCCTAAAGCATGGCCTTATGAAGAAACAGTAATACTCCCTCTTAAATCCATTTAGCATAATTCTTGCCAGCACTTAACAACACCAAGTGTCATTAAATTGTAAGCCTGGGAAGTACAAAGCGTCCAAAACACACGCACCAAAATTTTGGAGGATGTGGTTAGTGTAGGAAACATCTTACTACCATATTGAAACATGCGAAAGAATGTCACAACAATCACTAACAAATTGGAAGCAGTAAATAAGCCAGTGTGAAGCAGGCAACATAGTTATCTTGCTTGTTGGGAAAAACAGATGAAAATAGAGCAAAGCTGGATCTAGCAATCAAATAACTTACACAAAAAAGGAAAGTCTTGAATGCAAACAATAGGGATTTCCATCATAATGTCATATTATTATCTTAGGGTACCATCTGTTTCATAGCTAGCAGAATAGAAGCTGAAACATCTTCGGATCAAGCAGCCAACTGCAACATTGCTAAACGCACAACACACTTTAAAGGTAGCTTGTTACAACGACACATAGTGGAGCACAACACAGATAGGTAGATGGTTTGGTATTACAGGTGGGTAGCCAGACTCATTTCTTTCCACTTTTCTTGAGACCAGAGCCTCCCAATGCACCCTTCTGTCCCGCCTTGGCCTTCAGTTCCTTCAGTGCCTGTCCGTGCAGAAAATCATGTAGTTCATGTCAGCAAATAAGAACCTCAGCTAAGCAGAACAGAAAGAAGTACCAGATAACTTTGGCTATTGATCTCACCTTTTCCTCATCTTTCTTCTTCTGCAAATATGCAAGATCACTCTGCAAACGAAGAGGGAATCAGAACTATGCCAAATGTAGACCAATTGTAAATAAGCAATGCAGTTACTCACATTATCCCTTCTATTGTCTATGCACTAATTTTCAAAATAAAGAACCACTGTTTCAGAAGAGACATTATCAAAAATCCAGAAGAACTATCAAAATACCGCACCCTCCCAAGCCTCTTGTTAAACCAAACATGAACTTGGCACAGCATCTTAACTTGGCCAAATAACATACAAAATGCTTATCGGAATTCAGTTTTGCCTGATTCGAATAGAACTAGACAACCATATTTGCTTGCATAACAACCGGCATATCACCACTTTTCCTTCCCTATTATTACATTTGCCTTTTGGTTTAGAGTTGGTACTATTCCAAGTTGTTGACATCATCTGTTGCTACTGGCCTACTGTGTATTATGTTTCAAGAGAAAGCTTGTAGAATTGGAGTATCAAGTGACACAATGGATAGTTAAAAGTAATCAAAACCAGAAACCTAAAGATTCATACAACAGAATACAACTCCCTTTCTTCAAAAACACCAAGGTTCTCAGTTCAGAATTAAGACCCATTCAAGGCATTTTAACCTCCAATGAACTTTCTACCAGCCAGATTACATTCATGACATAGAAGAAAAGAATAAGCCAAGCAAACAGCTCCCTACTTGAGGATTTGCTCCAAATCATACTTTTAACATATATACCTTGGACAAGCAAGATTAGGCTAACTGGGTAAGTTGCCAAACGCCAGTCAGACTGGAAAATTGAAGTTATCAAACGCATAATTCCTGACCATGAAACAAAAAGTCACCCATGCATAACATCATAAACACTTTCACCCATGCATAACATCATACACACTTTCAGATAGTTTGTTGCATGCTTGCAAAATTGTTTTGTCAGGGTCCAAACCATTTAACTGAGAAGAAATTTGTGCTGGCAATCAGAATTTCAATCAGCACATGGGCATGTCAGCCAAACAAGCTTTTTACCCCAAAAAAAAGTACAACACCAACACTGTCTTGACAATTTAGAGTTCTCATTATTTCAAGGATTAAGCAAATAACATACCAGAACCTAACAGAGATAACTAAATATAAGAAGATATAGCCAATAACCTATCTCATCTTTAATTCCTAATTTTGACGCAAGCCTCTCGTCCAGCATAATCGTCACAGACGCATAGCTATTCGCCAAATTTCCATTCCCCTAAAGAATCGACCATGAACTAATCACACCACACACGAACCGATCTACAACACAGCGACCTAAACAGTAAAAAACCTAGGGTTACAGGCTGCAACGAATCCACGAATCGGGAGCAAAAGGCCAAAGCATAACAACACACCTCGTCGTAATCCTTCTTATCGGCCTTGGGCGCCTTCAGGGGCTTGGCCTTCCCTCCTGCAAAACCACCCCGAAACCAAAACGTCAGAAACCGCACGGATCCATCGGCACCAAACATGAGCAAGACCTCGCAGGAATCAATCGGAAGGGGGACAAACCTTGCTTCGACATGGCAGACGGGGTCGGCGGGGAACGGAGGGAGCAGGTCTGGAAACCCTAGCTCGCGCCGCGACGAGAAGGAAGGAGGGGAAAGGTGCGAGGAAATTGCTGAGGAGGCGAGAGAGGCGTATATAGAGGAGTGGGAAGGAAGAAGAGTAGGTGGCTGCGAATCGGGAATCTTATGGTTGGGTGAGTTCGGGCCGGGCTTACGTGGTCTTTGTATCCATGGCCCATGTACTCCCTAGTGGGCCTAGCCTTCCTCAGATGGATTCTTTCAGCCCATAATTTCTTAGGACGGCGTTTTGTAATTATCCACCTTTTGGACATGGATAAGGTCTTCACTGGATCCCTTTAACTATTATTTTTTTAATATAATTATATGCTAGAGACCATATATTTTATAGCTATATGTTATGAAATTACTAAAAATATAATGATATAAAGGTACTTTTAATGATAAATCTATCGATATAATTTTCATGTGACAAATCCATATACTTAATGTATACTAGGTATATTCTCCGGGTGTTGCTGCTGGTAGGGCTGTGCATGCAATATATTCGGTAAATATAGTTTTTTTAAATATGGTAATTGAAATACGATACCAAATATGCTGAATAGAACTTTCGTGTGGTATCGATAAATACCATAATATTTCGGTTCGGTATCGCTAAATACAAAATTTATCTAACTAACGTGAATTGTTATTTTTTACTTGTCGTTTTGGACATCGATACGGTTTCTAATACACAACTTTGTCCATTACTTTATCTAATTATACGTTAATAAAAATTGTTACACACCTTTCACCTTACTTTGATAAATTTAGTGATATTATTTCCATGTGAAACCATGCTTTGTACACATTTGACCTTTACTCACATTTTTTACCAAAAAAAAACGTATCACAAAAATCAAGATTTTCCCATACCGCACCGAATACCATAAATCGGTCAAAACGAGTTGATCGGTTCAGTTCGATTTTCTGACACGGTTTTTTCGTTTGATAAAACCGTGCACAGCCCTAGCTATGGAGCTGACTGTGCTTTCCAAAAAAATTGTTTCAAATATCATTGTCAGCTTATTTTTGTAAGGTTCATTGTCTATGTAATTGATTAGTGTTATAGGAATTGTGGAAAAAGAATGATTGCAATTGGGAAGCCAATTGAGGAAGAATAAGAGGTATTTATTTGCCATTTAATTGACATACATAAACTTCATTTTATGCATTTTATTGCAGGAACATCATTATTTCAAGTGTTAATATTTCAGTGTATTGACGTACAAACATATTTCATATTATTATACCAACAAATTGTGTACGCTGTTACAAATAAAAAATTTATACATAAGTAATTCTACTTTTTTTTCCACATGATAGGTCCAAAAACTTTAGTATATATAGAACAGAGATAAATTTGTGATGAAATAACAACTATTTTATTTACATCAATCATGCATCCTCCTGAGATCCTTGTCATTGACCTACTTAATTTCACAAAAGAAATTTCTGAAGTAGAATTTCTCTAACTTGTTTTTGCACCTCATTAGTTAAGAGTATGTCATTAAAATGTGAACTTTGAATGCAATCAACAGGAATAAAAGTTAAAACATATGCAGTTTTCTTCATTGATGTGGCTTTCTCTATTTTTTTTCCCACCTAGCACATACGAAAGAAATATTTGTAGCGGCAATGCTAGATCTTAGCATTGATTTATGGAGGAAATAGGAGAAGTCCAATCCACAGAGAAACCAGTAAACGGTTGTAAGGTCGAGGATGCCGACTAGAAGGGGGTGAATAGGCAATTTTAAAATTTTCTTCTTTAATTAACAATCGCCTATGTCAATACCTAAATAATATGCGGAAGTGTTAAGCTAAGGTTTTGATAATTAAAGCCTAAATCAACTAGGCTCACTAAGTGCACTAGCTAATTATGTCTCTAACAAGAATATGTAATCCTAAAGACAATTAAGCAATTTAATTCTAGGAATGTAAATTGCAACAATATAAATAAGAAATAGAATGCAAATCACAAGGAGACACAATACTTTTTATCGTGGTGTTCGGAGACTTACTGATCTCCCCTAGTCCATGTTGAGGTTAGCCCAAACACATTGGACCGGCTCCATGAATTGAGCACCCACCTCAAATCCACTAGTGGTAGCTCCTTCCCCCTCCGAGTAGGCGAGCTCCAACCTTCACAAACTTCGCCGGGGCTTCTCACAACCTTCGTTGAGAAGCTCACCGCGCACGCCGCCGCTATGCCATCTAGATGTTGGCAAACACCAAGAGTAACGAGTCAAGCACCTAGCTTGAACCTCATCAAGTATAACACATGTACAATGGTGATCACCAAGCGTTATACATGTACAAGGATCCTTCTCAAGTGCAACACATGCACAAGAGGCTCTTAATCCACTCCTAATTGCAACACATGCAATTAGAGCTCACTCTTAGCTTAAGAACCAAATGTGAGAGTGCAACACATGCACAACCCCTCCAAAATATCTCACAAACACAACATAAGCAAATACCAGCCCTTGCCATCATTTTATAGCCGCCCACATGAAATCTAGCCGTTGGGGAGCAAATTGGGCAAAAACCGGCAAACCCGGCACTACCGCTCATATAGGGTCGATAGTGCCGGCCTCTGGTGCAACGGTAAAAAAACTAGTCGTTGCCCAAACAGTTCGGTACTACTGCCCATCTGGGGCTGGTAGTGCCGGCTGAGCGGTAGTACCGGCCACACAGGTGGTACTACTGGCCTCAGCGCTCCTCCAGAACAGCCTCTCTGGAAAATAACTACCGATCTCATTGTAGCGGTAATACCGGCCGAGCGACAGTAACGGCTCCCATAAGCGGTACTGCCGACCCAATACTACCAGACTCAATAAGTGGTAGTGCCAGCCACAGGGAGAAAACCAAGTTTTTCACAAAAACTTTTCTCCAAACTCATCAAAGATTGATTCTTTGACCCATGTGATGATCAACACATGATCAAGTCAATTTGCAAAACACATTTGCAAACCCTATTCACATGCTCCAAAGAGTCGCATTAAAATCTCCAACTTATTTTCAAAACACATTCGCAAATAAACCAAGAACCTATGAGATCAATCATCTTAGCCATATGATGATCAACACAGATCAAGTCAATTTGCAAAATACATTTGCAAATCCTATTCACATACTCTAGGATCGAAACTCATAACCTTCAGCTCATTTGCAAAACACATTTGCAAATAACAAGTCCAAACAATTAACTCGATTAAACCAACATTTTGCAAAAACTCATTTTGCAAACAACAAGCAATAGTCTTGTGATAATCAACACATGATCTTTAACAATTTGCAAAACATATTTCCAAACTCTACTAGTTACAAGCTAAGAATCCAATGCATGAGCTCTCTATTTGCAACACATGCAAATATCTAGCTCCATGCAAACAACAACCATTAAAATCAAGTTGCATAAGCCCTCTCCTTTTACAACACATGCAAAACTTAGCTTCATGCAAAAACCATTTAAACTAAATTTCATGAGCTGTCTCCTTTTTGCAACATATGTAAATCCACAGCTCCATACAAAGAACAATCACAAAATTCAAGTTGCATGAGCTCTTTTCTTTGCAACACATGCAAAACTTAGCTCCATGCAAAATCCAAATCAATTAAGATTCAATAAGAAGCAAGCATGAGCTCCCTTATTTGCAACACATGTAAATACTTAGCTCATGCAAAATCCAAATAAGAGAGTGAGCTAGAGTGAACCGGATTGAGTTCATCAACACATAATGAAGCTCAAGCTAAATGACTCAACCCCTCTTAATAGTACAGCACCTAACTAGCAACCCGGTCTCCCATCTAAGCACCGAGACCGTTAAAAGAATAGAAACACATCCTTAGCCCAAGCTAGTTATACCTTTGCCTCTAGAGATCCACTTGAAACTTTTATGATATCTAATCATCTTCTCTCTAGGATCGAGTCTCGTCATGTTCATCAACACTTAATGAACCTCCTCTTTTCTTCTCTTCACTTCGGGATCTCCTCTTGAAGCTCATCAACACATGATGACTTTTTCTCGATTCTTTATTTTCATTAGACTCAACCTACTTCATAACTCATGAAAGATTGTTAATCCAACAAACATGGTTGTCTCAATCATTAATTGCACTCCATTAACACATAATGGATACCCAAAGATCAATTGAGCACAACCTAAACCAATTTGAATGATTAATTGTGTCTTGAGTACTTTGATGCAACCAATGCTTCATTATACTCATGAACTTTCCGTTTGTTCTTAACCAATCAAATGAGCACCATCAACACATAATGAGGCGTTCTTTGATGATTAAAAGACAGGCGAATCTCAATTTAAATTTTATTTAAATTGATATGAGTATATATAACTACACAAGTTTCATATACTCATTTTTATGGATTCCCAAAGTAAAGATCCAATATATTAGAGTGATGAAAAGGGATCAATACTCTTGAGACCATCAACTATAGAATAAACTCCATTAAATATGTGCATATAAATAAATGAACTTGGAATCATTATGCATATAATCAATCTTAGATAGCATTTGAGTTTATTCTATATTTGCATGAGTATATTACAACTACACAAGTTATATATACTTAAAGGGTTGTTTCAAAGTCTTGATCCTTTATATTATTTGGTAAGAAGACATGGATCAATAATATTGAAACATTAAGTTAAATTATGAACTCCCCCTAGATGTGTGCATTCATGTAATGTATGAAATTGAAAACATAATGCACATCTTTAATGTATAAGCAATGGAAGAGTTCATCCTTTAACTTGAATCCTAAGTATGCAATAGGATAATAAAATGAATACGAGTGCATACCTTAGGTTTTCCATTTTCCATCCAAATTTGAGACTAATAAAAATAAAGCTCAATAAACATGTTAGTCTCATAATGATTAGATTTGTCCTTAAATAATGATTAAGTATTAATCTAAAACCAATCACCAAAACCAATGGAACTTGAACTTACAACGGTTAAAGCATCTAGGCCCCTAAATTCATTTTGAGTTTGGTAATTAACAACAAAAGTGTTGTTATGGACTAACAATTCTCTTGAAGAAATGAAAAATAGGTTGGTTTGGATAATTGCACAAAAGGAATGGAATTATGAAGCACAAAGGAAATTAAGTATCAAGCTCAATACTAAGGTATAAAGGATTAAGGACCTTTTCATAGTTTTCACCGATCTTGGTGTTTGGAGAAAAGATCGGATTGCAAGAATAGATGTTGTACTATTAAGAGAGGCCTTGGTTAGTAGCTTGATGTGGATCAAGTTTCATGACTCAAATGCATGCTCATATGTTGATCATATAGTTCTTCGCAAAATTATTCTGGAAAATCTTTGAAGAAACAGGTTGGCCGGCACTACTGACCAACTGGGAGCGATACTGCCGTAGGTACGGTAGTACTAGCCCCAGAGGGCGATAGTTATTTAACAGAAGAGGCGATTTTTGGGTGTTGTCCCAGGCCGGCACTACCGCCCTACTGGGAGCTAATCTGCCGCAGGTGCGGTAGTACCAGCCCTAGTGGGCAATGTTTATTTTCCAAAACTCGGTGTTTTGGGACTTTGTCCCCTCGACCGGCACTACCACCCTACTGGGAGCGATACTGCCGCTTGAGCGATAGTACCAGCCCTTGGGGTCAGTAGTTATATGTCAGAAGGGTCCAAAATATGCATTTTTGGTCCCTGAGGCCGGCACTACCAGTCCTACATAGGCGGTAGTGCTGGGAGTACTATAGCAATGGCTATTTTCTACTGCATTTAATGCTACAATCAACCATTGGACCTGAGGCCGACACTACCAACCCTACATGGGCGGTAGTGCCGACTTTCCTAAATTTTTTAGGGATTAGGTGGTAATGAATAGATTTATGGGTGAAGGCTATAAATACACCCTCACCTGTAGTAAAGAGCAACTCTTGGCCATTTATTGCTTATTTGTGAGTCCTTGCAAGTCTCTCATCATTTCTAGCGCATTAAATCATCATTTTGAGTTGGTGAGAGCATTCATTATTGTGTCCATTCAAGTGTGAGCATTCATTCTTGAGCCATTTAGACACTTATCAACCTCAAACAATTGTCAAGGCCTATTCTCTTGGAGGTTGTCATCTCTTAGACGGTTTGGAGGTGTGGAATTGGTGATCTCTTCGAAGAAGCTTGTGAAGAGGCCCAGTATTGTGTGAAGGTCGGAGCTCGCCTACTTGGAGCGGGAAGAGCTACTACTAGTGATCGAGGGAGACTCAATTACGCAAGGACCCAGCTTGATTAGTTCAAGCTTCCTCAACGTAAGTAGGGGAGATCGGCAAGTCTCCGAGACCACAGGAAAAATCATCATGTTCATATTCTTGTGGTTTGCTTTATTGTGACATTATTAGTACAATTTACATTCCTTGTGATCATACCTATTGATTATCTCTTAAGGATTGTTGTTCTTATCTAGACATAGGTTATTAATGCTCGCAAAATCAAGTTTATTTAGGCTTTAATTTTTTTGCATAATTCTTGATAATTGTTAAATTAGAGCCAAAAAATTTAAAAACCTCCTATTCACCCCCACTAGTCAGTTATCCTTGATCCTACAATGGTTTTGTCACGTAGGATGACACACTGGGTATGTTTAGGTGAATGATAGGTGGGGTCCACAGGATCTTTTCTTCTAAATAGACATAGATGTCGACAACTATGGAAGCATGATTGGGAGCTTAGTGGGGGAGAAGCTCATGTGAGCTCTACCTGCCATTGACCTAACTTAGCTAGTGTATCATCCTATATGGCAAAATCACCAACTCATTGCGCCACGCGAACAATACCAGTATACAAAATTAGGTCAGTGTGTTATTTGAACCAAATTGCAAAATTTAGGGGATTAAATGTCTGGTTTCGTAGTTTAAGATGCTATATGAACTTTTGATCACAGTTCAGGGTGTTATATGGATTTCTTAAAAAAAACAGAGAGAAGTTAAAATGGAATGGCATCGGTGCATTTTGAAGACACGTGTGGCAACCCACATAATTAGCCTAAGGTAATAACAGTAACACTGCCATTACTACGAGTTAATTACGCTGATCTCAGCATATTAGCTAACAAAATATCGAACACACCCGATATTTTATCAGTAATACACCGTGTTTAGAGTGTTGCAGCAGAACAATAATTAGAGACTGAAATGAAAACTTATTATAGTCCATTGCCAAGCAGAGCTACAAGTCCAGTATATTAATTGTACATATAATCCAAGTACAACAAAAATATAATACAAAAGTACTAATTACCCCCAAATACCGATGAAGCTGATGTACGATCTGCCCAACAATCTAACCCTCCTAGTAATCCACAGTTGGTGATATGCCCTTGAGGCAATCATAGAGATGATTGTATCACGCCTTATGTTTATAGAACAATATAATTGTTTGTCCTTTGAATAAATATCGATTGGATTAATCAATAAGTAAGTGACTTGTTCGTGCAACTTTTTCTATATATCGATGTTATTCAAGTTATCCCTGATCGGTTATCATAATATAGGACGATTATATTTCATAGATCAGCACATGTATTGATTGATGACCATGTTTCACGGGTTATAGAGATATGGAGATATCTAATCAATAATGTGGACACATGTTAGAGAACATGCATTGGATAGACCCATATAAGGCACTGTGAGAATTGTTATATATTCTTATGTGTCATCAGTTAGTCTCATGCATAGTGTATGTATGATCCTTAGACATGAGATCGTCATTGGTTTCCTAGATGTGTAATAGTTTACCAGGTAGTTATAAAGAAAGCTTTTGGGTTTACTATGAAACATGCTGATGTTCATGAATGATCAGGATGGAATTTGCTTCTCCTATATAACGGAGAGATATCCTTAGGCCTCTCGAGGTAGATGGATTAAGGAAGTGCATGGCCATACCGAATATGATTGAGAGTCAATCCAGATAAATTATTCCACACACGGTGCCGCCCCCATGGCTGCCATTGCCTTGAGACCGCTGGGTAACTTCTGATCTAACTATGCTTACTCTGGCTCTTGACTATTATAACCTATGTGGGTAGCATATACTAAAAGTTTGGATGTGATTACCTAGGATGTGGAGAATGGTGGGAATGGAATAGTACTAGACCGTGTGGTCGGGGATGGGGTTGAAGGCGAGATGGTCATGCTCCTAGCCTCCTGGATCCTGGCCTCTGGCCTCTGGCTCCCTTGCTCTTGTTCCTAATGGTTCGGTTATGTTTGTGGCTTTGGGGAGTGATGGATTGAGGAAGTTGGCTTTGGCTTTGCTCCTTGCCCTGGCTTACTCTTTTGCCCTGGTTGCTTGTGGCTTTGGGTGTGTGTGCTTGGTGGCTTTTTTCTCCTCAGGTTATGAGGGCTTGGATGGGGCTCAGTGACTTGGGAATGGATGATCTGGGAAGGCTCTGCCTTTCTACCCTTTTAACCATGTCATCCTTTACCTTTTGGATCAATTGATAAAATGCCCTCACTTACATGTGCCGTTGATAAAATGTCCTGTGATGTCTCATTGACATGTGGGTCCTGGGGCCATATGTCAGTGAGACAAACAGGGCATTTCATCAATTGTACCAAATAAATTGAGGCATACGATCAATTTTCCCTTACCTTTTTACCATATGACTGTCTACCATTTTACTATGTGATATTTTAGCACTATTCGGGTATGGTTACCCGATAAAAATAAGTTTGTATCTGCTGGATGATGAACCCTAATTAGATAGAGGTGCCGATTCGGCCCCAGACGGATCTGGTATCTTGATGAGCGATGTCGATCACTTATGGGTCTGACGGCACTTATTTTCTAACTTCTTTCATGCATGTATTTGTTTGCATATGCCGCTACTAACTTTTTCAGATGGTCAACGCCCAAGATTTTCAGAAGCTTAGATCCTAGGTCACTTGTATGCACCTCCTTTTTATTATATTTGGTATTGGTGTAAATTGTGTCGTATAAATTTGTATGATGTTATTGTCAGTGAATGGAGGTAACAATTATCATTTGTTGTAATTGATATTTGAGTAATTTGCAATGTATAAACAGTATAATGTTAGTGAATGACGATATGGATTAGTCGATATCCTTCGTTGTAATTGGTGTTTGTGTAAATGGTTATGTATGGATATATGTATAGTATTTTTATTAATGGATTGGAGATGATGATAAATCTTGATTGAGTGATTCACTTATATGTGCTGTTAATTTTATTAATGATCCATTTTGCGCTCATAATCTTTAGGGCTGTTTCAACACGTCTATTCTGTGTCAAAGTAGAAAATATGGTATTCGATCTTGACACCAGTTTTGAGATTGTGTAAGCAATTGCGGGAGAAGGGTACCATGCATGGGCAGGCTGCAGACTGGTGATGGTGGTTGTGCGGCCAGAGAGGCAGTAGACCTTACCTTTTGTAAGACATGCTGACTCGCATGCTCACTTCAAGATCATATGGTTCTGGCTTTAGTCATGTCTATATAAATAATTCATTATATGAGTTGTTTTTAGTCATATCTATAAATAATATGAAGATGTATTACAGACAACCGTTATCTATACCACTGTATATGTCCTACGGGTTGAGCAGTTAATAAGACAGTAGAGAAACCGTATAGATCAAATGGGTGTAATTTAGAAATGGCAAATCCAATGGTTCCAAGTTAGTCGAAGATAACATTTACATAGGGCTTATAATTTGTTGATGATGGGGCTTAATGAGAAGGCCTCGTTTCTAGTGAATAATACAGGGGAGAGGGATTTTGTGTCCAAAATTTTAAAATGTTAACTGCACGTATAGTAAAACAAAAGGTAAGAAGATAGAGTACTCTGTTGAAAGCAAGAAAAGAAACTTGCTTGTTGCTATCGCTCTCCCCCAAGCTCTTAACTTCAGCATTGATCATGTGGTCCTGTACTTATCTGGATTTCTTGATAGCTAATAAAGCGCTGATGATGCAGAACTACACAGCTGAAAAATGCCAGGACAGTAGTACCGGATGGTATAAGTATATCAAGTACTTATCTTATCCCTTTAATTAACTCGATAAAAAGGCATTGCCGCATGACTGCATGAGCAGCGTGATGCAGAAACCGAGATAGGCTCGTGTGGACGGCGGCATTGAGATTTTTGGAGGAGGCGCTTTTGTCCGTAGTACGGTGGGTGCAGCCCGAGGCACGGACCGCGGACGGTGGGCGCTCCTTGTGGGTATCTCCAACCGTTTTCGTCGCCGCCCCGTAAGTCAGATGGTTTATGCTTACACCGCATGCATCGATCAATTCGATGCCACGGTCACCTTCTCCTTCGCTTCTGTCTTCCGTGCGTGTGTGACTGTATAAATATGACAACTCCACAAATCCTTCAGATCTATCAACATCAAAACACTCCAAACCTCCTGTCTCCAAGCTTGCAGTAATACAAGTTGCAGCCACACTTGCAGGTTTGCAGCAATTCGTGCACTGCTGACATTGACACTGACAATTGGCACGGCCGGCGTTCAGAAATATGGTGAGACAGCTGCACAAGTGCACATTGATTTTCTGTTGTGTCTTGATGATCCATGCTTGGTCTTTTTTTTTTCTTTTTCTGCGAGGATGATTCTTGACATTTGGGTGCAATGCAATCAATGCTAACAAGTAACAGCAACATGTTGCGTGCATGCAGACTCTGCTGCCGTTGTTCGTCAGGCCGGTGATGCGGTTCGCGGCGTGCGTGGCGGACCGGCCGGCGGCGGCTGTGGCCACGGTGCTGTACCACGCTGGCGCTCTCCCGAGGAACCGGGGGCTAGAGCGGCTCGTCCGGGACGACATGCTTGACGGCGACGGCGCGGACAACTGCGTCGTGCATTTTGTCATCAGCGTTGTGAGGTGTCTGTGCTAGACGGCCAAATGCTGATCCATCTACATTCCGATTTGGAAACGGATGATTCTTCACTTCTTTTTTTCAGTGTGTGTGTAGCTGTGTCCGCGCTGTTGAGCTAGACAGGTTCAGCATCAACAAAGTTTCTTGATTTAGATTTAGATTGGCTCAGAATGTTTTGCTTCTAGTTGCTAGGGCTTGGTAAAAAATCCCCAGAGCCCGCTGTTTGGGGATCTTGCGTTACTAGTGGCCACCGCCATTTTTGGCCTCTGAAGTCTTGACATCGAGCTAAATCTGACATTTTCTCCAGATCCATCGGGATGGTCGTAACCAGGTTTACATTACCGAATTGTACTGAAAAATCACTAGTGGGTCAGCATCGATTTTTGTCGAAAATCGCTCAAAAATCGGTAGAAACCAAATGAATTATAATTTCAAACCGATTTGAAATCCGCGGTCAAACTGAACCGAAAATCGACCTGTTTATATTAAACGATTTACGGCAACTATCGACCGATTTTGGTTGAAAATCGGAAGAATGGAGGAATATTGGGTAAAAAATCTAGAAAAAAATTGGAGAAAAATTGCAGGAAATGCTAAAATTTTTGTAAAAACCCGGTAAAGGCTCAAAAAATCAGGAAAAAAACGCTAGAAATGTATGAAGATATTAAAAAGTAGAACAAAATTCCGATATGACCTTTCATACATTTTAAGACAGCGTCAAATTGTAAAGTACACATTTTACAATAATAGCACAACTATGAAAATATATGAAAAATATGGAAAAATTTCGGTATAACCTTTGCTATATTTTAGATAATCTCAAGTTGTAAAGTCGGTATTTAGCAATAATATCTCAATAAATAACATTTCATTTCAATATCATTCACAAATCTATGTAACAAGCCCACATTTCAATAACATTCATTTCAATACCATGGTATATGACATTTGGAATCAACATTTCTCACTGAAAATAAATATTCACACTTTGTAAAGTTTCGTCGTCCTTCCATTGTCACACATATTGTAGGATCAAGAATAACCGACTAGAGTGGGGTGAATAAGAGGTTTCTAAAATTTTCAGCACTAATTGCAATTTATAAAATCACTAAGCTAGAATTGTAATTAAGACAATTTACAATCAAATTTTCTAGTGATCACTAAGCACTCTAGCAATTTAAGTATGAGCAATAGATAATTCTAAGCACAAGTAATATATCCAAATTGCTAGAATTATAAGTTTAGCACAAGAATGATGAATGCAAACCACACGAGAATGAGACACAAATTTAATCCCGTGGTCTCGGAGACTTGCCGATCCCCCCTAATCCACGTTGAGGTGACTTGAACAACTTCAAGCCGGCTCCAACCTCTTGAGCCTTCCTCGATCACTAAGGTAGTTCTTCCCCGCTCCGAGTAGGTGAACTCCGGTCTTCACAACTTGTTAGGGCTTCTCACAATCTTCGTCGAGAAGCTCACCGTGCACGAACACTTTCAAGCCGTCTAGGAGGTAACAACCTCCAAGAGTAACAAATTTTGACGGTCGCTTGAGGTGAATCAAGTGTCTAAATGGCTCAATTGAATGCTCTCACTTGATTTTCACTCAACTACTCCTCAAATGTGAATTTATCGCAATTGAGTAGAAGAGATACACACTAGAGCTCAAGAATATGAAATAGGAGTCTAAGAGATACTCTATGATGCATATGGAGGTGTATTTATAGCCCTCATCAATTCTCCTAGCCGTTGCAACCAAATCCCTGAAAAATTCAGGGTGACCGGCACTACCGCCTATCTGGGGCCGGTATTGCCGACCTTAGGTTAAACGATCGACTGTGGGCATTAAATGCACTGATAGACTAGCCGTTGCCCGAAGGCCCGACACTACCGCCAATGCTTGGCCGGTAGTCGCCGAGCCAGCATTCTCCCATCCGAGTCGGTGAGTGCAGCCGAGCCGGCAATGAAACAACCCTCTCGAAAAGACTACCGCCCTAAGGCCGATCATCGCAGCTAAGCTGCGATCGCCTCATGTTGTCGGTAGTGCCGACCAAGCGACAGTACCGCCCTATAGGGACGGTAGTGCTGGCTAGGCACAGACCACCAAAGACCCTCTCTCAGTAATATAAGTACCGTGCACTGGGCCAAGATCGCTGACTGAGCAGCGATCTGCACTACCATAGGCGGTAGTGCCGATCCATGCTGGCCAAGAGGGATTTTGTTCTTTTCTTTTTGTCTCAAATAAAATAATCATTTTATGAGCATTAATTGAGTCATTTTCACTAAAAACACATCAAGCTACTAATCAAGAGTCCCTTTTAATAGTACGACACCTATTCTAGCAATCCAATCTTTCTCCAAAACTCCGAGATCGGTAAAAGCTATGAAAAGGTCCTTAATTTTTATACCTTGGCTCTTTAGCTTGACGCATTGATCCTCTTTAGCTTCATTTTCATGATTCATTGTTTTTCATATCCAGGACCAACCTATTTTCAAACATACTCAAAGAAAATATTAGTCCATTAATCACGATTGTCATTAATTACCAAAATCAAGATAAATTAGGGGTCTAGATACTTTCACATATGCCATATTGGACCTACATGAATGCTATGTTAGTAAAAAATTGAGTTGTAATGAAATGAAATATACAAATGAAATATTACCTTTGGGGCTACGGGTAGTATTGTTGGGTGTACACTTGGTTGGCTATGTTATACTTCTCTGTGGACATCATCACTAATCCTCATGTAGCTAGCAATTCTACCTTATATTCGTGTCAGTTTTGCCACATGCATGGGCTAGTCATTTGCCATTGTTGGTACAATATAGTATAAAATTCAGGGTCTTGCCACTCATAATCCCATTGGGTGGGAGGTTCTGCATTAGCATCCAGGATGGCGTAATCGTATTGGCCATATGAGCCATAACTCTCTTACATCTTGGCGACACTGTACGAGCTAGGGCTATCCTGTAGTGCATCATGGCTATGTCGATGGTTCCTTCCCTTCCCTGTATTAGTCGTTCTCTATGATTGTGGAGCACTATAGTCTTTATCCTGTGTGGCATGAGTGTATTGGGACTCCCTTGTAAATTCTATGGGACGCTGTCCTTCTGAGCGAGAAGAGGGATAGAGGCACCGTCACTGGATTCACCGCCATCGTTGTCCGTCTTGAAGCTACTATCATTAGACTCTTGGTACGACGGACTCCGACGGTCCCTAGGAGTGCTATCAGTCGAGTCATCACTCTCTACATAATGTTCCTCCTCTGTGGAAAACTTCTCCTTTCCTTTAAAGGGAGCTCTCCTTTTTGCTTGCTCCTTTGTCGCCACTGCTTGGTGCTTCTTTTTTTCTGTGTAATCTTAACCCAAGGTAATAAAATATATGACAAAAAATTGAAAGCTTACTTACCCCAAGGTTGTAATCCCCCATGGCCGGTCTTTCCCGTTGTGAGGAACTCTGAAACATCATCGATAACACACCACCGTTCCCTCCTCTAGCCCCCTAGAGGTGCCACTAACACACCTGACCGACTATTAAATTCTACCTCCGCCCTAGAGGCAGTCATGGCATGTTGTAGTTGGTTCTCCTCATCAGCATCACCCGTGTACTCTGCATATGCACTTCTTCTCGGTGAGGAGTCTACCACTGCCACTTCTTTTCTGAGTCTCTCATCTCTCTTTCCTTTCTTCTTATTTTTCATCCTATTTAGGTCGCACTGAAATTACTCGCGAACATTCTAAGGAACTTGACTACAATGGACGATATTTGTACCGTGCCTTGCCATGTAATACTTCAGTCAGCCTGAATCGGCTCCTTTATTCTTTTGATGACAGTACTTACATCGAAATTCGGTCCCTATCTTATCGTCGCGCTCCCATACAACGTCGCCCTGGTCTGCCATCTGCTAATAGAAAACAACAAGCTGTCAGCATGCATGCAATTTACCTTACAAAAACACAATCAGAAGTAATTTTTGGCAGGCTACCAAAAACATAATCAAACAGGCTATCCAAAACCATGTCGATCGGATGATATTCTCTTAACAAAGTGTAAAACTAAGAATACATAGAATGGAAGCACCTCTCTATTAACTATATTAATTCATACTTTTTTTGCGATGTGCCAAATTATGTTTCCTTATCTGTAGCTGAAAACACACATTACATGAGTTAATTTGCTTGCTGCAGCTTTCAAGACAAATTATTTGATTTTTTTGTTACATCCAACTAAATGAATCATGGCTGAATATATGGTACATAATACTCTAATGGTCGAAACCATTGTTTTCCTATTGATCTTAGCTAGCTAGGATCTGAATGAAGAGAATGCATCGTAGCAGTTGAGCTATTTTTGGCATCATCCGATCTATTTTCGACACCCGTGAACTGAAAATCGACATAAATCGAGCTATTTTCGTCCAAATCCTAGGAAATCGATAGTGTAACCTACTACAGTAGCCCTAGCAAAAATCGACACCTTACCACCAATAATCGACACCATTCGAACGAAAATCGACACATTCTCCACGAAAATCGCTCGGGAACCCTAAAAATCGATGCATGCACAGAATATGAATTTATTGAACAGAAATCGACAGGACCTAATGAAAATCGAGCTTACCGGGCAATTATTGACTGGGCGACGGTGATACACTAGTTGGCGATGCTCGAATCTAGTTGAAGCCGACGCGGAGGGGTTCGAGGGATGGAGAGCAACATCAGAAGCTAGGTTATAGCTGTCGAAGTTCGGTTTGATGGTTATGGCTGCCTTCCCTGCTTTGTGGGCTGGATGGGTTGGGCACTGTGCAGAACCTGTTCATTGCTTTTTCTTTTTTAATTTCCTAAATTCGGAATTTGCTCTAAAACGTCTCCCAAATTCGTTTTTTTAAAAAAATTATCCGAGATGTCACAAACCTATTAATACTAATTTTAGGGAACTTTTGGATAAAATTTTTCAATTTTTTTTAATTTATGTTTGAATTTGACCGGTTTAACGCTTTCTAAAATCGAACCGCTCGATACAATTGATTTTCAACGATATTTGAAATCCTCGTAACCATCAGAACGTATAAATGGAGGCACCGTGAACTGTGGGCGCCACTTTGCTGCAGCGGAAGCTACTCCTACATGTTTTTCCATAGGACAAATAAACAAAAGACTCTACCTCTTGTAAGACGTGGCAAAAACAAAAAGATTATGGAGAGTACTTTTTTTTGAAAAGACAGCTGAGCTGTGGTTTATATTAGATAGAAGAAGTTAGAGGAGTACATGGCGCAGGATACTGCACCAAAGGGGGGGAAGAAAAAGAAAGAAAGGAGAAAAGGAGAAGAAAATCAACATTGTGGGTCCAGCAGGCTTTTCAGGTGAGCTGCACCCGCAACAGTCCAGGTTGCCGCCTCATCTTTGAAGGATTGAAAGATATTGTCGTTGGCTTTGCATTCATTCCGGAAAACTCTGCTATTACGCTCTTTCCACCATTGCCAACAAGTTAGGATGATCAGAGATGCCAGGCCTTTGCGAAGACTTGCATGACAGCTTATGCGGTGTAGGCCCCAGTCTTGGAAAGTGGCAGTTTGTTCCCAATTGTCTGGGAGGAGGGATGGCAACCGTACCCATCCGGCAACAGCATTCCATAGGTATCGAACTTGGGGACACTCTATGAATAGGTGACAGTTTCGAGACTTCGGCAGCACATTGGGCAGAAATATTGGTTTGGCCATCCCCTGCGTTGTAGTTGTTGTGCTTTCCAAAGGCGATTATGGTTGACAAGCTAGATGAAGACTTTGCATCGCGATGGAGCCCACGTTGGCCAGACCATGGTATGGAAGGAGGTGAGGGTACTTCCAGTGAACTACATGTGGTAAGCCGACGAGGCTGTGTAGATTCCGCTAGATGTTTGTGTCCAAATTATGCTGTCGTGGACCTGTGGCTGCATTTGCACAGAGTGTATTTTGAGCCATAATTTGACATATTGGAGTAAGAGGTTGGGGTTACATTGTGCTGAATGTCCCTTATCCAATTGTTGTTTGTGAGGGCGTCTGCCACAGATCACGACTTTCGCCTGGAGTGCTTGAAAAGATCTGGCGCGAGCTGTGAGGGTGCCGTTCCATGAAGCCATCTGTCAGTCCAAAAAATAGCCGACTGACCGTTTCCGATGGTAATTTTTGTGGCCGCGGAGAATAGTTGGTGATCAATTTGGTCACACGGTGTGGGCATTTGTACCCACCGTCTATCTGGGGATATCCATCTAAGCCACAGCCAGCGGAGGCGAAGTGCCCTGGCGAACTTGTCTAGGTCAAGGACCCCGAGGCCCCCCATGTTGTAGGGCCGACAGACTGTTGTCCACCTTACCTTGCAGTTCCCTCCATGGGTTTCCCCGTTGCCTGCCCAAAGGAATTTTCTTCTTAGTTTGTCTAGTCCTGATATGAATTTTCTGGGTGCCTTGATTGATGTAAGTAGGTAGATTGGAATGGATGTGAGCACCGATTTCACTAAGGTAAGGCGACCCCCATACTGAGATGGCACACCTGCCAGGCCATAAGTCGTCGCGCTGCTTTATCGTGGATAGGCTGCAGATCAATGCGGCGCAAACGACCAAGAGAGAGAGGCATCCCTAGATATTTGATGGGAAAATTCGATATTTCTCCACTGAAAGGCTGTAAGATGTCTTAAAGGCTTTGATCTTGGCCTCTGATTGGTGCTATAATACTTTTTTGCATGTTGACTCGGAGACCTGAGGCTTCCCCAAAACAAGTGAGAATGTCTATGATTGCCTCGAGTTCTTTTTTCATTGGATTCAGGAAGATTACTGCATCATCAGCATAGAGGGAGAGTCAGAGAGTGGGCGCGCAGCCTTTCAAAGGTGATAGGATGCCATCTTGTGTGGCCTTTGCAAGGATATAATGTAAAGAGTCAATGGCTAGCGAGAAGAGATATGGCGAAAGGGGATCGCCTTGTCTGAGTCCGCGCCGGTGGGGGATCTGAGGTCCTGGCACACCGTTGAGGAGGACCGAAGAAGCTGATGTCGCAAAGGAGATTGAAATCCATTCCCGCTATCTAGGGCCGAAGCCTCGAGCTTGCAGGAGATCCAACAAGTATTCCCAGGATACCGAGTCGAAAGCTTTTTCAATGTCAAGCTTTAGCATCAGTGCCAGGGTTCGGCTTTGATGGTAAGCTTTTACGCGGCTTTGGGCCCACAGAAAATTTTCCTGAATGCATCTCCCTTTAATGAACGCGCTCTGCGAATTTGATATGAGTGAGCTTATATGCCTGGAGAGCCGCAAGGCGAGAACTTTAGAGAATATCTTTGCGACGGAGTGTATCAGGCTTATCGGTCGGTAGTCCCCAGCAGCCCATGCCACTTCTTTTTTTGGGATCAGAGCAATGAAGGCCATGTTGAGAGCTCAAAAATCTCGAGCCGAGCAATTTTGGAGACAGGATAATACGACCATAATGTCTTGCTTGATTATTTCCCAGCATTGTCTGTAGAAAGTACCAGTGAAGCTGTCCGGGCCCGGGGCTTTCTCTGCGGTAATCGCTCGATTGCTCAGAGGACCTCATGCTCTGTGAACGGTCCTTCAAGTTCTCGAACGTCATGAGCCGGGAGATTTAGGCTCTGCCAGTTGACCCCTCTAGTGCGCCTAACTTTTTGCCCCAATAAGGATGAGAAGTGTTGTGGCAGTACACGCTCCTTGTCGTCGTGAAAGGTGGCGATCCCCTGTTCAGTCTGTAAGGATTGTATGAAGTTTTTCCTTCTTCGGCCGTTTACTCTCAGGTGAAAAAAACGGGTGTTTGCATCTCCCTCCTTAAGCCAACAAATACGGGAAGCTTGGCTTTTGCGAGCCTTTTCAACAGCCGCGTAGCCAAGCACCTTTAGTTTTAGGGCTTTTCGCAGAACACACTCTGCATGGGTCAGATCCCTAAAATCCTGGGCAGTGTCCAGGTGCAATATGATAATGGTGGTCAGATGGAACTGGAGCTTGGCATCGTTCAGAATGGAGGCACTCCATGCACGGAGAGCTTTTGCTGTGACGCGAAGCCTGTGTGTGAGGCGCTTCAAGGGATTTGTATGCCTGTGCGGCATAGTCCAAGCCCGCTCAACCGTCTGGTGGAAGCCCGGGAGTCGGGGCCAGAAATTTTCGAATCTGAAGGCCCGTGGCTTAGGAGGGCCATTTCCACTCGTTAAAAGCAATGGACAGTGGTCCGACATTGACGAGGAAAGAGCTTGCAGCAGGTGATGCGAGAAAATGACATCCCATTCGTGGTTGCAGAAAAACCGGTCGAGCTTAACTAGCGTTGGTTGACTTCGCTCGTTACTCCAGGTGTACTTTCTGTTTTGCAGCGTCACTTCCTTGAGGTTGCATCGGTTGATGACCACACGAAACTGATCCATTAGCCGATGGTTAAGGTTCTTGTTTTTTTTGTCTCTAGCCTCGTAGATGAGGTTGAAATCTTGGAGGACAAGCCAAGGTGCAGAGGGCGAAGGTGCTAGGGAGCTCAACTCATGCAGAAAGGCAGGCTTTTCGTGGTCTTCGGATGGTCCATAGACCGAAGAGAGCAGGAAGGACGTGCCATCCTGACGAAGGGAGACTTGCGCTGTTAAGGAAAAACGTCTGATATTGGCCGAGTATCACATGTGAACTAGGAACGAAGATGCAGTCCCTCGCCGTATATCAAAATTGCAGGCTGTGGAGCTGCAAACCCTGCTCCGCCTGTACTACAAACTACAAGCATACATGCTCATGCAATGAAAAATCTGGAACTACAGTGTATCAAATTAAAATCCCTGTCAATCAAATGAAAGAACAAACAGAAATTCCTATCGACTGTATCGTGCTAATCCCTGTACCTATGCCCTATCTAGACAAACAACACCTAGTGCAAAGCAAAAAACTGCAAGGATCCCGTATAAAAAATGCTGAAAAGAAAACAAAACACATGCACATATCTGCTCAATCTCACATGGGCGCTGTGTATCAAGCGACGGAGAAACTGTCAAAAAGGCCCAATTCTGAACGTGCTCACAAAGCCAAAGACAATCTTGTGCCACCTCAAGTCTTCCTCAGAGCAATGACCCGGGCAGCCAGTTCATCAAAGTCTGGCATTTTTGGGTGCACGCGAACACTCCTAGGACAGTCCGGCTGCAGTGAGGTGGACCGAGCAGGAATCTTCGCATCTTCATCCGGGCTGACGGATTCCGGCGGTAGCGAGACAGCTCTTCCTGGAGGATGCATGGAACCATTTTGCTGACATTGTACTTGGGACCCATCACCATTAGCAGTTATGTTGGTTTTTGTTCTTGTTTTGGCTTCATCCGTATCTAAACCTTTCTTGCTGTAGTGTATCAAAAGTTTGTCCATCATTCTTTCCTCCTCATCAAGATCTCCACTCAGCACATTAGTATTCCTGCTTTTGAGTCTCCGATGCCCATTTGCAGTTCGAGGTAAAAGATTACCAAAATCAATAGCGGTCTCATCCTTGTCTGCTTGACGTTGCTGCATGAGTCCATCGTTGTACAAAGCTCCATTTATCCTGCCTGAGTGCCTTGGTCGGCTACTAGGAGTTCTCTGAACATTCTTCCCATTACCAACAACATCAATCCCATTACCTTTCCAGTGATAATCATCATTAGCACCCTTCAGCCTGCTTGACTGTCTTCTGTGATTGCTGGGTGTGCGGCTTGTGACCTCATTGTTAGGAGCGCCATCAAAAGCATCTACAGGTGCTGGAGGCTTCTTCCTTCTAACAGAAACAGGCTGAAGCACATCCGTGTCAGCCAAATGATCTGTTTGTTCAGTGATATTGTGCTTGTTGTAATCACTAGCAGTTCGTTTTGCCGGATCATCCTTCACAAGTTGGATGTTAGATTTGGATTTAACATAAGGAGGTTGCATATAAGCTGCCCTCTCTGGCACTCGCTGTCCCTCTTGCACTGGATGTCCCAGATCTGCTAAATGTTGTGGTCTGTCATGCAAGAAACCATTGTTCTCTTCCTTTTCAGCACTATTCTTGCCCTTTGCTCCATTCAGTTTAGCAATATAATGTGGGACCCTGTTTGTCGTGTTACCATTCGAAGGATTCACTGAACTAAGTTCTTGGGCTTTGAGCCCTGAGTCCGCATGTCTCCTGGTATGATCAGGACCACCAGGCATATGTGTTCGTTGTTTGTAACCAAGGCCTTTGTCATTCTCTTTTTCGACACCGTGTCCTTTCTTAGCTTCCCTTGGCTTGGCATATAGTGGAACTATCTTGTTGATTTCTTTTTCAGGAAATTTCACTGAACCAAATCCCTGCTTAGGTAGGCCATTGAGATCTAGCTCCACTGCTTCCATCAGCTCCATTTCGCAAGGACGGGCATCTTTTTTGCTAGCTTTCTGGACTTCATTTTGAGTGTTCCTTCTTTTCAAGTCCACAGGAGAGACTGATTTCTCCAAGTGTTCCTTACCATCAGATTTATCAGAATGCTGCCACCTGGTACTCTCATTTAATCGAACAATGCCATTTGCAACAGCCTGAACATCTTTTGGTTTCAATTGTGCTTCCGGTTCCTGCTTATGTCCTACAGATTTAGCTTCAGATTTTCTTTCGTGTGGAGGATCCTCATCCTCCTGCTTGTTGGGCAAAGGCACTGCCACTTCTACCTGTTTCACTGAATCCTTGTCAAGCAGATCCTGAAAATAAAAATCCATGATGCCATGTTAAGGACACATTTATGTTGCTTTATAAAAAAAAGAAGCAAATCATGGTTCAAGCAGTAAATTCATTTGCACAAGTTAATGTAAACATACATGTTTAGTTTCTGGTGTGGCCCATATCTTAATTTCTAATGCCTTGGTATCAAAACCAACTGAGGATTCTTCAGCAATACTTTGCATGGCTTGCAACTTCTCCTCATTAGTAAACAACTTATTGTCAAGTTTCTGAACAAACTGCAGGTAGAACGATTATTAATCAGGTTAAGTAGAACACCACAAAACAAATCAATGACAAAATCCTTTGGCATCTTGCACACCTCGAGGCTAACAAAAGGCTCAAGAAAATTCCCGTATCTCTCTGTGAATATGTGCCTAAGGTCACACAGTTCAGGTAAATCTGGAAAGTGAGCGGCAGCAAAAATTAGAGTTGACACAGCTTCCCTGGCTTCCTGTGGGCAATCCCTGTTGATGGAAAAATAACACAAATATCGTCATCGATTGTACCATAAGGATAATTGAAATTCCTTTCAGTTTGCACTCTTAAGATACTAATAATGGTTAATTGGGTATGTTAATTAAATGAAGTTCCAATAAAAAAAACTTTTGCTAACGCTAAAATAAACCATCAAAGGAATCATATCGATATATATATTATGAATTCTACTGTCCTGCTTATTTGATTCCTTAACAAATGCAGCCCAGTGGGTCCCACTAAAGACTTGGGTGCATAACTCTGTAGCCATTAACAAACTTGTGATATTAGGTAGACTGCTTCAATGTTGCAACGATTGACAACAGAAATAGGGAAGGAAAACAAAACGTTAGCTGAATCGATAGGAGTTACCTCTGTTTCTGCAGGCTGCTGAGTTGCTTCCCAATGTACTCACAGAGGTGCTCAATCATATCATAGCAAGAAGCATAGTTCATCTCAATTATGAGGCCATCCATCTGCATTCCACATAGGAAAGTACAGACAGGAAACAAAATTAGCTATTCAGTCATCACAGATTCCCTCTACCAAAAATGACCAGAATTTCACTGCCAATCAGCAGTCATGCTCATGTGCCAACAAAGTGCAACTTTTCGAGTGGAAAAGAACAATATAGGATGAAACTTTCTTTAAATCCTGTATAGCAGTAGAGCAATGCAATGCAACTATGCAAGTTTGAGCAAGAGAGAGCCCAAATAAACGCACCCGTCCAAAGGCGTGGGTGTCGAGACCATTAGCGAGGAGGTCGGCTACGTCCTTCTTCAAGAACCGAATCATGGCCAGCTTCTTCCGCCGTATGGGAACCAGCCGCGTCCGGATGCATTTGAACGCGTGCTTGCTGCATCCATTGTTCAAGAACCGAGCGATTCGTTAGCTTGGAGCTGGAAACCACATTGACGCAAATTCAAGAAAAATAAAAGAAAAAGGAAGAATCAATCCGAAAGGAACGCAAGAAAATATCCTTCCAGATGCTGCGACAAGTAGGTTAGGCAACTCAGGAAGGATTGAACTCTCGCGCAATTCAAGAACCAAGCACCAGAACAGCATCTCAAAGAACCAGATTGGACTCAAATAAAACAAACTACAGACAACTTAAACCAGCCTCAAGGCAATCTTTTACCATTTGTTGTAGAACTTGGAGTTGAGCAAGCTATCAAACATCTTCCTCCTCTCCACCCCTCCCTTCTCCCGCCCTTCTTCTTTCTCCCTCCCGCTTCCCCTGTTCTTCAATCAACAGGCGAAGCTTCCAATGCATTAAAGCATCATCAGGACGAGGAGAGGGAGACGGTTGGGGAAGGAAGCGGAGGTGGTGGTGGTGAACTGACCTGGTGGGCAGCAGAACAACTGAAGAGAACAGAATCGATGCGAGATATTGCAGTAGAGGCGTACCCAGGTGGTGCCTCGGGGATTTGGGCGGTTGCGGATCGTCTGATAAAAAAGCGACGGCCAGGATTGGGATGGGAGTGGGGTTGCAGGTCCCCAAGCTAACAAACTAGGCGATAAAATTTACTGCGCAAAGTAACAAACTGCCTTTCGAAATATCAAGTCCTAATGGCCCGTTGCGGCAGAGGATTTTTTTACTTTTACATCACGCATAATTGAGTTCATTCTTCCATGCACATGTATTACTATTTACCATTGCAATTGAATTCATTCTTCCATGCACGTGTATTAGTATTTACCATTGCAATGGTTATATATAGTTAGGTTAATATGTTGAAGAAACAAATAAACGATTTGTATTTTCATGGTGATTTATCCGAACCGTTGATCTTCTTTTTTCGACGGTGTACACCCAATGGTTTTCAACCGCATGAATGTCAACTAGCCAAACATTCTTCCATGCGGAATCTTTGTTTCAAGTAGGTTGTAAGTTATGCCTTATAATATTCAACATGGTAATTAAGGTTAGCTCTAGTTATACAAACTACAATTAACAAAGCTTTGTCTTTCATGACTAACTGCTTCTGTTGTACTTCCGTACTTTAGTATTATTACTTAACCTCACGCGTGAGATAACCAACTTGATTAGCACAAGTGGTTTCACCCATCATGCATGTGCATCTGATCTTTTTTTCTCCATTTGGCAGAGCTACACGCCATGAAAAGTTAACGGACAGCCGGGGCGACAGATAGACCAGCTTTCTCTCTGACATGGCTTCTATCGCACTCTTCTAAGAACTGTGCACCATGATAATTTGGCTGATAGCTTGATACAGAAATATCAGCTTCCAGCAAATAATTGATCTCTTAGGCATGGCCACGGACTAATTAGGGTATATTTGTTTTAGCTTTTGATTTTGAATTCTGACCACAAAAGTAGAATACAAAACAAACAGTCCGATTCTAAAATTCGATTCTCACAATCCAGCCCACTCATATACACTAGAATCCACGATTCACTTCATATGTGCTTTTGGATTTCAGCTTTTGGAGAATGAGCTTCTCTACAACCACAATATAGAATCAACTTTTAGAGAATTTAAACTAAAACAAACAGTCCCTTAATCCAGTCAGTCACTTTTTTTAAGGAAAAAAACCGGAGAGGCCTCATAGTTATATATTTCTCAAAAGTTTAAGTACAAAGACCATAACCAAGGGAGAAAGAACCAAAGAAACGAGAACAAAGAGGGAAAAAAAAGAGAGTCAATCAGGTTCTAAAGAAGAGAGCCAAATAGTAATAACTCCCCTAAAATCTTCCTTCCCTCGAGCTCGAAGGAGAAGTAGATCAGTCAGCACCTTCAAAGCAATAATAGCATACGGTAAATTGATAGAGTTAAAGATGTTATCATTACGATGAATCCAAACATGCCAGCAAATATCTAGTCAGTCACTTGCCTAGCCTCTCTCTCACACACACATGGACAGACAAGGGCACACAGGACAGGGATCTGCACAGTTAATAGTGTGGCTGTAACTTCGGCAATTACATTACCGGATTCGAATCTGAGGGTTGAAGTTCACTTAAGTACCCTAGAGAAAATATTGTAGCATGTACTCATGAATCCTACCTACTGCTACAGGTACGCGTAATAGTGGTACGGTAGATAGAAGCCGGTAGCAAAATGAAAAGAAATTGTTTGTGCCCGTCCTTAACTGTTTTGTAATTAGGAACCATTTTTACTGTTGAGAAACCTTTAATTTGTTAAGAGAACTGTTGACCAGACAAGAGAAATACTAACACTTTGCAATAGGAAGAAGAGTTCGTGGCCCAAACGCAAAGGTTCTTTTGCACGTTAGGGAGAAGTTGAATTTGATGGTTTATCGCTGTCACATGCAGCACAAGATAGGTACCAAGTGGTTCCAGAAACAACTAGCCTAGTCACAAATAGAGAGCTGTCGTACTGTCTTACATGGGTGACTCAAGTGATTGGTTCTTTTGGACAACGACACATAAGTAGAGTATTTTTTTTATCAGGGTACAAAGACGGACACACAACACACACCCTATACACGTGTGTGCATCCGCTACATACGCTAAGTAAATTACACACATGTGTGCATCCGCAATACACGCTAAGAAAATTGATTAAAGACTCCAGAGCCTTCAGAGCATAAAAACACGCTATTCCTAAACATACACACGTCTATGTTCTATGTTCTCATACTAAAATTAGTTAGGTGAGGCTCGTTAGTTCGATTCCACGATCAACTCACGACCGGTCTCGGCTCTTGACCAACGAGCTACGGCTCGTCCTCCACGAGTAGAGTATTGAGACCATGGACTTGTATATTTTGTGCTGGCTAGGCTAAACAAGTGGAATTCCCAAGAATGCCCCGCTTGATCTTTAGCAAGTGGCTTTCTTCCAACGGTCAGAACGGGCAAAAAAGGTTGGGCAGTGCAGCGTAGCGAGCCAGTGAGTGCCGTGGTGGTCAGAACGGCGACATTATCGAGGCATACTTTTTCCTCCTCCTCATGAGCTGTGCTCACCGACAAGTGGGGCCGCGTCCTCTTTTTACAGTGAGCCTCCATTAGTTTCGATGGAACCAACATGTGCAGCAACGGATAGGACTTAGGAGCTTGGAGGAGATGATGGTGATGACTAATAAGGGAGCAGAATCTTGTGTGAGTCGGAAAAAATGCTGCTAATACGTAAGTCGAGATCATAGCAGCTGCATGCACCTGCTCTGTCCTGGGCGAAATTTTTACCTTTTTGGCCTTCTTTTTTGTATTTTTTTCGAAATTAGCCAGCTGCATAAATTAATTTCAAAAATAGCTCCTTAACAGTATAATCAAGCGTCCGTGCAGCACGGGAATTTTTTTTAATTTTTTCCGGCTTTTCCAGCAGTCACCGACCGCATGGAAATTTTTTAATTTTTTTTACTCTTTCCTGCGGTCAGCTACCGCTGAAAAAAAAATTTCTGTTTTTTTTTTGTTTCTGTTGTGCGGCAGAGAAAAAATAATTTTTTATTTTCCCGCACAGCGTCAGCGCGTGAATCTGATGTAATCCAGCTGTTGGCGACCGCTGAGGCGGAGGAGGCGGGGGCGCGGCCGACGGCGCGACGCGTGGAGGAAAAACAGCGGCGGAAGTTTTTATTTTTTTCATTTTTTCGGAGATGCGGCTAATATATTTTTTTTATGTATTTATGAAGAAAAAAATAAAAAATATTTTATGATGGACTATAATATTTTAGGATTTTTATTGTTCTAGCACGGCAAATATAATTTCCGGGGATCTGAACCGTTGAAAATTGCAAAATAAAAATTTCGCGATCCGCTGGATTGTACTGTTTGGAGGTGTTTTTTTATCCGATGAACGTCTAATCGCGGAGAAAATTATACGCGCCGGAATTTTTTACTGTTCTAGTCCAAATACAGTATAATTTTCCCCGCGATTAGACGCTCATCTGATAAAAAACGCCCAAACAAGATAATCCAATGGATTATGAAATTTTATTTTGCAATTTTCAGCGGTCCAGATCCCCGAAAATTATACTTGCCATGCTAGAACAGTGAAAATCCTAAAAAATTATAGTCCATCATAAAATATTTTTTATTTTTTTCTTCATAAATACATAAAAAAATATTAGCCGCATCTCTGAAAAAATGAAAAAAAAATAAAAACTTCCGCCGCTGTTTTTCCTCCACGCGTCGTGCCGTCGGCCGCGCCCCCCGCCTCCTCCGCCTGGCACGGGATCCATCAGATTCACGCGCTGACGCTGCGCGGGAAAATAAAAAATTATTTTTTCTCGGTCGCGCGACAGAAACAAAGAAAAACCGAAAAAAAATAAAAAAAATATTTCAGCGGTCGCTGACCGCAGGAAAGAGTGAAAAAAAAATTCATGTGGTCGGTGACCGCTGGAAAAGTCAGAAAAAATTTAAAAAAAATTTCCCGCGCTGCACGGATGCTTGATTATATAGGGGGCTATTTTTGAAATTGATTCATGCAGCCGGTTAATTTCGAAAAAAATAGAAAGAGGAGTCTAAAAAGGTAAAAATTTCGTCCTGGGCTTGGAGCCATCATTGGCAGTTGGTTGATGGATGCACGGCCGGGTGAGATCTGAAATTGGTGGCGACGACGGGACACGATGGAACTGACAATTTTGTTGCCAATTGGCACACCGGCACGGCAGGGATGGTATGTAGAGAACTGTATGGACTGAAAAAGATGCCATTGGCAAACTCTCTGGGACTACCAGACAATGGATTGCATTCTGTTCTTTCCGAGTGATCGTCGCATCAAATCAAAACCGCTCATTTTCCCGCAAGTGTTAGGCATTGTTTGGAACCTTGCAATTTTCTCTAATTCTAGCAGAGATTCAGCCGTTTCCTATATTAAATTACTGTAAAATTTCTCCGAAATCCTTGATTTCCAAGATAGAGCACTTCTCTTTAGGGGGTCTAAGAGAGCGGAAATGCTATATGCCAATCGCGCGGCATATAGCTTTCCACCACCCACCCTAGGCCCACGGCCCAATAGCTGTGCAGCTGTTCGACCGATTCCGACAGCCCACAAACCATAGGTCAGGGAGCTTCAATCATGCGGAGGGCAGCACGAGCTGAGAACCCATTGAGAGGCAGCCGACGTACCTTTTTCCCCCTTTGTTATTCTCTCTTTTTCCATATAGTTGCCTTTTTCTTCCCTTTTCTTCCTTTTTCTTCTTCTTTTTAATCTAGCTGCATCCATTTCTTCGGATGTTTTACTGGTATTTTTCTTCATCGTGTCATTTTTCCACCGTTGATTTTTCTGTGGTTTTGACGAATACTCATAAAACAGGGGTGCACCGACGGCCCAATTGCAACAAGCAAAGCCCAGAGCAGCAAGCAGGCGGCCTCGAATACGGCCTCAGCCTAAACAGGCCGCCCCCGCCCGCTACCCAAATGCCTACGAGACCATTCAGGAGACCATTCCCGACCGGTCCCGACCGACTCAAAGAGGTTCCCGACCGCAATGATTCGATCCCCGACCGACTCAACAGGTTCCCGACCGCAATGGACGGATCCCCGGCCCGACTTCAAGGGTTCCCGACCCCGCACGGACGGGATCCCGCGACCGACTTCAGCCGCGGCCGCGACGGAGTCCCGTGTCAACCTAAGGCCACGTGCCCCACGAACGGTCATTCGGCGGATCGAGCGAGGCAGTGGTCCTTCCCAAGACGCTTTGATAAGTCAAGCCACGCCTCCCGTCCCATCAACCACCACCCACAAGGCAAGGACACGCCTCTCCCGAGGCAACTCTAACGCTACACGCGACCACGCCAAGACCCACATGGATCACGAGAGCAACCACGCCACTTCCCTGAGGATTACCTAACCGCCTCGACCGGCTAGACCACCGACCCAAAGATAGGCTCAAGAGCGGCGACCAATGGCGAACGATTGGTCGACGGCGGGCAAGACCGGCCCTAGAAGTAGCTCGCCTGCACTTCGCCAATTCTCGATGTAACTCGCCTTCAGATCAATAAAAGGAGGCAGAACCTCCTAACAGGCAAGGAGTAAGAGCTACAGGAGAGCTTTTTCCTCTTCTTCCTCTTCTTCTTTTTCTTCTCCTTCCGAGAGCTAAGTTTAGATCATTCTAGTGTTGAGGCTCCACCTCTCGCTTGTAAAAACTCTCGGCACTATCCGCACCCCAAAGGAATACAACACCAACGCACGACCGGAGTAGGACCTTCGCCCAACCAAGATACATCTTGACCTGTGGTCTAACCATTCAGTGGAGCGGAACGCGCATTTCCCTTAGACTTACAATTTACTTGCCTAAGGCCAAACGCCGGCGGTTGGCGCGCCTGTAGGGGGCTTCAGCGGCCTTCAAGAAAGATCTCCGGATTCCCATTCGCCTCCTTGATGGCATTCTTCTCCAACGACGCATGATCGTGTTCGGAGCGATCCGCTTCTCCTCGCCTTCACCGTCACCTCGGAGGAGAGCTCACGCCATCCTCACGCCGCCGGAGGGCGGCGCTCATGGGAGCTCGACACCATCTCCGGCAGCCTTCGCCCGCCCCGCTTGAGCGCCCCGCGGCCCCAAAGCCGAACCCGAGGAGCGCTTATACCTCCTTTGGCGAAAGCCTCCGGCTCGCGCGACGAGATCCCGCCACCTCCGCCGCCACGACTTGTAGCTATGGTCGCTACATGCCAACCTCCGCTCCACGAAGGTGCGGAAGACTCTTCCACCACGGCCCAGCCCGACGCGAGTATCCCGGCCAGCGCGACTCGCGAGTGCAACGTGGCGCACAAACGATTTGGTCGTAGCCACCGCGGCTACGACGGTCCCCGTCCGGCGCGACCGAGGCACAGGAGGGGAATACCAGCGCGAAGCGCCTGAACGCGCCAGCTCGCCACCGAGCCCAACGGCAACGCGAGAGTCGAGGAGCGAAGGTCGAAGCTCGACCGGCCTGTGCCAACTCGAGCAGACGAGCCCGAGCCCGCGCAAGCGCTGGGCGACGCAGACGGCGCGCGCGCCAAGAGCACCACAAGTTGGGGCGTAATCCGCGCCCCGCTTTTTCCTCACGCAAGCCAAAACGTGGTCGCGGCCGCACGCCGCCCGAGGCCTTCCGAGCCCGCAAACCCGAGGCCGAGCTACCTACCGAACCTTCGGGTGGTGGAGCGCGCGGCCGCAAAGACATGCAGCTCTCCGGCCCTACCACACCGGCGCTATTTCCGCCATCGGGCCTGCATCATGGAAGCCACTGGTGCGCCAAGACCGCACCCCACCATGAACCACCCCAGTTCACGCACCCGGTGCGCGCAAATACTTCGCAATGTTTACGACATCCGCGCCACCTCGAGGCGCGAAGAAAGATGGCGAGGACGCCGCCCACTCACGTGTTACGATGGTGAGCGCCACTATCGCAGCCCGAGCCTCATGGTCCCGACCACGGGCTTTTTGCCAAGGGATCCGCCAGCGGATTTCCCACCGATTCCGGCGCCTACCAACATTGCCAAGTACACCGGCCACCAACCTGTGTCCGCTCAAGATTATCGCTCGCGTGTCGGGTCAGGAGCGACAGATGATCTCTTCATCATCCAAGACTTCCCCATCTACTCGCGGACTCGGCCGAGCTCGCTCGAGTACCGCCTCCAAAACCGCCAGAACTGGCCGACTTGAAGAATCTCTTCGTCGGTAACTTCCGAGCACTTATAAGCGCCGTAACTCCGGGACTCGAAGGCTCGCAAGCAAAGAATGGGAGACTCTCCGACTACATCCGAGGTTTTCCCGCCAAAGCAACGAGCTCCCGACATCTCCGACGCCGATGTCGGGGAGCCTTCATCTACGGCACCTCCCGCAAGGCCTTGTGCACAAGCCGGGCCGCCAAGCCCAGACTACCAAGGAGCTCTCGACATCGCCATTTCAACCACGCCCCGCGAGGAGGCCGAGGGCTATTTTCGGCTGAGGAAAGGCCCAGCAGAGCCCGGCCCAAACCGGTCTCCTTCCGACCGCCGACAAACGGAAGCGCGACGGAAGCGCATCCGTGAGCCCTGGTGGTTGCCACGGCCGACCGCCTCGCCAGCAAGAGCGCGCCGACCGCCGCGCCCACCACTTCGAGAAATTGATGGACGGCCCATGCCCGAACCATGGGTTCTCCGTCAAGCACAAGTACGGATCGCAAGTCCCGAGGCGCTATCTTTCTAGCGCCCCACCACGCCGCGGCAAAGGAAAGAAGCTCGCCGTGGCCCCGCGAACGGCGGAGAAGAAGGCGACGACGAGTTCCCGAGCCCGACGGCCGCCTCATGATCTTCGGAGGATCGGCTTGCTACGCCGACAAGCGTCGCCGGCCAAGTCGCATCGCGAGGTCCACACCGCCGCACGGGCGCCCCCAATATCTTCGTGGTCTGAGTTCCCGATCACCTTTGATCGGACCGATCACCCCGATCGCGGCCCCACACCGGAGGTACTACCGGTGGTCACCTGCCGTCGAACGGCGCCACGAAGGTGCCGATGGACGGAGGCGCGCCTTAACATCCTCTACGCTGAGACGCTCGACGCTATGGGGTCCCGCGCCAAGCCTCCCGCCAAGCAAGGCACCTTCCATGGCGCTATCCCGCCAAGAAGCCCATCCGCCGGCAGTCGACCGCCCGCCACCTTCGGGAGCCGGAAACTTCCGCACCGAGACCTCACCTTCGAGGTCGTGGATTTCCCGCCGCTACCACGCCATCCTCGGGAGGCCATGCTACGCCAAGTTCATGGCGATCCCCGCCACGCCTACCTCAAGTCAAGATGCCCGACCGCATGGAGTCATTACCGCGCATCGCCTTTCCAAATTTGCCTTCAATCGCGAAGCGCGCAAACGCGAGCTCGCTCGCCGGTCGCTGCCTCTCGCGAACTCAACAAGCTCAGAGGGAAGCCGCCGAGTCCGCCCTCAATCCAAAGAAATCGTGGCGGATCCTTCAAACCGCCGAGGACACGGCGAGGTCACGGCCGATCCTCGTGATCCGACCAAGACCGCGGCGGTCGAGCCACGCCCCGCCAATAGGAAAGCGCCCGCCGACTTCCTCCGCACTAACAAAGATGTCTTCGCATGGAGGTCCTCCGGCATGCCGGCATTCCAAAGGAGGTCGCCGAGCACTCGTTGAGCGTCCGACTGTGCTCAAAGCCGGCCGCCAACGCTCGCCGCTCGACGAGGAAAGGCGCAGGTTATAGGGGAGGAGATCGCCAAACTCTTGGCGGCAGGGTTCAGAAAGAGGTGCGCCACCCCGAGTGGCTAGCCAACCTCAGACTTGTAAAAAGAAGAACGGCAATGGAGAATGTGTGTGACTATACGAGTCTCAACAAAGCATGTCCCAAGGACCCATTCCCTTACTCGCATCGACCAAGTCATCGACTCCACCGGGTGCGAGTCTCTTTCCTTTCGATGCCTACTGCTACCACCAGATTGCGCTAAAGGAGTCCGACCACCGCGACTTCCTTCATCACTCCGCTCGCCTGCTCGCTATGTCACAATGCCCTTCTACCAAGAACGCGGGCGCTACATACCAAATGATGTATGCAAACGTGCTTCAATGACCAGATCGGCCGCAACGCTGAGGCGATGTCGACGATATTGTCGTAAAGACCGAAGGTCGACGACCTTATCGCCGACCTGAAGAGACTTTCGCGAACCTTCGACGGTTTCGCATAAAGCTCAACCTGCAGAAGTGCGCCTTCGGGTCCCCAAAGGAAAGCTCTTAGGCTTCATCGCTCGAGCGAGGCATCGAGGCCAATCGTGAGAAGATCTCGCGATCGTAAGGATGGGCCCGGCCAAGAACCTCAAAGGGGTCCAGAGGTCGACCGGTGCCCGCGCTTTGAGCCGCTTCGTGTCTCGCTCGCCGCGAATGCGAATGCCGCTTACAGTCGCTCAAGAACCGACCGCTTCGCTTGACACCGAGGCTCAGAGGCCCTCACCCGCTTGAAGGCCTTCCTTTCTCGCTTCCACCCCGTCGCCCGCACTGTGTGAACCGCCGCTTTCTACATCGCCGCCACTACTCAAGTCGCCGCCGCCCTCGTGGTGGAGCGAGCGGAAGAAGGCCGTGAGCTCAAGGTACAACGGCCGGTCTACTTCATCGAGGTACTTTCCGAGTCCAAGACTCTGCACCCACAGTGCGTAGTTACTTCTACGCGTGCTCATCGCAAAGAGGAAACTCGCTCACTACTTCGATCAAGACGCCATCACCGTGGTGACCACGCCCCACTAGGCGAGATCATCCACAATCGCGATGCCTCGTGAAGGATAGCCAAATGGGCGCCGAGCTTAGCGGCCATGGCATAATATACGCCCCTGACGGCGATCAAGTCGCAGTTCGCCGACTTCGCCGCCGAGTGGACCAAGCCTGTGCACCACTAGCGGTCGAAGACCCCGAGCATCGACAATGTACTTCGACGGTCTTACACCAAGAATGGCGCGGCGCGGAGTCGCCATCATCTCCCACTCGGAACAGCTTCAATACGCCATTAGGTTGCTCTTCGACGCGACCAACAACATTGCCGAGCACGAGGCTCGCCAACGGTCTCCGGATCGCCGCCGACCTCTGCGCCCGCCGCCCTTACGCCCACGGGACTCAAGCTTGTCGTCGACCAAGTCATGAAGGTCGCGGAGCCCGAGACGCCCGCATGGCCGCTGCATCGCCGAGAAGTACGCCGAGGAGCGGTTCAAGGGTTTCGAAGCCACCATAGCTACCGACGCTACAATGGCGAGGCCGATCACCGCCAATCTTGCCTCCAGCAGAGAGCCCGTCCCGCCCGGATCTTCGCTCTCGACCTCCTGCGCCCATCGTTCCACCGACTCGGCGGCATGGCGGCCACCCGACCAATCCAAAGACGGCCGCCGACCGACGCCGCGGTCGGGCGAGACTTGGCCGGATTCGCCCATGGTGTGCTAGCACTTGAGTCCGACCGAGGAGGCCCTACATCGACCGCTTGACGGACGGGTCACTTCGACCCGACCGAGGCCCGCGCCCGCCGGCGGCAAAATCCTTCGCCCCGACGCCTGCACTTCAAAAAGGAGTTCTCCGGTCCTCCAAAATGTATCTTAACCGACCAAGAAAAATAAATTACCGGACGACATACACAATGGAGTCTCGGTCACCACGCAAAGACCCCGATCTCTTGAGGGAAAGGCCTTTCGACAAGGTTTCATCGCCAACCGCCGTGTCGACACCGAGCATATCGTGACGACCGCTGAAGGATGCCGCTTCTTTGCTCTGCAGACGATCCGCCAAATTTCTGCTTTACAGACGATCCCCATCACGTGGCCTTTGCCGTCTGGGACTCGACGGTCTGCCTTTCAGAAAGCGCCGAGGTTTCACCCACCGCCGTCGCGTAGATAAGTTCACCAAGTGGATAGAGGCTGCCGGCCATGAGCGCCACGCCGGCATAAGCGCCATCTTCTTCCGCGACATCGCTTTTAGGTTTGGAGTCCCAAACTCCATCATCACCGGCAACGGAACACGCTCACGGGAAGGAATTTCTCGAGTTCGCGGACGACTTCAACATCCGTGTCGATTGGGCGCAGAGCCCATCCGCGACTAACGGCGTGTCGAGCGCACTAACGCATGATCCTTCAAGGACCTGCCGCGATCTTCGCACGGCTCAAGCATTTCGCAGGCGCCGGGTAGCCGAGCCGCCTCCGTCCTCGAGTCTGCGACCACGCCGACCCGCGCACGGGTTCACACCCTTCTTTATGGTGTTCGCCACCGCCGCTTTTGCCCATCGACCGAATACGGCCCCGAGATTGCAAGCCTTCGATGAGGCTCGGGGCTCGCCGCAACAAGACGCCATCAACCACCGACGAGGCGCGACGTACGCCGCCCCCGCGGTCGCCGATATCAACAAGCCTGCGCCGCTACCACACCCGCCAAGTTCGAGGATCGATCCTTCACCGGGCGACTTGGTTCTCGTCGGTCCGCATAACCAAAGATAAGCACAAGCCGACGCCGGAGGGTCCTTTCACCGTCGTGGAAGTTCTCCGACCGCACCTTTCGACTCAAGGACGCCAATGGTCGATCCTCCCTAATGCCCGAACATTGAAAAGTTAAGGCGATTCTATCCCTAAGCTCTTTTCTTTTTCCCGTATAAGTCTTTGCCTTTCTCCCAACCGAGCACCGGTCGCCACGCGACGACTCGAGGGTCGCTCGTGGCGCCTGCTCGTGCCGCTCGGATGGTGTCTGTATGGTCGGTG
The DNA here is from genome assembly GCA_036346275.1 of Otatea glauca. NCBI lineage: Eukaryota > Viridiplantae > Streptophyta > Magnoliopsida > Poales > Poaceae > Otatea > Otatea glauca. The sequence continues at coordinate 61,681,551 of CM070721.1, forward strand.
ACCCACCGACAACGAGGTTCATCCCGAGCAGTAACCTCTCGACCCGAAAGTGCTACGGCCACGCCAAACCGGCTATGGTTGCCCAAGAGCACTCCGCGGAAGAAGGAAGCACTGAGTGGATGACCCATCGTCGATTGGGAACAATCTTCCCCACACGAACTCGGCTAACTCACGATTTCATGTGGGCCTGACCCGACTAGTCACAGAGTCTATCCCGAGCAGTAACCCTTCGACCCGAAGCGCCACGCCTACGCCCCAACGGCTATGGTTGCTAAGTAGCACTTTGCGGAAGAAGGAAGTGCCCGAGTGGAAAACCCTTGGCCGACGGAACACTCAACCCCATGAGTGCGCAGAATCACCGTGATAAACAAGACTCCTATCCTCTTCGCCCTCTCAAATTGACCCGACCCACGCATAAGCGACCCCGTGGTCCTTGAGGCTATGGTCGGTCAAACCCAAACGCAAAGGAGAGCAAAGAGGCAAACCGAGCTATAATTACTTACGATCGCTTACACAACATGCCTTTGCAAAAAAAGGGGCTAACTTCTTTCTTCCTCTTCTTCCCGGTACGACCGACCCAAGACGGAGGAGGAGGACTCGCATCTTGAAGGCGACTCGGGCGGACGTGGTCGGCGATCTCCGAGCATGCGCTCGACCGAGCTCGAACTCGCCAACCTCGCTGCCGGTCCGGCTCTCGGCGATGCCGCTTACTCACCACTACGAGGTCGATCATCACATAGTGCGAGACGGTGTTGACCAAAGGCGACGGCTCCCAGCTCAGTCGCGCCCGCAATCACAAACCGCCTCCACAAGCCCCCAAGACTCGCCAGTACAGGGGCAAGGCGCGCTGCCTCGCCTCATGCCCAAGACTTGGGCGCAGACTTCCGCCGGCCCGGCGGCTTCCAGCTCGGCGCCCATCTCGCCCTACCATCCTCTGAGACCTCGCCGCGAGCCTCGCCCACAAGCCCTCGGACGAAAGGGTGGAGCGGCAGCCGGCCGCGCCAAAAACGAGGCGGGACCACAACCTCGTCGCTCATGGCGCCGGATAACGGCCCGGCCGGCACCCTCCACCAGAGGTGCCTCGCGGGAGGAAGCCCTTCTTCACTAGGCCGAAGCGCGACTCTCCCGCGCGGAGCACTCCATCCACGACATCTTCAAGGGAAGCGACTAAAAGGTGAGAAGAAGAGGGGCCGAGGTTTCCTTCTCTGCTCTCTCGCGCTTTTCTTGCTTTAGGACGGAGACGAAGAAGGCGAAAGCGTGGCTACCCGAGGCACCCTAACAACGCATTTATAGGAGGCGAGCGACGCCGACCGAACGGACGCCTCGAACGAATCGTCGCGCCCGCCTCGCCTCACTACGCCGCCTCGTAACTCCCGATTTCAATTCCACTGCGATTTAATCTCGCTGCACAGTTGCAGAGTCATAAAGACGCCGCCCAACAAATGCGGTGTCCTGCTACTCTTGGCCTCCGCTTTTGGCCGATTTTGTTCCGGCGCGCGAGAGGCCCATTGGGCCAAGGTCCCAAGATGGCAAAGCTTTGTGGCTTGCGCCAGGGCCCAAACCAAAGTCAGGGTTCAAAAGGCCTAACCCACCGGACGGGCGTAGGTCGCCCAAATAAATCTTGAGCGAGGGGCACGAGGTGAGCCCCACTGGTCCCCTGTTGGGTCTACCGACGACCCACCACCTCTACTGCGTCCCGAGACCATACTTCACACTCTCCCGAGCTCATCGATGAGCGATACCACCGTGGCTCGGGTCTACCGACGACCTGTGGTCCATACGGATTGAGTAAAGAAAGGTTTCTTATGGGTCGCCCCACGCAGGCTGTGACACCCTACTCGGGACCGTCCGCTCGGAAGGGTCCCCTTGGGCGACCTCCCAGACCCACTGACTACCCGCATTAGCTCCAAGAGCACTGCTCAAACCAACGCAGATAAACGCTGCCGCTCACCCCTTCCAGTCCCACACCGCGGGTGGGGTAAACTTGTGGATAGACGGCAGCCTACTCCTCGCAGCCTTCCTCACGGACGGGGACTCGGGATGGATACCCCGCGCCCAGCCACGACGTTAACGAGCACTCGACACCGGAACCTCGCGGAGGCATCCTGGCCGCCCTTGCCGACTAAGGCGCGTCTCCCACCACGACGTTAAACGAGCACTCGGACATCGGAACCTCGCGGAGGCATCCGGCCGCCCTGCCGACTAAGGCGGCGTCCACCACGACGTTAACGAGCACTCTGACACCGGAACCTCGCGGAGGCATCCGGCCGCCCTGCCGACCAAGGCACTTTGACATCGGAACCTCGCGGAGGCATCCGGCCGCCCTGCCGATCAAGGCACTCGGACACCGGAACCTCGCGGAGGCATCCGGCCGCCCTTGCCGACTAAGGCGCGTCCGGCTCACCACGACGTTAACGAGCACTCGACACCGAACCTCGCGGAGGCATCCGGCCGCCCTTGCCGACCAAGGCACTCGGACATCGGAACCTCGCGGAGGCATCCGGCCGCCCTTGCCGACCAAGGCACTCGACACCGGAACCTCGCGGAGGCATCCGGCCGCCCTCGCCGACTAAGGCGCCGGCCCACCACGACGTTAAACGAGCACTCTGACACCGAACCTCGCGGAGGCATCCGGGCGCCCTGCCGACCAAGGCACTCTGACATCGGAACCTCGCGGAGGCATCCGGCCGCCCTGCCGACTAAGGCGGCGTCCCGCCCACGACGTTAACGAGCACTCTGACACCGAACCTCGCGAGGCATCCGGCCGCCCTGCCGACCAAGGCACTCGGACATCGGAACCTCGCGGAGGCATCCGGCCGTCCTGCCGACCAAGGCACTCGGACACCGGAACCTCGCGGAGGCATCCGGCCGCCCTGCCGACTAAGGCGCTCCCACCACGATGTTAACGAGCACTCGGACACCGGAACCTCGCGGAGGCATCCGGCCGCCCTGCCGACCAAGGCACTTTGACATCGGAACCTCGCGGAGGCAACCGGCCGCCCTTGCCGATTAAGGCACTCGGACACCGGAACCTCGCGAGGCATCCGGCCGCCCTGCCGACTAAGGCGGCGTCGGCCACGACGTTAAACGAGCACTCGGACACCGAACCTCGCGGAGGCATCCGGGCGCCCTGCCGACCAAGGCACTCTGACACCGGAACCTCGCGGAGGCATCCGGACGCCCTGCCGACCAAGGCACTTTCGACACCGGAACCTCGCGAGGCATCCGGCCGCCCTGCCGACTAAGCACTCGGACACCGGAACCTCGCGGAGGCATCCGGCCATCCTTGCCGACTAAGGCGGCGTCCCACCACGACGCAACGAGCACTTTCGACACCGGAACCTCGCGGAGGCATCCGGACGCCCTGCCGACCAAGGCACTCGGACACCGGAACCTCGCGGAGGCATCCGGCCGCCCTGCCGACCAAGGCACTCGGACATCGGAACCTCGCGGAGGCATCCGGCCGCCCTGCCGACTAAGGCAGCGTCCCACCACGACGTTAAACGAGCACTCGGACACCGGAACCTCGCGGAGGCATCCGGACGCCCTGCCGACCAAGGCACTCGGACATCGGAACCTCGCGGAGGCATCCGGCCGTCCTTGCCGCTAAGGCGGCGGCCCACCACGACGCAACGAGCACTCGGCACCGAACCTCGCGGAGGCATCCGGCCGTCCTGCCGACTAAGGCAGCGTCCCACCACGACGTTAACGAGCACTCGACACCGGAACCGCGAGGCATCCGGACGCCCTGCCGACCAAGGCACTTTGACACCGGAACCTCGCGGAGGCATCCGGCCGCCCTGCCGACTCAAGGCACTTTGACATCGGAACCTCACGGAGGCATCCGGCCGCCCTGCCGACTAAGGCGGCCCACCACGACGTTAAACGAGTACTCGGACACCGAACCTCGCGAGGCATCCGGACGCCCTGCCGACCAAGGCACTCGGACATCGGAACCTCGCGGAGGCATCCGGCCGCCCTTGCCGCTAAGGCGGGCCCACCACGACGTTAAACGAGCACTCGGGCATCGGAACCTCGCAGAGGCATCCGGCCGCCCTGCCGACCAAGGCACTCGACACCGGAACCTCGCGAGGCATCCGGCCGCCCTGCCGACCAAGGCACTCGACACCGAAACCTCGCGGAGGCATCCGGCCGTCCCTGCCGACCAAGGCACTTTCGACATCGAACCTCGCGGAGGCATCCGGCCGCCCTGCCACCAAGGCACTCGGGCACTAAAACTTCCAAGGCATCCGCTCATCCTGCCGCACCAAGGCACCGATTAGCTACGGCACCAAACGAGCGCAAAGGAAGATCAAACGACTCAGAATAAATGCCGCGCAGAAAACGGCGCCCACCACCGGAACCCGGCGGTCAAGAAGACGAACGAGCAAAACACACCTAGCCGTGCGCGCGCGCAACGGCAATTAAGAGGCTCCCGCGGTTCGCATACCTCAGAACGTAATCCCGGCAGACGCCGGATTACGCCCGCGGTTCGCATACCTCAGAACGTAATCCGGCACGCCGCAAAAATCGGTAGGCCCTGCTGGCCCACCTAGTTGAACGGATCCATCAAGCTCAACCCCAACCGAGTCCCGCCAACTCGATTGGAGGTTCGGGGCTACTTGACGAATACTCATAAAACAGGTGCACCGACGCCCAATTGCAACAAGCAAAGCCCAGAGCGAAGAAGCGGCGGCCTCGAATACGGCTTCACTTAAACAGCCGTCCCTACCGCTACCCAAATGCCTACGAGACCATTCAGTGAGACCATTCCCGACCGGTCCCGACTCGACTTCAAGAGGTTCCCGACCGCAGCGGATGAGGATCCCCGACCGACTCAACGAGGTTCCCGACCCCGCGTGAGGACGGGATCCCCGGCCCGACTTCACAGGTTCCCGACCCCGCGGCGGGGCGGGATCCCGCGACTCGACTTCGAGCCGCGTCGCCGCGCCGGAGTCCCGTGTCAACCTAAGGCCACGTGCCCCACGAACGGTCATTCGGCGGATCGGCGAGGCGGGTGGTCCTTCCCAAGACGCTTTGATAAGCCTGCTGAAGCCACGCCTCTGTCCCCATCAACCACCACCCACGGTGCAGACACGCCTCTCCCGAGGCAACTCCAACGCCACACGCGACTCGCCAAGACCCACATGGATCACGAGAGCGCCTCGCCACTTCCCGAGGATTACCTAACCGCTCGACCACCTAGACCACCGACCCAAAGATAGGCTCAAAGAGCGGCGACCAACGGCGAACGATTGGTCGACGGCGGGCAAGACCAAGCCCCTAGAAGTAGCTCGCCTGCACTTCGCCAATTCTCGATGTAACCCGCCTTCAGATCGAATAAAAGGAGGCAGAACCTCCTAACAGGCAAGGAGTAAGAGCTACAGGAGAGCTTTTTTCCTCTTCTTCCTCTTCTTCTTTTTCTTCTCCTTACGAGAGCTAAGTTTAGATCATTCTAGTGTTGAGGCTCCACCTCTCGCTTGTAAAAACTCGATGCGATCATCCGCACCCATGAATACAACACCAACGCACGAAATCCGGAGTAGGGACCTTGGCCAACCAAGATACATCTTGGACCTGTGGTCTAACTATTCAGGAGCGGAACGCAGCCCTTAGACTTACAAATTTACTTGCCGGCGCTCGAAACGCCGACAGGTTTCTTTTAGAGTACAAGAGGTACGCACACCACATACACATCCTACTCACACTACACAGGCACATATATGTGTGAGCTTTCCTTGCATAATGCTAGAAAATTTCCAAAGGCTCCACTTTCTCAAGGAACATCAGCATACGCTTTCCTACTGAACGTAGACGTGTGTGTACTATAAATAAATACGGTACACCGCGTCGATGCTAAGGATCAAACTCGGGTAGGTAGGAATGAACATCCCCACCCTCATCCCTAGACCACATGCCCATCCATCCAACCATTGTTTTATTAATACCTTTTATTTTGCGCAACTAATTATCATTATCTGTTACCATTAATATTTTTCATCCATTCAACTAATTATTTCCAATTGTTTCACTAATAGTCTTTGATTGTTCCATGAGCACATTTGATTTGTTTCTATTTTTATCTCTTTTGAACATTGCCGATGAATTACAGGAACATCGTTGACAATTTACTAGAACATTGAAACCAAATACGTGGAACATTAGTACATTCCCCTAGAACTTAATGTGTGTTCGATAAACTGTTGGAACATCGCCGATGTGCTGTTGGAATATGAAACAAAATATGTCGAACATTAGCCTATCCCCCCTTAAAAACTTATTACTGAGAACATCATCAGTAAACTATTGAAACATCGAAGCCAAATACGTGGAACATTTTATTTTTACTACAAGAACATCCACACCCATGTGATTCATTATCCCTACTTAACTCAAAAAAATGTGTGCTATAACATCGCCCATGAACTAATGGAATATTGTGAAGTAATACGTGGAATATTTTCTTTTATCTACCGAAATATATGTCTAATGATATTATTTACTGAATCTAAATATATGCAAGTGGGTCTAGTTTTAAAAATCTAGTCGAAAGGATACGATGGTTCAAACCTATTATGAATTGAGCACCAGGTTCAAAAGATAGGAATCATCCTTTTTCTAAACCCCCTTAGCTCTTTTTTTGCAAATCTAGCACTCTGTAAAATCATTTGCAGATTTGTCCCCCTTCTCACCACGGAAGGCGCTCCTGGGCCTAGGGAATGCGGCGGCAGCCGGCGAGCCACAAGAGTAGGCGCCAGCACAGGAAGGACAGGCATTGCCACGGATGGGGAGCAGGAGAGGCTCCTTCTGAGGTACAGGAGCCCGGAAGGTGACACGTGTCACCTTCCAATGCTTTTTCGATGGGAACAGGATCAATTCTGTAAATGCGTTCGCGAGAGGGCTAAATTTGCAAAAAAAAAAGAGGGAAAGAGAAGAGAGGGCTAAAAAAGGGATGATTTCCAAAACTTGTATGTACTTTTGGGCAGGGTTCCATATCTCGCCGAAATTTCGGATTTCGGACCACCCCGAAATCTAAACTGCCGGCCGGATAAAAAAAATTGAAAATTTTGAAATTGCTACGGAAATTTCGTTTTTTCTCGGCGAAATTTCATGTTTTTTGGCCGGTTTTGAAACTTTTAAGGCCGGATTTGGTCCAATAACCCTTAGTAAAGTCATCTCCTATGAAAATTTGTTGCAAAACCGAATTTTTGAGACATTTTAAAATTTTGGCAGAAACACTGTCAGATTTTTATAAAATTTTACAGGCTTGATAATTAGCTGAAAATTTTATGGTACTATGTTTAAGTACCTTACGATCATACATAAAAAATTCAAAATAATTTAACATAATTTGTTATTCTTAAAAAATTAAAAACAGAATGAACATAATTGGGACAGTTACATTGTCAGAATTTTATAAATTTTCTTGAGTGTGATTATAATCTAATTTTTTTGAGAGATTAATAATTTCCTCATTACCTTTATATAAATTTTTTAAAAAATTAAACTTTGTCTGTTTGGTCAATCAAATCTATGTAAGCATTGAACTTCGTTTGTTATATTATATTTCAAAAATAAAAAAGAAAAGAACATAAATGATATTGTGCCTTGTAAGAATTTTATAATTCATTGGAGCGTGATATGATTCAAAACTTTTATGAGATATTAAGAACTTACTTATCACCCTTCTGTAAAATGTTCAAAAATTTTAACCTTTTTTTTATTTCTAAAGCAAATCTATGAATTGATCATGAGGCTTTTATCAGGACGTAGCACTCTCTGAATTTTTAAACATTATTTGAGAATGATCATAATCTAAAATTTTTAAAAAAACATTAATGTTACATCAGGACTATCCACAAAAAATTTCAAAAGTTTTTAACATGGTTTAGATAATTTTTCATTTTGTTCAATTTGCCGGTAAGCGTTTTAACAGGGCAGTAGTACTGTTCGAATTTTTAAACATTCATACAGTTTGATCATCATTTGAAATTTTTTTGAGAGCATTAAAGATACATCATAACCATGCAAAAAAAATTCAAATGTTTATAACGTGGTTTGAACTATTTTGCATTCGGTTCAAAATTGCCGGTCAGCGTTTTATCAGGACAGTAGCAATGTTTGAATTTTTAAAAATTCCACAGACTTCATAATTATCTGAAATTTTCATGGTAATATCAGCTATGTGTCAGGACTCTACAAAAACAATTTCAAAATTTTTAGATATCGTTTGACCCACTTTTCGGCCATTGCAAAAATATTAAAATTTCGGGTATTTCACCCGAAATTTCGGGATTTTTCGGCGAAATTTCGTTTTTCTCGGTAGAAAACAAACCGGATTTGAATTTTTGTTTTTGAATTTCGAATGAGATTTGTCCGAAATATCCGAATTTCGGCGAAATTTCGGATTCCGATCTAGGACGATATTTTATCGAAAACGAAATTTGAATCCTTGTTCTGGGAGACTTGGGAGCTGGAAAGACAAGCATAGTCGTTCCCCTAACTGTTTCAACAACGCCAAAATCAGCACGATTCAGGAGTCAAGTTCAGTTTTGCAAAAAAAAAAAAAAAAATCTTTTCAGGAATCGATGGTTGGAGCCGCATTCTTCTCTCAGGTGTTGTCCGTGAACGAAGCCACCGTCAAGCTTGACATCTGGGACACCGTCGGCCAAGAACGGAACCACAGCCTCGCCCCCATGTACATCGCGGCACCGCTGTAGGTATCATCATGTACGACATCTCCTGCACGGTGAGGTGATCTTCGGATATATATGCGTGTATTTTATATATAAATTTTGTAAGCCGTATGCTACTACATTTTTTAATTATTCACCGACTGCTCCGTGACGGGGGCAGGCCAGAAGCCACTACTACAGAACAGCACATCACTGCTGGTTCTAAAACCCCATCACTGCAGGTCATTGACGCCGGCAGTGATTGGTCGGCAGTGATACTCGGGGATTATCACTGCCGGCTCAGGAACCGGCAGTGATAAGGATTATCACTGCCGGCTCAGGAACCGGCAGTGATAAGGATTATCACTGCCGGTTCTACCTACAACCGACAGTGATATTGAACTATCACTGTCGGATCAAACCAAAATCCGGCAGTGATGATCATTATCACCGCCGGTTATACATAAAACCGGCAGTGATATTGAACTATCACTGCCGGGTTGTACCATAATTCGACAGTGATATGTACATATCACTTGCATATTTTTTGTGCAATATATATATTTCTATACAATTGTTTATACAGTGTCCATATGTAGTATATAAAGCATCGTTCAAATCATAATTCAAATATATCCATGTATATATGAAGCATCGTTAAAATCATAATTCAAATATATTAAATTAAGCATCACAATATTTTGTTTTTACAATGATTTGTTTACAATTAATATAGCTCGACTACATCTCATCCCATTCGCTTTGATTCTGCAAGGACTACAGTACGAAGAGTTGAAGTAGACATGTCACGCGTCTAGGCCGTAGGAATGAGGGCAATGAGGCTATTCGTGGAACTCGCCGTTTGGATTGATGATCTCATCATGAATGAATCCGGCGATCTGTTCTTGAATTGCTATAATTTCTGTCAGCAATAACTTATTGATTCTCAGTTTGGAGCGCTGTTTTTGAACAAAAAAGGAAGTTAATTAATGATGATATTTGTTAAATAAAAAAAGGCATCAATGTGTAATTACGTACCATGGCTTCGTTATAGCCGACACTCTCCGTGACAATTGAATGCATATTTGTACATACATAGTATGCACATAAATTGTTTTCGGGGTCCTGCCTCATGCATGGAAAGTCATTTATTATTTCAAAAATTTTTCTGTATGGACGATACCGAACACTTTTCTTGCGATCGCATCGAAAGCCACTGTGAATGATTTTGAATAGTAATTAAACTTAAATGCAATAGAATAGAATTTTGCTAGAGTAATAACGCAACGATCGAGTTTACCTGTTCAGCATGTCCCAAAGGTCTTGGTACAGATTAGTTTGTTTTCTCCTGGAGTCCAAGACAAAAATCCTGCTAGCATCTAACTGGATGACGAGGAGGACCTAGTGAAACCTGCACATATATGTCAACGTAGTCAATTACTCCCACATTGTACGTGTTACGCAAAAATAGTAAAACGATATTAGAAGTAAGGAGATACATACTTGAAGTTATAGGGTAAAAGTACAGAGGTTTTGTATTGCAGCTTCAAAAAAGTATTAAATAAATAGTCTTCAACGAACTGTGAATTGTCCTTCACAAGCTTCTCGTTGACGAGCCTCGGATCTAGGAATGCTAGACTGTCATTGTTATTTCTTCTACATGTCTGTATCTCCATTCTACATAAGAAAGAAGTTAGACATGCAATTAAACAGTACAAAAATGCTCAACGATATACGGACAGACTTACAAAGTCCATAGTCTAAGTATATTCACGTCTAGGGCATCTTGCTGGTACAACATATACATCTCCGTGAAAAGAACCCAGCAGATGTTATCCCCATTGTGGAAATCTTGCTCTCTGTATCTGACTGCGAACGCCTCCATACCATCGTTTGACTGCTGTATGTACCACTGATGGACGCGCCGCAGTTGTGTCGTCAGGTTGTCGAAATGAGCCGGTTCAACCAGCAGTTTTCCCATAACGAACTTCCACCTTAGACCTTGCGCCAGAGCATCTAGTTGAGCAACATCTGCTTGAGCATCCCGCTTTAACGTGTCGGCACTAGCCGCCTGCAAGTATTGCTTTCTGGATATGCGCTCGTAGTCGGACACCTTGCAAGGTTCAGAAGCCTACCCCGTCTTTTGCATTTTTGCCATACTCAAGAAAAACTTTTGCGCGTCAGCATCAACTTTAGTCTTCTTACATGATGGCACCTTTTTAAAGTGAGATGTTACGCAGGCGCTTACATGCTTTTTCCGTTCTTCTTCAGTCATGTCAGCTGATAATTTCTTCTTTGATTGTCCTGGTTTCACAGATGGTTGAGATTTCTTCGAGGACGGTGCCGACTGCCGAGATGTTCTTGGTGTTCGATTCTTTTTAGATTTTGGCGGGAGTCGGGCTTTTTCCGTTGGTGCCATGGAGGAGTTGGACTTTTTCCGGTTGGCGCGATAAGGCGGGAGGTCTCGTGTGGAGAGTGCGGTGATCATCATCGTCGTCGCCCTCATCGTCCGAGCCAAACTTAATCAAGCTCTTGCGCCACGCGAGGAAGCCATGCACATTTTCTCCTAGTTTTTTGTTCCCATCCTCGTCAGGGATCTCTACCTCTATTTTTCGGTATTGGCGCATGACACTGTCCACTTCGACCCTAGCGAATCCCTGCGGTATCGGGCGACAGTGCAAAACCTGCGACTCCTGGCAGGGCCAAGACACGCCTCGACCACCTTTATGGTAATGCCATGTGCGCCAAATTTAGCTTGCACGGTGTCGGTTCTTTGATGTCATCCACGGAAAATGCACCATGCTCTTCCGAATCCACAGGACGCTTGTGCTTCTCTACGAGCACCGGACCGATGAGCTCGGGCTTTCACCGGTGGCGGTCGTGAGTGAGAGCTTTCAGACGGCTTGCTCCACACCTTATCTAGTTCCGCTCTGTTCCTCTAGCGCTCGCGACAAAGATCTTTATCCGACGCCCAGCTTGTTCTTCTCTTAATCTCTTTGAACGCTTGTACAACCATGCGTCTGCGGGGAAGGCTTCTTTCCACGTGACCAAATCAACTCTTCTGGTGCTACCTGGATGCTCCTTGTTACCCAGGGCTATGGTTAGCTCGTCATTCTCCCTTCGTGGCGCGAAATATCCTTGGGAAGACTGCGTGTGAGCATCTGTGATTTTGCGCAGCACTTCCTGCTCTCTATCGCTTCTGAAGCTTAAGCTGCCATCATCGGAGATAGAAGCACCCCTCCCAAGCAACCAGTGCTTCGATCGTCGCTTAAGGCGGCCGTCGCAGGAATTATACCCTTGCGGGTTAGTTCTTCTTCGGACCGATCCCATGCTGGTATTTTCTTCACGTACCCTCCTGTTCCTAGTTTGTGAGGGTGAATATTCTTATCCGCGTTTGCTTTGTTCCTTTGACTTACTATGAGAGCTTCTTCAGACCTCTTGTACGCCACAAATTTATCCCAGAACTCCCTTAACTTTGGGTACGTGTCAAAATTCGGCGTTTCATTCTTTTTCACATATATCTTGTTTAGTGATGTCTTCTAATTCTTCCAAAGCTTGTCCCGCAATGAGTTCTTCAGGTTATTGGGTACCACCCATGGGTCACCTCCGCGGCCAATCCATGATCTATAGTTGATGGGCACATCATCCCTAGCAAGAACCCCGCAGGCTGTCCTGTACGGCCCCAATGATGACTCTGGTATAGCAGGTTCCCCGACTGCCGAGAGCTCCACTATGTTAAAAATTCCCTTAGACATCTTGTTCGGACCACGATTTGCATGCTGCCTCCGTTGATCAGACGTCTGAGCCTACAATTTGATCTTCTAAAATATTAGTCGTCTGGGCCTACAATGTTTTGGGAACCACAGTGTACTAAAACTTTACCTCGCCTACGTTAGTAACGTCTGGTTGGTCCATGGCAAGATTCTGCAAGTTCAGATAGGACGTTGGACTATTATTCGGGCTACCCCTTCCTCCTTCGTCCATATTTGAGGGCCTAACTCCCTCCGGCACTTGTCCTTCGTCGGAGACCATTCCTAGCAAGTTTATCGAAAATTTGAAATTAACAAGGTCATTTTTGAAAGACACATATAAATGAAGATTGACATTAAAGTTAATCCCGTGATAAGATGTTTACATATTCGACACTGTAACATGCTTGTTTACTAAGTTTTTTCCCAAAAGGCAGGTGCACAACTACGAATGCTAATACATATCACCAAAAACAAAGAACATGCTAAACTGTATACATCTTTGAATACTTACACCACAGACATCTTTCCAGGATACATACACATATACATCTTTGAAGAATACAAACACATATACATCTTTCGAGGATACATACACATATACATCTTTAAAGAATACCATCCATGCATGGCAGATTGTACTAACAAGCAACAAACCATTTAATTTCTGAAGAAAAATAAGTAACAAACCATAACATACATTATGGATACCAAATGACGACAAGCCCTGTCAAGTACAAAATGTGCCTTAAACATGAATGTACACATACACAGTCATATATTTAAATCATCTTAACACATATACATCTTTCAAATACTTGCGAAATACACATCTTTCGAGGATACATACACATATACTTAATATGTATTTCCATTGACCTGGTCAATGTTCTTAACACATATTAAACAATTAAGGACCTGTTTGCAATCAAAGTTTTCTAAAACTATAGTTTTGGGATGCCATGGTCTATAATTGCTTTGACATAAATACCATGATTTTATATAATAGCATTGAAACCATGGTACTTCTTGGAACTACCAACTGTTTGGTTTTTTGGTTGGCATACTTATCAAAGTATTGACTATGACACACAAAAAAAAGATGAAAAAATGCGCGAAACGGAGCCGTAACGCTTGCTCGGTGAAAAAACTTTGGTCTAAACTGGAGTTTCCAATACTCCAAAAATACCACAGTATTAGCAATACCATAGTTTTTGAAACAGAGTTTTTTGATGGGCAACCAAACACCTCATGGTATGAAATACTATGGTATTCTCATATACTATGGTATTAATTAGAAACCATAAAAATACTATGCTTCCAAACAGGGCTTAAACATTCATAATAGTTTATCACAACAATATCTACGCTAAGCCTCCATGTTATTCTTAGAAGATCAAAAAGCTAAAAATTCCCACATTAATCAGACAAAAACAGAAAACTAGAAATTCCCGCTTGTAGTCTTCTTCCTCAAGAAGGAGGTTGAGGCGACGGCGAGGCGGTGCTTGCGCGATGACGCGGCGGTGGCGGTGGGGCGAGCGAGGCGACAGCCAGGAGGTCGAGGCAACGAAGTGGCGGCGTGAGGTTGAAGTGGAAATGAGGGGCTGAGTGGCGCGGCATTCGAATTTATAGGTTTTGAGTATCACTGTCGGGTCACCACAAAAACCGGCAGTGATACACTATCATTGCCGGATCATAAAAAGAACCGGCAGTGATAGTTGAATTATCACTGCCGGTTCACGCTCAATCCGGCAGTAATATCTATTTTCACTACCAGACCAATCTAAAACCGGCAGTAATACTTGATTATCACTGCCGGGTTAAAACTAGAAACCGGCAATAATATCTATTTTCACTACCGGTCCAATCTAAAACCGGCAGTAATACTTGATTATCACTGTCGGGTTAAAACTAGAAACCGACAGTAATAAATCACACCACTACCGGCTTAATGAGACAACCGGCAGTGATAAGCTCCGGTCACTTATGTTAAAGTTTTCAAAGGGTGATTGCTTTGTGATTTTTGAAATCCTATCAAATTTTATCCAAATTTTCTGAATTTTTTTGGAGGAATACTTCAGGACATGTAATATTTGATTTAAATATTTCCCCTAAGTTTTGACAAAGTTGTAAAATGATAAAAATCTAGATTGCTCACTGTTTTAATAGTTTTAATATTTCAAAAAAAATTCACACAAATTCAAACAAATGCAGTAGACCAACCATCACTTCAAAAATTCACACAAATACAAAAAAATCACATAGATGAAGTTGAATTCACACAAATTGTTACATATAACAAAAGAATACATTAATTGTTACATATGAGAAAATAAACATGTATTTAATTAGAACAACTAAGCTACGATTCGACTTTCGTTATGATCGCGGCGTATGTATGTAGCTTCGTCCTCACTCTCTTCCATGAGACCTAGGTCAACATCCTCTCCGAAAGGTGGAAGCTCATCGAATTGGTTGTACTCTTCCTCGTCGACAACATTCTCAACTCCGACAATCCTTCTTTTTCCTTGAATAACCACGTGGCGCTCCTTGTTAGCCGGATCGGTTACAAAAAGATTTGTGTAATGTAATTAGCAAGTACGAATGGTTCTTCTCTCAGATCCGACCGCTTTGAGGTCCACGGTAGTGATACCGTACTTGTCGATGTTCATGTCCCTTGGAAGTCTTACCCATTGGCACCGAAAGAGAGGGACCTTCAAAGATTCGTAATCAAGCTCCCAAATCTCTTCTATGAATCCGTAGTAGGTTTTTCTATTTCCGTTGTTGTCGTAGGCATCTATACGGATACCGCTGTTTTGGTTGGTGCTCTTTTTATCTTGTGCTCTTGTATAAAAAGTAAAACCATTTATATCGTATCCTTCAATGTCCGAATTGTAGTTGACGGTCCCGAGCCAACACTTTCAATCGAGCGCACTCTGTCTCGTATGCATCATGTGCCTACGCAACCAATCGCCGGTTATGTCTATGCTCTCTCGCGATCCAACCCTCGACTTCACTGGGTTTGTTCGGATAGCATGCTCTTGTGCATGTTGACATACGGGCCACCACAACCGATTGTCCCAAAGCTGCGAAATGTGCTTGTGTGAATGAAGCTAGATTGTTTTTACGAGTGATTTCTAGCCAGTGTCCCTTTTCCTGTAGCTTTGCCTCATGCCGTGATGTAGGCACACCAATCGGTTTGAGATCCATGTAATCGACGCAGAACTCAATGACCTCCTCGGTTCCCCAACCATCTGCAATGCAACCTTCCTACCGATGTCGATTCTGAACATATTTCTTTATAACCCCATGAACCTCTCAAAAGGATACATCCGATGTAGAAACACGGACCGAGAATCAGTATCTCTTTCACAATGTGAACAATGAGATGGACCATAATATCAAAAAAAGATGGAGGGAAACACATCTCGAGCCTGCAGAGAGTGTGGACCACGTCTTCCTGCAGCTTATCTAGTTTCAATAGATCGATGTCCTTCTGTGAAATCGCGTTGAAGAATGAACACAACTTATAATTGGGTCTCGGACTTTCTCTGGCAGAACACCCCTAATTGCAATTGGAAGCATCTGCGTCATCATCACGTGGCAATCGTGAGACTTTATGCCAATTAACTTTAAGTCTTTCATTGAGACTAGTCTCTTTATGTTAGCAGAGTATCCGGACGGAACTTTCACTCCGTGCAAGCATTCGCATAGGCTAATTTTTTCTTCCTTGCTCAGAGTGTAGCAGGCTGTGGGAAGGTACTTTTTCCCTGTATCCATGTCTCTGTGATGCAGCTCCTTCCTGAGTTTCATATCTTCAAGGTCCATCCGTGCTTGAAGAGTATCTTTTGTTTTGCCAGGTATATCCAGTAAGATACCAAGCAAACTGTCACACACGTTCTTCTCTATGTGCATGACGTCGATTGCGTGTCAAACTTCCAAGTGTTGCCAGTAAGGTAGAACCCAAAATACTGATCTCTTTTTCCACAAAGGAGCCTTATCACGGGAACTCGGGATAGATGTACTGCCTGCTCCTTTTCCGTGGATAAATTTAAGATCCTTTACAGCCGCAAATATCTCTTTCCCAGTATGATTCTTTGGAGCTAAAGCAGTCTCCTTTGTCCCGTCAAAAACTTTCTTATTATTGCGGTATGGGTGATCCTTGCGGAGGAACCTACGATGCCGCATGTAAGACATTTCTCGACAGTTCTTCAGCCACCGACTAGTTGTACCATCTAAGCACTGGAGGCATCCATTGAAGCCTTTTGTCGTCTGGCCCGACAGGTTACCAAGGGCAGGGTAATCATTGATGGTTACGAACAACAATGCGCGTAGGATAAAGTTCTCTCTTTTATACTCATCCCATACCCATACTCCATCGTTCCACAAGATTAGAAGATCTTCAACCAATGGTTCGAGCTACACATCAATATCGTTGCCAGGTTGCCTGGGCCCTTAGATCAGTAGTGGCATCATAATGTACTTCCGCTTCATACAAAGCCAAGGAGGAAGGTTGTAGATACATAGAGTTACCGGCCAAGTGCTATGACGACTGCTCATGTTGCCGAAAGGATTCATCCCATCCGTACTCAACCCGATGTGCTCCTCCTCCTTGCAGCCTGGGTACAATGGTGTCGTGGAGTCCTGTACCATATGTTGAAACTTTTGAAACTCTCTTTCACTCGTGAAGTCTACCTCCCCATCACGCAACATTTGATCCAGATCGTCGTCGTGGCTGTCGACAAACGTATCTTCCATTGCCGTCATATCGTTGTCTCCGTCATCTTTAGTAATGTGTTGCCCTTCATGTACAATCTCATCTTCGCCGTGCTTGGTCCAACAGGTATAGCCAGCCTTGAAACCTTCATGTACAATCATATCGTTGTCTCTGTCTTTGCTCGATCGGTCGGGAGGCTGGGGTCTCAGTTATATAAACGACTTATCACTGCCGGTTCTGCGCAGAACCGGCAGTGATAAGCTCGGAATGCGCGGGAAAATAATATTGCGCGGGAAAATAGTATCACTGTCGGTTCTTGTCTCAAACCGGTAGTGAAAAGTCAAGTACCACTGCCGGTTTAAGAATGACCCGGCAGTGATATATCTCTGCCGGTTTTTGTCTCAAACCGGCAGTGATATGTTGCATTTTACTGCCGGTTGGTTGCATGAACCGGCAGTGATAAGATCTCCCCCCAACTTAAGTTTCGAACCGGCAGAGATATGTTATCACTACCGGCTCGGTCCTAACCGGCAGTGATATGCCGGCAAGGATTGCCTGTTCTGTAGTAGTGAGCGTTGGAATACGCAAAACGAAACGGCGTCTTCATCATAGAGACGTTAGTGAGCTGTTCTACGAACTAAGCGTGGAAGGAAGCGCCGGAGGTGGCAGGCTGCCGCGACAGATGAAGGAATCTGTTCTACAATGCATGTTGGGTCTGATAGTTCCTTCCGAGCTATAGGGCAGCGACGAGGATCCAGTCATCTGCTATGTTCAGCTGGTCTACCGTGCACTCCGCTATCTTCCGAGCTAACTCGAGCTATAGGGCAGCGACGAGGATCCAGTCATCTGCTATGTTCGGCCGGTCTACCGTGCACTCCGCTATCTTCCGAGCTAACCCGACTGCAGCAGGTGACACGTGTCATCTAACGGATATTTCGTGCTTCAAAAGACTGTTAAAATAGAATTTCTCTTGGCACATAGAATATTTTTAGAAAAAAATGGTGACAAAAGGGCTAAACAAACAAAAAAAATCTGGACTCTCAGTCTCAATTCTCTGATGCATCTCACCTGATGACGACATGTGTGTATTGGCAGCTGATAGACCGGTGAAATTGCGGCCGAAGCGTCCCGCCGGAATGATCTTGCAGGACTGCCGGCGCGGCGGTGGCGACGCACGGTGGTTCTGTTGCTCGGTTTGACGCATCGCGTGCTACGCAAACATGCCATCCTTCAATGGAAAACGCCTTGTTACTGAACCCGCTTTGCTCGTTAGTTTACACAAAGGCTTTTTGCTCGTTGCACAGTACATAGTGGTTGTTGTTAAACTAGTCATGTGCCCGTGAGTTTCAACAGAAACTCAATTTACGACAAAAAAAATTATTTGCAAAGAGTACTAACTTTAGTTATGTTTTAATAGTAGGAAATACTTGTTCCTCTAAAGAGATTTGAGAGGGGGAGCTGAGCACATTGGATCGAGGGAGGAAGAGGTGTTGCGGGGTTAAAATGGTTTGAGATGAAAGATATTATAACTGGAGTGGTTCGGGTTACGTGAGCGTGTGAGAAGATCAGAAGAAGGGGTGTGACTATCGGATTAAATCTTCTTTTATCTCAACCGTTCACATTAGATCCAACGAATCAGGTACTCTAGAGGAGAATAGATCACCACCAACTCCTAATTAGAAGTAAGTAGAGATAGAGATAGAGATAGAGATATGGCACGTGCTGACGTGTATGTGTTAGTATAGCATATTAAGCGTGTGGGCGTGTTATCTACTGGATCCCTTTCGCTTAATTATGCAGGCAACGCAACGGTAAGTCGGTGCGCGATCATGTTCCGAGTCGGGAGAAGACAGTAACCGAGTTCGAGTCCGAATCGAAAAGCAATTATCCGCGAAGCGAACGATCCGCCGAACCCTATATATCGCCGAGCGCTGCAGCCGCAATGTTGCATCAATCAATTTCTGTTGCATTCAAGCCGAGAGAACTCAGAGAAGCCATGCCCATGGAGGAGTCGTGGTGGGAGGATCTCAAGGGCGGCCAGACCGTGAGAATGACCCCGCCGTGCGGCCACCGGTACTGCCTCACCCACGCCTACCTGATCGACCCGCCGAGCGCCGGCAGCCAGCGTGTGACCGCTTCTGTCACGGTCGGCGACGAAGCGCTCGTGCTCGGGCCGCTGTCGGCGGAGAAGCCCTGCGTGGCCGTCCTGTCAACGCACCTGCTGGAGGACGAGTTCTTCCTGAAGAATGACTCTGCCGGCGCGGTCGTCCGGTTCCAGGGCTACGTCGTCGGTGACCCACCGGCGCCGGACGCCACCGCGCCGCCTTCGGATTCGGTGGACGAGGAGGAAGGGGCAGTTCTTTGTGATGAAGAGGCAGTGTTTCCCGAGGACGACACAGCTGCGCCGACGTGGGAGACTCTTCCTTCGGATGAGGAGCTGAGCCACGAGGAGATAGAGTTCGAGGGTCACAGCGACGAGAGCGAGGACGAGAGCGACGGCGAGGATGAGACGCTGAAGATCAGAGCTGACGGCGACGCGGCAGGGGAGAGCGGCGGCAGCGGCAGCCAGCTAGTAACCACGCCGTTCGTGCCTGAAGGGCAGTTCCTTGTGCCGGCGCGGTTTGCCTCTGTCGGGAGAACCGCCGGCTTCATGCGGGTCGCCGCCGTAGAGGCGGACCCGACTGGGAGCCAACCAGAAGGCAAAGAGATCTTGGTGCTCTACCGCTACACCCGCTTCTCGAGGACCTGGAGTGGGAGACAAGGCGTGGAGGTGTGGAGAAGGATGAAGCTGCACGGCCTTCGGTTCATCGTTCCGCCCGCCGGCGAACCGGCGAGCTCGCTGTCATGGGTTGGCTCGTCGCTGGCCTCGTTGATATATCCCGTTATCTTCAGCGAGGAGCTCCAAGAGCTATGGTCGAGCTTGGTGGCGCCGCTGAGCATCCCGCCGCAAGCCGCGCGCATCCAGGTGATGGTAGACGTTGGCATCCTCCGGCCGGGGGACGACACGCCGGAGCGCATGGAGCACATGCGCCGCGAGCTGGAGGCCAAGAGGGAGGAGGCGTGGGCCGGGTACCACATTGGCATGGAGTTGCACTTGCCGGAGCCGGTGCTGTGCAAGGAGGACGTGCCCGATGACGACACCGTGCGGCCGGCGAAGCGAAGGAGG
Organism: Otatea glauca; assembly: GCA_036346275.1. Classification (NCBI taxonomy): domain Eukaryota; kingdom Viridiplantae; phylum Streptophyta; class Magnoliopsida; order Poales; family Poaceae; genus Otatea; species Otatea glauca. The sequence continues at coordinate 61,701,858 of CM070721.1, forward strand.
GTGATCACTGAGGTCGCCGGCGAGGAGTGCCCCGTTTGCTTCGAATTGCTCGAGAGCGGCCTGGCCGCGTGGCCGGGGTGCTCCGTCCCCCATGTCTTCCATGGCGAGTGCTTGGAGCTGACGCTGAAGGAGAGCGAGAGATGCCCTATTTGCAGGCGTGAATTGTCATGCCCACTACACAAAGTTAAACGCTCAGCATCTGACCAGTGATGTTACATAAGTTGTAGCAGTTTGTGTTTGTGCATTGTACAGTTCTTGTATGCACCTAGAGCTAGCTAGCATTCTTCAGATCCATGATCTATGAACGGATTACGTTTGTTCTATTCTGATTTGAGTAGTTCATTGTAACAAAATCCTTGTCTGTTGGATCATGCATTTGTGTATCAGATTTTCTTAAAATAAAAGTAATGAGCGTGTTTCAATTTAACTTTGATATACAGCATAAAACTAAACAAGTTACAAAAACGGCTAACGACGAAAATAGATGTGGGAGAGGTGCTTCCATGCTTTTCTTTGTTACAGTTGCACAAATATTAAAGCATGAATGAAGGGTAGATAGTGATTACTTGCCCCTTCGTTTGCTTCAAGATTTGTGCAACTTGTATCGGGAGAGAAAGCATTGAAGCATTGCTCTAGATGTAGACATGTGGCAAAAAAATAATATAGAACGTACAGCCAGCGTATGAATGCACAATCACTTGGTGTCTATAGTTCGTGTCTGGTGGACATCCTCCACGAAAGTTGCCCATAAGCATGTAGGGGTCGCCGAAGTACTTGCACATGAGCCCCTTGTCTGGCTTGATCGACGCCGCCGCTTGCCCTTCCCGGTGCTACGTCCTTTCCCTGGCACTGTATCCCAACCGCTGCTTCCTCTCCCTGTTTGTGGCGGTGCTGGGAGAGAGAGTGGCAGGGGGAGTGCGGACGATGGGGATTGAGGAGCGGGGTGGGGAGTCAGTCTGGAGACACGGAGGTGGCATGGGGAAGGCGGAGAGCAGCGCGGGAAAGCAGAGGGGTGCCACAATGAGAGCAGCCAGTGGGTTGGGTGGGGTGGGGCGGCGCGTTGGCCGGATCTATCGACGAAGACATTGACGACCGGATCTAGTGGTGCTCCACATTCACGCCTAGGGTAGGGTTCGCAATATCGTCGCGCGATTATCGACCGTATCTATCCGTCAGTAAACAGGTTAAATTCAAAAAAAAAATATGTGACGTAAATATCACGGTAATAGCTGAATATCGCTCGATTTTCGATGAATATCGAGCGAAAATCGCTCACAAAATCGAACATCGAAGAACACAAGTTCACAAAATCGCTCAAGTCAACTATCGAGGCATATCGAGCGATTATCGTTGAAAATCGATTTTTTAATTTTTTTTTCATCAGAAAGTTTGATTTTGAAACCCTTCGATTTCTACCGATTTTTGACCTAGTTGTTTCGATTTTTTAAAATCTCGATATGGTTGATTATCATGATATCGATATTATGAACCCTGATCATGCCCCTACCTTCCTCATTGTCGGTTGGGGCGTAACACCTCCTCCCTTGTTACCGGTACCCGCAGTTGACTCCCTCCTCAGCACTTGGATGGCATGTGCCTATCCTTATCGTGAGGCCATGCTGCTACCGTGCCCTCTCCTGTCATCGGTGGGAGAGGGAGGAGAGTGTGAGAGAGAGGGCACCGTGGGGTAAGAGGAGGGGCGTGCGGGCTCGAGGTTGGCGGACAAGCGGGCGCAAGGGAGTTCGAGCGAGAGAGGAGTTTAGTAGTGTGATGGAGGGGACGGGAATATGCAAGACATGGGGTGGAGATGGAGGACGCGGATGTTCAAGTTATTTGTTTTCACTGTAGATGAAGGTGACGTTGAGGCGCGTGGCTAGATTGTTGTATGGGTGGGGTAAATTTCTCCTTTTATTAGTTAAGATATTTAAATTGGATACATAAAAATTATATGTGTAGATTTGTCTAAAAAATACTTTTATAATATTATAATTTTATTGGATTTTATAAATATATTAAAATAGAGATTAGTGGTTAAAGTTGTGTTTTGGAGACCGTATCGATGTCCAAAATAATATGTATTTGTGACCAGAGGGAGTAGCTTCCATTTATTAAATTACATTAGACACCACAAAATGTGTTTTCACGCTTATTTTCATCTAACAAAGGGAAGAATGATAACTTTAAGCATCGGTATGACTTACATTTTCTCATTTTTCTATTGGAATCCAAGAACTCGAAGCTTGCACTCTAGGTTGTATCATGCGTGAACTTGGAACCCTCAACAACAGAGCCACAATTGTGAGCACAAAGTTCTTTTCTTCTAACGTAATTCAAAGCCTCCAATTGTACTAAAAATACAAGAATCAACTCTCTCTCTATATATATATACACACACTTAGAGCACCATGGTGCCTAGGCACCATGATCTAAAAAAGATATTTTTTCTATGTATTTTCATACGAATTTTTTTAAAAAAAATTAGGATATTGAATTTAACCAGTTTACTAACTAGTTTAAAAAAGTTTGAACTGAAATTCAAACTAGAGTTTTCCTTTTTGATGATAGTTTGGTTGTAGGTATGTGCTGCTTTTATATATAATAAATCAGCAAAGCATGTGATCCAAACTCGTTCGAAATCTTTGAATTCGAGTATATTATTTTAAATGTATGTTTTTCATTTGAACTGTTATTGACGGGTATATACCCTAAAAATATTTTGTTTGCAAAATATACTCGAATATGTCTCGAATTCGTGCATTTGAAATCATAGTGATCAAGCATCATGGTGCATATATATATATATATATATATATATATATATATATATATATATATATATATATATATACACTATCTAAGAATACAATTACATTTGATTGTCTATGTTTTGAAATGTAGCGTACAGGATGACTAAGGCACCTATTGTCTCCTCGCATATACCGTTGCCTCATTGCCTTAAGTATTCCTACATGCGTTCCTCCACTTTTGTCATTAACAGTGGCAATAGGTGTGAGCTACCCTACATCAAGGTTTGAAATTTCGTTGTCAGATTCTATCTCAAAGGTGACCGAAATCCAAAATTTCGGTGAAATCTCAGAATCTCGGATGAAATACGGTCAAAATTCAAAAAGAAAATTTAAATCCATAATTTTTAGGGCGAAAAAACCGAAATTTTGGTTAAAATCACTGAAAATTCATCGAAATCAATCGAAATTTCATCCTTTTCGACCACCTGTGAAATATGCTTCTGAGGCTTATCTCAGACGGTTTTTTTATTGAAACCATACGTGATATGTTATCAAAGACGATTCCAATAAAAAAATTGTCTCTGATATGATTTTTTATAAAATTCCCAAAAAAAATATCCGGTCAAGATTTAGAATCTCGACCCTGGCCAAAATATGAAATTTCAACCGAAATCTTAGCGATATTTTGAACCCTACTCTACATTCGTATCTGCACAAAAAACTATACGATAAGTTATAATGATTGATCAATAGTGATGCGCCATTGACTATTAGGGCCTGTTTGTTTGATGATAAATTTTCCTCATAAATTCTTACCAAAATTGTCACCAAATTAACTACCAATCTTTTGACCAAAATTGGTAAGAAAATGAATTAAAGAACCAAGGGAGAAGAGAATCTTGCTAAAATTTGGTAGCAAACTAAATGCTTACCAAATTTAGTTAACGCTACCAAAATTTGGTAAGACAAGCATCGGTAACAATTGAAGACCAACCAAACAACCCCTTACTCTTTTCATAATTCATTAGCGAACTAATTAGTAAGATACAAAATAGGTCCATGGACGGATCTAGGTGGTTTGGGATTTGTAAAATCTTAGAATTATTTGTATTGTAATTTTAGCAAATTTCGAATATATATGTTGAATTTATGATTGTTGTAAGTGTGAAACCCAAACACAAATGAGAGGGTGGATGTTGGCCGTCTAACATGCCATCATTCATGAGAGTAAAAATGACATCGGGATTTATGCAAGTTCGAGAGTTCGAGAAGTCCATCCCACTCCTATCGGTGAACTAACGGGGGTTGCCTCTGTGGAGCAAGTCCAAGTCCCCGAGGACTCACCAATTTAAATGTACTTTTTTTATTGCTCAAGAGAGCTCAAGCTATAAATATAGGTTATTTATAGGCTCTTGGGCCTGTACAAATAACCAAAATACGCCTCGTGGAGATAACTAATTTATAAGTAAAATCGAGGGGTATTATTGTCTTTTCTTGGCATAATAGTAATTCCTTGATCTATATATCATATAGTCAGACATCGATTGCAATGTATATGTATAGCCATATGATGAGTGTTCCTATGTCTTTTAAGGTATATTCTTGGGCTGGTGAGCGTTGCTGTCTTGCTGGACCAACCAAGGATAGATGCACCATCCGATAGCTTTTGACCCTTGGTGATAAACGCCCTGACGCTTATAGGCGGTGCTGGAGGCTTAGAGTCGACATGATAACCCTTTGTATTAGGGCTAGAGACATGGTCTTAGGAGATGATGCATCAATAAGAGCCCCTATACCTTTTTCCTAGAAGTGAGGTGTGAGGACTCATGGATATTTTTGGCGGGTTATGGTTGGAGAGGTGTTTGGTATTACTCCAACAATAATATCATAAAATTACTGAATAAAGTTATAGACTTGCGCGTGTGAAACGCACACCTCTATTGAAAATATTATGAAGTGATGCCACAACGATCAATGGATGGACGCTTAAAACTGTGCAGAAAGATCCCAAGATAAAGATTGAAGTTGCTAGATCGGAGGGTGGACGTAGCGGGGATTTCTGGTTGCAGGCTTGCAGCTCACAGATGAAAGATGAGAGTAGAGCTGTCCATATGGGCCGGGCCCGGCCGTGCCGCCCACGGCCCGTTACTGTGGGCACGGCCCACGACACGGCTACAGGGCGGGCGCGCCAGACGCAAGACGAGGCCGTGGGCGTGCTTGGCCGGGCGCCGCCATGGGCCGCAAGACGCAAGACGGTGAGGAGGACCGGCCGGCCAGCACGCCCGACACGGCACGCAAGACGAGGAGAGCGCCGCACGCGGGCCGAGGAGAGGCGGTCACGGCACGGTGGTGGTAGCGCGCGGCCGTTGCCGCCGCCGTCTTATCCGTTAGCGCGGGCCGTCTTGCGGCGACTGGCACGAACGCGGCTCGGTTTTCCGAATTTTCCACCGCTTTATAGCCGTTAGGGTTAAAAATTGATAAAAATTGAAAAACGGGCAAAAATTTCGAATTTTTCCTATAAATAGGAGGACCCTCTCCTCATACAAAGACCCATTCACTCATCATCTTCTCTATTGATCATCTTGTGAAAATTGTGATCTTGTTTGTAGTTATTTAGCAAAATTGGAGAAATTTTGCTAGAATTTCGGAGAAATTCAAACTCGAGCTTTCGGTAACACAAGAGGTTTGTCATACTGAATTTTGCTAATTGTATTGTTTTTATTATTTTTACTAATATTCGAAATATTCATTTGCAGTTTTTTGCATGGATCATTTCCCCATCTCCGATTTCGGGATCGCTCCGGAGGACCTTGAATCCTTCCAAGATTTGTCAGCCGTACCCGAAACAGAAGCACCTGAAGAACATCATGGACAAGAAGAACCATCAAGCTCCATGACCATGAGTGCTTCTGGCTCGACATCCACTGGAGCGAAGAGAGCGAGGCAGATATCGAGAGTTTGGGATTTTTTCGACAAGCAAGCGAGGACAAATGCGAAAGGAAAAGAGGTAAGAGTTGCTGTTTGTAAACAATGTCATCATGTTTTATCTGCAAAATCTACTGGGGGTACGGGACACTTGCATAGGCATATTGAAAGTCGCAATGCGAAAATAGGAGCAGCTATGAGACAGACACAACTAATATACAACCCGGACGGTTCGGTCCGTAACTGGGAATATAGTGGCGATGTAGCTAGGCAATCTCTTGTACGCTTAATTGCATCACAGGATTTACCTTTAAACTTTGGCGAAAGTGCTGATTTTGAAAATTACATTAAACGTGCACATAATCCAAAATTTAGTAAAGTATCTAGACAGACAACTACTAGAGATGTAGTTAAGTATTACAATAGTTGTCGTGAAAATTTAAAAACCATGTTCAGTACTTGCACATTTTCCGTATCTTTGACTTGGACATATGCGATGGTAGGGCTAAGCAAGATTATATTAGCGTAGTTGCTCATTATGTCAACCAAAGCGCAATTAGAAAAAGAATTTTAGGTTTCAAACTAATTGATGTCGCATATCTTTGGAGAGAATATTCTGAGAGTATTATTAGGGTGGTGGAGGACTTTGATCTCGGTGATAAGATTTTTGCTATAACTTTAGATAATGCCTCATAAATACCTCCGTAATGAATATTCTCACTCCAATATTTGGTACTTATGCTGAATCATTTTTGCTTCATCAACGTTGTGCCTGTCATATTATTAACCTTATAGTTAAAAGTGGACTTGCCTCGTTAGAACGTTACATTGCACCTTTCCGTTTGGCAATTTCTTTTATGAATCATTCTAATGCTAGAATAGCATCTTATAAGAATTTTTGCATTGCAATGGGCGTACGTCCAAGAATATTTGGTTTAGATATACCAATAAGATGAAATTCTACTTACTTAATGCTTAAGAACCTTCTGCCATATAAGAGCACATTTGAGGTTTTCATTCAAACACATCACCCTCAACGTGATTTATTATCCGAAGAATATTGGTATGTTGCATCAAAGTTGTTTGATTTCTTGAAGTTTTTATGACTCCACGCTTGCTTTATCCGCAGCTTTATGAACCCACATCTTCTCTAATTGTGCATCATATCTTAGATATGGCTACCCATTTTAAGAACAACGAAAATGACATGATTTTAAGAGATTCTCACATCGCAATGAAATCCAAATATTTGAAATATTGGAAAGAAATTCCATTTCTATATGCCTTCGCCTTTATTTTAGATCCTAGAGCAAAACTTAGAGGATTTGGTAACGTCCTCTCCTTTTAGGTGATGTTCTAGGGAAGATTATTCAATTTATTTTACTACTGTTCGTACTAAACTAACCAGTTTACAACAAGTACGAACAAAAGCATCAAGGAGTTCGTTTGCAACGACCTCCACTATCGCGAGTAAGAAAAAGACCGCGTGGGGCAAAATCTGGGTTCTTCTTCTTCTTGTGTACGTGTTCTACGACGGTGGTGATACAAGCCGCACCAACAAGTCTCCTCCGGGAACTATCGCCTATATGGATAAATGACGCGTTGGATTACCAACAAGAAGGAGACGATGTCTTCAATATTGTTCAATGGTGGCATGAGCACAAGCTAACATATCCGTGCTATCCATATTAGCTCGAGATGTGTTAACTGCTCGATCTCGACGGTTTTCTCCGAATCGCCTTGATCTCTCGTGAGAATATTGGAGGAGAGAAGAACAAGCCTATCGAGTGATATGGTAGAGATGCTCATGACTATCAAATCTGGGAACACGCTGATTCAAGAACTCAACATTCAATGAAAACCAAGAACTAGAGGAAGCCTTCAAAATCTCTACCTCGACAATGACGAAGACCCTCCATCTACCTCTTAGTATGTATTAGAGGCTTAGAGCTTTAGTTGTACTCTTTTCTTTGTCAAGGTTTTCTCTAGATGAGTTTTTACTTGACAAAGTTTTTAACGAGGCAACCATCCAAACATTAATAAAACTCTTTGTTACATGTTCTACATTTTTTTGTCTCAATTTATTGTACGTCATTTTTATGCTATTTTCTAACTCTACATATTTTTCCTCATTTTTCCTAATTTTTTCAATATTTTTTCCTATTTTTCTCTATTTTTTTTGCACACGGGCTGGTGGGCGGCCCGAGGCCTACCGTGCCTATTCGTGCCCGGACCGACACGGCACAGCCCATGCCCCCGGCGTGCCGTGCCTGGACCTCTACCCCGGCCCATGAGCGGACACGACACGACACGACACGACCGGGCCTTCGTGCCTAGATGGGCCGTGCTCGACCGGGCCGAGCCGTGCCGGGCCGCCCATCTGGCCAGCTCTAGATGAGAGGTGGGATCAGGGATGGCACGGAGGGCCCGATGCTTACGACAGCGCCGCGGGCAACCCAAATCCCAACCCAAACACACAACCAGGCAACCAGCGCGTGAGCACCGGAAAACCACCCCGATTCCGTCGGCCGTACGGACGGAACCCTCCGAATCGCCTCCACTCCGCCACCCCGCCGGCGCCGCAACGCAGCCACCGCCCGCCTCCCCGCTCTCCGCTCGCGACGCATGGCCGCCTCCTACTACAACCCGCCGCCTCCCCATTCCTCCTCCTCCTACCCTCCGCCGCCTCCCCCGCCGGGCACCTCCACGTACGCGTACCGCCACGCCTACCCGCCGCCGGCTCCCGCCTACGGCGGCTACTACGACCACGCGGAGCCCCTGCCAACCAGCGACGAGCTCCGCACCCTCTTCATCGCCGGACTCCCCGGTGACGCCAATCCCCGCGAGGTCTACAACCTCTTCCGCGACTTCCCCGGCTACGTCTCCTCCCACCTTCGCTCCTCCGGCAAATTCTCCAAGGTCTTCTTACTTCCAATCCCTCTGATTGCTCCACCTAGGGTTTGCGAACTTTGGTGTTCCTTTCTCGAATGCTTTATTCAACCCCCAACCTGACTGTTTTTGCCTCTTTTGCCTTGCAGGCATATGCGTTTGCTGTGTTTGCAGATCAACCGTCTGCATTAGCTGCAATGAGTGCCACAAATGTAAGAGCCCAATTCACCATTATTAACCACTATATTCAGCTATGCTAGTTTCCTCAGCGTTATTAGTGCTCTCACTCCCATACGATTTTGGATTTTGATAAACCGTTGTTCCTAAATGATTTTTTCTACTTCAGTAGGTACAACTAGAAATAATCTGCCCTATCAAGTTATCAGCAGTGTTGTCATTTCTTGATGCAGGGCATGATATTTGACCTTGAGAAGAATTGTTCTCTCCATGTAGATCTCGCGAAATCCAATTCAAGATCAAAGCGCTCCAGAACAGGTTGGAAACTTTGTTCCTGCCTTGTTATGTGGCTATTCTTTATTCTGTTGTTGTTGACACCCTTTTATTCTCATCAGATGATACTTTCCCTTATTCATCTGAGAAGAAGGCTAGAAATCCAAGGGGATTTCCTGATTCAGGTATTATTCATGTAGCTTGTGTGATTTTTATCATGAAAAAAGATCACTTGCCTGTTTTTTTTGACATTCCATTGATCTATCCGCTATGATATTGGTGCGTACTGTAGCACCATTACAGTCACATGAACAATATGTACACTGTTCCAAATCCACGGTTCTACTCGTAGCAATCACTAAAATGATTTTCTTCACTTTGGAGGAAGACAGTTGATATTGAGTTTCAATGATTTTATCCTACTGTTTTCTTTGTGTTCATATCCTACTATATGTGTTGCTCCCTTCGGTTCACAAAAACTTGTCAGTTTGAGATATGTGCAATCAAACTTTTAAAATTTTAGCTATCGATATCTTTTTAAATATTTAGATTGGATGCTTGAAAATCATATTTGTATATTTGTCTCGAAATGTACTTTCATAATATTATAATTTTATTGGTTTTTAAATATATTACAATAGAAATTAGTGGTTAAAGTTGAGTTTTGTGGACCGTGTCGATGTCTAAAATGACAACTATTTGTGACCGGAGGGAGTATCTGTAACTTCATATCCTCGGTGAAATGCCTCTTTAAGTCACATTGTTGAACATTCTTACAAAACACTCACCTTGCACATCTTTGGCACACTTTGCGCCCTATCAGGTGCTGGAAGCAATATTCACGTGTCTGGAATGGGTAATTCTTCACACAGCTTGAATGGTTATCCTTCTGCACAAAGGTTATGGCACACTACTTGAGCACAGTTTAATTATGTGGTTTTGTTAGGAGAATCAGCTTGTTTGTCCTGCAGCTGATATTACGAAGGAGACATCCAATACTAAATCGGAGTTTTACTTTTAGGAAATGTCGCGATTCTAATTAATATCGTTTCTAATTTGCAGTTACACAAACTTTGAGTCTAGTATTGCTTTTAGCAAGGTGAGTTGCATTCTTGCATCTTTCATCTTGATATGTGTATATTTATCTGGTTATGCTTTTTTTGGTTTAAAGCAATAAACAAGACACTATACTTTTAGTTTTAGGGCCCACTTTCAATCAGTGATCCTGATTCCCAATTTTGGTTGCTTTTAGTTTTTGATATGTAAAGGGTTTTTCTAGTGTTTGTTTGATAATGTTTGCCATAACTGGTCCTATATGAAAACTCAGGTGTCGTTTTAACGAGTATTTCCACTATATAAGAAAATTGTGAACCATCCTATAACATTATAGGAAAGCTGGTTTTAATAATGTTAATTAATTCAATGCACAGGTAGAGTGCAAAACAAAAAAGAAAGATAGTCACTGCTACTATGATATTATTGTTCTGCAACTCAGTTTTCCGGTCAGTTTAACTACAATGATTTCAATTGTAAAAGTCTATTAAACTTCTATAGTAAGATAGCTTTATAAGTTATTAACTTAAACAACTTCAATGTTATTTTAACTAGTAGTATAATGTGAGTTGCCACATGTAACATGTTGTTAGATCAAGCTATGACAAACTAAAGCAAAGCAATTCTTTCTCAAATGTAACCAAACTGATCTATTGTAACATATAATTGAATTATAAGTATTTTTTCTGCAAAATCAAGCTGAAACATTTACTGGATATAAGGTTATGTAACTGTGCTATGTTTTTAACATGCTGAAGCAATGAAGAAGCGAGGTTGAAAGGCGGAATGATGTGGGTTTTATAATTATAAAAGAGCCCCTTTTTATCTTACATTTCTGTGTGCCTGCCAATTCCAAATGTCCATGAGTTTTCAATTTGCTTGCAATGAATCTTTTGTTGTCCTTGAAACATATCCTAAACTGAATATTGAAAAGAGCTAAATTTAAATGTTTAGGCAACAGAATTGATACCTTATTTATTTTGTCCATTTCCTCCCTTTTTTGGATGAGATACAAGACCTTTTTTTTGCACGTGCACTTGCCTGCAGGACCCATCAGCATTTGCCCCTCAAGATAACCCTCCATGCGCTACACTCTTTGTTGCAAACCTTGGTCCAACTTGTTCTGAGCAAGAGCTAATAGATGTTTTCTCAAGGTATTGCAGTATTTAACACTTCATTATGTGAGATAAATAACATTTGTGGTTTTTACAAGCTTATTTTCATGATTAGTTGTGTGGGATTTATAAAGCTGAAGATGCAAAACAAGTTTGGAGCTCCAGTTGCATTTGTTGATTACAAGGTATATCATGGAGAAAAGCATCATTCTTCCTTATTGCCATTTATTTTATTTGTATAAAATTATAATCAATGAAGTACACTACTCTATTGCTTATGATTGGGAGCTACTATGCTGGTTTATTATAGGGATTTTGTTTGGTTCCTTGTGAGCTTTATGGTATATCTTCCCACAATGGGTGCTAAGTTGAGCGTTTGTTCTTTTATGCTCATTGCTAGTTGTCTTGGCTATATACATGGTTCCTTAAGACAATCTTAGCTAGTTGGTACAAAAGCTTACCTTCTATTTTGTGCTCCGTTTCGCAATGTGTATCCAATTACCATTGCGCAAGGACCACGAGGGTACAAAACAAAGGTTTATCACATTCTACCCTCCTTAAATAACAACCTTAACTGGTTACTACACGCTAAGGAGTATCTATAAAATCAAGTCCTTCCTGGAGATTAAATCCTGTGGAGATTCCTTTCGTTTCATTTGTTTTTGAGACCAAGAAATTGGAACTGGGTTATCAAGAGAAAAACATATCTTATTCTTACCTGCCTGATAATTTTGATAATGTCAGGCTGGCATATTAACAAACAAGAGGAATGCAATTAATTTAGGCTAGTATCTATAAAACTGATTCCTTCCTGGAGATTAAATCCTGTGGAGATTCCTTTTGTTTCATTCGTTTTGAGTCCAAGAAATTGGAATTGGGTTATCGAGAGAAACATATCTTATTCTTACCTGCCTGATAGTTACGATAATGTCAGGCTGGCATGTTAATAAACAAGAGGAACACAATCAATTTAGGCTCTGTTACTGTAAATGGGAACAGCGGCTTAAGCCATTAGGTGTAGCCGTGTAGGCGCTTTCCAGAGGTGGAAGATTTATGTCCAGCTTGGCTATTATATTACGAGAGATCACTTAGTCCCCTAATGTTTGTGCATGTGATTTTATCTGTATGTTTTTCTACTTTAATGTTCTTATCATCTCTAAGTGCTGTTGACCAACTGCTAGCATAGTGCATAGCATCAGTACAAAGCTATTCTGATGAGATGTCATGAAATAATGGCTAGTGACTCTTAGACATCTGAAGCTTGGATTATGTTCTTGTAACGGGATACTGCTTTACTTCTGCACTTGACTTTTCTCCAGAATGACTTCTTAAGCATTTTGGTTACTATTGGTATCAATATCTTTGAACTTCTTTCCATAGCTAATCCTAAGCTTAAGTTCCTGCCTGCAGGATGAGAAAAGTTCAACTGAAGCCCTAAATCGTCTCCAAGGAGCTATTCTATATTCATCCACTGGCGAGGGGATGCGCTTAGAGTATCCTACATTTGGAGATTATTTAACTTTCTTGCTGTTTTATCTAGTTGCAAATTCTTTTCATAGGGTTTATTTGGTTACTTTAAACAAGTACTGTCAGATGAGAGCTGATGACATTATACATTTGGTATCCCTGAGCTTTCAAGTGCATCATCAGCTTACTTAGGCAAGTGCTCTAAAAGTGTTTTTAAGTCTGATTTTGATTCATGCTGGTTCAATCTCACCTCAACTGGTGAGTGTGCTGCCTGCAAATCGAATATCACCTATACTAGCAATCGAACAAACTGTTGTTATTTGTCTCGCCTATCCACAGCCATTGTGAGAGTAATTATTGTCTCGCATTTAAATTTGTTGGCTGGAGCTCTAATCAGTTTATGCATGCTAGAGCTTATAATAGTTACCAAATATGATGTCTGTATTTTGCGTTCTTTCTTTTCTTATGATTTAGTGCAGTCATCCATATTCCCTTAACATGTGTTAGATACGCGAAATCTCGGATGGGCCTGCGTAAGCGTGATAAGCGGCCCTGATTACAGCTGAAAGATGAGTTGCTGCTGTTTTTCATGCAGCACGAAGGGCAGCTGAGCATGATGTTCATCAAGGACCGGTTCAAATGCAGTTTATTCCGATGACATAATTTATGCAGTGAATTTCTTGCTCGTGATGTTAGGTTTTGGAGTTTTTAGTTGCATGACATGATGTAACTGGGTTTGGTTGTGTCCCTTAGGCCTTAGGTATCTTCTGTACCTATCACTTGTTTTTTCCGATGCTGTTTCCCTACATTCTATAAATTTTAAATTAGGATTGTTCTCTATTTACAGCTGAGTGCAGAAGGCTTATGTTTAAAATGGTTATGAGACCAAATGTGCAGTACTAAATTAACTGTACTTCTTCATGGATGACAACAGGCTCTAATTGGGATATTACTTAGGAAAGGTCAATGAGGGTCTAATGGTCGTAATTGCTATGACTGGTATGAAACAAAGGTTAGAGGAGGGGTTTGGTCGTGGGTTCTCTATGCGTGGTTTGTATTTTCATCATACTAAATACTGGAATTTGCTTTTAAAAGTGCACAAAAAATTCGACGACTACACAACTACATATATCTTGTTGATTATGTAGCTTGTTTTGCCAGCATGCACGCTTGGAAGTCTAATGATGTAGTTCCGCGCGGGGGTGGGGGGATGGTTATCATTGATCAGTTTAGCATGTGCCCTATGCTAAACCTAGACGGCACATGATGTTCCCAAAAGTAAACCAAATTTTGAACATTTGAAAAATGCCACTACGAAGTACCCATTTCAGAGAGATGCCATTCAAACTTACATGTTCGAGAAATGCCACCGTTCTACGTATTTTGCATGTATCGGACAATATTGCCCCTCGTACCTTCTTTCTCCTCGTCTATCCTCTCTCTCTATCTACACGGCTAAAACATCACTGGGCCACCGTCGCCACAGTCGACCTTAGTGAGAACCTGGCCATCCAAATCCAGAGCGCCGCCGACCTTCGCTGGCCGCCATTTCCCACCACCTGCTATTGGAATCGCCTCCCCTATCCACCCTCCAACTGTTGCGTGTCCACTGCACCTGGTGACCGGCCGCACATGACCCCGACAACGGTTGGTGGAATCCTCTATCGACGAGCGCGTCCATGGCTAGTCAGCCTTTCGCCGCTACTTGATGTTATCAACGTCGAGTCGTAACTTGTCTATTTGTAGCACTTGCTGTTTGGATTGGTATGCAACTACGCGATCATCAGTTGTTGAGCAAGTTATAAGTGGTGTGCAACCAGTTGTCGGGCAGTAATTAAGAACTAGTCGGCGGCCAGGTCTGGTGGCGCCGCGCCGAGGTGGTGAGCGGCGGGGACAAGGGATCGGTGAGGAGGAAGAAGGGCAGTATCGTCCAATACAAGAAAAGGATGTCGGCACTGGGCAGTGGCATTTTCGTGAGCATCTTGGGCTTCAATGGTATTTTTAAACAAACAACTTTGTAGCAGCGGTATTACTGTTTTAAAGTTGTATAAATATTAAAATATAAATAAAAGTAAACGATGATTATCTATTATTTTATTTACTTTAAAATTTATACAACTTGTATTAGAAGGTGATGCATAGAAACAATACTAGGAGCACTTTGTAGTAGAATTTATCAAAATTTCCAAATATGTGCGGTTTTTCTTATAGCAAGAGAACCATTAAAATCAGATTTCTTAGGCAAGAGAAGGATGAGTAGGACACAAACTATCCAGAGAGACGGTTAATATCTAGTGTAAATCGTTTTTATCGTGTAAACTCCATAAGAATTATATGTATAGGTTTTAAAAAATTACTATACGTAGGAGAGATGAGCTTCTACAGCACTAAAATTTTGAGATCAAACTCAATCGCATTTGAAACATATAAAAAAGACAAATTCAACCTAAATAGTGATTTTTCTATTGTTTAGTACTATTCATATCATTGCTTGTCAATTTTATATCTTTCAAATGCGATTGAGTTTAGTCTTGAAACTTAAAGTGATGTAGAAGCTCACCTCCCTTATGTATGGTATTTTTTTTGAATTTTTTTGAAAACTTGTACATGTTTTCACGGAGTTTACACTGGATATGTCAACATCTAGAGTCACCCGAAGTGAAGCCGCGTCGTGCCATCGCCAACCAATAGGTGGCACAGTGTGCAGCAACGGAGCAAAAAAAATCCGCTGTCTCAACGGGGCTCGCGGCCAGTGGACGACGGAGTGGCAGCGAAGCGCGACACGAATTGGCAGTGTGTGATTTTTTTTAACTACACCATAGGATGAACATCCATACGCACACCTATGTGTGTTTTTATCATACGTCTAATCTAAAGTAGAAGACAGAGACTCACTAAGCACAAGCACACATTTTGATCACTGAACGCACCCACATATGTATGTGCGTTTCTAGCGAACGTCTAATCTAAAGTAGAGGCTTTAAACACCGATATGTGTTTTGATAACTGAACACACCCACCTGCTCAGGAAACTCAGGTACCACCGACGCTGGTGGGCAGGCAGCTGGGTATGTGCGCCCTTGCCGTGCGAGCTACGCTTGCTCCTCGTGTGTGGTTTTACTATGACGCAATTGGCAAAGAATTTTTCTTTCAGGGAGGAAAAATGCCGGCCTGAGCCTGAACTTCGCCGTACAAAGTGGCAGCGCTGACCATAATTCACACCGTTGGATTATCCAAAGCCAGCTTCTTTTGCTTGTGTGTGTACCTTTCAGGAAACCAATCAAGTGCAGATCAGAAGACATTTTTGCCTTTCAGTTCCAGAGGTACATTATCTTTGTTTTACCACAGCTGGGAAGATTATTCTGTGTTTAGCTGGGAAGCATAGTAGTTCACTTTGCTACTTCTTTCTTTCTCGGTTTATTTGATCAATTTGTGCTTTATGGGAAATTTTGGATGCATATAATAAAGTTAAACAGAAAAGAAACCTAAAAGCATGGCACTTACCAGAACAGTGGAGCGTCATCTCTTATCCTTCTACCTAAAAAAAACCAAACATTGTCTTGGTCCATTTCGGCTATTTGCAGCTTATCCTACCTACCTTCTATTGTTCTATCTACAAAGTACTACATCTAACAATGATGTTTCTGCTGAACTGCCCTGTTTTCCCTATCATAGCTGCCGTTCTTTACAACCTTTGCTAACGGGGAAAGCTATGGACACTGAAAAGGAGTACACTCTGAAGGGAGGTGAAATGAGAGGGCGAGTGACTGCTTTACTGAGATTATGAGGAAACTACCCTGTCCATGGGCCTCACTTCATTTTTGTGGTATATGATGAAGATGTGCTCCCTATTATCCCCAGTATGTCTATCTTACCAAATTGCTGTGATGAACCCTCCTTTTGGTTGGCTGAGCAAGGATCAAGGCTATGGTTGTTGAATTTGATTGGCCATAGAAGATGATCTCTAAAACTCCCAGTCCCATTTTAGGCTATCATCTGCGAAATTTTTATTGTATTAACTCTATCACTATAATTTTTCCGAATCCGGCACTCGTGGTGACGAATTTTCGATTTTAAGCCCCTGTGGAGAAATCCGACAGCCGAGAAGTGTTATAAATTTGTTTTTTCCGCGGCCAAAATTTTCCAGCGGCCGGAAAGAGCTAGAAATTTATATTTTCGCGGGAGAAATTTTCCAGTGGATCCACAGAGCTGGAAAATTATTTCTTCCGTAGCTGAAATTTTCCAGCGGCCGGGAGGAGTTGGATTTTTTTTCGCAGGAGAAATTTTCCAGTGGATCCGCAGAGTACGAATCAAATTACTAGCGACCGGCATGAACAAAAAAATTATTAGTGGCCGGCATGAACGAAAAAAATTCCAGCGTACGGCAGGCGCGGGATAAATACCTACACACGGGAAGAAAAAATAAAGAAAAAATTCCAGCTCTGTGGATCTGCTGGAAAATTTCTCTCGTGAAAAAAATTCCAGCTCTTCCTAGCCGCTAGAAAATTTCAGCTGAGGAAAAAATAATTTTCCAGCTCTGCGAATCCACTAGAAAGTTTCTCCCGCGAAAAAAAAAATTTCCACCTTTTCCCGGCCGCTGGAAAATTTTGGCCTTGGAAAAAAATATATTTTCTAGCGCTTCTTAGCCGCTGGATTTCTTCACATGGGGCTAGAATCGAAAATTGGTTGCCACAAGTGCCAGATTCGGAATTTTTTTTGTAGCGATGGGTTAATACAGTAAAAAAAATTCATCAACTGCAGACATCAATCGACCCTTTTATTGGTTGAATCAAATAAATTTGATGTGTCCGAGGAAACAAATACATGGCCAATTGGGAATTTGCCGTCTCTTAATGACACTTTGGGGCAGAACTTGTTGGAATCTTTTTGTACTTTAGTAGTAGTATACTTTGTACTGTGTTCAGTTTGATGAGTTAAGCATTCGTCAAGTGGAAGAGACTCGGCCTCTCAGGTCATGTTTGCCTTTTGCCTTCCAGCTGAGCTGGGTGAACTTTGTTCTAATTCTATCCATTCTCTAAACTGCAAGTCGATGTCAAAGAAGAGCATTGAGCTGCATGCAGACTACGAGGACATAAACTATTCCAGAGCTTTCAACAAGATTCTGATCGCAGCATCCAAGAGCAGATTTGCAAAGAAGGTGATACTTTGCTTTCGATGCTACTGCTTTTGATTCCATTAGCACTTGCACTCTCCCCAATCTAATAATTTATTGTCAGGTAGACTAGTAGCATCACATTAGCGTTTTGTTTACTGGCATTGCTTGCCAAACATTCTTGGGAAGCCACCTTGAAAATACTCTCGTCAATGTTAAAACCAAGACACCATGCTGTCACCTTCAGACTTCAGATGTAATCAACACTTGTTGAGTTGCTGTTGATACAAAGGTTCTGTTGAATAATATACACTAGGTACTGCACTTTACTTGATGCAACGTCGCAACATTCTAGATTAAACTAACAGTAAGACAAATCTTTTAGGTTCTTCTTGCCGGGGGCCGGGGCTTACTCTAAACCTTGTCTTACCATTGTTTCATTCTAGATTGCACAAATAAACTAATGCCTATGGTTCAGGAATCCATAGAAAGAAAAGGAGGCAAATGCTTCGTCAGAAACTCAGAATGGCATGCATGGTGTCGTCAGTGCGTCAGTATATGTTGGCATCTTATGTTGTTTGCTTGTTTTGCCCGAGGCTTCACTTAAAGGCGATGCAGATGCAGAGATGGATACAGAATCATAGATGGATGGCTTGGACATGTCAGGCCCGTGGCTTAAATTCTAAGCGTATACTGAATCACTGATAACATCTCCCCAACTTAACACCATTGAAGGCACACGATGTATTTTTGTCAGCATTTTTTAGCACCAAACTTGATAGCATCTCGTAACTTTCATGCTGACTTATGGATGGATATAGCATGTCTCGCAACCATTCTTTGTTGACTTGTAGATAGAATTGTCCGTTTTAAGTTGATCAGCCAGCATCTCTTACTTTCATCTTTTCAACTAAATTGGTGATGCTTCTTGAGCAGCAGTGCAGCCACCTTGGAAAGTAGCTAGCCGTTTTCCCGGAAAGTGATCCTGTGCAGTCCGTAGTACAGGATTGTCTATCGAGCTAACGGATAGTTCGGATCATCCAACAGTGTGTGTTATAGGAAAAATAGGTGCATTGTTTTTGAAACAGAATTTCGGAAGATCTAGAACGCCGTTTTTTGATCCAACGGTCCATATGTAACTGCTTAAGTTACAGTCCTAACTGAGAATGCATTGGATCTCAATTCCGGTTTCACAGGCCAATGTGCAGCTGTTTTCTACAGCAAAAGCATGCGAGATGGTAGGTTCGGTTTTTGATGAGGTGAAGTGCTGCCTTACTCGTTTGATCTGACAATGACTTTTTTAGAGGTGATGATTTGGAAGTGACTTCTTGTGTGGATAGTTTTATTTTTTTTTCTGAAGGAAAACTTCTTGTATAGATAGTGATCAGTGTTATTTTGATATCTGTTTTGGTGGAGTTGAGGCCCGAGGGTTCTGGGTTCCTGACGATAACAGGCTACGAGCAACGCTAAATCCGTTAATGTTAGATTAGTAAGGAGATAAGCGCGTGATATAAAGGTTTGAGATCCCAACCGGTAGCTGATTAGCAATCACCGGTTATCTGCTGATGCGTCCTGTAAACACAATTAGCGCTCCTTCAAATTTCGCATTGATTTGGTTAGGATGCTCGATCGTAGAACATCGCATCGTTTTCCCTGGGTTTTGTGCAACTGAAATGAAGACAGAAAGCGACGGCGTATCTTGGCTCATCCACTCGTCCGTCCAAAGGAGCCTTCCTGACCTAACACCGTGAGTAATTTCCACGAGGCAAAAGTCGCACCATACGAATGATACTACGACCAAACTGATCTGCACCACGTACATTAGTCAGTACTACTCGAAGTCCTCTCGCCTCATACTTAACGTCAGTCGGGTCCACGGCTAAAACCGATGCAATCTTGACCCCAGAAGATGAAAAGAACACTAAAAACTGCAGCTTTCCATCTCTAAGTACACACACTGTCCCGATCAGCACCATAAATAATTACTCCCTCAATAATATCTCTACATTCCCAGCAAATAAAGCAAACCATTACTACTTACCTATTCCATCATCATGTCTAAACTCTTAACCTAGCAGTTTTTTCTACGGTGAACCAACTCACCTATCATTTTCATGTGATCAATCCGAAGACTAGTGTGTTTACGGTGGTAAAGAATTTGTGATAAGACAAAGTATTACTTACTGAGAGGTTTGGCTCAACTTTTGTTTTGTGTTTTTCGATGGCTCGATTTAGATGGAGATAGTCAAGATTTCTAATTTCATTTTTGAACAACATCTTAGAGACGGTCAAAATCCAAAATTTTAACAATATATCAGATAACTTGTCCAGAACCTCCTCTTCAGCTTGGATTTCTACGAGTTATCTAACTCGGCGAAATCTCAGATAAATCGTAGAAAGCTTGGATTCTACTGCCTATGCGGCTATGCGAATTGCCAACACAGAGAAATACACGCGAAATCGAAGAAGACCCACCGCAAATCCCGGCGGGATTAAATTTTCCTTTTATACGTAATAACCTTCTGCCTCCACCCGCATTCCTTACCCACCTCAACTCACACCACCACCACCTCCTCCTCCATATCTATCCCAACTCGCTCACACTCACTGGGAGTAGATCAATCCAATTTAGTATCCCCCTAACCATCTACCTAGCTATCTTCTCCACTTCGCCATTGCCTTCTTGTCAGCTCGTCTTTTGTGGTGGAGGGAGGAGGAGGGGGGAAGAGGAGATGAAAGGGCTGAGCGGGCCGAAGCTGCTGGTGGTGCACCCGTCGTCGAACAAGCCGTCCATCGGGGCGGGGTCCCCGGGGATGGCGCTTCTTGCGGGCTCGCGGCGCCGGCTGTGGGCCGTCGTGTTCTTGGCCTGCTTCGCCTGCGTGTCCCTGGCCACGCTGCTGTCCGCCGCGAGGGACGCGTCGGCCGTCGCCGGGAGGAGGGTGTCGGCCACGTTCGCGGTGTCGGCGGGGGGTGGGGGCGCGGGGGGTAGCGAGGCGGCTGGGCTGCCGGGGTACGTGTTCGACGCGCTGGTGCAGTACGCGGCGGCTGGGGGGAACTCGACGGCGAGCATGCCGGCGGCCGACGTGCGCGCCATCGCGGCGGTGCTCAAGAGGCGCGCGCCGTGCAAACTGCTGGTGTTCGGCCTCGGCGCGGAGACGCCGCTGTGGCGCGCGCTCAACCACGGCGGCCGCACCGTGTTCCTCGACGAGAACCAGTACTACGTGTCCCACCTCGAGGGGCGGCACCCGGGGCTGGAGGCCTACGACGTCGCCTACACCACCACCGTCCGCGAGTTCCCCGACCTCCTCGACGCCGCCCGCGCCGCCCGGGCCGCCGAGTGCCGTCCCGTCCAGAACCTCCTCTTCTCCGACTGCCGCCTCGCCATCAACGACCTCCCCAACCAGCTCTACGACGTCTCCTGGGACGTCATCCTCGTCGACGGCCCGCGCGGGTACCCTCCCTAACCTCCAAGATCCAATTTGTATCAGTTTTCTTGCTCGGGCTAAGGCAGCTGAAACTCTCCCCAATGTGGCTTGGTTTTGATGGCGCAGGTACACGGCGTCGTCGCCGGGTAGGATGGCGGCGATATTCACGGCTGGGGTGCTGGCGCGGACGAGGAAGGGGGAGCGCGCGGCGACGAACGTGTTGGTGCACGACTACGAGAGGGAGGTGGAGAGGGCGTGCTCGAGGGAGTTCCTGTGCGAGGAGAACCACGTCGCCGAGACCAGCACGCGGTCGCTCGCCCACTTCGTCGTGCGCGGCGGCAGCGCCGTCAGCCGGGAGGCCTTCTGCGGCGGCGGCGGAGCGGCGGCCACCACCGCCCTGTAGTTTTTTTTTTTTTTACTTATTACTTACCTCGTCACTTTTTTTCCCCATCTTTTGATGGTTAATGATGATGATGTCGCCATGAGGGTGAAAAGAAAGCTGAAGCCTGTAAAAATTTGTGTGACGGAAGGCAACCAGAAGAAATTCGCCCATGGTGTCTCTTATTTTGGGGGTCTCGTTTTGAGGATTTTTCACGTTTCCTCGTATCAACCAGAACCAGAAAATTCCCTAAAAAACAAGAGCTAAAAAAAAAGGAGAAATGATTTGCAAAAGGCGCTTCCATTGCGCCGAGGGCGACGGCGTTGCGCAACGGTTGTGTTCCGCGGAGTCACCGTTGGCGCTGGTTAGATATAGCCGTCCAATGCCTCGTTGATCGTCATACGGTGGGCTAGAGAAGAAGCTTGCGCTTGAATTGATCATCCACCGTCCGTCTCAAGTTCATCAGCCGCCCAATCATGTGGCTGTGGGAGGTTTATTTTCGAATGCTGTCACGCAGTATCGAGTATCGACAGCGCATCTCAAACTGCGTGCGATGTGTATGCATCGGATGCTACCGGTCGAGATTTGAAATCTTCCCTTTTTTAGCCTCTCTCTCTTTATTCTTTATAAATTTAGCCTCCTCGCAAAAGCATTTACAGAGTTGGCTCTATTTCCGACCGCGAAAGCGTCGGAAGTTGACACGTCCTTCCATGCTTCCTTACCATAGAAGGAGCCTCCTGCACTCACGGTTGCCTCCTGCGCTCCCCATCTGCGGCAACCCAGCTGCTGCGCTCCCCCGCAACGGCACCAGCAGTCTTTCCCGCGCTGCTCATTCGTGAAAGCCGCTGCTCCTGCTCCCTTGGTTCGACGACTGCCGCGTTCCCCAGGAGCAGAAGCGGGAGCGTCTTCCACAGTGAGAAGGGAGCCAAATTTGCAAATGATTTCATGGATGTGCTAGATTTGAAAAAAAAATGAGCCAAGGGGTGCTCAAAAAAGGGATGGTTTCTTGAGGCTTGTGCCACTATGGCTAAAAGACGAGGTGAACTTGCCACTTTTTCCCATCGAAGTGCTTAAGGTGTGAGATGAGCTAACGTCGTACACACATCCTAACCTAGTATAATAAAAAATTAAATTAGTAGTTTTGTAGGTCATGCATACCTTGATATTGATAGTTCTTGAGCCCATGTAGCAGCTATCATCCTTTCAATTTATCTTCTTCAATGTAACACCTATCTATCTTACAAGTTCTAATATGTAGCTTGTTACAAAACATTACAATAATCCATATTCTAACTAATTGAGTCAATATAGTTCAGTGACAAACCTTGTTGATAATCCCTTCTCTTTTCTTTTCCAAAAAAACAAACTACATGAAAATAGGATAACAATGACGTGAAGAACTGAGAATTAAATATACGATTACATAAATAACGAGTGACAACCAACATAAGCTCACAACAATAATATAAATCCACAAGCTTAGAGTCTAATACCTAATAGCGTAACATAAGTCCAACTCTCGTATCTTTCAAAAGCCATCCATCCCAAAAGCATCTAAATTGTTAGTAGCATCCATATTCTTTCCTTCACCATCTTTAATAGCATCGGTTGGATCTTTGCCATAATCATCCACGTTGTTGTCATCAAGCACGATCTCTTCTTCGTCTTCCTCTTCATTGCCCAAATTTGAGTGTGGCTCCTCTTCTTCAACCACCCTTGGTGTAAATCTTACGTGCCGAATGTAGGTCATAGGCTCACCACTAGCTCTCCTAGGAACATTGCGACTTTGAAGCTCATGTGATGCAACAATGACTTTATCAATATAGTCCCATGTAAGCTCACATTCACACCCATGATAACTTTAAGGTAGTTTGGCTAATGGATTAACCGATTCATTATCCTAATCAAACTCTTTTATAACCAAAGGGTCATAGCTTTTGCCCTCTTCCTCACGCTACTTTTGAATCCTAATTGTCATCTTCCAGTTGTATATAATATAGACTAAATAATTCAATTTATTGTATTCTATCTAGTTCCTTTTTTATATGGATCTACAAATAGAAGCCAAAGGAAACAAAATGAATAAATGGCTTGATGTAATTGATAATGAATGAACACAAAGAAGCTACAAAAATGATGAGTTAAAATTGGATGCTTCATCAACTTGCCTTACAAATTCAAATGTACTTCAGTTTCATTCACAATCGAACGATGAAGTAGAAAGACTAACGATATGCTTCACTGTAACATCCCAAATTTTGCTTTACAGGATTTATTATGCTCTTCCTTTATTTATGAATTTTCTGGGATTTTATTAAAATTATCTTGAATTAGTTGAATTAAGCCTTCTGCTATCTTTTATTTATTTTTTGAAAAGTGCTGATGATATTTTATTTGGGTTCTAAATATCTTAAAGTATTTTTTGGAATTTTTTTGGATTTTTCCTGGTATTTTTGCTGCCGAAAATTATATCCGGTGATGACATCAGCATGACGTCGTAAATGCTATTTTTCAGTATAAAAGTAATACGGTTTTTCCAATTTCTGATTTATCTTTTATTTTAAACTTTAAATAGCTATATCTTTTGCATTCGAGCTCCAATTGAGGTGATTCTAATTTCTAAATTTTTTTAAAATCAAGCTCTATTTAATGGTGAATTTTATTTAATTTTTGGAGTTGATCTTGCTCTCTATTTTTGGTATTTATTGCTTTCTCTTTCGTTACGCATAGACGTCGAGTTGCCTTGTGAGTTTGTGGTTGAGGAGCCAGCACCCGAGCAAGGTCCAGAGCAGGAGTTGGAGCTATTTGAAGGAAAGTTGCGCTTTGATCATGTTGAAGCCATGCTTTAAATATTATATTGTTTCAGAGTATTGCATGTTAATTCAATTATTGCTTGTTTCAAATATGTTGGGAATAGTTATTTGTCCACTTTGAATTACATCCACCTTGCCATATTGTATTTCGTATTTCATTTGTCACCCTAGAATGGTTTCATACTAGTTGGTAGCTATAATTGCTGATATGGGTAGTTAGAACGCAAGTAGTATGCTTAGCCGTGTAACGAGTCATCAATTTATGTAAAAATGATTAATCTTACTTAATGATTGTAGAACATGTTTATTAACTTGTGTGTCGGGTGTTGTCACACAATGTTGTTATTGTTGATGGCACGTGGTGTATGGTAAATCAACCGGGGTGGTAAAATGGTTTAGATTGAGGCAAGTTGCATGTATTTGTGGTGGGCTAATGTGGCACTTGGGCGGTCGCATTGATTTTTATGATAATTGTTGGCTCATGGTTATGATGATTTTTAGTTAGTCTTGCCTTGGTCAATTAAGGACTTAACCTTGCAAGAATTTGAACTGAATCATTCATACAATCACATGTCTGTTATGGGACAAACCTAGTTGATTAATTTGTTATGTCTATACTTTGGTACTGTCTTGACAGTGTGATTTCGGGTGTACGGGTAGACTCACATGGCGCAAAAGGGGGGCCCTAGATGTGGTAACCAGTCCCACCAGTGTTTAAACCTTAGCGGACAGTACTGAGTTTAGACATGTATTGGAAAGGCTTTGTTATAATCATTCACCTTTGTGGTGTATGATTGTACATTGTGGGTAAAGTGTATAATCTTTGCAGAGTGTAAAACATATTCGAATAGTCGTGCTCACGGTATTGAGCATTTCTCAGTGATTACAGTCAAGGGTTAGATTTTATCGAAACAAATGTGTGTATGGATGTTGGATTATGTTTTAAGGTTATGAGTTGGTTATTGGAAAAACAATTGAGAAATGTATTATTGTTATTATTTGTTTTACTGTCTTTCAATATATTTATGTTATTCCTTTACAAATGTTGTTTTGTGCAAGTTAACCCTGTCAGCTATTCTTTTGTAATAAGCCATGCATTCTGTGCATAACTTGTTGAGTGTTTTATGTACTCACCCCCTTTGTAACAAAACATCACCAGTTGGATAAGAAGCAACGCCTGCTTTTGAGGAAGAGTATCAGGAAGAGGCGAACAATTAGGGTACGAACCTTGTCAGTTGCCTGTGGCAGATCGAACGGTTTCTACACTTATATTTATTTTAGTTGTTGTTTATTTACTTTCAGTCTTAGCCCTACGAGGCTTACTTATGTAAGGTTGACCATAAGGTCGTTCAACAATTATATTTAATATTGATGAAGTCTTTATTATGTTACCGTTGAGTATGATTGTGATATTCATCAATGTTGAGCCTGTGTGTACTAGCGTGATCCTGGACTAGTGCGGAATACACAGAGGGTCCATATTTGCATATTCGGGTCCCGACATTCACAAACCTTTATAGCTCAATAGCTCGGCCAGCATAAGCACGCCACTAATCAACTAAAATGGCAAAAACAAGCATATATTAGGACTTAGGACTGAAATTAACATGCTGAAAATAAAAACACTTACTAGGGCTCTAAGAATCCATGTTTTGGGTTACCATTTTATTAAAAGATGTCTTTGCGTTGGTCCTCATAGAGAATAGTTTGCCTATCGATCTTCTACTATTCTTGCAAGCACATCAGTGAAATAACCCCTTAGCTCCACAACATAAGCATCATTCTTCTTCTTTGGAATGGGAAAGAATCTTCCCGAGTTCAAATAGAGTGCAACTCCATATAGTGGGAGTGTCCATTTGCTTCACCCAACGTGTCCGACGAGGAAGAAGACATACTCCACTGCCACTGCATCTAGTCTAGGGTTTCTACCGTGGCCAGACTCTACCGTCGCCATCGCCAAACTCCACCGTCATCACTGCCACACTCTGATATTGTGCCACCAACGCTAGGGCTTTTGCTGCTTCAGTGCGAGGATGATGAAGAGTAGTGGCTCAAAGGATTTGGATTGGTTTGATAAGAATCGGTAAAGGGCACGGGGTACATAAAAACGTGAAAACATTATGCAAGGGGTTTTCTAAAAATGTTTGCACCTGGCATGAGGTTCACCAACGTGGAATGCCACACGTATGAAGTTTGACGTCGTGGACTGTTAGGATGGGATAATGACCCACTTATATCACATCAGTGGTCTAGTTGAGCATTTTGAAAGTACAATGACCTGGATGACACACACAAACAAGTTGAATGACCTTCAATGCATTTTACTCATAAATTATGACACACAAATTATGCGTGGAGAAGCAACGGTTTAGATGCGGTGTGCTTCTCTTGCCTCTCGAGGAGTGAGATGTCCCGATGTGGCAGTGGCGATGGCGGGGGAGACAACTCATCGAAGTTCACAATGGCACTTTCCTCCTGCCTCCCGAGATAGCCATCTTGACGTGGTGAGGGCGGCAACTTCTAGCCCTCCTCCTGCATTTCGAGGAACGAGCGGTGATGGTGTGGTTGTTGTGACTCCCTACACTTGAAGTGTGGGAGAGTGCTCTTAGTGCCCTCCTACCTCTTGATAATCCAGCTGTACAGACTGGGCAAGGGTGTGGCCATCGGCAATGTGCTGCGTCGGAGCATCTCCTTGCAATACACAATGGCCCTCGACATGGCCTTCTTCATGCGGGCCATGTCGTCGACGACGCTCCTGGGCGGCGACCGGCTCTTCTGCAGTTGACGCCCCTTTGACTCCTCGTCGGCCCTAGCCCACCTCGACCACTTGGAGATTTTGTACAGGTACTTTCCCATCAGATCGCTCTTCGGTGCAATCCTCAGTGCCACAACTTTCTCCCCTGCTTATCCAGTTAGCGTGCTTCCCGGATGTTGTTGGAGCCGCTCTATGGCAGCTTATGTAGGGGATCCTTGTCGATTCCTAACCACTCATCCTTGTTGCCCCCGTCGATCTCCACCGTCCTCTACCATACACATGGCTAGCGGTGCCACTGCTGCTGAAAGCATATAGGCCCCTAATTTAATTTGGTTTTGATAATTAATGACAACTATGGTTAAAGGACTAACAATCTCTATTTGAACTTGTTGAGAATAGGTTGGTCCAAATATTCAATGAACATAAAAGCATGAAATGGATAAAAGAAGAAAAGCTAGCATTGATAAGCAAGCTTACCAAGGTATGAAAGTTAAAGACTTTTCATAGCCTTTTTGGCGATCTCGGAGTTTGGAGGAAAAGATCGGATTACTAGATTAAGCGCCGTACCATTAAGAGGGGTTATTGCCGCTTGATCGATGACAAAAAAATGTTTAGAGGCTCAATTCTTATGTATTTAAATATTTTTTGTGGTTTGCATAAAAAGAAATATCTTTTGAGAAGAAAAGAAATGAAAATCATCTTTTGGGTGGAGTGCATCGGTATGACCGGAGTCCACCCGGTGTGGAAATAACAGTATAGGGTGTTTTTGGCATCTGTGGGGCCGGTATGATCGGGCCCCCTCCGGTCATACCGGTCGTCGGTATGACCGGCCGTGGAGCGGTCTGATTTTTCCAGAACAGGTGCATTTGGCACCAGAGGAGGGCGGTATGACCGGAAGCCCTCCGATCATACCGACGAGCGGTATGACCGGACCCCCTCCGATCATACCGACCATGTGGCCAACGATCATTGACAACGTATTAAATGCACTGTAGCGACCGTTGCTACTGAGGGATGGTCATACCAGCCCAAGGGCGGTATGATCGGCCCCTTAGGATATTTTTAGCCAATAGCTATATTTGATAGGTGGGGGTTATAAATACCCCCAACCTACATTCTAGAGCTAGTTTTTGACCTCACTGATCATCCTTGAGCTCTAGAAAGTCTCCAACTCATTTGTGGGTATTAATTTCTCATTTGATGAGAGTTAGCAGCAAAATTGAATGGTGCATTTAGTGTTGAGCCTCTAGACACTCAATCGACCTCAAGCAAGCGTCAACACCTATTACTCTTGGAGGTTGCCGCCTCCTAGACGACTTGGAGGCGTGTGGCATCGGTGATCTTCTCAAAGAAGTTTGTGAGAAGGCCCGATCGATTGTGAAGGCAAGGAGCTCGCCTAACTGGAGTGGTGAAGGGCTACCACGAGTGATCGAGGAAGGCTCAAGCGGGTGGAGCCGGTTTGAAGTGGTTTAAATCACCTCAACGTGGAGTAGGGGAGACCGGCAAGTCTCCGAGACCACGAGATAAAATTCTTGTCTTTCATCCTCTTGTGATTTGCTTTTATCATTCTTGTGCTAAATTTCATTTCTAGCAAAATTGAGTAGATTGTTTGTGCTTAGAATTATTTATTGCTCTACTTGAATTGCTAAAGTGTTTTAGTGATCCCTAGAGATTATAATTGTAAATTTGCAATTATTGCTTCTATAGATTAGTGATTTAATTATTTGCAAATTAGAATAAAAAAATTTAGAAACCTCGTATTCACCCCCTCTAGTCGGTTATCCTTGATCCTACAGCTACCTCGATGCCAGCCTGCACCCCACTGCTCCCTCTATGCCACGGGCACCGGTGAACCCAAACTCGTAACTTGCTAGAGTTCCACCGTCGGTTGCAGGAGACATAACCGGAGGCATGGATTGCAACGCAAATCGGATGGATGAAAAATTTGAGTGCTCACGGGGTGAAGAAATACTCGACTACTCCTTGAAAAATATCCAACTTGATGTGACTGTTTGTCCCAAGACTGCTGGAAAAGGATACGAAAATGACAAATATTATTAGTCTATTACTAATGTACAGCTGAACAACATAGGTGGTCGGGTTGTGTGATTTGACATTAGCCTTATTATAGAGCAGATCCGTGATATTAACCATGCACAGATGTAAGATATGGTGCGTTAAATATCGATGGACGGTCAGCCGCAATAGAATAGTAGGCTTCAACGATTTTGCATCTTTTCAAAACCAGCACAAAACGAACTCCAATTTCGATCATCATGTGAAATTAATTACTCATCACCACATCAATAACATATGGAACACACATGAGTCGGGTAACACACACACACACATAGAGGAGGTCGAGGCATTTGTCATCTTGCACAGAAAGAGGCCACTGCTGCTTAACATATAGGCAAAACCATCACAGAAATATCTACAATGTCTTTACTATTCCGATTAGCACATTTGGGAATTCAACACATATACAACCTCACAAAACTTGTTCTGGATAAGAACTAAATGGAAGGAACCTAGTCCAAAATTTGATCCACACAACCTAAAGTTACAATGTGCCATACATGGATTACCGCCTCTTCATATCCCTTCCACCATAGCCCGCATCGCTGCTCCACCACGACCAGCCATTGCGCTAGCAGCAGAATCACCTTGTGCACTTCCAGACTATAGCATAGATGATAACTCAGTTAAATGATGTGAAGTCTATTGCAGCACCAATATGCATAGAAAGGACTCACATAAAATTATAAAGATGAAAATGGATTTGTGCTTGGCTGAGCGAAAAATACCAAATAACATATAGATATATCTATATCTACTATCCTAGCCCTCAAATGTGCTTCAAGATTTGTGCTAAGACGTTACAATGATTAGAAAATGGGATGGTTGGTTTGAATTTTGAATGTTTGCATCAATCTCGAGGCACGTTTGACGGTGGTGATTGTGCTGTCCTAATATGTACATGTGGGGAACAATTCTCTTGGCTGAAACAGTGTTTTCACTATGAAAACTTTAGCAAGAGAAATAGAACACTCCAAGCATTTTAATGGTTGCAAATTCCCAAACAAAGATTTAGATTGAGCATATGTTGCAACAAAATAAAATGAACATGAGCACACAAATTTTGAGAAGGTCATAGAAATTATACAGTGACGTGGCTCTATGCACACAGTGAGGCCTGATTAACTTACATGCCTACAAGGATGGTACCAAACAGTTAGTAAATAAGATAAAATATCAATGTTTTCCAATCCCCAGCACAAAAAGATTGTGAGGCTATCTTTTATGTTTCTTCAAATTACACATGGAAACAAAACCACCATGTTCCTAGCACAAGTAGAATGTGTAGGTAATGAAAAAAATAGAAAACCGCCAGTATAGGATTTGAAAACACTTGGGCAAAAAATTAAGGGGTGGCCAGTTTTACCATGACAGAAAATAGTCACTGAAAACTTTTCCATACCTTAGGGTTGTTAACCGTCTCGTCCACACTGAGAATAAGGCAAGCAACTTCAGCTGAAACATTTATAGCATTGATCTGGAAAATTGTTTTGTGAAGTCAACATAAGAATTGGGTTATAAAAACTGACGGGTATTATAAAAGTAAAAGGAACAGTTACCTTCACGATTGCAGGTTCCTAGACAAAGTTAGCAAAGGAATTGGCAATTCCACCAATGTTGATGTCCACACCATAATTAGCACCTTCACCTATTAAAAGTGAGGAAAGAATTAGGGAAAGAATAGTTTATGAGTGAGAATGACTATGGTACATGCATATATATTTTATGCACTTTGCATACATTTTTTTCACTATCCATTGCTCATCCTACAGGTTGGAGTGGAAAAAATATATGGTGCAAACACACACACACAGAGCAAGACTTAAATGAGTTCAAAAACTTGCAGCAGAGCTTAACTATTGAAGTAAAACTAAAGGTAACAAACCAGATGCATGTTTCTGCCTGAGCTTATTTAGCACATAAGTTGCATCAAATCCAGCATTGCCACAAAGCTATCTTGGAATCACCAGCAGATAAATTTATTTTAATTGAGAAAAATGCATTATGAATACTTGCAAACTGTGATTTATGACAACTAAATAGACATCAAGCAAGACCAAGTAATTCATGAACATGAATACAAAGCCATTTAGTATTATTCACAAATTGTAGTGCTTTCTCAACATAACCTCACAAGGCATATATAATTTATTCAGCAAAACATCAAACCAAAAGTAGCTTATCAAAAGTGGAGGGCATCCATATTTCCATAGTCCTTACCAAGGAAGTAAGAAAGACAATTTTAATAATGAATTATGTTTCTGACTTTGCAACCACCCATTACAGTAATAACCATACCACTTGATTTGTGCAACTTAGTTTTTGGAAGAGCATAAAGCATAATTCATTCATATTCATATTTTATCACATTACAAACAAAATGCTCCACTATGTACATGTCATTGTAAGCAAGCACCAAGAGAGCCTTAAGAAAAAATGCCAATGAAACAAAGGAGCACAATTATGATTACACATGTAAATGAGATAATATAAGTTTGAAGGGAGAAGAATGAACTATTAGATAATAAGATATACCTCAAGGGCTTTAGCAAATGAATTTACAAAAAAATTGAGACTTCCCAGCTATGGTCCATGCGTGCTGCCTGAGAACTTGCTTATTTCCATATAATACAAAAACAAAAGTTTAGCGTAACAGTACATGTGGAAGATTGCATCACTTAGCTTAAGTTGACAATGTATACATCAATAGCGCCACCGCCAGGCACAACTGTTGCGTTCTTAGAAGCTCTCCTAACAAAAGCTCTCCTAACAATCATGATAGCATCGTAAAGGCTTCTTTCGGCTTCCTCAATGAACTAATAAATCATTAACAACAGTATTAGTATGGTTATGATTAATTTGCAAACTTCACAAATCATATATATCAGTAGTAGACCTAATCGCACCACCACGAAGGACCATGGTGGCTATTTGACCAGAAGGACAACCACTAAATATGTTAAACCGCTCATTGCCAACTTGCCTTTCCTCGAAAACTTCGCAAGAACCAAGAACCTTTTCAACAAAAAAGACCATCACAAATTAAGTCAACTTACATTTAGTGCCAAGCAACTAACATTACCCCGTGTACTCATGATTCAATCCAGTTTCCATCTATAAACCGAAAAAAGAACATAAACATGATTAACTCACCAATGACATTGTTCACCGATGTCTAAACAGTTCCACCTGTTGCTACTACAACATGTTGTAAATCCTCTTCTACTATATGACCAACACAAAAATGTCCCGATATGCAAATTACTACATAAAAGAAGATTTACTGAGCGCAGGCTACAATGCTACATAAAAACAAATTTGAAAATAAGCAGGAATCGCAATGAGAATACATACCTGTGTTGCAAGAACCGAGAAAGGACTATTTTTGCCCCACTTTTTACATAATTATCCAACTTGTCATAAATAATGTTTCATTCTGCATCAATAATTGACTGGTATTGTAGAGGGCCTGACAATCTAGAGAAATAACACTACAATGAGAAAAGGGAAAGGATGGAGGAAGTGTACAAATATGAGCGCACATCAAGGTAACACGGTAACAGTTCTTAGATCAGGTTAATATAGCTGATCTCTAAATTTTCTTTCTCAGATTTTAGTTCTAGCTCAATGTTCAATAAAAGGATCTTCGGATTCAAGAACTTCTTTGGCTGCTACTCAAATCCAAGCGTATGAAAATGTCTTCTTGAAGGCAACGCCATTAACAAGGAAAGAATCTCTCATGGTACCTCCGAGAATCTACTAGCAATTCAAAAGTCAGAACGTCCTAATTCAGTGAGAACAATAGATACTAAACATCTACGAAATGAGAGCCAGTTTCAAATCAGAACAGAACACATCATATAACATGGAGCTTGAACATGAAACTAATTGTACAAATATATCAAGAAATTACCTTTTATATTCCAATAAGGTTTAGTCTGTCATCATTGCCAATGGCAAGAACATCATCTACAACCATAAAAGTACATAATTCTTTCTCGCCACCTATTAACTTTGATGAGAGTGTCGTTGCAGCGCACTTGGCTAACAATGATTTCTTTTCTTCAAGGCTTTTTCCTTCGATGCTAACTGCCAGTTCTTTGACCTTTTCAATTGCCTAACGATAATCCATGGGATTAGGAAGTCACATTAGACAATTTGCAGGGGCACCAAATGCACATCTGTTCAAGGGGGAAATGGATGGTAAGCTTACTAACAAAATAGCTAGTAGTCCTGTAACAATGAATTAGACTATGAGGGTGAACTCCATCTTCAATATAAGGCTTTGCCTCCTTAAGAACTCAGCATCAAGAAGAACCACAGTAGTAGTTCCATCACCAACCTGAAGAAAACAAGATAGATAATATCCAGCTTACATTCCAGTTACCAGCATATGTTGCAGGTTGCAAATGGATCGATGAAACTAAAACTGATGAGATAGCAAGTTGAAACTGACAGCTTACTCAAATAGCACAACAAATATCAGTCTAAACACTAATGTGAATCTAAGCAACTTGTGAAACTCGCTCTTGAGTTCAACCATCAGAATTGGTATATCATATGTAACAAAGGTGATGCAAAGGGGTCCAGGAGGAGCCCCCTTTAAAGCACCAGATTACTTCATAGGTCCAGGAGGAACCACGAACAACACCGCTTTAGAGCACTAGATTACTTCATTTCACATTATTATACTTATCAGCATCACACACAACAAAATAAATGAACAAATCACGGATTCCAATGTCTTGAGTACGCTATGGCATCTCGCGGCACACAACATACGAGTGGATAAATCAGCTACTCGTGAAGCATTTTTTTTAATTGTGTAGAACAAGCTTAGGAAGTAGTAGGCCAACCACACTTTGTGTAAGTAGTTACTATTGCTGTCTGCTAAGCAGGGGTCATGGGAGTTTACTTCAGAGTCCTACGACTTGGCGATGTCGACGAGGATCTTGGTGGTAGGGTGGACGATGTCAAGGAGGCGCATGATGGTGGTGCTGTCGTTGGAGATGGTGGTGCCGCCCTTGTTGTGGATGAGCTTGTCCATCTCGTGGGGCCCCAACGTGGTGTGCACCGTGTCCACCACTGCCCGTGCACGAGTTGATGTTGCTCACCATCTGCGCCCTCCCCTGCAACGTGCCCATCCCCTCCTTGAGCAAGATGATCTGCGATATCGTCCGATTGAGCGAACAAACGGTTTGGATCTTTTAACAATGTGTTGTCACAATATTTTTGATATAGTACATGCCACAATAAAAAATCGACGCAATGATTTTGCTACGGTGTTCCAAGGAGATCTGGATTGTCGCTTTTTGATACAATGTCCACACGCAACTGCTTAAGTTGGAGTCCCCAAAGGACTGCTTTGGATCTCCTTCTATTCTAGGAGGAGAGGAGGCTCGAATGTTCGACTATAGGCTGTGCGGGGTTGTTTGCATCCTAGTTGTTCATCCCTTAGATCAAAGGCTATAAACAGCAGCCACGTTTCACGCTTTCATGGGTTAACTTTTTTACATTTGTGAAAGTGAAGGTGTCTTGCGATGGCACACTCCGAGTCCTGTGAGGGTTGGTGAGTTGCGTCGGGGATATTAGTGGTGTCTTTGGCTCACACATTGTTGCTGTCAAGATTTTAAGGTTTTGGGTGTGTGATCAGTTGACCGTGGCGGTGTAAATGTTGCTTAGCTAGGTGTTCTAGACGGGGTTCTCCCTGTTTGTGGTGTGGTGTTATAGTCCATCTTAGACGATGTTGTAATTCTTCTTTTTCGATGAAATTAAATGTAGCACTCCCGGTAACTGCTACAGTGTTCCTAGAAGATCTGGACCATCGTTTTTTATCCAACGGTTCATGCACAATTGTTTAAGTTATAGTCCCTAAAGGACTACCCTAGATCTCTCTCCAAGAGACATGGATCCCATGTTATCCCGTGCAAACCCTGTTCCTCACTTGTGCCCCTCTCAAATAACCAACCCTTTTTGATCCAACAGTCTGTGTGCAACTGCTTAAGTTGCAGTCTCTAAGGGACTACACTGGATCTCCTTCCGCTATAGGAGGGGAGGAGGCTCGAATATTCGACTATAGGCTGTGCTGGGTTGTTTGCATCCTAGCTATTCATCCCTTAGATCAAAGGCTGCAAACAGCAGCCACTTTTCATACCTTCATGGGTTAACTTTTTACATTTGTGAAAGTAACTGCATATAGAAATACTTACATTGATATTATGAATATGGGCAATTCCTTATATACCACTGAAAGTTTGCCTCATCTCTTAGGGTATGTAAAATGATATGACGTTAGCTATCTATATGTTTTGCCACATAAGATTTTTGCTAACATAGAGGAGAGAGAGCATGGCTATCTCTTCATGAAGAGACGATCATATAGACTACATAAAACACAATTACATGAGTTATTGTCTATAATAACACCTTTACATGCTATAATTAAATGATTGTAAAATCTCATAGAGACAACCTTAAGATGTCAACCATTGTAGAAGTTGTTTTTAGTTTTTTCTTTAGATGACATGAAGAAGTATATAGACAATAGTCATCTCTACTACTGTACATGCTCTTATATGCCACTCATTGTCTGACCCCACATGTCAGTAACACATTCATGGATTTCCCTAAATTCTAGTGGCATATAAGGAATTAATCCTTATGAATGCTAGCTGAATGACCGTGTTTTACTACGGATAAAAATAATATTACCTAACATGTTAAGCTGTTGTCTTTGGGCTTAGCTTGTGTCATGCTCTTGGCTCCCCCATACTGTCGGGTTGAGCTCCGTCATGACCCATTCTGTGTCTCTGTTGTTGAGCTTGGTTTACACCACGCCATTGGCTTCGCCACCGTTGTTTGCAACGCACCTTCCCCGCACACCATGAAAGGAGGAAAGTGAGGTTGTTAGGATAAGTATTACATTTTTAGTAGTTTGTTTGTTTTTTAGGTATAATTTTTTTATTAGATATTTTTAGGTGTGGAAGAGGGATTTGAGTAGAGATGAGTAGAGGCTGGAAATGTGAAGAATGCATCATTCACCACTAGGTTCTTTTAAAAGAGTAAAGACTATCTGAATGCCTGTGTGTTGTAACAGAACACAAATAAAGCCACATTGTAACAATATCGCAAATTAATTGTGGGTAGATATTTGGGCTCATCTATCGATACTTGTTGATAGAGAATTGTTAGGAAGGTTACATTTGTTTGCTGATAAATTTGTTTTTTCTTTTTTTGTTAGAGATTTTTTATAAAGGCCCACATACCAGCACATAATTCTTATGTAAGGAGAGTGGAGAAGAGAGATATATTGTTTTTTTCTTTTTTTTTTGGTTAGAGATTTTTTTAGGAAGGTTCATATGTCAGCACATAATCCTTATTTGAGAGGAAAGGAGAAAAGAGATGGACTGACGAACAACTACTAGTTTTTTTTTAAAACAAGTAGTAATGATGTTTAGTAAGGAAATTACATTAGTCGAATAAATTGCAATCTTTTAATATTCATGTGCACGTTGAAGACCATTTTTCTGTTGGGTTCGGCCCTTTTTGTGTGGCCAATGATGTTAGCATGGTGCTAATGTGGACGGTGTACTTGGAATTGTGAAGTTCTTTGTAGCTGATTTGTACGGTGGCCTTTTCTTTCGGTATTGAAAATTGGTGATTGCCTCCTAAAAAAGATGGAGAAATGATTGAGATCCCCTAGGGTTGGTCATTTCGCATGGTGTCAACCATTTATTTTCGATCAAACACTTTGAATTCTAAATTAACCAAGTGAAGAAATCCTCGATTCCAAAATTGCACAACTTTTAAACATTGGATTGGAGATCAAAATACTCCTTTTCACATGCTTTGTAACTCCATGATATTAGCTCATAAAAGACAATCATACAATGTTATTGTTTTTAAAACAACATTAAAAAGAATTTGTAAATATCAATAAATTAGTGATTATAGGTAAGCATGGGATCTAAATAGTGTGCACAGACAACCGTTCGGCGGGTAAGAGTGAGACCAACCTTATTAGTTATATCTGTCTGATTTGATCGTATATACGTTCCCTCAAAATTTTGCATGAAACATGGTAATACTAATACACCACAAGTTGCAGAAAAAACACAAATATTCTTTACCAAGCTCACCAAAATACGTAAGGATTATGGGTACGGGCATATAGACTTGTACATTTCAACTACATTGGTAGGACAACAAAAATGGTAAACAAATATTGAATACTGTGCTTATCTAGTCTCTATGGCTTTTTTTTTTGCAAAAATGTCCTTCGCCACACTTTTCACGATAAAGGAGGGTATATTTTTGCAAACTCATTCGCAGAAAACTAGTTTTCCCAAAAAAAACAAAGTAAATAGAAGTAGATAAGCACAATATTCACAAATGTTGTGGTACTTTATAGATTGACGAAAACATGTTCTTTTCATGCTTCAGTGTTCACGATTCCTGTGTAGTTGGTAGTATGACTGCAACTTAAACAGTTACGCTATCGACCATCGAATGTGAATCACTATAGTACATATACTATACCAGTAGATCCGATCCACTGATTATTATAATAGATGATCGAGATCGACGGCAGCCGATCTCTGTTCAGACCCGGTCCAAGACACTCATCCCACCCGGCAATCGCGCGTGACGGCTGACGCTAGTTGGTTAATGTCAACGGGTTGGGCAGCGCGGCATCAAGCCACAAGCCCACAACCCGTGGGTTTGAACCTAACTCCTGTGGCAACAGGAGATACCCCGAGTAGGAAAAGCCCTTTCGAAATGCTGTGAGGCCACGTCGTAAGGTTTTGCTTGCTTCCCCCGGCTGCAAAGCCGAGCACCCGGGGAGAGGAGGGGAACCATGGAGATCGGGCAGTGTCCGGCGAGCAGCGCCTCCAAGGAGCACCAGAAGATCTACCAGGAGTGGTTCGCCTTCGCGGACTCAGGTCCAATCCCAATCCCCTGTTGCCCCCATCGATCCCCAACCTTTCGTTGTTTGTTATCTGATTGATCCCTTGTTCTCGACGGGCTGATGGGTCTAACCGACGTCGCGTGCAGATGGCGACGGCCGCATCACGGGCCCCGACGCCATCAAGTTCTTCGCCATGTCCAAGCTCCCCCGCCCCGACCTCAAGCAGGTACCGGTTCTTGCTGTTCCTTCTCCCTACGGTTCTTGTGTTGCTTCTTAGTTCTTGATTTCTAGTGTACTGATTCTGGGAAACTGTGTTGCGTCTTAAGGTCTGGGCTATCGCGGACTCCAAGCGGCAGGGGTACCTAGGTTTCGGCGAATTCGTCACGGCAATGCAGGTTTTCCTTGTCTATTCGATGTATTTAATCACACTGTTTGCTGCTGCCGGAAGGTTTGGGTTATTGTCGATTAACAATGGGTTTGTTGTAATTGACAGCTTGTCTCTCTGGCGCAAGCGGGGAATGAGATCACTCAAGACAGCCTTAAACGCGATGGTGGTTGTTAGCTGCCAAAGCTTCCTTGATATTTTATATTTATTCGTTTGCTGCTACTTAGTTTAAGCTGATTTCTGACAGATCTGAACAGCTTGAATTCTCCAGTGATGGAAGGTTTGGATGCTCTACTTGCGGTAAGCCTATTATGCCTCAATGCCATGTCTTCACCATGTGCGTGCTTTATCCCACTACCATGTAAGAGTGACAATAACACCTTTTCAGAAATCCAAGCATCTGGTAAAGAGAGTCGATCCAGATATCGATGGTAAGGAATGTATCCTTAAAATAGGAAGTCATGCTGGGAGAAATCTATGAAGCAAACCATTAATATTTGTGCAGGATTTCCTCAGACACAATCACCTTCGACAAACGAATGGTTCAGCTCAAAGTCATCAAAGAAGGTAGTATTCATGTTCTGTTTTCAGGTTTCTTTGATTTTTGTTTGTTGAATTGAAGTACACTTGTACAAAACTTCAAGCTCTTGCAAAATGTTAGCAATTTTAATTTCCAAAAGCAACTGTACAGAGGTCCTGTTCATTTTGGAATTGGAATGTAGTTATCTCGCCTATAAGATTTACCGTTTTTTACACAACATGTTTCCTCCGAAACCAACCATTTACAAAGAGGCAGCACTTGAAGTCAAAATTCTACTAGTTATGGCAATATATTAATTTTTGAACTAGCATAAAAGGGGAATTTTGGCGAAAATACTAAAATTTATGGATATTTCAGTGATTGTCCTTCTGAGTTAACAAGGAGGAAAAGGCAACAAGCTTGAGTCATTTAGCTACTGCAGCTCTTCTGTACCCAACCAAATAGAACTTTATGCGTACCTTGTTGTTCACTGATGAACCCTCGCTCAGTCGCTCACTTTTAAGGACTGCCGTATTAATTTCAATCAGAGCTTGCCTGTTAATGAGATTGGACACAAGTGGATATGCTTAGTTTCGCCAAAGTGAACCTCAATTGCCCTACAGCATGTTTGGGAGAAACCATAGAAACC
Organism: Otatea glauca; assembly: GCA_036346275.1. Classification (NCBI taxonomy): domain Eukaryota; kingdom Viridiplantae; phylum Streptophyta; class Magnoliopsida; order Poales; family Poaceae; genus Otatea; species Otatea glauca. The sequence continues at coordinate 61,741,530 of CM070721.1, forward strand.
CTTTGAATGCCATTTTTTTATGAATTAAAGCATTCAGTATTTTTGTTTCTGTTTCTGTTGTACAATATTAAACAGTGCAAATCTGTATGCTATAAAGTTAAATAGTATAGTCTTATGCCCAATATAAACAATTGCTGTCAAATGATACTAACTTCTTGAATGGCATCTGACCTTGTTTGTGGTGTTTTTAATACACAGATACCTCTGACTGCTGTTACTTCTGTCATTGATGGTTTAAAAAGACTGTACATCGAAAAATTGAAACCTTTGGAAGTTACATACAAATTCAATGATTTTGTTTCCCCGTTACTGGTAAATACTCGTATTCTCAGTATCTGGTTTCTGTACGATTTAAGATGATTACTTTCTTATGTCTTTCTGTTTCTTATTGTTGTTGTCTCCTTGTGGCATGATCTCCAAAGTAAGCTAAATAATATCAACCCTTTTGTAGGCAAACAGTGATTTTGATGCAAAGCCAATGGTTATGCTCTTAGGTCAATATTCTACGGGGAAAACAACTTTTATCAAGCATCTGCTAAGAACAAGCTATCCAGGTTTTGTATTCAGCACATGGATTTTCTGTAGTCTAGTTTCCCAGGTTAATTTTGATAACATGCTATGTCACAGTTGATCTTATACATTTGCAGGTGCACACATTGGACCAGAGCCAACAACGGACAGATTTGTTGTTGTCATGGTAAACTTTGGCATAAACTTAGGGTTTTATTTGTAGGTACTCTATGTGCATCAAATAATTATTAGCTCCAGATATGATTTGTGTAGGAAGTTTATTGAAAATATTAAATACGAATTGAAGAGTTAGCTTGCTTTTTTATATGAATACAACATATCAAAATTTTATTTGTATAAAAGTTTTACATGTGCTTAAGTTTGAGCCTTTGAGCTGGTCCAATGTTGATGAATTGCTGAAAGTTCATTTGTAGTACTCAAGCTTTTTCTGAAAGAAAAACATCAGATAGAAAAGTTATACTTTCCTTATGTTGCAAGTCGCAAAGCATGACTTACATCTCTGCTTGTTTCCTTATAAGATATTGCCTTCACATTTTCTGGTTTCCTTATAAGATATTGCCTTCACATCTGCTGGTTTCCTTATAAGATATTGCCTTCACATACGAAACAATCGCACAGTAGATAAGATACAGCACTAATAGGATTATCAATTTTACCCTTGACATAGTGTAACAGTTTTTCTAGGTATGATTTATGAAAGCCTTGACAAATCAGTAAGAACTTTATACTCTCCATAATAGGCCGAACACTTTTTTAGATAAACAGAAGACGAAGGCAAAACCTGAGCTAAGGTTCTCTATTCAACAGAGCGCTAGAGTGCTAATGCTCATGTCACAATGTTCTTAGGTGATATAGGAGATGCGAAATTGTCAGTCTATTATTTTTTCTCTCTCTTTATGCAGCTAACAAGAGTTCAAATCGGTACAACTGTTCATACATTAGTGGTGGATTTCTGTTAGAACTTAGATGCTTGTATTTCACCGTTGATCGTGTGTTGGTGACTTGTGAGAATAGTGTCAATTATCTAGTTTATGTTCTTGTAGCACAGTGCCACATTAATTAGCATTATGTGCCTTTTCATCCAAGTCTCCTTCTGAATGGCTGAATCGCTGAGCTATAATTATATTGTAGAGTATGCGATCTATGATGGCTGCTGATTTCTCAGGGCTTGTTGGCTAGTATACAAGAAGTGTAAACACGCCCATCACTAGTCATGATTAATTTAAGCCTCTATCCTAGAATTTGTACTAATTCCTGCTTATGGTACTTGTAAGAGAGGCTAAGCAAGAGAGGCTAAGCGCTTGTAGACTCACTCTTGATCCATTTTTAGTTATTGCAACTTATATTGGATGTTGGTGCAATGTAAGCAATTTGAATTGCCCACATAATTATGTCAGAGTATGTGATCTATGATGGCTGCTGATTTCTCAGGGCATTTTGGCTAGTATACAAGAAGTGTAAACACGCCCATCACTAATCAGGGCTGCTGATTTTGAAATTGCCCACATGCCTAGCTAGTATATTAATTAATGTGCGGTGCTTTACCTATGTTTTTCTCTATGAGTTGCTTAACTTTCTTCTTCTTACCAGTCAGGACCTGATGAAAGGACTATTCCTGGGAATACTATAGCTGTACAAGCAGACATGCCTTTTAGTGGTCTTACAACATTTGGAACTGCGTTTTTATCCAAATTCGAATGCTCTCAGATGCCACATCCAGTAAGATTTAATTTTGATGCATGTAGAAGACATGTGGTAATCTAGAAACTGATACCTAATTTGTACCTTGAAGCTAATAGAACATATCACCTTTGTCGACACACCTGGTGTTCTTTCTGGTGAAAAGCAACGGACGCAACGTAGCTATGATTTCACTGGTGTCACATCATGGTTTGCTGCCAAGTGTGACCTTATTCTTCTTCTATTTGATCCTCATAAGCTTGATATCAGCGATGAGTTCAAACGTGTCATTGGATCTTTACGCGGACATGATGACAAAATACGTGTAGTACTAAACAAGGCAGACCAAGTTGACACTCAACAGGTAATTTTGATAGCTCTCTTTATGTATGACACATGATGTTGCATGTTGCTTTGTTTTGCAGTAAGTAATAGTCTGTTTCCCTGATTGACCTGCAGCTTATGAGAGTGTATGGTGCATTAATGTGGTCCCTTGGGAAAGTATTGAATACCCCTGAGGTTTCGCGCGTTTATATTGGGTAACTTTTGATGCCCTTATTATTTGTTTCACTTCCATCTATGGTATTTTGGTACAAACTACAGAAGATTTACAAATTACAATGTTGTCAAAACTGTAGATTAAATATTACTAGAAGTCCCGTTGATGTATTTGATTCAATTTAGTGCAGTACTGAAGCTCACCTCAGTATTAGTGGATTTTCAATTACTTAAGGAACAGTATCTGAGTTTGGTTCTGGTAATGGCATTTCGTTGCCTTAGCATGTTGAAACACTAAAATAGCTTCGTAATTGACTTGCAGATCATTCAATGACAAACCAGTAAATGAATCAGCTGTTGGTCCAATTGGAAAGGAACTATTTGAGAGAGAGCAAGATGATCTCCTTTCTGATCTAAAAGATATACCAAAGAAAGCTTGTGACCGTCGGGTTAGTTGTTACTTTTTTCTTGCTTGGCTTCCTAAGTCCTGAATTTTCACAAATTAATACCACTACTCTATATTTGCAGATCAATGAATTTGTTAAACGTGCTAGAGCTGCCAAGATTCATGCTTACATAATTGGCCATCTAAAGAAGGAGATGCCTACGATGATGGGCAAAGCTAAAGCTCAACAGCGACTTATAGACAATTTGGAGGATGAGTTTGCAAAGGTATGTGGGCACTGTAAGTCCTAGTCAATCAAGGACCATTGTAGAATTTATGCGCCATAGTGACCCTTGTTTCTGTTTGAATGGAACCTTATGTTTAGCAGATCTCCTTTCCCCAGGTGCCTTTTTTTGGGTGGCTTCTCTGCCTGTCTTGGCCGCATGCCATGTTGTTACTTGCCTAACCAGCTTTGGCCTAATATTACAGTTTCAATTCTGTTTTGCTTGTTTTACAAGTTTTGTAGTAATGGCAGTAAGAGCTGATTGTGGTTTGTTGACAATCTGAATCCAGAGCTCTTCTTTTCTTTCAGTTACACAGTTCATTTGAAGTATCCCAGTGTATCTCCCCTGTGTAATTTTCATGCTGACTAATGGCTGCTGTCTGGTGGAGCAGGTACAAAGAGAACATCGTCTTCCAGCAGGAGATTTCCCTTATGTGGAGCACTTCAGAGATGTCTTGAGTGGGTATAGCATCGACAAGTTCGAGAAGATCAAACCCAAGATGATACAGGCGGTGGATGATATGCTTGGGTACGACATTCCAGAACTCCTGAAGAACTTCAGGAACCCATACGAGTGAATGGGCATCTTCTCCTTCGAAAGATGGCTTTCGTTTGCACCATGATATGAGACGACACGGAGGGATGCAGCCTTCGATAGTCGCAATTTGTCAGGCAGCGGAAATTGAAGTGGACCTGTGGTTCAGGTCTTGTAGGGCGTTTGTTGCCACTCTTTTTTGCAACTGTATGCATCAGAATTGGAGAGCCATTGCTCAATTTTTCAGTGAAGATTTGGCGTGTTGGAACGCCATGTCAGTAAAACGAAAGTGGCCTTTTTTGTACGAAAGAATAGAATACTACGCGCATTGTTTCTTTAAACGAGTATTTATTCGTTTTGGGGAACATCTTGATAATGGGATCCTGGCAATTAACGACCCATGAAGAATATCGGGCCATTGTGACTACGTGTTTTCTGATTAGCCCCGTTTGTTGTATGCGGAAGTGGTACGGAATGTATCCAAATTTCTATTTCGTCATTTTGGTTTCGTCTGCAACGAATGAAGCAAGATCCTGCAAAATTGCAGTTCAAATACAGGTTAACAAAAAGAAATGCTATGAAAAATAAATATACATGATGAGATGTTAAGTAATAAAGATAAGGAGAAAGAATTATATAAATTGGAAGTTGAGATTGAATCCTAGTCCTCGAGGCGCAAACAGGCTAGCACAACTCAATAATCATCATAAGCAAGGCACCCCAAAGGCCCAAACCGACACTTACGCCTGAAAGTCAAACTCAGCTGGCACAGAACCGAGCGTCGCCGACGCCCGTAGCCGCACCGCACAGTGATTGTAAATAAACGTGACTAGCTGAATTCCGTATTTTGCTATGTATAAAAAAAACCATATTAGTCGTGATACATCGAGTTAACATCGTCAAGATCAATATGTCTAGCATATGCCCTCGGCTTTATCTTCGCATTTGGTTGTGTCGGTGCCTTCATGTTGTTAGCTTCGCCACACGGTTAGTTTTTACTTGTTTGTTAGAGAATATTTTGGAAGATAGAATTTGTTTGTTAGTGGGAGATGAAATTTGTTTGTTGATATATTATTTTTCTTATTTTTATTAGAGATTTTTTTAGGATGATAAAAATTGAGGTGAGGTAGGAAAGACAAATGAACCATAAGAGAAAGAGATAAATCACGACCACTAGCTTAAAGCGATAAATAAATAACAAAAACGCTACAAAACCTTAAAAAAAGAAGAAGAAAAGCCTGACGACCCGCGGCCGCGGGCGACCCCGTCCGCGTCGCCCTCCCCCCGTCCGGCTGCGCGGATTTGCCCCCACTTCCCCACCAAATTCGCCCAAACTCACGACACACGACGCGCTTGACGGCTTCACGCTTCCGTCCCCGTCGGGCACCAAACCTACCCATCCCAACGCTCCCCTCCCTTTCCACGGACCAATTGATAGCTCACATCACCTCCCCCTCCCCTCCGCGCCCGCGGTTTCGTGCACCGCACTTCACCCACCTACCTCTACCCTTTACCTCAACGCCCCTCAAAAACTATCCCCACCCGACGACTACGATCGATTTGACTCAGCCGGAAGGAGGGCAGCGGCGGCGACCAGATCCGGCCGCCGCGATGATGAAGTCGCTGCTGCCGCAGAGCCACCTGCGGCGCTCAGCGGCGGCGGCCTCGGCCGCGCGGTCCTCGGGCGGCGGCGACGGGCGGCGTCCGACGGCGGCGCGGGCGGGCGGCCCCGCCGCGTCGACCTTCTGGTTCCTGCTCCACGCGCTCTGCTGCCTCATCTCGCTCTTCCTCGGCTTCCGCTTCTCCCGGCTCCTCTTCTTCCTGCTCTTCTCCACCTCCGCGCTCTACTCCTCCACCTCCTCCTCCTCCGCAGTCCTCCGCGCCACCACCACCACCACTACGACGACGACCACCACCACCACCACCACCAACACCTTCACCCTGTCCTTCTCAGCCGCCTCCAACCCTCCCCCCTCCTCTCCGGCGAACCACACCGCCCTGGACACCGCGGCAGCGACGACGGCGGGGATTTCCGGGCACACGCAGAGCCACGTGGTGGTGGGCCGGCACGGGATACGGATCCGGCCGTGGCCGCACCCGGACCCGGTGGAGGTGATGCAGGCGCACCGGATCATCGAGCGCGTGCAGGAGGAGCAGCGCCGGTGGTACGGCGTCAAGGAGCCGCGCCAGATTCTGGTCGTGACGCCGACATACTCCCGCGCGTTCCAAGCGCTCCACCTCACTGGCCTCCTTCACTCCCTCTGCAACGTGCCTTACCCGCTCACCTGGATGGTCGTCGAGGCAGGCGGCGTCACCAACGCCACTGCGTCCCTCCTTGCACGCTCCGGCCTCACCTTCGTCCACATCCCCTTCCCGGACCGCATGCCCCACGACTGGGCCGACCGCCACGCCACTGAGAACCGGATGCGCCTCCACGCCCTACGGTATGTGTACTTTCCTACCCCCTCATAACTAGCGATGTTCTTTCTTGAATCCCTTGTATAGTATAAAATAGAGAGTGAGGCGACTAACGAAGGATCGGTTTGCTTGTGTAGTGTGATTCGGGAGAGGAAAATGGATGGTGTAGTTGTGTTTGCGGATGACAGCAACGTGCATAGCATGGAGCTGTTCGATGAGGTGCAGAAGGTCCAGTGGATGGGCGCAGTGTCTGTGGGTATCCTTGCACATACCGGAACGGCAGGCCAGCCACGCCTTAGCGAAGAGGACAAGCAGAATATGCCTCTTCCAGTCCAGGGCCCTGCCTGCAACTCTTCCGGGCAACTGGTGGGATGGCACACATTCAACTCATTGCCATTTGCTGGGAAGACCGCCACGGTGGTTGGCGAGGCTGCGCCGGTGCTACCGAGTGGTTTGGAATGGGCTGGGTTTGTGTTGAACTCCAGGATGCTGTGGAAGGAGGCAGAGGGCAAGCCTGGCTGGGCGAAGGACCTTGATGCTGTGGGTGAGAATGGCGAGGAGATTGAGAACCCCCTTACTCTGTTGAATGATGCGTCCTTTGTTGAGCCGTTGGGGGACTGCGGGAAGAAGATCCTGCTGTGGTGGCTCCGTGTTGAAGCCCGGGCTGACAGCAAGTTTCCACCAGGGTGCGGTCTATTTTGGATCTTTTCATTATGTTTTCCTGCCTATTTTAATTTTTATGTTATGTTAGTAGAGAAGATTATAATGCTCTGTAGGCCTTTTGTCCAGTACTTTAAACACCTCATGGAACCACAGTCTTACGTCATAGAGAATCCCTTCTAGGCCCTGTTTGGAATGCAGGAATTTCACATGAAATAGTTCAATTCCCACAGGAATCGGGAAAAATTCCCACGTTCCGGACAGGGCCTTTTAGGCCTGACCTTACTTTCTAGTTAGGTACCCAGCCTCAGTATTTTCAGGGGACAATATGACAATTGGGCCTAAGCCAACTATTTAGTATTTACTCAGCAACTGAAACTTCATTGCTTGTTGAATCTAGAAAGGGTACTGCCACATTAAATATGGTTGCGTTGAGCTGAGTGTGGTGTCAGATCTCATCATGTGTGATTTTGTTTTCATAAAAATCCCTTAAGAACTCAAGTAAAATAGTCCATATTATCCAATCTCTTAACCAATCTGGTTTAAGAGTTCCATCCCGGTCAGGATTTCTAGTGTGTTGTTGTACTGGTATACTGTAATCACCGGGATTAGGAGCTCTCTACATATATGATATTTGCCCATGGCTTCCTTTTTATTCTGGTTTATAAAAATATCATATTTAATTCTGGTTTGTAAAAGGAAACTTGATTTTGATATGCACTCCAAATATACTCCAGCAATCTGTTCACAGGCTAACTCGCTTTTGGTATTTCCAAATAGAACAGAATCTGTTTTTCTTTACTTGAATGTCTCTCTGTTACATTGATTGATGTACTGCAATATTTTTGCATTTCCATTTTAGTGAAAGTGCTCAAGTAATAAACCTAGGTTGCACCAGCTGTTCCACCAAGCAGCATATGTGTGTGTGTCCGACGCGTATTGGACAACCACCACTTCTTTGATGCATATTAGAGCCAATGTAGGATTTGGTATTTAATAACTGTTGGGTCTATCTTTATGTGAAGATTGGCATCTTCCACTGACATGGTGCCACATGGCAATGGCATGACAAAGAAATTTCAATATGTCATTGTCAATATAAGCTTTTGAATTTTTGTCGTGACGTTTTGCATGTAATCTAGTATTTGAGCCAATTGCATGGTTGAAGACCGGTTCCTCAAATCACTTGAAATAAAGACAGGGTCCTCGTGTGAGAAAAGTGTTCTCCAAAACCATGTGCCATAGCTAGGGAGCTTCTTCCTGAGAAACCTGAGCAATAAAAGGTCTTGACAAAAACTATTAATTTCACTGAAACCAACAAAAAGAGTCAAATATAATGTTTTGCTAACCTGGCAACTTTGATTATCAGACTATTTAACTGTTTGCTGATATTTCTGCCCTTCTCTTCAGTATTTTTTAAGCACGTTGAGCTTTTCCTTTTTTAGCTGCAGCTTAATTTGTTCTTATGCAGGTGGGTAATTGAGCCACCTTTGGAAGTTGTCGTTCCTGCCAAGCGCACCCCGTGGCCTGAAACCACCGCCGAGCTTTCCTCTGAGTTGTTAGACATCAAACAAGATCCGGAGGATAGGCGGTTGTCAAGAACCAATAGATCATCTCGGTCCCGAAGTACCACGAAACGGAAGGGTGACCTTCACGGGCCAGAGAACTGAGGCAGAATAAACAGACCTTGTAATGTATATCTTACATCCGCACAAACTACACTAGGAGCATATCCGGTTGATCTGGTGGGTATTGTGTTTATTGATCTGGTGGTGCGGCGAGGATATGTCTTCCATAGAAGAATGTTTTTTTATTCGTAGTCGTATTTGTTGTGCTGTAATATACACTGCAATGGGCGTCAAGAAAATGGTGGCTGAATTCTGGATTCTGGATGTCATAAATGCTTTCTGAAGCAAGGGTTTCATGCTGTTACATGCTAGTATTATGTTATCGATGTAGGCCTTGGTTTTTTCCTGTGTTGTACTGTAGACTGTTGATAGCACAGAATTGCCTGGACTTTGAATTCCCGTTTTGATTAAGTGCTCGTTTCTAAGTGTTTGAATAGACATAATATCATTAAAGAGTAAACTCCACAAAACTATGGTTTCTTGTACAAATTATTATAAAAATACATATTTTAGCTTCTATTTAAAAAAAATACATATTTTAGGTATTTCACAAAAATACATATTTTAGGATAATTTATCTCACAAAACTATAGATTTTAAGCAAACTTATCTCACAAAACTACTGGTTTCAGAATTTACTGTTTCTTGTAATGGGTCTGATAATGTGGATCTACATGATAGCCTCGTATGTCTTCTATTTTTTGTTTCATTCGTACGTGAGGCTTTTATATGTATTACACTATTAGATCTGTTACAGTTTTGTTGAGATAAGCTTTTTTTAAATCTATAGTTTTATAAAATACAGCTAAAATATATAGTTTTCTAATAGTTTATATAAGTTACCTGAAATCTACTAAGTCCCATTTGGTACATCAACAATTTTTGTATGAACATCAAAAGTTTTGTGAAATAGGAGGAAGCGTTGGGTAGAGATAGGGATGACAGTTTTATCCATAGGTTTGGATACCCGTGGATACCCGATCCGATAAGAGTGGGTATGGATAACACTTCAGACCCATGGGTTTACGGGTTTGGGTACCCGATAAGCCCATAAGATGGGTGTGGATGTCAATTTGTACCAATGGGTATCTTATGACATGTGAACCCACTTTTTAGAGATATATTAGAAAAACAAACTCACTAACTGCTCAGCTTGGCTCCTCCCTAATTCCCCTCGCCCCATCGCTTCCCTCACTTTGCCCCCATCGCCTGATTGCCTCAGCCTCCCTCTCCTCGCCTCAGCCTACCTCGGCGGTCGACGCCCGCTCCTCCCCTCGCCTCACCTCCCTAGGCGTCGGCTCCTCCCATTGCCTCCCTCCGCCCCAGCGCGCACAGTGCCCAAAAGAAGAGAGAAAGGAGAGGCGAGAAGGAGATAGAGGGAGAGGTGACCCCTACTCACCCAGAATGCACTGCCCCTCGTGCGTACCCCCGAGGTCTAGTGTTCCGGTGGATTGAGCCATGGCGAGCCCGCGGTCGATCGGAAGCGGCGTTGTCACCGGGACAAGGCAATCTGGAGGAAGCTCCGCGAGGTCCACTTTGACGAGGGGCCCGTCAGGCGTCGTGACAAGGCGGCACCGCGGCGCTCATCACCTACATCACCCTACTCGAGTTTGAGGTACCTCTCTCTCCCTCCCCTCGCTCCTGTGGTGCGGTTGATACGTCGGGTTTTGGTTTCTTGGTTCAATGGTTTGTCGTTCTTGGTATGTCAGAGTGGTTCTTGGTGGGGTTTCTTTCGGGGAGGAGAGAAGGAATAATAGGTGAAAAGAATTGGCCGGTCGTCATTGGAGAATCATTCCCCTGCCTCACCGGTGTCGTCACCTCCTCTGCCATGGCCGCCTCCCTCGGCCTTCGGCATCCACGAGGGGGAGGGGAGCATGCGGCGGCCGTGGCGCCCCCACCTCTCCGCCTTTGCCCTTCGGTGTTCGCGCATAGATCTGTGTTCGTGGGTACCCATTGGGTTTGGGCACGGGCACAGATCTGTGCCCATAAAACTTAGTAGGTTTGGGTAGACGTGACTTTGTTTAGGTTTGGGTTTTGGTTTAAGGCAGCGGTACCCGCAGGTATCCACCCGATTACCATCCCTAGGTAGAAATGGCCAAATGAGCCGTGCCAACTGAGCCGGCTCATGGCTTTGTACTGTGGGCACGACCCGAATGTAAATGGACCGTACTGGCATGGCCCAATAGGCCGAGCCATGCTTAGGCCGTTGCCTCGGCCCGTCGGGCCAGCACGGCATGGCTCGTGAGCCATTCAGATCGTGCTTGGGCCATGGCTTCGGCACGTTGGCTGGCACGGTATGGCCCGTTTAATTGCCGGGCCTAAACGAACCTTATCTAAACGGACCAAGCCGTGCTAGGCGGAGCTGTCCAACGGGGAAAATTTTCGTGGGGAGCGCCCTTCCATCCCCGACCTCCGATAACCAAAGCTTCCCCGTACTCGTCCCCATCCTGCAAATGGGGCTTAATCCCCCTGTCCCCGATCCCTGACGGGTTTGCGGGGCTCCGACGGGGATTAATCCCCGAAAATGCTAAATGAAAAATCACATGCTACATGAATGAATCACTAGAATAATGGTACATGTGTGATTGAAGTGTGAGTCAATCACTAGAGTAATGAGTGAATCACTAAAGTAATTCATATTTAGCATGTTTATTAATAATGACCTCACATATATTCTTTTTTCTTTTGAGAATAATCATTTGCTCCCACCTATTAATGATAACGCGGGGCAGGCACAGGAATCGGAGATGGGGAAAGGTGGAACGTCTTCGGCCCCGTGATTCCCGACAGGGGTAATATTTTCTCCGATAAACCCTCCGTAAGAAGAGATTTCCTCCGTGTCTAACAGAGATCGAGGCCATTGCCATCCCTAGCCTCGGCACACCACTAGCGTTGGGTCTCTTTTGGCCAACGCTTTCCACGAGTCGTCCTTTTGCGTAGGGGGCTACAGTGTGTGGTGTGTCCTTATAATCGCCCTTGCACCATGGCGCGCGTCGCGGTGCTCGTGATGTCTTCTTTGCAGCGCATTGCCTCTGCCGCCACCCCGACTTCTACTCCATCGTCGCGGCGCCGCGGGAGCGGGCGGACGGGGAGGTGCGGCGGCTCTACAAGGCGTGAAAGTCCGTGCACGACCGGCAGCGCAACGACCCAGGCGAGGACCGGCGGCGGCTCGAGGTGTTTCGCGACAACCTGCGCTTCATCGACGCACACAATGCGGAGGCCGACGCGGGCATCCACACCGACCTTACTCCGGAGGTTTCCTCGGTTTACGCCGCCACAGCAACGCCACCGCGGCCCGGGTTGGGAGTAGCCACTACCTGCCCCGCACCTGAGAGGAGCTCCCCGACGCCATCTACTGGCGCGAGCGCGTCGCCGTCGCCGTGGTCAAGAACCAAGGCCAATGCGGTCGGTACCATGCTAGCTCCATGCTACCACTTTTTAATTGAATGATAGATCTCAAAACCTTCGAGCCAGAAAAAAGAAATGACAAGGTTCTCTTGTTGTTAGGCGTGCTGAGCTTCCAATTTTAATCTTCTTCGACGAATTGCCGCCTTATCACGGCAACATCTTTATAACGTAAAAAGAACCTTGTTGGTGGTGGTGCTACGTTACACCTACCAACCCCTCTTTCTATACCCTAAAAAAATCTCTAACAAAAATAGAAAAAACAATCTAACAACGAACAAATTCAACCTCCCTAAAATTCTCTAACAAGAAAAAAACCATAGCTCAATGTGGGTGCATGACCCAGACGGGATCCAAAATCCCGGTCAGGTAAAAAATAAAAAAAATTGCTACAATAATCTCAGAAATTGAGATCTCGGGTTCTTTGACCGGTTTTTGATTTTTTATGGCCGGATTTGGTCCAATAACCCTTAAAAAAGTCAACTTCTATGAAAATTTGTTGAAAAACCGATATTTTGAGACGTTTTAAAATTTTGGTAGAAAAACTTTTAGTTTTTTATAAAATTGTATAGGCTTGATCATGATCTGGAAAATTTATGGTACTATATCTAATAGTGTAGGATCATAAAGAAATTTTTTCAAAATAATTGAACTTCATTTGTTATCATTAAAAAATCAAAAACTGAATGAACATAATTGGGACAGTAACATTGTCGTAATTTTTTAACTTTTCTTGAGTGTGATCATTTTTCAAATTTTTTTATGAAAGATTAAGAATTGCCTCAGTAATATTCTATAAAATTTTTGAAAAATTTCAACTTTTTTTGTTTGCTCAATCAAATCTAAGCAAGCATTGAACTTCATTTGTTATATTTCAAAAATAAAATACAGAAAGAACATAAATGATACAGTGCCCTTGTAAAATTTTTATAAATTCATTGGTGTGTGATAATGATTCAAATTTTTTATATATGATCTTAAGTATTTCCTAAGCACCCTTATGTAAAATTTTAAAAAAATTCAAAACCTTTTTTTGATAGCTAAAGCAAATCTATGTATTGTTCATCAGGTTTTTATCAGGACGTAGCACTGTCATAATTTTTAAAAATTCTTGATCGAAGATCATCATCTGAAAATTTTATAGAAACATTAATGATATATCACGACCATCCAAATTTTTTAAACGTGGTTTGAACCATTTTTCATTTTGTTGAATTTTGCCGGTAAGGCTTTTATCAGGACAGTAGCACTCTCCGAATTTTTAAAAATTCATGAAGTTTGATCATCATCTGAAAAGTTTATTGGAATATTAGTGATGCATCATAACTGTGCACAAAAAATTTCAAAATTTTCTAACATGGTTTGTTCTATTTTTCATTCGGTTCAAACTTGCCGGTCACCGTTTTATCAGGACAGTAGCAATGTTCGAATTTTTAAAAATTCCTCAGGCTTGATAATCATCTGAAATTTTTATGGGAATATCATTGATGTGTCAGGACTCTCCACAAATAATTTCAAAATATTTCAAAATCGTTTAAGTTATTTTCGTTCGATGCAAATTCACCGAAATCTCGGCAAATCTCGCCGAGATTTCGGGAATTCCGGTCCAATCTTCTGTTTTCTCGGTGCAAAAAAACTGGATTTGAATTTTTATTTTGGTATTTCATCCGGTATTTGTCCGAAATTCCGAGATCTCGACGTGATTTTGGATTTCAGCTACCTTCGAGATGTCATCCGAAAACGAGATTTCAAACCTTGCTAGAGTAGAGCAAGTCAGTTCTTTTCTGGAATTTTTACTAGTTTGTGATATGATTACGTGTGTGTCAGAGCAGGAGCTGATTGATTGCGAGAAAGACTATGACGAAGGCTGAAATGGCGGACACATGGTGACTATCCCTTGACTGGCCATGTCGGGAGGTGTGACCTCAACCGGGTCGGTATCATGTGTTTCTTCACTAAAATGTGATTTGTATGTGGATGTGTTAACAGTGATGGAAGTCTGAACTTTCTACACGAAGGTTGTAACCACAGATTCATACGAGGATGTGCCGATCAACAATGAGAGCGCATTGCAGAAGGCTGTGGCGAACCTGCCTGTCAGTGTTGCTATTGAAGCATCTGGTCGTGCCTTCCAGCTCTATGGCTTGGTTAGATTTCTATGCCCCATAAATATTCGAAAGAATATGTTTGATTCGAATTTCCTTGGGTATTTCAAATGGAAAGCATTTGAATGAAAAAAGATGGAACATATATACAAGTATCCTTCTTATGTCTGGTAACTGCTCATTTTCTCAATTGGACAGTAATAAAAATTCATTTTTGTGCAGCACTGTTTTGAATATCTGTGTGTTCCCTTTGGTTTTAGCAATAACAGTGATGCTGCCATACACCATAGAAAATTCAGAAAATGTTCTTCTTACAAAAGAAACTTCCTCAATTTTTGAGCCATATTTCTGCATGGGAGTATTGTCACCTACTTTGCCCAATTCAACTTTTCTTTTATAAGAAACTTTAGTTCAGATACTTAATAGTAATAATATTCTGTATACGCTACAATTCATGGATGTATCAAGTTGTTAATTATGCTTGGGGACTAGAGAGTTGTGCATAAATTATGCCGTCTTGTTTAATCCTGTTTGAACATCTGCAAAGTAAGACGTTAGTTTTAAACTCTTAATGTGGATGGTAGAACTGAAGCATCCTGGTCTCTTTCAATTATTGATTTTAACGCATCACAATGTGTTGTTGCTACTTCCACACGCCCTTGATCCACGAATATATATAGTCCTTATATTTAATTTGGCTGGTAGAATGGCAGCGTTGTGGTCGCTTCAAACTATATTTATTCAAATGAATCAGCCCTGTTGCTACTGCCCCCTTGTCATGCGTATTTGATAGCTTTTATATAGATTAGATTCATAAATCCTGGTAGGAGTATCGACTTGCCCTATCTAACGTCTTGATAGGGATAAATGAAGTTGTGATGATTCTTCCGCGTTCTATGTCTGTAACTTGAAAAGGAATTTGTTGATTACCGATGAGATCATCCTCAATTGACAAAATGAAGATTCTTGTACCCTTTTAAAAATGAGCTTATAAGAAGGTAACAAGTCAATTTTTCAACCTTGAATTTTGGCTCGAGTCAGCTGAAAAACAACCCGAAGCGCACAACGGCGATGTAGGTCGACGCACAAGACGGGAAATCGTGTGAAAGATCGATGATGTGAGTGACTGTGGGCTCTGAAGACGCTTTGTTTGCTCCTGTGCTATTTTGTTGTCGCCCTTGTTGCATATATGCCACCCTGAACTTGGGGACTAGAAATCTGAAGTTCCCTACCATGGGCAGCCTAAGTTAGGATGAACTCCTGCGATAGGATGCTAAGTTGTTTGCAGATGATTATACGAACTGTTCCTTTTTTACCATCCACATGCCCACCAATACATGAGTTACATGTGGGTCATCGCCTCTTTATTTATGATATTTCATTTCACGAATTTTGGGCAAACAAATTTCATCATTTTATTGAGCTGTTGGATGAACTAGATGATGGTGTATATATAATAACCTTATTCACCCTTGCATGCCAGAGCTTGCTGGCACATTACAATATGTAGTGTCCATCATTTCAGCAGTTTTGCCTTCCTTCCGCAACAACATAAGGTATCATTGCAGTAACTATGTTGCCCGTTATATCCGTTGTCTCCGCAGTACGCTTGGCACGCATCGGTTGTGCAGTTTGGCCAACTAAAACATGTAGGCACACCAAGATCCACACCATCCCCAACTCCTACAATGAAGCACGGTAGCCATAAATCATTTAACATGTTACACACAAATCTCACTTTGCTATAGACGTACGCGTGGGTTAAATTGAAACACTGCAAAAGCGTATACAAAGATAACAGGAATTGAATGGATCTAGATAAAGAATGGATATACCAATATGCATACCTGCTGCATGATAGGATAAGAAAGCGGTAGACATTACTACAACAACTGTCAAGCACATCAAAACCCTTGTGTTGTTCTTGAGAGGCCCCATGACAGGAAGCTAGCTAGTGTTTTTCGTCTACCGTTGTTTTATGCTCAATTTGTCACTTTAACAATGTTCCTTTTGCTGGTGTTTATATAGACGCATGAGAAAATAGTGGAGGTTGAATACTTCTTCCCTTTTTATTCTCTAATATTCACCAGTTTCATACGCACACTGGTTGGAATTAATTTATACTCTAGAAGCTTAGGTGTCAGGTTGCATGACAATGAATACTGTGGTAGTGCCATTTGGGGTTTATGAGGTAGCATGCATGCAGTTGGGAACTTGTCCTCTAAACACTTGTGATACTATGTGTCATCTTCTCGGATCACTTACGGTATTAGTGCATAGTAGTTGGCCTGTCACCTACCTACCATGATATGTGGCTGCCCATGAGGGTTTTTTAAAGGAGGGCCGGTAAGATAAGGGAATGGTTGTAATTTTTTTATCACTCAAGAGAACAAATGTACAAGCATCGGAATATATTTGTAATTATGTACAAAAAAAATGAGGGTTTAAATGCAAAACCATGTGCAGATCTAAAATGGCTGGAAAATAGATGCAGGGTTTTGCTTCAATCACCTCTTTTGAAATGTTTTTTTGGAATCTTAAAGTAAAAACAATTAAGTGACTAGGGGTAAATATGTACATCCTTCCTTTCACAACATTTATCCGATTTGCATACCAAGAAGGCATAATATTTAATAGAATTGGAGCATGCACAATACTTAAATTTTGTGTGTTCTTGATATGTATACCGGACAAATATTGTGAAACCGATGTAGTACGTAATAAGGAATTAGTTTAATACTGAGTGCAGCCAAATTCTTAAACTGGGTGCAACCGAATTCAAGTAAAACTCACGATCTATACATCATCAACTAACGAACTATACACCATCTATACGTGTCGAAGCATTCTTGTTCCATATGTTTTGATTAAAGATTATACTGCTCTCAATGATATGGTAAACAACAACACGATCGATCTATTCCTGATGGTATCAGATGCCACCACACGGTCGCCATTGTTCTAATCTAGCCATAGATCATTTCATGCATTACACAAATATCACTTTTGTATAGATGTATATGTGGGGTTAGATTGAAACATTGCAAAAGCGTGCACAAAGATAAAAAAAAAGAGGTTCTAGATAAAAGAAATAAACATACAAATATGCCTACCTTCTGCATGATATGACAAGAAAATGGAAGACATAACCACGATAACTGTCAGGCATAGAACCACCCCTTTGGTATTCTTGATAAGCGCCATGCGGAGAAGCTAGCTATTCTGTTTCTCCTGCTGTTGTTCTGATGGTTAATTTGTCACCGTAATAATGCTCTATTTTATGGTGTTTATATAGAGACACAGCAAATTGTTAAGGTCGATTCTTCCATTTTTATTCCGTCTTAAATTGATACTTTCTCCCAAATACGACGCTCGATTTAAAAGATACGGTGCTTTGAAGATTTGATAACGTAAGAACAAAAGGAATAAAAGGCTGACTCAGGCGTGATGTAATCGGGATTCCATGCTTGCATGCAGATTTCATTGAAAACTATGTGCACATGAATCCGAACCCAGTGCATGATAAACAAGATTAGGTCCACATGCCATGGAGGGGGATCTTCTGACCTGGGTGTCATTCTTGTGTACGTCTAGCAATTTAATTGAGTGATTGCAGCAATCCTGGCAATAGCGTGAAATCTTTTCTTGCGGATGCGGATAGAATCCCGGCTGATCTGAAGCAATGCGCGCGGCATTCAAATCAGGCCGAAGATTACCTCTGCCTACTCGACGCGCAACCCAACGCACAGCTCCCTCGGCAAGGTTTGAAATTTCATTTTCGGATCATATCTTGGAGGTAGGTGAAATTCAAAATTTCGGCAAAATCTCGTAATTTTAGATGAAATCCGGTCACAATTTGAAAGGCAAATTTAAAATCCAGAATTTTTGAACCAAAATTCGACTGAAATTGCCGAAATCTCAACGAAATTTACCTGAGTGAAAAATGGTCGAAACGATGTTAACTTTTTTTTTTGAATATTTTTAGATGGTCCTGATGCATCACAAATTTTTCTCATTAAAAATTTTGACAGTAGTACTGTCCTGATAAAATGCTAACCGTCAAATTTGAACCGAATAAAAAACGAACAAATTATGTTAGAAAATTTTTGTGGATAGTCTTGACGCATCAATAATGTTTCCATAAATTATGAGATGATGATCAAGTGACATGAATTTTAAAAAATTCTGACAATGTTAGTATCATGATAAAAGTTTTACCGGCAAACTTCAACCGAACGAAAAATGAACCACGTTAGAAAATTTTAAATTTTTTTGTGGATCGTCCTGATGAATCATTAATATTTTCATAAAATTCAGATTAGTATCAATCATGAGTAATTTTCAAAAATCCTGAAAGTGCTACTATCCTAATAAAAGCCTAATGATCAATACATAGATTTGCTTGACCAACCAAAAAAGTTTTAGAATTTCTAAAACTTTTACAGAAAGGTTCTAAGGCAATTATTAGGATCTCATAAAATTTTTAGATCATGATCATACTCCAATAAACTTATAAAATTCTTACAATGGTACTGTACCATTTATGTTCCTTCTGTTTTTATTTTTTTAAAGATAACAAACAAAGTTCAATGCTTCCATAGATTTGATTGAGCAAACAAAAAAATTAAAAATTTTAAAAATTTTAGAGAAAGGTTCTCAGACAATTCTTAAGCTATCATAAAATTTTGGATCATGATCATACATGAGAAAATTTATAAAATTCTGACAAGATTACTGTCTCAGATTTGTTCATTCTATTTTTTTTAAAGATAAGAAATGATGTTCAATTCTTTTGAAATTTTTTATGTGCAGTAAAAAAACCAGACATTTCCGCGAGATTTGTAGAAATCTCGAGCGAAAATTTTAAAAAACTGTAGCAATTCAACAAAATTATCCGACTGAAATTTTGAATCTCATCCCCGCCGAAATATGAGATCTTGCAAATATTTAACAAAATTTTGTCTAAATTTTTAACCATGCCCTCGCTAGTAGACCAGCAAAACTCCATACAAGGAAACAACAGGGACAACAGCCGCGGAGGACCAAAACGCAGCACCCGCACTGAGGGGGATGCAGGTGTAGTGATCGCGGCTAAAAGATAAAAAAATAATAGTAAAGTGCTGTTAATTTCTTTGGTCTCTTACCGTTAACCGTTGATTGCACGCATCATCGTCAACGCACTGCAACTCACAACGCCTATGCTTCGTGGTAAGCAACTCGATCTTGCCATATGAGAACAAAATTCTCTGCAAGATACACCAGATATTCCCCGTTGAAGTGAGACCCGTTATAGATTAAAACGATCATAGTGCATTTTCTCCCAATGAGACGGAATTGGCCGTGAAAGCTCAAACGTCACCTACGCTCTACTCGATCTTGCCAGATGAGAATAAAATCCTCCACAACATGCGCCACGTATTCTCTATTGATGTGAGCCTGATTATAGATCAAAACGATTATAGTACATGTTCTCGTAATGAGATAAAATCGATCATGAAAGTTCATACGAGCGCGGTACGAATTTTCCCAATACGATGGAACTAGTTATGAAAAATCATAGTTCAAATTCCTGATTAGTAGAAAATCAGCCACTACTCCACGCAAATCAATAAAGGGGAATACTATGGTGATTTTTGCCCCTCGCACGGGAGCAGAATTATCTAATGCTTCAAAGCAAGCATCATTAAATGCATCATATACACATCGCCCGCTGCGCCCACTACAAGGTCGAGGCACGTAATCATCATATTATTTTTAAACATTGACACCTTGGTCGGGTGACGACGAGAGAAAAAGGCAGCTCTATCATACACATTACCATATGTCTACGACCGACAAGGATAGACACAATTATGGTCTAGTGTCGACGAGGCAAGATCACAACTCCATCAACACGTCCCAAACGGACGAGATCGGACACTTCGTTGCCGGGCACCGACGAGGTAAAGACAACACATACGTTCGTGTCTAACGAAGGCATGTGTATACATGACTGGGTATCGACGAGGTGAAAGTCATCCACTTCATTGACATATCCTACCCGTGAATCGACACAATGATGACGTATTGTGACCGGGCATCAGTGAAACAAAGTTATCCGCATCACATCCGCATCTTCACTATCTGCATCTACACCAACACCATACATGCATATGGACGAAGTATATATAAAGAGAGGTATTCTGTAGGCCAAGCCTACAGACGTAATTAACCAAAAGCCTTGCAAACGCACCAGGAATTAGCGGACTACGCAATCTCCAATCAGATATTCTCCTTTAAGCAAAGACGCAGAAGACAAAAGATAAACTCCTAGGGGTGCATATAATTTTGTATATTCAATACAGAATTAATGAAATAAATGTTACTCATGTGTTCGATGTCTCTTTTGTTTTTCATAAACATGGTGTTTATATAAAGACATAAACAAATCGTCAAGATTCACGTTTTCTATTTTTATTCTTTCCTACATTAATGTTTTCTGCCTCTTTTCAAGCAAGATCTGGAGGATAGGCGGTTGTCAAGAACCAATAGATCATCTCGGTCCCGAAGCACCAAGAAACGGAAGGGTGACCTTCACGTAGGGTTCACAATTTCGTGCCGAAGCCAAAAACCGCTACCCGAGCGGTACCGGTTTTCGCGAAAAACCGCGCGAAAACCGTGAAAAAACCGAACGAACGGTTTGCAAATTCAAAAAAATTTGAATTGTGGTCAAAGCAACTCGAGAAAACAGCGGTTTTTGACGAAAAACCGAGCGGTTTTTAGGGAAACTGCGAAAACCGCCCGAGGTTGGAAAATGGGAGAAAATTCAAAAAAAAAGAGAGGAAAATTTGCAAAAAAATAATGTCAAATCTGTAAAAATACAGGAAAGGCTAAAATTGACTAAAAATATAAAAATATATTAATAAGGTATGTGAAAACACAAAACAATTCCAGAATGATCTGTCCTAAATTTGGAAAAAATTTGACATAACCTTTGCTATATTTTAGACAATTGAAAGTTGTAAATTAGGCATGTAGCAATAATATGTGAATTAATAATCTTTCATTGCAATATTACAATCACACAAGAGCAAAAATAGGCATTTACATAACCACATAGCGAAATCATTCTGGTTTTCACTACCATTCACTTGTCAACACCATTTACATGGTAATACCTTTCAATTGAAGTTGTGGAGTAGGCATAGCTTCGTCACTCTTCCATTGTCGCAGAAATGGCATGTTCGACCTGCATGAACAGATTGTCAGTAAAAAATTCCACCTGCAATAAAATCAAATATACAATTGAAACAAAATTTCGGCATGATGTTCTCTATATTTATATATGAACAAATAACCTTTCATTTCAATAACATTCACATACCAATCTAATAGGTGCAAAAGATAGGCACTCAAATATCAATACCATTCACATTTAGATACCTTGTAAGGTCGACAAATTTTTGTTGTCCTTCCTACACAATTGGCATGTTGGAACTGAATGAACGCTATGTTAGTATAATATCAAGTTGCAATGAAATGAAACATGCAAATGTGTAACATCCCGAAAAATTCAAAAATATGAAAATGAAAAGTTTGAAATTTAAAAATGGAATGGAACAAGAATTTCAATCGGAATCAAGATTTCGATTTTAAACAATATGTTTTCTTCTTTTCTTGCATTTTAATCTTAAGAAAAGGGGAATAGTAATATTAAAACTATTTCTTCCAAAACAAACAAACTGTAAAAATGAATTTGAGATGTGATACAATTTGAATTTTAATTTCCTAAGTTTTCTTAAATATTGATTTTTCTTGAAGTTTTGTTTTAAAAAAAAGGTCTGATAAATTGAAATGATAAAATGGTAAAAGTAAAAAAGTAAAGGTAAAATATCAACAAAAATAATATTAAAATAATGGAGTCCTCCAGAACCCTAATGATTTCAGATGAGATATTCTGAATCATTAAAATAAAATAAAATACATGATAATCATGGAATTGATATCAATCAAAGAGTATGTCAGGTTTTTGTAAAAATCTTTGGAGCTTATCTGAAGCCAAGATTTTTACCATGCTGACATCAACTCTATTCTTACCTCTGTTAAAAATATCAAAAATTAAAAATTATGTTTAAATCCTTTAAAAATTCAAAAACAGAAAGGAAAAAATTTTACTAGGGTATATTCCTTGCCGACCTAAGGAAAAAGTTTTACAAAATTCTGAATCGGTTAACAGCCTGATCCGTTGTATTTATCCCGTGCTGTCCAGAGAATTCGACAGAGCAGTTTGTCTCCGGTCTCTGCCATGTGGGCCCGGCAACCAGCTGTCCTTGCCGACTTCCTCACCAAGCTCACTGCCATGTGGACCCTTGTCCCCACATGTCAGCCAGTCTCCCGTTTCTTCTCCTCCTCTCTGTCTCCTTGCTCTCTCGCGCAACCTGGACTGCAGCTGCGCCTCTCTTCGTTGTCGTCATTCCGCGCAATTCGCGACCGAGGCCGAGCACACGTCCACACCACTCCTCGACACCCAAGCATCACCGATGTGCACGAAGCCGGTAAAATTCAATGCATCTCGACAGAATTTCCGCGACGTCTCGCCGTCGCAATTCCAATCGTGTTCATACCATGTATCGCCGCTCTTTTCATCCTTAAAAGCCAAGCCCTGATATCCTTCGTATTCTCGTCTCTGCGAGCTCCACAAAATCGAACCCAAGCGTGTCATAGCACGTCCAGCAAAGCATGAAGCTTGAGCTCAGAAGCCAATTAGGGTATACTACAAGATGGTAAGGATTTGGAGGCAGAGTTTTCGAGACTGATGATAGTTGTTTGTCTCAAAATTATATTTTGAGGCAAAGTGTTAGCCTCCGAATAATATTTTGAGGCAAACATCATTTGCCTCAGGACCATACTCTAATATGAGGCAAAGCATCCAAATTTGAGGCAGCTTCTTTTGCCCTTGGAGGATTCTGAGGCTAACTGGTCGTGCTTGCCTCCAAACATATTGACATTAAGGTAATAAAAAACATATCCCAAATTCCCAATTCCTCTCCCTACTCAAGCTTGTGTTCGTGCTCCCCAAAGCCACACTCTCTCTGTCCCCAAGCTCACCCAAATCCCCCTAAAATCTGCAATCTCATCCAAATCCCCATAGCTGCTGCTCCAATCGAAGCTCCTTGATGGCGGATTGGAGTTCCCTAGCAGCATATGGGCCATGGATTAGAGTTGGAAGGGCATCCTCTCCAGCCTGCAACCGCCCCTCTATCCCCAAGCTGAGCACACTGTCTAGCCCACCTCCATCCCAGAGCTGATTCACTCATTACCCCATCTCTTGCTCGCTAACCCTAATCAGAGTTTGGCACCGGTCGCCCCCATCGATTTCGGTACGTCTTCCACAGTGACTCTGCTGCAAAGGAGCTGAAGCTCCCTCCTACAGCTGCTTCCTTCTTTCTTTCTTCTTTGCTTGCTCAGATTGGTTCTTGCTACAGATCGAATCAAAGTGAACCAACAAATTGTAGCTTTTCTGTTGGTGTTGTGGAGTTGTCTTCATCAAGAAAGGTAAAATTCTTCTCTGTTCCTTTTTTATCTTTGATTTCATGGAGAAGGGAAACGTTGGTTACATGATTTTGGTGTTTACCGAGTTAGGTTGGTTTCAAGGAAGACCTGAAGGTGACAAAGGATTCAAGATTTGATACATCTCATTTGGATTGATAGCTCCTTGCAGATTCTAGGCCAAGAGTAAGTTTGCTTGTGCTGTCTGTATTTTTTTACTTCGCCCTGTCCAAGATGTAATGTCGGATGTAGATTTTTCAGGTCTGTACAACATATTTTTGGCATTCGCCCTGTCCACTCACAAGTCACAATGAAATCATCACGTCAGCAAAATGAGCACTCAAATAATTGAATTAACATGATGTAAAAATCTCCAGCTAGCATAAAAGCAAACAATCATAATGTAGTTTAGACTTTAGTGCTACCATGAAACACTAGCTTACCTTGGAAAACAACCTAAATGTAAAATAATAGTACAGTTATATAACCATATAAGTTCAGAGTACAAAAATCAAGCCAGAATGAATTATTTGCACAATACATATCATTCAAACTACAAAATAATGGGATATAGGGATAATAAGATTCAGAAGACCTTAGCTCCTTCATCTCCAATGGTGTTTCCATATAAATTGATAGTTTTAAAGAGCTGTATTTATCTGAAGAATGCCACCAAAAGCTTCTATCCCCACAACTGTTATCCCATTGCCATAAAAATCCACTTTTTCTGCACTCTAGGAATACAAAAAACAACTCATTTTTAAAAAGAGACTATGATATTTCGAAAGTATAAGAAAACAAGATATGTATGCCATTATGCACGTAGATTAGCTTCAACCATTACATGAGATCTCTAATCTTGTTATAGGCTAAACTTTCTGCTAGAAAGAACAGACCCTTGTCACCAAATTGATGACCTGCCAAACAACTGAACTAGTGAAGAGAAAAGCAATATAGCATTTTACTTGAGTTGGCCCCAGCATGTGCTAGCACAATATTCTAATTTCAGTTCTTCGAGTTACCTGCCATGTTAACAGTTTTTAGAGTCTGAAGTTCCTTATAGAACTTGTTTAGATTTTTCCTCGACTCCTTTTCAGCATTAAAGCTTGTAGATGTTGATAAATTGGAACCAGCAGCAAATGACCACATGATCCCAGAAGACTTTGATTCTCCGGAAGTTTGGTCCTTTTTCTTAGATTTTTCTTCGACTCCAGAAGACTTTGATAAATTGGAACCAGCAGCAAACTCCCAGCGTGTGTTTCCAAGTCTGAACATTATATTTTTGACACTTGCCTTGTCCACTCACAAGTCACAATGAAATCATCATGTCAGCAAAATGAGTACTCAAATAATTGAATTAACATGATTTAAAATTCTCCAGCTAGGCATAAAAGCAAACAATCATAATGCTGTTCAGACTTTAGTGCTACCATGAAACACTAGCCTACCTTGGAAAACAAGCTAACTGTAAAATAATAACACAGTTATATAACCATAATGCTTTCCCCCATGATCTGAAGATAAGGCTTGAAAAAACTTTGGTTTTTCATGAAGTTCCTGTAGGATGGATCCCTATCAAGAGATGATAAGACAGAATAGATGCCCCTTCAATTCTTAATTGTCATACATGCTTAGTTCTACCGTGCTGCGTTCTATTTCCTCTTGAGCCCCTCCACGAGGAATAAACAGGCGCTACTGATTTTCATGCCATTTGATTTGGCAAGGCCGAACACTCATGCTGCTATATGCTATATGCTTGAACCTTGTTCCTGTGATTTTGAAAACATCATAAATGATTAGTTGCACTATTTGAAACATCATAAATGCTGCTATATGCTAAATTTTAATGCATGTTGTAATTTGATTTGCCACACAATGTATATTGTCCAAGGATTTGGTCCATGATTTGTTTAAGAGATTCACAAGATCCAATATAATTTCTTTAATTTAGAGTCACAAGATCCAATATTATTTCTTTAATTTACTTCTATGTAGAATATACATCTCCGTTTTTATATAACTTGCTTTGAGTTGTTCTTAACTTAGTGCTTCCTTTTCATTTGATTTGTTTGTACGTACCTTGTATATTAGAGTTAGAATAACATGAATGATTTGATTAAGTAATTTGTTTGTCTTTACTCTTACAGCTACAAACATTATAACAAGTTCACAAGATCTATCTGACCACCAATCTAGTATGGATTTGATGCATCTGGAGGTTGTGGCCTGTTGCCTAGGTGTTGACCCCTAGCTACTTGTGTGCTCATCCATTCCATCTACCTATCCAATTGCTTGAGCAGAAATCATCTTATTTGAAAAGGTAAATTCTCACTGGTTCCTAGGTCTACTCTATTAGGGTCTTATTAAATATATATGTGGTTGCACTGTTGCATTATTATAAAAAAAATTAATGAAAAGTTCTAGGTATAATTTAATTGTGCATGTGCAGCTTTTTAACTACCTTCCATTGCCAACATGGACAAAACATGGATGAAAAAGCCTAGGTAAACTAGTTATGATTTATTTTGGTTTTGTGATAGGAAGGAATTGTGTCTATATAGAAATTCTTGTAATTATAGTAACATGACAACAATCTTAGGTGGATGGATGATTACGAAGAAGGCTTGGCACAATTTATAGAATTTGCTTTTGCTCATTCCGCAAAAGGCAACATGATTCTTTGTCCTTGCAAGAAATGTGTGAACTGCTATTGTTTTACTGAAGACATAATCCATGAACACCTAATATGTGAGGGATTTATGCAAGGTTACAATGAATGGTTCTGTCATGGGGAGGGAACATCTACATCTAAACCTAATGTTTGCATGGAAGAACATGTAGAGAAAGAAAAAAGTGATGACATAGATGCAATGTTACGTGATGGTCTTGGTTTTAATCAATTTGATGGTTTGGAGGACGAATGGGACAACAGAGATGAATGTGATGAAGATGCTGAGAATTTCTATAAGCTAGCAGATGATGCTGGTCAGGACTTATACCCAGGATGTAGCATGTCAAAGCTTCAATTTATTATAAAACTATTGCATGTGAAATTTTTAGGTGGGTGGAGTAGTACTAGTAGTTTCGATCAACTCTTGGTGCTACTTAAGGAAGCTTTTCCTAAGGATGTAAAATTGCCGGACAACTTTTATGCTGCTAAGAAAATTGTCAAAGCACTAGGTTTGGGTTACATCAATATTGATGCATGTATAAATGACTGCATATTATATAGGAAAGAGTATGAGAATGCCCAGTCCTGTCCAACTTGTAATACCTCTAGATGGAAGTTAGAAAGGGTTGGGGTTGATGGAAAACGAGTGCATAAGATTCATGCAAAAATTCTTCGTTACTTCCCTTTGAAGAAAAGACTACAAAGGTATTATATGTCAACTAAGACAGCTCTTTACATGCGCTGGCATGCCGAGGGCCGCACTAAAGATGGACTATTGAGGCATCCTGTAGACTCCCCAGCTTGGAAGGACTTAGATTATAAATTCCTAGAGATTGGTGCTGATAGTCGCAATATTAGGCTTGGGTTAGCTACAGATGGCTTCAATCCCTTTGGAAATATGAGTGTTAGTCATAGCACATGGCCTGTTGTTTTGATCCCTTACAATCTTCCACCTTGGTTATGTATGAAACAACCCAATTTTATATTATCTTTACTTATTCCGGGGCCATCACAGCCTGGAAATAATATTGATGTTTACTTAACCTTTGGTGGATGACCTTCTGGACCTATTTAAAGAGGGTGTAAGGACATATGATGCTTGCAGTAATGAGTGGTTTCAACTACGTGCTGTTGTACTTTACACCATTTCAGATCTCCCTGGACTTGGATATGTGTCTGGTCATCCTACTTCAGGGCAACGAGCTTGTCCACACTGCCACTCATATACATGTTCTCTCTTTCTTAAAAAAGGTAGGAAGACTTGTTATATGGGACACCGTAGGTTCCTACCACTTGACCATAGTTTTCGGTTTGACGAGAAATCATTTGATGGAACTAAAGGGCTTAGGGAGGCGCCTATTCCGCCATCTGGACATGACATTTTAGAAGAGACAAAGGAACTGAATGTAATTTTTGGAAAACTAGAGGAGGAGAAGAGGAAAAAGGAAAAGAACAAGAAGATGAAGAAGAAGCGTCAATATGAGGATGACGATCTTGAGGATGGCATGATTGAGGTTATTTGGAAGAAGAGAAGTTGCTTTTTTGAATTGCCATATTGGGAACATTTGTTGGTTCGACATAATTTAGATGTAATGCATATTGAAAAGAATGTATATGATAACATCGTTAACACTTTATTGAATATCCAAGGCAAGTCTAAGGACAATCTAAACTCCCGATTGGACCTGCAGAGGTTAGGAATAAAACAAGATCTGCATCCAGTTGAACAGGGGAATAAAATGTACTTGCCTCCATCATCCTTTTGGTTGAGTTCGGAAGAAAAGAAATTATTCTGTAAAGTCCTAAAGAATGTTAAATTTCCAGATGGCTATGCTTCCAACATATCAAATAAGGTTCGTGTTCAGGAGAAAAGATTAGTTGGACTAAAAAGTCATGACAACCATGTGATTATGCAGTATTTACTTCCATTGTCCATAAGAAGAATATTACCAGAGAATGTTTGCACAACATTGATTCGCTTAAGTAACTTCTTTAGACAAATATTTTCTCTAGTTATTTGCATTAGTGATATGGAGAAGCTAGAATATGAAATTGCTGAAACACTTTGTCTCCTTGAGAAGATATTCCCTCCATCCTTTTTCGACATCACAGTCCATTTACTATCCATCTTGCTTGTGAAGCAAGGCTTGCTGGTCCAGTTCAATTCCGAAACATGTATCCCATCGAAAGGTAAAACAACTAACATAAGTCTATTCGACTTCAAAGCCTAAGTAGTTAACTTTATTTATGACATGTCTTGAATGTATTTATACATAGGTATTTGATGAGGATGAAATCGTATGTCCGCACTAGAAGCCATCCAGAAGGTTCAATTGCAGAGAATTATGTCTTTGATGAAAGTCTTACATTTTGTTCTCGTTATTTGGCTGGTTGTGTGACTCGGTTTACACGTTGAGGTTGTCATGATGATGGAAATTTCCAAGTCATGAAAGATAATCCCTACTTAAGTAAAATTGGTCGGCATTTGCATGGCAAACGTGTTACAACATTAGATCACAACTCATGGGTTCAAGCTCATAGATATGTGCTATTCAACTATGACCATGTTGGTCCTTATCTTGAGTATGCTCCAAACCATAATTTACTTTCTATATTTGTATGTATTTTTTATTTTACTAATAGGCACATATATTGATCTAATTATTTGTAGAAAGCATCATAAATATCTTTCTTTGAGTGGAATCCGAAGAAAGAGAGACATTGAACGTGTACACCATGAGACATTCCATGACTGGTTTAGAAAACATGTAAGAGAACTCTCTGCAAAACCTTTTTTCTCCATCTGTTAGATTGCAACACACTAAAATACATGTGTTGTTAATAGGTTCAAGATTTAATGGCCAATGGAAAAGAACTATAAGAAGAAATACAACTTTTGGCAAAAGGCCCAGATATGTAAGTTACTAGATACCACAGTTATCTTATAAATGGACATAACTTTCACACTAAAGGGAAGTCAACTCAAAGTAGTGGTATAGTCATAATTGCTGACACTTGTAGTTTCACTAGTACAAAGGATCAAAACCCAGTCGTAGGCAAAGTTGCATATTATGGCAGCATTACAGACATAGTTCAGCTAAATTACAGTGGCAAAGGAAGCATCGTATTATTCAAATGTGATTGGATCAATGTTTTGCAAGTCAGGGGTATTAAGAAAGATAAATATGGGGTTACACTTGTGAACTTTAAATACTTATGCAACAACAGTAACAGTTTGAGTGACGAACCATTTGTTTTAGCATCACAAGCAACACAAGTGTATTATGTTCAAGATCCTATAGACCAAGATTGGCATACCGTCGTTCACTCAAAACCAAGAGATTTTTATGACATGGGTATTAAAGATTGTGAAAATGAAGAGGATGTTCATCAACAGGCAGACCAAGTCAATGAGCTGAACAGTAATGTTGACATTGATGTTGATTGTGGCACTAATTTTCTCACTAGGAAAGGCATAAATGGAATAATTATTGATCTTACTAATGGATGCGAATTGTATGGCTGGATACTTACATAAACATATAATCTGAGATTTGGCTCTTTTTTTTATTGCATGTCATCTATAATACTTCACTCCAATCACTGATTTTGTTCATTTGGTTAATCTTTAATGCAGATTTGAATATTTTCTAATGCAGGGAAAACAATGGAAGGGAAAAAAAGAAGAGATAAAGGTCCGAGAACAAATGAATATGTGTTGCAACGTATGAGGCGGATAGCTGAAAACAATGCAGTACTTTAGAGGCACAATCTCAAACAAATTGTAGCAGATTTGGCAAGGAACCCAAAGAAGGCAAGATCCAATGTACAGCCAACACAAACTTCGCAAGCAACAAATTTAAGAAATAAGGAAGATCAATATAACCAGGTTTGCAGACCTGTAGCTCCCCAAGATTCTGATTCTGAACTCAATGCTGAAGATGAGTTTAACCTGATAAATGAGGAAGATGAATTAAACCAGCTAGAAGATGAAGTCGATCAACTGGAAGATGATCTCAATTCATCCCCTCTTAGAGGTAACAATTTGTATTTCATATTTATCTTGATAACTTTGTGTTTATGGTGATTTAGTTAGAAGAATGTTGAGTTTTTATTTTGGTTTTGAACTATGTTAAATATTCAATATCAAGGTGTCCTGAAGCCTAATAAAAAGAGGGGTATCACAAATATGGAGAGTTTATGGGACAATGAAGATTCTTCTAAAAAGATGAAAGTCGAATACAATCAGCACTATCAGCCTGTTGGGGTCAATGTATCAAAGTTAGCAAATATAATAGGTACACTTGCGAAAGGGAGTGTTCTTTCACTATCTTATGACAATTGGACTAAAGTTGAGAACAAGGATGATGTTTGGACAAATGCCCTGGTATATTTTACTACTTTCAACAATATTGTGTGTTTCCTTTAATATGTTAAGATAGATTTATGCTTCACACAAAGATGAATTATTCTATGCTTTTTGTAGAGGCTCTTTGATCTAGATGAATGCCTAAAGCCTTATGTCTTGGCATCAGCTCATAAGAAGTGGAAAGACTTCAAGAATAGATTGAAGAAGAAGTACTTTGACCCTGAAAAGAGTGTTAAAAGACTCATGAAATCTCGTGACAAGAGTTTCCAAGCCTGATTGGCGATGGCTCATTAAATTCTGGAGATCTGAAAAAGGCCAGGTCCATAAATTTAGTGCAATTATATTTTGATCACCATAGTTAAGACTTATATCTTCTTATAATCAATGTTGGTATCATGTTTAGTCTGTAGGAACGTAGTGCGCGTGGTGTAGCTAATCGTGCAAAGATGGGATCTGCACATACCATTGGATCAAGGAGCCTATCAAATGTCACACATGACTTGTTGGAAATTTTTATTTGTCCTTAACTAATGCATTTTCGATTCTTATTTATGTGTGCATTCTCAAAATGGTTCTTGGATGTATTTTGAATTTGGCTGTTGAAATTTATGACATGATAGCCACCATATACAAGAATGTTTTCCCTGAGTCTCCTATAATTTACAGCTAACACATTTACGTGTTTGCTTTTTAATTTTTTGCTAGAATCTATTACCTGGTGTGATAATATGCTGATAGGAGCAAAAGAAAGGCAGGAAAGTTGGCCGTGCTGAAGTGTACAAAGTTGCATACACTCGGAAGGATGGCACACCGCAACCTACTCATGAAGATACACTTGTAAGTTTATAATATTATTGGAGTTTACAAAATCCTTAGTGTTTTTACTAATATATTGGTTTCGTATTCAACTTGAATAGCACAAGATAGATGAAAAGCTTTCCTAGGTACCGGACTTTCAGGATAAGCCCATGAAAGAAGGAGATTTGCTTCATGATTTGATTGGAAAGGAAAATAGAGGTAGAGTTATTGGAATAGGTATGGGACCTACTCCTTCAAGTCTTTCTTTACCTGGAGTAAAAGCCACAACCTATGCAAGCCTACAGTTCGAAAGAGAGGCACGACGGAGGGCTGAAAGTGAAGCCCAAGCATTGAGGGAGGAAATGCATCACCTAAGGAATGAAAATGCTGAATTTAAAGAGGAAATGCAGTGACAAATAGCAGACCAAATCGCAGAATTCAAAGCTATGATGGATACCTCTCATGGCCAGCAAAAGAACATTCTAGAGGGGAGCAAGAATACTCATCGGCCTCAGCTAACCAACATTTGGATAATCATGTTAGTGTTTAACTTCAAATGATTTTCAATTCGAACTAATTACTGATGGCATCTTCAAACATTAAGTTTTCTTTGTAACATAGGTACAAATGAGGGTTATTCAGGCATCACAACATCCTCATGTGCTACAGGTAAGTGAAATAACAAGTTCAAGCAATTGAATTCAATGTGGGCCACTCTGCTATTGAATTAGCTATTGCACTCTTAACATACAGGATGTGTGTGCATCAAGAGGGTCATATGGAAGCCTCCATGCACCAAACATAGTGGAGATGCATGCAGGGAATCAAAATCATGTTACAACATCAAGGGTGAATAGACAGGTGCCTAAAAGAGATGTAAAATACAATAAGGCACAGATCAAACATAAGGGTCATAGCAAACCTTCTAAACTTGCAGCAGGAACAAATTCAAAGGTATGTGTGTGTATATCCAAGCATCATATTTTTGAATTTGTTCTCAGGAAGGTCAAAGCACTGCGTCAATAGATGAAATACAATTATGGATATAAAATTACTTGATATTCAGATCATTTCAAGCAGCTTCTTTTATACCAACTTAGATGTTCATTATATTACCATTTATATCTTACAGTGTGGACAAGCAGTATTTCTCAAGGCAATTATTCGACCATATCATCATATTGCCAAGGCAACCATCGTGAGCAAAGACCCGTCAGAACTTGTTGGGGGTTCAAGGCTTGGAACTCAATGTTACAAAGTAGTGGTTGACTCAATCATATCTCCAGATGCTGAGTTGTTTCGCCCACAGGAAAACATGCATTACATCCGCAATGCTATTGGTCATTCAATTGCATGGCCGTCCCTATTAGTATAGTTCTCACTTTAGTTTGGTTTTACTCATATGACACATATTTATTTTTTATGCATCAACTCTAATTTCTTACCAATCATTCTTTAGTGTGAAATGGTTACCACGCAGGAGCTTGGTAAAGTGATACGAACAGGTATTTAATCTTTTGTCATAGTCTTCATACCATCTGCTTATTTCATACATGTTTTCCATGCAAGAAGTTGACTCATAGTTTTGTTAGTTTACCTCCAAAAATATAGCTATGACCTATGGTACTTGAATTAGTGTTACAGCCCCAACAACATAATCATTGGATATGACAAGGTTTTGTATATGTGTTTGATTGTTTGGTGTCCTGAAGTTTTGAAAGTCTCTGTTGTGGGTTTAAGGATTTTTAGGGTAATAGGGTTGTCTTGGTTTGTTGAATTGTTAAAAATTGTCTTTTTATGGCTTGGAATATAAAGGATCCTCGAAGTAAATTGGGAAATAAAAATATGTCATGTGTTGATTAACTTAGAGCATGCCATGGTATAATTAGTACAAATGAACATATAATTATGTGTGGTAAACCTAATCCCAGAATTCTTGAGAGCATGTACAGGAAAACTCAATTAACAAATTATGCATTGTACTTTTATAGTTTCCTTTTCTTAGATGGATCATTTCTACAGCATAAGGTGTAAGATTAAAAATTCCAGCTCAGAGCTTCTAATTTTAATAAAACCATGCCATCGTATACTGCGTGCATATGTTATACAATAACTCATCTCATAATTTTTACGCATTGCTTTGTAGGTGGTCGAGTTTGTTTGGCAGCAGGAGGTCATGATTATTGAGTTGTCACGGATTTAATATCAGCTAACGGATATGATCTATACTTTTGTGTAAATATGATGTTTTGTACTGCCCAGAGTAGTCATACTCAAACAATGCAAAAATTTACGTGTTGCTTTAGCTATCTTTTGTAGATATTAACCTTATGTCTCTATGTTACCATCATGTATGACTGAATCATTATTTTGTAAAGCACTCCTTATTTTTGGATATATATGCAAAGATATGAATTGTGGTGACATACGAGATTCCAACTTTTACTTAAATTTATCTGACGTTGTGCTTAGTAGACAAAATGTATGGATATAATACTTATTTTCTATTAATTATTTTTATTAATGAATAATAGCATCCGAATGTGAGATTGTTACGATAGGATTATGAGGCAGACATCATTGCCTTCGTATATATTTTAGACTAATTGTAGCCTTAATACGATGGACCTCCTTCGAGGCAAGCAAGTTAGCCTCAGAAGGATTCTGAGGCAGCCTGTTAGCCTCAGAATACTTTTTGCGACAGGGGTACCTGAGGCAAGCATCGCCTGCCTCAGAATGTCTTCTGAGGCTTATTTTGTTTGTCTCTTTAGGTCATCTATCCTGTAGTACGTAATCCGGTAAGAAATCATCCCATCTTTTGAGCCTTGAGTACCTCCGTGACCCCTGGAACTCATTCTTTTTCATTTAATGTCCGCAATCTCCAGTTGAATTACGGTCGCTGCGCTGTTCTTCGTCTCCAGGATCGGCTTGCGGTGGTGGAGCTCTACGGACCACCCCAACTCCCATTAACAGGTAAAATCAAACCTATCCGAGTCTCTGAGTCTCACCTTTGCCTTGTTTGAACCTAAGACTCATCGGAACTCAAGGTCCACCGGTCGGCCATGGCGCCGCCGCCCCCTCACGGTGGCACGCCAACCCAGACAATCTCCGGTCGATCCAACACCACCTTTAGATGCGCGTGAACGCCCTGGTTCTCTCCGTGCTACCGATTCACCTTCTCCGGCGAAGCCTCGCCGCCGGCGAGCCCAAATCCGAACTCCCCTGATTTGTCTCGCTGCCAAGTGGACCCCCCTTGTCATCCGCTAGTGTCGCATGAGCCACTGCCATTTGGGCCCACGCGTCAGCCGCTCAGAGCACACGCCTTTCACTGCCATTTGGGCCCGGCCCTTTAGAGCCTCAGCCCGTGTGAACCAAAAATGGAAAGTGGGATTTCAAAGCGAAAGCGTACTTTCCATTTTTGGTAGTTTCTCTGATTTTCAGTATTTTCAAACCCTAGATCATTCAAATGCTTATAACTTTTGAACTATCAAGCCAAATGGAATGAAATAAATTTATAAATTCATGATAAATCCTTTAGATTCAGAATATGCAAAAATATTTTGGAAATTAACTATATTTAAATTTTAAATTCAATTTAAAGAAAGGGATCAAAAGAATGCCATATGTAGAATTTCTACAAATAAACTCCAATTTGAATGAAATCAATTTTGTTAGAAACCTTAATTCCTCAGGAACCTAAATATGCAAAATTATTTATATTTTAACTAGAATTATGTCATTTTCTAAAGAAAGTTGTTTCCAATACATTGAATATTCAAATATGAATATCTTTTGCAAAAATGATTCAGATCATGTCAAATTAGTTTCTATGTGTTTAAAAGTGAGTAATATACTTAGATATGCAAAAACATTTATAACTGAATCTAGTTTGAATTAAATTTAAAAATAGATTACTTTCCAATGCATAGAAATCAAAATAAATATAACTTAAAGTATACAAGTTCAAATAATGGTAAACTGATTCTTAGATCTTTAATAAAACCATAATACCCCTGTTTATGCGAGAATATCTCATGTTTGTGCATATTTGAATTAAGTGCATATTAGATCTTAATGTTTACTTATATAGAAAACATCTCGGATAATAGCAAAATATTGCGAAATCAACTTTAAAACACTCTTAGTGATGTCCCATGCTAATGCCAGAAAAATGAATGAATAATCATGTAAGGATTAGTCACAAACTAAGAACTAAAACTGAACCTTTATCGTGTAAACTATAAAACTAATTAAGCATTTTCAGTAGCCTGTAAAACATCTCGTCTTAATACAAATTTTATGAAGATCAGTTTAGAAATAATATTTAGGATATTTAATACCATAATCTATAAAAATATTCTTATTATAACTTGCTTTTCAACTAAATCCTGCTAAATGAATACCCTTAAGTGATATGGTCATTGTAACCCTTAATATCATATAAGCTTTTTCAACAATGAATATAATGTCTCGTCTAAACACTAAAATGTATGAAATTAGCTTAAGAATGTTCTTCAAAGTATAGACTATCCTATTATGAAGAAATAATCTTATTTCATCATGTTTTGCATATAAATCCTAATAGCCAAAAAACCTTAAGTAATATGATTTTTGAACTTCATATTGTAAATAAACGAATTCGAAAACAATGAAGAAATCTGTAGTTAAGATAATTGTATCACCAGAACCTTCTTAAAAACCATAAATAAATCCATGTAAGGCCCCTATTTTTGATAATGAATACCAAAAATGGATACCATGTGCATACAATACTAGTCCCATGATCAGTAGCTAGTACGCACAAATACAAATTGATACCACAGTCATACACGAACTTTATTACACAACGGAAGTAAGGTTACATAATATTTTTACAATACCAAAAAGTAAACACAGCAGTGGAGACAATTTCTTGTAGTATGCCTTTTTAAACCCATTGTTCCACAGGCAACTGACAAGGGAAATCCTTAGAAAAATTCATCGTTAAATTCCCCGTATCCTGCATCAACGTTTGAGTCGTCGGGGTAATCTGATTCTTCACCTAAAAACATCAACATAGGCAAGTTGAGTACTTACGTACTCGCAAGACTTTTGCAATTCCTAAAATATATGCAGGTCATTTCATTGGAAGGCTATTACGGTTAATTTGCAGAAATCTAGTTTGAAATGTACATACAGAACAATAAATTGTAGTAAAATTTGCTTAAAAGCAGATTAGTTAAAATGACAGTAAGTAAGTGCGAGTAAATAAAAATTTTGAATCTGGGTAAAATGACCATAATCAAAACTAGTTCTACTGACACATAGTAGAGTTCACCAACATACGGTAGAAACCACATTTTAGGAAAATAAACAAAACTGCTAACTATGTGATGACTTTACCAAGTGTCCATTACCGCGGACGCGGCTAATCGATTAGTTTTACACTCTGCAGAGGTATACAGCTTTCCCCACAAGACATGACAGACTCTTGGAGCAATCGATATTTGCACACTTCCTTTGGTGTGCCACAGAGAGTCATGTTATAACTGTTACATTATTTAATCCTGACTTTGCACCAGCACGGTGACGATAAACCCATTCTGTGGTGTAAGAACTCAGAGCATAGAAATGATGGAACTACCCACAGTATGGCGTACACCGTTATATTGGTAGACGTTTATTCTATGATCACCTCGGTGTGGACGTCCCGTTGAGCAATTCATTAAGAAACAGCTCGTACTACTCCGGCCTTCCAAGTGCAAAGCCAGTTTTAAATAACTTAATAAGTTAGAGCTGTCCCATACCAGCACTTGTGGTTGTATGATAATTCTTGGCCTGAAAACAACCCATAGTTCGGTCCTTAACTCGACACGGGCAATAATCTCCCCCTACACTACGTGCAAAGACATACACTCCCGGCTATTGCCAATAATTGCCCTCATCTAAACCATAGTTTTATTTTCATTTTCCAAACCAAAATACCAACCATAAGAATGGTCATACCCATTTAAATGTCATATCCAACATTTTTAATCATGTCGATGTTTTACTTTTATTTAAGCATAGCTAAGCATGACACTAGATGTGAGTAACCCAAATTGACATCATATATTGTCTACGTCATTCTAGGGCTATCAAGGTTCACAATTTCCTACTTATCAAGGAAGTTCTATAAGACTACTGGTACAACTACCATTACCCGTAATATAGCAGACTTTAATAAAATAAAGAATGTAGTAAAACATTTAATGAAAACATTTATAAAACTGGGATCGATATGATCAAAGGGGGATTCTTGCCTTGTTTATTTTCCTCGACGTCGAACTCTTGTTCGTCGAATATACCGGGTTCGTAGGGTTCTACACGTCGTATGGCGATACATAGCAAATACCAAAATTTAATAAGGCCAAAAGGAATCAGATGGAAATATTCAAATAAAATAACTTCATAATTCAGAAGTGATTGCATGAATTATTTGTTCTTATTTGCAACTTAAAGATTTAGTTTATTTTGATTATTATTGCATTATTTTACCACATATTTAACAACTCAAAATTTTATTATAACAAACCCTAAGTATTTTTACATATTCAGGTTTTTCAGGTTACAAGGAATCTAACAAAATTTATTTTACTAAATTTGGTGGTCATTTGCAAAAATTTCATGTATGACATATTTCTAACTCTTAATTTGAATTTAAATTAAAAGTTCAAATAAAATTCAATTTTGAAATATTTTTGCATATTCTGAATCTATATGATTTTATATGAATTTATAAATTTATTTCACACAATTTGGATAGTTAGTTCAAAAGATATTCAAGTTTGAATACTCTAGGTTTCTGAAATTACTGAAAATTAGAAATATGCAGAAAATGGAAAGTACGCTTTCACTGGGAAAGCGCGCTTTCCCTTTTCGGTGATGTTGCTACGAGGCGCCGATACCGGGTCCACATGGCGCGGTGGCGGCGCGTCTTGCAGCCGGCCGACACGCGGGCCCGCTGGATCGCGCATGTGGTGGTCGACAAGCGGGCTCGCTTGGCGGTGACACGGCTCGCGCGAAGAGACTAACCAACCGGGCCCGCGACGCCGGACGCACTCGGCCGCTTGGCGCGAGTGGTCGACACTCGGGCCGCATGGCGGCGACCAGTAGGCGGCTTCCGGCTTCGGCGACGAATCGGCGCGGGCGGCGGAATGGGTTCCGCTCCGAGCATCAGCATGATCGTGCGCACACGTGGGCAGTGGCGCGGCGGCTGGATATGGCCGGGAAGGGAGGTTCCACCGGCGGGGTGCGACGGCGGCTACGGGCGAAGAAGGCCCTCCGAGGCGGAATGGGTTCCACCATGGGCTTCAGGGTGTCCGTGCGCACTCAGGGGATGTCTCGCGGAGGCCGGAGGTGCTCTGCAGCGGCGCGCCACCGTGCAAGTGCGGCGACGGCCATGGCCGAGCGGCGAACTGCAAAATTAGACCTCCCCGAGCTTGAAGATCACCTCGGTGAGCATCAGCGCATCACAGGGAGACTATTTTGCAAGTTGCTCAAAAGAAAGAGTGCCCGGAGATGGGTTCTCACCGTGCGCGGCGGCGACGGAGGAAGAAGCACGGCACGGTTGCTCGTCGGGAAAGAAGGGCTTCAACTGGAGGTGAGGACGGGTTCTAGGTGATGTGAGGAGGCTTTGGGTTGGATGATTTGGGCTGTAATTGACCGAAGAGGCTTAATTCCAGTTTTCCCCTCTTTCGGGTTTTTGCCGGCGCTGGAGAAGAAGAGGGAAAGAGTGGCGGAATGGGGCTCACAGGGAGTTGGTTGGGTCGGCTACGACGTCGGGCGACGTTTTTATATGGACTCGGAGGTGGTCCGATGCAAGCTGGCACGAGAAGCCTCGGGCGACGCTGCGTCGGCGCGAGAGCACAGAGAGAGGGGGAGAAGAAGATGCGGGTGAGAGGCTGCCACGCGGGGGCCAGATGGCAGCGAGGTCGGCTGGGCTTGACTGGCTGACAAGTCGGGCCCACAGGTGATAGCATCTAGGCACCCCTCAAATTTATTTTTTATATTATTATGATTTTGGTATTGATGACTAAGTTAGTAATATTCAAAGCCTGAAGAAAGTGAGCTGGAACGTATGATGAAATAAGCTGGGACAACAAGATTAAGGCCTTTAGTTTATAGTTTATGACTGAAGGTGTTTTGTCTTTGTATAGTTTGTTCAAAAGAGGACTTAGCACAAGGAAATAGTTTGATAGGCAAAAGCAAAACCAGATCACTTGGAGCAAAAGACACTAAATCTATATCTTTTTCAAACTATATCTTCCAGTTCAAACGGACCATATCTTTACCTATCTATATTCTTCAGTTCGTTGCAAACCTTGAATCTATTCTTTGTCAAAACTTCCTTTGTACATCTGCTCTTCAGATTAGAATTTACTCGCTTTGATATTCACATATTCTTGAACAAACTTTCCCAAAAAAATATCTTAGTCAGAAACCTGCCTATGTATGACGGGCCAAATTTTTTGGTCCGGCATACATGCAATTCTCGCTTCTCAGTATCGGACCAAAGATGTCTTAGGTTTCCTATCCTCAGCAGACCAAAAATTTGGTCCGGCATCCCTTTCGGTATATAAGTTTTGGCCGGACTAAATCTTTGATGTTCCTTTTTGATCGAAACCTAAAATAAGTTTTTACTCGGAAATGATAAAACTTTTGTGCTTAATTTCTTTTAAGTCCGTTGCTAGATTGAAAAGCCAGCATTTTTTTTATCTATAATTGAAAAAGGTTCTTGGCTCAAATCTTCTCTTAAGTCCATGCATTACAGACCAAAAATTTGGTCCGAAATACATGTCTTCTCGCCAGAACCTATCTTCTCTTAAGTCCATGCATTACGGACCAAAAATTTGGTCCGAGTACATGTGTCTATTTGCACAGCAAATCTGGTTTCCGTCCATGTATGACGGACCAAAATTTTGGTCCGACGTACATAAGTCTCTATGTCTAAGCAAAATCTTTTGAAAGTCATGTGTAACGGACCAAACCTCTTAGTCAGATACTCATATATATCTCTCAGTTGTATGCCAGACCATCTTCTTGATCAACCCATGTACTGCGGACCAAAATATTTGGTCCGTCGTGAACTCGGAAATTTGGTCCGGCATACACATACCCAGTATCGCTAAGCACTGATACATAGTCCGTTGTACGTGTGTTTTTCTGTTGTTTCTGACATCTGACACATCCAACGGCTACTGTAGAAGGTGTAACGGCTATATTCACTCAAAATGGCTATATAAGCATTTCCTAAGCCATCTACCTGATATATATATGAACTCCTTACATTTTGGCATTGATATATAGCTCTCATTCTCAAAAAGGAGTATGTGCTTCATTTCTACACAAAAATCTTCATACATCCCTAAGTGTGTAAGCTCCAAGTCAGTGTCTAGTTTTGTGATTTGCATAGTGAACCAAGAGTCAGAACTTGTGCAAGGTTTATTACTCTTGAAGATTGGTGATCCTAGACAGCTTGGAGGAAGTAAAACATTGTGACCTGTCCAAAGGTGTTTGTGGAAGGCAACTGTGTTTGTGAGAGGTTTGGAACTCACCTCACTGGAGAAGTGAAAGAGTTACCTGAGTGAACACCAGAGCTACTGCGACTAGCTTTGGAGAAGCTGAACTTCGGAAGAAGTGCTTCAACGTGGATTAGGAGTGCGTCTCTGAACCACGGGATAAAATCGTTGTCTCTCCAGTATCATTTCTTTTATCGCTTTCGCTGTATTTACTCGTTGCTTGGATTCTGCTTTACTCTTGCTATAAGCGAGTAAACTAAAATTGCCAAAATTTGTAAAATTGCCTATTCACCCCCCTCTAGGCCATATCGATCCTTCAAGTGGTATCAGAGCATAGGTTTACCTTATTTAGCTTAACTAGTTGGTAAATGGCTGAGGGAAATGGTTCTGCTACTGTTAGTATTGGTAGAGTACCTGTTTTTGATGGCACAAACTATGCTTATTGGAAGATCAGGATGAGATGCTATTTAGAAGCTGTCGGGTATGATGTGTGGAGGGTTACAGAGAAACCTATGCCTCCTCGTGTCATACCTGAAGGGCAATCTGCATATGGAGAACCCACTCCAGGTGAAATTCAAAATATGCAATATGATGCCCAAGCTAGAAATGCCATATTTTCTTGTCTTAGCTTAGGAGTCTTTGATAGAGTAAGTAATCTTACTTCTGCATATGATATATGGACAGCATTACAAGAAATTCATGAAGGTACCTCCGATGTAAAAGAAGAAAAATACTATGTTGTTAGGGAAAAATTTGATCAATTCAAAATGCTTCCTCAAGAAAATGCAAATGATATGTTCTCTAGGCTAAATCCCATTGTAAATGAACTAAAGGGCCTAGGAACTAAAATCTCAGATGTTGAAGTATGCAGGAAGATGATTAGAGTGCTTCCATGATCATATCACAGCTTGATCACTTATTTGTCCAACAGTGGCGATCTCAAAAGGCTTACTCCAACTGAACTACTAGGCAAAATATCTGCTCATGAGCTCACTTTGGCTGATGAAGATGCACCAAGAAAGAAATCCATCGCATTAAAGGCCAAAGAAGTTGTTCAAGATTCATCTGAAGAAGATGATGAGTCAAGTGAAGATGAAGATGAAGACGTGAAGAAATTAGCTCTACTCAT
Organism: Otatea glauca; assembly: GCA_036346275.1. NCBI lineage: Eukaryota > Viridiplantae > Streptophyta > Magnoliopsida > Poales > Poaceae > Otatea > Otatea glauca. The sequence goes on from CM070721.1 coordinate 61,783,692, forward strand.
GAGAAGAGCAAACAAACTCATGAGAAGGGTCAATTTTAAAGACAGAGAAAGGTCAAACTCCTACTCAAAGAAAAATCCTTTTTCTAATGTTGTATGTTTTGATTGCAATGAAAAATGACACATAGCTGCTCGGTGTCCCAACAAAATCAAGAAGAAGAGCAAATACAGGAATAAGGACGACGAGGATGAAGAAAAGACTCATGAAAAATCAAAGAAGAAGTTTTTCAAGAAGAGCTACTCTAACAGATTTATAAAGAAAGGAAAGGGAGATGCTCACATAGGAGAATGGGTCACCGACGATGAAAGTGAAAGTGAAGACTCATCCTCAGAAGAAGAAAGTCCAAAGTCAAAGGGGCTAGCTGGACTTGCGCTGGATGAGTCAACTCCTCCGCCACCATTATTCCCTCTCTGTCTTATGGCAAGATCAGATGAGGAAAAGGTGAGTGATTCTCCTACTTATGATGAGTTAGTAGAACTAGTTAAGGAACTAAATAATGCCTTGCATGATAAGACAAATTCAACTAAAACTCTTAAGAAGACTATCTCTAACCTGCTCAATGATCAAAGGATGCTAACAGACAAGTATGAAAAACTTATGCATGAACATGAAAAGTCTGTACAAATTCATGATAATTTAGTTGTAAGTAATGCTTTGCTTACCAAAAATTATGAAGACTTGCAAATTAACTACTGTGAACTAGAAATTGAAAATGAGATGATGTCGAACAAAATCAGCCATGCCTCTTTAAATAATACATCTATCTCGAGTGACTCTTCAACAGAAGAGATCTCAACATGTGGTTCTCCTGATGTCTGCAATGAAAAATGCAAATATGCTTCCAATATCAAGAAGCTTGAAACCGAAAATAAAGAACTAAAAGCTAAAATAGCCACATTTGACAAAGGTTTAGAAAAATGTTTTCAGGAAGTGCTACCCTTGACAAAATTCTTGTTGAACAGAGACCAAACTTGGGCAAAAGGGCTTGGGATATAAACCCAACAGTTTGTCAATAAAAATGCATCAGGTCATGCTATACAAATTTTTGTCAAGAAAAGCACTCAATGCTATTATTGTCATGAATCAAATCATGCATCTAAAAACTGTTATCTTGCAAATATGTCTCATACCAAAAGGGATTGCATGGTTGATGCCCATTACATGTTATTTAAAGATTTGAGGGCAAAGCTAATGTAAAATTTGTGGGTCCTCAAATCTAAATAAGAAACTTAAAGTCGTCTGGTACCTAAGGCCATGCTAATAAATCCCTTTAAACCTAAGATGGCTGTAACCAACATCAAAGGACCCAAAAGTATTTGGGTACCTAAAATGAAGAAATGAACTTGTAGGTAAATTATAAGAGTGGAGGCAGACATTGGGTCATAGACAGTGGCTGCACTCAACATATGACCGGTACCTCAAGAATGTTCACTTCAATTGAAGGAGAAAGTGATCCAAGTCACAAAATCACCTTTGGAGATAACAACAAAAGAAAGGTAAAAGGTCTTGGTAAGATTGCCATATCAAATGATCACTCTATTGACAATGTTCTTCTTGTTGATTCCTTAAACTTCAATTTATTGTCAGTGGCTCAATTATGTGATCTTGGATTTCATTGCAGCTTCACTTCTGATGGGGTAACTGTATTTGATAAAAATGAAAAACTTATATTCAAAGGATTCAGATTTCAAAATCTCTATCTAGTAGATTTCAAATCTAACTCCTCATGTATCTCAACCTGCCTGTTAGCTAAAGTCTCCCTCGGATGGCTTTGGCACAGGCGTCTGGGGCATTTAGGTATGTCTAACCTAAAGAAGCTTTTCAAAAATGAGCTTGTGGTGGGTTTGAAAGATGTCAAATTTGAAAAGAATAAGCTATGTAGTGCTTGTCAAGCAGGCAAACAAGTAGCTAATTCTCATCCAATTAAAAGTATCATGTCCACCTCTAGACCACTTGAGCTTCGTGATATGGATGTGTTTGGTCCCACCTCATATGCCAAATTGGTGGTAACTCTTATTGCTTAGTAATTGTTGATGACTTTTCAAGATTTACTTGGGTATTCTTTTTACCAAACAAAAGTGAAGTTGGAAAAATCTTCAAAACTTTCGCAAAAAGGGCTCAAAATGAATTTGATTGTCCCATCAAGAAAATAAGAAGTGACAACGGATCTGAGTTCGTTAACACAAATATTATTGAATATTGTGATGAATTAGGAATTAAGTATGAACTCTCAGAACTTATACTCCCAGCAAAATGGTGTAGTTGAAAGGAAAAATCGAACTTTGATTGAAATGGCTAGATCTATGCTAGATGAATATGAAACCTCTGATGCTTTTTGGGTCAAGCAATTAATACTTGCTTGTCATGTCAGTAAATAGACTATATCTTCATAGATTGCTTAAGAAAACTCCTTATGAACTCTTGGTAGGTAGAAGACCAAATGTATCATATTTTCGTGTGTTTGGTTGTAAAGTTTATATCTATAAAAGAGAACTCATCCGGGAAAATTTCAAACTAGATGTGACTGGCTTCATGCTAGGCTATTCCTCTAAATCCAAAGCATATAGAGTCTTTAATAATACCACAGGACTGGTAGAAGAAACTTATGATGTAAAGTTTGATGAATCTAATGGCTCACAAGGTGAGCATGAGAATTTAGATGATGTAGGAGATGATGGCTTGGCACAAGCCATGAAGAAGATGGAAGTGGGAGATATTCGACCAAAAGAAGACAAGGATGAACTCCCCACTCAATCAATAGTGCCTCATGATGGAACACAAGAGGAAGAAGATGAAAAAGAGCAAGATCATCCTGTTCTCATCAAAAGCCATCATACCATTGCTAAAGATCATCCCTCAGATCAAATCATTGGTGAATTCAGTAAGGGTGTTCAAACTCGTTCTAGACAAGCTTCTTTTTGTGAACACTACTCTTTTGTCTCGTGTATTGAACCTAAAACAGTGGAAGAAGCACTAGAAGATGCTGATTGGATTATTGCTATGGAAGAAGAACTTAACAACTTTGAAAGAAACAAAGTCTGGAGTTTAACCAATCGCCCAAAGAATCACAATGTTATTGGTACAAAATGGGTGTTCAGAAATAAGCAAGATAAAAATGGAGTGGTGATAAGGAATAAAGCCAGACTTGTAGCTCAAGGATTTACTCAAATAGAAGGACTGGACTATGGAGAGACCTATGCCCCAGTGGCTCGTCTTGAAGCAATTCGGTTCCTTCTTGCCTTTGCTACTCATTTTGATATCACTCTTTTCAAATGGATGTAAAAAGTGCATTTCTAAATGGATTCATTGATGAAACTGTCTATGTTGAACAACCACCTGGTTTTGAAGACCCAAATTTGCCAAACCACGTGTATAAATTATCTAAGGCACTCTATGGTCTAAAACAAGCTCCTAGAGCTTGGTATGAACGCCTTAGAGATTTTCTACTGAATAAAGACTTCAAAACTGGAAAGGTTGATCCAACATTGTTTTTAAAAGACATCAATGGAACATTAATGATTTGTCAAATATATGTTGATGATATTATTTTTGGCTGTACTAATACTTCTCTTTGTAAAGAATTTGGTGATATGATGGCCAAAGAGTTCGAGATGTCTATGATTGGGGAACTATCATTCTTTCTGGGATTTCAAATCAAGCAGCTAAAGGAAGGAACCTTTATTTCGCAAGAAAAATATACTAAGGATCTTCTCAAACGCTTCAAAATGGAAGAATGCAAGATCATAAAGACTCCCATGGCTACTAATACACATCTTGATCAAGATGTGGGAGGTAAGTCTGCAGATCAGAAGCTCTTTAGATCCATGATAGGCTCTTTACTATACTTGACAAAGATCTAGGCCTCGATATCATGTTCAAGTGTGTGTATGTGTGCTAGATTTCAAGCTGCTCCTAAAGAAATTCACTTGAGTCTTTGTAAAAGAATATTTAGATATCTTAAGTTTACTTAACATTGGTTTGTGGTACCCCAAAGGTGCTCCTTTGAGCTTCTAGGCTACTCGGACTGATTATGCCGGATGCAAGATTGATCGTAAGAGCACCTCGTGAGCTGTCATTTGCTTGGAAGGTCTTTAGTTTCTTGGTTTTCTAAAAGCAAATTCAAGAGCACTATCCACCGCCAAGCCGAATATGTGGTCTTTGGAAGTTCTTTGTGCTCAAATCTTATTCATCAAACAAACATTTCGGATTTTGGTATAAAATCGATAATGTACCTCTGTTATGTGATAATGAAAGTGCAAAGAAAATAGCAAACAATCCGGTTCAACATTCCAGAACTAAGCATATAGAAATTAGACATCACTTTATCCGTGATCATGTTGCTAAAGGAAATATTATGCTTAGTCATGTAAGAATTGAGGACCAATTGGCTGATATTTTCACTAAGCCACTTGATGAGGCAAAATTCTCAAAATTAAGAAATGAACTAAATATCATTGCTTTTTCAAATATTGCTCGATAATGTCACTCTAAGGGGGAGCATTTTTGTTTACCATGTATATCTTAATGCTCTCTTCCCTTGTTTTCTTACCCAAGCCTTGCATGTTTTTCTATCAAAAATCGTTTGGTTTAGAACTCCCGCTTTTTCCGTATCTTCTCAAACTTCAAAGTCGCTCAAATTTTGATGCATTTACTTCTCTCTTATCTAATTGGCTATAAAAGGCGTTTGAAACCCCAAAAGCAGTTCTCAACTCTTCCCTTCTTCTTCTGCTTCTACCTAAGCTCTTCATCATGCCGAAGAGACCCTATGGAGATGATCGAGACAACCCAGAGTACGCAGAGCTCTGGAAGGAGTTTGAACGTGCTCTGGCAGAGCTAGCGGAAGAGAAGGTCATGCCAGGATAGTGAGGTGTCGATGCCTTTCTCGAATCCTTCCCCACTTTGTCCAGGGCCAGAGCCGTGCTCATAGATGCTTTAGGGCGCGCGCGTAGGGGAGGAATCTAGTCCCTGTTCCTGTCTTGTCCCATCTCGTCTATGTAAGCCGGGACAGTGTTTATAAATAAAAAAAAATTCAGTGTTCTGAAAATTCTCTCTGGATCTTGTATGTTTTCTAAATTGAATGGCTATTCATACGTGTACGTCGCTAAACATAACTTCGACTAGTCGCTCAAAACATTCTGTTGGTATCTTTCGCGGCTCTAGTTCGACAGATCACTGTTTCGACTACACAAGATGGATAATGTAAAAATCATCAAGATAAAATAACTCTTAAAATAAAGTTCGTATTGAACTACAATAAACTGCTGCTACAAAGAACTCACTCGATCTTCCTTATCTAATCAAAAGATTTAAAGGAATCCCAAAGATTTCATCTGCCTTTTTCAACAATGTGTCCATATTAAAGTACTTGAGTTCTTCAGATAAGCTTAGTTTAAAGAAATACCTAAGCTTGCTTGATTATCAAACTCAAACATTCACTGAAGCTCTTTGTCTGTTGTTTTTGGTTGTTGATCTTAGATATATATCGTATCTTTAATTTTTTTTAAATATAGACATGATGCAGACTGAGAACAACTCAAGTTACAGGTTCCTTCTTGGATCGGACCAATCTCAAATAAACTAACAATGCTCTCCGGACTAAATTTTTCGGTCCGTCGATAATAAGAGCTTTGGTCTTAATACCAAGCGGACTAAATCTAGTCCAGGCTAAGCAAAAGGATTTTGGTCCGGCCCAAAATAAGTAATCTGTCCAAATCCGTTTAAGACAAGTCTGCCTTATATTTAAATATCTCTAAGTCTTAACTCTTATCTAAATTTAGACAATTTGTTCAAAATATTACCTATTGCTCTAGGTCTTACCTTTTTGCTATCCTATCCTTATTTCTTTGGGACTCCTTGTGTCTGCTTAAACAGGCTTTAAAAGGAAGGGGTCCCACTGTCCTTACAAATCTTCTGCCCCTATTCAACCACCCTGGTTAAAAGGTGTCAGTTTCCAAGGTCTATTTACTTCTGCAAATGCATTCAATGCAGTAACTTCTTCCATCAAAAACCTCCTTGTTATTGTCTTGCTTGCGCAAAATCTTCTCTGAACCGGAAGTTTCTTTCCTCTCTTCACTGAAGCAAATCCTGACCGGATCTTGGCGACGGTGATCGTTCGACATTGTGCGCAAGATTCTCCACCAAGTTCAGTAAGTTCCTTAGAACTTCTCTTTGTCTCTTCATATCTCAAACCCTAGACCTAGTGTTTAGACTTAGTTCTTTCTTTTAGGTCTGTTCTTCGTGAAGAGAGTCTGGTCCTGAGTTTGTGCTTGAGACAGAATGAGGTCTAAGAATCCAGATAAAAGGGGTCTGATTGGAAAGATTATTGATAAAGTTAAGAGTAAAAAGCAAAGAAGATCTAGTTCATCTTCTGAAACAAATATGCCTGAACAACCTCAAGGACCGGTTCTCATCCCTGATGTTCATAAAGCTGCTAGACCAAACCAAAAAATAGTGACCTCTCATCCAAGAAAAGGAAAGCAGATAGTTGACTCTGAGTCATCCTCTGAGGATAATCCCTATAAACCCGACAGTGAATCATCCTCAGAAAGCACGGAACTGATCTCTGAGATTGATATTCTTAGTAGTGAAGAATTGGGAAAACTGAGTTCTAAGAAGTTAAGAGCCGTTCGTTTGGTCAGTGAAAAGGTCTGGTTCCCTGAGTCAAGGCCAGTCCGAGGTGAAAATTTTGTGTCCCTTTTACACAAAAATATTTACAATGCCTATCTGAACAGAAGAGATGGAAAAGGAAAGCCGATTTCTGCTCTGTTAAATCACCAATATATAGATTGGGATCAAGTGAACAATATTATTGGATCATCTGGGAGTGCGTCTCTGAACCACGGGATAAAATCGTTGTCTCTCCAGTATCATTTCTTTTATCGCTTTCGCTGTATTTACTCGTTGCTTGGATTCTGCTTTACTCTTGCTATAAGCGAGTAAACTAAAATTGCCAAAATTTGTAAAATTGCCTATTCACCCCCCCTCTAGGCCATATCGATCCTTCAACAGGTCAGCGAGAGAGGAAAAAGAACCCAGGCGAAGGCTCGGGACAGAATGGGACGAAAACGGAAAATTCTGCGGTCAAAACGACTCAAAATTTTATAAAAATTTTACCATAGTTCGGCAAGGTAATTACCAGATTCCAGTAAATTTTTTTACCATTTTATGATATGTGTACAATTCTAAATAATTCTGAAAAATGCAATTGTTGCTTTTCTGCCAACTCTGATTTTCATTTAATTTATGATAAAAATGAATTTAATATTTTATAAAACTTTTTATTAGAGTTTTAAATGGAATTAGACACCTTTTGTAAAATTTAAGATTTTATTTATTAATATTTGATTTTTAATAATTCTGACATTACTATTTTCCAATTTATTTCTTCACTATTTTTGAATTTTTAAAATTATAAAATGAAGTATTAAATTTTGGATATTTTTACAGGAGGTTTATACTGTACTATTGTCAGCAGGGTAAAAATATTGAGTTAGGATAACTTCCTGAGATTTCTACAAAATTCTTTTACCTTCTTTCCTGATTTTCTTTTCACATGATTTACTTTGATTAAATTATATTTTATTTGATCCAGCTCTTCCACCGACTTAAACTGTCTGTGGAGAGCCCTAAGATTTTTTTTATGACTTTGATAAATTTTTGTTGACTTGGCATTTTTACTTTTTACTTTTACCATTTTACTATATCCTTTAATTCATTTTCTCTTATTAAAGAAAAGCCAAAATAATATCCAATAAATCCAAAAAATTCAAAAATAATACACAAAGGATTTTTAATTCATTTTTATTTATTTATTAATTTTGAGGCTGTTACAATCCAGTAACTTAGCTCAATAAATCTAACATATTCAAACTCACTTCTTATGCAAAATCATTTAAGGAATTAAGTGCTATTCGCATAACCCTTTAATTTGTGTTTTAATTCTATTAATTCAAATAATTTTAGCATCTATAATTCGAAGTTATAAATGCAAGAATTCATAATTTTAGCCTCTTGAATTCGTAAATCAGGAATAGATAACCTATAATGGAAATCATACTTTGTTATCATAAAAACCTTAACTTTTGAATGCTTATTTATCTGGAAAACAATATGTGGAATCATATAACTTAAACCCTAAAATATTCCTGTTTTCTGCAGTGAATCTTTATTTGGTTTTTTGTCTGTTTTCTTTTTTTCCTTTATTAAAGTTAAATATTTGTTATATTTTCGATTGAACGACGTGTAGAATCCGACGTCGCTACCTCCGTCGTTGCCTCCGTCAACTGTGGCTTTGTCTTCATCGTAAGCAATAAATAAGCAAGGCAAGCACTCCCTTTGATCATATTGATCCCAGTTTTATAAATGTTTTCATTAAATGTTTTACTACATGCATTACTTTTATTAAAATCTGCTATTTTATGGGTATTGGTAGTTGAACCTGTAGTTTCATAGAACTTCCTTGATAAGTATGGATTTGTGAACCTTGATAACCCTGGAATAATATAGACATTATTTAATGTCAATTTGGGTTACTCACACCTAGTGTTATGCTTAGCCATGCTTAAAGCAACATAAAATCTTTACATGATTAAAAATGCTGGATATGACATTTAATGGGTATGACCTTCTTATGGTTGGTATTTTAATAAAAAATGAGAATAAAACTATGATTTTGATGCGGGCAATTATTGGCAATAGCCGGGTGTACAAGGGACTTGTACGTAGTAGGGGGAGACTATTGCCCGTGTCGGATTAAGGACCGAACTACATGTTCGTTAAACCCAAGAATTATCGTACAACCACAAGTGCTGGTATGGGATAGTCTTAACCTATTAAGTTACTTAAAATTAGCTTTGCACATTGGCAGGCTGGAGTAGTATGAGCTTCTTCAGTGACTGGTTGCTCGGAGGGGCGCCCACACCAAGGTGTTGGGAGTCACGTTTGCTGATACAACGGTGTACGCCCTACTATGGGCAGAAGTGGGATAATTTGGCGTGTGTCACCATTTGTCGTACTAGTCACCTATCTTCTGCCGCCGTAGGTATAAGTGGGACAATTTGATGTGTGTCATCATTTGTAGTACTAGTCACACATCTTTTGTTGCCATAGTATGGGTTCGTTACTGGGCTGGTGCAAAGTTAGGATTAAGTAATGTAACGATTATGTCATGACTCTCTGCGGCACATCAAAGGAAGTGTGTTAATAGTTTGCACAAAGAGTCAGTCATGTCTTGTGGGTAAAGTTGTACACCTCTGCAGAGTGTAAAACTTTTTGAAAAGCCGTTCCCGCGGTTATGGGAATCTTGGTGCGCCAGCACTAGTTAGATAGTTTTTATTTTCATAAAATCTGGTTTCCACCGTGTGTCAGTGATTTCTACTGTGTGTCAGTGGAAATGGTTCGTCGATATGGTCATGATACCCAGGTACATGAGATTTATTTATGCTTATATTCTGTTACTTTCCGTATTAAATTGCTTTTACTTAAATTCCGTTTTGCAATATACCATTCTGTATTTACATTTCAAATTGGCTTTATGCAAATTAACCGTAGTAGCCTTTCCTTTAAAATGGCTTGCATATAATTTAGGTTTTGCAAAAGTCTTGCGGAGTACAAAAGTACTCACCCTTGCTTAGTTGTTGTTTTTAGGTGAAGAATCAGATTAGTCAGATGAAACATAATTATCGCAGGATTCGAGAATATTAATGATGAAGCTTTTCTAGGGATTATGACTTGTCAGTTGCCTGAGGGTTGGATGGGCACACTACAAGACTTTTGAATCTTTTCGCTGCATTTCACTCTGAATTGTAAGACTTTATTGTATAAAATTACCATTATCATTTGTAATAAAGAGTATGGATGTGATATCAATTGTTGTAAATGTGCGTGCTAGCCACTGATTATGGGACTAGTACTGTATGCACATGAGATTTCCATTTTTGCATTTATGTGAAAATGGGGTCATCTGATTAGTATCGAGCCATCTTATCTGAGATAAACCTAGAGCGATCGTTAGTATTAGTGGATCAAATTCAAAATTTATTTTCAAAGGCTATTATATTTGAAAAACATAGCCATTAACTGTTCTTTCCTTCTTCCTAAGTTCTTATAGGAAGAAGGAAAGAACAGTTAATGGCTATGTTTTTCAAATATAATAGCCTTTGAAAATAAATTTTGAATTTGATCCACTAATACTAACGACTGCTCTAGGTTTATCTGCGATCAAAGATGGCTCGATACTAATCAGATGACCTATTTTTACATAAATGCAAAAATGGAAATCTCATGTGCATACAGTACTAGTCCCATGATCATTGGCTAGCACGCACATTTAGAACAATTGATATCACATCCACACTCTTCATTACAAATGATATTGGTAATTTATACAATAAAATCTTACAATACCAAGTGAAGTGCAGCGGGAAGGATTAAAATTCTTATAGTGTTCCCATCCAACCCTCAGGCAACTGACAAGGCATAATCCCTAGAAAAGCTTCATCGTCAATATCCCGAATCCTGCGATAAATATGTTGCATCGGACTAATCTGATTCTTCAGCTAAAAACAACATTTAAGCAAGGGTGAGTACTTTCGTACTCCGTAAGACTTTTGCAAAACCTATGATATATGCAAGCCATTTCAAAGGAAAGGCTAGTATGGTTAGTTTGCATAAAGCCAAGTTGAAATGTAAATACAGAATAGTAGATTGCAAAAAAAATCTTAAGTAAAAGTAATTTAATACTGAAATAACAGTATGTAAAGTACGAGTAAGTGAAATCATGAATCTGGGTAACCTGACCATATCCACAAACCATTCCCACTAACACACAGTAGGAATTACCGACACACGGTAGAACCCAGTTTTTATGAAAATAAAAACAGCTAACTATGTGAGACTTTACCAAGTTCCCATAACCGCGGGTACGGTTAATCGATTAGTTTTACACTCTGCAGAGGTGTACATCTTTACCCACAAGTCATGACCTTTTTCTTTTGCCGCATATATCACGCACCTTTGGCATAGTGGCCAGAATGTTCATGACGGAAACCTTTACATTACCTAGGTTAACTTTGCACCAGCTCCGGGATGTTAAACCCATACTATGGCAGAAGAACTCAGAGCATAGAAATGATGGAACTTCCCAGTGTACGGCGTACACCGGTGTATCGATGGCGCTGATCCATGATCACCTCGGTGTGGGCGCCCTTCGAGCAATTCATTAAGAAACAGCTCGTCTTGCTCCACCTTCCAATGTGCAAAGTTAAACTAGATAACTTAATTGGTTTAAGGCTGTCCCATACCAGCACTTGTGGTTGTACGGTAATTCTTGGCCCGAAAACAACCCATAGTTCGGTCCTTAATCCGACACGGGCAATAATCTCCACCCTACACTACGTGCAAATACATGCACTCCCGGCTATTGCCAATAATTGCCCGCATCTAAACCATAGTTTTATTTTTATTTTCCAACCAAAACACCAACCATAAAAATGGTCATACCTAACAAATGTCATATCCAACATTTTTAATCATGTGACAGTTTTAGGTTGCTTTAAGCATGGCTAAGCTTGACACTAAGTGTGAGTAACCCAAATTGATATCAATTATTGTCTACGCTATTCTAGGGTTATCAAGGTTCACAATTTCATACTTATCAAGGAAGTTCTATGTAGCTACTGGTACAACTATCAATACCCGTCACATAGCAGACTTTAATAAAATAAAGTATGCAGTAAAACATTTAATGAAAACATTTATAAAACTGGGATCAATATGATCAAAGGGGGTGCTTGCCTTGCTTATTTATTGCTTACGACGAAGACGATGCCACGGCTAACGGAGGCGATGACGGAGGTAGCGACGTCAGATTCTACACGTCGTTCAATCGGAAACATAGCAAATATCCAACTTCAATAAGGGTAAAAAGAAAACAGACAGAAAATCAAATAAAGATTTATTAAAGAAAATAGGAATATTTTAGGGTTAGGATTATGATTTCAAGTCCTCATGATTTAGTTAATTATACATTCATATTGTTAATGACTTTTTATGATGAACAAACATGGTTTCTTTTATATATTATCTATTCTTGAATTACGAATTCAAGAGGCTAAAACTATGAATTTTTGTATTTATATCTTTGAATTATAGATGCTAAAATTATTTGGATTAATAGAATTAACATATTAGACAATTGAGCTGAAAGCTATAAATGAATAACACTTAATCCTTTTTAATTGATTTTGCATAAGAAGTGACTTGGAATATGTTAGATCTTGTTGAGCTAGGTTACTGGATTTATTTATGGTTTTTAAGAAGATTCTGGTGATACAAATTACATATTTTTTTATTATTTCAAAGTTTGCTTATTCATATAATTGAGTCCATAAAACATAATACTTAGGGTTATCTGGCTAATAGGATTTATATGCAAAACATGATGAAATAAGATTATTTCTTCAGAATATGATAATCTATACTTTGAAGAACATTTCTAAACTAATTTCATACATTTTAGTGTTTAAACGAGACATTATATTCATTGTCGAAATAGCTTATATGATATTAAGGGGGTATCACTTAAGGGTATTGGATTAGCCGGATTCAGATGCAAAGTAAGTTGAAAATAAAATATTTTTATAGATTATGGTAGTACATATCTTAAATATTGTTTCTAAACTGATCTTACATAAAATTTGTGTTAAGACGAGATGTTTTACAGGCTACTGAAACTGCTTAATTAGTTTTATAGTTTACATGATAAAGATTCAGTTTTAGTTCTTAGTTTGCGACTGACCCTTACATGATTAGTTATTCATTTTTCTGGCATTAGCTTGGGACAACATTAAGAGTGTTTTAAAGTTGGTTTCACAGTATTTTGCTTTTATCCGAGATGTTTTCCATATAAGTAAGCATTAAGATTTAATATGTACTTAATTCAAATATGCACAAACATGAGGTATTCTTGCATTAAAGGGGTATTATGGTTTTATTAAAGACCTAGGAATCAGTTTACCATTATTTGAATTTGCATGCCTTAAGTTATATTCATTTTGAATTCTATGCATTGGAAAGTAATCTATTTTCAAATTCAATTCAAACTAGATTCGGTTCTAAATGTTTTTGCATATCTAAGTAGATTACTCTCTTTTAAACACATAGAAACTGGTTTGACACGAATTGAATCATTTTTGCAAGAGATATTCATATTTGAACATTCAATGTATTGGAAACAACTTACTTTAGAAAATGATGTAAATCAAGTCAATAATCTAAATAATTTTTCATATTCAGGTTCTTGAAGATTTAAGGTTTCTAACAAAATTGGTTTCATTCAAATTGGAGTTTATACGCAAAAATTCTATGTATGACATATTTTAGATCCTTTTCTTTAAATTAAATTTGAAATTTAAACAGAGCTCATTTTCAAAATATTTTTGTATATTATGAACCTAAATAATTTATCATGAATTTAGAAATTTACTTCATTTAATTTGGAGCTGAAATGTAGAAGTTATAAGCAATTAAATGTTCTAGGGTTTGAAAATATTGGAAATAAGAGAAACTGCCAAAAACGGAAATTCCGCTTTCGCTTTGAAATTCCGCTTTCCATTTTTGGTTCGTGCGGGCTGAGGCTCTGACGGCCGGGCCCGGATGGCAGAGGGAGGCCGAGTGTGCATGCCACTGACGGTTTGGCCCCACATGGAGGCGACAGGAGACAGAGCACGGCACTCGGGGCTCGCCGACGGTGAAACTTCACCGGAGGTGGCGAATGGATGACACGGCAGGCTTCAACTCCTCACCGAGCATCTATGGGGGTTTCAATTGCGGCTATTAGGCACTAGAGCTAAGTCGCCCACGGGTGCCTATGGCGGCGGCGGCGGAGGCAAGCCGTGCCGGCGAGGTATGGTCTTAGGCGAGGAATCGGTTCCGCCATGAGCATCAGCATGTCTATGCGCACATGGGGGTGGAGTCTATTCGGCCGGAGGTAGCTTGGGTTGGTGTGCCACCGTGAGGGGGCGGTGGAGCCATGACCGGCGACGACTCGTGCAAAATTAAGTTTTCCTGAGCTGGAAGACAATCATGGAGAGCATCAACGCACCACATGGATCTCATTCTCGGTGTTAGCTCGGAAAATGAAGAAGTGAAGAAGCTTCTCACCGTGCAAGGGCGACGGCGGCGGAAGAACTCGGTGCAGCGGCTCACCGATGAAGATGAGTCCAAGCTAGTGGCGAAGGTGGATTTTAAATGCTCTTGGGAAGCTTCGGTTGAAGGTAATTGAGCTATGGTGGCTTAGGGAGAAAAATGGCCGACGGATTTGGATTAGGCGGCAATGCGGCCGGTTTTGGGGAAGACGGGGGAGACCGGGGAAGGTTAGGCTGTGGCGCGGTCTAAAGGGCAGAACGGCGAGCCTCTGAGCCTCGATGAGGTTTAAATAGTCGAGGTGAGGTGGTTTGGCGCGAGGAAGGCTGGTTCGGTCGTCTCCGCGCGAAGGCTCGGGAGTAGTCGCGGCTGAGCACTTCGGCTGAGAGGAAGGGAAGGTAAGGGAAGAGATAAGGGCTGACAGGTGGGGACCGGCTGGCAGCGAGATGTGGGGAAAGGCGGTTCAGGCCTGGCGCGTGGGACCGAGTTAAGGAATGGGCCCACATGTCAGAGAGAGAAAAGAGAAGAATTCTGCCGAAAACTCTGGACAACACGGGATAGATTCATAGGATTAGGTCATGAAAACGACTCAATATTTTAATAAAATTTTTTCAGAGGTCAGTAAGGAATAGATAAGGGTCCAGTAAGTTTTTTAGATAACTATTATTTATAAAAATATTTATATAAATCAGACAATGCATGGTTGTCATTTTCTGTTGATTCTGAATTTTATTTAATTTAAGATTAAAATCAGTTTATTATTTTATGAAACTTTTTATAAAGATCTGTAATCGAATTATTGACATTATATAAAATTTTAAGGTTTTTATATTGTATATTTTAATTTCAATAATTCTGACATTACCATTTTCAGTTTTTCAATCTCTCTATTTCTGAATTTTTAAAATTATTAAATAATGGGATAAACTCTTGATATTTTTACTGGGGATTGATACTGTGCTTATGTCGGCAAGGTAAAAATCTTGGGTCAGGATAACTTCCTGAGATTTCTACACAATTCTTTTACCAATTTATCCTGATTTCTTTTCACATGATTTACTTTGATAAAATATTATTTTAATTAATCCAGCTCTTCCACCGACTTAACCAAGATGTGGAGAGCCCTAAGATTTTTGTTATGACTTTGGTAAATTTTTGTTGACTTGGCATTTTTACTTTTTACTTTTACCATTTTACTATATCCTTTAATTCACTTTCTTTTATTAGAGAAAAGCCAAAAGAATTCCTAATAATTTCAGAAAAATTCAGAAAATAAAATTTCAAATTAAATGTTACATCTCAAACTTATTTTTATATTTTGTTTGTTTTGAAGAAATAGTTTTAATAAAGGAAATCTTTCTTTTCTTAAGATTAGATTGTAAGAAAAGAAGAAATGATATGGTTTAAAAATCAAAATCTTGATTTCAATTGAAATTTTTATTCAATTATATTTATAAATTTCAAACTTTTTATTTTTCGTATTTTTAAATTTTACGGGATGTTACAAAAACATTCGAGCCAGAAAAAAGAAATGACAAGGTTCCCTTGTTGTTAGGCGTGCTGACCTTCCAATTTTAATCTTCTTCGACGAATTGCCGCCTTATCACGGCAACATCTTTATAACGTAAAAAGAACCTTGTTGGTGGTGGTGCTACGTCACACCTACCAACCCCTCTTTCTATACCGTAAAATAATCTCTAACAAAAATATAAAAAACAATCTAACAACGAACAAATTCAACCTCCCTAAAATTCTCTTACAAGAAAGAAACCATAGCTCAATGGGTGCATGACCTGGACGGGATCCAAAATCCCAGTCAGGTAAAAAATTAAAAAAAATTAAATTGCTACAATAATCTCAGAAATTGAAATCTCGGGTTCTTTGATCGGTTTTTGATTTTTTATGGCCGGGTTTGGTCCAATAACCCTTAAAAAAGTCATCTTCTATGAAAATTTGTTGAAAAACCGATATTTTGAGACGTTTTAAAATTTTGGCAGAAAAACTTTTAGTTTTTTATAAAATTGTATAGGCTTGATCATGATCTGGAAAACTTATGGTACTATATTTAATAGTGTAGGATCATAAAGAAATTTTTTCAAAATAATTGAACTTCATTTGTTATCATTAAAAAAATAAAAAATTGAATGAACTTAATTGGGACAGTAACATTGTCGTAATTTTATAACTTTTCTTGAGTGTGATCATTTTTCAAATTTTTTTATGAAAGATTAAGAATTGCCTCAGTAACATTCTATAAAATTTTAGAAAAATTTGAACTTTTTTTGTTTGCTCAATCAAATCTAAGCAAGCATTGAACTTCATTTGTTATATTTCAAAAATAAAATACAGAAAGAACATAAATGATACAGTGCCCTTGTAAGAATTTTATAAATTCACTGGTGTGTGATAATGATTCAAATTTTTTATAAGATCTTAATTATTTCCTAAGCACCCTTATGTAAAATTTTAAAAAAATTAAAAACCTTTTTTGATTGCTAAAGCAAATCTATGTATTGATCATCATGTTTTTATCAGGACGTAGCACTGTCAGAATTTTTGAAAATTCTTGATCGAAGATCATCATCTGAAAATTTTATAGAAACATTAATGATATATCAGGACCATCCAAATTTTTTAAACGTGGTTTGAACCATTTTTCATTTGGTTGAATTTTGCCGGTAAGGCTTTTATCAGGACAGTAGCACTCTCCAAATTTTTAAAAATTCATTAAGCTTGATCATCATCTGAAAAGTTTACTGGAATATTAGTGATTCATCATAACCGTGCACAAAAAATTTCAAAATTTTCTAACATGGTTTGTTCCATTTTTCATTCGGTTCAAACTTGCCGGTCACCGTTTTATCAGGACAGTAGCAATGTTCGAATTTTTAAAATTACTCAGGCTTGATAAACATCTGAAATTTTATGAGAACATCATTGATGTGTCAGGACTCTCCACAAATAATTTCAAAATATTTCGACATCGTTTGAGTTATTTTTCGTTCGATGCAAATTCACCGAAATCTCGGCAAATCTCGCCGAGATTTCGGGAATTCCGGCCCATTCTTCGGTTTTCTCGGTGCAAAAAAAACTGGATTTGAATTTTTATTTTGGTATTTCATCCGGTATTTGTCCGAAATTCCGAGATCTCGACGTGATTTCGGATTTCAGCTACCTTCGAGATGTCATCCGAAAACGAGATTTCAAACCTTGCTAGAGTAGAGCAAGTCAGTTCTTTTCTGGAATTTTTTACTAGTTTGTGATATGATTATGTGTGTGTGTCAGAACAGGAGCTGATTGATTGCGAGAAAGACTATGACGAAGGCTGAAATGGCGGACACATGGTGACTATCCCTTGACTGGCCATGTCGGGTGGTGTGACCTCAACCGGGTCGGTATCATGTGTTTCTTCACTAAAATGTGATTTGTATGTGGATGTGTTGACAGTGATGGAAGTCTGAGAGCGCATTGCAGAAGGCTGTGGCGAACCAGCCTGTCAGTGTTGCTATTGAAGCATCTGGTCGTCCCTTCCAGCTCTATGGCTTGGTTAGATTTCTATGCCCCCATAAATATTCGAAAGAATACTTGGTTAGATTTCTATGCCCCCATAAATATTCGAAAGAATATGTTTGATTCGAATTTCCTTGGGTATTTTAAATGGAAAGCATTTAAATGAAAAAAGATGGAACATACAAGTATCCTTCTTAGGTCTGGTAACTGCTCATTTTCTCAATTGGACAGTAATAAAAATTCATTTTTGTGCAGCACTGTTTTGAACATCTGTGTGTGTTCCCTTTGGTTTTAGCAGTAACAAATTACAAATCATAGAAAAGTGCCACTTAGGTAGTGCCGGGTCTACATCCGGCAGTGATGCCTTATGCCATACACCATAGAAAATTCAGAAAATGATCTTACAAAAGAAACTTCCTCAATTTTTCTGAGCCATATTTCTGCATGGGAGTATTGTTACCAACTTTGCCCAATCCAACTTTTCTTTTATAAGAAACTTTAGTTCAGATACTTATTAGTAATTAATAAGGATTCTGTATACGCTACACTTAATGGATGTATCAAATTGTTAATTTTGCTTGGGGACTAGAGAGTTATGCATAAATTATGCCGTCTTGTTTAATCCTGTTTGAACATCTGCAAAGTAAGACGTTAGTTTTAAACTCTTAATGTGGACGGTAGAACTGAAGCATCCTGGTCTCTTTAAATTATTGATTTTAACGCATCACAATGTGTTGTTGCTACTTCCACACGCCCTTGTTCCATGAATATAGTCCTTATATTTAATTTGGCTGGTAGAATGGCAGCGTTGTGGTCGCTTGAAACTATATTTATTCAAATGAATCAGCCCTGTTGTTACTTTTTTTTTTGAAACAGCAAACGCTGTGATTAGATTTGAATAGAGGAGAAAAAACCCGAATACAAAGTTTTAAGAAAAAAGAACAAGGTGCAGAAGGGAGCACCCGAAAGACGACCGCAGAGGTCGCGAACCAAACGGGAAAGCGGGGAGAAGAAAAACAAAAACAAAAAAGGAGAGAAAAAAACACCTTAGGAATCTGATTGAGCCCTGTTGTTACTGCCTCCATGTCATGCGTATATGATAGCTTTTATATAGATTAGATTCATAAATCCTGGTAGGAGTATCGACTCGCCCTATCTAACGTCTTGATAGGAATAAATGAAGTTGTGATGATTCTTGCGCGTTCTATGTCTGTAACTTGAGAAGGAATTTGTTGATTACTGACGAGATCATCCTCAGTTGACAAAATGAAGATTCTTGTACCCTTTTAAAAATGAGCTTATAAGAAAGTAACTAGTCTATTTTTCAACCTTGAATTTTGGCTCGAGTCAGCTGAAAAACAACCCGAAGCGCACACCGGCGATGATGGCCGGCGCACAAGACAGGAAATCGTGTGAAAGATCGATGATGTGAGTGACTGGGCTCTGAAGACGCTTTGTTTGCTCCTGTGCTATTTTGTGTTGTGAATGCACGTTGCCCATGTTGTTGCATATATGCCACCCTGAACTTGGGGACTATAAGTCTGAAGTTCCCTACTATGGGCAGCCTAAGTTAGGGCGACTCTGCGATAGGATGCTAAGTTGTTTGCGATAATGATACGAACTGTTCCTTTTTCACCATCCACATGCCCACCAATACATGAGTTACATGTGGGTCATCGCCTCTTTATTTATGATATTTCATTTCACGAATTTTGGGCAAACAAATTTCATCATTTTATTGAGCTGTTGGATGAACTAGATAATGGTGTACATATAATAACCTTATTCACCCTTGCATGCCAGAGCTTGCTGGCACATTACAATATGTAGTATCCATCATTTCAGCAGTTTTGCCGTCCTTTCGCAACAACATAAGGCATCATTGCAGTAACTATGTTGCTCGTTATATCCGTTGACTCCGCAGTACGCTTGGCACAGAACATTTGTGCAGTTTGACCAACTAAAACATGTAGACACACCAAGATCCACACCATCCCCAACACCTACACACAATGAAGCACAGTAGCCATAAATCATTTAACATGTTACACACAAATCTCACTTTGCTATAGACGTATGCATGGGTTAAATTGAAACACTGCAAAAGCGTATACAAAGATAACAGGAATTGAATGGATCTAGATAAAGAATGGATATACCAATATGCATACCTGCTGCATGATAGGATAAGAAAGCGGTAGACATAACAACAACAACTGTCAAGCGCATCAAAACCCTTGTGTTGTTCTTGAGAGGCCCCATGACAGGAAGCTAGCTAGTGTTTTTCGTCTGCCGTTGTTCTTATGCTCAATTTGTCACTTTAACAATGTTCCTTTTGCTGGTTGTAATTTTTTTATCGCTCAAGAGAACAAATGTATACAAGCATCGGTATATATTTGTAATTATATACAAAAAATGAGGGTTTAAATTTAAAACCATGTGCAGATCTAAAATTGCTGGAAAATAGATGCAGGGTTTTGCTTCAATCACCTCTTTTGAAATGTTTTTTTTGGAATCTTAAAGTAAAAACAATTAAGTGACTAGGGGTAAATATGTACATCCTTCCTTTAATGACATTTATCCGATTCGCATAACAAGAAGGCATAATATTTAATAGAATTGGAGCATGCACAATACTTAAATTTTGTGTCTTCTTGATATGTATACCGAACAAATATTGTGAAACGGATGTAGTACATAATAAGGAATTAGTTTAATACTGAGTGCAGCCAAATTCTTAAACTGGGTGCAACCGAATTCTAGTAAAACTCACGATCTATACATCATCAACTAACGATCTATACACCATCTATACGTGTCGAAGCATTCTTGTTCCATATGTTTTGATTAAAGATTATACTGCTCTCAATGATATGGTAAACAACAACACGATCGATCTAATCCTGATGATATCAGATGCCACCACACGGTCGCCATTGTTCTAATCTAGCCATAGATCATTTCATGCATTACACAAATATCACTTTTGTATAGATGTATATGTGGGGTTAGATTGAAACATTCCAAAAGCGTACACAAAGATAAAAAAAATGAGGTTCTAGATAAAAGAAATAAACGTACCAATATGTCTACCTTCTGCATGATAGGACAGGAAAACGGAAGACATAACCACGACAACTGCCAGACATAGAACCACCCCTTTGGTATTCTTGATAAGCGCCATGGGGAGAAGCTATCTATTCTGTTTCTTCTGTTGTTGTTCTGATGGTTAATTTGTCACCGTAATAATGCTCTATTTTATGGTGTTTATATAGAGACACAGCAAATCGTTAAGATCGATTCTTCCATTTTTATTCCGTCTTAAATTGATACTTTCTCCCAAATACGACGCTCGATTTAAAAGATACGATGCTTTGAAGATTTGATAACGTAAGAACAAAAGGAATAAAAGGCTGACTCAAGCGTGATGTAATCGGGATTCCATGCATGCAGGTCACCGGATTCCATGCTTGCATGCAGATTTCATTGAAAACTATGTGCACATGAATCTGAACCCAGTGCATGATAAACAAGATTACGTCTAGCAATTTAATTGAGTGATTGCAGCAATCCTGGCTGATCTGAAGCAATGCGCGCGGCATTCAAATCAGGCCGAAGATTACCTCTGCCTCCTCGACGCGCAACCCAACGCATAGCTCCCTCGGCAAGGTTTGAAATTTCATTTTCGATTCATATCTTGGAGGCAGACGAAATTCAAAATTTCGGCAAAATCTCATAATTTTAGATGAAATTTGGTCAAAATTTGAAAGGCAAATTTGAAATCCGGAATTTTTGAACCAAAATTCGACTGAAATTGCCGAAATATCAATGAAATTTACTTGAGTGAAACTATGTTAATTTTGTTTAGATGGTCCTGACTCTTGACGCATCACAAATGTTCCCATTAAAAATTCTGATAGTGGTACTGTTCTGATAAAACGCTAACCGACAAATTTGAACAGAATGAAAAGGAACAAACTATGTTAGAAAATTTTTGTGGATAATCTTGACGCATCAATAATATTTCCATAAATTTTGAGATGATGATCAAGCCACATGAATTTTAAAAAATTCGGACAATGCTAGTTCATGATAAAAGTTTTATCGGCAAAATTCAACTCAAAGAAAAATGTACCACGTTAGAAAATTTTAATTTTTTTTGCGGATCGTCCAGATGAATCATCAATATTTTTATAAAATTTTCAGATAAGTATCAATCATGAGTAATTTACAAAAATCCTGAAAGTGCTACTGTACTAAAAAAAGCCTAATAATCAATACATAGATTTGCTTGAGCAACAAAAAAAGGTTTAGAATTTTTAAAACTTTTACAGAAAGTTGCTAAGGCAACTCTTAAGATCTCATAAAAATTTTAGATCACGATCATACTCCAATAAACTTATAAAATTCTTACAAAGGTACTGCACTATTTATGTTCCTTCTGTTTTTTATTTTTGAAAGATAACAAACAAAGTTCAATGCTTCCATGGATTTAATTGAGCAAAAAAATTAAAAATTTTAGAGAAGGGTTCTCAGGCAATTCTTAAGCTCTTATAAAATTTTGGATCATGATCATACTTGAGAAAAATTATAAAATTCTGACAAGATTATTGTATAAGTTTTGTTCATTCTTATTTTTAATTTTTAAAGATAACAAATGATGTTCAATTTTTTTGAAAAATTTTATATGCAGTAAAAAAAACCAGACATTTCGGCGAGATTTGTAGAATTCTCAAGCGAAATTTCTAAAAATACTGTAGCAAATAAAAAAAATTAGAAAAATTATACGACCGGGATTTTGAATCTCGTCCTAGGCCGAAGTCTAAGATTTCACAAAGATTTAACAAAATTTCACAAATTTTTAACCATACCCTCGCCAATGAGACCAGTGAGAATCCAAACAACAGGGACCAGAGCGCGGAGGACCGGCACGCACTGAGTGAGGGGGACGCAGGCGTAGTGATCGCAGCTAAAAGATCCAAAGAAGTAATAGTAAAGTGCTGTTAATTTCTTTGGTCTCTTACCGTCAACCGTTGATTGCGCGCATCATCGTCAACGCACTGCAACTCACAACGCCTATGCTTCATGGCAAGCAACTCGATCTTGCCATACGAGAATGAAGTTCTCTACAAGATATACCAGATATTCCCCGTTGAAGTGAGACCCGCTATAGATCAAAACGATCATAGTGCATGTTCTCCCAATGAGACGAAATTGGCCGTGAAAATTCAAACGTCGCCTACGCTCTACTCAATCTTGCTAGATGAGAATAAAATTCTCCACAACATGCGCCACGTATTCTCTATTGATGTGAGCCTGGTTATAGATCAAAACGATTATAGTACATGTTCTCCTAATGAGATGGAATCGGTCATGAAAGTTCATACGAGCGTGGAACGAATGTTCCCAATACGGCAGAACTAGTTATGAAAAATCACAGTTCGAATTCCCGATTGGTAGAAAATCAGCCACTACTCCATGCAAATTAATAAAGGGGAATACTATGGTGATTTTTGCCCCTCGTACGGGAGCAGAATTATCTAATGCTTCAAAGCAAGTATCGTTTAGTGCATCATATACACATCGCTCGCTGCGCCCACTGCAAGGCCGAGGCGCGCAATCATCATATTATTTTTAAACATTGACACCTTGGCCGGGTGTCGACGAGAGAAAAAGGGCAGCTCTATCATACACATTACCATATGTCTACGACCGACAAGGATAGACAAAATTATGATCTAGCGCCGACGAAGCAAGATCACAACTCCATCAACATGTCCCAAACGATGAGATCGGACACTTCGTTGCCGGGCACCGACGAGGTAAAGGCAACACATACGTTCGTGTCTGATGAAGGCATGTGTATACATGACTGGGCATCGACAAGGTGAAAGTCGTCCACTTCATTGACATATCCTACCCGTGAATCGACACAACGATGATGTATTGCGACCGGGCATCAACGAAACAAAGTCATCCGCATCACATCCGCATCTTTACCATCTGCATCTACACCAACACCATACATGCATATGGACGAACTATATACAAAGACAATTACCGCAGCGCAGTTTAATCGGAGGTATTCTGTAGGCCAAGCCTACAGATGTAATTAACCAGAAACCATGCAAAGACACCGGGAATCAGCGGACTACGCAATCTTCAATCAGATATTCTCCTTTAAGCAAAGACGCAGAAGACAAAAGATAAACTCCTGGAGGTGCATATAATTTTGTATATTCAATACAGAATTAATGTAATACAATGTTACTCATGTGTTTGATCGTCTCTTTTGTTTTTTATAAACATGGTGTTATATAAAGACATAAACAAATCTTCAAGATTCACGTTTCCTATTTTTATTCTTTCGTACATTAATATTTTCTGCCTCTTTTCAAGCAAGATCCGGAGGATAGGCGGTTGTCAAGATTCGAGAACCAATAGATCATCTCGGTCCCGAAGCACCACGAAACGGAAGAGTGACCTTCACGGGCCAGAGAACTGAGCCAGAATAAACAGACCTTGTAATGTATATCTTATACATTATCTTACATCCGCACGAACTACACTAGGAGGCATATCCGGTTGATCTGGTGGGTATTTGTTGTGCTGTAATATATACACTGCAATGGGCGTCAGGAAAATGGTGGCTGAATTCTGGATTCTGGATGTCATATATGCTGTTACATGCTAGTATTATGTTATCGATGTAGTCCTTGGTTTTTTCCTGTGTTGTACTGAAGACTGTTGATCGCACAGAATTGCCTGGACTTTGAATTCCCGTTTTGATTAGGTGCTCGTTTCTAAGTGTTTGAATAGACAGAATATCATTAAAGAGTAAATTCCACAAAACTATGGTTTCTTGTACAAACTTTTATAAATTTGCAGATTTTAATTTCTATTTCAAAAAAATACATATTTTAGGTATTTCACAAAAATACATATTTTAGGATAATTTATCTCACAAAACTATATATTTTAGGAAAACTTATCTCACAAAACTACTGGTTTCAAAATTTACTGTTTCTTGTAATGGGTCTGATAATGTGGATCTACATGGTAGCCTTGTACGTCCTCTATTTTTTGTTTCATTCGTACGTGAGGCTTTTATATGGATTACACTGTTAGATCTGTTACAGTTTTGTTGAGACAAGCTTTTCTAAAATCTATATTTTTATAAAATACTGCTAAAATATATAGTTTTCTAATAGTTTATATAAGTTACGTGAAATTTACTAAAGTAATTTATATTTAGCATATTTATTAATAATAACCTCATATATATTCTTTTTTTAGAATGACCATTTGCTCCCACCTATCAGTGATAACGCGGGGCAGGCACGGGGATCGGGGATAGAAAATAGTGAAACATCTTTAGCCCGTGATTCCCGACAAAGGCAATATTTTCTCCGATAAACCCTCGTAAGGAGATATTTTCTCTGTCCCTATTCCTTGATAGGAAAATTCCCTATGGGAAAACGGAGATGGGAACCATTGCCATCCCTAGCCTCGGCACACCACTAGCGTTGGGTCTCATTTGGCCAACGCTTTCCACGAGTCGTCCTTTTGCACAGGGGGCTACAGTGTGTGGTGGGTCCTTATAATCGCCCTTGCACCCGCGGCGGCGGCCGCGCTGCTCGTGATGCTACTGCAGGCGGCATTATTGCCTACCGTGGCCGCTCCCGACTTCTACTCCATCGTCACGGCGCCGCGGGAGTGGGCGGACGGGGAGGTGCGGCGGCTCTACGAGGCGTGAAAGTCTGAGCACGGCCGGCAGCGCAACAACCCAGGCGAGGACCGGCGGCGGCTCAAGGTGTTTCGCGACAACCTGCGCTTCGTCGACGCGCACAACGGGGAGGCCGACGCGGGCATCCACGCTGACCTTACTCCGGAGTTCCGCGGTTTCCTCGGTTTACGCCGCCACAGCAACGCCACCGCGACCCGGGTTGGGAGCAGCCACTACCTGCCCCGCACCTGAGTGGAGCTCCCCGACACCATCGACTGGCGCGAGCGCGTCGCCGTCGCCGTGGTCAAGAAGCAAGGCCAATGCGGTCGGTACCATGCTAGCTCCATGCTACCACTTTTTAATTGGATTATAGATCTCAAAACATTTGAGCCAGAAAAAAGAAATGACAAGGTTCTCTTGTTGTTAGGCGTGCTGAGCTTCCAATTTTAATCTCCTTCGACGAATTGCCGCCTTATCACGGTAAAAAGAACCTTGTTGGTGGTGGTGGTGCTACATCACACCTCCCAACTCCTCTTTCTATACCCTAAAAAATCTCTAAAAAAATAGAAAATACAATCTAACAACGAACAAATTCAACCTCCCTAAAATTCTTGAAAAAAAAACCATAGCTGTAATACGTGCACGATTGGGAAGGGATCCAAAATCCCGGCTGGGTAAAAAAATTCGAAAAAAATTAAATTGCTACAGTAATCTCAGAAATTTCTGCGAGATCTCACTGAAATCTAAGGTTTTTTTGACCGGTTTTTGATTTTTTATGCCCGGATTTGGTCCAATAACCCTTAAGAAAGTCATCTTCC
The DNA here is from genome assembly GCA_036346275.1 of Otatea glauca. Classification (NCBI taxonomy): domain Eukaryota; kingdom Viridiplantae; phylum Streptophyta; class Magnoliopsida; order Poales; family Poaceae; genus Otatea; species Otatea glauca. The sequence continues at coordinate 61,809,886 of CM070721.1, forward strand.
ATGAAAATTAGTTGAAAACCCGATTTGTTTTTTAGACGTTTTAAAATTTTGGCAGAAACACTTTTATATTTTTATAAATTTGTATAGGCTTGATCATGATCTAAAAATTTATGGTACTATACTTAATAGTTTAGAAAATTTACATGTGGGTCATCGCCTCTTTATTTATGATATTTCATTTCACGAATTTTGGGCAAACAATTTTCATCATTTTATTGAGCTGTTGGATGAACTAGATGATGGTGTATATATAATAACCTTATTCACCCTTGCATGCCAGAGCTTGCTGGCACATTACAATATGTAGTATCCATCATTTCAGCAGTTTTGCCGTCCTTTCGCAACAACATAAGTTATCATTGCAGTAACTATGTTGCTCGTTATATCCGTTGACTCCGCAGTACGCTTGGCACAGAACGGTTGTGCAGTTTGACCAACTAAAACATGTAGGCACACCAAGATCCACACCATCCCCAACACCTACACACAATGAAGCACAGTAGCCATAAATCATTTAACATGTTACACACAAATCTCACTTTGCTATAGACGTATGCATGGGTTAAATTGAAACACTGCAAAAGCGTATACAAAGATAACAGGAATTGAATGGATCTAGATAAAGAATGGATATACCAATATGCATACCTGCTGCATGATAGGATAAGAAAGCGGTAGACATAACAACAACAACTGTCAAGCGCATCAAAACCCTTGTGTTGTTCTTGAGAGGCCCCATGACAGAAGCTAGCTAGTGTTTTTCGCTCACCGTTGTTCTTATGCTCAATTTGTCACTTTAACAATGTTCCTTTTGCTGGTTGTAATTTTTTTATCGCTCAAGAGAACAAATGTATACAAGCATCAGAATATATTTGTAATTATGTACAAAAAATGAGGGTTTAAATGCAAAACCATGTGCAGATCTAAAATTGCTGGAAAATAGATGCCGGGTTTTGCTTCAATCACCTCTTTTGAAATGTTTTTTTGGAATCTTGAAGTAAAAACAATTAAGTGACTAGGGGTAAATATGTACGTCCTTCCTTTCATGACATTTATCCGATTCGCATACCAAGAAGGCATAATATTTAATAGAATTGGAGCATGCACAATACTTAAATTTTGTGTCTTCTTGATATGTATACCGAACAAATATTTTGAAAAGGACGTAGTACATAATAAGGAATTAGTTTAATACTGAGTGCAGCCAAATTCTTAAACTGGGTGCAACCGAATTCTAGTAAAACTCACGATCTATACATCATCAACTAACGATCTATACACCATCTATACGTGTCGAAGCATTCTTGTTCCATATGTTTTGATTAAAGATTATACTGCTCTCAATGATATGGTAAACAACAACACGATCGATCTAATCCTGATGGTATCAGATGCCACCACACGGTCGCCATTGTTCTAATCTAGCCATAAATCATTTCATGCATTACACAAATATCACTTTTGTATAGATGTATATGTGGGGTTAGATTGAAACATTGCAAAAGCGTGCACAAAGATAAAAAAATGAGGTTCTAGATAAAAGAAATAAACATACCAATATGTCTACCTTCTGCATGATAGGACAAGAAAACGGAAGACATAACCATGACAATCGCGGACATAGAACCACCCCTTTGGTATTCTTGATAAGCGCCATGGGGAGAAGCTAGCTATTCTGTTTCTTTTGCTGTTGTTCTGAAGGTTAATTTGTCACCGTAATAATGTTCTATTTTATGGTGTTTATATAGAGACACAGCAAATAGTTAAGACCGATTCTTCCATTTTTATTCCGTCTTAAATTGATACTTCCTCCCAAATACGACGCTCGATTTGATAAAAGGCTGACTCAGGCGTGATGTAATCGGGATTCCATGCATGCCGGTCACCGGATTCCATGCTTGCATGCAGATTTCATTGAAAACTATGTGCACATGAATCCGAACCCAGTGCATGATAAACAAGATTACGTCTAGCAATTTAATTGAGTGATTGCAGCAATCCTGGCAATAGCGTGAAATATTTTCTTGCGGATGCGGATAGAATCCCGGCCGGCTGATCTGAAGCAATGCGCGCGGCATTCAAATCAGGCCGAAGATTACCTTTGCCTCCTCGACGCGCAACCCAACGCACAGCTCCCTCGGCATGGTTTGAAATTTCATTTTCGGTTCATATCATGGAGGTAGACGAAATTCAAAATTTCGGCAAAATCTCATGATTTTAGATGAAATTTGGTCAAAATTTGAAATCCGGAATTTTTGAACCAAAATTCGACTGAAATTGCCGAAATATCAACGAAATTTACTTGAGTGAAAATGGCTGAAACAATGTTAATTTTGTTTAGATGGTCCTGACTCTTGACGCATCACAAATGTTCCCATTAAAAATTCTGATAGTGGTACTGTTCTGATCAAACGCTAACCGACAAATTTGAACAGAATGAAAAGGAACAAACTATGTTAGAAAATTTTTGTGGATAATCTTGACGCATCAATAATATTTTCATAAATTTTGAGATGATGATCAAGCCACATGAATTTTAAAAAATTCGGACAATGCTAGTGTGATGATAAAAGTTTTATCGGCAAAATTCAACTGAAACAAAAATGTACCACGTTAGAAAATTTTAATTTTTTTTGCGGATCGTCCTGATGAATCATCAATATTTTTATAAAATTTTCAGATATGTATCAATCATGAGTAATTTACAAAAATCCTGAAAGTGCTACTGTACTAAATAAAAGCCTAATAATCAATACATAGATTTGCTTGAGCAACAAAAAAAGGTTTAGAATTTTTAAAACTTTTACAAAAAGGTGCTAAGGCAACTCTTAAGATCTCATAAAAATTTTAGATCATGATCATACTCCAATAAACTTATAAAATTCTTATAAAGGTACTGTACCATTCATGTTCCTTCTGTTTTTTATTTTTGAAAGATAACAAACAAAGTTCAATGATTCCATAGATTTAATTGAGCAAAAAAAATTAAAAATTTTAGAGAAGGGTTCTCAGGCAATTCTTAAGCTCTTATAAAATTTTGGATCATGATCATTCTTGAGAAAAATTATAAAATTCTGACAAGACTAGTTTAGTGCCCGTGCATTGCTACGGAAAACAAAATTGATAACGAAACATAAAGGTCAAGCAATAAAAGAAAATGGTCGTGTGTTGCTACGAATAAAAAAATCATGTTATCTAACACATTGAGTTGGCTTATATCAAGTCATCGACTCAGTTGAAGTAACTAGCTGAACTCTGCCCAACCCACATCGTGTCTTCTCCACTGTACTTGATCTACACACCTCCTCGACTCCATCGCCACGCCCCACTATGCTCCGCTCCGTAGCAGCCCTTGTCAGGTCTATCCCGTTATTCCTAGCCGGAATCATAAAAAAACTGGGAATTATGAAAAAAATCATGTTTGATAATAACGTTTTACTATATATATCACATTCTTTTCATCATCAGGTGGTAGACAGATCGGGGAACCATAGAGGGGTAAGAAAGGGAACCTTGCCGAGGACGAGGAGCTGCAGCTGCGCATCGATTGGCTGTTGTCGCTCCATAGCCGCTTTCCACGTGGGCACGACCATCGGTAGTTGTGCTTGCGCGCGCGGAACCACGAAATCCGACTGAATTGCCCAATGCGTGGAGAGAGTCAAAAGCTTCGCAAACTCAGCTTGAAAATTTTTCAAATTAGAAAGTTCCAGCTTGAAAAATTTTCAAATAGAAAATTCTCAAATTAGAAAGTTTCAAGTTGAAAATGTTCAAATAAAAAGTTTCGATTAAAAAACTTTCAGTTTGAAAATTTTCGGTTTAAAAACTTTAAAAAGCGGTTAAAAAATAGAGAAGGATGAATAAGATAACGCTGAGTAAGGAAAAAAGTGATAAAAGGAATGAAGCGTTGTTACTTATCATAATGAGTGGACATCCTAACTGCACCAACAAATTAGCTATTCCCGAATATTTTTCCATTGCATTAACGCCTCTTCTTCTTTTCCAGAAATCATTCCATAGCGTTATTAACACTTGGCCAAGAGCCTTAAAAAAATCAGCAATATTACCATCACCACCGTTACGACTTGCATGGTTAAACGAATTGTGCACCGTCGAAATCATTAGGTGCACGACGTTTGCCTGAAACTGAGCCACCGGTTCCGGAGGTCGAACTCCCAGAGGTGCTCCTGCTGCAGGATGTCGCCGATGATGGACACCCCCGGCCACGTGCCCTCCTGCAACCCAATGCATTTCACGCCGGGCGCAGCGTTGAGCACGTAGCTCTTCGCCGGCGACTCGATTCGCCGACCAGATGAATCGCACCGTCGGCTTTGTGATGGCGATGCAGCGCACCGCCTAGTTGTAGCAGTAGTCGAACGGGTCCATGCTCACCCGCGGCAAACCGGCGAGTTGCTTGCTTAGCGCCGAGACCACACCCTTGTACGCCGGGGTGGCGAGGATCGTCAGGCCTTCCTCTCGACGTTCCACACTTCGTCGGGGATGTCGAGGGCCTCGCTGGCGATGGAGATGGCCTCCACCGTCAGGGCGTAGAACGGATTCGTCCGGCCGTCGAGAAGCAACGGCGTCTGCGACGATGACACGACGGCGGAGCTCGAGGCCGTGTCTGGGCCTAGGCCGAAGGTGAGGTAGCTGGTAGCGTTGCGCGGGGCAAGGTGATCAACCAGGTAGTAGGAGAAGCGGCCGCCGAAGCGCGCGGCGGTGCGGGACGTGAAGGAGATGTTATCGTTGCCGAGGCTGAGCACGCCGTCCGAGGCTTGGAAGCTCTGGCCGTCATACGAGGTGGTGCACCCCAGCACCACGTCCTGGAGCTTCGCCTTCTTGTCTGGCCCGTCGTCGGACAGCGCAACGGTCGCCGAATTGGTGTCGACCAAGCCACGCGCCGACAAGCCGTCTTTGTACCTGCCACGTCCACGATTTGGTGACGTTAGTTTAGTTAGTTAGGATGGGGACGGGCACGCGGCGGCGTCAACGTCGACGGCCGTGGTGTCGCCCATGGTTCTCGCTCGGCTTGCTCTGTTTCTTGCACGCGCGAGGCGAGGCCAGGTGGGGCGGATGGCTACGGTTGCATGCTTATAAGACCACGGCGTACGTATGTTTCCTTGATTTGCGCGCTGTGATGGCGCCATCATAGATTCACGGCTCAAGGCAAACAAAGTAAAATTTTCTTTTTTTCTATCCAAATTTTATGTAATCTTCTACAGAGATATCAATTTCCAATCAATTATTAAATCGTGGTATGATACACTACTACTTTCCTTTTCTTCTGTCCAAATTTTACGTAATCTTCTACAGAGATATCAATTTTCAATCAATTATCAAATCGTGATATGACACACTACTACTTTCCTTTTCTTTGGGGGGGTGGTGGGAGAACGGACCACCGCCACCAACCGGTAATTAGAAGTAGTAGAGATTACTATATCAATTTTGTCATTCTTATTTTTAATTTTTAAAGATAACAAATAATGTTCAATTCTTTTGAAAAATTTTATGTGCAGTAAAAAAAACCAGACATTTCAGTGAGGTTTGTAGAAATCTCGAGCGAAATTTCTAAAAATACTGTAGCAAATAAAAAAATTAGAAAAATTATACGACCGGGATTTTGAATCTCGTCCTAGGCCGAAGTCTAAGATTTCGCAAAGGTTTAACAAAATTTCGCCGAAATTTTTAACTATACCCTCACCAGTAGACCAGCAGAATCCCATACAAGGAAACAACAGGGACCAGAGCGGAGGACCAAGCACAAAGACCAGCCGAGGGGACGCAGGCGTAGTGATCACAGCTAAAAGATCAAAAGAAGTAATAGTAAAGTGCTGTTAATTTCTTTGGTCTCTTACCGTCAACCGTTGATTGCGCGGATCATCGTCAACGCACTGCAACTCACAACGCCTATGCTTCATGGTAAGCAACTCGATCTTGCCATACGAGAATAAAATTCTCTACAAGATATACCAGATATTCCCCGTTGAAGTGAGACCCACTATAGATCAAAACGGCCATAGTGCATGTTCTCCCAATGAGACGAAATTGGCCGTGAAAGTTCAAACGTCGCCTACGCTCTACTCGATCTTGCTAGATGAGAATAAAATTCTCCACAACATGCGCCACGTATTCTCTATTGATGTGAGCCTGGTTATAGATCAAAACGATTATAGTACATGTTCTCCTAATGAGATGGAGTCGGTCATGAAAGTTCATACGAGCGTGGAACGAATGTTCCCAATATGACGGAACTAGTTATGAATAATCATAGTTCGAATTCCCGATTGGTAGAAAATCAACCACTACTCCATGCAAATTAATAAAGGGGAATACTATGGTGATTTTTGCCCCTCGTACGGGAGCAGAATTATCTAATGCTTCAAAGCAAGTACCGTTCAATGCATCGTATACACATCGCTCGCTGCGCCCACTGCAAGGCCGAGGTGCGCAATCATCATATTCTTTTTAAACATTGACACCTTGGCCGGGTGTCGACGAGAGAAAAATGGCAGCTCTATCATACACATTACCATATGCCTACGACCGACAAGGATAGACAAAATTATGGTCTAGTGCCGACGAAGCAAGATCACAACTCCATCAACATGTCCCAAACGATGAGATCGGACACTTCGTCGCCGGGCACCGACGAGGTAAAGGCAACACATACGTTCGTGTCTGATGAAGGCATGTGTATACATGACTGGGCATCGACGAGGTGAAAGTCGTCCACTTCATTGACATATCCTACCCGTGAATCGACACAACGATGATGTATTGTGACCGGGCATCAGCGAAACAAAGTCAACCGCATCACATCCGCATCTTCACCATCTGCATCTACACCAACACCATACATGCATATGGACGAACTATATATAAAGACAATTACCGCAGCGCAGTTTAATTGGAGGTATTCTGTAGGCCAAGCCTACAGATGTAATTAACCAGAAACCATGCAAAGGCACCGGGAATCAGCGGACTATGCAATCTTCAATCAGATATTCTCCTTTAAGCAAAGACGCAGAAGGCAAAAGATAAACTCCTGGAGGTGCATATAATTTTGTATATTAAATACAGAATTAATGAAATACAATGTTACTCATGTGTTCGATCGTCTCTTTTGTTTTTTATAACCATGGTGTTTATATAAAGACATAAACAAATCTTCAAGATTCACGTTTTCTATTTTTATTCTTTCCTACATAAATGTTTTCTGCCTCTTTTCAAGCAAGATCCTGAGGATAGGCGGTTGTCAAGAACCAATAGATCATCTCGGTCCCGAAGCACCACGAAACGGAAGAGTGACCTTCACGCCGTAGAACTGAGGCGTAATAAATGCACCTTGTAATGTATATCTTATACATTATCTTACATCCGCACGAACTACACTAGGAGGCATATCCGGTTGATCTGGTTTCTTGTACAAACTATTATAAATTTGCAGATCATAAATTTGAAGGTAAATTCCACAAAACTATGGTTTCTTGTACAAACTATTATAAATTTGCAGATTTTAATTTCTATTTCAAAAAAATACATATTTTAGGTATTTCACAAAAATACATATTTTAGGATAATTTATCTCACAAAACTATATGCTTTAGGAAAACTTATCTCACAAAACTTCTAGTTTCAAAATTTATTTTTTCTTGTAATGGGTCTGATAATGTGGATCTACATGGTAGCCTCGTACGTCCTCTATTTTTTGTTTCATTCGTACGTGAGGCTTTTATATGGATTACATCATTAGATCTCATATGCTTTTTTGAGACAAGCTTTTCTAAAATCTATATTTTTATAAAATACAGCTAAAATATATAGTTTTCTAATAGTTTATATAAGTTACGTGAAATTTACTAAATCCCATTTGGTACATCAACAGTTTGTGTGCACGTCAAAAGTTTTGTGAAATAGGAGGAAGCGTTGGGTAGAGATAGGGATGACAGATTTATCCATAGATTTGGGTACCCGTGGGTACCAGATCCGATAAGAGTGGGTATGGGTAGCACTTCAGACCCATAGGTTTACGGGTTTGGGTACCCGATAAACCCATAAGATAGTTGAGGATATCAATTTGTACCTATGGGTACCAATGGGTATTCTATGACATGTGGACCCACTTTTTAGAGATATATTAGAAAAACAAACTCACTAACTGCTCAGCTTGGCTCCTCCCTAATTCCCCTCGCCCCATCGCCTCCCTCACTTTGCCCCCATCGCCTGATTGCCTCAGCATCCCTCCCCTCGCCTCACCTCCCTCGGCGTCGGCTCCTCCCATCACCTCCCTCCGCCCCAGCACGCACAGTGCCCAAAAGAAGAGAGGGAAAGGAGAGGCGAGAAGGAGATAGAGGGAGAGGCGACCCCTACTCACCCAGAACACACTGCCCCTCGTGCGTACCCCCGAGGTCTAGTGTTCCGAATGACCGAGCCATGGCGAGCCAACAGCCGATCGAAAGCGGCGGTGTCACCGTGACAAGGCAATCTGGAGGAAGCTCCGCGAGGTCCACTTTGACGAGGGATCCATCAGGCGCCGTGATAAGGCGGCACCGTGGCGCTCATCACCTACATCACCCTACTCGAGTCTGAGGTACCTCTCTCTCCCTCCCCTCGCTCCTATGGTGCGGTTGATACGTCGGGTTTTGATTTCTTGGTTCAATGATTTGTCGTTCTTGGTATGTCGGAGTACTTCTTGGTGGGTTTCTTTCAAGGAGGAGAGAAGGAATAATAGGTGAAAAGAATTGGCTGGTCATCATTGGAGAATCACTCCCCTGCCTCGCCGGTGTCGTCACCTCCTCTGCCATGGCCGCCTCCCTCGACCTCCGGCATCCACGAGGGGGAGGGGAGCATGCGGCGGCCGTGGCGCCCCCCACCTCTCCGTCTTTTCCCTTCGGTGCTCGCGCACAGATCTGTGCCCGTGGGTACCCATTGGGTTTGGGCACGGGCACAGATCTGTGCCCGTAAAGCTTAGTGGGTTTGGGTAGACGAGACTTTGTTCAGGTTTGGGTTTGGGTTTAAGGCAGAGGTACCCACCCGATTGCCATCCCTAGATAGAAATGGCCAAATAGGCCGTGCCAACTGAGCCAGCTCATGGCTTTGTATTGTGGACACGACCCGAATGTAAACGGACCGTGCCGGCATGGCCCAATAGGCTGAGCCGTGCTTAGGCCGTCGCCTCGGCCCGTCGGGCCAGCACGGCATGGCCCGCGAGCCATTCAGATCGTGCTTGGCCCATGGCCTCGGTACGTTGGTCGGCACGGTATTGGCCGTTTAATTGCTGTGCCTAAACGGACCGAGTCGTGCTAGGCGGAGCTGTCCATTTGGCCACCACTAGGGGTGGCAATGGGGAAAATTCCTGCGGGGAGCGCCCTCCCATCCCCGAACCCCGATAACCAAAGCTTCCCTATACTTGTCCCCATCCTGCACATGGGGCTTAATTCCCTCTGTCCCCGATCCCTGACAGGTTTGCGGTGCTCCGACGGGGACTAATTTCCGAAAATGCTACATGAAAAATCACATGCTACATGAGTTAATCACTAGAATAATGGTGCATGTGTGATTGAAGTGTGAGTGAATCACTAGAGTAATGAGTGAATTACTAAAGTAATTCATATTTAACATGTTTATTAATAATGACCTCACATATATTCTTTTTTCTTTTGAGAATAGTCATTTGCTCCCACCTATTAATGATAACGCGGGGCGGGCATGGGAATCGGAGATGGGGAACGGTGGAACGTCTTCAGCCCCGTGATTCTCGACAGGGGTAATATTTTCTGCGATAAACCCTCTGTAGGAAGAGATTTCCTCCGTGCCTAACGGAGATCGGGGCCATTGCCATCCCTAACCTCGGCACACCACTAGTGTTGGGTCTCTTTTGGCCAACGCTTTCCACGAGTCGTCCTTTTGCGCAGGGGGCTATAGTGTGTGGTGTGTCCTTATAATCACCCTTGCACCTGCGGCGGTGGCCGTGCTGCTCGTGATGCTGCTGCAGGCGGCATTGCCTACAGCGGCCGCCCCTGACTTCTACTCCATCGTCACGGCGCCGCAGGAGCGGACGGATGGGGAGATGCGGCGGCTCTACAAGGCGTGAAAGTCCGTGTACGGCCGGCAGCGCAACGACCCAGGCGAGGACCGGCGGCGACTCGAGGTGTTTCGCGACAACCTGCGCTTAGTCGACGCGCACAATGCGGAGGCCGACGCGGGCATCCACGCCGACCTTACTCCGGAGGTTTCCTCGGTTTACGCCGCCACAGCAACGCCACCGCGGCCCGGGTTGGGAGCAGCCACTACCTGCCCCGCACCTGAGAGGAGCTCCCCGATGCCATCGACTGGCGCGAGCGCGTCGCCGTCGCCGTGGTAAAGAACCAAGGCCAATGCGGTCGGTACCATGCTAGCTCCATGCTACCACTTTTTAATTGAATGATAGATCTCAAAACATTCGAGCCAGAAAAAAGAAATGACAAGGTTCTCTTGTTGTTAGGCGTGCTGAGCTTCCAATTTTAATCTTCTTCGATGAATTGCCGCCTTATCATGGTGTAAGGCCCCCATTTTTGATAAATGATTATCAAAAATGGATACCATGTGCATACAGTACTAGTCCCATGATCAGTGGCTAGTACGCACAAATATAAATTGATATCACAGTCATACACAACTTTATTATTACAGCGGAAGGAAATACATAACATTCTTACAATACCAAAAGTAAAAGCATAACAGTGGAGACATTCATCTTGTAGTATGCCTTTTATCCCAAAATCCCTACAGGCAACTGACAAGGAGAACCCTAGTAAAATTCATCGTTCACATCCCCGAATCCTGCGTCGAAAAAGGTATCGTCAGGGAAATCTGTTTCTTCACCTAAAAATATCAACATGGGCAAGTTGAGTACTTACGTACTCGCAAGACTTTTGCAAAAACCTATTATATATGCAGGCCATTTCAAGGAAATGCTCATGGTTGTTTTTGCATAAAGCTAAATTGGAATATAAATACAGAATAATAGATTGTAAAACGAAATTTAAGCAAAAGCGACTAAATATTGAAAGTAACAGAATGTAAGCATAAATAAGTATCAAACACCTGGGTATCATGACAATTTCCAAGAATCATTTCTACTGTCACAGCAGAAATTGCCGAGTAACCATTCCTACCAGTCCCAGGTAGAAATCCAGAGTTTTTATGAAAATAAAAGCAGCTAACTAGTGCTGGCACACCAAGACTCCCATAACCGCGGGAACGACTTTTCGAAAAGTTTGACACTCTACAGAGTTATACAGCTTTACCCACAAGTAATGATCAACCTCTTTTGCCAGGCCAGTAACACACTTCCTTTGGTGTGTCGGCAAGGAGATCATAACAAAACCGTTACATTGTTTAACCCTAACTTTGCACCAGCCCGGTGACATTAAACCCGTACTATGGTGTTTATGTTTGCACAGTCGCTGCACAGTAATGAATAAGCATGTCCATAGTATGGTATTCACCGTTGTATTAGCAAACGTGACTCCCAACACCTCAGTGTGGGCGCCCCTACGAGCAACCAGTCACTGAAGAAGCTCGTACTACTCCGGCCTACCAATGTGCAAAGCTAGTTTTAAGCAACTTAATAGGTTAAGATTGTCCCATACCAGCACTTGTGGTTGTACGGTAAATTCTTGGGTTTAACGAACATGTAGTTCGGTCCTTAATCCGACATGGGCAATAATCTTCACCCTACACTACGTACAAGTCCCTTGTACATCCGGCTATTGCCAATAATTGCCCGCATCTAAACCATAGTTTTATTTTCATTTTGTTTAAAATACCAACCAAGAAAGGTCATACCCTTAAAGTTGTCATATCCAACATTTTTAATCATGTCAAGGTTTTATGTTCATTAAGCATGGCTAAGCATGTCACTAAATGTGAGTAACCTAAATTGACATTAATTACTGTCTAAGTTATTCTAGGGTTAACAAGGTTCACAAATCCATACTTATCAAGGAAGTTCTATGGAACAATAGGTACAGCTACCATACCCATAATATAGCAGATTTTAATAAAAGTAACGTATGCAATAAAACATTTAATGAAAATATTTATAAAACTGGGATCAATATGATCAAAGGGGGTGCTTGCCTTGTTGATGATTTTCGACGTCAAATTCCTGTTCGTCGAACTCACAGGTTTCGTCGGGGGCTACACGTCGAATAATAATAACATAGCAATTCCAACAAAACAAAAGAATCAGTTATAAGAACCAAATAAGAACAATTGCACAAATCAACATATTTGTTGTTCATTGATTTACAAGTTTCATGAACATTTTCTGATTAGGTTCCCATAATAACCAATCTTACTTTCTTGAGTAATTTACTTTTATTTATCATTTTCAGAGATCATTTTTACATGTTTCACTATTCTGAACTTTCAATTTCTAAGTCCTGAATTTATTTGGATCATTACTATGGAACTACTTTCTTACCCTATATTATACTTCAATTATTTTCCATGGTACACCCTAAGTATTTTTTTTGCATAATCAGGTTCCTAACAGAGCATGGAGTCTAATAAAATTTGTTTCATTCAATTTGAATTTGAATTGCAGAAATTCTATTCATAACATATTTCAAATTCATTCTTTAAATCTAAATCTGAAATTCAAACAGAGTTCATTTTGAAATATTTTTGCATATTCTGAATCTACATGATTTTAGATGAATTTAGAAATTTATTTCACTTCATTTGGTTAGATAGTTCAAAAGATATTCAAGTTTGAATGCATTCGGTTTTGAAAATACAGAAAATTAGAAATTATACTAAATATGGAAAGTACGCCTTCCCATCCGAAGGGCGCTTTCCCTTTTCGGGCGAGGACGGACCGAGGCACTGACATGTCGGGCCCAACTGGCAGCGGGTCAAGCGCGCAGCATCGGCCGACCATCGACCGAAGCCGCCGAGCAGCGGCGAGGTCGACCACCGGGTCCACGCGGCGATGGCCCAAAGACGTAACGTGTGACTAACGACCAGGGCCCGCAGGACAGTGACGCAACACAACGCGAGGGACTGACAGGTGGACCCGACTGTCAGTGACCCGGGACAGAGATTGCGGTTGCGAGGTTCGCCGGCGGCGAGGCACGGCCGGAGGAGTGGAATGGGTTCCACTTCCTTGCTCAGTGGATCCGTGCGCACCTATAGGTGGTGTCGCTTCGGCTGGAGATGGCCGGAGGCGGCCTGCCACCGAAGAGGGGCGGCAGAGCTCACGGCTCACCGGCGTTCCGGCGAAACCACGGCATTCCAAGGCGAATGGTCACCATAGGGAGCATCAGTGGACCACACAGAACTCATTTTTAGCTTTAGCACGGAAAAAGAGTAACGGAGGGGTGTTCTCACCGTGAGCAGGCGGCGGCGGAAGGAGGAGCTCAGAGGGAGGGCTCACCGGAGAAGAAGGGGCTGAATTAAGGCTGGGGAAGGGTTCCTGGGGTGGTGAGGCAGCTTTTGACGAGGCGGTTCGAGGAATGGCGCAGTGGAGAGCGAGATTGGGCAGTTTCCTCCTTTTCGGGTTTTTGGCCGGAGATGAGGAAGAAGAAGGTGGCTGGCGGCGATGAGGCAATTTGGTGTGGCTTTGCTGGTTCCAGGAAGACGCACGAATGCTTGCGATGGCTTTGCAGCACTTATATAGGTGAATGAGGCGGTTGGAGCAGGGTTTGAACGGGGTAGGAATGGCGGCGGCTTGCGCGGCGTTCTCAGATGTTCTGGCGCAGAAGAGAGAGCACGGAGGCCGAGGCGGGTGCGGTGCATCCTGGGCGATGTGCTGGCAGCCTCGGGCGACGAATTGCGGCAGGGTAAGGACAAATCGGGGAGGCGGTGCTGGCTCAGTGAGAGAACGGCGAAGCAACGGGAGAAAACGGGAGATAAACGGAGAGGGTGAAGCTGACAGGTGGGACTAGGCAGTCAGCGGGAGAAAAGAAAGTCGGCCGGGGAGGACAGCTGGCAGTCGGGGCCCACAAGTCGGCGAGACACGGTTAAAAAAAATCAGGAATTCTCTGGACCAGCTGGGTAAGAACCGGAAGTTTAGGTTAAAAGATAAAGTTAGAATTTTACATAACTTTTTACAGAGGTCGGAAAGGTAAATATTAAGGTCTAGAAAAATTTTTAGATAAATATGATGAATATAAATATTATTAAAATTCTGACATTACACTATTGAGGACTTTAACTGATTCTGCATTTTATTTAATTGAGGGATAAAATCAATTTATTATTTTATGAAACTTTTTGACATGATTGGTATTAATATTATATACTTTGAATAAAATTTTCATAATTTTATATTTGATATTTTATTTATAATAACTCTGACATTGCATTTTCTAGCTTTTAAGATTGACTGTTTTTGAATTTCTAAAATTACTAAATGAAGAGATAAATTCTTGATATTTTTTACCAGGATTGGGTTAAGCTAATATGTCGGCATGGTTAAAATTTCAACTCTGGTTAATATAAGAAAAATCCTGAACAAATCTTTTGGTTCAGATTTTCACTTGTCTCCTCATGATTATTTTGCCTTTTAATTTTATTTTATTAATGCCAAGTCAGAGCAAGTGGCACAAATAAAATTCTGAGATTTCCAAGAATTTTACTGACTTTATATTTTTACCTTTTTGTCTTTTACCATTTTACTATATAGCATTTTTGGATTTCTTTTAATAGGGAAAAGGCCAAAAGAATTTCTTTAATTCAAGAAAAATCAGAAAACATAACAATAAATCATATGGATATTTTTAATATTGCATTTCTGATTTTATTGAATTTTGGGTTGTTACAAATCTACCCCCTTACAAAAATCTCATCCTCGAGATTTGACGAGGATTAGAAGAAATCAAGAAATTCTTTACGGATATGATCTTCACGTTCCCAAGTTGCTTCGTCTTCTAAATGATGACTCCATTGAACTTTCATCATCTTGATGGTCTTGTTCCTTGTTTGGCGTTTCCCTTCTTCCAGAATACGAATTGGATGTTCTCGATATGAAAGATCTGGTTGAAGATCGATATTCTCCAGATTGGTCAGTTCAGAGGGAACACGAAGACATTTCTTGAGTTGCGACACATGAAAGACATTATGAACCTCTGACAGTTGAGGTGGTAGTTCCAACTTATACGCCATCTCACCCATCTTCTCGAGGATTCAGAAAGGTCCAATATATCGCGGAGCTAACTTGCCACGAATTTGGAAACGACGAACTCCACGAAGAGGAGAAACCTTCAAATAGACATGGTCGCCTATCTCGAAGCTAAGTTCACGTCGACGGTTGTCAGCGTAACTCTTTTGACGAGATTGCGCTTCTTTTAGACGACTTCTGATCACGTCTACTTGCTCTTGTGCTTCCTGAATAAGATCTGGACCAAAGAATTTTCTTTCAGCAACTTCGGACCAGAAGAGGGGAGTTCTGCATTTTCTTCCATACAAGGCTTCAAAAGGAGACATTTGAAGGCTAGATTGGAAACTGTTGTTGTAAGAAAATTCAGCAAACGCCAAACTTTTCTCCCAATTAGAGCCATATGATAGCACACAGGCTCTCAACAAGTCTTCCAGAATTTGATTTATCCTTTCAGTCTGCCCATCCGTCTGAGGGTGATAAGTCAGATCAAATTCACTTAGTCCCGTAAGATTGTGCAAACTTTCCCAGAATCGAGAACTAAATTGAGATCCTCGATCTGAAACAATGGTCTTCGGAACACCATGCAAGCGCACAATGTTATTCAGATAGAGTTCTGCAAGCTCATCTCCTCGATTGGTGACTTTCACTGGAATAAAATGCGCCACCTTGATTAACCGATCAACGATAACCCATATAGAATCATGACCTTTTCTAGTCTTTGGCAGACCGGTGATGAAATCCATACTGATATCATCCTACTTCCATTCTGGAATCTTCAAAGGTTGCAAAAGTCCAATAGGACGTTGATGCTCGGCTTTGACACGTTGACACACATCGCAGATAGCAACGTATGCAGCAATATCTTTCTTTTGGTTCAGATTTTCACTTGTCTCCTCATGATTATTTTGCCTTTTAATTTTATTTTATTAATACCAAGTCAGAGCAAGTGGCACAAATAAAATTCTGAGATTTCCAAGAATTTTACTGACTTTAGATTTTTACCTTTTTGTCTTTTACCATTTTACTATATAGCATTTTTGGATTTCTTTTAATAGGGAAAAGGCCAAAAGAATTTCTTTAATTCAAGAAAAATCAGAAAACATAACAATAAATCATATGGATATTTTTAATATTGCATTTCTGATTTTATTGAATTTTGGGTTGTCACACACGGCAACATCTTTATAACGTAAAAAGAACCTTGTTGGTGGTGGTGCTACGTCACACCTACCAACCCCTCTTTCTATACCCTAAAAAATCTCTAACAAAAATGGAAAAAACAATTTAACAACGAACAAATTCAACCTCCCTAAAATTCTCTAACAAGAAAAAAACCATAGCTCTAATGGGTGCATGACCGGGACGGGATCCAAAATCCCGGTCGGGTAAAAAATTAAAAAAATTACTACAATAATCTCAGAAATTGAGATCTTGGGCTTTTTGATCGGTTTTTGATTTTTTATGGCCGGATTTGGTCCAATAACCCTTAAAAAAGTCATCTTCTATGAAAATTTGTTGAAAAACCGATATTTTGAGACGTTTTAAAATTTTGGCAGAATATTTTTTAGTTTTTTATAAAATTGTATTGGCTTGATCATGATCTGAAAAATTTATGGTACTATATTTAATAGTGTAGGATCATAAAGAAATTTTTTCAAAATAATTGAACTTCATTTGTTATCATTAAAAAATCGAAAACTGAATGAACATAATTGGGACAGTAATATTGTCGTAATTTTATAAATTTTCTTGAGGGTGATCATTTTTCAAATTTTTTATGAAAGATTAAGAATTGCCTAGGTAACATTCTATAAAAGTTTCGAAAAATTTCAACTTTTTTTGTTTGCTCAATCAAATCTAAGCAAGCATTGAACTTCATTTGATATATTTCAAAAATAAAATACAGAAAGAACATAAATGGTACAGTGCCCTTGTAAGAATTTTATAAATTCACTAGTGTGTGATAATGATTACAATTTTTTTATAAGATATTAAGTATTTCCTAAGCACCCTTATGTAAAATTTTAAAAAAATTCAAAACCTTTTTTGAATGCTAAAGCAAATCTATGTATTAATCATCAGGTTTTTATCAGAACGTAGCACTGTCAGAATTTTTTAAAATTCTTGATCGAAGATCATCATCTGAAAATTTTATAGAAACATTAATGATATATCAGGACCATCCAAATTTTTTAACGTGGTTTGAACCATTTTTCATTTGGTTGAATTTTGCCGGTAAGGCTTTTATTAGGACAGTAGCACTCTCCGAATTTTTAAAAATTCATGAAGCTTGATCATCGTCTAAAAAGTTTACTGGAATATTAGTTATGCATCATAACCATGCACAAAAAATTTCAAAATTTTCTAACATGGTTTGTTCCATTTTTCACTCGGTTCAAACTTGCCGGTCACCATTTTATCAGGACAGTAGCAATGTTCAAATTTTTAAAAATTCCTTAGGCTTGATAATCATCTGAAATTTTTAAGGGAACATCATTGATGTGTCAGGACTCTCCACAAATAATTTCAAAATATTTCGACATCGTTTGTGCTATTTTTCGTTCGATGCAAATTCACCGAAATCTCTGCAAATCTCGCCGAGATTTCCGGAATTCCGGCCGAATCTTCAGTTTTCTCGGTGCAAAAAAAAACGGATTTGAATTTTTGTTTTGGTATTTCATCCGGTATTTGTCCGAAATTCCGAGATCTCGACGTGATTTCGGATTTCGGCTACCTTCAAGATGTCATCCGAAAACGAGATTTCAAACCTTGTTAGAGTAGAGCAAGTCAGTTCTTTTCTGGAATTTTTTCCTAGTTTGTGATTTGATTATGTGTGTGTGTCAGAGCAGGAGCCGATTGATTGCGAGAAAGACTATGACGAAGGCTGAAATGGCGGACACATGGATTACGCCCTTCAGTTCATGCTCAGGAATGGCGCGACACTGAGGGTGACTATCCCTTGACTGGCCATGTCGGGAGGTGTGACCTCAACCGGGTCGGTATCATGTGTTTCTTCACTAAAATGTGATTTGTATGTGGATGTGTTGACAGTGATGGAAGTCTAAACTTTCTTCACGAAGGTTGTAACCACAGATTCATACGAGGATGTGCAGATCAACAATGAGAGCGCATTGCAGAAGGCTGAGGCGAACCAGCCTGTCAGTGTTGCTATTGAAGCATCTGGTCGTCCCTTCCAGCTCTATGGCTTGGTTAGATTTCTATGCCCCCATAAATATTCAAAAGAATACTTGGTTAGATTTCTATGCCCCCATAAATATTCGAAAGAATATGTTTGATTCGAATTTCCTTGGGTATTTTAAATGGAAAGCATTTAAATGAAAAAAGATGGAACATACAAGTATCCTTCTTAGGTCCAGTAATCGCTCATTTTCTCAATTGGACAAGAATAAAATTCATTTTGTGCAAAGACTGCTTTGAACATCTGTGTGTGTTCCCTTTGGTTTTAGCAGTAACAAATTACAAATCATAGAAAAGTGCCACTTAGGTAGTGCCGGGTCTACATCCGGCAGTGATGCCTTATGCCATACACCATAGAAAATTCAGAAAATGATCTTACAAAAGAAACTTCCTCAATTTTTCTGAGCCATATTTCTGCATGGGAGTATTGTTACCAACTTTGCCCAATCCAACTTTTCTTTTATAAGAAACTTTAGTTCAGATACTTATTAGTAATTAATAAGGATTCTGTATACGCTACACTTCATGGATGTATCAAATTGTTAATTTTGCTTGGGGACTAGAGAGTTATGCATAAATTATGCCGTCTTGTTTAATCCTGTTTGAACATCTGCAAAGTAAGACGTTAGTTTTAAACTCTTAATGTGGACGGTAGAACTGAAGCATCCTGGTCTCTTTAAATTATTGATTTTAACGCATCACAATGTGTTGTTGCTACTTCCACACGCCCTTGTTCCATGAATATAGTCCTTATATTTAATTTGGCTGGTAGAATGGTAGCGTTGTGGTCGCTGAAACTATATTTATTCAAATGAATCAGCCTCATGTTACTTTTTTTGAAACAAAGAAACGCTGTGATTAGATTTGAATAGAGGAGAAAAACCCAATACAAAGTTTTAAGAAAAAGAACAAGGTGCGTAGGAGCACCGAAAGACGACCGCAGAGGTCGCGAACCAAACGGGAAAGCGGGGAGAAGAAAACCAAAAACAAAAAAGGAGAGAAAAAAACACCTTAGGAATCTGATTGAGCCCTGTTGTTACTGCCTCCATGTCATGCGTATATGATAGCTTTTATATAGATTAGATTCATAAATCCTGGTAGGAGTATCGACTCGCCCTATCTAACGTCTTGATAGGAATAAATGAAGTTGTGATGATTCTTGCGCGTTCTATGTCTGTAACTTGAGAAGGAATTTGTTGATTACTGACGAGATCATCCTCAGTTGACAAAATGAAGATTCTTGTACCCTTTTAAAAATGAGCTTATAAGAAAGTAACTAGTCTATTTTTCAACCTTGAATTTTGGCTCGAGTCAGCTGAAAAACAACCCGAAGCGCACACCGGCGATGATGGCCGGCGCACAAGACGGGAAATCGTGTGAAAGATCGATGATGTGAGTGACTGGGCTCTGAAGACGCTTTGTTTGCTCCTGTGCTATTTTGTGTTGTGAATGCACGTTGCCCATGTTGTTGCATATATGCCACCCTGAACTTGGGGACTATAAGTCTGAAGTTCCCTACTATGGGCAGCCTAAGTTAGGACGACTCCTGCGATAGGATGCTAAGTTGTTTGCAGATAATGATACGAACTGTTCCTTTTTCACCATCCACATGCCCACCAATACATGAGTTACATGTGGGTCATCGCCTCTTTATTTATGATATTTCATTTCACGAATTTTGGGCAAACAAATTTCATCATTTTATTGAGCTGTTGGATGAACTAGATGATGGTGTATATATAATAACCTTATTCACCCTTGCATGCCAGAGCTTGCTGGCACATTACAATATGTAGTATCCATCATTTCAGCAGTTTTGCCGTCCTTTCGCAACAACATAAGGCATCATTGCAGTAACTATGTTGCTCGTTATATCCGTTGACTCCGCAGTACGCTTGGCACAGAACATTTGTGCAGTCTGACCAACTAAAACATGTAGGCACACCAAGATCCACACCATCCCCAACACCTACACACAATGAAGCACAGTAGCCATAAATCATTTAACATGTTACACACAAATCTCACTTTGCTATAGTCGTATGCATGGGTTAAATTGAAACACTGCAAAAGCGTATACAAACATAACAGGAATTGAATGGATCTAGATAAAGAATGGATATACCAATATGCATACCTGCTGCATGATATGATAAGAAAGCGGTAGACATAACTACAACAACTGTCAAGCGCATCAAAACCCTTGTGTTGCATCAAAACCCTTGTGTTGTTCTTGAGAGGCCCCATGACAGGAAGCTAGCTAGTGTTTTTCGTCTACCGTTGTTCTTATGCTCAATTTGTCACTTTAACAATGTTCCTTTTGCTGGTTGTAATTTTTTTATCGCTCAATAGAACAAATGTATACAAGCATCGGTATATATCTGTAATTATGTACAAAAAATGAGGGTTTAAATGCAAAACCATGTGCAGATCTAAAATTGCTGGAAAATAGATGCAGGGTTTTGCTTCAATCACCTCTTTTGAAATGTTTTTTTTGAATCTTAAAGTAAAAACAATTAAGTGACTAGGGGTAAATATGTACATCCTTCCTTTAATGACATTTATCCGATTCGCATACCAAGAAGGCATAATTTAATAGAATTGGAGCATGCACAATACTTAAATTTTGTGTCTTCTTGATATGTATACCGAACAAATATTGTGAACGGATGTAGTACATAATAAGGAATTAGTTTAATACTGAGTGCAGCCAAATTCTTAAACTGGGTGCAACCGAATTCTAGTAAAACTCACGATCTATACATCATCAACTAACGATCTATACACCATCTATACGTGTCGAAGCATTCTTGTTCCATATGTTCTGATTAAAGATTATACTGCTCTCAATGATATGGTAAACAACAACACGATCGATCTAATCCTGATGGTATCAGATGCCACCACACGGTCGCCATTGTTCTAATCTAGCCATAGATCATTTCATGCATTACACAAATATCACTTTTCTATAGATGTATACGTGGGGTTAGATTGAAACATTCCAAAAGCGTACACAAAGATAAAAAAAAATGAGGTTCTAGATAAAAGAAATAAACGTACCAATATGTCTACCTTCTGCATGATAGGACAAGAAAACGGAAGACATAACCACGACAACTGCCAGACATAGAACCACCCCTTTGGTATTCTTGATAAGCGCCATGGGGAGAAGCTAGCTATTCTGTTTCTTCTGCTGTTGTTCTGATGGTTAATTTGTCATCGTAATAATGCTATATTTTATGGTGTTTATATAGAGACACAGCAAATCGTTAACATCGATTCTTCCATTTTTATTCCGTCTTAAATTGATACTTTCTCCCAAATACGACGCTCGATTTAAAAGATACGATGCTTTGAAGATTTGATAACGTAAGAACAAAAGGAATAAAAGGCTGACTCAGGCGTGATGTAATCGGGATTCCATGCATGCAGGTCACCGGATTCCATGCTTGCATGCAGATTTCATTGAAAACTATGTGCACATGAATCTGAACCCAGTGCATGATAAACAAGATTACGTCTAGCAATTTAATTGAGTGATTGCAGCAATCCTGGCTGATCTGAAGCAATGCGCGCGGCATTCAAATCAGGCCGAAGATTACCTCTGCCTCCTCGACGCGCAACCCAACGCACAGCTCCCTCGGCAAGGTTTGAAATTTCATTTTCGGTTCATATCTTGGAGGCAGACGAAATTCAAAATTTCGGCAAAATCTCATAATTCTAGATGAAATTTGGTCAAAATTTGAAAGGCAAATTTGAAATCCGGAATTTTTGAACCAAAATTCGACTGAAATCGCCGAAATATCAATGAAATTTACTTGAGTGAAGCGATGTTAATTTTGTTTAGATGGTCCTGACTCTTGACGCATCACAAATGTTCCCATTAAAAATTCTGATAGTGGTACTGTTCTGATCAAACGCTAACCGACAAATTTGAACAGAATGAAAAGGAACAAACTATGTTAGAAAATTTTTGTGGATAATCTTGACGCATCAATAATATTTCCATAAATTTTGAGATGATGATCAAGCCACATGAATTTTAAAAAATTCGGACAATGCTAGTGTCATGATAAAAGTTTTATCGGCAAAATTCAACTCAAAGAAAAATGTACCACGTTAGAAAATTTTAAATTTTTTTGCGGATCGTCCTGATGAATCATCAATATTTTTATAAAATTTTCAGATAAGTATCAATCATGAGTAATTTACAAAAATCCTGAAAGTGCTACTGTACTAAAAAAAGCCTAATAATCAATACATAGATTTGCTTGAGCAACAAAAAAAGGTTTAGAATTTTTAAAACTTTTACAGAAAGTTGCTAAGGCAACTCTTAAGATCTCATAAAAATTTTAGATCACGATCATACTCCAATAAACTTATAAAATTCTTACAAAGGTACTGCACTATTTATGTTCCTTCTGTTTTTTATTTTTGAAAGATAACAAACAAAGTTCAATGCTTCCATAGATTTAATTGAGCAAAAAAAATAAAATTTTAAAAATTTTAGAGAAGGGTTCTCAGGCAATTCTTAAGCTCTTATAAAATTTTGGATCATGATCATACTTGAGAAAAATTATAAAATTCTGACAAGATTATTGTATAAGTTTTGTTCATTCTTATTTTTAATTTTTAAAGATAACAAATGATGTTCAATTTTTTTGAAAAATTTTATATGCAGTAAAAAAAACCAGACATTTCAACGAGATTTGTAGAAATCTCGAGCGAAATTTCTAAAAATACTGTAGCAAATAAAAAAATTAGAAAAGTTATACGACCGGGATTTTGAATCTCGTCCTAGGCCGAAGTCTAAGATTTCACAAAGATTTAACAAAATTTCGCCGAAATTTTTAACCATACCCTCGCCAGTAGACCAGCAGAATCCGAAACAACAAGGACCAGAGCCGCGGAGGACCGAAGCACAGACCCGAGCTGAGGGGGACGCAGGCGTAGTGATCGCAGCTAAAAGATGAAAAGAAGTAATAGTAAAGTGCTGTTAATTTCTTTGGTCTCTTACCGTCAACCGTTGATTGCGCACATCATCGTCAACGCACTGCAACTCACAACGCCTATGCTTCATGGTAAGCAACTCGATCTTGCCATACGAGAATGAAGTTCTCTACAAGATATACCAGATATTCCCCGTTGAAGTGAGACCCGCTATAGATCAAAACGATCATAGTGCATGTTCTCCCAATGAGACGAAATTGGCCGTGAAAATTCAAACGTCGCCTACGCTCTACTCGATCTTGCTAGATGAGAATAAAATTCTCCACAACATGCGCCACGTATTCTCTATTGATGTGAGCCTGGTTATAGATCAAAACGATTATAGTACATGTTCCCCTAATGAGATGGAATCGGTCATGAAAGTTCATACGAGCGTGGAACGAATGTTCCCAATCTGGCAGAACTAGTTATGAAAATCACAGTTCAATTCCCGATTGGTAGAAAATCAGCCACTACTCCATGCAAATTAATAAAGGGGAATACTATGGTGATTTTTGCCCCTCGTACGGGAGCAGAATTATCTAATGCTTCAAAGCAAGTATCGTTCAGTGCATCATATACACATCGCTCGCTGCGCCCACTGCAAGGCCGAGGCGCACAATCATCATATTATTTTTAAACATTGACACCTTGGCCGGGTGTCGATGAGAGAAAAAGGGCAGCTCTATCATACACATTACCATATGTCTACGACCGACAAGGATAGACAAAATTATGGTCTAGCG
Source organism: Otatea glauca (assembly GCA_036346275.1). Lineage (NCBI taxonomy): Eukaryota > Viridiplantae > Streptophyta > Magnoliopsida > Poales > Poaceae > Otatea > Otatea glauca. Next base: position 61,833,970 of record CM070721.1, read on the forward strand.
CCGACGAAGCAAGATCACAACTCCATCAACATGTCCCAAACGATGAGATCGGACACTTCGTTGCCGGGCACCGGCGAGGTAAAGGCAACACATACGTTCGTGTCTGATGAAGGCATGTGTATACATGACTGGGCATCGACAAGGTGAAAGTCGTCCACTTCATTGACATATCCTACCCGTGAATCGACACAACGATGATGTATTGCGACCGGGCATCAACGAAACAAAGTCATCCGCATCACATCCGCATCTTTACCATCTGCATCTACACCAACACCATACATGCATATGGACGAACTATATACAAAGACAATTACCGCAGCGCAGTTTAATTGGAGGTATTCTGTAGGCCAAGCCTACAGATGTAATTAACCAGAAACCATGCAAAGACACCGGGAATCAGCAGACTACGCAATCTTCAATCAGATATTCTCCTTTAAGCAAAGACGCAGAAGACAAAAGATAAACTCCTGGAGGTGCATATAATTTTGTATATTCAATACAGAATTAATGTAATACAATGTTACTCATGTGTTTGATCGTCTCTTTTGTTTTTTATAAACATGGTGTTATATAAAGACATAAACAAATCTTCAAGATTCACGTTTCCTATTTTTATTCTTTCCTACATTAATATTTTTTTCTGTGTTGTACTGAAGACTGTTTATAGCACAGAATTGCCTGGACTTTGAATTCCCGTTTTGATTAGGTGCTCGTTTCTAAGTGTTTGAATAGACAGAATATCATTAAAGAGTAAATTCCACAAAACTATGGTTTCTTGTACAAACTATTATAAATTTGCAGATTTTAATTTCTATTTCAAAAAAATACATATTTTAGGTATTTCACAAAAATACATATTTTAGGATAATTTATCTCACAAAACTATATATTTTAGGAAGACTTATCTCACAAAACTACTGGTTTCAAAATTTACTGTTTCTTGTAATGGGTCTGATAATGTGGATCTACATGGTAGCCTTGTACGTCCTCTATTTTTTGTTTCATTTGTACGTGAGGCTTTTATATGGATTACACTGTTAGATCTGTTACAGTTTTGTTGAGACAAGCTTTTCTAAATCTATATTTTTATAAAATACAGCTAAAATATATAGTTTTCTAATAGTTTATATAAGTTACGTGAAATTTACTAAATCCCATTTGATACATCAACAGTTTGTGTGAACGTCAAAAGTTTTGTGAAATAGGAGGAAGCGTTGGGTAGAGATAGGGATGGCAGTTTTATCTATAGGTTTGGGTACCCGTGGGTACCTGATCCGATAAGAGTGGGTATGGGTAGCACTTCAGACCCATAGGTTTACGGGTTTGAGTACCCGATAAACCCATAAGATGAGTGTGGATGTCAATTTGTACCTATGGGTACCAATGGGTATCCTATGACAAGTGTGAAAGGATAGGGGATGTCGCCTAGAGGGGGTGAATAGGCGAATTAAAAATTTAAAACTAAATTACAGCGGAATACAGAAACTTCGGAATGTCCAAATAATACTTCGGACTGTCCGAGTGGTTCGGATAGTACGAGGTTATATTCGGATAGTCTGAGTTATTCGGAGTATCCGAGGTTCTATTTGGACAATCCGAGCATTTCAGAGCAAAGCATACCAAAAGGTAAATCTAGGTTATTTAGAGTACATGACTTGCATCAAATGGAACTAGTTAGCCTAGAATACTTGAAACAAATAGAGATCTAGCAGAAAACTCACTAGAAAAGTAGATCGGGCAATTTCAAGATTCAAAATCAAATACTAAAGCAAGAGTAAGAAGCAAACTTGGAGACGATGATTTTTCACCCGAAGTTCGGATCCTTGAGGGGATCCTACGTCTCTGTTGAGGCGGCTCGGTCACACTTGAGCCGGGGTCTCTTTCAACCCTCTTCCTCCCGGTGTTGCACAAATGCACTCGCCGGTCTTCACTCCTTTGATTCCTTCCCTTACGGAGGCGGAACCGGCCTTCACAAACTTCCCACGGCCAACCACACAAAGCTCCGGTGGCTCGTCGGTGACCTCCTAGCCGTCTAGGAGTCCTCAACCTCCAAGAGTAACAAATGCTCACGAAGAACAAGCTTGGAGATGAAATCAAGTGCTCAATCAACTCAAGTCTCACTCAACCTAGCACCTCACTTCTCAAACTCTTCCCAACCCTTCTCACCAAGGGGATCACTTAGATCTAAGGGTAAAGAGGTGTTTTGGGGGGCTCAAGAACAAGAGAATAGCTCCTCAAATCAGTGGGATAACGGCCTCTTTGAAGTGAGGAAGAAGGGGGCTTTAAATAGAGGTCCCAAAGAAACTAGCCGTTGGAGACAGCTGCGCACAGCCCGGAGACTCCGGAAAAAACCCTAGATACTCCAGACTATCTGAGAGCAGCCACCGAGGGTGTCACCCCGGAGTGTTCGGACCAAATGTCCGGATACTCCGGATTGCACTGAGCAGCCCGACGAAAATGAGCATAACTTTTAACTCCGGACTCCGATTTCAGTGATTTTGGACTCTACCGAAAGCTAAGAACGTGGGCTACACAACTAACAAGGTCTCACTACCCAAATCTCAAAGGATAAAAACAGATTTCACAAAGGATGTAAGGGAGACCTACAACTCTCACTTTCCGGCACCACCAACACGACTCTCTTTCTAAGTTTCACAAAGATGGATCACTTGAGCACTTGACACATCTAAAAGTAATTCGACATCGCATCCCTCTTAATAGTACGGCAATCCTTAGACTCAAATTAAATCAAAGATAATATAAGTCTAGAAATAGTCGCTTGCCGTCTTCTTTCTTAAAGTCGATGCATGAAGACTTTCACCATATAATTGATGACATCTTCGCCTTGTCCAACTCGACTCGATTCACCACATGAGACTCTCGTCCTACCAACCTTGACTTGATCATCCTCTCTGACGATCTCCACGCCAAGTCGATCTTGACTTAGTCCTCAACTCTTGGTGACACCGCCGTCTTGTTGACCTCGGCTTAATGATCATCCTCCAAGATACCTTGTTCATCATACACATACAGGACCTAAGTCTTTCCAATCCACTTATGATAGACATTAGTCCCAAAAGCTCAATAGATATAAATAAGTTGATATTTGTGAACAATTGATTACAACAAGTGTTTCATATAAAAAAGCACAACATAAATGGAAACACTTGACATAAAAAATGTTCTCTACTAAGTACATCATGATGAATATGTAATTGATCTATATGCACTAGAGAGATAATTGCCAATATGATGAATCAATTAAATCATGGCAATGATAACAGTCTTTACTTAAATGAAGCACATGATAGAATATACACGAATTGTACATGTGCAAATAATATTTGGAATAAGAGTAAATATGTGATCCAACACTAATTAATCTTCACTAAGAGAATTGCATGAGAAGATATACAACTAAAACATGCATGAACCAAGTTAATCTATAGCAATATGAAGTTTAACTCTAGTTAATACATACATACTAAAAAACAAAGCACATAATGAACTCAAATGAATATATATGCACAAAAAAATATGACATGAACCAATGTTCATATATATAATCAACATGCTACTTGGAATTCACTATGCATTTGCACAAAAGTAATGCAATAACAAATATGAAAGAGATACCAAAATTGCATACCTTATCTTTGCTTAACCATCCCACTTGATTTTCCTGTAAAAGATGAGACTGATACTCAACTAGGTAATAACATGTTAGTCTCATAGCAATATAATCATATTAGAGGTTTGTCATTTGTTAAGCACTAAGTTAAGCATTTACTTAATTACATGGATTGTCATTATGTGCGTTTGTCATTAATCACCAAAATAACATAGGTGCCTAGATGCACTTTCAATCTCCCCCTTTTTGGTGATTTATGACAAACCTATTATCAATTGCACCAAATGACAATATTAAGATATTTAGCATTAAAACAAGCATGAAGAAATAATAAGAGATCATACTTACAAATCATCCATTTTTGTCAATCGATTAGGGGACAATTGATAAATCCAGAAATTCTCCCCCTTTTGTCATTAATCCCAAAAAGGTGCTTAAAAGATTCTTATTGTTTATTCAGTAAAATCTGTTCTCCCCTTTGATTGCACACTCAATAAAAAGATTAGGAAAAAAATAAAAATAAAAATAAGGAGCTAGTAATAGGACAATAATATTAAGCTCCCCCTAAATCTAGGCAAGATATGATACCAATTATTTCCAAGATCTAGGTAATAGATTTTTCTAATTATACCAATTTAAAGTAGTCATGATTCACAGGATATAAGTGATGCTTAAACATGACACACGAATATGATTTCACATGGAGAAGATTTATTCTTTAAACATCAAGATCATATAGCAAATTTATATAATTTAAGCACATGCTCATGATCAAATTAAATTCTAACAATCAAGATCATATAACGAAGATTACACAAGAAGGAATTGCTTATATGATCACAAGATGTATACAAGATCATGAATCAAAATTGTATAAGATGCACTTTCATGATCAAGAATTTCATAAACTTATCAAGGGTATACCTCTTTGCAATGTGTCACCCATATGTACCTTTGAATTCTTGATAATGCCAAATGCAAGTTAGATGACACTTCAAAACAATTTAAGATTAGAGGATACCTCTCGAAAGATACAAATTAATGATACCAATTGAAAGATACAACACCATTTAGAATGACACAATTTAGCATAATGGTGTGCAAAGACATTATTGAATATAGTCAAAAAATAAACACGACCCTTTGTCGATTCTTGTCCACCGCATGTTCGAATCGGTCATGATCACCGCGCCCGGCCTTAGATCCGTCGGACTATGGAGCTTCTCTCCATTTCCTTCATCCCACCGTCGAAGATGACCCCTTTTGCAATACCTTAAATATCAATAGACAAGCACACGATCTCCGAGAACAAATATCTTTTAATTTGACCCAAGTTAGTTTGATAATGTCTAAGTACAACATGCACGATATAGATGATATGCAAGACAATATTCTTTGCATGCAATTAAAAAAATCAAGATATCAATTAAAGATTTTATTACACCACTTTACAATGAAAATATTTGAAACTCATTCAAATTTAATCTTGACATCCACTTGTAAGAGAGACAATGGGTAAAACACATTCAAACTCACTCTTGAGCTTACAAGGGAAAATTTCTCTTTTCCATAATAAACTCTGAGTTATGCAAGAGAGGAAACATTTTGAGGCTAAGATACAATTAAATCCAATTTCCTAAAAAACTTAGCCAAAAGAAGCACTTTCATTGGAATAAAAACTTAAATAGATATGCTCCACTTTGAAGCTTGGAGCAATGAATAAGTTCACTTAGTTTTCATCTTGAAAGGCTTGCCAAGATTCCAATTTAAAACTCTCAAAGTCTCAACAGACGCAAATAGCAGCACAAAATCGATTATAGCTTTTAAACCATTGCTCAAATGCAAACATCATCAACGCGGAAAAGATCCATCTTGAAATTCTCTTCGAGGGCTATGAAGATCGAACATTCATTTGAGCAAAGGAAAAACCCCGAAAACTTGAAAATAGTGAATGTTGAATCGAAGGTTTCGGGAAACGAAATCTTATCTTCAATTAACTACTAGGATGAAAACTTGAGTAAATGAGCGCTCAAATAATATTAAATGGATCATAGAGCTATACCCAAGCTCAACTCAGATTTCATCCAAAGGAATATTCAAATCATCACAAAGATATGCAGTATTTCAAAAGTGCCAAGTGCTGAAAAAAATTCACTTTTAACATTCCATTTAAGCTTTTTGACGGGACTGAAAGAAGGTTCAAACACGGTTCATAAATTCTAAAAAAATTAGACGATGGAGTCCAACTATAGAGGATCAAAATATGTCATAAGTCTCTCCTCTGATTATGAACCCATTTGGAGATACAAAAATCACAAATCAGCCTAAACCTGAAATTTAAGCAAACTAAATATTTTGAATTTGGGTCAAATCTTGATCAAATGAAGTCCAATATCCATGAGATTTTGCAAAAATATTCCATGGATATCCAAGAGACTTCTCCAAAAAGAATTTCTCAAATATCGCCCTCCAATCAAAAATTAGATCAAAATGGGCATTGGAGGTTTGATTTTGACACTAAGTCAAAAGAAGTCAACATTCTTGCAAATGAGTTCAAATGAATTTGAAAATTTTCAGATATGGATTCCGTATTCAAGATATGGTTTTCCAACAAAAATTTTCAAAAAATCAATTTTACTTTGAGAAATGTGGTGAAATTTGCATTTGAAACACATAAAGGATAAAAATCTTCATCAATTCCTCAAAAGGGCAACCAGGTGAGTTTTGAATGGAAATGTGCACTTATGTGGCTTCATATGAGTTAGAGAGATGTTTATAAGCCTATTTGCATAATCAAATCCATTCAAATCGTAAAATCCAACTTAATGCGAGAGTATGCCAAATAAGATCAAAAGAGAGAAAATGCCATAACTATTTCAAATTAAGTTAAAATTATTTAAAATTGTGCATAAACATTCTTTATACTCCCAAGAAACTTTTCCAAAAAGAATTTTCCAAAAAGGAGTCTCCAATCAAAAGATATGCCAAATTTTGCTTTGTAGGCATGAATTTTACTAAAAGAGGAGAAAAGTCAAAACTTTTTCAAATAAAGTCCGAATGGTTTGAAAATTTCCAGAAATGAACTTTGGACTAGTTAGAAGGTTTTACAAAAAGAATTTCCTCAAAATAAATTTTCTTTCAAAAGATATGGCAAAATGCACTTTGTAGGCATAATTTTTACTCAAAGAGAAGAAATGTCAAAACTTTTTCACATTAACTCCAAATTATTTGAAAATTTCCAAAAATTATCTTTGTACTATTTAGAAGGTTTACCAAAAATAATTTTCTCGAAAGGAATTTTATTTCAAAAGATATGACAAAACACGCTTTGAAGGCATGAAAAGAAATTGAATTTCCATCGAATGCTCAAAATGCAATCCGAATTGAAATTTATAGTGATTTGAACTTTCATGGCTTTGTATGAGTTAGAAATACTATTTAAAACCAAGAAGTATAAATAAATCCAATTCAAATTACAAAAACCGCAATATGCAACAATAGGTCATTTTGGATCAAATGAAGGATTTTGGCCAAATTCAAATGGCTATAACTTTTGAACGGTTAGTTATTTGGGAAAACTTTGAACTAGAGAAATGCTTAAAATGACCAACCCTACTAGTTTTGTATTGACCACTTTTTCAAAAACTCAATAGATTTTGATTTATGAAAATATTTTATTTAATCCAAAATCAAGATCCTATAAGATCCATTTGAGGCCAACTTTGCTAATATGTTTCTAAAATAGGGATTTTTACTCCGAAAGCATTGTAAAACATTTGAAATACATATTTGAGAACTTTTATAAAGATTTTCACAAGTTTGGGCTTTTTAAACACTATTTTTGACTTTTGACCCAAAAAGTCCTTTTAAAGAGAACCATTTGTAAAACAAAGTCAAATTCTTCAATACAAAATCCAAATGAAGCAAGAGATAAGATGTAGAGATTTGAATTTTGTATATGAGTCTAAAATACTATTTTGAACCAAGATACTACACAAGATCCGGTCCAAAAGATGATACTTACAAAGTGCTAAAATATGACCAATATAGGTCAAGCAAAGTTTTTGGGTGAGTTTCAAAATCAAACAACTTTTGATAGATTAATCTTTTGGAAATCTTTTGAATACGAGAATTGTTAAGAATGACTAACTTTAAGTTTTTCGTTTTGGGGCTATTTTCAAAATCCTTTTACAATTTATTATATGAAAATTATAAGTTTAAATTCAAAACAAGATACTAGTAACTAGATTTTGGACTTGAAACTCATTTTCTTTTGAAATTAGTTTTTATAAAGACAAAACTCTTGGAAAACCTTTTGAAAGCATTTGTATACATTTTTCAATTAGTTTTTCACAAGAATACTAATAGTATACAAAATTTTGACTTTTGGCTAAATGGCTTGATTTTGAAAATATATATTAGCACTTATATAAATATAGGCACATGTAGAGATGTGACATACATGGATATGAATTAACACTCCCCCTTAATGTGCCACCACCCCAAACTTACTCAAGATTGCAATCAAAACAACTAATAAGCATGAGCAAGCATATAACAAGCAATCTAAATTGATTTTCATAAATAATGCAATATAACCTACTCAAGGCTATAAGCTAAATAGTAATCAAATTAAACACTTGTTACCCGAGATGACATTGGCTCAAGATTGAAGTGATCATCCTCATGCTTTGCTCCATTTTGCAAATAATTAAGTCATCTTCCCTTTTGAAGAAGCCAAACGTCCAATCCATCTCATATTGCCTAAAAATCTTTTAGGCAGTTTTTGGTACCCAATCCTTGTTGGGTCCAACAATGTTAGTCACAGTAGATTTTGGAACCCAAATGGTCCTAATTTGGATATTATTGAATTGACTAACATAATTAGAAATATGTTTGCAATAATTATTCCTCCTAGGCAAATGATTGGCATTTTTATGAAAAGGCTTAGGAGGGCAATGATATTTTGCAAAACCATTTCTAGTTTGATCTCTTCTAAGCATATGATAATTGAAATTATGCATTGGCTTAGAGGATCTAGTATATCTAGCAAATGCTTTGCTATCGTTATTTCTCCTAAGCAATTTATTTGAATTGCTTTGTGTAGGCTTAGGAGTCCTAACAAATTTAGCAAATCCATTTCTAGATTCACTCTTCCTATGCAAATGAGCATTATCATTTTGAGCAGGCATATGGGACTTAACAAGCTTGGCAAATACATTCCCATTCTTGTCCTTCCTAAGCAAATAATCATTAAAATGATGAGTAGGCTTAGGGGTTATACCTTTGGGACAATCCTTACCGATGTGCCCCTTTTCCCGACAATTGTAGCAAGTAGGCTTTGAGCGTCTCTTCTTCTTCTTGACTTGCTCTTTGCCGGTTTGCCCCATTGTTGATGGTTGTGGCTTGATCTCCACTTTATTAGGGTACACGGAGGCGAGGTGTCCCTTCTTGTTGCAAGCAAAGCACTTGATGATCTTCGAATGTCTTTCGTTGTGCCTTGTCTTGCTAGTCTCCCTCTTGGAGATGTAGCCGAGTCCTCGCTTATGTTGAGGCGCCCTTGGCTTGCTTAAGATTTCGTCGAGGATGGCTTTTCCCTTTACGCACTTCCTCAAGTCATTTTCTAATCTAATAACTTTGGCCTTGAGCTCATTGTTTTCCTCTACAAGATTAGTCTCAACATGCATAAAGGAAGTGGAAACATTTGAATTTGAGCAACAAGGTAAATCATTGCAAGAGGTGGATATGTCAAATTTTGATGAAATATTAGGATTAACATTTAAGCAAGACATTTCATCAATTAAATCACATGAGATTCCTATTTCCACCTTAGGCTTATGAATTTCTTTGAGAAGGAGGGATTCATGATTTTCTTGAAGCATATTATAACCATTTTGAAGTGATTCATGTTCAAGTTTCAAAATTTTATATTTCTTTTTCTCCTTTCCAAGACATTTATTGAGCTCCTCTAGCAAATTCATAAGTTCATTATAAGTGAGCTCATCATCATCATCCTCACTTACCTCATTCTTACCTTTCGCCATGAAGCAACGGATTTGTAATGGAAGAGCATCTTCATCGTTACTTGAGGCGGAGGTTGAGGTTGATAGAGATATCGGTTCTTCTTCATTTGAGATGGAGCTTGAGGTTTCATCTCCCGACATTTCTTCCTTAATGCAATCCTCAATGGAAGTGGATGATTCAAATAGTTCTTGAAGCTTTATCCACATTTCATGAGCGCTCTTGAGATTGCATATTCTATCAAAAATTTCATCGCTCACAACACAAAATAAAATATTAGTAGCTTGAGCTTCAAGATGTAGGCATTTCCTCTCTCCTTCAGTTGGATTAACTTCATTCAATGGAGAGGAAAATCCGACATCTACGACCCACCATATTTGGGGTTCATGGATTCAAAATGAGAAGTCATAATTAATTTTCATGAAGCATAATTTGTGCCATCTAGCACAAGTGGATTGTGTGAGTGCTCTAATCCTCTAGTCGACATCCTTTACTCTCTAGATGGTTAAGTCTAATAAAATGAGAGACCAGGCTCTGATACCAATTGAAAGGACAGGGGATGTCGCCTAGAGGGGGGTGAATAGGTGAATTGAAAATTTAAAACTTAATTGCAGCGGAATACAGAAACTTCGGAATGTCCGAATAATACTTCGGACTGTCCGAGTGGTTCGGATAGTACGAGGTTATATTCGGATAGTCCGAGTTATTCAGAGTATCCGAGGTTCTATTCGGACAATCCGAGTATTTCAGAGCAAAGCATACCAAAAGGTAAATCTAAGTTATTTAGAGTACATGACTTGCATCAAATGGAACTAGTTAGCCTAGAATACTTGAAACAAATAGAGATCTAGCAGAAAACTCACTAGAAAAGTAGATCGGGCAATTTCAAGATTCAAAATCAAATACTAAAGCAAGAGTAAGAAGCAAACTTGGAGACGATAATTTTTCACCCGAAGTTCGGATCCTTGAGGGATCCTACGTCTCGTTGAGGCGGCTCGGTCACACTTGAGCCGGGTCTCTTTCAACCCTCTTCCTCCGGTGTTGCACAAATGCACTCGCCGGTCTTCACTCCTTTGATTCCTTCCCTTACGGAGGCGGAACCGGCCTTCACAAACTTCCCACGGCCAACCACACAAAGCTCCGATGGCTCGTAGGTGACCTCCTAGCCGTCTAGGAGTCCTCAACCTCCAAGAGTAACAAATGCTCACGAAGAACAAGCTTGGAGATGAAATCAAGTGCTCAATAAACTCAAGTCTCACTCAACCTAGCACCTCACTTCTCAAACTCTTCCCAACCCTTCTCACCAAGGGGATCACTTAGATCTAAGGGTAAAGAGGTGTTTTGGGTGGCTCAAGAACAAGAGAATAGCTTCTCAAATCAGTGGGATAACGGCCTCTTTGAAGTGAGGAAGAAGGGGGCTTTAAATAGAGGTCCCAAAGAAACTAGCCGTTGGAGACAGCTGCGCACAACCCGGAGACTCCGGAAAAAACCCCAGATACTCCAGACTATCTGAGAGCAGCCACCGAGGGTGTCACCCCGGAGTGTCCGGACCAAATGTCCGGATACTCCGGATTGCACTGAGCAACCCGACGAAAACGAGCATAACTTTTAACTCCGGACTCCGATTTCAGTGATTTTGGACTCTACCGAAAGCTAAGAACGTGGGCTACACAACTAACAAGGTCTCACTACCCAAATCTCAAAGGATAAAAACAGATTTCACAAAGGATCTAAGGGAGACCTACAACTCTCACTTTCCGGCACCACCAACACGACTCTCTTTCTAAGTTTCACAAAGATGGATCACTTGAGCACTTGACACATCTAAAAGTAATTCGACATCGCATCCCTCTTAATAGTACGGCAATCCTTAGACTCAAATTAAATCAAAGATAATATAAGTCTAGAAATAGTCGCTTGCCGTCTTCTTTCTTAAAGTCGATGCATGAAGACTTTCACCATATAATTGATGACATCTTCGCCTTGTCCAACTCGACTCGATTCACCACATGAGACTCTCGTCCTACCAACCTTGACTTGATCATCCTCTCTGACGATCTCCACGCCAAGTCGATCTTGACTTAGTCCTCAACTCTTGGTGACACCGCCGTCTTGTTGACCTCGGCTTAATGATCATCCTCCAAGATACCTTGGTCATCATACACATACAGGACCTAAGTCTTTCCAATCCACTTATGATAGACATTAGTCCCAAAAGCTCAATAGATATAAATAAGTTGATATTTGTGAACAATTGATTACAACAAGTGTTTCATATAAAGAAGCACAACATAAATGGAAACACTTGACATAAAAAATGTTCTCTACTAAGTACATCATGATGAATATGTAATTGATCTATATGCACTAGAGAGATAATTGCCAATATGATGAATCAATTAAATCATGGCAATGATAACAGTCTTTACTTAAATGAAGCACATGATAGAATATACACGAATTGTACATGTGCAAATAATATTTGGAATAAGAGTAAATATGTGATCCAACACTAATTAATCTTCACTAAGAGAATTGCATGAGAAGATATACAACTAAAACATGCATGCACCAAGTTAATCTATAGCAATATGAAGTTTAACTCTAGTTAATACATGCATACTAAAAAACAAAGCTCATAATGAGCTCAAATGAATATATATGCACAAATAAATATGACTTGAACCAATGTTCATATATATAATCAACATGCTACTTGGAATTCACTATGCATTTGCACAAAAGGAATGCAATAACAAATATGGAAGAGATACCAAAATTGCATACCTTATCTTTGCTTAACCATCCCACTTGATTTTCCTCTAAAAGATGAGACTGATACTCAACTAGGTAATAACATGTTAGTCTCATAGCAATATAATCATATTAGAGGTTTGTCATTTGTTAAGCACTAAGTTAAGCATTTACTTAATTACATGGATTGTCATTATATGCGTTTGTCATTAATCACCAATATAACATAGGTGCCTAGATGCACTTTCAATGTGGACCCACTTTTTAGAGATATATTAGAAAAACAAACTCACTAACTGCTCAGCTTGGCTCCTCCCTAACTCCCCTCGCCCCATCGCCTCCCTCACTTTGCCCCCATCGCCTTATTGCCTCAGCATCCCTCCCCTCGCCTCACCTCCCTTGGCGTCGGCTCCTCCCACCGCCTCCCTCCGCCCCAGCACTCACAGTGCCCAAAAGAAGAGAGAGAAAGGAGAGGCGAGAAGGAGATAGAGGGAGAGGCGACCCCTACTCACCCAGAACGCATTGCCGCTCGTGCGTACCCCCGAGGTCTAGTGTTCCAACGGACCGAGCCATGGCGAGCCCACAGCCGATCGGAAGCTGAGGTGTCACCGTGACAAGTTAATCTGGAGGAAGCTTCTCGAGGTCCACTTTGATGAGGGATCCGTCAGGCGCCGTGATAAGGCTGCACCGCAGCGCTCATCACCTACATCACCCTACTCGAGTCTGAGGTACCTCTCTCTCCCTCCCCTCGCTCCTGTGGTGTGGTTGATAAGTCGGGTTTTGGTTTCTTGGTTCAATGATTTGTCGTTCTTGGTATGTCGAAGTACTTCTTGGCGGGTTTCTTTCGGGGAGGAGAGAAGGAATAATAGGTGAAAAGAATTGGCTGGTCGTCATTGGAGAATCACTCCCCTGCCTCGTCGGTGTCGTCACCTCCTCTGCCATGGCCGCCTCCCTCGACCTCCGGCATCCACGAGGGGGAGGGGAGCATGCGACGGCCGTGGCGCCCCCCACCTCTCCGTCTTTTCCATTCAGTGCTCGCGCACAGATATGTGCCCGTAGGTACCCATTGGGTTTGGGCACGGGCACAGATCTGTGCCCGTAAAGCTTAGTGGGTTTGGGTAGACGGGATTATGTTCAGGTTTGGGTTTGGGTTTAAGGAAGTGGTACCCGAAGGTACCCACCCGATTGCCATCCCTAGGTAGAATTGGCCAAGTGGGCCGTGCCAACTGAGCAAGCTCATGGCTTTGTACTGTGGACACGACCCGAATGTAAACGGACCATGCTGGCATGACCCAATAGGCTAAGCCGTGCTTAGGTCGTTGCCTCGGCCCGTCGGGCCAGCACGGCATGGCCCGCGAGCCATTCAGATCGTGCTTGGCCCATGGCCTCGGCACGTTGGTCGGCACGGTATGGCCTGTTTAATTGCTGGGCCTAAACGGACCGAGCCGTGCTAGGCGGAGCTGTCCATTTGGCCACCACTAGGGGTGGCAATGGGGAAAATTCCCGCGAGGAGCGCCCTCCCATCCCTGACCCCCGATAACCAAAGCTTCCCTGTACTTGTCCCCATCCTACACATGGGGCTTTAATTCCCTCTGTCCCCGATCCCTGACAGGTTTGCGAGGCTCCGACGGGGACTAATCTCCGAAAATGCTACATGAAAAATCACATGCTACATGAGTGAATCACTATAATAATGGTAAATGTGTGATTGAAGTGTCAGTAATGAGTGAATCACTAAAGTAATTCATATTTAGCATGTTTATTAATAATGACCTCACATATATTCTTTTTTCTTTTCAGAATAATCATTTGCTCCCACCTATTAATGATAACGCGGGGCGGGTATGGGAATCGAAGATGGGGAACAGTGGAATGTCTTCGGCCCCGTGATTCCCGACAGGGGTAATATTTTCTCCGATAAACCCTCCGTAGGAAGAGATTTCCTCCGTGCCTAATAGAGATCGGGGCCAATGCCATCCCTAGCCTCGGCACACCACTAGCGTTGGGTCTCTTTTGGCCAACGCTTTCCACGAGTCGTCCTTTTGCGCAGGGGGCTATAGTGTGTGGTGTGTCCTTATAATCGCCCTTGCGCCCGCGGTGGCGGCCGCGCTGCTCGTGATGCTGCTGCAGGCGGCATTGCCTACAGCGGCCGCCCCTGACTTCTACTCCATCGTCGCGGCGCCGCGGGAGCGGGCGGACGGGGAGGTGCGGCGGCTCTACAAGGCGTGAAAGTCCGTGCACGGCCGGCAACGCAACGACCCAGGCGAGGACCGACGGCGGCTCGAGGTGTTTCGCGACAACCTGCGCTTCGTCGACACGCACAATGCGGAGGCCGACGCGGGCATCCACGCCGACCTTACTCCGGAGGTTTCCTCGGTTTACGCCGCCACAGCAACGCCACCGCGGCCCGGGTTGGGAGCAGCCACTACCTGCCCCGCACCTGAGAGGAGCTCCCCGACGCCATCGACTGGCGCGAGCGCATCGCCGTCGCCGTGGTCAAGAACCAAGGCCAATGCGGTCGGTACCATGCTAGCTCCATGCTACCACTTTTTAATTGAATGATAGATCTCAAAACATTCGAGCCAGAAAAAAGAAATGACAAGGTTCTCTTGTTGTTAGGCGTGCTGAGCTTCCAATTTTAATCTTCTTCGACGAATTGCCACCTTACCACGGCAACATCTTTATAACGTAAAAAGAACCTTGGTGGTGGTGGTGCTATGTCACACCTACCAACCCCTCTTTCTATACCCTAAAAAATCTCTAACAAAAAATAGAAAAATCGATCTAACAACGAACAAATTCAACCTCCCTAAAATTCTCTAACAAGAAAAAAACCATAGCTCTAATGGGTGCACGAGCAGGATGGGATCCAAAATCCCGGTCGGGTAAAAATTAAAAAAAAGTTAAATTGCTACAATAATCTCAGAAATTGAGATCTCAGGTTCTTTGACCAGTTTTTGATTTTTATGGTCGGATTTGGTCCAATAACCTTTAAGAAAGTCATCTTCTATGAAAATTGATTGAAAAAACGATATTTTGAGACGTTTTAAAATTTTGGCAGAAAACTTTTAGTTTTTTATAAAATTTTATAGGCTTGATCATGATCTGGAAAATTTATGGTACTATATTTAATAGTGTAGGATCATAAAGAAATTTTTTCAAAATAATTGAACTTCATTTGTTATCATTAAAAAATCAAAAACTGAATGAACATAATTGGGACAGTAACATTGTCGTAATTTTATAAATTTTCTTGAGTGTGATCATTTTTCAAATTTTTTATGAAAGATTAAGAATTGCCTCAGTAACATTCTATAAAATTTTCGAAAAATTTCAACTTTTTTCGTTTTCTCAATCAAATCTAAGCAAGCTTGAACTTCATTTGTTATATTTCAAAAATAAAATACAGAAACAACATAAATGGTATAGTTCCCTTGTAAGAATTTTATAAATTCACTGGTGTGTGATAATGATTCAAATTTTTTATAAGATCTTAAGTATTTCCTAAGCACCCTTATGTAAAATTTTAAAAAAATTCAAAACCTTTTTCGATTGCTAAAGCAAATATATGTATTGATCATTAGGTTTTCATCAGGACATAGCACTGTCAGAATTTTTGAAAATTCTTGATTGAAGATCATCATCTGAAAATTTTATAGAAACATTAATGATATATCAGGACCATCCAAATTTTTTTAACGTGGTTTGAACCATTTTTCATTTGGTTGAATTTTGCCGGTAAGGCTTTTATTAGGACAGTAGCACTCTCCGAATTTTTAAAAATTCATGAAACTTGATCATCATCTGAAAAGTTTAATGGAATATTAGTGATGCATCGTAACCGTGCACAAAAAATTTCAAAATTTTCTAACATGGTTTGTTCTATTTTTCATTCGGTTCAAACTTGCCGGTCACCGTTTTATCAGGATAGTAGCAATGTTCGAATTTTTAAAAATTTCTCAGGATTGATAATCATCTGAAATTTTTATGGGAACATCATTGATGTGTTATAACTCTCCACAAATAATTTCAAAATATTTCAACATCGTTTGAGCTATTTTTCGTTCGATGCAAATTCACCGAAATCTCGGCAAATCTCGCCGAGATTTCGGGAATTCCGGCCGAATCTTCGGTTTTCTCGGTGCAAAAAAAACGGATTTGAATTTTTGTTTTGGTATTTCATCCGGTATTTGTCCGAAATTCCGAGATCTCGACGTCATCCGAAAACGAGATTTCAAACCTTACTAGAGTAGAGCAAGTCAGTTCTTTTCTGGAATTTTTTCCTAGTTTGTGATATGATTATGTGTGTGTGTCAGAGCAGGAGCTGATTGATTGCGAGAAAGACTATGACGAAGGCTGAAATGGCGGACACATGGATTACGCCCTTAAGTTCATGCTCAGCAATGGCGCGACACTGAGGGTGACTATCCCTTGACTGGCCATGTCGGGAGGTGTGACCTCAACCGGGTCGGTATCATGTGTTTCTTCACTAAAATGTGATTTGTATGTGGATGTGTTGACAGTGATGGAAGTCTGAACTTTCTACACGAAGGTTGTGTCCACAGATTCATATGAGGATGTGCAGATCAACAATGAGAGCGCATTGCAGAAGGCTGTGGCGAACCAGCCTGTCAGTGTTGCTATTGAAGCATCTGGTCGTCCCTTCCAGCTCTATGGCTTGGTTAGATTTCTATGCCCCATAAATATTCGAAAGAATATGTTTGATTCGAATTTCCTTGGGTATTTCAAATGGAAAGCATTTGAATGAAAAAAGATGGAACATATATACAAGTATCCTTCTTAGGTCTGGTAACTGCTCATTTTCTCAATTGGACAGTAATAAAAATTCATTTTTGTGCAGCACTATTTTGAATATCTGTGTGTTCCCTTGGTTTTAGCAGTAACAAATTACAAATCATAGAAAAAGCGCCACTTAGGTATTGCCGAGTCTACATCCGGCAGTGATGCCTTATGCCATACACCATAGAAAATTTAGAAAATGTTCTTCTTACAAAAGAAACTTCCTCAATTTTTCTGAGCCATATTTCTGCATGGGAGTATTGTTACCAACTTTGCCCAATTCAACTTTTCTTTTATAAGACACTTTAGTTCAGATACTTAATAGTAATAAGGATTCTGTATACGCTACACTTCATGGATGCATCAAGTTGTTAATTATGCTTGGGGACTAGAGAGTTATGCATAAATTATGCCGTCTTGTTTAATCCTGTTTGAACATCTGCAAAGTAAGACGTTAGTTTTAAACTCTTAATGTGGATGGTAGAACTGAAGCATCCTGGTCTCTTTAAATTATTGATTTTACGCATCACAATGTGTTGTTGCTACTTCCACACGCCCTTGATCCATGAATATAGTCCTTATATTTAATTTGGCTGGTCGCTTCAAACTATATTTATTCAAATGAATCAGCCCTGTTGCTACTACCCCCACGTCATGCGTATTTGATAGCTTTTATATAGATTAGATTCATAAATCCTGGTAGGAGTATCGACTTGCCCTATCTAACGTCTTGATAGGAATAAATGAAGTTGTGATGATTCTTCCGCGTTCTATGTCTGTAACTTGAGAAGGAGTTTGTTGATTACTGACGAGATCATCCTCAATTGACAAGTCTATTTTTCAACCTTGAATTTTGGCTCGAGTCAGCTGAAAAACAACCCGAAGCGCACACCGGCGATGTAGGCCGGCGCGCAAGACGGGAAATCGTGTGAAAGATCGATGATGTGAGTGATTGGGCTCTAAAGACGCTTTGTTTGCTCCTGTGCTATTTTGTGTTGTGAATGCACGTTGCCCATGTTGTTGCATATATGCCACCCTGAACTTGGGGACTATAAGTCTGAAGTTCCCTACTATGGGCAGCCTAAGTTAGGACGAACTCCTGCGATAGGATGCTAAGTTGTTTGCAGATAATGTTACGAACTGTTCCTTTTTCACCATCCACATGCCCACCAATACATGAGTTACATGTGGGTCATCACCTCTTTATTTATGATATTTCATTTCACGAATATTGGGCAAACAAACTTCATCATTTTATTGAGCTGTTGGATGAACTAGATGATGGTGTATATATAATAACCATATTCACCCTTGCATGCCAGAGCTTGCTGGCACATTACAATATGTAGTATCTATCATTTCAGCAGTTTTGCCTTCCTTCCGCAACAACATAAGATATCATTGCAGTAACTATGTTGCCCGTTATATCCGTTGTCTCCGCAGTACGCTTGGCACGGATCGGTTGTGCAGTTTGGCCAACTAAAACATGTAGGCACACCAAGATCCACACCATCCCCAACACCTACGCACAATGAAGCACAGTAGCCATAAATCATTTAACGTGTTACACACAAATATCACTTTGCTATAGACGTATGCATGGGTTAAATTGAAACACTGCAAAAGCGTATACAAAGATAACAGGAATTGAATGGATCTAGATAAAGAAGGGATATACCAATATGCATACCTGCTGCATGATAGGATAAGAAAGCAGTAGACATAACTACAACAACAGTCAAGCGCATCAAAACCCTTGTGTTGTTCTTGAGAGGCCCCATGACAGGAAGCTAGCTAGTGTTTTTCGTCTACCGTTGTTCTTATGCTCAATTTGTCACTTCAACAATGTTCCTTTTGCTGGTTGTAATTTTTTTATCGCTCAAGAGAACAAATGTATACAAGCATCGGAATATATTTGTAATTATGTACAAAAAATGAGGGTTTAAATGCAAAACCATGTGCGATCTAAAATTCTTTGGAAAATAGATGCGTGGTTTTGCTTCAATCACCTCTTTTGAAATGTTTTTTTGGAATCTTAAAGTAAAAACAATTAAGTGACTAGGGGTAAATATGTACATCCTTCCTTTCATGACATTTATCCGATTCGCATACCAAGAAGGCATAATATTTAATAGAATTGGAGCATGCACAATACTTAAATTTTGTGTCTTCTTGATATGTATACCGAACAGATATTGTGAAACGGACGTAGTACATAATAAGGAATTAGTTTAATACTGAGTGCAGCCAAATTCTTAAACTGGGTGCAACCGAATTCTAGTAAAACTCACGATCTATACATCATCAACTAACGATCTATACACCATCTATACGTGTCGAAGCATTCTTGTTCCATATGTTTTGATTAAAGATTATACTGCTCTCAATGATTTGGTAAACAACAACACGATCGATCTAATCCTGATGGTATCAGATGCCACCACACGGTCGCCATTGTTCTAATCTAGCCATAAATCATTTCATGCATTACACAAATATCACTTTTGTATAGATGTATATGTGGGGTTAGATTGAAACATTGCAAAAGCGTGCACAAAGATAAAAAAATGAGGTTCTAGAAAAAAGAAATAAACATACCAATATGTCTACCTTCTGCATGATAAGACAAGAAAACGGAAGACATAACCATGACAACTGCCAGACATAGAACCACCCCTTTGGTATTCTTGATAAGCGCCATGGGGAGAAGCTAGCTATTCTGTTTCTTTTGCTGTTGTTCTGAAGGTTAATTTGTCACCGTAATAATGTTCTATTTTATGGTGTTTATATAGAGACACAGCAAATAGTTAAGATCGATTCTTCCATTTTTATTCCGTCTTAAATTGATACTTCCTCCCAAATACGACGCTCGATTTGATAAAAGGCTGACTCAGGCGTGATGTAATCGGGATTCCATGCATGCCGGTCACCGGATTCCATGCTTGCATGCAGATTTCATTGAAAACTATGTGCACATGAATCCGAACCCAGTGCATGATAAACAAGATTACGTCTAGCAATTTAATTGAGTGATTGCAGCAATCCTGGCAATAGCGTGAAATCTTTTCTTGCGGATGCGGATAGAATCCCGGCTGATCTGAAGCAATGCGCGCGGCATTCAAATCAGGCCGAAGATTACCTCTGCCTCCTCGTTGCGCAACCCAACCCACAGCTCCCTCGGTAAGGTTTGAAATTTCATTTTCGGTTCATATCTTGGAGGTAGACGAAATTCAAAATTTCGGCAAAATCTTATGATTTTAGATGAAATTCGGTCAAAATTTGAAATCCGGAATTTTTGAACCAAAATTCGACTGAAATTGCCGAAATATCAACGAAATTTACTTGAGTGAAAATGGCCGAAACGATGTTAATTTTGTTTAGATGGTCCTGACTCTTGACGCATCACAAATGTTCCCATTAAAAATTCTGATAATGGTACTGTTCTGATAAAACGCTAACCGACAAATTTGAACAAAATGAAAAGGAACAAACTATGTTAGAAAATTTTTGTGGATAATCTTGACGCGTCAACAATATTTCCATAAATTTTGAGATGATGATCAAGCCACATGAATTTTAAAAAATTCGGACAATGCTAGTGTCATGATAAAAGTTTTATCGGCAAAATTCAACTGAAAGAAAAATGTACTGTAAGGCCCCCATTTTCGATAAATGAATATAAAAAATGGATACCATTGCATACAGTACTAGTCCCATGATCAGTGGCTAGTACGCACAAATACAAATTGATATCACAGTCATACACAAATTTATTATTACAGCGGAAGCAAATACATAGCATTCTTACAATACCAAAAGTAAAAGCATAACAGTGGAGATATTCATCTTGTAGTATGCCTTTTATCCCAAAAATCCCCACAGGCAACTGACAAGGAGAACCCTAGTAAAATTCATCGTTTACATCCCCGAAACCTGCGTCATAAAAGGTGTCGTCGGGGAAATCTGTTTCTTTACCTAAAAATATCAACAGGGGCAAGTTGAGTACTTACTTACTCGCAAGACTTTTGCAAAACCTATGAAATATGCAGGCCATTTCAAGGAAAGGCTCATGGTTGTTTTGCATAAAGCTAAATTGGAATGTAAATACAGAATAATAGATTGTAAAATGAAATTTAAGTAAAAGCGGCTTAATACTGAAAGTAATAGAATGTAAGCTTAAATAAGTATCAAATACCTGGGTATCATGATTATTTCCAAGAATTATTTCTACTGTCACAGCAGAAATTGCCAAGTAACCATTCCTACCAGTCCCAGGTAGAAATCCCGAGTTTTGTGAAAATAAAAATAGCTAACTAGTGCTGGCGCACCAAGACTCCCATAACCGCGGGAACGGCTTTTCGAAAAGTTTGACACTCTGCAGAGTTGTACAGCTTTACCCACAAGTAATGATCAACCTCTTTTGCCAGGCCAGTAACACACTTCCTTTGGTGTGTCGGCAAGGAAATCATAACGTAACCGTTACATTGTTTAACCCTAACTTTGCACCAGCCCGGTGACGTCAAACTCGTACTATGGTGTATATGTTTGCATAGTTACTGTACAATAATGATTAAGCATGTCCATAGTATGGCATTCACCGTTGTATTAGCAAACGTGACTCCCAACACCTCGGTGTGGGCGCCCCTACGAGCAACCAGTCACTGAAGAAGCTCGTACTACTCCAGCCTACCAATGTGCAAAGCTAGTTTTAAGCAACTTAATAGGTTAAGACTGTCACATACCAGCACTTGTGGTTGTACGGTAAATTCTTGGTTTTAACGAACACGTAGTTCGGTCCTTAATCCGACACGGGCAATAATCTCCACCCTACACTACGTACAAGTCCCTTGTACATCCGACTATTGCCAGTAATTGCCCGCATCAAAATCATAGTTTTATTTTCAGTTTTGATCAAAATACCAACCAAGAAAGGTCATACCCTTTAAGTTGTAATATCCAACATTTTTAATCATGTCAAGGTTTTATGTTCATTTAAGCATGGCTAAGCATGTCACTAAATGTGAGCAACCCAGATCGACATCAAATAATGTCTATGCTATTTTAGGATTATCAAGGTTCACAATTTCATACTTATCAAGGAAGTTCCATAAATCTACAAGTACGGCTACCAATACCCATAATATAGCAGACTTTAGCAAAATATAGTATGCAGTAAAACATTTAATGAACACATTTATAAAACTGGGATCAATATGGTCAAAAGGGGTGCTTGCCTTGTTGATGATCTTCGACGTCAAATTCCTGATCGTCGAACTCACAGGTTTCGTCGGGTGCTACACGTCGAATAATAATAACATAGCAATTCCAACAAAACGAGAGGATCAGATATAAGAACCGAATAAGATCAATTGCATAAATCAACATATTTGTTGTATATTGATTTGCAAGTTTCATGAACATTTTCTGATTAAGTTCCTATAATAGCCAATCTTATTTTCTTGAATAATTCACTTTTATTTATCATTTTTAGAGACCATTTTTACATGTTTCACTATTCTGAACTTTCAATTTCTAAATCCTGAAATTATTTGGATTGTTACTATGGAACTACTTTCTTACCCTATATTATACTTTAGTCATTTTCTATGGCACACCCTAAGTATTTTTGCATAATCAGGTTCCTAACAGAGCATGGAGTCTAATAAAATTTGTTTCATTCAATTTGAAGTTGAATTGCAGAAACTCTATTCATAACATATCTCAAATTCTTTCTTTAAATTTAAATCTGAAATTCAAACAGAGTTCATTTTGAAATATTTTTGCATATTCTGAATCTACATGATTTTAGATGAATTTATAAATTTATTTCACTTCATTTGGTTGGATAGTTCAAAAGATATTCAAGTTTGAATGCATTCGGTCTAATTAAATCTGAAAATTAGAAATTATACTAAATATGGAAAGTACGCTTTCTGATCAGAACTACGCTTTCCCTTTACTGCTCTGGGCTTGACCGAGGCACTGACATGCCGGGCCCAACGGCGTGAGTCATCGCGCGATCTGGTGACCGACACGCGGACCGAGCCGTCGAGCGCCGCGTGAAGTCGACTCTCGGGTCCGCGCGATGGCCCAAAGACAGAGCGTGGATCGACGACCAGGGCCCGCAGGACAGTGACGCAACACAACGCGAGGGACTGACAGGTGGACCCCGATTGTCAGTGACCCGAGACAGAGATTGCGGTTGCGAGGTTCGCCGACGGCGAGGCACGGACGGAGGAGTGGAATGGGTTCCACTTCCTTGCTCAGGGGATCCGTGCGCACCTATAGGTGGTGTCGCTTCGGCCGGAGATGGCCGGAGGCGGCCTGCCACCGAAGAGGGGCAGCGGAGCTCACGACTCACCGGCGTTCCGGCGAAACCACAGCATCCCGAGGCAAATGAACACCGCAGTGAGCATCAGCAAGTCTCTAGGGTTCGGTTTTTGGCTTTAGATCAAGAAAATGGGTAGCGGAAGGGGGGTCTCACCTTGCGACGGCGGCGACGACGGAAGGAACTCGGTGGGAGAGCTCACCGGTGAAGAAGAGGTGGAATTGAAGTGGGCAAAAGTTTCAGGGTACTATGATGGTGCTTCGGGTCGGATGGTTAGGGATGAAATGGACTGAGGCAGCGCAAAGGCAAGTTTTTCCTTTTTCGGGTATTCGGCCGGAGCTGGGGAAGAAGGTGGCTGATGGCGATGAGGCAATTTGGTTCAGCTTCGGGGTTTCCAGGGGATTGCATGAGAGCTTGCAACAACGTTGCAGTGCTTATATAGGTGAATGAGGCGGTTGGCACAGGGTTTGGACAGAGGGGCAAGGCGGCGGCTCGGGCGAGCGATTTCTCGGCTGTTCTGGCACGGAAGAGGGAGCACGGAGGTCGAGGCAGGTGCGGTGTATCCTGGGCGACGTGCTGGTGTCCTTGGTTGGCGAGTTGCGGCGCGAGAGGCGACAAAACGGAAGGCGGCGCTGGCTCGGTGAGAGAACGGCGAAGCAACGGGAGAAAACGGGAAAGAACGGGGAAGAAAGGAGCTGACAAGTGGGGCCGGGCGGTCAGAGAGAGAAGAGAAAGTCGGCTGGGAACACAGCTGTCCAGGCGGGCCCACACGTCAGCGAGACAAGATTTTAATACTCAGGGTGATTCTGGACAACTCAGGGTAAATCCGGAGGTTTAGGCCAAAAGATAAAGTCAGAATTTTACAAAACTTTTTACCGAGTCGGAAAGGAAAAGATTAAGGTCTAGTAAAATTTTCAGATAAATATGATGAATATAAATATTATCAAAATTCTGACAATGCACTGTTAATTATTTTAATTGATTCCGTTTTTCATTTAATTGAAGGTTAAAATAAATTTATTATTTTATTAAACTTTTTTACAGGATTTGTATTAATATTTTATACTTCCTGTAAAATTTTCATAATTTTATATTTGATATTATATTTATGATAATTCTGACATTGCATTTTTCATCTTTTCTTATTGACAGTTTTAGAGTTTCTAAAATTACTAAATGAAGAGATAAATTCTTGATATTTTTACCAGGGTTGGAATAAGTAAATATGTCGGCATGGTTAAAATTTCAACTCTGGTTAAGATAAGAAAAATCCTGGACAAATCTTTTGGTTCAGATTTTCACTTGTCTCCTCATGATTATCTTGACTTTTTATTTTATTTTATTAATGCCAAGTCAGAGCAAGAGGTACAAATAAAATTCTTGAGATTCTCAAGAATTTTACTGACTTTATATTTTTACCTTTTTGTCTTTTACCATTTTACTGTATAGTATTTTTGGATTTCTTTTAATAGGAAAATGGCCAAAAGAATTTCTTTAATTAAAGAAAAATCAGAAAATAGAACAATAAATCATATGGATATTTTTAATATTATATTTCTGATTTATTGAATTTTGGGCTGTTACATGTTCCACGTTAGAAAATTTTAAATTTTTTTGCGGATCATCCTGATGAATCATCAATATTTTTATAAAATTTTCAGATAAGTATCAATCATGAGTAATTTACAAAAATCCTGAAAGTGCTACTGTACAAAAAAAGCCTAATAATCAATACATAGATTTGCTTGAGCAACAAAAAAAGGTTTAGAATTTTTAAAAATTTTACAGAAAGGTGCTAAGGCAACTCTTAAGATCTCATAAAAATTTTAGATCATGATCATACTCCAATAAACTTATAAAATTCTTACAAAGGTACTATACCATTTATGTTCCTTCTGTTTTTTTTTGAAAGATAACAAACAAAGTTCAATGATTCCATAGATTTAATTGAGCAAAAAAAATTAAAAAATTTAGAGAAGGGTTCTCAAGCAATTCTTAAGCTCTTATAAAATTTTGGATCATGATCATTCTTGAGAAAATTATAAAATTCTAACAAGATTACTGTATAAATTTTGTTCATTCTTATTTTTAATTTTTACAGATAACAAATGATGTTCAATTCTTTTGAAAAAATTTATATGCAGTCAAAAAAACCAGACATTTCGGCGAGATTTGTAGAAATCTCGAGCGAGATTTCTAAAAAATACTGTAACAAATCAAAAAAAATAGGAAAATTATACGATCGGGATTTTGAATCTCGTCCTAGGCCGAAGTCTAAGATTTCGCAAAGATTTAACAAAATTTCGCCGAAATTTTTAACCATACCCTCGCCATTAGACCAGCATAATCCCATACAAGGAAACAACAGGGACCAGAGCCGCGGAGGACCGAAGCACAGCACCCGAGCTGAGGGGGACGCAGGCGTAGTGATGGCAGCTAAAAGATCAAAAGAAGTAATAGTAAAGTGTTGTTAATTTCTTTGGTCTCTTACCGTCAACCGTTGATTGCGCGCATCATCGTCAACGCACTGCAACTCACAACGCCTATGCTTCATGGTAAGCAACTCGATCTTGCCATACGAGAATAAAGTTCTCTACAAGATATACCAGATAGTCCCCGTTGAAGTGAGACCCGCTATAGATCAAAACGATCATAGTGCATGTTTTCCCAATGAGACGAAATTGGCCGTGAAAGTTCAAACGTCGCCTACGCTCTACTCGATCTTGCTAGCTGAGAATAAAATTCTCCACAACATGCGCCACGTATTCTCTATTGATGTGAGCCTGGTTATAGATCAGAACGATTATAGTACATGTTCTCCTAATGAGATGGAATCGGTCATGAAAGTTCATACGAGCGTGGAACGAATGTTCCCAATACGATGGAACTAGTTATGAAAAATCATAGTTCGAATTCCCGATTGGTAGAAAATCAGCCACTACTCCATGCAAATTAATAAAAGGGAATACTATGGTGATTTTTGCCCCTCGTACAGGAGCAGAATTATCTAATGCTTCAAAGCAAGTATCGTTCAATGCATCATATACACATCGCTCGCTGCGCCCACTGCAAGGCCGAGGCGCGCAATCATCATATTCTTTTTAAACATTGACGCCTTGGCCGGGTGTCGACGAGAGAAAAAGGGTAGCTCTATCATACACATTACCATATGTCTACGACCGACAAGGATAGACAAAATTATGGTCCAGTGCCGACGAAGCAAGATCACAACTCCATCAACATGTCCCAAACGATGAGATCGGACACTTCGTTGCCGGGCACCGACGAGGTAAAGGCAACACATACGTTCGTGTCTGATGAAGACATGTGTATACATGACTGGGCATCGACGAGGTGAAAGTCGTCCACTTCATTGACATATCCTACCCGTGAATCGACACAATGATGATGTATTGTGACCAGGCATCAGAGAAACAAAGTCATCCGCATCACATCCGCATCTTCACCATCTGCATCTACACCAACACCATACATGCACTAGTCATGTGCCCGTGCGTTGCAACGAAAAATCAATTTGCGACAAAACATTTATTTGCAAATAACGCTAACTTTAGTTATGTTTTAATAGTAGGAAAAGTTTGTTCCTCCGAAGAGATTTGACTATCGGGTTAAATCCTCTTCCATCTCAACCGTTCATGTTAGATCCAACGAATCAAGTACTCTGAAGGAGAACGGACGATTGCCAACAACACTTAATTAGAATTATTAGAGAGATATCAATCTTTACTATTGAAGGAGGAAAAAGTTATTGCCTTCCTCTTGCAGGAAATCTTTTTGCTTCTTGCACGTAGCCTTTCTCTTCTCTTCTCTTCTCTTCTCTTCTCTTCTCTTCTCTTCCTGCGTGTGTCTCCACTACTGACCGGCCTATCCTCCTGGAGATGAGAGTGGGTGTCCTCTAATAGGGAGTAGATATTTTCGTGATTGGCACGTGATTTGGTTGCGTGATTCTTTCCTTTTAATCTATGCATTTTCAGATATGATGAGATAGAATTCCCGTATTATGGGATGTGTGAGTATATCCTTCTATCCATGCAGGACATGATGAGAAAATCCTTCTATTTATAAGATATATGAATAACATCCTTCCATAGTAAGAACATGTGAATAGAGATATGCTAAAATAATATTTCTATTCAAAAAAGATATGATAAAATCCTTCCATCTAAGATATGATTAAATCATCTTTTATCTCAGCCGTTCATGTCAGATCCAATGAATCAAATACTCTAGAGGAGAACGGACCACTGCCACCAACTCCTAATTAGAAGTAGTAGAGATATGGACGAACTATATATAAAGACAATTACCGCAGCGCTGTTTAATTGGAGGTATTCTGTAGGCCAAGCCTACAGATGTAATTAACCAGAAACCATGCAAAGGCACCGGGAATCAACGGACTACGCAATCTTCAATCAGATATTCTCGTTTAAGCAAAGACGCAGAAGACAAAAGATAAACTCCTGGAGGTGCATATAATTTTGTATATTCAATACAGAATTAATGAAATACAATGTTACTCATGTGTTCGATCATCTCTTTTGTTTTTTATAAACATGGTGTTTATATAAAGACATAAACAAACCTTCAAGATTCACGTTTTCTATTTTTATTCTTTCCTACATAAATGTTTTCTGCCTCTTTTCAAGCAAGATCCGGAGGATAGGCGGTTGTCAAGAACCAATAGATCATCTCGGTCCCGAAGCACCACGAAACGGAAGGGTGACCTTCACGGGCCAGAGAACTGAGGCAGAATAAACAGACCTTGTAATGTATATCTTATACATTATCTTACATTCGCACGAACTACACTAGGAGGCATATCCGGTTGCATTTAGACGAGATATTCTACAGGCTGTCGAAAAGGCTTAAATGTTTCTAAAAATCTACGTGATAAAGGTTCGGTTTTCGATTTAAGTTTGCAACTACACCTTATAAGATAAATTATCCATTTTTCAGGTATTACTAGGGGATGACTCTAAGAGTTTTTAAAGTTGATTCCGCGATGTTTGGCTTTTATCCGAGATGTTTCTCATAGATGTGATCATTAAGGTCTAACATGGACTTAGTTCAAATTTACACAAACATAATATATTTTTACATAAACAGCAAGGGTATTAGTTTTTAAGTTACTAGGATTTGGTTTTGTCAAATGTGAAGTTAGTTTGTGAATGATATAACTATTCGGATTACACAAGTATTGGAACTTCAACTATTTGGTTAAGTGTTGATTATGACTTTATTGTAATGATTCTTGCTGGATAAAATAGTTTGATTACATTAGATATTTAGAATCTAGTTTCTTATCATGACTTTGCTCTTCATTATATATATATACATATATATTTATATATTCTTTTACATGGAGAAAGCTTATGATCTCTATGCAGATTAAACTTGTACCTATATAATACTTATTGCTTTATTCAAAAATATTTTAGCAATAATAATTCAGTTTCCTAACTTATTTTGAAAGTTATATATGCATGTACATACTACTGCTAGCTAACATATGCATATATATTTATACATACATCTTTTTCATTTGGATCATTTACTATTCATAAAACAAGTCTAAATCAAGCTCACATCTTAATAATTTCAGCATAATAAGGTAGCCTACTGACACACTAGTATCTAGAAATAAGTTTTACTTATTTTAGATTTCTTTTGCATAAACTATGTATTTTTTAATATTTATAGTATTAAGAACAATTTCTAATGTAAAATTATTCAAACAAAGTTTAAATTTAAATATTTTTGTATATTTGAGTTCCTGGAAGTGTAAGGATTTTAATGGTTTCATTAAATTCAAAGTTCGTTTGCATCATTTTCATATATAGCATAACTTTAGGCCTTATATTCAAATTTGAATTTCAAATCCACCCAGAGATCATTTTCAAAATATTATTGCATATTCTGAAGGCACTTGATTTTACATGAATATAGAAATTATCTCGTTCCATTTGGATCTATGGTTCAAAAGTTATAGCCATTTGATTTAATTCGGTCTTGAAAAATGAAAGGAAATAGCAAAATACGTTTTCTCTATTCGGAAAACGTCTATTGTTGCGCGCTATCACCGTTTAAACTAAGCCTCAGCTGCTAACAGGTTCGGCCCACTAGTCAGTGGCCCGTTTACCGTGCGGGTGGCTGGCTTATGGGCCCCGCAAGTCAGTCGGTCCACTCGGCGTGAGCGACTGACAACTCAGCCCCACATTCCTGCGACTCGAATAGGGCAGCTGATTCCCGAGCTCACCGACGATGAACCACCGCCGGTGAAGTTGAATCGGTTCCACAGTTAGACTCAGTGACCTCACGCGCACCTAGGGGTGGTACTAGTGCGCCCAGTGGTGGCCAGGAGGTAGGTCGCCACCGTAGAGGGGCGGCAGTGGCCATGGCCGATTGGCGATGGAGCTCAAACTCAGATTTTTGAGGCCCAATTTCACTACCATGAGATTGAGTGAGACTAGAATATTCCAATTTCGGGTTTGGCTAAGAAAAATAGTATCGCAGAAGAGTTCTCACTGTGCACAGGTGGCGGCGGAAGAAGAAACCCGATGCGGCGGTTCTTCGGTGAAAGTGAGCTTCAACTAGGGACAGGGATGCATATTAGGGGCAGTGAGGTAATCTCAGATCGATTGGTTTTGAGCTAGGTTCACGGGACTGGCTAGACGGGGTTTTTCCCTTTTTCTGGCTTTTGCGGCTATGGCGACGGAAATCTTCAATTTGACAGAAGAAGCGAGGTGGTGAAGTAAGTTGAGGGTGTTGAGGTGATTACTGAAGAGAAGTTTGTTGCTTTTATAGCCAGAGAAGGCGGTTTCAACAGGATTTGAACGTAGAAGGCTAAGGGCGGCTCGGTCGGTCAGGATACGCGTGAGTGTTCTTGGCCGTGGCAGCAGGCTGTCAGAGGGATGGCAATGACGTGGGATTGGCCTCGGGTTGCGGATTGCGGCGGCAGAAGGGACAAGGAAGAGAGGCGGTGCGGTTGCTCGATCTGTCTCGCGCGAGAGGAAGAGCCGAGAGAACGGAGAGAGGTGCGGGAGAAGAAAAGAAGAACGGAGAAGATTGAGCTGACGTGTGGGGGCAAATGGAAGAGAGAGGAGGGAACAGTCGGCGCAAGTGGGGACTGAAGCTGGCTGGGCCCACCTGCCAGTGAATTGAAGTGGCAATTCGCACGACAATTCTAGATAGACCGGGATGTATTTACTTATTTGGGATATCAAACCAACTCAAGATTTTGTGAAACTTTTTGCATAGGTCGGCAAGGAAGAGATAAGGGTCTGATAAAAATTTTAGGTAAAAATTCTTGATAAAAATCTGACAATGCATAACTGTCATTTTCTGTTGATTCTGATTTTTGTTTAATTTAAGATCAAAATTAGTTTATTATTTTATGAAACTTTTTGAAAAGATGTGGAATGGAATTATTTACATTATGTAAAATCTTAAGATTTTTATATTTTATATTTCAATTTTAATAATTCTGATATTACTATTTTTAGCTTTATTCACTTTCTATTTTTAAAATTTTAAAGGATTCAAATTTAACCTTTAATTTCTAATATTTTTACTAGAGGTAAGGATAGAGTTGATGTCGACATGGTAAAAATCTTGGCTTTAGATAAGCTCCAAATATTTCTACAAAAATCTGACATGCTCTTTGATTGATATCATTCCTCATGATTACAATATATAACCTTTTATTTCATGTATTCAGATTATCTTTGATAACATGTAAAGGTTTTGACGGCTTATAATATTTCAATATTATTTTTTTCAGATTTTCATTGCTATTTTGTTTTTACCTTTTTAGTTTTACCATTTTACCATTTCAATATATTTGACTTTTCTTTTAAAGCAAAAACTCAAGAAAAAACAATAATTCAGAAAACAATTCAAATTAAAGATTACATCTCAAATTCATTTTTATAGTTTGTTTATTTTGAAAGAATAGTTTTGATATTGAAATATTTCTTTTCTTAAGATTAGAATGCAAGGAAGGAGGAAAAAAATATATTATTTAAAATAAAAATATTGATTCCAATTGAAATTTTTTATTAAATTCCATTTTTAAATTTCAAACTTTTTATTTTTCATATTTTTGAATTTTATGGGATGTTACAACTGGCCTCAGAGCGGTAGCACCGGTCCACCATGGGCGATGCTACCGGCCTGAGTTTGGACTTTGATGAATTTTTTGTATATCTTTGTGGGCATTCATATGTGAGGAGTTTCCTTGTTTTTGATGGTTGCAGGTCGACGATGCTAGATCATGGTGAGGCGAAGGATGACCGGGACTAGGCGAGGAGCGTCGGAGGTCCAGACGGTCGAGGATCGCCGGAAGATGATCGGAGGGCAAACCGTGGAGACAAGGAACGGGTGAGATGTTATCTAGGCGCTGCATGAATCAATGAGGATCATTGGATGATGGTCTAGTTGATAGGTTAGCGGGTCTAGTTAGTGTGCTTTAAGAATCGTGCGAGAAAACCCGTTATGTGTGTGGGTTTTGGGTTAGCCCTTGTATGGCTGTGTGAGTGGGTCAATCCCAGCCGTTGATGAAGTGCTCTAGGGTTTAGAGACTCATCCAAGGGTGGTAGGTGGCCCAAGAGTAGTATAAATAGAGGGGGTAGGGGTGCTCTCCCCTCTTTGAAGGTTTTTGAGGTTTTTGATGCTCCTTGAGTTTTGCCCACATGAATGTGAGGCTTTGTAACCTTTCCTTCCAGAAATGAAAATGTTTTCACAAATCATTTCTTTCCTTTACGCATTTACATTACACATTTAAATTACACAATTTAAATTCCGCATTTACTTTCTTGCAATTTACATTTACGCAATTTGAATTTGCCTCCTCTCCTACATGCTTACGAATTTTTGATGAGTTTGATGTTTGATGAATGATTCTTCGCTTGATTTTTATCTTCAATCATCTAGGCAATCCGTGCGTTCTTCGTGCAAGAAGTTGATTTTTGCGTTCTTGAATGCGTGATTCTATAGCTCGCGATTCCTTGAGTTTAGACTTGATTTCTTGCTTGCTGTGACATGTGGGAGGGTATTCAAGATCATCTTGATCATCAAAACCCCACGAGCAAGTTTTGAATTAAGTTCTTTCGATTTGCTCAAAACTTGGTGTGTTCTTCCTTCCCAGGTATAAAGGTCGAAACTTTGACATCAATCCTTGTGATTGAAGGTTGGAATAAGTTTCTGACATCCCGAGGACCTTATGTACCAAGTTTCGTGAGTTTTTGTCCAGCAGATCAAAAGTTTCATTGAAATTTGTTTTGTGATCGTGCTGATTTTTCAGGTTGATCTTGAACTGTTCTTGAGCCTGGTGCTACCGCTCCTTGTCCGGTGCTACCGGCCCCAGGTGTGGTGCTACCGGCTTGACAGTTTTGGTCTCATTTTGATTGGCTCATTTTATGTGTTCTTTTCGTAGGCTTGTTTGGATTATTTTGGGGGGAAGTTTTTGAGTTGCGACCATTCACCTACCCTCTGATCGCCATCTCGGTCTTTCAATAACTTATGTGAAATTTCCTCTTATCATTGAAGTCCCATTTGGTACATCAATAGTTCATAATTTGAGATGGCCAGATGGGTGGCCCGGCCCGTTTAACGAGCGGCACGGTCATTCAGGCACGTTCCTTTTAGGCCTGGCTAATAAGCGTGTCGTGTCGTCTTGCCATCGCGTATTAAGTCTTGATCCAAGCACGGCCCGGTGGCCTAACGGGTCGTCTTGCGTCTTTGCTCGATGGCCTCGCGGTAAACAGTCTAAACGGGCTTGCCCAGCTCGTTACCACAAAAAAATTCAAAAAATTAGAAAAATTGAAAAAAAATATAAGAAAAATTAGAAAATCGAAAAGTATGAATAAATACAAAAAAAATCAGAAAAAAGTTAGAATGGTTAGAGATTTTTTAAAAAATATATGTAAATTAAGAAAAAGCTAAAAATATAAAATAAATTCTAAAATAAGACAAATAATTGAAATTAAATAATAAACTTTATTGATGTTTGGCTACCTCGTTAAAAGCTTTGCCAAGAAAAAACTCAACACGAGAAAACCTTGATAAAGAAAAATAAAGTACAGCCAATAGCTTAGTGATACAGGAAAAAAATGAAGATTACAATTATTCTTCCTGATTATCTAGATAAAGATTTTTAAACGTTTTCGCCAGCTCAACATTTTCTGTAGTGCGTTGAGCTCATTGATCAGCTTGTTTCCAAATTTGTTGCTTGCGCGACCTAATGTCCTTCCGCAATCATCACCGTGCCACGCCGCCGCCCGGTGCCGCCCTGCCCGCAATTCCCACTGCGTTGCCTATACCAACTCCTGTGCAGCACCGCAAAACCTCCGAAGCCTTCACACTAGCTGTTCGAACTTCTCTACAGCAAATGTTTGGCTATAAATACCACTCCTAGGAGTACTTAGTGACGCACATCAGTACCCCCAACCATACTCCTCTAGCTTCGTAGCCAAATCGTCCCAATTTCTTCCCTTCCGCCATTACTCCACAAGGATCAAAAGCCCACAAAAAGATCTCAAGTTCTTCATTTGGATTTTCTCCGCCTTCGATCATCCTTCTTCTTCACGGTCGGCCGCTCGATGCCCCACTATTCCGGCCCTTCTCCAACTGAGATAGGTAAGCATCAAAGGTGAGACCTTTGTTTGGTGAGGATGACATTAGGGACCCATCTGTCATTCACCGTGCCTCACAGCCACGCCCTCTCACTGTCCCGGAGGCCCCACACGACAACCGGCCAGATTTAAATAAAACCGCGAAAATGAAAAGACACTTTCTTACTGATGAAAACGTATTTTGCTTTTGTGTATTATTCAGCCGAACCAACTTCATTTCTAAATAACTTTTGCATCTTTAATCCAAATAAGATAAAACAAATTTCTATATTCATCTAAAATCAAGTATCTTCAGATTATATAGAAATATTTGGAAAAAGATCAATGGGTAAATTTGAAATTCAAATTTAAAGAAAGTGATGAAAGATAGGCTATAAATATAAATGTTGCAAATGAACTGAGAATTGAACGAAATCAATTTTATTGGAATCCTTAGACTGCCAGCAACCCAAATATATAAAAATATTTAAATATCATTTTTTAATCATTTTATATTAAAAGTTGTTCTCAATATATTAAATGTTCAAGAATGCATAAATTGTGCAAAAGAAATCTAAAATGAACAAAGTTGATTTCTATATACTAGAATATGGTTGAGACTAGATATTCCAATTCCGCGAGCACAACTAAAAGCCTTGCAATGGTGGAGTATGGTGCATCGCATAGTGCCAAAAGAATCGCACAGGCATGTAGACAGGGTTCTAATTTACTCATTTTGGAATTTACGGAAAGAGAGGAATGCAAGAATTTTCAGCTACACAAATAGATCACTTCGTGAACTTCTGTCAAATCACCCAAGACGTAAATAACAAAAGAGCTGCACCACATCGACGATCACACAGCCGCATAATCGTACGTCCGCCGTGGTGTCGAGCTGGGCATGGGGGCTGACACCCCGCAAGGAATTTGAGAACCTGAAGATCAACCATATGAATATTCATGCTGATGGGATCAAGGCCATATGCAGGCTGCAAGGCAGGGAAGAGGAATTTAGATCAGCTCCGACAACTACAACAACAACAGGAAATCTCCAGCAGACATTCACAGTGAACATGGAGGAGACATCTCTTTGTTTTGTGATGGTCAACAGGGACCCTAGAATTTCAGTATCATGGTTTCTATTTTTCTCTCTGTCGTTTTAAGCTCCTCTTCCTTTTAAGAGGAGACCTAAGGTTGCAGTTTCTTCCGAGTTTTCTATATCTCTTAACTTGTTTCTCTGCTTTCTTTGTCCTGTCCTTATAATTTCTACCGAGAACCTTCCATGACTCGTCGTAAAAACTTCTATTTTTCTCTAGAACTCCTGCCTATATTTCAAAAAAAAAAAGAATGGCAGCATTGTGGTCGCTTCAAACTATTTATTCAAATGAATCAGCCCTGTTGTTACTGTCTCCATGTCCTTTGAGTCATGCGTATATAATATCTTTTACATAGATTAGACTCATAAATCCTGGTAGGAGTAGGGATGGCAATGGACCCCGATCCCCGTTTCCCCGCGTGGAATTCCCCTATTAGCGGACGGGGAGAGGGGAAATCTCTCTCCGCGAGGGGTTTACGAGGAAAATATTGCCCCCGTCAGGGATCGCGGGGACGGGGAAGTTCCACCGTTCCCCGTTCCCGTCCCCGTGTTATCACTAATAGGTGGAAGTAAATGATCATTTTCAAAAGAAAAAATATATATATGAGATTATTATTAATAAATATGCTAAATATGAATTACTCTAGTGATTCAGTCACACTTCAACCACACATGCACCATTACTCTAGTGATTCATTCATGTAGTATATGATCTTTTATAGCATTTTTGGGGATTAGTCCCCGTCGGGGCCCCGCAAACCTGTCGGGGATCGGGGACGGGGGAGAATTAAGCCCCGTGTACGAGGACGGGGACTGGGGCGGAGAAATTTTGCTTATCGAGGATCGGAGATGGGAGGACGCTCCTCGCAGGGATTTTCCCGTTGCCATCCCTAGGTAGGAGTATCGAATTGTCCTATCTAACGTCTTGATAGGAATAAATGAAGTTGTGACGATTCTTGCGCGTTCTATGTCTGTAACTTGAGAAGGAATTTGTTGATTACTGACAAGATCATCCTCAATTGACAAAATGAAGATTCTTGTACCCTTTTCAAAATGAGCTTATAAGAAAATAACAAGTCTATTTTTCAACCTTGAATTTTCGCTCGAGTTCGAAAAACAACCCTGAACTAGTTATGAGCTCTGGCATTTATTAAAGAAGGGGCTACAAATACACGCCACACACCCATACACGCGCTCGAATGCGAGTGGCGAGGCTCCCACACTGACCCTTAGCCAACCGAGCTAGCAGGCTCGATGCTCACAACCGTGAACCGTAAAACTGTTTGGGACACAATATGAACTATCAACCACGCTACCCTAGTTTTGGGCTGACTCAAACGCCATCCTTGTTGTCAAATGAAGCCACGTCATTTTCTTTTTCTCTTCCTCTTGCATTTTCTTCTCTCCCTTCTTCATCGTCCTGTCCTCCTACACTACACCGCCGCTTGCTCGCCCTCTACCCGCCGCCACTCCTCGACTTCATCGCATCCACTAGATTCCACTCTACCGACCAGTGCTACCCCTCCGCACTCGCCACCCATGTGCTCACCCGCGCCGCCGACTTCGATTTCTCATTCCTCTCCTGCCCTATCCGCTGGTTCGTTGGCGAAATCCACGATGGTGATGCCGCGTGCCCTAAACACCGCCATCGGACATTGATCGTCGCTGCCTTTAGTCCGTACTGCCAGATCGTGTCGCCCTACTATTTTCATTTGGTTGAGACATAATGCAAGGTATAAAGGAGCTAGATTTTCATGCACAGATCTCAAGGAGACACATGTACGTTGTATATAGCATGTGTATCCACACATATGCTGAGAAAATCCATGTTTTATATATATATATATATATATAGTATAATTACTTGGGACACCATGGTGCCTAGACACCATGATCTAAAAGGGATATTTTTTCTATGTATTTTCATGCGAAATTTTTTGAAATTTTTAGGATGCTAAGTTTAACCAGTTTACTAACTAGTTCAAACAAGTTTGAACCGAAATTCAAACTATAGTTTCCCTTTTTGATGATAGTTTGGTTGTAGGTATGTGCTGATTTTATATATAAATCAGCAAAGTATGTGATCCAAACTCGTTCAAAATTTTTGAATTTGAGTATATTTTTTCAAAGGTGTGTGTTTCATTTGAATTGTTATAGATGGGTATATACTTTAAAACTGAAATTTTTGAAAATTATACTCGAATATGGCTTGAATTAGCGTATTTGAAATCATGGTGCCCAGGCACCATGGTGTCCCATTTCGACTTCCTATATATATATATATATATATATTTGCGCGTGCCTACTTCTGCTATCTTTTTTTTCTCGAGAACCTGCAGGAGATCTACGTATCTTCATATTAAGATAGAAAGAAATAACAACGAGGCAGACAACAAAGAACAAAAAGGATAAAACAACAAAAACAAAGGACTGACAACCAACACCACCAATTGCATTCCAAAACAACTTTTTCAAGTAGCCAGCCCCAGCAGTGCTCCACCTATCACAATCCTCCTTGATTTCCTTCGTAATCTGCGAAATATGCAGCTAAAATTTGCTCCTGACTGTTTGCAATGCTGCACAGGGCGTGAGCGGCCAACTGATGGTGAAGGCTCCGAAGCGCACGCCGGCGATGTAGGCTGGCGCGCGAGGCGGGAAGAGCAGCGCGTGAGATCATGGTGTGAAAGATCGATGATATATCGTAGGCAGCTTACCACTTGGCCATTGCTGCGAGTGATTGTGGGCTCTGAAGACGATTGTTTGATCTTGTGCTATTCTGTGTTGTGAATGCATATGTATGTGTGTGTGCCACCCTGAACTTGGGATCCTATTAGTCTCAAGTCCCCTACCATGGGCAGCCTAAGTTAGGACGAACTCCTGGGATAGGATGCTAATTTTTTTTGCAGATGATGATACTAACTGTGTTGGAAAATTAGGTATATTAATGATGAATCTATTCCGAAAACAAGATATGACAATAATTGAAGCTAGAACAGATGAAACAAATAGACTAGACAGGAGCAACATGCCAATTGCAATGTCTATCTCATCCATATTATTAGATAAACAGAATATAGATGGGATTTGTCTGCATTACCGAGATGACACGAAGACGTGGCGGAACCCGGTAGCAGATGCCGATGAAGATCAGAAGGCGATGCAGATGAAGCTGACCGTCGATGAAGAAACCAGCGAGCAGTCGCGTGAAGACGCTTCCCAAAAACGTGATTCGCCCTCTCCCGGTGCAGGATCTCAAGGGCGGACGTTCCGGAGACCTGCTCTCCCAACAGTCGGTGCACGCCGGCGGAGGGATGAGGAAGACGGAAGCAGCGCAATACTTCGGGAAGGCAAAAGATTCGAGAGGTATTGATCGATCTACGCTACGCGTATATATAATGAGAGGGATCGTGGAGCACGTTACGATTGATTACGGATACGCGTCCCAATCCGTTCCACGATTTGAGTCGATTCACGGATTCTGCGTCAAATCCGTTCCACGACTTGAGTCGATTCACGGATTCTGCGTGCGATTAATTCCGCTGGCGTAAGCGTGTTAACCACTTAGTCCCACGCGCAAAAATCGCAAAGAGAATGCGCTGTGCAAGCCATCGGACCGATTTATTGCACCATTCACGCGCATGTCGCGTACGCGCCGCCTGGCCTGACGAGGCGAGGCGAGGCGAGGCGTGGCGTGGCGTGGCGAGGCGAGGCGAGGCGAGCGAGCGCGCGTGTGTTCTCTCTTTTCTCCTTCTCATGCTCAAGCATGGTGGAAGAAGCTTCCCTTATAAGGTAGTCTTCATCCACCTCCACTAGTAATATGGGACTATTGCATTTTCACCTCTCTTCTACCTAATGGGCCTTTGGGATTTTCCATGAATTATTTCTGAATTATTTGGGCCTAGCCCATGTAATTCTAACAATCCCTCACCAGATCCCAGAGGTCCCATAGGTCTTTACTGCTTCCAAAATCTTGCTTTTATACCACTTTGGTGACAATGGACTATGCCTTGAATTGCACCTGGACTTCAAGCTACATTTGTCTACAACTTGAACAATGGACTAGCCTTGAATTGCAAGTTTTGTGCAGACAAGTTTCACTTAAAGCCCTCACTGATACTGGGCTGCCGACAGTCTACCCCTCGGGTGGAGCGTATAAGTCATACTCCTTGGCCTCTTCATGAGTTTCTTAGAGAGTACCCACGTCTCATGAACTGCGACCAACAGTCGGACTCATATAGGTGTGTTCTTTCAAGAATGCTCTGCGGGACAGCATATTTGTTAGTGTAGAAACCAACAGAACACATTAAGACCGTAGTCAACCTGCCACACAATTTTTAAGAGTGCAACATCTTTTCACGGAGTGGGATATAGAATGCACTCTTCTTCAGTTAATCCAACAGCTTGTTATTACCCAAATACTAATTCACGGGATCTCCGATCACATAGCTTGGGTTACCACTGTGATTAACTACTTGGTAGGTCTCATTCCCATCTCCCTCGATGCACTATCTACCACATTTCGTGATAGACCCTTTGTAAACGGATCTGCCAGATTTTTAGCGGTTTGGATGTAATCCAAAGCTATCACTCCGGAGTTTCTCAATTTTCTGACAGATTTCAACCGTCTTTTTATGTGTCTTGAGGACTTCATATTATCCTTCGCACTGTTCACTTTCACGATAACCGTTTGATTATCACATTTCATAAGGATAGCCGGTATCGGTTTTTCAACTACCGGTAAATCCATCAAGAGCTCACGAAGCCATTCTGCTTCAACTGTTACTGTATCCAATGCTGTGAGTTCTGCTTCCATGGTTGACCTCGTTAATATGGTCTGTTTGCAAGACCTCCATGAGACAGCAGCACCACCAAGAGTAAATACATATCCACTCGTGGCCTTGAGCTCATCAGCATCAGATATCCAATTAGAATCACTATATCCCTCAAGTACACTAGGATACCCAGTATAGTGAATTCCATAACTCATAGTACCTCTCAGATAACGCATTACTCTCTCAAGAGCACGTCAATGATCATCACCCGGATTGGACACAAATCGGCTCAATTTGCTTACAGCAAAAGAGATATCAGGCCTTGTAGCGCTAGCTAGATACATTAGTGAACCAATAATCTGAGAGTATCTCAGTTGATCCCTAGTAATTCTTCGGTTCTTCCGAAGTATTAGACTAGCATCATAAGGTGTTGGAGAAGGCTTACTGTCCATATAGCCAAAACGACTTAAGACCTTTTCCACATAATGAGATTGCACAAGTGTAATCCCATCCCCACCTTTGATCAACTTGATGTTCAGAATTACATCAGCTTCTCCCAGATCCTTCATTTCAAAGTTTTGGGACAAAAACATCTTGACCTCATTAACCACATCAAGATTTGTTCTAAATATTAGAATATCATCCACATACAAGCATAGAATAACTCCCTCACCCCCACTATAGCGGTAATATACACATCTATCAGCTTCGTTTACAGCAAAACCTTCAGATGTTAAAGTTCTATCGAACTTCTCATGCTATTGTTTGGGTGCTTGCTTAAGGCCATACAAAGATTTCAGCAACTTACACACTTTGTTCTCTTGACCATTTACTACAAATCCATCGGGCTGTTCCATATAAATTTCCTCATCTAATTCTCCATTAAGGAAAGCTGTCTTAACATCCATTTGATGAACGAGAAGACCATTAGAGGCAGCCAAGGACAGTAGTACATGTATTGTGGTCAATCTAGCAACAGGTGAATAAGTATCAAAGAAATCATCGCCTTCTTTTGGGTGTAACCCTTGGCCTGGCCGGGCCTTGTACTTTTCAATAGTACCGTCGGGCCTAAGCTTCTTTTGAACACCCATTTGCATCCAACGGTTTACAACCATAAGGACGATCTGTGATTTCCCAAGTTACGTTAGCGAGAATGGAATCCATTTCACTACGGACTGCATCCTTCCAGTAGTCTGCATCAGGAGATACATATGCTTCTGAAATGGTCTTGGGAACGTCATCCACAAGGTACACAGTGAAATCATCATCAAAGGATTTTGCGGTCCTTTGTCTCTTGCTCCTTCTAGGAGCACTACTGTCATCCTCCTCACGAGTTTGTTCATGTGTTTGTTCAAAAAACTCAACTGGTATGGCAGGTTCAGGAGTTGTATCACAAGCCTGACTCAGAATGCTATGCATATCCTTCATAAAAAATATATTCTCAAAAAATGTTGCATCTCGAGACTCTGCTGCAATGAGCATATCCCAGAAAGACACAATCAACAGTTTTATGTCCAAGTTTGCGCTTTTTTATTATCGACACATTGACTTTCGCCAAGCACCCCCAAGTGCGCAAGTAAGATAGTGATGGTTTTCTTCCTTCCCATCCCTCATATGGAGTTACCTCACTATTCTTAGTGGGAACTCTGTTTAGGACATGAATCGAGGTCAACAAGGCCTCCTCCCACCATGCCTTAGATAATCCCGCAGTGTCCAACATGGCATTAACCAAGTCAGTCAGGGTGCGGTTCTTCCTTTCGGCAACCCCGTTGGATTCGGGCGAATAGGGAGGCGTCCTCTCATGGATGATACCATGCTCTGCACAGTATTGGGAGAAATCATTTGAGAAATACTCTCCACCACGATCCGACCTAACTCTTTTGATTTTCCTTTCTCGTTGATTTTAAACTTCTGACTTATAGATTTTGAAGTAGTCTAAAGCCTCATCTTTTGTTTTTAAGAGATACACATAGCAAAATCTAGTCGCATCATCAATTAAAGTC
This sequence comes from Otatea glauca, assembly GCA_036346275.1. NCBI lineage: Eukaryota > Viridiplantae > Streptophyta > Magnoliopsida > Poales > Poaceae > Otatea > Otatea glauca. Next base: position 61,876,009 of record CM070721.1, read on the forward strand.
ATGAAGTATCTTTTTCCACCCTTCGTCAACACACCATTCATCTCACAGAGATCTGAATGTATGAGTTCTAATGGTGCCAAGTTTCTTTCCTCAGCTGCCTTGTGAAGCTTGCGAGGTTGCTTAGATTGCACACAACTTTGGCACTTAGAACCTTTGACAATGGAAAATTTCGGAATTAATTTCATACTGGAAAGCCGAGACATAGAACCAAAATTAAGATGGCATAGTCGTGAGTGCAAACACTTGCCTCACTACCAATAACACTGTCACAAAGATGATTCACAAATTTATTGCAGACGTTCTCAAGGGAAAAGCGGAACAAGCCTCCGCTGTCATAGCCTTTACCAATAAATAGTCCATACTTTGATATGACTACTTTATTCGACTCAAATACCAACTTATACCCATCTCTACAGAGAAGGGAACCACTAACGAGATTCTTGTTGATTGAAGGGACATACTGCACGTTCTTTAGCCGCACGATCTTTCCCGAAGTAAGCTTCAGATCTACCGTGCCAACACCAAGAACAGAAGCATGTGACCCATTCCCCATCAACACGGAGGAACCCCGAGCAACCTGGTAAGAAGAAAACAATGATTCATCAGCACAAACATGAATATTAGCCCCAGTATCAATCCACCAATCGGTAGAATGACTAGCCGAAAGAACAGTGAGTAAATTACCATACCCAGGTGTCTCCTTCTCGGCATTGCCAATAGTCACATTGACAGATTTGGACTTCTGTCCCTGCTGATCCTTTCCTCGTTTGCGGCTTGGACATTTCTTTGCCCAATGTCCAATCTCACCACACACGAAGCAAGGCTTGTCATTCTGCTGTTTCTTCTTTTTAAAGTTAGTAGTCTGAACAGCTTTTCCCTTTGACTTGAACTTACCAGAACCAGCACGCTGCACAAAATTGGCACTGATTTGTCCCTCAACCACCTTTGGGTGCACATCCTTCGCCCGAGCTTTCTCCTCAACATCAAGAGACGCAACCAGACTCTCAACAGAGATTTCTTGCCTCTTGTGTTTTAGAGATGTGGCAAAATTCCTCCATGAGAGAGGTAATTTGGCAATAATGCCACCAGCCACAAACTTGTCGAGTAATGTGCACTTGAGGTGATCAAGTTCCCTCGCAATGAACTGTATCTCGTGAGCTTGTTCAACCACAGAACGGCTATCAACTATTTTGTAGTCATGATATTGCTCCATAACATACAATTCACTGCCAGCATCCGAGGCACTGAATTTATTTTCGAGTGCCTCCCACAGCTCCTTTGCATCCGACATGTGCATATACACGTCGCAAAGGCGGTCTGAAAGAACGCTAAGAACGCATCCTACAAAAATTGTGGTGGCATCCTTGAACTCCTTTTCCGCTTTCGGCGATAAGGGTTCCTTCAGGTTTGCCAGCCGCAACCCAGTAGACGTTCATAGCCGTGAGCCACAGAGTGGCTCGAGTCTGCCATCTCTTAAAGTGAACATCAGCAAATTTATCCGGTTTCATTGCCTCAGCAAAACCAGCCGCTTTAATCATATTCACCATGAAAAGCCTATCACGTTTTTGGATTGTTGGAAAATTAGGCATATTAATGATGAACTATTCCGAAAACAAGATATGACAATAATTGAAGCTAAAACAGATGAAACAAATAGACTAGACAGGAGCAACATGCCAATTGCAATGTCTATCTCATCCATATTATTAGATAAACAGAATATAGATGGGATTTGTCTGCGTTACCGAGATGACACGAAGACGTGGCGGAACCCGGTAGCAGATGCCGATGAAGATCAGAAGGCGATGCAGATGAAGCTGACCGTCGATGAAGAAACCAATGAGCGATCGCGTGAAGACGCTTCCAAAAGCGTGATTCGCCTCTCCGGTGCAGGATCTCAAGGCGGGACGTTCGAGACCTCGCTCTCCCAGCGATCGGTGCACGCCGGCGGAGGGATGAGGAAGAAGCGTATGATGCCGGAAGGCAAAAGATTCGAGAGGTATTGATCTGATCTCTGTTCTGCGTATATATAACAGAGAGGATTGTGGAGCACGTTACGATTCGGTTACGGATATCGCGTCCAATCCGTTCCACGATTTGAGTCGGTTACGGATTCTGTGTCAAATCCGTTCCACGACTTGAGTCGGTTACGGATTCTGCGTGCAGTTAATTCCGCACAACGTAAACGTGTTAACCACTTAGTCCTATGCTGCAAAAACTGCAAAAGAGAACTGCGCCTGTGCAAGCCATCGGACCCGATTTCGCTGCACCATTCACGCGCATGTCGCGTACGCGCGCCACCTGGCGAGGCGAGGCGAGCGAGCGCGCGTATGTTCTCTCTTTTCTCCTTCATGCTTAAGCATGGTGGAAGAAGCTTTCCTTATAAGGTGGTCTTCATCCACCTCCACTAGCAATATGAGACTATTGCATTTTCACCTCTCTTCTACCTAATAGGCCTTTGGGATTTTCTATGAATTATTTCTGAATTATTTGAGCCTAGCCCATGTAATTCTAACAAACTGTTCCTTTTTCACCATCCACATGCCCACCAATACATGAGTTACATGTGGGTCATCGCCTCTTTATTAATGTTATTTCATTTCACGAATTTTGGGCAAACAAAATTCATCAAGGACGAGCATCGCTTTATTGATCTGTTGCATGAACTTGATGATGGGTGTACATATAATATCCTTATTCACCCTTGCATACAAGAGCTCGCTGGCACATTTCAGCTGTTTTTCTTTCTATCCGCAACAACATGCTGAGGTACCGTTGCAATAACTACGTTGCCCGTTATATCCATTGCCTCCGCAGTACGCTTGGCACGGATCGGATTTGCAGTTTCGCCAACTAAAACATGAAGGCACACCAAGATCCACACCATCCCCAGCTCCTACGCACAATGAAGCACGGTAGCCATAAATCATTTAACATGTTACACACAAATCACTTTGCTACAAACGTATGTGTGGGTTAAATTGAAATTACACTACAAAAGCGTATACAAAGATAACAGGAATTGAATGGATCTAGATAAAGAATGGATATACCAATATGCCTACCTGCTGCATGATAGGATAAGAAAATGGAAGACATAACCACCACAACTGCTAGGCACAGAACCAGCCCTTTGGTATCCTTGATAAGCGCCATGTGGAGAAGCTAGCTATTTTGTTTCTTCTGCTGTTGTTCTGATGGATAATTTGTTACCGTACTAATGCTCCATTTTATGGTGTTCTATAGTTAAGATTGATTCTTCCATTTTTATTCCATCTTAATTACATTAATGCTTTCTCCCCTTTCCGTACATATACTAGCTGGAATTGATTAATATTTTTATGGCGTTTATATAAAGACACGAGCAAATCTATTGGATTATCCGTGGCGGTTCATGGATATAGCCGCCACAGATAATGTTATCAGTGGCGGTTCTAGATAACAACCGCCACTAATAATATTGCCTATAAATAGGTGGTCAGTAGCAGCACTGGTCTTCTTCCTCCCGAGAGCAAACCAAAACTTCTAAATTTCAGATTTCGTTTTCTCCAATTCTTGTGCTTGTACTTCCTCTAGTTGTTCCTTGGTGAGTTATTTTTTCTCCTCTCTTGATTTGTGTTAATCTTGTTGCAATTTAATTTTTAAACCTAGTTTAATTAAAGTTTATATGTAGATGAGATGAAAAGTTTAGATTTTGTTTATTTTTATTTACCTACCATTTTGTAGTTGATGAATTTATTTCCTAGCTAGGTTCATTAGATGATGTTGTGTTCCTTTTACAGATGATGAATTATGATCAAGCATATATTTAATATTAATTGCATTTTAAGTTAATTTGGTACATGATGAATTTATTATATAGCTCCTTTAGATGATAAGTAATTAGATTAGTTTTTTAATTACTATTAATTTGGTTCCATTAGTGTGGACATATAATAAATTTATTTAATTAAGATTATTGGGTATTAATATAAATGAAATTTTAGTTAATTTGGTAGGTGGGTGCTCATCATTTTTAGATGATGAATTTATTATCTAGCTCCTTTAGATGATAAGTAATTAGATTAGTTTTTTAATTACTATTAATTTGGTTCCATTAGTGTACGGACATATACATCTTGCATATATTAAATTTATTTATTTAAGATTATTGGATATTAATATACATGAAATTTTAGTTAATTTGGTAGGTGGGTGCTCATCATTTTAGATGATGAATTTATTATCTAGCTTCTTTCTGAGGATAAGTATTGATTAGTTTTTTAATTACTATTAATTTGGTTCCATTAGTGTGGACATATAATAAATTTATTTAATGAAGATTATTGGGTATTAATATAAATGAAATTTTAGTTAATTTGGTAGGTGGGTACTCATCATTTTTAGATGATGAATTTATTATCTAGCTCCTTTAGATGATAAGTAATTAGATTAGTTTTTTAATTACTATTAATTTGGTTCCATTAGTGTACGGACATATACATCTTGCATATATTAAATTTATTTATTTAAGATTATTGGATATTAATATACATGAAATTTTAGTTAATTTGGTAGGTGGGTGCTCATCATTTTTAGATGATAAACTTATTATCTAGCTTCTTTACAGGATAAGTATTCAGATTAGTTTTTTAATTACTATTAATTTGGTTCCATTAGTGTGGACATATAATAAATTTATTTAATTAAGATTATTGGGTATTAATATAAATGAAATTTTAGTTAATTTGGTAGGTGGGTGCTCATCATTTTTAGATGATGAATTTATTATCTAGCTCCTTTAGATGATAAGTAATTAGATTAGTTTTTAATTACTATTAATTTGGTTCCATTAGTGTACGGACATATACATCTTGCATATATTAAATTTATTTATTTAAGATTATTGGATATTAATATACATGAAATTTTAGTTAATTTGGTAGGTGGGTGCTCATCATTCTTAGATGATGAATTTATTATCTAGCTTCTTTACAGGATAAGTATTCAGATTAGTTTTTTAGTTACTATTAATTTGGTTCCATTAGTGTACAGACATATACATCTTGCATATATTTAATTTATTTATTTAAGATTATTGGATATATACATGAAATTTTAGTTAATTTGGTAGGTGGGTGCTCATCATTTTTAGATGATGAATTTATTATCTAGCTCCTTTAGATGATAAGTAATTAGATTAGTTTTTTAATCAAATTTTAAATGTTAATTAATTTTAGATGGACCGGAGATGAATGTACAATGCGAACCGTTACAGCCGAGATTACATCGACGGGGTATCTGCTTTTCTAAGAGCCGCTGAGGAGAACAAGTTGCACAAGAAGACGGAGTACATACATTGTCCATGCATTGATTGCAAAAATGAGAAAATGTTTTCAGACAAAGAGCACATCCACTTGCACTTGATTCGAAGGGGTTTTGTACTTGGCTATACACGTTGGACAAGTCACAGTGAAGAGGAAAACATACATGAAGGTGATAACGTATTGGATGATGGAGAAGGCATTATGGCAGCTGACATTGGTTATGGATCTGATGAGGATAGATTGGACATTGATGACGATAATAATCTTGCTCAGATGTTGCGTGATGCAGAAGGGAACTATACTAGTCAGAGAGAGTTTAATCAATTCAAAGGTTTGTTGGACGACTCGGACACACCTTTGTTCCCAGGTAGCAAGGAGGAATACACAAAGTTGCACACAGTGCTTTCACTTCTAAAATTGAAGGCAAGTAATGGTTGGTCCGATAAAAGTTTCACAGCGCTATTACATCTCTTAGCGGACATGCTTCCAGATGGAAACGTATTGCCGATAACCACTTATTTAGCTAAGAAGGTTGTATGTCCATTGGGATTGGAAGTAGAAAGAATACATGCATGTTCAAACGATTGTATACTCTATAGCAAAGAGTATACAGACATGCATGTATGTCCGGTGTGGAAATCATCGCGATACAAGCGTAAAGGCCATGACAGCAAGGGCACCGTGGTGAAGAAAGGAGCTCCCGCTAAAGTGGTGTGGTATTTACCAGTAATACCTCGGTTGAAGCGTTTATTTGGAAACAAAAAGCATGCCCAATTGATGCGATGGCACTCAAAAGAGCGTAAAAGGGATGGAAAGCTGAGACACCCTGCTGATTCTGCCCAGTGGAGAACCATCGATGGGCTCTTTAGGAAGGACTTCGGGAATGAACTGAGGAATATAAGGTTTGGGTTGAGTACAGATGGAATGAATCCTTTCGGTAACATGAGTAGTATTCATAGCACTTGGTCCGTGACTCTCTGTATCTACAACCTTCCTCCTTGGTTGTGTATGAAACGAAAGTACATTATGATGTCGCTGCTTATCCAAGGGCCGAGACAACCTTGCAATGATATTGATGTATACCTACAACCATTGGTGGAAGATCTTGTGATACTGTGGAACGAAGGTGTACAGGTATGGGATGAGTACAAGCGAGTACTTCACCCTACGCGCATTGTTGTTTTGCACCATCAATGATTTCCCTGCCCTTGGTGACCTATCCGGTCGTACTGTAAAAGGGGCCAAAGCATGCCCCCATTGCATGGATGAAACCGCTAGTGTGTGGCTCAATAACTCGAGGAAAACTGTGTACATGCATTACCACAGGTTCCTTCGCAGGAATCACCCCTACCGCAATATGAAGAAACAATTCGACGGGACAAAAGAGGATGGTATAGCTCCAAGGCCTCCTCGTGGGGAAGAGGTATATGATATGGTTAAGGATATTAATGTTGTACTTGGAAAGGGAGAGAGTAATAATAAATCGAGGTCTTGTACTGAGAAGACCACGTGGAAGAAGAGATCGATATTTTGGAACTTGCCCTATTGGAATGACTTAGAAGTTCAACACTGCATAGACGTCATGCACGTAGAGAAAAATGTATGTGACAGCTTGATTGGTCTTTTGCTGAATATTCCTAGCAAAACTAAGGACGGACTGAAGGCACGAAGGGACCTGGAAGATATGAAAATCAGAGCGGAGCTACATCCTCGAGACAACGGGAAAGGCCGACTTTACCTTCCCCCAGCTTGCTACACTCTATCCAAGAAAGAGAGAACAGACCTCTGTAAATGCTTGCATGGTGTGAAAGTTCCGTCCTACACTCATAAGCATCAAGAAACTGGTCTCGATGAAAGATTTGAAGCTAACTGGTATGAAGTCTCATGATTGTCATGTGATGATGACACAAATGCTTTCTATTGCAATTAGAGGTATTTTGCCTGAAAAGGTCCGAGAGGCAATCATGAGGTTGTGTTTCTTCTTCAACACGATTTCACAGAAGGTCATCGATCCCATCGGACTTTCTGAACTGCAGAATGATGTGGTGAGGACACTATGCCAGCTAGAGATGTATTTCCCTCCATCATTTTTCGATATAATGGTTCATCTCACTGTTCACCTTGTGAATGAGATAAATGTATGTGGTCCCGTATTCCTGCATCAGATGTACCCGTTTGAAAGGTACATGGGTATTCTGAAGAAGTATGTACGCAATCGATCTCGGCCGGAGGGCTGCATTGTGGAAGGTTATGCAATTGAGGAGGTTATCGAGTTTTGCGTGGATTACATAGAGGGGGTGGAATGGGTAGGAGTGACTGTATCTCGCCATGAGGGTAGGCTAGCTGGGAAAGGGACGATTGGAAGGAAATCAACAAATTCTTACGATCATGGATTGTTCGAAAAAGCTCATTTCACAATTTTGCAACAGTCAGTTGAGGTGTCCTCATATATGGACATGCATAAGGATAAGCTACGAGAGGAAAATCGTGGACGATCAGAGGCTTAGGTAACAAAAGAGCATAACCGTTTGTTCAATCATTGGTTCAAAGAGCATATGACTTAGAAAGAAACGAGTGTTATGTTGAGGTGATTGGCAAAAGGGCCATCAGGTACAATCTTGACATGTCAAGGATACGACATAAATGGATATACCTTTTACACGAGATCTCAGGATAGCAAAAGCACTTACCAAAATAGTGGTGTCTGCATAGATGCCTATGACAACACAGGCAGTAAGAAGAGTAGCTTCTATGGGTTCATAGAAGAGATTTGGGAGCTCGACTATTGTATTTTTAAGATCCCGATGTTTCGGTGTCATTGGATACAACTCTCAAAGGGTGTCAAGGTGGACAAGTACGGCTTCACTACTTTGGACATCGAACATGTCGGATACAGAGACGAACCATTCGTACTTGCGAAGCAAGTAGCACAAGTCTTCTATGTAATCGATCCAGCAGATAAGGAGCGCCATGTAGTTCTTCAGGGAAAAAGAAGGATCGTCGGAGTTGAGAATATTGTGGATGAGGATGAGTACAACCAGTTTGACGAGTTGCCTCCTTACGTAGATGGCAACATCAGGCTCGAGGAAGAAACCACTCAGGAAGCTACCTATCATCGCGACGATCATGAAGAAGGGCAAATTGTGAAAGAAAATAATTAGCTATATACGAGTAATGGCAATGTGATGTAAACAATATGCATTTGTATGGAGTAATGGAAATGTGGTGTTATGCATTTGTGTGGAGTAATGGAAATGTGGTCATTAATATATTAGGATTATATTGGGTCATTAATATATTAGGATTAAATATGGTCATTACTATATTAGGATTATATAGGGTATACAATATTTAGCAGGATTATATAGGGTATATAATATTTATTAGGATTATATAAGGTCATTAATATATTAGGATTATGTAGGGTATATTACTGTATTTGAATTAAATATGGTCATTACTATATTAGGATTATATAGGGTATATAATATTTAGCAGGATTATATAGGGTATATAATATTTATTAGGATTATATAAGGTCATTAATATATTAGGATTATGTAGGGTATATTATCTGTGGCGGTTAGTATAAAGAACCGCCACAGATAATATATGTATCAGTGGCGGTTCTTGTGAAGAACCACCACAGATAAGTGTATTAGTGGTGGTTCGTATAAAGAACCGCCACAGATAAGTTATATATCAGTGGCGGTTCTTAATAATAACAGTCACAGATAAGGGTATCAGTGGCGGTTCGTATAAAGAACCCCCACAGATAGTATCAGTGGCGGTTCTTGTTAAGAACCGCCACGGATAACCCACATATAAAAGTCGATACAGCAGTCACTCTTCTCACCGTTGCCCTAAACCCTAAACTCCCGCCGCTTTAGTCTTCTCACCGAGCCCGACGCCGCCACGGTCGCCGCCCGGCGCCGCCGACGCCGCGCCCTCGATCGACGATTCGCGCCTCGACCACGCGCCCACGCGCCTCGACCGACGAGCCCGACGCCCGACGCCGCCCGACACCGCCCCGACGCCGCCCGACGCCGCGTGAGCTCCTGCCCATTCGGTTTGCTTAACATTGAATCTTCTATCAGATTAATTCTGCATAACTACATGTTCTACATATGCTTTTTTAGGTTGATCTTGGAGCTAGGGCCAATTGTAGTTTATATAGGAATCTAAGGTTTTGTCTATTGTAGTATATTCTCATACGGTGTAAAGCAAACATAAAAGTAACTTAAAAGGTTGTTAGCAGAAATAAAGAAAAGAGTTAAAATTTATTATTATTCTTTCTAGTGCCAGCTGCACTAAATTCAGAAAAATGAGATAAATGTAATTTATAATTCATTGCTTTTTTATTCTCAGATCATAGGAATCTATTTATATACAGGTCATATAAGTATTAGTTTTCTTGAGTTAAATTAGGGTATCTATAAGTTCTCCACAAACTAGCTATGTTAGAGAAAATGCCCAAACAAAGATAAATCTTTTGTCTTGTGCACAAACACAGATAAATCTTAGCATCTAAAATGCTAGTTGAAGAAAATGGACTAATGTGAATCGACTAATGCTCGTTGCAGAAAATGGAGGTCATTTGGGACCAAGGCACTAAAACTCTAGTAATATGCAACTACTTCCAAGCACTGGTGTGAAGAAGTCATTGTTTAGACTTTAGATCCATCATATATACCTTCATATGGTTTAGGCAATAGGCATCCATTCAGCATGAGAACTTATCATATATTCCTAGAATGTTAAGCTAAAGACATCGTAGGTTCAGTTCCTGAGTTACGTACTCTTTTCATTTACTGTCTTATGGGTACAATGATTCACTTGCCAGTCTTATGGATACAATGATTCACTTGTCATGTGGAATGGGCTTTGCACATATAGATAATCTTAAACATCGAGAACTCCATGTGATCTGGTGGCAGCCACCTGCATTTCTTGTATTGAATACTAGTCATACGCTTTGATATTGTGTACCTGCATTTCTTGTATTGTGTACCGCATTTCCATGTGATCATTGGCGACTTCATGATTATGCTTTTGCACAGTGACATATAAGATTTAGTTATTAAAGAGCTAGAGCAAAAAGTTGTTTGTTTTTTTACTTAATAAATCAATTTTTTTTTCACAAAATTGTGCACTCATGTTCTCCTCAATTCCATCTAAATGTGATAGGACTCTGAGCCTCATCTAAGCATCACAGAATTGTTGCGGACACACTTACAAATTTTCTGATACTCTGATCAATAGTCCTGGCCTACATAGTAGTACACATTGTGTGAAAGCCACACCAGTTTGTATATACAGGATGTATGTGTTCATCACAAAATGCATATAAGATGGATATGCAGAAACAATTGGTTGATTTAAAACATGTTACAGCTTGTATATACATGATGTAGCAATGAAGTCCCGCTTAATTTTCTCGCACACGTGGCAAACAATCTCCTCCCATTTCCATCCTGCAAGCAAAACTAAAAATTTGGGAATATTTCTTTACAAGGGAAGAAAAAGAAAACAAACTAGGAGATATATTCTAGACTCTAGCACACGGATGAGCGATGGAATGAACAAAGAAAACAAAAGTAGCCAACAAAAGATAAGTTTTTCTATTGAATGCCCAATTTCTCGATTACTTTCATTTCTAGTTTTGAGTTAAACTTCCGCACTTAACCCAAATGACCGCCAAATTCTAATGGTTCCATACTTTACCTCTTTCATTCGCACATCCAAGGTCGATATGGAGGAGCAATCCACCGAGCAGAGCAGAGCCCTAGCCCTAGCAGTTCCTCAACCTCCACCCAACCACCATTATTCTTTGCCGATCTTGACATACCCATGGCAAGACCTCGTGGCCGAGGAAGAAATAAGAAGCTGAAGGCCTGTATACCATCTCGGAGGTCTCGGAAGTCGGGGCCCCTATTGCACCGCCAAAGTTCGTAGCAAAGTGCGAACAACTGCGGATATATCGCAAGGAGAGAGTGCCAATCACCTTTTTGGATTGGCACAAAGTGCCCGATACCATCAAAACGGATCTATGGACGGAACTCAAACAAACCTTCGAATTCCCCGAAGAAGATGAACACCGCGTGCGTCGGGATGCGTTGATGACCATGGATGCGGCATAGAGGAACTTCAAGGCCAGGCTGAATACTACTTATGTGAAGAAAAACCGATCGGCCATCGGGGACTACCCAAACTTAGAACTATATTGGGATGATTTCGTGTCGATGAAGCAAAGTGAAGCAGCAAAGAAGTCCAGCGAGGACCACATAAACATCGGAAGGAGGAACATCCATCCACACAGACTTGGTACGGGTGGGTACGCTGGTAAAATCCCTCAATGGGAGAGGCAGGAAGCAGAATCACTACAGTCGACTGGTACAAGTCAATTGGCCGGACTACCAGACCGAGTCAAGCACTACGTGCTAGCGAGGGCAAGTGTCACGTCTGGTGGGGGCTTATCCTTCAGAAATAGCGATGACGAAGCAATGTCGCAAAGGGTCCAGGAGCTGTACGTCGAGTCTTCCCAAGGAACATTCCACCCAGATAGGGAGAGCGATTTAACTAACACGTGCCACGGGAAACAAGGAGCATCCTGAGACGGACACGAGGTGTCGGGATTAAGGTTCCTGGAAGGCAGATTCTCGAGCACCTTCACACTTACAAGAGTCGAAGAGAGCTAGAGAAGCGTTTGCGAAATAGAAATGATGAAGGAAAAGATGCTTGAGAATTACAAGGCACAATAGAATAACAAGTACAACGATAAGTACAACAAGCCATGAGCGATCGCAAGCCGAGAACATTATTACGACCGACCCTCCGAATCGTCGCAGCAGTTGCGCATCTGCCCCACTTGTAGAACAGGACATGGGCTATTATCCGTGGACGACATACATGACCCCACACCGTGCGGCTCACTTTGCCCGTCATGAACATATTCATTCAGTGATCTGAGCATAGCGTACCCATGCCAAGAAGGAGGTGTATTGCACAACTCTGCGATAGCGCCGGGATATGCAAATGTCCAGGTGGACACGGTTAATCCCGAGTTTGCTAACCTCGGGCTAAAAATGCCCCCGAACGACGAGGTTACAACTCTAGGAAGTGCCGTCCACTCATTCATCCAGTGGCGCAAACGTGACATCGTCTTGGACCATCATGAAGTGCCTGTTCCTCCTGAGGTGAACCTGCTAGCCCCTCCTGAGGTGACCTCTGCCGACCTCTCTGCGGTGAACTCCGCCACATCTCTGATAAACTTCGCACGATCGTCACCAACACATCGTACAAAAGTTAGTGCGACAACTTCGTTGACCGACTTAAAATCCTCCTCTAAAGGCATGGCGAATAGACAAGCCATATCGGTAGGTCGGCGGCTGAGCGAGTATGATGTTGTGTGCGAGAAAAGTAAGGGTAAAGCGGTCTCCAAAGGACAAGTCAAAGAAAGACTAAAATACGAATTGGGAAGCCGTTTGTCACCCCTTCAAGCTTGATAGCATAACGGGCAGCTAAAGCGATTACATGAATGGTATATGGAGCGATCGAACCAACATGTACTCCCGAAGGTGATCACTGCCATTTACAAAGAGGAACATTTCCACCATGAGGGGTCTGGCTACTTCCTGATAGAATTCAGCGAGTTGCACAATATGTACTATCAAGGTGCCCTCGACGTGTCTCTTATGAGATGCTGGTCACTGTAAGTGTCCAATATAAAAATCATTGTCTACATTCATGTAATACCGATAAATGTGATGTCTAAATCATTTGTTATGTAAATACGAGTTGATCGAACTAAAAAGAACCAAAGGGCCAGTGGCATTCCTCGATCCGGGAACGGTTTGCCAGCCAAAAATCAAAAGAGTACCAAAGGAGGTCGAGGACTACGTATATAACGCTTTCATCAAACTCCAAGACAAGGAGTTCATACTTTTACCATACAATTTCAAGTAAGTGGCTCACTAGCTAGTTCAACTACTTGTTGATCTCGTTCTTTGCTCAGCTTAGGACTAATGACTACGGCATCATACATGTGTATGTAGTTTCCACTGGATTCTCATAGTAATTACTCCGGATAAAGCAAGATGTCGATCTTGGACCCGGGACAAAGATCCAAAAGACTACAAAGATATGACAAGTCTAGTGAATAGGGCCTTCAAAGCATATTGTAAAAAGTGCTCGAGACACTGTCCTTTCCATAAATCACTGACAATCCGTACTAAATTTCCGGTACGCACAAAAACAATTTTCCTATATCGCACCTTGTAGTCAATAACTCCTTCAATGTCGTATAAGTTTATTCAATTTTTGCGATTACCACAAGCGTACCGCCAGAACAAATTTATGTGGGTACTTCGTATGCCAATACATGCGCGAAATCTTAGGCTCTACAATAGTAAACATGACGTAGAGGTTTGTCACGCTAACATCACACATTGATTCGTACATCTCATTCTCTATATAAGCTCTTAAGATAAACTTTTTCTATTTATAGCGTTTGAAGTTGCCTACGGGAGGACTAGTTCCAAATGAAATCCAAGGCGTTCAGGGGCAGCTCGCCTACTTCATCATGAAGGAAGTACTCAACAAGAACGGCGAGTTTTATGACCCAGATAATAATGATGAAGTCTTCCATACTCATTTGCCACCTCCTGAGGCCCCTACCAACACTGAAGACTTGTAGGCTTATAGTTCACAAAATTAGTTAATTTTTTTCTACGGTGGTGTAAATTGATGTTTCATTGAATGTCAAGTTTAATATTGGATGGCATGGCTTGCACATGTTCTAATTTCTGTGATTTAATTTAAGAAGTTGTGATTGATCTGCGCGTGTGTTGTTGCCCTTCTCCCGTGCGTGTGTGTTGATGGGTGGAGTGTGTGTGTGCGCGCGCTCTAGACGAGGAGCGCTCCCTCTATTGCTTTTCTCTGTGCCCTTTCATCTATACCCCTTTATAATGCACGTAAGCAATTTTTGCTACATCCACCCTAAATAATGACCTCACTAGAGATGGCCTAACGTTCGTGCACCCAACAAAATGTCCTCCGAAACATGCATTCATCAAAATGAACATCTCGGATCTTTCCTCAGCTTTACTCACCCACATCCGATGGCCATTATTTAGTGTGTCTAATCATCCCTGTGGCCCACAACAGACCTTCCCCACCTACATATTTGGAAGGAGAGCGAATCAAATAAGGAAATAAATAAGGAGGATCCGCATGCAAGGAAACCAGACTTGAATTTTTTACTGGCCAAAATTATACGTACTACATATTTGGAAGGAGGGCGAATCAAACAAGGAAATAATCAGGGAGGATCCGCATGCAAGGAAACAAGACATGATTTTTTTATTGTCCTGGCATTGTGATCGTATTTTTTTTCTGAATATGACTCTTCTCGAGACTTTTTTACGAATCTAGCCCCATAGAGCCTAATTTGGTATGACGGAGAGCTGAATTTTTGTTTTCATTTTATCTAAGAAACCAACGATGCTGTGAGTCTTTGCTTAATTTTTTCAATTTTTTCTCATGAAACCGGTAAATGACGAACATTTGTTTAATTTTATCTTTTTTTCTTTGCGGATCCAATGGTCGGTGGCGCAGATTTATTTTCCATATTTTTCCGAATTCATCCTGTGGCCCACAAATGTAACTTCCTCACCTCCAAAGATCAACAAGGAAAAGGAAATAAACGTCATGGAATCAAGAAAAAGGAAACAAACATTCTGAAAAAGGAAAGGACCATACATTACGTGCTGGGAAAAGGAAACCGGGAGATGGGGCAGCGCGGCCGAGATATTGCACGCGGCGGCCGGGGCAGCGCGGCCGGGAGAACGCGGGTCTGCAATGGCTCCACGGTCGCCATCGGTGGCTTTGCCGACACGGCGAGGTTACTGATCGGCGACCTCGCGGCCGCCGTGCCTCGTCAAATTTATAATTTAATTTTTTTAGAAAATAATTTTATTAAGTACAAAATAATCGAAAGTTTTTTTGAGAATTTTTCTAGAATTTTGTAACCTAATATGCTATCTTTTCAAAAATCCTTCTATATTTTTTTAAAAAAATGAAGGCAACCCACCTGTAGCTTCTTTTAGCTGCAACCTAGACCAGAGAAGCTTCTTCTCTTCCCTCCCTCCATTAAAGCAAGAAAGAAGCTCTAAAGCTTCATCAATCCCGCACCAAATCTCCTCTTTCCATCTATGGTGTTAATTCCCCAAATTTCGTGCTCTATTACCAAAATTTCCTCCCAATCTGATTTGATCCCAAATTATGGTTTCCATAAATATGCTTGTTTCGGGGCTATAAAAGCTGACGAGCTCTCCTCCACCCCATCGCATTGCGTAAATCCCCAAGTGTTCCCTCTTGTAAAGATCGCCGGATTTTGGAGGTAACTCAAGCCATCACCGTCATCTTTCTCGTCGAAATTCACCGCAACCGTGACTCCTCCCATGCGCCGCGGTCTTGGCGATCTCGCCGCACCAAATCTTGACCCACTGCGACCGGTCGACCACCCTCGCCTTCCCTCTCCCTTGCGGCCAAGCCCGAGAGAGCATCTTGTGCTCTCTCGTAAGCAAAAAAAATCTAAAATTAGAAAATTCTTTTTCTTTCTCTTTCTTGATTTAAAATCTTTTGGGAGCCGTTTTACCCATTTGACCTCCATTTAGTTCCGTTTTCTTTCTAAATTCATTTAAAATTCTAAATTTCTCTTTTATTATTAAGTGTTGTATTCATACTTATCTTCTCATTTAATTGATAAGCGGGTGTCTTTATTGAGTCGTAGCGTTATACACGTGCACTATACTAGTGATGGCTAGTAGAGCTTTTTATAGGCGTGGGTGATGGATAAATCTAAGAGCTCATTTCAAAACCGCACCATTACAAAGTTTATTTGATTGCTTGATTTAGTTGTCAAGTTTCCTTTTGCATCTTTACCTTCCATTCATAAGAGATTTGATTACATGGTCCTTATATTTTTAGATGGTGTGTTTTACTCTAATGTATGATAGTAAATGCCATTAGAAATAGCTAAATGGAGATTATAGAAGGAAAAATAGTAAAAAGTAGGATCAAAATTGTAGAATGATATGTATTTAGGAATAAAAATTGAAAAATAGAATGTCACATATTCAAAAATAGAGGGAGTATAAACTAGCTAATGCATGTACAACATCTGGAGGATGCCACGGCATTCACATGGAATAAGACGGCAATGGATCGGCTAGATTTGTGATACAACAAAAGTGATCTATTTAGCTTTCCATAGTATGATATATAATGACTTCATTTACATACTCTTAAAAATATTGATGCAAAGATGACTGAACTGGAGGAGAAGGGAGCAGGTCCAGCAGGAGGCATGCTCTACACCATCACCATGATCGAGCGCCTCATGCATGAGACACTTTAATTGTACATTGTAATTGTGTATATTGTAATTGTGTATATGCAAAATCTGTGATTGTAATTGTGATTGATGTATTATATGTAATTGTGATTGATGTATTATATGTAATTGTGATTGATGTATTATATTGTAGTTGTGTATATGCAAAATCTGTGATTGTTGTACATTGTAATTGTGTATATGCAAAATTGCAATTGTGATTGATGTATTATATTGTAGTTGTGTATATGCGAAATATGTGATTGTTGTACATTGTAACCGTGTATATGCAAAATCTGTGATTGATGTATTATATGTTTCAGAGGGCATGGCTAGCGACACTGAGGCTAGCCCAAAATGCGATTTTATTTTTCGATCGGTACTATCTGTGGCGGTTGGTGGATAGAACCGCCACGATAATATAGTTATCTGTAGCGGTTGGTGTATAGAACCGCCACGAGATAATATAGTTATCTGTGGCGGTTGGTGGCGTAACCGCCACGAGTAATATTGTTATCTGCGGCGGTTATAGGAAAGAACCGCCACGATAGTATGGCGATTAGTGGATAGAACCGCCACGAGATAGTATTATTATCAAGCGGTTAGTGTGTAGAATCACACAGATAACACTTATCTGTGATTTGCTTAAACCGCCACCGATAATCCTCGATTATCAATGGCACTATATCTGTGGCGGTTCAATAACCGCCACTATTGGCAGTTATGAACCGCCACAAATGACCTTTTCCAATGTAGTGAGAGTAATACTATGACGTGCGGGCCCTAAGCGTCATGAAATATTTTTCTACGTGTAACATATCTAATATTAGACTCATTTGGCTGTAAATAGCACACAAGCGGATCACAAATATGACGCTCGGTTTAATAGTTTCGGTCCTTCGAAGATTTGATAACGTAAGAACAAAAGGAATATAAGGATTCCATGCATGCAGGTCACCGGATTCCAAGCTTGCATGCTGATTTGATTGATTCACATGTTTTGGCTTGAAAACTATGTGCACATGAATCCGAATCCAGTGCATGATAAAACAAGATTAGGCCCACATGCCATGGAGGGGGTTCTCCTCACCTGGGTGTCATTCTTGTGTACGTCCATCAATTTAATTGAGTAGTTGGAGAAATCCTGGCAATAGCGTGAAATCTTATCTAAAGCAATGCGCACGGCATTCAAATCAGCCCGAAGATTACCTCTGCTCCCTCGACGCGCAATCCAACTCACAGTTCCCTCGCCCAAGATTTGAAATATTATTTTCGGTTCACATCTCTTCGATAGACGAAATTCCAAATTTCGATGAAATCTCATAATTTTGAATAAAATTCGGTCAAAATTTAAAAGACAAATTTGAAATCCGGAATTTTTAACCGAAATTCAACAAAAATTATCGAAATCTCAACGAATTTTAGCCGAGTGAAAAATGGCCCAAACGAGGTTAATTTTTTTAAAAAAAAAATTGGATGATCCTGACACATCACAAATATTCCCATAAAAATTTTAGATAATGATAAAGCCTGAAGAATTTTTAAAAATTTTGAAAGTGGCACTATCCTGATAAAAGGTCGACCGGCAAATTTGAAACGAATAAAAAAAATAAACTACGTTAGAAAATTTTGCATTTTTTTGTGGATAGTTCTGACACATAAATAATTTTTTCATAAAATTTTCAGATGATGATCAAGCTTCAGGGATTTTAAAAAACTCTGACAGTGCTACTGTCCTCATAGAAACCTGACCGACAAATTTTAACCGAATGGAAAATGAACCACGTTATAAAATTTTGAATTTTTTTATTGGTCCTAATGCATCATCAATATTTTCATAAAATTTTTTGGTGATGATCAATCATGAGTAATTTTCAAAAATTCTGACAGTGATAATGTCATGATAAAAGCCTCATGATCAATACATAGATTTGTTTGCGCAAACAAAAAAGGTTTAGAATTTTTAAAATTTTTACAGAAGGGTTCTAAGGCAATTATTAAGCTCTAATAAAATTTTGGATTATAATAATACTCTAGTGAATGTATAAAATTCTTAAAATTCTACTTTAACATTTGTGTTCCTTCTGTTTTTGATTTTTGAAAGATAACAAATAAAGTTCAATGATTCCATACATTTCATTGAGCAAAAAAAGTTTAAAATTCTTGAAAATTTAAGAGAAGGGTTCTCAGCGAATGCTTAAGCTCTCATAAAATTTTGGATCATAATCACACTCGAGAAAATCTATAAAATTCTGACAATGTTACTATCTCAGTAATGTTTATGCTGTTTTTGATCTTTAAAGATAACAAATGAATTTCAATTATTTTGATAATTTTTATGTATGATCCTAAACTGCTACAGATGATACCAAAAAATTTTCAAAGCATAATCAATAATGTAAAATTTTATAAAAACCTGAAAGTGTTTCTGCAAAAATTATAAAACGTCTCAAAATTTTGGTTTTTCAATAAATTTTCATAGAAGATGACATTCTTAAGGGTTATTGGGCCAAATCCGATCAAAAGTCCAAATTTCAAAAATCTCGTCGTAATTTGGTAAAAAAAATCAGAGATTTTGGTGTGATTTGCAGAAATCTCGTCGAAATTTCCAAAATTATTGTAGAACTTTAATTTTTTATATTTTTTAATCCGGCCTAGGTTTTAAATCTCGTCCCCGAATGAAATCCGAGATCTCACCGAGATTTTATGAAATTTCATTGAAATTTTTAACCATGCCCTCGCTAGTAGACCAACAGAACCCCATACAAGGAAACAACAAGGACGATAGCTGCGGAGGACTGAAGCACAACACCGCACTGAGGGAGATGCAGGCACAGTCATCACCCGAGAGTTGCACAGCCAAAAGATCTAAAGAAACAACGGCAAAATGCTGTTATTTTCTTAAGTCTCTTACCGTCAATCGTTGATTGCGCACATCGTCGTCAGCATACTGCAACGCACAACACCTTTGCTTCATGATAAGCAACTCGATCTTGCCAAATGAGAATAAAATTCTCTACAAGATACGCCATGAATTCTGCGATGAAGTGAGACTTACTATAGATCAAAACGATCATAGTGAATATTCTCCCAATGAGACGGAATTGGCCATGAAAGTTCAAACGTCACCTACGCTCTACTCGATCTTGCCAGATGAGAATCAAATTATCCACAACATTGTAATATCAAGGATAACTGGCTAAGAGGATGAATATGAGGTTTTTAAAATTCATTGGCTCAAATTGCAATAAATGATCAAGCAATACTAGAATTAAGAATTTTAACAAATAAAACCTAAATCGTTTAGGTTTTGCTAAGTGCACCAACAAGATAAGTCTAACCAAATTATACAATCCTAAATGTTTGAGCAAACACTAAGCACACTAGAAATGTAAATTTTCACAAGTAAAAAAAGAGATCAAACCAAAGAAGATGGACACAAGAGTTTTGTCCCATAGTCTTGGAGACTTGCCGGTCTTCCTTAATCCACGTTGAGGAAGCTTGAACAAATAAAGCCGACTTCTTACGCAAATGAGCCTCTCTCGATCACTAATGGTACTTTTTCCTCACTCCGGATAGGTGAGCTCCAACCTTTACAATCCACCGGGCATTCTCACAAGCTCATTTGAGAATATCACTGTTTCTCACACCTCCAAGCCATCTAGAATGCGGCAACCTCTAAGAGAATAGACCTTGATGATTACTTGGGTTGATGAAGTGTTTAATGGCTCAACTTGAATGCACACACTTGAATTCTCTTAACAACTTACAAAATATGAATTAAATGCACTAGAGATGAAGATAGACTTGCAATGGCTCACAAATATGCAATGAATGTCCAAGAGTATGCTCTTACCGCAGGTGAGGGTGTATTTATAGTCCCCACCAACAAATCTAGCCGTTACCACCTAATTCCTGAAAAATTCAGGAAAATCAGCACTACCGCCCATGTAGGATCGGTAGTGCAGGCCTTAGACTCAATGGTCGACTGTAGCATTTAATGCTAAGATGAACTAACCGTTGCTACAGTACCCTAGCACTATCATCCTTGTAGGACCGATAGTGTCGGCCACAAGCACTCAGAAATGTGCATTTTCACCCATTTCTGGTAAAAGACTACCACGCATTTGGGTCAGTACTACCGCTCCCAAATGGGCGTAGTGTTGCCCGAGTAGAGCTCCAAAAAATGCATCGTTCTGGAAAACAAACCGATCACTAGGGTTGGTACTACCCCACCTGCGGCAAAACCGCCCTGAGTGCGTTGGTAGTGCCGGCCAGGGCACTCCCCAAAATCAACCAATCTGTAAAATAACTACCAGCCACTGGGCAGGTACTACCACACATGCGGCAGTACCGATCCCAGATGGGCTATAGTGCAGGCCTGGCAAGACCCCCCAAAAACACCCCCTCTGTCAAATAACTACCACCTTGAGTCGGTACTACCGCCCTTGCGTAGTATCACTCCTAGATGGTCGGTAGTACCGACATTACTAATTTTCAGAGAGGACTTTAAGGGAATTTCAAGAAATGCATATGACTAAAGCATGAGCATGAATTTGAGTCATTAACACTAAGTTAACTTCAAGCTACTAGCTAAAGGTCCTCTTAATAGTACGGCACCTACACTAGCAACCCAATCTTTCCTCTAAACACCTAGATCGGCATAATGCTAGAAAAGGATCCTTACATCTTATACCTTTGCATTAGCTTGATGTTCCAATTTCCTTAAAGCTCAATGATTTCATCTCTTCATAGCACCAACCTACTTTTCATAGCCTCAAGAAAATTGTTAGTCCTTAAAACATGATTGTCATTAATTACCAAAACCAAACACGTAATTTAGGGCCTAGATGCTTCAAACATGCGCCACGTATTCCCCATTGATGTGAGCTTGGTTATAGATCAAAATGATCATAGTACATGTTCTCCTAATAAGATGGAATCGGTCATGAAAGTTCATACGAGCGCAGTATGAATTTTCCCAATACGACGGAACTAGCTATGAAAAATCATAGTTCGAATTTTCGATTGGTAGAAAATCAACCATTGATTCATGCAAAGCAATAAAGTGGAATATTATACTATGGTGATTTTTGCCCCTCACACAGGGGCAGAATTATCTAATGCTTCAAAGCAAGCATCGTCCAATGCATCATATGCGCATCGCCCGCTGCAAGGCCGAGGCACGCAATTATCATATCTTTTTAAACATTGACACATTGGCCGAGTGTCACTGAGATAAAAAGGACAGCTCTATCACACACATTACCATATGTCTACGACTGACAAGGCTACACAAAATTATGGCCTAGTGCTAACGAGGCAAGATCACTACTCTATCAACATGTCCCCAACGGATAGGATCGGACACTTCGTTACCGGGCACCGATGAGGTAAAGGTAACACATACGTCCGTGTCCGATGAAGGCAAGTGTATACACGACTGGGCACAGACGAGGTGAAAGTCATCCACTTCATCGACATATCCTACCCGTGAATCGACACAACGATGACCTATTGTGACTGAGCATTGGGCAAATAAAGCCACCCGCATCACATCCGCATATTCACCGTCTGCATCTACACAAATACCATACATGCATATGGACGAACTACATATAAAGACAACTTCCACAACACACTTTAATCGGAGGTATTTTGTAGGCTAGGTCTACAGATGTAATTAACCAGAAGCCATGCAAAGGCACCGGAAATCAACAGACTATGCAATCTCCAATAAGATATTCTCCTTTAAGCAAAGATGCAGAAAACAAAAGATGAACTCCTACGGGTGCATGTAATTTTGTATATTCAATTTAGAATTAATGAAATACAATGTTCCTCATGTGTTCGATCGTCCTTTTTGTTTTCCACAAACATGGTGTTTATAAAAAGACAAACAAATCTTCAAGAATCACTTTTTCTATTTGTATTCTTTCCTACATTAATGTTTTCTGCCTCTTTTTATGCAAATACTGACCTGGTGGTGGTTGGTGGTACTCTCGGCCTCCTCCCATATCCCCCTCAAAAATTTTGCGAGCCGACATTTGGGCCCGCCCACGTCCCCTCATGTATGTGCCTTACCCTTGTCACTGTTGAACACATCGCCTATCTAGCCCTCTGATCTCATTTTTTTTCAAATCTTTCAAATCTAGCTCCCTCTCAAATCTAGTTTTTTTTTTGCTTTTTTCCAATTTTCTGCAAAACTGAGGGCAAAATGGTCTTTTAACTGGGCCTAACGGATGGGTAACGGAGTGGTTGTGACGGCGATAGCATATAGTAGAAAAAATTTGAAATCCAATGGCATAGAATAGAATATGACTTATTCGGTGGCAAATTGTAGAAAAGGGAGTTATTCCGTGGTAAATAGTATATTTTCTTTTTAAAAAAAATGGCAAAAGGCCAAATCCGGCTTCTCGTTTCAGTGCCCTATCGCGCGTTCTCCCCAAGACCCAGCACACCGAAGCAGGCCGAGGCACCGAGCCAACGGGCCCAATACCCACACATGGGCCTCATATGGGCCGCCACTTGCGTGCGACGTTCAGAATTTGGGCCGTGGATTTTATCAGCGATCCATTTCGGCCGACTGATAATTTGGGCTGCGGATACTCCATGCGTGACCCACCCGTACTGTTTCGCGGGCAAGCGGGTGCGAACCCGAGAAGAACCGGCTTCAACGCCACGTGTCACTGGGGGGAGTTGGGGCGGGCCGGCGGGGGTCGAATAAGACCCCGCCTCTCTTCCACGTCCTTTTCCTCTCTCGCTCGCTCCCGCAAAAACCCTAGAGACCTCGTGCCTCCTCGCCGCCACCGCCTCCGCGCCGCCGCCTTCCTCCTCCCAGCAAGCCGGTGAGGATTTCCGAAACTTTTCCCTCGCGATTTCAACTCCCGGTTCGCTCGCCTTGTTTCTGATTTGGCTGGTGGGGTTTGCTAGGTTTCCAATCGCGAGATTCTCACGGGGAGGTGTCAGGGGGCAGGCGATGGGGGCGGAGCTGCGGCGCGACGACATGGAGGTGGCGGTGGAGGCCATCAGCGACTCCGAAGCGTTCCGGATGGTAGAGCACGTGCTCCAGTCCGTGCGGATGGTACGGAGCTCCAGCCTCTTTGCTCACTTGTTATTTTTTTTTTTCGGTTCGAGTGGCAGTGGCGTGTTGGATGACGCGAGGAGTGATTTGGGGAGGTCGAGGAGCAGGATTTGGAGTTGCGTTGGTGAATTACTTGGGGGCCTTGAGTTTTTAGTCTTCTAGTTGGGATTGCATTCGACAGTAATTTAGGACTCTGAAGCTTCATTTTTTTTTGTTTGTTGGCTTTGATTCTGTAATTCAAGTTGGAGTTGTGGAGGTTTGCCTGTAGAGGCTAGTAAATCTAGTGCAGTTTGTCTAAGTTGTTGCTTTGAACTCCAAATTCAGAGACCATACTGCCCTTTCGAGTTGGTTTGTATGCATGGAACCCAAATAAAGGCTGTTATTACAGGACGTTAGAAGCACAGTCAAAAGTATACAAGTTCTCAATCTTATCGAGAAACCCCTCAAGAATAATCTTATTGAGAAACCCCTACGCTAAAGCATGTCTTGAAACAAACTGAAAGTAGGACATGATTTTCAAAATCTATAGAGGTGGGACCCATCTAATAATAAGTTTTAAGAAGTAAACCAAAATTTGACAATTTTTTGAATAATGATCAGAGTTTATTGGAATGCTTAATGTTGCAATTACATTGTGTTTTGATGTTAATTTTAAAAACTAAGTTGAAATCGCTGTTAGCTTCTACAAGTCGGGACTCAGGCGTGAATAAACATCTAAAATTCCATACGGCTTTCATCTTCTGTGATGTATTTAAGTCAATTGAGGGGAACCGTGCTTGTGCCCTTTCGTTAAAGATTAACAGCCTCCATTGTTTTGCGATCGAAATAACAAATGGGTTCACTTATCATGTTATGGATAATATATTTCTTCAGAATAAAATCGAGACATGCAGTGAACTATCTAGTACTGCATTCAAGTCCGAAATCCAAGGGCTTTCTTGAAGATGTGACAAAATGTGCCAGATGCATATGCGGTGCGGAGTTAGGGAAATTGTAAGGTGATTATTTTCTATGGAGGCAATCATTGAATGCCAAATTGTGGGTGTTTAGGTAGCAAGGTGCAGGTTCTTTCTTCTATTCATACCTGAAAACCTCTATCATAAGGAAATTTCAGATGTTCTATAATTCTCCAGGCAGTCAAATGGATTTGCTCTCAGTATTGCACTACCATTTTGGGGAGTACTTTTTTTATTGCTATAGCTTTGTATTTCACCGAGAATGCCTGCCAAAACTGACTTGCTAGATAGAATCCAAAATGCATCTGTTTTATGGATGATTTACATTATGTATAGTTGTCTTTCCTTTTCGGAGCTCAATCTCTGCTCAGTGAGTAGTTCAATCTTCAACTCGATCACATACTAGGAGGAGTCTCTTCCATCCATCAGTTTTTCTTGGGGTTTCATCGAACGAAAATGATTTTTTCGTACATAATTTGTATTTTTGTTTTTATGAGTTCTTTGAAGAATGCCTTTTAAAACTATTAATATCTCTTCCTTTCATTTAGGATCCATTTCTGGTTGACCTAAGGGACAAAGACCAATATGATATCTTGCTAAGCATTGTAGATTCTACCAAGAAAAGGAGTCTTGATGATGAGGCTTTGCTTGTGGTACGGCCTTAACCCTAGTTTTTCATACCTACTTTTCTCATACTTATTCAACATCACTTCTGATATATGCACATTTGCCTACTTTTCCAGACGACTTTGAAGGCACTGTCAGAAGCAGTATCCAAAATAGACATTGCATACCACCATGCGCTTTTGAATAATGTAATGTAGTGCTAAGTTCTCACTCTTACATTTCCTTTTATATTGAATCAGTCAGATCGTACTAAAAGCATTCTTCTCAGATATTTACCATGTGCATCTGGTACTTCCACAGTGACACAAGGGATGTTCTTTTGGATTTAATCACCCGATTGGTATTCTTCTTAAATTGCATGTAAATTTCCTGCATGATCCATCAACGAGTTTCTGATTAATTAATTATTCCTCCAGGCTGCCGTGGCAGATCAGTTCCTCAGAGAATGTTTACAGATGCTTGTGAACAACTTTACTCCACCTGGATCACTTTTTGCATTCATGGAGCAGCCAAGATGGCTTGCAAGGAAGAAGGAAATATATTCTCAGTTGCATGAGAGTTTGAAAACAATCTCAAATACTGTACCATTAGCACCAAGGATGTTAAAGGATATAATAGATAGGAGTATGCCGAAGTTATTTGATAGCAAAGCTGTAAGTCTGAACTCTAATATATGTTTCTCGTAGTGATTGTGCTATGTTTACATGTGGCTTTTCCTAATTTGCTTCAATTATTGGTAGACAAACGATACATGCATGCTAAAAAGGAACTTATCGGTTGGCCTTCCAATTTTCTATAAATCTTTAGATTCTACATGACTACGTCTTTTTGATGCCTCTGCAAATCTTTGTAACACCACCATGCCACCATGTTTGCCTCTGTGTGTTCATGTAAAGGTCTTTTCTTTGTTAAAAGCATAGTTACTAGATTTGCCGTAAACCCCCTGCGAATTGCAAACCGAATTCGTCGAACCCGAACCAGTTTAGGGTACGGGGTTCATGTTCGAAGTGGAAATTGGAAGAAAAAGTGGCGAACCACGAACCCGAATCCCGTACCTTGACTTGGATGAACCGCGTTTCTGTTAACTATAGTTAAAAGCTTCTTCTACATCAAATACGTCTCCGCAAATCTTTTTGACACCACCATGCCACCATGTTTGCTTACATGCGGTCATGTAAAGGTCGTTTCTCTATTAAATGTTTCTTCTATATCCGGTGGTAGTTGACATTGGACTTGTTTGCCCATTAGTTTTGTGTCGATAGTTTATGGTTCCTAACTTCTGGCATTTATACATGCAAAACTCCTGGCGGCTGCCAACATTATTGATTGTTTCATAAAGCAACCCTTCTTACTTTCCGATAATGTCTTTGTAGAAGATGATCTCGTTTGTTGAGTGCATGTTGGGGCTTGATACTGACAGAATGGGGGACCTTATTGGAGCTCTATTACTGGCGAAAGTTGTGGATCTGCTTACAGAATTGGATGTATGCTCCTTTTTTTTCTCTGTTAGTTAGTCTATCCTGTGACTAATTCTTGGTCTTATTAATTGATCGGTGAACTATGCAGGTTAATATAACCTGGGAAGACATCCTTCAGGAGGAACATAACAAAGGTATATTTGACATGGAGCTTGAGGATTTGGACGAGGATGAGGATAGCCTTGGACAAGAAGGAACAAAGGTTTGCACATTATTGTTAAAATTTCTGCCTAACTAATTAAGCAGTTTAATAGAAAATATGATGCAAATTAATTATGTGCTTGCGTAACCGAAAATATCTGAAGGCCCACTTTATTGGTTAGGCCCTTTTTGGAGGAAATGCATGCGCTGAGAAGCTTGATGGTTTAATGGTCGTTGTATGCGAGCACCTGAAGTCATGTGCAGAACGTGGTTGCCTACCTAAGGTGAGTACACAGTCAATCATTACGTCACAAAGAAAATATGCTGTCATCATCTTTTAACATATGTTATCATATTCTGCTAGGGAACGAGGAAGTATAATTGTGGTACTGATTTAGAAGGATAAGAAATTATTACCACAGGAAGTTGGCAATAAGGGCTAAAATTGTTTTACAAGGGCAACTTTTAATCATGCATGCACACATGTCATACATGTATGCTTGTATTTTTGCTGATTTTTATAATTTTGTTGCCCATAAAATCTGTAATGGACATGTCCACTTCGGTGGCAGATATATTACTTGCTCACTGCCCTACTGACGTAGACTTTGTTCAAATGTTGTGGGGCTTAACTTTTGCGATGCATTTCTTTAGGACTTTCGCCTTCAGAGGAGTTTCATATTATGTAATTATTTACTGCAGTTCATGAAATGCTTTACTGAAAAACTGTTATGTTGAAGCTAAGATTGTAGTTTTTTTCCTCTGGTTCGTAACAGAACAAACATTAGCTATTATGTTCTGATCTCTATGCCATAACTAATGTTTTGGTTTGTACTGGGCAGGAATTTGACATTCTGAAGACTATCTTTCGAGCATCGGTGTTGAGGGTGCACAAATCCAAATTTGCCCAGGTTAGATTCACTGGATTTTAGTGCTTGTATTGCGTGCTATATACTGTTGTATTTTCTCACTTGCTTTGTGTTTCACCTTTTATTTGACTCATGCCATTCTAACTTTGCAGTTTGTTATGTTTTACGCCTGTTCACTGGATCCTGAAATCTGCGGCCTTGAATTTGCTCTTTTTCTTACTGATATTTTTACTAAGAAGGAAGAGGATCCAATTTCTAGGTAAGTCTTTTTAGCATATCCGCAATACGTCCAATTCATTTGTCTTATATTTGTTCATCCTGTGTTGTTGTGATCACAACTGGCATTGCATATTGTTATTGTGCCTTGTAGAGGCTGTTTGGTTTGTTGCCACACTTTCTTAGCTCTTTGAGCCACCTGTCATAGACATGTCTTATTACCAGAAAGTTGCAGCAATTGTCGCAAAAATTGTGTCCACAGACAAAACAGCCCTGATGATCATTCATTGAGGAGGCTGCAATGAATAGTATATTTGGTTCTGATCACCATTTATAGCTAATTCAATGGATAACTTATAGGGGTTGAAGAAATGCTAATTACCATTGTTTTTTAAGTGCAGAATGTCTGCAGTTTCATATGTTGGAAGCTATTTGTCTCGCGCCAGGTTCATTTCTGCTGATACGGTTGTTGGTGTACTCAAAAGGTGGGTACACGCCAATAAATGCATCTGTTCATGTCCTTTTGTGATTTTACATTTGAGATCTGAAATTCTTCTATTCGCTTTGCACAGGTTAGTGGACTGGTGTGTTGACTATTGTGACCTTCAGAACAACAGGGGGACAGCAGCCAAGCCAAATCATCAAATATTTTATGCTAGCTGTCAGGTTCGTTATGTCATATTCCTTTTAGTTGTACATTTAGCTAAGCTTGATAAAGTATGGTTGATCAAAGACAAATTTCATTTGTCAATTTTTATGGAGGCCATACATTATGACAAAGTGCCAAAAAAGGTCATGTGGTGGACTCTTGAGAAAAAAAAAAAAGAAGTCCCAACAAAGTATGTTATCTTAATCAAGGATATGCACGACGATGTTGTGACTAATGCCAGATAATGTGGTAGATATACCAGTGACTTTCCTATTAAGATAGGATTACATCAAGGGTCAGCATTGAGCCCATATATTTTTGCCCTAGTGATGGATGAAGTCATGAGAGACATAAGGAGAGATTCATTGGTGTATACTTTTTGCTGATGATGTGGTGCTAATTGATGAGAGTACAGTATGTGTTGATAGAAAACTTGAGTTGTGAGGAAGACTTTAGAATCAAAGGGTTTTATACTTAGTAGGACTAAAATTGAGTATATGAGGGGTGTTTTCAACAGTATTATGGCAGGTGATGGAGATATTAGTCTCGATGGAAAAGAAGTGCTCAGGAAAGAAACTTCTCGATATTTGGGATCCATGCTACAAAGTGACGACGAGATTGATGAAGATGTGAGCCACAAGTTACAAGCGGGGTGGTTGAAATGGCGCCAAGTTGTGATAGAAAAGTCCCTCAAAAGTTAAAGGGTAAGTTCTATAGGACGGCGATTAGATCTGCGATGTTGTATAGAGCGGAATGTTGGGCGATAAAAGGACAACATGTACAGAAGATGAATGTAGCAGAGATGTGGATGCTGCGGTGGATCTGTGGTCATACAAGTCGAAATCGAATCTGCAATGATGATATACGTGATAGGGTTGGGGTAGCACCAATTGAAGAAAAGATTGTCCAAAATCGTCTGAGATGGTTTGGACATCTCCAATGGAAGCCTCTTCCTGAGGCACCGGTGCGTAGAGGCAGAAGTTTATCAAGATTGATGTGGGAAGAAGCAATTAAAAGGGACTTGAGGGATTGAAACGTTCTTAAAGATTTAGCGTTGGATAGGAGTGCATGGAAGTTAGCAATCCATGTACAAGAACTATGACCTAAGATCGAAGGTTTAGGGGGTATTATTAACTTTGATTGGATTTCTCTCCTAGTCTACCCCCAACCTGTTTGGGACAAAAGGCTTGGTTGTTGTTGTTGTATACATTTGGTAGTGTTTGTGATTGCCCTGGTATCATATATTTGTCATATTTCTTAACCTGCAGGCTGTGATGTATGCCCTTTGCTTTCGTTTGAGATCTATTATGGACTACCCGAATCTTAAATCACAGCTCTTCCACATGCCTTTCGGATATATCTTGACCCATCCATTGGAACCTTTGAAGGTTTGTTTGGCTTGCATTTGCTGCCTCCCTTGAGATCTCCTTTCATAGCTTCTATACTCATCTTGTGTCTTTACATATCTCCATGAGCAGCTGCATGTCGATGACTGGAAAACATTAGCTGCCAATAGTATTTTGTTATTTACCTTTGTCATTTGACATGACCTTTTGATATTATAGGTGTGTTTGCCTTCAATAGTAAACGAGTTCCTCAGGCAGGCCAAGGCTGCCAGGTTGTTCAACGCATCTGTGGATTCAGCATTTGAAGATGCACTTGAATCTGATTTATCCAAGACTTTTGGAGGAATCAATAGACTTGACATGTTCTTCCCATTTGATCCTTACTTGCTAAAAGAATCTGACAGGTTTGCCTTACTAATATCTTTTAAGTACTTTTTTAGGCCTATTCTAGCAGCAATCCTCCAATGCTGCTTACCTTCTTTGTGCTCTGGGTGGATTACAATAATCTGTCTAGCAAGCCTTAACTCGTTAAACTGTTGGAATATTGAGGCTGTTGCTTAGAATTATACAACAACAAAAGCTGCTTGGAATTTCAGTTCCTATGTGCTCAGTGCTTTTTTATCTGCACCAATCTGCATTTGGAAACACTGTCATTGAATCCAGTTGTTAGCTATCTTCATTAAATGTTTCCTTCTGAGTACCCTTTGCCCCTGCAGATTTATGCGTCCAAATTTTGAGTTCTGGTCCATGATCAAGACAACATACAGCAATTATAACAGTGATGATGATGAACTTGGGGACCTTGATGCCCCTGAAATGAATGTGGGAAGCTTGGATGATCATGTTGAAATAGATTTCAACATCGACGATGACTTGGAATACTCAATGAATAAGATGTCTATAACTCCACACCGCTCTTTCTATCATCCAATGGCCATGAACAGTGATGCTGGCCTCAGCATGCCTGCGAGGATCAGACCTTCAGTAAGCCCTCCATCATAGTGGGTCATCATTAGATCTGCACTTTCAAACTTGTTCTTCACTTTGTGAAAGAAACAGCCGGATAAAACCAACGTGTGAAAGGGTACGACTACCAAACAGATAAGCGGAGCTTTCTTTCGTAGTTTGTTGTAGGGTCAAACAACCCATTCATTTGCAATGTATTAAAGCCCAAATAGGTTACTTGTTGGGATGAAATGTAAAGTACAGATGTGTTCCAAACAGAGTGGAGTGGTGGTGAGATTGTATGCTAGATTAGTAGGTAGCCCTCCGGGGTGTACGAGTTAAAGACGAAATGCTAGCATATTTGGCCTTTTTCTTTTTCTTTTTGCAAAAATAGCTTCTCAATTTTTTTTTGTGAAAATAGCCTCACCTCACGCTACAGTATTACGGAGAGGAAATTCCACTGTACTATAGGGCTGGATTGATACGTGTTTTTTTTTATTTTGCATTGCCGCAGAATTCTGCTGATCCCCAATGTGGCATTTACATTTGCTGCTGAGGCGTCGGATTCTGATTTTTCCGCGGTGCGGTGGTGCGGTATTTAGTTTTCCATAGTGAAACGGTGCACTGTCTGCTACTGGAATTGTCATGTGTCACCTAGGGTTGGTTATCGAGCCTCTTTCAAAATTAACATAATTCAACATAAAATTATTTTATTTATCATATAAGTGATTATTTCAAATTTGAGCTAATAAGTCACTATCGAGCCAAACATTTTTCACTCGAAATGGACTCATTTCAACTTTAAACTCATTAATTGCTACAATTGAAACAATTTTGATTTGAGCCTTAACGATTTTGCCGACCCTAGTGTCACCTTGTGGTTTTTTTCGCGCTTCTCGTGTGCGGGATTTGTGGGTTAGGGGTCATATTTGCAAAAAAAAAAAAAAATCGCATGGACTAGTTTTAAGAAAAAAAATGGAGCCTATAACAGGAAGAGTTCGATAAAAAAAAAAAAGACAAGCATATTTTGACGTAGGAATGGTTTACCGACTGGTTCATATCGGGACAGCAGTGGTCTAACATGACAGATTTTGTTGATTGCTGTTTCTATTATATAATCTTTGGTCGATGGAAGATTGTAACATGTCGTGCAGCCGGTTCCTGCATGCCATTGGAACATGGAATTACTCTACTCACAACCAGTTTCATTGTCGTTTCATTCATGTTAATAGCCAATTACGTATCTTCATATGATAATTGCTGGTTCGTCGATAGCCAATGCTTCTCGGGTCTCATGGTCTTCAAGATATTTTTCCTTGCGTTGCGTCTCTATATTGTTAAATGCAGAGAATTAAGAGAGAAAGAATTGAGAGAGATTGCTAATGATTCATTCATCCATCCTCATTAGTGTGTGATCACACATATATATATATACAAGATTGGGGTGTCTTTTGGGAAAAGACATCTCTTCGAATAGACATCCTTTGGCATTAGACACCTTTTGGTAATTGATCACATGATTTACATGAGTTAATTTCATAACACTCCCCCTTGATCAATCCCTTCACTTGTATATATCTTGTAAGCTCCTCTAAAAAATCCCTGTGGGAAAAATATGAGGACAAATTCATTCTTATAATTATATGCCATCTAAAACTCCTTTAAAAACCCAATGGGAAAAAAAATAAGGAGAAACTTATGGCATAAATTTACATCTAATGCTGTCTCATTAAAAACCTTTTATGAGAAACCATTTAAGTAAAACTCATAAAGGAAAAGAGTGCAACATATGTTAGTTCAATGTTCAGTTCCCTTTGAACCTTGCAACTCTCGAAGCCGTTTCATACCGATCGCCTTAACACATTTTTGGAACGAGGATGTTGGTAAAGATTTGGTGAACAAAATCAGCCAAATTTTCACATAACTTTGTTTGCAAAATATTTATCTCACCACTCTTTTGAAGTTCGTGAGGATAAAATAGCTTAGGAGCAATATATTTTGTTATATTACTCTTTATATAGCATGTTTGCATCTCAAAAACATAAGCAACATTATCTTCATAGATAATGGCAGGAGATTCTAATGGATTAATACCATATGACCTTTGTATGTAGTTTAATCATTCTGCGAAGCCATACACATTCATGTGATGCTTCATATAATGCAATTATTTCAGAATGATTAGTGGAAGTGGCTACTAAAGTCTGTTTACAAGACTTTCATAATATAGCCGTACCACCGCATAGAAAACAAATCCATATTGAATTTCTCCAATATTTTCTGGATATATGCAGACTGGTGCACAAATGTTCCTTCACAAACATGCTCAAGCTGTAAGCCTAAGCAAAATTTGGTCTTACCCAAATCTTTCATCTCATCTGTCACAAGATGATTACTTGCTTCATCTATGTCACTTGTGGTTCCGATGATATTCAAATCATCAACATATATTGAGATGATATAAAATCCACTTTGAGATTTATTTATGAACACACATGGACAATCATCATTATTGGAGTATCCTTTCTTCAAAAGAAACTCACTTAGTCGGTTATACCACATCTTTCCCAACTGTTTTAATCCATATAACAACTTTTTCAACTTGACGCTATACATGTTGCGATTTGCATTAGAATTCGGAATTTTAACCCCTTCAGGTACTTTCATGTAAATATCCGAATCCAATGACCCATACAAATATGCGGTCACTACATCCATTAACTGCATTGATACTTTCATATTCACTGCCAAAGATATTAGATATCGGAATGTTATTCTACTCATAACGGAGAGTATGTCTCATCGTGTCGATGCAGTCTCTGCGTGAACCCTTGTGCTACAAGCCTCGCTTTGAATATCACCACCTTATTGTTTTCGTTTCTTTCTTAACGAAAAACCCATTTATTTCTCACTGGAAATATTTCTAAAGGAATTCTCACTACTAGACCAAATACCTCTCTTTTATTAAGCGAGCTCAATTTTGCATCAATTGCTTCCTTCCATTTGACCCTTTCTGAGTGCTTCATGCACTCTGCCATGGACTTTGATTTCGGATCCGATTGAAGGCTTTTAGCAATATTTGAGGCAAAGAGTATGTCGAAAATTGTAGTCTTATACAATTCTCCCGAATTGACATAACTTGTCAAAATCTCTTCATTTACATCCTCTAACTCTTTGTGATTTCCCACAACAATAGAGTCAAAGGGTTCCGATGTCCCAACATCTAAATTTGTGCGCACTTTGATGCGGGTTTACCATTCCTTTGATGGTTCTCAACCTTATGTTGAGTTTCATTTATTGATTCAAGCATTGTACTTTTAGAAGAATTGATTTCATGGACGTCTCATGAGGACTATATTCCTTTTATCCGGAATTCTCCCCCTCTTCTTCTCATTAGGGGCAAGAATAGCTTTCTTAGGAATATCTTCACTCTTTCTAGTACATTGACTATGGGTATACAAGACTTTGTAACACCCTTTAATCAATGAATGCATCTGGCAGATTATTTACAATTTTTGCAAATCAATAATTTTCTGAACTTTTTGTTCAGATTCAGTAGTACGTGGATTTAAGGACTGAATGCCTGTGGCATTCTAATCTATTTCTCGGTATTTTTCGTGGTACTTATCTCCCCCTAATACCGGGAAATTATTCTCATTAAAAATACAATCAGCGTACCGAGCTGTAAACAGATCCCCTGTTAATGGCTCAAGGTATTTTATTATTGACGGAGAGTTATACCCCACATAGATCCCCAACTTTCTATGAGGATCCATCGATGTACGTTGTGGTGGTGAAATCGGTACGTACACTGCGCAACCGAATTTTCGCAGATGGGAAATGCTTGAATCATTTTCACGTACTAACTACAACATGGAGACCATATGATATGCAGTTGGTGTTATTGGAATTAATTTTGCGGCATACAAGATCGCATGGTCCCAACAACTTGTTGGCAACCTACAATTTTGTAAAAGAGGTCCAATAATCTGTTTGACCCTCTTTATCAAAGATTCTGTTATGCCATTTTGTGTGTGGACATATGGCACAAAATGCTGCACATTAATGCCCTGAACCATACAATGGTTAGTAAATGCCCTTGATAAGAATTCAGCGGCATCATCCAATCTAATGGATTTGATTTTATTTGTTTGAAAAATTGGCTCTCAACTTAATTACTTGGGCCATTTAATCTAGCAAAAGCATGGTTTCGTGTGCTCAACAAACACACATGTGACCATCTTGTAGAAGCATCTATTAAGACTATAAAATATCTAAACGGCCCTCTTAGGGCTGAATAGGTCCACAGATGTCTCACTAAATTCTTTTCATAAAATTCAGTGACTCATCTTTCATTTTGAGGTATGATGGTCTCAATATCAATTTCCCTTTAGCACAAGCAGTGCACATGAAATCTTCTGATTTCGAGAAATCTAAAATTCTAATATTATGGCCAACAGAACTTTGTATAATTTTTCTCATCATCCCCATACCAGGATGACATAGGTGATCATGCCAAATCTTGAATTTGTCAAGATTTTGAAAAATTATTTTGAACATAACATGTGGTTCAGGTTTTATGTGTAGTACAATCCATATGAAGGAAGTTTTTCAACCACCTTTTTTCCCATATCCGTCAAGTTTAATTAAGGGGATATATTCATCACCTCCCGTACTATTTGTTTTCACATGGAAACCATTGTTACGGATATCTTTGAAACACAATAGGGTACTTGTTTATTGAAGACACAACATGTCATCTTCAATTGCAAATTGTGTACCCATCAAGAGAACTATGATGGCTCTTCCATTGGATTGTATCACCAAATTTATAGAAAAGTACATCAATATATTTTCATATGTCTGGAAATACAATACATGCTTCTATAAAGCAAGTATATGAGAATAGGTGTAGACCTTTAATATAGGACAGGCGACTAAATCGCTACTAATATTTTGGACTCCACTCCTGATGGAGTAGGCGACACTATAGTCGCAGCCAAAAACATAGACTCTGTACTATAAGAGATTGGTTATACACGTTGAAGGTAATCACCATATCGTAATACAACATGGTGTAGACCTCGCAGCAGTGGGCGAGTAACTCGTTGCTATTGGCATGGACTCCGTCTCAAAGAGAACAGGCGACACTACAGTCGCAGCCGATGCCATAGACTCCATTGCCTTGTGCTTTTACCAAAACTTATAGAAAAGGTAATCACCATTTTTCTAACATTTTTCAGAAATTTCTAGCATTTTCCATATTTTTCAGAAATTAAATGCAGAAAAAGAGAGCACGAACCCGCGCTGCCATGGTGGGCGGACTGCAGATTGTGACGGTGGGTGTTGGGCGGCATGATTTGCGTCGACGATGATGTCGCCGACGACGTATCGGCGAAGGGCGCCATGGAAGCAGTCTAAGGATTGTTGTCTCCATATCTAAGAGCGAGGTAAGGACATTGTGCACGTCCTTGTCATTGGGAGGCGCCATGAGAGAGATGAGAACCTACCGTTCTCCTAGCCTCCGTGCGTCTGGATGATAGCACAGAGCGAAAAGTGCTGATAACGTGTTAAATGTAGAGAATTAAGAGAGACAGAATTGAGAGAGATTGCTAATGATTTATTCATCCATCCTCATTAGTGTGTGATCACATATATATATATACAAGATTGGGGTGTCTTTTGGGAAAAGACATCTCTTCGAATAGACATCCTTTGGCATTAGACACTTTTTGATAATTGAACACATGATTTACCTGAGTTAATTTCATAACATATATGACTTAGTTGTGAGGAGGGTCTAAATCACCGTAACAAGTTGGTCAATGTGTACTACAACGAGTCAACGACAACCCTCTTCTAGAAATCCAGGAGAGATATTTGGAGTGTACAACCGTGTCTTTTGCAAGTTGCAAGTTTGCAACCACATTATATTCTGCTGGCAACTACTACTACCGTCGTTTTTGCTGGAAGACAGTAGCGAACAGCAGAACCGCCCTGCGTAACACAACGCTGCAACAGCCAGACGCTCTGCATCGCATCGCATGACTGATGATTCAGCCGTCGCGCTACTTGTCTTCTCGCTAGAAGTAGTAGTAACGCTCTCTCTATATATATTACACGCACACGCACCATGGGTTCCAACTTCAATGCGATCCCTCTGATTAGTACGCTACTATGGTTTGCTGTCAATTAGTATCGTCGCCAATGTTGGTAGGTACGATTCCGTCTGCAAGATTCAGATTGGTAGGTACTTTTCTGAATGCGTTCAGGGCAGGGCTCTCAGTTTCTTGCTTCAGTCCGAGTTATAGTAGCTAGCCATGAGTTACACAATCCGGTCAGGCGAGCCTGCCAGTTTAAGCAGAAATTGTTTTCCTTGAGGACATGCAGCTCTTCGAGAAATTGTTGGGCTATACGAGTTTCTTTCAGCAGATATAGCTTTCCTACAAACAGGGGCGGAGCCAGACCTCGGGCCACCCGGGCCTGGGCCCGAGGCTTGGCCCAAAAATCCTATACAATAAGCCATAGAAATTCATGCAAAAAGCCAAAATATTTGGGCCAGCCCGAGGCTTGGGCCTAGGTTGACTCCGCCCCTGCCTACAAGGGAAAAAACGAGATAAGCGGATACATCTTTGTACTTCAAAATCTCGATCTAAAGAAAGTTCTCTTCTCTTCCATTGTCAAATATTAGCCCACTTGTGGAAAAGATTGATGA
Source organism: Otatea glauca (assembly GCA_036346275.1). NCBI lineage: Eukaryota > Viridiplantae > Streptophyta > Magnoliopsida > Poales > Poaceae > Otatea > Otatea glauca. The sequence continues at coordinate 61,913,736 of CM070721.1, forward strand.
TCCAAATATGGCCAAGGACGATGATTCGCTAGAAGTTGCCCAAATGCTGGACGATGCTTGTCTGGATTCTTTTATGTGGTAATTACTCATTGACTTTGTGATAGTAACCAACCTGCTTTCAAATTATATCAATTGAATCTGGTTTGTTTTGACTTGTGATGCTGTGGTGCTACTTGAACTGAAAATGGAAATAAATAGCATTAATAATGTATTTATAACAAGTTGGAATGACATCAATAATAGCAGGTTATGTGTGTGTCATGTTCAATCGTTCTGTATAATGGGTCCATATACAGTTAATTTTTTGTTCGATGAAGAAAAATTGAATCTGAATGTGGTTGAGTTCTTCTGTTACATGCTAACAATGTTTTACCACAGCTAACTAACGTGAAAACAGAAAGGCCACGGGATCGCTGATCCGCTATCGAGGGAAGTCCGGCAATAGAGGCGGGTTGCAATTATTATTTGCTAATTGCGCCAACTAGATCTTGAACTCACCATCAATTGGCTCTGATACCATATTGAGTTACGTGCACAAGTTAATTCACCAAAAAAACTTAAGTTGACGAAAAAAGACAAACAATTCACTTATACTTGGACAATCACTCAAAATCTATTTCAACAGCGATCATGACTTTTGGAATAATACTCGACGAATAAGATGTCTATAACTCCGCACCGCTCTTCCTATCATCCAATGGCCATGAACAGTGATTGTGGCCTCAGCATGCCTGCGCCGATCAGACCTTCAGGAAGCCCTCCATCATAGGTGGGTCATCATGATAAGATCATCATTTTCGTTCAACTTGTTCCCAAGAGACAGCCGGATGCTAGGATTTGCATGAGACAACTCGTACGAGGGTATGACTACGAAGCAGATATATATGCGGAGCTTTCTTTCGTAGTTACGACGGATTTTCAAAGATACCTTATAAAAAGCTAGACAGTCAAGAAAGTAAAACAAAAAACAGCCACCGTTGTCGTTTTCACTTGGTAATAGCAAACAGACAGGTGCTCTGCACCGCATCGCACATCGCACGATTCAGCCGTCACCCCACTCGTGCCAAATCACAACCCAAATATTGCTCTCGCTTATCCCTAAATCCCGGACTCTCGAGACCTCTCGACCATGGGTTCCGACTTCAAGGCGATCCCCCTGATAGGTACGATATTACGGTTTTCCTGTTAATCATGAGTGCTACCAGTTGGTGGATTGGATACGATTCCGTCTCCAAGATTCAGATTCGGGAATCCGGGCAGTGTTGTCCTCTCGAAAATCGGATTTTGAAACATCGCTAGATTCCTTCTCTGCAACCATCATGAGTGCTACCAGTTGGTGGATTGGATACGATTCCGTCTCCAAGATTCAGATTCGGGAATCCGGGCAGTGTTGTCCTCTCGAAAATCGGATTTTGAAACATCGCTAGATTCCTTCTCTGCAACCATCAGTGGAGCAAGCCCCCCATCCTCAATATGAGCTTTTGGATCGCATGGTTTGCTTTCGGTTAGGGCAGGGCTCTCGGAGTCCTGGTTTCTTGCTTCAGTCCGAGTTGTAGTAGCTAGAAGCAATCGGTTAGAATTCGGACGAGTTCGGCACCATTTTACAACGGTTTCAGAGACCAACTTTCACTGAGTATAAAAGTAGAAATTGCTTTCCTGAGGAGATATTGCTCTTCAAGAAATTGGGCTATGCTAGTTTCTCACTTTAAGCAGATACAAAAAAAAACTACATCATTGTCCTTTAAAATCTTGATCTAATAAAGTTCTTATTTTTTTTCCCGTTGTCAGATATTAGTCCACTTGTCGAAAAGATCGATGATCCAAATATGTCCGATGACAACCATTTGCTAGAAGTTGTCCGAATGCTGGACGATGCTTGCAAGGAGGCTGGATTCTTTTATGTGGTAATCGCTCGTTAGCCATGTGAGCTTTTAAGCAAATTACATTAATTGAGGCAGGTTTGTTTTGAGTTGTGATGTTGTGGTGTTTGAACTGAAAATGGAAATAAATAGCATTAACAATATACAGAGGAATGAAATCGATAATACCATGTTATATGTGTGTCATGTTCAGTCCTTTTGTACAACGGGTGCATGTACAGTTGGTTTTCTTTTTTGTTCAATCTGAATGTGATTTGAGTTCTTCTGTTATATGCCAAACAATGTTTATTATCAAAGCTAACTAATATAAACAATATATGTGCATTATTAACAGAAAGGCCATGGGATCACTGAGTCGCTAATGAGGGAAGTCAGGGATATAACACACAAGTTCTTTCAGCTTCCTTATGAGGAAAAATTAAAGATTAAAATGACACCTCAGAGTGGATATAGGTGTGATTGCTTAAACATGTTCGACTTTTTATCTTAATTTGTAGTTCATTGTTTGGTCCTTGGAAGCCTTCTACTTGTAGAAATTAACTTTCTAACGGCTTATTGACAGAGGGTATCAAAGAGTGGGGGAAAACATTACCAAGGGTAAACCTGATATGCATGAAGCAATTGATGTAAGTTTACTTTTGTCTCTGCATTTTCTTGTCATGTTTGAAGTTGTTCTGAGCTAACCCATGAGGAACAAACACGGCAGTGCTACACGCCTATTGAACCTGGTAAATATGGAGATCTTGCTAAACCAATGGAAGGATCTAATTCGTGGTATGTTCTCAACTTTCTGTCTCTGTTCTTTGTTCTCAAGGTATATCCTAGACCTAGAGCGCCATGTATTTTTTTTAACATTTCTTGAGAAGGGTTTCAATTACTGCCTGTTTGTGTGCTGATGAACAAGAAAAATATTTGATATAAAGTAGGTCCGTATATATTGCTTAACTATGTAACATCTATACAGTGAACTAAATGCAAAGTTGCTGTTACAATTTCTTTTACTTCAAACCACTACCTTTCCTCACTGTCAACAAATTTCCTTCTTCGTTACTCATCAGATAAGCTCTTTATGGCAAGGAAGGCATAATCTTGACTGCTATCAATCCTTAGTCCCCTTAAATTGTATGATTGTATCTCCAATGGGGTATGAAATGATACCCGCATCAAGAGGTGTCTGTCATCATTTAGCACCTATCAGTCACTCAATATTCAGTGATGATAATGTTCATAATTGAAATAGTGCTCCATTAGCACTTAGTAAGCTTTAAAGATCGTTTACCTTTCATGCAGGCCCAATTACCCATCAAATTTTAAACTACTGCTGGAAAACTATATAAGTCTTCTAAGAGGTCCACTTCTCAACTCACTTTAATTATTGTTTTTTGCTCACCAGTCATCACTAGTGGTGTTTACTATGCCATTTTTCATTGCAGATCTTTCAAGAAAGATCATGCGAGGTATAGCCTTGGCATTGGGTGGGCCAGTCGATGCTTTTGAAGGTGGAACGGCAGGAGATCCTTTTTGGGTTTGCAGATTGATTGGTTATCCAGTTTCAACTGATATTCCAGAAGAGCAACGCACTGATACTGGATGGTAACCAAAACATATATTTGGTAGTATGTCCTGCAAATTATACTTACTGAGTGGATACATCTCACACTGCTTTTCTACTGCATTTCATGTGTTCTATGAACAAATTCAGTGGAGCTCATACAGACTATGGTTAGTACATCTCTTTGAGAAGTTTCATTGGAAGTAGACTTTATATGGTAACTCTTGTTGTTGTAGGCTGTTGTCTTATTAACACTTTGTACTATAATTTTCTTGGTTCTTAATTTGTGGTGTTGTCTCCGAAGATTAGTGGAGACCCTTGCACTTTATATCAAAATCTTGGAGATCCTTTTCCTCATTTGGTTAAACTGCAGGCTTTCTGACACTGGTTAACCAGGATAATGACATTTGTGCCCTTGAGGTATTTCTTTATTCACCGTCATATATATCTTGTATTTTTCAACGCATGTCATGCCCTCTGCTTCCTGTGCCATGTTCAGATCTGTTGATATGAACATTTTTGTCACCCCTTCTTTTTTTGTGGAATTTAGCCTTTGAAGTTGTAAATGCAATAAAATATAGTTTTTGCCTTCTCTGACATTTTGCAAGTCGCGACTGTGATCATAGAAGTAACTTAATCTTGATCATAGAGGTAACCAAAATATAGTTTCATCATAGGGATCTTGAATCCTGATCCACTCCATACTTGTGGTTATTTCTCTTCATTACGAGTTTGTATGCTTGGTTGTCCTTTCTCTTCACTAGTTCTTATCTTAGAAATTCTCTATCCATTTCTTTCTTCTGTTCTAATAATAAAAAGAAGAGAAAATTAAAATGGATCCTAGAGAAAACTTATTTGATGATCAAGCATGAGATGCTTCTGTACCTTTTGTATTCCCACTGTTCTTCCAAGTTACTTTAGTGATTATGTATCCTACAATTGCAGTCCATTGCCCAGATTTATGTCTTGACTGGGTGAAGCAAAAAAACTGATCTGCTTGAAATCTTTGGTGGTTTAATTTCAGGTCAGAAACCGATCTTGTGAGTGGATATATGCCAAGCCAATTCCTGGAACCTTTGTTTGTAATATTGGTGACATGCTGAAGGTTTTTTTCCCCCTTTCTTTGCAACTTCACTGATATTTTGGTCGTTTTCAAAATTCAGACACTTATTGTCATATTGGGTTTAGGTTTGGTCAAACGGAATATATCAACCAACACTTCACAGGGTTGTCAACAACTCCCCTTGTTACCGTGTATCTGTTGCATATTTCTATGAGGTATAGCCCCCCCCCCCCCCCCCCTTCTCTCTCTCTCTTATACGCGCGCACTGTTTGTGTCAACTTGCTTTCTCATTTTTTCTTTCTTATCAAATCAACGCCACAGTCGAACTTTGATTCTGCCATAGAGCCTGTTGAGTTCTGCCTGGAGAAAACAGGTGGTGTGGCAAAGTACGATAAGGTTGTGTATGGGGAGCATTTGGTTCAGAAAGTCTTGACGAACTTCGTCATGTAATTGTTTGTTGTGTGGTTTGGGGGGGGGATAAATCTGTACTGAAATGTTCGGATCACAACATATGAACAATAAAATTCGTTGAGTTGTTCGTGATGTTGCAACGGATTTAGCTCCTTATCAGCACCCTGTTTGGTATGTACATTCTGATGCAACATTTTAGAGAGCTTTTTTTATGCATGGCTACTCATAGTTGGTTGAGGGAAAAAATCTTTTATTCAGCTCTGCAATTTGTTGTCTGATGACGTATCAATCGGGTGTGCAGTATGAGAATATAAGTCCATCGATTTATTCATTTGCTATGTCACTCTGAGGTTTACATATGACACAACAATATATTTTATTCTGGGCACGTACTCAACTTCCTGAGCCATGAAGCTTGTAGTAATTTGCATATCCTCTGCTCATTTAAACCCTGCAAAACAACATGAAAGGTGAGCGAAAAAGTTCTCCATAAACATATACCAGAGAAGTTATTTAAGTGGGAAGAGCATCTGGCATACTGGTTGTAGTCGATGACGATCTTGCCGGCGTCGAGGTTGCCGATGGCGGCGAAGGCCTCCCTGGAGAGGTCGAGGGTGGCCTGGCATCCTGGCGACGGGCAGCGGTCTACGATCTTGACGGTGACCGTGCCGCCGTTGCAGGGGTTGGGCACGGCGTTGGTGCCGCGCACGCACCGCACGGTGTACATCCGCCCGCACGCCCGGCCGCCGTCCCACAGCCCGTCGCTCGCCGCCGCGATCATCGTGCCCTGGTCCTGGAACCCGTAGCACGCCGACGCTGCATGCACGCGTGCCGCCGCCCGTCAGGTACAGAAGCAACACGATATCAGCAAAACGTACGTACGTACGTGCGAGCGAGCGTAAATCAAGAAGATATCAACGAATTAAGCAACTGAGCAGCTGTTGTGCTCGATGCATGGTGCACGTCACGTCTATATGAAAGGAGAAGCTAGCTTCGCGCGCGTCGTGCATGTAGAGATGCTAGCTTGTAAAACGTACGAGTGTAGACTGTGTAGTAAGTCGCGGTGCCTTCAATGGCGTGCGACACGGACACGAGGCCGAGCAGGGTGGCAACGAGTAAAATGGCAGCTTTCGCCATGGCCGAGGGAGAGGTTGGCTTCTGCAGCTGCCGGATCGAGGAGGCGGCTAATATACCAGGTCTTGGTGTACGAGTGGCGCCAAAGCTGCGCGGTGTATTTATAGGAGAGCGAGATCGAGCTGGTACGTGCACACTGCACAGGCGTGGAAAATCGTGCCCGATGCATTGGAAAATTTAGAGAGAGACGTAGAACTAGACAAAAATTGGAAAAGTTTGTTAGTCCTATGTGGAGATACTAGATAAACACGAAATTAAGAGGTTGTTTTGGTCAGAAGAAAAATGAGTCGGGCAAGCAATTTTTTGGTTTCACGTAATAAATGATATGGGTATGACTATTCTGAGGTTAACCTCAAACTAACAAATTTAAGAACACCTTCTAAAGATGCCATGTATCTTCTCCATCCATCTCCCCCTTCCCTTTTCCCTACTCACTTCTCCCGCCCCCTCTTCCCTCTCTAACAAAAAAATTTAAAATTAGAACATTTAAATTTTGAAATTTTTAAATAGGAATTTTTAACTTGAAAAAATTTAACTCAAAATTTAAAATTAAAAAAATTAAATCAAAAATTTTCAACTCGGAATGTTTCAATACAAAAAAAATTTCAAATCAGAATGTTTCAACTCAAAAATTTCAAATTGAAAAGTTTCAACTCAGAAAACTGTTGATTCAAAAGCTTTTTATTCGAAAAGTTTCAATTCAAATAACTTTTGGTTCGAAAAGTTTCAATTCAAATAACTTTTGGTTCAAAAAGTTTTGATTTAAAATTCAATTCAAAAAATTTCAATAAAACATTTCGAAAAGTGTCAGATAGAAAAATTTCCAAATAGAAAAGTTTCTATTCAACAAACTTCCAGTTCGAAAAGTTCACTTAAAAATTTTCAAGTGGTTAAAAATACTTGTTTTAAAAAACTTAAGGGGAAAATTTGAAATACAAAAACTATTTTGAGTTTAAGGGAAAGGGAATGGAGGAGGAATGAGTGTGAAAGAGATGATGCCACTTGTCACAAGGAAAGGATCTTTAAGGGAAAAAGAAAGAGGTGATGTCACTTGTCACAAGAAAAGACCTTTTGAGAGGAGATGCTACCACTTCTCATAAGGAGAAGATATTTAATGAGGGTGACCTTAAATTAGCAATTTTCAAATGATATACCAATGAAATCCAACCTAACGTATAAAAAATGAATATTTATCAGTAATGCTCAGAAGAAAGAAGAGGACATATTTTAATTTTTTTATTCCACCCTTTTTACTTCCTTGCATTTTTTTCTCCTAAAGCTTGTTCAACCTCATATCATCTAGACACAAGTCATGGATTTCTTCAATGAAAGAAAGTCACCTTTGTTTGTTTGGGCCCCCGGGTTGGTTCGTCGTTGTTTCCTCCCCTTATCTACGCAATTCTCTGTCTTCGTTCCTAGTCACCTTAGGCGAAAGGATACGTATAAATTCTGTAGAGACGTGGCTGACTGTTCGTCTGGAAGGTAACGCAATTTTCTACGCCGGATTTATTCCCTGCCATCTCATTGGCGAACGCCCATCGCTAGACACTTATCTATCGACATCCAAGCATGTAGTATACATCAAGCTGTGTAACCTTTCATGATCTGTTCGAGAATTTTGTCCTGTGAAGGGCAAATTTTTTTACGGCTGCTAACTTGTGGTGTGGCTAGATATTCTAGTGGATTAGGTAAAGCTTTGGCATATCGATCTCCAGAAGGAAGGGAAAATTTGGTGCAGACACCAAACCGAAAATGGTTGTGTTTTGCGTGACGTACGTTTTGGTTGTCAGACGAAATCAAATGAGACGACGATGGTTCCGTGGTTAGTGATAGGTGTGATGAGTGTGTTTGTTTTCGCTCATCATCCCAGTTTAACCCTAGATTGAGACGGTGTGCCGTATTTTTTTTAAAGTATGCATATGCGTATGCGTTCAGTGAAAAAAACATATACATGTACTCTATGACGCCATAGTCTTCACGAAAATTCTTAACAACTTAGCGAATGCATACACGTGAATAGTTTGTGCATGTTGTGAACTGAGCCTAGCTTAGTTGGTGGGGATGCCAGCGACACGTCCACGTTAGAGGATTACCCATAAGGTTGGATGCAGTATGTGTGTGGTGTGTATTTGTAACCCAACTGTTTTTCTTTCTTCTATATTAAATGCCTACCAAATTTTTTTTTAAAAAAAGAAATATCTTGTGCATGTGGCGCGTGTACTCCTCGTTCTCTCTAAAAGAAAATCAGATCAGAAGCCTCGCGTTGCATGCTAATACAAGCCGCGCACAATTTTCAGCGAGACAAAGGATCAGGATTCGACGACGACGAGGGCCGCGGCTAGCGCGCAGCGCAGGTCGTTTGGAAGAGCAGCGCGCGCGTTTTTGTCCGTGAGCACGTACGGCCGAGCGCGCCGGCGGCACGATCTCCCTCCGCGTACGTGCGTGCGCACGGAGGATCGAGACTCGGGAGCGCCGGCCGTGTCACTCGTATACAGTCCTAATTAATTTGTACATGCACCTAGAGCGCAAATCAGCTTGGTTGATCAGCATTCAGATCGAGAGGGGAACGTATGTAATCAACGGGCGCACACATTTTATTGCACGTCATTATTTCTTGTTGCAACGGCATCCTTATTTATCTTGTATACTTTTATACGTAGGTGACACTGAGGTAGCACACGATATCTCTCCACCAATAGCCACCTTCAGTTCGATCATCACTTGAAGGCCAACAGAGCGCGTTGAGATGGTTTCTTTCTCAAAATTCGAAAAGATATACTAGTATAGGAGCAAAATTCTTATTGAGCAATGGACCAAACAAGCCTCGATCAAAAGTATAGCTACAGGTTGATCAGAACTGATTTAACACAGCATGAACGAAGACGAGTTTCTTTACATTGTGGTGATACGAGTACAGCCTACCAAAATTAGGTTAGAACCCATCACCAAAATTCCTACAGTTCATGCAAAGAAGATAACAAAGGTAATTGTTGCTAGAATTTTTTTAAAAAATAATACATTTTTTAAATAATTTTACAAAAATAATATGCCGAAACAAAATTTTACAAAAATACACCTATGTCGACATTTCAAATAGTGATAGAAACTCTATCGCCATTTGAAATAACGACAAACCTTCTGTCGTCATTTGAATTGGTAATAGAGCTCTGTCGCTAATTCAAATGGTGACGGAAGACTCAACCTTGTCAACCAAGTGAATCTACGACAAATAATCCGTCGACCAATTCAATCCACGACTAAACAGATCTTTGTCGCCATTTGCGATAGAGCTCTATTACCAATTCAAATGACGACAGATATGTATTTTTGTAAAATTTTGTTTCGGCATATTATTTTTGTAAAAATATTTAAAAATATATATTATTTTAAAAAATAATTCATTGTTGCTATGCATATCTACAGAGGAACGGTATTAGCTGCATAATTTGAGGAGGAGCTGTTCAACTTTGCTGAGATATACTTTGTTAGGCCATCAACGAGTTCCCGGATGTCATCAACCCAAGACCATGTCGGGGCGTTGAGGGCTCGTATTGAGTTCAAGCAGACTAGAAGTGTTCCTCCTTCGTGAAGAAGTACCTGAATTTTGGACAAAGTGCAGAAATAACATCAACAAATGTGCAGATTCTACGGTACTTCAGTAGGAAAGCACAGATGGCTTGCAAGTAATTCCAAGAACGAACTTACCGTCAACCAAAGAGGAAGAAATCCTAGGACAGAAGGAAGTGCAGCAAAAACGATACAAGTTAGGGCAAGAGCTACACTTTGCTTAACCTGTATTGATGAAAGTGTAAGAGCAAGTAATATTGTATCTGAAAAAGGTGTTTCGCATCGAAGCTCACAAGAGACAATACCAATGAAGTTGTCTGACGAGCTTTAGCAATACAAAATGGCACCCCACATATGTTATCCTGCAACAACAGAACATCTGCAACAGCTACTGCTGTTGCACTGGCCCGTTGAGCTAGAACGATACCGACAGTTGCAGCTGCAAGAGCTGGTGCATCATTTATACCATCACCGACCATTATTAAACCTCCACCTGGAAACAAATACAACGGTACATTATGAATATCACCAGGAGAAGAAACTTACCCCTCCCAACAATGAAGCAAAGTGATTACCACAAATAGTAATCATATGGCTGCAAGCAAAAATTTCGCAGTTGAGCTGATAAAAAAGTATAGAATATTTCAAATATATGGTAATTCAATTATACATGAAGAATGTTTGGTTATGGGCAAAAGGTGCTAAGGTTGTAGCTGGTAGGTTATCGTTCACAATAGTAACCAAAAGTTTGGAAGAGAACAACTGGAGTCATTAGATAAAAGTCATGCAGAGAGGAAGTAGGTGAAAATTAAGCAGAAAGCAACCATCGCGATTAAGTGATCAGCATCTAAGCCAGATATGCTGATAATTATATAACGTATGATAAAAAAACTGATATAATCATAAAATTGAAATTTGGTAGTCATAAGACATCAAATTACCTCCCTCCCTTGAAACTGCTTTTACTTTATTCAACTTGTCCTCTGGCTTTAAACAGCAGAGGACTTCATCGATACAAACAGCTTTAGCAACTCTCAGAGCACTTGATTCATGATCTCCAGTAAGCATCATGATGCGAAGTTTAGCTTTTTCTCTTAAGGTAGATATAACTTCACAGACACCAGGACGGGGTTCATCCTCAAAGTGGAAAAGGGTTACCTGAAAAAAAGTTCAATCAGCAGGTAAATAATAGTATAATACATTGGAAGGTAGTTCTAAATTAACATACAGCTTATATGATGATAACACATTCAAATATGTATGTTGCCAGCAGAAATCGGCAGAAACATGAGTAGAAGTACAATTTGATAAAGGCCCTGTTGGAGCTTCTTGCCGATGACCGGGCCTTTGGCCATACAAGGTAAGGCCATGTTATTGACTTCACAATACAAGCCAAGGTCAGCTCTATTGCAGAAAGATTTGAGTTAAAAAGGTTTCTAACTAGAAGGCTTTAATGTCCAAGCCAGCCCAAATCAATCATCAGATTAAGATATTCAAATTATCAGGCCTAAAGACCTAACCAAGATTCAAACGAGACAGACCCATAGGCCATAGCAGATGGACCAAATGCTTGGCAATCTGTGCAGCGTTTATGGTTCAAATGTCCAACCTGACTTGTGCTATAAATAGATGGGACATAAGTGGTTCATTGCTGATGCCATGAAAGGCCGGACCAAAATACATGACCAGATAAGTAATCCCATTTACATCTTATATTAAACTCAACAAAACTCATCTCATCTCCACCTTGTTTCCAACAGCATTAGCTGGTTCGATTGCAATTGGCTTTCTTGAAAGGTTGTATCGACTAACAACCTGTCTATCCCAGACTTCATGTTCCATGCACCAAAGAGATACTCAAACTTGTGTACAGCACTACAGCCTACAGTGCTTCTCATATATTTCAAAGTCAGTCAGACTTCTGTTTTCTTTACTCTTTCCTCTACTCATCACTGCAATACCAACTGATAGATATAGCATAAAAGAAAAAAAAACACCAAAAGAAGCATAAGAGCACTCAGCAAAACACAAATAAGTAAGGCGCAACTTATGAGCATTTCATAGTCTGAACTCTAATCGACTTTAAATAAGCCAACTTATCAGCATTTTATAGGCTAGACTCCAATTCACCTTATATTCCAAAAAGATTCTCAAGCCTGAATTTTATTTATCATTGTCCCTCATTATATATGAATGCTTCCATCAAACATCCAGACAAATAACTGTGCAACAACACAAATGAACATTGAAAAGAAAGGGAAATAAACATGCTGCGAAATGAGAAGTTTTGTACTCTAATTTACCTCACCTTTTTATCCACTGATAGAGCAGCTTGGACAAATTCAGGCCCATATGCAGAACTTTTCACCGCCTCTTTTATTTGCTCAGATTCACCATTAGATCTATATAGCGACGAAATATATTCCACGGAACCAATAGATGCCTTAGAGAGCTCATTTTCGTTGTTTCTTGCCTGTAATACAAATATGTTCGGGGCCAAGCTAACACTCAAAGATCCAACTCTTCTTAATACTTCATAGATCAAACAACACAGATGCTCATGCTAATTGTTCAAATTTAAGAAACATATCCACATTGCATTATGAGTAAATAGGGAATGTATCAAACGTGAACTAACCTTTAAATAGAATAAGAACTGACAATTGCGACCATTGGATGAGATATATGCTGCTTAGATATACATTAAAGGCCATCGACATTTTTAAATAAAACACTCAAACTATTCCACTTTACATTCTAGCCTTCCCACCTTAATGAGATGACTACCACTTTGATCTACACCATCCAACATTCATATTTGAGTTCTCATTATCCTGGTTTAAGGGTGTTTCTTTCAATGATATAATAATCCAATGGCAGCTGCACAAATAAAACCCAGCATTTCCAACCAAACAACATTATTAACAAGAAACGTTGTCACTTCTCTCTAGCTGCTTAAGATTCTTGCGAAACTTTAATGCACCATTCAATGACATGGACCAATTCCAGAAAGCATGAGAAGCAAAGCAAGAATCAATAGATGTGCTACAATGACCTAATCTCAACATACTTATACATTTAAAGACCATGCTATCAAAATTAATTTTCCAGCAAATCAAACATATTTACTATTGCTTCCATTTTCAAAGTTATGGAGATGGAATTAAGCATAACCACCTAGAGATATAACGGCCAACCCTCCCTATCCATTGTGGGAATCAAATCCGTATAACAACAGAAAATCCTTTTCTGATATATCTAAAATCTAAATCTAATAATTTCCAGATGACTTCGCTGGTTGAAATACATTACCTAATTTACACATACCTTTATGCCACTCAAAGTAGCAACAACTCCTCTACCAGGTAAGCACTCAAAACTTTCTACAGCAATCACTGGGAGGTCCTTCCCAACAGAGCGATCTAAAACTGCCCTGTGAATCATGCAATCAGGATGTCAATTGTCTGCCATAGATTATAATACAAAGTTCATAACATGAAGGAGAAATATTGTTTATTGTCAATTACTGATAAATATAATTAAAAATGAACTAGCAGCTTTGTTCTTTGGTCAAGCGCTTCCTAATGAATATCTGGCTATCAGTCATGGCCCGAGTTTGACTATGCACTCAGCACAGTTATAGTAATTATCGATACACTTGGCCCAAGGGAACTCGATTTAAGCCATGCCTAGCATGCCCAATGGTTGCACAATTCTACTTTATGATAGTGCATGCAAATCAAAATAAAATACATAAACGGGCTTTGAAAAATTTGTCCATTCTCTCCACCTTCCAATAGGATGGGTTGTTCCTTTCTCCATAGCTGCAGCAACAGCTAGAGCTTCACTTTCACAGTTCGGAGTACAACAAGAAGGATCACTAATACCATTTGTGGCATCCAAATGTCCATGAATGGGCTCAATTGCCTTGCACATAAGCTTCCCAGTTGTTAACGTGCCTGTTTTGTCAAAAGCAATAGACTGACAAGCGGAAAGGGCATCTAAGACATGCCCGCCTTTCAACAAAATTCCCTATAGAGAAAAAAAAAAGATTAAATGATTTCACTGTACCATAAGCTTTCTGGAAAAGAAAATTCATCTAAGAAACAGGTCATTGTAAATTGTTGAAAAACATTCAGGAGAAAAAACCACTACGATAACACAGTTTCATAGGATGTGCTCAAAGTAATAACTGCTAGTCTGCTATCTCCCCATTAATGTCAGAACTCAGGAGGCACTCCGTAGGAGCAGCACTAAACATTTCAACAAAGGATTAAAATCCTATGATCTCTACCAATACTGTGCACATAACCATAATATAGAAAAGAGGGGTTGAAACTAGCCTGGTAAAATAGTGATTAAACCATCTGAATAAAATACTAGATGCTTTCAAGAAATTTAGCAGCTCAAAGGTACAGTCTCACACCAAATGAACAAAATAACCAATATAGTTAAAAAAAAACTGAAAGTTTCAAACAGTACCTTACTTGCAAGAGAACTGATTGCAGTGGCATATGCTAATGGAGCTACGGCCAATGCGCACGGAGATGCAGCCACCATAAGTCCTAACCCACGGTAAATTGAACCCCTACAAACTAAAGAAAATGTCAGAGCACGGAAAGCTCAATCCTAGAGCTAAGTGTATTAGTTCAGTACAAATTTCCAAATCATCAGTACTAAGGTTTTCTAAATCATATAGTATTAACTATCAGAAAGTACATAGTCAAATTTGATGGATTATATTTGTAATTGTAACAGGATCGATACAGCATGTTGTGTGACATTAGAGGAATACCTGAGTTACCGAAGAAGGGCCACTTAAAGAGTAATGGTCCCAAAAGTGCAACAACCAAAGAGAGAGCCACAACAACCCTGCTATAGTGCTCTCCAAACTCGTCTAGCCATCTTTGCAACTTTGGCTTGTTTAGCTGGCCCTCTTCAGTCAACTGGACAATTTTGTTGAGTGTTGAGTCCTCCCATGACTTAGTCACCTAAAACAAAGATAGTTGAACAGAAGCATGAGTGTTTATCTTGCAATTTGACAAGGTAACATTATGGAAGGCAAGCCAGACATAATGTACTTGAACTATATTAAAGCTATGCTAGAAAAGAAGCACAGCAAATTTTTTGCTAGTAACTACCAACTATTAAAAATAAAGCTTTGCACATTCTGTAAAAGTTAACTAGGATTGCTTATATTATTCCAAAATTTCACAGAATTATGCTTCCTGTGTCAGTTTTCCATTGTATGCTCTCAAATGACTATGACGTAACAACCATGAATAGCAACATAGTATTTTTAAAAAATATATATATATAGATATACCAAGCTGCCATTAGATAACCTTCAGATATATGTTTTTTTCAATAAAATCAACTAAAGAGTGCATCAATCATATAGGAATCATGTTTTTGCATGAGTACTTAACACCTTGAAATCAATAAAGTAAAATCCGGTAAGCAAAATGAAGTAGCTCGGCATTAGAGAACAAAACAAAGAAGAACAAGGTGAAAAAGGTCTCTTCACTGAAGAAAAACGAAGGCAAACCTTTACAATCATCATTCCTTCCAAGTTCCTGGCACCACCCGGTATAGCATCCCCCACTGTCCGTTCAAGAGGTTTTGTTTCACCAGTTAGGTGTTCGATGGTGATTGTCGATGAACCTTGGTAAACTTCTCCATCAACAGGCACAGCCTAATGAATACAAGAACTGCGCCACAATGAGATATTATTTCGAATAATCTAGACTAGCAGAATAACATCAACACCGAAAAGAAGATAAGTTAGAAACAATAAGAGAAAAAACAAAGGAAAAGAGAACAAAAACAATGAAAAAGCTATGAAATGAAACAGAACTAGGAAATACAAGTATTGAACTTCTATATAAACAAACAACACACCTCACCAGCTCTGACCAAAATATGAGAACCCACTTCAAGGTCATGCACAGGAACCTTGGTGCAACTTAAATTTGAAAACAGTGCTGACTCATCCCCACTTGTTTCTAACAACAGTGCAAATTCTGGATGATTTTCCTTCAGTTCCCTCACATCAATCATTGACTTGCTTGTAAAATACTCTTCGGCTATAAGAATTAAGAGCAGAAAACTTTCAATAAGTACACACACAAACAGGAGCTAACATGAAGTGAATCTCAAAAGGTTGTCAAACATACATACCGATATGAGCTAAGTTAAACATTGCAAGAAGCAGGCCACCCTCCAATGAGTTTCCCATAAATATAGAAGCAAATGCTGCAAGAGCCATGAGGACATGGATATTTATTTTTCCATCAGCAATATTTACAAGAGCATCAAGCGCTGCAGAAACCTACAAAATAAGCAGGAAAAAGTCACATAAGTGTTCCATTGGCAAGCAATCTCGAAACAACGAAATCTTCTGTTTCTTCTGTGTTAAGGAGAAAAACAAGCATAGCACAGTTTCCTGTTCATTGAAATGTAGTTGGCACAAATTTCTTTGTAAACAGAATTATAAAACAGTAGATTTAATTGTTAGTGGAGAGGGGATATGAAATTTCATATGGTGCAGATTATTATCGATGTTTCCTCCTTGTTTTTTTTTATTTTCATTTTTGAGTATTTTCTGTGTTGGTTTATTGCTGAAATCCACATGGCTTGAAGACCTGCACTTCATATAGGGACATATGGTCTGCACTAGATATTACCCCCAAACCAGTACAAAATTATCGAAGTTGTCATCTCAGCTGTTCAGAAGCTTTTGTTGAAAGTTCATGCTGGTCAATTATAGCTTGAAGAAGCACCTCAAGGTTCTGTATAATTGTATCATACGAGCAGTTACTCTCTAAACTTTTCTGAGAAAATTTCTCAACATTTCAATTTCATGAAAGCGTACACCAAAACTTCCTCTGATGGATCAAATCATCAGGATGTGCTTAACATTAGATCGAAATCCCAAATCTAATGGCCCAAACTTTCTAGCCAATCAATCAGCGCTACAAATACTGAAGTAAAAATTGGCACTACATGCACGCCAACTATTTTCACTGAAAATGCAAGCTCTTAGTGAAAGCAACTGTGGGCATAGATTGGCATTGAAACTTCAACTGCTGCTCCTAGTTAACCGTAACTCGAATTCAAAACTAACAAAAGGCGCAGAGCCCGTGGGCATTACCCCGACAAGAGGGAAGGCGACGGCGATGAGTGCAGCCTGCAGACGGCTGACGGAGTTGAGCGGCGCGACGTGCGGGCAGGCGGCGGCGACAAGGAGGAGGCCGAGGGAGATGCAGCAGAGCTGCAGGTGCTCCCGCAGCGCGTCGGCGACATCGGCCCACCCGATCGCCCTCGCCACCCGCATGACCGCCACGCCCCCGCCTCCCCCGTGCACGTCCACCCCGTGGTGGGCGTGTCCATGACCGTGGCCACGGTGGTGGTGGTCGTGGCCGTGGTGATGGTCGCCGTGGGCACGGGGGGTGAAGGGCAGGGAGCGACGCGCGAGGAGGAGCGGGGGTTTGAGCGCTAGAGATAGGGGTTTGGGGGGGAGGTGGGGAGCGCAGCGGCGGCGGAGGTGGGGGAAGGGAGGGGGCCTGGACAGGCGGAGGAGATGGGCGGAGGGCCGGAGCGACGGCGCGGCGGAGGAGGAGGCGGAGGCGGTGAGGAACTGCATCGCGCGTCGCGGCGCGGCGGAGGATCGCGTCGACGAGGCGGGTGGTGGTGGTGAGCTCAGGAGGAAGGCTGGTCCATGGTTCGGCCTTGGACTTTTGTGCCGGGGGCCGTGTGCGAGCCTGCCAGATGATGGCGATGACAAGCCGGAGTGGGGCCCGGACGCCCCGGTCGGGGTTTGGTTTCGCCTAATCGTGTCGTCACACTGTTGATGGATGACTACCACGGTCGGTTTTCGGATCTGAAGTAGCAGCAAGTAGCAAAAAATCCAACTTCAAACTTGCTGTAGCTGCTGCACCATTTTACTTCGGCTAGCGAGATTTATGAATGGTTTCGGAGGAAAAATTAGCAACTAAATAGAGATTTATCTAGAGTGTTATATTGAGCACACGTGCCCTTTAATATGATATCATCGTTTTTCTAGTCTCTTCTATTTATTTGCAAATTTAGTCTATCACAAATATATTTGTAGATTTAGTCACATCCCCGACCGCAAAAACGTCACCTTCTGCGCTCCCTAATCGCAAAAGGTCGGAGCTTCAAGACAGCGACAAGGCACCTCACTCCTCCCTGGTTATGGCCCCACGCTCCTCCCGCGTTTCCCAGACACGGAAGCGATTGGCCCCGCGCTCACCCGCCCGTTGTTGTGCCTAACCTACTCCCGTGCTCCTCGAGCGTCTTCCACGATGAAAAGGAGAATAAATTTACAAATATATTTACGAAGATGCTATATTTGTAAAAAAAAACTAGACAAGTAAGCTAAAAGAGCTCAAAGCACACACAAAATCTGACTTGACTTCCTCTTTTTTTTTACCGAGCTAAGTGTGTTTATCATTATATAGCTGAATTCGGCAACTTTATGTTCCATTGATATCGATGGGTTGTGCGCTATATAATAAAATTTAAAGTTCTCTATGTACCTTCCAAATACAATTTTTAACATATTTTTACGGATTACGGCTCCTAACAGAATAAACGTGTTTTAATATTACGCATCTCTGTCGGAGTAAGCGCATTCTGCTGAAACGATTACCGAACCAGCGTGGATTAGGAGAAAAGAAAAAGCCGGTAACGCACAGCTTCCTCCTCCTCCGCCATCTCCGTGCCGACGCAAGGCTAAACTCCCACTAACCCCACAACCAAATATGCTTCCTCCCCTCTCCACCGCCGCAAAACTCTAAACCCCGCCACCTCCGCCCACCATGCGCCGCCTGCCGCCCCTCTCCCAACCAGCCTCAGCCTCCGCCTCCACCCCCGACCTCGTCGCCGAGCTTGGCCGCATCCTCTCCACGCGCCGCTGGAACAAGGGCCGCGCATACAGGTGCCTGGCCTCCTCCGTCACCGCTGCGCACGTCACGGACCTCTTCCGCGCCTCCTCCGTCGCTCCCGACCCTGCCACCGAGCTTGCCTTCTTCGAATAGCTCGCGCGTCGCCCCGGCTTCCGCCACACCGCCGCCTCCCACGCGGCCCTCCTCCACCTCCTCTCGCGTCGTCTCCGTGCTCAATTGCTCCCACACCGCGGAGGACATGCACGTGTCCGCCGACGCTATTCAGGCAATCCGTCGAACGGGTGGCACGCGCCTCGCGCTGTCCCCAAAGTGCTGCAACTTTGCCCTCAGGTCGCTCGCGCGGTTCGACATGACGGAGGATATGGAGAAGGTGTACTCGCATGCGCAGCTCGTGCGGGATGGGCTCTTGCCGTACGCAGTGACGTACAACTTCATGATTAAGTCGTACTGCAAGGAGGGTCTACTCGCAGATCGTGCGGGATGCGCTCTTCTGGATCATATCATACGTGTGAAAAAAGGTATATCTCCCAGCGAAGAGATATATATATATATATATATATATATATATATATATATATATATATATATATATATATATATATAGAAAAAACAGGACACCTTATGCTAATTCAAGCCATATTTAAGTATATTTTTCAAAAAATTCAGTTTTAGGGTATATACCCATCTATAACAATTCAAATGAAACGCATACCTTTGAAAAAATATACTCGAATTCAAAAATTTTGAACGAGTTTAGATCACATGATTTGCTGATTTATATATAAAATCAGCACATACCTACAACCAAACTATCATCAAAAAGGGAACTCTAAATTGAATTTCAGTTCAAACTTGTTTGAACTAGTTAGAAAACTAGTTAAACTCAACATCCTAAAAATTTCAAAAAAAAATCGCATGAAAATACATAGAGAAAATATCATTTTTAGATCATAGTGCCCAGGCACCATGGTGTCCTAGGTAATTATAATATATATATATAAAGCCGAAACGCGACACCATGGTATATCGGCACCATGATTTCAAATGTGCGAATTCAAGCCATATTCGAGTATATTTTTCAAAAATTTTAGTTTTAAAGTATATACCCATCTATAACAATTCAAATGAAACACATACCTTTGAAAAAAATATACTCGAATTCAAAGATTTTGAACGAGTTTGGATCACATGCTTTACTGATTTATATATAAAATTAGCACATATCTACAACTAAACTATCATCAAAAAGGGAAACTCTAGTTTGAATTTCAGTTCAAACTTGTTTGAACTAATTAGTAAACTGGTTAAACCCAGCAACCTAAAATTTTCAAAAAAAATCGCATGAAAATACATAAAGAAAATATCCTTTTTAGATCATGATGCTCAGGCACCATAATACCCTAGGTAATTATACTATATATATATATATATATGAAGCCTTTTTCGTACTTCTGGGAGTACATACTCGCACATCTAATATACCATTTAAATGAACACTTTATAGTCCTTCATCACTTTCGGTATACTCCAATAATAATTCTAAAATACCCCATGCGACATGGTTGAAAAAATTCATCAGAGCCTTTTATTTATTTTTTGCTACATACCCTTTTTCATATTTAAATGGAATATATAAACAAATTATGCTATAAAGGGTGGACTTTAATGAAATTTTTCGTAGAACTCACTTTGGAATATCTTATAATCAGTATTAGAGTATACTCAAAAGGATAAAGAGGTATAACAACATCATTTATATGGTGTACTAGAGGTGGGAGTCCGTACACCCAGGAGTATGGAATCATTTTCCTATATATATATATACCACTACTACAGAACAACACATCACTGCCGGTCATTGGTGCCGACAGTGATTGGTCGGCAGTGATACTCGGGGATTATCACTGCCGGCTCAGGAACCGGCAGTAATATTGTACTATCACTGCCGGGTTAAACCAAAATCCGGCAATGATAATAATTATCACTGCCGGTTATACATAAAACCAAAGATGATATAGGACTATCACTGCTGGTTATACTCAATCCGACGATGATATATATATATATCACTGCGGTTTTCTAAGAACCTAGCGATGACAAGCCGTGAACCAAATATTTTTATTGCATATTTTTGTTTAATATATATATTTTTATACAATTGTTTATACAGTGTCCATATATAGTATATAAAGCATCGTTCAAATCATAATTCAAATATATCCATGTATATACAAAGCATCGTTAAAATCATAATTCAAATATATTAAATTAAGCATCACAATACTTTGTTTTTACAATGATTTATTTACAAATGTAGTTCGACTACATCTCATCTCTTCTCATTGACTTTGATTTTGCACCGGCCACAGTAGAATGAGGGCGATGAGGCTAAGCGTGGAACTCGCCGTTTGGATTGATGACTTCGTCATGAATGAATCCGGTGAGCTGTTCTTGAATTGCTATAATTTCTATCAGCAATAACTTATTGGTTCTCGATTTGAGTCTTTATTGAAGAAAAGAGAAAGTTAATTAATGAAGATGTATGTTAAATGAAAAAAAAAGTAGGCATCAATGTGTAATTACGTGCCATGGCTTCGCTATAGCCCACAGTCTCCGTGACAATTGAATGTAAATTTGTACATACATAGTATGCACATAAATTGTTTCCCGGGTCCTGCCTCATACATGGAAAGTCGATTACTATTTCGAAATGTTTCCTGTAGGGATGATAGCGAACACTTTTCTTGCAGTATCGTGCAAATGCCCTGTGAATGATTTTGAATATCAAGTAAACTTAAATGAAGTAGAATGGAATATTGCTATAGCAATAACACGACGATCAAGTTTACCTGTTAAGCATGTCCGAAAAGTCTTAATACTACTTAGTTGGTTTTCTCCTAGAGTCCAAGACAAAAATCCTGCTAGCATCTAACTGGATGACGAGGAGGACCCAGTAAAACCTACACATATATATCAACGTAGTCAATTACTCCAACATCGTGCGTGTTACGCAAAAACAGTAAAACAATATTAGAAGTAGGGAAATACATACTTAAAGTTATACGGTAAAAGTATGGAGGTTTTGTATTGCAGCTTCAAAAAAGTATTAAATAAATAGTCTTCATTGTACTGTGGGTTGTCCTTCACAAGCTTCTCATTGACAAACCCCGGATCTAGGAATCCTAGATTGTCATTGCCATTTCTTCTACAAATATGTATCTCCATTCTACATATGAAAGAAGTCAGACATGCAATTAAACAGTACAAGAATGCACAATAATATACGTAGACTTACAAAGTCCACATTCGAAGTATATTCACATCCAGGGCATCTTGCTGGTACAACATGTACACCTCCTCGAAATTCACCTAGAAGATGTTATCCCCATTGTGAAAATCTTGCTCCATGTATCGGACTGCGAACAACTCCGTACCTTCGTTGGACTGCTGCATGTACCACTGATGGACGCGCCGCAGTTGTGTTGTCAGGTGGTCGAAATGAGCTGGTTCAATCAGCGGTTTCCCCATAAAGGACTTTCACCTGAGACCTTGCTGCTGAGCTTCTCGTTGAGCAGGATCTGCCTGAGCATCCAACCTCAACGCTTCGGCACTAGCCGCCTTCAAGTATTGCTTTCTGGATATGCGCTCATAGTCCGACATTTTGCAAGGTTCAGAAGCCTGCCCCGTCTTTTGCACTTTTGCCATACTCGAGAAAAACTTTTGCGCGTTCTCGTCAACTTTAGTCTTCTCAGGTGGTGGCTCCTTTTTAAAGTGAGATGTTACTGGGCGCTTACATGCTTTTTTCTCGTTCTTCCTCGATCATGTCACCGGTAATTTCTTACGGATTGTCCTTGCTTCACGATGATTGAGATTTCTTCGAGGACGCTGCTGACTTGCGAGATGGTGCTGGTGTTCGATTCTTCTCAGATTCTGGCGGAGGAGTCGAACTTTTTCTGGTTGGTGCCGGCGGAGGAGTTGGACTTTGTCTCTGTGGTGGCGACCAGGGCGGGAGGTCTCCGTGTGCAGAGCGCGGCTGATCATCATCTTCGTCGTCCTCATCGTCCGGGCCAAACTTAATGAAGCTCTTGCGCCACGCGAGGAAGCTATGCACGTTTTCTCCTAGTATTTTGTTTCCGTCCTCGTCAGGGATCTCTACCTCCATTTTACGGTATTGGCGGACTACACTGTCCACTTCGACCCTGGCAAATCCCTGCGGTATCAGGCGACAGTGCAAAACCTGCGATTCCTGGCATGGCCAAGCCCTGCCTTCAGCCACCTTGATTGTAATGCCATGTGCGGACAAATTTAGTTTGCACGGTGTCGGTTCTTTGATGTCATCCACAGGAAAATGGAGTCTGTGCTCTTCGGGAAACCCTGTGGACGCGCAACTGCTCTTACGAGCACCAGGACTGATGAGCTCAGGGATTTCTCCAAGCGGCGGTCGTTGCCAGGTTGCCTGGGCCCTTGGATCAGTAGTGGCATCATAATATACTTCCGCTTCATACAAAGCCAAAGAGGAAGGTTGTAGATACATAGAGTCACCGGCCAAGTACTGTGACGGCTACTCATGTTGCCGAAAGGATTCATCCCATCCGTACTCAATCCGAACCTTATATTCCTCACATCATATGCAAAGTGCTTCTTATATTTTCTGTCGATGTTCCTCCATTGCACAGAATCAGCAGAGTGCCTAAGCATTCCATCCTTCTTACGCTCTTCGGCGTGCCATCGTAGCAATTGGACATGCCTTTTGTTCGCAAACAATCGCTTCAGACGGGAGATTATAGGGAAATACCACACTACCTTACAGGGGGATCTCTTCTTCTTATGCTCCACCTCGACATCGTCGTTATGGATATCATCATTGCCCTTATACCGCTTTGCTTTGCAAACAGCACAAGCATCCAAGTGTGCAAACTCATTGCGATACAACATGCAATCGTTTGGACATGCGTGTATTTTTTGTACTTCCAGTCCCAACGGGCAGACAACCTGCTTGGCCTGGTACGTAGTTATAGGCAACACGTTACCCTCTGGAAGCAAGTCCCCCAAGAGACATAAGAGCTCAGTGAAGCTCTTATCGGACCAACCATTGCTTGCCTTCAACTACAGTAGTGTAAGCACGGTATGCAGTTTTTTTGCTCCTCTTTGCAGCCAGGGTACAATGGCGTTGTGGAGTCCTCTACCATACACTAGAACTTTTGAAACTCTCTTTCACTCGTGAAGTCCCCCTCCCCATCACGCAACATTTGATCCAGGTCGTCGTCGTGGCTATCGACAAACGTATCTTCGACCGTCGTCATATCGTTGTCTCCGTCATCTTCACCAATATGTTGCCCTTCATGCACAATCTCATCTTCACCATGCTCAGTCCAACAGGTATAGCCAGCCTTGAAACCTCTTCGAAGTAAGTGTGCACGTATCGACTCTATGGTAGAAAACAACTTCTCATTTTTTGCAATCAACGCATGGACAACACATATAGTTCGATAGATTCTTCGACTTGTGCGCCGTAGCCGCGTTTACAAAACATGTCACACCATTAAAGAACTCTGCGCCGCAACGGTCCGTGTCATACATCCACCTTCGGTCCATCTACAATTAATTAAAACAAACATCACATAAGCATATAATTGCAAATAACAATAGAATTATAAATGATAAGATTTAAATATCCATGTAGCAATTTTGAATATGTTAAAATACATCAACCTTTTTTCATTATGTAAATATCCATCTAGCAATTTTTATTATTTTATAAAATGAAAAATACTTAGGATATATTTTACTATATCAAAATACATCAATCTTTTTCATTATGTAAATATCCATCTTCCAATTTTTAAATATTTACAAAATAATAAATAATTGTAAATAGTTACGATATATTTTGATTATGTTCAAATACATCAACCTTTTTTCATTATGTAAATATCCTTGTAACATTTTTTTATTATTTTATAAAATGAAAATAATTGTAAATACTTAGGATATATTTTTACTATATCAAAATACATCAATCTTTTTTCATTATGTAAATATCCATCTTCAAATTTTTAAATATTTACAAAATAATACATAATTGTAAATAGTTAGGATACATTTTGACTATATATACATCAACCTTTTTTCATTATGAAAATATCCATGTAGCATTTTTTTCCAAAATTTCAGCATACATCAATCTTTTTTTCATTATGTAAATATCCATCTGGCAATTTTTATTTATTTGCAAAATAGAAAATAATTGTGAATAATTAGGACATATTTTTATTATATTAAAAATATCCAGGTAGCAATTTTTAAATTACTTTCATAATTGATAATATCAATGTTGCAATTTTTTAATTACTTTAATTATTGAGAGTAAGCATATAAATGAAAATACAGGATATATTTGTAAATATATCGATTTACAAATGTATCTTGCAATATTCATTATTACAAAATTCACCTAGCCATTTTCACCATTTGGCAAAATTCACCTAGCCATTTTCACCATTCAAAAATCCATTAAATCACTGAAATGAATAAGAATTGTAAATATCTAAATCTAAAACAATCCACAAAATAAAATCCAACTACAAATATAATGTTATTAAAATTACTAACCTTAAAAATAAGTAGATATGAATTTTAGTACAATTTTCGGCAGCAAGTGGACACAATAATGGAGCAGAGACTCCTCTCTGTTACGCTCGATTGGTCGGGGGGAAGGGATGGCAGGTATATAAAGGACTTATCACTGCCGGTTCTGCCCAGAACCGGCAGTGATAGGGCTCGCATTGCGCGGGAAAATAAATATCACTGCCGGTTCTGGTTTAAAACCGGCAGTGGAAATTCCAATATCGCTGCCGATTGAAACAAGAACCGGCAGTGATATATCACTACCGGTTTTATATATAAACCGGCAGTGATATGGGTTTATCACTGCCGGTTGTTTC
Source organism: Otatea glauca (assembly GCA_036346275.1). Taxonomy (NCBI): domain Eukaryota; kingdom Viridiplantae; phylum Streptophyta; class Magnoliopsida; order Poales; family Poaceae; genus Otatea; species Otatea glauca. The sequence continues at coordinate 61,939,217 of CM070721.1, forward strand.
GACGAACCGGCAGTGATATGTTCTCACTACCGACTCTGTCCTAACCGGCAGTGATGTGCCGGCAGTGTACACACATATTGCTTATCAGGTGCTGTTGTGATACCAAGTCCTTTGAAAAGGTCTTATCATTTGTTAGCGACGTGATAGAATGTAGCTTTCAGCCTCTATCTTGCATCCTACCAGCTTCTTATTCTAAGCCTTTGTAATGAGGAAGACTTTGAGAAGGCTATGTCAATATTGTTCTGCGACTTGCTTGAACTGGGCTATAATCATGATGAAGTTGCATGGAATTAAAATTCTATATGATGGTTTGCTAAAAGCTGGCTATGTTGATATATGTTCCCAGATGCTGTCCGCTATGGAGAATAGACACTGTTGCATTAGTTCCCAGACGTACATATGCTATGGTGGCGGCCAATAAGGCAATAACATGCATGAGGCATCTGATAGTCTGGTTAGTGAACTCAGAGGAGAAGCTGCATGCCTGATTGATGTTGTCTTTCATGCTGGTAGATGGTAGATTTCATTGGCCACTCTTTTCCTTTGTGAGCAGTTGAATTAATTGCACGCTTGCTATGAGCCCTAGCTCAACATTCTTAAAGCAGCTCATTTCATCTTGAACTTCCAATCGAACAAAGTGTACCCAAGAATCATGTACACAATTCTGATTGTACCACATTTTATCCAAATGCTTTATTGCCTAAAAACTTAGCTCGGTCATTTTCTGCCCATTGGTGAATTTTTCTTTCCTGATTTTATTATTGAATAAAGGAAACTCTTGCTTACAAAACTTGCACCATTTTTCGAAGAAATTACAATCGTATTGTTGTAGAGTTAAGTTAACTCTGTGACAAGACTACATGTTTTTAGTTTGCACACCGGTAACTCTTGTTGGTTCCCTTTTTTCATGTCATAATTTGGTCCTCTTTTCGCCTCTATGATATATTGGTTTTAAGCTAAGACTTCTCACCAATTTGGCAAATATTATCAAATAATGATTCTGTTCATCCAACATCTCTAGCTACTGTCTTCAGAAATTTGTACAGAACTTCCATTAAGTCATCAACTAACTACTCCAACCAGTCACAAATAGTTGTCGTTTTAAACATTAGTGTAGTCAATCTTTCGAAACATCAACTATCAATATTTTTTAAAATATTTAAATTTGATATATAAAAATCATATGTGTAGAATTGTCTCGAAAAATAATTTCATAATATTATAATTTTATTGGATTTTATAAATATATTATAATAAAAACTAGTGATCAAAGCTGTATTTTAAAGACCGTATCAATATCTAAAATGATAACTATTTATGACGGGTGGGAGTAAAAGATAGTCCCCTTTTTGGCCAAGAAGACGTATACGCAAGTTGCATGGAGCATTTCATTATACGAACAAAACTGACTTGAGACAAGCGCTATCGAGTTAGGGTGGCGTTTGATCAGCTTAATCCCAACACGTGTAGATAAAGCTGACTGGTTTGCCTGAACAGGGATTCAAATTTCATTTTGGATAAAATTTCGCCGATGACCGAAATCCGAAATTTCGGTGAAATCTCGTTATTTTGGACAAAACCTGGAAGAAATTCAAAAGACAAATTCAAATCCGAAATTTTTGGACCGATTTTCGGGTGAAATTGCCAAAATTTCGATAAAATTCAACTAAACAAAAAATGGTACAAACGACGTCAAAAATTTTTGGAATTTTTTTTGCGATTTCTGACACATCAATTATATCCTCATAAAAATTTCAGATGATTATCAAGTAAGAATTTTTAAAAATTCGAACATTGCTACTGTCCTGATAAAACGCTGACCGGTAAGTTTGAACCGAATGAAAAATAGTTCAAACCACGTTAGACAATTTTACATTTTTTGTGCATGGTTATGATGCATCACTAATATTCTCATAAAATTTTCATAAGATGATCAAGCTTCATGAATTTCTGAAAAGTCGAATAGTGCTACTGTCATGTTAAAAGGCATACCAGTAAAATTGAACAAAATGAAAAATAGTTCAAAACACGTTAGGAAATTTTGATATTTTTTGTGAATGGTCCTGATGTAACATTAATATTTCTATAAATTTTTAAGATGATGATCGTGCATAAATAATTTTAAAAAAAATCTGACAGTGCTACGTCCTTATAAAAGCCACATGATCAATACATACATTTGCTTTAGCAATCAAAAAAGGATTAAAAATTTTACAGAAGGGTGATAAGGAAATTCTTAAGATATCATAATTTTTTTTAATTATGATCACATCCCAGTGAATTTATAAAACTCTTACAAGGCACAGTACCATTTATGTTCTTTCTCTTTTTTATTTTTGAAATATAATATAACAAATGAAGTTCAATGCTTACATAGATTTGATTGACCTAACAAAATAAGTTTAAATTTTTTGAAAACTTTATAAAATGGTACTGAGGAAATTGTTAATCTCTCATAAAAATTTTAGATCATGATCACACTCGAAATAATTTATAAAATTCTGACAAGGTTACTATCCCAATTATGTTCATTCTATTTTTTATTTTTTAAAGATAACAAATGAAGTTCAATTAATTTTAAATTTTTATGTATGATCCTACACTATTAAAGATAGTACCATAAATTTTTCAGATCATTATCAATCTTGTACGATTTTATAAAAATTTGATAGTGTTTCTGCCAAAATTTTAAAATGTCTCAAAAATTCAGTTTTTCAACAAATTTTCATATAAGATGACTTTTTAAAGGTTATTGTACCAAATCCGGTCAAATCCGGCCATAAAACAGTAAAAACCGGTCAAAATCTTAAATTTTCTTGAAATTTCGGTGATTACTATAGCAATTTCAAAAAAAATTATCTAACTGATAGTTTAGATTTCGTGGTGGCCTGAAATTCGAAATTTAGACGAAATTTGTATCCAAGTGCCTGAAAAGATATTTTCATATCAATTAATTAGTCACAAATCAAAGGCACTTCTCATCATTGCAGTTGAGATGTACGTACTTTATGTCTTCTCCAGTATCTAACTTGCTTTGCCATGCATTTGGTGGTCTAGAAAGCCTAACAAGTTTGCAAGTTGCGCTTAACATATTGCTTCTCTTTGTTCTTATCCCAACATTACCGTTATCATTCTTTTTATGCAGATATTTCACCTTTGCAGTTACTCTCTCTAATCATAAATAGTTATCGTGTTAGACAACGACACGGTCCACAGAACTCAACTTTAACCACTAATTTCTATTTAATATATTTAAAAATCCAATAAGATTATAATATTGTGAAAGTACGTTTCGAAACGAATGTACACATATGATTTTCATGCATCCAATTTAAATATTTAAAAAGATATCGATAGCTAAAGTTTCAAAATTTTGACTGCACATGTCTCAAACCAATAAGTTTTTGTGAACCGGAGGGAGTATGTCTCATCTAGGATGCTTAGATACGCCAATACGGATAGACGATACGATGATACCATGATACGCCATTTCCCCAAAAACAGCGATACAACGATAAGTATGTATATATAATAAAAATAAAATAATAGAGAAACTTAACATACATGAGATATGATATATCATACACAAAATAGACAATAACAAAGAAATTGAAGAAACAAATGGACTAGATCATCTCGAAGGGCCAACAGCGTATAGCAAGCTGTTTAGGGCATCTAGTTTACTGCTACCCCAAACGTCTCACAATTATGCGCTTCTATTCCTGCCAGCCGCATCCATATGCCTTGCCTCCTTACTGCTGCTGTCCTCACTAGCTTCTGGCTGTCTGAAAGTATACCACACTACCACAGTCAAGAGGGAAGAAGAGTATTGGTGAGAGGACTCACTGTGGATGAGGACCAGCGATGCCATCACGTCAACAAGGAAAGGGGTGCCGTGCACCACCATATACAAGGGGAGAGGAATATTGGCGTGGGAACCCAGGGAAAGAGAGGAGCATGGGCGGTGTAGGGAGCGAGAAAAGACTGCAGGATGGGAATTAACGGTTTCAATGTCTCCTTCTGAGTTGGTAGAGGTATTATGGTTGAGAGATATTAAGAAAATATCATGCAAGTATCAGAGAAATATAGAGAATTATTTTCTATTTTTGAAAAATAGGAAATTCACCAATAGGACAAGATACGTATTTGACAAGTATCTGATATGGTATTTGATATCGATATACTAGTTTTCTGAAGTATTCGAGTAACATATTGTCTCATTAGAGAAGTTTACAGAACTCCGTGATCGTTTTATTTCTATACACTGAAACTTTGTTTTCTGTATCTAGAAATCTCCGCGTTAACAGCTCCCGATTCAACTTGGATAGCTTCAGATTGTCAATTGTCTAAGGCCGTGTATGTTTGGGCTGCTTTTACCAACTTAAAAATTAAAAAGCTGAAGTTTAAACAAATAGGTGGCTTTTTTATCTATGCTTTTTCAAAAGCCAGAAGCCTCTATATAACTAAAAGCCAAAAACCATTGGAAAGTTGCTTTTTTGATTTATTGAGAGTTGGTCTTAGACTAATATCACTGAAGTTAGGGTAAAATTATCCACATCTACTACGTATAAAAACCGATTGCTTTTAAACTGTTTGAGCTAAAAACTGACTTTAAAATATAAGTTAAAAAGTCTAAATCTAAACAAATAGACCTAAAGTTATTCTCTATTCGGTATACAGGTACAAGCAACCGAATAACCTTCACCCACAAAACTAGACCCAACCCAACCTGGATAGAAGGTACGGACCATGCTAAGGTGGTACAGGCAACCGAAAACGGGCACCGTTAATTTGATGTTATACTCACCAATTCTTTGACACCTCTCGCTTCACTCTCCCTTCTGTTTCCCTTTCTCACCTCCTCCTTCTCTAATACAAAAAATTTTGATTCAAAACTTTTAAACAAATTCAATTAAAAACTTTCGATTCAAAAACCTTTTGGCCAGAAAACTTTTGAAAATGGTTTAAAAAATACTTTCTACTCAAAAACATAAAGGGAAATTTTGAAGAAAAAAAAATACTTTTCAAGTTTAAGTGGAAGAGAATGAGGGAAGAAAAGGGATGAAGATGATACCGCTAAGTGTCGTGATGAGAGAGACTTAAGAAGGAAGGGAAGCGAACGAATAAAGAAGGTGTCAACACATGTCACGACAACGAGAGGATGTTCTTACCAAAGATGTAAAGACGCGCTCGTATTAGCAATTCGGACTAAACGTACCCTTAGCTGTTCAGGTTTACCGAAACTAAAGGAGGAGGAGTTGAAAGAAAAAAGCGTGAGAAATTTGACCGCAATCACATTACTACCCAAACGTATCTAGCCCAGTTCAAGGTTCACCGTGGGCCCGAAGCACCAGGCCGAACAGTGTGTATTGGCCCACTTGCGGCGCACACCGGCCAGCCAGAGACCAGTTGGCCTTTTTAACGGCCTAGCGCAGTGGCTTCGTTTCCATTCGAAAGCTTCCGGGAGAAGGCAGACGGAGAGAGGAGGAGGGAAGCAGCGAACGCGCGGCAATGGCGCTCGAATCCGACGGCGGCGCCGGCCCGAAGAGGCGGCGGGAAGACGAGGAAGGCGGCCAACGCGAAACGGCGGAGGAGGCGGCGAAGGTGAAACTTCTCTCGGCGCTGCCGGATGACTTGTTGCTGCGCATCCTGACCTTCCTCCCGCTCAAGTTCGCCATCCGCACGTCGGTAATCTCCCGAGAGTGGCGCGAGCGCGATCTCTGGAAGCGCCGGTGGCCAGATCCCTCCTCCCTCGACAAGCACCTCAAACAACACCCGCAGGAGCTGCTCGACGAGCTGGAGCAACGGCGCCGAGAGGGGCACCGCCTCGACCGCTTCTCCATCATCCTCGAGACCAGCACGATGAACAGCCTGCGCTTCAGGCGCTGCCTCGAATGCGTCGCCGCCTGCTCCGTCGAGGACCTCCACATCGAGCTGCGCAGTCCGACTCCGACCGAACTCAACTTCCACTTCCCGAAGTCGAGCCCCCTCCTCGCGCGCCTCTCTCTCCACCGCATCAGAGTCTCCAACTTCCGCTACAGGGACGCCCGGCCCTTCGCCGCTCTCGAGATCATCCAGCTCCACTCCGTCCCCATCCAAAACGCCGTGTTGAGCAGAATGGTCGCCCTGTGCCCCAGCCTCCGCGTCCTCGACCTGCGCTACTGCAATCGCCTCAGCGTTCTCGACCTGCGCTCCTGCAATGGCCTCCGCGTCCTCGACCTACGCTACTGCAATGACCTCCGCAAAATAGCGGCGGGGACACCGAACCTGAGGAGTCTCACCGTCGCGGAGTGCAGCCGGGTCACCAGGGTGGACGTCGTGACGGTTTTTAGGCTCCGCTCCTGCCGCTACAGCGGCGCCTTCCCCTCAACCCTCCACCTTCCGGTCGAAGCCTCGTTTGCTGACCTTTACATCTGCTATCGTGTCCCGAAATATCGCCGGATGTTCAACACATGGTTCAAGGACACCCTATCGAACCTCTCCAATCTCAACGTCCTTACCATCTGCAGCAATGCCCTCCAAGTCTGCTGCTATTTTTCTATTGGACCTTGTTTCATTTTGTTTCGTGACCACTTAACTGTTAACTCATAGATTGTTTACTAACCGTGCATTTTAGACTGCGTATCCCTTGTCTGTTGCCGGAGCACTTGCTGAATTGGCCGAGATAAGAAGCTTTCAGAGTTTGAGAGAGCTACAGTTGCTCATGTTTGAAATGAAGGCCATCAACCTTGCTAACATCTATGTGTTCCTCAAGAAATGCTACTGTCCTGTTCTGGAGAGGCTCTTTCTGCAGGTTAACACCTGCTACGCCTTTTCTGAATTGCATTGCTTTGTAGTCACTTTGTCATTTTATTATATCCGCAATCCGCATCTGCGTTATGTTCTTATTTCATTGCAATGCTTCTGAATGATTTAAGATTTGTGCGTGCAGCTGCCGACAATCAGCGCTGTGTCCTCGGTGGATTTGTTTGATGAGTTAGTGGTCGAGCCGCCGGAGGATAAATTAGAAAATCTTGTGGTGGCAAAGATCGTGAACTTCAATTGGAACTGCGCTGAGGTGCAGCTTGTGAGTTTTCTGTTGAGGAACGCTTGCTCCCTCCATACACTGCTACTTGTTTCTCCCAATGTGGATCCATTGAATGTGCCTGTTATTCGACAAGCAGACCGTTTGCTTCTCGTAGAAGTTGTGGCAAATGGGAAGGTAATTCTCAGCGACTCTGACGATGCTGCAACCCGGCCATTTCATTCTGAGGTATTTGCCGAGTTTTAGTTGTCAGTCACCGGTCGAGTTATGGCCCTATAGCTTGTAATGTCAGCACTAACCATTTGGACAAGCAAATGGACAATATATCAAGAAGCCAATATTGTGTCTGTAATTTCTTTTCTTGAGTTCTACTATCACCAAAGTAACTGAAATGCATAAACCCCTACTTTCCTGTCCTGTTACCACACGTGTCGAATATCTGACACGGTATCCCTATGAATTGAACCAGTTCCATAACATCTTTCACAATTCAATATGGCTATGCGAAGAACTGAATTTTAATCCTATGTTGATGGATGAAATATTTGTATTTCTGAATTAGTGATGATCTCATGTGTGATGTTTGTTATCTTCTGGTTTGATATGTTAGCTTTAGCTTAAGCTTCAGATTGCACTACCGGGGAATTGGGAGGTATACACTTCCTTATCTTTAGTTGAATATGACTTGTGGGTTTCTTCCCTGCATATGAATTTTGCCTGAATTAGCCTCACGAAAAATGGTAGGATGTATGAAATTTTATATGTAGTTGACATACATATATGAAGTTCAGATGTTGATAATAAAGCTTTTAAACAGTGTTTCATGTGATCCTCATGATACCCCAGTAGTGTGAAATAGACAAGCAACACAGCTACGAAATTGCCTAATGTCAATAATGTGTCATAGTTCATAGATGTTAATGGTATTGCATCTGACTTTTGTTCTGGTTATAGGAGTGAAAAATGTGATTTCAACTTTAAATGAGGCATATTGCAGGGGAATTTGAGATATGTTTTTGACAGTAGATAGATGAGTCAGAAATGCTGAAAACCACTCTCTTGGAACCTGTGTTAACTGTCTAGTATTTGTGCAACACTTGGGGGCCGTGTTTTCTTGCCCATATTCCATAGCGCTAGAGTCTGCATTGTTTCTTGGTCTGTTTTCTTGTTACATTATCTTGCAAAAATGCCAATGTTCATGTTTGTTGAACAACGAAATACGAAACAATACTGCATTGAACATCCTAAGTATCATTCCTGGTATACTTTGTTAGTTTATTGTTGTTGATACCTGTATGTGCAAAAATAGACAGAGTTCAGTGGTTCATTTGTTGAGCGTTTTACTCGGGCAAGAATTTAAACTCGTGTTGTTTCGGGTCCTTAATTTAGTGTAGCGTTTATTTATGCATTCGGACTAGCACAAATTGCTTCAGTGTGTTTAGTTTTTCCCGTTACTACTGCTAAATGAATTTGGTACTTTGGTTGCTGGTTTGAAGCTACCACATTTTCTGCCTGGGAGGTTGCGGGTGCTTTGCACCAGAAATTACTGAGGATATACATGCACTTCCTTTTCTCAGTCCTGAAAATAGTTGCAAGCTTATTCTCCGACGGAATGCTTGCACGATTACGCTGATAAAAGATGAATTATATATGAAACGCGGTATATAATGTTTGATGTGATCCTCATGGCACCCTTAACGTGTGTATTATAGAAGATACTGATAAAATTGCGCAATACAGGATAATATCGCAGGGTTAATGTGATGTCATGTGACTGCGTCTTGCTTGTGGTGATCTTGTATGCTCAGATACTCCAAACGAGCATTTGTTGCTTGTTGATGCTGCTGCCTAGTATAAGGCGTCGGTTGCTTTTTCTGGTACTTGTCGTGCTTGTATGTGAACAAAACCCAAATCGTGATATTACCTATTGACGTTACCTGATCTGTCCTACACAAACCATGAGTGAAACAAGTGCTTCTGTCATGATTAGAGTTTGTTTTTACAGTGGTAAGTGGACAAATCATGACGCCATCTCGACCGTAACCTATCGATTGCATAATACAGTCCATAACTCCGTATCCACGTGGACAAGCGATAACACAGACCAGGAGAACCGATTACACATTCACACTCCATGGTTTTTTTTAAAAAAAAACAATGGCAGGAGCACTGGTATTCATTAAAGGAGGACAACCGAACTACAAACGCACACACCCGTGTCGAGCAACGCCCAGCCAACCAAGCAAGCGCTCGGCCTCCACACTCCATGGTTAAAGTAGCATGATGGCATCGGATTCACCATTGAGAAACGACGGCGCACAGACCCTAGCCTCTCCACGGCGCACAGAAAGCTATAGCAAAATGGTTAGCGGTACCTCTAACTTCGAACTAGAAATGCAGTATCCCACCGTAATGCTGACTGACAGAATCCTACAAAATGACCAAACGATTAGATACCATCCTATAGGTTTTGTTTATGTAGAACACTTTGTACGAGACAGAGACTACTTTGGCAACATTTTATACTCTAATGAGGCCTTAGCTTTTTCCAACATGATACTCTGATGAGTTGATGACAAAGCACCAAGTTGATTCAAATAGAGTAATTATGCGTGGAATAACTGCATTATTAGCAGTTATCCATGCTGCTGTTCATTTGTTGTTCCTATCTTCTCTATTTTCCTCCTTCAGAGATACTACTGCTTTTTTTCCTTTATTAAGAGATACTTGGCACATGTCCGCAATCATTTCAAGTTTTCAACACTTGAGCTTTCAAAATGTACCGGTTAACCCTCTACATTGAAATGAAGACAACAATAAACTTAAAAATCAGAAAGAAGATGAAAGTTGGACAGCAGACTGGTTCTATCTGAAAACTTGAAGTTTAAAATGGACTCAATCCCAAAGTTAAGAACCAAGAAGGTATTTTATCCCTGAAGTTTGTGAAAACCAAAAGAGAAAGTAAATAAAGGGCAACCATTACACATATAAAGGTAAATCTGATAATGGCTAAACATGAAACATTTTACCTGTAAGGAAGGAAGAATGCTATTGTGCAATTCCAGAAAAAGCTCTGATGCCGATGAGAACCTATAACAAGAGAAGTCCCGTAACTAAGAACAACAACATAGTTTATATCAATTGGTGTTCCATAAATATGCAGATCCTGGTTTGCAAGAATTTCCCAACAAATTCACATCTAATGACGCTTGAATAGTTCTATGCTTTACCTTTTTAAAAGGTGGAAACATTTGTGGAGCTCTTCAATATCAGATTCAACTTTGAGCTGTATATACTGTGTAAAAAGTTCAGTGAGGCAGGAGAGAGTTTCGTTCCATTCTTCACTACCTGAGTTAGGACACTGAGGAAGGAAGGAAGCTACATGCTCTAAAAGGGAAGATAAAGGTTGACTAGAGATGGAGTCTTTGTGTTGCTCTGCAATAACATTCAGTATCAGGCAACTGCTGGCTCTAAATTGTTCGGTCCATTTTAGAGAACTTCCTGGCGGAAGACAAATCTTTGGATGTTTTGTATCAGCAATTCCTCCATCATTAGGGAATTTATTTTCAGAAACATTGGAAGTGTTGCGTGTAGGATCTCCTGATCTATGTAAGGGAAGCACATTAAACAAATCAGCCTTCACATCCTCAGGTAATTCCTGCAGAACAGTAAAGTCTGCCTGGCTTAGAGAATTAGGCATGAAATCAAGCTGTGTAACACTTTTTGTTGATTTATCAGCCAATTCACTTGCTCTTGAGCACGAGGCATTGGCAGCTTGAACTTCAGAGAGCTGTTTGTCTGATGCCCCCTATGGGAGTAATGGCAACAATTAGTATAGTCGGGGACTGGTTCAAATTATGAAGATAACAAAGTAGCAGCTATGAACTTGTGTGCTTGCACTATGTTTACTGTTTTAGATTTACTGACCAACTCACCTTAATATGGTCCACCTTTTCCAAATGCATGGAGTCTTTGTGCCTTCCATATCCATGCAACTTTGCATCACGAACAGGTACAGAGTTTTGAGTAACTGCTGGCAAAACAAGAGATTTTGAATCGCTTAACTTGCCATTGCCACCGCTATTCGTGTCCAGAAAACCATGCAATTCTCCCTTGTACATGTCATTCATTTCAGATATTATCTCTGGAGGAAGGTTCTTGAGGACTTCCAAATCAAGTTGGGATAATGGTGGCAGCTCAACAGCATGAACTCTAGACCTATGACTTGTATGGTTTGCTTTTGATGAATGGGATGCCACAACTATAGATGACAGTCTGGAGCTTCCAAAATTTCGCAGCTCGCTAGTTCCTACATAAGCTCCAACCAGTCAAAATCTTCATTTTTTTCCATTGAACAGAAAAACTTGCAAATTCAACAGTATGAACAATGTAAAGCAACAATATAGAAGTGCATGTGCTACATGATGTAAACAATAGCTTGAGATAGTAAGTAGCAGATGCCCAATACCTGCATCATCACCATTTCCAAGTAAACAGGTTTTCTCACTGCACTGTTTCTTGGGCTTCTCGGATGGTGAAACAAGCCATGATTCAAGCATATTCCCTTGTGGTGCTTCATTGGAAAATAACAGCCACAAGGAGCTCAGTTTATGAATGTTATTTTAGTATGGAAGCATTTGAGAAGTACTGGTGCAAGCTGTGATAAGGGTAGTGTGGAAGTGGTAAGAGTTGTTGACTTGTTGCAGTAATGTCTGTGCAAGGCACCTTTTGATATTACCTTCTGATACTGCTTGACTTAAAGCAATGTTACATGAGAGTAGCTTAAAAACAATGTTACATAAAGACTACAGCAACATGTGATAGGAACATTACAGTGGTTCTGGCCTATATGTTATCTCAATTATGTCAATATTCCACAATTTCAGTATATATAGTACACTCAATGATATATCATTTTATATACTGATTAATTTGTGCAACATCTATTTCCCAAATTCTAAGTTGTTTGGTAAGCATTCAGGCCACTATGCTTCAGATGTCTAACCTGTAGTTGTAGTACAACAAAACTGTATTTTATCTTCTGCTGTAGTCTTAATGTCCTTTGCAAAAAAAAAAAGGTTTACTTGATACAACTTATTGACGCTCTCATGATTTCCTACCAACCTCTTCGCTGAATTTTGAATTATTCCAAGGCAACATTATCTCTTTAGTTAGCGATGAATCCACTGATCTTAAACAGCATCTACTGGAAAGCATTTACAATTAATCAATAGGGCAATCTACATCTAGATTTCACATGTTGTTTTTACTTTTAACTTTTAAGATATATTTTAAAATGCATCAAGATCCGCCCACCTTCTTTCATTTTTATCAGAGAACTGCAGTTTGTACATCACCACAGAAGTGCAAAGGCCAAAGAATATTTATACTGAACCCAGAAAGAACAGAAAATGAATAGTTAGAGGATAACTCCCCGAACTTCCTTCACATCTAGAATATGCCATTGAGCAACTTAATCTTTAACAAAGTAATGACAGAAGGCCAGTTTAAAGAAATTTGAATGGCAGAGTTTTTTATTAAGGATCTACAAGTGTATAGGGTGCATAAAAGATATGAGAAAGAATATATTGAACTTACGAACATGAAAAGGTGCAAATAATTGCTTTGCAATTCTCTGAAGAGTGACTAAATTGTCAGTTGCACCTGCGATCTTTGAAACAGCAAAGGACAAGAAAGAAAGATCAGAAGTTAAATGAATGAGCAATGTACTGATAAAATAAAGACAAAAGCAAAAAACAGGTAAAACACATGTGCAATAGAGAACTGAGAACTCATTTTACAGGATAAACACTTCCCTAGTCCTTGCTGTAAATGGTCGACATTACAACACAATTACATGGAATAACAACTTAATCAGAAAACATTGACAAAAAGAAACTAAGAATGTGTATTCAAATGCATCGTTGAACCCTTACTGTCATAGAACTACCCTTACTGTCATAGAATGACTCATGGTTTCGCAGTCACCACATCCCATAAACTTTACTGGCTCTCCGGCACCTTTCCTTCTTGTTTTTACTTTAAAGGCAAAACATATCAGTTATGAACCTTTAACCAATAATTATATAAATGGAAAGTGTGTGCAGTCAGTAGAAACAACCTTAAGGGTAATAGTACGGCCCTGTACTCCACACCCTTGCAAGCGTAGAGAAACCTCCTTGCTGAGGTTGACAAGAAAATTCTCAGCCTGCAAACAACATAAAAGAAGTCACACACAAATCAGCATAGCATTACAATGATACATAACTTAGTAATCAGAATGGGCTCACATCTTTGCTGTCCTTAAATTTGACTCCCCAGTTGACTTCAGCACCCACAGATTTTGTTTCCTGTATCATATGTCAATTCACAAGGCATACTATTTGTGAATTCAAAATTGACTATCAAATTCAAATCAGAAGAAAACAACAAAAACTTAATTAGTTCAAGATGTGTGCAACTAATGAGTTAACAGTATGCAGTTACAACTTACAAGATATCATGCTTAGTTATGTAACCTAATCACAAAAATGACATGAAAGCTACGACCTTGACAAAAGAGGTGCAGACGCTCACAGCAGAAACAATAACTAGGATAGTAGGATGCTTCTACCTGAACAGCTTCAACAACTGAATGGTCAATGCCTCTGCAATAGTTCCACAACATATCACCAATCCTTTTTCCAAAGTCCTTATGGAGAGCATCCTACATGAGAAGTGTTGGTATGGTAGTAAGTTTGTTGACGGAGATCAGTAAAAGAACATATCTACGACTACAAGTCTACAGATCAGGAAATATGATAATGCATGATATGACCATCACACAGCAGATAACCCAGATAAACAATTGCTCGCTAGAATTGTAAAAAATGGACAACTGATACCCAACTCTATATTAGTGAAATGAAGTCGAGCATGATATCAAACCTAAGGGACTGTCAGAGTGCCAGACTGGGAAAGTCATTATCAGTTTATCAGTTTACATGAAGAAAAGGGACAATTGTATGTTAAAGTTAAACTACACAAATATGATGTTGACAAACCTTTGAAATGTTGTGAAGCTGACCACAGCATTCGACTTCTTTGCTTTTCAGTTTAGCTGAAACAGTATAACCAATGCCTGGAAGTGCTTTGATAGGGAGAGTACTCAAGTAATCATCAACCTGTAACAAATACATGTTGCTGTCAGACAAATTGTAGGTCCATAGAAATGATAGCCTATTAAGTAAGAAACAAATTCGGTAAAAAAAAAGTAAGACAAACAAAACTACACCATGAGGAAGAAAGCAAATCCTTTTAGAAGGTGTGGCTGCTTTCTTGAATTACATTAAACTGTATGTGAAGACTAAATTAAAATAAGTAACCTGAACTCAACCACCAACAAGCTATACCTAAGGAAATAATTTCAGGGAAGATTTTCTAAAACAACAGTATATACACTTTCTTTGTCAACAAGGAATTGTGGTTCACCTCTCAATTACACAAAAGGCTATACCTTGCAGCTAACAGAAGAATGATAGTGTAGGATTCACAATACTCTAAACTCGTTATACTACTCCAACAACTAATTCATCAATTGTAAGGGCCCATTTTGCATGCGAGAATTATGTACAGAGCAATTCCTCTAGAATTCCTATGAAAATCGTTGTTCCAAACAGGCCCTAATTCAAAATCACCTAGTACATGGAGCTACTGTATAGAGCTAAGAATGGGGATAGTTAGCGTGCATATACCTTCTCAGAGGAAATAAAGCACTGTCCATTGGGCTTTGCAGATCTGGTAGCTAAACGAGCTAGGAGCATGTTTTCAGCAATACCTGCACTGGCAGTGCACTTTGTTGTACCAAAAATCTCATTTCTGATTCTCTGTGTTACTTCCTCTGGATTATCATGTATGCATTCAGTCATATCCAGAAAAGCTTCATCGCAGCTCAAAGCCTAAATTTTGCATAACATTGTTAGACTTGTAGATGTATATGTGGCTATCATTATGTGGGGATGTATCAACATGAATAAATGCTGAGTAATGGATATTCCAGCACAAACCTGAACCTGACTGCAATATTTATGCAAAATACCATAGAACTGGTCAGCAACCTACAATAATTCCATCATCTCAATTATACCAAAAGTAGTGTTTCAACAAAAAGTTAAAAGAGGAGGAATTGACCATCAAAAGAAGTAAACTAAAAGGCATACCTCCCCATACGCATCAAAGTTATACGGAACAACCATTAGGTGAGGGCACCGAGCTTTGGCGTCTCTAACAAACATGCCAGCCTTTATCCCTGGAACCCACAAAAGAGGACATCAACTATGTTCAAAAATGTTGAAATAACCAGATTTTAAGTTCCAATTGTAACACTGAAGAAACAATATAAAAGCACCATAATTTCGTGCAGGATAGTTTGCAGATGATATTTCCGCAGTTCCTTTAGGACTGTCAGAATGACAAACTGCTACTGGCTTATCATGCAGCTCTGGCATATTTCTGATGACAACAGATACGAAAAAGCAGTCCTGGAATTACATAAAGATTATGTCAAAGATCAGGATATCAAGTATAACACAAACAGCTCTGGCATGTCTGATGACAACAGATACCAAAATACAGTCCTACAATTGCAGAAAGGTTATGCCAAAGATCAAGATAAGCAACCAAGCAAGTATAACACAAGCAAAAATTGATCTTCACTCTACAGTGACTCAGTGGGCAATAATTTTAACTAGTGATTGAAATTTCTAACTTGGATTCAACTTTTCAAGCTTAAATTTCAGTATTAACATTTGTTTTGCTGCTAGTCTCTGGGGATGATCCTTTTTTTTCTCCATAGATAGATTCAGAATCCAATGACAGGGAAGCTTAATTCATGGTTAGATTGACGAAATGCCAATGCATTCCCAACTCAATGTATGGTTAGCTCTTTTTAGATTATCATGTTCCTCTCAAAAGATGATGCGCTGTTTACAATTAGATTATCGATTTAGCTTGCGTGTTGGGTTCATTACTATATTTGGAAACCATACTGCAAAAGTGTGAACTGATCGGAACTTCCAAAGTTAATAGGCTCTTTTGTTTTTGCAACCAAACCAGAAGATCTGAACGTTACGAAGTAATATGCCTAAGAGTAAGAGTACAGCTAAAACTACAGAGCATGTTGATATCTTGGAAGATTAATACAAAGCAACAGCTTACCATCATAAAATCTTCAACATTCAAAAGATACAATTTATATGTATAGCTCTCAAAAGGTTCACAAGATTACCATATCAATATGAACGATTGTTCTCTTCTTCCCTGAATGATCATTGTTACCCGCACTGCTTTCAGCTCCTGGTAAATTTGAGAAGCGCTCACGGTACCGATTTCTCCAGGTCCCAATGAAATGCAGTCGAGAATACTAGAGTGCCAAATAAGAGCATCACAAAACTAATTAGCATGACAAAAAACTGCAATATAACATTTAATAAAGGGTATTTGACGATATAATTGTTAGACAGTATCCTAGTTGACTTATATAAGAGATTGCTAGTTGCCTTGTATAGATATTGCCTTATATATACTTTTCTTCTATACCATCATGTACATGTATATATACTAGCCCATTGGCCTCATATTCAATACAAGTGCTATTCATAACATGGTATCAGAGCCTAGGTTCTAGGGTTAGGGTTATTGGCGTTGCACTTGTGCCTTTTCTTTTTGGCGGCTCTACTTGTCGCCTCTGGTTGCCCGACGCCGCCTCCTGGTTGCATCCTCCCGACCACCTCTGCGCGTGTACGCTGAGCTTCCGCCTCTCGGTCGCATCCTCTCCGATTGGCTGCCTCCTCCAAGCTCCGGCCTCACCTGACCGCTCGGCCGAGGAGACCGCCGTCCGCCTCTTCGTGTGGACGCCGAGTTTCCCGGCCGTCTGCTTGCCCGAGGCTGTCGTGAGCCCGGCCGATGCCGTTGACTGGCCGTCTGCCCGCCTGAGAACCCAGACACTACAAACTGTCCAAATACACTTATTTCATACAAAATTTCGTTCTGACCAATCATTACGAACATCAAAAACAGGATTTGGAAATATTTCGTTACTAGATATAGAATAAATTCGAGCCTTTGATAATAGTGTTACAAGAATGAACCGCCAGCGTACCAACAATAGCGTATCAAATATGAAAATGGAAAATCAACATGTAAAATTGTTCAAGAGACTTGCCTTGAAATAATTCTCTACAAAATTTGGATCTGTCAGGGTTGAATGTGGCCGACTAGAAGATTTAGTTGCATTTTTCTCTAACGAACCTGATGACAAACGGCTGCCAATAGAGCTTGTACTGCATAAGTTCGAACACCTTGATTTAGCATCAGGGGACTGAGCCACATCAAGTTTACCATCCATGTCATTATCCCTCCTATCTGAATATGCTGATTCACAAGCATTATTATCCTCATCAATTGCAAAATCTTCACTATCTCGTTCTTCACATGTTGAAGCTTTTTGTTCATCCAAGGATAGCGAGCCCTTTGATACTTCTTCATTCATTAATGACTCTTCCTTTTCACAAGCCCCATTTTGATCTTGTGATTCCTCATGAGCAGAAGAAGCTTGGATCTCAAGGTCTTTGTTTTGATCATTTTGTTTCCCCTGATTATGCATTCCAATTTGTTTCTCAGAAAAGAAAGCAGAAAGCTTCATCTGCTTTCGGCTTGAAGAACTATGCTGACTTATTTGATACGGAAAACCTTGGTGAAAAATAAGAAAACAACGAAATAATTTTGTCATGTGAACAAATGAAGTAATATGAGTGGATACAAACTACAGGCAAATAGAAGCACCAACAGAAAGAATAAATGGATGAGAAAAAAAATCTAGAAAGACAAAATAAGTAAAGAAGTGCCTGCATAAATTATTGACATTGTGTTTAGTTAAATAATTCCACTAATTATGCTTGCAACTGCCACATAAGTTAGCCATTTTTGCTACATGTCCATAAACTTAAATTTTGAAGAAAAGGATTTTGCTAATTGCAACATAGATGAGGGCACATGTCCACAGAAGTAACCAAGAAACACTGTGGATTATCACGACTTACAATAGAAGTTTCCAGGGAGATAAGCATAATAAAAAATAGTTCTAGTGGATGGACGACAGTGCAGGGCTATTCATCTTAAGATTTAAAAAACAAATTGTTAAGATGATTTGTTCATTAGAACAAAAGGTATAGTACAAATTACCAAAGTACTCTATATTCCATCCCAAGCAACAATTGGATTCAATGTAGACTGATGCGACAAACAACTCAATCAAACATATTATTAATAAATTTATTACTAGCAACACTGTTCTACCTAAGTCGACAACATTCAAATTTCAAGCAAAAGCTGCAACAAGGAAGCAGATCATTCAGCACTACACTGATTACAAAAGGGAAGGAGAAAAGAAAATACAGCTGAGAAGCCGATTCTCTGCAAGGGGATCCACTACCCACGCTGGCTTCACAACAGGAAGTCCCTTACTGAATGTTCTGGATTAAGCAACAACAGTATCACGGCCCAAAAGAAAAAACATATTTTATACTAGCTCAAAAACTGAATTTCCCTTCCCTTGCCCTCCATTTGTATACCTCATATTCCGCATTTTGCTATCAGGAAGGTGCGTGCAGATGATGTGCGTCACCGTATGCCTCGAGAAGTAGTTGACAAACCGACCTCCGTTGTTCACTATAATCTCCTTCAGCTCCTACCAGTCCCCAAACAATGAGAAAATAAATAAATAAATAAATTGAAATAAACATCACTGGTATAGCTACAAAAAAATCCGTTGTTGTCGTCACACAATTATAATAGGAGCTGGCGGTAAGCGGCGGGCACCTGGCTAGTGGGGACGGTGAATCCGTCGACGAAGATGGAGACGCCGGCGAAGACCCCGCCGGGGTCCGCAGCGGAGGTGGACGCTTCGGCGTCGAACTGCGCGGCGAGCTTGCTGTTCTTCGCGGCCATGTAGCTTCCGAAGTCGGCGAACGGGGAGGAGGAGAAGGCGCGGCGAGGGTTTTTGGCGGAGGGCGGTTCGGGGTTGGAAGGCGACTCGGGGCCGTCGCCCCTGGGCCGCTTCTGGCCGGGCGAAGCGGCCGGCGCGGGCGGCGTAGGGCGGCGGCCGGAGGAGGAGGAGCTCATGGCGAGAGGAGGCGGCCAGGCGGGGGGAACTCGGGACTCGGGAGCGGGCGACGTCGTGTAGCCGAGAGCGAAGCGGTGGGAAATGGAAACGGTGGGATTCGGTTCGATCTTGTGCAGGTGCGCTCCGCTCCCCCAAAAAGTCGAAACCGCTTTTGCCGCGGGCGCTGGTGCAAAACGTGCAGGTGCAGTCGAGTCGAATGCATCCGGTTACGCTGGAAATCGACTTTGTCTCATCGGCTCATCGCCGCCAGATGACAAGATCATGAGACCACTCGATCTTGCTTGAAATATGTGGGCAATATTACTGGAACGAGGGAGCTTATATGTCTGGAGAGGCCTAAGGCTGAACTTTTGAGAAATTTTTAGCCACCGAGTGGGATGAGGCTGATCGGTCGATAGTCTGCAACGCTGTCTACGGCTTCCTTTTTCGGGATCAATACTATTGAAGCCCTCTTTAGGATTCGAAAATCTCGAAGTGAGCAATTTTGAATGGAAAGGAGCACGGCCATGATGTCTGGCTTGATGATTTGCCAGCCGTGCCTGTAGAAGGTGCCAGTGAAGCCATCCGGACCCGGTGCCTTCTCCGCAGGCAACTGGCTAATCGCCTGCAGGACCTCGCCCTCTGAAAAGGGCGCATCGAGGTCTTGGACGTCGTAGGTAGGGAGGTCGAGACATGGCCAATTAATCACTTTGGAGCGGGTGGCCTTTTCTCTCAGCAAGGAATTGAAGTGTTGGAACAACACCTGTTCTTTATCATCGTACAGGCTTACTGTACCTAGAGTGGTATTAAGGGACTGAATGAAGTTTTTCTTCCGTCGGCCATTCGCTCTCAGGTGAAAAAAACGGGTGTTTGCATCCCCTCCTTGAGCCAGCAAATGCGGGAGGATTGCCTTTTGCGCGCTTTTTCAACGGCTGTGTAGCCGAGAATTCTGATCTTATGCGCCTTCCGAAGAGTGCGTTCGGCTTGGCTCAGTTCCCTAGATTCCTGAAAGAGAGATGTATATAGGACAATTTTCTGTGGGTCCAAAATTGTGCTAGAGCATACCACCGAAGTCAAACCCCAACTCTGATGCTAAAACTCGATATTGAAAAGGCTTTTGACTCTGTTTCCTGTGAATATTTATTGGACCTCCTCCAAGCACGCGGGTTCAGCCCCAGATGGCGAGACTGGTTATCCATCTCTTTCGCAACATCCACTTCATCAGTCCTCCTCAATGGGGTGCCGGGGCCTCACATCAGGCACCAGCGCGGGCTCAGGCAAGGCGACCCCTTATCGCCCTATCTCTTCTTGCTTGCCATTGACCCGTTGCATTACATCCTCGCCAAAGCCATCCAAGATGGCGTTTTATCCCCTCTAAGAGGACATGCACCCTCACTCCGACTTTCACTCTTCTCGGATGATGCAGTAATCTTCCTGAACCCGGTTAGAAGCGAACTTGAAGCAATCATCCGCATCCTCAATTCTTTCGGAGAAGTCTCAGGTCTCCGAGTCAACATGCACAAAAGTTCTATAGCGCCAATCAGAGGAAACCATCTGAACCTTCGTAGCATCCTGCAGCCCTTTCAGGGAGGAATTTCAAATTTTCCTATCAAATACCTGGGCTTGCACTCACTCTTGGGCGGCTGCGACGTGCAGATCTGCAACCCATTTTGGACAAAGCGGCGCGTCGTCTACCAGGCTGGCAGGCAGACCATCTCACCATGGGGGGACGTCTCATCTTAGTCAAAGCGGTCCTCTCATCGCTCCCGACCTACTTGCTCATCGCAATCCGGCCCCAAAAGTTTCTTTTCAAAGACTAGATAAATCATGGGAAAATTCTTATGGGCGAGCAAAGGCGATTCACGGAGGAACGCAAAGTCTGCTGGACAACAGCAGCCGCCTGCATACAACATGGGGGGCTTAGGAGTGCTCGACCTAGACAGATTCGCCAGGGCGCTCCGCCTCCGCTGGCTATGGCTCAGATGGACAGCCGCGGATAGGCCATGGATTGGGATGTCTACGCCGTGCGACCAAATCTATCGCCAGCTTTTCTCTGTGACCACCAGCATAACCATTGGAGACGGCCGAACAACAACCTTCTGGACGGACAGATGGCTCCAAGGAATAGCGCCTTCACAGCATGCGCCAGACCTCTTCAGACACTCCAGGCGCAAGTCACGCTCTGTGGTAGATGCCCTATCTAACAACAACTGGATTAGAGACATCCGACAAGGCCTGACACCTGAATTATTACTTCAATACATCAAATTATGGGTCAAAATTCAGTCTGTGCAATTACACCCTCAAGTTCCAGACTCTATAACTTGGAATCAAACAGCTTCCGGCATCTACACAGCCTCATTAGCATACCGCATGCAGTCCGCAACAAGTACCTTCGTATCATTCCATGCCACAGTCTGGTCGGCGTGGGCTCCTCTGCGATGCAAAGTGTTCCTATGGCTCACAAACCATGACCGACTATGGACAACGCAGCGGCTTCAATGTAGGGGTGGCCAAATCAGTATTTTTGTCCGATGTGCTACCGGAATCTTGAAACTGCATATCACCTATTCATAGACTGCCCACAAGTTCGACGCTTATGGGAGGTCGTGGCCACATGGGTAAAGTTATCATCGCTCCAACCAAGCCATTGGATGCCAGATGCAACCTTCCAAGATTGGTGCCTTCACCAAACAAGTCTCCAGCCAAGACTTCTCAAAGGTTTTAGAACCCTAATTACTCTAACATGTTGGCAATGGTGGAGAGAGAGAAACAACAGAGTGTTTCAGAACGAATACAATGGCAACAAGGATATCTTTCAGTCCCTCAAAGACGAGGCGATGATCTGGATCATCGCTGGAGCTGTTCAACTAAAAAATCTTCTGCAACGGCACGCTTGACCCACCAAACGCCCTTCCTCCTGTTTTGTTGTGCTCCCTCTTGTATTTTCACCCTAGTGCAGAATCCTGCGCCTTTTTCCCTGTAATCTCTTCTCCTATCTAATATAATTCACAGCCTAGCTATCCTTCAAAAAAAAATATTATTGGAACAGCAAAATAGAGCATCGCTAAGATAATTCATAGATTGGACAAACCAGAAAAAAAAAACAGAGAGACCAAACATTTATTAGAGAATATAAGACAGACTTGTACACACATGCTAGGAATTTATCGGAGTCAATATAACGATATATCCAGCATGACATATTATATGGATTTGTTAACAATAGATTTCCTTAGATTTACATACAATAAATTTGCTGATATTATTATCTGGATCACATATATATCATAGTAGCGATTGCTGAAAGAAAGCAACGAAGAACTCTATGCAACAGCACCTACTTGTATGCAGCGAACTTCCGTAGTTCTTAATCTCTTAAATCAAGTAGGAAAGCAGATATATACAAGCAACTGACAGCAAGCTCCACCAAAAAGGATCTCAGCATGGAAGTCCACTCGTCATGTACTCTCACGATGAGCATGACCTACCTGTTTCGCTAATCGTGCTTCTATTAATTAATACTCCCTACGTTTCACTTTTATAAGATTTACTTTTTTTAATGATTGTGTTCCCTACCAGGCTTGTATATAGATTTAACTAGTTCTTTCCTTTTATACCCTTATTTATTGTCTCTCAACCATATGCATTTATTCATTACCATCCACACAAAGTATATCTTTCATCTTTCAAGACAATTAAGTAGGAACATCTAAGTTATTTTCTCTCATAATCTTCTTATTTTCAATACAGCCTTAATCTTTATATAAAATCAAAATACAACATATAAAAATGAACTGAAGGAGTATACAGTAACATGGAGCGAGCCAAGAGTGGAAGGCAACGCTTTGCCAAAAGCTGATATACACACGAGCAAATCCCACTAACGTTAACCATCATTCCTCTGGCTCTTAGCCACCAGCAAAAATACAGATGTCAGCCCGCTAGCAAGCGCCAAGATATCTCCGTCTAATCGTGCCTGACCAAACCACTTTCGCGAGCACAGGAATAAGCCGGGGTCGGTCGAATCCAGCTGCTGCCGTAGAAAGGAACGAAATGCAACGCAACGCGCCCAAGCAGAAGAAACACGGGTGGGCCGAGCCAGAATTGCGTGGGAACGATTAAAAAATACGGGAAAACCGAAGCAATCAAGGCAGAAATTGTGGTGGGGGCGCGCGGTTGAGGCGGTCGTTTTTTCCAGCCTGAAATTCGTTTTTTTATATAAAATTAGGCTTTTTTTTGTTCGAATTTGCGAAAGTTATCTCTTGTGAGATCAGAAGTCACTGTAGATAACGTAAGTCACCTGCTGCATAAAAAAAAACTAACAGATAACTCACCAGGAAGCACTCTTGCTCGGCGCCACCTATCGAGGACCGGTGGCTCGGAAAGATTGTACGGTTGACTAGTTAATCAAGTGACTAAATAAGAAACTTGATTAATTAGCTATTTAATTACATGATTAATTAAGTAGTATGATTAGATTGGTAATTAATTAGTGGATCTTATTTCTACCAAGAAAGGAAAGCTCGGTAGCAATCTTTACGCGGTAGTTGACCTGCTGAGCTTTCTAAGCGCGGGAGGTGATACGTGTGGGTCAAATCTACAAATAATTTTTTATTCTATATTTTAAAAATTAAATTTCCTTAGGAGGCTAAAAAAACCAAAAAAATCGCTCAGTTGAAGCAGGATCGAAAGCGACCAATAGAGATGGTCAGATGGGCCGTGCCTAATAGGCCAGCCCGAGGCCCGATACTGTTGGCAAGGCCCGGTTCAATCGTAAACGGGTTGTGCTAGCATGACCCACAAGCCCGTGCCATGCTTGGACTAGCACCCAGCACGACCCGTTTATTCGAAAAATAGCCGTTAAAGGCTTTAAAAATTCAAAA
This sequence comes from Otatea glauca, assembly GCA_036346275.1. Lineage (NCBI taxonomy): Eukaryota > Viridiplantae > Streptophyta > Magnoliopsida > Poales > Poaceae > Otatea > Otatea glauca. The sequence goes on from CM070721.1 coordinate 61,963,266, forward strand.
AAAATCTGAAAAATCCTAAGTTTTTTTCCCTATAAATAGGGTGGCAACGCCCCTTATTTCCCCACTAGCAAACTTGCAATCTCTTCTCTTCATTCTCTTGCTCTTGGTGGTAATTTGGCAAAATTCAAAACAGTTTTGCCAAAAATCCGAAATTTGGATTCCGGCTTCTGTCAAGAAATCAAGGTAAATATTGTGATTCATTTTTCATTGTTCTTATTATTTCAAATAAAATTAAAGTACTAATAGCATAATTATTTCTTATAGTTTTCTTTATGGAGCATGGTGATTTTCTGTCCTTCCTAGCTTTTGATTTCGGGATTTCACCCGAGGAGCTTCTTGCATCCTATGAAATTCAAGAAGATGCATTATCTGTACCATCGTCAGGCTCTACAACTGCTATTGTGTCGGCAAGCACCGGGGCAAAAAGATCAAGACGCGGTACATCGAGAGTCTGAGAAGATTTTGAGTAGATTTTCGAGACATCAGATGGTGTTCAGAGCAGGTGTGCTATTTGTAAATATTGTTTGCACAAATTAACTATGAAATCTACAGATGGAATAGGATATTTAAAAAGACATGCTGAGAGCTGTAAAAGAAAAGCGGTGGTGGCTTTGAGACAGACACAACTGGAGTATGACCCCGATGGTACGATACGTAGCCGAGACTATAATCCCAAGATTTTCCTTTTATATTTTGGTGAGTCACCTACATTTGAAAACTATATTAAGACCGCTCATAATCCAAGATTTTCTGTAGTTTCTAAACAAGCAATAACTAAAGATTTGATTAAATACTATAATAATTGTCATAGTAAGCTAAAAGAGCAATTTAATACCTATACTTGTTTTGTTTCTTTGACATTAGACATATAGAGTGGTATGGCTAAAAATGATTAGCTTAGTGTAGTTGCTCATTATGTAAACAATGATAGGCAACTAGAGAAGAGAATCATAGGATTAAAATTAGTTGATGTAGCACACATTGGTGAAAATATTGTTGATTGTATTGTGAAAATTGTGAAAGATTTTGACCTTACAGAGAAAATTTTTGTAATAACATTAGATAATGCTTCGACAGACACTTCTGCCATGAACATTCTTACTTCGCTTTTAATTCGTATGCTGAATCTTTCTTATTACATCAGCGTTGTGCTTATCATATTATTAATCTTATAATTAAATCTGGTTTGAAGAGGTTAGACCAATACCTTGAACCTTTTCGAACTGCAATATCTTTCTTAAATAATTCTAATCAACGAGTAGCAGTATGTAAACCTTATTATATTACAATGGAGGTACATCCACGTAAGTTTGATTTGGATATGCCTGTTAGATGAAACTCTACTTACTCGATGCTTAAGTCTCTCATATCCTATAAGAGCATATTTTCTGTTTTTATTAACACGCATTATCGTAGCCAGGATAGTCAACCGCTACTCACAAAGCAATATTGGTATGTTGCTGAATACTTGATATCATTTTTGAAACTTTTTTATGATTACACTGTTGCTTTATCTGGAGTTTATTACTCGACCTCTCTTTTAATTGTGCATCATATTCTAGAAAGTGCTACCCACTTAAGGAACCATGAAAATAATAATATTTTGCGCGAATCTATTTATGCTATGAAAACTAAAATTTTGAAATATTGATAAGAAATTTCTATGTTATATGCATTTGCATTTATTTTAGATCCTAAAGCTAAAGCTCGAGGATTTTCTAATGTTCTCTCACTTCTAAGTGATGCGATGAGTACTGATTATTCTATTTATTTTTCAAATATCCGTGCTGGCTTATCTCAAGTTTATGCTAAGTACGATCAGAAGTTTGTTGGAGTTCGTATTAGTATCCTCCATCTGTACCCACAACAGGTAAGAAGAAAACTACGTCGAGAAAGATATAGGGTGTAGGTGGCTCTTCCTCAAGGAGTTCGACTACAACAACATCAAGTGCGGACACAATAAGTGGTGGGGAGCTAGCTGCCTATCTCAACAGCGACACTGTCAACTACCAAGAGCAGCAAGAGGAGGACTTCAGCATTTTGCAGTGGTTACACGAGCACAAGACAACATATCCAGCGCTTTTCATATTAGCATGGGATATATCAACAGTTTCTGTCTCCACGGTTTCTTCAGAGTCTGCTTCCAGTCTATCTGGAAGAATAATCGAGGAGAGAAAAACAAATCTGACAAGTGAGATAGTGGAAATACTTTTCACTATGAAAGATTGGGAATAAGCTGATCAATGAGCTTAACACACTACGGAAAATATTGAGCTGGCGGAGACGTTTGAAAATCTTTATCTAGATAATTAGGAAGAATAATTGTAATCTTCACTTTTTTCTATATCATTGAGCTATAGGATGTACTCTTTTTTCTTTGCTAATGTTTTCTCGTATTGAGTTTTTACATGGTAAAGTTTTTAACGAGGAAGCTAAACATCAATAAATCTTATTATTTAATTCCAATTATTTGTCCTATTTTAGAATTTATTTCATATTTTTAGATTTTTATTAATTTACATATATTTTTTTTTAAAAAAATTCTAATTATTCTAACTTTTCCATTTTTCTAAATTTTGAATACTTTTCGATTTTCTAACATTTGTTTCGATTTTTTTTCTTACTTTTTAATTTTTAATGCTAATAGACCGGCCCAACCCGTTTTGACCTGTCGGCCCGCGAGACCGCCGGGCCGATACAGCACGCCCGTGAAGCCACCGAGCCGTGCTCGGATCAACACGATACGCCCGTTTATTAGGTGGCTTAAACGAACGTGTCTAATCGGGCCGGCGGCACGGCCATCTGGCCATCACTAGCGACCAACAACACCAAGCGGAAGCGGAACCGGACACAGCGCGGAGGGAGGAGAAACCAAAGCGAACGCTTCCCAAGAAAAACACAAAAAAAAAAAACAAGGGGAAAGGAAGGGAAGGCAAAGGGGGAAGGGAAGGGGAGGAAATACTTCCACTGACCAAACCCTAGCCGAGCCCCCCAAGCCTCCGCCCGCCGCGATGCGCAAGGCGAAGCCACCGCAGCCGCAGCCGTCGCCGGAGATCCGGTACCGCGGCGTGCGGAAGCGGCCGTCGGGGCGCTACGCCGCCGAGATCCGGGACCCGGCCAAGAAGACCCCGATCTGGCTCGGCACCTTCGACTCCGCAGAGGCCGCGGCCCGCGCGTACGACGCCGCCGCCCGGAATCTCCGCGGACCCACCGCCCGCACCAACTTCCCCTCCGCCACGCCGCGGCCGCGGGCCCCCGCGACCCCGGCCGCGGCGGCCACATCCAGCCACAGCAGCACCGTCGAGTCCTGGAGCCGCGGCGCCCCCCGCGCCGCCGCCGTAGCCCGCAGCGCCGCCCCAACGGAAGCGGCCGAGGAGGAGGAGGACTGCCACAGCTACTGCGGCTCCTCGTCCTCCGTCCTCTGCGAAGACGTCGGCGACGACGCGGCGGCCTCCCGCGCGCCACTGCCGTTCGATCTGAACCTGCCTCCCCCTCCGGAGGCGTCCGCCGATGCCGATCAGATGGGCGGCCGCTACGACACGCTGCTCCGCCTCTAGCTCACGAGAATAGCAAGGATTTGGAGGTGGGGAATTAGAAAAAGATCGAGACAAGCGCTGCTGCTCCGCTCTTGTCCTTCTTCGGCTGATCCGGTGGTGCTTTCTCTCGCTAGAAATGGATAATTCTTGCCTCTCTTTTTTCTTTTTCTTTTTTTCTTACCACGTTGATTCGATATGTGAATAATTCTGTCATGTAAGCTGCGAGCAAGGAAATCTGAGCTTTTCCTTATCTTTCTCTGTGGTGTTCCGAGTGATGTTGCTGTTTCATTAATTGGAAAGGTAATGGAAAAAATGAAGAGAAGTTATTTATATACATGATGCGGTTGCTGCTTGCTACTGCTTTACCATCTCAAGTTTGTGTGGCTGACCTGAGCAAAAGATTTACCATAGTGTGCGCATCGCAAGTTTGAAAATCATCATACGTATGTATGCATTGCAATTGCAAGTTTGATGGATGACATTATCTGAAAGTTCTAATCTAAGTGTTGGATTTTGCAGTGTCTGTTCGTCCAGGCTTCCGAATGCTACCTGTTGCTTTGCCTTGCTAATCTAATTGTTGAATTTTGAGTACCTTTTCTTTCAGGCTGCCGATGCTATCTGTCGCGGTGCTTTGCTGATCTTTAAATGTTGGACTTTGCAGTGCCTCTTCTTCCAGCCTGCCGATGCTATCTGTTGCTTTGCTTTGCTTGTCTAAATGTTGAATTTTGCATCGTCTTTCAGGATGTGGATGCGGTCTGTTGCTTGGCTTTGCTATTTCTTGCAAGCATTCGCCTAATAGACGTTGCTTCATTGATCATATGTTTTAGCCTTGAAGCAATTTCTGTTGAATATAGTTGGGATGGGAATGTAGACTTCTTTGTCCATTGCACACTGGTTATGGTTCTGGTCCTGGTCGATGTCTCATTCCGAGCAGTTAGAGACGTGTAAGCTCGTGCTTGTGCTTGACTAGCCTTTTTCTTCAGTGCCAATGTACGAACCTAATGCACCCCCTTTCTTATGTATGTTTCACCTGCGATTGTGAAATTGGAGACAGAGATGCTGAAGTGAACCCAGGGAGTTCTAATTGTTTGTTCCATCTTCTTGGTGCTGTGTAAGTTGGATGCAATTGTTCCCTTTGTGGTGTCTTTACTTTGCTACTCATACTACTGCATAGCCATGTTAAGGTCTTCCTTGGAGCATTGGAATGTATTCATGAAATTTTATGTGTTTGAGTGAGATCCATCACACACCGGCGATTCTCAAAGAAGAGAGTACGGGGTATCGAGGGATACCCATCTAAAGAGGGTGTCTAATTCTCGGGGCGCTTTGCCACGCCCCGTCCATTGGGTACGTGTCCTTAGGGAACCGGATAACGAAGTACCCTCTGCTCCATTCTCGGGGTGTGCACCGATAGGAGTATAGCGTTTACCTTAAGAGCTCGAACATGTATAAATCCTCGTATCAAATCTCTTTTTCTCTTACGTGGATAGCAGTCCTTGAAATAGCCGGCGTCCGTGCTCATTCACGTATCCTGTTTCCTGACAAACGACATTACGTGAACTTCAATTGAAGAGACATTGACTTGGAGCTTATGGAATTCTTCTTCTTTGGTTGTGTTCAAGCCTAGGAAGGTTGGTCCTAGAAAAGGCAAAATTAGGGGGTAATGAAAAACCCTAGCACGCTTGGTGCTGCAGGCTTTTTAGTTGTAGAGCTGTATTTTTGCCTGGACAGGATATACTTAGGATTCTGCTTCTATCTAGAGTTCGTTACTGCCTGACAAGAATCCTCTCTCACCAAGGAAAGAACTGGTGTGCCTTTTTAACTTGCATAGAACGGAACTAACTTTTGATATTTCTGGTAGACGCAGAACTTTCGATCTCCAAATTTATAGATGGGAAACTCGTACTGTAAGCTATCCTTGCGCTTTGCTCTCGTGGGCCTTATCCTGCACTCATGGGCTTCGCTATCAGAAAAGCTCAAAATATTTAGACGGCTTTCTTCGTCGTCGAGTGTTCTTTTATGTTTCTTCTATTCTAGCCCGCTCGTTGCAGCTACAGGGTTGCAACTTGCAACAACTCCAGTAGTAAGTACTAACTGGCTTCGTCTAGCTGTGTAATGCACAATACTACAAGACGAAGGCCATAATGGATTAATGGTGATGTGGGTTCTTCTCATTATGGAAGCAGTTTTCATTTCCTATATTTCCCGTTGCTCGCGTATGCTACTGCTGTCGCAGTCTCTCCGTATCTGGTGGTGGATGCCAAGTTGGAGACTTGGAGTTCAGTGTTTCACGGTTTTGGAACCGTGCACCCCAGCCGTTCAACTTGATTCTGGAAGGTTGGGAAGCGATGGCCAGCCACATCGTGAGAGCCGAGTGCAGTGCAGATGAAACGAGAAGTGGCCTGAGCACATACACGCAGGGGCGGAGCCAGCCTAGGCAAGTCTCGGGCCGACCTAGGTTGATCCAAAGACTATTGGATCAATTTTTAAATTTTATATGAATTTCTGAATTTCTGGCCCAAAGGCCTCGGGCTATTTTTATTATTTCGTAGTACAAAACGGCCTCGGGCTTTCTGAACTGGGCTGCCATTAGCAGGCTTTGTATAGAGTTTTTGGGTCAGGCCCGGGTGGCCTGAGGCCTGGCTCCGCCCCTGCATACACGGGCCCTTGCCACTTTGGCAATGCTATCTTTTTCGAGCCTCATCTCCCGGTTTACAATATACCGAATCGGAAGCGAAAATTGGCCACCCCTTGGCATTGACTGAAAATCCGTAGAAATCAAACGATTTGCAAAGTCAATTTTTTTTGAATTCAACAGTCAAAAAGCGACAAAAAAACGAAAACCGATCGGTTTAACCGATTTTGTTCGATTTTCTAACAGTTTTATTCGATTTTCAATACACTCAAAGATTGGTTTCGATTTCCGATCTTTATTCGGTTTTCTTCAATTTTCATTCGGTTTTCATCGAAAATTGGCACACTCAAAGAAAATTAGATTTTTTTTGTGTGCATAAAATCTGAATAAATCCCAATTAATCTATAAAACACCTCAGAGAAATTTTAATAATTTTTGAATTCATTTAGTGCTTTTAGAAAATAAAAACTTTATAAACATTTACAAGCTTGATTTAATGGTGTCGTAGACAGTGCCCAAGAATCGTGTAGTAAAATTTACATAAATATTAGACTTATTTAATGTTCCTAGAAAATCAAAAACAACAATTAATGAAAAGAAATAGAGACAATGTCAGATTTTTTTTTAAAAAAAATTACAAGTTTGATCATACTCTGAAATTTTAATAGTATCATAAACATGGCCAAGGATCATGTAATAAAATTTCTAAAAATATTAGAATTTATTTAGTGCCACGAGAAAATAAAAAACAGAAGAGCATATACAAAGACAGTAGCTCTGTTAGAATTTTTTCAAAAAATCCACAAGTCTGATCATTATATGAAAATTTTACTTCATCATTAGCATTGCCTCAGTACCTCACACAAAAAAATTCAAAAAAAATTTGGATAGAATTTTCCAAATTTCTCGAATTTTTGAATTTGAATTTGAATTGGATCAATTTACCGATCGGTTTCAAATATCGAACCGCTCGATACGCGCAATTTGCAGACGATTTTAGTTGATTTTTCAAACCCTACTCGTATCACCTCCATGCATCAAACCCAGAGGGCAAGTGGGTTCATGCCATTGACAAATCGACATGCACATCTAGCTCTATAGTTCTAATAGTAGTAGTAGTAGGCTAGTAGCTACCAGCGAGGCAGCACCCCCAAATGTGACGGTAATGGGCTTACCGGCACGCCAACACCGAACACACGGTACGGTGGTGGTCAAGTTCATAAAACTGAAACCATAAAAATCGAAATCGTTAAAACCGTAAAAAATCGTTCAAAAATTATGAGAAACCGAAGAATTAACAATAAAAAAAATTAAAAATTCAAAAAAATCGAAAGCAGTTCGGTTTTTAGCGATAAACTAGCCAACCAATTGAATGCTTCTAATTTTTTTTCAATTTTTATTTTTTTTAATTAGACCGGTTTACCGAGCGGTTTTGGATCTCGAATCAAAACGGTATGATCGAAAACCTTGAAAACCGAGCGGTTTACCGCGGTCTGGTGGTGGTCTGGCACGAGGTGAGATTCGTTGGTTTGTTCCGCCGCGCGTGGCCACGAGAATTTGGGAACGCGAGGCTGTCAGGATATAGTATGGCCGTGCATGCTCTATGGTGTGCTGCATGCCACAGCACTGGGTTCGTGCCGCGGCCGCTGTGCTGCACCAAGACAACGACGCACGCTACGCACCGCACTGGCACGGCGCCCTCGCATGCCGAAGCCTGAGCTTAGTTGGACTTATTACACACTTATATTATGAAAATATGATATTGTACAAATAAAATAGTAAAAAATAGTTTTCTCACTGAATGCGAAGCAGTGGTGTCGCGCCCGTGTACCACAACAGGTGATCGATCTCGTGATACCCAGAAGATCGTAACAGCAACGTGTAGACCTGTTGTCGAATGTTAGAAATCGATAATAAATTTGTACTTTTGGGTTAGCAAAGTCAAGCATAAATCGGAGTCACACGATTAGAAAGGTTCGTGCCCTCGATGGAATAACACCCTACTTCCTGTATGGATGATATATATATGGTGGATAGAATACATATCAATGTGTCTAGCCTTAGTTACAAGGAAAATCGAGCTTAAGCTAAGGCTAAGCTAGGATTGGAGTTTGACGAAGCGCAGGTTGTCGACTCCTAGTTGCTCTGAGTAAAAGCTTTAAAAGTCTTCTCTTTGTCTGGTCTGGAAGGCTCTCCCCTCCTGAGGACCCCTACCTTCGGACTTATATAGTTGGGGTAGCCCGGCCTCAAGTCGAGTTGTAGTCGGTTTGGAGTACCAGATCATAGCCGATGTGGAGTCCATCGTCACATGATCTTCACAACATATCCAAACATTCCTGAATATCAGGCGTACTCGAGTTGGTTTACTCGTAACGGGAATATGATCGAATCGTTCATGGTATGAAATAATTCTTTTCACGCATATCTTTTCCCTTAGAACTGGATCCGTGACATCCGGAATTTATATATGTCGTTAGAACGTATCCTTCGCGTATTCTTCGTGGACACACATCTCATATTTAGATATTCGACACCCGTGATAGCAACAGACCTACCGCGCACCATCGACTCATTTAGCAGTTGTTGAGATTGGCGTGCTCTGTAGCAAGCGGCAGTGTGCCATAGCGACAGGACCTGTCGCGATGGTCTAGCACTGCCACATCAGTGTTGTTGCTGCCACCATCATTCAGGGTGCCATAGAGCTAGGCATCTACCGTGTATAGCAAGTGACACGTGCAACGCTATTTTCACAATTAGAGACGAGTTTATTTTTATAATATTACTACGACCAAGCCAGATAAAAAAATGTAAGCGCAAAAAAGAAAAAAAAAACTAAGTGTTCTCACTTAGTCACATGCCGAGCCGCTCCCTCCACACGGCCTTTGCACTCAGAACGAAACAACAGCAGCACAAGACAGCTATGCTCCTCGAGGGAATCTCTGCACCAAGGCCCCATCCATCTTTCCGGTCTCCTTTTTCTTACAGTCGCATATGCCCTTTCTGTTTGCTCAACAACTTCTAGTGCCTTGCAGCTTGCACCGCCCCCAGTACAGATTCACATGGTCCTCCACCTGCCTCGTACTCGACGGCAGATCTAAGGCGCTGTTTAGGGCTCTACCAGCTTCAACTTTAAAAAAATCTGAAAGCCTCTTAATCGGTTTATCTTTTCAGCGATTTTTAGTATAAATTAAAAGATATATATAACTAACTGAAAGTTAGACTTAATCTATTTTTATAGTTTATTGCTAAAAAAATTAGTTATTTATCAAATGATCTCTTGCAAAAAAAGAAGAAGCTATTTTTCAGCTCACAAAATTAAAAACAGTTTTTCAAAAAACTACCGCTCCGGTAAACAGATCCAAGTCTATTGGTTGGGGTCACATCACGATCCTGATGATCTAACGTATAGGGTCTAACGTATTTATGGTAGCATATTCTATGCAAGAGATTACTTTATAAGCTTAAATAAATTTAGTGTGCTACGATTTTAATAACATCCGCCAGCACTCCGTTTTTCTTTGTCGCAAAATTCTTCACTTCTCTTCTTGCGTTACCGTGCAAGCATGTTTGTGAGGCACGAGACCACGAAAGGACTAAAACAAGCTCCCTCTCCCTCATGCCTCGAATCATGAAATCAGGTCTTTGTTCCTGCTTGACGCCGGTCCCATTTTAGTTGACTTTGCACATCCTCGATCAATGTGTAATTATTTTAGTATCCTCCACTTTTTTTAAAAAAAATAAAATAACCCCCTCCTCCACAAGGCGTTGACAAGCCAAGGGACAATGGCAATACCGGTTTGCGGCCACGCTTGGGGTGCTCGTCACCTTGCACCTGAGCCGGTGTGGCGTAGCAAGCCAGATCCGGCATGCCATCTGGATGCTATAACGGTCGATCAGCCTATCGTATGTTCAAGACCCTACCACGGTAAAGCGCGTGCAAGTGACATGTGCCACCTAACGATACTTTTGCGGTTAAGGATGTAACTGTTTTTGCAATTATGTGCTTAAAAGGATCATATTTGTATAAAATAATAATAATAATCAGGGCTCGGATAAGCTTCGGTTCGATGAAGCAAGCCACACGGGCGCATCAGCGTATCTCTACTACTTCTAATTTGGAGTTGGTGGCGGTCCGTTCTCCACTCCAATCCACCTCTATAAAAACAACAATCGCAGAAAAACGGACCGACCCAAAAAAAAACGTTGCTTCTTTTTCGCTCCGCCTGACCACCTCTTCCTCCTCACGCCACCCGCGACAAAGAGATTTGACGGAGATGGGCGGCGCTGCCGTGGCCTTGCTCGCCGTCGCTCTACGCCGCATGCCTCCTTGATCTCTCGTGCTACGTGCGGGCTCCTCGAGGTACCGCCGCGGCGGCGGAGGAGAAGGCGGGGACGTGGAGGAGGACCAGTAGCAGCCCGACTTGGACCGGACTTCCCACCATCTGGGACCTGTCCCTGCGCTCCGCGGTGCGACCGCCTCCTCTGCGAGGCACCGGAGGTGAGCGGGGCTTACGTGCCTGCTAATCTTTGGTTAACTTTTATGCTTTTGTAATCGGGAGAAATAGATGTTTGATCTTGTAGCAAAATTTTCGTTATTGCTTAACCTTTATGTCGTTAACAATTTATTTTTCGTAGCAACGCATAAACACTGAACTAGTGTACAATGAAACAACACCCCGTGTACCTAGTGGAGAGTAGGGTGGTGCGGCACTGCCGTATCTGATTGAAAGTTGAAAGCACGAGCAATCAATTCCCGTCGTGGCACTGGCAGCAACAAACGCAATTGTACGGGAGGGATGAGAGAATTTCAAGGTTGATTTCCATGCAATCAATCCAAAAAATCTCATATGCATTATAAACATACCGTTAGTGTGACTACAGTGGAAGAAAACATACATAGAGCTTATGATTCCGTGCGCATGCTAACTATATTGGATAGAACACGGTTTAAACTCTACGGGTACGGATTTCGTAGGAAACAACACATACGGTTGAGTAAAATTAAAAGAACACCACTTGTCTGGGATGAATCGTGAATGCGCAGTGTGCTCGGTTGAGCCATAGTGCCTAACTTAGCTACCTGTGCCGCTGTGCGTGGCCAGCTTGAAACTAGTATTGGTCACTTCCACTAGTGTTATAGCCAAGGTTTTAAATTTTTTTTTCGGATCATATCTTTGAGGTGGCCAAAATCTCAAGTCTTGGAGAGATTTCGAAATTTCGGTTGAAATCCAAACGAAATTCAAAAAGCAAATTTGAAACAGGTAAAGCCGAAATTTCAGCCGAAATTAACCCCTGCAAAATGGTCTCCAGAGGCTAGAAAAATATGAAAAAATCATGCAAGTATTTATCTACATTTTCTATCTATTTGAATACAAAATACTAATTATTAGCACATAAAAAAAGATTTGCAAGTGAAGAGTAATGGCAACAAGCCAGCTGCCGGCACACATCTAATCCGATTCCTTTGTCCCCTCTGATAACCATAGCAATCCTATAAAATGACAACGAGCAGAACATACTACTTAGCGACTATGACTCTAGATTATATAGTACCAGAGTTGACATAAGTTTGGAATTTTGCATGGCTTGGACGGTCAAAATTTTCAGGCTTGGCCAAAATTTTAGGCGTCCAGGCCATAGCAAATTTCTAGACTTAGCTAAAATTTGCAGCGTGCCATCATTTATTGAGATTGATTAGCCTCTCCTTTTTTTTACCTCAAGCTCTTCTACAATACCTTCAAATTGATTAAGTCGTCCAATGTTTTGATCTCATGAATTAGATTTGTTAGGTTTAAGTTATTTTTGATCTCAAGAATAGGTGGGATGATCATAAGCTCTTTTTTATTTTTGTGTTGTAATTCGTACATGTATTCTTCGTTTTGCAAACTTTTCACATGTGTTCATCATAAAAGGCAATACAATTCTCCACAAAAAGAATTGGTATGAAATCTAGTCCAAAAACTATGCAAACCGGTCCAAAATGCCGAAATTTTGGTCAATTTACCGAAATTACTGTAGCTAACCATAGTTTTCAAATCTTTTCATTCCTCTAGAATTTTGAATCTCGTCCTCGACCACAATCTGAGATTTTCCACAATTTTGCCAAAATTTTGAACCTTGGTTATACCATGCATCTTTACTATTATAAAAAAAGATAATAGTGATGGTTCATTTGCTATCTCACCATCATCTCCTCTCACAAAGCAATAGGTGTCGATATATGGATTCAGCCTACAGACCTACAGGATGTGAATCAATTAGGGAGAACGTGGAGCAAAACTTACTGACTTCCTAACAAATTTTGTATGATATACGGAGTAAAACTTGCTACCTGCCTAACGAATTGGCTGATGTTAGTTCCATGAAACAATATATCATAAGTCTATTAGATTTTACATGCACGTTGTTTAAGAAATTGGCGTTATACTGTATTGAAAAAAAAATCTAATATCCATATATACCATCGCTTGAACTGTTTACTCATCTAGCCCCTTCCTTCATTTTCTTTTTCAAAAATGGCTTTCTCCCATTTTTTAACAAAACTAGCCCCCTTCTCCACCGCAGAAGGTCCATGGGCTGACACCTGGCACCTTCCACGCCAGGGAATCACGGGAGGCCAAGAAGGCGCGCCAGGGGACTGTGGCAACTAGGTGGCACGGGAGGTGGCGCGGAGCGCAGTACCAGCCGACTTGCCGTGCTCTGGAGCCGTGGAAGGCCAGTTGCCGCACTCGACAGGTGCGGGAAGCGTCGTGGCGGGAGAATTCCGCTGAACGGGAGCTCAAAACAGTACTTTCAATGGTACTGTAGTGCAGGATGGGGCTATTTTTGCAAAAAAAAAAAAATCGAAAGGGCACAATTTTTGGAAATAAAATGAAGGAAGGGCCTAGATGAATGATCAGAGCCTATATTTTTCCTCGAACAAAGAAGCTATGATCTTTTTCAAGGAAATTCTTGTGAAATAGAACCACATCATGAAGCATATTATATAAAATTGTTGCAAATCACATCTGCAAGTTTGAATTTGCAATCCTCTTACATAATACATGTTATCGAAAAGTTTCACCGTTAGAGAGATTTAGCATACCATATTACAAAGCATGGAGCACTCTCAAATGTTGATCAGAAAGTGATAGCGAAGGTTTTATTGATTTGGTGGTTCGTTCATGCTCTTCGATCCCCTTACACATATAAACAAACTCTAACAAAAATAACACATTTTAACAAATAAGTTAGTTTATTTTATTCTTATCCCAATAACTTCCTTACTTTTCTCAATAATTTGACTGGACGTGGTGGCGAAGTCGAGCCTACAACGCAGCGAAGGAGTGATGCTAGATAGGGCAGAACTCGATCGAGTAAAACGGCATAACCAAGAGTATGGAGCAAACCAAGCACACCAGTGCCAACTCAAAATGCTATAGTGATATGATTTTTTTATCCGTAGAAAAGCATAAACATTTGACTAGTATTTTCAAACAATGCACGGTACTTTGGTTGTTTAGAACGTTAGCAAAGCACTGGAAGCAAGTTTTTATTACTACCGTAGTTTTATAAAGTCGGAAGCTGGATCGTTAGCTTGAAAGGAGCACGTTTTTCTACTAGCAGTGCATTTTCCTATTCCCTTTCGGCCGCTCTGGTTCCGTGGGAACAAAAGTCTCTTTTATGTTGAACCCAAGTTAGAAAGGAAGAGTTTTATTTTTTTAGCCCTTTAATCTTTTTTTTTTAGTAAATTTACCCTCTATCCCAACAAAATAATAAATATGGACTCTTCTCCGCACGGAAGGATTGAGCGACACGTCCACCTGCAACGCCATGATAGCGCAGCAGGTCCACTTGCCACAGTATCATAGCACAATAAGTGCCTCCCACGGTATAGAAATACGGTAGGTGCTTGCTGCAGTACAGAGAGGACGAGATTTACAATTTCGTTTAGATAAAGACCAAACCTGTAAAAAAACAGAGGAAAAACCAAAAAGAAAAGTAAAAGCTTCAGGAAAGACAACATGGTAGGTTGAGCTAAACTTTATAGCAAGCCATTCACTACGAGTCAAAACCCCTCGAGCTAGTTACATTCTGTTTGTTTGGTCTTTTTTATTAGCTTAAAAATAAAAAAGATGGAGCCTGAACAATTAGGTTTAAACTTTTTCATGAGCTTAAAAACAAAAAAGCTGAAGCCTAAACGTGGTTTTTTATTTGGGTTTTTAAAAAAGTAATAAGCTTCTGTAGAACTAAAAGTCAAAAGTCATCGGAGAGTTGTTGTTTTTACTTATTAAGGATTAGTCTTAGACTAATGATACGAAGTTAGAGTAAAATTATCCACCTGTATTACGTATAAAAACTGATTATTTTTAAACTGTTTAAAACTTTAAAAGCTGGATTTAAACTATAATCCAAAACGACCAAACAGGGCTAGCGTAGCCACCAACATTTTCACGCTCAAAACCCCTTGATAAATGCACGTCGGCTCGAACCCCACGGGACCGCGCGCACGCTCCAAGCCTCTGCGACTGCAAGCTCACTCACGCCTGTGTAACGCGTAGTGCAGCGCAGTGTGAGTGCACGCGAAGCAAGCAGCCAAGAACCCAAGAAAATGGCAGTGGCAATTTCGATCGTGGTCGCGCTGCTCCTTGCGAGCGACGCGTCGGCGGCGACGCTGGCGCTGTACAACCGGTGCGCGGAGACGGTGTGGCCGGGCATCCAGCCGAGCGCCGGCAAGGAGCTCCTGGCGCGGGGCGGCATGCAGCTGGCGCCCAACCGCGCCACCTCCCTTCGCCTGCCGCCCGGCTGGTCCGGCCGCGTCTGGGGTCGGCAGGGATGCAGCTTCGACGCCGCCGGCCGCGGCCGCTGCGCCACGGGCGACTGCGGCGGGAACCTCTACTGCAACGGCGCCGGCGGCGCGCCACCGGCAACACTCGCCGAGATCACCCTCGCCTCCGTCCCCACCGCGCAGGACTTCTACGACGTGAGCCTGGTCGACGGCTACAACATCCCCGTCGCCATGACGCCCTTCCATGGCTCCGGCGCCAACTGCGTGCCCGCAGGCTGCGTCAGCGACCTCAACCGCGTCTGCCCCACGGGCCTCGCCGTCCGCGGCGGCGGCGACAACCGCGTTGTCGGCTGCCGCAGCGCGTGCGCCGCCTACGGCGCGCCGCAGTATTGCTGCACGGGACAGTTCGGGAGTCCGCAGCTGTGCAAGCCGACGGCCTACTCACGGCTGTTCAAATCGGCGTGCCCCAAGGCCTACTCCTACGCCTACGACGACCCGACCTCCATCCTTACCTGCTCCGCCGGTGCGTCCTACATCGTCACCTTCTGCCCTCACCACCGCTAAGCCAGACAACCATTCAAGATCCAACCAAAGAAATGGCGTTCGTTTACGAGGCTAAAATCAAGCACTCTAGTTCTAGTTAAGCCAGTGAGTTCGTGTGCGCTGCTTGGTGCATGGCATTGCTGCTGTTCTTGAGGTTCTTGCTGCTCCTGCCGTTGTTGCGTCCTGTATCAGTGTCGTCGTAATAATAATACTTGTAGTAGTAACTTTTGTAGGGGTGGTGAACTGGTGAATGTTGGGTATAGTGTGTGTGATGAGATCCGGTGGTCGATGGTCTACCACCGGCAGGACGGTATAGTTATATCAGTTTATGGCTATATGTTACTATGTTCTTCACTCTGAATTTGGTAGATTTGGTACTCTTTGCCAGCTTTTGATCTTTTTGGCGTGCATTTGCTTTCAAGTTTCAATCATGCGTCGTGCATTGCTGTTGCTTTGTTTCCGCACCAATATACGCCACAGGCCACACTGTTGCATCTTTGCCTCTTGTTTTTTGGATCCAAAATGTATTACATCTTCACTCGTTGGTTTTTCTGTTATTGGAGCACGGTACAAGCGTGTTCTTAAGATCTGAATATTGTTGCAGTCTTGGGGCGCTGCACTGACACTGTAAAAGCGTTCTTCAGATCTGAATTTTGACCACTAGTTTCTTGGTGGCCTAGTAGTGCTGACACTGTTCTGTAGCCAGGCTATATCGTCCGTAGTGTGTAGTGTGTCGTGCAGTGCACCGCATTACTCTTCAGCTTTTGCCACGGAACATCATGATTAAGGACGCCCAGGATTCGAGGTCTCTTTTTTCTCGCTAGTAGTCATTGGGGTTAACCGAGGCGACAGGCGAAACGAAGTGATCATTTTTTTTTAAGCCCATTTACCTCGTTTATGCAAATCTAGCTTTTTTTTTCCGAGTGGGATTGTAAGTGTAGCCTCCACTGTATCGCGGCGGCAGGCTATCTGTTAGGTAGGGCTGTACAAAAAAAAAAGTCGAGATTTATGAGTTACTCGAGTTCGGTTCGCGAGAGGCTTGATTCAAGCCGAGCTCGAGCTCACGAGCTTAACCAAGCCGAACTCGAATAGTTCGTAAGTCTACTCGAGCCTAGATCGAGTTTTCTCGAGCTTGTTACCGAGCTTCCTTGAGTTGAGCTTAATCGAGTTTGTTATCGAGCCTACCGAGTTTACCAGAATTACCGAGCTTACTCGAGCTTCCTTGAGCTGAGCTTAATCGAGCTTGTTATCGAGCCTACCGAGTTTACCAGAATTACTAAGCTTACTCGAGCTTCCTTAAGCCGAGCTTAATTAAGCTTGTTATCGAGCTTACCGAGCTTACTCGAGCTTATCAAGCTTATTGAGCTTACTCGAGCCGAGCTCGAGCCTGGGTTAAGGCTCGAACCCGAGCTCGAGCTCGAGGCGAGCCTTACCGAGCTCGAGCCTGCAGGGCTAGGCTCGCTCGAGCTCGGCTCGTTTATAGCCCTACTGGTAGGTCACTTGTTGCTGTCTGTAACGCTACTTCGGCTCTTGTGCTCTCCGGATGTCACAGGCAACACGCTTTCTGTGACGACGGAGAAGATTATATTTGTAATTTTATTTGAAAGAAGGTTAGATTTGTACAAGTTAGAGTAAGTTCGAAAAGTGAGTCACTCCAACTAAGGGTCTGTTTGGTAGAACTTCAGATCTCAGTTTCACTTGAGATCTGAAATTTTAGGCTAAAATAAAGTGAATTAAGTTTATTTTTTTTTTGTCTAAAATATAAACAAGATGATCCATCTAAACACTCTTACAGCTCCAGCTCTACGGATCTAATAGAGCTAGAAATATCTAGCTTCACTAGATCCACAGATGTGATGGAGTTGAAGCCCTACCAAACACACCCTAAATCACTTGGATTCCACAAAATGGAGACCTCGGGATTTCAGACTTCAGACACTGTGGTCCATTCGATCCATCTCCGTGAAAGACAAACTCCAAGCTGTTCTCCGCTAGGGAAAAAAAGGCAATACTTAAATTGATCCCTATACTTTTACGACCATTTTACTCGATCACTTTTGAATCGGCCAAAATCATATCTCATTTTTTTATTTTGAACTAAAGACAGACACCTGGGATGGCATGTCTCACTGTCTCACTCAAGATTTGAAATCTCGGTTTTGAATGATATCTTGGTGGTAGTCGAAATCCGAAATCTCGGAATTTCGGATAAATTTCGGACGAAATACAAAAACAAAAATTCAAAATTCGGTTTTTTTCACCGAGAAAACCGAAATTTCGGCAGGAATTCCCGAAATCTCGCCAAGATTTACCAAGATTTCGATGAATTTGCATCGAGGGAAAAATAGCTCAAACGATGTCAAAAAGTTTTGAAAATTTTTATGGAGGTTCTTGACACATCAATGATGTTCTCATAAAAAATTCAGATAATTATCAAGTTCGAACATTGCTACTGTCCTGATAAAACGCTGACCGCCAAGTTTGAACCGATAGAAAAATGGAACAAACCACGTTATAAATTTTATAAATTTTTTGTGCATAGTTATGATGCATTACTAATATTCCTACAAAATGTTTAGATGATGTTCAAGCTTCATGAATTTTTGAAAATTCGAACAGTGCTACTCTCGTGATAAAAGCCTTACTTGCAAAATTCAACCAAATGAAAAATAATTCAAATCACGTTAGAGAATTTTGATTTTTTTTGGATGGTCCTAATCTATCATTATTGTTTCTATAAAATTTTCATATAATGATCAAGTTTCAAGAATTTCCAAAAAATTTGACATTGCCACGTTTTGATAAAAACGTGATGATCAATAATACATAGATTTGCTTTAGCAATAAAAAAATATTTATAATTTTTGAAATTTTTACAGAAGGTGCTTAGGAAATACTTAAGATCTAAAAATTTTTGAATCATGATTACACCTCAGTGAATTTATAAAATTCATACAAGGTTACTGTACTATTTATGTTCTTTATGTTTTTGATTTTTGAAATATAACAAATGAAGTTCAATCCTTATATAGATTTGATTAGAATCTTTTGTAAGTATGTTTGGGTAAAAGTACAAGAATCCAAAATACTTCTTACTGATACTTGAAGTCTCAGTAGCATCCATATTAACACACGTTGTGTAACGATATAATGAAGCGATGCATCGCAGTATAAGTATTCAGTAGTATCCATATTAAAACTACTCCTTACTGGTACTTACTCTCCACCTACCACAGTTGCTGTCTGGTGTACCGTGTACGTGAGTTACTTACTCACGTCTCCACGGTTTTGGATCTTAGGATCCTCTCGTCTCATGAATGAATGTTGTTGCAGCAAGCAGAATGGTGCAGCCGTGCAGGTGTGGTTCAGTGCTTTCATTTACTCGAAGTTTTGCTTCTTTTTGGGAGCAGGACAAGCGCAATAATTGCACTGGCTGCCGACAGTGTAGCTTTTATACAGGGTGAAAAAGTTGCCGTGCATCAACACCCTTACAGCTCTACGGAGTACTCCTAAGTCTTACCCTCGTGAAACGGTGGAAAACCCGTCCCGGAGTGAGTAGCTTTTGCGAGCTGCTGTACCTTGATTTGCTGCACTTAACAAACACAGCCAAAAGCCCGTTCTACTCAAGCATTGTGCTTCTGCACCTTGATAGTTGATGCGCACTTAAAAAAAACATCACCTAAGCGTAAATTCGAATGGCATGGCATCTCTCTTGTGAAACTGGCATCGTAATGCGGTACCAGTAGTTACTGAAAAGAAGAAAATTACCTGCAGAAAGAGCAGGCACGTGATGGCGAATCTGAACTTTTCAGAGGCGAAACTTAGTTTAAAGAGGCACGCACTGCACTGCACCCCCGGGTGGCTCCATTGGTTCAAGGCCACACGGATAGATCGATCGATCACCGCGACAGATCATCCATACGATCGATCAGGCCTGACATTTATTTTTCCTCTACTTCCATTACATCACATGATCATGCGTACTTGCTTGTGAGCGAGTTGTAGAAATGGACAAACGGTGGTAGAGTTGGATGGAGAGCACATGGTCTCGTGGCCGGTACAGGACAGGGCTCGCCTGCTGGAAACATCCAAATCCAAGAAGCCTTCGATTTTCTAACCTCCGACCCATTTTTTAAATCTAATCTGGCTAGTTTTTTTATAAATTTGTAAAAAAAATCTTTTACCTTAACCGTTATTTTCGCGATTAGAAAGGGGCTCTATTTGTAATTTTGCTGGAAAGGTGATCAAACTTTGGAAAGAAAAAGTTAGACCAAGAGAGAGAGAAAAAATGCAAATCCTCGCATATAGCATGTGCACCGCAGCATCTTGTGGTGTGGGCTGCGGCTGATCAGCTGCAAGAAAAGAGCAGGGGAAACAATATTTTTTCCTCGTTTTGTAAATTGTCACGCATTTGGCTTGTAAGCACATGCATCTCCCTGCAATTTCTAATGCAAGGTTTTTCAGTTGTTGTCACTTAAGCTCTAGTTATGCTCGTATGTTCTGTATTTCTGTGGTTGATATTTCTTAGCTTTACAGTTCTGGTTTCTACGAGGTCCAAGTATACTATATTCTTTCCGTGTAAGTTTTCTGGCTGATTCTTAGCGTGCATGGTCGGTCCTACATCGCCCATTTTCTCGGTAGACTCGGAAACAGACGTTCATTTCCACTGGTGAACTCTGAAGGCTGTAGTACTATCATGTCATGTAACGCTGAGTCCACGATTAGATCTCAACTGCTGGTGGTTATATATACCTCTATCTCTGCAAATTATGGGCCAGATGAGTCGTGTAACTAGCTTATGTCGATTCTTGAACAGTCTCTCCCTGTCTGACCATGTTTTTCTAAATCTAGATTTGCATTCTTTGTTTGACAAACTTGGGTATTTGGTGTTAGCACGTAACACTAAGACTGAAATAAAATATTGACGAAACACAAAACACAACTAATACTTTTATTAGTTCTTTACTTGCTTACAAACCTCAGAACTAATTAAGAATTTATACCCTTAACATTTAGTTCTAAGCAAAAAAAATGATTCAACGAATCGAATCAGAAATGGTCTCTTTTTCCTCTTCGGTTCGTATTCAAGTCCGATTGGTTGGTGGGATATGTTGATTCGTTCAGTTTCACTGGCCATTGTTATTTAGAAAAACCTGACTATTGTCCTCTGAGAAAAAAGGGCGGGCCCTGAGAGGGAGATGTATAGTTCGGCTGTCTGAAGTTGCCTGCAAGATGACTTTCTGGTTTGAGAACAAATCTTTTCAGATAATTTTTCATCTGCTGATTTTTGTACATGTGATTTTGACGAACCTTACAGTCAATCATAAAGGATGTACTGCATCTTCTTTCTGCACGAACTAAAGTAGCCAATGAATCTCGTGCTCAAAAGATAGAACTAGTAGCCTAACTTAGACCTGACCCAAATAGGTAGTAGTAGTAGAATAGTAGGAGTGATCACTTTGACACCTCGACCCATCACGAGAATTCAGGCTTTAGAATGTGTGTGCGAGTCCCGCGGTAGTCCCGCGGTAGCAGTTTTCACGAAAAACCGCGAAAAACTGATTGCAAATTTGGTCAAACAAGACCGCGAAAACCACGCGATTTTTGCGAAAAATCGAGCGGTTTTTGGAGAAAACCGCAAAAAAAACCCGCTCGAGGTTGGAAAATTGGAGGAAAAATCTAAAAAAATAGGGGAAATGCAAAAATAATTCTAAAATTTGTAGAAATATAGGGAAGACTAAAATCGAGTAAAAATGTAATAAATATATAAATAAAGTATATGAAAACGTGAAAAAAATTCTAGAATGATCTCTACTAAATTTGGAAAACATTCGACATGACCTTTGCTATATTTGAGAGAATTGGAAGTTATAAGTTATTTATTTAGCAATAATATGTCAATAAATAATCTTTCATTGTAATACTACAATCACACAAGTGCAAAAATCGGCATTTACATAACTACAAAGCAAAATCATTCGCAATTTCACTACCATTCACTTGTCAACACCATTTACATTATAATACCTTTCAATTGAAGTTGTGGAGTAGACATAAACATAGCTTCGTCATTCTTTCATTGTCGCAGAAATGGCATGTTCGACCTAGATGAACAGAATGTTAAAAACCGATGATAGAAGGAGAAATGGTGACAATATAAGAACAAATTGCAAAAAAATTGAAATTTTTTAAAAACATCCCAATTAATCTATAAAGCACCTCAGAGAAATTTATAAATTTTTTAAATCATTTATTGCTTTAAAAAATCTAAAACAACAATTAATGAAAAGGAACAAATACACTATCAGATTTTTATAAATAATAAAAATATTTATTATATACTAAAATTTTAATGAAAATATAAATAGTGCCAAAGGATCATTTACTAAAATTTTTCAGAAATATTAGACTTCATTTAGTGCCCATATAAAATCAAAAATAAAAGAGCATATACAATGATAATAGCACTTTCAGAACTTTTAAAAAAAATACAAATATCTGATCATCATCTGAAAATTTTACATAATCATTTTAATGACATTATAACATCACAAAAAAAGTTTAAGAAATATTAGACTTCATTTTGTGCCCCTAGAAAATAAAAAAGTGAAGAGCATATATTGTGATAGTATCACTGTCAGAATTATTAAAAAATGTACGTATCTGAGAATAATCTGAAAATTTTATAGAATCATTAGGATTACCACAGGATAGCACAAAAAAATGTAAATTTTTTTGACACTTTTTTGCTAAATTTCTTCAATTTTTTTTTTTCAAATTTACTGTTCAATTGAACGGTTTTAATTACTGAACCGGCTCGGTAGGGGCGGTTTTCGTCGGTTTTTTGAACCCTGGTGCAAGTGACGCCAAATTGCAGCTCGGATAGGTACCGGGTTTCACTTTTGGTTGAAAACCGATCTAAATCTGTAAAATTCGCTTATACTGCTTCGGTTCAGAAAAGTATTTTGTTCGGTTTACCACTCAAGTTCAAATTCAAAAAACTTAGAAAATTTGAAAAAAATATATCCAAAAGTTCTTTAAAATTTGTATTAATAGCTTTATGACTTGTGGTGTGATTTTTTTTGAAAATAAAAACGAAGTTTGGAATTTTACAACATTTTTTGCAATTTTTCCTAATTTTTCAACCTGTCGGCGATTTTCGTAAAAACTGTTCGAAATTCGCTGCTTTTCGAGTAGTTTTCTACCTTTTCATTTGAATTTCGCTCCGCGATTTGACCAGATTTCAAATTCATTTGACTTTTAAAGCCATTCGATTTTTTTACAAATTTCGTTCGTTTTTTTCGTGAATTTTAGTATAGCCGACCGGTTGAAATCCCCGATGGGTACCACCGGACTGAGGTCTGAATGTTTGTCTACTTCGTTCCACGCACTCGTGCTTTCGGCCAGATTCAGAAATACTACCTGTCATTTTGGGGAGAATGGGATGCACGTACTCAAAGCTTGCTCTTTTTACGTTCGACGATGCTCCATTGAAAGGTCCTGGCAAGTCGTGACTTTGGTTCATTCGTCCTTGGTTTACTGACTGACTGTCAACGGCTGCAGGACTCTTCGAGAATCATTCCAGAATTGCTGGATAGCTATGCAAATAAGGAAATGATAGGATCCCTGCGTCAAACGCTGGCAAAAAAATCGGACTCCACTTTTTCTATCATATGTATTCACCATCCCTATTTCCTTATCCTTTCGTGGTGTAGTTACTCTATATCGTTATGTGTTTTCTCCGTCCAGGCATTCACGCTTGCTCCTCTTATTTTCTACACCTTTTCCATCCCCGCTCGACCCAAGCACCATGATGTGGGAGCAGAAAGTAGTAATTAATAGACGATGTCATCTAAGTTTACACCTGACAGCACCGTCGCCGCCTCCTCCGAGCTAACTACTGTCTGGGCCACTGCTGCCTCGTGAGTGGGTGTCTCATCGTCTCCTCTTCATCAGGACATGCCGTCTCTTCCTCGGGTTATACATGCATGAGGCGACTGCACAAGTTGGAGTTAGCGGCGGCTGAGAACCTTGTCTCGTTACATCTTCTCCGGTTAGTTAGTTGTTGCAAGCATTATCTGAATTTGTTGTAGCAAGTTTGCTGGTTAGTTGGGGTATGTATTCTATTTTGTTGCAACAATTCTTTTCAAGTGTAGTTGCAAAAAGGAGTACTTCTGTTGCAACATGTTTCTTTGGGTACCGCACTAGAGTTACTTTTTGTTGCAGTAGAGTTGCTGATTTTTTGTTGCGATGATCTATTTAATGAAACAATGTTTATTTTTGCTAGAGTAGGTTCTTGTTTATGTTACCATAATAGGTCAAATTTGTTGATTTCATGTTTATTGTATACAGATTTTTTTGCAAGCATAGTGACTAATTGTTGTGCAAATCGAATTAGTTGTCTCACTCTCGTCGATTCCCCTACCAAGCCTTGCTTCCTAATCTCTATTCTCATATCCTAGCTCCTCTCCTCCAATAGCTTACTAGTCTCTGGTGGTTGGAGGCGGCTGCTATCGTAACCATGCCCTTCCTGCTATTCTCTCTCT
Source organism: Otatea glauca (assembly GCA_036346275.1). Classification (NCBI taxonomy): domain Eukaryota; kingdom Viridiplantae; phylum Streptophyta; class Magnoliopsida; order Poales; family Poaceae; genus Otatea; species Otatea glauca. Next base: position 61,987,293 of record CM070721.1, read on the forward strand.
AGATTGGTAAGGATGAGGTGTCACGGCGGTGTGGCCACTTTTGCATCCTCCTCCTCTCGATGCTGCAATCATCGAATGATGGGCTGAAAGAGCGGGAGGAGCGTCCTGATGTGTGACGTTGCATGTGGGTGTGTATTTGTACACTGTGGATAAGATCAGATAGCGATACCGATAGCTCTCTGGGTTATGAACATCCGACTGTGGGGTAGAGCGTTGTCCCATGCAAATAATCACACCATTATGTGCGGAAGAATACGCGAGCAGGGAGCGCGTCCACGTCTCCTTTTTTGCGAAAAACCCCTCCGGAAAATTCGTAATCACGGAAAGGTCCCTCTACCTTTTTTGCAAAAAAGACCCTATGAATTTCGAAATCACGAATGAGTCCTTTCGCTGTTTATTTTGCAAAATAGACCCTGCAATTCTGCAAATTCGTCTCGGACACGGTTCTTTCGACCCGAAAGATTCCAAAATCACAAACAGATCCTTCTATCGGTCATTTTTCAAAAATAACCCTGTAGTTCCGCAGATTCGACACGTGCGCCGGTTCTTTCGACCTGAAAGATTTGGAATTGCTTTTAAGTCCAGTTATTTTGCAAAAAAAAACTCTTCCACAAAGGACGCCGGTTCGGATCAGATTTTTTCACGCGGCGCAGCATCGCGCGCCATTCTACCTAGTAACATGTAAAGGAAGGCAATTCCGAGCCGTTTGATCTGTACTCTTGATAGTTGATACGGACGGCTCTCTTTACCAATCAACGCCGTTGCCCGGTAAGCTGGGAGTATCCTGGGCTAATTCGGGCCATTACTAGAGGATAGCTTGGACCCTTTATGCTTTATTTGAATTGCCAGTTCGGATGGCCTCGTCATCGATCGTTGCCAGAGAAAAGCCTCCCTTGCAACATGTATTTACAGCCACAGGGATCAGTTGTTACGCATTTAGGCCTACTATATTCAGGCCCATTTGTAATAAGAAGCATTTTTTCTAGACGAGAAGCTTCTTCTTCTTCTTTCACAATGGAAGAGAGCACTGAGAAGCACCACAATTTCTTCCAAGACGTCCCCATGCCGGGACAAAAAGACAACATGCCGTTACACCAGCAGCAAGTTAAATTTTCGAGATCGTTTGTACATACGCACGCGCCGATGGCTCATTCACCACCCTTCCTTCCTCATTGCATCAGAGATACACGCTCAAACGCCGACACGTCACGGCCACGAAACTAAACCAAACCGGGGCCGCGTTTCAACACCAATGCACGAAAGGAAACGGCCCAAACCACCGAGCGATCGGCCGAAAAACACCAGTTTCCACCGGAACGCGCACGCGCCCCCCCCAAAAAGCACCAGCCGAAGCGACCCGTGCGACGCCGCCACTCGCATGCAACGCGACCGCGTGCGCTGATCGATCGCAATCACAACTCCTGTTCGATCGCAATCACAACTCCTGTTCGATCGGGTCCGAGGAGGATGACAACGAGCCGTGCTCGATGAGGTACCTCTCGGCGATGGTGGCGTGGACGGCGGCGCCGGTGGGGAGCACGTCCTCGTCGATCATGAAGTACGGCGAGTGGCCCGTGTGCACGGACCCCAGCGTCTCGTTGCGCACGCCGATGTAGTAGAACCCGGCCGGGATCACCTGCGAGTAGAAGGCGAAGTCCTCGGCGCCCATCATCGGCGGCACGTCGCGGTAGCTTCCGGCACCCAGGAGCTCGCCGGCCACCGCCTTCACGTGCTCGTACATGCGCGCGTCGTTCACCATCGGCGGGTAGAAGCTCTGGTTCTCGAAGAAGTCCACGGAGGCCTCGCACCCGTACACCCGCGACTGCATCGTGATCACCTCCTCGATCCGCCGACGGAGGTGGTAGAAGCTCGCGTTCGAGAAGGCCCGGAACGTGCCGCCGAGCACGAACGACTCCGCCGGTGCCCCGAGGTGGTCGCTCCCATTGACGACGGCGACTGACACCACCTGCACGTGAAAATTTTCGCACTGTTACTCAAAGGCCGAACTTTTCCCTCCATCTTTTGCAAGATTTGTAGAGATCGCGATTGATGAGATGGTACGTGCCTGTGAATCCAGCGGATCTGCTTCGCGAGACACGATGCTCTGCAGGTTGATGATGGTGGAAGACGCGGCCAAGACGGGGTCGGCAGACCGGTGCGATGTTGCGCCGTGTTCTTGCTTCTCGCCATGTATGACGGCTTTAAAGAAGCCGCACCCGGCGAGGAGAGGGCCAGTCCTGGATCCAATCACAGACGTCGGGAGCTGGTGCGACACGTGGACGGCGAAGATGGCCTCCACGTCCTCCAGCGCGCCGTCTTCGATCATCCGCTTGGCGCCAGCGCCGGACTCCTCGGCTGGCTGGAACAGAAGCTTCACTGTACCCTGCAAGTGTGGAAACGTCATTGAGCTGAAGTTAATTTCTGAGTTTCTAATCACAAGGGTAGTGATTACCGTTATAAGCTTCTAATCATTCCTATCATTGTGGGGATGGTAATTAGAAACTTTTGACAGAGAGATTGGTGCAATAAACATGCTAATCAATTCTAGTATGACAGGTAAAATTGTTCTCTGAACTGAAATCCAACCCTGTTTGTCATTCTTACCCTCCTTACTTCCTTAGCTCTCTCACTATATGCATTGAATTTTCTGCGACAGATTTTCTAAGACATTAACGTTGGAAGGTTAAGGCTCTGTTTGGATGGGTGGTAATTCCTTGAAAAGTTTTGGGATTTAGTTCAAATTTAAACTAGATCTTAAAACATTCTAATAAAATACCTCTAATTCAAACACACCCTAAGTTGTAAAATATGTTCCTTAAAAAAACTGTAAAATTTGGATTTCATGGTTATTGCTGGACTTTGTCGCCGTATATATAACAGAGTGGTTGGCGTAGGGACAGGTTTGATGAACATGACGACACACATTTCACATCGACATGACACCGGCCGTATAAATTTATAGAGGTAACAAATACGTTTTAGTTACCTAAACTAACGAAGTGATGGTAGCAAGGAAAGTAAAAGAGTCGAGTTGAAAATTTCAGGGGGGAAAAAGAATTAGAGGGGGCCTAGACTAAAACTTTTTGCCTCTTTTTTGTGTGGAACCTCAACATATAATCATGAGTTCGTGTCAGTGCTAAAAGTATGCCAAAAGGTAGTTTTTCCACCTTGCATGTGTCCATATGTTGCAGTATTCAGTAAAGAAATAGTGCCAAGAATTAAGCAGGAAGCATCTGATACTTCCAAAGCAGAGAACCAAACTGAAGGAATGTTATACCAACATCACATTGCATTGAAAAAATGGAGTCAAGGAGAATAATTAAACTTTTCCTTATTGCAATGAGAAGATGCCAGTTAGAAATCACAGAATGACTGCAATTAGGCCTACATGAATAACCGCACCAATCTTCAGTTCAACAACAACTGCACCAACCCTAGCTAGCCAGTAATCAGTAGTACCGAAGACACATGAAAAGTATAGCATGGTTTCCAAAAGTTGTCCCAGATGACTCGTGACGCTGACATTAGCATGATGCTACGCACGACACCTTGGATCACCCCATATAAAACACATCATATCTGCACTTTAACACTTTATGCGCGTCCTATGATATAATTTAGCTCAGCACCTTTTTCCAAAGCAAATATAGGAGCCTAAATTCATATCACATCAACAACATGGAAGCTATACCAGAGAACATAGAATCCCTTCCACTTCCGCGGCAAGTGCAATGTATAACAGGACGAAAACTACAGCTATGAATTATGATATGCAGAAGAGTCTCACTGAAATTTCAGAGACAGCAAAGGATTCAGAAAGGTGGCGTTGAGTTCATATCGTGGCACGTACCTTGAGATGGTGCTCACGAGCCTTGAGTATCTTGGCCGCGCCGAGAAGCATCGCCACATGCGCGTCATGCCCACAGGCGTGCATCTTGCCAGCGTTCTTGCTCTTGTGCTCCCACTCGACAGCTTCCTGAATGGCGCCGCGACAAGGCAGCAGAGCAGAAACAACAGAAAAATCTGTCAAATATCGGGCAGGGCCAATTTGGAAGCGCAGCTGCTCGCTTTCACCAAGAGCGTTTGTCGTCGGAGAGAACTTCGGTATCGACTATCGAGTGAATTATTTGTCCATGAAGAAAAGTCAGATGAGGTGCCGAACAGGCATGGACAGACAAGATGCAATGCAGACGTGAAAAGTTTGTTTCGCTTTAGTCGTTAAAACTGCCCGTTCTGGGCACTCAGAAAGAGAAGCTTTTCGCAGAGCAATCGCAACCTACATGTCTTGGTTTTACCAACGACAGGTGCCATTTTGGGCATGAAACGAGAAATTTCCTGTCTTTGAAGGAACACGCTTACGCACATGCGAAAGTTTCGATCTTTTTTGGTTTTCAAATCGGTGGTTGATCGGATCGGCTGCATGCGTGATCGATGCAGCGGTTTCTCAATATTCGGTGATGACAGCAAGGCGTCAAGTGCTCAAGATCGTGAGGACTTGCGAGGTCTGACAGTGGAATTGATTCTTCTGGAGGTAGAACCAGACGAGCGACCCCGCGACGTATTCACTCGGATCAACTGCGTCCTCTCCTTTTTGTTTTGTTCTTGCCATTTTTCTTTGTGTTTTTTTGGGAACTTCTTTACGGAGATTCAATACTACATCTACATCAACACTATCTAATGTTGAAAGGTACCCAAGCTATCACTGAGGTAGCACCAAGAGATACCAAAAGCTTAAAAAAGCTTTTTTGCAATCCTCGTGAGGTACCAAAATTTACATAAAGATAGTATCAAGAGATACTAAAATTTTAAATAGTAAAGATATACTAAATTAATATAAATTTTGGTGCCTCTTAAAGATAGTAAAAAGTATCAAAGTTTAAAAGATAGACGTAACAAAAGTTTAAAAGTGACTTTGTGGTACCTCGTGGTATCTTCTAATGACAATAACAACTCTCATCTAACACACCCTAATTAAGCACCGTACTATGCTTATAGTAATCCTAAGTGTTAATCCCTTTGTCCTCGTACTAACTTGAGTTTCATGCATAAACACTAGGAAGAGCTTGGAAAATGCTCACTAAGTACTGTAACATTTCAGAATCTTCTTTCTTTTGGTAAGGACAAGAATAAGCCGGTCCCACACGTCACGCACTCGCTAACAAGGAGTAACACATTTTTTCACAAGAAAGGGAGCATCGGTCCATAGTCTCAGTCACTTCTCAAGTTCGCTGACAAATTGTTTTTTAAATACGATATCTTTTTAAATGCAATTATAAAAATAATTCTCTTTCAACCGCAAAAGTGACATCATACAATATATGACCACCTGCCGCGTTCTTATACCACGAAAGGACCTACTGAGCCATGAGACCTTAGTAGGACTTGCCACAATTAGACAACTCGGAATGACTAGATTCCCGATTTAATTAAGTTAATTAAGTGGTTGATTAAGTGATTAATTAATTACAATGAATGATTAGGGAGATAATTTATTTCTGAGGAGTGGCACCTAGCTAGGACTTCTTCCGAGCTTCTGTAGCGCGGTACCTCCTGCCATGGTATGAGAGTGTGGTAAGTGACACGTGTCGTCTACCGATGTTTCCGCAATCAGAGAGGGGGTTATTATTATAATTGTGTTCGAAAAAAAAGACAGATTTGCAAAAAAAAAAAAATTAAATCAAAAGCTAAAAAAATGTGGGTTTCGTCTATACAGTGGGCTACCTCTATGTAGCCAATACGCCACAATTAAAAGTAACAACCCAAAAACAAATTGAACAAAGCGAAACAAGAACAGGCACATGAAAGTACTGAAATACCCTAATCAACCCCACAAGCATACCGAAACTACAAGGTAAATAGAAAAAAACTAAGGCAAAAAGTAAAAGGAAATAGTCCTGCTTTTCTCAGAGAAAAACTAATCATGATTACCACAGCAAACTAGTATTAGTGCATGATATCTCATCCCATTAACCAAGTGGCCACAAGCTCCACTCTCCAAATGAGTGAGAAATCATGGTTTCAAATTTGCACCCCCCCCTCCCCACCCAAAAACAAAACAAAAAAAAATCATTACAAAACTTGAAACAAAAATGAAAAGGAAGCCATGCTACAAAACAATAAGAAATCTGAAAGAAAGCAGCATGATGAGTCGGTAAGGGCGGAGGCAGCAAGGCGCACGTTTGTTGCGATGCCAATAATCACGACTTTCACGTACGTACCTGGATGGGCAGCGCGTCCATGTCGGCCCGAAGCGCGACGACCGGCGGGCGGCCGGTGCCGATGGCGGCGACGACGCCGGTGCGCGCGAGCGGGTGGCGGAACCCGACGCCCATGGCCTCGAGCTCCTCGCGCACAAGCCGGCTTGTCTCCACTTCCTCGTACGCCAGTTCGGGGTGCTCGTGGATCCGGCGCCGCACCCCGCGCAGCCACGCCGCCATCTCCGGCCGCCCCGCCATCCCCGCGATCTCCTCCTTCCACCCCACGCTGTAGTACCTCCCGGCTCCGCCTCGGCCGCAGCTGCTGCTCCCTCTCCTCGCGCTCGTGTTCGCGCCCTTGTCCAGTCTGCCCGCCGCCACCTTCGCCTTCTCCACCGTGCCGAGAATTATGTCCTCCTCCAAGAACGCCGACGACGAGTTGGTGGGCACGAGCAGCAGCGGCAGCAAGAGGAGTACGGCGAGTGCATAGCCGCTCTCCATGGCGTCGTGCTGCGCCTCTGCGCAAAGCTCTGTGCTGGCTAGTGTGGACACAGTCGCACAGGGGGAGGAGTAGACTACACTAGAGGGGGAAAAATAAAGGTTGTTAAATTAAGAGAGCTACTACGGAGTACGGAACGATATATCATTGCAAGTTTCAGGAGATTCCATTAAAATATTTGAAAAAAAACTTTTGGTTTTCAATAGGCTTCTGTAAGTTTTTAAAAGATTCCGAGAAAATTTTCAAGATCAAGTTTTAATAAATTTTAGATTTTTGAACTCAAGTTTCAACAAACTTCACCAAAGAGTTATGAAATTTCAGGAAATTTCAACCTAAAAATTTTCAACCGAAAAGTTTCATCAAGTTTCACGCCAAAAGTTTCAACATATTTCATCAAGTTCCAACTAATGTATCAACAAAATTTATTAGAAAAACAAAACAAAAGAAGCAAAAAAATCCACAATATGCTCACTTGCGGCCGCCACCCCACCCTTACAACTCACGAACACCACTGCCTTCTCTGCCTGCTCACCCAAGGGGTAAAACCAGAGCTCGAAGTCACCCCGTGATGTGCGCGGCGGCGAAGTGGAGCCACAAGACGATGTGGGCATAGTTGGCGTTGGTCTGTTTCTGTGACATAGATGAGGAGGCATGTAAGGGTCGTAGGATCTGGCGGATCCTATTGCTAGGGATGAGGAAGACCGTTAAATTCGGTGGATCCCATTGCTGGCATCCCAAACCATTTGAACCCTATTTTTGGAACATTTTAGGAGCTTACCAAATCAGAAGCAACACATAGATAAGAGTCAATCCTCAGAAATTGAATTAAGAGACAAGAAGATAAGGAAGGAATTAGAGCACAAAATCTATCAACAAATCAAAGATATTATGTGTTGAACATGACAAAACTAAGACAAAATCATGGAGGAAACCAGAGGAGGAGAAGAACACCGGTAAGAATCGATAGTAGTACACATATGAACACGACAACAAAGTGAACCGACCATGGAGCAATGTAAATAAGGGTCACCAATGCACACCTTCGCCCCAAGCCATTCTCATGCATCCACAAATACATAAATTCACAAAAGAGGAGAAGCTCTTGTCGGGGATTGGTTACCCCGGCACGAACAACAATCCGTTGGCTTGACCTCGTTAGGCCAAGGAGCCGGCTCGCCAGCAAAGTCGAGCTCGGAGGATCTGGTCAGGCATGCAGAGCCGGCAGTTACCGAGTCGAAGGGGGTCCCTAAAAGGCGGAGTCAAGCCGATCGTGGGCTGCAACCTCGGCGCCATTATCATCCGACCTCACCGCGCTTTACCTCCGAGTCTGGTGCCACACGCCCGAGAATCTCTCCACGCACGTTCCCTGTAACGAACTACACGGTAGACGTATAAAAGCCTTCCCCCTGCGCGGGGTAGAGAAGGGGGAGAACACAAGGAAAAGAAAGACAACACGCACAATCGCTCTGGTGATCAATCGAGTTCGAGCACCCCCTGTATTCAGACACAGTGCATCATCTTCCACCTTTCGCATCCGGGCAAAACTGGAGTAGAGCTATTACTTGTGCCGGGGGCTCGAACCAGTATAAATCCTCGTGTCAGCTCTCTCTCTCTCACTCTTAGCGGCGATCGCACCCCTTCCTCCGGGCGGGCACGGTCTTGGGCCCTGCTCCCTCCTTCTTCTTGTGGTCAGGCGATCCCGATCGTCGACAGCTCTGCTCGGCTATTCCATGGCAAAGGAGAAAGAGATGGAAGAAGACAAAAGGTTTGGGGATTTCTCACCAGAGCCCATCAAGTAGCAAGGGGGTTGTTAAAATTGCATCCCCATGCTGTAGAGAGGAGAGCTACCACCAACGATAGCGAGATCGACAACTGTTACAGTGACTAGAGGCAACAATAGCAAGGTACTGCACATGCGTAGAATAGAGAAGATGTGAGGGAGAGTAGGAGAGGGAGAAGGGGGAGGCGCTGGAGGTGGTGATGCAGCAACAAAAGTGGAATAAGGAGTTGGATTAGAGAGGAAGGGAGTAGTTGTGTAGTCATAAAGGAGAGGAAGGAAGCAGCACATTGGAGAGGACGAAAGAGAGGAAAGAAATATGGTGATCCAACGGTGAGGTGTTATCCCGTTAGTTTGTGGGCCAACGCTATAGCATTTGTTAGTTTCTCTCTTAGATTAGGGCAGCACATATTGCTTCTTCTTCTTCTTATGGTATTACTATTTCCTTTTTCCATTTCCATTTCTTGCTCTAACTTGTCAAGAAATATTTCTTTCTTTTTCCAACCCTTCTTCCTATGTAATTTCAGAAATGTTTTTTAAAATAATATATTTTCTAAATTTTTTTACAAAAATAATATATCGAAATAAAATTTTACAAAAATACACATATGTCGTGATTTCAAATGGTGAAAGAAGCTCTATCGCTATTTGAATTGGTAATAGGGCTCTGTCACCATTTCAATTGGCAACAGAGGTTTGTTTAGTCGCGGTTTGAATTGGCTAATGGATTATTTTGGCAGATAAGGCTGAGACTTCTGTCGCCATTTGAATCGATGACAAAGCCCTATTACCAATTGAAATAACGACAGAGGTGTATTTTGTAAAATTTTCTTTCGACATATTATTGTTTTTAAAATCAGGCTGCTGTCCGAAGTTGCTTTGACTACTGAACCATGCCTGGATCGATGTTCCTGCGGGCAAGGCCATGTTAGACCGTGTGGTCGACGCCTTGGGAATTTAAAAAATGTATTATTTAAATAAAAAAATCTGTAGTTTCGCTTGTGCTTGTGTTATTGTTAATCACTAACCCTCAAATTATTTGTGCAGTGCGGGCCCACAGTGACAGTGACGCATCCGTGTTCCCAATTAGTTAGTGGTTTCCTCGCAGGCCTCGTGATGAATTGTGTCTCATTCAGTGTAGTGTCTCGTGTTGCTATCAGCGTAGCATCATGCTAGGCTATATGATACTGGCGTGATATTTCTGTTTTATTTGTGGAATAATTTTCGATCTTCTTATGATATGATGGTCGTAGTGCAAGTCGGAACCACTTTCAATGATAATTTCTGTAACGTCTTCTTATCCCAACTTTTTTTTTTGATTCCTTGCTTGAAATGGACGCTCCGGATTTGATCCGAGCAGCTGTACGTATCTGGTCTCAACTCTCAAGTGTGCCGTGTGCGTCGCCGGAATTCAGGTAGCCGGTGCAAACGGACGAGCGAGCCAATCGGATGATGCATTGTTGACCAGCTCGGCAGGCCATTAACTGTACACTCAGCTTTTTGGCCTCACGTTGGACGCATGTATTTATTTTGAGCCACCAGCTTTGCTGACATGAGCCAAATGAGCCTAGCTATTTGTGTGGATTTTTGGCAAGTAATAATGCTTGGTAAGTTGCTTGCTTTTGTATTCTACTTCCTTTCTTATGTATTGGCCATTTGAGGCAGCGTTCGGAATTTCGCAAGTGTGACGTCGAAGCTTTGAAAACTGCTTTGATATCAAACATATCCCATGTGATGGTCTCAAAAACCAAGCAGTGAGAACTACTACTTTTTAAGTTAGAATTTCAACATCACGAATCTAACTTACGTCCTTTTTCTCGCTATTGCACCTATACTATACTATGTAACATGACCTCCTGCCCTTTTCATTTTTATTTTGAAACGAATTCTAAGGTAAACAATTGTGGCATGGCATGTTTTCCCCCATCAGCCGCACCTGTAATCGAACATACCTTTTTTTTCCTCATCTAAGAGGACCTCAAGTCCACGAGCTTCCTTCGTAGTAGTATATACTACTATATATCATGCTGATAATTTCAATCAATGTCGAGGAGAAGCAATCCTTAAAATAAGACTCGTGCACGGTAAGGCACGACTGCCTACCGTGTCTAACTTCTCTCGGATCCCCAATATTTTAGCTAACCTTTCTTCTTAACATTGATTTCCGGTTAGATAGTGCTCGTGCCATCTTGAGATCTCGGCAGATGGCATAAGTCGCTCTCGAATGCCAAGCTGACGCAATCGCGGGGAGAGACAATGGCACATAGGTTTTCTTTGGGATATCTTCGGTTCAGCTTTTGTTTAAAAGAAAATAGAAATATTTATCGAATGAGATGATTCTGGACAGCTTTTTTCATAATTAGGAGCTTCCCTCTACACAATCAGAATCTAGGTGCAAGTTGATTCTCGCCGGCCTGGTCCTCCACCTCCACACGTAGCCGGTCCGACCCAATTCTCCTACAATCAAAAGTAACTTATTCCATAATCCAGAATCACGAAAGGGACCATAATAGTAGTAGTAGCACACGCACCTTTAACTCGCGGTGGAAATGAGCAGCAATCCGTTTTGCCCAAGGTCATTGTCCCGAAATATGAAATTAATTTATGAGAAAATTAAGTAATATATGGTGAGTATTAGAAATCGGAGCTAGCTATTGATTTTTTTAGAGTATTTTTAATGTTCTAATACCGAAGGAAGTATAGATAAATACCGGCTAAAATGATCTATTGGATCGACAAGAACGACTGTTTTATATTGAATTTCATATATCTTAAAAGAGCTCCAATTTATATGGTTTTTAGCCGCATTTTCTGGGACAAGTAGTACTACAGCGCTGCACCCCTTCCTCTACTATGTTTTTGAGGTATAAGACAGACACACACAACCCACATATATCATACTCACGCACCATATATACATATACGTATGTGCGTTCTCTACACACGCTAAGGAATTGTTCGGAGGCTCCACGACATCTAGAGCGCGGGAACACGCTGTCTCACTTAATGTGCACGTGTGTACCTCTATTATTCTAGTTATTCTGGTGAGGCGCGAGAAGTTCTAGTGGGCAGAGAGTTTAACGACTCTTATTACCTATCTTATTACCTACCGTACTCTTGTTATTCTGGTGTGAAATGTCAGATTTGCCCCTCTTAGTTTTGCCATTCCTTGAACATATGCCCTTGGGATGATATCGAGTTTGCGGTGTGGTCCCTTTTTGCGGAGAGTTTGCGTCTGATCTAGATCTTGGTTCTGTGGGTCCTTGTCAGATAATCAGTGATTAGCTGGATAAATCCTAACAAATTAAAAGGCCTATTTTGGGACGGCATGCAAAAGAAATACTACATGTTCTGCTTTTGGGGTGCCTGTATAAAGCTTCTCTAGAGTCTAGACCAACCTAATAGGCCAGCAAGAGGGTAAAACAATAAAAATCAAAAGGAAGTTACACAAAGAGGTCAGGGGAAGCTGAAGAAGGCATGGGCCATGCCAAGCAGCATCTCCTTTCCTGACTGAGTGGCATGGGTCCATATACAGCTATCAAATACAACAGCTAGGCAGCCATTTTTCTTCATCTTGATTTCTATGAGGTGCAAGCCAATGATATCTTTGCCTTTAAGCATCATCTCCTGATGTTGTGTGCTTAATTTCGGGATGTTTCTTATGCTGTTTGGCTTTGGCAGTTCCTTCCATCTGACCTGACCAACCTTATAGCTCATCCGCAGGTGTTAAATTGGTAGCTTTTCTGATGGTTCGTGCATACCCTATCACGTTTTCCCTAATAATACACGTACAATGCCATGAACGAAGCACAACTTTATTTTGAGAAGAGTGAGCAAAGTACAATAATGTCCGTCAAAAAGTAAAGTTTTCTTTTTTTCCCTGCGTAAGATGGATGTGGAGGGCACGCAATTACGCACGTTGGAGAAACGTGCAAGCCTGTCTGTCCGAAGCGACGCATCACGAGGAAAATGTGCCGAGACGCAGATCTGACGGCCTGATTCTGATTGGGAGCAGCGGCACGGATGAGCCATGACACCTCGTGGACAACCGGACACTGGAAGATTGGGCTTAATGAACCAACTACACACTTTTTTTTTTTTATCTTTGATCTACTCTAGAAAAATAGTAAATATATCTCCTTTTTCAACTTTGAAAGTGCGGTTATTTAATACATTTCACCTACCATACTCGCCAACCATGGCAGTTCACTAGAACTGCACCCACTACGGCAGACGAGCTACCGCAGTACTAGAACTTGGTAGGACGGAGTACCACGGTGCCCAAGCTTAGTAGGTACTTGCCGCGGTACCTGAGCCTGGTAGGAAAGTAGGGTCCGTCACCCCACTATTGGAGAGCTGTTTGGTACCGGTGACCTAACGTGGTAGGAGAGCACGATAGATGATACGTGTTGGCTGTTGGTCCTTCCGCAATTGGAGGGAGCTAACTTTACAATAGTGTTTTAGATAGGATCAAATATCAAAAAGAGTTTGCAGAGGCCCAAATACACCGTGGCTTGCTGAACATTGCTGCTCTGACGAAGTGAGCCACCGTAGCTGGACAGTCTCAAGGACATGCACGTAGCTGGCACTACCATGTTCGCTGGATTTCACCTTCGTCATCCCACTACTCTTCTTCTCTTCTTCGTTCACCTCCACCCAAAATCCTAACTCAAAACTCTCGTGTCACCCTGAACAAAACATGCATGATGAGGACATCCCCAACAGCACTCATTCTCTTGGTCATGGGGCAGACTTGGTTGACGCTACAAATCCCTCTCAAACTGTTGATGCCAATACTACACACAAAGGTCCTATGATAAGAGCTCAATTGAAACAAATGCAACAAGAGGTGAATCTGTTCCTTAATGATTGCAATCATACTTTTAGTGAGAATTGTTTACTACCTAATGGGGATACATTGGTTGTTCTCAGGTTTGATTCACATGTCACATGGGAGAACAAGGATGAGCTGGACAGGCGTGGTGATGCTACTGTCTAGAATTGTTTGGTTGTGCATTTGATTAGGACATCACTACCATGGACACGACTACCTCCTCAACTAGTCTAACCACCTCCTCGACTAGTCAGTCCGACCAGTGCTGGTTAGTTCCTCGACAAGTTGGGCTTCGCCATTGACTACTCTAGAACCCGACAAGGCAAGGCGAGTTGGTCCTGCAAGATTTTTTTTGGACCACACCATCTTGGTTGGTTTGTATGTGAAGTTTGAAAACAATTAGAGCCTTTTAGACTATTATGAAGTAAACTACACATGGACCGTTGTTCTTATTTTTTAGACCAAGTCCAACCCATGTAGAACTAAGGGCAGGGGTTGCCCTCACTATATATACCTACCTGTAACCTCCCTTCTAGGGTTACCACGAATTTGAACCAGCAGCCCCCATTTCTTGTCTCTAAGGTTTGAGTGTGCAACAACCACCCCCTTGGAGATTGAGAGATTTGCTAGTTCTAGCTGTTATTCTTGTGTATTCCTTTGGATTTGCAGCTGCAACAACGTCTACTTCCCGTGGTCAAGTAGACAAAGACCAAATCGTGTAGTTGGGCGAAATTCATTTGTCACGAGTTCTTTGCTCAGCGCGGTTGGTGCCATCGGTTCGTCAGGTTGCACGGGTCAAGTTTCTCCCCCCACAATCCTACGTCGAGAAGATCGGGCAACTCTACCGCATCATCTGGTATCAGAGCTTCCATTCACTCGGTAGGATCACTTATCTTAGTCTCTTCATTTCCTTTCTTGTCCCATACCCTAAAATTCCGGAAAAAAATTTGCTACCAAACCATAGCTAAATCTGGAGCTATAGTTAGCTTTGTTCGGTTTTAGTCCAATAGATTGAGTTTGGTTGTTGTAGCCTGTATCTTAGAGTTTATTGGTGTTTCCCTTTGTTTTGCTATACCAGATTATTTTTCCCTTTCTCTTTCCCACCCCAGATCTATTTTCCCTTTGGTTCTTGTGTTCTTAGTCGGGTTGGATTTCTCTCTCGGGTCTAGCTCGCGTCCAGATCTCAGATTTCTGCAGCAAGGACGAAAATCAGTGTAACTTTTGCAAATGAATTCGGATTTGAGCGTTTAGATACATGTTAGAAAGCTTGCGACACATACTACAAAATCTCTGTTAAGCTCAATTCCAAATTTAGCTTCCTGCTTTCAGCTTTAGCCCTGACAAGGTTCATAGTCTGCATATACCATATATTATCTGTTGGTCTGCATTCTGCAACATTCAGAAATATGAAATCCATGTGAGCAGTCCCTAGTGAACCCCTTTTTCTTCCTTTGTGAAAACTTTGAACCTATTTGGGACTAGTTATTGCTTCAGGGCCTTGCACTAATGTTATTTTGAGCAGCAAAACTACATATCTACATCTGGGTGCTGGTCACAGTAGCAAAAGTAAAAAAAAGAGCAGAAAGAAAACAAAAGTGCTGTGATTAGTATTGCAATTTCAGTTTGTCACACCTACTCTAGTTGAGTTATATCCTTTTGTGCACATAGACAGGCCTGTCTGAAACTTTGAGCAATTAGCTAGCATCCCTCCCTGCACTTGTATAACATGAGCTTTGCTATAAATTTTTAATTTGTGAATGGCTCTTTTCCTTGGTTGCACAAGTCTTTTTTATCATTGCGTGTTGAGTTGTTCCCAAAATTTCACATATATTTGGATCAGCAACTAGACTTTGCATTCATTGGATTATTACTTAGCCTTGCAGTAACTAGTGTTTCAGATTACATAGGACAGGAATACCTTTCCGAGCTCCAAAAATAAGCCTCTGTTTTAGCAGCACCTTGATGTTGAAATTCGCTTGATCTATCACGTATGTCTTGTTTACTACCACTAGAGAGCGTGCAGTTGCAACTCTGTAAGGATGCATAAGACTTCAGTTGGTAAGCTAGAGCAAGGAGCTTTTACATCTTTCCTGAAAAGATTTTGTAAATTTGGATATTTTCTTCACTAACCATGGTAGGCCAACCAGAGGTTACACCAAGTTATGTCACGCAAACTCAGCTTGAACAGTTGGTAGGAGAATTCCACAATCAGCTCAATGAGAATATGAACAAAATCCGCGCTGAAATTGTTGAAGATGTTGTCAAGGCATTGAGGGTAGAAGGAGCCGCTGTCAATCAAGGTGACGCAAGTGTGCAAGGAGAAGAGCTTGATGAGACTGATGAGGAAGCTGCTGCCTGTGTGCAACGGGAAGCACAAGAAAGGCGTGACCAAGCTGTTGTCCATGCTGCTCGCCCACCTGGGCCAGGGTGTGGTGGAGGCGGCAACGGTGCTGCTCATGGCCAAGGGAAAGGACGTGGACGTGGAGGTGCCGCTGCATATGGAGTAGCTCAGCCTGAACCTTTTGTGTTGCAACGCAATGATTACTACCCTCGTCGCGGCCGCAACAGCGACAATCAACCCAATGAGGAGAGATTTGGCAAACTCAAGTTCAGCATCCCCAAGTTTGAAGGCACTTTTGACCCTGATGCATATCTCACGCGAGAGTTAAAAGCTGACAAGATATTCCGCATGCACAATTATTCAGAGGAGAAGAAGTTGGCCATGGCATCATTGGAGTTTGATGGATATGCTCTAATCCAGTGTGAACAAGTTCAGAATCAATGTGAGGTGAGGAGAATGGGGAGCTTCCAGTGTTATCATGGGAAGAAATGAAAAGAGAAATGAGAGCACGGTTTGTTCCTAAGCATTACAAACGAGATCTTTTTGACAAGCTGCAGAACTTAAGACAAGGAAACCGTTCGGTGGAAGAATACTATAAGGAGATGGAGCAAGCAATGATTAGAGCACGTGTGCACGAAGATGAAGAGCAATCCATGTCGCGTTTTCTGTGCGGTCTTAATAAGCCAATTAGGCGCGTTGTGGAATTTCAGACCTACAACAATGTAGTGGAGCTAGTGCACTAGCACAAAAGGCAGAGAGCCAATTACAAGACGATGCTAGACCAGTAAAGGCATCAACTTTCAGTTTAAGGGTGCCACTAGGATCCTCAAAAACCACAAAATTCAGTTTGGGATGAGGCACCTATTCACCCAGCCCGAGGAACAATTTTTTTCCTCGATCTGGATCTTTTGCAAAATCAGCACCCTCATCTAGTGAGAATAAGATGCCAAAACCAGTATCATCTGCTGCCTCGTTAGTAGGATCTACCTCCAAGAGTAGCACTATCTAGTGTTTCAAGTGCTTAGGGCATGGCCATGTGAGAGCATCTAGGCCCCCTATTTTTTTAGTTATGATTATTATGCAGGTTTTGGTGTTGATGATCAAGAAGCTTACTTAGTATAAGCTGAAAAAGCTATATTTGAAGAACAAGGCTAAGGTATTTATTTTTAGTTTTGGCTTGAGAGTTGATTCAAGCCATATAGCTAGAATATCCATACTATTAAGAGGGATTATACACAAGTAATAATCTTGGTTCATATGATAAAATCACTAAGATAAATTGGAGCATAAGGACATTTCACATCTCTCACTCAAAAATTCAGATATCCCTTTCCTTAGACAAAAAGAGTTCTTTTTCAGACTAACTCCAGTTAGTCCGGCGCTGAACAAAATCAAGTTCCAAGTTCTAACCGAGCGCACTCCATGTACGCCGAACTAACTTTTTCAGTCCGGTGTCAAGAACTCTCTTTTGATTTATTTCAACCGAGCGTAGACCGTTCACGACGGACTGATCTGAATTCATCCTTGTCTTCAAATCCGACGTATGTTGTCTTTTCACTCTGAACAAATTTCTTGTCCGTGTTAAGAATTACTTCACTCAAATCAACATGCCGTTTACTGCGGACCAAAATTCTGAGTGAACGCCAGACCAACTTTTTTGGTCCGGCGCAAACATGATTCTCTCTGGTAAAATCCAGCGGCTTTCTCTTTTACGTCGGACCAACTTTTTCAGTCCGACGCAAACACTATTTTGCTGGTATCCAAATAAAACAAAGCATGTGTACGCCGGACCAACTTTTTCAGTCCGACGCTAACACTATTTTGCTGGTATCCAAATAGAACAAAGCATGTGTACGTCGGACCAACTTTTTCAGTCCGACGCTAACACTATTTTGCTGGTATCCAAATAGAACAAAGCATGTGTACATCGAACCAACATTTTCAGTCTGGCACAATCTTCCTTTACCAATACATATATACGATGGACCGTTTTTTCGGTCCGGCGCAAATGGGTCACACTGAGTACAATAATGCTTCTCAAATCTTATGTACCCCGGACTAATATTTTCAGTCCGGCGCGTGTGTATATTTCAACATATGACTCATACACTTCAAAATTCTTATAAAAAGGCAGTAGTTGACCTATCTCATCCATCATACCAACCCCCAACGGGCAAATGGCAGATACAATGGTTATTTCTATTCAGGCTCTCTATATATACATTGCTGAGGTTCACAAAATGTAGAGAGCTTTTGCACATACACATATTTGACATTCTGAACACCGTTAACATCTTTCAATTACAACTCTTTGATCTTTAGCATTTCTGAGCGTTCATTCCATCAAAGAGTTTGAGCTTCATCTCATAAACCACAAACATTCATTCTGAACATTTAGAGTTCTTGCTCCAAGTTGAGTCTAGTTTACATCTAGCTACTGAACCAAGAGACAGGGTTTGTGAATAGTCTATTACTCTTGGAACTAGCTGTTCCTAGACGGTTGGAGAAATTGTTGGTGCGACCTATCCAAAAGGGATTGTGGAAGGCCACCATTGCTGTGGAAGGTTGAGACTCACCTCACCGGAGTGGTGGAAGAGTCAAGTTAGTGAAAGACCAAAAGCCATTGAGATTGGCTATTTGGTGGAGCAATACTTCTGAAGAAGTGCTCTAACGGAGACATAGGAGATTAGTCTCTGAACCTCGGTGAAAAACCCTTGAGTTGTTCTGATATTGCTTTATTTCTGTGTGTACATCTTGTTGTCTGTAATCATTCAAGTCCTTTTTCATTTCTGATCTTACTGAAACAGATTTGTGCTGAATTTCTATTCGAACTTTCCTCTGTTGCTATTTTTATTGAGAAAAGTTTTTCTTAAGACTTAAAAGATTTTAAAGTTGCCTATTCACCTCCCCTCTAGGCCAACTTGATCCTTTCACCATGTTGTCAAGGAATGTCCAAATAATCGTGCAATGCTTGTCACCGAGGAGGGTGAGTATGAATCAGCTAGTGAAGATGAGATTCAACCTAAAATTGAGAGTGGAAAGTTTGATGACACTGAAGAGGAGAATGCAGAAGAGTACAAGGCATATCCTTTTGAGGCTGGTCACACCATTGTGGTCACCAAAATACTTGAGTGTTCAGATCAGAGATGAAGAATATGCGCAACGATTCAACCTATTCCAGACCCAAGCTAAAGTGAATGACAAGCTGATTAAGTTGATAATTGATGGTGGTAGCTGCCACAACCTTGCTAGCATGGAAATGTGTTAGAAGTTTGGGCTAGCCCTGATGAAGCATCCTCACCCCTACCATGTGCAGTGGTTTAGCGATTGTGGCGATGTGAAGGTGCAGTACTTGGTGAGAGTTACTTTCAACATACATGATTACACCGATACTGTTGATTGCGATGTTGTGCCTATGACTATTTGTTACTTGCTATTGGGGCGGCCATGGCAATTTGATAGAAGTTTTCTACATGAAGGCCGTGACAACACCTATGCTTTCAAGTGGCAAGGTAAAGGCATCAAGCTGCTACCTATAACACCAAATCAGATTATAGCAGCAAACATGCAAAGGAAGATTGAAGTAAAGAAGATAAGTGAGGATCAACATGAGAAGAAGAAGATGACTGCCATCCACAAATCGGTGAGTGAGGGCCACAAAGCAAGCCTGGATGGAAAGAGGAAGAGTGGGAAGCAGAAGTTAGTTATGATAGCCACTAAATCTGAGATGAAGGAAGTGAGATATAACCCCAAAATGGTGTATTTTGTACTGCTGTACAAGGATACAATGCTTTCTACTAATAACTTAACTCCTCTTCCTAGTGTTGTTTCTAGTGTGTTGCAGGACTTTAAAGATGTGTTTCTGAAAGAGATACCAGCTGGTCTACCTTCACTTCATGGAATTGAACATTAAATTGACTTCATCCTAGGAGTTTCCCTTCCTAACCGACCACTGTACCGGATCGACCTCGAACAAACCAAGGAGATTCAGCGATAGGTGCAGGAGCTGCTAGATAAAGGGTATGTGTGAGAAAGTCTTAGCCCTTGTGCTGTCCCTATTATCCTTGTCCCTAAGATGGTACACGGAGAATATGCGTTGACTGTAGGGCTATTAACAACATCACTATTCGGTATCGACATCCCATCCCTAGACTTGATGATATGCTGGATGAACTGAGCAATTCTGTTATATTCTCTAAAATTGATTTGCGTAGTAGGTACCATCAGATTAGTATGAAAGAAGGGGATGAATGGAAGACGGCTTTTAAAACAAAATCTAGTTTATATGAATGGTTAGTAATGCCCTTTGGTTTAACTAATGCACCTAGCACATTCATGCGCTTAATGAATCATATTTTGAGAGCTTTCATTGGCAAACTTGTTGTGGTTTATTTTGATGACATTCTGATATGTAGCCGCACCATGGAAGAGCATGTAGAGCATATTAAACAAGTGATGCAAGTACTTATATATAAGAGATTGTATGCTAATATGGAGAAGTGCACGTTTTGCACAAACAAGGTTGTGTTTTTGGGCACAGGGAGTAGAAGTTGATGAATCTAAAATTGAGGCTATCAAAAATTGGCCTACGCCTATCAATGCCAGCCAAGTGATAAGCTTTCATGGTTTTACTGGTTTCTATCAGCGTTTCGTGAAGAATTTCAGCGCCATCGCTGCTCCTTTGAACGAGTTCACCAAGAAAGATATTGAATTTGTCTGGGGTAAGTCACAAGAAGTGCTTTTCAAGAACTCAATAAATGTCTAACTGAAGCACCTTTGCTTGTTCTGCCTGATTTTAACAAACCATTTGAGATCGAATGTGATGCTAGTCGTTTGGGCATTGGAGGTGTTCTAATGCAAGAAGGAAAACCAGTGGCTTACTTTAGTGAGAAGTTGGGAGGACTTCAACTGAATTACCATGTGTATGATAAGGAATTGTATGCTCTTGTTCGTGTTCTTGAGACTTGGCAACATTCTCTTTAGCTTAAAGAGTTTATCATTCATTCTGATTATGAAGCTTTAAAGTATTTGAAAGGTCAAGCCAAACTGAACCGTAAGCATGTTAAATGGGTAGAATTTATTGAATCTTTTCCATACCTTGTGAAATATAAGAAAAGGAAAGAAAATGTTGTTGCTGATGCTTTATCTCATAAGGTTATTTTGCTGAACCAATTGGATGTAAAGGTTCCTGGACTAGAAAATTTACAAGCATTATATCATTCTGATCATGTTTTTGCTGAACCATACCTAAAATGCCAAAATGGGAAGGGTTGGGAAAAGTTCCATGTGCATGATGGATTCTTATTTCGTGCTAACAAGTTGTGTGTCCCAGACTCGTTTATTCGTTTGCTTTTATTGCAGGAATCCTATATGGGTGGATTGATGGGTCACTTTAGACGAGAGAAGACATACTCGCTGCTCAGCGACCACTTCTATTGGCCCAAGATGAGACACGATGTTGAGAGGTTTGTGCAGCGATGTACAACATGTCACAAGGCCAAATCAAAACTGAACCCCCACGGTTTGTATACTCCACTTCCTGTTCCTAATGCACCTTGGGAGGATATTAGTATGAATTTTGTGTTAGGATTGCCTAGAACTAAGAGGGGAAGGGATTCAATTTTTGTAGTGGTGGATAGATTTTCTAAAAAGGCACACTTTATTCCCTGTCACAAGAGAGACGATGTGTCGCATGTAGCTGATTTGTTTTTCAGGAAAGTTGTGAGATTGTATGGCATTCCGATGACAATTGTTTCTGACCGAGATGTGAAGTTCATGAGCTATTTTTGGAAGACCTTGTGGACTAAGCTTGGGACAAAGTTGTTATTTTCCACAACTTGTCACCCACAAACTGATGGACAAACAGAGGTTGTTAATAACAACCTCTCGATGTTGCTACGCACAATGATCAAGAATAACTTGAGGGAGTGGGAAGATTGTTTGTCTCATGTGGAGTTTGCCTACAACAGAGCTGTGCACTCCACCAAAATGTGTCCTTTTGAGGTGGTTTATGGTTTCAAGCCAATCACCCCACTTGATCTGCTGCCTCTACCATTGCACGAGCGAGCTAACATGGAGGCCTCAAAGAGAGCTGATTATGTGAAGAAAATTCACATGAAGACCAAAGAAGAGATTGAAAAGAAAGTAAAGTGCTATGCTTCAAAGGCGAATATGCATCGCAAGAAGTTACTTTTCCAACCAGGAGATTTAGTATGGGTGCATATGAGAAAGGACCGATTTCCTGAGAAGCGCAAGTCCAAGCTAATGCCTCGTGGTGATGGGCCTTTCAGAGTTCTTGAGAGGATTAATGATAATGCTTACAAGATTGAGCTCCTTGGCGATGACTATGCAATGAGCACTACCTTCAACGTCGCAGATTTACCACCATTCTTTGGCTTGGAAGAAATAGAGTCGAGGACAACTCCTTTTGAAGAGGGGGAGGATGATGAGGACATCCCCAACAACACTCATTCTCTTGGTCATGGGGCAGACTTGGTTGACGCTACAAGTCCCTCTCAAACTGTTGATGCCAATACTACACACAAATGTCCTTTGACAAGAGCTCGATTGAAACAAATGTAACAAGAGGTGAATCTGTTCCTTAATGATTGCAATCATACTTTTAGTGAGAATTGTTTACTACCTAATGGGGATACATTGGTTGTTCTCAGGTTTGATTCATATGTCACATGGGAGAACAAGGATGAGCTGGACAGGTGTGGTGATGTTACTGTCCAGAATTGCTTGGTTGTGCATTTGATTAGGACATCACTACCATGCATAGAACCACCTCCTCGACTAGTCGACCACCTCCTCGACCAGTCAGGCCGACCGGTGCTGATTAGTTCCTCGACAAGTTAGGCTTCGCCATTGACTACTCTAGAACCTGACAAGGCAAGGCGAGTTGGTCCTGCATGACTTCTTTTGGACCACACCATTTTGATTGGTTTGTATGTTAAGTTTGAAAACAATTAGAGCCTTTTAGCCTATTATGAAGCAAACTGCACATGGGCTGTTGTTTTTATTTTTTGGGCCAAGTCCAACCCATGTAGAACTAAGGGCAGGGGTTGCCCTCACTATATATACCCACCTATAACCTCCCTTCTAGGGTTACCACGAATTTGAACCAACAGTCCCCATTTCTTGTCTCTACGGTTTGAGTGTGCAGCAGCCACCCCCTTAGAGATTGAGAGATTTAATAGTTCTAGCTGTTGTTCTTGTGTATTCCTTTGGATTTGCAACTGCAACAGCGTCTACTTCCCGTGGTCAAGTAGACAAAGATCAAATAGTGTAGTTGGGCGAAATTCATTTATCACAGGTTGTTGCTCAAGCAGCGGTTGGTGCCATCGGTTCGTCAGGTTGCACGAGTCAAGTTTCTCCCCACACAATCCTACGTCGAGAAGATCGGGCAACTCTACCGCATCAATGCGTGTGCCCAGCGATCATGCGAAATTGTTGCACCGTCGCTGATTGTCGCCTACCATTGGGCCACCGGCCGTCTGGAGAACCAACACTGGGGGACCTATTGCACCATTGAACCTTCTGCCCTCACTAAGGTTCAAAAATCCCAGCAAAATTTCATAAGTCTTGGTCAATATTTCGGATTTCGGCCAGGGATGAGATTCCAAATCCTAGCCGAATAAAAAAAATTGAAAAAAAATCAAATTGCTACAGTATTTTCAGTAAATTCGGCAAATTTCACCAAAAACTTGGTAATTTTGATCTGATTTCAACTTTTTTGGATTGGATTTGGATCAATACCTCTTAAGAATATCATTTCCATGATTTTTTTTTGGAAAAATCGAATTTTAGAGATGTTTTATAAAATTAACGTAAGTACTATGAGATTTTTACAAAAATGCAAAAGCTTCACCATGCTCTAAAAAAATTATGGCACTATATTTATCAGTATGGAATTATACTGAAATCTTTTCAAAATAATTGAACTTCATTTGTTATGTTTGAAAAATCAAAATAGAAGAAACATAAATGAGACAGTAATAGTGTCAGAATTTTATAAATTCGCTCTTGTGTGGTCATGATCCGACATTTTTAGGAGAGCTTAAGCATTGGCTCAGAACTCTTCTCTAAAAGTTTCAAAAATTCTAAATGTTTTTTGGTTGCTCAATCAAATCTATGGATGTAATATATGTACTGAGCCATGCTTTTTATTAAGATAGTAGCACTGTCAGAATTTTTGAAAATTCCTTAAGCTTGATCATAATGTAATTTTTTATAATATTATTGATGTGTCAGGAAAATCACCAATTTTTTTTTAAATTTTCTAACTTGGTTTGAACTATTTTTTATTCGATTGAAATTTACTGGTAAGGTTTTTATCATAATAGTTGC
Organism: Otatea glauca; assembly: GCA_036346275.1. Lineage (NCBI taxonomy): Eukaryota > Viridiplantae > Streptophyta > Magnoliopsida > Poales > Poaceae > Otatea > Otatea glauca. The sequence continues at coordinate 62,011,290 of CM070721.1, forward strand.
ACTGTCAAAATTTTTGAAAATTATTCAGGCTTGATCATCATCTGAAGATTTTATGAGAACATTATCGATCTGTCAGGATTATTCACAAAAAATTTCTAACGTGATTTGTACCAATTTTCATTCGGTTGAAATTTGTCGGTAAGGCTTTTATCAGGACAGTAGTACTGTCTGAATTTTTGAAAATTCTTCTAGTTTGATCATCTCTAAAAATTTTGTGAGAACATTAGTGATGCGTGAGGACTATTCACAAAAATTTTCAATTTTTTTTAACTTGTCTTGAACCATTTTTCACTCGATCGGCAATTTCGGCCAAAATCTCAGTCCAAAAAATTATAGACTTAAATTTTGCTTTTTGGATTTCGTTCGAAATTCCAAAATTTTATTAAAATTTTGTATTTCTATTACCTCCAAGATATGGTACGAAATGAAATTTGAAACGTCGGCCCTCCCTACGCATCACTACGGTTATGATACCACTAATCCACTACTAGACCGTGTCTCACAGCGCTCAGGATGATAAATCTAATGAGGTTGATTACGTCGTGATGACATTGCGCAATTGTGGCACCTGTAAACGGGCCGTCTATCTCTCTCTCTTACTTATTTATTTTTTTCGGCCGGAGCGCCGGAGCAACCATCACCGACAGCAGGACGGCGGTTCCTGTCACCACAAGGATCACACTCATCACGCAGCAAAACGGAAAGAAAAAGCGAATGTTTGTCAACCGCAACTAATGAGTTGCGGTGCGCTAATCGCGATCAGAATTCGCGGTTTCCGGGCACCATTAGTGATTGTTAATTGAGCTTAGGTGCGGCCGGCCGGCAGCTCCACTGTCACGGTCGTTCATGTGTGACCAGCTTCCGATCGTCTCACGCCTAACCCCCTGAGAAAAAGAGAATAATTGTCCTCCGCTGCATTAAGTAGCAATGGACCGGCCGACCAGGTGCATATATGACGATGTAACTAACATGGTCCTCCTGAGATAATCATCGTAGCTAACCAGGTGCATATATGACGATGTAACTAACATGATCTTCCTAGGTGGCTGAATCGGTGGGAATACCAGTCCATTTCACTAAACCTTGCGTCACTGCAGTGTTTCCTTTCTTCACCAGCCTGCGTTGCAGAATTTCCTCCGGTTGGGTCATCTTGACATCCAAGTCAGCTATCTTCGGCAGAGTAGCGAAAACAGGCGAGTAATCCGAGCTAAATGCTTTCAATTGAGAGACGTGAAAGACCGGATGAAGTTGAGTGCCTGCAGGTAAATCCAACCGGTATGCAGCTGGACCAATTTTGTCAGTCACTGTGTATGGTCCGAAAAACTTGTGCGCCAACTTCGGATAAGGTCGATTCGCCAGCGATGTTTGGGCATATGGCTGTAACTTCAGAAGCACTTTCTCACCGATCTGGAATTGCTTTTCCACTCAGTTTCTATCAGCTTGTAACTTCATCCGATTCTGCGCTTTGGCTAACGGGAACTTCACAAGTTCAAGATGCATTTGTCGATCCTGCACAGTCTCTGCGACTTCAATGGACTCATTGCCAGTTAAGCTCGGCATATTGCCATAACTGGGCTCACAACCATACAACACTTTGAACGGAGAACACCCAATAGATGCATGAAAGTTGGTGTTGTACCAGAATTCAGCTAACGGTAACCAAGACTTCCATTTGCGTGGAGAATCATGAATTGCACAGCGCAAATACATTTGCAAGCATTGATTCACGCGTTCAGTTTGCCCGTCCGTTTGAGGGTGATATGCCGTGCTAAACTGTAATTTAGTGTCAAAAGCCTTGAACAACTCTTTCCAAAATGTGCTGGTGAAGATGCGATCACGATCAGATGTAATGGTGCACGGCATCCCGTGTAATTTGACCACATGCTCCAAGAATACACTTGCAACTTTCTGAGCAATGAAAGGATATCGGAATGCTATGAAGTGGCTGTATTTCGAAAATCGATCGACAACTACTATGATTGCATTAAAACCTTCAGATATGGGCAACCCTTCAATAAAATCCATGGTCAAATCTTGCCAGGCTGATTCTGGAATGGGTAAGGGTTGCAAGAGCCCTGTCGGCTTGGTCTTCTCAGTTTTTACATGCTGACAGATCTCACACTGTTTAACCAGATCTTCCACACCCTGTTTCATTCCGTGCCAACAGAACATCTTCTTGAACCTTTGATATGTCGCATGAATACCGGAATGCCCCCCAATGGCACTAGCATGAAAGGCGGAGATTAACTTTGTCTGCAATGCAGAATTACTTCCGATCCAAATTTTCCCATGTTTCCTGATGAGACCTTGCCGCAACTCGAATCCTTGTTCATCCGGACTGTGGACAGCCAAACACGCCAAATGCTGCTATGCGGCAGGGTACGTGATATAAGAGTTAACAACCTCTTGAATCCATAATGGCTGAGTTTCAGACACTGTTTGCATTCCCATCAACTGCCCGATCCGAGACAAAGCATCGGCCACCACATTCTCTTTGCCTCTTTTATATACAATGTGGAACTGCAATCCCATAAGGCGCGACATTGCTTTTCTCTGCATTTCCGACTGAAGTTGCTGCTCATCAAGATAACATAAGCTACGATGGTCAGTTCGAATGATGAATTCGTTCCGTTGCAAATACGATCTCCATCGATCAACTGCCAACATAAACGCCACGAACTCCTTTTCATAAATTGATAATTGCTGATGTTTGGGACCTAATGCCTTACTGAAAAATGCAATTGGGTGTCCTTGCTGCATCAAGACGGCCCCCACCCCAAGGTCACAAGCATCCGTTTCCACTTCAAAGCCCTGCTCAAAATCGGGTAACTTCAACACTGGTGTTGATGACATTGCGTGCTTCGATTTCCCAAATGCTTCCTCAGCCATCTCATTCCACTCAAACGCTCTTTTCTTTAATAAATTGGTCAATGGCTTTGCAATGATACCATAATTCTTCACGAATTTTCTATAATAACCGGTTAATCCCAAAAAAAAAACCTTAACTGCGATACCCCTTTCGGTCTTGGCCATTCCAGCATGGCTTGAGTTTTCTTCGGATCGGTTGCCACTCCTTTGTCCGAAATAACATGCCCCAAATAATCTAATTGCCGTTGAGCAAATGTACACTTGGACTGCTTCACAAAAAACTTGTGATCCTTTAATACTTGCAGAACTGGTTTGAGATGGTCAATATGAACAACAAGGTCCGGACTATACACAAGTATGCCATCCATAAAGACTAATACAAACTTCCGAAGGAAGGGCGCCAAAATGGAGTTCATGATACACTGAAAAGTGGTTGGAGCATTTGTGAACCCAAATGGCATGACTTGGAATTGATAGTGTCCATGATGAGTTTTGAACGCCGTTTTGAATTCATCTTCCTCCTTCATACATATCTGATGATAGCCAGCTCGAAGGTCCAGTTTCGAAAAGTACTTAGTGCCGGCCAACTCATCCAATAATTCTTCAATGATTGGCATGGGAAACCTGTTCTTTATAGTGAGATCATTCAATCGTCGATAATCGACGCAAAATCTCCAAGATCCATCCTTCTTTTGAACCAATAATACCGGAGAAGCAAAAGGACTCATACTCGGTGTAATTATCCCTGCAGAAAGCATTTCAGCGACTTGTTTCCCAATTTCATTCTTATGTAGGGAAGAATACCTGTATGGCCTCGAGTTAACAGGAATGGCCCCCGAAATGAGAGTGATACTGTGGTCATACTCCCGTCGAGGTGGTAAGCCAGTGGGTTCAGAAAATAAGTCTGCGAACTTAGCGAATACTTCTACCACTTCTGGCGGTATAGTATTTTCCAGACTTGGTTGCTCTTGTTCAACCACGGCGAGAGCCCATATATCATTCCCCTTCTGCCATTTCTCTAACTGATGCAGCATTACCGATTGCATGTCATTACACTGAACCTCCTTCACTCCGTGCAGTTGAATGTATTTACCCCCAAGACTGAACTCCAGGACTTTATTTTTCCAATCACACATCATCGGACTGTGTTTTTGTAACCAGTCCATACCTAAGATCGCATCGTACGCGCCCAATGCAAGCACTCGCAAATCCGCTTGAAAAGTGTAACCTTGCGATCACAGTGTAGCACTTCTCCATTCGCTACTTTCACATGTATTGGTGTAGTTTGCTCACACTTGTGTCCGACTCTATGCAAGACTTGTATTGATCACTAGGGCGAGGACACTAGAGCCAGACTAATTCGTTAGCGCCACTGATTGCTTTGCTTGGTATAAAAAATTGCCCCAAGCCCCAATGCAGTGCCTTTTGTTGTGATAACTGATGTCTGATTTTTGTATTCTATTGCAATGATCTTCTTAAATTCGCGTCATTTTCCTGTGTTATATGGCCATATATGATGCCGTGTCAACCGTAATCACGCTGTTGAGTTCCAATCATTTTTGTAACCGGGTCGATCGAATTACCTCGAGAGCTGAGAGCAACACATGGATTGATCTCCTCCCTAGACACGAATTGATCGGGAATTTTGCGCAATTTCTGCTCCCAGTCTTTGGCACGACCACCGTTCGTTCGTGCCGCGACCGGCGACGCCGCGTCGGGCCTCCAGGTTTCGACGGCGTGACGCCCGACGGCTCCGTACGCTGTACGCCTCCACCCGCCCGCCCACCGTGCCGTGCGAGCCATATACCACGCGGCGCCCGGTACCGTACGTGCCCCCGGGCTAAGCGGATTTTCTGCTCTGAGCATATGCTTTCGCATGATCCACCGCACATCTTGCCTTTTGGATATGCGCCCTTATTCGTGTCACTTTGCAATACCTACCGAGCATTTCCCCGTCCTTTATCCCGGTGTTTAATTATGCTTTTTTTTTTATATTTCCAAAAACTCCGGCGTTTTTTTAATTCTATTTCAAAAAATGATCCTCAGGAAGCTAATACCAGGAATAGTCTCTTTTTTTTAACACGCTATACAAATGGCATGAATGTTAATGTCTTTGCGCCACGGCTTATATACTCCTATAGCATGTAGTCTTGTTGCCACCTTAGCCGCCACGGCCAACATTGCTAGATTGATGGCATGTCAACACACAATTAGTGCCATTAGTTTTGACGTGGTCCCTAGAATTATATGCCAAGATCTTTGGCGCTAACCTATCAAACTGAGTGGAAGCAGCGTTCACAAAACTGTGAAAAACCGCTCGGTTTTTGCAGTATTCGACCTTACCGCGCCGGCTCGAGATAAAAAACCGTTCGATAAACCGATCTGATATAAAAAAATTGAAAAAAATTATTTGTTGAAAACCGCTCGAAAACCGTTGAAAAACCTCGGTTTTCTCAAAAAACCGCTCGAAAAACCGTTTTTCAGGAACATTCAATTGGTCTACTGGTTTTTCGCGAAAAACCGTGGTAAACTGTGAAAACCGAGCAGTTTTTCGTTGAAAACCGAACGGTTTCGGTTTCTGACGGTTTTCAAGCGGTTTTTCGAACGATTTTTGCGGTTCTCACGGTTTCAGTTTTTGAGGTTTTTCACAGTTTCGGTTTGTGAACCCTGAGTGGAAGCACTTTTATTGAAGGATTCATGTGTTATTTATGGATAAATTAGTTTTTTTATTACAATAGGTAATGTTTTTTTATATATTCCCTATTACATGCAGAAGGGCATAAGTAAATAGTTGGCATGCGACGTATGTAAACATGTGCATATGTTTGGCTCATTACTTCTAGATAAAAATGGCAATATGCACGAACCATCAAACCAAAATATAGCTAAGATACATATCCGTCTTTTAGAATAAAAAACACCGATGTTGTAAAAGAAGTCAGACTTACGATCATACATCCTATGTATCATTGTACAAATGTATCTTTCCCTTGTCTCCCCTAGAGGCGTGGGCTTTGGCTTTCATCCATTGCTTCTCGTACAAGAAAGTCCAAACAAGTCTATCGAGTCTAGTTCAGGTTTCTCCCAGTCCGAAATAACCCCATCTTCAATAGGGGCATCAGGGAAACTCTGATGGCACAAATGCATCTATGCAAGAAGAATCAAAGTATGTTCCCACGTTCTTGGCAACCTACTTTCGCCTCCGAAGCATCTCTCTGTGTCCAACATCCCCAACCCTGGTAGAGTTGAAAAGAGTTGTTGCAACAATTGGGGTATGTATTCTATTTTGTTGCAACACTCTTATCAAGTGTAGTTGCAAAAAGGAGTACTTCTGTTGCAACATGTTTGTTTGGCTGCCGCACTAGAGTTACTTTTTTGTTGCGATGATCTCTTTAATGAAACAATGTTTATTTTTGTTGTAATAGGTTCTTGTTTATGTTACTATAATAGGTCAAATATGTTGCATTTTTTGTTTGTTGATTTCGTGTTTGTTGTATACCGATTTTTTGCAAGCATAGTGACTAATTGTTGTGTTTGAGATTTTTTGTTGCAACTGATCGAATTAGTTGTCTCACCCTCATCGATTCCCCCACCAAGCCTATGCCTCCCAATCTCTATTCACATCCTAGCTCCTCTCCTCCAATGGCTTGCTATTCTCTAGTTGTTGGAGGCAGCTGCTATCGTAACCATGCCTTTCCTGCTAATCTCTCTCTAGATCGGTAAGGAGAAGGTATCACGGCGGCAGTGGCGAATCCAGAATAACAATAGAGGGGGGCTCCTATGTCGAAATTCTAACTCAAGACAAGCATACTAATGGTACATCTATCGGTCTATTGCCAACCAAATTCCAAATTCATACATAAATAGATAGGAAACAAAGTGAATAATCAAAATACAACAAGTGTGGTACCTTACTAATAGATAAAATGATATAAATATGTGAGGAAGGATCATCAACCATTCGACCTGTAGATAAAAATATAAACTTAGTGATGCGATTTCAATTTGTGAGTACTTATAAAAATATAAATTCAAATAAAACTCACGAAGGCATTAGTACTGAATACAACATAATTTCACTCTACAATTTTTCATCTCTTGAAAACGTCGAATGATTCTCCATTTTTGCAACTTAGTTAGTTGTAATGAAATAAATTGAATTAACAGACAAAAAGAATCAATCAGTTAATAGATTAATAGATTATCACTTTATTAGTGAGGGCAACGCATTGCATTGGGGGCAATTCATAAATCATAGACTAGTTACTAGTAGACTACAATTTATACCATTTGACGAATCTTATCTCTTGGTTGCAATCAATCCGAGGCTGAGGCTCCTGGTTCGTGCCCCCTTTTTGTCGTCTTGCCGATCTCCTCGATAGCTCCTCCTCACTCTACAATTTCCTCTAGCGACTGCCGACTAGCGAAGTGCGTTCGGCAGGCGGCGGCAGCATGATCTCCTCGACTCCTCTAACGACTGGCTATACGGCTCTCGCCCGCAGCCGGCTGGCCGTGCCCACCCGTGCGGTTATTCATGTAGGCCTAATTGCAGTCACTCTGTGATTTCTAACTGGCATCTATCTCATTGCAATAAGGAAAAGCTTAATTATTCTCCTTGACTCCATCTTTTCAATGCAATGTGATGTTGGTACAACATTCCTTCAGTTTGGTTCGCTGCTTTGGAAGTATCAGATGCTTCCTGCTTAATTCTTGGCACTATTTCTTTACTGAATACTGCAACATATGGACACATCCAAGGTGGAAAAACTACCTTTTGGCATACTTTTAGCACTGACACGAACTCATGATTAAATGCTGAGGTTCCACACAAAAAAGAGGCAAAGAGTTTTAAGTCTAGGCCCCTAATCCCCCCCCCCAAATTTTCAACTCGACTCTTTTACTTTCCTTGCTACCATCACTTCGTTAGTTTATGTAACTAAAACGTATTCGTTACCTCTATAAATTTATACGGCAACAGGATAGCCGGTGTCATGTCGATGTGAAATGTGTGTCGCCATGTTCATCAAACCTGTCCCTACGCCAACCACTCTGTTATATATATGGCGACAAAGTCCTGCAATAACCGTGAAATCCAAATTTTACAGTTTTTTTAAGGAACATATTTTACAACTTAGAGGTGTTTGAATTAGGAGTATTTTATTGAAATGTTTTAGGATCTAGTTTAAATTTGAACTAAATCTCAAAACCTTCTAAAAAATTACCATCCATCCAAACATGGCCTTAACCTTCCAACGTTAATGTCTTAGAAAATCTGTCGCAGAAAATTCAATGCATATAGTGAGAGAGCTAAGGAAGTAAGGAGGGTAAGAATGACAAACAGGGTTGGATTTCAGTTCAGAGAACAATTTTACCTGTCATACTAGAATTGATTAGCATGTTTATTGCACCAATCTCTCTGTCAAAAGTTTCTAATTACCATCCCCACAATGATAGGAATGATTAGAAGCTTATAACGGTAATCACTACCCTTGTGATTAGAAACTCAGAAATTAACTTCATCTCAATGACGTTTCCACACTTGCAGGGTACAGTGAAGCTTCTGTTCCAGCCAGCCGAGGAGTCCGGCGCTGGCGCCAAGCGGATGATCGAAGACGGCGCGCTGGAGGACGTGGAGGCCATCTTCGCCGTCCACGTGTCGCACCAGCTCCCGACGTCTGTGATTGGATCCAGGACTGGCCCTCTCCTCGCCGGGTGCGGCTTCTTTAAAGCCGTCATACATGGCGAGAAGCAAGAACACGGCGCAACATCGCACCGGTCTGCCGACCCCGTCTTGGCCGCGTCTTCCACCATCATCAACCTGCAGAGCATCGTGTCTCGCGAAGCAGATCCGCTGGATTCACAGGCACGTACCATCTCATCAATCGCGATCTCTACAAATCTTGCAAAAGATGGGAGGGAAAAGTTCGGTCTTTGAGTAACAGTGCGAAAATTTTCACGTGCAGGTGGTGTCAGTCGCCGTCGTCATTGGGAGCGACCACCTCGGGGCACCGGCGGAGTCGTTTGTGCTCGGCGGCACGTTCCGGGCCTTCTCGAACGCGAGCTTCTACCACCTCCGTCGGCGGATCGAGGAGGTGATCACGATGCAGTCGCGGGTGTACGGGTGCGAGGCCTCTGAGGACTTCTGTTGAAACAGAACGCTAAAAACTCTTGGGATATTTTTTATTACTTCTCGCTCTGTTCAATTACAAAATTCAGGTCTACCCCTCTATTTATACCCAAAACCACAACCCTAAGAAACGGAATATGATTCTACTTCCATGTCTTAATTGGATTCCTCATCCTAAACTCTCTTAATACAAACTTTCTAAACTAAACCTTTCCTATTACAAGATTACTACTAACATTTCCCCCCCTAATCTTGTAATATCTTTGATCACGCCGATCTTCTCACTCATCTTTAAGAACTTGTTCAGCTCGTTCCGTGTGTCTCGCCTGCGTACATGAAACAACGTCGTGCTCTTCCGAGTCGCATACACTTGTACCCACCTTTGCGCCTTTCTGACGCCTGTTTTGTACCCACCTGGTGCCTCTGCGCCCTCCTGACGTCTGTACTGCACCAACCTGGTGCCTCTGCGCCTTCATGACGCCTGTTCTGCACCCACATGGTGCCTCTGCGCCTTTATGACGCCTGTTCTGCACCCACCTGGTGCCTCTGCGTCCTCCTGACGCCTGTGCTGCGATACTACGAAAAAAACACGACGCGAAACAATAATACGCTAAACGTTGAACTATTATTATTTTCGGGAGCCTTTGCTTTACTTCTTATATCACCCTCACGAATCTCCACCAGCGTGATCTTCCTCCGAAGCCACCTCCGAGATCGGCCGCCGCCTCGTCTTTACGCGTCCTTCGCGTCGACGCCACAGTCGCCTTTGGCCTTCCCATCGGCCCGCCGCTGCATCCTCGTATCTGCCGCCTGCACGACCCACTGTCATGCGCCGCGCTGGCCCTCTGTGCACACTGCCGATAGAATCAATTAGGAGGAAATCTCTGCATGTCACCTCGTTGTCATATGAGACACCTTGCACATACAGCTCTGCATTGACTTCTTCTCCTAACGCATGGCGTACGAGACCCTCTTGCTTTTGTTTGCTTTGCTGCAGCCGAATAGGACATCGCCTTGCCTCCCTCTGCTTCGCGTGAAGCACACCTGCTGCACGTCGCCTCCTGTTGGCACCCGCAACCCCTGTACTCGAAACTCGTCCGGCATCTCCGGCGGCTTCGTCTGCTTTCCACAAGCACCGGCAGCCGTCCGTGGGATTGCACACCGGCATTCCGCGCTCGCCGCGCCGCCATGATCGCGCTCCTACCGACCGCCGTGCTACATGCATACCGTCTTTGCCGTCTGCGGTTACGCGTCGCGAAACGACCGCCGAAGGCTTCATGCCGAGTATAGTCCTCACGCCCGGCCCGACGCTGTCCGCGCGCCTTTGACCTCTGGAACACCCGGTGCCCGACGCACGGTCGTGCTGCCACGCCCCGCCTGATTCAACGTGCTTCCTTGGGTGCCGCCCCGGGAGTCTCCTCCTCCCGGGGCAGCGGGTTGATCCAAAAACTTAGGCTCTGATACCAATTGTTGGAACAGAACGCTAAAAACTCTTGGGACAATTTTCTCTTTATTACTTCTCGCTCTGTTCAATTACAAAACTCAGGTCTACCCCTCTATTTATACCCAAAACCACAACCCTAAGAAACGGAATAGGATTCTACTTCCATATCCTAATTGGATTCCTCATCCTAAACTCTCTTAATACAAACTTTCCAAACTAAACCTTTCCTATTACAAGATTACTACTAACAACTTCTTCGAGAACCAGAGCTTCTACCCGCCGACGGTGAACGACGGGCGCATGTACGAGCACGTGAAGGCGGTGGCCGGCGAGCTCCTGGGTGCCGGAAGCTACCGCGACGTGCCGCCGATGATGGGCGCCGAGGACTTCACCTTCTACTCGCAGGTGATCCCTGCCGGGTTCTACTACATCGGCGTGCGCAACGAGACGCTGGGGTCCGTGCACACGGGCCACTCGCCGTACTTCATGATCGACGAGGACGTGCTCCCCACCGGCGCCGCCGTCCACGCCGCCATCGCCGAGAGGTACCTCATCGAGCACGGCTCGTTGTCATCCTCCTCGGACCCGATCGAACAGGAGTTGTGATTGCGATCGAGGCTGGTTGGTTAGTTAGTTAATCGATCAGCGCGCGCGGTCGCGTCGCATGCGAGTGGCGGCGTCGCACGGGTCGCTTCGGCTGGTGCTTTTTGGGGGGCGCGCGTGCGCGTTCCGGTGGAAACTGGTGTTTTTCGGCCGATCGCTCGGTGGTTTGGGCCGTTTCCTTTCGTGCATTGGTGTTGAAACGCGGCCTCGGTTTGGTTTAGTTTCGTGGCCGTGACGTGTCGGCGTTTGAGCGTGTATCTGATGCAATGAGGAAGGAAGGGTGGTGAATGAGCCATCGGCGCGTGCGTATGTACAAACGATCTGGAAAATTTAACTTGCTGCTGGTGTAACGGCATGTTGTCTTTTTGTCCCGGCATGGGGACGTCTTGGAAGAAATTGTGGTGCTTCTCAGTGCTCTCTTCCATTGTGACAGAAGAAGAAGAAGCTTCTCGTCTAGAAAAAATGCTTCTTATTACAAATGGGCCTGAAGATAGTAGGCCTAAATGCGTAACAACTGGATCCCTGTGGCTGTAAATACATGTTGCAAGGGAGGCTTTTCTCTGGCAACGATCGATGACGAGGCCATCCGAACTGGCAATTCAAATAAAGCAGAAAGGTTCCACGCTATCCTCTAGTAATGGCCCGAATTAGCCCAGGATACTCCCAGCTTACCGGCCAACGCGGTTGATTGGTAACAGAGCCGTCCATATCAACTATCAAAAGAGTACAGATCAAACGGCTCGGAATTGCCTTCCTTTACATGTTACTAGGTAGGGAGGCGCGCGATGCTGCGCCCGGTGGAAAAATTCGGCTCAAATTTTTCTGTAAAACATGCAAATCCGTTTTTCTTGGAGGTGTTTTTTTAAATCGAATGGTTAGGAGCCGTCGGTGAATTTGCATAACGTAATTCCAATCTTTTGTGTCGAAAGAATCGGCGCTTGTACTGAATTTGCGGAACTACGGGGTCTTTTTTACAAAATAACTGCCGAAAGGACTTGTTCGCGATTTTAGAATCTTCCGGATCAAAAGAACCAGCATCCGGGACGATTTTGCGGAATTATGGGGTCATTTTTGCAAAACAGCAGTGAAAGGACCTGTTCGCAATTTTAAAATTTCTGGGGTCCTTTTTGCAAAACACCGATGGAAGGATCTACTGGTAATTTCAGAAGTCCGGGTCCTTTTTGCAAAACACCAGTGGAAGAGCCTGTTCGCAATTTTAGAACTTATGGGGTCCTTTTTTACAAAATACTAGTAGATGGACCTATCTGCGATTTTGAAATTTTTGAAGGGTCTTTTCGCAAAAAAATGTACCTTGTGGGCTGCATGCACTCCATTCCTTCCTGGCGTAATAGAGGTATTATTTGCATGGGACGACGCTCTACCCCACTGTCGGATCTTCATAACCCAGAGAGCTATCAGTATCGCTATCTGATCTTACCCACAGTGATACAAATACACACCCACACGCAACGTTACACATCAGGATGCTCCTCCCACTCCCTCAAACCATCATTCGATGATGGCAGCATCGAGAGAAGGAGGCTGCAAAAGTGGCCACACCGCCGTGCAGGGGCGTATCCAATGTTGGGACTCGTTGGGGCTCCAACCCCACCTCCTGCCAATTGAACCCTCCATCTTTTAGTATCTCTAACGCTCGAAAGAATCAGAGCCATGACAATGGCAGCAAGTCGGCAGCTGGCAGGTTTAGGGATTGGGAGGAAGAATTGAAGAAGAAAGCAATACTGTTATACTGGGATAGTGGGCCATCAAAATTAGTTATGGGCTTTCATCTCACTTGGTACAGTACTCGGTACCTTGGCCTCTTTCACTGTAGCGTAGCATCCGAGGAGATGAACAATTTGTCTCGCGGGCGGCAGACACACGGGCGATTGTGGGCAGCGAGTGGTAGACACACGGGCGGGCGTGGCCACGCGACCACCCACGGGCGGGCGCAGCTAGCCGGCTGCGGGTGACAAGCCGGCTACGGGCCTGCGGCTACGGGCGAGCGCCGTACATCCAGTCGCTAGAGGAGTCGAGGAGATCGTGCTGCCGCCGGCAGCTGAACGCACATCGCCACTTGACAATCACTAGAGGAAATTGTAGAGTGAGGAGGAGCTGTCGAGGAGATTGGCAAGACGACAAAAGGGAGCACGAACTAGGAGCCTCAGCCTCAGATTGATCGCAGCCAAGAGATAAGATTCGCCAAATGGTATAAACTGTAGTCTACTAGTAACTAGTCTATGATTTATGAATTGCCCCCAATGCAATGCAATGCCCTCACTAATAAAGTGATAATCTATTAATCTATTGACTGGTTGATTCTTTTTGTCTGTTGATTCAATTTATTTCATTACAGCAAACTAAGTTGCAAAAATGGAGAATCATTCGACGCTTTCAAGAGATGAAAAATTGTAGAGTGAAATTGTGTCGTATTCAGTACTAGTGCCTTCGTAAGTTTTATTTGAATTTATATTTTTATAAGTATTCACAAATTGAAATCGCATCACTAAGTTTTATATTTTTATCTACAGGTCGAATAGTTGATGATCCGTCCTCACATATTTATATCATTTTATCTATTAGCAAGGTATCACACTTGTTGTATTTTGATTATTCACTTTGTTTCCTTTCTATTTATGTATGAATTTAGAATTTGGTTGGCAATAGACCGATAGATATACTATTAGTATGCTTGTCTTGAGTTAGAATTTCGACATAGGAGCCCCCCTCTATTTTCATTCTGGATTCGCCACTGCCGCCGTGATACCTCATCCTTACCAATCTAGAGAGAGATTAGCAGGAAGGGTATGGTTACGATAGCAGCTGCCTCCACCCACTAGAGACTAGCAAGCCATTGGAGGAGAGGAGCTAGGATGTGAATAGAGATTGGGAGGCATAGGCTTGGTGGGGGAATCGATAAGGTGAGACAACTAATTCGATCAGTTGCAACAAAAAATCCCAGAAACGCAACACTTAGTCACTATGCTTGCAAAATATCGGTATATAACAAACACGAAATCAACAAACAAAAAATGCAACAAATTTGACCTATTATGGTAACATAAACAAGAACCTATTACAACAAAAATAGACATTGTTTCATTAAAGAGATCATCGCAACAAAAAATCGGCAACTCTACTGCAACAAAAAGTAACTCTAGTGTGGCAGCCAAACAAACATGTCGCAACAGAAGAACTCATCCTTGCAACTACACTTGAAAAGAGTTGTTGCAACAAAATAGAATACATCCCTAACCGCTTGTACCATGTCGGTCAAATCATCGAATCTCCAATTTTCAGAACCTTAAAATGCAGTGCTTGTGGAAACTTGCAACTCTATCTATAGTGTCAGGTCTAATTTCCAAATTCATTGAAACTTAGCACAACAAAAATCTTAACCCTACAGATTCACATGAATTTCGCCCATTTTCCACTTTTTCCAGGGCCGGTTTGACCACATATTCCAAGCCGGTCTGACCACCGCGGTTTAACCGCCATGCAACTTCTAGTTAGACCTGTCACACGAACCGAAATACCTCCTAACACACTAGTTCTGGAATTACACTTCAAAACACATCTACGTCCGGCTCGATACTTAATTTGTCATGGACTTGTAACAAAATACTCACAACACGTCAGGTAATAACCTATTATGCACTTTTCATACTCTTCCCCTTGCCCGGTCTGACCACAACTAAAAGGCCGATCAGACGCCCTTGCTGGTCAAACCGCATAGCCTATGCCGATCTGATTAGTTAAGACTGAACCCAAGTATCATTTTCTGAACTTGTCCTTTGACAGCTCAAACTTCTTTCAAATTACCTGAATAGTATCACATACTCAGGAGAGACCTCCACGTCGTCTCACATTGTCAAAAGTCACCAAAACAATTTTTCAGGCTAAAGAAAACTTTCTCCAAAGGAAAGGAGCCGAGAAGAATAAGTCCTTGATATGCAGACATGCTTTTGAATCCGGCTTACTTACCCCCTGTCTGACCGGCCATGCCATTGGACAGGAAATACAATATTCAAGAATAAAGGCAACAAATCAATCATCTCAGGTTACGTACACTTGATGAGCAATGGTCCATTCATTATTTCATTCAACCAACCGTTTGAGAGTCCGTGAGCCACGGGCTCAGCATATAGTGTGTCAACTACTTGGTGATGCTTGGACGTTGAATCAGTTAAGGTGATTATACTATGCGAGTTAAAAAAAAAATGTCGACGTGCCGCTGACGTGTGTTCCCAGATCCATTGTGCAGGTCATTCATTCTTTTTATTCAATAAATCGGATTAGCTAGTATTTATTTATACTTCCTTCAGCAGTATACTAGTAGAAATATCTTTAACAAATTAATAACTAAATTTAAACACTATATGCTACAAGCACGTCGTAAATACAGTACGAATACACGAAAAATGTTGCACTAAAAGGATATCAGCCAAGTACATGTGCTCCGCAAGGTACATAGTACTTCTAACCAAAAAAACCATCATAATTCATTCTACTGAAGAACCATATAATTATGTCCTTTGGTGGGAGTTTATCAGCTGTCGAGTGATTTTTTCTCAGGTTTTGCCTGTGCTGCAAACGAATGTTCAGAAATTTTTTCTCTGTCATGAAGTTCGTGAGAGCCATGGTTTGGTTTCTTGTCCATTACAGTCATATCACTGGATCAAAAGATATGCATGAATATATTATTTAAAAATTTTCATGAGCATGGTGCAATAGTCAATTGCATCTTGCAAAGTTTGATGACGATCTGGAGAAGGCTAACAACTAACGTTTTGCACAGGAAAGTTGGACTTTCTCATAGAATTATAGCTGCCGAAGCAAAACGTCATACATGTGAATTGGGTTGCAGACGTATTTCTTTTCCCCCCTCTGGATTGAAAATATGGTAGTGGCAAACGTGTAAAAAACTGATTTGGATGTGTCTATAGCATCTAACCTGTGTCATTTTCTTTGATGGAGCTCGACGAGGAAAGATCAACAAAATAGAAATAGCAAGGAGCTTCTTTTCCCCCATGCTATCGCAGAAGGAATCATAGGTTATTTAGGCAATCAGAATCCAAATTAAGCCTCCCTGCAGCAGGCAAGTTTCAAGAGAGAACCATGCAGCCACACAATTTGTCACGTAGCAGCAGCAACACCAAACTATCCGTGCCGTTGTTTTGCCTTGCTGTTGTCGTCCTGCTCTCCTTTGTCTCTCGCACCAGCTCCTGCACGGAGCAGGAGAAGAGCTCCCTCATCAACTTCTTAGATGGGCTCGTGCCAGGCAGCAACGGTGGTCTCAATGTGTCATGGGTGAATGGCACAGACTGCTGCAAATGGGAAGGCATCATCTGCAGCAGCGATGGCACAGTTACTGATGTCTTCCTGGCTTCTAAAGGTCTCAAAGGGGACATCTCGCCATCCCTCGGCAATCTTACTGGGCTGT
The DNA here is from genome assembly GCA_036346275.1 of Otatea glauca. Classification (NCBI taxonomy): domain Eukaryota; kingdom Viridiplantae; phylum Streptophyta; class Magnoliopsida; order Poales; family Poaceae; genus Otatea; species Otatea glauca. The sequence continues at coordinate 62,027,775 of CM070721.1, forward strand.
TGCACCTCAACCTGTCCTACAATCAACTCACCGGCAGTCTACCAATGGAATTGGTGTTCTCCAGAAGCATCGTCGTCCTCGACGTCAGCTTCAACCGCCTACATGGTCCTCTGCAAGAGCTGCAATACTCAAATCCTGGCCTAGCTCTCCAGGTAATGAATATCTCAAGCAACTTCTTTACAGGACAGTTCCCATCCACAACATGGGAATTGATGAAGAATCTGGTTGCCCTTAATGCGAGCAACAACAGCTTTACAGGACAGATACCAGCTTCTATATGCATCAATGCTCCTTCCTTCGCCATGCTTGACCTTTGCTACAACCAATTCAGCGGCAATATTTCCCCAGGGCTTGGCAGCTGCTCCATGCTGAGAGTGCTCAAGGCTGGCCACAACAACCTTAGCGGAGCTCTCCCTGACGAACTCTTCAACGCTACCGCATTGGAGCACCTCTCTTTTCCCAACAATCGTTTGCAAGGAGTTCTTGATGGTTCCCACATAGTCAAACTCAGCAATCTGACTGTCCTTGATCTTGGATCGACTGGGCTCAGTGGCAACATTCCAGATTCTATAGGCCAGCTAAGAAGATTGGAGGAGCTCCGCTTGGACAACAACAACATGTTTGGTGAGCTGCCGTCGGCCTTAGGTAATTGCGCAAATCTCAGATACATTAGTCTCAGAAACAGCAACTTTACCGGGGATCTTAGCAAAGTCAACTTCACCATGTTGGGCCTTCTGAGGATTGCTGATTTTTCAATGAATTACTTCACCGGTACAATTCCTGAAAGCATCTACTCGTGCAGCAATCTAATTGCGTTGCGGCTGGCTTTCAACAGCTTTCATGGCCAACTCTCACCAAAAATAGGCTATCTCAGGTCCCTCTCCTTCCTTTCACTTACCGAGAACTCTTTTACAAATATCAGTAATGCACTTCAGACGCTCAAGAGCTGCAAGAACCTCACCTTCCTATTTACAGGAGCCAACTTCAATGGTGAAACCATGCCGCAGGATGAAACAATTGATGGCTTTGAGAATCTTCAGATACTAACCATTGATGCCTGCCCATTGGTTGGGCAAATCCCTCTTTGGTTATCAAAGCTCAGCAAATTGAATGTGTTGGATTTATCAAACAATGAACTCACTGGACCAATACCACCATGGATTAACAGGCTGCCCCTTCTCTTCTCTCTAGACATAGCAAATAACAGCCTTACAGGGGATATCCCAACTGCATTGATGAAGATGCCGATGCTACGTTCAGAGAAGAATGCTGACCAGTTGGACCCAAAGTTCCTTGAGTTTCCTGTATATTGGGCACCATCACGTCAATACCGCCTGCTCAACGGTTTCCCTAATGCATTGAATCTAGGCAACAATAACTTCACAGGTGTGATTCCCCCTGAGATTGGTCAGTTGAAAATGCTCAATAGCCTCAGTTTCAGCTCCAACAGCTTATTTGGAGAAATACCTCAACAGATCTGCAACCTCACAAGCTTGCAGCTTCTAGATTTATCAAACAATCAGCTCACAGGTGCACTACCATCTGCATTGACTGATCTACACTTCCTTTCTACATTCAATGTTTCTAACAATGAACTAGAAGGACCAATTCCAACTGGGGGACAGTTTGGTACATTTTCAAATTCTAGCTACAGTGGGAATCCAAAGCTATGTGGCACTATACTTAGCAACAACTGCAGCTCCGATTCAATAGATCAAACTTCCACCTCACGGTGGCACAACTTGCGTCGTGCACTGATCTTTGGAATCATCTTTGGAGGACTTATCGTTCTTGCACTGCTTGCATGCTTCCTGATTGCACGGTTGGTATATGATGATCACACTGAAAACCTAGTTCTCCTTCAACGGCGGCACTGAAGATCTGATGCTTTACACGTTGTGATTTTTTCCCCTTTCTTGTACTTTCATTCATGTGAACCTGATTTCCACATATATTCCTTCGTAAACTTTGTCGCGACTTTGGACACATTTGTTGCCAATTTTGCTCTGATAACCAGATATAGAATGAAATTAGATGTTTAAGGTGTAATAAAGGAATCAACTTTGTATATATAACGGTGTAACCAATTTCCAGGAACTAGGTGCTATTGCAGTAAAGTCGGGTTTTTTCCCCCTCTTTTACGAGGGGCTACCGCAGTAAACCTAGTTCTACTAGTATATAATTCAGTACATGTAAGACGGTAAATCTACAGATTTGATCATTCTGAAGCAGTTAAATGTTAAATCTTCTAGATTTCTTGTTTCAACAGATCTTCTAGATCTAGTCATTGAGCTTTCCACGGTTTCCCCAGAAAACCACCGAGAAAAGGGGAAATTTTGGGGGGAAATGTGGCACACCATTCGCCTTCTAAAACAAACGAGGATTGCGTGCTCGGAATCAGAAAAATTTAAACTCGAAGGCTTACGTTTCAGGATCGGAGCGTTTTGCATTACCACCACGAAGCCGCTTGTCGTACACGCTGCCCCCGTCGGCCGCCGGAGTCGCGAACGCCTGCATGCACGCGTAGGCCTCGTGGGGGAAGGGCCGCGCTTCAATTCTATTTCCAAAAATGGTCCTCGGGGAACTCATATCAGGAATATGTTATGATATAGATAGAATGTCAGTCTAAATTTAAAAAAACTCTATCTATTGAAAGACGAATCCGAATTTATCTCTTACTACCTACTACTATATATTAGGCACCCCCATACACAAGAGAATCAATCTAATAAACAGTGAGAGCTGTGCCCCCCTACTTTGTGTGTGCTCATACTTTTGTTCGTGTGATCTCATCGGCGTGTTGTTGATTGATCGCGGGTGAACGATTATGTTTTACAACACGTTATCCACACGAAGCTCTACCAAAACCGATTGTGATCATTTGCCTGCATTGATCTACACAACATCGAAATCATCCACCCACACGCGATTGATTCTACTTTAGGCCGTATGTAAATTAAATCGCATCTGTACATGTTTTAATCTTGCAGATTATTGGGCTAATCTAAATCAGTAGTACTCACTAATTTCTGCTCATGAAGTAATATTGTTCATAAAAAAATGATCTAGCTCGGCGGCAGCCTTGCGCCTCCTCATCCGGCAGCACAGGCGGTGGCCTGCGCCCGCAGTGGCGTATGAAGAAACGCACCTGAAACTCGCATAGCGTCTCTGGCGACTTCGTCCGTGTCGGCGGCTGGAGGCCAGCCGACTCGCACCGACGGCTATCGCACGACTGCACGCATTGACGCTCGAACCTCGCTCCTCAGCCATGCACACTTGCGCTCTAGCTCGCATGCGCTTGCCAGCCACAGCAGCGATAGCGCTCGGCCACGGCGATGGCTTGCGCCCGTGTGGCCTTACTTGAAAGTTCAATCTTCAATATTTTAATTTTAGTGTTAATGACAAATTTAATATTGAGATTAACTCTTTTGATAATCATAATATTGATTAGTCTTACTTATTAATTAATGATAAAATTTTTTATGAGACTAACATTATGTTTGAGCTTATCTTAATTAGTCTCTTTTGGATGAAATTATCAAAGGTATGCATTGGATAACACATAGTGTGTGTATATATTGTTACATTCTTTGATGTCAAATATGTTATGATTTTATTGATAAATCTAAATATGAGACTAACGTGTTTATTGAGTATATTTTTTATTAGTCTCGTGAAAAAGAAAAATAGGAATCCAAAAGGTATGTATCCAATGCAACTTTATTATTTCTAGATATATTTCTTGGATTCAAGATAAAGGGTGAACTCCACCATTGTTTTAACCTTAAGATGTGCATTTTGTTTTCAAGTCCATATATACATGTGTTCACACATTTAGGGGGAGTTTATGTTTTATCTTGAAGTTTCAATAGTATTGATCCCTTTCATATTTCCAAATAAATTAAAAATTATTACTAAGAAACAAATCCGGAGTATATAAAAACTTGTGTACTTGTAGTGTACTCATGGATGAATAGGATAAATTCTAAAGCAATTTTAAATTGAATATGTGCATATTGATTCAAAGTTTAATTACTTATATGCACACATTTAATAGAGTTTATTCTATGCTTGATGGTCTAAATAGTATTGATCCCTTTCCATCACTCTATATAATTTAGATCATTACTTATAAACCATCAAAATGAGTAGATGAGACGTGTAGTTAATATATACTCATAATAATATAAAGTCAATTTAAATTATGTTCGGTTGTCATTCAATCATTAAAGAATCAATCATGTATTGATAGTGTTCTTTGTTGATTATGTATATCAAGCATTAGTTGTATTAATATACTCAAGACAAATCAAATAATTTCAATCAATTAATTTGGATTGTGGTCAATCATCAAGGGATTAGATCAAAGGATCTTGAAGGCATCTATTATGTGTTAATAGAGTGCGTTGATAATTGAGACAACCATGTTTGTTGGACTAACCTTTTCTATGAGTTGTGAAAGTAGGTTAAGTCCAACGATGATGAAGATTTGGATGGCATCATGTGTTGATTGCCATCAAGTCAAGAATCGGGAAGATGAATACCATTATGTATTGATGGGCACTGATGTGAGATCCCGAAGAGAAGCAGCAAAGGGAGTTCATCATGTGGTGATGAACGAGTGGAGATCCCGACTTGGAGAGAAGATGATAACAATCATAAAAGCTCCAAGTGGATGTGCTAGAGGCAAAGGTATAACTAGCATAGGGCTAAGGATGTGTTCCTAGTCTTTTACAGGTCTCGGTGTTTGGTTAGGAGACCGGGTTGCTATTATAGGTTACCGTACTATTAAGAGGGGTCGAGTCTGATAGCTTTAGTCTTTTCATGTGTTGATGGCTCAATCCCGTTTGTGCTAGCTCACACTCTCTTTATTTGGTTTTTGCATGGAGCAAATATTTGCGAATGTGTTTTGCAAATAGGATAAGCTCATGTTTGATGTTGTTTTACAAATAAGTTGATATTTGTGCAAATTATTTGGAACATATGACTAGAGTTTGCAAATGTATTTTGCAAATTGGTTTAATCATGTGTTGATCATCATATGGCTCATCACGCATTTGATCTTGGAGTATGTGATTGGAATTTGTAAATGTATTTTGCAAAATTGTTTTGATCATGAGTTGATCATCACATGGTTCAAGATTTAATCTTGTTCACTCTTGCTAGCTTTTAGTCACACTCTTGATCAAGTCCATGTGAGGAATTTCGAGAAAATTGGATTTTAGATTTAAGTGACTGTATTAGAGTTTTTATGATATTTAGAAATATCTATGGTTGCTTAAATCTTAAAAAAGGGTGAAAATTGTAGCCATCTTGATAAGATCTTCATAGAGTCTTATATCACTTAAATCGGATTTCGATGTAAAAAGTTATGACCATTTTAGTTGCTAAAACAGTGATAGCACCGTCCCTACATGGGCAGTAGCACTGCCCGAGCTGTGCTATCGCTCCAAGAGGCAGTGTTTATTTTCCATAAAGGTATTTTTGGGTTGAGATGACCGGTGCCGCCAGTTCTAGATGAGCGGAAGCACCGAGGTACTGTACCAATGGCTAGTTTCGGTGTATTTAATGCTCAAAACTGACTGTTGAGCCTAGGGTCGGTGCTACCGGTCCTAGATGGGCTGTAGCACTAGGTTTTGCTGATTTTTAGATATTTTGCTCTCAACGGCTAGTTTTCTTGAGAGGGTATAAAAGGGCTAAAGTTAGGAGGGGTTTACTGTTGCTCTTGCACACATTTGAGGCATACACTTGAGAGCAAAACCTCTAGAGCTAATAGAGCCATGTTTAAGTGATTTTAGAAGCTTTTGAGCCAGAGTTTCTTGTTTGATGGCTCTTGATGTTCTATTTGCTTTCTTTTGAGCTAGTGCAAGCCTCTCCTCAATTGTGCATGTGTTGCACCTTGTGAGTAAGGAGAGAAGGTTTCTAGTTGTATGTGTTGCACTTGGTGAGGATCAAGCAAGAGGATTGACCTATTACTTTTGGTGTTTAACGACACCTAGATGGTGTGGAGGCGTCGTGGTCCAGTGACCTTCTCAAAGAAGCTTGTGAAAAGCCCAGACGACTTGTGAAGGTTGGACATCATCTACCCGGAGCGGAAAGAGCTACCGCTAGTGGAATCGAGGTAGTTGGTTTAATTCGTGGAGCTGGTCCTATTCACCCCGTCTAGTCGGCACCTCGATGTTAGACCACTCTGCCCACTTATTTTTTCTACGAAAAAGGGTATTTTCCAATTTCTCATATATAGATTAATAAACCTTGAAAATTCATGTTAAATCATAAAAATTATGTTTTTAGGTATATGGACTTTTATAAAATTTGAAAAATTAGATATTTAGGACACATTGGAAGTTCCATACCTCTGGGTTATTTTTGTAGCATTATTCTATGCTTTATATATGCTAGAATTTATTTTTCCTATTAATTGGTAATTCTGAAAATTACATGGTAATTAGAAGAAAATTATGAAACAAATGCTAGGAAAATTATAAATAGCATGTTAGAAGTTCCATGCCTCTGGATTTATTATTCATAGCATTGTTCCATGCTAATATATGCTGGAATTTATTTTTCTATTGTTCAGTAATTCTAAAAATTACTTGGTAATTAATAGAAAATTTTAAAAAATGCTTGGAAATTTTTATATAGCATATTGAAAGCTCCATATCTCTGGATTTATTGTCCTAACATAATTCATATTAATATATGTTGAAATTTATTTTACATGGTAATTCTGAAAATTGTTAAATAATTAGCAGAAAACTATGGAAATTGCTAAATATTGATTAGTCTCAATTGTTAATTAATGATAAATCTTTCTATGAGACTAACTCTTTTGTTGAGTTCAACTCTTATTAGTCTCTTTTGGATGAAAAAGATGGAAATATCAAAGGTATGCATTCGAGTTCATATTATCATATCTTGTTGCATTCCTTGGATATAATATTCATGATCATATTGATAAATCTAAATATGTGACTAACTCTTTTATTGAGTATATCTTTGATTAGTCCCATCTCATTGAAAAATAGAAATCCCAAAGGTATGCATCCAATACAACTCTATTATTTCTAGATGCATTCCTTGGATTCAAGATAAAGGATGAACTTCACCATAGTCTCAATCTTAATATGTGCATAATGTTTTCAATTCCATATGTACATGAATGCACACATTTAGAGGGAGTTCATACTTTACCTTGATGTTTCAATAGTATTGATCTAATTCATCTTTCTATATCAAGGATCGTTACTTTGAAACAATCCCTTGAGTATATTTAACTTGTGTAGTTGTAGTATACTCATGTTAATATAGGATAAACTCAAATGCTATTCAAGATTGATTATGTGAATATTGATTCCAAAGTTCAATTATTTATATGCATGTATTTAATGGAGTTTATTCTATTGTTGATGGTATTAAGAGTATTGATCTCTTTCCACCACTCCAACAAAATTTGGATCATTACTTAGTAACCATCAAAATGAGTATATGAAACTTGTGTGTTAATATATACTCATGTCAATTTAAATGAAATTTAAATTGAGTTCGGTTGTCTTTCAATCAATCAAAGAACACTTCATCGTGTGTTGATGATGTTTCTTCATTGGTTAAGGACAAGCGGAAAGTTCTTAAGTATAATGAAGCATTAGTTGCATCAAAGTACTCAAGACACCTTTAAATCATTCAAATTGATTAGGGTTGCACTCAATCGATTGTGGGGGCATCTATTATGTGTTAATGGAGTGCAATTGATGATTGAGGTAACCGTGTTTGTTGGACTAACAATCTTCCATGAGTTATGAAGTAGGTTGAGTCCAAGAAAATAAAGAATCGAGAAGAAGAAGTCATCATGTGTTGATGAGCTTCAAGGGTGAATCCCGAAGTGAAGTGAAGCCAGAGAAGGTTCATCATGTGTTGATGAACAAGAAGAAAGGACCGGCTTGGAGAGAAGATGATGAAAATCATAAAAGCTCCAAGTGGATGTGATAGAGGCAAAGGTATAACTAGTTAGGGCTAAAGATGCGTTCCTAATCTTTTATCGGTCTTGGTGTTTGGATGGGAGACCGAGTTGCTAGTTATGTGTCATACTATTAAGAGGGGTTGAGTCATTTAGCTTGAGCTTCATCATGTGTTGATGAACTAAATCTAGTTTACTCTAGCTCACTCTCTTGGTTGGTTCTTACATGAGCTAAGTATTTTGCATGTGTTGCAAATAAGGGAGCTCATGCTTGCTTCTTATTGAATCTTGATTTGGTTTTTGCATAGAGATATGGATTTGCATGTGTTGCAAAAGAGAGATAGCTTATGCAAGTTGTTTTAAGTGGTTGTTTGTATGGAGCTAGATATTTGCATGTGTCGACGATCGGGACCGTCGACCGCAAAGAAAGAGGGTGAGGGTAGTACGGAGGGCGAGGCCCAGAGCTTCGCTCGTCCGGGAGGTACCCTCGGCGGGCGTATTGAACAGGGGGGTCAGCACAATCAAACAGGGGACACGGGATTTATACTGGTTTTGGCCGAACGTCTCTACTCCAGTTCGGATGATGGTACTGTATTGCCCTCAATGCCGATGGCTGCACGGCCTTTACAAATGAGAGCTAGGGGTTCCAATATGAGAGTGCCGGAGCCTAGTTCGTGGAGGTGTAGTGAGAAAGAAGAAAAAGCCACCCTTCCAGAGGGCCCTGCCCTCCCTTATACGGCCGAAAGGGGCAGGTTACATTGGGGATTGGGAGCCGAGAGGATGAAGGGGCTCATGTCAGAAAGCCTTCGTCTTGGTGACTAGTCTTGTCTGGCCTTGCCCACGCTGGGTTAGTAGACTCTTCGAGCAAAGCAGGTCGCTGCTTCTTCGGGAAACAGCGCACCCACTCTCTGTGGTTTTGTCAGATGATGACGTTGCCATGCGTGGCCCCAGCGCTGCTTGGGGTGAGTGGACTCCCATGCTGTACGCGACTGGATGATGGGACTGAGGTTTTGACTTTGGCGACCTTCGTCTTTGCCTTGGGAAGGAGCCACACTGCTCGTGCGGTCGCTTCAGCGGTCGCGATCGTTGGACACGTGGTTAAAGGTCAGCGAAGGGCCCGATGCTCGACCCTTGGCGGAGACCGGGATCGAGCTGGTCGGAGGTCGGGGGAGCCCAGTCTGTGACGAAGGTCGAACGCCCCACTAGGTCAGGAAAGAGCTCGGGGCGGTCGGCTAGGTCGGGGAAGAGCTCCTTTATGGCCTTGCGGGACCTTTGGTCGGAGCCTGGCTCGGAACAGTCCGATTGGTGCTCCGGACTGGCGGTTCGGGGACGTCTCCGCCCGAGCTAGGGAACAGTCCCCCGATCTTAGAGGAGGGCTGCTCAAAGCCCCCCCGGGGAGGCCACGTGTCAGGGTGGCCGATCCCCGACAACCAGCCCCCAAGGCTCAAGAAGCGGTCTGAGACTTCTAGGCGCTCTTGAGTCTGAGGTCTTTTTGGGAGGATCGCTCCCCCTTCTACGGGCTCGAGGTTTCTTGGGCTCACCTTGACCTGCAGAGGGCCTCCTGGGCGCACACTTGGATCCCGACATCTTGTTTTCCCAGGTGGGCTCAGAAGGCCCGGGAGCCTCGTGGATAGGGAAGTTGGAGGGATGTGATCTGGCGGATGCGTGGATCGACGCGCCCGTACGGGGGTTTTGAAGGGGCCCTGGCGCCTCGGCTATCGCCCGCCGGCTACGGGCGCGCCTTTTGAGGCGATGGTGACGCCGGTAGACGAGGCGTCTTTAAAAGCCGGAGGGGTCTCTTCCTTCAGGGTTTCGCTTCCCATTGCTCGCGCTCTTGCCTTCTTCTTCCTTGTCCTTCCGTGACCACGCCTTCTAGCCTTCGCTTGCGATCTTGTCCCCCTCGACCTCGACCTCATGGCGAAGTTCGGGAGGAGCACGCTCACTGCGGAGCGCATGAAGGAGATGGAATCCTTGGGGCTTCTAGACCCATTCACCTGGCGGCTTCCGTCCGGGGAGAGCGTGCCGCGACCTCGGGATAACGAGATCGTGAGCACGGAGCAGTACATGCTCTTCGGGCTGCGAACCCCGGAGAGCGATTTCTTGGCTGCGGTCCTTGTGCAGTGCGAGATCGAGCTCGTGAACCTGGTACCGAACTCCCTTCTTCTCCTTTCCATTTTCGCACATCTTTGCGAGGGGTTCTTGGGCGTCCTTCCCACCCCCTCATTTTTCTTCCGCTTTTACTCTTTGTCCCGCACCGCGAAGGATCCCGTCGTCGGGTGCCTTTACTTCCGGTTGCGGGCAGGGCTCCCTTGTTCCTTCCTCCAAATCCCGACCCGGGACTCGCTCGGGCCGTGGACGGAGAAATGGTTCTATCTGAAGAAGGGCGAGGGGAGCGGGCTCGCCTACAAAGGCAACGCAGTCGAGGGAAAGCAGGAGATCCCAGAGCCTGAGGACTCGGTGACCGACCAGGCGGCGGTTGCCTTTATCCATATCTGCGCTATGCGGGGCCTCAAGGGCCAGGCAGTCGTTCACGACTTCTTGCGGAATCGGGTGCTTCCTCTCCGGAGGAGGTTGCACCCCTTTTTTGAGATCACCGGGAGGTGCGACGCCACCCGAGAAAGCCACGAGGGTAAGCGCCGTCCGACCTTAAGTCCTTTCGGGGTCTTGGTCGGAGTTCCCTCATTTCTTGATGCTCTCTTTCTGACCTTGCAGCACCGAAGGCGGCTTGGATCGCCTCGAGGATGCATGAGATCTTTGGGAAGGCCGCCACCGCCTTCGACCTCGACGGTATCGTCCCCAAGAACGTCCTGGGGCGCAGCAGCGAGGTAATGGCCTTCCGCTTTAATTTTTTCCTTGGGGGCTCGGACTCAGATGCTCATCGTGATGAGCTTGCGTAGGCAACCAGGGAGCTCTGGGATACGGCGAAGCAACTGTTACCGCTCCCCGGTCCGAACAAAGGCAAAAAGGGAGGTAAGAGACCGGCTCTTGACGCCCCGAAGCAAGTCGCCAAGAAGCCCCACGTCGAGTGGGGCGACCGGGTCGTGGTAAGTCTGAATGCCCCGAGTTCGGGAACATTCGAGCCCGAGCTCGCTTCCTTCGTGCAGCCTTTTCGGTCCTTCCACTAATCCTTGCTTCTTTGCCAGCAACAGGAGGCGGCTTTTGCCGCAAGGGCCCTGAATACGCAGCCGGAGCCACGAGCTCCGGCGTTGAGCCCCCGGGGAGGGAGTCCTCCTGCTGCCGCCGTCGAGGAACCATCACGCCAGGTACGGCCTCCGTACATTTTTCGCCGTCCGCCCGTCGCGCGCTCGAAAGGCCCGAGGGCACGACCTTTCACGTGGTTCGGCGAGGCCGGGAGGACGACGACGTGACGACACCGCCTTGTGCCGCGACCGGGACGCGGGCGGATGTTGCTTGCCGCGTCCTCCGAGGAGGACGAAGCGGCCGAGGGAGGAGCGGTTGAGAGCGCCGCGGTCGAGGGCGTCGCGGCCGAGGGCGTTATCACCGTCGTGCCCCAGGTGGGGGCGTCGCCGGGGGTGGAGTCCTCAGAGAAGCGGATGGTCGAATCGCCCCCGGGGGAGGTCCGACCAAAAAAGCGAGGTTGCCGCGCATCCGCTCGGCGCAGTAAGTATCCCGTTCTGCTTCTTAACTTTGTGGTGGTAGGGTCGACCGAGCACCCCCTGATAATTTGTTGCGCGCAGCACCTACACCGGGGTGGTCGTGGCTGCAATCCATCATCCGACCCCGGCACCCCCGACCAGGGCGGCCCCGACCGAGGGCGGCATTGTCGCCGCACCCCAGGTGGAGGCGTCCCCAACAGAGTCAGAGTCGTCGAAGGAGCGAGCGACGACTTCGAAAGGCGGTGAGCTGGGCTCCTTCTTCTTTGCCGAGGGTGGCGAGGATCCCGAGCCGCTCGCCGGCCTAGAGGGTCCGACCGCCGTTGCCCTGGCCGAAGCGGACCGTTATGGGCCTTCGGGGGGTACCGATACCACCGCGGTGGTGGAGGCCGCCGGGGATACGGCCACGGACGAACTCCGACGGCGCCGTCGACCTGCCCTCGCTGGAGGTCCGGTTAGTGGAGGTAAGCACGGTTGTGGTGACCTCTCCTTCTTTTCTCCCTTTTCCTTGTAGTCGTAGTAAGTTTTCCTTTGCCCTTGTAGGGTCTGCGGCTGATCTCTCGGGGGCACGACGTCGTGTGTGACCATGTGCTCACCTTTCGGTCCCTATGCGGCGCCCTCGAAATCAACCAGAGGGACACCACTGAGCTCAAAGCTGCTGTGCTGCGCGGCCAGGAGGAAGTCTTATGCCTGAAGGAGGCCCAGGCCCTCGAGATCGCGCGAGCCGTTGAGGTCGATCGGGAGCGCGGGGCCCGGGAGGTCGAGCGGGAGTTAAACACCACGAGGGACCTTCAGGCGATAGCGCTCTCCAAGGCCATCGAGGAGGAGCGGAAGGGCGCGGTGGTCGAGATCCAGCGCCTCGAGCTCGAGGTCTCCAACCTTCGATCAAAGACGGAGGTCGCCAGGCAAGGCGCGCTCCTCCGAGCTCGAGGCCAAGGCGGCGAGCTTGAGAAGACAGTTGCGGATTGGAGGTGAGGGCCACTGGAGCGGAAGCCAAGGCAGCTGAGGCGGAGGCCAGGGCAGCCAGTCTTGAGGGGAAGCTGGCGCAAATAGCTCGAGCGGGAAAGGACGCCTTGGCCCAGCTCCAGAGCGACCGTGACCGGGTCGATAAGGCCGAAGCCGAGGTCATCGCACATGGCGAGGGGTTCAGACCTCGGCGGGAGAAACTTGCCCGAGATATGTCCCTGTAAATTAAAGTTAGCGGACGGGTCGGGGGGCGAAGGATTCCCCCGTTGTAAAGAAAAATAACTTTTTGCTAAGTCTTATAGAGTTGTGTTTCTTTAGAAGACTTAGCTCGTTTGTTGGTTTGTGTCGCCTTTGTAGACTTTTCGTGGCTTGCTTCGTGGAAGGGTCCGATCAATACTGGATACGTGACGTGTAATGAGCACGTTTCTGCAGGCTCTCGCAATGAGACTCACCGCCTTTCACTTGAACCACTCAGTTCAGGCTGACCGAGTAAACTGATGCCCAAGGTCAGTTTAACCGAGGCCTCGCCCGAAATCACTCGGGCTCGGGCACGACTCGGATTGATATGTCTTGATCATTTGGCCACAGAGAATTAGTCGGCTTATCGCGGCAGAGCGACTTATTGCGACTGAGATCATCCCTGGCGGTAATCTTAAGAGTCGCGACCTCCGAACCCGGGAATATCATTGGGCCCAGGGCGCTACTTGAGGGCGTTCACTGGTCGGCAGCACAGGGGAATAGCCGGCTTACTTCGATAAGAATCGTTTTACCGCGGCCTCCGAGCTCGGGAATGCATCGGGCTCGGGATGCTGACATCCCTGAGGCGAACCTAGAGAACGTGGCCCCAACCGAGGCCTCGCCTGGCAGTACTCAGGTTTGGGCACAACTTGACCGGCTGGGGTAGCTCAGGCTCGGACCAGATTTAGGCCTCGGGTCTGACTCGGCGAGCTCGGAAATGCATCAAGCTCGGCAAGGCCCCCTCAGAGGGCGGTTTAGAAATTCGAACCCGGCCACTCGGCCCCGGAGGAAAGGTCGGCTTAGTGCGCAGGCCGGCTTATCGCGACCGAGTCATCCCCGGTGGTGAATTCCAAACTGCGACCTCCGAGCCCGGGAAACGTCATCGGGTTCGGGGCGCCCTCTGAGGACGTTCAATGGTTGGCAGCACGGGGGAATGGCCGGCTTACCCCGATAACGATCGTCTTACTGCGGCCCCCGATCCTGGGGATGCCCAGGCTCGGGTTGTTCATCCCCGAGGCGAACCTAGAGAACGCGACCCTAGGCGCTGCAAAAAAGAACACGCATGGACGCCCCGAGGCCGAGCCCGCCGCGTGACCTCATGGTCGCCCTTATGGTCACGCCGCGGGGTCGCGCCGCTTGAGGCGTTCTAAAAAGGAATTACTTTGGTTAAAAAGGAGAACGGGACTCAGGGCCCGAGGTCTTTTAAGACGGCGCGACCTTTGGCCGAAGGAATCTGCAACTTTGGGTTGTGGCGGAACGCCACCCCTTCCACAAATCAAAAGAGGTTAGTACCGGGAGCAAAGGAAATCTTTATTGCGGCCACAAACCTGGGCCGGACCAGGGCATGGCAATACAAAAGTCCCAAGCATGCCCCGGGGTGCGCTTGCTCAGAACACAAGAACGAACATAACAGTAAGGGAAGAGACATCTTAACTTAAAGACGGGTGAAAGAAGAGCGCTAGGCATAGAACTTCCGGAGCTGGCCTACGTTCCACGAGCTCGCAAGCTCCCTGTCATCGGGGACCGCCAGACGGTAAGCTCCCGTGCGGCTTGCTGAGATGACTCTGAAGGGGCCCTCCCACAGCGGGGACAGCTTGTTGGTGTGGGAGCGATCTTGGATTCGTCTTAGGACCAGGTCCCCAACGCGGAAGCCCCTGGGTCGGACAGCTCGGGCGGCATGCCTGCGGAGATCTTGCAGGTAGCGCGCCGAGCGCAGAAGCGCGCGGCACCTTACTTCTTCTGCCAAGGCGAGGTCGAGGGACCGCTCCTGCTCGAGGTCGACCTGGTCGACCGAGCTCGCCCTGACGGAGCGGAGCGTGACCTCGGGCGGCAGGACAGCCTCGGCCCCGAAGACGAGCTGGAAAGGGCTTGTTCTGCGCTCGACCGTCGAGGTGCGACGGACCAAAGGATCGTGGGGAGCTCGCCCACCCATGCCCGCCGCGGCGATCGAGCTCGTCAAGACTCGCTTGAGCCCTTAGACGAGCTGCCGTTGGCGCTTCGGCCGCCCGTTGCTCTCGGGTGGCTCACCGAGGCATAGCGGACTTTGGTTCCCATATCTGCGCAAAAACTCTTGGAACGACTCACCGGTGAATCTGCGTCCGTTGTCGGTGATGATCTCGCAAGGGACTCGTACCTTGTGACCACGGCGAACGGAAGAACCTTACGCGGCGTTGGCGGTGATAGCGAGACCGGCTCGCCTCGATCCATTTTGAAAAGGTGTCAATGGCCACGAACAGAACTTCTTCCCCGACCGACCTCGGGAAGGGACCGAGAATGTCGAGGCCCCACGCCGAGAATGGCCGGTGAGGAATGGTGCAGAGCGTAGGCGGTTGCACGCTTTCGGGCGTGAAACCGACAGATCGGCAGGACGAACGATGCCACAGGCATCTTCGAGCGCCGCTGGCTAGTAAAGCCCATCCTCAAAGGCCTTCCGACCATGGTCCCGAAGAGGAGTGAGCGCCGCATAGGCCGGTGTGTATGTCGTTGAGCAGGTATTTACCTTCTTCTGGAGTGATGCATTTTGACAGAACGCCCAAGGCCCCCTGATGGTAGAGCTGCCCGCCGACAAGCCTGTACGAGCCCGCACGTCGTCGGAGCCTGCTTCTTTCGGCTGGAGTGGCGGGGAGCTCTCCTTGGTCGAGGAACTTGATGAATAGATACATCCACGACGGAATGCTTTCGAGGAAGGCCACTGGGTCTTCCTTGTCGGTGACGGACGGTGTGGCCAAGGTCTCAAAGATGACGTCCGGCGGAAGCTCATCGCCGGATGATCCGAGCCTAGACAGAAGATCGGCGGTGGAATTGTCCTTCCTTGGTACGTGCTGGATTCTCAGGTTTCGAAACCATCTCTCCATCTTGCGTACCTCAGCGAGGTACTTGGCCATCAGAGGTTCCGAACATTGGTAAACTTTGTTGTACTGATTGACGACAAGCTGGGGGTCTCCTTTTACAATGAGACGGCGAATGCCCAGGGACTTGCAAGCTCGAAGGCCGGCCAAGAGGGCCTCGTATTTTGCCGCATTGTTGATAGCGGGGAAGCCAAAGCGGACCACATATCTCAAGTGGTCACCTTGAGGGGTGATGAGGAGAAAGCCGGCCCCCGAGCGCTCAAAGGACCTTGATCCATCGAAGAACATGGTCCAAGGGTCCTCGGCCTCGACCTCGGGCTCGGGGGCAGGCTCCACCGTCTGCTCGACCACGAAATCTGCCAGCGCCTGTGATTTGATGGCGGTGCGAGCCGTGAAGCGGAGGTCGAACTCGGCCAGCTCCATGGCCCACTTGGCGACGCGACCTCCGGCTTCAGGGTTTCTGAGGATCTCCCCGAGCGGGAGGCCACTCGGGATAACCACCGCATGTGCTTGGAAGTAGTGCCGAAGCTTCCGTGAAGCCATGAAGAGTGCATAGAGGAGTTTTGGACACTGGGATAGCGCCTTTGGCCCGTGGAGTACTTCGCTAACATAGTAGATTGGGTCGCCGCCCGCCCGCCGCTCGGCTACGGGACCACACTGACGGCACAGGTTGCAGCCGCGAGGTAAAACAGCAGCACCTCTCCCTGCTGCGGGGTTGTCAATAGAGGAGGACGCGAGAGGTATGTCTTGAGCTCGTCGAAAGACCGCTGGGCTTCGAGGGTCCACTTGAAACCCTCATGACTGTGCAGGATCTTGAAGAAAGGCAACCCGCGCTCGCCGAGCCGGGAAATGAAGCGGCTGAGGGCGACGATGCGGCCGGTGAGGCTTTGCACTTGTTTTACTGAGGTTGGAGCGGTCATTTGCTCGATTGCCTCGATCTTCTCTGGGTTCGGGCCCACGCCCGACCCCCCGATCATGTAGCTGAGTACTTTTCCAGAGGTCGTACCGAAGACGTATTTTTCGGGGTTGAGCTTGATGCCGAATCTGTTCAGATTGGCGAAGGTCTCGGCCAGGTCGTTGACGTGGTTGGCCTTAGAGGGGATCTTGATGATGATGTCGTCGACGTACACTTCGAGGTTCCGGCCGATCTGTGGGTCGAAGGCTTTGGCCATTAACCGCTGGAACGTGGCGCCCGCGTTGCGGAGGCCGAACGACATGGTCGTGTAGCAGAAGGTTCCGAACGGCGTGATGAAGGCGGTCTTGTCCTCATTTTCCGTGGCGAGCTTGATCTGGTGGTACCCGGAGTAGGCGTCGAGAAAACTCAACATCTCAGCGTTGGCAGTGGAGTCCACAATCTGGTCTATGCGGGGGAGTGGGAAGTTATCTTTGGGGCATGCAACGTTCAAGCCCGTGTGGTCGACACACATTCGCCACTTCCCGCCCTTCTTCTGCACAATTACAGGGTTGGCCAGCCATTCGGAGTAGTTGACCTCACGAATGAAACCGGCCTTGAGGAGCTTGTCGAGGTGCTCCCTGATTATCGCCGCCTTCTCGGGGGAGAAGCGCCGGAGCTTCTGGCGCACGGGTCTGCAGCCAGGCTTTGTTTGCAGTTTGTGCTCGATCACCTCCTGTGGGACCCCTGGCATGTCCGCCGGTTCCCATGCGAAAATGCTTTTGTTATCTCGGAGGAAGGTGACGAGCTCGTCTTCCTATTTGGGATCAAGCTAGGCGGAAATGCAGACGCATTTGCCCGAGTTCCCTTCTTCAAGCTGCACGGCCTTGGTCGGGCCGTTTGGCTGGATAGCCGTCTTCCGACAGGCGCCCTTCGAGGTGATCTCGGGGCCCGGTGGGCGATATGCCGCCGCTGCGAGGGCCTTTACTCGCACCGGCGCTGCCTTAAGGTCGCCGCGGACCGTTATGACGCCACCGGGCCCCGGGAGCTTCATGCACCAGTGCCCGTAGTGATTCGCAGCCATAAACTTGATCAGGGCAGGACGCCCGAGGATGGCGTTGTAGGGGAGATCGCCGTCCACGACTTCAAAGGTGATCAGCTCGGTGCGAAAGTTTACGGAGTCGCCGAAGGTGACGGGGAGGACCACTTGCCCCAGTGGGGTGGTCGAGCTCCCCGGCACGATGCCGAAGAAGGGGATTGCTATGTTCTTGATTTTCGACCGAGGTATTTGCATCCGGTCCAAGGCGCTGGCCAGGAGCAGGTTAAGGGAACTGCCCCCGTCGACTATGACCCGACCAACGACGGCGTTGCTTATGGTCGGGGCGACGACCAGAGCAGTTTTGAAGTCTCGGGACATCCCCGAAGGGGCGTCGTCCCGAGAAAAGGTGATGGGGACGCCGTCCCACCTGCAGGGTTGGTCAGTGGGCTTCCCGATGGTGGCTTGATAGACAGCGCGCGCGGCATCCTTCAGCTCGCGCCGAGATCGGTATGCGGAGGAGCCACCGAAGATTACGTCCACACGGCGGTCGCCAGCTTGGAATTCGGATCGGGCTGCTTGGCCTCGACCGCGTCCGATCCTCCGGCCGTTCATCGCCTTTTGGGAGCGTGGGCATCTCTCCAGTCCCCCTATAAAAGGCGTCCAGTTTGAACAGCCATGTCCTGCAGCCTCGTAGGTCATGGCCGTGAATCTTGTGGAACAGGCAAAACTTGTTGGCGCCGGCCGGCTGTTCCTCGTTGCCCCAAGCTCGAACGTTCGCGTGGAGGGGTCCCCGACCGCCCTCTTTGGGACCGGCCTGGCGCTGCTGCGGCGCGCGCGACGATTCTCATCGAGGCCGGGGCCCGACGATCGGTGGCGCTTCGCCCGCCGCATTTGTTATCGATCGTGGCGACTACGCGGAGCCGCCGCCTCGACGCCGCGATCTTTTCTCGCTTTTGTTGCGCGGGCCGGGTCTCCTTCCTTAGCGCGGATGGTCCCGTTTACCGGCGAGGCCGAGCTTGCCTCGGTCGTAGTCATGCTTCCAACGACAAGATCGTCGCGTCGCGATATCACTCCGCTATGCGAATAGTTTGTTGACGGTGAGCCTCGTAGCAATCTCGAGGTCCTCCGTGAGGCGTCCGCCTTGGACACCAAACTTGAAAGTCTTGATGACGGTTTCATCAGAGATGTTGGGAATCGAGTTTCGCGCGCGGGTGAACCGGCGCACGAAGTCTCGCAGATGTTCCCCTTTCCTGGATAACACAGTCCCGTGTCCTTTCCCATCCGGCCGCTCGTAGCGGCTCGGAAGTTGGAGTGGAGCGCCCGCACCGGCGCCATGATCGGAAGGTGCCGACACCGGTTGAAGAGCCGTGCGGGCGGCGCCGTCGAGCGATGGGGAGATAGTTGGCCATCGTGGCCTCGTCCCCTCCGGCCGCCAAGATGGCGGTGGAGTATATGGAGAGGAATTCCGCAGGGTTCTTGGTCCCGTCGAACCGCTCCATCATCGCCGGCTTAAACCGGGCCGGCCAGCGTACCCGACGGAGAGCGTTCGAGCACGCGAGCACCCGTAGGCCGAGGCTCTGCCGCCGCTATAGCGCGTCGGAGTCGCCATCACCGGCTGGGAGAACTCGAGGCGGCGGCGCACTCTGTCCAACCGCGATGGTCGACGGGAGCGTTATTACGGTGGCGTCGCGGGTGGTTGCAGATCTTCAGTCACTTGAGCCGGACATCTGGAGAGAGACTTCCGACAAGATCGCTTTGTCCGGCGAGCATCGCCATTACGCCATTGGCGACGGGCAAGCCACGCGCCACCTCTTCCGTCGGAGGTGGTGAAGATGGCGTTGAAGCGCGAGCCGGGCGAGATCTGCCGGTGGAGCGGCCGCGATCATGCGACGAGGGCCGGCGTCACGGCGAGACTCGAGCCGAGAGCACGCTTGCCGCCGGGGTGTGGCGCCGTCGGCCGCCTTTGTTGAGCTCTTCGCCAGGGATACCGAAAGAGGGCCGAGTCGGCCCGAGCGGGGTCAGCCATGACCCGGGCGATGGCCCGCAGGCGTTCTTGGGCAGGTTCGTCCGGATGGAGAGGGCTGAGCTGGCCGGACTGGGAGCGGGTCGTACCACGCTCCTCACGCCGAATGGCGGCGATGGCTTGGTCGATGGCGATCTGGGCGAGCCGATGCGCCTCCCGAGGAGTCTCCGGGCCACTGTCGTCCGCCCCGGGGGTCGCCTCACGTCCGCCGGCGGCGAAGGCCCGGCGTTCGCGGGGCGGCAAGGAGGGCGAGAGCATGGATGTGGAGCCTTAGCACTCGGGGACAGCATTTGAGCCCAAGCTTGCTGTTTGTGACATGCTGGTGTTGGAGCTGGAGGTGTTGAGCTGGCCGAGGTGACGAACTTTGGACGAACGAAACTTCGGGCCCCACGATGGGCGCCAGCTGTCAACGATTGGGACCGTCGACCGCAAAGAAAGAGGGTGAAGGGTAGTACAGAGGGCGAGGCCCAGAGCTTCGCTCGTCCGGGAGGTACCCTCGTGAGCGTCTTGAGCAGGGGCCAGCACAATCAAACAGGGGACACGAGATTTATACTGGTTCGGGCCGAACGTCCCTACTCCAGTTCGGATGATGGTACTGTATTGCCCTCAATGCCGATGGCTGCATGGCCTTTACAAATGAGAGCTAGGGGTTCCAATATGAGAGTGCCGGAGCCTAGTTCGTGGAGGTGTAGTGAGAAAGAAGAAAAAGCCACCCTTCCAGAGGGCCCTGCCCTCCCTTATACGGCCGAAAGGGGCAGGTTACATTGGGGATTGGGAGCCGAGAGGATGAAGGGGCTCATGTCAGAAAGCCTTCGTCTTGGTGACTAGTCTTGTCTGGCCTTGCCCACGCCGGGTTAGTAGACTCTCCGAGCAAAGCAGGTCGCTGCTTCTTCGGGAAACAGCGCACCCACTCTCTGTGGTTTTGTCAGAGAGTCGCCACTCATCACGCCGGCACCAAGACGGATCTGCCGTGTCCCGCGCCGCGCCGCACCTACGTATGCCCGCTCCATGCTAGCCGAGCTCATGCCCAGCGGCCAACAGAAGATGCTAGTTCTTGCAATCACACCACGAGAAGGGGAAGAGGAGGAGGAGCTAGTTCTTGATACGGCTCTGGAGAAAGAGGGAACGAGGAAGAGGAAATAATTATTTTCTATTTCTGCGTGTATGTTTTTTTAAACCTAATTCTTTTACAGGTGTGATCATAAAAATAGCTCTGTCCTTAACTGTAGAAGCGTTGAGCACGATAAGTGCTTGCGTGGTACAGGTATATAGAAGGTGACACTTGCTATCTTCTAATGTTTTTGTGATCGATGATGATATTATTTTTATAATTATATTTACAAGAGAGCTAGAATTATTAAAAAAGAATTACTATAAGATAGAAAAGCGATAATTTACAAGTTTAGCCTGTTGCACTGACGAATCTGTGCACCGAACAATACAACAGGTACTCGCGAGACATCACAAACTTTTACATGCATATAGTACTCAGACTTGAGACGCCCACACCTATAATTACTCCATGAAATTAAGACTCCTAACCAAGGTAAGGTGGAGTTCCACCAAAGTAGTATATATACACCGATACACGCACAAGCAAATTCAAACTATCAGAACTCTTTCTTATTAAGCATCGGTAGCTTACAATATATGTATGCTCTACAGCAGCTCGGCCATGAGCTTGAGCATCTGTTTGTTTGTGGGAGCCGTAGTTTTTCTAAACAAAATATTTTTTAATTTTTAGGTTGAAAAGCAACTATATTCTGTAGCTTTTTATAAGAGGCCTATCGGGGATCGGTAGCTTCGGTACGCGAAAGCCCCCCTCCCCAACCCGTGGCTGTGTCCCACGTGTTCGGGGGCATGCCTCCGAGCTCGAGCTTGGACCCAAACGAGCTAGAGCTCGGGCTCGGGCAGAAGGTCAGGGACCCAGCTCCGGCTAAGCAGGAGGGGCCACGTTCTCGGATCGACACCTCCGACGCTGCCGCACTCCAGGCCCGAGCTCGGGGCCACGGCTTTAGTACCCTCCGGACCATCCCGTTTCACTGTAACGGTTCGATTTAAAGATGTAGAAACCCTCCCCTGCGTGGGAATCAGAACCAAACTTACCCCTGCATGGGAACTAGGGCTAGTAACGTCCAACTGCTCCTGTCAGCTCTCAACTGCTCCCGTTAGCTCTCAACTGCTCCCGTCGACTCACCACGGCTGCCTGACATTGGCCTCGGGACCAAGCGACGGAAGCGCCCAGAGGACTCTGAGAGAGGCCTTGAAGAAGACAGGGCGAGAGGCTACCCCCCGGGAGGCATAGAAAGGGCTAGAGGAGAGCTACGCTCGGGCTCCCATTGTACTGACTCATAAGGAAGGCATTGCATTCATTTTCGCCCCAGGGCAGTACTGGAGTAGAGTTGTTACCCGAACTGGGGGCTTGAACCAGTATAATCCTCGTGACCCCAGTTTCCTGTCTCCTCTTCCCGGTTCTCCCCGGCATACCCTCTCCGCGACGCGATAGCCTTTCCCCGGATGAGCACGACCTCGGGCTCCGCCCCACACACAATCCTCCATACCCCTCGCGGTCGGCGGCCCCGATCGCCGACAAGGCGGTTTGACAAAAAAAACTATTTTTCCTCAGTAATAAACTACAAAAACACATCCCAACCAATTTTTAGTCTTTGTCTTTTGCCTTTTGGTAGTTATATATATATATAGCTTCTAACTTATGCCAAAGACCGCTTAAAAACTAAGCTATTTAGAGGAGTCTTACCAGCTTTTTGAAACAGAAGCTGGCTTTAAGCCCCTAAAATGGCAACGTCGCCGTCGCCGTCCATGCACGCGATGATCGCCATGCCGTCCTCGGCGCTCGCGGTGCCCATGAAGCTGAGCACCCTGGTGAGCTCGTCCGCGCCCAGCACGCCGTCGGGCCCCTCCGCGGACTGCAGCAGCGCGCCCATCCCGAGCTCTCCGGTGTTCATCACATCCAGGAGCTCCTCCACGCTGAGCCGACCGTCCCGGTCGGCGTCGGGGCGCGCCAGCATGTCCCGGGCCTCCGACTCCGACTTGGCTGAGGGACGCCAGAGGCCGCGGAGCTCGGGCGCCGTCACGAGGCCGTCGTTGTCGGAGTCGAATGCTTGGAAGGCCTCCACGAGGTTTCTGATGTATCTCAGCGCCGCGAAGTCCACCGACAGCTGCTGCGGCTGCCGGCCGGCCGGCGTTGCCATCGCGTACTGCACGAGCTAGCTAGCTAGCTAGCTAGGGAGATCCAAGACTTGTTCTTGGCTTGTGCTATGGCTATGGTCGAGCTAGTTGAGATTGGGTCTTGGTTGGAGCTCAGCTCGCTTCCATGCGCGGCGATCTTATATTAAAAACGTGAGAGCCGAATATAAACCTTGAACGCTTTGTATCGACATGGAACAATAATTGAGTTTCTTGTTCCTGCGCAGGGGGTGCCAACGACAATGGCAGGATAAGTCGTCAGGATTCTCATGTATGCGATGGCTGTGGACAATGATGGATTTTTTGGGTTTTATGCCTATGTTCGCTCCGCGCATAATGCAGAAATTTCACACAAAACAGTCTAATTATCACAGATACTAAGAAAGATTCCTGCGTTCTAAACGAGGCCTCGACTTAACACAGGCAAAGAACCTAAGCCAAATGACCAACCTGCTCCATGGACTGACATAAAGACTACTGGCTTACAACGGCCGTGTGTGGCAGCGGGCAGCCATAATGATGGAATTTCTTCAGCAAAATCTTTCTAGCAACGGGAGAGATTAGGCCTATCGTTTCTTTTGCTCAGGTATGGGCCTCAAGTCTTCCCGCTGAGTGACTATCATTTGCTTATGAACCAGATTTGTATGAGCTCACTTTTGCTCAGGTTGTGCTACTACGAGTAGGGTGGGCATTCGGTTAATTCGGATTTTTCGGTTTTAAAAAAAATCGGTTTTTGAAAACTGCTAACTGAACCGAATTAATCGAAAAAAAATTATGTTCAGTTATTCGGTTCACCAAAGCACTCCAAGCCACAGATCTGCTATTGCCTACTGCTAGCTCGCGCCCACGCCTAGCCGCCACGGACCCTGCCTCGGCCGCGGCCTCCGGCCCGCACACTGCGCCTGCCGTCACCGTCCCACGCGCCGCACTCGTTGTCGCCCACCATCGCCGCACACACCAAGCAACGCCACCACCGCCCATCACAATCAGCCGAATCAATGCCTCACGGCCACACCCGTCAAAATAACTTCACGAACCCCCCAAATCAAAGATCCAATCTTGAAGCGAAAGATGAGAAAGATCTTACCTTTCCTAGTCCTTTTTGTCGGGATGGGGCAGCGAGGGCAGTGTGGAGTGGAGGAGAGGGCCAGACCGCCCAGACGAGGGAAGCCTCGCGCGAGGAGAACTGGACTGGAGAGGGAGGAAGGAAGCGTGGCGAGGGGGCACCGGGCGCGGCCGCGTGAGTTCCCTCCGCTGCAAAACCTTAGCTCCTCATCTCCCCGCTCGTTGCCGCGGGTGGATGGCGACGGTGTGATCATCCTGCGCGACCTGGACTCCATCGACTGCCCCGCCTCCATGGCGTCCTCGAAGAAGGTAGTGAAGCGCGACAAGATGAGGGAGGGAGGGGGAGGGGGCAGGACGCTGGGAAAAAAATATGAGCAACCAAAAACCAGCGAGAATAGCAACTCCCTACCTGGTCTTTGACCACCAACCAACGTGCAATCTGACCGGCAAGGGAATTGCGGTCTGACCGCTTCCCTACCTGAACCAGCACGATATCAAAAATCCAGAACTTGTCTAACTTTTGATTTACAGAACAAAACTCAATCAAATTCGAAACCTAGCTATAGTCCTAGACCACTTGTGCCTTCTATAGTCCTTGTCCAAATTTGAAACCTAGAATTCGTCTACATGACTGGTCGACCTTGGCAGCTTGTGCATTCTATAGTCCTTGTCCATCTTGCATCTTGGTTGAGTCCAACTATCTCACCTGGTTTCCATGACTGCACTAGACCTTTGTTCTTCTAACCAAGTCTCGGTTCTCCTCACCATTGATCATAATTGACTACAAGCCATCTACACAACAATAGACCAACCAAACCATTTTCGGGCACAAGTTCCTTCTAGCTTGACCCAAGTCAATCCATAAAATGCATCATGCAACACATATGCAACCTTAACATAATCCTAGGCCTGTTTCTATAACAGTTCTCGACTTCTAGCACCAAAATAGCTAGAGCCATTGAGAGACTAGTCAGACCGCCGGGGCTGATCTGACAGCTTGTACCATGTCGGTCACACCGTCGAATCTCCAATTTTTAGAAGCTTAAAATGCCGTGCTTTTGGAAACTTGCAACTCTATCTATAGTGTCAGGTCCAATTTCCATATTCATTGAAACTTAGCACAACTAAAATCTTAACCCTATAGATTCACATGAATTTTGCCCATTTTCCACCTTTTCCAAGCCGGTCTGACCACATATTCCAAGCCGGTCTGACCACCGCGGTCTAACCGCCATGCAACTTCTAGTTAGACCTGTCCCACTAACCGAAATACCTCCAAACACACTAGTTCTGGAATTACACTTCAAAACACATCTACTTTCGGCTCGATGCTTAATTTGCCATGGACTTGTAACAAAATATACTCACAATAGTCAGGTTGTTGAGTGTTGCTTTGGGCTTTAGGGACGTCTTTAGTCCATATTTCGGTGTAGCCCATTTTAGACTCGAGTCGTTTCATCCATCTATAAATACCTCTTGTAAGTTGCTGGGGAGGAGAAGACGCTCATTGTAATCCCTAGTGTTTGTACACAATTCCTCAAATAGTGATATCGCCGATTGTCGCCTGTGGTTTTTTCCCGCAAGGGTTTTTCACATAAAAATCTGCGTCTCGTGTTCTTGTGTTTTTGTGATTGATTTTACAACAAGTCTTGTGATTGATCTCATGCACTAAGTGTTATCATTAGATACATGGCTAATCCTGGCAAGAGCACTAGAAAGCTGTTTAGTGGATTTTCAGATACTTGCGTGGTACTTCTAATGCTTGTTTGCAGTTTGAAAAATCTGGAGATGGGCTTATTGGTTATGTTGATTCCGACTATACTTGTGACTTAGATAAGAGGAGATCTCTCACAGGTTATGTGTTCACTATTGGTGGTTGTGATGTTAGTTGGAAAGCAAGCTTGCAGGCTACTGTTGCTGTTTCAACTACTGAAGTTGAATATATGGCTATTTCTGAAGCATGTAAAGAAGCTACTTGGTTGAGAGGTTTGTACACTGAGCTTTGCGGGGTTACTTCTTGCATTACTATATTTTGTGACAGTCAAAGTGCTATTTATCTCACAAAGGATCAGATGTTTCATGGAAAAATAAAGCACATTGATGTGAGGTATCATTACATTCAAGATGTTATTGCTCAAGGTGACATCAAAATATCCGAGATAAGTACCCATGATAATCCCGCTGACATGATGACAAAAACAATTTCTGTTACTAAGTTTGAGCTAAGCTATGCTCAAGCTTAATTGGAGTTACAGTTTAAGTCCTAAAGACTTTTGGCACTGGTGATATTTATTATTGAAGGGAGTTTAGTGATGATGTTTTTGCTGCAAGAGGAAATTCGTCTCAAGGTGAAGTTTGTTAAGTGTTGATCCGAATTTCCTTTGGGCCTTAAGGACGCCTTTGACCCATATTTCGGTGTAGCCCGTTTTAGACTCGAGTCGCTTTATCCATCTATAAATACCTCTTATCAGCTGTTGGGGAGGAGAAGATGCTCATTATAATATCCCTAGTGTTTGTACACAATTCTTCAAATAGTGATATCGTCGATTGGCGCTCGTAGTTTTTTCCCGCAAGAGTTTTCTATATAAAAATCTGAGTCTCGTGTTCTTGTTTTTTTTTGTGATTGATTTTACGACACAGGTAATAACCTATTATGCACTTTTCACACTCTTTCCCTTGGCCGGTCTGACCACAACCAAAAGGCCGATCAGACCCTCTTGCCGGTCAAACCGCATAGCCTATGCCGATCTGACCAGTTAAGACTGAACCCAAGTATATTTTTTCTGAACTTGTCCTTTCACAGCTCAAACTTCTTTCAAATTACCTGAATAGTATCGCATACTCAGGAGGGACCTCCACGTAGTCTCACATTGTCAAAAGTCACCAAAACAATTTTTCAGGCTAAAGAAAACTTTCTCCAAAGGAAAGGAGCCGAGAAGAACAAGTCCATGATATGCAGACACGCTTTTGAATCCGGCTTACTTACCCCTGTCTGACCGGCCATGCCATTGGACAGGAAGTATAATATTCAAGATCAAAGGCAACAAATTGATCGCAACTGCATCCGATCCATAACTGATCTCAGGTTACGTACACCTTATGAGCAATGGTCCATTCATTATTTCATTCAACCAACCGTTTGAGAGAGTCGGTGAGCCACGGGCTCAGCATATAGAGTGTCAATGCTTGGACGTTGAATCAGTTAAGGTGATTATACATTTATAATATGCGAGTTAAAAAATAATGTCGATTATTAGTTGTTCCTGAGCTAATTTGCCGCCTTTTACGAGATAACTGTAACTTGTGTTAATACAGCCGACCGAGAAATAGTGGAACTAATGTGTCTCCAATCCATCACAGCTTGCAGTTCTGGGTAGGGCTGTAAATGATGGGCTCGAGCTGAGCTCAAGTGAGCTTAAGTTGGGGTTCGAGTTTAGACTTAGGCTCGAGCTCGGCTCGAGTAAACTCAATAACAATCAATAATTAGAATGCACTACTTTTTTTTAATAAAAAAGGAAAGCTCGAGCTCGATAAAAGTTAACATGCAATAATATTTAACAAATAATCCGTAAATTTACCGAGTCTCGCGAACTATTCGAGCTCGGCGCATTGAATCTCGCGAGCTCGAGATCAAGCTCAAACAGGGCTCGAATCGAGTCGAGCTCGAGCAGCTCATGAGTCTCGAGCTTTTTTTACGGCCCTAGCTATGGGTGAAACATAAGTTTGGATTCTCTAGATTGATACATTAGATGTAATTTACATAGCCAACCAAGAAATAGTGAAACTAATGTGGCTCCAATCCATCGCAGCTCGCAGTCCTACGAGAAACATTTTGGGTTCTCTAGATTCATACATTAGATATAATTTACATACAATGTAAGTCAAGGAAAGAGATGGATTACTAAATTACTAGACGAGTACGTACCAGCAAGAAGTAAACAATTGTCAAAACCACCTCACCTAATGCCAAGTGCAAACTAGAAAAACCAAATCATACGTTCACCAAAGATGTTGACAATACTACTAGCCCAAGACCAAGCACGTACATTGCTGGCTTTGCAATGAGATTTGGACATGGAGAATTAAGAGAAACCTATATCGTTGGAATTGATTCCAACGGTATAGCAGGTTTCAGAGATTTCAGAGTAGATTTTACAGGTTTCAGAGTAGGTTTCAGAACCAGGTTTTAGAAGTTTTATAGCAGGTTTCAGAAGTTTCATCGTGCAAAAAAAAGTATACCATTTGTACGGTGTACCGTACGTTAGTTTTTTTTGAGAAATAAATAAGGGCCTGTTTGTTTTTTTTTCTTTTTCATTATAGGCGCATGAACCATTTTTAACCTCGTGCAGCAAGCACAATTAAATTTACTAGTATAGTGCACGTGCTAACGTTACGACGGTAGTATAACCGCTTATCAATTGAATGAGAAGATAAATATGAATATAACACTTAATAATAAATAATCACAGTGCCCGTATGCGAGTACAAAAATGAAGATATAACACTCAATAATATTTTTCGCTAAACGTTTCTCGTATACTCTTAAGACTTGTTCTTATGTCTTAAGGGATGTTTTCTACGCACTTATTTCACTTGTATTTTAGTATTTCAATTAAGAAACACTTCCTGATGATAGGTGAACCCTGTAAGTATATTGTAGAGCATCATCAGTATAGACCTACTTTACAACCTTATAAAAAGTGATTAATAAAATAGAGAGTACCGACCATGCAGATCTGTGCATTAAACTGTTGACCATTTCATATGTGCATGAAATTCATGACCAAATAACCTGTCAAGTTCCTGCACAACATTTAATTTCTACATGTAAGTACACAAAAATTTAACTATTTACTAATAATGTGTAAATAACTTATCGGTCTATTGATTTTGGAACAGACTTTGGAACTACAATACGCCAATTATAGATATCGTTGTTCCATAAGGGAGTTGCTATCCTCATAGCACGATCGAATATTATACTAATTTTTTGTATTCTATCAAGATACTAATTGGATGGTTTATCCGTTGAAACCCATCGGATAAAGGTGTAGGATCAATAATAGAGATAATCATATCCTTCATGTCGAACGATAACATGCTAAATCGTCCTCCGTGATGAAAAGACAGCATAATCTACAAATATAGACATTATATGTTTTGCACACATATATAGTAACATAATAAAGCGTCAAACAATTTATTAAGCAAAGCTTACCATTTGGTATTCAGACAACACAATTTCAATCTCAGGCCAAGCGTCAAATAATTTTGCAAGCTTCTCATCTTCAACCTCGACATGAAACTTATGATACCGTCGGTAATTACAAAGTGGCTGCGATAAATTAAAATATTAAAAAATAGCTAGTTGATTATTACATAATGTGTATATATATAACGCAAAATAATCAAAACATACGCAGAACTGTAAATCTAGGTAGTGGCATATGGGATCCCTGAAATACATGGTTTCATCGCTTGCGAGCATGCGCACCCCTACATTAAAGCAATCAGTTCATCAGCTAGCAAGCACTTGAGGTCAAGTTGGACTTAAACAGTTCTGTATGTACCTTTGTCCAGGCATGAAAGAGCCGGCGTCGCCGTCACAGCACGCGTGCGTATGTATGTACGTACGCCGACGTCGCCGGTCACCGTCGTCGTCACCGCACGTAAAAGCCTGGCGGTCTCGCCGAACGGCTGAAGGTATGGCACCTCTGTCCTAGCGTTTGGGCGTTCTTTAGTTAGGAATTCCCGGAACCTGCGCAAGGAACACGGGAAAGAAAGACATGGATTCAGTTTGTGTTTTTTTTAGAGGATTCTGTTGCATATGAGATCACGCAAGGAAGAAAGAATGTGAAGATACGAGTGCCTTTTTAAGAGCCTGCAACAACTCTATCTTGTGATCATATTGTACGTACTACATATTTGGAAGGGGAGCGAATCAAACAAGGAAATAAACAGGGAGGATCCGCATTCAAGGAAAGCAGACTTGAATTTTTTACGGTCCTGGCCAAAACTGTAAGTACTACATATTTGGAAGAAGAGCGAATTAAACAAGGAAATAAACAGGGAGGATCCGTATGCAAGGAAATCAGACTTTAATTTTTTTCTATTTTTTATCCACGGAACCAGCAGTTTGTGAGTACTGCTTAATTTTTTTAATTTTTTCTCGCGGAACCAGCGGCCGGCGAGCTCTATTTAATTTTTATCTTTTTTCCCTGCGAATCCAGCGGTCATCGAACACAGTTTATTTTTTCATATTTTCCTGAAATTATTCAGTGGATGGGCACCACTTGAATTTTTCAGCGGCCACCGAGCATTTCATTTTTTTGCCAAAATTATCAAGCGGATGGGCACCGCTTGATTGTTTTTTTTCGGAAATTTTTTATTGTATTGGTATCATCGTTATAATTTTTTTCCGAATCAGACTCTCGCGCTGATGAATTTGCGATTGTAGCCTCGAGCCGGAAAAATTTAGCGGAGCGGTGGTGCGGTATTATTTACCAGCGTCCAGGTTCGAATTTTTTACTATATTAGTATCGTCGTTATAACTTTTTCTGAATCAGGCTCTCGGGCGATGAATTTGCAATTGTAGCCTCGAGATAGAAAAAATCAGCGGAGATGTGCTAGAATTTTTTTCCCACGGTCGAGAAGCACTGTAATTTTTTTCCCACACCAGAAATTATCCAACGGCCGGGCAGAGCTTGTTTTTTATTTTTTTTCGTGCCTGAAATTACCCACCGTCTGCTGGATAATTTCGGACATGGGAAAAAAATTCCAGCACCTCTTCGTTGAATTTTTTTCGGCTCGAGGCTACAATCGTAAATTCATCGCCACGAGAGTCTGATTCGAAAAAAATAATACGATGCTGCCCCGTCTCAAGGTTTCTTTTCCCAGCACGTAATGTATGGTCCTTTACTTTTTCAGTACATTTGTTTCCTTTTCCTTGATTCCGCACGTTTGATTCTTTTTTTTTTATGATACTGTAGGTCGGAAGAGGTTTGTTGTGGACAATTAGACACACTAAACAATGACGATCTTTCCTACGACATGTTCGCTGTGCCGGCACAAATATTAGAAAAAAACATCAATAAAAAAATCCGAAAAAGGGACTGATGCCGCCTGATAGAAGCACCGCGTCTCTACAGAAGGTGCTCTCTAGCAGCCTATACAACATGCCAACTAATTTTTAGTGAATAGGCAAGTCGATAATAGGTAACCTAAACAAAAGTTGACCCGTACGAAATGTCGATGTGAAGCAGTAATGAATAAGAATAGTACAGTGTATGTGCTAACGCTACGACGGCAGTATACCCGCTTATCAATTAAATGAGAAGATAAGTATGAATACAACACTTAATAATAAAAGAGAAATTTAGAATTTTAAATGAATTTAGAAAGAAAAACGGAACTAAATGGAGGTCGAATGGGCAAAAACGGGCTTCCAAAAGATTTTAAATCAAGAAAGAGAAAGAAAAAAGAATTTTCTGATTTTAGATTATTTTTTTGCAGCTTCCACAGAGAGCACTGGGCTTGGCCAGCGCAAGGAGGAGGGAAGGCCAGGGGTGGCCGGCCGGTCGCAGTGGGTCGGCACTGGTGCGACGAGATCACCGACATCGGCGCTGCTGGGAGGAGTCACGGTTATGTGAATTTCACGGGAAAGATGACGGTGATGGCTTGGGTTACCTCCAAAATCCGGCGATCTTTACAAGAGGGAGCACTTGGGGATTTACGCAATGCGATGGGGTGGAGGAGAGCTCGCCGGCTTTTATAGCCCCAAAACAAGCATATTTATGGAAACCATAATTTGGGATAAATCAGATTAAGAGGAAATTTTGGCAATAGAGTACGAAATTTGGGGAATTAACACCATAGATGAAAAGAGGAGATTTGGTGCGGGATTGATGGAGCTTTGGAGCTTCTTTCTTGCTTTAATGGAGGGAGGGAAGAGAAGAAGCTTCTGCAGTGCAGTGCAATAGAAGAAGCTACAGTGAGTTGCCTTCATTTTTTAAATATAGAAGGATTTTTGAAAAGATAGCACATTAGGTTAAAAAATTCTAGAAAAATTCTCAAAAAAACTTTCAATTATTTTGTACTTAATAAAACTATTTTCAAAAAAAATTAAATTATAAATTTGCCGAGTATGCATGTCGCGAGGTCGCTGATCAAGAACCTCGCCGTCGGCAAAGCCACCGATGGCGGCATCAGAGAGCCATTGCGGACCTGCGTTCTCCCGTCGCGCGCACGCCCCATCTCCCGCTTTCCTTTTCCCAAGATGTAATGTATGGTCCTCTCCTTTTCAAGACGTTTGTTTCCTTTTCCTTGATTCCAAGACGTTTGTTTCCTTTTCCTTATTGATCTTTGGAGGTGAGGAAGGTCTTGTGGGCCACGGGATGATTTCAAAAATATGAAAAAATAAATCGCGCCACCGACCACCGGATCTGCAAGGAAAAAGATAAAATTAAATAAAGGCTTCGCCGCCACCGGTTCCGCGAGAAAAATTGAAAAAATTAAGCAAAGACTCACAGCATCGTTGGTTCCTTAGATAAAAAATAAAAACAAAATTCAGCGCTCTCCGTATACTGAAATTAGGCTCTATGGGGCTAGATCCGTAAAAAAGTCTCGAGATAGGTCATATTCGGAAAAAAATACGATCACAGTGAAAGGACAATAAAAAATTCAAGTCTTGTTTCCTTGCATGCGGATCCTCCCTGTTTATTTCCTTGTTTGATTCACCCTCCTTCCAAATATGTAGTACGTACAATTTTGGCCAGTAAAAAATTCAAGTCTGATTTCCTTGCATGCGGATCCTCCTTATTTATTTCCTAGTTTGATTCGCTCTCCTTCCAAATATGTAGGTGGGGGAGGTCTGTTGTGGGCCACAAGGATGATTAGACACACTAAATAATGGCCATCGGATGTGGGTGAGTAAAACTGAGGAAAGATCTGAGACGTTCATTTTGATGAATGCAAGTTTCTGGGGACGTTTTGCTGGGTGCACGAACATTAGGTCATCTCTAATAAGGTGCATTATTTAGGGTGGACGTAAAAAAAATTGCTTAGGTGCATTATAAAGAGGTATAGACTAGTGAAATTCGGTAATAGATACATGGATATATATATATATATATATATATACACGCGCTGCTTGGGTGATAACACGATCTTTTTCATGATATTGTGCGTAACAAACAAACCAACACAGTAGTATCACCATGCGTTTACATTCTACTAATTCCGTACAAAAAAAGAGGTTTTCCTCTACGTGGAAGTTGTGACTTGCAAGTGGTTGTGACTCTAATCAACGGGAAACATCTCGCTCAAATTACCTTTCGATAAACAACGGTTGATTTTTTTTTCCAGTGACAATAAGTTCAGATCTTCAGATATGCCTCAAGCATCGTATAAGATGAGTTTGTGGGAGAGGCATTTGCCCGGCAAATCTAGGTGCTTCTAAGATACGGATCATTATCCTATTTTTTTTAAAAAAAAAAACAGATACGGGTCATTCATTTGTCTGTGCTGCTAGCTTCAGCCATGGCCGTCCATCAGGACAGAGACGGCCGTTGGTAGGAGCACAAGCAAAGCTCAACCACCGCTACAATGGCGGAATAGCTCGGGTCCCAACCACCGGTTGAATTCGCGATCATGTCAACTCATCATGGCCCCCCTCCATTTCGTCAATCTTTCTCGTCTTTTCTATGCTTTTAGCGTACGCAATGCGAGAGGGAAACGCCACTAAAATAGAGGCCTTTCGGGCCAAAAGACAAGAACCGCAGTTCATCCACGTTTGGACGCCTTCGTAGATGCGCTCATCGCCTAAACCGTCGTCCAATTGTATAGTATACTACATACGTTTTCTATCCACAAAGGTGTCGTAATGTGACGGCAAGAGGTAATGTAAGATTGTAGTACCTTTCAAAGACAGTGTCTATGGATCGGCGATTAATCTATTGAAATGCTAATGAAATAGTATATCACTCAACTAGAAAATTTGTAGATTTTAGTCGAACTTATCACTGCCGGATGTGGTCCTATATTCGTGCACCACCCTCTCCACCTTCAACCAAAATCCGTCAAAAAAATTTGAAGAGAAGAGCGGGAGCTCTGCCATGCATTTAGATCGAAAAAGGCGAATAGTACAGATGTTACAGGTAATACGAAGCGTTCGACCGCTTAGAAGCATGCCGAACGTTAGATAGAAAAGGGGTTAGCTACCAACAAAACATGAAAAGGTTACATCGAGAAAAGAAAGATCAGACAGGAGAAGAAGACGACGAGACACAGCGAAAAGCACTTTTGCAGTTGCAGACATCCTGGACGACAATGCTGGACAGATACATGGGCGAGCTCGCAGTAGCATTGAAAATCCTATTATTTCTTTCCTTCCATAGGTTCCATAGGGCGTACAGGACGATTCCGTCCACTTCTTTCCGCCGTTGCCTGTCAGTTGAGTCCTTTAGAGCATGCCACCATCCGTCAACGCTGCGAATGAGAGATGAGGTTTGAAGAGGCGGATGATTGATCTGGAAGGAATGAAACACCTGCCACCAAATGTGCTACACAAAGGGACAGAGAAGTAGAAAGTGGGTCGTCGTTTCGGGTTCCGTTCCGCATAAAGAGCAAGACACACCGTGCGGCCAACCCCTAGCCGCGACTCTATCTGTTGTGAGAATCCTTTGCTGTAAAAACAAACATACGAAGAACTTACATCTTCCTTCCGCACTTGTTTTTCAGATCTTGCTATAGTCATGTTCCGGGACTGACCCGTGGAATTGGATCCTGTACGCCGATTTGGGCAAGTAGTCCCCATTCAGCGTCCATTTCCATGCAACATCATCATGTACGTCTGTTTGCAATTGTATCTATTGGATTGCTCGCCATAAACGAACAAAGTCGTCAAACTGCACCTCCGATGTGATTCGTCGAAGCCACCTCAGCCAACTTCCACTTGATAACTCCTCATGGACTGTGCGCCATCTCCTCTTGAAAAGCTGGTAACAGGTCGTTGCTAAATCTCTCGGGGAGATCCCATGCAGCCAGTTAGAATCTCAGAACCTTGCCGTCTTACCATCTCCCAATGTTAGCTGTGTACAGGCGTTGAATAAATCAAGATCAATGGTATCACATGGCACTGGTGTTTTTACCCACGGTCGACCCTGCTCCTTCCAGCCGTACCAGAGCCAACAAATGCAGATCGCCCGTCCAAACCTGTGTAGGTCTTTTACCCCTAGTCCTCCCAAAGTCCTGGGCCTACAAACTTTGTTCCAATTGACGAGGCAGTGTCCTCCATTGCGTTCTTGAATCCGTCAAAATTTTAAATTGTGATAAATTAGCAATCCCATTAGTCTATGGAAATTGCTAATTTGAGAGCACTCTCATCAAATATGCGCTCATTATGACAAGTGGTAGCACCTCTTTTCTTTCCTTTTAAAAAGTTCTCTCGTTGTGACACTTTGCGCCATCCCGTTCGTCCTGCCCCCCCCATTTCTTTCCTCTCAAACTCAAAATAGCTATTGTTTTTCAAATTTCCTCTCCAAGTTTTCTAATAAGAAGTATTTTTAATCATTTTCGAAATATTTTGAATCAAAACTTTTTGAACTGAAAGATTTTTGAATTGAAAGTTTTTGAATCGAAAGTTTTTTTCATTTAAATCTTTTGAGTTGAAACTTTCTAATTTGAGAATTTCAATTTAAATTTTTTTGTGTTGAAACTTCCTCATTTAAATTTTTCTTATTTAATTTTTTTCGAGTTGAAACTTTCTAATTTGAAACTTTTCGATTTAAAATATTTCAAATTGAAACTTTCCAAGTTGAAATTTTTCGAGTTGAAAATTGAGTTCGAACTTCATGTTTAAAATTTTCTAATTTGAATTTTTTGTGTTAGAGAGAAGAAAGGGAGATAGGGGACGTAACAAAGAGGGAAGGTAGAGATTGATGAAAAAGATAACACATAATATTATACTAGATGAGTGATCGGGCGTGCCACGTCACGATCGCTGCTCCCCAAGGTGAGCAAATCGAGAAAACACGCGAAACGGTTGAAAGGATATAAACATAATTATTTTTTTGCATTTATTTGGGTTTCTCTCACGAAGGATCCGCGATTATGTGGCTTATTTTTTTGCATTTATTTGGGGTCCTTTTACGAAGGATTTACGATTTTACTTAATCGAAAGATCTTTTTTTGTAAAAACCGATTGAAAGGACTTAAATGTAATTGTACTTTTCAAGGGCTTTTTATGGAGGGAGGACACGTTGGGGTTCCCTGGCCAGGAATTCTTACTTTAATAAAGGTAGTATTGGAGGATATCTTTATTTTTAATTTTTTAATTTTTAGTTTGAGGGTGTCCGCTTGCCTGGAACTTATCTGGTACGAAAAGTCGAATCGCGAGCCTAGCCTATTATGGTCTTCGACTTGTAACTAGGATCGCTTCTCTGAGTCTGTAGTGTTTTGTATACGCGATACGTTGAACGACGTGCTGTGAATTGCATGAAACTGATAGTAATAATCAAGTGGAAGTCAGAATTGAATGGTTTGATTTGGATATGATTGACTTTTCCTCTCTTCTTGGACAAACAGAGACGACCGCACGAGGTATCCGTGATAAATCAATTGCGATGGACAAATCCTTTCTTCTCTTCGACACCGCTGCAGCTAGCAAACTTTTGTGCAGGCTTTTCATTCTTTTTTATTTAATAGATGAGATTAGCTAGTATTTATTTATACTTCCTCCAGCAATATATTAATAGAAATATCTTTAACAAATTAATGGTTAAAATTAAACATTATATGCTACCAGTATAATATACTGCAAAATTTCTCAAAGCACGTGTAAATACAGTATGAATACACGAAAAATGTAGCTGTAAGAAAGATATCAGCCTAGTACATGTGCTCCGCAAGGTACGTAGTACTTCTAACAAAAAAAAACCATCATAATTCATTCTACTGAAGAACCATATAATTATGTTCCAAATTAAATCATGCACTTGACTTAGTGGCGTGCCACAAATCTGCTTGGTTTGCACACCATGCTGATCCGAAAGTCTCGATTGATCCATGAGGCTGATTGAAGAGAGAACAATTTTATTGCCGGCGACAGCACACGGATACCTATCCAAGCAGCTTACAGCGACTTTGCTTCTCTGACCATCTCCTATCCCAGGTTACCTCGCGATTTTTTTTGTTTCTTGTCATGATCCATACATAGGTCATAGTCATACGCCGTAGGGCCAAGGAAAACAAACCAGAGATGCTTTCTGCAGGCGTATGCATCATCCATCCGGAGCTCCCAAAAGTAAACGCCTCGAGTCAGGATGGGGGTACCCATCCACCCCCTCCTCCCAATCTCGCCATTATCTTGTGCTCCACTTGCTCTTCAATCAACCACACACACACACACACATTGACGACGACGTTAATGATTGCTTTAAGTTATGTGAGCTCTGAAGATAAACAAGTGCTTTACATGTACCTGCCACTACCGGAAGAGAAGTAGTGCCTTGCAAAAGCTCGAATCTCCAGCGCCGGTTGCTTTCGTGCATAGGTGACGCCTTTTTCCCTGTTCAGCAAAAGTGTTTCAGGAAGGAAAAAAGAAAGGTTCCACGTGTGGGGAGAACATCGCAGTGAATAAACGAACAAATCGCGCTGTTTATGTTTAGATTTTTTTATAAAATCAATCTTGTCCTTGGTGGGAGTTTATCAGCTATCGAGTGAATTTTTCTCAGGTTTTGCCTGTGCTGCAAACCAATGTTCAGAAATTTTTTCTGTCATGAAGTTCGTGAGAGCCATGGTTTGGTTTCTTGTCCATTACAGTCATATCACTGGGTCAGAAGATATGCATAAATATATTATTTAAAAATTTCATGAGCATGGTGCAATATTCAATTGCAACTTGCAAAGTTTGATGACGATCTGGAGAAGGCTAACAACTAACGTTTTGCACAGGAAAGTTGGACTTTCCCACAGAATTACAGCTGCCGAAGCAAAACGTCAAACATGTGAACTGGGGTGCAGACGTATTTCTTTTTCCCCCTCTGGATTGAAAATATGGTAGTGGCAAACGTGTAAAAAACTGATTTGGATGTGTCTATAGCATCTAACCTATGTCATTTTCTTTGATGGAGCTCGACGAGGAAAGATCAACAAAACAGAAACAGTACGGAGCTTCTTTTCCCCCATGCTATCGCAGAAGGAATCATGGGTTATTTAGGCAATCAGAATCCAAATTAAGCATCCCTGCAGCAGGCAAGTTTCATGAGAGAACCATGCAGCCACACAATTTGTCACGCAGCAGCAGCAACACCAAACTATCCGTGCCGTTGTTTTGCCTTGCTGTTGTCCTCCTGCTCTCCTTTGTCTCTCCCACCAGCTCCTGCACGGAGCAGGAGAAGAGCTCCCTCATCAACTTCTTAGATGGGCTCGTGCCAGGCAGCAACGGTGGTCTCAATGTGTCATGGGTGAATGGCACAGACTGCTGCAAATGGGAAGGCATCATCTGCAGCAGCGATGGCACAGTTACTGATGTCTTCCTGGCTTCTAAAGGTCTCAAAGGGGACATCTCGCCATCCCTCGGCAATCTTACTGGGCTGTTGCACCTCAACCTGTCCTACAATCAACTCACCGGCAGTCTACCAATGGAATTGGTGTTCTCCAGAAGCATCGTCGTCCTCGACGTCAGCTTCAACCGCCTACATGGTCCTCTGCAAGAGCTGCAATACTCAAATCCTGGCCTAGCTCTCCAGGTAATGAATATCTCAAGCAACTTCTTTACAGGACAGTTCCCATCCACAACATGGGAATTGATGAAGAATCTGGTTGCCCTTAATGCGAGCAACAACAGCTTTACAGGACAGATACCAGCTTCTATATGCATCAATGCTCCTTCCTTCACCATGCTTGACCTTTGCTACAACCAATTCAGCGGCAATATTTCCCCAGGGCTTGGCAGCTGCTCCATGCTGAGAGTGCTCAAGGCTGGCCACAACAACCTTAGCGGAGCTCTCCCAGACGAACTCTTCAACGCTACCGCATTGCAGCACCTCTCTTTTCCCAACAATCGTTTGCAAGGAGTTCTTGACGGTTCCCACATAGTCAAACTCAGCAATCTGGCTGTCCTTGATCTTGGATCGACTGGGCTCAATGGCAACATTCCAGATTCTATAGGCCAGTTAAGAAGATTGGAGGAGCTCCGCTTGGACAACAACAACATGTTTGGTGAGCTGCCGTCGGCCCTAGGTAATTGCGCAAATCTCAGATACATTAGTCTCAGAAACAGCAGCTTTACTGGGGATCTTAGCAAAGTCAACTTCACCATGTTGGGCCTTCTGAGGATTGCTGATTTTTCAATGAACAACTTCACCGGTATAATTCCTGAAAGCATCTACTCGTGCAGCAATCTAATTGCGTTGCGGCTGGCTTACAACAACTTTCATGGCCAGTTCTCACCAAAAATAGGCAATCTCAGGTCCCTCTCCTTCCTTTCAATTACCAATAACTCTTTTACAAATATCAGTAATGCACTTCAGACGCTCAAGAGCTGCAAGAACCTCACCTCCCTGTTTATTGGTACAAACTTCAATGGTGAGACCATACCGCAGGATGAAACAATAGATGGCTTTGAGAATGTTCAGGTACTAACCATAGATGCCTGCCCATTGGTTGGGCAAATCCCTCTTTGGTTATCAAAGCTCAGCAAATTGGAGGTGTTGGATTTATCAAACAATGAACTCACTGGACCAATACCACCATGGATTAACAGGCTGCCCCTTCTCTTCTATCTAGACATATCAAATAACAGCCTTACAGGGGATATCCCAACTGCATTGATGAAGATGCCGATGCTACGTTCAGAGAAGAATGCTGACCAGTTGGACCCAAAGTTCCTCGAGTTGCCTGTATATTGGACACCATCACGTCAATACCGCCTGCTCAACGCTTTACCTAATGCTTTGTATCTAGGCAACAACAACTTCACAGGTGTGATTCCCCCTGAGATTGGTCAGTTGAAAATGCTCAATGGCCTCAATTTCAGCTCCAACAGCTTATCTGGAGAAATACCTCAACAGATCTGCAACCTCACAAGCTTGCAGCTTCTAGATTTGTCAAACAATCAGCTCACAGGTGCACTACCATCTGCATTGACCGATCTACACTTCCTTTCTACATTCAATGTTTCTAACAACGAATTAGAAGGGCCAATTCCATCTGGGGCACAGTTTGGAACATTTTCAAATTCTAGCTACAATGGAAATCCAAAGCTATGTGGCCCTATGCTCAGCACCCACTGCGACTCAGGAGAAGCACCTTCAGCCTCCATGAAACGGCGAAACAAGAAGGCAATTTTTGCACTAGCGTTAGGTGTGTTCTTTGGAGGGTTTGCCATCCTTTTCTTGCTGGGACGTCTTCTTATGTCCCTCAGAAGAACAAAGTCTGTCCATGGAAGCAAGGGCAATAACAATGAGGACATAGAAGCAACTTCATTCAACTCTGCTTCGGAGCACTTATGTGATATGATAAAGGGAAGCATTTTGGTGATGGTACCTCGAGGCAAGGAGGAAGCAAACAACCTCAAATTCAATGATATCATAAAGGCCACAAATAACTTTGACCAGCAGAACATTATCGGATGTGGAGGTAATGGTCTAGTCTACAAGGCTGAGCTACCCAATGGATCCAAGCTTGCCATCAAGAAGCTCAATGGTGAAATGTGTCTGATGGAAAGAGAATTCACTGCAGAGGTTGAAGCACTCTCCGTGGCACAACATGATAATCTTGTGCCTCTATGGGGTTACTGCATCCAGGGAAATTCAAGGCTCTTGATATATTCTTACATGGAGAATGGGAGCCTGGATGATTGGCTTCACAATAGGGACAATGCCAACTCATTTCTCGACTGGCCAACAAGGCTCAAGATTGCACAAGGAGCAAGCCGTGGCCTTTCTTATATCCATGAAATCTGCAAGCCTCACATTGTTCACCGTGACATCAAGTCCAGCAACATCCTTCTTGACAGAGAATTCAAAGCTTATGTTGCAGATTTTGGCCTCTCCAGATTGATCCTTCCCTATAATACACATGTCACAACTGAATTAGTTGGCACTCTGGGTTATATTCCTCCGGAGTATGGCCAGGCATGGGTGGCTACACTGAGAGGTGATATATACAGTTTTGGAGTGGTGTTGCTTGAACTGCTCACAGGGAAGAGGCCTGTCCAGGTCTTGTCCAAGTCGAAGGAACTCGTCCAATGGGTACGGGAAATGAGGTCCCAGGGAAAGGAGCTTGAGGTCTTGGATCAAGCACTCAGAGAGAGAGGACATGAAGAGCAAATGCTGAAGGTTCTTGAAATAGCTTG
The DNA here is from genome assembly GCA_036346275.1 of Otatea glauca. Lineage (NCBI taxonomy): Eukaryota > Viridiplantae > Streptophyta > Magnoliopsida > Poales > Poaceae > Otatea > Otatea glauca. The sequence continues at coordinate 62,068,980 of CM070721.1, forward strand.
CAAGTGTATCAACCATAATCCTTGCATGAGACCAACCATCCAAGAGGTGGTCTCCTGCCTGAACAATATAGATGTGAACCTGCAGGTGGAGATGTAGTTAAAGGAGAAAAGACCTATATACGGTAATCTTGTACTTCACCAGACTAGGTGTAACTTGAACAGAAAGAAGGTTTTCTAACAATCGCACTGTCGTGTGAGTAGTGTACATCTCTGAAAAGAAAAGGCTCACAGTTATGAGCCTCTGTATTCAATTTCCCCCTTTTTTTGTGTAAATATTGTACCTCCAAACTCAATTCCATGAGTATAGGCCTAAGAGCTGTTGTTTAATTCATCTTCGTTTATTGAGTTGTTCAGGATACTTCTAAAAACAATCCTGCAAAACATGGTGCAGACATGTGGATAATATAATTTCAGGAAACACAACAAATTTCTTTGATTGCTCGGAAAAAGGTACAAGACGCAGAACGTTCTTAGTTCAGCATTATAGCACTTAGTTGTTGCCACAGAATTGGTTTCATTTGGAAGCATCTCAATACTCAATAAAAAAGCTTTTCTCAGTACTATTTGGTTCAAATTGCTGTTGCCTCTCATGATTTTTAAGTTATTTCTGAGATCAAAATCACATACGTAGCTAGCTTCCTTTCAGCTAATTGTTACCACTGATAAGTGTCGGAGTGCCAGTGTGTCAGCTCGGTACAACCACAGAAGCGCAATGCGAGGGGTAATAAAAGCACGCATTTGATTCAAAGTAAAAGGAGATCAACCCACAGCAACAGGGCACAGGCAACGCATTCTAGCAAATCCAACGATTTTGCTAAATGCCATGAACAATGGCCTCCAAATCAAAGGCACGTGCCAATGGACAAGCAGCACCGAGAAAAAGAGCAGCACTAACCAAATCAAATGTCTGGGGCATCAAGTGGTTCTTACACTGACCTGCAGAGGTCGCGCTCTCGCGGCGGCTCGCCGGCGCCGATGGCCGTGCTGCGTCCGGCGCGAATCTGTGGCGGAACGGAAGCGGCTACTTCGCCTCGCCACGGCCGGCCGTCAGGGAGAGTGTGGTGGTTGCGGTGTGGGCCGTTTCTTTGCAGACCACTGCGCCGTTTGGTGCTCTTCCGGCTTGCCGTCGACCTCGGCCGGAGCGCTTGGGGGAGTACGCCCAGCCAACATGGACCGTCTGGCGCAGCCCACAGTTTCGAGTCCCAACATCGAAGCATGCCCTCAGCCCATCCGGCCGCCGGCCACGGTGGGAGCCTAACCGAGAAGTCGCTCCGGCCCGGCCTACCTGCTCATCCCGTGCACGGAGAGCGACACAGGGGATCGAATTGGCACAGCCCATGCTCATCCCGTGCACGGAGAGCGACACATGCGACTCAAGAATGGCGTTTCTTCGTTAACTCTATTTTTTTTTTCTACTAGAAAGAATGGCATTTTCCTTTATAACTAAAGTGTGAGTTATAGTCGATCTTACAAACAGAACTAGCTTGCTCTGTTCATTAAGTCCGTGTAGTGGAGGGCACTGAATCCTATTCAGGTCTCTTAGGTTATGTCTGTTCGGTATTTTTCACAAGCTTAAAAGCTAAAAAGTTAAATTCTAAACAAATGTTATCTTTTTAATTAGGCTTTTTCAAAAGCCACATGCCCCTGTATAACTAAAAACCAAAAATCACTTACTGAGAGTTGGTTTTAGACAAATACCACTAAAGTTTAGTTAAAATTAACCACTCTACCACGTATAAAAACGGACTGTTTTTAAGTTGTATAAGTCAAAAAGATGATTTTAAGTTACAAGTCAAAAAAATATAAATCTAAACAAACAAAGACTTGAGCACAATAGGAATGACATTGGTTAAAACATAGAGTAGAGCCAACCCTATGCTATACCGTTGGAATCACTTCCAATGGTACAGCATGTTTCACTATGTTTCAAGTATTTTATTAACATTTTGTACGTTTTATTAGGTTTCAAAAGAGTTCCAAACAGATTTTATAAATATTTCAGTATGTCTCAACAAATTTCAATGAGTTTCTAATATGAAACTACAAGTTCCGTCAAGTTTCAAACTTAAAACTTGATGAGAGGTGATTCCATGCTTTTCCTTTTGACAGTTGCACAAATATTAAAGCATGAATGAATGGTAGATGGTGATTACTTACCCCTTCACTTGCTTTAAGATTTGTGCAACCTGTATTGAAAGGGAAAGCATTGAAGCACTGCTCAAACTTGATTTTAACTGAGTTTCAAGAGGCTAATTTGAAAGTTTCACAAGTTCCAGGGAAAAACAAATAAAAAACAGTTTTATATGAGTTTCATGAGATTTGCCAGATATTCAAAAAATCAAGCGTGTTTCGCAGGGTTCGCATATCTGGATGAATCACTATGATAAAACTTATATGTGAAACTTAGCTTTGAAACATGGAATCTACTGAAACATAGTTGTACGAACTATAAATACCTGATGAAGCTGTAAACTTATACATGAAAATATGTGATGAAACCTCATGAAACGTTCGTGGAAAGTCATGGAACTTATTCGTGGAAAGTTATGATACTTGAACATATTGTAACTTATGAAACATCGTGAAACTTATTTCATAAAACCTTATTAAACTTATCTGTGAAACTTAGCCGTGAACTCATGAAGCCTTGGAAAACTTAAACATGAAACATACTGAAACTTAGTCGAAAAAACTATCAAATACCTGATGAAACTGTAAACTTAAACGTGAAAATATGTGATTAAACCTCATGAAACGTATTAACGAAACGTCGTAAAACTTAACATTGAATCTTCCTGGAAATTCATAAAATCAAATGAACTTAACGAAACATCAATCTAGCCTACAGAACGTACAGCCTCACCATCAAGAGGCCATGCTATTCGAACAACCATGGCAGGCTGTCCGAGATCAACAGCAATGAGTGCCCACACTTCCAGAAGCTCGACATGGAAATCGGCCTAGCCAACATCACCCGCGTAAGAACACTCACACAAAGCATAGTTTTGCCGCACCAAGTATGCACTTGGATATTCCACCCCACTACAATGTTGGATGATGTGTTCGCTTCTCCTTACGTACGTGCAGGGCCCGATGATGGCGCCGAGCTACAGCTCCTGCGCCACCAAGATCACCGTCGTCTTGGAGGGGAGCGGCTTCTTCGAGATGGCGTGCCCGCACGTGTCTGGTCGGTTGGAACACCGAGAGCGCGAGCGCGAGCACGACAGGAGAAGGGAGGAATGGGGCGGAGAGGAGGAAGAACATGAGGAGCAAGATGAAGAGGAGGAGAAGCACGGCAGGCAGAAGTCAAGAAGTTACGGGCACGTCACCGGGAACGACGAGAACCTCGCCATCCTCTTCTTCGCCGTCCACGCCAACCATGACGAGATGGTGTTCCTCACTGGTAGGAACAGCGTGCTGAAGCAGCTCAACAAGCTGGCCAAGGCGCTCGCGTTCGGCGCGCCAGGGAGGGAGGTGGACAGGATCATCGGCGCGCAGCCGAAGGCCGTGTTCCTGCGTGGGCCGAAGACTAGGAGTCGTGCGGACGATGTACCGTTTGGAAATCTACGAAACGGTATACTGTTTCTTAGTATTTCTGTGAAATGTAAGGTGTATAAATCTTTTCAAAACTGTATTGTAATCTAGCTCCAAGAAACTTAAAAAAACAATATTCTAGAATACGCTGGAATCAAACTCGGGCCAAATCCGGCTCGAGTTAGATCATGGGGTCGGCTCGGGGTTCATGTCTTGAGGCAGAATTTGAGTCTGAGTCGAGTTCACTAGGCTCGCCAGGTTCAGTTTATAAAATACAACTGATCCATACATAGCTGCGTCGCCCTGCCACATGTCTATATTGTGTTTTTGCTCATCGCAAATGGCTACTAATTTAGTTTGGACTCTACTGCTGATCGAACGTTCGATCCGTAAATGCATGCACAAGTTTACAAGTTGAAATTAGTTAGTACCATTATTTGCGTCTATGTTCTTGTTGCCAGATTGCACGTACATGCATGCCTATGTGCAAAGTAACATGTGCTGACGAGCATGCGCACAAAACAATTTTTACTATCAGTCGATCCAGGTTTCAAATTTCGCTTTTGAATCACGTGCAGAAATCTGAAATTTCAACGAGATTTCAAAAATCCGGACGAAATTCAAAAATTGAATTTGAAATCCGGTAAATTTTTAAAACCGGGAAAACCGAAATTTCGGTAGTTTTCAACCGGCTATGAAATGGTCTCTCTAGACTAGAAAAGGTAGAAAAATATGAAAAAATCATGAAAATATTTATCTACATTTTCTATCTGTGTGAATGCAAAATACTAAGTATTTGCACATAAAATTCCTATGTTAGGGTTTAGGCCGAAATACATCATGTAAGACTAAAATTCAAGCTAGGGTTTAGGTCGAAATCCAAGCTAGGGTTTAGGATTTAGCCCGAAATCTAATTTAGGGTTTAGGATTAGGGTTACATAATTTGTATATGTATTTTTTTTCAAATTTTTCACATATATTCCTCATAAAAGGCATTACAAATCTCCACACAAAAAATTAGTGTGAAATCCTGTCCAAAATGCCGAAATTTTGGCCGAAAACGCTGAGATTTCGTCGAAATCACTGTAGCAAAGCCTAATTATAAAACATTTCACCGGGATTTTGAATCTTAGCTCCAATCGAAATATGAGATTTCATGAAATTTTACCAAAATTTTGAACCCTGAGTCTATCACACGTTAAAAAGGTACCGTCAATACACTAAATTCAATATAAACTTTCATTCTTTTCGATCCAATGAATCAGATTAGCTAAAATTTATTTATACTTTCTTCAGCAACAGAGTAGTAGCAATATCCTCAACAGATTAATGGTTATGAGGTGCTTCCATACTTTTCTTTGTAACAGTTGCACAACTATTAAAGCATGAATGAAAGGTAGATGGTGATTACTTCTCCCTTCGCATGTTTTAAGATTTGTGTAACTTGTATTGAGAGAGAAAGTATAGAAGCACTCCTCTGATTGGTTAGATCTAATTTCTACTATTTATCATATGCTACTAGAATAATGCAAGGTAAAATTTGTTTGTTTTGATTCTGAACGAGTGCTCATTTGTGACTGTTCTGCAGTCTGCACAGGTCGCCGCTACCTGAATTTTTTTTTATTTAATATTTTTTTTTATTCTTTTTTTCAAAACTATGCGTCCGAAAAAAAAATGACAAAATGCCCCGTTGTTCGTGTATGGGCGATCGCCCATACACACGCGATAGCCTCTGCAGTTAGTGCCGTCCCCCTGCTAATGCCGCCGCTTGTGGGGCCCCATCGCCCCTGAGAAGGCGATCGCCTCTGAGGCGACAGCTCCTTTATCCCCGCCCACTCGGTTGTACAAGAGAGAAGAAGCGGAGCGAGCGCACCGCAGAGAAAAAAGAGAGGAGAAGAGAGGAGAAGAGGAAGAGAAGGAGAAGAAAAATTTAGGTAAATTTTTGAATTTTATTGTAGAGTTAGTTTATCAATTTTTGTAGAGGTAAATGTAGGAATTTTTGTTAGGTTATACAAGATTTAAAATTTAATGTAGCATTTAATATTTAGGAATTGTAGTATTTAGAAATTTTAGGATTATGTATTGTTTAGAAATTTAATATAGCAGTTAATATTCGAAATTTAATATAGTATGTAGTATTTACAAATTTAATTTAGTATCGTAAGTATGTGCAAATTTAATGTAGTATTCAAGATGTAGAAATTTAATATAGTAGAAATATTAGACAATATTTGAATTTAATTTAGTAGGGTTGTGTATTAGTAATTTTGTTATGCAAATAATGTATTAGGCAATATATATACAAATGTAATGTGGTATGAATTTAATTTAGTATGGTCGTGTATTACTAATTTTATTATGTTAGTAATGTATTAGGCAATATATACAAATGTAATGTAGTAGAAATTTAATATTAGACCGTATAGTAGGCTAGTCGAATCACTTATTCATAGTCGTATTTTGAAGATTGTATTTTAGAGTAATATTTTTCCGTCGGACGTTGCGACATGTCGGAGAAATTGTATTTCCAAATATTTTATGGAGATGGGGAGATAGCACGAGGCGGATGGGGTGGATCTATCATCATTTTCAAGAGTCGTGACGGGCATATGCGAGGCGAGCGATAGGACATCTGAGGGTTTGTTGGAGTGGATGTCTCGGATGTTCGGTTTGGATGCCCAGATTGTTCGGTTATGGTCGAGCGGTAGTGAGCCGAGCGCAAGACCGTTTTACGGAGAGTTGATTCTGTTAACTCGGCGTCCACATGGAGGAGTTATGTTGGTTTTGCCGTAGAGCGGGGTTGGCGCTCATGTTGTTGGCACAGTGCTACCCGGTAGCTCCATCGGTGTCGCAAGTTCGTGATGTCGGGTGGACATTACGGCGGAGGGACATCAAATGTAGAAGGATGCGAAGAGGAAGGCGGCGAGGAGCCCGGAGACGAGGAGCACGAGGCTAGCGGTGACGAAGGGACCGGGGCAGAGGAGACAGCGGTGGAGGCGCGAGGGGTGGCCGACGAGGGGGAGGAGGTGGAGGACATTGTTGACTTGATGGAAGAGGAGGACCGTGCGGATGAGGAAGTCCACGATGGTGAGCACTCCGACGAGGAGGACAACGCCTGGGTGCCTATCCTCGTGCGTGGACCAATTACAATTCAAGACCTAACAATGAATGAAGGGAACATTGATGCATGGGAGTATCGTGAGAACGAGGTGACGCAGGGGCCGTATATAAAGACAAGGAGGTGTGATGGATGCGGTGAAATCTTGGGCAATGTCTCTCCGGCGGCAATTCGGGGTTGTGAAGTCCAAGAAGAAGGACTACTGACGTGAAGTGCGTAGTTGATTCGTGCCCATGGCGGGTGCATGCATACCAGGAAGTGGGCGGACTCTCGGAAATGCTCCATAGTGATGGAGCATAATCTGCAATGGAAGAAGCGGGCGAGGACACCGCAATCTGTCGTCCACTTGGGTGGCAAATGTGTTTATGGTCGATCGTGGACAATCCCCATCTGCACCTCGATCTATTATCACGGCCGTGGAGGAGAGGTTTCAAGATACAAGATTAGCTACGCAAAGGCATGGAGAGCAAAAAGGACAGCTCTGGAAATACGGTTCGGGCGTCGACGAGGCTTCAGCGAGAATATTCCCACTTGCTCGGGGCAATCGCACAAAGGAACCCCAGTACATCCATCGACCTTGCGGAGTTCCTGCGGGTGGTGCGTGCACCGAAGTGGGTATTGCGGCGTGCATTCTTCGCCTGGCGCATGCATAAATGCGTTAAACCGCCGCCGGTCCTTTGCATGGATGGCACATTCCTCACGGGAAGTACAAGGGCGATTCTAATCTGCGATCGCGGTGGATGCCAACAACCGTGTTCTACCGGTTGCGTTGGCATTCGTGGAGGGGAAACACGGAGAGTGATCGGTTCCTTGAAAGAGTGAAGTCGGCGGTTGTTCTCGACAGTTCGATGTTTGTGTCATCCATGACCGACATGCGAGGCTGCTAAGGGCGATCGTGGATATGCAACAAGGGTCCGCCGTCGTGGGAGCGACAAAGTGGCGGATCCGAGGAGCGGTGGTGCATGAGGCACATGGGTGCCAATTTTTCCGTCGATTCAGAATAAGGAGCTTATGAACATGTTCAAGCGCTGTGCAAACAGAACCAACGGAGGAAGTTCGACGCTTTGGAAGGCGTTGGGCGAACTAACGAAGAAGCAATCAATGGATCCCGAGGTACCGCTAGTTCATCAAGGAACCCGATGGTGTACCATGAGCAAGGAGAGGACCCCACGCCTTGTAATGCGGCTGCGACAGACCCCCAAACCTCCGGCGTGGCCGGTACCAAAGATAAAGAGTTTCACCGATTGGATACGACATGAGCCTTTGGAGAAATGGTCCTTCGCGCGACGAGGCGGCTCGCGTTATGGGATCATGACAACGAACTGGCGGAGATTTACAATCGGTAATGAAAGGCACGGATGCCTTCCATCGGTGGGTATAGTTGAGGGTGTCTTATTAGGGACACGAGATATTTCATTGAGCGATACAAGACCTCCGCGGCATGTATGTCGGACAATCGATTGTCTTACTCAACTGTTGTGTCTACCTACATGTCCAAGAAAACAAGAAAGGCGCAGACACATCGGGTTACACCGAGAGTGGCGTGGAACGGAGATACCACGTGCGCTGCGGTGACCGAGGTCGCAGGGTGCCCACCGGAGAGGACTTCCCATCTGCATACTCCGAGCGGTGATTGCGAGTGCTCTGCCGAAACCACGCTGCTTGCACTTGCCGTGCTCGCGTCATTGCCGCGGCCGCGAGACGCATCAATCTGTCGTCCGTTCATCTCCCGTACTACTACAAGCGAGCGTTCTCAACACGTGGCATCATGAGGTGTACGGTGCCGAGTGGATGGATCGTTCACAACACCCCTCTCCGGACCATCGATGGGTGCGGACATCCGAATGTTGAAGATGAAGGTCGGGCGTCGAAGGACAAGGCGATTCGAACGATATGGGCGAGTCGAGGCGCGTCGCAACCGCGGATAATGTAACTTTGCATGTTGTTCCCATCTTGTATTATTCAATGGACCGTAAGTGTAATGTACGTTGTAATGTTCGATGTAATTTTCAATGTACTAGTAAGTTGTTGTTCGCATCATGTTATTCTCCGATGTCCCGATTAGTACCTACGAGGATAATGTAATTCTCGACGTTGTGTGCCTCGTCGAACATGTCTTTGTCTTCGTATGTTTGCAATCCGAGTTTTTTTGCTCTCCACACTTGGTTGTATTGTTTGTTGAGTATGGTACAATTCGTTATTTCGCATTTCATTTTGTGTGCACATGTAATTCCGATCATCTGTTGTATTTGCTTTGTAACGAGCCACGATGGCGCGACCTTGCCACGAGTGCCGGGCGTGACCATCGATCGACCCACCGGTCTAGGTACTCCGCAGAGGAGAACCGAGTGCTAGAACCACCGACCTCGAGTGCCCGGGAGCCGCCGCGATCGACCCACGCCGGGTTCCACGATAAGTCGCGAACGCTTGCACTCTTTACGCATACACATACTTACCGTGAATGCAATTCTAACTACATGCGAGTTGCGGCGGTGGCTTACTTCCTCTTTGTAGGATGGTGGAGATGGTGATCGCCCGTTAGAGGGCAAGGAGGTGCCGCGGTTCGGTACGACCGGTCCTCGCCGCCACACTCGTGGACCGGTGGAGACCGGAGACGCACACGTTCCACCTTCCGTGCGGAGAGATGGCTCCGACAGCTGCGGGGCGTGTCGTACCTCTTAGGCCTCCCTTGTGCGGGCCCAGCGATGCGTGCGCGCGACGACGCCTCCACGTGTACGCCGAGTTGTCCGCGTTTCGTCGAGTGCACGGCACCCCGGCAACCCCTACCAAATTTCTTAGGGAGGCCGGCGCCACGGACCGACGAAGGCGTGGGCGCCGATTCACGGTGAGTACCTCTTTCTTTGAGAATTAAAATAGAAGCGCCAAGTTCGCGATAATGTTTGTTGCGAACGCCGCAGGTGACCTTCTCCACCGCAGACGCGGAGGAGGCGGACGTGGCCCGCCACTTGGAGGCATACCTCCTGTTGTTGCTCGGTTGGGTGATGTTCCGTCCTCCCACGGAACACGGTGGACCGTCACACCGATCGAGTCGCCCGAAAGACATCGCCGACACCCGGTGGATGAGGTAACACACTCGGTTCCAATCTCGTCTCAACGCGAGCACGTCTAACTCCCCCTTGTAAACAGTGATGCACGGTGGTCGTGGGCCTCGGTGTGCTTGCGGCGACGTCAGAGGTCCGCGGCGACGCCGTCTCTCGGCGAGCACGACGCGACGATGTCGGTTGCGTCCTACTCCTCCGCTTGTGGTCTTGGGAGCGCTTCTCCGTCGGCAGGCTGTTGTTGACACGACACCGCACTCGAGGAGCTTTACGGAGACGACCGGTGGATCGCCCACCATGGGCCACTCTGGTCCGACGGCAGTGCGCTCCTCGTATCTTTTCCCCACTAACGCACTTGAATAACCTTCGCCATTTCTTATTTCCTCGCGGCGGAGGTTCGCGCACCTACTGGTGAGGAGGTCCTATCGAGTTCGTTCGGGAGTTCGACCGCCTCCACGACGAGGACGACGGCGGTGGGCGCCATACACCGCGACGACGTCCACGCCCGAGCACCTCACGGGTCTCCGTGCTTTGCACGCGAGATGAGGCCTTTGGCTCACCCGTAAGGTGCTCGTCTTTGACCTTTGTGTCGAGGAGTACTCCCGCGCCGAGTCTTTGCGGCGATTCGGCTGTTCGATCCTTTCCTTTGCCGCCTCGTCACGTTGTCGCACGTGGCGCTCACAGTACTTGCCCGATCCTACTACTCCGCATCTTTGCGAAATTAATGTCTTTGCGTACTTCTTGCTTTTGCATTGCAGATGACCGGATGGGTGCTACGGTGGGCTCTCGATTCGCGACCGTATGCGACCATGGGCCTGCGATGGGGCGCCGCGCTCGACGAGAGGTCACCGAGACCGGCCGACGACCATGACATGTACGATCGGTACATGGAGTGGTTCGCCCAGCGCACTCGCCTCAGGGTGGGGTACACACCAGCACCGTACGTCGCACGGCAGGCATCGGTAGCGGACACGTACCCTTCACAGATGTCCCAGAGGACAACGCCTCGGTAAGTGTCACAATCGAACCTACATGGGCACGTCTTTTCATGTAACTTACGTAATGCCAACTCGACGTTACATGCGGACTCACTCTTGGCGGAGATTGAGGTGGAGGTCAGTGTCCATGTTGACGCGCCTAGAGGGGGCATACAGTGACCACCGCCGAGTCCGAGACGGCTTGGGGTCGGGTCCTCGCTACGGTGAGGCGGTTGGCTCGCTTAGCCACCGCCGAGGCGCGAGACGTCGGCGGACGCAAAGACACCACGCCACTTCGCCCCAAAGACTCGCCTACCCACCCGGTGCCCGTCACGCCCCACGCACCGCAGGGGGACAGTGGTCGACGAGGCTCCTTCCGCGCCCTCGCCCTACCCGTCGGTTCCTCGCTACGCTCCCACGCAGCAGCGAGTGGGGACAAGTGGTGGGAGGCTCCTTCGCGTCTCGCCCTACCCCGTCGGTTCCTCGCTACGTTCCCGCGCGGCGAAGTGGGGCGGCTGGCTGCGGAGGCTCCTCCTCGTCCGCGCCCAGCGAGACCCGTGGTGGTTTCGACGAGCCTTCGACGACGAGTTCGACACGGAGGAGTACCTTCGACCGACTACCTCGACCCTCTCGGCTCTCGGGTGCGCCGCCACAGACTTGGCCTCGCCGCGCGACTACTCTACGCTGCGCGCGCAGGCGGCCTAGGAGGGACGTCCGTCCGCGTCGCCACTCACCTACCCCACGGGCCGATTAGGAAGCGTGGCGTGATTGACTTGTTGTACGGATGTATTTTTTAATGGCTTTACGTTCAAGAAGACATTGTATAACTCCCGAGTTAGTAACATGACAGCGTTATCACTATAAATTGTTCAAATCATTTATGCATTGCTTGCCTATGCCACACGACGTGACAACACACCAACGTTTGGTGCACCTATCGCCTCTAGTAGGGCGATCGCCTAATGTGAGGCGATCGCCCTTACATGGGGCAATCGCCCAAATATGAGGCGATCGCCCCATACCCGGCGATATCGCCCTTTATAACATTCGTTCTCAAGCGGTCTCGCAAAGAACAGCGGGAGAAAGAATAGAGGGTGAGCATCAATCGAAAATGCCGAGGCGTGCAAGTGCAAAGGGTAAGGGAAGGCAAAGGAAGAAGCGAGTGCATGCCCGCGAATTTAGCGTACCAAGATCTCTTCCTACCTCGTGGAGTCAGGCGCCCATGTGTATGTGCGGAGATCTTTGCGGGCTTGTCCGCTCTTGGGAAATTTCAACTTGGAAGAGGAGGTATTGGAAGTGCCGCACTTCGCCTTCGATCCGCGGGAGAAGAGCTCAAGGATCGCCGCATGGTAACAATCGTGCGGGGTTACATAATATTTGTGAATGAAACTTTGCTAATTTACGTTTCATGCGGTCACCTCCGCCATCTTGTGAATTTGAGCGATGGTTTGATACGGAGATCAACCCCGAGGACCAACGGCTTCTTGACCAAGCCAACCGGCAGGATGAGTTCACGCGCGGTTTCAAGAACAGCGCGATGCCGCACGCGAGGAGGCATGTAGGAAGGAAGCGGAGGAGAAGGAGGCGAGAGAGAGAGAAACGAGAGAGGCGCGACGTGCGGAGAAGCCCACCGGAGGCATGGGCGAATGGGAAGTGGCCTCAAGCACTCAATAGACGTCTGTGTTAACTTTGGTTTTCCTTGTTCGTGGTACTCCTTTTAGTTTTAAGTCGTAATAAACAATCGGCCCAACCTTCAAGAGTATGCTCACCGTCCGGAGGGCTAGTATGTGTCCTCTTGCTCCAGTGTCCCAAATGATGTTATTTTTCTCCATCGAGATAGGTTATAGCATTTTCGGTTCGTCATATCGATTTCATCGAGTTTTACCATCGTTTGCGAAAGATACGGCAATTTTCATGTTTTACTGGGTGCATGTTCTGGACAACAATAAAATAGTGCGACCTAAAGTGACATCTAAATATTTTTACATAATTGTGACCTATGCAAGCCCAAGAATGCAACAAAGCTGGTTCTCACAAGTTTTGAGGTCGTTCGATATTATTCTAACTGCTTGAACAATGATTGTTATAAAGGGTTTAAACTAGCCATCTTTTATTCAAAATGCAATCATATTTAGATATTTTTGCAAAATGAAGTGCATAAGGTTGTAGTAACTTATTCTATTTATTTCATGAATTATGGATCAACACACATTATAATTCCTTCACAATCCACAGCTAGAGCCTAGCATTCGAACTCAAATAAAAAAATTCTGCAAACAACACATGGATTTTTATTTTACACTCTAATTCTTCATTCCAAAATTTAAATTTAGAAACAAGTTTCATTTAATTTGGACACTCCTAACAAAAGTTACGGGTTTATATTAAAAGCATATAGTAATTACAAAACAAAACTAAAAAAAACTGCATGGCGGTCCCGTCGCCAGAGAGCGTCGCCTCTACAGAGGCGATGGGGGCCCCACAAGCGGCCGCTAACGGCGTTAACGGTGGCAGGGCTATCGCCTGTGTATAAAGCGATCGCCCATACACGGGCGACGGGGGGCATTTTTGTCATTTTTTCATTCGGACGCATAGTTTTGAAAAAAAGAATAAAAATAAATATTAAATAAAAAAAAATTCGCCGCTACCTAGCCAGGAAGCCCAGCACGACGAGTGAGAAGTAATCAGTCCAGTCCGGCCCAGCCTACCTAGCTTGCTGCCGCCCAAACGAGAGGGAGTTACGCTTGGCGCCTGATCTTATGCACTTTGAGTATTGATTTTTTTTGCCTGAAAATAAGTATTAAGTTTTGATTTGTTCCGAGTTTTAAGCATGTAATTCCAGAACTGAACTCTTCGCCATGCCTATGCCTTCACATTTCTGCACGTGTAAAACAGAGTCTAACTGTGCTCCCAAGTGCAAGCACGCTGCAGGCGTTCGTTCTTAAGTAGCAATACTCCAAACTAAATTAAATCGTTCATGGTGGTCGTTGAGTGTTTCTTTTCAAGAAGAGGCGCATACTGCAGGCTGCTCTGTGCGAATAGCAGTAGTATACAATGCACTGAGATTAACCACGCCCTGTCAGTGAAAGAAACAGCTGTCTACATATTCGTTCCTTGGATTCCAGAGTTCTCAGTTATTAAATCACTCCTTGCTTCAGCTTCGATCTCAGTCCATGGCTCCATGCATGACCCTCCATGGAGATCTGTGCGCGCAGACAAACCACCAGGCATCATATGCAGTACAGTAGTAGTACTACATAAATCAATTAGGAGCAGTGCTTCAATGCTTTCCCTCCTAATACAAGTTGCACAAATCTTGAAGTAAGCAAAAGGGTAAGTAATCTCCATCTACCTTTCATTCATGCTTTAATATTTGTGCAACTGTAAAAAAGAAAAGCATTGAAGCACCTCTCATCAATTAGACACCTCGTTATGCCTAACAGTAGTAGAGCGTTGGATATCATCCCTATCCGCTCTGCAGATCAGGGTAGAGAAAGAAGAACAGTGCTTCAATGTTTTCTCTTCATATAATTACATAAATTTTAAAGCATAATTACTATCTACTCTTCATTTATACTATAATATTTATACCACCGTCGAAAAGAAAAATACGAAAACACCGCTCAAGAAAAAACCTAATCTTTCCTTTTGAACCATACATGCATGATCGGTTCCTGCACACTGCACCTCTCCTGGAACAGTAGCACATACTACATGCAGTTAAACAAATTAACATAACCAAGCATCAGATTACTGTCAATCCATCACCAATTGGGGATTAATTAACCAGCCGGTAAATCTGTCGGTGTCATAGCTATTAGCTACTAGCTAGCATATGCACACCGATCTCGTAAGCGGCCGGCTGTGCAAAAAGTTAGCCTTTTCGTCCGCAAAATTGTACGCACGTACTCGCTGTACTGTAGGCAAAGCGATGAGTCCCAAGGGCACGTGGCGATGGCACGCCGCCGTACCGATCGTTGCGAGGAAAAAGCTTCACGTTCCGGCCATGGCCGATGGCTCATCTGCACTATGTCGTTTGGTTATTTTAACACGCGCGCGGCGCCTTCCCTAACAGCTGTGGTTGCTTGATCCGGTCGTCGATCATCATGCTAGCTTTTTGGCTGTTTCACCGTGCAATCTTGCCCACGGATACAGATGCTCTCGTCTCATACTCTCATCCATTGCCGCGTTAAGTGCTGCACAATGTAAAGCTAGCTGTAGTAGACTGTAAAGTAGTTACAGTCTGTGAGTCCAGAGGATGTTGCTGTCCCTGCAGATCGAGCAAACTGCGTCACTATGTAGTCATCATCGTCATCACCAGTTCAGATTAAAAATTCACCAACCTTTCAGAAGAAAATGGAGCAAGTCCATCGAGATTGCCATCCTTCCTTCCTAGGATCCATTTCGTCTGTGGGACTCCAATCCCTATGCTAATGCACTGACTCTGACTCACCGTGCCTGCATGGCATGGCACTCTTCGTCATTGTTCAGAGTTTCAGACAGGTTAAATTTTTAACAGTCTGTGGGCAGCAACTTGCACCCGACGAATATGGCGCTGCAGTTAGCCTGCCCTAATTATCCTCCTCCCATCCTACCCTGCAGTTCGTTGGCGTGACCGGAGGATCCTCCCAGATCGCTTCCTTGCTTGTTTATGCAGACGGCAGTGTGACACGCCCAGGAACACGTTGCTTCAGCATAGTTTTATAACTGCTGTTCCAAATCGTCTTAAGAGTCAAAAGCTAAGCTCGATTGCAGTGCAAATCAGGTAAGTTTTTTTTTCCAATGTTCATAACGGCCTGCCCTTCAATATCTGAAATTCCAAAGCATGTCGGTTCATTCAGATGAACTGGATGCAGTTTGAAGTTTGAGCTGCAGGTCTGCAAAGCCATGTATAAAATTCTTGATGCTGTTGTAAATCTTCTGATCTGAATATTACCTCATACACAAAGGTATACGCGCAACAGTAATTAAAAAAGAGAGGTGCTTTCATGCTTTTCTTTTTAATAGTTGCATAAATATTAAAGCATAAATGAATGGTAGATAGTGATTGCTTATCCTTTTGTTTACTTTAAGATTTGTATAACTTATATTGAGAATGAAAGTATTGAAGAACTGCTCTTGAAAAAACATTGCTGTTTGCAATAAAAAAAAGTATTATGAGCTGCAAACTGAAACTTCTATCTTAGAGATTCTTGGTTACTTCTCCATACATCACGAAGACGCAATGAACAATTAGGAAATTAAACATGACGCACCAAGTTTATGTGGACAGGAAGCAGAAACTTCTATCGGTAAAAGTAAAATAAGAGCAATGATATCTTCCACATCACGTGCCTCCATCACGTGATCCCGGCAAAAGGAAGATGATTAGCAGTTAAAAACTGGGTAATTTAGTCCTTGGAACCAACCAGTCCTAGTCTTAGACCAAAGCCAAAGGTGTCTATCAGGACAGTCAAAGCTGCAGCACATGACGCCCTGACTAAGCCCAGTGGGAAGCAGATAATTAACTATTTAGCACATGAATTCCCACTGGATTGATTGACGCTCCGGTTAATATCTTGGTTAGTTACAGGGCATAGCGGGTTCAGAGTAGCATCCGAATCCGTTTACCTCTTGAAAATTGGTGCACTAGCAGGCAAAAATTATATTTGCCAAATTCTCATGAGCTGTTCCTAGCTCATGCACATTCTTTCACACTGACTTCTTACATCGCTTTAAGATCATTTCCAATTGGCGATATAGATCTCATATATGAATTTGAATTTTGAAAGCTACGCGTTGCATGCGATTCGGGCTCGAATCCGGTCAAGATCCGACTCGCTTATATTAGGACCGCCGCTCGCTAGTTGCTATACTAGTTGCTACTGATCATAGTGATTTAACTAGTATCCGCTACTGAAATAAAACCCCCACAAAGACCACGTTAACTCCTACCATCTCTCCTCGATCCTTGCTCTAATCCACACCTCACCCACTACGGCCTCGCTCGCACACTGTCCCAAGCGAAACACACAGGGAATATTGCAGGATGAGTTCTTCCAGGGTTTCTCGAGCGGCGTTGCTGCTTCTGCTGCTGCTTTGCTTGAGCTCGTCGTCTTTAGCAGCGTGCATTGCTGTTGCTGGCAATGCGGGTGGGCACAGGGCTCGACGGCTGCTGGTGTCGCCGCCGTCGACGAGCCGGCAGAAGGCCGAGCAGCAGCAGATGCCGGTCGGCCGCGAGAAGAAGCCCTTCGCGCAGGCCGCCGCGAGCTTCGGCCGGAAGGTGCCCAGATCCGGCTGGAATCCCATCCAGAACAGATAAAGGTACACGCACTGCTGTTTCTGTTCGTCAGTGTGTGATCTAAATTGGCTTAGTTTCAGAAACAAAATTGCAGCATCTCTGTCTATCTCTTTAGAGATAATTTGGCCCATTTTTTGGTATGATTCGTAGGTTTATTCGCTAAACTGGAAGTCGGAACATTGGCTGATTTCTGCTTGGTGTTCTTGTTCCAGGGAACGGACTATAATTAATGTCACCGAGCCTAAGCATCGTATGGTGAGGACTGAGGGTACACATGAGAAGGAAATCACGCACATCGACCTTAGATCGTTGCATCTGCGTTTACTGCTACCTTTTCAATTTTGTAGTGCTAGTTAGTTTTCATTTCTTCTTCTTCTCTTTTTTAATAGATGTTTTCCACTTCAAGTTAAATTAGCTAGCTAGCCGGATGGGAGTAACAGCTGGTTTATGACAGGCTCTTTTCCCTTGATGTTCTTACTTGTTTTTAGCTGTTCTTTTATTGGATTAGCAGCTGTAATATAAGTTGGTGGTACATGGAAGAAACTAGTGCTGTTCTTTTGCTATTCGGTTACTTGTGATCGAGCATCCAACATGCAATTGTACATTCTGTCAATACTAGAAGCCATGAGCATCTGAAAATATCTTAAGTATGTGTGCAACCAAGATCTGTCCTACACTCCTACTGCACTAACATGTAAGGAAACAAATTCCAGTGCAGAATATTACAAGTGAAAAAAACTAGATGAAAATAGCAGCTTTGGACACCAAAAGGTAGCAGTACGAGCCTGGGCCCAGATAAAAGCAACTGAAAATGTGTACAAGCTGCAAAGCACACAAAAAGGCCTAGCCCAACCCAAATAGAGATGGGTCGGCTTTTCCCCGTTGTGAATTCTCACAGCTTTCTCTTTTGTCTGTTCGAAGACACGCAGAAGAGTTGGCTCTCAAAAGTTGGATTCGTTTCACAACTCAGCTGCACTCTGTTCACGTATGAGTACAATCTGAAACCAAGATGCTTAACCAACTGATTGCTTCATCAACACACACTTCGTCGATTCCTGTGGCAAAACTAATACGGACCATCTTCTGCATCTTTTGTAGACTTACAAAGTTACAGTGATATATGGACTATGGACATTGACAGATTGTACAGAGTACACCAATTAAGGGCCTATATGGAGGGGATTTGGATCTAAATCCTTGGGAACTAATTCAAATTTGATTTGTTTGAACTAAATCCTAAAGCAGTCCCCCTCCAAACACCCCCATAAGAAGTAAGAAGCTCTGTCTGAGTGTTACCCATCTTTTCGGTGCAGCAAAAGACTGAGGGCTCCTTTGGAACGCGGGAATTTCGTAGAAGATAGCTCAGTTTCTGCAAGAATCGGGAAAAGCTCCCGCGCTCCAAATGAGGCTCGAGACTTTCCGTGATAAGATGTCCCTCGTTTGTCTCAAGAACATCACCACTTCACCTCGTCACTTCCCATTTGATTGCCCCAAAACTCTCAAGATTGCACAGTCTTCAGACCATGTAATGCAGAGCTCTCCGTTTCTCAGAACAGACTCACACGTCAACTGGTCCGTTTGGCCATCGGCATCTGAGGTCTCCACCCTCCGATCTGCCGATGGTGTCCACGTTCTCGAGCCAGCTTACCACCTCCTGTATCGCCGGCCGGCTGAACGGCGTCGAGTCGACGCACAGGCAGGCAAGGTCGAGCACGTACAGCATCTGCTCCTCGTCGCCCCTGCCCTTCAGCCGCGGGTCCAGCACCTCGACGCGCTTCCCGACCGACCTCATCTGCGCCACCCACCCGACGAGCACCCTCTGCGTCCGCTGCCCCCCGTGCTGCGACACCACCTCGACGGGCCGCCTCCCGGTGAGCAGTTCCAGTAGGACGACCCCGAAGCTGTACACGTCGCCCCGCAGCGTCGCCGCCCACGCCTGCCCGTACTCCGGTGGGATGTACCCCGGGGTGCCGACCAGCTCCGTCGTGACGTGCGTCCGGTCGGGGAGGATGAGCCTGGCCAGGCCGAAGTCCGCGACGCGGGCCTCGCGCGCCTCGTCGAGGAGGATGTTGCTCGACTTGATGTCCCGGTGCACGATCTGGGGCTTGCAGTGCTCGTGGATGTGGAGCACGCCGCGGCTCGCGCCGCGCGCAATGCTGAGCCGCGCGCGCCAGTCCAGCTGGGTCGCGCCGGAGGCGGCGTCCGGCGGCCGCTCGTGCAGCCAGTCGTGGAGGCTGCCGTTCGCCATGTATGGGTAGAGCAGCAGCCGGAGCCTCCCGCGGATGCAGAAGCCCTGGAGCGGGACGAGGTTCTCGTGGCGCGTGGCGGACAGGGCCTCCACCTCCGCCCGGAACTCCCGCTCCACCAGGCACATGTCGCCGTTGAGCTTTTTTACGGCCAGCTTCGTGCCGTCCTCCAGCTCGGCGAGGAACACCAGGCCGTAGCCCCCCGACCCGATGATGCTCGCTGGGCTGAAGTTGTTGGTCGCGTTCAGGATGTCCACGAACGTGACGCTCTTCGTCGCGTCGCCGCCGGTCTCCGACATGAACAAGATCGTGTCCTTGGAGTCGTCGCCGTACAACTCCGACATGGAGTCGAACAGGGACGCCTCCGCGCCTTTCCAGCCGTCACTGACCGATCCATTCGACATGACTCTTCTGATGGCGATCACGACGCATCCGAGCAAGACGACGAGGGCAACCACCCCAAAGCAAACTCCAAGAACGATGGCAATGAGGACCCTTTTGCCGACGAGCTTGGACGACGGATCGCCTGCCGCGTGGTTTTTGCCACAGAGGACTGAGATCGCCGGGCCGCACAGCTTCGGATTTGCCGCGAAGCTCCACGGCGGGAACGCGTTGAACTGCCCGCCCGTCGGGATCGGCCCCTCGAGGTCGTTGTACGCGACTCTGAAGACGGCCAAGAAGTGGAGATTATTGAGCGCAGGTGGGATCGTCCCCGTCAGACGGTTCCGGCTCAGGTCAAGAATCTGCAGCTTCGTGAGGCCGCTGAGCTCCGGCGGAATGCCGCCGGAGAGGTTGTTGTGGCCGACGTCAAGCACTCGGAGCGTCTTCAGCTGCCCAACCTCCCGTGGGATCATTCCAGTAATGCCGTTGTCGCTGAGGTTCAGCGTCGCGGCGACGCCGGACATCTGGTAGTACCCGCGGCCCTGCCGGCTCGCCGCTGCGTTGTTTGGCGTCAGGGTGAACATGAGCAGCAGATGGCCTGGATTGAACTCCGACATGGCCTGCTCGGACGTCAGCAGCCGCAGCTCCATCAGCGATGGCGGTATCTCCCCGGACAGGTGGTTGTCGGACAAGTCCAGGTAATACAGCTTATTCATGCCGCCTATCCAACTCGGGATCGGGCCGGTAAGGTGGTTCCCGGCGAGGTCCAAGATGTTGAGGTCCTGCAGCTTCGACAGCCACGACGGCATCTGTCCCGTCAGCTCGCAGTTCTCCATCACCAGCACCCGGACGCTCCTGATGTGGTTGCCGACCCAGTCGGCGTCCGGAAGGGCCTCACCGTAGAAGTTGTACGACACGAGCAGAGCGGTGAGGTTCCTGCAGCCCTGGAGGTTCCAGAACATGCCGCTGATGTTGGTGAAGGAGTTCACGGTCAGCGACAGGAACTGCAGATTTTGCAAGTTGCCGATCTCCGGCGCTATCTGTCCTCTGATCTTGTTGTTGCTGACGCGCAGCGCTGTTATCGACGTGCAGGAGTAGATGCTCTGCGGCATGGTGCCAGTGAAGTTGTTGGCTGCCACGTCAAAGATGGTGAGGTTGGCGAGGCCGGAGAAGTCAAAAGCCGCGAGGTCCCCGACGAAGCTGTTCGACCGGAGGTCGAGGCAGCGGAGGCCTGTCCAGTTGCTGAGCGCCGGCGGGAGGGTCCCGGTCAGGTCGTTGTGGCCGAGCCCGAGCTCCTCCAGCTTCGGGAGCTGGCCGATGGAATCCGGTAACTCCCCGGTGAGCACATTGTAGCTGAGATCGAGCGTGACAAGATTGGTCAGCTTAGCGATGCGCTCGGGATCTAGCCTTCCTTCTATCTGGTTCGACGGAAGCAGCAGCTGTTGCAGCGTCTTCACGTCGAAGAGATCGTCGGGGAGTTCGCCGGTGAGGCTGTTGTGGCCAGCGATGAGGATCCGCAACTGCGAGCAGTTGCCGAACCCCGGAGAGACGCTCCCGTCGAACTCGTTCACCGAGAGGTCAAGAACCGCGAGCGCCGGGCAGCTCGCGCAGAAGGACGGGATCAAGCCGTCGAAGCTGTTGTTGCTAGCATTGAGCGACACGAGGCTTGGCGTGTGCTCCCATATCACGGACGGGAACTGCCCCACCAAGAGGTTGCTGGAGACGTCGAGCACTTGCAGCGAGAGGACGCCGCGGCCAATGGCAGGCGGCGGCACGTCCGGGAGCGCGCCGGATAGGCTGTTGTAGCTGACGTCGACGACGGCGGCATTGGGCAACGAGAACAACGCCACGGGGAACGGTCCGGCCAGGCCGTTGCCGGTGAGGTTGAGGTGCGTGAGCGCGGTGAGGTTGGCGATCGACGGAGAGATCTTCCCGCCGAGCCCGCGTCCCGGCAGCCAGACGCCGGTGACCGCACCATCCCCGTCACAGCTCACCCCGTCCCACGCGCAGCAGTCCGGCCAACCCTGCCACGAGGCGACGATGCCGTCGTCCGGCCGCGGCGAGAGGTCGGCGAGGAAGGACAGCAACGCCTGCCTCTCCTCCTCCACGCACGCTCCGGCGCGGCCGCAGCAAAGCGAGACCAACAAGATCAGCACTACAACTCCCGAAATGACGGCTCGGCAGTTCAGTTGCATCGATCGTTGCAAGATCGCTACTACGAACATGATGCGCAGCTCCAGGTGCAACGCATTGACATTGCTGGGCGCGAGCTAATTGGCCTAATCAGCAGTTTCTTTTAGGTTGGTCCAGTGGAGGAAGGAGAAGAAGCATATCAAACTATCAACTTGTTCGTTTTTGTGTAGGCTATCCAATGCTTAACTGGATTTATTTTTAGATCAAGCTTAAACTGGATACTGAAATGCAAGTCAACTGCAGGCGGGCGTAGTGCTTTGCAAGTCATGCGCTAGGGGGCAGGTTTGACTATTGGAATTGGGCTTTTCATGCCGTGCCTGATTGGGTGCGGAAAGGGCAGTTCATTAGTCCAAGACCCAAGTTGCATTTTGTTTAGCGCGAGTACGTACGTTATGGTTAGTCACTCAGATGACGAGATATGAAAGCTCGAGTTCGTCGATGCCACATTGCCTGCGTGTCGGTATGAGAAAGACTAGCCATGGTTACGCGCTACGCTGCGTCGCGCAGAATTTGAAAAATTTGGTCGCGCGACGCTACGACGCCCGAAATTTGGTTGCATAATTTCGATATTTTTTTTAAAAAAAAATGGGTCGCTAGGAACCTTCAACGAATCTGTGGACCGCTATAAATCATCAACGAATCTGTGTTTTTTTTTAGAAAACCGCGGAGTCTTTTTTTTAAAAAAAATGGGTCGCTAGGATCATTCGGCGAATCTGTGGAACGCTATAAACCGTCAGCAAATCTACGGGTTTTTTTTCCAGAGGATCTAAATGTAAACCGTGAAGGATCTAAACGTAATTTCAATTTTTTCGAGTCTATTTTGTTAAAAAACCGACAAAAGGACCAGAACGTAATTCCAAATTTTCCAAAAGATTTTCCCGTGGAGACACTGACGTGGCGTCCCTCACCGCCGACATTCCTCGCCGCTATAAAGATATACATTATTGGATTGTTTTTTAAGAATGCACTTTTTCTGCAAGTGCGTGTGACTACATATCTCGTCTGGACCCTTGAGTCGTGCTTGGAGATCCGTGTCTCTCCCCGTTCTCTGTCTCCTCTACATGCGTCTTCCTTCACACTTCACCACCTCTTTTTCTCCTTCACTCTCTCTCATTGTTTGTGTCGGTTTACTGTGCTACCGCCTTTGGCCACGAACCGCGCCGTCTTCAGCGCGCTGAGAGCTCGTCGCCGCCTTGCTCAGAGGGCATGTACAATAAGGTCATCTCAGCTTACTTTTAGCATGTCTATATCAGCTTTGTCCTATATAGAAGAGTGAGAAAAGATGAAAGAGAAGAGAGCTGACTTTTATTTAGTAGTAAGCATTGCACGGGAGCATAGGTAGATTAGTTATGTACAAGAGAGAAAAGATAATTAATACCTTAGCTCCTCCTACAGCACCTTGCATGCGGCCTCACCTTCTACTCCGCCAATCGCAAGCGTGCCTCAAATTCGAGAGAGGAGATACGAGGCATGAATCTTGAAGCATATGGATGCCTTTAATTATGCTTGTAGCTACAAGCACTTGTAGATATGTATTTTTGGGTTTTTTTACATATATTTTAATTTTTATTGCACGGGAAGTCATCACAAAATACGTATACTCTCATTAAATTTAAAGGATGAATTTTGTTATTGGAAGTTTTCAGCGGTTAGAATTGACGTATTTTTATGTCATAGATTTTTAAGGGTTCAACGGTGGGTTTCGCCCATGTCGGCACACGGTCTGTCGTTTATCCTTCGCCCTGTGATTTTACCGTGCACTCAATCCACCGCACCGGTCACAAATCGCACGGCCTGATTACTTTTGGTCCCACTCACAAGACACAACGAACCCCCATCCGAACGGAATCCCCCGTGGGCCGCCGAAGTTCGCATGGGTCGCAAGCGCGCGGCCCCGGGGACGGAGACGCACGGCGCTGCCGCGAAGTGAAGCGCCGCCCTTCCCCCCACGAGGCCCGCGCGTGCATGCAGGCGTTCGCGACTCCGGCGGCCGACGGGGGCAGCGTGTACGGCAAGTGGCTTCGTGGTGGTAATGCAAAACGCTCCGATCCTGAAACGTAAGCCTTCGAGTTTAAATTTTTCTGATTCCGAGCACGCAATCCTCGTTTGTTTTAGAAGGCGAATGGTGTGCCACATTTCCCCCAAAAATTTCCCCTTTTTCTCTGTGGTTTTCTGGGGAAAGCGTGGAAAGCTCAATGACTAGATCTAGAAGATTTGTTGAAACAAGAAAACTAGAAGATTTAACATTTAACTGCTTCAGAATAATCAAATCTTTAGAGTTACCGTGTTACATGTACTGGATATATATACTAGTAGAACTAGGTTTACTGCAGTAGCCCCTCGTAAAAGAGGGGGAAAAACTCCGACTTTACTACAATAGCACCTAGTTCCGGGAAATTGGTTACACCGTTATATATACAGAGTTGATTCCTTTATTACACCTTAAACATCTAATTTCATCCTATTTCTGGTTATCAGAGCAAAATTGGCAACAAATGTGTGCATATTCGCGACAAAGTTTACGAAGGCACATATGTGGAAATCAGGTTCACATGAATGAAAGTACAAGATAGGGCAAAAAATCACAACGTGTAAAGCATCAGATCTTCAGTGCCGCCGCTGGAGGGGAACTAGGTTTTCAGTGTGATCATCATATACCAACCGTGCAATCAGGAAGCATGCAAGCAGTGCAAGAGCGATAAGTCCTCCAAAGATGATTCCAAAGATCAGTGCAAGACGCGAGTTGTGCCACCGTGAGGTGGAAGTTTGATCTATTGAATCGGAGCTGCAGTGGATGTTGAGCATAGGGCCACATAGCTTTGGATTTCCATTATAGCTAGAATTTGAAAATGTTCCAAACTGTGCCCTAGTTGGAATTGGCCCTTCTAGTTCGTTGTTAGAAACATTGAATGTAGAAAGGAAGTGTAGATCAGTCATTGCAGATGATAGTGCACCTGTGAGCTGATTGTTTGACAAATCTAGAAGCTGCAAGCTTGTGAGGTTGCAGATCTGTTGAGATATTTCTCCAGATAAGCTGTTGGAGCTGAAATTGAGGCCATTGAGCATTTTCAACTGACCAATCTCAGGGGGAATCACACCTGTGAAGTTGTTGTTGCCTAGATTCAATGCAGTAGGTAAAGCGTTGAGCAGGCGGTATTGACGTGATGGTGTTCAATATACAGGCAACTCAATGAACTCATTTTTAAAATATGTTTAAATGACTTGATAATATATATGCGATTTTTTTTTTCAAAAATAGATCAATACAATACACAATTTGTGATATTTTGATATTGTATATTATAGGAGAGAATATATTTACTCCATTTCTCAGTACTTATCATATGTGACCGAAACTTTCTTCTACGAATACTTGTATAGAAAAATAGTAAATATAGCATAACATAATATTTTCTATTTATATCATCATCTCTTAATTTCATTATTACAATGTTTGTCTCTTTCTTTTGGTACTTATTTTATTGCACATCATATTGCTCATACCGGTATAACTGAGTGAACAACTGTCATGTATCGCTCTTTTAATCTCTTCGTTCCGTGGAGATCCACCAAATAAAGAGTTAGATTTTTTTTGAGAATTTTTAGTATATTCTATATTATTTTAGCGACTATAAAAACGTGTAATAGACTTTTATTACATAATAGTTAATAATATATATATATATATATATATAGACACACACATAAAATTACTTACCTTGTTTTATTTCCCCTCTTAAATTAGCATATTTCTAAAATTTTAATTGTGAATAAAATGAAAAATTATATTTTTCACTTAGTATTGGATTAAAAAATAATCCCTAATTTCCTTTTATTTTTATTCTTATGTTATTTATATTTAATTTCGAATTTCAAGTTTTGATTTAGAATTTGTATGAAAATCAAATGACTAATTTCATTTTGTTTTTTATTTCGAATTTATGTTAATTTTTATTTAATTTTGCATATCGGTTGTACTGTAGAAATCGTATACAAATCCGACTACTATTTTTTATATAATTTATATTCTGTATTTTAACAATGTACATATTTAATTTGGACTTCATATGAAAGTTAAATGGTTGATTTTTCATTTATTTATTATTCTGAACTTCTGTTATTTTTATTGTTCTTAGTATGGGCTCTTTCTTTTAATCTAAGTCATTGATTTTATTTTTATTTAGTTTTGAATATTAGTTTTGGATTACAATTGATAATACAAATTCAATTGCTAATTTTTACCTAATTTTTATTCTGAATTTTAGTAATGTACGTGTTTTAATTTAGAGTTCATATGAAAATCAAATGTCTAATTTATTTTTATTTTTTATTCTGAATTTTTGTTAATTTTTTGTTGTACTTCACATAGACTCTTTCTTTTAATCTAAGCCGTTATAATTCGGATCCGCTAGATAGACGGTTAGACGTTTTTTGAAATAGTAACATCAAATCTAATGGCTATTATAGTTCAACTTAGTTAAGGTTCACTAAATTAAGGGTTATATGTTTTGCTTTTTTATGAGAATTTCTAGCATTTTATTCTCTTAACAACTCTGCATGATATGCTATTGAAGCGCCGTAGGACTTGTCTTGACCCCGTGACCCAGTATAGGATGGACGTAATGCCTTTTGATGAAGCCCAGAACACCATTACCATATCAATTTGTTTCCTTTGATCAGATCGGTTCCATACTTGATGTTGAATCTATCATAGACGAACCAAGAGATAAAAAAGAACAAATCTAAGGAATCCTGATTTTGTGGGAGTTAGATTGAAAGATCATGAGGCGCACTCTTCCACGTCAAGAAAGAAGCAGCGATTTCTTTTTTTTTCCTGGCTACGCAAGTAAAAGGATTCGAAGGGCGATCGAGCTCGTGCAATGTTATATTTTCCCGTTCTTTTCTTTCCTCGGGAGCACTTGGACGGGGAGCACCAACAGACACCATGATGTCCAGGGGATAAGTCTATATACAGTAAATGTCTTGATTTGTTATTTTGTTTTTTTGTGGTAATTTCTAGTCTAACTCTCATGGGTTTTATTTCTATTCTATTTCTCAAAGATCCAATGGCAATTGTAAATAAGGCCCATAAGATTAAGGGATAGATATTTTGTTTTTTTATGGGAGTTTCTAGTCTATTTCTCTTTTTTCTTAGCGACTCTCATGAGCTTTTAATATATAATAGATTTGAAAGAAGTTTGAGCTATCTAAGGACAAGTTCAGAAAATGATACTTGGGTTCAGTTTTTACTTGCCAGATCGGCATAGGCTATGCGGTTTGACCGGCAAGGGAGTCTGATCGACCTTTTGGTTGTGGTCAGATCGGCAAGGGAAAGAGTATGAAAAGTGCATAATAGGTTATTACCTGACGTATTGTGAGTATTTTGTTACAAGTCCCTGGCAAATTAAGCTTTTAGCCGGAAGTAGATGTGTTTTGAAGTGTAATTCCAGAACTAGTGTGTTTGGAGGTATTTCGGTTCGTGGGATAGGTCTAACTAGAAGTTGCATGGCGGTTAGACTGCGGTGGTCAGACCGGCTTGGAATATGTGGTCAAACCGGCCCTGGAAAAGGTGGAAAATGGGCAAAATTCATGTGAATCTATAGGGTTAAGATCTTAGTTGTGCTAAGTTTCAATGAATTTGGAAATTGGACCTGACACTATAGATAAGTTGCCAGTTTCCAGAAGCACGGCACTTTAAGGTTCTAAAAATTGGAGATTCGACGGTTCGAACAACATGGTGCAAGCGGTCAGACCAGCCCTAGCGGTCTAACCAGTCTATCAATGGCGATCAGATTGGCTCTAGCAATTTTGGTGCTAGAAGTTCTCCAAAGATGATTCCAAAGATCAGTGCAAGACGCAAGTTGTGCCACCGTGAGGTGGAAGTTTGATCTATTTAATCGGAGCTGCAGTTGTTGCTGAGTATAGTGCCACATAGCTTTGGATTCCCACTGTAGCTAGAATTTGAAAATGTACCAAACTGTCCCCCAGTTGGAATTGGCCCTTCTAGTTCATTGTTAGAAACATTGAATTTAGAAAGGAAGTGTAGATCGGTCAATGCATATGGTAGTGCACCTGTGAGCTGATTGTTTGATAAATCTAGAAGCTTCAAGCTTGTGAGGTTGCAGATCTGTTGAGGTATTTCTCCAGATAAGCTATTGGAGCTGAAATTGAGGCCATTGAGCATTTTCAACTGACCAATCTCAGGGGGGATCACACCTGTGAAGTTATTGTTGCCTAAATTCAATACATTAGGGAAAGAGTTGAGCAGGCGGTATCGACGTGATGGTGTCCAATATACAGGCAACTCAACGAACTTTGGGTCAAAGTGGGCAGCATTCTTCTCTGAATGTATCATTGGCATCTTCACCAATGCAGTTGGGATATCTCCTGTAAGGCTGTTAGTTGATATTCCTAGAAAGAAGAGAAGGGTCAGGCCATTGATCCATAATGGTATTGGTCCAGTGAGTTCATTGTTTGATAAATCCAACACCTCCAATTTGCTGAGCTTTGATAACCAAAGAGGGGTTTGCCCAACCAATGGGCAGGCATCTATGGTTAGTACCTGAAGATTCTCAAAGCCATCAATTGTTTCATCCTGCGGCATGGTTTCACCATTGAAGTTGGTTCCAGTAAATAGGAAGGTGAGGTTCTTGCAGCTCTTGAGCGTCTGAAGCAAGGTTTCAAATTTCGGTTTTGGATCGTATCTCAGAGGTGACCGAAATCTGAAATCCTAGTGAGATCTTGAAATTTCGGACGAAATCCAAAAAGCAAATTTCAAATCCGGCTTTTTTTGGACCGAGATTTCCGAGATCTTGGCAAAAATTGCCTTGATCTCGGCGAGAAACACCGAAATCTCGGCCCAAAAAACATAAAATCCGGTCAAAATACCTCATGTTCATTGAGCATTTTTGAAAATTTTCAATTTTTTTTCATTCCGCCAGGATTTGAAATCTCGTCCCCGACCGAAATCCGAAATCTCAGCCGAGATTTCCGAAATTTCACTGGGATTCTCAACCTTGGTCTAAGTACATTACTGATATTTGTAAAAGAGTTATTGGTAACTGAAAGGAACTAAGGAAGGAGAGGGACCTGAGATTGCCTATTTTTAGTGAGAAGTGGCCATGAAAGCTTTTGTAACTTGTAAGCCAGCCGCGACGCAATTAGATTGCTGCACGAGTAGATGCTTTCAGGAATTGTACCGGTGAAGTTGTTCATTGGAAAATCGGCAATCCTCAGAAGACCCAACATGGTGAAGTTGACTTTGCTAAGATCCCTGGTAAAGCTGCTGTTTCTGAGACTAATGTATCTGAGATTCGCGCAATTACCTAGGGCCGACGGCAGCTCACCAAACATGTTGTTGTCCAAGTGGAGCTCCTCCAATCTTCTTAGCCGGCCTATAGAATCTGAAATATTGCTGCTGAGCCCAGTCGATCCAAGATCGAGGACAGTCAGATTCTTGAGTCTCAGTTGGGAAAAGAGAGGTGCTCCAATGAGGTAGCACTGAAGAGTTCATCAGGGAGAGCTACGCTAAGTTTGTTGTGGCCAGGCTTGAGTACTCTCAGCATGGAGCAATTGCCAAGCCCCGGGGAAATATTGCCGCTGAATTGGTTGTAAGAAAGGTCAAGGATAGCATTTGATGGGGCGTTGATGCATAGAAGATGGTACCTGTCCCGTAAAGCTGTTGTTGCTTGCGTTAAAGAGCAACCATATGCTTCATCGCCTCCCATGGTGTGGATGGAAACTGTCCTGTAAAGAAGTTGCTTGAGATATTCAGCACCTGCAGAGGAAGGCTATGATTTGAGGGTTGCAGCTTTTGCAGAGGGCCAGCTAGGTGGTTGAAGCTGACGTCAAGGATGGCTCTGCTACTGGACAACACCAATTCCATTGGTAGACCACCATCGAGCAAATTGAGGGACAGGTTGAGGTGCAACAGCCCAGTAAAATATCTGAGAGATGGCGATATGTGCCCTTTGAGGCCTTTAGAATCCAGCAAGACATCCGTGACCGTGCCGTCCCTGCTGCAGGTGATCCCTTCCCACGTGAAGCAGTCCATGACACACTGATGCAGCCATTGCCACCTGGAAAGAGTCCATCTAGGAAGTTGAGGAGGGAGGTCTCCTCCTTCTCTGCGCACGAACTGGTGGGAGAGGCAAAGGAGTGCAGCAGCACAACAGCAAGCCCAAAGAAAGGCACGGTTAATTTCTTGCTGCTGCTGAACGAGAAATGGAGCTGATGCATGGTTTTCTCTTGAATCTGGTCTGAAAACCATATGGCTAAATTGTATTAATCCGAACACCGTATGAAAATCCGGCTGCAAAGTTTAGTATTGAAGCCATGAGCACTACATGAGGAGATTGGTGGTGCAGAGCAAGAACGGACTGTGGCTTCACCCAGACCACGGAGGATCATGTACAATAAAGAGTTAGATATACCTTTTTTTTTCATTTTCTTTTTTTTGAGGCGCTGACTTTGTCTGAAACAAGTGCTATCTAACCTTACAGAAAAAAGATAAACTTTTCTGTATGATGCAAATGGATGCATTCAGCAAAGTTGAAAGTTCTGCGAGTTGTTGAAACTGGATATTGCGCGTACTGCAAATGACAGATCATGAGAGCCAACTGTTAAGACAAGAACGGAGAGAAATTGCCGGGTAATAAGTACGGTCGGAACCAGTGAACTTGTCCCACTGTTATACTACTACAGGTATGCTTACCAGTTAGGTTGAAAAAGTCGAAAATTCGATTTTCGAAAATCGGTAGAAATCGAAGAAGTTTGAATTCAAAATTTTTGAATTCGATGGTCAAACAACGGCTAAAAAAAAAGGAAAATCGAGCGATTTCTTCGATTTTCGGCACACTGGAGGAAAACTAAAAAAATTAGAATTTTTTAAAAATCCCAATTAATATATAAAACATCTCAGAGAAATTTCAACAATTTTTGAAATCATTTAGTGCTTCTGAAAAATCAAAAACAACAATTAATGAAAAGGAATAGAGACACTGTCAGATTTTTATAAAAATTTATATGCTTGATCATCCTTTGAAATTTTAATGGTATCATAAAGAGTTCCCAAGGATCATGTATTAAAATCTTAAAAAATATTAGACTTCATTTAGTGCCCCTAGAAAATCAAAAACTGAAGAGCATATACAAAAACAGTAGCACTGTTAGATTTTTAAAAAAAAACATAGGTATGATCATGATCGAAATTTTTTACAGAATCGTTAGCATTGTCTCTGTACCTCACACAAAAATTTGCAAAAATATCAGACTTCATTTATTGCCCCTAAAAAATAAAAATAGAACATTATATAAAAAGACAGTAGCACTATTATAATTTTTTTAAAAAAATACACATGTTTGATAATTGTCTGAAAATTTTATAGCATCATTAGAATTACCTCAGAACCTCACACAAAAAATTTCAAAGAAAATAACACATTTTATAATTTTTTTAAATTTTGAATTTAAATTTAAACTTCACCGGTTTACCGAGCACTTTCAGATATCAAACCGTTCACAATTTTCGTCGATTTTGTGAACCTGCTTGCACAAGTCCCTAGTAAACAGTTCTGACATTTTTTTTTTGTAACACATACGGACAGGGTTCTGGAAGGGAAGTACTTAGAGTCAGCGTGCAGATAGTTTAAAAGTGCAAGTGACACATGTAACATTTTTTGAAACGAAATCTTACAGCGTGAAACAGGGAGAGACCGCTGCCCTGACTGACATAACCTAAAAATACTCGAGAACTAAGCAGAAGATAGCAGCCTTCCTTCATTAGTGTTTTGCCAGTGGTTTATCTGTCTTGCGAGGAACCCTCCTCGTGGGTGAATCCGACTAGTTCCGGAAAAAGCTCCCAGCGTATGGCTACGGATCTGTAAGAACACATGTAGCATTTCATCCATTCATTTATCTGTATCAGGCATTCAGGCTATGCGTGCACCTTATTGGACTAATTGCTCTTCTATCAAACGCAGTGCTCCTTCAATGGTGGTGGTTGTTGTTCTGGCTGTTTCTATTTCTGTAATCGTCTCTCAAACCTTGCTTCCCTTTCGGTTGAGCCGGGCACTTTACTGCTCAGATGTTGCAGCGTTCTCGCCGCCGCGCGCTCGTGGGCGGCGCGTGCCCGAGGCGGCCTAAGGTCTGCGCGTTGCCGACGGAGGCCAAAGCGTGCGTACCGACTCTACTTGCCCGTCGAGCCGCGGCCACCCGATCCAGCCGCACTGCGGGGTCTCCTCACGGCCGCGCGGGGTGAAGCGACCATTCCCCATGAGGCTGCGCGGGCGGCTGGTGGCGAATGGCGATGACGGATGTTTCTCTCAACTCGAGACAGTAAGACTTCATGTTCGAATCTTGTTCCGAGCATCCGATCTTTCTTATTTTAAGATGGGTGTCTGGATGTAGTTTCTGTCGATTTTATTGGGAAAAAAAAAAGAGATCAACGGCCAGAAAAATGCAACAATTAACTGCTTTAGAATGACCAATTCTGTATATTATTAGCTATATACTAGTAGTAGTACTAGCATTACTGTTGTACCACTAGATACTGGAAATCGGTCACATGTTCATATACATAAGTACACTATCACTTGGTCAAATCACAGGCAGCAATCAGTTATTAGCAGTAAGATACTAATTGGTCGATCATAACTCATTGAACCTTTATGCGTTCCTTTTGACTGCTAGATTGGACAGGATGGAGAAGTTGACCTTGGAAAGCTCTCCACCGAAGTGGTTGCCCATGAGGTTGATGAGTTTGAGATTTCTGCAATTGCCTAGCGCCGGTGGCAGCTCCCCGGACATGCTGTTGTGGTCCAAGTGGAGCTCCTCAGTATCTTGAGCTGGCGTATAGAATCTGGTATCTCGCCAGTAAAAGCCCATTCTTCCCCAGATTAAGGACAGTCAGATTGGCGAGTTTGATGATGTTTGCACAGTCGATCTCTTCCTGTAAATCATTGTCAGGAAAAGCAAGGTACTCCAATGCTGATGCACTGAAGAGCTCATGTGGGATAGTCCCACTGAGATTATTGTGACCGGCCTCGAGCACCCTTAGCATGGAGCAATTGCCAAGCCCAGCCGGAGTGCTGCCACTGAATTGGTTGTAAGAAAGATCGAGCATCGCGAAATGGCGCGGTGAGCCTGCGCAGAAAGAAGCTGGGATTTGGCCTGAAAAGCTGTTGTGCCTGGCTCTGAGCTCCACCAGATTGTTCATCACCTCCCATGCTGTAGATGGAAGGTAGCCTCTAAAGAAGTTCCATGAAATGTTCAGTATCTGCAGAGGCCGGAACTCGGTAGTCGAAATGGGAAGCTCTGGCAGGACGCCTGAGAGGCGGTTGAAGCTGACGTCAATGATGAGGACGCTCCTGGAGTACAGGAGCTCCACCGGAAGGCTTACGGCGAGCAAGTTGCAGGACATGTTGACGTGTAACAGTCCTGTGAGGTTGCCGAACGACGGCGAGATGCGCCCCTGGGAGCCCTTAGAAGCCAAGGAGACACGTGTCACTGATCCATTCCAACCACGGGTGATGCCTTCCCACCTGCAGCAGTCAGTGCCATTCAGCCAGGACGCGACGAGGCTACCGCTGGCATCCGGCACGTGCTTTGAGTCGGCGAGGAACTCTAGCAACGAGAGCTGTTCTTGCAGTGTACAGGCCGTGGTGGGTTAAGGAGCTACTGTCAGTAGCGCCATGACGACGATGCTGGCTAGTACTCCGAATGTATGGCTGAAACTTCTGCCATGAGAACTGGAGGCATAGGACAGGTGGTGCAAAGCATTTGGACGCATGTTGGCAATGGAGGGGCAAGGGAATGAACTGGATGTTAAGCATACTTAAAACATTTGAACCGAAAGGGCAATTACATGAAAGAAACGAGGATAGCATGCTCGCGCGTGCTGTTCTGTCTGATCTTACCAACGAATATGCGATGAAGCCGAATTGTCGACAAAGATGGGACGCGGATTCGCTGCATTGCATTGCTGTGTGGAGACTGCTGAGACTTGGACCATACAAAAACTGAAGGCCATGCGGCATCGTGTGCTATCCAATTCACCAGCTGGAAGATGTTGTCACCCGCCAAGGTTTGGCCATTTGACATGATGACAATATCTTTCTAACTAGTAATTCGTTTTGCTGCTAATGATAAATGTTACGACGGAAAGTGGAAATCAACATTACTACCTTACCTTTTTCTCTCTTTCCTTTTTTTTCCTCCCTTCCTTCGGGTGCAGTCTCCGCACCTTGTATTTGTACTTATTCTACCTCCTTAATCCAATCGCAGCTTTGCCGTTTCAAAAAAAAAACATTACTACCTTGACCCTGACGTTTGGAGCCGCCACAAGCCAGACAGCAGACAGCCAGAAAAAAAAATCTGTTTGTGACTACGTCATCTTGATGTTACAAACCATGCTAAAAGGAGGTCGAATTATGCACAACCCCCTTTATTGGTACATAACATACAAACGAACTGACGGCATTTACAGACAAAAAAGAATCACCCCAGAATTTACAAAATGTACAACTAATCCTTTCGATTTTCGTTGTGTCAAAATGCCTACTCTTGGCATCTCTTCAGTTCTGGGACCTAGTGTTGTCAGGCAAGAAGAGATACCGGAATTTTGAGTCAAACGGGATGACGCTAAAACTGCACACTCCAAGAAGCCGCTGCTTGCGTGACGATGAAGTATCTTGGATCGCTGCGATTTGGTCCGGTGTTAGGTGACGGCAGATCCAATCGGCAAGCAGAGAGTCCTCCACTGTGCCCTTGGCATAGCTCTGCAGCAACTTTGGGACTATAAGCTTTCCTTTGTCATTTATGCCAACTGATGCTTGGATGTAGTCTCTCATTGATTCCTGAAGCTCCTGCCGAACATTCTCGGCCGAGAAAATCCTGACCTGTGTGATAGCAATTTGTGATTTCCAAAATGTGCATTGGCAGGAACTCAGATTCCACGATTCTCAAGTTTTTGCAATGAATACTGAGACTCAAAAGAAGACTCAAACCAGCTCTGAAAGATTCATAGTCTTATCATGTTTAAGAGATGTATAGTAATGCTCAATTGTACCGAAGTATGTAATACTAGCAATTCATGAAGGTTTTAACCCTCAAGAACTAAAGATGAAAGCATATGAAGTATTTCATCTTGAGTTATAAAGCCCATCATAACATACTGGTAGCTTTGGTTTCTTTAACAGATTACCCATGTATACATGTTCACAGGACGAACTTAAAGTCATATCACTTACAGCAGGTGAAGAGAACATTCCACAACTAAGTGCAAACAACACCAGGGGTTCGGTCCCATCGACTGAGTATTTCTTGTGCTCCTCGGTAACTCTGAACTTGTGAAGGGCTAACATCAAAGACTGAAAAGGAGGAAACAGTTAAACACCAAGATGCATCTCAACTTGCATGACAAACAAATGAAATTGATGAATGAGGAACAAAGTAATACAAGTTGCGGCCGGTGTACTGGGGTCTTCATCTTTAGAATCACAAATTCTATTTCAGCTGCACTGAAGGACTGCCCACCAACCATGTAACAGGCCTACAACATTAGCTCAAGTAGGTTAAATATCTTATTAAAGAAACATGAGTATAAACCAAAGAGATACTCCGTTAGACAAACCTTTTGCATTAGCGAGAAAAGCTTAATGTCATTCCCAGGAACCCCATACGCTAAATATGCCTGAGAGAGAACATGCACATCATTCAGCAAGTAAGCAATCATGAGTAACAGCAATGCATGACCCGGAATAAAAGAGTGTGAACACAGAGCAGGAAATGGTTTTTAAATACAACATTTCACCAGTACTACTAAGAAATTGGAACTACCCAGTGTTACTTGGACACGGATACGGATGTCGGAATCTGACTAGGATTCCAGTGTCCGACTCGGTACGGGTGTCCGAGTAACACTGGAACTACCACAAAAATTATGCTGACATAATACTAAGCAATGTTGCGTTCAAAATTCCCACTTCATCAAGACAGCACATTACTTGGCTTAATGAAGAATGAATACCAGTTCATCTTTCCATGTATGCTAAACAAATCAGCAACAGATGATACTTACATGCATTATTAAGGCATTGTACAGGTTAATCCAAAATGCTAATCGCTCATCGCAGTTCATACAAGTAGGATCAACCTTTGATAGTTGCTCCACAAGGGACCTGCTGGCAAGAATAGCTAAAACAGTCAATGGCAATTGCCTTAAAGTCACGTCATGACAGGAAGGACATCATTTGTCCACAAAACCAACACCAACTAGCTCTTTATTGCACTACAAGGTGAATAAAACAGTCCCGAAAATTTCAATTACAAATGCAGCTTCTATGGTAACATTTTTCTCACATACGAAATAAGGCATCATATCATGTGCTTCATTACTGCTCTAGTTCCTCTAAATTCTACCAGACTATTAGTATTAATAGCTTTAGGCAAGGGTTCAACACGAAACCTGAACTTTTTGAGAGCATCGGATGCATATTCAAGTTGTTCCTTGCCAACATACATCCAAGATACTTCAGCTACTGAACAGTAGTTTCCAATGTCTCTTCGGGCTTCCTTCCCATTAACATTGTATGGATCGAAGTTTCCTACTTCATCAATAATATCATCATTGTGATTTGAGTAAACTGAAGGGCTTTGAAGTACTGAGGCCATTAAGGATGAATCTGACACAGACGTCAATGTAGAGCCAGATAGATGTTCTGCTGATAAGGATGAATTATCAGAAGACACCTTTGGTAATATCTTGGATGATTCAGATAAACGAAGGAAGATATCTCTCATGCAGCGCACCATCTCTTCAGAGAGCTGATTTGGATGGTTCCACACATTTCCATTCACGCTGCTTTTCTTCATATTACATTGGCCTAATGATAATGCATCTACAGTGTTATCTTCTTTGCCTTCTTTTTCCATAGAGCATGGCTCTTGCATCTGCAGGAACAAGTTAAATTTTTCTTCACTTACAGGTGACAACTTCAAATATTTTGCATAGAGATAAGCTCAAGTATGCCTAAAACTGATAAATATGCATGAAACAGGACCTCTTCATCTTGGTGTTTTTCCAACATTATATTTAAAGGGACATCTTGGTGCTCTTCTAACAGCCCATTTAGAGATACCATCTCTCTATCTTCACTTTCTTTTTCAACATCTTGTTGGTCTTCAAGTTCAGGGAACAAATCTTCTTGCATTGACTGCATTGGCTCAGGTTCTCCAAACTTCAAATTTCTTAATGTTGATATGTGCTTAGAAAGTTAAACGAAGACATTGTCAGTAATTGCATACGAAAAGGACAACTTTAAAATGAGATTACTACTATAAAGAAAACCTACTTCCTCCCATGTACATTTACAAGTTGATGACGGCTGGTCATATGATGCTGCAGATAGCACGCACCCTGGATTATTCTCTGCAAGCAGCTTTTCATTCCTTACATGACACAGCTGGTAGTTTAGGTCATATAGATCCTTTTCAAGCTTTGAGACAGTAATCTCCAAGGAAGCTATGCTAATTATTAGCTCCTGAGCCTGGAAATGAAAAGTTAAAATAATATTAGAGGGTGGTTATCTAAAAACACATGAAAAAAATTACTAATATATGTTACGTGTGCACCTTGTTTGGAAGTTTTGTAGAAGACTTAAGTATCAGTGCGGCATTATGTGTGATGGCATCCGTCAATGCCACATGCAAGTCAATCTCTTCTTGGAGTTGCCTCTGCAATTTCATAACCTGTAGTATGTAGCCACATTTGAGAATATTAGCTCTTATACTTTTGAATTTGCAAAATATATTGTTCCATCACAAAAGTTGCATATATATATATAGCATTTTCCGTACTCCTGGGAGTACATACTCCCATCTCTAATATGCCGCTCAAACAAACATGATATATATAGACACATGCGCGCGTGCGCACACAGTGTGTGTGTGTTGAGTAAATGTCAAGGATAAGCATAATTTATCTAGAGTAAACCGTGCCTTTGAAAAGAGTACCATTTACTGATAGTTCAATCTGTGACTTAAAGATGCAGTACTTGAGAAATATAATGTGGAATTTTAACAAACACAACATGAATTTTAGGAAACACATTGGAGAGACTAGAATTCATTAGAGGACCACTCGTAGAACGGCAGAAGCAAATTTCAGTCAAGCACTGGATTATGTTATGACCTGTAGTAGCCAACCCCATTAGTAAGAACTTCCGTTTAACAGGAACACAAGTTATCACAACTCAAAACAAGCAGAATTATTTCAATTGAAAACAACATTATACTACAAATACCAAAATTGTAGAGATGATGAAGCAAGAAAAGCGCGTACCTCCTGCTCGAGCCGCGATCTGTACCACGGCATGCCGCCCCTTCGGCTCCCTTCCCTCTTGCCACTACTACTATTGCTGCTATCATCCTACAAAGGAAACACCACAGCAATCAGGTTCACGGATCACCTGAAACCGTCCTGAGCCAAGAAACAGACAAGCTTGCCGGTTGACGACGCAGCCGGGGTAGAAACCATACAAAAAATTGCAGAACGGAATGCAGCAAAAAACAAAGAGTCAACACCCCAGCACCTACTACACGAGACATGCAAAGAATAGAAAGGGGAAAGTGACATTTCATCTGGGGCCCTCAAAATTTTCGCACGCGAGCAGACAATTTGTCTGAAGCTGATGGTGCCCTGAGCTGCCCAATACGAGATGCACAAAAACAGCAATGCATTTGCAAAATTCTCGGAGCAAAAATCCTCGCACAAGGAACCAAAATTGCACGTCAATTGTACGGATACTTGACACTTCTATCAGATGGCAGTAGTAATTAACGCGAGCCGAAGAGAAGTTTCAGGAAGAGAGAAAAGAATGGGCTTTTGATCAAGAAGGCAAGAACCACCAACCCCGGAACAGCTCGCCGACGCCGACGAGTCGCTGCCTCCCGGCGCATCTGGCGCCAGTCGCTGTGGCCCGCGCGCCGAGCCGCCCGATCTCCTCCCGCCTCCGCCTATGCCTATCCACTGCATCGCCCTCTGGATCGAACCGCCCCTGCACACACACACAGAGACCAATAAAAGAGCCAACTTTGAACAAAATTCCAAGAGCCGAAGCGCATTTGCAAGACCCGGAGCGAGAGAGAGAGGGGGGCGGAGACTGACAGGGTCACGGACCTCATCTTGTCGGACGCCACGGCCACGACTGCAGCGGCGGCCAGGGCGTCCTCCGCCCGGACGCACAGCATCCACCGCCACCACCACCAATTCTTTAACCTCCCAGAGTCCCAGCACAGTAGTACAGTACAGCCTCGCCACTAAACTAACCCACTCAAGCCATACACCCGGAGACAAGGCAAACGACAAGGCAGCACAGCCAGCACTGCACAAATGACACGATCTATCGCTAATCACCGTGTAACGAGTGATCAGGCCGGTGAGATGTTGGTGGCGGCGATGATGGCTGCCATGACTAGCTAGCTACTACTAGCTCTTGTCTGTAGCTCGTAGTCACACCCACGCCAGCGACACCACACCTGTCGCTGCCTTCTTCTCTCCAATAATGATTTTGTTGAGACGTTGCCGAGGTAGGGGCATCTGAAAAGCGCAACGGGAATGGTAGCTGCAGCTCAGCTTCAGGTTCATCGATTTTGGTTGGGCTGCGTGCTTCGCCAGTGGGGCCTACTGCGCAGCGAGAGAGTGTGGAAGTTAGAGCTCAGAGGAGTGAAGTGACACAGTGAGTGAGATGGTTTGGTGGAGCTGTGTCAAGGTTCAAAATCTCGGTCAAATTTCAGAAATTTTGGCTGAGTTTTTGAATTTCGGTCGATGACAAGATTTTAAATTCCAACGAAATGAAAAAAATTCATCACAAATAGTTTTTGGTTAAAATTGTCTGTGATGTGAACATGAGGCATTTTGACCGGAATTTAAGTTTTTTGGACCGAGATTTCGGTGTTTTTCGCCGAGATCTCGGAAATGCCGATAAAAAAAACGGATTTGAAATTTGCTTTTTAGATTTCATCTGGATTTCATTCGAAATTCCAAGATCTCGCCGAGATTTTGGATTTCGGTCACTTCCGAGATATGATCCGAAACCAAAATTTGAAACCTTGGTTTGGGTGCATGTGTGTGAGTAGATCGAGAAAGCCTGTGGCCACATGCACTTGAATAGGTTGAAATCATTGCTTTTTTTAAGTTCTATACTATTTTTTTAATCTGCCTCATTCAAGTACAATAGTAAAAATAGACAGATTTTTCTAGCGCTTCCACAGTCGGTGATGGAGTTATTTTTATAATTACATTCACAAGGGGTCAGATTTACAAAAAAAACATATAAGACTAAAAAAGTGATGATTTCGAATGGTTTGGCAAAGCTCATGTACATTACTCCCTCTGGTTATAAATAATTGTTGTTTTGGACATAGTTGTAGTGAAACTTTTGAAATTTTAACTATCAATATCCTTTTAAATATTTAAATTGGATACATGAAAATCATATATGTATATTTATCTCGAAAATTATTTTCATAATATTATAATTTTATTGAGTTTTATAAATATATTACAATAGAAATTAATAGTCAAAGCTATATTCTAGAGTCCGTATCCATATGTAAAATAACTATTTGACCGGAGTGAGCAGTACTACACTACCTAGTGGTTGGTGTTGTACTAGCTGGTACGAGTATGCCTTATAAATGTGTTTAGTACTAGGAGTAGGGTTTATGTCGTCTGTGCTTGTGCATGAATGGATGATTTGATCAGGTGGTCACACACGATGCTGAGTTGCGAGTATCGTTCAATGATGCCATTGGGTTTGCAGTACCAATCCTACGTGGTGGTGCCTCTAAATCTTGAATGCAACTTGCCATCTTAGAAAAGGATAGAGACATTTGTTTTGGATTATCTTAAGAAGAGGTACACGTAGAAGTAAACCAGTCCTACCTACTACTAGTAGTAGTAAACTACTCTTTCTTGCTGGGAGTAGATCTTGATCGGGATCGCTTTGGCGAAGATCTGTTTAATTTTGTGATGGGCATGAAACTTCCTAGGTAAGTTGGGTCCATACTACTCAAACTTTAAAAGTTTTTTAGCTGAGTTGTAGCTTTTCTAAAAAGTTATTTTTTTAGCTGAAATGTGGTTGCAACTTTTTATAAGAGATCATTTGATAAATATCTAATTTTTCTTAATAATAAACTATAAAATCAGATCCAATCTAGTTATATATAACGTTTAGTTTATACTAAAAACCGTTTAAAAATTAAACTGTTTAAAGAGTTTACTGTCTTTCTAACAACTAAAACTAGATTAAAGCCTCTGAGACGGAGCCGAAGATTGGGACCTCCGCCGGGAGCGGAGCTGAGGCGACGAGCAGCGGCAGCCTTTCGTCTTGGCACCCGCGGGCAGGAGACGCGCTTTCCTCGCGTCTTCGCGTTGGTTTCCTCCGTCAAAAGCTGAGCCGTTTTTTATGTCAATCCGGTGCCAGGTTGTGTGTATGTGTGTAGTGGCTAGTGGCAGTGGTCAGCAATCTACCTCCACTGCTGCTACTGGTTACGTACTGATAAATAAATAAATAAATATATATATATATTACAAGCCTCTCTTATCGTGTAAACTCCATAAAACCCACGTGTAGAAATTTTGAAAAATTCTCAAAAAAATTACCATATGTAGGGGAGGTGAGCCGTGGAAAATTTGAAGACCAAAATCAATCGCATTTGAAAGATATGAAAAAGACAAAATAGTGCCAAACAGTAAAAAATCACTATTCATACTGAAATTGTCTTTTCCATATCTTTCAAATGCAATTGAGTTTGGTCTTCAAATTTTGCATGATTGTAGAAGCTCACCTCCCCTATATATGGTAATTTTTTTTAAAAAAAATAAAACTTCTACACGTAGATTTCACGGAGTTTGCACGATAAAGAGGTTTGCACTGGATATGTCGCCATATATATATATATATATATAGTGAAAACCATTTTTATCGTAAAGACTTCATGAAACTCACGTATACAAGTTTTGAAAAATTCTCAAAAAATTACCATACGTAGGAGAGGTGAGCTTCTATGATCTTACAAAATTTGAAAATCAAAATCAATTGCATTTGAAAGATATGAAAAGGAAAAAATCAGCCTGAATATTGATTTTTCACTGTTTAGCACTATTCATTTACTGTTTGTCTTTTTTATATCTTTTAAATGCGATTGAGTTTGGTCTTCATATTTTGCAAGATTGTAGAAGCTCCTCTCCCCTACGTATGGTAAGTTTTTGAGAATTTTTCAAAACTTGTACACGTAGATTTTACGGAGTTTTCACGGTAAAGATGGTTTTCATTGGATATATATGTGTGTGTTTTTAGTTATCTCTAATGTTATTTACTATTATAGACTAAGTAGAACATATCATCCAAGATATAACGAAGATAGATGAAAGTGTAAGAATTTTAAAAATGTCTATTCATAAACAAAGGGAATACTCTTTTACTACTCCGTGCTTGGTACTCTCTCCGTTGATAAATATAAGACGCATTTTGATTTTGCGTAAAGATTAAGTTCACGGTGAAATTAAGAAAGATACGTAAGAAAATGACTTACATATCTCTCTTCGTTGTTTTGAAAGATGAGAGATAATACTTTGTGTAGGTAGTAATAAATAAATACATATGATTAAAAAATAAATAAAAGTATGATAGGAAAAATTTATTAAATCTATATAAATCTTATATTTTTAAACAAAACTATTTAAACTGTACGACTTGAGTATCATTTTACTTTGTAGGGAGTACTTACGGTGTTTCACTGGGGAGTAGAGTAGAGTAAGCAGTGACTAGAGCGAGTTATTTCGATTCAATACGGCCGGCACGGAATGCGATGGGCTCTATTCAATCCCTATATTCGCGTGGTCCACAGTTTGCCATCCATTGCTCGCGTCCCGGCAACAACCTTTGTCATTATCCGTTCGTCCCGTCAATCTTACCCAAGATTTTAAATCTCGTGTTGAGTTGACGTCTCGAAGGTTGGTCGAAATTTAAAATTTTATTGAGATATCAAAATTTTAGATAAATTTTAAACAAAATACAAAAAGAAAAATTCAAATCCGGTTTCTTTTCAACCGAGATTTCATCGAGAAATGCCGATATTTCGATAAAATTGAACTGAGCGAAAAATAGTTCAAAACACATTGATTTTTTTTTTGTTT
This sequence comes from Otatea glauca, assembly GCA_036346275.1. Lineage (NCBI taxonomy): Eukaryota > Viridiplantae > Streptophyta > Magnoliopsida > Poales > Poaceae > Otatea > Otatea glauca. The sequence goes on from CM070721.1 coordinate 62,111,967, forward strand.
TTTTGTAGATGGTCTTGACATATCACTAATATTCTCATAAAATTTCATATGATGATCAAGCCTGAAGAATTTTTATAAATTTTGACAGTGGTGCTGTCCTGATAAAAGGATGACCCATAAATTTGAACTAAATAAAAAATTGAACAAACCATGTTATAAATTTTTGAAAAAAAATGGATGGTCCTGACACATCGATAATATTGCCATAAAATTTTCAGATGATGATCAAGTCTCAGGAATTTTAAAATATTCTAATAGTGCTGATAAAAACCTTACTAGTAAACATCCATCGAATGAAAATGGTTCAAACCACGTTATAAAACTTTGATAAAAATTTAGATGGTCTTGATGTATCAGTAATGTTTTCATAAAATTTTCAGATGATGATCAAGTATGAGGTATTTTTAAAAATTCTGACAGTGCTACTGTCGTAATAAAAGTCTGATGATTAATACATAGATTTGTTTGAGCAACCAAAATAGGTTTAGAATTTTTAAAACTTTTACAGAAAGGTTCTAAGGCATGATTAAGCTCTCATAAAATTTTTGAATCATGATCACATTGTACTAAATTTGTAAAATTCTTACAAGGGTACTGTACCATTTTATGTCCCTTCAAATTTTTATTTTTTGAAAGATAAAAATGAAGTTCAATGCTTTTATAGATTTGATTGAGCAAAAAAATAATTTTTTTAAACACTTTAGAGAAGGGTTATAAGGCAATTCTTAAGCTCGCATAAAATTTTTGGATCATGACCACACTCGAGAAATTTTATAAAATTCTGACAATGTTACTATCTCAGTTATGTCCATTCTATTTTTGATTTTTTAAAGATAAATAATGAAGTTAAATTCTTTTTAATTCTTTTATGTATTATCCTAGACTGCTGTATATGGTATCATAATTTTTTTAGAGCATGATCAAGCTTGTATAATTTTATAAAAAACTGACAGTATTTTTGCTAAAATTATAAAATGTCTGAAAATTTTGGTTTTTCAACAAATTTTCATGGAAGATGACATTCCTAAGGGTTATTTGGCCAAATCTGGTAAAAACCCCAATTTTTTTGTGAGAATTGCCAAAGTTATGAAAATACTATAGTAATTTGATTTTTTTTTTCAATTTTTTTATCCGACCAGGATTTTGAATCTCATCCCTGGCTAAAATATGATATCTTGCCGAGATTTCATAAAATTTCACCAAAATTTTTAACCTTGATCTTACCTCGCGGTTAAAAGCTTACTCACAGCTAGATCTTGTACGTATAGGGGTGAAAACGGATCGGATACGGACGAATAATAGCTTTACCATATTTGTTTTCATATTTTTCTCGGATGCGGATACGGATACGGATAGTCCGGATACGAATACGAATTCGGATAATATCGAATACAGATACGGATCGAATCGGATACGGTTTCAAATATTTTATCGGAACATGATAACCCCTTAGATTGTATATAAAAAATCAACGAAAACACATAACTAGTCGATTTGATAAAAATGTTATTGAAAATTGAACAAATATAAGCATTTTCATTCACTTAGACAATAAGTAGATACCATGTCGCAAATAAAATTATATAAGACTTAGTTTATCACACACATACAATTAGTTCATTATACACGTAGATCATAACAAAAAAATGAAGGTAATCTTTACTCAAAGATACAAATGGAGGCAAACACGTAACACACTAAAAGTTTGATAATACTTAAATATCACGTCTCTAGAAAAAATATATAACACTTATATGTAATGATCTAAGATTTATATTCTTTTTTGAATTATGTTAAAAATAATAAATTATGTATTTATGAGTTTTTATGATTTTTAGCTACTTATTTAAATATTTTCCTATTAAGAATAGGAATATTTGAATTTTTGAGAAAATTTAAAATCTGATAAAATCTTGAAAATAATTTTTAAAATGTTAGATTATTTCTGGAACTTTCTCAAAAAAAAATCGTAATTTTTGGAGTTGGTTTGCTAATTTTAATAATTGAAACTTACTTTATGGATTAATTAAATTACAAAACAATTCTGAAATTAAGAAACATTTTTTGGCCAGAAGAGTAGTTTTGGCCTAGCCCATATGTATATCCGGATATCCGATCCATCAATATCCGGATTAACCGAATCCGTATCCGTATTCGACGGATAGTGAGCTACCGAATCCGTATCCGACAAAAAAAATCCGTATCCGTATCCGATCCGATACTATCCGATCCGACAGAATCCGTATCCGAAAATATCCGGATCGGTCGGAAATTATCCGATCCGTTTTCATCCCTATGTACATACGTTGTGCTAGATTACCTCGCAAAGAGGCTGGGAGCCTGGGAGTTCTATTCTCGGCTCCTCAATTTTCATATGTGTGCTTGGTAAGGGGTATTCCCTTCGTTTTTTAATAGATATTATTTAAAGTTATTATGCTTTCATTAAGATATATCTACAAAAAAACTGTATTACCTTTTTCATTATATTTTTGGATGGTACGTTTTACTCTAATCCGTAGTAGTAAATAACATTGGAAATACCTAAATGGGAGGGGTATAAAAGGAAAAATGGCAAAAAGTCACCTCAAAATTATACAATGACACATATTTATTGATAAAATTTGAAAGCTAGAATGACATATACTTGAGAACGAAGGGAGTAGCTCGAAGTAAGAGAGTTAGGGCTGGCTATCGTGCTATTGTCATGCTTCTTTCAAAATTGATATCATTCTACATAAAATCATTTTATTTATCATTAAGTGGTTATTTTAATTTCAAGCTAACGTGCCACCATTGAGCCAAGCCTCATTAACATTTTTTGCTCAAAATAAACTCATTTCAATTTTAAACTTGTTAACTACTATAATTGAAACAATTTTGATTCAAGCTCTAAAGGATTTTTTTTCTATCAGCCCTAGAGAGTGTGATATGGCGGTTGAAGTTACCCTCTAAATCCTCCGCTGACATTTTTATTTTTTTAGTTTTTTAAAACATTTTTTGAATTTTTTCTCTCTATCTACTAACGTTGAGTTATAGTATTTTTCTTTTCTTTTTTTCGAAAATTTTCTCTCCCTCTGTTAAAATTGAGAGGCGGCTCACAGGAACGCCCGAAATCCTAACTAGTATCTATAAAAATTGGCGTGAATCTACACCGTTTCTCTCGAGGAATTTGCTCAGGTGATCAGGTGATCAGGTGATCAGGTCTACTAGGCGGGGTTGCGTGGAATGAACCATGGCGTGCGTTGATATCTGCAATTCAGCTGATTTTTGTCGGCAGTGTCAACCTATTGTTTGAAAAGGAAAAAAACTATCCAGTGCAAACCCATGGCCGGGTCAATCGTCAAACTAACCGGTCCTCTCGTTCTTTCTTTTCTTCTTCTTTTGCCCTCCAAGGAACCATCAATGGAACACAAGCTGAAAAGATTAACGCTCTGCCACTGTACACTGGGAATGTAGATCGAGAGCCGACAATTAGAGCCCAGTAGGGCCAGGATGGGCTAAGCGGGCTGGACCATGTTTGGCTAAGCCTACAGCCCTGCACGGCATTTCCATCGAGACCAGCTTCCTAGAAAAGTCCAGACTTCCCTTAAAGAAAAAACAAGAGAAAAAGAAAGTGGAGAAGTCCTCACAGGCATCAGTCACCCCGCTTACTCAGACTCACCGCTTACATATGCATGAGACCACCTAGCCCTCAGCACTAGGCCAGGCTTTTATTTTAGGTTGGCCAGTGTCGACACGGTACGATCGAAGCATAGCATGTATACATGTGGGCCAGGCTAATACGGTATGAATGACAGAGTCATCTTAGGTTACGGTTAGGCACGATAAACAATATGGTACAGTACACTTACATGGATCGTGTTTGGACCAGCATAGCGCGAAGTAAGTCTAATGGGTTCGAAGCAAGCACGGCACGTGGTAGAGAGCCAATCCAGGACACTGCAGCATGTTGTGGCTCGCCCTACGTTCAATGCCGTTGTGATCCTCGTGTGTAAAGAAAAGGGAGACAATGAAGATATCAAAAGGTGGATAATAGAGATAAAAAAGTACATACTCACTGACACCAAGCGCGTGCACCGAATCGACGCTCCGTCGTGTTGCTCGTTGGGCGCGCCCGTGACGTGTTGCAAGATCGTCTTCCCGCTTGCTTCACGCGGCCATTGACGTCACCATATCATGCGTACGCTGACTTGGAACGCATGAATGGTCTCGACATTGAGGAGTAGTTAGTACGTATGTATAGTGTTACTATATTTTTTCTTTACCAGGAGAACCAACTCTGGGGTGTAAAATTTTTAATGAGATAGTAACTTTGTATCTGTACCTAATGAATAAATAAAATTTAGTATTTTTTCTAAATAATTGTGTGTACCGGATCCTCAGTGACGTTCAACGCTCGCTCCTTGTCCTTGATGCCACCCACAAAGACTGACCGACAACGACGGTGTCCAGTGCAGTCATAGACGGTTCAAACCGTCACATCAGGTTTGATAACTTGACTGTGTAGTTTATTACTCAGTGAACTATTCCTCATACATTAAATCCAAATTTTTAGAACGTTTTTTTACAAAAGGGCAATGTAGAAGGTGAACCACTGTGGATGCTGACAAGTGACACCTCGATGATTGTTGACTATATTTGGTTGGTTTACTGGCTTTTTAGAAGCTGAAGCTGGCTTTAAACCCTCAAACTGGCACTTAGATCATAGAAGCGATTTTGTGTTTGGAGCTATATGTTACAGCATATCTCAACATTATCTATACCCCTTTATAATGCACCTAAGCATTCATTTCTACGTCCATCCTAAATAATGCACCGCACTAGAGATGGCTCAACCTTCATACACCCAGTGAAACGTCCCTAGAAACTTGCCTCCATCAAAATTAACCTCTCAGATCTTTCCTCAGCTTTACTCACCCACATCCGATGGCCATTGTTTAATGTGTCTAACTCATCCCTATGGCCCACAACAGATCTCCCCTCACCTCCAGCATCATCTCAAGGAAAAGGAAACAAATATCCTGGAATTAAGGAAAAAGAAACAAACGTTCTAGAAAAAGAAAAGACCATATATTATGTGTTGGGAAAAGAAAATCGAAAGACAGGGCACTATACTATGTGTATGAAACGTAGGATGTACAGCCGATCAATCAACTTAAACTCGAAATATGATCTTGTTCAACTTCAAATAATTGGTCAACAACAACAACGACCAAGTCTTTTGTCCCAAACAAGTTAAAGTAAGTTAGAAAAGAAACTCAATTAGAGTCAATAAAACTCCTAAACATTCAATATTGGGTCATGATTTCGATGCATATATTGCTAATTTCTATACATTCCTATTCAATGTCAACTTTTTGTGAATGTACCAATCCCTCGAATCACTTTTAACTACTTTCTACATCAGTCTCAGTCGACCTATGCCTCTTCTTATATTTTTGAGACAAATTAAAATTTTACTACGCACCGGTATCTCAGGAGGCCTCTGTTGGAGATGTTCAAACCATCTAAAATGATTTTAGACAAGCTTTTCTTCAGTAGGTGTTACCTCAACCTTATCACGTCCACTTTAAATAATATCGATGTTTCAACAAATTTCTAACACCTTTGTCCATGTAGACATGTAGTAGCAAGATTGTAAAGCTCTTGTTGTGTAATTCTGCCATCAGTTCTTCAATTATGCAACCTCAATTGTATGTCCAATGCACGCGGGGACGACGACAAGGCAGCAAAGGCCATGACGACAATGACAGGAACCATGAAGAAAAATGGGGAAAATCTCGAGGGGAGCAAGGAACACGATGGCTAGGGAGCGAGTGTGGAAGCGAGGGCATCTCTCGTTCGCCGACGCCGAATCCACGCCAGATCAATGAGAATTTGAGAACAAATGGTTGGATGAGGATTCGTTTTGAGAGTTTGATTCAATAATACGGTGGAAACAAAAGAGAACGACGGAAGGGTTCAACACGAAATCGTGCGTGGGGACTAGGGCCGTAAAAAAAGCTCGAGGCTCGCGAGAGGCTCGATTCGAGCTTGGCTCGAGCTCCGAACAAGTCGAACTCGAGCTCGAGCTCGTGAGCTTAACCGAGCCGAGCTCGAATAGTTCGCGAGCCTACTCGAGCCTGGACCGAGCTTCCTTAAATTGAGCTTTCTCGAGCTTGTTACCGAGCTTCCTCGAGCCGAGCTTAATCGAGCTTGTTACCGAGCCTACCGAACTTACCAGAATTACCGAGCTTACTCGAGCCGAGCTCGAGCCTACTCGAGCTTAGACCGAGCCGAGCTCGAGCCTGGGTTGAGGCTCGAATCCGAGCTCGAGTCGAGCCTTACCGAGCTCGAGCCTGGAGGGTCAGGCTCGCTCGAGCTCGACTCGTTTACAGCCTTAGTGGGGACTGTGTGCTCAGTCCCACCCATTGGCACGGATTGTATTTGTCGTTAGGGATGGTGCAGAGAGGGCACAATCCTCCGCCAACTCGAATTTACTAGATAATTGACCGCGGTGTGTCACATCGCGATCGTCACTCCACACGCGAAAAAATCGAGAAAACATGCGATTGCCGCTCCCTACGCGAGAAAATCGAGGAAACACACGAAACAACTGAAAGGATACGAATGTAATCGTGTTTTTTTCGCATTTATTCGGCGAAAAAGGACCTAAACGGTTTTTTTTCCAAAAAAAGACCTAAACGGAACGCTAAAAAAATGAAAAAAAAGGACCTAAGCGTAGTATATATATTCTCCCCTTAAAAAGGGACCTAAACGTGTGTATTTTTTTTTCTGGAAAATGACCTAAACGTAATTTTGATTTTCCGAACAAGGACCTGAGCGCAACGCTTAAAACGCAAAAAGACCATAAGTGTAATATATTTTTCTTTCACAAAAAGGATCTAACTGTAACGCTTTTTTTCAAAAATGATCTAAAAGTATTTTTTTTCCCGAAAAAGGACCCGAACGCATTTTTTTTCCTGGGCCGGCTCCCTCCTGGCTCAAATGACTCTAGTGCCGGGAATCCTCCGGGATATACTACAAAAAAGACCTGAACACAATTTTTTTCCCCGGCTCAGCTCGAGCCGCGAACCGAGCCGACTCAAATGACTCTGGTGCCGAAAATCCTCCGGGATATAATGGAGGTAGTATAAGTAGTACAAAGCACTTTGTTGTAATCAGAATTGAGCACGCACTTGAAATGAACACCCTGGAATCCTGGATAACAAATGTGGTACTGAAATTATGTTGCAAGCAAAGATGTCCACCTTATTCTTTAGGGTCTGTTTGGGGAGCTGCGGCTGGGCTGAAAAGCTGCTTTTGGTTTGCTGGGCTTTAAAGCAGCTGTAGCTGACGGCTATGGCTTTTCTTGTTATGCTATTTGGCAAACTGGCTGCTGCAGCTGTAGCTTTTGAGGGCTAACCGAAATGGAAGGTAGCAATATAACAAAGTACAGCGACGTTCGAGTGGGGAGGTGATGTGGAGGCGGCGAGGCGGGGTGGCAAAGGTCGGGAAAGCAAAGTGAGCTAGTTAGGAGGTGTTCAAGCAAAGCCACAGTTGAAAAACTCCTCCTCAGTAGCTGCAGCTTTTGAAGGTGTTTCTGCTGTGACTTAGCTTTCCAGCTGCAAAGTGCTGTTTGGAGGAGCTTTTGGCTCAAAACTGAAGTAAAACTGAAGCACAGCTCCCCAAACAGCCCTTACTTTACACAAAGCTAGTAGTAAACAACAGTGTTGTTCTTCACACACACAGTTATTACAATGTTTTCGCGGAAAGAGCAAGCATAAAGATTGAACAACATACAGGAAGAACAACTAACAAAACAAGTGATATACTGATATGAATGTCGTAATGATTCCACGGGAAGGCCGCATTCTCAGCTGAGAGCCCACTCCTTAGATATAACTTAAACCACGTTTCTTTAATCAGATTTAGGATCTAGAGCTTGTCCCAGCATCATTTATCCTGTATTGTACATGCAGACAAGATCAAGAAGCAACTTGAGAATCAGGCCTAGGATATAATAATCGCAAATCAAGATAAGTGATTGGATGAGCAGAACTATTTTTCGGTTGATAAAAAAGTAAATAACCAAGGAATTCAATTGAGCGGATGAAGCTTACTTTCGGTAAGAGTCTCCCATCAATGCGTACGGCAGGGACATGGCGGATGAGATGATAATCCTCTCCAGATCTGACTGCACATCTCGTGCTCAGCTCGGGGCAGTCACGAATCACAATTTTCTGAAGAGAAGAGAAATCTTGCATGGAACCTGGCAGCTTCTTAAATCCTTTGCAATCACCAATGGTGATGTATTGAAGAGAGGATGCAGCAGATTTGAACCTCTCTGGAAAACCCGCCAACTTAGGAAGCCCAACAAGATTGAGCGCACGAAGGTTCCCTAGCGCACTCAATTCCTCCTCTGGTTCCATCAAATCCAGCTCTTTGCAGTTATTAATCACCAACTTCTGAAGTGCCGAGAGCTGCCGCATGGCAGGGGGGAGAGAAGCCAGCTTCGGACAATTGAAGATGCCTATCTCTCGGAGGGTTTCGAGGCAGCCAAATTCCTTTGTCAGTGATGTTAACTCAGGACAGTCACCCAAATATAGAACTGTCAGGGAAGACCAACCACAGAACCCAGTTTTTAATAGTTGCTTCTGCTTTGATTCAAGGTTCAGGAATATAAGGTTGACAAGTCCATGCACATCTCTTGGTAGCTCCTCTAATTGGTCACACCGACCGAGATGGAGTGTTTGAAGATTCACCAGCCTACATAAAGAATTCGGTAAGAATTTGATTTTGACATTCCCTTGTAGATCTAGGTACCTCAGGTGCTTCAAATTTCCTACTGAACTTGGTAGCTCTTCAAACTCAACATGAGAAAAAATCAAGACACGCAGAAGTGTAAAAGTTGAGAAAAGGTCCTCAAGAAAGGCTTTACTCACTTTACCACCATTGCATATGCTTGCAAATGTTCTCGCTTTACATGCCCTTTTCAGCTGCTTAGGAAAACTCAGATCCATTGAGAACTCCCTATGGTCCCACACTAGGTGCCTAGTACTTTCAGAGATAGCAACATTTTCACAACTAACAACGGCAAGCTCCTTTCGTGACACCGACATTGCTAGTTCATGAAAAAGATCTTGCATTTTACAAGAGCTAATGGTGCCATCATAAAGAACAAACTGGTCTTGCAAAAGTGATCTTCCTAAAAGTTCATGAAAGTATGTTCTTCCGGTAGTTAATGCTTCCATGCTTACCTTACCTGTATGTAACAGCCCCAACGCCATCCAAAACTGAACCGCACGATTTATATAAAGCGTATAGCCTTTTGGAAAAACAGATAGACACGAAAACATGCCCGCAAATTAGGTGGAAGTGCATCGTAACTCAATTTCAATGCTGGCAAGATACCACCTTTCTTTTGCTCAATATTCCAGAGTCTGTCTTCCCTGATGCGTTGCCAATATTCAACATTTCGGTTTCCAGACAATAGGGAACCCAGTGTGATTGCTGCCAAGGGAACACCGCAACATTTCTCAACAATGGACTTCCCAATTTTTAACAATTGGGGGTCCTTTCCCCCCTCACCACTGAATGCACAACGTGTAAATACTTGCATGCACTCATCGAGTGACAGTTTCCCCACATCATATGGTTCCAAAGTCTTCACCACTGATGCAACATTTGAACTACGTGTGGTGACTATGATCACACTTCCACTTCCACCACTGGATAGCAGGCTTCTCAACTCTTCCCAAACATTCTCTTCCCAGTCATTAACATTCCACATATCATCTAGTACAAGCAAATATCTCTTTTCCCGTAATAGTGCAAGGAGCTTGCTCTGTAGCGTCTCAAGCTTTAGTTGTTTGCAGCTTTCACTGGTAGATGATTCTATGATGACATCCAAGATATTCTTAAGATCAAATGCATTGGAGACACACGCCCATAGCTTCCTTTCAAACTTCTTATGCCCTGTTTGTTTCGGCTTAGGCTTTTTGGCTTTTAACTTAAAGTTAGCTTTTTGGCTTAACGAGCTTTTAAGCCGTCTGCTTTTAAGCCAAGACATGCTGTTTGGTATCCTGGCTTTTTGATGGATTAGATGGTGTAGCCAGGGTTCACAAAACCGGCGAAAACTGCGGTTTTTGAGTGTACCACTGTGGTTCGATATCCAAAATCGCTCGGTAAACCGTTTTATTTAAATTTAAAAAAATCAAAAAACTTTTAAAAAAAAATTATGCGTCGAAAACCGCTTGAAAACCGTTTCTTAAAAACCAAGCGGTTTCTTGCGAAAAACTGAATTGTTTTTTATTTTTTTGAATTTTTTTTTCATTTCTTAACCCTTCGATTTCTGACGGTTTTCGAGCGATTTTCGAATTTCGATTTTGTGAACCCTAAGTGTAGCTTATTGGTAGAAAGTTTGACATACCTTTTAAGGTTGTGGGTAATTTTGGAGACTTCCAAGGGTTATTTCATCCCAAAAAAGCCCAAAAAAGCACCCCTCACCTGGCTTTTGGCTTATAGTTATATGGAGGCTTTTGGCTTTTTTTAAGCCCGGCTTAAAAGCAAGTCGTTTGTTTCGGCTTTGGCTTTTCTGCTTTTAAGCCAGTGAAAAAGCCGAAACAAACAGGGCCTTAGTAATCTGCACATCGTTGTAAATCAATTTCGCCAATGCTGTTTTTCCTATACCTCCTAAACCAACAATAGGAAGCACAGACAAAGGACTTGAATCTGCAGCGGTCAGAATCCTTCTAATAACCTTTTTTTTAGCTTCATCTCTTCCGATAATGTCTGGTTCATTGATGAAGGAATGTGTTTCCTTTATGCTGCTGCTAGATGGCTGGACATCAATTGGCTGCGCAATTAATCCAAAGTCTGCTCTATTTTTTGCTATCTCATCGAGTTTTTCACGGACTTCTTTTATTTTCTGGCTCAATTTGAATGGATAAGCAACCAGATGGCTTGTTTGATTGAAGAAACCTTTACGAATTTTCTGCTCTGGAGCTTCAGTGGTCACGTAGTCCAAAAAATCGTCTATGTCATAGACTGCATCCTTCAGGTTGTTCAACCACTCTTCAAGGGCATCAGAAGTAGACTGCTTGCACTCGGAATCTCTAAGAAGTGCGCAGATGAATGTCAACGACGTTTCTAATTTCCTTAATTCTTCCTTAACGTTCCAGGCTGATTTAATCTCATTAGCAGCCCAGTCAGTGACAGAGGTCCTAGCCTTTTCAAGAACTGAGTTTGCTAAGCTTGACATAATTATTACATCAGCCATAGTGTCCGTGTGGGTACTGCAAAATAAGCAAGAGATTCAAAGAAACCAGAGTTTTCCAGAAAGGTGTGGCGTCCTATGAACAGATACTTCAGTCCATCAAAGATGAGGCTCTCAGCTGGACTCTTGCAGGAGCTGTGCAGCTCGGAAGACTTCTCCAGCGTAGGGGCTAGAGCTTCGTTTTGTCTCCGTCTTTTTTTGTCTTTTCTCCTTTTTCCTCTTTCTTTTTTCTTTTCTTTTCTACCCCTCTAGCTGCTAGGCTCGCGCCCTCTGCGGCCTGCTGCTGTCTGGGGCCTTCTGTGCCTTGTAGCTCTATTCTCTCTTTGTAATCAGCCTTTATAATCTACTATCAGCTTTGGCTGTTTTCCAAAAAAAAAAAAGTCCATGTGGTGGGTATGTAGATACTACCATGTTTGGCATGATCATGATGGATTTGATATTCATGGTAGAAGAATGTGGATATAAAGCACATTACATTTGTTGTGAGATGGCTAAATTTTTCTATATAATATTAAGCTCTGTTGGTTCTTTGAAGAATATAGGCTCTATTATTTTTCCAATGAAATGGTTATAAGCTCTACATGCTTGCGTGCAAAGGAGCAAAGTTATATATAAAGTAGACCAACCAAAGCCATAATCACATTTGGAAAAAATACTGGAAGAGAGATGAAATCGTGGCCTGTTGGTTGCTGTCCGGATCATGCAGATAGCTACAGGGAAGCTGGATCTAACATTCGACTGATCGGATGTCTTGGAATGGAGACACAACATGTCAAAATCAAGCAAGTATTGATCCAACGAATCTAGTCCATACAACGAATTAACAAGTGAATTTTGGATCATGGTCCTTCTAGCTAGACTAATTCCAGAAATTAGATGAAAATTAACTGGCAAGTCATAAAAAAGAGGTTTAAAAACAAACTAGGGCACAATGTAGCACTGTCAGAATTTTTAAAAAATACATAGATCTGAAAATTTTATAGCATCATTAACATTGCCTCAGGACCTCATATAAAAAATTTCAAAAAAATTTTTTAACACATTTTTCCAAATTTTTCAAATTTGCATTTGAATTTCACCTATTTACCGAGCGGTTTTAGATGCCGAGCCGGCTCGATACGCTTGATAATAGCGATATTCGAGCGATTATCGATGATATTGTGAACATGCACGATACGATAGCTGAACTGACATTGGTAACACAAATCAATGAATCTAGTGAGATCATGCAAAAGTTAAGCCAACAGATGATAATCTCAATACGCCAGTCTTCAAAACAGATGATAATCTCAACATGGCAGTGTTCAAAATAATCTCAACATGCCTGCAAAAATGGTAATTCAAACTGTTCGCATATATGTCTGAAATACCATGTTTTTTCTCTTCCCTGAAAGACAGAACAGTGTTCATACAGTATGAGCTGGTTATCTCGATAATGTGGCAATTTACCATGAATTCAAGAGAGACCCAAATAGAGCCCGGTTCATCCAAAACTGAAGCTTCTGGTCAATATTCAACTTGAGAATCAACAAACTTCAACTTGATAAGCAGCCAAAAAAAACGCACTCAACTCAAAATGAGATTTTAGAAGTTTACACCACCACAGACACACTACTACTCAAAGTATGGACTGTTCTGAATTGCAGACTTGCTGATGCTCCCATGTTGATTAAGCCGTTTAACTTTGAACGGAAGGGGAAAAGTTTAACAGTAAATTAACCAACTATTACAGTAATCAAGATTCCAATGAAAAAATGCAAGGGTCAGCTACCAAAAAATGGGGCTAGATATATGCTCTAAGCCTCTAACAATCAAATGATGATAGGTTACTCTCAGTGCCAAAGTTTCATGCAGAAACCAGATGGCGCTCGACACGGCCTCTTGCTGTAGATTGCATATGAGAAGGTGTCACTTAGCTGTCCAGCAAGGCTTACAGGATCGTCAATGAGAGTATCCACAAACACACTAATTATCTTCCTTTCATGTGGAGTTGCTCGTAAACTGAACCATGTCAAAAACTTCACCCTGAAGTTGGCCTCAATGTAGCCCTCGCATTCCAGCCACCTGATCACCTTGACACAGTACTCATAAGATACATCTGAGCGTGCATCCTTGTGGTCAATGTCCTCGGGTTTTCCTGAGGGACTTTTGTTTGATGAACTCCATGGTTCTGTTTCAGGATTCGAAGGACCAGCTTGAGGATGAGGATTAACAGATTTTAATTTAAAGCTGGTTTCACTAATTCCATTGCCAAATATGATCCCGTTCTCTGTTGTGGGTACTAGTGAGCCAGAGTGCTGCAATGGACCAGCCAACTCATTACCATTTGGTGCATCTGATGCATTCTCCACCCTAGCATCAACCCTATTCAGGTTTTGCAACAAAATTTCCCGACTGTAAAGCATCGAGTTTGAGGACTCCTTAAATAAAGCTGTTTGAGCAGTAGTGTCGGGTTCTTGAGGTCCATTCTTGTTCCCACTGCCCTCAAATCTTTCCGAGGTTCTTTTGCATGACAAACTTCCTGAATCTGTTTTGGTGTTCAAACAGCCATTTTGAGGAATATGATCACAAGGTTTTGCTTCAAAGCTCCTTCCAGTGACCCCTTGGAAATTTTCAGTCCCTTCCAGTATGATGGGCAGCATCGAGCCAGAGTATTCAGGTGGAGCAGCCAACTTGTTTCCAGTGTGTGCATGTGGTGCAATTTCTGGCCCAGGGAAAATTGTTGACAGGTTTTGCTTCAAAGTACTCCGATTATATACCATTAAGTTTGAGGACTTCCTTAGTAAAGCTGCTTTGGCAGCTGTCTTGGGTTCTTCTTCATCATCATCTAAAGCAGATGCTGAGACTCCAGGAGCTTCATTCAGCTCATCAGCTTTAGTTACCCCGATGTCACGCATTTTTGTATTTTGCAAGTTACTGGTGGGTTCATTGCACTGATGAGATTTCTTATTTGAGTGGAGGATATCAGGATTTTCACAGTATTCAAGAACACATTCATTCTGGTGACTTGTTTAGATCAGCATAAATGGTACTACCATTGTTCGATTCCACACCTTCTGAAGAAGGATTGGACAGACCACTACTATTTGTGTTCAGACTTCCGTTATTGGGGTCCGTTCCAGCATCCGCTGTCATTTAATTTTTTGTACCATCTTTGTTGGGACAGCAAATGGTCCTTGTCCTGACTTCCCACGAACCAAACTCCTTTGAGTTGGTGAATGCAACAACCTTGAGACATAGTACGTACATGGAGCAAGTCCTGTTACCACAAACGTTGTCAATGGCATGAGTATTATTCCAGTTGGATTTGAGAGGTAATCTCCTGCGCCAGCCTTTCGGTGCCACAAGTTAAAGCCAGTTAAACCTTGAGAGAATATAGGACATTTATCCAGATCAAAAACTACAGTGACAGATTCATGGAATATATCCTCAAACTTTATGAAGTTTGATGGTACCATAGAAGATCCTGAATAACATGTTATGCGTAAACATTAATTACAATTGCAGATTTAAGGTATAATGAAATAAAAGACATGAAAACTTACTCTGAATTTGCAAGTCGGCAGTTAATGAACCAGAGAAAAAAGATTGCAGAGTCTCTATGGCACAGGTACAAAGCTTCTGAACTCCAGCTTCTTCATTGCTGTATCCACAATTCCATGCAGGATCAAGTACTTCTCAGTGGATATGAGGATCTTATGACTCAGAAAAATTCGATGACACAAGACATCCAACCGCCGAGCATTTTTTGCTATCAATAGTTGTTTCTTCCAGCACCTGAGCAAAGGAAATTATATGGTCATTCTTAATAACTATACTTGCTTACATGCTCTATCAATATATGGATAGGATTTTCCAGTTGAAAGGACCATTTACCACTGGAAAAACAACTCAGTTTCTCAAACCGGTTAGTCTTTCAAACAATTGGAGATCAAAGCTGAGAAAGAAGTTTCTTTTTTTTTTTTGAAAACAGCACAGGTTGTGATTAGATTAGAAAAGGCAGGGTACAGAGTTTGAAAGGAGGTATAAGGCGCAGGAGTCTGCACCCAAAAGAAGGCCAAAGGGGGAGGAAAAAAAATCAAAAAGAAAACACAAACTTTAAAGCTGGCACTAAAGTAGTCTCCTGAGCTGCGTAGCTGCCGCTAGGGTTCAGTTCGCAGCCTTGTCTTTGACCGATTGAAAGATTTGTTCGTAGGACGCCCAACTTCTTTAGAAAACTCTGTTGTTGCGCTCTTTCCACCATTGCCAGTAGGTAAGGATAATCAAGATTTTGACACCTTTTCGGTGGCTCGATTGGCTGTTTATATGGTGTAGATTCCATTGCTCGAGGTGCGCAGGCGGCTCCCATTGGACTGGTTGGAGCGTCGGTATGCGAACCCATTGTGCGATGGACGAACACAGTCGCCAAACTTGAGGGCAATAAACGAAAAGGTGAAAAACTGTTTCTAGGCTTCGA
The DNA here is from genome assembly GCA_036346275.1 of Otatea glauca. Taxonomy (NCBI): domain Eukaryota; kingdom Viridiplantae; phylum Streptophyta; class Magnoliopsida; order Poales; family Poaceae; genus Otatea; species Otatea glauca. Next base: position 62,127,680 of record CM070721.1, read on the forward strand.
TTGCACATTTGGCAGAAATACTGGTTTGGCCATCCCCTGAACTGCAAGCGCTGTGCTGTCCATAGTCGATTTTGCTGTGCAAGCTAAAGGAAGATCTTACAGCATAACGGTGCCCATGCGGTCCAGATTGTAGTAGAGAAAGATTTTTGAGTGCATCCACTGGACTGGATGTTGTACGCCAAGCTAGATGAGTAGGCGCCATCGAAAGTTTGCGTCCATATAATGGCATCCTCCATGTCCGGGCGAAGCGACACTGATTGTATTTTGGACCATAAACGGACGTAAGAAGTTTCTTCTCAACAAGTTTTTCTTATGCAACCATGTCAAAATTAAGTACTAATAAATTTTGTCATTTTAACAAGATTTTATGCAAGCATGGATAGAGGATGTGTACTACATTACTATTATATAGCAATTCGCAAAAAGAAAGGGTAAAAGGATGACACCCTAGCACCCGAGGTACAAATTAAAATGTGCAGTCATGTCTTGTGTTGCGAGTCTCATGACATTCCCTGCTGTATTCAACCACACTCCCACATTCTGCATCACCATAATTCACACATCTAGTTCTACTCAACGCTTTCTCCACATGAGAACAATAGTTCCATTCCATGAAACTAAAAGGGCTACCAGAACCCTAAGGGGGTTATTAAGAATTGATGATTGACGCAAAGACAAAAGAAGTCAAAGCATTTTCAGTTGTCATGGTAAACAACTCCTTCCACTGGAAAATGGTTGAATCCAACACTTTCATTGCTTAGAAAATAGCATACAAGTCCCCAAGAAACAGTTAGATACTTAGATTGCTACGTCCACATAAAGGCAGTCGCTGGCCACAGCAAGTTACTACTCTACTATATCCATGATATCACACCTTAAGCTAAAGAATAGTGCAAAATGAAGTTTAATCAAGTATCTCTGAAAAAACGGAATAACCAAAAATTGAATAGCATGCCCTTGACTTATGAAGTTCATGAGTGATAAAAAGAGAACCATCCGCGCAGGCATGATGCACCCCAAAGTGCATATAAATCACAAAAACGAACCAAGTTGAGAAAACAAAAGGATGACACCATATGGACTAAAAAAATAGCTTCACCCTTTTTATTTGGCTTAATCACCTTAAACAACAAACATATCAAGGCCTACAAAAACATACAAGGGAATTAAGCCAAAGAATGTGTTAAACAGTTTATCCTCCAGGATGTATTTCATAGTGTCACCCACCTTATCGATAAAGTTATAAAGGAAAGTAACAGACCAGTACTTAAGGTATTAAGGTATCATGCCTGTGTACGATAATGCAAATAAATTGGAACTCTAGGACAATGCAAATTGAATGGAGCTTTAGTTCTAAAGTTCCATATATGTATTTGGCCCCCTTACACACTTTTTTTTCACTTTGGGCATCCTCCCAAATGAAATTGCAAATCTAGATCCCTTCTCGACCGTGGAAGCATCGACAGGCGACACATGTCACCTACCACGCTCCTCTACCGCGTCAGGTCACTGGCACAACATCCACCATTGCAAACGAGCTATCGGGGTACCCGAGTTCAGTAGAACAAGGTACCATGGTACCCGAACTCGGCAGGATGAGGTACAGCAGTACCCAAGCTCGATAAGTACCTGTCGTGGTGCCCGAGCTCAATAGGTACCTGCCGAGGTAGATTTGTTGGGAGTATAGATTTTGGTTGCAATTTGCAAACAACCACATTTTAGCTTAAATTGTGTATGTGTTGCTCTAGATCTGCGTAACTTGAATTTACATAACTTTTCATGGTCAATTGCGAGAGGACTCTGTCCCGACGAAATGCAAGGAGGTTGACATCCACCCATTGGCATTGCTTTCCTACTTAACATGTCATGGACATGGGCTCAGAGGAAACTTGACTGGGTTTGGAGTGGTCCTAGCATGGCAGCGGAGGTGCGGTATCAACCAGGTGGTGGAGCCTATGGTGCAGCGTAGGCCAAAAAATGTAATATGTTTTCCAATCCATAGCAAAGCACGGGCACTCTGCTAGTCTTCAGAAAGACAGAAAATCAAGTCATTTTGCAAATTCTTGAAGTAAAATATCACAAGTCACAATAAACAATTGATGATATTTCTGTACCACTTCCATACAACATATCTGTTACACTAGTACTAGTGATTTAACTGCTAAGCTTTGACCTAAGGAAAATTTTTTTACAACATTCCATCTTTTACAAAAGGCTAGAAGATGAAGCATGCTGAATTACTGAGTCGGGTGATGACATGCTAGAATAGAATCGATGTAATAAGGCCGGTAAACAGTAATACTGGAAGCAAAAGTACCAAAACAGATGTGTGTGACTAATTTAAACATCACAAAATAAAAAATATGTAACTAAAAGCAATGTTTCAGAAAAAATTACCCGAGCAAATCATTTTGTTTCCCACAGCAAATGCAGTAATAATCACCATCAAGATTCTTTGACTGTCCACTCTGCAGAATGCCGGATCTTTCATCTTTGAGAGCACATTCAAGGTGACATGAAAAACCACATGAATCTTCCTGCAAGGGTTGATCTGAATCGCAGAACAGCCAGAGGCTAGGATCTTTATTTTCATCATACTTGAAACAAATACAGCATGAGCAACGTCTGCAAAATTTATCTTCTCGGTTAAGAGTAGCCCAACAAGCTGAATTTTGGTAAAGGTGCGCATTGATTGTCGGTTCACTTACACCAGTTGTTTGAGGAGTGCTTTCGATAACTGGAAGTGGTGATGGACTATCATTCTTTCTCTTTCTTTTGGAAGGGGACTGAAGGTTACTTGCGTTCGACTCAGGGTTTGACTCCACATGTTTCCCACTGTCAGATGATTTTCCATTCACAACACGGAAGAGATGATCTAGCATTCTCTGTTTTGACAACCCAGTATATTTTCGCTCTCTTACTAATTCAAAACAGAGAATCTCTACAATTTCACGGCGAGTCCATTCCTGTAGCTGTTCAGGTGCACTGCTTGGAAACTTCGATAATTCACGGACAAGTTCTCTCTTTTCATTGACACTCAGCAAGTGGCATTCAGCCGGATCAGGAACATGTCCTGGAGCACCAGAAAAGTACAGTCACAACTCACAACAAACTCAGAACATTCCGAAGGTAGTAGTACAAACAAGAATAGATATCACAAGATTTTCCCAAACAAATGGTGCAAAAAAGGACAAGTCATCCAAGAACTTCTGTGTGTAACACCACAAGGCTCATTCCAAAACATAATTGTAAAGGCCCTAAAATAATGGTACACTTTATTTGTCAATGCATATAAATTGGGAAGCCACAAAAAACCATCTCGTCCAAAGAAATCAATGGATAATTTGAGGCATAGTCAGTACTCTGCGCTGCATCTTTTATTATGTGATATTTTTATACGGAGGATGCTCAACGTAGTCACTGGTGCGAAATGAGTTTTCATGCATCTGATATATTATTAAGGTGTTATATGCAATATATGCAACACATTAAAACAGTTGTTGTGCAACTACCATGGGTGTAATGGAATCCTACACTTGCCCCTAGTTGTGCAGGAATGCTGATGCTTCGCACTAGCATCAGTTATAAGATCAAAAATATATATATATATATATCAATGATAGCCCCATAAACATGAAGAAGTAAGTTTTGATGTCAAGTGACCTGATAAATCATACTTATGAACAGAAAATCAACAATTGAGCTCCCAATAGAACCACAAAGTATATAGCATGAATCACAGGCTTCAAGCCGAGTAACTCCGTCGTCCATTCCACCAATAAGATGCTGCTCGCACAACTTCTAATGCATCCAAACAAACCCGACGAGTGACCCACTAAACCCCATCTCAAACGGGATACGAACAGTAAAAATTAGTCATCTATGCATTCAAGACAAGGAAATGATGTAAAGCTACAATGCCATCTCACTCACGTAGCACCTCCCAAACGCAAACAAAGCGCGCAATGCAGGTAACCATAGCCGCACGCATACAACCTGAACACTGAAAAGAGCAACCTTTCTGTTTCCCTTTTCACTTCACTACGGTAACACAACATGCAAGCGGCCAATTCGTGATCAAACAGTAAAATTATACACACACGTTGGACACTTGACAGGATCGCAACCATAATTCCATAGCCTAAACTCCGCCACACGAACAGGGGAGAACCAAGCAAATGCATGTAAACATAAACGACAATTACAGGACAACCCCTAGATCACAACCATACTAGGGAACAATTCCCCAGAGGAAGCAAGACGAATAAGGCCAATTTCGGTTGCATCAGGAATCATCCGCACAACTCGCCGATCGCCAAATCGAGACCTAGGCAAACACCCCCATAGGCAATTCTTGACCAGAAAAATACCACAAAAATAGCGCAAAAATATACAGAGAGAGGAAGGGTGGATTGGTGCTGACCGGAGTAGGGGGAGTCCATGGTTGCGTTTCTGCGGATTGGGGAGCTAGTGGGGGAGGAGGAGAGAGAGGATGAGGTCTCGCGCCTCCCCTCTCGCTCTCTCACATGGAGATCGGAGAGTTGCCTTGCCGCCTCCCCTCTCCTCACTTCAGCGCAACATTGCCACAAACCCCCCGCACGTTCAATAAAGAAGATCACCTTTTGCAATGATACCCTTGGGGTTTTCCGTATTCAAGAGTTTTAAGGTAGGTCTAGACAGCTGTTTGAACCTAAGACCTCTGCATAAGTAAACTTGATTGAATTTTCTGCTTGAATCGATTTCAGTAAATTATTTGAGTTTCCCACTTTGGCCACTTAGAACATCTCCAAACGTGAAAACATGTAGTAATGCATAGGTGATTTGGCACACTCACAAACATCTTCCCATAGATGAACTCATTGAGGGGTGTTTAGATTAAGGGTATTTCATTGAAACGTCTTAAGATCTAATTCAAAGTTAAACTAAATCTCAAAACCTCTCAAGCAATTACTACTCATCCAAACATAATCTAAGTATTCTGCATAGAATGTCTCTATACTCTCGAGCGAAATTATTAAAGCCCCCATACTCCCTCCATTTCAAGAATCACAATAATTCAAGCTTGGAATTGTTACACTGTTTGCACTAGATTACCATGGTTTAATAATATAAGTATGAGAGGTGCTTCCATGCTTTTCTTTTTGACAGTTGCACAAATATTAAAACGTGAATGAATGGTAGATGATGATTACTTACCCCTTCGCTTGCTTCAAAATTTACGCAACATGTATTGAGAGGAAAAGCATTGAAGCACTGCTCAGTATGAGTATTGTTAAGTGGTTGTAACAGGCCATCCAATACAAGTATATATAATTCAATGCGATTAATTAATTCTTAGAACTGATATCTCGGTCCGAATTCGTGCTAAGCTTGAACTTATAGTAGTACTCCCTTCGTCCAAAAATATAAGGCGTATTTTGACTTTTTACAAGGATTAAAGTTGCGTTGAAATTAAAAAAGGTACGAGAGAAAATAACTTAGATGTCCTCACTTAATTGTCTTAAAAGATGATAGATAATACTTTGTATAGGTGGTAATGAATAAATGCATATGGTTAAGAGATAATAAATCTACATACAAACCTTATAAACTTTGTAGGGGGTATAGAAAGAAAGACCTCGACAAATCTACATACAAACTTTATATTTACGAATAAGACCGTTTAAAAAATAAACATTATAAATTTGGAGAGAAGTAGTATAAAATAGAGACAATGGAGTAGCTATTAATGTTACAGTTGCTTCGCATTCTCCAACCAAAGTTCCTTGGTTAAGAATATGGTAGTTGTAATTAAGCACAATCCAAGGGGTAAAAACGGGAATAGACGTACGAACCCAATAGGCCCGTCATGGTCCCGGTTCATGGGGCGTCGTAAATTATCAACTCATCAAATAAACAACAATTTATCTAGATAAATATCTAAATCAAGGTCAGACTTTCATTTTGCCTTGGGCCCGTGGACGCATGCAGCCCAAGGCAAGAGCGTGAACGGCTGAGACGGGACGGTCAGCTAGGACGCTGACACGTAGATGCAACCCGTTTCGTTGCGACACAGTGGCAGCACGTTGCGACAGCAAGGACAAGTTTGACATTTTCGTGACGCTGAAAGATACATCGATCGCATGGTCCTTTTTTTACTTGCTAGTTACTCGCTCGGTTCATATTTACTCGCCAGTTTCAACTTTAATAGATCGAACTTTAACCATTGTTTTTTAAACAATACAAAATTAAATAGCTATAAATATAGTATATTTAGTAAAATACTTTTGATTACAAATCTAACAATAACATTTTCGTATAACATGACTAGTTATTTTAAAATTACCGTTGATCAAAGTTTGATTATGCAAAGTCAAAATCAACAACTAAACGTGATTGAAGGGAGTACTACTTACTACTACTAGATCGGGTTAAGTTTTTTCTTTTTTGTTCTATAGATCTACCTAAGCGTGAGCCGATCCTAGCTCGGATGGTGGGTCGCGCGCCATGCTCCTCCCCTGCCCGCATTCGAGGGCACGTGTTTGTGTGTGTGAGATGTGTGTATTTGTTCTTCTTTTACGGTGAATGCCAGAGCTGGCCAAATTTTCTTTTTTAAAATAGATCTATCTAAGCCGACGTGGCAAGTTTTTGTTCATCAGGGCAGCACGAGATTTACCCTTTGTGCAGTGGAACCAGTGGCAAAAAGACAGTCCCTTCCCTTCTTTATAAGCAACTGCCGTTCTACTCTGCTGTTTGTCATTCACACCCATCTAGACTCGTTCCACAGCCCTACCACTGTATAACAGGCACTACTACTACGCAAAAATGGTCAACACGGACGCACAACTATGCAAGCGTTCGAGTTTAAACGAATGGCAAATGGTTTGATGCGTATGGAGTCACCATTTTTCAAGAAATCACCATTTGTCCAATTATTTTTTATGCTAAACGCTGATGATGCACTACCGAGTAGTACTATGCACGTTGTATTCTTGCAAACTGCACTCACTTTTTTCGTGGTTCAGCGACTTCTGATTGGTCAAGTTGTGCATACAAGCAAACATAAAGTTAGTGTTCCTATATATATATATATATATATCGTCTTCTCAGTATAAGTTGTACAAATCTTAAAGTAAAGCAAAAGGTAATTACTCATTAATCATCAATTACCGTTCATTCATACTTTAATATTTATACATTTTTTAAATAAATAATGTATAGAAACACCTCTCGTCAGTCTATTGAGAAAATTGTTCAACATAGAATCACCTCTCACCAGTCTATTGAGAAAACTGTTCAACAGAGCTCTAAACAAGGACGGAACTAATATTCCAAAAACCTCATGGGATCAGATATGTAGTGGGATATATTTTCTAGTACTAACACATGAAAAACCCTGTCCAATGGCCCACAACAAAGGCCCGCAAGCTCCACCCATCTAGCCAGCGTAGACGCAGCAGTAGCCAGCATGTGAAGCGGTGCGGCGGCACACACCGGCGGCGGACGGCCTAATATACCTCAATCTCTATAAATCCTTGATTTGGTGATTTGGGATTTGCGGTGATTAGAGAACTGTTTGTACTGCACTTTAGGCAAAATTTGAATATATGTGTTGGATTTATAATGTTAAGAAACTACTTTACAATAGTATGGAATTGCGCGGGCGAAGGTGTATTCTCGTTGGAAGTACTCTAGTTTCGTCCAAGACTCCAAATATTTTTTTATCGACAACCTTTGCCTTTAGCAATTTCGCACACGATACTCTGGAAAACAAAAGCAAACCACACGTCACAACTCACAAATGCACACGACAGTGAACTCCAAAGTCCAAACTCTGCTGCTGCTGCTGCGGTCCGTAGTCCATAGAGCACCGTGTCCACGCGGTGCCTCCGCAAAACGCCCGGTCGCGTTTATATGCTTACGACTTGCGCGACCCCCTCGGCGTTAGAGCAACCATCAATGCCATCCTCCTATACCACCACCACCAGTTCGCCTCGTCTCTCAGTCTCCCTCTCCTCTGATCAGCTCACTCTCCGAACCCAACCTACGCACACTGTCGATCCTGGGCATTGCTTACAGAGATGAAGCCCCTGTACCTGCGGAGCAGAGGCAGCTTCAAGAAGCTGCTCCTCTCCATCGGCCACCGCGCAAGCACCAAGCGCGCCCACGGCGCCCATGCCAAAGAAACGCGGGCGGCGGCACCGCCGGAGTCCCCGCGGATGCCCTCCTGGCGGTGCTTCTCCTACGGCGAGATACACCGCGCCACCAACGCCTTCCACAAAGGTACGCACGCTACGTTCAGTACACAATGCGTTGCTCCAAATTACCATTTGATGAACCGAGTTGTCTTGATGTTGTGTCGTGCAGATAACTTGGTGGGGAGGGGCGGGTCGTCGGAGGTGTACCGCGGCGAGCTGTCAGACGGGCGCGCGGTGGCGGTGAAGCGGCTGATGGGGGCGTCGGCGTGCGAGCGGCGGGAGCGGGACTTTCTGGCGGAGCTCGGCACGGTGGGGCACGCGAGGCACCCCAACGTGTGCGCGCTCCTCGGCTGCTGCGTCGACCGCGACCTCTTCCTCGTCTTCCACTTCTCCCACCGCGGCTCCGTCTCCGCCAACCTCCACGGTACCACCGTCCACCGAACGCAACAACAGTAACGGCACACACCGAGTATCGTGGCCATTAATGGCGTTTGACGTTTCTTGGTCCACTGACGTGTGTGCAGACGAGAAGTCGCCGGCGATGGTGTGGGAGGTGCGGTACGGCATTGCCGTCGGCACGGCGAGGGGGCTGGAGTACCTGCACAAGGGGTGCCAGAGGAGGATCATCCACAGGGACATCAAGGCCTCCAATGTACTGCTCACAGAGGACCTCCAGCCTCAGGTGAGGTGCCACATTTCGATCATGCTCGTGCAGCCTCTGTTCCTACAGAGAAATCAACAGAAACTGATCGATTTTCCTTGGTGTTTTGTGACAGATTTCTGATTTCGGTCTCGCAAAGTGGCTGCCGTCGGAGTGGACGCACCGGGCGATCGCGCCGATCGAAGGGACGTTTGGGTAAGCAAGTTCACTCACGAGCCGAATTCAATTGGGTTGACAGCGAATTCTGACGGAAATGGCATGGTTTTGAGCGATTTCAGGTGCCTGGCGCCGGAGTACTACACGCACGGGATCGTCGACGAGAAGACCGACGTGTTCGCGTTCGGCGTGTTCCTGCTGGAGATGATGACCGGGAGGAAGCCGGTGGACGGAAGCCACAAGAGCCTTCTTAGCTGGGTAAACAAACCATGAACAAACATTTTCGTCGTCGTACCAGCCACAATGCACATTAATTTCTCCGAGCAAGTACTCTTGATCACTGAAACCTCTTGTCAATTGTGAACAATGCAGGCTCGGCCTTCCCTGAACGAAGGCAAGATCGAAGCGTTGGTGGATCCAAGGATCGGCAGCGACTACGACGCCGAGCAGGCGAGGCGACTCGCGTTCGTGGCGGCGCTGTGCGTCAGAGCGTTGGCGACGTGGAGACCATCCATGAGCGAGGTACCTCTCACCTGGAGGTTCTATCTAAACTGTTAAGCAGGTCGCATCACGTTCCTTAAGAACGCAATGACGCTTGTCCATTTCTCAAGCAGTCTCGCTGGAATGGAACACTACACTACTGCCTACTTGCAAATTTTTTTTTTGTTCGCCATGGTTAGCATTTCCAGGGAAATAGTTATAATTTAGGGCAGAGATTCATGACAGGACACCCCCGGGCACATGTCTCCATGTAGTAACCTACAAACCACTCTCCTCTGTTATTGCTTAATTTACGTGTAACAGCACTAGTGAATAGTGATGTAATGGTATATAAACTGATGGTGGCAGGTGCTGGAACTGTTGGAAGGCGTCGAGATCCGGCAAGACCGGTGGGCAATGCCCAAAGCAGAGGACGACGACGAGGAGCCGTGGGGATTCGACGACCTCGTCGATGACGAGGAGGAATTCAACAGTGGCTCTCATTCTTCCTCCTCGTCCACCTTAGTAGGGTATCTAAGAAATTGAGATCCCTGTGATGTTAGAACATGGAATTTTTGCTATTTCCTCCACTAGGCCCACTTGTAAATAGAAGCCTATCTTCTTCTTTTTGAAATCAATCGAAGGTTATCTTCCAAGAGTCCATGAAAAGTATGTAATACCAGTGGTCAGTGCCATTGATCACGACATGAACAGCAAAGAACGTATTTGCGAGCATATAATACGGGCGAATGTGTGTATATGAATGAATGTATTAATTCAGGAATAAAATAGGAGCAGGCGAACTGAGATTTTGTCGACCACAGACTGACCTAAACCTCGAGAGACTGGACCTTCTCAAGAGCCAAGACTCGAGTAGTACTTGGCTACTTGCCACTACATCAGTAGGGTTACAGTTGTGTGAAGGCGACAAGGCGTGGCACTAATTTATAGTGAGCAGTTGGGTTCTCTTCCAATTGGCTTGATTTGCTCGTGTCAATTACACAAGGTGGTAGCTGCTGCAGCTGCAGTGCCGTGGCATGGCAGTTCGGGACAGGTTGAGCTGTGCCCTTTAAAGGCTGGATACGTGCTGCGTCCAAGCTAGTGGCGGTACAGCTCTTGGACGCCATGTCGCCATCCTGACCTAAATTGTCTGCTGGGTGCTAGCTCAGCTCTCCCGAAATGGAGCGGCATGCTCGCTCCTGCATTGCCATGGGGAAAGGCGAGGGAGGGGAGTTGAAGAACCCGATGGATATGGCCTACGTGATGTAAGTGCGGCAGTTGTTGATGTGATTGTGAGATGTCTATATTTTCCGGGACTCTAGAGGTCGTTGAACACGTGTCTAGAGCTCTACAAGTTGCATATAGATCATTGGTTGTGAGCTTGACAAGCAACTATAACTAAGATACAGTGCAGTTGTTGATGTGAGATGGCTACATTTTTCAAGGCTCCAGAAGTCGTTGAACGTGTTTAGAGCTTGACAAGCAACTACAACTGAGATCCAGTGCAGTAGCTACATGCTATTCACCAATTCGGACTATTCGTTGTTCAATCAGATAACGTTGAGCGTCAAAGATTACTAAGTTACGGTCTCTGTTCCTACTACAGGGACCCTTTCCAAGCAACTAACTCCTCGGACAAAGAGATTTTGCTCGAAAACCGGAGTAGTGGTACAATGCAGTGGTGTTCTTTCGTGTGGTTTACTATTTGCTTCGGTTTTTAGGCGCGAGTTTAGATCGTGCTCAAGTTTGGAGTGGTAGAATACTTCTACCTTCCGTCACACCTACATATGTTTTGGATATGGACATAATCCCTAAGACATCGTTTTGACTACTAATTTCTATTGTAATATATTTATAAAACCCAGTAATACTATTACGAAAGTATTTTTCGAGACAAATCTACATATATGATTTATGTATTTAATATAAATATTTAAAAAATATCAATAGCTAAAATTTTTAAAATTTGACTACAGGTATCTAAAACAAATATATCGGTGATTGGAGAGAGAACTGCAGTTCATGATAGTAGCGCTCAAAACTTGAAACCTTTTTGTGCTTGCTTGCTTCAGTATTTGCCAAATGATTTCATCGGAAATAGTTATGTGACAAAATGTTGTGTTTTCTAGAACTCATGATGTATTTGGCTGCATTGACATCGTTTTTATTTCATTTTTAGCTCCCATCTGGATGTATTTGTAGAAATAACCCCTTTCCGTGGGGTGTTTGCGCGGAGTATTAAATTTCACGATTTTCCGCGGTTGGCTGGCGCGGGGAGCAAATCCCATGGAGGGCTGGCGTGGCACCGAAATGCCGCGGAAGGGCACCGCGGCATTTTTTTTTTGTAATTCATTTTTTTTAAAAAAAAATAGTGCATTGCATGTGAAATTTTGAGACCAAAACGAGAAGTCTTATGCATTTGCAAGAATTGCCCCATAGGAGGTAAATTCCATGCCACGGTAGCGCTGAATTGCAGTTTGCCGTGCCACTAGCCTGCGGGAAAAGAAAAAAAGAAGCTGTGCAACTGTACAGCGGGAAATGCATGGAAATTTTTTATATAATTTTTGTTACAAATTATTTAAAAAATACAGAAATTATATATGTGTCTAACAAATTTTGTAGATAAATAATAAATGTTTCAATAGAACTTGTTACAAAAAGATTTTTCCATTGATCTAGCCCTCAAGTGTTTTTTTTGCAGAAATAGCCCCCTGGATCGCACGTGCCTCGCATGGGTACTTGAGTTTTGTATGTTCTATGTGGGGAAGTAGGTTGGACTGTGTTGTTACATCCATTGATGTTGTTCTCGAAAATGGTAAAGTCATTGCATGTTTAATATCCAAAAACAACGGAAGGACCGAAAGATATCATTTGATAATAAATGGTGAATTACATGGCGCATACAATTTGGTTTGATTCCCATATTCACGTTTGTACTTTGAACAATACAACTGGCGGCACAGAGCAGCCACGACACAATAGAGAAAAATACGATACAAGTGCGACTTTGGGAATTATAAAAGGGCGGGATGAACTACGCTTTATCGGTGGAGGACATTAAGACTCGAATGGATAACCGTATGGCACCCACAGGAAGTGTTGTTCGTTAGGACAGTGTGGACAGGGCTGCTGATCACGATAGTGGCAAGCACAACTGCAGCTGGCATTGCCGCAGTAGCAGTAAGTACGGTAGTCGCTGCTGAGGTGGACGACCTCCTCATCGTTCCCTAAAACACTTAACCTGAATAAATTCCTCTGAAAAATTAACCCTTAATAAATTCCTTCCGAAGTATGATTCCAAATTTTCTCTTCCACCTCTCTTTTCCCTCCCTTCTGTCCTACATCTCCTCTCTTTTGCCTCTCGGCTGAGGTTTCCTCATCTCACCGAGATATTTCCAAACTCCCTCTACTTTTTTCCCTCGTCGAAGCGAATGTCTGATGCAAACCATCAGAGGAGGTCCTAATTTATAGCGCTCTCCTCAACATGCATGCATGGGAGACGCGAGCATCGGTCGGTGCTTTTGGCATGCCGATGGGACGGAGCAAGACGACGTAATTACCAGCCGCACAAAAGGTTGCAACATCGGATGCCTCGCGTGCGTCGCGTGGTTTGTCCAGTGCCAGCCACGTGCGCAAAGTCGCCAGCATCGCTGTGTGGGCCAGGACATTCCAACGCTGCCACAGCACTGCAATACTAAAAATAATTTTTAGTTGTCCTAGTCCGCGGAAAAGCCAATTCTAACGTCTTGGTTGCGCGGAAAAGAAGATTCGCGTGCCACCCAAACGCGGTAAATAATATTGCGCTACCGCTCTATTGAATTTTGCCATGTGTCAAATGTTAGTCATTTCGTGCTCAGGTAAGGGAGCTATATATAAAAATTGGTCACCACGTGAGCCATATTATGAAAAAAAAAAAGAGTCAGACGGGCAGTACAGCGAAAATTTCTGCTTTCTAACACCTATGTGAGAAATTGGCCCAAGAAAAGAATCTTGCAGAAAGGCGCAACCAGTGGTAAACGAGAGCAAGGTATAAGCACTTTAACATGCCTCCGACTGGAAATAATATCTTCGCCCTTATAATAGGCCTTTTAGGTACCAAAAAACCAAATACGAACGAACACATGGCAAACGCTGATCCAAGCGTGCAGTCTGACGGTCTGACCTAACGTGCGTGTATATATATACACTTGTACTTCAAGCGGAGAGAATTCACGCGATGCCAGCCGCGCCACGTCATCCGATTTGCGAAACGGTGCGGAAAATTCAAAATCGCGTTTAGATCCTCCGAGTGTTTTTAACAGAAGAGATCCGAAAAAAAATTATGTTTAGATTCCTCCTTGATTTACGTAACAAAAAAAAATGCATTCACAGTTTTCTCAAAAAAAAAAAAACATAGGTACGGGTGTTTTTAACAGAACAGACTTGAAAAAAAAAAGGAAATTACGTTTAGGTCTCTCTGTGATTTACGTAACAAAAAAAATACGTCCATAATTTTCTAAAAAACACAGATTCGTCGAAGATTTATAGCAGTCCACAGATTCACCGGCGTGTCCTACCGACTCTTTTTTTTTAAAAAAAAAAACATAGAATACTTGTACTTAAAGCGAAGAGAATTCACGCAATGCCAGCCACGCCATGTCATCCGATTTGTGAAACGGTCCTCCGGAAAATTCAAAATCGCGTTTAGGTCCTCCGACTATTTTTAACAAAACAGTCCCAAAAAATAGAAAATTATGTTCAGGTCCCTGTGCAGTTTACTAACAAAAAAAATATGTCCACAGTTTTCTCAAAAAAACACAACTCCGTCTATTTTTAACAGAACAGACCCAAAAAAAAGAAAATTACTTTTAGATCCCTCTGCAATTTATGTAACAAAAAAATACGTCCACAGTTTTCTAAAAAAAACACACAGATTCGCCGAAAGTTTATAGCAATCCACATATTCACCGACGTATCCTAACGACCATTTTTTTTTAAAAAAGAATAGACCCCAAAAAAAATTACGTCCGCGGTTTCCTCAAAAAAAAAAAAACACAGGCTCACCGAAGATTTATAGCGGTTCACAGATTCGCCGACGGATCCTAGCGACCATTTTTTAAAAAAAAACACGAAAACCGAAATTACGCCAAAAAAAGGGAGTTTAAATCCCTTCGCGGTTTTCCCCCAAAAAAATCCGCAGATCCGCCGACGTCTCCTAGCAATCCACAGATTCATCCACAGCTCCTATCAGCCCATTTTATAAAAAAATACAAAAAACCGAAGTTACACATTTTTTAGAAGTATCCGTCGGACCAAATTTCGCGCGGCGCAACGTCGCGCGACCAAATTCCCCAAAATCCGCACGGTGCAGCATAGCGTGACAAAATTTCACACGACGCAGCGTAGCGCATTACTCTGGCCAGACTCATTGGAGAAAGAAACAAGAGCTTTCCAAGAAACAATGTCAGATTCTTATAAAATTATACAAGCTTGATCATCCTCTAAAAAATTTATGGTACCATATTTAGCAATCTAGGATCATACAGAAAATTTTCCAAAATAATTGAACTTCATTTGTTATATTTAAAATTCAAAAACAGAATGAACATAACTGAGACAATAACCGTGTCAGAATTTTATAAATTTGCTTGAGTGTGATCATGATCTAAAATTTTTAGGAGAGCTTAAGAATTTACTCAGAAACCTTCTATAAAAGTTAAAAAAAATAAACTTATTTTGATTGCTCAATCAAATCTATGGATGCAATACATGTAGCACCGCTTTTATTAAGGATAGTAGCACTGTCATAATTTTTGAAAACTCCTCAAGCTTGATAATCATCTGAAAATTTTATGGTAATACTAGTGATATGTCAGGACCATTCAAAAAAATTTTCAAAATTTTCTAACATGGTTCGACTATTTTTCATTTGATTGAAATTTGTCGGTCAGCCTTCAATAGCACTGTTCGAATTTTTGAAAATTCTTGGTGCATCAGAACCATCTACAAAAAATTTCAAAAATTTCTAACGTGGTTTCCATCATTTTTCATTCGGTTAAAATTTATCGATCAACCTTTTATCAAGACAGTAGCACTATCAGAATTTTTAAAAATTCCTCATACTTTATTATCATCTGAAATTTTTATGGAAACATTATAGATGTGTCAGGACCATCCAAAAAAAATTTGAAATTTTTTTAACATCGTTTCAACTATTTTTCACTCAGTTTAATTTTGCCGAGATTTCGGCAATTTCAGTCGAAATTTCGGTTCAAAAATTCCGGATTTCAAATTTACTTTCTGAAATTTGACATATTTCGTCCAAAATTCCGAAATTTCCATGAAATTTCGGATTTCACCAACCTCCAAGATGTGAACCGAATACGAAATGTCAAACCTTGCTCCCAGTGCTTAACCCAATCAGGACAAAAGAGAAAGCTCAGATAGCAAACTTTCACATGCAATGGCCTAAAAACAAAGTAAACATTTGTATTGACCAGAAACACAAATATTTGCATGATTGGCAAGGAAAAAAAAAGAATCCCTACCATCATAAGAAAGACCTCAACATAGACTTCATCTATTGACACAATTCAAGCAATTTAGCCCTCTCTCTCTCTCTCTCTCGTGTTAAACGAATAATTTGCAGGGTCACCACATCATGCAAAGCTGTAATCACTTGCACAGCTGCACCAACTAAATGCCTGACAAGAACTGATGATGGTTCACTGCTGACAGTCCACCAGAAATTTTTTGACGGGAATGAAAGAATGTGATATTCAACAATATAGCTAAAATTGATAGGATTAGCACGTCGTGCCAATTTTTTTTTTGCTTCAATTGACCTAATTTCCTTGCTGATGAAATAAGCTAACAAAAGATCAAATGTACAACTCTTTATTTATGATACATCAGTCCATTTTGTAGTATAGTTTGACAATGCTATATTTCAGAAAGGTATCTGGACATTTCAAGGACCCCATATTGATAACGCTGGCCAGTAAGACGAATTTACAATTTCCGTGGCATGGATAAAAAATACGAACTAGTAACAATAATCCCAGATTAACATATCCAGTTGGTTGCTATTCCTTGTATGTTTCTTAATCAGTAAATGCATGACCAAAGAAAATGAGCTGGTAAAGTACGACCTGCTGTATTTATGATTTAAGGACTACCACGCCTTACTTTCACCTACATAATGGGTTTCAGCATGTTGAGCAAGGAAACATATTTATGCTTGTACAGCTACAGAACATCTGAAGATAATAATACAGAAGAAAGGATTTTCCTTTGAAAAGAAAACAGAAAACGACCGGGAGAACAAGACCATTTTTTTTTTCTTTTGAGAGTGGGAGAACAGGACCTGACGCACTCTGAAATGTTTCTTTACCGATGTGAATGAGATACAGGAACAAACATGGGACAGACAATTAAATATCCGAAACATCAAACAGCACCAGAGCGTCAAGCACAGCAAACCTGATCCAGGACATGTTTTTAAGGAGCCTCAAACACGACATCGACTTCTTTCTACGCATGCTTTATATCCAATTTATCAAGAATTATCATATGCATCTTCAGAATAATATAATACTGAAGGTTATAGGATAACCTGTAGTGTGTTCCAAAGCAAATGCATGTATTAGCAAACTAGTGTTAGTTAGATACGAGAATTAAGAATCCTTGACACACTAACTTTAGGATGGCACGTGTACCGTTGTGATCAGTAGACAGCATTTGTGAAATGCAAATTATACTGAAGAAGCTCTTGTACACAATTATTGCCCAAAGCAGATAAGACTTGTTCCGAGAAGACAACCTAAACTAGAAGAAAATGCATTGAAAATATGATCTGTAAAACCAATAGAAGTGGTTGACCTGACACAGAAGACAACCTAAACTAGAAGAAAATGCATTGAACATATGATCAGTAAAACCAATAGAAGTGGTTGACCTGACAAATTGATGCGTGAATTGACAGACCAAACCCTATTCTTTCGTTTCTACTGTTTATTATTCCATTTCCATGGTGCAATGAATTGGACAAGACAGAAATAGTACATTTGAGAAGCAAGTTCAACTACAAACCACCAGGCAAAAGTTTTATTGATCAAAACCAGTGTGTCATAATCTATACTGGGTAAAGCAGCAGAGTTTAAAGAAAAAAAAAAGATAAAAAAGGGATAAGATCCCATAAGAACGAAAAAAAGGCCCACAAACAAACTAGAAAGTAGGCCTAACGTAAAATAAGTACTATGTAGACATCAAGATAAGCAGAACTAAACATGAAAAGTTTGCATTTTATATCCCAGTAAACAGTAACCAAAGTATACAGTATAACAATAATAAGCAGATCCATCCAACAACTGTAGCTTGATAGTGTAAAATGGGTGGTGTTGGTATCTCACCTACTCAACTCTACAAAGGAAAGACTGAGTCGATCGTTGCACTAGATATGCATACTTACATCATGTGCCATGAATACTGTTTAGCATCTATAACCTCCCCGAATCTCACATTTGCTATACTAGTCTCACATTTGCTATACTAGTCTCCGAGATTATTGTGTTGATCAACAGTTACACAAAGACTTGACATGATTGTCGTCAAAGGTCCAACAGAGGAGGCCCATATCGGCCAGAAACTTGATAACCTCCCTGCATAGTAAAAGGCCAGGCTCAGCATCATGGACGTGAGAGAAAATGTGAACGCTAAAAAAACACAGTAAGATAGAGGTAGTACAGAGTATTTGTTTTTGGCAGTCCAGTTCTTCTAGTCACTTCATCGATGTGTACTCCATTTTCGAGGGCACTGTCGAAAGCAATAATCAGTCCAAATCTCCAAAATAAGCTTTCTTCGATATAATACTAATACCAAGCAACATTCTTCCTCCATTTGGCAACACATTAACAAAAAGAAAAAGAAAAAGAAAAGGTAAGTGTAATACTTGAGTGTACAGTAAAACAAAGCGAATTCCGAGATACCAGCAGAGTAACATGGATTTAACCATCTTATTTGGCAAAAGCAGCTTAGGTAAAGTAGTTATTAGAAATGAACAAGAAGAAAGCAAAGCAGTCAGTGAAATGTCTAGTCCGAAACAAGAGTTTGTACTTTTTTAGGCAAGACCCCCGGTAAGCCGGTACATAATGGTGTGACCATCGTAAAGATGCTCAATGCAACAGTGGAGAATAGTAAATTTTCTTGTCAAGAAAAGTAAGGATAAAATCACGTCACAAAATCCCTGGCAACTACCAGACCAGGACTTGATACAGCTCGACCTTTCACTTGAATTATTTTATACAAAGACTTCGTGCAAAGGGTTCATGCGAGCAGTATATTCCTTGTGGCTTGTGCAGCTCTAGCAACAGCCACACGTTGCATAGTGATGAAATGATGACCATATAAATTGATTCGTTTAAATGGAAACACAAATGAAGCACCCATGTTTTTTATGTACAATAAGATTGGCAGCTTACAGCCCTTCACACATTATTTTCGTGTTATTAATACCATTTGTGTTACTGGACAATATAAAGCATGTAAGTCTGCTGTAGTACAACTCAGCATCATTTCAGAGTATCCAGAGACTAATTAAGATTTTTGCTCAAACAGAAGCAGCACAACACCACATTCAATTAAAACCATTAGACTCAAAGATGTAATGAAACAAAAACAACTCGCTCTTCGCTTTTTGGATCATTCTACATCTACTTGTACAACAGATCACAGATATTTAACATGAAAAGATCAATTTCTAGATGCTGGGACCATCAAAATAAATCAAGTGACATATGAAAGGCTGGAACCAACTTGCAATCTCTGACAGGGATTAGAATTTGGAAAATTGTGAACATAAATAGTTAAGCAAATCATTTACAATAGAAGCTAAGAGTTCTATTAGGATCTTCATCCTTTGCGTACAACTTCCAGCAGAGAAACTAAACTTACAGTATATCTGGTTCTTGCAAAACATCCAAAACCATTCTGTGCTGGTCATGCTGTTGTCCACCAGTGCTGGAGTAAGCTGAAAACTGGGCAAAAAAAATTTATCTCACAAGATCAGTTAAGAGGCAAACATACTTACAAAAAAGAAAAGTTAAGGATACAAGTTAGTGGATAAAACTGAAGGCACTAAAGAAAAATTCTAGAGAAAGGTAATTATATATCACGATTCCATAAATTCCAAAAATATATACATCTCAATTCAATAATGCTTGAATATAAAATTGGCAGCTCAATGTAATCAAATATCAATTCTCAAATATACTAACTCGTAGACTTCTACTCTTTTCCTTTATCAAGGAATTATAAAAATTGAATGTTCATAAAATTTCATACTTGGTTTACTTGAGGAGTAAAATGAACTTGATGTTCTCTCACTCCACCAGAAAAAGGCACATGAGTTGATGTATTTGTTTGAACTGCGAGAGCGAATTGCCCTTGGTTTACTTGAGGAGTAAAATGAAATTGATGTTCTCTCACTCCACCAGAAATAGGCACATAAGTAGATGTGTTTGTTTGAACCACAGGGGGGAGTTGCCCCTGGTTTAATTGAGGATTAAAATGAACTTGGTGTTCTCTCACTCCACCAGAATAAGGCACATGAGTATATGCGTTTGTTTGAACTGCAGGAGGGAGTTGTCCTTGCATCTTCAAAATAAAAAGGAAATGATTGTTAATGGTTTCTCTCATTGTCAAATTAGAAGTAGAATACTGTCATAAATTTGAGTATTTTGCCTTCTGTACCTTTGGCTGAGCATTTTCCAAGTGCACATGCAAACACTCGATAAAATGCAGCACCACTTCATTGAAATTGGTAACAGGCCTGTAAATACACAAATTACAATTAATGGTGACGCTTAATAGAATTATAGTTAGATAAAAGTAGGTATTATCGGTAAATAATAACCGATGGAAGCAATAGGTTCTCCCCAAACAGAAATGAGCAAGAAAAGATATAGTTTCCTCAAGGACTCATAAAATAATACTACAATAGTGAATAGTGAACTACAATTTCTACAGAACATTCACTTCACAGGTTTTAAAACCTTGAAATGTAACGAACAGTCAACAAAGCAAGTATCGACAAATTCGGTTTCAGCTTGTATGATACGATCAGTAGTTCAGATTGCAGTACACTTCCTATTTCAGAAAGAATAACACAGATGAAGAAAACAGGGAAGAACTGCAAGAACAATGATGACATGCCAGTACCAACAGTATACATCATTAACTACATAGTGCAACCAGTGAACCTTAAGTAGAGATTCCCACGGTCCCACCCGATGAGCATGTTACAAAAAAGGTGCCAAAACACCACTGGAACTAAGACATAGAGGAAGAAAGTCTAACGTGCAATGAAGGTAACAACAGCGTTCTTTTACACAAACAATTAATAAATGAAGTAACTTATTACAGCTAACAATGGTACTATCCAACAAAAATAATTAAAGAAGTTACATATAACATACTCAGTTAGAACGATAGCTACTCCGAAAGAGGATATAATCTTAACCCAAGAGGTGGGCAACAATACAAAGACAAGTGGGGACAGGCTATAAAACCTGTATATCCAATACGGCAATACCTCACACATTTTCCTCAAAAGACTGCTTAGTTTGCATTCACTTGTCTATAATAAGAAAATACTACAAACAAGATTAGCATTCCATTCAAATGAAATGATTCATGTCAGGATAACTTATTGTAAGAACAGCAGTCAACTAATATCCACATACAAACTTTGAAAGAGCATATAATAATCTTAAAACACAGCAAAAATTTTGTGGGGAAGTGGACAAGAAAACAAAGACAACCAAAGCACAGTCTATGAAAACTTTAAGTTCCAATTACTCGCTCCATGAAAACAAAGACAGCTCCGATAAGGCTACAAATTATACCAGTAACACTTTAAACCAGACCAGTACTACATTCAAATGAGAAAAGTTATCTAAGTAAACGAGTAGAGAGAGTAACGCCAGACCAATACCAAAGGAAATCAGGTCCCTTACCGGATAGATCGAGCAAACCCCTGCTTCTTAACTTGAAACCCCATTAGGTTCGCATGAACCTTGACATACACTCCAACCCTTCATAAACACAAGCCAAAATAAACACCAGAATATCAAATCAATTCCAAACAGCAAAATATAAACACATCTCCGCTCCGATACACATCACATACTGGATGTAACCCGCCTCACGAACATCTGGCTGGTCGGTGATCCTACAATCCCAGAAAATTGCCACAGTCACCTCATCACATCTGTACTGGATCTAGCTGAAACATGAAAAAAAATCGCAACTCACCACCGCACGAGCGGGATCTTCCCGGTGCCATCATCGAGAGTGAACGACACGTCAGTATCCTTGTTCACCATGCTCACCACCCTCCCCAAAACCCTAACCTGCACACGCACGAGTTGGGGATTTCCCGACGGACACAGAATTACACGAAGCCGAGCAGATATAAAGGGCAGGGAGGTTCTCGAGGTGTGAAAGGGGCTCACGTTGCTGGTCTCCACGCCGTCGAAGGAGAGGACGGGGTCGCCGCCACCGTCAGCGGCGGCGGCGGCGGCGAAGGAGCGGGCGATGTGGCGGATGGTGGCGGGGACGCATCCGGAGAAGCGGGGGTCGCGCGACTGAGAAGGATACGTGGAGGGAGTTAGGTTTTGGGGGGATAGCGAGACGGAGGTAGAGTTACTACGAGGGTCACGAACCTTGGAGGGGGAAGGGGCGACGGCCGAAGTGGCGGTGTAGTCGGGCGCTGCGGCGGTACTGGCGCGCTGCGACGGCATGAAGGCCGTGCCAGAGAAGTAGGAGGAGGCGGCGACCATGGCGTCGCGCCGGCGTGGGAGCGCTGGCTTCGGAGGAGAGGAATTGATCGAGTGATGCGGCGGTTGTTTGAGCGGGAAGACGAATCGACCATAAGTGGTGAGAAAAAAAAGGTTGCACAGCTGTCGCAGAGTAGAAATACAGATACTACCGCGGTAAGTCGGTAACGATAGAGAGACTAGAGAGTAACTCGTTTTTTCTATTTCTAGTCTAGTCCGCGTAACTTTTTTTTTAAAAAAAAATTAGCATTTTTTAAAATATAATGGTTAAAATAGTCTAATCTTCGATCACACAAGCATAAAAGATAACACAAGCTCCTCCATCCCGGAAGCCGCTATCACTCTCCCCTACGTGGATAGAAATATCTCCGAAAACCGGCGAAATTTCGTCAAAATCTCAGATTTCGGACCTCCACTAGATTCAAAATCCTGTCTGGATTAAAAAATTAAATTGCTACAGCATCTCAGAAAATTTGACGAGATGTCACATTGAACTTTATTTTTTATATTTCAAAAATCAAAAAGAGAAAGAACATAAATGGTATAGTGCCTTGTAAGAATTTTATAAATTCACTGGAATGTGATTATGATTCAAAATTTTTTATGAGATCTTAAGCATTTCCTTAGAACCATTCTATAAAAATTTTAAAAATTCTAAACCTTTTTTAATTGCTAAAGCAAATCTATGTATTGATCATCAAGCTTTTATTAGGACGTAGCAGTGTCAGAATTTTTTGAAAATTCTTTAAGCTTGATCATCATCTAAAAATTTTCAAAAAATATTAATGATACATCAGGACCATGCACAAAAAAATTCTAATGTAGTTTGAACTATTTTTCATTTTATTCAAGTTTGCCGATAAGACTTTAAAAGGACTGTCCGAATTTTTAAAAATTTATGAAGTTTTATCATCAAGTAAAAAATTTATGGGAATATTAGTGATATGTAAGAACTATGTACAAAAATTTTCTAACCTCATTTTTTCCATTTTTCATTCGGTTCAAATTTGCCCGTCAAGGTTTTATCAAGACAGATGTTTGATTTTTAAAAAATTTCTCAGATTTGATAATCAACTGAATTTTTTACGAGAAGATCATTGATATGTCACAAACCTCCAAAAAAATTCAGAATTTTTTTACATCATTTGAGTTATTTTTTGCTCGGTGCAAATACATCGAAATCTCAGCAAATCTCGCCGAGATTTCAGGAATTTCGCCCGATATTTTGTTTTTCCCGGTAGAAATAAAACCAGATTTGATTTTTAGTTTTTGAATTTCGTCTGATATTTACCTGAAATTCCGAGATCACGATGAGATTTTGGAATTCAATCGCCAACGAGATTTCATCCGAAAACAAAATTTGAATCCTTGCTCCCCTATCATGGTATCTTCCATGGCTTACCATACTCTCTTAAAGTGGTAGTTTTTTCTATTTTCATGATTTGAAATAGAGCTATTTATATAATTATATTTGAATAAAGATCGAATTAAAAAAAGACTTATACATGGATGGAAAAAGTGATGATTTCCGATAGAAGCAGTTGTATAGCACCTGAGTTACAGGGTGAAGCCCAGGGTTTAAAATGCCGATGAAAACCGACCGTGCCGAGCCGGTTCGGCAATTAAAACCGTTCGGAAAACCGGCCAGATGAACAGTAAATTTAAAAAATTTGAATAAATATATAAAAAAGTGTCAAATTTTGTTGAAATTTTTTTTACACGGTCCTGAGGAAATCCTAATGATTTTGTAAAATTTTCAGATTATTATCAGATACATACATTTTTTAACAATTCTAACAGTGATACTGTCACAATATATGCTCTTCAGTTTTTTATTTTCTAGGAGCTCAAAATGAAGTTTAATATTTCTTAAACTTTTTTTGTGATGTTATAACGTAATTAAAATGATTATGTAAAATTTTCAAATGATGATCAGATATGTGTATTTTTCAAAAATTCTGAAAGTGCTATTATCATTTATATGCTATTTTGTTTTTGATTTTACATAAGTACTAAATGAAGTCTAATATTTATTAAAATTTTAGTACATGATCCTTTGGAAATTTTTATGGTTAAATTAAAATTTAAGAATATATTTTTTTTAAATATTTATAAAAATCTGACAATGTCTTTGTTCCTTTTCATTAATTTCTGTTTTGGATTTTTTAGAAGTAACAAATGATTTCAAAAATTTATTAAATTTCTCTGAGGTGTTTTATAGATTAATTGGGATTTTTTG
Organism: Otatea glauca; assembly: GCA_036346275.1. Lineage (NCBI taxonomy): Eukaryota > Viridiplantae > Streptophyta > Magnoliopsida > Poales > Poaceae > Otatea > Otatea glauca. The sequence goes on from CM070721.1 coordinate 62,152,208, forward strand.
TAATTTTTTTAAAAAAATTGCAATTTTTTCAAATTTTTTTGCATTTTCACAAATTTTCCTTCGTTGTGCATTTTGATTTAAAACCGAAGCGGTTTCGATTTAAAACCGACCGGATTTCGACCTTTTCGTCCGGTTTTTGATTTTTTTTGAATCAGTTTGACCACATGTTTGACTTTCGCAAACCGACCGGTTTTTACCGAATTTCGGTCGGTTTTCGCAAAAAACCGATGCCGAGCAAGTAGCGATTTCCGAACTCGAAACGAAATTGTAAACCCTGGTGAAGCCCACCTGTAAGAGAAGCGGGGTTCGAACTCCCACCCACACCTTGTCATTAAAACTCCAAGGAAAGCCTCGGCGCCACCACTTTCGGGAAGGGATCGAAGAGTTTGCCTTGCCGACACCTCTCGGGAGAGTGCATCCGACGGAGGGACGAACATATAGGTCGAGCTTGCTGTCGCTGATGGCGGCGGCACTTATATGATCTTCACCGGCAGTTTCTCGATACCGTCACTCTCTTTCCCATCGTAGGGTCCCAAATATCGATATCACATTTTTTTTGAATAAACAGTGTTTTAGAAAATCGAAAAAATCGATAGTGTTCGAGTCAATTTTTTTGAAATTGACAGTAGAACTTCATCGAAAAACAAAAAAAATGACTGATTTCACCAATTTTCGAGCGATTATACTCGATTTTTCTGCACACTTAAGGAAAATTGGAAAAAATGAAAAATTTGAAGAAAATCATAATAGATCCAAATTAATCTATAAAACACCTTAGATAAATTTCAACAGTTTTTGAATTCATTTAGTGCTTCTGAAAAATTAAAAACATCAATTAATGAAAAAGGAATAGAGGCACTATAAGATTTTTATAAAATTTTACAAGCTTGATCATGCTCTAAAATTTTAATGGAATGACTAAGGGTAATGTAGTAAAATTTTAAGAAATATTAGACTTCATTTACTACCCTTATAAAATAAAAAAAATAGAAGAGCATATATTTTGTTAATAGAACTTTCAATTTTTTTAAAAATACACAAATATGATCATCATCTAAAAATTTCACATAATCATTATAATTTATTAGGACACCACAAAAAACTTTCAGAAATATTAGACTTCATTTAGTACCTCTAGAAAATGAAAAACCAAAGAGCATATACAAAGACAATAGCACTTTCATAATTTTTCAAAAATACAAATGTTTGATAATAATCTAAAAATTTTACAGCATCATTAGCATTACCTCATGACCTCATACAAATTTTTTTAAAAAATATTAACACTTTTTGATAAATTTCTTCAAATTTTTTAAATTTAAATTTGAACTTACCAGTTTAGGGAGATTTTTAATCCGAACCGCCTTGATACATGTGAAAATCGCGATTTTCGCTTGATTATTGTCGATATTTGGAACCCATGACACTATGACAGTGTAGCCTCTATTGATCTATGAATCGCGAGATATCGAGAATCCGTGCGCTGCGTTCGATTCTATGGGGTTTCGCGGTTAGGTTGGGTCCAAAAAACTGGACGGATCCGTGTGGCGATTCTCGATCTGGTGCTTGGGTATTTGCTTGAGATGCGTAGCCTGGTTTCGAGATTGGATTTGATTTGCGGTGAAATTTTGGGGCTTCTTGTAGGATTCGTGTATCTGTATCACCGGTCATCAAAACCGGAATTTCTGAAGATTGGTTGCCAGTGTGCCACAGGAGTTGCTCTGTTTTAGCTTTGTGTCTGCTGCTTTGATTCGCATTGCTTGGTTAAATTGAGGAGGTCGTACAAAATTGGCAGTGCTGGTAGGTACTTGGCTTTTAGAAGTGTCGGTTCTAGGCTTTTACAGGTATCTGCACATAGTCACAGTTTCACGTTTGGATTCCCCTATTTGGGGAATTCTGGGTTGGGGGATGTGGTGGTACCATATTATGATCCCATTCCGAAAAGGAAGGTGAAACTCTGCTGCTTCTTATACAGGTGCAGCTGTACCAATGCCCTGGGAAGCAAGATTCAGATTCGATGATGAACATCACACACAGGCAACGTGTGGTGACACCATAAGAATTGCTATCACTCCATTCCCAGAATGATGAAGTCTTCATTGGGATGGATGTGTTAAGTAGCTATATGGTGAAAAAAAAAAGGTTCTCCACAACAACTCGTCCCTGAATGTTCCTTCTCCCAAGTGGAACAAGTTCATGCTGAGATTGAACATAGTTTCCTTAGCTCAAAGTGTAAGTGATAGTTATAGGACTTACCAGATACCCTTTTTGTCCTACCTTTCCCATGTAAATAAGTCGAAGTACAAATACTCTTGCTACAAAACACATACTGGGCAAAGGCCTATACGAAAAGAATGGTGAGTAATTTTGCTTTCCTTGCTTATATGCTTGTACTCTGTCAATAAGTCTGATGTCAGCATTGCTCTCATACACAACTAACTACAAGCATGTGCAGTTGTTCCTGTCATTTTTGCATGAACAGGATGTGGCAGATTCATTACGTATCTGTTGAAATTTGAATTGATGCATTCTGATTTAACCCTAACTTCCACGTAGGAAAGTGAGTATTGAGTCCTCAAATGGGTCACACCCCAAGGAGGTTGATCGCTGCTTCATATGTAATGCCACCCTGGGTTGCTGTTGAAGTGAAAATTAATCAGAAATGGAAACAAGCAACCCTTTTTAAGACGATCACAGGGGACTCTGTCTTGTAAGCGTTGGAGGGACACCCGAGCCTGAGCAAATCATGGTACCATTATCAACAATCCAGTCAGCTTCTCAGATCCGTTTTGCCAGGAGAAGACGAGAAACTGGAGCCTAGGATTGAGGGAAGCAGTGACGGTGAAGATGATGAGGATTAGTCTGCTGAATGTGCATTGTGATAACCTATGCTTGATTTGCAAGATAGAATAAATCTTAGCTCCAAACAAACTTTGTTCGAAAACTTGTTTGGAATTAATAATTTAAGGTTACCCCTACTAAAGATTTGGTAACGATTTTTCTTCTTGTGACAAATGACAGCACCTCTCCTCAGAGGCTATCTCCTTGTTCTATCTCCTTGTAACAAGTGACATCACCTTATTCCTTCTTACATTTTCTTTCTCCTTCAAAGACGCACTCTCCATGTGACAAGTGGTGTCACCTTCTTTATTCTATTTTCCTCCTCCATTCCCTTCCGTTCAAATACAAAATAGTTTTTGTATTTCAATTTTTTCCCTCAAGATTTTGAAAACAAGTACTTTTAACTACTTTCGAAAGTTTTTTAAGCGAACTTTTCGAACCGAAAGTTTGTTGAATAGAATTTTTTTGATCCAGAAGTTTTTAAATTGAATATTTTCGGAGCTGAAACCTTTTGATTTAAAATTATTTTAAGTTGAAACTTTCCGATTTAATTTTTTTTATTGCAAATTTTTGGAGTTGAATTTTAAATTGAAACTTTTCGAACCAAAAGTTTTTGAATCGAAACTTGTTGAACCGAAAGCTTTTGAATTGAACGTTTTCTAAGTTAATTTTTTTTATTTGAAACTTTTCAGATTGGAACTTTCTAATTTGAAAATTTTTGATTTAAAACTTTTCGTGTTGAAACTTTCCAAGTTAAAACTTTTCGAGTTGAAACTTTCTGATTTGAAACTTTTGATTTAATTTTTTTCAAGTTTTAAATTTCAAGTTGAAGCTTTCTATTTGAAAATTTCAAAGTTTAAATGTTCTAATTTTGTGTGTGTTAAGAGAGTGAATAAGGGGTTGGAGAAGTGTATAGAGGAAAGTGAAGGGGGGAGATGAATAAAGGAGATGATACATAGTATACTAAAAAGATGATTTTAAATTTATTAGTTTGAGTTTAACCTAAAGATACTCGAAGGACGTGTCGCGGGCCGCAGCTATCACCGCGCGACGGGCCGAACTGCTGCGGTCTCCACGGCCCAGATCGAAAGCGAGAGAAGCGCACGGGCGGAGCCACGAGGGACGTTGTGTGGGCTAAGGCTATCAATACTTCAATAGCGTCGTTCGATTCCTTCTCGCTCCCCCGCAGCCGCGTGGTGGGCCGCACTTGGACCAAAGGCGGTGGAGGGCCCTACCCGAGCTGCCACGTCAGCACCGAACGAGTCCGCCTCGACCTCGCCGCCGCCGCCTCGTCGCGCCCGCCCCGCCGCCACGAACCCCTACTCCGTCCGGAATTTGCATTGCACCCGCATTGTTACTCCTACTACCGTCGGAATAGATCTGTCCCCTTCCCTCGGTTTCCCCCTGCGTGTTTATTTGTTTATTTGCATTGCACCTCCGGGAGGAGAGAAAGAAACAACACGAAAGCTGGGAGAGAAGCGGAGCAAGGCTCGCGACCGCCGCCGCCCAAGCCAGCCGACACCGGAAGCGAGAGAAGGGAGTAGAGGAGGCAACATGTCGACGGTGACCTGCAACGCGTTGCTCGACGGCGAGGAGCAGCAACGCCTCCACTACCGCTCCGAGTGGCACCGCTACAACCTCAGGTGCAAGGTATCGCTACCCTCCATCGCCGCCGCCGCCTTCTCTCTGCATCGGTCTCGCCTAGCGGGGTTAGAGTCTGTTTGCTGCTAGGGTTCGTGTAGCGGATGGTGCCTTCTGTAGGCCATACGATGTGTTGCTTGCTCCTGGAGCTGAAATTGTGTCTGAATTTTGCGCTTGTTTTCTTTAGTCAGCTGCCGGAAGTTCGGAAAAATCCTTAATTTTCCACCTAAAATAGTGGAATTTATCGAGCTTTGGTTCCTATTTGAGTTTGTGTTAGTATATATGTGCATAATTAGAGGCTGGATGCTTCCCTAATTTATCAAAGCAACCAAAAAGACCGCTTTCTGGATGCTTCGAAGTTACAGGTCATGGCTGAAATTTGAATTAGAAGGTTTAGTTAATGTAGCACTCAGAGATGGGCTTATATATGCAAGCTTCTTGCGTGGCTTTGGCAGATATTTCCGGAACTGGCTTTGATTTTGGTGAATTTGTTCGCGACGTGATGTGCCTTTTCACAATGCATTATTTGTTCAAGTGGAAATATTACGCAACCCTGCTTTGGTCATGAGATTATATCTTGAAGGTTGCCCCTGCTGTAGATGAGATACATGGGCAGCTTCACTGGATGAAGAGGGTTACCGTATTCATTAGAAAAGAAAAACCGATATCTTATAATTGACCTTACAGAGCATGCCTCATGTTATGCAAGTTTGAGGGAACAATAGATGCAAGTCTTTGTGTGATGGATGAATGACTCCATTAGCTGACCATTAAGTCCTAGAAGCAAACATGCTATTCTATTTGACCAACTTGACAACTGTGCTTACAGCACATACTTCCAGAGAATAATTTCAACTTCTTTTGGGACGTTTGATTTTGTTGCTTCCTTAAATTTCTTGAATTCTCGTTGTGCTTCATTTGAAATCTAGTGTTTGTCAGCTGGCTGGAGTTCCTGGTGTGACTGAGGCTCTATTTTTGGCTAGACAAGCTGCTTTGGCAGAGGGGAGCGACTCTACTAGTACTCCAATGCTTTACCGCTGTGCTCTTTGTGGAAAGGAGTACAGGGGTTCAAAAGCTCATGCCCAGCATCTTAGCTCGCGATCACATCTCATGAGAGCTTCTCAGGAGCCCATCTGCAGACTGTTGGAATTACAATAGTCAAGCCACTTCCTTAGGGAGGTCCTCGTAGAGGCCCATCTGCAGTGGAATCAGATGATAACATGGATGAGCTTGAAAAGTTGGATCCCTCGTAGATAACTGCATGTTCCATATGCACAAAAAACATGGCTCTTTCATACCTGATAGTGAATACTTGAAAGATCCCAATGGTCTTCTTACATATGTTGGTCTAAAGGTAAACATTTTTCGTCAGCGGTAACATCTAATGTTTTCTGGCTATAGTTTAATCATGATGTTGCATTGGTTATTCTACATGCAGGTGAAGCGTGATTTCATGTGCCTATACTGCAATGACAGATGCCAGCCTTTCATAAGTCTAGAGGCTGTCAGAAAACACTTGGATTTCAAAAGGTCACTGCAAATTAAGATATGGAGATGGTGGGGACGATGAAGATGCTGACCTTGAGGATTTCTATGATTAAAGCTGCAGGTTTCTATTTTGATCAACTCTATATTAATACCTTCTTCTTACAAAAGGTCGACTTTTCTTCTTGTTTCCGGTTAAAAGATTGCAAATTGTAAAGTTTGTTAGTCACTAAGCCCTGTTCAATAGTGAATGCTGCATTAATCTGTTGCATGGATGGACTTTATTCATAAAAAATCAACACTTTAAGATGTCATGGTGGGTGGGACTGGATATATTTTCGCAACTATGGTCAGTGTTGGACAAATCTAACGTCTAACGGTGTGGTGTCATTCTCATTGCAGTTATGTTGACATGGAGGGTAAGGAGTTGGTTGCTGCAGGTAACATGGACGCCAACATTGAACTGGGAAGTGGTGGGTCTGGGCTTGTAATAACAGACAAGAGTGAGAAAGCACTTGCGTAAGAACTATTGGTTCTCGGGAATTTATTCGCTACTACCGCCAGAAACCACGGCCTTCTGTTGCAACAAATCGCGTTCTTGCACTTTCCCTGGCTTACAGGTCTGAATCCTTTGTGGTCTTTGCTTGCACATTTAAATATCTTTGTCATGTTACATTGATAAAATGGCAGAACCCTTCTGTTTAATGCTGTTCCTTATGGTTTCTGTTCTTTTCCCTTCAGCTACAAGAGCATGGGATTGGTGACGGTTCAGTCTAAGGAGCAAATGGTTAGTCTGAAAGTTCCCCGAGCAATGAACAGGACTGGGGTCGAGACGATGAGAACCAAGATTGGAATGAAGAGCAATGTGATCCGAAACCTCCCCAAGAACTGCCCATATTAGTTGATGCAACCACTTCACCTATATTGGCCATGGGTGTTTTTGAGCAGCGTTTCAATGCTTTCACTTCTAATACAAGTTGCACAAATCTTGAAACAAGCGAAGGGGTAAGTAATCTCCATCTACCATTCATTCATGCTTTAATATTTGTGCAACTGTAAAAAAGAAAACCATTGAAGCACCTCTCGGTGTTTTTTTGCCCATCTGCTAGTCTTGGCAGAGCTTACGATATTTAGAAAAGCAAGTTACTTTTCATGGAAGATTTTGTTGAGTTTTGTGACTGCTAAAATGTATTCAGATCTTCGTATTGTTCCAGTTGAACCTCTGAAAGAGTGAAGACGCTCATGACGGGGCATAATTGTATCCAGTTCATGGCTTGTTCAGTAACCATAGAACTGTTGGCATGGTTGGATTACCCATTCTATTTCGTGTGCCTGACTGTAAGGTGCCTTTGTTTGTATTTCGCTGCCTTTTGAATGCACGAACAAACTGGAGAATATATTGATATACAGAACAGGTGTCGGTTTCACCTAGCTGGTATTAGACCAGGTGTTGTGAACTTGTTTACCTGGAGCTGGCAAACACATGTTGCTTCTTTCACATTAGATGACTGGTAGAGTAGGCTGTTCTGAAAGTTATTGTGGGAGAAGTTGCAAAAGAGTTCCATCTGGTACGCTCTCTTCCTCCAGACGTCATCCACTTGGCAATCAAGCCATCCCTTTCCCTTCTTTAGTCGTCACATTTGAGAAGAATAATGCCTTCACTCTTACACGGTTTGCATATGATTCATCTCACTGTGAGGACCATGCCAAACCGTTGAAAGGGTAAGGCCCATTTAGAAGATTTTTTTACTGGAATGGGTAAATTACTCGGAGATTTCTTCAAGAACCCTCTATGTTCAAAGTTCAAAGAAAGAAAGAAAGAACACACTATGTTCAAATGTAGCCTTAGAGCCTTGATTTCTCTCTGGTACACCGATCATACAAAGCTAGCATCAGAATACAAGATTGGGCGAACATGATCCGTCCTCTCTTAAACGATCAAGTTTTACAGAACTTCCCTAGGATCTTAGGGAATAAGTATTATGTAGAGATTCCAAAGAATTTTCATATAAAATTCATACAAAATTCCCGTGTGCCAAACAAATTTTTTTTCTACATGGTAAGCCATCAAATTACTGAGAGAATTGGACTAAGGAACCAGTTGGAAATGAACTTTATGATTGCATACGGAAGGCTCCTTCCTAAAATAAAATCACTGTTACGAGAGCACGTACAATAGTAATGATGATTAGCATAAAAAAATATTTATTATAGGCAATAACTCATACAATAATATTTTATATTATCTATATTATCGTCTTTTAACGAATAGACAATTATACTACACTCCTCTCTTCTCAATGTCAGCAAAAAAATCTTATATACCTCACAGTCAGAGTCTACTCACAGCAGAAAAAATAAAGCCAAAAAAGAGATTTAAGACGAAAAAAAGGAGTGTGCGACTCAGTATTAAACTAAAATTAAGACAGCCGAAATAGAGGGCGACTTGGGCGAGTACAAGAGAGGAGGAGGGGGATACGGAGGCCTCGGCTAGAGGCGTTCGTTTTTTCAACTCTCCTCTCCCACCACCACCACCTACCAGGCCGCAGCGGCAGCGGCGGCGGTACGGCCCCTCTTCCCTTTCTCTCCCCCCTTTCTCCTCAGATTCTAGTTTGATCTTGACGTTTTTTTTTTTCTTATCTCATGGATTCCGGTAACCGGTAGGCGCTCCTGGCCAATCGACCTGTTTCTTGTTCTTTCTTCTCATGTTTGTGTGATTTGATTTGGTTTTTGGAAGAAATTTCTTGGGCCGGATTTGGTTTGTGTGGATTTTAGGCTGTTTCTTCCCTCCGATGTTTTTAGTTAGCGGGCTCGTGTGATTCTTGCGTGTTCAGGGTTTAGACTGCGACAATGCCCATGTAGTGTGATTTTTGGGGCTCTATCCCGATCTCCTTTGCGCTTGTTGCTGGTGGGTGTATTTCAATGCCCTGTTTAGATGCGGACTGACTGGGGATTCGGATTGGTTTCGATCAGTTTCTGGATCGAGTTTTATCGGGGGTCGCTTTACCGATTTCAGCTTCTTTTGTACTTGGATGCGGCTGGAATTTTGGTGTTAGGATTTCCTCTTGGAATGTTCTTAGGCGTAGCTCCCACTTGATCTGATACTATTCACAGTTCTGATTATGCCGTTTGATTGATTGGATAAATGGTTGGGTCTGATCAGATGGGTATGGTGATTTGGGGATTGAGGTGAAGATGCTAACAAACGAGCAGTGGTTGATTTTGTTGCGGTGAGAGTTTGGACTTGGACTCTCTTAGAGTTTGAACAGAGTTTAGCAAATCATTACATGTATGAATTGTCTTAGTGCGTATTAGCACCACATAGCTTAATGATACTGTAGAAAATGATTGCATGGGTTGATTGGATACATTAGGATGTCTGTACCTCGTCCTACACTACGAGTAATCATGGTCTGTTTTGATGGAAATGCTAAGTATGAGCTAATCTTTTTGCTTCTTGATGTCATGCAGGTTGCACCTGTTAGAGTTAGGACTTTTGCTAGGAAGTTCGACATGGGTTCGGGAAATCTGGTGATGAAGAAGGTGGTGAGGCCCAGCTCTTTTGATCTGGACATACAGCTTGATAAAAGTTGGACAGAGGATGTTACTTGCCCAATCTGTCTAGACTACCCTCACAATGCAGTCCTACTGAGGTGCACATCTTATGAGAAGGGCTGCAGATCATTTGTCTGTGATACAGACCAGACCCGCTCAAACTGTCTTGAGAGGTTTAAAGGTGCATATGAGCTGCCTGCCAATGTGAAAGTTTCGTCCATAGCTGTGGCTCCTCTTGATAGCATTCATATTGTGTCATCTAATGCAAACAACCGCCCAGTTTGCCCATTGTGTAGAGGTGATGTTATTGGATGGATTGTTATCAGTGAGGCTCGTCTGCATCTTAACCAGAAGAAAAGATGTTGTGAAGAGGATTGTTGCTCGTTTGTTGGTAACTTCAACGAGCTTCAGAAGCACACACAGCAAAAGCATCCAGATTCACGCCCTTCAGAAATTGATCCAGCTAGGCAAGTTGATTGGGAGAACTTCCAGCAATCTTCTGATATTGTAGATGTCCTGAGCACAATACACGCACAAGTTCCTAATGGAATTGTTCTGGGAGATTATGTCATCGAGTATGGGGATGATGAAACTGGAGGAAACTACGAAGTTTTCCGCAGGGTTAGGAGGAACTGGTGGTCTTGTATTTTTTGCCAGGCATTTTGTAGATCTTCAAGAAGCCGAAGAAGAGCAAGAGCACGGGAAAGAGGAGGAAGTGGAAGGAGGAACAACAATCAGGCTCATCTGGAAAATTTTAATCTCGAGGTTCCCACGCAATCTGTTGACTTGAGGGAAATCAGATTTGATGGAATTGATGATGAATACATAGTCACAGGGGCTTTACCTAGTATTGCAACACCTGGAAGAATGGCCAGTTTCCATTACAGGTCTGTATACCCAATCTGATTTCAATTACCCCATAGTTCTTGGAGCTATATTGTTGCAATTGTGTAAGAACCAAGAACCACATGCCCCTCGAGTCAAAACATACACAAGTTTACACAACAGGCACATGCTAGTCCAAAAAAAATTTCACGGACATGTAAAAAACATTGAATGCAAACATGCTGTTCTTTTGGAGTCTTCCTGGTGTACTTATTTTTTATAATACCTACCTGAGCTGGTGAGTTATGAATTAAAAATAACCTTTCTATTGCATGCAGTATGAATGCTTCGTTTGGATAATTACCTTTTTTTTTCCTGTTTATTGCATGTTCATGAGCTAGCTGTTTAGGATATGCTTGTTTAGGAGCGGATAACAAAACTTTGGGTTGAGGATTGAATGGTGTATGTGCATGCACGGTACAACACTGAAAGCTTGAGGCCACCAACACTAGAATTTTGATTTCATCCTTGGGAAAACATTTTGAGTCTACCCTTTAAATCCAGCATGGGCTGTTGATTACATAATTGGCGTTTTTATTCAAATCTGTACCAAATTATGTTCTTTTATCGAACTCTGGCTCTATTTGATATATGATGCTTTCTTGATGGATCCAGGGATACAAGATATGGACGGTGATGTGTGTACTTACAGAATCAGCTGTTAAAAAGGGATTCATAACCGTTATGTAATGCAGTGATCATCAGAATCATTGTACCTCTTCTCATTTCCATTTCTTTTCTGCCTCTGTCGTTGCTAGGTGCTGCCCCAGCCTAGTTTGCAGATATAGTAGCAACAGAATTCTCCATTGTTCATTTGCAACAGGTTTCATCATTCTTGTTTCATTTTGTATATATTTAGCACCCATCTCTATAGCGATGTTGGTGATAAAGTTCGTTTGGAAATGCTGCTCGGATGCAGCAAACTTTCACAGGAAATGCCCAAAGCTGACTTAAGTTCATTCCGAGGGTTTGCTTGGAGAGACTCTTGTCACACGTGATTTGTTTGTTTTTATCTTGTGGCAATTTTGAGAAACAGCTTCAGAAAAGTGTCTGGGAAGCTACAGGTGCAACGCCATGCTAGTGCTTCACTGAAGGATATGGGTGCAAAGTTGTTCTTTGCTTGTACTGGTAGCGTTAGCGTCCCCTGATGATCTGAGCTTCCGTGTTGGAGGCACTGAAAACAGCTGACAATCAATCGGAGATTGCTTCTTTTCCATCCATTTGCATGCATTTGTTATGGTTCACAATTGTTTTAAGATGCTGTCGGTGAGACGTGTTGAGATGAGTAGGACAGGTACGTGTTGGCTACCATCTGCGTCAATTCTAAATTCGGGTGGAAGTACGATCATCAGATGCCCTGTATAATGCATGCTTCATCGTGGTGCGATATGGTCTATAATTGAGCGTTGCCTTCGCGTAAGAGCTTCATTTTTTCTCTCTAAGATCTTGCTTCTGTAAGGATGTAGCCTGACCAAGTTAGTAATGCACGTGACATTGACACCGGCCGTGCAAATTCTTTTGATTACTTTTCCTCGCGTTCCCTGTCGTTTGACATAGTCAGTGATCTTATCCCGATCTGCAGAGTGCCAGATTGATTTCTATATTGATCTTATCCCGATCTGCAGAGTGCCAGATTGATTTCTATTTGGTTGACGGTGATGTCAGAACGGGCGGTGCTACAGCGACCTAGCGGCACCGGCCAGAGCTGTTTGTGGGTAATTTTTTTTAAAATAATATATTTTTTATTCAAATTGCAAAAATATATATCGATCTGAAAAATGGCAAAAAATATACCTTTGTTCCCATATGGTTTGACGATAAGAGTGTAAAACGTAGAAAAAGTTAACGATGATGTGGTCTATCTGTCGCCAAATTAAAGGGTGAGAGGTCTTTGTCGTCTCACTGTTGCACGACTGAAATAAGTCGCATTTTCATTTGGCAACAGGAACGCGAACAAATGAGAGAGCTCGCGGACGCATAGTAACATCGGTCGAGCTCGAATCGTTTTTTCGTCTACGTGACGTCGACGTGGTTGTTTGTCGTCAGTTTAAATGGCGACAAGAGTCTTTGTCGCCCGATGATACGGCGATATTTCTCTCTTGTTGTTTTAAAAGGCGACAGAGGTATATTTTTGCAATTTTTTTATATAAAGTATATTTTTGCAATTTTAATAAAAAATATATTATTTAAAAAAATCGTTTGTGGGTGGCTGCCAGGAAACACAGTGACGTGCTGCTGTTTTCATGCGACAAAGTACGTGGCGGTGATGGAAGGATTTGGGGCGGAGACTGAAGACGCCACGCACGACACGAACCACACCACGTCGGTTGAGACCTGGGGCGTTCCGGTGCAACCCATTCTCGCAGCCCACCGGATGTGTTGGGAAGTGAAGAAGCCCACGGCAGGCTGACGCGACCCGGGCTCCCTTCTCGGCAATCTCGAATTCTAATGCCCTGGGCCTGGCTGACCTAAACGGTAGGGTTCCGTTGTGGCTTCTTGGCTGGGCTTTCCTCCCGTTTGTACTGCAAGAAGCTGCAGCCGGGAAGCGAATTTTTTTTCTTTAATATTTTTTTTATTTTTTTTTTCAAAAATAGACGTCGGGTAAAAAAATTGCATTTTTGGCCCCTATTACCCTAGCACTGGGCGACAGGCACCCAACCCTAACGGCCATTAACGGCCACAAACCTGTCGCCCAAGTATGGGGCGACAGAACTGATTTTTTTTTTTGTAATTTTAACTCCTAAATTCGTTTCCGAGAATAATCAATAAGAGAAAAATAACGAAAATGGTCATAGTACTGATATACTTTAATATTTTATATCTTTGAAAAGTTAATACCTCTTAATCTTGATTAGAAATAAATTTTAACGAAAATACCGATCTTTAAATTCGTGATACCTCTTAGTATTGATTTACTGTAACTTTTTGTATGTATTAGGCAAAATATACCATAAGTTGAAAGTACTAATCTTTTAATTATTGATACCTCTTAGTATCGATTTACTGACATATGTTATATTTAATTGACTCGAAGTCGTATCTTTCGCAAGAAGTCGGAAGCGAGCCTTTATCTCGTCAGTCGCGCGCGTGGTACTGCTGCGCCCGACTACATTCGACGTGTGCCGCGCAATGTTCCCACGCGTATGGTATATTAAGGCTATTAAAATCTCGAGAACTACCGTTAAATATTGTCGCATTACTAGGAAGGTCCAAGTAGAACCAGATAAATTTTAAAATATTAATTAATATATAAGCATTTGCATTACGTTGTGAAAAGTACGATGTGTCGTGCAAATTTAAATTGTATAAATCAATTTTACTTAAAGACCACTTAGTGTATTATGAACAAACTATACGAACCATGGCTCGAAAAATCCTGAAATAAATATGTCTTGTTCGTAGGGAGTTAGGTGTCCCATTTTTTCAAAAAAAAATAGGAATGAGCTCAGTTGAATAAACCAAATAATTTTAAGTAGCCTCACTTGCATGACAGACTGAAGCCTTTTCATCAGCCCGCGAAATATCATGTTCAAATGTAATTTGTAGGGAGAACGGCCCAAGTTTGCTCTTCGATATATGTAGTACCATATGGCGGGAAAATATTTTATTTACACCTTGCTTTGCATATTAATCCTGCCAGTGCAATAACCCAAAGTATTATAGTCGAGGCAACAATGAAACGCTTAAGCCTTTTCGGTAGCACGCGAAATATCATAATGAAGGTCGAATCGTAGGTTACTGCGGAAAATAAGGTAGGCCACACTCTTTATTACGGCTTAAAACTGGAAGGAGTACCACGAGCAAGGAAAATAAAAGTTAAAACTAGATGTCTACTGAGTGCTTCGAGGCCACTTCCCATTCGCCCATGCCTCCGGTGGGGCATCTCTGGCACGCCGCGCCCTCTCTCGTTTCCTCTCTCTATCGGCCTCCTTCTCCTCCACTTCCTTCCTATGTGCCTCCTCGCGTGCGGCATCGCGCTGCTCTTGAAGCTGTCGCGTGAACTCCTCCTGCCGGTTGGCTTGGTCAAGAAGCCGTTGGTCGTCGGGGTTGATCTCCGTATCAAACCACTGCTCAAATTCACACAGTGGCGGAGGTGACTGCATGAAACGTAAATTAGCAAAGTTTTATTCACAAATATTACGTAACCCGTACGATTGTTACCATGTAGCGATCCTTCAGGTTCTTCTCCGGCGGATCGAAGGCGTAGTTGCGGCACTTTCAATACCTCCTCTTCCAAGTTGGAATTTTCCAAGAGCGGACAAGTCTGTAAGGATCTCCGCACATACACATGGGTGCTACAGCTCCACGAGGTAGGAAGAGATCTTGGTACGCTAAATTGCGTGGGCATGCACTTGCTTCTTCCTTTGCTTTCCCCTTTCCCTTTGCACTTGTATGCCTCGGTATTTTCGATTGATCCTAAATTTTTTTCTCCCTCCTTCCCTCCTCTCTTCTATTCTTTCTTCCTCTCTCGCTACCATCTTTGCGAGACCACGAGTGAGAACGAATGTTATAAAGGGCAGATATCGTCAGAGTATGGAGCGATCGCCCCAACTAGAGGCGATAGGTGCACCGAGGCGTTGGTGTGTTGTCACGTCGTGTGGCAAAGGCAAAGCAATCTCCGCACAATTAATAAAACATACATGGATTTGCACAATTTAAAGTGATAAGGCACTCATGTTACTAACTCGACAGTTATACAATATGCTGCTGAACGTAAAGGCATTACAAAAATACGTCTGTACAACTAGTCAATGACGGCCTCGCTTTCTGATCTGGCCCGTGGGGTATGTGAGTGGTGACAGCGGACGAATGTCCCTCCTAGGCTGGCCCTGCGGCGTAGGGGTAGAGTGGTGTGGCGGCGACCCGGGCGTGTCCTGTGGCGGCGCTCTCGAGAGCTAAGAGGGGGCGAGGTAGTCGGTCGACAGGTACTCCTCCAGGTCGAACTCGACGTCCGCAGGGTTGTCGAAACCACCCTGGGTCCTGCTGGGGCGCGAGACTACGAGGGAGCCTCCTCAGCCCACTGTCCCCACTGCTGCTGCGTGGGAGCGTAACGAGGAACCGCCGGGGTAGGACAAGATGAGGAAGGAGACTCCTCAGCCCACTGTCCCCACTGCAGCTGCGTGGGAGCGTAACGAGGCACCGATGGGGTAGGGCGAGGTGTTGGGCCACGGGGACGTGGTGTGCTGCGTCCGCCGACGTCTCCACGCCCCCAGCAAGTGGCCAGGTGACCCAACCGCCTCATCCTATCGAGGACCCGCTCCCAAGCTGCCTCGGCCTCGACGGTGGTCATCTGTATGCCCGCCCAAAGGCCCTCCAACATGGACATAGCCTCCACCTCCACCGCCCTTACGAGATGTGCCTGCATGTAACGCCAGATTGGTATTAGATAATTTACATGAAAAAGACGTGCTCATGTAGCTCCGATTATGACACTTACCGCGGAGCTGTCCCTCTGGGACATCTGTGAAGGGTACATGTCCGTCACCGATGCCTGCCGTGCGATATACGGTGCTGGTGTGTACCCCACCCTGAGGTGAGTCCGCGGTGCGAACCACTCCATGTACTCATCGTACATGTCAGGGTCGTACGGTCGGGTCTCGGTGACCCTCTCGTCGAGTGCGTCGTCCCACTGCACCGCCCATGGCTGCATACGGTGCGCGAACTGAGTGCCCACTGCAGCACCCATCCGGCTCATCCTGCAATGCAAAAATAGGAAGTACACACCACATTCATTCTGCAGAGATGCGGAGTACTAGGATCAGGAGAAGTACCTGTGAGCGCCACGTGCGACAACGTTACGAGGCGGCAAGGGAAAGGACTGGAACATGCCGAACTGCCGCAGCACTCGGTGCGGGGAGTACTCCTCGACACACAGGTCGAAGATAAGAACCTTACGGGTGAGCCAGAACGACTCATCTCGCGTGCAAAGCACGGAGACCCCGTAAGGTGCTCGGGCGTGGACGTCGTACGCGCTGTATGGCGTCCACCGCACGTCCTCGTCGTGGAGGCGGTCGAACTCCCGAACGAACTCGAGGTAGGACCTCCTCACCTGTCGGTGCACGTACGTCTGCTGCGAGGAAATAAGAAATGATGGAGGTTATGGAAGTGCGTAAGTGGGAAAAAAGATACGAGGGAGCATACCTGTCATCAGACCCAGTAGTGCCCCATAGTGGGCCAGTCCACCGGGTCGTCTCCGTAAAGGTCCTGGGGGTACGGTGCGGTGTCAACAGCAGGCCTGTCGATGGAGAAGTGCTCCCAGGACCACAACTGAAGGAGTAGGATGCAACCCGACATCGTCGCGTCCCCGTCCGCTTCGAGACGGCGCCGCATGCACCTCAGACGTCGCCGCAAGCGCAGTTAAGGCCCACGACCACTGCATCATCTGTTTACAATGGGGAAGTTAGACGTGCTCCGCTGAGAGGAGATTTGAACTGATTGTGTTACTTCATCCACCGGGGTGTCGGTGATGTGCTGGGCGTACTCGATCAGGTGCCGGTCCACCATGTTCCTGTGGGAGGAGGGGAACAACAGGAGGTATGCCTCCAGATGGCGGGCCACGTCCTCCTCTGCGTGCGGGTGGATCAGCTCAGCAGCGTTTGGTACAAACATTATCAGCAACTTAGCGCTTCTCTATTAATTCTCAAAGAAAGAGGTACTCACCGTGAACTGAAGCAGCCACGCTTTCGTCGGTCCGTGCTGCTCACCCTGCCTGAGGGCCTCGTAGGGGGCTGCCCGAGGGTGGTGCTGCACCTCGGTGAACCGCGTGGACAACTCCACGTGCCACGTGATGGAGGCGTCGTGCGGCACAACTGCCGGACCCGCACAGGAAAGGCCTAGGAGGTAGGACACGTCCTGCAGCGTCGGAGTCATCTCTCCGCACGGAAGGTGGAACGTGTGCGTTTTCGGTCTCCACCGGTCCACGAGTGCGGCCAGCAGGGACCGATCATACCCGAAACGTGAGACCTGCCTGCCCTCTAACGAGGCAGTCACCTACTCCTCCATCCTACAGAGAGGAAGTAAGTCAGCCGCTCGCAACCTGCATGTAGTGCATTACGTCGTTAGAATTGCATTCACAGGTAAGTACATATACGTAAAAGAGTGGAAGCGTTGGCAGCTTACCGTGGAACCCAGCGTGGGTCAATGCGAAGCAGCTCGTTGGGCACCCGAGGCCGGAGTGTCCCTATCTCTCGATTCTGCTCTGCAGAGTACCTGGTGGGTCGCATCCACGGTCGCATCGAGCAGCTCAGGTCAAGGTCGCGCCATCGTCGCCTGTTATAAAGCAAATACAACAAATTTGTCAGTAATTAAATGTGCACACAAAATGAAATGCAAAATAACGAAATGTACCATATTCAACAAACAATACAACGGAAGTCCAGAGAGCTAAAAGAATCTCATGTAACAAACACACTAAAGACGAAGACATGTTTGATGAGGCACACAACGCCGAAAATTACATTATCCTCATAGCAATTAACTGGTACATCGAAAAATTACATGATGCGAATAACAGCTTACTGGTACATCGAAAATTACGTGATTGGAACAACAGTTCAGTGGTACATCGTAAATTAAATGATGGGAACAATATCGAAAATTACATTATCCGCGGTTCCGACGCGCCTCGACTCATCCACATCATTCCGAATGCGCCGTGTCCTTCGACGCCCGACCTTCAGCCTCAACATTCGGATGTCCGGTACCCATCGATGGTCCGAAGGGGGGGCTGTTGTGAAGGATCCATCCACTCGGTATCGTACACCTCGTGATGCCACGTGTTGAGAACACTTTGCTTGTAGTAGTAGGGGGAGATGTATGGACGACATGACTAATGCGTCTCGGCGGCTGCGGCAATGACGTGCGAGCACGGCAAGTGCAACAGGTGTGGTTTCTGGCACTCGCACTCGCACTCAGCTGCTCGGAGTATGCACAGATGGGAAGTCCTCTCCCGGTGGGCACCCCTTCGACCTCGGTCACCGCAGTGCACGTGGTATCTCCGTTCCACGCCACTCTCCGGTGTCACCCGATGTGTCTGTGCCTTTCTTGTTTCCTTGGATATGTACGTAGATACAACCGTTGAGTACGATCGCCCTTAGCAGCCCTACATGTCGGTCATGGATGACACAAACAATAGGCCTGTCCAGAACAACTGCCAGCTTCACTCTTTCAAGGAACCAGTACCAGCTCTCCGTGTTTTCCCCCTCCACGAAGGCCAATGCAACCAGTAGAACCTGGTTGTTGGTGTCCACCGCGATCGTAGTTAGAATTTGGCCCTTGTACTTTCCCATGAGGAATGTGCCGTCCATGCAAATGACCAGGCGACAGTGCCGGAATGCATTTATGCATGCGCCCAGGGCGAAGAATGCACGCTGCAAGACCCACTTACCCACGCGCACACCACCCGCAGGAAACTCCGCAAGGTCGATGGATGTACCGGGGTTCCTACGTGCTATTGCCCTGAGCAAGTGGGGAATATTCTCGTAGGAAGCCTCATACGTCCCAAACCGTATTTCCAAAGCTATCCTTTTCGCTCTCCATGCCTTTCCGTAGCTAATCTTGTACTGAAACCTCTCATCCATGACTGTGATAATAGATCGAGGCTGCAGGTGCAGATTGTCCACGATCTGACCATAAAACACATTTGCCACCCAAGTGGACGACAGATTGCGGTGTCCCTGCTCCGCTTCTTCCAGCTCGCAGTTATGTTCCATCACTATGGAGCATTTCTAGTAGTCCTTCCACTTCCCCTTGTACGCATGCACCAGTCATGGGCACGAATCAACTACACACTTCACGTCGTACTCCTTGCTGGACTTCAATACCCTAAATTGCCGCCGAAGAGACATTGCCCAGTACTTCACCGCATCCATCACAACCTCCTTGTCTTTATATATGGCCCCGCTCCATCACCTCGTTCTCACGATACTCTCTTGCATCAATGTTCCTTTCATTCATTGTTAGGTCTTCGAAACTGTAACTGCTCTACGAACCAGGGATAGGCACCTCAGGAGCATTGTCCTCTTCGTCGCAGTGCTCACCATCAGGGACTTCTTGATCCACACGGTCCTCCTCTTCCATCAGGTGAACTATGTCCTCCACCTCCTCCCCCTCGTCGGCCACCTCTCGCGCCTCCACCACTGTCTCCTCTGCCCCCCGATCCCTTCGCCACCGTCAATCTCGTGCTCCTGGTCTCCGGGCTCCTCGCCACTTTCCTCTTCGCATCCTTCTACATTTGACGTCCCCTCCCCCGTAATGTCCACCCCGACATCACGAACTTGCGACACCGATGGAGCTACCGGTAGCATCAGACCAACAACATGAGCGCCAACCCCGCTCTACAAGAAACCAACATAACTCCTCCATGTTGACGCCGAGTTAATAGGAATCAACTCTCCGTAAAAAGCAGCCTTGCGCACGGCTCACTCTCGCTCGACCAAGAACCAACAGTGCAAGGCCCAAATCGAACAACCGAGACATCCACTCCAACAAACCCTCAGATGTCCTATCGCTCTACATATGCCTGCATTTACTCTTGAAAATGATGATAAATCCACCCCATCCGCCCCCTGTGCTATCTCCCCATCTCCATAAAATATTTGGAAATACAATTTCTCCGACATGCTGCAACGTCCGACGGAAAAATATCTCTAAAATACAATATACAAAACGTAAATTGATCGTACTACAAAATACGACTATAAATAAGTGATTCGACTAGCCTACCATACGGTCTAATATTAAATTTCTACTACATTATATTTGTATATATTGCCTAATACATTACTTACATAATAAAATTAGTAATACACAACCCTACTAAATTAAATTTCTACTACATTACATTTGTATATATTGCCTAATACATTATTTACATAATAAAATTACTAATACACAACCCTACTAAATTAAATTTCTAAATATTGCCTATAGTTTCTACTGTACTAAATTTCTAGATACAAAATACTACATTAAATTTGCATATACTGAAATACTACATTAAGTTTCTAAATACTAGATACTAAATTAAATTTTTGAATATTAACTGCTACATTAAATTTCTAAACACTACACAATCCTAAAATTTCTAAACACTACAACAAATTCCTAAATATTAAATGCTACATTTATTTTCCAAATACTACACAACCTATAAAAAAATTCCTACAATTATCTCTAAAAAAATTCCTAAAGCTAACTCTACAAAAAAAATCCGATATTTACCTTTTTCTTCTTCTTTTTTCTCTTCTCCTTTTCTTTTCTTCTCTTCTTCTCTTCTCTCTTCCTTCCTTTCTTCTCTTCTTTCTTCTTTCTCTGCGCTCGGCCCCCTTCTCTTCTTTCTTTCTCTCTGGCCTTGGCTCGCCCGAGCGCAACCGTTTTAAAGCCACTGGTCGCCCCTACATGGGGCGATCGCCCATGTAGGGGGCGATTGGTGGAAATGGCCATTTTGCCCATTGTTCGCCGTTGGTGATGGCACTAATCGCCCGTATATGGGGCGATCGCCCCATATACGGGCGATCGGCGCCTACTTCTACAATTTCTAATCCCGGATAACTAGTTTTGAAAAAAAAGATTAAAAAAAATATTAAAGAAAAAAAATTCGCCGGGAAGCCGCCCAACCTCAGCCTCCGTGGTTTTTACGGAATGGGGTTCCATGTTTGTCACTGAAGTGTACCACGTATTAAAAGGTCGGCTCCACCCTCATACACAAACAAATTTAGTCCTCCACACCGACCTGACGGCAGCTCAGACCATGGGAGGCGATTAGGGCCTGTGCTCGGCTGACCTTCTCACGCTAGTGCCGCCATCAGACTCCTCTCGCCGCGGGAGGAGTCCCTCATCCTCCTATCCTTTTCTGACCTATTCTCCGCTGTCTGTGACGGTCTCTATGACCTCCGCACCGCCGTGGTCCATATCTACCCTCCACGCTATCGTGCTCTGCCTCCGTGCGGACCGCTGGCTCCCCAAATGCTCCGACCATCCTCGTCGTCCCGTCTTCCGTGCCAGCTGCCGACTTCCCACTCCGTCCCGGCAACCCTCCTCTCCAAGTCTTCCTCTTCCGACCATACTCCTTGTCCTGTTCGGTCCTCTCTCACTGCAACAGTGAGTCCGGCAAGGTAAAGCTTGTAATACCCCGATAGTTAGTGTGTGGCCCCACGTGGCCCATATGGAGTTGTGGTTGTAAGTTCAAGCTCTATTGGTTTTGGTGATTGGTTTAATATTAATGTTTAATCATTGTTTAATGACAAATCTAATCATTATGAGACTAACATGTTTTATTAAGTCTTATTCTTATTGGTCTCATACTTGGATGGAAAATGAAAAACCTAAGGTATGCACTCGTATTCATTCTATTATATAAATGCATACTTAGAATTCAAGTTAAAGTATGAACTCTTCCATTGCTTTAGACCAAATATGTGCATTATGTTTTTAATTCATATATACATGAATACACACATCTAGAGGGAGTTTATAATTTAACTTGATGTTTCAATTGTATTGATCCATGTCCTCTTGTCATACAATATAAAGGATCAGACCTTGAAACAATCTTTTGAGTATATATGACTTGTGTAGTTATATGCTCTTGTCAATTTAAATGAGTTTAAATTGAGTTCGATTGTCTCTTAATCAATCAAAGAACATTTCATCATGTGTTGATGGTGTCTCTTTGTTGATTAAAGACAAGCGGAAAGTTCTTGAGTATAATGAAGCATTAGTTGCATCAAAGTACTCAAGACACAATTAATCATTCAAATTAATTTGGGTTGTGCTCAATCGATCTTGGAGGCATCCATTATGTGTTAATGGAGTGCGGTGATGATTGAGACAACCGTGTTTGTTGGACTAACATCTTCCATGAGTTGTGAAGTAGGTTAAGTCCAAGATAATGAAGAATCAGGAAGAAGAAGTCATCATGTGTTGATGAGCTTCAAGAAGTGATCCCGAAGTGAAGAGAAGGGCTAGAGAAGGTTCATCATGCGTTGATGATCAAGAAGAAGAAGAGGTGATCCTGGAGAGAAGATGATTGGAAATCATAAAAGCTCCAAGTGGATCAAGTGCGGCAAAGGTATAACTAGCTAGGGCTAAGGATGTGTTCCTAGTTTTTTACCGGTCTCGGTGTTTGGTTGTGAGACTGAGTTGCTTGTTAGGTGCCGTACTATTAAGAGGGGTTGAGTCTTTTAGCTTGAGCTTCATCATGTGTTGATGAACTCGATCCGGTTCACTCTAGCTCACTCTCTTGTTTGGTATTTGCATGGAGCTAACCATTTGGCATGTGTTGCAAACGGGTGAAGCTTATGCATTGGACTTTGTATGAGCAAAGTATTTGCATGTGTTGCAAATAAGGGCGCTCATACTTGAATCTTATTTGAATCTTATTTGATTTGGTTTTTGCTTGGAGCTAAGTTTTGCATGTGTCGCAAAAGGAGAGAGCTCAAGCAATTTGGTTTAAAGTGGTTACATGGAGTTAGAGATTTGCATGTGTTGCAAATAGAGAACTCATGCACTTATATTTGTTGTGGTTGCTTGTATGGAGTTAGAGATTTGCATGTGTTGCAAATAGAGAACTCATGCACTTATATTTGTTGTGGTTGCTTGCATGGAGTTAGAGATTTGCATGTGTTGCAAATAGAGAACTCATGCACTTATATTTGTTGTGGTTGCTTGCATGGTGCTAGAGATTTGCATGTGTTGCAAATAGAGAGCTCATGTTTTGGTATTGCTTGGAGCTAGGTTTTTGCATGTGTTGCAAAGAACAATGCTCAAGCATAAAATTGGTTTAATGTGTATTTGCAAGTTCACAGCGAATAAACCGAGGTCTATGAGTCCAAATCCCGAGAGCATGTGAGTAGGGCTTGCAACGGTGTTTGCAAGTTGACTGGTCTTGTGTTGACCTTCACATGGCTAGGGGATTAATCTCATAGACTCGAGTTTGATTTGCTTAATACGTTTTGCAAATAGATCTTGAGTTGTTTACGAAATGTGTTTTCGTTAGTTGGATTTGTTATTTGCAAATGTGTTTTGCAAATGAACTTGAGATTATGGGTTCCGATCCTAAAGTATGTGAATAGGGTTTGCAAATGTGTTTTGCAAATTGACTTGATCATGTGTTGATCATCATATGGCTAAGAGGATTGATCTCATAAGTTCTTGGTTTATTGGCAAATGTGTTTTGCAAATAAGTTGTGCTTAATGAGATTCTTTGGAGTATGTGATTAACATATGCAAATGTATTTTGCATAGTGTTGTGATCATGTGTTGATCCTCACATAGCTCTAAGAATATATCTTTAATGGTTTGGAGAAAAGTTTTTATGAAAAACAGTGTTTTCTCCCTGAGGCCGGCCGTCATCGCCTCAGAGGCCGGTAGCACCGTGGTCCGTGCTACCATTAGTTTGGCCGGTAGCACCAAGGTCCGGTGCTACCGCCTCCGCCGTGTGGAATTTCCAGAGAGGGGTGTTTTTGGCGGTTCAGCGGTCCGTGCTACCGCCATGGTAGGCCGGTAGCACCGAGGTCCGGTGCAACCGCCCTCCGGCCGTGTGAAAATCCAGAGGAGGTGTTTTGTGTTCGGCTTGAGTCCGGTGCTACGGGTGAAGGCCGGTGCTACCGCCGAGCGGTAGCACCGCTCCCGATTGGCCGGTGCTACGTAAATCTCAGAACGGCTAGTTTTGTAGCCGTTGGCGAGGAGGCCGGTGCTACCGGTCCCAATAGGGCGGTAGCACCGGGTTTGCTGGATCTTTGCCCATTTCGCCCCCAACGGCTAGTTTTGGCTTAGAGGCTATAAAAGGAGGCCTTGGGGGGCAAGGGCAGCAGGTTGGCTGTGTGCTAGAGCATTTGGGTGTTTGTAGGAGTTGTTGTGCATGTGTTGCCTTCTCCCATTTGCTTCTTGAGCTAGTGTGAGCCTCTAATTGCATGTATTGCAATTAGAAGAGGATTGAGAGTCTCTTGTGCATGTGTTGCACTTGAGGAGGATCCTTGTGCATGTGTTGCACTTGGTGATCACCGGAAGCACATGTGTTGTGCTTGGTGAAGTTCAAGCGAGAGGATTCGCTTGTTACTCTTGGAGGTTGCCGACTCCTAGACGGCGTAGAGCGTCGTCTTGCGGGAGCTCTCAAGGTTGTGAGAAGCCCCGCAAGTTTGTGAAGGTTCGGGTTGAGCCTACACGAAAGCGTGAAAAACCACATCTAGTGGATTCGAGGTGGGTGCTCAATTCGTGGAGCCGGTCCAATGTGTTTGGGCTAACCTCAACGTGGACTAGGGGAGACCGGCAAGTCTCCGATCACCACGGTAAAAATTATTGTGTCTCTTGTGCTTGCTTTGTTCTCTTTATTTATATTCAAGCAATTTACATTCATAGAATTAAATTGTTTGATTGCTTGTCTTTAGTATTGCAATTATTGTTAGAGACATAATTAGTTAGTGCACATAGTGAGCCTAGTTGATTTAGGCTTTAATTGTCAAAACCTTAGTTTATCGCTTCCGCATTATTATTGATAAGGTTTTGGCATAAGGGTAATTAGGGGTGATTTGCTTTGTAGAAATTAGAAAGAGAAAGTTTTTAAGAGCCGCCTATTCACCCCCCTCTAGTCGGCATCCTCGACCTTACAGTAGTGGAACTAGTTTAATATTGCTGGTCTAAAGCGAGTTGTAGTAGTATAAAATGTCCGTTGGATCCAAACGTACACTTCGGTTAACCTTTTACACAAAGTGAGGACAAAAGTGTAAATACGATACTAAGTGCGCGAGGGTCCGTCCCATCGGTGGGGTGGATATTGAGCAGATTTTGAACGAGGGTGTTACAAGGCTCCACCTCATGTTGTCCCAAATTTCTAGATTAATGTCATTTCGGCAACAAATTTAGTATTTGATACTTGGCATTCCAAATTTGCAGATCCATATTTGTTTGGTCAAGAATTTAGTAGTTTTCATATCTGAGTTGCATTTGGTTCCCTTGTTACACAGTGGTCGGTTAATCTTATTTTAGTATTTTTGTTCTCTCGTCATTCTGCTCTTTTTCCATCAGATCGAGAGCTTAATTTTTTGTGATGTGTACCAGCTTTGATTGCTTGTTACACGCTGCAAAGTGCAAACAATTACAATGACAGTATGAAACTTGCATTTCTGTAGAGGGCCAAGGCTAGTATCATTTCTGAATTCTGATGTTAGATCGGATTGTATGCACAACTAGTTAGTCAGAATCCCGCGTGTTGCTGCGGGTGACACCTGAATTTTAACACAGAGAGAAAATTTTCTTTGAAAAAAGAGAAAATAAAAAAACAAAAATACTGTAACTCATCATTTAAAATAAATAAATAAACAAAAATTCCCAAAAAATTACTGTAGAAACTACAGTTATGCGGGCGCGCGTGGCACCAGGCGGCCAGCCCCCGTACATCCCATCATTAGTGATATAAACTCTCGCGCCGATCGCCACGAATCACAAGCGCGACTGCGGGGCGGAGGCAACGGCGATGGAATCCCACACGAACATGGAGAGAGATGACAGGGATGTATATACCTGGCAGGCGGATGTCGGTGAGGAAGGCGCCCCCCTCGTAGGGGATTTCGATGGGGCCCGCGATGGTGCCGGTGAGGTGGGAGATGTTGGAGCCACCGTCGTGGAGGGCGATGGAGACGCCTGAGACCTCCCTGTCCTCAGTTGCACTCCGTGAGCTCCTTCTGCACGCGCGACACGTCTACCATCCCCCCTTCCCTTCCCTTACCCTACACCTCTCTTGCTCTTTTGGGAAACGACGGGATGCGAATGGAATGGGAGAGGAGGTGAAGAGGAAGGAAGTGGCTTGGAGGCCTTCGACCATGGTGCGCTCGGAACGGGGGAGAAGCCAGGGAGAGGACATGAGGCGCAGCCAACCGGATCTGGGGATGGAGTCGGACCGCGCGAGGGATCCAGGTAAGGAGTCGGACCACGCAAAGGGCAGCGGCAAGGAGGCCATGCACAGCGAGCAGCAGGGGAAGACGGGCGGCGATTGGCCGAGAGGTAGGCTGAGCGTAAGACGACGCATGAGAGGACGGGGATTCCAGGCGGAGTGACGGTTGTGGCAGAGGTGAAGGGGATGCAACGGCGCAGAGGTGAAGGGGATGCGATGGCTACGATGGTGGAGGAGGCGAGGAGCAGCTCTGGAAAGATCGTGGCATGGAGGTCTCTGGAAGCCTCAAAGCCATGACACGCAAAGATCCGTCGGATCAGATGGCGACGGGAAGAATCTAAACGCAATTTCAAGATTTTTTGAGGTTTTTTTCCCAAAAAAATCGACGTGGAGGCTCTGGCTGCGCGGCAATCCCAGGCGCTATAAGATATATAGATTTTCTTCAGTTCAGACTTCAGGTGCATGCTTGATTACTTTCAGTGAAGTTCATATTCACTCACATATTCTCTGCATTTTGCAGGTAAACAAACAAATGCTCTCTTTGCACCCAGCATGCTTGGAAGGCTTTGGCATGATTCAGAAAACACTCAATGGCACTGCATTGTATAGATTGTGTATATTTCCCTTTTTTTTAGATATATGGATGTTAAAAAATGTATAGATTCAGATGTATGGATGTACATTTTCAGAAATTTTCAGATGTGTAATGTCAAAGTAAGTTCAATTGGTATTAATGCAAGCATCGAATTTTTGGCAAAATTTACCATGTTCAGTTCTTTGCTAGCATCAAATCCATGTCAACAGTTAAATGTACAAGCATATTGATGCGTGCTGAACATCTATTGAATTCTTTTGAATTTCATACTTTGAAAATTCTCAATTTATCATATTTAATTATTAAAATTACATTTGTATATGAACAAAAAAAAAATCAAATACACTCGTAATATCTCTTAATCGGTAAGCCATCATTCGTCTGAATGGCATTTCAAATATTTATCAACTTAGAATTGCCAATCAACCTAACAAAAAGCTAGGTTAACAGATGCCAATCTTCTCTAGCTCAACCATTCAACCCTTCAGCCATATAGCTCAACCGGAAGCTTATTTTTAGAAAAGTTGTAGCCCTATCAAACAGTGTAAGTCTTAAAACAAAGGAAAACACAAGGTAAACAAATCTCTCGGGAAATTGCGACAAGTTTTAAGATCGAGATCGAGAATTTATAATGAGCGAGTATTGTTTTCAAGTACAGAACAGGCAAGCAATGTACTCTGCTGCCGTATTCCTAGATATTCTTGCATTACACGATTGAGCAGAAAATAAGTACGACATGAACAAGAGACAAGAGTGGTGAAATCAACTCTCGCAGAACCCTAAAGCCTCTGAAGCGACGACATCAAGAATCTCCTCCCAGCCATGGAGCACGCGCAGCTCACTCTGCTCCGAACCCTCATGATCGGGTGCATCTTCTTCTCCCTCTGCCTCAACTTCTCCGGCGCCTGGATCACCTGGATCTTGCGCTGCCGCTTCGCTTGCTCTGCTTCTTGGTACCCTTCGCGGAGCTTGCGCTTCGTAGCCTCCATCCTCCCGTCGGGACAGGACCCACGTGGTCGCCGCCGGAGCTGCCAGCAACGGGCGTCATCTTCTTGGGCGGCGGCTGCGGAACCTTTCTTGACGCTTTCATGTTGGCCTTCTTGGCATGATCGCTGCCGACGACGTAAACCGTCTTCTTAGGCGATGGTTCCAGGATGTTGTTGGCCCCTTTCTTCGTCTTCGCTTCAGGAAGCGAGGGCATATTGGCGCTGCCGGCGTCGCTGATGACGTGCGCGGTCTTCTCCGGCACCAGATCAGAAAGCTTATCCATGGCTGCTCTGACCCTGGCAAGGTCGTCCTCGACCGATGCCCTCCACCCGCGGACGATGCCGCTAGCGAGGCCTCGGACTCGCTCCGACTCGTGCTTCCTCAGCGCGCCGACGGTCTTGGCAAGGTCGGTGGACGCCAACATCTTCGGCATCGCGGGAACCAGCTGCAGCGTCACGAGCGACTCGGACATCACCTCGTCGAGCACCCGGCAGAGCCCCTCCGCTTGCTTGTCGTCCGTGGCGTCGCAGAGCATCTCGACGAGCTGGCCCTCTTGCGGCGGCACTCGTCGCGGGAGATGTCCGGATCGGCGGCCTCGATGGCGTCGTCGATGCAGGCGAAGGCGGCGAAGAAACGCTTCCACCGTCGGAGCGGGCTGTGCATGGCCATGGCAGCGTATGCAGAGACTGGCCTCGCTAGCCTAGGGATCAGAGTTGTGGATTTGAGAGATGGGGGACGATGAGATACTGCGCATTCGCTGGCTCTCCCATGAGCCGGTGAGCGACTTATATCGCGACGAAACGAATTCGAAACGGAATAGGAGTCCGAATCGGAATCATGGCACAGACGGTTCGTTCGATAGTTGCCGAGGCGGCGACATACAAATTCTACGCGCACGTCCATGCGTTGCGCGCGCGCCACGCAACGCCTTCTCCGAGTCCGACGGCTACTTATACACTAAGCTCGCACCCTGCATTCCTCCAATCCGCTGTTCACCTCGCCCGCCTGCTTCGAGTTCCAACCAGCCACCTCGCGGCCCGCGCTGACTCCCTGCCACCATCGACCACCTCCGGCCGCCATGGCCTCCAAGCGAGCTGCAGCTGGGCCTGTCTGCGACATGATCGACGAGCCCGCCGCCGGAACAGCTGGCCGCAAGAGGAGGCGCTTCGGGAGTACTGATGACTACGACAAGACATGCGAGCTCGGGAGGGGTGGGTTCGGCGTCGTCGTAAAGGCGCGCCACCGCGCCACGGGCAAGAACGTCGCCCTCAAGTCCCTCCGCCGCTCGCCCGGCGGCAAGAGGCGTGCGGACGCTGCCCACGAGCTGCTCCGGGAGGCGTGCTTCCTCGCCGCGTGCCGCGGCCACCCCTCCTCGTCGGCTTCCACGGCGTCGTGGGCGACCCCGCGCCAGGAGTTCAGCCTCGTCCTGGAGCACGTCGGGCCGAGCCTGAAGCACGTCCTGCGGGAGCGCCGCGGCCGCCGGCAGTTCACGGAGGACGAAGTGCGCCGCGTCATGTGGAATCTTCTGCGCGGGGCCAAAAGGATGCACGAGCGCCGCATCGTCCACCGGGACATCAAGCCCGCGAACATCCTCGTCGGCGACGGCGGCGACTCAGTGAAGATATGCGACCTCGGGCTGGCCATGTCGATGAACGCGAAGCCGCCGTACGAACCGGCCGGCACGCTATGGTACGAGGCTCCGGAGATGCTCCTGGCGAAGCCGGACTACGACGAGCTCGTGGACGCCTGGTCCCTCGGCTGCGTGATGGCGGAGCTCCTCGCCGGCACGGCGCCGTTCCGGGGCCAGAACGCGATCGACCAGCTCCTGAGGACCTTCCGCGTGCTCGGCACGCCAGGCTACCAGACGTGGCCGGGCTTCGCGTGCCTGCCGCTCGCCGCCGCGGTGCCGCAGCCGCGAACCCCACACCACAACCGGCTGCGCGAGCTGTTCCCCGAGGAGCGGCTGTCGCGCGACGGGTTCGATGTCTTGAGCGGGCTGCTCACCTGCAACCCCGAGGAGCGGCTGTCGGCGGCCATTGCACTCCAATGTCCGTGGTTCATGGACTCCGTCGACGCCCCTGCCGACGCAGAAAAAAACGTGCTTCACCGCTATTCCAGGTGCTGATCGTTGCGCTGCCATTGCCGACAAGACGAAGGAGGCATACAAGTGATAGTCCTGTGATAATGTGATTGATCAATGTGTATTCTGTTGTCTTTCCAACAGGTTATGTAAAATAACATCTACTGAGAGACTAGGAAGTACTGTAGTATTTAGTTTTTGGTATGCTTAAGGTGAAGTGATGAAAAGCCACTCGTTTGTAGTTTACATACTAGCTATTATGTTGCCGTCTGTTGATCTGCAACCACATGACGAAACTGAAATCAACCTGTTAATAAATGTGTTATCATGAAGCATAATTATAGGAAAAACTAGGCGTCGGGATGAAAAATTAGCAAAAATACCCGTCGGTCACCCGTATATGGGGCGATCATACGGGCGATTAGTCCCTTCACCAACGGCTACAAACGGCTAGAAACGGCGCAGCGATGGTGGGCCCTCGTCGCCTCAGACGGGCGATCGCCCATACTGAGGTGACTGCTCTTTTAAAAGCCGCTCAAGCAGCAGATAGTAGCCCACAGCCGAGCGCAGGGAGAAAGAAAGAGAGGGGGAGCCGAGCGCAGGGAGAAAGAGAGGGGGAGCCGAGCGCAGGGAGAAAGAGAGGGGGAGAAGAAAGGGAGAAGAGAAGAAGAAGAGAAGGGGAGCCGAGCGCAGGGAGAAAGAGAGGGGGAGAAGAAGGGGAGAAGAGAATAAGAGAAGAAAAAGAGAAGGGAAGCCGTGAAATTTAGGTAAATTTTGGATTTTTATCGTAGAGTTAGCTTTAGGAATTTTTTGTAGAGGTAAATGTAGGAATTTTTTTATAGGTTATGTAGTATTTAGAAATTTAATGTAGCATTTAATATTTAGGAATTTGTTGTAGTATTTAGAAATTTTTGGATTATGTATTGTTTACAAATTTTAGGATTGTATAGTGTTTAGAAATTTAATATAGCAGTTAATATTCAAAAATTTAATGTAGTGTGTAGTATTTAGAAATTTAATTTAGTATTTCAGTATGTGCAAATTTAATGTAGTATTTAGTATTTGGAAATTTAATACAGTAGAAATATTAGGCAATATTTAGAAATTTAAATTTAGTAGGGTTGTGTATTAGTAATTTTATTATGCAAATAATGTATTAGGCAATATATATACAAATATAATGTGGTATAAATTTAATTTAGTAGGGTTGTGTATTACTAATTTTATTATGTAAATAATGTATTAGACAATATATACAAATGTAATGTAGTAGAAATTTAATATTAGACCGTATGGTAGGCTAGTCGAATCACTTATTTATAGTCGTATTTTGTAGTACGTTCAATGTACGTTTTGTATATTGTATTTTAGAGTAATATTTTTCCGTCGGACGTTGCAGCATGTCGGAGAAATTGTATTTTCAAATATTTTATGTAGATGGGGAGATAGCACTGGGGGCGGATGGGGTGGATTTATCATCATTTTTAAGAGTCGTTGTCGACTTTTGTAGTCGACAATGAATTTATGGGGTAGGCACTCGATCTCAAACTCGAAGGTCACACAAGACAAGGGGTTTATATAGGTTCAGGCCCTCAGCGATGGAGATAATACCCTAATCCTGTGTGCTGGGATTATATGGATCTCTTGGATCAGATGTTGCTCAAAGCGCAGTATGCTCTGGGCAATATGAAGTGTTCTATGCTCTATGGCTTGATTGCTCTAGGCTTGGATCATCCGATCCTTATGTTGTTGCCCGCCCTCTCCCTTATATAGCGGGGGTGGGGCGGCTTATAGAGTCCTGATTGGTTTGGAGATTTCGATCGGTTACAAGATTCTAGTCTGTTAATAGGATAGAGTTTACATATTTATCTACCCTATTAACGACTCGGATTACAACCGTATCTATCATATCTAAATATAAGTTCAACTTCCTTTAGGATATGTCCTCTGCGCATTTACAGTGGGCCTCGACGCGGGATTATCTTCTGGGCCTCCCTCTTGGGCTTGTCATGAGGGTACCCGGGTTCTTATATTCCACAGTAGCCCCTGAGTCCTTTGCGATCGAGTTGCCGCCTTCCTGGTTGCAGCCCAACTGAGTCATGCTTCACGCCGAGTGCTTCCAGTTCTTGATGCAGCTTCCCGACTAGTTTCCCTTTACAGCCGAGTGCCCTGTTGTAGGCAAAGAGATCGTGAAGGACTCAATAGAGCCCCACGCGTTAAACTTTCCGAGTGGTTCCTAGCCCCATTATTGGAATTCTGGTAGTCGGCTCATCTTGGGACATACTGTATCCCAAACGATATACAGAAATCAAAACGCTTTTCCTGCTCGAGGCAAAATTCAGCGCCACTCCCTTTAAATTCATTCGTCACCGAAGTTGCTGATGTCGTCGTTGAAGCGTTGGCTCACACACATCGCATCCAAATTTAGTAGCCCTGAAATCATGTATATGCAGAACTTAGACAATGTAAAAACAATTCACTTGGATGTGATGTCCGACTGGTGTATATATAATTTTAGAGTTTTTTACTCTTTTTCCTTATTGATTTTGAATTCATCCGAGTGGTTTGACTCTTTCTGTTTAAGCACTCTGCCCGACTAGTCTAGCCCCCGAGCGTTGGGAGTCGGCTCATGGCTCTTTTTCCCAGGCACGTGTTTTGGGTGACTAAAGTTCGCCGTTCATGGGGTCAGAGCTTCACAATTTGGAGTTATCGCACTCGGATTCACTCGCAATCGTTAAGCAAAAGAAGAAAAATACAACTCAAAAGATGTGCGATGCAAGACGCTTATTAGATGTTGTGCGATGCGCACACTATTAGGTAGCCCCGACTTATCGCTTAGTTGTGGGTCAACTAAGTAGCAAGTCAGAAAGTCAACAATTTTATTTATAATGACATAATTGAGTAAAAGCGACTTAGCCGCTTTATGCTTCATATGTTGTCGACGATCATGCCATCTTTGCTCGTGGCGCAGCGTAGGCTTGTAGATGAGTCAGAGGCGGTGCTCGGGCGCAGCGTGGCTCGTGGCGTCGCCGAAGGTGGCGCTTCGCGCGGGCGTAGGCTCGTGGCGATCCGAAGAGACGCTTAGGGCGCAGCGTGGCTCGTGGCCGTCTGAAGGTGGCGCCGGCGCAGCGCGGCTCGTGGCCGTGCAAAGGTGGCTCTCGGCGCGCGCGTGGCTCGCGGCCGTGCCGAAGTGGTGCTCGTGGCGCAGCGTAGGCTCGTGGCGTGTCGGCGGTGGCGCTTCGGTCGCAGCGTGGCTCATGGCCGTGCGAAGGTGGCGCCAGGACGCAGCGAGGCTCGTGGCGCGCCGAAGGTGGCGCTTCGCGCAGCGTAGGCTCGTGGCCGTGCCGAACGTGGCGCCGGGCGCAGCGTGGCTCTAGCCGTGCCGAACGTGGCGCCGGGCGCAGGCGAGGCTCGTGGCCGCGCCGAAGGTGGCGTTGGGCGCAGCGTAGGCTCGCTGTCGCGCGAAGGTGGCGCCGGGCGCAGCGTGGCTCATGGTCGTCGGAGGTGGCGCCGGGCGCAGCGTGGCTCATGGCCATGCCGAAGCCGCGTGGGAGCGCAGCGCGCTTCACCTACCGCTTTTCCGATTTCGCTAAATTGCGGCCGCAGTCACCATGGCCTTAGTCTAGGTCACGATCAGGGCCGCCAGGCTATCCGATACAATCATCGGGTCCAGTTTGTCGAGAAGCGCCTTGGAGGCGACGACGCTCGCATTGGCGTCGCGAAACGGCTTGATCTCCCAACCGGATTGCGGGAGGTCTCGCGACATTGCGGCGCGAGATCGAAGCGATCGCACTGCACCTCCTTACCCTTACGAAGACGATCTTCCCCGCAGCTTCCTGTTCTTCTTGTTGGCGTTGGAGATCGGTCTTCTGCTCTTCTATCGCGAAGATGCCACGAAGATCGCAGAATTCCTCGCAACGCCGATCGGTTTGTCGCCAATTCAAAGTGACATACCGAGATGGGTTGGCTTCGATCTTTACGGATCGGATCCGTTTTGGACGACACAGACAAGCTCTCCGCAAGATCGCGGCGAAGTCCGTGTTTCGGCGGAAGGCTCGGCCGAGACGAAGGTGGCGATGAATCCACCGATTGTCGCCATCGAGTCTGTGGGAAAAGATTATAGCGCTTCCCCTACCTGGTGCGCCAACTGTCGAATTTTGTAGTCGACAATGAATTTATAGGGTAGGCGCTCGATCTCAAACTCGAAGGTCACACAAGACAAGGGGTTTATACAGGTTCAGGCCCTCAGCGATGGAGATAATACCCTAATCCTGTGTGCTAGGGTTATATGGATCTCTTGGATCAGATGTTGCTCAAAGCACAGTATGCTCTGGGCAATATGAAGTGTTCTATACTCTGTGGCTTGATTGCTCTAGGCTTGGATCATCCGATCCTTATGTTGTTGCCCGCCCTCTCCCTTATATAGCGGGGGTGGGGCGGCTTACAGAGTCCAGATCGGTTTGGAGATTCCGATCGGTTACAAGATTCTAGTCAGATAATAGGATAGAGTTTACATATTTATCTACCCTATTAACGACTCGGATTACAACCGTATCTATCCTATCTAAATATAAGTTCAACTTCCTTTAGGATATGTCCCATGCGCGCGACAGGGGCTCGACGCAGGAGTATCTTCCGGCCTCCTCTTGGGCTTGTCATGAGGGTACCCGGGTTCTTATATTCCACAGTCGTACAGGGCATATGTAGACCGAGCGATAGGACATACAGGGGTTTGTTGGAGTGGATGTCTCGGATGTTCAGTTCGAATGCCCAGAATGTTCTTGTTCTTTGGTCGAGCAAAGAGGAGTCAGGCGCAAGACTGTTTTTACGGAGAGTTGATTCCTATTAACTCGAAGTCAACATGGAGGAGTTATGTTGGATTTGCCGTAGAGCGGGGTTGGCCGCTCATGTTGTTGGTGTCGCAAGTTCTTGATGTCGGGGTGGACATTACGGGGGAGGGGACGTCAAATGTAGAAGGATGCGAAGAGGAAGGCGGCGAGGAGCCCGGATACGAGGAGCACGAGACTGGCGGTGGTGAAGGGATCGAGGGGGCAGAGGAGACAGCGGTGGAGGCGCGAGGGGTGGCCGACGAGGGGGAGGAGGTGGAGGACATAGTTGACCTGATGGAAGAGGAGGACCGTGCGGATGAGGAAGTCCCTGATGATGAGCACTCTGACGAGGAGGACAACGCTCCTGAGGTGCCTATCCCTGGTGCGTGGACCAATTACAGTTTCGAAGACCTAACAATGAATGAAGGAAACATTGATGCATGGGAGTATCGTGAGAACGAGGTCACGGAGGGGGCCATATATAAAGACAAGGAGGCTGTGATGGATGCAGTGAAGTACTGGGCAATGTCTCTCCGGAGGCAATTCAGGGTAGTGAAGTCTAGTAAGAAGGAGTACGACGTGATGTGCGTAGTTGATTCGTGCCCATGGCGGGTGCATGCATACAAGGGGAGGTGGAAGGACTACTGGAAATGCTCCATAGCGATGGAACATAACTGCGAGCTGAAAGAAGCGGAGCAGGGACACCTCAATCTGTCGTCCACTTGGGTGGCAAATGTGTTTTATCGTCAGATCGTGGATAATCCGCACCTGCAGCCTCGATCTATTATCACAGCTGTGGAGGAGAGGTTTCAGTACAACATTAGCTACGGAAAGGCATGGAGAGCGAAAAGGACAGCTTTGGAAATACAGTTCTGGACGTACGAGGCTTCCTACGAGAATATTCCCCACTTGCTGAGGGCAATAGCACGTAGGAACCCCGGTACATCCGTCGACCTTGCGGATTTTCCTGCAGGTGGTGTGTGCGCGGGTAAGTGGGTCTTGCAACAGGCATTCTTCGCCTGGCGCATGCATAAATACGTTCCAAACCGCCGCCTTGGCCATTTGCATGGACGGCACATTCCTCACGGGGAAGTATAAGGGTCAGATTCTAACTGCGATCGCGGTGGACGCCAACAACCAGGTTCTACCGGTTGCATTGGCCTTCATGGAGGGGGAAAACACGCAGAGCTGGTAGTGGTTCCTTGAAAGAGTAAGCTAGCAGTTGTTCTGGACAGGCCTGATGTTTGTGTCATCCATGACCGACATGCAGGGCTGCTAAGGGCTATCGTGGATATGCAACAAGGGTCCGCCGTCGTGGGAGCGACAAAGTGGCGGACCAAGAGCGGTGGTGCATGAGGCACATGGGTGCCAATTTTTTCTGTCAGTTCAGGAACAAGGAGCTTATGAACATGTTCAAGCGGCTGTGTAAACAGAACCAACGAATGAAGTTCGACGCGCTTTGGAGGACATTAGATGAACTAACGAAGAAGCAGTCAATGAATCCAAGAGATACCGCTGGTTCATCAAGGAACCCGATGGTGTACCATGAGCAAGAAGAGGACCCCACAGCCTTGTGTGCGCTCCCGACAGACGCCGTAAACATTCGGTGTAGGCCGGGGACCAGCATAAAGAGTTTCACCGACTGGATACGGCACGAGCCTTTGGAGAAATGGTCCCTTCTGCATGACGAGGGCGGCTCGCCTTACGGAATCATGACAACGAACCTGACGGAGATTTACAACTAGGTAATGAAAGGCACCAGATGCCTTCCACTGGTGGGTATAGTTGAAAGTGTCTTACTAGGGACACAGAGATATTTCATTGAGGGATACAAGAGCTCCGCAGCATGTATGTCGGACAATCGACTGTCGTACTCAACGGTTGTATCTACATACATGTCCAAGAAAACAAGAAAGGCGCAGACACATCGGGTGACACCGGAGAGTGGCTTGGAACGAAGATACCACGTGCACTGCGGTGACCGAGGCCGCAGGGGTGCCCACCGGGAGAGGACTTCCCATCTGTGCATACTCTGAGCAGCTGACTGCGAGTGCTCCTGCCAGAAACCACGTCTGCTGCACTTGTCGTGCTCGCACGTCATTGCCGCAGCCGCAGAGACGCATCAATCATGTCGTCCGTACATCTCCCCCTACTACTACAAGCAAAGTGTTCTCAACACGTGGCATCACGAGGTGTACGGGTACCGAGTGGATGGATCGTTCACAACCGCCCCACCTTCGGAGCATCGATGGGTACCAGACATCCGAATGTTGAGGCAAAAGGTCGGGCGTCGGAGGACACGACGCATTCGTAACGATATGGACGAGTCCGAGGCGCGTCGCAACCGCGGATAATGTAATGTTCGATCTTATTCGCATCTTGTAAGATTCGATCATGTACCAGTGAACTGTTGTGCCAATCATGTAATTTTTGCACTTCCAGTAAGTTGTTACTCGCGTCATGTATTTTTCGTTGTACCAGTTAGTTGTTATTCGCATCATGTATTTATCGATGTACCTGTTAGTTGTTATTCGCATCATGTATTTTTCGATGTACCAGTTAGTTGTTATTCGCATCATGTATTTTTCGATGTACCAGTTAGTTGTTACTCGCATCATGTATTTATCGATGTACCAGTTAGTTGTTATTCGCATCATGTATTTTTCGATGTACCAGTTAGTTGTTATTCGCATCATGTATTTTTCGATGTACCAGTTAGTTGTTACTCGCATCATGTATTTTTTGATGCCAGTTAATTGCTACGAGGATAACGTAATTTTCGGCGTTGTGTGCCTTATCCAACAAGTCTTCATCTTTTGTATTGTTTGTTGAGTATGGTACAATTCATTATTTCGCATTTCATTTTGTGTGCACATTTAATTACTGACAAATTTGTTGTACTTGCTTTGTAACAGGCGGCGATGGCGCGACCTTGCCCTGAGCTGCTCGACGCGACCGTCGATGCGACCCACCGGTCTAGGTACTCTGCAGAGCAGAACCGAGAGCTAGGGACACTCTGACCTCGGGTGCCCAACGAGCTGCTTCGCATTGACCCACGCTGGGTTCCACGGTAAGCTGCCAACACTTGCACTCTTTTACGTACATGTACTTACCTGTTAATGCAATTCTAACGACGCAATGCACTACATGCAGGTTGCGAGCGGCTGGCTTACTTCCTCTCTGTAGGATGGTGGAGCAGGTGACTGTCCCGTTAGAGGGCAGGGAGGTCCCGCGGTTTGGGTACGACCGGTCCCTGCTGGCCGCACTCGTGGACCGGTGGAGACCGGAGATGCACACGTTCCACCTTCCGTGTGGAGAGATGGCTCCGACGCTGCAGGACGTGTCGTACCTCCTAGGCCTCCCCTGTGCGGGTCTGACAGTTGTGCCGCACGATGCCTCCGTCACGTGGCATGCGAACTTGTCCGCGCGGTTCGCTGGGGTGCAGCGGCACCCCCGGGAAGCCCCCTATCGGGCCCTCAGGCAGGGTGAGCGGCACGGACCGACGAAGGCATGGCTGCTTCAGTTCACGGTGAGTACCTCTTTCTTTGCGAATTAAAAGAGAAGCGCTAAGTTGCTGATGATGTTTGTTACGAACGCTGTAGGCTCAGCTTCTCTACCCGCACGCGGAGGAGGAAGTGGCCCGCTATCTGGAGGCATACCTCCTGTTGTTGTTCGGTTGGGTGATGTTCCCGTCCTCCCACGGGAACACGGTGGACCGGCACCTGATCGAGTACGCCAAGCACATCGCCGATACCCCGGAGGATGAGGTAACACACTCAGTTCAAATCTCGTCTCAGCGGAGCACGTCTAACTTCCCCATTGTAAACAGATGATGCAGTGATCATGGGCCTCAGCTGTGCTTGCGGCGATGTACAGAGGTTTGTGCGACGCCGTCTCTCGGGCGGAGCAGGACGCGACGATATCGGATTGCATCCTACTCCTTCAGTTGTGGTCCTGGGAGCGCTTCTCTGTCCGTAGGCCTGTTGTTGATACCGCACCGTACCCCCAGGACCTTTATGGAGACGACCCGGTGGACTGGCACACCATGGGCCACTACTGGGTCCGACGATAGGCATGCTCCCTCGTATCTTTTTCCCCACTCACGCACTTCAATAACCTCCGCTATTTCTTATTTCCTCGTAGCGGAGTTACGCGCACCGACAGGTGAGGAGGTCCTACCTAGAGTTCGTTCGGGAGTTCGACCGCCTCCACGACGAGGACGTGCGGTGGACGCCATACACCGCGTACGACGTCCACGCCCGAGCACCTTACGGGGTCTCCGCGCTTTGCACACGAGATGAGGCCTTCTGTCTCACCCGTAAGGTTCTCGTCTTTGACCTATGTGTCGAGGAGTACTCCCCGCACTGAGTGCAGCGGCGGTTCGGCCTGTTCCAGTCCTTTCCCTTGCCGCCTCGTCACATTGTCGCACGCGACGCTCACAGGTACTTGCCCTGATCCTACTACTCCACATCTTTGCAAAATGAATGTTGTGTGTACTTCCTGTTTTTGCATTGCAGGATGACCCGGATGGGTGCTGCAGTGGGCACTCAGTTCGCGCACCGTATGCAGCCATGGGCGGTGCAGTGGGACGCTGCACTCGACGAGAGGGTCACCGAGACCCGGCCGTACGACCCTGACATGTACGATGAGTACATGGAGTGGTTCGCCCCGCGCACTCGCCTCACGGTGGGGTACACACCAGCACCGTATGTCGCACGGCAGGCATCGATGACGCACATGTACCCTTTCACAGATGTTCCAGAGGGACAACTCCTCGGTAAGTGTCGCAATCGAAGCTACATGGGCACGTCTTTTTCATGTAAATTACGTAATAACAATCTGACGTTACATGCAGGCATATCTCGTCGGGAGGTTGAGGTGGAGGCTATCTCCATATTGGCGCACCTTCGGGCGGGTATACAGGTGACCACCGCCGAGGCAGAGGCAGCTTGGGATCGGGTCCTCAATAGAATGAGGAGGTTGGGTCGCTTGACCACCTGCCGGGGGCGCGGAGACGTCGACGGACGCAGCACACCACATCCCTGCGGCCCAGCACCTCGCCCTACCCCGTCGGTGCCTCGTTACGCTCCCACGCTGCTGCAGTGGGGACAGTGGGCTGAGAAGGCTCCTTCCTCATCTCGCCCTACCCCGCCGGTTCCTCGTTACGCTCCCACGCAGCAGCAGTGGGGACAGTGAGCTGCGGAGTCTCCCTCGTCGTCTCGCGCCCCAGCAGGACCCCAGGGTGGTTTCGACAACCCTGCGAATGTCGAGTTTGACCTGGAGGAGTACCTTACGATCGACTACCTCGCCCCCTCTCAGCTCTCGGGAGCGTCGCCACAGGACACGCCCTCGTCGCCGCCACACTACTCTACGCCTGCGCCGCAGGGCCGGCCTAGGAGGGACGTCCGTCTGCCGTCGCCACTCACCTAGCTCACGGACCAGATCAGGAAGCGTGGCCGTGATTGACTAGTTGTACAGACGTATTTTTGTAATGCCTTTACGTTCAACACCATATTGTATAATTGTCTGAGTTAGTAACATGAGAGCCTTATCACTTTAAATTGTGCAAATCCATGTATGTTTTTCCTGCCTATGCCACACGACGTGACAACACACCAACGCCTCGGTGCACCTATCGCCTCTAGTTGGGGCGATCGCCCTAATATGGGGCGATCGCTCCATACCCTGGCGATATCTGCCCTTTATAACATTCGTTCTCACGAGCGGTATCGCAAAGACAACAACGAGAGAGGAAGAAAGAATAGAGGAGGGAGAAAAAAAATTCAGGATCAATCGAAAATACCGAGGCGTGCAAGTGCAAAGGGAAAAGGGAAAGCAAAGGAAGAAGCAAGTGCATGCCCGCGCAATTTAGCGTACCAAGATCTCTTCCTACCTCGTGGAGCTGTAGCACCCATGTGTATGTGCGGAGATCCTTGCAGGCTTGTCCGCTCTTGGGAATTCCAACTTGGAAGAGGAGGTATTGGAAGTGCCGCAACTACGCCTTCGATCCGCCAGAGAAGAGCCTGAAGGATCGCCGCATGGTAACAATCGTACGGGTTACGTAATATTTGTGAATGAAACTTTGCTAATTTACGTTTTATGCAGTCGCCTCCGCCACTGTGTGAATTTGAGCAGTGGTTTGAAACGGAGATCAACCCCGACGACCAACGGCTTCTTGACCAAGCCAACCGGCAAGACGAGTTCACGCGGCAGCTTCAAGAGCAGTGCGATGCCGCACGCGAGGAGGTACGTAGGAAGGAAGCGGAGAAGAAGGAGGCCAACAGAGAGAGGAAACGAGAGAGGGCGCGGCGTGCCAGAGATGCCCCACCGGAGGCATGGGCGAATGGGAAGTGGCCTAGAAGCACTCAGTAGACGTCTAGTTTTAACTTTCAAATTCCTTGCTCGTGGTACTCCTTCCTGTTTTAAGCCGTA
The DNA here is from genome assembly GCA_036346275.1 of Otatea glauca. Lineage (NCBI taxonomy): Eukaryota > Viridiplantae > Streptophyta > Magnoliopsida > Poales > Poaceae > Otatea > Otatea glauca. The sequence goes on from CM070721.1 coordinate 62,193,427, forward strand.
ATAAAGAGTGTGGCCTACCTTATTTTCCGCAGTAACCTACGATTCGACCTTCGTTATGATATTTTGCATGCTGCCGAAAAGGTTTCGGCGTTCCATTGTTGCGTCGACCATAATACTTTGGGTTATTGCACTGTCAGAATTAATATACAAAGAAATGTGTAAATAAAATATTTTCCCACCATAGCGTACTGCATATATCAAAGAACAACTCTGACCTGTTCTCCCAATAAATTACATTTAAAAATGATATTTCACGGGTTGCCGTAAACGCTTAAGTATGTCATGCAAATGAGGCTACTTACAGTCATTTGGTTTATTCAACTGAGTTCATTCCTAATTTTTTTCCCTTAAAATGGGACACCTAACACCCTACGAACAAGATATTTATTTTAGGATTTTTCGAGGCATGGTTCGTATAGTTTGTTCATAACGCACTAAATAGTGTTTACGTAAAATTGATTTATACAATTTAAATTTGCATGACACATAGTAATTTTCACAACATAATTCAAATCCTTATGTATTAATTAATATTTTAAAATTTATCTTATTCTAGTTGGACCTCCCAAGTAATGCGATTGCCCCTAATCGCCTGTTGGTCCGGAACCGACTATTTTGGCAAATATATATAGTGCTTCTAACTTTTGGAATATTTTGTCCAACACATATAAAATATTACAGTAAATCAATACTAAGAGGTATCACGTACTTAAAGATCAGTGGTTGTAACTTATGACAATTTTCGTTAAAAATTATTTATAATCAATACTAAGAGGTATCAATTCTTTAAAGATTTAAAATATTAAAGTACATCAGTACTATGAGCATTTTTGATTTTTCTGTCCTATTGATTATTCTCGGGAAATTAATTAGGAATTAAAATTAAAAAAAAATCTTTTCGTTATTTCTGTCCTATTGATTATTCTCGAAAAATTAATTAGGGATTAAAATTACAAAAAATATTTTCGTTATTTTTGTTCTATTACTTATTCTCGGAAAATTAATTAGGAATTAAAATTAAAAAAAATCGGCCCTGGCAACCCGTCGCCCCAGCTCCTGCCATTACATAGCTGTTAGAAGACCGTAAAATAGAGAGTAATCGCCCGTATATGGGACCGGCGGGTATTTTTGCTATTTTTTCACCCCGACGCCTAGTTTTCAAAAAAAGAATAAAAATAAATTTTAAAGAAAAAAAATTCCTTTGCTCCCACGGGCAGGCAGCTGACTGCGTTGCAAAGGCCACCCGTCGCCCGTGCGTCGGGCGATCGCCCGTGCATGGGGCGATAGGTGGCCGGGTGCTGGGCCGCCGTTATTTTGGCCATTAGAGGTGGAACTGATCGCCCGTACATGGGGCGATCGCCCCATGTACAGGCGACGGGAACCCAAAAACGCAATTTTCGTGCCCCGACGTCTGGTTTTGAAAAAAAAGAATAAAAATAAATATTAAAGAAAAAAATTCAAGAAGCTGCTGAAAGAAATAATCTTGTAAATTAGGAAAATATGTGTTTTGGAAGGTGTTTTTTTAAGAGTCGAGAGTAGTACACAGAGAAAGAATAGATTTTGAGTCGAACTAAGTCCGGTCTTTGAGTGTGTATAAAAGGTGCAGTAGAGCCTGTAAGTTCCAAGACATAAGATGTAAGAGGAGAAGCAATACAACATCAAAGAGCTTTTTGGCTCAGTTGGTCTGCGCACTCTGCTTCATACAGGAGGCCGTGAGTTTAATTCCTCCTGTTCACAATTATTTGTGCGGATTTTTGGTTCTTTGTTTTTGTGTTCTAATAATTGGTATCAGAACCTGAATTATTGATCAGAGTCAGATTCTTGATCCGTTGCCCAAGATAGTGCCACAGTCTCCGGGAAGTGGTGTCACCGTTGATAAGACAACGTCAAGTGCGGTGGAGAAGGAGAGTTCCGCTATCTCGCTGCATTATCCGATGCTCACGAAGAGCAACTATGCAGCATAGGCAATTAAGATGAATGTGTACATGAGAGTTCAAGGACTATGGGAAGCGATCGTGGACGGCAACATCGATGAGCGTAAGGATCAGATGGCTTTGGCGGCCATCTATGGAGGCATTCCTGAGGAAACGCTCTTCCTACTGGCTGAAAAGGAGACGGCCAAAGCTACGTGAGAGGCGTTGAAGACGATGCATCTTGGCGCCAATCGTGTGAAGGAGGCAAAGGTACAGACCCTCAAAGCTGAGTTCGAGGGGCTGCGCATGACGGAGACGGAGTCCATCGACGATTTCGCAATCCGGTTGACGACGATCGTCAATAAAATTAAAGGGCTTGTCGACAATATGGATGAGAGCTATGTGGTAATAAAATTCCTTCGTGCAGTCCCTGACAGGTTCCTGCAAATCGTCTCCACCATTGAGCAGTTCGACGACCTCAAAGTGATGACGATCGAGGAGGTGATCGGTCGTTTGAAGGCACACGAGGAATGGATTAAGAGATCCGATGACGGTGGAGGAGAACACCTACTCTTGACGTGCGCCGAATGGGAGGCCCGATTGTCGACACGCGACGATGAGGACTCCTTCGGCCGTTTGAAAGGTGACAGTCGACAAGGCTGCACGAATCGGAGATTTGACAAGGCAAAAGTAAGGTACTATAATTGTAATGATTATGGGTATTTCGCTTCGGAGCGCCACAAGCAAAAGGAGGCAAAAAAACAACTCCTTGCTAAAGTACAACATGACGACGAACCAGCATTACTTTGATGCCGTCTCAAGTAAGAGTGTTGAGTCTAGGACGTTGAAGAGATTTGTTCGTCGTCCTATGTCAAGTTTGTCAAAGTTGACTCTGGGGCGTTGAACAGATGCGTTCGCCGTCCAAAGTCAAGTCCGTCGAAGTTGACTCTGGGGTGTTGAGGAGGTGTGTTTGCCGTCCAAAGTCAAGTTCGTCAAAGACGAGTCTGGGATGTTGAGGAGATGCGTTCTCCATCCTGTGTCGAGTATGTGTTGGGCAAATCGTAGTTGAGACCGATTACCTTAACAAGTTAAAGTTATGTTACAAGATTAAGAGGATGATTGATAGAAATAATCTTGTAAATTAGGAAAATATGTGATTGGAAAGGTGTTTTTTTCCAGAGTCGAGAGTAGTACACAGAAAGAATAGATTCCGAGTCGAACTAAGTTCGGTCTTTGAGCGTGTATATTTGGTGCAGTAGAGCCTGTAAGTTCCCAGATGCAAGAGGAGAAGCAATACAACATCAAAGAGCTTTCAGCTCAGTTGGTCTGTGCGCTCTGCTTCATACAGGAGGCCGTGAGTTTAATTCCTCCTGGTCGCAATTATTTGTGCAGATTTTTGGTTCTTTGTTTTTGTGTTCCAACAGCTGCAGCCGGGAAGCAGCCCGACCTCAGCCTCCGTGGTTTTTAAGGAATGGGGTTCCATGTTTGTCACTAAAGTGTACCACGTATTAAAAGGTCGGCTCCACCCTCATACACAAATTCAGTCCTCCTATCCTTTTCCGACCTTGGTCCATATCTACCCTCCACGCTGTCGTGCTTCGCCGTCGTGCCGACCGCCGACTCCCCAAATGCTCCGACCATCCTCGTCGTCCCGTCTTCCGTGCCAGTTGCCGACCTCCCACTCCGTCCTGGCAGCCCTCGTCTCCAAGTCTTCCTCTTCCGACCGTACTCCTTGTCCTGTTCGGTCCTCTCCACTGCAATAGTGAGTCCGGCAAGGTAAAGCTTGTAATACCCCGACAGTTAGTATGCGGCCCCACGTGGCCCATATGGAGTTGTGGTGGAACTAGTTTAATATTGTTGGTCTAAAGCGAGTTGTAGTAGTATAAAATGTCTATTGGATCTAAACATAGACTTAGGTTGGCAAAATTTCAAATACAGTCAACAGTATACCGTATAATTTCAATTTTAGACTACTTCTTCGCGTATTCTCCCAAATGGCAGCGATACCTGGCATCTGGGCACCGGCGAGCATATAGCACGTGGTGTGCGGCTATGCCATAGCCGCACCCCAAAAACCGGCTATGGCATAGCCGGCACACCATGTGCCGGCTATGCCCTGTGGACCCCGCCGTCGCGTCGTGTCGCTTCTCTGCTTGCTCGTTTGTCCGCGATTGCTTCGCATGCATCGAAAACCAATTAATTTGCATGCATGTTGATGATTGCTATGCCGTGGGCCCGACCGGTCTCGTCGAATGTCAACTCGGTTGTTTGCATGCATCCTCACTTTGCGCCGATTACGTCGCGCGTGGAGGTGATTTGCAAGCTGCTGGTTGCGTCCCGTGTGAAGATGCATGCCTTGGGCTCGGTCGGTCGCGTCGCCCGTGGAGGTGATTTGCATGCATGCTTTGCTTTAATCTTCAGTCTCTCGTCGCGTCAATCCTTGTCTGTCTGCACGTTTGAACTTCCCGTGAGTTGAGTAGGGCAAGAAACAATTATTGCTGCTAGTTGGAGCATGGCTTGATTAAGTAAATTATTTCTAGTTGACCACTGTCATACGGATTACACACTTAATTACTTAGTCTACCGACCCGCTCGTGGATTACACACATCAATGAAATTTTCATAAAAATTTCGGTTGACAAGTTAATTTTAACCGAGCGAAAAATGAAACAAATCATGTTAGAAAATTTTGAAATTGCTTAACGAAAAACTAAACAATAGATTGGATTATATTACAAGGGTACAAGGGCATTACAACAGTGACGAAATTGCTTATCGAAACAACTAACGAAAGCATTGTTGGTCATGGTGGAACAAATGATCGTTCCACCTATCTGGGTACAACGGGAATGATGTCCAACATTTTCTGCATATTACATGACCCGTGTAAATTATGCGATTTGTTCTCGGACACCGCTCAATCCTTACTATGAAAGAACTCGAAGGAGATGCGCAGTGCTCCCAGCTATCGTCGGATGGGTGGCCAATGCCGTACGTCTCGGGTGTGTAAGATTGAATTTTTTTGGCTTTTTTATGTGGATTTCTGCCCTCCCATATGGGCATGTCATCCCGATTCCCGGCGTCCCCTATGTTAATACCACAGGTTCCCTTGCGGTCTGCGCAACACGTCAAGGATTTGTTGCGTGGTGCGGACCTCAACCGATCGCTTCCCTTGTCCCTTCCTCTTCGAGAGGAGGTACCCTCTTGCGCCGTTGGCGAGACTTGCCGAGACGCTGCTCTGCTTGGCTCGCACTCCACTACATGGTGAAGGAGGTGTGTGTTGGGCTTATCCTTGTACAACCGGAAGCGTGCCTGCGATCAATGCAAGATGCCCGGTTCGATCGTTGAATAACACCGTAGGCGTACTCGGGTCCGGCTTTTACGGCGTAGTAGCACCACGGAGAGGTTGCTCCCCGGTTATCCCACACAGAAGTTTGAGATGTGGATGGTACGTCTCGGATCCACCCGGCTGAAGTAGCCGCACCATTCATCCTCGGCCAAAGGGCACCGGTAGAATCTCCGTCCGCTAGATCTTCGTGGCGGTATCAACCACCGCTGCAGTCGTGTTCGCAAAAGTCGGGCTTTGGGTGGCCCTTGAGGAGGTTTCTCCTTTGACTCGAGCAATTTCGCACATGTCCTTTTGAACTCCTGTATGCGATGAACTGGTTTAGAATTATTACTTTGTGAGTGAAACATGAGTAGGTCGCATGAAACTCACCGATTGGTTGGCCCCTTGCCCACCGGCCCTGAACTCTGGTCGATCTAGAACGGGGACGTATCTTGGCGGCCTCTCCCACCGGTTGAAGTTCTCGGGCGAAGCCGGTTCGGCGTCGTGGCAGTTGTAGACAAATTCGTAGTCACGTCGTTCTGGGCCGTCGATCCATTGGAAGAAGCAACACCGGTCCTTGTGCTAAGAAAAGAAAGAACGATGCATGAAATGGTATTGTTACCCTGTATTGTGTAGACACCAGTAGGTTTACCTCGTAAGAGCGGGCTGCAAGATGTGGCGCGGCGGCCGTGTTTCCGTGGGTAGATTGCATCATCTTCGCCGGAAGGTTGCATTCGCATTTGGGTCGGGGCAGCTCCGGCAGAACGGGTGCGTCGACGCTACTGGTATCCGGGTACTCGGGGCGAGATGACTTCTGCTTGCTGAAGAGGCGACGGTAGAACGACATCGTGTAGATTGTGCTGACGTTTATCGGTGGTTTGGCGATGTTGGATGTCTATCCCTCGGTCGGCTTTATATTGGTGATGGGGGGTTACTCCACACAACTACAGCACGTATCTATTATGACGGCCTATCACCTTCTGAGAAAAGTTGCTCAAAGGCTGCACGAGCTGTCACCCTGTGTCAAAGGCTGCACGAGCTGTCACCCTATGTCGCAAGCTGCACGACCTGTCACCCTCTGTCAAAAGCTGCACGATGTGTCACCCTTTGGGAAAGGCTGCACGACGTGTCACCCTCTGTCAAAGGCTGCAAAGAAGTTAGTCCACAAGGGATTTCAACGACGTTGTCGATTAGGGTTTTGCTTAAGTAGGATTCAGATGAAAATCAAGTTTTATTTAAAATATTTTACAAAATATGGTAGTATATGTACTGAACTGTGATATGGACCCTTTTTCTTTTACTTTCGCATTAGAACGAGATATTTTTCTGATTGCCGGAAAGGCTTAGTCATTATAGTTTGTGCAGTTCTTAATCTTCGAAGGTATTTGCAGCGATAAGTTTTATATGCTACACTAGTTGTATTTGAAATATTTTTCCATATTATGGAAGAGTAATTGTTGTAGGATGGTACGGAGCTTTTCTTTCATTATTTTCCTTTTATATAAGATATTTCATGACTTGCCGAAAAGCTAATACGACCAAGCCGATCGCGTGATTCGGTCAAATTTTAATTCTTCGATTGCGGCTACACTTTATGGAAGAATCTAACTATTTTCATATATTTGCAGGATAGCCTAAAAGTATTTTGAAGTTAGTTTCGTGATATTACGCATTTATTTGATACATTTTTCACGTGTAGGGTCATTAGGGCTTAATATGGCCTAACTCAAAATTGATCAAATTGATGTTATTTCTGTACGTGAAGCTATTACATGTTATTTTAAGGTTGTATCATTTTATTTCGTCGAATTCGAGGCTTGTTTGTGAATGTTACGAACAAATGATCGTTTTGCCGATTGAATGTTTAAGCAAGTAGTAAACAATGCAAACTGAAGCAAAGTCTAAATATTTTTACATATCTGTGACCTATGCAATCCAAGAATGTAAACAAACTGGTTTTATCAATTTTTGAGGTCGTTTGAATATTTTTCTAGCCTCTTGAAATTTGAATGTTATGAAGGGTTTCAACTAGCCATAACTAATTTAGAATGCATTTAAATTTAAATATTTTCGCAGAAAAAAAGTACATATGGTTGTAGGAAGCTATGGTATTTATTTCAAGATTTAAGGATGATGGGTGACAGGTCTTGCAGCTTTTATGATGATGGGTGACAGGTCGTGCAGCTTTGATAATGTGTAGTGATATGTCGTGCAGCTACGATGATGGGTGACTGGTCGTCCAGCTTTAATGACGTGTAGTGACAGGTCGTGCAGCTTTGATGATTGGTGACAGGTCGTGCAGCTTTAATATAGATGGGTGACTGGTCGTGCAACTTTAATGATGTGTAGTGACAGGTCGTGCAGCTTTGATGATGGGTGACTAGTCGTGCAGCTTTAATGATGTGTAGTGACAGGTCGTGCAGCTTTGATGATGGGTGACAGGTCATGCAACTTTAATGACGGGTGGCAGGTCATGCTGCTTTGATGAATCACTATAAATAGCTTACCTGTCCGGTGCGTCTCCATCAGATTCTCCAAACACCTCCCCATCTGCAAGGAGGCAACCACTCCAGCGCTCTCTTCGACCTCCAGTGCCTCACCATCAAGTGCCTCTAGTGCAAATCCGGCGTGGAGGCGTCGTCGGCTTCGTCGTCAACCAGATCCGCCTCGCCATTTACCTCTTCGACCTCCAGTGCCGCGGGATCGATTGGATCTGCAAGGTATGAGCCCTAACTTGATTTGGATGTGAGGTTCAAACTCGGAATTGCAACGGAATAGAGCTTGCACGCTTGAACAAGCCCCCTCCGCAAGAGGTGAGCAAGGGTTTCATGCGCTGCATGTTCCCCTTTCTCCTTATGCATGTCAGGTATGAAACCCATATGACAGCTAATCAGCACATAGGTTTATTAATTACACACCTGTAATTCTTGTAGATGGACAAGGATCCGGAGAAGCTCAGTAAAGGATTGGCATGGACAGTGGAACAAATAGAGTGCATCGCGTCTGACCTTAACAAAATCGCCCAAGACAATTTTAGTCCTGACACATGTCCATGTGGCAATGCACACAATGGTCTTGTGATTGATATCGAAGCTATAGCTCGCAGCCTTGAGCAAGTTGCCATCTGATCCGTGAATCGTTGCAAAGAGATGAAGTAGAGCCTAAGAGGATCACGAGCTGAAGGGGATGTAGACCCTGATCTGTGTCTTCCTTACGACTACCAAAGCGATGACGAGGGTAAACGTGAGGATTGACAATATTGTGAAGATGAGGGTATCGACATTGATAGTGATGGTTCGGGAGTGTTCTAGTATGTTTTAATGTTAAGCCTTGTTAAGTTATTGTAATGCTGATGGATGTTGCTTAGCCTTGTTAAAATATCTTAATGTTGCTGGATGTTGCTAAGACTTGTTAAGATATTGTAATTTTGACGGATGTTTGTAAGACTTGTTTAGATCACGAGTGGGGGTTAGAAAGGACCAAAAATGGACCAAAAAATTTCAACCAAATGCAGACAAGTTGTTTTCAATACAGTAGGATCTTCTCAATTTTTAATGATTTTATATGCTGTTCCACATAAAAACTTGTCAACATGAACAAGTTGTGTTTCGAAATTCTCTACAACTTTCATGTAGAACACATAATTTTTCGAACACGGGAAGACTCATAAAAAGGCAAATTACTGCAAGCAATTTAAATCGGTCCGGCGCAAACGTGAAAACTCACTGTTAACTTTCCCGATTTTCTATGATTTTTTCTGTTGCTCAAATAAAAAACTTGTCAACATGAGAAAGATGGGTCTTGAAATTCTCTACAACTTTCATGTATACCCAATAATTTGCTGAACACGGGAAGACCCTTAAAGAGTGCTAACAAGAACCGGTCCGGCGCAAGTTTAAATCGGTCCGTATAAACGTGAATTTTATGAAAGAGGACTCTTAGCGCCGGATGAAAAAGTCGGTCCGGCGCACATGGAGTACGCTCTGTGAAGATAATTCTCAGCGCTAGACCGTAAAGATCGGTCCGGCGTACATGGTCTACGCTCGGATGGAATTTTTGAACCTAGGGACTTTGAGCGCCTGAATAAAATCAATTTTGGTTCGGAGAGGATTGTTTTGGCTCCAAGTAATCTTAGTGAGTTTGCATACGAACCAAGATCATTTCTTATGAATAATCCCTCTTAATAGTACGGTTATTCATCAACATCAAAACCTACGATAAGTATAATAAAAAGAATAGGGGGCCTAGATGCTCTCGATCTCCCCCTTTTTGGTGAGAGAGCTATCGAGGTTACTTATTTCTTATCCTTTAGATGAAAGTTAGTGTGATAACACATGAAATGCTTGAATATTTCATACTCCCCTTGAATACTTGCATTGGGATTTAAACAAATAAAGTATTAAAAAAGGCACTCGGAAAATTCAGATAAGCACAAGCAAGTAATTTTAATAAAACCAGAAATCAATAAGACTGCAGATAAGGTGTTATTATAACCACCTTATACAAAGAGAAAACAATAAGAGTACTAATCACTTCTTAAACACTAATTCTTACTAATTCTTCTCCCCCTTTGGCATCAATTTCCAAAAAGGTCACTTCTTGCGCATAGAAAAATTCCATTTCAGCATACTTGCCATTCTGGAACTTGTGCTTCTCCTTGGAGGGGAAGATGATGATTGCTCTTGGTCTTTGTCAGAGAGAGGAGTAACCATAGCTTGATCATGCCAACTAGGATAATCAGGCTCCCCAGGATGAGGGTCGAACTTGAGTTGACTGAAGTCTTGCTGGACATTTCTGATTAGCTCTTGAGTTTCATCGGACTTATCCAATAAGAGTCATGCAATTTGTTCTGATTAGATACCAAGTTATTTCTAGCATCTTGATGTAGTCCCAAGATAATCAAACATATCTCCTTGCCAATCCAAACAGTGCCGATCTTTTGAAGTTCTTGTATCTGATTTTAGCAAATTTGTCAATTTGGGCAATTTGGGCATTCAGCTTGTTATTTAGATCATCTGACTGTCTTTGACCTCAAGTTGAACAGCTTTGATTTCACCTATCCACTTCCTCGGATCCATTGATTACCTCGATCGTATCAAACCTTTTATAAGTTTCATCCACGAGATTTGCTTGTTCTTGATAGATCTTTTGCATTATTTCTCCCGATGGTGAATTCTTTGTCATTTGTTCACTATGTCTCTGGGCAGCCAATCTCCTTTCTTCTTCAATATTTTCTTGAGCATTTAGGAGATTATGGTTATCTTGTTGCTCAAAAGATGTGAACCAAGTGGTGTGAGTCCCACCAAGATGGTTGATGACCATAATCATGCGAAAATTCAGGCTCAACAAATTGAGTGATGAGAATGATGAGAATCTTGAAAGACTCTGGGTGAAGGTTGGCATATGTCCTTGGTGTGGCCTAGAACCACCTGCTTCATGTTCGTGAACTGTTGGTGGAAATATTTGAGCTTGCATGAATCTTGCTGCAGCTGCTAGTTCTTGCAGTTTCTGAATTTCTTCGTCTTCATGATGAGATTCAGAGCTTACAAGAATCTCAGTGCCTTCATGCTGTCCAAAAACCTGATGACTCGAACCCTCAGAGCCATAGCCTAATATTTCTGTACGTGTATGAGTATAGGCTGGAGAAAATTGTTCATGAGTATGATAGCTATAACTTGGAGCTCCACCAGCATTTCCCGAACTAGCATTTTTCTCAGTATCTTCTTGATCACTTAGCACATGTATTGTTGGAAGTGGAGGAGTAGTAAGTCTAGCCGGCCTTTCTTCATCAGTTGTTCGCTTGGGCATCTTGTATTGTTTAGGTCGACAATTAAAATCCCTATCCATCTCAAGCTGGAAGATGATTCCTTGAGCCAAAAATATCTGAGTGAGTTGCATGGCAAAAGGGAGAGGACTGCCCATTTTTCTGTAAATAGTTTCTTCCATTTCTCCAAAAATATAATCTATTAGATCAATGGGTTGTCTTGACAGAATGAGATGTAACAACCAAGCAAGACATGGAGTTACTCCCTCTTTGTATCCAGTCTTAGGGTAAATCGTGTGTCTAAGGATCAAGAGCGAGCTCGCTTCAGAGACAAACAATGAACCCTATTAGCATTGAACCTGTCTCATTGATATCTCTGTAGATGTGAGCAGATACTTGTAAATCGGGCATGTCACCAATCTGTCTCCATCTATTTTGAAAACATCCTATTATGAATCCTAGTCCTATTTAGCGAGAACTTGAGCCACCAATAGCGACTTCAAACTGGCGATCTCACCTTTCTCTTTTCCCATCAATAGTAAATAGAACATCTTGCTGTTCTTGTTTACTAAAAGAGATGCATAAAATTCCAATATTCTGCTTTCATTCCAAGTGGTCCAATAGAAGACATTAGTTCGGAAGGCCAGAGTTGACCTTACACAATCTGAAATTCTAGTTGATACTAGGATGAGTTAATCTGGTTCCACCCACATATTGATGCTTGCATGTATGAGAGATTTGCCGTTCTTATTTTTCCTGTTTTTGTACCCTAAGTATATGTTTTTCTGAAAGGGTGTGATAAATTGCTCATTTAAGGAGGGTCTATCAAAGGGAAACCAAATATTTTCTGGAACCAATCTCACTGATCTTAGTTTCTTCCCCCCCAATGTACTTAGCTCATGCCCAAAAATCATGTCAGTTTCACTAGAGAGTTCTATTTCCTCATTAGAAGATATGTCTGCACCAGGCTCATAGTCACTGTCATCTGAAGAAGAATAGGAATCTTGTGGCGTAGGTTGTTTCCCTATTTTTGGTGGTTTGGAGGTTACTTTCTTTATTACTCCACCAGATCCCTGCGCTTGACTGTATCTATCTGTTCTGGCTTTCTTCTTCCCTTTGATTTTATCAGTAATTTTTCCGAAAAGCCCTTTTTTGTCAGGATTATAAGAACTCATCTTTACTCAGACCTTGATGATAAGCAGAGACTGATTACTGATAATGCCAAGCGCAAGATTTTGAAGAACAACCTAAGTAACAGACAGAAGGACCTTTAGAGATGATTTGTAACTTGGGTTTGGATCTAGCAAAATAGAGATAAGATTGAAGAACTTACAGGACCCTTGTTCGCCGAAGCTTGAGCAGATTGAACACCGTTGCCAATCACCCGTTCAGGATGAGATTCGGTGTGAAGAGAATGTGCTCAGGAGTTTTGCGAGAAGATCGGTGGAGATGAACTTTGGTCAAAACGTATTTTGGTGGGGAGCAGGAAATTTTGAGAAACTCATGAAGAAGAGGATGGTATAAATAGCACGGAATTTCAAGAACAATAGCCGCAATGAAGGCGATACAGAGAAGCATAGGAAAGTAACGACAGCAATTGTCGTACTTTGAGGAGGTCTCTTTATGAAATAGTAGTTGGGATTGTAACCAGGGAATCCAAGAATTTAGTTACCAAACTTGGACAGGGTTAGCAAAGATAAGAAATTTAGAAGATTGTGATCAAAACAATTTGAAAAGAGAAGGCATAGATGATGGAGCTATTGTCGACACGCCTGGCTTTTCGATCGGCGCCGACTGTTCTGATGGTTTTCCATCTGCGCCAGCCCGGAAAAAACGGTCCGCCGTAGTTGGAAAACACTCGGTTTGGTTTCATGGCAAATGTTCGAGGTGCATAGCATGGGTATGATTGACTCAAGCTCAAGAATTTGTACGGTGATGTACCATAAGTCCAACTACACACACGCCGGACCTAAAATTTTGGTCCGGGGTACATAGTCTTGAGAGGCATTGTTGAACCTAGAATGACCTAGTTACGCCGGACCGAAAAAAACGGTCCGTCGTATATGTGAAGAGAGCAGAGGTTTACACTGGCAAAAAAAGAGATTTGCGACGGCCCAAAAAAATTGTTCCATCGAGCATATGTTTTGATTTAGCCAAGCAAACTGTGTTTGCGCCGGACCGAAAAAGTTGGTCCGGCGTACACATGGTTTGTTCTAACTTAGCACCAGCGAACAACGTATAATAAGTATAACTAAGTATGCTTCTTGATCATCGACACCAAAACCTACGATAAGTTTAATAAAAAGAATAGGAGCCTAGATGCTCTCACATGGGTGATTTGACTGTACGAAGAATCGCCTGTGAGATTCTGTCGCCGATGCCGGCGCGGCGTATGGGGACGAGGCGGCGTGGCGGCAGCGAGGAGGCGCGCGCGGCCGAGGGGTGGGGCGCGGCGCGAGACAAGTGGCGGCCGACGGGAGCGTAGGCACGTCGGGCCGGCTGTAAAATTGGTCGACTGGGCGACGCGTAGAGAAAAAAGCCAGAGCAGCTTCGTAAGGACGATTACACAATTGTACAGCGGTGCCTCTATCGGCAGCGAGTATGCAGTGCCTCTATAAGTAGGCCTCCATACCAGCTTCGCTTGCACATATCCTCCTCGTCCTCAGCCCATTCACATATCCTCATCCTCATCCCATTCCTTGCCTCCAAAGGCCATGTCTCAAACAGCGAGCTCAGGAAATCGGAGGGCCCGTGCTCTTGCCACTGCAAGGCAAGTCGATTGTCCTAATTGCCATGTCCAAGCTAATGTGTTCTACTCCACCACTGAGGCAAATAACGACTGGATGTTCTACAAATGCCCTTTTTTCTCCGTAAGTGAAAAGTTCGTTTGCTCTCTTTTTCCGGTTGGGCTTGTGTAGTTCTTTGGAGATATCTCATTTCTTTGCACACCAAAGCATGTTAATCTCATCACGTAGGTGGAGGGTGCCAATATTTTCGGTGGCGGACACCATGGACACCTCGGTGGGCGTCGACAACCACGAGACCACAGAGGATGCATCATACTATGGAGGATAGGATGGACCCTATGCTCGGCGGAAAGTGAACATGCTGATGTTCAAGATGGACCGCATTTTAGATAATGTGAAATGGTTGGAGAAGATGGTGTGCGTGGCTATCCTTGTTGTACTGGTAGCTATTCTTGTGAAGTAGATTGTAAGTCGATTAGCTACCATCACTCCGAGCTTCTTTAGCCATAATTCACTACTCGTGACATCTTTTTCATGGTAATAAAAGCCTTTCCGGCATCCTGTGAAATCCTTGTTCGAAGGGGAAGTAGTCACGGAATAGCTTAGAAATAATCTCTGATATCTGTTCTAACGTAGACTTTAAAATTATTTTATTTCTGACACACTAAACAAACTAATGAAAACTCCATACAAGAGATTTCATGACGTTGTCGATTAGGGTTTTGCTTAGGTTGGATTCTGATGCAAATCAAGCTTGAATTAAAATATTTTTATAGAATATGGTAGTATATATACTAATCTTTGATATGGACCCTTTTTCTTTTACTTTTACATTAGGACGAGATATTTTTCTCGATTGCGAAAAGGCTTAGTCATTCTGATTTGTGCGATTCTTAATCTTGGAAGGTGTTTGCAATGATAAGTTTTATATGGTACACTGGTTGTAATCGAAATATTATTCCATATTACGGTGGAGTAAATGTTACAGGATGGTACTGATCTTTTCTTTCATTATTTTCCATCTATATATGATATTTCATGACTTGCCAAAAAGGTAATACGATCAGGGCGATCGAGCGGTTGCGGTCAAATTTTAATTCTTCGACTGCGGCTGCACCTTATGGAAGAATCTAACTATTTTTCATGTAATAGCAGGAGATTGCCCTCAAAGTATTTCAAAGTTAGTTTCGTGATATTAAGCATTTATTTTAGACATTTTTCACGTGTACGGTCATTAGGGCTCAATATGGTCTAACTCAAAATTGATCAAATTGATGTTATTTCTGTACATTAAGCTAGTACATGTTATTTTAAGGTTATATCATTTTATTTCGTCGAATTCGAGGCTTGTTTGCGAAGGTTACGAACAAATGATCGTTTTGCCGATTGAATGTTCAAGCAACTAGTAAACAATGCAAATTGAAGCAAAGTCTAAATGTTTGTACAAATCTGTGACCTATGCAATCCCAAGATTGTAAAAAATATAGTTTTTTCAAGTACTGAGGTCGTGTGAACAATTTTCCAGCTACTTGAAATTTGAATGTTATTAAGGGCTTGTTGCACGTGCAAGTCACTTGCTCGCCCCCTAGCTGACATTGTTGCACGGTGTCCCCCGTGTGATAGGTCATGCCCTAACTTACGATGATGAGTGATAGGTCATGCAGCTTTGATGAATCGGTCCGGCGCAAATAAAAATCGGTCCGACGCAAACAAAAATCGGTTTTCTATGATTTTTTCTGTTGCTGAAATGAAAAACTTGTCAACATGAAGAAGATGCGCCTTGAAATTCTCCACAACTTTCATGTGGACCAAATAATTTTTCGAGCACGGGAAGACCCTAAGAAAGTGCTAACAAGAATCGGTCCGGCGCAAACAAAAATCGGTCCGGCGCAAACGTGAACACTCACCGTTAATCTTCCCGATTTTCTATGATTTTTTCTGTTGCTGAAATGAAAAACTTGTCAACATGAAGAAGATGCGCCTTGAAATTCTCCACAACTTTCGTGTGGACCAAATAATTTTTCGAGCACGGGAAGACCCTAAGAAAGTGCTAACAAGAATCGGTCCGGCGCAAACAAAAATCGGTCCGGCGCAAACGTGAACACTCACCATTAACCTTCCCGATTTTCTATGATTTTTTCTGTTGCTGAAATGAAAAACTTGTCAACATGAAGAAGATGCGCCTTGAAATTCTCCACAACTTTCGTGTGGACCAAATAATTTTTCGAGCACGGGAAGACCCTAAGAAAGTGCTAACAAGAATCGGTCCGGCGCAAACAAAAATCGGTCCGGCGCAAACGTGAACACTCACCGTTAACCTTCCCGATTTTCTATGATTTTTTCTGTTGCTGAAATGAAAACTTGTCAACATGAAGAAGATGCGCCTTGAAATTCTCCACAACTTTCATGTGGACCAAATAATTTTTCGAGCAGGGAAGACCCTAAGAAAGTGCTAACAAGAATCGGTCCGGCGCAAACAAAAATTGGTCCGGCGCAAACATGAACACTCACCGTTAACCTTCCCGATTTTCTATGATTTTTTCTGTTGCTGAAATGAAAAACTTGTCAACATGAGGAAGATGCGTCTTGAAATTCTCTACAACTTTCGTGTGGACCAAATAATTTTTCGAGCACGGGAAGACCCTAAGAAAGTGCTAACAAGAATCTGTCCGGCGCAAACAAAAATCGGTCCGGCGCAAACGTGAACACTCACCGTTAACCTTCCCGATTTTCTATGATTTTTTCTGTTTCTGAAATGAAAAACTTGTCAACATGAGGAAGATGCGTCTTGAAATTCTCTACAACTTTCGTGTGGACCAAATAATTTTTGAGCACGGAAGACCCTAAGAAAGTGCTAACAAGAATCTGTCCGCGCAAACAAAAATCGGTCCGCGCAAACGTGAACACTCACCGTTAACATTCCCGATTTTCTATGATTTTTCTGTTGCTGAAATGAAAAACTTGTCAACATGAGGAAGATGCGCCTTGAAATTCCCCACAACTTTCGTGTGGACCAAATAATTTTTCGAGCACGGAAGACCCTAAGAAAGTGCTTACAAGAATCGGTCCGGTATAAACGTGAACACTCACCGTTAACCTTCCCCATTTTCTATGATTTTTTCTGTTGCTGAAATGAAAAACTTGTATTCCAAATTTGACCATACAATAGTTATTTGACATTAAAGCTAGGTCAAAGTAATAAATGCAGTACACACAGATGTAAAAAAATCATCAGTGCCTCCCTCCGCGTCGTCCACCCTGCCTTCTGGTGAAGTCCTCTGGGGTGAACGTCTCAGGGGCATGTGTCCGCCATTGTCTCGCACTGTGAGGGCCTGCGCGTGGGAAGCTCTCCGTGTCCTCATCAATTTGCTGCGTCGGACCCCGAAGGTGTAGTTAGAACCGGTCCATGCGTTCTCGGGTGTACCAGCCAGCGGGTCCTCCGGAGGAAGCGCGGTTGATCGTAGGATGTCTTTGGTGGGATCCTGCCGGTACGCAGTCCGATCTTGAGGATTCACCTCTGTGGGCATCCATCGTCCACGATCGAGGAGCTCGGTGAATGTCGCTTGCTCCATTCGGGCCACCAAAGCAAGATCCTCACTCCATCGTGGCGTTTGCTCAGACCCAACCTGAGCGTCATCACCGCCGCTATGGTGAACGTCGTCGTGCTCACCTCCGTCGTGATGGCTGGCACAACTTGTTGGTTGCGTCACATGTGGGTAATCAGCGACGCCGTAGTCCTGCTGTAGTAAAACATGTAGTGAGTTACGTTACAAAGTAGAGTATTTAACAACAGTTGCCTTGAATTGAGAAAATAAAATGATACATGAAACTTAGCAAGTCACGGGAACCTGAGTATCGCGGTGAGGATCTGGATGTGCACGAGATGTGGACGGACGCGCTGTGGAGGGACGAGCACTCCGTGATGAATGGGTATCCACCGATTGCCTAGCATGGGAGGCACGTGAAGGATCCATAACCGGAACTTCGTACCCCCTGTTTGGCCTAGGTGCGCATCCACCGAAAGAACGGATAGCCGAGACCAAACGAGACCCTCTGCTACTGAAGTATCTGTGCATTGGCCAATAAGACAACGTACATTGTAGGATATCATATTAAGAAATTGATATAGACAGCACAAAATATAAATATATACTTCACCCTCCACTCATGAAGTACCTTCGTAGGTCGCTCTGTTGTGAAGCGATGATGACTCGCCAAATCACGCAGCGTGCGGTCTACCGTACTGTGCATCTCGTACGCTTCCTGCGACTACAAAACGAGGTTCACGTGTAAGTATGTATTGTTTATGACAAATTGAAAGGATTGCATGCATCAAAGTACTAACCAGGACGTGAAGCTGGCGGGAACGGTCCTCGGGGAACGGTCTTGGTGCATCTTCCACAGGACCACTAAGTAGAGTGGCGCGTGTGCGAGGACGGTACCACGAGAAGTACTCCCAGTACGAGGAAGGGTCGTACGGCCCTGTAGGGACTACGGCAGAAGCATCGGCCGCCTTTCGTTCCACCGCGATATGTGATCACGATGGACGGTGGACCAATCCAACGTGCCTCCCGTTCCTTTTGCGCTCCTCCTGCACAGAAGTTTGAAGGGTTACAACTCACAAAAGGAAGAATGATCATAACGTAGTAATGCAGTATTTTTCTACTAAACTTACAAGTGTGATCGGCCTGCGTCCCGTGGTGGGGGGACCGGGACTACCTGCCGGTATCCGAACCGTCATTTGCACACGCTCGGGAGTAGACTTCCGCGAGTGCACTCGTACACAATGAAGCATGTAGTCACCACGGTGCTCATCACGTATGCGAGCGATGAGATGTGTGCGCTCGTTGCGATCTCCGCAAATCTCCCCTGCGTCCATGGATCCCAGCTCACGTGCTCGACAGTCAGGAAGTCAAGATCGGTACCAGCGCGTGGGTAGCCTCCGTGATCCTGGAGGTGGCTCCATCGCAACCTAGCATGGATCCACCTATAGCCCATCGTGGGCCTCATGCTCTCAGGCACGTCCTGGGAGATATCCGCTGGGTACATAGCGTTCTCCACCCTAGGACGAGAGATAGGGAGATACTCCCAGCTCCACATCTGTACCAGGTGCAAAAAACCTGTGATCGACCCCTTCGCGGTGGCCCGCTGCGAAGCATCACAAAGTCCTCTGTAGGTAGCTGCTAACACAGCGGAACCCCAGCTATACTGTGGGACCTCATCCGGTTCTTGCGACTAGATGACGCGCTAACAAGATGAGGTGTGGCTCAAGATAGTCGCCATCTGCGTTGCAGAACATGATACCTCCGAGTAAATCATAGAGGTACACCTCCAGGTGCCTGGAAATGGTGTCCTCGTCTGCTGCCTCGTGACATGGGCCGTGCTCGGGCAATCGCGGAACCATTTCAAGGAGAGGCCGTGGTCCTTGCTGCGTCACGGACGACCAAACACGCAATGAAACAAATGAATGTTAGCTTAATTGAAGTAAAACTTTACGCATGTAACAAAGATACATGTTTACCTTTGTTGCACGTACTCCCTCCACTGATCCTTACGTGGCCGCGTACCCACTAAGGGGCAACCTCTGATCGGCAAGCCAGTAAGCATTGCCACATCCTTCAAAGTAATTGTCATCTCTCCAAAGGACAGGTGGAACGTGTGCGTCTCAGGACGCCAACAATCTACCAGGGCAGTCATCAGGGACACATCCATGGCAGGGAGAGTTGTGCGTCACACCCCACGCCGCGGTAATGGCTCAGTAGTCCCATCCATCAAAAGCGCGAACGGGAGTAGTCCAACTCGTGCTAGGCACGAATAGAAACGGGGGTCCAATGCCTTGATCTTGTGGAAGACTCGCGCACGCAATGGAACCATCTACAAAAGGACACGATCATGTTACAATCAATGGTTACAATGTAAACTCGAAATATGGAACAATAAATACAACAGTGCTAACCGCAATAAATACAACAGTACTAACCTGCGTGCCCGTGAAAATCATCCTCCCGACGATGATCATCGTCGATCTTCTTTGAAGAAGCTCGGGAAGACCACCGTAGCCATCTTTGAAAATACCACCTGCATAGGTCAGTGCAACAAAAATCATCGGTACAACAACAAGTTAGCATTCACAATCTGGGACGGAACAAATGTTAAACAAGACGGTGCAATACAACACATAAGAAATCCAGTTTTGAATACAACACCGTATAGTACAAAAATTACTAAATACGTCTACTGCTTATTAGTACATGTCCTCCGATCATGTCCACTCTGCTTGCAAATCTTGCACTTCCTCTGCGCCTGGACGGCATCAGCTGCATCCATATCACTGTGCATTCTTGTCCCTCTGGGCCTCCCAGGCTCTTTGCGTCGTGTTAACGGATAAGGCACCCACAAAGGCCCATCGATCGACTTGTAACTAGTACCGACATTGAAGGAACTCATCTTGGGACGCCAAGTGTCTCTCAGGGCTTCTACTGTGTAGTACGGCGATATGTATTGGGATGCATCGTTCCCTCCCATATCCCTGCAAGCCGCGAATACATGGGAGCAAGGGATATGATGCAGTTTTGGCTTATTGCACGTGCACACCACCTCCTCCGTGCCTAGAGTACATTCTTTGGGCGGTGTCACCGGCCAGAGCTGAGTGGTACCTCGGCGCACATCACCTCAAATATGTGGTTACCGAGGTCGTACACCCTCGTGCGGTGGAACATGGATTTGCTCCTCCTACTACTGATGATCTCCTCTACCTTGGTTGAGAATTGAGTGCTGCACCGGTCAGCAGCACGACCACGATCTCGAAAGTAGTCTGCTGTTCTGTAGAACGTCAGCTCTATTATGGCACATAACGGAAGCCCGCGAACGCCCTTAAGGACATTATTGAAGGCTTTCGCTATGTTCGTCGTCATAATGGTGTACCTAACAAGCAAACACGCAAAGTTTATCATGAATGGGTCAAACACTCTTACACAAAGTTAATCTCACAAATTAATAGGCGCAACTAACCTCGCGCCGCCTGTGTCGTGCATAAGGGCCCAACGCTCCGCTGGCTTCCCTGCTATCCATTGGCTAAAGGTGCGACGATCATGATTAATGACAGTTTGCCCTCCCACCATTTGCGACTGCACCTGCTCCTCCTGTGATTGCTGATTTTCCATCATTTTCCTTGTCGTCTCGTTCAACTATCTCCAAATCTCACGAAACTTGGCAGGCTGGTTCTGAAGGCACAACCCTTTGAACTTCTTCACTAGGGACCTGTTATGGTACCGTGAATATAGGTTTGCACCCAGGTGTCGCATGCACCACCTTCTCTCCACATCAGTCCACGCTATAGACGGGTCCATGCTGCCATGCAGCACCTTTAGAGCGTGGAGAAGACCTGCATTGCGGTCGGACACAACACACACTCTCTGTCTATCCCCCACGACACGCGTCCGGACCAAAGTGAGGAACCACAACCAGCTATCGCTGTTCTCACTCTCCACATATGCGTAGGCAATTGGTATTATCTGGTTGTTTGCATCGGCCGTGATCGCGGTCAGTAGGGTGCCATAGTACTTTCCGCTCAGAAATGTGCCATCAACACAGATGACAGGCCCGCAATGCTTGAAAGCCTCAATGCATTGTCCGAAAGCCCAGAATACCCTAATCGGTATCGTTCGCGATCTTTGAGCGAACCATCTTGAAGCTTAGTAGGCTCGTCCCGCCATTGAGAACCGAGTCCACGGGTTGGTAATTGATATTTTCTGCGGCAACCTCGGGGCATAGTTGTCTGAGTCTTGAATGATCCAAAAGCATCTTCAACGCCTACGCTTTGCTCGCCACGCGTTAGGTAGCTTATGTGCATCCCTGTTCTACTCTGCACTTGCTCTATAATTGATTTCGGTGATAGTCCAACATCTGAACCAACCTGGGTCACAACTAGTTGGGCAATGAATCTAGCGTCGACCACGTGGCTCATGGTTCTAATCGACTCCTTCGTGCATGTATGAGGTGTGTTCCGGCTCACCACAAAGTAGTGCTCGTGTTTCGGCTGGTGAGCACGGACGTAGAAAGGGCAGTTTGGGGCCTTGGTGCACCTAACCTCATACTCAGTGGGCTTCGACCTGGTACACTTGTGCTCTCTTCTAGTGATGAAAGCATAATTGCTGATGAAATGGATTAGCTCCAACTTGTTGGGGAAGCGTCTCCCAATCTGGATGTCGCTGTTCTGGTACCCCCACATAGCTAGGTTATTATAGTCAGCAATGCCACACTCCAGAAGGCCATTACCACGAATCTTGGGATCACTGGAGCTGGGTCATCGTTGTCAGTGCCCTCTTCATCCTCGCTTCCACCCGCCTCGTCATCCATACATGTCGCATCTACCTCACAAGGAAGTACTTCTTCTTCATTTGCACCCGAACTACCCTCCCCCACATGTCCTTGGCCCACTTCTCCTCTCTCCGGTGGCCTAAAATTTCGCCTTCGACCAAAGATCGGCATTCTCCTCTAGTGGCAGTATGTTTACGTAAACACCCATCGGAAACCCGCCCTCTATGGCCTTTCGTGCATACAATAACCAAGCCTTATTACTTCTCAGTGCGAACAAAGTGTGAACAATGACGTTGTTGTTTGGAACTTCCCTTGGTCGCACCGCCTCGAGGAAAACTGTATGTGTTTCCTGGCTTAAACCCAACACGCTCATAACATGTGATTTAAGTCCTTCCAAGTCTAATGGACTATCACTTGAACTATATGTGTGTTCGCAGTTTTGCACTGTGACTATTCTCTCGTGCAATATGACAGGCCGTTCACCGTAGTAAATATGAAAATTCATGGTGCAAAGGCCACGTGGAATATGGTACCTAAAAATGTTTCAAAAAACAACAACTAATTAACTATACCGAGGGTTAAAATTAATTACTTAACAATTTAAATTATTTGTTCATGACTAATTACTCAGACTACGCCCATGAGTTAGAGTTACTAACAATTACGTTTACCAACATAACTAGAGACTATTTTATCTAACTATGCTATGTGAAGTGCATGCAACTAAGTTCAAGCCTAATTACTGTGGAGTTCTAATTAACCTAACTATTTAGCACAACCAAATGTGCTAGTTTATGCACCAAACATACTTGCTCGTACTCGTGATTTTTTCTTGCTCCTACTCGTGATTTTTTCTTGCTACTTTACTCCATACATAAAAGGTTTTTCGTTCATCAGTAAACGTATGCTGCCATGTAGAAATAAATAAAACTATAATTATATGAGATGCATGAGTGGGGCAATAATTAATATACTAACAGAGATTCAGTAACGGAGATTAAGTACATGAGGTACGAATGAGATGCATGAGTGAGGCAATAATTAATATACTGACTATAATCGCTCTCTAATTTACGAATCGTCTTCACGCTAATTAATCTAACTACGTAAGTACGGATACTTACGCTAATTAATCTAACTAGGTAATTACGAATACTTACGCTAATTAATCTAACTAGGTAATTACTGATACTTAAGCTAATTAATCTGACAATGACTTACTAACGATAATTAATCTGACTAGGTAGTTACGAATAATTAGTCTAATTAATCTAACAATGACTTACGACCGCTACTTAATCTAACTAGGTAATTACGCAAATTAATCTAACAACGACTTACCAACACTGGACGCCTCCTTCTCCTTCTCCTTGCTCTGCACTGGACACCTCTAGGACCTCTACTAGCCAAGCTCCTCTCACTCGCAAATCCTCAGTGTGCAGGCTCTCGGTGCGACGCTCCTCTGCGAGTTCTGCTTCCTCTCCTCTCTATTTATCCTGCGTTGCGCTTAACCATGTGAGACAGTCGACAAGGAAAAATGCATGAAAAGTGAGGATGCATGTGAATCAATCAACCAAGAAACATGCATGCAGAATAAACAGCTTTCGGCGTGCAAAGTTGGCATGCAAAGTATGGATGCATGCATATGAAGCAACTAGCCAAACATCAAACAAATGAGTTGACATTTGACGTGACTGGCCGGGCCCACGTTGCATGCATGTTTACTGGCCTCACATGCATGGATTTCATTTCGCCTCGCAGATGCATGAGTTAGGAACGAATTAACATACTAACTATAATCGCTCTCTAATTTAGGTATCGTCTTCACGCTAATTAATCTAACTACGTAAGTACGAATACTTACGCTAATTAATCTAACTAGGTTTTTTCTAAATACTTACGCTAATTAATCTAACAATGAATTACCAACGCTATTAATCTGACTAGGTAGTCGAATAATTACTCTAGTTAATCTAACAATGACTATAATTACTAAGTTCCTAACGGTGATTACGTTCGTGAGGAACGAATGAGATGCATGAATGAGGCCATAATCTAACCATGTAATTACGAATAAGTCTAACCGGGTATTTACTCTAACAATGACTTACCAAGGCTAATTAACCTAACAATGTAATTACTCTACCAACGACTTACGAACGCTAATTAATCTAACCAGATAATTACTCTGATAATTACTTACCAACGATAATTAATCTAACTAGGTAATTACTCGGGCAAAGACTTACCAGCGCTGGTCGTCTTCTTCTCTTCTGCTTGTGGCGCTCTTCTTTCTCTTCTAATTGCAGTGCACCTCCCTCACTTCTGCTTGCCAAGCTTCTGTCTCGCGCACTCTAGCTCCTTCCCGTCCCCTCTATTTATGCTGCGATGAAGAATGCATCCGAGAGACAGCCAAGCATGCATGCAAGCAAAGCTAGGTGATTAGCAAAAGACACCGACAACCCTGCATGCATGCATGCAAATAATGCGCATCCGACGAAAGAGCTTTCGGCGCAAAAAAATGCCAAAACAGCAGACAACGAAGTTACGCGACGTGACGGCCGGGCCCACAGGGCATAGCCGGCACACCAGGTGCCGGCTATGGCCTACCGGTGCCCCAGGTGCCGGATTTCGCTGCCATTTCGGAGAATACGCGAAAAAGTTGTCCAAAATTGAAATTATACTGTACAAAGTTGTCCGTATTTGAAATTTTGCCGACTCAGGTTAACCTTTTTACACAAAGTAAGGACAAAAGTGTAAATACGGTATTATGTGCGCCAGGGTCCGTCCCATCAGTGGGGTGGATATTGAGCAGATTTTGAATCTGGGTGTTACAAGGCTCCACCTCATGTTGTCCCAAATTTCTAGATTAATGTCGTTTCGGCAACAAATTTAGTATTTGATACTTGGCATTCCAAATTTGCAGATCCATATTTGTTTGGTCAAGAATTTAGTAGTTTTCATATATGAGTTGCATTTGGTTCCCTTGTTACACAGTGGTCGGTTAATCTTATTTTAGTATTTTTGTTCTCTCATCATTCTGCTCTTTTTCCATCAGATCGAGAGCTTAATTTTTTGTGATGTGTACCAGCTTTGATTGCTTGTTACAAGCTGCAAAGTGCAAACAATTACAATGACAATATGAAACTTGCATTTTTGTAGAGGGCCAAGGCTAGTATCATTTCTAAATTCTGATGTTAGATGGGATTGTATGTACAACTAGTTAGTCAGAATCCCGCGTGTTGCTGCGGGTGACACCTGAATTTTAACACAGAGAGAAAAATTTCTTTGAAAAAAGAGAAACTAAAAAAACAAAAATACTGTAACTCAACGTTTAAAAAAATAAATAAATAAAAATTCAAAAAAATTACTGTAGAAACTACAGTTATGCGGGCGCGCATGGCACCGGGCGGCCAGCCTCCGTACATCCCAGCATTAGTGATATATATAGATTTTCTTCGGTTCAGACTTCAGGTGCATGCTTGATTACTTTCAGTGAAGTTCATATTCACTCACATATTCTCTGCACTTCGCAGGTAAACAAACAAATGCTCTCTTTGCACCCAGCATGCTTGGAAGGCTTTGGCATGATTCAGAAAACACTCAATGGCACTGCATTGTATAGATTGTGTATATTTCCCTTTTTTTTAGATATATGGATGTTAAAAAATGTATAGATTCAGATGTATGGATGTACATTTTCAGAAATTTTCATATGTGTAATGTCAAAATAAGTTCAATTGGTATTAATGCAAGCATCGAATTCTTGGCAAAATTTACCATGTTCAGTTCTTTGTTAGCATCAAATCCATGTCAACAGTTAAATGTACAAGCATATTGATGCGTGCTGAACATCTATTGAATTCTTTTGAATTTCATACTTGAAAATTCTCAATTTATCATATTTAATTGTTAAAATTACATTTGTATATGAACATAAAAAAAATCAAATACACTCGTAATATCTCTTAATCGGTAAGCCATCATTCGTCTCAAGGGCATTTCAAATATTTATCAACTTAGAATAGCCAATCAACCTAACAAAAAGCTAGGTTAACATATGCCAATCTTCTCTAGCTCAACCATTCAACCCTTCAGCCATATATCTCAACCGGAAGCTTTTTTAGAAAAGTTGTAGCCCTATCAAACAGTGTAAGTCTTAAAACAAAGGAAAACACAAGGGAAACAAATCTCTCAGGAAATTGCGACAAGTTTTAAGATCGAGATCGAGAATTTATAATGAGCGAGTATTGTTTTCAAGTACAGAACAGGCAAGCAATGTACTCTGCTGCCGTATTCCTAGATATTCTTGCATTACACGATTGAGCAGAAAATAAGTACGACATGAACAAGAGACAAGAGTGGTGAAATCAACTCTCGCAGAACCCTAAAGCCTCTGAAGCGACGACATCAAGAATCTCCTCCCAGCCATGGAGCACGCGCAGCTCACTCTGCTCCGCACCCTCATGATCGGGTGCATCTTCTTCTCCCTCTGCCTCAACTTCTCCGGCGCCTGGATCACCTGGATCTTGCGCTGCCGCTTCGCTTGCTCTGCTTCTTGGTACCCTTCGCGGAGCTTGCGCTTCGTAGCCTCCATCCTCCCGTCGGGACAGGACCCCACGTGGTCGCCGCCGGAGCTGCCAGCAACGGGCGTCATCTTCTTGGGCGGCGGCTGCGGAACCTTTCTTGACGCTTTCATGTTGGCCTTCTTGGCATGATCGCTGCCGACGACGTAAACCGTCTTCTTAGGCGATGGTTCCAGGATGTTGTTGGCCCCTTTCTTCGTCTTCGCTTCAGGAAGCGAGGGCATATTGGCGCTGCCGGCGTCGCTGATGACGTGCGCGGTCTTCTCCGGCACCAGATCAGAAAGCTTATCCATGGCTGCTCTGACCCTGGCAAGGTCGTCCTCGACCGATGCCCTCCACCCGCGGACGATGCCGCTAGCGAGGCCGCGGACTCGCTCCGACTCGTGCTTCCTCAGCGCGCCGACGGTCTTGGCAAGGTCGGTGGACGCCAACATCTTCGGCATCGCGGGAACCAGCTGCAGCGTCACGAGCGACTCGGCCATCACCTCGTCGAGCACCCGGCAGAGCCCCTCCGCTTGCTTGTCGTCCGTGGCGTCGCAGAGCATCTCGACGAGCTGGCCCCTCTTGCGGCGGCACTCGTCGCGGGAGATGTCCGGATCGGCGGCCTCGATGGCGTCGTCGATGCAGGCGAAGGCGGCGAAGAAACGCTTCCACCGTCGGAGCGGGCTGTGCATGGCCATGGCAGCGTATGCAGAGACTGGCCTCGCTAGCCTAGGGATCAGAGTTGTGGATTTGAG
This sequence comes from Otatea glauca, assembly GCA_036346275.1. Classification (NCBI taxonomy): domain Eukaryota; kingdom Viridiplantae; phylum Streptophyta; class Magnoliopsida; order Poales; family Poaceae; genus Otatea; species Otatea glauca. The sequence continues at coordinate 62,220,821 of CM070721.1, forward strand.
AGATGGGGGACGATGAGATACTGCGCATTCGCTGGCTCTCCCATGAGCCGGTGAGCGACTTATATCGCGACGAAACGAATTCGAAACGGAATAGGAGTCCGAATCGGAATCATGGCACAGACGGTTCGTTCGATAGTTGCCGAGGCGGCGACATACAAATTCTACGCGCACGTCCATGCGTTGCGCGCGCGCCACGCAACGCCTTCTCCGAGTCCGACGGCTACTTATACACTAAGCTCGCACCCTGCATTCCTCCAATCCGCTGTTCACCTCGCCCGCCTGCTTCGAGTTCCAACCAGCCACCTCGCGGCCCGCGCTGACTCCCTGCCACCATCGACCACCTCCGGCCGCCATGGCCTCCAAGCGAGCTGCAGCTGGGCCTGTCTGCGACATGATCGACGAGCCCGCCGCCGGAACAGCTGGCCGCAAGAGGAGGCGCTTCGGGAGTACTGATGACTACGACAAGACATGCGAGCTCGGGAGGGGTGGGTTCGGCGTCGTCGTAAAGGCGCGCCACCGCGCCACGGGCAAGAACGTCGCCCTCAAGTCCCTCCGCCGCTCGCCCGGCGGCAAGAGGCGTGCGGACGCTGCCCACGAGCTGCTCCGGGAGGCGTGCTTCCTCGCCGCGTGCCGCGGCCACCCCTCCCTCGTCGGCTTCCACGGCGTCGTGGGCGACCCCCGCGCCAGGGAGTTCAGCCTCGTCCTGGAGCACGTCGGGCCGAGCCTGAAGCACGTCCTGCGGGAGCGCCGCGGCCGCCGGCAGTTCACGGAGGACGAAGTGCGCCGCGTCATGTGGAATCTTCTGCGCGGGGCCAAAAGGATGCACGAGCGCCGCATCGTCCACCGGGACATCAAGCCCGCGAACATCCTCGTCGGCGACGGCGGCGACTCAGTGAAGATATGCGACCTCGGGCTGGCCATGTCGATGAACGCGAAGCCGCCGTACGAACCGGCCGGCACGCTATGGTACGAGGCTCCGGAGATGCTCCTGGCGAAGCCGGACTACGACGAGCTCGTGGACGCCTGGTCCCTCGGCTGCGTGATGGCGGAGCTCCTCGCCGGCACGGCGCCGTTCCGGGGCCAGAACGCGATCGACCAGCTCCTAAGGACCTTCCGCGTGCTCGGCACGCCAGGCTACAAGACGTGGCCGGGCTTCGCGTGCCTGCCGCTCGCCGCCGCGGTGCCGCAGCCGCGAACCCCACACCACAACCGGCTGCGCGAGCTGTTCCCCGAGGAGCGGCTGTCGCGCGACGGGTTCGATGTCTTGAGCGGGCTGCTCACCTGCAACCCCGAGGAACGGCTGTCGGCAGGCCATTGCACTCCAATGTCCGTGGTTCATGGACTCCGTCGACGCCCCTGCCGACGCAGAAAAAAACGTGCTTCACCGCTATTCCAGGTGCTGATCGTTGCGCTGCCATTGCCGACAAGACGAAGGAGGCATACAAGTGATAGTCCTGTGATAATGTGTATTCTGTTGTCTTTCCAACAGGTTATGTAAATTGTAAGGCGCATCTTGGTCTCTCTCTCTCTCTCCGTTAAGGCCTTGAGATAATGCAATGATCTCTTTTGTGCTGTTTATTCTGTACAGCTATTTGGATTGAATTTCCATGTACATTCTCGTTCTAATTCTGATGTTATCTCTACAGTATTTCCTATGTTCTCGAATACATGTTTGCGATGTAACTTTTGACTATTTTTTCCTTTTATATTCCAACACTTTAACTATTTTCAATATTATTTACTAATATAGACTAAAGTAAGATACACCATCTAAAGATTAGATATAAGGAAGGAGATTAATAATATTTTATAAATGTACTTTTGTGGAATTACAGGAACTTAAAATAACATCTATTGAGAGACTAGGAAGTACTGTAGTATTTAGTTTTTGGTATGCTTAAGGTGAAGTGATGAAAAGCCACTCGTTTGTACTTTACATACTAGCTATTATGTTGCCGTCTGTTGATCTGCAACCACATGACGAAACTGAAATCAACCTGTTAATAAATGTGTTATCATGAAGTATAATTATAGGAAAAAACAAAGAATACTGTGAAGATGATTGCACACATAGTTCAGCACTGTTGAATGACTAATTGCAGTTAATGTATCTAACGATGATACAACATGTGAAATAAGAGGGAAACATAACACATAGAGCTTAGCTCACCTGACAAACTTGCTTGTTGCTACAGCATGCTACAGGTTTTACAAAAATAGGATCGATCAAAGATCAACATACATCACATCACCATCTAACTGTGTCCCACAGACGGCATCGAGATGCCAAGAAGCATTGCACATCAAAAGATTCAACTATACAACGTAGTCCTTTGCGTTTTCCCTAACGTAATGCATGTCAGAAGTGTAGAATACATAAAATTGGTACTCATTCCACAAGAGTAGCTTATGAATTATACTTATCTGGTAAAAGACCAAACAAACAAGAATAAAAGGAACATATCACTACCCCTTGACTACATAAACCAGGCGACCCCGAGTGGACAGGTTTGATCTACTGAGCTCAGCCAATCATCTCTTCCAAGTAAATACAACTAGCTGCCAAAAGATTCAGTGTGGTCATTCAGCGAACCAGTCCTGCCGATGAAGACAATCAAGCTTCAAACCACATGAAAAAATCACATATGTTTTCAAGGAAGCATACTGAAAAAAAAGTTTGGACCTCAAACTGCGCTGCTAGCCAGAGAAAGCTCATGTATTTCAGTTAGCATCCACTCTTCTCCAGTTTGTCCTCCAAGAACTATCGCTTTTGTTCCTCCAACAACACAGGTGCTGTGACCCCAGGCGAACCGTGGAGGACGCCCAGGAACATTCAGTATCCTCCAGGTAGGCTTTTCTTCAGTTGGATCCAAGAGATAAAGCTGCGACGCTGAGTGAAGACCTGCCACTGATCCACCGAATATCAAAACTCTTCCCCCAGGTAAGCTCACAGCAACATGATCAAGGCGAGGAGGTGGACCAGCTCCCGCTGGATTTCCTGCCCCAGGCATTCCACTACCAGTGAGGCACCGCCAGCAGGGCTCTTCTTCACTCAAGTCCATAGTGAACACATCACTAGACCGGAGTCGCAGAGGACCACTCTTAGCAAGACCACCAAACATCAGGATTTTCCTGCCACCGTAGACAGACATTGAGTGGCCCAATCTAGAAGGTGGTGTCCAAGATGCAGGTACCTCCCTCCACACAGGTTTGTCCATGGTTACATCAAGAAGATATGTATCACTGAGTAGTACACCTGAGTCAGCACAGCCACCAGAAACCACCAACTTTGTCCCATCCAAAGTGCAGGAGCTATGCCATGAACGTGGAACTGGTGGTGCAATTCCAGGAATCTCACGCCAAGTTGGGTGTTTTGCATCCAAATCCAACATGAATACATCATTAAGCAGGCCCTGCCTTCCACATCCACCAAACACGACTAACCAAGATCCATTTAGGCATGACAGGGTATGGCCCCAGCGGCCTGGAGGAGCTGAGCTTACATTGATATACCTCCACTCTGGATTGCTGGCATTCAAATCCAACACAAATGTATCATTCATTGGTTGCATGTTAACACCTTCCCCACCAAAGAGAACAACACGGTTCCCTACAGCACAGGCACTGAAGTTGCATCGAGATGGCTCCACTGCGCCCCCAACTGTCAATTTCCTCCAGGCAACAACTTCCAGGGTGGTCAGTTCTCTTGCCAGCCGACCCCAGCCCAATCTTTTTACAGCAGGCACAGTCTCAAGAGCTCGAGTAGTCTCACTACCCCAAGCATTCTGGCAAACCATTCTCCAAAGATCTTCATTTTTTGTTACGTGATACAACCGCCTACACACAGAGCTCACAGATGCTATATCTCTTGGTGACAACCTTGACAGGATATTCTGGGAAAGTACTTCATCAGTCAGCTGGAAGAGACTAGAATATTCCCGGCAGAAGTTGCTCCGCCCTAGCCCCGTGGATATGGGTCGGAAAGAGTTATCCGGAGCAAACCGTGTAGATCTCACAGGTTCCTTTGTTATTGAGCCAGGCAATGGTCCCAAATCAACATTGGCATTGGTGAAGAACTGAATGCCCATATAATGAGTTATGGTTTCATCATCTCCATATATAGGGGTCAGATGCAACCTGTTCATCAACGGAGAGCCATCTTTCCTGAAATTTAGCAGATCACCGTGTAACTCAGTACCGTTGTCTATGCATCTTCGAATCTCAGAAACTACCGCGGCATCAACTAGGGGGTGCCTCCTTTGAGCAAATGGCCCTCTACATTGCAGGAACCGGCTGAAAGAGGGGGGAAAACAGGTGCATAAGGATGTCAAGAAAAGTAAGTTTAACGATAAATAATTGCATACAAAGTCAAATGATGGCACAGTTCAAAAGATGAGAAATACATGAAGAAAAGAGCCATATGAACCACACTTGCAAACATGATATAATATTTTCGGTTGCAATTGAAATTGGTAAATGCCTTTCCAAATACATTTTTAGCATAGATGAATTTCTGCCTCCCAGGAAATTCATATTATCATAAGCACCCATCATGGCACTAAGGGTCTTGTTTGCTCAGGTGTTTTCACTGACAATCCCCAATCCTTATGTGTGTTTTGACATGAACAATGATGTAAAATTTCAGCCAAAAAACAAATGTTTGTTCCAGACCTTTTTGCTAATGCCTCCAGAATTTGAACCTCATGATTTGAAAATGGGAGAGAAAGATGATCACATTCATATCATAGGGTAAGAATATCTTGGAAGAGTTTTTATATTCATAGAGAGTAAATATGCATGGTCAGGATGGAATGGTGACCATCTTAAACCAATATCTTAGATGAGTTTTTGAATTCATAGAGAGTAAATATGCATGGTCAGGATGGACAACAGTTGTATGGTAGGCCATCTTAAACCTTGTTTCCACAGACACAAATTAATCTCACCAACCCAATTCCCAAATGATATCTTCATGTTCATGTTGAAGCAATCATCCAACAGCGTATGCCTCTGTACATAAAGACTAATACTTTGTTTCCTAACATTTTGGTAAAGTTTTCTAGCTAATGTGTTGGCTTAGGTAATTGTGAATTTGTGATAGTAATAGATAGAGAGGTGCTAAACTGCTAATATATGATAATCAATCATGTAAAATGCACTGTATGTCCCTAAACTTGCATGGGTCGGGCGGGGGCTTTTACACAAGCATCAAGCATGTTATTAGTGTCACATACATAATATTGACATGTGTCCAGTAAGATTTGCACAACGCTTTGACGTCAATAACAAATTAACAAAGATGACATGTAGGACAATAAATGATAAATTAAGCATATGTTTCTTCTTACTCTCTCTATATCAAAATACACGGCCTGCACACAATTCTATAACCAAGCTTTGTAAACTTTGACAAACAGCTGTTCCAATGCTATATTTGTTCCATCACATAAAGCAGTACCACTATACTTGTCTTCAGAAGCACTTCCACAATCATAATTATACAGCTGATAGTTAATACTAATATGTTTTAACAAAAATCAATGGCCAAAGTTTAATATTGAAGATCATGCACAAACAAACTGGACCTTATTTTTTTGAAACAGATGAGTAGCATTTAAATGTCCATTAAAACATCGGTCCCTCCCTTCCTCTTTGGAAGTTCTTTGTCATATGCAAAAAAGAAAAAGAAAATAAGCATTACAAGGCAATAGTATGTAAGGATATGCTACTAAAGCAGAAAGCACGTAAGAGAACTTTGGATCTGAGATGTCAACAAAAAATAGTTCACTTCTGCAAGATCAAAATTTGTCGCAATTGTCATTTTCCTATCAACATGTATTTCTTATTCTTTTTGAGCTATAATATTCATTTTCATATACTATTTTTCTTTGTTCTTCCTGTTACACTCTTATACCCCTTCTTATGCGCAGCAACACCCAGATAGGATCGTAGTTTTGTGAAATATGGCACGAGCGTTCACGGTCTCAAGAACGAATAAGATGTCTCAAGAACGAATAAGATGAATATCATAGAGAACCAAAATAACGATGTTGAGGCAATTACAACAAGAGAGAGAGAGAGAGAGAGATTTGGCGAAGCTGATCGCAAATTCTTTAAGCATAACCTCAAAAGAGTATAAGGGATTGTTGCTCTCTCACAACCTCTCGAACCTTTTAGGACCCTCGGATCCTTACCCTATACAAAAATCTAATGCTAAAAAATAACCTAGCTTCTAATCTTCTCGTGCACCTCTTGCTTTGGATGAGTTGGTTTGCGGCTTCTTGATTGCTTTGGTTCTCCATGACCACCTCATGGGTTTATATAGCCCCCATTAGTCCTCCAAAGCAAGTAAAAATCCTACTCTGAAAGAAAGTAGGAATCCTAATCCTATTAGGATCCATCTAGCACACTTTTCGAAATCCTAAAAAGCTAGATATGAGTCACCATAATTAACAATCTCCACCTTAACTCTTATCCATTGAAGTCATTGTGATCCTCCAAGAACTCGCTCCAGGTCGTCTCCGTCTTTTTTTTTTTTGCTTTTCCTCCCACCTTTGAGAGTGCCCCACTATAGGGGCTCATGCACATCACCGTAATGTGTGTGTTGGTGTTCGGGTTTTGCCGCCCGAACCTTCCACCTGAGAGCATTTTCTTTATGTAGTTTAGTTAACCACACCTCCTGTTCCTACAACCCTCCATACCATAGCTTTGTACCATCTCCGAGCTCTACCTACCCGTTGGCACCGTGTGGTTGGTCCCGCCACGTCTTTCTTCTTCCAAAAACTCGCACATTCGCCTTTGCGCGTGCTAGATTTCGCAACCGTCTTTGCAATTCAGTTCCGCACATAACTACAATTGAGATTTGAGTACCTACCATTGATGACAAGGTTTCCTTCTCCTATTAGGATTTCTATTAGACCTCCCATTGATTACCCTTCCTTTAGGTTTACCCATCAATCGGTACCCTCCATTGCTCCAGATACTTTTCATGATACTTGTCCTTTGCCTGTAACTCACATGACTTCACCTCGAAGTGATACCTCACAACCTTCTAGTTCAAGCGACGTCACAGATATTAGATTCTTCTTTAAGCCGGGAACATACCGAACACCCGTCAATGTGCGATGTGCTCCATCATATATCTCCAATGTAACTGTTCCTATTAGGATTCATCTAGCACACCTTCGCAAATCCTAAAAGACTATATATATATGAGTCACTATAATTAACACTCCATTTTGTGTTATGGCCTATCGGGATTCTTTCATTTAGGCTAACTATGAAATCCCTTTTCACAACCTGTACCGGTTCTAGAACTATCATCACTTTCTGCAATACAATTGAAAAGCGCAAAATACAAAGCTTCTTGCTCGTTGTTAGCAATTCGATCATCAAATACCAAGGGATTCCAGTGGACAGGACATACAAAAATTCATTGAATATATTACTTTAACTGATCAGGTCCACCCTTTTCTTTCATAGAGATCATTCCAACAGATAATTTATCGAATTTCATTTGAAGGTGCTAAGTTCCAACAATGTTTTTTTCTTTCTCAAAGGATACTACAAAATAAGGCCTCAAAACATAAAAAGCATGCTAACAAGGATTTAAACCTCTTTCGAACATGGTTTTTACTTCTTCTTTTTTGTTATTAGTAATATGGTATCATGCCCAATGAGCCTAGAATCAAATCAAAATACTATATAAGTATCGGAGTAAGTTACATACTTGCAGGGTAGCTTTAGAAACAAAGCTACCGATCAAAGGAGAACAACTCAAACACCATGGTCTCAAAACTAGCATGGCAGCCCAAGATGCGGTTAACTAATTCTAATCTAGAGTGGATAAAATCAAAAGATATAGTCCACGCTCAAAATTTTCAATTAGGCAACTTCCCCAGATCACGATGCAAAACATCATGGTAATTTGTAGTTCTAAGTTCTAATCCTATCCTACTCAGCATGCACTACATAATAAAACAAACCAAAGATCGAGCATTTGTAACATCTGCTGATGGCAACAATACTACTGGAAAAAGCATTTCTCACAGCCAGGGTTAGAATTACCGACGATAATCGGTCAAATTCAAAAAATTCGGAAAATTTGCAAACAATTGTCCTAAATTTTACTAAAATTAGTATTAATATATTTGTGAATTATGAGATGAAAAAGAGATGAAAATACCAATTTTTGAGACGTTTTTGACGCAAAATCGAATTGATTTAATTGAAAAACGTTTATTAAAAGAAGAAAACAGAACCTGGCCCATTGGACCCGGTCCGGCCCACTTCACTTGTTGAAGCTATAGACCCTGGTTGGGGCTCCGTTCGGGCACATTGAAGAAACTTCCCACATCCACACACTACGCTCTTGCTGTCGCCGACGACTCCGCCTAGATCCGCGCGCCGTCGGCTATCGTACCGCCGCCAGGTCTTCGATAATCGTTCCCCCCCACCGATAATCGACATGCGCTGGCTAGCTTTGAGCCGTGGCGATTTTCTTGGAAACCGTAGCGATAATCGTTGCTTTTCGAGTGATAATCGACATGTTATTAGCGATAATCGGTGACCCCCCAAACGAAAATCGAGATGGCTGGAACCCCTCAGCCAGTCGATTTTCGCCCAAACAGTAGCGATGGTCGATGATTTACAAGCGAAAATCGGTTGGATTTGTCCGATAATCAACAATATGAGCTTCTGTTGTGAAGAATCTCTAATCCTGTTCTAGAGTTTCTAATATCTGAAGAGATATTGCTGCTTGTACTCCCAGCATAGTGAATGTCCTCTTCTTGAAAATAAAATATTAGAATTACATGGTAATTCTTTCAGCTATAGCAGGTGTTGGCATAGATGTTGATGTTAGTGCACATTAGTGATTCGCACTTCTATCCTATATGTGTGCTCTTGCCTACCTCTTAAGAAATTACTAGCATGTACATCCTTCCTACATGTATCATGTAGGGATAAATAAAGCAAGGCATGCAGTGCAATACACATCATACTATCATAGATGCTTATTTATCCCTACATGAATATATGATGGCAGTAGAAGATGTGAATGAATGGCAGTAGAAGATATGAATGAATAGCAGTTTGTGACGTATTTTAATTTTTGTTTTGGTTGTCTGCTTACAGCCTTGCAAAGTACAGTAGATGAATGAGTAGATGCATGTACGGATGAATCGGTAGATGCATGTATGGATTAATGCATGATGTTAGGGTTAGTGTGATTGGTACCATTCGCTGATGTAGTACTTGTTATAAGTTGTTAGCAAGCACATACATTAACTTGATATTTTGTATTAGTATTCAGTGATGTAATACATTTTATTGCTATCACATACATATAGTTCTTAGCATTCACTGATGTAATGCCTTGCATCGCTAGCACATACATATAGTTTTAGCAAGAAGTCACGTTAAATTGATGTTTTGTATTAGGTGATGGATTGTTGTTTTGTATTAGCAGATGACAGATTAGAGCGATGTTGTGTGGGAGCACGGGAAGCAGATGGGGACCAAATTTCGATGCAAATACTGTCACCAAGAGAAGAAAGGAGGCGGTTCAACCCGCTTGAAGCACCACTTGGCAGGGGCGAGGTACGAATGTCATCCATTGCAGGCAAGTTCCGAAGGAGGTTCGCTAGTATTTTCAGTGCGACCTAGATAGGCTTAAGGATAAGAGGAAGGGAATGAGAGACGAGAGCCTAAGAAAAGAAGTAGCAGCTGCAGATTCCCAGCCGAGAAGTTCATATGCGGAATACACAGGTGATGCTGATGAGGAAGAGCAACTCCAGCATGCCATGGATGCCTCCAGGAGAGGAAGAATTTATCATACGGACAAGTGGTAGGTATGAGCACGGTAGTGATAGTGGCACCTCTAGGAGGGCCAGAGGAGGGGGCGACGGTGTGTTGCCGAGGATATTTCGGAGTTCCTCGCAGCGTGAAAGACTGGCCGTGGGGATTACAACCTTGGTACAGCCCGTGCCCCTGTGCAAACAATGATTGATACTAGGAGCTGGACACAAAAGGGGAAGAATGCGAAACAGACGATTGGCTCGGCCTGGGCCAAATTTTCACACTGTTGGTATCGTAGGGAGGAAAGCAAATAATCCGTATTTCGTTAGTGCCGTTAGAGAAACTCAAAAATGGGGTAAGCGAGCTTTCAAATTTGAGTCCAGTTCTACGTCGATTAATAGCTCACATGTTCATGCTATGTTTGTTTTGTAGGCGAGGGTGTTTCGTCTCCGAGTTGAAGACATAGACGGAAAATATTTAGACACCAACGAAGCGGATATACGGGAGAACATGGCAAGGTTCAAGCTGGAATGGCCTACATATGGCGTTACAATCATGTGCGATTCTTGGACTGGGCCTACCCGCATAAGCATCATGAACTTCATGATATATTGCAGTGGCATCATGTTCTTTCACAAGTCCGTGGATGCGACGGGACTAACTCAGGATGCCTCGTACTTACGCAAGGTACTTGCTTTCATTGCTACTCTTATGAATTCAATTTGAGGTATGCATCATGTAATGTGGGTTTTCACTTTGTTTGTTCACGCATGAAATTGCCTCAGTGGTCGACGAGGTAGGCCCGGCGAATGTTGTGCAGATTGTGACAGACAATGATGCCAAATACAAGAAGGCATGCAGACTCATCGTACGGGAGCACCGCAACATCGTGGACAGCCTTGTGTGGCCCACACGATAAATTTGATGCTGAAGGCGATTGGAGAGTTCCCTGACCACACCATAGTTATTGAAAGTACAAGAAGAATCTCTCAATGGTTGTACAGCTATTCGAAGCTTCATGCCATGATGAAAAAGCATATTGGGAACGAGTTAGTCAAGTGGAATGCTACTCGCTTCGGAACAAACTACATATTTTTGGATAGTCTCCTTCGTCGCAAGGACAAATTCTTGCAATGGATGGCATCGAATTACTATCGTCGCGCTTTGTCGAAACCGCGGAGGGGAGGTTCGTGTACTCGTGCCTCTCGAGTTTAGACTGGTGGGACAACCTACGATCGGTTGTTAAATCTGTGGAACTGTTGTACGCCTTCTTGCGTTTTGCCGATCAAGACAGGGTGTCTATATTGAGCAAGGGGATACTACGGTACAACATAATACGTCAGGAATATGATAGCTTGTTCCATGACTCCCCAGCTACATACGAGTTATACATGAACGTCGTGTACCCAAGAATGGGCGACCTAACACGAGACACATGAACGCCATTAATACATTATTATGTTGCACATAATATCTTGTTCTTCCACGTACGTTACATACTTGTACTGACATGTTTCATTGCCTTCGTGCAGCTGCCGCCTTGCACCCCCGGACACACTACGCGTATGGCACCATGAACACCTTTTTGCCAGCTCTCCGATATGCTTTTCAGACACAAGCTGCTGATACTCAAAGCGCCGCGGACGCTCTTCACGAAGCCAATCTGTACAAAAGAAGGGTTAGAACGTTCTCGACTGCTCTAGCTGAGCATATGGCACATGATCCGAAAACAACCCCTGGTATTTTCGTTATCCCCACATTAAATGAAATGCAACTGTGGTATTTTCACTTCGTACTTGTTGTTTCCTTTGTTAACTTGCAGCACATTGGTGGGGTGTGTTTGGTTCAGACACCTATGCTCCAGAAGCTTGCTATGCGGATCGTTTCGCATTACGCTTCTTCAAGCGGATGCGAGCGCAATTGGAGCATGTTCGCCTTCATCCACACTAAAGTTCGTAACCGCCTATCCTACCAGAAGCTCCATAAGCTTGTGTACGTTAACTACAATCTTCGACTTAGAATTCAAGCCGAAGAGAGTCAAAGGTCCACATCAGAAGATGATCCATTCCAACGTCTTATGGAGCTTACATTGTGCGACTGTGATAATCCAATCTGACAGTGGATGGAGAAAAGGAGGTCGAATGCTGATCCCTGACTTTATGAGGACACTGAGACTGAGAGTGACACCCCCTCCCATCACACCTTGTGAAACCCAGTTGACCCTGCTGCGTTGCAAAAGAATACTGGGGCTGCAAGCATCCCCGAATAGGCAGGCAAGACAGTGGGTGACAGTCACATGGGAAAGAGGAAGCACCAAACAGTGGTCACGAGGGAGCAAGCAAAAAGGAGAGCCCCCTCGAAAGGAAAGGGGAAGCTTCCCAGAGAGGAGGAACATCATGTAAGGAGTGATGACTCGACTGAAAGCACTCCCGGGGACCGTCGGAGCCCGCCGTACCAAGAATCTAATGACAGTAGGTCCAAAATGGACACCGATTGTGGTAAGTCCGATGACGGCGCCTCCATCCCTCTCACTTCCTGCTCAGAAGGACAGCATCCCATAGAATTTACAGGGAACTCCTAGTTCACTCATGCGAAATAGGATAGAGACCGTGGGGCTCCACAATCACAAAGGACGACTACTTCAGGCAAGGGAAGGGATCATCCACATAGCCATAACGTACCGCAGGATAGCTCCAGCTCGTTTAGCATCCCTGAGACACAAGGGAACTATGGCTCATATGGCCAATACGACTACTCCATCCCGGATGCTTATGCACAACCTCCCACACAATGGGTCTATGAGTGGCAAAACCCCGATTTTTATGCCATGTTGTACCAACAGTGGGAAACGACTAGCCCATAGACGGGGCAAAGCTGGCACGAATACAAGGCGGAGTTGCTAGCTACACGAGGATTATTGATGATGTCTACAGAGGAGTACAATATGGCCAACCAAGTGTACAACCAACAATACTACCCGTAGCCCCAAAGGTAATGTTTCATTTTTATGTTTTATTTTATTGCAACTCGATTTTTTACTAACATAATGTTCATGTAGGTTCAACATGGTATATGTGACAATGGAAGGACGATGACGCTATGCCAACTGCGAACATTCATTTTCGGTGAGAAATGTCGCTTGCAAATGTCATATGCCATGCTATTGAAATTAATGTTATTGAAATGTGGACTTGTCGAATTGATTTGCAAATGTTATTGAGATGAAATGTTATTTGTTGATATATTATTGCTAAATGTTTACTTCACAACTTCACAATGTTTAAAATATAGCAAAGGTCATGCCGAAATTTTCTCATATTTTTTTCCATATGTAGTTGTCCTATTATTGCAAAACATAGCAAAGGTCATGCCGGAATTTTGTCCTATTTTTTCCATATTTTTATATACATTTTTAACGTTTTCCCTGATTTTTTGGGTCTTTATCGGTTTTTACAAAATTTCCACAATTTTTCCCAAATTTTTTACCCATTTTCCAATCAGCAACGATTTTCCGTCCTTACCGCTCGATTATCAAGCCTTACCAGTCGGTAATCTCGAAATTTTTCCCCGGTTTGACCGTCTCGTTCAAATCGGTTTGACTTTAATAACCATTCGATTTCCTCCGATTATCGCTACCGCTCTGATCTCGATTTTCAAGTGGCAAACGATATTGTCAACCCTGCTCACAGCCAAATAAGCACTAAAAGTCACAAGGAATCCTAAACATAACAAAAGGATGTCAGACAGCATTTGCCATTTCACTCAACGACTGCGCCTTCTAACAAGCGAAACCAAACACTTCCTAATCTAATCTCACTTATATTGCTCAAAATCACCACCGCAGAAGCTCATGGCGTAACAAACCAAGCAAAAAGGTAAGTTTTGATCGATTCTATGTGGCACCAATCCTAACATCGCAATCAAATGAACCGAAACGAAAGGAAAACACATGATTGATAAGCACCAACCAGTTCCTGCCGAGCACCTCCTCGGCGCGATACCCAGTAGCCTCCTCGAACCCGCGGTTGACGTAGATCATGGGGCAGTCGGGCTCGAGCGCGTCGGTGACCACCAGCCCGCACCGCCCGGAGGCGCGCAGCATCCCTTCAATCGCGAACGTGAAGGTCCCGCCGTTCCCGACGCCTCCCCCTCCCCCGCCGACTCCCCTAACCGCCGCCTCCTCCTCCCCGCAGCCGAAGCTGCCCGCGCCGTCCGACTCGCTGTCCCACTCCATGCGCGGCCGAAACCCTAGCTCCGGATCCGGGCTACTCCTACCGCGACTGAGCCCATGGCGCTGCGCGCGAGCGTGGCGTGGGGATTAGGGTTCGGTGGCTCGGGATTGGATGAGAGGAGGAGAGGAGACGCCCGGGGGGAGGCGGTGGGTTCGGGCTTGCGCCGTCTGGGGTGCAAAACGGAAAACGAACGAGTGGATCAGTGGAGTCAGTGGCCAGTGGACGGGGCAAGGGCACGGCAGCGTGAACCGACCGACCTCAATGTGCACTGGATGCGTCCAGTACATTGGATCCTCGCCGTCGGATTGGACCGAGGGGCACTTGGGCGGTTGTAATTGGCAGCTACGTAAAAGCCAAGGCGTGCGAGCGCGACCAGTTGAACGCCCCGTGGTGCTCGCTTCCTTGAGTGTGCAGTACAGTGATACAGTGTGTCGTGCTTAATAAAATAAAGAGGTATACTCACTCTAGCTAAATTCATAATATATATTTTATCTTAACACATAGATGATTAAGATAGTAAATATAACAAACTATGTCTAATTATTATGTCTAAGCACTATATTTAATACATAAATGTAGTGTAAAGCTGGATATTTATTCGGCTGAATAGAGAAAACATCACCCTAATTTTACCTTGGAACATGAAGTACTTTTTATATTTGTGGATAATACTATTCAAAAAATACGTCATACACTTTTGGACGTAGGGATTACTGGATATTTGTTGGTGCTAAATTAAGGAGTGACAAATGGAACTTTTGCGACAAAGTGCAATGTTAACAAGATTTTGGGGTGATATGTATAGTTCATGTAACTGATGTGGGTTGCTTATGAGAGTCGAAATCTCAAAGTTCAGGTGGTTGCTTTCCGTTTTCAACAGGCTCAATTCTTTTTGTCTATTTGGAACAGCTTTGGCTTTTACTCTCTAGAAGCTAAAAGCTATTCATTGCAATCAAAAGTCAAAAGCCAATAAACCATTTGTATTAGGATAAACTAAAAGTCAACAGCTAGTCTGGAGTAGCTTTCTAAAGCTTCGATGGGTTAGGGTTTTGATTTTACCACTAGAATTGAAGAAAATTACCTTCTTCCCACCAAGTATAAAATCACAAACCCTACCCCCTCTCATTCCTATTCTTGACCCACACTCAACACACCTACAAGCTAGACTGTCAAACACTAAACTTCTTCAGCTCGGCCGTACAACTTTTCAGATATGCAGTCCAATCGAAAACTATTTCTCAGGAAAGCTATAGCCACATCAAACATATCTTTCTCTCTGGGAACACTCATGTTCACTTGATGTCTCCGCGTTTCCCCTATTATAACAAAATTATTATCGTCTAGACTCTGAAGAAAGGTTGAGTATATCTTAATATCGATTGCCACATTAGTTCCCATTCACCGCATGAGAAAATCAATTCCCCGTAGTTTGTTATCGCTCGGTACGGGCTCATGGTATATGCTATCATAGTCTTAACCCGTGTCAGCACATCTTAACAGTTTTCAATATACGGTTATACAGTAATCCACTGCAATACTAGTTTAATATGTCTTGATACTCCCTTCGTCACTTGATCAGATGGCCTTCCTCTGTATTCTCACAAATGACACGGACTCCGCCAGGAGCAAATTTATGAGCCCAAATGACAAATCAAGCCCGAACCTACAAAATCGTATCATACATTTACAAACCACAAAATTTATTCGTAAAACACGAACTCACAACAGCAACAACAAAAAGTCTTAAGTAGACTTTGTTTGATTAGGCTTAGGCCTTCTGATTTACAGCTTAAAAATCAGTTTTTAGGCTTAAACAACTTAAAAGCAATCATCTTTTATGCATGGTAAAGATGGGTAATTTTAATCTAATTTTAGTGGCATTAGTCACAGACTACAAAAAAAACATCTATCCGGTGGCTTTTGGATTTTAGTTATACGAAGACTTGTGACTTTTGAAAAAACAGGTCAGATAAAAAAACAACTTAAGGTGTGTTTGGATTAGGAGTATTTCATTGAAATGTTTGACGATCTAATTTAAATTTGAACTAAATTCTAAAATCTCCTAAGAAATTATCACTCATCTAAACATGACCTTATTTATTTAGACTTTAACTCTTTTTTTTAGCTTTTAAGTTTACGAAACAAACAGCCCTTAAAACACGGCCTATCGAATACCTGTGTTGCAACTTGCAAATAGGCCCAAACTAGACCTGTCCAAATGGGCCGGCATGGGGCCCGTTCGTAGGCACGGCGGACGCGGCACGCACGCGACGCGCGGCCAGCTATTAACGGGCGTCTTGCGTGCGACCTAACTCACCGTCTTGTGCTTGGGCCGTAGGAAGCGGCGTGGTGAAGACGCGGCGACGGCCGACCCGTTCTGAGCGGGCCGGCACGGTCCGACCCGTTTAAAAAATAGCCGTTTATAACAGTTGCAGATTTAAAAATTCATAAAAATTCAAAAAATTCGGAAAAAATCCGAATTTTTTCCTATAAATAGGTGGTGCCCCTCCTCATTTCTACACCAGCAACCTTGCATTCTCTTCTAATCATTCTCTTATGGAAATTCTTTTGCTCTTAGTGGTAATTTGGCAAAATTAAAAATAGTTTTGTCAAAAATCCAAATTCGACTTTAAACACAAGAAATCAAGGTGATAATTGTGATTTATTATTTTATTTTGTTAGTATTTTAAATCATATTTTAGTATTAATAGCGTCATTATTTCTTGTAGTTTGCTTTATGGAGCAGGGATTTTCCGTCGTTCGACTTCCGATTTGATTATTTCACCCGATGAGCTTCTTGCATCATATGCCAAGAAGCTGCAGGAGCTATGCCATCTTCAGGCTCTACAAGTGCTCTGCGTCGGCAAGCAAGGCGAAAAGAGCAAGACGCAATACATCGAGTCCGGAAGATTTCACCGATTTTTGAGATATCAAGCGACGTCCAAATCGGTATCTTTGTTTGTAAATATTGCAAGCATAAATTAATGCGAAATCTTGGTGGAGCAGGGCACTTGAAGAGGCATCTTGTGATTGTAGAAAAAAGCGGGAATGGCTTCGAGGCAGACGCATCTGCAGTACAACCCCGACGGTACGGTACGTAACTGGGACTACAATCCTGAGGTAGCTCGTGAATCTCTTTGTCGTTTAATCGCTTATCAAGATCTTCCTTTAAACTTTGGTGAGTCAGCTGCGTTTGAAAAATTTATTAGGACCGCTCATAATCCTATATTTTCTGCAGTTTCTAGACAGACAATAACTAGAGATTTGATTAAATATTATAATAATTGTCGCAATAAGCTAAAAGAAAATTTTAGTACATGTACTTTTTCGGTGTCTTTGACATCTGATATATGGAGTGGTAGAGCTAAAGAGGATTACCTTAGTGTAGTTGCTCATTATGTAAACGATGATTGGCAACTAGAAAAGATAATTATAGGATTCAAATTAATTGATGTAGCACATACTGGTGAAAATATTGCTGATTGTATTGTAAAAGTTGTGGAAGATTTTGGATTTAATGATAAGATTTTTGCAATAACATTAGATAATGCTTCCGCAAATACTTCTGCCATGAACATACTTACTCCGCTTTTCAATTCATATGCTGAATCTTTCTTATTACATCAGCGTTGTGCTTGCCATATTATTAATCTTATAGTTAAATCTGGTTTAAGAGGTTAAATCAGTATATTGAACCTTGTCGTACTGCAATATCTTTCTTAACTCATTCTAATCAACGAGTAGCAGCATATAAAACTTATTGTATTGCAATGAATGTACGTCCGCGTAAGTTTGGTTTGGATATGCCCGTTAGATGGAACTCTACTTACTTGATGCTTAAGAATGTCATACCATATGAGAGCACATTTTCTGCTTTTATTAACACGCACCGTGCATACAGGATGGTCAACCGGATACTCACAGTATAAACATTGGTATGTTGCTAAATACTTGCTTTCATTTTTAGAACTTTTTTAATTCCACTATTGCTTTATCCGAGTTTATTATTCAACCTCTCCTTTAATTGTGTATCATATTTTAGAAATTGCTACCACTTAAAGAGCCACGAAAATGATAATATATTGCGGGAAGTTTGTTTATGCTATGAAAACTAAAATTTTAAAATATTGGCAAGAAATTCCTATGTTATATGCATTTGCATTTATTTTAGATCCTAGAGCTAAAATTCGGGATTGATAATGTTCTCTCACTTCTAAGTGATGCGGTGAGTCTTGATTATTCTAGTTATTTTTAACCGTCAGTGCTAACTTAATCAAGTTTATGATAAGTACGATCGGAAGTTTCTTTGGAGTTCGCATGCAATGACCTCCACCAAAGACCCACAACAAGAAGAAAACGCGTGGGGAAAGATATGGGGTGCAGGTGGTTCTTCCTCAAGGAGTTCAACTACATCAACGACAAGTGCGGACACATCAAGTGGTGGGAGCTAGTCGCTTATCTCAACAATGACAACATCAACTACCAAGAGAAGGAAGAGGAGGACTTCAACATTTTGCAGTGGTGGCACGAGCACAAGATAACATATCCGGTGCTTTCCATACTAGCACGGGATGTGTTAACAGTTCCTGTCTCCACGGTTTCTTCGGAGTCTGCTTTCAGTCTATCCGGAAGAATAATCGAGGAGAGAAGAACAAGTCTGACTAGCGAGATGGTGGAAATACTTCTCACTGTGAAAGATTGGAAACAAGCTGATCAACGAGCTCAACATACTGCAGAAAATACTGAGCTGGCGGAGACGTTCGAAAATCTTTATCTAGATAATGAGGAAGAATAATTGTAATCTTCACTTTTTTATTGTATCACTGAGCTATAGGCCATACTCTTTTTTCTTTGCCAAGGTTTTCTCGTGTTGAGTTTTTACTTGGCAAAGTTTTTAACGAGGCAGCCAAACATCAATAAAGCTCATTATTTAATTCAAATTATTTGTCTTATTCTAGAATTTATCTTGTATTTTAGCTTTTTCTTAATTTATATATATATTTAAAAAAAATTATTCATCATTCGAGTTTTTCTAATTATTCTAAATTTTTCCATTTTTCTGAATTTTTTCATATTTTTTACCATATTTTATCTATTTTTTCAAATTTCGACGCTAAGCAGACTCTCGCGTCTTGACCCTACCGTTTGTTTGGCCGCTGAAGGACCGGGCCGGCAAGGCACGGCCCGAGGCTCAAACGAGCCGTACCTGGGCCGAAGGTTCGGCACGTGGACCGACACGACACAACCTGTTTACGAGCCGTGTCTAAACGGGCCGTGCCGTGCCGGCCGGTCCGTTTGGACAGCACTAGCCCAAACTGTCCCATGAAAGATGAACAGCCACAAAAAGATTCACATTTTTTAGCTCCGTGAGCAGGTTGGGTACTCGAACCGCCCGGGCCGCCATGTCCCCGAAGTCCGCCACCGCCGCCACGGCGTTCCCCCGCGACGCCCTCCTCAGCCTCGCCTTGCCGCTCCGCGAGTCCCTCGCCGCGGCCCCCTACGTGCCCCCGGAGGGCTCATCCACCTCCATCAAATCCCTCCTCGCCTCCCTCCTTCCGCCCCCCTCGCAGCCCCCGACGGGCGGGGCCCACGAGGAGGCCACCGGCATTCTCCTCTTCTGCGCCGCCGCCCGCGCGGCCACCGCGGAGTCTCCCGCGCTGCACTGGGTCCCGGAGGGCCTCTCGAAGGCCGCGGCCTACGCGATGGAGGAGATGGCGGTGTCAGGCGGGTGGGGAGATGTCGGGGAGATGGTGGTGGCGATGATGCCGGAGGCCGTCCCGCCGCTGAAATCCGTGGTGAAGGAAACGTGCGTGGACACGGAGAACGACGAGTTTGGCTCCGTGAAGCCGCCGAAGGAGCACGCCGTCGTCGCCGCGCACCAGTTCCGGTGGCTGGTGTCTCAGGTTTGTGCTCCATGGTGGTTACTTGAGCCATTGTTTTTGGCAATTGGTTCCAAGACCATAGCATAAATGTAGAAATAGTCTGTACTAGGAGAATTTCACACTTGGTCTTGGTAGAATAAAATGTTGAAATGAAAATATGTTGCATTAGAGACGTGTAGTAGCAGCAGAACTGCAGAGGTATTTAGTTGGTAAAGCTGTAACATTGCGGCACTAGAGATGTTTACTTCAGTTTCTGCTTTGAGTGTTTCAGGTTACTTACCCTAAGCTCGGTGATCTGTGTTGGTTGGTAATTCCGTGTGCTTTGACGACCTTCGACCATTGGTCACCAGAAGTTAAGGTATGGATGCTGTTCTCTGTTTGTTTTTTCTCTAGCAGTATAGGCTGTATAGCAGTGCCGGCTTTGTCTTAACAGTTAACTGCGTTCAGCTTAAAACCTTCTTGGTGATTACAGTTTGCCTTATAGTGCTGTTAGTGAGCGTTTTGAGGGAGATTGTTCCATATGATTGACAGGAACAGGGAATGGTTTGCTTCATGCACATTGCAAAAAACGTGAAAGTAACAGAGTTAAGTTTGTATGAAGATGCAATCCTTGATGCATGCTGCCACAACATTCCCGGAGATGATGAGTTATGGTATCGCATCATTGAGGTATCTGTGCTGTTGTTGACTTGTACTCAACGAAGTAATCCCCGTAGCCCTTGGTACAATCTCTTTCTAGTTCTAAACTTCTTTCATTCATTCTGCATTGTGATCACGTCTATGCATTCTAGCTTTACAAAATCTGAACAAATAAACCTTATGCTGGTATGAAATTACAGTGTATAGCTATTTGGAATTGTATATGATAATTACGACTTACATGCATTACTCATCTTACATTATGCGAGCTGCGCACTGTGATACCCTTATTCCTTTTGCACCAAAAAATAAGCGAGGAGGATGAATCGACTGGAAAAGTAGCATTTGCCTTTTGTTGAATGAAATGCAAATGATCTCCTTGTATGTTTTTCAAAGGATAGAAAGCTGCTTTTAAGTGAGATGAGATACACACAGTGCAACATTAGCAATATTTGTTGATCATCACTGTTGGAGAAAGCAAAACTTAGCTTGTATTTGTTCTACTTATTTTGAGATACAGCATCATTGTTGGAGAATCTAAGATACAAAGTTATTGGTCACTGTTGAAGAAGTCAAGGCTTGGAGAAAGACATACTTTCTCAGAGTTAGTGAGCTGTCTAATGATTGATATTTTTCATGTCATTGCAAAATGTGGTTCATCTGTGGTATAAACATCTACTCCACAAAATATCTTGTCATTTTTTTCTTCAACTTCAGTACTTGGTTCCAGGTATGATCGAATGCTTACTGAGATGTTGGGCCACTTGGAACGGCAACCATTAAATAAGGAACGCCGTGTTGCATGGCTTACCCTTATTGAGCCAGTTTTCGATGCTATGGGCCTCTTCCTATTGGCACATTTTCGTCGGCTTTTCTCTCTCTTCTTTCAATGGATGCATGCTGATGATGATAAAACAGTTCTCCTGGTAAGGGAAAAAAAATCTCCAGATCATGGACAATATAACTATATAAGTCTTAAAAGAAAGAACCGTAATACATATCCGCTTTCTGTTGCTGTCAGATAACCCTACCAAGTTATTGTTTATAAGCGTAATTAATTATGGTATTTTGATCTTTAACTATATATAATATATCTTTTGCAGGTTTTAGAGCGAATTCATGCAGTTATTAAGCTCACCTGGATCAGGAAATCACCTTATACTTCAAGGTATTAAGAATTATGATATATGACTTATTGTTACTTATTATGTCCTTTTTTGCTCTGCTCTATTAATCTGGTAATTCCAAAAGCATACCCATATGTTATTAACTAATGAAACTGACTTCCAAATCACTTTTTTTTAGGTTGGTGGATGAGCTTGTTTTCTTATATAAAGAGTCAGCCACAAGAATGAGCCGTGAGGTCATGCGATATCACATCCTGGAAATTCTCGCACTGCTCCAGAAGTAAGAGATTATCCTTCACTAGCAATTCCAGTTTTTGCATAACATGCATAATAAATAGCATAGTGAGAGTTATTAAGTGCCATTCGGACTCAGTCCTTCAGACTTCGTTTGGTTCAGAATAATAAATAATTCACCCAGTATAAGTTCATATCTTATGTCTTGTTGGTTGACATTCTACTCTCTAGGTGCCCCTTGCTTGCACAGCAGTCAGGTTAGATACTATTCTCCATTGTAGTTTGGTCTATTGTAAATTAGTATTCAAGAATGAGTAATATTATTTCATGCCAGCTAGTTAGCTAACTTGTTGAACATAATTTATCCACCTCAGCATTTCGAATAGAACTTGCTGCAGTGGCTAAATTACTTCATGTTAACCTTACTAGTAGGGTGCTCGTGCGTTGCAACGGAATCCTAAAAAGGGTGATACATATAAGTAGAAAAGATCCTAAGCCATACAATAAAATACAATTTCTTTCATACACACATTAAGCGGAGCATATCTTGGCAAGCTAGTAAATAAATCAAATTATAAACAAATGTTTTATGTCGAGTCTCGTCCAACATGAATACAGATAAAACATCTTTCAGTTGTATTATAAGATATCTATGATGTAAGAACTTTGTAGACGATATTGTTGATATATGTCTTATCTGAATTGAAGCGCCCATCCTTTGCAGCACAGCAAATATTTTAAGATTGCTCGTAGAAGTAACTTGTGAGAGTGCGATGTAGAGTTGTCCATGAGAGAACCAGATCAGGGAGATAGAGACATACATTTATGATAGTTTGGCCATGTGCCTTGGAAATGATCGCAACGATTTGTTTCTTCAAAATCCTTAAAAATATCTGCCAAACATACTTGGCTACACAAATTCAGGTTCCCCATAGAAAAAGAAAGAAGGATCATCCACATAGCGACTATTACTTTGATTATCACTTTAAACTTTATTAGTTTTTGGGCAAAAAATCACTTTGAGAAATGTATTATTAACCATCAACCAAAGTAATATATGTATTTTAGGAGGGCAATTAACTTCAAACTTCTTGAATAATGACACTCCTAATACTAAATATGTGCAAACCATTAGAAATGAGCTTCGAGATAGATTAATTTTTACCCACATTTAACTCCACTGATTTAGCAATTCTCACAATCTCATACAATCTCTATGGCAAACATAACTTTCATGGATAGAACCATGTGTAGAACCATTTTTCATTGTATGCCATGTATAGAACCGATCTGGGTTAGCAAATTTTGGAACTGATATAAGATGTGTTATAAACATAGTATGGATCAGAAAGCCTGACCTTGCAGGTGGGAACAAGATTTCATCACAGTGCTAGTTCCTCCTAGAGATACTCTGTCTACCGTTATAGACTCACCTTTAACCACACGTATTGTGAAGGAAGCTGCTGCTGCGGCTGGCCCCACATCGCCGGCGGAGGAGCGGGCGTGGGACCACCGGTAGTAATCTGCGGGGTGCACAGTAGTCTTGCGGCGGAGGGACTCTTCTGCTTGGCGGCGCTGGGACTCAGTAGCGTTGGGCCATGCTGCTCATTCATCGGCGGCTGCATCGCGTCTCGTCCCCGGTGAGGCGGTTGCGACCGTGAAATCTTAAAACCTAGGAGAGAGGAGACGAGGGAGGGTTTGGGGTTTCAACAACTCGATGCGTGGAGACTGGAGAGAAAGGTGACGACGGAAAGAGTGGAATGGGTTAAATCCCCTTCCATCTCAGCCGTGCATGTCAGATATAATGGATCAAATACTCTGGAGGAGAACGGACGACCGCCACCAATTTCTAATTAGAAGTAGTAAAGAAAGATATAGTATTTTGAGGCATAAATCAGCAAGAACATATTTATCCCCTGTTACCTTCATAGCAAACTAATATCTGATGGCCATCTCTTAGCATGCATCTGAACTAAATACCCTTTTTTCTTGAGGGGTGACAATGAAATTATGATCTTTAGAGTACAGAAAAGTCAAGTGAGTTTCTGTCAAGGAAGTAAACGTTTCTTTTATATTGGTTTGGGCCATTTGGATGAAGGGGAAAGTTGCTATTGTTTCAGTATCCACTATTCTTGGTGCATCTTTCAAACATGTCGCAATTAAGCTCAAATTCTGCCAAAAAGGGAACTCCTCTCAGTGTTCCACTCGGTGGAGCACTGGAGCTACTCTCTGACGAAATTTCTACTTGCAATTATGTGCACTTATCATTGAGTTTCGCCATTTCTGCCTGGAAGCTCTCACTGTCTGATACTAAGATGGTACTCGCGCAGATGCAAGGGAGAGCAATTTGAAGAATCTTGGAAGAAGCATGAAGTTGACCCAGACCTAACAATGTTGCTATCCTGTTTCAATCAACTTTGTTCCAAAAACAGTTCGCAAGGATGTTGAGTTTAACTGGTATTCTTGATGTAAATAATTGTTCAACTTAGATGAAATTAAGGCTGTAAAATCTTCACTGTTGTATCCTTTTTTTTAGATCTGTTGGTGTTGAAATTTGGATCTTGGGTTTGCCGGCATGTTCTGATGGCTTGGAAATTCGAACGGCGTTTGGCTATCTGAAGCTTGCGTCCAGACGAAGGCGTGGTGGAACTAGCTAGATACGCTAGCAAATTAAGATACCTATACATAAGCTAAAATTTGTGTTTTTGCTCATAGCTTGATACATGACGTACATGAGTACATAATAGCATACACTGAAGGAAGTACTGATGCAACTGACTGGTACTACAATATCGATGGAAATCATGGAAGCCTCAAAATTGCTTTTAGCAAGGTTCCATCATGATCTCTGTTTTATGTCTGCCCATTTTTCTCTGTGAGATTCAGTATCTGCGGCTGCAGGTACCTCCCATGGTAGATGAGCCTGGACATCACCTTGTACGCCGCCTGCGTCATGTGTATGCCGTCCCAGCTCACGTACGCCGACGGCTCAGCGCATGCCGCCGCCCCCTCGGCGCCGCACATCCTCCTCCAGTTGAAGTTGTACTTGCCGCCCGCGCCGCAGCACGCCTTGTGCGTGCTACTCGCGTCAAAACCTGGACGAGTATACGCACGTTCATGAGACGAAATCATAACAATCTTGGCATGAAACTTATCATTCATGTCACATTGGTGAAATCGTCTTGCGTGCGTTGCGTACCGAGCGACGAGGCGCCCTTGAGGAGGGTGAAGAACGAGTTGAAGTAGTCGGCGTAGGCGATGGACGCGTTGGGGTACGACGACCGCAGGTCGGCAATGGCTTGCTGGAGCCTCGAGTTGTGCTTGGCGGCGAAGAGGTTCAGCTCTTTCAGGCACCCCATGGAGTCGTAGTCCGACGGCTCCGACGAGCCCTTCATGGTCAGGTAACCCGGGATGCAGCCGATGGGGAAGTTGCCCGGGATAATTACTCTGTTTGCACCCATGTCAAGCACTTCCTGTGATAAGCAATAATGTTTATCAGGTTTTGTTTGTTACCATTGTCTGGTCTACTAATGTGAGTCTATTGTATGTAGGTTGTATGTGTTAAGATGTTTGATACCTCAGCGGCATCTACGATGGTCCGAACGACACCTGGGATTAGTTTCTCCACCTCGTTTACAGCCTTGTTCCCGAAGAAGGCGTAGTTGTAGTCGTTCCCTCCAATCTCCCCGATCAAAACCAGAGAAGATTGGAGCCTTTTGCGTATATCTACGTTCACAAATTCACATAAACGTTTACATGTAACTTCAAGATAATTTACTTGTTGAAGAACAGGGTGGTGCATTTGTGAACGTTTACATGCAAATCTTGAAGTTACATGTATACATAAGCAAGTGAGAAAGGTAAAGGGAAGAGGAATTGCCTTCATCGGTGGTGAAGCTGGACTTCATGAAGTCCTTGAACCACCTAAGCTGCAGTTTTAGGGAGTTCGCGCTGAAAGGCATGAAGAAGCCCCCGTTAAACTGATCGGCAGGGTCCATTGCGGTGGCTCCAGCGACGGCGAAGTTCACTCCGTGGTCGAAACTTTTGTTCTTCCCTAGGTAAGGGTTCAGGAACGGAAGACCCAGTTCCTGAGCTGCACGATACATCAAAAGTTCATGAAAGATCAATTAATACCACTCAGTACTTTAACAAGTTCAGAGATATAGCTCGCAGTTTACTCAAGCTAGATCAGGCCAAGAAAGTTCAGAACAGAAAGCTGGACTAGTAGTGATTGTACATACCCAGGAAGTCGATCATGAGGAGGCCATCAGAGCACCGTCCAGTCGGGTACCCAAACGTGATGCCGTACGGGAGGTGCTTGATGGTCTCAAACGCGCCGGGAGGCGCCTCCTTGATAAGATTCCCCGTGTCAGTAATGGAGTCACCAAGGCTATAGATCGCAGCTATGCTACCGCCACCTTGCCCATGACAGCAACAGAAGTGCAAAGAAAGGAGGGAGAAAGCAAAGAAAGCTGCAAAGGAAGCCATGCACGCTTGCACTTGCATGCAGAAATCAGTACTAAATGACCTGGAAAGAGATGTATATCGAGCGAATGATGAGGAGTTTCACGCTTGCCACGGCCTTTTATAGCGAGAAAGCTGGGCAATGAGGGGCACTGTGTCGCACTGCGAACCACACGTTCTAGAATAGCATGGATGGCACTGTCAGGATGGGTGGTGTTCTTCGTCTTCCAGACGCCTCGGTCGGCTGCGCGTGTGGAAGCTTTTTCTGGGGTGCTTTTGAGCGCCATGCTTTTGTCACCTTGTTAGTGAAAAGAATGCTTCATAAGATCTGATCAAGTCCGAGATTATGGGTGGCTCCTTTTGACGAAAGTCTTGGCCACAGGAAATTAACTTCATTGGCAGTATATCATTAGTCACCAGGTTTCTTAGAAACTAAAAGAAAAGGAGAGTAGACATATTTATTTTTAAGTCGTTTGCAGTTTTCACTATGTTGGACAGTGTGCATATCTAATCATCATAGTGCTAGAAATGCTAAGGGGATTGGGGTTCTTTTTATGTGTATGTGGAAGTGCAGGTGGTAAGTTGTAACTGATATACTAGCACTGTGGTTACTATGTATAACCGTCATGATTCAGAAAACACTGCTCCTGAATGTCCCCTTACAGATTCTTCAGGTGTAGTGCATTGCTGATATGGTATATATAAAGATCACGCTTCAGAGTGCACAAAAATGACGATGCACGCTCGAGCTAAGTGGAGGATCGGTGTGTTACTTTATTCAACTTTACGCTGATATGGCGGTGGATGATAGATTTGATCACTGTGCGGAATAAAGCATGTAGGTACTGGAGTCACTTAGAGTGAAGGAATATCTGCACTTCTTTGTTGGACATTGATGGGTACTTCTGCTTTGTTCGACCGCTTGGGAGGTGAATAATTGTCGTGGAAGTGAAGTTAGTGGCTCTGAGCGATTGGCTCACGAAATGTGATCAACATGTAAAGTAGATTGTGTGATTCGGGGAGGATTTCTTGTACGTGCGTGCTGTAAATAACAGCTTCCGTTACTGGAGGTTTCACAGGTGGGCGAGATGAAGAGAAAATGAACTGGGAGTTTTGAGAAAAGACACCGGTGAGAGGCATACATGTCAATTCACAAAATCACAAGCCTTCGAAGCTTCTGGTTGTCATTTTCCTTTGGCCTACATGGTTCAGAGCTAATCTGAATTCACAATGTACGTGCGCAGTGAGGCATATACACGCAGGTAATGATATCGAAATTAGTCGCGCAAACAAAGTTAAACCCATTCATTTTTAAAAAACAAAGGTAAACGCATTCCCTTTTTAAAAAACAAAGTTAAACCTAAGGGTGGAAACTGAAACTTGCTGAATTGTTGGGTTTGCTATAAGGCCCCCTTTAGGACAGCTATTGATTATGCAGATTTTGGATTATGAGAGAAATTACTTTTGATTGTGGGAGAATCGGACTGGACCGGCTGCGTAGAGGTGGAGGACCGAGCCAACGAAAATCAGCTGGCACCTAGATTCTGACTCTATATAGAGAGCACCTTCTGATTGTAGGAGAGGCTGTCTAGAATCCTCCCGTTCGATAAATAATCTGATTTTCTTTTAAACAGAAGTTCTCCCGAAGGGAGTGAGGCCTTAGATGGCAGGGGAATCGAGCGGTCGAGCCGTGACACAAACTTGCGGCCTAGGAGGTGAGCAACGAAGCCACCCCAATCTGCGTGAGACAAGCCCAGACACACGAAAAGTAGGCTCGGCAGACGTGGGTTTTCCGCACCGCTCAACAGTGGTGCCCACAGCATGCACAGCTAGGGTAGCAGGGTGGAGCGCGCGCGACACATACGAGTCAGGCTTCTGCGTTGGGTCCGCGCAGCTCAGGTCGGCACGACCGTCGACTTCTCCCGTGCATGCCGTTGGGGCAAAAACGGCAGAGCCGCTCGGGCGTCGCATACTAACCCTTGCGCGGTCACGTTGTTGCCTCCGCCACGAAAAACCACGCATTTCCAAACCAGCCTGTCGCTTCTCGCGAGCCCGCAACGCCATCGAACTAGGGGTTGAAAAAAAAACCAAAAATACTTCTAAACTATAAATAAAATGATATTAAATTTAAACTGTGTCAATTTCGAAAAAAACTCGATAAAATAACAACTTGGCTCGATATCCACCCCTACATGGAACACTATATAACAGAACATCTGCCATAAAGTTAAGAAGTCACTATCAAAATACCCTCCATTATATGGTAACAGATAAAAAAGGCCAATTGATCATTTGCCCTTTCTCAAATTTTTAATACTTTTTATTCCTAGGTTTTTAAACCCCACATTAAATGCCTGGAATGCCCCTGACTTCTTCATCTCTCTCCCCCCTTATCTTTCTTCTCCAAATCCAAATCCGGCCGACCACCTCATTGTCGTCTCGTCTCTTTGGCTCTGACCCCTCCTTCCTCCCCATCTCCTTCTCCTTTCTCCCCTCAATCCTCCACACCACCGACGCCTCCCTCCTCCATGTCTTTGCCACCCTCACATCTTCTTCCCACCATCTTCTTCTTACCCAACACCTACTACATCCGTCGTCACCAGAGGACTCTTCGTACCAACACTATGCCCGTGCACCCACTTCCCATGCTGGAGACCACTTGATTTCAATACCAATGAGGTCTTCCACTTCTGTGGCCGCCATCCCTGCCCTACTCGTCCCGTTCATTACAGTTGTCTTGGCCATCTCAAACCACCACAAATATGTTCATGGTGCTCATGAACACGCCATGTGCACACTGTTGTTGAAGTTCCACCGCCAAAGCAATGATGTTGTCCCTTTCTCCTCTTCTATGTCTCTCTCTGTTTCGATTCGAAGAAGGAAGAGGAGGAGAGAGAGGGGGGACGGCAACACCGACGATGGGTTCACCAACCGATGAGGGCGACGACAGCGATGGTGCAAGCAGTAGGAGGCGACAACATCAAGGAAGAAGAGGGAGGCAGCGACACAAATAGAGGGACTAAGGGAGGCTGGCCGATGAGGGGAAGAAAAGAAAATATATAGGAGAGGGAAGAGCCAATGGGCATTTTTTATCATTTATAGAGAAATGATTCAAAAATTGATTTAAAATGCAAAAGGTGGGTGGTGTGGGCACCGCCGACAGAGGGCTTGGGAGAGGGTGGTAGAGGTCAACAGGGATGACAAGATCAAGGAAATATTAGGAGGCAAGGGAGGGAGGAGGCGGTGAAGGATTCGACGACGGTACTGGAAGGGGAGGAGGAGGCACTGAAAGGCCTCGTCGGCGACGAGGCAGTTGGGCTATCAGTGGCGGTGGGGTGCGGTTAGGAGGCTGGCTTAATATAAAAGGTGAGGAGAACGTGGGGTTTGGAACTAGATCAAGGTCCAATCCAATGGTCAAAAAAGAATGAATTTATAAGATAAAATCAGTCTCAATTTTTTAAATGGTACACAGACATACCCTTTGATATGAGTGCAACTACACAATGGTATACCGTTGCAGCGGTATAGCAACAACTTTCATATAGTTTATGCAAGTTTCAAGAGAGCGTTCAAACAGTTAAATGTTTTAGTGGGTTTCATGCATTTTTAGAAGTTTGAAGAAGATTTCATGCTAAAATTTTCGACGAGTTTTACGTTTTGAATCTCAAGTTTCACCCGATGTGTTTGCAAGAAGTTTCAACCTAAAAGTTTTAAAAGTTCCAGCGAGTTTCAACACGTTTCATCAAGTTTCAACTAAAATTTTTGAGAAGTTTTATAGAAAAAACAACGCAAAACAGTGCAAAAAAATCCCGACATGCTCACCAGACGAGGGTCTTGAGATCTGACGGATCCTGCAGCTGGCGACGAGGAAGACGACATGATTCGGTGAACTGGCCTGTGGCCTCTCGAAGTATGATGTCCGCCATGCGAACCCACAACCTTTTGCCATCCGCTGCCACCACACATGTCCACTGCCGTCTCGCAGACGCATGGCTGCTCACTGCCCACAATCACTTGCGCCTGCTTTTGGCTCACTGCTGTTGCGTCGGCTCGCTTGGTTGCTACAGCTCTTTGTTTTCGTTGTGAGGTTGTGCGTGGGTATGCATATGGTTTGGTTGGATGAGGGAGGAAGGAGTTATAGGCATTACTCCACTTGTTGAATGGTTGTGATCGGACGGCTATTAAGCTATATCGTCGTATTGTTAGAAAGCAGTATAGTGTTTTCTAGCTTTTTGCTTTGATAATACCCATTAATTTTGGGGACAATGATCAATTTTCTGAAGTGAAACACCTTCGCCTCACACCGTGCCACAGGGCCGGCAAAAAAGTTTGTTAGGTTTGCATTAAAATTACTTCGAATAGAGTAGTTAATACATTTAAAATTGAAATGAGTTTATTTCAAATAAAAATGTTAATAGGGCTTGATTCAACAGTGGCTCCTTAACCGAAATTTAAATTAGATGACAAATAATAAAAAATAGTTCTCTATCCGAGCTATAATAGCTCGTTGAGCTCGGCAGCCAGACCGCATGGTAATGCCGGCATGGTGCATCTCGCCTCGCCTCCCCCACCCGCGCGGCTCCACGCTCCGCCACTTCCCACCGTGCTGCCGCTACCCCTCCTCCCGACCCCAGCGCTCACCTCGCTCCTCCTGGTCGCCGTCTCCTCCTCGCCCTCCCTCGCCCACCTCCGCCACCTCCACGCGCTCCTCGTCCGCCTGCCGCTCCCGGCGCCCTCACTCCCCTTCCTCCTCTCCCGCCTCCTCCGCCGCCTCGCCGCCCTCCCACCCCCGCACGCGCCGCTCCCTTACGCGCTCTCTGTCTTCTCCGCCCTCTCCCCCCCCGACCCCTTCCTCGCCGCCGCGCTCCTCCGCTTCGCGCTCCTCACGCGGCCGCCACTGCACGCCTTCCGCGTCTTCTCCCAGCTCCGCCGCGCGCACGGCGGCGAGCTCCCGTTCCTCCCGTTCGCTTTCTCCCCGCTCGCTAAGTCCGCCGCGGCCGCCCGCTCCCTCCCCGCTGCCGCGGCCGCCCACGCGGTCTCGATCATTGTCGGCGGGTTTGATAAGCACCGGTTTGTTGAGAACTCGCTGATCGGTGCTTATGTTGCCTGTGGTGACGTCAGTGCTGCACGTAAGGTGTTTGATGAAATGGTGGTGAAGGATGTCATTTCCTGGACAAGTATTGTGGTGGCGTATTCCAGGAGCGGGGATATGGGGTCCGCAGAGGAGGTGTTTGGGCAGTGCCCGGTGAAGGATATGGTGGCATGGACAGCGATGGTGACCGGGTATGCCCAGAATGCCATGCCAATGAAGGCGTTGGAGGTGTTTGATCGGATGGCAGCACTGGGCATGGTCATTGATGAGGTCTCATTGACCGGTGCAATCTCAGCTTGTGCTCAGCTTGGTGCAGTGAGGCGCGCTGCCTGGGTTCAGGACATTGCAGAGAGGAATGGTTTGGGGTGGAATGTGGTTGTTGGGTCTGGGTTGGTTGATATGTATGCCAAGTGCGGTCTTATTGATGAGGCAAGCAAGGTTTTTGATGGGATGCATGAAAAGAACGTGTACACATATAGCTCAATGATTGTTGGTCTTGCGTCGCATGGGAGGGCTAACGAAGCGATTGCTTTGTTCAAGGACATGGTTAGGAGGGCAGATGTAGAGCCAAACCATGTCACCTTTATTGGAGTATTGACAGCCTGTAGCCATGCAGGCATGGTGAAAGAAGGGCGCTACTACTTTGCACAGATGAAGGACAGATATGGGATATTGCCATCTGCAGATCACTATGCCTGTATGGTTGATTTGCTTGGTCGGGCTGGATTGGTGGATGAAGCCCTTGATCTTGTGAGGTCGATGACCGTGGAGCCTCATGGTGGTGTGTGGGGAGCACTGCTTGGGGCTTGCCGGATCCATGGGAAAACTGAAGTTGCTAAGGTTGCAGCTGAACATCTTTTTAAGCTCGAGCCGGAGGGCATAGGGAACTATGTGCTGTTATCAAATATACTTGCGTCGGCAGGAAAGTGGGATGAAGTGTCAAAGGTTAGGAAATTGATGAGAAACCGGAGGCTGAAAAAGGATCCTGCAGTTAGCTGGTTTGAAGGCAGAGATGGTTTGGTCCATCAGTTCTTTGCTGGTGATAATTCTCACCCAAGGACACATGAAATAAAGAAGGCATTATCGGATCTAGTGGCAAAATTAAAGCTTGCGGGTTATGTTCCAATCCTGAGTTCAATTGTTTATGATGTGAGTAATGAAGAGAAAGAAAGACTGTTAATGGGTCACAGTGAGAAGCTTGCTCTGTCATTTGGACTGCTCACACTTGGATCTAGATGCACGATTAGGATCGTAAAGAATCTAAGGATATGTGAGGACTGCCATTTGTTTATACGAATGGTGTCAAGAGTTGAGCCTGTTGAGATTATAGTCAGAGACAATATGAGATTCCATCATTTCAAAGATGGAGACTGCTCCTGTGGTGGATTCTGGTGATATCCGAATAGATTTTTTTTTATAGAAAAGAATGGCAGATTAGGATCTTGATTGATTAATCATACCTGGACTAAATTATTTATTTGACTTATTTCTTGAACATTAGGCATTCAATTCTGAATAGCATGACTAACTCATTTCAGAATGTTGCTTGTGGATTGAGAGCAGTTGATGGTACGTCGAATTTGCAATGAAGTGTTACATAATGCAGATCTAGTCACTAGTCAGCAATGTTTGGGTACTAAAGAACTTGGATGTTTGGTCGCAAAAAGTTCATATCATTTTGAAAAATGTTACTTAAAGAGCATGTATAATGCAGAGAAACAAGACAAATGCCAATAACAAAGCACCGATCATGATAGATTAGTCAGATCTCCTTTTAGGAAATTGGTGAATATAACTATTGCTATAGGACTGAAGTCAGGACATTTTTCTGATATTTCAAATTTGATACTTGTGCGGTAAAATTTGTTCTCTTTCAACTCTGAATTGTAGGGAGGACGAATAAGAACTGAATTGCCGCCAATGCTTTGCTAGAATTCCATTACATTAAGCTCCAAGCAAGTCCTGGTGCCTGAGAGGCCCTAGATTTTTGCATTCAGAGTACTTGTGATCGAGGCATAGTTCTTATTGAAATTCGAAGGCAGCATCTCAAGGACACAAGATTTGTTGTGAGATATCTTCGAAATGTTGTGTGCCATTGCTAGGAGGCTTCTGCTTCTTGGTATGGACTGATGTTTCTTTTCTTCATGCACCATCTGACTTACTGATCTAGAATACCTGTTTGTTGTCGTTTATACTGACCCGAAGGGTTTCTTTCCCTGCTGCCTGAGAAGAGCCAATGTGGTGCTTTTGTTGCATGTGAACTGGGGCCAATGCTCAGTTTGAGATCGAGATCACTCTCTACAGAAGCACTCCAGCTTTCACCTTCAACTGATTTACTGCTTTGTGGTCTTCCTTCATGGGTTCTTGAAGTTTCTTCATCGAAGAGGTTTAGGCATGATGATGGCTTGCTTTCTTGAAGAAACAAATGTTTAGGTACTTGTCGGGGAGCAGAATGTTGTGCATTACCAAGACAAGCAGATTGGCTGGTCTCTGATGTAGAGGGACTATTCTTGAGGTTTGGCCTGGGTCCCTTCACCATTTCTTGAGTTTCTTCTGTTCTAGATTGGAAGCTATTTTTCTCACCACTTAATTCAGCCATTAGTGATTTTTGTACATGATATAGCCGATGCAGTTCATGGACCTGATGCAACAGACAGCATAAGATGTAAAGGTTCTGTATTGCAGCAATGGCAAAATAATTGTAGAGCTGCGTAATAATTGCTTGACAAGTAATTTTCAGATGAGATTTATGCAGCATGAATTGTAGTATGCAGTGCATTATATTTTGAAGCTGGAACAGCCAGTTTTTTTCCTCATTAATGGCTGCAAACATGCCTTGCAAATTGAAAAGGTTCAAGACTTATCAGGTATTTGAACTTTGATTACTTAAGACAATTTTCCCACTTTTTATGCTATACAGATACCTAGCGAATCTTGTGTTTTATGAGATGAATAACAAAGGTTACTACTTGTTACCTGCTGTCTGAAGACCTCATCATGTTCCATGATTGCTCTCCGAACTGAGTCCTTACTGTCGTTTTTGGAATACTTGTCCATTGAGTCTACCAAGATGTGGTTTAAAAGCTTTCGCCCACTAGCTTTCAGCAATACTTTGGCTAGTTTCAGAGTAGAATCTTTACTTTTTAGCCCTCTAGTGATGGTTATTCTCTCTAACTCCAACAAGGCAGAGAGGATTCTATGAGTACCAAATAAATCAGTAGCCATTCCTGAAACAATCAGAGTGAAAGATCAGAGCCATATCATCTGCAAGGTAAGTTAATTTTCATATGAAGTTCAAGCTGCAACAA
Source organism: Otatea glauca (assembly GCA_036346275.1). NCBI lineage: Eukaryota > Viridiplantae > Streptophyta > Magnoliopsida > Poales > Poaceae > Otatea > Otatea glauca. Next base: position 62,255,597 of record CM070721.1, read on the forward strand.
GAGTCGACTGCACTACTTGTTAGGTAATTATTGTATGCTTGATTGCAGAGTATGAAGGAAAGCAAGCTATTGACGATGGATACTGAGTCAATACAGAATCAGAAGAATCAAACAAAGTGGAATTCACATGAATATGCACTCACCTGAAACCCTGCAACTCATGTTTCAGCTGCTTTTCGCGCATTTTCCCTCTCCTTTGGTCACAAGTCATGAACGCTGGCAACCTCCATATATTAGCAAGGGCACAGAATGGGATGAAGCTTGCACAAATCTCTCCTCAGCGTCCATTACTCATTTCACAGCTGTGAAGAGCTCTAACTATGGGAGAATTCTGGAAAAGACAGTTTGGAATTTAGATGTAGCGGCCAGGCTCTCTCCCTCCATGCTTATGAAGTAAACAACATCCTTTTGTAGAAAAAACAGAAGCCAACCAAAAGGGTAGAAAAGGTAGCAATGCTGCAAGGGTTGACAGGCTGTGTGAGGCTAAGCAGGATGCAAGGGCAGCAAGGTAAAAGTTCAGAATTTGAGATCGTTGGCAGGAGGTACTCTATTTGTTTAACAGGCTCAAGGAAGGATCTGGGAAGTGCAGCAGCCAATGAGAAGGCCAAATCTGGCTGGTTTAATGAAACAACAAGGCCAGCCTATAAACATATGAAGCAGATATTCCACGCAGGTCTTGCCGGGACTAAAGATATCAATCGATCTGTTGGACTTTCACTAGGCAACCTCCCTCTCTCTCTCTCTGAGATAGATAAACAAGGCCATGCATACCTTCACATGTTTGTTGTTCGTAGTAGAGATCTGAAGATACCATGGGCCCACGGCAATGAGTTAGCCTAGGCTGCCCTTCGTGTCGTCACAATCCCAGCTCTGGGATCTGCCCACAGCCTCAGAAAAGTAAACTGCAGTTTAAGCTTACATGTGAGTTGCAAGCTCCTCACTTTGTGTTTCTTCTTTAACCTGGACAGGTTGTTGCTGTACGGCTGCTCAGCATGTTCCATCCCCTGCCTTCCCAAGATTCTTGGACGGCCAGATCTCAAATTAAGCCTTTGTTAATCTGTCAATCGCGCCGACACAGTACTAAATTAACCTCTCTTGTTGATCTAAATCACATTTGATTTGACTTAACTCTAGCTAAGCTGTTCACCGATCAGTTCATGATTTGATCTGGAGTCCAGATTCTATAATAATCGAATTTGACATTTTTTGAGTTCCTGTGTGCCCAGTGCCCCTTCATCGATCCCTGCCTTAATCTAAGTCTCACCGTATGAACATTATCCAGAGCTAGCTGCAAGATTTTTGCGAAATGTGTTTTTCAGATAAGCACGTACATAGTACAGCAGCAGTACAACGTAGGATAAGATTATGCTGCCCATCACTTGACTCTTCAAGATTCGTATGCCAACAACTAAGATTTATTGCCGGGACAAATAATAGGCCATGCTACTTGCTAGCTACTCCAACTCCAACCTGCATTCTCTTCGCGGGTTTCCCTCTCCGTGAAAGAAGGGAGATTCTGAAATTCAGACTGTCACTGTTCCTGAAAAGGATTTGCACTTGGATATATGGCATTATTAAGCTCTTGACCCTACGTTTTGTTTATCTATCTATTTTATTTGATGCACCCTATCTTGTGTTTCGGCTTCGAATTGTATATCCAATGCTAACGGATGCACGTCGTTTTGGTCTTCTTGTCTGCAGTATGGAAGTTATGTTGCATTCTAATGTACTGTTGAATCATTTGTGCTGCATGATTCATATCCTTGCTCCTATTGAACCCTCAGCTATATTTGTAAGTTGGAGAATGTACATAATTTTGTCCAGCAACTGTGGTGTTGTGTTCTCGTTCATATGTTATGGGTGTGCGATATCACTACACCATGACCCAATTTCAAGAACAGCCTATCTGTTGGCAAAGGCCACATACAACGACAAACCATCCGTCAGTAAAAGTTCGCAACGTCATGGCCATCCACGTACCACTCAGGCAAACCAGTAGCATCACCTCATGTATTTCCGGATAACTTTTGAGAACAATCTGATGGTTCTTGTTGCACTCATAGCTCCAGATATTGGATAGTGCTTCCATTCAACAAAGGCCAGATATTGGATAGTGCTTCCTTTCAACAAAGGCCAGATATCGGATATACAACTTTTTCATAAAGGTAGAAACATATAAAGCTTTAATTTCCTTTCTGGTTCATTAACATTTACCCCCTACAAATCCACAATACGTGGCTCTTTTGCGTGTTCTCGAAAAAAATAAATCCAAACGCTCATGGAAATGACCATGTGCGACTGACTGATGCTACTGCTGCATCCTGAGAAAAAGGGAGAATCAAAACGTAGAGGGGATCCCAAATAAGGAGCAGGAGCAGCCCAATAATGCAGGCGACCATCACTCTGTAGTCTGTTCCAACGACCGACAGGCTACCTGCCGTTAATCCTTTTCATCGCTGTCTTCATCCACGCAAGAGCTGCAGCTAGCTAGCCAATGTGTGCATGGACATGCGCTTGGTGGCCAGTACAAACAACATCAAACTGGCTGGCTCTCACATGGACCACACTGTGGCAGGCAGTTCATTGTTCACATACATTTTTGGATACATTCAGAGTCTAGACACACATTGTTATTGACCTCTTGCCATGGGATACTTTGGTGCTGCATGCGTTGCACTGATGCTCCGCACATATATCTGCTCACTAGTATATATACCATTGGAGAGCATTTTTTGTGCACTTTCATTTCAATGGTTAAAGCGTTGTCTTTGAGCTCTTTTACGGCACACTAAATTCAACATGGATCGTCCATTCATTTCGATCCAATGCATCAGATTAGCTAGTATTTATTTATACTTTCTCTGGTATTACAATAGTAGAAATACCCTTAACAAATCAATAGTTAGATCTGATTTCTACTACCCACTATATAATATTGATATAATACATCGTAAATTTTCTCTTATCTTTAATCGTTGATTGCAAGCACTTGAAGCGTAGTGGTGAGCAATTTCTTTTGTGGGGGACGCTTGCTAGCTTTGACTGATCTGGGTGGTGTCCTCAGGCCAGTATCGGTTGGCCGATGTCTAATCGGTGAGCGCGTCAATGATTTGGCTGAGTCTGAGTTGGACTGGGTTCCATCTACCTGTGCTAGATGTATGTCCACGTTTCACATATGATTTGATTAATGCTTCTATGTATGGCACTCTCAGTACAAGCTATATAAATCTTGATGCAAACGAAGAGATAAGTAATTATTATCCGCTCTTGATTCATTCTTTAATATTTATGTAATTTTTAAATAATAATATATAGAAACACCTCCCACATGATTTTTATACTTATGTACAGGGAAAAAAAAGTTATTTTCTGAATCATATCTTCTATAGATTGATCTATAACACGCCATGTGTCCCTACCGAGTACCGACTGTAGTCTGTATGAGGCTCCGCTTGTCTTTACCAAGGGCAAGCATCCCCTTCTCTCTATGTTACATAACTAGAAAATCGAGCACGGCGTGACACGTGGCTACCGTCGCTCCCTACGCGAGCAAATTTGAGAAAATGTGTGATTGTCGCTTTCTACGTGAGCAAATCGAGAAAACAAGCGAAACGGTTGAAAGAATATAATATGAAATTTCGCTGGAACAGAAGGCCCGTGTCGGGAAAAACGGAAAACAAAAAGCGTCGGGAAAAACGGAAAATAGAAAAAAAAAACATATTTTTTTCGAGGACCTAAACAAAATTTTGTTTTTTTTTTTCAAAAAAAGGCTTAAACGTAATGCTAAAAAAACGAAAAAGGACCTAAATGAAATGTATTTTCTTTTTCGGGAAAAAGGATCTGAACGTATTTTTTCCCGAAAAAAGATCTAAACATAATTTTGATTCTATGGAAAAGGAACCGAGCGCAAGCCCTAAAAACGCATAAAGGACCTAAGCGTAATATATATTCTTTTTCGGGAAAAAGGACCTAATCGTATTTTTTTCCCGGAAAAGGACCCGAACGTAATTTTTTTTTCTGAAAAAGACCTAAACGTAAATATTTTTCCGGCTCGGCTCGCGACTCGAGCTGAGCCGTGAGCCGAGCCGACTCGAAGGGACACGTGGGATAGCTCCCCATTCAGGAAGTCTTCAGGTTTTAGTAGGAGGGATTATTAGGCCTACGCGTTATATAATATACTACCTCTATTATTTTTTACTGGATGTTTTTTATTTTACACTTCAAGATATAACTTTGACCATTACTTTTTATAATTTGACTTAAGATGTATTAATAAGACTACAATATTATGAAAATTTTAACATAAACCTAATTATATGATTTTTATACAGTCAATATAGATAGTTTCCTAGTCAGACCTTAGAACGTTTGACGGTACGGATTCTAAGATGTGGAGTAAAAAAATAACCGAGAAGTAGGAAGCATGTTTTATAATGTTACTTGTACTCCACAGAGTTCTTTACCTTTCTCTGAATCTTAAAATTGGCCCTACCCAAATCCCTCCCGCAACGGCCCATACTGCCGCACTCCCCGTCGGCCCGCCCAAAAATGCCCGCGCTTCTCGCTCGCACCACCGAGCCCGAGCGGCGCCGCCTCTTCTCTCGCGCCTCTCGTCGACAGCCCTGTTTGGAAACCAGCCTACGGCTCGAGCTCTTTTACAATGGATTAGAATCAAATATAAGCCGTCCATCCTTTAAATCTAATGGTTAAAATCAATTAAGATTTAGTTATATTACCACCTGTAGTATCGGTAATAAAATTGAAAAAGGGGTAAAAGGGTAAAAAAATCCGTCATACTATCTGTTCTTTACGGTAAAACACGTCCTGTGATCCCGATGAATGACGAATGAATGGATAAGAAGTCTTTGAAGATTACCAGGTATTCGGTGAATCCAAAATTGTAAACGAATTAGGAAAAATCTAAAATACACCTGATGAATGGATAGAAAAAGTCTAAAATACTCTTAAGAATAAATGGTTAGATTTAATTTCTACTATAACTATTTACTACCTACGTAATCCACCGTAAAATTTCTCTACGGCTCATCTCGCCCCACAAAACCTCACCTCCATCCAGGAAAGGAATCACGAACGGGTGATCCTGGCGCTGGACAGCACAACACCGGCGTCTTTTGCCTCGCGACGAAACGAACGAAGAGCCGGATTCAGATGAGGCTCCTCTCTCCTAATCTCCGGCGAGCGGCCGCGGCCACAAACGCTCCCCTCGCAGCGGTTCTCCGTAAGGTATTCCCATTTCCCTCACCTCTTCGACCATTCTTCCCCTCATGGTTCACTAACTTGCTCTGTTTCTGCGTAGAGTTCTTCTTGCTCCCTTATCCATGGCCGGCTCAGCTTCAACCACACGTCGCTGCAGACACCATACCATGCAAACAGAACAGGTACCAGTACCACACCTTCGGTTCCGAAGATTAGAGGTATAGCTAAAGCATGCAAGAAAATAGAAAAGAAGAAAGAATACTTAAAGAACTTGCAGAATTAAGCTTGTATATGTGATTTGTGCGTGCAGGGTGGGCGGTGCGCGTGCTCCCCCTGACTGAGGAGAACGTGGAGACGGTGCTGGACGAGGTGCGGCCTAGCCTCATGGCGGACGGCGGCAACGTGGCCCTGCACGAGATCGACGGCCTCGTCGTCGTGCTCAAGCTCCAGGGGGCATGTGGCTCCTGCCCAAGCTCCACCATGACGCTCAAGATGGGCATCGAGACACGCCTCCGCGACAAGATCCCCGAGATCCTCGCCGTCGAGCAGATCCTCGACACCGAGACCGGGCTCGAGCTCAACCTCGAGAGCGTCGAGAAGGTCAGTCACATATTACCATGTTTTTTGCTTACTGATCAATGTTCAGTATGCACACCACTCTAAGCCATTTCCTGAGCCTGCAAATTTGTTCAGTTCACTCAATTAAAGCTGCACTATGTGCATGAACATTTTGTAAATCTGAAGTTCCTTTGATGTTGTAGGTACTAGATGAGATCAGACCATACCTTGCTGGCACCGGAGGTGGAAGCCTTGGGCTTGTTCAGATCGACGGCTTTGTTGTCAAAATTCGAATCAGTGGACCTGCAGCAGGTGTAATGACAGTACGTGTAGCAGTGACACAAAAATTGAGGGAGAAGATACCATCAATCTTGGCTGTTCAATTGACAGAGTAGAATCTGGTCCATTAGGAGCTGCCACAATGAGAAATTTTATGGTGCGTTATATTGATAGTATAAAATGAGCAGTAGAAATTAAATCTAGCTATTGATTTGTTAAAAGTATTTCTACTAATATATTAACGGAGAGAATATAAATAAATACTAGCTAAAAAAATAAATGTTCCATGTTGAATTTAGTGTATTGTAGAAGAGCTCGCCACAATTACTTCAGCCGGAGTTGCTGTCCGCATTGGAAATGTTCTCAGTTACTCGATGCATTCGCGAGTGATATAATCTTAGGTTCGGGAGGCAACCATTGTAGATTCCAGCCGAGAAGACTAGGAAAAGAGAAGGATAAAGAATGTCATGTATCTCAGGAGCTGGATCACTTTCCTGATGAACAAATCAGAATTTCTATCATTGTATCAATCAGGAGAACACAAAATTTGGCTTTCTAATGCCTTCTGACTGTTTTCAGTCTCATAGTTCTGATTTTTTTTTTGGAATTTTGGCCAGGAGCTCTAGCATTTACTATAGAAGAAGAAACAACAGGCGAGCTACATACGCACGCGCACACACGCACTCATGCGTAACCACGCACGCACTCGCCCTCACGCCCGCTCATGTTGAGCAGCGCTCGAACACAAGCGGGCTAAGCGCTCGGCCAATCGAGCTAAGGCTCGACCGCCTCATAGTTCTGAATCACAACACTTAATGAATTATAATTGTTATGCACAAGAATTCTGCGATTTGGACAAAACAAAACTCCCAACACAAGCCTGAAAGATAACATTCAATAAAACTTCCAACTGTTGTTATTTCGGTGAATAATCATGTCATTTTACGGTGAATCGCATCAATACATTTTAGAGAGGTGCTTCCATGCTTTTTTTTTTTACAGTTGCATAAATATTAAAACATGAATGAAGGGTAAATAGTTATTACTTATCCTTTCGCTTGTTTTAAGATTTGTGCAACTTATATTGAGAGGGAAAGTATTGAAGCACCGCTCTACATTTTATCAGTTTCTGACTTTCAGTGCCTTTCCTTGCAAAGCTTTCCCGCAAAACTGAAAGCATCAGCCCCTTCAGTGGAACCCTTCACAACAAAAATTCCTTAACTGAGTCTCAAACCCTTATCATATTTGAAGGTCATCCATCTCTGTTTCTCTCATTTCGACAGCTCCAAGCTACCTCTTCATTACCTCCTTTTCCCAGTAGGGAAAATTTAGTCATTGCAACACTTCACCATTGACATCACATGCCATCAAACTACTGTGATCGTCTCGTTGAACCATGGAGGCTCGCCCATGCTACTATCTTTGAGCTAGCTCGACGCGGCCACTGTCCACTACAAGGTCACCGCTCTGACCCTCGAGTCCATTGGCCCATGGCCGACCGAAGTGAGCATGGTTCTGTTTTGCTTGGTGATAATTACTAAATGATCAATGAGTTGACAGATTTACCAAAATTTGCCGACCAATTTCATCTTTACCGACAGTGTAGAAGTCCTCCTCTATTGTAGTGTCCAATGACAGCTGCTAAAAATCATCGGCAATAATCTATTTAGCGATTTATCAAATCCAACAATAATTGCTAATGGAAAAAAGTGCAAATGGTGTGCTTAGTTACATTTTCTCATTTATACCTCACAGTAACAAAATATATACATGCAAGTTCCTCTCACGACACAATACTACTCATGCAATTTATTTTTCTTGAAATCAACTAGAGCCTGAAACTCGCAACAGACTTGCTGATATCTTAAATCTCCTCATATGACGAACCATCGATATTTGACATCGAGTTGGTCGGTCTAAAGCCCTACCATGCGTCGCTTGACAATCTGTTTCAATTATCACCTGAGATAGGAATGATGCCAATATGATCATTAGACCTTTTCTTTTGTAACAAGTAGAAACACCGGACACTGTTCTTGAGAACTCATATGACAATATGTAAGATTTATGAATTTTTAAGTAGCATAGGTGTAGGATGAGAGGAAGAACACTATGCAGAAATGTCCCAATTGTAACTATTTGCTATTATTCTCATCTTACTTGGCAAGAACAAAATTATACATACAGGTTCCTCACACATCACTGCATTGCTCGTCTAGTATTCCGTTCCTTGAATTTGACAAGAACAAAAAATAGTCTCGCTACATTACACGGGGCAGGATGAGATTACATCGATCCTAGCAGTATGAATCAGTAGTCGTCGTAATCCTCGCTGTCCCTGTTGAGAAACCGTCTGATAGCACCGACGACAGCTCCCAACACCAAGAACAGGACGAGCGTGTCGAAGCCGCCGCCGACCCCGACGGCGACGCTCGGGCCGGGGGTGAAGAAGGTGAACGGCGACCAGCCCCAGCCGCCGTAGCCGTAGCCGTACCCGCCCACCAGAGGCGGCGCCACCGGCGGGTTTATGTAGATGTTCGTCCTGCGCGCGTGCATCACGAAATGATCATAATTGCATCAGCGAACGCGTCACGCCACAACCGATTTGGCACAGTGTCTGTTAGATTTTAGAAATGGACGGATCTTCATCGTACTATGATGGGCTCATGGATGCAAATGAAAAGACCGGAGAGATCGAAATCGCTCAAGAGCGACGATTAACAGTGGACAAAAAGTTCTCAACAACACGAGCATTCGGATTCCAAATCTCGTACTCCGAGCTAAGAAAGCATCATCTAGTCAAAACTGAACACAGCATGCATCTATCAGGTATCGCTAATTCTCTCTGCATGAAAGTAATTACCTTGAGTTGTTTATCCGGGGACCGGATGACCGTGGCGCGGACCGGAACGCCTGCCCGCCGACTCTGCCGCCGGACTTGGCCGCCATAGCGTCGTCGACGGACCCGAGCGCGAGCACGCCGGCTGTCAGCGCAACCATCGCCAACCTCCCAAGCGTCACCTCAAGATTGCCCCGCGACGGAAGCGTGCCCTTCTCATTGGAGGCCTTGCACGAGAGCCTCGACGGCCTTGTTTTCGTGAGCTGTGGGACTGTGACCGTGCACAGAGGCCGTCCTGTAAGGAAGCACCGGACAGATGTGGGTGCTAAAGCCATGGCCATTCTTCCTAGCTAGCTTGCTCGCTCGCTCGCTCGCTCTACCTTCTTCTTTCCCTAAGCTTATTGGAATATTGGATTGCTGCAGTTCCGTAGTAGGAAGTAGGAGATGGCCGGTTAGTAGAAGAAGGCTAATCTTGTGATGAGAAAGCGGCCACTTGGGCAAAGGTGAGTGGCCTGCTGAATCGTTCTAGACGGGAGAGAGAGAGAGATCTTTTGAGTGTTCGTTTGTTCGGTAGCTCAACTTGTTCTGAACGCGATGGCTTGGCAGTTGGCACGGCTTCCTCCGGCACCTTTTATTTTGTTTGTTTAGCTGTTTTTTTCCCGTCAGTCCATGAAAAATCTTAAGATTTGATTGGTCGTGTAGAAGGATCTGAAACCTCCAGAACTTTCGATCGCAGTAGAATTCCAATTGAGTCTTTCGATTCATTGTGTTTGCCCCATTTTTCGGACGAAAGAAAGACGCTTGCTACGTGCTTGCAACCTGGATGGCTGGATGGATGTTTTGCCATGCAGTGCAGATGACACGCTTGTGATGATGACTGAAGAGCATGGTTAACAAAATCGGACGAAATTCAAAAAATCGAAAATTAGAATTATCAAGCTGAAAATCAGTCGAAAATTGTAGAGTTTCAAAATCAAATTTTATTTTATTTTTTTTCAAAAATCGACCGTTTTCATAGAAAATCGGTCGATTTGCATGGAATCGACGGACTAGTTGAACTTTTTTGATCGATTTTCACCGATTTTTGTCCGGTTTACATCGGACAAAATTTTCCAGTTTTTTGATTTTTTTTTTAAAATTAGATCAATTTACCGAGTGATTTTAGAAATCGAACCGCGCCGATACGGTCAAAAATTGGTTTGTTTTTCGTCGATTTTATGATCCCTGCTGAAGAGTTACAGTGTGAATTCTGGAGACTACAACAATGCCTTTCGTGCACGAGATCATTTACTCGTTTAGGAGCCCTGCACTGTATGTCAAATCTGATAGGAAGCCAGCACCTAGATGGCCCTGTAGATTTTTTTTTAAAAAAAATCTAGTCTTCCTACAAATAAAATTGTAAAAAATAGCTTCATTTTCTGATCTTAAAAACATCAGCTAGTGACACGTGTCATCTATCACGCATATGTATCGCGACAGGTGGCCAGACCTGCAAGAGTAGCTGGTGGGCCTACTATGGCAGGCTTTCTGCGGCCCACCCCCAACTCGGTAGAGAGGTGCCGAGCACCATGAGCGTGGTAGTAGGACATGTCGAGGTAGAATGGCTCATCAACCGGAGGAAACAGTACCATTGTTGCACTGACGTTGCTACTGTCACGATCAGTCGGTTGCTGCGGGGTTGGCTAGCTTTTGTAGTCTACGGATCTGCCGCTCCTTCCGCGATTTAGACGAGGCTATTTTTACCAATTTATTCGTACGGAAACAGGTTTGCAAAAAGATGTGTCCGGACTCCGGAGACTCAAAGAAAAGCTAAGAACTGTGATAGGAGTCCATGTGAATTGTGACATACATGCGCGTGATAATCTTTTCGGGCCACCGTTACATTTCGCTTCGAGGAGGCCGACCTCAACTAGCCAGTAATGGCCACTCACCACCAATCTGATATGGGCCATGTCATACGACACCGCCCAAACATTGCACCCAAATGGCTGCCACGCGGCCCACCACAGCGGAACTGATGAAATTGCCGGTGTTCAGAAAGCAAAAGATCGAGACCAAAACAAGAGAAATTGTTCCAGATTAACACACAACAACTATTTGCAAAACATCGATTCTTCAAACAAGTTACTGTTACAAACCTGTGTGTATTACTACACTACAGCTTATTCGAATCAGCAACAAACCACGAACCGAATCGACGTAGACGTGTTCACGAAGTCCAAAAGGAGATCAAAGCCAGCAGCAGAGCATGCATGCACCCCCCAACAGACACGCCAACCCGGCTACCTGAGGTGGACCGCGTGACGGCACGTACAAAACCGCCCGCGCGCAGCCAAATCAGGTCAGTTCGGGAACCTGCAGTCGCGGCGTATCTCGCCGCTGGCCGCCGTCCTGACCCCGACCCTGCCGAGCTTGGTGATGGCCGTCACGAAATCGGCGAAGAAGGCGCCCTGGTTGGCGGCGTAGAGGGCGACCGTGCCGCGCGAGCGCGGGTCCGCGTGCAGCGCCTGGTCGGAGCCCAGGAGGCCCCTCCCGCCGCGCAGGTTCTGGTAGTAGGCGTTGTCGAACCGCAGCGGCGTCGCGCCGTCCAGGAACGCGAACCCGGCCGGGTTGGCGCCGCAGGTGCCGCGCAGCTGCGCCGCGAACCCGGGGTCCATGGCCGGGTCCGTCCCGACCCTGTACTGGAAGAAGCTGCACGTAGCCGCGCCGATCGTGTGACCCCCTGAGCAAGACACACACACACACACACAAGACAAGACAAGTAAACCCCTCACAAGATGCTCGAACGCTACGGCTGTTAGTAATGGTGAGCCATGTGGTGCAAATGTACAATGCCAACGCCGGTTTCGCGAGTCAAAACTACGTTCCGTTTGCGTGTTCTAGCAGCTGATCGAGCGCGTGTGCGCATGCACGTACCTGAGAGTGCGACCATGTCGGTCTGGGAGAGGCCTAGGCTCGAGAAGAACCGGTTGAGCTTGTCGAGGCTGAACGTGCCATGCGGTACCACGACGCTGTTCCGAGTGGACACTCTGCCGTCGTACCTGCCCAGCTCCACCTGGTAGTTTGGCCCTCCGCTCTGCAGCCATTCAACCACGCGTAGCATCAATGATCCGACGCTACAAAACTGGCATAAAGACGATGCATTGGTGCAGGATTTGGTAAGGGAGATTGGTACCAGGAAGACGGAATCCCTCGCGGCGAGGGCCAAGATGTCAGCGCAGGACACCTTGTTCCGGCACTGCGGGTCGCTGTCCACCGCGGCCTTGGCGTTCATCACGGTGAGGAACCCCTCCGGCTTCATCGTCTGGTCGTCGGGGCTCCGCCACTCGTCGTCGCCGTTCGGGTTTATGATCATGATCGACGCGTCGCAGCCCTGCCCGCCCAACAATTGTACGCACAGCAGCAACGATTCACCCACAAATCATCAGGTCCACAGGACGATCGCTAGTTGATAGATCATAAACGTACGGTGAATGAGCTTACCCTGACGGCGCAGTCGTGGAAGAAGAGCCTGAGAGTCGCCGGTGCCGAGATCGGCGACTGAGCCATGGACTGCTGGACGGCGCCTCGGACAATGTTCTCAAGGTTCGGGCAGATGTAGGCGTAGAAGTTTGGCCTGAGCTTGGCGATCGCCATTGGTGAGAGCACAAACTGTGCGAGGAGAAAGGCCAAGAACTGGGTGTTCCTCATACTGCCGCACTTAAGGCCACTGCTTCTTTACAATTTGCTCTTAAAATAGCTAAAGCTGTAAAATTGTTTGAGCTCGAGGTGGTTTGCAAGCGATGAGAGCGTGCGTTTATATAGAAGAATGGTGGCGTGTGGCCTCCTCGCTCTGAGCCATTAATTTACCTTTGTTGTGCTTACACAGAGAGAATACCACTATGGAAATGCTTATTGTTTAACTAGGGTTCAATTGGTCAAATGCAGATGGAAAAGGTCAAGTCTGAATGTCTGATGAACTGCCATGTAGCGGTACGATGATACCTGTTCGGAACACCCCAATGGAACAAACATCAACAATGAATTTTTGTTTGCCAGATCTGTCGATCTGAAGACTAGTCAATTCGTTCGCAATAACAGGTTTCGTTCTCTTTTTTTTTCAAGAAAACCCAAAAGACTAGTGTATCATTCCATTAAGAAAGAACCAACGCCAGGGATACAGCCAATAATCACTTGCTTTCGTTCAAAAAGGAAAGAAAACATGGTAAATTTATTTCTTGGTTGATTAGCAGCAAATTTACCTGTTTCCGTGTTTCGTAACGTGCGCCTCCATGATTTGTTTTGCTGACGAGAAGCCCTGTGAGTGTGCAATATTGCATACTATGGGCAGGCTTGACCTGGTACATACTGCTGCGCAAGTCTCAACATGACATTCCAACTGACAAACAATAAAACAATGACAAACTCTGAGCATTCCTTTTTCCTGCAGCGCGTTCATCTCTGCAGTATTAGTTTATACTAGTTAAGTGCCGGTGCGTTGCTACGAAAATTCTCAAACACAACCTTATTAAGAAAAGTTTTTCAAAGCATCAGCCAAGTTGGTTGATGAGAAATATATATATGAAGCGAACTTATTAGCTACTTAAGAGTGCTTCAAATTATCAGTTAATCATTCATGCTAGTGTAATTTTAAAAAGCCTCAACATGATAGTACAACAACAACATTAAAGAATTTGGTCTTTTTTCTTTTTTCTTTCTCCTCCTCTTTTGTTTCGAGTGCAGTCTTCTGCACCTTATAACTTTAAACTTTGTTTTCTATCCTCATAATTTAATCACAGCTTTGGCTGTCTTAAAAAAAACAGAGAAGGAGCCATGGCCATGGCCTCATTCCGTATCGTTTCTTACACCTCCTTGAATCTTTTGTATCGCTTTCTTTCTCTCTTTCTCCTGTGTGTGTATGAGCCTTTCTCTCCTCTATGTCTTCCTGCATCTCTTCGTATGTCCTCTATGATGGAGATGAAGGTGGCCTTTTATAGGTGGAGGAGAGGACAGTCAGGCGTGTGAGTGCTCAGCCTCTATGATACGGTGCCTTATGATCTCCGGGATTGGCACGTGATTTGATTTTGCAATTCTTGCCTTTTATTCTCTGCATTTCCATCCGAATGAGATACAATGAAATAGGATTATCATGTTATGGGATATGGTGAGTATATCATTCCATCCAAGTGGGATACGATGAGAAAACTCTTTCATTTATAAGAGATATGAATAAAATCTTTCCATTTTAAGGAGATGCGATCAGTAATATTTTCATAAAATAGAGGGAATCCGGATCGGTTGGGGGTGGGTTGAGCGAACAGAAGGAGAGGGGGGTGGGGCGGGCTGAGCGAATAGAAGGAAAGAGAGGGTATGGGCGATCATCGGCTTAAGTGTCGCGACGAGAGCCGATGATTGATTTATCAGAGCATGGTGCACAGATTGATTTATCATAGCCGATAATTCAGCTTGGGCGGACAGGTATTGACTTACCGGACCGTCGGTGACACCTGCATTGCTGAGTGGATTTAGCGTTGGCAAAGCGGTCCTCTGCGTGTTGCCGCACCGGGTTTTTTGGTAACAACCCAGCATCATCTCCTCCAAAACAACTTTTCGATCTTCAATTTCCTTGCGCTGTTCTGTCGTTAAATCGTCCACATAGCCTCTGTGTTGAGATCGGACGGTGGGATAGACTTTCCGGATGAAGACATTGTACGGTTTCATCGGGCGTGCCAGGAGTGTGTTGGCGTCAAAAACTTGACGTAGGGTTTCGACAACAAAGACACCGCATTTAACACCGTTCGAGCGTGCGGTCGATTTGACTCAGAATCGACAAGGTAAAAATATGAAATTCACTCAAAGCCGATCGTGAAGATCAATCGGCTTAGACTCAATCAGCTCGAAGCCGATTCAATCAATAAAAAGGGGTAAGTCCAATTAGCCGATTAAAGCTAATTAGAGGATAGAGGTAGATCGATTCTGAAGAAGGCGATACGCAACAAAATCAGAACAAATCAAACCTGAGCGTAATTGATTGAGATCAACAATCGGTGATGCGCGACTTTATTGATCAAGATCGAATTACAAGAAGGCTAAATTACAAGAACTACTCCTAGTCGACAGAAAAAAGTACGAAAGTAAAGGCTGGTTGATTGATTGTGTTGTTGATGCCCCTCGCTGTGTATCCTCGTCCTCTTTTATAACCACCGGCCGATCGAGTCCGTTTACCACACGTTTAGAGAATATAACCCGTATCAACCTTGGTTTCCTTAATATCCGATTTAGTTTCCAACCGTTTTGAGTCTGATTCCGTAACCTCCACGGACTTCCAAACCGGACGAAACCTGCCAACTCTCTTAAAATATGTCCCCGCGCCTGCAAGATTGATTATTCGTGAAATCGTGAACGGCAGTTCCAACCTACGCAAGCATGGCCATACACGAAGTGAAGTTTTTCTAATGGGCAAAAATCCGTACACACTGTGGTGTAATTCCCCTTCAAGGCATCTAGCTTTTAATTATCATCTGCATATATGCATGTGCGGCAGTGTCTCGATGAAGGAATTCAGTTTCTCTCCTGTTTCCAGGAAGAAACCGACGCTTGCTTCAGCTGTGACAAATTGACAAGATAATCAAGGGTTTACTGAAAAAAGAAGGCAGTACTCCATTAAACTATGAACCATCGTGTACTAGTATGATGCATTGGTGATATATATACATCATATAGTCAATTTCGAATGCTTGCAGATGCAGATGATATGATACATGGGAAAATCTAAAGGTCGATCGCGCCAAAATTTAGTGTTGCTATTTGCTAACGGGAACAGTGCCATGATTAGCTAATACTAATTGATTGGCTACTGCTCGATGCATACATATACAGATAAACTTGTATTGGGCACTAAGTAGTACGACTAAGAAACATATGTTCTAGTCAAAGTTCAAACACACCTATCAGTACGTACGTGATTCTGAATCTGACTTTTGAAGGAAACGGCTCGTAAGCGTGTAACAGTAGCTGTAGAATGGATTTCTTGGTTCAGTACGTACCTCCGGCGACTACAGCTATAGCCAAGTTAAAATAAATTGTGATTTCGTCACCGACGTCATCTGCAACACAGATCACTCTGACCAATTAGCAAATATACTACTAGCACTTGCTTAAGTTAAATTGACAGTTCAAGACGAGGAATCCGAACGTACGCCACGTACCCTGGACTATATAAGCGCATGCAATCTAGCTCGAATCTCCACCACTTTGAAACCACCTCGATCGAACTAAGCCACTAGCTAGCTAGCTAGCCACACTTTTGGAAGAGCACGCAACAGTCTTCACTAAGCAAGCAGGAAGCAATGGAGAACCTTGGATTGGCGTTCCTCGTCGCTGTCGCGTCTGTCGGGCTCCTCTCGCCGTTCGCCGCCGCGCAGCTGAGGACGGACTACTACGCCAGCATCTGCCCCAACCTTGAGACTATTGTCCGGAGCTCTGTCAGGCAGTCCATGGCCCAGTCCCCGATCTCCGCGCCCGCAGCGCTGAGGCTCTTCTTCCACGACTGCGCTGTCAGGGTACGTATACATATCATCATCTAGTGATCAGATCGTCCTAAACGTGTGGGCCGGATGATCAGTAACCGGCATAATGAACACTTAAATTGTGCTGTGCAGGGCTGTGATGCATCAATCATGACCGTGAACTCGAACGGCGACGACGAGTGGCGGAACTCCGACAACCAGTCGCTGAAACGAGAGGGGTTTCAGACGATACTGAACGCCAAGACTGCGGTGGACAGCGACCCGCAGTGCCGGTTCAAGGTGTCCTGCGCAGACATACTGGCCCTCGCCGCAAGAGAATCTGTCTCGCAGGTAACTGGCTAAAAACTCACCGATTTGCCCATGTAACGCCCATGCATGATGGCTACAATTTTGAGCGTCAGATGACGTTACATGCATTCAACTCTGCACATATGGATATGGTTGCAGAGCGGAGGGCCGAACTACCAGGTAGAGCTGGGCAGGTACGACGGGAGGGTCTCGACGAGGGACAGCGTCGTGCTGCCGCATGCAAACTTCAACCTCGACCAGCTCAACGTATCCTTCTCGGGCTTAGGCCTCTCCCAGACTGACATGATCGCGCTATCAGGTGATCGATGAAGTTGCCGATTTCCATAATCTCGCTTCGCTTGCACTCTGCATACTTTGCGTACGTTGCTTGGCCTTTGAATTTGCATGATCACTTGCGCGTCAATTCAGGCGGGCACACCATGGGCGCGGCAGACTGCAGCTTCTTCCAGTACAGGATCGGCACCGACCAGACCATGGACCCGGCCTTCGCCGCGCAGCTGCGCAGCACCTGCAGCTCCAACCCGAACGGCTTCGCGTTCCTGGACGGCGTGACGCCGGCGGGCTTCGACAACGCCTTTTACACGAACCTGCAGGGCGGCAGGGGCCTCCTGGGCTCCGACCAGGTGCTGTACACCGACCAGAGGTCGCGCGGCACAGTCGGCCGCTACGCCAACAACCAGGGCGCGTTCTTCAACGACTTCATCGCCGCGATGACGAAGCTCGGGAGGGTCGGGGTCAAGACGGCGGCCAACGGCGAGATACGCCGCGACTGCCGGTTCCCGAATTAGGCAACCTCGCCGGTTGATACCATGTACTATTACTGGTCCACGATGACTGTGACTATAATAAGAACATGTACAATGGTAAATGTGAGTTGTCTGTAAACTAATATTACTTAGGGTGAAGTGTAAAAGAGAGAAGAAAGAGACAGAAAAGTGTTGTCTACTATTTAATACAGATGGTATTATAGACGGCTTTAAACTATTTGTACTATTATTATATAGACAATCTATTAATTGTATGAGAGGTCGTTATATACAGACAACTATATAGACAATTCATTATATGAGTTTGTCTTTAAATCTGTTTATAGATGATATAGAAGTATATTACATACAGTTACTGTCTATACCACTGTACATGCCCTAAGCTGTTCATGGGGCCGATGTCTATAACTGACCGTGAGATGTGTTGCTCTACGGTTGTTTTGTTTGGATCCGAGTACATGTCTTACACGTTATATTTCCTGGTTAAGGATTAATTCAGCTTTGATTTCCTAGCTAATTTGCAACATCCAGTTATAAATTTGATTCAACCGTACCATGTGTCACTTTGTGGTTAACTTCATCCACGGGAGGTGCTGCTCTAGTACAGGTCGATGCGATACGGATGTCCGGGCTTGACAGGTTTGACAACTCCCTGTGCTCGATCTTGTGCATCCTAGATTGAATTGCAGATCGATGTCTTGTGTGATCGATCTCCACTAAGTCAAGACTCCAACGTAAAGCGTGTTGCCGCCCTATTGGCACGGCAAAAGCAATCGATCCTAACTGCATCAACATCAAAAGCACGATATATATATATGCGTATGCGTGCATCAAATGCTCCGTCTACATCTGCACTAACTCTAATCTTCGAAAGACCACTATCATTAGTGCATAATGCATTATGCACATGAGCTCCACTGCCCTGCTCTCTCCAAATTGACAGAGTGGGAAGTATTCGCTCGTTCCAGTTGCCACTTGCCACTGCACCAAGCGAAGCATGCATCAAACCGTATGGATATACCTACAATCAAACTTTACTGATATCTTTTCCTATTTTTAGATTAAATACATGAACATAGTATGTATATATTATTTGTCTAAAAAACTTTTATAAAAGTATAATTTTATTAGTGTTATAAATTGATTATAATAGATATTACTGATCAAAGTTGTGCCTTGGAGAATATATCAATATCCAAAATGACATTCTTTTGTGGCCGAAGGGAGTATAGGTTATAGTTATGAGGGATTGCAACTTTGAATTGTGATCCATGACAGGATAAAAATTGATTAACACATATACGTACATATACAACTATCTATATTGCTCGAGTTAAAAGGGAGAGAAAGAGGAGGGAGTCTAGGTTCTTTAGCGGTTTTTTTGGCACTACGTTTAGGTCATTTTTTGGGAAAACAAAACCTTACGTCGCGTCTTTCCTTAATTTACTCGCGTAGGAAGCGGCAGGTGCGCGCATGTTGTCTCGATTTTTTCGCGTGGCGAGCGCTGATCGCGGCGTGGCACGCCGCGGTCACTTACCTAGTATAATATAATTGCAACAGCATCCTTGTACGCAACGATCGGTATATATTGACAAGTCACAGGCTTAATTAGTTACACTCTAAGAAGAAAGAACAAGACAGTCGCATTTGCTATCCAAGGCATGAACTAGATACGAGACATCCACCATTTATCTTACCTTTGATCTGTTAGTTGAATATATTGGTCTGGGCAAGGTGCAGCGGACTCAAATTGACCCGGACATTGAAGATGAGATTCAAATCAACTTGGACATTGAGGACAATAGATGGAGCGCATACTCAACACCCTCAGCCTATCGAGCACAGTTTCTAGGACTAGTCCAAACTCCCTACCAAACTATCATTTGGAAAGTTTGGGCACCCTCGCGCTGCAAGTTTTTTTGCTTGGTTGATGCTGCAGGACAGAGTATGGACAACTCAGAGGTTGCAACTTCGAGGATGGACAAATCAGTACTTTTGACGAATGTGCAACAGAAACCTTAAAACCATAACACACCTCTTTATCGACTGCCCAGCAATCCAACAAACGTGGACTGAAATAGCTCAATGGCTCCACCTACCGATGTTTGATCCAACAAACTGGGAGATGACAATGACAATTGAGGATTGGTGGCTCAAACGGGTGCACTCCCCACCAAATTAACTTCACAAAGGCCACAAGCACACTGATCGTTCTTGTTTTCTGCCAATAGTGGAAAGAGAGGAACAGATGCACTGTGTAATCCTAGCTCTCATCAAGGACAAGGCCAAGCTTTAGGAGATGGCTGAAGCAAAACGATTAAAAGAGTTAACAACAAAGGCAAACAACACCGAGTAGAAATCAATGCCCAGCTATTTCTAGTCCCCCTAGTCAATCTCTCTTGTAAAGAGTGCCGTCCTTTCCACCACAAGCGCAGCTTGTGCTACGTGTAAAACATATGTAAATTATTTCTATGCATTTCTAATATATGCCTGGCAATTGCTGTTTTTTTTAGAAAACAGGGTTAACTAATTAGTTAAGCAACGATCAGTGCTTCAATGCATCACATTCTCCATATAAGTTGTCCAAATTTTGAAGCATGTAGAAGGATAATTAATCACCATCTATCTTTTATCTATATTTTAATATTTATACAACTTTAAAATAGTAATGCACAGAAGCACCTCTAACCAATTTATTCTAGGATGATCACGCATTAACTAACCATTTCCATCGAGCACGTAACAGCACGATCAGCGTGATCGTGTTCAGGTGCACGTACCACCCACGTCTTTATCTTATTTTAGGCCCCATTTGAAATGCGACAATTTCGTAAAATTCCATATACCGTATACTGTACTCTGCCAAATTTATGTGAGATTCATGCGTTTTGAACAGGTCCTGAATCGTGCTGCCATCTCCGCAACCGTAAACTGCAGGGAATGTTTCGCATTGATGTATACGCTCGGCCCATTGAGATTGTGGGCTGCCTGCCCCCTAAAAAAGTTTGTGAGCTGCGGTATTGTTCATGTGTTACAATAGATAGACAGCCTACAGGCACAAGTGCCCAACTATAGCAAGGTCCAAGATATTCGCTACCCCGACGGAAGCATAGGTCACTGATTGCCTGATTGGGCTGGAAAAATAAACCTGCTAGGGATCGAATTTAAAATGCGTCGCTTACCGTAGCTAATGAGTTTAAAATTGAAATGATTCAATTTTCAATGAAAATAGATTAGTAAGACTCGGCTCGACTGTGGCTTTTTAGCTCAAACTTAAAATAACTATTTAAATGATAAATAAAATGATCTTTTGTCGAATTATGTTAATTTTAAAATAAACTAATAATAGCTCGTTAAGCTCTACCACTAACCATCTATTCGTTTTTTTAAAAAAGAAATAAACAAGATTCACTACCATTCCTCAAACCGTAATTTCGATAACAATAATCCAAATCCAGAATGGATCATGTTTCGCATTTTTAATTAAGTGGATATGCCTGAGCTGTCCATGTCTTGCCCTGAATGCGAGAGAAAAGACGTTTTTCTAGGTAAAAAGGCATGCAGGGAAAGTAGGAGGAGAAGGAACATATGCCACTGAACCGATCGGGTTGCCAACTTGCGATGGCAAGGTATTCAAGCCGCACTACTGTCGCCAGAGACATGACGGAGAGACCACACTGACAAAAATAACGAACCGAAAGCACGCGCGCTCGACTCTGTCGTAAACCAACACGGGAAGTGCAAGTGCACAAACTGAAATCTGTACTCCGCCCGAACACAATTTTAACTGTATGTCCAAGTGCAGGCAGCCTCTGTGGTGGCTACGTTCGTTAGATTTTGCACCACACCTGGCTGGCAAAGTGGCAAGTGCGAGACATTCCAAACGCAGATTGACTAGCGTAGAGACAGGCAGGCAGGCACGCCCATGGGTGCCGCCGGGCAGAGCAGCTAGCGCATGTACGCGCCCGCGTGCGGTGGCAGCGGGTTCCCGGCCCAGACAGGGGCGCGTGCCGAAGGTGGGTGCACGTCCTGATTTCTCGTGTGTCGATCGTGTCAGGGACCAGCCCGGGCGCCCAGAATCCTTGGCTCGGCGCGCACCCCGCGCGCATGCTCGCTACGGAATTACTATACGCAGATCGAGGGTTGGCTGCCTTCCAGCCCATTCTGCTGAAGCCTGCATGTATTTAGTCGCGCATTTTTTTGTTCGTTTTTTATTCTCTCCCGAATGAAATTATACGGCCAACAACTATGGAAGCATTGGTAGACATACGTGTCATCTATTGTGCCTTCCTACCGTAGTTGGTGGTGGACATTATATATGTCCTCTTGTTGAGTTTGAGTACCACCGCAGTTACCTACCGAGCTCGGCAAGATGTGGTACCATGGCATCTGACCTCGACAGGAGGGGGTACAGCGGTACTCGAGTTCGGTAAGGATATGCATGTAGTATCCAGACAATTGCTGTGGTAGGGGAACGCGGCAGATAACACATATTATCTACTGTGCAATCAAGAAAAATAGATAGGTTTATAATTTTATTTAGAAAAGGACATAAAAATGAAAAAAAAAATTGTGCACATGTACCGAACAAGCCAAAGCGGCATCACCGTAATCATATCTAACACGTGATGCGTTAAGCCATCAACTCATGTCCGCGGAACATTAGAGGGCTCGTGACCAAGTCGAGCAAGAGTGAGTATATTTGTTAACTAACTTCCATATTGCACGCCACACGATTTTCCTCCTAGGACTATACGAGAGGTAGGTGGAACGTAAGTAGTTGCTTCCAAAGGGGCTAGCTCTGCTCTACCAAGTCTACAGCACCTCACCTGTGAACTCTGTCCTGAACGTGAACATGCTTGGTTATGCACAGCAAACACTGTGCATGCAGCAAACCAAACAGGAAAGGCAGTGGATGTGCACTGCATCCGCGCGCGCCGCCTCAAGCGGCCAAAGCGGCAGCTGGGCCGTCGCTTTCCAGTTTAATACACATCCGCATAGCTAAGCTAGTTGTCCATCTCCATGACACAGCTTGTGAGATCACTTTGTCCATGAGGCAACCCACAGCCTCATCCAGCCGTGCATGCTCGCTCACATATCAACCCATGCTAGCCTGGCATTCGGAGAACAAAGGTTTCTGTAGATTTCTTTCAAATAATACACGGAAAAAAAATAAAAATTACAACAACAATAAGTCAAAAAAAAACAGAAGTAGGCCACTGTTGTCATTCAGAATAGCGATTTAATGATGTGGACGCCGCGTAAGATCTCTATTATAATTTTGACTGGCGACAGATCTCTGTCGTCATTTGAACTGGCGATAGAACTCTATCACCGTTTGAATTAGCGACAGAGTTCTATCCCTAGTCAAAATGGCGATATGGAGGGAAGGAGGTTGGACTATGTTATCACATCCATTAATGTAACTCATTGCATGTTTAATGTTCAAAAACAACGAAATGAATGGAAGATACAATTTCGTAATAAACGGAGGATTACATGGAGCATACAGTTTAGTTCATACAGTTTGGTTCGGTGTCCATGTTTGTGTTGGTTGTTTAGACGGTACAAATAGCGGCATAGAGTAACCACGAACATGGACAAAAGTACGATACAAGTACGCCTTTTGAAATTGTAAAAGGACGGGATGGATTATGCTTTATGGACAGAGGAAGTTAAGGCTCGAATGGGTAACCGTACGACACCCACAGGGAGTGTTGATCGTCAGGATAACGTGAACGGGGCTGCTGGTCACGGTAGTGGCAAGCATAACTGTAGCTGGCATTGCCGCAGCAACAGTAAGTATGGTAGTCGCTGCCGAGGTGTACGATCTCCTCACTGCTCCTCTCCCTAAGCCTTTGACGGCGTAGGTCGTCGTTCAGGGTCTAGAGCTCCAAGTTCTGCCTACGAAGCTGTTCGTTCTTGTTCTTAACCTCGGTGAGGTCCTCTCGCATTTCGTCGAGGCGATACAGAAATGTGTGGACGTAACATTGGGCATCTATGGGATACGGCATTCAGTGAATTTATAATCCGCGGTCTGCAAGTAAGAGTATGTGTCATATAGTGAGACATGCGCTGAATGATATGTAAGAGTTGTAGCGGTTAGCATGAATAGAGGGCATCGGTAGAAACGACATCCTGTGTTAGAATTGGACTCGTCGCAAACCTGCAGAACAACGTCAAGGTCATGCTTGCATGTCGGACACTTCAGGGGACGGAGTAGGAGGCTGTCGTGGATTGGATTTTAGGGGGTGTAGTAGTCCCTTGTTCGAATGGAAGATCTGGGCTGGGGGATCGGGGTCTATGTGGCCCGTAGATTTTATAGGCCTCTAGTGAAGGGTCGCGGCCCCGAAACCATAAAGGGTCGGTGCCTCGAGGTGTGGTCTAACCCGGTCTTCCCCATCTACGGCTTGAGGTGCCTCCTCTGTGAGAGCATCTAGGCTCCCTATTTTGTAAATTATGCTTATTTTATGGGTTTTGGTGTTGATTACTAAAAAGGATACTTAGTGAAAACCGATAACAGTTAGATTTGATGATCAAGGCTAAGGTGTTTTTGTAGTTTTGGCTTGGGAGTTGATTCAAGCCATATAGTTAGAATCACCGTACTATTAAGAGGGATTATACATAAGAAATGATCTTGGTTCACATGCAAAATCGCTAAGATTACTTGGAGCATAGGACTTTTCATGTTTCTCACTCAAAAATTCAGAGCTTTATCTTCTTAGCTAAAACAATTTTTCTGGACCAAACTTCATTCTTTTTAGGCGCTCAAAGACCTAAGTTCGAATTCCAACCGAGCGTACACCATGTCCGTCGGACTGATATTTTTGGTCCGGCGCTGAAAAATTCTCTTCACCGAGTGTTTTTCATGTACGCCGGACCGACTTTCTCAGTCCGATGTTAAGAATTATTTTTCAACCAAGTATACATTTTTTTTGTCGGACCAATCTAACATCTTTCTTTAATTTAGTCCGGCATAAGTTATATATTCATCTTAAATATATTCTAGTCTGTGTTAAGAATTATTTTGCTTAAATCTTAACCAGAAATATGAAGTTTGATGCAGACCAAACTTATATGTGTACGCTGGACCAACTTTTTCAGTCCGGCGCAAACTTGTTTCGCTCTAATAAATCCAGCCGTTTTTCAATGTATGACGGACCAACTTTTTTGGTCCGGCGCAAACGTTTTTTGCTGGTACTCAAAATAAACAAAACCATATGTTCACCGGACCAACTTTTTCGGTCCGACGCAAGCATTGTCTTTCTGATATCAAAATCAAACAATATACGTGTACGACGGACCAATATTTTCGGTCCGGTGCAAATAGGTCACTCTGAGTACAATTATGCTTCTCCAATCCTATGTACCTCGGACCAAAAATTTCAGTCCGGCATGAGTGTATAATTTGACTTACGACTCATATACCCTAAAATTCTTATAAAAAGGGTAGCAGTTGACCTACCCCATCCATCCTACCAACCCCCAACGGGCAAATGGCAGGTGTAACGGTTATTTCTCTTCAGGATCTATATATAGAATGCCTGGGTTCACAAACGATGTGTGGAGCTTCACCTTACACATCCTTGATATCCTGAACATCTTTTGACATCGTTCAAATCATATACAACTCTTGATCTTTAGAATTCCTGAGCTTCATTTCATCAAAGAGTTTGAACTTCAACTCAGAAAAACATAAATATTCATTCTGAATATTTAGAATATTTGCTCCAAGCTAAGTCTAGTTTGCTTCTAGCTACTGAATCAAGAGATAGGGCTTGTGGATAGTCTATTACTTTGGAACTAGCTGTTCCTAGACGGTTGGAGAAGGTGTTGGTGCGACCTATCCAACAGAGATTGTGGAAGGCCATCATTACTGTGAAAGGTTGAGACTCACCTCACTGGAGTGGTGAAAGAGTCAAGATAGTGGAAAACCAAAAGCTATTGAGATTGGCTGTTTGGTGGAGCAATACTTCTGAAGAAGTGCTCCAACGGGGACGTAGGAGTGATCTCTGAACCTCGGTGGAAAATCTTTGAGTTCTCCTGTGTTTGGTTTATCATTGCTTATTATTCTTTTATTGTTTCTCATTCAAAATTCCCTTCCATACAAAATTTTCTTGAACAAGTATTGTGCTGGACCTTTATACTAATTGCTACCGTTTCTATTTTTATTGAGAAAAGTTTTTCATAATATTTGAAAAGGTTTTAAAGTTGCCTATTCACCCCCCTCTAGGCCAACTTGGTCCTTACACTCTGTCTGTCATTGCAATGGAGTGAAGGTTGGGAATCTGAAGAAGTGTTGCCTGGGTGGCCAGTGGTTTTATATGCAGTATGTAGTCGATGCAGGGTTGATAGAGTGGGGGTAGCGTGTCCTCATTTTGGTATGACAAAGCTGGCTTCAGCGTATTGTCATTTTGTTCTGAGAAAGCGGTGGGTAGAGTGTTGTCAAATCTGGTTGTACGGCGTGTATCGCTGCCAACTGGAGCCCCCGCCATGTCAGGAGGAGGTGCAGTACATGGTGCACAAGCTGGCGTGTGTTGGGTATGTCGCTCGCGTACCGAGGATTAGCGGTTGACACATGGAACGATGTCCTCCTCCCTGGGCCTCCTACACGATGTCAGCTCGACGATGCGCCGAGACTTCGCGATCACCCGGTTCACCATCCCTCACACCTCGTCCAACATGGCCTCCAACGCGAGACCGAAGACGAGTGCAGACCTAAGTGCAACCGCCTCGATGTACACCTCCCTAGCAAGGTCACTCTGCATGCAAATATAAATGTTTCATTATAAGAAAGCATGAATAAGTATATATTTTTAATCATGTCAATTGACTCACAGAACTATGGAAGGCCAAGTTTGGCTACGTCAGGTACGTGTTCGCCGTTGTAGCCATGTGCCTAGGGGGGTCATCCACGACACGGACAAGTCTAACGCGTGTCTGTGTAGCGTAACACTGAATGTAGTTGCCGTACATGCTGTGGTCTAAGGGGCGGCCTCCTGGTGGACGTCCTCCAATGCATGGGACCACTGCTGAGCGTGAGTTCGCATGCGTTGTGCCCAACCTCCACGTCCTGAGAGACCCTCCCTTATTTGCCTACAAAAATAAGTACATGTGCACATCACTAGTTTATTAAGGAAATATATAACTAATCGGAACAAGGCGGAATAGAAAACTCATGAGTGGACATGTGGTGGTATGACGACACCCGTGGGGACTGGGAAAACCTGGCGAAGTCCGAACTAGCACATCACCTGGTGAACCGCGTATGTCTCCACGAACACGTCGAACACCAAGTGACGACAGGTGATCCAGAAGGTAGCGTCGCAGGTGCACTGCACGGAGAGGCCAGAGAGTGCTCACGCGGCTAAGCACTCTGGTAGGTATGGCCTCCAGATCATATGATCATCCGTCAGCTGGTCGAACATCGCGATTTACTCGAGGTACGACGTGTGTGACGTAACTGGCGTGAATGTGGACTGCACAAGTAGTAGAAGATGTTACGATAGTAAATACCAAGTTGAACTATATCATAACATACGACAGTGGCGAGATACTAACCTATCGGCGACACCACAATGTTTCAATCATCGGACGATCAACTTCGTCCCCCGTTGGCCCGTCTAGGACGTCCCCGTAAGGTCCCAACTCGACGTGTGGACGTCCAACCTGGAAGCGCTCGACACACCACAGTTGGAGGAGGAGCGGGCACCCGATGAGAACAGAGCTATCAGCGACGCACCGACAACCGTCGTAGAGGGCCCTGTGGTGGCGCGCACAATATAGCTGGGCCCCAAGCCAGCTGCGGGATGTCATCCAACTTCGCATCCACTATCATCCTCGCGTACTAGATCATGTGCCTGTCCATGCTGTTCCTGTGGGAAGAGCAAAACAGGACCCAGCCGAAGATCCACAGCAGGTATACCTCCAAGTGGCATCGCACGACATAGTCCACAGCACTGGCAGCTATCCTCTCAGTCTGTAAAAACAATACAATAGTAACTCTGAATTGTGCCGCATCATAGGAATGAATAAAATACCAACAAAACACAACTTATGTAGAACTACGTCAGCCACTTTTGCATCGGGCCGTGGCCTTCGGTGAACATCTCGTAACTGGACTAGCACGCCCTGGAACATTGCGAGGATCTCAGCTCGTCAGTGTGGGTCGACGTCATTGGGGACAACCGCCTGCCTAGTGCACGGAAGGCCTGTTAGGTAACTATCATCCTCCAGCGTCGACGTCAACTCCCTACAAGGGAGATGAAAAGGTGTGCGTCTTCGGTTGCCAGCGACCGACAAGAGCCGTGAGTAGACTTCTGTCGTAGGGAACCTCTGGGAGGCATCGCGCCTGTCAGCGTTGTCTGCGTGTGTGGCTTCCACCATCCTGGCGAATGGTAACAATCAAGTGGCCCGCAACCTGCGTAAAAAAGAGGATAGTAAGTTCATATGCATTCACACTATAATCCAATGGCAACACTGAAATAACTGAACAAACCTTGGTATCCACCACGCGTCGATCCTCTATGCCCTCACGGGGGTGCGCAAGCGTAGGGGCGCAAGCTCAATAGATACCTAGCACTGTATTGCGGCGTGTGTGGCCAACCGATTACGATGCGACGCATCTATGACAGGGTCGATCAGCTCGTAGTTCTGCGCAAGATGTAACATCCCAAAAATTTGCTTTTCTATTAAATTTTATTTATTTAGAATTTTCCTGATTTTTATGTATTTTATAAAGCCTTTTTGCCATTTTCAGTTTAACAAAAATAATTTTGCAGAAAATTTGAGAACTTAAAATTTCCTAAAATATTTTTATTAGGTTCAAAATATTCCATAGTATTTTATAGAATTTTTTAGAAATTTTATAACCTTTTTACTATTTTCCTGAACCTATTTAATTTTCAGCATTTAAAAACTAATTACTGTCTTATAAATAACAATATTATAATATAAAAAAATATTTATTCGTGCTTTATTTGCTAAAAACGTCACCCATTAATTTTCTCAAATTTAGTATGATTTAATTGATATTTTCCGATATTAATCCGAATTTTTAGTGAAAATTAATTGCTTTCGGAACTAATTATTTTTCGTACTGTTCATGAAACATCCGCTTCTCGGGCCCACCCGTAAGCTACAGTGCCCCCGTTAGCTACAGACCCGAAATGATGGCCCCCATTAAATCCAACCATTTCAACTCATTTATTCCGGCAAGTCTGTTACTGTTCCGTCATGTACTTTGACGAGCGTTTCCCGATGATCCGATTGTCCGATTGCACTATAAATTGAACCCCGGGTTTCCATCATCATTCCCTATATCCTCAGCTTAGAGTTGTTCCAATCCATCTACCGGATCTACGTGAACAAACCATTCTTTTTGAACTCCGGAGAACGTTCGACGAGCTCTCTCGGCCACTCCCTACCTCCATTCAGCCTCAAATTTTTACTGGAGCTTCCTATCGGTGTCCTATACATCGCGTAAAATCATATTTTGAAAATTCTCACTGGAGCACCGCCGGCAACCATTTCTTCTCCAAGTCCGGCGAGGGGTCAATTTTTGGATTCAAAAGGTCCGATCTTTTTCATCTTAACTCCGATTAACCTCATTTGTCTTCCTAAATCCATAGAAAATTATAATCTATCTATTTGTACTAGTTTTGTATTTTATTTGAATTTAGTTGTTTTGTAACGTATAGTTTTCAAAGAGCCGAAAGGACTTGCTACCGACGATCTTGATCACATACCCTTCGATTTAGGCAATTTGCACATCCTTGAACATATTGATCCCAATTTTTAAATTATATTTTGAATTTAAATTATTGCGTGCATAATTTTAGCAACATACTTTCAGTCCCGGTTTTAATTAAAATAGCTAATCTCCAAATTGATTAAGACCACCTTGGAAATTTGAATACCATATTCCATTGTAACCCTAAGATATATGTAAAATATTAAAATGATTAGAAATATGCTTAGACATGCTTTGAACTGAGATTATGAGCTTTTTGGTTATTTAAGCTTAATATAGTTCTGTTTAAAGGCTTCATCATTTTATGTGAAATTCCATGTGGTATCAAGTTAAAAATTAAAAATATGGTTTAGACCGGGCGAGAATGGTTGGCAGGTGGGTGCGTGGGTTGTGGAAAGCTTGCCTAGTCAATTAAGGATCGGTCTGTGTTACGCTGAATATAAAGCCTTACAGTATTAATGGGACAGACCTGGCTATCCATATTGCGACATACCATGGACAGTCGTGCCATTAGCTTGAAAGTGGAAGTGAGTGTAGGGCTGCCACTCGACGCAAGAGGGGGCTTCTGGACTGTGCGGTTCAACCCTACCAACGGTGAAATCTTAGCGGGCATGACTATGTGGATGGAGCTTTATAGAGGCCTTGTCATGATTTTCTCTGCCGACACACCAAATGAAGTGTGTTTTTGGGCAAAATGAGATAATCATGTCTTGTAGGTAAAGTTGTACAACCTCTGCAGAGTATAAAATTAATCAATTAGCCGTGCCCGCGGTCATGGGCATGCCGAGCAAGCCTTCCACGGACTAGATTTTAATGTTTTCAAAAATGGCTTTTAAAAATATGGTTTCGGATGGAGTGATTCCATTATTGGAGTGATTCCATTGATTGGGAAATGTTGGGTTAACTCCAGGAGGGTTTCCTGTGCTAAAATTTGTTAAAATCATATTCCTAAAAATATGCCTTGAAAACTAATTACAATATTGGAAAACTTGTTGCTTTACACTAAACTCAACCATATAACCATCCTTTGTGTCATTTACATTAATACTACATTTACTGTGTGACTTGCTGAGTACTTTTGTACTCACCCTTACTTACTCTGCTGATTCAGAGGAGTTCTACATCAGTGAGGACCAGATGGACGACCGCTTCCCAGTCGATTGCCTGTGGCAAATCTATTGGGATTTACTACTATTCCCTTTATTTTCTCTGCTTTTATTATTTGGCCTACGAGCCACCTTTTTATGTAAATTCTGATTATTAATAAAATATGATGGATATGTTGTGTTATTATCTTTGCTGTGTGTGCTAGCTTTTTCTGGACTAGTACAGAATACACAGAGGATTTCGGAAGTGTTTTTTCGTGGTCCGACAAAGGAGCTACACCGTCGTCCGCCATACCTACCATGCAAATAAAAATGGGTAGCAAACAACATCAAAATGTAAACATCATGAAAAAAATAGTTAGCAAATAATATAGAAATAGAAAATTCATGCAAGTAAAAAACAGTTAGCAAACAACATGAAAATATAAACATGACATGCACACAACATTTCGAAACCGGAGCCATAATTACTATTGTTGTTATATGTTATACATGCACACAACACTTCAGTTCTGGTTCAATGTTGGACAATACTTGAAAATGTGCTCCGTCTCTTTGCAAACAAAGCATTTCTTCACTCCACGGCTATATTCCACAGCGTCTATATCATTCAGATACGTCTTGTTGGGCGTCGTTTGACTCCCATAAGCTTGTCGATGTCCGGAACCCACCTTGTATGTTCCCACATGCGATGGTCCATGAATGAACCAACCACACAAATACCGTACATTTCTTCACTCCAAGTCGCAGTCACCGCCTCCTTCATGAAACACTAATCCATGAATATGCTCAGATCCATACAAATGATGGAACATGCAGCCATTACGTGTGCACAAAGCCTATGTGGCAGAAGGGACTTGTTGAATGTGCAGGAACAACTCCACCTCCCAAGGGTGCACTCATATAGAACTCTACCGTGGTTCGTCCCACGCTCGACTTGTTGGTGATATGCCCTTAAGACAATCATGGAAAAAATTGTATCACGTCTTATGTTTATAGAATAGTATAACTGTTTGTCCTTATAATAAATATTGATTGGATTGATCAATAAGTACGTGACTTGTTCGTGAAACTATTTTCGTATATCGATGTTATTCAAGTTATCCCTGAAAGGTTATCATAATATAGGATGATTATGTTTCATAGATCAGCACATGTATTGATTGATGGCCATGTTTCATGGGTCATTGAGATATGGAGATATCTAATTAATAATGTGGATATATGTTGGAGAACATGCGTTGGATAGACCCATATAAGACACTGCAAGACTTATTATATATTCTTATATGTCACAGTCTCCTGCACCTCCCACTTACTTTTGTAAATTGCCCCCAACTACACCTTGTTTTGACCATACTCTTATTCAACACCTTCACCGTCATTCACTACTACATTCTCGAATTGGTAGTCCTCCCACTCATCAGAGTAACACTCATCGCGTCAAACCTCACCATCAACGCAAATGTTATCATCAGATAAAGCCTGGTACTCCCGGTCCTCTGCCGCTATTCTTTGGACCAACCCTTCTATATGTTCTCCTTCGTCCACAATGCCCATGGGTTCTTGCATCTACTGTAAGGGATTATCACCTTGTTCATCTTGCACTGTCTCCTCCCCCTCACCCACGTCTTGGCTCAATAAAGATGTATGACTGCGGCTGAACTCCCCAACTTCTTCTGCAACAGCATCCATAGTCTCCTATATCATCACATGGCCTGAAGCAACTCTCTGGAAAGCTTGTGCCAACAACACTAGACGTCATCCTCTCTCCTTAGCCACTATTACATAAGAGCTTCACGACTTCGGTCCCTTCAGTTCTAGTAACTCCTAGTACATGTACTCCCGTAATCAACATTCGACACCGTTCAATTTCAGATCATTTAGACCAGGGTCCAATGAGAATATGTTGTACAACCATCTCCTAACAGTGCCTCAACGACGCTCCCTTGCGCGCGATAAAATGCCTATCACACTTGAAAAATGACTTAGTTCCACCCCTTGGACCCCATGTGTGGAACTCCTTCTCTATATTATATTTTGAAATGGTCTCGGTCATCCATACCTGCGGGACATTTGTTATACGATGGTTATTACGCACACGCCGTATCGGCATTATGTCATGCAATACGTAATGATATTAAATAATTACAAACCTAATTAGAAAAATATGCCTATGAATGACATAAATCTACTCTACACTTCAATATACAATTGCTTCAAATGTCCCTAAATTTTACTTCTCAACTTCATACTATCTGGTGACATTTTACCAATTATTCCCAACATGTCGGAGCGAACCTAAAACACGATCATAGAACTACAAATGCAAAAAATATTAATATATCCACACTAATATTACTAATCTCCATGCAGCAACACATACAATACTATTCTAAACATAGCTCTAACAATAATACCCATGTATAAATATTTATAGACAATCTTAACGACCTAAACATACATACATAAATATTTTTAATCTACCCATAGCTGCTCTACAATTCAATGCACAATTACTTGAAATGTCTATAGATTTTACTTCTCCACTTCATACTATCCGGCAACGTTTTACGAATTATTTGCAACATATCGGAGCGAACCTAAAACACAATCACAGCACTACAAATACAAAAATAGCAATATATCTACACTAATATTACTAACATACACGTACCAACACAAATATTACTATTCTAAACTTAGCTATACCAATAATATCAATCTGCAAATATTTATAGAAAATGATCTAAATGTACCTATATATTTTTTAAATTTACCCATATCTACCAATGAATTACTAGTCTACAAATAACTACGCAATTATTACTACTCGACATACCGAAATATCTACAAATATTTACAAAAAGTGTTAATGATCTAAATGTACCTACAATAATATTGTTAATCTATCCCTATCTACCAACTAGTTACGAGTCTACAAATAACTACAAAATTATTACTACGTGACATACCTAAATATCGATAAATATTTACAAAAAATCATAATGATCTAAATGTACCTACAAAAATATTTTTAATCTAACCATATCTACCAACAAATTACTAGTCTACAAATATCTATACAATTATTACTAGTCTACATAACTAAATACCTACGCATCTAATTACTTTGATTTTCTAACCTAGGTTTCGAAAGTACAAAATAGGAGATTAAAATTTGAACTTTCAAATGTAGAGTGGACTCTCCTCGTTCCCACTCACCTTCTCTTCTCTTTTCCTCTTCTTCTCCCCTCTTTCCTTTTCTTCCTCTCGGCTTTGCTTGCTCACAGGCGCACGGGCGAGGCTCGGCCGGCCGCGCGCCTTTATAGTCGGGTTTCTATCTCCAATTGAAATGGCGACTGAGAACGTGAACCATCAGTCGCTATTTCAATTCGCGACATAAATACTAGTCGCCAGTCCAATTGGCGATTGCTGACATGGTTGTGAGCTGGCATATTTATGACCAATTGAAACGGCGGCTGACCTACTATCGCCAATTGGAATCACGACAAAAATGCAATCGCCATTTTGATTGGTCGCTAGTTAGAAAGATGGCAGTGGCCTCCTTTTGTAATTTTTCTTTTCGGCTTACTGTTTTTATAATTTTTTATTTTTAATGTATTATTAAAAAAATCGGTTTCTGTTTGTATGCCATCAAAATGTATATCTATCTACATGGTTTCTGTTGTCTATCCAGAGTATATGCTTGTATGTTTGTATAGCTTTTACGTGCGCCGCAGGATATGTAGACAACTAGACACCACTAAAGGCTCTTATCTTTTGCCGATCCTTGAAGATATGCATTACGCTACGTTGTCTTGCATGTATGCGTAGATGTATTAATGGCACCACGTAAGCTAGCTTTTCTGCAGTACATGTTGTTCAGACTTTCAGAGAGCCAGAGAATGCCACCCGTAAAGCAATCGAAAGAAAATGACGGAGATATCTTATGTATTATGTAGGGTAGGGACTCCGTGACAAGGACCAAGAATTGGACACGTATGCAGGAGAAGTGCCGTACACGAATCCATGATCAGGATGAAATGATAGGACGATAGGTCGATAAACCTACCCCTCCCTGCCTTCCTTTCCCCTGTCCCGTACGTGTCGCTGCCCTGCGATGTGTCCCCCGGCTCGCCGCTGGCTAGCAAAAATCATCGTTTTCTAAGCCCTTTCTCTCCTTTATTACAAATCTAATACCTATGTATTTATGGATTTATTCTCCTTTTCATTATAGAAAGTGTTATCACTCCTAGAGAGCACAGTAACAGACGGGCTAGCATGAGATCAACAGCTTTCGTGCCTAGGCAACACAGGAGAGGGTCAGTGCCGCAATCGGGGAGTGCGGAAGGCGGGCAGGGAGAGCAGAAGACGGGCTGTCGTAGAAGGGGAAATCGGGAGGCTTTTTCTGTAGTAGTAGAGCGCGGGGTGCTTTCGTCGTCGGGAACGAGACAAATTCTGTAAATATGTTTGTGAAAAAGGCTAAATTTGTAAGAGAGAGAGAGAGAAAAAAGTTAGAAAAGGGATGGCTTCCTCGCTAGCAATACCAACATGGGCGTGTCAGTGAGTGCGCGTGTGCCGAGCGTATGCGTCGCGCAAGGAAACAACAAAAGCGGCAGCGTCGCCTCAAGAGGGACATGTGAGTATGTGGCGTGCATTAGTCCCATCGTAATCGGAGAGATCGTCGCCGATTAGGATGCTTGCTTAACCGGCCGGATCACTCGTCAGAATCATCATTAAGCTAGTCTTGTTCACGGGTAGCTTGTGCACAATGCACTACATTGATAATGCGATTGCGATGATCGGATAAACTTAAACAGGGTGCTCTGTCCATCAATTGCACCTAATGTTCACGGGCCTAACAGTGCTCGACCGGCATACCTGCTTGTATCGCAGCATTGCATTTGCAGAATTGCAGGAATCCGAAGAATGCGTTAGTGATTACCTTGGCGAGATAAGATTGTTCTTAGTGGTAGAACATCCGTGAAAGCCGGATAGATACAGCCACCCACAAAGGTACACCAAGCAGGGCAGTGCCCTTATCTACTAGGCTCTTGGCCCCCACGGGAAGAGTCATTGACAGGCACGGCGCGAGAGAATCCGCTGCAAAAACGACGTGGTCGTGGGCGACGAAAACAACATCCTCCATCTTCAGAGCTAGAGCATCGCGGCCGGCAAACTTCTTCTTGTGCCCCATCGTTTGCCATGACCAGTGGACCGATCCAGCTGCGGATCCAAGAAAAAAAATCCACCGGAGTCATGAACTCGTGACAATAATTTATAGCTTGTAATAAGTGGTCACATCCTTATACAGTTATACTACTAAGAGGTTATGTAGGCCGCCCGAGCAGATACACGTTGGCGTCGTTTGACCTGATCAATTCGTGTAGATCCGCCCTGCACCGATCGAATTGGTGCGTCACTCGCGGCCTTTAACGATAAGCCACGCATCGATCGTCGTCCATGCCGAAACGGAATGCTGTGGTGTGGGCGTGTTGCCCTGGAATTCTGCGCGACGTGCGTGCATGCCAGCGTTGCACGGACTGGCTTGAAAGACAAACAAGCAAGCTTGCTTGCATCGCTTCGCTGGTCAATTCGGGCAGCTCCGCTGCTGAACGTCACCGCGGGCGCCAGCCGATGAGGGGATTCACGTGGAAACCCAAGGGAATTGGGCGTCCTTGCGACCTGAATGCCACTGATGCACCTAACTGAACGTCCTTCGCTGGAGCTTTCTCCCATTTCACGTGGTCCTCGTCAACAAGTTTCGCAGCATCCAAGTGCAAGTTGTCCACCATTGCTAGAGACCGGCCGCTTATGGAGTGCCGTCCTCACGTGAGGACCTTGCTACATTCGGGCTTTTTTTGACAAGGTAATGATTCGACTGATAAGGGTGCAGTTGAGGCTAGTCTGTTTTTTCAAAAAGAAGAAGAATATAACAAGTGGAGACGAGTCACCGTCCGCTCCGAAGCCGTTCTCTCGCTCAGTGGGGGGAGCGTCTCGTCGCGTCGTCGAAAGAACTTGTAATCATCGTCTAACTCGGGAACTAATAATTCTTACCCGACTTTGCCGTCCAAGCTACGTCAGTGCTGATTACTGTCGCGCTTTCTTAGTAAACATATATCCATAAGATAATTGCTCCACCGTGCGCCCCGGCCGGCCATAATTTCCCCATTTTTTTATTCTGGAAGCACGGTAAAGTGATAGTGTGCTTTACGCTGTGTAATTGTCAAACTTTTATCCAAAGCAATTACCGTTAAAGCGTTAATCGCATTCATGTTCACCGTGCGTAGGTTGCAAGGCTTGTTACTCTCTCCATCCGCTCTAAGTGTGTAGGACGAATTTTCTCTTAGATATATAAATCCAGAAGATATTGTAAATGACTAGACTATCTCGCACTACATTCTCTGTTCTGTTCTTTCAATCATTCGCTCGACACTTACTACTATCCGACTTGACAACACTGTACCTTTTGCGCTAAGACTTTTTGCAGAGCATTCCTAGTAACATTACTTGGCTGGTTAGAAGAAGCATATTCCAGAGCAACCTGCTGCAAAATTGCCTTACTTCATAGTCCATACATACTCTTCCATCCAAATGAAGTTTGTTGCGGGAATCAGACGTGTCTCATACAGGGTGCAAACTAAGCAAATAATTTCTATCTAACCGACTGACCTAAGGCTTTCAGAGAAAATTTGAAAGAGAGAAATGGATGTCCAACACTATATATGTACGACTCTAACTATGATAAATGCGAAATATAATATAGGCAAGCGTGCCTGCTAAAGTGATCACTTTTCTAACTCCTATTACCTTATTTTTGGCAAAACTATGTATCCAACAGTTCCATAAATGAAATATCTACGTGAAGAAGGAAACTAATTAAAAGGAAAAAAAAGAAACCCCTTGATTCTTTAATGAGTTCTTCTATACTTCAAGAGAAACAAGACCCTACACTAGTTGGTGTGGACCTTGTGGTTACTGATCACTAGTAATTAGCAAGGAGTTAAAAACCGAATACCAAATAAATATCGGACCCTCCATAGTACCAGTCACCGGTTTTAAACCGGTCAAACTTCATCAAAAAAGTTGGGCTGGTTACAGACCGGAAATTGTCTGATTACATGCTGGATACCGCTGAACAAGGAAACAAGTTTGACACATTTTTTTTTTATGTTCGTAAGAAATGAACTGTTGTTGCTTCATTTAATGCAATTTAACTTCATCATATTAGCTCTAATATTCTTATTAGCTTGCAAAAAAACATAGTACATTTTGCCAGCATTTTAAATTTTAAATTCAAATTTGAATTTAACATTTTTCGAACTGATATTTTGCCGAACATTCTAATGAGATTCCAGTGGATTTTCAATCAACTGGATGTTGACCTGCGTATAGGTTGCAGTTACTTAATTACTCATTCGAGTTACAAATACATGTTATTTTCGATATTGACACGGTCTTTAAAACACAACTTTCATCATAAATTTATATTATAGTGTATATATAAAACCTAATAACATTGTAATACTATAAAAGTATTTTGAGATAAATCTATACATATAACTTTCATACATCTAATCTAAATATAAAAAGATAAAGATAGACAAAGATTTAAAAAATTTACTACACATCCCAAAAGACATGTATTTATTACTTAAGGAGCAGCTATTTACCATCTCGATCGATCGTTCTCACCAGGGTTTACATTATCGTTTCAACCTGAAAAATCGCCCCCTAGCCGGTACCGATTTTCGTCGAAAATCGATCGAAAATCGTCAAAAATCGAATGGTTTTGAAATCAAACTTTTTGGAAAATTTTTAAAAAACTTTGAGTTTCACCGATAATCGGCGATTTTTCACCGATAATCGACAGACCGATTGTGTTCTTCTCGCGGTCGATTTTTTTAGCGATTTTCGTCGATTTTTGTCGATAATCGCTCGATTTTCACCGCTCCGCCGCCAACGCCGAGCAGCTTGGGAGGAGGTTGGAGGCCGCCGTCCATAAGCGGAGGGGGGAAGGGGGCCAGAGAGCCGGGCGGGAAGATAGGGGAGAAGAGGAAGGTGGAGATGGCGATTCAATTGCACACGCCGCTGTTCTACACCACTTGCCCTCGACGGGCTCCTTAGCATCAGCTTCACCCATGTCGCCGTCATGCGCTCGACCTCGTCAAGTGCAATATGCAGGTCTCTGACTGAGCGAGAGAGAGAGATGCTCCCTTGGTACTGTGTCCAAATTTCTTGCTTCCCCTGATGGCTAATGGAATTGTTGGCCTCAATGTCTGTTCTTGTAGATTGACCCTAGCAAGTACAGGGACGATTCTGCAAAGGTGGAGGCGGGCATTGGGCAAGGATGAGGACTCAGAGGTTGTGAGGAGGCAAAAGGAAGCCAAGAGGAAAATCAAGGTAATGGCATTTTGTAATGCACTGATGCTCGTTTTGGATTTCGGTTCTCCAAAAATCGAATTAATCGAACCGAAATATTTCAGTTAATCCGGTTCGATTTTTGTTTTGGAAACAGAAATTCGACAGACACTTCGAGAAACCGAATAATTTAAAACCCGAATAAACTGAAACGATTTTATAAAAAAAACGAATGCCCACCCCTATATACAAACAACCCACAATTTCTACGGGCAAAATTGTATATCCGGCAATTTACTAACGGTATATTTGATTATTTGCTCCGTTTTAGTTGGCGCAATTGATGATTTACATCGTATGTCTCACTGACATGTGGCCCTAGGACCCGCATGTCAGTGAGATATTTTAGGATAAATTATCAATGGCATAAGTAAATGAGGTCAAATCATCCATTTTTCTAATATGTAGGCCCTGTTTAGGGAGTTGTAGTTTTTTTTAAAAAAACCGTTCTTGTATTTTCTAAACTAAAATCTGTTTAAAGAAATTACTGATTTTTTAAGAGACGAAACTGACTTTAAACGCTCGCAATGATAACTGGCTTTGCCGAATTTAGGCGATATGCGCATGTCTTCACCCTATTCGCGCAACGTTGTCGTATACTAGCTACAACATTCGAGTCCCGACATGATCTCCTCACTGAAGATAGTTTACTCTGAAAAAGCCAAACAAAGCATCACTCAAATCTACTCTTACATTTTATATGCTCGTATCTGCATCACAGATTCCCTTGGGAGCGGTGTTTAGCATCCATCACACTCAAAGATGTCTCCTGCACTACAACGGGTAGTAGCAGTGCCATTTCTCACTGCTGTAGTGGAGACATTAACTAAACCTGTAAAATCTCATGGGAATATATGCGCGGACAAAAAGAAAACGCGCCCTTTTTGACTCTACCACTGCCTCTTCCCCCATCCTTCGCCGCTAAGTTTCTTCTTCTCACGGCGCCTGTGACTGAGCGATCTTCTATGGGAACGAAGCTAATGAAGGAGCGCACTTGAGGCAAGAAGCTAAACAGTAGATGTAGTATACTCTTTTTTCTTTAGGACACGAAAATAAAGGAGCTAAATAATACGGACCACTTGAGAGTGTGTGCTAGTGGTAAAAAATGAGTCAATTCCCCCCCCCCCTCCCTCTTACATGGCTCTTGCGGCCTTTTATATAGAAGTGAGGGATGGCTATTTCTCATCTTATCTCTAATAATTACAAAAAAAAAGTGAAGATATGTTGATATATTCCTTTGTTAGTTCACTCATGGGCTAAATCTAAAGCCCACAACGCATTTTTAACAGCACACAATCACATAATAGTAGTCCCTCGTCATCCAGTTCTGAGATCCTGAGGGGCGAGTAGACAAAGCAAGAAATTGCTCCGCCTCTCAAGTGCCACAATATCATAATAAAGTGCTCACGACAAGGCGATCATTTAGAAGACATAGCAGCCCTACATCGATGACGTGCTCTGTGTCCTTCAACAAAGTGTTGTGAACTCCGTGCCGAGGCTGAGGCCCTGAAGCAGGCACCATGTCTCGCGACGAAGCCATCATGTGGCCGCCCTGCCAAAGTGGTGACCTCGAGACAAATGACGCTTTGGGGCGGAGCCATTGTAGCCGCCTTGCCGAGGCGGTGACCTCAAGGCAGGCGGCGCGTAGGAGCGGAGCCCTCATGGCCACCCTTCAGAGGTGGTGACCTCAAGGCAGGAAGTAGGTGGTGTGCAGAGGTGGAGCCGTCAAGGTAAAGACGCACTGTCGAGGATAGGTCTTGAAGTAGACGGTGTGTCCTGCAACGAAGTCGTCGTGGCCGCCCTACCGAGACGGTGACCTCAAGGCAGGTGGCGCATACAAGCGGAACCGTCTGGTAGATCCACGTTGCCGAGGCTAGGGTCTCGAAGCAGGTGACATGTCCCTGACGAAGTCGTTGTGGCCTTCTTGTCGAGGCAATGACCTCCAGGCAAACGGCGTGTAGAGGCGAAGCCGTTAGAGTAGAGCCACTTTGTTGAGTTTAGGACTTCGAAGCAGACATCGTGTCCCATGGCAAAGCTATCATGGGCACCCTGCTGAGGCGATGACCTCAGGGTAGACGACGCGTAGAGACGAAGCCACCCTGCTAAGGCTAGGGTCTCGAAGCATGCGGCTAAACCATCTAGGCTCCTAATTCGTTTTGGTCTTGATAATTAATGACAATCGTGATTAAATGACTAATATTTTTCTTTGAGATTATTGAAAATAGATTGGTCTTAGACATGGCACGCAATGAAGCATGGAAATGAAGCTAAAAGGAGATCAACGTATTAAGCTAAATTGTCAAGGTATAAAATTAAGAATCTTTTCATAGCTTTTGCTGATCTTGGTGTTTTGGAGAAAGATCAGGTTGCTAGATTAGGTGTCATACTATTAAGAGAGATCTTGACTAGTAGTTTGATGTTGATCAAATCTAATGGCTCAAATCATGCTCATTTGAATTCGTAAATGTTTTGCATTGTGTCATCTTTGTAAAATTCAGAAAGTGTCAACATGGCCGGTGCTACCGCTGGGTCAGTAGCATCAGATTTATGCCCAGCATGAAAATTACAGAGAAGTGCTTTTCTGGTTCAGGCAGGTAGGTCGTACCGCCCATGTGGGTGCGGTGCCACCGCACCTACGGTAGCACCGGCCCAATGGCTGGTGTGTTTTTAACCGAAAGGGTACTTTGCCCATATTTCCCTGGCCAGTGCTACCGGGCATGTAGGTGCGGTGAGCGGTAGCACCGGCCAAATGACCGGTGCAATTTTTCTAGAGAAGTCTTTTTCTTGACCCGGCTGAAAAATTTGGTTCGGTGCTATCGGTCCTAGTTGGGCGGTAGCACTAGCCCTCAGTAGCAACGGCTACTGACAATGCATTAAATACATTGTTCGACCGTTGGGTTGGGGTCTGGTGCTACCGGCCCTACATGGGTGGTAGCACTGGGTTTGCTATATTTTTCTATAATTTCTCTCCAACGGTTGGAAATGTTGGTGGGGGCTATAAATACCCCCACACCTGCATACTAGAGCAACTCTTGGACCCTCATTGAATACATTTGAGCTCTAGCAAGTCTTCTACTCATTCTTGTGCATTCAATTCTCATTTTAAGAGAGTTAGGAGCATTCAATTGTGTATTTAGTGTTTGAGCCTTAGACACTTGAATCGACCTCAAGCAAGCGTCTAGATTTGTTACTCTTGGAGGTTGCCACTTCGTAGATGGATTGAAGGCGAAAGAATCGGTGACTTTCTCAAAGGAGCTTGTGAGAAAGATTGGTGTGTTGTGAAGGCTGGAGCTCACCTACCCAGAGCGGGGAAGAGCTACCATAGTGATCGAGGGAGCCTCATTTGTGCAAAGGAGCCAGCTTGAGTTGGTCAAGCTACCTCAACGTGGATTAGGGGAGACCGACAATCTCCGAGTCCACAGATAAAAATCGTGTCCATCTCTTGTGGTTTGATCACTTGTATTTAATTTGTGCAATTTACGTTTCTAGCTACCTTATCGCATTGATCTTGTGCTTAGGATTGCCTAGTTGATTAGACTTAGCTTGTTGGTGCACTTAACAAAACCTAGAGGATTTAGGCTTTAATTGTCAAAAATCATAATTCTAGCTTAGATTGATTATTTATTGCAATTGAAGCCGATGAATTTTAAAACCTCCTATTCACCCTCATCTAGTCGGTTATCCTTGATCCTACAGTGGCGTGTCCTGAGACGAAGTTATCATAGTTGTCCCACCTAGGCATTGACCTCGACATAGGCGACGCGTAGAAGCGGGGTCGTCGTGGCTATCTTGTTGAGGCGGTGACCTCGAGGCAGCTGACCCATAGAGGCGAAGCCATCGAGGTAGAGTCGCATTACCGAGGCTAGGGCCTCAAAACAGGTGGTGTGTCCCATGTTGAAGCCGTCATGGTTGCCTTGCTAGGGCAATGACTTCGAGGCAGGCGACGTGTCGAGGCAAAGCCATCAAGTAGTAAGTCCTTATTGAGGCTAGAGCCTTAAAGCCGATGGCGTGTCTTGTAATGAAGCTGTTTTGGCTACCATGTGTTCTCGATGCTTTTTCCTATGCCCTATTACTGTTCCCCCTTCGATCACATTGGATTTGATATCTTAATGTAGAGCAAAGCGTCGATAAGGCTGTGTAAGGGAAAAGGTTTATCGTTGCCTTTCGCACATAGGAGGAGAGGCTGGGCTATCGTTCCCAATACCTTCGAAATTAGGGCGCGTAGGGGGCGCGCTGCATTGGCTCAAAGAGGG
The DNA here is from genome assembly GCA_036346275.1 of Otatea glauca. NCBI lineage: Eukaryota > Viridiplantae > Streptophyta > Magnoliopsida > Poales > Poaceae > Otatea > Otatea glauca. The sequence goes on from CM070721.1 coordinate 62,298,609, forward strand.
TCCTGGCACACGAAGCAGGGGGAGAGGCTGGAGCGTCGTTTCTCTTCCTTTTATAAAGAGAGCCTAAGGAGGGTGTGCAACGCTAGCCTGAGGAGGGTGCTAGCACACAAAGCGGGAGGAGAGGCTAGACCACTGTTCCTCTGCCTTCAAAAATAGTGCCTAAGGTGGGTGGGTGGCGCTGGCCCGAGCAGGGTGTTGGCATGCAATGCGAGAGGAGAGGCTGGACCATCGTTCCCCTAACTTCAAAAACATGGCACACTGAGGCGCATGACGCTGGCACGCGAAACACGAAGAGAGGCTGGACCACCGTTCTGCGTGAGGAAGGCGCCCGATACTAGCCCAAAGAGGGCGCTGCACGCAAAGCGGGATGAGAGGCTAGACTGTTGTTCCCCTACCTTCAAAAACAGTGCCAAAGAGGTGTGTGGCGTTGGCCCGACCAGGGCGCTAGCATGCAAAGCAGGAGGAGAGGCTAGACCGCGGTTTCCCTACCTTCGAAAACAAGGCCCGCGGAGGGCGTGTGGCGCTGGTCTGAAGAGGGCATTGGCACACGAAGCAGGAGGAGAAGTTGGAACATCCTTCCTCTACCTTCGAAAACAGTGACCAAGGAGGGCGTGTAGCGTTGGCCTCAGGAGGACATTGGCATGCAATAAAGCCAAAACAGTGGGGATATCATACCATTTCTTTTTTGAGACACAAATGGAAAAGCAAAAGAACACAGATCGCTTGAGAGAGAGAAAGGACTTGTGGTAAAAAATGAGTCAGATTGCCTCTTATATGCCCCTTGAGGCCTTTATATAGAAGTAAGAAGATGACTATTTCACGTCCTATTTTCAATAATTACGAAAAGATGAGGACTTATAGACTAACATTAAAATTCATAACACATTTGTGACAATCTATACACACTAACTTGTTTGTGGACTTCCTCCAAAAGGCACTAGACACTCCTAGTCGCACAACAAAAACTGGACACACAAACAGCAGAACCCTCTATCGCGCGCGGCATATCCAGGCCTTTTGCAGTGTTCTTAATATCATAAAGCACATAGCCACACAGGGTACTTGAACCCACGTGGCCTGAATCCTGGGCGTGGCAAATACCGTCGTTCTGGACCAACTCGTGCCCTCTTTCTGAATCAGTAAGCTTCTCGCTGATTCTCCTCCTGTTTCGGTACTCTCAATACTAGTTGGAAGTCTATCGCGCCGGACCGACGGAATGCACGAGTTGAACGCAACGGTGACACAGTTAGCTCGGAGATACTGCTGCTACTTACGAGGTTGTGCCGTGTGTGCAGTGAGAAAATCATGGCTTACATTGTCTTCGTATCTTATTTTTTTTACATTTTTGTGTATGTATTTATGAAATTAGCTCCCTTTATCAATGTGAAAGACACGTAAGTGTATCTGTCTCCTGTCATGTTCGGAGAGCGTGAAAGATCACCGATACCGCGATAGGGCAAACGATCGTGAGAGCGAGCATTGAAGCGTGCAAGGAGACGCTGCTGTGCTCAGGGGAGGTGGGCATAGGAGGAGCTACATCACCGCACACAACATAGCTATAGTTTTAGAGTAGCGCGAAAGGAGCCTTATCGCGATGGACCATATGTTTCTCTCACAATGGGTCAAGCTCTCGGGGTGTCCGTAATCTTTTACGCTCTTCAAATATGATAAACAATATATCACCTATCACGTACGAGAGAGCCAAATTTACGACTGTAAACGCGAAAGAGCTAAGTTAAAAGAACCTACAGCGCACTGCATAAGCGATAATATCTGTGTAGTGTAAGGTACGCGAGTAGTTTACCGATTTCGAGAGTAAATGTTTGTACATGGTGTACTACATTCGCATTAAATTAATTGCTTCTCTATGTAGAAGAAAGGCAGGCAGTGTTGAGCGAGCAGAGGAGCACGTACAGCCGTTGCTAGTTGGCTTCGGCCTTTGTTTAGTGTCCCCAGGAGGCCCATGCCGGGGCCTTAATATTCTTCTCCCTAGTCCCCATCATTGCAACTAGCCGTAACACTCCATCTCTTGTCTCAAAGTCTCTCCTCCGGCGAGACGAGCCGCGAGCTCAGCTCAGCTCTCGTCTCGTCTCATCTATATAAGCGCCCGCCTCTCTCCTCACTTAAAGCACCGAGTGTTAGCTACACAGAGAGCGAGAGAGAGGAGCAGCTGCGAGCGAGCGAGCAATTAAGGCCAGAAAGATAGGCGGTAGAGAGAAATTATCGAGTGCTGAGAGTCGAGGAGAGGGAAATAAGTAGCTAGCTAGCTAGTGGCCTAGTGCTTGTACTTGCTAGCTAGCAATGAGGTCGAGGAGGTCGCAGCCGCGGCAGCGGAGCGTGCTGGCCGCGGTCGGCGTGGTGCTGGCGACGGCGGCGTGCGCGGCGGCCCAGCTGAGCCAGAACTACTACGCGTCGACGTGCCCCAACGTGGAGACGCTCGTCCGCGGCGCCGTCACCCAGAAGCTCCAGGAGACCTTCAACGCCGCGCCCGGCACCCTCCGCCTCCTCTTCCACGACTGCTTCGTCAGGGTACGGAATTAAAACCAGCTTATTTCGCCATGTTTTAATCGATCATGTTTGTTTCTGGTGTCGATGATACACCGATTCATCGATCTTTGATTTTTTTGCTGGTGCAGGGTTGCGACGCGTCGGTGCTGATCTCGGGGCAGGACGACGAGCGCAGCGCGGGCGCGGACACGACGCTGTCGCCCGACGCGCTGGACCTCATCACCCGCGCCAAGGCCGCCGTCGACGCCGACGCCCAGTGCTCCAACAAGGTCTCCTGCGCCGACATCCTCGCCCTCGCCGCCCGCGACGTCGTCTCGCAGGTACCCCTCACAAAACCCCGTCGGTTCATGCGCGCCCGGCCCGTCTCTCTTCATGTTGGTTCCGGCGCGCGCCTGCACCGCCGGAGTGGAGAGCCGTTCGAGTGCGCTTTCGAGACGGTTAGGCCGCATTCGATGGCGATGCGTGGGATTTCATTAGAGGAAAAGGCGCGGGCGTAAAGAGCTAGGTAACCTCGCCTAGGCCGGTGTTTTTTCATGGTTGATCGCGTGCGGCCTCTTTATGTTTTGCGCGCCTTTCTAGCTCGGGCTGGTGGGTCGGTCGCTGATGAGGCGCCCGCGGCTGCCCCTGCCCGCCGGGCGACAGCTATGATGAGTCTGAGATGACATGTACCAGCCGCGTGTGCACATTGGCCTTCTGCGCTGCGGCACGACGAGAGTCCTGTCACTCTCTTAGCTGTGCCGCAGAACACGTCCGTACGCACGCGAACGCATCATGCACGGAGACGGAGCTCTCACCTCTCTCTCTCCATATAGACTAGTGTTGTGTGCGCGCGTCGCAACCTCGGTGGTGTCAAATCTAACGCAGCCATGTGAGACGAACTTTAGTTGTTACGTATCATCGTTGGATAAAAAATCGATAGTCTAGATTTGTCTGTAACAATAGCATTAGTAATACATTATAGTTGACACTGTTCAATGATTCGAATTATTCGTTGCTTTGACCGAAAGACGAGTAACTGTTTAAGTTACAATTAACTTATAAATGGCACATAACCATATATGTACTTGCAGGAGCCGGCAAACAGAGAAACTTTACTTATCTTTTCCAGGTTTGATTAGTAGCATCTACAAAATTAAGAGGCCGAGTTTGGAAGACATTGGCAATTTTTTTTTCAAATATAGCATTTTTTAATATAAATTTGTAAAAATAACCACTTCCATAACCGCAGAAGGTGTCACCTAACCTATATGTGAACCTTAGTAGGTTTATGAGCCATAGCAAACCTGCGATCGGAGCTACCGAGCCTGAGGAGCTCGGTAGGCCTGCTATCGAGTGCAGGAACTCCTTTCTAGCTGGGGAACGTGACACCGAGGTGGACTCGATGTTGCTACGATGGGTCTAGACCAAGGTCCACACGTGCCGCCTTTCGCATTTTGAAGAAGATTATTTTTATAAATTTATTTGATAGAAGATCAGATTTATGAAAGAAAAGTTTGTCCGACAGCTGGGGAAAAAAACGAATACTTCGAAAATTACCCCTAGAAGCTACGGATAGGAGGTCGGAAAATTTTGGATCTGGCGCTAAAATTTGGAAACGGAGGTGGTCCCTGGGTTTACCTTGTCGGAATTCTACTGTCCTATATATTTATTTACAGCAAGTCCTGCAGAGTCCAGAGGACTTCATGTGGAGACGAACTACTGCTGCGTAGCCAGTCTACAGTGATGGGAGCGATTTACTGCGCTGTCCGCTCCGGCTGGCCGATCTTTTCCGATCGGATTAATTCACCAATCAATTCCCTGATGGAACACAAGTCGTAGCACTCAGTATGCACACGCGGTTTGGCCGGGATTAAATGAGCCGCGTACGGCGACCGGCGCGGCGGCGCCCAATACCTAATCCGCCGAGCCGATCGAGCGAGATGCGCAGTGCATTCGTAGAGCTACGGAATCAATTTATTGACGAGCCACGCAAGTTGGCCGTGCCGAAAATTTTGCTGTCTGCTCGTATGTACTCGCATATACACGCTAGCACGACTCGATTGCAAAGTGTGCTGAAAATTACTGGGATTTTTTCACTGCGTGCAAGGCTTGCTTTGCGCTAACGGCGAAAGCTGTTGATGTTGCTTGATACATGCACAGACGGGAGGGCCGTACTACCAGGTGGAGCTCGGGCGGCTGGACGGCAGGGTCGGGACGCGCGCCGTCGTGAAGCACAGCCTCCCCGGCGCCGGCTTCAACCTGGATCAGCTCAACAAGCTCTTCGCCGTCAACGGCCTCACGCAGACCGACATGATCGCTCTCTCAGGTACGTACCTAGGCCGGGATTTCTTGGCAATTTCACATCAAAACGTCCCATCCTATATATTAGCCGAAAGCTAGAGCTCAGTAGTAGATGGTTGGAGCGGTGGTTAGCGAGTCCCATGTCAGAAAAGTGGTAAAATGGTTAGAAGCGGGGGAGCTCTAAGAACTTCTCGTCTCGTCTGCGCCTCTCCAACCCCCATCAGTCCATCCATCCCAAGTGTATCGTAGTGTACTACCAAGTACCAACTCGTCACACTGACAAGGAAGATGGAGTGATACTAGTCCATGCATCTACATTTTTGCTCGTAAAAAACCATGCCCTTTCCAGACTGGCGTTGGGTACGTACGCGCCGCTTTTCGCTGCAGCGTGCAGAGACCTTCTTGTTAGGCCCCTCGAATCCATTGTCACTGTGCTACGGTGCTATACACACAGCGTTCGTTCTGGCTGTCACTAGTGATGGCTAAGCACCACTCGTTGAGCTCTTAAGAAACTGCTTTGCTGCTGTAGTGCTCGTTGATTGCAGATGCTAGCTATTAGTTAGTAGCGCTGTCGTTGACGTCGTACTTGCGCATTGCAATGCAGGGGGTCACACGATCGGTGTAACGCACTGCGACAAGTTCGTGCGGCGGCTGTACCAGTTCAAGGGCGCGGCGCCGCAGTACAGCCCGCCGATGAACCTCTTCTTCCTGCGGCAGATGCGGCGGACGTGCCCGCTCAACTACAGCCCGTCCACGGTGGCGATGCTCGACGCCGTCACGCCCTTCAAGTTCGACAACGGCTACTACCAGACGCTGCAGCAGATGAAGGGCCTGCTGTCCTCGGACCAGGTCCTCTTCGCCGACCGCCGGTCGCGGAGCACAGTCAACTACTTCGCCGCCAACCAGACGGCCTTCTTCGAGGCCTTCGTCGCCTCCATGACCAAGCTCGGCCGCGTCGGGGTCAAGACCGGCACCGACGGCGAGATACGGCGAGTGTGCACCAAGGTCAACTAGCACTGCTTGAATAGAGTTACGTTGCACTGGACGTACATCGAGTAGTAGAGATGGTTGGATAATTCTGGTGTCTCTTCTCTTCTCCCTGCCCGTGTTCACAGTCGATCACAGTGTATTTGTTCCCGCCCAATTCTTTTCTTGATTGTGTAATCACATAAGTGCCATCCATACCTTAGGACATTTTCAGGGCCTACCATGTTATAGAAGGTACACTTACATCGATGTAAATGTTACAGATGGTCCTGTTAATCAAGTATATCCTATATGCCGTTCTTTTTGAAAATTTTGCATGTTTCACAAAGAAGATATAGTCTATATACGAAGAAAAGTTTGTACATTGAACTCTCACCTTGTGGCTCCAGACAGATGAAAGAGGATTCGGCATGGGTGGTCCCAACTCCCAAGTCCTCATAAATACAACCAACCAACATGAGCTGTGAATGCCCTCCACAAACCATGTGATATTTTCAGTCAATCAACCAAGCAAACACAAAAACTTAAATGTGATTCTATAACACCACAGACTACAACACAGCATGCCGGCCATAAACCACTGCTTTTCTAGGTCAAGTACTCGAGTTTCAAGCCATTGGTACAAACTTGAATTGCATGACTTCATGCGTTGGTTTGGCACAATCGCCAGGTCCTTTTCTTGATCAAAAGGAACCGACTTTGCAGTTTTCCAACGAACTGAAGTGATTACTTTAAGAAGAAGTTCAAATGCTCTGAATTCCGAACTTTTGTTTTTGTGCAGATCTCTGAATTTGGAATTTGGTTTTACGTAGCTGATTAACTGAACTTGGTGATGCCAGAATTCTAGCCTTCTCGGTATACTAGCATAGGACCGTTTGAGCAAAGGGATTTGCTCTGGTACGTCTGAAAAATCATGAACTCATGATTACTTGGGTAATGTACCTTAAGTTTGACTTGTATTAAACACTGAAATTAACGCCTAAATGTGTGCGTCACATGGCCCAGTCACAGAAAGCTCGATACTAATCAATAACCTTCTTGTTCATATCCACATTGTATTTCTCGCCCAGTTCTTTTCTTTGACCGCGTAATGTAAGGTGTCGTATCATATTCATAGGCCATTTTCAGGGCTCCTTCCATTGATAGAGATAAATTTACATTGATGTAACACAATATTTATTGCAATTATATTTGAAATTTTGTTGGTCAAGAGAAGAAAATATGTCAAGAATTTCCGCATCAACATATCTTTCCAGGCATAGAACAGATAGATTCAGCATGGTCCAGACCTGTTTTTTCCTAGAACACTGTACAACAATACGATCGGCATGACTGTTAGTATGCAATACTACTTCTGTTTAATAGCAATAGAAGCGTGTACTTGCCGGCGAGAAATCCTAAGCATCCTGTGAGAAATTTTGATAGCCTTCAAATCAACTTGCACGTCATCTTAAATTATTAATCATGTGCAACCTTAGCAGCTCGCTTACCTGAAACTGCATTATGTCTTTTGGGGAAATTCAAACTGCAGGAGGTTAATTATATATTGACAAAATGCTCTTTATTTGGTCCCCTGGTCAGCTAAGAATGAAAAATATGAAATCACAACTCACAAGTCCACTAGCACACAAGAAAAAGTAATGGTGACAGATATGTTCTAGATACAATTCCTCATGCCTGCCACACACCACTGCTTTTCTAGGTCTACATTACTCAAGTCACTGGCATCCCTTTGGATTGTATTTCATGCCTTGGTTTGGCGCAAATGCGGCAGTCGCTTTCCTTAGGAAAATCAGCTGTCACAACTCATAACTAAACTGCTTACTTTCCCAACTAACATAACTGAAGAGAAAGAATAAATAAATTTTGGGATCAGTTTTACTTTACTAGCTGAAATGGTAAATCATGAATCATCTAATCAAGCTTCCACAGCTTAGGTGTAAATAGGAATTTGCTCTAGGTAGCTTCAGAAGTTTGGAAATCAAATCATGGTTACTTGCACCTTAACCTTGAGGTTTATTACACAGCAAAATTGGGAACAGACTTGCATGTATCGACACAGAGTTAACACATTCCACACTTGTGAGCTTGTGGTTTTTACCGGAGAAAGAGATAAACGAGTTCTTTCTCCAAACTTCTATCCATCCATTCAGAAGCACCAAAATGTACTACGATAACAAAATTTTCACTTGCGAGAAACTTATCTTTTTTTTTTTAAACAGCCAAAGCTGATAATAGATTAGCGAGAAACTTATCAAAGAACCAGTGCTAACAACATGTACCAAAGCTCTGAAAAGTTATTGCTACCAACCACCCTATTTCCATACATTGGTGTCCCTATTCCTACTGATATCCCCTTATCCCTTTCCTTCACCTAGCATGCCAAATTCGTCTGAAAGCCACTTATCTTGTGCATATCCTGTCCATCACCTAATGCTAACATGATTTGATGCAACAAAAAAAGTGACTTCCCGTGTCCATTTGTACCTTATGGACCTCCTAAAGCATCCCAAAGAACCAAACCAGACGATGCTGCTGCAACAGGTGGCATGCACGGCCAATTAATTTGATCATGACTCACTCTTTCTGCGCAAAGCTACAAGCAAGCCATTGTCAATTTGCCATCCTACTTATTAAACTTGATTCTATCAACTGATGTACCTAAACTAAAATAATACCATCTTAAGCTCTCGTGGGAGCATTTCTTGTAACTAAAGCACAAGACCAAAGATTGGTTTGTTTCACAATGTGACAATAATTGGCCTCCCATGTAACATTCCAAAATTTGGATTTCAGAATGTTTGAATTTCAAATTCACCATTTGCAATTTCTTTGAATTAATTTCAGCTTAATTTGAATTTTCTTTTTATAAAAGGATTTAATTTGGCTAATCTATCCATAAAACATTAGATTTTCGCTTTTCTTTGGGTTCACTATCTTTGCAAGGAATTTTTACGTATTTTTGGAGATTTTTCAAATTATTTGATATTTATTTGGATTTATTTGCTTTTATTTGAATTTCTCGAATTTCTTTAATTCGGATATTGATTTCTAATTGAAATCCTTCGGGCGAATTCCTTCCGCCGCCCATTTTCGCGGCCGCTTCGCCACAGCAGCCGTTGTGACCCGTCTCGAAACCCTAGCGCGTGGCGTTGGATCGAGCTCGGGTGCTCAGATTGCGCCACGCCACCTCGCTGCGTGGCCGTCCGTTCGGTGCCGCGTGGGCGGCTAGCGCTGCGCCACGTCGCTCGCGCCGCGCCGCCGAAACCCTAATCGCGTCAATCCGCGTCGCGCCATCTCGGTTTCGAGTTTTGCGCGCCTCGAGGCTATTTAAGCCGCCACGCACCCACCGAGGTTCGCCTCCTCGCGCCGCACCGCCGCCTCAAGCCCGCCGCCCGAGTCGCCTCCGTCGCGGAGATCTCGCTCGCCGGTTCCGCCGCCGTCCGAGCGCTTCTTGCGCTTTTCTTCCTCGCCGTGAGCCTCGCGCGTTGGTTTTGGTCCCACCGGACTCCCGCGCCGCCTCTTCCTTTTTCCCCAAAACCCGAGCCGATCCGGCTCTCTTCCGCGCGTTCGCGTCGTCTTCCCGCCTCCGCGTGTCGTCGTGCCGCCAGCCAGCCGCCAGCCGCCTCGCCTTGGCCGTCTTGCGCCAGTCGCGTGTCCGTCCGCCTCCGCCTGACACTGCGCCGCGTGGGCGGCCCCAGATCGGTCGCGTCGATCCGCCTCCGGCCAGCGTCGGCGTCGCCTCGATTCAGCGCTGCGCCGCGTCGGCCGCCTCATTGGCCGCTTGCGCCTCGTCGGCCGCCGCGTCGACCACTTCGCCGCCGCGTGGCTTGCCACGTCGGCCGTCTGCCGCGTCGTCACGAGCCCTCCTCGGTGGGCGCATCCACCGTGGCCGTGTCTCGGCGCGTGGGTCCCACGTGTCGCGGCAAATCTTTTCTTTTATTCTTTTCCAGAAATTCCGAAATTCCAGCCAATCACGTGCTGCCACGTGTCAGCCTCTCTGATTTTTCTGATCTGGAAATCTTCCAGGAGCCCGTTCTCCTTCGTTCGAGCTCCGATTCCAGTGATTCAAATTTCTAAATTCATCTAAATTCAAGATCTATCTTCCAGTACTATTCTTTTCAATTTTTGAATTTTATTTGAATTTGTTTTATTTATTTGCCTCGTTTAGCGTGTAGGCGACGATGAAGATCGATCGAATCAACGATCGAGGTAGAACCAAAGAAGAGGCGTGAAGGCAAGTCTTCCTTGAACATGTTGATCCCAAAGTTCATGAAAATGTTATGTTGTTTTTAAATTATGCATGCTTACTTTTATGCAATGTACTTTAAACATAGTTTTAGAGTATAGTTAAATTCGATTTGTTATACCCTCATTGGTATTGATCATGTCGAACCTTTGACACCCTAGATGATATATACTAGCTATTTTATTTGGTGATAACCAGTAGATTAGCATGGAGCGGTAGAATTGCTTAGTCCAATTTAAGCGTTTGGTATTGTGCCATTATGGGAATCATTTCAATTGTTGTTTATACTTATTTGTGAGATTGCGGCAATTGGTGTTGCTGCTGTGATTTAAATGAATTAAAGTGGAAATGGTTTAGACCGGCGGATGGATGTTTGGCGGGTGCGAAAGCACGAGACCTTGGTATGTGAATGTTCCGCCTAGTCAATTAAGGACCGGCGTGTGTTACCATGGACCGAGCACTACCGTACAACCACAAGTCTATATGGGTACGACTGGCTAAATAATTTGTGCGTCTCATTATTAGCTTCGCCATTGGAGAGTGCCGGATCTTTGGCAGCGCAAGAGGGCTTCAGATCTTGGGCGGCTAGAACCCTAACAAATGTGAAACCTTAGCGGCGAGGTTAATAGTGGGGTTGTGCATTGTAAAGGCCTTGTCATGATCTCTCTGCCGACACACCAAAGGAAGTGTGTTAATTGCACGGCAACAAGAGTCGATCATGTCTTGTGGGTAAAGTGTACACACTCTGCGAGTTAAAACTACTTAAGTAGCCGTGCCCACGGTCAAGGGCGGCGAGGTACGCTTGCACATTGTAGATTTTATGGTTTTGTTTTAAAGGAAAATGATGGTTTGGGAATCAGAGCGGATGGAACTCTCGGGTTATGGTTTGGCGGATGGAGCCACTCGTAGATGGAACTCGCTTTAATTGTCATATCAAATTCAATTACTATGCTTTTACATTTTGTTCAAATGATGCTTTATGAAATTACTATTGGTATTTGAGATAAACTTTGCTTTATGCTAAAAAGCCATATTATGCCTTCAATTGTTTAGCCTTGCATATAGTTATCATGCATTATGTTTCCAAGACTTGCGGAGTACATTTTGTGCTCACCCTTGCAACATCCCCAACCTTCCACGAAGAGTTCGCGAGGCGGAAGGTGACTACGACTTCTACGCTTGTGGTTATGATGAAGGCGATCCGAATGCTAGGACGCGAACCCGATCGATTGCTGTTGGGCAAATGGATGGGCTTACTTACTTTGCTTTTGTTAATTCGTTTCATTGTTTCTTATTGAACTCTAGCTATGATGCTTCTTATTTGTAATAATTGGCCATAAGGCTAATACTCTTTGCTTAATGAATATTATTTGATTCGTGATATGGATGTGTTGTCATCATTTGTTTCACCGTGTGTGCTAGCTTTTCTGGACTAGCACAGTTATACATGAGGGTTTGGATTTGGAAATCCGGTCCGACAGAGGTGGTATCGAGCCGGGTTGATTGTAGGTCGCAACCCTAGTTAGTCTGGTCTTCTTAGCAAGAACTTCAAAATTATTTTCTAAATCAAACCAACAATTCTTGTGAAATAGATTATCTCATCTCATCTTATTCTTAGGTTCTTACTCCTTTTCTTTGCTGAAATATTATTTTAAAATTTTAATTTGATCTTATCCTTGAAACTTCTCAAAGCCTCGAGCCTTCGCAGAATCCGGATCAAGGAGGAAGATGATCAAGTCGTCAAAGAGTATATCAGAAGACTTCCATATAGGACAAGTAATAGTGCTCAATAGTGTTGGAGCATATCACCCTTTCTAGTTTAGCAACGATAGTCAGAGGGCATTAGAATTTTTGTTGCTTGTTTGTTGGGTGTGTTGTACACTTGCGCTAGCGAAGTGTTGCGACCACCTTTCTTTTGGAGTTTTATAGCTTGTTTGGTCTTGGAATGGCTACCTCTCTAGTCTTCTCATCTTTTGCTCTTTCCTCTCATCTATTGCTAACCTATCCTGGCCGTTGCTTGGATGGAAGGTCAAGGAAGAGGTCGTGGAGCTGGTCGCAGAGGAGGTCGTGGTCGTGGTCGTGGCGAGCGAGCCACAAGAGCGGCGGGATGTTCAAGATCGGCAAGTCGCCGCCGCCACCACCCAACCCCGATTGCGGATATCCGGCAGATGATGGCAATGCGGCTTGATTGTTGCGAGCCCTTGCTCGAAATATAGTAAACAATCCGCGGCCGGCACCAAATTAAAGCACGGTGATGCCACCCCAATCAAAGCTTGGAGAGTTTATGAGAACTAGACCGCCTACCTTCACGGGAGCAGGTGAACCCTTGGAGGCAGATGACTGGTTGAGAGATGTAGAAAAAGCTCCGATTAGCGCGGTGTGATGACCGTGAAAAGGTTCTCTACGCGAGTCATCAATTAAAAGGAGTAGCTGCTACTTGGTGGGATAATTTACGTCTTGCCCATCGAATGCTCAAACTATAACGTGGGAGGAATTCTCCAAGCTTTCCGTCGCTCATGTGCTGCCGGCATTATTGAAATGAAGAAAAGAGAGTTTACAAAGTTGCATCGTGGAAACCAGAGTGTTTCGAGTATCTTAACCGGTTTACCCAATTGTCGAGGTATGCACGGAAGATGTGGCAACCGAAAGTGCCAAAATGCGGAGGTTCATGGAGGACTTGACCACGACATCAAGGTGCGACTAGTTGCTTTGGATTTTCGAATTTTGAAAGATATGGTGAACAAGGCACTAGTGCAAGAGGATGCTCAACGCCAACAGCGAGAGTCCCGCAAGAGAAGAATGGCATTTCAGGCTCAGCATGGAGCGAGTGGTTCTCGTCAGCGCTTTCAGCCTCAGCAAGCCAACAGAACACCTGTTCAAGGAGCACCCCGTACTCCTAATTCTGGACCGCGCCCAATCGCTCAAAGACAAAGAGAACAACGCCCGTTGGTCAACAGCAGAAAGGGAATTCAAATGCTGCAGGGATTCAGTGTTTCCACTGTCACCAGATGGGACATTATGCTAGCAATTGTCCTCGGAAGCGTCAGCAAGTGACCCCAGTGCCGTTCAACTTGGGATCCAGTGCGCGAGCTCCTACGCAAGGACAAGGTCGTGGAACGCCCAGACGCCTGAGCTCCGCAATCTTTTGGAAGAGGACGAGTCAACCATGTGACCGCCAAGAAGCTCGGGAGGCATCGGATGTGGTTTTGGGTAAGTTCCTTATTAACTCAATACACCCAAGATTATTTGATTACGAGCATCGCATTCTTTTATATCGAAGAGTTTTGTTGAACAATTTGGTTGGAAACCTTTACTCTTAAGAGCCCTATGATAGTTCAATCACCGGAAAAGAATTGAGAACTAGTTCAAGATGCCCAAGTGCAACCATAAAAATCAATGGGGTAGAATTCTAGCGAATCTTATCATCTTGGATTCAAAAGGAATAGATGTCATCCTAGGGATGGATTGGTTAACCAAATATAAAGGTCAAATAGATTGTGCCAAGAGAGCCATCACCCTTACCAATTCGTAAGGCATTCGAGTGGAGTATATGCGATGAATCATAAGTAAGTGCACTTTGAGCAGTTTGAAGGAATCAACTTTGGAAAGTGTGCACGTGGTGCAAGAGTATCCGGATGTATTTCTGAAGATTTGCGGTATGCCACCGATCGAGAGGTAGAGTTCGTCATAGAGCTAGTCCACTGCACGGCTCCAATTTCAAGAGACCCTACCGCATGCCGACCAATGAACTCGTGAGATGAAGAAATGTTGAGGAATTGCAAGAAAAGGATACGTTCGTCCAAGTTCGTCACCTTGGGGAGCGCCAGTTCTTTTGTAAAGAAGAAGGATAATAGTTTGCGCTTGTGCGTGGATTATAGAGCCCTGAATGAAGTCACAATCAAGAACAAGTACCCGTTGCCCAGGATTGATGACTTGTTTGATCAGTTGAAAGGAGCATGTATTTTCTCCAAGATCGATCTTCGATCTGGATACCATCAGTTGAAAATAAGGTCACAAGATATTCCGAAGACAGCTTTTGCTACGATATGGATTATATGAGTTCACAGTTATGTCATTTGGTCTGACCAATGCACCAGCTTATTTTATGAACTTGATGAATAAAGTGTTTATGGAATACCTAGACAAGTTTGTGGTGGTATTCATAGATGATATCCTGATCTATTCTAAAGATGAAGTAGAACATGAAGGTCATTTGAGGATGGTGTTAGAAAAGCTCAGAGATCATCAGCTGTATGCTAAGTTCAGTAAGTGTGAGTTTTGGTTAAAAGAAGTCGCTTTCTTAGGCCATATAATTTCATTGGAGGTGTCTCAAGAGACCTCAAAAAGTGAAAGGTGTACTTGATTGGAGGCAACCCAAGTCGATGCACGATATCGAAGTTTTCTTGGTTTAGCGGGTTACTACCAAGATTCATAGAAGGATTTTCAAGGATCGCAAGACCGCTTACCCGTTGCTAAAGAAGGAAAAGAAGTTTGAATGGTCTCAAGCTTGTGAGCAAAGTTTCCAAGAATTAAAGAAAAGATGACCTCATTGAGTGCTCATTTTACCGGATATTCGGAAGAACTTTGAGATTTTACGTGATGCTTCAAGACAGGTCTTGGATGTGTTTTGATGCAAGAAGGCAAAGTAGTTGCATATGCCTCACGGCAATTGCGACCACATGAGGAAAACTATCCAACCCATGACTTGGAAATGGTCATAGCTTGTGCATGCACTAAAGTTGTGGAGGCATTATCTCATCGGGAATCGTTGTGAGATTTTTACAGATCATAAGAGTTTGAAGTATATCTTCACTCAAGCGGACCTCAACCTAAGGCAAAGAAGATGGTTGGAGTTAATTAAGGATTATGATGTGGGAATACATTATCATCTGGCAAGGCTAATGTAGTTGTCGATGCCTTAAGCGGGAAGAGCTATTGCAATAATATGATGATTCAAGAAGGTCAACTTTGCTCTTCACGAGGAGTTTCAGCGTTTGAATTTGGAATTAGTGGATGAGGGTTTAGTCATTGCATTAGAAATTCAACCAACCTTGACGGATCGGATCAAAAGATGCAAAAGTCGGATAAAGAAGTGCTAAGATCAAGGATAGAATCAAGGAAGGTAAAGCCCGTGATTTTTCGAGGATGAAGAAGGAACTATTTGGCTTGGAAAAAGTATTTATGTGCTTAATCAAAAGAGATCAAGCGGTTGATATTAAAAGAGGCGCATGAGTCGATACTCAATTCATCCGTAATACTAAGATGTATCAAGATCTTCGTGGTATATATTGGTGGCCAAGGATGAGAAAGGAAATCGCAGAGTATATAGCTATGTGTGATGTATGCCAAAGTTAAAGTGAACATCAAAGACTGCAGGATTACTACACCAGTTAAAAGTGCACGAATGGAAGTGGGAAGAAATTGGAATGGATTTCATTACGGGACTTCCGAGAACCAGTCGAGTTATGATTCAATATGGGTTGTAGTGGATCGATTGACAAAAGTTGCTCACTTCATTCTGTGAGAACAACTTACGGGAGATCAACTTGCGAGTTGTATATGTCAAGAATCGTGTGTTTGCATGGTGTGCCAAAGAGAATTGTATCGATCGAGGCACTCAATTTACTTCAAGATTACGGCAAAAGTTGCAAGAAGCGTTGGGTACCAACTCGAATTTCAACCTGACTTATCATCCTCGCACGGATGGACAAAGCGATGCGAGTAAACCAAATCCTTGAAGATATGTTAAGGTCTTGTGCCTTGTCCAATGCGGCAAGTTGGGATCAAAGTTTACCTTATGCGAAATTCTCATATAACAATAGTTATCAAGCAAGTTTGCGAGATGTCGCCATTTGAAGCCTTGTATGGAAGGAAGTGCGAACACCTCTGTTGGAATGAAACAGAGATCGCCAAGTCTTTGGTCCCGATATGTTGCAAAAGGCGAAGAACAAGTAAAAATGATTCAAGAAAGATTGAGAACAATGCGATCTAGGCGGAAGAGCTACTGCCGATAATCGTCGGAGAGAGTTAACCTTTGCTCTGGTAACTATGTGTACTTGAAAGTCTCACCGCCGGAGGAATGCGTCGATTTCAAGTTCGTGGAAAGTTAGCACCAAGATTTATTGGACCATTCCCAATCCTAGCCAGAAGTGGACAAGTGGCTTATCAGTTGGAGCTGCCACCGCAGTTGTCGAACGTGCACAATGTGTTCCATGTGTCACAACTGAAGAAGTGTCTCAGGGTACCAGAAGAACAAATGCAGATTGAGAATGTTGAGCTACAGGATGATCTTACCTACCCAGAGTATCCGATCAGAATTTTGGATGAGGCAAAGCGCAGAACAAGAAACAGGACAATCAAGTTTTGCAAAGTTCAGTGGAGCAACCATTCTGAAAAGGAAGCAACCTGGGAGCGTGAAGAAGATCTTAGAGAAGAGTACCCCAACCTCTTTCCCTAGTCTGTCCAAATCTCGGGGTCGAGATTTCTTTTAAGGAGGGGAGGTTTGTAACATTCCAAAATTTGGATTTCAGAATGTTTGAATTTCAAATTCACCATTTGCAATTTCTTTGAATTAATTTCAGCTTAATTTGAATTTTCTTTTTATAAAAGGATTTAATTTGGCTAATCTATCCATCAAACATTAGATTTTCAGTTTTTCTTTGGGTTCACTATGTTTGCAAGGAATTTTTCGTATTTTGGAGATTTTTCAAATTATTTGATATTTATTTGGATTTATTTGCTTTTATTTGAATTTCTGAATTTCTTTAATTCGGATATTGATTTCTAATTGAAATCCCTTCTGGGCGAATTCCTTCCGGCCCCATTTTCGCGCCCGCTTAGCATGCAGCTGTTGTTGTGACCCGTCTCCGAAACCCTAGCGCTGTGGCGTTGGATCGAGCTCGGTGCTCCAGATGCACGCCACGCCACCTCGCCATTGTGAGCGTCCGTTCGGTGCGCGTGGGCGGCTAGCGCGCGCACGTCGCCGCTCGCCGCCGCCGTCGAAACCCTAACGCGTCAATCCGCGTCGCCGCCATCTCGGTTTTGAGTTTTGCGCGCCTCCGAGGCTATTTAAGCCGCCACGCACTGACCCAGGTTCGCCTCCTCGCGCGCACTCCGCCGCCTCAAGCCTCGCCGCCGAGTCGCCTCCGTCGCGGAGATCTCGCTCGCCGAGTTCCGCCGCCGTCCGCGCTTCTTCGCGCTTTTCTTCCTCGCCGGTGAGCCTCGCCGTTGGTTTTGGTCCCGGACTCCGCGCCGCCTCTTCCTTTTTCCCCAAAACCCGAGCCGATCCAGCTCTCTTCCGCCAGATTCGCGTCGTCTTCCCGCCTCCGGCGTGTCGTGCCGCCGCTGAGCCGCCAGCCTCGCCGGCCGTCTTGCGTCCGCAGCCGTCCGTCCGCCATACAGCCGCCGTCGTCGCGCCAGCGTGGGCGGCCCAGATCGGTCGCGTCGATCCGCCTCCGGCCGCGTCGGCGTCGCCTCGATTCAGCGCTGCGCGCGCGTCGGCCGCCTCATTGGTGCCTTCGTCGTACCGCCGCGTCGACCACCTGCCGCGCGTGGCTTGCCACGTCGGCCGTCTGCCGCGTCACCGAGCCTCCTCGGTGGGCGCATCCACCGTGAGCCGTGTCTCGACGCGTGGGTCCCACGTGTCAGCGGCAAATCTTTTCCTTTTTATTCTTTTCCAGAAATTCCGAAATTCCAGCCAATCACGTGCTGCCACGTGTCGACCTCTCGATTTTTCGATTTTACGATGCGAAATCTTCCAGGAGCCCGTTCTCCTTCGTTCGAGCTCCGATTCCAGTGATTCAAATTTCTAAATTCATCTAAATTCAAGATCTATCTTCCAGTACTATTCTTTTCAATTTTTGAATTTTATTTGAATTTGTTTTATTTATTTGCCTCGTTTAGCGTGTAGGCAGCGCGCATCGAAGATCGATCGAATCAACGATCGGAGGTAGAACCAAAGAAGAGGCGTGAAGGCAAGTCTTCCTTGAACATGTTGATCCCAAAGTTCATGAAAATGTTATGTTGTTTTTAAATTATGCATGCTTACTTTTATGCAATGTACTTTAAACATAGTTTTAGAGTATAGTTAAATTCGGTTTGTTATACCCTCATTGGTATTGATCATGTCGAACCTTTGACACCCTAGATGATATATACTAGCTATTTTATTTGGTGATAACCAGTAGATTAGCATGGAGCGGTAGAATTGCTTAGTCCAACTTAAGCGTTTGATTTGTGCCATTATGGGAATCATTTCAATTGTTGTTTATACTTATTTGTGAGATTGCGGCAATTGGTGTTGCTGCTGTGATTTAAATGAATTAAAGTGGAAATGGTTTAGACCGGGCGGATGGATGTTTGGCGGGTGCAGAAAGCACGAGACCTTGGTATGTGAATGTTCGCCTAGTCAATTAAGGACCGGCGTGTGTTACCATGGACCGAGCACTACCGTACAACCACAAGTCTATATGGGTGCGACTGGCTAAATAATTTGTGCGTCTCATTATTAGCCGCCATTGGAGAGTGCCGATCTTTGGCGAGCGCAAGAGGGGCTTCAGATCTTTGGCGGCTAGAACCTAACAATGGTGAAACCTTAGCGGGCGAGGTTAATAGTGGGGTTGTGCATTGTAAAGGCCTTGTCATGATCTCTCTGCCGACACACCAAAGGAAGTGTGTTAATTGCACGGCAACAAGAGTCGATCATGTCTTGTGGGTAAAGTGTACACACTCTGCGAGTTAAAACTACTTAAGTAGCCGTGCCCTGGTCAAGGGCGGCGAGGTGCGCTTGCACATTGTAGATTTTATGGTTTTGTTTTAAAGGAAAATGATGGTTTGGGAATCCGAAGCGGATGGAACTCTCGGGTTATGGTTTGGCGGATGGAGCGGTCGGGTAGATGGAACTGCTTTAATTGTCATATCAAATTCAATTACTATGCTTTTACATTTTGTTCAAATGATGCTTTATGAAATTACTATTGGTATTCTGAGATAAACTTTGCTTTATGCTAAAAAGCCATATTATGCCTTCAATTGTTTAGCCTTGCATATAGTTATCATGCATTATGTTTCCAAGACTTGCGGAGTACATTTTGTGCTCACCCTTGCAACATCCCCAACCTTCCACGAAGAGTTCGCGAGCGAAGGTGACTACGACTTCTACGCTTGTGGTTATGATGAAGGCGTCCGGAATGCTAGGGCGCGAACCCGATCGATTGCTGTTGGGCAAATGGATGGGCTTACTTACTTTGCTTTTGTTAATTCGTTTCATTGTTTCTTATTGAACTCTAGCTATGATGCTTCTTATTTGTAATAATTGGCCATAAGGCTAATACTCTTTTGCTTAATGAATATTATTTGATTCGTGATATGGATGTGTTGTCATCACTGTTTCACTGTGTGTGCTAGCTTTTCCTGGACTAGCACAGGTTATACACAGAGGGTTCGGATTTGGAAATCCGGTCCCGACATCCCATAACCACATGAAGCCTTTCTGATCCAATGGCACTTGTGTAAATGAGGAATGCACAGTGCTTTGTGTCCTACAAACCTAACCTGTGCACAAAACATTGCGGATCCTCCCATGTGAGGGTGGTTAATTATTAAACTAATGGTGTCAGTATTTTTTTGAAGAAAATGAGCAGGAGCTTTGCCATTCAATTAAGAGGAGAGGAAGGTGTCAGATTTTATGCTGAGCTTGTAAAAAAATAGATCATAGTAAAACATTCCATTGCACTTCTACAGAATCCTTATTGAATGACGACATAAATTATCTAATACGACCAGTCTGAAATTCTGAATGGCTCTATATCTGCCATAAAGTTGCTATAAAACTGTGGGTTCCTCAAATTGTTCCTTGCCCTAAGAAAATATTCTGATCACAGAGTTGTTACCTGTACGAGTGGAACAGTGTCCATTTATTTGTTATTATGATAGGGGAACATAAGAATGATACAAAAGAGTCTATCCGGAACAGTCTCCAAAAATGATAGGAGCAGTACCTCTTAATTTTCGTATTTATTTCAGCTGGTCTACCAAGAAAACGGAGGAATACTTATCTAGTAAGGTGCAGCATTGCAAACCAAAGACTAACAAATAGTATATAGACTGTAATGTTGACACCGATGAACAGAAAAGTGAGGGAATTTCTATCATGTATTATAAGCCCAAAATGCATGTTTACAGCTTTTTGTGTAAACTGAGGCTTGTTAAACTAGATAAAAAATGCCCCCAAAAAAACTTAGGTTGCTCCAGCCTATTGACCTTTTTTATTTTACTGCTACCACATTAACTCAGATCGCAGTATTCTTCAATCAATTTCACATGTATAGATGTCAAGGTTTTAGAGTCTTACAAATCGTCCCAAGTCCCAACTCAAACTAGCCTTCAACCAAAGCAATGCCATTCATGCTTCATCCAAGATAAACAAGAGCGATCGATATTGGGCTGCAGTTAGAAATGTATACAAAACCCTTTGTGCCTTAGAATTAGGAAGCCTAAATAGGTTGCAACATGCCAACAATGAATCGGCCTAACAGCCAACTTGCAGAAAGGCTACTTTAGAATATATTTTTTTGGCAGGCAGTCTCAAAGAGTATCAAAAAAGCTGAAGTTTCAGAAGTTGGGAAGAACCTGAATAATCGATCTGCAAAACGGCTCCAGTGCGGAATTCTCTCCTTGAAATCATAGCAGCACGTAGTCCTCATTGTCCTTGGCTCCATGCAATTTAATTTCACCACATCAACATCACCTAGCTTCCACTGTTGCCCAGAGGGTCTGATCATGTTTTTTCTTTTTTCAGCTGTACTGGCAGGAATTGGAGTTATGACAGCAGTACAGCACGAGTTATGATAGCAGGGGAAAGGGAAAAAAAGAGCAAGAAACAGATGACTTTTTGTACAAGAGTATTATCAGTAAGATAGCAATAACCCAGTAGTCTGTGCAGATCATCTTCAGAAAGATCCAAGGCACGTATCAAGATCAAACAAACAGAAAAGAATTGTATCATTGGCTACAGGAAGCTACTAGTTAGCGAACAGTTTAGTACAAGCAAAGTAACGAGCAAGAAAGGAACCGGAAGAACCAACAAGGCAACAACTAACAGGAAATAAGTGAATAACAGATCCTTTAGGTAACCAGAGTATAGTCCAGCCATCAAGTTCTATGATTGCAGTATGCCATGCCATTGCTCATTTGGTAATGATTACTGTCTTTATTGATAGATCCGAAGTTTTGCATATGCTGAAATGGACACTCGAGATCAACTCAGACTGAAGTTGATCTATCCCTTGTGCCCTATTTTATTGTCTATGCAGATAAGACCTGCCTCTTCAGGCCTTCAGTGATGTCAAAGAGGAAAAAACACACGAATTTACACCCATCACACTTGCCAGTTGTACATGTCATGAGATACATTTATCCTCTATCAGTAACCAGTGGTACTTTTATCTGCAAATCGTACATAATGTAGCTACAAAAGTGGATGGATTTTGACTAAAATCTCAATCAAGCAATTTTTTGGTTACTGTGACTATATTCCAGTCAAGCAGAACTCGTATTTCACAAGGATGATCCTTTAGTCTCTTTATCTGATGGCAAGTGATGTGCACTATGAAGAGAACCAGATGCCTTAAAAAAATTACAAGGGTTTCCATGCGAGAAAAAATTTGTCATATTCAAAAGTTGGAGTGAATTGAGTCAACTTCTACAATGTCTAAAACTGTTTCATGATAAAATCATACTATTTACGAGTTTGAACAACCTAGATTCATGTGCCCCCCTTGTCCATCTCCGAAGTCCAAAGGTATTGCTGAAGCTTTGCATATCGGACACCAGTTCTTCTGTCTAAGCCATTCATGAATACAGGACACATGGTACTGATGCTCGCACTGCATCCTACCAACTTCTTCACCCTCAATGTATTCCTCCTGTAACATCCAGCCAGTGTTAATTAGAAATACAAGCATCACAAAATAAATAACCATCCAGTGTCCGAAGAAATAGCTGTTCTTTCATAAAATAGTATTGGCTAAATGAATGGGACAAATCAAAATCAAACAACTAAGAGATTGTAGAGTGGATAAAACATGATTCCTAAATACAAGCACAGCAAAAGTTATCATTTCTTACTTAGCTTTGTGCACCCTATGTAACTATGCTTTATATTACCCTATGTTTCTCCCTTCATTGGCGTATGCCTTGTCAAACGCCCGGGGTCTTACTTTAATAGAAAAAACAAGGGATGAACACACCAACAGTTGTGGTGTAACATCAAGCAGTATTATCAAATTCACCATTAGAACAGTAGTAAACATTTTTGACAAATGTGCACAGAAATGATAGCATCCTAGAGCACTATAAATACCTGACATATGCTGCATTTGACATCATCTACTACAGGTCTGTTCACTTCTAGCTCTGAATTTGTTGGTTTATACACACTTTGATTGAGACACGCTGCAAACTGGTCTTCAGGAAGGGCAGTGCTCACGGAGCCAATTCGTTCCTCTAGAGCTAATAGTTCCTGAACAAAACAAAAGAGAGACAAAACACAGCAGTTTCTGAAGTCCGAGGCAGATTAGCAGAAGACTCGATTAAAATTTAGACGAGCACACTCTTGTGGCAGAATCAACATGAAAGTAATACCTCATAAGACATGTTGTCAATATCCATTCTCATATCTCTATGCTGATCGTGCAAGCCAAGGCCACTAAGGAACATATTAGATTCCAGCACCAGCAATTGCTGCCAATATTTCCGTCCAGCATACATTTCAGTGCTAGATTGGCAAAAAGTGAAAAAAATGTAAAACAAGGTAAAGGACTGACCTCATAAGTCAATTCATCATCTTGCTCAATCCTGTCCAACGCTAGCAACACCTGCACAAAGTAAACATGCCACATATCAACTGGTATTTCTTTCACATATCAAGACATCATAGCAGCTACTCAAAGACAATTTATTGTTAATCTATGATAATTTGATCAATTTCATCCCAAACAAAACCTCTGCAATTCCTTCCATGTTTATGTTCCTGTAGACATCTCTCTCCCCCAGCAGATCATGAAACACTTGTGGAGGGCTTTCCTCAGGACGAGAACTTGATCTGCACCTTGCTGTCCGATTACTTGAGCCTTGACGATTAGATGAGTAGATTGCAGGAGGCAATTCCACAGAAAAAGGCCTTGTTAATCTCTGTGGGGGAACTTCATTCGAGGGGTAACGAGCCCAATCTGGTTGGTGAACCCTTGTGACAATCTCACGCAGTGCAAACACACCATCCTCTCTTTCATCCGGCATCCTCACCCTAGCGTGTTGTGTAGAAGGTCGTCTAGTCCTTACCGAATCTGCAGAATCCTGAATACTTCTGCTGCTAGTCCTTATTGTTTGTTGAGAAGCTGATTGTTCAGCAGCTCTGACTCTAGGTCCAGTAATGCCAGGATACATGGAAGGTGAATGTCCTAAACTAGACTTTCCACTAAAGCCCCTTGATCTTGAAGAACTCTCTCCATCAGAAGTCCTCTTTCTCATAACCTCAACCCTCTTATTATGAACAGAATTAGACGAAGAACAGCCAGACGACACAACATCAGATATTGATGTGCAACCAACATTTCTTAGACCACGTCTCTGTACTCCAGTACCAGCACCATTTGATGATTTCACATCAATGGTAGAATTTTGAGCTACAGTAGGCCGATGAACAAAAGTAGATTGGGTTTGAGGTCTACCCAGACTCGATTCTTCTTTATCCTTCTGCCTACGTGGTTTAGTTCTCAAGGCAGTATTTCTGACTATGGAATCAACTGAATGCCGAGAAATCCCTGAAGAAACAGAAGAATATAAAACTTCAGGATCAAGTTCTGCTGGCTGATCTCCTCCAGTAGCTGACGTGGAGAATGAATCTTCTGACTCAGTCTGCTGAGCATATGGATGCCCATCCTCCTCAACAACAGCTTTCTTGCTACTCTGCAGACGGTTGGCCTCAGTTCTTCTGTTACTGCTTTCAGCATTGTCTGCCTCTGCCAAAAAGGGCCGCCTTTGCTTTTCCTCATAATATTTTCTGATAGGAGCTTTTGAAGAGCTTGCAGATGCAGCCTTAGAGCCTGCTGAATGAAATGGATCACGTAAATATTTTGGCTTCTCTTTATTGTCAGCCCATCTGGTTTTCATAGGGTTGAGCTTTGTGGTGTTCCCCGGCTTATTGCTGTGCTGGTTTGGCCTCTTCTCATTGCTTTGATTTCTCAAGGAGATGCCAGAACCTCTTCTAAGATAACCCATTGTTGTGTTGGATCTACCAGAATCCTCCTCCATACCAAAATGCAGCACAAAACACAGAGGTATAACTTGTACAATTATCCAGTACAACTTGTGCTACAATTCTACAACCACAATTTTATAAAGGTTAGAAACAAACAACTACTGGAGAGTTAATGCTGCCACAAACAATACGAAAGAGAACCTAAACATGTATGAAAAGCGTATCTAGAAATGATATATTTCGGGTAAGAAACTTTGAAGAAGGTAATGTTGCAAATCTCCAATAACACCAACCAATCCAACTTTGCACCTACTGTTAGTTAAGAACATTCAACTCTACTCCATTCCATGAGAGCTATATTTACCTTTGTCTTACGAATTTCTATAATTCATTACATTGTAATAGTGCTACAAGCTCAACTATTGCATTTATTTCTTTCCTTTTAAGTAAACAAAAAAAGGGAAAGTGGATAAAAGGGTTAGAATAAGGCCGTCTCTTTTTTCAAAGGAAAAAAAATGAGGCCATCTAGGACTAGTGCCTATACTGCCGCACCATCTTGCTCTGTATCATCCAACCAATTGAAATTACCACATCAAGAACACATCTTGATAAATAAAAAAACATAACAGTTTAGATTGTGATATAATGACGCAGGATTTCCTGCTTGAAACAAAAGCCATTCTATATAAAACACTTGGGTCATCGATATCTACAACATGTGCAAACATCATTCGTCTAGCTAATATGCCATACCACGCAATTCCTTTCAAGTTATTAAAACAAAAAATTAGTCTCTCAATCCATTTCCACCAATGAAAAAAAGTTTGCAGAAGACACAATCGGATAAGGATAGCATCAGAAAATATATCACACTATCAAGTTTCTCCCGGTGCAGAATGAACAAGATGGCTTCTGGATCATTTCAAGAGAATAGTGCCCACGAAATTCAAATGATCACAAATTCATATGTATATTATACCAGGCAGAGACTACAAACTAAAACAAAAAGGAAAAAAGATCTACACCAAAATCGACCAATCCAGAGCCCAAACAAACCAATTAACGAGAAGAACAGCAGCGGCAGCCCAGTCGCCCGCGTAATATTCAATGCATATCCACAAAGTCATTTGGGAGAGAAAGAACAGGTTGGAACGAACTATTGGTCCTGAAATCCTCAAGTTTACACACAGAAAACGAAGAAACGATCAAAACAATGGAGATTTCCAAGTACCTCCTCGAAGCGGCGGCGGCGGCGGCGTCTCCCGTTTTCTTCTCCTCGCGAATGGAAGTCGGAGGAGACGGCGTGCTAACGGACACAATTTGGTTTGGTCAGATCCGAGGCGATTTATTTAGTACTGCCCTTAACGGGTCCGGTGCATGGAGGAAGAGGCGTAACCCGGTTAAGTCCTAACGGAGCTCCGTTTCGCCCACGTGGCGCGCTGACCGGGTGCGTCGCAGACCCGTCCGCCCGTGACGCGGTCGCGGCCCGCCCGGAGCCGGATGACGCCGTTGGAACTGCGTCAAGATGCGTGCGCGGCGGTCAGCTTGTCCGCGTCGGCGGCGCACGGGTTAAACGCCCACCGCTCGGAAGGTTCGGCCCGGCGCCGCCGTTGTCTCTCGCCGCGGGTGTTTATTCTGAAGAAAACAAATCAGCAGATGGAAGGCAGTAGCTGAACACGCTGCAATATCCTTCCGAACTCCTCGTCTCAAGAGGATATGGATATTCTCCCGGTTCTTGAGTGAGAAGGGAAAAGCAGAAATATTTCAGAACAGATTTGGTTCTAGCTTTGCATGTCCACCCATCATTTTCCCTCTTTTTGGAGGGCCTTCCACACCGTGGATCAAATTCAGGGAGAGAATACAGCGCTCCATAAGAAAGCTTTGAAAGAGACGGCAGGAAAAAGTTGTCGGCCATTAGGGACTCGCCCTAGCAACTCTGTTTCAAAGGGAGATGTTGCAGGGAGTAATGTTCTTACTTCTTACTGGAGAAACTCTATGCCACTTATCAATTGCTTACATATCATCTGAAGAAGGATTGCTAACATCATAAGCAATCCTAGATGGAGCTATAATTAAACTAACACAAGGGTTTCTTGACCACAAGAAATACTTCTTCTTAAATGAAACAAACCAAATACTTCTCTTATTTAGGAATTATATTATTGTGACTAGTTAATTTGGTGTGTAATCCATCTCACTGTTTCAATGGAGATGGGATATATTTCCTGTTAGTCTTGGGTCGAAAGACAGGTAGGTTGGAGTGAACATGAGATGAGT
The DNA here is from genome assembly GCA_036346275.1 of Otatea glauca. Lineage (NCBI taxonomy): Eukaryota > Viridiplantae > Streptophyta > Magnoliopsida > Poales > Poaceae > Otatea > Otatea glauca. The sequence continues at coordinate 62,325,167 of CM070721.1, forward strand.
TGCTACTTCATTCTCAAATGAAAACAGATGGCCTGTGCAAATCTAAATCTTGCCCTTAATCTTTCCTCTAGAATCTATTAGTCTGTGGTAAGCTATGGTTGTCAGAATAAAAGAGACACAGGGTTGTGGTACCAATACTGGTTTCTCGTACCCCTCAAAAACAAATGCTGGTTTCCCACTGAGTATGTCAACTTCAGGAGTGAAAAACTGATGTAGTACTGCTGATCTGGTGATGTGAGAACTTAACTCTCCTCTTTTCCATTTTTTTGACTCCGGACCAGGAATAGTACCCAAGTACCAACTGCCAACTGCAAAGTGGTGCTTAAATATAGGCATCATTTCGCTTTAAACTCTTCAGCTGTTCGAATGACTAGTTAACACATAGGCTTCTTACTTAAAACAAATCAACAGTGAAGTCGAGTTGATATCATAAGAAAAGGAGTTAAGTTGATCAAGGCCTTGTGAGTTGTGACTTGGTATAACAGTTGTGAAAGAGACGAAATAAAAATGGAATCAAATATGGAGTAGGTATCTCATGCACAATAGTGGGACAAATGTTGGACCAAATCAGCAATGTAAGCGTGTTCTTCTCAAATTTTCTTGTTAAAAAGCAGGTAAAGGAACACGACTAGACAAAGTGCATCCAATTTGTAACGTGGCCAAACAGAAAGATCCATGCCTGTGGTACGCGTGTGCTCTTCTTTCTTTCTGCAGCGTGTAGACATTAGTGTTAAACAAAAGAGGAGATATAAATTAGAGGGCTAATGGGCGGCCAGATGAACTGAGTGGCGGATGCTGATATGCACAATGTTATGCGTAGTTGTTACAAGATTTTTGTCATGTGACATAGTAGTTACAACCTACGGCTTATTTGGCGCACTCATATTGCTAGCATCATATACATCTACGCAGTAGCGAGGCGAGAAGCAAAATAAAAACAGAAAAACACGTACGGTATATACGATATACCATTTTGCGCCGGTGAAATCTCTGAAACCTAGCTCTGAAACCTGTGAAACTTACTCTGAAACCTATGAAACTTGTTATACTGTGGAATCAATTCCAACAGTATAGGATTCAGTAGTAGCTCTCAATAAAAAAAAAAGGGTCAATCTTTTTTCTTAAAGGTAAGGGCATGAATTCTGCTGTTCAATTAAAGAGGACTAAGAAGTTTACTAGCGACCTCGGCCGTGAGGGTCAGGAAAGGACACCTAGAATTACAGGGCACAAAGATATGCGACCTAGTCGCACGGCTACAATAGGTAAGGAGACCTTATTGACCTTGGCAAGAGAAGCCCAATTCAACATTTGCTTAGCATTAAGGTGGTAGAAATTAGTGGTTTCCTTAAGAAAAATTGTGCAAAGTGGAGGGCCAGGACCCTCATTGGCCGAAGGAGGCTCCACCACACAGTGGCTTGTTACTAAACCTTGTTACTAAAGGAGAGAGAATGATTATATGTGATTTTAGAAACAACAACTCCAATTATTTGTATATTTAGTTTGTTACTAGAATTTGTATATAGATGAGACAATCCTAGATTGGAGAGAGACGAGTCCACTAATTTCTTGGTATGTAAAAAGAATGGTTACTTGCAAGAGTAACAAGCAAATTCTATCTCTTCCTTCCCTCTCCCACCAAAGCAAAAAAAAAAAAAAAAATTGGCATGTTTATAGTAACAAGCAAAAGATAACATTGTCAGTGCCCTGATTCTACAGACTTCATTTTCAAGTCGATCAGACAGCTTTAATCACGAATTTGTAAATGAGAATTTAAAGAGATTCTCAATTGATGTGCACTAACTCCTCCGAAAGAATATAGGGTGGCTTTGTTTGAGCTTTTGTTCGAATTCCGCGATCCTCTCCCGGGGTCATCTGTTTCCTTGCCCCCGTCTTTGTCATATCCTGTGTGCCTTTTGTAGCTTTTGGTTGTGCACCTGTGCCTTCCTTTGATGAAATTGAGCATCTAGTGCTTTAAGTTCTTTTCCTTTTGCTATGATTGCTTCCAGAAGACAACAGAACAACCAGCTTTGGTCGGCCTCTGGACCCCTTCAATTCCTTGATTCCTTCCCTGGCATGAAAAGTTTTGTGGAACCTCCACGCCACAATTTGATTTCAGCTGCACTTTGATTCTCGAGCTGGTAAGATTTCCTTTGCATTTAGACGCCATTGCCAATTTCATACCAAAGGCAAATCTTTTCACCGAAGAACAGAATAACATAAGTTCTTTGCGGTCATGCAAAGGAAATGGCACAGTTTTGAGGGAAGTGATTTAGGTTGGCGTGATGAATGATGAGTATGTCTTGACTTGTCGCCCGTTAGTATGAGGCCAAGCCAATTAGATAGTGGCACCTTTAGACTAGCCAATTACTTGGTTAACCGACCTGTACGTGTTGTTGTTTTTTCAATGGCTAGTGGGCCGAAGAATTCATTGAGCTTGCTTATAACTCAAAATGTTTTCGAAAAGAAAGCTTATAATTCAATGTTGGTAGCTACCTAGCAGAATGCGTCTGGCTTCAGAATATGACTGCTGCATTTGATGATGGCAGGCACAGGGAGATGTGAGCTCGAACGTGGAAAGAAATGGATCGATAGGGACAACTAATGAAGATCGCACGAGCCAGATTACGGGATTCTGTCCGGAGACAAGCTTTCTAATCTTGCAGCGTAAATTATGCACAGCAGCACAGGCCACTTGTTTAATCACGACCTGGATTGAAGCAAGCAGAAGGAAGGAGAGGCCAGGGCAGCGACGCTGGCCCGAGCCGTGCTTGTGCCGAGGGCGACCAATGCATGTGCACCTGTGCCGACCACCGAGCCGTGGTTTTGCCGCAGCGCATCATGCCGAGGGATGCATGCGTGGAGTACCTGAAATCCTAAAAAAAACACCGTGTTTCTGAGCAAACGCACGGAACTCAGAACGGCATTATGTGCGCGCGCCCACAGCGTCCACTCCACGCACACGCGGCGCGGCACATACGCCGTATCCGGCCATGGGCCTAGGCGAATTGATGGCGTACTTGCCGTCCGGTACGAGCCGGCCACCCGATCCAGTGCGCGTCTTTCTGCCCTGCCAGCTCAAAGGTTAGGCCAAAATTACGCGCGTTGATTTGGGCAGTTAGTGCCCGAGCTGTACATGTACAACGCAGGGCTTACTCCTCGCTTGGCATGCTCCAACCCGGAGAGGCAGGAGCCAGAAACTTGCAGCCTGCAGGCACGGCATAACTGATTCGAGTCAACGATGACACCAGAAGGGATCAAACTGAAGGTCCTACAAGTTTTTTTTTTTTTTGAAAAACAGCAGAGCTGTGAATATATTAGAAGGGTGAAAAAGGAACAAAATTTTTGGGATTACAAGGTGTAGGAGACTACACCTAAGAAAAAACGAGGTGACTAGAGCTATCGGTTTAACTGATTTTTGAGATGCTCTGCTCCTGCGGAAATCCAGATGAAAGCTTCATCTTTGATCGATTGCATGATTTGTTCACTGGTTGCACATTTTGCACGGAAAACTCTACTGTTACGCTCTTTCCACCATTGCCAACATGTCAGGATAATTAGGGTTTTGACACCTTTCCGAAGGGCTGGTGGGTAGTCTAGCAACCGAAGGTTTCATTGTTCTAGATGCACAGTAGGATACCATTGATTTAGCTAGAGTGACGGTATGCGAACCCAATGTGCAACGGATGACCACAGTTGTCGAACTTGGGGCAGTCGACGAAGAGGTGGTAAACCGTTTCTAAACTCCGACAGTACATTGGGCAGAAATACTGGTTAGATCATCCTCTGATCTGCAAGCGTTATACTGTTCATAGACGGTTCAGCTGCGCAAGCCAAAGGAAGACTTTAGAATGTAGTGGTGCCCATGCCGACCAGACGAAGGTCCTAGAAGTTGTTGATTCAGTCATTCTTCCATGGTTCTCGTTCTGATTGTTTTATATTCTGCGACTGCGACACGGGCTAATTAACATGGGAGATGAACAGGTTTGGTGACTGGTGCAAGAGAAAGTTCGTCAAGCTATAAACATTTACGGTCGACTTGTCCTTCGTCGATCAATGATGCGCAATAAGGTGCGCTCGATGGATGAGGGCTAAACAAGAACGAACCGGCGGGCGGCGCCGGCGCTGACCCGCCATTGCCTCAGCCGAATGCAAGTGCAGCATTCATGCGTGTTCGGCAGTTCGGCGTTTACGACGGCGACGTCGGGCGGCCGGCGCCGCCCTTGGGGGAGGAGTAGAACGAAGAACTGTCGAGACGCACCCCATGGCGGGGGGTCGGAGAACCGTCCTCCGACCACAGAAATTGCCTAATTGGGCGTGCGGGACATTGGACAAAGGCCTAGCACAGAGTGGCGGAAGCAATGCCCACCACGGTGGCGCTCAGTTGGACCGGCCCAAACGGCGCAGGAGTCTCAAAAGAAAACACGGCCACGGATTTTCTTCTTCTTTGAACTCGGGTGTGTTTACTCTTTGCTCTTCAGGTCGGTTTGAAACACAGATTTTTTTAACATATATTTGTATTTTTTTTTTCCCATTACATTCATACATGGGCTTCGCACGAACACGGTTACTTGTCAATGGAGTTGTCTTTGTCAACTATATATATATATATATATGACATGTTTTTCTTTCTATGAAATGGGATGTGCTTATCGGTACATTTTCTGAAGAACAAACGGTTAAACATCGTGGTTAAACCATCTTAGGAACTAAGGGTAGGTAAAGTTCAGTTTCCCTGAGACGAGGCTTGGTAACTTTGCAGCTATGGCTGTTTAAAAATAGCCAAATGAAGAGAAACCGTAAGAGGATGGATGCTTGACCAGGTATAATCTATTGGCCTTACATTTGCAACTATTTGACAAGGTCAGTTTGTAAACATGGGGCTCTTCTATTGCCCGGTTTTCTCTCATCCCGCTGCCTTCTCCCTCTCCTCCATCACCACTCGTCACGCCATTTTTGGTCATTTCAAGCTTAAAAGGATACGGGGTTTCGCTCTTGCTCTTAGTTTTGAGGCATGCAAAACTATCCTATGCTCACGGTTCATGCGGACGGTGGTCATTGGTCAAGTAACCATGAATTGATCTCTCTGGGTTCGAGGTATTCTGATGTACTTGCTTTTTGTCCAAATAATTTGCTTGCCTTGTTTCATGCCAAATCTTGGTTGGTGTTGTCAATTTTATTATGTGCATTCAACTCGTGTTGTCATCCTCTTAATACAAGTTTTTTAGAGTCAACATTTACTTCTCTCCTGCGTACCTGTAGTAAAAAAGATCAGAATACCTTTGCAAAAATAAGAACAAATGATTTCGGTTTATGTTTTATGAACTCCAAGAGTATCTAAATTTGTCTCACCGCAAAACAGAGTTCCATTATTTGGATCATAAGTGCAACAGTACAATAGTCAAACAAATAAGAGTATCCAAACGCTTACCATTCAGCTAGCCTGCTGTACTAGTAGTTTAAACAGAATATTGTAGGAGTACACAGCGCTGTAATTTGAATGTAAATGTTTTGCAATTGAAGAAAACTAGCCGAATTCCCCGTATAATTGCGAGGCTAGATTTTACAATACATATATTTTTATTTGAAAATATATTTGTATTCATTATACAAATATAATAATTATGATTGAAAATATCTAGGATTCAACCCTATATTGTAGTTTCACTCGTAATGATTAAAAAAAGGAGAGGTGAATTCTCGTAAAAATAAACAAAAGGTGAAGTGAAACCAAAAGGCGGCAATGGCTCCAAAACGTGCAAGGAGTGTTTTGTCCGGTCAAATGATTACAAACTTGTACATATGATCCTATTAACAAATAAGAAGATAGAAAGGGAACTTTTTTTTCCACAAGGAGAAAGAAAAGGAAATCTATTATATATTAAAAACTCATGACATGTCTTTTACAGCTACTAAGAAAAAAGAGAAATATGCTAAAAATTCTAAAAAAGCAAAATATCTAATCTTTAATCAGGTGGATCACAACTAAGTTAACCTATAGTAGCCATTGGATGTTATTATTAAAAAAAATCTAATCATCCATCTGGCGAGTCTGAGTCATAATGGCTTAAATTAACGGAAAGAGTGCCAAGTATAATAAAAATTAAATTCAGAATAGAAAATAAAACAAAATTAGCCATTTGATTTTCATATGAACTCCAAATTAAAATCTGTATAGAGCTGAAATTCTAAATAAAAATTAGATGAAAATTAACATTTCGATTTGTATATAAATTCTAGCCTACAACTAATATTCAAAATTAAATGAAAAAAACTAAAAGTAAAAATTAATATATGTTCAGAATGAAAAGTAAAAGGAAACTAACAATGTGATTTACATTCTGAAATTCGGAATAAAAATTATGAAAAAATTAGTCACTGGAGTTGTATACAAATTTTAACGTGAAACTGAAACTCAAAATTAAATAAAAAATAACAATAAAATAAACATAAATTCGGAATAAAAATAAAAGGAAATTAGAAATTTAATTTTCATACAAACTTCAAATTAAAACCCCTACACAGCTCAAATTCAAAATTAAAATTAGAAGTTGGATTTATATACGAATTCTAACCCAAAAATAAAATTCAAATTTAAATAAAATAAAATTTAGATTAAAATAAATAGTCTGTATCAAGTATAATAAAAAATAACATATATCCAAAATAAAAATTAGTAGCTAGATTTATATACGAATTCCAAACTAGAACTAAAAAAGAAAGTCTATAACAAGTGCAACATATAATATTTTTAAAAAAATTGGACGAGAGCTCTGACATTTATTATAGAAGAAAGAACAACAGACGAGTTACATACGCACGCACACACCTCCACACGCACACGCGCACACACCCGCATATGCACTCGCCTCTATGAGAGACGCTGGGTTCGATCCTCTAACCTAGGCCGACAAGACGAGCAACATTGTCCTCCACCATTGAACTATTGCTCAGTCCTCTATAATATTAAAATATCACAAATAGAATTCTGCAACATCTATTTTCTAAAATGTAAAATCGCATATGTACTACAAAATTATTTAAACATGCTTTAAGTATGATACGAGCTTGTGTGGGCCACCTTGCTAGTTAACAAAAAGAAAAAGAAAAACATTCAGTTTATAATTATGTTAGTACTAATCTTGTAATCCAACAGTTTCTAACAGATAAGAAGTCGGTTGTTAAGTCCCAGTTTATTTTCGTTTGGAGTCTGCAGGCGTCCTGTGTTTCCCTGTTTGTGTCGGATAACAAATAGTAGGTTTGTTATGCTGTAATTGGTGAATTCAAGTTGAGTCGAATCTCGATCTACAGAATGTCGTAATCTATATAAGTGGAAGAAATACATAAAAGACGTGAGGAGTTTAGCACGTCGCAAAAGACCGTCTGTGCGAAATTAGTTGCGCTTGGCTGTTTTTATGAAACTCTGTTTTGCTCTGTGTTGAAGAGCAGTACTCAGACTTGGCGTTCAGGTTTTTGTGCTTTACTATTCCTCCAGAAGTATTGCTGAACTTTACCGCTGCATTGTTGTGTTCAGTTCAGAGCATATTAGAAGTTCTTCTGTGTGCTTTGATCTGCGTTGTCTGAAGATCGATCTGAACAAAGTTCTGCCTATTTCAACAAGTGGTATCAGAGCCAACTTTCAGACGCAGCAATGGGTGACAATACATCGGCAAGAGCAGCATTGACTGATCCTTCATCATCTGGAGTCAAAGCGGTGGCGAGAGGAATCCCTATACAGTATCCGATGCTTGATGACACAAACTACGGTCTTTGGGTCGTGAAGAAGAGGATCATACTCCGATCACTTGGTGTTTGGGGAGCGATAGAGGGTGATGCACTGATCGATGAAGATAAAGATCAGGGCGCCCTAGCCGCTATCTCCCAAGCTATTCCGGATCATGTCATGATGGCTATTGCTGGCGAGGAAACGGCAAAGAAGGCATGGGAAGCAATCCGGGACATGCGCATTGGAGAAGATCGTGTCAAGAAGGCAAGGATTCAGGTATTAAAACGCCAATTTGATAGGTTGATCATGGGTGATGGCGAAAGTATAGCGGAATTCTCTCAGAAGTTGACTACCGTAGCAGGTGAGATTCGTTCTCTTGGTGCTGATTTAAAGGACATCACAATTGTGGAGAAGTTGTTCGGTCAAAGGCTCGATCGGTTTATGCAAATCGTCGGCACAATTGAGCAATTTGGTGATGTTGAGAGTATGTCGCTGCAAGAAGCGATAGGACGCTTGAGGGCGTTCAAAGAAAGCACCAAAGGAAGGCGCCGTGCTCAAAATGAAAAAGAAGGTGAGCATCTAATGCTTACCCGTGCGCAGTGGGAAAGCTTATCATTAAAAGACAAGAAACAAGGCGAGGCTACGAACTCTGGTGCGAGAGCTTCGTATGGCCGAGGCCGTGGTCGAGGGAGAGGCCGAGGCCGAGGCGAGGCCGAGGCCGAGAATATGATGGCAATCAAGGTGAAGATGGTGAAGCAAGAAAATTCAAGAAATTTGATAAATCAAAGATCAAGTGCTATAATCGCGACATGATGGGACACTTCCGAAGCGAATGTCGAAAGCCTAGGAAAGAACATGCACATTATGTCCAGAAGAAGGAGGAGATGGAACCTGCATTGCTGTTGGCTGAAACTTGTAAAATTGGTCAAGTTGTCCAAAAGACAGAACATATTGTAATGCTGAATGAAGACAAAGTCTTTCCCGAATTCAGTGATGAGGCAACTGCTGCAGATGGAGTATGGTATCTTGATACGGGTGCTAGTAACCATATGGTTGGAGCCAAGGAACTTTTTGCAGACCTTGATGAAACGATTAAGGGTTCTGTAAAGTTTGGTGATGGTTCCGATGTAAACATCTCGTGGCATTGGCTCGGTCTTTGTTGGGTGCAAGAATAAAGAACACAGATTGCTCACGGATGTTTATTATATTCGAGACTCGGGAGCGTAATCATCACCTTGGCCAACTAGATGAGAATGGGTGCAGAACCTTTGTTGAAGATGGTGTAATGCGCATATATGATCGCGATGGGAAGCTTCTGGTTCGTGTGGTTAGATCACATAACAGGTTGTACTCCATTGGTCTGGAAGTGACCAAACCAATATGCATCTTTGTCAAAATCTAAAGAAGCGGCATGGCTCGCACAATAGATTCGCCATTTAAATTTCAGGTCATTAAGGAATCTTGGCTTGAAGAAAATGGTTGCAGGTATGCCTATTGTTGAGCACCTGGAGCAGTTCTGTGATGGTTGTTCACTTGGTAAACAGCACAGACATCCATTCCCAGCCTTTGCGCAGCATAGAGCTGAGTCTAAGTTAGGTCTGATACATGGCGACTTGTGTGGAAAAATTACGCCCATCACGCCTGCAGGTAATCAATATTTTCTATTACTCGTAGATGATTACAGCAGGTATATGTGGGTAGAATTGCTTAAAAGTAAAGATGAAGCCTTGTGGTACTTCAAGAAATTCAAAGCCGTAGTTGAGAACGAGAAAAATCTGAAAGTGAAGGCTTTCCGAACCGACAGAGGAGGTGAATTCATTTCAATAGAGTTCGGGACGTTCTGTGAAGAGGCTGGAATTAGAAGATATACCACGGCACCATATTCGCCACAACAGAACGGGGTTGTGGAGCGGCGAAATCAAACCGTTGTTGAGATGGCTCGTAGTATGATGAAGAGCAAGGCCATACCCGGGAAATTTTGGGGAGAAGCAGTTAAGAATGCTGTTTATACTTTGAATAGAGCACCGACTCGAAGCTTGGATGGAAAGACACCATATGAGGCTTGGAATGATCGAAAGCCGAATGTTCATCACTTGAGGACTTTTGGTTGTTTGGCACATGTGAAAGTAGTCAAACCAGGCTTGAAAAAATTCGATGATAGGAGTATCCCTATGGTCTTATTTGGATATGCGGAAGGCTCTAAAGCATATCGAGTATATGACCCGAAAACCAACAAAGTTCATATAACTCGTGATGTTGTATTTGAAAAAGATAAGCGATGGGACTGGATAAATCAGTAGTGAAAATGCGAAGTATTCACCTGGCAATATCATACTGTTGATGCAGAAACCGAAAATACAAGTGGTGAATATCCGGAAAACAGCGTTGAACCTTCAGACCAAGGCGCTGGCGCTGATTCTTCAGAGGATGGCGCTGATTCTCCAGAGGATGGAGCAGAAGTCAATACAGAGGAGCATAGTCCCGTTTCGGCAGCTAGGTATGAAATCTCACCATCAACAGATGCGTATACAGGTGGTTCTACAGAAAACACAGCATCCGACTCTCTACTGTTGCCACGGAAGGTTCGCTCTCTGCAGGACATCTACCAAAACTGTGAGCCAGTAGAGCTTGCAGAAGAGCTGAGCTTGTGCCTACTAAGCGCTGAAGAGCCATCAAATTATGATGAAGCTGCTAAACAAGTGTGTTGGCAGAAAGCAATGCAAGAGGAGATTGAATCAATTCAGGAGAATCAAACGTGGGAGCTTACTGAACTGCCAGCAGGACATAAATCTATTGGCTTGAAGTGGATCTTTAAAGTCAAGAAGGATCCAAAAGGGAGAATTTTGAAGCATAAAGCTCGGATAGTAGCAAAGGGATATGTGAAAAGACAAGGTATAGACTTTGATGAAGTATTTGCATCGGTGGCAAGAATTGAAACTATTCGCTTATTGATTGCTCTAGCAGCTCAAGAAGCATGGCAAGTGCATCATATGGATGTAAAGTCAGCATTTCTCGATGGAGAAATATCTGAAGAAGTTTATGTATCGTAGCCACTCGGATTTGAAGTTAAGGGTGAAGAAAGCAAAGTTTTTAAACTCAAGAAAGCACTTTATGGGCTTAGACAAGCTCCACGTGCTTGGAATTCGAAGTTGGACAGCACATTACTCAATCTTGGCTTTGAGAGATGCCCATTGGAGCATGTTGTATATAAGAGAACACAAGAAGGTAAAAGCTTGTTAGTGGGAGTTTATGTCGATGACTTGATAATAACCGGGCCAAACATCTCAGAAATTACGAAGTTTAAAGGTCAAATGAGAAGCATTTTCAAGATGAGTAATTTGGGCTTGTTATCCTACTACCTTGGCATTGAAGTGAAACAAAGTTCAAAAGGTATTTCTCTTTCTCAATCATCATATGCTGAGAGAATACTTGAAAAATATGGGATGAAAGATTGCAATGCAACATCTACTCCCATGGAGGCTAGATTGAAGCTGAGCAAGGAAAGTAAGAACTCTTCTGTTGATCCAACGTTGTACAGAAGTATAGTAGGCTGTTTAAGATATTTGGTTCATACAAAACCGGATATCACATATGCAGTCGGCATAGTCAGTCGCTTCATGGAAAAGCCTACAACTCACCATATGGCAGCCGTAAAACAGATTTTAAGATATGTGAAAGGAACATTGAACTACGGCTGCTTATACTCCGAAAAGTCTGCAAATGTCTGCGATTGATTGGATATCTGACAATGACTTTGCGGGAGATATTGATGACGGAAGAGTACCTCTGAATTGTGTTCTTCCTTGGACCAAATGTGATCAGTTGGATGTCACAAAAACAAAAGGTGGTTTCTTTATCATCTTGTGAAGCCGAGTACATTGCGGCAACAATAGGAGCAAGTCAAGGAGTTTGGCTTGGAAGGATGTTGCGATTTGATGAACCGAGAAAGTGGAGAAGGTCTGCTCAAAGTAGACAATAAGTCGACAATATCGTTGTGTCGAAATCGGTTCATCATCAACGCGAAGAAACATATAGATACAAAGTATCATTATATAAGGACCGTGTTGAAAATGGTCGATAGATGTTGAGTATATTAGTACTCAAGATCAATTGGCGATTGCTAACTAAAGCACTTGGAAAAGTTAAGTTCAATGAGCTTCGTGAGAAGATTGGTGTAGTGGAGATAAAATGAGTATTACAAGATTAAGGGGAGATTTGTTAGTACTAATCTTGTAATCCAACATTTGTAACAGATAAGAAGTCGGTTGTTAAGTCCCGCTTATTTTCGTTTGGAGTCTGCAGCGTCCTGTGTTTCCCTGTTTGTGTCGGATAACAAATAGTAGGTTTGTTATCTTGTAAATGGTGAATTCAAGTTGAGTCGAATCATCGATCGTCAGAATCGAATCTATATAAGTGGAAGAAATACGAGAAAAGACGTGAGGAGTTTAGCACGTCGCAAAAGACCGTCTGCGAAATTAGTTGCGCTTGGTCGCTTTTATGAAACTCTGTTTTGCTCTGTGTTGAAGAGCGATTACTCGGACTTAGCGTTCGTGTTTTTGTGCTTTACTATTCCTCCGAGTATTCTTTGAACTTTACCGCTGCATTGTCGTGTTCAGTTCAGAGCATATTAGAAGTTCTTCTGTGTGCTTTGATCTGCGTTGTCTGAAGATCGATCTGAACAAAGTTCCGCCTGTTTCAACAAATTATGGGGACATAAATCAGTGGTAAGCATGTTGCCAAACAGCATCTCAAGGTCAATGACAGAGCTTCCATCCAAACGAAATAATACCTCAAAAATTTCTAGAAACATGGCCCATCCTGCCTTGCACTCATACGCTAAACATGTAAGCTCCTGAAGTATCATTGATTTGACAGATCTCTTTGCTTTGTTTCGCAGCAGAAGCAGCCCATGGCCACACGGCCGGCGCCGCAGTTGCGAGACGGCACACGACCAAGAAGCACGAACGGCAGACCCGTGTCGAGCCCGCGCAGCTTCGAATCCTCCCACCAACCCGCCCGCAATTTTGTCAGCGCCTCCCCGGCGTCTGACAAGCCGATGCCATCCTTCTTGCGCCCCACCGTGAGCTCGTCCCTGCACAGCTCCTCGTCGTCATCCTCAAAGGGCCCCGCCGTCGCTCCGAAGCGGTCCATTGACAAGTTACCGGTGCAGCCGGTGGGAGCGCCACGGCCGATCACGCCCAAAGACAAAGCCAAGGCAGCAGCGGCCACGTCGCTATGGTCTGCGGTGTCGCCGAAGCAGCTGGTGCAGAGGGCGTCCAATGCCATCAAAGGCAGCAGGTCCCGCGGCAAGAAGAGCAAGGAGGTGGCCTGCCCGGCGACCTCGTCTTCCGGCAAGGAGGGAGCCGGTGCTTCCGCCGAGACCAAGACTGAGACAACGAGAGTCCAGTCCGTGGAGGAGCACCACCAACAGCCCGAAACGCCTGCCGAATCACCTCCCGCTGTGCAAGTAGAGGAGGTTCTTTCGGAGCCCAAAGCTGAACAAAACGAACAGCAGGAGGCGACGTCGCCAGGAGTTGTCAGTACTGACATCACGACAAAGGAGGAGAGGGGTCGAGAGGAGCAGATCAGCACAGAGGATTCGAGAGGAGAAGCGGAGAAGGATGAGGCCGTCGAGGAGGAGAAGGTCTTACTGGAGGAGTCTGAAGCCGTGAAGGTGGAAACGCCGGAGCCGGAAGAGAAGCCGTAAACCGGTGTCGTTGCAGATACGGAAACAGAAGCTCTGAAGAATGCAGAGGATGAACTGCCGCCGACCAACATTGTACAAGAAGCATCGAAGGAGTCAGCAACGCCGAACGGGCAAGATGAACTGGCAACCAGTTCGTTTGAAGAGACGGTCGTGGAGGAGGAGACCAAGGCGGAGGAGTGGCAACAAGAGGAGACGCCTAGACCCGAAGATATCATGGAGAACTCTGAAACGAGTGTGATCTCTGAAGAACAAACGGTACAACCTGCGGCTACCGAGAAGCAAGAGGAAGTCGCCGAGGAGCCAAAAATGGCTGCGGAATCGAGCGCCTTAGAGCCGACAACGCCGCTGAAAGAAGCTTTCAAGGAAGTGCAGACGGTGACTGAGGCGCAAGTGAGCGCTTCGGAGCCCGTAACACCGGTGAAAGAAGGTAGCAGCAAGGATAAGGTAGTGATCGAGACGCTACTGAGTGCTTCAGAACCAACGACGCCGGTGAAAGGAGCTGCCATGAAGGAGGGGACATCAATGGCGAAGATCCCGGAGGATGCGGGGTTAACGTTCAAGGGGAGCAAGGTGAAGACGGCGATGGAGAAGCGGTCGAATGAGGAGCAGCCCAAGAAGGAGGTGGCGCGGAGCAACGACGTGATAGAGGAGGCCAAGAGCAAGCTTCTGGAGAAGAGGAAGAGCAAGGTGAAGGCACTGGTGGGGGCGTTTGAGACCGTCATGGACACCAGCCCAGGCAAGTCGAGCTGATTTGGAGGGAAAGCTTCAGTGGTTCATGTGTGGTTTGAATTGTGTGGCGTTTTCTGATCTGGTGTTCCAATTTGTTGTCCTCTTGGTTCCGTTGATCATTGATTGGTTTGATCACCGAAACAAATGGAGAAATTATTGCTAGTTTGCTTGTTTGTTGATGTAGAGGTTATTTACGAGAAGAGATGCATGTTTGTTTTTGCTATGGATTCTTGATTCTGGCTCTAAAAACTGAATAAAAAACAAACGCCTGATTCTAAGAATACACTAGAATCTATAATCCACTTCATATGTGATTTTGTGGGTTCTGAGGAATACAAATATAAGAATGCCACTGAAAAAGTTTCAAGTAATTACCTACTAAATGCTATTTCAGAATCCAAAATCAGCTTCTCTACAGCTACAATCTAGAATCAGCTTTTGGAGAATCCAAGCAAAAACAAACGGGCCTAAGTAGCCTTATTTTCTTGACACTGGTGGTTGCGCTATATGGCCTTTTCACTTGAGATTTATGTTTGTATGTAAATATTGGTGATGTAGTTCGCATTATGCGCTGTTTACATCTTCACATTATGAAGGACTAAGTAGCTCATATAAGTAGTTGGTTCCCCTATATTTTGTCGGAAAGACAGCGAATTGCTTTTCATTGATCAAGAGAGGAAATACAGTGTGTAAACGAATTTACAGAAAGGAGCAAAAAAGAAAAGGAAAAAAGTAACTATACTGTTGGGAAATCACGTGGCCCATGAAGGCCCACGATGGTCCCTTAGTCGAAACCCTAGGCGACTACTATATAAGGAGGGGGGATCCCCCTATTGTACAGGGAATCACAAAAGCAATAAAGAATTCTGTCGCTGTTCCTCCTAGAACCCGTATCTCTCTTTCTCTCTCTGTTCTCTACTTCAGATCTGTTCGGGAACCCCGGACTATTCGATAGCGAGGTTCTCTAACACGTTATCAGCAGGATTCGCTGATTGCATATTTGACGAGGATCGTTTTCCGTCATTAAGGGAGGAAATCAACCTTTGGATGAAAATTACCGGGAAATCATATGGCATTCCACTGGGATCCCGCGCATGACCCCGCACTAATGAATCAAATCAAGAAGTCCAGAAGATAATTGATTTGTAGAATCTAGCAAATGAACTGCCTGATCATTTTTGTGATCTGAAGGGCGTGGTTAAGTTGCATGTACCCGCAAGAAATGCACCAGAGAGAGTGGAAATACCAAAGAAAACAGAAGGTATCTCTCATCCTGTTCAGAGGTCTCAAAGAAAAGAAACAGGAAATTCGGCTTCTCAAACCCAAAGTACCCGGAGATGTCTAGAGAAAACTGGGCGAGAGGACTTACCACAACCAATCACGAAAATACCCCAAGAAAAGAGTGGGAGCCAGTTGAGACCTGGCACTGGAAAGAAGCCGACGAAAAAGGTAATTCCAGACTTGAATCTTCCACTGCAGGAAGCCGCTGAAAATAATGTGTGCGTACACATAGGTGATGAAAAGCTAAAGGAACTTGCTCCTGCGATAGGAAATAGCAGCGAAGAGCAAGTAGAAGTGCATGAAGCACCCCATGATGAAATGGCCATAAACTTTGTAATAACAGGAGAATCCCTAAATAGAGCAACAGCCAATGTCGATGCATACTTTGCAAAGAAGATTGCCTCGATCATTGATCATGATCTCGAGTCTGCATCTCTCGCAGAGTGCAAGAAAAGGCTAGATTGGGAAGAATGGAAGAAGGCAATCACTGCAGAGTTAGTCTCTCCAACAAGAGAGAGGTGTTTAGGCCGTATGCCGCACACCTCCCCATATAAACCCTGTAGGTCACAAATGGGTCTTTGTTCGGAAGAGGAATGAAAACAACGAAGTTGTAAGGTACAAGGCAAGACTTGTAGCTCAAGGTTTCACTCAACGTCCTGGGGTTAATTATGAAGAAACCAATTCTCCGGTCATGGGAGGAATTACCTTTAGATATTTGATCTCAATAGCAATCAACTTGAAGTTGAAAATGAAGCTAATGGATGTTATTACACCATATTTGTATGGGAACTTGGATTCGGAGATATACATGAAAGTACCGAAATGTATTCCTATCCCGAACCAAGACAAAACAAATAGAAACCTGTACAGTGTGAAATTAGAGAAATCACTGTATGGGCTAAAACAGTCAGGAAGAATGTGGTACAATCGCTTGAGCGACTTTCTCTGCAGGAAAGGCTACACGAACAGCAAAGATTGTTCATGCGTGTTTACACAGCGATCCCCGAATGGATTCTGTATAATCTCCGTCTATGTAGATGACCTGAACATCATTGGGACGGATGAAGAAATTGAAGAAGCATGCTCATACTTGAAGTGTGAGTTCGAAATGAAGGATTTGGGTAAAACCAAGTTTTGTTTAGGTTTGCAGCTTGAGCATGTCCAAGGAGGAGTCTTAGTACACCAATCATCCTACACGCAAAAAGTGTCGGAAAGATTTGACTTTGAAAAGGCATATCCTGCAAAGATTCCAATGGTCGGAAGGTCACTCCAAGTATACCTAGACCCATACAGACCTAGAGAAGAGGGGGAGGAAGTCCTGGAAGCAGAATTCCCATATCTGGGTGCAGTTGGAGCGCTCATGTACCTTGGGAATAGCACCAGGCCGGACATTGCGTTCGCTGTGAATTTGCTAGCCCGGTACAGTGCAGAACCCACCAAAAGGCATTGGAAAGGGATCAAGGACATCTTCCGTTACCTCCAAGGAAGCAAGGATCTCGGTTTGTTCTTTAGAAAAAACAATGAACTGAATTTGGTTGGCTACGCCGATGCTGGGTACTTATCAGACCCGCATACTGGCAAGTCTCAAACTGGGTATGTTTTCCTATGTGGAGGAACAGCAGTTTCCTGGAAGTCGTCTAAGCAGACTCTTGTCTCAACGTCGACAAACCACTCGGAAATCATTGCTTTGTATGAAACCTCTCGTGAATGTGCATGGCTCCGAAGAATGGTTCACCACATCCAGAAGTCATGTGGCTTGAACATTGAGCAAACTCCCACGATCATCTATGAAGATAGTGCAGTTTGTGTTGCTCAAACACAGATGGGTTATGTGAAGAGCAATCTCACGAAGCATATCAACCCCAAGTTCTTCTATGCTCACGAATTGCATAAGATGAACGAGATCAAGATACTGCATACTAAGTCATGTGAAAATCTTGCAGATTTGTTCACTAAATCACTCCCAGCATCTACCTTTGAAAGGTGCGTAAAAGGGATTGGGATGATGAGACTTAGAGAAGTGCAGATTTCAGGGGGAGATATTTCACATACTCCCACATAAATCTTAAACATGAGGTTTGAGTACCCAACATGAATCTCGAAGATTAGCAATTGAAGTTCGGGTAAATTGTACTTTTTTTCCTTAGCAAGTTTTTCATGAAGTTTTCTTGCATAAGGTTTTAATGAGGCAATTCGTGCAACACAGTAAGCATATGCTATGTACTCTTTCTCCAAGTATTTTTCCCACTGGGTTTTTCTGGAGTTTTAATGAGGCATACGCATCTCGCGGCAAAGGGCCCAAGGGGGAGTGTTGGGAAACCACGTGGCCCATGAAAGCCCACGATGGTCCCTTAGCCGAAACCCTAGCGACTACTATATAAGGAGGAGGGGTGTCCCCCTATTGTACAGGGAATCACAAAAGCAATAAAGAATTCTGTCGCTGTTCCTCCCAGAACCCGTGTCTCTCTTTCTCTCTCTGTTCTCCACTTCAGATTTGTTCGGGAACTCCGGACTATTCGATAGCGAGGTTCCCTGACATATACCACCACTAACTGCGAAAATGGAAACAAACTAATTGAGGAACAGCGGTGCACATTACCAGGAAGTTTCCAACTGTCATTGCTTTGCAATTTGCATACACGGGTGCATTGCCCATTTTTGCTAGGTTCACACAGATTTGCACCAGCAAATTCTGAATTTCTTTCAACAGTGACTCTAAAGTATGATCTTTCATTGGTAGATTGAGACACGCGGTTTTTTTTTATGTTAAATCAAGATGTGGACTATTTTTGTACAGTTTGATTTAGATGATGTTTTATTGGGGATCGATAAGATGCCCGATGCACGATCCCTTGAGGAGAAGCAAAGAAAAGATCGTAAGATCTTATCTCATATTTATTTTCATCTATCAAACAATATTATGCAGGAGGTTTTGAAGGAGAATACCACCGCCGCATTATGGTTGAAGCTAAACCAGATTTGCATGACCAAACATCTGACAAGTAAGATGCATTTAAAACAAAAGCTTTATTCACACAAGATAGCAGAAGTCACATAGTCATTATTGAATCACCTGATAGCGTTCAAAGAAGTAATATTGGATACCAAGTCTATGGAGGTAAATATGATGATGAAAATTTATGCCTTATTCTTTTATGCTCGCTACCTAGTTCGTACTCAACATTCATAGATACTATTCTATATAATAAAGATACTCTGGTACTTAATAGATTCTATAAAGTACTGCATACAAAGGAAAAGATAAAATTTATGGTTCCAAACGAAAGTTCAAGTTTATATGTAGAAGGTTTGATTGTCTGTGGTAGATAACAGGAGAGGAGTTCAAACAGCGATACAAGAGGCAAAAGCTCAAGCAGAAATTACGAAGGTAGATTGAAGTCCAGAATAAGGTACAAGTCGTAAAAATATTGGAAAATAGATGGATATGACATATATTAGTGTTGTGCTGATGGTTAAAGAAAAAGATAAAAAGAATAATAATTTCAAGGAGGATCAACGAGATGATAAAGCCAAAGTCACTGTTATCACCAATGAAGATTCTGATAGCGATGTTCTCGTTGCCTTTGCCAGTGATTCCAAAACTGACATTTGAAAGCAGTTTAATGGATTTCTCTTATTGGTTATGCGTTCACTGTTGGAGGATATGTCATTAGTTGAAAGGCAAATCTACAAGTTAGTGTTGTCTTGTGCACTACAGAAGCTAAGTATATGCTATTTTTAAGCTTTGTGAAAGTATGTCTTGCTCTACAATTTCCAGTGACATTCAAAATAATAATTGCCTTACAAATGATCAGATATTCCATAAGAGAACAAAGCACATTAAAATTGGATATCACTATATTGGAGGTCTCGTTACTGAAGATGACATTAAAGTCAACAAGATAAATACTCATGATAATCTAGCAGATATGTTGACAAAGCTAGTTCCAGTCACTAAGTTTGAGCTTTGCTCAGATTTTTAATTGGTATTAGTCACTAGTATTTTGAATTTTCGGCGTATAAGATGCTTATGCTGATTTAATTGGTAAGGATTATTGTGTTCTTCGATTACTGAAGGGAATTTGATCTAAGGTGGAGATTGTTGCAATGCGATCCGAATTTGTCTCGTATTTGTGCTGGACACGAGCGATGGCCGACGCTAGACATAGCGCGTAACCAGCTACAGCTCGGTTTCTTATCCATTTTAGACTTTTCTTGATTCCCACTATATATGTACCTTTGTAGACACATGTTTTAGACTAGAAATGTCGTCTTGTGTTTATAATTTCTTCTTACACAGTAAATTTCACTTTTGTGCGTTTTTGATTTTTTTCGAAAAAGCTTTTCACGTAAAATTTATGTCTTATACACTTATATTCATCCCTATTTTGGCAACAACTGTGGAACGGGGTGCCAGTGACGTGTGACTCGACGAAACTCATGTAGCAAGGCTTCGACCAGCGAGCCGGTCAAATTTGCCCCCGCTGCTCCGGCGACCACATTAATTGCGTGTGCCTGGAGGTGGAGCGCATCATCTACCATTTGTTGGGTGAAGTTCAAGGTACAGTGGCTCCGCTCCGGAGTCCGGACGGCGAGAAGCCACGCCTGGGGAGTTCTCTGCAGCGAGAGGCAGGCTTGCGTGGGTTAAACGGGTCTGCCATGCTCTTACCGAGGGGAGGGAAAAGGGATGTGGATGTTAGTGGTGGTGGGGGGAGGCTGAGCACAAGCAATGGTAACAACGCGGTGGGGAGCGGCAAGCAACTAGTTGGTGCCTTGGTGGTCAGAGGCGAAACAGCGGAAAGCAGCGACCAGCAAGCACTTTCTTGAAAGTAGAGGAAGCTCCAGTAGTTTTGGAGCACGCCACCAATGCTTTCTCCTCATGATATGCCAGTCCGAGGAGGGGTCCTTCAGCCGAGAGCGAGAAGGGGCCTCGTTAGGCGCCAGGCGGGAATCCGGGCGAGTATTCAGGTGGAGGGCGGCGGCAGGTTTCGCAGGACAACCCAACGGTGCAGAGACCAGAGTTGTTGGAGTGGTAGGGGCAGGAGAATCCCCACGGGTTAAAGCGAAGGTAGAAGGCAAGCAACGGCGACAGTTCAAGGTCCGAGAGGCAAAACTGGGAAGCAGAGGGAGAAGAAGGGGAGGGCGACGAGCCATGAAATAGGTGCAGCTTTTCGTAGGCGTAAAGTCCGTTGTGCTCCCTCCGCTCGAGCATGGATGGCTGGCTTTGTGAGGCTGCCGCGGCCGGAGCGGCGCGCGGTGTGGTCGTCACGGCCAGAGCGGAGCGCGACGCAGAGCTTGCTAGTTGTGGGAACACTCTTAGTTTGCATTGTTATCAGAGCTTGGTTCCCTTGTATCACTTAGTACTTTTGAGTTGAGATTTTATACATATACCCTTTTGTCAGCAGTGTCACGGCTGAAACAAACTAGGAGTACTTCCTTTGTTCAAGTTACTCGTCAGTTTTGACTTTGGATCATCAATTTTGACTAACAATAATTTCTAAAATATCTAGTCACGTTGCATAAAGCGGTATTGTTAGATTCGTAATCAAAAGTACTTTACTAATATACTATATTTATAGCTATTTGATTTGGTGTTGCTTAAAAATGTCAAAACTCCATCTATCAAAGTCAAAACTGACAAATAAATGTGAAAGGAGGGAGTAGCAAACAATAGAGGTCAGCAGCTTTGAGATGTAAGAATAGAGCAAATTCTTTGGGCAGACTCTTATCTTTCACACATTCTTAGCTACCAAACATACCTTTATGCGCGTAGAAGATAAACCATTATAGATGAGATCAGCTCACAATCTCATTTTTCTCACCAAAGTGCACACAGCATGATCGTATCAAAATTACAGCTACACATCCAAATTACCAACATATACGTAGATCTTCCTTCCCGCTCATTCAGAGGAGATCGATGTTCAAGGCGGCGATCAACCTTCAGCTGAGCTCGAGGAAGCGCTGGGCCATCGGATGCTTGGCTTCAGACAGCTCCGACGGCGCGAGCACCTCCACGACCTCGCCGGCGACCACAAGGCACACCAGATCCGCAATCCGCTGGATCTGCTTCACGCTGTGCGAGACCATCACCGTCGTGAGCCCCCTCGTCTTCTTCAGGCGCACGATCGCCTCCTCGATGTTCTGCGTGGATATGGGGTCCAACGCACTCGTCGGCTCATCCAACAGGAGCACCTGCAACAATTAACAGTGTGTCAAACCGAACACGAAATGCATTGTCCTGCGACAATGAAATCGCCGAAGCAGTGAGAGACACCGTAGGAGACAGCAAGGGTAATTAACAATGGAACGAGCATGCATGTGTCGCGCGAACATGCCTCGGGGTCGTTGGCGAGGGTGCGGGCCAAGGCGACGCGCTGCGCCTGGCCGACGGACAGCTCGGACGCCGGTTTGGAGGACAGAGCAGGGTCCAGATCGGCCAGGCTCAGTAGGTTCTGCACTTCGGCTTCTGTGAGCTTCTTGCCTTGCAACTGTGGCCCATATCGCACGTTGTCTGCCACGGTTCCTGGAACAGCACATAGGAAGACGAATCAGCGGTATCTTGATTACAAAGGCAGCCGAAAGTCAACTTATTTCAGTTCGTTGCTTTGGACAGCTTATCTTGCATCTCTGTTACTGAAGAAAGCTCTTTATCAATTTTCTTGGATCAACATCTCTTTCAACCTTTCTTTTTCTGTATTTTCCTTGCTTTGCTTCTTTCGTCAAAATTGTCACGAGAGTTTTATTTAATCGACCGCTAGCATTTGGCTATTCATTCGGAAGGATACAATATACCATACAGAATTTTCAAATTGTGTTTTCTAGGGAACTTTTCAAATGTGTTAAAGAGGTGCTTAATTTCTCTTCATTTGTTTTACTTTTCTTTTCTTCTATAATTTAGAACAAACATCTCTCTCCAATCAAAAGTATGGGTGCATAAGAAGAGGTGAGATTCCACCTAGATCTTGACCACTCAAATTTGATCCAACGTCTGTATTTGTCTACTTTTATCCTTTCACTGTATGTCTACTTTCAGCATATATTTCCTCCGGCTTGTTAGCTTGTTAGACTAGTTAGCCGTCATACTCAATGATAGGATGGGGAGGCGTTGGTGGATACGGACGTCGAAGGGGCGGAAGGGCCAAGGGGCAGTGTGACGACGATGGCTACCGACCATCGAACTCCACCCTTACGTGCACACACAAACGCAAAGCATTGTGGCAGAGGCGAAGGCGAGCGGGAGCTGGAGGCCGGACGAAGAGGCGGAGGCCGAGGACCGAGGGGTAGCACGAGGAGGACATCGACGAGGCAATTTCTTCGGCCGAAGCGCGTGGATGGCGTGGTCGCGAGTTGCGTCGTGATGCGAGTAGCACAGCAGCCAAGCACTGTGGCGGCGGCAACATATACATGTGCCTAGTGCGATGCGGAACCAACACTCTCTAGGGTGGTTGTTGTTGGGCCCGCTCACAGTGAGCCTGTGGTCTGTGGACTTGACTTGCTAGTTTGCTAGGTTGTTTCATTTCGATCGAGCCTAATGAGATAGCAAGCGGCTCGTGAGCCGGCACAGGTTCGGCTTGTTAGCTCGACAAGCAAAAGATGGGCTTGGCTCGGCTTGTGTATTCCATAAGCCCAAGCCGGGCCCTCAACAAGCCAGCCAAGCTTCCAGCTTTTTCCCGCCCCTAAATCGTAAGGCAAGAGCTTAGAACGTCTAGCACATCGTTAGTCAACTCCACATTGTCAATTGACATTATTGTGCCAAGTACTACTCAAGTAACATTAGCAAGTGGTGCAGTTGGGCAACAGCATCTTGTAAAATGTCTATCCAAATGTATGTGGACATGGCATGTAGACTTGAGAAAGTCCATGTTCTTTTTACCTAGTACGAAATCTTGTGATTTGTATTCAAGGTTGTTAAGATAGGCTGACTCGTATCATAATCTTTTAAGACTTAGAGATGTGTACTCTAAGAATTCGTAGATAAATCCTAATAAGATAATGATTTCTACTTCTTTTTGTATGAGAATTAGGGGTCGTTTAAAGCCATGATATATGGGCATTAAAAAAAAGAAGCAAGGAAACAAGCTACAAGCCACGCAAGAGGAACTCATCCAATGTAGAGGCACATAAGAGAATTAGAGACTAGATTATTCTTTAGTATTAGATTCTTGTATAGTGCAAGGATTCGATGGTCCTAAAATGTTAAGAGAGGTTTGTGAGAGAGCGGCAATCTAATGTACTGTTTTGAGGTTGTGCTTAAGGAATTTATGGCCGACTTCACCAAATTTTTCTTTCTCATCGTGGTTGCTTCATCACCATTATTTTGGTTTTCTCTATGAGATTCGATCATCTACTTCATTCTTTGTGTCGTGTACGCTCGTGCCGTATCTAACAAACTAGATCTGATTCGATCCAAGGACTAAAAAGCATAAGAAGGGATACCAGAGTACAACTAGGGCTATGCATAAGATATATTTGGTAAGTACAGTTGGGCAAATATGGTTTTTAATATGTTAATTGAAATACGATAACAAATATACAAATAGAAATTCCGTTCGGTATCGGTAAACATCATAATATTTTGATTTGGTATCAGTAAATACCATATTTACCAAACTAACGTGAATTGTTCTTTTTTACTTATTATTTTGGACATCGGTATAGTTTCTAACACACACATTTGGCCATCTAATTATACGTTAGTAAAAATTATTACACACCTTTGACCATTACTTTGACAAATCTAGTGATATTATTTCCATATGAAACTGTTCTTTATACACATTTGACCATTACTTTATCTAATTATACATATATTTTTCGGTATTTCGGTTTTATATCGGTTTACTCAAGGTTTTTACAAAAATCGTATCACAAAAATCAGATTTTGGCCATACCTCAACCAAATCCCATAAACGGTCAAACCAAGTTGACCAATTCAGTGCAGTTTTTCTGGCATGATTTTTTTCAGTTCGGTAAAATCATGCACAACCCTAAATACAAGTATGTTATAGTACCTGCTTAAGTAATTGATCAAGCAGAATTGTTCTGGGTACCACATGAATGACCGTCTGAACTAATCCAGTTCTTGCTTGCCATTAAAAGTTCGAAAGGATTTCATTCAAGCTAATTGTCCATTTGCATGACACTGCTCTTAATGAAGGTCATAATGGATATCCCCAAGAAGACAACAACTAAAAAAGACAGTATGGCTTACATGTATGTAACATACTAGGTCAGATATCCTCCAGTCCTAAAGTACGATTTATTCTAGTTAGTCAGAAGGCCGTACTTTGGCTAATAAACTGTCCTCGTATCAAATAAATAAATCTGAGTAGGCCAACGGCATCATGGAAGCAAGATTCCGCTTAAACTTGTCAATGGATCAAGTATTACTTTTAGCTTACCAATAATCTCCTCCCTCTAAAGTCTAAAAACAACTGCTTCATCATCATCATCATCATCAATGCTCAGCAGTCAGGATGCTGGCTTGGCACAAGTCATGCATATATGTAGCCAGTAGCCACCCCTTTATCCTCTGCTCTATGGACTCATTCACAATTATCTAACTTGCTTATCACCTAGACGGCTAGATCCACGACATGTTTATCTCTATGTTTAATCTAAAAGACCAATACCCATACTATTATAGACTAGTTTGAAGCCAACACGCAAGCTTCTTGTGCTTCTCAAGAAAGCTGAATCCACTTTGTTGTAAGAAGCTGAAACTGTCTCTACCGGCTTTCTGGATTCTGGAATAAGATGAGCCCCCAAAGGAGGCCTTTGCCAAAAGCGACTTGAGCCATCTCTCAACTTTGTTAGGCCTTGACAGGGACATTCCCCATTTTATCATCATTGCACACTAACTGTCTATAACCCATTTCTGACTGGACTAATCAATCGATCTAAAAAGCAAGGAAAGGTTGCACTATGCAAATGTCAAACATAGTTGCCTGTACATGTTCTTTAATTGCAGAACTAAATTTTTTTTAACGGGTGCATGTTTCATACCCATAATTCTAAAATTTTGTACAATGTCTCTAGTCTTCTTCATGTTTCAACGATTTTACATTCACAAAACACAAAAAATTCTCAAATTTTCAATCACAATGGTCCACTAACTCCAAATTGAAATTCCTAAAGCCACATCGAGAAATCAATAAGAAGATTTGTGCTATGTAAAACTAAGTTTGAGATAATTGTGTTTTGCCCTCTGCCTCTACATCTACCACTCTGGGAGTGTAGGCTTTGGCCCTCTTGTTTGTGGCTTGCAGAGCTTGCCTGTGGGCCGTAGCTTGCTTGCGGCTTGTCTATCTCATGCTACCATAGCGCGCTGCAGCGCCATATGCTCGACCCTCTACATGCCCGATCCTAAGCTGCTATGCTTGGCCACGGTGCGCTGCGACACCTCGTCGCACCAGACCGTGTGTACGCTCTCCCCGCTAGAGTGCTCCACGTGGTAGCCACATGTCTAGCAGCTAGGGCTTGTGTTAAGTCAAGTTGCCGCCTCATGGTTCGAGTACTCGAGTCATCGTCTCGGTCGCCTAATGCCTAAGGGCTAGAGCCAACGCTAAGCAGGCTAGCCGTTCATGTCGTTGGACCAGCAGTCTAATAGAGCACGCGCACAAAAAGATGCTTTTTTTAGAGGTGCTTTTATATTTTTCTTTTTGACAGTTGCACAAATATTAAAGTATGAATGAATGGTAGATGGTGATTATTTATCCCTTCGCTTGCTTAAAGATTTATGCAACTTGTATTTCTTCATCTTT
The DNA here is from genome assembly GCA_036346275.1 of Otatea glauca. Taxonomy (NCBI): domain Eukaryota; kingdom Viridiplantae; phylum Streptophyta; class Magnoliopsida; order Poales; family Poaceae; genus Otatea; species Otatea glauca. Next base: position 62,351,373 of record CM070721.1, read on the forward strand.
CCGTACACAAAGAAGAGCTAATTCCTACCAATTTTTCCGAATTTTAGGGTGCCGGTGTACTAGCCGGCACCCCTGATGTTCTTTATCCGAGTAATTTCAAACATCTGTTTTTTCTTTTCTTTTTGCCATAAAAAATTGAACGTAAGTCTGAACAAGTAGTTAATGCTTTCAGGAAATTAATTTCAGTTTTTGTGATAAATTTGTGGGAGCAATTAATGGCCGGCGTACGTACCGTCGAACATGGCGGGAAGCTGGAAGAGCATGCCGACCTTGCGCCGGAGGGTGAGGACGTCGAGGCCGCAGATGTCTGCGCCGTCGAGGAGCACGGCGCCGGGCGCGGGTTCCCAGAGTCGGTTGAGCGCGCGGAGCAGCGTGGACTTGCCGCTGCCGCTGGGTCCGATGATGCCCATCACCACCCCGCGAGGCACTTCCAGGTCCACACCGCGCAGGATCTCCTCGCCGCTCGCTTCCGAGCGCCGCCTCAGCCCCCGCAGCCGTATCTTGGGCCCACCCGGCGCCGCAGCTCCGCCGTTGGCTCCACCGTCGGCGAGGCCGTCCACGTCCAGCAGATGCTCCCTGACATCATCTGTTCCGTTTGACACACATGTGATCAGATCAGTACGATAGCTGCAACGCGTTGCGTGATTGGATGTATAAGAAGCCGCTTGAGTTGTCTTGGTCACCTGAAGCTGAGCCCATTTTGGGAGAAGCGATCGAGCTAGAGGAAAGGTGAAGCAGCTAGCGCAAGGAGCAGCTTAGCACCGGAGTGTGGAGACCGGAGGAGATCATGGGTTGGAATCGCGGCCGGTGTGGTTGCCGTGGAAGTACATAACGTCGGATTCGTCGTCTCCCTCCTTTTTATTAGCTTTTGCTAACTTTTCTGGGCTCCAACTGAGGTGGGCGGTTTTCGGTGCATGCGTGACTCACGAGAACGGTGGCATTCGGTGGCGGCCGGTCATGGACTCGTGTCGTTGCGGAACAATACAGTTCGGTCGGTCAAGTCGCAGATCAGATGGCGCATGGCTTATCGGCGTGGTCGTCAATTCGTTCTAGACTTCTCATATTCACTGATCCTAGTGTACTCGATCGCAAAACTACACTGGTATAAATCTGCAAGCTACAGATAGGCAGTGTTGGGAAACCACATGATCCAAAGAAAACCCACGATAGTCCTTTAGCCGAAACTCTAGGCGACTACTATAGAAGGAAGAGGGGGTCCCCCTATATACAAGCAATCAGAATAGCAATAAAGAATTCAGTCGCCGTTCCCTCTAAACTTGTGTCTCTCCTTCTCTCTCTGTTCTCCAATTCAGATCTGTTCAGGAACCCCGGACTATTCGATAGCGAGGTTTCTTAACACGTTATCAGCACGAAGCTCTACCGGTGAACATATTGAAAGGTGAGAAAAGTGGGTTTTTCGGCGATTAATCTAATCGCGCGTGTTTTCTATGCATGCATCTAACCTACGCATCAGTACCTCGTCGTGTGGTATGAAGCTACAGGCAATACAATTTACAGTACATGAAGTTACTGTTCATTCATCCACAGAGAAAAAAATGGCCGTCGCTTCGGTCTTCGTACCCGCAGCATCGCCGTCCGACCCCGTCGCAGCAGTAGCCCGGCCGATCGTCGCAGCCGCCGCCGCGCGCCGGCCAACGCACCACCAGCGTACGCCGCCTCACCCGCCGCCTCGGCCGCAAGCGCGCCAGCGCCGCCGCCTCGGCCGCGTCGCCGGCGCCGACCTCGTCCGCAGCCGCGCCGCCGCGCGTCGCGCGCAACCTCGGCGCGTCGCCGCGACGACCTCGGCTCGAGCGCCAGCGGCGCCACTCGGCCGGCCGCCGCCGCCAATCTGGCCGCCCGCCCCCACCTCCGGCCCGGCCTCGGCTCGAAACCACTCAGCGCGCTTTCGGTCCGGCCGCCACCGCGCCGCTCGGCCGGCCGGCCGCCATTGCTGCGCTCGCACACGCCCGCCCCGGCCCCGACCTTCGCCCCGGCCTCGGCAAGCCTCTCCGCCTGCCTTCGGTCCGGCCGCCGCCCGCTCACTCACTGGTCTGCCGCCATTGCTTGTGCCGTCATTGCAATAAGCGCGGAAGGGGAGGAGGCGCGATGCACGGGGGAGGCGGCGCGGGCGCGAGGGGAAGACGGGCGGGCGTGAGGGGAAACCCTAGCCGTCGGCCCATTTTGAAGGCCCACGGAAAAAAAGGGAAAGAAAAGGGGTGAAAAAGAAAAGAAAAGGAAAAGAAAAAATAGCAAAAAAATCGCAGATCATAAGAATTAAGAATGCTTTCCCTGATCATCACGTGAAGTCCATTAGAATGGACAATGCCGGAGAATTTACTTCAAAGGCATTTGATGATTATTGCACGGCAACAGGGATAGCAGTTGAGCACTCCGTACCGCATGTCCATACGCAGAATGGACTAGCTGAAGCACTAATAAAGAGAATTAAATTCATTGCCAGACCACTTTTGCAGAGTTGTAACTTGCCCAACACTTGTTGGGGACACGCAGTCCTGCACGCAGCAGCTCTCATCAATTTCAGATCTTCGGCCTACAACACCCATTCTCCTATGCAGCTTGTGCACGGGATCATCCCGAAAATCTCCCATCTCAGGAAATTTGGGTGTATGGTATATGTTCCTATACCACCCCCTCAGCGGACTGCAATGGACCATCTTCGCAAGTCTGGGATATACGTTGGTTATGAGAGTGCATCCATAATCGGTATTTGGAACCCATGATCGAGACTTGCATACTGACCGATTCATCGATTGCATTTTTGACGAGGATCGTTTCCCGTCATTAGGGGGAGGAAATCAACCTTTGGATGAAAAATACCGGGAAATCATATGGCATTCCACTGGATTCCCGCGCATGACCCCCGCACTAATGAAGCAAATCAAGAAGTCCAGAAGATAATTGATTTGCAGAATTTAGCAAATGAACTGCGTGATCATTTTTGTGATCTGAAGGGCGTGGTTAAGTCACATGTACCCGCAAGAAATGCACCAGAGAGGGTGGAAATACCAAAGAAAATAGAAGGTATCCCTAATCCTGTTCAGAGGCCTCAAAGAAAAAGAACAGGAAATCTGGTTCCTCAAACCCAAAGTACCCGGAGACGTCTGGAGAAAACTAGGCGAGAGGACTTACCACAACCAATTACGAAAATACCCCAAGGAAAGAAGGGGAGCCAGTTGAGACCTGGCACCGGAAAGAAGCCAACGGAAAAGGCAATTTCAGACTTGAATCTCCCACTGCAGGAAGCCGCCGAAAATAATGTGTGCGCACACATAGGCGATGAAAAGCTAAAGGAACTTACTCCTGCGATAGGGAATAGCAGAGAAGAGCAAGTAGAAGTGCATGAAGCACCCCATGATGAAATGGTCATAAACTTTGTAATAACAGGAGAATCCCTGAATAGAGCAACAGCCAACGTTGATGCATAAACTTTGTAATAACAGTAGAAGTGCATGAAGCACCCCATGATGAAATGGCCATAATCAGAATAGCAATAAAGAATTCAGTCGTCGTTCTCTCTAAACTTGTGTCTCTCTTTCTCTCTGTTCTCCAATTCAGATCTGTTCGGGAACCCCGGACTATTCGATAGCGAGGTTCAGGCAGTACATGCATACGGGGCCCTAGATGTAGTCACAACGTACTACGCCGCTGGATATATACGACCGATCTCTCATGATGAACGTGCCAACGTAAGCTCTGCTGGTGGGGCCCACCGGCAGGCCTGTCTCAATGATAGTGTGTGACTGTTGTTGTGGACTCGTGGGCAGAAAGGACAAGAAGGTTATTTAGGTCGTGCTCGCACCAATGAAAACGGAACGGAAACTGTCGGTAAATAGTCGTTCTGTTTCTATTTCTACATTTTTTACCGGTAACGGAAACGAAATCGGAAACCCCGGAAACGGGTACGAAAACGGAATGGAACGGATACGGAAACAAAAAGAAAAATTCCACAAGAACATAGTACATGATCACAATATACATGACCGCAAAAACAATGTAACTCATTCCACCTCCAAGGCGCTATGAGAAGTACGATCTCATATGCAGGCAGGATTTTTACGGTATCACTAGGAAGTTTTTTCTCAAGCTTGTTAGCTGAAGTCTCGCTATTTGTCCCCCAGATGAGGTCATTATGTCCTCCTTCATATCATTATCATCGACATCATCTTGCTCCTCCAACTATAAATGTGTAACACCATAAAATTTGCATATTATTGTTCAATGTTCATTTATGATTTTTCTTATATTTATCCTGGATTTTCTGGAGTTTATAAATGCCGTTTTGCTATTTTCAGATTTATAAAATTAATTTATTTGTGAAAAATAAAACCAAAATCATGCTAGAAATAATTTTCCTTGGTTCAAAATGTTTGAAAGTATTTTTGAGAATATTTTTCAAAAATTTTGAACTCTATTTGATATTTTCTATAAAGCCGTTTTTATTTCTAAAATTATTTTAATTAAAAAAATATAAATTCTCTATTCTGCTCTTTAGGTCAAGTTTTTGACGGAATTTACGGTTTTATTTATACAGGATTTTCTTTTCCATTTCCGTCGAAAATGGATCACCTATTTTTATTTCCGTTTTCGTTTTCGAGAAAAAGACTTTCATTTTCGTTTTAGAAATTATATCTCAGTTTTGATCCCTGCTCGCACCGCAGAAAACACCTCGACCAGATAAGCGCCACAGCCGCTTGTGATGAAAAGCGCGGGTCGGCTGTATCGCTGCAGACGTCTATACGTGCGTGCCGTCCGTGGTTATGAGAAGTACGATCTCGTACGCAGGCAGGATTCCGCGTGCGTGCGTCGGCGCAACCCGGGGCAGGCAAGGCACCGCGCCGATGAGTTGGCAACGCCCCGAGCTGGCGCCCGCACGAGTTCCCACCCGCCCGCGAGGGCGTTTCTCCTTTTTTTTACTCAGCAAACTACATCACGTATTCACGACGTCGTATGCTATATGCATGTTAGCCTCTATGGCATCTGGCCATGGTACGAGTAACATGGCAGCAGCGGATCCGGTACTAGAATTTAGAAGATGCTCGATCGAGTCTTTCTCTTCTACCTACAGTCTTCATGCTCTGTATCCATGGCGCTTCGTAGAGGGTTAAGAGTGACAGGTAAGGTATCTATGATGCCACCGGTGATAAGATGTGTGCTAATAACCCTATTTGACATACCGTTGGATCTGCACCTGTAGCACGGTCCAGGGTTTTTTTTTTTTTTTTTGGAGAGGGTGATGATGGTCCCTTTGCAGTTGCTAAGTGCATCCTTGCTTGGGTTTGATGGGATGTGGGCTCTTCGTTCACTGAATTGGACCAGATCTTGTTCGGGATGAGAGCGTTTGGGGCCTTGGGCTTGATACGACTTGGGCTGCGCTTCAGGATTAGTTTTTATCATTTCTGAAAGAACATCTTTAGGTCAGGCGGAGTTAAGAATAAGGGCGGACCTCAGCCTATTAAAGGTATTTTCAGTACATAGTTCTATAACTTGTATCTAAATATACCACATTATATAAAAATAACTCTAGATACAACTGTTTTAGTGCATATTATCTACTTCCCCACTCAATTATTTTCTTCACTCCTACCTCACCTCTCTCTCCCCTTCCTACCAATATTCGTCTCTAGCTTTCTTGGTTTTCTTAATTTGAATGTATCTCTCATGAGAAACAACTCTTACTGCTTGTATCATTGCATGGAGAGTGCCCTAAGAGCAAATACAATAACAAAACACACTAGAGCAAGTACAATAGCAAAGCTAACTACTGGCTAATAGTAAGCTAAAAGCCACTTTGTACAATAACTGTCTCTAAAGGTTGTCTCTAGATATTGTGCAATAACTATCTTTTCTCTCTTGTACATAAATGATCTACCTATACTCCCGTGCAAAGCTGGCTACTAAATAAGAGCCCGCTTTCTTCTCTCTCCTCTTTTCTCACTCCTCCACATAGATCAAAGCTGATATGTACAAGTTAAGAGCCAGCTGACGTAGCCTTATTGTACATACCCTTACTCCATCCCTCATTCATGCCATCTAGAGTAAGCAATAAATCCATCTTGTACAATAATTATCTCTAAAGGCTGTCTCCAGAGAAACACTTTTGGCTATACACATTAAAACTTACAATAACTATCTCTCATCTATGTCATTTAGAGTAATCATGCTTGCTATAACACGAGCTTTTGGTTGGCAATATCAAATTGTTTCCAGTGAGATGCTAGCTGCTACATGAGAGTCGGTTCTCTTCTCTCTTATCTTTTCTCACTCTTTCACATACAATAAAACCGATGTGTACATGCTAATAGTAAGCTGATGTGACCTTATCGTACCTACCCTAAAAGGCATGCTTATAGCCCACGACCGTGAAGGAAGAAACTTCAATTTTATAACTTGACTGGCTCTCTAAGAAAATAACTTGGCTGGGCTTTAGGACAGCATTTTACTCCACTCAGCCCTAATTAGTCCGCTAAGTTAACAGAGCAGGCTTTCCCCAGTTCGAAAGGAGGTTTGCAGATTTGCAGCTCTTACCTTCACAGATTTGACTCCCATAAATTCCCTCTCCCAGCCATGCAAGCCTGAATGCATGATTGACCATTTGATCATGACACAGTTCTGGCCAGGACATTACCAGTTCATTTCCACGGTTGTGATATTTATCACTCAAGACATACTGCATACTCGGTACGTAGTGCTCTAAACTGCACTGATTATTGGATGACAACAAAATTATGATACTACTGGACGAGGCATGAAATGAGCGGACTTAAGTTTTTGAAAAATGTAGAGGTCGATGCTCCAGAGGATTATGAAGGATTATCCAATTTTCTTTCTTTACGCATTAAAAAATGAGGGTTTTCCAATTGCCTTCATGTCCGAAATTACAGTTTCATCATCACATTACATCACACTGCATTCCAACATGGAATTATTGAACGAAATCGATAGGTTCGATTGAACGATCAAAGCCGTAATGGCTAGCTAGCTAGTTGAGCCAGCGTCTTTCTAAACACTGCAAGGTGCTGCAACGCACAGCTCTCTTGCATGATGCTCAATAGTGGAATTAATCGGCTCAAGAATCTCACCAATCATGCAAATAGTACGACAGCATTGGTTACACAAGGAAACAGTTGATCGGTGTGCATGATTTCAGGCTAGGGCAACCTCATCATGCTCATTTCAGAACATTGCCGTCGGTGGTCCGCCAAGTCTCTATCAGAAAAACTCTCAACCATCACATCGCCAGATTCACGAAGAAAGGGATGCATGTGTAGCCAATGGCTGGCCGTTGAAACGAACAGCGGACGTGATATGATGGTATCCAAGGGTGAATAGGGTGCACAGAAATGCTCTGTTCGTGTGAAACTTCAGCTGAAAATGTAAATCTTGGCTTCGCCTGTACAAGATCTACCTGCTGTTAGATTAACCATAACACTGTGCATATCTGGGTCACGTAAATTGTTTTTTTGTTCGCAAATCTAGTCTCCAATGTATATTTTTGCAAAAATACAATACACATGGAGCTAGATATGCACAATATTCGATTAACCACAAGGAGTGGCCTAATTAAACAGTGGCAAAATATTTGGAAGATGGAATTAATGAAGAAAAAAAGAAAAGAGGGAACTACTTGAGTGCACAAAAGAATACAAAGAGGTGTTTCCATTCTTTTCTTTTTAACAGTTGCACAAATATTAAAGCATAGATGAAGGATAGATGGTGATTACTTATCTTTTCGCTTGCTTTAAGATCTGTGCAACTTGTATTAAGAGAGAAAGCATTGAAGCACTTCTCAAGAATACAATGTACAGCCATCTTCAAGGTTAATTGATTGTTTGTCACGAGAACAAAGTCATTATTTTTCAAGCTATGTGATAAATTCGTTTTTGTAAATTTGATTTTCTTTCGAGTGCAATTATAAAAATAACCTCGTGGCGCTGTAGAAGGATACCAGTTTTGAAGAAAAAAAATCGTCAGACGGTAGAAAATTGATGGAACTCCACGAGAACCATGTCGGCTGTACAACACCTCTGAGGCAGTGAGGCCAGAGTTCCCTGTCCAAGGAAAAAAAAGGAGGCTTTTGCTACCTGCACGCCATACAAAAAGTGCATCCGCAGTAGCAGCCAGCCTCTGGCTCCGGATACCGTATCGAACCAGAGATCATCAAGGGATGTCACGAGGAGAGCAACTGTGCCGGAATCATGACAAAGCTTCCGTACGAAAAACCTCTCTCTCATTTCCATTAAAAAAAACTAGTATTACCTAGTACCACGACCGATACACTTCAGTACCGACCGTTTCACCTACATGCTCGCAGCGAGCTCACGGACGTCGATCGCTGCCGTATAACGCTCGCGTTCGCGTGCAAGGTACAGCACGTACGGCTGCACGGGCTCACGGCCAGGCCATCACCCGCCTAGTAGAGCCAAATGGCAAGGCGCCTGTACGCCCCAAGAGAAGCATATAAAAACGCAAGGGAAGACTACCAAGTACGACGGAATCGGTGATGAGGTCGCAGAGCTGCGTCCGGCCAACTGATCGCAGCATGTCACCATGTCAGGACCTCATGGCGTCGAGCGTCCGAGAGCAGACGCAGAAACGCAGGACGACGCTTCAATGCGGCATCAGCACAGCAGAAAAAAATGCGACGAGCACGGGTTGGTTACACGACGCCATCAACCATCAGCTTTATTTTACTGTGGAGTGAATCGGTGAATGTTAAGTGATAAGCCCGAGCAACAGAACAAAGAGGGGACGTGTGGCAAGTAACCTAGCCGTTGGGCTGGGGACACTGATACGGGCCAGGAGAGCACGAGGCCACGACGGTGTTGCTTTCCATGCCGCAACATGACGGGCAAGTACAAGAGGCAAGTGTGCGGCAGCTGATCGCTCCTCTCATGTGGGTACTAGTACTACTCCTTCCTCGCTCCACTAGCGAGAGAAAGCAAACCTAACCAAACGATGAGCAACGCAACACAAGAAAAAACAAAACGAGATGCGAGATTGGGCACGACGCTTCTTCGGTCGAGCCATCGCCCGGTGCGAGGCACGCACCAGCTTACACCGAAAAGTGGCAGCACTTTCTCATAGTGACAAAAGAATTACACACGTACGAACAGCTTTTGTATGGTTCCCTGACCCCCGACTCGGCCGACGCAAGGCGCCAAAACGTCGCCTGTGCAAACGCGAGGACACACGGCCCGCCGGCATCCATGGTAATTCCGCCCCGCAGAAGATCAGCAGCGCGCGCCTCGAGCTCCGCGGCGCCATATGCGGCCGAGCCGCAACCAATCGCGGCCGCCCGTGTTCCGGAACCAACCTCGAGATTGCCGCAGCAGCAGCACGCCTTCTCCTGTACTCTCTCCCTCCGGCGCGGCTCCCGAGGCGAGCATGGCATGGCCCCGGGAAAGAGAAGGCAGGGCAAAAATTACCGTGCTGCTCATCACGTGACCCACCAACTTGAAGCTGGGGTGCCGTAATTACGTGGTATATCGGGGGTAGTCTCGCCAGCGAAACGGAGGAAACCTTTGCGGGCTGCAACGCAGGTCCCGCTCAACAGCGGCCTATGTGCTAGGGCCGTTAAGGCCGGGTGGGCCCCGGGCCCACCAGCTCGAGCCCGGCCACCGACGCGCCCCAGCTCGTGGCTCGCCCTCGCACGCACCGGCACGGATGGGAGGGAGGCGACTCACGCCGGCGAGCTCCGACAGGCTCCGACCGCTAATTACGCACCTGCCGTTGCCGGAGCTGACGGCGGCCGAGCAGGAGTACCGACCGGCCTCCGTGACCAGCATCTCCGACCGCACGAACATCAGATCGGACGGACGCAGGTCGCTCCACCGCTGCTGCGCCGCCGGGGCGGTCTCTCCCTCGCAGCCACCGGCGGTGCTCACCAGGATACGGTGCCCGAAGCGCCGGTCGAACGCCTCCCGGTCAGGCTCAGCCACCGCGGCCGCCGGCTCCACCATCAGCACCCGGTCCTTCCGAACCTTCGCGACGTCAAAACAGCCCACCACTGCTGCACCGTGGCCACCTCCCGCCAGATCGGCCGACCGCCGCGAGGCAGGTCCCACCCTCCCCGGCGCCAGCACTGACCCCGTCGAGTGCCGGCCGGAGATCCTTATCCCAGCTGGAGAGGGAGCAGGAGCTGGAGCCAAAGCCGCCTCCTTGTCCTTGGTCGCTGCGGCAGCAGCCGCCTTCTGCTCCGACGGGTCAGGCGGCCCCGTGGTGGACGGCTTCGGCGCCTCTGGGAGGAGCAGCACGTCCTCCGGGTCGACGCGGGAGCGGCAGAGCGGGCACGTGGAGTGCGCGTCTAGCCACGTATCGACGCACTCGACGTGGAACCCATGCCGGCATTTCGGAAGCAGCCGCAACGCCTCCGTCGGCTCGAACCGGCCCAGGCAGACTGCGCACTCAAGGCCAGCCTTCTGGCCCCGCAGCGCGCCGAAGCGGAACACCGGAAGGGACTCCACCACCGCGCGGTCGACGCCGGAGTTCCTCCGGTCCCCTGCCGCCCCACCGGACGACCCGAACCCGTTGCTCCCGTAGGGCCCCGACGACTCCGCAGCGCTTCTCTTACAGTGCTTCGCGTAGAGCAGCAGAAGGAACGTGATGGAGAACACGCTTGTCAGGATGCCCACGACGACCGCCACGCCCGGCCTGAAGGGCGTGGCCGACGGAGGCGGCGACGGCAGCGGCGACACGACCGCGCCGTCGTAGTCGGAGAGCAGGAGCCGCCGCGACGGCTCCATTGGCACCCTCGCTCGAGCGGAAAAACTAACTTCGCAGCTGCGATGAGACGGCGCGATAGATGCACCACTGCACTACTACGACCAGCGACAAGTGTGGTTTGTAAACAAGCGGTAGGGGTAGTAATAGCGGTGGAGACTAGAGCGTAGCGGCGTGCAGGCTAAATAGTGGAGGCGGTGAGCGGATCTTCCGGCGGTGGGGCCGCCTGGCCATGGGCGCCGGAGCAGGTGGACCCCCCCCCGGCTCCGCCGCTCCGCCGGTGAGGGTAACAAACGAAACCCCGTGCGGCTTGTCGCGGAGCGAGCGAGGGAGAGAGTGGCGCTACACTACGGCCACTGACAGTTTAGTTGTGGCAGGTGGGGCCATGTGTCAGCAGATGAATGGAGTGTATGTGTGTAGGAGTTTTTTTTTCCCTGACAGAAAAAAGAAAGGGGAGCAGCATGGGCTGGAGAGCAGAGGCCCCTGTTTCAAGCGAGCAATGGGTATTTAAGAATGGTGGGTGGCGAGATTACTGTTTTGGCCGGCATTCAAGAGCCTGTTAATGCCTAGTATCGAGGGTAATATAGTAAAATGACGGAGGCCGTGCGCGGGCAGCGAGGGAATGAATGCCCGTGCAAGAAAAACCAGAAGACACAAGATGAGCACACAGGCGCGCACGCGAGCCGCTTAGTGCTTCGGTCCCTGACATGGCTGTCGTCGGACATCGTGGACCCCACTGGTCAGTGACTACTCGTCCTTCCGGAGGTGTTGGTAGGTGAATGCGAGAGCGCCTTCTGCTGCATCATCCAAGTTGGGGACACGTGAGGCCTGGTCTGACCCGCGAAATTTTGAATGTTTGCTAGCGAAAAATTTTAGTTTTGGGGTTGGGGTGGGGGGTCGCCCCGTGCGGCATTCAGGTTCAGGCAGGACGCAGGACCAGTACCTTTCCGTTTCAGAGATTGCTCTGCGAATTTTATGGCGCAAGCTACTGATTCGGTTCCTCAAATTAAGTGAGTACATTACTCCAGAGTTCTATCAATACTTTACTTGAACGACCGATACGAATTTGAACAGCATACCGGCTATTTGAGTAAGTACTTACGAGGATGGATGGATGGGTCATGGATGTGGGACTGCAAGCCCTCAAATACTGCATTGATCTTTCAACGGCATGCATACTCACGTCAATTAGTGTTCATTAGAGTTCTCTTCTCCCCTGCGGAAAAACAGTACGGGGTGCTCTGCTCCTGCTAGGGACGTCGCTCACGTTGCATCCCTGTAGTTCTGGATGCGCGGGCACTGTGCAAGCACACGCCAATGAGAGCCCACCATGGCAACTTGCTTACGAGCATGCAGTGCAGCGCATGGGGCCTATCGACGGCCAGGATGACACACCTCCATGCATCCAACACTGGCATCATCTTAATTTCAAAGATCGTGGGGCTCGCTTGCTCTACAGCTCAGACGCACGTGCCCGGTGTCCCCTGCTCTACAACTCGATCGTACGTGCCGCTGTTGCTTTGCGCCTGTGTCGATCCTCCCCGGGCCCAGCTCAAGCTAGCTCTGACTCTGATGGATTTATTGCGGTAAGAAAGAAGCTGATCAAGCGAGGGGGGAAGGCTGAGGAGGTTACATGTTCAACAACAGTTAGCGCCGCTGCTGCGCAACAATCTGCGGACGTTTTTGAGGCGAGCTATGCGATTCCGCACTGCCGCGATGCCGGTTTCCGCCAGTGCGGCGATGTAGCGCCGTGAACGGCGAACGACATAAGTCTATTCCCTTCTATCGTGACAGCGCATCATCGGGCGGAAGGAAGAAACCAAAAGATCTGGCTGCCGCAACAGGGCATGGCGTAGCATCATCTGGAGTTCTGAGCAGCCGGGCCAGTGACGGCGTTACAGTCGAGTGGCCTGTCGTGTGTGTCCATCGTTCGCATGCATGCGCGGAAGGGAATATTGGCACGACACGATCTCAAGCTGGGCAGCTAATTTAATCGCTTACTGTTAACTCTGACAGCCCTCTTGGGACGTCTCATGGACTCTACTAGAATGGAAGCTATCACATATTCACATCAAACGAAGCAGACAAGATAGTGCCATTTACCGTGAACAGTGGGGTATGATTACCAACGCGACTGTAAATTATCGGCCTTTTTTCGCTCGCTCTGTTTAGCAGCTGTACTTATGTGCATTAGAAATAGCCTTCCATCTTACAGCGCGGTGCAGAGCAATATAGAGCGTTGCAGAATTTCACCCTGCCTGTTTAACGAAATTATACGGCGGCAGCCGATTACCAAGGGAAGAATTAGTACTTTTCGTGGTCGTCGGACAACAGCAAACAGGATGAAAATTCACCAGGCAGCTCCTCTTCATGCCTAGATTATCCATCGTCAGGTTACAATGGCGTATGATTTTGGTGACAACAGAAGCGGCTTTTTACTGCTTTTGATATTTGCTTCGTTCGTAGGCGCCGCATTGTAATGCTTCTGCTCATGTTTCTGCAAAGCAAGCTTCTTGTAACATGCAGGGGTGCGCGCAGCTTAACTATGCACCTAATTTCTTAGATGAACACTTATGTAACCGTGTGTTAAGCTATGAAAGAGAGCTCCTTGTTCGCAAAAATAGAAAGAAAAAAAAATATATAGGTAAGAAGCATGAAGGGTTACTTCAAAATCACTAAGCCGCTTCCTGCTTGGGCCTCCGCCACATGCGCGATAAGGCTAGCCACTTGAGATATAGATGTTCCGCCGTTCAGGACCGTTCCCCCAAAGGCCGCGCAGGCAAGAAGCCGCCAGCCACAGCGAAACGGTCCATTACGGCCACATCTGCGCTGCGGTTTTGTGGAAATATTATACACCGCACGTCATAGCCACTACGTCCGCGGGCAGTCCACGCGCTGCTAAGGCCGGAACTTCTATCGGCCCGGTTATTTTGTGCAGTTTTGGTGCAAGCTAGCTAAGGTCCCACGTTCCTCCTAAAAAAATGTTAAGGCCCCACACGGCCCGCTACCATATTGGAGCGAAGAGGGGTGAAAATATATCGGGTACGAGCGGATAATATTTTTTTTTCTATCATGTTCTATAGTTTTATCTTGGATTTGAAATCAGATATAGATATCTCGGATACGAATTCGTATGGTTACGGATAATTTGATAGATACTAGGCAAGAAAAGATATAACATTAGCAACGATAGTGTCAAACTAAGTACTTATTAGAGAATTATTTATACTACTTAACAACACAAATATAACTAAATGCAAATTCATATTATAAATTAGTAATGACTAGAAACCATAGGGATATTAAACTATACTGAAGTTTTATCAGATAACCATTTTATTGATTTGTCTTATATCTTTCGGATATTCTACTAAATACGGATATGGAGCGGATGTTACTGTTCCCATATCCTATCCAATTTTTCCCCGGATATAGATCAAGGCTAAAAAAAATGGTATCTCATACGGATTTTTTTTTCTCAAATCGATGTCACGGGAATTATCAGCTCGGTTTTCACCCCTATAATCCTGGAGAGCAGCCGTGCAGGGAAATTATATAAGCTGCGGCAGCGTCGGTGGCGGAGCGGCCGCTGAGCAATTGCCAGACTTTGCGCTGGCTAGCTATTTTTACAGTGCAGTGACTGCAAGTTCAGTACAGTGTGTGGTAGTAGTGCTCCAGCCAGGGCGGATAAACCAGTAGCGTCTAGCCAATGATCGGGCGCGAACGATGAAAGAACCAAGCCTACTATACTATACGTACGCGTTCATACATTCAATTCGGTAAATTAATATAACCTTTAAGTACTCACCGAACTCCCGTGCCTGCGAGCGTCAATACTCAACATACATTCAATCGCATTAATCGACTGGCATTACAACGTAGGACTGTACTCTCTCGGTCGAAGTGGAACTACCGAGATGGCCAAATGCATGGCGTTGTATTAGACTAATAGCAGTCTTGTCAAAACGATAACTATTTGTGATGGGAGAGAGTATATCTTTATGTCTCTCTCTCTATATATATATATATATATATATATATGCATGGCGTTGTATTAGACTAATAGCAGTCAAAGCGATCTTGTCAAAGAATAACTATTTGTGATATATATATATATATATATATATATATATATATATATATATATATATATATATATATATATATTATGTTGTGTTTGCTTAAGTGGGTGAAAATATCTTTGCATGTAGATTTGAGCACACCCAAAGTTGTTTATTTGCGTTATTTAGGTCTATAAACCCTAGCTACTGTCACTTCTATACTCCTTTATAATGCACCTAATCATTCTTTCCTACGTCCACCCCAAATAATGCACCCCACTAGAAATAGTCCAACCTTCATACACCCAGCGAAACGTCCCTAGAAACTTGCCTCCATCAAAATTAACCTCTCAGATCCTTCCTCAGCTTTACTCACCCACATCCGATGGTCATTGCTTAATGTGTCTAACTCATCCCTGTGACCTACAACAGATCTCCCCCACCTCCAGCATCATCTCAAGGAAAAGAATACAAATATCCTGGAATTAAGGAAAAGAAAACAAACGTTCTAGAAAAGAAAAAAACCATATATTACGTGCTGGGGAAAAGGAAACCGGAAGACAGGGTACTATACTAGTAAGTGGATAGGGACCCTACTTTTAGGTTAATATCATCTGATCGAGTTAACGAATGGTCTAGATCGTCTAACAGTGCGTTACTACAGTTTTTACACATTATTTACGAAAAATCTGGATCGTCGCTTTTTGATCCAACAGTCCATGTACAATTGCTTAAGTTCTAATCCTAAAGGATTGGACTGGATCTCAATTCCACTCAGGTCCATTCCATATCAGTTACTTCGCTAACCGATGGACTTAACGAGGGATATATATATTTTGGACAAATTTAAGATTCTTTCATACAATTTACCCCAAATGGAATATCTTTTCTCTGAAGAATATCAAAGACGAAATATCTAAACAAAGGAGGGCTCACTCACAGAAAATAATTCTTTCGGAGAGGCCCCTAAACCCCATCCTTAGAGGACCTATATCAGATATTGCCACCTATACATCTCCTCCATCCCATGTCTTCTCCACCTCTCTCTTCCCCACGACACCACCTGCCGTACCACCCGCCACCATGCGCCTCGCCGAAGAATTTACACCGATATACTCTCTTGAGATAGAGAAGAAACGGGGATAGAGAAGGGGAGGGATGGATTGCTTTGGGATTAGTGGTGGTGGTTAGTGGCAAAATCTAGAACGTGACCTCTGCAGAATTTTTTTTTTCCTGTCGAAAGCGTGCTGCACCTCTATGTAAATAGGGCCAGTTTTTGTTGTTGTTGGATATATGAATGTTATGTCCTATTTACAATACGGAAATTTCTTTTGAATTATAGGAAAATCGACTGTATCATATAGTATTTTATTCTAAATGGAGCCTTGGTTTCAGTTGTTTAGTTTGGCATCTCTGCTCTCGTGCTGCCAGTTCGAAGACGAGCAGTGGTACTGCTCCGTGCGAATCAATTCCCGAGTCGAGGCGTACGCGCCTGCACGGAGTAGCAGTGAATGGAAACAACAAATGCACACCTGACTCGACCCCGTGCATGGGCGCGTCGGTCGGAGGCCAAGAAAATTGTTTAGCGTGCTGCTTGCCCCCGGGCGCGTACAGCAATCATTCGACGCGGTCATCGCTTATCTAGCTATTTAACTTTATTTTTTACAAATCTAACTCACTCGTATACATATTTTTAAATTTAACACTTCCCCATCGTGAAAGTCACGGCAAGTAATACGTGTCCCCTGCTTATCTCGAAATGCGACAACGCACGCGAGAGCAGGAGCTCACGGGCGGGCGTAGGATAGCGCGCGTGCAAGCGCTGCTGTCGCGGCCGGGTAGCGTAGAAGCTCGCCTACCGTAGTGGCTCTCACTGTTCCCGCGTCCGCCAGACACAGTAGGGAACAGAGAGATGCTAAATTTGCAAATGTACGTGTAAGAAACCTAGATTTGCAAAAAAGAGGTTAATGGATCTAGATAAACGATGAGATCGATGGAGACGAGGAAGTACTCCCCGTGGACGAGACAAGATAGGCCACTTATCACCACTTGATAGTCCATACTTAGTACTCTCACAACGCACAAGCTACTATGATTACGAGATCAGTAGTAAGAGAAAGAGGTCTTCGGTGGGTTTGGAGAGAGGCTTAGCCGAAACTTGAAAGACGAAAAACGAACAGAAGAAGATTTGTATACATGGTGTTTAGTTACAACTTTTAGGTCTAATGGGTTAAAGAATACCCTTTAAAGTGCTACCGTCCTTTCACTTGATAGTCCCACGGACATCCACGTGTCGCCTGCGCGCGCGGCCCTTATCAGGTGTTCATGGCCAGTTCCTCCATAGGCATGGTCCACTACTAGATAAGCGATGAGGTCGACGGACACACGGAAGTACGCCCCGCATATGAGACAAGAGAGGCCAATGATCACCACTCGGTAGTCCATACTCAGTACTCTCACCACGCACAGTCTACTATGATTATGAGACCAAATAGTAAGAGAAAGAGGTCTTCTGAGGGTTTGGAGAGGGACTTAGCCGAAACTTGAAAGACGGAAAACGAATAGAAGGAGATTTGTATATATGGTGTTTAGTTACAAGTATTTCAACCTACTCAAATAGTGCTCATAGGACTGGGGTTAACCGGTTACAAGAATACCCTTTAAAGTGCTACAATCCTTTCTATTGATAGTCCCGGGGAGATCCACGTGTCGCCTATGTGCCATTCCTTATCAGGTGTTCATGGCCGGTTCCTCCATAGGCATGGTTCGCTGAACAGGATCCAATCCAACGAACGTGGACGTTAGAGGGCTGTATTTAACGGATTTCAGATAGAGTTCTACATGACCGAAATACCGGACAGTAGGGGTCACTCGCACAGTAAGACCTATTCCGTTTGTTTCCTTCTCGTCCTCGAACGCTGCCTAGTTCCCTTGCTACCCTTTTCTGAACTTACTAGTCCCGATGTCGGTCTGGCTGGCACCACTACTCCTGGACAGAGGGAATAGCTGTTCTTTGCGAGGATATGATGATCTCTTTATTTTTATTTTGTTTAATTGAAGAAGTAGTAGTGCTTCAATGCTTTCCCTCTCAAAACAGGTTGCAAAAATTTTAAAGCAAGCGAAGGAGTAAGTAATAATTATCTACCCTTTATTTATACTTTAATATTTATGCAACTGTTAATACCCTTCATTTATACTTTATTATTTCTGCAACTATTAAAAAAGCATGGAAGCACCTCTCAGAAAGAAGAGGAATGGCAGATTTGAACATATTCTAACAGAGGATTGGAGAGCAGTAGGGGTAGGCATTTTTAAACCAAAACCGAAAAACCGAACCAAACGATTTAACCGAATTTTTTGTTTTTTGGTTTTCAGTTCGGTTTTTATTTTGCTGTTGTTCTGTTTTCGGTTGTCGGTTCGGTTTTCGGATTCTAAAAACTGATTAAACCGAAATACCGAATTCATCGGCCCACCGCCCACTTCCCCCCATTACACCGCCCACTTCCCCCGAACGGTCGAATCCATCCGAACCGAAGACCTAAACGGCTAAACCTAATCCCCATTCCCATTTCCCCATATGAGCCATCTCCCCGATCAGATCGGCACTTCGATCCCCAAACCCACCTCCGCCTCGATGCTTCTCCCTAGGCCCCTGGGTCCTCGGCGCCGCGGCCGCCGCCCTGACACCTCCTCCATCTCCTTTGCTTCTCCACCCCATCCCTCTCCTCCGCGTCTCTGCCCGGACCGCCCCCTACCTCCTCATATTCTCCACATCTTTCTTTCTCTTCTTGATTCATCGTGTTGTTTGATTTGGGTGTTGTAGATGCCGAGGAGCTCGCTGACGGTGGGGGAGCGGCTGTGCGCGGTGTTCTTCCCCTTTGTCGCCATCGTCAAGGTCGTATTCTTCGGCCTTATGATTGTGAACTGCCTCGACGACCTCTGCCATTCCTCCTCAAAATGCCGCGCGGGCTCCTCCGCCTTCTTCACCACCACCTCATCCGCTGTCGCGTCGGGGCGGGTTGCGCCTCCCTCAACCTCTGCCTACTCGCTATAGTCCCGATGCTGTAAAAACCCTCCTTTTTTTCTTGATTTTTCTATGCGAATCTGTGAATTTGTGATGTGAATGCTTGCTTTGGTCGGTTTTTCGGGAAACCGAAATAACTGAAACGAAAATTTTCAATTATGTTGATTCGGTTTACAAATTTGATTCAGTTCGGTTCAGTTGTCGGTTTAAAAAAAACCCGAAGAAATCGAATGCCCACCCCTAAAGAGCAGGAGCAGTGCATCTGTGCATGCACCGAGTAGTAGGAGCCCAGAAGGCTCCGGCGAGGCCATCCTCCCCTTCCTTTTGACGCCTACGTGTCCTCCCGTGGTGCCACTGTGGAGTGTTTATTTATTTGAATTTATTGGATGCTGTTGCAGTTGCAGTACGCTGAGCCAGCTATATGCATGATCTGATCCATCATATATTACTTCAGAAAATCTGGAACAGACAAGACTAGCCGATGGATCCTGCATGCAGACCCAAAGTAAAATTTAGCATGTATTGGGAATTTAGGATAATATCAACATGACATAAGCGAAAGGAATTTAAATTAAATTATCCGAAAGTAGGGGTGACTTGGGTATCCATGGTCCAGCAAAAAAATTGATGGTGAGCTAGCGCCCTGTTGGTCCGCCCCTTTCATCCCCGTGTTTTAGACAAGTCCAAATGGGTGGGTCTGTTCATTTTTCTAGAGGCGGCCAAATCAACGTACCCGTACGGCCGTACCTAACGACAGGTTGTCGGAATACTCAAGAACCCGTCTTAATTGATCTACGGCCGTCCTTGCTCTCCCAAGTCCCAACTCGACCAAAATGTATGCCTTCAGCCATTTAAATTACAGCATGTAGATGTAGTAATGCAGTGTCACCACCTCAAGTTCAACTACAAGTAGATCCAGGGTAATGAAACCTCGCCAGCTACCGTCCTTAAGACAGATTTCTGGCAGTAGTTAATCACACTTGCACGTACCTATGTACGTCCTGGAATGCCCTAGACGGGAAGGCCGGCCGGCCGGCCGCCGCGTTCCTTCGGCCATGGGGCAAACCGGACAAACGTTCCCCGAATCCCGGTCCTGCGCGCACATGCCACGGCCGGGTCCGGATCAGGCCGCGCGAGCTAGCAGGCGCTTAACTGTAAAGCCACGCCGAACCACTGCGCGCTTGGCCCGTGTCGTAAGAGTGGCAAGCAAAGCAAAAGATGCACACTTTCCCACGTACTCCACCCATCCATCCACCCGGCATCAGTTAGAATGTTACTTTCCAGAAGATCATTTTTACGTTTATTCTTTTGATCGATAGATTTTCTTCAATAAGATGGCGGATAGGGTGGTCAAGTAAAGTCGCCCGTCCGGCTCCACCGGCGCGTCGTACACGCCTGGAGCCAGGGTGCCTCCAGCCGTGCCGAGACCCAAATCCATCCACTCACACGACGCATTTACTTCACCCCGCACCAGAGACGCGCCAGCCAGCAGGCACTTGCCCGTTGGATACCACCTGTCGAAGGAACCAGCCGGGCTCGATCTCCCATATAAATACCACCCTAATGGCCAATGCTCAGTACTTCGCCATTCCGATCCATCCAGCTCCTAGCCACTGTAGTACTTCCTTCCCCACGCTACGCTTGCTAGTAAGAAAGACCTTTTGGACTGGAGCGACTGCTAAGTTTGGTTCGTGTGTTTGCGCGATGACGACGGTGGCGCTTGGCATTGTGGCGATGGCCTGCCTGGTGGCCATCGCGCAGGGCGGCAACTTCTACCAGGATGCCGAGATGACGTGGGGGCAGGGCCGCGGCAAGATCGTGGATGGCGGCCGTGGGCTCGACCTCACGCTAGACAGGAGCTCCGGGTCTGGGTTCCAGTCCAAGAACGAGTACCTCTTCGGCAAGATCGACATGCAGATCAAGCTTGTTCCGGGCAACTCCGCCGGCACTGTCACCACCTTCTACGTAAGCTTCGATGCATCTAATCTCAGTACATTTTTTAATTACTCCACATTCGATCGGCAAAGCGAAAGTAACATCTACGAGTATCTCGCTGAAAGTTGAGTAGTGAGGCTGACGCTTAGCTGTGGTTTTCTGTGCATGCAGTTGTCGTCGCAGGGATCGACGCACGACGAGATCGACTTCGAGTTCCTGGGCAACGTGACCGGCGAGCCGTACACGCTGCACACCAACGTGTTCGCTCAGGGGCAGGGCCAACGGGAGCAGCAGTTCCGGCTGTGGTTCGACCCCACGAAGGCCTTCCACACCTACTCCATCATCTGGAACCCGCAGCACGTCATGTGAGTGTTCAATCCGCGCTCACGACGTCACAGCACCGACCACCTCGCGTCTTTATGCGCGCTACACGCACATGATTTTTGTTCTTTTGCGCGACCGAGACGCATGTTGTTGCCAAATGCCAACGTTTCACGGGACGACGCTGTTGATACGTACGTGCAGATTTGCGGTGGACGGCAGCCCGATCAGGGACTTCAAGAACTTGGAGGCGCGCGGCGTGGCGTTCCCCAAGAGCCAGCCGATGCGGCTGTACGCGAGCCTGTGGAACGCGGACGACTGGGCCACGCAGGGCGGGCGGGTGAAGGCAGATTGGAGCCAGGCGCCGTTCGTCGCCTCGTTCCGCAACTTCAACGCCGACGCGTGCGTGTGGTCTGCCGGCGCGCAGCGTTGCCCCGTCGGCACGATGGAGGCGGCGCCAGGCGGGAGGCGCGGCGGCAGCCGCAGCAGCTGGTGGACCCAGCAGCTCAGCGACATGAGCTACCGCCGCATGCGTTGGGTGCAGAGGAAGTTCATGATCTACAACTATTGCACTGACACCAAGCGGTTCCCGCAGGGCGTGCCCGCCGAGTGCAAGCTGCGTTGAGATCTCGATCGGCCAGTAACGGCCACGCATGATCCGTCATCGAAGCTGAAAGTTTGAGATCGATCTACGAGAGCGAAGTGAGAGAGTCAGAGATGGCGAATAATGTCTTGGAATATATGGGATGATGTAAATGTAGTATGCATATCGCATTCTTTCATTTGTTATGTAACACGGTATCTATGTACGTACCAAGTTTGGAAACTAGTGAGTTGCTTTTAGCCCTAAGCTGGATGTGTTTTTGCTCATGTGTTTGTGTGCGGAGCCACTGATTCACTGAACCAGCAAGCAGGCAGGTTGGCCACCCTTGGACATGGACACAGTGTAAAACTGGACCCTTTACGAGGCGAAAGCTTATACGGTTTTGGTTATTTTAACAGATCACGAACGACACTTGCACGATGCATGCAAGAACTTATGGAGACCGGGATTGAGACCGGAGGGGCCAATATTCATATCAGCTGAGTGTCTGACACACTAACACTCCTTCCGAAAATGTCGAGGCGTTTTTAGTTGAGGAAGAACAGAACGGCAAATAGTAAACAAAACTAAGCTCACGCTCGGTTTTCTCTGACTCTGAGAGCCGTCCGCCAGACGCGTTTTCTTTAGAAAGCGCACGTCACCGTTTCTCCCACAAAAACCCCCAGATGGTTTCACTGATTCAGTCACACCCATGGCCCATGTAAAAAGATTGCTGCATGTTGCACTTACTTCGAATGCAACTCCAGACCATGACCTGCCGTTATTGGAAGGCCTTGTGCAGTGCCTCTTAACAACCGAATTTTTTTTCCTTTAATATTTTTTTTAATCTTTTTTTCAAAACTAGGCGTCGGGGTAAAAAAATTACAAAATTGGGCGCCGGTCGCCCGTATATGTATATGGGGCGATCGCCCATATACGACGATTAATCTTCTTTTAAACGCGATTTTTCCTCATGCGCGGTTAATTTCTAAAAAAATCATAACTTTTTCATATGATGTCGGATGGAGATAAACTTTATATGAAAATTGTAGCTCTCGACGGGATCTACAACTTTTGTATACAAACTTTTTCAATTTGAGTCCATTTAGATAGCCAAAAACGGGATAGAATGTTCAGATCTAAAAACGGATCTATTTTTAGATGTGAACATTCTATCCCGTTTTTGGCTATCTAAATGAACTCAAATTGAAAAAGTTTGTATACAAAAGTTGTAGATCCTGTCGAGAGCTACAATTTTCATATAAAGTTTATCTCCATCCGACATCATATGAAAAGTTATGATTTTTTTAGAAATTAACAGCAGATGCAGTAAAATCGCACGCTTAAAGCAAGATTAATCGTCAGATGAGGCGATCGCCAGATATGAGGCGATCGCCCCATATACGGACGACCGGCGCTCAATTTTGTAATTTTTTTTGCCCCGACGCCTAGTTTTGAAAAAAAGATTAAAAAAAATATTAAAGAAAAAAAAAATTCTCTGACAACCTATCCGACCCCGAGTCCCAGAGTAAGACTAGTCCTATTGGACCCAATGTATTCAGCTAGCCCAAACCTAGATTTTTTTCCCTTTTATCCGGCTCAGTTTTATCAAGACTTTGCAATGATGAATACATTTTAGCACTTAGATCCATTCATGATCACGGTTTAGTTGGCCTAAATTAAAAATACTCACCTGCCAAACACCAACCTGACTTACTCTGTCTTCAAGAAAACCGTTGAATTTGTGTTGAATGGGTGGCGCAAGCACGTCGTTTGTTTCATTGTTAACGACATATATAGCGTTGATGATTCAAATCCAGCGAGCCAATCCCACCGAATTCTGCAACAAAAGCCCGCTGTACAGGTTTAATTTGGTCAATGTACACAGCAGCAACTCTGTTCTTTTTATTTCAAAACGCGGTAGCAACTTGAACTTAAAACATTTTTTTTAAAGAAATAGTAGGAGCTCTGTCATGTATAGAAAAAAAATGAAAACAGTATGACAACAGTTTTGGATCACGAGTCTAAGAACCTTTGGATAAGTGAAAACATGAAATAAAAAGCACCACCGTGCTATAGCCTACAAACAATTGATCAGAGCCACCGAAGATAAGTCGGAGACTCGGAGTAGATGCGAAGTTGCGAAGGTAGAACACGGGGACGGTAAAAACGTGCTCGACCAGGGAGAGACGGAAACGAAAGGTACCCTATAAGGGTTGGTCTATTTAGTCCTCTTCGTACTTTTTCTCTCTTCATATTTGCCTTTCTTTTAAATAAAATTATAAATCTAAGTCACTTTCTTGATCGCATACGTATCAACAGATGACACGTGTTACATACTACGCTCTTTAACCAACGACAGATTGCCGGCATCGTAGCACCTCTCGTCAACGTAGCACGTTTAGAGTGCTCACCATAACAGACGAGCTATCGCGGTACCTGAGCTCGGCAAGAAGGTGGGACTCGCCACCTGCCGCTCTTGTCAAGGAGCTACCGCGGTAAACGGATCTGTTACGGTGCCAACGACTTGCCACGGTAGAGGAACATAATACGTGATATGTATTAACTGTTAGTACTTCTGTTGTTGATAAGAGGCTTAGATTTATAATTTCTTTTGAGAGTAGGCCGATCGGAAAAAATGTAACAAATACACGAAGGCTTCCAACGCAGCGCATGTGAAAGAATGGTACAGTTAGTACCACGCTTCGCGAGTAGAAAGCATGGACGCGTCTTACGTCTGCAGACCCCGTGTTTACGGAGAAGCCATCGATCGGCATCTACTCTGCCGTTCGACCCAACGGGATGCTCGCATTCAAAGTCTCCAACCAACCACCGCCACCTAAGGACCAGCCTCCGCTTGCTTCGTGCCATGCACTCATGCAGCCTGCCTGTTTTGGAACACCGTGGTCAAGCTAATTTATGCTGCCACATTGTACTGCTGGAGACGCGACCCATACGGTACGCCTCATCCCCGGTGCCGTCGACTCTACACGCCGGGTGGGTATTTTTAATTGAAACTGAATTACCGAACGAACTGAATCGAAACGTATTAATCGATTTTTAGTTTTTGTTTCTAGTTCGGTTTTTACTCGGTGTTCGGTTCGATTTTTAACTTTCTAAACTGAAATAACCAAAGCCCTGAATAGAATTGGCTATTCCCCACCCCACGCGGAGACCGAATGCGCGACTCACTTCTCCCCTCTGGATCTCTCCGCAAGCACTCAGCCTCCAAATCCGTCGCTAGTCGCGCAAGCATTACGCCGGTATGCCCTCAACCCCCTCTCCTCCGCCTCCACCTCCTCTTCCGAGTCATCCGCTCCACCTATCCTCGGCCTCCTTGCGACCCCACCCCCGCCGCGGACGCTGCGCTCCACGTGCTCCTTCTCGCCCTCGATCTCGCCTCCCCCAAGGTCATTGAGCCCGCACTCGAGTGCATCGCCGGACTCCTCTCCCTCCGCCTCCTCGGCGACATCGTTGCCGCCAACCCCTCCCCGATCTCCAAGATCTTCGTTGCGGTCCTCTCCTATGGTGGCCTTGGAGATGATGCCCTCAAGCTCACCGCACTCTGCATGCTCGTCCACGTATGGGACTTCGTTGGCGGCAACGACAAAATCACGTGCAACTCCATCCTCTCCATCTTTGGAGTGAAGTTCTTACGGGAACCAAAGGTATGGATCCCAAATCCACTTCTCTACCTTACATTACATGATAATGTAGTTGGATTCGTACCTTTTATTGGTTGATCTAGCTTTTACATATTTTTTTTTTGGAAAATGGCACATCCAGGAGAAATTCCACTTTGTGTGTGACAAATTTTTTGTTGGGGAAAATGGTAGATCAAAGAGTAGTGTGTCATTGATCATTCAATAATTGAAACAAAAAATGGTAGATCCGCGGAAATTCTACTTTGTGTTTGCCATTAATCATTCAACAATTGAAACACAAAATTACAAAAAGGAGTAGACGGATTTGCTGTTTGAATAGTCAACCGATGATGTAGTTATCTCGGTTAACCGAAAAACCGAATTAACCGAACCGAAATATTTCAGTTAATTCGGTTGAATTTTCTATTTTAGCTATAGAAATTCGGCATACAATTTTCAAAAAAACGAATTATTTAAAAACCGAAAAAACCTCATGCCAAGCCTTTACGCCCTACCTGTTGCTGTCCGGTTCTCGCACTCGCTGAAATGCGCAATTCGATGGACGCCGCACTGTTTGGGCCTGAGGGGGCCCTGCCGCATAAAACGACGTGCATGCCGGCTCTTTCTGGCATCTGGCGAAAGTGCCCACCCGCGTGCCCTTAAATTGGACGTCTGGTTCTTCAACTCTCTCTTCTCCGCAGGACACCACTCCGACATTTCTTCATGTTCCTTTCTAGCCACCTCTAACGTCTGATCAATCGATCGCCAGGTTCGGCACAGGAGGACAACACATTTCTCCGAGCCGGTCTCTGCGTGCGTGCTTTGTTCTGCTGTTGCTGCGCAGACATGCTGCGTGCCTCCCTCTGGCGGTTGGCTCTCGTCGTGGCCGTGACGGTGGCGACGCCGGCGGCCGTCGACGCTTACCACGGCGTCCACAACTTCCACCGGGACTTCGACGCAACGTGGGGGGAGGGCAATGCGCGGTTCCGCGACGGCGGACGCCAGGTGGAGCTGTCGCTGGACGAGCAGACGGGATCGCGGCTGCAGTCCAAGGACCGGTACCTGTTCGGGAGGTTCGATCTCGAGATCAAGCTCGTCAGGGGGGAGTCCGCAGGGACCATCACTTCCTTTTATGTAAGTTGGGATCTCTTCTATCGATTTTGCCTTTGTCAATTGCTGCATTTGTTCTTGTTTGCGCGTATGCCTAATTAGGATTGGCCATTTCGTTAAAAATGAAGTTGAGATTGTTCAAAGAACACCTAGGAATCTAGGATTATTCCATGAGTTGACACTTGTCACCCTAGGTATGAATTTTGCTTAAGGGAGGAAAGATAAAACCTTGAGCAGGTAGGGTAAAAAATGTCTGGTTTGGTCTCATGTATTTGTCGCTATTACCCCCAGAGTAGACAAGATTAATTGGCGCTTGTCGCTTGGCGGATCGGGCGCTTAATTGATGTTCGTTGCGGTAAAACTTGTACTACTTGAAGTATAAATGTTGGCAATTGATGAATTCAATTGGCCTTTGGAATGGATGAGCGAAGTAGCAGCAGCAGCAGCTAGACAGATCTACGACACTTATTGTGTGTACATGTCCGAAAGCAAAAGAAGATGAGAACATCATTTCATTTTCTTTAGTCATACTGGGACAGTGACTTAATTATGTAAGGAAGTAACTTTAAGAACTGTTGGTGGTGTACTAGCTGATGTTTACGATGTGTACAGTGTACTATTTTGTGTATCATGTACACAGTCCCACCCAAAACTCTAGACCACAAAACAACGGAGCCTTTTGACAGCTTCGCAAGATATAGAATTTGTTTTACTTTTTCGCAGTATTACTGTATCAGTATTTTGTTTAGGAGGGTATGCAGGTAAGCGCATTACGTACTTCGGTGGATATATGCGTGCCAAAACGAATCGTGAAGTGCTTTCTCAAATATTCTTAGACGTGAATTCCACTAAGATGGACTACTTGTGTTAGCAGCCTATAATTAGCTAGAGTTGAATTTCTTCTGTTTTGAGCAGCGAAAGAGTAATTTTCGCAAGTACCTATCTTAAGAGCTCTTTGCGGTAAACAAAATTCAATATTGATTATTTATTTATTTTTTGATCCAATAGGTTAAATTAGCTAGTAATTATTTATACTTTCTCTAATAATAGAATAGTAAAAATACCTTTAATAAATTAATCATTAGATCTAATTTCTACGTATGCTTACCTTAAATACTACCTTTCAGGTTTCATGGTAGTTAGTCATGGTATGCACGTTGACATTTCTAAGTTTTTTCCCCCCTTCTGTAACCAATCAACGGCGCAGATATGCACGGGAGGCGCACGGCACGACGAGGTGGACTTCGAGTTCCTGGGCAACGTGAGCGGCGAGCCGTACATCCTGCACACCAACGTCTTCAGCGACGGCAAGGGCGAGCGGGAGCAGCAGTTCGTGCTCTGGTTCGACCCCACCGCCGGCTTCCACACCTACTCCATCCTCTGGAACCCACTCAACATCATGTACGTGCCTAGCTCTTCGATCTCTTCCCTTCTCTTCTCCACAGGGCACAGCGATTAGTACCGGTCCATCAGATCAAGTCAATTCTTACCGGTGAACACATGAAATTCGAACCGAACATAGCTGTTGTTGGTCATCCGATCGTACCGGAATTATTGCTGCGCTCACTGTACGTCGTCATGCCGTGGGCCTCGCCATGCTTGCCTAAGTATGTTATACACATCACGCGCCATGATGATGCACAGACGTACGTACGTTTGGTTGGTTGTGGATACAAGCGTGATTAGGTATGGCAACCTTACCTGATTATCCATATATCCGAGGGTAAATATCCCGAATAGATGTGGGTATGTTCCTCTTTTGTTACCTTCGAATATGTTTATGGGAGCCAAACTTTACCCCATCGGCAAACGGGTACAAATACAGGGAGCTCCATCAGTACTCATTCCGTCTGATTACCCATCACCTTCTAGTGACGTATAGGCTAGAACATACGTCTAGTTGGCCCTTTGATGATCCTCAATTTATGGTACCTTATATTATTAATTGTTAAAGTTGAGCATCTATATGTTATTTGTCTGCAAGTGTTATTTTAATTCTTATTCTCGTGTACATTTGAAATTTTGAATCATTGATAATCTATACCCCTTATAATGCACCTAAGCAAATTTTTCTACGTCCACTCTAAATAATGCACCTCATTAGAGATGGCCCAATGTTCGTGCACCCAGCAAAATGTCCCCATAAACTTGCATTCATCAAAATGAACGTCTCAGATCTTTCCTCAGTTTTACTCACCCACATCCGATGACCATTATTTAGTGTGTCTAATCATCCTGTGGCCCACAAATGCACTCCCCACCTACATATTTGGAAGGAGAGCGAATCAAACAAGGAAATAAATAAGGAGGATCCGCATGCAAGGAAATCAGACTTGAATTTTTTACTAGCCAAAATTGTACGTACTACATATTTGGAAGGAGGGTGAATCAAACAAAGAAATAAACAGGAGGATCCACATGCAAGGAAACAAGACTTGAATTTTTTATTGTCCTGGCATTATGATCGTATTTTTTTTCCGGATATTACCCTTCTCGAGACTTTTTTTACAGATCTAGCCCCATAGAGCCTAATTTCAACGCACGAAGAGCGTTGAATTTTTGTTTTATTTTTATCTAAGGAACCAACCGTCATGAGTCTTTGCTTAATTTTTTCAATTTTTTCTCGCGTAACCAATGCCGAAAAAGCACTTATTTAATTTTATCTTTTTTTCCTTGCGAATCCAATGGTTACGAGCGCAGCTTTATTTTTCCATAATTTTCCAAATCATCCTGTGGCCTACAACAGACCTTCTCTCACCTCCAGCATCAACAAGGAAAGGGAAACAAATGTCTTGAAATCAAGGAAAAAGAAACAAACATCCTGGAAAAGGAAAGGATCATATATTACATGCTGAGAAAAGAAAACTGCGGGAAAAAAATTCTAGCACCTCTCTGCTGATTTTTTTTGTCTCAAGGCTACAATCGCAAATTCATCTCCCGAGAGCCTGATTCAGAAAAATTATAACGATGATACTAATATAGTAAAAAGTTCGAGCCTGAGCGCTGGTAAATAATACTGCGCCACCGCTCCGCTGAATTTTTCCGGCTAGAGACTACAATCATAAATTCATCGTCGCGAGAGTGATTCAAAAAAAAATTATAACGATAATGCCAACACAGTAAACTCCCGAAAAATAAAAAAACAATCAAGCGGTGTTCGTCCGCTTAATAATTTTGGCAAAAAAAAAATGCTTGGTGGCCGCTGAAAAATTCAAGCGTGGGAGAAAAAATAAAAAAAAATTCAAGCGGTGCCCGTCCACTGAATAATTTTGGAAAAATAAACTGTGCACGCGGACCGCTGGATCCGCAGGGAAAAAAGATAAAAATTAAACAGCCACGCCCATCGGTTCCATGAGAAAAATTGAAAAATTTAAATAAAGACTCACAAACCGCCGGTTCCGTGGATAAAAATGAAAAAATCAGCGCTCTCATCATGCAAATTAGACTATATGGGGTTAGATCCGTAAAAAATCTTGAAAAAGGTTATATTCGGAAAAAAATACGATCACGAGTCAAGAACAGTAAAAAATTCAAGTCTGTTTTCTTTGCATGCGGATCCTCCCTGTTTATTTCCTTGTTTGATTCGCTCTCCTTCCAAATATGTAGTACATACAGTTTTGGTCAGGACAGTAAAAAAATTCAATTTTGGTTTCCTTGCATGCGGATCTTCCCTATTTATTTCCTTGTTTGATTCGCTCTCCTTCCAAATATGTAGTACGTACAATGTGATCACAAGATTATTTACTATTAAGTGTTATATTCATACTTATTTTCTCATTTAATTGATAAGCGGATGTACTACCGTCGTAGCGTTAGCATTGGCATTATACTAGTCATTCTTTAATCTACAGAATGTAGTTGATTTCCATAATTTCATTAAAAGATTGTAGCGGGTGTAGGTATGAACGAGCACTATCCGTACCCGTCACACCCAATTACCATCCCTACCCGTGATGTAATGTTTGCTCCTGCGATCTGCGTTGCATAGCGTTGGCTGGTAGCAGTTGGAAACCAGAGGAACTGCACATGTTTATTTTGCCCAGCGATGTAATCGACCGTTCATGGGTTTATTTGTGGGGTGTGTGTGTTTCGGGTGCAGCCTCTACATCGACGGGACGCCGATCAGGGTGTTCAGCAACAACGAGATGTATGGCGTGCCGTTCCCGACGCGGCAGCCGGTGCACGTGTTCGCGAGCATCTGGGACGCGGAGGAGTGGGCGACGCAGGGCGGCCGCGTGAAGACGGACTGGTCGCAGGCGCCGTTCGTGGCCACATACCGGCGGTACAACATTAGCAACGCGTGCGTGTGGGACGGCAGGGCGCCGTCGCGGTGCCGGAGCAGCCGGTCGTCGTGGATGAGCCAGAAGCTGGACTGGTGGAGCTGGATGACGCTTAATTGGGTGCGCATGAACTACATGGTCTACGACTACTGCGCCGATCTCGAGCGGTTTCCCCATGGGCTCCCGGGCGAGTGCATCATCTCCATCGGGAGAACTTGACATCCTTCTTCCGTTCGTGTGTAGAGATCACTACTAGAGCACAGTACGTGTTTTGTTTTGCCTCATCCGCATGTAATAATCACCAAATTCATTCATTAGATGGGGTTGTGCAGGGATAATTTTGAGTCGTTGAAAGGATTGGATTGGTTACAAAAATTGTAAAAAGAACCTTTGATTTTGATTTGTCAGAAAAAAACAAATCTTTGGGAGAAATCGTCGGACGCAGAATGTCCATATCCCATCTCATCCCTGCACGTGAGATGAATGGGGCTCAACAACGGTGCAAATTGGACACAGCACACCGTATGAGGACTAACGGGCCGAAAGGAGGAAAATATTAACCCTGGCTGCATATGCTTGTTTGTTGCCTTGTTGGTCTAGTCCTGGTTCGTTAGGTCAGTTTTTTTGGAAATACATGTAAGAATGGAATGCCAGGTGGACAACACTGGCTAGGCCTATTAGTTTGGGCCGATCTAGATTTGTGTAACGCTGTTAACGGTGACGCAACTAGAAAAATTTTATTGTGGATGCACACTTCACACTACAACTCTATAGTCTTATACAATGATTTTGTAAGATCGTAAATCCAAGACATATATTTGAAATTTACTAAAAATACAATACAAATAGTTCTAAGATTTTAAAAATCCCAAACCACTAAAATTAATAACAATTCCATCAACAAATTTGATTTATTGAAGAGGTGATCTTATAGTACTTTTCAAATTTTTAGGGTGTCGGAGCAACCCAACACTCCCTACTTCCGCCCCTGGCTGTTACATATTTGCTCGTCTCCTACTGGCCTACCAGATTCTTGGTTCGTCTAAAAAATCCCGTGGATTTCTTCTCATGCGAAACTTTTTTGAGCGACCTAGACCTAAACTTACATGTGTGAATCTGCACAAATATGAGTTAGTTTTTCAGAGATTATCCAGAGAGCACTGTTTTTGGTTATTCCGATCAAAATCCGCAAATAGAGTGAAACAACCGCAAAGATTAATAGCACAACAGAGATCATTAGTGAAATAAATAAAACACCTAAGTAAATCATTCCCCAATTAATTAACAGATCCGTCATACACATATTCATACATCACAATATACATATACAAATACCAAATACAATAAAGGACAATGTCCTACAACTGTATACAACACAATGTACTCGAGTATCAAACTACATCAAAAAGAAAGATTACAAGAAAATGCTAATGCCAAATAAACTAAGCCGCTTTTAACCTTCAGCTGCATCCCTACAAAAAGGTTAGTCATCCATATAATTGTACACAACCGAAAAGCAATTGAAACAAATACTTAAAAAGAGTTGAGTGTGCTCTCAGATCCTTGTGAGTAGGTATCGCTCACTGAGATACCATATCCGTCCGGGGCCAAATCGGCACCTCTCACGAATTAGAGTTTCATCATTCAGCAACCAACAAACCTGCATTATCGGGTAACCATAGCCATGCACCAATAGTGCACAAATATCCTATAGTAAAAAGGTTAAAACCTTTCAGGGTAAAAAGATAAAAACACCACTGTGGAAAGAGATAATAACCATCCCAGCCGAGCCCTCCCTCTCAGTCCAACATTTCCACATAGCCACTTTTCCCCCAAAACCAAGCTCACCAGGAAGAAGCCGAGAGCAAGGCAAGGATCAAGGAGCCAAGAGAAGGAAGCTGGGAGGAGGAAACCAGGAGAAGAAGGCCAAGAGAAAGGAGACCAAAATTTTGGCCATCTCCACAGCACCTCAAACCTCACCACCACCATCCCCCGCATCGCCTTCAGAACCATCCCCATCAACACATTCCACATCAGGTGCACACAAGTAGATCCTTGCTAACTTAGAAGCTAAGAACTCAAGTGCAGTATCAGTGAAGGCATTGGAGGGAGTACGCTTACCCGAGGTCTCAATGAGAGGCGTTCTAAGGGCGGTGTGGTGCGTGTCCTACAACTACCTCGCATTCCCTCGACATATGGGTGTGGTTGGATGTCGTCGTCACGCCACCAAACCTAGAGTGCCACCCCAAATCATCATCGACCCATACTTACCATTAGACCATAATGCAAAACCCACATAAGAACTCACCTAGCATCGCATAACAAAAGCAATAAGGAATCCAAAAGCAAAGTGGGGGGAATATGGGAAATAGCAACCATGGGGAGGAGGATGCCGAGTAGGGTAGGGCGCAAGCAAGGAGGTGCTCAGGTCGGCATGGTGTGGGCTTCATAGGGACCATGGAGGGAGCAGGGGAACCGAAGCCGGGGAAGGGTAGGTCGGCTGAGAGACAAGCCAAGGCAAGCCGGTGAAGGGCCAAGCTAAGGGTCGGTCTAGGCGTGAGGAGGCAAGGACGAGGCGGCCTAGGTGCGGGTGAAGCCTGCTCGGGGCGGCGGATAGCGATGCGGGTGGAGCCGAGCCTACTACCGGTGGGGGACCGCATGAGGCGGCGTTTGAGGACGGCCGTGAGCGGCCTAAGGAGAGGGGAGTGAATCTAGAGGCGGAGAAGAGAGGGGAGAGTGAGAGATAGAAAATGGGGGTAAAAGAGAGGAAGAGATAAAGTCGGCCGGTAAAGAAAGAAAATAAAACAGGGGAACAAGAAAGAAAAATAGGAAAAAGAACAGGAAAGAAGAAAGAGGAGAAAAAGGGGGGAAATAAAAATGTGTTGTAACATTCCAATTTTTGTTTTTATTAATATTATAATGTTATTCAAGCATTTTATGAATTTTCTGAATTTTTTGGAATTTATTTCCTATTTTTGAATTATGCTCTTTTGGATATTTTTTAAAATCTGTGAGAAAGTTAAAATAGAGTGTTGCCAAGAATATTTTATTTGAGTTCGAAATATCTTCAAGTATTTTCTAGAATTTTTCCATAATTTATTTGATATTTTTTCTATTCTATTTGGCTTTGTTTATTTTCTAGAATTATTTTAAATAAGAAAATGTTTAAACAGTGTTTGACTTTAACCCTGTTCGGCCCAGTCCATTTTCGGTGAGGCCCAGTTCGGGAAGGTGCTTTGATCGTGGCCGTTAATTCTCACGTGGGCAGGGATTGAACCACGTCGCCGCGAATCTTGGCCGAGGATCAAGCCACGTGGCAGCCGCTTGGTCTTCGTCTCCGTGTGGGTCTCGGCTTGCTCTGCTGTAGCAGTCATGGACACGGAGGTTCTCCCGTGAGGAGCTTGGACTCTTGTGGCCTTAAAAGGCGAGCATCAGTTGCATCTCGACCCAAGTTAGCAGAGCCCTCAATCAATTCGGAGATTATCGCTTTGGTTTGCCCTAGTTTCGCCGATTTCTTTGTGCGCCGCCGCCGAGGTCTTCTGCCAAATCCATCGTACCCGGTGAGTGTTGAGAACCGAGCTCGGTGCCTTATCGTCGTGACGAGGTCTTCAAGATGCACGCTTTGATTGACGAATGGGTCGCGTGATGTCCAACATGTCATAGGATATACATTGGATATCTAGGGTACAAATTGGCACCTATGTATATTCTATAATCTTATCGGATATTTAAACCATAAAACCTATGGTTTTAAAGTGCTACTCGTACCCTTTCTTGTTGAATCGATTATCCACGAGTAGCTAAACTCATAAGTTAAATTGTCATCTCTATCCTTCTGGTGAGGCGACGAGACACAGGTGCACAACCTAATTCAAGCGCCAAGACGGTCTTTTTTGTCACGCTGGGCTACAGCCTACAACGCCTGGTCGCACTGCACCTTGAATCATGCATAAGGGTGCATTTCTCTAGGCCTGCCTACTTATCCATAAAAGAAGCCCAATAGAGGCTACCACCCAAATGACACTAGCAGTATATTGTCGTCTTCCCTCGTCCATGAATAATTATCGTCTTAGATATAAGTGATGTTAAAATTTTGAAACTTTATCTGTTAATATTTTTTAAAATATTTAAATTGGATTTATGAAAATCATATGTCTAGATTTATCTCAAAATGCATTTTTTCTAATATTATAATTTTATTAGGTTTTATAAATATATTATAATATAAAATAGTGATCAAAACTGTGTTTCAGATATTAATATCTAAAACGATAACTATTTGGAAGCAGGAGTATCATATCACTCCTGTGGAACCTATAAAACCACGTTCCTGAGACAAATAGAAGCGTGCGACAGTAATAGAGTCGAGGAGAATCTGTCGGCGGCATGGTGCGGAATAGCAGCAGCGCGTCTGATTTGTATCGCACGTCTTGTAGCACTGCACAGGCATAGTGGCATCGGCGAAATTATCCCGCTCAATCATCCATCACTTCAGACGTGCTGACAAGGTCTGATTTTAAGCTGTGACGTTGCTTACGAACACCGCTGGATACCCCTCCGTTGATTGCGCCTTTCCGTTGTCGATCGGCAGATTTGGTCGAGTCTCGAGTGGCTAAGATCGGGTCGGACCACATGGATACGTCGGTAATTAGGTCCCGTTTGGAACAAGGAAAATTTTTGATGTTCCTGCGAAGAATGAACTGATTTCTATCTAATTTCTGTGTTTTAAACAATTCCGTAGTAGCATTGCCATTGTTCGCCCCTAAGCAAAAGGAATCATGTAGTTACCGTCACATTCCCAACTAACCACGACTGAAGCACTCACACCAGGCTAGGAATCAGATGTTTATGCTTCCTCTTCATTGTTAGAAACATTGCTAATTTACAGAAGAAATCGTGTCCATGCCGATCCTGCGTAGTTGGCAACTGGGCATGCGAGTTGCAGCCATTTACTAGTACTCCCTATATCATCACGGATGAAATCATGAAACGGCGAAGCAATAAAACTTCCAGCGAGTAGATAGAAGTTCCTGCACGAGCTAATGATTGGTGTTTCGCAGTACAACAGGAAACCATCCAGGATTTCAGGCACTTCAAAGCTCGAGTACGTACTGCCCAAAGCCCAAAGGCACCACCCTAAGTCTACCTAAAAGCAAGCTTTAACCTTTGGGGGCGCCGCACCACTGTTTAGCTGGACAGTCAGTGATCTGCTGGTCACGTCACAGCAGAGGAAAATTTAAGCTCCTGGTTATACGCAAGTTGCATCCAGCCCGATGCTCATGGAGTTTCAACTAAGTCTGTACAACTGTGGTAATAGCAGCTATGCGTTAATTGTTCGAGCTTGGAGACGTCACCTATCAGCGCTTCATGTTTTTCGTCAGTGCCATGCTCCCCTGGGCCGTGATTCCTGTCAAAGCTTCATTCCAGATTGGTTTCAGGTTGTTGGATTGCGTGTCTGCAAGATGCGTAACCAATTATTTAGGTTGTTTCATGCCATGTGCCCTCACGTGTGATCGTGTACTCTCCAGGCTTATCATGGCAAGGAGATAGGCAGATTTATAGTGTGCATCTCCATCAACTTCCAACTATATCAGATTCCGAAACAATATAAATTGCCCAGATAAAAAGGGTAACTATTGAAGAGATAAAACCTAGCAAGAAGCATCTGAATTATGTCATATCCACCAGCTCAAGATGTGAAGTGCAGGGCTATCTAAAGGCGTGATCTAATAAGAGGACCAAGCTTACACGGCTAAGTGGAAGCAGATGGCTGGAGACGGCCCTGGTCCCTGAATTAGCAGAAAGTCGCTTTAGCTTGCCATTGATGCATCAAAGGTAGTACTCCCTAAGGCCTACGCTGGTCCTCTAATCATATGCAAGTTAGGCTTCCCGGGCCCACTTGCCAGTTGTCTGTACTCAGGTGTACCAATTATGTAGGTACTGAGATTGTGCGTTTGGTTTGGATGGATGTACAGAAGCTAGAACTTGTATGAGTCCAATTCAGCTACTGTATATTTCATTTGTAGCAAACCTGTGAGGTAAGTGAAATGGTAGTAGCACTAGGCCACTAGCACATGCGTCGAATGCACTGCCCAGTAGCCTGTTTTCACATCGTCATGCCATACCTGAGTAGTAAGCTTTTGTTACTCTGACATGATCTAATTAGGACTACTTAGAATTCGTTATCATTGGGGTATTTGGCATGCATGGATCTCTATTGTTTTAGGACCATTCGCTGATTTGCAATAATCAAAGAACTAAGGAATGTGGTGTGCAGCTAGGGAAGATCTTGGGCCATTTACTAACAGCTATTATGATGTTTTTTCCCTTATGATTTGCACAAAGCAACATGTGTGGCACGAAATTGAGGACCAGCAATTCTGGTCCTCCTTGAGGTCTCAGGGCCAACAATCATTTCATTCCTTGCAAGCAGCTCTATGCTAGTCAGCTAGTAGTAGCACTCGACTCCAATCAGTACACAAACAGCAGCTCTCTCCGCTAGGGTCCTTAACTTCATTGATTTGTTTTTGCGAGATTCAATGATTTTATTTGAGAATTCTATGTGGCAGTTTCATGGTTAAATTTCACTGATTTCATCGGAACTGTGGAGGAGTGACTATATAGTTTACTTGCACAAGAATGAGCTGAGCATAAACATTCACTAGCCACAGCTAATTTCAGTTTTCTCGATTGACATCCTTCCTTTTTATTGATTTGTGCAAGTGTGCGTATACATGAGTCCTGTAATGCAGACAATGCTAGAGTCCTGCAAGTCTGCAAATACTGAGTGCAACGAAGGCGGCAAGCATGCTAGCATACCCCACCTAAAGAAACGTCGGGCCCTATTATTTGGCTAGCTCCTTGTCGAAGTTTATAAATCTGGCAATGTAGGTCTCCTATTCTTGAGTCTTTATCATTGCACTCAGGTTCACAAAACCGAATTTCGAAATTCGCGGTACGAAAACCGTAAAAACCGCTCGAAAAACCGAAGGTTAAGAAATCACAAAAATTTGAAAAAAAATTCAAAAAATAGAAAAGCCGCTGGCCAATCGAATGCTCATCGCAAAACGGTTTGGTGAGCGGTTTTTGACGAAAACCGCGGTTTTTCACGAAAAACCGAGCACATAATTTTTTTCAAATTTTTTATTTTTTAATTAGACCAGTTTACCGAGCGATTTTTTATTTCAAACCGCAGCGGTACACTCGAAAACCGCAGTTTTCGAGCGGTTTTCGCCGGTTTTGTGAACCTCATTGCACTACGTACAGCAAGCTCAAATGCTCACTCATGATAGATCAGCTCATGAACACCAGTGCAGAGTATTTTTTTTTCTTTAAAGGTCTGTAACTCTATATAACTAACACAGGACACACTAGTAGAAAGTGTGGGACAAAAGAAGGAAAAATTGCATTTCTCGCTTACTCTGGATCTATAGAATGAACGTCATGATTGCAAGGAATATTTATGGTCGCAGAGGTTGACGTTGGTCTGTGCTTAATTGTAAAATCCATGATTTCTTGGAGGTTCAGACCAGCCATTTAAGTATTTATAAACTCCGAGGCCAGTAAAACTTCTCTTACAAGGAAAACTAGCTAGGTCTATGCGTTACGCTGCGTCGTGTGAAATTTGGGAAATTCGGTTGTGCGACGCTGCGTCACGCGAAATTTGGTCCAACGGATATTTATGAAAAAATGCGTAATTTCGGTTTTCTTGGTTTTTTTAAATGGGCTGTTAGGAGTCGTCGGCGAATCTGTATTTTTTTAAGAGAAAAACGCGTAGGTATCTAAATATATTTTCATTTTTTATGCGTAATTTCGGTTTTCTTATTTTTCTTTTAAACAAAATAGGTTGCTAGATCCGCCGACAAATCTGTGGACTACTATAAACCGTCGGCGAATATGTGTTTTTTTTTAGAAAACAAACGTATTTTCATGTTTTGCGTAACTCCGATTTTCTCGGTTTTTTTAAATGGGTCACTAGGACCCTTCGGCAAATCCGTGGACTGCTATAAACCGTCGGCGAATCTGTGGTTCTTTTTTTGGGAGAAAACCGCGGAGGGACCTAAACGTATTTTCGATTTTATTTGGATCCAATGTGCTAAAAACCGATTTCTTGGGATCCAAATGTATTTTGTTTCTTTTCGGGTCCATTTTGGTAAAAATGTCGGGAGGATCTGAACGTAAACCACAGAGGGACCTAAACATAATTTTGGTTTTTTTGATCCTATCTGTAAAAAAACAGACCAGAGAATCTAAACACGATTTCGAATTTTCCAGAGAATCTCATCGCGAAAAAGGTGACATGCGTAGTTAGGAGGGCGCCAATCCTCCCAGCTATAATATAAGGTATACATGCGCGCATATATATCACCATCCACGCACTCGCTAGTACACAGTCCTAGAAATACAGAAACAGAGGATAATTCTGCAACCTGGCAAGGTTTGCATTGATATGCTCTCACGTGTGTGTTTATAACTCTTATTTAAAAAAAACAATTGACCAATTCGGATTACTTCCTCAGGTCACAAATACATATCGTTTTGAACATCGACATATTCTCCAAAACACCACTTTGATCACCAATTTCTATCGTTATATATTTATAAAACCCAATAAAATTATAATAGTATGAAATTGTTTTTCGAGATAAATC
Source organism: Otatea glauca (assembly GCA_036346275.1). Taxonomy (NCBI): domain Eukaryota; kingdom Viridiplantae; phylum Streptophyta; class Magnoliopsida; order Poales; family Poaceae; genus Otatea; species Otatea glauca. The sequence continues at coordinate 62,390,722 of CM070721.1, forward strand.
TACACATATGATTTTTATGTATCTAATATAAATATTTTAAAAGATATCGATAGCTAAAGTTTTGAAAGCTTAATTGCAGTACCTTGAAACAACATGTACCTGTGACTAGGGACTATCACGTAGAGAGTGTGTGTGTATAACTCAACGTCCAAAAAAATTTGAACTTTTTTACGTGATACACGGAGAAAATACCTGTTTTAAATTATGGTGTCCACTGTCCAGGCTTCATATTGTCCCAGTTAACTATAAGATATATAGCGCGCAGAAATCGTCACATGGAACAACGAAGGAGTGCAGATTTTAATTCTGTGTGCCATGGTGGTGTTTATGTGAGCACGGTATAGCACGCACTTCTTCATTGACACAAGATGTGATGGAACTTCTGGGTAGCAATCAAGCGTAGCTCGCAACCCGCAAGTTTACTTGTTAGAGACATGCACACAGACATGGTCGCATGACGCCTGAAGAGACACGATGGCGTGACAAAATAGACGAACGTCCGTTGCGGTTGCATTGCATACAGCTCATTCTGAATTACGCACTGTAGCTAGATACAACCATTAAAAATTTCTTTTAGCCAGCTTACCCTGAGATCATATCGCTCAAAACTTCCCTGCAGATTAAGCCATGCGCCACAGCCCACAGGTGTTCAGAATATTTGTACCAGTACAATTTCATCCCTTGACTTCTTATCGTGAAAGCGTTGTAGCCAGGGTTCACAGAACCATCGAAAATCGCTCAAAAATCGTGGTTGTGGACCGTATCAAGCCGGTTTAACATCTAAAACTGATCTAATTAGAAAAATCGAAAAAATTTATATGATGTAAATGGTCAAAATCGACCGGTTTTGGGTCAAAATCTTGTGGCAACGCCGTAGTGGTCAGCACCCACTAATTGGCCGGTCGATTTTGGTCAAAACCGACCGGTTTTCAGAAAACTGATCGATTTTTTTGATTTTTTTTTCAAAATTTTTTAATTCTTAACCTTTCGATTTTTAACAATTTTTGATCCAACTCGATTTTTTTTTATTTTTGGACGGTTGCTGGTTGTAGCCAGAAACCTTTCCTACTTTAAAAATTGGTAGACGTCGCTGTTACTTTTTGCCTGCAATTATGCACTCTTGACAAACTGGAACCGCAAGTAGCACCTCAACATTCAGATTGCTGAATAGGATGGTCCGCGGGCGATAACTGCCCGAAGGTCAAACGGAAAAGGCACAAGGAATCACTCACTCGCCTTCTCTCCTGAGAAAAGATCACAAGAGAGAGTAGTAGATGCTTGTCAAGTGCAATCAAAGTGGTGGACAGTGCATGAGAAATTTTATAGCGCATTACACCAGCAGCATATGGTAGATAGAAAAAATCAGATCTAAGTATCGATTCGTTGAGGGTATTTCTACTACTCTACTACTAGATAAAGTATAAATAAAGAGTTTTAACGGTACACTAAATTCAATAAAAGCCATTCATACTTTTCGATTCAATAGATCAGATTAGCTAGAATTTATTTATATTTCATCTGGTAGTAGAGCAGTAGAAACTCTTAATAAATCAGCGGCTAGATCTGATTCCTACTACCCACTATATACTACTAATATAATACACCGTAAAATTTCTTTAAATAAATACCGGCTAATCTAATCATTTATTATATATTAAAAACTCATGAGAGTTGCTAAAAAAAGAGAAATAGGCTAGAAATTCTCACAAAAAAGAAAAAAACATCTAGCATTTAATCTGATGGACCTTAATTACAACCGCCACCAGATCTTTTGTCAAAAATAGCAATATGCTAGAAATCCTCACAAAAAAGCAAAACATCTTACCTTTAATCTAGTGGACCCTAACTAACTTAAACTATAGCAACCATTAGATGTTATTATTTAAAGAAAAATATCTAACCGTCTATCTAGCGGACCAGAGTTATAATGGCTTATATAAAAAAGAAAGAGTCCATACTAAGTACAACAAAAAATAACAGAAATTTGGAATAAAAAAATTAGTAATTTGATTTTCATATCAACTTCAAATTAAAACCCGAACATAACTAAAATTCGAATAAAATTAGATAAAAAATAGCAATTAGATTTGTATATCAAATTTAACCAAAAACTAATATTCGAAATTAAATAAAAAAATTGATTTTTCATATGAACTTCAAATTAAAACTCGGACATAGCTAAAATTCGAATTAAAAGGAAGAGTACTTGCCAAATACAATAAAAAATAACAGAAATTCAGAATAAAAAACAAAAATAAATTAACAATTTGATTTTCATATCAACTCCAAATTAAAACCTGAACATAGCTAAAATTCAGAATAAAATTAGATAAAAATTAGCACTTGGATCTGTATATCAAATTTAACCTAAAACTAATATTCGAAATTAAATAAAAATGACAGTAAAATTTGATTTTCATATGAACTTCAAATTAAAATCCGTACATAGCTAAAATTCAGATTAAAAGAAAGAGTCCATGCCAAATACAATAACAAATAACAGAGATTCGAAATAAAAAATAAAAATAAATTAGCAAATTTGATTTTCATATCAACTCCAAATTAAAACCTGAACATAGCTAAAATTTAGACTAAAATTAGATAAAAAAATAACAGTTAGATTTGTATATCAAATTTAACCTAAAACTAATATTCAAAATTTTAAAAAATAACAATAAAATTTGATTTTCATTTGAACTTCAAATTAAAACCCGGACATAGCTAAAGTTCGGATTAAAAGAAAGAGTCAATGCCAAATACGTTAAAAAATAACCGAAATTCGGAATAAAAAATAAAAATAAATTAGTAATCTGATTTTCATATAAACTACAAACTAAAACCTGAACATAGCTAAAATTCATAATAAAATTAGATAAAAATTGGCAATTGGATTTGTATATCAAATTTAACCTAAAACTAGTATTCGAAATTAAATAAAAATTAACAATAAAATTTGATTTTCATATGAACTCCAAATTAAAACCCGAACATAGATAAAATTAGATAAAAATTAGCAGTTCAATTTGTGTATCAAATCTAACCTAATACTAACATTTGAAATTAAATAAAAAATTAACAATAAAATTGACGCCCTAGATTATAAGAATATTTAATATTAATTAAAAATAACAATAAAATTAACGGCTTAGATTATAAGAAAGAATCCATACTAAGTACAACAAAAAAGTTACGTTGTAAATATAAATCTTAACTTTCTAGGCTTATTTGTTTGATCATTTGTATTTTCTTTGTGTTTCTGTAGTCTGTGCCAGGTTCCCTACATATACGAACAATTTGATACGAACTCTGTCCAAACAAGGCTACTAGGTGTCTCTCACTCTCACATGTAAAGCACGCAACACGAACAGTCGATTGAGTCAATTGCTTACTCGGCTTGTGGCGACACGCCAAGGACAGCCACACCCTGGTGCTTGAGTTGGTAGTCGCACCGCTTGAAGTCCGCAGGGTGGACACCTAGCCCTTATCTGATGAATCCTAATTAAAAATATATTGTAGTGGCTATTAGATGTTTTTGGTTAGAGAGATATATTATCTTGTAGCTTAAAACCAAGTTTTATTGCTTAGAGATTTAATTTTTAAAAGCTTTGGGTGGTTTGAAAAAATAAAGAAAAAGAAAACCACCTGTCTTGTAAAACGTGACCATTTCACACGCACAAGAAAGTCTAAAGGCTGTCATTGAAGGAAATAAAAATAATAAGAGGAAAGAGAAAAATAAAGCATGCATCCGTGGAATAAAATGTTGCCAAAAGAGAAACAAATGGGGAGAGGAAGAAAGAAGGAAAACAAAAATTGTGATTGATGGTACGTTTTCTTGGCTCCTAATCTCTCGCATGCCATTAGTTGTGCTTTCACCGTTCTTAATCTTTGGTACAATGATAGACAATAAGAAAAAGTATTACAATAAAAAAACATTTTTTAGATTAATCTAGATTTTGGTATAAAGCTAGAAGGAACACATTATAGGAAAAACATCTAACTCTTAATTTGCTATACTGTAGATATGATTAATCATTGACTAACAAATATATGTTTATCTCTCGAGGGGTAAAACAGGAGATAGAATTGAAGCTATAGCATATAATTGAATAAGAAGAGAGAAGAATACACGTTAAGAACATTGTCTCAGTCGGATCATGCATCAAAGACCAAAGTCCGAAAGACAAGCAATAAATTTACATAGCATATCTACATTCAAGTACAAAGAGGTACTTTTAAAGTCCAAGTGACAAAAAAAAGTACTCTAAAATTTGAATATTTGTAAAAAAACAAAACATCTATGAAGACTAGACACTTCCATACATTTAACCGTGCAATTATGTGGGCTATTTTGCTAGTTTGATAGAAAGAATAACCGGTACATAGCGTACGTAGAATAGCTCCAGCGCAAAAGCCGAAGCCAGAACAGGGTGTTCCGGAATCACGTACGTAAGGAGCGATCTGTAACTGGAGCTGGCTCTATCGGTTTCATGCTGACCCGATCGATGGCTGAGGCTAGGTGTTATTTGTCGGTGCGGCCGCTTGTCCGAACCAGGAATTGAGCACGGCTCTCACCTTGGCCAGTGTGAGCGAGACAGCTGAGACCTGACGGATCATTACGAGCCCCTGTCCTTCTCGTGTATCGTGTTTGTGCCCTCTCGTCGCCTTGTGGCCTGTGACCGAGCTTTTGTCACCTCGCACATAGAGCCACGATGGGAAGTAGAACGAAATGCTGGTATCCAGCGTGAGCATTTTCATACAGACGTTGCGATGATCTCTATCTCCCATCGATGTAATGCATGCTTTGTTTTTCTTAGTTTTGTGTGGACGAGTACTTCTCTCTAATCTTAAGCATGCCGTAATTTGGTACTCATCAGTCGTCACAGAAAGTTCTTTCGATCCATCGAACCAACATCCCTATCGTGATAGATTAAGACATAGATTTATTTGTTATTGATTAATAGAGACCCTTTCTATGTTCTATGATCTAATTACGGGGGAGGGGGAGGTTGCTACACCGGTGCAAACACCTGGCGAGTGGCGACAACTACCTTCCAGCATGTCGAACCGGTGATCTACGTACGCCCATCAATTCTAGCGCCTAGTTTCATTGACAGAGTAATTGACAAGGTATCAATAGTAGCCGCTGATCAATAGTCCGACATCAATTTTGGGATTTTCAAAGCAACGAGATTTACACTGTCACATATGCACATCAAGAACACATAACAGGTATGCGTTGCATTATATTACACACGAATTGGAGCATGAACACGAATTGCACGAGCGGGGGGTGGACGGAAGAAAGAAGAGGGCGATGCTACAAACAGAAAAGAATTTACCACCGGCTACATTACACATTTCTTTCCGCATTGCCAATCCTTATTTATTTATACGGACGCCGCCATCTTTCCTGTGTCCGGCCGTCTTGCTCCGGCGATCGATGCACGCACCGTTGCTGCCGTTCTTGCTCGATGGAGTGGACTACATGGAGCACTCGGCGGGGAGGCCCTGCGGGAAGCGCTTGGGGTCGGTGCAGTAGTTGTAGATCATGTACTTGCTCTGCACCCACCGCATGCGCTGCTGCCGCGTGAGATCGAGCTCCTGGTTGTACCAGTCGCCGGCCGCGGCGCCGGTACCTGTGGCCGCGTCCGTGCCGACGCTGGCGCCGCAGCGCGTCCGGCCGCCCGCGGCCACGACGCACGCGTCGGCCCTGAAGCGGCGGTACGAGGCGGCGAAGGGCGCGTGGGACCAGTCCGTCTTGACGCGGCCGCCCTGCGTGGCCCAGTCGTCGGCGTTCCACAGGCTAGAGTAGAGCCGCATCGGCTGGCTCTTGGGGAACGTGATCCCCTTGCTCTCCAGGTTCCGGTAGTCCCTGATCGGCATGTCGTCCACCATGAAGCTGCATCCATCAGCACCACCAAATCAACCAACGCGCCACAACCATTCTCTGCGCGGTACTGGATGGCGTTCAGGATGGATGCGAAAGTCAAAAGCTTTTTGAGACTTACATGATGTGCTTGGGGTTCCAGAGGATGGAGTAGGTGTGGAACTCCTTGGTGGGGTCGTACCAGAGGCGGAACTGCATCTCCCGGTTGCCCTGCCCCTGCGTGAACACGTTAGTGTGCAGCGTGTACGGCTCGCCGGTCACGTTGCCCAGGAACTCGAAGTCGATCTCGTCGTGCGTCGGCCCCTGCGACGACAACTGCACAATCACCAGGGAAGAACCAGCACCAACCGCATTAGCCGCACACATCGAAAATTCACTCGTACGATCCGTTCCAAGAAAGGAAAGGCAGGGACTAGGAACAGAACGCTTACGTAGTAGGCGGTGACGGTGCCGGCTGAGTTGCCGGGGACGAGCTTCAGCTGCATGTCGATCTTGCCGAAGAGGTACTCGTGCTTGGATTGGAACCCGGCGCCGGAGGTCCGGTCGAGAGTGAGCGTCAGGAGCTGGCCATTGTCCAATATCTTGCCGCGGCCGCTGCCCCAGGTGATGTCGAACTCCTGGTTGAAGTTCGCCGCCGCCAGGGCCGAGGAGGCGAGCAGGATCGCCAGTGCTGAAACCGCCATGCGAGTCATGTGTGTACGTGCTCGGTCTCGAAGCTTAATCAACCAACTAGGAAGTAGGAACAACAACAGCAACAAGATGGCTAGAGGGAACTCGAAGCTCGCGAAAGCTTGTGCTTGTGAGTGGAGAGAGCGAGGGTGCGAGGGGGTTTATATAGGGGTTTAGAGATAAGCATGTCGGGGTGGATGGATCCATGGATGGTGCTGCGAAGTGCAGCAGGAGCTGCCAGCCCAGTAATGGGCGTGAGTTGGCACCAGAGGGGAGGGAGACAGGGCAGGAGGCTCTGTAGCGAGCACCACTTGGCAACGGCGACGCCATAGGCTCACGTAGTACAGTGAGATATTAAATCAATCGAGACGTGCAGCAAATTATGAATATAACGGTTCTTTCTCGCAAGATTTCGATTCTTTGGTTTTGAAACGTGTGCGTTTCGTAGGCAAATGACAGCAGAGAGGGAGAAAAAAAAAAGAAGTGATCGTTTTTCTAGCTCACATTACCTCGTTTCTTTTACAAATCTAGTTCTTTCTCAATCGGAATTGTAAATCTAGTTCCCTCTTCCACCACGGAAGGCGCGGCATACGATTGCCACGTCCTGGGAGGGTAGCAGCTGGCGAGCGCAACAGCTAGCGAGGAGCGTGGAAGTAACGTCGCGACAACGCGGGAGCGGTGGCTTGCCGCAGACAGTGAACACTGGAGCGACGGCCTTCTGTAGCAGGGGAGCGCGGGAGGCGGCCTCCCATGGTCGACGAGTGCGGGAGGTATGTTCTGCGGTGAGGAGGAGGCTAGATTTGTAATTCCGCTCGAAATGGGATTAGATTTATAAAAAACAAGGTAAATGTACTAGAAAAATGATCACTTAAAAAAACTACTTTTATGGCGAAAAAGGAGAAAAAAACTGCTTGAATTTTCAAATGGTGAAGAGGGATGGATGATCAAAATGTTGATTCTGTCCTGATTTCTGAGAGGAAATCTGTAACTATTTTAAAAAGTGGAGTTCTGTAGAACGCCAAGATGCAATGTTACAAAATCATAGAGAAGATCGTAGCAACGTTGTGCCTATCCTCCCTCTATTATACTCCGTAGAATCTCTGGCACCACAACGATTTGACCTGGCTCGAGCCACGAAAAAAAATTATGCTTAGGTCATTTTTTCGAGAAAAAAATTGCGTTTAGATCTTTCTTCGGAAAAAAAACGATTAGGTACTTTTTATCGAAAAAGAATATATATTACATTTAGGTCCTTTATGCGTTTTTAGGCATTGCGCTCGAGTCCTTTTTCATAAAATAAAAATTACGATTAGATCTTTTTTTGGGAAAAAAAATACGTTCGGGTCCTTTCTTTTTGAAAAAAAAATATATTGCATTTAGGTCCTTATTGCATTTTTTAGCATTATGTTTAAGCCATTTTTCGAAAAAACAAAATCGCAGATTATATCTGTCGGCGTTTCGAGCACCGGCAAGTAAATTTGTAAGTCAAAGGGGCCACGCGTTCCCTGTCCCTGAATGGTTAGACTCGAGAGCCCAAAGTGTATACTGGTTCGGGCCGAATGTCCCTACTCCAATTCGTTCGGTGGTGTTGTATTGCCTTAAGTGCAGATGGCTGCACAACGTTTTACAAATTAGAGCAGAGAGTTTGAGCACAAGAGTGTTCGCAAAGACCTAGCGAAAAGGGGAGACTCTACTTTACTCGCTTCTTCTTGCTCTCCCTCTCCTTTTTTCCCCTCTCTCTCTTCCAGAGGCCCCTGCCTCCCTTTATACAGCCGGAGGGGGCAGGTTACATGGGAAGTTAGGAGAGGGAAATTACTTCGGTGATGGGTCGTCGCCCGGTTTGCCCACGCTGGGTCGGTAGTCCTGGTGGGCGTGGCGCTTAGTCGTTGCGTCGGAAATGGCGCACCGCTTCGTGAACTCGACGATGGTTGAAGTTGCAGTGCGTAACGTTGGTACTGCCTCGGGAGGGAACGTGCCTTCGTATTGTACGTGACTGGTTGATGGGACTGAAGCTTGACTTCAGCATTCATTTATGCCATCTTAGGAAAGAGCCACCTGCCCCCGTACAATCACTTCGATTGTCCCCATCCATGGGGCACATGATCGTAGACTGGTGGAGGCTTTGCCTTACTCGGTCGGGGACGCTAGTCCTGATCGGTCGGGGAGGGGCGTCCTTTGTGGTCCCACGGGTCCTTTGGTCGGTAATGGGCTTGAGGTAGCCTGCTTGTTACCCTGGGCCGTTGGGGTACCCCTGGTATAAGTATTCGTCAATATCCTTTCAACCATTTCGCGTGTTTTCTCGATTTGTTCACGTAGGGAGCGGCATTCGCATGTTTTTTCGATTTACTCGCGTTGAGAGCGACAATCGCGGCGTGTTTTCACTTCTTTTGGAATTTCAGCATTGGGAAAATTGAAGATTGGCCACTCCCAAGACACGTCATTTAGTACAATCATCACTTCATCAGCGCGCGATATAAATACCGTTGTTATAACGCAATGACAATTGCAGACACTGTACTTATCTAATCTTAAGCTAGTGCAATCATGATTTTAATTGCACCATTTTGTACCATGGTAGTACCAAGTGTGCAAATTTCATCCCAACTAGACCAGTATATTACTGCTACATAAATTCCTGAGCTTAATAAAAAAAATCATAATTGCCTAGCTATTGTTATGTTGCATAGGATACGGTCCCATATGTTAGATATACTACCAATATTGTTCCGTGGACTTGTGGAGGTTTTGCAAAGTCATCATTTTTGTTTAAAACATATATACTTAATGCCACTACGGACTGATTGAGACTTCGTTTACATATAAAAATATTTTTTTAAATGACTAGGAACTCTAGTATTCACTGAAGAAAAAGGAGTGGACGTCCGGGTTAAGCCCAGATGGACGGGGTAGTCGACGCCATGCCTGCCAACCGAGCTCTGCTCGGTTTCTCTTTACATATAAAAATGTGGGTTGAGAAGATTACAAGATCAAACTACCCTTAGTATTTCCCTCAAACAAATATGTACTCACTACCAGGGGTACTTCAAGAAGGCAGATGGCAAAGAACTCACACCAGTCACCACGAACGACATGTTGTACTTTTTGACCCCCTTATCTCATTCAAAAAGTTACCGTAAGTAATGAAGTCATTACGTATGGGGTACTTTGGAAGTTTGGAGTACGGATGCCAATCGAGTGAGTATCTCTGGGTACTACTGTCTTAAACCCGTCACTCGAATCCGAACCGTGTTGTCCACTCGAACCCACTAAACTTCACCGGCACATATATGTGCCTACATCCAAACCCGATGGGTACCTCATACCTAATGGGTACCCATTGGAATTCATTGGGTACATATGGCCCATATATCACAAAATACCTATTGGGTACATATGTCCCATATATCATAGGGTACCCACTAGAACTCATAGAATACCCATTGAGTATCTATGACATACATATCATAGGATACATATTAGGTACCATGGGCACAAATTAGCACACATGCCTATCTTATGATCTTATCGGGTATCTAAACCCAAAAACCCATAGGTCTGAAATGCTACTCGTGTCCGTACTTACGGGTAAAATTGCCATCCCTACTTTGGATGAAGTTACAAGCCACATGTACTGTAGATAGCCTTGCTAGCTAATTACTTCATCCGTCCAAGTTTAGACGAAGTATTGTTTTTTTGACATATAGATTAATAAGATATTGAAAATAACTAAATTACCTTTATTTATTATTTTTGAGAACTGTATTCAATGCATATATATATATATATAAAGAATATTAAATAAAACTAGATATTTATTAAAATGATAAAGAAAGCATCATACTAATTTTGTATTGTAACATAAAATGCGCTCTACCTTTATAAATAAGGTGTTTAAAAAATATAAACTATATAACTGGGACGGAGGGAGCAGTAACACAATAAGCAAAGCACAGACATTTCTAGCCTACACGCACTCACGTTGTAGGAGACGATGCGTGTACCGGCGTACGTGTGACGACATCATCTACTCCGTGCAAAATAAGACGTACGTGGAGCAAACTCTCTGTACTTTTCGAAAATAGAACACCAACGTTACAAAATCCAAACCCTTGTTTGGCACTTTGGCTCTTGTACACAGACAATTCCAAGCTCCTGCGTTCCTCGTCGCTAACAAAGGCATAGGCCAAAGGGCATGGGCAATGTATGTACCCGGCAAGTCCTGGCGATCCGATGAAATTCACATCACAACCAAGACATGTCACAGACTAACACATCTGGACGCATGATTAACTAGATATTTCTTGATTTGTGGCCTACGCACGAATGTTACCAGTACACTGCCCCATGAAGGATGGGATCGGAGGTCAATTGATCGTGTGCCAGCTCACTCGATCGGCACGGATGACGGATGGATGGCCCAGGGAGGGAGAAAGAGAGAGATCAGAGAGGAGGCCATGGCAAATTCGAGCACAGAGGACGAGGGATCGCGAGCCAGTGAAGTGTATTTAAGTGGAATTGAAAGCTCACACGTACGCCTGCTCCCCGCCGGCCGTTAAACAGGCCTGTCGTTGGGGACTTTTATCTCGCCTCTGGACGGATTTAGTCGCCGTTAAGGTTTGTTTTCGATGTTTGTCTTACTAAATTTTGATAACATAGATTATTTTTGATAAATAATTATTTTGCTTTAAATTTTTTGAAAGATTTTTTTCCCGCTGGGCTCTCCAGATCATTTTCTTATCAATCATTAGTCAAAATATTTTAGCAATGCTAAATTATAGTAAGATTTGTTGAGGCAAATTTATCATGAAACAAAACTGCCCCATAAGCTCCTGCCGCCTGCCGGCTACATGGATGCGCTCCACCGCACGCCTTAAACGCTTAGGGTTCCAGCCGGGGTGGGTCATGTACTTGCCCGGCATCAATTTGCTGCATCATTGCCATTGATTCATGCATTCGTTCGTGGGCCTTGGCTGTGTCAATTAGCACTGGTAACTCCAAAATTATTAGGACATAGCACAATAGCAGTACAACCTTCCCCGGCCGGTGATCGAGTTGAATGAATACGGCTAGTAAGTAGTAACGTCTCAAATCCGCATTGTGAATAAGTTCGAACCAACTATAGTCTGCACCGGAAACCGTAACCAATTAAGTCGTGCATGTCACGTGTGATCCCTTCACGGCTCACAAATATCTCCGGGATCGATCCATGAAATTTCCAGATAGTACCACGAAACCGACATGCATCGCCGTGCGCCGACCCCGGTGCACGCCGGTTACGCCACGCTGAGGCGCCGTGGATATGATTTGATCCGCGGCCGAGCGAGCTGGCTGGGGCACCCCGTCGTCAGGCTATCATTGCCCGGTCAGCGCCTCGGCGGGGTCGATCTCGTGACGGCAGGCGGGCCGAGCGCAGCCGCGCGCGCTGCTTTTCCAGCTGTCCCGGTACGTGAGCGCGGTGCATGCATGCGTCGTCCGCCGTGTCCCCGTGCGCGAGAGCACCAGCCACCACACCGGCGCGGCCGGCCCGGCACGTGCTGTCGTCACCTGTGCCGGCCGGGGTCCCTTCCAAGTCCCAACAACGCGCAGTCGCACAGGCGCATCGCGTTGTAATTCCCAGCTAGGCTTTGACGATCCGCATTGCCCTTTCTTTTCTCATACGGGGTACGGGGGCCGGAGCCGGAGCTGGAGCCCCCACCGACGCGGGATTCGTCGCATCTCGGTGGCAGCTCGCTGGAGCATGCATGCACACAGGCGGACTGGGGAGAGATCTACCAGCTGTATTAATTCAAACCATTGCTTTGTTGCAACATTTATACACCTGTTTATTTGGCGGTTGCGACATTCATGCATGGCATTCATGTCCGGGTGCAGTCGTCGCTCGCCGATCAGGCGTCGGCCCTACACATGTACGCGTGCATTTCCTTTCTTCCCAACGCCTCCACCTACACGCTCCTCCGATGCCTGTGCCAAAAACAACTTGTGACGTACCGAGTTCAACGGGGGAGCTGCCAAAAGCGTGGGTTTTGTCGAGCTTTTCGTTCGGCAATCGATCGGCGGTCGTGTGTGTCTGCCTAGACTGCCTGCAACTCCGCCGCGCGTTTTGGTGGAGCGGCAAGGGTTTGGGGGTGCACTCACGGAATTGTGTGATCGGCCTGTGTTCGCGTACGGCCGTCGGCCGCAGAAGGCGACGCGCAAGGACGTACAGCGCTGTGCATGCAGTGCGCAAATGGCAACCAGCTGTTTATTATCATGATGAGCAGAAGAAAAAACATCAATATCTGCATCTCTGCTCCGTGGGGGGACCTCCAAATTTGCGACCTGTAGCATGCCGCTTTGTTAATTCCCCCTGCCACTGGCTTGTGCCTGCTATCAGCCTATCAGTAGCAGTATTCCTGTACTTTTTAATTCACTTTTTCCCCCAAAAAGGATGAGTACGGTGGAGTTAAAAAAAGAGAGAAATTTTATATTATATTTTTTCTCTTAATTTTAGCCGAAATTCTGCCATTCAGTGTAGAAGAAGAAACAATAGACGAACTATATACGCGCACACACTCCACATGCACATGCACGCACTCGCCTCTCACGTGCGCCCACGTCAAGCAGCGCTCGAACACGAACGACCTGAGCGCTTGGCGAGCGACATAGCCAATCGAGCTGAGGCTCGACCGCTATATTATATACCACTACTATATTATAGCAATGGTATATTATGGTCAATAGAAACAAAAAAAATTGTTAACGGTAATCATACTACTCTAATACAAGAGGCTAGTCAAGTGTCTTTGCGTTGCAACGGAATATTATCGATGTTTAAGACCTAGGATCTCTAGACCGAGCTTATCAATTAACATGGTTGCAGGCATTCAGAGAAAACAAGATCGTGAAGAAGAAATGGGGGATTGCTTATTATTAGCCAAACATCTTAACAGATTACAAGTGTTACAGAGCCTATCTGAGAATCTAACATTCTATGCCTTGACAGTACAAATGTGTTCCCTATGCATACACGATAAAGAGGCGGTAGATGTGTTCCAAAAAGGTGTCGTATAGCCAAAAGATGCTTTTACGCTAAACGGTATATTCTCGTCAAATGATGCCTTTTTCAGGATAACTTTCGAGTAATTATCGTACCTGTCAGATAACATCCGCACGAACACATGTGTGAAGATAACTGCTTGCCTCAATTAGTATTACTAGTTGAGGTGACTATTTCACAAGTCGAGGATGACTATTGAAGCAATACATAAGACGCATGAGCAAAATTGGTCGGAGACATAACCAATTGATTGAAAGTGGGTCTCGTTCTACTTTATAGGCTTTTCTTTATGAGTTACGAGCTCAAGAATAAAGTATGGCTTTTAACGGTTGTAAGCCCAAATAAAATACGAGCTTTAATCTTCATCAAATATATTTTTAATAAATTAATTAAATCATGCTACATGTTTACAAGAAATAAAATTATACTTTTGAATTGCCATAGAGAGGGAAAAGTGAACAATGGTCCACCAGGGGAGCGGCTGGGTTGGGCGAAAAAAAAGAGATACAGTTGGTTTATTTTTATCTCATGGTCTATATATTGGTAGATGCTTTTCTTGAGAGAGAACAAGAAGAACGGATGATCACCACCAACCCATATATCAGTAAAGAAAATATAAATAAATACAGCTAATCTAATTTATAGTTCAAAAGAATAAATAATATGTATTGACTTCAGTATACAGTAAAAAGAGAACTAAAACACACAAGTTTTGTTCTCCACTTTCAGATGGCACTGTTAGCACTAAATCTCGCGAAATCGGTGTGGACGTGCCGTGCATGAAAGTATATGGGGAGAGAGGGTTGGCGATATAGCAACGAGGAGAGACCAACGTGCAGGAGAGCTATCACTTTTTTTTTTCGCCTCGTAGCTTTTTTTATATATATAAATTTATAAAAATAATCTCTTTCTCAACTGTCATGTCGTGGAACGGTGATAAGGTTCCTACCGAGATACTGTTGCTCGGCCGGAACGTGCCATCAAGTATTCACATTAATTAATTAATTAGTCATTTTAATTAACTAATCATTTGATCAACCACTTAATTAATGACATTTACATAATTAAAAAGGCTTGATTAATGCTACCAAGTATTATAGCTTGGTATGTTGCTCCTTCCAAGCTTTTGCAATTGCGTTTGGAAGGACACTAAATTTGCAAAAAAATATTTGACAGGTACTAGGAAAGCTTTGGCTCTGTTTGTGAGGACTTTAAGCTAACTTCAGCTTTTTGAAAATGCAATAAGCTTTTCAAACAGTTTAACTTTTAAGTGGTTTTTGGTATAAGCTAGAAGTCATATATAACTAGCAAAATTCAAAAAATGAAAGCTAGACTGAACCTACTTTTGCAGCTTATTGTTCAGAAAAATTAACTATTTATTAAACAGTATCTTATAAAAAACTATAGCCGTTCTTTAGCTAAAAAATTATAAAAAAACAACTTTTCAGAAAGTATGACTCTGCGAACGTATCCTAAGACACTGAGATGTAGGCAACAGCATGACCGTTGTCGTTTGCCGAACCAACTGGTGCTGCCGCCGGCGTTATCACTTATCACCTCACAGCCTCACACCTCTCATGTCTGAATTCTAGCAGTAGCACCAACTCAGCAGTCGCCACTTCTTCTACCTCCGAGCGGCCCAAGTATTTTTGTGGGCTGGCCTGGATCAGAAGGAGCAATTTCTATTGGGTTATCGTACCTGACTTGGGCATATTAAGATGGGTCGGCCCAGGCTAAACTAAACACGCAAAACTGACATGAGGGGTGCAACGGGATCGGATTAGATACACAAGGAAGGGAGGGGGAGAACCGAGGTTTTGGATCACATCTTGAGCGACCGAAATCTAAAATTTTGAAATCAAATCTGAAATTCGGTAAATTTGAAATCAAGAAAACCAAAATTTTGGCCAAAATCGACGAAATGTTGGTGAAATCGACCGAAATTACGTTGATTTTCAACCGGCTGTGAAATGGTCTTCCGAGGTTAAAAAACATTAGGAATAAATATGAAAAAATTATGCAAGAATTTATCTACATTTTCTATCTATTTGAATGCAAAATACTAAGTTTTTGCACATAAAATATGGTTTAGACTAAGATAAATCATGTAAGGCCGAAATCCAAGATAGAGTTCAGGGTTTAGGCCGAAATACAATTTAAGGCTAAATTTATCATTTAATGTCGAAATCCAAGTTAAGTTTTAGACCGAAATACAATTTAAGGTGAAAAATCCAAGTTAAGGTTTAAACCAAAATACATCATTTAAGGCTGAAATCCAATTTAGGGTTTAGAATTAGGGTTACATAATTTGTATATGTATTTTTTTTGCAAAACTTTCACATGTATTCCTCATAAAAGGCATTACAATTCTCTAGGTGGCACCGCTCAAGGGTATATCGCCTTATACCGTGTTTTTATCGATTTGATTTCTTGTTCATTAGCCTTTGCATATGAGATAGATAATCTGCTATCTAGAACCTTGGTCAGGAACTAGAAATGTGCAATTGTTTAAACATGATCTACATAATTTTGTGGATTAAAATATTGAGAAAATTCCTAATTTTTCCAACAATCCAAAAACCTTATCTTAGGAATTTTACAACCATCGGTTTTACGCCGCGCTTAAGCCAATCAGATTTGTGATCGCAAAAATTATAAGCGCTATGCCGCAAGATGATTTTGTGGTTGATCGCCATGAACGTATCACGCTATGCAAGGCAAGCCACAACGAGGGTGGGCTCTCTCCCGAGCAGAGAGTGCCTTCACGATCGCGCGATAACTCGCTTAGAGGCGCCGTGATTAGCGCTTTGGGAGAAAATCTTGTTGATGTATATATGATTTTGCCAAGTGGTAAAGAAATGTGGATGCACTTGAGGCAAAATTGAGTATCTCGACGCAGCAAGGAACTCTATGTCATGGAGCAGCTTTCATGACTACAAGATGGTCGATGACCACTCTGTAGTAGAACAGCTCATGAGGTTCAAGCCTTGCGAAGAACTTGAGAATTTTACATGTGCATTACCCGACAAGTTTGTATGGATGCATCATCGCTAAGTCGCCACCTTCTTGGAGGATTTTGCCACTACTCTAAAACACAAGAGACAAGAGTTCAAGCGCTGTCGGTCTCATTGGGTCTCTAAATGTTGAGGAGAAAGCGAGGGCAAAAGATATACGTGGGAAAGAAAGTTCTAGTGCCAATGTGGTACAAAAGAAAATCTTTCAATTCAACAAGAAGAATAAAAATAAGTCCAAAAGCCCGAGAACAAGAACAAGGCCGCCAAACTACTAGCTTCAAGAAGAAGAAGAATAAAGGAAAGGGAAACGCTTTTTCAGAATGGTATCGATCATTGGGCAAAGGATTGCCCGATCGTAAAGACAATAAGCGTAAAAGTCCGCAACGTTGTTATTGGCACACCGAGGAGGAACATCCGGCATGTTTCAATACCTACCGCTCTATCGATGTCGCTCACTGATTGGTGGATTGACACGGGGCCAATATACATGTTTGTGCCGATGATCCTTATTCTCTTTTACCAGTCGCAGGGCTACCTGTTGATGGGGAATGGGTCGCAGCATTTGTACGTGGAGTCGGCAGCTTGACTTGAAGTTTACTTCAGAAAAATCGATCGAGAACGTGCATCACGTGCCCGCGATAAATAAAAACCTTGTCGGGTCTCTATTGTGTAGAGATGGTTTTAAGCTAGTTTTTGAATCCAATAAATGTGTTGTTTCTAAAATTGGAACTTTTATTGAAAAGGCTATGAGAAGGCCTGTTCTTTCTTTGAACATGAATAAAATTGTGAATCATGTTTGTAATCATGAGACCGATGTTTGGCATTCACGACTTTGTCATATTAATCTTGGTTGCATGATGCGTTAGCCAAGATGAATTTAATCCCAAAATTTGCCCAAGTCAAAGGTTCTAAGTGTCAAGTATGTGTGCATCTAAGCAACCTCGCAAGCCTCACAAGGCAAAGAGAGGTAGAAACTTGGCACTAGAACTAGTTCATACCGATTTATGCGAGATGAACGGGAGTTGACAAAGGGTGGTAAGAGGTATTTCATGACTTTGATTGATGATTCTACTAGATATTGCTATGTGTATTTATTAAAGTCAAAAGATGAGGCTTTTCACTATTTTAAGATCTATAAAGTCAAGTCGAGAACCAACTTGAGAGAAAATCAAACGGGTTAGGTCGATCGTGGTGGAGAATTCTTTTCTAATGAGTTTAATTTATTCTCGCGAGGAACATGGAATAATCCATGAAAGGACGCCCCTATTCGCCCCAATCAAACGGGTTGCCGAAAGAAAGAACCGTACTTAATCGAGATGGTTAACGCCATGTTAGAAACAATGGACTTTCCAAGGAATGGTGGGGTGAGGCTATATTGATCGCATGTCATGTCCTAAATAGGGTTCCTACAAAGAATAAAGAAATTACACCATTCGAGGAATGGAGAGGAAAAGATTAAATTTCTCCTATTTACGCATTTGGGGCTGCTTGGCTAAAGTGAATGTGCCTATCCCAAAGAAGCGTAAACTTGGACCAAAACCGTTGATTGTGTCTTTATTGGTTATGCTTTTCACAGCGTTGGATATAGATTCTTAATAGTGAAACTGCCGATATGTATGAAGGTACAATTTTGAGTCCAATGATGCCACATTCTTTGAGGACTTATTTCCTATGAAAGATTAGCTCACACGAGCCCAATATACATGTTTGTAAGCCGGGTGATGATCCTTATTCTCTTTTACCGTGTCGCAGGGCTACCCGTTGATGGGGAATAGGCGAAATACAATTAAGGCTAAATTTATCATTTAATGTCGAAATCCAAGTTAAGTTTTAGACGAAATACAATTTAAGGTGAAAAATCCAAGTTAAGGTTTAAACCAAAATACATCGTTAGTTCATACCGATTTATGCGAGATGAACGGGAGTTGACAAAGGGTGGTAAGAGGTATTTCATGACTTTGATTGATGATTCTACTAGATATTGCTATGTGTATTTATTAAAGTCAAAAGATGAGGCTTTTCACTATTTTAAGATCTATAAAGTCAAGTCGAGAACCAACTTGAGAGAAAAATCAAACCAAGTTAGGTCGATCGTGGTGGAGAATTCTTTTCTAATGAGTTTAATTTATTCTCGCGAGGAACATGGAATAATCCATGAAAGGACGCCCCTATTCGCCCCAATCAAACGGGTTGCCAAAGAAAGAACCGTGACTTAATCGAGATTTAGTGGGAGAGGAAAAGATTAAATTTCTCCTATTTACGCATTTGGGGGCTTTTGGCTAAAGTGAATGTGCCTATCCCAAAGGAAAACCGTTGATTGTGTCTTTATGAAGGAGGTTTATTCATCTCGTGATCCAAACTTGGGAAGTTGTTGAACGTTTACCACTATTAGAGTACTACTGCCTTTGGTCGCTTCCTACGGTCCGATCATTCATCGATGGATGTAAAGACGGCTTCCTTAATGGAGAGTTGGAAGAGGAAATCTATATGGATCACCGGGTTTTTGAAATGAAAGATTTGGGAGTAGCGGATGTCATCTTAAACATTAAATTGTTAAGAGAAGGTGACGGTGGGATTACTCTTGAGCAAATCCCATTATGTGGAAAAGGTGTTGAGTCGCTTTGGCTATAGCGATTGCAAACCTGCTCCAACGTCAGATGATCCAAGTGTGCTATTACGAAAGAACCAACGAATAGCAAAGGATCAATTGAGATATTCCCAAATTATTGGTTCATTGATGTATTTAGCTAGTGCAACAAGGTTCGATATCTCGCTTGTCGTGAGCAAACTAAGCCGGTTTGTTTCAAACCCGAGATAATCATTGGCATGCTCTTGAGAGAGTAATGCGCTAGGGTTATAGTGATTCAAACCGGATATCCGATGTCGATGAAATAAAAGCCACAAGTGGATATGTGTTCACATTGGGTGGTGGAGTTTCTCGAAGTCTTGTTACATAATTTGTATATGTATTTCATCAAGGCACGTTAAGAGGCGCTGAAGCAAATCACTAATGTGATAGATGAAGCATCGAGGAGATGGGCTTGAGACCCACATAAAGTCATGTCTTAGTGGTAACATCCTATTTGATCTGAGATCCCGTGAACTAGGATGTATTCCACCCGCTTGAGATGCAATAACTCTCCTATTCTCAGATGGCTGTATTCCGAGTGGCTTTGATGTTGTCCTACGTAACATCTTATGAGGAATACACCTATATGGAGATTGGGTGATCTCTAGAGGCATTAAGGAGTATGACATAAGCTCCAAACCGAGGGGATGCATTTAGCAACTTAGTTCTTTTGGTGAAACTTGTTCGCAAAAAATTCAAGGCATAGTCCATTGTTCGGCCAGGATGAGTGTAACCTTTGTTCTAGATGGAAGTTCAACTTAAAAATCATATATCAAACTACATTGAATCGAGAGTATTTCAAACCGAAATTTGGTCCAAATTAATTTAATAGAAATTCCAAAAGGCCCATTAGAATACTAGGAGTCATGAAATTGGTTTAGTACCATATGGGTAATTGAGGGAAGATTTGACCAACTTAAATAGTTGAGTTGTGTGTCTCATGGAAAAGGGTAAAGGTCGCTACTATAACAAACCGAGACGAGACGAGACGACGCGTCTTGCGGCGCATTTGTCAAAGCGGTCTGCTTTTGCCGCTTAATGACCAAGAATCATTAAACCGTGGTTGATGGTCGTCAAATCTTAGTAACGTTGATGGCGCCGCCACTAGTACTTTGATGGCCTCCTAAATGTCGCCGATGAGAGGGCAAGTGGTCGTTTTACGACGAACCAATACGAAGACACCATTTCCAAGTATTTCTTGTCTCCCCACCTGGTCACTTCTTGAGATCTTGCAGATAGAAGGCCGATAAGGTTTTTGGGGAGCACCGCGCTACTATCCCTAACGCTTCATCAGCTTCATTTCGCTACATCGACTCGAACCTATGGCACCGCTCAAGGGTATATCGCCTTATACCGTGTTTTTATCGATTTGATTTCTTGTTCATTAGCCTTTGCATATGAATAGATAATCGTTTCTAGAACCTTTGGCTGGGTAATAACGCATTCTTAAAACACCATGTAACTACCAACACCGCTGACTTCCCTAACTCAGATACGTTAATTTCTATTGTAATATATTTATAGAACCGACTAAAATTATGTTTTTATATTTATAGAACCTAATAAAATTCCGTACATATTATCTCCACGTGTCTAATCTAAATACTGAAAAAGACAATGATAGAAAAGTTTAGAAAATTTTATTACATTTACTTCGAACCGACATTCTTCTACGACCAGAGGGAGCAGTCAGATAATAAGGATAGAACGAGTAAACAGTATTAGCCGAAAAGGAGAAATAAAAAGGAAAAAGAAGTATCGAATAACTGGGCTAGAATAGCCCACAGCCCAACTATCTGCCGACGAGCCACCCATTGAGAAGAACCATCTCTGTCAACTGTTGAGTCCTTTTATCTACGCATGCTGAAAGAAAAATCCCCGATCACGACGCCACTGCTCTCCCCAGTCCCCATGGAGCATCCACGCAGCACCCGCTGAGATTGAGAACTATGTCCACCGAATTGGCCGAATTGGCAAGCGTGGGAAGACCGGCGTTGCAACGACCTTCGTCAACAAGAACCAGACGGAGACGACGCCCCTTGACCTTACGCACTTGCTTGTTGAATCGAAGCAGAGGATACCACCGGTGCTGGCCGAACTCGACGACCTGCAGGAAGGGGATGAGGAGGTTATCGCTCGACAGTGTGAACTAGTCATCGCTTTCTGGGACGAGTAGGGATCTATGGGTGAAGTTGTACCATAGTAGTAGTAAATGGTTTGTACTTTGTACAAGCGTAGCTTCTGACCATGTTTGTAATCCGCAGCTTACATCACCTATCTTCTGAAGCTGTTTGTGTTGGAAAATTAACATACATAACATTAATTTAATTCTATAGGTACCTAATAAAAATATAAAGAATAATATTTGCGTATACAAGATTATTACTATCAGCTAACAGATTTACAGAATATACTAGTAAAGAAAACATGTCTACACATGATATATAACCCAACTGATACATAGATATAAACAGTACTATCATAGCAGCATGCATTCTAATCAAATTTAATCACAATAGAAAGATTCACTTGGACCAAAAACTACTCAGTCCGAGACACTTACAGCGGGCTTGATGAAGAACGCGAAGCTACGAAGGAGCGACACGACGCGATGATTGAAGACGAAGATGAGCAGTCGTGCGGAAACGACGCTTCCTAGAAATCTGATCGTCGGTCTACCGTGCAGGGCTTCAAGTGCCCGGCGTTGGATCGGAGACACTGCTCTCCCTCACGCTTATTGCATGATGGACAAAGGGACAAAATGGCTCTAAATGCAGCAAGCACAGAGGAAACAGAGATCGCCGAAGAGAACGAGATCGATTTTCTATCGCGTCTTACTTCACGTATAAGCACGTCTCCCTTTAAGAAAGTGCGTAAGATCAAAACCGCCTCGCGATAACGCAAATCAAACTGCCACGATTCCAGGAACTGCCCTCTTGGAATCTTGCGTTGCGGGCAAACGGACTAACCGCACAAGAACATGCGTCTCCCTGAGTCCGTGGCACAACGTCGACAGTCGGTACACGTGGCAAAAGGTTAAGTACACTTAGCACGTCTCGGTCGCGCGTCGTTGCTAGTCACAAGTCACAAGAAATACACGATATACACGCACGCTGCGTATGTACGTACCCTAACATAGTCAACCATGTATATCTCTAGCCTTGCCACCGACTCATACTCGAGTCTATGCATGAGCTCTCCTTATAAGTTGGTTGCACTCTACCTAACTAAACAATGTGGTACAAAAGACCATACCCTCAACTCAACACCCCTTTGACTTCTATCATTAAATTAATTCAGGATTAATTCCAACAGTTTGTGATGTCTGGATGATGTGCACTATATTTCTGAGCCTGGTTTATGTAAGTATTGCTTGTCTGCTTATACAATAGGACAGAGTTCTGCAGAAATGTTGAGGACTAGAGGTGATTTCACCGCAAGTTCAGCAAGTTGAGACCGGCATAGTCCTTTTTCCTCTTCCTACTACATTTCTTGTTCATGATTTGTCTTAGAATTTCTTGTTCCTTTATCCCCTGGAAGAAAGAACGAAAAAAAGAAGTTTGTGCGACACCTGAGCATGTTCATGAAGAAAAAGGAAGGGCTAATTCGAATGTTCCCTGACTAGAGTTTACACTTGGGGCACAACAATGTCATGTAATCAGGTGGTTGAATACTCGTAAGAACGATGAGTTTCTGTACTGAAGAAAGCACAGTAGAGGTAGACACCTGAAAAGTAGCTATCAAGTACAAAATGTCCATTGGGGGCTCCTACGAACGAACTACAGGAATTCAACCATCTCTACAGGCTTTTTCTACAATGGAGGATGTGGCGCGTTGCAGGGATTCTTCTGTAGCCTCCTAAGTTAAAGACCGTGACGTTGTCTTAGGAGTTGTTTGGGGGCTGTGTTTCAGCTTTAGACCAAAATCTCCCCAAACAGCATGGCTGTAAAGCTAAACCATAGCAGAAGCACCCCTAAAAGTTGAAGCTGCTGGGGAGGAGTTTTTCAGT
Source organism: Otatea glauca (assembly GCA_036346275.1). Taxonomy (NCBI): domain Eukaryota; kingdom Viridiplantae; phylum Streptophyta; class Magnoliopsida; order Poales; family Poaceae; genus Otatea; species Otatea glauca. Next base: position 62,413,966 of record CM070721.1, read on the forward strand.
TGTAGTTTCGCTTGACCACCTCCCACCTCACTCGCTCCGCTTTCCCGACCTCTGCCACCCCGCCTCACCGTCTCCACGTCACCTCCCCACTCGGACGGCGCTGTACTTCGCTATGTTGCTACCTCCCTGCTCGGTTCGTCCCCAAAAGTCACAACTGTAGCAGTTAGTTTGCTAAACAGCATAACAAGAAAAACCACAGTCGCCAGCTACAGCTGCTTTACAGGCCAATAAAGTAAAAGCAACTTTTCAACCCAGCTACAGCTCTCCCAAACAGACCCTTACATAATGTTTGTGCTTCCTTTGACGTGGAAACCAGCCTCAGAAGCGTGCTTAAACTAAAGGGCCTCACAAGTGAGTAAACACTTCTTTAATCTCCAACCATAGCCATGATAAGAGAATGTCTACGCGAAAGCTAAGCGATCAAAAAATACATTCTTTTTCAAGCTTAAAGTTTTTAACGTAATTTAAATTTGCCATCATAACGAACGAGTGCTTAAGCAATGCTAAAGTTCATGCTAATACAGAGCTCTGTCTGAATGTCCATCTGTTGTACCGGTGAACTGTCCAAATGTGAGCAGGTGCAGAGCTGCAGTGTAGGTTGGGTACTACTACTGCCATTCTATGTCACCGTAACAAATGAAAGGGGTCTGCATCTATGGAACCACTGCTGCCATGCTTCGAGCCATTTATGGCAACACCATGAACCACTGCGGGAAAGCGGGCGAATGATTGGACATCTGAAAAGCACTTACCTTTCGTTTTAAAAGCTCTCGAGAGCAGTCCCAGCAAATACGTGCATATATACACTGGGGCATTTCAGTGCTACGTACCGTGTTAGTATTTCCAACGAACTTATCACTTGACCATACATTGCAAATTTACCCTTGTTCTTCCACAGCCACAGGGGACATAGGTCCGTACGCTACGCCCCTGTACAGATCCTCTGCAACCTACTCTTGAGGCTCCGTTTAGAACACTAATTCTCCGGTGAATTTCTCGCGCTCCAAACAGGTCTAAAATGTGGTGTGTACAGAAAGCTGGTGTTGTTAGCATCATATAATTACGATCATCGGATCATGTAATCGCGATCCGACGTATTCTGTCTCGTTCTTTGACTGATTGAGCGACTCGGATCAGCGTGGCTGCATCCTGCATGATGCGTGCTAGCTCTCGCCGTCATCGTTCGAGAGAAGCTCTCGCTTCTCGCCTTATTCACACTCTCGATCAGTTGATCGGCCTACGCTGAACTCGTTAGCGAATCCAGTACGTGTTATATAACAACAGATTGGGGACGCCTTTTGTTTCTGATGTTTGTCTCACATCATCGTCATCATTCATGGAAATGAAAAAAAAAAGCTGGAAAAAGGCAAGAACATAAATAAGTTTAGCTTTGAGGCAGTTGCATGCCCAGGCTTTGCGACTTACATACCGGCCCATCCCTCGCTATATCGTAATTGTAATAAGACAAACGCTACGAAACGGGTAGTAAGAAACAGTGGAGATGAGCCAAGAAAGGCTTTTATAACATCACAGAAGCGATTACAGGGTGAAGTGACCCTAGCAGCGAAGAACATGAAATTTTTCAGCCAAATGTGGCCATCTCCTTTCAACGATAACTAATCTACTCTGTACGAAAAACATGGAATATTTTTTTAAAAAAACATGGCAAGAGCAATTATGACGAGTATTCATACAATAGGTACCTAGCGACCCGGAGTAACGAACGGGTTATCCCAAGCCCGACTCCGACCAAAGGCCTCACAGGTCCACAAAGGACACTCGACCCCGACCTAACGAGCTGCTCCAAGGTCGTCCCCGACCTAACGGGGCGTCCGACCCCCGCCACAGGTCAGGCTCCCCACCGGTTCCGACAAAGCTGAGGCAATCTCCGCCAAGGGCCAAGTGTCAGGCCTCCGCCGGCCATCGACCACGTGGTCTACGGACACGACCGCTCGAAGTGACCGTGCGGGGGCAAGTGGCTCCTTCCCAAGACAGCACGAAGGTTACTAAAGTCAAGACTCCAGTCTCATCGTCCAGTCACGCACAGTATGGAGATACGCTCTCTCCCGAGATAGCACCAAAAACGCAACATGGTGTTAGCGCCCGTCAGGCTCGCAGAAGGCAGGTAAGCTGTTTCTCAATGAAGCAGCGAACTGATCTACTCGATGAGCCCACTAACCCGGTATGGACAGAAGAGGAGGTCGTCCAACAATCAAAACCGAGGGTCAGAACTCCTAGCATAGATGTCTTCATCCTTCCCTCTCCCAACTTTCCATGTAACCTGCCCCCTCCGACTATATAAAGGGAGGCAGGGTCTTCTGGAGAGGGGACAAACGGATGGACGAACGGTCTCTCTCGCTCTCTTCTCTAGATCCTTCAACGAATAGGCAGTTTACGCTCTCACGTTCGAGCCTCCAGCTCCCGCTTGTAAACACTGTGCAGTCTTCTGCACCTAAAGCAATACGATAACACCACACGAACTGGAGTAGGGACATTCAGCCCGAACCAGTATACATCTTGGGCTTTTTAGTCTAATCATTCAATGAGAGGGAGCGCGCGGCCCCTTAGACTTATAAATTTACTTGCCGGTGACTCGAAACCCCGACAAATTATATTTATTAAAAAAGGATAATAACCGAATCACAAACGCACAACCTCACAGGTACTTACATACTCATGCCTCAGCTCTGCGAGCACCGGCGTCCAGCAATGCTCGAACACAAGTGGATCTAGTGTGCTTCTCGCGTCCCGGCCAATCTAGCGAGCGCTCGGCCTCAAAAACGTGCAATTTTTTTTTTGTATGTAAACCATGTACTACTATAGTTCCCGAGGCCGGTGTCCCTTTGTGTTAGAGAAGCTCCATGCCAAAAAGCAAGAGCTGAAACCAAGGAGCAACTAGCAACTAAGAAAGGCATCACGTCAAACTCACAGTGATGAAATCATTGAAGAAATCCTTGTCTAGTAATAAGGCCACAAATGTACAGGGTACAGACTAGCTAGTGAGTAGTAGCATCTCGTTTATATTAATTGAAGCATAACTCGCATGTACCTGACGATGAGATCGTCGGATGTAAGGCGAATCTATGTATATACAGTATTAATTCTATTATTAATAGCTAGCATATATATTTATAGCAATTAATATCACATCTATACTTATTATTATATATGATGATGGTAATTTATAAGGTCTTATAAGAAGACTATATTGTAGTGGAAAGAAACAAAAGTCTTGTAGTGTACCCATTCAACCCTCAGGCAATTGACAAGACATAGACCTTAGAAAGATCGCTTTGTTGGGGTTCCTGTATCCTGAGGCAAAATGTAATCTTCGGAGCCTCATTTTCTTTTCCATCTAAAATAACATAATAAGCAATGTTGAGTACTTTCGTACACAGCAAGATTTAAGGTGATATTTGCAAAATGCAGAAATATAGGCCATGTCAAAGGAGGCTTCTACGGTTAATTTTTATAAAGTGAAATTGAATTTGTAAATCAAGTTGTAATTTCGCAAATAAAATTTGTAAGAGCATGTTTGATTGATAAGAAATTAACAAGTAAAGCATAAGTAATACTCAAAGTCCTCCACATCGTGAGCATCGAAGCGTTCAGTTCCTGTCAACACGTGACATAACACCATTCTTTGCTAAAACAAGGCATAACAGATGGAACCAAGCCATTTTAAAAATAGTAAAACATCTAACTATGTGATGATTTTACCAAGTGCCTTTGACCGCGGGTGCGATTTTTCGAAAAGATTTACACTCTGTAGAGGTGTACAACTTTTCCCACAAGTCATTATATTTTCTTCTTACCGTATGTTTCACGCACCTTTGGCGTGTGGCTAGAATGTTCATGATGAAAACATTTATATTATCTAGGTTAACTTTTCACCAGCTGTAAGTTCAAGCTCCATTAGTTTTGATGATTAGTTTAATATTAATGTTTAATCATTGTTTAATGACAAATCTAATCATTATGAGACTAACATGTTTAATTGTGCTACATTCTAATTAGTCTCAAGTTTGGGTGGAAAATGGAAAACCCAAGGAATGCACTCGTATTCACTTTATTTGCTTAATGCATACTTAGGATTCAAGTTAAAAGATGAACTCTTTCATTGTCTTAGTCTAAATATGTGCATTATGTTTCCAAATCTTTGTATACATGAATGCACACATCTTGGGGCGTTGATATTTTAACTTGATGTTTCAATTGTATTGATCCATGTCCTCTTGTTATATAATACAAAGGATCAAGACTTTCAAACAATCTTTTGAGTATATATAACTTGTGTAGTTATAATATACTCATGCTAATATAGTATAAACTCATATGCAATCTAAGATTGATTATGTGCATATTGATTTCATGTTCAATTAGTTATATACGCATACTTAATGGAGTTTATTCCATAGTTGACGGTCTAAATGTATTGATCCTTTTCCATCACTCAAACATATTGGATCATTACTTTCCATCAAATTGAGTATATGAAACTTGTGTAGTTATATATACTCATGTCAATTTAAATAAAATTTAAATTGAGTTCGGTTGTCTTTTAATCAAATCAAAGAACGCTTCATCATGTGTTGATGGTGTTTCTTTGTTGATTAAGGACAATCGGAAAGTTCTTGAGTATAATGAAGCATTAGTTGCATCAAAGTACTCAAAGACACAATTAATTATTCAAATCGATTTGGGTTGTGCCCAATCGATCTTAGAGGCATCCATTATGTATTAATGGAGTGCGATGATGATTGAGATAACCGTGTTTATTTGACTAACATCTTCCATGACTTGTAGAGTAGGTTGAGTCCAAGAAAATGAAGAATCAGGAAGAAGAAGTCATCATGTGTTGATGAGCTTCAAGAGGTGGTCCCGAAGTGAAGAGATGGCTGAAGAAGATTCGATCCTGGAGAGAAGATGATTGGAAATCATAAAAGCTCCAAGTGGATCGCTAGAGGCAAAGGTATAACTAGTTAGGGCTAAGAATGTGTTCCTAGTCTTTTATCGATCTCGGTGTTTGGATAGGAGACCAGGTAGCTAGTTAGGTGCCGTACTATTAAGAGAAGTTGAGTCTTTTAGCTTGAGCTTCATCATGTGTTGATAAACTCAATCCGATTCACTCTAGTTCACTCTCTTGACCGGTTTTTGTATGGAGCTAACAATTTGGCATGTGTTGCGAATGGGTGAAGCTCGTGCATTGGATTTTGTATGAGATAAGTACTTGCATGTGTTGCAAATAAGGGAGCGCATGTTTGCTTCTTTATTGAATCTTAATTGATTTGGTTTTGCATGTGGCTATGGATTTGCATGTGTTGCAAAAGGGAGATAGCTTATGCAATGTTGTTTATGTGGTTATTGGTTGGAGCTAAGTTTTGCAAGTGTTGCAAAACGAGAGAGCTCAAGCAATTTGGTTTAAAGTGGTTGCTTAGAGCTAGAGATTTGCATGTGTTACAAATAGAGAGCTCATGCACTTGAGTGTGTTTTGATTGTTTGCATGGAGCTAAGTTTTGCATGTGTTGTAAAAGGAGACATCTCATGCAACTTAATATTTAAATGGTTGTTTGCATGGTGCTAAAGATTTGCATGTATTGCAAATAAAGAGCTCATGCTTTAGTGTTTTAGCTTGTGATTGGATCATGTGTTGATCATCACAAGGTTAAGCTTGGTTTGTGCTTTGAGTTTGCAAAATATGTTTTTGCAAAATATTGAATGCTTTGTGTATGCAAAATGTGTTTTTGCAAATTGTTGATTTGTTATTTGCAAATGTGTTTTGCAGATAAGCTGGAAGTTATGGGTTTCGATCTTAGAGCAAGTGTTGGTATTTGCAAATGTGTTTTGCAAAGTGTCGGAATCATATGTTGATCCTTACATGGCTAATAGGATTGATTTCATAAGTTTGTGGTTTATTTACGAATGTGTTTTGCAAATAAGTTGAGTTTAATACGATTCTTTGTAGCATGTGAATAGGGTTTGCAAATGTGTTTTGCAAATTGACTTGATCATGTGTTGATCATCACATAGCTCAAAGAATCAATCATTATTGATGTTTGATTTGAAGAGAAAAGATTTCTGTGAAAAATATGGTTCTGTTCTCGAAATCCGGCACTACCGATGTGCTGACGTCAGTAGTACTGCTGGGCCGGCAGTACCACTTATGGGAGTAGGTACTGCCGCTCGGCCGGTACTACTGCCATTGTGCGGCCGGTAGTACCGGAGGTCCGGTGCTACCGCGTGGACGGTCAGTACGTTTAATCCAGAGAGGGTGTTTTTGTATTCGGTTGAAGGCCGGAGCTAACGCGGTAAATGGGCGATACTACCGGAGGTGCGGTAGTACCGGGCCCAAGACGTTGGTAGTTATTTCCCAGAAGAGCGTGTTTTGCATTCAGATGAAGGCCGGAGCTACCGCGGTCAATGGGCGGTACTACCGGAGGTGGGTATACCGTGCCGAAGCCGCCGATAGTTCTTTTCCAGAGAAGTTGCTCTGGAGGCTCACTGAGGCCGGCAGTACGGCCCGTGGGAATCGGTACTGCCGCTCGAGCGGTACTACCAGGCTTTGGCCTGTGGTAGTACCGGGTTTCCTACGCAATGGCTAGTTTTCCTAGCCGTTGACTGGAGGCTCGTACTACCGGCCCAGAAGGGCGGTAGTACCGGGATTTGCTGAAAAAGCCCATCTTGCCCTCCAACGGCTATATTTCGTGTGGGGGACTATAAAAGGGTGCCAAGGACTAGCATTTGGATATTGCTAGTTTTGTGAGACACTTTGGAGGGGTTGTGCATGTGTTGCATTCTCCAACTTGATTTTTGTGCTAAAAGTGAGCTCTAATTGCATGTGTTGCAATTAGGAGTGGATTGAGAGCCTCTTGTTCATGTGTTGCACTTGAGGGAGCCATTGTGCAAGTGTTGCACTTGGTGATCACCGGAGTGCATGTGTTGCACTAAGTGAAGTTCAAGCTTGAAGGCTTGGCTTGTTACTCTTAGTGTTTGTCGACGCTTAGATAGCGTGGAGGCGTCGTGCGTGGTGAGCTTCTCAACGAAGGTTGTAAGAAGCCCAGCAAGTTGTGAAGGTCGGTGCTTGCCTACCTGGAGGGGGAAAGAGCAATCACTAGTGGATTCGAGGTGGGTGCTCAATTCGTGAAGCCGGTCCAATTCGTTTGGGCTAACCTCAACGTGGATTTGGGGAGACCGGCAAGTCTCTGAACACCACGGTAAAAAGTATTCTCTCTCTTGTGCTTGCATTGTATTCGCTATTTATACTCATAGAATTAAATTGATTGATTGCTTTTCTTTAGAATTGCACTTATTGTTAGAGACATAATTAGTTAGTGCACATAGTCAGCCTAGTTGATTTAGGTTTGAATTGTCAAAAACTTAGTTTATCGCTTTCGCATTAATTATTGTTAAGGTTTTGGTATAAGGATAATTAGGGGTGAATTGATTTGTAGAAATTCATAGAGTAAATTTAAAATCCGCCTATTCACCCCCCTCTAGTCGGCATCCTCGACCTTACACCAGCCCGGTGACGACAAACCCTCGCTATGGTGGCAGAAACACACACCTAAGACATGATATCATTCACACCGTAACCAAGGTAGTTGCTCATCACCGTTTCTCCCTATAGCAAAGCGTACACCGTTGTATTGGTATGCATTTTCCCACACCTCGGTGTGGAAGTCTCATACGAGCAAACCTAATCGGAGAGCCCGTACTACTTCAACTTTCCAATGTGCGAAGTTAATCTAGACAACTTAATTGGTTTAAGGCTTTCCCATACCCGCAATTGTGGTTGTATGTGTTTTTTGGCTCAATAGCGTCTCATAGTTCGGTTCTTAATCCGACATGGGTGATAATCTCCCCTACACTACGTGCAACACCTGTACCTCTGTCTATTGCCAATAATCGCGTGCATCAAAACATAGTTTTATTTTGAGTTTTTAATCAAAATACCAACAACCATCAATGTCATATCCAACCTTTTTAAATTCTCAAGAAGCAGTTTAATCTGATTATCTAAATTTTTCATTACTAAAGAATGGCTAAGCATTATTAATATGTAATTGTATATACCCATGTTGACATGATATATTGTCTAACCTTATTCTAGGGTTATCAAGGCCACATGTCCATACTTATTAAGGAATTTCCATGAGATTACATGTATATCTATTAAGACCAAAATATAGCAAATTTACAGAAAATATACACATGCATAAACAGATTTTATAAAACAAAATGAAAATTAAAATATTGGGATCAATATGATCAAAGGGGTGCTTGGCTTGTTAATTGTTGTTTACGATAAAGTTGTAGTTGATGACGGAATTAGTGATGTCAGGTTTTACACTCTGTTCAATTGAAATATAATAAATAACAAATTTTAATAAAGGCAAAAAGAAATTAGATGGGAAATCAAATAGAAACTTGCTATAGAAAACAGGTGTGGTTTAGGGTTAGGGTTGTATGATTTCATGTACTCGCGTTTTAGTTGATCTTTTATATATATATTACTGGCAACTTTAGGTTAAGCGATGATACGGTTCCTTCTATAGATTATTTATTCTTATTTTACGAATTTAAGAGGCTAAAATTATGTATTTTTCATATTTATAATTTTCAATTCAAGATGTTAAGATTATTTGGATTAATAGAATTAAATTATTATATAACATGTTAGGTTTTATTCAGGTTTCCAATCGAGGCTAGCTCTACTTTTGATGAAAATGAGATTCCAGTTCGATTATAAGCACAGAGGTGAGGTCTCAAGATTATTTTGACGTTTATCTTTACGGCGTTTGCTTCCAAGGGCTATGCATGATTAGGTTTAAATAAGCTATAAGGTTTCGACAACTAATAAACTAACGTATATAAAGTCTAACTCTTAGACTGCTGACATTTATATATTCATGGTTTTAAGAAGGTTCTAGTGATACAAATATTTAATTATTGATTTTCTATTATTGGAGTTCGTTTATTTACATTACGGATTTTAGGGTTCATATTACGTAGGGCTATGCTTTTAATAGGATTCAGATGCAAAGCATGTTGTAATAAGATTACTTTTGCAGAATAGGACAATCTTGCATTAGGGAGCATTTCTAGGCTGGTGCTATTAGCGTTCGTGTTTATACGAGATATTTTATTCATTGCCTGGTATTATATATTCCTGAAAGTGCATCTAGGCACTTATGTTATTTTGGTGATTAATGACAAACACTCATAATGACAATCTATGCAATTAAGTAAATGCTTAACTTAGTGCTTAGCAAATGACAAACCTCTAATATGATTATATTGCTATGAGACTAACTTGTTATTGCCTAGTTGAGTATCAGTCTCATCTATTTAGAGGAAAATCAAGTAGGATGGTTAAGCAAAGATAAGGTATGCAATTTTGGTATCTATTCTATATTTGTTATTGCATTCCTTTCGTGCAAATGCATAGTGAACTCAAAGTAGCATATTGATTATATATATGCACATTGGTTCATGTCATATTTATTTGTGCATATATATTCATTTGAGTTCATTATGTGCTTTGTTTTTAGTATGCATGTATTAACTAGAGTTAAACTTCATATTGCTATAGATTGACTTGGTGCATGCATGTCTTAGTTGTGTATCTTCTCATGCACTTCTCTTGGTGAAGTTTAATCTAGAGTTGGATCACATATTTACTCTTACTCCAAATATTATTTGCACATGTACAATTCGTGTATATTCTATCATGTGCTTCATTTAAGTAAAGTCTGTGATCCTTGCCATGATTTGATTGATTCATCATATTGGCAATTATATATCTCTCTAGTGCATATAGATCAATTACATATTCATCATGATGTACTTAGTAGAGAACATTTCTTATGTCAAGTGTTTTCATTTATGTTGTGCTTCCTTATATGAAACACTTGCTGAATTCAACTGTTCACAAATATCAATTTATTCATATCTATTGAGCTTTTGGGACTAATGTCTTTCATGAGTAGTTTGGAAAGAATTAGGTCCCGTATGTGTATGATGACCAAGGTATCTTGGAGGATGATCATTAAGCCGAGGTCAACAAGACGGCGGTGTCACCAAGAGTTGAGGACTAAGTCAAGAGCGATTTGGCGTGGAGATCGTCAGAGAGGATGATCAAGTCAAGGTTGATAGGACGAGAGTCTCATGAGGTGAATCGAGTCGAGTTGGACAAGGCGAAGATGTCATCAATTATTTGGTGAAAGTCTTCATGCATCGACATCAAGAAAGAAGACGGCAAGTGACTAGTTCTAGACTTATATTATCTTTGATTTAATTTGAGTCTAAGGGTTGCCGTACTATTAAGAGGGATGCGATGTCGAATGACTTCTAGATGTGTCAAGTGCTCAAGTGATCCATCCTTGTGAAACTTAGAAAGAGAGTGGTGTTGGTAGTGCCGGAAAGTGAGGGTTGTAGGTCTCTCTTGTTCTTCTTTGTGAAATCTGTGTTTATCCTTTGAGAATTGGGTAGTGAGACCTTGTTATTTGTGTAGCCCTCGTTCTTAGCTTTCGGGAGAGTCCAAAATCACTGAAATCGGAGTCCGGAGTCAAAAGTTATGCTCGTTTTTGTCGAGCTGCTCAGTGCTGATTCGGACTATCCGGAGTTAGTCCGGACTATCCGGAAATTCCGGACTATCCGGACATTTATCCGGACTCTCCGGGTTGGGTCTCTCTGTTAGCCTTTCTCAGTCAATCCAGAGTATCCGGACTTAAGTCCGGAGTCTCCGGGTTGTGTGCGGCTGTCCCTAACAGCTAGTTTTTTTGGGACCTCTATTTAAAGCCCCCCTCTTCCCCACTTCAATGTGGTTGTGTTCCCACTGATTAGAGGTGCTATACCCTTGTTCTTGAGCCCCCAAAACACCTCTTTACCCTTAGATCTAAGTGATCCCCTTGGTGAGAAGGGTTGGGAAGAGTTTGAGGAGTGAGGTGCTAGGTTGAGTGAGATTTGAGTTGATTGAGCACTTGATTTCATCTCCAAGCTTGTTCTTCGTGAGCATTTGTTACTCTTGGAGGTTGAGGACTCCTAGACGGCTAGGAGGTCGCCTACGAGCCACCGGAGCTATGTGTGGTTGGCCGTGGGAAGTTTGTGAAGGCCGGTTCCGCCTCCGTAAGGGAAGGAATCAAAGGAGTGAAGATCGGCGAGTGCATTTGTGCAACACCGGGAGGAAGAGGGTTGAAAGAGACCCGGCTCAAGTGTGACCGAGCCGCCTCAGCGGAGACGTAGGATCCCTCAAGGATCCGAACTTCGGGTGAAAAATCATCATTTCCAAGTTTGCTTCTTTCTCTTGCTTTAGCATTTGATTTTGTATCTTGAAATTGCCCGATCTACTCTTTTGTTGTGTTTGGCTCCAGATCTACAATTTCCCCATGTACCTGTTTGCATTTAGATCTTTTGTATTCAAGTAGATTGTTGAAAAATTGCAGGGATTTAAAATCTCATTTCGAGGTCTTAAATCCGGAGTATCCGGACTCCTCAACCCGGATAGTCCGGACATTTCGGAGTATCCGGAGATAAGTCCCGGACACTCCGGCCTGAGTCCCTCGGATCCAATCCGGAGTATCCGGACTCCAGAACCCGGACAGTCCGGATATTTCGGAGTATCCGGATAAAAATCCCGGACACTCCGGACTTAGATCATCGGGAGATTTTATTTAGCTGCAATATTTTTTATTCCGCTGCATTTAGTGTTAAATATTTTAATTCGCCTATTCACCCCCTTCTAGGCGACATCCCCTGTCCTTTCAATTCCCAAAGTCTACGTTACAAGGGATTAGACTTCGTCTTAGTTTTGTGACTGCACTTTACACGATTATGCAACTATTTTTGCAGTATTAGCAGATTATGATCCCAGAAGTGTCTTGTAACTGGTTTTGCATCTTTTTGCTTTCATTCGCAAAAGTTATTAATATTTTAGTTTTTATATATATGTGTGTACACATACACATACACATATATAACATATATATATATGTAGTATAATTACTAGAGGCTCCATGGTGCCTAAGCACCGAACCCAACAGTCGTTGGATTGCTTTAGAAGTCGTGAAAATGGAAACGGGTATTTCATCAATTAGAGAACAGATCCGACCCGCAATGATATCTGCATGCTGATCAAATCAAATCATTTGCATGCATGATTGTTCTTTTCATATTATAGACATGCAAATATTTCCATACCTTGCAAATACATCTTTCCAATTGACAGACTCTTATTTATTTTTCAAAATATTTTGACCCTATGTCATTCTTTCCATAGTACATTTGTTTTCAATATTAGTCTCACGTTCATTCTCATGCCTGCACGCTTCATTGCAAAGATTCATTGCCCTCTCTTCTAGACTAAGCATTGGCTTCTGATTTATCAACCCAGGTATGTTCTTTTGATCCCTAATGCTCTAATACTTTTGTACAATATATCATGTTCAAATATGTTCAATTCATTCTTTTAGATTGTTCTTTAGTGTTTGTCCGATTGGTTTGGTCCTTCAATCCAGTACATATATTTTCTTGTTAGTTAAGTAATTTCTCAAGTCTCATAATGTTTATAAATCCACATGTTTTGCCGAATTGTTATTTCACAGAATGTCTAGACTACCGCCAGGAGCAAGTGCCAAACGAACGAGCAGGCGCAATTCCATGGCTGATGGAGTTAGACCTTCTGGATTCAACTCCGACGATGATGACTTTATTTGCCCACCGACTAGGAAAATTACAGATCAAAAATATGTTCCACCTGTATCTAGATGTGTATTTTACCCGACGCCGCGCACATGAAATTTGCTAACGGATTCTGCGTTGCAAATTGTTTTCTCCGCTGACGCAGACAGCTAGAATCGACCTAGCTAATTAATTAGTCCGCATGTCTACAAGCGTAACCACGTATGATATTAGTCCATACATGTCTACAAGCGTAAGCGATCACGAGTCGTTCTCCAGTGGGATTATAATTTACATTAAGAGTACTAATAGATACTAAAACTCAATATAAATTTTAATATATCTTAAGTATAGTAAATTATCTCATAAAAATCACATACCTTTCAAAAAAATATACTCAAATTCAAATAAATCACATACCCATACCTTTAAAAAAAATACACAAATTCACATACAATTCAAAAAAATCAATTTCTAGTACATACCTCTAAAAGATAATTTAGTTCATTAACAACCCTAACATAATCTACAAACAAATACTTTCATCGGAGAGTGCCCCACAATATGGCATAACTGCTTCAGCATTCTGAGACCACCAGAAACCGAACTCTTCCAGCTCCCGCATCAAACAATTCATCCTCACCTCCCAGCCCTACAATCCATTTTCATCCCAATCGAATTGTACACCTGCACTTAATAATGGTCATACCTCACTACAGGAAACTACAGGAATTGTATGCACACATACCTAATAGAGGCGCAATAGATTAATAGCCAATAATGACAAATGATCTTCTAGATGACCCACATGAGGCATGCTGAAAGCACAAAGCAAGGCGACAAGAAAGGCACAAAATTTTATTTTTCTTCCATACTGATACTGAGGCACAAAGGGAGGCACATATTGTTAAATACACATGCTGCATGATCCAAATCACTAATTGATACTTATTATGTATTGGATAATACCTAAATCACTAATTGATACTTATTACGTATTCTTTCCATAAAAAAGATGCAAGGCACGACACCCTCAGCAGTTTTTAGTCTGATGCAAAAAATAAACGGTTCACATTAATGCACATACCTAACTCATCTTAATATGATGGTCAATAAATTCAAAGTTTCTTTACCTTTCCATATCAGCGATAGTTAGTGGGTTTACCCGTTAATTATCATACCCAATGGAAACGCACGCATCTTAATGCAATCCTAAGGTCCAGAGGAATGGTGCCTGGGCACCACGGAGTCCCAATTCAGCTTCCTATATATGTACGTATACATATATATATATATATACGTATACATATATACACACACGTATATATATGTACGTATACATATATACATACATATATATATGTATATACTGTGGCGCTATTCTACTTCTGAGCGTGGAATAGCTATTCTACGCTCCAACTTGAGAAGCGCATGCAAACAACACTGAGTTAAGGTGTTGCAAACAACCCCAGTAAATGCAGCCCGATAGTAAATCACGAAACACTTTACTACAGAACAAACTGATGAATTTTCTAGTGACGTGCATGCAAAGTACACCGTACTGATTGAATCCAATTCGGTAGTAAATCACAAATACGTTTTACTATAGAACAACAGATTGCAATACTACTAAATCAGTTACTAGTTTATGTGTTGGTCAACCCAGCTAGTTAATGCACATTGTAGTTTGTACATGAATCAGTTTTTTCTTTATTTTAGCCATATTTTTTTATTGGTAGCTCAGATTTGCAAATAGTTTCCACCAGTAGCTTACTGACGACGAGAGAAATAAAATGATATAAGTCTTGCTATTAAATAGTAATTTTCCAAACTGCTAACAGAAATTACCACATGTACAACATGAAATTACTGCATATACAATATAAAATTACTACATTTGTAGCATATTCTGCATAGATCAATTATTCTGTAGTAGAGTCTATGAAAATTATATGTACAAGTTCTGAAAAATTCTCAAAAAATTATCATAGGTAGGAAATGTGAGTTTGTACAACTCTATAAAATTTGAATACCGAAATAGCGTTTGAAATATATGAAACTGACGAGTGCTAAAGTCATGAATAGTACATTTGTCATTTTCATATCTTTCAATGCGACTGAGTTTGGTATTAACATTTTACAGAGCTATAGAAGCTTACATCCACCACCTTTGGTAATTTTTTGAGATTTTTTTAGAACATATACATATATTTTTCTTGGATTTGTACTCTCAAATAACTAAAAAATTATATATAAATGTTCTGAAAAATTCTCAAAAAATTACCATACATAGGAGATATCGTGTTCTACAATTGTATAAAATTTGAATACCAAACTCAAATGTCATTTGAAAGATACCAAATTGACAAAAACTAATCAGTGATTGGTGCTTATCAATTTTATATCTTTCAAATGCGATTGAGTTTGGTATTTAAATTTTACAGAGATGTAGAAACTCACATTCCCTACCTATTGTAATTTTTTTAAAAAAAATCAAAACTTGTACACATAGTTTTCATGGACTTACTGCTGAATAGGTGAAAAATTCTCAAAAAATTACCATATGTAGGAGATGTCAGTTTCTACAGTTATGTAAATTATTAATATCAAACTAAATACCATTTGAAAGATATGAAATTGACAAGCGCTAATCAATTGACAAACTCAATACCATTTGTCATTTTCATATCTTTAAAATGCGACTGAGTTTGGAATTCCAATTTTACAGAGATATAGAAACTCACATTCCCTACCTATGGTAATTTTTAAGAATTTTTCAAAACTTGTACATATAGTTTCATGGACTTTACTGCCGAATAGCTGATTTGTGCAGTAAAATGTAGTAATATGATGTTCGGCTAAAGAAATGAATTAGTAAACGATAGTAAAATATAATACATCGTATCAGTAAACAATAGTAAAAACATAACACATGGTGTCATCATTTCACAGAAAGCAGAAAGGAAGTCAAAACCACTAAAAAAATGTGTTTTGTAGTTTTGTACTATTCATTCTTTATTTTAGCCATAACTTTTTATTCATAGCTCCGATTCATGAACGGTTTTCACCAGTAGATTAATCACGATGAGAGGAACAAAATGATATAAGTCTTGCTAATAAATAGTAAATTGATGTTCATTTAGCAGTAAAATTTAATTTATGCGATGTTTATTACCAAAACTTATATTGTGTTATTCCTCTCGTCGTGAGTAATCTATCGGTGAAATTTGTTCATGAATCAAAACTGCAACTAAAAAACTATGGCTAAACAAAGAAAATCAGATATATGTAGAAACTAGAGAACGCATTTATTTGTTGGTTCGGATGTAGTAATAGCTTCATTAGTTCTTTATAGTATGATGGAGTGAACAAGGCAGTAGAAGTTACTGTATAAAATAGTAAAAGGCATATTACTACCATTTAGTGATACGATGCGTTATGTTTTACTATCATTTACTGATTCACCATTTTAGCCGAACTGCATATTACTACATTTTATTGCACAAATGAGTTATTCGGCAGTAAATTCCACGAAAACTATATGTACAAGTTTTGAAAAATTCTTAAAAATTACCATAGATAGGGAATGTGAGTTTCTATATCTCTGTAAAATTGGAATTCCAAACTCAGTCGCATTTTAAAGATATGAAAATGACAAATTTACTATTCATCATTGATTAGCGCTTGTCAATTTCATATATTTCAAATGCTATTGAGTTTGATATTAAAATTTTACATAACTGTAGAAACTGACATCTCCTACGTATGGTAATTTTTTGAGAATTTTTCAGAATATTTTACATATGGTTTTTTTAGTTATTTGACAGTACAAATACAAGAAAAATATACTTATAAGTTCTAAAAAATTCTCAAAACATTACCGTAGGTAGAGGATGTGAGCTTCTATAACTTTATAAAATTTGAATACCAAACTCAGTCGCATTTGAAAGATATGAAAATGACAAATTTACTATTCATCATTGATTAGCACTTGTCAATTTCATATCTTTCAAATGCTACTGAGTTTGGTATTCAAATTTTACGGAGTTATAGAAACTCACATTACCTACCTATGGTAATTTTTTGAGAATTGTTTGGAACTAGTACATATAGTTTCATGGACTTTACTGCCGAATAACTGATGTGTGCAGAATATGCTGCAGATGTAGTAATTTCATATTGTACATGTAGTAAATTCTGCTAGCATTATTCATTTTAGTTGTTCTAGAATTATAGTGTGTTTAAATTGGCTTTCTTTATATAAATATCCATTTGAGCTATTTGGCTATATATTGTCATATGAGCCTAGTATCTACAGCTTATGATAAACTTAGTTCAAATTAAATCAAGTATGAATTTTTTTTACATAAACAGAGGTATTATGGTCCTAATAAAGCATAGGAATTGGTTTCACTAACATTTGAATTTATTTGTACTAATTGCAACTATTTTGATTTCTATGCATTGAAAACAATCTATTTTTACATTTAATTCAAACTAGATTCAAATCTTAATATTTTTGTATATTTCGAATAATATTGTCCTCAGTAACATTTTAAAATATATATCATGATTTAAGGAGTTATGGTTTATGTATTTTTAATAGTAACTATATTAGGGTTTATTCAAGTTTTTAATCCAAATAATTCAAAATGAGTTCAAAAGTTAAATATTTTTGCACAAATGGGTTTCTTATGACCTCATAAGCATATATAAATTTATCTCATATTTTTATAGGTTATGGTTTTCATGTTTGCAATAGCGTTCATAATAGGGTTTTATCCAAATTTAAATTCAAATAATTTAAAATTAGGTTCAAAATTAAATGTTTTTGCATATTATGAAACTAAATTATTTTATATGAATGTATAAATTTATTGGACTAAAAACGTAAAAGATATTAAAGTTTGAGTTTTAGTGAGTTCATTAATTCCATAGAAATCGGGAAATACGCTTTCTGTACATGGAAGGCGTAATTTCTGTTTTGTCTTATTTGAATCTGGCACGCCGGCTGACAAAGATGGCCCACTTGTCAGTGGCTTGTCTTGGCCGAGAGAGGGTGTGGCTGATAGAGTTACCCCACTTGTTAGCCGGTCAAAACAGGGCTGAGCTCAGGCCGAGCTCGTCGCCGGCGAGGTGAGGCCGGAGCCGGCCGATTGCTGGTTCTGCGAGCACCAGGAAATGGTGGCGCACCTGGGGAACGGCTCAGCTGGGACTGGAGGTGACCGGAACCGGGCCGCCAGCGGTGAGAGGCGGAAGTGTGATCGGTTGATCGGAGTTCAAACTTTTCAAGCAAAATCACACTTGGGCGATCACTACATAGGCACCAGTGAATCCATAGCATCCCATTTTTCTACTTAATGAAGTGTGATCGGTTGATCGAAGTTCAAACTTTTCAAGCAAAATCACATTCGGGCGATCACTAGATAGGCACCAGTGAATGCAGAGCATCCCATTTTGCTACTTAATGAAGGTTGAAATTGCCCGTGGTGGTCTGCCACCAGCGTCCGGTCGTGGAGAAGAAGACCCCGCGGTAGAGGCGGCAAGGGTAAGAAGAACTGAAAATAAAGCTTGCGCAAGGGTTGGTGATGCCTAAGGATGCTTTAAACTTGAGAAATTGAAGTATCTCTCATTGCTTGGCTTAAATCGGTTCTTCCCCTACTTTTCGGTGTTCTTCAGTAAACGGAAGAATTTTGGCGCAGTTGGGCTCGGCTTGGGCAGGTGATGTTTTGGTGAGCTAACGCGTTGCTCTAGATGGCACGGGATGGCTTTTATAGCCGGTTGAGGAGGTGAGCACAGGGTATGAACGAGGCAGCACGGAATTGCGGCGGCTCGGTTGTGCTGATGCCAAAAACAGGGCAAGGCTTTAACCATGGCAGCGAAATTTGAGGGGAGAGCAGCACCATGGCAGCAGCGTGGCAGTGCCGCAGTGGTGTGGCTGCGCCGTGGCAACGCTTGATTGGTTGCTTTCCTGTCACGGCAGAGGAAGAGCGCAAGAGAGGGGAGGTATTGCGCGGCTGGTAGGGAAGGAGGAGGCCGGCTGGGCATCGTATTTTTGGGCGCCAGCATGCGAAGGCGAGGTTGCCAAGGCACGGCTTGGACAGCGACATGCCTGGGTTGAGTCGGTGCAAAGTTTTCGCTGGCCGTGGTGTTCAGTTTGTTGCCGTGGCAGGCGAAGCAGAGGGGTGCGGCTGTGCTCTGCTGCTGGCTTGCTGCAGTAGGAGGCAAAGCCAGGGAGGCTGGCTGGTGGGTCATGCTACAGGGGCGGTCCCACATGTCAGGGAGGTCAACGAGGCAATCGACATATCTGGTGTTTGGTCAGGATAAGGTCAAGAGCAATGAATGAGCTATCAAATCGTGTTTGATATTTTTTACAATTTTTCTGAGTGATCTGGATACAGGTTTTACCTTACCGTAAAAATTTCAGCTAAAAATATTATCTGTGGAAATTAATATAATTTTGATAAGACTGCTGCGTTAAAAAGCTGTTTTATGGTTTTTATTTTTCTTAGAATTCAAATAAAATTTAATTTAATTTGAAAATTTTTCTATATAATCCTAATGATTATTGGGAACTACCATAGAAATTTCAGCTGATTATCAGTTATATTTATTTTTATAAAATTCTGACATTGATAATTTTGTTTTTATATTGATTCTGTTTTTGATTTTATAAAATGGCAAAATCAACTTTATTATTTTTTAAACTTTTCCTAAAATTTACCCTAGGGCTGCATATGATGTGGTGAAATTTTAAGAAGAAGATAGGGTCTGAGAAAAATTAATTAATTCTGACATTGTGCTGTTCATAGTCACATTATATAGTTTTTTATTTCTTTTCATTATTAAATGTGTTCACATGCCTTTGATAATTTTTGGGAGTGAGCTTGAGATAATTTTGAACTTATATAAATTTTTTCAGATTTTATTTCTTAAATTATTTTAGGTTTTTTATTTTGAAGAAAGGGAAAACAATTAACAAAAAAAATTCTTAAGAACCAATATTCAAGAAAAATTCATAAAATATAATCGTACTTAAAACTCATTTTTATAGTTTGTTCATTTTAGTTGAAAAAGCTTTTAATAATTCAATTGTTCTTTTCTTAAGGTTAAAATTCAAAAGAAATGAGGAAAAAGATGATAATTTAAATTAAAATCTTGATTCCATTTAAATTTTTATTCAATTATCTTTTTTATTTTTTATTTTTCTAAGTTCAAAATTTTTCGGGACGTTACATTAGAGGAAGAAACTAAGAGGGAACTAGTATATAGGACCGTGAAAATATGTGTTGTTCTGTTGCTGCATAATGAAAATATGGAGGCTACAGGTCGGTTTAGGGAGCCATAGTTTTTTTTGAAAAAAATAATTTAAACTGAAAAGTAGCTAGTCTATAGCTACTTTTGTAAGGGATCGTTCGGTAAACAACTATTTCTTTTCACACTAAATTGTAAAAATATGTCTTACGCCGTTTTTGATTTTTGCTAATTATATGTGATTTTTAGCTAACCTATTTAGGGAGTTTACTTATTTTTTTAAAGTCAAAGCTGGCTTTAAGTTCTAAACAGGAGCTACGTACCATGGTAGGTTGAGCCTAAATTGATACTGACACCATGTGATGAGAAGGTATAAGCCAAATCAGCTCTCGTGTCGGTGACTGTCAGTAGTAACGCAGTA
Source organism: Otatea glauca (assembly GCA_036346275.1). Taxonomy (NCBI): domain Eukaryota; kingdom Viridiplantae; phylum Streptophyta; class Magnoliopsida; order Poales; family Poaceae; genus Otatea; species Otatea glauca. Next base: position 62,434,319 of record CM070721.1, read on the forward strand.
TGAAGCACTACTCTATTTCATAGCAGTTTCTTTCCGGACCACCCTGTTTGCAGGATGTACTTTATACAACACCAACCCGTACGTTGTATTTTGTGCAGAGAAATGCAAGCTAATTTCAGGGTAGCAACTAGCAAGTAGGAATTTCCGAGGAATTTTTGGCAATGCCTCTGTATTCCCTGAAACAAAGAAAAACCACTTTGTTCCAAACTGGGGGCTGTGGCTCGGCTATTGATCTGACAGAGAATGGCCAATTACTCATCTACATGATCTACATGCGTGCATGATTTCAGTGCTATACACCTATCGTACGGCAGCTACATACATGGTTCACTGCCCTTGAGGACAACAACACACACACCACTACGTCAGCCAGTGGTGAGTACGGAGTAATCTCCATCATTGCTAGTATACTGCAGCCTATCTGTACCTAAAATCTAGAGGGAGAAATCCGCGGGGAGCCAGGCACTGCGCAAGGCTGGTCCGAGTCGGTATGGAGAGAGCCGAGCTGAGCAGGAGAATGGTCACATCCACGAGAGGAGGAGAATAATGGGCTAGTCATGGTTGGAGTGTGGCGATGCGTTGCGTCTCTCTCGCCGCACCGGCGAGCGTCCGAAAGGCAGGATGCGGTCAAACGCGCGCCACCGCGGCCCAGCGCGCATCAAATCCAATCCCATCCCATGCACGAGAGCAAGGTGGTGTTTAGTTGGATAGACGAGGGTAGATGGAATATTGTTGTGGATTTAAAATCATCTATTTATTTAATGAGTGAATAGATAGGATATAGTCATTCAGTTTTTTTTTTGAATATTCCCTCAATATACTGAATAGAGTTATAAAAAAAAAACCCGAATGAGCTCATCCAGTTTGTTGCATGAAGAGCTATACTCGGTCAAATTCAAATTTCGCCGAAGTTTACTCGGCCAAATTTTGTTCGAAAATTCAAATTTCGTTCAAATTTTCTTTAAAAATTCAAAATTGTCCTAAAAATCAAATTTCGGTCAAAAATGGTCCGAAACTTCATTTTTTGGTCAAATTTTTCCAAAAGTTAAAATATATCTAAAAGTTTAAATTTCAATCGAAATTTGTCCAAAAATTCAAATTTCAATCAAATTTTGTCTGGAAATTAAAATTTTTGTCAAAATTTTATCAAAAAATTCAAACCGAAATTTACAATATTGATTACAATTAGCTCATCCATCCAACCAACACAAAGAAAATAGTTTATCCCTATCCACCTAAACAAACAGCCACTTAGATGGCTTCATCCCATCCAGATTGGATGTCCATATCCCATCCAACCTCGTCAAGGCAACGAAACACACCCTAAGGGCCGCACCTCGTGCTCGGTACCGATAGCCCCTTGCTAGGAAGCTTTGACTTGTTTGGATTCTTTTCACACTTTTTTTTCTTCATTTTTGGTGGTCTCTTAAATAAAATTATAAATCTAGCTCTCTTCACTCGACCGTAGAAACATCAACACTTAACACGTGTCACCTACTACGCTCCTTTATCACAGCATGCCGTTAGTACCGTGTTTACCATGGTAGACGAGATACCACGGTAACCAAGCTCGACAGGATGGGTACCGCGATGCTCGAGCTTGGTAGGATGGGAAACAGCAGTGCCAGAGCATGGTAGTTATCTACTACGGTCCTGAGCTTGGCAAGAAGGTGGAATCCACCACTTGCCACCCTTGTTAGGGAGCTGCCGCGGTGGATAGTCTTTACGGTACTGATGTCCTACAGTGGTAAGAGAGTATGATAGATAACACGTATCGTCTACTTCTATAGTTGATGAGAAGTTAGATTTGTAGTTTCATTCGAAAAGAGAACAAAGATAAAAAAAAAGAGCGTGCAGGAAGGCCGCGCTGGTGTTCTCCTCTTTTATAAACTCATTTTACTCTCCGACCAGGCCCATCTCTCCCTCTTTACAAGTGAGAGCTGAGAAAAGTGAGACTACAGCAGGGAAGAGGAAGAAGGGCTTGAAGGCTCTTCAATGTGGTTGGGTGCAGCCTTTCTTTTACTACAAACTGTAAAAATCCTAGCTAGGACCCTTCCTGACAGTCAATTACCCCGGTTTCCTCCCCTCTTTCTTGCCCATGCTCCATTGTTACTACCTCCTCCTGCTGCTTAATGAAGCAGCCATTTTGCTCTGTGGCGACTGGCGAGTGCTATTTAACCCCAGAAACTCGACCGATTCTCCCGTGCGCTCGCCGAGAACGTAGTTACTGCTGCTACCAGTAGTGGTCAGTGGTCAGCACGCGCAGCGCTGAAAAAACTCGGAGGCAGCTCCCCGACTCTTTGAATAGTCCCTTTGTTTCACCTGTGCCTCCCTCCCTAGCTCCCCACCAACCAAACTCGAGAGCGCGCGCGCGCTGCCAACGAAGCCCGACCCACAGCTCCGCGCCCATGAGGAGGCGGCGGTGGGCACGCGCCGCCGCCCTGTGCCTCGCCATTGTCGTGCTGCAGCTCGCCGTCGACAGCTCGTCCGCCGCGAAGCCGCCGTCCAAGCTTGCTCATGGTCACGCTCACAGGGGGTTGCCGGCGTCGTCGGCCTCGGTGCCCTTACATCACGCTGTGGCCAAGGCTAGAGGTGGTGGCCGCGCGGCTGCCTTCGACGCTGCCGCCGCAGGCGCCCAGTGCAAAGGCCGTAAGCGGAAGACCGCCAGCGGCCACGGCGCTGCATGCGCCGATGACGACGACGACAAGCGCGTCGTGCCGACCGGCCCGAACCCGCTGCACAACAGATGATCGCGCGAGGGGCGCGTCATCATGGCCAAGAAAAAGAGGAGCAAAACCGAATGGGGCTAATGCACCGGAAGAACAAGCAGATACAGCACAACCGGTGAGCTGAAGTGAAGTCGTAGTAGTCAATCTCTTGTTGCATATTCAGTTCTTCTGCTTGGTGCTCATCTCTCTCTATTCACCATGGACCAGATAGTTAATTAGTTAATTAGCTAGCTAGTAGTATATTTTTTTGGATATTTAGTTCCTATAATCCTACCTGCTTCTTTGTTGTTTGAACTTTTGTCTGCCAGTACTTAGTGTATATTCTGCCTAGCTGTTTTGTTGTGTTCTATCAGAAACAAGAATTGCCCGGCTCAGCTCTCCCTTGGATTTCCTCCGAGGGTGTTTGTTTTGAGTCTAGAAGTGGAAGATTCTTCTGTTCATCATATCTGAATTGCTTCTCTCCACCCCAAAAGCATCACAAGACATGATCTCCTGTGAAGTAAAAGATTTTGGGTGCATCCTCCCTGTAGAAAGCTGCAAGTATTTCTGTGTCATCGTGACAGAATGGCTTTAGTTAAGATCCCCACTGAGCACAATATGGCTCTTTTAATTACTAGCTACTCAGATACACTGTTCCAACCCATCAACAGCTCTCTTCGAATCAGCATGTATGAATGCTCTTGTACTCTTGTGCCTGTCCTTGCTCTTAATCAGCATAGGCATTTGATGCTTGAATTGATGGCAAGTCTCTGCATCGACTCAAAAATCAGGACTACCAGCAACGTACAATTGTACACAATAAAGATGGCCACCAAATGTGAAGTAGTACCGTGGTAGTATATCACCGAAGATATGATCCCAGGGAGAAGGCAGTGGCGGTATATGGTGAGTGACTGCTCCTAGGTGCAATGAGTAGGAGCTGTGCTCCATGGATTGTTCCCAGAGCCCTTTTCCAGCTCTCAAAATTTGATGAAGAGACGGTGGTCCAGCCATCTCCAATCCCTTTGGTTTTTTGGCAGTTGTTCTTGAACCTTTATGTGGCTGGCAGGGGGTTAAAAAAGCTAAAACAAAAGCTGTTCCAATTCATATCTTGGTCTCTATATATGGTAGGAGTAAAGGCTTCTGCTCCAGGGCCGCAACTGGTTCCTGTCCTCAGGAAGGCCGGGAAGGAAATGGCATGTGAACTTAGTAACCATCCAAGAGCGTGTACCAGCAACAGCTATCAATCCATCCGGTGTTCATTGATCAGCTGCTGGAGATTGGGTGGTCCACTGTCCTGATAGAGTTGAAGATACATGTATGTGAAGTGCAGACAGGCAATGTGTAGTAGTGCCAGTATCATACCCTGATAATATCCACAGGAACAACCATCCCAATCCAACGTACCAAACGCGACACATCGATAATATCCGCTACTAACACGCTTAATGCGCCCTGTTGAAACAGGTTTTTGAGACCACAGCGTGATGAATAAGTTGCTACTACATAGAGGTCATTACACCAATCCAAAGTTATACTACCACCCAGGGCACGAGGGGTGGAGTACGATTAACATGAAAGGAGACTATCAAATGGAGCACAAGCTCGGTATGGGCTTAAAGTCAACCACCATCACTGGTTATTTGGTAGCGGCTAGCTGAACATTTACACCTTTCGGATTAGGAGAAACAGCCTTTGATCCAGCTCGAAGCTAGCAGCGTTGGAAGGATCACCCTTGAGCATCATCAGGAGGCCACCAAAAGACGCATAAATCTCCCTGGAAAGAGAAAGAGGGGGTCATTCATTAGAACAGTAGCACAAAGCGGATTGATCAAATCACATGATTCAAGGGTAACTGTAGGATAACACGAGCATAATAACCAGTAGGTACATAGTGCAGATATACAGATCATAGTTACCGGATTCATTGTAAACCCCCTATAAATTGTAAACCAGATTCATCGAACTCAAACCAGTTTATGGTACATGGTTCGTGTTCGCAATGAAAATTGAAAGAATAAAATGACGAACCGTGAATCCAAATCCTATACCGTGTTTGTAGTAACTATGATACAAATAGGTACCGAGAAAAAAAAAGTTCTTTGAAAGTTAACGGTGCTTACATTGTACAGCTTAATGCAAATAACTCAGCCACACAATTAATGAAGTTAATGTATTTGATTTGAACCAACCAAGCAACTCAAACAGTAGAGATAACAATGGATGCACCTGAACAGTTTCAGAAAGCAAAAATACCTCAAGTTCTTTAGCTTGTGGTTTTTAACCTTGTCTGGCATACTTATGGCTAAAACAGGAGAAAAGATCCCGATATAATTTGAAACTAAGTAAAACATTTAGCGCACGATGCTCCCGCACCAAATAAGTCTGAGCCAGTTGCTTCAACTAATTTTGCCTCTGTTCTTTGAAAAAACTGTTAGGCTCTTGCAAATATATTCCATACATTGAGTCCTAAGTCCAAACAATGGACGACTATACACAATAAATATCAAATATGTAAAACCAAACCCATCAATCAGCCTTTGAACAGATGGAGCTGAGTTCTTTGTATGAATTGCTCCTAGAGGCCCACATGGCCAGAGCCATGGCATTATTTCCTCTAGAACAACTGCTTCTAGATAAAGCACTCAAAGCAGGCCCCATCTATATGTGTGATAGAGCTTCAAAGCATTTGGTTAATCAATAAGACAACCTTGACACACTCAAATTTAAGTAAAAAAAGCCCAGTACTAGTTATTCATCAGCAATATGTAGGAAAGAAACAGTCTCAAGCTAAATCATATATTATACAACACATATCCTGCCATTAAGCCCTAATAGGTTCTGCAGTTCTGCTAAAAAAAGTCCTACTAGATTAAAAACCCATACAATTTCACTAATCTAAAGATCAAATAAGCCGTACATTTTAGCAGCTTGACCATTGGAACTGTCTTCTGAGATCTTGTAAAGCTTTCCATGCATGACATAGTCATATTTGTCAACAAGTGTTTTTCTACCAGCCTGAAAGAAAGAAATGATACAATGTTAGCTTCCTGTACAATGTTTTATCCCATAAAAATGTTCCTCAATGAATATAAGTCAAAGGGAAACAAAAACAAACATTTAGGCACCTATGACACATTCTAAGCTAGATTTCCATCATTCAATTGGCATTTCATTTCAAGATCAACTTGTAAGATGAATAGGTCTCATCACCTGCGTGTAGTAGCCAGTGTCGGGAGCTCCATCCAGATTCAACGTAGGAGCTAAAACCATGGTGAATTTGTCACCAGCACGCATTGGATAGACCTCGGTAGCGACATCTAATTGCATGTACATATCAAACTGCTCGCTACGAGCTTCAATGCGAGTAACTGTACATCAATATGGAAAGGACAACATTACTTTAATAAACATCTGCTGTAACATTAAGCACACAGTTGTAAAGATATGCTAAACACTCCAAGATCCAAACAATGTAGAGTGAACTGGAAAATGGCTAGGTTTACTAAAGCCATTGCTAACCACGTGAAGAACTCACAATTCAATATGTGAGACAACCGGAGAAAATTACCTTTGTTGAACTTCTTCCCATCAGGATCGAGCCTGGTCACAATAAAGATATCCTCGAAGAGATGCTCCACCATTTTTTCCTGCCCAAGATGGAGAGCTAGCATTACAATCTTATGATGGTAAAGCAAGCAACTTGCCAATAGCGCACAGCAATCCCACCGATTTTGGGTCAAAAAGAAACCGAAACAAGTACCCCTGATTTAGCCAACAACCAGCCCAGCCCTCGAAAAAAAAGCAATAAATAAGAGAGCTAAAGCACATGAGCCTGTGAACTCCAGTGGTACCAATCAAATGTGCGAGTAATGTTTACATGGATGCTTTCAAGAACAGTGGAATCAGATGGATTTCTGAACAAGGAAAGTAAGGTGGGTTAGGGCTTACCAAGACGAATGGGACGACCAACACGAAAGGAGGAAGAGGAGCCAAGTGGGCGTCGGAGGAGTTAGCGCCTTGTTTCGGGGGGCTCGGCCTCGACGGCGGTCGCCGGAATGAGAAGGGCGGCTCGGTGGCGGACTGGCAGTCTCGGCCGCGCTGGGAAAGCAGGCAGAATCGCACTGAGTTGGGGACGTGAAGGGTTTTACAAGGGGTGGGCGGCGGTGGGGTCGGGCCCACACGGCAGTGAAAGAAGAACGGTCCCACAAGGCAGTGAGAAAGGTGGATGCTGATATGGTCCAGGCCTTGGTGACGCCGGCCCGTGCGGCATGGAATTTTATTTTAAATAATACAATTTTTTATTTAAATTGCAAAAATATACCTTAATTTTAAAAAATTACAAAAATATACCTCTGTCGCCCATTCAAAGTGCGACAGAGGCATGTAGCCGTTCAAAGGGCGACAGAGGCCTCTTATCGCCCTTTGAACGAGCGATATTTCCTCTGTTGCAGCCAGTTTCTAAAGAAAATCATAACTTTTTCATATGATGTCGGATGGAGATAAACTTTATATGAAAATTGTAGCTATCGACGGGATCAACAACTTTGGTATACAAACTTTTTCTATTTGAATCCATTTAGATGTCCAAAAATAGGATAAAAGGTTCAGATCTAAAAACAGAGCTGATTTTTAAATCTGAACATTCTATCCCATTTTTGGTCATCTAAATAGATTCAAATTGAAAAAGTTTGTATATCAAAGTTGTATATCCCGTCGAGAGCTACAATTTTCATATAAAGTTCATCTCCATCCGAGATCATATAAAAAAATTATGATTTTCTTTAGAAACTAACTGCAGGACGGAGGAAATATCGCCCGTTCACTACCGACATAGGTATATTTTTATAATTTTTTGAGATTGAAATATATTTTTATAATTTAAATAAAAGAATATATTATTTAAAAAAAATCCGTGCGGCATGCGGTAGCTCACAGCCGGTGGATCCCCTCTCCTCCACGGCCTACTAACCCCAAGGGCCCAAGGTCTGTATCAAATACCCGTTTATCAGTGCTCAGTATCACTAAAACTATATAGTTGAATTTTCACCGGAGAAATTGTGTGGGATGCATAAAACTTCACTGTAGATTGTCTAGATACGTTTTGCACCCAAGTATATCTTAACTATACAATGCTGCTGCATGCAGCAAAAGACATGGAGATTGAAAATACCAAATTATGTGGCTAATCATATCAACTCTTAATTTACAAAAGATATCAGACTATTACTAGTATGACAAACAGCCAATAAGAGTTGAAAGAATATATGAAAAAACTAATATATAAACATGTTCTTTTCATATTCAGGCTTGTAAGTATACATTGCTAATGATAATGTATAAAATGAAAAAAAAATAAGCATGTAATATTTGGTCATGCCGCTGCTAATTTTCTATTCCTGTTTAGCTTCTGAACTTCTGTCATGCGGCTGCTAATAGTTCCTTGTCCTTTCTTAGGTTCTGAACTTTTTGTAAGTCATATTCTTCACGTTTTGGGGAAGATTGATGTTGAATTGTGTTCATGAATGATATCTGAGTTCTTTTCGGTCATCCAACCCCTGTGAACTTGTCTTTGTTCTAGTAGTCTAGATGATGCCTGTTTATGTGTACTGCTTGTGGAGATGGGAACAGTTGGTTATCGGGGATTGGGGATAGGAGGATGTTCTCGTAGGGATTTTCCGCGTTACCACCCCTACCCAAGCTCCAATTCCTTCTCTCGCTTGCGCTACCACGAAGTGATGATCACTTTTCTACTTTTTTTTCAAGTATAATTTTTTTATAAACAATATTGCAGATCTAGCTTTCTCACTATAAAACGTGCCTCCCGTGCTCTCGTTCGCCTCCTGCGTTTGCCAGTCGGCTACCGTTCTTGTCTACTCTCGGGGCCTAGTAGGCCAGTTCCTACGCTCCCTAGGTGTGATAGATACATGCCGTGCCTTCTACGGTGGAGAGGGAACTAGTTTTGCAATTTCGACTAGATTTGAAAAAAAAGAAAAGAAAAATAACAAGGTTAGAAAAGTGATGGCTCCAGTCTTCCTCCCTCCGCACGCGCCGGCTCCACGGCGCTGCTTTTGCCCCGGCGCCAAATCGCGAGGGTTTCTCTCCCGTGCCGTGATGCCCTACGAGCGACGCCACCAGCACCGAGAGCCCCAGTGTCAGGACCCGAGTGGATTCGGTCTGAATCAAGAGATCTCAGAACAAATTTGTGGGGAATTTGCGATGGAGGAGGAGGACTTGTACTTGAGTCGCTAGGTTTCGCGGATTCCCCGCGTCCGCCGCAGCAGAGAGAGCCAACCTTCGCCGCGTACCGTAGAAACCCTAGTCTCCTTCTCCCAGCGGCGGTTGCGTGGCGGAGTAGATATGGCGGCGTGGGCGGAAAGGTGGTGATATGTCCAAGGCCACCTCGTCGAGCGAGCTCGTGCTACAGTATCCACGTTTTCATGAGTCTGGATCTGACTATTTCTTCAGTTCTGACATTTCCTCCCCCTTAGCTTTTCACTTGTTCTCAAGTGTTCGAATCTGGGAGCTAAGATCTGATAGTTTAGGAATAGAATTCAGGAAAGGTACCTTGGATGAAGTCAGCATCCTCCCATGATGCATTCTCTGGATGAAGATTAGCCCATAGAACTAGCCATTGAGTTACCACTTACCAGAACATGGTGGTTTCTAGGCAGAGCTCTTGCTTCAGGTACAGACACTAGTTCAGTCTTTTCCCATCTTCAGCTATTAGAGGCAGATTCAGGACTAGGTACTGCATTAGGTCCACAATGCTTCTTAAGTTGACTAAAAAGGAATACTGGATGTATACCCACATTATCAGGTAGTTGTAGTTTATAAGCTATTTTTCCAATCTTCTGCATAACCCTGAAAGATCCATAGAATTTGTTACTAGTGAGTTTCAGTGATTGTCTCAGCCCAAATGTAACAGTCCTGTATGGTTGCATCTTCATATAAACCATATCCCCGACTGAAAATCGCTTCTCACTTTTGTTCAAATCAGCATATTTCTTCATTCTAGATTGGGCCTGAGCTAGATTCTTCAACTTGTTCAGCATTGTTTGTTTCTCCTCTAGGAAATTCTTAGCTTCATCATCAGATCCAGGAACAGCTACTTCATTTAAAGAATGCTTAGGTGCATTATAAAGGGATATAGATCAAAGGTGGGGAAAAACCATACAATGCTCTGGAAGGGGGTACCTTAGGAGAGGGGTGGAAAGTAGTGTTATACCACTGTTCAGCTAATGCTAGCCAAGATAACTATTTCTTAGGTTCCTAAGATGCCATGCATCTTAGGAATCCACACATTGATGAACCCTCTCAGTTTAATCATTTGTGTGTGGGTGATAAGTTGTACTAAACCTCAGTTGCACTTTCAAAGATTTGAACAATTCTTGCCACAACTTACTAGTAAATGTTCTGTCAGATACAATAGCGACAGGGAACCTATGTAGTTTAAAGACGTCAGTGAATGCTTGAGTTACTGAGTGAACTAAATATGGGTGAGATAATGGAACAAAATGTGTGTATTTTGTGAACCTGTCAACTACAACAAGGATTACCTCCTTGCCTTTTTGACCTAGCCACCTAGGCATTCCTTCGACGAAATCAGTCCACGCCATATCAGGTATAGGCAATGGTTCTAAGGCTCCATGGGGTCTCACCGTGCGACTTGACACCATCCTGCTATCAACTAGTCCGGAGGACAGGAGGTTTGATCAAGGACGAGCTAGTCACCAGGAATTGGCTGCGGCCGCTGTGGAGGATCACCTCAAACACGCAGTTATAGAAGTTTGTTCAACTATGGCAGGCCGTTCAACAGGTCCAGCTTCAACCGGATGTCCAGGATAATATTACTTGGAAATGGACGTCACATGAGAAGTATTCAGCCAGAACAGCCTACAGGGCACAATTCCTTGGTTCTATTCCAGACGGTAATTACAGGATTATTTGGCACGCCAATACGAAAGTGAAATGCAAGTTTTTTGCTTGGCTATTCTTATAGGATAGGATTCTCACAATCGACAAGCTTGCACACAGGGGATAGCCTCATAGCGTTTTTTGAGCGATGTGCGGATTAGAGCCAGAATCGTCCAGACACCTCATCCTACTATGTCCTTTTGCAAAGCAGGTTTGGATGAAGGTGCTCCACTACATGAACATAAATCACATTGTCCCAGAACCAGCGTTGGTTTACTTAGGATTCACTGCTTGGTGGTGATCAATCCACTGCTTAGTTGCCGAGCAACACCCCAAGGAGGTGACATGTATGCCATATGAAATCTTTGAAAGGAAAGGAACAACATGATTTTCAATAACCTGTATCGAACCATGCAGCTGGTGGCTAATACCATCGTTGACGACGTACAGAATCGGAGGAACGTGGTATCTTCCGAATTTCGGTAGTACTGCACAAACTTTCTTGAAATAAGTTTAGTCCTCTAAAGATTGATGGTGCCACGGTTCAGGCATGATCGAGGCTAGGTCAGGTCTAGGGTTTTCCCCTCAATTGGCATTGTATTTTCTCGTTTCAAAAGAATTAAGGATCTATTTGAACTAAATGCTATGTTGTATTTCTGACACCTTTTTTAATGTATGGTAGAGCTTTTGCCTTTTTTAAAAAAAGACTCCGAATATGTACCCTGCGCCGGACGCGCCGCGCTCGACGAGGCGCACGGTGGAGGTCCACTTGACGCGGACGCCCTGGAAGGTGTCGTGGATGGTGTGGACGTCTGGGAAGGAGGCGACAGGGAGGTGCACCTGGCGCGGCTTGTGGAGGCGCACGGCGGAGGCCGTGGAGAGGCAGCGCACTCGGAGGTAGAGCTGCGCGGCGTCGTAGAGGTCGTTGGCGCCGCTGCTAACGCAGTCGGCCTCGTCGATGAGGATGGTGGCCTTGGGCCCCCGGAACGCGGCGGCGACCCGCGCGAGGCGGCGGCGCAGGCAGTGCTCGGCCTACGGCGGCAGGGAGTCCCGCACGGCGGTCCGGAACACCATGATGGTCGCGATCAGGGAGCCCACCGATCGCCAGTCCAGCACCATCTCCATGGCCGCGCGCCTCTTCTTTGCTGCTCTTAACCTGTTGCCCACACCGCGTCTGTCTGTTCGTGTCAGTGTGCGCGCTCTGTGGAGAAGGGAAGGAGAGCGGTGGGTTTTATGCATGCGTCGGAGTCGAGCTGAGTCGGAGAGGACGTCTTGGATTGGAGCCGTTTAGCTCGTTGCGGGGAGTCGGCGAAGGTGAGGTGGCGGGTTCGCCGGAGCGGTAAGTTTTTGATGTCCACTGCATCATTTTTGGCGTTTTCACGTCTTTTTGCGTGCTTTTTCGGGTGAGACGAGTCGACCAGGCCGGCCGCTAGGCGCGGCGGAGTTCGATGGGACGGTGCGTGTATCATGTACGGTTTGGACCTCGGAGGCTAAGTAATGGAGCACTAGTAGCGCATCAGGACTGTGGCGTTGATGGTGAACTGCGAGTTCGGTGGGAAACTGGGAACGCGTCCGATAGCAGAGTTTGGCTCAGGATTTCATCCAGCTGCACTGTTGATTGTACTCTTGTTCTACAGTACTCCATTCGGACTTTTTCGTGCTTAATTTCTGAAACGTACGAGCTGGATGTTGATAATTTTCCATGGATGGATTATTGGTTGATCTCATTGATTTTGGAATATATACATGATTTTTGGTATATATACGTGCATGAAAAGCTACACCTATTTCTTCGCTTTGTGCTTCATTAATATTGTGACACTCTAATACTCTTTCTTACGCGTAGTAGTCCTTCGGATTGGATCAGAGTTTATGAGATACGACACGAACATGTACAATATCAAGAATAAAGTAAATGAATCTCGTAGAGAGGATATGAATAAAGGCGTCAAAGCAATCGCAAAGATATAAAAAGATTTGCAAAGCCGACCGCAAAATTTTAAGCACAACTTTAAAAGAGTAGCTCTCTCACAACCCTCTCGAACCTTTTAAAATTATTAGATCCTTGCACTACACAAGAATCTAATAATGAAAAATAATTTAACACCTAATCCTCTCGTATAGTACATTCTAGCACGGTCAGAAATATCAAATACAAACTCTACATTACATATGGGACATCCTCCCTCTATTATACTCTGTAGAATCTCTGACACCACAACCACAACGATTTTCGCGGGTCTGTCGAGTCGCGATTTTTTTTTGTTTTGATTGTTGAAAAGGATGTTGATTCGACGCAGAACTCGATTGTGCGCGCACCGTGGCTGTTACACTCAACTTCAGCGCTTCAGTGGATAGGCACGCAAAGGACACTGTGCCTGCATAGACCTGCTTTTGATTCTGCGAAAGTTTTCAGGGAAATGTGAGAAGAAAAAAAGACATCTTCGCTACTTCTTCCGTGAGTAATATAAGTCCAACACACATACTTAGAAAGATATATTATTTAAGTAGTATTTAATAAATTTAGGTCATATTTGTCTTTAATAGAAAGAATAGTATTATATTTATCTAATAGGAACAACTAGGTCTAATTCCATTAATATTAATAAATAATATGTTTCTAGGTAAACGTGCCGGATTTGTATTTCGGCCGGGAGGGAGTAATTGGGTTTTCGAACCGAACAAGATCAGTATAGTAGGACTCCTTGGCATTTGGGTTAACATTGACTTGGATTCTACAGTAATACTCCAATTTGTAGTTTGTACTACTTATTCTGTTCTTGAATATATATCATTCTAGATTCCAAATTTTGTTTCTAAACATATATCATTCTATAAGTTCGAAGTGACATTTTACTATTTTTTTTTCTTTATATACCTCTTTTCCTTTTTACTATTTTCAATGTTATTTACTACCAAAGACGAGCAATTCACATCATCTAAAGAACAACAATGATCTAATGAAGAGGGACAATGCAATCTTTTGTATATGCGCCTTGGTGTAAGTGTAATATCTAAAATGACATCTATTCAGGAACGGAGGTAGTAATGCTTAATTTGTGGTTGCACTTTCCAAAACGACATGTTAATCAGGCACACAAAAATTAGCGATGCCTATATTGTGAATTATACATAATCTTTTGGAAAATATTTTCGACTTAATCGGTACTACTAAATAAAACTAGCTAGCTTTGGATTTAAAGCAAATACAAATACATTGGAGATAGATTTTGTGCACTAAGGAATATGAACAGTGGACAAGTATTGCTTCCACAGGGCAAATTCCACATGGAGGATGACCACATGAGGCAAGCGTGTTCTTCTTTTACTTGCTTCAACCAGCCAAGTCACATTTCCATTTATAAATGGGCTTCCTCTCTCGTCCGGGGGAAGATGGTTCTTAACTTCTTATTATCAGCTGTTATAATCGGCGTTGACAACACAAAGTCCAGGAAACTTTGAAAAGCCTTACGTAATTGGTAGCTAGTAGAATGTCCATTTTTCCTCTTCACTAACCAACGAGCAAAGTTTATCCTGTAAGAAAAAAAAACGAAAATAATAAGATCATTTAGCATAATTTGATTCAACCGAATAAGCATTTTTATATGTGCAAAAGCACAAACTTACCTTGAGACATGTTAGCAACGCCTTGCATATCAATTTTTCTCTCCTCTCTTTCTTCTTAACCTTTATACTTCCCTCAATTGTCAGAAAAGTTTCTGTTCTTTTCTTTAATGTGTGTACTATTTCTTTCTGTGCTTCGTTCTTTTCTCTATGCACTTGATGTACAGGAGGAGGCTCCTTTGATAGCCAAGGAGAGGTTCCTCTGTAACTAAGGAGAGTTATAGAGGAACGTCACTTTCCAGAGAAATTCCTCCAATAAATGCACAATTTCAAGCACTAAATACGTCAGTTTCCATGCAATAAATAAGTCAGTTTCCAAATGCTTAATCAATGAAACTGACACTTTAATTCAGCATTTAAAACTTAATGAAACTGACTGTGACTCAGCACTTTAATATATGCATGAAAACTGATTGCATTACTATGCACCCTCCTACAGCATAACACTAATTAATACACAACTAAATATTTGGAAGGGTGAGGAGAGGGATTTTAAACCCTATGATTCTTAATCTTTTAGTCTAGCAATCATCACACTTAGATCTTTTATTATAAGAACCATTATGTAATTTACATGGGCCATATTATGTTAAAATAATTTAACAATCTCCCACTTGGCCCTTGTAAAAACTTTGCGATTCGATAAACTTTTAGATGTACACCTTTCATCGAATCTATCAAGTCATCACTAAATTGAATTGTGGCGACAGAATCATGATGGTCACAAGTCATACAGTGACAAGATCCCTTCTATGTATCACAATCGACATAATCCAAACTGACTTTAATGGGAAACTTTCATTGTTATCCATTACTACCATAATTGTATATGCGATAATATAGACAACCAGCAAAACAATACTTTTATTGAATTCATAAGTTCATAAAAAGCACGAGCAACTCAAAGTCATGTATATATATATATTGATCATGCTAACAGGGATTTATCTGTAATGCCCATCCTCTCAATATGGCCACTACAAATCTTGGCAGCAGTCTCTTAGTTAGCGGATCTGCTATCATTAGATCTGTACCAATATGCTCGATTGATACCTTTCGCTTTTGCACTTCTTTTACCGTTAAGTACTTCAAATCTATATGTTTTGCTCATTTCGAGTACTTGTCATTTTTGGAGAAGAAGACTGCAGCGGAATTGTCATAATAAATCCTTAAGGGCTTTTCAACATTATCAACAATATGAAGGCTAGACAAAAAAATCCGCAGCCACAATGATTGAATAGTAGTCTCAAAGCATGACACAAATTCAGCCTCTATAGTGGAAGTAGCAATGACAGATTGCTTTCACTCTTTCATGAAATTGCTCCTCCGGCCAAAAGGAACAAATAGCCGAATTTAGACTTCCTTAGTCTACACATCCGGCATAATCTGAATTTGAGTAGCCAATTACTTCAAGATGGCTCAATCTTTTATATGTGAGCATATGATCCTTGGTCCCTTGCAAATACCGAAGAACCTTCTTCGCAGCTTTCCGATAATCCATTCCAGGATTACTTTGATACGGACCAAGCATTCTAACAGCAAAGCTGATATCTGATCGAGTGCATGTCGAAACATACATTAAGCTCCCAACAACTGATGCATATGGAATAGATTCTATTTCCTTTTGTTCTAAATCATTTTTTGGGCATTGTAATTCACTAAATTTGTCCCCTTTCTGAATTGGAACAATTCCCGCGGAGCAATTTTCCATTCTAAATCTCTACAATATTTTGTTAATGTAACCTTTCTGAGATAGTCCCAACAATCTATGATTTCTGTCACGGGATATTTCTATTCTAATCACATAGGATTCCTCACCCATATCCTTCATTTCAAAATTATTGGAGAGACATTTCTTTACATCATGCAACAAAAATTTATCATTAGTAGCAAGCAAAATGTCATCAACATATAAGACTAAAATAATAAACTTGCTTCCACTGACCTTCATGTAGATACACCGATGAACAGTATTCTCTACAAAATCATACTTCAAAATGGTATCATTGAACTTTATATACCATTATCGGGAAGCTTGTTTCAGCCTATATATTGACTTCTTTAATTTACACACCAAATTTTCTTTTCCTAGAACCAAGAATCCTTCAGGTTGGTTTATATGCACTTCTTCATCCAAGTCGCCATTTAGAAAAGCGGTCTTCACATCCATCTAGTGAAGCTCTAAATCATAATGTGCCACCAGAGCCAAAATAATTCTCAAAGAGTCCTTCTTTGAAACTGGAGAGAAGGTCTCCTTGTAGTCAATACCATCTTTTTGAGTGTAACCTTTGGCGACAAGTCTAGCCTTATATCTTTCAATGCTGCCTTTTGAGCCACGTTTGGTCTTAAAGATCCATTTACACCCGACTTGTTTTGAACTTTGCGGCAACTCGACTAGTTCTCAAACTTTATTGTCATTCATTGATTTCAACTCTTCTTTCATGGCATCAAACCACTTTTCAGAAGTATCACATTGCATGGCTTGCTTAAATGAGACTATGTCATTTTCGATACTCAAGTCACATTTATGTCCAAGTGAATAAACCACATAATCATCTGAAATAGCTGGTCTTTTATTCCGTACATACCTTCGCAATATCCTTTTGTCGGCGTTTCGGGCACCGGCGAGTGAATTTGTAAGTCTAAGGGGCCGCGCGTTCCCTCTCCTTGAATGGTTAGACTCGGGAGTCCAAGATGTATACTGGTTCGGGCCGAATGTCCCTACTCCAGTTCGTGTGGTGGTGATGTATTGCTTTAGGTGCAGATGGCTGCACGATTTTTACAAGCGGGGGCTTGAGAGCTCAAGAACGTGTGAGTTAGAACTGCCTATTCGTAAAGATCCAGAGAAGGACGCCCTTTTCTTTTTCTCCCCCATGTATGTGTCTGTGCGCCTAAACCTCTTCGCCCCCCCTCCTCAAAGGGCCCTGCCTCCCTTTATATAGCTGTAGGGGGCAGGTTACATGGAAAATTAGGAGAAGAGATGAGATGATCTATGCTGTGTTGGGAGCTCCGGTCCTTCGTCTTGGCGATTCAGCGTCTGCCTCACCCCATGCTGGGTTGGTGAACTTGCTGAGCAGAGCAGTTTGCCGTTTCTTTGGGAAATAGCGCACCTGCTCTCTGCAAGTCTGTCAGGCGTTGGCGTTTGCCTCAGGAGGGAACGCGTCTTCGCACTGCGCGTGTCTGGTCGATGAGACCGGGGCTTGACTTTGACGACCTCCTTGCTACCTCGGGAAGGAGCCACCTGCCCCCGCACAGTCACTTTGAGCCGTTGTGTCCGCGGGGCACGTGGCTAATGGCTGGCGGAGGCCCGACACGTGACCCGCGGTGGAAATCGCTTCAGCTTGATCGGAGCTCGTGGGGAGCCCGACCCGTGGCGGGGGTCGGCCGCCCCGTCGAGTCGGAGACGAGCTAGGGGAAGCTCGTTAGGTTGGGGACGAGCGTGAGGCAGCTCATCAGGTCGGGGACGAGCGTGTGGGGGCTAGCTTGAGGCAGCCCATTAGGTCGGGGACGAGCGTCCCTCGTGGCCCCACGGGGCCTTTGGTCGGAGTCGGTCTTGGGGCGGCCCGTTCGTTACTCCAGGCCGTTGGGGTACCCATGGTACGAGTATTCGTCACCTTTCATGTGGAATTTCCTTTTCAGTTGTGACTTGCACATTACTAGCTAGTTCAATAGTTGTATTTTCTGTAGTGTTGTGTATCGGTGATACAACAATGCTAGGAGTAGGGTTGGACTGAATTTCTTTGATATCCATATTTTGTGGATCACCACTCCTCTGATTTCACCATTCTCAATGAACCGAGCATTTTGAGACTCAACTATTCTTATACTATGGTTAGGACAGTAAAATATGTACCCTTTTGATTTTTCAGGATAGTCGATGAAGTAACCACTAATGGTCTTTTCATTGAGCTTCTTTTCATGTGGATTGAATATTCTTACTTCTGCTGGACAGCCCCAAACATGCAGGTGCCTCTAACTAGGTTTCCTTCCTGTCCACAGTTCATAAGGAGTCTTAGGAACTGACTTACTAGGAACTCTATTCAACGAGTACACAACAATCCTTAATGTGTGCATCCACAAGGATAAGGGCACATCACTATAACTTAACATGCTCCTAACCATTTCCATGAGAGTACGATTCCGCCTTTCAGCCACCCCATTTTGTTGAGGTGTTTCGAGCATTGTATACTGTGCACAAATACCTCGGCTTTCAAAAAACTTTGCAAATGGATCTCAACATTGTCCACTTTCATCAAATTTTCTAAAATATTTACCACCTCTATCCGACCTCACCACCATGACTTTCCTATCGAGTTGCCTTTCCACCTGATTAACGAACACCTCTAAGATGCTCGCAGTTTGAGACTTTTCATGCAGCAAGTATAGGTAACAATGTCAGTTTCCAGAGAAATTTCTCCAATAAATGCATCAGTTTCAAGCACTAAATACGTCAGTTTCTATGCTGTAAATAAGTCCGTTTCTAAACAATTAATCAATGAAACTGACACTTTAATTTAGCACTTAAAACTTAATGAAACTGACTGTAACTCAGCACTTTAATATATGCATGGAAACTGATTGCATTGCCATGCACCCTCCTGTAGCATAACACTAATTAGTACTCAACTAAATATTTGGAAGGGAGAGGAGAGGGATTTTAAATCACATGATTCTTAATCTTTTAGTCTAGCAATCACCACACTTAGATCTTTTATTATAAGAACTATTATGTAATAACATGGGCTATATTATGTTAAAATAAGTTAACATATCCATCGTGACTTCGAAAGAAACAATTCGTTCTGTGAAGTTTCTCTGAAATTTCCTGATGACCAGCCATTGGAGCAAGCGGATTTTTGACCCACCAGTTTTAGGGCATGGCTAGGACGAAATTTGTAGCATATGTGGTTCATGTTACCTAATTAATTATGTTTTTTTGCGAGATTCTAATTAATTATGTTCCATTTTACTAGATCATGTTTATCGGCTCAATTATCCTGTTAGATAAGGCCTTTTGTCTTGTAGCAATTGGATTTCACGTGGAATCCTGGTTCGATCTCAATTTAATTATCTCGAATCTACATCAGAGTAGCCTTTTTTTAGATCTTATGCTCTACTTTCGGACAGAACGCTGCCAATGTTACAAACTCTAAAATAGTTTTCTGAGCTTATCTTCTGTATTTGTAACAAATGAAACATGAATCAGCCACCAAAGTACCAAACACCAAAGGCGGAAATGCGAGATGGAAAAGGACAGAGGAAGCGAACGACGACGAACTAGTTTGGTTGTCAGGTAGCCAATCGGATGGGGAGATCGATTCTCTCGTGTCTCTGACTGATTTCCCTCTCTCTGTTCCGAAGTTGCATGGACCGGCAAACAACCCTCTGACTCGCATCTTCTGCATCCTTTCGAATCATTCGCGATTAGTATTTGAGAGCAAGCCATACCTTTCGCGGATCAGCGAACCATACAGGGAATCAATAGCGTGTGTTCTTTTTGGTTTTTGGTAATGACAAATAGGGTTAGCTTACTGGTGTGCTGACATCTGCAGGTTCAGCTACAGATAGCACTAGGTTCCTTTCGGTCCTTTTCACTCTCTTGCCAAGACTTCCCAGGAGGCCAGGACTAATCCAAGTCATTCATGTTCTTGAGTTTCTTAAAAGAGCTCCCACACTATTTATATGAAGCCAATAATCACATGGTTATGGAGCAAATGTGAAGATATTATTCAAAAGAGAACTTAATGAATTATCTTGACCACACGAACATATGCAAGCAACAAACCGTAATGCAAGACACACCGAGAAGGATTTTTTCTTGAGCTGAAATAATACTAATGTCTCTCGAGCTACTTGTTGCATGGAATTACTTCGGAGTTATTTCACAAGATTATGTGGCACAACAATTTTCCATTAAGCAAAAGGAAAGGTTTGAGAACCAATTACCTAGACGACTCCTCAATCCTCATCATCGCCTATTTCGTCTTCATCCTGCAATTTTGTTATGCCAAACTATAAGTAAACATATAAGTTAGTAGCAAATGCTAACTAAAGAAATAAAGAATGCCATACCACAATCACCGTATTCGCAATAAGGGTTTGTACAACCTCAAGATCATTGATTATAGATGCAACCTTGCTCACAGCTAGCTCACATAGTCACATGCACTGTCATGTCAACTGATGACATGTATTTTCTTTTCAGGAAACCTTGTATAGTAAAATCCATCACCGAACTAATTCATGTGGTCGTGTCAGCTGGGCCTTGGTAGATTAGTCAAAATTAAATAGAAAATTATTTTATTCTTTCTTTTTTAAGACTTTTTTCTCATGTGCTACTATATTTGCTTAGTTCCATGCGTCGTTTTTTAGTACAGGAATTTTTTTTAGGAATTTTTTTCTCATGTTCTACTATATTTGCTTAGTTCCATGGATCATAGGCCATGCTTTTCATTTTAGAGTACAGGAATATTTTTCTTTTTAGAGTACATAGGCCATGCTTTTCTGATCAGGATGTCATACGCATGGTTAGAGTCTCTAGGTGGATGACAAAAACCGGCTGTTGCTTATGAAAGCGAAGGTAAGAAACAACTCATGATAGTTAACACAGTACTACGTACAAAGTACACATTAAGTGTATCTCTCTCTCTCTGTGTGTGCATGTGCGAAGCTAAACTGTGCAAACCACACCATATTTCTCTAGCTCTCATGTTCCAGGAAAAGAAAAGAGAACGAAACAGAAAAATAATGAAAGTTAAGAAAATACATTTGCTATATGTATCGATCCCATCAATGAACGAAAGCACAGGTTTGATACGGCCATTGCGTTACTAAGGTACAAAGTACAAACTTATGACCAAGGAGGAGGTGAGAGAAGAAGGCCAAAGAAAGGTTGTGAAAACCCTGGCACCTAAAGAGAATTGTTTACATACATATGGTGGATGACAGCTAGGAAGAAATCAAGCCTTGGCATTCGACACACGAGGAGAAAAGGGAATTCTAATGGGTTTGCATGCGGCGCATAAGGATTGGGCGCATACGGGGCCAAGCCACATGGGGCGATGCTGCATAGGCTGTGCACTTTGTGGCGCGAGCATATGGAAATGAGAAGGAAATGGAGAATGTCGTAGCTGGCTAAGGGTCTGTTTGA
This sequence comes from Otatea glauca, assembly GCA_036346275.1. Classification (NCBI taxonomy): domain Eukaryota; kingdom Viridiplantae; phylum Streptophyta; class Magnoliopsida; order Poales; family Poaceae; genus Otatea; species Otatea glauca. The sequence goes on from CM070721.1 coordinate 62,455,718, forward strand.
AGGAGCTGTGCTTCAGCTTTGTTTCAGCTTTGGGCTAAAAGCTCTCCCAAACAGCATGGCTGCAAAGCAGCTGAAAAGCTAAGCTACAGCAGAAGCACCTCTAAAAGCTACAGTTGCTGAGGAGGAGCTTTTCAGCTGTGCCTTTACTTGAACTCCTCCTAACTCGCTCACTCCGTCTTCCCAACCTTTGCCACCCCGCCTCGCCGCCTCCACGTCACCTCCTCACTCGGATGCCGCTATACTTCACTATGTTGCTACCTTCCATTTCGATTAGCCCTCAAAAGCTATAGTCAGAATGAGCGGTTGCCAAACAAAGATAACAAAAAGCCACGATCGCCCACTACAACACTTCTGACCAAAGAAATCAAAAGCGACTTTTAGCCCAGCCACAGCTCCCCCAAACAGACCCTAAGAAACAAAGCCTAAAACCAAAGCAAAGAGGTTAGTGCGCGACAAGAAAAAGGAGAAAGCCAGCCCACGTGGAAGCAGAAAGGAAAGAAAATTGGGTTGGATTTTTTAAGGACCGACGACTAGAGGTGGTGAATATGAGCCAATTAAAATTTTCCTCTTAAAAATCTCTTCAAATACATTAATGCTAGGGAGTAAACACTAGATTTAAGAACATTAAAAACATGATGAATAAAGCAAGAATTTCAGTAACTCGGATGAGAAGAAATATCAAACTCGACCGTTGAGAAATATTAATAACTCTAGATCTACTCATCTGAAATTGATGAAACTTGAAACATAGAAAGATAAGGTCCTTAGGTTATGATTCAAAAGAAATTTCAAAACAAAGTCCAAATGAGAGATCTATCTAGCTCAACATCCACGCTGCACAAAAACATAAATTTTAGAAACATGATCGGAAAGAAATCGCAGTTGCTATGCATTCCAAACGTATACATGATTGGTGTAACAGCCTCAAAATTTTAAAATAAAGAAAAATGAAATAAAAATCTTTTGCGTATTATTTTCGAAATTTCTGAAATTTCTGGATATTCTTTTGGCTTTTCTTTAATGCAAGAAAGTGAAACAAAGAATATGGTAAATAGAAAATGGTAAAAAGTAAAAATGTTAATTCAACAAAATTTACCAAAGTCTCCAAAAATATCTGAGGGCTCTCCTCAGCTTGCTTAAGTCGGTGGGTAAGCTGAATTGGTAAAAATAATCATTAATCAAAGATAATCATGAGTAAATATCTCAGGGTAAAATGGTAAAACAATTTGGTAAACATATCTGTAAGTCATCCTGACCCAAAAATTTTTATCTTGCCGACATAAAAACAGTATCAACCTCCAGTAAAAATATCAAGAATTCACTAATTCATTTTATAATTTTAAAAATTCAAAAACAGTGAATAAATAAACTGGAAAATAGTAATGTCAGAATTTTTAAACATTAAATAATAATAATTAAATTCTTTAATTTTTACAGAAGGTGTATAATACCATTTCAGACTATAATAAAAAGTTTTGTAAAATAATCACTTCATTTAGACCATAAATTAAAAGAAAAACCGATTGGGCAATACAGCAACAGTTGCATTGTCAGATTTTTATTAAAATCTACATGCATCATAAAATATCTAAATTTTTACAGGAAGCTGGTAATATCTTAGCCGACCTATGGTAAAACTTTTATAAAATTTAGTGTCGTTTTGACCGTCGAAAACTCCGTTGAAATCCCGTCCTGTCCCGAGCCTTCGCCAGAGTTCTTTTTCCCCTCTCGCTGACATGTGGGCCCGGGCTGTCAGTGAGACACCTCAGCCGACAGCCGCTGCCACCTCGCCCCCACGCATCAGCGACCCAACCGCGTTCTTCTCCCCTCTCCCCGCTCTCTCTCGTGCGCAGAGACGCCGCCTCTCGGTTCTTCGCGCACCGCCCGCGTCGCACCGCCTTAGAGCCCATATAAAAGCCTCTCCTCGCGTCGCAGCCGACCCAGCTCGCCTCCTGTGCAGCCATTTCGCCGTTGCTTTGGTCATCCTCTCCAATTCCGGCGAAAACCCGAAAGAGGGCAAAACTCCAATTCTTTTGCCTCAAACAATTCTTTCGCCTCAAACCATTTCGCCCCGAACCACTTCACCCGAAGCTTCCTTGAGCCTCCAGGAACCCGTCCCAAGCCTCGGCCGAAACTCTTTCTTCCCCGGCGAGCTCCTCCGCCGTGTTTTTCCTCCGCCGTCGCCGCGCACGGTGAGAGCCTTCCTCCTTCATTCATTCTTCAAAGCAATTGATGAAATCAGTTCCTTGAGTCGTGCAGGTGCCCATCTGGGTGAAAGCGAAGCTCGGATAGCTCTAGTTTTGCGTCGCCGCCGCCGCCCTCGCACGGTGGCGTGCCACTGCAGAGCCCCTCAGGCCACCGCGCCGCCACCAACGGTGCGCGGGATGTCTCGAACCTCGGTGGAACCCATTCCACTCCGGAGGGCCTGCTTCGCCGTCGGCGAAGCCGCCGAAACCGCCGCAGCACCTCGTCGGTGGAAACCGCCCTTCCGGCCACCTCAGCCCGCCGCGCGACCATCCCTGAGTTCGCGCGAGTGCGCTGAAGCTTGGAGCGGAATCCATTCCGCCGCTCCGGCTCGGTTCGCCGGCGAGCTTGGCTTGCCGCAGCTCGCTCTGGTCACCGCCAAGCGGCCCGGCCGTCACCGCCGCACGCGCTAAGCTCAGTCTTCGCGCCACGCTATCTGGGCCGGCCGGTCGGTCGCGTCTTGGCGCCTTGCGTCGTCGTTGACATCGCGGACCCGCATTGTCGACCTCAGCGTCAGCGAGAATTGCCAGGGGCCATCGTCGTCGCCACGCTACGCCAAGCCACCACGACGTGTGGACCACGGTTGTCGATGCCAGTAGCGCGGTTCCGCCCAAAATGGAAAGCGCGTTTTCCCCGTGAAAGCGTATTTTCCATTTTCGGCAATTTTCTGATTTTTCAGTATTTATTCAAAACCTAGATATTCATTTAGCCATAACTTTTGAATCATTTAACCAAATTTGATGAAATAAATTTATAAATTCATATAAAATCCAGTAGATTCATAATATGCAAAAATATTTCAGAATTGAATTTTATTTGAAATTCAAATTGAAATTTAAAAGAAAGGTTAGAAATATGTCATACATGAAAATTTTGCAAATGACATCCAAATTTAGTAAAATAAATTTTGTTAGAATCCTTGTAACCTCAGAAACCAGAATTTGTAAAAATATTTAGGGTGTGATATAAGAAAATTTTAATTTATAAAATGGGTGGTAAATAATGCAATAATGATTTAAATAAACTCAATCTTTAAATAACAAATGAGCTCAAATAACTCATGTAACCATTCCTGAAATTGTGAAATTATTTTATTTAAAAATTTCTATCTGATTTCTTTTGGCCTTATTGAAATTTGGTATTTATTATATGTCGCCATACGACGTGTAGAATCCGACGACCCCGGTGTATTCGACGACCAGGAGTTCGAGGTCGAGGATACTCAACAAGGCAAGCAAAACCCCTTGATCATATTGATCCCAGTTTTATAAATGTTTTCATTAAATGTTTTATTGCATACTTTATTCTATTAAAGTCTGCTATATTTCAGGTAGTGGTAGTTGTACCAGTAGACTTATAGAACTTCCTTGATAAGTAGAAAATTGTGAACCTTGAAAACCCTAGAATAGCTTAGACATTATTAATGTCAGTCTGGGTTACTCACATTTAGTGAAATGCTTAGCCAAAGCTAAATGAAGATAAAACTGTGACATGATTAAAGACTTTGGACATGACATTTAAATGGGTGTGACAATTTTTGTGGTTGGTATTTGGTTGGAAAATGAAAATAAAACTATGGTTTAGATACGGGCAATTATTGGCAATAGCCGGTTGTGCATGTCTTGCACGTAGTGTAGGGTGGAGATTATTGCCCGTGTCGGATTAAGGACCGAACTATGGGTTATTTTCAGGCCAAGAATATTCATACAACCACAAGTGCTGGTATGGGACAACTCTAACTTATTAAGTTATTTAAAACTAGCTTTGCACTTGGAAGGCCGGAGTAGTACGAGCTATTTCTTAATGAATTGCTCGACGGGACGTCCACACTGAGGTGATCATGGATTAAACGTCTACCAATATAACGGTGTACGCCATACTGTGGGTAGTTCCATCATTTCTATGCTCTGAGTTCTTACACCACAGAATGGGTTTATTGTCACCGTCTTTGGTGCAAAGTTAGGTTTGAATAATGTAACGCTTATAACATGACTCTCTGCGGCACACCAAAGGAAGTGTGCAAATATCGATTGCTCAAAGAGTCACTCATGTCTTGTGGGAAAGTCAGATACCTCTGCAGTGTAAAACTAATCGATTAGCGCGTCATGATCATGGACACTTGGTAAAGTCGTCACATAGTTAGCAGTTTTGCTTATTTTCATAAAAAGTGGTTTCTACCACGTGTTGGTAACTTCCGCTGTGTGCGGGAGGAAATGGTTTTGAGTATGATCAGTATACCCAAACATTCGTGATTTATTGATGCTTACATTCTATCACTTTCAATATTAAATTGCTTTTATTTAAATTCCATTTTGCAATCTATTATTCTCATTTACATTTCAAACCACTTTATGCAAATTAACCTTAATAGCCTTTCATTGGAATGGCTGCATGTATTTTAGGATTTGCATAAGTCTTGCGAGTACGTAAGTACTCAACTTGCCAATGTTGATGTTTTTAGGTGAAGAAACAGATTTCCGACGATTCTTACGTTGATGCGGGATACGGGAATTTAACGATGAATTTATCTAAGGATTTTCTCTTGTCGATTGCTTCGTGGAACAATGGGTTAAAAGGCATACTACAAGAAGTTGTCTTCACTGCAGTTTTACTTTTGGTATTGTAAAAATAACATGTAATCTTACTTCCGCTGTTTAATAAAGTTTGTGTATGACTGTGATATCAATTTGTATCTGTGCGTACTAGCTACTGATCATGGGACTAGTATCGTATGCACATGGTATCCATTTTTGGTATTCATTTATCAAAAATGGGGGCCTTACAATTGGCCTCAAGCATAAGAGAAGAGAATGGGAACAAGTTCCTCAGCCCAGGTGCGCAATAAGAAACACTTTGGCCGCAATTGGGATCTACCATATAGACATCTCCCTGAGTTTCCCTCTGTTCAGGGTGAGAGTGAGGATGAAGAGGGTAATGCTCCTCTAATTATACAAAGGAAGAGGAAGACTCCTGACCTGGATGTTGGGACATCATCGATTCCCTTGATATCCTGAAAAATAGACTAATGACTTTGTTGCATGTGTGTGTGTATGTATGTATGTATGTATGTATGTATGTATGTATGTATGTATGTATGTATGTATGTATGTATGTATGTATGTATGTATGTATGTATGTATGTATGTATGTATGTATGTATGTATGTATGTATGTATGTATGTATGTATGTATGTATTTTCTGAGTATTTCTTTTTGGAATCTAAGAAAGTTGCTTTTTTTCTTTCTTTCTTTTATCTCGAGGCCAATGCTCCTGATTCCTCTGTAGACCAGGAAGTGGCTACCCAGGTTGGTGCTGATGCCAAACTGCTGGTCGCACTGGAAACAACCAGTGTGGAATAGGCCTTAGTGCCAACTGAGGTTGTTGCTTCAGATGTGCTGACTAGTAGGCAAGTAAATTTATCCACCATTGAGGGTGCTTCAGAACTGCTCGACCTATTAGGTCGGCAAGCAAGAACTTTGGCTAAAGCCGAAGTAGAAAAACAAAAAGATATGTATAAGAAGTGACTTCCTTCTTTTTTATTTTAGAAGATTGTTATTCTAATAAATCTGCTCGAGAACAGATTAGAAGAACAAACAATGGAGCTAGAAAAACAACTCTTAGTAGCTCAAAACACCGCCAAGGATTATGAATTTGACCTTGTTAAAGTTGCTGACAAGGTTAAATACCATGAAGAGAAGAGCTCTAGGCTTCACGAAGCCTTTAAAAGAAATGAAGAGAAGAGCTCTAGGCTTCACGAAGCCTTTAAAAGAAATGAAGAGAAGACTCATCGGCTGACCGAAGAGTACAAAGACATTCTCCAGTCAAAAGAGTCGGAAATAATAGGTAATAACTCTATCTCGACCAGCCTATCTTGTCTTTTCAAGAAGAAGATGATAATAAAGGCCAAGCAGACCTAGTTTTCCGAAAGAGAAACAAAGAAAATGAAATCCGAGGAGCTGAGGTCAGCTATGAAAGAAGAGATGGAAAATATAAAAAAGAAATCCACACTCTTCATTAAAGACATGGCCACAGTTCAAAGAAGTAGAAAATCCACTCTGAGCTTTATACTTGAACAACTTCAAAAAAATCTCAGTGAAACTAAAAGGTAAAGAAGTAAAACTTACAACTTCTGATCCGTCTGTTGATGAGCTGGTCAAGGGGGTGAATGACCAGTTGGAGATTATCCAAAGTCACATCCCCGCAATGGTGCAACTATCAAGACAACGCTCCGGATCTCAATTGCCGTTCAGGTGGGTGCTCTCTTTGTCAAGTTGAGGCATTTCTACAAGGATATGGTTGAGTTGGAGAAACTTGCGCTTGACCTAAAGTTGACTACTCAAGAGGAGATTAATAGGAAATGTGCAGAATTTCAATCTGTTGTTGACATTTATATGAAAAATGTAAAGATCACATTCAAGTAGTATGTATGTCAACTTTTGAATGAATGATTGCAATATCTCCTTTTGTGTTATAATTTGTCTCTTATCTTAATTATATATTTTTTTGAGTCTATCACTAGCTCCCCAACTTTTGTGTACTAATCAGCAACGTGGTCGGAATACAAACAGTTATAAAGCTGATGACCTACTTTGTTATACATTGTACTTAGTATTAACCAGCAGCAGACTGGAGATAAGGTCAGTCTAATGAGTTCCAACGCAATAAGTACTGGCTTACATGAAAAGTCTCTATTCGAAGTAATCTCACAATCCAACCAGTAACTTTATACGTTGTTTTAGAGAGGTTGGTAAAAAAATATGATCTTGTGATTTCTCAAATTTTAAGCAAGACAAAATAGATCGCATATAGCACTAGAAAGACAAAAATGTAAATGAAATATAAAATTGAACTTATTTACACATAAAACATGCGAAGATGTTGTATGATCCATGCGTTTGATAGAATTCTTCCATCTTCCATAGCGAGATGAACAGAACCTTGTCGGGTAATTGATACCACAATAAAAGGACCTTCCCATTTGGAAGATAATTTATTTAAATTAGATTGATTCTGGATACACCTTAGAACTAAGTCTCCTACACCGAGAGTTCATGGTTGAACTCTCTTGTTGTAGTATCGTTTTAAGCCTTGTAAATAGGTTGTCGACATGATAAGTGCTTTGTCTTGCTTTTCTTCTAGAAGATTGATATCATTTTCGCGTTGGATGTCTTGATTGACCTGTTCATAGCGAGTAGTTCATGTAGAAACTAAATGGATTTCACTAGGTAACACGATTTCTGCTCCGTAAACCAGTTAAAAAGGTGTTTCACCTGTGGCTCTACTGGCCGTTGTGCGTATGGCCAAAAGCACTGAGTAGAGGTTATCCACCCAATCCACCGAGCGTTTTGTAAGACGATCAAACACTCATTTCTTTATACCTTATATAATTTGGCTATTAGTAAGTTCAATTGCTCTTTTGCTCTGAGGATGAGCAACAGAAGCATAACAAATCTTTGTGCCTATATCTTCATAATAATTTTGAAACAGACCACTAACAAACTATGATTCATTACTAGTAATTAATCTACTAGGAACACTAAATCTAGTGATTATATTTTTCACAAAGAATTTCTTTGCTGCTTAAGCCATAATAGAAACTACAGGCTCAACCCCAAGATCCTAGCCTTTTCTATTTGTTGACCATGATTTTTGCGTGTCTTGGTTCAAATCTTCCATAGAGTATCAATTAGTCATTTTGTTCATTGGCAGTATATGATTAATCTATAAAAGTGGACCACTAGGAAGTTGTGGGTAATTAAATTACCTTTACGTAGTGTGTCTGAACATTTGGTTACGTTGGTTGTAGCTAATATGACAATCTGAAGTGAAGTGTTCTGTTGTGAATGTTTATCTTGGGTAGTCGTCTCTTAGTGCGAAGTAGGCCAGGAGAAGATAGATTAAAATTTATATTGTTCACAGAAAATATTGTGGGAAAAGGAATTGTGCCGTAGTGGACTATCCCTTCCGGTAGTAATGTTTTTTTTAATAAAAAGGTCAACCGGTCGTAAAAGATGGGAAGTTGTTTGTTAGTTTTTGGGGGTACAAGTTTAGAACCCCGGATGTTCAAACGAATGGTATTAGTGATTTGGTGAGAGATGGTTGAAAGTTCAAGCTCCATTAATTTGGTTTTAGTGTTAATGACAAATCTAATATTGAGACTAACTCTTTTGATAATCATAATATTGATTAGTCTTAATTGTTAATTAATGATAAATCCTTTTATTAGACTAACTCTTTTGTTGAGCTTAACTCTTATTAGTGTGTTTTGAATGAAATGATGAAATTATCAAAGGTATGCATTCAATAACACATAGCATATATATTGTTGCATTCTTTGATGTTAAATATGTTATGATTTTATTGATAAAACTAAACGTGGGACTAACATGTTTATTGAGGATATTTTTGAATAGTCTCATGAAAAAGAAAATAGAAATCCAAAAGGTATGTATCCAATGCAACTTTTTTATTTCTAGATACATTCCTTATATTCAAAATAAAGGATAAACTCCACCATTGTTTTAACCTTAAGGTGTGCATTTTGTTTCCGACTCCATATATACATGAATACACACATTTAAGGGGAGTTCATGCTTAATCTTGAAGTTTCAATAGTATTGATCTAATTCATCTTTCTATATTAAGCATCATTACTTTGAAACAACCCCTTGAGTATATTTAACTTGTGTAGTTGTAGTATACTCATGGCAATATAGGATAAACTCCAAAGCAATCAAAAATTGAATATGTGCATATTGATTCAAGTTCAATTATTTGTATGCACACATCTAACGGGGTTTATTCTGTAATTATTGGTCTTAAGAGTATTGATCCCTTTCCACCACTTCATATAAATTGGATCATTACTTTTAGATTCCATCGAATTGAGTATATGAAACTTGTGTAGTTAATATATATTCATGACAATTTAAATTGTGTTTGGTTGCCATTCAATCAACAAAGAACTAATTATGTGTCGATGGTTCACTTTGTAGATCTTAGGGCAATTGAAAGTTCTTGAGTATATAAAGCATTAGTTGCAATTAGTATACTCAAGACACAATTAATCTTTCAATCAATTGTCCTTGAGTTGTGGTCAATCATCAAAGGATCTTGGGAGTATCCATTATGTGTTAATGGAGTGCATTGATAATTGAGAAAACCATGTGTTTTGGACTAACACTTTCAATGAGTTTGAAATAGGTTAAGTTTGAGATGGATAAATGGGACAAGTACGTCATCATGTGTTGATGAGCGTCAAGAGAGGATTCCGAAGCTAAGACAAGGGGAGTTCATCATATGTTGATGAACAAGATGAAGATCCCGATTTGAAGAGAAGATGATCGGTCATCATGAAAGCTACAAGTGGTTGCGAAAGGCAAATATATAACTATCTAGGGCTAAGGATGTGTTCCTAGTCTTTTACCGATCTCGGTGTTTGGATAGGAGACCGGGTTGCTAGTATAGGTTGTCGTACTATTAAGAGGGGTCGAGTCTTATAGCTTGATCATCATGTGTTGATGAACTCAATCCGGTTCACTCTAACTCACTCTCTTGGTTGGGTCTTGCATGAGTTAAGTATTTGCATGTGTTGCAAATAAGAGAGCTCATGCTTGCTTCTTATTGAATCTTATTTGATTTGGTTTTTGCATAGAGCTATGGATTTGCATGTGTTGCAAAAGGGAGATAGCTCATGCAAGTTGGTTTAAGTTGTTATTTGCATGGAGCTAGATATTTGCATGTGTTGCAAATAGAGAGCTTATACATCGGAGTCTTAGCTTGTGACTTGATCATGTGTTGATCATCACAAGATTAAGATAGGTTTATGCTTTGTGTTTGCAAAATGAGTTTTTGCAAAATATGGCTTAATTGAATCTTATCTTGGAGCATGTGAATAGAGTTTGCAAATGTGTTTTGCAAATTGGTTTGATCATGTGTTGATCATTAAATGGCTCAAAGATATGATTTTGATTGCTCTTGTTTGCAAGATTTATATTTGTAAATGTGTTTTGCAAAATATTGGTGTTCATGCATTTGATTTTGGACCATGTGATTAGAATTTGCAAATGTGTTTTGCAAAATTATTTTGATCATGAGTTGATCATCACATGGCTCAAGATTTGATCATATTGACTCTTGCTAGCTTGTAGTCACGCTCTTGATCAAGTCTTTTGTGAGTGATTTCGAGAAAATCAGATTTTAGACTTGAGTGACTACATTGAAGTTTTTTTATTTATGATATTTAAAAATATATATAGTTTCTTAAATCTTGAAAAATGTTGGAAATTATAGCACTCTTGATAAGCTTCGTATAGAGTTCAAGATCACTTAAATCGGAGTTCGGAGTAAAAAGTTATGACCATTTTAGTGGCTAAAATAGTGTTAGCACCGCCTCTAGATGGGCGGTAGCACCACCCAGAGCGGTGCTTATTTTCCAAAGAAGTGTTTTTGAGTTGAAATGGCCGGTGCAACCGGTCCTAGATGGGCAGTAGCACCGAGGTACTTTAGCAATAGCTAGTTTTGGTGTATTTAATACACGAAACTAACCGTTGAGCCTAGGGCCAGTTCTAGCGGACCTAGATGGGCGGTAGTACCGGGTTTGCTGCGTTTTTACCCGTTTTGCCCCCAACGGCTAGTTTTCTTTGGAAAGGCTTAAAAAAGGAGCCTTGAGAGCTGTCATTTGGTTGTTGTTGGCCTTGTTGAGTATTTGGGTGGTATTGTGCATGTGTTGCACTCCCACATTTAGTTCTTGAGCTAAGAGTGAGCTCTAATTACATGTGTTGCAATTAAGAGAGGATTGAGAGCCTGTTGTGCATTTGTTGCACTTGAGGGTAGCCTTGTGCATGTGTTGCACTCGATGATCACCATTGTACATGTGTTGTACTTTGTGGAGCTCAAGCTAGAAGGCTTGACTCGTTACTCTTGGTGTTTACCGACACCTAGACGGCGTGTGGAGGCGTCGTGCGTGGTGACCTTCTCAAGGAGATTGTGAGAAGGCCCGGCAAAGTTGTGAAGGTCGGAGCTCACCTACCCGAAGGGGGAAAAAGCTACCACTAGTGGAATTGAGGCGGGTGCTCAATTTGTGGAGTCAGTCCAAAGTGGTTTGGGCTTACCTCAACGTGGATTAGGGGAGAGCGGCAAGTCTCCGAACACCACAATAAAAAGTATTGTCTCCTTGTATATACTTGCAATTCCTTATTTATATTGTTGCAATTTACATTCCTAGAATTAAATTTCTTGCTTGTCTTTAGGATTGTAATTTATTGTTAGAGACATAATTAGCTAGTGCACTTAGTGATCCTAGTTGACTTAGGCTTTAATTGTCAAAACCTTAGTTTATCGCTTTCGCATTGATTATTGTTTAGGTTTTGACATAGGGATTAATAGAACGTGTATTTAGTGGGAAGAATTTTTAAAGCCGCCTATTCACCCTCTTCTAGTCGGCATCCTCGATCTTACAATGGTTTAGAGGCATGTTAGAGTGAAGTGTCTCGTGTTATTCGTGTCGTCTTAAGTACGCGAATCGTGGTAGAGAGGTTGAGAGTGAAAAGTAGAGTTGCATGAATGAGTCTAAGAGGGAATTAGAGACAGAGTTAGAGCTTGGAATCACATTCTTTTGAAGAGTACAATTGGTTAAAAAGGGGTCGTACGTTTGAGTACCAAAGGAAAGCTTAGTCTGAGGTACGTCTTATCATTTTCATTAATGGCACAATTTGGTAAGTTAATTTATCACCTAGACCTTTCGGAATCTTTATGAGGAGTGTGCATTGTGTTTCATGTTTCCTTGTTGAGGAAGTTCTTGTGAGATTTTGAACACGAAATATCATTAGAGTCGTTGGTCTTTGAGCCTAGGTATCTTGCCTTTGAGACCTGCCCTATGGAGATACTGGGGGTATCGGAGGAGGTACTGAAGTATAGAATGTTAAAGCATGTCGAGTATGTGATATGGTGTGATTCAATTTCTTTGTTGTTTATGTTATCGTGTAGTTAACATAATAAGAATTCGGAGATGAATTCTGTTAAGGGGAAAATATAATATCTTAGATAAAATAGAAAAAAGAGATTTTTCCTCTGTGGGTCAGTTTTGGGCTGGTTTTGGGCCATGGGAGGAAGTGGTTCCACCCCTTTAACCGTAGCTGCCCCTCCCCCACCCCCTCCGGGCTGAACCCATCATCTCCCCTCCCCATCCAACCGCACCTCCCTCCCTCTCCTTGGCCTAGCCACCATCTCCTCCTTCCTCTCCTAACCATTCCCTCCTCCCTTTGGGCATCCCATACCTATGATAGCGGCTGCCCCTATCTCCGTTGCTGCTACCTATGGAGGTGTCAAGGGTTGTGGAGATCCTAGGGCAAGAGATCAGGTTGTGCGTAGAAGCGAGGAACGCGCGATCCGAGGGGAATCATAGTCATCGCAATGAGTCTTCGGTGCAAGTATAACCCTTAGGCTGACCTTGGTGGGGTCGGTGCTGCAGTAGGGTGGTGTTTTGGGTAGTCTCCCTGTTAGATGTGGTTTGTAGTGATCTCCAAGTTGTTTTAGGGAAAGTTCAGGTTTTGGGCTGATTGCTGGTTCGATCATTGGGTTGAGTTCCGGTATGTGTGGTCAGTTCCAAAGGGTCCATAGGTTGTGAACATTGTAGATCTTTGTCTAAAGTTTCATTAGAGTTCAAGAACATAAAATTTGGTTAAACGGTTTAAAAGTTATGACATGTTGAAGCTAGATGTCTAGAATTTGATTGCTGCTGGAAGCAGTCGTGGTAATATGCAGGTTAGAGTTATTTAGTGTCCGAGTTAAATTATATCCACAACTAAATAAAACTAGATAATTTTCTTTTGATTTCAGAAATATCATGGTTTGCTGCTTTTGGAGTTGTATAAAAATAGTTACGAAATTGTGGTTGTTTATTTGTTGGGTGTGCTTAGGCGTTTGGTTCCAAGTCTTATTATTGTTTTTGACGAATACTCATACCAGGGGTACCCCAACGGCCCAGGGTGACGAGCAGGCTACCTCAAGCATAACTCGAGCCTAGCAGGCCGCTCCAGGCCCACTACCGATCAAAGAACCTGCGGGGCCACACAGGACGCCCATTCCCGACCGATCGGGATGGGCATCCCCGACCAAGCAGGGCTCCCGACCTCCGCAGCAGGTCGGATCCCCCGACTCCGATCAAACCAAGGCAACCTCCGCCGAGGGCCGCGTGTCGAAGCCTCCACCGGCCCACAGCCACGTGCCCCACGGACGGGGTCAATCGAAGTGACTATACGAGAGCAGGTGGCCCCTTCCCAAGATGGTTTAATGACTGCTGAAGTCAAGCTTCCAGTCCCATCGACCAGTCACGTACGACACGAAAGCACGCTCCCTCCCGAGGCAGCACCGACGTTATACACAGCAACGTCAACACTCGTCGAGCTCACGACGAAGGCGGTCGCCATTTCCCAACGGCAGCGACTAACGCTCCGCCCAACAAGACTACCGACCAGCGTGGGCAAGACGAAGGTGACGGTCGACGAACGAAGGACCGAAGCTCTTGGCATAGGTCACCTCGCCTTTCCCCAACTCTCGATGTAACCTGCCCCTTCCTACTGTATAAAAGAAGGCAGGAACCCCTGGAGAAGGGGGGGAGAAAAAGGAGAGAGGGAGGAGGCACACACACAAGCAACGAGCATTCTTGCGCTAAGACTCTTAGCTCGCTCTTGTAAACACTGTGTAACCATCCGTCCTAAAGACAATACAATACCACCACACGAACTGGAGTAGGGACATTCAGCCCAAACCAGTATACATCTTGGGCTTCCGAGTCTAACCATTCAGGGAGTGGGAACGCGCGGCCCCTTAGACTTACAAATTTACTTGCCGGTGCTCGAAACGCTGACAGTTTTGTTGTTGTTTAAATAATTATGCAAATTTATTGTTATTGATGGCTTAGTAGTAGAAATAATTGTTTAGGTTGTATGCCAAAATTATGGTTAATATTATGGTAAAAATGAGGAAAACCTTAACCTTATTATTTTTCTTGTTTCGTTCATTGCTACTAGTTAAATTGTCATTTGATCTAGTTATTTTTTAGTTGGTGTTTAGCGGTTAAGAGGTGAAGTCTTGTTGAAATTTATGTGTACAATGGTTAAGAGTTAGCGAAAAAGTATGATGAAGTGACATTCAGGATACATGTAGTGCTGGGGTGTTACACTTATTACCTTAAAGAAATGCAAACCACGCTCTCCTGATCTTGAAATAAAACAACTGAGAGCAGCCATCCAACCAGTTAAACCCTGAACTTCCTTCACAAAAGAGGGTGGTTTTAAGCAGGGTTCACAAAACCGCGAAAAATCGCTCGAAAATCACCGTTGGGGCTCGAGATCCAAAACCGCTTGGTAAATCGCTCTAATTAAGCAAAAATGAAAAAAAAATTATGTGTTAAAAACCGCTCAAAAACTGTTGAAAAACAATGATTTTCGCTGAAAACCCCTCGAAAACCGTTTTGTAGGAACATTTCAAATGGTCGGCTGGTTTTTCATGAAAAATCGCGGTTTTTCGTTGAAAACTGAATGGGTTTCGATTGTTTTTTTCCCCCAATTTTTTTCGTTTCTTATCCCTTCGGTTTTTGACGATTTTTAGAGCGGTTTTTGCGGTTTCGGTTTTTGCGGGTTTTCACAGTTTCGGTTTTGTGAACACTGGTTTCAAGGCTTCAATAGCCAGAATCTTCTCAGGATTTACTTCGATACCTTTAGAACAAACAAGGAAACCAAGCAACTTTTCAGAAGAAACTCTAAATACACACTTTTTTGGATTCTACTTAATTTCATGTTTATTTAGATTATCAAAAGTTTTAACCAGGTCTGACAAATGGTTAGATCTTTTCTTGCTCTTTACAACGAGATCATCAACATGAGCTTCTAAATTTTGCCCTATTTGACTAATAAAATTCTTCTACATAAGGCGTTGGTACGTGACTCTAGCATTGTTTAGCCCAAGTGGCATCTTCTTGTAGCAGTAGACACTAAATGAGGTTATGAAGTAAGTTTTCTCTTCATCTTCTATTGCCATGCTTATTTGATGATAACCTGAGTATGCATCTAGAAAACTCATCAGCTCGCAACCCGCTGTTGAGTCGACTAATTGGTTAATTCAGGGTAAAGGAAAATCTTCCTTTGGACTAGTGGTATTTAAACTGGTAAAATCAATGCACATACGTCACAAACCATTTGCTTTCTTGACCATGACCGGGTTCACAAGCCAATCAGGATGACCAAATTTGCGAATGAAACCAGCTTCGAAGAGTTTGTTCAACTCTTGTCGGATGCCTTCTCATCGATCAGGAGTGAATCGCCTAAGCTTCTCCTTCACTAGTCGTACGTCAGATCGTATGGCCAACCTGTGCTCTATTAATTTCCTTGGAACTCCAGGCATGTCGGATGGTTTCCACGCAAACACATCTGCGTTAGCCCGGAGGAAAGCAATGAGCACTTCTTGCTATTTATCTTCCAATCCTAATCCTATCCGAACAGTTTTTGACTGGTTGGCAAGATCAATGGGAACTTGCTTGATTTGTTCATTTAGCCGAGGAGTTGCTTTCAGCTTTTCCACCTAGTTAGGCTTTTCAGCCTTACCAGGTTTTCTTGATCATTAACATAATTTAATGGTAACTGATCGAAATTTTCAAGTAATTTGTGATCGTAGTTAAGTAGAGTAACTTGGTTACCTTGCACATTAATTACACCTTCAGGACCATGTATCTTAATGCTCTGGTAGGTGTGATGAGTAACTGCCGTGAATTTTGTCAATGAAGGTCTACCCAAAATAGCATTATATTCCGATTCAAAGTCAACAGTCTCAAGTGAAATCAACTACATTATGAAATTATTGGCATCCCCAAAGGTGACTGGTAACACGATCTGTCTCACTAGAGTTACCGATGGACCAGTACAATCCCATAAAATTTATTTGTAACAAGTTTAATCTTAGAACGAGGAACTTTCATGTCCGAACTTAGAGTGATGTGTTCTTGGATTTTCCTAAAAGCTTATAACATCATCTCAATTTCACTCCATTACGAGAAGTTCAAAATATGCTTCATTTTATATTTACATTGGTCGATAAGTTTTAGCCTACTAGTTCACCAAAATTAGTTATCTATGTGTATTTTTTTATTTTTGTGGTAGAGTCTTATTCTAAATATGATATAGGTTAGAAGATAGAGTAGGATTTGTCCGCTTTGGTAGAATCAAAGGTGGAACACACTCTATCCATGTGTGCTATATATTTGTGACAACTAGCCCCCTCTATTGTAAGAGGGCAGAGAGATTAGAAATTATGAGTTGGGTTATATGAAATAAAGAAAAACCTTTGCACATTATGATTGGAGTGATTGCCATGAGTTGAGAGAGAGAGAGAGAGGGAGAGTTGTTGCAGATAAGAGAAGATAGTTGATCGTGTAAGTTGAAGACTTGTTGTTTTATATTGGGCCAAGGAACTACTTATAATTCTATCTTTTTATATTGATTTACAAGTTATTATGGGTGGTACCGTCTTTCACGTGCTCCCTCCCGTTAGGAAAAGCTGTGTTTTGGACCGGAATCCAGATACCAAGGCGGGGGTGGTTGTTAATCTTTTGCCCCTAATTACTTCAATACAGATCGCTTCTTCAGGTGCTGCCCTCTAGAACTTGCTCCATCGTCGTCGGCGCTCTGTGACCTCCGTCGTAGCCACTCTCGGTCTCCCTCGAACGATGGAAGCGGGACAGAGCCAAGGACCCCGCCGAGGTGCTCTGATCCGACAAGTCGCGGCGCGACTTTGATGACTCCAACCCCAAGCTCGACAGGTACTTAGCCGGTTAGCCCTATCTTGCCCCGCTTCTCTCTCCCTATGCATTTTTGCCCCTGCTATTTTGGTTTGTACGCAATCTTCTCCATCCAATTTCTTCCCATGAGCTCATGGATGGGGTGGCTTGGAGCAGCGGAGCGATTCCGCGGTGAGTAGTGGCACTGGCGGCACAGGCAATGGTGGCACAGTGGCTTAGGGCAGCGAACGACGACGGCCGCTTGGAGAAGAAGCACAGTGGCTTGGGGCAGCGAGCAGCAGCAGGGGGTGATTCCGCTTAGAGTGGTGGCCGACGGCGAGGTTGACCTTACCCTGGAGAGAAGGGAAGGGAGCTCACGGGAAGAAGATGGGATGGGGAAGACATGAACGAAGCTACGAGTAGTGCTAGTACTAGCTGCAGGTTCCGTTCTCGTCTTCTAGCTTGCCCGCTGTTCTTTGCAAGTAGTGCTAGTAGTACCAGTAGTAGATGGCCACATACAGGAGTACTTTGGTTCTCACTTCTCAACGGTGCATTCAAAAGCACATGTTCCCAAGACCTTTGGGAGTTGCATGCAACAGTTGATTAGGAGCATAAGTGACAGAGTAAGCTTAGTTCATGGAGATTTGGGAATTGCATGCAGCAATTAATCAGGGGCATAAGTGACCGAATAAGACTAATTCAACCCAAACGACATGTTTTCTTGTACTATTGGAATTTGCCCCAAACGATAGCTTTTATCGACCACAGGCAGGGATGGCAATCGGATGGTACCTCTGGGTACCACCGTTTTAAATCCAAATCCAAACAAAGTCTCGTCTACCCAAACTCCCTAAATTTTACGGGTACAAATTTGTGCCCATACCCAAACCCAATGAGTACCAGATACCCAATGGATACCCACGGGCACAGATCTGTGCGTGAGCACCGAAGGGCAAAGGTGGAGAGGTGGGGGGCGCCACGGCCGCCGCATGCTCCCCTCCCCTCTCGCGGACGCCGGAGGCCAAGGGAGGTGGCCATGGCGGAGGAGGCGACAACACCGGCGAGGCAGGGGGTGATTCTCCAATGACGTTCGACCAATTCTTTTCGCCTATTGTTCCTTCTCTCCTCCCCGAAAGAAACCCATCAAGAACTACTCCGATATACCAAGAACGGCAAACCATTGAACCAAGAAACCAAAACCCGACGCATCAACCGCACCACAGGAGCGAGGGGAGAGAGAGAGGTACCTCAGACTCGAGTAGGGTGATGTAGGTGACGAGCGCCGCAGCGTCGCTTTGTCACGACGCATGACAGACTCCTCGTCAAAGCGGACCTCGCGGAGCTTCCTCCAGATTGCCTTGTCCCGACGACGTTGTCGCTTCTGGTCGGTCGCGGGCTCGCCATAGCTCCATCGGAACACTAGACCTTGGGGGTACGTGCGGGGGGTAGTGCGTTCTGGGTGAATAGGGGTCACCTCTCCCTCTATCTCCTTCTCGCCTCTCCTTTCTCTCTCTTCTTTTCGGCACTGTGCGCCCCAAGGCGGAGGGAGGTAATAGGAGGAGCCGGTGCCAAGGGAGGCGAGGCGAGGGGAAGAGCGGGCATCGGCCACCGAGGGAGGCGAGGCGAGGGGAGGGAGGCCGAGGCAATCAGGCGATGGGGGCAAGGGGAGCGAGGAGATGGGGGCGAGGGGAATTAGGGAGGAGCCGACTCAGTCGAGCAATCAGTGAGTTTGTTTTTCTAATACATGTTTAAAAAGTGGGCCCACATGTCATAAGATACCCATTGGGTACCTATGGATACAATTTAACACCCACACCCATCCTATGGGCTTATCGGGTACCCAAACCCATAAACCCATGGGTCTGAAGTGCTATCCATACTCGTTCTTATCGGGTTGGGTACCTAAACCCATAGGTAAAATCGACATCCCTAATCAGAGGGAGTATTAATCAGTGATTCCGGTTAGTTGATCCGTGTCAAGGTTGCTCACTAGTGTTGCTAACTGAAACATAGAAAGGGCTTATTTAACCATTATTTCAGCAAGAACAAACAAACAAACAAATATTGGCATGTGACTGGATATATAATCCGGCGATGCAGATTTTATCCGCTAATTAAAACTATCCACCTAGCTAGAACGATCTTTAGTTTCTCCTAAAACTCGATATCTATTTTTGACTGATTATAGCTGGCACAACTCCATCACACACATAGAGCTAGGCTGCATGTTGCAACAGCATATATATGAACCTTATATAAGGGCGTCAAAGTTATTAGCACACTTATCTACTCGTACTCACTTGAAGCCTCCAAACGATGCTCATCACATCAAGCATATTCGAATTGGCTAGGACTAAGAGCTCGAGCTCTTCCTGCTCGTCTCTCCACCGCTCATCAAGGTGACCTTCTCGCAGGACGGGCAGAAGTTCACCATCGCCCCCGACCTCGGGAACTGGACGTAGAGCTCCGACCCGGCAGCCGGCGCCGACCGCTGCAGCTCCATGAGCTTGTGCTTCAGCCGCTGGTTCTCGTCGGTCAGGCTCTCGCAGCACCGCTTCAGGAACACGCAGTCCACCTCGGTCTGCTTCAGCTTTGTCCTGCATGCACAAAGATTTACAGAGAACAAGATTAAACACAACCCAGCACGAAAATGTTTTTTATCACCATGCATACTGATCAGTTGATTGACTACTTTGTACTTGTACGTGTGCTACATATTTATATACCTGGCTCTTCTATTTTGGAACCAGACTTCCACCTGTCTCGCGCTCAGATTTAGCTGCCGTGCGAGCTCCTGTTTCTGAGCCTGCCACATGTGAAGCAATCTTTTCAGCAGCTAGCCCTAGAAGCAGAAGCTCATATATGTAGACTTGGAACACTTAATTTCCTAACTACATACACGAAGGGTTCTGTATATCTTGCGTTAGAAAGCCAAAAAGGAGATGACGATGTGCATACATACATGAGATAGTATGTTTTTAACACGGAAGCTGTCTTCGAGCAGGGTGGACTGCTCCTTGGTGAGCCGGAGCTTCTTCCTCGTGCCGCCGTCACTGCTGTCGTTACCACCATCGCTCGGACTCGCACTGTGCGATCGGCGGCCGCCATCGCCGACCTTTACCCTTCGCCTTGAGCCCTTCCCTCCCTTCTTGTTCACTGCTTGTTCATGATCACATCCCGTCTCTTCCTTGACATGCTGCGGGAAGAGTTGCACCGAGGGCCTCCGCTCGCCGAGGCTCCGCCTCGGAGCGCAGCCACCGCCGCCTATTCCTAGGCCAAGCCACGCACCGAGATTCTCTTCCTCCATGCTACTAGCTCTATACATGGTGTAGGAGTCTAGCTAGCTAGTACTCCTACGTAAAACGATGAAGTTTGCAACGGAGAAGAGATCGAAAGGGTTGAGGAGATAATAGGTGGCCTGTGTATGGAGGCTATGCTAGATTTATAGGTGACTTGTGCCTGGGAAAGAAACAATGGCCGGACAAGGTCAGTTTCGTGTGTTAATTGAAGAAGACAATGCTACGGTTAGTTACAAGTAGACGTTTGCTTGAGGGAGATGAATATAATTACTGAGGGGTCGCTGGTAATTAAAAATATTAGCAGTAGTTAATGTTCATTGGATTGGAGGGATGAAAGGACGGTTTCTTGGTCTCCAGCATCAGGTGCAATTAGCTAGGTCCGTAGAATAACGCGCGTGCTTTTAACTTTGTACACGATAGTAAAGGCCTCTGAATTTTCTCCATCTCTCCAAGCAAATGAGATCGATGGGTCAAGATGCGAATAAGCTAATCAGCTACTCGTCCTTTACGTACTTCGCCATTCTTTCGGGCCAAGCATGCAGCCACTGGAAGAGATTATGTGAACCATCTCAGCAGCATCCACATATATTCATGCATGCATGCGCAGTACATGAAATAGCAGTATATTAGTGTCGTGTCAAAGCTCTGAGTCATCGCATACGGCAAATGTCGTTCGATGATCAAATAATGAGTATGCTGTATGCTTCACCTAGCAGTCCAAGAATTGAGTCACGTCACAAAAAGTCTTGAAGTCGCAGATGATGACTCTGATCTCACCGGTACGTACGGCAATTATACTTCTCCAAATGCACAACAGTACGTGGTGAGATCGTCTACTGCGAGCTACCGGACAGAACTGAACAGATCACCTCGTTCGATTAGCGATCGTTTTAATTGTGTATACTTGGACATTTAGCCATGAAAGTTTAGTTGGATGCTCTTGCTCTCGATGATATTCGGCACAACGAACATGTCACACGTACGCCCTGAGTGTCATTTCCGAGTGATTTTTGCAGCCATATAAGACCCCGGCTCACCTGCGTTTTCATTTGGGAATGGGAGTTCGCACAGGTGTAGCACTCCCATGGATTGCCCGTCATGTATGCGTGTTCCTAGGAAATCGACATATTGGGACTGCGATCGATGCCGATTGCTTATTAATGCCGGAGCTCGCAAGCAGCCGCCAGCTCGTGGAAACCTTCAAAGTAGCCAAGCATGATTAGACCTGATAAAAAGCAACATCTCGATCTCGTTTTCTAGCAGGCTGAATGTACATACAGATGGTGGATGTTCTTTTGTTCTACCAGGCCGTCTTAGAAGAGCACCTTAATAATGCCAAAAAAAAGGTACTACTTGTGGCCACATGAAACAATATTCCACTGGATCTCATATATATATATATATATATATATATATATATATATATATAGTGCGATCTGCAATAGATGTACGTGGACTAATTCTACAGGTTTCAGCAGAACAACACAATTCAATCCTAGTTACGGGTTTCGGCAGATGTTCAATGCATCTCTGAGAGAGAGAGAGAACTCGTGATGATGATGCCATCTTCGTACCGACAGTAGTATTTCCTACAGCAGTAGTACTTGTGCATCGTCCATGGTAAGCAACGAGTGAGCTCTGTATTATCAGCACACCAGTCTTTATCCTGCGGCGGCGGATGCCGCATTTGCTGAAAAGAAAACGTGATCGGCGAAACGAATACACGTACTACGTCCCCAAAATCAACCCCCAAAAGCAATTATTCATGCAAGCTAGCCAAAAAGATTTCAATTCCCCACTGCAAATGTCGCCGGCCGCGGCTCGAAACAAAATCTGAGAGATAATCTCAAGCTCACAGGCTTCACACGACCAATTAACCAGGAATCCAGGATCACTTGTTTTTTGCGATTTTGAGTTTCAGTCGCACCCTTCATGTCGTTGTTGATGTACGTGGGGATGGTTCAAACTCCCCATCATTTGCCCCAAAATTATGCGGTCAAAAAGGAGGCTTTTACATACTCTACACCTGCTTGATGACCAAGCTTCAATCTTTACGTCAATCCATCCATATTTATCCATCCGTCTTCTCGTAATAATGTTAATGGCATGATTGCTTGAATCGTTCAAAGACATATATATATATTGGTCGCTTGATTCAACGCTTTGATGCGTGCGTTTCGGTCGCCTGCGCTTGCGGGATCAGAGGCTTCGAAACTAGTGGCTTTCTGAACCGTGAGCTAGCTCTACCTGATCCGGAAGCAGTCTGCGAGGTCTCCTGTCTCCACCTAAATATCCTCCTTTAGCTCAGGTTTTTCAAAGCTGAGCTTCACATAATTCACCTGCCCAGTAGAAACAATATGCTGCGCGTAGTATTCGTCGCAGCACCTGAAACTGAAAAACAACCTTGACAAGGTGAGGAATGGATTAAAGAGAAGAGAATCAAAATAAGGTATGCTACACTCAATTAGAGCTCCCTCCATTGATTTTTATAAGTCCTATTTAGTTTGTATTCTTATTGAAAATTACTATAAGGCGTGCATAGATCTTTAATGCTACTTTACCAATCAAGTAGTGCAAACTAGCCTCTCTCATTATTTCAAAGATCTTAATGGAAGGATACTTTAGTTATTCACTTTGGTGTCTTTCTCAATCTTAAAGTTTTCTTAATCTATGTGTTTAATCTATAAAAATAAATAGTGCAACAAACTAATGCAAAATTGAATCAGGGGGTTTGAAATATAAGTGTAAATTAGGACATGTAGCATTAGTCCTCATGGAGTAGAATTCTCTCCCGTCACAAATATATGCCATTTTGGGATGCGTACAATCAAGCTTTTGAAACTTGAGAAAATATTTAGATTAGATATATGAAAATCGTATGTATAGATTAGTCTCGAAAAATACTTTCATAATATTATAATTTTTTTGGGTTTTATAAATATATTACAATATAAATTAGTGGTCAAAGTTGTGTTTTAGGTAGGGGTCAAAACAGGTCGGATACAGGGCAAATATTGCTTTTCCGTATCCCAACCCATTTCCCCCCCCCCCCCGGATTTGGAACCAGATACAGACTAGCCGAATATAGATACAAATATGGATTATTGGGGATACAGATATGGGACAAATATGTGACGGATTCGGGTCGAAAACGGATAAAAATATACGGATAATGCACACATATATAAAGTAATATATGTTGAATTAAAATCATGCGTGTACATGACCATAGTAACAAGTTATATATTAATCAAACCCAATAGACGTCATACAAAGAATATGTTACCTGAGAATCAATATAACCAACTAATTGTCAATATAAATATGCTGCTATGGAAAAAAATACGATGAAAATGTGCTAGGCCTTGTTGATATTCGAATAGGAAAAAATCTGGATATTCGGATCGCACCTCGTATTTAACGGATATTGGCTGCTCTGAATTCGATCCCGAATCCGGATTCAAGGTCCTGGATCCGGTCAGATAGTCAAATCCGGTCTTAAATCCGATCTCGAATCAGGCGAAAAATATACGACCTATTTTCACCTCTAATTTTAGAGGCCATATCGATATCTAAATTGATATATATTTTTGACTAGAGAGAGTAGAAAAGATAGGTTAATTAGCAGCCGGCATGCATGGTGTCGTGCTTGTCTTCTGAATTCAACCCCTATGGTTTCCGGGTCTTCGCCTAGGAACCATCCTATGTGCGAAACGGTCTTCACTCGAGCGGACTATTACCAGTGGTTTGCTTCAGATTAGCCCGACAATTACATTTCTTCTTCTGAAACAGACATGCAGGGATCGGGACTCCTCCGTCGCTAGCCAGTAGTCATAGGCTGTGTGTGCTTCGCAGAAGTTTCAGATTTCGTTTCAACTGCGACAGTGCGTTTCATCTGAGACGCCTAGAGTGATCGATCGATATTAATTGTCACGTGCCTTCAAGCCATAAAACAATTATCCGATACTCACCGCAAGCATTAATAATTTGCTTGACAACACTAATCCTATCGGTTAATACGGGTAATACATCCATCTTTGACTCGTGCCATTGTTCAGAGTCAGTCGTAGACTCATAATGGCGGTGTGAACGCCCGCGAATCCGTTCATGCAATGTAACCGGCCGTGATCTCCTTTGAATCGTCCAAGGTTTTCCTTGATGATGCTTTAATTCGAATGCGTAAATGTGCATGTTTCTTGCTACTTCCAAGACCGTATCTTTTAGCGCATAATATCTCAAATATCACATGGACAGTAGGGAGTACTAGACAATCGAGACATGCGCTCGCCGCTCCTCACTCGAGCAAATCGAGAAAACGTGCGTATGCCGCTCCCTACACGAGCAAATCGAGAAAACACGCGAAATGGCTGAAATGATATAATCTGCCATTTCGTTTTTTCGAAAAAGGGCGTAATGCTAAAAAAATACAAAAAACCTAAATGCAATGTATTTTTTTTCGAAAAAAAGGATCCGGACGTATTTTTTCCAAAAAAAAAGGCTTAAACGTAATTTTGATTTTATGAAAAATGACCTATCGTAATGCTTAAAAACGCATAAAGGACCTAAACATAACATATATTTTTTTCGGGAAAAAAAAGGACATAATTGTATTTTTTTCCAAAAAAGAATCTAAGCGTAATTTTTTTTCACGACTCGGCTCGCACGAGCCGAGCTAGCATGGAGTCGGCTCAAATCGTTGTGGTGCCAGAAACTCTACGAAGTATAATAGAGGAAGGATTGGTTCGACCCGGGACGGAGGCTGCTGCCGCATGCGAAGAGTAGCGGGAGAAAAGAAGAACATAGGAGAAGAAATCAATGATTCGATGTGTACTTACCTGTTTTGCTTTTTCTAGGAAGCTCAGATGAAGTGACTGACAGAGCTGACAAGGACATCACTGGAGAAGCGATCGACGGAACTAGCTAGTCGTTTAATTCGTTCGTCTGCTTCCTTGTGCGAGGGGACGCCGGATGCGTATGTGCGTGCGGTACTTCAGCGAGAGCAGTTACAGTAATAGAGACGGCTTTCTGTCTATATGCTATTTTATATTATTTTAAAATAAAATTAAAGACAGTTTTTATAATAGATATTATCTTAAAGTTGTCTTTGTAAGATTCTATAATCTTGTAATTATGATATAAAAAGTATTTAATATGGACAATAATTCACATAATTTTGTTTTATATTGTATATATGATTATTTCTTTACAAAGAGACAGCTATACTCCTTCTCTTTCTCCTTCTCTTTCTTCAATATCAACAAAAATTTTACGTTAGCAAAGTATATAGACAATTGACATTATGTTATTGTACATATGTTAATTGTTGTCCAGTCCTAAGTGTTTGGTGAGATCTTGGACTTCTGCATCTAGATTTGAATGACCTAGCGGAAATTATGTCATGCAGGCTTCAGTAGCTCCCGCACAGGCGTTTTCCAAAATTCTCTGTTGAAGAAGCACTCACGGTTCAAAGGTAGAGACTTTTTTATTTGCTGGTATGTCTAATCCGCCGTGGAACTAGAAATATTTCTACGAAAATGAACATTTCATACGTACAACTCTACAATCTTGTACACTGATTCTGTAACATTATAAATCCAACATATATATTTAAAATTTGCTACAAGTACAATAAAAATAGTTTTGAAATCTTAAAAATCCCAAACTACAAATCAGAACTAATTTAATCAGCAAAAATTAACCTATTGAAGATATGATCCTATAGCATTTTTTAAATTGTTAAAGTGACAGGTATACCCGGCGTCCGCCCTTGTGTCTAATAATCTATCTTGTCCGATGATCAATGTTCAACTGCTAGTAGCTTAGTAAAAAAGTATCGCGAAAGGAGGCTCACATCAATAGCTTCTTTTGGCTGTCGATTGCATGTCGCTACGCTGGGCAAGTGGGCGGTACAAAATGACCACTTCTGTGCAAGTTTAGCCAATTGCTCGAGTTCGCCCAAACACACACGGTTGCTTGTTCTCCAAAGTATACGTTGTCCAAAGTACTGCAAGTTTGGTTGTCTCGCAAAGAAAAAGAAGGTCTGGAGCTGTGCGGCCGAAACGGGGGCACGGAGCGGGTCGAGGCGTCGTACCGCCCGACGAGCGGATGGGCGTAACGGTAAGCGGCAGCAGAATCATTTTTTAAAATGTTTCATTTTTTATTAATTTTACAAAAATATATGTAGCCAAGAAAATTACAAAAATAATACTACGTCGCTAATTTATTCGGTGAACCGAGGACAGTATATTATTTAGCCAACAGTCTTATCGCTGATTCATTTGATTAACGGGTTCATTCGATCGATAGACTCTTGTCATCAAATAAATAGGTGATAGAGTATTATTTTTGTAATTTTTTCTTTTCGGCTACATATTTGTGTAAAAAATAAATAAAAAGCGAGTTATTTTATATATAAAAAAATCACCCGCAGCCTATGTGGATTTCGCGGCGCCTCGACTGGCTCGTACGCGCGGTGGCTTTGTACCGCCGTCGAGCGGATGGCCGTAACCGTAAGCGGCGGCCGATGTGGTTGCGCGGCGGGCTAGGCCTAGCCGCGTGTGCCATGGGCCTGGATCAGCCTTTGCGGGCCGGGGGGCGTACAGTGTCGGCCCACTGAAGGATGGCACGTATGGGAACAGCCCAAGAGCTTCACGGTGCTTTTGCCCAACTGTCGCGCTATAAATAATAAGCCAGGCACTCTAGGGTTCCTCGTTCCATCCGCCACCACGGCCGCCTCCTAGCCCTTGCCTGCTCGACGGCTCCCCATCTGAACCCGTAAGCTTCGGAATTCTCACGGGAGATTTGCAGTGTTTGCTTCTCTGCTTCGCTTTGCTGCTGGTCTTTGCCTTTGCTGCTTCGTTTTTTTAACTTGCTACTTGGTTGCTGCTTCGTTTTTTTGTTCTTCCTACTTGGTTGCTGCTTCGTTTGGTGATACCAGGATGACGGCGACGAGGAAAAACTAGGTTCGCTCGTCTGAACGGCGGGTTTTCACCTGCCTTGCAGACCTTAAAAGTAGTCTGAGCCGAGCAAAACCCTCAGGATTCACCATTCTGTTTCAGGTGCTTGTACTGGTTTTACTGCTGTTTTGTGTTGTTTTCATCTGCAAAAATCTTTCCGACGGGATGTTGCGATGATGAGATTGACAGTTTTCGAAAGCAGATCTATGCTTGATGAGCCTGGGAAATAATCACCGTTATTTCCTCCTGAGCGGTTACCTGAGCAACTCTGCATCCCCACCATCGGATTCCATTAACCCCTTCTTCCTTTAGCATGCACGTGTAGTTAGTTGCTTTCCCTGCTAGTTTTGCATTAGCAGTTAAAGATGCACATCTGCCTGAACAACCGAGACCATTCGCATGTTCCAAATAGGGCTGTCTTTCGACGAGTTTCTTAGGTGCAATGTAAAATCTTTTTACTCGAAATTGACTAATTTCAATTTTAAATCTATGAACTATCGTAATTAAAACAATTTTGATCCGAGCCTAACTCTCTTATTTTTGCCAGCTCTAGTTCCAAGCGATGCAGTGTTAAAAGAGAGATCATTGACAAACAAGCGCTACATGCTACGTTCCCAGCAGTTACAGCGTACTATACATACAGAACTCAAAAACATCAGTACAACACTTCGTTGAACTGTTTTCTCTAGCAAGAAACATCAACACAAACAATGTAAACGTCTGTATATATAGGTTTACATCATGATGACAACACTTGCATTGTGTTTGCAAGTTGCTCCTAAACGGTTAGGAGGACGACTTGGGAGTCTGGGACAGCATCACGAAGTAATACTGTCGAGCAACACAGCAGCAGGCAACGATATATTATCATCTCCTGCTTGACATAATACAACGAACTGTGGAAATGTGCAATGCACATTTTGTTGCAGCGAACTATGTTACGAGGCTTGATCATTCGTGGCCCTGCCCTGTTGATTCTCTTGATCCAAGAAGCGGACGACGACGCAGGTGATGTTATCAGCGCTTCCCCTCTGGGAGGCCTCTTGGAGGAGTCTCTTCGCAGCCTGCTCAGAGTCCAATAACGGCTTGACTATGGCCACAGCTTCCTGCAAACAGAGGCAAAGAGAAATTTGGCTTCAGAGTTCGGAACTTGGGACTCTACTGAGATGTGGTCTTCAGAATCTTGCTACTATGATAGTGGCTGAACGAATTTCGAGTCATGTGTTTACTTCATTGGTGACAACGTCCCACAGGCCATCACTTGCGAGGATGAGGAACTCGAGGGAGCTGTCGACCACCTCCTCCTGTAAGCAAACATCAGTTACATGTCAAATCTTACAGCAATTTGAAGTCGAATGCTATCAAATCTCATGTGACAGTAATCTAAGGTAGCCAGAAATCCAGAATACATAAATGTATCACTTGATCCATGGGTACTGAAAGGTGACATCGCACGGTTGGAACACATCATGGCCATAATCTGGTACGCATGCTTCATTAGTGAGGCGACTGAGATGGTAATGTATGCTTCATTAGCGAGGTGATTGAGATGGCTGAAAATAGATGTACGTACAGAACTGCATGGATTTAGGAATCCAAACATTTTCTCTGCTACTACTTTCGAAAAGTTAGCTTACCAGGTGATGTGCTTCATAATTTTAGCTTACCAAAAGACTTAAATATAACTGTCAAAGTCATACAATCCCATTTTTTCAGAAGGGCGTTTGTTTAAGGTTCAGCATTCAGTAGATGATACCATTACCCCACAGGCACACCGCACACATAACATAAGGTCACAAATCCAACGATTAACCAGTTTATAGGATGTTACAGAACAAGCGCCTAATTGTTCAATCATAATAATGCAATTTGACTTACGCTTAGTGAGAGTTGTATACCTTTCTTTTTTGAAAGAACTAGTATTCGAATCAGCCATCAGATAATTTTGACAGCATTTTGTTGTTGTTAGTGTAAATTTTGAGATTCTTATTACTTGCTTTGCTCCATGAGAAACAGGCACAGAACTCTTTTTATGCCGAATGAATTATGAATCCTTTTGAAGAGCCCAAGTAATGCTACTGAAAACACACACAACAGAGTATCCATGCACCAAAGACAAACATGTATCAGTCATCGCATAAAAGATGGAAGAAACAACCTTAATCTCTGGATCAGCAACCACATACTGCTTTAAGAGTTTATCACCAAATGCTCGAGAAACGGCAAGAACACCACCTACACGCCATGTTCCTACAAAATTGTCGCAAATAGATAACTTTTAAATATAACGGATTGCTAAGTTCATGACTCCGCCCAATTAAAAAACCCAGGAAAAATCAATAGATTGAGTGGACATCAAGACAAATACCAGCCCACATCACAAAGCCTCCAGCTTCCTCTATCCTCTGTCTCTCATCTGATTGATCAGGCTTATGGTCTCTTGACACCGCTATAGCTGCACCATCAAGATGTATTTGAGGTTCATGATTCATCTAAACTGGATCGAAAAACTGAAAATGCAATCATTCCAGAAGCAAACTGCAACAATTTAGTGGTGCTCTGTTGACATAACTAACATGATGATATAGACTAGACCAAAAAAGAAAGAAAATTGTTTCAATACGTACAAATGTAAAGACAGCTACAATTCCGGTGCTCAATCATTTGACTAGAAATGCATGCTGATCCATCACAAACAAAAAGGAGTGCATATGAAGCTGAAATGCTGGAAAGCAGTTTATTATCATATGACCAAAAAAGGTTTGAGCTTACCATCACCGCCTTTACAAATGACTGCCCTAGAATCTCCAACGTTTGCCACTAGCAGGCGATCACCTACAAGAATAGCCGTGGAAGCAGTCGACCCTGCATCTCGATTCTGGCTGGTATCAGCTTTCAGAAGTTCTGAATCCGTATGAGTGTAAGTTTCAGCTGCAGGAGGATATAACAAGAATTTAAATTTCGAAGTCCATGCACCATATTTGGTTCAAAGTTATAGCTAATGAAGGGATTAATACCAATAGCAGACTTGGTATCACTAAAGAACTTTGGGTGCTTGATTAAATTGCTGAAAAGATTCTGTTTGACAAATTCCGCTGCTCGCGCTCCACCATGGCCTGCAGAAAAAAACCAGTTAAGTGATTAGTAATCGCCACAAGCAGTTGCTGATGTTTTGTAAACCTAAAATGATTATTGCAATATGAAATTCCCCTGAAACTAGGCCATATCTTACCATCAAAAACACCGAACAATCCAACAGTCTCTCCATCAACACCGTCAACTCTGGTGTCATGGAAGTCCTCCATTGAAGATCTTTTCCCAGGAGAGCTTGCATACCCATAGCTGAACTTGCCATTTTCACTGCCACGATAAAACAACAATTTTGTATCAAGCAGATTTAGTGGAGATCACCAAAGACAGCCCAAAATACTTGCGAGTACATTCACCAGCAAGACGTGCTCGCATGAATGGATCGATATACAGGTCCCAATAGCAACTAACAGATATCTTCCACAACTAATGCTTTGCTGTCTCTCGAGGCTTCATCGGATCTATAGCAAAGCATCAGTAGAAAGAATTTCAGTAGGCATGCTAAAAAGGCTGATCTTCTTAAGCTTCTACCTTCCTTTGTTTACATGGATCACTCCGTCACTTGATATATGGGAAGAAAAGGCAACGATTTGCACAAAAGAATTCGATCGTAACATAGCACAAAAGAGAAAAACCAGGGACCCAACACACAAGGCGACTCATAAGTCATAAAGCTTGACTGCCCCCATTTACCGATAGCTCCGGTTAGATCACCATGGGGCAGACGGATTAAGAGAGAGAGAGAGAGAGAGAGAGAGAGAGAGAGGAGTGCATACGAGTACGACCAGAGAAAGTGACAGCTGATAGACGGCCAGTCCGAAACAGATCATACTAGCACCACAATAGAATCACAACAGAAAACACACAGAAGGAAAAGAGAGAAGGAAAAGGCCATTTTTTGTTTGGAAGCAAAAGATGATATATCATACCTGAACCCGCCGCCACTGACAGGCGAGCCGTCCCCTGCGTACCCCATTAAGGACGACTCGTCTTCCTCGTCCCGCCACCAGCAAGAGCAGCACGGCAACAGCGGCAAGGCCAGAAGCAGTGGCCCCAGGAGCCGTTCGTGCGTGTAAAGAAGAAGGAGAAGGAGAAGGAGAAGAAGCAGACGGGGAGGAGGCTGCAGCAATGCGGAGGTCGTGTGCCTAAAAGGGAGGTGGCTGGGAGGAGCGCACGGGAACGACGGGCGGTGCACGCGGGGTCACGTGGCGGCGCAGCAGAGGGGGCGTGCCCCCTCTGCCTTTGCCTTTTCTTGGGTCTCTCGATCGTCTCGCCTCCCTCCTCCGTGTTGGTCTTGGTTTCGTGGTTCTCCTCCTCGCTCGCCTGGCTCCTCCATTCGGCTCGCCATGCGCGTCATCGAGATGCTGTCCTTGGTTTTCCTTTCCCGAGAAAAAAAAGGCGTTTCCACGTACGTGGCGTGAGCTCGTACGAGCGTAGGACACCTGAGCGCTTGCCCAACTCGTGCGGTCTATATACACGTTACACGCCTTCGAATAGTCGTAGTCGTCTTGACCTCACTGGCTGATTTTGTTGCGTATAATGCGTAACACGTCAAAGTGTTTGGTACTAGAGTAGCGATTTCACTTTTTGAGCTCTTTTTGCGCTTATTTAATACGAACAGTTTATTATTTCCATCTAATAGATCAAATTAGTTAGTGTTTTTTACTTCCGTTGCGTCGAAAAATATGACGAATGATTGATCGACTCAAATACACGAGAACGCCGGGTTCAAGGCGTGCAACCGATTTGATCATGCAATCGGCAAGATAGATGAAAAAATACGCTCAAAGTCGATCTAGTGTGAAAACCGGTAAAGATCTAAACAGCTATAAAAAGCCAATCAAATCGATAAGTCTAAACATCCAATTAAGCACTACTACAGAGGGGTATATCCGTGACGCCTCATCAATGCCGGGTGAGGCCCACCCGGCAGTGATTGTATTATCACTGCCGGTTCCAAGTCAAACCGGCACAATAGTTTTTTCCCGGGCGAATTGAAGCAATATCACTGCCGGTTCATTTTATCCGACCGGCAGTAATATATCACTGCCGGTTTGTAAACAAAAGCCGGCAGTGATAAGATTACCTAAATTCTCCCGCGCGAACAGGAGAGCAGTATCACTGCCGGTTCGTATTATAAAACCGCGATGATATATTATCACGGTTTGTAAATAATAACCGCGGTGATAAGAATTACCCTAAATTTTCACGCGAACGGCAGAGAGTATCACCGCCAATTATATTATTGAACCGCATCGATATTTTATCGCGGTGTTTTGAAAAAGAACCGCAGTGATAATTCGACACTATAAATACCCTTCAGATTTGCCCACCTCTAGAACAGAGAGGAGCTCTGTTCTTGCTCGGTTGGGGAAGAGAGCGGCAATTTTGCTCTCAAATTTGGTGGAATCCACTTCTAATTCGTGATCTACGGTTCGTATCTTGATGTACATTTTATTTGTAGTTGGTTTTTGTTGGATATTACGTTCTATATGGTTGTTGGCTGTGAGAATTGTCGATTGCATAATGAGCACAATTAGAGCTCTAATTTAGAGACTAGATTTGAATTCACCACCTTTTTATGTGTGCAGTGATTAGTGAGATTAAGATGTAGCTTGAATTTAAGTTTTTACGAGGACCAAATTAGTGATTGCGTTTAATATGTTAAGTACGACAGCACTACATAATTAATTGTCGTTGTATGCAACTATTTAGATATCATGTGTTTAGAAAAAGTATTTATATTCTTTGTTGAATTATGTTTTAAATAATAAATTATGTATTTATGAGTTTTTATGCTTTTTAGCTAATTATTTTAAATATTTTCCTATTAAGAAGAGGAAGTTTTGAATTTTAGAGAAAATTTAAAATGTGATAAAACCTTGAAAATTAATTTTTAAATGTTATATTATTTGTGGAACTTTCTCAAAAAAAAAATGTCAAAAAAATTTCATAATTTTTGAAGTTGGTCTGCTAATTTTAATAATTGAAACTTGCTTTATTGATTTTAATAGTGAGATTTGGAAATGGATTTCTTGATTAATTAGTAGTACGTAACAAATTAAATAAATAAAATAATTTATGACCACTTATTGATTTACTGAGATTTTATTTGTTATAAATATTTGCAGATGGACCGAAGATGGATGTATGAAGCGGACCGTTGCGATAGAGAGTACTTTAACGGTGTGACTAGTTTTATGAGCGTGGCTGCGGCGTACAAGTCAACTATCTTTGACGGACTACATTTGTTGCCCGTCGTAGATTGCAAGAATGAGAAGCGCTTTTCTAATCTTGAGGCGATCCGTGCACACTTGCTTCGAAGGGGTTTCAAGCCTGCCTATACCTGTTGGACTGAGCACGGTGAAAATGAGATTTTACGTGAAGATCATCCGATTGATGATGATGACGAAGACAACGACTCCACGGCGGTCGAGGATACGTTCGTGGACACCCAAGATGATACGTTCGTCGATAACCATGAAGATGATCTAGAACAGATGTTGCATGATGGGGAGGACCACACGAGTGAAAGGGATTTTCAGAAGTTCCAGCGTATGGTAGATGACTCTACAACACCTTTGTACCCGGGCTGCAAGGAGGGCCTCAAAAAGCTGCATGTTGTGCTAACGCTGCTGCAGTTGAAGGCAAGCAATGGTTGGTCCGATAAGAGCTTCACAGAGTTGTTAGGTTTCCTGCGAGACGTTCTCCCGGAGGGAAACGTGTTGCCAGCAACCACGTACCAGGCGAAGCAGATTGTCTGCCTATTGGGACTGGAAGTACAGAAAATACACGCATGTCCAAACGATTGCGTATTGTATCGCAATGAGTTTGTAAAATTGGATGCGTGTCCCGTTTGCAAGGCATCTCGTTATAAGCGCGGTGATGCCGACATCGAAGTGCATCGTAAGAAAAAAAGATCCCCAACTAAGGTGTTGTGGTATTTCCCTATAATCCCACGTCTGAAGCGTCTGTTTGCGAACAAAAGGCATGCTCAATTACTACGATGGCACGCTAAGGAGCGTAAGAAGGATGGAATGCTCAGACACCCTGCTGACTCTGCGCAGTGGAGGAACATTGATACAAAATACAAGAAACACTTTGCATGTGATGTGAGGAATATAAGGTTCGGGCTCAGTACGGATGGGATGAATCCTTTCGGCAACATGAGCAGTCGTCATAGCACTTGGCCAGTGACTTTATGTATCTACAACCTTCCTCCTTGGCATTGTATGAAGCGAAAGTACATTATGATGCCGCTGCTGATCCAAGGGCCAAGGCAACCTGGCAACGATATCGATGTGTACCTGAAACCACTGGTTGAAGATCTTCTGTTATTGTGAAACGACGGTGTATGGCTATGGGATGAGTATAAAAGAGAGTACTTCATGCTGCACACGTTGTTGTTCGTAACCATCAATGATTACCCTGCTCTCGGTAATCTTTCAGGCCAGACTATTAAAGGATTCAACGGATGCGTCCATTGCTTGGGTGATACAGGTAGCCGGTGGCTGAAATAATGCAGAAAAATGTGTTACATGCGACGTCGTAGGTTCTTTCGTAAGGACCATCCGTATCGCAACAACAAGAGAGGTTTCGATGGTACAAAGGAGACAGCTTCAGCTCCAAAACATCGCAACGGCAAAGAGATATACTCGGCCGTAAAGGATATTAAAATTATCCATGGAAAGGAGCCACGAGACATCACCCCGTGTTCCGTGATACTGACTCCTTTGTGGAAAAAGAGATCGATTTATGGACCTACCTTATTGGTCGCTTTGGATGTTCGACATGCAATCGACGTTATGCACGTAAAGAAGAACGTGTGTGACAGCTTGCTCGGTATTTTACTAGACATACCTGGCAAAACAAAAGATACACTCAAAGCACGGATGGACCTGGAAGATATGAACATCAGGAAGGAGCTACATCATGAAGATTTAGGTAAAGGCAAAAAGTACCTTCCGGCAGCTTGCTACACTCTTAGCAAGAAAGAGAAAATTAGCGTGTGTGACTGCTTGCACGGAGTCAAAGTACCGTCCGGTTATTCTGTCAACATAAAGAGGCTAGTCTCAATGAAAGACTTGAAATTAATTGGCATGAAGTCTCACGATTGTCACGTGATGATGACACAGATGCTTCCTGTTGTAATTAGGGGTGTTCTGCCAGAGAAAGTGCGAGACCCAATTATAAAGGTGTGTTCATTCTTCAATGTGATTTCACAAAAGGTCATTGATCCAATGAAACTGGGTAAGCTGCAGCAAGACGTGATTCACACTCTATGTCGGTTTGAGATGTGCTTCCCTCCATCCTTTTTTGATATTATGGTCCATCTCATTGTTCATATTGTGAAAGAGATACAGTTTCTTGGCCCTGTATTTCTACATCAGATGTACCCTTTCGAGAGGTTCATAGGGGTTGTGAAGAAATATATTCGTAATCGACATCGGCCAGAAGGGTGCATTGCCGAAGGTTGGGGAACCGAGGAGGTCATTGAATTATGCGTCGATTACATGGATCTCAAACCGATTGGTGTGCCCATATCTCGCCATGAGGGGAGGCTACAGGCAAAGGACATTAGGTCGAAATCGGTTGTATTAACGATCGTGCTTCATTCATTCAAGCACATTTTACAGTTCTGGACCAATCAGTTGTAGCGGCACCGTATGTTGATATGCACAAGAATATGCTAAGAAGAAAAAAACCCATTTAAATCTGAGGTTTGGATTTCGAGATACCACATAGATAACTTCGGAGATTGGTTGCTTAGACACATGATGCATACGCAGACAGAGTGTGCTCAGTTGAGAGCGCTGTCTCAGGGACTGTCATGTACAATCCTGACATTTGAAGGATACGATATAAACGGATATACATTTTATACGAGAGCACAAGATAACAAGAGCACCAACCAGAACAGCGGAGTCCGTATAGATGCCTACGATAGCAATGGTAATATGCAGACCTACTACGGATTCATAGAAGAGATTTGGGAGTTTGATTATGGGCCTTTGAAGGTTCCTCTCTTTCGGTGCCAATGGGTCAGGCTCCCTGGGGGCGTGAACATCGACAAGTACAGTATCACTACCGTGGACTTCAAGCACATCGGATACAGAGAAGAACTATTCGTACTTGCTAATGTCGTTACACAAATCTTTTTTGTTCGGGACCCGGTTGACAAAGAACGCCACGTGGTTCTTCAAGGAAAAAGAAGAATTGTCGGAGTTGACAATGTAGTCGACGAGGAAGACTACAACCAATTCGATGAGCTTCCTCCTTTTGGTGAGAACGTCGACCTAGGTCTCATGGAAGACAGTGAGGAAGCTACATACATACGCTGTGATCATAACAAAGGTCGAATCGTTGCTTAGTTGTAATAATATACGGATATGTCTTATCTTGTATGAAGTATATGCTTCAATTTGTAATATATGGATACTTTATTTTGTATGGAGAACATGCTTCGAGTTGTAATATATGAATACACTTTATTTTGTATGGAGAACATGCTTCTATTTGTAATATACGGATATACTTTATCTTCAGTTATCAATTTTTATTTACTTAAGACTTTTTTTTGCATAAATCATGTATTTTTTATTTACTTAATGCTCATGGTGTTATAGTATTTATGTAAAGTCCATGTAGGGTTCTTAGCAAATTTGTAATTCACTTAATTTTTATGTGATTAAAAAAATCAATGTTTCATATATTCTAAAACTTCATGATTTTATACAAATTTATAAATTTATTTCATCCTTTTTGGAGCTATATATCAAAAGTTATGCTAGTTTGAATTTGAGCTTGGCTTTAGCCACTGACTTTTGGGGCCCACCCACATCACTGCCGGTTCTAGAGAAAAATCCGGTAGTGATGTTGTGCTATCACCGCCAGTTGAAATTAGAACCGGCAGTAATAACTCCACATCACTGCCGGTTCATGAGAAAAATCCGGCAGTGATGTTGTGGTATCACTGCCGATTGAAATTAGAACCGGCAGTAATACCTCCACATCACTGCCGGATCTAATTAGAACGGGCAGTGATGTGGAGGTATTACTGC
The DNA here is from genome assembly GCA_036346275.1 of Otatea glauca. Taxonomy (NCBI): domain Eukaryota; kingdom Viridiplantae; phylum Streptophyta; class Magnoliopsida; order Poales; family Poaceae; genus Otatea; species Otatea glauca. The sequence goes on from CM070721.1 coordinate 62,493,142, forward strand.
CGTTCTAATTTCAACCGGCAGTGATTGTTATATCACTGCCGGATTTCTTTCATGAACCGGCAGTGATTGTTATCTCTATATAAACGAAGCGCGCGGTCTTCTTCCCACACTTCGCCGTTTTTTCCACACTCACCCTAGCCTCCGCACCGTGCCTCCACCGCGCCGGCGCCCTCCTCCGAGACTAGTCCTCCGCGCCAACCCTCCTCCGCACCGCGCCAGCCCTCCTCGACGTCCGGCCCTCCTCCGAGAGTAGTCCTCCACGCCAGCCCTCCTCCCCGCGCCGGCCCTCCACCGCACCGCGCCGACCCTCCTCGACGTCCGACATATTGTGAATGTTGTGGATATTGTTCTGCATATTGTGAATGTTGTGGATATTATTCTGCATATTGTGAATGTTGTGCATATTGTTCTGCATATTGTGAATGTTGTGCATATTGTTCTGCATATTGTGAATGTTGTGGTATATTGCTTGTTCACGTACTTATCGCTGTATATTGCTTTTGCTTGTTCTGCATATTCTGCATATTGTTCTGCATATTCGCCGTATATCGCCGTATATCGCTTTTGCTTGTACACGTACTTTTGCTTGTTCACGTACCGCGCACATGTACAGGCTCTACATCGGCAGCCAAACATCTTAATTTTTGTTTGTGTTAACATGATATGCATTCGATTACTAGAAAACTTTTCATAATGTTCAAATTAGGTCCATCAAGGTGATATTATGATTTCTAGTTAAGGACTCGGTTTTGAATCTACTCAAGTTCTCCTGAACTGCGATTTTCATGACGCTACTTTAGATATCTTCTCAATTGCGTCAAACGTTCATAGTCAATTGCTTAAAGATAATAATTTATCTCGTCAATTGGTTAAAGATAATAATTTATCTCCCTAAACACATTTCTTCATGCTACTTAATTTGTTCTTTGCTTTACGAAACTATAACACTTAGATAAACAATTACTTACTCAACTTGTTGAATTAATTAGTTTTAATCGATCTTCATTTTTGTGCAATGTCTTTGCACAATTAGCAATACATTGATATTTTTCAGATCAATTGATTGCTCTCCGATTAAATGTAATTTGTTCCTATTTCCAATTTAGTGAAGTTTTGTTATGAAGAATCTTGTAGAAGTCTTCACACTATATTCATGTAATAAATACCTTATATTGTATTTGTTATATTCATGTAATGAGATTTTGTTGTTTTAACAATACATTGTATTTATTATATTCATGTAATAAATACCTTATATATTGTATGTGTCGCTTTGTTCTCTATACTAGTGCAATGCATGCGTGAAATGAGTTAAACGTGAAACTAGGCGTAATATCACCATTCCTATGTTTAATTATGTACCGAGTAGTGTAGTTTCGCATGAAAATAATATCACTAGATTTAAGAAAGTAATGGCCAAATGTGTGTAATATTGTACGTATAATTAGTCCATTTCGGTCCACAACTTCGTGCGTGACCAATTTATACGTATACCATCACATTCATCTCATGCCTTTGTTAATTTTAAATTTTAGATAAATTAGGTGCACATGGCCGCTAACCAGAATAAGTGCGGATAGCGTGAGCATTTGAACCAAAGCCCGGAACAAAGCCCGACAAGCTTCCTCAACCTGCAGCAAACCGAGGCAACAAACATACTCGTACACGTGCATCGTCACCGAGGTCCTAACAAGTTGTGGACGGGTGAACGAAAGGTGATCGTGGAGCTTAATGCAGTCGGCGAACCGGTTATACCAAAGATCACCGCTTGGGCCATACCGAACGACATGCGGGTCCTAGCTAGAGATAACGTGCCCATAACCTACAAATCATGGACACGTCGTGGCGTTTGCCGTCGTATGTTCCCGATGAAATCAAGGAAGCATTGTGGATGATTTGACATCCAAGTTTCAGCTTCAAGATCGGTTGGAGCATGCGAAGAAACGTGCACTAGCCATCATGGGAAACTCTGGAAGAATTGGAAGACAAAGTGAATAAGGAGTATGTGAAGAAGGATGAAACGCCGAACTTTGATACGTGCTGAGGTTGAGGCAATTTTGGGATGAATTCGTGCAATATAAGAAGTCCGATGAAGCCCAAGCTATCGATGAAAAAACAAAGCAAACTCGGACAAGAACATTTACCCCATACGCTAGGCACCGGTGGCTACGTGAAGAAAGTACCCAAGTGGGATGCAAGGGAAGAAGAGCTAATTCTTAGTGGAGTTGTTCCTGCGACGTTCGAGATGGCCCCAAGATCAAAGTACTGGATGCTTGCGAGGGGAGCTAGTCTGTCGGATGATGGCAGCTTAAGCTTCAGAAGCGAGAAAGAAGAGGAAATTTCAAAGAAGATCGCAGATGCCCATGCCTAAGCTACCCAGGGCTGCTTCCAACCAAGAAGAGAGAACGACGAGCTAACACGCGCCCTGGGTAACAAAGAGCACCCTGGTCGTACTAGAGGGTTAGGCTTGGTGCCCTAGAAAGCAGCGTTCCCAGAAGACGCTTCTATCTATAAGCGTCCGAAGCTAACTAGACAAGAACAATTGGATGCACTTGTACGAGTAATAGAAGAAAGGATGCATATAAAGGGAATTCAATTTCAAGAACAGATACAAAAGATGCAAGAAATGCTAGCGAGCGTCCTCAACGAACGTCAGGCACATGACCTCCAGAGTCCCGCCGTTGCTCGTAAAAGCAGCCAAGCGTCCGCGGACCCTCCCGAAGAGGACTCGGCCTGTAGTTTTCTCGTGGACAAAATCGTAGAGCCGACATGTTGTAGTCTGCACCTGCCTCTAGCGAACATAACCATTAAGGTGGCTGAAGGGATGGCTTGGCCATGCGGCAAGGGGCAGATGTTGCATAATCGCCCAATTCCTGAGGGATACGCCAGAGTATCAGTAGATAGTGTGGTTGACAATTATCGTGAAGTTGAGGTACAGATCCCCAGCGAGGAAGGTAGAAATACTCTTGGACAAAGCCTGGGCACATTCATCGCGTGGCGCAAGCGCTACATAATGTTTTTGTCCGATGATGACAATGGCGATGATGATACTAATGATGACGGCGCGGTCTATCCTGGTAGTAAAAGTCCTCCTCCGTCACCTAAAAAAAGTCCGCCTCCTGCTCCAGCGCCACGGAAAAATAATGAAAGAGCACCATGATCTCAAAATTCATCACGGTCAGCGGGGAAAAGTGCCACATCTGTGAAGCCAGCACAATCAGGTAAGAAACGAGCATATGACATGACCGAAGAAGAAACTAAAAAGGAAGTAGACGCTAGCGTGACAGCTCACTTCAATAAGACGCCAGCACCTGATAAAGTTGAAATCGAAGCTGCCAAAAGAGATTTCTTCCTAGACATAACGACGGTTAAACAGACTGGACGAGCAACCGAATCTCCTCAACCTAGCCAACGATCAGACTACGAGCGCATCTCTAGGCAAAAATCTAAAGGACAGGTTGGTAAAAGAGCTACTACTGCAGACCAGAAGGGTGCTAAAGAGCAGGGGGCCCCTCTAAGGTGGAAGTTCGTTAACGGGGAAGCATTGGTGGATCCAAATGAGGAGTAGAGACTGACGACACAGTTACGGCGTCTACATCAATGGTATCGGCAGTTTGTCCAAGAGACAAAAAACGACGCGTTCCCCGTCAAATACAAAGAAACGGATTTTCACAATATGGACGGAGTTTTCTGGGTAGAAACCCCCGAATTATACCAGTTATACCAACGAGATGCTCTGGACGTGTCTGTATTAAGAATGTGGACTCTGTAAGTCTCTTGTATAGTTCGTACTGTACATTCACGTACCCTTAAACTTAGTGTCTAACTTCTTTCTTATGTAGAATGGAGACAATGACACTCAGAGCGGACTTAAATGAAAGGGTAGGATTCCTCGATCCCGGCCTTGTCAACTGCAAACTTATTAAAGATCCATTGACAGAGAGAGAGATCGAGGAGTACGTACTAAAGGCGCTGCTAAAGTTACAAGACAAGACCTACGTACTTTTACCCTACAACTTTCAGTACGTGTTTCCCTGCCTACTAGTCAGTTTTATCATGTGTAACACCATGTCATGACTAATGGGCTTCTGCAGCTTTCACTGGATCCTTCTCGTCATTACGTTAGACGATAGCACGATCACTGTGTTGGACTCAATGAGGAAACCGACAAACGATTACAAAGAAGTAATAGAATTGCTAGACAGGTAAACTCCGGTCGTTCGTTATTGCTCCCGTAATCTTTCATTCCATTGCACTTAATTGCACCTAATTAAGTTTAATGAGTATTCATAACCATACAGGTATGCATACAAAATACCGCAAGAAGAGCACGCGGTACCATCCATTCACGAAGAAGTTCAGAATAAAAACCGATTTTCCGTGCCTAAGACAGCCGCAAGGGAACAATTTATGTGCATACTACGTAATGACACACATACACACGTTCATCACCGACAGTACCGACTACAACGGCGAGATGGTATATCATTACATTTTGACGCCTAATTTTCTTTATAAAAACTACGACACTAATTAATACATTATTTTCTTCAATGACAGCGCGTGAAGCTCGGCACCAACAGCCTACTTGACAGCGAAGTTAAAGCCCTTCGAGAGCAGATGGCTGGGTTCATCGTTTGAGAAGTGATCAACCCGAGGGGCGAGTTTTACGAGCCACACGCTACAATTAACTGAAATGTGAACGATTGTCAATGAACAATGTAATAATTAGATATTACGATGATTTGCTATATTTCAATTATGCTTTACAAATACTTCATTAATATTATCATGATTAAATGAGTATTCAGTATTCAATGTTAAATATTATGATGATTTAATATATTTGAATTATTCTTTACCAATACTTCATTAATATTGCGCATAACATATACCGTACAGAATAGATGTACTGTACAATATATATATAGTACAGCGTTACATCATACATATAATATAAAAAAATTATGTAACCGGTTTTGGAGGATAATATGGCACTGTACTTATCACTGCCGGTTTTAGAGAAATAACTGGCAGTGATAACACCTTATCACTGCCGGTTGTTATTTTTCAACCGGCAGTGATAATTAAGTTGTTTTCAACCGGCTGTATAATATAAACTGGCAGTGATATTATTATCACTGTCGGTTGAAGAACCGGCAGTGATAGTCCCGACTATCACTGCCAGTTAGGGAGTGCCGGGTCAACATCCGGCAGTGATGCTGATGTTGATCCGGCAGTGATGTCCTTTTCTATAGTGGTGAAGGCTGATTAGATGGTAGATAAAGGTAGACTTTCCCGAAAAAGACGATGCGCAACAAGATCGAAGAAAACCAAACCTGATTGGTGTAATCGAGGATGACCAACAATCGGCGATGCATAACTTTATTAATCAAAATCAGATTACAAGAAAGATTCTAAATTACAGAGCTACTCCTAGTTAAAGGGAAAAATAAAAAGGAAGTAAATGCGAGTTGTTTGATTGGTTGGGGGTTGTTCTTCTCGCTTGCCCTTGACTATCTTTTATAGTGCATTGGCCAATCGTATCTTTTTCCGATGCATTGTCAATCATGATCCGTATCGGTATTTATACGGACAAAATTTCCTTTTAAAATTAATATCGGTCATAATTCTATTTTTAACTTAAGTTTTCCTTTCTTAATCGATATCGGCCAAAAATATCCTTTTTATCCTTAGCCTAACAAATTGACCATACCTTGTCAAATTCTGGTGCTAACAACTTCTTTCGGTAGTAGAGTAGTAAGAATAACCTTAATAAATTAATGGCTACGTTGAATTTCAAATACTCACCATATACCACTGGTATAATGCACCGTAAAATTTCTCTAGGCTTTAGATGTATAGGTGTGTAACTAACTAGTGTTTAATGCTTCTCATCATGTTTATTTACTGTCCTTTTTACGAAGGACATATTCACAACTTTTTATCGAGATAATATGCATAATTTCTACCCACAACTCAGTGATGTAATATGCTCCGAAACATTTTTACGGCACTGTTATAGCATGTGACAGTCTAGTGTAAATGCTAAGCGCAGTCATGCGGATGTATCATGTGGGCTAGCTGTTGTATACAGTATACTTGAACTTAGAGGAATTTGGTCTAATAACTTCAATCGTTTACATGGGGAATAAATTATCTACGAGGGCGCCCATCGGGAATGAGTTTGCATATATGTGACTACATGTGTATCCATCCATGTTGGCAGTTAGAAATTCCTTGCCCAAATCAGGTTTGATCGAAAGCCCAGCTGCTTATTGTCTGAGCCAAAGTAAGAAAATATGGCCAGGTTTGTTCACAAAGGATCGGCTAAGCTATCTGGCCGCACAACTGGGTCTCGTGCAGCAGTGGAGCAGTAGAACTAGAGGTAAAAATGGGTTGGATTCTGGTGAATATTATTCTTTTCTTATCTTAATTCATATTTTTAGTTTGGATTTAGAATTAGATATGAATATCCTAGATACGGATATGAATATAGATTTTTTGGGATACAGACAGGGTGGACGCGGTTCGGATTCAAATTGGTCATGGATAATTTGATAGATACTATGTATATAAAGAAAAGATGTAACTTAAGCAAAGAAAATGTCATATTATAGTACCTATTAGAGAATTATTTATCCTACTTAACAACATAAATAAAATTAAATGTAAATTCATATTATAAATTAGTCATGACTTGAAAACTATAGAGGATATTAAATGGTATCGATGTTGTGTCGGATAGCCATTTTGTTGATTTATCGTATAACTTTGATATCCTATCAAATATGGGTGCGAAGCAGATATTAGTCTTTTTTTAACAGAACAACAAAGCTCTGTCATGCATTAAAGAGATTAAGCAAAGAATACAGCTCCTGTTTGATACAGTTGCACAAGTAATAATTTGAGAAAATACGATAACATGGAAGAGAGAAAGCACAGATTTCCTAGCCTAGCATAGGTAAAAGAAATCCGACAGAACCGACAAAAGACAAAAAGAAAGCTAAAACATAGCAGCTTTCAGCCCCTTGTGCATTGCATTGCGAGTGTGCTGTCCGCGTGGGGTGTGGCGTGTGGGGACTGGGGAGGGGATTATCCGCTCGGTTTTCATCCGTAGGCAGAGCCTGGAAGCTTGTTGAAAGTTCGTGCGTTTCTTGGATAGAATAAGTGGCAGATGATCCCGTGTGTCTCAAGGACAGGAATCCTCAACTCCAACACGAACACGTATTACCCGCCATCTCCGACTCCGACCGTACGTCGGCGCGGGTGTCAACGCTTATGAACAACAAAGCTTTCGACCAAATTCCAATTAGCTAAACCAACCGTATCCTATCGCGCGCGCCATCACGATGGCCACCGGCGGCGGTGCCACCGCCTTCTGCCGCTGCAGCAGCGTGGTGTTCGTGGGCAACATCCCGTACCACGCGAGGGAGGAGGAGCTTCGCGAGGCGTGCGAGGAGATCGGCCCCGTGGTCTCGCTACGTGTGGCCACGGACAAGGACACCGGCAAGCGCAGGGGCTTCGCCTTCTGCGAGTACCTCGACGACGAGACCGCGAGCAGCGCCTGCCGGAACCTGCACGGCCAAGCCCTCCACGGCCGCGAGCTCCGCGTCGGCCTCGCGGAGCGGGTCGGGCAGCCGGGCCTGCCCGGCGAGCCGCACCAGCCCGTGGGCATCGAGGACGCCACGCACGCCGCGTCGCTCGCCTCGGGCCCCCCGAGCGACGCCGTCACGCGGTACCTCGCGGGGCTGAGCCGGCAGCAGCTGCGCGGGATGCTGGACGTCATGGAGAAGCAGGGTGCGGTGCTGGTGGAGCAGGCGAAGCTGTTGTACGGCGGGCTGGCGACGCTGATCGAGCAGGCACAGATACTGCTCGACATGGCCGTACCCGACGCCGCGACGGCGACGGCCAGGAAGAAAGGCTCGCGGTAGCAGCCCGGCGGTTCGCCAGAGTCTGGCCAGGATGCACCGAAGCTGAGGAGGCTGGAGGATGGCAAGCCCGTTCCTTGGCGTTGCCTGCGGCTGATGGGCTGCACTCCGAACTGGGTCTTGCGGTGTATCTTCTTTCGTAGAGAGATCGTCGTGTACGTTAGGTGTATATACGAGCTGAGCACACCGGTGGCAACCACAACAACAACAGCGGAAACTGGAATCGTGGCAGAGGAGGAGGCGGAGGACGCGGCCGTGGCCGAGGTGGACGCGGCAACAACAACAGTGCCGGGGTGGTCAGCAGCAGCCACCTTGGATCCCGTATTGTCCCCCCTGGGGCGCAGCAGTTCGGTGGACCACTGGCCACTGTTGTTGTTGCCGCGTCCACCTCGGCCACGAACCTCCTCCTCTGCCACGATTTCAATTTCCGCTGTTGTTGTTGTGGTTGCCACCGGTGTGCTCAGCTCGTGAAGCCGTCGTGTAGGTGCCAGACGGTGCAAATCCAGCAGTGAGGAGCGCCGTGTCAACGGCCTTCTTGGCGGTGTCAGCTTGGGCAGTCTCCTCAAGAAGCAAATAGCCCCGGGCCTGCATGAATGTCGGAAAAGTAGGCAGAATGGGGAGCATGGTCTTCAGTACCGCGAATTTGTTGTTGAACCCTCGGATCAGCTGACGCACTAGAGCTCGCTCGGAGATGGGTTGGTCGCAATCGGCGAGGGCGTCAGCCAGCGTCTTCAACTTGTGGCAATATACAGAAGCGGTCATCTCGCCTTGGACAAGGCCATGAAACTCGGCCTCTAGATGAACCGCACGACAAGGCTTGTTGTTGCGGAACACCGACTCGAGCTTGGACCAAACGCCGTACGCTGTGATCTCTGGGGCCATGACCATGTCAAGAAGCTCCTCGGAGATCGTCGCATAGATCCACATAAGGATTGAGAGGTTCTCCCTGACCCAGTCCGGATCATCATGATGAGGATCGCCACCTTCAATGTGATGCATGCCGCAGGTTGTAGCGGCCAAGAACAACAAGGAAAAGATTACGCCACTTTCCATAGTTGTTCGATTGAACATCAAGCGTGTAGGGGATCAACACTTTGATATTCACACTGTGTATGGCTTGAGAAAGTGGAACAGTTGAGGTGGAAGAGAATACTGGTGCAGAGGAAGTGGAGAATGCAGCAGCCGAAGCCATGGCTACTGCTGTGCCGTGAGAGGTGGCTGAGGAGGTAGAATTGGTCTGCGCGGAAGCAGTGGTGCCCTGAACTCCACTCATGTTGTCGTCACTCATGGTGATCGAAGGAAGGGAGGGGAAGAGGTCCCTGAGCAACCTGGCTCTGATACCATGCAAGATAACGAAGCACGCACTATCGAATTGCATTGATACTCAAGCAGTCCATAAATAGCAGTACAGGTGATGAGAACAATGTGCATACGTGAGAGTACAACGTGCGCAGTACAATAGAGAGATCCTATACATGCGTATCAGGTAGTTGGGCACCTAGAGAATAGGTCCAACCGTTAGAGAGCTAACTAATCATGCGCTAACACTCCACTCCGATAACGGAAAGTTGTCGTTTGAACGTAGGTGCAAACAAAATGTTAATATCTTTTTAAATATTTAAATTATACATATAAAAATCATATATATAGATTTATCTCGAAAAGCACTTCATAACATTATAATTTTATTGAATTTTATAAATATATTATAATAAAAATTAGTGACCAAAGCTATTTTTAAAGAATGTCGATATCAAAATGACAACTATTTGTGTCGGGGCCTGGCATGACCTAGGTCAGCTTAGGGTGTGTTTAGTTACCTGCATGCAGGGTTTCAAAAACCATTTTTCGAAAAACCGCTCGAAATTCAAAAATCGAGAAAACTGGCTTGAAAACCGGCAGAAACCGAAGGGTTAAAAAATCAAAAAATTTGCAAAAAAAAACTACCGTTGCGGTTCAAAATTCAAAACATGACTTGCTGCTCAGCTTTACGCCAACTAGGGTTTCAAAAACTACCGCTGCGGTTCGAGATTCAAAACCGGTTTAATTAAAAAAATAAAAAATGAAAAATTTATGCGATGTAAACCGCTCGAAAACTACTGAAAACCTATAAAAAAACCGGCTTTAAGGAACATTCAATTAGTTGGTTGGTTTTCGGTGGTTTTCGATTTTTTTATTTTTTTTCAATTTTTTATTTCTTAACCTTTCGGTTTTTGACGATTTTCGAGTGATTCTTCTTGATTTTCGGATTTTAAATTTCAAGCGATTTTTTCAAAGATGGTTTTGTGAACCCTGGCGCCAACTATGCCATTGGGAAGGTTGTTCAAGCTATGAAAGCAGTTGTTGGAGAGGATGCTCTTTCATATGAGGATCTAGTCTGTTTAATTAGCTCGTGCAATGATTTTTTTTTTAGTCCAAAACTAATGCAATATGTTTTTTTTTGTGTAGCTCTATTTAGAATTCCTTGACAAGTTTGAGAGGAAATTTGTAACGCAAGGAGCTTACGACACTCGAAACATTTTCCAGTCACTTGATCCGGCATGGACATTGCTACGGATGTTCCCCCGTGAACTTCACGGTATTCCTGCAAAGACCTTGGATCAATACTGCAGTAGAGATGCCACCCACCAGGGTTCACGAAACCGCGGTAAATCACTCGGTTTATGCGGTTTGTGACTATATCATTCTAGTTCGAGATCCAAAACCGTTCAGTAAATCGGTTTAACTAAAAAAAATCGAAAAAAAAATTGGAAAAAAAATATGCGTTGAAAACCGTTGGAAAACCGCTGTTTTTTTGCGAAAACCGAGCGATTTCTCGCGAAAAACCACGTTTTTTTTTTTTTATTTCTTAACCCTTCAGTTTCTGACGGTTTTTCGAGTGGTTTTTGCGGTTTTTCACGGTTTCGGTTTTGTGAACCCGCCACCTATTGATCTTTCTGTCCAGAAAAAGTTCAAAGTTTCATGAAGAGCAGCTTGAATAAAGAGAAGAATTTAAACTTGTATATTTTTTGCTATGCTATATAGTCATATTCTATTCTTTCCGGTCTAAGCACAAGTTCTGTCTATCTTGTGCACCGGCGGCTTCTGTAATTGTCATGTATTCTTAAATCACAAGCTAGTGCTCTTTTCGGTTTCATTTGCCTGCATTGTGTAGCAAAACTGAAAAGCCGTTTAGGCTTAGATGCTCGAATATGTTGGTTATATTTATTTTTTCCTTTGTGAATGAATCAAACAATGTGTATCATCATTTACCATCTAATGCTGATTGAGAAGTGAATCATCTTGGCTGGAGATAGCCCTTGATTTTCTCTACCGACATGCGGTCGCTAAGGGCGATCGTGGATATGCAACAAGGGTCCGCCGTCGTGGGAGCAGCAAAGTGGCCGATCCGAGGAGCGAGTGGTGCATGAGGCACATGGGTGCCAATTTTTTCCGCTACCAGAATAAGGAGCTTATGAACATGTTCAAGCGCTGTGCAAACAGTAACCAACGGAGGAAGTTCGACGCGCTTTGGAAGACGTTGGACGAACTAACGGAAGAAGCAATCAATGGATCCCAGAGGTACCGCTAGTTCATCAAGGAACCCGATGGTGTACCATGAGCAAGGAGAGGACCCTACACTTTTGTAAGGCGCCGACAGACTCCTCCCAAACCTCCGCCAGAGGCCGGTACCAAAGATAAAGAGTTTCACCGATTGGATACGACATGAGCCTTTGGAGAAATGGTCCTTCAGACGACGAGGGCGGCTCGCGTTATGGGATCATGACAACGAACTCGGCGGAGATTTACAATCCAGGTAATGAAAGGCACCGGATGCCTTCCATCGTGGGTATAGTTGAGGGTGTCTTATTAGGGACACAGAGATATTTCATTGAGCGATACAAGACCTCCGCAGCATGTATGTCTGACAATCGATTGTCTTACTCAAATCGTTGTGTCTACCTACATGTCCAAGAAAATAAGAAAGGCGCAGACACATCGGGTTACACCGAGAGTGGCGTGGAACGGAGATACCACGTGCAATCGCGGTGACCGAGGTCGCAGGGTGCCCACCGAGAGGACTTCCATCTGCATACCCGAGCACCGATTGCGAGTGCTCCCGCTAGAACCACGCCGCCGCACTTGCCGTGCTCGCACGCCATTGCCGCAGCCGCCGAGACGATCAATCCCGTCGTCCGCTCATCTCCCCGCACTACTACAAGCGAGCGCTCAACACGTGGCATCATGAGGTGTACGGTACCGAGTGGATGGATCGCTCACAACAAACCTCTCCGACCATCGATGGGTACCGGACATCCGAATGTTGAAGATGAAGGCCGGCGCCGGGACAAGGCGCATTCGAACGATATGGACGAAGTCTCGAGGCGGCCGCAACCGCGGATAATGTAACTTTGCATGTTGTTCCCATCTTGTATTATTCAATGGACCGTAAGTCGTAATGTACGTTGTAATGTTCGATGTAATTTTCAATGTACTAGTAAGTTGTTGTTCGTGATCATGTTATTCTCCGATGTCCCGCTTAGTACCTACGAGGATAATGTAATTCTCGACGCCAGTGCCTCGTCCGAACATGTCTTTGTCTTCGTGATGTTTGCAATCCGAGTTTTTTTGCTCTCCACACTTCGGTTGTATTGTTTGTTGAGTATGGTACAATTCGTTATTTCGCATTTCATTTTGTGTGCACATGTAATTACCGATAAACTGTTGTATTTGCTTTGTAATGTGCCACGATGGCGCGACCTTGCCTCGAGTCTGCCGGACGTGACCGCCGATGCGACCCACCGTCTAGGTACTCCAGAGGAGAACCGAGTGACGTAATCATCATTTACCATTTCGTAAAAAAATTGTAATCAAACACCATGATCCTTGTAGTTATGAATCAGTAGGACATGAAGAAACTGATCGGCCTTACAAATATATCTTGCGTACTCCATTCAGCCTCAAGCGAGAGGTGACCTCACCACCTCATGCAGGCGGATCACCGCACTCAGCTAGATGCAGCCAACCAAACAACATCTCTTGCATTCAATCATCCCTCCTCCTCAGATATCCAACCAAACAACTTCTCAACTCAGCCAGGATCAACACATACTGACTTGTACGAATTAGGCTAGGCTAGAGACATACAGGTAACCAAACTGAGCCTTAAGCGCTCAGCCATCGTCGGTCGGCATCCTGTTCAGAGCACACCAACTGCATTAGCGGCCCATCGGCCGGGCACTTCGCCGGAGTCGCTGGACAAAAGCACGCGTACATCCAGCCCAGTAGAGCTTGCAGTGCTGCATCCCAACCCACGTGCCCGTGCAAGCGCAAGCGGCAAAGCCCGCTGTCGATGCCCTCCCAACCCACGCAGCACGCCGACCGATTCACCGAATCACGTACGCCTCTCCACCAGCATTTTGGCGCTGTTTCCCTGCCTTTTCCCCAGCGTCCACACTCCACCGCACGCACACTCCCCACTTGATCTCCCAAGTCGCTGTTAGCCTGCGCTCACATTGTCATCACCCCTCGCCCTCTCTCGTCGATCACCGGTGTGACTGCACCGTAAACGGATGGACAGGCAATCTACCACGGTAGGTAACAAATGTCATTTATTCATATTTGATATAAGATTCCTCCGCAGATGGACGGGCCGTGTGCATATCCCATGCGGGTGCGGGGCAAGCAGAGGCACTACCCGCCGCCACTCCCATTGAATCGGTGGGATCCCACGTCAAGGTCGAACGGCCGCTCTGCGCCTTTTCTCACGGCATGCTATTTTTACGTGAATCTGACACAGCCTAACTAACACTGAGCTGGGCATTTACAAACTTTATTACATTTCCATTCGTCAGTGCGCACTGTTCTTTACAGCAAACATGAACTGGGCCAAGGCCAACGTGCGGGGTATACCATCTTTTTTCTTCGACACGATCAGTGCTGAACCTGCGCGAGCCAGATCTACATATGTAACCGTCACCCTGTCAGGTCTTTGTGAAACACGCATTGCTCCAACTGACAACCGTACCTTACCTTCGTTTGGGAATTGCTAGGCCAAGCCACCGATTTACCGAGCTCTCATGAGCAGGGTTTTACTTTTCGTCGAAACCGTTCGAAATTCGCTTGTACAGCTTTGGTTTGGAAAAGAATTTTGTTCGGTTTACCGTTCAAGTTCAAATTCAAATTAAAAAAACTTTAGAAATTTGAAAAAAAAATTATCCGAAAGTTCCCTGAAATTAGTATTAATAGCTTTTTGACCTCTTGTGTGATTTTTTTTTTGAAAAAAATGAAGTTTGAAATTTTACAACATTTTTTGCAATTCTTTTAGATTCTCCCCAATTTTTCAACCTGTCGTCGATTTTCGTGAAAACCTCTCGAAATTCGCACTTTTCGAGCGGTTTTCGATCTTTTTGTTCAAACTTTGCTCCGTGGTTTGGCAAGATTTCAAATTCGTCTGACTTTCGAAACCATTCGGTTTTTCACGAATTTCGATATCGCCGACTCGTCGAAATCCGAGATCGAAACGGTATTGCTAACCCTGCTCACAAGTCACATTGTCACAATGCTACGAGTTTTCTTTTAAATGGAATAAATAAACACATTGCGAGACATGCTTACACTGTGATCAAAGCTCAAAGGCCTATTTGCACGGAATTCAAATGTCAGGCTTATGCAAATCATCAAGAAGAAACGTCAAGAGTTACGTGGAATTGGACCATCCGATAGATTGCTTCTCGAGTCTCCATTTCACCGGTTGTGATCTGAAAGGGGCCTGCTCTGTTCTTGCAAAGTTGGATCTTTTTTCAGGGAAGTACTCTCTCGTGAAAAAGTAGCAGCAGACGAATACATTGAGAGCAATGCTTCAATGTTTTTACTTATAATACAAGTTATACCAATTTTAAAATAAACGAAAGGCTAAATAATCATCATCTATTTTTATTAATATTTTAATATTTATACGTCTGTTAAAAAAGGCATTCACTCCCGTACTGGATTCTCTATTATTTGCGCTGATGACTATGACAAGACGCCTGCCTGTAAAAAGTACATGAAGGTGTCACATCCTGTGCTCTTTGCAAAGTCAGGATATGCGTTCCTTGCCTCATGAGGTTTCGTGCCCAAACTTCCGGATCCGCGAGTCGTACACCCTTTTCTACATAGTGGACAGAACTGGTGTGGTCAGTGTGCGCTCCTTTTCTGCACTGTTCCATTTCGACAGTCATATCTCATACTAGAAACAACTTTCTGCAGCTATGCTGTTGAGGAACTTAACAGGGTAAAAAGTGGGTTATTACGAATGATTTTAGCGAGACAACACTTAAGTAGCTATTCTGTCGAACACGGATTATGGACTTCACATGTTTAGAAATGAGATAGCAGAAAAGATGAGGCGAAACATCTTCCAAACTGAGAGAGATGCCGGATTTAGCTGCAATTGAACAGAAGCTGGACAACGTAACTACCAGCAATATACTATTCTCATCGATCAGGTTTGTGTTCTGATCACAGCTATGACTTAGATATCACGAATAGAGCAGAACGTTCGTGGCACCAGCTTTTCCATTTTATGTACCCAGGCCTTCCTCCTCCAGTTCTCGCCATTTTCCATCCAACAGATTATTTCTGCAGTACACTTGCATATTTCACATCTATTTTCCTGAAAAGTAGAATTTCAAATGTTATTTGGTTTCCTCCAACCTTTGGGGTGAACAGCAATGTACATTGTTTTATCTCTTCAGACACTACATATTGTCAATATCTTCAATATGACAATATTATAGAGAACAAGGCTGACCCTCTGATGGATTGTATACCCCAGTTAACAGAAACGTAATAAGTAACAACTCTGTCTGGCTTAAAGGTAAATCAACAATCATCCAAGCATACAAGTGAAACGATGAAATAAGTCTAACAGACAATGAGTTATGATCCACATACCCTTTTGTATAATTTGGAGTGAATCCAATGCTTTATTCATTATCAATCACATCTACGCAAGGCAAGGCACATGAGTATTGTTGTGTCACCAATGGCATCAATACAACATAAAGATACACCGTAATTGAATAATAAAGCTTGCATAGTTCAAATTTTGTTTTCAAATATGCACAATATCAATGTGCTTACATTTCTTACAGTTCAGGTATATGATAGAAATGCCCAAATGTTACTGTGGAATATAAGAACCCGGGTACCCTCATGACAGGCTCAAGAGGGAGGCCCAGAAGATACTCACTGCGTCAGGCCCCGCTGCCGTGCGCAAGAGGACATATCCTAAAGGAAGTCGAACTTATATTTAGATATGATACATACGGTTGTAATCCGAGTCGTTAATAGGGTAGATAAAGATGTAAACTCTATCCTGTAACCGACTAGAATCTTGTAACCGATCGGAATCTCTTAACCGATCAGGACTCTGTAAGTCGCCCCACTCCCGTTATATAAGGGAGAGGGTGGGCAACAACATAGGGATCCGATCATCAAAGCATAGAGCAATCAAGCCATAGAGCATAGCACACCTCATATCGCTCAAAGTATATTGCGCTCTGAGCAATCTTAGATCCAAGAGATCTGCATAATCCCAGCACACAGGACTAGGGTATTACCTCCATCGCTGAGGGCCTGAACCTGTCTAAACCCCTTGTCTTGTGTGACCTTCGAGTTTGAGATCTAGCGCCTACCCATAAATTTATTGCCGACTACAAAAGTCGACAGTTACCCAGTTGCTTTGCAAATAATCAGACTGAGATGTCAGTATAACAAATGAAGGTACTACCAGAAACCCATGTTCTCTTGTCCAAAGGAATGGATCTTCAATCCATCAAAAAGAAATTATGATATTCCACTAAGAAAGAAAACACATGGACATTGCTTGCCAGAATACCATTATGATGCTCTAAAATGTCACCTAATCAACTACTAACAAGCATGATGATATCAAGCCAGGAGAAAAGTTTGATCGGCGACCCACCTAAATGACATGTTGATCATTAGTGTAGTTAACACCCATGTAGCGGTACACATGTCCTTGTCTCCCCCCAAGCAACTAAACAACTAAACATGCAAGGGAAGGAACAATGAAGACAATCTTGAAGAAAAGATTTAAACACACCACCAACCCATCTATCCTTAAACATGCAAATAGTTAACAGAAATTACATTTGACACAGGCATAATAGGGGACAGCAAACGGCAAGTGCTGATCTCCTGAATTGCTCCAGTGTCAGGCAGGCAGAAGTCCCCAATGTGAGGAAATGATATAAACTTTTACTATTCTTTCTTTTTATCCACGTCAAATTTCATTCCGTCTACTGTAGAGTATGTTCTACTCTGGGTACCACAAGCTAAACAAGTGAGGAACATGTAAAGATGTACAGCACAAGGCACTGTACTTGTAGTTGCACGTCGGTAACGAGCACCCAAAAAAATCGCCAAAGTAGCAACCTTTGCAGATCCTAAACTCCTAATCTCCTAGAAGAAAGTGGGGAAGGGCCAAATAAACCTCCTTCAATACACACATACCAAGATACACGAGATTAATATTGACAACGATTGGCACCGTCATCAGATATCACAATCTTAGACCACATTAAATAAGTCAATCAGGACACAAACTTCCTCTTGTTTTTTGTCAATGGCTGTACTAATTAGCCTACAGCATCAGATCCCTAGAGCACAGTCCACGGAACTGCGGAAACAATGACAAACATAGTGGTCCCTATCCTCCCAACACTAGATCAAGTAATCAAACAGAAAACAACTTGCAAGAGCAACAATGAGAATGAAAAATGTCCCCAGCCAACACAGCAAACATTACTCTCAAGGAAATGAGAATGCGTTGAAGAATTGAAACAGCAATTGCCATTACTCTCATGGTCTTGTAAGACTCAGCTGCGCTATATAACAATCTATTCCACCCAAAGAAATCACTTGCTAACATCCCCAACTGAGATAATCAAGAGAACTTGTTATTCGGAGGTGGCATATGCTAACACCGAAAGATTGCATCTTTTATTCTATTGCAAATTTGTAACATCGAGTTCGTGCTCATCATATTACAGTGGTCAAATTAACCGCATTGCAATATATAAAACTGCCATGAAAAAGATGGCAGAAGGAATTGAGCCCTAACCTCCGCTCTCGCGCTCCTGGTAGCTCATCGACCTGCCGACCCTGCCGCCGGCAGGTTCCTCGTGGCGACTATCGTTCGCCACCTTCGCCGAGCCAACTCTGAACCCCGCTCCAGCCTTGCCGACCGTGTCAGGTATCACCTCATCGGGCGGCGGCTCCACGTATTTCGCCGCACCCATCTCCATCTGAGAGATGCGCACGGCGCCGAACAGCCTCTCGGGCAGCTCCTCCTCGGACTGGGACTCCACAAGGAATCCCATGTCGATGGTCACCGACGTGACCGCGCCCAGCGCCAGATGCAGGATTGCGCTGGCGATCGCCGAGCTGCCGATGTCCACGTCGATCTCGAGGTAGTCCTCCCCTTTGTGGTAGCGGCATGTGAGCGCGCGGCCGAGGAGGCACGCCGCGTAATTGCCGACGGTGGCGCGGACAAGCCAGGGCCCCTTGACGATGCGGTTCACGATCTTGAAGCGGGCGTTGCGGTACGAGTCATCGCCGTGAACGAAGCGGCCGAGCAGCGAATCCGGCGGGATGGGCGCCTCCGCCGCGAAGTAGAACACCGCGCTGTACGCGTCCGGCCGGCCCGGGACCTGCAGAAACGAGGAGTCCCAGAAGAGGTCACAAAATCACAAAAATCGCATCTTTTTTTTGGCTTCCTACGCCTAGATGCGATCGATCGGGGAGGGATTTGTACCTGGAGGTTAACAGCGAGGAGGAAGTGGGCGTTTGGGTCCTTCCGGAGGCGCGCGCGGCGGAAGGCGGCGGCGACGCGGTTGTCGTCGCGGGCGAGCACGTGGTCCAGCCGCGCGTGGGAGCGGAGCCAGTCGACGCCGGCCGGACGGAGCAGCCAATCGGCGGCGGATGGCGCCTTCGCCCGCCTCCCCCCTCCACTGGAGAAGTACCCCCGCGCGCGCAGGTGGAACAGGTCCCCCGGCGGCGAGGCCCACCCGTTGATGCCTCGGTCCAGGTCCACCTGCCGCAGCGAACCGGCGGACACGGCCTCCTCCTGCCAGTTGGGCAGCGGCGCCTCGCCGGATTCGGTCTGATTCCGGCGTTCTGGCGTTGTGGGGCACATCGCCGCCGGCGGGGGTCAGTTTGGTAAAAGATCCTCGGCTGGGTGGGCTTGGTGTTTTTGCGCGAATGGGGAGGTTGGGCGTTGGGGGGAGTGCGGGCTGCCTATAAAACGCGGTGGCTTTGCTTTTAAGCACCTCGGTTATTTACTAATTTGTTCTCATCCCTGTTGATTATCGTGATGTGCTGTATTTTTCCCTTGAACCTGAAGGATGACGAAGCATCCACCAATTGTGAGCTGTGATACCAATACGAGGATCCCATTCTCATACATCTGATTTTACTGTAAATCTAATTCTTTACTCATACAGTACCCTGTCTTCCGATTTTCTTTTTTCAGCACGTAATATATATGGTCTTTTTCTTTTCTAGAACGTTTGTTTCTTTTTCCTTAATTCTAAGATATTTATTTCCTTTTTCTTGAGATGATGCTGGAGGTGGGGTGAGATCTGTTGTGGACCACATGGATGAGTTAGACACATTAAACAATAGCCATCGGATATGGGTGAGTGAAGTTGAGGAAAGATCCGAGAGGTTAATTTTGATGGAGGCAAGTTTTGGGGACGTTTACCGGGTGCATGAAGGTTGGGCCATCTCTAGTGGGGTGCATTATTTGGGGTGGACGTAGAAAAAAAATACTTATGTGCATTATAAAGAGGTATAGATGTATCTACAAATTTGATCTTCTCTCCTACCATAAAAGGCGCGACAGACGACACCACGCTTGGAAAGCGCGTAAACTGGCCAACGCCGCAGTAGTGTGGGTGAGCGCGGCAACGCGTGCGAGCAGGGCAGGTACAGACAGCACGCGGGTGTGCACATGCGTGCGGGAGACATCTTATCGTGCTCTGGTAGCGTGAAAAGAGCCCTGCCGCGGTGTACCATGCCCTGCTATCGCGATCAACCGAGCTCTCGGTAAGCCGGTGACCTTCTGCACTTCTCGACGCTACAGGGGACACAACTTTCGGGGGCCTTCAGCGAAAAAAACGCACCCCAAACCGCGCGCCGCGCTTGCCACGCATCAAGCGCAAAAAAATCGCCCCGACGACGCTGGCGCGCACGCGAACAGAGTTCGAAGCCACGAACTCGGCTCGGCTACGAAAAGACTTTCCGCCGCACCATGCGGGCGTTGTAGCGTACAAACGGTGGCAAAATATATAAGCCGTCCAACGGCGGGTGCAGACGGGTGACGTAGCATACCACGGAGTGACCACGTCGGTGAAAAATTGATGTCAACGCGCGGGAGAGCCGGAGTCCTTATGGATTTAATATACGAAGTATACTTATTGCGTTGTTTGTGGGATGTTAGGTTATGTTTGGAACGCAGGATCCTAACATAAATTTTGTAGAATCCCAACAAGTTGCAATGAAATTTCGTGTGCCGATTGTGATTGTAGATGCTTTCTCTTACCACATCATGAATTAGTAAAATGTAAAATTGCACGGTCACAACTTAAACTCTGGTAGTTTTAGCGTTGGTATATTAGATTTCATGTAACAGCCAGTCCAACTAAGAAATTAAGCTGATAGAAAAAGACGAGCGGTATATTCATTCTTCGGCAAATACTAGCATCGCAAAATTGCACCCAGTAGAAAGATAAAGAAAACCTTCGGTTAAAAAACAAAGATAAAGCCATGTTCTTCGCTTCTTCTAGACGTCTGTCCGGATCACACAAAAGCGTGAGCAAGGTTTCAAATTTCAATAAATTTCGGCGAAATTTCGGATTTCAGGTCTTAGATCCAGACTATCGGCCGGATTAAAATATTTGGAAAAAATATTCGAAATTGCTATAGTACTTCATTTTTTCGATCCAGATTTTGCTGTTTTATGACTGGATTTGACTTCAATTACATCAATAACCCATAAGAAAGTGATATTTGATGATAATTTGTCAAAAAAAATTAGATATTTTAATTTTTTTTCCAAAAGCACTGTTGGAATTTTATAAAATTTAAGAAGCTTTGTAGTGCTATGAAAAATTATGGTACCATCTTAATAAGTCTAGTATCAATCAGGAAATTTTTTAAAATATTTTAACTTAATTTGTTATCTTTTAAAAATAAAAAACAGAATTAGCATAAATGAGGTAGTAATAGTATAGGAATTTTATAAATATTTTCATGTTTGAGCATCATTTGCAAATTTTATGGTAACATTAGTGATTCAACAATACTATCCACAAAAAATTTCTAACATGGTTTGAATTATTTTTTATTCGGTTGAAATTTATCGGTCAGCCTTCAGTTGTACTGTCCGAATTATTAAAAATTCATGAAGCTTGATCATCATCTGAAAATTTTATGAGAACATTTGTGATACATCATAACCATGCACAAATTTTTTTTATAAATTTCTAAAGTGGTTTGTACCATTTTTCATTCGGATCAAACTTCCCTCTCAATGTTTTATCAGGATAGTACCAATGTTTGAATTTTTAAAAATTCCTCAAATGTGATAATCATCTGAAAATTTTATAAGAACATCATTAATATGTCAGAAACCTCCAAAAAAAATTTAAATTTTTCGTCATTGTTTGACTCACTTTTCAGCTGGTGCAAATATACCAAAATTTCGGGAATTTTCGTTGAAATTTCAGGATTTTTTGGCGAAATTTCGTTTTTGGTAGAAAATGAATTGGATTTGAATTTTTGTTTTTTAATTTCTAACGAGATTTGTTTGAAATATTTGAATTTCGATGAAATTTCGGATTCTAATCTTGGACAATATTTTATCCGAAAATAAAATTTCAAACCTTACGTATGAGGATAACAAGTTGAAGTCACGTGGCACATCAATGTCGTTTTGCGCCGTATATCTATCACGATTTATGCAGAAATCAAACCCCGAACAATCTAATTCAGGGGCATCATCATGCATTTGCTGCCATCACCAAGCACGAGAAAAACCGCATAGAAATTCGTAATAAGACTTTATTATCTGGGAGACTTATTTTCAGGTAGGATCTATATTGTTTTGGCTATATACATCATACGATGTAAAGATCGAGACATATAATCTTTTGTTATTAAAAAAAGATCTATATTAGTGGATTAAGAATTTGAACTAAAAATTCGGTCTATGTGGATGGATCAAAATATAGCCGTCCAAACAATTTACTGGTTTGCCACTGTGGGAACGGGGGTGAGGAGAGGACCCACTGTCGCCTGCTGCTTCGGGGTGAGGGCGGCCAGCGACGGGTGCGGAACAACAGCGAGACCAGAGGTAGAACGGAGAGGAGAGTAGAGATGGTAATCAAACCCGTGGATTCGAGTACTTGCGGGTTAGGCATTCAATCAGGTCAGATTTGGATTCTAATTTTTACCCATAAGTTCTTCGGATCGGGTACTCGAGATAGGTTTGGGTCGGCTTTGGGTTCTAATTTTTACCCGCGGGTACTCATCGGATATTCGAAATACCGTATATACCTATCGGGTACCCGTAGGGTTCCAGGTACCCGCCGGGTTCGGCTCGAGTTTTCTGGTTCGAGTTTCTTGTCGGATCGGGTTTTGCAAAACCCATACCTAACCCAACCTATTGCCGCCCCTATGCACAAACCCGTCAGGTACCCGCCGGGTTCGGTATAATTTTTTACCTGATAGGGTATTCGGGTTTGGGTCAAATTTTTTAATTCGTGTTTTCTGTCAGGTCGAATTTTGTCAAACCCGCACCCGATCCGATTCGTTGTCATCCCTAGAGGAGAGGGATCTGATGCGACGCGATGCGCCACTGAGAGGATTCGGGTTGGGTTCAGATCTCTCATCGCATGCATCCCACCATCGAAGACGATATCCTGCGGCTCAAAAGCCGTCAAGTGCGGCTACGGACACGTGGAGAATTCGATCGTGAGGGGTGCGTTGCACGCGTATGTACGTCTTCGGTCCTGTACGTATGTTCCATCTTTACTAGAGTGGTACAAACAGTTTGCGGATCCATGATTTCCATGATAAGTATTGGTGAGTATTAAATAATCTTTAATAAATAATTAATGCCTGCGGTAATTACCGGATAAGGAATTGCTCTAATTATCGGATAGTAGAAGAATATGCTTGGACCATGCCAAGTATCAACCACCCTCTAGGCAGAGAGGTTCATAATCAGACGTATGAACCTTATCCTCCGACTAAATACTAAATCCACTGTAATTAACTATGTGTGGTAGTTAAAAGGAAACATGTACCCTTATCTCTCTGATATAACTGCACTTATCCAACCTTCATCTCTAACAATACCAGCTCGACGATCGTGATGGGCACAAGTCTCGCTAACAATAAACAACGGCCACATACGAGATTCATGGATCGACAAGGCGCCTCTCCGCGGGTTGCAACCGCCACCCTTTTGGCGCTATATGAGGACTAGCGCACGGAGATAGAGGATACAGAATCATACGAAGTGCAAGACAGCCACATACTTTTCGTGGGCATAGCTTTGTGCATCTCATTGTAATCTCTTGCTATATAAGAACATATGAAGTAGGGTTATTATTCTTTTGGGAAAAAGGTTTGAACCTATATAAAACGGTCTCTTCCTGTGTAAACTCGAGTGTCATGTTCGTCAGATTTTCGTAAGACGGTGGTAATTCACTTATAGATGTGCGGAGTTAATAAAATATTGTTGAATAGGAAACAATAAAGGTCCGTAATAGCAAAAATAATACAAATTATTCACATTAGAGATAACATCTCAAATAAGTTAGAGAAACTACACAATAATTAAGAAAAAAATGTTGAATCGGGAATTTGAGATCAGACACATAGGAATTGGGGACGTACTTATGTCGTGGTTTCGAATTTCGCCGAAATTCGATGAAATTTGGTTTTTTCGATGGGTCCTAAAATACACTTATTCCAGTTATATTTTGGTGGGTTCATTTGATCTTTTTCTTTCAAAAATTCAAACTTTTGTTCAACCATTTTCTCCCAAAATTTCACTGTAATTTCTGAAAAACTTAATTTTGGTGATTTTAGTGGGTGCCAAAATAATAATAATGAAATTCGAAACCCTGACTTACGCTGCACTTTTTTTTATGCATACCCTGCCTTGTCGCCCCTTCTGGCTTGGCTGCCAACGCACGCTCAGGGAGTGGACCCTGCTCCCAAGCGGCCTAGCCATACTCTCTCGGCTCTTGCTGCTACCTACTTGCTTAGCGCTTGTTTCCTTGCTCTACCTCCTAACCAATACGTAGAGAACTGTTTACTCATCTAACCTCCTTTATTTCTTTTTACAAAAATAACTTCCTCTCATTTTTTTTATAAAAGTAACCCTATGTGCACCGTAGAAGGCCCTCCGACGCTACAGTACCATAGAAGCCGCCCTCTCGCACACAACACGACAGCTTCCCCGCACAGCATGTCTCTTCCCGTGCCTCCACAGCGTGACACCCCCGCTTTCCGCTCCTGTAGTCCGCGGCAAGTCGCTAGCTCCTGTGCTCTGTGAGCGCTCAATTCCTGTGATTCCCTGGAGTGGAAGGTGCTAGGTGTCGTCCCTGATCTTTTCACGGTGGGGAAGATGACTAATTTTGTAAAATATTTCGAAAAAGGGCGTGAACGGTTCGCACGCGGACGCCTGCCACGCAAACCGACGAGGTCAAGCCGGAGCCCGATAGCTGTCCTTGCCTGCTCACCTCACTACCAAGTTGCCTCACTCGACACCTGGTTGCCTTGTGGCCTTGTGCGCCAGCAACGCCTAACAGTGAGAGAGAGAGCGCGCGATAGATAGAGATTGAGAGAGAGCGCGCGACTGGACTGCACTATCCAAGATAAATTGGGGAGGGGAGGTGTAGGAGTGGATTTATTATATATACATGCCTAGTATACTTACTAGATTTAGGGTATTTCGCAGAAAAGACTTAAGAGTGTTCAAGCGAACACCTAGCTGGATCCGCCCACGGGTACAAAGCGGCTATTCAGTTCAAGTTCAGGCACTGCTTACAACGAAGCATTCTCGCATGAATTCTGGCAAAGAAAAAAAAAACAGTCTATTTCTACAATATTTTCTGAATGATGCCTGGAATTAAACTGCATCCGTACTTAAAACTTTCTTCACTAACAACTCCAATAGTGCCAAAGCAAAGAGAAAAATAAAATAAAATATAGGGATGCAAGGATGCTCTCAAGTCCCAAGTACTCCATGATCGAATCGAAGGTACGCGACGCGGTGCACACAAACACATGTGCACAACCGCATAAAATAATCCCTGAAAGACTAACGACTTGTATCCGATACATCCTACAGGCCAGGGTGCGGTGCGGTCGATCACCAATGGCAATCCATGCATGTGCAAGTGCAAGAACAGTCAGTCGATCTTATTACCTCCTGACAAGCGTCTTCTTTTATTATCTCCATCGATCAGCGTATCTTTGGTTAAATTATACTTCTCGTCTAAATTTATAAGATTATTTCTTTTTCATATATAGATGAAAAGATATTAAAAATAACTAGATTACTTCTAATTACTATTAGAAAGCACTATATTTATTACAGTCATACAAGAAATGTAAAATAAAACTGAATATTTATTAGGGTATAAAGGAATATCATACTAATTTTGTATTAGAATATAAAAAATATCCTGTATTTTTATTAAAAAACCATTAAAAAAACGTTGAACGAATTTGGATGGAAGGAGTACTGCTCTACGTGCTTGAAAAATTACCGAGTATTAACTTGGTTTCAAATGTCTCGCTAGGCTGCAGAATGATTGGCTAATCGAGTATTTGAGCACTGAGAAGTGAGCACATGGACATCCAATTCATAAAACATGGAACAGCGCAGACGGAAGCAGGGTTTAAAAAGCCGACGAAAACCGGTCGGTTTTCGCGAAAACCAGCCGTGCCGAGCCGGTTCGGCAAGTAAAACCGTTCGGAAAACCGTTCAGATAAATAGTAAATTTAAAAAATTTGAAGAAATTTCGCAAAAAGTGTCAAAAAAATTTGAATTTTTTTTTGTGCGGTCCTGAGGCCATCCTGATGATTGTATAAAATTTTCAGATTATTATCAGATAGGTACATTTTTTAAAAATTCTGACAGTGATACTGTCACAATATATGCTCTTTAGTTTTTTATTTTCTAGGGGCACAAAATGAAGTCTAATATTTCTTAAACTTTTTTTGTGATGTTATAACTTATTTAAAATGATTATGTAAAATTTTCAGAAGATGATCAGATATGTGTATTTTTTAAAAATTCTGAAAGTGATATTATCATTGTATATGCTCTTCTATTTTTGATTTTATATAGGTACTAAATGAAGTCTAATATTTTTCAAAATTTTATTGCATAATACTTTGGAACTATTTATGGTTACATTAAATTTTCAGAATATAAAAAATCTTTTAAATATTTATAAAAATCTGACAATATCTTTGTTCCTTTTCCTTAATTGCTGTTTTGGATTTTTTAGAAGTAACAAATGATCTCAAAAATTATTTAAATTTCTCTGAGGTGTTTTATAGATTAATTGGGATTTTTTGTAATTTTTTCAAATTTTTGCATTTTTTTTTTCAAATTTTCCTTTCATTTCTACCATTTTTCCTTCTGTCGTCGGTTTTCGACGAAAACCGACCGGTTTTCGAGCTTTTCGACCGGCTTTCATTTTTTTTGAATTGGTTTGACCACCTGTTTGACTTTCGCAAACCGATCGGTTTTACCGAATTTCGACCGGTTTTTGCGAAAAACCGGTGCCGAGCAATTTTCGAAATTCAGTTCGAAAACGAAATTGTTAACCCTGGACGGAAGTCACGGAACAGAGAAGAAAAACGAGGAGAAGTCTCGGCGTTGGGATGCTAGTAGGCATGCATGCATCAGTGGCCTTCTTTGCTGCTATTCCTACTAATGGATTTGTTTAATAGTATACTACTACTCCTAATGGGTTTGTTTAAGCCAATCATTAACGACAGCGCCAGGTGGAAACCAGTGCATAATCACCGGGCTGTTATCTGGATTCTGGACGGCCGGTCGCGGATGTCGCCAGCCGAGACGATTAATCTTTTTTTTTTTTGGAAACTAGATCAAGAGCAAGATGTTTTGTATTTTTTTTTTGAGAATTTTTGGTATATTTCTATTTTTTTTTGTTAGAAAGATCCGATGACGGTTGTAATTAAGGTTCATCAAAGTAAAGACCAGATGTTTTTTTAGAATTTCTAACTTATTTCTCTTTTTTATCACCAACTCTCTATGAACTTTTAATATATAATAGATAATAATAGTATTCTTTACTAATATATACCAAAAACTAGGTGGCGACCATCTCTCCTGCTACCATAACACACTCTTCATCTCTCGATAATAAAAAGGAAAGAGACCACATCTCTCTCTTTCCACTCATATCCACTTCTCCTAGTCGGATCATTCCCCACTTCTCCTTACCTGTGACAAATCAGAAGTGCAATTTTATTTTTGAAAATACGTGGCATTATTTTATTATTTAGCTCAAAAATGTGTTTCCACTGCAAGGCATGGGTATTTGACTAGTAATAATATAATAATGATAATTGGAAAATGGAAGTAGTAACGTACTATGCAAACAAAATCTTGCTGCTCTCCTGGTTACTTTTTGTCGACGAGGCGAAAAGCAATGTGAAAGAACAAAAGAACAAGGAACAAAAGCTGGAAACCAACATGCATGTATGGATCGAATGAGGGAAATCGTGTAGATTCGATCGACTTATGAGGTGCTTCCCATTGGAATATTGTGAGATTTGTAAGAAGCTTTTGAGCTTTCTCCCATGAAGCGAACTTAGAGAAGGCCAACTAACGAATTGAGTGTGAGATAAAGCAGGATACATGTGTGGTATCGAATGAATCGTAAAAGAAAGAAATGTAATTACGACTCAGTTACGGGTTCCCATAATTTTTTGCGAAGGTACTAGTGTCTGATAAGAACTTTAACTTCTTCTAACTTCTAAGCCATGATTGTGACGAAACAAATCGTAAAGAGACCGTAAAGAAACGCTTAAGAAGCATCTTTTACGAAAAGAAGAAAATAAAGTTGAAGCCAACCTGAACAGTGTACCCAAAGGCTCCGGGCTTGTATTCAGGTTCCCCACAATTTACACCCATTTGTGTGAGGCCCAAACAAGCCCAAATGTTCAGAGACAATATCGGACATCTTTTAGGGAAAAAGGCTTGGGCTTGTGCAACGCTTGTGAGAAGGGAAAAATTGTAAGGTTTCTGACATGATGAATGAATCCTGATGTTGGCAAGTGCTAAAAGAAAGCAGTCATGGGTTCATTAAGTTGACTCTGCAGATCTTACTCCACTTTTGTAGGCAGGCTGACATTAACAGGTAACGGTTTGTTTAAAACACAGAAATTTCATGACAAAAATCATAGAAAGCCTTTCATTTCCCGTGAGGATTGAAATTTTTTGCCGTGTTCCAAAAGTGGGCTAAGTTACATGAGTTGAAGAGTTTCACCGTCACAATTCACGAGTACACAGGAAGGGAGGAGCTTCTATACATCATTATTTGAAAGTTTTATCAGTATTAAAACATAAATAAATAATAAACAGTAATTACTTATCATTTCACTTGTGTTAAGATTTGTATAATTTGTATTGCGAGGATAATAGATAGAATCACTTCTCACGAAGGGAGATCGACCTTCGCACAGCCGGAACTTAGAGACAACCAAGTACTACTCTGTTGGTTTTATTGTCAAACCAACCTCATTAGCTCCCCTCCTTTGCATTTGTCTCAAGGATCAGCTAACCAACCAAACGCGACCAGTCACTCAGGAGTAGCCACCTTTTCTTCTGTTAGGAGCAACTAAAAGGACAAGCTAGCACATGCCCCATTTTACATCGAAATCTATATCCTTGTCGATCACAAATTGCACATCTTGTTCATGGTTGTTCTCTCACAGTTGGATGCTTGTTGACTCTAGAATTAAACAAAGCTGCAAAGTAGCTGGGATACAATGTAGAACTCGCATGCCTTCAGGTTCAGCTGTTCAGGCACGTAATGAAGCACAGCGACCATGATGTTTACGACTTACGAGCCAAAGAAAAAGGAGCTACCTGTGGAGCACATAATTAAGCATGCAGCTGTACTCTGCAGCCTCTTTTTTTCTTCTTCTCTCCCGTCAGCCAAGACTTCAGAAAAGGAAAACAAGTCAGATCGACATTTTCGGTGTAGCTCTCTTTTGCTCAGCACAATTTGTTTTGTTCATCCCAAATGAAGTCCAATTCAGCATGAAAGCCTGGAATAAGTAGTGGGGGGAGTTGCCATGTTCCTGTCTCTGATACCAGTGACTTACTACCAAAATGCTTGCTTGCGACTTGTCTTGTGCATCATACACCGGTATACGACCTTCCGGCCGGCCTCATGATCGTGTAGATTAAAATACGTTTTTTTTCCTATTTGATGTTCATTCATGTAGAAAAAAGAGCTGTCTTTGCATCGATTCGTCATTTCCTTATCACAGTATTTTGGAGTAAGAACATTCGAACGCGAAATTTAAAATCTTCGAAACAGATAGATGTAGAGCTGAAAACATTCGGCTCTTTAGTTTTGGGCTAGCTAGTGTTCAAAGA
The DNA here is from genome assembly GCA_036346275.1 of Otatea glauca. Taxonomy (NCBI): domain Eukaryota; kingdom Viridiplantae; phylum Streptophyta; class Magnoliopsida; order Poales; family Poaceae; genus Otatea; species Otatea glauca. Next base: position 62,522,788 of record CM070721.1, read on the forward strand.
CATGTCGATTGTGTTGTTTTCATGGCTGATTTGTGGCTATGTGAGAGGCTGTTTTTCTCCGGTTGAGAGGTGTTTGTCAAGACCGGTGGTTTGGATGGCAATACCCAGGACCAGGACGTCCAAATCGCATGAACTGATACGACAGGATTCTATAGTTTGTTGGTACGTTTATACATCACCGACCTTTTTTTCCGAGTGATTACTGATTAGTGTGGGCGTCCATTAAGTCTTCAAATCTTTCCCCTCTCCTCTCATAATCCTGCAGTCTGCATGCAGACGGGTTTGCTTTAGAGCCTGTTTGGTAGTGCTTCTGATCTTAGCTTCATCTGATATCTGAAACTTGTAGACTAAAATAAAATAAAATAAATTTATATTTTTGGTCTAAAATATAAACAAAATAATTTATCTAAACACTCTTAATGTACTCATAACTTCAACCCCACATATCTGATAGAGGTGAAGCTCTGTCAAACATACCTTTAGTTTCTAGTCAGATAAACTTAGAACACGGCTTGTAAGCAGCGTGCGCGCGCGCGCGCTCTCATCCAATCTTTCTCCTTTAGAATTGGCAGTGTTTAAATTGATTCGACTTTGCATTATGTCAGGTACTATTTGATCTGTCTTAACATGTAATCTGCTTTATGGTTTTCTTCAACGCACAAACGACTGAATCTAGCCTTTGTGCACTGAACAGTACTGCCGTAAGATAACGTCTGTTTCGTTCCGTGGGCCCGAGCCCATACATCATCGTTACACTAAAAAGTCCAAACAACATTGGGGCCCACCTGATGATCCTGCTGTGGGCCCAAGCGAAAAATATATATACTCAACGGTCCAATCGCGATCCAAGAAGGGTTTTCAGGTCAGCTCGTAAACTAAACATGGCTTAGCAAAACTACATTGGGAAAAAAAAAACAGTAAGCTCCTGCTCACCTCACTGGGATATCCTCGTGAAGCCCTGTATAGGAGAGTTACAGCTTTTCTAAAAAAAACTGTTTTTTTATTATTTTTAAGTTAAAAAACAGCTATAGTCTTTTACGAGAGGTTGTTTAATAAACAGTTAATTCTTTTTAGAAATAAGCTGAAAAAACACATCCGTCCTGCTTTTGCCTTTAGCTAGTTATATATGAATTCTGGCTTATACGTAAAGTCGCTTAAAAGCTGATCCGTTTAGAAAGTTTAATATTTTTTTAGAAGCTGAAGCTGGCTTTAAACCTCTTAAACAGGGTCAAATAATGATGATTCGCTTGCAAAGCTTCCAAATTCCAAGTTTCTCTTTGGCGTTTAAGAGTTCATAGTCTTAACACCTCAAATCTGCAGTAGATGATGGTGAGGAAGAGCTAGTGTGTCATGCAATAGAAACGAAATGTTTGCTTTGTACTTAGTGCTAAGTAAGCCGGCCGTTGCATCTTGTCCCCCGTCTAGTTGCTGTGCAGGGGGCAGTGCAACGCATGTGGATGGGTCACCGGATCTTTTTGCCCCCATACTATGGTAACCCACGTGTGGTCCGCAGTTTAATCAATCATACTACAGCTACCTTTCTTTTTTGTTAACACTCGTAGTTAACAAAAGCGGCAGCATCAGGCTATGCATGATCATTTGCCTCCCTATGACAAGAATTCCAAACGCACGGGCCTTGCGCTGGCCCGTTCGCTCTGGACCTTGCGGCGATTTGTGATATCTTGAAGGGTTTTTTTGGAAATCATGTGACGTGCGCCCCGGAAAACCGCCGATTCTTCCCGCTATAATAGATACTAGTCAGGATCACGCACTACGCTGCATCGTGCGAAATTTCGGCGTGTGACGCTACGACGTGTGAAATCCTATTTTTTTTAAAAAAAAAATTGTCGCTAGGACATGTCGGCAAATCTGTAAACTGCTATAAACCTTCTATGAATCTGTGTTTTTTTGTTGAGAAAACCGCGGACGTATTTTTTTGTTTTTTTTATTTCGATTTTCGTGTTTTTTTTAAAAAAAAGGGTCGCTATGACCTAACGGCGAATCTGTAAACTGCTATAAACCTTCGGCGAATCTGTGTTTTATTTTTTTTAGAAAATCGCATACGTATTTTTTGTTTTTTTCGGGTCCAGTTGTTTACTAAAAACCGCCGAGAGGAGCTGAATATAAATTGCAGAGGGATCTAAACGTAATTTCTTTTTTTCCGAGGTCCGTTCTGCTAAAAACCATCAGAGGACCTGAACATAAACCGCAGAGGGACATAAACATAATTTGGAATTTTTTTGGGTCCATTTTATTAAAAAACCAGACCGAAGGACCCGAACGTGATTTCAAATTTTACGAAGGGACTTTTTGCGGAGATGCTGACATGGAGCGGTCCTTTGCCCTGACATGGAGCGGTCCTTTGCCCGGCATTCTTTTCCCGTATAATATATAAGTGTATATATATATATATATATATATATGGCAGCATTAGTTCATTTGTTCCAATTGTTGATGAGGAACATGGACTTAAAAATTGAACTCACACAAAAATGATATTTCTGTTCTTTTTTTATGAACCGGATGAGGCCGTAGGGGTGGGCATTCGGTTATTTCTATTTGGTTTATTCAATTTAAAAATAAATCGGTTTTTTGAAACAGAAACTGAAATTCACATACCACGGTAGAAAAACTGAAACGAATTAACAAAAAAAATCGGTTTGGTTTTTTCGGTTAACCGAAAAATAATATCAGCATATCCCAAGCTGACAGCTTATGTCCTCAGCCACAAACGACTGCCCCGGCGGCGGCGCGAGTGCCGTGATCAGCGGAGGCGGGGAAAGCACGGGTGGTCAGGAGCCTCTGATTCGGTGAGGCAGGACTGGTGCTGTGATAGGGATGAGATGTCTCACTGATTCGGAATCGAATCAGCGAATTGGGTAAGCGGTATGAAGTATTGAAGCAGATGAGGGAGAGAGTCCTAACAAATCAACAGACAGGGAGAGGTGTTGGATCAAGGATAACCGACTAGAGGGGTGAATACGAAGTTTCTAAATTTTTCAATTCTAATTGCAATTAATTGAAATACTAAACTCTAGAAGCAAGAAAGGCAAATGCACAATTAAAAACTCTAGTGATCACCACACAATTTAACAATTTAAGTAAGAACAAGTGAGTGGCTACTAGAGAAGCAATTTAATCCGAAAAATATAGATGCCAAACACTAGAGAGCAAGAGACGAGAATTTTTTACCCGTAGTCTCGGAGACTTGTCGGTCTCCCCTACTCCACGTTGAGGTGACTTGAACAACTTCAAGCCGGCTCCTCCCGCTTGAGCCTTCCTCGATCACTAGGGTAATTCTTCCCCACTTCGGGTAGGCGAACTCCGGCCTTCACAACTTGTCGGGCTTCTCACAATCTTTTTTGAGAAGCTCACCGCGCACGATCTCCTCCAAGCCGTCTAGGAGGCGGCAACCTTTAAGAGTAATAGGCTCTAACTTGAAATGCAACACTCAATTTAACTCCTCACTCTCACAAATGAGAATTGAATGCACAAGGAGAGGAGAAAACTAGCTAGAGCTCAAATATCTTCAATGAGGATCCAAAAGTTGGCTCAAGTGTGCAGGTGGGGGTAAATTTATAGCCCCCACCAATTTTTCTAGCCGTTGGAGCTCAAATTCAGCTGAAGTCAGATTTTTCGATGCTACCGCCCATGTAGGGCCGGTAGCACCGGGCTCCAACTCAATGGTTAAATGCACTGTCAGCGCCCGTTGTGCAAATGGTCCGGTGCTACCGCCCAACTAGGACCGGTAGCACCGGGATATTTTTGAATTTCTTCGGGCAAGGAGGCGCTCTCTAGAATTTTAGCACCGGCCACGGCTCGCCCGGTAGAACCGGGCTACCATAGGCGGTAGCACCGGACTATCAAAATGCCCAAAACACACCCCTCTGTGATTTTCACATCAGGTTATATAACCGGTGCTACCGCAGATCCAGTAGTACCGGACCGCCCGAGTGCAAGAAAAACACCCTCTCTGGAATTTTCATACCGCCCAAGTGGGCCGATGCTACCGCTCACCCGGTAGCACCGCGCTACCATTGGCGGTAGCACCGGACTTTCAGATAGCTCAAAAAGAGCTTCTATGGGATTTTCACACCGCCTCATCGGGCGGTGCTACCACCACCCTTAGTAGTACCAAGATCGCCATGGCGAGCACCGAAGTTTCTAGAGACTTTGATATATATACATTTTAAAAAATGGTTTTCAATTTTTGGAACATGTATATCATAATTTATGTGCTTGAATGTATAATTTGAGCCTTTAGACCTTAATTGACATCAAGCTAACGCCAAAAACCCTTCTTGATAGTACGACCCTATTTCTAGCAACCCGATCTTTTCTTCCAAACTCCGAGATCGGTAAAAGACTATAGAAAGTCCTTAACTTCATACCTTATTTCTGTTATCTTGACGCGTTGATTTTCTTTTAGCCTTATGTTCATGCTTCATCCTTTTCCTTGATTAAATCCATCCTGTCCTCAAACACACTTAGATGAAACCGTTATTCCCATATTCACAATTTGTCATTAATTACTAAAACCAAAACAATTTAGGGGTCTAGATGCTTTCAAGAGGGTCCTAACAAATCAACCAAGAAAGGGAGAGGGTCCTAACAAAGAGAGGTGTTTTCATGCTTTTTTCAGTTGTACAAATATTAAAGAATAAATAAAGAGTAGATAGTGATTACTTATCTCTTCGTTTGCTTCAAGATTTGTGTAACTTGTATTAGGAGGAAAAGCATTAAAGCACTGCTCACAAACAAATCAAGAAGCTAGCCATGCCATGAATGGATCTAACACCTTGAAGCATCTCAAAGAAAAGAAAATCTCACCTTCCCTGTCCTTCCACCTAGCGGCGTCGGCAGCACCCATCCCAGTGGCGGCCGATGACTCCTCGAATATTGACCTCGACAGCCTCTTGTGCGCGTAGCTGATGTCGAACAAGATGACGCCAGAGCCCGAGTCAGCGACGACGATGCCCTTCACAGGGAGCCACACAAAGAGGTACTCCTGCGCGAGCCTCTCCACGCAGCAGAGCGCGTCGAAGCTGAGGTTGACGCGCACCACAGTGTCGAAGTAGGCTAGGTCACCATCGTCGTACTTGGCGTAACACGGCGTCGACAGCCATGCCTCCAGAAGCTAGTTCACCGAGTCCATGGGAGGTGAGGAGATGGGGGAGGGTTCATCCATGGGAGCGAGGAGACGAGACGGGAGCGGGAAAGGAGATCGGAGTTGGAGCGGGCCTCCAGCCTTGCGGGCCTCCTAGGCGGCGATGGGGATGGTGAACTCGTCGGGCTCCAACAACCCTAGGCTGTGGCAGAGCTCGTCGACCTCCCCCTCCATGTTGCCGCTAATGCGGAAGTTTGTGCCACCGCCTTCCCCAGTGGCCAGATCGAGGATTCGAAGAAGAGGGATTCGAATGGAATGGAGAATGGGATGGCGATTCGAAGAATAGGGAACTTGTGGAATGTGTTGTTCGGATATTCGGTTCTATTGTTAGTTTAGTTTCCGGAATGAAACAACCAAACCGAAAACCGAAACCAGAATAGTCTCAAAATAAAAACCGAAGAATAAACCGAAAAACCAAAAAAATTAATCAATTTAGTTCGGTTCGGTTTTTCGGTTTCAGTTAAAAAAAATACTCACTCTTAGATGAGGGGATTCTTTTTGGAATTTTCAGCATCCCCTGTCCAATCAGGCCTAAGTTTGCACCTTTTGACATCGCAACAACAACTTGAACTGGAAGTGATAAAAAAGAACAAAAAAGAAGAAGATAATTGTGGTCTGGTCAATTTGTCAAAACTGTCTGTCTCTAACACACAAGTCTCTGGCAAGTAGCGCTTATCTGATTGATGTTACCAGCAGTATATATGATAGCTCACAAAATAGTCCTTATTTCATCTTGTTTGCTCAACAAACCTTACTAATTTCCCTTTCGTTTTGATAGCATATGATGAACAACTTTTAGAGCTGCTCATTCATTTATTTCCCTTTTGGTGTTTAGCCTCTCGAGGAAAAGATAGCTTGGACAGTTTTCTGGTCGGAAGCGCATGATTTACCTTGCAAGTTATTCCATCTTGAATTGTGAAATCAATCGAAGGACTTTTTTCATATTTGTTACTACTGTTGTTATAAGTTTCTGGATGCTACAAAATGTAGGATTAACTTGATTGTGAATTCTACTAGCCAGCAGTGGAATATAGGTAACTTTTCGGAATTATCTGTGGATCAGAAAAGAATGTGTCAATGCCATGCCCTTTCATGCAATGAACCTACCTGGACAAAGCTCTAGCCTGGCCACTGAATGCCAAGTACAGATCGGGGCCAAGCACCCATGGATTCAAATTTCGATGAATTTTCACCGAAATCTCAGATTTTGGGCCTCCACGAGATCCAAATTACCGGCCGGGCAAAAAATTTGAAAGTGTTACAGTAATTTAATTTTTTTGGCGTAATTTCATGAAAAAAATCAGATTTTACTTTTTTATGGCCGGATCTGACTTCAATTACATCAATAACCCATAAGAAAGTGATCTTTGATGATAATTTGTCCAAAATATTATTTTTTGAGATATTTTAAAATTTGGCAGGAACGCCGTTGGAATGTTATAAAATCGAAGAAGCTTTTACATGCTATGAAAAATTTATGGTACTATCTCAAGAAGTCTAGGATCAAACAAGATTTTTTTTAAAAATATTTTAACTTCATTTGTTATCTTTTAAAAATAAAAAACAAAATTAGCATAAACGAGGTAGTAACACTGTCAGAATTTTATAAATTTTTTCATGTTTTATAATTATTTTAAAATTTTATGGTAACATTAGTGATGCATCAATACTATCCATAAAATTTTTCAAAATATTCTAACATGTTTTAAACCATTTTTCATGCAGTTGAAATTTGTCGATCAGCCTTCAGTTGCACTGTATGAATTTTTAAACATTAATGAAGCTTGATCATCATTTGAAAATTTTATGAGAATATTAATGATAGATCATAACCATGCAAACAGATTTTCAAAAGTTTATAACGTGGTTTGTACCATTTTTCATTTGGATCAAACTTGTCGGTCAGTGTTTTATCAGGATAGTAGCAATATTCGATGTTTTAAAAATTCCTCAGACATGATAATCATCTGAAATTTTTATGAGAACATCACTGATGTGTCTGGAACTTTCAAAAAAATTTCAAAATTGTTCGACATTGTTTGAACTATTTTTATTCGCTTAAAATTACCGAATTTCAAAGAATTTCACTTAAATTTTGGTTCCCCAATTTCAGTCCTAAAAATTCTGGATTTGAATTTGAATTTTAGAATTTCATCCGTATTTCGTCCGAAGTAATGAGATTTCGCCAAAATTTCGGATTTCAGTGGGTAACGAAATGTAAACAAAAACAAAATTTGGAACCTGCAAGCACCAGGCCATTGCCAATTTTTTCTGAGGTGTGACCTTGTTAGACAAGATCACAATAAAAGATTCACATATACCTTCTAGACGCGTCAATCAAAAATACTGAAGGATATACATATGTGGAAATTCAGAAGCACAAGAGTTTTAAAATGCTTTCATGGTTATATTTACCTGGATTTCTTGTGTGAGTTTTTGCCCATTCACATGGACTGAACTTTTAGTAATGTACTAGTAGTACAGCCTTGTAAGTAATCAACTAACCACGTTCAGTGGTCTAAAAAAAAGAAGAAGTAAATTTCACAAAACTACATATTTCTTATATAAATTATTAGAAAATTACATATTTTAGCATCTATTTCACAAAACTACATATTTTAGAAGAACTTGTTTCATAAAACTACATGTTTATGAGACAAATTATCAGAAAACTACATATTTTATGTTCTATTTCACAAAACTATAAATTTTGGAGAACTTGTATCACAAAACTACAGGTTTTAGAATTAATTATTTCTTGTAACGGGTCTGATAGTTTGGACCCACATGACAGCTTTACGCGTGAGTGAAACGGGAAATGAGGGCGTGTGAGACCACTACGTGGGCCCATACTGTTAGACCCGTTATAAGAAACAACCAATTTTAAAACCTGTAGTTTTGTAAAACAAGTTCTTCTAAAACCAGTAGTTTTGCGACATAAGTTCTCCTAAAATCTGTAGTTTTGTAAAATAGAAGTTAAAATTTGTAGTTTTATAATAGTTTGTACAAAAAACCTATAGTTTTGTGAACCAAACTCTTTTAAAATATATAGTTTTGTAAAATAAACGTTAGAATATATAGTTTTCTAATAGTTTGTCTGTAGTTTTGTACAACTTACTTAAAAAAACCATGTTCAGTCAACAACCGGTGGTACTTAGAAGGTACCGCGAAAACTACATGTAACCTAAAGTCAAATACAGCTAGCCTAAACAAAAGCTTTACATGCAAGGAATGATCGGCGCTTGTGACTTCACCGCACGCTTCATCCATTGTGAATCAATTGTTTGGAGTTAACAAGGTCTCACGTCCTGGCTTGCGAACCCAAATACTACCACCACTAACTCAAGAAGCGCTGGTGATCACCAACTCGGCCATTAATAACACTCCACTGGCCAAACTTAGATCCAACCAACCTCCATTGAAGCACTTGACCACACCAACATGTCAGCAACAACACTACTACCTTAAATGCAAATGCATTAGCACAGCAGCACCACAGAAGGCAACAGCGAGGCGAGGAGCTGTTCGTCCTGATCCGATTAGCTGCTCCCAATTTAGGTTGCTTGCACGCCATTCCTTGTCAGCAATTCACACTTTTCGCCCCATGGAATACATGCCATGCAGTCCTATAGTCGAAGTCTTACGGGCAAATGGACAGCACGCAGGAGCAGCCTACACAGTTTCGCATGGTGATCGAGCCTGAGAGTGCGCAAGGGTCGGCGATAATTGCAGTGAAATCCACACGATAAACAACAAAACGAGAACGTCGGATCCCCGTGACAACACAGCACTTGGAGGTCATTGACCTGGAGCTCGCTCACCCATGGCCATGGCCATGGCCATGAAGGTGGAGGAAAACAGGGAAAATCAGCGAGAAACACGAGTTTTCCGCGCCAGAAATCACCCGACTGATCGGACGCGGTCCTCTGTGTCAGCCAGCCACGGACCGCCCCTCGGGAACCCAACCTGAAACCAACACCGCCGAAAATACACGCGCCGTGCCGTGCGCCCGCCCTACCACACAACCACGCCGTTTTGGTCCCAAAACCCAACGCGCCAGTGGCAGCCGCGTGCGCGCGAGCTGGTTCCAACCGTGCTAGCCGCTCCTGCCGAAGCCTTAGCTTCTTTTTTTTATCCCGGTGAGGTCGGTCTCTCTCTCCCCTCTCGCTATCTCTATACGTATATTTACAAATATAATCCATTATAATTAAATTTATAAAAATAGTGTTCTACAAAACCACATAAACAACATGGTAGGTAACACGTCCTCGTGTACCACGGCACGAGGCTATAGCTACAATAGGGCGATCACCGTGGCAGAATCATTGTGCCGAGCTATGGCAACACGACAAGAATTGACCATGCTAGAGCACTATGGTAGGCCATCTTACCCTGTCTTCAGTAACTGCTATAGCCTTATTGTCATGCAAATGGTGCTCGGCATCTGCTTGAAGAGCTGAGAGTGCGCGACAGCAAGCCTATCATGATGGATCTACAGTTACTATTAAGGTCGACTGGGCCACCACGGGTTCGACCACCTACGGTAGTACATGGGCTCACCATATTTCCTATTGCCTCAACTCGCCTGTGCTGTGCTGTGCTGTTGAGCCTCATATTTTTGTGCAGGGCGGGAGCCCAACTAAACTGAAGAAAACCTTACGTGATCGAAAACAGTATCGGCCAACAGTGCTCAATTAGTTAATACAGTGTGCTACAATGTCATAATCAGCACTATATTTTTTGAATAATACCTCGAAAGATTTAACCATAAAAGATTCAACTGCTACAATTGTAGTGGTGACGGAGACTGCAGCTTATATTATCCGATCCCTCGCGGTCTCAGGCAGCCGTGGCTTGGAATCCCCCTCTGTGCCCGACTTTTCCTCCGTTTTCCATCCCAAAAACCTGGCCTTTTCTGCCCCTCCCTCCTTTCTCCCCCTTCCTTTCTCGGCTCCCTTTTCCAACCTAGACCTCGGCCCCTTCCTTCTCACAGTCTCTCGCCGCCAGACGCGGGCTACACGTCTCCCCTCTTCCCAGAGCCCATCACCTACCTCGATGGTTGTCTCCCTCGCCCTCTCCCCGTCGGATAAGTAGCTTGGAAGGAAGCAGCCTCTGCAGCCTCACCAGCGCCCACCACTTCCCAGTGGATGCTTGTGCGGATTGGTGGGGACTTGAAAGATTGTGGTGAGTGTTTGGCATTTGGAGGGCGAGGTTTTGGGGGTGTGTGGTGAGCTGGGAGTGGGGTGCGGATGGATCAGGATGAGGAGGACCGGAGGATGGCGAGCCTGCTGGCGGCGCGGCGGGCGCTGCGGGCCGGGGTGGAGAAGTCGCGGGAGCTGAGCCACGCGCTGGGACGCACCGGGCTGAGGATGGAGGAGATCCAGGCGCGGCTACCGACGATGGAGGCGGCGTTGCGGCCGATCCGCGCGCCGCGGGACGCGCTCGAGGGAGCCGGCGCGAACATCGACCGCGCCGTCGGGCCGGCCGCCGCCGTGCTCAAGGTGTTCGACGCCGTGCACGGCCTCGAGGCTCCGCTCCTGGCGGGCGCCGCTGCCGCGGAGGACCTCCCTGGCTACCTCGCGGTGCTCGGCCGGCTCGAGGAGGCGCTCCACTTCCTCTCCGACAACTGCGGGCTCGCCTCACAGTGGCTTGCCGACATCGTGGAGTACCTCGGGGACCGCAACCTCGCTGACCCCCGCTTCGTGTCTGACCTCGTCGAGGCACTCTCCCCGCTCAAGAACCCCTCCGCCGACCTGGACGGCGGCCTCCTAGCCGCTGCCCTCGAAATGCTTGAGGCCGAGTTCCGTCGGCTCCTCGCGGAACACTCTGCTCCGCTCGCTATGCAAGAGCCCGACAATTCCGACCCCAAATCCATCTCGCCGCCTCGGATCCCCGCCGCCGCCGTGCACAAGCTCAGCCTAATCCTTGACCGTCTCGCCGCTAATGGGCGGCTCGGCAGCTGCACGGCCGCCTATGCCGACGCTCGTGGGGACACAGTGAACACCAGCCTCCGCGCGCTCGGCCTTGATTACTTGCACGACCTGACTGAGGACGCTCAGGCACTCAGCCCAAGCGTCGAGCTTTGGGGCCGGCATTTGGAGTTTGCGGTGCGCCACCTCCTAGAAGCTGAGCGAAAGCTCTGCGTTGCAGTGTTTGAACGGCGACCCGAGGCCGCAACCTCATGTTTTGCGGAGATTGCAGCGCGTGCAGGCATTCTTGATTTCCTGAAGTTTGGCCGTGCTGTGGCTGATGCCAGGAAGGACCCCATCAAGCTCTTGCGGCTGCTTGATGTGTTTGATTCTTTGAATAAGCTGAGGTTGGACTTCAACCGGTTGTTTGGTGGAAAGGCATGTGTAGAGATCCAAAGCAGGACTAGGGAGCTTGTGAAGAGGGTGGTGGACGGTGCTGTTGAAATTTTTGAGGAGTTGCTCGTGCAGGTGCAGCTGCAGCGTAATATGCAGCCCCCAGTTGACGGCGGTGTGCCACGCCTAGTTGGCTTTATTCCTAAATACTGCAACCAGCTCCTTGGGGAGCAGTATCGGTCTGTGCTTACTCAGGTGATCACCATACACCGTAGCTGGCACAAGGAAGCGTTCGATGACAAGATGCTTGTTGATGCGGTGCTTAACATCGTTAAGGCCCTTGAGGCAAACTTTGATACATGGTCAAAGGCGTATGAGGATCTGACACTGTCATATCTATTCATGATGAACACACACTGGCATTTCTTCAAACACCTGAAGGGTACCAAGCTGGGTGAGCTCTTAGGCGATGCATGGCTCCGGGAGCATGAGCAATACAAGGATTACTACTCAGCAGTGTTTCTGAGGGAGAGCTGGGGAACACTAGCACCCCTGTTGAGCAGGGAGGGGCTAATATTGTTCTCCAAGGGCCGTGCTACGGCAAGAGATTTAGTTAAGCAGCGGCTCAAGTCGTTCAATGCTAACTTTGATGAGATGTATCAGAAGCAATCTGCATGGGTCATATTGGATAAGGATTTGCAGCAGAAGACGAGCCACCTTGTGGTGCAGGCTATAGTGCCTGTTTACCGGAGCTTCATGCAAAACTATGGGCCGCTTGTTGAGCAGGATGTCAGTGCGAGCAAGTATGTGAAGCACAGTGCCGAAGGCCTGGATAAGATGCTCAGCACACTCTTCATGCCCAAGCCAAGGAGAGCTGGAAGCTTCCAGATCAGAAGCTCAAATAGCAAGATTACCAGTGCAATGACAGGGTTGTATCGGAGCGCTTCCACATTGAAGTAGCTTCGGTTTAAGTTTGAAAAGATTGGATGTACAAATTTGTGCAATAACAGGGTAAGCAAGAATGATTTAGCTTGAGCCAATCATTGAAGATCCCGGTTGCACGGGAGACATAATAATGGCCCAATGATAAGAACAGCTGGAGCATGAGAAGAACATGAACTTCTCCAGTACTGACATAGTGGGGAGAAGATGACTGGAAGTGTTTCTTCAGAGCATATCGATGAGGTCCCTTTCCCCTGGACTATCTCTTCACCTTCTTTGCATTCCTATCTCTAGCAATATACTCAATTCATTTTAGGAACCTATGTGGGGAGCAGAAGATGTGTAATCAGTTATCTGGTATATGTAAAAGATTGGTTGTATTTATGGTGGACATTTAGTTGTTCTATATAATTCTATCAACATGCTTACATGCAATGAATCATATGGAAAGTATATTTTCTATGGTGACCAAAATATTAGACAACGAATCAATTTGCCTTCCAAACTTATATTGCTGGACACTGTTTCACCTTCCTTTCTCTTTTATTCAATACCTTTTTTTTTATCTATTATATACTTTTCCATGCTCTGTTGTTTATATAAATAATGTCACCCTATCAGGCATAGTCTCTGCAGATGAGTGTTTTCCTTTCTCTGAAGTACTGTTCTGCTTGGTGAGCTTGTCAATTAGGTGCTATCCATGTTACCATGTATATGTTTTAGTGATCCCCTGTGCTACAGCTCCTGGATTACTACTGACTAGGCATAACAATTTGCAATGCAACAGCTATTACGTCTCTTGACAAGAATATCACAGAAATTCATACCTTTTATGCCGGCGATGTTTCATTGTCGGCACTCTGAGGAAGTCTGTCTTGCCCGATCAATGAAAAACACACTCCTTTTAAGACGTCTTTTACGGTATACTAAATTCAATACGAACCGTTTATTACGTTTGACAAATCAACGGTTAGATCTGATTTTTACTATCTATTATATACTAGCAGTATAATGCATCGTAAAATTTCTCCCTTTTAAACATCCACACGGTTCATAAACACAACTTGGACCATTAATTTTTATTTTTATTGTAACGTATTTATAAAACCAAATAAAATCACAAAATTTTATTTTGTATATATATATACACACACCTAGGGCACCATGATCTAAAAGGACATTTTCTCTATGCAATTTTTTTTTTGAAATTTTTAGGATGCTGAGTTTAACCAGAGTTTGAACTGAAATTCAAACTAGAGTTTCACTTTTTGATGATAGTTTGGTTGTAGGTATGTGCTAATTTTATATATAAATCAGCAAAGTATGTGATCCAAACTCATTCAAAATCTTTGAATTCGAGTATATTTTTTTCAAAAGTATGTGTTTTATTTGAATTATTATAGATGGGCATATATCCTAAAACCGAAATTTTCAAAAAAAATATACTCAAATATGTGTTTCATTTGAATGATTATATATATAATTTTTATGTATCTAATTTAAATATTTTTTAAAAAAACCAATAATCAATCTTGTAAAAGTTTGACTATATGTATCTCAAAACGGTGTGTATCTGTGATAGGAGAGAGAATAAAAGAAGTTGGAAGTTCTACCCTTATAATTCTTGGCTCCTGGGTCGGTTCTAGGCGCAACGCATAATGACTCATGAAGTCATGAGCAGGGTTCACAAAACCGACGAAAACCGCGGTTTTCGAGCCGCATCACGAGGTTCAAATCAAAACTGCTCGAGAAACTACCCATTCAAAAATTTTTTTAAAAATTTTGAAAAAAATTATACGCTCGGTTTTTCGCCAAAAACCGTTTTGCGATGAACATCCAATTGGCAGCGGTTTTTCTATTTTTTTGGAATTTTTCAAAAATTTTGATTTATTAACCCTTCGTTTTTTTATGGTTTTCGAGCAGTTTTTGCAGTTTTCGTACTGCGAATTTCGAAATTCGGTTTTGTGAACCCTGGTCATGAGCATGCTGCCGAGAACCGTAGAAACTAGAAGGCACACACAGAGAACCGTGAGGTCGAAGACACCAACTAATCATCCATCTATTATAGATGCAAGAGTTCACGCCTTTAGGAGGCTTTGAGCCGGCTCGTTCGTGGCTCGGCTCGCCATCTATTATAGATGGAAGAGTTCACGCCTTTAGGAGGCTTTGAGCCGGCTCGTTCGAATCGAGTCGAGCAGCGAAAAAAATTAAGTTTAGGTCCTTTTTCTTAAAAAAATTACGATTAGGTCCTTTTTCGGGAAAAAAGTTACGATTAGGTCCTCTTTTCGAAAAAAGAATATATATTACGTCCAGGTCCTTTATGCGTTTTTAATCATTGCGCTCGGGTCCTTTTACGGAAAATTAGAATTGCGATTAGGTCCTTTTCGAGAAAAAAAATACGTTCAGGTCCTTTTTTTGAAAAAAATATACATTGTATTTAGGTCCTTTTTTTATTTTTCTAGCATTACGCTTAAGCCCTTTTGCGGAAAATACAAAATTTCTTTTAGGTCTTTTTCGCGTGTTTTCTCGATTTACTTGTGTAGGGAGCGACAATCGCGCGTTTTCTCGATTTGCTCGCATGTGGAGCGGCGCCTGCGGCGTGGCACGCCGCGTATAAGTATCTAGTCAATCATTGAAAGCATCTAGGCACCCAGAGTGTTTTGTTTTGATAATTAATGACAACTTTGTTATATGATCTAACACTTTTCTTGAGAATATTGAAAGTAGGTCAATTCCAAGATTGATGACCATAGAAATATCAAGGAAGGTACAAATCAATTGTCAATATGTCAAGATCATGAAAAGGTAAATTTATAAGGATCTCTTCTAGTCTTTTGTCGATCTTGGTGTATGGAAGAAAGATCGGTTTGCTAGAATTAGAGCCGTACTATAAAGAGGGATCTTGACGCTTATCTTAATGTCATTTAGGGTTTAAAGGCTCAAATTGCATATTCATATGAATGCTTGATAATATATGTGTTCCTAAATAGAAAATCTTTTTAAACAAATCAAATCTCTGGAAATTTCGTGCTATCATTTATAGCAAAGCATGCTACAATGGAACGCGGTAGCACCGGCTCAATAAGGCGGTGTGAAAATTCCAGAGAAGTTCTTTTCTGGGATCTGGTACCCCGGTGCTACCGCTTATGATAACCCGGTGCTACTGGATTATCGGTAGCACTGGATATTAATCCGGTGTGGAAAATCCAGAGAAGGCCTTTTTGGGCGTTTTGTAGCCCGGTGATACCGGGCTAACGGTAGCACCGGACATTAGACCGGTGTAAAAATTACAGAGGGGTGTGTTTTTTGGCTTATCCTCAGCCCGGTGCTACTGGACCAGCGGTTGCACCGGGCCTCAGCTCGGTGCCTAAATTCCAGAGAGGATTCTTTTTGAAGAAAGAGAATGAAGTAAAGCCTGGTGCTACCGGTCCTAGTTGGGCGGTAGCACCGGACCCTCTATAACGATCTCTGGCAAGTGCATTAAATGCACTGTTCTAGCCGTTGCAATGGAGCCCGGTGCTACCGGTCCTACATGGGCGGTAGCACCGGAAAAACATATTTTTGCCAGATTCGAGCTCCAACGGCTAGAAAGTTTGGTGGAGGCTATAAATACCTCCCCACTTGCATTTTAGAACAACTCTTGGTCTTCATTGATGATATTTGAGCTCTAGCAAGTGTTCTCCACTCTTGTGTGCATTCAATTTTTCATTTGTGAGTGTGAGAAGCTAGGTTGTGTATTGCATTTCATATTTGAGCCTTTAGACACCAATATTCGACCTCAAGCAAGTATCAAGGTTTATTACTCTTGGAGGTTGCCGTCTCCTAGACGGCTTGGTGGCGATTATGCACGGTGAGCTTCTCAACGGAGATTGTGAGAAGCCCCGGCAAGTTGTGAAGGCCAGAGTTCGTCTACCCAGAGCGGGGAAGAACTACCTTAGTGATCGAGGAAGGCTCAAGCGAGTGGAGCCGGCTTGACATGGTTCAAGTCACCTCAACGTGGAGTAGGGGAGACCGACAAGTCTCCGAGACTACGGGTTAAATTTCTTGTCTCCTATTTATTTGTGATTGGTATTCCTCATTGTTGAGAATCTACTTCATAAATAGCATATTCTTGATAGCCCTTGTGATCTCTAGTATATTTGCTACACTAAATTTGACATAGTATCTCAAGTGTGTGCTAGAGAAGTTTAGTTTGAATTTACTTTCTGTATCTCTATATCTTGGAGTTATTAGTAGTTTCTAAATTGTATTAAAAATTTAGAAACCTCCTATTCACCCCCCTCTAGTCGGTTATCTTTGATCCTACAATCATATATCTGAGTTCTAATCTGACCAAGCAGAGCGCTGGAAGCCTGGAACAGGGTTCAAAAAAACCGTTTTTTAAAAAACCGCTCGAAATTTGAAAATCGAGGAAAACCGTCAAAAACCAAAAGGTTTAGAACTCAAAAAATTTGAATTTTTTTTCAAAAAAAATCGAAAACCGTTCAGTTTTAATTAAAAACTAACCGATTAATTGAATGTTCCTTAAAGTCGGTTTTTGAGCGGTTTACGTCGCATAAATTTATTCAATTTTTTAATTTTTTTTAATTAAACTAGTTTTGAATCTTGAACTGCAGCGATAAGGTCGAAAACTGCGGTTTTTGTCAGTTTTTAAAACCCTGCCTGGAACCTAACAGCAGCTCGACCAGATCGATCAAATAGGGATGGTAGAACGCACAAATCCGAACCAATTGAGCAAAACCCAAGCGAAACCGCGACGGGAGGGCAGAGGCGTCGGGCGAAATCCAACCAATAGAAATTTCGTTTTCAGATTTCATTTTGGAGTGGCCGAAATCCGATCAAATTCAGAAAGTAAATTTAAAATATGGAATTATTTAAGGCAGGAAAACCAAAATTTTGGTCCTTTTCGACCACATGTGAAATGGGCTCTCGAAGCTTATCACAGATGGATTTTTATTTGAATTGTCTGTGATTTTTTAGAAAATTTTGAAAAAACATTTATCTAGTCGAGATTTAGAATCTGGGCCCTGGTCAAAATCCAAAATTTCGGTCGAGATTTCGAAACCTATGTCAAGGTGGGCTTCTCACCTTGGGAAATGGATGCGGTGCCATGGATCGATTGAGCTTCGAGAAGAGAAAGAGTGGGGAAGAATTGCCTTGCTTGTGCTGTGAGTGGTGGGGAAGAGGCGCGGAAAGGCAATGTAGTTCGATTTTGTGTGTAGGCTTAGGCCGTGTTCGTTTAGGTTTATTTTTTTATTATAGCTTAAAACTAGTTTTTGGTTTAAACAATTTAAAAACTATAGGTTTTTATAAGTGGTAGAGATGGATAATTTTATCATAAATTTAACAGTATTAGTCTAAAATCAACCCTCAATAAGGTAAAAAAGCTTCCATCGGTGGCTTTTTGCTTTTAGTTATATGGAGGCTTATAGCTTTTGAAAAAACCTAGATAAAAAACTACTCATTTATTTAAGCTTTAGCTTTTTTTGGCATTTAAGTTGGTGAAAAAGTCTAAACAAACAGGATCTCATGCTCCTTTTGTTTTGGCTTTGTTATTTTTTCTGTCTCGTGTGGCAACTTAAAAGTTATTTTTTTTAGTTTGAGCAGCTAAAAAGCAATCCATTTTTTTACGTGATATATGTTGTGAGTAACTTTATCATAACTTCAATGGCATTAGTCTAAAACTAACCTAAAAACACATATCAGATGAATTTTGGCTTTTAGTTTTATATAAACTTATACATTTTGAAAAATCTCAGTTAAAAAAGACACATATTTGTCTAACCCTCGACCTTTTAGATTTTAATCTTGAAAAAAAAGCCGAAAAAAAGAAGAAGCATGGACTGGCCTGCCTGCAGTACTGGATTAGAAATTCGACAGGAGTTATTCGGCCCGAGAGATGGGCCTTGCACAAATATGGGCCGATAGGTTGGATTTATGATCGGGCCGATTATTTCTGATCTAACGGCGGAGTGGAACATTTGGGCTCCATGCTGTCCGCCTTCTGTGTAGCACGGGTACCATGCTATGTATGGGCCCAAACCACAGGCAGGACATCCCTTTGTCTTCTCCCCACCTCGCAATCGAATCCAGTTTAAAAGTTCTTTAAAAAGAGATCCAATTTTAGCAGCACGTCATTGTCTCTTTTCTGACCTATAAGCAGCCTTCGTCTTTGTGCAAAACGAGTGTATGGTAGTATGTATTTGGGTCGCTGGCTAAATCTGACACAGGACTTCCTTCTTGGTTGCTGCTTAATTACAAGGTGATTGTTGTTGGAATTATTGGGTAGAGGTTCATTAGTTCACAAAAAGTTCTTGGAAAATCCCAAAGGCCCGTTAGATAGAAGAGGGGTGAAAATGCAATAGTCTTATATTGCTAGTAGAGGTGAATAAAAACTACCTTATATGGGAGGTTCTCTCCAATATGCTTGAGTATGAGAAGAAAAAGAAAGAACATACGCGCTCTCACTCGCCTCGCTAGGCGCCGCTCGTACGGGACGTGCGGGTAAATGGTGCAACGAAATCGAGTCCGATGACTTGCGCAAGCGCAGTTCTCTTTTGCAATTTTCGCAGCGTGGGAATAAATGGTCAAAACGGTTACGATATGCGGAATTATCTGCACACGGAACCCGTAACCGACTCGTATCGTGATCCACGCTTTTATGTATGTTATATATACGCAGGACAGAGATCAATCTACCTCTAGAACCTTTTGCCTTCCTTCAGTACTGCGTTGCATCCGTCTTTCCAGTCCCTTCGCCGGCGTGCACCGACTGTTGGGAGAGTAGGTCTCCGAAACGTTCGTCCTTGAGATTCTGTACCGGGAGAGGGCGAATCACGTTTTTAGGAAGTATCTTCACGCGACTGCTCGCTGTTATCTTCATCGACGATCGGCTTCGACTACATCGCCTGCTGATCTTCATCGACGTCTACTACCGGTTCAGCCACGTCTTCGCGTCGTCTCGGTAACGTACGCGAACCATCTATTTGTTCTGTTTATCTGATAATATGGATGAGATAGACATTGTAATAGGCATATTGCTTGTGTCTAGTTTATTTGTTTCGTCTGTTTCTATCTTTAATTATTGTTATAGCTTATTTTCGGAATAAATTTATCATTGATATGCCAAATTATCCAACAATTGTAACCCTGCTGATAACGACCAATAAAGTGATTCAAGTACTTGGTCCAGATTCCAGAAGGAAAGATCGACAGCTCATGTTAGCCATGGAGATTGATGGCACTCGAATTTTCTATGGTGAATGGCTATTAGGGGTTGGAGCTAACTCTCGGGCCATCTGCACTTCGAGCAATTTTCCTCCCCATTTCCTTTTTGTATGTTTTCCAGCAAGAATTTTAATACGTTTTGTTAGTACCCTTTTCACATTTTTCCAATCCTTGTTGTACCTCTTTATATCATATGTATGTCCCTATTACGTACTTACATTCACCATGTCCCATGTATATATATGCGGTGGACGTAAACATCTCTTAAATAGGTTAGCACCACAACACGGCCTAGACGTCAAAGCGTTTCAGGTAGAGAAATTTTACGGTACATTATACTTGTAGTATATAGTGGACAATAAAAATTAAATCTAACCGTTGATTTGTTAAGCATATTTCTACTACTCTACTACCATAGGAAGTATACATAAATTCTATCTAATCTGATCCATTAGATCGAAAAGAATGAACGGTTCATATTGAATTTAGTGTACCGTAAAAGAGCTCTTCAGGAAAATGCCTTGAACTGTCTCTTATTTATGGCAATTTTGATAAACACCTAAAATAGTATGCCATTACAAGGCGTTTCAGAGAAAACGCCGAAAAAACTCACGCCCATTGAGACGTTTTGGTAAAAATACCTAAAAAGCTAGTATTGTATTAAAACGTCTTTAGAGAAACGCTGTAATAACAAAATTATGTGAAGCGTTCTCCAGCAAACACCAAAAATGCTACAAGATATGCACAAAACACCCTAGATCATATATTATATCCAAAACAGCCCCCCTTTCCCTTTAGCCTCTCTCGATATATTACTGGTCCGATCCTCACCTTGTGAGCTTTGTCGGAGAAGTTGTGCTCTTCTATATTTTCTATCTATTTGAATGCAAGATACTAAGTATTAGCACATAAAATTCCCATGTTAGGGTTTAGACCGAAATATAATTTAAGGCCAAAATACAAGTTAGGACTTAATGTTTAGACCGAAATACATCATTTAAGGCCGAAATTCAAGTTAGAGTTTAGTGTTTAAGCCGAAATATAATTTAAGGTTGAAATTTAAGTTAGGGTTTAATCAGCTGGAATACATCATTTTAGGTCGAATTCCAGATTAGGATTTAGGGTTACATAATTTGTATATATATATTTTTTGCAAACTTTTTACATGTATTCCTCATAAAAGGCATTAAAATTCTCCACAAAAAATTGGTGAGAGATCCAGTCCAAAAAGCCAAATCGCAGTGAAATTTACCCAAAAATACTGTAGCAATTAGAAATTTTTGATCTTTTTTATTCCACCGAGATTTGAAATCTCAACCTCACCAAAAATCCGAAATCTCGACCGAGATTCCCGGCGAGATTTTGGACTTGATCCCACCGCATAAAATCTCAAAACCTAGGTATAGTCGATCGCCTCAACCACATTCGCATCACATCATACATCAATTCATCCCACCTCCTTTACTATACCTGTACCTCCCGTTTTCATCCCAGTAATTCAATAGCCATTGGCTTGGCGCAGGTGAGGTGCCTACTCCATGGTTGCCTCGTTTGTCACCGCTCACCACATCTCCCTGTTGTACAATAGCGAAGCTTGATAAAGAAATAGAGAAGGAACCATCCCTTAATGGAGACTGAATTGCATAAGAAAGAGGTGGTCGTTTTTCTAGTCTAATAACTTGTTCGACCTAATTGCACTACTTTCTTCAAATACATGCAAAATTGGAGGGGATGCCATGCCCAAGTTGGCCTCTATGTATATAGCTCCACCCTGTCGTTGCAATCTCCTTTACTACACAAATAACCCCAGCGCCTCTACTACTGCCCTTCTCATAGGCCTTATGTCTCATCATCTTCCATGACAGTGGCCTCCTGCAAGTAGTGGCGATTGTACTATCTCGTAGGTCTTATTTCACCGAGATTTGAAATCTAGGGTTCAGTTTGTGAACTCTGGAGATCTAACCACTGCCCCGTAAGACCCTTTATTCTTTTTTTTCCTTTTTGTTCAATTCTGAACAAAGTAAATGGGGAAGATGTTTTCTCCCCTCACTTATCACTAGTATAGTGTCCGTGCTAACGCTACGACGATCAGTACACCCGCTTAAGAAAAGAAAACTATGCAGTTTAACACTTGAAAGGCTTTAAAATTGTCCTTTTTTTACGGCTATGCAGATGTAGGAGAACAAAATAATTTAGAGAGTCAAATCAGATTAGGAAGGTTCGTGAATTCCTAGTCGACCCTTTACGATTCTATTCACAAAATCTTTCCCATGCTTTATTATCAAAACCCATTTCTCTGAAAAAGAAATCATCCGAACACAAGGCAAAACAGTTGCTCGAGATACCAGTTATTGTAGAATAAAAGACGAAATGAGCAACAACTCAATGAGTCAAGACACAAGACCATCCCCAATTTTGGATATATATATATATGTGCCTCATGGATATAGTTACATATAGACAAAGAATAATAAAACATTGATGTTGACCATCGATTCATGCCCCATAAATCTTAATCATAGGTCTTCGCTTCATAATCTTCCTTGGTTTGGTTAGGCTCTTCACCACCGACACAATATTCTTCCTTGGTCTCGCCACTGATGTAGGTCAGAAACAAGAATTCATTTTTCAAAATAACCAAGGATTCTTATACGCGATACAAGCATGCTAAATCAAAATAACCAAGGATTCTTATAGTACCTATGCTAACGCTACGACGCTAGTACACCCGCTTATCAATTAAATGAGAAGATAAGTATGAATACAACACTTAATAATAAAAGAGAAATTTAGAATTTTAAATGAATTTAGAAAGAAAACGGAACTAAATGGAGGTCGAATGGGCTAAAATGGGCTCCCAAAAGATTTTAAATCAAGAAAGAGAAAGAAAAAGAATTTTCTCGATTTTAGATTATTTTTTCACCTTGGCAAATGCAGGAGGAAGGCCGTGGGTGGCCGGTCGCGAGTGGGTCGGCACTGGTGCGGCGAGATCGCCAAGACCGGCGCCATGGGAGGAGTCACAGTTATGTGAATTTCACGAGAAAGATGACGGTGATGGCTTGGGTTACCTCCAAAATCCGGCGATCTTTACAAGAGGGAGCACTTGGGGATTTACGCAATGCAATGGGGTGGAGGAGAGCTCGTCGGCTTTTATAGCCCCGAAACAAGCATATTTATGGAAACCATAATTTGGGATCAAATCAGATTGGAAGGAAATTTTGGCAATAAAGCACGAAATTTGGGAAATTAACACCATAGATGGAAAGAGGAGATTTGGTGCGGGATTGATTAAAGCTTTGGAGCTTCTTTCTTGCTTTAATGGAGGGAGGGAAGAGAAGAAGCTTCTCTGGTCTGGGTTGTAGCTAGAAGAAGCTACAGGTGGGTTGCCTTCATTTTTCTTTTAAATATAGAAGGATTTTTGAAAAGATAGCACATTAGGTTAAAAAATTCTAGAAAAATTCTCAACAAAAACTTTCGATTATTTTATACTTAATAAAATTATTTTAAGAAAATTAAATTATAAATTTGACGAGGCACGACGACCACGAGGTCGCCGACCAAATCAATCTCGCCGTCGGCAAAGCCACCGATGGTGACCGTGGAGCCAATGCAGACTGCGTTCTCCCGGCCACGCCATCGCCGTCGCGTGCAATCTCTCTACGCCACGCCCATCTCCCGCTTCTTTTTCCCAGTACGTAATGTATGGTCCTCTCCTTTTCCAGGACGTTTGTTTCCTTTTTCTTGTTGATGCTAGAGACGAGGGAAGGTCTGTTGTGGGCTACAGGGATGATTTCGAAAAAATATAGAAAAATAAATCACGCCACAATCACTGGATCCGCAAGGAAAAAGATAAAATTAAACAAAGGTCACGGGCACGGTTCCGCAAGAAAAATTAAAAAATTAAGCAAGACTCACATGCATCACGGTTCCTTAGATAAAATGAAACAAAAATTCAGCCTCTCCGTATACAAATTAGGCTCTATGGGGCTAAATCCGTAAAAAAGTCTCGAGAAGATAGCACATTAGGTTAAAAAATTCTAGAAAAATTCTCAACAAAAACTTTTGATTATTTTATATTTAATAAAATTATTTTAAAAAATTAAATTATAAATTTGCCGAGGCACGACGACCCGCAGGTCGCCGACCAAGAATCTCGCCGCTGCGTCGACAAAGCCACCGATGGCGACTGTGGAGCCATTGCAGACTGCGTTCTCCCGGCCACGCTCGCGCCGCGGTAATCTCTCGGCCATACGCCCATCTCCCGCTTTTTTCCCAAGACGTAATGTATGGTCCTCTCCTTTTCCAGACATTTGTTTCCTTTTTCTTGTTGATGCCGAGACGAGGGAAGGTCTGCTGAGCTACAGGATGATTTCAAAAATATAGAAAAATAAATCACAGCGCCAATCACCACCGGATCCGCAAGGAAAAAGATAAAATTAAATAAAGGTCACGGCAACCGGTTCCGCAAGAAAAATTTAAAAAATTAAGCAAAGACTCACTGCATCACGGTTCCTTAGATAAAATGAAACAAAAATTCAGCTCTCCGTATACCAAATTAGGCTCTATGGGGCTAGATCCGTAAAAAGTCTCGAGAAGATAGCACATTAGGTTAAAAATTCTAGAAAAATTCTCAACAAAACTTTCGATTATTTTATACTTAATAAAATTATTTTAAAAAATTAAATTATAAATTTGCCGAGGCACGACGGCCTCGAGGTCGCCGACCAAAGAATCTCGCTGGCGTCGGCAAAGCAACCGATGGCGACTGTGGAGCCATTGCACTGCGCTTCTCCCGGCCACGCTGCCTCGCCGCGCCATGTGCAATCTCTCACCACACGCCCCATCTCCCGCTTTTTTTTCCCAGTACGTAATGTATGGTCCTCTCCTTTTCCAGGACATTTGTTTCCTTTTTCTTGTTGATGCTGGAGACGAGGGAAGGTCTGTTGAGCTACAGGGATGATTTCGAAAAAATATAGAAAATAAATCAAGGCTCACCGACACTGGATCCGCAAGGAAAAAAGATAAAATTAAATAGTGCTCATAAAAAAATTAAATAGTGCTCGCTACTGCATCACGTTCCTTAAGATAAAATTTAAAAAAATTCAGCGCAAGACTCACATCAGATTCCTTAGATAAAGATGAAATTAGGTTAAAAATTCTAGAAAATTCTCAACAAAAACTTTCGATTATTTTATACTTAATAAAATTAGATCCGTTAAAATTTTCCGAGGCAGTCTCGCCGAGAAGATAACATATTAGGTTAAAAATTCTAGAAAATCTCGGCCCTTCTCAACAAAAACTTTCTTGTTGATGACGAGGAAGGTCTGCTGTAGGCTACAGGGGGATGATTTCAAAAAATATAGAAAATAAATCAAGGCACATCGCATCAAGGATCACCGGATCCGCAAGGAAAAAGATAAAAATTAAACAGTGCTGCTCACGCATACCGGTTCCGCAAAAAAATTTAAAAAATACATATTTGATAATCGATTGAAAAATTAAAACTCACATCCTCGCCTCCGCGCCTCTCCACGGACTCGCCTTCTTCTGCATGGGAGTGTTGGTTAAGTCAACAGATTATCACATTGCAAGATTTTCGTTGCAAATGTTGGACATGTTGAGGTCAGCAGCTAGCCTAGTGCTAGCGAAGATGCAAGACCAAAACAAGATCATCACTTGAGTTCAAAAGATTTCTTTAACATTCCAAATACGATGTTTAACATTCTTAAATCTTAACTCTTCTATGCAAAGCGCTAACATTGCTCTTACAGCTTCTCTCGTTCCACATGTACACGACGCATGGCATACGATACGCTTAGCTTGGTCGCTCATATCATCTCCTCGGCTTTGGACGCCAGAGGGTTGTCCGTGGGGTATCCATGGTTCCCATGCACGAATCGCCAGACGCCTCGCCGCGCCCCACCGCGACGCGTCCTCCCGTGTATGGCGCCGCCGCCCGCCAACAAATGTTCTTCGCGCGCCACCAGCAACGCACGCCATCCCGACAACCAGCACGGCGGCGCTACATCGGGCGGCGTTTAAGCGCCATGACGAAGGCGATCCCGCCTACCAGACGCCTACCGACGGAGTCTCGCGGCGGCGCGACCGCCCTCGATCACAGACACGAGGCCCACGTCATCGGGTCGCCGCCGAAGAAGATCCGGACGAGCCGCGGCTCGCCAGCAATTTCGTCGACGCCGCTGAGGTCCGCCGGCGACGCCGTGAGTGTGGAGCACGGCGAGCGGTCGCCGACGCGCTTCAGAGTCGGCTCGCTTATGCAAAGACCATCATGGTGCACCATGGCACGCTTCCGTAGGCGGCGCCATCAAGACGCCGCCACTTTTGCACCAGCCCGCGCGCTGGGTGATGCAGACGAGGCCGTGATCATGCCTCGACGGCGCCGATAATGCAGGGACGGCCAAGACGGCGCCGAGGAGGAGCCACACCAGAGGTCAGGTGGCCGCGTGCAGTGCGTGTTCACGACCGCGATCGACGCTGCCGATGTTAGCGGCGTCACGGGCGCGCCTCCGTTGAATCCCGGCCCACCCCATCCACGAAGCCCCGCGCCAAAGAAGCGCCGAGGATGTTGTTCTCGAACGCCTCGTCCTTCTCCATCCTCGGACCAACCTCGTCCGTAGGCAAGCTCATACATGGTTTCTCTTGTTATTCATGATCGATGCATGCAAAGTATATGGTGGTACGCACTCGTGAGGGCGGCGGTGAATCCGCGACGCCGAGGAGAGGTGGATGACGAGCCACCGGCGAAGTCCATGACGCCGCCTTGAAGAGGAAGCCGTTGGGGCTCGAGATGCCAAGGCGCCGACGGTAGGAGAAGGTGAGCCGAGGGGCACGAAGAGCAGAAGAAGCTATAGGTGAGTTGCCTTTATTTTTAAAATATAGAAGAATTTTGAAAAGATAGCACATTAGGTTAAAAATTCTAGAAAAATTCTCAAAAAACTTTCGATTATTTTGTACTTAATAAAATTATTTTTAAAAAATTAAATTATAAATTTGCGAGGCATCATGGCCGCGAGGTCGTTGACCAAAGAACCTCGCCAGGCGTCAAGAAAACCACCGATGGCGACGTGGAGTCATTGCAGACTGCGTTCTCTCGGCCGCATGTCCCCATCTCCCGCTTCTTTTCCGAAGACGTAATGTATGATCCTTTCCTTTTCCAAGACGTTTGTTTCCTTTTCCTTGATTCCAAGACGTTTGTTTCCTTTTCCTTGTTGATGCTTTGGAGGTGAGGAAAGTCTGCTGTGGCCACAGGATGATTTCGAAAAATATGAAAAATAAATGCGCTCGCCGACCACTGGATCCGCAAGGAAAAAGATAAAATTAAATGCAGTTTCGGCACCGGTTCCGCGAAAAAATTGAAAAATTAAGCAAAGACTCACAGCATCGTTGGTTCCTTAGATAAAAATTAAAAATAAAAATTCAACGCTCTTCGTGCGCTGAAATTAGGCTCTATGGGGCTAGATCCGTAAAAAAGTCTCGAGAATGGTCATATTCGGAAAAAAATACGATCACAATGCCAGGACAATAAAAAAATCAAGTCTTGTTTCTTTGCATGTGGATCCTCCCTGTTTATTTCCTTGTTTGATTCACCTCCTTCCAAATATGTAAATCGATAATTTTGGCCATAAAAATTCAAGTCTAGTTTCCTTGCATGCGGATCCTCCTTATTTATTTCTTTATTTGATTCGCTCTCCTTCCAAATATGTAGGTGGGGGAGGTCTGTTGTGGGCCACAGGGATGATTAGACGCACTAAATAATGGCCATCGGATGTGGGTGAGTAAAGCGAGGAAAGATCCGAGGCGTTCATTTTGATGAATGCAAGTTTTGGGGACGTTTTCTTTGGGTGCACGAACATTGGGCCATCTCTAATGAGTGCATTATTTAGGGTGGACGTAGAAGAAAATACTTAGGTGCATTATACAGGAGTATAGATGAAGCCCAAGCCACAGAAAAAGAGTGAGATGAATTTAAAAAGTTAATCATATATTTCCCTGTGGCTTGAGAGAAGAAAGAAACAAGGAGTCGTAACTTAAAAGAGAAAACCGGATATGACTAATGTAAAAAGATCCTAAATGTCGGTTGGTCGATCCTCTCCATTAATTTACCAATATCTTCTTCTCTTTTCTACTCAATTCTAGTTTACTAGATTCTTGTTTAAAAGAATTGAAGAACATGAATACAACTGGGAGAGAACTGATGAGTTCCTACGACAAGGCTAATGCAAAAATTTCCCCTTTCTTTCCTTCTGACGTCCTTGCAGCCGCTCCGGTTCACGCCGATACTGTTGAGTTAATCTTGTTTTCCTTATTCTGGTCTGTGTCGGTTTGCGTCATGTATGTTGATTCTGGATGTTTTTCAGTATCTGCGTCCAGATGCGTGGTTAGTTGAAGTAATTGGCATTGTGCCGGATTAGTATAAGTAATGCGTTTTGGAGTTGGGAGTTTTGTCGAGTAAAACCTTATCTGGTTAGTTGTTGAGTCGGTTTAAATTGCAATCTGAAGTCCGGATGAGTTGTAACTAACTTTGACACCTTTTGATTATAAGTAAGGAGAAATACAGAAAAGGGTATAGACAGTTGATACATCGCAAAAGGGATTGGTGTCTTTCTGAATTCTGAAACCTTTGCTTTGCGTAGCTATTTCTTCTGCCTGGCTGGTACTCTGTTGTTGTGTTGCTCTGCTGTTGTTGTTCCAAGTCCTTTTGCCGATAGAGCCCAGAGGATTCTGGAGCACGTTGAAGCCTGAACAGATACCCTGCGTCCCCGCGCGAAGCAACAACGACCCAAAACCGACAACGACGAACGAAGGGGGTCGTAATGTTAACCGTCACCGGAGAAGAAGATCGGAAGACGACTACACGAGAAGCAAAAATTTTCCCCAAGAAACGAGGGGATCAGATATGCGTTTCTGTTGACGATGGCCGAGCCCTCGAGTCCGGCCTTCTTTTCTCCCATCACTCTCACGGTCTCTCGTGCATCCATCCACCTCCGAAACCGCCGCTTAATTTTGCCGAGAACCGCCTCCAAGCGGTGGTGGACCTACGGGCTCTCCCCGGTTGCTACGTACGCCTTAAAGTGCATAGCTCCACCCGGCTGGCCTCGTTGCTTTCTGCACCAAACAATTAAGCCATGACACGCATGCTCTGGATGGAAATGTAGCACTCTTCCCTCTAAATTTATAGAGGGTACTTTTCAAATATTTCTATATGTAAATACATGACGTATTTTATACTTTAACATAAAAATTAGTATAGTGTTCCCTTTATTAAAAATACTAGGAAACGGTATACCGTTCCCAAGCTTTCTAACGGTACAGTCTCGTCTCCCCCCTTCCCGATCGTCCTTCCTTTGCTTCCATGAGATCTTGTGATGTGTGAAGACTGCACCAATGTAGCTAGAAGTTTGCCAAAAAAAAACAACATTGATCATCACGCAGAAGAAAAGCCTTCTGATCGCATGATCGATTTCATGCGTTAGTTTTACCAATCCATCTGAGATCGCTGAGCATCCATCGATCCGTGGGAAGCAAACAAGCACGGCCTCCTGCCCGAGCTGTTCCTCGGTGCCACCTACTACGTCCGCTCCCAGCACAAGTACGTATGTATGTAGTGTACATATCATATATCTCTATGTACGCACATCTATCGCTCATGTATGTATGTGATGACACACCTCCTGCGTTCACTTGCAACATAGGATTCATTTTCGTGTTCATTCCTATTCATGCATGGGATATTCATGCGTTTTATGGAACCTTATAAAACTTCTGAGTGAAACTTATTTATGAAACCTACATGTAGGCAAAGTTTCACAAGTGCAGGCTAAGTTTAACTAAATTTCATCAATGTAGGTGAAGTTTAACGATATTTCAATTACAAGTTTCACAATGTTTCACACTTCGGTTTCATGATTTTTCACAAATTAGTTCTACCAAGTTTCATAGTGTTCATATTAAATTTTCACAATGTTTCACAGACAGGTTTCACGTCTCACATTAAACATATTGGTCAAATTATATTTGATGAAACCTATATGTGAAACGTTATGAAACTTATGAGTACACTATGAAACCTGGTGAAACTTAACTATGAAACAACATAAAACTATCTATGAAACATTGTGAAACTTTAATGAAAAAACTCATGAATCAGTTAATGGCCTTGATTGCGTTTGCGGATGACGACGAGCTGTCGTGCTTAGGAAGATGACAAGGGGGCCTCACGCTGGTAGACAGAGGTAACGGGCTATGCGGATTCAGCAAGGAAGGCACACGCGAGATGGTCCGATTAAAATAGATCAATGATGCCAACCTGTCCCGTCCAAATGTCGCTGCACGGTATATCGTGATCTTAGTCATACTCTTCCTTTATACCCCTAACGAATATCTAGATTTATTTGATATTTTCTACATGTATGCATTAAATATATTGATCAAGATAATTTAATCATCTTTAATCTATACCCCTTTATAATGCACCTAAGCAATTTTTCTTACGTCCACCCTAAATAATGCACCTCATTAGAGATGGCCCAATGTTCGTGCACCCAGCAAAACGTCTCCAAAACTTGCATTCATCAAAATGAACGTCTCAGATCTTTCCTCAGTTTTACTCACCCACATCCGATGGCCGTTATTTAGTGTGTCTAACTCATCCTCAAGGAAAAGGAAACAAAATCAAGGAAAAGGAAACAAACGTCCTGGAATCAAGAAAAAGGAAATAAACGTCCTGAAAAAGGAAAGTATCATACATTACATGCATGCATGTTCCATATTCGGAAAAAAATACGATCACGAATTCTGTCTGTAGTGAATTTATGATACGATCAAATGACACTGATTTGTTTCCAGGAGTCGCAGCTGCCAACCAGAGATCAGCGAACGAATCAATCAAACTAGCATAAGGAATGTGTCATGCACAGTAGCGTACGTCCTTCCATACCTCTCCAACAGCCTATATACGATCCTAATACAGCGAACCGAAGATTAAAAACTTGCCATGGTTATGACGATACGGCTGTTCTACTTCTTGCCAATGTTTCCAAGTTGCTTGGAAACAAATTAATATTCGTTTTGTGGCTATATATACGCGCTTCCTCCCTGTGATTGCAAGACGAGTTAGTAGGTGTCTAGCTTTTAGCCATGTCCACGCCAATCTCACCAATGGCCGTGGTGATGGCAATCTTCTTTAACCATTCTTGGTTGCGCCATCCACGGCGCACGGTGACCACCACTACCAGGGGCCGGCAGGGTCGCCGGCCTACGCGCCTGGCCCTCACCACCATCATCGTCATTCGCCACCGCCGACAATACCCTCGCAGCCGAGACGCCGGCCTCTCCGCGCGAGCCCTCGCCATCATGATGGTCATCATGCTCCGGCGCCGAGCCCTCCTCACCACCATGGTCATCACGGTCCGGCGCCTGTTCACCCACCAAGCGCTCCCTGTCACGATGGTACCCCGGGATCAACTCATCACGGACATCATCCTTCTGCTCCGGCGCCGGTTCATTCCAACCTGCCGGCGCATGCTCCAAGTCCGCGTCACCATGACCACAATGCTACAGCGTCGGCGCCTGTTCACGCCCACCAGCCTGCCCACGCTCCAAGTCCACATCACCATAGCCACCACTCTCCGTACGGCGCGCCCACGCCAACCACCGCCCACGCCCAAGTCTGCACCACCATCGCCACCACGCCCAAAGGCTCACACGGTTCACGCCAGCCACCCGCAGTGGCGGAATCATAAAATTTAGATTAGGGATGCACGATTTGACTCTTAGTAATATAGTATTACGCAAATAATAACTATCAGCTGTTGATAACAGTTAAGAATAGTACTATTTGATAATAATAAATTAGATTTTAATCTTGGTACGACTGTTTATGCAATATGCAAAAGTTTATATGAAAACAAAACATTTAGCGCATATTTCTACGTCCACCCTAAATAATGCACCTCTGCTGAATTTTTTCGGCTACAATCGTAAATTCATCGCTGCGAAAGTCTGATTCGGAAAAAATTATAACGATGATGCTAATACAGTAAAAAATTCCCAAAAAATAATAAAAACAATCAAGCGGTGTCCATCCGCTTGTTAATTTTGGCAAAAAAAATCCTCGGTGGCCACTGAAAAATTCAAGCATAGGAGAAAAAATAAAGAAAAATTCAAGCAGTGCCCGTCCACTAAATAATTCCGGGAAATATAGAAAAATAAATCGCGTCAACCACTTTGGATCTGCAGGAAAAAATAGATAAAAATTAAACAGTACACATGGCCGTTCAATCATGAGAAAAATTGAAAAAAAATTAAGCAGCACTCACATATCGCTGGTTTCGTGGATAAAAAATAAAAAAAAATTCAGCGCTCTCCGTACGCTGAAATTAAGCTATATGGGGCTAGATCCGTAAAAAATCTCAAGAAATGTCATATTCGGAAAAAAATACGATCACGAGGCTAGGACAGTAAAAAATTCAAGTCTGATTTCCTTGCATGCGGATCCTCCCTGTTTATTTCCTTGTTTGATTCGTTCTCCTTCCAAATATGTAGTACATACAGTTTTGGTCAGAATAGTAAAAAATTCAAGTCTGATTTCTTTGCATGTAGATCCTCCTTGTTTATTTTCTTATTTGATTCGCTCTCATTCCAAATATGTAGTACGTACAATATGATCACAAGATTATTTATTATTAAGTATTATATTCATACTTATCTTCTCATTTAATTGATAAACGAATGTACTCTCGTCGTAGCGTTAGCACTGGCACTATACTAGTATCTCTTTGATCTATATACAAAGAGAAAATACCTTCAAGTACTTACGTGGTAGGCTATCTCATTATAACACTCTCTCTCCCCCATCAATTACTGTGGATATATACTACTCGCACAAGGTAAAAGATGTCGTGTGCACTGGGAATCTGGGATATTGCAGCAAGATAGATCATCTCAGATCGGATAACTGGATATGGCCTATCCATGTCTCTACCTGTCTCGATCCATCCGTCCGTCTCTGTTTACTTTCTAATATATAAATACTATAGTACTACTACTTATTGTGCACAACATGGCCACGTATACGGTCCTGCAGGCAGTTCCTTAATCAAGGCGTGCGTGCGTGCATTTAATCCTGATTCATTCGTGTTTTTCCAAAATGGTTGCGACGCCTGCGCAGAAAGAATCAGATAGGTAGCTCGATCAATTCGTCGTCGTTTTCATTGGTAGCTTTGGATAAGCGGCAACTGTAGCTTGTCGTTGATCTTTGTTAGGTATCTGCAAAAGGTGACAGATGCGAGCGAGATGAAAGAAAGGAAACCTCAAGTATATACTGGAATGCATGGCCGGTTTGGCTGTCTGATCAATCTGGTATCGATCCTTTTTTGGATTGTCTTGCTAGATAAGGATTTTGGAAAAGAAAAACGTTTGGTTCGTTGATTTGAAGGTTGCTTGCTGAGACTGAGAGCATATATGCCTGAAGCTGCGAAGGGAACAAAGTAAACCAAGTGAACAGATACAGGTTTGAACATTGCGAGTTCAAAACAGTAGAAGAGAATAATCGACATAAGTTCCTCTGATTAATTTTGTCGCTTAAGTTTATACAAATACAATCAATCTGCTGAACACTGAAAAATCACAACCTGCAGCGCATGGAGCTTATGACAGGAATTGGTCAACAACTTGTGTGGTCATAGTAACTAGCTGGGCTCTTATATGATTGTACACGTTAACATAGAATTGTATATATTGTTCTCTCTCTTGTATGAGTACCGCCCTTTGTACATTTTTAAGAAACACACTAAAGAAACCTAGGTGAGATGGAATCCTACTTTAGGAACTGAGTCTAGCTCAGTTGGTACTTGATAGGAGGTGTGGGTCTGTATCCTCACCATCCAGGTTAAGTCATTTTCGACTCGAATTTTGGTGCCTGTCCTTCTTCTTAATGTACCTTTAAAAAAAATTAAAGCATATAGGATCCTACTTTATTATCCAAAATGCAACTTTGAACATTTTTTATTATAATATATTAATTAAACCTAATAACATTATAATTTTTTATTAAAAAAGTACTTTGAGACAAATCTACAAGTATCATTTCATATATCCAATCTAAATACTAATTAAGATATTAATAGCTATAGTTTAGACTGTTTCATGGTATGTATCCCAAATTAAAATGGCTTCCCTTTGTGACTGGAGGAGAGTATGTAAAAACGATACAGAAGAACCAAACTCCTAGAATACAATTAGATGTAAAATAGTGTGAGTCTCAGGATAAATTGGACGACGAATGATACAGAAGATGTTCTCTTTATACATAAGTATCTATATAAGCTTGCGACTTCTGCGTTGAATATTCTCATATGGGCTTAGGAGCTACTCGATCTATAACGCGGACTGGGCATTGCTTTGAGCCTGAAAATACATGTTACTATATTGATCATACCCTCGTATACATGAACACATCATCATCAGTCTACACAAATGTGGTCCTACGTTACCAGAGAGGAAGCATATGTGCGTCGTACTCGTGAGACTGGAAAGGCATCAGTTGATCATCCGGCGACTTTGTATCTCCTTCGCGCGAGACTGGAGACGAGCTTCTGTGGCATCCTGTAGGCTGAAGACCTGTTGAGCTGTTTTGACTGTTTTCCATTCATCCTGAATATCCTAAACTTTGAAGGTATTATTCTCGAGCGGGCCATCTCGTAGTGCTATTCTTCTAACATTGACATCCTAACAATTCGGGTGAAGACTACAAGGAAGGGTTGATACATATTATTAAAAATTTGTATATTCCTTTCCTTCTAAAGATTCCAAAAAGTATAGATTATGATCCCATCCACTTGTTTATGCGAGCTGTTGGACACTGTTTGCCGAATCCGATACCAGCAGATTGAAGGCGTTAGTCCTGCTTGTGGCCGGGATCAGAGGATTACATCTGATTTCCTGGAAGATCTTCCTCTAAACCTGTTTAACGTAGGGGCAGGAGAGCAGGAGGTGCGTTAGAGGGCAGAAAAAGGTTTGAGGCCAACCCCTCGCTGCTAACCTGTCTGCCGTGAGTAACGTATCTTGGAACAACCATGTGAAGAACTTACACTTGTTTACCACACTGGCCTTCCAAATACTCGTGTAGTTGTTGTCCAACATTGCCCCCTTGTACTGCACCAAGTATGCGAACTTTACTGAGTATTCGTGGTCAGTCGTCCATTTCTAAAGTGTGTCATCCGTATTATCAAGTCGAAGATTGACCTACTGGATGATCTGCCACAGCAAAATATATTCAGCAATCTGTGTGGCACCTGCAGTCCTCCGGAGTTCATGTGGTTAGCACCAAAACGAGATCGCCGCTGAGGCTGTCTTCGCCGTAGTCGCCTCGGTGAAGCTCTTCATCGATGTCGTGCGGCCGGAGCGCTGAGCACGCACAGACGACGATCCGTGCTTAAGCCGTTGGAGCAGGACCTTTTTTTTATTAGTGCAAACATCACGTGATAATTTCTAGCCCTTATGAGGAGTAGACATGGTAGTTCTTTTTATTATTTTTTATGTCTTGCTAGTGGAGGATGTGATCTTATCCTTTTTTTTTCGATCGCACGTTGACCATTTTTTCTATGGGACAACAACTTGTATGTTTGTTGGGCTAGATTACGGACTCATTTTGCTTTCTATAACTGAAACTCGGATTTCCAAATTTTTACATGCAGTATCTAAAGAGGAGTCCTCGTGGAAATTCAAATCAACCTGCACAGTTATAATCTAAATCCATCACAATAGATGATGTAGATTTTCTCTTTTTCTACGGATTAATGTGGGAGTTTCTACCTCATTATAGGCATTTTACTTCGCAGTTCATATGGAAATCAAATCACTAATTTTATTTTATTTTATTTCAAATTTCAGCTTAAGGTCGAAATTAGTATACAAATTAAACTACTAATTTTGTCTAATTTTTATTCCGAAATTTAGTTGTACTTTGAAGTTCATATTGAAATCAAATTAATTTTTAATTCATATAAAATCATATCACTAATTATCCATTGATTTTTATTATAAAATTTTATATTATTGGATTGTATATGATATGGAGTTTTTTTTACTTTGGAGTTTGTAGAAATCAAATTGCTTATTTTTTATTCTGAATTTTATTTTTAGATTAGAATTTATATAAAAATCCAACTGCAAATTTCATATTTTTATTCCAAATTTCTATTTTGCTTTAAGTTCATATGGAAACCAAATTGCTAATTTTCTTTTATTTTTTATTCTTAATTTCAGTTATTTTTTATTGTACTTTGACATGAACTACTCATTCTTTTGATCTAAACCATATTATAACTTTCATCCCTATATAGATGGCTAGAATATCTTTTCTCCTTTTCTTCAATTATCGTGAGAATTTCTTACTCTTGAGAGTGAATACGGTGACTTCTTTTGCCATTATTTCTTCAATAATATAATAGAAGATAGTAGTTCTGAATAATTAAGCATTTACTTGACCCTACTCCGTCCATGCATCCAGTTCTTTTTTTGTTTTGTTTTGGAGGAAACCACATTCCAGCCAGTCTATAATGTCTATTGAGCATGCATTGACTTATAGCTCACATCAGGATAAGGGCTTCATTGCAATTATCTCATGAAATATATGCAGTGTTAACTGGGAACAAGTGGAGGTAATTCTTAATTATTTGTCTTCATGGTCGAGATAATTAATATTATCAGACATGCCAGAAATAACCTCTCAAAAGACAAGTGTGTTAGGGATGCGCCACCTGTCTATACTCTGTGAAAACGAATCTGTTTACATCTCTCTCTTTTTTACTGTGTAGTTGCTAATCAGGTCTGGATGGAAAATTCAGAGACAGTTTGTTAAGAAAATTGGTTAAAACTTTGAATCTGTAGCCATGCAAGTGGTGGCTTACAAGAACCATGTAGTTTTGAATATGGTTACTACTGCTGTATTTTGGAGATGCTGAAAAGATGGGTGGGATGAAGGGACACAATCTGGGAGGAAAGAACGGAAAAAAGACCGCAGAAGTTTGTTGGTATGAAATGGAAAGCAACAAAAATGTAATAGAGCAGTGCTTCAATGCTTTCCAATGTAATAGCAACTAGTTAGTTGTAACATCCCGAAAAATTCAAAAATAAGAAAAATGAAAACTTTGAAATTTAAAAATGGAATTGAATAAAAATATTTATTGGAATCAAGATTTTGATTTTAAACAATATCTTTTACCTCATTTTATTGCATTTTAATCTTAAGAAAACAATAAGTTGTAATATTAAAACTTTTCATCTAAATAAACAAACTATGAAAATAAATTTTAAAGGTGATCTTAATTTGAATTTGCATTTTCTGAATTTTCTAGAATTATTGATTTTTCTTGAGTTTTTGCACTGAAAGAAAAGTCATATATATTGAAATAGTAAAATGGTAAGGGTAAAAAGATAAAAGTAAAATACAAAAAAAATCTGCAAAAATCTCAATAAAATATAAGATCACTCCAGAACACCCCAGAAACGTAATCATGATGTTTGAGATAATCTAAATATAATAAATGAGATAGATTTCTGATCTTGATATTGTTAGATTTGTGTAGAAATATCTAGGGCTTATTTGAAGCCAAGATTTTTACCATGCCAACATCAGATCATTATCTACCTCTGGTAAAAATATCAAAAATTAAAAATTACATTTGAAGTCTTTAAAAAATCAAAACCAGAAAACAATTAAAGCTGAAATTATCAATGTCAGAATTTTCAGAACTAAAATATCAAAGATAAAAATATGAAAATTTACAAAAGATAAATAATGTCATTTAAAACCTTTAAAAACATTTATAAAATATTTACCTCATTTTTACCTTAAATTAAATAAAAATCAGAGAATGGAAAATCTGGCAGCATGCATTGTCAGAATTAATTAAAATGTTATACTAAAATTTTTAATATGAAAATTTTACTGGATAATTATATTTATCTTGCCGACATTGGTAAAATTTTTCAAAAATAATTAAATTGAAATGGTGACTCAATCTTGCGGACCAAGCCAGATCTGTTTAGAAGCTTGTAGGGAGGTGTTAGTTTTGTTCGGCTTACATGTGGGCCCGGCGACCCAGCTGTCCATGCCGACTGCCACTTGACTCCCACCTGTCAGCCACCTTTCCCCCTCTACTCTATTCTTCTTTCTCCTTCCCCTTCCCTCTGTGCAGAAACCGAGCCAGCACCGCCTCTGATTTTGTCGCGACTGCGTCGCAACACACTGCCCGAGGCCGACCGCACGTCATCTCTTCTGCCACGATGCTTATCCTCCCGTTTCTTGCTGAGAAGCCAAACACTGCGCTGAGAAGACTCGCGCACCATCCTGCCCAAGCCGCCATTCTTCACTTGTGTTCAGACCCTGTTCTAGCTGATTTCATCGCCTATTTAAGCGCCACAAAGCCTCCGCTAACACCTCATATTCCTCTCAGCTTGCCTCACAGCCAAAACGCCACTCAGGCACCATCTTTTTCCTCGTAGCCGATTCAACCAGAAAAGGGGGAAATCCCAAATTGGGCGTCACTAGTGAATCGCGGTCCAATTCATCTGGCCAGTAGCACCACCTTGGCACCCACAAACCATCCCCGGCCTCAACCGAAGCTCATCTTCTCCGGTGAACCGCCACATCAAGCGCCTCCTTCCACCACCGCACTCGCACAGTGAGACCTTCATCCACTCTACTTCTTGGATAAGTGTTCAAATGGACCTTGAGAACCTTGTGATGCTCACCCATGTGATGTTCAAACTCAGGAGTCTCTAAAACTCGAGCTTTGCTCGTCAGCCATGGCGACCGCCGCAGCTCTACGGTGAAGTGCCGACTCCGGCTATTCCAATGACCGTGAGTACTCCCCTAGGTGCGCACGGACGCCCTGATGCTCGCCGTGGAACCGATTCGCCCACTCCGGCCTTCCCTCGCCGGCGATGAGCTTTGGCATCGCCTCCTCTGCTTCGAGACGCTGCCAAGCAGAGCCCACTTGGCGGTCGCTTCCTGCACCAGTTTCACCACCACGCGGGACCGCTTGTCAGTCCCCAGAAACCAATCAGTGCCACTGTCGAGCGGGTCCCCATTATTAGCCGCTCGCGCTGCCTAATCCGCGAGCCCGCACGTCAGTCGCTATGCGCTCGATCTCTCTCTACCGTATGGGCCCGGCCAGTCAGCGCCTCAGCCTAGCCGCAACCCAAAAATGGAAAGCGCCTTTCTGGCTCAAAGGCACACTTTCCGAAAGAGGCAATTTTCCTGATTTTCAGCATTTTTCTAAACCTAGCACATTCATTTGGTTATATCTTATGCATTTCAAATCCAAATAAAGTGAAATAAATTTCTATATTCATACAAAATCATGTAGATTCATAACATGCAAAAATATTATGAAATGAAATATGTTTAAATTTTTAATTTAAATTTAAGAAAAAGGGATCTAAAATATGTCATATATAGAATTTTTGCAAATGAAATCCAAATTGAATGAAACAAACTTTGCTAGAATCCTTAGATCTTCAAGAACCTGAATATGCAAAAATACTTAGGGTTCACTATAGGAAATATTTGAGATATTATATGTAGTAAGTAAATATTCAATCCAAATGATTTTAGCCTCTTGAGTTTATAAAATGAAGATAAATAATTCATGAAACAAGATTCATCATTTCTTAAAACAAACTTTCTAAAGAATGCAAAATCATGTAAATGATCAGCTAACATGAGCACCTAAAATCATAAGCAACATGACAGTGAAACTATATATATTTTCTATAGTTTGTCTGTATTTGATTTTTCATCTGATTTCTTTTTGCCCTTATTGAACTTTGTTACTTTCTATATTTCCATTGAACGACACGTACAACTCGACGCCATTGATTCTAACATCAACGTCAGCTACGACAACGTCTTCGTCGTAAACAACAATTAAGCAAGGCAAGCACCCCCTTTGACCATGTTGATCCCAATTTTACAAATTTTTTATTAAATATTTTTATTGCATACGTTATGTTCATTATATACTGCTACTTTATGGCTATTGGTAGTTATACCTGTAGTTGCATAGAACTTCCTTGATAAGTATGGATTGTGAACCTTGATAACCCTAGAATAAGGTAGACAGTATCTAATGTCAACATGGAATCCCTCACACCTAGATATCATGCTTAGCTATGCTTAAAGGAACATTAAAATTTCAATAAGGTTAAAAATGTTAGATATGACAAAATATTGGGTAAGACCTTTCTTTATGGTGGATGTTTTGATTAAAAATAAAAATAAAACTATGGTTTAGAGGTGGGCGATTATTGGCAATAGCCGGGTGTGCAAGGGACTTGCACGTCGTGTAGGAGAGATTATTGACCGTGTCGGATTAAGGACCGAACTAAGTGTTCGTTAAATCCAAGAAATATTGTACAACCACAAGGCTGGTATGGGACGGCCTTAACCTATTAAGTTACTTCAAACTGGCTTTGTATATCGGTAGGCTGGAGTAGTACGGGCTTTCAATGACTGATTCCTCGGAGGGGCGCCCACACCGAGGTGTTGGGAACAACGTTTGTTGATATGACGGTGTACGCCATACTATACAGTGACTGTACAAACATTTACACCATGGTATGGGTTTAACTTCACTGGACTGGTGCAAATTTAGGATTAAGTAATGCAACGGTTATGTTATGATCTCCTTGCCGACACACCAAAGAAAGTGTGTTATTGGCCTGGCAAAAGGGGAGAATCATTTCTTGTGGGTAAAGCTGTACACCTCTGCAGAGTATAAAACTTTTCGAAAAGCCGTTCCAGCAGTTATGTGAGTCTTGGTGCGTCAGTACTAGTTAGATGTTTTATTTTCATAAAATCTGGTTTCTACCATGTGTTGGCGAAAAATGGTTCGTGGATATGGTCATGATACCCAGGTTCGTGATTTTACTTATTCGTACTTTACATACTGTTATTTTATCTATTAAATTATTTTTAAATTCCGTTTGCAATCTACTATTCTGTATTTATATTTCAAACTGGCTTTATGCAAATTAACCGTAGAAGCCTTTCCTTTGAAATGGCCTGCATATATTATAGGTTTTACAAAAGTCTTGCGGAGTACGTAAAGTACTCACCATTGCGTATTTGTTGTTTTTAGGTGAAGAATCAAATTTGCCCGACGAAACTTATTTGACGCAGGATTCAGGAATGTTAACGATGAAGCTTTTCTAGGGATTATACCTTGTCAGTTG
Source organism: Otatea glauca (assembly GCA_036346275.1). Classification (NCBI taxonomy): domain Eukaryota; kingdom Viridiplantae; phylum Streptophyta; class Magnoliopsida; order Poales; family Poaceae; genus Otatea; species Otatea glauca. The sequence goes on from CM070721.1 coordinate 62,563,687, forward strand.
CCTGAGGGTTGGATGGGCACACTACAAGACTTTTGATTCTTTCCGCTGCATTACTCTGTATTGTAAGACCTTATTGTATACATTACCATTATTACTTGTAATAAAGAATATGGATGTGATATCAATTGTTGTAAATATGCGTGCTGGCCACTGATCATGGGACTAGTACTGTATACACATAGATTCTCATTTTAGCATTTTATGCCAAAGATGAGGGTCGCTACATTAGTGTGGTGAGATCAGAGCCGGTGAGGCCAGATGTGCTGATCAGCTGAGAACTATACTCCCTCTATCCAAGTTTATATGGCGTATTTTTTAATGATCTTGTCTATAAATGTAAGACTTATTTCATATTTCAATATAAATTGGTGTACTGAAGTTCTCTTTATATCTCTAATAAATATCTAGATTTACCAGGTATTCTCTACGTGCATGCATTGAATATAGTGCTTAGAGATAATAATTAGAGATAGTCTAGTCATTTTCAATATCTCATTGATCTATATGTGAAAAAATGTCCTATAAACTTAGACAGCGAGTATGTAATACTCCATCCGTCCAAATTTTATAGAGCGTATTTTTTGAATGAGTGTATCCATATATAAATATAAGGTGTATTTCATATTCTAATGCAGATTAGTGTGATGTTCCCTCTATTAAGTTGTATGCACCAGGCAGTTCACCCAAAATCTTAAATTGATGAGAAAATGTGAGCAATTTACTTATACTTCAACATTCTTCCTCACGTATAGACTCCCTTAGGCCTATGAGGTGGAAGAAGAGTGGGCTGCAATTATGTTACCAACTAGGTCTAAACTCAAGGCCTCTTGACTCTGATACCATATGAGCTGGCTGGTGCATGCAACTCAATATCCTTTATACTCCTAAGAAATATCCAGATTTACTTCATATTCTCTACATGAATGCATTGAATATAGTGTTTAGAGATACTAATTATGGTTACTCTAGTCATATTCAATATCTTTTTTATCTATGTACCAAGAAAAAATATACGCTTTAAACTTAGACGGACGAGTAACTTATGAAAGTCAACAAAGCGGATTGTGAACAACTTTACGATGTTGTAAGACTAGGTTTCTTGATAAACGAAATCGGGGCGTGAGCCCTCTATTTCTAAAATATAATATTTTCAGATCGACAAGATTCCAGAGTCCAACTCATGCTTCTTGGACGTACGTAGTATTAATTACTACTTCAGAGTTAATTCCTCAGGGGTATTTAGCGACAACGTCTCTGGGCTCCACAACATCTTAACACACATCTGGTATATGGCCAATTGTTTTTGGAATGATTATGAAGGTCATAGTAAACTCCATCTGGCTAATTGGCACCTAGTGTGTATGAAAAAGGATTTTGGTGGTTTGGGGGTTCCTAACATTCGAGGTTTAAATTTGTGTCTTCTTGCTTCTTGGATTAAAAGATTTTGTGCTAGGGGGAGTAAGATGTGGAGAGATTTGATTAGATACAAGTATAATACGGATAATCCTGATATTTTTCTTTGTGATCCTGATCATGCTTCGATCTTTTGGAAAGGGGTCCTTTGGGCTATGAAAGCTACTAAGTTTGGTTATAGATGGTGTGTTGGCAATGGAACTAATATAAGATTTTGGGAGGATATTTGGTTTGGCACCTCTTGTTTAGCCATTTAGTTTTGGGATCTTTATATGCTGGTTAATGAAAAAGGTTTTACGGTTGCTGAGATTTGGGATGGAACTAATGTTAAATGTACTTTTAGACAGACCTTCTCTGATGATTTGATGATTAGGTGGTTTGAGCTAGTGGAAGTGGCTAGTAGTGTTAGGCTCTCCAATGAAGATGATGCTTTGGTTTGGCAATATAGCAGTAATGGAGAATATTCGGTGGACTCTCTTTATGCTATTATTAATTTTAGAGGGGTTTTTCCAGTCTTCATTGCAGCAGTGTGGAAATTGATTGTTCCCCCCAAAATTCAGTTATTTCTTTGGCTTCTTTCTTATAACAAGTTAATGACTAAAGATAATTTGTTGAAAAGGGGGATGGATAGAGGAGTCTATTGTAGCTTATGTAATGAGAATGAATCTGTTAATCATCTTTTTTTCGAGTGTGTAGTAGCTAGAAATATTTGGGATATGGTTGGTGAATTCTTTGGTTTGAACATTGGCTATAATTTTGATTCAGTAGCTCGTTTTTGGCTTAGTAATAAGAAAAAAGCGGCTTTGAATACCATTTGTGCAGCTGCTCTTTGGAGCTTGCGGACTAACAGAAATGATATGATTTTTCGTTGTCAGTGTTGGAAAAATGTCAAACCAATATGGAGAAGACTTTTCAGGACTTTGAGAGATTGGAGACCACTTTTCAGGGAGGTTATGATGGCCAAGCTGGATTGATTTTGCAGTAGCCTGGAGAACAAACTTCGAATACCGCTTCCTTTGGGCTCTGGAACAATTTGACTAATAGTGAATTCCGTTTGAATGAAGGCAAGGAGGTTAAACTCATTCCTGAAGATCTGAAGCGTAAAGATTGGCACAATGTGAAGCAAAGACGGAGAAATTTTATCCAGGCTGAGGAGAGGGAGATCACTTTTCCAGGATACACTGTCACAGGAGATGGATCATTACTATGGTCGGGTGGAGAAATCGCTGACAAAGTCGTTGATCTTGGCATTCAAAAGAAGTTTTCAACCTCACTGAAAGACTTTTGAAGCTGGGAATGGGAGAGAAGTTGAGATGGTAACAGAAGTGAGGGTTGAAGGAGGGGAGTAGTCGCTCACCAAGGAATCTGGGAGCTTTTTGATTCAGTAGGAAAGGTATGCGATTTAGTGTTAGATGATCGTGGGTGTTTGGAATGTTTGAACAATATGTAAATTGCTATTTTGTGCTCGATCTTAAATAGAACTCTTAGCTTCAATAAAATAGAGCTGGGGCATCCTTCGCGGTGTCCTGTTCATCTAAAAACACACATCCGGTCCAGGACACCACGTACATCGAGTTTTTATAAGTGAGATCCGGGTATGTTATTTGGGGACTTAATCAGCAACGTGTATGAACTGCCCGAATGAACAAGCCATAAAATTCGTAATATCCTAGCGAGAACAATACGTCTATGATCTATATGTCTATATAATCTATATATATTATCCTCGGAAGATTAATGGATAGATTTAACCTATACTTCTAGCTATTTGAGGGAGTATAAGGTACTGTAAAATTTATCTTTTTATAAATCTTGAAATCTAGTTTGGCATACTAAACATGGACCGGTGATCGAGCATGAGAAATTTGGTATGTTTGTGCTATATATGATCTCTAATTAGACCGCTGTTGATTGAAGGTGCAACTCGCCACTACTTAATTTGCTGGAGGAGGGATCGAGCAACAAAGGAATTAACACCATGAAAGATAATGCATTGCATGCTTCAAGGGTTTCAATTAACTTTCGACAGGGAACGATCCTATCTGGCAACATGTACGCTGTGCCATGAAAGTCTAATATAAAAGATTCTTACGTTTCTCTAAGAAGATATTATGAAAGCGATGGAAATAATAACCATTAGACAAGGTGAACAATTACTTAAATCACCGAGCATATATATATATATACGACAAGTTGACTGGAATAATAAAATATAGCACACATCTATTTCCCAAATATAATTAGCCTTTTACATGGCTACGTTCCTGGCGGATACAACCTAATTTCCTATACATGGCATGGCGGTTCATTGTATATTTATATAGAGAAAACGAAAAATCGAGTCAACCAATATTACAATTATTACCATATCAAAAATTAAGAAGAAGATCACAGGAGTGGGCCCAAAAACAAGATGTTTGTATGTACTCTTTCCGTTTTAAGTTTATAAGGCGTACGTATTTCTTCTTGGCATATAGACCAAGAAGATATTAAAAATGGCTAGATTATTCTAACTATTATCGCTAAGTACTATACTCAATACATGCATGCAAAGAATATAAAATAAATATAGATATTTATTAAGGGCATAAAATGAGCATCATATTAAATTTACATTGAAATATAAAATACGTCATATATTTATAGATAAGATAATTTAAAAAATAAATTTTATAAGTTTTAATGGATGGAGTTCCTGTTAGGGCATCCACAGCGTGGTTGCAAACCACGTAAGAAAGGAGAGAAAATAGAGTTTAAGCTGATTCACACGTTGCAGCAACCGATGCTAAGCAGAAGATTATTTATGAGTCGGTGTTAACTGCTAAGTAGGAGTAATAAAGAAAGCAGATCATCCCTACGCCCCCAGCCATCGGTCATAGTTTCTTGGATAGGAGAGAGAATGTCCGGCGCTTTTTTTATAGAACCATTCGTGTTGTACCACTCTATTTATTGGTATTTAAAAAATATCATCTATTGTTTGAACAACATGTAGGTGTCAACTTTTGGAGTGTTATAGTATAAATTATCTTTTTTTTCTTTAGATGTGGCTTCTACCAGTGTGCAACACATTGCAATAAGAGGAGCTCAATGCACGGAGTCCTACCTTTTTCCCTTGAATCGGCGCTACTGTGTGGATGCCCTTAGAACATGTACAATAACAAAGCCCACTACTTACTCCATCTCTCATCTATGTTATCTAGAACAAGCAAAAAAAAATCCTGCTTGTATAATAACTATCTCTAAAGAATGTCTCTAGAGAAACATTAAAACATTTAATTTAGACATTCAACAGTAACTTCAATACTAACGGTCGCTCGTGTCGGCTTCAACACGGACTTTTGGCTAGCTATAGCACGTTGTTTCCGGTACGATGCTAAATAAGAGACAGTTCTCTTCTCTTTTTCTCACTCTTCTATATAAGACAAAACTGATGTTTATATACTAATAATAAGTTAAGGTGATCTTATTGTACCTATCCTTGATAGTTGTGAACAAGAGTAGCTCCATAGCCTCGACCCTGTTTGGCAGAGCTCTAGATCCTAGCTCCACCTCAGATCTGGAGCTTATTGGCTAAAATAAAGTGAATTAAGTTTATATTTTTAGTCTAAAACCTACAGCTCTAGCTCCATAAATTTCTGGAGCTAGGAATATCCTGCTCCACCAACTCTACGGATTTTAGTGGAGTTGGAGTTGTGCCACACACCCTCTTAGCAAATCATTTGAGGCTACTGTAGTTCAGATATTGACCTATACTTCTTGTCTTCTTGTTCTTGACTCAACATACCTGCAATAATAATTCTTCCTATGTCACTGAAAATTTGAGAAATTTCTTGTAGTGTCGCTGATACGTGGGATCTAAATCCACGTACGAATGAGACAAATGAGATAAACTTTTGGTGCCATATTATAAATATTTGAACTAAGAAACCCAAGTTTATCCAGCTTCTCTCTCATGCATGCGACATCACAAACTGGAGACTTTTTTTGATTTTTTTTTCGGACGCTGACATTTTCGTTCAACAACAATAGAAATATCGACTGGATCGTTGCAACATCTTCTTCTTATACGTGCAACATTTTCTTCCTACGCGTACAACATTTTTCTTCGATAATAGTAGAAATGTGCGCGTGAAAAAAAAAACATTCTAGAAGTTAAAAAAAAATATTGCACACGTTAAAATAAATATTACGCTGACACGTCATAGAAAAAAAAAAGTCCAGACCGAAAGTACGACTGCTAGTAGCGCACTTTTTTTCCCTTGAAGAATCATGGAAACTATACTAGTACCTTTTTTTTTTTTGCATGCTGTTCTCGCTGTGTCTGGTGCGCCCATCGCCCTCGCTGCCTCAGCCCTCAGACACGTCTCCCCGTCCACGCGTCCATCCACCCCTCCTCCTCCTCCTAGCTGCCTACATACACGGATACACCACCACCCCCTCCCCCCGTCTCCTTCTCCTCTCTCCTTCGCGTTCTATCCATCCATCGGTGGTTCGGGACAAGAATAGTATAATTCACTGGTGGCCTTGGGTCTCTGAGCCACCGGGCCCCGCGGGCGCCATTGATGAGAGCAGCACCCTTCGGGGCCGGACGTGATGTCCGTTGTGGCGGCACAGGCGGCGGCGGTGGGGCCTGCCCCGGTGGCGCCGACTCCGGTGCAGTACGGGCTGTACGGCGGTGGCGGGGCGAGGAAGAGGAAGGAAGTTGTCCAGGACGAGGTGGCGGAGGGGGAGAGGAGGGCTGACGGCTGCCATGGGCTGTTCGTGCTGGAGACGGTGGACGAGGAAGGGGACGACGCGGAGGAGAAGAGGTCCTCCATCGGCGCGGTGTCCGACGAGGAGGCGGAGGACGAGGAAGGGGAGGAGGTAGAGAGCAAGGAGACGTCGTCGTGGAGGAGGACGAAGAAGGGCGCGCTCACGTGCCTGGACGCCCTCGACGATGCCCTCCCCATCAAGTAAGTAATTACACACCGTACTTATACGCTACGCCTCCCTTAATTACGTGCTCCCATTCCTAATCACTCCACTTAATCCTTGCAAGAAACTGATGCACGATACACAGCCCGTCTTAATTAACCAAGACACGAACGGTTAATTATTATTGTATCAATTAATCAACGCCGATTAAAATCCGTGTGGTTTGGCGCAGGAGGGGGCTGTCCAACTTCTTCTCCGGCAAGTCCCGGTCGTTCGCGAACCTGCAGGACGTGGCCGGCACGAGCGCCAGGGACGTCCTCGCCAAGCCGGAGAACCCCTTCAACAAGCGGCGGCGGATCCTCCGGTGCACCTCCATCCGGAGGGTCGCGTCCACCTCGCTCACCGCGCTGCCGCCCTTCTTGCCGCCCGAGCGGCCGTCCTGCTGTAGCAACACCGGAGACGTCGTCGACGGCACCAATGGCGGCGGCAGTGGCTGAATCCATTGAAGAACACCACACCGACCGGGCAATTAGAGGGAAGAAAGATAGATGGAGGGGAGGACAAGATCACAAGATGATCGAATGGATCCTTTGTTAATAGTTTGGGATCTCATCTCATGGCATCAATCATCGTAAACCTAGAGCTAGGTTTCTTAATTTGTTCTTTTAGCTGCTGGCCTAGTTACTTCTACCTACGCATAATCAAACAGTAGTACCAGTGCTGCTTGCTAGTTGCATTCACCAATGCAAGAGAGAGAGAGAGAGCACTAAACATGGAGTATTGCTAGCTAGTGTGTGATCTCATTTGAGTGGGCCTAACCTTTTCAATTAGCACAAGGCATGCAGACCAATTAATTAATTAATCAAGACCCATTTAATCCCAATCTGTCCGTTGCACTGCATTTGCATATTTTGTAACCACCTCGTGTGTTCTTATCTTCTTCATTGTTTTTTTTAATCTAGTCTACGTGCTATTACAAAAATAATCCTTTTTCCAATCACGGAAGCGCGGGGCATTTTGCACCTACCACGGCAGGGCATGCTACTGTGGCATGGCGGCTCGATAGGGCGGCAACGCAGGCAGGGGAAGGATCTGTCGTGGTGCACAAGCGTGGTAGGTTCCTGTCGTTACTCTAGCTCGACAGGATCTGCTACGGTACACGAGCGTGGTAGGTGTGCCGTCATTTCCACGATAGAGGAGAGGACTATTTTTACAATTATATTTGCACATGGGCTATATTTATAAAAAAAAGATACGAGAGGCTAGAAAAACTCATGCTTCCCACCCACCTTGGGTGCCTTCTTCCTGCTAAAGAGCAAAAATCAAGCCATGCCTGGTTGGTGAAATTGTTCTTTAAGGAGTTTTCTCTTCTTCTTTTTGGTGCTTTTCTTGAGGGGAACGTACATGGCAGAAGAAGTTGAGAGGGAAGAGCTGATGGTCAGGTTCTACAAAGCACATAGCAGCTGAAAACAACAAATTCCTTCAGACAATCTGGACGGAAACATGTTTGATTTGGCGTGCTGTGCTTGATCTCATGTTGATTAAAGCTCATGCGTAATCCTACTTACCAGGGTCATTTGCCATTAATTCCGAGACCGGATTAGCTAGCAGAGCGACGTGTAGAGAGAGACTGAAGAGAGAGAGGAAGGGGAGGGGGGCAGTGCTATCAAAGCTGATGTGGAAGGATAAAGCTTTTGGGAAGAGATAGAGAGATAGACAGGGGATAATGAATAAGATGAGAAATGGGGTCACCTCGTGAGGAAATGGAGATCTTATCCGTTCCCGTGATGCCGTTTGCCTAATTAATTAACAGCTGTTGCTGCTAACTACTACCGTTTGAGTTCGATCATCCATTGGTAGTACGATCGATCGAACGCTGCTAATTATGCTTATATTCTTTTTTTTGTTTCTTTTTAAAATACAAGATGGACGTATATCCCACTCACACTACATACGTATGCGTAAAAAAATACGCTTTTCTACCAAACATACACACGTGTACTCTGAATAAGTACGATACAAACCACGTCGAAAGATCAAACCTGATTAGATGGGAATAAATACCCTCGCTTTTACCAATAGGCTACGCGCCCATCCGTTAATTATGCTTATATTCAACGTAACTGTTTTCGCTTTTTCTTCTCCCTGTCCGATAAATCTATCACGCGAGTGGTAGCCTACCATTGTCGACCCTCCGATGGCGATCGGTCGGCAAGGGTTGGGCCCTGCGGTAAAGGATTTGTTGTTTAACACGCGACCGGCCAGAATTGCACGCCACCAGCACACAGCAGTACAGCACGCCTCGCCCAGCCCCGTTTGGATCCGTAATCATGCACGAATTATATGGTTTTCACATACAATTCATTCATATGTCCCAACAAACCTTTTCAGGCTTGGTTTTTTTAGATGGTTACACGCACCATCTCGCATAATGAAATGTTCGTATCAAGAGAAAACATATGAAGTAGTTTTTTTATTAAAAAAATCCACTTTTCGAATCTAAATTTTTGCCTCGGTTCGATTTTTAACCCTAAACTATGGAAACTAATAGAATATTTAGCTGATCTAGTCCAGATTGATCGAGTTGGTAGATAAGCCTGTAGTTCAAAGGATTGGAGTAGGTGGCTATGAACCATGGCATCGGGGGTTTGTATCCCTCCGAGCCATCAATCTCGCTGTTATTGGCTCATCACTAGTCACATCCTAGTTGATGCCACCTACGGTCTTCCAGTGTGCAGGCACTACTCATGCATGCGTTAGCCCGACCTCGCTGTCTCTAGAGCTCTCCGTCGCCCTGTGTGAGGCAGTTGCATACGAGCGACATTTGCGAACATTTGCGGCTGACACGTAGCGACTGCTCTATGAGCTTGGGCTTAGGACGGGGAAAAGTATATGTATCCATAGCAATAGGGAGGGAAAAAGAAGATGTGGATGACGTGGACACACATATAAATGCTATGTTAGTGAAATATGCACATGTAGATACCACGTGAAATAAAACATCATAGTTTGAGTCAAGTGAGGTAAAGTGGACGGTTGCATATGTTTTGAGGTCACGAGTCAAACAGTTTTATAGTTTTTTTTTTGTTGAAAATCAAACTGATGTTAGAGTTCATGGTTGAAAAGTAGATTTTTTCCTATCTTTTTTAAAGGACGGGAAAAAGGAAACAAACTAAAAGTTTTGTAGAGATATAGAATAAGCTTTCCTCTATATGTGGGAATTATTTTACATTTGTTAAAAACTCCCACACATTTGCAACGTTAGGCCATTTTCCCATGATATGGCCTACAAATACTTAGTGACAATGCAAAATAACTCTGCACCGATTATTTTTTATATATATCTTACAAGTGAGATTGAGTTTGGTATTTGAAGAATTTCTGAGACGTAGAACGTGACTTACCCTTGTCAAGTAAACCCTCTGTTAAGCATTTGTAATATTTAGGCCATTTGCAGGCGAAAAGTGACATTACCCTCCATTCAAGATCAGCAATTTTTTATAAAAAGAACTATAATACATTTTTAAATAATTTTTTAAAAATACCTTTTTTATAATAAAAAAATAGACCAGGTGACACGACTCTAGCCTCATCGTGTCAACTAAATAAATCTGTGATAAAACAACCTATCAGTCAATTCAATCAGTGATAAAACATACAAGCTCTGTCACCGCCACGACAGATGTATATTTTTTGTAATTTTTCGGGATATTATTTTTGTAAAATCATTTTTAAAATATATCTCTACTACTTCTAATTAGGAATTAGTGGTGGTAGTCCGTTCTCCACCTTCACCTCCCTCACGTCGGTTCTCACCTGTGCACAGTCCACCCTTGACACCTACATGTGGGTCAGTTAGTGCGCGCATCCAGTCTGCAGAATACTCTTTAGATCAGCCTATCCTACGCAAGATGAGAGCATGACCACCGCGAATCACGTAATTGATCCCATATCACGAGCCCCCATATATCTATCGCGTCACGCCACAAGGGAGCAAGCAAATCGAGACCACGACGACGCCGCTCTCCTCCTCGCCACAGACACCTTCCACGCAGACATCGCCGCCCAGCACGCGCGCGCCGCGATACACCTTCCACGCAGATATCGCCGCCCGCGCACGCGCGCGCCGATACACCTTCCACGCAGACATCGCCGCTTCCGAGCACGTGGCCACCGCAAAGATGGCCTCCGCGTGGCCGCCGCCACATCGCCGAGATCCTCCCCGCCGCGACGCCTTCCACACGAACATTGCCGCCTCAGCCTTCGCCGTGGGTCGCCGCCACATCGCCGAGATCCTCCCGCCGCCGCGTCGCCTTCCACACGCATATCGCCGCCTGTGCACGCGCGCGCCGCAAAGATGGCCTCCGTCGTGGGCGCCAGCCACATCGCGAAGATCCTCCCCGCCGCCGACGCTTCCACACGGACATCGCCGCCCGTGCACATGCGACCGCCATAGCATGGCCTCCGTCAGGCCGCCGCCACATCGCCGAGATCCTCCCGCCGCCACAGACGCCTTCCACACGGACATCGCCGCCCGCAGCACGCGCGCGCCGCAGCCGCCGCCACATCACCGAGATCCTCCCACCGCCGCGTATGCCCTCCACACAGACACCGCCGCCTTGGGCGCGTGCGGCCATCGCAGCATGGCCTCTGCCGCACGCCGCCTCTCCACATCGCCGAGCTGCACCGGCCTCTCCCCCTCGATCCACGCCTAGCCGACGTCTCCCCTCTACGACCGTCGGCCGAATCTGGTCTTCGTAGCCCGTCCCCTTTGGCCTTTTGGATGGCCTCCGGGGTCCCATCACCGTGGCCACCATCTCCATCATTTTTTCGGTTTGTTAAAACTAATCTATTGGGGATAATTTTATTTTTTGATGACGACGAGCAGGTCTATACCATCGAGGAGATCATTGCGATGGTGCTCCATTATGCCGTCGGGCTCGCCGAGGCGCACGTCGGGGCGCCTGTGCGGGACGCTATGGTCGCCGTGCCGCCCTACTTCGCAAAGCCGAGGACGGCATCGACGTAGTGGCGCACTCGCCGAGTCAACGTGCTTGCGCTCATCAACGAACACGCCGGGGCTACGCTCAAGCACGTGATCGACAAGGACTTCTCGAACGAGTCACGGCATGTCATCTTCTACGACATGGGATCAGGTAGCACCTACATCGCGCTCGTGTACTACTCGGCTTACAACGCGAAGGAGTTTGGGAAGATCGGTTCCGTGAACCAGCCTGTATACCCATGCCCTTCAAGTCCTATAGTCGCTCAATTGTGCTTCTCTCGGATGCTCGCCAGAGATCTTCCAAAAAGATCTGTTAATTTTGATTTCACATGCCTAAGAGATAGTAGATCTAAAAAATAATATATATGAATGGGCTGCTATCTTGAAGAGATAGGTGCCCAATTTACTGCTAATGCTTTTAGTTAATTAATTATCTGCATGTTAAGGATGTTAGATGGAACTCCAAACTTGGAGGCCTTGAAATGGAAATGCGTCTTGTCAACTACTTTGCCGATCAATTAAATAAGCAGCTCGGTAATGGAGTTGACATCCATCAGTCTCCCAAGGCAATGGCTAAGATGAAGAAGCAAGTTAAGCGCACCAAAGAAATTCTTAGTACAAATACTGCTACTCCGATTTCAGTTGAATCTCTATACAACGACCTCGATTTCAAGTGCATCCTTGCTATGTCTTACATAGTATATACGAAAAACCTATGGTCATGAAATATGACGGCAATGTATAAAACTCAAGACAGATGAAAATGGACTAAACATTGTCAAATTTGCTGTCCAATCTAACGTGCTGACTTAAATCAATCCTGAACTTACTTAAAAAAGGATCTACCTTCTGACAAATTAATTGTTATTGACTATGGCTTCCCTAATGCTATTGCTATCATGTTATATGTATCCACCATATGTTTGATTTCACTGCATGAATTTAACAGTGTGCTTTTCTAACCAGGTATGCAGGCCGTAATTTATCTACACCAATCAAAGCAAATCTACATTTTTCTTTGAGTAGAAGCAGAATTATTTCTCTTGATAGGGCGAAAGCAGTGATTGAGATAACTGAATGGGTTGAAGTTTCAAAGAAGAATTATATGCTAGAAAGTAATGTCACCAATCATAATTTGTCTTCTGAAGCAGGAACAAACAGCTAACGATACAAACAGATACCAAGGAGAATTTGAGTTCTAACAGTGATGCAAATAATTCTAGCACACCCACGGATGAGAGTAATGTTCAAGATACTATTACAGAGAAGGTGCTCAAGAAAAGAACATTTAGGGTCCCATTAGGTAAAATAGAGCTGTTCTATTATCTGATCCTCATATTGAGAGAACATAGTTTAATTATATATCCATTTTAATATAGGTTGTGGAAAAAATAGCTGGTGCTGGATCAATTCTTTCAAAGGAGTTGTATTCTGAAGCAAAAAGTAGGTTAGAGGTACTCGATAAGAAGGATGCCGAACGGAGGAGAACTGCCAAGCTGAAAAACAACCTAGAGTCTTACATATACTCTATGAAGGAAAAGGTACTTTTGCTTCTACCTTTGTTCTTTAAGCTTTGTGGGAAGTATGTAAATAAGGTGTGGTTTTTAGCTTGTTGTGAACATTGATGTGAAAGTCTCATGCATTCTGCCAATGGAATCTTATAAAGTTGGATGATCTCTCTTGTTTCCTAATATATGAAAATGTGAAAGTGTTATTTTTCACCAATTTTAGCTCACACCGATAATATCCATATCTACATAAACTTGAAAAAATGTAGAAGTTAGATCATTTTCTAGCACAGTGATTACTTGCCACACCTTATTTATTTATTTATTATCCGCTTTATGTCGCCATTTGACACACCACAATGAAAGAAAGCACAAATATTTTGACTGTCTCAACCGAACAGAGAGGGAATCTTTATGGCGAAACTTAGTGAGGCCAGTTTAAATAATTGGTCTTGTTGTAGGTCTCATTTGTCTAGGTTGCGCTAGTGATGCTAAGTTGTTGTATGACAAATGCAAATGCAGTTGCAGGATTGGTTGTATATGGACGGTGAAGATGCTCAAACAAACGAATTTAAAGAACGCCTTGATCAACTTAAGGTCATTGGCGACCCAGTTCTTTTCTTTACTTCCAGATTGAGTGAGTTAAAAGCCCGACCGGCGACCTGTGAAAATGCTTGATTGTATCTTGCTGAGTTGCAAAAGGTATCCAAACAGAAATTTTAATAATGATCTTTCTAACTATATTAATTTAGGTTATTTGACAAAATGCACTTGAATAATTCCTTTTTTATAAGAAACAAGAAAGTTCATTCATTTTTACACTTAAAAAATGTGCATGTTTTCAAAAAGAAAAAGTGCCAGCATTCGTTATATGCATGCATCCTCTGTTAAGTTTGTCTGATTTGAAAACAAGATATTTACTAAGAAAGGTCATTGCTGGAGAAGCATAGTGTAACCACAGAAAAACTTCGAAAGGTAGTCTCACAGAAACATATTGTAACAAACAGAAAAAGTTCCTCTCTTTGAACTGTTACTCCTGTTTTTCAAATATTCCTGAATTCTCAAAGTCACATTATGTCAAGTATTTCAAGATGCAGATCATGCCAATATGCACAATTCTTACATGCTTGTTTTATATAAATTATATTGCAAATAGATTGCCCGATAAAAAAATGAAGTCATTGAATTCTAAATCCACCAAGTAAACCTTCACTTTTCCTTTTATTTCATTTGTATTATAGAACTGCTTAGTTGTAAAAAATATATAGATTCTAAAGAGGCAGATTCTCATTTAGATTTTTTTGGTCTTGCAGATTGTTAATAACTGGGAGACGAACAAACCATGGCTTCCAAAAAAAGAGAATAGATGAGGTGAACCAGTGAGCTTAATGAAGTTTGAATAATTCATTTTAATGATTATGTTTAATGCTCATTTTATTGGTTGTGTGTAATGTTATCTGGGTCTAGGTTGTAAGTGAAGCAGAGAAATAAAAACTTGGTTGGAGAAGGAAGCCGTCCAGAAAAGGTATGCCCATTTTGGAGCCAACAAACTTTGTCGAGTCCAACTATATCATATTTTGGACCATCCTGTCGACCCAAAACGAGTATATTGATAGGATCAATATGAAGATGATTGACCTGTTTCATAGGGAGGAGATGGTGTACTATAGCTTCGACTGTGCGGAGGATGATCCCTATAGCTACTATCCTCTTGAATTCATAAACACCCTGTCCTCTAACGGTCTACCTCCACATATACTCAAGCTCAAGATTAATTGTCCCGTGATACTGATGCAGAACATTGACCCTGCAAATGGACTATACCACAGGACGAGATTTGTAGTCCGGGCATCCCAAAAGAATGCTATAGATGTCGAGATTGTGCTTGGCTAGCACGCTGGGAAGAGGGTGTTCCTGCCTCGAATACCTCTATGTTTCTCTGATGACGAGATGTTCCCATTTAGATTCAAGAGGAAGTAGTTTCGGTCGGGCTCAGTTTCGGACAATCAATAAGGCGCAAGGCAAGCCATCACGAATGTCGTTGTCTAACTCCTTGAACCAGTTCTCTCATAGGAAATTGTATGTTGTGTTATCTAAAGCCATCGCCAGAAGCAACATCAAGATTCTTGCTGTAGCAGATAAGGAGAAGGACAATGGCCAGAAGTCTAAGAAAAGTCACAGAAACCTCACAAAAAACATTGTCTAAAGAGAAGTACTCACATCATAGATAAGGTTTGATCAGAATGATATCCAAGTCGTATTGCAATGTAATTGTTTATTTTCAGATCTTTTGGGACGTATGCCAAGAAAATCATTTCAAATATGTTCTATTATCATGAATGTCTTATGTATTATGTACAATATATTTGTTTTTTATTCATGTCGGAGGAGAAACCATAAAAATTTTTGTAATTGGGAGAAATAGATGTTTGATCTTGTAGCAAAATTTTCTTTTATTGCTTGACTTTAATGTTTCGTTACTAATTTTATTTTCCGTAGCAGCGCACGGACACCGAACTAGTTATTAAAAAAATCCAAGATGAGCTGCCGTATAAGAAAAGAATCAGCCGACAACACGACACCGAGCAATCACGTACACCGCTATTACACTTTCTGGGCCATAAGCAACTAAACAGGCCCAATAATTAACGGAGCCTTTTCCGGGCCTAATCTTGCGGATTCAACGACCTAACTGTCTATTACGAAAGACAAAACCTTTTTTTCCTCGGCCATCGCTAATTCGTTATTCGCTAAGCACCAACCGAACGAACCACAAAAGCAATGCGAGAGTACACGACGACTACCCTCCCTCGCTGTCTGGTGCTCTCCCCGCTCCAATCCCCGACGCCTGTCGCGACGACTGGTCTTGCAGGCAGCTGCCGGCTGGCGATGGCGATCGCGCAATCCGTGGCCGCGTTCTCCCCCTCCGCGAGGACCGGCCGCCCCAAGGCGGCCCGGCGCGCCGCGCCGTCCCGCGTCGCCGCGGCGGCGTCGGAGTCCGCGCGGCGGCTCGTGGCGGCGTTCGACCCGGCGATCCCGCTGGCCTCCGCCGTGACGCCGCCGTGCCGGTGGTACACCGACCCGGAATTCCTCCGGCTTGAGCTCGATCGCGTCTTCCTCCGCGGGTGGCAGGCCGTTGGTACGTACCCTCAATTTTGCGCCCCCGACCCCTTCCTTGGAATTTCCGTCTAGCTTTTTAGGATCGGCTGCTGCCTGTGCAGTACAGCTGTAGCGTTAGTAATGTCGATCGCTTCTGAAGCTCGCCAGTGGTGTGCTTGATTTGAGCTGCATTCCATTCCCTCGCTGGATGCCTGCCCGGAGGGGGCGACATGCGGTGAGAGGGTGGGAGTGGAACTCACTGCTCACTTCGCTGGATTGAAATGGGGAGTTCATGGCCCATGGCCCTCAGTCCAGCGTCAGATTAGAGCATGTCCGATCAAAATGTTAACAGAGGAGTAATCTGTATTGTCGCAACTTGCAACAGAGGAAATGTCTGGAGTGTTCGTGCCCTTGAGCCTCATTGTCGACGTGATACGGTTGTCCGTTTGTAGCAGCATTGCTCCTTTCATTTTTTGTAGTGTACTCCAAGGTCTAATCCTTAAATCAGAGACATTTGGTTTTCTGATGCCCTGATCAAACAGTTTACGTTTGTGCATTTAGCTTTTCGTTACTATCATTGCATCACTGTATAGTCCACTAATTTAGTAATTTTTGATAGGTTGTTCACTAAGGATGTTAACAAGTATCCTTATTTCCATACTGAGAGCTTATTTGGTGCTGGCTTGCTTGGTTCTTTTCCAGGGCACATAGGCCAAGTCAACAACCCAAATGATTTCTTCACGGGAAGGTGCTTTCATCTTGTTTTCATGCTTCCGTAGCCTGAATAACTAGGACTTGCTATAGTGGCTGCCTGGCTGGTGTGCAAACCTTCAAACTTCTTTGAGAAGCGTTAAGGTTTCTGAAGACATTCGTAGAATAATGATTCGCATGGGAAACAATTACTTGAAAATTTGCGAGTTTTAGCCATTGTTACCACAAAATTCTTGAAAAGTAAGATCATTTATGTTGGAGACTGCTAATTTTCAATCATCTAACAAGATGAAGCAACAGACTGGGAAACGTAGAATTTGTCGTATGTCGGGATGCAAATGGGAAACTTCACGCTTTGCACAATGTGTGTCGCCATCATGCCTCACTCCTTGCATGTGGAAGTGGTCAGAAGACTTGCTTCCAGTGCCCTTATCATGTGAGTTCCTTAATGATGATGTGCTTGTATCATTATATTTTCTTTGCTATCGTAGGTTAAGTTTCTGCTTTCTAGATTGAGCAAGCATTGAACTTAATAATCATATTATTCTTGACACAGTTGTTTCTATTTCTATCACTTTTTTGAGCAGACGCTTTTTTGTAGGGTTGGACATATGGATTGGATGGTATCCTCATAAAAGCTACACGAATATCAGGAATAAAAAACTTCAACAAAAATGTATATTCCAGCTTTTTTGAGCTTTTATGCTTCTCATTTCTCAATCCCACAAATGCAACTTATGCTTCTCTTTGGAAACAGGATTTTGGTCTCATACCAATTAAGGTGGCTACATGGGGGCCTTTTGTGCTGGCCAGATTTGATTATGACTTCTCTCAAGATACTGTTGATGATGTAGTTGGAGATGAATGGCTGGGTAGTGCTTCAGATCTGTTGAGTAGAAATGGCATTGACACTTCACTGCCTCATATTTGCAGGCGAGAATATATTATCAAATGTAACTGGAAGGTCCATTGTTGATAAACTGTCTTGGTTGAAATTTTGATCACATGCCACTGAAAATGCAATGAGCTTCTCTTGAGTATATGTTTATGCCCATTTGATCTTTGTCATGCAGGTCTTTTGTGACAACTATTTAGATGGCGGTTATCATGTTCCATACGCACATGGGGCCCTTGCGTCTGGTCTGCAGCTTCAATCCTATGAAACACTTGTATAGTTTGTAAACCCCCTTTCCTTCTGCAGTTTTCCCCTTTAATAAATTTTTGTTTAGGTATTGGTGACTTGGTGTGGTATAGAGGGGCTTGACTAGGCCAACGTTTTCATGACAATATTCTCTCTTTAGTTTGATGACTTGTTTTGTGTTGAAAGCATCAAATTTGATTTATCTTCATTACTTTTCACAAATCTTCAGTACTGTTTTTTACAACTTCTGTTATCTTTCTCTTTTAGGATGAATTGCTAATTAGGATGTATTTATCTCTTGCAGAAATATGAAAGAGTTAGTGTTCAAAGATGTGGAAGTGCCCCAGCAGAGAAGGATTACTTTGATCGCTTAGGGACAAAAGCTATCTATGCCTTCGTTTATCCAAACTTTATGATCAACAGGTGGCCACTGGGCATCCTTGAGAACCTGTTGCTTCAAGTTGTTCACTTTCTATTATGCATACCAGACGTGAATAACCTCTCAATTTTCAGGTATGGTCCATGGATGGACACTAATCTAGCTGTACCATTGGATGCAACCAGGTGTAAAGTTGTATTTGATTATTTTCTCGACAAGTCTCTTCTGGTAGGATCTATTTTCCTGATCTCATATACCCATTTTATTTCATTGCAATACATGTTGTGTACAGCGCATATAGTCTCAATGGCATCATATGGGGTCTTACACACATATCAGGTAGCGCACTGGTGTGATAGCAGTTTAAATTGCGAAATGAGAACTTGATTGTTGCATACTGTGGTTATTTCTTGCTTGTGCTTGATAAAATGGGACTGATATTGAAGAGCTTCATCCTTGAACATACCTTTGTGGCACAGTCTCTTTGTATAATACTTGGCCTCTTTTGATTTGTGAAATGACAAAAAATACTAGTGGTAAGTAGTTTGGCACCACTTTTGGCCAACCTGTTTTTGTCAAGGTTAATTCAGAATAGATGGTTTAATGATCTAAAAGTGCGAGTGTTGTCTTTGACTGTATGTTGATCTTAGCATCATAGATTACTCAAAGGTTTGCTCTGAAATAAGTAATGATTTGTTACATTCTCTATAGTTCAAAATGGAGGATCTTTGAAGTGCTGAATTTAACTAAGGGTATATTTCTTGCATGTTGTAAATTTGTTCAATTGACTCATCCATATTGAATGTGCAGGATGACCAGAATTTTATTGAGAGAAGCTTAAAAGACAGTGAACAAGTACAGGTATATTACCATAAAAATGAGGTTTGATTGCAAGGTAGTTTGATCCAACGTTGGCAGTAACGACTGAGTTTATATTAAAGTAGATAGCCTCTTCAAGCTTATAATTACATGTGTAAATTGCAAGGTCTTCTAACGGCATTTATCTTGATTGAACTAGTACCAGATGTACTTCGTCTCTCTTATGAGAGCCATGCTATCTGAGGTAGCAATAGGATTATGTTCCATGTCTAATGTGTCTATGCTGGCTTCTGCATTCTTATGATGCATCCAGCACGCTGACATCACATAAATGCATGCTACACTACCATATTGTGGCCATGGCATGAAGAACTGTGAACTCACTTCTCGTAGACTTGCAAATGTCACAAGCAAGAAATTTGTGTAACAAAGCATAATCCACACCAGTTGTTGCTGACATCTCAAGATTATCGTTTGATCATCATGCGTTGTACCTGCAGATGGAAGACATTGCACTCTGTGAGGGGGTTCAGCGGGGCCTGGAGTCACCGGCTTATGGCGTAGGTAGATACGCGCCGTCCGTGGAGATGGCCATGCACCACTTCCACTGTCTCCTACATGCTAACCTTAGTGGCTAGTGATTCCTATGTGCATATTATACGGGATTTGTGCATCACAACAGCGTAAATATCAGCAGCATTTACATCACTTGTAAATTGTAATATTGAAAGCACATAGGAATCATTGGTATTCGATATGATTGGTGGTTTGGTTTTTATATTTCCACGTTGCTCGGCTTATGCTGCTATTTAGTCCAAGCTTGTTGGATGTTCCACCTAGCTATTCCTCTTAACTAAAAAAAAATCTAATTCCTCCTAGCTATTCCTCTTTTTTTTCTAGGAAACAGTTTGAATCCTGCAAGAACCGGAGCAAGTTGTCGTGTTCCAAATGGGACCCTAGCTATGTTGTGCAACTTCCTGTTTGTGGCTTTGTGTGGAGTGGATGCTACAGCTTGTATGGAGCTCCTGACCACTGAGGTTTCTACTGAAACACGACTGCCTCCTGGTGAACGAAGACATCTCTGAGCATCTTCCTGTATGTATAATACGACACGCGGACCGGCGATTATCCCCAAGAAAATCCATTGGAGGCGTCTTGTAGGTAAGCACTGACCTCGGATAGCGGCTAGCAACCTCCGTCGGTAATTGCTCACCTCCGTCAGGAATGTTTCGATCGCCCAGCATGTATGACATGAGTTCCCCGGTTGCGGCCCTCTCGTAGGTGTTCTTCCCTGACAGTATTCAGAGTTTCTGCGACAGCGTGTCCAATAAACGACAACTTTGGATCTGAGTCCGTAACATGGTAATCGGTAACAGCTACCGGTAAAAACTGCCCTGTTTATAGATATAAATGATAAAATGAAAAATATGCTTTGCACTCCATGCGGGGAATGCAGGCGATGGTTGGTGTTCTTTGCTGTTACTAAGACATCAATTCAGTATCAAAGAGGGAGATCCATGAATAATCTACTATACAGACGTAATAGGTTCATCTGAGATTTTGAGAATAAGTACGTTTTACGATTCGTTCGTAGTGCCAATTACTCAGTCCATAAAAGGATTAAATGTTCCTTGCTGAAAGCACCTACCAACAATTCAGTATCAAAGAGGGAAATCCATGAATAATATACTATACAGAAGCAATAGGTCCACCTGAAATTTTGAGAATAAGTACGTTTTACGATTCGTTCGTAGTGCCAATTACTCGGTCCATAAAAGGACTAAATGTTCATTGCTGAAAGCCCCTACCAATCTGCCATATCCGTAGTTACAGGATTCGTTGTAAACCCCACGAATCGCAAATCAGATTCGTCAAACCTAGACAGTTTTAGGGTGCGGGGTTCGTGTTCGCAGTGAAAATTAGAAGAAAAAGTGGCGAACCGCGAACCCGAATCCTATACCACGACTCGGATGGACCATATTTCTGATAACTATGGTCATGTCAAAGACGAGCCCTATTTGATTTTTTAGAAAAACAATAATATTTTTTTACAAAAGTAGTATGCCAATCAAAAAATTACAAGAATACTTATCGATATTTGAAATGGCGACGGACTGTATGTCGATATTTCAAATAGCGATAGAGAGCTTGTCGTTGTTTCAAATATCGACAGACTCTCTGTTGCCATTTGAAACGGCGATAGAGTCCTGACGGCAATAGTCAAGCTCTCTATCGCCATTTGAAATGGCGACAAAGAGCGCATAAAAGGTGGGCTGAGCGCCCCACTCGGCCTGTCGTCGTTCCTAGCCGCTAGCCAAAAGAAGCGAGGGGAAAGAGGAGAGGAGAAGGAGAAGGGGAGGAGAAGGAGAAGGGGAGGAGGAAGAGGAGAAGGTCCTTTGTATTTTTTAGGTAATTTTTTTCTCAGTTAAATTATAATTTGAAAATACGACTTAGTAACCAGATTAAATAGATTTGTAAGTAAGTAAGTGTGTAGAGCAGCAATAGTTGTTCAGATATAGGACTTAGCGACCAGATTAATTAGGTTGTAAGTAATTAGCTGTGTAAAGTAGCAATAATTATTTAAATGGATACATGACTTAGCAACAAGATTAATTAGGTTTGTAGGTAATTAGCTATGTAGAGTACCAATAGTATTTTTAGGTACATTATTTAGCGACCAAATTAATTATATTTTTAAATAATTAGATGTGTAGAGTAGCAATAGTTATGTACACATATATAAGTATTTTTAGATTGGTAACTACATGTATTGTTTAGTATGGATCGAATTGGACATACAAAATTGTGAAAAGTATGCGGGTTAGTATGTAGTTGAGAAAATAAATTTATATATGGATGCAGTAGTTGTTTGAAGTAGTGTAGAGTAGGTGGTCGTGGTACATATTTGTAGCCGTATGGGTATATTTAGAATTTATAAGGTGTAGTTGGTACTAATAGAGTTAATAGTGTTACGTTGTGCATGTAATAAGAATGTGATGAAATGTTTCATAGGTATGGATAAATGAGTACAATTTAAAATACACTACGGAGAAGAGGTTCCACACATGGGTGCACAAAGGGTGAAACTATGTCATTTTTTAAGTGTTGTGGTTAGCCTCTCACGTGCACGGTTATCAAATGGTTGTACCACGTGTTCTCGTTAGACCGTGATTTACATGATCTCAAGTTGCACGGGGTAGGGTGTCAAAGACAGGATTGCACGTACTGGGAGTTAGTGGAACCCAAGAGGCCGAAGTCGTGGAGTTCGTATGTAAGAATGGCGAATGAGAAAGGATGACCATTAGTGTTGTTGGCGCAAGCATTTTAGAAAGTCTATGACGGCCATGTGGCGGAGGAGGATGTTGTTGGTGATGAACCGGAGGAAGTTGGAGAGAGTAGCCGAAATACAAAATGTTTAGTGAGGCGGGATGTGAGTTGTGGTCAAGAGAAAGTTGAAGGCGCGGAAGTAGATGTTCCAATGCCAGATATGCAGGAACCAATGGGTGTGGCAAATAAGAGAGAACATATTGAATTGTTGATGCAAGCAATGGAGGCAGGGAGCTGTGACTACGAGGCTTTAAATAATGATGAAGGTGATGAAGAGTCTTTCCATGCGGAGTGGGAGGAGTGTCAGTTCGATAGGCTTGTGGTCAACGAGGGTGAAGACGTCGCATGGGAGTACGATCAGAATGAGATGAGGCAAGGAACGATTTACAAGAATAAGTGTAAGGTGTAGGAAGTAGTAACAGCATGGGCAGTGTCGCTGCAAAGAACCTTTAAGGTTGCGAAGTCAGATCACTGGGTGTATGATGTGTGATGCCAAATAGAGGGTTGCTCATGCAGTGTCCATACGTACCAGTCTAAGTGGGACACCTTTTGGAAGTGTTCTATAGTCGTCCCACATAGTTGCTTGCTGACGGAGTCGACGCAATCGCACAGAAACATATCTTCAGGGTTTGTTGCGAATGCAATGTACGGGGAGATTGTTGGCAATCTGAAGTTAAAGTCACGTTCCATCATACTTGCAATAGAGCGGCGGTTCCAGTACACCATAAACTATGCAAAGGCATAGAGAGCAAAGCAGAAGGCATTGAAAGCAAGGTTTAGTACGTATGAAAACTCCTATCAGAACTTGCCAGGTATGCTTGAGGTGATCAAGGAAAGAAATGTTGGGACTTATATCGATATTTGTGAGCATCATTCACAGCGCTTCCCTGGGAAGATGGTACTAAAGCGAACTTTCTTTGCTTTTGGTGCATGCATCAACGCTTTTAAACATTGCCATCCGTTGTTATGTGTGGACAGGACATTTCTGACTGGAAAGTACAAAAGCCAGATATTGACGACCATAGGAGTAGATGGCAACAATCAGGCTCTTCTCGTAGCGCTCGCATTCGTGAAGGGTGAGAACACTGATAGCTGGCTATGGTTTCTAAGGAACGAGAAAGTCGACGTCTTGGATCAGCGGCTTGGAGTGTGTGTCATACACGATCGGCATCCCGGACTGTTGAAGGCAATAGCATAGTTGTAGGAGGGTGCAGATGAGACACATCTATAGTCTGATTTGCGAAGTAGATGGTGCAAACGGCACATGGGTGCCAACTTCTACAAGCAATTCAGGATAAGGAGATTATCAAGCTTTTCAAGAGGTTGTACGACTAGAATCAGCAGAGAAAGTTCGATACACTCCGGAGGAAGTTGGACAAGCTGGCATCAAGGCATACAGCGGAGGCAGCGAAGAGAGGGATGCCTAGCATAGGGGAGGGCCCAGTAGCGTTTGAAGAGTTACCCACAGACCCTCCGCACTTGGTTCAAAGGAACGGAAGGGCCATGAAATGCTTCTCCAAATAGACAGAGCATGAGCCTAGGGAGAAGTAGGCTCTGCTTTATGACACCGACAGCGCCAGGTATGGGGTCATGACGATAAACCTGGCTGAGGTTTACAAATAGGTAATGCAGCGTTTGAGACCCCTTCCCCTGGTAGCTATAGTGGAGGGTGTTCATGGCATCACGAAGTACTTTGTGAATCGTCATGCTAGAGCGTTAATCCGCATGAATGATGCTGCTATCAAATACTCCGAGATTATTTCTATATACATAGAAGAGAAAGATAAGAAGGGGAGATGCATAGAACATTGAAGATAGGCATGAGGGAGCTTCATTTTGAGATACTATGTAGAGAGAAAGCCGGTCGAGGGATGAACTGGTGAGAAGTTGCTCATGAGTGCATCCTACAGAAGCAAACATGCGTATGCACCTACAATAAGCCTTGTCTGTTACACTAGCCATGCGCACACGTTATGGCTACCTGCTCAACAATCTGTATGGATCCGGGCATATTCATGTCACAATACTTCACAAAGGAAGCGTTGACCGCAACTTGGAGTGCAGAAATTTACGGTTTCTGAGTGGTGGGTTTGTTCACAAAGCATCAAAGTTGGAAGGACATACGGTGGGTTCCGAACTTCACCAGGTTGAAGGGTGGGCGTATAAGGAATGACATGGACACAGCGGAAAGTGGGCGTCGTGTAAAGAAATATTCAATTTGCATGGAGACAAGGTATACATTCAAGAATTACTCAACGGTTCAGAGGCCGTGAAATTATTGTATGGATTTTGCATCTGAAATTAGTGTACGGAATCCGTATGTGAAATTAGTGTATGTAATTCATACGTCTAATTAATGTATGGACTTTCTATGTGAAGTTATTTTATGAACTTTGTATGTGTAATTATCATATGCAATTTGCATGTGAAATTGTTGTATTCAGTTTCTACTTGTAATTATTGTATTCAGTTTGTAGGTGTAATTATTATATTCAATTTGTATCGAATTTGTACTAACATTGAACGGTTCACCTGTAGGTATGGTGGGCGGCGAGCAGTACGAGCTGCTTGACCTAGTGATAAACACGACTCGAGCCACTTAGCCACCTTACCATCGACGGACGGGGAGCCGCCGTTCAAGCTTAGCTCGCTACGCTTGTGCGCCCCCATGAGAGCATGGCGAATCGACTCACGATGGATTTCAAGGTTAGTGTACTTTTGTCATAGTTGTGTTACGATTTCTTGTATGTATCGAACGATCGTACTAACAATGTTTTTCTGCAGGTTGAGAGCGGTAGGGTTACTTCCCCTAGCACAGATGGTGGAGGCTACAGGCGTCGATGCTCATGACAGGCGTGGTGCCTCTAGAAGGTTCCCGTTCGATAAGAGCTTACTGACCTCTCTTATTGATCGGTGGTGACCGGAGATGCACACCTTTCACATACCATGAGGTGAGATGGTGCCGACCCTTGAGGACGTTAGTTACCTGTGGGGCCTTCCTTGCTCTGGGGACACGATTGTGCTAGACGACGTCCACCCAGAGTGGCGTACGGAGCTCCTCGGCAGGTTCGTGGATGTGCTACCTGAGGAGGTAGGGTACATGCCGTTCACTAGTGCGCACCGTCCGACACAAAAGTGGCTGCTGTAGTTCTACTTAAGTGTGATTTTATTCAAACATTTCCATCTCGTTTTGCATTCCTGTTATCAAACTGACCATTACTTTTTACAGCCAGAGAGGATGGAAGATGGAGCGAGGGACTACGTTGTGAGTCGCCACTTCAAGGCATACTGGTTTTGGTTGTTTGGTTGGGTCTTGTTCTGCTCGTCCCACGAGGACAGTGTCGACAAGCACATGATCCAGCACGCAAAGACGATCGCGAATGTCGACTTGGAGATCCCAGAGCTAGCTTGGCGCCTAGTTGTACTAGCTACCACCTACCGGGCCCTTTGCGATGGGTGTCATCGCGTGGCGGACGCCTCCACTCTCGCCGGATGTCCTCTACTTCTTCAGTTATGGTCCTTCGAGAGGTTCCAGATCGGACGGCCACACATAGATTTGAGACCTTATGGAGCAATCCTCTACAGCCCTTTGGGAATGACGTGAATTGTCCTACCATGGAGACATTGTGGTGTTGCCGACATGTTAGTACTATCACCTTTATCGTGAATTGTACAATAGTTTGCTATGTTTCGTACTAACGGTCGCCTGATTGCCTCTTTTTGCAGCCGACTTTCACCCCAGTCACGTCGCACGCATCGTAACCTGAGTACGTGGCAATGTTTGAAGAGATCACGGATGATCACGTCATCTGGCGTCCGTACCTCCTAGAGCTTGTCGGTGCGCGAGCACCTCAGGGCCTATCGTTGCAGTGCACCCATGACGCCACCTTCTAGCTGACAAGTCGTCACCTGGTGTACGACGTCTACATGGAGACCTACGTCGTTAACTGTGTGATGCGGCAATTCGGTCTTCGGCAGGTGTCCCCCGTCCCCACTGGTGACATCGTCCCGTCGAACGTGCACACGTTAGTTCTCCTTTACATCACTTTCAATTGCATCGCACTATGTATATCCTTACTAATGAAGTTATGTTGCAAATCTTTTTTTTGCAGGCATACACGCAAGGGCTTCATTGGTACTGCAAGATGGGCGGCATGCATGCTACCTCATGCTCAGCAGTGGGTGTAGGCGTTGGCTGACGTACACGACGAGATTGCCCCTTACGATCACGACACATACGAGAACTACATTCGGTGGTACAGCCCACGCACACGCGTTCGAGTCGTGCGTGTCATTGAGTCACCTCCGAGGCATGTTCCCTCTACGTCAGACACCTACCCTCAAGCAGTTGGACTCAGCTTTTTATCGCTCGTTTAGTACTTCTTTTCACATGTGATATAATGTACCATTAATGCAATTGTAACAACTAACAAGCCTTTCAATGCGTGTGCAAAACGACCTTGCCAGGGAGACTTCCGAGGAGCTCGTCTCACTCCTGTCCCGAGTTGGCCGAGGGACATGTTGGAAGTCAACATGGACTATCTGAGAGGGGCGTTGCACCATGCTTACCAGAAGGCGACGCGCATCGTCCACCTTACATCCTGCACGAGGCCTAGGGATGACGACGTGGTGCAGGTGCACGTCCATTCCTCCACTATACATGGTCGACACACGTCGCACACCACAACTGGCACAGCGCACACGCAGACCGCCCCTCTTCCCGACGTGGTAGGGGGCTCCAGTTGGCAGCATTCTACACCGCATGCCCACATGACTCTAGGTACTCTTTCCAGGTATCCCTTCGTCTATTACGTTCTCTGCATTCTATGTTGTGCTAACGTAAAATGTTTCTCACCAGCGGATGATGCAGCACACGACGACAGCGTGAACCAGTCCACTGACATGACCTACGATGGCAACTTTCATTTCACGGACTGGTTGGTCCCCCCCCCCCCCGACCCGCGGAGCAGTCATCGGGTGTTGTCCTTGGTTAGTCGCAGCTCACCGGTGCGCCCGGACCGACCCAACCATCCCAAACCACCTTTGTTAATCCGCCAACCCCAGTACGGCCTACTAGGACCACTCGGGGACAAGCACCTGACCAGTTGACATATCCATCCGAACATATGCAGCGTCAGAGGAGGCCAGGGACCACACGACGCATCGCACCGCGCAAGAACCACGGCTAGTGTTTTTGCTTTCTTAACTTATGTACTATTACATGTAAAATTCTTTGGACTTTGTCTTTTCGTACTCAATTCTTCCTCGCTTATCAATTTGTTACTTCGTATTGCCTAATTATCTACCCATGCACGCTCACGAGTAACGAACGATTACCGATAATAATAACAGTAGATGTGACAACACAGTCCTACCTGGTTTACCACATCGAACAAGCTATGGTAGGCGAATTGACCACACGAAGTTATCATCTATGTCAGGCCGATTGGACGATACGAAGCCAGTAGCAGCTTTGACAGGACTATTGGACAACACGTAGCCATCAGCCTTTTCAGGTCGATTGTACAACACACTGCTTATTGCTTTGTCATCCTGATTTGACAACACGTTGCACCCGCTTTCTCAGAGCAAAGTGACAATACACTGGCTATTTCTTTGTCAGCCCGATTTGACAACACTATGCCCACCTCTTTCTCAGACCGAAGTGATAATACGTTGCAGCCAGCTTTGTCAGACCAAAGTGAGGACACGCTACCCCCACTTTACCACCCCTGCATCGACTACACACTGCCTATAAAACCACCGACCACCCAGACAGCACTTCTTCAGTACCCGTACTTCACTCCATTTCAATGACAGATAGAGGAAACAACTCAAGCCGTGGGAGGGGTAGACGGGGTCAGATCGCACCTTGAGGCGCCAATCCTTTATGGTTTCGAGGCCATGACACTTCACTCGAGGGCCATGAAATCTACGGTCCCTAAGACCCCAATCCACCTAGCCTAGCCCAGATCTTTCCATTCAAATAAGGGACTACTACACCCCAAAATCCAAACCACAACGGCTCCCACTCTGCCCCCCTGAAGTGGCCGACATGTAAGCATGACCTCAATGCCATTGTGTAGGTTTGTGACGAGTCCAATTCCAACCTAGGACGTCATTTCTACCGATGCCCTCTGTTCATAGTAACTGCTACAACTCTTACATACCATTCGGCGTATGTCTCGCTATATGACATGTACTCTTACTTGCAGACCGAGGATTGCAAATTCACTGAATAGATGGGCGAACCGTTTCCCTTAGATGTCGAATGTTACATCTACAAATTGATGGTACGCCTTGATGAAAAGGGAGAGGAGCTCACCGAAGTCAAGAATGAGAACGAACAGCTCCGCAAGTAGAACTTGGAGTTCCAGACCCAGAACGACGACCTACGCCATCAAAGGCTCAGGGAGAGGAACAATGAGGAGGTCGTCCACCTCGGCAACGACTACCACACTTACTGCTGCTGCGGCAATGCCAGCTACAATTGTGCTTGCCACTACCGTGACCAGCAGACTTGTCCACGCCGTCCTGATGATCAACACTCCCTGTGAGTACCGTACGGTTACCCATTCGAGCCTTAACGTCCTTCGCCCATAAAGCGTAATCCATCTTGCCCTTTTACAATTACAAAAGACGCAGTTGTATCGTACTTTTGTCTATATTCGTGGTTGCTCTGTGCCACCATTTGTACCGTCCAAATTACCAACGCAAATATGGGCACCGAACTAAACAAACTGTATGCGCCATGTAATCCCCCTATTTATTATGAAATGGTATCTTCCATTCATTCCGTTGTTTTCAAATATTAAACATGCAATGACTTTAGCAGTTCCGAGAACAATATCAATGGATGTGACAATACAGTCCAACCTGTTTTACCACATAGAACATACAATACGCAAATACCCTCCTTCCCTCCATGTCGCTATCCAAAAAAAATTCTCCCTTCCAGCATGCCTCCTTGTCACTGTTCAAAATGACAACAGCGTTTTGTCCCCAATCATAATGGCGACACAATAACACTCGCGACTAACATCCTACGCGGCATCCACATCTAGTCACCATTTTTTTCTGGCAACAGTACTTTGTCGCCGTTTTAAACACCGACAGATGTATACTTCTGTAATTTTCCTTTTCGGCATATTATTTTTGTACTTTCAGATTTTTGGTGTGTTATTTAAAAAAAATCAAACATAGAGACTCTGTATCGCCTTTTTTAAATGACGTCGGAGATTCTGTTGCCGTTTCAAAACAGAGGTGAAATCGCATACCATGCTATTATCGTGACGGCCAAATTCTTCCGATCATACTGCTGCTAACACTACAAACTGGCTCTGCACAAAATTCATTGTAACTGAGGAGCCTGAAGCCCTGAATTCACTTTGCTGGCTATAGCTCATGCGGATGTTCGAGTTATCAGACTCTTACGTAAAACTCTCTTATCGGCCAAAACACCCCATGCCTTACCTGGCGCAGCACCACATCATAACAAGATATAATCACCGGAAAGTAGAGGGCACACATCGAAAAGAACCACGATTCCGCTCCCAAGTCCGAACTGAATCAAATATCGTCTCCAAAAAGGGCATTCTGTCATATAGTTGTCCGATACTTCTTGTGACTACATAGTGTGCATGGTGCACAATTCAACACACACGAGCAAATCTGAAGGATCTTGCCATTTAAGCTACAACAAATCTATCACATTACATGTGACCTCAAAAAATGCTCTACTTGCCCATGACCTACCCCCTATGCCTCTGTAGAAAAGAATACATTACATACTCATTCTAATGGGAGGTCCCCAAACATTAAGACATCTGGAGTTGTATTGGCACGATTGACGGTATAGCAGGACAAAGCCTACAGACTTCTGTAGTCAAGAACAGTAACTTCCTCGTCAGGAGCATCAAGGTCATTATAACTGCAACCCAACCGGGATCAAAGATGAGTTGAGGACAGTCAAGCGTAAGATAATATACAGTAGCATGGTAAATTCAAGACCATAATAATAAAACAGACATATCACCATAATTGCTTATGCGGGCCAAGCCACACAAGCAATCAGACACAAACAAAAAGACAATACATAAGTTGTTATACACTAAAGGAGGGATAGCAATATAATCTTTGTTTGTTGATAACAGTTCATATCTAGAGCAAATAAAATAATGAGATCATGGAA
This sequence comes from Otatea glauca, assembly GCA_036346275.1. Lineage (NCBI taxonomy): Eukaryota > Viridiplantae > Streptophyta > Magnoliopsida > Poales > Poaceae > Otatea > Otatea glauca. The sequence continues at coordinate 62,594,194 of CM070721.1, forward strand.
TTTAATATTGTAACAATTAATCACTAACCTTCGCAAACGACGAGGATCGTGACGAAAAGATGGAGGCATAGCTATAATTGGTGCCGGACCACCCATCATTGGTCCGAGCACTCCTGAGGAGTTTACAGGAGGTGCACCGTTTGGTTCAAATGGAGGAGGCGGCCCTTGCTCTCTCAGCATATGCATGGCTATCTCTGGAGGTGCTGGAACAAATGGTCCCAATGGACTGAAAAGAAAACCACACACACCATTTAGTGGTTGGCCACACTTACTGTCAGATTATATTGAAACCCAAGACTTTTCACCTACCCAGCACCAGGAACAGGCATCAATATTGGTGGAGGGGGGAATTCAGCGACAAAAGGAGCATTCGAGCCTCGTCCACGAAAAGCATCAAACATCTGATCATCGGGTCCATTGCGGCTTGGAGAGTGATCACCTCTACCATATCTGCCTCCATCTCTCTCTGCCCTATCATATTCTCTACGATTAGCATGGTCATATCTTAGACGATTATCCATAGCAGGTCTCCGTCTTGATTTGTCCTGCAGATCATAAGTTGGATCATTTATCAAGGATGCCAAAATACAGCTAGCCATTTCGATAAACATTAATGTTGCTGCAGTTTTCTTCTGCATTCCATATAACTTTCATTGACCGACCTATACCTATACTGCATATAAAAATGCCAGTTTAAAGATTTTCATTAACCAATGGCTAACAGTATAAGTTGGATGTATTCCCCTAATACTACCCAGGCCATTAAACTCTTCCCTCGAATAAGCCGCTGTCTTTTTAATCTCTCACCAAGGCAGGCAAGTAATCACCCATCCATTCAAAATCCCCAACCTGTGGGTATTTCCACCACTTCCCCACGATATTGAGGCTTCTCCCAGCACACGAGACAGTGTTGTCGCACAGGAGCTCCCTCCACCGCAACGCCACTTTCACAACTCAGCCGACCTCACCTGCCACACCACCCCAAGATTGGCAATGGAAAGGATAAGCTGTCACGTCATGCTTCACCTCAGTGACCTCCATGGCCACAGCTTCACCGACAACAGCGAGAAGAACTGCACCGTGGATTGCCTGCCGTGCATTGCAACTGCTTGAGGAAGAGATGGGGACAACGCCTTTCCTGGTCGGATTGTTGGGGCCAATCCCTAACACTATCATGCAATGCCCCCATCCCCTCATCACAGCCTCATTATTTTGCACGTACTTATGAACAACGATTGGTTTCAAAGTCCTAACTCCTAAGCTGGAGCTCATGAACATATAAGTACTGTGAATTCATGTAGGCGTAAAGAGTTTCCTCTTTTTAGGTTAGGCTTGAAAAGTTTCTTAAAAAAAGGAAAACTGTAAAAAGGCTCAAAGGGGTGGGCTGGTATATGGTCCACGTGTACACTAACTAGTAACAAAAAGGCACAGATATAAAGAGTATATCTTCAAAGGCAATAGGGCTTTAACGAAGACTAAACTACACCAGAGATACATGACCCTAAAATGATGCAAAGTAGAAAAACCATAGCTACTGGAAGCCACCAGAATAAAAGTAACACCAACTTTATCTGAAGTTATAACAATTAACACATATGTGACATGTAAGAAGAGCACTTGCAGGGATACACTGTTTTATTTAAGCAAGCAAATAAAGTGTGTGGTTCTTACTGGTGCAGACTGCTGCATAACTGGTGTTCCACCTGGTGCATTGAGGTCACTGTTCAAAAAAAAACTAGATTAGTATCACATTTAAAAAAGTGTTTGATAGTACTGTTTTGTAGCGCAAATAGAATATTAAATATACATACTTCATATAATTTTGGAAATAAAGATCCTCTCGGACTTTTGAAGTCGACTCTAACACAAGCTCTGGATGCTTGAGCCTCAAATGCTTGTGAACGAACTCAGGAGCATGGAAAAGTTTTGTACAGCCCTTGGCTCCACAGCCATATTTCCAGCCGTACTTTTCATCTCTTATTTTCCTGACATAAGGTTCTAGAACTTCAACAGCTGCCGCATCAATTTTGTCCTTGGCGGTTAATATGACCATGGGATCCTGACCACTCAATCTTTCCTTCCAGAAAGTATCCAGCTTATTCTCCCAATCAGCAGCATTGATATTAGTTGTAGTAGAAATCTTATTGTCTGCTCTCACATGACGAAGGCCTTTTGCCTCATTCGTCTCAGATATGCCATAGTAATCAACACCATGAATACGCCACAAATAGGTAAGAACAGTGTCTAGGAGCTCAACACCTTCAAGGCCCTTGACAGTCGTTAAGCCTCGAATAATAATTATAGGCCCCATAGATCCAATATGTGATTTATCTACATCTGGCTTGTCATGATCACCACTTGAAAGGATATTCCCCTCAATACCCTTCTCGGTGTCAAGCTTACGCACAAGGGCTAGAGTTTGTTCTATGTCAGCTTGAATTCGTCGAGACTCAGAGCTAACTGGATGCGCCTTGGGAGCACGAGAAAGAGGATCTGTTTCTTTTGAGGAACCTCTGCCAAGCTTTCTTCTCTTGTCAGTGTCTCCATCATCCTCAGAGTTTCCATCGCTGCCGCTTCCTGATTTACTTGCTGCAGCCGCAGTTAGTCCAGGGCCACTGTTCAGCAGAATATCAAGGTATAAGCAAGAAATCCAAAAGAACATCATAAAACAAAGTGTACAAACATAACTCACAGGTCTAGTGTTCCATTCTGCAAATCAAGAAAGAAGTCCTTCGCTACCACCTTACAACGCTCATTCCTCCTGCATAAACAAAACAAATTACACCAGTGTTAAGCAAAACTAACAACAATGCAAAAGGCATTAAAATGAACTCTACAAAATTTCAACCAAAATACTTTGCTACAGTATATTATGTTTTGTGAATATGCACAAGGGCAAAAGTCCAACACAGAAATAATCACATGGTATGCAATTCCACCTTTCAATAACAGATAATAAGTTGGTTGGATGGTACTTGTCTTTCAACCTGCAAGTGAAAGCAAATAAAAAGGACATTTAATAAATTGGGTCATCTGTATTCCTGGTGTGTACAATTAGCACCTGGAATTAAATCATGTTGAACATACCAGTCTTCATTCTTGTGGAGGTCAAAATAAGCACGTTTTTGGGTTGTGATGTACTCTGTCCTGTATTCTTGGTACCTTGTTAATGAGGCATAATAGTGTGTCAGCACTAAAACAGAAGCACAAAAGATATAATTGACTAGTGTCCTGTCACTAATGAAGTAATGATCACCGGCTCTCAGCTTCAGCTGGTGAAATGTCATCCTCAAGAACTTGGATGAACTGTTTGTATGTCATCAGGCCTTCCCTGAAAAGATCCATCAGCATATAAGATCACATAAATATGCCACCAGAAACTAATAAAGATATGCTCCAAACTTCTGTTCAATATGCTAGAACTTAGAATGGATGGCCCCTGAAACTGAAGAAAAAATAACAAAAATGCCTATAGATGTTGAGAAATGATTCAAATGAAAATATGACATGTAAAAACTAGTAAGTTTAATATGCAATAAGGGATTTATTTGATATGTTTCATTGCAAGGAGAAGAACAGCTCAAACATCTCATTGACCAAATATCTGGTTTGAGAGGTATGCTTGCCAAAAGCTTACAAAATAAAAAAAGAAGGCATTGCTTTCTGGCCTACAAAAATTTGCCATCTGACATGTGGCCTTCTTGGCATGCATCAACTTCTCGTGGGATTCATGTGAGGTCTCCCAACTCAAATGCGTGATTAGGTGATCATATGAACCACTGCTCCTAGGAATGTATTATGCAGGTTGGTGTTGGTCAGCATATATCTTAGTATCTTACACAAGCACAAATTGCTTTTCAAAGAAAAAAGGGCCACCCTGTCCAAGAGTTAAATTATTAACTTGGAAACATATTATACAATAACTTGTTCTAACTTGCCATGTTCCTCCTAAACATCCCATATTTCTTGCAAAATTTTGAAAAGAATTTCCAAAAGAATTAATTGATAGAAAGCTTTAGCAGGCAAGGAACACTTAAGGGCAAATAGTGAACTATGCATAACAAAAGAGGGAATGAGCCGATGAACATTTGCATACTTCCGTAAGTTCCCATTAAAAATATTATCGTCATATGAAATTGATAAGCATGCCCATTATCGTAGAGAAATAGAGATAAAAAATCCATAACACTTTCTAATGCGGTCTCTAATCCTCAACCACTGCAAACGAGCAGGACTTATCAAGTGGTTCTATGAGTTTCAATTCACAAAAGAGGTCAAATTCATTCTTGTCCCTCTTCCAAACTAATACCACCGATAAAGAAACTTATTGTGGCGATGGGGAAGTGAAAAATGGTGAATAAGAAAAAGAGAGGAAAACAAGAATTCCTCACCTTCGTTTTCCTCTTCACAATGTTAATGATGGCTATCACAAATAGCACAAGAATGTATAGTGTGAACATCTATGTAAATATGCTAGAAAACTATAATAGTTCAAAAGTACATCTAAAGTGTACTTTCCATGGAGTTAATAATATACATTTAAGTAGGGGTGAAAACGGGATGGATAGTTCCCGCCCGATCCGGAGCCGGATCCGGGAAGTAAATCAGATATCGGGTCGGATCCGGATCTGGATAGTTGAAAACGGATATCGGATCGGATTCGGAGCGTACACTATCCGGGAAATGTGGGTTGGGTACCGGATATCGGGTAATCGGGTAATTCGGATTTCTGGATTGAAACTCTCGTGTCCCGTGCGTCCGTGACTCCCTTCTCCACTCTACCAGTCTCCCATGTGCACCGTGGCCCGTCTGGATCTCCTCCCGTCCCCCAGCCCCGGTGGCCGACGGCCACGACCTCCCCGGCCGACGCTCCCACGGCGACTGCTCACCTCTCCCCAGCATCTCCCCGCCCGACGCCTCCCGGCCGACTCTCCCCCCCCCCGCCTCCCACCACCACTTCCGACCAGAACCAAGCAGCCACCGGTGGTGGCCGATGGCCTCCTCCGCCACCCCCTCCGGGGGAGGTGGCTCGCGGCCGTGGCGCACCGCGCTCCTCACCCTCCGCAATGAGTCAGTTGCCTCGCCCTCCCCTCTAGCCCTCCTCGTGCTCCTCCGCCGCCGCCTCATCTCCTCCTCCTCACCCTCCCTCACCGCCTCCGCCGCCGCGCTCTCCCCCCACGAGGTCCCCTTGTGACGATCCCCTCTTAACCCTGCTCGCTCTGGTTCGGCTCGGTTTGTCTCCGGTGTGCAGGTGGGATCTGTTGTGGCGTTCCTCGCGGAGACAGTCGCGGAGGTGTCCCCCTGCGCCGGCGCCGACGACGGGCTGCGTGGCATCTGCCACCTGGTAACGGTTCTACGCTCGCGCGATCGAGATCTTATAGTAGGCGGTGGAATTTGCCGAAGAGTTGCTTTATGTTTGGAATTTTATTTTAACAGTAGGTAGATCATTCTGATTTCTAAGCAGTAGCCTGCGTTCTGTTGGGATCGTGTCGGAGCATGTGAAGTTTCGATCGAATTGGAGATACAGCATTTTTAAATTCTGATTAGTTTGAACTCCAATTTTGCTTTAGTGTGCAGTGTCTTGAGCTTTGGTTATGTCTAATTGGAGCTATGGCTTTAGCCACCATTTCACAGTCGCTTTTGAGTACATTACCTTGATACATTTTGTAGGTTGGAAATTGTGGCATGACCTGGAATTCTAGTATTATACTATTAGGTGTGATCAATTTGACCAAGAAATTACAACTGTTGGGTTGCATTGTTAGTTTGATTGTAGTGATTTGTTTTCTCTATGCATTAATATTGCTAAAAGTGTACTTGTGCAGATTCATGATGTCGTGCAAAACAAGATCGACCCTTCTGGTTGGCTTACAACATTAAAGTTTCTTGATGTGCTTGTGAAGTGCTCAATTGAGGGTGCACGTGTTAAGGGCCTCTCTGTTAGGACAGCTGCATCGAATACTATATCAGAATGTTTACAAATCCTCAGGTTAGATTAGCATTATTATAGAATTATTAGCAAGTAGCTTCCTGTACTTGTTTCCTTTGTACTAAGTACTAACAGCCTAGTTGATTGACAGTTTGGGATTATGTTTTGCATGGTTTGAATAAACCTCCATTGAAATTAAAACATCTGGTTCTTTCTTACTTGCCTCAAGAAAAAGGATGCTACATATATATAGGTTACATCCTTCTGCAAAGGACTTAATAGAATGATGATTCTGTTCTGTATTAGCCCAATTGTTGTAACTACATTTGTGCCTTTGTTACATGTGATGCTTTGCTTCCAGAAAGGCATCCTCTACACCTATTTTTGAGAAGCTGCAATGCACCACCTGTACTTTCCAAAGGTCTTGGATCCCTGTTATTATTTTAAATTTTTGCAATTCCCCACCAATACTATTGATTTGCTGAGAATTGCCTCCTGCACTTTGAGTGACATAGCAAGTACTGCAACAAGGAAATTAGCAGCATTGTACCATCTGATATGCAAACAGCATTACCACTTCTTACATGTTTGATCACCTAGACTTCTGCTGTCAGTTGATGATGCACCAAATGCTAACAAATCAAGCACTGCTGATGCATATTGTGCATATATTTTGTGGCTTGACGTTTACAATGTCAGTGTGTGCGTTCAATCTTCTCTTTTAACTCCAATCTCTTCTTTTGCACTTTGTAGATCTTGAGGAAAGTGATGGATTTTGTGACAGCAAGGAACCTTATTATAGAGAGTTGTGTTATGTCAAGGTTAGTACCTTGGTTGTTTCATGTATTACAGACAGTGAAATGAATGAATGCTAAAATCAAAGCTAAACCTCATTGTCTTGCAGATTCTGTACTCCCTTTCTTCATTGTCTGCATTCGGTTCTTTGAGAACCCAAAGGTGCACTTTCAAGGCATGTAAGCATAAAAAGAAAAAAATATTTATGTGATTATAGCAAATATGCTAGACTTTTTTTTCGTTCTGATTGTAACGTCGTGCATAAAACTTCAAGATAGCAGGGTTTGTGGCAACTTTGCAAATATTTTTGGTGTATGGGCTGAGGTTATCTTCGCCACTTGCAATAGCTCCGAAGGAAAATAAAACAGATTCAAAATCCAGGACTTCTGATCGTGGACGATATAGACCAACTCATTTACGAAAAAAGGATGGAAGAGGGAATGATTCATTGGATGGTCGAAGTTTTGACAGTGAATCTTCTCGATATAATTTAAGCTCATCAGATTCAGATCTAAGTGATATCGATGGGTATGCAAAAAATGGAGACCATTTTTAGAGTTCAAAGGCTAGATTAGCTGCCATCCTTTGTATACAGGTATGTAGGTACATAACACATTCTAATTTGTAAATCACATGTTTCCATTCTTAATTCTCACAGTTCTGGTGGTCATTGTTTTCCTTGTGTGTTTGTCATCAGAATAGCTTAGGTTTTCTGTATAAGCAACAAAAGATACCATTAGATGATAGTAAGGCATTTATTTATGTGATTTGATTCTCCATATATTACTCAATGTATGCATGTGTTATCCGTATATCTCTATCCGTTCCCGATCCGAATCTGTCACATATCCGACCCATATCCGTATCCCGAATTATCCAGATTCGTATCCGGATCCGGCTAGCCCGTATCCGGATCCGGCTAGCCCGTATCCGGATCCGGCTAGCCCGTATCCAGTTCCGAATCCGGGAAAAAAATATGGGTTAGGATACGCGAAGAGCAATATCCGCCCGTATCCGATCCGTTTTCACCCCTACATTTAATCTTAATGTGATACAGTGCGCAAAACAATAGTGAATAATTTACCATGGGAAAAATAAAATAACCATAAAATTGAATACGCCTATAATAAAGCATGCTTATTACTTTCTGAAAATAAACCACTGCTCAAGAATTCAAAAAAAGCCTCTGCCCCACTGCTTGTTGTTAACAGATAAAGAATGTTCTCATTAGATTCTCCATTTGATTGTATCCAAAACATATACTGCTCTGTCTTCAAGGATATAGTTCCATATTAGGATGATATAGCCTCTATACAACTGGGAGGAGACCATTTGTGGGACTGTGGGAGTACTACTAACCGTAAAAAGAGCATAAGGCTTTGCTGGTGGCTAATAAGAGTAAAGAGGATCCAAAGTATGAATTGCACTTCTAGCTGGAAAGGAATTTCATGCTGATATCCACATCTCTTATCCAACTCCAGACTCACATTGCTCAGGATCAATTTTCTTTCAAACATCAAATATGGAGAATTTTCTGAGAATATTCTCTATCCGTTAACGATGCCTTAGAGCATCAAACAGTAGAAGACTTAATTTGCATTTCTCAAGAGTAGTGGTAACTAGCTCCAATATTGATTATTGTTACTAGTTACGTTGCCCAGCAGATAAAATCAGTGTGCCTAGCAACCAAATGGAGTAAACACAACAAGGGAATAAAAATATGTATACATCTGTAAGTAATTATATAGATACCTTTGGGTGACCCCAGGACCATCATTGGATGCCCCAAATCCCGAATCAGGCCAATCTGGATTTCATAATTGAGCTGTCAAAAGATTTTCATTGACCAAATAATAAGTCATTTTTTATCAAAAAAAAAAGGTGTGAATCATGATAACAAATAAGTGGTCATGCATATACTTTGTCCTCTCCATTGTATAGATGATATATAATCAGGAAACATATTAGTAGATATGTTCAGGTGGTCAAAATTCTAACTGCAACTAAAGAGCACCAAGAATGAAGGCAAGCTAATAGCGCTGACATCAAAGCCTCCAGTTTCAAATTCTGAAATACATACCATAGCAAGTGCTAATATTAACCATGTTTAACAAGCACAACAACCCCACACCTGGAGATTGATAGGGTTGAGTTTCGCCCAAAGGAAAAATCCTCACCTGGAGCACGATTCTGATATCTGCCATGGTACCGGTCGTCATCATACCCACCTCTACCTCCGCCGTAGTCGTACCCATACCTGCACAACGCCACACCCGGAAAACATGAAACCTGAACAGTACAAAACTCGACCAATGACTGAGCGGCGAACACCTCACCTCCTGTCGTCGTGTCCGTACCGGGGTGGGCTCCCGCGGCCCCCGCGGCGGTCGTACCCGTCGTCCCGCCGCGACCGCTTGAACGGCGGCGACGGGGACCTCCTGGGTGGCGAGTGGCGGCGGCCGCCCCGGTACGGTGGGGGGCTGGGGCTGCTCCCGCCCCGGGCGCCGCGGTAGTGGTGGTCGCGGTACCGCTCGGGACGCGAAGAGCCGAGAGGCGGCGGCGGCGGGAGGGAGGACGGCGGCGAGCGGCTCCGCTTGCGGGTAGGCGGGGGCCGCCGGGGGCGGCGGGGGCAGGGCGGCGACCGGTCGTCGGGGCTATCGGACGGCGGAGGCGGCGGGCGGCGCGCGCGGGGCGCCTCGGAGGTGGGGTCAATGACGTCGGCCATTGTTAGGGTTTGGAAGTGGGAGAGTGGAATCGAGTGTAGTGTTGGGGACGGAAGCGGCGGAGACCGAGATAGGCAGACAGGTCAGGCTGCGGCGCACCGCGCACGAGACGCGATGGGGGCTCGATCGCGGACGGAAGCGTCTAGAAATCAGGCGCCAACGGCGGACACGTGTACGGTGCTACACCTGTACACGTAAGTTTGTTTTCCCGTCAACCGGCACACATCAATACAAACCCTAGATCATGTCTCCAGTTGAACAGCTCTCAATCGGCCATCCGAACAATCGTCGTTGCCCAACAGTTTCACTCTCCAGATCCTCAATCCCCAAATCGCTTCCCAGTGGCTTCAGCATTCCAGCCTCAAACCCCCCAAATCCCCATTCTCCCGCACGACCACACAGGTGCACGTGCATAGCTTCACAGGTTCACCGCTCGTAGTCCCGCTCCCTCCTTACCACCGACTCGCCGCCGCCACCTGCCTGCCCGGCCGCTTCCTCCTCCGAGTCTCCTTCTCCCGTCCTTGTCCTTCACAACTTAAGGAGCCCGACGCGGCAATGCCATAGGTCACCACTTGGCCTGGCTCTGGCTCACAGTCGCTGCTCTCTCCTCCGTCTCTGACGATTTGGGGAGACCGAGAGATGACAATCATGGGAAGAGACCAACCTTAAAGGTCCAACCCGATGTTCATTTTTACCCATTCCTCTCCTAAATCTCAATTTGGTGCTTGTGATTTTGGCATGTACTATTGAGGTGTTAGGCCGCTGCTGGTTGCTGTTTTGAGTAGTTGATGGCATCAAGTAAATGAACACGCCCATAGGCATAAGGTACCGGGTATGAATAAGGTTCTCTACCCGTCGCCCTTCAAGGACATGCCTGTAGACACGGAATTGGTTGGCAAACATATGTATGGGCAAGCATTACCTATCCCTATCGCACCTGAATGCCATCCCTAAACACAGGATCTTCACTTCGTATCAATCAACTTAGTAAGCTGGTCAACTACAAACCACGGTGCCCAAATGGAACATTGTCGGCGTTTCGAGCACCGGCGAGTGAATTTTTAAGTCTAAGGGGTTGCGCGTTCCCTCTCCTTGAATGGTTAGACTCAGGAGTCCAAGATGTATACTGGTTCGGGCCGAACGTCCCTACTCCAGTTTGTGTGGTGGCGCTATATTGCTGCGGGTGCAGATGACTGCACAGTTTTTACAAGCGGGAGCTGAGGCTCGAATGTGTGAGAGCGAAAACAACATATTCGTGAAGATCAAGAGTAGGGAGTCCGTCGTCTCTCCCAGAGGATCCTGCCTCCCTTTATATAGCCGAAGGGGGTAGGTTACATGAGAAGTTGGGAGAGGAAAGGGCGAGGTGATCTATGCTAAGAGCTCTGGTCCTTCGTCTTGTCGTTTGGGCGCGTCTCGCTTCCCACGCCGGTAGGTGGACTCACCGAAGCGGAGCGCTTTGCCGTTTCACCGAAATAAGCGACCGCCCTCTGCAAGCTTGTCGCGCCGACATTGCCTCGGGAGGAGCGCGTCCTCATGCCGTGCGCGTCTGGACGATGAGACCGGAGCTTGACTTTGGCGATCTCCTTACCACCTCGGGAAGGAGCCACCTGCCCCCGCACAGTCACTCTGAGCTATCGTGTCCGTAGGGCACGTGGCTAATAGTCGGTGGAGACACGACACTTGACCCTCGACGGAGATCGCCTCAGCTTGGTCGGAGATCGTGGGGAGTCCGACCTGCGGGGGTCGGATGCCCTATTTGGGTCAGGGACGAGCTTAGGGCAGCTCGTTAGGTCGGGATCGATCGTCCTTCATGACCCCGCAAGGCCTTTGATCGGAGCCGGACTTAAGATATCCCGTTTGTCACTCCGGGCCGTTGGGGTACTCATGGTATGTCGTCAAACATGCATCTCTAACAAGGCATAAGGAGCCAATTCATTTTCATTCACGCACAGGAATTCAGAAGACACCACAAGCATGTTAACAAAACTTCTATCGTGCAGACCTTTTGCACTCAGCACACAACTTATTCTTTTATCAGCAATTGATCACCGCTGAGAAGAATGAAAACAGGTTGCTGCATGGGTTAAAGCATCTACTTTGAGATCTATAAATAATTACAGGCCATAAGTAAGATGTTCACACTGAAGTAACGAGTGTCATCCATTCTCATTTCTCAACTGTCGCGACTCAAACAAGAAATACAATTGCTATAGCCATAAATGGCCGCAAGCATGATTCCATGGGATAAAACACTGTAGCTGCTCTTAAACCCTAAATGATGCTCATTCAAGTTATAGCACAATCAGTTGGCCTACACCGGAGTTCACTCGAGGATGACGTTCTTCATCCACCCACCATTAAAACAAACAGCACTCCACTCATGATGAAGATTCATGACCATTCGTGGTGGCTGCTGCAGGATTTTCTTGCTCCATGCCAGGTGATGCAGCAGCATTTCCATTCTGCTGAGAACAAGTAAACAGTAATTCAAGCTTAAAAAGTGATTCATTCAAAATATCAACGCATACTGAAAATATTTTTTAAAAAAAAGACTGAAAAAGAGAATAACAGGATGGTAAAGATACTTTAATTTAAGATTTTATACTTGTTGCCTAACTTAAGTTTCTTACACAGCCATCATTGAATGCGATATTGCCATCAAAAAACAATGTTAAGAAGAACAGTATATCACCTTATGTGTCTCAGACTTTCGGTGCAAATGAAGGGGAACGACTTAATATTTTGTCAGCAGTAAAAAAGCCATGGTTAATAAATAATACTGCATTCACTTTAGGCCTCTGGGGAAAAAAGGACCCCCATTGGCACCAACAAATTTTCCGGAAGCTTTCCGATAGCTAAAACTTTGAAACCATCCACTTGTATTGCATGATTTCAACTATGGATTGAAAGTGGTGAAAACTAGTTACCAGTATAACAGAAATTAATGTCTCCCTATCTGATATTCTAATTTAGAATGAAATGGCTAGAACCAGAGCTTTGTGCCCGGGATCCACGGACCAAAATTTGATTTACAGTATGTTATGTAATTCATAATGTTAAAATATTGAACTGGTAATCAATATTTGACTCAATATTATGAAAATTTTCACCTACTGCTCAGTATTGGGCAGCATCGTTGGGACTTGCATCATGCAAGTTGCAGTGCTTTGTCAGATAATTAGATAAGGATTCAACTCATTTGAGCAAAAAGGATTATTCACTTCCAGCTTATAGGGTAAGTTCCAGCCCAATAGACTCATCCCCATGTAGGTCAAAGAGATGTGCAGCTAATAAAAAAGAGACTTACACCATCATTTGGAGCTGATGGCACAACTTGAAGAGGTACAGGAGAAGCTTTTGATAGGTCCCTCATCATGCCCTATAAAAAAATGGATGAAATGTTAATAATTATGCTAGCATTAACATGATACTTCATCAAAATTTGCATAAAGAGATTATACAGAACAAACTACACACACACACACACACACACACACATATATATATATAAGGTGTTGGCTCCTAAAAATCACCAGAAAGAGAAAACTATGTGAAGTAGAAGTTGGAAGTCGCCCACCCTACAATATAACAGACCACTTATGGACCGCCCATAACTTCTTGTTTGTCAACTAATAAAGTTTTAACCCTTAAAGTACTATTTATCAGTTAAATACTTCATCTTCTATAAAGTGCTGAGAAACAAATTACTCTTAATCCACTACAAAATGCGTCAGATGTTCAACACTAGTATAATGGTAATAATTGTCAAGCTTGTCTACAGAACAGAAAATATATACAACCAAACATACAAACCATGCATCTAATTTCATTATATTGATCTAGATTTTTTTGTTCTACCATCTATTTCATCCGAACTAATGTTTATTTGATACCAAGTGGGAATAACTGCTAGAACCCTACCACTATAATATAAAGCCAACAAAAAGAACGCACTATTATTATTGCCAATAGAGTGATTGCTTGATACACGGAGAAATAAATCAAGATAAATGCAGGTGACTAATGCTTTACCATGCATAGTGATAAAAATAACTTTAAGTATAAGTTAATTAATAGTAAAGTAAGCTGTTTCAACAGAGGACACCAGCAAAAAAATTAAAACAAAAATCATAGCATTAAAGCAGTTCTTACAAGTTACAAGTTTGGAGGGTCCATTACATAGTTTGATCTAAAAGTTGCTTTCTATGCTTATATCCTCACTTAAATCTAGATATTTCCCATAAAAATTTAAATCTAATATGCAACGGTACTAGTAAGCATGAATACCTTGTTTGCCCACATGAGGCCACATGCATTGCATAATGTTCTTGGTCCATTAGGTCCACGACGCATCATAGGTGTAGCCTTTGCATTAATACCACAGTGATGGCATCTGACAGAATTTGAAAGAAGACAGTCATCACCACAATTCACAAATGACGTTTCCTATGCTTAAAGAAGACTGAATGATAAAAAAAAGTGCAAAATCTAACAAATACTGATGCCATATACACATAGAAAGAATCATCTGTCCATGTATGCTAGCTATCAGATAATATCTTCGAGCCATATACACATAGAAAGAATCATCTATCCATGTATGCTAGCTATCAGAGAATATCTTCGATCTATATCAAACATACTTGTAAAATAGTCACCTAACAAACTAACCAAGTATGAATATCCCAAGTCAGACAAGGTAGGGAAAAAATTATGGGTGCTGAAACTTGTATTTATTTCTGATACTAATTACGGAAAATTAGCATTGGTCCACTGTTTGCAGCATCTACAGATATACACTAGAGCACCTAATTGCAAGCATAGCAATGATTCTCAACGTCAAGCTTAAAAATCTGCAGAGAACATTTTTGAAGCATCTAGAAACATTGCTGGAAATGTCAAACACATATAAACCAAGAACAAGAAAAAATGAACATTTCGTGAACTTACTCAGCAGCAGATGGAGGTCGACCTTCCACTGATCCCCAGTTTGGGGAGCCATCTGGAGTTATCAATTCTGATGTTGCTTCATCAGGCTTTGGTTTTGAAGATGTAAACTGACCTCTATTGCGCTGCATCCTATAAATACAGAGAAAATATGTAAATCATCAAGAGTATCTGCATAACCTATGCAGAAGTAATCTACATAACAAGCACCAACTGTAAACTATAAGGCCCAAAATACTATTTATAGTTTTATCTAAATCAAGAAGTGACAAGATAGTAGCACAACTGACAAGAATCACAAGATAGAAATAATGTTTGAAACGGTGTAGATTAATAAAGCGGCCAGACAACACGAAACAATGAATCACTCTTCATACCAATAAGATTTTTCTGAGAAAAATGGTTTGGATGTGCATATCTTTCAGGAAAAAACAGTTACAGAAGAATAATGTAACCTAAGGTCAGATTTGGTGAGATCCAACACAACAAAATTGATAACATTTTGAGCAATATGAGTGGAATTCCCAGCCAATGTTACAGCTAGCACTTCGAGCATTATGAACGGAATTCCCAGCCGATGTTACAGGTAGCACCAACCTAAGCGCAACTTCCTTCCGGACAGTATACCGGATCTTCTTATCAAAGTTCCGCTCTTTCCGCTTCTCCCTGAATCTCATCAAGGATGCCACCCGGTGTGGAAAATTCAACCTCTGAAGCAAAGTAAATACACGCATGAGAACCATCCAGCAGTTAATCATAATTCATAGACAATACAAAAAGTTCATCGTCACTTTGTCCCAACCTTACTGTATGGCCCCGATGAGGATGCTCCGGAGCCCAAGCCTGGGTTCAGCTCCCTTCCTCCTAGCAGCAAAAGCACCGCTTGCACCTGAGGAAGCAACCAAAAACTGTACCACCTTGCAATATCATTCCAGTCTACCAGAATCACACAGAAAACTAACAGAGCAAACAGGTTTGCATCTAAAAACAACGGGGGAGAGAGAGGGACCTTATCAGGGGAGACAGAGTCGAACACGTAGACCTCGCCCTGGAATGACAGGGTGAGCTGGTTGGACGAGACTGGCGCCACAGTCCCAGCGACCATCGCCCCGTGCGGGTCCAACGGTGCGCCCGCCGCAGCAGCAGCCACGGCCGCGGCAACCGCGTCCATCGGGACGGCCTCCCCGGCGGCGCCGTCCTGCTCATGATGCCCATCCCCCTCCGCGTCGTCCTCCTCCTCCATCTCGTCCTCCTCATCCTCCTCCTCCATCTCCTGCTCGTGCTCCTGCTCCTCCTCGTACCTGCTCATCGCCTCCGCCTCGGCCGCCACCACCGCGAGGTGCTCCACCTCCGGCGCGGCAGGCGGCGCCGCGTCCTCCGCCGGCTGCGGGGGCGGGGGAGGGCGCTCGGGGGCGCGGCGCGGCTGGTAGGGCTTGCCGTCGTGGTGGGTCATGGCGAGGAGGGTTTGGGCGGATCGGATCGGACGATGGGGATGCAGGTGGCGGGAGGGTGAGGTAACCCTAGCCCCTAGGATTTCGATCTGCTTTTGGTTTGGAGGGTGGAAATGGGCACGGGAGGGAGACGAGGTTGGGGACGCCGTGCGGGTTTTGTGACCCCATCCCGGCCGTCCGCCTCGTTACCAACGGCACACCCGCACCCGCACCGGTCGATTCCGCCGTCAGGATACACGAAATGGAAATGGGGTGATGAAAAAAAAAGAATTTAGAGCTTTTTACTACTTCCTGATTTTTGTGTTGCGCTTTGAAGATAGTTCGCCGCCCCCTTCGAATTATAGATCTAGCTAATCGAAAATTTGACCGCAGGGTAGTAAGGGAGGAGTTGCAGTAGACGATGAGCGTAATCGCCTGACAGTACGAAGGATGACGATTTGAACCAACCTTCGAACACCAGGTGGATTGGGGCTTAACGAAGGATGAGGATCAACCGTAGTATCGTTGTTGGTTGGGAAAGTGTTGGCAAGCGGTGGGTGGGATAGGTTGTGAGCATGAAGTGCGTTAATGTTTAGTGGAGGAGTTCGGAGAAGCGACCACCTTAGATCTTCAAATGGTCGAGCGCTTGGTCCCGATCAATTTGCACGGTGCCTTCGACTACAGGAGTAGTATCAGACGTTGGCAGGATTTGTGCTAGAAGGACAACGATTGTTTTGGGAGAGATTTGGGCGAGCGGGTGTGTTGGATGGTTCCTCCATCGATGCTACCGACCACACAAGGATGAAAGGCGCACGTAGAGTGAAGTACCTACTCGACGACAAGAAAAATATGGATAAAGAAGAGTCAGGGAGGAGCTGGCAAAAGGAGGAGTGTTCGAGGAGAGCGGTGATGGTGAAGAGAAGAGGATGTAAGAGCCACTTTTGGAGGCGATGGTGGAGGAATGCGACGGGTGATAAAACCTATAGTTCGACAGCATATAAGGTACCCATTTTTTTATTTTCTCATACGAGTCTTTTTTTCCCTTAAAAAGCAGGTATGTGCTGCCTAGTTGATCTTTTTTTCAAGAAGGGGACGAAAGCAAGTAATATACACTAAAAAACATTCCGGCTAACTGATTGCAAAGAAAAGAAATGATGCTAATTGCCACAACAAGGGAACAAATTGTCTGCTTCACAAGCACGTTCAGAACTGGTTTCAACAACCCAAATAGGGATTAGCGTATCAACAATGTCATCAAATGTAATGCGTAATTAGGTCCATGGCAAACTAGCTTGCCAAGAATCAATCTGCTAACCTACAAAATTAAAGGACTGTACTTGGTCAAACATATTATACAACATGGCATATAAATACAGATGGCACATACAGAAAGTAATCTTAGACTCCTCGTCTCACAAGAAGATGTTGTGGTAAGAATCATCTGTACTGCGTTTCCAGAGAACCTGTTCATCAATTTTGGAAAGCTTTTCATCATCTAGCAGCTTCCAGGTTTGGATGGAGTCGACTTCCATCCATGATCTCTGCCCTTTCTTGAGCTCAGTATAAATTACCCGAGCTCTCCTTGGCCAATGAGGTCTTCCGTAGGCGTGATAACCAAATCCACCACCATAACAGAACCATATCCCATTAAGGTCGCCACAGAAATCGTTAAGATGATCATGACCAAGAAATACGGCTTTCACATCTCCCATGGAGACGAGGGTGCCAAGGACACCAGAATTTACTGATGAGCAAGCCACTCCCTCCTGATACTGGCCCTTAAAATCTGTATACCACAGCCCTCGGACTTCTGGAATTGGGATGTGGAAGAATGCTAATGCAGGGGCATGCGACTTTTGCTGTCAAATGAAGGATATTGTCAGGTATCATTTGTCAAAAGCATAGATTCTATTAAGAAGTCACAATTTTTATTTAAAAATAATGCTGATAAACAACACAAAAAATGATCTGTCCCTAACTAATGGGCATGCTGCAACATCCAATAATGTGAATGTGACACAGAAAATAAGCACAAACAAATGATGAAATATTAACAGCAGAGTAATGTAGTGGATTGCAGCTACAACATTAGTTCATCAACCTATAACAGAAAAACGCAATGGTAATAAACAATAGGTGGCATCTTGCAGTTGCTTGCATCTCCCACACATATTCCACAGTGATGCTGTGATTACTGATTAGATTAGTAATTATAATCAGAAGTACCTGAAGCTCCTGTGATGTCGCACGAAGCCAAGCAAGTTGAGATTCTTTTATCCATCCATAAGTTTTAACTCCATTGACCACTTCACGATCCCCACTATCCAGGAAGTAAAGGTTAAACAGACTAGTATTGACCAACTCCGATCCAAATGGCCCATGGATGCCAACATGATAATTGCCAAACCCATGTACCAAAAAACCAGGTGGGTTTATTTGAGATACTGAGTAATCCATCAAAGACATGAATGTCATCAGTTCCTCTCGGGTCATTGTGGACTCCTGGTCGTGGTTTCCTAAAATGGCAGCCCATGGTACCTTGTACTCCATAGCAGGGCAAATTGCTTTGAGTAGTGATTCTGCTGCATCAGTTGCACTGCCCCCAAATATGTTGTCCCCTGATACAAAATAAAACAATGGAGGAATTAAATTTTAACTAAATCAGCACTTTTCGATAATTAAGGAAGGAAATTGAAAGCAAATACATAACGTAGGAACTCAAAAAGGTAAGCTCTTTATTACCAAAATAAGATATAGGGTGTAGTACATCTTGGTATGAAACAAGGAAAGCAGTAGTTGTAGTTAATAAAGATTTACACACAACTTGCTTATTTAGCGTGTATATGGAGGTTTTATAGACTGCGATTATAGTCTAAACTCATAACTAGGAAGGACAGAACAATAACTGTTGGTTCTTCTTCACATAGGATGACCCATACTCTATTACAGCTTTGTGTGTGTGTGTGGTTTTGGGTGGTGGGGGTGGGGGGCATTACTCATGTTCTTGTCAAATGATGATCTGATCCAAATTATAAAACTAACTAAATATTGATGATCTCGGAGTTTGGTCTCTTTGCACCAATCACCGTCCTATAGAACATTACCCGGAGAGCATTACACATGCGATGTAATGATGCGTGAATCCCATCATCAAAACCAAGAGGAACGATGAGTGAATCCCATGTACCCAAAAGAAAGCACCCAAGTAGTTATAGAAGCAGCATGTAAACTTAGTACTCTGCCACCGATTCCATCCATAGTCAAAAACCCCCTAAGCCCGACTCCACATTACTTGCTAAGTAAATGTCCTTTGGATTACACAAATGCCACCAACATGTTGCAGGAGGTACTACTAACTCCATAACCGATCAACGCTGCCGAACTACAAGTGAATAGGTGATAAGGGAGCATTGCATAACTGAATGTTGCACACATCCCCTCTGAACGGAAATGGAAAGTATTCACAAATTCAACTTACAAATCCCACAAAACTACTGCATGGAACATTGATTAATTGTTGTAGATTGCTGCCTGGTAAATTACAGGTAAATTGACTAACTAAACACTTGGATCTAAGCCGTTGCATGGCTTCAATTCAACTGACAAAGTCGTCAAAGACCATCACAATGAGCACGAAGTATGCGCATTGCTAGTACCAATGAACACCACCAATGGCGATGCGATGGCTAGATGAGCTAGGTCAAAAGAGATAGCATGGGTAAAGCACTAAAGCTGCAATCTTGGGAACAAACCACACAGCAGCGGCTCCTCTAAGAGGAAAAGAAGGAAACCCCTCACCGGTGAAGGCGATGAGGTCGGGCCTCTCCGCCTCGATGATCCGCCGCAGGAACCGCGTGGTGTTGAGGTCGGAGCAGCGCGCGCCGCCGGCCTCCGGCGCCACGTCCCGGCAGCGCGTGGCGCCGCCGTTGCCGAAGTGCATGTCGGCCACCTAACGGCAGCAAAACAGGATCAGTGGCCGAGACGGGCAGCCGCAGAGCCAGAGAAAATCGTGGCGCGCGATGAGGGGGATTCTGAAGGCCATTAGGCCACGCCTGAGTGAGGAAGCGACCGACCTGGAGGATCTTGAAGGCGCCGTCATGGCGGAAGCGGAGGGGGAGGGGAGGGGCACTCTTGACGCGGGGGACGGCGGCGCCGGGGTCCAGGTCGAGCAAGGTGGAGAGGCGGGGGAGGAGGAAGGAGAGGAGGCAGGGGAGGAGGATGGAGACGAGGCAGGAGCAGCTCATCGATCCGACTGCCTGCCAGTCTGCCATTGCGAGTTCGCAGCCCACTCAACTCGTGAAGAGTCAAACCAACAAACTCATTTGCATAATTGCGTTGCACCATGGTGATGCAGTGACGGGTGCGCCTGACCTACTGACCAGTGTGGGTCAAGTAGGAAGGATCAGCTCAGTTGCAAGCCTGCAACACCAGAGATCGATGTGCTGATCCTCTGTTTCTGAAAAAAAAAACTCAGCTCAGATGAAGTGGAAGAACATGTCTGCCTCCCCAACTGCTCCTACATCTGAGATCGATCAATGGTCTGATTGCAATTAAATATAGATTGATCTGGATCTTCAGTCTCTGTCTCTTTGATCGAATGTTTTGCACGACCTTGTGTAATAAATTGATCTTGGATCGCTGCAAATCCTTTTGTGAAGTGCTACTTTTTGTTCTTTTTTCAGGACTCCAGTGACCATTAGTGCTACTTCTGTTCTCCTCGTGTAACAGAACAGCTCAACTATGCGACCAACGCAGGAGAGCAATGATTGATTCGGTCAGTAACCTACCCATCCGATCTTTTGCAAATTGTAATTCTTCTGTAGATTGAGAATTTACACATGGATGGTTGCAAACCGTTGGTTTTTCGCGGTTTTCGAGCAATTTCTCGCGAAAACCGCTACCGTCGGGTTAGCGATTTTCGACTTCAAAACGAAATTACGAACCCTGCTTCAAAGGGTTCGCGTTCGGCGGCACGGACCCCCGGGAGCACCCCCGGATCGCGGCGGTGGGGCGGGAGATCTCCGAGCACCTGGAGCGCAAGTTAATTCTCGACGCCGTCGCCGCTTCAAGACGCTCAAGGCCAACTTCGACGCCGGCCGCGCGCCGCGTACTCGGGGCCATCATGAGGTGCGAAGGCGGCGGCACGACGCCGGCGTCTTCGCTAGAGCTCCCGCCTGCGTGCACGACAGTGCGATCGACGGCTATCGCAGAGCCCGCCCAAGTTCACGGTGCAGGATGTGCTCAGTGCGAGGGCGACCGGTGGCAATGGCGGTCCGGAGGAAGGCCTCACCATCCACCTTTTCAGGGAGACGCTGTACATGCATCACTTTCAAAAACGAAGGGACTCCCCGTGTTGTGTTGTGACTTGTGACCTAGGCCTAGCTAGACGAACCATGACTTTTAACCGAGAGATATTTTTTTAAAAAAAAATATCAAAGGGGAAAATACTGCAGACCAATGTTAACAGAGGGAGGGATTTTTTTTGCAAAAAAAGTTAAAAAATAATTTTTTAATGCAAAAAATCTTTACAAAATATTTTTTTTTTAAAAAAAGTATTGTGGATTATATTGTAGAAACTACAGTGAATAAGCTCGTGGCGGCTGGCGCGTTGGCAAGTTGTTCCTCTCCAAGATTAGTAATACTAGATAAGTAACCGTGACGTGCCACGCCGCGACCGCGCGAGCAAATTGAGAAAACGCGCGATATTCAAGGTCCTCTCACGAAGGATCTATGATTTCGCTAAAATGAAATGTCCTTTAAAAAAAACGGTAGATGAGTCACCGTAGCGTGCCACGCCGCGACCACCGCTCCTCACGTAAAAAACGATAAAAAGGACACAAACACATTTTTTTCCCGAAAAAGGACCAAAGCGGTTTTTTTCCGAAAAATAACCTAAACGCGATGCATAAAAATGCATAAAGGACCGAAAAAGGGCCTAAACGCAATGATTAAAAACGCATAAAGGGTATAAACGCAATTTATTTTTTCTTTCCAAAAAAGGACCTGATTGTATTTTTTTCACGAAAAAGGATTTAAATATAATTTTTTCCGAAAAAGACCTAACCGTAATTTTTTTTTCCGGCTCGGCTTAAACCACGAGCCGAGCCGGCACTCTCCCGACTCAAACGCACGGGAGGGCGGGAAACCTCCCATCTTTAATAAAGGGAGTATACATAAATTCGTTGTTCTAGTTGTTTTAGACTTAATTAAATCAAGTTTGATTGTTTTAGTGTAAGGTTAAGGCTCGATTAGAACGCAAGAATTTTACAGAAAACAGTTTAATATTGAAGAAATTAGAAAAAAAAAATCGCATTCCAAACGGAGCCGAGTCCACGTCCATAGATGAAGTTAACTACTACCTATGTTTGGAATACCAAATTTCACAGGATTCGTACAGGAATTACATTGCAACATTCCTATGTTCCAAACAAGTTTGTAAGGATTTTCTTGGAAATATGAAAATATTTGACATGTTAAGAAGGGAGGTGTGTCAGGGATCGGTACCCTCGTCACGTGTAAGCATCCTCCGGAGTCTCATGGCAGCTTCTCATGGGCCCGGGGGCTTGTCTCCGACCTGGGAGGTGCTCTCTCGAAGCTCGGGCTCGGGCGCAAGGGCAAGTACCCTCCCCCTCGATCTCGACACCGCGACCTCTACACCTCTACGCCTTTCCCCCGGAGTAAAAGACATCTGTAACAATTTATTTATCTCGTATAAAAACTCTACTCTGCGTGGGAATCAGCACTGTACCTGCCCCTGCACGGGAACTAGAGCCCAACAACTCCCAACAGCTATCGTCAGCCCTCGACGACTATCGACGCGCCTCAACAACCCCCGTCGACTCGCCACGGGCATCTGACGTCAACCTCAGGACCAAGCAGCAAGGCTCCCAGAGAGTTACAAAAGCGATGGATCGCCCCGACCAAAGAGCACGAGAGCACGAGGCCAAGGGTACACGACACATGCCGAAAAACAACACAGGAGGGCGGCAGCGGGAAAAGAGACACTCGAACTCTCCCTCGCGGCTGGGCTTCTGAGCGACTCCTAGCTCGGACCCTGCTTGTATTCTCCCACAGAACTGCATACACACCTTTCGCCTCAGAGCAAGACTGGAGTAGAGCTGTTACCCGAACTCGGGGGCTCGAACCAATATAAACCTCGTGTTCAGTGCTTCTTCCCCGACATACATCCCGCGACGCTAGACACCTCCGAACGAGCACGACTTCGGGCCTCGCCCCCGAACGATCTACTCGCACCCCCCTTTCTGAGGTCGACGGTCTTGATCGTCGACAAGGTGCTTCTATGCATCGCTAATTTAAAGTTGCGTGAATTTTAAAACATGAACAAAGGGTGGATGCTGATCATTTAATCTTTCGTTTGCTTTAAAATTTATACAGCTTGTATTGGGAGAAAATACACGAAACACTGCTCGGCAAACAAGCCATGTGGTGGAATATTCCAAACCTACAAGATTACTGCAACGAAAATTTGGAATAGCAAACCAAACAAAAAGATACTCTTGGAAAAGCTTTACTCGACGTCAGGAAATAAGAGAAAGAAGGAGCCAGAAGCTAGGAGGCTCGTTTGCTTCGAAGTTTGGAGGCCAAGTGGCTCACAAGGCCACAACCAGAGTCCACAAACAAGTGGCATGAAACATTGAATGGCTTTTAGGAAATACAAGACGTGATCCAAAGGTTCCCATTTTTTTCTCGACCAAAAAAGTTTTCATTTTTTTTAATCAAGATCTAAGGATTTCTTGCTTACTTAACTAACTTTTATTTTCCAAGAATAAGCATACGAGTGCATTAATAGAAGTGGTCAGTTAGCTACCTGATAACATGACCAAAACAATAATGTGACAATGTTTAGGCCCTGTTTGGTACAGCTCTAGCTCCATTAGATCCGTGGATCTGGTGGAGCTGGACATTCCTAACTCCACCAGATCCGTGGAGCTGAAGCTGTAAGTACATTAAGAGTGTTTAGATTGGTCATCTTATTTACATTTTAGACAAAAAAATATAAACTTAATTTATTTTATTTTAGTCTACAAGTTTCAGATCTCAGGTGGAGCTGGGATTTGGAGCTCTACCAAACAGAGCCTTAGTTGGATTGCACCTTAATTACACGAAAAAGCTTTGTTGCATACAATACGTTACTGGTAACAATTTATCCAAGCTCATAGCAAGGCATCCCCATCAAAACTATTACTTCAATGGAAAAATTGGCTCTCGGACATTGTACTTAGCTGGCATTTGCTAGGACAACCGCAAAATCATGATTTAGCTTAGAAACACTATGAAATTGTGTCTATTTGCAACTGGACACTAAACCGATAAAATACTATTATTTTGTAAATCAAAAGAGAGAATGCACGTGGAATGTCCTATCTGGCCTTGGCAATGTTTTTTCTCCCACTTTTCAATGGAGCTCACTTGTCAGCAACTCATACAAAGGATGTTGACAGGTGGGCTCCACTTGACGGGTGAGATAGAGGACAATCACAAGGGTAAGTAGGACATTTCACACCACTTCTCTCATCTGAGTATCTGGTAAAAAATGACCTTTCCTAGTGTGCCCGAGCTATGAATTTCCTTGAATGAATGGGAGATTTCAGATTTTGATAGAAGAACATATAGTTTTATTCTAGGAGTTTTCTTTTAGGAATTCATTAAAAGCCAACCAGCTAGCTAAACGCTTTTAGAAATTGCTTCTGATTCTTCAGAAGATCGTAATCAAGAGTAGTTGCAGCAGAATCAGGAAGGAATAGGAGCTAAAGCCCTACCGAACGGGTCCTAAATCGTAATTTTATGATGTGCCTCAGCAAATGCCAACCAAGAGCAATACACTGCAACTATTTTTTGCATATTTTACATGATTAAATATATTGAGGGAAAAATGAACAATACTTATACGATCGTTCTGCGTGCTCTACTACCCTCTTTAGTCACAAATACATGTTATTTGATATGCGTGTAGTCAAACTTTATAAAACTTTGGTTATCGATATATTTTTAAATATTTAGATCGGATACATGAAAAATCCTATGTATAGCTTTTGTTTCAAAAAGTACATAATATTATATTTTATTAGTTTTTAAATATATTACAAAATAAATCGGTTGTCTAAATTATGTTTTGGAGAACACGTTGATGTTGTAAACTATATGTATTTGTGATTGGAGGGAGCAGTTCTCTTCATGTTAAATTGGCTTTCTTATTCTGAACTTTCTACTTACCCGTCGGGAAAGGACCGGAGGCCAACAGGCCCAGAACAGGGAAATTTTTACTGTTATAACATCTCAAAAATATTTTTTTCGCGATTAGCCTCTGATCCGAAGAAACTGCAAGAATAGCCTCCTTACAGTTTATTTCCGCGGACAGGATGTGCGGGAAATTTTTTTTTCCCTCACTTCCGGCGGACTCAGTCCGCGAGATTTTTATTTTTTTTTCCTCGGACGTCCAGCGGACCGAGTCCGCGAGAATTTTTTTTAAAAAAAATTGCGACTGTGAATCGCTGGAACTCGCGCGGTGGGGCCGGGGTGGGATGGGTGGGTCGCGTGAGTTGTGAAAAACGTCCGTGAACGAAAAAAATATTTATAAGGTTATAACAACACTGAAAAATTATAGATTTTTTTATGGCGGTTTGTGAGACATCAATTATATTTCCATAAAAATCTGAGAAGATTATCACATACGAGGAATTTATAAAAATTCGAACATTACAACTGTCTTGATGAAACATTAACCAGTAACTTTGAAGTGAACGAAAAATAGAATAAACCACGTTGATAAATTTTGAAACTTTTTTTGCGGGCTTTTGAGACATCAATTATATTTACATAAAAATCTGAGAAGATTATCACGTACGAGGAATTTATAAAAATTCAAACATTACAATTGTCTTGATGAAACACTGACCAGTAACTTTGAAACGAACCAAAAATGAACAAACCACATTGATAAATTCTGAAATTTTCCGTGCAGGTTTTTGAGACAATAATTATATTTTCATAAAAATCTGAGAAGATTATTACGTACGAGGAATATATAAAAATTCGAATATTAAAACTGTCTTGATGAAACATTGACCATAACTTTGAAGCGAACAAAAAATAGAACAAACCACATCAAAAAATTCTGAAATTTTTTGTGCAGGTTTTTGAGACATCAATTATATTTTCATAAAAATCTGAGAAGATTATCACGTACGAGGAATTTTTTATGTTTGTGCAGATTTTTATACGTGATAATCTTCTCAGATTTTTATGAAAATATAATTGATGTCTCAAAAACCTGCACAAAAAATTTCAGAATTTTTCAACGGGGTTTGTTCTATTTTTCGTTCGCTTCAAAGTTACTGGTCAGTGTTTCATTAAGACAATTTTAATGTTCGAATTTTTATAAATTCCTCGTACGTGATAATCTTCTCAGATTTTTTTGAAAATATAATTGATATCTCAAAAACCTGTACGAAAAATTTCAGAATTTATCAATGTGGTTTGTTCTATTGTTCGTTCGTTTCAAAGTTACTGGTCAGTGTTTCATCAAGACAATTGTAATTTTCGAATTTTTATAAATTCCTCGTACGTGATAATCTTCTCAGATTTTTATGTAAATATAATTGATGTCTCAAAAGTCCGCAAAAAAAGTTTCAAAATTTATCAACGTGGTTTGTTCTATTTTTTGTTCGCTTCGAAGTTATTGGTTAGTGTTTCATCAAGGCAGTTTTAATGTTCGAATTTTTATAAATTTCTCGTACGTGATAATCTTCTCAGATTTTTATGAAAATATAATTGATATCTCAAAAACCTGCACGAAAAATTTCAGAATTTATCAATGTGGTTTGTTCATTTTTCGTTCGTTTCAAAGTTACTGGTCAGTGTTTCATCAAGACAATTGTAATGTTCGAATTTTTATAAATTCCTCGTACATGATAATCTTCTCATATTTTTATGTAAATATAATTGATGTCTCAAAAGCCTGCAAAAAAAGTTTCAAAATTTATCAACGTGGTTTATTCTATTTTTCGTTCGCTTCAAAGTTATTGGTCAGTGTTTCATCAAGACAGTTGTAATGTTCGAATTTTTATAAATTCGTCGTACGTGATAATCTTCTCAGATTTTTATGAAAATATAATTGATGTCTCACAAACCGCCATAAAAAAATCCATAACTTTTCAGCGTCATTATAGGCTTATAAATATTTTTTTCGTCCACGGACGTTTTTCGCAACTCACACGACCCACCCCACCCCGGCCCCACCGCGCGAGTTCAAGCGGTTTGGAACCGCTGGAGCGCACAGTCGCAATTTTTTTTAAAAAATTTTCTCGCAGACTCGGTTCGCTCGACGTCCGGGGAAAAAATATATAAAAAAAATCTCGCGGACTGAGTCAGCTGGAAGTGAGGGAAAAAATAAAATAAAAATTTTCGCGCATCTGGTCCTTGGAAATAAACTGTAGGAGGCTATATTTGCCATTTCTTCGGATCAGAGGCTAATCGCGAAAAAAATTATTTTTGAGATGTTAGAATAGTAAAAATTTCTAGAACAGGTGAGTGACAAATTGTTCAAGTCACGGAGCCAGTGCAATCGCTTTAAGCAGGCTCGATCATGTCAGTGCATAGCACAAAGCCAGATAAGCACGGACGCAGTTAAGCCTGTCAACAAATCATTTGGCGTGAGCCGTGCTTTCACCATGCAATCGCAGTCCAATACTCGAGTCTAGGGTCGATATCGAGTCAACTCGGCTCGATCCGATAAACTCGTTAAGATAACGATGAGTTCAAAGTTTAAGTCCACTCGACTCGTTAAAAACTCGAGTTACTCCACTCGACTCGTTAAGCTCGTTAGTAATGTGAGCAACAGAGCATACATATTTAATTCATACATACTTGAATTTGAAATATTTGAACGCCTCCAATAATGTCAAAAATTGCAAAATTCTAAATTCAATCACAACTCATGGCATATAATCAGAAAAGATTTCAATAATCATGATGTTCTAGCACTGAAGCTGTTTGGAAAATACTAGAACCTCCTCTGAATGGTGCCATGTACATCAATAATACAACAGAGATCCTATGGGCTATGGTCATAATACAGAGCATATGTAATCAAGTCTCTTCCAGGATGATAGTCAGGTAATTTCTATTAGCAAATGTTCAATTACGAAGCACCAATACTGATTGAAAAAACAACTGGATAATGATGAAATACAAGCAAAGGTGCAAGCATAAATATTGAAGATACTCTGGAGTATGAAAGTGCTTAATTGGAGCAGCTCGTTCCAAATAAGGTGCAATGAGAGCATCCAATTTGACAACCCACGGTGCAACTTTGATTCCTTAAGACTGGAAAATTTAAGAAAAACATCATACACATGATGACATGAGGCTGTATTCATAAGAATAAAATGCTAGCCAGAGTCCTAAATTACCGTGGACAAAAAAAATGAACCTTTTTTTTAAAAAATAGGGCAGGAGCTCTGCGAATGTATTAAGAATAGAGATAAAAGACATTTACAAATGATTTTTTACAATTTGAGAGAAGTAGACACAATGTAACACGGAACACAGCAGGTACACAATAAATCTCCGGAATGTCGATATAATTGGAGATTATGAAATCGTGAAAACACGTTTTCGATTGTGCACGCTTCAAAAAAAAAATGAAGCTTCAGAGTCCTAATTTGCTTTCGAATGCGATCCCAACTAAAAGACTAAATACTCAAAGCCCCCAAATAATTCACCAACGCAACTCAAAATCTTGCTCCTCGACCTCCCCAAATCACTCCTCGCATCATCCTACACGCCACTGCCACTCGAACCGAAAAAATAAATGATGAGCAAAGGAGTTGGAGCTCCGTACCAGGATTCACAAAATGGAATTTCAAAATTCACACTACAAAAACCGCAAAAACTGCTCGAAAATCGTCAAAAACCAAAGGTTAAGAAATCAATTTTTTTGAAAATTCCAAAAAAAAAATAGAAAAACCGAGCACATAAATTTTTTCAATTTTTTATTTTTTTTGAATGGACCGGTTTACCGAACTGTTTTTTATTTCGAACCGCAGCGGTACGCACGAAAACCGCGGTTTTCGCCGGTTTTGTGAACCCTGCTCCGTACCATCCGCACGGGCTGAAGCACGTGCTCTACCATCCGAAACACCTCGGAGTCAGTGATGGCCTCTGCGGCCACCTCCATGTCGTCACGCTGTAGCTCCGCCCTCATCGCCTACCCCCTGACACCTCCCTGTGAGAATCTCGCTTGTGGAAACCTAGCATACCCCACCAGCCAAATTAGAAATGAGGAAAGCGAACCGGGTAATGAAATCGCGGGGAAAAAGGAGTCCTCACCGGTTTGCCGGGAGGTGGAAGGCGACGACAAGGAGGCACGAAGTCTCTAGGGTTTTTGCGGAAGCAAGGACGAGGACTGGAGCCCGGTGGGAGCAAGGACGAGGGTCGGCAGCGGCGCGAGCAACGGGAGGTGGAGGCTCGAGTACCACCGAGCCGAGGGGAATGGGGAGGCGGGGAGCCAGGAGCGTATTAGGTATTGAGGACCGCCGGAATGGGGAAATTGGAACAGGGAGCCAAGTCGGGTAAAGGCAACAGGGAGTTTTGAGTCTTTTGGCTCGTTAAACTCGTTAGCTCGCTCGTTTAATTCATTATCTTGACGAGTTCAAAACCCTACTCGGCGCGACTCGTTAAGGAACAAGTTCGAGTCGAGTCGAGTCGAGTTTTCGAGTACTCATTAAACTCGCGTGTTTTTTTTTTCAGCCCTACTCGAGTCGTATGATTTGAAAGTCTCCAATTCTCCATCGCGTGCTGGCTAAACGGAGGAAAGCTGATCAGAGACGGCAGAGCCGACGACTTGACACTCGGTTGGTAAGGCAGAATCCTCCTCGATCCCCTCTCCTCAATGCATGGAGCACCAAAGATTGTTCTTGTCTGTTTGGATTAATTAGCGTAGATTTCCCCGATTCCTTCACGATTTGTACTGGAACCTGGCTGAATTAAGATGGAGTTCGCCAAGGAAGTGGTTCTTCCCGCGGCCTTGTCCGAGCTTCTCGGCCGACTCTTCTCCTTCCTGCTCGAGAATTTCCCTCGGCTGGCCGGCGGAGCGGACGCGCACAGGCGGAGGCTCGAGCGGCTTCTGACGAGCATTGGCGGCATGGTTGAGGAGGCGGAAGGGCGGCACATCACCAACGACCAGCTCCTCTCCCACCTTAAGGCGCTCACCGAGGGCATGTACCGCGGCCGTTTCGCCCTCGACGCGACGAACCTCGACGGCGCCAAGAACGCCGTCGTCGGAGATGAGGTCGTCGGCCGGCGGCGCTCCGTTGCTCTCCCCTCGTCGTTCAATAGCGCAAAGCGTTTCCGCGTCACGTGCCTAATCTTCGGCGGGGATAGTCACGACGACAAGCTCATCACCGCCATTGAGGAGCTGGAGTGCCTCACGCGCGACTGCATGAGGGAGTTCGTGCTGCTGGTGCAGGGCTACCCCCGGCGGGTGCACCGGCCGGTGACCACCACGCTGTACATGGATCGGTGCGTGTTCGGGCGGCACGTCGAGACGGAGCGCGTGGTCAACTTCTTGCTGCGGCCTGCGCCGGCGGGTGCCCCGTACCTAAGCGTCCTCCCCATCATCGGTCGGCTCAAGGCGGGAAAGACAACGCTCGTGAAGCACGCCTGCGACGACGAGCGCGTGCGCGGCCACTTCTCCCTCGTCGAGTGCTTCCAGGTGCACCATGTCGTCAGAGAGGGCGGGCTCCCCGACCAAACCATCTGGGCAAGCGACGGCGCCGAGTACCTCGCCGGCGTGCGTAGCATCATCAGCAAGGAGAAGTTCGCCGCGCAGAGGTCGCTCCTCATCTTCGAGGACGCCTGGCGCGTCGACGAGTCGGCCTGGAGCGCCCTCGCCGCCTCGCCCACCACCTTGGCAACCGGAAGCAAGCTCCTGTTCACGAGCAGCGACGCCGACCTCGCGCGGCTCGGAACGGCGGAGCCCGTGGTGCTCAGCCCACTGCCACAAGATCAGTACTGGTACTACTTCAAGGCGTTCGCGTTCGGCGGCACGGACGCCGGCGACCACCCGAGGATGGCAGCCGTGGGCAAGGAGATGGCCCGGCTGCTAGCCGGAACGTTCCTGGGTGCAAGGATGGTCGGCACACTGCTAAGGTCTAGGTTTCACGTCCGGTTCTGGCACAGTGTGATGGAGGCCATGGTCAAGTGCTCCGGGCGGCGACCTGTCCATCTGAACTTTCTGCTCGAGCTCCTGTCGATGCACGGGAAGTTGGAGGCGTATGGCTACTGCACTTGCCCTCCCAAACTCACTCTTCAGGACGTCCTGTGCAACAATAAATTCTACGAGACCTCCTCATCTTTAGAGGACAAGGAACGTCTAACCATCCAAGTTTGCAGGGAGACCCTGTACATGGATCACTGGTATATCCTCACTCTTAGGAAGGACTAGGTCCGGCCCAGTGTATTGTGACTTGTGAGAGCTTGTGTCCTAGCTGGTTAGGACAGGATCACCTGTTTTAAGTCCATGGATTAAGAGAGTTGTTTCCTTGCTTTTCTTTTTATACAATTGCACAAATATTAAAACATAAATAAAGGGTAGACGGTGATTACTTACCCTTTCGTTTGTTTTAAGATTTGTGCAACTTATATTAGAAGGGAAAGCATTGAAACACTGCTCATAGATTAATCACCTGTTTAAGGTCAGAAGTTGGTACATCATTTTTTTAAAACTTTTGGTATCTTAGTACCTTACAATGATAGTATAAGTCTTGACGTTTGCACATGTACGTATGGTTGTAACATAAACGAATCTTATAAATAAACAGGGATCGAGACAGATGATAATAATTTTGCAGTGTCCCTCAGATCAATCATGATTTTGAGATGTGTTTCAGTAAATCCCAGCCAAATTTAGTTTCCAAGAGCCAATGTATAGCTTTATATAAAGTGGAGAGAATCAGCGGACAGGCAGGCACGTCACGTTAGCGTTTTTACGAAAAATTCTCCAAAAATTTGAAGTTACGTTTAGATCCTCCTATCGGTTTTTACCAAAATAGACTCGAAAAACAGAAAATACGTTTAAGTCCCTCCGCGGTTTACGTCCAAGTCCTCCCGACATTTTTTAGCAAAATGGGCCCGAAAAAATAAAATTACGTTTAAATCCTAAGAAATCGATATTTAGCAGATTGGACCCGGAAAAAAATTACGTTTAGATCCCTTCGCGGTTTTATCCTAAAAAAACCTGCAGATTCGCCGACAGCTTATAGCAATCCAAGAAATCATTTTTTAGCAGACTGAACCCAAAAAAAGAAATTACGTTTAGATCTCTTCGCGATTTTCTCCCAAAAAAAACCCATAGATTCGCCGACGGTTTATAACAATCCGTGGTTTTCTCCCAAAAAAAAATTCCCCCAAATTATCCGACGGCTTATAGCAATCAGAGAAATCTGTTTTTAGCAGACTGGACCCAAAAAAAGAAATTACGTTTAGGTCCCTCCGCAGTTTTCTCCCAAAAAACCCACAGATTCGCCGACGATGTATAGCAATCTACAGATTCGTCGATGATTCCTACAACCCGTTTAAAAAAAACAAGAAAACTGAATTTACGCAAAAAAAAAATTTACGTTAATCCCCGTTTACGTCCTCATACCTTTTTTCGAGAGATATCCATTGGACAAAAGTTCGCACAGTGCAGCGTCGCGCAACCAAATTTTGCACCGCGCAGCGTAGCGCGCGATCATGGCTACTTTTTTTTTAAGAAATAACCAACGGACCAAATCTACCTTTTTGCAGAGATAACCGTCGGACAAAATTTAGCACGGCAAAGTGTCGCGCGATCAAATTTTGCAAGGCGCAGCGTAGCGCGTGACCCTAACTAGTTTTACTAAAGGAAGAAAGAGTATGGCTGGTTTCTGCTTGGAAGGTCCATGAACAGTTCAAGCCAACTCCGATCACCACTCACTCAAGGATAAGGATCCCCTACAGTCCCTATTAGGACTACAACTTAAGCAGTCATCGTATATCAAGACTGTCCGATCGAGACAACAAACAGTTCGAATTGTCCAACAGTGTGCTGCTGTAGTATATTGCTGAAATGAAAAAAAATTGGTACGTTGTTTTCGAACTGTGTTCCCAGAAGATCCGAACCATCGTTTTTTGATCCAATGATCTTGCTTAAACTGCATACCCTGTAAAGACTACATTGGATCCCAGTCTCTCCTCAGTAGTAAGTACCGGATATCTTTAGTATCCCTGCTTACTCAGTCAGCACATGACATGACAAAAACAAGGAGAGAAAGAGAATCCTATACATAGGCCACAGTCCAGAGAGATGCCCAAAACAGTGGTGGAGGCAGAGATGGCCAGATGGGCCGGGTCACACGGCCAAGACGCGCACGCGATTGCGCGCCGCCCAAGCACCCAAGACGCCCAAACCTAAACGGCGCGTCTGCGCAGACGGCCAATTTCACCCACCGCGCCGTGCTTGGGCGGAGGCGCGGCACGCCTGCTTAGGGTTAGGCCCAAGACGCACGCCACGGCACGGCACGCCCGCTTAAGCCCGCTTAAAAAATAGCCGCTTATAGCCATTGCGGACTTAAAAAATTCAAAAAAAATCCGAAAAAATTCAAAAAAATCCCGATTTTTTTCCTATAAATAGGTGGCTGCCCCCTCCCCATTTTCACACCAGTAATCTTGCATTATTTTCTAATTATTCTCTTGTGGAAATTCTTTTACTCTTAGTGGTAATTTGGCAAAATTAAAAATAGTTTTGTCAAAAATCCAAAAACTGAATTCGCTTTCTGGCTCACAAGAAATCAAGGTGATAATTGCGATTTATTTTTTTAATTTTTTTAGTATTTTAAATCATATTTTAGTATTAATAGCGTTGTTTTTTCTTGTAGTTTGCTTTATGGAGCCCGGGGATTTTCCGTCGTTCCCAGCTTCTGATTTCGGTATTTCACCCGAGGAGATTCTTGCATCATATGCCCAAGAAGCTGCAGGAGTCAGCCATCTTCACCTCTACAAGTGCTCTTTGCGTCGGCAAGCACCGGACGAAAAGAACAAGACGCAGTACATCGGGAGTCTGGGAAGATTTTGACCAGATTTTTGAGGCATCAAACGACGTCTAAATCAGGTATGCTGTTTGTAAATATTGCAAGCATAAATTAACTGCGAAATCTTCAGGTGGAACGGGGCACTTGAAGAGGCATGTTGACGATTGTAGAAAAAAGCGGAATGGTTTTGAGACAAAGCGCAATGCAAAGACAACCTCGACGATGCACGATGCGTAAATGGGGCTACAATCCTGAGGTAGCTCGTGAATCTCTTTGTCGTTTAATCGCTTCTCAAGATCTTCCTTTAAACCTTGGTGAGTCAGCTGCGTTTGAAAACTACATTAAGACCGCTCATAATCCTAGATTTTCTGCAGTTTCCAGACAGACAACAACTAGAGATTTGATTAAATATTATAATAATTGTCGCAATAACCTAACAGAAAAATTTAATACCTGTACTTTTTATGTGTCTTTGACATCTGATATATGGAGTGGTAGAGCTAAAGAGGATTATCTTAGTGTAGTTGCTCATTATGTAAACGAGGATTGACAACTAGAAAAGAGAATTATAGGATTCAAATTAATTGATGTAGCACATACTGGTGAAAATATTGCTGATTGTATTGTAAAAGTTGTGGAAGACTTTGGTCTTAGTGATAAGATTTTGGTCTTAGTGATAAGATTTTTGCAATAACATTAGATAATGCTTCTGCAAATACTTCTGCCATGAACATTCTTACTCCGCTTTTCAATTCTTATGCTGAATCTTTCTTATTACATCAGCGTTGTGCTTGCCATATTATTAACCTTATAGTTAAATCTGGTTTGAAGAGGTTAAATCAGTATCTTGAACCTTTTCGCAATGCAATATCTTATTTAAATTATTCTAATCAACGAGTAGCAGCATTTAAGACTTATTGTATTGCAATGAATGTGCGCCCGCGAAAGTTTGGTCCGGATATGTGTAAGTTCAAGCTCTATTGGTTTTGGTGATTGGTTTAATATTAATGTTTAATCATTGTTTAATGACAAATCTAATCATTATGAGACTAACATGTTTTATTAAGTCTTATTCTTATTAGTCTAGTACTTGGATGAAAAATGGAAAACCTAAGGTATGAACTCGTATTTATTCTATTATATAAATGCATACTTAGAATTCAAGTTAAAGTATAAACTCTTCCATTACTTTAGACCAAATATGTGCATTATGTTTTTTATTCATATATACATGAATACACACATCTAGGGGGAGTTTATAATTTAACTTGATGTTTCAATTATATTGATCCATGTCCTCTTGTCATACAATATAAAGGATCAAGACCTTGAAACAATCTTTTGAGTATATATGACTTGTGTAGTTATATGCTCATGTCAATTTAAATGAGTTTAAATTGAGTTCGATTGTCTCTCAATCAATTAAAGAACATTTCATCATGTGTTGATGGTGTTTCCTTTTTGATTAAAGACAAGCGAAAAGTTCTTGAGTATAATGAAGCATTAGTTGCATCAAAGTACTCAAGACATAATTAATCATTCAAATTGATTAGGGTTGTGCTCAATCGATCTTAGAGGAATCCATTATGTGTTAATGGAGTGCGGTGATGATTGAGACAACCGTGTTTGTTGGACTAACATCTTCCATGAGTTGTGAAGTAGGTTGAGTTCAAGATGATAAAGAATCGGGAAGAAGAAGAAGTCATCATGTGTTGATGAGCTTCAAGAGGTGATCCCGAAGTGAAGAGAAGGGCTAGAGAGGGTTCATCATGTGTTGGTGAACAAGATGAAGAAGATGTGATCCTGGAGAGAAGATGATTGGAAATCATAAAAGCTCCAAGTGGATCGCTAGAGGCAAAGGTATAACTAGCTAGGGCTAAGGATGTGTTCCTAGTCTTTTACCGGTCTCGGTGTTTGGCTGAGAGACCGGGTTGCTAGTTAGGTTGCCGTACTATTAAGAGGGGTAGAGTCTTTTAGCTTGAGCTTCATCATGTGTTGATGAACTCGATCCGGTTCACTCTAGCTCACTCTCTTGTTTGGTGTTTGCATGGAGCTAACCATTTGGCATGTGTTGCAAATAGGTGAAGCTTATGCATTGGATTTTGTATGAGCAAAGTATTTGCATATGTTGCAAATAAGGGTGCTCATACTTGCATCTTATTTGATTTGGTTTTTGCTTGGAGCTAAGTTTTGCATGTGTCGCAAAAGGAGAGAGCTCAAGCAATTTGGTTTAGAGTGGTTGCATGGAGTTAGAGATTTGCATGTGTTGCAAATAGAGAACTCATGCACTTATATTTGTTGTGGTTGCTTGCATGGTGCTAGAGATTTGCATGTGTTGTAAATAGAGAGCTCATGTTTTGGTATTGCTTGGAGCTAGGTTTTTGCATGTGTTGCAAAGAACAATGCTCAAGCATAAAATTGGTTTAATGTGTATTTGCAAGTTCACAGCGAATAAACCGAGGTCTATGAGTCCTAATCCCGAGAGCATGTGAGTAGGGCTTGCAACGGTGTTTGCAAGTTGACTGGTCTTGTGTTGAGCTTCACATGGCTAGGGGATTAATCTCATAGACTCGGGTTTGATTTGCTTAATACGCTTTGCAAATAGATCTTGAGTTGTTTACGAAATGTGTTTTCGTTAGTTGGTTTTGTTATTTGCAAATGTGTTTTGCAAATGAACTTGAGATTATGGGTTTCGATCCTAAAGCATGTGAATAGGGTTTGCAAATGTGTTTTGCAAATTGACTTGATCATGTGTTGATCATCACATGGCTAAGAGGATTGATCTCATAAGTTCTTGGTTTATTGGCAAATGTGTTTTGCAAATAAGTTGTGCTTAATGAGATTCTTTGAGTATGTGATTAACATATGCAAATGTGTTTTGCATAGTGTTGTGATCATGTGTTGATCCTCACATAGCTCCAAGAATATATCTTTAATGGTTTGGAGAAAAGTTTTTGTGTAAAATGTTGTTTTCTCCCGAGGCCGGCCGTCATCGCCCTTGCTAGGCCAGTAGCACCGGGTCCGGCTACCATTAGCTATTTGCCGTAGCACCGACGGTCCGGCATACCGCCTCTCTGGCCGGTGTGGAATTTCCGAGAGAGGGTGTTTTTAGGCGATGCGGTGGTCCGGTGCTACCACCACGTGAGGCCGTAGCACCGAGGTCCGTGCAACCGCTCTTCCGGCCGGTGTGAAAAATCCAGAGGAGGTGTTTTGTGTTCGGCTTGAGTCCGGTGCTACGGGGTGAAGGCCGGTGCTACGCCGAGCGGTAGCACCGCTCCCGCTTGTCCGATGCTACGGAACTCAGAACGGCTAGTTTTGTAGCCGTTAGCGAGGAGGCCGGTGCTACCGGTCTCAGTAGGACGGTAGCACCAGGTTTGCTGAGTTTTTCAAGATTTCGCCCCCAACGGCTAGTTTTGGCTTGGAGGCTATAAAAGGAGGCCTTGGGGGGCATTTGCTGGTTGCTGAAATGAAGTGTGTGTTCTTGTGGGTGAAGTGCATGTGTTGCCTTCTCCAATTTGCCTTTTGAGCTAAGAGTGAGTCCAAATTGCATGTGTTGCAATTAGGAAGTGGATTGAGAGCCTCTTGTGCATGTGTTGCACTTGAGGAGGATCCTTGTGCATGTGTTGCACTTGGTGAGGATCCTTGTGCATGTGTTGCACTTGGTGATGTTCAAGCGGAAGGGCTTGACTTGTTACTCTTGGAGGTTGTCGACTCCTAGACGGCGTAGAGCGTCGAGCGCGGGAGCTCTCAAGGTTGTGAGAAGCCCCAGCGAAGTTTGTGAAGGTTCGGGTTGAGCCTACGCGAAAGCATGAAAAACCACATCTAGTGGATTCGAGGTGGGTGCTCAATTCGTGGAGCCGGTCCAATGTGTTTGGGCTAACCTCAACGTGGACTAGGGGAGACCGGCAAGTCTCCGAACACCACGGTAAAAAGTATTGTGTCTCTTGTGCTTGCTTTGTGTTTGTTATTTATGTTCAAGCAATTTATATTCATAGAATTAAATTGATTGATTGCTTGTCTTTAGGATTGCATATTCTTGTTAGAGACATAATTAGTTAGTGCACATAGTGAGCCTAGAGAATTTAGGCCTTGTTTGTCAAAACCTTAGTTTATCGCTTCCGCATTAATATTTGATAATGTTTTGGCATAAGGGTAATTATGGGTGAATTGCTTTGTAGAAATTAGAAAGAGAAAGTTTTTTTAAAAGCCGCCTATTCACCCCCCTCTAGTCGGCATCCTCGACCTAACAATATGCCTGTTAGATGGAACTCTACTTACTTGATGCTTAAGCATCTAATACCATATGAGAGCACATTTTCTGTTTTTATTAACACGCATTGTCGTACACGGGATGGTCAGTCGGTACTCACAGAGCAATATTGGTATATTGCTAAATACTTGCTGTCATTTTTAGAACTTTTTTTTGAATCTACTATTGCTTTATCTGGAATTTATTACGCAACCTCTCCTTTAATTGTGCATCATATTTTAGAAATTGCTACCCACTTAAAAAACTACGAAAATGATAATGTCTTGCGTGAAGTTGTTTGTGCTATGAAAACTAAAATTTTAAAATATTGACAAGAAATTCCTATGTTATATGCATTTGCATTTATTTTAGATCCTAGAGCTAAAATTCGGGGATTCGGTAATGTTCTCTCACTTCTAAGTGATGCGGTAGATACTGATTATTCCAGTTATTTTTCAACTGTCCGTGCTAACTTATCTCAAGTTTATGATAAGTACGATCGGAAGTTTACTGGAGTTCGCATGCAGCGACCCCCACCAGCACCCACAACAGGTAAGAAGAAAATCGCGTGGGAAAAGATATGGGGTGCAGGTGGCTCTTCCTCAAGGAGTTCGACTACATCAACGACAAGTGCGAACACATCAAGTGGTGGGGAGCTAGCTGCCTATCTCAACAGCGACACTGTCAACTACCAAGAGAAGTAAGAGGAGGACTTCAACATTTTGCAGTGGTGGCACGAGCACAAGATAACATATCCGGTGCTTTCCATACTAGTACGGATGTGTTATCAGCCTCTGTCTCCACGGTTTCTTGAGTCCGCTTTGACCTATCCTAAGAATAATCGAGGAGAGAAGAACAAATCTAACAAGTGAGATGGTGGAAATACTTCTCACTGTGAAAGATTGGGAACAAGCTGATCAACGAGCTCAACATACTGCAGAAAATATCGAAATTTGGCGAGACGTTCGAAAATCTTTATCTAGATAATGAGGAAGAATAATTGTAATCTTCACTTTTTTCGTATATCACTGAGCTATAGGCTGTACTCTTTTCTCTTTGCCAAGGTTTTCTCGTGTTGAGTTTTTACTTGGCAAAGTTTTTAACGAGGCAGCCAAACATCAATAAAGCTCATTATTTAATTCAAATTATTTATCTCATTTTAGAATTTATCTCGTATTTTAGCTTTCTCTTAATTTATATATATATTTAAAAAGTTTTTGTACACCTTCGTGTTTTTTTAATTATTCTAAATTTCTCCAATTTTTTTGAATTTTTTTCATATTTTTTTTGTATTTTTCTTATATTTTGTCTATTTTTTTAATTTTTTCTGATTTTTTTTTCAAATTTTCTGAAATTAAACGGGCTACCGGGCCGATCCGGCCCATTTAGCCCGCTAAGGACCGGACCGGCACGACCCAGCCCGACAGGCAAATGGGCCGTGCCTAGGTCGCCACCCGAGCACGTGGGCCGACACAGCACGGCCCGTTTACAAGTCGTGCCTAAACGGGCCGTGCCGGGCGGCCCGTTTAGCCATTTGTGGGTGGAGGCACCTCCCGGGCAGGGTCACCTTCCCGGGCTCGCCAGTGATGAACAGTATACCAGCCGCCCAGCACCATGAAAGCTGCCTACTGCCGGTCATGGTCTCCTCCCAGGCAACGGGGCAAGGTTCGGCATTTCAAGTACTGGGCCGTCGGTCGTCGCATGGGCACAACTAAGCAAACCAACGGCCCAAAGTAGCAAAGCCCATAAATCCATAATCGAATTCATTGTAGATCCCAAATCGTCTGCCACCTCCATTCGGTCTCCCGTTCTCCCCCAATCCCTAACCCGTAATCCCGAGTTCCCGACCCAATCCTACCTCTCCGCGTGGAGCCGGTGGAGCAGACATAGGGGCGGCGGCGACCAGCGTGATGCGGCACCAGGCGAAGCGTCAGAGCCAGTGGAGCAAGCGCCGGGCATCGTGCGGAGCACTGGAGCTGGAGCTAGTCTGCAGGTGGAGGCGTGGAGCAGGCCACACGCTGCAGCAGTGCCGTTGCAGGCCGGTAGGCTAGCAGGCAGCAGCGCGTGCCCGGACCCAGTGGAGCAGGCCGCACCGCGCCACCGCCGTAGCCCGCAGGCCTGCAGCGCGCTGTGCCCGGTCGCTGGAGGTGTGGTCCGGGACTCCGCGTGGAACAGCTCGACCTCGGCGTCGGCGGTCTGGAGGCAGGAAAGCTACCGCCGGAGGCAGGAAAGCAGGCGCAGGAGGTAGTACTAGTAACTAATTATTAGTTAGTGGCTTGTGTAGTTCAGTAGTTGACTAGTTGTGTTGATATTGTGTTCTGATTTTTCTCGTGACTTGTGTGGTAGTGGCACTGAGAAGTCTGAGATAATGAGCGGATGAGTCACACACCACCACCGAGCTGACAACTGAGCTGAGGCCTAGTAGGTATAAAAGAACAACTCCTTCCGTCCTTAAAAGTAAAAAAGAGAAGAGTTCAAATTATATCCTTCAATATTAGAGATCGAGAGTTCTCCCTTTAAATTGTGTTTTAAATTGTGCCCATGCATGTAGATGCACGTAGATATATGCGACCACACATAATCTAAAACAAAAACGCAGCAGATCATTCCCTATAATCGTGATTAATTAATGCATGTATGTTGCCAATTAATAGAGACATAGTATCAAATAGAGGCATTAGAGTCTTTTGACAGAAACCATAATCTGTCCTAAAATTTCTTCCATCCCTTACTTTCCAGGACGGAGGGAGTAGTTTATTACTGTTTTGATTTTTGAAGTAGAATAATTATGCTATCATCTCTTATAAAAACGGTTTTGGAATAGAATACTTTAGTGTATTATCTATTATGCAATGTTCCAAAGCATGAAGACTCGGAAGATAATTTTGCCTCGTACTAGATGTGATTAACATATTAGTGGTATGTGTTGCACTAATTCAATACTTCAATATGAATATGTTTTTTATGTTACTTGATGCACTAATGACCGTTTTTTATCTTGTAGAGTCTCTTTTGGTGTGTGATTGGATCTTTGTTAATGAATCATCGAAGTGTTGATAGTGTCGCAATGAGGTACTTATCATATCTTTCTTTGTTTTTTTTCATGAATGTTCATATGTGTATTGGATTATGCTTTTAATAAAGAAATTTATTGTAGTTCTTAATTTTGCTTGTGTTATATATATATACATATACACACTTACATACTTATTTGTGTTTATGGTTTTAGTCATGACTAGCTAATGCCACGCGCTACGCTGCGTCGTATGAAATTTGAAAAATTCGGTCGCGCGACGCTGCGCCACGTGAAATTTGGTCCGACAAATATTTCTAGAAAAATTGTGTATTTCTACTTTTCTTGTTTATTTTTTAAAAATGGGTCGCTAGGCCCCGTTAACGAATACGTGGATTGCTATAAACCATCAGCGAATATGTGTCTTTTTTTGTTTTTGATAGAAAGCAAACATATTTTCGTTTTTTCGTAATTTCGTTTTTTTTTTAAAAAAAGTCGCTAGGACCCGTTGGCGAATCTATGGACTGCTATAAATCGTCGATGAATCTGTGTTTTTTTCGGGAGAAAAAGTGAGGGACCTAAACATAATTTTATTTTTTTAGGTCTTTTCTATTAAAAACCGACCGAAGGACCTAAACGCGATTTCTAGTTTTCTGGAGGGACTTTTCATGAGGCCGACGACGTGGCACCTTGACCGTCCGATAATTCTCTGCGCTATAAGGATAGGTATTATTGCGCAGGCTCCGACACAGCCAAAAAGATCAACAAAATTTCGGTGCACCGACCGGTGACCACCGATGCCCAAAAAAAATCAGAGAATTTTACGCACGGAACACAACGAAATCATCACTGTTGCGTCGCGTGCATTCCCGCTACAGATATACGATCATTACGACGTAGGATTCGGCCACTGGACAAAACGGGCCGGCCATTCCCCGTCCCATCTCCATCGGCATCCCTGAACAAAGTCAGTTCTTGCTACCTAACGTCGCGCGTTCAGATACATGTATCAGAGAGAATCATCCTTAACCATGACCAGGGCAGAAAAGCAGCCAAACCGCTTGCCAGATCAAGACAACCCAAAACCTCAGCTCAGTGATTCATCGTTCGTCAATCGTCATGGTCATGGCCTGGCTGGACACGACGCCTGCGTGCTCTGCCTCGAGAGCTAGCTAATCACACACGCATGGTCAGGGGTTGAGCTGATATCCTTGTCCGATGACATGACAATGGTGTACTGCTTCGCAGTGTACGCTACACGTGAGTGCCAGCGCGCAAAGAAAAAGAAAGTTTGCAGCTACGGGAAGAGGACACTGCACTCCGGTGGTAAAGCCGGCAGGCGCTTATCCGTTCCGAGTCCGAGGAGGAAGCTAGCTAAGCTAGGCGACGAGGCGATCCATCGACTTTCCTGATTAGAGAGATTCTCGTGGACAAAAGCTACGAAATTTTACAATTTATTGTAGCAACAGTATATGATAAACAGTTAAGATTTAATCTAGTTGTTGATTTATTTATGGCATTTGTGAAACTCTATTATCAAAGAAAATATAAATAAATACTAGCTAATCTGATTCATTAGATCGAAGACAAGAAACGATATATATTAAATTTTTTATTGTGTACCTTCAAATATCGACAAAAATTGCGATTTCCGACCGTATCAAACCGGCTCGATAAACTATACCGGTCGATAAACCGGTCCAATTCAAAAACAATTTAGAAAATTTTATGCGACGTAAACCGGTCAAAAATCGATGAAAATCGCTCTAAAATCGACAAAATCACTCGAAAATTGGTCAAAATCGGTTTTTGAATTGTTTCGTTTAGTTTGCTGATTTTTTGAAAAAAAAGGTCGATTTTCGATTTTTTTACCGCTGATTTAAAAAAGTTTGGCTTCAAAACTGTTTAGTTTCTACCCATTTTTAGCGATTTTTATCGAAAATCGGTGCCAAGCGGTCAGAGATTTCAATATCTCAAAATATAAGAGTGAGGTGCTTAGTTTGCTGATTTTTTTTTTTAGAAAACTGGTCGATTTTTTTTACTGCTGATTTAAAAAAAATTGACTTCAAAACTGTGTAGTTTCTGCTCATTTTTTACCTATTTTTATGGAAAATCGGTGCCAAGCGGTCAGATTTCAATATCTCAAAATATAGGAGTGAGGAGCAGAGAGCGACACCAACCGCACACTAGTGTTGCTTGCATCGCTCTGCTCTCTCTGACAAGTAACGGCGGCCGCGCACCACCGCGCTGCCGCGTGTTCCTCACCCTCGCCTGCCTCTCTTTCTCTATCTCTCCGCATCGCCATCGCCAATTCTGCGCAATAAAAATAGTAGCGAGTGCTCCGCTCCCACCATCTGCCCG
The DNA here is from genome assembly GCA_036346275.1 of Otatea glauca. Taxonomy (NCBI): domain Eukaryota; kingdom Viridiplantae; phylum Streptophyta; class Magnoliopsida; order Poales; family Poaceae; genus Otatea; species Otatea glauca. The sequence goes on from CM070721.1 coordinate 62,637,712, forward strand.
TCCCCATCCCTGCCGCCTGCGCCCCCCTCCCCTCGCTCTCTGACCCGGTCGGCCCCTCCGATCTGCGGCGCCGGCGGCGGAGACCGACGACGGTGCGTACGTGTCGCGTGCTGCTGGCTGATATTCTTCCCTGTTCTGTCTGTTCCGTACTTCCATCCGTCGCGTTCGCGGCTGGAAGCTTCCATTAACCCGTGTCTCTCTCTGTGTATTCAGTGAGGCAAGCGAAGCGAAGCAAGTCTGCCGCGCGCACAACCTCTTCTCCGCGCTTGGCTCTGCCCGCCTCCCTCCCGTCGTGTAAGTGGGCTCCTCCTCCTCCTCCTCCTCCTCCTTTTCTGTTGGATCACTAGATCGGCGAGCTGGATGGGACTCTGCGTCGACTCCATCCGTCTGTCTGATCCGGAGATTCTGCTCGTTTCGTTTCTTCTTCCTGTGAAATTGCTGCGCGCACTTGTAATTAATGCGGGGGAGGGGAGGGTGGGGTAATAAAGGTTAGGAGGCTTCCCTTTTGTACTGTTCCTTCCCGTACTCCGTATTGCCGCCTGAGCTGATCTTAGTTTGAGACATGGAGTCGAGTTGCGTCAGCTAGGGCGGCGAGTTGCTTCGTCCGATTCGATTGTATAATTTTCTGTTTATAGGGAAGGAATGGATCGTGCACAGTTCAGAAGCAATGCACTCAATTACGAGGCGAATTTTGACTTTACGCAAGTATTGATGGCAATGAAATTGAGAGAGGTACGAGATAAAATGGCTTAGATACCCTTTATAATTATGAAGGAAAGATAAGATATGATACTTTATGTGGATTATAATGAATAATTGCATATGTTTGAGAGAGAGAGAGAAAATAGAGGTACGGTAGGAAACACGTAATTAAATCTACATATAAATCTTATATTTCTCAACAAAACCATTCAAATTATAGGATTTATATTTCTCAACGGAGAGAGTACAATAAGCAAAATTTCTAAATCAGTTGGTGTTGTACCAAGCAAGGACTGATTGAAACTGATGCGACTGGGCTTCCTTTTTTTTAATTTCTATTTTTTTCCCTTCCTTTTTTGTCAGTTGGGAATAGCACAAAAGCACAACTAGGGCTGGAGGCGGATGTGGATATGAAACATACCCAGTATGTTCAACGTACTGATCTGAAACTATTGAATCTCACACTTAGTATGCGAATCCAATGTAAACTAGTTAAGTTGCAGTCTCTATTTGATTGATTTGGGGATGTTGGATTGTGTATACACTTATAGAATGTGGATACAAGTATGGGATGTAAACACTAAGTAGACGCAGACAGCTGGATCCCTTATTTTACCTACTAGGGTTGAAGTCTCAAGTTTAATAGTTTAAAGAAGTTGTAGAACACCACCATTTTTGTCCAGCCCAGTGCCTCCCACTTGGGTATGCCCTGGGTGTAAGCTTAAGAGATTTATCAGTAGAATGCCCATTTGTAAGTATGTAAACCGTGTATTTACTCCCCCTTTCTGATTCTGACGAATTATCATCTGCTAAGTAACTTAAATGTTTACTTCTCTTAGGAGACGATGGCAACGATGGTGGACCCTCCCAATGGCATGGGAAACCATGGGAAGCATTACTACACTATGTGGCAAACCCTTTTTGAGATTGATACTAAGTACATGCCAATCAAGCCCATCGGAAGAGGAGCTTACGGAATAGTTTGCTCATCTATAAATCGTGAAACTAACGAGAAGGTCGCGATAAAAAAGATTAACAATGTTTTTGACAATCGTGTGGATGCACTAAGGACACTACGGGAGCTGAAACTCCTTCGACACTTGCGTCACGAGAATGTCATTGCCTTGAAAGATATAATGATGCCAGTACATAGAAGGAGCTTCAAGGATGTGTACTTGGTTTACGAACTCATGGACACGGATCTGCATCAGATAATCAAGTCATCTCAATCGCTTTCAAATGACCACTGCCAATATTTTCTCTTTCAGGCAAGGCTTGGATCTGTTTTCCATTTTACTCTTGTTCACCGCTTGTCGACATAATATTTTATTTAGTCATCGTTCCAGCATAAATATGATAAACTAAATTTCTACCATGACATATGATATTTGCAATGAATGTCAGCTGCTTAGTCTGTACTGCATTGATTGAAGTTAGTTTATTCGCATGTCATGCTCTATCTTGAAGTCATAGTTAGGGCTGCTGGTCAGTCACATGAGAATATTTGCAGTCTTACCATAAGCTATGCCATATTTGCTATTCATAATGCAATGCTTAGGTGTTGTCGTTGACAAGATCCTGTTTAATTGAATTCTGGTGTTTGATTATTTTCAACGGAGGTGCTTTCTTAGCAATACAATGTTGATTTTTAGAGCTTCATGCCTATTTGCAATCAAGTCATGGCTCATGCACCCTTTTCTTCTTCAATGTACATTATGGCTGATCTAAGATTCTCCTTGTTAAGTTCCACTTCCAACTCCTTAGGTTGACAAAGAATCTATATGCTAATTCAAGGAACAAAAGGGAACTCTGGGCAAGTTTAATCTGGACATGGTATTATGTTAAGCTTTTCCTACTTCTTTATCCCAAGAAGTGAGAATGAGCCATTTTGGATTTTCAACCCAGTGCAGTAGTTCATTTGGTTGGTTAAATTATTTTATTTTAGTTTGTATGGTTCAGATGAAGATACAAATGGACCCGTATCCATTTTGGGAGTAGGATGTTGGAACGCTTTGGTTGTGAGGTTGAAGGAGTAACCTATTGGTGCTTGTTATAATGCATTAGCCATGCTGTAACGCTTTCCAATAGATTCGTTATTTGCCAGTTGCTTGTTTTCTTATCTTTTAAAACTTCACAGCATTTGGAGCCACAAGTCAGCATCTATCTACTTTTTCTGAAAATTAATCATCTCTGAACTTAGGCCCAACTTGGATAGGGCAGCAGTTGAATTTACTGTTCTGAAACTGTGCCGTTGAGTCAAAACTATGGGGGAAACTCAGTTTTGGCTTTTGGAGCTGCAACTATGCAGCACTCCAGCTTTTAACATTGTGAAATTTCTTAGGCTACATGCACTTTTTCGATGCAATTCAGTGTTTTTACATGAAAGAAATTGTCTTTTATTGATATGTATCATGTACCTGTACATCATCTAGGACAAAGATATTGTGGCATTATGAGTGTTTAGGAATTAGGATAAGATTACGCTTTCATAACATGTTAAATCATATAAGAAGATATAAAACAATTTCCAAGGCTAGGAGAATAGTTAGGAGAAAACATGCTTTCTTTAACACCCTCAACAAGCTGTTCACAGGAAACCAAGGTCCACTTGGACCATAGATTAGAAAAACAAGAAATCATGAGAGTTCCTAAGAATATCGATTAGTTGATCTAGATTTGAAACATATTTGACAAGTTGTTCTATTTTCCTCTTAATTATCATGATTGTGAGGTGTGAACAAAACGGTGGTCAATTTCAATGTCCTTGTAGAACCTTGTATAACTGCTTCCATATAGTGTGTTTTCTTACCTTACTATTCCTTGAAATCAATTCGATACACAAGAAATAGCTTTACATAGGGGATTTGCGTGAGTAGCTTAAGCTTCTTCATGTAAATTATTTAAGTCAAACTGCCATAGGTAAAGTCTTTAAATCTGTCTTTAAATTCTTTTACTTTATTATTGCGAGGTCTTTACATTTTTCTGCTGATTCATTTTACAATTTTATAATATATTTATCAATCAATCAATAATTTAAGATGCCACTTTTTTTCCTTGATTGTAGCTTCTCCGAGGCCTGAAGTACCTTCATTCAGCAGGGATACTCCATAGAGACCTGAAACCAGGGAACCTCCTAGTTAACGCAAACTGTGACCTGAAGATATGTGATTTCGGTCTGGCTCGCACAAACAACACTAAAGGCCAGTTTATGACTGAATATGTCGTTACCCGCTGGTATAGGGCTCCTGAGCTGCTGCTCTGCTGCGACAACTATGGCACCTCCATAGATGTCTGGTCAGTTGGCTGCATCTTTGCTGAGCTGCTTGGTCGCAAGCCAATTTTTCCAGGAACTGAATGCCTCAATCAGCTCAAGCTCATAGTCAACGTTCTCGGCACCTTGAGCGAGGCTGACCTTGAGTTCATTGACAACCCAAAAGCCCGCAAGTATATCAAATCCCTTCCATACACCCCCGGTATCCCCCTCGCAAGTATGTACCCACAAGCACATCCCCTTGCCATTGATCTGTTGCAGAAGATGCTCGTCTTCGATCCCTCCAAAAGAATCAGCGTCACTGAGGCTCTGGAGCACCCCTACATGTCTCCGCTGTACGATCCAAGCGCAAATCCTCCTGCTCAAGTGCCCATTGATCTTGATATAGATGAAAATCTCGGCGTAGAGATGATCCGAGAAATGATGTGGCAGGAGATGCTCCACTACCACCCAGAGTTCATCGCAGGAATTAGCATGTGACAGGAAGGAATGAACATGTGAAAAGCAGTCCGCCACACCAGGATCTTCACATGTTCGATTTTTGTATAAAGCTTATTACGATTATTGCACCTATCAAGTTATCAGGATGCGCGCCGGGTGATCTCTTTCTCCTGTGTAAATATGTGCTCAATAAGACAGCCTATGGATTTTTGTTGTTGTGGATCACTACTTGTAGTGTATGGACTACTGTGTTGTACGAGTACGTGAAGCAGAATTCAGTGTTAAGACCTAAAGTTGTAATTTTAGATGCTGCTCTATGATATGAAGGAAACTTTCAAATGGTCTAGGCACCATCTATTTGCCCCCTGAGATATGCTAGATGGTTATTTGCTGTTAAATATTTGCTGTGTTTTTCGGGAGCTTTAGAATTGTACTCTACATAATGTTCCTGTTTGGCTCAAAAATATCTGAAGCTCCCTGAGATTTGCAGTGCTGTAATACGTTGCGGTCAAAATTAGTCCTCACTTGAATGAAGAAAAAAAATCAGTGTCAAGCTCTTAAGTACCAGAACAAGTAAGAAATAAGCAATCGAGTAGATGCTGCTTTCGATTGAAATAAAGGATGTCACTAGTGCTGTCTGTCTCACTCGTGTGCGAAATATGAGGATGGTCGACATGGAAGGTGCAGGTGATACACATGAAACATATATGTAGTACACGATTTATTGATGGCATGCATGGGTGGGTGCAGGTCGTTTGGACGCAGCAATCATCGAAATCTTCTGGTCTTAGAACGTAGATCCGTTGAAGCCCAAATTATAACCCTGCAGCACGAAAAAGGGGGGGTCAGAAGTACAGAAAGAGCTGAGACACTGCAAGTGTCGTCATGCCCATACATGGGTCATCAGATGGTAAGAAATGGTGAACAAGCATTCTAGCCATAAAGAAACATGAGGACTGAATCTGAAGAAATGGTGATGAGTCTGATCTAGCCATAAAGAAACAGGAGGCCTGCATCTGAAGACGGTGTGTTTAAGCCTCAAACAAGCATTGTGAAGGAATAATGGCAAGATAATTGATCATTTGCCCTGTTTTATTTGGTGCATTGATCATTTGCCCCGTTTGTTTCACTGACATGTGGTCCTAGAGCCCGCATATCAGTGAGACATCACGGGGCAAATAATCAATAAGCACAAGTAAGTGAGAGCATTTCATCAATTATTCCAGATTCCTATGATGAAAAGAGGTAGGGAAAACGATCGCGGTGGCTGTAATATTCAACTTGGTAGTAATAAATATAGTGCTTAAAGATAATAATTAGGGATAATCTAGCTATTTACAATATCTCATTGGTCTATATGCTAAGAAAAAAAAACATGTTATAAACTTGAACGAAATGTATAAAGTATGGGTGTTGCACAAGGGGAGAAAAAGAAAGAAGATGAAAACAGTTGCTAGAAAGCAGAGGGTTGTTGTGTACCTGCACATCGTCAAACTTGATGTAGAATCTGGACCTGGTGACCGAGAGCTTGGTCTCGAGGATCTCAGCGAGAGCGGCGCTCAGCTTCCCGTTGACACCGGGCCCGATCCCGCCGATGGACATGAGCTCGCCGTAAGCCGCCGGCTCCTCGCTCGCAGCGAACGACATGGGCACGGATCCGTTTATGGACACCATGACATACTGCAAGCAGCAAATACGTAATTTAACGGCAGCCACACGGGTCGGAACATACGGAGGCATTCCGTCGAACAGGTAGGCTGCAGCGCATGCGTGAGCTACGTACGGACTCTGGCTTGCCGATGGTCCTGGCGAGCGCCCTGGAGCAGTCCTTGAGGATGTCGGCGGCGACGACGGCGTCCACCGGGACGTTGGTGCTCAGGCTCAGCTGCGGCATCCTCTGCTGCCGCCGGCTGGTTGACTCGACCTGCCGCGCTCCCTTGTGTACGTATGGCTTGGAGTGGACACGGGTGAGAGCCTCACCCGAGGGGATAGGAAGTGTAGGTGGACAGGCTAGTTGGCCCGAGGAGGAGGCCCACTCGATTCGGGCGGCCCTGGCCCTTCGTAGAGTCGGCCCATACAGTTGGTTGGAATAGGCATATATGGGCCAAGTATGAAGCTACTAGATTCGGGCGGCCCGGTTGGTTGGCCTAGTTATGTATGGGCCAGGCCGTAAGACCCAGGAGCGCGACGAGCGGAGTTGGTGAGCCCGCAGGCGGCATGCGATGAATTTTTATTTTAAATAATACAATTTTTTATTTAAATTGCAAAAATATACGTTCATCTCAAAAAATCACAAAAATGTACTTTTGTCGTCACTACATGGTGCGATCGCCCCATACACAGGCGATTGGTGCGGCTTTCAACGTGCGATATTTCCTCTGTCTGCGGTCAGTTCCTAAAGAAAATCATAACTTTTTCATATGATGTCGGATGGAGATGAACTTTATATGAAAATTGTAGCTCTCGACGGGATCTACAACTTTTGTATACAAATATTTTTCATTTGAATCCATTTAGATAGCCAAAAACAGGATAGAAGTTTCAGATCTAGATCTGAACATTCTATCCCATTTTTTACCATCTAAATGGATTCAAATTGAAAAAGTTTATACACAAAAGTTCTAGATCCCGTCGAGAGCTATAATTTTCATATAAAGTTCATCTCCATCCGACATCATATGAAAAAGTTATGATTTTTTTAGGAACTGACCGCAGACAGAGGAAATATCGCACGTTCAGAGCGGCACCGATCGCCCTATATATGGGCGATAAAAGTATATTTTTGTAATTTTTTGAGATGAACGTATATTTTTGTAATTTGAATAAAAAATTATATTATTTAAAATAAAAATTCGCATGCGATGACACGCACGTGTCAACTTAATTAATTCCCTTCTCTGAGTTCTCTCTGATCAAGGTTTTAAATTTTGTTTTGGATTATATCTCAGAGGCGATCAAAATATAAAATTTCAGTGAGATTTCAGAATTTCAACCGAAATCCAGACAAAATTTGAAATCCAATAATTTTGAAACCGAATTTTCGGTGATTTCCAACCTCTTATGAGATGCTCTCTCTAGGCTAGGAAAAATATGAGTACTCAAGCACAATACTGCTCTTTATTGAAGCAACCAGCGACAAAAAAAAAAGGTAATTGAGATTCGAACCAGCGACCTAACTTCAGCTCTCCGTCTGCTCTACCAACTGCGATAAAGTCACTTTATGAGTTTATTGCAAAGTGTTTACATGTATTCCTCATAAATGATATTATAATTCTCTATAACAAAATTGTAACAAATCCGGTCTGAAAACAATAAAAAAACGGTCCAAAAAACATGAATTCCAGTCAAAATACTCGAATTTTTAAAAATCACTATAGCATTTCAATTTTTTCAAAAAAAAATTATTCCATCAGGATTTTAAATCTCGTCTCTAATCGAAATCCGAAATTTTAATCTGGATGGACACCAAGATGGTACTTGCAAGCTTTTTTTTAATACAGACTTACTTTCTATAACTTTCGCTGAGATGATATTTTTTCATATAGCGTATCTAAATATTTTTAAATCTATTGATATAAAATTTGACGATATAGGTTCTAAGACATTAAGTACATTCTCTAGTCAAAATTTTGAAACTTTGTCTGCCGATACCTTACTAAATATTGAGATCAGATACATTAAAATCATAATAGACTTCTCGAAAAGCACTTTCATAATATTATAATTCTATTGGATTTTATAAATATATTATAATATGAATTAGTGGTTAAAATTATATTTAAGTATGGTATCGATGTCCAAAACAACGTGTATACTTCATTGGAGGGAGTAAAAAAACAGAGGGTGTACCAGAGCACTAGGCAGCGACAGGACAGCGGACAAACACTAGAGACGACCTCCGATATATAAATACTCGGAAGTAGGGGTGAAAACGGTATCGGTAAATCCCGGAATTCCGGAAACCGTTTTCGGAATTTTTCGATCGGACGTGTCGGTATCGGTAATGTTCGGAATCGGAATCGAAATCGGAAATTTTTGTCGGAAACGATAACGATAACGGTTTTGACAAGTTCGACCGCTTCCTTCGGTTTTCGAAAAATCGGTAAATTCCGTCGGTAATTACCGAATCGCCCAAATTTACGATCACACTCCTTCACCACTAAAACGCCCATAACTTTTTACTCCGAACTCCGATTTAGGTGATCTTAGACTCTATGCGAAGCTTATCACGAGGGCTACAATCTCCACCTATTTTTATGATTTAAGAAATCATAGATATTTTTAAATATGATAAAAATAAAACTCTAATATAGTTATTCAAGTCTAAAATCGATTTTTCAAATCCCTCGATAGACTTGATCAAGGGCATGACTACAAGCTCGAAAGAGTCAATAAGATTAAATATTGAGCCATGTGATGATCAACTCATGATCAAAACAATTTTGTAAAACATATTTGTAAATTCTAATCGCATGCTCAAATATCAAATTAAGCACACTTCATTTGCAACATATATTTGCAAATAAACCAAGAACTTATGAGATCAATCCTTTCATGCTCGTCACTCGCTTAGAAGCTTATGCCTTCTATGCCCATCACTCGTTTTCATTGGTCGTATTCTGATGTTTGATGAGTGATAATAACTACTCGCCAAGATCACATGTTTTTTTGCTTTTATTTTCGTATCTCCAATGCTTCATTATCGATTTATCGCTGTGATTATCTATGTGCTCCGAGCTCCAATTATCTATGTGCATGTCTTTGTATGTCATATTTCCGGTTTGGCGCCGCAAGGGTCTGGTCGGTCTAGTAGCAAGCGACTAATAAATTTCAATCCTCGTGTGGAGAGATGTATTATTTGATATGAGATATTGAGACTATCTTATACTATGTGATGTAAAGACTCGTGTGGAGACTATCTTATGCTATGTATGCCTGTATGGAATGTGTGATATCGTCAACTGTAAATGCTTATAAGGTATTGCTTTTAAGTGCTATGTGAATCTGTTGCTTAATGCTTTAATGTATGTCCGTATGTAAGTGCTATGTGATGTTGCTTAATGCTTATGCCGTTATGCGTTATAATATATTGATTTTCTAAACTAGTTATGCTATTGTATACATTTACATTGGTAATGTATATTCATCGTAAATTTGTGAATATTTATTTATTACTAATTTCTATGTGAATGTACGATTTGTGTGAATTTTTTGAAGTCAATTGGTGGTACATATCGTTACGACGTTACCGGTCTCTTTTTCGGATTCCGATCGTTACCGATATATATTTTGTATCGAATTTTCGCTTCGATATTTTGAATTACCGATGCCGTTTTCGTTTCCGTAGTTATCGATTCCGGTATCGTTTCCGAGGAAAAATATGAAAACAAAAATGGTTTCGGTGTTTTCCGACCGTTTTCACCCCTACTCGGAAGAATGCTTCAAAATCCCTGCATATACTTTTTGTTAATCTCAACAGACTGCGTACGGCAACAGCTAGATAAAAAATAGAACCGGGGTACTTCTATGTATTTTTTTTAAGTTTGTACAAATATTAAAATACGATATATATATATATATATATATATGATAGATATTGATTACTTATCTCTTCACTTATTTTAAAATTTATGTAATTTGTATTGAGAAAAAATATACATAAGCACTGAGGAAGAATAAAACGCTCTTCTCTATAATTGTTGTTCATGACGTTTCGCATGATCATTCGCTCCATGGTGCCGCCTCCGAGTGAAGTTAATTGAATCAAGACATGATTAAGATCGGAGGAGGAAGACACCAGGCAACAACCAAAAAAGAAGAAGAAAGTACACACTAATGACTAATCTAATCGTCACTCTCATCTAATGATGCGTCCCAGTCATGCGACACTGCGAACCACTACAGTGTTGTTCGGTCTTCGCTTTTTCCTAGACCTGAATCGAAGGACTCTAACCAACGTGGGCTAATCTTAATTTCCATCTCCTTGTTCTTTTAGGGTGCGTTTGATTATCTAGATAAGGTTGGCTGAGATATGACCATCCAACTAGATGGATGGAGCCATCTAAGTGGCTGTTTGGTTGGGTGGATAGAGATAAGCCAATTTTTTGTTTGATTGGATGGATGAGAATGAATAATATAAGTTAATTTTTTTGTTTAATTGAATGGATGGGCTAGTTGTAATCAAGATTTTGAATTTTTTGGATAACATTCGACCAAAATTTGAATTTCCAAACAAAATTGGATCGAAATCTGGATTTTCGAACATATTTTGACTTTTTGATAAATTGGACAGAATTTGAATTTTGGGACAAAATTTGGCCGGAATTTGAATTTTCGGTTGATCACATTTTGACCGAAATTTGAATTTGACCGAGTATAACTTTTCCTACAACAAATTGGATAAGTCCGTCCGCCTTTTTTTTATAGCTCTATCCAGCATCTTGAGGGAATATTCCAAAAAACTGGATGACCATACTCCATCTATTCACTCATCCAAACAAATGGATGACTCTAAATCCATAGATAACCATATCTCATCTACACTTATCCATCAAACTAAACGCCACCATATTAATAAGAGCGTTGAACTATCTGTTACATCCTCTAAAGTCTTGAAATTTTTCTCAAATTTTTTTTTTAAAAAAATATTATTTTATGTAAAACTTATGCACTCTAGCCGGGTATCCGTATTAAAGGTTTCAAACGGGCTTAAGAAGTGTTTTACGTATATAGCTTTTTTTTTCCAAATCAAACGTCTGTCTTTTGTTTGTTGTGCTATGCAACGGCATGATCTTCCACGCTTTCTCAGGCCTAGATTTAAAAAAAATTACAGGGAAACTACAATATTTTTAAAAAACCGAAAGCTACTCGTCTATTTACGTGAACAGTCGAACATTCAAGGCCGTATCAAGGTTCCAAATCTCGTCGAAATTCGGCGAAATTTCGGATTTTGGACCAGCCCGAAATCTAAAGTACCGGTCGGAAAAAAAAATTAAAAAATTGAAATTGCTACAGAAACCTGAAATTTCGGGTTTTCTCGGCGCAATTTCATGTTTTTTTGGCCGGTTTTGAACTTTTTAGGGGCGGATTTGGTCCAATAACCCTTAGGAAAGTCATCTCCTATGAAAATTTGTTGAAAAACCGAATTTTTTTAAGACATTTTAAAATTTTGGCAGAAACACTGTTAGATTTTTATAAAATTGTAAAAGCTTGGTAATAATCTGAAAATTTTATGGTACTATCCTTAGTAGTTTAGGATCATACATAAAAAATTTAAAAATAATTTAACTTCGTTTGTTATCTTTAAAAAAGCAAAAACAGAATGAACATAATTAGGACAATTACATTGTCAGAATTTTATAAATTTTCTTGACTGTGATTATGATCTAAATTTTTTCTGAGAGATTAATAATTGACTCAGTACCATTATATAATTTTTTTTTTAAATTAAACTTTTTTTGTTTGGTCAATCAAATCTATGTAAGCATTGAACTTCGTTTGTTATATTATATTTCAAAAATCAAAAAGAAAAGAACATAAATGGTACTGTGCCTTGTAAGAATTTTATAAATTCACTGGAGTGTGATCATCATTCAAAAATTTTATGATATATTAATAACTTCCTTATCACCATTCTTTAAAATTTTAAAAAAATTTAAACTTTTTTTATTGCTAAAGCAAATTTATGTATTGATCATCAGACTTTTATCAGGACGTAGCACTGTCTGAATTTTTAAAAATTATTTGATAATGATAATCATCTAAATATTTTAAATAAACATTAATTTTACATCAGGACCATCCAAAAAAAATTCAAAAGTTTTTAACGTAGTTTAGATAATTTTTCATGTTGTTCAATTTTGCCGGTAAGGCTTTTAATAGGACAGTAGTACTGTTCGAATTTTTAAAAATTCATACAATTTGATCATCATCTGAAAATTTTTATGAGAGAATTAGAGATACATAATAATCATGCAAAAAAATTCAAATATTTATAACGTAGTTTGAACAATTTTACATTCGGTTCAAAATTGCCGGTCAGCGTTTTATCCGGACAATAGCAATGTTTGAATTTCTCAAAATTCCACAGACTTCAGAATAATCTGAAATTTTTATTGAAATATCACCAATGTGTCAGGTCCCTCCAAAAAAATTTCAAAATTTTTCTACATTGTTTAACCCACTTTTTTCCCGCTGCAAAAAGACCGAAGTTTCGGTATTTTTCGGCGAATTTCGTTTTTTCTCGGTACAAAACAAACCGGATTTGATTTTTATTTTGAATTTTGAATGAGATTTATCCGAAATACCTGAATTTCGCCGAAATTTCAGAATCCGGTCATGGCCGGTATTTTATCCGAAAACGAATTTGAATCCTGGGGCCGTATAACCGTTCTCGTGAGTCGTGACGTCAGGGATGGCGTAAATAGAACCGTAACCAGGGTTACAAAATTCGGTGAAATCTCGGATTTCGGAGCCAAGCGAAATTCAGCAGACCGACCGGATAGAAAATTTTGAATTTTTTTTGAAAATGCTACAGTAATTTCGGATATTTCGGCGAGATTTCGCACAAAACCGCCGAGATTTCGCCATTTAAAACCGGATTTTGCTTTTTTTGGCTGGATCTGACCGGAATGATATCAATAAGCTCTAAGGAAGTGATCTTCAATGATAATATTTCCAAAAGTTAGTTTTGAGACTTTTTAGCATTTCGGCAAAAACACTCTCCGAATTTTAGAAAATTTAGGAAGCATTTTCATGCTATGAAATACTTATGAAAGTATAATAAGATATGTAGGATAATACATAAAATTTATCAAAATATTTTAACATCATTTGTTATGTTTTAAAAATAAAAATAAGAATTAGATAAACGAGGCAGTGACAATGTTAGAATTTTAAAAATTTATTAATGTCTGATAATCACCTAAAATTTTTATGAGAGCTTAAACATTCTCTCATAACCCTGTTGTAAAAGTTTTAAAAAAAATTAACTAGTTTTGATGAGTCAATAAAATTTTTTATATGGTACAAGGACATGATGTACTGTTCGAAAACTGTGATGTACTACATTCACATTTTTTGGAGAATTTTTTATGATTGATCATGATCTCAAAACTTTATCACAAGATAATTGATGCTTTCCAAATATGTACCAATTTTGTTTGTAATTTTTACATTCTTGAAACTATTGAAAAAAAGGCTACTATGAAGTAACACTTCCATGTTTTTTGGGATTTTTTTTATGTTTGATCATCTTCTCAAAATTTTATGACAGCATCATTGATGCTTTGCAACTATGTACAAAAATTTTGGTAATTTTTACGTGCTCCAAACTATGGGAAAAAAAGTTGCAAAGAAATATCGTTGTAAAGATTCGAACTCAAGACCTCTTGTTTGATAGAGTTTAGCCTCACCACTGAGATATGGGTGCTGATGTGTTTTAGAGATGAGAAATAAATCGTTTTATATGTTGACAACTCACTGGTTTTAATACATCGTCAATCATTGAAGTTCCTTCACCGTCCATTCCACCGAGTTGCTCTGCCATTTCACTTTCCCCAGCGCCAGCCTCTTCTCCACCCTGCTCTCTCTCTGCTCTGGCCACTCTTCGGCCAAATCCGGCCAGTCCTGAGCTCTAGGAAGCAAATCTCGGCCTCTCAGGTCGAGATTTCGGTCTGTTGAGGCAAAATTTCGGTCAGCCAAAAAAATTCGGTATGCAGAATTTTTTTTGTTGGATTTTAAGTGCAGCTGTATTTTTTTGCTTATGTAGTCATGTAGTCATGTGGGATATAGTCTAATAAGTAGTAAGAACTAACAATGTATGTACTCATGTGGGATATAATTCATGAGAACCTTGATGTCAGTATGTCTATGATCTTGTACTGTCTTCAAAAGACCATGTCACTTACTCACTTGTATGGTACAGCTAGCAAGCCTGACAACGAAATGCATATATCATGCATAGAAGCAAACATCAGTGAGTTAAGAATGTTGACTCCCTGCAAACAAGCACATGGTCATACAAGCTTATATATCATGCATATTTTTTGTAATGATGCAGGCTCTAGTGAGTTGTGATGGCAGAGCCTCAGAGTACCGTACGGGACCACGGGGAGCGCATCGGCTCAGGGTCGAGGTGCAACTATTGCACCCATGTTATGAAGGGTGGAGGGGCGACTCGTCTTAAGGAACATCTGGCTGGCCGCGCCGGTGATGTGAAGGCTTGCCCCAACGTGCCTAAAGTGGTTAGGCAGGCCATGCTCACGAACCTCCGTGGTGACCGTGACAAGAAGAAGGAGAAGCAGGCGATTCGCCTACATCAAGAGGAAGCTTGCACCGAATGGGCCACCATGGGCATGGAGGATGAGCAGCTTAAGATGGCCATAAAGGCCTCTAAAGAAGAGGCCTACCTCAGGAACCAAGGTTTGACCCAAGGTTCGGGGTCCGGGAGTGGTGCAAAGAAGTCCTCGATTCAATCGACTATCAGTAAAATGTTCGGTCGATCCAAATCGACACGGGAAAGCTATGCCTCCATAGATGTTGACCTTGCACGGGCTAGTGCCCCGCAACAACCTCGTATTGACACTGCATTCAACCAGGGGAAGCGGGAGAAGCTAGGGAGGGGATGGTCAAAGTGGTTACATGCTAATGCAATTCCCGGAAGGAAGGTGGACTGCCCGTATTTCACACGTATGAAACAATTGTATGTTTGTAAGTTACACGTCGTGTGATGATTGTACTAATCTCTTGTGCATGCGGTGCATAGCTGTAATCAAGCTGACGCAGGAGCTAGGCCCAGGGGTTCGTGCACCACGGGAATACGAGATAGATGGTAAGTACTTGGATGTGAATGAGCAGGAGATTGTGCAGTACCTTTGGAGGTTCAGGAAGGACTGGGCCACCTTTGGTGTTACAGTGATGTGCGACGCCTGGACGGGACCTACTCAGCAGAGTATCATCAACTTCATGGTATACTGCAATGGGATGATGTTCTTTCATAAGACCGTAAATGCAACAGGTACAAAATTCATTTATTTTTTCTCTTCCGTATGACCGTCAATGCCACACGTACTAACTTCTTGCTTGGTCATTCGCAGCTAAGGTCCAGAACCACAAATACCTGCTAGCCGAGATAACAAAGGTCGTGGCCAAGGAGATTGGGGTGGAGCATGTCGTGCAGGTGGTTACTGACAATGGTGCCAACTTTAAGAAAGCATGCCAGATGTTACGAGTGCAGTACCCTCGTATAGTATGGCAGCCGTGCTTGGCACACACCGTAAATCTTATGCTGAAAGACGTGTGTGAGGTGGAACATATCAAAGATATTGTGGCACAGGCCAAGAGAATCTGCAGATTTTTATACAACCACAAGAATCTACATGCGCAGATGCGGTAACAAATTGGTGGAGAGTTGGTGAGGCCAAATGCCACTAGGTTTGGGACGACCTTTGTTTTCCTTGATAGCTTCTACAAAAAAAAGGAAAGTTCCAGCAGTGGATGACACATCCTGACTGGATAGGTAGTAGGTGGGCTGAAATGGCGGACGATAAGTACGCATATGACCACCTCGTGGGTAGGGACTTCTAGGCCTGGGTGGAGTGGACCGTGGTGGCCGTAGAACCCTTATACAAGTTGTTGAGGTTCGCGGATCAAGATAAGTTACCAACAATCAACGGTGTAATGATGCAGTACGCAGTTGCACGGAATGAGTACAACAATAACATACGGGAGCATGGAGAACAGTATAGGATATTCCTGCAAGTCATGGAAAAGAGATTTGCCGAAATAAGGGAAACCACATTTGTGCAAGCTAGTAAGTGAAATTAACATGTTCAGTTCTATTATGCTAAGTATGCAATGTTCGCATCTGTTATACTAACTATGCAATCTTTTCATCAATTGCAGCCTTCGTCCTGGACCCAAAGTCCCAGTTCTCATACAATATATGCAGCACTCCGCAGTACATGGGAGCGCTCTCGACTGCACTAAGCATTATGGCTGATGACGACGCTACCGCGGTGAAGACTCTACGGGAAGCTGACACATACTGTCTTAGATGGGGACGTTTTGCCACCCAGCTTGCACAGACCAGCACCGTCGATAACTAAATGACGACAGGTAAGTACATAAATTGAGGTTGGTTGGTATGTTGTTGTGTAGCACTCACTGACTTTTCTTTCTTCGTATTGTTCTCAGCTCAATGGTGGATGGCCTTCGGGAATGAGACGCCAGCGCTGCAAAAGTTCGCCTTGAGGTTGGTGTCCCAGTGCGCATCGTCGAGTGGGTGTGAACGCAATTGGAGCACATTTGCTTTGGTGCACACGTAGCTACGAAACCGTTTAAGTTATGCGAAGCTCCAACAGCTCGTGTTCGTGCACTACAACCTGCGACTTCGTCTCTGAGACTATGAATCCACTCGCCAAACCCAAGACGAAGACCCTGTGGATCGCCTGATTGAGGGTGCGATGCATCCTGGCTATGACTCAATTGCAGAGTGGTTTGACTCGTCCAGGTCTACTGGGGAGCCTCTACTCGACGAGGACAGTGCGCACGACCCACCCCTCTCAGCAAGATTCGTGGTTGACTCCATCCCAGAGGAAGAGATGTATAAGGCAACAGGTAAACAATGCAATTGTTTTCCATTCCACTTTTTAACCATGTATGTCCAGACCTCATAACATTGTTAACCTTACTTCTAATTGGCCACAGGAGGGAAGAGCCTCCCAGATTGGGCGGAGTGGAACATCGGTGACACGCACACAGGGAAGAGAAAGCGTGCTACCGACGCCGAGGATGACGACACCCTAGCAGGAGCTTTAGGCGGATTGCAGAAATTATCGGGCAGCCAGAGTGCTAAGAAAAAAGGAAAAGTCCGAATTGATGATGAGCCTATTGTCAGCAGTGACGACGACACGGTAACACCTTTTGATAATGTGCAGTACCTCAGTAGTAGCTCAGCGACTGCGACAGACTCTCCGCGACACGGATCGAAGGCCGACCGGTACTCCCTCTGGCCCCATCCACAGTCACAATCATCGGCGGGAGGATCGCATCGGGGGTATCGCCTCGAGAAGTGACTCCGTAGCGCACCGCAATGGCGTGAAGGGCACGTCGCGTGGTGGGGTGGGCGCCAGCGGCACAACCACAGGGTGGCGCTCAATCATGGTGTAGCAGCGAGTCCTCCAGCCATTTGGGCATTCCAGTTGAGCATACCAGGTATGGTCAAATGCCGTACGGATGGGATCAGGGTAGGTACGATTACAGACAGAGTTATGATGGATCGAGCATCTCTTTGCCATTTGACTACAATGATCCATATGCCGATCCATACGCACAGCACTCATCTGTCAATGTCAGGTACCTTCACCAGTCCGAGAAACCTGATGCCTAGGAGTTTCATTACGAACATTGAAAGTCTGCCTGGCTACCACGGGACATGACCTGGGAGGAATACAAGCAACAACACGAGAGGAAGTATCACGAGATCATTGTTGACAACGCGGAGGTGGCGTTTGCACCACATACGTTCTTTTTTAACTTCACACGTTGATAATCATGTAAATAATTTAGGGGGGTTAATGGTGCATCACGACCATCCAATAAAAATTTCTAAAATTTTTAACGTACTTTCAACCATTTTCTGTCCAGACATCACCGATACCCGAATTTTTAAAAATTCGTCGAGCTTCAGCAACAACTGAAAATTTTATGGAAATATTATTCACATATTAGAATCATGCTATTAAAATTTCAAATTTTTATAACATGCTTTGTCCCATTTTTCATTCAGTTCAAAATTGCCGGTGAGCGTTTCATTACGACAGTACCAATGTTTGAATTTTTAAAAATTCTACAGGATTCATAAAAATCTGAAATTTATATGACAACATTACTAATGTGTCAGAACTCTCCACAAAAAATTTAGAAATTTTTCTCCATCGTTTCAACACTTTTCGGCCTTTTCAAAACGGCCAAATTTCGCCCAAAACCGCTGAGATCTCGCTCAATCTCGTCGAATTTCGGTATTTACTGGTAGAAAATAATCTGTATTCAAATTTAGAATTTGAATTTCTGAACAAAATTTGAAAGTGCATCTTGGCACTTATGTTATTTTGGTGATTAATGACAAACACTCATAATGACAATCTATACAATTAAGTAAATGCTTAACTTAGTGCTTAGCAAATGACAAACCTCTAATATGATTATATTGCTATGATACTAACAAGTTATTGCCTAGTTGAGTATCAGTCTCATCTTTTAGAGGAAAATCAAATAGGATGGTTAAGCAAAGATAAGGTATGCAATTTTGGTATCTATTCTATATTTGTTATTGCATTCCTTTCGTGCAAATGCATAGTGAACTCCAAGTAGCATGTTGATTTTATATATGCACATTGGTTCATGTCATATTTATTTGTGCATATATATTCATTTGAGTTCATTATGGTATGCATGTTTTAACTAGAGTTAAACTTCATATTGCTATAGATTGACTTGGTGCATGCATGTTTTATTTGTATATCTTCTCATGCAATTCTCTTAGTGAAGTTTATCTAGTGTTGGATCACATATTTACTCTTACTCCAAATATTATTTGCACATGTACAATTCGTGTATATTCTATCATGTGCTTCATTTAAGTAAAGTCTGTGATCCTTGCCATGATTTAATTGATTCATCATATTGGCAATTATCTCTCTAGTGCATATAGATCAATTACATATTCATCATGATGTACTTAGTAGAGAACATTTCTTATGTCATGTGTTTCCATTTATATTGTGCTTCTTTATATGAAACACTTGTTGTAATCAATTGCTCACAAATATCAACTTGTTCATATCTATTGAGCTTTTGGGACTAATGTCTTTCATGAGTAGTTTGGAAAGAATTAGGTCCCGTCGTGTATATGATGACCAAGGTATCTTGGAGGATGATCATTGTCGAGGTCAACAAGACGGCGGTGTCACCAAGAGCTGAGGACTAAGTCAAAGATTGACTTGGCGTGGAGATCGTCAGAGAGGATGATCAAGTCAAGGTTGATAGGACGAGAGTCTCATGAGGTGAATCGAGTCGAGTTGGACAAGGCGAAGATGTCATCAATTATATTGTGAAGGTCTTCATGCATCGGCATTAAGAAAGAAGACGGCAAGTGACTATTTCTAGACTTATATTATCTTTGATTTAATTTGAGTCTAAGGATTGCCGTACTATTAAGAGGGATGCGATGTCGAATGACTTTTAGATGCGTCAAGTGCTCAAGTGATCCATCCTTGTGAATCTTAGAAAGAGAGTGGTGTTGGTAGTGCCGGAAAGTGAGGGTTGTAGGTCTCTCTTGATTTCTTTGTGAAATCTGTGGTTATCCTTTGAGTTTTGGATAGTGAGATCTTGTTGGTTGTGTAGCCCTCGGTCTTAGCTTTCGGTAGAGTCCAAGATCTCTGGAATCGGAGTCCGGAGTCAGAAGTTATGCTCGTTTTCGTCGGGTTGCTCAGTGCTGTTCGGACAGTCCGAGTATCCGGACATTTGGTCCGACACTCGGGTTGGCACCCTCGGTGGCTGCTCTCGGTTGGTCCGAGTATCCGGTGTTTAGTCCGGACACTCGGGTTGAATTAGTCCGGAGTGTCCGGTGTTTGTCCGAGTCTCTGGTTGGCTCTCTGGATGAGTGATCCTTCCAATCCGAGTCTCCGGGTAATGTCCGAGTCTCCGGTTGTCTTGACACCGCTCAACGGCTAGTTTTTGGGAGTTCTATTTATAGCCCATCCTCCTCTTTTGAAGAGGCTTTTCGTGTGGATTTTTGAGAGGCTTTTGGGGGTGTGGGGATTTGAGGAAGCTTTTACCCTTAGATCTAAGTGATCCCCTTGTGAGAAGGGTTGGGAAGAGTTTGGGAGTGAGTTTTGAGTTGATTGAGCACTTGATTTCATCTCCAAGCTTGTTCTTCGTGAGCATTTGTTACTCTTGAGGTTGAGGACTCCTAGACGGCTAGGAGGTTGCCTACGAGCCACCGGAGCTTTGTGTGGTTGGCCGTGGAAGTTTGTGAAGGTCGGTTCTGCCTCCGTAAGGGAAGGAATCAAAGGAGTGAAGACCGACGAGTGCATTTGTGCAACACCGGGAGGAAGAGGGTTGAAAGAGACCCCGGCTCAAGTGTGACCGAGCCGCCTCAACGGAGACGTAGGATCCCCTCAAGGATACGAACTTCGGGTGAAAAATCATCGTCTCCAAGTTTGCTTATTTCTCTTGCTTTAGTATTTGATTTTGAATCTTAAAATTTCCCGATCTACTCTATTGTTGTGTTTGGCTCTAGATCTTCATCATCCCCATGTACCTGATAGCATTTAGATCTTTTGTATTCAAGTAGATTGTTGAAATATTGCAGAGATTTAAAATCCCTCTTGAAGATCCTCAATCCGGAGTGTCCGGACCACTGAACCCGGACAGTTCGGATAATCCGGAGTATCCGGGTTAAATATCCCGGACATTCCGGGTTGAGTCTCTCGGGAGATTTTTTTTAGCTGCAATATTTTTATTCCGCTGCATTTAGTTACAAAGTTTTTAATTCGCCTACTCACCCCCCCTCTAGGCGACATCCCCTGTCCTTTCAATTGGTATCAGAGTAAGGTCTCTCCTTTATTAGACTTAACCGTCTAGAGAGCAAAGGATGTCGACTAGAGGATTAGTGCACTCACATAATCCACTTGTGCTAGATGGCACAAATTATGCTTCATGGAAATTAATTATGACTTCTCATTTTAAATCCATGAGCCCCCAAATATGGTGGATCGTAGATGTCGGCTTTTCCTCTCCATTGAATGAAGTTGCTCCAATCAAGGAGAGAGAAATGCCTACATCTCGACGCTCAAGCTACTAATGTTTTATTTTATGTTGTGAGCGATGAAATCTTTGATAGGATATGCAATCTCAAGAGCGCTCATGAAATGTGGATAAAGCTTGAAGAACTATTTGAATCATCCATTTCTATTGAGGATTGCACTAAGGAAGAGATGTCGGGAGATGAAACATCAAGCTCCACCTAAAGCTCAAGTGATGAAGAACCGACATCTCCATCAACCTCAACCTCCGCCTCAAGTGACGATGAAGATGCTCTTCCATCACAAATCCGTTGCTTCATGGCGAAAGGTAAGAATGAGGTAAGTGACGATGATGACGATGATGAGCTCACTTATAATGAACTTATGAATTTGATTGAGGAGCTCAATAAATGTCTTGGAAAGGAGAAAAAGAAATATAAAATTTTGAAGCTTGAACATGAATCACTTCAAAATGATTATAATATGCTTCAAGAAAATCATGAATCCTCCTTCCAAAGAAATTCATAAGCCTAAGGTGGATATAGGAATCTCATGTGATTTAATTGATGAAATGTCTTGCTTAAATGTTAATCCTAATATTTCATCAAAATTTGACATATCCACCTCTTGCAATGATTTACCTTGTTGCTCAAATTCAAATGTTTCTACTTCCTCTATACATGTTGAGACTAACCTTGCAGAGGAAAATAAGGAGCTCAAGGCCCAAGTCATTAGATTAGAAAATGACTTGAAGAGGTGTGTAAATGGAAAAGTCGTTCTCGACGAGATCTTGAGCAAGCCAAGGGCGCCTCAAGATAAGCGGAGACTCGGCTACATCTCCAAGAGGGAGACTAGCAAGACAAGGCACAACGAAAGACATTCGAAGATCATCAAGTGCTTTGCTTGCAACAAGAAGGGACACTTCGCCTCCGTGTGCCCTAATAAAGTGGAGATCAAGCCACAACCATCAACAATGAGGCAAACCGACAAAGAGCAAGTCAAGAAGAAGAAGAGACGCTCAAAACCTACTTGCTACAATTGTCGGAAAAAGGGACACATTGGTAAGGATTGTCCCAAAGGTATTACTCCTAAGCCAATTATTGTCAATGATCATTATTTGCTTAGGAAAGACAAAAATGGTAATGTGTTTGCCACGTTTGTCGATTCTCCTAATTATTTGCAAAATTATGATATTCAATTGCTTAGGAGAAATGAATCTAGAAATGTGTTTGCTCAAAATGCTAGACTTCCTAAGACCAAGAAAAATCATGTTGATCATGTGCTTAGGAAAAATAACAATAGCAAACCATTTGCTAGATTTGCTAGATCCTCTAAGCCAATGCATAATTTCAATTATCATATGCTTAGAAGAGATCAAACTAGAAATGGTTTTGCAAAATATCATTGCCCTCCTAAGCCTTTTCATAAAAATGCCAATCATTTGCCTAGGAGGAATAATTATTGCAAACCTATTTCTAATTATGTTAGTCAATTCAATAATATCCAAATTAGGACCATTTGGGTTCCAAAATCTATTGTGACTAACATTGTTGGACCCAACAAGGATAGGGTACCAAAAACCGCCTAAAAGATTTTTAGGCAATATGAGATGGATTGGACGTTTGGCTTCTTCAAAAGGAGAAGATGACTTAATCATTTGCAAAATGGAGCCAAGCATGAGGATGATCACTTCAATCTTGAGCCAATGTCATCTCGGGTAACAAGTATCTAATTTGATTACTATTTAGCTTATAGCCTTGTGTAGGTTATATTGCATTATTCATGAAAATCAATTTAGATTGCTTGTTATATGCTTGCTCATGCTTATTAGTTGTTTTGATTGCAATCTTGAGCAAGTTTGGGTAAGTGGCACATTAAGGGGGAGTGTTAATTCATATCCATGTATATTACATCCCTACATGTGCCCATATTTATATAAGTGCAAATATATATTTTCAAAATCAAGCCATTTAGCCAAAAGTCAAGATTTTGTATACCATTAGTATTCTTGTGAAAAACTAGTTGCAAAATGTATAAAAATATATTTGAAACGTTTTTCAAAGGTTTTGGCTTCACAAAATCTATTTTGAAAAGAAAATGAGTTTCATGATCAAAATCTAGATAGTAGTATCTTGTTTTGGATTTAAACTTATAATTTTCATAGAATTAAATGTAAAATGAATTTGAAAGTAATTCCAAAACAAAAATCCTAGAGTTGGTCATTCTTAACAATTCTTGTGTTCAAAATATCTTCAAAAGACCAACCAATCAAAAGTTATTTGATTTTGAAACTCGCCGAAAAACTATATTTGACCCATAATAGTCATATTATTGCACTTAGTGAGTTTCTCCGTTTGGACCGGATCTTGTGTAGTATCTTGGTTCAAAATGGTATCTTAGACTCATACACAAAATTCAAATCTCAATATCTCATCTTATTCTTCATTTGAATCTTGTGTTGAAATATTTGGCTTTGTTTTACAAATAGCTATTTCAAAAGGACCATTTTGGTCAAAAGTCAAATCTTATGTTTAAAAGGCCCAAAATTGTAAAAAGCTTTGTAAAAGTATTCTAATATGTATTTCAAATGTTTTACAAGCTTTCAAAATGAAAATTCTATATTGAAATCAAAATTGGCCAAAATTCTTGGTTTGAACTAAAATAGCTTATTTAAGCATATTGCTCAAATCTTAGCATTCAAGTTGGATTTCATTATAAATGTTGGCTAGAAACCATCTTGATAATCAATTCTAAGCCATGGAAATTTAAATTGCATGAAATCCAAATTGAGTTGTATTTTGAGGCTTTTTATGAAAAACTATTTCCTATTTAACTTGCTTCAAAAAGAGATAAAAGCAAAATGTTTGTTTGAAATGCAAAATCTTATGAAAATAGTCTTCTAAAATGTTTTCAAATGCATTTCAAATGTTTTCAAGTATCTAACCCTTGGTTAGAAGCTAAAAGTCAAACTTTGGCCTAAAAAGATCTTTGTGATCTTGCTTTTGCATTTAACTTCAAATTTTTCTAAAGCAAAATCTATTTGGAGTTTGAAAAAGTGATCAATACAAAACTCATAGGGTTGGTCATTTTAAGCATTTCTTTAGTTCAAAGTTTTTCCAAACGACCAACCGTTCAAAAGTTATAGCCATTTGAATTTGGCCAAAATCATCCAATTGACCCAAAATGACCCGTTGTTGCATTTTGTGGATTTCGCTATTTGAATTGGATTTATTTGCATATCTTGGATTTAAATAGTATTTCTTACTCATACAAAGCTATGAAAGTTCAAATCTCCATAAATTTCAATCCGGAATGCATTTTGAACATTTGGTGAAAATTCAATTTCTTTTCAAACCTACAAAGCGCATTTTGTCATATCTTTTGAAAGAAAATTCCTTTTAATGAAATTCTTCTTGGGAAACCTTCTAAATAGTCCAATGTTTATTTCTGGAAAGTTTCAAACCATTTGGACTCAATTTGAAAAAGTTTTGACTTTTCTTCTCTTTGAGTAAAAATCATGCCTACAAAGCAAAATTTGGCATATCTTTTGATTGGAGACTCCTTTTTTGGAAAATTCTTTTTGGAAAAGTTTCTTGGGAGTCTAAATAATGTTTATGCTTAATTTCAAATAATTTCAACTTAATTTGAAATAGTTATGCCTTTTTCTCTCTTTCGATCTTATTTGGCATGCTCTTGCATTAAGTTGGATTTTACGATTTGAATGGATTTGATTATGAAAATAGGCTTATAAACATCTCTCTAAATCATATGAAGCCATATAAGTGCATATTACCATTCAAAACTCAGTTGGTTCCATTTTGAGGATTTAGTGAAAATCTTAATCTTTTATGTGTTTCATATGCATATTTCATCATATTTCTCGAAATGAAATTTATTTATTGAAAATCCTTGTTGGAAAACCTCCTCTCACATATGGAGTTCATATCTGAAAATTCTCAAATTTATTTGAACTCATGTGCAAGATTGTTGACTTTATTTGACTTAGTGTCAAAACTAAACCTCCAATACTTCTAATGACCTATTTTTGATTGGAGAGTGATATTTGAGAAAATCCTTTTGGAAACAGTCTCTTGGATGTTCATGGATCATTTCTGCAAAATCTTATGGCTATTGGACTTCATTTGATCAAGATTTGATCCAAATTCAAAATGATTCATTTTAGGGATGAAATGAACAACCCGAGTATCCGGGTAATCTATCCGAGTATCCGGATTATCCGACACTCGGATCAAAAACACCGAGTATCCGGTTGTACCGCTTCGCCCAAATTCTTAAATTGCTATCTATACTTTCTTGCAATATCTTGTTCATCCTATTTTGGGGTTTCTCCTTTGCTCAAATCAATATTCGCCTTCATAGCCCTCAAGAGGATTTAGCCGGATCTGTTCGCGTTGATGATTTTTGCATTTGAGCAATGGTTTAAAAGCTATAATCGATTTTGTGCTGCTATTTGCGTCTGTTGAGACTTTAAGAGTTTTAAATTGGAATCTTGGCAAGCCTTTCTAGATGAAAACTAAGTGAACTTATTCATTGCTCCAAGCTTCTAAGTGGAGCATATCTATTTAAGTTTTCATTCCAATGAAAGTGCATCTTTTGGCTAAGTTATTCTGGAAATTGGATTTAATTGTAACTTAGCCTCAAAATGTTTTCTCTCTTGCATAACTTCGAGTTTATTATGGAAAAGAGAAAATTTCCCTTGTAAGCTCAAGAGTGAGTTTGAATGTGTTTTACTCATTGTCTCTCTTACAAGTGGATATCAAGATCAAATTTGAATGAGTTTCAAATATTTTCATTGTAAAGTGGTGTAATAAAATCTTTAATTGATATCTTGAATTTCTTTGCATGCAAAGAGTATTGTCTTGTATATCATATATATCATGCATGTTGTACTTAGACATTATCAAACTAACCTGGGTCAAATTAAAAGATATGTGTTGCCAGAAATCGTGTGCTTGTCTATTGATGTTCAAGGTATTGGAAAAGGGGTCATCTTCGACGGTGGGATGAAGGAAATGGAGAGGAGCTCCATAGTACGAGGGATCTAAGACCGGGCGCGGTGATCATGATCAATTCGAACATGCGGTGGACAAGAATCGACAAAGGGACGTGTTTCTTTTTTGACCATATTCAATAATGTCCGTGCATACCATTATGCTAAATTGTGGTATTCTAAATGGTGTTGTATCTTTCAATTGGTATGATTAATTGGTATCTTTCAAGAGGTATCCTCTAATCCTAAATTGTTTTGAAGTGTCATCTAACTTGCATTCGGCATTATCAAGAACTAAAAGGTACATATGGGTGACACATTGCAAAGAGGTATGCCATTGATAAGTTTATGAAATTCTTGACATAAAAATGCATCTTACTTGTACAACCTTGATTCATGATCTTGTATACATCTTGTGATCATATAAGCAATTCCTTCTTGTGTAGTCTTCTTTATATGATCTTGATGTTTAAAGAATATGTGAAATCATATTCGTGTGTCATGTTTAAGCATCACTTGTATCCTGTGAATCATGACTACTTTAAATTGGTATAATTACAAAAATCTATTACCTAAATCTTGGAAATAATTGGTATCATATCTTGCCTAGATTTAGGGGGAGCTTAATATTATTGTCATATTACTAGCTCCTTATTTTTATTTTATTTCTCCCTAATCTTTTTATTGAGTGTGCAATCAAGGGGGAGAACAGATTTTATTGAATAAACAATAAGAATCTTTTAAGCACCTTTTTGGGATTAATGACAAAAAGGGGAGAATTTATGGATTTATCAATTGTCCCCTAATCGATTGACAAAAAGGGATGATTTGTAAGTATGATCTATTATTGTATCTTTATGCTTGTTTTAATGCTAAAATATCTTAATATTGTCATTTGGTGCAATTGATAATAGGTTTGTCATAAATCACCAAAAAGAGGGAGATTGAAAGTGCATCTAGGCACTTATGTTATTTTGGTGATTAATGACAAACACTCATAATGACAATCTATGCAATTAAGTAAATGCTTAACTTAGTGCTTAGCAAATGACAAACCTCTAATATGATTATATTGCTATGATACTAACAAGTTATTGCCTAGTTGAGTATCAGTCTCATCTTTTAGAGGAAAATCAAATAGGATGGTTAAGCAAAGATAAGGTATGCAATTTTGGTATCTATTCTATATTTGTTATTGCATTCCTTTCGTGCAAATGCATAGTGAACTCCAAGTAGCATGTTGATTTTATATATGCACATTGGTTCATGTCATATTTATTTGTGCATATATATTCATTTGAGTTCATTATGGTATGCATGTTTTAACTAGAGTTAAACTTCATATTGCTATAGATTGACTTGGTGCATGCATGTTTTATTTGTATATCTTCTCATGCAATTCTCTTAGTGAAGTTTATCTAGTGTTGGATCACATATTTACTCTTACTCCAAATATTATTTGCACATGTACAATTCGTGTATATTCTATCATGTGCTTCATTTAAGTAAAGTCTGTGATCCTTGCCATGATTTAATTGATTCATCATATTGGCAATTATCTCTCTAGTGCATATAGATCAATTACATATTCATCATGATGTACTTAGTAGAGAACATTTCTTATGTCATGTGTTTCCATTTATATTGTGCTTCTTTATATGAAACACTTGTTGTAATCAATTGCTCACAAATATCAACTTGTTCATATCTATTGAGCTTTTGGGACTAATGTCTTTCATGAGTAGTTTGGAAAGAATTAGGTCCCGTCTGTATGATGACCAAGGTATCTTGGAGGATGATCATTGCCGAGGTCAACAAGACGGCGGTGTCACCAAGAGTCGAGGACTAAGTCAAAGATTGACTTGGCGTGGAGATCGCCGAGAGGATGATCAAGTCAAGGTTGATAGGACGAGAGTCTCATGAGGTGAATCGAGTCGAGTTGGACAAGGCGAAGATGTCATCAATTATATTGTGAAGGTCTTCATGCATCGGCATTAAGAAAGAAGACGGCAAGTGACTATTTCTAGACTTATATTATCTTTGATTTAATTTGAGTCTAAGGATTGCCGTACTATTAAGAGGGATGCGATGTCGAATGACTTTTAGATGCGTCAAGTGTTCAAGTGATCCATCCTTGTGAATCTTAGAAAGAGAGTGGTGTTGGTAGTCCCGGAAAGTGAGGGTTATAGGTCTCTCTTGATTTCTTTGTGAAATCTGTGGTTATCCTTTGAGTTTTGGATAGTGAGATCTTGTTGGTTGTGTAGCCCTCGGTCTTAGCTTTGGTAGAGTCCAAGATCTCTGGAATCGGAGTCCGAGTCGGGTTATGCTCGTTTTCGTCGGGTTGCTCAGTCTTTGTTGGACAGTCCGAGTATCCGGACATTTGGTCCGGACACTCGGGTTGGCACCCTCGGTGGTCTCTCGGTTGGTCCGAGTATCCGGTGTTTAGTCCGGACACTCCGGGTTGAATTAGTCCAGAGTGTCCGGTGTTTGTCCGAGTCTCCGGTTGGCTCTCTCGGATGAGTGATTCTTCCAATCCGAGTCTCCGGTAATGTCCGAGTCTCCGGTTGTGCGCACTGCCTCAACGGCTAGTTTTGGGAGTTCTATTTATAGCCCATCCTCCTCTTTTGAAGAGGCTTTTCGTGAATTTTTGAGAGGCTTTTGGGGTCAAAGGGGGCTTGAGGAAGCTTTACCCTTAGATCTAAGTGATCCCCTTGTGAGAAGGGTTGGGAAGAGTTTGGGAGTGAGTTTTGAGTTGATTGAGCACTTAATTTCATCTCCAAGCTTGTTCTTCGTGAGCATTTGTTACTCTTGGAGGTTGAGGACTCCTAGACGGCTAGGAGGTTGCCTACGAGCCACCGGAGCTTTGTGTGGTCGGCCGTGGGAAGTTTGTGAAGGTCGGTTCGCCTCCGTAAGGAAGGAATCAAAGGAGTGAAGACCGTGAGTGCATTTGTGCAACACCGGAGGAAGAGGGTTGAAAGAGACCCGGCTCAAGTGTGACCGAGCCGCCTCAACGGAGACGTAGGATCCTCAAGGATCCGAACTTCGGTGAAAAACATCGTCTCAAAGTTTGCTTCTTTCTCTTGCTTTAGTATTTGATTTTGAATCTTGAAATTGCCCGATCTACTCTATTGTTGTGTTTGGCTCTAGATCTTCATCATCCCTATGTACCTGATAGCATTTAGATCTTTTGTATTCAAGTAGATTGTTGAAATATTGAAGAGATTTAAAATCCCTCTTGAAGATCCTCAGTCCGGAGTGTCCGGACCACTGAATCCGGACAGTCCGGATAATCCGGAGTATCCGGGTTAAATATCCCGGACATTCCGGGTTGAGTCTCTCGGGAGATTTTATTTAGCTGCAATATTTTTATTCCGTTGCATTTAGTTACAAAGTTTTTAATTCGCCTATTCACCCCCCTCTAGGCGATATCCACTGTCCTTTCAAAATTAGCCCGAAATTACCGAATTTCACAAAAAAAATCGTTTTCCGGCCATAAACGGTATTTTAATCGAAAGCTAAATCCGAAACCTTGACCGTAACACGCTGCTCAGTTGCTGACAATAGCATCAAGTGCTGGTACTACTATTTGGGCCAAATAATAGAGAGGCAGTGGTCAGTGGATGGTCTAGGTCACACGTGTGAGGCCGCCCGAGCAAAAGTTAATGCGTGATTTGAAGTACACCGCTCGACCAATCGGACCGCCCGTCTATTGACACGTGTAGCTCTAGTAGCAACTAGAAAGAACACAGGTGTGTTTGTCATTTTGGTCTCGAGACAAACACAAGCTGACACACATGACACGAGAGAGAAAGAGGAGAGCATGCTGGGTAGGGAACAGGGAGTTTATCGTTTTTTTGTCCTCACGTATATATATTTTTTAAATATAGCTTTTACAATATTACCTACCATATTTCTAAATCGAGGAATTATCGAGCGTCACTGTAGTTGCGTGGATCCACTATAGCAGAGCCGGATACTGCAGACGTGTGTCGTAGTGGTCCTCCCTAGTCCCATGTGTGGCAGGTGCTGCTAGATGGCGCAACAACAGGACATGACGCGATACCTTAGTGTGGCACGATCGTATCGTTGTGCCAAAGCCTGACAGCGACCTCTTATCGCACTATTGTTGCTGCTGTTGTAGTCAAGGCCGGCCCTATAATTTGGGAGGCTTGGACAAATTCCAGACAATGAGCCTACGACCTATAGGCTATAGTAAAGTAATTCTCACTTGTAAATATGCCATTTAAATCATTGAACATTTATAATTACAAAAAATAAACATTGATAGTATAAAGTTTCATTAGCAAATAAGGTCCAATGTCCCCCATATATATATATATATATAATATGAGTTTCAACAACATGCTCTAAAGAACCAAAGAAGGTGAAAAAAGCAATACAAACATTAAAAGAAATAGGAAAAAATACTAACAATATATATATATATATATATATATATATAAGCCAAAATGGGGCACCATGGTGCTCGAGCACCATGATTTCAAATGCGCGAATTCAAGCCATATTCGAGTATATTTTTTCAAAAAATTCAACTTTAGGGCATATACCCATCTATAACAATTCAAACGAAACACATACCTTTGAAAAAAATATACTCGAATTCAAAGATTTTGAACAAGTTTGAATCACATGCTTTGCTGATTTATATATAAAATCAGCACATACCTACAACCAAACTATCATCAAAAAGGGAAACTCTAGTTTGAATTTTAGTTCAAACTTGTTTGAACTAGTTAGTAAACTGGTTAAACTCAGCATCATAGAAATTTTAAAAAGTATTGCACGAAAATACATAGAAAAAAATACCCATTTTGGATCATGGAGCCTGGGCACCATGGTGCCCCACGTAATTATACTATATATATATATAAATGAGTTTCAACATCATGCTCTTAAAAACAAAAGAAGACGAAAAAAGCAATATAAACACTAAAAGGAACAGGAAAAAATACTAACAAAAGCTTCTTAAGTCTTCGCTATGAAATAAGCTTCAAAAAACAAGTACATCAGCAGAGATCATAAGAGTGGCCATTGTGTCTTTCACTTGAATAACAAATCAGAACACAATCAGTCAATGACATTTATAATCATAAAAAACAACTCCTTAGAGCATTTCTTGATGCAAAATCATCAGGGACAGTATCAAGATCAACATTGTCTAACGTATTTTTCTCAATACATAACATGGCCAAATCATTCAATCTTTCTTGTGATATAGATGACCTTAAATAATTTTAATTTAGAAAACTTCTTATGGCTGACGCAACAGTCACATGTATAGTTAAGAGGATCCGGTAGGCAGTTGAAATATTTGGATAGCAATCGGTAGCTCTAATGAACTTAAGAATCTCAACGGCTGCCATCAATGCATATGGTAAAGTCACTTGCAACACTTTTAATTTATAAAAAGAAAATCATCAAACTCAATATTAGATGAGTAATCATGAGAAAAAGTTTTTACAAAATTAGTGTATCGAATAGGAGGTCCTCAAACCTCATTAACCTGAGTAAGGATAACAGATATATTCGTACAAGGTTAAGCTTGCCTATTACTTACTTTTATATATATATATATTAGTGAAAGATACCCAAGATCTAGACTTTTACACCGAACCCTAGACCAACAAGCGAAGTGAGTGACAGGGACAACGGAAAGGGTGGTTTGTTGTCTCTTCCTCTGGCTACCTCGCTGCTCCTCACCACTCATCTCTCCTCTCTCCTCTCCTCTAAAACCTTCGTCTTCCTCCCAATTCAAGTTCCTTAAACCTCCTCCTCCTCCTCCGCTCTATTTATCCTTATGATTACCGAAATGTATTAGAATCCAACAGCAACATCCTCGTACTGCTTGCTGCCGCCGGCTTCAGATTCCAGTGGTGACTCATCCTGTCCACCACCTTCTCCACTCCCAATAGGCCAGTTCTGCTTCGGTTTTGTCCGCCTCACTTGGTCCAACTAAGCCCGCCTCTGCCCCCGCTCTGTTCTTGATTTCTTCTTCCGGGACTAGAACAGCAGTTACAGCACTACCTCCTTCAGATTCTTTTCGGTTCGACTCTTTTGTTTCCTGTCTTCTCGCGAATCCAGAGGCGAAGCGTGGTTTCTTGATTACTTTTTGAGTTTGCTCATTCTCCGAGGCTGCTAGCGGTGAGCCTAACCTGTGGCGCCTCTTTGATTAGCGCGCTCTGTTGTCTCTTGGGTTCCTGTTTCTTTAACCACGCCTTTTCCCAAGATTTACAATTTTCCTTTGCTTTTTGGCTGCGTCCTTTTACTCCGTCTTCTACGAGGCGGCAGCAGGCAGCAGCTACTGGCTTTTTCGACGAGAAATTCCTCGGTTCCACGCCCTTTGGCCTTGTTTTTCTCTGCTCTCTTTTCTCTGGTTTTCTGGTAGGTGTTTGGGTGGGGTTTGTGTTTCGCTAGACGCATCTCTCTCCGCGATTTCCCATTCCTTTGCTTGCGATTTTGGATTGGCATTTTCCGATTTGATCCACCAAGTCGCTATCTTTTCTTGTTCTCGGGGGAAGTTGCATCGATCGATGGCGTCGTCGTGCATCCCGGCTGGCCTCCGGCTGGACCTGGAGATGGTCAAGGCGGCGGCCGCGCCGCCGCTTCGGGCTGCGCAATCCTCGGCGCTCTCGGAGGCATCGAACTCCTCCAAGTCGTCGTCGCTGTCGCTGAAGCGGGCGCGCACTCCTCGAAAGAGGCTCAACCAGACGTATAACGAGGCGGCGGCGCTGCTCGCTTGCATGTACCCCTCCGTCTTCTCCGTCAACAAGAGCCCCGAAACGGCGCCGCCGCGGCTCCTCGGCCTCGCCTCTACCCTCGCTGACGATCCCGCCTACTCCGATCTCCTCCCGCCTTTCCCCGTCCTCGGCAACTCCGCATTCCTCCTCCGCGACATGCCGCAGCCTCCGCAGCCCCCGAGCCCCGTCCCCATCAAGAGTTGCCCGTCGCCGGCGGCTGTGAGCAGCGTCTTCAGGGAGTTCCGCGACCCGGCGCCATCCCCCGGAACCCCCGAGGCCGCCGCCGCCGCCGCCAACGAGCTCGGGGAGCTCGACTTCGACGATGACGACGGCTTCGACGCCGACTCCTTTCTTGGCGTCGAGGAGGGCGCGGCCGAGGGCATCGACGACATCATGGGCAAACTCAGCATGGAAAGCAACGCGACAATTGCCTCTGGCGTCAACCCCTTCCTGTCCAGCTCCGGCATACACCCCTCCTACCTCAGAAGCCTCATGGTGCTCGGGCTCGGGTTCCAGCACGGCCGGCCCAACATCAACCAAGCATTGAAGCGGCATGATGATGACAGCGAATGGTGGATGTGCCCTGCCATGCCAGTGAAGGACATCATGCCGGCACCACCACCATCCGTGGCATTGCCAGCGGCGTCAGAGAAGAAGAAAAAGAGCAAGAAGAAGGTGTTGGGGAGGGAGAAGGATGTTGCCATTGGGCAATGTAAGAAAGATGAGGAGGGAATTTCTGAGACTGCTAATGGTGATACTGGAATTTTGGCACTGAAGGCGCCGAAGACAGGGTTGGGTCTGAATTTGTACACTGAGGAGGTGCTTAAGGCGTGGTGCAACAGAGGTTCCGTGTTCAGCGACGGCATTGCACCTGACTCACCAAGGTGGTCCACTCATGTGCTAGTAAGTATCTCTAGTTTATGTAGACGAAGGCAATTCTTTTTTAATTTAAAAGATGATGTTTTGATATTTGTTATTATACCTAAAGTTCAGAATAATGCCTCAGCTTGTTTCAGTTAAACTTTTGGTTTTCATGTGGTATCCATAGCAGAAGTGCTCAAAACCTGAACTGTATCGCAGCTTAATTGTACCGCAGTTAGATTTTGTATACTACTTAGTCTCTTCCTGGACTAAAGTTCTTTCAGTAAAGCCAGTAAATCTGATAAGTACTTACCAAAATTTCACCTCAATACATTTCTTTAGGAAAAGAGATACCATATGCAAATTTTAATATTGCTAGATTCTACCTTGTAAATGGAAGAAGAAAAACAAAATCCTCAATCCACATTCTCCAATTTGTATCCAATCTGAATCTTTATATGAGTATCAAAATTAGCCTCTTTTACAAAAAGAGCGGAAGGGGTGTGTGATAACCCGGGGGTTATCAGTTTAATTAAAGCATTAAAAGCAATTAGGCAAAGATAATAAAATGTAAGGTTTAGAGAGTGCCGTCAGTCCCACAGTGAAAGGTATCGCTCATCGAGGTACCCGATCTGTCCGGGACCCAGGTGGCCCCTCTCGCTAGTTTTCGGGTTCATCATTCGGCGTGTTAGAGCTTACCTGGTGCGGTATGCGGGTACCGCTAGCGAATTGAGTGAGTTATGACCGTAATGCCCTTTTGAGCCACAGCCAACAGTGAAAACCTAAGGGCAAAAGGGTCTTTTGCTGAAATGCCAGCTCCATAAAGCCAGCTCTCCCGAGCCAACCAGAAGCTAGCTATCTCACTTCTGTCCCCCATTTCGCACACAAGCCGAGAGGCACAAGAGCACAGCCAAAGCAAGCCAGTGCTTCCCCATCTCCATCCAAGATCATCCAGCCTCAAGACCAGCCAGTCGAAGCAAGGCAAGGAGGAGAAGGAGTCATCCAGAAGAAGAAGGTGGAGGGAAGATCACCCAGAAGAGGCGGCGACCACATCCAGAAGCCAAGAGGAGGCATTCCAGAAGTGAAGGGAGGCGCCCAGAAGCAAAAAGGCCAGCTTTCTTCTTCACCACTTTCAACCCATTAGCAACCAGCTCTACACCCATCCGAACCTCAGGTGCACTGCTAACCCTAGAAATAGTGCTAGCTGCAGTGTAGGGTAGCATGTCCAGGGAGTAGATCGGGGTAGCAGGCCCCAATGGGGCATGGCAGAGGGTAGATCGGGTCTCCCTCGGGGTTCTCAGTCGCTAGGGGAAGCCACTAGTGTAGTATCTGTTCTTTGCTAGCACCAACCCAACGATTCATCCTAGAACCCCTCTCTAAAGCAAAAATCAGCAAGCAAAGCAAAAATGCAAGAAAGAAATGTGGTAGAGTAGAGGTAGAGAGGGAGGAGGAAGAGCACAGGTCGCAGCGCCGTCGGCGATCGTGGGGAGGAGGAGCCGAGGAGGAGGTTCGGCGGCTCAGTCGGAGGCGCAAGCTTCAAGCGTGGTCTGCCGTCTTGTGGAGCAAATGACCATAGTAGCGGCACCGAGGTGAGGTCGGCAGAGGCGCCTCCAGAGAGATCGGCGAAGATCGATGCAATGAGGCAGAGATGAGAAGGAGTAGAGCGAGGCGAATGGCTTTCACCAGATTCGGCGAGCGAAGAAAAGAAAAGGCAGGGAAGAAAAAGAGAAGAAAGAAGAAAAAGGGAAAAAGGAGAAGAAAAGGAAAGAAGAGAGAAAAAGAGGGGTAGAAAAATAAGTCGTGTTGCGAACCGCGTCGATTTCTGTGATCGACTCGCGGATTGCTTAAAAATCGTCAACATGTATTTCTTTAACCGGTGCTAATATAAAATCGGAACGACAGTCTAAAATCGGTTGGACACCAATATAAAATAATCCAAGTGTGATGGCCTTAGTGTATATGTTCTGTTTTCAGGGTTCGACCTGAATCGTCCCGCCAACCAGAACCAACCTTCGAGCGAGATCGATCCGTCAAATATTATTCCAAGCAAGATTTCCTTGAGCATCTTTGTGAAATGTTTTTTAAATGCTTTTATATATTTAATCATACCGTCACTGCATGAAAATTTAATTTTGGTATGGAAATATGGAGATGAAATTGGAGGGAAGAAGTGATGTGAATGAATGGCAGAAATGGTATGTGATGGGAGTGGTAATGTGGTGAATGGAAGGAAATGGCATGTGGCGTTGGTTTTTGGAATGGAATGGGTTATGTGGTTTGGTAAATGCTAAATGAGGTATGGTTGTTGTGAAGGAAGTGGGTGTGTGTTGTTTAGATGTCCACGAATGGAGTCGTGGATAATATATTAGAGCTAATTATAGTGGGTAGAGGGTGCAGGAAAAGATGGCGTGGTGATGCCTGGGTGTGGTGATACCCACTGCTGGTGGACCCTCTACATAGGCTATATTATATAAGGTCAAACACCTACACTCGGGCAATAAGCCGTATTTCCAGTACCAACCATAGCGAGATGAATCGCTGTCAAAAAAGGTTGTCTTAAGAAAGTGTTATGATCTCCACATTGGATAAGAGTAGCTATTAGAGCCAAAGTCTGGGTATGCCGGAAGGCCCAGATGAGAAAGCGGTGGATGTGGATATATATGTTTAAGCCACGGTGGAGTTACTCCGGTTGGATATCGAGTACAATCAGTAGGCGAGGTGAATCGCTGGGATAGGGATTCCTCGACTACGGTGGTTGGAGATCTAGCACCGGATTAGTGATAAACGCTCGAGCCTCACCGTTGGGGCCGTTATGGGTAAAGTGGTAGAACCTGCGCAGGGTCAAAATCTTGAATTCAAACCTGTCTCCTAGATTGGAGACTACGAAAGCTAAGTCTGTCTTATATACAGGTGCTAGTAGTTGAATTTCAATAGTTAAAACTTGCCAGCTTTTAAAGAAAATCAAAAACCTAATTTCTGTAAAAGATGAGTTGGAGGGAAGGAATGGTGCTGTTGGAGGGAGAAATTCATGTTGCATCTTGTGATATAATGCTTGCTGAGTACTTTGTACTCACTCTTGCATGTCCCCCTTTTATAGAAGGAGAGCCTGATGGATCCGCTTTTGAGGCCGGCGAGGAGGCCTATTCTCAGGCTCAGTTTCAGGGTTATCAGGAGGATTCGTATGAGAGCTGCTGCTACTCCGACTACTACCAGGAGGGCTAGGCATAGCTATAGGCCTTATTATGCTCGTAAGAGGTATTTAGTATGTGAAGGCATTGGCTTTATCTTTTGTTGTATCCAGGGATCGCTGTAATATTATATCGTAATGGACATATAGCCCTGCGTGGCTTGGAATGAATATATTATCATTCAGTCTCTAATTATTGTTCTGCTGCAACTCTCTGAACACGGCATAGTAGCCGATAAAGCATCAAACTTTCTGATGTTTTGCCGGTGACTGTGCTGAGATTCGTGTAATTAATCTAGGGAGGTGGTAGTGTTACTGTCGCAATCCTAGGCTAATTATATGGGTCGCCACAGGGTGATCCTTGGCATTTGTCCCATTTGCTGTAAATCAAAGCAGTCTATAAAAATCACTGTAATTCATAACCCTGGCATCCTATCTTAGGTCCCATATAGCTCTTTTGCTCATGTATATCTTTAGTAAGTGTCCCTCGATTCTCATTTTCAGCAACAGAATATCGAATACAACCATACAGGATGATACAAGTTTATTACAAGACTGATCAGGGAAAGGAAAAGCCAAAACCCAGAATGAAAAAAGAATTTTATCTTCGCTAGCAAAACATAAGAAATACTCCTAATGATTCCTACTGAAAAATAAACTGTTCATCGAACAACTATTAAAAAAAAGGGTTTTTATGCATTGTTCATTCCTTTGTGTTGGGAATGTTCCTAATTCTAGAAAAACTTATGTGTGAAAGACTGAGGTTTATAATACTTTCAAGTTAATTGAACCACCGTAATGAGTGGTGGATTGCTAATCTCAATTATGCAACAGTGGACCACTAGATATCTTAAGGCATGCACAGCCTGTCTTCTTGTTGAAGAGTGGTTGGGCTCAAAATGGTGATGTTGGGGACATAGACTGATTTGAAAGACCTACTGCAACAAACTCTAGCCTTGACTCTCTTGCAAATTTCCCTAGCAAATGGCAAAAAAATTTGAGCTGTCGCACTTTGAGGAAAAAACGTTTTCAGATTTGTGTAGCTTCCTTGGACTCTTGACATCATGTTAATCAGCCACTCTATCTACTTAAAAACTATCATTTTTAGATTATATATTGTTTTTCTTTTACTGTCACATGGCACATGACACAAGCATAGTTTCATAGAAAATTATCAATGTTGGCAAACATGTTCTGACCATAAATTACACTGTCATACCGAAGACCTTGTAAGCTCGTGCATCTCTTATGTAGACCTTTTTTGAAAATACTGATAAATGTTTAACCTTCGATTCAGGCTAAACTTGCAGAAATTGATCTATTTCTAGAGAATGGTGCTGGTTGTGTTATCAGGGAAGGCAGCATGTTAAAAATGCGTCACAAGCAGAAGCAGTGCACTCCACCCCTCTCAAATAAGACTCGATACCAAGCACGGAAGGTGAAAGCTGAGTGTCGCCCTCGGGTCAAGGCAAGCGCTAGAACTCATTCTTGAGCAGATGAATTTTTGCGAAGGTGGAAGCTCATTTTTGCAACCAAATACCACATGTTTGAGCTTCAAGTGTAGTTTGCTAAAGCTTTGAGCGTAGTTTCTGTAGGCTCTCATGTGTTGTTTGTGTTTCGGTTCTTGCACGGGAGGTTTGTTAGCAAGGCTTCTCGTCACCTCAGAGGAGATCTAGAGGAAGACAGTCATGCTTCCATGGACATTTTTTGGGTATCTTTCTCCCTCTTAAGTCAAGCAAATGAACTTCTCTCTTTTCATTTCTGCACTTTTTACCGTGTAGAGGGTAGAGATGCCTGTAGAGTGGCTTGTAATGGGGATCAGGTAGTTGCTGGCAAGTTCCCTAGTTGAAATGCTAAGGTAAAGAAGGCCAGAAAGCATAATCACAACCAGTTAATGGTACAATGTCATGGCAAGTGCCTCTGTTACTGTGCCTCCATCTTATAAACTGGCAAGGAAAATCAGGACATCAGAAGAACACAGGAAAAAAAGAAGGAATTGACCTGGAATAAGTTGCTAATCATGCCGCTGTTTCAACCAGTCACAGGATAGAAGCCGCTTTATCAGAGAACCAAACAACTGGGCAAGCATTTTGTTACTGAACCTCTGAATCGTCAAGGGTTTTGTGGTACTGTCTGCCTACCTCAGTACATAATCCGTCGTCAAAACTACTCTATGAACACGAAACACACAAATGCAAGTGTGTGGTGAGCCCGCGCATACCGGCAGGTAAGGATAGCTCCGCAGCCGATCTTTGTGAGCTGCTCCTACTCGGCCGACGTGAAACACTACTCCTCTTCTGAAGACTTCCTCTTTTGAACGAGTACACAATCTTCCTTCGAATCTTGCTGCATGTATAGGGGCAACTACCAATCCATGTTTCCTTATAAGGAGAGAGAAGAAGAAGAAGAAGAGGGGATAGAAACGTTCCCATTCTGGCGATGTTCTACTTTCAGAGATTCCACCGAATCGGATCGTGGAGTACCTGTAGCCGTAGGTAGAACGGGTCCATAAGAGTACATATATAAACAAGCTTAATCTTGCGACTATCGTATAAGCTTACAAACTAAATTTGAGGCAAAATAAACAATCAACATTGGAGTGCTTCTTCACGTGGTTTCGGAGCATAAATGGAGTATTTTCTTTGTTGCCTGGTTGCGTGTGTTTCTAATATCGTTAAAGCCTGTTTCGTTTTTTTTTGGGTATTTTTTATTTGGCAAAGAGTGCAAAGTAGTAATTTGGAGAATGAAGGCAATACCTCATGGCTTAGGGTTAGGGAGATTTTTGTTTGCTGCCATGATTTGGAAAGATTCCTTCTTCTCTTCTTTTAGTTGGCAGGCAAAAAGATTTGGTAAGATCCCTTTTAATGGGATTTTTAGTTTATTTTGTTGCTAAACTTTGACTAATTTCGTGGGAAGCCAAACACCTAAACAAATTTAAGTGATGGCAGATTTAGCATAAGTCAGAATTTTAGTTCTTTTTTTGAACCATTCGAGAGGTAGTTGGACGAGAACTAAAGGAATATATTTTTTAGCCTTCGACGTATTTTTTTTTGAAAATCTGTCCCCTCCTAAATAAATATGCAAAAATGACCATTTTCTTGACCATAGAAAATAACAGGTCACTTATCACGCTCCTGTACCATGACAAGATTTTTTGCTGACCTCCCATTCCTCGATAGGATTATACCGATCAAACCATTTTTTAATTAATTAATCACTTTGATTATTTAATTACTTAATTGTGACTTTACTTAATTAAGTCACTCATTTAATCAAGCACCCTACCTACGTAGGCAGGCATGCTCGGTAGGTCTCTAGTGGCAAGCTCCAACTACGCGGAAAGTGACCCACCAAGTTCAAAACTGTCGTTGTCACGATGGACTGTGCTACTGTAGTACGGGAGCGTAGCAAGTGATACATATCGTCTACAATTGCTTTCTCGAGCAAGAACAAGACTAGTTTTGAAAATTCGTGGCAATAGGGAAAAAAAAGCAAAAAAACTCGAACCAAACATGCACTGACCCTGCGTTGAACATGAGAATTTCATTGCATACAGTTTAATTTCCTGCATTTTGATGCGTAAGAACTCCCACATCGTGCCTTTTCTTCCCTCCTTCCATTTTCGGGTTTGATTTCTCATCATCATCGTGGTCGTCGTCATCGTCATCATTCCCTAGAGGTTCTCCTAATCCCTCGCGTGTCCATGCGGCCGCAGGTGGGCCGCACGGGCGGAGGCGGAGGCGGAGACGGAGACGGCACTGGGCACGGCCGCCAAGTCGATAGGAGGAGCGGTCGGCAAAAAAGCGCATTCCGATTAACCTACTAAAAAAAGGGTAGCCTCGCTCGCCAAACGAAATCAACTACCACCTCAAAAAAAACCAACGCCTTTCTTCCGAGCCTCAAAAAAAAAAACCTCCGCCCCGCGCCGCGCCGAGATGGCCGCCCTCCGTCTCCCCACCCCGCCGGCGGCGAGGTGGGCCCCGCCGCCATCCTCCGCGCGGTGGCTCCATTCACCGCGCCGGGGCCCCCGCCGGCTTGCGGAGCGGCGGGCCAGGGGTGAGGGGCTGGAGGAGGTGGAGGCGCCGGTGAGGACGCTCCTGATGGACAACTACGACAGCTACACCTACAACATCTTCCAGGAGCTCTCCGTCGTCAACGGCGGTGAGCCACCCGTCCTCTCTCAAGGAACACAACTAAAGTTACCATCTTTGCGTTGATCTGGCTGTGCGAGATGGCTGTTCTTCCCTTTTCGGCTGTTCTATGGATTTAGCGATGAAAACGGAAACGGAATTCCCGATCGTTCCGGAGAAAAACGGAAATGGAAGCCTTTCTTTTCAACGAAAACAGAAAATGTCGGTACGGAAACGGGAATTTTTTTGTCGGAAACGAAAACAGAAGAGCCATTTCTGTCGGAATCGGAAATTCCGTCGAAAAGTTGACCCACTTAGCCCAAAATGGAGAATAGAGAATTTACATTTATTTTCGAATTAAAATAATTTCAGAAATACAAATGACTTTATAGAAAATATCAAATAGAGTTCAAAAATTCGAAAAAATCTCAAAAATACTTTGGAACATTTTGAACCTAGGAAAATTATTTATAGCATAATTTTGGCTTCATTTTTCATGATTAAATTAATTATATAAATCTAAAAATAGCAAAATGGTATTTATAAACTCCAAAAAATCCAGGATACATCTCAGAAAATCATAAATGAACATTGAACAATAATATGCAAATTTTAGGGCATTACATCTTTATAGTTGGAGGAGCAAGAGGATGTCGATGATAATGATATTATGGAGGAGGATATGATGGTCTGTTTTGGGGGACAAATAGCGAGCCTTCAACTAACAAATTTGAGAAAAAACTTTCTAGTGATACCGGTGAATATAATATTGTTCTTGTATCCGCCTTTGAGGTGGAATGAGTTACATTGTTTTTGCGGTCATGTATATTGTGATCATGTACTACGTTCTTGTGGAATTTTTCACTTTTGTTTCCGTATCCGCTCCGTTCCGTTCCGTACCCGTTTCCGTCACTATTCATTTTCGTATCTATTTCCGAGGTTTCCGATTTCGTTTCCGTTACCAGTAAAAAAATGTGGAAACGGAAACGGAACGACCATTACCGACCGTTTCCGTTTTGTTTTCACCCCTATATGGATTGGATCACATCTTTGCACTGATTGGTGAACATTTCAATGGCCATTTGCCAGTGCCGCCTGTGGTTGTTCGCAATGACGAGTGGACGTGGAG
This sequence comes from Otatea glauca, assembly GCA_036346275.1. Taxonomy (NCBI): domain Eukaryota; kingdom Viridiplantae; phylum Streptophyta; class Magnoliopsida; order Poales; family Poaceae; genus Otatea; species Otatea glauca. The sequence continues at coordinate 62,680,010 of CM070721.1, forward strand.
GGACGTGTACAACCGGGTGTACAAGGAGAGGGCATTCGACAACATCGTCATTTCGCCTGGCCCTGGATCTCCGGCCTGTCCCAGTGACATAGGTGAGCGCACGTCTACACTAATTCAGTTGAATCCTTTGAAGAAAGAAGGGCCAGTCTTCCCAAAAAAAATGAAAGAAAAGAAAAGAAAAGAAAGAAGGGTCTTTGTTCATTACTACTTATCTGGAGTATGTTGTTTTGCAGGTATATGTCTGCGGATACTTTGCGAGTGTGGAGATATACCCATCCTGGGTGTGTGCCTTGGCCACCAGGTGGTTTCCTTTTTAACGTTTCTGCTTGTGGACTTGTTTTTGGATCAGTCTTATGAAAAAGGAAAATTCATGGACCATATTTTGGTAACTTGGCCTGAAATGGCCCTCGTGTTTGACCATTGCAGGCCCTGGGATTTGTCCATGGTGCTACGATTGTCCACGCTCCTGAAGCTATACATGGGCGACTTAGGTAAGGCCTTGAACTCTATTACACTCTAATGTATACTTTCAGCTTTCTGTGCACATGTGGGAGTCTTTTTCTTTAGCAAGATCTGCTAACTTGTAGCTATTGTTAAAGTTAACACATGGCCTGACACTTGTCTTTGTTACATCAGTGAAATTGAGCATAATGGATGCTACCTCTTTGATCATATCCCATCAGGTATAAAGTCTGGATTCAAGGTTAGTGCACCATTCATATTACTGGTCCCATATCATTTGGGTTTCAGCCTACACTTTCTATATGCAATGCAAAGAACATTGCGCTTACTGGTGCTATTTTTCAGGTAGTGCGCTATCATTCACTTATAATACAATCAGACTCTCTATCCGATGATCTTATATCAATAGCATGGACTGCATCTCCAAAAATGCTGTCCTTCCTTGAAAGTGATCAGCCTGATATAACTAGTAGCACCTACTGGGCTTCATTGGATAACTTCCTTGGAACAGACCCTTCGGGGTGTAGTAGCAACAGTGGAAAAGTACCCAACATAAACAATGGTAGTGAGTCAGATGGATACAGGGTTGTCATGGGCCTCAGGCACTCTAGCAGGCCTCATTATGGAGTGCAGGTATCCTGGCTACTTCTGTGCAATGTTTTCTCTTAAATTTTATTACTGTTCTTATATGTGATTTCCTTATTCAGTTTCATCCAGAGAGTGTTGCTACACATTATGGAAGACAGATTTTTCGAAACTTTAAGAGGATAACAGCTGAATTTGGATTGCGGTCATCGTTGCTTCAGGAAAGAAAGGTTCACAGTATTGGTAAACTGGAAAAAATCTCAAGTACTATATATGACAGGTATTTCATGTATGTCTCCTTCATACTTCATTATAGTTGACTTTCTTATTGTTCTGCAGGTCAATTCTGCAGATAGACGCAATTCTGCCCCAAAGGAATTGTTACACACTGAAAGACTAGAACTTTGGCATTCTGTTGGGGCTTGCATGCTTGCAAAGAGCAGTGGGAGAAAATGTTTACGGTTGCGATGGAAGAAGATTGATAACTTCCTCAGCCGCACATGTGGCTCTGAAGACATTTTTTCAGTGCTTTTTGGTCATCAAAACGCTGAAGACACGTTTTGGCTGGATAGCTCATCAGTTGATCAGGTGCTGTACTGTTGTTTGATCATCCAGTAACATCTGATGTTAAGTGAAGCTTGATTGGAATACGATTTGATGCTATTAACAAATCATTGGATGTTCGTAGACATGTGGAATTTTACTTCATAAACAACAAAATAACCCTGATTCCATTTACTTTTTACTTCCTTCTAACCTGTTTGCTTCATTTTAGCATATGAAGTGAGCAGATTATAAATAAGACAGAAAAATCTGCGGATAATCTATTTGTCTTCATCTACATGAATTAAGTTGGAATCAGTGTCTAGTTGAGTGAGAAAATTGAAAATGTGTAAAAACTTATCTGGGATACAGCTTCCATTATCTTCCCTGATGTAGATGATGCATTCACTTTGATGAGTTAAATGACCCCTCTCTTCTTTGTTGTGAACTACTGTTGCTTGCAGAATAGGGCACGTTTTTCATTCATGGGTGGTAAGGGTGGGCCTCTATGGAAGCAAATGACATTTCACCTCTCCAATCAAAGGTAGGAAGGTACTTTCCCAAAACAAAAGAAAGATATTTTAGTGCATTTTTCAGGTGACATTAATCTTCATGCTATGCTGGATTTCTCAAATTCTCTTCCAGCGCCAATTGTGGAGGAACCATTATTATCCGAGATGCTCATGGATCTGTTGTCAAAAACTTTCTCAAAGATGGCTTCTTGGAATTCCTTAACCAGGTATAAATTGAAAAGGTAGTAAGATACATTTGATGAGCATGCTAAATATTGAACCTCACATTAAGTTTGTGTGATGGTATTGTTGCATTCTGCCACTATATCCAAGTTATGTAGTCAGAATTATTTTGCTCAAAATAAATAGGCATATATGTTTGTTGCAAAGTTAGCAGGAACCCAGCTGTTATGTTAAAAAGAAAGCGGGTATGCAATGTTTAGTATAAATCACTTACCGCTATATGGACATTCTAAGCCCAAACAGCGCAGAGGAATGAATTAAGCACATTATTAGGCTCCGTACACCTTGACCAGCAAATCGAGGTGTTTGATTGATTTTGGAGATGTCAAAACAAAATCTTTTGATCCTAGGCATCTCAGTATGTAGCGTTGTAGCTTACCGACTCAACTTTTGTATTATGCACATTACCTAATCAGCTAATCCTTGATTTTATCAGCAAAACGGGATCTAGCTTGTGTTTGTATGTTGTCCGAGAGTTTCAATTTCTAACTGTTTCACTTTGCAGGAGATTCAGTCCATTCAGCACAATGAAAAGGATTATGAAGGGCTACCATTTGACTTCAATGGTGGATTTGTTGGATATCTAGGGTATGTAGATTTGCTGTCATGACTTAAAACTTATTTCTATTATTTGAATTTTACACATGTAGTGCAGATTACATACTAGATATTGAATTGTTTGTCCTGCCCGTAGTTGAATTACTTTTCTGAGACAGCATGTTCATAGTTTCTTACTCCACAAACAATTTTTTCAATCTTGTATCCCTCATCCCATATTTGTCTTATATAAATTTGTTTTAGAGCTTTTGTACTTTAATCAACTACCTTAGTATACTTTATGTTTTTGAAATCCTCTTAGTTCCTTCTGAACCTCAATAGTTTTCCTCTGGTACCAGGTACGGTCTTAAAGTTGAATGTGATGCATCATCTAACAAGGCTAAATCAAGTACTCCTGATGCATGCTTCTTCTTTGCTGATAACCTTGTGGTGGTCGATCACAGCAATGGTGATGTATATATTCTATCATTACATGATGAATATTCTTCAACTAATGGAAATGGAATCTACATAAATTCAACACATACTACATGGTTAGTGGAGACTGAGAAGAGGCTTCTCAGGATGGTTTCTATGGCTCCAGGATCACTGATTAATGGGAGACCTTTTATTAGATCACCCAATGTGAATAAGCAAAGTTTTGTTGTAGAAAAATCGAAGGATCAATATATTAGAGATGTTCAGAGTTGCCTGGATTATATCAGAGACGGAGAAAGTTACGAGTTGTGCTTAACTACTCAGATGAGGAGAGGAATAGGCTATATAAATGACCTGCAACTCTACCTTAACTTGAGAAAACAAAATCCAGCCCCTTATGCAGCCTGGCTTAACTTCTCCTCAGAGAACCTGAGTATATGTTGCTCTTCTCCTGAAAGGTTTCTGCGACTAGATCGAAACACAATTCTAGAGGCAAAACCAATCAAAGGTACTATAGCACGTGGCAGAACACCAGAGGAAGATGAATGTCTTCGTTTGCAGTTGAAATACAGGCAAGTGTATGCTTTTTTTTCATTGTTCAGACATCTTGTTTGTAGTATCTTTATGGAAATGTTGAACTTGGGAAATGTTATTTTTTTTCTACTGATTTATCTTTGCATGCTATTTGTAAGCATTACAGTGAGTTTTTTAATTAAGTTTCTTCACTATTGCTCTTTTCAATTAAGTTGCTTTGTGAATGATTGGACCTTTTGAGTGCTAAGGAAGCAAGTAACTTGTATGGCTTTCCATATTAAGTTTGTTTCAGTAGTCCTGCAGAGAAACAACGCCTGTTGAAAGTATTCAGATCTTAACACTATCATAGTTTTATCATCAAAATTATTGTATAATATCGTAACCATTTTTTTGTTGCTGTAATTATCACAAGATCATCATAGTTCTCTCTCTATTCCCTTGTATACTTGGAGGCTTCTCTTTGTCTTAACTAGGTGAATGCCCTGCTTGTCGATGTGTTCCATTCATCTGTATCTTTCTTGGCTGTTCAGTGTCACAGTTATCTAGATTTGCTAACTGTTATTTCTGCAAATTTATAGATTTGGTTGTCACAGTCCTCATAATGCTGATACTTTTTTCTTTTTGCATGTGTTCAACAGTGAAAAGGATCAGGCTGAGAACTTGATGATTGTTGACCTCTTAAGAAATGATCTTGGTAAGGTTTGTGAACCTGGGAGCGTGCGTGTTCCTCGTCTCATGGATGTCGAATCGTATAAAACTGTTCACACCATGGTGAGTACTATTCAGGGAACAAAGAAGAAAAATCTAAGCCCTGTTGATTGTGTGAAAGCTGCCTTTCCAGGAGGTTCAATGACTGGTGCCCCTAAAGTTAGATCAATGGAGATTCTTGATTCACTTGAAAATAGTCCAAGAGGTGTCTACTCAGGATCGATTGGATTCTTTTCGTATAACCACACATTTGATTTGAATATTGTGATCAGAACAGTTGTGCTGCACGATGGAGAAGCTTCGGTAGGCGCAGGCGGGGCAATCATAGCATTGTCAGATCCAGAAGCAGAGTACAGTGAAATGATGCTTAAAGCAAAAGCACCAACAAAAGTGGTTGAAGACTGCAGTCAAACAATGTACAATCCATATCGATCGGATTCAATGCAGTCAACCATCAGTTAGAACAGGGGGCGACACAACCCCTGATTCTTACTGAAGCATCACCACTATTACAAGGTTCAGCATACAGCGACCATATGTTCAATTTGACAAATTTTATCTCTGTTGTTGATGCGCATGTTAATGGCCTTTGATACAAGAAGGCCAGGAGCCTGCCTACCAATAATTTTACAGAAGCGTGAAAAGGACCATACCTTTCCTGAAAGGAAAGGAAAGTGCCTGTGTCAAGGTAATGGAAGAGCATGTTGGAGTCAGACTCACGGTGGCATATACAGTAGTGTTAACTAGAATTACAAAAAAATCATTCATATCAGCTCAACTGATTACAGTCGACATAATTTTTTTTCCTGAGAAATCAACAATGCACACGATTTATTTAATGATTGATTTTCCTGTTTGGGTAGTTCATTGTGCGATAAATCGAGAAAAGAACCGATGGATGCATCTATTCACATTGTATGGCAGAATGGAAGAAACACGTGACACGGTTTGGTTGTACTAATTGCCATTCGTGGGGATTCATGAACATATATATACCTGTTATTCTCGATTGATGAAATTAGACACCTGCCATTTCTGAATCGAGTATCATGTATTGCTGATTCTTAAAAACACACGCGCAAACAGAGAGAGAGAGAGAGAGAGTACTGTATTATCTCTCAAATCTCATGCTAGTATTGAATATTCTGGTTGGTGATTGGCCTATATGTGTTTTGGTTTCTTGTGAAGGAAAGCTGTTTCTTGCCTTGATAACAAGAAGGTCGTTGCCAAAGGCAGAACTCGGTTGGATGAAACGGAAGTGGGCCAGCAACCAGATAGACAACTGGAGGAGACGTCCAGAAAAGGACCCAAAAAAAATGCAGCTTTCGACTGCATCCCAACTCCAATGGCCGGCCGGCCTTCTTATATCATTTGATTTGGTAAAAGCTTGCGTTGCATGGAATCATGGATGCAACAGCTGTGCACGTCGCGTTGTTGTTTAGCATCGACGCCTCTGTGAAGTTTGAGAATTTGTTTACCATTCCGATCAGGAGCCAGGAACTCAGGATGCCTGTCTTTCTACACGGCGGAGAATAACGGAACGGCGAGGGGTCTGGTGTAATTTTTAGAAAAAGACAAGAAATATTTATAAAGTATTTAGATAATAAAGTTTTCTCTCAGACAAGTTTCAAGTACAGGGATTCTCACTTTTGGTCCGGATTAATGAACATCCAGAACTTTTTTTTTCCAATTTTGCAAGAAAAATGTTAGGAATGGGGAGAGAACAAGGTTCAGAGAGGATAAATGGTTTTGTGATGAGTTATTGGCACAAAAATACCCTAGGTTGTATAATATTATGTTTAGCCGATATATTACTGTGGCTGATGTCTACAATCATGGGTGGGGTAGAATTAGGTTTAGGAGAACACTTTGGGTGAAACCAAAATAATGTGGAAACAATTATTGAAAGAATGTGAAAGTTTTAAATTAAAGGATGAGGAAGATAATGTTACTTGGATGTTAACTTCCAATGGTCAATTCACAGTGAAATCTTTTTACTTGGCTATGATGATGTGGGGAGTGGATTTTCCCCACAAATATCTATGGAACACAAAGATTCCTGTGAAAATAAAGGTTTTTATCTGGTTGTTGATGAAAAAGAGCATTTTGATCAAAGATAATTTGAAGAAAAAAAGATGGAATGGGTCTTTTAGTTGTCAATTTTGTGGTACGGATGAGATTATAAACCATTTGTTTCTAGTATACCCAGTGGCTAGGTTCTTTTGGAACGTGGTGAGATGTGTTTTCGGATTCACCAATATTCCTAGTGACATGGATTATTTTTTCGGTGTGTGGATGAAATCCTTCCATTGTAAACTTAAGAAGTTGATCACGGTTGGTGTGGCAGCTGTCTTTTGGGTGATTTGAAAAAATTGTAATGAAGCCTGCTTCAAAAACAAATTGCCTTCTGATCCCACTATTTTCATTTATTTCATTGGTCATTGGTTGTGCTCCTAGGTACAGTTACAGACAAAGGAGGCAAATCGAGAGGCGGTCAAGCAGGGAGCAAGGGTGATGGAGCTAGTGGGATTAGAGATTTTTCAAGCTAAGAAGGGTTGGAGGCCTGGAGTTAGAAGGCTTGAAATGGGTTGACAGTTGCTGCTCTGACCTGGCTTCACCGGAAGCCGAAGTCTCAACGTCTTCAATGCTAAACCTCTAGCTTGGAAAACCGACCTAATAAAAATCCTTTTAAAGTTGGTTGCTGGTTCTACTTCAATGTTTTGCTATTATAATCACATGGATCCTGGACAAGTTTGGGGGAGTTCTTAGTAGAGCAAGTTTTCTTGCTTTTTAAGCTGGCTTTTGGATGCTGGTAGATGGCTTAGTTTACTTGCTCTGGCTAATATTTCTGTTATGTGTGCTTACAGCAGTCAGTTACTTTATTTTCTTTCTCCTGGATGTAGGTTTGATTTGAACTGCATCTTTTAATCGGATATCTGTAAGCTTCAAACTTTGTAATGTGGTTTCTAGTAATAGAAATCGGGTGTAAACCCTTAAAAAAATCCTGATCAGGAGCTAGGAACTCAGGATCGTCTGTCTTTCTACATGGTGAAGAATAACAAAACAGTGAGGGGGTTTGGTGTAATTTTTGGAAAAAGAAGAGAAATATTTATAAGAAGCCAAAATTTAAAGAGGGAATTGATCATATGCCCCATCTTTTGTTGTCACTTGACACTATGGGAACCCATCTTTTGTTGTCACTTACACTATGGGACTAAGTTCCCAGTGAGCGATTATCTGTCCTATTTTTGTCAAGGTCCTTATCATTTGCCTGTTAGGATAATTTTAGAGCTCTTTTACGATACACTAGAATGAATATGGGACGTTCATTTGTTTAGATCCAAAGGTTAAAATTGATCTTGATCTGATTATACTACCATGTGTAGTATGTGTAGTAGAATCCTACAGAGGGGTAGAAAAGTAAAAAAGTTCCGAGCCAGCAGCCAACTGCCAACCCACTATCTTGTATAGGGATAGTTTTCATGCCATATGAAGGATGAAGACGTCTCCAAATTGATTATGGAACGCATTGCATTAATGTGACTCAAACGTGGATAGTATGGCATGAAATTGAGTTAGCCGAGTTAGTCTGATGCATCGTTGCTGTCCGAAAGGTTGCAACGGCGCCCCCTGTGAGGCTTCCTCTGCATGGATGCGGCCGAAGTAGGGGACGTGGAGCGGCGCCACCTGATGCTTCATCGCCGCATGAATTAGGGGCTGCGACCAGGTCCAAATGAACCGAGACCGGCGGCGGTGTCCGGATACACTCAGCCACCACCAATTCGGCCCGCCGTGCTCAAATTGCAGATGGCGTCGTCGAAAGGAACCGGGACAGCCGGCGGCATCGATAGGAACGTCGAAGAGGATAACATGCGACCGAGTGCGAGGCACCGCAAATGCACGAATTCAAACGGCCAGGCACAAAATGCGGTGGCACACTATTTATGGGCGTTGGGGGGCAAAACCCTAAACCAATGACATACGTTAGAAACAAGAAGAGGATAAACCAAATGACACATGATATGAACGGGAAGAGGATGACTTGCAACGTGAAAAGACATTTATACCCTGGAAAATCTTTATATTTTTATCGGCAAAAGTCCATAATACCCCCGACAAATCAACGGCCGGATCTAATTTCTACTACCGACATATACTACCGTGATAATGCATAGTAAAAATTCTCTAATTTTACTCCTCTCTTATTTCCCTCATTCTTTGTCTTCTTTCTTAATTCTTCTCTTCTTAACTGCTGCCATGGCCAGCCGGGCTAGCTCACGGTTGTCTTTCTCCATTGGCTACTAGGAACTCTTGTGACAAGACCGCTGGATCCAGCTCAGGGGAGACAGATTAGGGTCGGGGCCATCGGATTTGAGCTTGGGGTAGGCTGATCCGGCTCGATGGCGTCAAGAGGGCCTGGATTCCGCATCGGTGTAGGGCGGGGATCGTTGCAAACAAACCGGCATGTCTTTAGAATCCATTGCTTTTCTAGCCTCTGTCGCTTGTTTTTTTGCAAATCTAGCACTCCCACGTGTGAATTTGCAAATTTGGCCCCCTTCTCCACAGCGGAAGGCGTGACAGGCGACACGTGTCCCATGCCGTGCCCAAGGAGCGTGGGAGAAGGCTGCCCCCGTGGTAGTGTGCGGAAGCGCGCGGGCTAGCGTGGCAGATAGTGCGGCAGCTCGGCGGGCGAGCGCGACCACGTCCGGGCGGCAGGAGCTTGCTACCTCGCCTGGAAGCGCGGAAGCGGCCTTGCCACTGTGAACTGCGATGCTTCCATGGTCGGCTGAGCTCTGCGACTTCTGTGATCCCTGGGCGTGGTAAGGGGCTAGATTTGCAAATTCGCATGAAAGAACTAAACTTTTTTTTTAAAAAAAAAAGAGGTGCTGGAGGGCAGAGAAGCAATGGATCCCATGTCTTTACACCATCCGGCAGCTCAGCTTCATGCTTGCAGCGGCGCGGCCCGCTGGCTGGCGATGGCGTGGGTTCTCACAACCGTGGTGTGGCTTGGGGGAGAAGGTGAGTGGGGAGAGGAGAGAGAAACACTCGACGGCTGCCGGTGTCTCGCTGATCAGATTCGAGAGAGAGAGGGGATTCATAGGTGAGGTCGCCGGCCACAGGGAGTTCATCGGGTCGACCATGGACCAAAGAAGGAAGAAAAAGGTGGGAAAAAAGGTAGAAGATAGGGGTAAAATGAGAGGTGCTTCCATACTTTTTTTTTTGACAATTGCACAAATATTAAAGTATGAATAAAGGATAGATGGTAATTACTTACCCCTTCGTTTGCTTTAAGATTTGTGCAACTTGTATTAGGAGGGAAAGCATTAAAGCACTGCTCGGGTAAAATTGGCATTTATTCGCCAAAGAGCAAATGACGAAGAGACTTGGTAAAGATAGGATAGATAAGAGCAGTGCTTCAATGCTTTCCCTCCTAATACAAGTTGTACAAATCTTAAAGCAAGCGAAGAGATAAGTAATTACTATCTACCATTCATTCATACTTTAATATTCACACAACTATAAAAAAGAAAAGTACAAAAGCACCTCTCGACAAATAATCAATTATCAAGAACTTAGTCCTACATTGTCATGTGGTAATAAAAGATGGGGCAGACTATCAGTTCCCTCGATCTCATTTTAAAATCTGGTCACTCGCGAGTCACGACTCACGACGTCTAGGCGCGCGCGCGGGAACCAACACCGGAGGATCGATCGGAGCGAGCCGGCCGGCCGGCGATACTGTCCTCCTCCTCTGCCGGCGCCGGCGCCGGCGCCTTGTTGTCGGAAGAAAGTGCACCATGGGCACGACGTCGATGCAGAAGAGCTGGCGCAAGGCGTGCGGCGCCATTAAGGACTCCACCACCGTCGGCCTCGCCAAGGTCAACAGCCGCGACTTCAAGGTCCGATCCGATCCGATCCCAATTTCCTTCTTCTCTTCCGCTTCGCGTACGCCGCGTGCATTGTTCTGATGCGTGTATCCATGGGTGGCGATTCACGCAGGATTTTGACGTGGCGGTGGTGAAGGCCACCAACCACGTCGAGCGCCCGCCCAAGGAGCGCCACCTCGCCAGTGAGATCAATTGTTCTCTCTTCCTCCGCACAGAGAATACAAATTTTTCCTTGCTTTTACTTTGGTCAATAAATCACTCCTGACCATCGTTCTTGTTCTGATCAATCGCTTGCCTGCTTCGCCACTGCTCTGAATCTCTCGCGGTGTCGTCGCAGGGATCATCGCCGCCCGGCCACTCGCCGACGTCTCCTACTGCGTCCACGCGCTCGCCAGGCGCCTCTCCAAGACGCACAACTGGGTGGTACGCACGAGCAAACACGCCACTACGGCACGCCATTGCATCGCAGTATTCCTCAGCATTGTTGGCGTTGCATGATCTGGGAGGCATGTATCTGCTTCCATTTTTGGGCGCGCAGGTTGCTCTCAAGACGCTGGTAGTGATTCACAGGGCGCTGCGGGAAGGCGACCCGGCGTTCAGAGAGGAGCTGCTCAGCTACAGGCGCAAGGGCCACGCTCTGCAGATGTCCAACTTCAAGGACGACTCCAGCACGCTAGGTGTCAGCTCTCTCTGATCACCGCAATATAATAATCTGCATGCCTGCTGAACCGAATGAAACGATTGCTTGCTGTTTGTTTCGTCTCCTCCAGCTTGGGACTGCTCTGCGTGGGTGCGCACGTACGCGCTGTTCCTCGAGGAGCGGCTCGAGTGCTTCAGAGTTCTGAGATATGACATCGAGGCAGAGCGCCTCAGACCTGCAGAGGGAACACCGAAGGTTTGTGTTTGTCTCAATTGCAGTGTTTCAGGGATGCTGTGCGGGGTGATCCTAAAATGCTTATCGTTGATTGTTCCCTTTGTGATGTGTACTTAACTTTTCAGGGGCAAAATAGAACTAGGAGCTTAGGCAAGGATGATCTCTTAGAGCAGCTGCCTGCATTGCAGCAGCTGCTCTTCCGGCTTGTCGGCTGTCAGGTACTAGCAGTAGTAGTACACACAACTTCCTCCTATATCAGGTATCTAGTGCTTGTTCTAAGTTACATTCGATTCATTTTTTTTTACCAATGCTGTAATGGTGCTTGCAGCCTGAAGGAGCAGCTTTTGGAAGCTACCTTATACAATATGCCTTAGCTCTGGTATGTGTTATCAAATTCTAAACTTCTGATAGCATTGCTTAGAATCATTCATCTAATTGTTCTTGCTGAGGAAAGACGATGAAATCGTATTGCTCAGGTGTTGAAGGAAAGCTTCAAGATTTATTGTGCAGTCAATGATGGGATCATCAACATTGTGGATGTGGTACTTTTTAAGATCTTCAGTTTTCTCTTAGATTATAAATAGATCGAGTGCCGACTTTGGTTCTGATCAAATAAAGTTTCTGATTTAATGCAGTTCTTTGACATGACAAAACTTGATGCCATAAAAGCACTGGACATCTACAGAAGAATGGGAAATCTGGTACGTATACTTGTAGCGTGATCGACTTCGTTTATTTCGTGGAACTGCATAAATGTTGCATTTGTCCCGTGGAATTGTTCATGTAAAGCTAATGATCTTTAGATTACCAGGCAAAAAGCCTATCTGAATTCTACGAGCTCTGCAGAGGTTTGGAACTCGCCAGGAACTTCCAGTTTCCAGTTCTAAGAGAGGCAATAACCTTAGCCTTCCATTGGTTTCTCTCCAGTCTTTTCACTACATAAAGTTCTGATGCCAAATGGATATTTTCTGTATTTTCCTCAGCCGCCGTCATCATTTCTTGAAACAATGGAGGAGTACATCAGAGAAGCCCCTAGAACTGCTCCTGTGGCACATAAGACCATAGTGAGTCACTAAGCTAATATATAAGGATATATAAACTTCATCAAATCTTCTAATCAATATAATTCTCTGAGTTAAGAAGTGCTTATGTAATGTAGTTGCATGTGCCTTTACTTTTTTCTATGATTCACATGCATACTAAAAATTTCAGATATATTTTCTCTAGAACAAATCTACTTGGTTGGTGAATGCATTCCTGTATGGAATGTAGAACAAATGTTCAATGGCTTGATACAACTTGACAGGAATATCGGCAGCTGGATTTCATTGCTAACCGGGAAGAACAATCTCCTCAACAACTGCCCGTGGTGTCCCAAGAACCTACTGTGGAGGAAGTGCTGCCTGAGCCTGCAGAAGAAGTCCATCCTGCAGCTGAGGTTGATGTTGAACCTGAACCTGAACCTACCACCACAGACGATTTACTGGTGAGCCCTGTCAGTGTATGCATGTCTTGATGCTTAGCTATTTCCTTCAATAAATGATAACAATGTTGCCCAATCTGCTGTTGTCATTGCAGGGTTTACATGAAGTAAGCCCTGCTGCTGCTGAGCTTGAAGAGAGCAATGCACTGGCTCTGGCCATTGTACCACCAGGTAAAGAGTCTCTCATGCAGCTGCCTCTTACAATTTTCAGTTCCTGCTTGCTGTCTCATTAATTCTTTTTTTTTTGAGACCTCTGTCTCATGGATTCAGCAACCACTAACACCGCTCCCAAATTTGTGCAAAATCATATCCGTCTCCATTACTCAGGTGGCAGTAGCAACAAATCAGCTGGTGCAGGCGGCAGCTTCGGTGACATAACTGGATCGTCAGGTTGGGAGCTAGCGTTGGTCACAGCACAGACCAACAGCAGCAGCAACCAACTGACAGAAAGCAAACTGGTAAAGAACTCCATTCTTGAAGTATAGAGTGACTCCATTCTTTTGTTCTCATTTGCATCCCATTAATGGTTCTTGTAGGCTGGGGGCTTTGACAGCCTGCTGCTTGATAGCCTATACGAGGATGCAGCGAGGAGGCAACAAGCAACCACAGATGGGTATGGAAATGAGCAGGACACTCACCAGATCGATCCCAGGGATCCATTCGCCATGTCGACAAGTGTCAAGCCGCCGACCAATGTGCAGATGTCAGTGATGGCACGGCAGCAGCAGCAGCAGCAGCAAATGATGTTAGGGACGCAACAGCCGTTTCAGCCTCAGTATGCTGCTGCTTCTCAGGCTATTCCTTTCGGTGATCCGTACTCTGCGTTATCCCAAGGTGCACCTCTCCATGGAAGCAGCAGCTTGATCTGATGATCTGATCTGAATCTCTGATAAAACTAGCATATATAGCTCTGATGTGAGAATCTGACAGTTGCAATTGATTCAGTTGTTTTGCTCATTGTCTTCATGTTTCAGCTGTGCACTGACTAAGTGATTTCTTTATAGCATGCATGCCTTTACGGACCCTATGTTGTGTTGTATTTTTCTTTCCCGGTGACTGAGAGTGAGAAAAACAGAAATTCAATTGGGGATTGCTCAGGATATGTATGTTGACTATATGAGTGACTTGTAAAATAAATGACACGTCTAGTTGATAGTTAGCATTGTACTTTGGGTATTGCATCATGGTGACTGGAGAAACAGTCTCATCTAGTACAATATTTCAGCTAGATACAGGCAGTGTAGCCACTGATCAAGTCCTAACAATCATGGACATAAAACGACAATCAGACAACTGAATAATGGAAGATGAAAGCACAGGGATGTATATGCACGTGGCACGGAACTCGGTCGTTTTCGTTCTGGTTAGTGAGTCAAAAACACGACGTTTTTGGCTACGCTATGCAGCTATTAACATAAGCTGAAAACAAGTCGAGCTCCAGGAGCCTGCCTTCCTAGGCTTGAGCTCAGAACAAAACCAAGCTGAGCCTAAGTTGAAGTCTAATCTTAGACCTAGCTCAAGCTTAGCTCTGACCAAAGCTCAAGTTGATTCGAGTTTAGCTCGAGTAAGCTTTCTAAGAAATAATATACATCTTTTCAGATGTAGCTTTCGTAGAGCTTGAGTAGACTTGAGGAGTGGTGAATCCAGGATGAAAATTGAGAGGGCTTCTATGTCAAAGTTCTAACGCAAGACAAGCATACTAATGATGCATCTACCGATCTATTGCCAACTAAATTCCAAATTCATACAAAAAGAGAAAGGAAACAAAGTGAATAATCAAAATATGACAAGTGTGGTACATTGCTAATGGATAGAATGATGTAAATATTAAAATATGTGAGGAGTTAGGACGGATCATCAACCATTCGACCTATAGACAAAAATATAAAACTAAGTGATGCAATTTCAATTTGTGAATACTTATAAAAATATAAATTAAAATAAAACTTACGAAGGCACTAGTACTGAGTACGACACAATTTCACTCTACAATTTTTCATCAGTTATCAGAAGGCATTGCATTGGGACTTGGGGCAATTTTTTTATACCAAGCGATCAGTGGCGACCGGCGAATCTCTGGCTCTAGCGTCCGCGTCCTGACGATCAATCCGAGGCTAAGAGTCTCCTCGGTCGCTCCTGTTGAAAAACTAGGTATTATTTGTGTTTTAGATTTGAAAAATAAGCTAATTCCCAAAATGATTAGATACAACAGGCAAGATAGAAGACATCACATATTTCTGTAAAGAGATCGATCCACAGAGAAAAAATTAGGAGAATTCTTACGATGGGCTTGATGACGAAAAGGAAGCGTAGCAAATGGCGACCGGCCGTAGAGGAAGTAGTCGACGTCGTGGATCGCAGGATGAAGAGCTCGAGCGGTCGCGCAGTTGCGCTGCCCAGAAACCTTATTGCCGCCCCGTGCGGTGTTCTCTCGTCGACAACGGTTCGAGATCCCGCTCTCCTTGCCTCGCGGTGCACGCCGAGAGGAAGGTCGGTGAAGAACGAGCACAAAGACGAAAACACAACACAGATCACCGTGGATGAACACGAGTATCAGAGTCCAAAAATCAAAAGGCTTCCATTTGTCCGACGTCTCTGCATTTTATAGCCTCGCACGAAGAACGGTCACCATTAAATGCTAGTAATCGCAGGTCATTCAAATGACGCTTTATTAGAAATCGACGCCATTATCATGGCTGTTTCAATTCTCAGTAAATGACCCCATTAATTCACTAATAACAGAGAGAAACCGAAAATTAAAAAGGGTTTAAACGTACCAGGAATTTAATCCATGGCACGGCGACGTCGCAAGTCACAAGTCACGCGGGAAAAACACGCGGAAATACGCGGTAATTCACGAAATACGCGCGCGCGCGTGCGTGTGACTTTAGTCAGCTCCTCACCCTCCATATGCCTCATTACAAGATATGGTGGGAGCTCTCCCTTTTAAATTAGTATTCTCCCATCTCAACTAGCAATATGGTACTATTATTTGTAGCTTTGGCATTAGAGATAAATGGGCCACTTGGGCCTCATTTCTAACAGCTCCTCCTTACCGATCACCTCAATTCCTCTCTGGCGATGCGTGTTTGGCCGCCGGCTGGACGGCGCTCCGAGCGGCCGATTCCTCTCCTCTGGCGATGCGCGTTTCGCCTGGCTCTCCTCTAGCGATGCGTGTTCCGCCCGACGCTCCGAGCGGCCGATAACTCTTCTCGGGCCTCTGCGCCTCTCACACTACCGCCTTCACCTCGCGCGCTTCGCCAGCCCGGCGCTGTCGGTGCCAGATCGTGGCTAGTTCTCGCGAATCGGCCACCCGCCGCGTGGTCACACCTGCCCCAGCCGCTCGTGCATCTGCCGCCCACGATCACCCATGCGTCGGTCTGCCGCCTATGAGATGATATTGTTTGTCTCTCCGACTTCTGGTGTTGCGCTACAGTAAAGGAGTCTGAGTACTGTACCAAGTGAAAGCTCGTAAGAGTAAGGGAGCTCATGACTAATTTTGATGGCCCACTTGCCTAGCAGTATTGTTTTTTCTTACATCTTACTCTCAGTTCCTAAGCCTGTAGATTTGCAGCCATAACGCTATATCTTTGCTTCTTTCTGGCATTGGGATACTAGGAAAGGGGGGTTTGGCCGGCCGGAGGTGGGGCTGGCGCCCCAACCAGCCCCAACCTTAGATACGCCCCTGGACTTGAGGATAGGGGACTTTGTGCCTTAGGATTAATAAAAATTTGATAGAAGAAACAGGCAAGAGGCTTAATGTGCCGGTAAAAAGGGGCAAACGAATTCAATTAGGCATCTACTCGAGCCATACCGAGCTTGAGCTCGCAAGCTTTCGCTTAGGCTAGAGGGCTATGCTTCAGCTTTGAGCCAAACCGGCTGCGAGTCCGAAGCCCCCCAAAGAGGGTGCGCAACTAAGCGGCTTAACAGCCAAGCGGGGGCAAAAGCCGAGGGAAAGCCACAACCGGCCAAGACGAGATTTCGCGCAGTTTTCCTTCGCCCCAACCGTTCCTTCTTGCTCGCCTCGCATCGCTCCACCCCGACTGAGCTCTCCTTCGGGCCAACCGAGCTCTGCCCCCGACCGAGCTCAGCCCAGACCAAATACCTCCGTCCTCGTCGTCGCCTCGCCCCGACTAAGTGGCCTCCACCCAACTGTTCACCGCACCGTCCGGGAGGGGATTTGGGGATTTTAAGAGGGTTGAAGAGGACTTCAAGAGTTTACCAAACAGTATCTCAAAAAATAACAACAACTTTTCAGCTCAGCAAGTCAAAAGTAGCTTTTCAGCCCAACCACAGCCCCCCAAACAGGCCCTAAGTCACAGCAAAAACACCCCCCAAAGTTGCATCCACTGAATAGGAGCTTTTCAGTTATGGTTTCGCTCGACCGCCTTCCACCTCGCTCGCTCCGCCTCCCCGCTCACTCTGCATTCCTCCTCGCCCCGCCGTCTCCCCGCCAGGTCACCTCTCTGACTCCCTTCCCCGCCAAAAACTACAGCAACAGCCAATTTACTAAACGGCATAACAAAAAAACCACAGCCACCAACTATAGCCCAACAAGCTAAAAGTAGCTTTTCAGCCTAGCTACAGCCCCCCTCCCAAACAGGCCCTAGAGCTCAACAATCTCAAGCAGCTCAGGCAGCTTGAGTTTTTTTTGGGAATAACTAGCAATCAGACATCCGATCATTGTTCATTTCTCGAACGCGTCGGTGCAATATTTTTTTTCAACGTCTGTAACACTTTTTTCACGCGAACATTTCTACTGCTATCGACGGAAAATGTTGTACGCGTAGGAAGAAAATATTGCAAGATTGAGAAAAAAATGTTGCAAACGTCCGAAAAAACCGGACATCCTAACACAAGTCATTCCGTTTTTTTACACCCCTAATTACACACCCACTGTTTCTGCTTAGTTCTGACAAAGTTGGTTCGCCTGTTACATCCGACCCCATCACAACCTGAACTCTTTTACAACTCAGCCAGAGTATCGAAATATGCAGCCTCTCCACCGTGCTCATTGTCCCTCGCTTGTGTGACAATTAGATATTGATCCAAGCCTTTTCATGACAACTCCACAGACCCTTCCTGGCTTGCGCCCGGCCACATTGATCCCTCAATCTTCATTACACTCCGGATTCTTCTTCAGGATCACAAAACCCTCAAGAACTGGTGTCAGTGGAAGATATCTGCAGATAAGAAAGCAATAAGATCGAGCCACATGCAATTTACAAAGTAGAAAATCATTTTCCAACTATTTTATATACTTTTCAGTTGCTAGCTCAGCTCGCTCCCCTGCAGCGAGTAATACAGGCGTGGAATGTGTCTGGAATCCAGTGATCGTCTTGGGTCTTCCCGCCTGACCAACAACGTCAACTGCTTGGCCAACACGAACAGGAACGGAGAGGGGCTTGAGATTCTCATCCACAGTCAATAGCATCCTAGGCTGTTTCCAGCAGAGAAAAACGATTGAGGATCAATGCAATTATTGTTTAGCTCTACCAATGAGATCTTTGTACGAGAAATATATACCTGCATAGCTAGGACAAGGATGTAGAGCATGTAGTGATACTTTCCGAGAATGATGGATTTCATATCAAGACAGGCATGCAGAACAGTCACAAGACCAGCAAGTGCCATGCTGAAGAGTGAAAAACAACGGGAGTTTTTTAAAATGTGGTTCCAATAATATCGAATGAGAATCCACACCTTACGTGATAAATTACTCACGGGGATAGCAGGAACCGGTCGGAGTGGTATGGAGAAAGTGTCAACAAGCCCTTCCCAAGGTGAACAAGACCTTGAGCAATCCTCACCTGAAGTCAAATGAAATGAACTGATATGAAACTTAAGCGCAACCACAGGAGACCTTCGTAACTGTCAAAACAAGGATACAAAATGTTTATTTTAGATTTGCACTTACACAAAACAAATGCCCGGCTTCTTTGTAATAATAACTTGAGAGGTTCCGAAGCATCTCAGCTATACGGGCATTGTTTGTACCAGCACCTATCAAGCCTAGTGAGATGATTGCAGCCTGCATGTACCAGTTTGATCAAATATATAATCTAAGCTCAGAGATCAATATGCTCGATTCTGATGGTGAAGTTACCATTGACACTTCAGCATCCACATCATGGCTCAGTCTGCTCAGTGTATCCATAACATTTACCTAAATGACAACAGAGGGTACGAAAGTAGACATCAGAAAACTAAAGTGAATAATTTTGCCACGGATGCAATATAGTTGCTTTAACTATAGAAGACTTGCTGGCAATCAGTGAGCTAGAATCAAATAAGAAATAAGCATTACAATACTTGTCTCCAAGAACAAAGTAACGCTGTTTCAAAAAAAAAAAGAACAAAGTAACACCAAATAATTTCTAACAAAGCATGTTGTTCAAGAGTATTATATCGAAATAGATGATGTAACAGAGTGAAAACCATCATGACATGTTATTGCCTAGTTCTTTCGCAACAATCAATCAATATAGTGCAAGTATGTTTGCATATTGTGTGCAACACTGCAAAGATGCCAAATGCTCCATCTGATGATCCATCAGTCAACCCAAGAAATGGTTTCATTTAATTTGATGGTGCATTTCGAAGTACCTAAATACAGCTTAGATTTAATTTATACCCATTGTGTCAAGAAATTCGTGACATATGTGTTAAAACCCGTGTAAACATACCTTTGGATTGGATATGCAAAGTATGCCAAGAGCAAGAGGAACCGCCCTTCTAATATTCTGCTCACCGTACTGTAAAAGGTGCTCAAGGGAGCGTACAGCCATTTCAGCTCCTAATTCTTCAGCCATGGCAATTAGAGCAATTCCAAGGACTGCTGGCCCTTGGTGGGTTTCACCTTTCTCAAGATGCTGCGAGCAAATACCGAGGAGTTTCTGAACCTGAAAATCAAATGGGAAGGCTCGTCAAAATCAACTATGCACTGAAAAAATCTGTATCCCTACAACCTTTTCCACAATTTATAAATCTTTCAAAGGCAAGTTACCTTAAGCACATTCCCTGTCCCAGCATATGCCAGTGACATAAGAGTCACATCACAATATTTCTTTATCTCTTCATCAAATGTTTTAGAAACCTCTGTAGTAGCCTCCACACTCTCCTGAAATAATAGTACCCGGTAATAATGAGTACACAAAAAAGGCATAGAATGTTTTCTCTAGAAAAGTTCACATGTAATGCCAAACAATCAACAATAATTAACCCAGTAAAGACAGCAATGATTAAAAAAAACAGAAACCTAAACCACACTGTTAAGATCAACAAATAGAATAGACAAAGCGCATGTGCACACACATACAGGAAAAAGTATTTAACATGTAAATAACTTAAACATACAGGAAAAAGGTATTTAACATCTAAATAACTAAATCAAATCAGCAGATAGTCAAACTTATTGAAGGCAAAACAGTGGAGAGAAACCCGCAAGACCTTGGGTATGAGATGTAATCATAAAAGGATGTAATAGTATAAGGGCAGAGAAACTAGAGTAGATATGTTCTATATTCACTCTGTACTCCTCAACAACAAAAGTACAAATGTAGGAGCTGGGAATCTCACTAAGGGGACAATCAAAATTACCTGTTTTCCAAGATATAGAAGGCCAAGGGCAACAGGAAACAGGTGTATAATGGGCTCTGCAAGCTCTGCCACACTACAATCCCTCACGACAAATATGATTGACTCTGCAATCTCTTCATTGCAGGAACCAACAAACACCAATCCCAAGGACATGGCAGAGAAAACTAAGACCTCCAAAGGTGCTTGGGAGTCGCTCAGTATAGTTGAGAGATGCACTCTAAGCTGAAATTTCAGAAATTATGTTAATACAATGTAACAGCAGATTTCTGGTAACTAATGGGGGCATGTACTGAATTGACCTCGTCTTTCTGGGAGCCAGCATAAGCAATACCAAGACCCAAGATTGCCCCAATTCGTATAATTGACTCATCCCTGCTGATATACTCAGAAATAAGAGCAAGTACCTGGAAAATATATCAGGTTATTATAACAGAGAACTTACATAACTACAAGTGCGAGAGGATGGAAAGTAGGGGTAGGGTGGCACATACAGGATCACAATCATTCTTCACACCACAAGAGACAATTCCAATACCTAACAAAGCCCCAGCAACAACATGAGTATCATTGCTGTGCAGGTACTTGTCAAGTTGGGCAAGTCCTGAATCAGAATCCCACAGAAGAATCATTCCCTGAAAATGGTGATTTTGTTAGTACTTGATCACCTAATAATCCAAAAGCCGTGTTTCTAGAAATAAACCAAACTGTTGCAGTACCAGACTAGCAGCTGCACTAGTTTTCCCGTGTTCCTTGTTCTTGAATAGCCAGTTTCCAGAAGAATCACCACCAGAAGAATCTGATGGTGCAGTCATTAGTTTGTCCTGCAGCAATAATATGATCATATCCTTCATTTCCCTACAAATGCTGAAGAAGTTTATAAAAAGTCAAAAACTAACCTGGCCAAAACCAGCATTCACAAATGCATTGACAAATGTTGCAGCCAAGTTCTGTCTTGCGGAATCAAGGCTGGAGCTTGCAAAACCTCGGCCATCAATCAGATGAACCTAACAAATTAGCACATTTTTTTAAATGTTAGCAGGAGTGCCTAAAAAAACTGCAGAAAAATGCAATCGGCAAATAACATAAGTCACCTTATATATGTCTTCTGGAGATTTTGGCTCCATGACCTCAATATCCCGTGCAAGGGCAAGGTACCCCTCACTCAGTTTAGTGTTATAAACTATTTCCTGCAAAGCCTCCTTCTCATTTTCATCTGCAGCCATCTCATCATCAATCTCCACGCTTAAACCCTTCAATAAAGATAAGTTCATTGATAAAAATGCAAAGAGACTGTTTAAAGATTTAAACAATATACAATATCAAAATTATAGATACAAACTATCTACATATCAGAACTATAGATCAGCAGAAGATGGCACAAATTGCTAACTTTGCTTATGTTGAATTTGTGCATGGATGAGACTCACATGGCGTGCTATGATATATGCGAATTGCAGCTTCAGGAGAAAATCATCAGTTGCTATGAAAACCTGCTTCACATACTGGCCTAGAAAGCATTGGAACCCATTTTAGTGTGATTCAATTCTAAAAAAAAAAGAGGCATGATTACATTCATTCACCCACGTGGCGAAGCACTAGACAGATCGGCAAAGCACTTGCAAGGTCCCCAAACGTCATGTAAATGTCAAAAACTGTGTCAAGTGCCAACATATCATCAGGAGCAGGAAGGTATCTGCGAGTTTCCATCCCATCATAGGAAGAGTACAGAAAATTCAATTTCAGTAAAATTAGAGATTGTCAAGTTCTAACACAGCGAAACCAAATTCAGTCACATACTTAGAAATAGTAGTGAGGTACAAGCAGGCCCTTTTGTAGTTTGTAGAGTCAACATGCTCAACTAGCAAATCAAGGTCTTCGACCTGTGCAGCAATGAAATATCGCATCAGATATGAATCAATTAAAAAATAATAAATTCTCTTAACACAAAAAGAAAAGTTTCATCATACCTCCATTAGAAGATCTACAGCTTCAGACTCAGCATTATGCTGCAACAATAACAATAATAAAAATCAGTATCAATCCGCCAATCAATTAATTACTATTGGTTTATTAATTAATATTTAATATATTATACATTTATGAAGTATAAAAAAATAAAAACAAATGTCAGCCATGAACTCTAATCAGACCCAACCTTCATGTGGAATGAAACAATTTGCTGCACTAGTTCCATTAGGGAATCGATCGGCATGTCATCGTACTGCGTAAGTACAAAAAAATATTAGCATTGTAAACAGGAGATCTGAGCCTGAAGTCTGCATAGCCTCAGCCCAAACACATAGGACAACTAATACTTGGATAAATAAAATAGATAACAAAAGTAAAGATGTATGGAACTTATAATAAAATGGAATACATTAAAAGATATCAAACCAGCAATCACAATTCATGCCAAATGGAGGGCCACAAAAACTATGGTATATCAAGAAGTGAGGTATAGATGCGGAGGATAAAAGCAAAAGGTTCAATGAAAAAAAATTAGAACACTTGTGATTACAATCAATAGAAGCTATACAGAACAATGGATGCCATACTACAGAATATGACAGTATCGCACTACGAAGAATGTAAATAATTGTTAGGGGGCTAAAAACAAATTTTGCGCAATTCATACAATGATATGTATTAGGGTCCAACCTGGTGTTTCTGGAATTCTTGTGCAATTTCACCAGCCAAGTTTCTGACACATGAGACATTGGCATCATTAGAATCCACTTGTTTAAGAAAATAAATGTTATTTGGAACAACACGATGACATTAGTCTTGACAAGGAGAAACTACAACAGCGAAACTAAAAGTCCAAAGTTAGGATGGTAATTGGTGACTGAAGTACATTCAAATAGGATCCACAAAAGGTTACTGAGAATGATTCTTTCAATGTTCGGTATTACATGCAAGGCACCAAACATAGAAGAAGATGGAGTAATGCTTAAAATTAACAGTCCCATTATTAAAAAGGAAGTCACATTGCATTGTAGCTACAAGGAGGGAAAACAAGATACAATTGTATAGGAAGAGAAGTACTAAATGATGGTATTAGGAAGATGGTTATATACAGAAAAGTATGAGATGCTTTCTGTCATTGATTTCAGGCTTCATCTTTAGATAATTAAGTTTGAACATCTATCCTGAACACTGGACCCAAATATGTATCCTCTGCATTGAATAGAAATCCGCCACATAACCAAACAATCACTTCTTTGAATCTTTCGAGTTTTGATGGACCCAAGTAACCAACTATGCATGTGATCTACAGAAACCTGAAAGGTTTTTGGTAACAAAAAATATTTGTAGTTTCCCAACTTGAAAATTCAATTTTATTCAATACACTGAGATCAGAGGTATATGTGCCTGCACATGTACCGCAGATTCCAAAATAGGCCCACTGATTCAAGTTGATGCTATGACAGGAACAAAAGAACAAGTTATCAAATAACTATAAGATAGGCGGATGAACATTTAGTAGTTCATTCAACACAAGATTTATTATATACAATTAGGGGTCACAAGATGCAACTGCCTTAGAAAAAATATGCAAAGTTTGTACTAAAGTCAGGAGTCAGTACGCCTGGAAATTGTTGTTACCTCACATATTCATGACCCCATGAACCAATGTCACCTTCAGAGCCCATCATTCGGTACTTCAGGCTCTCCTGAAACAAAAAAAAAGGAGACAAAGTATAGCAAGTCAGTCATTGATGCACCGATACTGTAAAATAATGGTGAATTAAAGTCAGGAGCTTGCTTCAGTACTCCACTTTCCAAAAAGTTTAGGACTACTAAAGCAAGCTACCTAGTTTAGGTCGCAGTATGAAAATATTTCAGCAAAGAAAGAGGATTCGGTGCCTGTTAGTTGTATATGAGTAGCTCATTAGCATCGTTAAGGTTACAGTGCTAGAGGTAGGGGTAACATCGCCAATGCTCTCTCGCTGCTGAAATCAGGTTGAGGGGTGGTGAATCCGAAAGTTAAATTGATGGCCTAGGGCTTAGGCGTTGCTGGTTGAGTAATCTCGCATAAGGGAATATAGAATGAGATTTGGCAGAGCTATCGGTAAATAACAATGAAGATTAATCTGTAAATCTGTATCCTAGGTCCTAGTGCATGCACGGCCAAAAATTCTGATCGTTTCAGGTTAGTTACAGCAAAACAGAGACACTAGGCCGTTAATCTTGATTTGTTTGGATTTTTTTTAACCATATTTTCCTTATGTTATGTACTTTACCTTAAGACCCGTAAACTTTTTAAAAAGTGCAGTACTGAAGCAAGCTGTGTCATTTTAAACTACTAGAAAGACATGAATGGCTATTTATAGAGTAAATGCTCCTCGGAATTTCACATAAAATTTAATTATAAAATAGAAAGCTATTAACAGAAGGAAATGGACAAATGTTTGCATGGTATTTCCACGTACCCTTTCTCCGTCAGCGGACATTGTCAAGGCCAATACGGAAAGAATGTCAGCCATATACTTCTGCATAATAATCAAAGACGATTGTATGAGCACCAAGCAGTATTTAAGCCTTGGCTCAGCAGAGAAATCAACAATCCAATGATACCTTTAGGTCAGACTCCAGCATTATCTCAAAGTAAGCCTTGATAGTTCCGTAGTGAGGGCGAAGGAATTTGAGAGGCTTCGGGACGGACGTCATTGAACTTGTTGCTGTACGAATCTCCTGCCTGTTAAGCAATCAATTACCATTAACTACGAACCAAGAAGACGACATGGAAAAGGGCATATGAAACAACTGGTTGAATAATGCAAACTGCAGATGGCAATAGCAGCAGTAGGATGGAACATTCCAACTGAGTGAATCAAATCGACATCACCACGATGTGATAGAGAACTTGTTCAATCAAAGCATGACCTCATAAGAATTGTGATTTCCTAGTATTATATCTCAACTTTAAGAGCAAAAGGACGTAACAAGCCTCCAACTGTGCGCCAAACCAATACTCTTGCAGCACGAGCAATTAACCAGCCCATCCAGGAAGCCAAACAGAATTTGCGTGCTTTCAATTTTCAAGGCAGTGAAGTTCGCAGAACACAACCTTGGAACAAGCTACAGCCATAAGCCTACTTACAGTATACAGTAAATCGGGCAATCAAAAGCTAACACAGCTACCAACATGGATGGCAAAAAAGGATCCCCGCTTCGCTAGCTTCATCTCTCATCCAAACCCTACGACATAAGGAACTAAAAACTAACCATCAGTGTGATAAATACATCCATCGAAACCGAGGAAATGGATCACAAAAAAACCAGATCGTTCCGCCTAAACTAAGCATCAAAATTTGACTGCCGTAACAGCGCAACTTAAGATTTAACAAGCCATGCACCTCAATACTCCCCGGGAGTCTAAGATTCGGCATTACCTCATGCTCTCAAGGGCGAGCTTCTGGACGCCGGGGTCGGTGTCCTGCGCCTGCAGCACGTAGAGCTCGAGCTGCTCCTTGAGCGCCAGGTCCTCCTCCGACTGCGACACGCACAAGACAAAGCCATCCGTGAGAGAGATAAGAGATATATATGTATAGAGAGAAAGAGAGGCGGCGGATGGATTGCACGGAGGAGAAGCGGCGGTGTTGCAGGAAAGAAGCCTACAATTCTCTTTCACTTGCATTTTCTTTCGTGAAGGCTCGCTCTCGTATTGCGCGGAGGAGAAGCGGTGGGGTTGCTCACCAGATCATCGTCCTTCTTCTTCCCCGTGGCCTTGGTCGGTTGATGCTGCGGGGGCGGGGCGGGCTCCGACGGGTAGGCGCCGCCGCCGTTGGAGTTCTCGCGCGTGGACATGGCGATCTCGTGCGGCGAGGCGGGGAGGCAGGGTTTACGAGTCGAGTTCGGGGGAGGCGAGGATGGGCCAAGAGAGAACGGGCCGGGTGGGCATTTTTAAACCGATTCGAAAAACCGAATGAACCGAACTAATTTTTTCGGTTCGATTTTTATTTCACTGTTGTTCGATTTTCGGTTGTCGGTTCAGTTTTTGAATTCTGAAAACCGATTAAATCGAAATACCAATCTCGTTAGCCTACCGCCCAGTTCGGCCCATCAGTCACACCGCCTAGCCCACTTCCCTCAAACGCCAAACAACTGTCGAACCCATCCGAACCGAAGACCTAAACCTAATCCCCATTCGACCATTCCCTGTGACCCCGTCTGAGCCATCTCCCCCGTCCCCGATCGGATCGGCACTCCGATCCCCCTGGCTCCCTCGACGCCGCGGCCACCGCCCCGACGCCTCCTCCATCTCCTCCGCTTCTCCGCACCCATCCCCGAGGCGCCCTCATCCCTCTCCTCCGCGTCTCTGCCCGAACCGCTCCACCTTCTCATATTCCCCACATCTTTCTTTCTCTTCTTGATTCATCGTGTTGTTTGATTTGGGTGTTACAGATGCCGGGAAGCTCGCTGATGGTGGGGTAGCTGCTGTGTGTGGTGTTCTTCCCCTTTGTCGCCATCGCCGAGGTCATCTTCTTCGCCCTCATGGTTATGGACTCTGGACTGCCTCGCCGACCTCTGCCCTTCCTCCTCCTCAAGCCACCGCGCTGGCTCCTCGCCTTCTTCAGTATGTGATGAACTTTCAGTATGTCGTATGTGATGTGGATGCTTACTCTTGTTAGTTTTTCGGTATGTGATGATTGATGAACTGAACTGAACTGTGAATCTATGATGCGGATGCTGATCGGTCTTTCGGTAAACCGAAATAACCGAACCGAAAATTTTCGGTTATTTTGGTTCAGTTTTCAAATGTAGTTCGGTTCGGTTGCCAGTTTTCAAAAACCGAAAAAAACTGAATGTCCACCCCTAGACCCTGGACCGCAAAAATACCAAAACGCGGTGCGTGTTATCTATCGTATTTTTCTACCATAGCAGATCACTAGTACGTAGTTCCTTTTTCTGCCAAGATTCGATAGTACCAGCAAGAGAGGACGAGGAGGTTGGATGGATTTGGGACAGCTTGTGCTAACTGATGCACAACAACTTGACTGTGGATCGATGCTGGTACGTATAATATTTAGGATCAGAAATGATCAATCAGGTGTAACCAACGGGTAAACTCGACCAAGTTTAAGAAAAAAAAGTTAAGTCGGTCTAAAAAAATATCAAATTCACTGCAAAACAACTGGTAACTAATTAAAATAACAAGTGGCTGGGAGTCCTTTATTTACTACCTTAAATTATGATTGAGATCTAAAAAAAATCTGATTGTTATATGTAGTCTACGATGGTAAGTTCTCAGTTCCTGCTATAGATTGTAAGTTTTGATATATAGCATCTTAATTAGAGAGAGAGAGTAGTAGTAGAGTAGCTTTTGAGACTAAGGGGCTGTTTGTTTCAGTTTTGGATTATTTAAAAGTTGATTCTGGATTGTGGTCGTAGAGAAGCTGATTCTCCAAAAGCACATATGAAGTGGACTGTGGATTCTAGTGTATATGGGTGAGCTGGATTGTGAGAATCGGATTCTAAAATCGAACTTTTTGTTTCTGATTCTGTTTTTGGGGCCAAAATCCAGAATAAAAAAGCTAAAACAAACAGGCTCACAAACAGTCTAAGAGCCTATTTGTTTCTGTTTCTGTTTTTGGGGCCAGAATCCAGAATCAAAAGTTAAAAACAAACATTTTGTTTTTGTTTCTGATTCTGTTTTTGTCTAAGAGCCTGTTTGTTTTAGCTTTTGATTCTGGATGCTGGCTCCAAAAACAAAATTAGAAACAAACAACCCGATTCTCACAATCCAGCTCACCCATATACACTAGAATCCACAGTCCACTTCATATGTGCTTTTAGGGCCTGTTTGTTTTAACTTTTGATTTCGTATTCTGGCCCCAAAAGCAGAATAAAAAACAAATAGCCGGATTCTCATAATCCAGCCCACCCATGTACACTAGAATCCACAATCCACTTCATATGTGCTTTTGAATTTTAGCTTTTGGAGAATCAGTTTCTCTACAACTACAATCCAGAATCAACTTTTATAGAATGCAAAGCTAAAACAAACAGGCCCTTAGATTCCAGTTTTTAGAGAATCAGCTTCTCTACAACCACAATCTAAAATCAGCCTTTAGAGAATCCAAAACAAAAATAAACATGCCCTAAACCATTATTACAAAATAGATGTTTAGCCTAGTGGAAGAAAAGCAATGGTTGGGTTGTGTAACATATAAATATCGAATGTTGGACATAATTGTAAATTCTAAGCTTGAAATTGCTTTTTACAATATCTCCATCCATTAACCGGTAGCACCACACACGCATATGCACACACAAGCATAGATAAATTTATGATCTCATGGAAAGTGGGCACTCCGGTTGCCTGCTGGGAGTATTCGTGGCTTCATGATTCGGCTAGTTCATTTGCACATTTCATATGCATGCGATGACTCATTCAAGTTAGGAAGTGTCAGAGGGAGAAAGCACCGAGTTAAGAAAAAACAACAATAATAGAATGAAGATGTGATGTCCATACATGACTAAGATATTACCATACATTGTTGATCAATATTTATGCGCATAACTCATAAATACATATTTTCTACTAAAACACGTCTCTCTACATAAACATGGTCACGGAGACTCCAACTCTACCAAAACGTAAAACATGATTTCCTACCATAATTCTCTTCCCGTGTCCCTCGCTCGGGTCCGATAGCTAGAATGCCACGATTGTCGCTGTGTGTACATCGACTTTAATTTGAAAAATTCCAATCATTTTGAATCGACAAACCGAGGATAGACACAAACGTCGGTGTGTTAACTGTTAAGGCAGCCTACGTTGTACTTGCGATGGGTGGGCATGTCGGCTACTCCGTTCCATTCTCAGGTGGGCGCAGCGCAGCACCAGCACCAGCACGGGCAAATCAAGACATTACCAACGTCTCGTTCTTTCTTCCCCGTCACGAGCCGCTCCTGCTCCTCTCTCTCCTCGCAGCTCAGACGTTCGCGTACTCTCTACTGTTCCTTCGTCCCACGGGGGGTGCCACGCGGGCGCTGGTCCACTGGAACAGTTCCACGGAGAGCGCGCTGCCGTCTCTCTCCCCGACACTTGTTCCTCGTCAGGGGCAAGCGGCCAAAACCTGGCGCACCTCCTCGAGGTTTGAGACGCTCCGTGGAACATGTGATCGCTGAACATGGTCTACGAGGCTATACTCACTGACAGATGGGACCTACTTCAGCTCGCGTAAGCTCGGTTCGTGCCCGGCTCAAGCCCCTACGGATAATTGTTAAATATTACTGTATATTAATAGTTACCCAGCTTACTTTGAGCTAATTATTTCTGACATTACTTGAGACTACAAGAGCTTGGCTAAACCCATGAGTTAGATCCATACTTGACCTCAGCTAGAGATGACAATCGGGTGAGATGGATATAGATAGTGCTTGTCTATATTATGTCTACCAGCTAAAATCTCTCCCACATGAATACCTGTACAAAGTGGCGGGTGAAGAACCTTGTCTATACAAGTTGCGCGTGGGTTCTTGATACCTGTGAGCATATTACCTCTAAAAAATATGTAATATACCTCACAAATCTCAGAGCTCAACACAAAATCACAAACAACATATCAGAATCTATGATAGTGAATAGAAAAAAATGAACTTGATGGCAGAAAATCATGAGCAAAGTGGGTTTTTTTAAATATGGCATATTTGTCGGTACTTATTGTCAGCTAATCAAACAGAACATGTACAAGTGAATATCCCTCGTATCTGTACCTATTTGCCTATTACATAAAAATTTGGTGTGATGAACATGTCTACAAACAATAAAAAAGAAATGTACTAATCTCTACAGGAGGTTTTACCCACAAAGTAATCAGGCGAGATTGCCATCCGTAACCTTAGGTCGTAAAAGGGCAGGCGTCTACAACAGCCCTGGCCGCAGTGAGTCGCACTGGCACGAGGAGAGCACTGCCCAAACCCCCCAGCCTTTCACTAAACTGCAGGGGGCTTACGAGGAGGACACGCCCCATAGACCAACACCCACTGACCTGTGGGTCCATACAGCAAGAGTCCACAAGGCCTGGTTCGCACAGTCAGCCGCTACTATTTAGTCCCCTGCCCCAGGACACGTCATCGCCAAACCGTCTCTACAGTCTACACATCTTCGCAGCTCGCACCAGGGGGGGTCACTGACATGTGGGACCTACGAGCCTCAGCCCACGAGAACCGGGTGCACCATGCGTAGGCGTAAGGAGAGGAGGGAAAAAAAAAGAGATTTGAGATTCCTTGCCTCCCTCCATTAAAGACAAAGGCGACGCCATTAGCCCACACCTCACTACCCCTGACTCCTCACTCCTCGCTCCCCACTCCCACTTCCGCTTCCCAACCAAAACGCGCAAACCCTAGCCCCCGTGCCCTGCTGCTAGTGCTGCTCCTCCTGGCTGGGTATGCCGCCGCCGCTATTCGGCGAGGCGATCGGCGACTGATCCGTTTCCGCGGGAGCAGCGCGGGCTGATCCAGGCAGAGTGGCGGCTGCGTCGGGGAATGCTTTGAGTTCTCAGGTGATCTCTTGGGTGCATTCTTTTTGTTGATTTGTTTGCTTTTCGTTTCGCGTTTTCCCTGTGTGAAGTGCGATTTTTACTGATTTTTTTTCTTTGGTCTATGTTTTTTCTTTAATTTTTTTTAGGGTGTTAGGAGTGCAACTTAGAACTAGCTGTAATAATAGCGTAATGGGCCACATTATCAGGGTATTCATTTGGTTTGTTTGTTCTTGTGTTCCTTTTTTTACGCGCTTTGGTTTGAAAAAAGAGATGCCTTTTGAGTTGGCCCACGGCTGCTGTACCTTCGATCAAATGATCGCATAGCTTCAGGTTGATCTATAATTTTGTTTGGTTTATTTTTTTTTCTTTGGAGTTGTTTGCACTGTTGATCACAGTGGAATAGATGCTTAATCAATCTGCTATCAAGAGATCTTTATTTATGTGTGATCCCCAAGCGAAGCAATATAATATTTTCGGTTTCATCTAAAGATCAATCTGTTCTCGAGAGAGGATAATGAAACTCATTAAAAATGTATGTACTGCACATACAAGGTAGCCGTTTATACTACTAGTATCATTCTGAAGAGCCATTAATATCACTGGACAGCCTAATTTAAGAGGTTTCATAAATGCATACTCCATGAGATGAGAGACCTATGATGTGGGCAACTCCAGCATCACAGAACTATTGTGCGCACAGACGGGACCAGTCGCGTGACTGGGGTAGTGTGTGATTTACTAAAGCTGTAGTGCAGGCATGTAGTCGTTGTACTCCTGCCATTCATACCATCCAACTAATGCCGGGCATGAGAGCTGCAACTATTATGCCTATGTTTAGTGTCTGTCCCTGATAGTTTCTCTATTTGGAAGGTTCTGTGGCGTCGCTGTTTGGGCATTGGTGAAGATGAAGGGGATAGAGCTTGTCTGTTTGCTTCTTATCTTTGTGCCGCAACTAGTCCTTGGAAAACATGATGTGTATATTGTTACTATGGAAGGGGATCCTGTTGTGAGCTACAGAGGTGGAGTTGAAGGATTCCCTGCAACCGCAGCAGATTTGGATGAAGAGATGGATATCACCAGGTATTGTACTCTTGCTGATGTTTTTTTTACCATGTCTCCGAACAATTCTTTTGCGCTGTCTGCCACACAGCGATTCGACAAGTCAATCTTGGGAGACTCTTACACTTTGTTACATAGGGCTGGATATTGTTGAATTGCATTTTGCAGCTTCCATTGGATTTTGAGCTTGCTATTGAGGAAAATGGCTTCCCAAAAAAAGGTTTTACTGGAAATGGTTTCCCTTTTTCCTTCGAGTGTATGCTTTAGATATATGTATTGGATGAGGTTTGAGTTTTGTGTTCATTACTCTCTAAACTAAGTAACTAACTGGTAATTGTTGCTAGATCTTCCCACATATTAAGAATGTCTAGTTTGAAAGCCTTAGATAAATACGCTCACCAATTGTTTTTTATACCTTTAGGCTCCTTGGTAGGAAAACTGAAAGTTCCTCATTAAGTTGTGCATTGCAGTCTGCTTGTGCTTATGCTGCACAAAATATAATGTCGTAGTCAACCCCAAATTTCCTGATTTGCAGTGAGGCTGTTACATCGTACTCGCTCCACCTCCGAAGGCACCATGACAAGCTTCTAGACTCGCTTTTTGTAGCAGGAACTTACGAGAAGCTTTATAGTTACAATCATCTTATTAATGGTTTTGCAGTTCACATGTCATCCTTGCAGGTATGTGGCATCATAATTTTACCGGGAGGCACACATGTTTTTCTTCTTTGCTATTTTGGATTATTACCTTGGCTGAACACGGTAATATTTCATTGTGTTAGGCCGAATTCTTAAGGAAAGCCCCAGGAGTTAAGCATGTGGAGAGAGATATGAAGATACAGAAACTGACGACACACACTCCGCAGTTTCTTGGATTGCCATTAGGGGTATGGCCGACAGGAGGTGGATTTGATAGAGCTGGTGAAGATGTTGTGATTGGCTTTGTGGATTCAGGAATTTATCCCCAACATCCAAGTTTTGCTTCCCACAAAACTGATCCTTATGGACCTGTTCCTCATTATAAAGGGAAATGCGAGATGGATCCGATAACACGAAGAAGCTTTTGTAATGGGAAGATAGTTGGTGCCCAGCATTTTGCGAAAGCTGCAATAGCTGCCGGAGCTTTTAATCCTGATGTTGACTTTGCGTCTCCATTAGATGGTGATGGTCATGGAAGGTCATGCTCCTTACAGATTAGCTCTTATATGTTTTGCTCTGGTTGCTTACAAAAAAAAAAATAATCGTAAATTTGAACTGTATTCTTGCTTAGAACTTCCAAACCCTTGTGCATCCCAACGATATCAAAATGCTTGGTTTGTAAAGGAAGCCTTTCTGTTTGAAGCATCTTTTTCTTCAAAAAATAGTTATTTTGCTTGTTTTCTGTATTGCGAAGAATGACAAGTCTTTTCTGGTACAATATACCTTTTTCCCTCAACAGTCATACAGCTTCAATTGCTGCTGGAAACAATGGGATTCCGGTGCGAATGCATGGTCATGAATTTGGGAAAGCAAGTGGCATGGCTCCACGTGCTAGGTATGGTTTGATTTTTCCACCATTTTCTGAACTAAGATCACCTTAAACAACTAAGGACAATGCCTAAATCACCTCAAAGAGTGTGAACTAGCGGGGTTTTCCTTCCTCCTATCTTTCCATGAGTAGCATTCTCCTGTTACCCAAAATGTGATACTTGTAGTTTTCTTGGAGAAAAGCATAGAAGCACTCATCAGTAATCAGTATCCTCGTTGCTTGATACTCGTAGTAGTAGAAAGACATTTTGCATTTGCTTCCTTACCAATGTCTTACTTTCTTGGGTTTTATGATTGTCAGGATAGCTGTGTACAAGGTTCTTTACAGGCTTTTTGGTGGTTATGTATCTGATGTTGTGGCAGCCATTGATCAGGTATTATAATTTATAATTTTTATTTGAGTACAATTCCTTTCATGAACTAGCAATTTTCACTGCACTTGATATTGCGTAGATACACAGGGAAGTTGGTGATTGTTCTGGGGTATGTTGGACGATATGATTTATAATGTAACATTGTATAAAAGCTTGACAACATTTGTTTGAGGTTGACTGATACATAATGGCATGGACGTTGAAACAAAATAAATCAGTTGGTACTTGGTAAGGAGAGATCATCAAAGCGATGCAAACCTGAAGTTTATAAAACTTCCAAGTAGAGCCCCGAGCTTTCTTCTAAATAATGATGGACTTCTTATCTTTGATTTGTGATAAACCCTCAAGTATAGAATAGTGTGCATTGACTAGTATGACTTAGAGTTTAGGAGTTCATTTTCATGCCAAACATTCAAAGAAATACCTGATAATGGTTACTTGAATACTCATTTCTGGAACCTACTATCTTGCTATTGTTTTCCTCATGAATAAAAAAACACCGGCCAGATAACTGCAATAAGTGTCAATATTGTAAGCCTCCGACATGTATGAGCTAGCTAATGCATGTATGTCTATATGCAGGCTGTTCAGGATGGTGTTGACATTCTCAACCTTTCTGTTGGGCCAAATAGCCCTCCAACAGCTACACGGACTACATTTTTGAATCCTTTCGATGTAGCACTTCTTTCTGCTGTGAAAGCTGGTGTGTTTGTTGCCCAGGCTGCAGGAAATGGAGGACCATTTCCAAAAACACTGGTGTCATTCAGCCCATGGATAACCACTGTTGCTGCTGGAGTTGATGACCGTAGATACAAGAATCATTTGACTCTAGGAAATGGAAAACTTCTTCCTGGACTTGGAGTATCACGTAAGTTCTATTGGTGCATATCTTTTAGCACAAAATATGTTGACATATTGTCAAGACAACACGTGTACCTGTATCCAATCGCGGGCTACAGATGTTGGTATAGAGTGAGCTATTCGAAGAGACCTACCTCAAAATTTTCACCCCCAGTAGGTCACCAAATGTTGCTGGTGAGTAGGGCATAGCAGAGAGAGGTATAAATGACAAGATGGTATTGGCTGAACACGAAAATTTAGTTATGTAGAGTGTAGACTGGCTTTATATTGCATCCTTGTTTTTTTTATCTCATTGTGAAAATGCTTTGCTCGGAAGAGACATTCTGAGTTTGTTTCTTTGTAGTTCCACAGAGGCTCTTGACTGTAGACTTATATAGTCCTTTTATATTTGCTTGCGGTTGTTGTCAACAAATGTTATTTCATAGTACTGTGAAGTTGAGATGAAATGTTTGGTGGTCCTGGTATTCTGACAATTATTTACAAGTTTCTAATTCTGGTTAGTTGACATTTCTCTCATCTGACTACAGCTGCAACACATGAGAATAAGTCATTCTGCCTGATATCTGCTGCTGATGCTCTGCTGGGTTCATCTGCAACCAAGTACAGTGCATTAGATTGTCAAAGGCCAGAACTCTTGAATAAGAGGAAAGTTCAGGGCAAAATTCTTCTATGCGGCTACTCTTTTAATTATATTTCCGGGACAGCTTCAATCAAGAAAGTGTCTCAGACAGCCAGGAGTCTCGGTGCTGCTGGCTTTGTTGTTGCTGTGGAGAATAGTTACCCAGGAACAAAATTTGATCCTGTACCTGTCAATATTCCTGGGATTCTCATCACAGATGTTAGCAAAACAAAGGTATTATATCCCCATTGGGGCCTTAGTGTGCAGATACGAATGAATGTCATACGAGAGGTGCTTCATTTGTGAAAGGATAGAAACAACAAGATGCAACCTGCAATATAAACATGGAATAAATCAAACTATCAATGTACTGAAGATTGTATGTTATAGTTCTTGTTGAAGCTTGCTAGACCCATAAATCTTGTTTTGGTGCCTCTGTCTATAGCTTCTCTCAGAAGTCAGAACCCCATAAGTTCACATACAATAGATATATTCTCAATGATGAATGAGCCAACTCGTGGATACTTCTAGAGCAGTGACATGAATTGTATATAGCTGCAGCTATTGTAGGATGACACAACAAAGACTGATGACTTTTTTTTGGCTCCTTAGGATCTTATAGACTACTACAACTCTTCTACAATAAGAGATTGGGCTGGAAGGGCTACAGTATTCCAAGCAATGGCAGGTATTGCAGATGGTTTGGCACCAACACTATACAATTCAGCTCCCCAGGTTGCATTGTTCTCTTCTCGAGGACCTGATGTAAAAGATTTTAGCTTTCAAGATGCTGACGTTCTTAAACCTGATATACTCGCTCCTGGCAATCTTATATGGGCTGCATGGGCACCTAATGGAACAGATGAAGCAAACTATGCCGGTAAGCTTGAAGCACACGTGCTTCTTTTCAGCATGTTATGGTCACACTACTGAAACATTCCTGGGCGTGCATCTTTAATTTAGTTTAAACAAGAATGCTAGTTTACTTCCAGTTATGACCACATAGTTGAATGCAGCCAGACCGGATTATGTTGAATTTGCCATTATATACCAATTGTTATCCAACAATATTCATCATTTCAAATATTGTTTCTCAAGAGTTGATGCCCTTGTTTGTACTGACTTGGTGAGGGATTTCCATCTCTTCCTTGCATCTCCTGTGTGGTGGTGGTGGTGGTGAAATATATTAGCCATTCTGTGTGAGCTGACTTAAATTTTGTCTTGTGCCAATGTTTTTCTAGGAGAAGGATTTGCAATGATGTCTGGAACTAGCATGGCTGCACCACATATTGCTGGCATTGCAGCCCTAATAAAACAGAAGAATCCCAAGTGGAGCCCCTCAGCAATAAAGTCTGCGTTGATGACTACTGCCAATACACTGGACAAAGGGAGCCATCCTCTTAGAGCGCAGCAATATTCTGCATCAGAAATAATGACACTTACACGGGCCACACCATTTGATTATGGTAGTGGTGCGGTAAACCCAAAAGCTGCTTTGGATCCTGGCCTTGTTCTAGATGCAAGTAAGTTGAACTTTTTTAGATGCAAATCTTCTGTCAATGGCTCTTTTGCCTTATTCAGTTGCAAGTATTTTGTTAATTAGGCATTTCCCTAGTATTCAGGTAGCAATGTCGTATTCCTTTGGTCTAATTTTGCTTTACTTGTGTTGACAGATCATCAAGATTACGTCACATTTTTGTGCTCGATCCCCGATGTCGATCATAGTGAAGTATCAAACATAACTGGTTCAGCTTGCAACTCCAGCTCCAAGGGGCAGCGCCCCTACAATCTCAACATCCCCTCAATCACCATCTCTCAGCTTAAAGGCACTCAGACGGTGAAGCGGACTGTCACGAACGTGGCTGCTGAGACTGAAACCTACACCATCATGACAAGAATGTCGCCAGAGATTGCGTTGGAGGTTTCGCCTCCGGCGGTGACAGTGCTTGCCGGAGCATCGAGAGAGATAACAGCAACCCTCACAGCAAGGTCCGTAACCGGTACCTACAGTTTTGGCGAGATCGTGATGAAAGGCGACCGAGGTCACCTTGTCAGAATCCCAGTCGTAGCCATGGGATTCAATTAGATAGGCAAGTGCTACCGTGCTAGAGAATAGAAAGTGAGGTATGCCTCTGAAGCCTTGAGCTGAGGAATGTTGTAATTTTTTTTGTAGCTTAGTAGAAAATAAAGAGTTAGCACAATATTGTAGTATTATTCCTACGTTATGCTTGTGCTCCGTGTTGTAAAATATTTGTGGGTATCTTAAGCCTTTGTGCCATGATCTGGAGAGCTCCATGTATGATGAATCCAACCTTGTTCCAGTGCATGGGAATCTCATCTTAAGTTTCTGTCCAATGAGATTATCAAGCGCTCGCAGATAAATATTGATTTGCAAATGGGAGAGCAGGCATCATTTGTTTTTTTAGAGAAGGTATCGTTATTTGTTAGATGAATCCGTATTTTTTTTTGAGGAAACACTTCTTTTTGGAGAATCATTATCTGTATCTTTCTAAAAAACATATTCTTTGTATTGGCTGTACAGATGCGCGCCATAGTGCAGCTCTGTCGAGCGACCGGGCATGCCAACGAGTCGGAGAAAGGATACGGGTATGTAAAGTAGACGGCAGCTGGCTGCCGGCGGTGGCCAGCGGAGACCTTCGGGTGGAGGAGGATGAAGAAAGATGCTGGGAAGGTGAGAGAAGGTAGAAGAAAGGGTGGTTTTATTGACATATAGGGCCCACTAGATTACACAATGAGCAGTATTTCAATGCTTTTCCTTCTAATATAAGTTGTATAAATCTTGAAGCAAACGAAAGAGTAAGTAATTAACATCTACCTTTCATTCATACTTTAATATTTATGCAACTATTAAAAAGAAAAGCATGAAAGTACCTCTTGTAATGAGTATTATACGCTGTGTCTTCCACTACGGTGCCAAAACCACCTATGAAAATTTGGTTGGGCCTAATAACTTCAAATGCTAGTATACCAGGTTTTGTAGTTGAGGGTTAAGTAGCTGGAGCATCAAAGCTTAAGTGTGAACGAGACTTCTACCTCTATTTCATTTCATAAATTTTGCGCAAAAAATTCATCAAACAACAGCATTTATTGAATCTGTTGCATGAATTAGATCATGGATGCGTACATATACTTAGTCACTCTTACACCGTTTGCTTTCCACATCATAACCACCGTTTCCGCAGCTTTGCTGGCATGAATCGGTCGAGCAGTTCAAAAAAGCCACAGTGACAGACGTCGTTATGTCCACGCCATCCGTTCCGTCCCTAACACTTACACACATTGAAGCATGGTTACACACGAATCAATTACTCCTCCGATCACTTATAGTTGTCTTCTTTAGCATATGTGTAGTTAAAATTTTCAAACTTTGGTTATTAATATCTTTTTAAATATTTAAATTGGATACATGAAAATCGTATGTGTAGGTTTTCTCGAAAAGTACTTTTATAATATTATAACTAGTAGGGTGGCCCACGCATTAGCACGGCTAGATTTTTTTAAAGTTTATAGCATTAAATAATAGAATATATTAACATAATTAGTAGGTTATTTAGATTTTTAAGACATTATAAATATTAGAAATGACAATGGAAGCTTGAAGGAAAATTCAACTTAGGAACATAATTAAAGTATAAAAATTGATGAAGAAAATCATTGGGAATAATAAGCTGCTAGGGTTCTTAGGGCCTGTTTGGGGAGCTGTAGTTTTTTTGAAAAGCTATTTTTTTGCTTTTAGGCTGAAAAACAGCTGTAGCTTTTTATAAGAGACTATTTAACAAATAGCTAATTTTCTTGAGCAATAAACTGTAAAAACAGATATAACCCGGCTTTCACTTTTTAGCTTTTGGTAGTTATATATGGCTTCTAGCTTATACCAGAAGCCGCTTAAAAGCTGAGCTGTTTAGGATTTTGCTGGCTTTTTTAAAGTTGAAGTTGTCTTAAAGTCTCCCAAACAGTTCCTTAGAAACTACTCCTATTCTTTCTCTATCAGTAACTCTTTTTTTTCAAAATATATGCAACACATGTACCTCTATTTAATCTCCAGTAATATGCTAATTATTTTATATGGTATTAGAGTACATTGCTCACATATATACCAATGCATCATGGACGACTTACTTTGGATTTATTTTCCTAACACGCTGGCTGCCCGTATCTTCTATCTGTTATTAATTGCCCTATAACTTTTCTGCTTCAATCTACAATAGCAAGCCTAATTCTTAATCGATCTCACTCATTTGCTATCGTTTTTAATGTCTATCATATTGCTATCTTCTATTTCTCTCCAATTATTACTTAATGCTGAACGTTGTGAAATTAACATGCATATATGTACAACTGTCGCTTATCCCTATCGAGGACACTAGTCATGCTCTCACCAGTGAACCTAAGCCTACTCCATACAATAGTGCCATCTCTACTTCGAGCCTTTCGCTCATTGTTTTGATTCATACAAATTCATGCATGTATATGTATATGCAGGATGTTATACATGCTCGATTTCTGCTTGTCCCATATCGGTCGCTTCTCTTATTCGACGTTGACCAACTTAACAATATTGCTTTATCTGATACTAGCATGTTTGCTTTAGTTGTTGTCTAACGATATGGAGAATTTTCCCGCCATCGCGTGTGACGTTGTATCCCTCAGCAGCGATGGCACGTTCCTAGCTACCCAACGGATACATATCCTCTATAGCTCGTCTTCCATGCAAAGCTTCGTCTCCTCTCTAATAGGGTCTCCCTATTACCAAACTACTTTTACACTGACTTCTTCAACAACTCAGATGCTCACCACTCATTGTCACGGCTTTTGGTTAATTTGGCTTTGGACTTTCTATTCAATGACTCTGGTGACCAGCACGATGTTGTTCTCATCTTTGAGGGAATGCCTCCGCCTATCACTTCCCCGTGAGACAATATCTTCTTACAAGACAGATCGACGCCATCGCACTCATGTGTGGTCTTCCCGACAACACTCGTGATATCCATATTGTAACTTTTAATTGTATCCAAAATTTTAGTTATTTTCTAGAGTTTATATATAAATTAAATTTCTAATTATTTCAGATTTTAGTTATTTAAGGATTTTACTTTGGAATTCATGTAGCAATCAAATTGCAAACTTTATTTTATTTTTATTCGTAATTTTCAATTATTTTTTAGATTCGTAATTGGCCAAGCAAATTGGAAAGGTAAACCAAAGACAAATCCACATTTTCTCTAACACCTACGCACAATGAAGCACACAATATATAGATCATATAAATTAATCTACACATAAATTATTTGATACAGATGCATTCGTGGGTTCACTTGAAGCATTGCGAAAGTGTGTACAAAGAGAGAGAACACTACTACAGAATGGTACATCACTATCGCTTCATCTGTGTCGGTTCTTAAGTTTTTAGGAAGAAACGATTGTGATAGATGACTTAGGAGAGGCATTAATCATAATCACTATCGGTTCTCAGGTTAGAAGTGATAGTGATGTAGCACTGGGAACATTACAATCGGTTCTTATGCGAGAAGTGATAGTGATGTGAATTATCATCACTATCGGTTTTCATATAAAAACGATAGTGATGAGCAGGTACACATCACTATCGGTTCTTATTTAAGAAGCGATAGTGATGAGAATACACATCACTATCGCTTTTCATATAAAAACAATAATGATGAGTTCTCATCACTATCGGTTCTTTTGTGAGAAGCGATAGTGATGTGTCGGTTCTTTTGTGAGAAGCGATAGTGATGTGTATTCTCATCACTATCGCTTCTTAAATAAGAACCGATAGTGATGTGTACCTGCTTATCACTATCGCTTCTTATGTGGGAACCGATTGTGATGACTATGATAATCACTATCGCTTGTCTTATAAGAACCGACTGTGATGTGCATGACCACATCACTATCGCTTTTTATATGAGAACCGATAGTGATGTGCCTCGTTAGGTTATTTATACCACTCGAGCTGAACTCTTCTCTGTTATTGTTCCAGAGGAGGTTTCTCCGCCGCCACCAGAAAAAATAGCTCATATTCTGTGGTTGGAAGCAATACTTGGGCGAGAAAATTTGAAATCCTCAAGGGTGGGTGTTAAGAGGGTAAATTTGAAGCCCTAACTTGAGGAGATTTCCCCTCATTTTGCATAATTTGTGGTTTTCTTCAAAATGTGAGTATTCCTTCAAACCCCTTTAATTTTGCACTATGTAATTTTGATAAGTCGCGAAGAAAGTTTAGATTGCACTGGTATTGTGTATGTCCTATCAGATTTCACACCCTTTATTTCACAAGCATGTACACATGTATTTAATTATCTTAATTTGTAGTGCTTTGATGTTAATATGGAATTATTATTGCCGTCACCTGATGAATGCTAGAGTTTAGGGTGCGGAACCTACGTCTCCCATTTGAGGATGCTTGTTTATAAATATACCGAACGAAATGGCATATTTATAAGCGGCGATCTCAATTGTCCACGTTCTTTGATAGTTCGAGGATATGTGCTTGGGCAAGTTCTGAAGTGTGTTGTACAAGCTGCGAGTAGAGATTTGGTAGCGTCTCCTGGTATTCTCGGATACACACCCCTCTTGACCTGTTGTCGAGACGTGTATATGGAGAATAGCGGGGAGATGCTGCCGAAATTTTCTCTGGAGTTGTACAACGGCTTAATAACTTGTCGGAACTACATATCCTCGAATGGAATTAGGACCAAACCTATTTAGAGATTAGGAGTCATCGTTGGTACCCTTGTTTTGTTTCTTGTAGTCAAAAGATCTGTAGGCTACTGCACTATATAATTAGATTGTTTGATATCATTGTTCATGTTAAAAATGTATGTCTCTTATCTAGGAAACTGGAAGCTCTAAACCAGGGAAGAATCTAGGTATCGATCGGAGTACATATTTCATATATGTTGCGTGAAATTGTCCTCTATTTTGCAAAGGTAATATTAATCAAATGATGTCTCAATATTTCAAATA
The DNA here is from genome assembly GCA_036346275.1 of Otatea glauca. Taxonomy (NCBI): domain Eukaryota; kingdom Viridiplantae; phylum Streptophyta; class Magnoliopsida; order Poales; family Poaceae; genus Otatea; species Otatea glauca. The sequence continues at coordinate 62,722,353 of CM070721.1, forward strand.
GCTAGCTTGTTTGTCGCTCCGATTTGTGCTTAATTTATTGTGTGAAGTTTAATTGCGGATGAACCGTAAGGAATGGATGTATGCAAAAAGTCGTGTGAGTGCTTGAATTTCGAGGGTGTTAAGGAGTTCAAAAATTTGCCAAGAGGACATGGTGAGGAGGGTGTAAACTTCATATATTGTCCTTGCATTGATTGCACCAATCGAGAAGATTTAACAACTCACTCAAATTGAGGACCACCGATTCGACGTGGCTTCGTGAGGAATTACACATGTTGGATCCATCACGGGGAGACAGGTAGTACCCTGCCGGTATGCAATGAAGACACGGTGGAACCGGATGATGAGTTGCAGTTTGATATGTTTGAGGAGGAGAATTTAGAGCAAATGTTGCGGGATGTGGAGGGTAATTACACAGAAAGAGAGTTTGAAAAGTTTAAAAGCTTGATGGAAGACGATGCGAAACCACTGTTCACAGGTTGCAAAGCAGAATACACCAAATTGGGTTCGGTCCTTGCATTGTTCGAACTGAAGGCAAAAACACCGTTGGACAGATACAAGTTTTAATGCACTTCTAGTTCTTCTATCGGATCTGCTTCCGGAGGGAAATGAGTTGCCAACAAGCATTTATGAAGCGAAGAAGCTACTATGTCCCATGGGAATGGAAATAGAAAGGATACATGCATGTCCAAATGATTGCATCTTGTACCGTAACGCACATCAGGAGCTGCACATTTGTCCAGTTTGCGGTGTGCCTCGATACAAACAAAAGGAGAAGCGTAACGACAAGAAGCGTAAGAGCCGGGGCAACGAGGGTGAAGAGGTCACTAAAGGTGCACCGGCCAAGGTATTGTGGTACTTGCCCATCATTCCCCGTCTGGAGAGGTTGTTTGCAAATCCTAGAGAAGCAAAATTGTTGCGTTGGCATTATGAGTCTCGAAGGAAGATGGCAAGTGAAACACCTGCGATTCGGCTCAATAGAGAAACATCGATTGGAAACATGAGGAGTTTGGTGCCGAAATGAGGAACATAAGATTTGGATTGACTACCGATGGAATGAATCCGTTTGGTAACATGAGCGATCGTCACAAAGACGTGGCGGTTCATTGTGTATCTACAACCTCCCTCCTTGGTTGTGCATGAAGCGAAGTATATCATCATGTCGTTGCTAATCTCGGGACCCAAACAGTGGGAAATGATATTGATGTGTACCTCGCTCCATTGATCGAGGATTTGGTAAAATTGTGGAATGACGGGGTCATTGTGTGGGATGCGTACAGAAGAGAGCATTTCACCCTACGGGCTATGGTATTTTGCACCATAAATGATTTCCGGCTCTTGGTAATTTGGCGGACTCTGATCTGAAAGGAGCAAAAGAGTGTCCTATTTGTGAAGAGGAGACCGAGAGCCTATGGTCGCCGAATTCCAAGAAAACGATGTATATGGGTCACCGTAGGTTTCTACCTCGAAGTCATCGATACCGTAATATGGATGACAAATTTGATGGGAAGAGGGAAGTCCGTTCGGCACCGCAGCCTATGAGTGGAAGGCAAGTATATTCACGTGTAGAGGATATCGATGTTCAGTACGGAAAGAGCCAGAAATCTGTTCGTTCTAGGACCATTTGGAAGAAGAGGTCAATATTTTGGGACTTACAGATCGGAAGGAGTTAGACGTTCGGCATTGTATTGATGTCATGCACGTTGAGAAGAATGTCTGCGACAATTTGGTTGGTATCTGCTGAACATACCGGAAAGACAAAGGATGGTGTGAATGCTCGTCGCGACATGGCCTACATGGGAATCGGGCCCAGCTTGCGGTGATAGAGGAGGATGGAAAAGGTCCGTATATCCCATTGCATGCTACACCTGTCCAAGAAGGAGAAAGAGGACCTTTGCAAATGTCTCCATGGTATTAAAGTTCCATCCGCTACTCCGCAACATTAAGAAGCTTGTGTCCTTGGATGATTTGAAGTTGTTGGGCATGAAGTCCCACGATCGCCATGTCTTGATGACCCAAATGCTCCCGTTGCAATCCGAAATATTCGCTAGAGGATGTCGGTTTGCAATCACGGTGTGTTACTTCTTCAATGCGATCTCTGCAAGATTATTGACCCGACATGCTAGACAACTTACGAGGGAGGTGGTGCAGACTTTATGTCAGCTTGAGATGCATTTCCCACCGTCATTCTTCGACGTCATGGTCCACCTTGTTGTTCACCTTGTTAGAGAGATTAAGATATGTGGACCCGCTTTCTTACGTTACATGTATCCGTTCGAGAGGTACATGGGTATATTAAAGTCCTATGTGAGGAATCGGTCGAAGCCTGAGGGTAGTATTGTGGAAGGTTATGGGACTGAAGAGATTATTGAGTTTTGTGTGGACTATCTCGGGAAAAGACAAGCAATCGGTGTTCCTGTATCTCGCCACGAGGGCAGACTTGCTGGCAAAGGAACCGTGGGGTCGAAACTAACGAGGCCACGGTTTGATATGTATTGCAAAGCGCATTTGACAGTCTTGCAACAGAGCACAGAAGTTGCAGGGTACATCGAGCAGCATAAGTTGATATTACGGGAAGAGAATCCACATATGGATGAGCTTTCCATCATGCGAGAACACAACGATAGATTTGTTACATGGTTCAAACAAACGGTAGAGTTCTCTGTTAGTGAGAATGTTAAATGGTTGGCCGACGGACCTAGATTTAATGTACTGATACATGCGAAGTGCGATATTAATGGGTACACCTTTTACACTGAAAGTCAAGATGCGAAGAGTACTGTTCAAAACAGTGGTGTAAGCATAGATGCTCTTTCTGATGTACATCACTCGAAAGGAGGATCCTCAACGGCAATGTACTCATATTATGGGATGATCGAAGAAATTTGGGAGCTCGATTATGGAATATACCAAATTCCATTATTCCGATGTAAGTGGGTGGGACTAACACATGGAGTGAAGGTCGACAAGAGAGGTTTTACTCTTGTGGATCTAAGCAGACTCGCCTATAAAGATGACCCATTCGTACTTGCGAAGCAAGTAAATCAAGTCTTCTATGTGCGTGATTCGACCAATCCGAGGTTGCACGTTGTCCTTCACAGCAAGCGGCGGATCGTTGGTGTCGAAAATGTCGTAGATGAAGAAGAATACAATCAATTCGATGAAATACCTCCATTTGCAGATGGGGCCTATCTTAGCGGGGATGACGTACACATCGAAGAAATTACGTCCGCGTAGATCATCAAGAAGGGTTATACTGTAACTAAAGGAACTATTGTATTGTTTGTTCATTTTATCATGCTGTTCATTTGCTTTAAACCATTAGTGTTTAAGACATATGTTTTATCGTGCCTTTTGTTTGGGTATAGTTGTGCGGTTATAATCTCTCATGGAACATTGTGACATATTTGAAATGTACTTAATTACTAGTTGGTCATTCGTAACAATTCTCTTATTCAAAAGATTTTGTGTCGGAAAATTTGTGACATATTTGAAATGTACTTAATTACTAGTAGGTAATATTCTAGCATTATGTGAGTTTCACCTCCTGCATCAGAAAATTTGTTTACATATTTTTCTTTTTAGGAAAGCTTCTAACTAGTCCAAAGTTTATTTACAGAAATTTTGGAAAAACCTGGACTTTATTTGCATAAGTTTTGACTTTTGCAGTCTTTAAGCAAAAATCATGCTTACAAAGTGAATTCTTGCATATGTTTGTAGTTATAACTGTTTTTTAGAAAATTCTTTTTTCAAAAGACCTGTAATATCCCAAAGTATGTTTCTGCAAAATTTGAAATAATTCCAACTATATCTGTAAAAGCTGTGGCCTTTTTACTCCTTAATCAATGAATTCCGAAAATTCAGACTTCATCATGCTTTGTCTGTAAAACTAATAGTGATAGTCATATTTGTATTGGTTTATTCAAAAAATCGATAGTGATATTGCCATCCATTTGTATCGGTTTTCCCTGAGAACCAATAGTAATAAAATATTTGTGTCGGTTTTTCTTTACAAACCGATAGTAATAATGCCACGTTTGTGTCGGTTGAAAAACGATAGTATTTTATTTCTTTTTGTGTCGGTTTTTGTTTAAGAACCGATAGTAGTTAGCACATATTTTTGTCGGTTTTTGTTTAAGAACCGATAGTAATAAGTTAGATTTGTGTCGGTTTTTCCTTAATAACCGACAGTATAGGAATACTACTTGTGTCGGTTTTTCTAGAAGACCGATAGTAAGAACTTCATGGTTGTGTCGATTTTTCCTTGAAACCTATTAATTATAGAACTATTCGTGTTGGTTTTATCTAGAAAACCGATAGGAATAAGTTCATTGTGTCGGTTCACTCTTAAAAACCGACATAATTGATAATATTTGTGTCGGTTTTATTTTAAAAACCGATAGTAATGTGATTATATTTGTATCGGTTTTATAGTGGAACCGATAGTAATGTTATTCATTATTTGTGTCGGGTTTTTCTAGAAAACCGATAGAAATTAATTAGTTGTGTCGGTTTTATTTTAAAAACCGATAGTAATATTATCTGCTTCTGTTTGTGCAATAGCTTATACTGTTGTTTTTTTAAGTATCGGTTTTATAGTAGAACCGATAGTGGTACTGAGTATTTTTGTATCGGTTTTATATTTGAACCGATACTAATGTTCATGGCCTAATAGCGCTACTTAACTAGTCGATCCTAACCCTATCCCGCCGCCACCACATTGCGCGCGCTTGTCCTCACCAACGGCTTCACCACCGCGCCCTCCCCCTTGACCTCCCCTCGGCGCCTCCCCTTGACCTCCCCACGGCGCCCTCCCCCCGTCGGTCGCCTCCTCGCCGCCGGTTGCCTCCGCTCCATCGCCGCCTCGCCCTCCTCTTGCGCCACCCGCCCATCCTCGCCTCATCCCGCCCTCCTCCTTGACCTCCCCCCTCGGTGCCCTCCCCCACCGGAGCGTCCCCCCTGGTCCTCCCCCAGCAGCGCCTTCCCCCAGTACCGGTGAGTCCTCTCTCGAGCTCCCCACCGGCGCCCTCCCGTACCGGCGCCCTCCTCCACCAGCGCCCTCCTCTTGCGCCGCCCGCCCATCCTCGCCTCATCCCGCCCTCGCCTCCTCCCGCCCGCCGCTACAGGTTTGGTGACTCTCATTCCTTGCCACAATTTCTTTTCGAAATGTTTTATCTGAATGAGTACACGCTGAGATCACGTGATTGTTTCTGTGGATAGCTTAGTTCAGTTTGTAATTTTGATTCCATACTTTGGTCCCATTCAAACCTGCATGGTCTTACAGCATTGTAGTGTTGGTATCCAAGGAAAAATAAGAGAATACGAATGATGCAATGCGGATTTGAGCTTGGGTGTTTAAATTTTTGTCCAAGGCTAATGTCACTGGAGTCATTCTGCTTTATGTGCTAACCCTATATGTGTACATCTAAAACGTGACTAACAAAAAGAATCATTTCCCTAAGTGTTCTGTTATTGATAAGAAGCACACATGGCACACAACACTTGCAATAGACAATAAACATCTCCTTAACCTTTGGTTTGACAGATTGTATTTGTGACCATTTTGTTTCAAAACTTTTGCTTTCTGCAGAAACAGTACGCCTGGTTTATCCATATGGTATAGCACCCCATAGTGTCTGTCAAGATTGTATCTGTTGTATGGTATGATTTAGCTCGTGGAAACGAAAAATGGATTGCTAAGATGGAATGCAAGAATGTTTAATTAGCCATAGACTGACTTTATCGGTTCCACACATTTATGATTCAGTAAGTAGAGCTCCCTTTTCTGTGTAACCTTTGAAGGAACAAGGAGACTTGCAATCAGTAGTAACAAATCAATTTTATGGTTCATTCTGTCCTATATGCATATATATAGATGTATGCATACTACTACTAGTAGCAGTGGTGAGGTGAAATGGTTTACCTCATTCAGCCAAAGGCATGAAAACAAATTAGACATTGGTGTATGGGCACGCACAACGAAATACCATTCAACTAAATGGGGTATTTATCAAACATTGATAGCACTGTGATTGTACTTGTTCAAGTGGTCTTTTTGAAGCACACCACACACACTGGTGTGATCATAGTGCATTGAAATGGCATATTCTGATTTTTTTCTCCATAAGAAATACTCAATGATAGACAAAGTTTGCTATCTAATCAAATGGAGTACCTAACAGAGTAAAATATCTTAGTAGGTCCCAACATTGAACCAACATAAGAGTTTGACTGGATTCATTCAACAAATGTATGTTGCGATGCCTTTTTCATTATTTTGTCATGTGTGATTCTTTACTAGTCATATTATTATGCAACTTTTGAGTCTGTTAATTGAGATAGTTATTTCAGCTATAATTGCATATTACTTTTGTTTTTTTATCTCAGCATATGTTAGAGTTTAGGTTGCGTAACCTACGTCTCCCGTTCGAGAGTGCTTATTTATAAATATGCTGGAATGGCATATTTATAAGCAAGCAGTCCCGAATTGTCCACGTATTTTGGACAGTTCGAGGATATGTGGTTCTAACAAGTTCCTGAGCTGTTGTACAACTCACAGAGTAGATTTCGGTAGTGTCTCCCTGGTGTTCTCCGGATACACACCCCTCTTGACATGTTGTCGAGACGTGTATCTGGAGAACAGCGGGGAGATGCTGCCGAAATTTTCTCTGGAGTTGCACAACGGCTTAGGAACTTGTTCGAACCACATATCCTCGAATGGGTTTAGGACCAAACCTATTTAGAGATTAGGAGTTATTGTCCGTACGTATTTAGTTGGTCAACATACAGACTTTTCTTGAAGATCATTCGTTCATCTGTTACTCTACTGCAATATGCTAGAACAATGACATGCTTTAGATGATTTATTATCAAGTTCACATAATAGCTACGAATTGCTTTCTCTCATGTCAAATATATGTCCATGGTAGATAAGAAAACTCAAAATATCGCAATTAGAGAGCATCGGCTCATCGCCAGAAAGAGTAGAAGGTGCTCCTGAGGGGCATAGCCAACTTCTAAGTGTCGAGCCGACCCAGGTTCCAAATGTCGAGGGGCCGAGTAAGGTGAGGAAGGCCCGAGGACCGAGCAAAGGGGCCATGGGGAGAACGCCGCAAATTCTCCATTTCAATGCGACGGGCGTTTGCACGGGTCCTCCCAAGTGTAAGGGGCGATACCGCTCATTCCTCGGGCAACTGGTGAGGGAGAGAGTTCCTATAATGGTTAAGGATTGGAGAAAGGAGGTCAGTGTCGAGCAGAAGAACCGGCTGTGGGACGAGGTTAAGGGAAAATGGATTATAGAAGAGGAGGATGAAAACAATGCCAAAGCGATGCGCCTTGAAGAGGATGGGTGTGGCTCTGAGGCACTTCAGGGTCTACATGCACAGTGAATACGTGCTGAAAGGCCGTACACCATTCGAGAGGTATCCGTTCGTGACTCCCGATGTTTGGGAGGAGTTCACGGGGATCAAGAGTACGCCCGAGGCGGAGGAGCTGAGACAGAAGAACGTTGCTACCCAGAGGCTGAACACGCATGCGCACCACCTCGGTTCAGGCGGCTACGAAGGGAAGAAAGCAGAATGGGCATGACTAGCCGAGGAGTGCGCCAACTCCGGGACAGCGATGCCTTACTCGCACATATGTGAGGAGCGAGCACGTGGTAGGTATTAGCGAGGACAAAGAAAACCGCGGACGGGCAGCTGGTAGTACCAAACCCCACTACCGCGCAAGTCGTCTCCACCATCGTAAGATATCGAACTTACTACATTGCAGTAGACCATTCCTGTTGTATTTTAGATCTAATTCGTACTCGCTTCTTACAGGAGGAGGTAAGCCAGAGGAAAGAGCAGGGAACCTTTCTTAGCCAAGGGTCAAATGACATCCTATCCTCTGCGATCGGGAAGCCCGACCATATGGGCCGGGTGCTTGCCGCAGGGTCGGGGCATACGAAGAAGTCCTACTTCCAAGATGCTGCTGCGAGTACCAGATCAAGAATATGGGAGGCACGTGCGGAGCGCCTGAAGGACATGCTTAGGGACCAGCTGAGGGAGGAGATCTCGGAGGAGATGAGGGAGGAGATGAGGGTGCAGATGATGGCACGTGAGGAGGAGATGAGGTGTGAGATGATGGCACGTGAGGCGCCTAAGGGCCGAGATGAGGGCGATGATCTCCAGTCGAGCGGATGCCCCGCCTCTTAGTAGAAACACATGCCCCCACCAAGTAGTCTGCGGTTCCAAAATGATAAGTCCACCCCACCAAGGTAATAATTAATTTTGCCTAACTTAATGGTGCGAGGTAACTCTTCATATGTTTTCTCTCAAGTTGCGCACTTTTTGCGCGCCTACCAAGTGCCACTCACCCGATGGAAGACGGATTTCTGTTGAGGTCTGCACGCGGGTTGCATTTCCATGCAAGGAGACCGACACGGTGCATGGTCGACTTTTGGGAAGGGCTACATGAGGTCCGGTGGACTACGTCCACGAAGCCTTCTTATCACATGTGCTCGAGTTCCCCCCAATGAAGACATCACCACTCTCGGGCTAGCGCGGATGTCGTTCATCAAGTGGCCCACGACAGGCGTCGTACTGGTCAAAGTAAACATCCCTCACGTCTTCTGTACCATTCCAGTAGTATTGCAACAAGTTACTTAATTGTGCGCGTGCTTTGTAGGTTCCTACCGTACCTGCGCCTTCTCCCACGACCGTGACGAGCCCTGCACAAAGTATAGAGCTGGTGCATAAGAGGACTAGCACGACAACCACAGAACCACTGGAGGCCTCTGCTAAAAAGGCTAGGCTCACAAAGGCCACAGCGCCGCCTCAGGTACATGAAAAGGTCACTGCCCCGACCACAGAGAAGCCTTATGAATTTAAGGCCTACGTACATGGAAAGACCTTTCTGCCTCCCAGCAAATTGAATGCTCTAGGCATATGGACTCGATACTCCATGGATGGTACGTTGACAAAGCGAAAGAGAGCGGCGTGATCGACTTCAATGTTAGATACGAGAAGGGACATTTCCACCGCGAGGAGGATGGGACATTCGATTAGTTTTGAGGATCTGTTCCGTCTGTACCAACCGATAGCCATCGATATTTCTCTTATGCGATCACGACGCCGTGAGTATCGCACCACGTTGTACGACCTTATGACTTCCATAGGATTTTGTATTACGCTTTTTAACATTCAATGCGAGTTGCAGGGCGATGAGGCAGCGAGTCGTGACGAATCGACATCTAGTTGGGTTCGTCGACCCTGAGCTTGTGTCCGCGACGATGGCTAGGCTTCAACCGGAATGGGTTGCCTCCTACATCAAGAGGGCATTGCAAGTCGAGTCCAAGAAGGACTTCATTCTACTCCGTACCACGAGGAGTAAGTGCTACTTCACCGTTCAATTACTTCTACGCGACCAAACGTATGTGAACTTATTTTCTTCGCTACATACCATTTAATAAGCAACCACTGGGTTCTACTCGTGCTCCGTCCGAGTGACAACAAAGTGTACACTTTTAATTCGGTTGATAAGAGACCGATGGCCTACGCGATCAAGCCTCCTTTGGAGTCTTATCTAACATTTTCTGTATTTAACTATGTTCATTATTTTTTACTCAATAGCGTCTCTCCAATGTATATAGGGGTTTCAAGGAATACGTCGAAGCAGGAGGGACACACGACGACAAAAAGGGCTCCAAGCTGGAGTATGTCCGCTTCATGGTACAAGTGGCTATCATATATAAGATTTAGATTTAGGACATTTTCTTCGTCTCTTAATTTATTTTTCTTTCTTCACAGTATCATCAACAGGGCAGCGATGACCACTGTGGTTTGTATGTCATGCAACACATGGTGATCTTGATTGCCGGCTCAGACCGTTTCCCTAAGGTAGTACATGCATTATTATACAATTAGTCTTTCACATAGCAATTTGAAAACTTAAATTAGAGCATTCGTTTCTATTTTGCAGCATACCAATATCCCCCAGAAGAGTATAGACAACACTGCACTCAACAAGATACGAGACCACTTATGCCAGTGGTACTGGATAGAATGCTTGTCGGAGGACGGACGGTTTAGAGATCCCGAAAGCTCCTACTAGACCAGATGTGAACAATATTACATATCTGAATGTGATTGCATGTGTACGGTTAAGCATGTTTACGTTCTATTTTGTTAACGAATGTGATATGTGTTTGTTGTAACATAGTGTTCATGTTCTTTGAATGTGATATGTTGTGCCGTAATTTACGTGTGAATGTGATATGTGCATATTGTGTGGAATATGTGCTGATTGGAAGGTGAATTAGAAAATAGCACAGCACATCCCTTCATCTCTATCGGTTCTCACAAGAAAATGATAGAGATGTGATGCTCATCTGTATCGGTTCTTTGTAAGAAGCGATAGGGATGATACTCATCTCTATCGGTTCTATATAAGAAGCGATAGAGATGAGGGTATTCATCTATATCGGTTCTTTGTAAGAAGCGATAGAGATAAATAAGTCATCTCTATCGGTTCTTTGTAAGAAGCGATAGAGATGATTCGATCATCTCTATCGGTTCTTTTTAAGAAGCGATAGAGATATGACAGTCATCTCTATCGGTTCTTTATAAGAAGCGATAGAGATGATTCGATCATCTCTATCGGTTCTTTGTCATCTCTCTATCGCTTCTTACAAAGAACCGATAGAGATGATCGTCATATCTCTATCGGGCGAGAACCGACTGTAATAATGCCCGCCTCATCTCTGTCTCATGACTTTGTGTCACCACTAGAACCGACTGTGATGACGAAAAAGAACCGATTGTGATGTATATTTGTGTAGTAGTGGAAAAAAAAGAATGAATTTCGATAAAGAAAGGAATGTACCAATGCGATTTCCTGCTGCATCGCAGGACAATAAAATTGTAGACATAACCACGTACAATAGCCGCCTACACGATGCTCTTACATTGTTCTTGACAAGCGCCGCAAGGAAGCCAGCTAGATTGTTCTTCTACTGTTGTTCTTATGGTCAATTTGCCACTGTAACAATGTTTACGGTGTTTATATAGACAGAGGAAAGATCGACAATTCAAAGGGCCATCAAACCGCCTGCACCTATAGACGGCCTACCGTGAAGTCATGCAATTCTTCTGTTTTTCCTATCACTACTAAAAAAACCTTTTCTTGTTGGTCTATCGCTGTCGGTTTGGCTAAAACCAGCAACGATAATACTATCACTGCTGATTCATAAGCTAGACCGTCACAAATGCTACTATCACTACCGGTTCTAAAAAAACCGGCAATGATGCTATCACCGTCGTTTCTTCTTAAGAACCGACAGGTTCTTCAGAAGAACCGACAGTGATAATGGAGGAAGTATCACTGCTGGTTCGGAATCCGAACAGACAGTGATAATATTTTTGAAAAATCATAACTTTTTCATACGGAGTCAGATGGAGAAAAAATTATATGAAAATTGTAGCTCTCGATGAGATCTACAACTTTGTAGTTGACAACTTTTTTATTTGAAGCCATTTAGATGTCCCAATAATCGTTGAAACTTTCGGATACGAATGGATAAAGGAAAATATATCTTATAGTAGTTGAGAAATACATGTTAGGTGAGATGGTAAGAAATCATCACGCGAGGTGAGAGGTCCCAGGTTATATTGGTTTGGTCGTGATGGACCTACTCTTACAAGGAGCTAGCAGGCGTTTTTTTAGAGCTTTTTTACAGTGGATTAAAATCAATATAAACCGTCCATTCCTTTGAATCTAATGGTTGAAATCAATTAAGATTTAATTATATTACCACCTGTAGTATCGGTAGTAAAATTGAAAGAGGGGTAAAAGGGTAAAAAATTTCGTCATACTATCTGTTCTTTACGGTAAAACACGTCCTGTGATCCCGATGAATGATAAATGAATGGATAAGAAGTCTTTGAAGATTATCAGGTATTCGGTGAATCCAAAACAGTAAACGAATTAGGAAAAATCTAAAATACCCCTGATGAATGGATAGGAAAAGCCTAAAATGCCCTTGAGAATGAATGGTTAGATTTGATTCCTACTACCACTACTTACTACCTATGTAATCCACTGTAAAATTTCTCTTTTTTTAACACATAATATGCGGTGGGTTATGCGCGCGTTCACCCTGAACTCCGGTTTTTCCCGATCAGATCCTTGGTATGGGTAAAACATTTGCTGTTTCTGTATCACATGAACTTTGGACGCAAAAAATTCATTAGAGATTATTGTTTATTAAATCTGTTGCATGAATTAGATCATGGGTGCTGACATATACTTATTCACCCTTCTACATGCAAGAGCTTGCTGGCATATTACAATATATGCGGTGCCCATCATTTCGGCAGCTTTGAGATCCTTTGGCAACAACACATCGTCGTACCACTGCAGTAGGTTTCGTCGGTGCCCTTATGATCCTCTGTGCACTTACGGAAGCATGAATCCTCCGAGCAATTGGTGAAGTTGTTATAACAGTACGTTTCCACAATTTCTACACCTACGCACAATGAAGCACGACATATCGTATAAATTAGTTTTCACGCAAATCATCTGGTATATATGCATGTGTGGGGTTCAATTGAAGCATTGCAAGTGTGTGTATAGAGAGAACAAAAAGAATTGAACGGACTCGACAAAGAGAGGGATATGCACGTACCGATTTGTCTCCCTGCTGCATCGCACGACAAGAAAGTCGCAGACATAACCAAAAGAGCTGCCAAACACAGGGCACTTGTGTTGTTCTCGTATTTGCTTGTGTGCGCCATGAGGGAAGCTAGCTTGTTTGTTCTTCTACAGATCTTTTAGCCCCCTCTCAGCAGCAATGTTTGTTATTTTTTACACTCTCATGCATTAAAGCTTTCTTCCTATTTTATACTTGCTATAGATAGAATTAATTAATACTCTATCATGTTTCCTCACTGTTACATACTACTATATATAGTTGGGAGTAATTAATACTCTTGAGGCATAGGTGTCAGCTTGCATGGCAATGAGCTAATGAGTATTGTGGTAGTGCCATTTGGGGTTTTAGTGGTAACATGCATTCAGTAGGGAGCTTGCGAGTAAGACACCTGCGATGTAGGTGTCATTTTTTCCTTCCTTGCATGATTTGTGGAGTTAGATGATAATATTGTGGCTAGCTCCCACCTCCCCTCTGTCATCGGACATTAAATACCCTTTTTAGTACCTGACGAATACTATTAAAAAGGATACCCCAACAGCCGAAGCGACGAGCCAGCGGCCTCAAACATATCTCCAGCCCAACAGGCCGCGCCCGGCCCGCCGCCGACCGAATCGCTGCGAGACGCGCCAAGGCATCCGCTCCCGACCGGCCGGGGAAGCAAATCCGACGACGGCGCTCCGGACCCCTCTTGGCGGGCGGGATCTCCGACTCCAACCAAACCAAGGTGACGAACGCCGAGTGCAGCGTGTCAGTCCTCATCGGCCTATCGCCACGTACCCCGAATAAGGTCAATCGGGCGACTATACAAGGCGGTGGCTCCTTCCCAAGAAGATCGGTATTGCGAAGACAAAGCTTCGGCCCATCAACGATCCGCGTCAAAGCCGGCGCCGCGCTCCTCCCGGCGGCACCAGCGTCACGCACCTCGGCGTCGGCGTTCGCAAAAGGGTCACGAGAGGCAATCGCTATTTCCGGAAATACCTAACCTCCCTGACCACCAAGGCTACCAACCCAGCATGGGCAAGACGGGTGGCGACCAGTCCACAGGACGAAGGACCGGAGCTCCTAGCATAGGTCACCTCGCTCTTCCTCCTAACTCTCGATGTAACCTGCCCCTTCCTTCTGTATAAAAGGAGGCAGGGCTAAACGATTCAAGGAGGAGAGCGAGAACGAGAGAAGGAGAGAGCGCTATCAAACCCATCTCGCTAAGCCATTGGCATTCTCGCTTGTAAAACTTTGTGCAGTCATCTGTACCAAGAGTAATACAACACCACCATACTGAACCGAGTAGGGACCTTGGCCGAACGGTATACATCTTGGACTCACGAGTCTAACCATTCGAGGAGTGGAGCGCGACCCCTAGACTTACAAATTTACTTGCGGCGCTCTCGCGCCGGCGGTTGGCGCTAGGTAGAGGGCTTGCGGCGTCGTCATCACCATCTCGGATTCCGTTTATCCCGATGGCATCCACCGCTGCGGCGGCATGGCGCAGGGAACCGGATCCGCCGGCTCCCTCGACCGCCCGTCACCCCGACGGGAGGGCTCACGCTTCGTCCGCCGCCTCCGGAGGACGAGCGCCGGCGAGCTTAGGCGTCCTCTCGGCGACCGCTAAGCTTCGGCTTAGGCGCCCTGCGGCCCGGCGGAACCGAAGTGCTCACGCCGCGGTCGTGAAAACTCCGTAGGCCCGGCGGTGACCATGTCACCCCGTAGGCTCGCGGCCCAGTGGCGATGGTGGCTACTGCCGGCCTCCATCCACGAGCTCTTTGGAAGACTCTTCCGGACGCGACTCGGCTCGACACGGTACCACCGCGCGGCGGCACTCGCGAGTGCAACATGGCGGGCACCGTCGATTGCCGTGGCCCTCGCGGCCGCGGGACCTCTGTCCGGCGCGCTCGAGCGCGGGAGGAGTGCGGCATGGCGTCTTGAACGCCTTCGGACCGCGCGCCGAGAGCTCCAACAATAGCGCAAAGAGTTGGAGGAGCGAAGGATGAGCTCGGCCGGCTCGAGCCAACTGGAGCGGGAGGGCTCGAGCCCGCATGTGCTGGCGGCAGCGCGCGCTGGCGTCGAGCACACCCAGCAGCGGAAGGTCGGCGGTCCTCACTTCTTCCCCACGCCCGATCAAAGCGTGGCGCGGCGCAATGCTGCCGAGGCCTCCGGAGCCGACCGACCGGAGGCCAAGGCCACCTACCAAAACCTCGGGGCTGGTAGAGCACGCGGCGTCACGACATGCACGCCCGGCTCCTATCGCTCCGGAGCCACCTCGCCCACCGGGCCGTCTGCCCGTCTGGCCGGATGGGTCCGCGCAGCGTCGCCGCATCGCGAGCCAACGAGCCTCGCGGCGCCCGGTGCGCCAACGCCTCGGTGATGCCTCGACATTCGCGCTACTCTTGGCGCGAAGAAAGATGGCGGAGGAGGCCGCCCACTCACGGGTTGCGGGCGGCGGGCACCACCATCGCGGCCGAGCCCCGCGGTCTGGGCTGCGGCGTTACGCCATGGGATCCGCGGCGGACTTCCTGCCCGGTCCGGCGCCTACCAACATTGCCAAATACAGGGGCCACAAACCCGGTGTGCGGCTCGAAGATTACCGGCTTGCGTGCGGGCGGGAGAACAGCGGATGACCTCTTCATCATCCAATAACTTCCCATCTACCTCGCGGACTCGGCCGAGCACTGGCTCGAGTACTTGGCCAAAACCATCGGTGGACCGACTTGAAGGCCCTCTTCGTCGGCAACTTCGGAGGCACTTACAAGCGCCACGAAATTCTGAGATCTGAAGGGTGCAAGCGGCGGAAACCCTCGGGATTACATCCGGCGGTTTTCCGACGATTACAACAAGCTCCACGACATCTCCGGCGCCGATGTCGTGGGAGCATTCATCTGGCACCTCTGCAAGGCCTTGGTACACAAACTAGGTTGTCTCAAGCCCGGAACTACCAAGGAGCTCCTCGATATTGCCACCAACCACGCCTCGGCGAGGAGGTATGGGGCTATCTTCGAGGAGGAAAGGCCCAGCCGAACCCGGCGTCGCGCCGGGTCCCGCCGACCGCTCAGACAAGCGGGCGGCGCGAAGCAGATCCGCGAGCCCCAAGTGGTCGCCACCGTCGGCCATACCTTAAGCGGCGGTGCGACCGGCCGTCGCGCCGACCACGCCGAGAGTTGATGGGCGACCCGTGCCCAAACCACGGGTTCTCCGTCAAACACAAATCTGGGGCTGCGAGGTCTGGCGTTACCTCTCGGCGTCCCGCATACGCCCGCGTGGCAAGGGAAGAAGCTGCCGCTGCCCGCGGTGGCGCGAGAAAAAGCGACGGCGAGTTCCACGAACCCGATGGCGCCTCATGATCTTTGGAGGACCGGCTGCTATGCGGACAAGCGCCGGCTCAAGCTCGCTTATCGCGAGGTCCATACCGTCGCGCCATCGTCCCCAATACCTCCGGTGGTCGGAGTTCCCGATCACCTTTGATCGGACCGACCACCCGACCACGTTCCACGGCGGGAGATACCCCTGGTGGTCGGCCGTCGTGGGAAGAAGCGCCTTTCAAAGGTGCTCATGGGCGAGGCGGCGGCCTCAACATCCTCGTCGAGGCGCTCGGCGCTATGGGATCCGCGCTCAACCCTCCGACCCGGCAAGGCGCCCTTCCATGGCGTCATTCACGGCGCGAGCCCATCCACTCGAGGCGGTCGACCGCGCCGGTTACCTTTGGGAAACGAAACTTCCGCACGAAACCCTCGCTTTTTGGTCGTGGATTTCCGGTTCTTACCATGCCATCTGGGAAGGCCATGTTACGCCAAGTTCATGGCGGTCCCGGCTCGCCTACCTCAAGCCGAAGATGCGGGGCCGCGGGAGTCATCACCGTGGCATCGTCTTTCGACTTGCCTACAATGCGGCGCGCGCAGTTTGTGAGCTTGCCTCGGCGATCATCGCGTCTGCCGAGCTCGACAACCTCGGGAGGAAGCCTCGAATCCGCCCCGAGTCCGGCAAGTCGGGGCGGGATCCTTCAAGTCCGCCGAGGACACGAAGGAGGTCGCGGTCGATCCACGTGATCCGACCAAGACCGTGCGGATCGAGCCACGCTCCCGCCAAATAGGAAAGCGCGCTCGTCGACTCCTCGCGCACCAACAAAGGCGTCTTCGCATGGAGGTCCTCAGACATGCCGGGAATCCCAAGGAAGTCGCGAGCACTCTTTGAGCATCGACCGGGCTCAAAGCCGGTCGCCTAACGCTGCGCCGCCGGCGAGGAAGCGCCAAGATCATAGGGAGGAGATCGCCAAACTTACGCTGCGGGGTTAGTAAAGAGGTCGCCACCCGAGTGGCTAGCCAACCTGTACTTGTAAAAAGAAAAATGGGCAATGGAGGATGTGCGTTGACTATCGAGTCTCAACAAAGCATGTCCCAAAGATCCGTTCCTTTGCCCGCATCGACCAAGTCATCGACTCCACGCGGTGCGAGTCCCTCTCTTTCTCGATGCCTACTCGGGCTACCACAGTTGCGCTAAGGAGTCCGACCATTTCGCGACTTCCTTCATCACCCGTTCGGCTCGATTCTCGCTCGTTACGATGCCGTTCGGCTAAAACGCGGGCGCTACATACCGGCGATGTATGCAAACGTGCTTCAATAACGGTCGGTAGTAACGTTGAGGTGTCGTCGGCGATATTGTCGTAAAAACCAAGAAGGCCGGCGACCTTGTCCCGACACAGAAGAGACCTTTGCGAACCTTCGGCGATTCCGCATAAAGCTCAATCACGAGAAATGCGTTTGGGGTCCCCAAAGGAAGCTCCTTGGCTTCATTGTCTCGGCGAGGCATCGAGGCCAACCAGGAGAAGATATTAGCAATCGCAGGATGTGCCCAATCGGCAACCTCAAGGGGTCGGTGGCCGGATGCTGGCGGCTTTGAGTCGTTCGTGTCTCGCCTCGGCGGCGCGAATGCCACTCTGAGCTACTCAAGAGATCAGGCCGCTTTATTGAACCCGAGGCTCGGAGGCCCTCCCGCTGAAGTCCTTCTGTCCTCGCCTCGATCCTGATCGCCCGGCACTGAGGAGCCGCTGTTTCTCTACATCGCCGCCACTACCCAAGTCGTCGGTGCGGCCCTCGTGGTGGAAGCGGCGGAAGAAGGCCGCGAGCTTAAGGTACAACGGCGATTTACTTCATTAGCGAGGTCCTTTTGAGTCAAGACTCGGTACCGCAGTCGAGAAGCTACTCTACGCGGTGCTCATTGCGAAGAGGAAGCTCGTCCACTACTTCGATCAGCACAACATCACCGTGGTGACCACGTCCCCGTTAGGCGAGATCGTCCGCAACCGCGCGTTCCTTACTTTTCTTCCTCCTCCTTTCCTCCTTCCGCTTCTTGCGGGAGAGTCGACCTCTTAGTCCTCGCCGGGGCGGCATCGCGCTTCCTTATCCCCCGGGAGCGGCGCCTGGGAAGACATCCCCAAGAGCCCCTGAGAGGATGCAGGAATGTCGGTCAAGTGCTAAGGACAAAGAAAAGAGAAGCGAAAGGAATTTCAAACTTACGGTTGGCGGAAAAGCCGCCGAGAATGGCTCCGGGTGGCCATCCGCGGCCACCGTGGCACTTCCGCCCGTAACGGCCGCCACCCGGGCCTCCACCTCAGACGCGGCCAGCTCGGGTTCTGCCATCCTCGCCCGGTCGGACGGCCCGCATACCGGAACAGGAGGTGCGGCCTGTGCACAAGTGGTTGCACGCGCATCCCCATGAAGGCGCGCACAACCACGTCGCCGGTGAGCCCCCGCCTCCTTTGAGCCCTGATCTGCTCCACGATCAGGGCCAGCTTGTTCTTCTCCCTCTTTTGGTGCCCAGGTTCCACGCTCCTCCGCCATGGAAGCTCGCGGTGAAGCGAGGCGCGCTGTCGCCGACGTTTGAGCGTAGAGCCATTGAACGCCCGACCCTTGTTGGGCGAGGGCAACTTTACCTCCAGTACTCCGTGCTCCGACCAAGGAAGGCTGGAGGCCAGCCACCAGAGCGCCGCGGCGTCCGACGGCTTTGTCCTTCGAGCCTTGCACGGAAGAAGTGCCTCCACAACGCCCAGTCGCGGCTCGATCCCCAAGAAGGCCGCGCGGCGTGATAAAGATGGCGATGTGGAGGACCCCATTGGGGTTGAGGTGGTGCACCTCCACCTTGTAATGAAACAACGGCCCCGGATGAGCGGGTGCGGCGGCGAGCCAAAGCCGCTCGAAGAACGGCGGGGGCACCACGATCTCGTCGCCCGTGGCGCGGGGGGTGGCAGCCCGATCGGCACCCTCCGGTAGGAAAGGTCTGCGGCATGAGAAGCCCTTCTTCACCAAGCCGAAGCGCCGGCCTCTTCTTGCGCGGAGCACTCCGACCACGACATCTTCACGGGGAGACGATGGAAGGTGAGAAAGAAAGGTGAGGTTTTCTTTCCTTAGCTCTCTGGTGCTTTTCTTGTTTGAGGTGAGACAGAGAGGGCAAGAAAGCGTGACCACTCGAAAGCACCCAGGCGTATTTATAGAGGACGGCGAACGCCGGCCAGCGGCGCCCGTCAAGCGAGCGTCGCGACCACCCTCGCTGTCGCGCCAGACTGTAACTCCGGTTCCAATACCACTCCGCTTTTAATCCTGTCTTGTCGGCGTCAAGGGCCATAAAGGCGTCGCCCCGAACAACGTGTCCGTAACCTCTCGGTCTCGCCTTTAGGCGGAGCAGTTGCTCGGCGCGCGCGAAAGCCCAGCGGGCCGCTGCGGCCCCAGACGGCAAAAGCTTTGTGGCTTGCGCGGGGCCCAGCGAGGAGTGGGTTCAAAAGGCCTACCCGCGGATGGGTATAAAGCGCCCAACAAAACTTGAGCAAGGCGGTATGAGGTGAGCCCCACGGTGGGCCCTCGGTTAGGTCGGTGACGGCCTAATCACCTCTACTCGCGTCAGAGACCATACTTCACACTCTCCGGGAGCTCATCAATGGCGACGACAAGCTGTGCTCTGGGTGGCGGACGACCTAGAGTCCATCTGAGATTGAGTAGAAAGGTTTTTATGGGTCGCCCCACGCCAGGCCAGGACACCCTACTCTGCGACCGTCCGCTCGGAAGGGTCCCCCTTGGGCGGAACCTCCCAGGACCCACTCGGACTACCCGCTATTAGCTCCACGAGCACGGCGTTCAAACCAAAGCAGGTAAACGCGCGCTCATCCCCTCCGGGTCCCACACTGCGGATGGGGTATACATGTGGGATAGGCGGCGACCATTCCTCTCGCGGCTACCCTGCGCGACGAGGACTCGAGAAGAATGCCCCACGTCCGGCTACGACGGTAAACGAGCACTCACGTCCGGCTACGACGGTAGCGAGCACTCACGTCCGGCTACGACGGTAGCGAGCACTCACGTCCGGCTCGACGGTAGCGAGCACTCATGTCTAGCTACGGCGTTAAGCGAGCACTCGGACACGAGAACCTCCGCGAGCATCCGGTCGTCCCGCCGACCAAGGCACTCGGACACGAGAACCTCACGAGAGGCATCCGGTCGTCCCGCCGACCAAGCGATCGGACACCCGAACCTCACGAGGCATCCGGTCGTCCCGGCCGACCAAGGCAACTGTCTAGCTATGGCGTTAAGCGAGCACTCGGACACCGAACCTCACGAGGCATCCGGTCGTCCCGCCACCAAGGCACTTTCGGACACGAGAACCTCACGAGGCATCCGGTCGTCCTGCCGACCAAGGCACTCGGACACGAGAACCTCACGAGGCATCCGGTCATCTGCCCGACCAAGGCACTCGGACACCGAACCTCACGAGAGGCATCCGGTCGTCCTGCCGACCAAGGCAGCTTTGTCTAGCTCGGACGTTAAGCGAGCACTCGGACACCGAACCTCACGAGAGGCATCCGGTCGTCCTGCCGACCAAGGCACTTTCGGACACGAGAACCTCACGAGGCATCCGGTCGTCCTGCCGACCAAGGCACTTTCGGACACGAGAACCTCACGAGGCATCCGGTCGTCCTGCCGACCAAGGCACTCGGACACCGAACCTCACGAGAGGCATTCGGTCGTCCTGCCCGACCAAGGCACTCGGACACGAGAACCTCACGAGGCATCCGGTGCGTCCTGCCGACCAAGGCACTCGACGCGAGAACCTAGCAGAGGCATCCGGTCGTCCTGCCGACCGGGGCACTCGGACACCGAACCTCACAGAGGCATCCGGTCGTCCTGCGCCGACCAAAGGCACTTTGTCTAGCTACGACGTTAAGCGAGCACTCGGACACCCGAACCTCACAGAGGCATCCGGTCGTCCTGCCGACCAAGGCACTCGGACACCAGAACCTCACAGAGGCATCCGGTCGTCCTGCCGACCAAGGCACTCGGACACCAGAACCTACAAGAGGCATCCGGTCGTCCTGCCGACCAAGGCACTCGGACACCCGAACCTCACGAGAGGCATCCGGTCGTCCTGCCCGACCAAGGCACTCGGACACGAGAACCTCACGAGGCATCCGGTCGTCCACGCCAGCAAGGCACTCGGACACGAGAACCTCACGAGAGGCATCCGGTCGTCTGCCGAGCAGGGCACTCGGACACCCGAACCTCACAGAGGCATCCGATCGTCCTGCCACCAAGGCACCGTCTAGCTACGACGTTAAGCGAGCACTCGGACACCGAACCTCACGAGGCATCCGGTCGTCCTGCCGACCAAGGCACTCGACACCAGAACCTCACAGAGGCATCCGGTCGTCCTGCCGACCAAGGCACTCGGACACCAGAACCTCACAGAGGCATCCGGTCATCCTGCCGACCAAGGCACTCGGACACCAGAACCCCACAGAGGCATCCGGTCGTCCTGCCGACCAAGGCACTCGGACACCAGAACCTCACAGAGGCATCCGGTCGTCCCTGCCGACCAAGGCACTCGGACACCAGAACCTCACGCAGAGGCATCCGATCGTCCTGCCACCAAGGCACTCCGAACACCGAACCTCACGAGAGCATCCGGTCGTCCTGCCCGACCAAGGCAGCGTCTAGCTACGACGTTAAGCGAGCACTCGGACACGGAACCTCACGGAGGCATCCGGTCGTCCTGCCGACCAAGGCACTTTCGGACACGAAACCTCACGAGGCATCCGGTCGTCCTGCCGACCAAGGCACTTGGACACCCGAACCTTACAGAGGCATCCGGTCGTCCTGCCACCAAGGCACCGTCTAGCTACGACGATAAGCGAGCACTCGGACACGAACCTCACGAGAGGCATCGGTCGTCCTGCCGACCAAGACAGCGTCTGCTCTGGACGTTAAGCGAGCACTCGGACACCCGAACCTCACAAAGGCATCCGGTCGTCCTGCGGCCAAGGCACCGTCTAGCTACGACGTTAAGCGAACACTCGGACACCGAACCTCACGAGGCATCCGGTCGCCTGCCACCAAGGCGCCGTCCACAACGATTAAAATTAAAGCAAACTCGCCATCGCAAAGATATTTTCATGAAGAAAAAAAAATTTCATTATAGGCCATGAGCTCAAACTCTACGACTTTACACACAAGATCAGGCGGATACAAGAGTGGCCACGCTGCACCACCGGCGGGACTCTACCCACGCCTAGAACCTATCAAACATCCGTGCGGCATCGGTGGCACCGACGCCATCTTGGTAGGCCCTTGCACGGTCGACGGGACAGCCGCGCGACGCTGGCAACACGCCGATGCCTCGGCGCCGTTCGGCGACATCGACGCGGCCGCGCCACTACGATCGGCGCCCTTGCGCCATCACCTCGAAGGCCCCCTTACCACCTCGAGCCTCGGGCGGCCTCGGCGGCGCGTCAACGAAGCGGCGTCGCGGGCTGCGGCTTCTTCCTCCACGAGCTCGGCCATCGCTGGTCGAACTCAGCCCAAAGCTTCGGCGGAGGATCTTCTTCTTCCACGCGACGCCATCGCGAAGCTAAAGACTAGAGGGTGTCTCGAAGCCATTTGAAAGAACAAAAGAAAAGCTCTCATCCCCTTCAAGCAAGCTACGGCGCAAGCATGATATATATATCCGGACGAAGGGAGGCTAAGCGTCTCGAGTAAATGCGGTGCTTGGAAACGAAGCATCCTTCACGAAACCCGAGGCGATCAAGAAGACGAGCGGCGCGCGCGCATAAACTATACTCGGCATGCGCAACGAGGCGAGTAAAAGCCCCGGCGGTTCAAGTGCCCCGGCCAAACTCGGGACAGCCGTCGGATCAACGAAGCACACGACGGAAATCGCTAACGGATCGGTGGACCGACCTACGAGCTGGCCACCACTTTCGTCCAAGTTCAACCCCAACCGAATCTGCCGAAATCGCTTGGGAGTTCGGGGCTCTTGGCGAATACTAATAAAAGGATACCCCAACAGCCCGGCGGCAGCCGGCGACCTCAAGCATATCTCGACCCAACAGGCGCGCCCGCCCGGCCGACCGAATCGCTGCGAGACCGCGCAAGGCATCCGCTCCCGACCGGCGGGGAAGCAAATCCGACGAGACGGCGCTCGACCCCTCTTGGCGGGCGGGATCTCCGACTCAACCAAACCAAGGTGATGACGCCGAGTGCGCGTGTCGAGTCCTCATCGGCCTATCGCCACGTAACCCCGAATAAGGTCAATCGGGCGACTATACAAGGGCAGGTGGCTCCTTCCTAAGAAGATCTGGTGACTGCAGAAGACAAAGCTTCCAGCCCCATCAACGATCCACGTGCAAAGACGAGCGCACGCTCCCTCCCGCGGCACCAGCGTCACGCACCTCGGCGTCGGCGTCGCAAAGGGTCACAGAGGGCAAATGCGCTATTTCCCGGAAATACCTAACCTCCCGACCACCAAGGCTACCAACCCAAAGATGGGCAAGACGGGTGGCGACCAGTCCACAGGACGAAGGACCGAAGCTCCTAGCATAGGTCACCTCGCTCTTCCTCCTAACTCTCGATGTAACCTGCCCCTTCCTTCTGTATAAAAGGAGGCAGGGCTAAACGATTCAAGGAGGGAGAGCGAGAACGAGAGAGGGAGAGAGCGCTATCAAACCCATCTCGCTAAGCCATTGGCATTCTCGCTTGTAAAACTTTGTGCAATCATCTTTTGTAACTGTGTCAATAGATTGAACAAAGATAACAGATGATTTGTTTGATTGATTTGTGTTAATTTGTTCATAGATTTGCAAAAATTTGACATATAAATTATTTTACACAAATTATTTGATACATATGCATGTGTGGATACACTTGAAGCAATGCGGAAGTGTGTACAAAGAGAGAAAAAAATGAATGAAATTCGATAAAGAAAGGAATGTACCAATGCGCTTTCCTGCTGCATCGCAGGACAAGAAAATTGTAGATACATAACCACAATAGCCGCCTACACGATGCTCTTACATTGTTCTTACAAGCGCCACAAGGAAGCCAGCTAGATTGTCCTTCTACTGTTGTTCTTATGGTCAATTTGCCACTGTAACAATGTTTACAGTGTTTATATAGAGAGAGTCAAGATCAATTCACCAAGCCCTAGTTACCCAATTCAAAGGGCCATCAAACCGCCTGCACCAATAGACGGCCTACCGTGATGCACTACTACAGAATCAGTGATCCTTGTCGTCATATCACTGCTGGTTCATCAAAAACCGGTAGTAATAATATTATCACTGCCGGTTCGAATGGAAAACCAGCAGTAACGGTTTTTCCTGATGAACCGGCAGTAATAAATCCCTTATTACTGCCGGTTCGGACAAAAACCGACAGTAATACTAGCACTGCCAGTTTTTTAGAAGAACCGATTGTGCTGATATTTTTCGAAAAATCATAATTTTTTCATACGGAGTCAGATGGAGATAAAATTTATATGAAAATTGTAGCTCTCGACGAGTTCTACAACTATGTAGTTGACAACTTTTTCATTTGAAGTAATTTAGATATCGAAATAATGATATCACTGTCGGTTGACGGTTCGTATTCCTAACCGGCAGTAATAATGCTATCAACCATTTTTCGAAAAATCATAACTTTTTCATACGAAGTCGGATGAAGATAAAATTTATATGAAAATTGTAGCTCTCGACGAGATCTACAACTTTGTAGTTGACAATATTTTTCATTTAAAGTAATTTAAATATCCAAATAATGGTATCACTGCTGGTTAGCGGTTCGTATTCCCAACCGGCAGTAATAATGCTATCAACCATTTTTCGAAAAATCATAACTTTTTCATACGGAGTCGGATGGAGATAACATTTATATGAAAATTGTAGCTCTCGACGAGTTCTACAATTTTTTAGTTGACAACTTTTTGTTTGAAGTAATTTAAATATCAAAATAATGGTATCACTGCCGGTTTGCGGTTCGTATTCCCAAACGACAGTAATAATGCTATGAACTATTTTTCGAAAAATCATAACCTTTTCATACGGAGTCGGATGGAGATAAAATTTATATGAAAATTGTAGCTCTCGACGGGTTCTACAATTTTTTAGTTGACAACTTTTCATTTGAAGTAATTTAAATATCAAAATAATGGTATCACTGCCGGTTTGCGGTTCGTATTCCCAAACGACAGTAATATAATGCTATGAACTATTTTTCGAAAAATCATAACCTTTTCATACTGAGTCGGATGGAGATAAAATTTATATGAAAATTGTAGCTCTCGACGAGTTATACAACTTTGTAGTTGACAAAATTTTCATTTAAAGTAATTTAAATATCCAAATAATGGTATCACTGCCGGTTAACGGTTCATATTCCCAACCGGCAGTAATAATGCTGTTAACCATTTTTCGAAAAATCATATCTTTTTCATACAAAGTCGGATGGAGATAAAATTTATATGAAAAATGTAACTCTCGACGAGATCTACAACTTTGTAGTTGACAATCTTTCCATTTGAAGTCATTTAGATATCCAAATAATTATCAAAAGTTTCGGAGACAAAGGAACAAAAGAAAAATATATCCTATACTAGTTGAGGAATGAGTGATAGGTTAGATGGTAAGATGGGTTCACGTGGGGCAGAAGATCAGGAGTTCGATTCTTAGCAACGGCACGCGCGTGAAAATCGCGTGACTTGTGAACTTGCGGTTGTGCATAGAATACGGGGCGGTTGGTCCGGATGCAAATAATTTTTTTTGATTTTACCTAATAATTTACGAACCGGAGTATCACTGCTGGTTCACATACAAACTGGCAGTGATAATCGGTTTGGGACCAACAGTGATATGGTGTTCTATAGTAGTGATGCTTCTTCTGTTTTTCCTATCTTCTTTTCTTTTAATTTGTCTGGACTGGATCTGTCTTGTCTCTGTCATTTGTATGTTCAAACGACATGTTCAGGACCTGTATGTATGTATATACACTTTGTTGGGTTTGGTCGTGATGGACCTACTCTTACAAGGAGGGCTAGCAGGCGTTTTTTAACATACAATATGCGGTGGGTTATGCGCGCGTTCACCCTGAACTCCGGTTTTTCCCGATCAGATCCTTGGTATGGGTAAAACATTTGCTGTTTCTGTATCACATGAACTTAATTTGGACGCAAAAAATTCATTAGAGATTATTGTTTATTAAATCTGTTGCATGAATTAGATCATGGGTGCTGACATATACTTACTTATTCACCTTTCTACATGCAAGAGCTTGCTGGCATATTACAATATATGCGGTGCCCATCATTTCGGCGGATTTGGGATCGTTTCGCAACAACACATCGTCGGAGTACCGCAGTAGCCTTTGTCAGTTGCATGACCAACCTTTCCGCAGTCTTGCATGCAATGAAAATCGTCCTGGCAGTTTGGAACGGTGAAACAGTACACATCCACATCTTCTCTAACACCTATACGCACAATGAAGCACAACATATCGTATAAATTAGTTTATGGTATAGATGCATGTGTGGGGTTCAATTGAAGCATTGCAAGAGTGTGTATATATAGAGAGAACAAAAAGAATTGAACGGATCTCGACAGAGAGAGGGATATGCACCGATTTGTCTCCCTGCTGCATCGCAGGACAAGAAAGTTGCAGACATAACCAAAAGAGCTGCCAAACACAGGGCACTTGTGTAGTTCTCGTATTTGCTTGTGTGCGCCATGAGGGAAGCTAGCTTGTTTGTTCTTCTACAGATCTTTTGGCTAGCTTGTTAATTTGTCACTGGAACAATGTTTGTTATGGTGTTTATATAGAGGCAGGAGCAATTCACTAAGGATCAATGCTTCCATTTTTACACTCTCACGCGTTAAAGCTTTCTTCCTATTTTATCGTGCTATAGATAGAATTAGTTAATACTATGTATATCCATGTTTCCTCACTGTTACATACTACTATGGTTGGAAGTAATTAATACTCTTGAGGCATAGGTGCCAGCTTGCATGGCAATGAGCCAATCAATACTACACAAAACCTCGTCACCGACGGTTTTGTGAACCGTCTGTAAGTATGTGTCAGTGATAAGAAGGGCATATCACAGACGGTTTTCGAACTGTCAGTAAAAATTAACATTAGAGACGATTCTATCTACGAACCTTCTGTGATGAGAGAATATCATAGACTGTTCAATCCTAAAACCATCTCTAATGACAAGTCATCGAAGACGGTTTTTGAATAGAAGCGCAGAGGTTTTTGAATAGAATCGTTTGTGATATGTTTTTTTCCCTTAACTCTCTTGACAGAACATTCATGATTAGTATCTGTTGTTCGAAATTTTATTCTCCTTAGATATTTCTACAATAACATTTATAAAGCACAACCAGTTATAGATTTTGCAATTGAATATCACAGCATCCTAGATGTATGGAGGCAACAACTTGTCTGATGAGGTCTTAAAATATGAACATTTGTAGCGCTTTTATCACCTTTCTTATTCTAATGTTGATGGATTCCAAGGCAAAATCCAATTTCATCAACAATTCGTCTTTGTGTTTGTTCTCGTATTTGCATGTGTGCGCCACGAGGGAAGCTAGCTTGTTTGTTCTAAAACTGATTTCTTGATATCTAAATATTTTTTTTTGTTTTTTCGGTTCCATCCTGCTAAAAACTGCCAGGAGGACCTGAACGTAAATTGCGGAGAGACTTAAACGTAATTTCATTTTTTCGAGTCTATTCTGTTAAAACCGAAAGAAAGACCTTAACGTAATTTTAAATTTTTAAGAGGACTTTTTCGTGGAGATGTTGAGATGGCGCGTGTGAGACCCCGTTCTGATGAACAGGAAACTCCATGTGATTACTGTGCTATTCCCTGGATCAGTAGCTAGCACTCACATGTTTACAACATTCGTATCAAAATCATACACGCAAACACATAGAAGAACTTACATAACTGAAATAATTATACAGAGGTCAGTACAAATTTAAACCATTTTAACAGCGGAAATAAAAACAGAAACCAAAAGGAAACTAAAACTCCAAACAGCCTTGCGGTTGCCCACTAAACCCTCGAGCAATCGACTAGGCAACCTAGAAGAGACTATCGTCAAAACCCCGAGACTGCGCTGAAAGAACGCGTCGTCCAGTAGATCGCGATCTTCTTCCTCCGAGACAATGGATGCAAGATTGAGTACATTGGTACTCAAAGAAGACTTATATTAGTTCACGATGCAAATAAATAATTATGCGGTGAGCAATGGACAAGCTATGGTTATTTTGCAATTGCATGAAACATTAAAAGAGTAAGCATAATAGATTGCAACATTGTATTTTAATAAAAGCAATTGAAAGACAGAATGATAAGCAAATATTCCAGATTTTCAACCCGATCTACCCGATCGCATATAACCCGTGTCGATCCTTTGACACAAAAGATGGTTGAAAACAGTTTCAAAAGCCCAACCCATTTTGGAAATCACCAAAACTCTAGCATTGGGAGGATTTTCCCCAAGTGCCCATTATCATGGTAGCGACTAATCGATCGATTTTCACTCTGCAGAGTTGTACACTTTACCCACAAGGAATGATTAACCTCTTTTGACAGGCCAGTTAACACACTTCCTTCGGTGTGTCGGCAAGGAGATCATACAAAGCTGTTACATTATTTAGATATAGCTTTACACCAGCCCGGGACATTAACCCTCGCCCTGAAGACAGAGACACTCACCCAAGCCGTGGATCCACATTTATCACACACACACCACGTCTCTGTCCAGGGCAAGGCGTACACCGTTGCATTGGTACGTAGAAACCCCTACAGACAGACCTGACCGGACTGCCTGTGCAATCTCCCGCCTTCTATAGATGCAAAGCCAAATCTAAACAACTTATTAAGCTAAGACCCGCCCATACAAGCCCTTGTGGTTGCACGAAAACATGGTTCTACAACATCCCATTTGCTCGGTCCTTAATCCGACACGGGCGATACTCCACCCTAGCTACGTGCATATCCTTTTGCACAACCGGCTAGCGCCAAATAATCACCCGCGTCAAACCATAGTTTTGTTTAAGGGTTTTTAGCAAATTATCATCAACCAATTCCCAAAAGACTATATGACGGTTGAAAAGACTGAAAACACCAACGAGAGGCTTAAGCAGGAAATATTATTATGCTAGCGATTATACCCAAACATGACATTAAATATGTCTAGCTCAATCTAAGGTTTACAAGGTTCACAAGTCCATACTGATTGAGACAAACCATAATTTACTGAGATTAACTACAGTTCTAACCCAAAATAGCACTTTTAGGGGAATTATCCGGATGCACTTGTACATAAGCAAAAGCAACATATAGTAGGTGAATTATCGGGCTCAACGTGATCAAGGAGTTGCTTGCCTTGCAAATCACTTTATCGAAAATAAAATCCGGATCTGCGAGCAGTCTTCTTCTTCTTCGATGATGTCGGTCTCTACTCGTCGCGAACAAAAGGAAAAAAGAGAATATCAGCAAACTCCAAATGGCAAAAGGAAAACAGACAGATAAACAGGTAAACGCAATTCGAATCAAACATGCAACTGCTATTCATGAAATATTTGAATTTAAACATCGAATTATAGATGCTAAAATTATTTGAAATAAAAAGATTGTTTATTTGTTTCTTTGGAAGGAGAACTATGCCTAACTAACAACCAAAACAGAGTCTTTGATTTTTCTCAAAAGACCCAAAAAGGAGGCACTTGGAAACTATATCATCTAGGGTTATAAACCTAACAAGATTGATGTGCATTAACTACAGAAATTAGAGTTTAAGTCTTGAATTAGCTAGAGAATACTTTAATTGTCAATTCTAATCACTTCTTTTAACTTTTAGGGTTCGGATGAAACCTGAAAACTATTGTTGAAAAGGCTTGGTTGAACTCTAGACTTAAATACAAAACTGGCTAAGAAAAGAGGACTAAATCATATCACTTAAGGTTATTACACTTATGAAAACTAAGTGAACCAAAACTCTAAAACAGAATATTTTTCTGGAATCTGGTAGAACAAACATTGGTTATCATTTCTACACTATTCTTCCAAAATTTCTTACTTGGATGAGTTATTTTACACATAGTTGAAAAAGCTTAGTTGTTTCAATCATTCAGCAAAACATAAAAAGTAGACTCATTCCCTTAACTTGTTTTGCATACAAGCATTAACAAAACATCATTATTTTTCCAGAATCTACTAGAATATACTTTTTGAAGTGCTTCTATACTATTTTTACATTCTTTCTCATTTATATCACTTATTTTATCATAAGTTGAAAAGGGCTATATGAACACAAAAACTAACTTATAACCTTTCAATCTTTCACTTTCATTTATTACTAAACCATTCAACATCTTTTATCCATTTTCTTCCTGACATCAGGGCATGATCTTAAAAACATTTTAAAAGTGAATTTGAGTTATTTTGAACTTGTTCATAGCAATTACATCTATTTTGGTTATAACTAGTATTGTTTTTCTTAATTAAACAACTATCGCATACACTTTTCCTAAGCATTTTTCACATGAGAAACTCCCCATGATATATACCTCCACAGGATGAATTTTTAACCATTCAAACTTTAATCCTTTCTTTTATTTACTTAATTTCATTTTCCTGTTTAGTATTCATTTTTGAGCAAACATGATATATAATAAGGTATCATGGGAACATTTTGTTTATTTGGAATACTCATAACCCAGGGACTCTACAAAAATTTACTTTTCCTTAACTGGATCATCCCAAAAATATTTTATTCATATCACCCTATTTACACTTAAGCTTCTCTCTATTTTTTTCTAAAATCACATCTTACTCATCTTCAGAAATTTTTATATATTTTGAAACTACAGAATTTTATACTGAATCTAGAAATTAGTTTCACTCAATTTGGCGGATGATTCAAAAGTTACAAGCATTTGAATTTTGGCCGGTTTAAAAATCATCCAAAAGTTGAAAATACGCTTTCGCTCGGAGAAACGGTTTCATGGCGCGCATAAAACCGAGTTTAAACCAGCGGCCTCGGCGACGTGTAGGTCCATCGGTCGTGACTCAAAGCAGAGCGCCGGGACTCTTGCTCGCGCCGTGGCAGCCCTCATGCGGCGGAATGGGCAACGACATGAGCACTAGCAAGCCAAGGCTAACCTAGGAGAGGTATTCACTCGCGGAAGAGAACGCGAGCAAGGCTGCCACCGCGAGGGTGCGGCGCACGCATGACCGTGACGGTGGAAGCTCGGCTAGAGGCAAAAATTCCAGCCGCCTACGGTTTGTCTAGCTACAGTGGATCAAAGGGATTCGAGTTTACCTGATGGCTGGGTCGGAGAAGAGCTAAAATGGCTCGCCACCATGTGCAAGCCGTGAGGAAGAAGAACGGCTGTCTTGGCGGTGCTACGAGCAAAAAGAAGCCAAAATAGCGAGTGATGAGTAACCCTTGGGTGCTAGAGAAGCTTGAGGTGCGGTTGATTCGGAAGATTGGGGAGGAACTCACCCGATTCGACGATTTCCCCCCTTTCGGGTTCCTCTGGCTCAACGAGGAAGATGACGCCTCGCAGGCCCTTGGCTCGGCGAAATGGAAAAGTGAAACGCGTGAGGGCACTGCGACGCAAACACAAGGCCTAAAGCCTAAGGATCGCGACCAAACTGCGTTGGACTCAGGTTTTCTCGCGCGATGTTCCGGTCGGCTTCTCCTGTGTCGAGCACAAACCGAGCGCAAGCTCGTCTCCGAAGCGGCTCGACCACGATCAGCCAAGCACAGGCACGGGGAGGAGGGGCTCTACTCGCGACGTGGAGGGCTGAGCCTGCGCCGGACGGGAGCAGGTAAAGAATTGGACGCGAAGGACGGCGGTGTCGCCTCGCCTCAGTCGGGAAGAGAGGAAGGGGAGAAGAACGCCACGCTCTCAGGCTGACAGGTGGGGTCAGGGCCCACTGGCGGCGAGACAGCCTCACCTCGGTGGCGGTAGCGTCAGCGTTCAACAGGCTGGGCCCACTTGTCGGCGAGACAACGATTTTAATGTGATAAGACAGAACGGGCAAATTCTAGAATTTGGATTTGTTTAAGCCCTAAACCAATTCCAGATTTTTCCAAACTTTTTGACCAAGACTTACTGAGAGTCACACGCCTACTGGAGAATTTTGAGACAAAAAAACCTTTTGGGAAATTTATTAAAATTCTGACACTGTACCCTGGTTCTAAACTTTGATTTCGGTTTTTGATTTAATTACAGGTTCATTCTCTAGGATTTATTTTTTAAACTTTTTGGATAGGTTCCAATCCTTATAATTGGATCACTGTAAAATTTTCAGATCAAAACATGATCCATTATTTTATACAAATTCTGACAATCGTTTTCCTTACATTCTGGACCCACTGTATTTGAATTTTTAAGAGGCTTATTTCAATTCATTTAATTATAAAAATTTTACCAGTGATGAATAATATCTCCAGAGATTTATATAAATTTTCTTGACATTGGTTATTTTTCTTCCTACTTTTTGATTCACCGTTTTAGTCAAAAAGTAGATACATATTTCATTTAACTTGCCCCTAAGTTTATAAAAACCCTACTTACTGGTAAAACATTATGACAAGCTTAAACAGGACTCATGGTAAAATTTTCTAAATTTTATTTTCATCTTTTTACCTTTTTCTTTGTTTTTCCCTTTTTATTTGATCTTTTCGCAAAACACAAAAGTCTAAGAAATTCTAATTGGAGCAAATATCACCTAGAATTTCAGGACCATTTATATTAAAATTTAAACTGTTTGTTTTTCACTGTTCCAAACTTTCAGGTCGTTACAGCGCGGCCGAGAGGCCGGAGATCTCTTCAGCTTTAATATAAGGTATACATTAATACTCTTGAGGCATACTTGCATGGCTACTAGTTAAAAGTCGATCGATGGGCCTTTGTGGGTGCCTTATCCGTTAACACGACGCAAAGAGCCTGGGAGGCCCAGAGGGACAAGAATGCATGGTGATATGGATGCAGCTGATGCCGTCCAGGCGCAAAGAAAGTGCAAGATTTGCAAGCAGAGTGGACATGATCGGAGGACATGTCCTAATAAGCAGTAGACGTATTTAGTAATTTTTGTACTGTACGGTGTTGTATTCAAAACTGGATTTCTTATGTGTTGTATTGCACTGTCTTGTTTAACATTTGTTCCGTCCTAGATTGTGAATGCTAACTTGTTGTTGTACCGATGATTTTGTTGCAATCGACCTATGCAGTGGTATTTTCAAATATGGCTACGGTGGTCTTCCCGAGCTTCTTGAAGAAAGACGATGATCGAGATCGTAGGAGGATGATTTTCACGAACGCAGTTAGTAATGTTGTATTTATTGCGGTTAGCACTGTTGTATTTAATGTTCCATATTTCGAGTTTACATTGTAACCATTGATTGTAACATGATCGTGTCCTTTTGTAGATGGTTCCATTGCGTGCGCGAGTCTTCCACAAGATCAAGGCATTGGACCCCGTTTCTACTCGTGCCTAGCACGAGTTGGACTACTCCGTTCGCGCTTTTGATGGATGGGACTCGAGCCATTACCGCGGGGTGGGGTGCGACGCACAACTCTCCTGCCATGGATGTGTCCTCGATGATCGCCTCGTAGATCGTTGGCGTCCGAGACGCACACGTTCCACCTGTCCTTTGGAGAGATGACAATTACTTTGAAGGATGTGGCAATGCTTAATGGCTTGCCGATCAGAGGTTGCCCCTTAGTGGGTACGCGGCCACGTAAGGATCAGTGGAGGGAGTACGTGCAACAAAGGTAAACATGTATGCTGTTACACGCGTAAAGTTTTTACTTCGAATTAAGCTAACATTCATTTGTTTACATTGCGAGTTTGGTCGTCCGCGACGCAGCAAGGACCACGGCCTCTCTTTGAAATGGTTTCGCGAATTGCCCGAGTACGGCCCATGTCCTGAGGCAGCAGACGAGGACACCATTTTCAGGCACCTGGAGGTGTACCTCTATGATTTACTCGGAGGTATCATGTTCTGCAACGCAGCGGACGACTATCTTGAGCCACACCTCATCTTGTTAGCGCGTCATCTAGTCGCGCAACCGGATGAGGTCCCACAGTATAGCTGGGGTTCGCCGTGTTAGCGACTACCTCTGAGGACTTTGTGATGCTTCGCAGCGGGCCACCGCGAAGGGGTCGATCACAGGTTTTTTGCACCTGGTACAGATGTGGAGCTAGGAGTATCTCCCTATCTCTCGTCCTAGAGTGGAGAACGCTATGTACCCAGCGGATATCTCCCAGGACGTGCCTGAGAGCATGAGGCCCACGATGGGCTATAGGTGGATCCATGCTAGGTTGCGATGGAGCCACCTCCAGTATCACGGAAGCTACCCACGCGCTGGTAGCGATCTTGACTTCCTGACTGCCGAGCACGTGAGCTGGGATCCATGGACGCAGGGGAGATTTGCGGAGATCGCAACGAGCGCACGCATCTCATCGTTCGCATACGTGATGAGCACCTGTGGATGACTACATGCTTCATTGTGTACGAGTGCAGTGGAAGTTTACTCCCGGCGTGTGCGTGACAGTTCGATATCGGCGGTAGTGCCGGTCCCCCCACCACGGGACGCAGACCGATCACACTTGTAAGTTTAGTAGAAAAATACTGCATTACTACGTTATGATCATTCTTCCTTTTGTGAGTTGTAACCCTTCAAACTTACGTGCGGGAGGAGCGCAAAGGAACGGAAGCACGTTGGATTGGTCCACCGTCCATCGTGATCACATCTCGCGGTGGAGCGAGCGGGCCGATGCTTCGCCAGTAGTCCCTCTTGGGTCGTCGACCCTTCCTCGTCTTCGGAGTACTTCTCGTGGTACCGCCCTCGCACACGCGCCACTCTACTTAGTGGTCTGTGGAAGATGCACCAAGACCGTTCCCCGAGGACCGTTCCCGCCAGCTTCACGTCCTGGTTAGTACTTTGATGCATGCAATCCTTTCAATTTGTCATAAACAATACACACTTACACGTGAACCTCGTTTTGTAGTCGCGAAAGCGTCACGAGATGCACAATCTGATGACCGCCTTGCGCGCGTGGCGGCGAGTCATCATCGCTTCACAACAGGAGTGACCTACGAAGGTACTTCATGAGAGGAGGGTGAAGTATATATTTATATTTCGTGCTGTCTATATCAATTTCTTAATATGATATCCTACAATGTACGTTGTCTTATTGGCCAATGCACGATACTTTAAGAGCCAGAGGGTCTCGTTTGGTCTCGGCTATCCGTTCTTTCGGTGGATGCGCACCTAGGCCAAGCGAAGTGCACGGTTCGGTTATGGATCCTTCACGTGCCTCCCATGCCAGGCAATCGGTGGATACCCATTCATCACGGAGTGCTCGTCCCTCCACAGCGCGTCCGTCCACATCTCGTGCACATCCAGATCCTCACCGCGATACTCAGGTTCCCGTGACTTGCTAAGTTTCATGTATCATTTTATTTTCTCAATTCAAGGCAACTGTTGTTAAATACTCTACTTTGTAACGTAACTCACTACATTTTTTACTACAGCAGGACTACGGCGTCGCTGATTACCCACATGTGACGCAACCAACAAGTTGTGCCAGCCATCACGACGGAGGTGAGCACGACGACGTTCACCATAGAGGCAGTGATGACGCTCAGGTTGGGTCTGAGCAAACGCCACAGTGGAGTGAGGATCTTGCTTTCACCGCACGGAATGGAGCAAGCGACATTCACCGAGCTCTTCGATCGTGGGCGATGGATGCCCACAGAGGTGAATCCTCAAAGATCGGACTCCGTGCCAGGATCCCACGCAAAGACATCCTCTGATCAACCGCGCTTCCTCGGAGGACCCGTTGGCTGGTACACCCAGGAACGCATGACTGGTGCTAACTACACCTTCTGGGGGGGTCCGACGCAGCAAATTGATGAGGACACGGGAGAGCTTCCAACGCGGCAGGGCCCCTCACAGGCTGCGGGACAGAGGCAGACACATGCCCCAGAGACGTTCACCCCAGAGGACTTCACCAGAAGGCAGGGTGGACGACGCGGAGGGAGGCACTGATGATTTTTTTTACATCTGTGTGTACTGCACTGATTACTTTGACCTAGCTTTAATGTCAAATAACTATTGTATGGTCAAATTTGGAATACAAGTTTTTCATTTCAGCAACAGAAAAAATCATAGAAAATCGGGAAGGTTAACGGTGAGTGTTCACGTTTGCGCCGGACCGATGCTTGTAAGCACTTTCTTAGGGTCTTGCCGTGCTCGAAAAATTATTTGGTCCACACGAAAGTTGTAGAGAATTTTAAGACGCATCTTCTTCATGTTGACAAGTTTTTCATTTCAGCAACAGAAAAAATCATAGAAAATCGGGAAGGTTAACGGTGAGTGTTCACGTTTGCGCCGGACCGATTTTTGTTTGCGCCGGACCGATTCTTGTAAGCACTTTCTTAGGGTCTTCCCGTGCTCGGAAAATTATTTGGTTCACACGAAAGTTGTAGAGAATTTCAAAACGCATCTTCCTCTTGTTGACAAGTTTTTCATTTCAGCAACAGAAAAAATCATAGAAAATCGGGAAGATTAACGGTGAGTGTTCACGTTTGCGCCGGACCGATTTTTGTTTGCGCCGGACCGATTCTTGTTAGCACTTTCTTAGGGTCTTCCCGTGCTCGAAAAATTATTTGGTCCACACGAAAGTTGTAGAGAATTTCAAGACGCATCTTCCTCATGTTGACAAGTTCTTCATTTCAGCAACAGAAAAAATCATAGAAAATCGGGAAGGTTAACGGTGAGTGTTCACGTTTGCGCCGGACCAATTTTTGTTTGCGCCGGACCGATTTTTGTTTACGTCGGACCAGTAGCGTCGACGCACCCGTTCTGCCGGAGCTGCCCCGACTCAAATGCGAATGCAACCTTCCGGCGAAGATGATGCAATCTACCCACGGAGACACGGCCGCCTGTGCTCACTACTGTTGTGCCCGCTCTTACGAGGTAAACCTACTGGTGTCTACACAATACAGGGTAACAATACCATTTCATGCATCGTTCTTTCTTTTCTCAGCACAAGGACCCGTGTTGCTTCTTCCAATGGATCGACGGCCCAGAACGACGTGACTACAAATTTGTCTACAACTGCCACGACGCCAAACCGGCTTCGCCCGAGAACTTCAACCGGTGGGAGAGGCCGTCAAGATACGTCCCCGTTCTAGATCGACCAGAGTTCAGGGCCGGTGGGCAAGGGGCCAACCAATCGGTGAGTTTCATGCGACCTACTCATGTTTCACTCACAAAGTAATAATTCTAAACCAGTTCATCGCATACAGGAGTTCAAAAGGACATGTGCGAAATTGTTCGAGTCAAAGGAGAAACCTCCTCAAGGGCCACCCGAAAGCCCCGACTTTTGCGAACACGGCCTGCAGGCGGTGGTTGATACTTGCCACGAAGATCTAGCGGACCGGAGATTCTACCGGTGCCCTTTGGCCGAGGATGAATGGTGCGGCTACTTCAACTGGGTGGATCCGGAGACGTACCATCCACATCTCAAACTTCCTGTGTGGGATAACTGGGGGGAGCAACCCTCTCCGTGGTGCTACTACCGCCCAGAAAAGCCGGACCCCGAGTACGCCTATGGTGTTATTCAACGACCGAAGCGGGCATACTGCATTGACTGCAGGGCACGCTTCCGGTTGTACAAGGATAAGCCCAACACACACCTCCTTCACCATGTAGTGGAGTGCGAGCCGAAACAGAGCAGGCGTCTCGGCAAGTCTCCGCCAACAGCGCAAGAGGGTACCTCCTCTCGAAGAGGAAGGGACAAGGGGAAGCAGTCGGTCGAGGTCCGCACCACGCAACAAATCCTTGACGTGTTGCGCAGACCGTGCGGGAACTCGGGTGGTATTAACATAGGGGACGCCGGGAATCGGGATGACATGCCCATATGGGAGGGCAGAAATCCACATAAAAAAGCCAAAAAAATTCAATCTTACACACCCGAAATGTACGGCATTGGCCACCCATCCGGCGATAGCTGGGAGCACTGCGCATCCCCTTGGAGTTCTTTCATAGTAGGGATTGAGCGGTGTCCGAGAACAAATCGCATAATTTACACGGGTCATGTAATATGCAGAAAATATTGGACATCATTCCCGCTGTACCCAGATAGGCGGAACGATCATTTGTTCCACCATGACCAACAATGCTTTCGTTAGTTGTTTCGATAAGCAATTTCGTCACTGTTGTAATGCCCTTGTAATATAATCCAATCTATTGTTTAGTTTTTCGTTAAGCAATTTCAAAATTTTCTAACATGATTTGTTTCATTTTTCCCTCGGTTAAAATTAACTTGTCAACCGAAATTTTTATGAAAATTTCATTGATGTGTGTAATCCACGAGCGGGTCGGTAGACTAAGTAATTAAGTGTGTAATCCGTATGACAGTGGTCAACCAGAAATAATTTACTTAATCAAGCCATGCTCCAACTAGCAGCAATAATTGTTTCTTGCCCTACTCAACTCACGGGAAGTTCAAACATGCGCATGCACAAGGATTGACGCGACGAGAGATCAAGATTAAAGCAAAGCATGCATGCAAATCACCTCCACGGCGACGCGACCGACCGAGCCCAAGGCATGCATCTTCACACGGACGCAACCAAAGACTTGCAAATCACCTCCATGCGCGACGTAATCGGCGCAAAGTGAGGATGCATGCAAACAACCGAGGTGACATTCGACGAGACCGGCCGGACCCACGGCATAGCAATCATCAACATGCATGCAAATTAATTGGTTTTCGGTGCATACGAAGCAATCGCAGACAAACGAGCAGCCAACGAAGCGACGCGACGCGATGGCCGGGCCCATGAGCCATAGCCGCACCGGTATGCGGTTATGCCTTAGCCGGTTTTTGGGTGCGGCTATGGCATAGCCGCATACCAGTGCCGGCTATATTCGCCGGCACTTCCAGTGCCGGATTTCCCGCTATTTCGAGAATACACGGTAAAATTGTCCGAAATTAAAATTATACTATACAAAGTTGTCCGTATTTGAAATTTTGCCTGGTCGTGATGGACCTACGGGCTAGCAGGCGTTTTTAACATATAATGTGCGTTGGGTTATGCGCGCTTTCACCCTGAACTCCGGGTC
This sequence comes from Otatea glauca, assembly GCA_036346275.1. Lineage (NCBI taxonomy): Eukaryota > Viridiplantae > Streptophyta > Magnoliopsida > Poales > Poaceae > Otatea > Otatea glauca. The sequence continues at coordinate 62,761,506 of CM070721.1, forward strand.
TTCCCGATCAGATCCTTGGTATGGGTAAAACATTTGCTGTTTCTGTATCACATGAACTTTGGACGCAAAAAATTCATTAGAGATTATTGTTTATTAAATCTGTTGCATGGATTAGATCATGGGTGCCGACATATACTTATTCACCCTTCTACATGCAAGAGCTTGCTGGCATATTATAATATGCGGTGCCCATCATTTCGGCAGCTTTGAGATCCTTTCGCAACAACACGTCGTCGTATCACGGCAGTAGGTTTTTTCGATGCCCCTATGATCCGCTGCGCACTTATAGAAGCATGAAACCGCCACGCAATTTGTAAAATTGTTATAACAGTACGTTTCCACAATTTCTCTAACACCTACGCACAATGAAGCACGACATATCGTATAAATTAGTTTACACGCAAATCATCCGTATAGATGCATGTGTGGGTTCAATTGAAGCATTGCAAGAGTGTGTGTGTATAGAGAGAACAAAAAGAATTGAACGGACTCGACAAAGAGAGGGATATGCACGTACCGATTTGTCTCCCTGCTGCATCGCACGACAAGAAAGTCGCAGACATAACCAAAAGAGCCGCCAAACACAGGCACTTGTGTAGTTCTCGTATTTGCTTGTGTGCGCCATGAGGAAGCTAGCTTGTTTGTTCTTCTACATATCTTTTGGCTATCTTGTTAATTTGTCACCGGAACAATGTTTGTTATGGTGTTTATATAGAGGCAGAGCAATTCACTAAGGATCAATGCTTCCATTTTTACGCCTAACGCATTAAAGCTTTCTTCCTATTTCATACGTGCTATAGATAGAATTAATTAATACTCTATATATCCATGTTTCCTCACTGTTACATACTACTATAGTTGGAAGTAATTAATACTCTTGAGGCATAGGTGCCAGCTTGCATGGCAATGAGCTAATGAGTATTGTGGTAGTGCCATTTGGGGTCCAAGTGGTAACATGCATTCAGTAGGGAGCTTGCGAGCAAGACACCCGCGATGTAGGTGTCATTTTTTCCTTCCTTGCATGATTTGTGGAGTTAGATGATAATATTGTGGCTAGCTCCCACCTACCCTCTGCCATTGGACGTTAAATACCCTTTTTAGCACCGATGCTTAGTTTTTGACGTAGCAGCGGCGAATGCACTCATGTTCGGATGTGGCTGGAGGAAGAAGAAGCTTCGCTGGGTGGTGAGCTACTTCTCGGATCATATGGTTTGATGGGCCGCTGCTTGTTGAAGGCCTAATTTGATAATAGGTAACTTCGCTTACTTCCTGCAAAACTGGATTCCCTAGACGCACGAGGAGACCATAGAGAGAGGATGGTCCATCCGGCCGTAGGGCCCTATATACACTCTTCAGCACCGACACTCAATTTTTGATATAGTAGCAGTGAATGCATACACGCTCGGACATGGCTGTAAGAAGAAGAAGCTTCGCTAGGTGGCGAGCTTCTTTCTAGGTCTTGTGGTTTAGTGGGTCGCTGCTTGTTGAAGGCCTAATTTGGCAATTGTTATCTTCGCTCGCTTCCTGCAAAATTGGATTCAAACCATAGAGAGAGGAGGAGGAGGGGGCAGCTCGATACCTCTTCTTTGCGAGGACACGACAGTCCACCGAGTCAGGGGCTCTTGACGCACGTTGCAGGGAGTAGGCGATTGTGAGGGCATGGCAAGGGAATGAGCGTGCAGCGACGGGCAACCCACCACTACAACAGCGAGCAGGCAGGGAAGGCGGCACAGCGTGAGTTGGCGAGTGCCTAACTGATCGAGTGGACTGACTATAACCATAAATAGGCAATGCGAGTCTCTCTTCTAATATATAATTTTTTTATCTTTTATAACTGTGTCAATAAGTTGAACAAAGACAACATTAGATTTGTTTGATTGATTTGTGTTAATTTGTTCATAGATTTCCAAAAATTTGACACATAAATTATTTTACACATAAATTATTTGTTACATATGCATGTGTGGATACACTTGAAGCATAGCGAAAGTGTGTACAAAGAGAGAAAAAAAAGAATGAATTTCGATAAAGAAAGGAATGTACCAATGCGCTTTCCTGCTGCATCGCAGGACAAGAAAATTGTAGACATAACCACGTACAATAGCCGCCTACACGATGCTCTGTCATTTGCATGTTCAAACGACATGTTCAGGACCTGTATGTATGTATATACACTTTGTTGGGTTTGGTCGTGAGGTAAAATTTCAAATACTTACAACTTTGTACAGTATAATTTCAATTTTGGACGATTTTTTCGCGTATTCTCCGAAATGGCAGCGAAATCCGGCAACTGGGGCACCGGCAGGCCATAGCCGGCACCTGGTGTGCCGGCTATGCCATAGCCGGCACCCCAAAAACCGGCTATGGCATAGCCGGCACACCATGTGCCGGCTATGCCCTGTGGGCCCGGCCGTCGCGTCGCGTCACTTCGTTGTCTGCTGTTTTGGTATTTTTTTGGGCCGAAAGCTCTTTCGTCGGATGCGCATTATTTGCATGCATGCATGCAGGGTTGTCGGTTTCTTTTGCTAATCACCTCGCTTTGCTTGCATGCATGCTTGGCTGTCTCTCGGATGCATTCTTCATCGCAGCATAAATAGAGGGGACGGGAAGGAGCTAGTGATGAGGACACCACTTCTTCAGTTCCAACCACATCACCTGCTGCTACCACACCTCCAGACATGATTCAAGGACCGATGACTCGATCCCGTGCACGTGGACTGAACTGTGTGATTCTCCTAAGGAATGAAGGTCAAGAAGATGGCAACAAATAAAAGGGATGCTGCGCCACCCATCATTTGGGCTGGACCCATGTAATAAAATCTAATTTCAGACAGATTATGGAAGGATGGGAGGAGATTTCGGCCCTTCCATAGTGCTGGCCGAAATTACCTCCCCCTCTATCTATTTAGTTGGGTCCGAGTTCCTCTTGTAAGGCGGGTTTTTCTTTGTGTTAGTTTAGCCATTGTGCAAACTCGCTCTTGATTGTGTCGATCGACCACCGCGAGACGACCTTTGAGAACCCCACTTTGAGTTGAATCAAATTACTATTGCGATTCATTGTTGCCTCTATCTTATTCTTGCTAGTTCTTCGATTGCTCGCAGGAATTGAACCTCGTGTTCAGTTGATCGTGCTACCCAAAGAAGGTCAATAACCTTCGAGTTGGTTCAACGATTGCTAAGGCGCACACGACTGCTCGCTTGTAGTCGGATCGCGAGAGTCACCTCCACCGTAATCGAAAGTTATCTTCTCACCGAAAGATCGGGCACTCGACTCTATCGGCTAGAGTCTTGCGAGACGAAGCTTGCAGCGTAGTGAGGAGGTGCACTGCAAGTAGAAGAGAAAGAAGAGCGCCACAAGCAGAAGAGAAGAAGACGACCAGCGCATGGTAAGTCTTTGCCCGAGTAATTACCCAGTTAGACTTAGAGTAATTACATTGTTAGGTTAACTAGCCTTGGTAAGTCATTGTTAGAGTAAATACCCGGTTATACTTATTCGTAATTACCTGGTTAGATTATGGCCTCATTCATGCATCTCATTCGTTCCTCACGAACGTAATCACCGTTAGGAACTTAGTAATTATAGTCATTGTTAGATTAACTAGAGTAATTATTCGTAACTACCTAGTCAGATTAATAGCGTTGGTAATTCATTGTCAGATTAATTAGCGTAAGTATTTAGAAAAAACCTAGTTAGATTAATTAGCGTAAGTATTCGTACTTTCGTAGTTAGATTAATTAGCGTGAAGACGATACCTAGATTAGAGAGCGATTATAGTTAGTATGTTAATTCGTTCCTAACTCATGCATCTGCAAGGCGAAATGAAATCCATGCATGTGAGGCCAGGAAACATGCATGCAACGTGGGCCCGGCCAGTCGCGTCAAATGTCAACTCATTTGTTTGATGTTTGGCTGGTTGCTTCATATGCATGCATCCATACTTTGCATGCCAACTTTGCACGCCGAAAGCTGTTTATTCTGCATGCATGTTTCTTGGTTGATTGCTTCACATGCATCCTCACTTTTCATGCATTTTTCCTTGTCGACTGTCTCACATGGTTAAGCGCAACGCAGATAAATAGAGAGGAGAGGAAGCAGAACTCGCAGAGGAGCGTCGCACCGAGAGCCCGCACACTGAGGATTTGCGAGTGAGAGGAGCTTGGCTAGCAGAGGTCCTAGAGGTGTCCAGTGCAGAGCAAGGAGAAGGAGAAGGAGGCATCCAGTGTTGGTAAGTCGTTGCTAGATTAATTTGCGTAATTACCTAGTTAGATTAAGTAGCGGTCGTAAGTCATTGTTAGATTAATTAGACTAATTATTCGTAACTATCTAGTCAGATTAATTATCGTTAGTAAGTTATTGTCAGATTAATTATCGTTAGTAAGTCATTGTCAGATTAATTAGCTTAAGTATCAGTAATTACCTAGTTAGATTAATTAGCGTAAGTATTCGTAATTACCTAGTTAGATTAATTAGCGTAAGTATTCGTACTTACGTAGTTAGATTAATTAGCGTGAAGACGATTCGTAAATTAGAGACGATTATAGTCAGTATATTAATTATTGTCTCACTCATGCATCTCATTTGTACCTCATGTACTTAATCTCCGTTACTGAATCTCTGTTAGTATATTAATTATTGCCCCACTCATGCATCTCATATAATTATAGTTTTATTTATTTCTACATGGCGACATCGCCATCGATGAACGAAAAACCTTTTATGTATGGAGCAAAGTAGCAAGAAAAAATCACGAGTAGGAGCAAGAAAAAATCACGAGTACGAGCAAGTATGTTTGGTGCATAAACTAGCACATTTGGTTGTGCTAAATAGTTAGGTTAATTAGAACTCCACAGTAATTAGGCTTGAACTTAGTTGCATGCACTTCACATAGCATAGTTAGATAAAATAGTCTCTAGTTATGTTGTTAAACGTAATTGTTAGTAACTCTAACTCATGGGCGTAGTCTGAGTAATTAGTCATGAACAAATAATTTAAATTGTTAAGTAATTAATTTTAACCCTCGGTATAGTTAATTAGTTGTTATTTTTTGAAACATTTTTAGGTACCATATTCCACGTGGCCTTTGCACCATGAATTTTCATATTTACTACGATGAATGGCCTGTCATATTGCACGAGAGAATAGTCACAGTGCAAAACTGCGAACACACATATAGTTCAAGTGATAGTCCATTAGACTTGGAAGGACTTAAATCACATGTTATGAGCGTGTTGGGTTTAAGCCAGGAAACACATACAGTTTTCCTGGAGGCGGTGCGACCAAGGAAAGTTCCAAACAACAACGTCATTGTTCACACTTTGTTCGCACTGAGAAGTAATAAGGCTTGGTTATTGTATGCACGAAAGGCCATAGAGGGCGGGTTTCCGATGGGTGTTTACGTAAACATAACGCCACTAGAGGAGAATGCCGATGCTGGTCCTAGCGGCGAAATTTTAGGCCACCAGGGAGAGGGAGAAGTGGGCCAAGGACATGTGGGGGAGGGTAGTTCGGGTGCAAATGAAGAAGAAGTACTTCCTTGTGAGGTAGATGCGACATGTATGGATGACGAGGCGGGTGGAAGCGAGGATGAAGAGGGCACTGACAACGATGACCCACTCCAAAGATCCAAGATTCTTCGTGGTAATGGCCTTCTGGAGTGTGGCATTGCTGACTATAATAACCTAGCTATGTGGGGGTACCAGAACAGCGACATCCAGATTGGGAGACGCTTCCCCAGCAAGTTGGAGCTAATCCATTTCATCAGCAATTATGCTGTCATCACTAGAAGAGAGCACAAGTGTACCAGGTCAAAGCCCACTAAGTATGAGGTTAGGTGCACCAAGGCCCCTAACTGCCCTTTCTACGTCCGTGCTCACCAGCCGAAACACGAGCACTACTTTGTGGTGAGCCGGAACACACCTCATACATGCACGGAGGAGTCGATTAGAACCATGAGTCACGTGGTCGACGCTAGATTCATTGCCCAACTAGTTGTGACCCAGGTTGGTTCAGATATTGGACTATCACCGAAATCAATTATGGAGCAAGTGCAGAGTAGAACAGGGATGCACATAAGCTACCTAACCGCGTGGCGAGCAAAGCGTATATGCGTTGAAGATGCTTTTGGATCATTCAAGACCCGTATAACTATGCCCCGAGGTTGCCGCAGAAGATATCAATTACCAACCCGTGGACTCGGTTCGCAATGGCGGACGAGCCTACTAAGCTTCAAGATGGTTCGCTCAAAGATCGCGAACGATACCTGATTAGGGTATTCTGGGCTTTCGGACAATGCATTGAGGCTTTCAAGCATTGCAGGTCTGTCATCTGTGTTGATGGCACATTTCTTAGCGGAAAGTACTATAGCACCCTACTGACTGCGATCACGGCCGATGCAAACAACCAGATAATACCAATTGCCTACGCATATGTGGAGAGTGAGAACAGCGATAGCTGGTTGTGGTTCCTCACTTTGGTCCGGACGCGTGTCGTGGGGATAGACAGAGAGTGTGTTGTGTCCGACCGCAATGCGAGTCTTCTCCACGCTCTAGAGGTCTTTGCATGGCAAGACGGACCCGTCTATAGCGTGGTGATGTGGAGAGAAGGTGGTGCATGCGACACACAGGTGCAAACCTATATTCACGGTACCATAACAGGTCCCTAGTGAAGAAGTTCAAAGGGTTGTGCCTTCAGAACCAGCCTGCCAAGTTTCGTGAGATTTGGAGACAGTTGAACGAGACGACAAGGAAAATGATGGAAAATCAGCAATCACAGGAGGAGCAGGTGCAGTCGCAAATGGTTGGAGGGCAAACTGTCATTAATCATGATCGTCGCACCTTTAGCCAATGGATAGCGAAGTCGTGGAGCGTTGGGCCCTTATGCACGACACAAAGCGCGCGAGGTTAGTTGCGCCTATTAATTTGTGAGATTAACTTTGTGTAAGAGTGTTTGACCCATTCATGATAAACTTTGCGTGTTTGCTTGTTAGGTACACCATTATGACGACGAACATAGCGGAAGCCTTCAATAATATCCTTAAGGGCGTTCGCGGGCTTCCGTTATGTGCCATAATAGAGCTGACGTTCTACAGAACAGCAGACTACTTTCGAGATCGTGGTCGTGCTGCTGACCGGTGCAACACTCAATTCTCAACCAAGGTAGAGGAGATCATCAGTAGTAGGAGGAGCAAATTCATGTTCCACCGCACGAGGGTGTACGACCCCGGTAACCACATATTTGAGGTGATGTGCCGCCGTAGGTACCACTCTGGCTACAGCGCCGGTGACACCGTCCAGCAATGTACTCTAGGCACGGAGGAGGTAGTGTGCACGTGCAATAAGCCAAAACTGCATCATATCCCTTACTCCCATGTATTCGTAGCTTGCAGGGATATGGGAGGGAACGATGCATCCCAATACATATCGCCGTACTACACAGTAGAAGCCCTGAGAGACACTTGGCGTCCCAAGATGAGTTCCTTCAATGTCGGTACTAGTTACAAGTCGATCGATGGGCCTTTGTGGGTGCCTTATCCGTTAACACGACGCAAAGAGCCTGGGAGGCCCAGAGGGACAAGAATGCATGGTGATATGGATGCAGCTGATGCCGTCCAGGCGCAAAGAAAGTGCAAGATTTGCAAGCAGAGTGGACATGATCGGAGGACATGTCCTAATAAGCGATGAGCGATTTAGTAATTTTTGTACATGCGGTGTTGTATTCAAAGCTGGATTTCTTATGTGTTGTATTGCAATCGCCTTGTTTAACATTTGTTCCGTCCTAGATTGTGAATGCTAACTTGTTGTTGTACCGATGATTTTGTTGCAATCGACCTATGCAGTGGTATTTTCAGCATGGCTACCGGTGGTCTTCCCGAGCTTCTTCAGCAGCAGTACGATGATCAGCATCGTAGGAGGATGATTTTCACGGGCACGCAGGTTAGTAATGTTGTATTTATTGCGGTTAGCACTGTTGTATTTAATGTTCCATATTTCGAGTTTACATTGTAACCATTGATTGTAACATGATCGTGTCCTTTTGTAGATGGTTCCATTGCGTGCGCGAGTCTTCCACAAGATCAAGGCATTGGACCCCGTTTCTACTCGTGCCTAGCACGAGTTGGACTACTCCCGTTCGCGCTTTTGATGGATGGGACTACTGAGCCATTACCGCGGGGTGGGGTGCGACGCACAACTCTCCCTGCCATGGATGTGTCCCTGATGACTGCCCTGGTAGATCGTTGGCGTCCTGAGACGCACACGTTCCACCTGTCCTTTGGAGAGATGACAATTACTTTGAAGGATGTGGCAATGCTTAATGGCTTGCCGATCAGAGGTTGCCCCTTAGTGGGTACGCGGCCACGTAAGGATCGGGAGGAGAATCGTGCAACAAAGGTAAACATGTATGCTGTTACACGCGTAAAGTTTTTACTTCGAATTAAGCTAACATTCATTTGTTTCTGTTGCAGGTTTGGTCGTCCGTACGCAGGCAAGGACCACGGCCTCTCTTTGAAATGGTTTCGCGAATTGCCCGAGTACGGCCCATGTCCCGAGGCGTGACGAGGACACCATTTTCGTGCACACGAGGTGTACCTCTATGATTTACTCGGAGGTATCATGTTCTGCAACGCAGCGGACGACTATCTTGAGCCACACCTCATCTTGTTAGCGCGTCATCTAGTCGCGCAACCGGATGAGGTCCCACAGGATAGCTGGGGTTCCGCCGTGTTAGCGACTACCTCTGAGGACTTTGTGATGCTTCGCAGCGGGCCACCGCGAAGGGTCGATCACGTGTTTTTGCACTGCATGCGGATGTGGAGCTAGGAGTATCTCCCTATCTCTCGTCCTAGAGTGGAGAACGCTATGTACCCAGCGGATATCTCCCAGGACGTGCCTGAGAGCATGAGGCCCACGATGGGCTATAGGTGGATCCATGCTAGGTTGCGATGGAGCCACCTCCATATCACGAAGCTACCCACGCTACCGGTAGCGATCTTGACTTCCCGACCGCCGAGCACGTGAGTGGGATCCATGGACGCAGGGGAGATTTGCGGAGATCGCAACGAGCGCACGCATCTCATCGTTCTGTACACAGGATGAGCACCTGTGGATGACTACATGCTTCATTGTGTACCAGAATTCTGTGGAAGTTTACTCCCCCGAGCGTGTGCAGCGACAGTTCAGATACCGGCAGGTAGTGCCGGTCCCCCCACCACGGGACGCAGACCGATCACACTTGTAAGTTTAGTAGAAAAATACTGCATTACTACGTTATGATCATTCTTCCTTTTGTGAGTTGTAACCCTTCAAACTTCTGTGCAGGAGGAGCGCAAAAGGAACGGGAAGCACGTTGGATTGGTCCACCGTCCATCGTGATCACATACTGCGGTGGAACGAGCAGGCCGATGCTTCTGCCGTAGTCCCTCTTGGGTCGTCGACCCTTCCTCGTCTTGGGAGTACTTCTCGTGGTACCGCCCTCGCACACGCCCACTCTACTTAGTGGTCTGTGGAAGATGCACCAAGACCGCTCCCGAGGACTGCTCCTTGACTTCACGCCCCGGTTAGTACTTTGATGCATGCAATCCTTTCAATTTGTCATAAACAATACACACTTACACGTGAACCTCGCTTTGTAGTCGCAGAAGCGTCACGAGATGCACAAGACGTAGACCGCCGCGCGCGTGACGAAGGCGAGTCATCATCGCTTCACAACAGGAGTGACCTACGAAGGTACTTCATGAGAGGAGGGTGAAGTATATATTTATATTTCGTGCTGTCTATATCAATTTCTTAATATGATATCCTACAATGTACGTTGTCTTATTGGCCAATGCACGATACTTGATGCGAGAGGGTCTCGTTTGGTCTCGCTATCCGTTCTTTCGGTGGATGCGCACCTAGGCCAAACAGAAGTACAGGTTCGGTTATGGATCCTTCACGTGCCTCCCATGCCGTGCAATCGGTGGATACCCATTCATCACGGAGTGCTCGTCCCTCCACAGCGCGTCCGTCCACATCTCGTGCACATCCAGATCCTCACCGCGATACTCAGGTTCCCGTGACTTGCTAAGTTTCATGTATCATTTTATTTTCTCAATTCAAGGCAACTGTTGTTAAATACTCTACTTTGTAACGTAACTCACTACATTTTTTACTACAGCAGGACTACGGCGTCGCGATTACCCACATGTGACGCAACCAACAAGTTGTGCCACCATCACGACGGAGGTGAGCACGACGACGCTCACCATAGAGGCGTGATGACGCTTTCGGGTTGGGTGCGAGCAAACGCCACGGTGGAGTGAGGATCTTGCTTTCACCGCACGGAATGGAGCAAGCGACATTCACCGAGCTCTTCGATCGTGGACGATGGATGCCCACAGAGGTGAATCCTCACAAAGATCGGACTCCATGCAGCAGGATCCCACGCAAAGACATCCTCTGATCAACCGCGCTTCCTCCGGAGGACCCGTTGGCTGGTACACCCAGAACGCATGATCGGTGCTAACTACACCTTACGGGGTCCGACGCAGCAAATTGATGAGGACACGGAGAGCTTCCAACGCGGGGCCCTCACAGTCTGCGGGACGAGGCGCACACATGCCCGAGACGTTCACCCTGCAGGACTTCACCGAAGGCGGTGGACGACGGCGGAGGAGGCACGATGATTTTTACATCCGTGTATCTTGCACCGATTACTTTGACCTAGCTTTAATGTCAAATAACTATTGTATGGTCAAATTTGGAATACAAGTTTTCATTTCAGCAATGTAAAAATCATAGAAAATCGGGAAGGTTAACGGTGAGTGTTCACGCTTGCCGGACCGATGCTTGTAAGCACTTTCTTAGGGTCTTGCCGTGCTCGAAAAATTATTTGGTCCACACGAAAGTTGTAGAGAATTTTAAGACGCATCTTCTTCATGTTGACAAGTTTTTCATTTCAGCAACAGAAAAAATCATAGAAAATCGGGAAGGTTAACGGTGAGTGTTCACGTTTGCGCCGGACCGATTTTTGTTTGCGCCGGACCGATTCTTGTAAGCACTTTCTTAGGGTCTTCCCGTGCTCGGAAAATTATTTGGTTCACACGAAAGTTGTAGAGAATTTCAAAACGCATCTTCCTCTTGTTGACAAGTTTTTCATTTCAGCAACAGAAAAAATCATAGAAAATCGGGAAGATTAACGGTGAGTGTTCACGTTTGCGCCGGACCGATTTTTGTTTGCGCCGGACCGATTCTTGTTAGCACTTTCTTAGGGTCTTCCCGTGCTCGAAAAATTATTTGGTCCACACGAAAGTTGTAGAGAATTTCAAGACGATCTTCCTCATGTTGACAAGTTCTTCATTTCAGCATGAGAAAAATCATAGAAAATCGGGAAGGTTAACGGTGAGTGTTCACGTTTGCGCCGGACCAATTTTTGTTTGCGCCGGACCGATTTTTGTTTACGTCGGACCAGTAGCGTCGACGCACCCGTTCTGCCGAGCTGCCCCGACTCAAATGCGAATGCAACCTTCCGGCGAAGATGATGCAATCTACCCACGGAGACACGGCCGCCTGTGCTCACTCTCACAGTGCCGCTCTTACGAGGTAAACCTACTGGTGTCTACACAATACAGGGTAACAATACCATTTCATGCATCGTTCTTTCTTTTCTCAGCACAAGGACCCGTGTTGCTTCTTCCAATGGATCGACGGCCCAGAACGACGTGACTACAAATTTGTCTACAACTGCCACGACGCCAAACCGGCGTCGCCCGAGAACTTCAACCGGTGGGAGAGGCCGTCAAGATACGTCCCCGTTCTAGATCGACCAGAGTTCAGGGCCGGTGGGCAAGGGGCCAACCAATCGGTGAGTTTCATGCGACCTACTCATGTTTCACTCACAAAGTAATAATTCTAAACCAGTTCATCGCATACAGGAGTTCAAAAGGACATGTGCGAAATTGTTCGAGTCAAAGGAGAAACCTCCTCAAGGGCCACCCGAAAGCCCCGACTTTTGCGAACACGGCCTGCAGGCGGTGGTTGATACTTGCCACGAAGATCTAGCGGACCGGAGATTCTACCGGTGCCCTTTGGCCGAGGATGAATGGTGCGGCTACTTCAACTGGGTGGATCCGGAGACGTACCATCCACATCTCAAACTTCCTGTGTGGGATAACTGGGGGGAGCAACCCTCTCCGTGGTGCTACTACCGCCCAGAAAAGCCGGACCCCGAGTACGCCTATGGTGTTATTCAACGACCGAAGCGGGCATACTTGCATTGATGCAGGCACGCTTCGGTTGTCAAGGATAAGCCCAACACACACCTCCTTCACCATGTAGTGGAGTGCGAGCCAAACAGCAGGCGGCGTCTCGGCAAGTCTCCGCCAACAGCGCAAGAGGGTACCTCCTCTCGAAGAGGAAGGGACAAGGGGAAGCAGTCGGTCGAGGTCCGCACCACGCAACAAATCCTTGACGTGTTGCGCAGACCGTGCGGGAACTCGGGTGGTATTAACATAGGGGACGCCGGGAATCGGGATGACATGCCCATATGGGAGGGCAGAAATCCACATAAAAAAGCCAAAAAAATTCAATCTTACACACCCGAAATGTACGGCATTGGCCACCCATCCGGCGATAGCTGGGAGCACTGCGCATCCCCTTGGAGTTCTTTCATAGTAGGGATTGAGCGGTGTCCGAGAACAAATCGCATAATTTACACGGGTCATGTAATATGCAGAAAATATTGGACATCATTCCCGCTGTACCTAGATAGGCGGAACGATCATTTGTTCCACCATGACCAACAATGCTTTCGTTAGTTGTTTCGATAAGCAATTTCAATCCACCGTTGTAATGCCCTTGTAATATAATCCAATCTATTGTTTAGTTTTTCGTTAAGCAATTTCAAAATTTTCTAACATGATTTGTTTCATTTTTCCCTCGGTTAAAATTAACTTGTCAACCGAAATTTTTATGAAAATTTCATTGATGTGTGTAATCCACGAGCGGGTCGGTAGACTAAGTAATTAAGTGTGTAATCCGTATGACAGTGGTCAACCAGAAATAATTTACTTAATCAAGCCATGCTCCAACTAGCAGCAATAATTGTTTCTTGCCCTACTCAACTCACGGGAAGTTCAAACATGCGCATGCATAAGGATTGACGCGACGAGAGACTGAAGATTAAAGCAAAGCATGCATGCAAATCACCTCCACGGGCGACGCGACCGACCGAGCCCAAGGCATGCATCTTCACACGGGACGCAACCAGCAGCTTGCAAATCACCTCCATGCGCGACGTAATCGGCGCAAAGTGAGGATGCATGCAAACAACCGAGGTGACATTCGACGAGACCGGCCGAACCCACGGCATAGCAATCATCAACATGCATGCAAATTAATTGGTTTTCGGTGCATACGAAGCAATCGCAGACAAACGAGCAGCCAACGAAGCGACGCGACGCGATGGCCGGGCCCACAGGCCATAGCCGGCACCTGGTATGCCGGTTATGCCTTAGCCGGTTTTTGGGGTGCCGGCTATGGCATAGCCGGCATACCAGGTGCCGGCTATGGCCTGCCGGCACCCCGGGTGCCGGATTTCGCTGCTATTTCGGAGAATACACGGTAAAATTGTCCGAAATTAAAATTATACTATACAAAGTTGTCCGTATTTGAAATTTTGCCTGGTCGTGATGGACCTACGGGCTAGCAGGCGTTTTTTAACATATAATGTGCGTTGGGTTATGCGCGCTTTCACCCTGAACTCCGGGTCTTCCCGATCAGATCCTTGGTATGGGTAAAACATTTGCTGTTTCTGTATCACATGAACTTTGGACGCAAAAAATTCATTAGAGATTATTGTTTATTAAATCTGTTGCATGGATTAGATCATGGGTGCCGACATATACTTATTCACCCTTCTACATGCAAGAGCTTGCTGGCATATTATAATATGCGGTGCCCATCATTTCGGCAGCTTTGAGATCCTTTCGCAACAACACGTCGTCGTATCACGGCAGTAGGTTTTTTCGATGCCCCTATGATCCGCTGCGCACTTATAGAAGCATGAAACCGCCACGCAATTTGTAAAATTGTTATAACAGTACGTTTCCACAATTTCTCTAACACCTACGCACAATGAAGCACGACATATCGTATAAATTAGTTTACACGCAAATCATCTGGTATAGATGCATGTGTGGGGTTCAATTGAAGCATTGCAAGAGTGTGTGTGTATAGAGAGAACAAAAAGAATTGAACGGACTCGACAAAGAGAGGGATATGCACGTACCGATTTGTCTCCCTGCTGCATCGCACGACAAGAAAGTCGCAGACATAACCAAAAGAGCTGCCAAACACAGGGCACTTGTGTAGTTCTCGTATTTGCTTGTGTGCGCCATGAGGGAAGCTAGCTTGTTTGTTCTTCTACATATCTTTTGGCTATCTTGTTAATTTGTCACTGGAACAATGTTTGTTATGGTGTTTATATAGAGGCAGGAGCAATTCACTAAGGATCAATGCTTCCATTTTTACGCTCTAACGCATTAAAGCTTTCTTCCTATTTCATACGTGCTATAGATAGAATTAATTAATACTCTATATATCCATGTTTCCTCACTGTTACATACTACTATAGTTGGAAGTAATTAATACTCTTGAGGCATAGGTGCCAGCTTGCATGGCAATGAGCTAATGAGTATTGTGGTAGTGCCATTTGGGGTCCAAGTGGTAACATGCATTCAGTAGGGAGCTTGCGAGCAAGACACCCGCGATGTAGGTGTCATTTTTTCCTTCCTTGCATGATTTGTGGAGTTAGATGATAATATTGTGGCTAGCTCCCACCTACCCTCTGCCATTGGACGTTAAATACCCTTTTTAGCACCGATGCTTAGTTTTTGACGTAGCAGCGGCGAATGCACTCATGTTCGGATGTGGCTGGAGGAAGAAGAAGCTTCGCTGGGTGGTGAGCTACTTCTCGGATCATATGGTTTGATGGGCCGCTGCTTGTTGAAGGCCTAATTTGATAATAGGTAACTTCGCTTACTTCCTGCAAAACTGGATTCCCTAGACGCACGAGGAGACCATAGAGAGAGGATGGTCCATCCGGCCGTAGGGCCCTATATACACTCTTCAGCACCGACACTCAATTTTTGATATAGTAGCAGTGAATGCATACACGCTCGGACATGGCTGTAAGAAGAAGAAGCTTCGCTAGGTGGCGAGCTTCTTTCTAGGTCTTGTGGTTTAGTGGGTCGCTGCTTGTTGAAGGCCTAATTTGGCAATTGTTATCTTCGCTCGCTTCCTGCAAAATTGGATTCAAACCATAGAGAGAGGAGGAGGAGGGGGCAGCTCGATACCTCTTCTTTGCGAGGACACGACAGTCCACCGAGTCAGGGGCTCTTGACGACGCGTTGCGAGGAGTAGGCGATTGTGAGGGCATGGCAAGGGAATGAGCGTCGGCTGACGGGCAACCCACCACTACAACAATGAAAGCGAGCGGGGAAGGCGGCACAGCGTGAGTTGGCGAGTGCCTAAGCGATCGAGTGGGTGACTATAACCATAAATAGGCAATGCGAGTCTCTCTTCTAATATATAATTTTTTTATCTTTTATAACTGTGTCAATAAGTTGAACAAAGACAACATTAGATTTGTTTGATTGATTTGTGTTAATTTGTTCATAGATTTCCAAAAATTTGACACATAAATTATTTTACACATAAATTATTTGTTACATATGCATGTGTGGATACACTTGAAGCATAAGCGAAAGTGTGTACAAAGAGAGAAAAAAAAGAATGAATTTCGATAAAGAAAGGAATGTACCAATGCGCTTTCCTGCTGCATCGCAGGACAAGAAAATTGTAGACATAACCACGTACAATAGCCGCCTACACGATGCTCTGTCATTTGCATGTTCAAACGACATGTTCAGGACCTGTATGTATGTATATACACTTTGTTGGGTTTGGTCGTGAGGTAAAATTTCAAATACTTACAACTTTGTACAGTATAATTTCAATTTTGGACGATTTTTTCGCGTATTCTCCGAAATGGCAGCGAAATCCGGCAACTGGGGCACGGCAGCGAACCATAGCCGGCACCTGGTGTGCCGGCTATGCCATAGCCGGCACCCCAAAAACCGGCTATGGCATAGCCGGCACACCATGTGCCGGCTATGCCCAATGGGCCCGCCGTCGCGTCGCGTCGCCGTTGTCTGCTGTTTTGGTATTTTTTTGGGCCGAAAGCTCTTTCGTCGGATGCGCATTATTTGCATGCATGCATGCAGGGTTGTCGGTTTCTTTTGCTAATCACCTCGCTTTGCTTGCATGCATGCTTGGCTGTCTCTCGGATGCATTCTTCATCGCAGCATAAATAGAGGGGACGGGAAGGAGCTAGTGATGAGGACACCACTTCTTCAGTTCCAACCACATCACTGCCGCTACCACACCTCCGGACATGATTCAAGGACCGATGACTCGATCCGTGCACGTGGGTGAGAATCGTGTGATTCTCCTAAGGAATGAAGGTCAAGAAGATGGCAACAAATAAAAGGGATCTTTGCGCCACCCATCATTTGGGCTGGACCCATGTAATAAAATCTAATTTCGACAGATTATGGAAGGATGGGAGGAGATTTGGCCCTTCCATAGTCTTGGCGAAATTACCTCCCCTCTATCTATTTAGTTGGGTCCGAGTTCCTCTTGTAAGGCGGGTTTTTCTTTGTGTTAGTTTAGCCATTGTGCAAACTCTGCTCTTGATTGTGTCGATCGACCACTGCGAGACGACCTTTGAGAACCCCACTTTGAGTTGAATCAAATTACTATTGCGATTCATTGTTGCCTCTATCTTATTCTTGCTAGTTCTTCGATTGCTCGCAGGAATTGAACCTCGTGTTCAGGTTGATCGTGCTACCCAGCAAGGTCAATAACCTTCGGAGTTGGTTCAACGATTGCTAAGGCGCACACGACCTGTTCGTTTGTAGTCGGATCGCGAGAGTCACCTCCACCAGAATCGAAAGTTATCTTCTCACCGAAAGATCGGGCACTCCGACTCTATCAGCTAGAGTGCGCGAGACAGAAGCTTGGCAAGCAGAAGTGAGGGAGGTGCACTGCAAGTAGAAGAGAAAGAAGAGCGCCACAAGCAGAAGAGAAGAAGACGACCAGCGCTGGTAAGTCTTTGCCCGAGTAATTACCCAGTTAGACTTAGAGTAATTACATTGTTAGGTTAACTAGCCTTGGTAAGTCATTGTTAGAGTAAATACCCGGTTATACTTATTCGTAATTACCTGGTTAGATTATGGCCTCATTCATGCATCTCATTCGTTCCTCACGAACGTAATCACCGTTAGGAACTTAGTAATTATAGTCATTGTTAGATTAACTAGAGTAATTATTCGTAACTACCTAGTCAGATTAATAGCGTTGGTAATTCATTGTCAGATTAATTAGCGTAAGTATTTAGAAAAAACCTAGTTAGATTAATTAGCGTAAGTATTCGTACTTTCGTAGTTAGATTAATTAGCGTGAAGACGATACCTAGATTAGAGAGCGATTATAGTTAGTATGTTAATTCGTTCCTAACTCATGCATCTGCAAGGCGAAATGAAATCCATGCATGTGAGGCCAGGAAACATGCATGCAACGTGGGCCCGGCCAGTCGCGTCAAATGTCAACTCATTTGTTTGATGTTTGGCTGGTTGCTTCATATGCATGCATCCATACTTTGCATGCCAACTTTGCACGCCGAAAGCTGTTTATTCTGCATGCATGTTTCTTGGTTGATTGCTTCACATGCATCCTCACTTTTCATGCATTTTTCCTTGTCGACTGTCTCACATGGTTAAGCGCAACGCAGGATAAATAGAGAGGAGAGGAAGCAGAACTCGCAGAGGAGCGTCGCACCGAGAGCCCGCACACTGAGGATTTGCGAGTGAGAGGAGCTTGGCTAGCAGAGGTCCTAGAGGTGTCCAGTGCAGAGCAAGGAGAAGGAGAAGGAGGCATCCAGTGTTGGTAAGTCGTTGCTAGATTAATTTGCGTAATTACCTAGTTAGATTAAGTAGCGGTCGTAAGTCATTGTTAGATTAATTAGACTAATTATTCGTAACTATCTAGTCAGATTAATTATCGTTAGTAAGTTATTGTCAGATTAATTATCGTTAGTAAGTCATTGTCAGATTAATTAGCTTAAGTATCAGTAATTACCTAGTTAGATTAATTAGCGTAAGTATTCGTAATTACCTAGTTAGATTAATTAGCGTAAGTATTCGTACTTACGTAGTTAGATTAATTAGCGTGAAGACGATTCGTAAATTAGAGACGATTATAGTCAGTATATTAATTATTGTCTCACTCATGCATCTCATTTGTACCTCATGTACTTAATCTCCGTTACTGAATCTCTGTTAGTATATTAATTATTGCCCCACTCATGCATCTCATATAATTATAGTTTTATTTATTTCTACATGGCAGCATACGTTTACTGATGAACGAAAAACCTTTTATGTATGGAGCAAAGTAGCAAGAAAAAATCACGAGTAGGAGCAAGAAAAAATCACGAGTACGAGCAAGTATGTTTGGTGCATAAACTAGCACATTTGGTTGTGCTAAATAGTTAGGTTAATTAGAACTCCACAGTAATTAGGCTTGAACTTAGTTGCATGCACTTCACATAGCATAGTTAGATAAAATAGTCTCTAGTTATGTTGTTAAACGTAATTGTTAGTAACTCTAACTCATGGGCGTAGTCCGAGTAATTAGTCATGAACAAATAATTTAAATTGTTAAGTAATTAATTTTAACCCTCGGTATAGTTAATTAGTTGTTATTTTTTGAAACATTTTTAGGTACCATATTCCACGTGGCCTTTGCACCATGAATTTTCATATTTACTACGATGAATGGCTGTCATATTGCACGAGAGAATAGTCACGATTAAAAGCTGCGAACACACATATAGTTCAAGTGATAGTCCATTAGACTTGGAAGGACTTAAATCACATGTTATGGCGTGTTGGGTTTAAGCCGAAAACACATACGATTTTCACGGGCGGTGCGACCAAGGAAAGTTCAAACAACAACGTCATTGTTCACACTTTGTTCGCCCGAGAAGTAATAAGGCTTGGTTATTGTATGCACGAAAGGCCATAGAGGCGGGTTTCCGATGGGTGTTTACGTAAACATAACGCCACTAGAGGAGAATGCCGATCTTTGGTCCTAGCGGCGAAATTTTAGGCCACCGGGGAGAGGAGAAGTGGGCCAAGGACATGTGGGGAGGGTAGTTCGGTGCAAATGAAGAAGAAGTACTTCCTTGTGAGGTAGATCGACATGTATGGATGACGAGGCGGGTGGAAGCGAGGATGAAGAGGGCACCGACAACGATGACCCACCCAGCAGATCCGAAGATTCGTGGTAATGGCCTTCCGGGTGTGGCATTGCCGACTATAATAACCTAGCTATGTGGGGTACGAGCAATGACATCCAGTTGGGAGACGCTTCCCCAGCAAGTTGGAGCTAATCCATTTCATCAGCAATTATGCTGTCATCACTAGAAGAGAGCACAAGTGTACCAGGTCAAAGCCCACTAAGTATGAGGTTAGGTGCACCAAGGCCCCTAACTGCCCTTTCTACGTCCGTGCTCACCAGCCGAAACACGAGCACTACTTTGTGGTGAGCCGGAACACGCCACGTAACCCCCGAATAAGGTCAATCAGAGCGACTATACAAGGGCAGGTGGCTCCTTCCTAAGAAGATCTGGTGACTGCAGAAGACAAAGCTTCGGCCCATCAACGATCCACGTCAAAGACGAGCGCGCGCCTCCCGAGGCAGGCACCAACGTCCACGCACCTCGGCGTCGGCGTTCGCAAGGGTCACAGAGGGCAAATGCGCTATTTCCTGAAATACCTAACCTCCACGACCACCAAGGCTACCAACCCAAATGGGCAAGGCGGGTGGCGACTACCCACGGGACGAAGGACCAAGCTCCTAGCATAGGTCACCTCGCTCTTCCTCCTAACTCGATGTAACCCGCCCCTTCCTTCACGTATAAAGGAGGCAGGGCTAAACGATTCAAGGAGGGAGAGCGAGAACGAGAGAGGGAGAGAGCGCTATCAAACCCATCTCGCTAAGCCATTGGCATTCTCGCTTGTAAAACTTTGTGCAATCATCTTTTGTAACTGTGTCAATAGATTGAACAAAGATAACAGATGATTTGTTTGATTGATTTGTGTTAATTTGTTCATAGATTTGCAAAAATTTGACATATAAATTATTTTACACAAATTATTTGATACATATGCATGTGTGGATACACTTGAAGCAATGCGGAAGTGTGTACAAAGAGAGAAAAAAATGAATGAAATTCGATAAAGAAAGGAATGTACCAATGCGCTTTCCTGCTGCATCGCAGGACAAGAAAATTGTAGATACATAACCACAATAGCCGCCTACACGATGCTCTTACATTGTTCTTACAAGCGCCACAAGGAAGCCAGCTAGATTGTCCTTCTACTGTTGTTCTTATGGTCAATTTGCCACTGTAACAATGTTTACAGTGTTTATATAGAGAGAGTCAAGATCAATTCACCAAGCCCTAGTTACCCAATTCAAAGGGCCATCAAACCGCCTGCACCAATAGACGGCCTACCGTGATGCACTACTACAGAATCAGTGATCCTTGTCGTCATATCACTGCTGGTTCATCAAAAACCGGTAGTAATAATATTATCACTGCCGGTTCGAATGGAAAACCAGCAGTAACGGTTTTTTCTGATGAACCGGCAGTAATAAATCCCTTATTACTGCCGGTTCGGACAAAAACCGACAGTAATACTAGCACTGCCAGTTTTTTAGAAGAACCGATTGTGCTGATATTTTTCGAAAAATCATAATTTTTTCATACGGAGTCAGATGGAGATAAAATTTATATGAAAATTGTAGCTCTCGACGAGTTCTACAACTATGTAGTTGACAACTTTTTCATTTGAAGTAATTTAGATATCGAAATAATGATATCACTGTCGGTTGACGGTTCGTATTCCTAACCGGCAGTAATAATGCTATCAACCATTTTTCGAAAAATCATAACTTTTTCATACGAAGTCGGATGAAGATAAAATTTATATGAAAATTGTAGCTCTCGACGAGATCTACAACTTTGTAGTTGACAATATTTTTCATTTAAAGTAATTTAAATATCCAAATAATGGTATCACTCTTTGGTTAGCGGTTCGTATTCCCAACCGGCAGTAATAATGCTATCAACCATTTTTCGAAAAATCATAACTTTTTCATACGGAGTCGGATGGAGATAACATTTATATGAAAATTGTAGCTCTCGACGAGTTCTACAATTTTTTAGTTGACAACTTTTTGTTTGAAGTAATTTAAATATCAAAATAATGGTATCACTGCCGGTTTGCGGTTCGTATTCCCAAACGACAGTAATAATGCTATGAACTATTTTTCGAAAAATCATAACCTTTTCATACGGAGTCGGATGGAGATAAAATTTATATGAAAATTGTAGCTCTCGACGGGTTCTACAATTTTTTAGTTGACAACTTTTCATTTGAAGTAATTTAAATATCAAAATAATGGTATCACTGCCGGTTTGCGGTTCGTATTCCCAAACGACAGTAATATAATGCTATGAACTATTTTTCGAAAAATCATAACCTTTTCATACTGAGTCGGATGGAGATAAAATTTATATGAAAATTGTAGCTCTCGACGAGTTATACAACTTTGTAGTTGACAAAATTTTCATTTAAAGTAATTTAAATATCCAAATAATGGTATCACTGCCGGTTAACGGTTCATATTCCCAACCGGCAGTAATAATGCTGTTAACCATTTTTCGAAAAATCATATCTTTTTCATACAAAGTCGGATGGAGATAAAATTTATATGAAAAATGTAACTCTCGACGAGATCTACAACTTTGTAGTTGACAATCTTTCCATTTGAAGTCATTTAGATATCCAAATAATTATCAAAAGTTTCGGAGACAAAGGAACAAAAGAAAAAATATATCCTATACTAGTTGAGGAATGAGTGATAGGTTAGATGGTAAGATGGGTTCACGTGGGGCAGAAGATCAGGAGTTCGATTCTTAGCAACGGCATGCGCGTGAAAATCGCGTGACTTGTGAACTTGCGGTTGTGCATAGAATACGGGGCGGTTGGTCCGGATGCAAATAATTTTTTTTGATTTTACCTAATAATTTACGAACCGGAGTATCACTGCTGGTTCACATACAAACTGGCAGTGATAATCGGTTTGGGACCAACAGTGATATGGTGTTCTATAGTAGTGATGCTTCTTCTGTTTTTCCTATCTTCTTTTCTTTTAATTTGTCTGGACTGGATCTGTCTTGTCTCTGTCATTTGTATGTTCAAACGACATGTTCAGGACCTGTATGTATGTATATACACTTTGTTGGGTTTGGTCGTGATGGACCTACTCTTACAAGGAGGGCTAGCAGGCGTTTTTTAACATACAATATGCGGTGGGTTATGCGCGCGTTCACCCTGAACTCCGGTTTTTCCCGATCAGATCCTTGGTATGGGTAAAACATTTGCTGTTTCTGTATCACATGAACTTAATTTGGACGCAAAAAATTCATTAGAGATTATTGTTTATTAAATCATTGCATGAATTAGATCATGGGTCCTGACATATACTTACTTATTCACCTTTCTACATGCAAGAGCTTGCTGGCATATTACAATATATGCGGTGCCCATCATTTCGGCGGATTTGGGATCGTTTCGCAACAACACATCGTCGGAGTACCGCAGTAGCCTTTGTCAGTTGCATGACCAACCTTTCCGCAGTCTTGCATGCAATGAAAATCGTCCTGGCAGTTTGGAACGGTGAAACAGTACACATCCACATCTTCTCTAACACCTATACGCACAATGAAGCACAACATATCGTATAAATTAGTTTATGGTATAGATGCATGTGTGGGGTTCAATTGAAGCATTGCAAGAGTGTGTATATATAGAGAGAACAAAAAGAATTGAACGGATCTCGACAAAGAGAGGGATATGCACCGATTTGTCTCCCTGCTGCATCGCAGGACAAGAAAGTTGCAGACATAACCAAAAGAGCTGCCAAACACAGGGCACTTGTGTAGTTCTCGTATTTGCTTGTGTGCGCCATGAGGGAAGCTAGCTTGTTTGTTCTTCTACAGATCTTTTGGCTAGCTTGTTAATTTGTCACTGGAACAATGTTTGTTATGGTGTTTATATAGAGGCAGGAGCAATTCACTAAGGATCAATGCTTCCATTTTTACACTCTCACGCGTTAAAGCTTTCTTCCTATTTTATACGTGCTATAGATAGAATTAGTTAATACTATGTATATCCATGTTTCCTCACTGTTACATACTACTATGGTTGGAAGTAATTAATACTCTTGAGGCATAGGTGCCAGCTTGCATGGCAATGAGCCAATCAATACTACACAAAACCTCGTCACCGACGGTTTTGTGAACCGTCTGTAAGTATGTGTCAGTGATAAGAAGGGCATATCACAGACGGTTTTCGAACTGTCAGTAAAAATTAACATTAGAGACGATTCTATCTACGAACCTTCTGTGATGAGAGAATATCATAGACTGTTCAATCCTAAAACCATCTCTAATGACAAGTCATCGAAGACGGTTTTTGAATAGAAGCGCAGAGGTTTTTGAATAGAATCGTTTGTGATATGTTTTTCCCTTAACTCTCTTGTGTAACATTCATGATTAGTATCTCATTGTTCAAATTTTATTCTCCTTAGATATTTCTACAATAACATTTATAAAGCACAACCAGCTATAGATTTTGCAATTGAATATCACAAAGATCCTAGATGTATGGAGGCAACAACTTGTCTGATGAGGTCTTAAAATATGAACATTTGTAGCGCTTTTATCACCTTTCTTATTCTAATGTTGATGGATTCCAAGGCAAAATCCAATTTCATCAACAATTCGTCTTTGTGTTTGTTCTCGTATTTGCATGTGTGCGCCACGAGGGAAGCTAGCTTGTTTGTTCTAAAACTGATTTCTTGATATCTAAATATTTTTTTTTGTTTTTTCGGTTCCATCCTGCTAAAAACTGCCAGGAGGACCTGAACGTAAATTGCGGAGAGACTTAAACGTAATTTCATTTTTTCGAGTCTATTCTGTTAAAACCGAAAGAAAGACCTTAACGTAATTTTAAATTTTTAAGAGGACTTTTTCGTGGAGATGTTGAGATGGCGCGTGTGAGACCCCGTTCTGATGAACAGGAAACTCCATGTGATTACTGTGCTATTCCCTGGATCAGTAGCTAGCACTCACATGTTTACAACATTCGTATCAAAATCATACACGCAAACACATAGAAGAACTTACATAACTGAAATAATTATACAGAGGTCGGTACAAATTTAAACCATTTTAACAAATGAAATAAAAAAGCGAAACCAAAAGGAAACTAAAACTCCAAACAGCCTTGCGGTTGCCCACTAAACCCTCAGGCACTGACTAGGCAACCTAGAAGAGACTATCGTCAAAACCCCCGAGACCTGCCTGAAAGAACGCGTCGTCCGGTAGATCGCAGTCTTCTTCCTCTGAGACAATGGATGCAAGATTGAGTACATTGGTACTCAAAGAAGACTTATATTGGTTCACGATGCAAATAAATAATTATGCGGTGAGCAATGGACGAGCTATGGTTATTTTGCAATTGCATGAAACATTAAAAAGAGTAAGCATAATAGATTGCAACATTGTATTTTAATAAAAGCAATTGAAAGACGAGAATGATAAGCAAATATTCCAGATTTTCAACCCACCTACCCGATCGCATATAACCCCGGTGTCGATCCTTTGACACAAAAGATGGTTGAAAAACAGTTTCCAAAAGCCCAACCCATTTTGGAAATCACCAAAACTCTAGCATTGGGAGGATTTTCCCCAAGTGCCCATTACCGCGGGCGCGACTAATCGATCAGATTTTTCACTCTGCAGAGTTGTACACTTTACCCACAAGGAATGATTAACCTCTTTTGACAGGCCAGTTAACACACTTCCTTCGGTGTGTCGGCAAGGAGATCATACAAAGCTGTTACATTATTTAGATATAGCTTTACACCAGCCCGGGACATTAACCCTCGCCCTGAAGACAGAGACACTCACCCAAGCCGTGGATCCACATTTATCACACACACACCACGTCTCTGTCTGGGCAAGGCGTACCGTTGCATTGGTGCGTAGAAACCCCTACTGCATGGACTGACCGGACCGCTGTGCAATCTCCCGCCTTCTATAGATGCAAAGCCAAATCTAAACAACTTATTAAGCTAAGACCCGCCCATACAAGCCCTTGTGGTTGCACGAAAACATGGTTCTACAACATCCCATTTGCTCGGTCCTTAATCCGACACTCAGGCGATACTCCACCCTAGCTACGTGCATATCCTTTTGCACAAATCGGCTAGCGCCAAATAATCACCCGCGTCAAACCATAGTTTTGTTTAAGGGTTTTTAGCAAATTATCATCAACCAATTCCCAAAAGACTATATGACGGTTGAAAAGACTGAAAACACCAACGAGAGGCTTAAGCAGGAAATATTATTATGCTAGCGATTATACCCAAACATGACATTAAATATGTCTAGCTCAATCTAAGGTTTACAAGGTTCACAAGTCCATACAGATTGAGACAAACCATAATTTACAGGATTAACTACAGTTCTAACCCAAAATAGCACTTTTAGGGGGAATTATCCGGATGCACTGTACATAAGCAAAAGCAACATATAGTAGGTGAATTATCAGGCTCAACGTGATCAAGGAGTTGCTTGCCTTGCAAATCACTGTCAGAAATAAAATCCGGATCTGCAGAACAGTCTTCTTCTTCTTCGATGATGTCGGTCTCTACTCGTCGCGAACAAAAAGAAAAAAGAGAATATCAGCAAACTCCAAATGGCAAAAGGAAAACAGACAGATAAACAGGTAAACGCAATTCGAATCAAACATGCAACTGCTATTCATGAAATATTTGAATTTAAACATCGAATTATAGATGCTAAAATTATTTGAAATAAAAAGATTGTTTATTTGTTTCTTTGGAAGGAGAACTATGCCTAACTAACAACCAAAACAGAGTCTTTGATTTTTCTCAAAAGACCCAAAAAGGAGGCACTTGGAAACTATATCATCTAGGGTTATAAACCTAACAAGATTGATGTGCATTAACTACAGAAATTAGAGTTTAAGTCTTGAATTAGCTAGAGAATACTTTAATTGTCAATTCTAATCACTTCTTTTAACTTTTAGGGTTCGGATGAAACCTGAAAACTATTGTTGAAAAGGCTTGGTTGAACTCTAGACTTAAATACAAAACTGGCTAAGAAAAGAGGACTAAATCATATCACTTAAGGTTATTACACTTATGAAAACTAAGTGAACCAAAACTCTAAAACAGAATATTTTTCTGGAATCTGGTAGAACAAACATTGGTTATCATTTCTACACTATTCTTCCAAAATTTCTTACTTGGATGAGTTATTTTACACATAGTTGAAAAAGCTTAGTTGTTTCAATCATTCAAAGAAACATAAAAAGTAGACTCATTCCCTTAACTTGTTTTGCATACAAGCATTAACAAAACATCATTATTTTTCCAGAATCTACTAGAATATACTTTTTGAAGTGCTTCTATACTATTTTTACATTCTTTCTCATTTATATCACTTATTTTATCATAAGTTGAAAAGGGCTATATGAACACAAAAACTAACTTATAACCTTTCAATCTTTCACTTTCATTTATTACTAAACCATTCAACATCTTTTATCCATTTTCTTCCTGACATCAGGGCATGATCTTAAAAACATTTTAAAAGTGAATTTGAGTTATTTTGAACTTGTTCATAGCAATTACATCTATTTTGGTTATAACTAGTATTGTTTTTCTTAATTAAACAACTATCGCATACACTTTTCCCTAAGCATTTTTCACATGAGAAACTCCCCATGATATATACCTCCACAGGATGAATTTTTAACCATTCAAACTTTAATCCTTTCTTTTATTTACTTAATTTCATTTTCCTGTTTAGTATTCATTTTTGAGCAAACATGATATATAATAAGGTATCATGGGAACATTTTGTTTATTTGGAATACTCATAACCCAGGGACTCTACAAAAATTTACTTTTCCTTAACTGGATCATCCCAAAAATATTTTATTCATATCACCCTATTTACACTTAAGCTTCTCTCTATTTTTTTCTAAAATCACATCTTACTCATCTTCAGAAATTTTTATATATTTTGAAACTACAGAATTTTATACGAATCTAGAAATTAGTTTCACTCAATTTGGCCAGATGATTCAAAAGTTACAAGCATTTGAATTTTGGCCGGTTTCTGAAAATCATCCAAAAGTTGAAAATACGCTTTCGCTCAGAGGAAACGGTTTCCGCGGCGCGCGCCAAAACCGAGTTTAAACCCGCGGCCTCGCTGACGTGTGGGGTCCACCGGTCAGCGACTCAAAGCAGCGCGGGACTCTCTTGCTCGCCGCCGTGGCGACCTCGCCACGCGAATGGGCAACGACATGAGCACTAGCAAGCCAAGGCTAACCTAGGAGAGGTATTCACTCGCCGGAAGAGAAACGGAGCAAGGCTGCCACCGCGAGGGTGCGGCAGCGCCATGACCGTGACGGTGGAAGCTCGGCTAGAGGCAAAAATTCCAGCGGCCTACGGTTTGTCTAGCTACAGTGGATCAAAGGGATTCGAGTTTACCTGATGGCTGGGTCGGAGAAGAGCTAAAATGGCCTGCCACCGCGCGCCGACCGTGAGGAAGAAGAACGGCGGTGCGGCGGTGCTACGAGCAAAAAGAAGCCAAAATAGCGAGTGATGAGTAACCCTTGGGTGCTAGAGAAGCTTGAGGTGCGGTTGATTCGGAAGATTGGGGAGGAACTCACCCGATTCGACGATTTCCCCCCTTTCGGGTTCCTCCGGCTCAACGAGGAAGATGACGCCTCCCAGGCCCTTGGCTCGGCGAAATGGAAAAGTGAAACACGCGAGGGCACTGCGACGCGAACACAAGGCCTAAAGCCTAAGGATCGCGACCAAACTGCGTTGGACTCAGGTTTTCTCGCGCGATGTTCCGGTCGGCTTCTCCTGTGTCGAGCACAAACCGAGCGCAAGCTCGTCTCCGAAGCGGCTCGACCACGATCAGCCAAGCACAGGCATGGGGAGGAGGGGCTCTACTCGCGACGTGGAGGGCTGAGCCTGCGCCGGACGGGAGCAGGTAAAGAATTGGACGCGAAGGACGGCGGTGTCGCCTCGCCTCAGTCGGGAAGAGAGGAAGGGGAGAAGAACGCCACGCTCTCAGGCTGACAGGTGGGGTCAGGGCCCACTGGCAGCGAGACAGCCTCACCTCAGCTGGCCAGCGCGTCAACGTTTCAACAGGGCTGGGCCCACTTGTCGGCGAGACAACGATTTTAATGTGATAAGACAGAACGGGCAAATTCTAGAATTTGGATTTGTTTAAGCCCTAAACCAATTCCAGATTTTTCCAAACTTTTTGACCAAGACTTCTTGAGAGTCACACGCCATCTTGGAGAATTTTGAGACAAAAACCTTTTGGGAAATTTATTAAAATTCGACACTGCACCACAGTTCTAAACTTTGATTTGGTTTTGATTTAATTACAGGTTCATTCTCTAGGATTTATTTTTTAAACTTTTTGGATAGGTTCCAATCCTTATAATTGGATCACTGTAAAATTTCAGATCAAAACATGATCCATTATTTTATACAAATTCTGACAATCGTTTTCCTTACATTCTGGACCCACTGTATTTGAATTTTTAAGAGGCTTATTTCAATTCATTTAATTATAAAAATTTTACCAGTGATGAATAATATCTCCAGAGATTTATATAAATTTTCTTGACATTGGTTATTTTTCTTCCTACTTTTTGATTCACCGTTTTAGTCAAAAAGTAGATACATATTTCATTTAACTTGCCCCTAAGTTTATAAAAACCCTACTTACTGGTAAAACATTATGACAAGCTTAAACAGGACTCATGGTAAAATTTTCTAAATTTTATTTTCATCTTTTTACCTTTTTCTTTGTTTTTCCCTTTTTATTTGATCTTTTCGCAAAACACAAAAGTCTAAGAAATTCTAATTGGAGCAAATATCACCTAGAATTTCAGGACCATTTATATTAAAATTTAAACTGTTTGTTTTTCACTGTTCCAAACTTTCAGGTCGTTACAGCGCGGCCGAGAGGCCGGAGATCTCTTCAGCTTTAATATAAGGTATACATTAATACTCTTGAGGCATACTTGCATGGCAATAAGCCAATGAGTATTGTACTATTGTGGTAGTGCCATTTAGGGTTTTAGTGGTAACATGCGTTCAGTAGACAGCTTGCGAGTAAGACACCTGTGATGCTGCATGATTTGTGGAGTTAGACGATAATATTGTGGCTAGCTTCCACCTAATAGGATAGAGAGGGGCGTAGCCCCCCAGGGCGGTTGTGCGCTTCATTTGAATGTCTATTGTCAGAATTCGAATATGTAAATTCGGACCTTATGTATATACTGCACTAGTTCAGGATCATGCTAGTGCACAAAAGTTCAACATCAGTAAATATCATAATTATACACAGCGAAAACATAATAAAAGACACTATATATTAAATAAGACATAGTTGAACGACCTTATGGTCAACCTTACACTTATTAGGCCTCAATGGCTCTGAAGCAAAGTAAATAAACAGCAGTGGAACGAAGAACGTCGGTGAATCCCATCAACATGCCACATGCATCCGACAAGGTTCAACTCCTAGATAAATAAATCTTTAAAAACTAGAATCACCTCAATCAAAGTTCATATGAGAAAGACATAGCTATTCAAAGTTTGAATTAAAAGATAAATCATAAAATTGGAAAATCTGAATTAACAGAATTATTTTTATACGGGAAAATATCATTTTATGATGTCACTGGTGACGTCATAACCTAATTCAATAAATAAATCTTTTCTAGAAAATCATTTATTAGACTAACATGTGGGCCCACGGTCCACGGACCGGTCCACAAACGCATCCGAGTCCACGATCGACTCGGTCCACGCACATAGCCACTGGCGATGGGACCGACCACAGATGATGTCATCACCAACATCACGGTTGACACAAGCGGCGACTCCTCGGTTTTCGCGCTACACGCGGCAGCACAAGATTGGCTCTAGCTAAGGCACGATCGTGACCGCACAATTCAAAACCGGTGATCAAGATCTGGCGAACGGAAGCTATGCGGCGGACACGTGGCTAGATTACACTACTACCACTTGTCTGACTCTAAGCGGTCTGATCCAGATCGGATGAACACAGCTTAACACGCACGACGATAGAGGGATGAATGCGTGGCGCAACACGAACCGCTGATCCCATATCCGACGACCAAGAGCTTCAAATGCCAGGCGATGGCGTACGGCGGCGTGGACTTATCGGAGAGGAAGAAGACGACGGAGCTCGCGGTGCTATGGAAGGACCAAGCGACGCTTTCAAGCGGGGTTGACGCGTCTCGATGCGGTCTTCCCAGATCTGGCCTCAAGTGCGACAGAGCGGTGACGGTTCGTGGCGGAATAAAGAAAAACGACGGCGACACCTTATGGCTACTCCGGCGAGCTCGCTCTTGCGAACCAAGGCACCTCCGATGATGATACACGGCGCAAAACACACGGCATCAAACGGTAAACCTCGGGCAAGGGCACGGGGTATTTATAGCCCCTCGGTAGGCGTGCAACGACCACGAACGGATTTCGAGATCCACGGGATACGGCGGCACGACGGAGATCTAATTCGATACGGCGGCGGGGGCGTGGCACAATCTCACGCATTCATGCGACGGTGATCCAACGATCCAGCTGCGATAGAGACACGGGCAAATCTCGATCGCCCGATGGAGATCTTACGGTCGGAAACAAAGGCGGCTAGGGTTTTGGCGTTGGGCTGTGAGGGCCGACACGGGATGGGCTGCTGCACGAGGAAACAGGCCAGACCGGAGGGGTTTGGGCCCAACACTATTCTTCAGATTTTAAAACGATTTCGAATAAAAACAATTCAGATAAATAAACAAATCCAAAATACATTGCAAAAATACCAAGAAAAAATCCAGAAAATACTTTGATACTTTTGAAAACTCAAATAAAATATTTTCAACAAAAGATCATTAATACTTTTATCTGAATAATTAAAAGATAACAAAAGCTCCATTCAACAAAATGAATTAATTAAAATCCTAGAAAATTCAAATAAAAGGGAAAAACACAATAAAACCAGTAAAGCAAAATTTGGGGTGTTACATCTACCCTCTGCCATCGACATTAAATACCATTTTTAACACTGATGTTTAGTTTTTGACATAGCAGTGATGAATGCACACATGTTCGGATGTGGCTGGAGGAAGAAAAAGCTTCCCTGTGTGGTGAGCTACTTCTCGGGTCATATGGTTTGGTGGGCTGTTGCTTGTTGAAGGCCTAATTTAACAATTGGTAAGTTCGCCTACTTCCTGCAAAGCTGGATCCCCTAAACGCACGAGGAGACCATAGAGAGAGGAGGGTGGCTCCGTTGGACTGGAGACTACCATCCGGCCGCTAGACCCTAAATACACTCTTTAGCACTGACGCTCAATTTTTGACATAGCAGCAGTGAATGCGTACACGCTCGAACATGGCTGCAGGAAGAAGAAGCTTCGTTGGGTGGTGAGCTGCTTCCTAGACCATGTAGTTTAGTGAGCCGCTACTTGTTGAAGGCTTAATTTGATAATTGTTAACTTCATTTGCTTCCTGCAACCATAGACGTACGCAAAGACCATAGAAAGAGAGGAGGAGGAGGAGGGGGGCTCGATACCTTTTCTTTGCGAGGACACGATAGTCTACCGAGTCAGAGGCGCTTGACGCACGTCGTGGGGAGTAGGCGATTGCGAGGGCATGGCGAGTGAATGAGCGTGCAACGACGGGCAACCCACCAGGGCAACAGCGAGTAGGCAGGGAAGACCGTACAGCATGAGCTGGCGAGTGCCTAACTTATTCAGTGGATTGGCCACAATAGCAAATAGGCAATGTGAGCAGCTCTTTTGATGTGTATGATTTTTTTTATCGATTGTAATTGTGCCAATGGGTTAAACAAAGACAACAATCGATTTGTATGATTGATTGGTGTTAATTTTTTCATAGATTTTCAAAAATTTGACAAACGAACATTGCACAAGTTTTTTGAAATAGTAAAGTAATAGTAGTAACGCTCGAACCGATGAGAACACAATATAAACTATTTAATATATTTATCTTAAGTTAGTTTAATCCTTTGAACCTATCCTCTATTTTGATGGTTATCACGAGGGCTTCTTAAGGGGGAGCATAAGTACTTGTTTTTTTTCCTTGATCACTCAAGGAACAAGTGTAAAAATACTCGACTGGTTTTGTACTTACGTGCAAATGCTAGTGCTTAAAATGCAAAACTAAAATTTATGAAAAAAAACCCAATGCGCTCGTACATATGCACGGTAAGATGGGGAGAGTGAAGAGGTCGTGCGAGATATTTGACTCGATGGGTGCAAGGATGGTGGTCTCATGGACGGACGGCCATGATACAGGCATGGGGTGGCTACCCTTGCCGGATTTACGCAGCTGCTCAGGCAAGGGTTCCAGCCTGATGAGGTCATCTTCTTGAGCGCGCGTGATCAATTCTTGTGGCCACTCCAAGCTACTGAGCGAAGGGCGCCGGTTGTTCCAAATCCATGGTCGAAGAGTATCGCGCCACGCCATGGATGGAACACTATGGAGGCATGGTGGGCCTGCTGTGCAAAGATGGCTTGTTGAACGAGTCGTTCGAGTTCGTCCTGGCCCTGCCTGGGAATCCCGATCCTGTAATTTGGCGTGTATTGACCGGAGCATGTCGGGACCATGCAAATGCCAGTTCAGCACGGAAGCTGATTGATCATGCGATCGACATGGAGACCGACCATGGGGGGAATTATGTGAACTCGCATGCTGCGAATGAGGATTGGAGACGTGTTGTAGATGTAAGCGTGG
Source organism: Otatea glauca (assembly GCA_036346275.1). Taxonomy (NCBI): domain Eukaryota; kingdom Viridiplantae; phylum Streptophyta; class Magnoliopsida; order Poales; family Poaceae; genus Otatea; species Otatea glauca. The sequence goes on from CM070721.1 coordinate 62,794,581, forward strand.
AGATGGGAGTGTGGAGAGAGAATTCAAGATGCACTCCTTTGTCTTACGTACACTCGAGTCAATGGTGAAGAAAATGCAGAAAGCTTGTCTTCTTGTACACGATGCAGTTAGCTTTTCCAACTCCACTACTTTGACTGAGATATGCTTGAAGTATAATAAATCATGATTTTATTGCTATTATTACTTTGCTAGCATGCGAAGTTGTTTATACTTTGTGCTTACCCAGAAGAACTTTTTTTAAAAAAAAATCCATGTCTTATTCTTTTGCAAAAGATGGAAAGGAAGTAATGAGTTGTGTTATCAGTAAAGTTTGATAGTTGAAAAAAAAGGGGATATTACCACACTATAATTTGCAAGATATCTTTTCCCATCATTCTTGTGAAGTCCTCCTGTCAGTCATATGTTATCTTACGTGTCATAGGAACATTTTCGAGAAGTATTGTATTCGAGTCCACATCAATCGTGCTGCCGTTTAATAGTCTGAGTGATGCAAGTGTCTTCGGTACAGTGGTACTACGATAGCCACACGTCTGAAGGACCAGGGATTCTGTTTTTTATGTTCGTATAGACTTTTGTGTGTGAATGTTGCTTACACGAGCACATTTTCTGTCAGAGATATTAACAACTAGGTAAGTGATCGTGGTGTGTGTCACGTCGTGATCGTCGTTCGCCACGCAAAAAAAATAAGACAACGTGTGCCTTCCGTTCCCAACGCGAGTAAATCAAGGAAAGACGCGACGTAAGGTTTTGTTTTCCCGGAAAAGGACCTAAACATAGTGCCAAAAAAACCGCTACAGAACCTAAACATATCACTTGCTAAATGCTAAAAAAGCGGGAAAGCAACATAAGCGTTAAAAAAAAAAGGATTGAATCGTACTTTTTTCCCAAATAAGGACCTAAACGTAACACAAGAAAGAAAGAAAAAGGATCTAAACGTAGCGCATAGTTTTTATTTCCGGAGAAAGGACCTGACAGCTTTTTTTCTCTCAAAAAGGACCTAAACGTAATTTTGATTTTCTAAAAGACCCGAGCGCTACGCCTAAAAACGCTAAAAGGGCATGAACGTAATATATATTCTTTTTTAAAAAGATCCGATCCTAATTTTTTTTCCCGAAAAGGACTAAAAAGTAAATTTTTCACGAAAAAAGATTCGAACATAAATTTTTTTTTGCCGGCTCGGCTCGAGCCGCGAGCCGAGCCAGCTTGCTCTCGGCTCAAAGCAAGAAGGATGCAGGAACCCTTTTAGCTTTAGTAGAGGGAATGATTAGTATTGTTTCCTATGCTTACGATCTTCATGTAAATGCTTCTTCCGATAGTTGATCTTCTAGCTAAAAAGCAGTCAAAAAAACTGCGTCACTGGCTTGAATAAGTCATAGGCCCTTATCTTCTGCCGAGCCTGTGGATGTTGCCTGAAGCTGCAGTTCTGAACTTTGATAACCCCAAAAGTCATAAATTTTGGTGTCCAAAACCAAGTGATAGCACATCTTGCATATGTGGGTTTCTTGAGGTTCAGAGGTGGAACTAGCACAGAACCTCGCCGGGGCACTGTCAGTGACAAACGGTGGCACCTTGCCATTGCTCATTGCTGTCATGTCGGCCAAGCTCGATATCGGCGAGTCTAGATATAGTTCATTTGTGATTCGTGCTAACTTTGTGCCGTGTTGGCTCAGGTCTAGCTCACTTGCACTATTGCGACGAAAAGAAAAGAGTCAGAGACGCACATAACTAGGATGGTGGACACAAATATTGAAGGAAAATGAACTAAATTTTATTCATTCTTAAAAAGGTACAAGTTAGTGTCCCATTAAAAACTTTACACCCTAGTACGCCTTACACCCAATATGAAGCGTTGGCTTGGTGCGCACGTTCGGTATCGATGAGCATGTACTTTCTAGCCTCCATTATCTATCTTTTGGCATTTCCGTTATCTTCCCTTTCTCCACATACGACGATCGCAATGGTGCCAACCGTAGGGAAAGCCGCAACATACTGCAATTCAAGACAGAGCACCCTGCCACGTGCCGTACTAACTTAGGGCCCATCGGGCCTATTTCGGGTTGTACCAACCTAAGCACAGTCTATGCAGACGTGCTGTACTGTGTCGTCCATCGTATTTGACCGGAGGCCTGATATGACCCTGTCATTCATGCTGTGCCGACTAGACAAATGCGCATGCGTGCCATGCCATGATTCGCCGTGTCGTGCCTGTCGTGCCACGGGCCGTCCTAAGTACGATCCATACAAACGTGTCATGTTATGTTACCTATCATGTCCAACCGTAAGGTAGGCCTGACAAAATCTTATCATTCCTACAGTACTGATTCAGCCCGTACGCATGTGTAAAGCGCCATACTTTGGCTGTATCATGCCCGCCACGTCACGGACTGGCCTTAAAAAGACTGGTCTAATGCCCAGACCTATTTCTAGGTTGCCAAAGACTTGGAACAGTTAAGATGGATGCCATGGAAGTCCGGCCCGGCTGCCGCCACGCATGAAGCGATGGCACGCCACAAGCGCCGCAGGCGCGCTGCCGCGCCACCACCATGGCCGGCTGCCGCTGCCGCGGCGTCCGTGCCCGGTTCGCGCCATTGCCAGTTCTCAACCCCGCTCCGGCTGCTCAAGCGACCGATCGCATTGTCGGCCCCGAGCCCGCCGCGCCGATGGCGATGCGCCGGCATGACGACAGCCCGCGCTCTCGGCCCGCGACTCCCAGCCGCCTGAAAGCCGCCACCACGCGCGCCGCATGAAGATGGCCGCCCGGCTGATGCACTTCCGCCCGTCGCCTTGGCGCCGCCACCTGCGCCCAGCTGACCTCGGCCGCCACGCCTGCAGCGCCGCCGCCGTTGCCCGAAGAAGGGCGGCGCCCGGCGCCGGCTCGCAGCCCTCCGCCGCCCTCCGGCCGCCGCACAGCGTCAGGCCGTAGCGCATGACTGTAGCCGTCGGCTGCTGGCCAGCAGTCGCCACCATGAGGTTTGGCACCAAGCCGCCAGCAGCCGACTCGCAGCTCTTCTGCCTTCTCCGCCACTTCCAGGCCCACGGCTCAAAGCCCCATCGCCTCGCTCGGGAGATCCGGCGGAAAAAGAAGAGCGCCTGGAAGGGAAGGCGTGAGGAGAAGTGCGCACGGGAGAAAGTCTTGCGCATGGAAGAGAAGAAAGGACGGAAGAAAAAAAAAAAAGGCGGGCGGCTAGGGGAAACCCTAGCCTGGCTGTCTTCCGGTACGGAGAAGCGAGCCAAGTGGGCCAAGCGGGAAATGGGCAGGCCATGTGAGTCAGGTTCGGCGAGAAAAGAAAAGAAAGAGAAAAAGAAAGAAAGGAGAAAAAGAGAGAAAATTACGAAAAATTTTGAAAAATTGCGGAAAATCAAGAAGATTTATTTGGCTCTGTTTTTAATTTTTGTCTTTATTTCTCATTTATGAATTTTCTTTATGAATTTTGAATCATTGCTTTATTTAAGATATTGCAATGCATAGCAAAATCGATCCATACAAGCGTGTCATGTTATGTTACCTATCATGTCATTGCGGACATCTTTTGCGAGTTGTAACTTGCCCAACACTTGTTGGGGACACGCGATCCTGCACGCAGCGGCTCTTATCAATTTTAGACCGTCGGCCTACAACATCCATTCTCCTATGCGACTTGTGCAGGATCATCCAGAAGATCTCCCATCTTAGAAAATTTGGGTGTATGGTATATGTACCTATACCACCCCCTCATTGACCGCAATGGGCCTCTCCGCCAAGTCCGGGATATCGTTGGTTATGAAAGTGCATCCATAATCGGTATTTGGAACCCATATTGGAGATTTGCATCTGACGGTTCATTCGGATTGCATCTTTGACGAGGATCGTTTCCGTCATTAGGGAGAAATCAACCTTTGGATGAAAAATGCCGAAATCATATGGCATTCCACCGATCCCGCATGACCCCGCACTAATGAAGCAAATCAAGTCAACCGTAAGGTAGGCCTGACAAAATCTTATCATTCCTACAGTACTGATTCAGCCCGTACGCATGTGTAAAGCGCCATACTTTGGCTGTATCATGCCCGCCACGTCACGGACTGGCCTTAAAAAGACTGGTCTAATGCCCAGACCTATTTCTAGGTTGCCAAAGACTTGGAACAGTTAAGATGGATGCTCATGTTCTGTACAAAACGTCCCAGTCATCTCAGCTGTCGTGGTAGTCAAAGTTCAGAGGTTCAAAGGTCGCTATAACCGGTGGCAAAATCAAAAGTCAGTTGCCTGAGGGCGCAATTCTTTCATGGTCAGTCAACTAACATCGATGGCAAGGCAAGCGTAGTAGGACAGGTTCCAAAAGAAACGCGCCTTGCGAGTTCCGAATTTTTTTTTTACCGTAGCAGCCTTTGAATATTATTTTTTTCCCTATAAACAGCAGATGTTACGATGAATTTATAGAAATAGCCTCTATATAGTCAAATTCAGCTGACTTCGCCTATGAATTCTTTTTATTCATTTCCGGTTGTTCTAATCCGCTAGAAACATTTTTTATCATTTTCTGACGCGGCGAAATATTATTTTTTTTATTTTCCGGTGATCGGCTTCCACGACATTTTTTTTATTTCTTTCGGTGAAACAAAACCGCTTAATTTTTTTACATTTTTTACACAGTTTTTTTTCAGCGGAATCAAATTGTTTGAAAATTTGTTTAGGTGATTTCCAGCTGTGGAATTTTTTTTTGTTATTTTCCTAGGTTTTTTTATTTTGCTTTTTGTTATTTTCCAGTGGTTTTTTTTTATTTTGCAGTGGCAGCGGTCCTCTCGATTTGGTTTTTGGATCGGGTCGAGGATTTTTCACGGACTGTATTTCTTTTTTCTCGAAGATCGCTCTCATGTCGACGAATTTGCGAGTCTAGCCCAATACTTTGGGAATTCATCGGACTGAGCGTGCATTATTATTTCCAGCGGTTTGGGCCGGTGGGATTCTTCTTTTCCTTAGCCGCAACACGCTGGGATTTTTTTTTGTGAGGTGGAAATCTTGCAGCAGTTGCCGAGGGCTGAAATTTTTTTTGTTATTTTTTCCACCAGAACCCGAGCGCTGGACGCAACAACGGCTTTTTTGAAAAAAAAACATTCATTGTATGTTTATAATTCGAAAATAACGGAATGAATGAAATATAGCATTCCATAGTAAAGAAGGATTACATGTGCATACGGTTTGAACGGTAGAAATGGTTCATACGGTTGTGAGGAACTATACCTTACTATAATTGACGATACAAGACGTAAACAATACTACTAATTAGTGTCCATGAGATGAGTAGTACACGAATTGATGAGGTAAAACATAATTAACGGTGCATGATTACTTTAACAGTACTACATGAAAATGATTTTTACACATTTACTATATCACTACTGATTACGGATGTGAAGAATTGTATGTTAGTGTTTAATGCGCGTGGTTGCGTAATAATCATCTGTTCTCCTTGGTGATAACATCTGTTCTTTTCTGTTATCCCTTACACACCGTATTGGACCGACATGTAAGCCCAGCACCCCACCGCTCCGTTTGCCCGATCTCCGAAACAATGTCCACTACTAAATGTGGACATTTGTGTTCGATTTGATCTAAATATGTGTACGTATATTTCGCTACATGTGTATTGTCTATTGTGTAAGATAAAATCGACGTTGCTGTCATGTACCATTCACCTCTCTTCTATTTAATTTGTTGTAACGTACGTACAGGCACTTTTCTGGTTGCCGTATTCTCTGTGGGCGTAAGAAACAGAGCACTCTCCAAACAGCTGCAGGCTCCGAAAGAGACCACTCATCCAACTTGGTGTTGAGCATTAAACAGTCCTGGGAGGAATGGCCCAGAGATTTGGCGTGTCTATCGGCGATGTCGCTGGTTTCACATCTGCATTCAGTAATCTATGGGTGCCGTATTCGTACGACCGAGACGTGACGAATATAGTAGTGATGCTACTCGTCTTTCAGGGCATAGTGGTTTGGCGAGTAGACGGACGGTGGAAGCCTTGTTTTATTTGGGCACATTTTTTATTCATCTCCAGCTTTCGTCTGAATAAAGTTATAAATTTAGCTTCTTCTTTTTTTAACCATAACAATCTTCGATAGACATCACGTATCTCTATAGTACTCCTCTACCACAATAGATTGTTGTCATCACAACGGCTCAATCCACCACGGCAGCTCTTCGATAAGCGCGGTAAGTAACGGGCCCTACCTTCTTGCCATAGAATGGGACTGCACCGGTACTTACCAAGCTCGGGTACTGCGATTCCTTGTTTGTCACGCTGCGCTGATGAAAGGTGCTGTAATGCTGGCAACCTACTATAGCAGGAGAGCGCGGCAAATAACATGTGTTGCTACCGTTGGGACATCCGCTAGATTTGTAATTTTGTTTCGAGGCTAAAGATAAAAAAAGAATGCTCCGACGGATGGGTTCCGCATCTCTTGCTCGAACTTAGCCAAGGAAGAAAACTGATGATATGCTCGACCAGATTACAACGTTTTATGCTACTACTTCACACGCTTCTGTTATTGCAGCTTCTAACTGCATCTGCTTGGCTGTTGTAGGATAGTTAAGGTCTAAAGGACTGACAGAAGAGGCTAGAGAGAGCATTTGGACTTGTGGACTGGGGTGGGTGTTGTTGCTTCAGAAAGGGAAGAGGGCAAAAAAGATTTCTGGGGTTGGTGTTTGATCAAGTCCAATTAGGATGTCAATTGTAGATTGAGGGAGTGTGGCCTCCCGTTGTTATTATTTAACACTAATGATCATTATCTTGCTTGTAAAATATCGGTAAGAAATCTGCACAAAAGTCGTAAGAATCGGGCTCCACTTGCCTGCCAAGTCGTAAGATATCCCAGACCCAGACTAAGACTACCAAGTCAGAACGGTACCTAACCTACCGTGCGCGTTCATATGTCCAATTAGTAGTTTGAATGATGAACCTCACTCTACATTTAGCATGCTGTTCGATCTAAAAATGTCGACTGAAATATGCATATAATCTTTTGGACACGAATTCCCATTGCTTGCATGCATTGATGATGCATCCACACTTGCTACTCAGATCATACCATTGCTCGGCAGAGGAGCTTAATCCAATCTGAATATAGTACAGTATATTTAGCTCTAACTATTTTACACCAATGATTTGATGAAACTAACAGAAAATCGCTATAGGGAGAAAGAAAAAGGAAGAAAAAAAACAAACAAATTAGTTGGTTGTTCATGCCTCGCTGCGGGCGCTGCAGCTGGACGCGCTCCGCATGGAGGCGCGGCCGATGGACTCGTCGATCCGGTCGAGCCGCGGCTTCCACGGTGCCGGCCGCGCCACCGCTGCGCAGCAGTTCTCCTTGTCCATGCCCGACGTCGGCTTGTGCTCCGGCTGCTCGTCGTGCCGCAGGCCCGCGAAGAGCGCCTCGACGGGGCTGGGCCCCGCGGCGCCGGAGCCACCCTTGCGCGCGAGCGCGGTGAGGCGGTTCATGAGGCAGGCGAGGTCGACGGCGGAGGACTCGGACTGGAAGATGGAGTGCGGGAGGAGGAAGTAGACGGTGCCCGGCTCGAGCGGGTCGTCGGGGCGGAACGGGCCCCGGCCCGGCTGCAGCAGGTGCGCCGACGAGCACAGCACGTAGCGCGAGGAGGACGAGGACTTGCAGCCGGCGCCGGTGACGCTGGCGACGGTGACGTCCGGCCCGTCGAAGTCCTCGACATAGCCGTTGATGTGGATGACCCGCACACCGGCGAACGGCCGCAGCGCCCCCGGCGACGAGAAGGCGCACCCCATGCTGGAACTGCAGAAGCTAGCTGCTGCGATCGAGGCGAGGTGAGTGGAGTGATCCAGCTAGCACAGGCAGCGGCAGCTCCAAGGAGGAAGAAAGGTTGGATCTTGGAAGGAAGGAGTGGCTCGTGAAGGTGGGGCGCTTTGTTTATATGCTTGGCCATGGCGGGGCGTTGTCTTAATTGGAGGTTGTGACTCGGACCGGAGGACGAACGAGCGCCCGCGCCTGCCGTGTCCGTGTGGAAGACGGTAATTAGGCGATCAATACAGTTGAGGAGTTAAACAGGATAATGATTTTTTCGGAATTGCTAGTAACTAGACGTCTGATTTTTTCGAACGTTTTGCAATATTTTTTTTCTACGCGTAAAACATTTGTTTCCACGTGTGAAATATTTTTCCTTCGATAACAGTAAAAATATGAGCGGAGAAAAAAATATTGCACACGTTGAAAAAAAATATTGCAGCGAACGTCCGATGAAATGAACAGTATCGGACGTCCGGACGCTAGTATTTCCTTGATTTTTTTTTGAGGATAAGGATTTTTTTTGGAGGATAAGGATAAGGATTTTACTAATGGGCTAACATCTCGTCGTTTGGATATTTTACTCCTCCGTCACAAATAGTTAATATTTTAGATATCTATAGGTCTCCTAAACACAACTATAACTACTAAATTTTATTATAATGTATTTATAAAATTATAATATTATAAAAGCACTTTTTGATGAAAATCTATAAATATGATTTTCATGTATCTAATTTAAATATTTTAAAGATATTGACAGTCAAAATTTAGAAATTTAACTACACCAATATCGAAAACAACAACTATATGTGACGGAAAGTAATTAGTTTTGCTTTCACCAATATTGTGATGATTAGTGTTCATTTTATTACTATTTTATTAGACGAGTTGAACTTTCGGGGCGCAAGAATTCATCAAATAGTATTTCTTTTATTAAGCATGTTGCATGCATGATCATGAGTCGCATACATATACTTATTCACCCTTCTGCGTGCAAGAGATTGCTAGCACGTTACAATACGCTGTATCCATCATTTCGACGCCTTCGGCTTCTTTATACAACAACATATAGAGGTATTACGGCATGAGCTTTTCTTGTCGTAACCTTCCGAGAAGCAGAAATCCGAGCAATAATTATCCTTGCAATTGAAAAACGGGACACACAAGTTTCCCAGCTGATCATCATGTGCACCTACACACAATCAAGCACAACAGCCACATATCAATTAGTTTACACACAAATCGTTTGGTATATATGTGTGGGCTAACTTGAAAAATTGCAAACGTGTATATATACAGATAGAACCAAAAAAGAAAAAAGAAAAAAGAAAGAACGAATGTAAACAAAGAAATGAATGTACCAGTATTCCTCCCTGCTGCATGGCAGGACAGGAAAGTGGTACACAAAACCACAAGAGTTGCCAAGCACAAAACCCTTTTGTTGTTCTTGGTGAGCTCCATGAGGTGAAGCTAGCTGGCCTTTTTGTTCTACAGTTGTTCTTATGATCAATTTGTTACTGTAACAATGTTCCTCTTGCCAGTGTTTATATAGATGCATTAGCAAATCAGGAGGATTAATTATTCCCTTCTTATACTCCCCTGCATTAATGTTTTCTCCTTATCTTCTTATCCATGTACACAATATTTAGAATTAAATAATACTTGGGTGTATGTGTCAAATTGCACGCCAATGAGTATTAGGATTGTGCCACTTGGTGCACTACTACACGAATGAACATCACACATTACTACAGAAAGGCTTATATTAGACGCCACATCACAGACGGTTCCTCAAACCCGTCTGTGACGATTAACATCACTGATGGCTTTATATTGAAACCGTCAGTGACATTATCACAGACGGTACTCTACAAAAACCGTCAGTGATATACATCAATGTCACAGACGGTTTTAGTTCAAAATTGTCTGTGAAGATATCACAGACGGTTTTTTTTATAAAACCGTCTGTAATATCAGGTATTGTCCCAATAAAACCGTCTGTCATATATCACAGACGGTTTTATTATAAAACTGTCTGGAATACTATGTTTATCATTGACGGTTTGTTTATAAAACCGTCTGTGATATCTCTCAGCGATATATAATACAGAGGCAAGAGCCACTTGGTGTATTTTAAGGTTTTGGGATCTATTTTCATTTGTCTGCGGCTGTGAGGCGATTTGGTAAAAGAGGACCGTTGATTTTGAAGGGTGATTGAGGATCCATTTGATTTTGGTGATCTAAGGTTAGTAATGGTGTCTAATTGCAGTATGTTCAAGATCTAGCTTGGTAATGATAGAATTTGATGATTTTTAGATTTAGCTTGTAGATTCATGTGTTCTTTCTATATAAGGGTAGTAATGGGTTTTAATTGCATTATATTCATGATCTAGCTTGGTAAGGAGATAATTTGAAGATAGATTAATTGTATATAGATGTAGCTTGTAGACCCATGTACTGTTCTTTTCTATATTTAAGCAGGTTAATTAGTATATAATTTCTTAGATTCTAATTAATTGCTTTATATTCAAGATATTACTTAGAAGGGAAATTTGAAGATTGTTTAGATCTAGCTAGCTTGTAGATCCATGTGTGATCTTGTTGATCTAAGGATAATTTAGTAATGGGCAATTATATTATATTCAAGATTTAGCTTGGTAAGGAGAGAATTTAATTGAAGATTGTTTAGATCTAGCTAGCTTGTAGGTCCATGCATGTGCAAGTTCTTTGTGATCAAAGGTTAGGAATTGGTTAAATCTAACTGCATTATTATATATATATAATTTAGGTAGCTAGTTTGGTAAAGAGAGAATTAATTTAAAGATTGTGTTTAGATATCTAGCTTGTAGATGCATTTGTTTGTTTTGTTCAAAGGTAGTAATTGGTTATAATTTAGCAATATGTGCATAAGGACACCTAGTGTACTTTAATATTTAACACTAAATGCTATATGCTTGGCGTAGATGGACCGAAGCTGGATGTACACTAAGAACCATGTGAGTGTCGAGTACATTAATGGCGTCTTCGCTTTTAGAAGAGCTGCAGAAGAGGATATGTTTAATAAGGGGGTGCAGTTTATGTCTTGTCCGTGCATTGACTGTGGGAATCTGAAGATGTTTCAAAACTTTACGCAGATCGAAGCACACTTGATTATGAGGGGTTTCAAAAGGGGTATACATGTTGGACCGATTCTGGCGAAGAGCGGGAGATCTGAAGCGTAGTAGTATTAACATGATCGACGAAGTCAATGATATGTCAGATGATCATATCGATTGTGGTTCCGATGAGGATAGGCTGCAGGAAGATAATCTGAATTAGATGCTGCGCGATGTTTAAGGGAACCGTGATGATAAAGAATATGGTAAATTCCGGTGCTTGATGGAGGACTCGGAGAAACCTTTGTTCCCAGGCTGCAAGTCGAAATACACAAGGTTGTCATCCGTGCTTGAACTGCTGAAATTGAAAGCAAGCAACGGTTGGTCCGACAAGAGTTTCACAACGCTGTTACGTTTATTGGCGGACATGCTTCTCGAGGGAAACGAGTTGCTGACAACCACCTACAAAGCTAAGAAGGTTCTTTGTCCCTTGAGAATGGAATTAGAAAGAATACATGCATGTCCGAACGACTGTATCCTGTACCGCCAAGAGTACAAAAACTTGCACATATGTCCTGTGTGCAACGCATCCCGGTACAAGCGTAAGAGTCATTTAGATGATGACAGCGAGGGCATCCAGGTGATGAAAGGACCTCCTGCTAAGGTGGCATGGTATCTGCCTATAATTCCTCGTTTGAAGCGTTTGTTTGCGAACTCAAATGAGGCAAAACTGTTGCGTTGGCACTCGGAGGAGCGTAAGAATGATGGAATGCTAAGGTACCCTGTTGATTCCATCTAGTGGAGAAACATCGATAGAAGGTTTCAAGAATTCAGTGAGAATCCGAGGAATATAAGGTTTGGATTGAGTACAGATGGAATGAATCTTTTCGGTAACATGAGCAGTCAGCATAGCACTTGGCCCGTGAATCTCTGTATCTACAACCTTCCTCCTTTGTTGTCTATGTGTACCTAGCACCATTGGTGGAAGATCTGAAAACACTATGGGTTCCTGGGGTACAGGTATGGGATGCGTACAAACGAGAGAACTTCACTTTGCACTGTCTTTTGTTCTGCACCATAAATGATTACCCTGCCCTTGGTAACCTATCAAGCAAGAGTACAAAAGAAACCAAAGCCTGCACTCACTGCTTAGACAATACTGAGAATGTGTGGTTGAATCAATCGCGCAAAACCGTTTACATGCATCACCGTAGGTTCCTTCGGAGGAATCACCCATACCGCAAGATGAAAAAGTAATTCGATGAAACGAACGAAAACGGTTCAGCTTCAAAGCCTTTAAGTGGGATAGATGTTCATGATATGGTTAAGAACTTGGATATTGCGTTTGGAAAGGGGAGTAAATCGAGGTCCCGTGAGAAGAGCACGTGGAAGAAGAGATCAATATTTTGGGACCTACCTTATTGGGAGCACCTAGAAGTTCGGCACTGCGTCGATGTGATGCACGTAGAGAAGAATGTCTGTGATAGCTTGATTGGTCTCTTATTGAATATTAAAGGCAAAACAAAGGACAGTATCAATGCACGGCTTGACTTGGTTGATATGGGCATAAGACTGAGTTAGCACCGAAAGAGACGAGATCTGAGCCGAACATCTGCGAACACCTTGTTACACTTTGTCTAAGGCTGAGAGAACTGAACTGTGCCAGTGCTTGTATGGTATGAAAGTTCCGTCCGGTTACTCCTCTAACACGAAGAGACTTGTTTCGATGCAAGATTTGAAATTAGTTGGCATGAAGCCTCATAATTGTCATGTGCTGATGACACAAATGCTCCCTGTGGTAATTAGAAGTATTTTGCCAGTCAAGGTCCGGGAGACAATCACGAGGCTGTGTTATTTCTTTAACACAATTGCTCAGAAGGTCATCGATCTCGAAGCACTAGATGCACTGCAGGCTGAGGTGGTGATGACTCTATGTAATCTTGAGATGTATTTCCCTCCGTCGTTTTTCAATATCATGGTCCATCTCGTTGTTCACCTTGTGATAGAGATAAAGATATGTAGGCCCGTGTTCCTACGTAGCATGTACCCATTCGAGAGATATATGGGAATTCTCAGGTCCTATGTACGGAATCAATCTCGACCGGAGGGTAGCATTATCGAAGGTTATGCAACCGAAGAAGTCGTAGAGTTCTGCGTCGATTACATGGCTCAGGTCGAACCAATAGGTGTGCCTCTATCTTGGCATGAGGGGAGACTCCAGGGCATTGGGACCATCGGAAGGAAAGCAATCACGCCTGATCTGACTTCCTATGCTCAAGCTCATTTCACGGACATGGCTGTAGTGTCCCCGTACATCGACGAGCATAAGCACTGGCTATGGCAAGAGAATCTGACGCAGCAAGAGTCTTGGATCACGAGACAGCATAACCTTCAGTTTAACAGATGGCTGAAGGAGTGACCCATCACTGGGACCTCGTCAGGTGATACGCTCACATGGTTGGCAAAAGGGCTAATATTTACAGTTGTAACATGGAAAGGAGACGACTTAAATGGGCACACATTTTACACGAGAGATCAAGATATGAAGAGCACAAACCAGAACAGCGGTGTCCGCATAGATGTGTTCAACACCGTTGGGTCAACGAGGAGGTCCTACTATGGGTTCATAGAGGAGATTTGGGAGCTCGACTATGTACTATTCAAGATCCCCTTATTTCGGTGTCATTAGGTCCACCTCCAGCACATGAAGGTTGACAAGTACAATGTCACTACTGTCGACCTCGCACGCGTCGGATACCAGGATGAACCATTCATGCTCGCTAACCAAGCTGTTCAAGTATTCTATGTAATCGACCCGTCCAACAAGAAGAGACATGTAGTTCTTTAAGGGAAAAGGAGGATTGTCAGAGTAGAAAATGTATTAGATGAGGAAGAATACAATCAATTTGAAGAGTTGCCTCCTATCGGAAAGAGCATCACAGTCCAGGAAGAATAACTCGAAGAAGCTTGCTACACACGCGTCGATTATCATGAAGGGCTAATTTTTATATAAAAGAATAAGCAAGTGGAGTTATGATTTTAAGTGTACTCTAGAAGATAATAGAGTTGTTTGAAATAGGATGCTCGAAATCCAAAACAACTTTGTGTATATATGCATCTGATTTATTTAATATAGTTTCCTTTCCTTTACTGATATTGCTTCATCTACAATTCCATATACATTATCCACTATCGATTGTATGTCAAGAAGGCCAAACTCTGGATTTACCTCAGCAATGAAGGTCTATGCCATGCTTCATCACAGACAGTTCTATAATAGAACCATCTGGTATATTTTATATCACAGACGGTTCTAATACATAACCGTCTGCGATAAAATACTATCACAGACGGTTCTATTTAAGAACCGTCTGTGATGTTGTTACAACAGACGGTTCTAAACTAGAACCGTCTGTGATATGTGAGCCCTATAAAAAGGCAACTCTTGCAGATCATTCGTTCTCCACTCACGCGCTCAAAACCCTAGCTATAGCTTTGTCTCCCGAGCCCACCCACTTCGTCTCCCATTCCGACGCCGCCCCATCGCCAGCACCTCCCCATCGCCGATGCTGCCCCCTCGCCGACGCCTCCCCATCGTTGACGCCGCCTTGACGCCGCCCCATCGCCGACGCCGCCCCCTCTTGGACGCCGCCCCTTGCCGATGCCTCCCCATCGCTGACGCTGCCCCCTCGCTGATGCATCCCCATCGCCACCTCCCCCTCGCCGCCCCCGCCCCTCGCCGTATCGATTTCAGGTTAGTAAAGGAATTTTGGTAAGAAGATATCGATTTTTAACTGTATTGTGTGTCTTTCTCTGCCAAATAGCATGTTGCTGTTAGTGATGGTAGTCAGAATAACTTGTATCTTACCATATTAGGTAGGTTTTCTATGTACCCAGGAACACCTAATCATAAACCTCAATCTGATATGAACTTAGTAAAGTTGCGATCATGTTGTGTTTATATATGTTTATGTTGAGAAATAAAATCGAAGTGTAGGAGTGTGAATGATGAAATGGGCATTTCATTTCTCTAGCCGTCATGTGCAATGATAAAATGTTTGCTTCTATTTCACTTGTTTGATTCCATACATTGCATTGGAAAAATCCATACCACCCACCTTCTGCCCCGGGTACCATCAAAATTGTATTACTACAAATCCACATATCAATTATGCTCCACAATGGCAGCTATAATGTGTTGATCGATATTGATGATTACACAAATATACCTGTCCACAGTTTTTAAGCTGTCTTTATGCTTATGATATATGTGCTTTTGATTTCATTTCATTTCATGAATGAATGAATGAATGAATGAATGAATGAATTCTCAATGCTTGTTTGTTCTTCTGAGAACTTATAACTAAAATATCATGAATTGTTTTGTATGTTGTCACTTGTAACCAGTACTAATTCTCTTAACTTACCTTCTCTCAACTCTAAAGATTGACACACGAATAAGCTTAAGGGTCTAATATATATACTACCATTGTACCCATTAAATAAAAGTAGCCATCAATTGGTAGCCTTCCATGTTTGATTACTTTTCTTTCCTGTTGAGCTACGACAACCAGCCTAGATTGCAAGATGGTGTCCCCTCATTCGTCGTCTCAAGGATATGATGAGTCATCGAAAAGAAAACCTCCTCGAGGTCCAAGAGGAGCAAATAAAAGGCCCAAGGAACGATATACCATCACGGCGGTTTATCAAAAGGATGGGCCCCCCACCGAACCAAGAAAGGCGGTGAATGCATTTAGGACATTGTGCGGGATAGTCACACGGGAACGGGTCCCCATCACCTGTCCATCTTGGAAGTCGCTGAATGATGAGAGCCGCAACGACTTGGTGACATAAATTATGTCTTCGTTTGATATCCCAGAAGACTTTGTGAGCTTAGTGCGACGGTATGCACTGCTAGTGGCGGGAAAGGCGTGGAAGAATTTCAAGAGCACGCTTGTCAAGGAATATGTCAATAAGGATAGGACTCCCTTCTCTAAGTACGGGTTCATTGCTGAGGACGTATGGCAAAATTTTGTTGAGGCGAAGACGACGGACGAATTCGTGAGTCAAAGTGAAGCCCACAAGGCCCTGCAGGCAAGGAGCACCCACCCCCACAGACTTGGCACCGCTGGGTACGCGGGGAAGAGGGACCAATGGGAGAGGGAGGACGAGGAGGCCTGTGTGCCATTTGCATGTATCGTTGACCGATCGCGCCAGAGACTGGCTGAGAGCAAGGTCAAGTGCCACATCTTCCGACACCGTCTCCTTTACAAACCCCGCGGACGAGGAAGTCTGCCAATGCATGGTAAGATATCGCACTTCCAATTTTGTACGTAATTAGTCCGTAATTTCGTAAGTGAAATAACTTTTCGGGATCTTGCAGGCAGCGTTGAGTACACAATCTTCCGAGGGCACTTTTTTGGGAGAAAGATGTACTCTCCACAGCCTTGGGAAACAAGGAACGCCCTGGTCGCACGCGAGGCATGGGGGTTTTTGTTCCCTGGAAGTCGGGATTTCCAGACGACTCAGACAAATACCGGAGTAGGAAGAGAACAAAGCAGAGTGAGAGGAACGACTGGTACAAAGGATTGAGAAAAGACTAAGAGAAGAATTCAACAATAAGATAAGAAGCCTCGAGGAAAGGCTCAATAATCAGCCTGCGCAAGTTCCAGATGTATGTGGGAAAATTAGCCCCACTACCAAAAGAGTAGGCTGTCGTCGCCACTCCACCAGATGAACATGGCAAATTTCACATGCGTGACTTCAAGGTACTTATATATATATCTTGAATGCTCCATACAGATAGCTATTGGACGCAGTAGCTAATTGTGTACCGTTATGTAGGTGGACACGCGGTGCACTCTCCAAGTGAGACTTGTCCATGGTGCCATTCTTATTAATTTTGGAGTCGCGTATCCGTTTATTGAAGGGGCGTTGGTGCACGGCACCCTTGTGGCACCGGGATTCACGAAGGTTAGTGTGAATGATGTAAATGATAATTTCAAAACCGTCCCACTACCGATGCCCCCAAACAACGAGATTGTGACACTGGGGGACGCTATTCTCACTTTTATCCAGTGGCCCAAAAGCGACATCTCCCTGGATGCCCGTCCTCCATCACCAGAGCTTCCCCAACTGTCTGAGTCATCTGCTGCACCTCAGCAGGGCACCAAATCGGCTCCCGTGCCCCCTGCATCAAAGGACATTCAGTGGGATGGTGCCCACTAGTCTCCCGTGAAGACTCCTTATGGCAGAAAACAAGTCAACGGCAAAGCGAAGTAGATCACGAAAAAATTAGACTATCCAATTACCCCGCTGGCCCGAGTATACCAGCTAGGAGAGCCTTTTGTAACAAGAGAGCGCATGAAGAACCTTTCTATGGCTTGCGTTAGATTGCAGAATTGGTGCATGGAACAAGCTAAAAAGCTAGTGCAAGACCGCATAATGAATATCTCGATCAGTTTCAAACCTGAGCATCTATTCAACGAGTCATCGGGGGGATTCTTCACAGCCGATTTCAAGGTCCTTTTTGACGTCTTCAACCTCAACGCCCTTGATGCCGCGCTCTTGAGATGCTGGACATTGTAAGTGTGTGCATTCACAGTCTACATTCGTGTAAAACCGATAAAAGTCATATATATATATATATATGACTCAATGCTTTCGTATATTTAGATACATGATCCGTGAAGCGAGACAGAACGAACAACCGGTGGGTTTCCTGGACCCACACATAGTCTCCAAGCAAACAATGGACTAAGATTTATTATTTGTCGATAAATACGTCGCAGAGGCCTTGGCGGCTCAAAAAGATAAAGAGTTCATACTTTTACCCCACAACCCAGGGTAAGTGCTAGTTTGATTTGCACTATGCTCGCAACTCTGTTCTGTTAATTGACCATGCCAACATACCTGTGTAGGTTTCACTAGGTTCTCATTGTAATTCATCCATCGACGAATCGGGTTGTTTACCTTGATTCCTTACAGAGTGGCAGCCACGACTTAGAACCTATCGCAAAATTAATCACCAGGTAATTAATCACGTTTCCTCCAAAGATAACATTGTCATGTAGGTTGTTCAACGTGTATGTTTCTCCTGGAATAGCTGAGGCTAACCTCTTGCAATCACGTAGGGCGTTCAAAGTGTACAGAGCTTATGGAGGGCCTTCTGGCAAGGACATGGTGAAGCTGAATCACGATTTTAAGTTTTCGGTATCCGCTATACACAATAATCCTATGTAAACTATGTAATAATGATTCTGGAACTAACCAAATCTATATTTGCGGTGCCACCCGATGGGAAAGAAATAACCGTTGTGGATTTTACGTTTGCCACAACATGGAACTCCTTGTCACTAAGAAAACACCCAATCGGTATCAAGCTGCGTTGGAAGAGGCGTCTGGAGCTAATTCGAAAACGACTTTGTGCCTTCTTGCTCACCAAGTCTTAAGCGAAAAGCGAGTTCCACGCGCCTTATAACTTGAGGAGTTGTATTTTTCGAATTACCATTTGGGTTAATTGTCAAACTTGTGTTGTGGATTTGTAAATTGTAGTTGTGTATTCTATTAATTGGTTAATGGTATTGAGTTACATTTGGTTAATATATAAAGTTTCATTTACGAAAGAGATGTGCCGTGCAATATTAATCTATATGTAATATGCTTCGCGCTGTGATGTAATCTGAGTTGATTGATGAATTGGATGTAATGCTTGTAATCTAAAATGGTTGTAATGTTTGTAACGTGAGTTTAGTTATTCCGTAATTTGCTTTTTTCCAGAGGGCGTGGCTAGCATTTCCTGAGGCTAGCCAATAAATAGAAAAATAGTTGTCTGTTGGAGGTCTTATCACAGACGGTTTTAAATTAAAAACGGTTTGTGATGTAAAGATGTAACAGACGGTTTAAAACTAAAACCGTCTGTGATATCATAAAATCACAGACGTTTTTTATTAAAAACGGTCTGTGATGTAATGATGTAACAGACGGTTTCAAACAAAAACCGTCTGTGATATCATCACATCATAGACGGTTTTTAATTAAAAACAACCGTCTGTGATTTTATGATATCACAGACGGTTTTAGTTTTAAACCGTCTGTGATATCTCCTATCACAGACGGTTTCTAAACCGTCTGTGATATGCCGTAACATCACTGATACATGGTTACAGATGGTTCGGGAAACCGTCTGTGATGACGGTTTCGAACCGTCTGTGATAAGCTTTTCTGTAGTAGTGACAATCTGTTCTTTTTCGTCATCACAGTCGGTTTTCGTGGCGATAAAAAGTTATTAGATAATAATGAGGAGTCACTATCACAATCGGTTTTTGCTCGATGATGATAAATTGTCGTTACAATCCACTACTAAACAATCCCTTATCGTAGACGGTTCGAAACTGTCATCATAAACGATTTTTTGAACCGTCTATGGAAAATCTCATCAAAGACGGTTCTAACTTAGCACCGTCTATGATGGACGGTTCTAAATAAAAACCGTCTATGATATAGGACCATCGGAGACAGTTCCAAAGTGGAACCGTCTGTCATGAGGGAATCATCACAGACGATTTTTGGATAAAAATCGTCTGTGATGATTCCCTCATGACAGACGGTTCCACTTTGGAACTGTCTCCGATGGTCTTATATCACAGACGGTTCTTATTTAGAACCATCTGTGATTTTGATTTTGTATTTTTTACCAAATTTCTATTAATAGGCTAGCCTCAGAAAATGCTAGCCATGCCCTCTGAAACAAAAGACAGTACACAACATCACGAGCATATTATAATTAATGACATACATTTAAAAAATATTGATCTCCAATCACATGTTACACAACCTGCATCGCATCCATTTCATAAATGAACTCAGATCGCACATTACAACGTAAGTACAACCCATCCATTTCAGAAATGAAATGACATATATACTAACCAATGGGATTCAGAAGTACAAATGACAAATTCACTACACAAGGCTAACAAATTAATATGAATGCATGGTTAACAAATTCACAACTCATCAGTTCAGCCCTGAGTAGCATCTGCCCTTTGGATCTAACACCTCACTCATGAATAAGGAATAGAGGTTTCCTCGAATACTTAGGAGGTCAGCCTGTTCCAACGCATATTTAGCGCATTGCCAAGCCTGTCGATGAGAAGAGTTAAGTCTTGCGTGTATATAAATTCATAAGTGGAGATAATTGTTACAAGATCGACAAACTCGTATGTCATTGGTCTTCTCTGAACCAACGAGGAGTGCCATGTTGTGGCAAACGTAGAATCCATATTGGTCAGTGGCCTTCGGCTGCTGGTGGCACTTCCAAAACATAATAGGTTAATTAGTTTCGAAGGTTAATTTATGGAGTGTGAAGGATTAATGCGTACTATCAGATACCAGATAGTCAAAAGTATGCTTTACAGTGGCTGGGTTCTTCTTGTGTGGCCCTTCGCGGTATTTGTAGTCGTGGCTGTCGCCCTTTTGGAATCAAGGTAAATTACCCAGTTCTGTCTTGGTATAGGTACGAGTAGAACCCAATGATACCTACACCGGTATGTCGTCATAGTCAGAAATGCGATATATAGACAAATAAACAAGTATAGCATCTGGACGAAGCACTTACCCCGGGTTGTGGGGTAAAAGTATGATTTTTTTGTCCGAATGAGCCAGCATTAGTTTTTCCACGTATTCATGGACGACTTGTTTATTTTCGTCCATGGTTTGCTTGGACACCATGTGTAGGTCGGCGAAACCCATCGGTTCTTTCCTTACTCTTGCTTGCAAGATCATATATCTACATATACAAAATCAAGGATTACATATATATGATATTTATCAGTGCGATAGAAATATAGACGGTGATTGCACACACTTACAGTGTCCAGCATCTTATGAGTGAGGCATCAAGCGCTCTAAGGTTGTACAGATAGAACAAGTCGGAGAAGCTGACCACGAAGATGCCATCTAAATACCGATGTAAGAAATGCTCCTCCTTAAAGCTTACCGAGATACTCGATGTTCATTGTGCCACCGGCTTGTTGGCTTGTTGCATGCACCAATTTTGCAATTGTTCGCAGTTTAACGTAAGCGTCTTCTTGCGCTGATCCGTTACGAACGACTACCCCAGCTCAAATTGCCGCACCAACGAGGCAAACGGAATGTCACGGGTTGATCTGGTACCTTTCCATTTGCCCTTGTCTCCGCCTCCCCTTCTACCAAATATATTCTTCACATGAGACGACTGGGCCCGAACTGCCGTAACGGTCTACTCCTGATGGGACACGGTAGCTGATTTGGCGGGCTCCTTCCATTGATCACATGGCTCCAGTAGTGCTAGTAGCATCGGTGCTCCTAGTTGGGTGTCGAAGAAGATGTCCTTCTTGGGCCACTGGATGAATGTGCCGATTGCATCCCCTAGTGTGACGATCTCATCGTTTGGGGGCATCTGCAGCGTGACGGTCTTGAAAATTTCATGTACACCGTCGACTTGGACTTTCGCGTAGCCCAACTCTAAAGAACGACTGTGAATAAATGCCCCTACTGGATGAGTACGTTTGTCCCCAAGCAGCTTGTATGGGAACAGAGCCGTTGGCAAGCCTCACTTGTAGATTGCACGACGTGGACACCTACATAAGGGTACACAAGTAATTAGCTAACACGTCCAATAGGTCTATGTAAGGAGTATTGTAGGCATCTTACCTGGGTGTTATCAGGAAGAAATCTGGCTTCATCCACATCCGTCTCAGGGGTAGACGCGCAGCTGCTCAGACTGTTGGTTGGGCTGAACTGCACCGGTGCTTCTTGGGCTTGCTGGTTCCGCGCCTGCCTCTCCGCAGCCACACTTTGCTCCATCCGCTCCTCAAGGCTTCGTAGCTTATCTTCGAACTGCGCTTTGAGCCTTTCCTCAACCCTTTCCTCAATCAAGGCCACGAGTCGTTCCTCACGCTCGGCTTTGCTTCTCTTCCTACTCCGATACGTGTCCGAGTCATGTGGGAATCCCATTTTCCAGGGAACGAAAACACCTAGTCCTCGGGTGCGACCCAGGTTCTCCTTGTTTTCCAAGGCTGTGGAGAGTATATCTTTCTCTCTGTTCGAAGTGAAAGAGCCCTGGGAAGATTCCGTGCTCAACGATATTAGGCGTTGGGACACTTCCTCATCAGCGGGGTGTGCAAAGGACACGCCGCCCAAAGACGTGGGACGTGACCTCGCTCTTACCCAATTTTGGGCACGCGGGTCCACAATCGAGGCAAACGGCGGTGCTACCTCCTTCTGGACTGCCGCGTCGTCCTCCCTCGTCCATTGCGCGATCTTGCCCGCGTACTCTGTTGAGCCGAGTCTTTGTGGGTGGGTGTTTTTTGATTGAAAGGTCTTGTGCGCCGCACTTACATGCGCGAACTCTTCCGTCGTCTTCAACTCAATAAATTGTTCCCATACGTCTTCAGAGATGAACCCATACTTTTGGAACGGAGTCATTTCCTTATTCACGTAATTAATGACGAGGACGCTCTTGAAGTTCTTCCACACCTTTCCCGCCACTAGCAACGCGTATCGTCGCAGTGCAGCCATGGCGTCTTGTGGAAGCTCGAACGACGCAAATATTTCAGTCACAAGGTTATCGCGCTCCTGCTCTATCAGCGTCTTCCATGATGGGTAGGTGATGGGGACCCTTTCACGCCCAACGATCCCGCACATGGTCCGAAAAGCTGCCGCAACCTTTGGAGGCGCAGTAGGGGCCCCATCATGCGGATCGACTGCCGTGATGGTGTATCGGCTCTGAGGCCTTTTACTAAGCCCTCTTGGACCGCGCATCTTTCCTTCCACGTTGGGCTCGTCATCAAATCCATTTGACAGCAAGGATTGAGGGGATGCCATCTTGTACGATACAACGGTAAGAGTAGGTAAGTTAAGAGAAGCAAATTTCAATTAAGAGTAGGTAAGTTAAGAGAAGCTAAACTATCAATTAAGCAAATGTGGACTAGTAGGTAAGTTCAAATGAAATTTAAGAATGTTATACTAATTTCGTATAACAAAATAATCACAAGATAAAGCATATTATGAATGTTATGTCATTCATACAAAAAATCATGTCTCCCACAACAATATGAAGGCAATTCGTATTATGTTGCTCTCAGATTTTAGGTTCCGTTTGAAGATTACAAATCTTCAACCTCAATCACGAATGGGCAAAACAATTCGTTGAGTGAATAAGGCCTTAAACCCTTACCACCTTAACATGTTGCACAATAAGAATAGACAACAAGATTGACAGTTATTAAAGTCCTAAATGACAAATTAAATTCATAACAGCATGTATCCAGATTAGTATACGAATGACATATGAACCAAATCACTAGCAGTAATCAGCCAACAGTACGAGCAATTGCACCAATAGACAGATTAAGTACTAGCAGTTGATAACTTTTACCAATAAGATTAAAGCACATCTGAACAAGCAAATGATGGGTAAGATTATAGACAATAATCACAAATAAGCAAAACTGAACTGAATAAATTTGTAGACTTTCAGACAGTGCATATATCAAGACTTGTAAAGTATGTAGTCTATCAGTTGAAGGCCTTATTCATAGAATAAATTGGCAATATCATTATATACCCTAATATCATCACAGAGCAATCTCAAACCCACAGCCAGCAAAGTGAATTATACTCACAATCGGAACAGCACGGGGGAGTGTAGATGGCACCACAGGGGAGGGGAGGATAGAGCCACCGAGGGGGAGGGCACGGGGGAGGGGAGGAGGGCACCACCGAGGGGGGAGGGCACGGGGGAGGGGAGGAGGGCGCCGCCGAGGGAGGAGAGCTAGCTAGATAGGTTTGCAAACTGAGTTAATTTGGGACTTAGCACGGCTAGAGGATATAGCGCGCGCGACAGCCCCATGCCACGCACGATAGGGCTATCCCAGACGGTTCTGGCCTCTAACCATCTGGGAAAATTGGCTCATCCCAGACGGTTCTGGCCTGGAACCAGCCGGGACAAATTTATCCCACACGGTTCAATCCACAACCGTCTGGGATGAGACACTTCCCAGATGGTTCAATCCCAGAACCGTCTGGGATGAGCCACTTTTTCCTTAATATAATTATAATACATACATCTCATTTATTATAATACATACAGCTGATTAATTACAATTATTGCACATATCAGGACAACTCCATTTGCTTATTCTTTTTGTGCAAAAATTAGCCCTTCGCGATGATCAACACGTCTGTAGCTGGCTTCCTCAGGTTGGTTTTCTTGGGTTGATACGTCGGTACCAATAGGAGGCAACTCATCAAACTGATTGTATTCTTCTTCATCTACCACATTGTCGACTCCGACAATCCTCCTTTTTCCCTAAAGAACAACGTGGCGTTGCTTGTTGGACGGATCGGTTACGTAGAAGACTTGAACAACTTGGTTAGCAAGAACAAATGGTTCGTCTTGGTATCCAACACGTTCGAGGTTCACAGTTGTGACTCCGTACTTGTTAACCTTCACATGCTGCAGGTTAACCCAACGGCACCGAAATAAGGAGATCTTGAAAAGTACGTAGTCGAGCTCCCAAATTTCTTCAATGAACCCATAGTACGAGCTCCTCGTTGATCCAACGGTATTCGGCGCATCAATGCGAACACTGCTATTCTGGTTTGTGCTCTTCATGTCCTGATCTCTCATGTAAAATGTGTACCCATTTAAGTCATATCCTTTCCATGTTACGATCGTAAATGCTGGCCCTTTTGCCAACCATGTCAGCGTATGACCTAATGAGCTTGTAGTGATGGGTTGTTGCTCCTTGAACCATGTGTTGAACTGAAGGTTATGCTGTTTGATGATCCAGTACTCTGGCCGCGTCAGATTCTCTTGCCGTAGCCAGTTCTTGTGCTCATCGATATACAAGGCCACAACAGCCATGTGTTGCAAAATTGTGAAATGGGCTTGAGCGCACACAACTGGATCAGGTGTGATTGCTTTCCTTCCTAGGGTCCCAAGGCCCTGGAGCCTCCCCTCATGGCGGGACCGATGCACACCTATCAGTTTGACCTAAGCCATGTAGCCCACGCAGAATTCGACGACCTCTTCGGTTGCATAACCTTCGATAATGCTAACCTCCGGTCGAGATCGATTCCGTACGTACGACTTGAGAACTCCCATATACCTCTCGAACGGGTACATGCTACGTAGAAACACAGGCCTGCACATCTTTATCTCTCTCACAAGGTGAACAATGAGATGGACCATGATATCGAAAAACGATGGAGGGAAATACATCTCAAGATTACAAAGAGTCATTACCACCTCGCCGTGCAGAGCATCGAGTCCTTCGGGATCGATGACCTTTTGAGCAATTGTGTTAAAGAAATAACACAGCCTTATGATTGTCCCGGACCTTGGTCGATAAAGTACTTCTAATTACCATAGGGAGCATCTGTGTCATAAGCATATGGCAATCATAGGACTTCATGCTAGTTAAACTCAAATCTTACATCGAAACAAGTCTCTTCAGGTTGGACGAGTAACCAGACGGAACTTTCACACCATGCAAGCACTGGCACAGTTCGGTTCTCTCGACCTTGGACAGAGTGTAACAAGCAGGTTCACAGTATGTTTGCCCTTTATCGGTCTCCTTCGGTGCTAACTCAGGTCTGATGCCCATATGGACCAAGTCAAGCCATGCGTTGATACCGTCCTTTGTTTTGCCCTTAATATTCAGTAAGAGACCAATCAAGCTATCACACACATTCTTCTCTACGTGCATCACGTCGATGCAGTGCCGAACTTCTAGGTGCTCCCAATAAGGTAGGTCCCAAAATATTGATCTCTTCTTCGACATGGTCTTAACACGGGTCCTTAATTTACTTCCCTTTCCAAACGCAACATCAAAGTTCTTAACCATATCATGAATGTATGTCCCACTTAAAGGCATTGGAGCTAAACCATCTTCGGTCGTACTGTCGAATTGTTTCTTCATCTTGCGGTATGGGTGATTCCTCCGAAGGAACCTACGGTGACGCATGTACACGGTTTTGCGCGAGTGATTAAGCCACACACTTTCAGTACCATCCAAGCAGTGAGTACATGCTTTGGCTCCTTTTGTACTATGCCATGATAGGTTAGCAAGGGCAGGATAATCATTTATGGTGCAGAACAACAGGCAGCGCAAAGTGAAATACTCTCATTTGTGAGCATCCCATACCTGCACCCCAGGAGCCCACAACGTCATCAGATCTTCCACCAATGGTGCTAGGTACACATCAATATCGTTTCCTGGTTGCTTCGGGCCTTGGATGAGTATAGACATCAATATGTACTTCCGCTTCATACACAACCAAGGAGGAAAGTTGTACACACAAAGATTCACTGGCCAAGTGCTATGACGGCTGCTCATGTTGCCAAAAGGATTCATTCCATCCGTGCTCAATCCCAACCTGATGTTCCTCGGATCCGCTGCCAATTCTTCAAACCTCCTATCGATGTTTCTCTACTGTGTGAAATCAGCAGGGTGCTTAATCATTCCCATCATTCTTACGCTCCTCCGAGTGCCACCGAAGCAATTTTGCCTCTTTTGGGTTTGCAAACAAATGCTTCAACCGGGGAATTATAGGTAGATACCACGTCACCTTAGCAGGAGGTCCTTTCTTCAACTCCATGCCCTCGTCGTCGTCATTCGATCTACCTTTACGCTTGTACCGGGATGCGTTGCACACCGGACATACATGCAAGCTTGCGTACTCTTTGCGATAGAGGATACAGTCTTTTGGATAGGCATGTATTCTTTCTACTTTCATTCCCAAGGGACAGAGAACCTTTTTGGCTTTGTAGGTGGTTGTCGGCAACACGTTTCCCTCCGGAAGCATATCCGCTAACAGACCTAACAGCGCCGTGAAACTCCTGTCGAACCAACCGTTGCTTGCTTTTAATTTCAGCAGCTCTAGTATGGATGACAACATTGTGTATTTCGACCTGCAACCCGAGAACAAAGGTTTCTCCGAGTCTTCCATCAAGCCTCAGAATTTTACGTACTCCCGCTCATCACGGCTCCCTTCTGTATCCCGTAGCATCTGATCCAGATTGTCATCATGAAACCTATCCTCATCCAAAGCACAATCGATATCATCCGGAGTATCGTTGACGTTGTTGACAATATCCAGAGTATCGTTGCCTTCATCGACGATGCTAGTACTACTTGGTCCTTGTGTAATCTGCTCTTCACCGTGACTGGTCCAACATGTATACCCATTTTTGAAGCCCCTCAGAATCAAGTGTGCTTCGATCTGCGCTGGGTTTCGAAACATCCTCAGATTCTCGCAGTCAATGCATGGACAAGGTATAAATTCCACCCCCTTGTTCAACATATCTTCCTCCACAGCTCTTCTAAAAGCGGAGACACCATTAATGTACTCGATGCTCGCACGGTTCTTAGTGTACATCCAGCTTCGGTCCATCTGAAAGAACAAATGGACATGTAAATATATGCATGTAAAGCTACATCCATATGTGTAAGCTACGCAAAGCTATAGCAAATGTATGTACTTCACAACACAGAGAACAAATGTATCTACAACAAGCTCGATCTAGAAATTAACCAGCTTTATTTCCCTCTTTACCAAGCTACATCTTAAATATAACACAAATTTGAACCAATTTCTACTTTACATCACAGTGAACAGATGTATCTACACTAAGCTAGATCTACAAATTAACCAACTTCATTTCCCTCTTTACCAAGGTAGATCCAATATAATACAATTACGAAGCAATTAATAACTTTAGATGACGTAGAGCACAAGGATTTACAATTACACCTCCAAATCTAGGGTCTCTTTGACCAGAACACCTCTCAATCCCAGCCACGTCGAAAATATACAGGATACCCTAAAAAAATAGAGGAGGTCGGCTCTCTGTTAATTACTTCGTATATATAATGAGGAACATCACAGACGGTTTTTGGGTAAAACCGTCTGTGAAACCACAGACGGTTTTTGCATAAAACCGTCTGCGATTACATCATCGCAGACGGTTTTGACTACAAACCGTCTGTCATGTTCCTTCCCAAGACAGCGCGCCGTTCATCGATCGCTTCGTCTTCCAAGATAGGCGCGCAGTGTTTTGAGTTGACACTTCGTCTTTCGAAGAATTAAATTAACTGTCTATTCCATGACATGCGCGCAATGTTTCGAGTTGAAGCTTCATCTTCCGAAGATCATTAAACCATCTGATCAAATTCCCGTAGCGCTGGAGTCCAAATGTACCTATAAGTACTCGATCATCAATCGCATCCCGCAGAGATCATCTATCACCACCCTGAGCACCTCATCAAACAACTCCGACACCCCACCGCCTCTGCCTTCATCGCCATCGTCGACTACAGCTCCGCCTTCACCGCCACTGTCGACTTCCCATCCGCCGCTACCACCACCGTCGACTTTGCCTCCTCGTCCTCTGCGGCCTCTATGGGAATGGCTGTGGCGCAACTGCGGCGCCATATCCTCAAATCCACCAACCACGGCTTATCATGGACGATCCCCTTCGCCGGCCACCTCGGGCACCACTCCGTTCGCCTCAACTGTCGGAAATAAGCGTCCAACGTCGCCAATAGTCATCTCCTCCTTCGACAACGATAGCTACGACTCGTCGGAGGGCTACCATGATGGTTGGGAGCTAGAGGATGACCCAGACAGAGCCGGGTCGAGCAAGGACCCCGACGGTCGTAGCGACGTCATCGACTCCGACGACGACGAGGACTAGATGTAGGCTAGCGAGTAAGTAGTATTTCGCAGTAGTATTTGGGTGGGAAACTTTTGTACATAGCACTCTGTTTATGCTTATATATATATATATATATATATATATATAGCATTGTCGACTTTTGTGGTTGGCAATGAATTTATGGGGCAGGCGCTATATCTAAAACTCGAAGGTCACACAAGACAAAGGTTTAGATAGGTTCAGGCCCTCGACGGAGGAGGTAATACCCTAGTCCTGTGTGCTGGGATTATTTGGATCTCTTGGATCTAAGGTTGCTCGTTCCCCTGTTGTTGCCCGCCCACTCTCTTATATAATGGGGGTGTGGCGGTTTACAGAGTCCCGATCGGTTAAGGGATTTCGATCGGTTATTAGATTCTAATCGGTTACAAGATAGAGTTTATATCTTTATCTTATCCTGCTAACAACTCGGATTACAATCATATCTCCTATATCTAAATATATGTTCAACTGTCTTTATGATATATCCCCTTGCGCACGGCAGCAAGGCTTGGCGCGGAGCTTATCCTCTGGGCCTTCCACCCGACCCTGTCTCTCCCTCAGGTACTTCTGGGCGGTTATGAAGACACCTAGGTTCTTATATTACACAAGAATGATGTTTTCAATGTTTGCTCTGAACGATTCACAGACGATTTGTGGATAAAAACGTCTATGATATGGTGATAATCACAGACGATTTCATCCACAAACCGTCTTTGAAGTTCTTGCTTTCATCACGGATGGTTTGTGGTTGAAACCGTCTGAGATGTATGGTACATCGCAGACTGTTCCAACTACAAACCGTTTGTGATGAAAGCAATAACTTCACAGACGGTTGGTGGATGAAATCGTCTGTAATGATCTAATATAGCAGACGGTTTCATCCACAAACCGTCTCGGATGCGCCCGAAACACATCAGAGACGGTTTTCGTAAAAAACAGTCAGTGATGACGTGTCTAATATAACACCTTTTGTAGTAGTGATCGGTTTTGAGATAGAACTGATTGTGATGTGGTGTTTGTTCTTTGTACATCCTCCCAAAAATAATACAGATTACACACAATATGCATATCACATTCACAATATACATAGAACACAAACACATTTTAAAATACACATATCACATTCGTTCACAATATGAATGAAAGAAATGAATGTACCAGGATGCCTCTCTGCTCTATGACAGGATAGGAAAGTGGTACACAAGACCACAAGAGTTGCCAAGCACAAAACCCTTTTGTTGTTCCTGGTACGAGGGTTCACAATATCGATATCGCGATAATGGACCATATCGAGATTTTTGAAAATCAGAAAAATTGGGTCAAAAATCGAAAGATATTGAAGGGTTTCGAAATCAAACTTTTTGAAGAAAAAAAAATCGATTTTTACCTATAATCGCTCGATATGCCTCGATAATCGACCAAAATTTTTGTGAGCGATTTTGTGAACTTGTGTTCTTTGGCGGTCGATTTTGTGAGTGATTTTCACTCGATATTCATCGAAAATCGAGTGATATTATTATCGTGATATTTACGTAGTATAAATTTTTTTGATTTTTTTTAAAATTTAACCTGTTTACTTACCAATATTATATACTGTATCGGCTCGATATAGTCGATAATCACGATATTCGAGCAATTATCGACGATATTGTGAACCCAGCTTAGTACGCTCCATGAGGTGAAGCTAGCTGGCCTTTTTGTTCTACCGTTATTCTTATGATCAATTTGTTTCTGTAACAATGTTCCTCTTGCTAGCGTTTATATAGATGCATTAGCAAATCAGGTGGATTAATTATTCCCTTCTTATACTCCCCTGCATTAATGTTTTCTCCTTATACATATGCACAATAGTTAGAATTAATTAATACTTGGGTGATGTCTCCTTATCCATGTGCACAATATTTAGAATTAATTAATACTTGGGTGATGTCTCCTTATCCATGTGCACAATATTTAGAATTAATTAATACTTGGGTGTATGTTTCAAGTTGCATGTCAACGAGTATTAGGATTGTGCTACTTGGTGCACTACTATATGAATGTACATCACAATTGATTCTTTTTCGTCATCACAGTCGGTTTTGGTGGCGAT
This sequence comes from Otatea glauca, assembly GCA_036346275.1. Lineage (NCBI taxonomy): Eukaryota > Viridiplantae > Streptophyta > Magnoliopsida > Poales > Poaceae > Otatea > Otatea glauca. The sequence continues at coordinate 62,825,308 of CM070721.1, forward strand.
ACAAAGTCATTAGACAGTGATGAAGAGGCGCTATCACAGTCGGTTTTCGCTCGATGGTGATAACTTATCGCCACAATCTATTCTGAGCTCAGAACCGATTGTGATGTGGTGTTTTTCTTTGTACATCCTCCCAAAAACATCACATTTTACACATAGTATGTGTCGAAGGTTAGAAATCGATAATAAACTTATAGTTACTGGTACATTCGGTTTAGCAAAGTCAAGCACGAAAACGGCGATACACGAAGTATACAGGTTCAAGCACGAAAACGGAGGAGTAACACTCTACATTCTGTTCTGATGATGTATGTATCTGGAATCTCGAGTACAAAGCAATGTGACTAGCCTTAGTTATAATGAAGATTGGATCTAGGCAAGGGCTAAGCTATGGCTGGAGGTTGACGAAGCATGGTTTGTCGGCTCCTGGTTGTTCTGCGTCTTCTAAAAGCTCTAAAAAGTCTCATCTTCCTCTCTAGTCTCGAGGCCTTGCCCTAAGGATACCTACCCCCGGTCTTATATAGTCGGGGTAGCCTTGTTTCAAGTTGAGTTGTATTCGGTTTGAAATACCAGATTGTAGCCAATGAGGAGTCCATCGTCGCGTGATCTTCGTAGCATATCCAAACTTCCCTGGATACTAGGCATACTCGAGTCGGTTTCCTCGTAATGGAAAATTGATCGAGTCCTTCCTAATATGGAAATATCCCCTCAGCGTATATGTTATCTCATAGAATCGGGCTCGTGATATTCGGTGTTTCTATCTGTCGTTAGAACATACCCTTCGCGTATCCTGCATGTACGTATACCCCATGTTTAGATATTCGACAGTAGCCCCCGAATTCTGCCCAGCGGAGGGTCCATTCAAGCGATTGGTCGATTACTGCCAAATCTGACTTGATCGAGTAATGCCACACCAGCTTGCGGTCGAATGATTCGAGTACATTGGGAGTCGCCAAGTATCGAGTAGGGATGTTGCTGGGTCAAGCGCCCTGCCATCAGCCCAACTCGAGTCCTTAGGGTAGCCATAACTTACTCGATGTCGACCTATCGACTTGGCTCTGAGCAGAGTTGGAAAAAATTCAAAAAAATCTAAACATTGGGCAGTTGAGCATTTATTGCTCTTGTCTGCAACGCTAAGATTAGTGTAGTACCGTCATTCCGCCTTTCTCGCCGATTGAGGCGTCGTGCCACGGGGAATAAACTTTTCGCCTGGAGAGAAGATTTTGGCTTATAAATTCCTGGATCCGGAACTGTAGCCATCCCCCTCCTTTTTGCCTCCAATTTTATTCTCGAAGCCTCCGTCGCGCTCCTTAAACCCTAGCGCCACCACCTTCGAAAAATTTGTCCTCCATCTTTCAATGGCGTCCAGCCCTTCAGCCAGTGGCAGAGTTGTCCCGTCGCCGGAGAAGAAAACTGAGATGGCTACACCCGCTTTCCGCAGCGGCGAAGCAGTCTTTGAAGACGAGGGCCTCCAAAGGGTGTGGCAAAAGTCGATCTGCCTCTTGCCGTGAAGGACGACGTGCAACCTCGGATTGGCCTGATCACGTACGTAAAAGACTTGAGTTGCTTGCTTTGCAAGGACGAACGGTTCATTTTTGTAGGTGAGTTTATTAAGATCCATTAGAGTAAAACATCTCTTGTGCACATCACAATCGGTTCTAACATGAGAACAGATTGTGATGATTCCCCACCAATTATTACACCTTCGTCGAATCATATATCACAATCAGTTTTTTCTAAAAAGTTAGGAACCAACCAAGATAAAGCAAACCATTCTGTAGTGGTGGTGGTTTATGAGCTAAACACGCATGTAATGGGAACCTTGCACTCAAGGCACGCACTCTCAGTGCATTGTTTCTAAAGCTGTTTCTAAAAGGTGAGAGATCGTATTAAATGGATGCTTAGATACAATTACCCCATGCATAGTATGTATAAGTTGTATCTATAGGACCAACAAGATTATTTATTATTGCATGTGAGAAAAGATCAATTGTAACCTATTTTCCAGTGTGGCCATTCTGTAGTGGTGGTGGTTTATGAGCTAAACACGCATGTAATGGGAACCTTGCACTCAAGGCACGCACTCTCAGTGCATTGTTTCTAAAGCTGTTTCTAAAAGGTGAGAGATCGTATTAAATGGATGCTTAGATGCAATTACCCCATGTATAGTATGTATAAGTTGTATCTATAGGACCAACAAGATTATTTATTATTGCATGTGAGAAAAGATCAATTGTAACCTATTTTCCAGTGTGGCTAGCATTTTGATCCTCTCAAATGGCACAAATGATGACTCAATCCATAGTGTAGTTTCAAAGTTGTTTCTAACTCCTTGGTTCTCTCAAATAGACTGTATATTGCATGAGATATAACTTCCTTCTCTTTCCTCATTAACTACCCCTCCACATCACTCTTTATCCTATGAAGCTCATCCTTAGAAATGGCTGACTAGGAGTACTGAAAGTGCGCCCTTATGGTCCTAGGTTTAGTTTCCTTCCTTGCATGATGTGTGGAGTTAATTACGTGGTATCGTGGCTAGCTGCCATCTAATAGGACATGTGGCTATCCACGAGGGGGAAGATAATGACCAGTTTGTATTTTTTGTGATTGCCCATGGGAAGAAGTGTGAAAAAATTGGATTACATTTGTAATTTTTTTTGCAAATGTGAGTGATTAAATGCAAAACAGTGACACACTCACAAAACGGTCTGGTAGCACAACGTTGACACATCTACAAACCACTGAATTGGACTGTTGCGCGCTCTTAATCTCTGTTCAGAGCACATTTACAAGCTACGAGAATATTTGGCAACGATACGAAGGTGTTGAATTATATTACCGATATGTCCTTACCAGTGAGCTTTTAGATAAATTGTTCGGTGTATAAAACTCAATATAGCATCAAAACCTAAAGATCCTAAGTACAAAATCCGGCTAACACAATATTTTAAAAAATAATTGCTGCTTACTTGGAGCCAAGTCTTAGGCCCGTGGAGCCTAGACCGTGGGAAGGAGTAAGTGTTGACCTTTTTCTTATTAGCTTAAGCTTCTAAACCATCTATTACATGAAACTCATTAGAAGGAGGCCATGAGATCAAGCAACCTTCGCTGGATTCCTGGGGCCGAGATATATATCTTCGGCTCCGTAATGGGCAACCTGAAGAAGAAGATGCGCAAATTGGAACAGCTCCAGGCCGGCGGAATGGTTGTACTCGATCATGCCGGCCAGAGATCGAGGAAATGGATTCAGTGAAACACATAGTTGAATTAGTAATTGCTTGCGAAAGAAGAAGCCATGCATGCATGGAGAGAAACAATTAATGCTAGCACGTTCAATGGTTCGCCGAGGGCGTCGGCAACACCGTGTTTTCCCAGGCTAGCAAAGGTGGATCAACCAAACTAAGATCGATCGAGTCCGTAGCAACTAATTAACTTTTATATATAAATCCTTGTTTACAGCACAGGATCGGAAGAGGTGCAATTTGTTAAGGAACCTCGCTATCGAATAGTCCGGGGTTCTCGAACAGATCTAAAATTGGAGAACAGACAGAGAGAGACACGGGTATATGGGGAGAGCGACGGCGAATTCTTTATTGAATTTCTGATTGCTTGTACATAGGGGGGACCCCCTCCTCCTTTTATAGCGCTCACCTAGGGTTTCGGCTAAGGGGCCAACGTGGGCTTTCCATGGGCCACGAGGGTTTCCCAACACTCCCCCTTGGGCCCTTTGCCGCGAGATGCATATGCCTCATTAAAACTCCAGAAAAATCCAGTGGGAAAAATACTTGGAGAAAGAGTACATAGCATACGCTTACTATGTTGCACGAATTGCCTCGTTAAAACCTTATGCAAGAAAATTTCATAAAAAACTTGCTAAGGAAAAAGAGTACAATTCTCCCAACTTCAATTGCTAATCTTCGAGATTCATGTTGGGTATTCATAATTTATCTTCGAGATTTATGTGGGAGTATGTGAAATATCTCCCCCTGAAATCTGCACTTCTCTAAGTCTCATCATCCCAATTCCTTTCACGCACCTTTCAAAGGTAGATGCTGGGAGTGATTTAGTGAATAAATCTGCAAGATTTTCACATGACTTAGTATGCAATATCTTGATCTCGTTCATCTTATGCAATTCATGAGCATAGAAGAACTTGGGGTTGATATGCTTCGTGAGATTGCTCTTCACATAACCCATCTGTGCTTGGGCAACACAAGCTGCATTATCTTCATAAATAATTGTGGGAGTTTGCTCAATGTTCAAACCACATGACTTCTGGATGTGGTGAACCATTCTTCTGAGCCATGCACATTCACGAGATGCTTCATACAAAGCAATGATTTCCGAGTGGTTTGTCGACGTCGAGACAAGAGTCTGCTTAGACGACTTCCAAGAAATTGCTGTTCCTCCACATAGGAAAACATAGCCGTTTGGAACTTGCCAAGTATGCGGGTCGGATAATACCCCAAGATCGGCATAGCCAACCAAATTCAATTCATTGTTTCTTCTAAAAAACAGACCGAGGTCTTTGCTTCCTTGGAGGTAACGGAAGATGTCCTTGATCCCTTTACAATGCCTTTTGGTGGGTTCTGCACTATACCGAGCTAGCAAATTCACAGCGAACGCAATATCCGGCCTGGTGCTATTTGCGAGGTACATGAGCGCTCCAATTGCACTCAGATATGGGAATTCTGCTCCCAGGACTTCCTCCCCCTCTTCTCTAGGTCTGTATGGGTCTAGGTCTGCTTGGAGTGACCTTCTGACCATTGGAGTCTTTGCAGGATATGCTTTTTCAAATCCAAATCTTTCCAACACTTTCTGCGTATAGGTTGATTGATGTACCAAGATTCCTCCTTGGACATGTTCAAGCTGCAAGCCTAAACAAAATTTGGTTTTACCCAAATCCTTCATTTCAAACTCAGACTTCAAGTATGAGCATGCTTCTTCAATTTCTTCATCCGTTTCAATGATGTTCAAGTCATCTACATAGACGGAGATTATACAGAATCCATTCGGGGATCGCTGTATAAACACACATGGACAATCTTCGCTGTTTGTGTAGCCTTTCTTGCAGAGAAAATCACTCAGCGATTGTACCACATTCTTCTGATCGATTCATTATCTGTTGATTTCTCCAATTTCACACTTTATGTGTTTCTATTTGCTCTGTCTTGGTTTGGGATAGGAATTCCTTCCTAGTACTTTCATGTATATCTCGAATCAAGTTTCCATACAAATATGCTGTGACAACATCCATTAGCTTCATTCTCAACTTCAAGTTGATCGCCATTGAGATCAAATATCTAAAGGTAATTCCTCCCATGACCGGAGAATAGGTTTCTTCATAATCAACTCCAGGACGTTGAGTGAAACCTTGAGCTACAAGCCTTGCTTTGTACCTTACAACTTCGTTGTTTTCATTTCTCTTCCGAACAAAGACCCATTTGTGACCTACGGGGTTTATATGGGGAGGTGTGCGGCATACGGGCCCAAACACCTCTCTTATTCAGAGAGACTAACTCTGCAGTGATTGCCTTTTTCCATTCTTCCCAATCTAGCCTTTTCTTGCACTCTGCGAGAGATGCAGGCTCGGGATCATAATCAATGATCGAGGCAATCTTCTTTGCGAAGTATGCATCAATCGTTGGCTGTTACTCTATTCAGGGATTCTCCTGTTATTACAAAGTTTATGGCCATTTCTTCATGGGGTGCTTCATGCACTTCTACTTGCTCTTCTCTGCTATTCCCTATCGCAGGAGCAAGTTCCTTTAGTTTTTCATTGCCTATGTGTGCGCACACATTATTTCCGGCGGATTCCTTCAGTGGAAGATTCAAGTCTGGAATTGCCTTTCCTGTTGGCTTCTTTCCAGTGACAGGTCTCAACTGGCTCCCCTTCTTTCCTTGGGCATTTTCGTGATTGGTTGTGGTAAGTCCTCTCGCCCAGTTTTCTCCAGACGTCTCCGGGTACTTTGGGTTTGAGGAGCCAGGTTTCCTGTTCTTTTTCTCTGAGGCCTCTGAACAGGCTGAGGGATACCTTCTATTTTCTTTGGTATTTCCACCCTCTCTAGTGCATTTCTTGCTGGTACATGCGACTTAACCACGCCCTTCAGATCACAAAAATGATCAGGCAGTTCATTTGCTAAATTCTGCAAATCAATTATCTTCTGAACTTCTTGATTTGCTTCATTAGTGCGGGGGTCATGTGCGGGGATACCAGTGGAATGCCATATGATTTCCCGGCATTTTTCATCCAAAGGTTGATTTCCTCCCCCTAATGACGGGAAACGATCCTAGTCAAAGATGCAATCAGCGAATCGGGCTGTATGCAAGTCTCCAGTCATGGGTTCCAAATACCTGATTATGGATACACTCTCATAACCAACGTATATCCCAGACTTGCGGAGAGGGCCCATTGCGATCCCGAGGGGGTGGTATAGGTACATATACCATACACCCAAATTTTCTAAGATGGGAGATCTTGGGATGATCCGTGCACAAGCCGTGCATAGGAGAATGGATGTTGTAGGCCGACGGTCCGAAATTGATAAGAGCTGCTGCGTGCAGGACTGCGTGTCCCCAACAAGTGTTGGGCAAGTTACAACTCTGCAAAAGCGGTCTGGCAATGAATTTAATCATCTTTATTAGTGCTTCTGCTAGTCCATTCTGCGTATGGACGTGCGGTACGGAGTGCTCAATTGCTATCCCTATTCTTTGTGCAATAATCATCAAATGCCTTTGAAGTAAATTCTCGGCATTGTCCATTCTAATGGACTTCACGCGATGATCGGGAAAGCATTCTTAATTCTTATGATCTGCGAGATCGACTTTGCAAAAGCATGGTTTCTTGTTGACAACAAGCATACATGCGACCATTTCGAGGAAGCATCGATGAGCACCATAAAGTATCGAAACGGCCCTGACAGGGGCTGAATCGGACCGCAAATATCCCCCTGGATGCGTTCCATGAAAGCAGGGATTTCATTTTGCACTTTCATGACAGAGGGTCTAGTTATTAATTTCCCGGTGGCACATGCAGGGCACACAAAATCTTCATGATTCGAGAAATTTTTAACATTAATACCATGACCTTGTGAGTTGTTCACTATATTTCTCATCATTCTAAGACTAGGATGGCCTAATCTACCATGCCATAAAGAAAATAACTCAGAGCTTCTAAAAACAGTTTTCAAGGAAGTATACACTTCGGGTGCATGAATATTCATGTAGTACAACCCAGATTCATATGAGGTGCATTTTTCTAATACCATTTTTCCACATACCGCGTGCTTCACAATGCACAAGTATTCTTTGCCATTTTCTTCATTGGTTTCTACGTGAAAAACCATTGGCGCGGATGTCTTTAAAGCTTAAGAGAGTGCGCGTTGATTTAGGGTACAAAAGGGCTTCTTCAATTACCAAAGTTGTACCCATAGGGAATATAATTGTGGCTCTTCCTGAGCCGATTACATATGAGTCGCTTCCTGCGGTCGTAGTAATCTTTCCAGCGTTCTTCGTGATCGACTGGAAATATTTAGACTCTCTTAAGATGGTATTTGTTGTGCCACTATCAACAATGCATATCTCTTCCATTTGGGCGCTACACGATTACTAGATACAAGAAATATAATTCTAATCAAACAGAGGCAAAATAATTCAAATATTGCTTGTAAATGAAAGAATACTGGAATAAAGAATAAATTGCATATATATTCATGAGAGAAGTATGCTCTTCTAGAGCTTACTATTCATTATTCAAAAGAAAATGCTAGCAACCATAATCTAAAAGAAAATGCGATTCATGCATTTAAGCGGCGATCTGCGGTTTGATCGTTACGCTCGGCAGGTAGGTTTCGGCGTCCTGCGAGGACCCTAGACCAATCGCGAAGACGAGCTTCTTGCCCCCAAGAACTATCTTCACGTCCGATGCCCAAGTGAGGTAGTTCTGACCGTGCGGGGCCAGTTCTTCAAACTCACGATTCACGATTCATGATTTCAAAATTCCGACATTAGATTACTGCGTGTAATCTAATAGAAAATGGTTGCAATAAGCATAAAGTACAGAAAATAAATTGCTATGCATTGCAGTATCTTAAATAAAGCAATGGATTCAAAATTCATAAAGAATATTCATAAATACAAAGAATAAAGCTAGAAAAATTAAAACAGAGCTAGAAAATTTTCTGGAATTTTCTGCTATTTTTCCAAAATTTTCTAGCAATTTTCCAAATTTTCTGCAATTTTTTCTTTCTTTCTTTTCCTCTCTTTTTTTTTCCTCTTCGGCCGAACAGCCACTGGGCCTTCTCGGCCCATTAAGTTTCGGCAGCTAGGGTTCCCACCCCTAGCCGCCACAGACGTCGTTTCTTCCCCCTTTTTTTTTCTTCTTCGCGCGGCGCCTCTTTTTTCTTGCGCCGCCCGCCCGTCTGCGCCGCTTGCCGCCACGCCTTTCGCACCTCGTGCCGCCCGCCGGTTCGCCCACGCCTCGCACCTCTTCCCCTTCTGTTCCACGCGCCGCCCACCTTCCACTTCCCCAGCTTCGAGCAAGGATATGGCGGCGGCGGCGGTTCGAGCCGAGGCGGCATCGGACGGGCGGCTGGTCGGGCCGGCCATGCGCCTCTTCGGCGATGGCGCGCGGCGGCGACGGAGGACGAGTCCGAGGCTGCCAGCCGGCGTATCGCAAGCGCGCGCAGAGGTTGGCGCCGCTGCGTGCCTGAGCCGAGCCGAGCGAAAGGTAGCCGAGCCGCGCCGTGGCGCTCGTGTCTGAGCACCGACCGAGCCGACGATGGCACCGTGTGGCACGGCCGAGCCGCGTGTCTGAGCGGGGCCGCGGCAGAGCGGCCGTCTTGGCCGGCGACGCGAGGCTCGAACAGCGGCAATGGCGGCGCCGGCGACGTCTTGGCGAAATCGAGGCACATGACGTCGAGCTTCGAGCCGACAACGTCGAGGCCTACGATGGCGGGGCAAGCGGCGCCGGCGTCGCTTCATTCTTGACGCCGGACGGCGTGCGTCGCGGTGCTAGCCGATGAAGCCGAGGCCGGTCGGCCGGTGACACTTCGGGTGCGGCGCCGGCCGAGGCGGCGTGATGGCGGCGCTTCGCGCGGCGTCGGCGGCGTGGAGGCTGCGAGCGCGGCAAGCCGGGGCGACCACGTCGTTAGGCGGCGATGGCGTCGCCGAGCGGCGAGCACGGTGGCTGTGGCGGCTCCGTCGCGCGCCGGGGGGGAGGCGGCTTCGTGTCGGATGTGGTGCCGTGGCTCTTGAAGCGTCATGCGGTCTTGCCGCCGCCTCTTCTTCGGCCGTTTGCGAGCGGTGAAACCGAGGCCGTGCGGGCGTCTGCGAGACGAGGCTGCGGCGGAGGTGCCGTGCACGCGGCGCGACGAGGCCAGAGGCCGAGGCGGCGGAGGGTCGGGCACCGGGAGGCACGGCTTCATGCGGAGGTCGGGTCATCGCGTTCGCGCGACTTCATGTCGTGCGCGCGAACCGAAAACCGAGAGCCATGTTTCCAGCTTTATTCTTCTTTTCTGTGATAAACAGTATTGTAGCTTCGTGCTGTACTGAGTTGCTTCGAGCGTTCTTCGAGTAGCTTCGTGCCACGTAGGATAGATGCATGCATAGGATCAATAGCGATTAGATTCAATCGTCGATTCTCACCTTTTCTCACCTTTCAATTCTGATCTCCGGTAGAGCTTCGTGCTGATAACGTGTTAAGGAACCTCGCTATCAAATAGTCCGGGGTTCCCGAACAGATCTAAAATTGGAGAACAGACAGAGAGAGACACGGGTATATGGGGAGAGCGACGGCGAATTCTTTATTGAATTTCTGATTGCTTGTATATAGGGAGGACCCCCTCCTCCTTTTATAGCGCTCACCTAGGATTTTGGCTAAGGGGTCAACGTGGGCTTTCCATGGGCCACGAGGGTTTCCCAACACAATTGTACGTCCCGGGCGTGCTCCTTTCGTTTCATACTCTCCCTCGCTTGGACTCAGGCCATTTCTATAGATAGTCAAGTGGAAAGGACCTTGTTCGTCGATGGTGGGTCGGCTTTGTTTCTGTATAAGTAGTACTCTCTGTCTGTTTCTAAATATAAATTATTTTAGGATCTTTCTCTTCCACTAGAGGACATCTATAAAAGACCGTATACTGCCTCTCTTTATTATATCTTTTCATGGTTGTGTCTTTCTTTAGTCCGTAGCAGTAAATAACATTGAAAATAACTAAATATGTGGGATAAAGAAGGAAAAAAATGATAAAAAGTCACCTCAAAATTGTAAAATTTGAGACGTAGAATGACATGTATGCATAGAAACGTGAAGAGTAGTATCCGGAGTACACCTGCTACGCTGAAAAATGGTATAGAATTCTTGCTTTTGCTATGCTGCCACTCTGCTAGCATCCATCCATGTGCCCGCGTAAGGTCCTATTTGGATGAGTGGTTGTTGGGACCGGATTTTCAATTCTGAACTCTCTGTGTATAATCATACTAGTCCATGACCAATTTGGCGCACACAATAAAAACAATGATGATAACACATCCATATCATGAATAAGCCCATCCATTTGCCCAACAGTCAATCGACTGGGGTACGTGTCCTAATAATCCGGATCGCCTTCATCGTAACCACAAGCAAAGAACTCGTAGCCACCTTCTGCTTCTGTATACTCCTCTGTAGAAAGTTAGAATATGGTAAAGGTAAGTATAAAATATACTTCGCAAGTCTTGAAAACATAATGCATAATAACTATATGCAAGGCTAAACAATTGAAGACTTAATATGGCTCATTTAACATAAAGCAATGTTTAACTTTAAATACCACTAGTAACTTCATAAAGTATAATTTGACCAAATGTAGTTGTAATAATTGAATTTAATAAGACAACTAAAACAGGTTTCATCTACTTGATTGGCTCCATCTGCCAAACCATAACCCGAGAGTTTCATCTACTCACGGATTCTCAAACCACTATTTTTATTTAAAACTAAACTATAAAATCTAACTAAACTATAAAATCTTCAATGTGAAAGCATACCTCGTCTGCCCTTAACCGTGGGCACGGCTATCTAAGTAGTTTTAACTCTGCAGACTGTGTACAGCTTTACCCACAACATATGATCGCACTTTGTGCAATCGATATTATCACACTTCCTTTGGTGTGCCACAGAGAGATTATAACAAGGCCTTTATAATGTACAATCCCGTTATTAACTTCGTTCGCTAAGGTTTCACCGTCGAAGGGTTCCATCTACCCAGTCAGAAGCCCCCTTTTGCGCCTTGCCTCCATCTGGCACCCACCAACTAGCGAAGCTAATAACGAGACATACAAATTAATTAGCTAGGTCGTATCCATATAGTCTTGTGGTTGTACGGTAGTGCTCGGTCCATGGTAACACACGCTTCAGTCCTTAATTGACTATGATAGAACATTCACTTTACAAGGTCTTGTGCTTCTTGCACCCGACAAACATTTTGTCTGCCCCAGTCTAAACTATTTTCTATTTTATTTTATTTTATTTAAATAACAGCAACAATACCTATTTTTGCAACTTCACAGATGAGTTTAAACAATTCCTTGAAATGATTCTCATTAATGGCGAAATACCAAAACATTTAAACTGGACTAAGCAATTCTACCGTTTTATGCTACTCTACTAACCATCATTAAATAATATAGCTAATACCAGGTAGGGTGACAAGGGTACATAATGTTCAATGCCAATGAGGTTGTAACAAACCTGGAATTTAACTAATCGCTATGACTAAATTTAAAAAACCTTGTGTAAAAGTAAGCATGCAATAATTTAAAACAACATAAATATTTTAGGAATTTAGAATCAACATGGTCAAGGAAGACTTGCCATCACCAGACGCTGCTGGTTCTACCTCTGACTGCTGGTTTAGTTGAGCTTCGGCGACGTTGTCTACTCACAAAACGAGAACAAATAAATAAAAGAAATATAAAAAAATTGAAAATTGAAAAGAATGGTACTGAAAGGTAGAGCTTGAATTTAGATGAATATAGAAATTTGAATTATTAGATTTGGAAGAAATTTGAATCATTAGATTTGGAGCTCGAACAGAGGAGAACAGGCTCTCGAAATTGGCTCGGTCAAAAATTCAAAAAAAGGAAAAAGGGAGAGAAAGGGTGACACATGTCACACCACGATTGGCTGGGATTTCTGAAAAAGAGAAAAAGGAAAAGATAATCCATTGACATGTGGGGCCCACGCGCTAGCGGCATGGTTCACGGTGAACCGGTAGCACCGAGGGGATGGTCGTGGCATGGCACGGCTCACGGACGTGGCATGACATGCGGCGAATAGGGCTGACGTGCAGCCACATGGCACTGATGCAGCTGCCACGCAGCGGTTAACGCGGCATGGTCGACGTGGCTTGTCGCGTCAGTGCGCAGATCGAAGGTGGCATCAAGGTGGTGCTGGGCTGGTTGGCGCATGGCGCCACATGCGTGACATGTCGATGACGGCCAGCACAGGGACGGAGCGGCTTGGCAGCGGCGCGGGCCTCGTCGAAGCTGAGGAAGAAGGTATCATCTGGGATGAAATCGCGACAGATCTGGATCGGGTCTTAGGGCAAAAGAACGCGGACGATGCTGGGAACCTGACGGGACCGATGGTAGTGACGGAAACTCACCCACGACGAAGAATGACGGCGAAAAAGCTCACAGGTGCGGCGACGGAGAACTTGGTGCTAGGGTTTGCTCTCGGCGACGCTTCGAGGGACGTAACACGATGAGGTCAAATGGAACGAGGCGATGGTTTTTATAGGCACGGATGCCCATGGATTTTTCGGCAGTGGTTGCTCGATTCTGGTGGTGGAGAGAGTCCGTGCGGAGACACATCGGGACGACGGCCGGCCGTCCGGTGACAGTGGGCCCGCTTGTCGACCAGCGTGGCGCGCTCGGCCAGCGAGGCCGGGTCGGGCGACGAGGAAAGGTGGGCCAGGCTCAAGGGCGAAGCGGGCCGGGAAGCGGTAGGGAAGACGTGGGCTAAGGAAGAAGCGGCCCACGCGAGATTTAGAGATTTAAAATCATTTTTCAATTAAAGAAATTGTAGAAAATCCAAAATACTGAAATAAATAGCAAATAAATGCGGAAAAATTCTAGAAAATTCTCAAAAATATTTTTAAGCATTTAGAACCTAAATAAATTAATTTGAACTTATTTCAACGTATAAAATTTGTTTCAAATGCTTTGAATACACTTGAGGAAAGATTTTAATTTCACAAGAATTTTGAAAACTAATGAAAATTTGAAATGGTTCAAATTTGAAATGTCACAGTGGTAATTTCTTGAGAAGTTTTGTGATTTTATTCAAATTTAAACTAGGTCCTTAAATATTTCAATGAAATACCTATAATCCAAACATCCCAAAGACGTTCGGTCAGCCTGAAAATGCTTGTGCCGTTGAATTCAAAGTGTTTCAAACTGCCCTCGAAAAAAAAAAGTTGTTTCAAACTGCCGGCCAGAAAGTAAAACCGTGTGCGATGTCCAATATGCATATGGCATCGCATACCATACCAACCGGCAGCTTCGTGGAAAAACAAGGCTGTCCGAACGCCTGCACGCACGTGCCATCCGCCGTTCCTATGTATGCATGTATGGGGCTGAAAAAACTGTAGGTAGTTGTCGTATACGGTGCTGCCTTCTTGGCACATATATTAAAATTTTTCTTGTAATCACGGGTCTGTTTAGAACGGCAATAGTTTTTTTAAAAGCTATCTTTTTGTTTTAGGTTGAAAAACGGTCATAGCTTTTTATAAAAAACTTTGACAAATAGCTAATTTTTCTCAGCAATAAGCTGTAAAAGTAGGTCCAGTTTAGCTTTCAGCTTTTAGCTTTTGCTAATTATATATGACTTTTAACTTATACATTTAATTATTATCGCTAAGCACTGTATACAATGCATGTATGTAGAAATATGAAGTAAATATGGATATTTATTAAGGGTATATATAGAACATCACATTAATTTTATATTGAAATATAAAATACGCTCTATATTTATAAATAAAATTTATTCAAATTTATTGAAATATAAAATACTATATATTAAGACGCTAGGTTGAATAACAGGACAAATTTATTAAAAAAATAATATATTATATATACCTCATCTCCTAGGGTCCTCGTCCTGAGTACAGAACTCCAAATCCAGTCCACCTTCGGCAGTTCCGCTGTAGTTGCACCTCCAGAACATAATTTTGAAATGTAAACCCATAAGTCGTGTCATAGCATTCCGCTGTAGCTCCGATTGTAGATGTTGCTCTTCAAAATATTCTCTCCATCTAAATTTTATAAAATGTATTTTTTGAATAGCCTTGTACATAAATACATAGCATATTTCATATATATTTCAATGCAACATTAGTTGGATGTTCCCTCTATACCCCTGATAAATACTTATCTTTACTTTATATTCTCTGCAGGTATACATTGAGTATAGTACTTAGTGATAATTATTAGAGATAATTTATTTATTTTTAATATCTTCTTAGTCTATATGATAAGAAAATATACCTTACAACATGAACGGAGGGAGTAACTCAAAGTACAGTGATATGCAGGGTTCACAATTTCGTTTCGTTCGTGAAAATCGTTAGCCCCGTGGTAGCGGTTTTCGCGAAAAACCGCTCGAAAACCGCGAAAATCGAACGGTTTGCAAATTTGAAAATTTTGAAATTTGGTCAAACAAGACCGCGAAAACCACGGTTTTTGGAGAAAACCGTCCGAGGTTGGAAATTTGGGGAAAAAATCGAAACAAATAGGGGAAAATGCAAAAAAATATTGTAAAATTTGTAGAAATATAGGGAAGGCTAAAATTGAGTAAAAATATAATAAATATATAGATAAGGTATGTGAAAACATGAAAAAATTTCAGAATGATCTCTCCTAAATTTGAAAAAAAAATCGACATGACCTTTGCTATATTTTAGAGAATTGGAAGTTGTTATGTATTTAGCAATAATATGTCAATAAATAATCTTTCATTGCAATACTACAATCACACAAGTGCAAAAATCGGTATTTACATAACCACAAAGCAAAATCATTCGCAATTTCACTACCATTCACTTGTCAACACCATTTACATTATAATGCCTTTCAATTGAAGTTGTGGAGTAGTATAAGCATAGCTTCATCACTCTTCCATTGTCGCAGAAATGGCATGTTCGACCTATATGAACGAAATGTCGAAAACTGATGACAGAAGGAAAAAAGTGAAAATATAAGAATTTTTTTTTAAATTTGCAAAAAAATTTAACAAATTTACAAAAATCCCAATTAATCTATAAAACACCTCAGCGAAATTTGTACAAATATTTAAATCATTTATTGCTTCTAAAAAATCTAAAACAACAATTAATGAAAAGGAACAAATACAACGTTAGATTTTTATAAATATTACAAAGATTTATTATATTATAAAATTTTAATGAAAATATAAATAGTGCCAAAGGATCATTTAATAAAATGTTCAGAAATATTAGACTTCATTTAATTCCCATATAAAATCAAAAACAGATGAGCATATACAATGATAATAGCACTTTTAGAATTTTTAAAAAATACACATATCTGATCATCATCTGAAAATTTTACATAATCATTTTAATGACGTTATAACATCAAAAAAAAGTTTAATAAATATTAGACTTCATTTTGTGCCCCTAGAAAATAAAAAACTAAAGAGCATATATTGTGACAGTTCACTATCAGAATTTTTAAAAAATTTACGTATCTGATAATAATCTAAAAATTTTATAGAATCATTAGGATTACCTCAGGACCGTACAAAAAAAATTCAAAATTTTTGACACTTTTTGATAAATTTCTTCAAAATTTTTAAATTTACTATTCAACTGAATGGTTTTTCGAACGGTTTTAATTGTCGAACCGGCTTGGCACGGGCGGATTTCGCGAAAACCGACCGGTTTTCATCGGTTTTTTGAACCCTAGTGATATGTCTTAATGACAAACTCTCCCAGTTGCACATAAGGTCACCAATGCTCAACCGCTTTGATCAAAGCGAGGAAATCTTTCTCATAGAAGGGCACATACCTAGTGTAAACCATACTTATCGTGTAAACTTCGTGAAAATCGTACGTATAAGTTTTAAAAAATTCTCAAAATTTTCATAATAAGGGAGGTGAGCTTCTACAACCCTGTAAAATTTTATACCAAACTCAATCGCATTTGAAAGATATAGAATTGACAAGCAGTGAGATGAATAGTGAAAAATCGCTATTCAGACTAAATTTGTCTTTTTTGTATCATTCAAATGCAATTGTTTTTTGTTTTCAAATTTGAATAGTGAGATAAATAGTGCTTGCAAGTAAGACACTTGTAATATTAGGTGTCTTCTTCTCCTTTTATGGAGTTAGGTGGAATTGTGGTTGGGTGCCCTCTAGCACTAATTAACACTTTTTAGGTGTAGGTGCCAGCTTGCAAGACAATGAATACTGGTGGTGCTATTTGGAGAGCATGCATACAATAAGGTGCTTGCAAGTTGCAAGTAAGACACTTGTAATATTAGGCGTCTTCTTCCCTTTTTTTTTTTTGGAGTTAGGTGGAATTGTGGTTGGGTGCCACCTAAGGTGATACGTGGCAATCTATGAGGAATTTTTTAATGGGTAAGATAAGTGTACGTTTGTATTTTTGGTGATCACTCAAGAAACAAGTGTAAAAATATTGTAATATTTTTGTAATTATACGTGCAAATGCTAGTTCTTAAATGTAGAACTAAAATTGATACGGCCTAGTCTACTACAATGACACCTTCTAATGTTTCCAACTCAAACAACACAGCTGAGGTCCAGTTTGGGACTCCTTCGAGGTGTTGGCGGCTCTCTCTTGGGGCCAGTATTTACCATGATTTCTTTTTGGGTCGTGTTTTTCACTCCTTGTGGAATGAATGGCAGAGCTTTTGCCATCGATTTTTTTTAAAAAAAAGGTAGATGGGTAAAAGAGCAGGAGACAGAGATTTAACATGGAAACCTTTTACAAGAAAAACCATGGACACACGAAAATAAAATTCGCTATATGATGAGAGATTAAGCACGAGAAACTTCGGCATATCTAACCGTGCGACTGCAGAGGAACGCATATAAGCTAAGGAAGAAGAGTACCGAACAGAAAAAGAAACCAATTTAGAGTCAAAACGGAAACAAATTTGGAAAGATTTGGCCGATTTTCATACTGCATGACTATGACTCAGAATGTGTAGTAATTTTCGTGCGATGATACAGTAACAAGGAGATATTCGTGCATTAACACTGATTAGAAAAGGAGCAGTAACTCTCTGAGCCTATCGGTCCTCCGCTAGCACAAACCAGTCCTTTCTTCGTCAACAAGAATTCGGATCACATATTCGACAATACATATGCAAGTCATTGACATATCATTGTTGCATATATTTTTCTGAAATCGAATGTTGCATATATTAGTAGTGATCACCTGCCCACAGAACCGCCACTGCTTCTCTATGATTAGGGACATAAATCAATTGCTCGAGACAGTACAGTATCTGGTTGCTGCTTTAACAACAAAGCACATACATAGCACCATCACCTTGCCATTGTCTACACTAAACAAAATCATTTGCCGCTCCAAGAGAGCTTACAAACAAGCTAACCATGCCGTCACTGGCAACCGCTCAGGGGCCGGACTAACAAGAATTCTTGAAGCCTCCGCCCCTTAGATAATGGTGAAGTTCGAAAAAATGTTGCAAGACAATGAATCATTAGATCCTCCAAGAAATAGTTGCCGGAAATGTTCATGTTTCACTAGAGAAACCCTATTGGAGACAAAAGCAATGTTGATAAAGTAATTTATTCAACCCATCAGTATTTCAAGTTAAACCTGACTAGGTATGGGTAAAATATGCAGTACACAACAAAAAAATGTTCGTACAACTAATTCGAACACATTTGTATTGGAAAGCAAGGAGAGCAAGGAGCAAATAACAGTACTACATTTGCTTTGCTGGTAAAGTGAAATGCTCTCATCAATGGACTGCGAGCATTTTCATATTCAGTTAGACAAATCCCAAACCTATTATTTCTGTGCAAATTAACTAAAATAAAATAAGCAGAAGTCCTCCTCTCTCTCCTTTTGCATGTACAAGTATCACAAAGAGCTCAGTGATATATTCTTTATAAGCAGCTCAAAGCTTGTGTCAACAGCCCTATAAGCTTTAGGATGCCATTTTCCTTCAGACCAATCAACGTGTGTCATTGACCAATTTGCAATGCCAGTTGGATCAACCATCTGCAGACACAATAGCATCACGATGTTACAAAGTAGCAAAGATAACTAAAACACTTTCTTTAGGAGGTTTTGAGTGCTTACGTTAAAGAGGGTTGTCAAATAGTGCTCATCAGAATAGCAGTTATGCCATTCATTTCCAGGCTGTGAAGTGCAATCACAAGATCAATGGCAAAACTGAAGGATCGAGGTGCATCAAGAAGGAGTGAATTGGTGCAAACTAACACCTAAAAATATTTTTTATGTTTTTATTAATTTTAGAAATTAGCAAAATAATGACTAAACTGAACAAATCAATCTAGGATAATAGATCTAGTACTATGGAAGAGAAATTAGATTAAACATGCATACTAGAGAGCAATTATACGTAAACATGAATTAGTATATCAAAATCCATACTCACTAATTTTCATCAAAGAACATACAAATAGATCCCTTTACAGGAAAGCATAAACCTCAAATAATCTTCCCAATTTTCTTCTCTTTTTTTTTTTTTTTTTTGCTTCTGTTTTTTTTTCTCTATTCTCTGTTTCCTCTCTAGTGCTTCTCTTGCTTGCACCGTACTATTATTCTTTGCTTAGCACATCAGAGCCCGTCACATCCCTTCCTGCAGCCGGCTGGGACTCGCTTGCTGCTGTCTCCACACCTGACCAACAAAGCCTCCCTCTGCTTCGCGTGATAAAGGGTGCCACCGCCAGGAGCGTTTTTATTCTTTTCTATTTTGTGCGGCTCTTCATGTCGTAGGACTCGCTATCCTTTTATAACGTGGATAAAACTCTTAACCCTAATATTTTTCTCTAATCAAATATATACATGTATATCTACCTGGTCTAATTACATAAGACCCAATACATGCACATATAGCCCAAAACTCACACATACACACGTACAGTCTACCTGCCGCTCTCGCGTGACTCGCTCGCCTGCACGACCCTCTGGCTGCTACACTGCGTCATCCATCTGCGTAGACCTCTACGCATCTCGTCTCGCTGCACCTGCGTCCTTTGTGTGCTGCGTCTCCTGCACCGCGATCTCGCGTGTTATTGCTCTTGGGCTACGCGCCACCTACGCGGATTCTCCTCGACCTGCAATGTGCGTCCGCTTGCGCTGCAACATGCATCTCGCGTCTCTGCGTTGCATCTCCTGTCACAAATAAAATAAACCCTCACAATACCTTATTACATAACAAATATTGTTGTCCATAAATCATCACACTTATATATTTCGCAAATGAAATTAACAAAAACATAAATCGGGAAAGAAGAATGACGATCATCAAAATACAGAAAAGGGAATCAATGCAGTATGGAGATTTGCTCCTCTATGGTTTTCTGGTACTAGACCATACAATGGATACTGTGCAGAGATATGATCTAAAGACCCACATATGAATAGCTAGGTTGGCATTATGGCCAACTAAGTGAACATCTCGAGCAATGAAACAGAATTACAAAAATGGAGACAATATAAGTGAAATTTCAGACGCATGACCATGAAAATACGAAGTGGGGCTTTGGAGTCGTGAGGCAAAATCATGAAGACAGAACAAGTACTAACTGGAGCGACTACAATGCAATAGCATGTAGATTTATCTAATTTATCCGTTGTACCATAGAGAAAATGAGAAAAACATTTCAGCGTAAATCAATTCAAATGATAAAAAATGAGGACACCTCTAAATCAATTCTAGTCATTTACCTTTTCACTTCGAATATCCCTGCCAATGAATATTGGACTTGTATGAACTGGGCAACTGACCTTTCCATGTGAAATTTACAGAACACTCCACGAAGTCGGATAATTTTAAGTCCTCGTAACTGAGCATAGTAGAAGGTGTTTCATAGACAAAACTCAACAGTAATTTACAGCCTCACACTATTAAAAATGGAGCAATTTTACGGTGCATAACATGGGTATTAAATAGTGGTAGTGGAAATCAGATCTAGTCGTACATTTATCAGGGGTATTATGAACTTTTGATCCTTTGCTACGTTACTCGTTAATCGTTATCGCTGACCTTCATTTTCCGCCGCCGCCCTTTGTTGGGTTACTCGTTATCGCTGCCCTCTTTTTCCACCGTTGTCCCCGCCAGTCTGGTCCTATCAACGCCACAGCCTCTGCCTTCCTGTCGGTGCCTTCTCGGATTGTAACCACGCCGCGGCTAGCACCCTCCCGCTTGATTCGTAACGACACCGTGGCCTTGCACTAACACATCGGGCGCTCTGTCTTGCACAGCTCACGAAATAGTTCCGAACTTTATACAAAAGCAACAAGAAAATACACATAGGTTCAAAATTAAAAAAAAAAGGCTAATTATAATACTACCACCATATGATTTCTACTACTAATATTACCCGCGGAAGTATAACTAAATCCTAACAATTTGATTCGTTAGATTAAATAGAATGGACGGCTAATATTCAATATTGTGTATCGTAAATGTACTTAGATCTGTACTGCACCTTCTTTAATTCTTGTAGTACACTGATATGAACTAGTCTATACTAATTTGACCTTCTAAAGATTTTTAGAGGAGCTGCAAAATTAACAGGAAGAAAAACAACAAAGCAGCGCCCCTCCAGTCAAACACCTACTTCGTCAAAATTCTGACCACTACTCCATTTCTTCAGCAGCAGAGCAATTTATACAACAAGGATCAAACACCTTGCACCGGCCATCCAGCTTACGCCGATGAGGCAACTTCTCAGTTGCTGATATGTGCATATACTTCTACCCTACTCTACTACGATCTTAGGCAGTTTCACTATGCTGTGGCTGCAGCAGCTGCTTGCCCTTGTGCACTTCACGTAGCTCCTGCAACACCGGCTGGCCTCTCTGCTACGGTCAACCTGCTAGCTTAAACAACCCTTCCTGCTAGTCATGTTGCAACAGTTTCTGCTGCTGCTGCAGTCGGTCGGAGGCGGAACGCAATCTTTCACCTTCAGATGATGTCCACAATCTTCCTCTTTGTGTTCTTGACTGTGGTCGTGATGTTCAGATGATGCGCCAATCGATATCGGGTGCTATTGGACTGAATCAGCTGCATTTTTCACCTGATCATGAGATTCATGGCAGAAATGGCTGTGGTAGTGTGGTAGCTCAGCATGACAGGCCTTTCCTGATTCCACAACCTCCACATGGTCATGCTCATGCTCATGGATCATGGCAGGGGTGCGTATCCACATTGTGCAAAGTTTTCTGTTCATCACACCAATGATGCTCATGATCCTGGTCATGGTCATGGCAAGCATGCTCACCACAAGAATGCAAACTGATCGGTTCTTCGCAGTGGCTATGCATATGCTCAACAGTACAATGTGAACTGTTGAGTTTGCAGTGGCTATGCTCACTGGTAGAATGCAAACTGTCGGGTTCTTTGCAGCGGCTATGCTTATGATCATATCAACAAATCTAGTTCATTAAAAAGGTGATGTTACGTTTTTTTTAATTTTAGGAGCTCGGCACTCCACCTAGATCCACCCACGTGTGACATTCAACTAATATCCACAAGAATATCAAACAAACAAAAAGGTTCAGATGGCCTATCCAGAGGCATGCATCCGAGATTTGCACTGTACGTAGCTACCTTCATGTGGACAACGAAACGCGTGAGTTGTTGCATTACCTACTATCATTGATGGCTAAAAGCACTTTCCATCTACATTGTACTTCAACCGCTCCTGAATAGAAACGTATTAGAATTTTACACTTTAACCAAAATAATGTATAGTAATGACTAAATCAATCTCCTTTATTAGTTTTTACTTATTGCTTTTGGATAGTGTGTGTTACTCTATTATGTAGTAATAGATAATATTGGGAATAATGAATAGTAAGAGTATGCAAAGAAAAAAACAGTTAAAAATTATCTCAAATTTGTAGAATGACATGTATCTAAGAGCAAAATTTGAAAGCTAGAATGATACCCATGATGCAAAACCATGCAAGACTGTAAAACACAGCAAATTCTGTACTAAAAGCATAGCCATACATGTGCTTAGTAGATCCAGAGCATGCCTTTACTACTGATACTTGCAAGGCGCATCGAACAACTGAACTACAATACGATATGTTGCCTAGCCTTTCCAAATTCTAACACAAAAATGACGTTGTACTTTAAGTTACCTGAAAGGCTGAATGTGTTCCTGGAAGCATCGACAACAAAAGCACAGCCTGAGCCTGCGAGTAATAACTGGGCTAAATCAAATTAAAATATACTATACATGAAAAAATGAAGTAAAGCTGTGGAATTGATGGGACCATACTTGCAGTGTAGGCACTTGGATCAGATGGCAGACAACACAACAATGTCAATGGAGGAGGAGGACTATAGGAGCATCTGCATAAATTCTATCGATTATCTCCCAAGACCAACCTAAAATCAAAACCATTCATACATCCTTGTTAAAATTTCACAGAACAACAACATGAATAATGTTAGAACCTGTGGGGAAGTCGCCTGTGGTAGAAGACAGCGCACGTTTTGGACGTCACCGAGTGCCATTGTGCTATCTCGTCGTGGTAGCTCTAGTTAAGAAGAACAATAGCATGAGAATCTGTCTATTAAGAGTAAGCAGTAAAAGGAAATAGGAAGAACGCCGATAGGATACAACGTAGACTTGTACAGCTAATACTGAGAGCATGCACGATAGCAAGCAGCAGGCATACAACTAAGGACAACAACAATATGTAAGTGCCAATGTGGGTATGTCATGTAACAAACAAAGACCCAACAGCAGGCCTGCTACCAACAGGCTGAACAGATAAACATCTTCGATCAGAACATGTAGATGGCGGATGGAAGTTTGTAGGGAAGTCATCGTAACAGCTCGGCATCTTGTGCTTTCGACGCGACAAGTAGCAGTACTTGTGGCAAATGGGTGCGCCAACTCTACTCGGAAAGCACAATGACAAAAATGAGCACCCACCTAGTAAAGGCAAACATAAAGAGTAGCACACGGAACACATGCTAAATCTAATAATCCTATGAGGAGAAAATGCTTGGGTTAGAGATAACTCAAATATCTAAATATCAAATCTATCTCTATTTCGGATTGCTGGTTTTATCCATGTTTAGGAGTCTAATCTCAACAAGACTCAGACTCTTTTGATTATATAAGTCACCCCTTGTACATGTAAACTTGAACAAAAATAATGGATTATCTCTCGTGGGTTTTTTCTCTCTTTCATAAGGTTTTTCTAAGTAAAATTCTTGTCTCATGTTTTGTTGTGCTAACCCTAACAAGTAGTATTAGAGCTTTGGGTTCGAAATCCTAGTCGCTGCTGTGGGAGTAGACAACCGGAGGCAGCCATCGCACAGCACCGCACGGCATCGGGCTCGACTCTGATTCGGCGTTGGCTCGCCGCCGTCGTCCTGCTGCTGCTGCATCTCGTGGCAGTGATCGCGTGGAAGAGCTACTACGACGTACTGCAAGTGCCCAACGGCGCATCAGAGGTCACCGCCTCTTCGTGAAGGCGCAGTAGCACATCCTCACCGGCCACGTGTGTCTCATCTACTACACCGACCCGGGCACGCCAACGTCGCGGCCGCGGTAAACGGCGTCGCGCTCTGTGGTTGCCACCGCCGGCTAAGAAACACGGAGCACTACTTCATCAGGAACCCCCTTCACGCCGCAGGGCACACAGGACTGCAATTAACCTATGATTAATCTTACCAGGATCACATCTTGCCGTTGCCGACTTTACTAGTTCTGCGCGCACCATGAGAAGGTGGTATCCCTCGACAGGCGGGGGCTCTCTGGTTCAAGCGCTATTGTCTGCGCTGCTCTTAGTTGCCTCCTTGATGTCAGGCATCTAATCAAGTTCAAATTAGGCCAGCCTAATCTCATTCTCGATATTGAGAAAGAGCTCAGAATTGTTGCCGGTCTCCAGGACCGGGTCACGCAGGTTTATGGGTGCGATAATAGACTTCTACTCCTCTTGGCAACCATTTTTTTTCTGGACTCAAATACTGCAGCCTCTTCGCACGTACAAGGAACCATCCCATAGATTCAAAAGTCTTAATTAGGTGATTTCGAGTCACCACTCTGTTCCACAACTCTACTTCATATTGAGTGTTGACCCGTGCTCTATTCGGCGACTGTTTCAGCGCCATAAGTTCACCAAATTCGTCGTCCGCACGGTTCAACGTTATGCCTAGGCGTCAACATACGTCATCTCCATCGATAATCTTTTGTTCCCATTGATCGTCGCATTACTTCTGTTGGAGGTGGATTTAATTGCAATTTAGGATGTTGTACCTATTATTGGTGGCATTCATACAAGATTAATCATTGGCGATTTCTTCGACAATCCATCGCCTATTATGGGTAATTGCAGCAAGATTCACACATATATAGTCTATTATGGGGTTGCAGGTATTTTCAAACTCAATGAGTTAATTTGGGCTATGCTTGATAGAGGAGAATTTGAAAAAAATGTCAACTGAGAAGACCGCTGAATTTGGTGTTCAATCACTGTTTGAATAAGTTGCTTTTCTTTTATCGCTTGCAAAATCATTATGGAGGTTTTTTGGCAATGTTAATTCTCAATAATTTGATGATATCCTGATGGTAGCTAGCACCATACTCTTTGGAGTTTTGCTGTTTAAAAGTGAAGGTTTTGCTCCAATGTCAGTTTGAGATGAAGGTTTAAAGTGCAAGACGGAGTTTGGTTTCACGTGGATACTACAACGTTGTCTAGTTGTCATAGCTCGATATGAGGGGTCTACTGCAATTTATACTCCATTGATGGCACAAGAGTCTTCTTTCATGTTGACATTTTTTGCAGGAGCAGTTTCAACCATGTTATGAAATTTTAGTAGGCAGTTTGATGTACGTGATGACTACACGTGCAAGCTACTCTTTCAATGAGCGTTGCTTGCCAAATTTAATGTTCCATATGGAGCATGTCAAATATCCATGTTATGAGTTCTTCGCAATCTATCAAGCACCATAGGTGATGTTTTGGCTTATACTGTTTGATGATTGAGTATTTGTTTCAGGTGGTCAGTTGCATAGACTCAGACTTTACTGGGATTATGAATCGTTGGAGATCCAGATTTCTTCATCTGCTTTGTTGATAGCTGTGTATTAGGACCTACTGATGGTTTGCTCAATTTTGCTTTGCAAGAAGTGTTTGGATTAGACCGTTACTGTCTTTCTTGTTTAGATAAGTCTTTTGGACTTTCGGCACACATTGGGATTTACGGTGCTTTCTTTACTTCGTGAGAAGTATTTGGCAAGATTGTTCTAGTCTTTCTTACCTTTTGGGGTTTTTCAAGAGATAATTTCATTATGAATTTTGAGTTAAGGGGATGTTTGTTAGAGATAACTCAAATATCCAAATATCAAATCTATTTCTATCTCAGATTGTTAGTTTTATCCAAGTTTAGGAGTCCAATCTCAACAAGACTCGGACTCTTTGACCTATATAAGCCACCCCTTTGTACATGTAAACTTGAATAGAAATAGTGGATTGTCTCTCGTGTTTTTTTCCTCCTTCGCGAGGTTTTTCCACATAAATTCTTGTCTCCTGTTTTGCCGTGTTAACCCTAACATCTTGCGTGTGTAGTCAACAATGGGGACAAAGGTCACATGGTCTAGTAAAAATATCGAGACAGATAGAGATAAACACTAACTCAAGGAGAAAAGAGTGGAAGCACGGGTAAAGCGAGCAGAGAACCAACAAGCAAAACAAAAAAAATCCCTTCAGTCTGATGGAACCACTGAATTAGCTGTGAACTACAAACAAAATAAAACAATAGCCAATGAGAACTCCCAATCCCTATGAGAGACCATATAGAGGTCTACCCAAGGTTGTGATGAGTATTTGACTGAGTTTTAGCGTGTGGTTTGAGTTTGAATTGAGTTTGCTTCAATTTTCAGTAATTTCAGTTACAGAAAAACTAACATACGGTATACTATTTTGCCGCCGGTGAAACCTCTGAAACCTGACTCTGAAACCTCTGAAACCTGCTATGAAACTTCTGAAACCTGCTCTGAAACCTGTGAAATGTGCTATACCGTTGGAATCAATTTCAACGGTATAGGGTTCAGTAGTAGCGCTCTTTCAGTTAAAGGCGGTACTACCGACGTGTTAAGGGTGGTAGTGCCGGATTCGTAGTACTACCAGGTCTAGGTTGATGGTAGTTATATTCTAGGAAAAGTGTTTTCCTCGGCTCAGAGAAATTAGCACTACCGACCCTGGAGCAGTAGTATCGATCGAGCGGCACTACCGGCCCCTAGTTGGCAGTAGTTATTTTCCAGAGTGTATACTATTGTAACACCCAAGGTGGCACTACCGGTATCAGCATAGCGGTAGTACCAAGGTGATAATGTCGATTTCTCCAAGGAATTTTGGTTTGATTATTGGCCCAATTCTGTAATGTTTATTGCATATTGTTGTGAACAGTTCTATATAATGTGTTTCTTGTCTGTGATGGTTACAGGATTTCAGAGCTAGGTCATGATGAGGCAAAAGTGATCAGGACTAGGCTAGAAGAGTTGAGGTCTAGACGATCAGGGTAACGCCAAAGATGACTGAGGCCGGGAAGTTAGTGCAAGCCAGGAGACAAAGAATTATTGGTGATGGACATGGTGGGCAATGATATGGACCAAGACTAGGCTTAGAAAGGAATTGAGGTCCAGAATGGTCAACAAAGTTGAAGCTGTCATGGTGAAGCGAGATGTGCGCCCTAGTACTGAGTCACTGACCTCTCGTTTTCACTTATTCAAGTTCGCAGGGCCGGGAAGAGAGATGTGTGGTTTGTAAACTCCGCCTATTCTCACCACATAACTGGAGATTTCCGTTGGTTCTCTTTTTAGCCTATACTCCTGGTGATGAGCTAATCACTTTTGGATATGCTTCTTCTGGTCGAGTCATCGCTAAAGGTACTGTACGCATTAATGATAATTTCTTCCTTAAGGACGTCGCCTTAATGAGTAAGCTGCAGTATAATTTGCTTTTTGTGTCTTAGCTTCCCGATGACGAATTCGAGGTAAGCTTCAAGCGTAATGCTTATAGAATCCTAGATTCTTTTGGAGGTTTGGTTTGTGGGATTTCCGGGTTTGGGAGTCTTTATTGTTGATTTTTGCTGAGTCTTCTAGTGATTCTCTTCGTTGACTAGTTGCTTCAGAGCCCTGTAATCTCTCCTTCTGGCATAGGAGACTTGGTTATATTGGTTTTGATCATTTGACTCGAGTTAGCAACTATGATCTTATTCGTGGTTTGCCCAAACTCAAGATGGTCAAAAACTTGGTTTGTTCTCCTTACCGATGTGGTAAGATGGTTGCTGCTTCTCATCCCTTAGTCACTGCTGTGATGACTGGTGTACCATAATAGCTTTTACATATGGACACCATTGGTCTAGCTAAAGTGCAGTCAGCAGGTGGGAAGTGATATGTTTCTGTCATTGTTAATGATTTTTTGAGATATTCTTGGGTGTTCTTCATGTCCTCGAAGAATGAGTCTTTAACTTACTTAAGGGGTTTGGTCCGTAGGTTGTTTATTGAGCTCCCAGTGTCTTACGAGCTATACGCAGTGATAATGACACAGAGTTCATGATTTCCTACTTTGAGAGTTTCAGTGAGGAGTCAGCCATTGAGCATCAGTTCTCTTCTCCATATGTCCTTCAACAAAATGGTGTTGTGGAGATGAAGAATAGGACCTTAGTCAAGATGGCTAGGATGATACTAGATTAATACAATACTTTTAGGAAGTTTTGGACTGAGACTATAGCTACTACTTGCCATATGTCCAATCGAGTATTCTTGAAAGCACACTTGCACCGTACTTCATATGAATTGAGGTATAGGCAAAAGCTAGTGTTGCATATTTTCGTATTTTTGATTGCAAGTGTTTCATTATGAAATCTGAAAACCTAGATAAATTTGAGTTTTGTTCTTTGATGGTACATTTAGGAATCGATCATGCTAACCTTGCTTGAATTTTCCACGGATCGATGGCAACTCCTTTATTTGATATGGTGACATAGATACTCCGATTGCCGTTGCGCAAACGAGCACTTGGCTTTCTTGCATCCTCCTATTTATTACTTTTTTGCCCTTTTGTGTCGATGTAAAATACAGTTATGTGTACAGTTATCTACAAAACCTCCAGCTTCCTCTATCCGCTCTCTCTCATCTGACTAATCAACAGGATTTTGGTCTCTTGACTCCGCTATATATAGCTGAACAATCAAGATAAATTAAGGTCGTGATTTGTCAGCAAATTGGATAAGAAACTAGGTACTACAAGTCCAGAACCATTCACTCTAGAAGCAAACTGCAATAGCGCTCAGCTCAGTTGACATAACCATCGTGATGAATAGTATAACTAGAACACAAGAGAGAAATATATGGCCTGTTTTTATATGGGGAGTGTGCCTGCTAACCGGAGGAGCGTAGGCGTGATCTGGGCCGCTGGCTTCATGCATTCTCTAGGTCAAGTGGGGTTGATGCTCCGATCGTGTACTGTAGACGAGGACGGAATGGCCTTGGCCTACTACGATGGGATGGCTCTGTTGTCCCTGTCTTCTTCTTTTCTGTTCTTTTTAATTTTTGGCTAGGAATTCTGATATTTATTTAAGAAGAAGACAACAGCCCAGCTAAACTCGGCTCTCAGCGAGCACGCGCGTCGAGGTAGGCTCAAATGTGAGTGGGTGGCGCGCCCACCTGACGCACAACACTCGGTCTCCTTTCCTTTTTATTTTGATTGAATATATCTCTGTTTTGCAAGTTCAGGTCTTGTATGTATATCTGCTTTGTAGGGATGGGTCCAACCCTAGTTGGCATAGTTTTACAAAGAGCAGGCGCTTTTTTTTTAACAAACAATATGTGGGGTGTTGTGCTGCACCCTGAACGTTTTTTTTCCTTATGGGTAGGTAAGAAATTTGCCGTTTCTTTATTACATGAATTTTGGACGGAAAATTTCATCAAACAGGATTGTTTATTAAATCTGTTGCATGAATCAGATCATGGGTGCACGCATATACGTATTCACCCTTTTACATGCAAGAGCTCGCTGGCACAATATGTTATGCGGTGTCCATCATTTCGACGGCTCTGAGATCTTTTCGCAGCAACAAGTGGAGGTATCACGGCAGGAGCTTTTGTCCTTGTCGTAGCCATTGTCTCCGCACCAATTCTTGCATTTATCGCCCGGGCAATTATGATAGGTGAAACAATACGGTTCCTTACCATCTCTAACACCTACGCACAATGAAACACAGTAGATCATATAAATAAATTACTTTACACACAAATCATTTGCTTGTATATATGCACGTGTCGGTTCACTTGAAGCATTGCAACTTTGTCTACAGAGAGAACAAAAACAAGAAGAAGAATGAATTAATCTCGATAAAGAAAGAAATGCACCGATGTGCCTACCTGCTGCATCGCTGGACAAGAAAATTGTAGACATAACCACAAAT
The DNA here is from genome assembly GCA_036346275.1 of Otatea glauca. NCBI lineage: Eukaryota > Viridiplantae > Streptophyta > Magnoliopsida > Poales > Poaceae > Otatea > Otatea glauca. The sequence continues at coordinate 62,855,015 of CM070721.1, forward strand.
GCTGCCAAACACAGAAATCTTGTGTTGATCTTGGCTAGCGCCATGGAGAAAAGCTAGCTAGTCTGTTCTTCTATAGCTGTTCTTGTGGTCGATTTGTAACAATGTTGTTTATGATGGTGTTTATGTAGAGACCCGAGCAAATCGTCGCTCTAGCATTAATGTTTTTCTCCTTCTATACGCATAGATGGAATTGATTAATACTCTTTAGGTGTATGTGTCGGCTTGCATGCCAATGAATACTACGGTGGTGCCATCTGAAGAGCATGCATGCAATATGGTGCTTGCAAGTAAGACACTTGTAATATTAGGTGTCTTCTTGTCCTTTTATGGAGTTAGGTGGAATTGTGGTTGGGTGCCCTCTAGTACTAATTAATACCTTTTAGATGTAGGTGTCATCTTGCATGACATGAATACTATGGTAGTGCCATTTGGAGAGCATGCATGCAATAGGGTGATTGCAAGAAAGACACTTGTGATATTAGGTGTCTTCTTCTCCTTTCATGATCTATGGAGTTAAGTGGAGTTGTGGTTGGATGCCATTTAGAGCAGTGCTTCAATGCTTTTCTTTTTAATACAAGTTGCATAAATCTTGAAACAAGCGAAGGGGTAAGTAATCTATATCTACTCTTCATTCATGCTTTAATATTTGTGCAACTGTAAAAAGGAAAAGCATTGAACCACCTCCCTGCCATTTAACATGATATGTGGCCATTTACGAGGAGTTTCTTACTGGGTAAGAAAAATATCTGTTTGTAATTTTTATGATCGCTCAAGAAATAAGTGTAAAAATATCGGAATGTTTTTTAATTATACGTGCAAATGCTAGTTCTTAAATGTAAAACTAAAATTGATACAACCCACTCTAATATCATGACACCTTTTAATGTTTTCAACTCAAACAACACGGCTGGAGGTCCTAATGTGGGACTCCTTCAAGCTGTCAGTACCCCTCTTTTGGGCCGGTGTATACGATGTTTCCCTTTCGAGGAAATGTTTCTCTCCTTGTGAAATGAATTCTTCTACCCTGGTTTTTTTTTTTGAAAGAGGTAGATGAACAAAATAGTAGGAGACAGATTTAACATAAAAAACTCAGAAAACCCACTGATGCATGGAGATAAAATTCACTATATAAAGAGAGATTACAATCATGAAAAACTTCGGCTCATCTAGCCATGCATGCAACTATAGGGTTATGTTATAAGCTAGATAAGATAAGTCTGAACAAAGGAGGAAACGGACTCAAGAGTCAAAACGAAAACAAATCCAGAAAGATATGGTCGATTTCCATACCGCAGGAATATGACTCAGAAAGTGCAATGATGCAGTAAGACGGAGGTATTCATGCATTACCACTGCTTAGAAAAGGTGCAGTAATTATCTAAGCCTATCGGTCCTCCACTACCACAAACCGTTCTTTCTTCATCAATTCGGATCACAATATATATGCAAGCCATTGACATATCATTGTTGCATATATTTTTCTGAAATCGAGTGTTTCATATATTAGCCGTGGTCACCCGCCCTCAGAACTGCCACTACTCATGATTAGGGACATACATCAATTGCTCGAAACAGCACAGTGGGGAACATATCTGATTGCTGCTTTAACAACAAAGCACATACATAGCATCATCACCTTGCCATTGTCTACACTAAACAAAATCATTTGCCGTTCCAAGAGGGCTTACAAAACACCTAGCCATGCCGTCACTGGCAGCCGCTCAGGAGCCGGATTAACAAGAATTCTTGATGCCTCCACCCCTTAGATAATAGTGAAGTTTGAAAAAATGTTCATCAGGTTATCGAGCGCCTCGGGATAGAATTTCCGCGCAAATAGGTAGCAAGGCCTCTTCGTGCCGTTCCACAGGCACGGTCTTCTCTGTACTTGATGCTGCATGACAATGAAGCATTAGATCCTCCAAGAAATAGTTGCCGGAAGTGTTCATGTTTCCCTAGAGAAACCCAATTGGACAAAAACAATGTTGATAAAGTAATCTATTCAACCCATCAGGCACATACTCACATCAGTATTTCAAGTTAAACATGACTAGGTATTGGTCAAATATGGAGTACACAACAAAAAAAAAAGTTCATACAACTAACTCGAACACATTTGTATTGGAAAGCAAGGAGAGCAAAGGAGCAAATAACACTACCTTTGCATTGCTGGTTACGTGAATGCTCTCATCAATGGACTGCAAGCATTTCATATTCAGTTAGACAAATCCCAAACCTATGAATTCTGTGCAAATTAACTAAAATAAAAACAAATCTTCCTCTCTCTTTTTTTGCATGTGCAAGTATGACAAATAGCTCACCGATATATTCTTAAGCAGCTCAAAGCTCGTGTCGACAGCCCTATAAGCTTTAGGATGCCATTTTCCTTCAGACCAATCAACATGTGTCACTGACCAATTTGCAATTCCAGTTGGATCAACCATCTGCAGACACAATACCAGCACGATATTACATGGTAGCAAAGAAAACTAAAACACTTTCTTTCGGAGCTTTTGAGTGCTTACGTTAAAGAGGGTTGGCAAATAGTGCTCATCAGAATAGCAGTTATGCCATTCATTTCCAGGCTGCAAAGTGCAATCAAAAGATCAGTGGCGAAACACAAATTGGGAAAGAAGAGTGATGATCATCAAAATACAGAAAAGGGAATCAATGCAGTATGGAGATTTGCTCCTACTATGATTTTCTGTACTAGACCATACAATGATGCATACTGTACAGAGATAGGATCTAAAGACCCACATATGAATAGCAAGGTTGACATTATGGTCAACTAAGTGAAAATCATGAGCAATGAAACAGAATTACAAAAACGGAGACAATATAAGAGATTTCACACCCATGACCATGAAAATACAAAGTGGGGCTTTGGACACTTGGTTGGTGAGGTAAAATCATGAAGACAGAAAAAGTACTAACTGAAGCAACTGTTATGCAATAGCATGGAGATTTACCTATTTATCCAATGTACTATTACTAACCCAAAAAATGCCGCATACATTACTAATGTCTAATACCTTACACAAATAGCTAGGGTGACACCATGGCAACTAATTCTCAAGGGAAAAAAGCACAACATGAACTTCAGCTTTATTTTTCTTATTTTACTGATCTTTTTACCTTACAGTAGCGCTTGAACTTTGCATAGTAAAGGATGTCAGCAAGAATAAGAACTGCATGCTGACGTTTCACTGTGAACCACTGCAAGAGGAAAACACATCGTAATGTGGGACATTGGACTGTAGGAAACCATAGCAATTGTTTAGAAGAATACTTAGAAGATAGAGGGTTATAGATATTCATAGCAATTGTGTTAAAAAGTTGTGTAAGTCAGATGAAAAGGAAAAGGCAATGCAACATTTGGCCACCATTCGATTCCACTTTCTAGAGAAATCAAACATATGAAATCATCACCTGTGCACCTTTTCTCCAATCTCTTTTAACAATTTCAGGTAACAAATGCTCAGAATATCTACCAGTTCCATGCGGACCAGGATCATCGAAACTGCAAAGTAAATAAATTTGGTATGTCAATGGCGAAACTGTGATGTTTAACAACCATGAATAAGTGGGAAACGGCAGATACTCAATCAAACATTTGCTCAACTCTAAATAGAAAAAAAAATGCTTCTATACAGAATCATCCGAAATATAGACTTCAGGACGTTCACTCACCAGTCAACAAAGCTGATGTTTGTTTCCATGAGATAACTATATATATAATCAAAGTTATGCAGTGGTACACAGCTGTAACGAGAACAAAGCATTAGGATAGGGATATAAGATTCAAATTTAGATGAGGACAAAAGGTAATGACTAACCTCTCAGAGAGCAACACAAAATGCTGGTTATCAGGATCTTGTAGTGCATTTGCCAAGAGCCTCCTCTCTGCATCAACCATAGAAATTGTACCCCAGACCACCTACAGAGCAAATTGAATAATTAGATTCTATAGCAATTTAAATGATAAAGTGTGAACAATCTTGGATCATCTGACTATGCTTATCAGCCAGCAGGCAATTTTACAGGCCATGATAGGTGCTGGTAATGGTTCAACAGCATTAACAGATCCTGAGTCCTACTCTACAAATTTAAACATTCCATGAAAGTAGAATTCTAAAATCAATGAGATGGTGCTTTAAGAGAAAATACTACCTATGTTTGGGAAAAAATTGTACCATAGAGAAAACGAGAAAACCATTTCTGCGTAAATTAATTCAAATGATACAAAATGAGGACACCTCTAAATCAATTCTAGTCATTTACCTTTTCACTCCGAATATCCCTGCCAAGGAATATCGGACTTGTATGAACTGGCCTTTCTCTTGATGCATGTACGTATACGGTGTATCTGTCTTCATGTCCCTGAAAGTACATCCAAGCAGCTAGATTCAGTATTGATGCACATGCACCCAATGAAGTGAGCACATCCAAGTTCTTTCATGCGAAATGTGTGTTAATTTTAAGTTCTTTTAAAAAATAAAACATGCATAATAATTAATAATTCATTTCTACCAAATAGAAGGCATTAGTATTCCTAGTATTATTACATGTCATGCAAGATCAATCATTTAGGAGTAAAAACAATCAGTTAAGTCTAGCCAAAGATGTCTTTATTGCAGTTTGCAAATCGTGCAAAATCATACCATGAAGAACTTTTCCCAAAGCTTCTCAAAAGGCAATGAACTGGGCGTCAAGAACATGAAAGCAATTTTTGGATTCTTTGACTGAACCGGCTGTGCTAAAATGATGTCTCTTATGACAACACGAGCAGCAATCTCATCATCAGTGTATACCCTAGCAGGTTCTGGAGGAGGCCGAGAACTACAGGAATTTGACGATACCAGGTAACAAGCTGTGTAATGCTGGGGTTTATAAAGATAAGCTCCAATGGCTACTGCACAGACAAAAGCCATCAAGACAATGATCCAGAGAGGCCTTCTAGACGAAGAAGACCTATTGCGTGGTGCCATGATCCAGATGTATATGGAGCAAAGGCAGGGCTTTAGAATCTACATTTAGCAAGCTTCACCTATGCAATCATCCAAATGCACTCTTCTGGTAAAACTGTACAATGTATTTTCACCTGGAAACATAGCAAAAAGGATAATTGGAGGTTAATGCTTTCGGTCAATAGATTCATATCTTGACAATCTGGAGTTCATGACAAAAGAAAAGTAAAGAGAACCAAACCATTTTAATTCCAAAGAACTACACCACTTAAGCAACTACCTAAATCATAGTTTTTTAAGCAAAATGATGGGTATATGCTAGATAATAGAACTGCAAGGTTGTTCTTTTTGCATCATTACAGTGACCTATAGACCATAAGGCACCAAAATTAAAATCAAAACATCGATGTGAGTGCTTGTTTACAGAGCAGACCATCTTTCCTAGCTCAAAATGGAAGAAACATATATAGAACTACACCTATTACCTATGAGAACTGTCACAATGGCTCCTCATTTCGGGAACAACCGCATATTTAAGCAATAGGGAATATCAATTGAGGAGATGATCATGGCATTTAAAGACGAATGGCGTCTAACTGACACAAAGTTCCTAAGAGAGTTGCGGCTTTGATTTGAAATATGCGGGATGCAGCTACAGGAGGGAGGAAATCCTTCTGCTGTTGTTGTCTGTCCTACCTAATAATTTGCCTTTGTTTCTTGTTGGTTTTTAACCTTGTACACTAACAACTATGTAAATTCCCTTGCTTCTTAATGAAAATATGCACGCAACTTGCATGTTTCGGACAATGACTCATCATTTCGCGTTTGCGCATCATAAGAAACAACCCCTAAAACCTCACCAATCACAACCAAACGAACTTCGAAATGGAGTATGCACTCTCCAACAACAGCAGAAAGCAAACTCAAACGCCCCCATCTTTTCCTAATTTCCTTGACTTGATGCTAAGAATCTTCTCAACCCGACTCCACGGGATGCCAAACATTTATAGAAAAACTACTAAAAATTCCTACTTTCGGCTTACTGCGAAACTTAAATCCCTAATTTACTTCAGAAAAATGCTAAAGAAAGAACTCCTAAGACATCCAATAATTCCACAGAGCAGCATAAAAACCCTTCCTTTCCCCTTTGGGCCAAACCATAACACCCCCAAACCATGAAGCCTAACATCGAAACTAAACCCATGGACTCCGAAACATCCAATAATTGCCCGAAAAAGCCTAAAAACCATTCCTTTCCATTTCCGCAGCAACAAGAACCACCCAAATAATAACACCTCAAAAGAGAAGATTTTTGGAATCAAACTGACAAGGGGAGAAAAAGCGAAATACAACAGCGTCGTACCTTGTGGATCTCACTGAGGCGAACTAGCAATTGCTTCCGATTTACTGAGGTCTTGGAGAGACCTAGGCGATGATTTGCAGTGGAGAAAAAAAAAGTGGGAAAGAATTGTTGGGAGCAGGAAGGCCTGTCAGGAGTACTGAGGTGGAAAGACAGGCTAGACACAGTAAACTTTGCACTAAGTTCGCTTGTTCAACGGCAAAGGGCAGTTGGATGGCCCATCTATCTTTTTTTATCGTCTATCCTGCTGTTTGATTTGATACGAGAATAGTCGAGAAATAGTAATATTCTTTATAGATATTAGATGAGATCATCTAATGAAATTCGTCATATAAGACCATCCGACTCATCTCACCAACTAAATATGAAATTCTTGTCCCATCCGACTCATCCATCAAACCAAATAAAATTTTAACTCATCCTATCTATCTCTCATCCCTCCAATTAAATATGAATTTGGATGGCTTCATACCTACTAAGATCATCTCCAATAGCATCCTTATCCCCGTTCCCTACCTGAAAAAATGAGCATGAGCGTAGCACAGTATTGCAAACCAGGTCTCCAACAGATTTCCCATCGTGTTCTCCATATTTAGGGTTAGGAGAGAGAATCCCAAAATCTCAGGATTCTCTCCCCCTTCCCCCATTCCGTTCCCGATCGACTTGCTCATCAACGCCCGCTCACTCCCACGGCCGCGAGGAGCCTCGAGGAGGCCAGTGCCCTGGAGGAGACGAGTCGCCACTCCGCCGCTCCGTCCCGCGCTGTCGAGGAGGCTAGTCGCCGCTCGGTCCCACGGCCTACAGGAGACCAACCATCGCCCCATGCGCGAAGAGGCTCAGACGGCTTCCCTCCCGCCGGATCTGGTCCCCGGAGACTAGGAGGAGAGACCAAAGGGAGGAAGAGAGTCAGGTTAGTGCCACGATTTCTCTTCCTCGCTGGATGAGCTGCGCCCCTATCGTGAGTTCTTCCCCCTGTTCTCTTTTCCGCCCTAGATGGGTTTGTTTGGGGAGAACGTCCATCCTTTTTCTGTTGAAGTCCATCCTTTTTCTGTTGTTGCGTCTTAGGCCAATGTGTTGTTTCTTGTGCCGTAGTGCGGAAATCTTGGATGAATTAGGGTTTTGTGTTACTCATGTTTCTTCAGAAAGTGGTCCAATTATAGAAATCTCTTCTCGGATTTGTACCTATGGCAAGAATTTTGCTTATGAGGAAATTGATGATAGATGAGTAAAGAAGTTCATTTTGTTCCTTTTGACCCACCCACAAAGACATCAGCTCTTTTAAGTTTCTGTGTTGGATTATTAGGGGCTTTGTGAAGGAATAATTTAATCTTTTCCATGATTAACTTTTGTACAACTGATTTGAGTACATGCTAAGTGTTTCTGGCTTAGGGGTTTCTTCCTGTCACAATCTTGGCTGCATGTTAAACTTTGTAAATTTGATGCTTGTTATGTTACTGCTATTCTAAAACTGTTATATGGATAGCTTATTTGCGATAGAATCAATGTTTCGGTGGCAGAGAAGAGGATTTCCCCTGCATATTCTCCTTTAGATGACTGCCCTTTTAAGCACAGGGTGCCAGTTTGCTGTCAATTAATCCATAGCTGAAGCATGAAAAGGATGCAATATTTGCTAGCACTAGTGATTAGTTAGTTGCTACTGCACTAATAAAACGGGTTAACCTAGTGTTTGCATCCAAAATTGGCAGATAGAGTCAGAATCGGCAGTCCAAGATCAACAAGATACGACCAGGATTCAGATTGAAGATATTTGGAAACAGAACAGGTTGTTAAGGAAAGCACCATCCAAATAGAGGCCAATACGGATTCTACTCCTAACGTGTTGTACCAGGACTCTATCGGCCAATGGGTATAAAAGAGGTCCAGAGGTGATCAGAAAAGCTGCCCAGAGCCAACCAACCAATTCGCGTCTACTTTTCCGTCGACTAGGAGTAGTTCTTGTAATTTAGTCTTTGTAATTCGATCTTGATCAATAAAGTTGCGCATCGCCGATTGTTGATCTTCTTCAAATTACGCCCCAGATTTTATTTATTCTGATTTTGTTGCGCATCGCCTTCTTCAGAATCGATCTGCCTTTATCCTCTGATTAGCCTTAATCGGCTAATTAGATTTATCCCGTTACCTTGATCTTGATCGGCTTCAAGCTGATTTAGTTTAAGCTGATTGATCATTACGATCGGCTTTGAGAGAATTTTATCCTCTGATTAGCCTTAATCGGCTAATTAGATCTATTCTGATACCTTGATCTTGATCGGCTTCAAACTGATTGATCGTTACGATCGGCTTTGATAGAATTTTATCCCCTGATTAGCCTTAATCGGCTAATTAGATCTATTCTGATACTTTGATCTTGATCGGCTTCAAACTGATTGAGTCTAAGCCAATTGATCCCAACGATCGGCTTCGAGTGAACTTTATATCTTTTACCTTGTTGATTATAGGTTAAATTGACTGGCACGCTCTTAAACCAGGTGTTCGTCTAGTGTGCTGCTGTCAGAAACCCTACTTCAAGTTTTTGACGTCAACACACTCTTGGCACGCCCGGTGGGACCGATGGCTTCATCAAGTAAAGAAATTCTGCCATCCGATCTCAACACAGAAGCTATAATCGTCCCCACACTGGACGATTTAACGCGAGAACAACGTGGAGAAATCGAAGATCGGAAAGCTGCTCTAGAAGAGATGATGCTGAATTGCTATCAGAAGACTAGACGTGGCGTCACTCAAAAGACTGCTTTGCCGACGATCAATGCCCTTGGCGATGCGGGCGTACAGATGGTCCGGTAAGTTCATACCTACCCGCTCAAGCCGAATTATCGGCTATGATTAATCAATCTATACATCACGCGTCGACTCTTGTTACAACGTTGAAGCCGATGATTGCGAATAGTGTGAAGACAATCGCTCAAGAATTAGCATCATTTGGGAGTCTGCTTGACCCGATGCAAGCTCTGCCAAGCTATCCTGCTTTTTCAATAGCGCAAAACACGCAGAGTACGTCAGCCGATCCTAAACCATCGGCTATAACTTCACCCCCAACCATGATGCCGACTCAACCTACCGTCATATTAGCGCGAGACTCACGCCCTAGCGGGGTCACACATTATCAGGCGTACACTGATGCCGCTAGACTAAACGTGTCAGCTACTTTGCCGCCGTCAGCTCCGTTTAATATTTTTCCACAATCGGTCTCACAGCCGATTGAACAAATTAGGCACGTCCAGTACCAAGAGCCGATTCTGCCCAGGAATCCGGTTTCTCATAAGGTGATAACCTACGCAGATCCCTTTGTCCCTGTACGAGAACCACCGGTTAGGAGGTACGATGGGTATGATCAAAACCAACAAAATCCATCGGCTCAGTCTAACCAGCAGCCCGAGTTTGCACTCGGGGCGCAGAATACTAGTCATGATCATTGGCAGAGCCCCAATATCTTGTTAGCTAACAACATTAATTGGGCTGACCAGATTTCTGCTGTGTTGATAGATCAATTCGGCTTACAACCAAAGGGTAGAGTCATCGGCTATAGAAAGCCGTATCCGGATTATATAGATCGCATGCAATATCCACATAATTTTAAAGTTCCTGATTTTGCCAAATTTTCTAGGAATGATTCGGTCACGACCTTAGAGCACGTCGGACGCTTTATCGCTCAGTGTGGCGAGGCAGCTCAGTCCGACGGGCTGAAAATTAGATTATTCCCCTTGTCTTTATCGGGAGCTGCTTTCACTTGGTTTACTAGTTTACCTCCAAATTCGGTTCATTTTGGAACGATTTGGAAAGCCGATTCCATGAGTATTTTTCTCCGTGATGCGGAACTCGGATTTTAGATCTAAGTTCTGTCCAACAGAAGACCGGGGAATCGGTAAATGATTATGTTAAGAGATTCAGGGAAGTGAGAAATAGGTGTTTCAGTGTTACCCTGCCTGATAATCAGTTGGCCGATTTAGCTTTCCAGGGGTTGATACCCCCATTACAAGAAAAATTCGGCGAGCAGGAATTCACCAATTTGAGTCATCTCCTACAACGAGTATCAGCTCAAGAAATCCGTTTCTCCAATGAAAAGGGCTTCAAAGATGAATTCAAGAATTACAAAGAGAAGATACAATCGGCTATAGAGGATGACCAACTAAAATTTTCCGAAGAGCCGACGATGCAGCTGGACGATGATCCTTTTGCAATTAACATGGTCCATTGCTCTAAAAAGAAGGACAAGCCGACACAAGATGCAGAGCCTAAGGATCAAATTCATATATCATCGGCTATAAAAATGACGTGTCAAACCGATGTACAATCAAATTCTGATGGCAATAGGACACTCATGATTACTGTTGGCTCTATACAAATAAAAGCCGACCGTGAAGGGAAATTTTTTAAAACAATCACATCAAAGGGTTATCAGGCTGAAAGAGCATTGCCACTATGTAAGCCGATACAGAAGTCGAAGCTCACTTTTTCCCAACTACTAGCAAAATATGAAAGGAGGAATGAAAGGCCACGACGAAGTCCTCCACATCGGCCAGTTAATGAATATCGGCCAGGCGGCCCTGAAAGAGCTCACCAATGGTGCCCTTTTTGGCAATTTTGCTGGGAGAGGGGATTAGCTTTACCAACACCAAACACATTTCCGATGCGGCATTACCCATATCAAGGTGACAGACAGCGATGGTCGGCTAAAAATAGAATTTCTAAGCCGATCATAAGTCAAACAAAACCAGGATGAAGGGTCTAGCTCGATGGCTAGTATGAATCTGGTAGGAAAAATATATAATTCGATCGAACCAAAGCCGAGATGGTGTCCTCCAGGTTTAAGCCGATCACAAAGAAGAAGGCTTCAGCGGCTAAGGACCCAAGAGATGAGGGAAGCTGAACAAGAAAAACAATGGGATAAAACTTTTAATGAGCTTCATCCGATTAAGATTGCGAGAAAAGAGTGGAGGAAGAAAAAACCGGATTTAGCCGATGATTTTTGTTCGACAAAGCCGATCTAGTCTGGAAAACCATACCACCCGTCGGCTCGAAAGATAGCCGATTTGGTAAGCGATCAACGTGGGATTGTATAGTGTGTATCGATTTGTCTAAGGAACTGGATGGATCTTGATTGGCTAAAACTCAACTATGAATATACAAGTTGGCCGATTACCGACCTGTAAGCCAAATTAACTCGATGGAGTTAAAATTTTGGCTATGATAAGAAAATATATGTCCAAACCGATGGTGAAAATTTTTGGAAGATAACATGTTATCTCCCAAAAATGGGGGGCATATGTTTGCACCCAAAATTGGCAGATAGGGTCAGAATCGGCAGTCCAAGATCAACAAGATACGACCAGGATTCAGATTGAAAATATTTGGAAACAGAACAGGTTGTTAAGGAAAGCACCATCCAAATAGAGACCAATACGGATTCTACTCCTAACGTGTTGTACCAGGACTCTATCGGCCAATGGGTATAAAAGAGGTCTAGAGGTGATCAGAAAAGGTTGCCCAGAGCCAACCAACCAATTCGCGTCTACTTTTCCGTCGACTAGGAGTAGTTCTTGTAATTTAGTCTTTGTAATTCAATCTTGATCAATAAAGTTGCGCATCGCCGATTGTTGATCTTTTTCAAATTATGCCCCAGGTTTGATTTATTCTGATTTTGTTGCGCATCGCCTTCTTCAGAATCGATCTGCCTTTATCCTCTGATTAGCCTTAATCGGCTAATTAGATTTATCCCGTTACCTTGATCTTGATCGGATTCAAGCTGATTTAGTTTAAGCTGATTGATCATTACGATCGGCTTTGAGAGAATTTTATCCTCTGATTAGCCTTAATCGGCTAATTAGATCTATTCTGATACCTTGATCTTGATCGGCTTCAAGCTGATTGAGTTTAAGCTGATTGATCATTACGATCGGCTTTGATAGAATTTTATCCTCTGATTAGCCTTAATCGGCTAATTAGATCTATTCTGATACTTTGATCTTGATCGGCTTCAAGCTGATTGAGTCTAAGCCGATTGATCCCAACGATCGGTTTCGAGTGAACTTTATATCTTTTACCTTGTTGATTATAGGTCAAATCGACTGGCACACTCTTAAACCAGGTGTTCGTCTGGTGTGCTGTTGTCAGAAACCCTACTTCAAGTTTTTGACGTCAACACCCAGCAAGTTTGATTTGTAGCACTGATTGCTTAATTTCATGCCGTTCAGAATACTATATTCTTTTTTATTTAGTAGTCCAGCATTCGTTTGGTTGATTTTTGCAATATTTGCCACCCCAGCCCGTGGTTATGATATCATCAGCAAGTATTATACCTCTGTGGTACAGTTTGCCCAGTGGCAATGTTCAATTTGATTTTGATTTAGGTGACCCTGATGAATTTGAAATTAAAAAACTAGCTATGTTGTGTGGTTCCAAACATCAAGAAGTTCACAAATGTGCAATATGGATGTGCTGGGTTTTCAATAATTTTATCCCATATTTCCTTTGTCACGTGATATCCTGATATTGATGTGAAGTCAGTCCTGTGGCACTTCCTGGAACTTGTATATGGTATTAACAAGAAGTATGAGTGTAGGATCCTTGTAGCTAGCTGATGAGTTTCATTTACTACTCTATATGACCACAAAAGACCTAAGTTTTCCAGTATCATGTACCTAGTTAATCATCTCTCTATGCCAAATATTTGGTTGAATGCCTGATATTTATCTAGCTGTTAAGGGAGGCAACTATGATTACCAAGGGATATCAGAAGAGGGATCTGAGCACGTAGTAACCTATACTATAGTTATTAGTTAAGGCATCTGATATATTAAAATGTTGGACTTGACATTTGTTCTGATACATATGACAGCTAATAGTTCGTTCATTATGTGCTTGTAATGCATGTAGATAGACAAGGACCTGAGTAAACTCAGTCAAGGCTTGGTTTGGACAATAAAATAAATTGAGTGCATCGCATCTGACCATAAGAAAATTACAAAAGACAACTTTAGTCCTAACACATGTGCATGTGGCAATGAACTCAATAGCTTCGTGATTGACATGGAAGCTGTAGCTCGCAACCTTGAGCAGGTTGCCATACAGTCAAATGAATTGCTGCAAAGTGATAGAGTAGAGCCTGATCAAGATGACCTTGAAGGGGATGTAGATCCGGATTTGTGTCCTCCTTGCGACTACCAGAGCGATGATAAGGGTAAACGTGACCTTTGGCGGTATTGTGAAGATGAGGATATTGACATTGATAGTAATGATTTGGGATTGTTCTAATCCTGTATTACCAGTGTCAAGACTTGTTAAAGTTTTATGTATTAATGTTGTACCTTCAATGTTCTAAATAGTTAAGACTTATTCCAATATTCTAATGTTGATGGATGTTGTTTGTTAACTTGAGAAATTTTGTTATTGACAAAAGAGAAATTATGGATGGCTTCTATATTAACCTATTGAGTGAGGGAGGGGATGCATTCAATTGGGATGGTTCCGAACTTTCTCCACAGAAAAGCTCAATTGGTTCACAATTGTCTTCAGTGCATACGGATAGTCCCCAAATGAGACCAACCAACAGAAGATCAAAAAATTTCTCTGAGAAAGAAGACAATTTGTTGGTGTCCACGTGGCTTAACGTTAGTATCGATGCAATATAAAGGAACCAATAATCTCGTGCCACTTATTAGAGAAGAATATATGACTACTTCCATGATAACAAGACTTTCACCTTAGATCGTTCTCAAACTTCGCTTATACATCGTTGGTCTATTATTCAAGAAGTAGTTAACAAGTTTTGTGGGTGTCATGATCGGATTGAGCATCGAAATCAAAGCGGGATAACTGAGCAGGACAAGATTGGTCTATAATCTGTATCCCTTTCTTGAATTGTAATAGATGGTTTGCTCATATGATTCTTTGTGTGGTTGTACATATTATGCAAGCTAAAACTATGTACCAGAAGGAAGAAGAGCGATCATTTGCATTCTTACATTGCTGGAATATTTTGCAACACCATCCTAAGTGGTGTAATTGGTTATCTCAAAAAAGCAAAAGCCATCAAGTAGTACAAGTCCAAAATCTTTTAGTCTGATTAGCTCTAATGCAATTCATCTTGATGAGGATTCCTCTAGTGCAGATAATGATGACTTAAGAAGACCAATTGGACACAAGGCGATGAAAGAGGGGACGTCGAGGTAAAGAAAGTATTCCAACATTAAATCTTTATATGGAGGCATTAGAAAATTTGAGAAAAGAAAAGAGGGAATTTGAGATTATGAAAGGGAGAAAAAATGAGCGATATGAACGACTATATGTACAGGAACAAGAGAGGATTGCACAAGAGAAAGAGAGACTTGAATTAAAGAAAAATGAACTTGAATTAAAGAAAATGGTCGAGGAGAAAAGAATTATGGGGATTGATCTAAGTCGCTGCACTAAGCTACAAAACAGTACTATATGAGCTTGCAGAGTGATATAATAGCTAGAAGATGTAAGTCTGGTTGAGCATTACCTATATTGTATGAACTATAATTGCATCTGAACTTATTTTGTATGAACTAAGTTATTCTGAATTTATGTTGTATGAACTTATTTTCTATAGCTGTCGTAAACTTCTTTATTTAAATATTCCCGTTACGATACATAGAACATATAACTTTCAAATTTCAAATTTCTATATTTAAAAATAGCCATTCGAATTTTAAATTCCTGTTAGAATAAATTTTAAATTCCTGTATTTAAAAATAGCCGTTCGAATTTTCCCCGCTAAAAAGTAAACGTTGCTCATATGGCGGTTATGAAATATCATTATAATATAGGAGGGAGAAAATAGAGAGTTGGATTTGGGGAATGCTGTTAGAGAGGGAAGAGATATAAGGAAGGAATCTTTTTGAGAAATTCTGTATATAGGGATATGAGGATCCAGATTTAGATAACGCTGTTAGAGATGATCTAAGATAGATGTCTAATCCCATCTACCGTTTGCCTTTGAATCAAACGAACCTTAAATTCGAAGACAAGAGTCCATACAGAAGGTGTTTAATCGCCACCTGATGGATGAACTTTGCACTTAAGGACTATCCAAAATTTTATATTTCTACTTCTAATTTCATTTGGAGTCTACTGTGCGCTACTAAGTTGCGTTTCAAGTAAAGTTCAGGGCCTCAGTTGAAAACTAATCTGGCCCCTTCCTTCATTTTTTTTAATAGTGTCTTTCTAATTTTTCTTTTTGTAAATATAGCTCCATCCCACGCTACATACCGTAGAAAGTACTCTTCTAAGCTACAGTACCACATAAATTACTGTTCAATGCACTGTTCCGTGATCCTGTTCCACGGAATTCGCCCGCCACACCGCTTCCTGTCCGCCTACCGAGCATGGTAACTGGCCTTCCGCGGCTCCAGAGTGCGGTAAGTCGGCTGGTGCTGCGCTTAGCGTAGCTTTCCCGCATCGCCCAGTTGCCGCGGTCCCCTGACGCGGCTTCTTGGGCTCCCACGGTTCCCTGACGTGAAATGTGCCCTGTGTCAGCCCTTAGACCTTCCACGGTAGAGAATGAGGCTAGTTTTACGAAAATATTCGAGAGGGAGCCATTTTAAAAAAGAAAACTGAAGGAGAAGACCAGATGAGTGAACAGTCCGGCTCGCGTGAGATGCAAAAATGTTCAAACTGTATTCCTGTCAAATCGTTCGCATCATATGTTGCTGTAGCAGATCAGATAGTACATATGGGCATGCCATTTGATCTTCGAGGTAGTTTCTACTACTACTTTTGGGTTTTTGGGGCTACACTACCTCGAGTGAATTAGATTTACGAATGCTTTACGAGTCTCATACATGATTCTCCAATGTTAATATCAAACATATGGTAGCAGTTAATATTGCTTTGTAGTAGTACTAGTTTAGATCATCCCACCCGGTACCCTGCTTGTTATGCTTGATCCAGCCACACTGTACTAGCATCACATTCACACGACGTAAATTCTGCGGATGCAACAATGCAGAATTTTACCGGCAGCAATTCCATGTGACATTTACAGGACACCAAATAAAGTCGTATAATTTTAAATCCTCGTAACTGATGATAGTAGAAGGTGTTTCATAAACAAAAAAGTAATTTACAGCTTCACAGTTCACACACTATTAAAAAAGAGCCAAATACGGAGTTCTGAACTGATGATCTCTACTGCACCTTCTTTAATTCTTGTAGCACACTGATATGAACTAATCTCTACTAATTGCACCTTCTCAAATTCTTGAGGGGAGATGCAAAATTAACAGGATTAAAAACAACAAAGCAGCGTCCCTCCCTTCAGACACCCGTTTCGTCAAAATTCAGACATATACACCATGTTTTCAGCAGCAAAGCAATTAATACTAGGATCAAACACCTCGCACCGGCCATCTAGCTTACGCGGATGCACCTCGCACCGGCCGTCTAGCTTACGCGGATGAGGCAACTTCTCAGTTGCTGATATGTGCATATACTTCTATCCTACTCTACTACGATCTCAGGCAGTTTCACTACGCTGTGGCTGCAGCAGCTGCTTGCCCTGGTGCACTTCACGTAGCTCCTGCAACACCGGCTGGCTTCTCTGGTACGGTCAACCTGCCAGCTTGAACAACCTTTGCTGGCAGTCATGCTGCAACAGTTTCTGCTGCTGCTGCTGCAGTCGGTCGTAGGCGGAACACAATCTTTCACCTTCAGATGATGTCCACAATCTTCCTCTCTCTGTTCTTCACTGTGGTCATGATGATCAGATGATGTGCCAATCGATATCGGGTGCTCTTGGACTGAATGAACTGCATTTTTCACCTGATCATGAGATTCATGGCAGGAATGGCTGTGGTAGTGCGGTAGCTCAGCATGAGTGTCCTTTTCTGATTCCTCAACCTCCACATGGTCATGCTTATGCTCATGGCAGGGGTGCGTATCCAGTGTGTGCAAAGTTTGCTGTTCATCATAGCAATGATGCTCATGATCATGGCCATGGTCATGGCAAGCATGCTCACCAGAAGAATGCAAACTGATCGGTTCTTCGCAGTGGCTATGCACACGCTCATGGCAAGCATGCTTAACAGTAGAATGTGAACTGTTGAGTTCTTCGCAGTGGCTATGCTCATAGCTGTGGCAAGTATGCTCACTGGCAGAATGCAAACTGTCGGGTTCTTTGCAGGGGCTATGCTCATGGTCATGGCAATCACGCTTTTTGTTGGAGTGCAGATTGCTTGGCTCTTTGCAGTGGTCATGATCATGGCAAGCATGCTTGTTGGTAACCAGCTGGTTGATCGGCTCTTTGCAGTGGTTACGGCCATGGCTATGATCATGGCAACCATGCTTGTTTGCATAATGCAGGTTGCTCAGCTCTTTGCAGTGGTTATGCTCATGGTGATGATCATGGCAAGCATGCTTACCAGCAGATGGATCTTTGCAACTGCCTGTTGATCTGCACGGACCATCTGGGCAGTGGTGGGAAGTGCCATGCTTCTTTGCATGCGATCCATGATGAGAAGCAGCACAACATTTTTTCGCCTTTCGACTGTCTTTCTCTCTCAGCAACAGCATGCTGTACATGATCACCAGCAAACATGTACCAACATCAGCAAGGACCGCTGCCCAAATAAGCGGATGCCCAGCAAACGCAAGTCCAAGGATTGCAAGCTTTGTAACCACAGAAAAGAGAATGTTCACGATGATAGTCCGGTGTGTCCTCCTTGCCAGCCGGACAGCCTTTGGAATCCTGCGGATGTCATTCGACATCAGAGTAATGTGGCTCGTCTCCATTGCAACAGCTGAACCGGATAGACCCATGGAGACTCCAACATCAGCCTTAGCCAATGCTGGGGCATCATTCATGCCATCGCCAATCATCAGCGTAGGACCATCTTTTGCCTTGAGTTCATCAACAATTCTCACTTTGTCTTCTGGCAGAAGTTCAGAGTGAACCTCCACTAGGATATTTCCCAGCTGGCAGAAATACATAAGCATACAAATTATATGCTGCTGTATGACTTCCCTACACATTCTCTAAAAATTCGTTTACCTGGTTCTGTGCGTATGTGGCAGCGGCAGTACTATCACCAGTAAGCATCACTGACTTGATGCCCAGTGATCTCAGCTCCTTTATGGCTTCAGCTGATCCAGTTCGGCAGGAATCCGAGAGAGTAAATACTCCGATCAATTCCTTGTTGCAGGCTACGTAACCAATAGTAACTCCTTTCATATCTTTTATGTTTGGAACTAGAACATAAAAAATGCACATGATTATTCAACAGCACCACATTTCAATAGAAATTGTGTTTTGGTTGAACAAAAATAGAACTAAGCAAAACATCCTTTCAAAATTACTACTGTTAATTAATATTTCTGAAGCAGAACCATTTTTTATTTACTGTGAAAGTGGCTTTACACATGGAATGTAGGCTCTGTTTCTTATTTGACAGTATGTTCAATGGAAACTAGCAACAGAAAATTGACAATATTCTGACATATTTTGGAAATCTGAGTTCACATTTTTTTTACCAACCTGATTCACATGAAGCCCTTGACAAAATTCTTTTGTTCCCAATGTATATGCCCTCTCCATCGATTTCACCAAAAATCCCCTCACCAGGATAGATTTGAAATTCAGTAACATTCTCTGATTTTGGTTCCACAGAGTTTGACTGAGCATAATCAACAAGGACAGATGCCATTGGGTGGCTTGATCTACTTTCAATGCTTGAGACCCTGTAATAGCCATGAAATTAAGGGACAACTGATTATTTACCACACCTGAGTTGGTAGAATTGATGAATTGCCATGTCCTGTCTCATTGACAAGTGGCCCCAGGGCCTAAATATCAGTGAGACAGGGCGTGACAAATCATCAAATGCACATCAACTTTATGAAAAATAATCAATTGTCTCTGAAATTAAATACATATATAGAAAAAGATAATTTTAAGTACATAGTGCCAGTGAAGAAGTTTGTTCAGAGTGACGTCTACAGATAAATGGCACTCACCAATAAAGAAGTTGTTGCCTTGGAACATGTTCATCAACAGCCTGGAACTCCTCGACACAGAACTCTCCTCTAGTAATTGTACCGGTTTTGTCAAATGCAGCAACTTTGATACTGGCCAAGGATTCCAGGACATCCCCTCCTTTGATGAGGATCCCTGTCCTTGTGGCCCTTAGTAGCGCGCAGAAGGTGGCAACCGGTGTCGACAGCACCAGAGCACATGGACAAGCGCTCACTAGGAGGACTAGGGCCAATTGGAACCAGTGTTTGAGGTTGTGTGCTTTCACTATTACAGGGATCACTGCTACTGCTATAGCCATGAAAACAACAGCTGCCGGTGCAATCAAACATAACAGTAAGAAAACCACCTGATCCAACTTTATGTCTAAATTTTTGCTACAGGCAATGTCTAGCTCCTCTATTTAGCTTACCGGGTGTGTAGTACTTGGTGCACGTGTCAATCAGCCTCTGTGTGTTGGATCGGCTGTTTTGTGCTTCTTCAACCAGCCTTGCCATTTTAGCCACCGCAGAGTTGTCAGCCATAGCAGTTGTCCTCACAGCAATGTAACCTGCCACACCACCAATACAGTTATACAGAATCATCACAAGATCAGCATTTCAAGGATGCCAATTCAAGTGACAGTGCAATATGCCAATATATATTACCATCTATGTTGAGCGTGCCAGCCCAGACCTGGGAGTCTGCCTGCTTGGCTACTGGGAAGGACTCCCCAGTGAGGGTGCTCTCGTCGACCTCACTCCGTCCATCGACAACAACACCGTCGATTGGAATGATTTCCCCTGCCTTGACAGCTATTACTGTATTGACTGTCACATCCTGGGCTGTAACCACTTGCCCAGTCTCTGCTAGAACAGCCTTTTGTGGTGTCATGCTCATTAGTGAAGACATCCCAGCAGTGGCCTACATGTCAAAGGAGCATTTAGTAAAACTTTTCTCGAGACAAAGTAGCAGAATAAATGCAACTAGTGCCTATATAAACATACGTACTAATCAGTATTGCTTTTTCTAAGAAGAAGTTGCTTCTAGTAGTAGCATTTTGCTTACACCAACCAACCAACCAAGCCTTTTGTCCCAAATAAATTGGGGTAGACTAGGAAAGAAACCCAATCAAAGTCAATAAAGTCTAAACCTTCGATCTTAAGTCATGGGCCCGGTACATGGATCGTCAACTTTCATACACTCCTATCCAACACTAACTCTTTAGATACATTCTAATCCATTAAATCTCTTTTAATTGCTTCTTCACATGTTAGTCTCCGTCAACCTCAGCCTCTTATGTTTTCGAGACGACTTAAAATTCCACCACGCACCAGTGCCTCAAAAGGGCTCCGTTGGAGATGTCCAAACCATCTTAAACGATGTTGGACAAGCTTTTCTTCCATTGGTGCTACTCCAACCCTATCACGTATATTATCATTGCGTATTTGATCCCCCCTTGTATGACCACAGATCCACCGCAGCATCCGCATATCTACTATGCTCATCTTCTGACCACATTATCTTTTATCGCCTAACATTCTGCTCCATACAACATCGCACATCTGATCACATCCTATAGAACTAACCTTTTAATTTTTTGAGGGACTTTTCTATTACATAAAACACCAGATGCTTAGCGCCATTTCACCCACCCCACACATATCCTGTGGCTCACATTCATCAATCTCGCCGTCACTTTGTAGTATCGATCCCAAATATCGAAAAGTTTTCTTCCTGGACACTACTTCTCATACAAACTAACATCTCCATAATCTGCCATAGCACCACTGAAAATACACCTCATACACTCCATTTTAGTTCTACAAAGTCTAAAGCCCTTCGGTTCTAAAGGAAAAAGAAAAATGCTTACCTTACTTGGGTTCCTTAATTGTGCTTTACACCTATGTATGAGTGTATGTGCATGTTGAGTCCACTAGATATAAACAAGTCTTTTTCTTGAGGTTTTTTATGTGGGGTATACTACAACGGTGACAAAATCAGCAATATGGGCCTGACTCTGGTCCAACCTCTGGCAGACCAAAATCACTTACATCAGTCCATCAGTGGGGCTAGTGTGCATCCATATCTATAGGCCTCGTTATGTTGCATTAGTATGAATATGTGCTCATAATTGTGACACATCGAAAAGAATAGATCCTTTTCTTGTCAGTGGGTTCATGAGTGACCTCTGTGATCATGCAATTAGTTTGATTTCTTAGGCAAAAGAAATTAGCCTAAAGAGATGGGAGGGACCTTGTGGCTTGCCCTGGTCTCAAGCCATTCAGCTGTAGTGAACAGGAAGACAATAAAACCAGCCTCAGAATAGTCCTTCAGAGCTATCGCCCCACCAACTGCAAAGAAAGCAAAACATGTGAGTTCTTGGCCATGTGTTGCCATCCATCTGCTATCAAAATTGCAAGGATTGTATGAGAGAACAGAACATCTAGAAAGAAAATGGTGATAAATATGATTGACGACTATGAGAAACACCATGTGTGATGACAAGATAAATGGGCCATCCTATATGAGAAGATAGTACCGACAAGTAAATGAAGTGATGATGACTACATATATAAACTGCAAACATTTATAGATACAACTTGCCTTTTTTATATTACTACAAATAGAAACCCTGTTTCCTCTCCTTCAATTCTCTCTTCTACTCTCATAATTGACTCTCCCATCAAAATATTTGAGAATTTAACACATTTTTATCTGTTTAATTGAACAGACCAAAAAAAGGAATAGTTGGACAGAAAAATCAAAGCAAAATGCATTGACCCATTTCTGGTGATGATTCCTTCATGTATGCGATATGCATATGGAATTGAGCCACCTTGATGCCACAAACAAGATCTCTAGAAAGAATGATTCGAACAATATGTTGCTTCTTCTTAAAGGAATCCGATACCATATCTGAGGTGACATCGCCATATGGAGGAACAAGGATTCAAATTTCGTTTTCGGATTAAATTTCGCCTGGGACCGAAATCCGAAATTTCGCCGAAATCTTGGTATTTCGGACAAATCTCGATCGAAATTCAAAAACCAAAATTCAAATCCGGTCCGTTTTAAACAGGAAAAATCGGAAATTCGGCCGATTTTCCCGAAATTTCGGTGGGTTTGCACTGGCTGAAAAGTGGGTCAAACGATGACGAATTTTTTTGAAATTATTTCTCGAGAGTCCTGACACATTTTTGATATTGCCATAAAAATTTCATATAATTATGAAGTCTGTGGGATTTTTAAAAATTCAAACATTGGTACTGTCCTGATAAAACGCTGACCGACAATTTTGAAGTGAATGAAAAATGAGACAAACCACGTTAGAAATATATGAAATTTTTTGTGTATTATTCTGATGCATTAATAATATTCCCATAAGATTTTCAGATGATGATCAAGCTTAATGAATGTTCGAAAATTCGGACAGTGCTACTGTCCTGTTAAAAGCCTTACTGGCAAAATTGAACAAAATGAAAAATGGTTCAAACCATGTTAGAAAATTTTGAAATTGTTTTTGGATGGTACTTATGTATCTTTAATGTTTATATAAAATTTTTAGGTGATTATCACGCTCGAAAAAAATTATAAAATTCTAACAAGGTTACTGTCGCAATTATGTTCATTCTGTTTTTAATTTTTTAGAGATAACAAATGAAATTAAATTATTTTCAAAAAATTTATGTACGATCATAAACAAGTAAAGATAGTACCATAAAGTTTTATATCATTATCGAGCTTGTAGAATTTTAAAAAATTCCAATAGTGTTTCTGCCAAAATTTTAAAATGTCCCAAAAAATAAGTTTTTCGACAAATTATCATCAAAGATCACTTTCTTATGGGTTATTGATGTTATTGAAGTCAAATCCGGCCATAAAAAAGCAAAATCCAGGTTTTTTTCCACGAAATTTCGCCGGAAAAAAATGAAAATACTGTAGCATTTTCAGTTTTTCCCCCGGCCGATAATTTAGATCTCGTGGGGGCCCGAAATTCGATGAAATTTGAATCCTTGTGGAGGAAAAGAAACAGAACTCTGTTCATTTAGCATATATATTAGCATCACAGCAACATATCCCTTTAATGCAGTGGAAAGTGCGGTCCCTCCAGAAAAAAAAATGAATGGAAAAGTGTGAGCAAATGAGACATAAACTTTTAGGGGCTTGATTGGTTCTGCTCTCCCACTAAGCAGCCACCATATTGGTCCTGGAAAAACAACTTATCTTGGCCATTTTTTGTGCGACCCTTTTGTCACATGGGCAGAACAGTTAACCGCAGCATCAATAATTTCAATCTGTAGCTGGATATTTACCCCCAAAGTGCTGTCACATTGGCAGAACAGTTAACCGCAGCATCAATAACTTCAATCTGTAGTTGAATATTTACCCCCAAAGAGCTGTTATTGTGTCGGTGTCTTGTACGATCAAAAGAAGATTAAAAGAGAGAGTGTTGTTTTTAAGAATGGAGATTTGAACACATGGCGTTATGCCCGAAAATTATGACATAAGATGATTTTATTTGCTAGCTCAGTACAATATGTTCTATTTTCAAAACATGATTCAACCAAGGATACACCTTAACTATATTATTGTCTGTTACCACAGGATATTGTTAAATGTTTATGAATCCAGTGTTATATAATTCTCTCTGAAAAAAGGCCAGCTCAATCACAAGGAACTTTTTTTGGTGAAGTGTCAATCACAAGAAACACCATGCCAGCCAGTGAACCAGAGGGGGTTCTTTACCTGCAATCAGCATGAGTATGTTGACATCCAGGGTGAACCTCCGGGCAGCTGCAATGCTTCTCAGGATGATCGGCGGCAGGCCAGCAGCCGTCGCCACCAGCGCAAACCACTTCAGCTGGTGCCAGAAATGCTCGAACAACGACACCACCAGAAAAACCCCACAAATAAGAACATACGGGCTCGGCCATTTGTTGGTGATTTTCTCCGTGCCACTGCTGCAAGTTCGAACCGATGCCTCGAGCCTCGCCTTGTTCAGCGCCTTGACTGAAAACAGCAAAGATCAATCAACTTTACACAGTTGTTCATGTCAAAATTGTGATGATGGCTGCGAGAAATGCGGATAAGACATAGTACAATCCATACTTCCAGTGACAGCAACTGCAAAATTAGCAGGATTGCAGTTGCAGGTAATCAATCACTGAATGATCAGATATATCGCAACCGTATAGTAATGGCTCGCGCGTCATAAGATCTCTCCAGAACCGACCGTCCCCTCGTCGCTACGCTCACGCCAACATGTTCGATTGCAGCATGAAATGTAAAATTCTTTCAGACACGATGAGTGGTCCCCAGTCCCGAAATAAATAAATAAACGATTGCATGGTACCATCTTTGATTGGTCGGTTTGTTTGATCTACGGCTAAAAAATTTAGAAGGAACAATAACAGAACAGATAAAAGATTCAGGAAGAACAAGAACAGAAAAGTTAACACAAAAATTCAGAAAGAACAAAGACAGAACAGAACAGAAAAGAAAAGAACTTTGCGTGATCCTTTCCGTTGTTGAGAAAAGATTTTTTTTTTGTGACAAAAACCAACAAGATCGGCAACATCGAAGAAGTTGGTTCACGGCGGCGTCAAATTCAATGAGGGGACTGGGGACGGCAGCATGTTGCTATCGAAAGGTGGAGTTTTTACTTTATTTTCCTGGGCGGTTGCGACTTGCGACTCTGGTCTGGTCTCGTCCCAGTCCCTGCCCGGTCAATCCATGCAGCACATGATTACACGGAAAGCTTCACCGATTAATTAACAGCGAAAGCGATTCACTAAACCCTCACAAGCGGATCAAATCCCCAGCAAGAGGAGGTCAAAAAAGGAGAGATGTTTAACATCGAGAAGCACGAAAGGGAGGGAAATCTGAACGGAAAGCAACAGGCGAGGGGGTACCAAAGTAGTAGCCGCAGAAGTGATCGATTTCTTACCGATTTGGGACTGGGAGATGGCGCTGGCGTCGTGCACGACGATGACCGTCCTGGATGGCACAATCACCGTCACCTTCTGCACGCCATCAAGAGGCTCCAGAAGCTTCTCGACGAGCGGCACCTCCGAGGGGCAGCAAATCCCCAGAACGTCGAAGTAGCTCTTCTGGTACTTAGCCGCCGCCGCGTCCCCCATCTCCCCTCCTCTTCCGAGTAGCCTCTCTCTCTCTCAGCCAAACCTGCATGTGACATGGCAAGAAGAGAGCGGATTACACGGAGGGAGGGAAGGGGGTAGCAATCTTGGCGTGCCGACTCCCGCCGTGTGGGTGGTTCAGGAATTAGTTAAAACTAGTCTCCTTACCTTGGGGTCGATTCAACGAAGAAGAAGAATATACAAGGCAATTCAGCTATGGAGCGAGTGCTGAGGAATTGGTGGTGGTGGTGCTCATGGAGTGGGCGGGACGAGGGACAAAGGATGTTTTGTGCTGGGACTTGGGATAGGGAGGGAGGGAGGGAGCGAGGGAGGAGGTGGCGGCGAGTATTTAAGGAAGGTTCCTCCTCCCCTGCAGCGGAAGGCCGAGTTCAGGACATGGATGCGGATGGTGACGAAGAGAGCAGAGCTCCCTGCACGTTCGAGCGTATCGCCGAGACACCGGGCGAGTTCAATTTGGCTGGCAAATGAAGCGCTGCTTCCTGTCAATCTTTTCACAGACATGCAGAGGTGATCCCTGAAAAGAGATGCGTGTTGTCTTGGTACTAATGGCTGATTTGATGGAACAAAGAGAAAGAGGTGATCCTCCAAAGTAGAGAGAGAAGGGAAACGTGGTGAGGAGAAAATTAAGGGGATAATGGATGATTCCTTCTTATTTATATGTGTTATTTATTATTTATTCTGTTTATTTTATTGATACGTGGTTTGAACGATGATCAGTACTTACGTCTATTAAAACGGGACAAATCATCCATTCTCCCAAAATTAAGAGGAACAATTAACGAGTGATTACATTATTGATTACCGGTTAGATTAATAGTTCTAAGGATCACCTGCTATAAATACAACTCCATATTATCTATAATTAAAATTAAAGTCAACCTATAAAATAGATCGTCTATATAGTTGTTTATAATAATCTTTTTTATAATTAATGTATTATATATACAATGATATCTATACCCCTTTATAATACATCCAACCATTCTTTTCTACGTCCACCCTAAATAATGCACCCATTAAAGATGACCCAACCTTCATGCACTCAGCGAAACGTCCCCAGAAACTTGCCTCCATCAAAATTAACCTCTCAGATCTTTCCTTAGCTTTACTCACCCACATCCGATGGCCATTGTTTAATGTGTCTAACTCATCCCTGTGGCCCACAACAGATCTCTCCCACCTCCAGCATCATCTCAAGGAAAAGGAAACAAATATCCTACAATTAAGGAAAAGGAAACAAACGTTCGAGAAAAGGAAAAGATCATATATTACGTGCTGGGAAAAGGAAACCGAAAGACAAGGCATTATACTAGTGCAATACAAAGTCGTCTATAAATACCATCCGTTAAATAATAGACAACATCTATCCGTTAAATAATAGACAACATCTTTCTCTATTCTTCTCTCACTTCCATATCACCTAAAATCCTGTATGAGATTAACCTCCTCCCGTTTGAACGCAACTTCCACTTTTTCTACAACAAACCGCCTCGTTTCGTTTGAATCGCGCCTGAACCTCCCTTTCCTGATATTGAAACAAATTTGTTCTTCGTTTACTATTAATAATTAAGTTTTTCTTTCCAGATTTTGATCATTCGAAATGGAGATTAAGCTAAAATCGATCGCACGAGTCCTAAGGTGTCGCGAGGGGATTCGAGTTTCTTGGTCATTCTTCTGGTTACGTGCGCCGCCTGCCGTGCCGGATCCGAATGGCAGTGCCCAAGTTGGAGATGGACTCTGCGCAGCGGAGCTGGCTTTACATCTGTAAACGCACTCGCATGCATCATGGATGCGCCCGCCGCGTTTGAGTGAATGCTTGGATCGAGTTCGCCGACTAAGGGTACGTGACGATATATCGGTGGTCTATAGATTTTATCACCTAAGATTTTCACTTAACCTATGGCCGTCTTTTTGTTATACAGGATGGTCGTTTTTCTAGCCTCTTTACTTTATTTTTTTTAATCTAGTATTTTTCTGAGTGAAATTACAAATCTAGTCTCCCCCACAGCGGAATGTGCCTCTCGTGCTCGTCGGCCTTGGCAGGACCTCCCTAGTCCGTCGTCCGTGGTAGGCTGCTGTTCCCGCGCTCCGCCGCCGACTGCCCGCTCCCCAGGTGTGGCAGGCAATAGGTGTCGCTTGCCGCGCCTTCCGTAGTGGAGGAGAGATGCTAGATTTGCAATTCCGCTCCGAATGAGGCTAGTTTTGTAAAAAAAAATAACGGAGACTAGAAAAGTGATCATTTTGTAACATAGACAGTACAAAGCACCGTTTCAGAATTTATTATTTATAGCAAACACTTTTTCATACTATATTTAAAGAAAAATTTGGGTATATACCACTGAAATGTTTAAAAGATTATTGGATCCTACTTGCCCATACGCATGACCGTCAAACAAAATCTCCTCTGCGGATATACACACGAAGGGTGATGGACGAAGAACCTTGCCCATACTCGTTGCCCAAGGGTACCTAATACCCACGGACATACTAGTTTACCCGCCACCATCAACAATCCTTCCAACCAAAGGATACTAAGAGCTAATCTATACCCCTTTATAATGCACCTAAGCATTCTTTTCTACGTCCACCCCAAATAATGCACCCTACTAGAGATGGCCCAACCTTCATGCACTCAGCGAAACGTCCCCAGAAACTTGTCTCCATCAAAATTAACCTCTCAGATCTTTCCTCAGCTTTACTCACCCACATCCGATGGCCATTGTTTAATGTGTCTAACTCATCCCTGTGACTCACAACAGATCTCCCCCCACCTCCAGCATCATCTCAAGGAAAAGGAAACAAATATCCTAGAATTAAGGAAAAGGAAACAAACGTTCTAGAAAAGGAAAAGACCATATATTACGTGTTGGGAAAAGGAAACCGGAAGATAGGGCACTATACTAGTGAGCTATGGTACTTACTGATATATAATTATTTTGATGAAATTGTGGGAATCAGCTATATTATATGGATTGAAGAATGATTATCAATTAGATACAAAAAACAAATTGTATGCAGCAATCACAAATCACCAATCACAAATTGCAAATATAAGGTAACACAAATCATAAGCACTAAATCGAGATTTAGGAGGAGGAATGAGTCAAAAACGAACCTTAGGCTAGCCTCTACCCATGGTGTCGTCTCCTGGTTTCCTCAAATCGTGCGGGGTTGGTCGGAGCAGACGATAGACAGCAGGGTGTGCAACGGGAGGGGGTAGGGCATGGCACCATGTTGCGGCAAGGGGAAGTGCGTGGTAGGCGGTAGGCCATGCGGCAGCGAGTGGGAAGCTGCAAGAGATTAGGGATTTGAGGATTTGGGAGATTGGGGATTTGGTGAACCGTTCTGCTAGGAGTCTGGGAGCCTAGTACTTGGGGCCGAGTGGCAGCTGTTGGGGAAACGGGGAGGGTCGGACTCGGAGCCTCAGAGGGATGCCTAGGGTTTGTTTTATTGTATGACCCACATGTCAATATTGGTTGACGGGTAAATGGTACCTGGTGGAGTTCACTTATGCTCATGCAAGTAGGGATGAAGATGGAACGGAAACAGTCGGTAAATGGCTGTTCCGTTTCTGTTTTCACATTTTTTACCAGTAACGGAAACGAAATCGAAAACCCCAAAAACGGATACGAAAATGGATGAGTAACAGAATGGAGCGGATACGAAAACGAAAGCGAAAATTTTTACAAGAACATAGTATATGATTTATCCAAACGTACCAACTTTGAATGATGTTTGGCCCTTGTCTACGAAAATTCTAAATTTGTCATGATACCAAATTTGATAAAATGATGGTGTTAATTGTTAGAGAATGAGAATTAGCGTTTTTTCGTGATTCAAGATTGATTTGTTTGGTTTTCCTCACTACCCAAGGGTATTTTTCTATTGCCCAGTGTCGGCGTTTCGAGCACCGGCAAGTAAAATTTGTAAGTCAAAGGGGCCACGCGTTCTCTGTCCCTGAATGGTTAGACTCGAGAGCCCAAGGTGTATACTGGTTCGGGCCGAATGTCCCTACTCTAGTTCGTTTGGTGGTGTTGTATTGCCTTAGGTGCAGACGGCTGCACAACGTTTTACAAATGAGGGAAAAGAGTTTAAGCACAAGAGTGTTCGCCAAGGCCTAGCGAGAAGAGGAGGTCTTTTTTCTAGCCCCCCCCCCGCTCTCAGAGGCCCCTGCCTCCCTTTATACAACTGGAGGGGGCAGGTTACATGGGAAGTTGGGAGAGGGAAATCGCTTCGGTGATGGGTCGTCGCCTGGTTTGCCCACGATGGGTCGGTAGTTACGGTGGCGTGGCGGTTGGTCGCCGCGTCGGGAAATGGCGTACACATATCGTGAGCTCGACGATGGTTGATGTTGCAGTGCGTAACGTTGGTACTGCTTCGGGAGGGAGCATGCCCTCGTATTGTACGTGACTGGTCGATGGGACTGGAAGCTTTGACTTCAGTAGCCATTTATGCCATCTTGGGAAAGAGCCACCTGCTCCCGTGTTGTCACTTCGATTGTCCCCGTCCGCAGGGCACGTGGTCGTAGACTGGCGGAGGCTTTGACACGTGGCCCTTGGCGGAGGTTGCCTTAATTTGGTCGGAGTCGGAGGATCCCGACCCACCGCGGGGGCCAGGAGCCTTACTTGGTCGGGGACGCTAGCCCCGACCGGTCGGGGAGGGGCGTCCTTTGGTCGGTAATGGGCTTGAGGTAGCCTGCTTGTTATCCTGGGCCGTTGGGGTACCCCTGGTATGAGTATTCGTCAGTAGCCCCCGAACCCCCGAGCGAGTTCGTCAGATACGGTTGGGGGTTGATCTTGGTTTGTGAAAGGTAACCGGGCCCGACCGGTCGGTCCGACCGACTGGGTCGGCGGGTTTCCACTATGTGTGCCCCAACGCATCCGACGGCTGCCCCGGAGCCTGGCCGGGGGCATTCGAACCGCCGGAAGCTTTTAATTTCTTCGCTGCGCGCGCCACGTATGGTTTGGCGCGCCTTGACCGTACGCCTTCTTGGCTGCCTCGGGTTCTGGTGAAGGGCACTTCGTTTTCCTGTATTCGCATTTATTTTGAAGACGTTTGATCTCCTTCCGTCTGGGTATATAAGGGTAAGACTGTTTACCAGAACAATTGTCCCTCAGACCAAAGTCCTCTTTCGTAATCCTCGAAATGGCTTCAAGGCATCCACTGATCTTCAGCTTTGGCGATGATGTCGAGGTAGAGGAAGAAGATCCCATGGTCGGGTTCTGGGCTGAGCTTGACCAGGCAATGGCTGAACTCGGGGAGGAGGAAGAAACCGTAGCCCGAGGTATCGCCGTCGGCCTTACCGCTCGAGGCGCTCCAAGGCTCAAGGTGGTAAGGAGGGCCCTCTTGAAGGCGATGGCGCGAGCGCGTCGGTGGTTGTCGGTCTGGCGGCGAAACCGATCTGTTGGTTGCGATCAGTAGCGGGGGCGACTTCATTGAACTACGAGAAGTGCGTCGCCGTTGGTGAGTGCATTGACGCCTTGCTCGATGCTCGAGATATAATCTTGGGGCGAAAATAGCTCCACCATATCTTATACCTCTGCGTAGCTTTGAGCTGTCGGGCGCTTCATGTAACATTGTGTAAAGTTTTGAGCTGTTGGCCTATAATGAAATCTTCTTTTCCTTTACAAATATCTTTGCGATGAGCTTGCTTTGGTTTGTTCCTTAACTCGGTCCTCGAGAATCGGCAATCGGCAGGTGATCGCTTCTTTCTGGGCGCGAGTAGTCGGACGTGCGAACTCATGAATGCTCGTTTAGGGGGTGTTCGAGTGCAGGCTAGACGGTGCCTTGGTCGGCGAGGATGACCGATGCCTCTTCGTGAGGTTACGGTACCCAAGTGCTCGTTTTACGTCGTAGCTAGACCGTGCCTTGGTCGGCGGGGACGACCGGATGCCTCTTTGTGAGGTTCTGGTACCCAAGTGCTCGTTTTACGTCGTAGCTGGACCATGCCTTGGTCGGCGGGGACGACCGGATGCCTCTTCGTGAGGTTCTGGTGTTCGAGTGCTCGTTTAATGTCGTAGCTAGACCGTGCCTTGGTTGGCAGGGACGACCGGATGCCTCTTCGTGAGGTTCTAGTGTCCGAGTGCTCGTTTAACGTCGTAGCTAGACCGTACCTTGGTCGGCAGGGACGACCGGATGCCTCTTCGTGAGGTTCTAGTGTCCGAGTGCTCGTTTAACGTCGTAGCTAGACCGTGTCTTGGTCGGCAGGGACGACCGGATACCTCTTCGTGAGGTTCTAGTGTCCGAGTGCTCGTTTAACGTCGTAGCTAGACCGTGCCTTAGTCGGCAGGGACGACCGGATGCCTCTTCGTGAGGTTCTGGTGTCCGAGTGCTCGTTTTACGTCGTAGCTGGACCGTGCCTTGGTCGGCAGGGACGACCGGATGCCTCTTCATGAGGTTCTGGTGTCCGAGTGCTCGTTTTACGTCGTAGCTGGACGTGGCTCGTTTTACGTCGTAGCTGGACGTGGAGCATACATCCCGAGTCCTCGTCCGGCGAGGGTAGCTGCGAGAGGAGTGGCCGCTGTTTATCCCACACGTATACCCCGTCCGTAGGTGTGGGACTGGAGGGTGGCGGCGCGTTTACCGCGTTGGTTTGAGCGTCGTGCTCGTGGAGCTAATAACGGTGGTCAGTGGGTCTGGGAGGTTCCACCAAGGGGAACCTTCCGAGCGGACGGTCCCAGTAGGGTGTCCGGCCGCTGTGGGCGACCCATAAAACCTTTCTTTACTCGATCCGTAGTGGACCTGGGTGCGTCCGTCGACCCGAGCACACTGTGGTGTCGCCCATCGATGGGCTCCGGGAGTGTGAAGTATGGTCTCGGGCGCGAGTTGAGGTGATCGGTCGTCGGTGAGCCTAACAGGAGGCCCACCGGGGCTCACCTCATACTCGCCCCTTACTCGAATTTATTGGGCGCCTTATGTCCATCTGGTGGAATAGGCCTCAAGAACCCACGACTTTGGTTGGGCCCCGCGCGAGCCATCGAGCTCTTGCCGTTTTGGGACGCAGCCCAATGAGCCTCTCCGCGCGTCCGGTGCAACCGTCCCGGCCTAAAGCGGAAACCAAGAGGCCTCGGGGCGCGTGGCCCGAGCGGTGTCTTCTGCTCTCTTTGTCTTGTCGAGATTAAATCAGAGTGGAATTAGGCGGGCGTTACAGTGCACGCGGCGACGAGGATGTCTTGCGACGCCGTTCGGCGTCTATTGGTTTGTGCGCAGCAGTCGACGCCTTCGCTCGGCAATTTAACACGGCGGATGAGGATGTGCGCGACGTTTCGCTCAAGGAGGCGTCTGTTCGGCTGGCACCCGCTTGGCCCTTATAAATAAGGTGTGGGGGCGCTCGAGCATACCTCTCGCCTTTGCTTCCTCATCTTCCTGCGCTTGCCTGAGACAAGAAGAAAGACCGCGAGAGCAAGAGAAAGAAAAAACTCCCAACTTCTCCCTTTCTCACCTTCTCCCCACTCTCCCGAGATGTCGTGTGCGTGCTCCATCCGAGGCCAGCCGTGCGCTCATTTGGTAAAGAAAGGGTTCTTGCCTCCGGAGGAGGTCTCGAGTGGAGAGTGCGTCTGGGCCGCCTTCCCGCCGGGGGTCGGTGAGTCGTCGTACCGCCTCGTTTCTGGCCGGGTCAGGCTCCATTGCACCCGTTCGTCTGCGAGCTCCTTCATTACGAGGCGAGGTGCACCACCTTAATCCCAGCGGGTCCTTCATATCGCCATCTTCATCACGCTCTGTGAAGCTTTTAGGGATCGAGCCCCATTGGGCTTTGTGGAGGCATTTCTTCGGGCCCGGTGAGGAAGGACAAGTCCTCGGGCGCAGTGGTGCTGTCGGTGTGTGGCTTTCAGTGCCTTGGGGCGCAGCGGGATTATATTGAGATGAATCTGCCGTCGTCCAGCCGGGGTGGCACTCCAGTGGCTCTCGCCACGAACTTGAGGGACAGCGCTCCCGGCTACTCCGGTCGGCTCCCAGAGATGAAGCCCTCGTGGTGCTGGGGCGCCGAGAAGAGGGAAAGGAACCGAGTGGAGGTAATAACGGACCAGATCAAGGTCCAAAAGGAACGAGGGCTTACAGGTGACGTTGTTGTGCGCGCGTTCATGAAGATCCGCGTGCAGCCTCTTATGGATCGGCCTTTCCCTATATTCAAAATTGAGGGGCCGATCAACCCGGCGAGGATGATGGCGGAGGAGCTCCCCTCGTCGGAGGTACGGGCGCGGGTATCCGCCATTCTGGCGGATCTTGTGCGCCCGAGGCGATGGCGACCATCCCGAGCCATTTTCGGCCCGGAATCTGCCGAACCTGGTAATTTGAGTGTAACTTTCTTTCTTCTTTTTTATTTTTGTCCCTCGGCGTTGGCACTCTGCTGACCACGGTCTTCGTTCCCGAGGGCTTGCCGGATGGTCTCGGCGCCGCTTGCCCGGAGAAGGAGCTGAGGGCTGAGGCCCGCGCGAAGTCTGCGCGAATTGAGGCCGCGCGCAAGAAACTCAAAGAAGAGAAGAGGAAACGGCGGGAGAAGGAACGCGCCGCAAGAGCCGCGCGCGGCGAGGGCGCATCGGAGACCACTTCCGCGGTGTCGACTTCTTCCGACAGTAGCGGGAATCGGGGCGAACACCCATACCACGGGTATCTGTCCGATTCGCCGGCCAGGGGCAACCCGGTCGGAAGTTCGGCGGGGGGCGAGCACATAGGCGCGGCCGACGCTGTGCCCCAAGTGGAGATGTCCCCAGGGGAATCATCCTCGGGGAAGCGGAAGGCCGACTCGCCCCGGCAAGGAGCACCGACGAAGAGGGCGCGGCTGCCGCGCGTTCGATCAGCGCAGTAAGTGTCCCCTCTTTGACTGGTAACGGTAGGGTAGTCTGAGCAAATTATTGATTGTTTGTGGCGCGCGATGTTTACTCGGTAGTCGGGCGCAGCCCAGCGTAGCATTAGCGCGATCGTCCGAGGAAAGCGGGCGCAGGTCGGGGAGGCCTGGTCGGTCGGCCAGGGGCCCAGTTCCACGGCGGCAGCGTCGGGCTACCGATGGAAGCGGCGATGGTTTCGGGCGGGCCGAGCGCGAGGGCGAGGTCGGGAAGAATTGCCGCCGCCGCCGAGGAGCCCGTCGGCGGATCGGCTGGCTTCCCAAGCGATGGTGACTCGCGCCGGGACCAACCAAGGAGGTGGTC
Organism: Otatea glauca; assembly: GCA_036346275.1. Lineage (NCBI taxonomy): Eukaryota > Viridiplantae > Streptophyta > Magnoliopsida > Poales > Poaceae > Otatea > Otatea glauca. The sequence continues at coordinate 62,889,637 of CM070721.1, forward strand.
CAACGATCGTCGATCCTCCGGGCGCGGGGAGGTGCCGAGTGGCATTCCCTTGGTGCAAACCTGGGGCCGGCCCAAGCGGCTCGAATCTGCTGCCCCCACTGACGCTGAGTTGGTCGGTGGGCGGCCAATCCGGTGGGCCGACCATCTCGATGGACGACCCGGCGGAGGGCCGCGAATGGGCTGTCCTCTGGGACAGCATTAAGTGCGCCGCGGTGGAGACCAAGCGGATCCAAGAGGAGGCTGGTCATGCCTTGAGAGCTCAGGCAAAGTGGACGGGCTTGATTCGAAAAGATTCTTCCGGTTAGCTGGGTAAGTCGTCGGGGCCTGGCTCTCATAACCTTCGGCAGATTTGTTGTGAGCTAACGGAGTATTGCGCCTTGTAGTGCTTACGTGCCCTCTCGGGGGACAAGTCGCGGTTCATCATGGGCGTGCACGGTTACAAATTTGCCACCGAAGAGGCGCGTGACCGGCTTGGCCCTGAGTTGCATAACGCCGAGGCCACAGGTTGTGAGCAAAAGCGTGAAGAAACCCGCCAGGCCGCTCGATCTAAACGAGCCTTGCTCGAGGAGCACGGATGAGCGATCTTTGGCGCTGGGTGGCCGAAGCTTGAATCGTTCTTGGCGAAGCGGCGGCGCCAAGGCCGCCGTGGCGGTGAGGCGACGCCAGCCGTCGAGGCGCCAACCTTCGAGTTGAGTTGGTCGAGTTCGAGAGGGCACCGAGCTAAGCGCGCGCCTTGCGCGACGCCGCTGAGGATCCGCCAAGTCGGAGGCCGATCTCGCGACAGAGAGCTCTTGGCGCGTAAAACTCGATTCTTATATCGATTCTGTATCAGCAGTTTGCGGGGCGGGTTTTCTGACTCGACCCCGATCTGCAGAGTTGCAGAAGAACCTTGGTGGCGCCGTGGAGGCGCGGAAGGACGCCCTGTAGGCCCGTGACGAGGCGGTCACGGCGCGGGACGTGGCGCAGGCGGCGCTAAGGGAAACCGAGGGTAGCCGAGCCGTGCTGGCCGCAAAGCTGGAGGCCATTCGCGGGGTCGGCCAAGATGTCTGCGACCGGGTTCTTGGAACCGTGGAGGGTCCGAGCGCGCTCGCCACCGTGCTGGCTCAAGTGCCGGGGCACGTCGAGAACGCGGTGATCGTGGGCGCGACACTCGGGGCTTCCTCGGCGTTGGTAAACACCGTCTCCCATTACGACGGCATCGACCTCGCGGTGGTGAGCAGCGGTGTCGCCGGGAATCGGACCGACGACGAGATCGACAAGCTCGAGCTCCAAGTCGAGCCGCACGCTCGAGAGATTGCTAGCCACATCTCGCAGCGGAGTGCCCTCCAACTAGAATAAGAATAAATTAGATAGATCCCTCTTTTATTGTAAAGACTATCTGTTCGTAAATAATCTTAAGACTTAGCAAGTTCCAGCATGCCTCTCGCCCTTGTTTACGTTATGGTGCGTGCTTGACCGGCCATAGCCTAAGGACCGCTGGGGTCGCTTATGCGTAGGTCGGATCATTTTTGGAAGGGCAAAAAGGATGGGAACTTTGGCTGCGCAGCATTCTCACGCACTCATGAGGGATAGGAGTGTTCCCGACCGGCCAAAGATTGCTCCGCTCGGGCACTTCCTTCTTCCGCTAAGTGCTACTTCGCAACCATAGCCGCTGGGGCGTAGGCCGTAGTACTTGGGTCGAGAGGGTTACCGCTCGGGAAGGACCTCGTGACCAGTCTGGTCACCGACCCGCATGAGCGCGTGAGTTAGCTATGTTTGCGCGGGAGAGGAGTGTTCCCGACCGACCAAGGGCCACACTGCTTGGGCACTTCCTTCTTCCGCAAAGTGCTACATCGCAACCACAGTCGCTGGGGCGTAGGCCGTAGCACATGGGTCGAAAGGGTTACCACTCGGCAAAGGCCTCGTGGTCGGTTGGGTCATCTACCCAATGAGCGCTGACCGGAAGCGGCTCTGAACGGGGGGCGCCAACGGGCAGCCCCCGAGCATCGCACGGCGATCGGGTGCTTGGAAGGAAGGGCAAAGACGATGCAAGGAATAAGAAAAGAACTTAGGGATAGAATCGCCTTAACTTTTCTATGTTCCATGCATTGGGAAGGACGTGATCATCCGCGCCCTTGAGTCGAAAGGTGCCGGGTCGAAAAACCTCCACGACGGTGAAGGAGCCTTCCCAGGGCGGTGAGAGCTTGTGCCTATCTTTGTTGGTCTGGACCCTGCGCAGGACCAGGTCGCCGGCGTTGAAGGATCGCCCTCGAACCTGACGACTGTGGTAACGTCGCAGAGCTTGCTGATATTTGGCCGATCGCAGAATGGCCACATCGTGCGCCTCGCCGAGCTGGTCGATGGCGTCTTGTTGCGAGGCGAGCCCCCGAGCCTCGTTGAAGGCTTGTAGTCTTGGGGCGCCATATTCCAGGTCGGTTGGCGGGACGACCGACGACCGAACACCATGAAGAACGGTGTAAACCCGGTCGCCCGAGTTGGCGTGGTCCGCAGGCTCCAGAGGACGGGAGGTAGCTCGACCACCCATCGCCCCGCAAAATGCCTCAGTCGACTGAAGATCCGCGGCTTGAGCCCTTGGAGGATCATGCCGTTCGCGCGTTCGACCTGGCCGTTAGTCCGCGGATGGGCCACGGCTGCCCAATCGACGCGGATGTTGAAGTCGTCTCAGAACTCGAGGAATTCCTTCCCCGTGAACTGCGTCCCGTTGTCGGTGATGATAGAGTTAGGGACTCCAAAACGAAAGACGATGTCGCGAAGAAAGTGGCCGCCTACATTGACGTGACGCACACAATCGGCTTGGCTTCTATCCACTTGGTGAACTTGTCCACCGCGACAAGGAGATGAGTAAAGCCCCGGCGCTTTCTTGAAGGGCCGACGGATCGAGTCCCCATCGCAAGCGGCGGTGATGGGAATCGTCTGTAAGGCCTGAGCTGGCAGATATGTCTACCGGGCGAAGAATTGGCATCCTTCACAGGTGCGTACAATCTGCTCGGCGTCGGACACGGCGGTCGGCCAGTAGAAACCTTGTCGAAAGGCTTTTCCTACCGAGGACCGGGCGCGGCATGGTGACCGCAGACCCGCCATAGATATCGGCGGCGATTATTTCCCGGTCGGCGAGATGCACCTCTGGAGGACTCGGAGGACTCCTTTATAAAGGTCCGGTCCGACCAGACGGCGATTTCGTCCGACGGGCGAGGCGCCGGGCCTTGGTCGGGTCAGAGGGAAGCGACCCGTCCGTCAGACGATCGGTGAAGGGCTTCCTCCAGTCGGATTCAGTCGTTAACATGCTGCGGTCCGACCCGACCGGATCTACGCCCGACCATACGGTGATTGGGTTAGCGCGCGGCGTGGTCGAAGATCGCTTCGATCCGGGTCCATCCGGACGTAAGGTAGTGGAAGGTCGCAGACGAAGATCCCGAGCGGGGCGGCTCTGCTGGAGGCAAGGTTGGCTAGGTAATCGACCTCACCGTTGTAGCGTCTGTAGCTATGGTGGAGCTCGAAACCTTTGAACCGTTCCTCGAGCTTGCGCACTTCTCGACAGTACGCGACCATTCGGGTGTCTCGGGGCTCCGCAGCCTTCATGACCTGGTCGACAATAAGCTTGGAGTCCCCATGGACGTAGAGTCGGTGAGCGCCGAGGTCGACAGCGATCCGGAGACCGTTGACGAGAGCCTCGTACTCGGCGATGTTGTTGATTGCATCGAAGAGCAGCCTGATCACGTACTGAAGTCTGTTCCCGAGCGGGGAAACAATAACAACTCCTGCGCTCGCGCCATTCTTGGTGTAGGACCCATCGAAGTACATCGTCCAGTCCTCGGGGTCTTGGCGCCCGGGTGCTCGGGCTTGATCCACTCGGCAGCGAAGTCGGCCAGGGCCTGTGACTTGACTGCCGTTCGAGGAACGTATGATATGCCGTGACCATTAAGCTCGAGCACCCACTTGGCTATCCTTCCTGAGGCGTCGCGGTTGTGGACGATCTCGCTGAGTGGTGATGTGGTCACCACGGTGATGGGGTGATGGTCGGGCGTAATGGATCGCCTTCCTTTGCGATGAGCACTGCGTGAAGCGACTTAGACTGCTGGTACCGAGCCTTGGACTCGGAAAGCACCTCGCTGATGAAGTAGACCGGCCGTTGTACCTTGAGTTCACGGCCTTCTTCCGCTCGTTCCACCACGAGGGCCGCACTGACGACTTGGGTAGTGGCTGCGATGTAGAGGAGCAGCGGTTCGCCTGGTGCCGGGGCAACCAGGACCGGGGCTGAGGACAAGAAGGCCTTCAAGCGGGTGAGGCCTCTGAGCCTCCCGGGTCCAATGAAGCGGTCGGATTTCTTGAGCGACTCAGAGCGGCATTCGCGCCGCCAAGGCGAGACACGAACGCTCAAGGCTGCAAGGCATCCGGTTAGCCTCTGGACCCCTTTGAGGTTGCCAACCGGGCCCATCCTTGCGATCGCCGAGATCTTCTCCTGATTGGCCTCGATACCGCGCTCGGAGACGATGAAGCCGAGGAGTTTCCCCTTGGGGACCCCGAAGATGCACTTCTCGGGGTTGAGCTTTATGCGGAATCGCCGGAGATTCGCGAAAGTCTCTCCTAGGTCGGCAATGAGGTCGTCGGCCTTCTTGGTCTTCACGACGATGTCGTCGACATACGCTTCAATGTTGCGGCCGATCTGGTCGTTGAAACACGTTTGCATACATCGCTGGTATGTAGCGCCCGCATTTTTTAGACCGAATGGCATTGTTACGTAGCAGAATGAGCCAAACGAAGTGATGAAGGAGGTCGCGAGCTGATCGGACTCCTTCAGCGCTATCTGGTGGTAGCCCGAGTAGGCATCCAGAAAGGAGAGGGACTCGCACCCCGCGGTGGAATCTATGACTTGGTCGATCTTGGGGCAAGGGAATGGGTCCTTGGGACACGCCTTGTTGAGACTCGTATAGTCAATGCACATTCTCCATTGCCCACTCTTCTTCTTTACAAGTACAGGGTTGGCGAGCCACTCGGGGTGGCGCACCTCTTTTACAAACCCTACAGCCAAAAGCTTGGCAATCTCCTCCCCTATGATCCTGCGCTTCTCTTCGTCGAAGCGGCGCAGGCGTTGGGCGATCGGCTTTGAGCCCGGTCGGATGCTTAAGGAGTGCTCGACGACCTCCCTAGGAATTCCTGGCATGTCGGAGGACTTCCATGCAAAGACATCGTTATTGGCGCGGAGGAAGTCGACGAGCGCGCTTTCCTATTTGGCGGGGAGCGTGGCTCCAACCCGCACGGTCTTGGTCGGATCACCGGGATCGACCGCAACCTTCTTCGTGTCCTCGGCGGACTTGAAGGATCCTGCCCCGACTTCTTTGGACTCGGGCGGACTCGGGGCTTCCTCCGGTTGGTTGGCGAGCTCGGCGGGCGCGATGACCGCCGATGCTAACTCGCTGCCCGGCTCGCGATTGTAAGCAAGCTGGAAGGACGAAGCCCGCGGTGATGACTCCTCGCGGCCGGGCATCTTGACTTGAGATAGGTGTGGTGGGGACCGCCATGAACTTGGCATAGCACGGCCTCCCAAGATGGCGTGGTAGGATCCGGAAAATCCACGACCTCGAAGGTGAGGGTCTCGGTGAGAAATTTTCCGGTCCTCCAAAGGTGACGGGCGGTCGACCGCCGGCGGTTGGGCTTCTTGGCGAGGATGACGCCGTGGAAGGCGCCTTGCTCGGTCGGAGACCCGAGCGGGAGACCCCCATGGCGTCGAGCGTCTCAACATAAAGGATATTGAGACCACTGCCACCGTCCATTAGCACCTTTGTGAGGCTCTTCTTCCCCACAATGGGATCGACCACAAGCGGGTATCTCGGTGCGGGACATGGTCGGGTGGTCGATCGATCGAAGGTGATCGGGACTCACCACGAAGATATTGAGGAACGGCTGGCGTGACGGTGTGGACCTCGCGGTAGGCGAGCTTGAGCCGACGCTTGTCGGCGTAGCATGCCGGTCCGCCAAAAATCATGAGGCAGCCGTCGGGTTCTGGGAACTCGTCGTCGCCATCTTCTCCGCGACCCGTGGGGGGGCCGCTTCTTTCCTTTACCCGCGGCGTCGTGGGTGTGCGGAGGAAACGCCTTAGGACCTCGCGATCCGGTACTTGTGTTTGACGGGGAATCCGTGGTGTGGGCACGGCCGTCCATCAATTTTTCGAAGTGGTCGGGAACAATGGCCGGTCGCGCCTGCTGCTTGGCAGGACGGTCGACGGCCGCGACCACTTGGGCCTCGCGGACCTGCTTCCCGTGCCGCTTCCGTTTGTCGGAGCGGTCGGAAGGAGACCCGGCTCGGACCCCGGGCTCTTGCTTAGTCTTGCCATCTTCGAAGATGGCCCCCACAGCCTCCTCACCAGAGGCGTGGTTGGTGGCGATGTCCAGAAGGTCCTTGGTGGTTCTGGGCTTGACGCAGCCCAGTTTGTGCACCAAGGCCTTGCAGGAGGTGCCGTAAATGAACGCCCCCACGACGTCGGCGTCGGAGTTGTCGGGGAGCTCGTTGCATTGGCGGGAGAATCGCCGGATGTAATCCCGGAGAGTTTCTCCCGGCTGCTGCTTGCAGCTCTTCAGGTCCTAGGAGTTCCCAGGGCGCTTGTATGTGCCCTAGAAGTTGCTGACGAAGAGGCTCTTCAAGTCGGCCCAGTTCCTGATGGTCTTTGAGGGCAGGTACTCGAGCCAGGCTCGAGCCGATTCCGCAAGGTAGATAGGGAGGTATTGGATGATGAAGAGATCGTCCGTCGCTCCTCCCGCCCGGCATGCGAGCCGGTAGTCTTCGAGCCATACGCCGGGGTTCGTAGCCCCAGTGTATTTGGCTATGTTGGTTGGTGCCCTGAATCTGGCGGGGAAATCTGCGTGGCGGATCCCCTGACAGAAAGCCCGTGGTCCCGGACCGTCGGGGCTTGGGCTACGATTGTGGCGGCGTCCGCTGTCCGCAACACGCGAGTGGGCGGCTTCGTCCACCGCTTTTCTTCGCGCCTCGAGGGTGGCGCGGACGTCGTAGTTGTCTCCGTGGCGCTGGTGCACCGGGGTGCGCGAGGCCTGGGGTTGTTCTTGATGTGCCGCCACCTTTGCCGGACCCAGCCGGGCCCAAGGGGTGGTGCGGGTTCGGCGCCCAGAGGTGGCGCCAGAATGGTGAGGGCCGGAGGCTTGCATGTGCTGTACAGCAGCACGCTCCACCAGCCCCCGGAGATTCTGGTACGTGGCTTTGGCCTCCGGGTCGTCCGGCTCGGGAAGGCCTCGGGCAAAGATCGCACCGCAGCCACGTTCGCTTGCGTGGGGAAGAAGCAAGGCCATCGATTCCTCCACCACCTTGTGGCGCTTTGACTGCGCGCGCCGCGTCGCCACCAAGTAACGATGGGGCTTGGGCTCATCTTGCTCGGTCGGCTGGAGCTTATCGAGCTCGGCCCTTGATCCTCGGCTCTTTTACTGCTGCCGGGCTTCTCAGTAGCGAGCTTGAGCGCTCGGCGTTCGACTGGTATTCCTCCTCCTGCGCCTCAGTGTGCTGGATGGGAGCCCCTGTAGCCGCGGGGGTTACGGTCAGGTTGACCGTGCCCGCCATGTTGCACTCACGAGAGTGTCGTCTGCGGGGGGTTTGCTCTGTGTTGGAGCTGGGTCGTGGTGGAAGAATCTTCCAAAGACTCGTGAGCGAGGCGGCATATAGCCGGCCATAGCCACGAATTGTGAGCTCGTGGGAGGCGACGCGGTCGTCCTCCCGAGCCCTCAGGTGCCACCGCCAAAGATGGCGGGGCGCTCGTTAGGCTCGACTGGAGGCTGCGAGGGGCCTCAAGCCGAGGCGGCGAGGTTGTCGAGATGGAGCCACGGCTTCCGGCGACCCAGTTTCGGCGGCGATGGGGTGAGCATGAGCCCACCCGTTGGAGTGGCGATAAAGTTGAGGATCCGGCGATTCGTCCCCAGACGTGAACACGCGCGTCGCCGGTGAAGAAAGCCATCGTGAGATGAAAGGGAATCCGGAGATGTCGATGAAGGCGCTGAAGCCCCTACCGGCGCGCCAACCGCCGGCATTTCGAGCAACGGCAAGTAAAATTGTAAGTCAAAGGGCCACGCGTTCCTGTCTCGAATGGTTAGACTCGAGAGCCCAAGGTGTATCTTGGTTCGGGCGAATGTCCCTACTCGATTCGTTTGGTGGTGTTGTATTGCCTTAGGTGCGAGACGGCCGCACAACGTTTTACAAATGAGGGAAAAGAGTTTAAGCACAAGAGTGTTCGCCAAGGCCTAGCGAGAAGAGGAGGTCTTTTTTCTAGCCCCGCTCCCGAGAGGCCCTGCCTCCTTTATACAAGCGGAGGGGCAGTTACATGGGAAGTTGGGAGAGGGAAATCGCTTGGTGATGGGTCGTCGCTGGTTTGCCTGTTGGGTCGGTAGTTACGGTGGGCGGGCGCGGTTGGTCGCCAGCGTCGGGAAATGGCGTACACATACAGTGAGCCTGACGATGGTTGATGTTGCAGTGCGTAACGTTGGTACTGCTTCGGGAGGGAGCGTGTCTTCGTATTGTACGTGGCTGGTCGATGGGACTGGAAGCTTTGACTTCAGAAGCCATTTATGCCATCTTGGGAAAGAGCCACTGCTCCGTCTTGTCCACCGATTGTCCCGTCCGCAGGCACGTGGTCGTGGTCGCGGAGGCTTTGACACGTGGCTCTTGGCGGAGGTTGCCTTAATTTGGTCGGAGTCGGAGGACTCCCGACCCACCGCGGGGGTCGGGAGCCTTACTTGGTCGGGGACGCTAGCCCCGACCGGTCGGGGAGGGGCGTCCTTTGGTCGGTAATGGGTTTGAGGTAGCCTGCTTGTTATCCTAGACCGTTGGGGTACCCCTGGTATGAGTATTGGTCACCCAGTAAATCTTATCTTGCTCATTACTTAACTCCACAGCTGCTAGTTTCTCTTAAAGCTTTATCCAAGACAAATAGTCCTCTTCCCCAGAGACCTTCTAAATAAAATCTCACAGCAACCATTTTTATAGCAGTCTTCCACATTTCTACCAGGATCCAAGCATATTTTGTATAGCATATGGATATGAGTCTTTAGAGGTGAATCCCCTAGCCAATGTCAGCAGATTTTAAACCACTGTCAGCACTTTTCTCAATAGCAGTGCTTGGATGGCAAAAATTAGTTCTGAGTAGCATCAATAGTTTTATCTATCAATTTGGTCACATAAGGGGCAAATCTAGGAGAAAACCTTGACAGGGATACTATGGCACATGGATATCCGGATATGAGACTCAATCATGTGTTAGTCTGCAAACATGAAGTTGTAGAGTAGAAGAATTGGAGGATAGATCACCCGCATGGAGTTGTTGGTCTAGAGATGGTGCCAACATGGGTTCCATAGATAGGTGCAGCCATGGTTGGTGGACTGGAACTGGAATTGTTTCTGGCCCTGTAGCTAGCAAGCTCTAGCATCATCCACCGTGTGTGGGGATGTGTTAGGGTTGGAAAAATAGATGCACATTGCAAGCTAAGGCTGTAGTATCTGGGCCAAGAAATTTCTCTTTTCATTTTTCTTGAAGGAGCCTGGAGCTGTTCCATTTTCCTTCATGTTTTATATGAACCATTTAACTTGACATTGCTCATACATAGGACTGGGAGAGAAAGAAACCTTGTAAAGTAGTAGTTGCAAAAAATTGGAGTTTTAGCCCTAATGATTTCTTCTTTCGAGTGCCAGAAGCTACACTGAAATTGCTCAAAAAACATAATCCTGTGGGATAGAGATATGATCCAAAACAAAATAAATCTATCATGCGCACAAGGAAGGGAGGGTTTCCATACCCAGCTACTTCTACTTATCATCTAGGAGGAGAACTGACTACTCTAGTCTTTAGGAATAAGGCCTCTCAAATTTTCTACACCCCATCTTAGCTCTCCCTTGAATATATGGAAAGCCAGCAAAATACAAGACAAGTAGCATCTCTAGCCGGAGACAACGAAGCAGAGAAAGGTTCATAGCGCCATAACCGAACAGAAGCCCTAGGCTGCTGCTAGCCAGGCACAAGGACCCGATGCACAGCTGCTGCAGTTGTCCGACGAAGGCAGCGCAAACGAGCTCGATGTGGCTCCACGCGGAGGTGAAGGACACTTCGCCGATCCGACCGGAGGGCTCCAAATGGGAGACGAGGGAGGCGATGTAGCCGAATGCGCAGAGGATTCAGGATATGTCTGTCTAGTCGCCTTCGGCTGGGTTGAGGGGTGGTCTTGCGTTACGCTCGCGGTAAGAATGTTGGGCCACACGGTTAGCCAAGTCGAAATTTCTGATTTCATTTATACGAATTTCCATTCTGTTTTCGTTGGAACTAGCTCTCATGTTTCTGTTTTCATTTCTGTACTAATATTTTCATTTCTATTTTCGAAAAAGACTTTTGTTTCCGTTTTTCTACGGAACGGTCGAAAACTTTCTGTTCAGTTTTCAACCCTACATGCAGTTTACCCAATAGACAAGAAATTGCTCCTATATTTATGTACATAGAAGAAAAAAAGTCTCATATCCACCTCTATTAAGGTAGTTATTCCCGTGGGTAATCGTGTCATCCCTACGGAGGAGTGTCTCTGGTGCTGGGCATGAGAGCACGGCCGCATGCAGCCGGTAGTAGGGGTGCAATCGGATCGGATGATTTCTGATTGACCGACCGATCAGATATCTTCGAATCGAATTCGAATAGTTGTCGGATTCGGAATCGGTTTTAGATATTTTGTTTCGTATTCGAATTTGAATTCGAGATATTACTATCCATTGGTTCGGAATATTTCGAGATTATTTTCGGATATATCTGGACCAATTAATCCAGATATCCAAAAATCATAGCCCATATGGGATATGGCCCTGTACAAACTACAAACCCTAGTCCCTTGCCCTTGGTCCTCCAGTCCTGACTCCCCCCGTGCCCCATCCCTCATTCGGCATCACATGCCACCGCTGCCGCCCTCTCGCCGCCGCTGCTACCTCTGGACGGAGGAGGACGAGATCGTGATCCTCCGCAACTTCGCGAAGTTCACCGCCACGCGACACGGCGTTCGTGTCGCACTAGTACGACACCAATCCCTTTTATGACGACATGCGTCGCCGCCTCCAGCTCGTCAAGAAGCTGCGCCGCTTGAAGTGCAAGTACCAGAACTGCATTTCCCGCCTCTGCGGATCCAACGCTTCCTTCTCCTTCTGCTCCCAGCATGAATAGGCGATTTTCGAGATCGCGCGCAACATATGGCGCACCACAAATAAGCATAGCTGGGACCCCTCAGCGGACTCTGACGATGAAGACACTGTTGCCATCGCAGCCATCCCTGCGAACACCAGCCCCAATGGGGATTGTCAAGTCCCGCTCCTGACCTCAGGGCGGCAGTGTCGCCGTATGCGCTCGGCGGAATTTGATGCTGCAGAACTAGGGACTTGTGGCATGATAAAATGAGAACTGAGAAGGCCTCTCCCGTTCTAGGATTCTTGCTACGATTCTTAGTGTAGGTGTTTAGGTTTTTGCAGATTTTCGTCCATAAACGAATATTGTTAACTGGGTTAGGGCATGGAACTAGTTTATTTATGGTTCTAATTGTTCATGTGACATTTAGCTGCCATTTTTGGTCTTTTTTCTTTATAAGGTAGGTATATGGTCCTCTGATTACTGTGGAAGTGGTATGCTTTGAGAGGCTAGTAAGGTATCCTATAGAAAGCTGAACACTTCCAATTAATTTATCAGGATTACATATTATTGTAATTTCACCTTGTTTTACTATTCTCTATCATGTGTGTTGTCTTCAAGTTAATGGACCTATCAGGATCCCCACCAAGGTGCTCCACATCACTACTCGCAAGTCCCCCTGTGGGGAAGGTATTATACTATCTAATTTTTATGCTGTTGTATTATTATCTCTTGGCTTTGGCCAATTGATTGATAAATAGTCTTGGTTACGGTCAATTAACTAGACTGAATGGATGAAATGTGTTATTACATCTCCACACGATTTTTGTAGGCTAAAAACTACTATTGGGTTCAATATGATTCAATCACTTAGAGTAGATGTAAAGCAGTTGGCAAACCGGGAGGGAACGAGGCGAGCGACTGGGAGCGGGTGAGGCGGCAACTGGGAACGGAGGATGCGGCAACCGGGAGGGTGAGGAGACGGCGATCGAGCGGGCGATGGGCGGCGACCGGGAGGGTGAGGAGGCGATGATCAGGCGGTCGACGAGGCGGTGCCCAAGAGTGGAGGAGGCGGCAACCGGGAGTGGAGGAGAGGGGGGGACCGAGAGTGGAGGAGGCGATAGCCCGGAGAGGCGCGCGGTTACGGGGATGGACAATCTAGCGACGGGAACGGCAGATCCGGTGGTAGGGAGGAGGAGGTTGTTAAGGGGGAGGTCGCTAGGGTTTTGGAGAGACGACGCGTATGGTAGGCTAGGGTTTGGAGAGATGCGCACGGTTATATTTATAGTGATATTATCACATACGGTTCCATAATAGAACCGTCTGTGATATACACGTATTACAGACAGTTTTATCTTAGAACCATCTTCTTCTATAATAGAACCGTCTGTGATGTACCCCCACATCACAAACGGTTCTATTATAGAATCGTCCATGATGTCTCTGGTCACAAGCTACAAAATGTATCATTTTGGATCACACTGACATTTTGCTCTTAATATTTTTAACAAAATTTCAAGTTTATTTTATGCCAAAATCATAAAGGTTAGTATGTTAGCAATTGATCACAATCAATATATAGTTATGCACCGTAGGTTTTGTAAAGTTCATCACAATCATCCACTTGCTTATAAACTCAGCATTTTACACATGACAAATAAACATGACAACACCTCCTCATAACTCTACTTGCTTATTCTTTTGTATGAAAATTAGCCCTGCATGATGATCGACGCGTGTGTAGCTAGCTTCCTCAGGTTATTCTTCCTAGACCGTGATAGCATTTCCGATAGGAGGCAACTTATCAAATTGACTGTACTATTTCTCATCTACTACAGTCTCAACTTCGATAATCCTCATTTTTCTCTGAAAAACTACGTGATGCTTCTTGTTGGACTGGTCGGTTACATAGAAGACTTGAATAACATGGTTAGCAAGTACGAACGGTTCATCTTGATATCCGACACGTTCGAGGTCCACAGTAGTGACGCCGTACTTGTTAACCCTCACCTGCTGGAGGTGGACCCAATAACACCGAAATAAGGAGATCTTGAATAGTACATAGTCGAGCTCCCGAAACTCCTCTATGAATCCATAGTAGGAACTCGTCGTCGACCTAGCGGTATTGAACGCATCAATGCGGACACCGCTATTCTGGTTTGTGCTCTTCATATCATGATTTCTAGTGTAAAATATGTACCCATTTAAGTCATATCATTTCCATGTGACAATTGTAAATATTGGCTCCTTTGTCAGCTATGTTAGCATATCAAGATCACTTGACGAGCTCCCAGTGATGGGTCTCTCCTTCAACCATCTGTTGAACTGAAGGTTGTGTTGTCTCATGAACCAAAGCTCCTACCACGCCGGATTCTCTTGCCATAGCCAGTGCTTATGATCTTCGATATACGGGGACACTACAGCCATGTGTTGCAAAACCATGAAATAGGCTTGAGCGTAGGCAACCGAATCAGGCATGATTGCTTTCCTTCCGATGGTCCCAATACCCTCTAGCCTCCCATTATAGTGATATCGAGGCACACCTATTGGTTCGACCTGAGCCATGTAACCGACGCAGAACTCGATGACCTCTTCGGTTGCATAACCTTCGACAGTGCTACCCTCCAACCGAGATCGATTCCGTACGTACGACTTGAGAATTCTCATGTAACTCTTGAATGGGTACATGCTACATAGGAACACGGGCTGCACACCTTTATCTCCCTCACAAGGTGAACAATGAGATGGACCATGGTATCGAAATACGACGGAGGGAAATACATCTCAAGATTACACAGAGTCATGACCACCTCGCCCTATAGAGCATCTAATCCTTTAGGATTGATGACCTTCTGAGCAATTGTGTTAAAGAAATAACACAACCTGTATCTTGATCTGAAAAATACTTCTAATTGCGATAGGGAGTATCTGTGTCATCAACACATGGCAATCATGAGACTTTGTATCAGTTAATTTCAAATCTTGCATCGAAACAAGTCTCTTCATGTTGGAGGAGTAATCGGATGAAACTTTCACATCATGCAAGCACTGGCACAGTTCGGTTCTCAGCCTTGAACTGAGAGTAACAAGCAGGTTCATAGTATGTTTGACCTTTATCGGTCTCTTTCGGTGTTAACTCAGGTCTGATGCCCATATCAACCAAGTCAAGTCGTGTATTAGTATTGTCCTTTGTTTTGCCCTTAATGTTCAGTAAGAGACCAATCAAGCTATCACATACATTCTTCTCTACGTGCATGATGTCGATGCAGTGGCGAACTTCTATGTGCTCCCAATAAGGTAGGTCCCAAAATATTAATCTCTTCTTCTATATGCTCCTCTCACAGGTCCTTGATTTATGTCCCTTTCCAAGCATAACATCCAAATCCTTAACCATATCATAAACAGCTCTCCCGCTTAAAGGCCTTGGAGCTAAATCATCCTCGTTCCTTCTGTCGAATTGTTTCTTCATCTTGTGGTATGGTTGATTCCTTCGAAAAAAAACTGTGGTGACGCATGTACATAAGTTTGAGATCTTCGAGTTTGAGATCTAGCGCCTACCCCATAAGTTCATTGCCGACTACAAAAGTCGACAGTTGGCGCGCCAGGTAGGGAAAGCGCTATAATCTTTTCCTACAGACTTGATGGCAGCGATCGGCGAAATCACCGCCACCTTCATCTCGGCCGGGCTTTCGCCGGGAGCACGGACTTCGCCGCAGATGCGCGAGAGAACTTGTCGCCTAGACTTGAACCGGATCCAATTTGGTAAAGATCAGGCCTACTCATTTTCAGGTATGTCACTTTGACTTGGCCGGCAAACCAGTCGGCGTCGCGAGGAATTGCTGCGATCTTCGTGGCGTCTTCGCGATAGAAGAGCAGAAGATCGATCTCCAACGCCAATAAGAAGAACAGGAAGCTGCGGGGCAAGATCGTCTTCGTAAGGGTAAGGAGGTGCGGTCGCGATAGCCGATCTCGCGTCCGCAATGTCGCGAGGACCTCCCGCAATCAGTTGGGAGATCAAGCCGTTTCCGCGCGCCAATGCGAGCGTCGTCGCCTCCAAGGCGCTTCTCGACAAAGCGGACTGATGATTGCATCGGATAGCCCGCGGCCCGATCGTGGCCTGATCAAGGCCATGGTGACGGCGGACGCAATTTAGCGAAATCGGGAAAAGCCGGTAAGTGAAGCGCACTTGCGCCCCGCGGGCTTCGGCGCGACCATGAGCCACGCTGCGCCCGGCGCCACCTTCGCACGGCCAAGAGCCACGCTGCGCCGGCGCCACCGCCGGCGACGGCCACGAGCCTACGTCTGCGCCGGCGCCACCTTCGGCGCGGCCACGAGCCACGCTGCGCCCGAGCGCCACCTTCGGCGCGGCAACGAGCCACGCTGCGCCCGGCGCCACCTTCCGGCGCGGCCACGAGCCACGCTGCGCCCCAAGCGCCACCTTCGGCGGCCACGAGCCACGCTGCGCCCGGCGCCACTTTCGGCGCGCCACGAGCCTACGCTGCGCCGGCGCCACTTCCGGGGCGGCCACGAGCCTACGCTGCGCCCGGCGCCACTTTCGGCACGGCCACGAGCCACGCTGCGCCGAAGCGCCACTTCGGCGCGCCACGAGCCATGCTGCGGCGAGAGCCACGCTGCGCCCGAGCGCCACCTTCGGCACGACCACGAGCCTACGCTGCGCCACGAGCACCACCTTCGCGCGGCCACGAGCCTCGCTGCGCCCGGCGCCACTTTCGGCATGGCCACGAGCCTACGCCTACGCCACGCTTGCGCCCGGCGCCACTTTCGGCACGGCCACGAGCCACGCTGCGTCCGGCGCCACTTTGGCACGGCCAGAGGCACGCTGCGCCCGGCGCCACCGCCGCGCGGCCACGAGCCTCGCTGCGCTCGGCGCCACCTTCGCAAGGCCACGAGCCTACGCTGCGCCCCAAGCGCCACTTCGCGACGGCCACGAGCCTCGTCTGCGCCATGGCGCCACCTTCGCGCGGCTAGAGCCACGCTGCGCCTCGGCGCCACCTTCGGCATGGCGAGAGCCTACGCTGCGCCCGAAGCGCCACTTTCGGCGACGGCCACAAGCCACGCTGCGCCCGAAGCGCCACCGCCGGCGACGGCCACGAGCCTACGCTGCGCCACAGCGCCACCTTCGGACGGCGAGAGCCACGCTGCGGCGGCGCCACCTTCGGCGCGGCGAGCCTACGCTGCGCCCGGCGCCACTTTCGGCATGGCCACGAGCCACGCCGCGCCCGGCGCCACTTTCGGTATGGCCACGAGCCACGCTGCGCCCGGCGCCACCTTTCGGCATTTGCGGCCCACGAGCCTACGCTGCGTCCGGCGCCACCTTCGCGGCGGCCACGAGCCTACGCTGCGCCGGCGCCACCTTCGGCGCGGCGAGCCTACGCTGCGCCACGGCGCCACCTTCGGCGCGGCCAGAGCCTACGCTGCGCCTCGGCGCCACCTTCGGCGCGCCACGAGCCTACGCTGCGCCGAGCGCCACCTTCGGCGCGGCCACGAGTCACGCTGCGCCCGGCGCCGCCTCAGCTCATCTACAAGCCTTCGCTGCGCCCGAGCAAAGATGGCACGATCGTCGACAACATATGGAGCATAAAGCGGCTAAGTCGCTTTTACTCAATTATGTCATTATAAATAAAATTGTTGACTTTCGACTTGCTACTTAGTTGACCCACAACTAAGCGATGAAGTCGGGGCTACCTAATAGTGTGCGCATGCGCACATCTTTTTCTGAGTTGTATTTTTCTTCTTTTGCTTAACGACTGCAAGTGAATCCGAGTGCGATAACTTCAAGTTGTGAAGCTCTGACCCCATGAACGGCGAACTTTAGTCACCCAAAACACGTGCCTGGGAAAAAGAGCCATGAGCCGACTCCCAACGCTCGGGGGCTAGACTAGTTGGGCAGAGTGTTTAAACAAAAAGAGTCAAACCACTCGGATGAATTCAAAATCAATAAAGAAAAAGAGTAAAAAACTCTAAAATTATATATACACCAGTCAGACATCACATCCGAGTGAATTGTTTTTACATTGCCTAAGTTCTGCATATACATGATTTCAGGGCTACTAAATTTGGATGCGACGTGTATGAGCCAACGCTTCAACGACGACATCAGCAACTTCGGCGACGAATGAATTTAAAGGGAGTGGTGCTAAATTTTGCCTTGAGCGGGAAAAGCGTTTTGACTTCTGTATATTGTTTGGGATACAGTATGTTCCAAGATGAGCCGACTGCCAGAATTCCAATAATGGGGCTAGGAACCACTCGAAAAGTTTAACGCGTGGAGCTCTATTGAGTCCTTCACGATCTCTTTGCCTACAACAGGGCACTTGGTTGTAAAGGAAAACTAGTCGGGAAGCTGCATCAAGAACTGGAAGCACTCGGTATGAAGCATGACTCAGTTGGGCTGCAACCAGGAAGGCGGCAACTCGATCGCAAAGGACTCGGGGGCTACTGTGGAATATAAGAACCCGGGTACCCTCATGACAGGCCCAAGAGGGAGGCCCAGAAGATACTCCCCACGTCAGGCCCCGCTGCCATGCGCAAGGGGACATATCCTAAAGGAAGTTGAACTTATATTTAGATATGATAGATACGGTTGTAATCCGAGTCGTTAATAGGGTAGATAAATATGTAAACTCTATCCTGTAACCGACTAGAATCTTATAACCGATCGGAATCTCTTAACCGATCAGGACTCTGTAAGCCGCCCCACCCCCGCTATATAAGGGAGAGGGCGGGCAACAACATAGGGATCCGATCATCCAAGCATAGAGCAATCAAGCCATAGAGCATAGCACACCTCATATCGCTCAGAGCATATTGCGCTTTGAGCAATCTTAGATCCAAGAGATCCGCATAATCCCAGCACACAGGATTAGGGTATTACCTCCATTGCTGAGGGCCTGAACCTGTCTAAAATCCCTGTCTTGTGTGACCTTCGAGTTTGAGATCTAGCGCCTACCCCATAAGTTCATTGCCGACTACAAAAGTCGACACAGCCACCTCAAAAATAGCTCGGAAAACCTTAAAAACACGAAGTGGATCGGGGCCCTCTGTACTTATTTTCATGAAATTCTTATCACAGACGGTTTTAACCAAAAAAACCGTCAGTGATGACTACCATTAACGATTTTTGGCTAAAAGTGTTAGTGATGAGAATCCACATCACTAACAGATTTATCCAAAAATCGTCAGTGATGTGAATGGTAGTCATCACTGATGGTTCTTGGCTAAAACCGTCAGTGATGAGGCTCACATCACTGACGGTTTTAGCCAAAAATCGTCAGTGATGTCAATGGTAGTCATTTTGGACGGTTTTTGGCTAAAATCGTAAGTGATAATCAACTATCACAGACGGTTTTTCAAAATCGTCAGTGATAAGGAGTCTAATATAAGCCTTTTTTAGTAGTGATAGATGATATATACCTTAAAACTGAAATTTTCAGAAATATATTTAAATTTGATTTGAATTCATGTATTTAAAATCATGGTGCCCTCACACCATGGTATGCCATTTCGGCGTCCTAGGTACGTACATACGTATGTATCCACATAGGATTCTTAAGAGATTAGATTATTTCAGATCTAGATCTTTCTAACAGAATGACGAACATAAGAAAATAAATATAGACTTACTAAGTGGAATATTTTATGCCAACCTAACGACCAGGGTGGTTTGAGTATCTATGACCTTAATATAAAAAATATTTGTTTGCTTTGCAAATGGCTCTTCAAACTCTTAAAGAGGAGAGTGTTTGGCAACATATCCTGATTAGCAAATATTTGGGAAGTAAGACCCTTACTCAAGTAGAAAGGAAGCCGAAGACTCTCATTTTTGGTCGGGTCTAATGAAGGTCAAACATCATCTTTTTAGATTTGGGGCTTTTCAGCTTCATGATGAATCTCAAATACGTTTTTGGCAGGATATCTGGCTGGGGAATAATCCACTTAATACTCGATACCCACGTCTATTTAATATTGTTCGAAAAAAATATGCCACAGTGGCTGAAATAATGAGTGCTGGATCTTTTAATATATCTTTTCGTATGGCTATTATGAGACCTAATTTACAAGCCATGCAAGAGTTTTTTTTACAAGGATTGCTGGTATATAGTTGTCATCTAAAAGGGATACTTTTAGATGGAATCTCCATCAAAATGGATAATTTTCTATTAACTCGATGTATACAATTTTATTGCATCAAAATATCCCAGATACAAATAGACAACCGTGAAAGATTAAAGTACCTTTAAAAATTAAAATCTTTCTTTGGTACTTACATCGAGGGGGTGATTTTGAGAAAGATAATCTAAGTAAAAGAAATTGGACTGGCAGCAAAGAATGTTATTTTTGTCACAATGAGGGAACTATCCAACATCTCTTTTTTTATTGTCAGTTTGCTCGCTTCGCATGGCGTGTGATAGAAGTGGCCTCAAATCTAACCCCTCCTAATAGTATAGCTCATATGTTTGGAACTTGGCTAATGGGACTGGGAAATGAGATAAAGGCTCAAGTTTTAATTGAGGCTGCCACTTTATGTTGGTCTCTTTGGCTATGTCAAAATGATGTTGTCTTTGATAAAAAACAATTGTCTAATCCGTTGCAGGTTATTTATATGTGCATCAATTAGTTGCGCTCATGGTCAGTATTGTAGTGTCAGGAGGATCACGAGATGATTTTAATGGCATATAGGTGTCTACATGACGTGGTTAGTGACTTCTTCATCGAACATAGATAGAGATTTCAAAAAAGATTATGTGCGGCTTGAATATTTTTTATTATTCTTTTTATTGCTTGTTGCAACCTTTTTCTTGCTTAAACTTCTTTGTGAGAATTTCGTCGTGACAATATTTTTGGCTGTAACTTTGTAATAATTTTTTTGGTTGTGTGTATCTTACGATGTAGAAGCCAGAAGATTAATATATTCTTCCATTATCTATATATATCCGCTGGATATAGAAGAGTTAGTGTGTGAGAACATTCAACGAAAGCTATATATAGCTGCACGCGTGTATACGTAATACGGTACAACTTAATTTAGTAGCTGTATACGTGCTTACAGCTAGCCCATTTCATCATCTAGATAATATTAACTAGCTAGTAACACGTACACAGAGCTTAACTAGCATCTAATAACCAAAGTATCGATCAAAGGCGTACACGCAATGTGTACTAGCTAATCCATTGAGAGCCACGCATATGCGCACTGCCATTCGCTACGCACTGCGTTGAGTTGGTTTCTTGCATGCAGTTGCAACTTAGCTGGCGATCATCCCAGCAGGCAAGTTGCATGAACTCGATCAATGTAACAAGCTCCAGTACGTATATATGCACCACTGTTACGTCTGTTCGTACTCTACTGTTTGAATGTTTGATAAACTGATTAGCATATGTGTAAATACACGTACACCCCGTTGGTGACATAATTAGGTTTTGTTCAAACTGTAGAGAATAAAAACGAAAGAATAAGAAGAGATTTTGTTGTTTCCTTACGCAGGATCGATACATTATTGGCTTTTGATCGAGACAATACCATGTACAACAACATAAATATACGCTAGTCGGTGAAAGCTGCTGCTGATAGCGGCGTTTGATTTGGATGGGATAACTACTAATTCTCGTGGCAATTAATTAAATTCAGTCCGATCCGATCCTTTTGAAGAGCATAAAGAGAATCATTATAATCTCTTGCGGCTTGTGCATTCGACTTTTAAGCAGTATGGATAGCTGAATTAGATGAGCTTCCTTTTGGGGTTTTTGAATTGGCTGCAAATTGATCGATCCCCTAGAAAATAATGTAGAGAGCGTGCATATATATGGTGCTAATTAAGTGGCATATACACTTTAGTTTGACGTATTTGACAACTGTGCCTAGATGGATATAGGTCCAACAGAAGACTAGCTAGCTAGTTAATAATAGATCAAGCCCCAGGTCCAGCACTATGGATCGAGCTATATATATATGTGTAATTTTTTTATCGTGGAAGTTGTCAAGGTCCACAAATGTTTGCCAGCAGATTAATGAAAGAAGAGGATGAGGCTTAAAATGTCTTAGCATATACTGTCTCCGTCAAAAAAATATAAGTTGTTTTAGGATCCATGTTAGCCAAACATTAATATATAAAGAATTACCTAAATTGATAACATGAAATAGGTGTCACTAGATCTATAATGAAATATACATTTTTTCATAACATATAATTATTTTTATTTGAAATAATATATTTTCGTAGAAATTGCATGTTGGTCGAAATATCACCCTAGAGACTAGTAGGTCAATATCCTAAACCACTTGTATCTTGATATAGGTACATTCTGCCACAAATTACACGCATATACGTGTCTGTTTGGACAACACAGCTGCCGCACACCACAATGTTGTTGTTGCGTATGGCTCATGTACAGCTCCTTTCCATTTATCCTATCATATACAAGCTAGCCATACACACTACAGAATCATCAACCATTCATTCAGCATCGAATACTACCTTTTCCTAATCCTACTACCTTTCCTAATCCCATAAGACTTCCTAGATGGGGAGCTAGCCCACGTGGTGGCTCGAGCCGCGAGCCGAGCCTGAAAAATATTTACGTTTAGGTCCTTTTTCAGGAAAAAAAATTACGTTCGGGTCTTTTTTCGGAAAAAAAAATTACAGTTAAGTCCTTTTTCCCCAAAAAGAATATATTACGCTTAGGTCCTTTATGCGTTTTTAGGGCTTGCGCTTGGATCCTTTTCCATATAATCAAAATTACGTTTAGGTCCTTTTTCGGGAAAAAAAGACGCTCATATCCTTTTTTCCGAAAAAGAAAATACATTTCATCTAGGTCCTTTTTCTGTTTTTTTAGCATTACGTTCAAGCCCTTTTTCGAAAAAAACAAAATTTTGTTTAGATCCTTCTCGAAAAAAGATATGTTTTTTTTTTCTATTTTTCGTTTTTCCCTGCGCTTTTTGTTTTTCGTTTTTCCCGACGCGGGCCTTCTGTTCCAGCGAAATTTCATATTATATTCTTTCAACCGTTTCGCTTGTTTTCTTGATTTGCTCATGTAGAGAGCGACGGTCACACGTTTTCTTAAATTTGCTCGCGTGGGGAGCGGCGGTAGCGGTGTGTCACGCCGTGCTCGATTTTCTAGTTGTATATATGATCACGTCGATCCGTGGATGTATCAGAGTTGCATGGTAGCTAGAATAATGAGAGCAAGACCAATAATGGATCTAAAAGGAGAGATGCCAGGGAAAGAAAGAAGGAAAGGAAATGACGAGGAGGCCAGAGCAATTGGAGAACTAGTGGCGATCGATCTCCCACACGAAACATCAGGAGATGCATGCTGGATCAATCACACCCAAGTTATGTGTGTATATACCACGCACTTGGCTGCATGCGTGTGAAGATCGATGGGATGCCGTGCCGTGCCCTCGTTGCAGCTGGTGAGGACCGAGCTAGATTTCGACGTCATTACGCTGCTGTGTGTGCGCGCGCGCAGCTAGGTAGCTATCATCCATGCATCCATCGAGCAGGCTCGCTTTTTCAGAGTCCAGCAAGAAGAGAATTCGAGGTTCCTTGCATCGTACGTGTGGCCAAGTGCCAGATTACGACCGGCGCCGAATCGAATCGCAGGATTATGGAAGAGAATTGCATGCGAAGGTCAGAGCCAGGAATTAAGAGAAGACGCCGGCCGGCGATGGAAGGGAAAGGAAGATGGCGTACGGCATGATCAAATCAATCAATTATGCCGATTAGCTAGAATGGGACGAGAAGGGTCAAATCGAGTGTAAGGACGGGCCGGCCGGTGTCTACGTACGTACGCGTCTGCTATTGCATGCAGCGTGTTCAACTTACTAGCAATTAATATTCGTGTATATATATGGTGAACACATTATCCACACGCGCGCGATCGAATGCTTTCGGCCCGGGCGGCCGTTGTGCTGGTTAGCTGAAGGATTCAGTTTCTTTCTTTGGTTCGACCAAGTTGTAATAAGTTCCAACTATAGCTTCATACAAGGGACAAGTAGTGTAAAAGCTTCACCATGAGTGAGACGTACGTGCAATGCATACAGGAAGAAGAAAACCGATGTGATTCTGTCATCTCCAAGGAGAGAAACATGCCAATCGCAAAACAAAAGAAAGAAAAGGACACATGCCCAAGCCCAGCTAAGGTCCCCTTGGCCGGGCCACCTACGCATGGTTTATGGAACCATCCATCCCAGATTCCCCACCCACCGGCAGGCCGGCGGCGGCAGCGTTAGGCAGACTCGTACTATAAATTAGCCGAACCTTGCAATTCAGGTACAATCCCGTTATCATCGACACGAAAACAAAAGGTAGGAAACCTGTTTCAAATTTCGTTTTTTTGACCGTAGCTCCGGCGGCCGAAATCTAAAATTTTAACGAGATTTCAAAATTTCAGTCGAAATTCAAAAGCTAAATTTCAAATCCGGTATTTTGGAGGCCGGCAAAACCAAAATTTTGTTTCGGCCATTTTCAATCCCTGTGGAATGGTCTCCCGAGGCTAGAAAAAATTTAGGAACAAATATGAAAAAAAATCATGCAAATATTTATCTACGTTTTATATCTGTTTAAATGCAAAATACTAAGTATTTGCATATAAAGTACCCTAAATTTAGAAAATTCGCAGCATTTTGCCTGATTTTCGAATTCTAACACTTCAATTTTCGGATTCTAACACTTCTTTGATGCTCTGATGTTGCATGCCTGGTTGAGTTGGCCCTAGGTTAGGAGAGAACTAGTCAAAGGACACAAGAACTAAGACTACACATGTGTCTCTTTGTCCTACTGCTTTCAAAGAACATTGGATAGAGTTGCTGGTATTTAGTAGCATTGAGTTATAACAGTATGTAACACCACAAAGAACTAAGGACCAGTTAAGATGCCAACTAAGCAATTCTTTTTCCAAATGAAATTTTAGTTACGTACTTGTTCATTCTTTCTTGTTGAACTAAATGTGCATAGATACTATAGGAAAAGAGATCAAGCATCATAAACAATTTAAGGAAAACAAGATGAACATATGCAATATGAACGTATGGCACATCACGTAGGCATTCTATTTATTTCCTTTGCTTATATTCTTAAACTATGAAAGTTTCTAACCAAGCAGCAAGTGCAATATTAACAGCCAATCACAAGAGGTTGCTTGTCTTACTTTTTTTTTTAGACTACTAAATTCATATTTGAGCGGCTAAAGATGTATGTAACATATAATAATTAATATCATCATTTGCAGGACAAACAAAAATAGCATTGAAGAGAATAAAACTCGGCATTACTACTATTTTGCAATAGATCAATCTGGTGTCCATCTTTATGTCTACTTTTCTAAACTCCTTTTCCCCCAAAAAAACAAAACAGAAAACCATTCTCTATCATGCATAAATAATAACAGTTGTCCACCTCTTGTGCCTTGTATTGTCAATCTTGCAAAATTTTCGCATGTATTCCTTAGAAAAGGCATTATAATTCGCCACAAAAAATTTGGTGCTAAATTCGATCTACAAATATGAAAACTGATTGAATCTGTGATCATTTTGGTCAAAAAAACCTGAAATCCCGCCAAAAAAATCCGAAATCCAAGTTAGGGTTTAGGGTTACATAATTTGTGTATATATATATTTTTTAGAAAAGTTTCACATGTATTCTTAGAAAAGGCATTACAATTCACCATAAAAATTTTAGTGTTAAATCCGGTCCTACAAACATAAAAATCCATCGAATTTATGATCATCTTGATAAAAAAACCAAAATCATGCCAAAAAATCTTAACAATCACTAGAGCAATTTAAAAATCCTACCGAGATTTGTCCACACCGAAAGCCAAATTTCAGTAGAGATTTCGTTACATCGGAAAAAAGTACTGAAAACCTGCAGACTAATCCTATCACGAACAATGATGATGCCGGGCCCAGGCACATCAAAACGCTTCATCCAACGATCAAATCGAGCATCCAAGTAAAAAAATTATAGAGTAAATTTTAAACTATGAAAAGTACTATAGTTTTTAGCTTCTATTTTATAAAACTACATATTTTAGAAAAAATTATATCATAAAATTATAGAATTTAGAATTTATGGTTTCTAGTAATATGTCTAACAGTGTAAAGCCAGTCCTGTTTGGGATAGCTTCTAATTGTGCTGATTCTGGATTCTCTAATAATCGGGTAAATGATAACTTGAATCTTTTCTCACAATTAGAAGCTACTACTCACCCGATTTTTGAAGAATCCAGAATCAACGCAATCAAAAGCTATCCCAGACAGTGCCTAAGTCTATGTAGCACCCTCACGTGCCCCTATTTTTCGTTTCCTACCACATAGGTTTGACTGTCCTTTGCTTTGACGTGTCTTTGTCTACATGATGACTTCCTTAGATGCTAAAATATAGAGAGACACATCATAGAGGAGCAAGCATCAGCCAAACCTATCTGGCAACTAGACGTGGACGTCGTACCAGGCTGGCCCGACACGGGTCTATCGTGCTTCGTGTCTGAACCATGTCAGGCCACGACGACCCATCGTGCCTACCACGATGTGCCGGCCTGGCTCGCCTTCGGTGAGCCTAGGCACATCCCATTTGCGCTTCGTGCCGTACTGGCCCAGACTCAGCCCATTGCACTATTGCGACGAGAGGAAAGGAGGCAGACACAAAGGGCTAAGGCAATAAACACAAAAATTAGGAGAAAAAGAAACTAAAATTTATATCATAAAATTATAGATTTTAGAATTTATGGTTTCTTGTAATATGTCTAACAGTGTAAAGCCAGCCCTGTTTGGGATAGCTTCTAATTGTGCTGATT
Organism: Otatea glauca; assembly: GCA_036346275.1. Taxonomy (NCBI): domain Eukaryota; kingdom Viridiplantae; phylum Streptophyta; class Magnoliopsida; order Poales; family Poaceae; genus Otatea; species Otatea glauca. Next base: position 62,915,597 of record CM070721.1, read on the forward strand.
CTGGATTCTTTAAGAATCGGGTGAATGATAACTTGAATCTTTTCCCACAATTAGAAGCTACTACTCACCCGATTCTTGAAGAATCCAGAATCAGCGCAATCTAAAGCTATCCCAGACAGGGCCTAAATCTATGTAGCATCCTCACGTGCCCGTATTTTTTGTTTCCTACCACATAGGTTTGATTGTCCTTTACTTTGACTTGTCTTTGTCTACATGATGAGACTTCCTTAGATGCTAAAATATAGACAGACACATCATAGAGGAGCAAGCATCAGCCAAACCTATCTGGCAACTAGAGGTGGGCATCGTACCAGACCGGCCAGACACGGGTCTATCGTGCTTCGTGTCTGAACCATGTCAGGCCACGACGACCCATCGTGCCTACCATGCTGTGCCAGCCTGGCTCGCCTTCGGCGAGCCCAAGCACATCCCATTTGCGCTTCGTGCCGTACCGGCCCAGACTCAACCCATTTGCACTATTACGACGAAAGGAAAGGAGGCAGACACACACAGGGCTAAGGCAATAAACACAAAAATTAGGAGAAAAAGAAACTAAATTTTATTCATTCTTGAATTTCTTTCGTCTGCTTCTCTCAATCTCTCTAAACTCTCTCCCCTATCTCGCCCGTATATCTCACTCTCAGCTTATCAACCCAACATATCCACTACGTGCCAAGCCGTGCTTTGGACCAAACCATACTGCCGTGCCTTGAACCGACCCACAAAAGCACAAACCAAGTGCCCACCTCACTGGCAACTGACATGAAGTGAAATGAGAAATAGGAGAGCGTGACTGTCGGCGTTTCGAGCATCAGCAAGTAAATTTGTAAGTCTAAGGGGCCGCGCGTTCCACTCCCTGAATGGTTAGACTCAGAAGTCCAAGATGTATACTGGTTCAAGCCGAAGGTCCCTACTCCAATTCGTGTGGTGGCGTTGTATTCCCTTCAGTACAGATGACTGCACAAAGTTTACAAGCGAGAGTGCTAATGGCTTAATGAGATGGGTCCGATCCCCCTCCTACGGGGGTTCCTGCCTCCTTTTATACGGAAGGAAGGGGCAGGTTACATCGAGAGTTGGGAGAGAACGAGGTGACCTACACTAGGAGCTTCGGTCCTTCGTTCTGTGGACCGATCACCACCCGCCTTGCCCATGCTTTGGTCGGTAGCCTAGTTGGCGAGGCGGTTAGGTATTTCCCAGAAACGCAGCGTACGCCTCTCGCAAACCTTACGAGTGTTGATGTTGCTGCGCATGACGTGGGCGTTGCCTCGGGAGAGAGCGTGTCTTCGTACTGTATGTGACCGGCTGATGGGATTGGGAGCATGACTCCAGCAGTCATTAAACCCTCTTGGGAAGGGCCACTGCCTTGTATAGTCATTTCGATTGACCCGTTCGTGGGTGCGTGGTCAGAGGTGGTGGGGGCTTCGACACGCGGCCCTTGGCGGATGTTACCTTGGTTTGATCGGAGTCGGGGATCCCGTCCCGCCAATGGGGTCAGGAGCCCTGCTTGGTCGGAGCCGGGAGGTCCCATCTCGCGGCGGGAGTCGAGAGCCCTGCTTGGTCGGAGACACTTCCCTCGATCGGTCAGGAAAGGGTGTCTTGTGTGGCCTTGCAGGTGCTTCGATCGGTAGCGAACTGGGAGCGGCCTGTTGGGCTTGAACTGTGCTTGAGGCCGCCGGCTCGTCACTTCGGGCCGTTGGGGTACCCCTGTTATAAGTATTCGTCAGTGACCTACATCGTTAGATCTATTATACAGAACTGTTAATTTTAAAACCTTTAGTGTAGTTTTATGATATAAATTCAACCTGAAGTGTAGTTTTACGATACAAATTCTTCTAAAATATATAGTTTTGTCAAAAAGAAGTTAACACATTTTCCTGATAGTTTATACATGGTTCTGTGAAATTTACTCAATCCAATCACCTCATACAGAGACTAAGAACGAACATTCACGTCAGAACGATGGAATGAATGAAGCGCCGCGCGCCCGCACCGCATTGTTGTCAAACAGAACACATCACGTCATCGAGCAATAACAGCGCAGGCTATTATCAAGAGTAAACAATTTTTACTCAGAACAATACCATAACTACTAGTAACGATTGCAGAATACATGCGGTAAATAGTCAGGGATGACACAAATAAGTAGCATCATTCGGTCATACATAGTTTTAACAAATAAAGTAAAGACTCCAGCAGCGTCTCCCTCCTCAGGCTAAACCCAGCACATAGCACAGCCTAGCAACTACAAAAATTCCCAAGACATGGCATAAAAATTGCAAATTGTCCATAACCAAACTTTAAAGTAGAACCCCCTGATCTTTATCACTTCCCCACCCCAGACGAGAATGTTGGTGATATTTCAACAAAAACAAGCCTTATCAGGTTTCCTTACCATATATATTTTTTTCAGATCTTGATCACAGAAGATCAGCAACGTTGGCTGGCAGCTCTTCAATCACCACATTGTAAAACCTCTGGATGTCAAACAGCATCCTCTCATCATCACGAGTCACAAAGTTGATGGCAACACCCTTCCTGCCAAAACGTCCACTACGACCAATACGATGCAGGTAGTTTTCTGGTTGGGTCGGAAGATCATAGTTGATGACCAGGGACACTTGCTGGACATCAATACCACGAGCAAGTAGGTCCGTGGTAATGAGCACACGGGAAGAACCAGAACGGAACTCCCTCATGATGATATCCCTAGTGTTCTGGTCCATGTCACCATGGGTAGCAGAAACTGTGTGATCCCTGCTCCTCATCTTATCAGTAAGCCAATCTACCTTGCGGCGGGTGTTCACAAAGATGACACTCTGGGTGATGGCCAGGGTCTCATACAGGTCACAAAGTGTGTCAAGCTTCCACTCTTCCTTCTCCACATTAACATAGAACTGCTTGATACCCTCAAGGGTGAGCTCATCCCTCTTCACAAGAATCCTCACAGGTTTGTTCATGAACTTGCGAGTAATCTCAAGGGCTTCAGGGGGCATGGTGGCAGAGAAGACCCCAACCTGAATCTTTGCTGGGAGGAGCTGGAATATGTCATAAATCTGCACATAACAAAAAGGAAATCAGCATTCACAAGTCACAGCACAGAACAATAATTTGAACAAAACCATAAATGAAGAATACTACTCCCTTCGGTCACAAATAGTTGTTGTTTTGGACATAGGTGTAGTCAAACTTTTGAAATTTTGACTGTCAACATATTTTAAAATATTTAAATTGGATACATGAAAATTATGTGTAGATTTGTCTCGAAAAGTACTTTCATAATATTATAATTTTATTGGGTTTCATAAATATATTATAATAGAAATTAGTGGTCAAAGCCTAGTTTTGGAGACCGCATTGATGTCCAAAACAATAACTATTTGTGACCGGAGGGAGTATAACAATAAGTTGTCAAATAAAGTTGCAATTCTGAATTGTTCAATCAAAGACGATAATATTTAAAAAATGAATCATACGCAACTGGTTTGGGCATCTCCAACATAGGACTCCTGAGGCACCGGTGTGTAGTGGAATTTTAAGTCGTCTCGAAAACATAAAAGGCAGAGGTCGACTGAGACTGACATAGGAAGCAACAGTTAAAAGAGACTTGAGGATTGGAATGTATCTAAAGAGTTGACGTTGGATAACAATGGATGGAAATTAGCGATCCACATACTGAAACCATGACCTAAGATTAAAGGTTTCGGGGTTTCCCCAACTTGTTTGGGACAAAAGGTTTGGTGGTTGTTGCTGCTGTTATGCAACTGGCAAACAGAGTTACCAACCTAAGCATGTTAGTGAACTTTTACCTGATAACTTACAACATCTAAGAACAGTAAACATTTTACATATCAAACAGCAAACATAAAGTTAAAATTGAGGTCATCGGTCCTCGGTATTTACATCTATAAATATGAGCATAAAGCTTTCAGTTTCCTCTCTTCAATGGTATCAGTAGTGTTAAACTGCAGCACACCAAATGCAAAATACTATCGCTGACAAGAAGATGATTAGTGCAAAAGGAGCAGAAGAAATGCAACAGAATAGAGTCTTCACCTGATCCTTGAAACCACGAGAAAGCATCTCATCAGCTTCATCCAGGACAAACATCTTGATGTTATCAGGGCGGAGAGACTGCCTACGCAACATGTCAAACACACGACCAGGTGTTCCAACAACAACATGCACCCCACTTGCAAGAATTCTTTGATCCTCACGAACAGAAGTTCCTCCAACACATGCATGAACTTTCACACCCAAGTAATCACCGAGCGCACGCATGACTTTCTCAATTTGCTGTGCAAGCTCACGGGTGGGAGCAAGGACCAAGGCCTGGCACTCAACCAAACCATAGTCAAGCTGCTGCAAAATTCCAGAACAGAAGGTAGCAGTCTTTCCAGTTCCTGATTGAGCTTGCTGGATCACATCAAGCCCCTTGCAAAAAGGAACAATTCCCCTTTGCTGAATTGCTGAAGGCTTCTCAAAACCTATAGACAAATGATGATCATGTCAGATGAATACCACTGCAAAAAGCCAAACATCGTAAAACAACAGATTCTCAGCCTACCATAAGCATAAATGCCTCTGAGGAGGTTCTCTTGGAGGCCCATGTCATCAAAACTTTCATGAACTTCATCATACGAGGTGAAAAACTCCTCAGTCTCACCTTGGTTCCTGTGTTCAATGAATATTGGTAAGTAGATAATATACAATCCATCAGAGAGAGACAGCACAAAGCTAAATGCATGCTACAAATGAACATAGTGAGTAGCTGAGATAAAAATATCCATTTAAGATTACTAACAGCAGCTCCTGCATTTTAGAATCATAGTGCTTAGCATCGAACTGGGAACCTTCTGGTGTCATTCCCGCCATGGCTGTAGCAAATAGATAACATGTTAGCCAAAAGAAATGAGTACAGCACATAAGGGAATAACAGGTGAGAAGCAGATATTAATTACATCTAGTTATCAACAAAAAGCACAGGATCCGGAAAAAAGCAATGCTGCGTATGGATACACATGTCATTACACTTAATAATGCGCATAAATGTGTTCGCATATTAAAGAAAAACACAAAATTAGCAATTGTACAAATGCAGGAAAAATACATTATACGCAACTATAAAGCATCTAACAGCAACAGCCAAGAACTTCATCATTTGTTACAAAACAAATAGAAAAATTAACACAGCAAACCTAAACATATATTATGTAACTTTTGTTGAAGACACGTATAAGAAAATATCATGTACATTGTCGATAATAGATCGTATAGCAAGTGATTAGAGGTATGACCACCCAAGAGAAACAAGAATATACAACATTCAACTACTAAATTCACAAAACTGGTTCTTCTGAATGCATGAGTATATACATAGCCCTACAAACACCATCTAAGCCATTACAATCTAGTACTACTTGTCCTGAGGATTCAAGTGCCATACAACTGATGTAGTTACCAAAAAAACTATTAGACACTTTTAAAATCAGAAGCAACGTTACCAAACTTGTCTGGCTGATTTAATTAGGTTACTGAACTCCAAAACAGCATATCTAGATCATTAAACTTGCGGGTTACTCTAGTTCATTAGCACGTCAGCATGTTGCCACATGCCACGGAGGCATAGGGTGCATGTGAGGTGGTGTGACAATAATTGAGCCCACACAAGGGTGGTGACACATGCCAATGCAGTCTAGTCCCTGGGACGGTAATCATTGTTGGGTGCAAGGAATTAAGGCCAAGTGAAATCAATGGCGGTGATAAGGGGCTAGATCACAGATGTCAGAGAGGCTATGAGGGGAGGGCAAGCCACCTCCTGTTTGTGATTTTTGCAAATTGCGACTAGATGTGCCCCCCATGCCATGGCGGTACAGGTCAGTATGCCATGTCATCAGTCGTACCCAGGCTGGCATACTAGTGACCTAGAGTAACCCACTTAATCGAGCTTAGTGACCTAGATATACAATTTAGGAGTTCGGTGACTTATTTGAATCAGTCAGACAAGTTCGATGACCCACAATGTAACTTACTCTCAACAACGATTCAGACAACAAGTAAATCTATGAATTCATCAAACTAATTATATTGCTTGTTCATACAGCTAGAATCCAATACATACAACAATAAATACAGCTTAATACAAGTTAGATACAGCCATCTACACAAGATTTCGCCAAAAAGAAATAAACTTCCTCTACCATCACTAAGCACAAAGCATCAGCCATCCCCAAATCATCTCATATAAAACCAAATCTTACGTAACAAGGAACCTGTCAACCGAAACATGCATTGGAAAAATAAAAGGCAAAACCTTCTCGACGGCCAGAGAGCCCTTAAGCGCTACCGTACAACGTAACCCTAAAACCGCGACCTTTACTTCCACCACCCCACCTTCAAAAAACCGAACCTTTTCCACCGATTCCAAGCAGATCCAACCCTAAAACTACCCAGATCCGCCCAAACCGGCGACAAATCCATGCCACCCTACGGATCGGGCGAGACGGCAGCAAAAGAGGCGCGACGAATCGGAGACGGGAGAGAGATAGAGAGATCTCGAGGTCGGTCTCTACCTGACGCGCGGAGAGGAGGAGGAGGAGCGGATCAAGCTTCGGCGGGAGGTCGCGTCGCGCGGTGCGGTGAATCCGAGATGGAAGTCTCGGATTCGGCGGCGTGGGTGGGGGAACGGCAGGAGAGAGAAAGTGAGTGTTTGGACGACGGCGGCGAGAGGCGGCTTTTAAGGGGGCCCCAAGGGGGCGGCGTAATGTAGCGAGGATCGGACAGTGTAGGGTTTCTCCCTGGGCTCCTTGGGCCCGGCCCATCTTGATTTATTTCTCCTTTCTTTCTTCTTCTAACTAGTATAATGCCCTGTCTTCTGGTTTCTTTTTTTCGACACGTAATATATGATCTTTTCCTTTTCTAGAACGTTTGTTTCCTTTTCCTTAATTCCAGGATATTTGTTTTCTTTTTTTAGATGATGCTGGAGGTGGGGGAGATCTGTTGTAGGCCACAGGGATGAGTTAGACACATTAAACAATGGCCATCGGATGTGGGTGAGTAAAACTGAGGAAAGATCTGAGAGGTTAATTTTGATGGAGGCAAGTTTCTGGGAACGCTTCGCTGGGTGCATGAAGGTTGGGCTATCTCTAGTGGAGTGCATTATTTAGGGTGGACGTAGAAAAGAATGCTTAGGTGCATTATAAAGGGGTATAGATGGAACGTGATTATCGTGTCACTGTTTAAAAGTTGTATAAATATTACAGTATGAATAACAGATGAATAATGATTACTTACCTATTTATTTGTTTTAAGATTTGTAAAACTTATATTTAGAGGGTGATGCGCAGAAGCACCGCTTATTTTCGACTTCGATAGGAAGATGGAGTTGTAGTGTAACCCAACCTTTTTTTTCCTTTTTGAGATGAGTTATAACCCACAAAAATCTGGTAAAGAAATATTTTTATTTGGCCATTGTTTTCTTTTCTTACATAGAGGTTAATGTGTGATTGGGATGGAGTTGTAACCCAACTGGTGGGAGGAAATCGTATGAATTCTGCTGCAGGATGTAGCCCAACTTGTAATACACCGTTTTTTTTTCATTTCTGTTTCACTACTTGTATGTACATATGATTTAATTTAATTTGTGGATGACTAGTATAGTGTCCTGTCTTCCGGTTTCCTTTTCCCACCACGTAATATATGATCTTTTCCTTTTTTTAGAATGTTTGTTTCCTTTTCCTTAATTCCAGGATATTTGTTTCCTTTTCCTTGAGATGATGCTGGAGGTGGGGGGAGATCTGTTGTGGGCCACAGGGATGAGTTAGACACATTAAACAATGGCCATCGGATGTGGGTGAGTAAAGTTGAGGAAAGATCTGAGAGGTTAATTTTGATGGAGGCAAGTTTCTGGAGACGTTTCGCTGGGTGCATAAAGGTTGGACCATCTCTAGTAGGGTATATTATTTGGGGTGGACGTAGAAAAGAATGCTTATGTGCATTATAAAGGGGTATAGATGCAGTAGTGATTTGGGCGTTGTTCTTTTCCGTTTTGGTTATTATTATGTGTAATTGAGATATAGTTGTAATCGAGCTTGTAAGACGAAATATGTATGATTTGCTCCGCAGGATGTATTGGTGACATTCATTTTGTTTCTTTTGCGTAAACTTTTCAAAGAAAAATTGGGCGACATAATAGCGACCTGGATTTGGAGAAAAAGTTCTTTTAGCACAACCAAATCTAGAAAGGGAGATGCCACGGTTTTCAAAAAGAAAGGTCCAGTTTTGTTCTTCGGCCTTGGGCAATAGATCTCCGCCGCTTTTAAGCTGAGGTGCTGCAATGGCCAGCGAGGATCAAAACCTCCATGGAGAACACGGAGGACATTCCAAGACATCTGATTATTTGCATTAATACGAAGAGTTGACAAATACTCCCACCGTCTCGCAATATAAGTTTTCAGTTTTGAAAAATGTCGTCCTACAAAGTCCGCAGCGAAGAATAAAGATGTAGTTATTGCAACATTTTCATCATATATCCCTACTTTAATAAAAAAAAGTGAATATATAATTCTAGTATGCCATTTAATAGAGGTATGCATGATCCAATAACATTATTTTTTTCCTTATATTTAGTGTCTCTTTGGCCTATACATATGGTGAACTTTGAACTTATATTGCGGGCCGGAGGGAGTACTACAGCAGACATCAGCCTCCATAGATAACATCGACATTGGTTACTTTACAGAAAAATGGTGACTAAAAATTATATGAGTACAAATTTACGTAGGGGATAAGGACTGCCTGATTGGTGAAGCACTTTATTCTCGAGAACAAAAGGATTAGTTTCAGCTTATTAAAGATGCACACCCAATTTTGGGCGGGAGAAGAGTGGCCTTTTACTGTTTGCAATGGCAAATCGGTTGCAATTTTTCATGAGTTCGTGCAATGCTTTCCTGGCTCTGTGTAGCTAAGCTCCAGCTGCTCAACCTTCTCGAACTTGAATCCGCGGATTCTAATCTCTTCCTTCTCCGCGGCGTCCTTGTGGTCGACGTGCCGGATAGTCCAGCCTTTATTTTCTACATGACCGGTAACTTTGACCTGTAAAACGGGCATAGTATGAAGAATCCATAGTAGTACAGTTCTATAGGTTAATAATGGTGTTTGTATTACCTCGGCTTCATCGACAGAATTGACGATGAGAGTGCCGTCCAAGGAAAGGCCTTCAAGGACGATGTTCTTGCCATTGATTACCAAAGCTGACCTCTGATAAACAGAAGAGTTGGCATGCACCTTCTCCTTGACATCCTTGAATGTAAGACCCCACCTTGGACTCCAGGTTATGCGTGGCCAAACCTCTACCTCTTGCCCGTTGAAAGTATCAATTACAGGATCTGCTATTTGTGCACCAACCTGGAAAAAGGACACAAAAAAGTGCTTGTTAGGCTGGAGCACAAACAATTGAGAATGAGCCAATGGCCAAAGTACTCTTTTGAAAAGAGTATGCTAATGTCATCACCTTTCTTAATATAAGGCTGTTTGCCCTGTAAATTGCCATCTCTCCTGAGGTTGCACTATGATAAGGATTGCCTTTTGGAACCTACAGCAAGGCATAACAGAGTATAGAACACATGATACACAATGCACAACGAAAAAAGGCAACTGCTTTAAATAACTTAGGCATGTTGCCTTTTTTGTTTTTGTTTTTTTAGAATACTTAGGCATGTTTGTTGGTACAAAATCGTTATATCTAGATGGCATCTTCAGAAGTGTGGGGGAATTGCAGTTTTCAACGTGTAACAAAAAGGGCAAGTTGGATCTGATAACAGGCCTATTGATTAAGAAATCATAATTCATCTATGCCGACATAAATTCAGAGCAAAGCCAGCCTCTTATCACAGAGCATAGTTTCATATGCAAGGATAAAAAAATTATTATGTAAAATACATATTTTTTTCAATCTCAAAAGGTGGGTGAAACCATACTTTAGCTGAATCTTCAGGATTATTCTTCACGGGAGCATATGCAAGCCATGTATCCATAACCTAGCATTTAAGATTTTTTTTTAAAAAAGGCATAGTAAGAATAAAAACAATACGGGGATGAATCATCAAAACTTCTCAATTTGCATCTGAATCATAGATATTAACAGGAATTGCTGGTGGCTTGATGCGTTTAAGCCATGAGCAATGTAAGTGTCATTCTGGTTGAGATTCAATTTGAGCATGGTGCTGTCCTAGAAAAAACAAAAGAAACCTTGTGATTCCACATGCGCTCTTTTCCCAACTTGGATAATTTACTGATGTTCATGGAAGGTATAGACACTTGCAAAGGTATAGACACTTGCAATACCTAGCAAGCACTCCATTCTGAAATCAGATGGTCTTGACAATAGTACACAGATTCGAGAACAGAAATTTCTCCCTAGAGATTTCAAGTTCTCATTTTCGTCTGTGTTCATGAATTATTAGCTGGAGACTGCAGGCACTGCAGAGAATCCAATCCCAGCTTATCTATCTGCCATACAAGGTGCACCCATAAAGTTTGCAGATCTACGGATTACAATCATTAACTATGTACAGCAGGATTACTTATGGTAGAATAAAATCAACAGATGCTGTCATAGTATGTTAAGTAAGATCTGAACATACGTAAAGGGAAGCAGCATAGAGTTACCTATATACCAATGTCATTCTTTAGATTCAAGAAAGGGTTCAGCTGTCTCTTACCGTAAACCCAACTTTTGCTGTGGGAGGTAGTGTTTTTGGGTAGTCTTGCATCATACACTCAAGGCGAGTGGAGGATTTAAACGCTGTCTTGGTAGAATCAGTATACCTAAATTGACAAAATGATGGGAGATTGAGGTTAAATTGATGGAAAAAAAATCACATGAGAATTTATTCACAAAATCAACATGATTTATAAACTCCATTGACAGATGATTATAAACAATACTTGCAGAATTTATTGCAAACTCTTGTGGTTTTATTTTGTTAATACACTAGATTAGGTAAATCTACCTACATAAGGAGTACCCTGAGGTATAGTAATTACGAAAAAAGATTCATAAACAATTATATGATAATTAGTGTTATTGATAGGAAGACACCATACAACACAGGTTACTGGGCAGATAAGATGACTTTACTATGCCAATTGGAGACAACATCAGCGAGAGGAGAATTTTTCATAACAAGTGTGGCATGAAGTAAGAGGGAATTGCGCACAAAGATATTGGAGCCATAAAAGCAAGAGCAAAATTCACCCAGCCTTGAAAGGCCACAAATGGAAAAAATTCAGAATCGAATGTAAGTTGGAAACAGACTTGCATTACAAGCATTGTAAAAAATGTCCTTTGGAGCAACTGGCCAGAATAATTACTTAGGATTTACAAATTCAGAAATGGCACCATGTGTTTTCTTGAGCTCCTCAATGTATGGTCCAAACTCTAGTATCAACTGCAAAAGTGCAGCATATAAAGTCAGTACAACAAATCCTGCAGCGCCAATACATTATGCATACTATTCTTTTAAGCAATGAAAAAACATGCACATCGACAGTTATGTTGCAATTAATGAGGTATGTAAGATAACAATATCCATGGTGTTGGTACTAGACCATACTAGCAAAACAATATATTAACAGACGGGTCATGTTAAGCACCATGTTTCCAGTACTTGAGAGACTGGAGAACCAATAAAGCAAAGGATCTTTCGAAAGTGGCCAACACACTAGTGGTTTGGATTATCTCTTTGCAGCAATTACCTGATTTATATTTCCAGGGTATGGAGAATAGCCTGTTTCACAATTTGCATCTCCATCAGCATGTCCGGTTGCACGAAGGAGTGGATCAAGCTGATTGTACTCAACATTGATAACCATTGTTCTACCTGCACATAAGAATAGATCTTAGACAATTTTAAGAGAACAAAACTGTTGTAGAGAAGTGGGAGAAGCAAGTAAAATTGCATTCTTCCATTAAATTGGATGTGATTACATGACATTATGGAGACTCTGAACAGTTACCATAAATCCTTTTGAACAAATAATGATATTTTTTTATTGTACAGATCTACTATAGACTAAAACAATGGATCCAATGATCCATCACTCTGGAATCTCTACTGATTCATATAAGTATTGTCCTCAGAATAGACAACATCAGCAAGAGGAAATATTACATCTAATTAGGTAAATGTAGTTAAACTTACCATCAGTATGAGTAAGTTTTGTTATTCCTCCAATGGCCTCCTTTGCCTTCCGAGGTACAGCGAGAGAATTAACATTGTAACCCTTGGTGGCACTGACACCTAATGCTGACGGTATTGCCTACAAAACAATGTGGAGAGCTATGTCACTTCAACTGTTGCCATAGTTGTCCACAAACAAACTATTTAACATTCTTAATAATTATAAAACAGTAGGGGAAAGGCAGTGTACAAACATTGAAGAGCAATCCATTGGTGTCCTGGAAGAAGAGAACCCATTTCTGGCCTATACTATTCCTATAAAAAGAATGCAAACAAAGTATCATAATAAACATTCAAAAGACTTGGGCGTACACTTCGCTTGATTAGTTTATCAAATTATTACAAACAGATATAGATAACTGTTAATTTCTTCAAACAGGCAAAACTGCCTAATTGAGAATGTTTCTTGAATTAACAAGCATACCATTGCTCGAGCAACCCGCTTGAATAAAGAAGAGCATGAACATCTCCATGCCCATGTGGCTTTGTCTGTCAAATCACAAAACTGAAAGTAAGAAAGGTCTACAGAAATTCAAGAAGATAAAAATCAATAATAGGGTGGCATATATATTTGAAAACCCATTGTTAGTGATCTTCATATCGAAATTATCAACCTGGATTTTGTACTTGTCATTTGGGTCTAATGCAAGCCTTGCATCACTGTCAGCTAGACACGCCACTTTTTCCTGAAACAAATAAGCATTTGCAGTCAGCACCAAAAGTAACAGCAGTATGCTTTTTACAAAGCTAGTGAAGAATGTTCTCCCTCTAAGAAGCACATGGAAGAAATAGCAAAATAGAAAGCCACCTGCTTTAGAATTTTCACTTGCGATGGTTCCATTCCGAAATATGAGTTTGATTCCAAAAGATTGATGGTTAGCGCATTTGTATCATCGGAAGTCATAATGACAAATGGTATCTTTGTATGGCATTCGCCTGCACGCTCAGGGAATGACGTCAATCAGACGAAAAACAACATCTGAATCTTCTTTGAGGCTTGCAATCTAGAGAATGTCTAAATAATGAAAAGGAAGCATTAAAGTCATGCAAAATGGACCATTTCCAGTGTTACTTGGACACGTACATGGGAGTCATAATCCGACTCGGATTCGGCGTGTCCGATTCGGCAAAAAAATTTGGACACGGGCAATGCTACTCGGAATCGGACACGGGTGTCGTAATCCGACTCGGATTTGAGGTATCTGATTCGGCAAAAAAATTTGGACACGGGTGTCCATGTAACACTCCATTTCACAAGAAAACAAAAAATATATATCTGTCTGTTGTCCAATATCCTGTCCAAAGTTCTATCATGTATTGTGAAATACAGAGGTACAATTCAGGCCCATCAATATGCAAACCAAGTTTTAGAAATCCTATTCCAATCATCCTTGTACTCACCCAGATGATAATACCGTTTTAGAAAGTGTTAAACTAACAGGAAATGGTAAAAGTTAAAACAAGTAAGGCCTACTGGAAAGATGAAAGTAATATTAGAAAAATGACAGATATATTGGTAAGAAAAAGTAATCAACAATGACAAGCATCATGGGAACATGCTAGTGAATCATGAATCCATGCACATCTAACATAGTCTACATACCCTCTACCACTTTGCAGCTGGCCTCTTGTAAAACCAGAATGGATTCTATGTAATGTTGAAGAAAACATTTTCCAGTAATTGTTTCCCGGGGGAGTGCTACCTGTACAATGACATAACAAATGAAATCAGTGATGTGATACTTCTAGATTCATGCTTGATATCAAGGTGCATTTAGCAAAACAATAGAACGTATAGAAGGAATGAGTTATATGTTCCCAATTGTGGATTAGTTGAGGGCAATTAGATCTAAACAAATTGCCTGCTGGATAGCCTTAAAAGTGAATACTAGGCTTCTAACCCTGCAAGCTAATGATACTCAAACATTTTTTACTTGCTCAAATATTCTTAATATCGTGGGCAATATACAAACTTAGTGCACTTTCTTGAATTGTGAAGATGGAATTCTCAGCTACCTGGTGTTCACTAAGCTTCCTTAATTTTCATCTCTGAATTGTGTTTTTATTTCCTGATTATGTTACGATGAGCGACAGGGCTATCCAGAAATTGATATAAATATCTTGTAGCACAAATATGAGGCCTGGAAGTGGAAATGTTCTAACCAAACAGCACAATCAATATCACAGCTACATGACATCAAAACACTAGATCTACTACAGCATCTAGTTTAAGGTTCTAATAAATTTATGCTTCTACTACAGCACATCATGACTGAAAATCTTTAACTGGGATTAGCGATACAGTCTAACATGATATCCATTTCCATGCTTGGTTATAAGTGTGCTATTAGCAACTCAGGTCGCATTACCTTAATTCCTTTGTAACCAAGTCTTTCACCTAGTCCACCAGCCACAAGAACAAATGCAGCATGGCGTACTTCTTTTAACCCAGCTTCTTCCAATGAAACAAAATTGTCATCACCAAAGGTCAATACTTCCCCTGAAGGAACCTGCAAGTATGTTTCCCCTGTTAAAACTATTAAATTGTTTCAAATAAAAAAAAGCACATTAACATACACTGAGTCGGACTAGACAAAAGGAAGTAACGAAGTCATCCAAAGCTGGCAATTGATATTGTATACTAGAAAGCATATTCTGACATAAACAACCCAATTCGTTGAGAAAATAGAACAGAGCAAGACTTACAGAAGGCCTGAAACCATCATAGGGATTTTTGCCTGCCTTTGAATCTGCTAAAAGCTTTCTGGCATTCTGGATGTAAGATACCAGCCCACCAGGATAGCTTGAATTAAGTCGGCGAACCTAGTTAGTGAACCATTTAGCATAAAAAGAAAACACTATTTAATTCTATGTGCACTTTCACGACTTTGTCGGCCTAGATGTTGTAACTAAATTAGAACACAAAACTTTCAAAAATAAGTTAACAAAAAGTTCATAGGTGCCTCTAATATTCCAACTCCTACAAGGATCCTCACTTGAGGATTTGCCATTCGATGTCTCACTAATATGTGGGTCCATATCAGTGACACACTGAGTGGCAAATCCTCAAATGCACCTCTTTGCAGTGGCAAATCATCAATAATTCCATAAATGTTCTATGAATCCATGAAAACAATGCACATTCATGTAACCTCAATGTAGTGATATTTTCTGAATACGAAGACACACCTGATCAAAAAAGCATCTTTTCTTGTCATCATCAACACCTGGTTCTGGCCAGTGTTCAAACAGGTGCATCTGCCCCTCCTTCAACAACATCTTTGTAAGTTCAACCTAGAATTAACAGGCAACAAACATTATAGAAAAATAAAACTCACAGGTGGTCCACAATCCATTGTTGCTTCAATTAAAAAGGTATGCTCTCAGTTCTCTTGTACAATAAATATGGATACATTGGTCCAGCCCAACCATATCGATCAGGCATGGCATTTTCTTGGTTCTCAATGGGTGCAAATTAGATGTACATCAATTGATAACCACCTTGCGCCGCTATACATATAATACAACTAAAATTTTCACCAAGAAATACATTCTTCCAAGTTTACCAATAAAAAAATATAAAAACATCAGACAAAAAGAATACATCAATTTAAGAAAAAGCTCATGTTCTCGTGTTTACGCTAGGAATTCGGTCGGTTTAATGATCAGGTGGAATATAGTTTAGATCAATGGGAACCTGAGAAGTAGAACTATACTCCAACTGCACAATTGTGGCAGGAGAAGATAAGTAAGCATTCTATTTGAGAACTGAAATGAATTGTGCCTCCAAAAGGCTCTTAAATTGCAGGCGCGGGGTGGGCCAACTAGCCCTCGCCATCACCACGTGAGGGAACTAAATCGCAGCGAACCGAGGTGGCTTGCCGTACTAGCGTCGAATTATCAGATACTACACTGCAAACACCTAAAGCTAAAACTTGTAATCACCGAAAAGGCCTGGTTCTTAACCATCCATTGCACAGTTCTAACATGTCGGTGCCTCCATCGCAGAAACCACCACATGTGTGGTGTAAACTAAAAAAAAAATCGAATTTGCAATGGTGAGGCATAATACGATGAGTGCATGTACTGATTTGTAGCATTGAATCTACTAGCACGATTGATGCGAGTTACAGCAGGACAGGGCAGCGACCTCGTCGGGGGAGAGCAGCTGCAGATTCCGCCGCAGCGGGGGGCACGCCTCCTCCGCCGACTCGTTGCCGGCGCCGGCGCCGGAGGTCGCGGGCGCCGCAGCCGCGCCGCCGTCGGAAGCCATCGCGCGCGCGGAAGAGGGTGGGGAGGACACAGACGAAGACGCGTTCTCTCTCTCTCCTCTCGCCTCTGCGATTTCTTTTGAGAGAGCCGGAGAGACGAGTCGCGGGACTTTCGGTGGGGCCCACGCGTAAGGGGGAGGGGATGAGGTTCTTGATTAGATGGCGCCCGTGGGCCTCGGCTGTCAGTGGGACATGGCCGTTATGGACTTGGCTGTGTTTGCGGTTAACCTTCGCAGCAGCCCACGTGGACTTGGTTGAGACCGAAAGCACGATTGGAGTAGATGCTGTGGCCGGTTTGTCGCGATAGTAATTTTTCTCTACTACTTCTAATTTAGAGTTGACGGCGGTCCATTTTTCACCTCTAACCCACCTCTATAAAAACAACCATCGCAGAAAAAACGGACCTACAAAAAAAAACAATGCTTCTTTTTCGCTTCGCCTGACCACCTCTTCCTCCTCACGCCACCCGCGACAAAGAGATTTGACAGAGATGGGCGGCGCCGCCGTGGCCTTGCTCGCCGCCGCTCTACGCCGCATGCCTCCTTGATCTCTCGTGCTGCGCGCGGGCTCCTCGAGGTTACCGCCGCGGCAGAGGAGAAGGCGGGGACGCGGAGGAGGAGGACCGGAGGTGAGCGGGGCTTACGGGCTTGCAAATCTTTGGTTAACTTTTGTGCTTTTGTAATCGGGAGAAATAGATGTTTGATCTTGTAGAAAAAATTTCGTTATTGCTTAACCTCTATGTTTCGTTAACAATTTATTTTTCGTAACAACGTATGGGCACTGAACTAGACTTTTATAAGAAGTGGGCTTTCCATTAGATTATACCTAGAAGAGTTGTATGGCTCGATAATTGGACTGAAGAGATTTGGTGTTGAATAATTTGTCTGTTAGGTGTATGGATTGAAGAGGTTTGGTGTTTAACAATCTATCTTTTAGATGTGAGAGGTATAGATCAAGAATAAGGGTGAAAGAGGTGGAGTTTGGGATTTTATACTAAAGGTGTGATTTTCTTTAACTCTAGTAGTAAAATCAGAACCCAATCTATTAAAGTCAATGGAAGTTAGCCTAGATCAGTTTTCAACTTTTAGTTTCTTCTACAGATGAATTGCTGGCAGTCGTTTAAGACAGCTTCTGAAACTAAACTCGTCCTAAATAGGGTTTTTGTAAATCCTTGAAAAGATAATGAAAAATGCAGGGATGGATCCAAATGCCAGAGCCAGGCCAATCCAAATGTGCAATTTTTGCAGCCCAAAAAATTGATCAAAAGCCGAAAATTTCTTGTCGATATGGAAGCCAAAGGAAGATAAATCTTTTGCCCTATGCATCGGTGAATTCCCTCTCTGTTAGAGATAACTCAATATCTCAACCTACCATATCTTTGGGTTTTATCCAAATAGATAGTTAGTCCAAGTTTGCTACAACTCGGACTCTTTTAGTTATGTAAGACACACCTCTGTACATGTAATCTTGGAACCATTATAGTGGATTGTTTCCTGTGGTTTTTTCCCGCAATAGTTTTTCCACGTAAAATCTTGTTTTCAGTTATTTTACAGTGCTTCTAACCCTAACAGGTGGTATGAGAGCCTACGATTCTACCATTCTAGATCAATCCGCTGCCCCAGGAGGTGGAGACTCCTAGGGCGACCATCGCACGCCCGTCCACCTCCGACTACAACTTTGGCCGCACCTCCGGCCGCTCGTCACCATCGGCTCCTCTGGCCCGTCCGCCGGTATGTGTCTCGGCGACGCCTCCGTGGCCGCCTGCCTTCGCAGCCACCACGCCATGGCCAGCCATATCTCCTGCTCCTGTCAGCCCCTCCGCAATCTTGGACCCGCACCGACTGGCTCAACCTTCGACCCACGCAGGCCTCGCCTTGGCCCTCGCTGCTGCTAGCCACACATTTGGGCGGCGACAGTCTTCGGCTCCACGCTGGTCCCCATCGGCCGTGCTTGAGCCGATGCCCCCGTCCTCGGCCGCCTCCACGCTGGCTTGCGCCTCAACTCTAGCGCCCGTGTAGCGCTCCTCCGTGTCGGCCCGCGCGCACATCGGGCGGCCAGCCTGTGTAAGATCGAGGATGTCGACTAGAGGGGGGTGAATAGGCGGTATTAAATTTTTTCTCTAAACGCTCTTTGGCCAAAACCTAATTTATACGCGAAAACAATAAACAAACGATTTTGACCAAATAAAGCCTAAATCATCTAGTCTCAACTAGGTGCACTAGCTAATTATGTCTCTACTCAAGAATATGCAATTCTAAAGACAATCAAGCAATTTAATTCTAGGAATGTAAATTGCAACAATGTAAATAGATAATTGCAAGCAAACACAAGAGACACATTGATGTTTTACCGTGGTGTTCGGAGAATTGTCGATCTCCCCTAATCCACGTTGAGGTAAGCCCAAACCACTTTAGACCGGCTCCACGAATTGAGCAACTGCCTCGATTCCACTAGTGGTAGCTCTTTCCCCCTCCGGGTAGATGAGCTCCAACCTTCACAAATTTTTCGGAGCTTCTCACAACCTCCGTTGAGAAGCTCACCGTGCACGACGCCTCCACACGCCGTCTAGGTGTCGGCAAACACCAAGAGTAACAAGTCAAGCCTCTTGCTTGATCATCACCAAGTGTAACACATGCACAAGAATGCTCACTGAGTGCAACACATGCACAAAGCTCTCCTCTAAGTGCAACACATGCACAAGGAGCATTCAACCCACTTCTAATTGCAACACATGCAAATTAGAATCGCTCTTAGCTCAAAAACCAAATTGGAGAGTACAACACATGCACAACTCAACCACAAAGAGCAATGAAACTAGCCGTTGGGGGTAGAATGGATATTAAATGCATTGAAACTAGCCGTTGCTACAGTATCCCCGGCACTTCCACCCATCTAGGACAGGTAGTACTGGCCTTTAAACTCAAAAACACCTTCTCTAGCAAATAACTACCGCAAAATTCACCAGTAGTGTCGTTCGGACGGCACTACCGCCCATGTAGGGGCGGCACTACCACATTTTCTGCAAAAAAAAGTTCATAACTTTTTACTCCGAACTCCGATTTATGTGATCTTGGACTCTATTCAAAGCTTATCAAGAGGGCTACAATTTCCACCCTTTTCACAATTTAAGCAACCATATATATTTTAAAATATCATAAAAACTCCAATGTAGCCACTCAAGTCTAAAATCTGATTTTTCTCGCAATCCTTCACATAGACTTGATCAAGAGCGTGACTGCAAGCTAGCAAGGGTTAATAAGATCAAATATTGAACCATGTGATGATCAACTCATGATCAAAACAATTTTGCAAAGTACATTTGCAAATTCTAGTCACATGCTCCAAGATTAAATGCATGAACACCAATATTTTGCAAAACACATTTGCAAATATAAATCTTGCAAACAAGAGCAATCAAAATCACATCTTTAAGCCATGTGATGATCAAACTAATTTGTAAAATGCATTTGCAAACTCTATTCACATGCTTCAAATAATTGCACAAATATCAACTTGTTTGCAAAACAACATCAAACATGAGCTTCTCCATTTGCAAAGCACATTTGCAAATCAAAGCTCCATGCAAAGAACACATCAATAAAATTGTAAGCATGAGCTACAACTATTTGCAAAACACATTCGCAAATACTCCATGCAAAAACCAAATCAAGAAAGTGTGAGCTAGAGCAAGCGGGATTGAGCTATCAACACATGATGAGACTCAAGCTATAAGACTCGATCCCTCTTAATAGTACGGTACCTAACTAGCAACCCGGTCTTCCATCCAAACACCGAGACCGGTAAAAGATTAGGAACACATTCTTAGCCCTAGATAGTTATACCTTTGCCTCTAGCAATCCCACTTGAAGCTTTTATGATTCCCATCATCTTTTATCTAAGCCAGGTCCTCTCTTCTTGTTCATCAACACATGATGAACTTCCTCTCTTCTTCTTCACTTCGGGATAATCTCTTGAAGCTCATCAACACATGATGACTTCTTCTTCCCGATTCTTCATTTTCTTGGACTCAACCTACTTCACAACTCATAAAAGATTGTTAGTCCAACAAACACGGTTGTCTCAATCATCACTTGCACCCCATTAACACATAATGGATGCCCCTGAGATCGATTAAGCACAACCCAAAGGCAATTGATCGAAAGATTAATCGTGTCTTGAGTATACTAATGCAACTAATGCTTCGTATACTCAAGAACTTTCAACTGCCCTAAAATCAACAAAGTGAACCATCAACTCATGATTAGTTCTTTGTTGATTGAATGGCAACCGAACACAATTTAAATTTAATTAAATTACCATGAGTTTATATTAACTACACAAGTTTCATATACTCAATTCGATGGAATCTAAAAGTAATGATCCAATTTATATAGAGTGGTGAAAAGGAATCAATACTCTTAAGACAATCAACTATAGAATAAACTCCATCAAATGTGTGCATATAAATAATTGAACTTGAATCAATATGCACATATTCAATTTTTGAGATTGCTTTGGAGTTTGTCCCATATTAACATGAGTATACTACAACTACACAAGTTTTATATATACTCAGGAGTTTGTTTCAAAATAATGATCCTTGAAATCTGTAGCAAGATGAAAGGGATCAATACTATTGAAACATCAAGATAAAGCATGAACTCCCTCTAAATGTGTGCATTCATGTATATATATAATTGAAAATATTATACACATCCTAAAATTGAGACTACAGTGAAGTTCATCCTCTATCTTGAATCCAAGGAATGCATCTAGAAATAGTAGAGTTGTATTGGATGCATACTTTTGGAATTTCCATTTTTCAATAAGATGAGACTAATCAAAGATATACTCAATAAAAGAGTTAGTCTCATATTTAGATTTATCAATATGATCATGAATATTATATTCAAGGAATGCAACAAGATATGATAATATGAACTCGAATACATACATTTGATATTTCCATCTTTTTCATCCAAAAGAAACTAATAAAAGTTAAGCTCAACAAAAGAGTTAATCCCATAACAGGATTTGTCATTAATTAACAATTGAGACTAATCAATATTATGATTAGCCTGAATATTAGATTTGTCATTAACACCAAAACCAAATTGATGGAGCTTGAACTTTTAGGCTGCCCGGTCGTCGGCTCTCGATCCGCCTCGCTCGCCAGAGCCACTAGTGCCCCGCTTGAGCGACGCAACCGCCCGCCTCCGGGGCTTGCCCCCGGTCACGCCCGAGAGCATCTTCTTGAGAGAGCCAACTCCATCCGGACTCCAAACAGATCACAAAATCCTATTTAAATCCAGTTAGGTCCCATCTGGCTCCAGCTTCTAAGCAGCTCCGGCTTCCCATCTCGATTTTTTGGCTTCAGCTCCAGCTTCTTGGCTCCAGTTATTTTCCGTGCTTCTAAACCTAACAAGTGGTATGAAGGTTTTGGCAACGTTCATTTGGAATTTGATGACACCCTGATGGTAGCATTATACTCTTCAGAGTTTTACTAGTGAAGGTTTTGCTCCAATGTCAGTTTGAGATGAACGTTTGAAGTGCAAGAAGGAGTTCATTTCTGCGTTGATACTATAACGTTGTTTTGTTGTTTTTGCTCGATATGAGGAGTCTACTGCAATTTATACTCCATTGGCAGCACGAGAATTTTTTCTTCACATTGATATTTTTGGAGGAGCAATTTCAACCATTTTATGGATTTTCAGTAGGCAGTTTGCCAAATTTTATGTTCCATGTGGAGTATGTCAAAAATTCATGTTGTGTGTTATTCACTATCTACCCAGCACCACAGATGATATCTTGGCTTATACCGTTTGATGATTGAGTATTTGTTTCAAGAAGTCAGTTGCATAGACTCAGACTTTACTGGGGTTATGAATTGTTGAAGACCCAGATTTCTTCGTCTGCTTTGTTGATATATGTGTGTTTGATTGACTATTCTAGTCTTTCTCTCTACCTTCTAGCGGTTTGCTCAATTTTGCCTAATGAGAAGCGTTTATATAAGATTGTTCCAATTCATACCCTTTGTGATTTTTCACACTTCAAGTGTCTAGATTGACTGTTCTAGTCTTCCTTATTCGTTAGTCCTTTGGACTTTTAACGCATTTGGTATCATGGTGCTTCTAACCCTAACAAGTGGCGGTATTGCCATTCTGATTAATTAGCAGTATCCATGCGCATTTCAGGCTTTTATGCTTATTATTGGCGGATTTCATTGTTACAAATTAAGGCTTTTATGCCTATCATTGGCGAATGCGCAAAATCAGGTTTTTATGCTTATTATTTTTTTTGCTTATTATTGGCGGATTTTTATCGCAAATTTCAGGCTATCATGCATATTATTGACATTATTCATACATAGTTCAGGCCATTATGCATATTCTAGGTGGATTTCTTTTGCAATTCAGGCTGTTATACTTATTATTGGTAGCATTTTATGCGGGGTTAATCATAGGCAATTTCTTCGATATTTCATCTTCTGCTTATCATTGGTGATTTCTTTGAGATTTCTTCGACGTTTTTCATCGGTTTCTTTGACGTTTCATCGTCTACTTTGAAGAAAAATAATAATGTCAGTTGAGAAGACAATTAAATTTGGTGTTTCATCACCATCATTTTAGTGTTTTATTCATCATTTGAATGCATTGCAATTTGGATCGCTTACGTGACCATTATGGAGGTTTTGGCAATATTCATTTGGAATTTTATGACACACTGATGGTAGCATTATACTCTTCGAAGTTTTACTAGTGAAGGTTTTGCTCCAATATCAGTTTGAGATGAAGGTTTGAAGTGCAATAAGGAGTTTGTTTCTACGTGGATACTAGAACGTTGTTTTGTTGTCTTTGCTCAATATGAGGGATCTACTGCAATTTATACTCCATTGGTAGTACGAGAATTTTTCTTCATATTGACAGTTTTGGAAGAGCAGTTTCAACCATGTTATGGATTTTCAGTAGGCAGTTTGCTGAATTTATGTTCCAAGTGGAGCATATCAAAAATCCATATTATGTATTCTTTACTATCTATCCAACACCACAGGTGATATCTTAACTTATGCCATTTGATGATTGAGCGTTTGTTTCAGGAGGTCAGTTGTACAAACTCAGACTTTACTGGGGTTATGAATTGTTGAAGACATAGATTTCTTCGTCTGCTTTGTTGATAGTTGTGTGTTTGGATTGACTATTCTAGTCTCTCACTACCTTCTAGCGATTTGCTCAATCTTATTTCATGAGAAGCGTTTTTATAAGATTGTTCTAGTCTTTCATGCCTTTTGTGGTTTTTCGCACTATAAGTGTTTGGATTGACTATTCCACCTTCCTTATTCAGTAATCATTTGGACTTTTAATGCACTTGCATTCATGGTGCTTAATTACCCTTGGAGGTTTTCCGAAAACAATTTCATTATGGATTTTGAGTTCATTATGGATTTTGAGTTAAGGGAAGGTTTGTGAGAGATAACTCAATATCTCAACTTACTATATCTTTTGATTTTATCCAAATAGATAGTTCGTCCAAATCTACTACAACTCGGACTCTTTTGGCTATATAAGCCACACTTCGGTACATGAAGTATTGGAACCATTATAGTAGATTATTTCTTGTAGTTTTTTTCTGTAAGGATTTTTTTACGTTAAATCTAGTATCAGTTATTTTACCGTGTTTATAACCCTAACGCTCTCAAAAAAAAGAAAAGAAAAGAGGAAATCCTCAGTGAATCGATCCATCTGTAGCAATAGCACTGGAAGTAAAAAAGAAAGCGTATGCAGACGATGGATATCATGGGTGGATGCCTCTGACAAATGGTGTGGTGGGCCATATGGGAATTGGTCCGTCCCGTCGGTGACATTATCCCCGTGTCAGCCTGACAGGCAGGGGCTTGATCCATGGACCCACGTGTAATAGACAGACTTGCCATCGTCCACCTCTCCAGTCTCCACTAGCCGAGAACTACTACTGTACACAAACCAGCAAAAATTGTGCATCTTTGCAGCCCATGCATTCACCACAATACATTCTCATGCGTAACAGCGAAGTCCATAATATAATGTAATGCCATATCAAAATGGCATGGGGAGATGCAGGTGGAAAACACAAGGAGATGACATATTCAATTGATCAAATTTGTTTATTAAATAGATTTTGGTTTCGATGGTATAGGAATTATAAGAACTTAGAACTATTTGTATCGTATTTTTAACAAATTTCAAATATATACGTTAAATTTATAATGTTACAAAACCATTATAAGAACTATAGAACAGTTTTCAAGTTCCGTGCAAATGGCATGCATTGCATATATAACATTATATCATATATACACATACATATACATATACATATACATATACATATACACATATACATATACATATACATATACATATATACATATACATATATACATATACACATACATACATATACATACACATATACATATACATATATACATATACATATACATATACATACATATATATATACATATACATATACATATACATATACATATACATATACATATACATATACATATACATATACATATACATATACATATACATATACATATACATATACATATACATATACCATGATAATCCTGTTCCTTTCCCCCTTGGTTTCTATTAGCTAACACTTCTTTGTCTGACAACGCAAGTTACCAAACCGGCAACTCGCTACATATATGTATCCATACAAACAGCTAAGCAAACCAGCTTGCTCTTGCTACAGATTACAGAGGTTACTGCGGCGCAGCAAGGTTGAGCACCATGTCAGGCCCCTTCTCCCCGGAACTGGAGAACTCGTCCGGCACAGGCATGCCCAGCTCCTCGCACACCAACCGCACCACGCTCCGCGTCACGCCTCCCAGCGACATCTTGTTCACCGTCACCGCCATGGCGAAGCCGCGCCCGGGTTGCAGAACCCGGTCGACCCGCCCATCCCAGAGTGCCCGAAGATCGTCGGCTTCCCGCCGGAGCTGCTGCTGTACCTCCTCAACCCGAGCCCAAACTTGCCGTTCGGATGGATCATGCCCGAGTAGTCGCCGACACCCATGAAGGCGTCCACGATCTTGGCGTTGCTGAACATCCTCCTGCCGGCGCCTCCACCGGCTGCCGCAGCCTCTTCGCTGTCATCGTCGTTGCTGCGCAGCTGGGTGTACCCTTTCTTGTCAGCGTGGCCCACGTCCTGGACGTTCTGTGCGGAGCTGCCACCCTGCTTTGAAGAGCCTTTCTTCTTCTTGGGCGGGGCAGTAGGGAACTTGGGGGTGTGCACATGGCTGCCGAGGGGTGGCTTGGAGTCGGCGGAATGTGGTGGAGGAACAGAGCCGCCCGTCGCAAGCGCTGCGTAGTACCGAGCGAGCGCACGCGCGGAGCAGTGGCCGTTGGCCGCAGGGATGATGGCCCGGCGAATGTTGAGCGTGTTGAAAAGAACCGGCAAACCGGTCGCCATCTGCGCAACGTTGCTCAGCAACTCTGGTGGAACGTCTGGCCCTGCCCTGATTCCTGATAGCTTCTGAAGTTCTTCGGTGTCAACTGTCAATGCTGCCAGACGAGATTCAACACCTGACAGGGGACACAAATTTATGGACATCAGACGATGGATATCTGGAACAGTGAAGTTATGATTAACCAAGCAAGCAACCTCACTTATCCAACTTCATCACACATATCCAAAAGAGCAGATACTCCATCCAGGAGTTCAAAGAAACAAGGAATTTTTTTTTACCATGTTTATGTAAATTATCAAAACAAGCATGTGAACAAGAAAAAAAAAACTCAGAAAATGGAGACTCATCAAAAAATGCCTCAGAACTTGAAGCATTAAAACTGTGATGCTGAAATCAAAAGCTCCATTAATCACATTTTTGCAACATCGGAACTCCAATGTGGTACATCACAAACTCGAAACATTGCTCAGGTAATTTTGTTTGACTCTTTCCGTACACAAAAAGACATATAGAGGACAATTTGGATAATCGCGAAAAACTAAACAACAAATCAAGTGCACGATATTTAAAAAGATATAACTGAATTGGAAAGGAATCTTGTAAACAATCTAAACACTGATCTATTTGAGATCTGCTACATACCTGGAGGAATGCCAATATATAGCTCCCCCTCAATATGAAGAGGACAAACAATAGCCTCTTCTAGGACCTCTTGAAACTTCTTCCCAGATGCATGCTATTATTGTCAAGTATCAGTCTTAGAATTCATCAAATTAAGTTAGAACAGTACAGCGACATACAAATATATTGTCTTGGATTAATTACCTCTACTTAATTGCCAGTAGCCCATAATCGAAAAAGATAACTTGGTGGGGCTTTGCATTTAAATTTAGCCAACCCTTAGCCAGATTACGAATTAGCACAATTATGTAACCCCGTAAAGATACGTTGATCCAATTAACAAGGCTCAGTTCTCCCGTAAAATAAAAGGTCCAGTTTATGTGATGGTAGGGGAGAGACATACCTCTATGATTCCACCACACAACCAACCAAAGGATAGGTAGTGATAAATTTGAGCTGAACCAGGTTCATTTTCAGGTGTACACTTGGCAATCTGGTGTAGTGTCTCTTCCCAGTCACATACCAACATAGGATCAGTCTTCACCACATCTCCCAATGCATTGTGTAAACCAGATGTATGATTTAGAAGATGGTGGACCTTTATTAGTAAGTAGCAGATGAGATGGCCTGTTAGTCCCAAGAAAAACCAAGTCACATCAGATAACAGAAGTGAAGAAGTTCCGGTACCTTTATTAGCTCCTTTCTGTTAGTTCCAAATTTTGGCCATATATTGGCAACTGTTTCCTCATACTTTAACTTCCTGAAAGATCACAGTATGCTGTCACTAAGTAGACCAGGCAAAGCATACAGAAAGCATAAGGTAGCAGGGAAGAGATGCTCAATGTTCTCTAAATAACATCAAGCACAACTGGCAGAGATTCAAGGAGCTGCTTCATAAAAGAATCAGATGCTAGAAAGCATAAACTAGAAGCACAGCACCTTTGAGGTGCATCAGAACATACATAAGAGCAAGAAACTTTATGACTTGAATAAGGTGAATGCAACTGCAGGAAACTAACAACCTACACTTCGATGTTTCAACAGTCAACAAACTCATACTTCATGATTAGATGAGGATGGGGATAAACAACACTTTGTATGTAGCATTGAGAATTCTATAATACAGTGTAACTTTTTTTTTTGAGAGGGATAATATAGTGTAACTTGATGGTTTGCAAACAGATTTAGACTAGCACATTAAAAAACCTTGGTATTGAAATTGACTACTCACCCTTTGTCAACAAGCCAATGTACCATCCCAGCAGTGATACCCTTTGTCACTGAGAAAACTGGAAAGAGAGAATCAGGCTGAACAGGCCGTGGATCGTATTTCCCTAACATACCAGCAGCAGTATCTATTATGACCTTTCCATCTTTATATGCACAGACCTGGGAAAAGGAAAAAACTGTAAGGCACTATTGCAACAAGCTATAACCAGATGCAGATATACTGCTAAACACATGATATGAAATTTGGGCAGACAAATTTGGTACAGCAATGTCGTTGCACGTAAATGAATTGCATGAGATAATCGACCTACTTGTATTCCTAAAATTTTGTCGCTTCCCAACTCAAGTAGAAGATTCCTAAGTTTAGACTCCACTTCAGAGTTAACAGGCGAACCATAAATCCACTGACTGTTAGTTATTGGTCCACGCATTATACTCCTGATATCAATGAAGGTATAAATAAGCAATGAAAAAAGAATGTTTTACTATAAAGCTCCTGCAAACCATAGGCATGACAGCATCTCACCCTTGCAAAGTTGATTCAGCAAATGGCCTCATGATGTCTAGGTAAACTATCCTAACATTTAGTAAAGCAGAAAGCCCTGCAGAGATTAAAAAAATGTCACTATGATATTGGACGTTTTAGACGAATGGATAAGTTCAAAACAAACGCATACCTCTAAGAAGATTCAAGACCCTCATAAATATTATTGCATCCCCAGGGAAAGCATCAACCTGAAAGCGAGAAAGCTTTCATGTAACACCCATCTCTTGGTTGACAAACTTAACGCAGCTTAAAGGAAAGTAGTTAGCTGGGCATGCCTACTCACAGGATTAAAACGTTGAACCACCTCCTTGTTCAATTTCATCTTATCTTGAAGGGCCTTGGCGTTTCGTTCTCTTTGGTCATTCAATGCCTTGATGTTCTCCTAATGAATAGGAATTAATCACAACCAAACAGTTACTCCAAATTTCTAAAGTGATAAAAAGTAGCTAATAAACAATCTGCAATGGATATAGTAGCCTTCACCCTACCTTTGCTTCATTTGCTGTAGTGGACTGGCGAAAGAATATTGTGGCGATCTCCATAGCTTGCTGAGGCATGTCAACCCGCAGCTTAAGCCCCATCTCTGCAAAGGCTGACAGCAGTGCCACATGATCTCCCTGCACATTGACAGTTGACATGATAGATCTTAGAATTGTAAATTACGACAAGCAGGTAAATAAACAACAAAAGTATAATAAATCAAAGAACCGCGTCTTGCAAACTTTACTTATCATATGTTGGTACTTCAAAAATATAAATGCCTGTGATGACTTAATGTTGCAGGACACTTTTTTATAAGTATAGTAATTGATTCTAGGAACACTAAAGCATAGTAGTGAAAAACAAACCCGAGTTCCGGATTCTGCCTTGTTTCTTACTTTCTCTAATATCTTGTTGATGTGTCATATCATCTACCAGTCTGCCATATCATTCGTGAGTAATGACTAAAAAATAAGACTATTACATGAAAAGATTAGAAAGTAAACAAGACAGGTTTGTTTGGGTTCTCCAAAGGATATGTTTGTTCCTTACAGACACAAAAGATACAATCTTCTCTTGATTAACTCCATTTTTGTTTGGCATGTGATTATTTAGAAGATCAAAGTGTCACAAACCTCAGCGCATGACAAAAACATCTTTGCTAGTGCCTGCCTCATTGATTTTGATATTCGTTTAGTGAGCCCAAAGTCAAGGAGAATAGGTTTGTGTGGAGGTTCCTTGCTCACTAGAAAATTGCCTACAGAAAAAAAAAATGCATGTTAGTAGGAATGTATGTGCAAGCAATACAAGGAATTTTTTTTTGAATAATACAACTGAGGTGACAGAAGATCTTCCCAAGATGCATAAAATTAAAATACCAGGATGAGGATCGCCATTGAAGAAGCCGTCAATGTATATCTGATGAGCATATGCACGAGTTATCTCTTCAACAAGTCTTTGCTTATCAACACCATATGCTTCCAATGAATCATTGTCATTTAAGCGAATCCCGTCCATATATTGCAAAATTAGAACCTTGTCAGTTGACTGATACACAAAGAAGAAGAAGAATGGGTCAGATGATGGTCAGTTGATTTGCAAAAATAACACAAGACAAACAGAATACAAAAATAGAACTGACAGATAGACCATTAGACCTGAATAACCTCTGGAATCAGTACATTAACAGCACTGGAAACACTGCCACTCCCACATTCAGTTTTCTGACTAAGGTTCCTGGAGACGGTCCCAGTGTTCTCTAAAATTAAAGATTTTACACCATACATTATCATCCTCACCTCTTTATAAGTGACTAGACCATGACTTCAATAAAAAGATAATATGGGAACGCAGAGAAGTATATGCACAAGAACCTGAGCAAGGAGAATTACCTGCTTCGTGATTGAAATCAAGTTCCTTTGGTGCCTCCTTGCACCACTCATCAATCATTGGATTGAAATCATACTGAGGTTCTGCCCATGCAACCCATTCAATTAATGATTTTGCATTCTTCAAATCCTGATCACCAATACAAAAATGTAGCAATCCTGCTTATTTTACAAAACATTTTACCAGAAAAAGAGATAAACCTCTAATATGATCTCTTTGACACCATCATGCTGAATTTTCACAACTACTTCTCTGCCATCTGCCAGAGTTGCACGATGAACTTGTGCTATCTGTTATAAAATGTTCACAAAGACTCACATAAGCTTACTGTGAATTTCAATCAGATAAATTAAAGTTCATTCAAACACCACAGAACGTACTGATGCAGTTGCAAGAGGGTCCAGGACAAAATTAGCAAATAGATCAGTCATGGGTTTCCCAAGTTCTTTTTCTATGATTCCACGAACCTGCACACGAGAGACAAAAATCAAGATACAGATAAATTACACTACAGTTAGCCCATATGCTGTTTATCATTGCCATGCGGATTGATTACAAATAAATGAAAATACTTATGAGGATAATAATTTTCAATCTTCCATTCATCAAGAACAGGTATGCATACCTCTTCAAGAGGGCGCGGAGGAAGAGAGTCCTGCAACTGCTTGAGGACATTTATGTAGGGTTCAGGAAGCACATCTGCTCTTGTGGACAAATACTGGCCCAGCTTCACCCATAACCCTTCTAACTCTATCATCAGGTTAAGAACACGACGAGCATTTCGCTCGTGTGTTTTTGTCCATATAGCATTCTTTTTACTAGTGCTAACCCATTGAACTCTCTTCTGAACAGCCTGCTTGTACTTCAAGAAGATGTTAATCTGTTTCTACCACAGAGCAGAAGTGATTGGGTGTTGAAAGAACAGCATAAAAAAGAAACACAACCATACCTTATAATCAAAGTAGATAAATAAGGCCAAGGAAAAAACTTTGAGGCGCCTGGTTAAGGTGTTTCCCCATCCCATTAGAAGTCAGCAAGTCAGGAGAAGAAATAACGACACGTCTGGCACACTGTAGGCAACTCTAGGCTCCTAGCAAGCCGGCTGGTCTTCTGCAATGTCACAAATTCAAGAAGGCAAATCCAAATCAACAATTCATTTGGCCTTTAAACTTTCATAGTAAAACTATGGATCAAACAATCGGTTCAACTGTTCGATATTCAAAACTTATCATGATACTTCATTGTCAGGACAGTTATCCAGAAATGTTGACATGACAATCAAATTCACTTGACAGCTTGCATATATGTTTAGTCAACTAAAGACAGAGTTAAGAAAGCAAAAGAGTGCAGCATTAAAAAGGATCCAAGCTTCCCGCATCGCATGCTTTGTGACATGACAATGAGATGAGCAAGTAGTTTCCAAGACAACACCCCTAAAACTACAACAGATGTAGGCATGCAGCAGAAAATGCAGTGCAAAGTTTTAAGACTTGTCAAACTTGTGGGCACCGCCAAAGCCATCAACACACAAAAAAAGGTTTACAAGAACAGAACACAAAAAGGAAGAAGCATTGCTTCATTAAGCAAGGATGCACGCGGTTTCCAACATCAACACACAAGCAGTTCCAGTTTCCCACCCACATTAGAATCCATTAACAAGGTGATGAATCGCAAAAACACATGGTTCGACCAATCCTATTTGCTGAACAAGATTGAGAGCGCAAAGATCAGGTGGACACTACAGCACTAACTTCCACTACAGATGAGCGATTTCTTGCACCGGAATAGCTTTGTTTGTTGATCAAAGGCTGAAAATCTGTAACTTCACAATAATTCACAAGAAACCGATGAGATGGTATTGATATCTTAGCTTAAAGGCAGCAATTTTTTGCCTGATCACATCGAATTGCGCATGGAACTCTCGCACAGAATCCCTCGGATACCTTCCAGGCATCCACAATCCCAAAACTTCATCTCGGAACCAAATTTTGACCTCCAAACTGCGAAATTTATACTCGGACGGATCGCCAAAACGCACAAAGTGATAGTAGAACCCACGGAAACAACAATAAAGAACCGAATTTATCCCCCTAAAAAATGGTCGAAAAAAAGGGACGAAATTTACCTCCAGTTGCGCAAGTCCTCGAAGGAAATCGGCAAACTTCGTCGGAAGTCCGAGGGATTCAAATTTGATCCGACGAATTAGCAAATGAACAAAAAAGAAAGGGAAAAAAACAGTTTTTTCTTTGGGGGATTCAGGGGAAAAGGAAAAAAGTTTTTGTGAGCAGTTGAAGAGTGTGTGAGCTATTTATTCCGAGAATCCGAGTGGCTACTTTGCACCTCAACACCTGCATTACCTTGTTATAGGTTTTGCAGCCACATGTTGTGGTACTAATCACTAATCAGTCAATTTTAGAATCTTACTTTCTGTAATATAAGTCGATCTGTTCATGCAATTTTCTGTAAACACTAGAAGTATCAAAGTTCAGAACTGATATTTTGTGAGTTTGCATGAAGACGACCGTTTAAAAAAAGAAAAAATGCACTGAAGATTAGGGGAGATAATGCTCTTAGGTCAGGCAAAAGTTTTGATTCTCAACGAGTGTTGCATAGATTGACGGAGCGTGATATGCAAGTTCTGGAGAAAAGTTCTCATGGATTATTTAAAAAAAGATTGGAATTAGATAGTGATCATATTATTTGCATG
This sequence comes from Otatea glauca, assembly GCA_036346275.1. Taxonomy (NCBI): domain Eukaryota; kingdom Viridiplantae; phylum Streptophyta; class Magnoliopsida; order Poales; family Poaceae; genus Otatea; species Otatea glauca. The sequence goes on from CM070721.1 coordinate 62,948,547, forward strand.
GTGCGATGTCGTTGTCCCCTGGACTGTCTGTCTGTCTCTTTGATCGGGAGCAAGCCATTAGAGTCAAATACTTTCAAGATATGATAATGCCGTCGATCCCTCGAACTAGACTATGCTTTGGAACAAGAAATGGCAAACATACAGCCAGCTCATTGCCTCCTTTTCTACTGCTAGTAATCAGCCAGCTCTGATAAACGAAAATTAGTGCTTCAGTTCAATGCTCTTCTAGATAGGAGTAGAGTATTGAACTGTGTACATCCGAAGTCTCGCTTGGAACGCAGGATTGATTCAGAATTCTACAGGAATCGAATGGTATCTTGTGAAAGTTCATGCAAAATTCACCTAAGCCCATGCACACGTTTTTTCCTTACCCCTTCCGCAAGGGTCAAATGAACCGACGAGTTCTATCTCGAAGATGGAGACACGCACACGCGCCGCGTGGATGCCTCGCGATCGCGTGAGATTCTTCGCAACAATCTCTTCGTTTTTTTTTCCTCTGGCGGATTTGTGTACGCGAGCGAGCCGCGTAGGCATCAACAAGCACATGCGTCAGGCAGGAGCAAGCTGACCGTCTTAAGCTTGTTCGACCAGATGATTCTTCGACTAAATGTAAAGGAACTCAACGGGCAATGGCGATAACAGGCACGCAGGCAGTTCAACGCTGAGATGCTTCGTCCTCCTAGATCTGCTTGCCTTGCCTACTATGCATTTTTTTACCGGTGTGCATGATGCACTACTGGTCGGCAACTCGATCAAAAAGTATCCAAATTCAGCAAACAACCTCGTGTCCACTGCGACTTAGGCCAGATAGTGTCACGGACTGCATGGGCTGATGGGCAGGGTTCCTAATAACATCGATAATCGTTCGAATATTGTAATTATCGACCTTATCGAGTATATATACCGGTCGGTAAACCGGTTAAGTTAAAAAAAAATTATATGACGTAAATATCGCGATAATTAATTAATATCGCTCGATTTTCGACGAATATCGAGCAAAAATCGCTCACAAAATCGACCGTTGAAGAACACAAGTTCAAAAATTGCTCGGGTCGATTATCGAGGCATATCGAGCGATTATCGGTGAAAATCGATTTTTTTAAAAAAAATTCATCAAAAAGTTTGATTTTGAAACGCTTCGATTCTCTACCGATTTTTGACCAATTTTCGAAAATCTTGATATGGTCGATTATCACGATATCGATATTGTGAACCCTACTGCTGGGATAGGATTCATCATACCTTGGGTTAGGTTAGTTATGTGTGGCTATAAAAGAAGAAGTGAGGACTGAGGACAAACAATGGGAAGGGTAGCTGAAGGAGAACTGAACAGGAGCCAAGTACTACTCCTTCCTCTGTCTTGAACTCTGCCTCCCTATATCTTCTCTTCTTCTTCCTCTAAATCCTCCTCGATTCTACCCCGAATCCTCATCAACATCGTCATCAACAACCTCAACAGTGGACACTCATCAGGTGTTCAATGCAGTACCGGCGTACCCAGACTACAACCTCGGATAATTGATAATTGTGTCAAGGGTTATGGCACAGTTCCCGGAGTGCCACACACGTTCGGTGCGATGGGACATCACCCCAAGCGGAAAGTGCCCAACTCAGGAAATGCACGGCGAGTGACACCTACGTGCGGTGGGCCGCCCCCTGTTTCACTCTAGGGGGGTCATTCCCGGAGCGTTGCGCATGTTTGGGCACGACGAGATGTCACCCAGGGCGAGAAGTGCCCAACTCAGGAAACGTGCAACGAGTGAGACCCACATGTGGTGGGTCGTGCCTTGTGTCCCTCTAAGGCCCCCGCTGAAGTGGATCGGATTGCTCAAGTAGGGGTGAATTGGGATTCTTTTTCACAAATGTTTAGTTAAAAATTAGTCTTTACTTGCCCAACCTAAGTGTATAGCGTTTCTAGTGAAATTTTGCAACATAGTTCTAACCCTACACAAGTCTAACAAGCTAGAAAAGGAAAGGCAACAAAGTAAATGTGGAAATGTAAAAGAGATAAGAAGCACAACCAATTTTTTTACCAAGGTCTTGGAGATTCGGTGATCTCCTATACTCATCATTGGAGCACTCTCGCAAGAGTATAGCTCCGACTTGACACCGTACAAAGAATCAAGCCATCCACTTGTGGTAGTTCTTCGGTCCAGATAGATGGACTCTAAACCTTCACAAGCATCCCGATACCTCCCACAAGCTCCCCCAAGGAAGGTCACCAAGCCAATGCCTCCAAGACATTTATGAGATACCAATCTCAAAGAGCAATAAGCTCAAGACAATCACTTGAACTTAGCTAGGACAAGCAACTAAGAGTGATGTACAAACTAGGCCTATTTACTCTCTCTTAATCTCTCAAATCTTCAGTCAAAGCTCATTGATGACCCTTGAACTCACCTAAGAGTTTGTTGTAGCTTTGAAGTCACAAGAGTACTAAAATAAAAATTTGAAACCTTCTTAAATAAACTATTCATCAAAAACTAGTTGTTTGACATATTTTCTTAAAAGTTACAGCAGATCAATATAATCCGTTTGGACCCAGATTATTCGTCTCAGTTCATTTTCTTAGAGTTCCAACGGTTATTTTTCTAATATTGCACATACCTAGATCATCTGGCCCAACCCCGGATGATCCAGCTCACCTAGATCATCCGCCTGGCCTGTATGATCCGCCTACACAAGCATTGCATTTTAAATCCACATAACCAATGATCCACCTTAGTGATCTAGACCAGCCTAGATCGTCCGCCTCGCATTGATTTTCTCTGTTCCAATGATTCGTAGTAGTAGTTCACTCCGCCGAAATCATCCAACTTAGCACTTAGCAAAACTTGGAATTTCTCTGGACCAATGCTCTGGGTCAATGATTCGTCCTGACCCGGATTATCCCCTTCTATTGAAAAAATCCCAGATGAACAAGGCTAAAGCTCTCTCGACAATGATGCACCACAATGCTTCGACTAATCCAGATTATATACTGAAGGACCGAAAAGACGACTAGAGGGAGGTGAATAGGAGCCAAATGAAAATTTCCCCTTCAAAAATATTCAAGCCTTTTTCTAAAAGAGCCAACTAAAAGGCTCAGCTAGTCTAGTACTAGACAAAAGAGTAGGGCTCCCAAAGCCTATTTTTGTAACAGAGCCAACTAAAAGGCTCACCCAGCCCAACACTGAAAAGAAAAGAGCAGAGCTCCCAAAAACTCTTTTGTAAAAGAGCTAACTAAAAGGCTGACCCAGCCCAGCACTGGACAAAAGTGCAGAACTCCTGAATGAATAGTAAAATCAGGATGAACAAAAAAATCAACACAATTTCAAAATCAAGAATCGTTCTAACTCTTGATTGGCTGATCCAAATCCCGTGAAACTTTGCGTGCACCTTCCTATGGATGTCAGGAACTTATTCCAACATTCAATCGCAAGGATTGATGTCAAAGTTCCGACCTTTCAGTTAGAAGGAAGGTTGCGCCAAAACCAGGACAAAATCACAACCTATACTCTGAGCTTGCTTGTGGGGATTTGATGATCAAGAAGATCTTAGATGATCTCCCACATGTCACAGCAAGCAAAAACCCAAAATACACACCCTTCAAATGAGCAAGAAAAGATCTACTGGTTTCTTAAGAGGAATCTTAGAGATCTTGTTCAAAGCCTGCGTAGGTGATTGAGACATGATTTGCAAAAGATTCATTCTTCAATTATTCATCCTTGGCAGCACAAGATCAAGAGAAAAAGAAACCAAAGAGAGATCAACGACTCAAAAAGAAGGGAGATCAGAAACTTGAGTAAAGGTAAGTTCTAATGGATTTTACTAGGTTGAAACATGTTCTTGATGAACTCCTCAACCTCTTATGCATCATAGATCCAGTAGAGACAGAGAAAGTAGAAGAAAGTGAAGCACAGCTCAAGTTGCAAGAAAGAACCAAGCAAGAATGCAAGAATAGAAATAGATTTCTGAACATAGATGAACTTGGATCTTGCATTGCTTAGAGAGGGATGGTTACAAAGCCACACTCCCACATAGTCAAGTTACAAAGCCACACCTCCAGGTGGGCAAAGCTCAACCGAGCACAAAGAAACCAAATAACCCTTCTCTAAGGCTTGGTTTCGACCTTGATTCCAACTAGGGTATCCCACCAAGGTGCTGGAGACATCCCTCCAGCCCTCCATTTATAGCACACTGGGAGTAACCTCAACTTCCTCAAACATACATGGGATAACCCGAAACCCAACAACATCACAGGTTTTGACCATACTAACTTAGCCTCTACTCCATCCGTGAACACTTGATCCAACGATCCTTCTTCGTTTGAGTAGAGCTCAAGTTAGCATCTCATTCATCCACTTGAAGCATCGTCCATCCTTCATCACCTTCCATATGGCCTCAATGACTTGTCGCCAAGCCTCTCACGCGACCAGACTCCCCTGAACCGTTCTCGCTTGCAAACGGGCACAAATCACTTGGCACGCCACATGTCCTTATCCGTTTCACCATGACGGCTTTGGCTTCCTTGATCGTTCTGGACCTCAACTCCTTCATAAGCCTAGTCTAGGTCTACCTTGTCATTGCCCGCCATGTCCTTGTCCGCTGCACTATGACGGCTTCGACTTCTTTGATCGTTGTGGACCTCAACTCCTCCCTAAGCCTAGTCTCGGTCCACCTTGCTATTGCCCGTCATGTCCATCACCAATGCTTCACCTTTAGGCTCCTTATCTTCCCGGCTTGCAACCACTTCCTAACCTCAATCATCTTCCTATGTCCCTTGACCATTCTGGATCTCAGCTCTCCTAGACTAGTCTTGGTCTCGCCTTTGCCTCACCATGACCTAGCCTCGGAGCCCTGCAACCAACACAAAAAAGTAAACCATCACATATCATTGTTCCAGAATAACATGCATCAATAAGCAGAAAAAGATCAGTGATCAATTAACATCAAAAGATCCCACTTGGGATCAATTAGACCATGACCACTTAGGTCCATGACCACTCTGGTCTATTATCACTCTTTTTCATGACCACCTTGGCTATAACCACTCTTGGTTGTGACTCCCCAAAGCCAAATACCACTCTTGGCTGTGACCAATCTTACAAAGGTCATGATCACTCCACTTTCCAAGAGGTTCTTATTGAAGGGAAACGCGGTATGCTACGCTAGCACAAAAAAAAAACTACCGCGCAACCAGAAAGCTACTCGCAAGAAGGGGATCATAGATAAGATTACCACTAGACGCGCGATTCGCGAATCCTTCGCGTCGATGTAGTAGTTCGTCCTCGCCGCGATCGTTGCGTCGATGTAGTGGATCGTCCTCGCCTCGCCGTGGATCGTCCTCCCACGCCGCAGATCGCAGCAGCGTCACCGCAGATGATCCACACGTCCGAGATGGAGCGCCGCGCGTCGTGTGCAAGCACCTAGTCGCTCGGCGAGGCGCGAGAGGAGGAGGCTAGGGTTTCAAGTGAATCAAACCTAAACCGTGGAAAGCACCCTCTGCGCCTCCCTCCTCCCTCCTTATATAGCCACGAGATGAAACCTAAACCAGGCCCACCAAAGATGCTAAGCCCACGAGGTTCATTAATTACGGATCCAATCCAAATTAATGCGTCCCAGCCCATTAAGTGTGTGACCCTGCAGGTTCACATACGTTTGGACATGGATTCGGAAAACTCCTTTTCAATCCAATAGTTGGTAGCGGCTTCTTGCAAAGTATGCCAACTCCCAAACATACTGTGATCAAATCGAACAGAACCTATCAAAAGAACTCATGTAATAATCCCTTTGCCAAGTATATGAAGATTGATCTCAAGGCGAGAAGCATGTCATCCTTTGATGATTCAATCCATCTCTCGTATCCGTGATATATTAATAAGATGTGATTGACTCCTCAATCACGGCATGGCCATGCACTTTCTTAATCATATCACACGAGTGGCCTTGTCATATATCTCCGTTTCATTGGAGTGGCAAATTCCATCTTATTGCTCACTTCCTCTCGCACGTTTCATAGTAAACATGAAAGCTACCTTTATAACTATCCGGTTAGGAAGTAGTGTTTGATAGCCCCAAGGAAAACTATTACACATGTAGGGAATATGACAATCTCAGTCTAAGGATCATACATCTTCTAGGTATGAGATACACGATGACACATAAGAATGAAACATTCTCGCATGTCCCATAGCGGGTCTATCTAACCCATGTTCTTCAACATGGTCCACAATGTAGAGATGATATCTCCATATCCCATGATCTATGAAGCATGATCATCGATCACTACATGTGCTGATCTATTCATCGTAGTCCTATACGATGATATCCGATCAGAGATATTTATCGAATTACATCATTAAGTAAAGAGCTTCATAATCAAGTCACATACTTGTTGATCAATACAATGATATACATTCATTGGACCAATAATCATATTATTATTCATAAACATAGTCATGTTACAATCATCTAAATGATTGCCTCAAGGGCATAACACTAACACTTATAGGTCTAGACTACTCCCATAGTGATCTAGATCACTCTTATAGTTATCACAACCTCTCCCATAGAGGTCTAGTGAAGTCTAGACCATTTCTATAGTGATCTAGACCACTGTTACAATGGTCACGACCTCTCCTATAGAGGTCTAGATAACTCAGTGAGAGATCACGATCTCTCCTATAGAGGTCTAGACCACTCACTGAGATGTCACAGTGGCTCACAACCACTCCTAGAGAGGTCACGACCACTTCTATAGTGATCACGACCTCTCCCAGGGAGGTCACAAGGGCTCACGACCTCTTCCATGGTAGTCACGACCACTCCTAGAGAGGTCACGAGGGCTCACAACCACTTCTAGAGAGATCACGACCACTCCCTCAGTGGTCATGGTGGTTCACAACCTCTCTAAGAACGACCTCCTTAGTGGTCACAGTGCCCACGACCTCTGTAGGGACGACCTCCCTAGTGGTCACAGTGCCCACGACCTCTCTAGGGATAACCTTTCTAACCAAATTGCTCAAAGCCAAAGCAAACTCAAAACAAACTCAAACCTGAGCACAAAAGGCTCAAAACACATTCAATTACTCATCACAAACATGGATAGACCACCACATGGTCTCTCATATACCTCTGTTGAAAAATTGAAGAGCACATTAAAAACCCTCCTGGGACTGATAATCCACTCCTATGCTCTGCCTCACTCGGATAATTTGCATCTGTTGAATTTTCAGACAGCTTAAATTTGATACAAACTTTGAGATGTTTCTAAGAAAAACTTGATTCTTGACACTCTTTGACTAGAATACAAGTAATAGGACCTATGTATCACACCTAGCTACCTATTCTACTTAAGCTCAAGCTAATAGCCTTGAATCCCTCTTAATAGTACAACCAAAACAAAATAAAAACATACATCTAAATTAATCCAAACTCTACTCCTTGGATCTATTCTAAACACAAGGTCCTTAATTTTGATCCAAATAGGCTTTTCCATTCATATAGCATAGAAGGGGATCCATGAAAACCAAGATCTTCACTCTCTTGCTCAAGACCTAACTTAGCACATTCTCGTCTCAAAAGCAAGTTAGTTTTGATGCAGTGGTGTCATTAATCACTAAAACATTAAATCTTCACAAAATAGGGGCCTTGATGCTTAGTCGAGAGTTATGGTCCCGTTCCTAAAGTGCCACTTGCGTTTGAGCACAAGGGGACGGGCAAAAAATGACCAACTAGGGAAACACATGGTGAGTGACACCCAGTGTGGTGGGCTGTAATACCCTAACCCAAAATTTGCTGAATGCCCCGCGTACACATATCACCCCACTTATACTTTCCATCCTCACTTTGTATAAAAGGTTCATCCGAAGGTGCTACGTTTTGACCCAGCACGTATTATATACTACTTCAACTCAATGTAGACAAGTAATATGGGACTAATACCACCACCTCAACTCCACATGGGCCACCACACTAGTAGTAGTGTGGACTAGGGTATTACACTCACCCCTTGACAGCTGACGTCCTTGGTAGTACACCATATACACGACAGATACCCAGAACCACCCCGCGGTGCAATCTCTGTGCCGTGGGTACTCGCTAACGGCCCACATGTACATGTACCTATGCAGCGAAGGTTGATGCTCTGATACCAACTGTAATACATTGGCATAAAAATTGCCCAATGTCTAGCCGACCCATAGGGTGGACCCGTACACACATAGCACCCCACTTACATTTTCGTCATCGCTTTGTATAAAAGGGTTAGTCTGGAGGTGCTAAATTTTAACCTAACATGTATTATATACTACTATAGCTAACAGTAGATAAGCAATGTGGAACTAATCCCACCACAATAATTGAGCCATGCATGCATCCTAGACACAAGATGCTTTGGAACACAAGAATGGAAAACAAAGGAACGGGGAAAACACAGGAAGGTCATATGAATGTAATGGCAAAACAGAGGATTGGAAAACACTGAAAAATGTAGGAAGAGACGTTTGAAATGCATGAATTAAAACTATAAAATAATATGAGCATGTTAGGAATGCAGGAATTGAGAAACACATGAATAGAGAAAATGCAGAAATTGGATGTCACACCTTGTTAAATCTAATAGAAGACACATAAATGTGTAACAAATGCTGTTTGATTGGATCATAGGAAAATCACTGGAATTTTGGTGAATGGCATGGTCAAAGGAGAATTTTCAAGAGGTTTGTATTCCTCTAAAACTCCTTGAAAGTACAATATTCCATAGGAATTTCAAAGAAATTCTTGAATGGATTACTATAAAATTCCTTTGTTTTTCCTTCGAAGCTAAGAAACCCTACCTTAGGAAACTATAAAAATCGCTCAGGTGTGTGTGGGAGGAACTTTAAAGAGAGATTGAGTTGGAACTTTCAAAGGGAAAATTTTCAAGAGCTCTCGCCTCTTTTTTTCCTTCTAAAACCATGGGAGGATGCAACTTTCCAAAGGAAAGGAATGAGACAAATCCTCCATTGCATGCACCCCTAATGGCAAACTTTCATTCGAATCATAATTCCTTCACTTCTTCATTTTTCCCCTTTGATCCAAACAAGGCTGAATTGATCGATTGGTTAGGGTGCAGTGATGTGGTCAGTGCTCCGTACTTTTTCGAGTTTAAACTGCGCCTAATATTTATTTTCTTGTGGAGCTTAGAGCAAGTCCAATAATAAAGTCTACTACTTACTCCATCTGTCATCTATATCATCTAGAGTAAGCAATAAAGCCAGCTTGTATAATAACTATCTCTAAAGGTTGTCTCTAGAGAAACAGTAAAGCATTTAATTTGGGCATTCAACACTAACTTTATCTTTGTGGCTATTGACAAAGCACTAACAGTCGCTCGTGCCGGCTCTAACACCGGTTTTTAGCCAACGATAGCACCAATTTTTCCGTGCGATCTTGCTATTAAATAAGAGCAGGTTCTCTCCTCTTTTTTACTCTTTCATATAAGACAAAACTGATGTATACATACTAATATAAACTAAGATAGCCTTGTTGTACATACCCTTACATGTTAGACCAAATTACGATAATAGGCTATCCTTCTTTTTAGTTCAGATTTCAGCACAGTTGCCCCACCCTACTGGATGGTTACATCGTCTAGCTACTTGTTAGCACCACATCGTCAGCCCTAACAACGCACGGGAGCATGGATGTGCAATAAAAGAAGACCCAGAGCACCATGGCAACTCTATCTTTGTCGGCCTTTTGGCTAAGATAAAATATAGTATCTGTTTTTATCATTTTATTAATATCTGATATGTGAGACATCACCTCACAACGATACTAAATTTATTTATTTTTGGTGGAAGGTCATCACAGTGGCTTGCAATTGGGGCCTTCACACGTCAAAATTTATGCCTGATAAAACTCGTCAGGCTATGTGCCTATTTGCTTGCTATGCCCTAAAGAAAGGTGATGTATCCTGCGACGCCAGTTTCTACTCATTTTCTTTTCTCAACGCAACTAGGATTTTTTTTAAAGAATGGTAGGAACTCTGTCTTGCATTAAAAGTAGAGTAAGAGTAGATGAAATTAAGTACAGAAACAACTAAAAGGCACTGCAACAGGGATCAGCAATAAGAAGTGAACGTTGCCCGCCCTGTGCCTGAATCTTGTGGACCCTTCTCCCAAATCTTAGGATTGTGAACCTGGGCCCTTCGGGTACCTTTAGCCGGTTGCTAGAGCTATTCGCCGATTTAACACATCCTAAGATATAATACTGTAGACATTTTGCACTGTTTGATACAAATTACTAAAAAATCCCGTCGTTCCTTTCTTTTCGTATATTCCAAAAGGCGACTAGGAATTAGTGTGAAAAAATGTCAGCCTAACTACTTGACGAGCATGACATGCGATAGATTGTGTTGTTTCGAAAGTGGCAAATTCTGGCTTATCTGCGGCCACCTTTAAAGTTCTTTGATTCACATGATTCTAAAAACAGGTCTCTTTGATTCGAAGGAAAAATATGGGTCTCTTTGATTCTCATGATTATAAAAACACAGAAATAGGAAAAACAAAGGATTGAAATGTCATGGCTTGTTAAACGCCGCATGAAAGGACGTGTTTGGATATCTCAAGGGAAAAATACAGAAATTTTGAGATTAAATATTCACTAATTAGAGAGAGAAGGTGCATTAGGACTCTCAAAGGAATTGTTTAACATGATGTTAGACCTCATGCTAGAATTCTTCTAAAATTTGGGAGAAAATTTTCTACACTACGAAGTTCCTTCTAAACAATCCTACAAATCAGAAATTTTTACTTCGGATCAAATTCCACTATTTGTCTTTAAAATTCCTTTGAATCAAAGAGGTCCTATTTGAAGGGCATTTATCCGACATACTCTCAGAGCTAAAGGCTTGGGATATGCATGGAATTGTGCCTGGTACTGGTACAGAACCTCGTACAGAAAACAGAATGTTATTTCAGGCTCCGTCGCAGCCCTTAACAGGGGACAACGGAAGATACTCCCAGAAGTCCTTTCGGACTACTGTTTATCCCTCCATGGTAATAAAAAATTTCCGAACAGCAAGAAATAACATTCTGAAGTATAAACAAGAAAAAAAATATGCGCGACCAAAAACAATAGTATGCAACCAAGTCTTCACATGAAGCGAAAGTAACACACAAATCTCTCTTAACATTCATGAAGAAAAGTTTCTTAATCAACTAGGCAGGCTCGCAAGCCTCTAGATAATGTAAAACTACAGCAGCAGGGCCAAGTCATTTAATCAAAGAGGGAGAAACCCAAGTCGTCTTCGCTTTCTTCCTTCTCCTCTTCCTTCTCCTCGGCTTTGGGGGCCTCTGCAGCAGCTCCACCTGATGCAGCAGCACCGCCACCGGCAGTGCCTCCACCAATCATCGCACCACCACCGACGGCACCAATGATCACCTGCATGAGATTTCAGATCAGCATTATACAAACTTTAATCAAAGACACATGCAAGATGCAACAAATGGTATGTATGACTAGCTATAGTAGCTACTACCATCAGACACAAATAAATGACATGCTAAGCACGCTGACTTCTCATGTGAAATACTCACGTCTGTGGCACAGATCAGCAACAAAGTGTAAGGAATTCACAGCAATACATCTTAAGATCACAGAACCACGTACAGTTTTGCAAAGAACAATACCAACGCATTGATAACAGTTGTAACACAAAACCAAAACTCCAAACTGGATAAATACTCCCTTGAGTCACAAATAGTTGTCGTTTTGGACATAAGTGCAGTCAAACTTTCGAAACTTTGACTGCCAATATCTTTTAAATATTTAAATTGGATACATGAAAATCATGTGCTTGTCTCGAAAAGTACTTCCATAATATTAAAATTTTGTTGGGTCTTGATGTTTTATAAATATATTATAATAGAAATTAGTGGTCAAAGCTGTGTTTTGGAGACCGTGTCAATGTCCAAAACGAAAACTATTTGTGACCGGAGGGAGTACAACATAATCAATCAAACACTACAGCTTGCCTAAACAAAATATTTCCCATTAATTTCCGCAGTACTAATCAGACGATTATCTACTAACATGATATGTAATCATCATACAAGGAAACTACAGCTACAACCTTGTTTTGGCGAGGCTCCAACAAACTGTTCTTAATTAACTTTAGCATCCTGAGGAAATAATCACACCCTATAACAGTTACATAGATAAGCTTCTGTGCACTTGTCACCAGGCCAACAAAACAAAAACAAAAGGCATGGATGCCGTGTAGATTGATTAACAAACTATGAATGCCAAAAGCATTTTACACGGGAACTTCAAATGTCATCAAATATAGAAGCATTGCTGAGTATAAATCAGTACAGCCCACAAAAAATAACAACAAAGATTTCTTAGACACGTCGTATGTCCTAACAGAATTAGAGAAAGGGGGGGATTAGACTGACTGCATATGGTGTGACTTGTGCAATACATTACAATCCCATGCACGCAAACCTATTCATTTTCATTCTGACTACAAGAGGCACGCTATGCTACCCAGTAAAAATCCTGAAGCGGCACAACTCTCATGCTTTAATGACCAATTCGATCAATTTGGGCCAAATGTTCAGTAAACTGGAAATAGTGAAATGCTGGTTATCCTTAAACCAATCCTCTAGACAACATATGCGATAGTAGTATATTACTCTAATGGCAATAGAAAGCAGCAGAGACCAAACAAAAATTCAGTAACGAGGACAATCTAATGCAACTGAAGAGCAGTACAGGACCATCAATACAGTAAAAAACTAACACCGCTATTGCATCAAATACTCCATATACCCTTTGTTCAGTCCCGAATCTGATACGCTAGTACTCCAATTGAATAGCACAACATTGCAACGAGAAGCATTCTGTTGCCCAGATGTAGAGCTCAACTAAAGCATCGATACAGCTATTCATCAATAGACGCGAAAACCTTAACACAAACAGCTAATCGATTTAACTAGAGATCTAATCTAAACATCAACAAAAGCCACAGGAGAAAATTGGAAAACCTATAACATCTCATAGCTCATGAGGCCGCAACAGCCATATAACAAACTAGGGTGCTACTAAACAGTAAAGAGTTAGATCTGCTCGATGCCGGGGTGGGAGGAGTCCAGACCTGGAAGACGGCGGAGCTGGGCGTGACCATGGAGAAGGAGGACTGGACGCCGGCGGCCGAGTCCGCGGCGGACGCGGCGACCACGAGGCAGCGCTGCAGCTCGTAGGGGGTGGCGGCGGAGGCCTCCAGCTCGCCCTTGAGCTGCTTGGCCGTCCACTCGTCGCCGGAGCTCCGGCACACGAAGGTGTACACGCCCATGCCTGCGTCTCCTGGATGCGTCTGCCTGCGCTGCGGCGGCGGCTTTGCGAGCTTGGTGGGGCGAATTCGAAACCCTAGCTCGGGGGTGGGTTTATGTAGGGGCATGGTGGGCTAGCTCTGGCTGACGTGGCAAGACGAGCCCATGTGCAATAATGCTGTCCACTCTTGGGCCAAATCAAGAGTACTGGGCCTTAGCTTGTAACACTTCTGTGTTTTTTTTTATTATTCTACGAACAATCTTATATACTTTTTACTGGGCTGGATTAACAGAATTGGTAGGTGGTGTATGATCCAAATTCTGATTAGAGACACTAGAGATTTCTGACTGTGAATTGTACATGAAAATTTACTAGCACAGGACAGGAGTTGTCTCTTGACAGAGTACCAGAGACAGATCAAGAGGAGAGAACTGATCACTGTTTGTTCTGATGCAGATACTTACCAAAGAGTGCTAAGATCTGGATAACCAGCTTTAATTTGGTTCTGAAACTTGTGTGATGTTAAGCAAAAGGTAGAATCACATATGTTACTTCGCTGGAAAAGGTAGAGTGAACGGTATGCAGCATAGATATTGGCATTTGTTCTACCTTTGGTGAACAAACTGATCAGGTAATACGTTTTTGTTTTCGCTTTCTTATTCCTTCTGTACCAGGCAATTCAAGGTGGCTCTTTCTAGTTTAGCATGAGCATTAACATGAAAGGAAGAACACTTGGAATGCATTAAATATGAAATTTTGGTGGCCAGTTGACTAGTGATGGAGTCCGAGGATGTCAATCTAGCCGCCCCTGAAGTTCATTTTTCCCTGTCTTGCATTGCATCAGACATTGTTGCCATCACTCAACAATCTATGCTTGATACTCGTGTATTTTAGCATCTGTGTATTCAAAGACAGAGGAGCAACAAAGATAGGATCAGCACCTAAGGCTGCTGCAAAATAAAATTAGCTGCATTTGATGACATCTCCCTCGCGTTATTGCAACTCATGTTTGTTTCTCTTCTTATTCCCCACCGAAATTAACAGCATGCATAGACGTACTTGTCCAGAAATTTGAGGTGGCGGCTAGGCTGCAATTGGCATCACAATTCACAACCAACAGCGAAGTCTGCAAGCTCTCAGGCGACGCCCATATTATCACCGTAGACATTGCACGAACGCTAATTTAACTCTCCGCCACCTTCACGGAAGCTCAGGTGTGGCAGAGTCTTAAGCGTCTAGGTGTGCCAGAGTCTCAAGCGTGGGTCAAAATATCTCTTGCACTTCAAAATATGAGCTATGTACAGGAACAACGATAGAGAACCTACAAGAAGAATCTTGACCATACAGGTCAACAGCATAAATCTTACTAACATGTTCGGAACAAAAGTCTTTGGTTGTTGTAGGTCAACAGCACAAATCTCAGGAAGGCGCAGAAGGAATCTTACTCCGAAAGAAACTAGGAATTCATGAGAACAAACTTTGCTAAATTCGAACACGTGTCCCTGCCGCGCCTTCCGTTGTGGGGGAGGGGGTTATTTTTATAAAAACTGGGAGGCTAGATTTGCAACAACAAAAAAACGATGTACAGAGAGTTAGATATGCACATTGTTTCTCACTGGAAGTTCAACATAAGCATCAACCACATACTAGATAGCAACTCGGAGTTTGGCATTGCAATGATTGTCTTTGCCGCCATTTTTTCTCTTTTGTTTATTTTTGGACTAGTTGTATGCTTCTATTTTGGTTGTTTCACTTGCTATGCTGCCCCCCCCCCATGTACCCCTGCCTATGGGCCACCCTCCAGTTGCACAGTTGCCGAGGGGGCTGTGGGGCGCCGGCTCGCCCAACCCTAACCCAAGGGCCCTTAGGCCCCCAAAGCCAAGGAGAAGGAAGAAAGCGAAGATGACCCGGGCTTCTTCCTTTTTGACTAGATCTTGTTTTGCTATATCCCACAAAGTGGCTTGGCCCTGTTGCAATAGTTTTGGTGTTCTGTGCACATTATCCACATTACCTAGAGTCTTGCGAACCTGCCTATTCAAGAATGTGAGATCTGTGTGCTACTTTTGCTTCATTTGACGACATGGTTGTGACCCCTCCTCCGTCTCGAACAGACTCCTCGCTCGCTCCTCCTCCTCCTCCTCCAGCAAACTCCTCGCTCGCCCCTCTTCCGCCTCGCCCCCATGGAGTTGAACTTCAATGTAAGCGTCAACAACATATTCCACGGCAACTCTAACTTTGGCAATGCAATGCTTATATTTGCCGTAATTTTTATGCTTTTGTGTTATTTTTGGACTCGTTGCATGCTTTTACAAGCTTGCCCCAAGCTTCGGCTGGCTTCCATGCTCCTGGAGGCGTCAGGGGACATGTGTCCCTTGTTGTGCCTTCCGAGGTGAGGGAGGGGGCTATTTTTGCAAAAACATTTGTTGAGAGGTTAGATTTGCAAAAAAATAATATACAGAGAGCTAGATATGCACATTGTTCCTCACTGAAAGCCCCGATGGAGTTCAACGTAAGCATCAACAACATACTCGATGGAAACTCTAAGTTTGGCATCGCAATGATTGTCTTTTCCGTCATGTTTGACCTTTTGTTTATTTTTGGACTGGTTGTATGCTTCTATTTTTGTTGTTTCGCTCACTATGTTGTGCCCTGAGCACACTTGTTGGTGGGCCACCCTCCAGTTGCACGGTTGCTGAGGGGCCATGGGGCCTCGGCTTGTCCAACCCTAATCCGAGGGCCCATAGGCCCCAAAGCCAAGGAGAAGGAAGAAGAGAAGGAAGAAAGCGAAGACGACCTGAGCTTCTTCCTCTTTGATTAGATCTTGTTTTGCTATATCACACAAAGTGGCTTGCCCCTGCTGCAGTAGTTTTGGTGTTCTGTGCACATGATCCACATTACACAGAGGCTTGCGAACCTAGCTAATTGATCAAGAAACTCTTGTTCATGAACGCGAGATCTGTGTGTTACTTTCGCATCATGAGACGACTTGGTTGTGACCCCTCCTCCGCCACCAGCGGATTTCTCGCTCGCCCACCTCACTAGCTCCTCCTCTGGCAAACTCCTTGCTCGCTCCTCCTCCACCTCCACGGCAACTCTAACTTTGACTTTGCAATGCTTGTATTTGCCGTAATTTTTACGATTTTGTTTCTTTTCAGACTCATTGTACACTTTTACAAGCTCGTCCCAAGCTTCGGCTGGCTTTCGCACTACCCAGGCGTGGCAGGAGACATGTGTCCTCGGGGCGACAAGGGACATGTTTCTCCTGCTGCCCTTTCGTGGTGGGGGAGGGGGCTATTTTTGCAAAAAAAATCATATGTTGGGAGGCTAGATTTGCAAAAAAAATAATATACAGAGAGCTAGATATGCACATTGTTCCTCACTGGAAGCCCCGATGGAGTTCAACGTAAGCATCAACAACATACTCAATAGCAACTATGAGTTTGGCATTGCAATGATTGTCTTTGCCGTCATTTTTGCCCGATGGAGTTCTATTTTTGTTGTTTTGGTTGCTATACCGCCCCGATGCACCCTTGCCGGTGGGCCAACCTCCAACTGCACCATTGCCGAGGGACCCGTGGGGTGTCAGCTCGCCCAACCCTAATCTGAGGGCCCTTAGGCTCCCAAAGACAAGGAGAAGTAAGATAGCAAAGACGACCTAGGCTTCTCCCTCTTTGATTAGACCTTGTTTTGCTATATCTCACAAAGTTACTTGGCCTTGCTGCAGTTGTTTTGTTGTTCTGTGCAAATGATTCACATTACGCAAAGGCTTGCGAACCTGCCTAGTTGATTAAGATATTCTTGTTCTGAATGTGAGATCTGTGTGTAACTTTCGCTTCATGCAACAACTTGGTTGTGACCCTCCTTCGCCTCCAGCGGACTCCTCGCTTGCTCCTCCTCCTCCTCCAGCAGACTCCACGTTCGCCCTCCTTGCTCACCCCTCCTCCGCTTCGCCCCGATGGATTTGAACTTCAATGTAAGCTTCAACAACATATTCCACAACAACTTTGACTTTGGCATTGCAATGCTTGTATTTGCCGAAATTTTTACGCTTTTGTTTATCTTTGGACTAGTTGTATGCCTCTACAAGCACGCCTTGAGCTCTAGTTGGTTTTCGCCCTCCCTGGGTGCGACAGGGGATAAGTGTCCCCTCCTGTGCCTTCAGCAGTGGGGGAGGAGGTTATTTTTGCAAAAAAATATGTTGTGAGGCTAGATTTACAAAAAAAGATATTTAAAGAGCTAGATATGCACATTGTTCCTCACTGGAAGCTCCGATGGAGTTCAACGTAAGGGTCAACAACATAATAGCAACTCTGAGTTTGGCATTGCAATTATTGTCTTTGCTGTAATTTTTGCCCTTTTGTTTATTTTTGAACGGGTTGTATGCTTCTATTTTTGTTGTTTCACCCGCTGGGCCCGATGCACCCCTGCGGGCCACCCTCGCTCCTCAAGAAATTACATGTTCACCTGGCCTTAGAGCATCCAGAGTTCCAGACATGAGGGGAAACTCTGTGCATCATTAGCGAAATCTTGAGGTTCCTACTAATCTGGCATGATCTGCGTGTATACCATCTTCTGTAGATCATGTCCATGGTAGTCATGCATCGATTCATTTTGTTAGTGTCTGAACTCTGAAGATACAGCTGAAACAAGCAGTCTTGATGATGGAATGGAAATAACCTGCACTTGCTATGTACTGAATGTATCATAAGATTCAGTGTATCTGCTCTACCAGGACAAACAAAGGCCTGAAACTGAAAGAGGTTTCTGCAAAATGGATAATAATTGGGGAAAAATCAGGTGAAGGTGAAGCTCTCTCTGAGCCCAGCAGCTAAGGGAAGTGCAACGATTGGTCAGTGTTTTGCAGCACATCACCTGAATGCAATATTCCCCAATTCTGGAAAGTACAATCTGCAGAGACGAGACTACATTGTTCAATCGAGTTAGTGACACAAAATTTTATTCTTTTTCAAAGGCAGCACAGACTTAAAAAGTTACATGGTGACCATCCAGACATTCTTCAGTGATATATTCATTCCAGATCCGAAGCTACCATACTGTTCGACATCCTTTCTGGTTTTTGGTGAACAATTTATATTAACTAGGGATGCTACCAAATGCATAACCCATTCAGTCTTTAATGGAGCGGAGATACAGCATCCATGACGCTGAAAACTGAAATGATGGAAGGGATACACTAGCCAATCATTTCCAACTAACCTAACAAATAAAATTCCACCAGTTATATACACATGGCCCAAAATTTTAGGACTAGAAAAATATTTACACGTCTCCAAAACCTGGTTCAGGTCCTTTTCAGTTTCTGTAGAAAAACCTGAACCAGAATTCCTTCTCTGATGGAGAGCAGAAACTCTCAGAATTCAGAATAACTAAAGAAAGCTCCCCCCTCTCTTGCAGATGCTTCACTTTCGTCCTTCTTTTATCTCATCATCTGCTTTGTATTTCCTCTATAATTCCAAAAAAAGAAACCCAAATATCTTACTCTGTACTCTACAGCATGCACATAGGTGCTATTTTCCACAATTCCATGAAACCAATGATGAATCAACACACCATGTATTTGCATGCAACTATGCTACTCATGCATGTATATGGGCTGTTTGCACTCTGTACACTGCACCTGAACCAATCTAGAAGCAAAACACCAAGTAATCCTACGTACGTACGATTAATGCTGGTGTACAGCCAAGCTAGCTAATGGCCTTCTTCTTCCCTTTGGCGCCGCCGCCATTCTTGCGCTGGAGCTGGCGCAGCAGCTCCTCGAAGTCCTCCTCGGCGCAGGGCACGCGCAGCCCGCCGGCCTGCGCGAAGCCGAACTCGTCGGCGGCGCGCTCCATGAGGTCCTGGAACGCCGGCTCCCGGAGGTACCCCGTGGGCACCACGAACCGCCGCGCCTCCTCCCCGACGTACACCGCGAAGTAGCCCTTGGGCACGCCGCCCCCGTCCGGCTGCTGCTGCTGCTCCAGCAGCGCCTCCCGGAGCCCCGCCTCCTCGTGCGCCGCGCCCGCGCCCTTGTCCTTCTTCCTCCTCCCGCCCTTCTTGGTCGACGACGCGAACTTGGGCGCCCGGAAGTAGCCCATCACCATCATCGTCGCCGGCCGCCCGGAAGGCGGCAAGACCGCGTGCGTACGTTCTGATTGCCCGTACGTCGTCGTCGTCCAAGAACGTACCGTACGTATATAGCACACGTTTCTTTGGTCGGTGCAGCTAGCTTAGCGCGCAGCGGCCGGAGAGAAGGGCTCAATTAAAGCATGCGGGAGTTGGAGCTGGTGGGCGTGGCGCCTGTTCTTAGGTTGGTGGCGGCCGTAGCTGCCACTCGCTGCGCTCTTCTTGGGGTTGGTACGGTGGAGGAGTACAACGACTGCACTGCGCATGGGGGACGTGGCCGGTCTCCTCGCCTCTACTAGCTAGAGATATATAGCTTCTAGTGTTAGGAGGTTGCTGTGCTTTTATACTAGTGATGGTGATGATTATTAAGCTGAGTTTAATTTAGCTTGACCAGGGGATTTAGAGGGAAATTTTTCCTGATTTTGTTTGTTTGAAAAATAATATGTAGCGACAGTCGTGTTCGAACGTACCCCGGTGGAGCCTGATTTGTTTAAGAAATTAAGCACCATCCACGGCAAGGAGTAGCAATTTTTTTAGATCACGGAGTAGTGTTCATACATATGTTGTGATTGTTCGTGTTAGCAATGTGTGAAAGTGTATAAAACACCCAACATATTTATTGTGATTGCTTTGTTTTTGTGCTAGCTTATGAAACCAACTCATGTAAAATTAAAAATTGAGAAGTGCTACAAGGTTATGTTATTTGCTAAGCTTACTTATCAAAATTAATCACACGAATTTACTAGTACTACTACACACAGACTATACATTTAATAAAAACTAGCAAGGCGACACGCGCACTTGCGCATGCATTATCTTTAAAGTATATTTAAATAACTTGGTAATACATATATTATTTTGGTTTTTTTGGAAAGTAGATCGTTGCATAACTCCATTAATTTTGATATTATATATTATATATGATGATATATTTATTCCGTTTTCCAATACTTGTCATATCTGACCGAAACTTTCTTCCTCAAATACTTGTATATCAAAATAGTAAACGTAGCTTAACATAACATTTTCCATTTATATCATCATCTCTTAATTTTATTATTGCATTGCTTATCTCTTTCTTTCAGTACTTCTTTTAGTGCACATCACATTGCTTATACCGATATAGTCTAGTGAATACTGTTTATGTATCACCCTCTTAATTTCTTCATTCTATGGAGGTCCAACAATCTAAGAGTCAAAATAATTTCTATTTTTTTTACAATTTTTAGCATATTCTATATAATTCTTAGCAACTGTAAAAACCCGTCATGCAATGACTTTTATTACATAACAGTTAATACACATATATATACACACACAAAAAAATCAAATTCCTTACCTTATTTTATTTTTTTCTCAAATTATCGTATTTTTGGAATTTTATTTCTGATTAAAACCTAATTTTTTTTCACTTAGTATGGAATTAAAAAAACAATCTCTAATTTCCTCTTTTTTTATTCTTCTGTGTATTTTTGTTTATTATTTTTATTTAATTTAGAGTTTGTATGGAAATCAAATAGCTAATTTCCTTTTTTTATTCCAAATTATGTTTATTTTAATTGTTCTGTTTTATTTAATTTGTCATATTAGTTTTAGGTTAGAATTCATATATAAATCCAACAGGTAATTTTTATTTTGAATTTTAGCTATGTACAAGTTTTAATTTGGAATTCATATGAAAGTTAAATGGCTTATTTTTTATTTTGGATTTCTATTTTTTACTTGGTATGGACTCTGTCTTCTAATCTAAGTAATTAATTTTATTGTTATTTTTATTTAATTTTGAACATTGGTTAAATGTTAGAATTGATATTCGTACAAATCCAATTGCTAATTTTTATTCTAAAATTTAGCTGTGTACGGGTTTTAATTTGGAGTTTGTATGAAAATTAAATGGCTAATTTCTTTTTATTTTTTATTCTAAAGTTATGTTGTTTTATATTGTAATCTGCATGGACCTTTGATTTTAATCCAAGCTGTTATAACTCTAGTATACTAGATAGATGGTTATATTTTTTTAAAAAAATAATAACATCCAATGGCTCTATAGTTCAACTTAGTTAGATTACGCCAGATTAATTTATAGACTATTTATTTTTTTCTTAGTAACTCTCTATAAACTTTGAATATATAATAGATAAGAAAACACGTCCCAGGCATTCATGTATATAGACGTACGTCCTCCCAATTCCCATCCTGCAATAATTAATTGTGGACCAAAATTATCGTAGCGGTCACCTAAACAAAATGCAAGCCGCCGGTTGCAAGCAAACTCAAAAAATTAAAGCCAAATCATTTCGTTGTACCTTTTCATTTCATGCTGTGTTGACTGATCAAGAGATTATCTAGTGATCGATAAGAGCGGCCAAATGGATCAATGGCATTAGGCCATGAAGGCCAGGATTGTTAAATACGGTTTGGTCGTTGTACTTATCACCTTGCACTACATATAAACTATTAGTACCTGATTATGTATATTATACGGCCGGATGGATTAGTGATGATTAATTGCCCCTCCTTCCGCATACCCAATAATCCATTGACTCTTTGTACACATGCACACATGTCTCTTTTCTACTATATCAGTCAATACTTCCTCCATTTACTATATGTGACAGTTTTGACCGCTTTATTTATTTACGGATACTTATTACCTCTCTATATTTCTTAAGTGGATTATTTTCACAAAATACTCCATTGATTCCACCAATTTACCGTCCACATTACTACCTCGTTCTTTGTGTTTAGGTCCTAGCGGAGGGTATTTCGGTCCAATTTTGGCTAAACTAGGACCTTCTAGTTTCTTGTGTGCGTGCTTCAGTAAAAAAGAACCGAAGTACTAGTCGGGAATGGATGAATTAAGTACTAACTTTATTTCTATTAACGATCGACACTGCTGATTTCAGTATTTAAACTTTAACTGTAAATTTTTAGCGATGAATATGTAAGTACCTATAAATACACGATATTGCTAAAGTATTTTTAGGAAAAATCTAACAATATAATTTTTATTTTCCATAACTAAATATTCAAGTGTTATCATTGATTAAAGTTAGAATAGTCAACCGTGTGAGTGAATACTGTCCAGTACCTGGACGCAAATTGTCGGCCTTTACGAAGGCCAAGGCACGGAATGGCATGCACTGACGGCCGCACGATCAAGATTCAGCGGTACAAGAGGACACGTATGGGTATAAGGCACTGTATAATAAAAAAATTATCATAATTTACTTTTAGTTTGTATGTATGTTTTGTCCTATATGAAAAGCGAGAAAAGAAAAGAGAGAAAAGAGTCGGCTTTTATACAAGAGCCAGTATGACACGGAAAGCAAGATAGATTAATTATGTACAAGAGAGAAGTGTTAGTTATTGCACAACATTTAGAGACAACTTTTAAAGATGGTTATTATATAAATTGACTCTATTAATTGCTTACTTTAGATGATACTCCCACCGTCCTGAAAAATAAGGGACAGAAGAAATTTTAGGACAGATTATGATTTCTGCCAAAAGACTCTAATGCCCCTATTTAATACTGTGTCTCTATTAATTGACAACATACATGCATTGATTAATCACGATTATAGGGAATGACTTGCCTCATTTTTGTTTTAGAATATGTGTGGTCGCATGTATCTGCGTGCATCTGCATGCATGGGCACAATTTGAGGACACAATTTAAGGGGGGAGAGCTCTCAATCCCTAATATTAGAGGATACAATTTGAATGCTTCTCTCCCTTACTTTCAAGGACGGAGGGAGTATATACTTTAGATGATATAGATGAGAGATAGAGTAAGTAATACGTTTTGTTATTGTACTTGCTCTAATAGTGCTATTTCCGCTATTTCTTATCTATATCATATCAGTAAAATCCTATGTGCAAGAGAGAAGATGAGAAAAGAGAACTGGTTATCTCTTATGTAAGTGACAAGCTGATCACCCAAAACAACATAAATAGTGATAAGTGTGAGGGTAAAATACGTCGAAGATAATATAAAGTAGCTAAATGAATAATTTTAAAGACAAACTACTAGAGATATTATCTCTAATATTGTCTCTAGGTGAGTTGAAATTATTAAAAACAATCTTAAGAGATACGCTAGTGCACATGCCATGTGCCAGACGATGTTGCGTAGAAATTCCCAAGAACATATGGTTCTCCACGTGGAGCCCTTTCATTCGCTGCGTTGAGGGTGTTAAGGAACCTCGCTATCGAATAGTCCGGGGTTCCCGAACAGATCTAAATTGGAGAACAGAAAGAGAGAGAGACACGTGTTTAGGGAGAGCAACAACGGGAATTCTTTATTGCTAATGATTGCATGTACATTAGGGGGGACCCCTCCTCCTTTTATAGCGCTCATCCAGGGTTTTGGCTAAGGGACCACATGGGCCTTCCAATGGCCTATTAGGGTTTCTTAACACTCCCCCTTGGGCCTTTTGCCGCGAGATGCATATGCCTCAAAAACTCCAGAAAAACCCAGTGGGAAAAATACTTGGAGAAAGAGTACATAGCATACGCTTACTATGTTGCACGAATTGCCTCGTTAAAACCTTACGCAAGAAAACTTCATGAAAAACTTGCTAAGGAAAAAGAGTACAATTCTCCCAACTTCAATTGCTAATCTTCGAGATTCATGTTGGGTATTCATAATTCATCTTCGAGATTCATGTGGGAGTATGTGAAATATCTCCCCCTGAAATCTGCACTTCTCTAAGTCTCATCATCCCAATTCCTTTCACGCACCTTTCAAAGGTAGATGTTGGGAGTGATTTAGTGAACAAATCTGCAAGATTTTCACATGACTTAGTATGCAATATTTTGATCTCGTTCATCTTATGCAATTCGTGAGCATAGAAGAACTTGGGGTTGATATGCTTCGTGAGATTGCTCTTCACATAACCCATATGTGCTTGGGCAACACAAGCTGCATTATCTTCATAAATTATCGTGGGAGTTTGCTCAATGTTCAAACCACATGACTTACGGATGTGGTGAACCATTCTTACGAGCCATGCACATTCACGAGATGCTTCATACAAAGCGATGATTTCCGAGTGGTTTGTCGACGTCGAGACAAGAGTCCGCTTAGACGACTTCCAAGAAATTGCTGTTCCTCCACATAGGAAAACATAGCGGTTTGGGACTTGCCGATATGCTGGTCCGATAAGTACCCGACATCGGCATAGCCAACCAAATTCAATTCATTATTTCTTCTCGAAAAAGCAGGAGGTCTTTGCTTCCTTGGAGGTAGCGGAAGATGTCCTTGATCCCTTTCCAATGCCTTTTGGTGGGTTCTCAGATCAGATCGAGCTAGCAAATTCACGGCGAACGCAATGTCCGGCTGGTGCTATTTGCAAGGTACATGAGTGCTCCAACCGCACTCGATATGAGAATTCTGCTCCCGTGATTTCCTCCCCTCTTCTCTAGGTGCTGTATGGGTCTAGGTGCGCTTGGAGTGACCTTCCACCATTGGAGTCTTTGCAGGATATGATTTTCAAATTCAAATCTTTCCAACACTTTCTGCGTGTAGGTTGATTGATGTACCAAGATTCCTCCTTGGACATGTTCAAGCTGCAAGCCTAAACAAAACTTGGTTTTACCCAAATCTTTCATTTCAAACTCGGACTTCAAGTATGAGCATGCCTCTTCAATTTCTTCATCCGTCCCAATGATGTTCAAGTCATCTACATAGACGGAGATTATCTGAAATCCATTCGGGATCATTGTATAAACACACATGGACAATCTTATTTGTTTGTGTAGCCTTTCTTGCGAGAAAGTCACTCAGCGATTGTACCACATTCTTCTGATCGCTTCAAATTTCATACAAAGATTTCTCCAATTTCACACTGCATGTGTTTCTATTTGCTCCATCTTGGTTGGGATAGAAATTCCTTCCTACTTTCATGTATATCTCGAATCCAAGTTTCCATACAAATATCTTTGTGACAACATCCATTAGCTTCATTCTCAACTTCAAGTTAATCGCCATTGAGATCAAATATCTAAAGGTAATTCCTCCCATGACCGGAGAATAGGTTTCTTCATAATCAACTCCGGGACGTTGAGTGAAACCTTGAGCTACAAGCCTTGCTTTGTATCTTACAACCGTTGTTTTCATTTCTCTTAGAACAAAGACCCATTTGTGACCTACGGGGTTTATATGGGGAGGTGTGCGGCATCTGAGCAAACACCTCTCTCTTGTTCGGAGAGACTAACTCTGCAGATGATTGCCTTTTCCATTCTTCCCAATCTAGCCTTTTCTTGCACTCTGCTAGAGATGCGGGCTCGGGATCATGATCAATGATCGAGGCAATCTTCTTTGCAAAGTATGCATCAACGTTGGTCGTTGCTCTATTCGAGGATTCTCCGTTATTACAAAGTTTATGGCCATTTCTTCATGGGGTGCTTCATGCACTTCTACTTGCTCTTCGCTGCTTTTCCCTATCGCAGAGCAAGTTCCTTTAGCTTTCATCGCCTATGTGTGCGCATATATTATTTCTGCGCTTCTGCAGTGGAAGATTCAAGTCTAGAATTGCCTTTCTGTTGGCTTCTTTCCGGTGCAGTCTCAACTGCTCCCCTTCTTTCCTTGGAGCATTTTCGTGATTGGTTGTGGTAAGTCCTCTCGCCCGATTTTCTCAGACGTCTCCGGTACTTTGGGTTTGAGGAGCGAGTTTCTGTTCTTTTCTTTGAGGCCTCTGAACAGGTTGAGGATACGTTCTATTTTCTTTGGTATTTCCACCCTCTCGGTGCATTTCTTGCGGATACATGCGACTTAACCACGCCCTTGGATCACAAAATGATCAGGCGGTTCATTTGCTAAATTCTGCAAATCAATTATCTTCTGGACTTCTTGATTTGCTTCATTAGTGCGGGGGTCATGTGCGGGGATCGCAGTGGAATGCCATATTATTTCCCGGCATTTTTCTTCCAAAGGTTGATTTCTCCCTAATGACGGGAAACGATCCTCGTCAAAGATGCAATCAGCGAATCGGGCCGTATGCAAGTCTCCAGTCATGGGTTCCAAATACCTGATTATGGATGCACTCACATAACCAACGTATATCCCAGACTTGCGGAGAGGGCCCATTGCGATCACGAGGGTGGTATAGGTACATATACCATACACCCAAATTTTCTAAGATGGGAGATCTTGGGATGATCCGTGCACAAGTTGCATAGGAGAATGGATGTTGTAGGCCGACGGTCTAAAATTGATAAGAGCTGCGCATGCAGATCGCGTGTCCCCAACAAGTGTTGGGCAAGTTACAACTCGCAAAGCGGTCCGACAATGAACTTAATCCTCTTTATTAGTGCTACGCTAGTCCATTCTGCGTATGGACGTGCGATGGAGTGCTCAATCGCTATCCTCGTGCCGTGCAATAATCATCAAATGCCTTTGAAGTAAATTCTCGGCATTGTCCATTCTAATGGACTTCACGCGATGATCGGGAAAGCATTCCTAATTCTTATGATCTGCGAGATCAGCTTTGCAAAAGCATGGTTTCTTGTTGACAACAAGCATACATGCGACCATTTCGAGGAAGCATCGATGAGCACCATAAAGTATCGAAACGGCCCTAACAGGGGCTGAATCGGACCATAAATATCCCCCTGGATGCGTTCCACGAATGCAGGGATTTCACTTTGCACTTTCATGACAGAGGGTCTAGTTATTAATTTCCCGGTGGCACATGCAGGGCACACAAAATCTTCATGATTCGAGAAATTTTTAACATTAATGCCATGACCTTGTGAGTTGTTCACTATATTTCTCATCATTCTAAGACCAGGATGGCCTAATCTACCATGCCATAAAGAAAAATAACTCAGAGCTTCTAAAAACAGTCTTCAAGGAAGTATACACTTCGGGTGCATGAATATTCGTGTAGTACAACCCAGATTCATATGAGGGGCATTTTTCTAATACCATTTTTCCACATACCGCATGCTTCATAATGCACAAGTATTCTTTGCCATTTTCTTCATTGGTTTCTACGTGAAAACCATTGGCGCGGATGTCTTTAAAGCTTAAAAGAGTGCGCGTTGATTCAGGGTACAAAAGGGCTTCTTCAATTACCAAAGTTGTACCCATAGTCAATATAATAGTGGCTCTTCCTGAGCCGATTACATATGAGTCGCTTCCTGCGATCGTAGTAATCTTTCCAGCGTTCTTCGTGATCGACTGGAAGTATTTAGACTCTCTTAAGATGGTATTTGTTATGCCACTATCAACAATGCATATCTCTTCCATTTGGGCGCTACACTATTTCTAGATGCAAGAAATATAATTCCAATTAAACAGAGGCAAAATAATTCAAATATTGCTTGCAATTGAAAGAATACTGGAATAAAGAATAAATTGCATATTTATTCATGAGATAAGTAAGCTCTTCTAGAGCTTACTATTCATTATTCAAAAGAAAATGCTAACAACCATAATCTAAAAAAATGCGATTCATGCATTAACGGGCTTTGGACTTTCCTTAGCACAAAAACTTCTCTTTTCCACCATGCTTGCCCTTCTTTCTATGAATGGGCTTTCTCATCTTATAACTATTGGCATTAACTGCGTGCGGTGCCCTTCCAGTGGTCGTGAGACATAGTTCTTGCGTAGAACATCGTCTTGCGATTCCGCAACTTGCATTACATCAATCAGTTCGCTATACTCCTTGTATGCGTCCTGACGATATCTGCGTGCACTCTGGATAGCATTAGGGTGAAAGGTAGAAAGTTTTCTCAATCTTCTCTTCATCGGTGATCTTCTTTCCTCATAGGAGAGATTGGTACAAATTACGTGCAAGGCGGTTGTACTCGCCACGCTTTATAGTCGCAAATCTCAGCGCACCCAATCTTGCGTGCTTGGGGCAAGATGGTGTACTTGAGCTTTCCAACCGCTTCAAGTGCGGTCCAAAGCTCATGCGCACTCTCTTGACCATGTATTTATTCTTGAGTGGTGAGAGGTGGTGCTCGAGAAAATGCAGAGCTCGATCGTTACGCTCGGTGGTAGGTTTTGCGTCCCACGAGGACCCTAGACCAATCGCGGAGCGGAGCTTCTGCCCCAAGGGCGATCTTTACGTCCGATGCCCAAGTGAGATAGTTACGACCATGCGGGTCGATTCTTCAAACTCACGATTCACAATACCGGACATCCGCATGATTTCAAAATTCGGTTTAGATTATCGTGTAATCGATAGAAAATGGTTGCAAAAACACAAAGTGCGAGAAGAAATAAATTGCTATGCATTGCAATATTTTAAATAAAGCAACGGATTCAAAATTCATAAAGAATATTCATAAATCAGAGAAATAAAGCTAGAAAAATTAAAAACAGAGCCAAATAAATCTTCTTGATTTTACGCAATTTTTCAAAATTTTCTCGCAATTTTTCTCTTTTTTTCTTTCTTTCCTTTTATTTCTTTTCTTTTTCTTCTCTGTTGTTTTTTTCTTTACTTGAGCCAAACTGCCCGGCCCAAGAACAGCGTGCGGCTAGGGTTTCCCTAGCCGCCCGCCTTTTTTTCCGTGTTCCTTTTCTTTCCCTGCGTTTTCTTTTCCCGCGTTTCTTTCTTTCCTTTCTTTCTTCCGCGGCTTCTTCCTTGCCGCCACTGCACTTTGCGCCATCCGGTCTGCGCCGCCGACCTACGCTGCTTCTACTCTTGCGACGGTGGCGGCTGCGGCGATCAAGCGCAAGGCGTCGCGCGGGCGGCGGCGGCCGCGAGTAAGAGGCGGCGGCGGCACGGCTGCGTCTTGCGCGGCGACGGGCCGAGGCGGCAGCGGCGGGCGCGGCGGCGGCGGCTTGACGCGCACGGCGGCGGTGGCGAGCCTAGCGACGGTGCGAGCCGAGGCTGCGCTTCTTGCGGTGGCACGACGACGCGTCGGGCCGACTTCAAGCCGCGAGCCGAACGGCGCTCGGTGGTTTCGTCTTAGAGCCGACGAGGCGCAGATGCCGGCGCTTCGCGCGCCGGCCGCAGTGGCTCCGTCTCACCCGCCGACGGCCGCTTCCGGCGGCGCGGCGCGCTTGTGGCCGGCAGGCGAGGCGCTGCGGCGCGGTGGTCGAGGCTGCTGCGTTGCGTCGCGTGAAGTGTCGGCCGGGCGTCTGCGTCTTGCGGCCGGAGCGACTTCATGCGCGCCGTGGCGTGGCGCCGCCAATGAGGGCCGGACGACGCTTGGTGGCATCGTCGCGCTTCGTGCGCGTAAACCTAGGCAACAACCTTTCTTTTTTTTTCTTTTCTGGATGTAAAGATGCTTCATGTGTACTGTTGCTTCGTGTCGTTGTAGCTTCTTGCCACATGACGAACGCAGTACCGATGCGTAGGTTAGATGCATGCATAGAAACAACAGCGATTAGATTCAATCGCCGAAACCCACCTTTCTCACATTTTCAATTCTGATCTCCGTAGAGCAATTCGTGCTGATAACGTGTTAAGGAACCTCGCTATCGAATAGTCCGGGGTTCCCGAACAGATCTGAATTGGAGAACAGAAAGAGAGAGACACGTGTTTAGGGAGAGCAACAACGGGAATTCTTTATTGCTAATGATTGCATGTACATTAGGGGGGGACCCCTCCTCTTTTTATAGCGCTCATCCAGGGTTTTGACTAAGGGACCACATGGGCCTTCCAATGAC
Organism: Otatea glauca; assembly: GCA_036346275.1. NCBI lineage: Eukaryota > Viridiplantae > Streptophyta > Magnoliopsida > Poales > Poaceae > Otatea > Otatea glauca. Next base: position 62,978,605 of record CM070721.1, read on the forward strand.
CTATTAGGGTTTCTTAACAGAGGGGAGGTCGTCGCCTAAATGACACATGCCGTCTTCTTGTTCCAGAAGCATGCATACACTACTGCTCTCGCTAGTGGATCATTCTATACGCACAAGCCAGCACACAAGCGCACAACCAAAGGCTGCTGCTAGCTACTCGTATATGTTTGATCGATGCGTTAGCTTCGAAAGGCTGATAGTATGACAGTATACTTTTTAAATGATTTTGTCTTTAAGTATAAGATATATTTTATATTTGAATGTAAAATTAGTGTGATATTCTTTTTATACTGCAAATAAATGAATTTTTATTTTAAATAATACAATTTTTTATTCAAATTACAAAAATATACCTCGATCATAAAAAAATACAAAAATATACTTTTGTCGCCCGTACACGGGCGATCGGTGCAGCTCTGAACGTGCGATATTTCCTGTCTGCGGTCAGTTCCTAAAGAAAATCATAACTTTTTCATATGATGTCGGATGGAGATGAACTTTATATGAAAATTGTAGCTCTCGACGGTATCTACAACTTTTGTATACAAACTTTTCAATTTGAATCCATTTAAATGGTCAAAAATGGGATAGAATGTTCAGATCTAAAAATCAGATCTGTTTTAGATCTGAAACTTATATCCCGTTTTTGGCAATCTAAATGGATTCAAATGAAATAAATTTGTATACAAAAGTTGTAGATCCCGTCGAGAGCTACAATTTTCATATAAAGTTCATCTCCATCCGACATCATATGAAAAAGTTACGATTTTCTTTAGGAACCGACATGATGAGGAAATATCGCGTGTTTAAAGTTTAAATCGCCCGATATGCTCGCGTATATATATAGCGATCGCCTATATACTGAGCGACAGGTATATTTTTGCAATTTGAATAAAAAATTATATTGTTTAAAATAAAAATTCGCAAATAAATATCCATTTTTACTTCATATTTTCTACATACATGCATGGAATATAATACTTAGTGATAATAATTACAGGTAACCTATATAGTCATTTTTAATATCTCCGTGATCTATGTGTCAACAAGAAATATGTCTTATAAACTTAAACGATGGGGTACTAGCTGTGTGAAAATGAGATACTTACACGTGTTAATTAAGGGCCTTTTTAGAACACAATAATATAAGAAATAGGGAAAACATAAGATTATAATGTCACAACTTGTTAAATTATGCAGGAAATAAAAACCATAGGAACTGTTATATGTTTGGAACTTTGGATGCAACACATGAAAAAATGTAGGAATTTTGAGGCTAAATATTAACTGATTGAATGCCTCAAGAAAATGCACGATAAATGGTTGAGGTCTAACCTCGTGCTAGAATTCCTCTGAAATTTATAGGAATTTTTTCTGTCACGTGAAATCCATTAGAAGCAATCCTATATATAAGCCAAACGCTTCAATCCTCGTAGGAATTTTTTTCTTCGAATTAAATTCCTCCAAATTTTCCTTTAAAACAAAGAGAAACTAATTTGTAATCAGAACTTGTCATCAAGTTGACACTGATGTGCAATATAAGTTCAAATCAACATGTTCACGTTGCCTGCTAGTGCAGGGTGGATGACACGTGTACCAATCTGGATGGGGCTCTATGATCGACACACAAAGGGGAAAAAAGCTGCATAGACGTGGTAGTAACAACTTATCTATGGTCAACAACCAAGGGTGCAATTGCAATATTTGCAACTCCCTCAGCCCTCACCAATCCTACTTAATTACATGATGAATCAGCTAAACCCAAGGGGCTTGGACGCAAGAAGCACATTTCTGATAAAAGAAGTGTGAGAGGTGCTTCAATGTTTTTCTTTTTTACAGTTGCATAAATATTAAAGCATGAATGAAGGGAAGATGGAGATTACTTACCCTTTCGCTTGCTTCAAAATTTGTACAACTTATATTAGAAGGAAAAACATTGAAGCACTGCTCAAGAAGTGCAGTTCAGGACAAGGAAGGCGTACGAATTTGGGGGAGGAATAGAGTACGTACGGTCTAAGATCCGTTGGCCGGCCACTTTATTTTATGCATCGATCTGCCCCTTTCGTCGTCGTCATCAGCTCATCTCGATCGATCGGTGTCCGGGTGGAACGCACGTTAATTAATTCCCAGTCAAACTGTCCTGCCAAAGAATCTAACCTTGATTTGTTAATCCGATTAACGCCACATTGCAGGCTGCAGCTGGCTGAATGAAGTAATTTACTAATTAAGCACGAGATAACGTCGCCAGCAAGCATCTTTGAATGGTTGGTACTTGATATATAGTATGTATAGTCATGGTATGGCTGACGTCGTAATTGTGGTGTGTGAAATTCAAAGGATGGTTCGTGATGAAGAATTAGACTGGTCTACAAGAACACCACACAAGTATTTTTTAATTTTTCCCCTGAGACCAAGAGCCATTAATTCTCTCTTTCATTAATCAGCAGGCCGGAGTACAATCACGCTGCAGACGCTGCAACAAGAAGCACGGCACAAGTATTTGAGCTGAACGGAACAATCCTTTTATTTGAATATATATGTAATATCGCTCTCTCCAAAGTATGAAATATCGCGCTCTCCAAAGTATGTATGTACGTATATAATTAATAATAATCTTTCTTTGAATTGTTCAGTTCTCTAGCTGCTAGTTTTTACAATCTTTTGTATTAAGATGATTAATTGAGAAGATTGAAGCTTTTAAAATGCAAAATGTGCTAAAGATAAATGTCTATTCCCAGATTTAATCATCAAATAATTCTTGAGTTATTTGACAGCCTAATGTACAGGCTAATTATCCCTTCTGTTGCTCTCACCTATTAAGGACCAATGTGTATGCATTTTCATAGCCCATCATCGATTTCCTCTGTCTTTATAAGCTAGACTTCTCATAATTGCACCCGTCATCGAACTGCAAATGAGTTTCGTCATGCATCCAACACACATTGCATGGGTCAGATCCAGAGATATAATGAAACGAATATGTTGTGATTTTACAAATGATTAACCTAGGCGAGCTTTTCTTTTAGAACAGCCTAGCCGAGCTATTTGGTGCCCTACAACATCTCTACTACTTCTAATTAGAAGTTGGTGGTGGTGGTCCGTTCTCCTTTAAAGTATCTGATATGTTAGATATGACATTAACGACTGAGATAGAAGAGAATTTAATCATATCTTAGATGGAAGGATTTTATCATATCTTTTTTGAATAGAAATATTATTTTAGCATATCTCTATTCACATGTTCTTACTATGGAAAGATGTTATTCATATATCTTATAAATGGAATGATTTTCTCATCATGTCCTGCATGGATAGAAGGATATACTCACCATATCCCATAATACGGGAATTCTATCTCATCATATCTGGAAATGCATAGATTAAAAGGAAATAATCACGCAACCAAATCATGTGCCAATCACGAAGATGTCGGGGAGATCTGGCTTCCATCCGCCTATGTACGCTGCCTTCTGCTTTTATTTACTCTCTATTAAAGGGCACCCACTCTCATTTCCAGGAGGACAGGCTGGTCGGTAGTGGAGACACACACAGGAAGAGAAGAGAAGAGAAAGACTGCGTGCAAGAAGCAAGAAGATTTCCTGCAAGAGCAAGGCGATAACTTTCTCGTCCTTCAATGATAAGGATTGATATCTCTCTATTAATTCTAATTAAGAGTTGGTGGCGATCGTCTGTTCTCCTACAGAGTACTTGATTTAATCATATCATAGATGGAAAGATTTTTTCATATCTTTTTTGAATAGAAATATTATTTTAGCATATCTCTATCCACATGTTCTTACTATGGAAGGATGTTATTCATATATCTTATAAATGGAAGTATTTTCTCATCATGTCCTGCATGGATAGAAGATATACTCACCATATCCCATAATATGGGAATTCTATCTCATCATATCTAGAAATGCATAGATTAAAAGGAAAGAATCACGCAACTAACTCACGTGCCAATCACGAAAATGTCGGGGAGACCTGGCTTCCATCCGCTTGCGTACGCTGTCTGTTGGAACAGAACGTCAAAATACTTTGGGACAATTTTCTCTTTATTACTTCTCGCTCTGTTCAATTACAAAACTCAGGCCTACCCCTATATTTATACCCAAAAACACAACCCTAAGAAACAGAATAGGATTCTACTTCTATGTCCTAAATGGACTCCTCATCCTAAACTTTCTTAATACAAACTTTCCAAATTAAACCTTTCCTATTACAAGATTACTTCTAACATTTGACCAAAGTAGAGAGGCTCCTCACGGAGCCTCTCTCCTTTGGTCTTCTTTTTTCTTCGCGGCGCTGGCACTTCAAACTAGTTTCATGACAAACCCGTTTACAAGTTTTCAGGGAAATCTTGTACAACCGATTTGGGGATCTCATGACCTTCATTAACAAATCTTTGTTCTTGTCATAAACACGCAAGAACTCCACCTGCAGCTCAACCCTGCACCCTTCTTCTGCCATCTGTCCGAGACTGAGTATGTTGTTACACAACCTCGGTATGTAGTAAATTTTCGAAAATATCTTTTGATCGCCGTTCTTGCATTGTACCAACATTGTTCCTTTGCCTTTTATTTGCACTGTGGAACCATCACCGAACTTGACTTTTCCTGAAATTTTCTCGTCAAGTTCATGAAACACGAAGCGATCTCCAGTCATATGATTGCTTGCTCCATTATCCAAGTACCACAAATCAGTGTGATCGTGGCTATCTCCTTCCATACATAGTTTAGGAACAATCTTCTCCTCATTCAACATCAGTATGTTCGGCTCTTCTTCTTTGCACAATGAGAGTAGTAGAGCCGGTTCGTAAATCTGCAGATGGCTTGGGTGAGATTTACCTCCTCGTTCTTCTTCTTGTTCCGGCAATTCGAAGCAAAGTGTCCATACTTGTTGCAGTTGAAGCACTTTATGTGACTGCGACACTCCGTCGCGTAGTGACCATATTTTTCACATTCAAAAACATTTGATATGTGACTTATCTCGTGGTCTATTATCACCGTCTTGCTCAATCTTGTCTCCTCGGCCACCTCTACCTCCGCGGTAACCGAAACTGCCGCGTCCACGCCCGCGGTTAAACTGATTGTGATCACCTCTTTCATCTCCTTTTAACAACAACACCTGCTCGTTACGGGACTGATACCCTTGCTCATTACGGGATTGATACCCCTTCAGTAGCTCCTCATGCGCCTTGAGCGAGCCGGTGATCTCCTCAATTTTTATGTTCTCCAAATCAGGGGAGTACATGAGCGTGGTGACGACAGGCACGAACTTTTTTGGTAGCACGCGTAGGTACTTCTTCACTGCCACAGATTCCTCCATCCTGTCGCCGAGAGAAATAATCTGATTGTATAATGAAGTAAGGAGGACAGGCTGGTCGGTAGTGGAGACACACACAGGAAGAGAAGATAAGAGAAAGACTGCGTGCAAGAAGCAAGAAGATTTCCTGCAAGAGGAAGGCGATAACTTTCTCGTTCTTCAATGATAAGGATTGATATCTCTCTACTAATTCTAATTAGGAGTTGATGGCAATCGTCCGTTCTCCTACAGAGTACTTGATTTAATCATATCATAGATGGAAAGATTTTTTTCATATCTTTTTTGAATAGAAATATTATTTTAGCATATCTCTATCCACATGTTCTTACTATGGAAGGATGTTATTCATATATCTTATAAATGGAAGTATTTTCTCATCATGTCCTGCATGGATAGAAGTATATACTCACCATATCCCATAATACGGGAATTCTATCTCATCATATCTAGAAATGCATAGATTAAAAGGAAAGAATCACGCAACCAACTCACGTGCCAATCACGAAAATGTCGAGGAGACCTGGCTTCTATCCGCCTGCGTACGCTGTCTTCTGCTTTCATCTACTCTCTATTAGAGGGCACCACTCTCATCTCCAAGAGGAGAGGCCGGTCGATAGTGGAGACACACGCAGAAAGAGAAGAGAAGAGAAAGGCTACGTGCAAGAAGTAAGAAGATTTCCTGCAAGAGGAAGGCGATAACTTTCTCGTCCTTCAATGGTAAAGATTGATATCTCTCTACTAATTCTAATTAAGAGTCGGTGACGATCGTCCGTTCTCCTTCAGAGTATTTGAGTCGTTGGATCTAAAATGAATGGCTGAGATGGAAGAAGTTTAACCTGATAGTCAAATCTCTTCGGAGAAACAAATTTTTCCTACTATTGAAACATAACTAAAGTTAGTGTTCTTTGCAAATAAATTTTTGTCGTAAATTGGGTTTTCGTTGCAACGCACGAGCACATAACTAATATACTAAATTTGTAATCAAAGCCCTAGCTAGTCTTCCAGGATGGCGTGGAGTTTGCGTGCAGTTGGGGTTTTAATTAATCAGGTCGTATGAGATGGACTGTCAAGAGCTGGTGAAGCTGTGGGGCCGGGGAACCGGAGCCGCATCAGATCATGATGCTCCTAGAAGAAATTGATGAGCTTAGTTTCTGGTTTTCTGCTTTCATTGTTCAGTTTGCTCGCTCGTCACTCAGGTTCACTACTACAGAACACCATATTACTATCAATTCTAAACTAACATCACTGTCGGATTTTAAAACCGACAGTGATAGTCGAACTATCACTGTCGGTTCTAGAACCGGCAGTGATGTCGGTATCACTGCCGGTTTATATGCGAACCGGCAGTGATAGTCCAGTTCGTAAATCACTTGGTAAAATAAAAAAAATTATTCACATCCAGACAAATCACGCGATTTTCACGTGAAATACACGCGCGTGCGGTTGCTAGGACTCGAACTCGCGATCTGCTGCCTCATGCGAGACCACTTTACCATCTCACCTATCACTCATTCTTCAACCAGTATAGGATATATTTTCCTTTTGTTCCTTTGTCTCCGAAACTTTTAATGATTATTTGGATATCTAAATGAATTCAAAGGGAAAGATTGTCAACTACAAAGTTGTAGATCTCGCCGAGAGCTACAATTTTTGTATAAATTTTATCTCCATCCGACTCCGTATGAAAAAGTTAGGATTTTTTGAAAAATAGTTGATAGCATTATTACTGCCGGTTGGGAATACGAACCGCCAACTGGCAGTGAGATCATTATTTGTATATTTAAACTACTTCAAATGAAAAAGTTGTCAATTACAAAGTTGTAGATCTCATTGAGAGCTACAATTTTTATATAAATTTTATCTCCATCTGACTCCGTATGAAATAGTTTTGATTTTTCGAAAAATGGTTGATAGCATTATTATTGCCGGTTGGGAATACGAACCGCCAACCGGCAGTGATACCATTATTTGGATATTTAAACTACTTCAAATGGAAAAGTTGTCAACTACAAAGTTGTAGATCTCGTCGAGAGCTACAATTTTTATATAAATTTTATCTCCATCCGACTCCGTATGAAATAGTTATGATTTTTCAAAAAATAGTTGATAGCATTATTACTGCCGGTTGGGAATACGAACCGCCTACCGGCAGTGATACCATTATTTGAATATTTAAACTACTTCAAATGAAAAAGTTGTCAACTACAAAGTTGTATATCTCGTCGATAGCTACAATTTTCATATAAATGTTATCTCCATCCAACTCCGTATGAAATAGTTATGATTTTTCGAAAAATGGTTGATAGCATTATTACTGCCGGTTGGGAATACGAACCGCCAACCGGCAGTGATACTATTATTTGGATATTTAAACTACTTCAAATGAATAAGTTGTCAACTACAAAGTTGTATATCTCGTCGAAAGCTACAATTTTCATATAAATTTTATCTCTATCCGACTCCGTATGAAAAAGTTATGATTTTTCAAAAAATATCAGCACTGTCGGTTCTTCTAAAAACCGACAGTGATAGTATTACTGTCGGTTCGGATACGAACCGACAGTAATAAGGGATTTATCATTACCGATTCATCAGAAAAAAGCAGTTACTACCAGTTTTCTATCCGAACCGGCGGTGATAATATATCACTGCCGGTTTTTGATGAACCGGCGGTGACATAGCGACAAGGATAACTGATTCTATAGTTGTGGTTGCTGCTCATTGTTGTGCTAAGTTCGATTGTACGTACAACAAAGTTTGGTTGGACATCTAGCTCACCGCATTATTCAGAACTTTTCAAGTTAGTCAAAGCTCATAGCTTCTCTTAGAAAATCAAATACTATTTTTTCCCAAGATGGTTACTCTTGGCGCTGCGTACCATGCATGCAATATGTAGCCTCATGCATGTTTACATGGACGTGAAGCTTCTCTTCTAGTTCAATGCAGCCACTAGGTAGTTGTTTCTTTGGCCCAAGGATCTAGTTATTTGTTTGATCAGCTTATATATCTTGACTCCAAGTTGTGCTCTAAACTTCCTTAATCATCTCCAGATTAATTAACTTAGTGCAGCTTCGATCGATCTTTTGCATCGGACATGAGCCCTATCTTGCATTTTATTAAGTCCACGTGCACATCTCCTATTCCTTGCTTCTTTATATGTTTGCACTTGACGCCATCTGTTCGTCGACGCATCCATTGCTCATTGATCTACATGCATGCATGCTTTGTGCTGGATCTCTTTCATGCATGAACCACGATGCATGCATGGTTCTTCTTCTTCATGAGGAGCTAGATGTATACATTCGTCTCTCGAGTCATCGGCGGCAAGCTTCACGAATCACGACGACGGCTTACATGCATGCCTAGGTGACAGTTGCATTACTTGCTCGTCGTTTTTTTATCTTCATGCAGGGTTCGGCTATTTTCCCTTCGTATACACAGGCTTAGGAAGATGTGTAGGTTGGGGAGAGATCCGTCTGTCATGCGCGGTTCTACAACAAAATCGATCCATTGGTTGTGGTTTGCTAGTCTTAGCCCCTGTTTGGCATGGTTGTAGCTTTTCTAAAAAGTAGCTTTTGACTGGACTGTATAGCTGAAGGACTGCATGGTTGAACGGCTAGGCTGAAGAGCTTTGGTGTTTGACAATTTGACTTTTAAGTATGAGGGGTGCAGGTCGGGAATGAGGGTGAGAGGTGTGGGGTTTGGGATTTTATTCTTGGTAGGAGTGGATAATTTTCTTCAAATATAGTAGCAAAGTCAGAACCCTAATCCAACGAAGTCGTAGAAAGCTACTCTAGACCAATTTTCGGCTTTCAGCTTCTCCTAATACAAACTAGTATAGTGCCAGTGCTAACGCTACGACAGCAGTACATCTGCTTATCAATTAAATAAAAGATAAGTATGAATATAATACTTAATAATAAATAATCTTGTGATCACATTGTACGTACTACATATTTAGAATGAGAGCGAATCAAATAAGGAAATAAACAGGGAGAATCTGCATGCAAGGAAACCAGACTTGAATTGCCAAAACTGTATGTACTACATATTTGGAAGGAGAGCGAATCAAACAAGGAAATAAACAGGGAGGATCCGCATGCCCGAAGGTGTTGCCCTTGATCTCCTCCACGTACCGCGCTCGTCAGCATCGCCTCCGAAGCGCCAAGTCGTCGACAACTCCGCCGCCTCCGCTCCGCGCAAAGGTACGCGCCCATCTCCGGCAGGCCGATCGCGCGACGCAAGCCCCTGGTGTAGTCGGTGCCGGGCGGGTCAAACGCCGCACGGGCAGCAGTATGTCATCCTGGAAAGCTGGACCAATAATGGCTTCCCTAATTGTCATCCAAATATGAATGCTAACATATAATACCATTTGTGCGTCCTGATTGAGACTAATTATTATCAGAATATCTGTTACTTCCCATAGTGTATTTAGGAATAAGTCCTAAAATGAACTTATTCCTTATATTTATCACACAATAATTGCATTTCATACACACATTCCTTATATAATATTTTTCGCTAAATAATATTATGGCGGCGGTACGTGAGCGCCTTGTATAGGATGTAGTGCACATGCATGAATGGAAGAAAATTAAGCGCGCGATTCATGGTACTGACTGGTATGGTAAATATTGAATTGAAATCAAATGGGTTTAGATTTGCAACATAAATTCCATATATATAGTTCAATTGAAATATATATGTGTGGGCTCTCCTGTTGTGGGCCACATGAATGAATGAGTTAGACACATTAAACAATGGCCATCGGACGTGGGTGAGTAAAACTGAGGAAAGATCTGAGACGTTCATTTTGATGAATGCAAGTTTCTGGGGACGTTTTGTTGGGTGCACGAACATTGAGCTATCTCTAATGAGGTGCATTATTTAGGGTGGACGTAGGAAAAATTGCTTAGTTGTATTATAAAGGGGTATAGATGGACTGCTGACTTTAGTCTTCTGGCTGCGAAAAAGCCAGCTATTTGGAACAGTTTTCGGCTTCCAAAGGGAAAAGGCTCGAGCTGAAGCCATTCCAAATAGGGCCTATAGCCCTAGAGTTCACCAAATTAAGAGCCGGATGTTTTTTTATGATAATTCCTTGTATATTTCTTTTTTTCAGCTAGCATCCATCAGTTGTGATTTGTTAAACATAATTAGGGATCACCTGATCAAAGGGCTAGACATTTCTATTTTTTGTGAGAACTTTTTGAATTTATATCTTTTTATCAGAGTTTTAACAGATAGATATGCACTCCCCTAGCTATAGTAACGTGTCGAGAATTTTTTTGAAGCTTATATTCTATACCCAATTTTCACGCATTTGAAGCTTTTGTTGTATTTTTCACATGATCTTTCCCCTTGTTTCGGGGCCGTTCAATTTAACTCACAACTTATTAATTTTTGTAGTGATGCACCACTAAAAAAATACGCGTACCTGTCTCGTCGTGCATTTTTAGCGGAGACTACAATTCAAGAGTTTCGTCAATAAATTGTAATTAATCTCCAAAAAAGAAGTTGCAGTTTGGTATGTTCACATTAGCGTACGTATTTGGTGGTGTACACACTGCGGGTTGAATAATCCAACCATGACATCAATTTGATAAGTTTTTCACCCCGAAAACAAAATACATGAATTATTTAGCTAGAGATAAGTCATTCTACCATTCAGCGTCAGTTTTCGTACGTCGTCTTGCTTCCATATTTCGCCATCGCATGCAGCTGCTGGACGCCTAGATGTGATGTGATATTCAGGATGGGAATTAATTTAATTACATGACTCGATTTTGCATCAGCTAGCGAGCTTTCACGCGGTTTTTAGTTCATCTGCATATATATATAGTCCATTAATTAATTCCTTGTGTTTTTAATTAGTCTTTTGTTTACGTTCTCATGTTGATCGAATTAACTTGTAAGATGACTTCCTGTGTTGGTTAATTTCGACAAGAAAGATTAAAAATAAAAGCCCATTTGGTGCGGCAATTGACAAGTCGATCTCAGCGCAGTACGAATCATGCACCAAGATATGATAGTTAAGTGCGATTATCTAGCGGCATTCACGCCGAACGAAGCAGACCACACCCGTGACTTTTGGCTGAGGAAATGGCAAGCTGAGATTGCTGAGATCTCCTGCGTCTGCCTACTACTTTCTGAGAGAAAATGACGCCTCTTCTTTGTTTTAGAAAACAGGTTTTCCCAGCTTTTATTGAAAGCTACTGGTAAGACCGGACCGGACATCCATTCAAAAGAATAAAAATGATGTATCGATTTTTTCTTCTTCGTCAGCCAGCCAGTAGGTAGAACTAGCAAGCATCTAATGATTGATCTTCTTTTCTTCGCCGCTCTTTAATTTGTCTAGGAAGCACAGCAGTTACAACCTACATACATTTTGTTTGTTGAAGAACTGTGACGTTAGCGCTTAATTACCACCACTACACAAAATCTTATCATATACGGTTCACAAAACACATCACAGACAGTTTTGTGAACCGTCTGTACCGAAATGTCAGTGATGACAATCGGTCATCACATACAATTTTGCAACCACCAGTGAAAAAACTCATCCTAGACTATTCTAGTTTGGAACCGTCTGGGATGACTGCCTCACGCTGAGGTCCTTTTCCAGAAAATCAAAATTACGTTTATGTCCTTTTTCGGACAAAAAAATACGGTTAGGTCTTTTTTATGAAAAAATATATACTACGTTTAGGTACTTTTTCCGGTTTTTAAGCATTCCGTTTAGATCCTTTTTCAAAAAAACCATTTAGGTCCTTTTTAGCCGAACAAATGCGAAAAAAACACGATTACATTTGTATCTTTTTAGCCGTTTCGCGTGTTTCCTCGATTTTCTCGCGTGGGAAGCGGCAATCGCACGTTTTCTCAATTTTCTCGCGTAAGGAGCGTCGACGGTCGCGGCGTGGCACGCCGCGGTCAATTATCTAGTACATTTTGTTTGTTGAAGAATTGTGACGTAAGCGCATAATTACCTTCCATATGATAAGAAACAGCCATTTAATTATTAACTGCCTACTTATCATATATATGATCATGCAGTGATATTTTCAGATGGATTTATGCAGTGATGAGATACCGTATATGCTAACATTCCAGACATTGTTTCTTGAAAGAATGTGAGATCCCATGATTTGGGATCTTGGAATGTTTGTTTTCTTCTTCACAGCCGGCCGGCTATAAGATCGAAGGCCGGCACGTTTTTGTGGACAATAAGTTACAAGTGGCATATTCGAGCAGCTCGCTTCGTCATCCTATATAGCAACGCAGAACGTGAAATACGAAAACACATATGCATAAATCGTGGCTAGCACCTTCTTTTTCCTAGTCAAAATTCATCAAAAGCACGGCCCTTCGCAGGAACACAAAAGGAAAGGCTTTAGGGTGTGTCTTTGTTTGCTTTCAATGGTTATCAATATTTATCTTACTAAATTTTGGTAGAGTTGATTAAATTTGGTAATCATTTAGTTTGTTATTAAATTTTGTAAAATTCTCTTTTCACTTGTTACTCTAGTTTATTTTCTTGCCAATCTTTGACCAAAATATTAGCAACCAATTTGGTGACCAAATTTTGATAATACTATATTTTGATAAAATTTAGTAAGATAAATTTATCATCAATCCAAACAGATTCTTAATTTCTTTAACTATTGAGTGAGTCTCATGGCAGTCTCGGTAGGCAGTCAGAAGTCAAAGCTACCGTCTAGAAATTCAACTTTAAATTTACAAATGACTCCTCAACGTGGAGATATGACAAGATCAAAAGGCAGTAAAAAGTAATTAAAGTGGTAAATTGCCTTTTGGGTGTCCGTACGTACGACCAAGTGGGGACAGACAAAACCCGGTCAGAGAAACACTTTTCTGAAGTTTGAAACGGTCCATGGCTGGTAGGTTCTGGCAAGCTGAGACGCCTATTAGATTATGCATTCTTGGTACTTGTAGTATCATCAAGTCCCCAATCCAACAACACCAGACAAGCATATTTATGTAGTCAAAAGAAGCTGCACCGTGCAGAGAATATCAGCAACATCCGAATCCAAATCCATGGACCAACTGATAATGTGACTAAAATGCAGGGATTGAACTGAACTGCAAGCTAGCAGAGCAGGCCATCAATCACGTATATACTTGATGTTTTATCAGTCGTCGTACAATGCAGTGCGGTGCGCATCACAAAAATAGAGACGGCAAAAGGAATGTAGTGTAATCAGTAGTCGCATTCGAGCTAGTACATGAATGAGCGTTCGGTTCGGTGCCAGGTCACGTTCAGATCACGGTATCTACCTGATTTGAAGAATGGCTGCGATGTATATTTTAAGCGAAATAAAGATGTCGTCCATGCATGAACACGACGGCACTCCTGTCCTGCCTACAGAATGGCAACAAAGTTGTGATGGAGAATCACTACGCCGTACGATGATTTGATCATCCATATTACCTTGTGAAGAGGGAGACTTTCTGATACAACTTTCAGCAAATTCTTTTTGCATACATGAACATCATTTTCATTATATATATATATATAGTTACATGTACAGTTTGCGGTAGAAGCACTGCTCCCCCCAGTCAGTCCCTCTACACGTTGCGTTTGGCAAAAAACAAACAGCACAACAACCAACCTATACCAGGCTCTATACATAAAGAATGGAATGGGTGTTGAATCCGGTTGACCCTCTAAGACCACATACACGGATATATATTCTTCTTCACAAAAATGGAAATTTGCAACATCATTTCGTACCAATTTGAGATCTTCATTCATTAGAACTAATTGACGGTCCAAATGCGTGGAAACATCAGAATTGCTGCTGCAGGCCGAACCTCAACAGCCAGCAGCCCTGAGGAAGTTGTCATATGGGCTCGATGCTGGCAGCTTCAGGAACTGTTGCTGGGAGTCAAAAGCTGACTGTGGGTTGCCGCCGTTCATGTACTGAGGGTAACCATGTAAGTTGTCATCGAGGAACGGATTCGTACTCTGCAGCCCGGCCTGCTTAGAATTAGCCTCATTGATGTCAATCATCTTACTAAATGCAATATGCTTTTTTCCAATGCATTGAGAAAGTAAGAAATGGTCTAGAGAGTACTAATTACTCTACCTGAGGCAACTGCGGATCATGGAAAAGAGCCAATTCCATATGGTTGGGCTGATTGTTTGGCATGGTAGCCAGTTGCATGTTCTGCTGGAAGCTCATGAAGGTGGACATTTTCTGCTGTTTTCCCATCGTGAGGGCTTCACATTGGCTAGTCATCTCTTTGAATGGCATATCTGTTGACACTGAAACTCTTCCTGCCTGAGGTGCTGAGTCCTTGACAACCTATGAAATGCAGAAGGGTGGAAATATAAGTTAAAGCAGTTATTATGCCAAGTGAACATAACTTGTAGACCAAACATTCTTTACTGTTCAAAAAATGGTCTCTCTTTAATTAGGCAGGTAAAAGAAAAACAAATTAATTTAACATATGGTCAGAAAATATGGCATTTCAGGCACGGATCATTTTTTAGATAACATATTGTGTTCTCTCCCAGTGAAGGGAAACATTGTCTTTGATCTATCATGCGGATGAGATTCTTGGTTTAATTTTGCACCTAGCAGATCTCCCTCATTCTGCTGAGATCTTGTTAACTTCCAACCTAATACGTGTATACCTGCTGAAAACTTGGCTGGATTCTGCCTATATATGCTCCTAGAAGACAGACTATTGCACCAATAGAGTACCACAAATGCTGCCAGAACTGGTAACTAGTTCATGCATGCCAGGTCATCTCATCATGGCAGTACCCCAAGAACAGAGTAAACAGGGAGAGAAAGGAGGGAAGGATGTTTCTGAGAGCATGGCCATACTGTTTCGAGAAGCTGATCAATACTCAGCAGATCTGGTGCAGGCACAGAAGTTGCAGATGCTGCTGTACACTCTGAAGCTTCCCCAAAGATATCATTATCGTTTCCCAGGTGAATCAGCATGGCCTATTAAAAATATATACATGTTTTAGCAACAAAAGTAGTAGACGAATATAGTGGTTTAAAAAAAAATTAGCAGTTTCAAAAAGACAAATTAGTAGACAAATATACGAATGAGACATGTCTACCTCTTGATGGTGGTCATTCTCATGAGACCCTGATGATGGATTCTCACCAGGTGCTTCAAAAAAATGAGTGCTCATTGGACACATGTCATTGGGAGAAAAGTCACTCAGCAGTTGGCTTCTCACACTATGCAGTTCCGCCTGCAGAAATAGAAAAGTCATCAGCAGCGGCATGGTGCTCGGTTAAAAAAAAATGTAAGAGACCATTGAGTAGCAGAGTAGGTGAACATTACATCCAGAAAATTTGTTATGCTATTCATGATTGTGGAGACAATGCATTCACGAGATTGACTTTCTGTCAGTTCTATCTCTGAAAGGGACTTCAGCGCATTACTATTATCCTCTGGTGATCCATATAATTTTGACGGATTATCAGCAGAATCTTTCACAGCCTGAAGTTTGCTCTCATCCACCAAATGAAGGAAAGGATCACCCTAGGGAAAACAATACCCAAATGTTAGATATAAGGTCTATGACATACATTATGAGTAGCAGTCAAGATGCAACCAAAATGCCTCCAATAATAATGCCATGAATAACTCTAATTTGTCGACCTCCAGAATAAATAAGAGATGCAATTGAACTCCAGTTTGCTATATGAATTGCATAAATTTGGGAGAATAATTCTGAAGCATGATCAGCAAACCCATGCATGATGATTATGGTTAATGGGTTTTAACCATATTCATCAAGTAAGTCAGCCACAGTATATTGTAGGATAGAGAAGACCATAAAAAGGAAGGATGGAGAAATGATGTTCACGAATACACATCTGGTATACTGTGGCTAATCACTACTTGTGTGGTAAACAAACTTTCAAGCAAAAGCTGATATCAACTTATGGAATATACTTAGAGTAAACATAAGAAATCCTGGAAAATAACAAGATTAAACTGATGCAACATAACAAGTAAGCTTTATGTGATGATTGCTTTAAGAGTAATTCAGATCCATCAGCTCGATACTATAATGTGTTATCATCACTTCAAATATGTAAGCATCTCATTTCACAAAACCATGTCTTGTTTAAGAGGTTACACTACCATAAACAAATAAAATATAGCAGCAAAAAAAAACAAGGGACAGTATTTTGATCATACATACCACTCGCTCATTAAGCATTTGTTTACAGATTGGAATAAGAGGCAACACATGGAAAGCTCTTGAAGAGAAAATAATCATGGCCGTAGCCAGAGTAAACAAGGACCGGCGCCGAGACGGTGGTAATGAATCTACAAGGTTAACAAATAGAAAAATTAGACAAATGCAAAGGAATCAAAGCCAAATTCTAGTATAAGTCATTGCTATGGCATCATGATTTATGCACAACATGAGACCAAGTTTCATTAGCTACATGGAACATTGCATTTCTATTTAATAGTAATGCTATTTATTGGTCATTTGACTATGTCACCTGCTTCAGTAAGTGAATAGCTCCTCAAACAAAATGCAACCTGAAAACTCTGAGTAAGTGCCTCAAAAATCGATGCCTGGAAGAGCAAAAAGAGAGAACATCAGCAAAGAGGAAAGCATGATAGCTAGATACTTTATTTTTTTAGATGAAACAGCAATATGTGTTTATTCATTAGAAGAAATAAGGAGTGCAATTCACAGAAGAGCCTAAGGCCTGCAAAGGGAAAGAATGGGAGGGAAGATGGGAAAAGTGAGAGTAGACACAGAAAGGTAAATTCAGAGATCATAAAACGTATGAAGTAATAGAAAAGTGTGTAAACCTGAGATAAGTTTCAACAAAAATCTGAGATAAGTTCCATCAAACTTTAATGAGTCCTTTAGAAAATTATGACCTTCTTTGTATAACGCTTGTTAGTTTAGATCATGATTGGTTGCTGCACGGTGTTGTCTAAATCAGCTCCTAGAAACATTTGTTCAGGACTACTTAGCAGGTAGCACTGATCAACAAGAACCAACGATTCTTTCGAATCTGCAGAGAGATGATCTAACTTAAAAAGGTGTCATTCTTATCTCAAGTGTGTAGTGCATAGGTGATCTTTATCAGCTTATTTAATCAAGATAAGATTCTGACGTATAATCAAATTTAGGAGAGCTTTATGGAGAAACATCTAAATAGTTTGCATGATTCTGGAAGAATCAAAATCCTGAAACCATTTACAAAACCCATCAATTCCCTTTCCCACAACCAGTCTAGGTCCCAACAGAACATGTGTCCTGCTCAGAAACCTGGCCACCTCATCTCCACATCTAAATGTTGCACTTGGCAACAATTGATCATTACTAGCCCCTAATAGCAGGCCTTGGTTAGGATGAGAATAATCTTTTGCACTAAATATCTGATTTCTCTCTTACCAGCAGATAATCATGCCAAAAATGATGAAGAAAAGAACAACACATGTGCGGATGACAGATGGAATTTAATAAGTAGGATTACCTTGGATCCAGAGAACAACAGAAGCAAACTGTAAGTATGAGCAATGGCTTCATAGTTTGCAGGAGTATTTTCAGGAGATATCGCTTGGGCCCAAATGGATGACAGCAAAAGTGTGATCTGACGACTGCTCAGTTTCAGCAAAACCGATTCCTGCATGCACTCAACATATTACAGAAAGAGTTATTCATGGTAAGAAATCTTTTGCTCAAATATTAGTAATCTTGGAGAACAGGTTAGACGATGAAAGTACCGTTTCCTCATCTGACTTGATCGAGGAACTTTGGTCTTCCTTTACAGACATTGAAGGTGCTCTCAGAGACATCGAAGGAGCTCTCAGAGATATGGAGGGAGCTCTAATAGATACCGAAGGAGCTCTCAAAGACATTGAAGGGGCTCTTTTCATGGAAAAACTAGGAACTTTCATGCTACGTCGGTGGCTTTGAGACGCAGGCAGGTTTGGACGTTTGGGATTGCCAGTCTTTTCGTCAATGCTATGCAAACTAGTATCCTTGTTTTCTCCTTGTGAATTGTCTGAGTACTTGTCCCTTCTCAACTTGTCAAAGATAGCAGCTGAAGATGAAAATACGGAGACAGCCCTAGAGAGTGTCCTCTGCATGTCATGTTTCTTAGCCGGGCCTGACGCACTTGCTTGAATCGAGGGAGATACAGAAGAGGGGACCAAGACAATAGCAAATATACGGTGTGCAGCAACACGAGCTTCATGATCAGGGTGTATCATTGTTAAGAGCAACTGATGAAACAGGGCTTCTGGAAACACCTGACAGCAAATACAGAAGATAAATCTCTAAGGCAGAAGAAAGTACTGCTGCCTGAGATGAATTTAAACACTCTCATTTGTTTGTTTTGACAGTATACCTTATTCTGATATGTCAAATTTGGTACAGAAGCAATTATTTGGGCGGTGCGATAAACAGCAGCTGCAGTTGATCTAGCTACAACAGGAGTGCTTGCAACGTTTTCTAGCATCACAGCCATCATGTCAAGAACTGGCCCAGCATTAGATACCTGATCAACAATATAGTCTTGATAAGCCTTCCATGCATTGTGGAGAGATCTACATTTGAAACTAATAACTATTGCACAGACCAGACTGCTAAGGGGCATCAGTTGAAACCTCACATTTATATAAGTGGTATACTGATATTTTAACAAGCAGCAGGAAGCATAAAGAAAACAGACCTTCTTTGACAGCTGCACTAGGCATTCATCTATAGCCTTGCGGAATTTTTCATTCCATTTTACTAACTCCAGATCTCTGCTGCCAAGAGTAATATGGAATGTCCTTTTCAAATGCCTGACAAGATCACTTATGGCACCTATAGTGGCTGCTGTAGCGTGAGCACTGGATTGTTCTGCAAGGGTAGTTGCCACCTCCACGATGCTAAGCTGCATATCTGGCTGCTTCAACATGGCCTTGTGTTCAATATGCTTTATCAGTAGAGACAACATTAAGTGCATGTTTTGCCCTGCAGAAGTCATTTAAACAAGATAAATAACTAGGTTGCTTGTATACAATACATTTTGCCTCTGCTCTCACACAATGCAAATGAAGCACCTGAGTTTTCAACTAACAGTTGCATGTCCAACAATACAAACAGAGCAAGTCCATTTTGTGGTGACCATGAACTATTGTTACCAAAGTACCGAAACAAAGACTCCAATATACGACGGAATGTTGTTGCCTCCCTAGAAAGCTTGGCCATATTGTGTACACAGATTCTGGACCAAAACTTAGGATCCTTAGCATCTTCCCTGCACCACAGAAGTATGTTAAAAACTCACCTACTGAATAAGGAAATGACAAATCCAATCAACAAAGAGTAGAAAGAAGATTATATTACTCAGACAGGTGAACGCCTCCCTTAGCATTAACTATGCTCTCCCAAGAGGGCGCTGCAGAGATGGCAAAGTGGGAAGAATGATGCTCTGTTGTTTGGATTTCTTGCCCCAATTGGTTGTCTGGATCTTTGGTACCTTGATCATCATTTTGCATCTTCTGAGGTCTGTAGTTTTCCAGTACTACTTCAACAACCTAGCAATGATGAAAAAAAGAGAAAAGCTATGATGGAATGTTTGGGACAGCAATCTGCTTGTGCAAGCAATTCACAATCTGATACTAACCAAAATGAATATCAGCAAGAAAACTCTCATGCATTACTAAGTTACATATTTCTTCCATAGAAGTATTAACAATATTTCTGCAACAATTCTGGAGACAACAATTAATGAATTTCGTGCCAAGTTCTTATGAGAATTGAGAGGCAGATAATGGCTGTTTAGCATAAATAAAGGGGAGAAAACCTATACTGGCTGGGTAGGGTTTAGATAGGACATTAATCAGGAGTAGATTTCAATAATCGATAGAATATATTAGTAGCATGGTAGTCCAAGACCATGCATGAGCTGCATCCAAGCATTAAAATAAGATGTTATCTGGAGATTGTCAAATAAATATTTACAACAGAAAAGTAAGGGGAGAAAAGAACTACCGCTCATATATTACTTACATTATCGAAATCTGACGAGATATGAGAAAGCTCTCCCATGAACCAGATCTGCTCAACATAAGATACTAAATTATATTAATTTCTGTCAAAAGTTTTGGTTTGCAAAGTTCAGATTTTCAGAATAGTTAGTGCACCAGTCAGAAGAAAGAAATATAATAAGAGAATGAGAACACCACTTCCATTTACATCATTCATGTGAGTCTTATGATTTACAGTGGAGCACACTTCGAAGAATTAGAAAAATACACTGAAACAATAAAGAGCTATACAATTGCAGTGAGCATCCTTTGTTGTACGAAAAAATAATGATGAGAAATGTATGGATCCATCTAGATTTTATGTTAAGAAATAGTACTTTGGAAGATATGTAGCTAGTACTTGATACTTATTGCCTATGACCTTTCATTCATCACATGATAAGGAATGCATCAAACTTTGATGTAAATTATTTGTGTTAGAAGTGTGATCCAAACCTCTTTTGGCAATGTAACAATCTCCCTACACTTTTTAACTTCCTATTCATTTCTTCAGCATTGTTAGCAATCAATGGTAATACATAATGTCTGTTTGACATGGCTTGATGAAAAGACTTACCATAGCTGAAAGGGCTTGCAGGGCTGCAGCATGCAAGGCATTTGTCCTATCATCCTCCCCTACTTCTTGAGCTAGTTCACATAATCTTGGGACCAGCCCTTCCAGATTGAACTGATATGTACCATCCACCTGGAATATACAGAAATGAAATCACCAACTAGGTGATATACAATATGAAGTAGAATCCTGCTGGTGAAGAATGGTATCCACTGATGATCAGTCCAATGGAAATACCTGATTGACAGCAAAATCAAACAAGGTTTCGCATGCTACGATGCGCATATCATCCTGCCTCTTTTGATCTAAAAGAGTGTGCACAATGCTTAATAAGCTACTCGCAAACAGTGGCCTGCATGGAGCAAATTGCCTTTATATTTGTAACCATTCAGAAATAATATCAGAAGTAGGATCTCCATTTGCAAATCAAATGAGAATATTAACATATGATGACTGGCATTAGGATGGTGCTAACTTATTGTAAAGAACTTTATGTAATCCGGTGACATGTGAGAAACAGAAAGTTGAAAAAGAAGACTCACATCTGTTCCTTACAAGAAACCAACAGCCTGCAGTATATTAACATCACCACTTTTGCAAAGCCACACTGCTCGCTTCTTAATTCCCTGTAAATCCTTTGCTCCAAGTAAACTGTGATCTGGTCAAATATCAATACGCAAGTTAATTAAGGATTTGAATTTCTTGAAACAGATTGAGATGCATTTGGGTCGGGCAATATAACAAGCAAGGATTTGTCTGAAATGAGAGCACCACAGACACATGGCGGCTCTCGATAAACATTTTATTTCCAACAAGGACGTAGGTGGGTGAGGGGGCGAACCTTTGGCACCCGAAGAGGGTTCTTCGAAGCGTACTCGCACAACTTCCCAATCCTCCTCTCATTTGGTTCTTCATCCTACAGGACGAAAACACAAATAATGAGTAAACAGGTCCACAACAGCAGCTAATGCGGCGATGTGGTGATATTCTGCAAAAGAAAGGAAGGAGACGCAGCAAGGCCAAACCTGTGTTTTGGGGAAGATTTCAGCAAGGATCCTCTTGTACCTCTTGACGGGTTGCCTGGATCGTGCCCTCAGCGCGGGGCAGAAATAGCACAGACTCCCGCACGCCGGCAGGACCTTCCGTGATATCACACCCATCCTCTACTACTGCAGGCAGAATTGATAATGCATATGTTAAGAACACATCATGATGATCCATTCCAAATTGCAGCGATGACATGCAACGACCCAAGGCTCCTCGATTCAACTCGTCAAAATTGAACAACCAACCGATCAATCGGTACAACGGAATCAGCTTTCAAGGCACAGTACTTTGGTCAAAACTGACTCGGTGAGACACACGATTGAGAGATGCCAATGGCGATGCAAAGCGAAACCGGAATCGAGCCGCGACACGACCTGATCATTCGAGATTCGCACGATCCCGACGAACACGCGGACACAAACAGAATTCAAACGGCACGCATATGAAACACGAGATGGGGAAGCGCATTACGTTACTACCACGAGGGGCCGGCCCGGCCGGTCGGCTGGGTCGAGCTGCTGCAGCAACGGCGCGGGGGATCGTATCGGACGCGATCGGATCAGGGGAATGAGGGCGGGACGCCGGTGGCGGTGGCCGCCGTGGTGGTGGTCGTCCTCCAACTCCTCCCCACCTCCTGCCTGCCGCTCCGACCGAGAGGAACGCGGGGGTTGGGGTGGGGCTGGTGTGGAGGGAGAGAGGCTCGCACCGCACGCGCGCACGCCCCAAGGTTATTCACGGCGGGCCTCCGTTTCTCCCTTTCCCCCGTTGGTGGTCGTGCGGGCGGACGGGTGGTTGGAATGGGAGGGGTGGTGGCGTCCCGCCGTTCATGCGCCCGAGGTGTTGGGGCCGGAATTCCAGGCGCGGCGCGGCGCGGCCTCCTCCTTCGCCTGCATCCTGCATGTACTGCCAAAGCGGCCGACTACGTTGGGCCTATTTCTAAGAGTTGCAGATTTCGAAAGCAGAGGATCAGGAAAAAAAACGTAGGAATTAGACGTCATATCATGTTAAATCCTATAGAAATTAGAAGTACAAGCTATTCACCCGTGCGTCTACACGGCTAACAGTTTCTATAAATGGATATAATTTGTAATAAATATAATAATATCTTCTCGTCTTCCTTTCTATTTCTAGATCATTGCTCTTTTTATTAGGCGCTTGAAGATGACGAGTAGATAAGGAAAGTAAAGCTTCCATTTCATTTGGTGCTCCTCTAATTTACCATATATCTCTTATGAATAGATAAATAGATTTAAGTCGTGGATGAAAATGATTAAGGAGATTGGACGATCAAGATTTTCTCTTTTTTTAAAATAATGTAGGATTTTCTAGCAATTTTTCTTTTTTTAGATTAATGTACGAACTTTTATCATTTTTTGATTAACTTAGGGGCTTCTTGGAGATATGAACTTATGGTAAATGCTGTTTGGTTGGAAGATAGGAAAAACACGACAATTTTAGTGATTGTTATGATTGTCACAGACTCAAAAAGAAGAAGAAAAATAAGAGGTTTGTGTGGATGATTTTTTCCCTCCAAAATTCCATCATCCGATAGGAATTTCAAAGGAAATCTCGTAGCCTTTCCTTTCAACTAGATGCCTGAATTCCTCAAAAATTCCTTTGTTTTTCCTCCAATCCAAAGAGCCAGGCTGAGTGGCGATTGAAATACAACTATACAAGTGGTATAAGATAGATATACCTTCCTTGTCTCTTTATTATAAATATATGCACTATATGTCACATTAACACCAAAATGAAAGCCATGTCACGCCGATAATATAGTTTTTCTCAATTGATATTATTAAGAAGGACATGAAATGCCATATTTTAGAGGTTTAAAAAAAGATAAAACATTGACAAAGAAAAAAGGAATGGTAGAGATGAATATATTATTAGGGACCAGCCAGAAAATTTTCGCTACATTGCATTATAAAAAAATAAGCGTACAAATATTGGGTGCAGATACCATTGCAAATGAATTCATGAATCTAAAGTCTAAAGAGCCTTCCTACCTCTATTTGTATCATACGGGGATACGTAGGCTTCTAGCGCGACAATATTTCTCCTTCCGCAATATAGGGGTATTTGGTATAGCTCTAGTTTCATTAAAATCCATATAGATGGTGGAGCAGGGTATTTCTAGCTTCAGAAATTTATGGAGCTAGGGCTATAAGTACATTAAGAGTGTTTAAGTGAGTAATCTTATTTACATTTTAAATTAAAATATAAATTTAATTCGCCTATAAGTTCTAGATCCGAGATGGAGCTAGGATCTAGAGTTCGGCCAAACAGAGTCATACATTTATGTAGTTGGTGGAGCAGGGTATTCGTAGCTCCATAAATTTATGGAGCTGTGAGTACATTAAAAGTGTTTAGGTGGATCATCTTGTTTACATTTTAGATTAAAATATAAATTTAATTCACTTTATTTTAGCCTACAAGTTTTAGATCTGAGGTGAGCTGAAATCTAAAGCTCTGCTAAACAAAGTCATAGTTAAAAAAAATCGAGTTAACAAGGCAAAAGAAGCTCTAATAAAAGTGATCCTATCTACCACACGGGCTATCAACACGATCAAGCTAGAAACTAGAAAGAGCTACACCGCTACAGTCGGAGAGCCACTGTTTGGGTCGTGTGTTGATCGGATGGACACGCACGCAACATGAGTGAGTGAGCAAGCTTGTTTTCTTTTCCATTTTGGCTTAAATTTTTCCTGCAAGTTTGGCTATCGTACCAACGAAATCACAAATCCGAACTTCTCTCAACCGTGACAGATATCCGTCTCATATTCTTATGAGAGGTTTTTCAATGCTTTTCTTTCTTAAAATTACTTAAATATTAAAGCATTAATAAAAAGTAGATGATAATTACTTGCTCTTTCGTTTATTTCAAAATTTATATAACTTATATTAAAAGAAAAAACATAAAAAAGCTACTCTATTCTCATACAATGATAGTGCACCTACTACAAGTGCTATGGCAAACGATCTACTGGACTCCTGTACTACAGTGAACAACACAAGTTGCCTCTCGATTTTCTCACGTTCGAGAAACAGATAGATTTTTAATTTGGTCAGACGAAAACTAAGGGTCTGAAATTTGTAGGCTAAAATAAAATGAATTAAGTTTATATTTTTGATCTAAAATGTACTCACAACTCCAGCTCTACGGATCTAATAGAGCTAGAAATACCCAGCTCTAAATCTATGGATCTAAAGCTCTACCAAATCTATGAATTTAGAGCTCTATGAAACACAAACTAAACTGATAAAAAAATTTTGATCGACGGGAAAAAAAAGGGGGGCCAAAATTCGGAGTGAGCGATGATACACGCCTTTTTTACGGAGCGGCGCGGGAGCGCATAGGAGAGAGAGACCGCACCTTTTTGATCGCAGAAACCTGCAGCAGTGAGAAGCACAACAAACAAGACCACAGGGGGGAGAGAGAAGGAACGGAAAGGATTGAAGCAGGCACTCACTCACTGACTCTCCCTGCTGCCTCCTCACTCCGCCTCCTCCTTCCCCTCCATCGGACTCTCCGGGGGCCGCATTTCCCAGGCGACGTCACAGCGTCAGTTCCCCCCTCTCCTCCTGCCCATCGCCACTTTGGTTTCTTTCTTCTCCGTTTGCTTTCCTCCGCCCGTGATCGCGCTAGTCCGGGACGGCGACACGCATGCAGATGTCTCTCTTTCTAGGTCAGACTAGGCACCACGATCCCAGCTCAGTCTTGCGGTGGTGGAAAATCACCGTGTTCTTTTTTCTTCTTCTAAATCCCCGTGTCCTTGTCTGCTTGTTTTTGTCGATTCGCCTGGTGTTATCGGCAAATCCCTCAGTTCGTGTCCTTCTCCTGTTGCCACTGCCAAGTGGGGGTTCTTGTGTGTGGGGTTCTCTTAGCCTTAGGTTTGTTCTTTCTTGTCCTTTTGGGGTGAGATTGTATGCTTCGGTGCGAATTTTGAGCGTGCTGCTCTTCTTTGTTTCCGACATTGTCCTCACAGTAGATTTAGTACTAGTACAAGCTCCTGCTGTCTTCTCTGTGTTGGTTGTTTATTTGCCCCTCTTGTCTTTACTCTAGTTCATCTGCGATTGGATCGTAAAAGTGCAACCCTCAGAAGAGACCGTGATTTCGAGTTTTTTTTTTGAAGAGTGATTTTGATATTGTCTTTTCCTGTAACGATTTACTCCAAGGATTTAGAGCGCATCTGTTCTTGTAACTTTTGTGCTCCATACTGCATCAGGAGTCTTGATGCAGTGTTATACTTATCGGGGGAATTGATCATATACCCTAATTTAAATTTGGTGTAATTGATAAAATGCCCCGTTTGTCTCACTAACATGTGGCCCCTGGACCCACGTGTCAGTGAGATATCACGGCGCATTTTATCAATGGCACATGTAAAGTGAGGGCATTTTATCAATTGATCTTATGCGCTTTAGTATGTGTACGAACAATTGTTGATAGACATGCAATGCACATGCTAGCGGTTGTCAGCATCGTAATCACTTGATTGTCTTCGCAATTTGGGGCATATGGATGATGGGGCAGTAACAAACCACCTGATAACACTATCTGTGAGTTTTGTTTGTTAGCTGCAGAAGTTGATATTTTCTGTTACTTTCTACTCCGAATTCTATGCTATTTCATGGTTCAGATATGTCAGCATCCTCATTTACCTGGTCGATTTGTATACTAGTATAGCACGGTTACCCAGCAATCCAATGGGTTAGGTTTATTGTGTCATCTCGTCATGTTTCTTGGAGCAACCTCATGTAAC
Source organism: Otatea glauca (assembly GCA_036346275.1). Lineage (NCBI taxonomy): Eukaryota > Viridiplantae > Streptophyta > Magnoliopsida > Poales > Poaceae > Otatea > Otatea glauca. Next base: position 63,005,368 of record CM070721.1, read on the forward strand.
TCTTAACCTATAAATAACATCCAGACAACTTTGATGCACTATGCTTTCTTCATGTGACACAGTGTATTACAACATCTTAGTTAAAGAGTATAGGCATGTATAACTGTGCTTCAGATCCTTTGTTTAGTGAATCTGGCAACTACTTTTGGATAGTGGAATCATGCTAATTTGGCTTTGTTCACCTATTGAGTTCAATGTTGGTTCTGATTCATTAATATGTAATTATGTAATTTTAGTCCTACCAAAGATGTAGTTCCAGGTATAGTGAACAGAATTGATTGTGTTTTTGTCTTCAGTTTTCCACACTGGTGAATTTCAATTTCTAGACTTGTAAATTTTACCGTTGGAGTAATAAAATGTGCTGATTTCTTGCACACATTGAATTACTAGCATGCTGGTGCTTTTTTTTTTATGGAAACAGTAGGGGACAACTCTACTGAAGTCATGCTGGTGTTTATTCAATCTGTGATCCTTATTACAGGAAAAATACTGTTACCTTATGAGGACTTTTCAAGGTCATAACCCTGAGACTAGGAGAGTTCATTCTTGCAAGTCTCATCCTTCAAAAAAGAAGCTTCGTAAGTTCTCTGACACTGTTGAAGTACAAATTATCGATGATGATAATGACGATGATGACAGTGGCAAGGATTACTCAATGGAAGATGCATCAAAGCAGCTTGTCCTTTACAATCCTGATATCACACATAAAAATCAAAGGGCAGTTGAAGTTACTGAGCCCAATGATCACTATACTCCACTGCACCAAAGAGTCATGAAGGCAACATATGGATATGGCACAGTTCTACCATCTATTGGTACTTATACTGTGCAGTGTGCTCACTGCTTCAAATGGAGAGTCGTTCCAACAAAAGAGAAATATGAAGAGCTACGTGAGAGTATTTGTCAGGAACTTTTTGTATGTGCAAGGGCTCGTGAATGGAACCGTATCTTATCATGTGATGACCCAGAAGATATGTCACAAGATGGAAGTAGGGTGTGGGCAATTGATAAGCCAAGCATTGCCCAACCTCCTCCTGGCTGGTATAGGGAGGTCAGAATCAGGGGGGAGGGGTGCAGCAAGTTTGCAGATGTGTATGTCACTGTCTTTTCCTAGATTTCAGTAATACCTTTGCTCTGCGATGATAGTTTTTTGGCCATTTCCATGTTCAGTCCTTTCACTATGTGCTTAATAGCATTTGGAGAATCGTTTTTGGAATTGTTATCTGTCTCTTGATCAGCTACCTAGCTTAGTAACACTTGCTAAAGGACTCTTTTCGAGATCTATTGCTGTTAATTAGTTTGCCCAATTTGCACTATCTATGAAACTTCAATAGTTGCCACCTAATACTTCTTGAGATCATAAGAAATATAGTTTCTTATGAGTTATGATATGCCAGTTTGAACAATGCAGACAGCCATTATTATATTTTGTCAATTATCATATGTTCATTTAAGTTTTCACCAAACCTAGTCTCTGGAAGTTTTTCGTTTTGATATTCCAAATAGCAATTAATGCATGCTTGTAGCTCACACAGGATGCTTGATCTTTACACACATGAATTAATTTTCTTATTCTCAGGTATTATACTTCTCCATCTGGTAGGAAGTTGAGGTCGTTGGTTGAAATTGGGAGGTGAGTTGATCCATTCATAGTTTGTCCCTTGCATATTTTGTTTTAGCTACTGCTTGTTACTTAATGCTACCTAATTGATCTAGTACTACAAAGTAGAATTATAGCAAGTTTTCCCAGGATGTGATGCCATCATTATTTTGATATTCCAGGTACTTGGCAGAGAACCCACACTACATTAGACAGGGGGTTAACTTATCTCAGTTTTCATTTGCTACCCCCAGACCTTTGCAAGAAGACTACGTCAGGAAGCGTACATGTGCAGCAGCTCGTAAACTACCAGAGCTTCCTGAGCCAGCACAAGGTGCGTTAAATCAGTCCAAGATTTGCGGAATTGTTGGCTCTACCTTTCATAGTTTAGCCTCTTATTATTGAGTTGCATGCACCAACCAGTTCACCCAAAAGCTTAAGCTGATGAAGAAAGGTGGGCAATTCACTTATACTTTAACACTCCCCCTCACGTGTAGGCTCCCTCAGGCCTAGGACGTGGAATAGAAGTGGGCTGTAATTATTATTTTTTAATTGCGCTAACCGGGTCTTGAACTCGAGACCTCTTGACTCTGATACCATATTGAGTTGTATGCACCAACCAGTTCACCCAAAAGCTTAAGCTGATGAAGAAAGGTGGGCAATTCACTTATACTTCAACACTTATCACTCCTCACATTGTTAGGTAGTGCATGTTTCAAATCTGGTATTGTTGTGCAATGGTGCAGTGGGTGATGTCTTTGCAAGCATACATACTAATATGCATCACCAAGGAGCACAGTCAGATGAGAAATGAAATAGCTGTGATGCCATTTGCATTTTTAGAACCAGAGGGAAAACATCCCCAGTTCCATCTTTGTTATAACGAAACCAGATAAAAGCATTCAGTTTCAAGATCCTTTAGGCAGTTATTGCAATCCAAACTAACAACACCCCACGAGAGAAGCACAATGGCAACACTGGGCCTCTTATCAACCACCTACCAGCATCATCGCATCACTACAGAACAACCTCTGCTCTAGAGAAAGCATTCCACATCAACGCAGCAACCATAAACTTCTCCGTGGATTGCATGCCACTTGCATTATGCTATTTATTATGGGTTCTATTAACTCTTGGTCTTCATACCATCTTAAAAGCCGTTTAGTGTTGTGGTGTTGATATCTTTTCTTTGCCACATCATTCCATTGCTATTTCGTGTGAAGCCTAGCTGTTCTTGAAGCATATTGTATGACACTTTCTGATAATTGTGTGCATATTGCTGTTCTTTGTTCAGTGAACCCACTATGTTGGGCAGCGCCTCCTACCCGCAGAAAACTGCTTGGGGAACTCTGCGCATCAAGTTCAAACCTTGTTCACCTTGACCAGCACGAGGTGTCAAACCCTGTTGAAAATGGCCAGCCCGATGTGTCTGAACCACTAGCTCCACGCATCAAGAGAACCGTGAAACGAGTGTCATCAAAGAAGTGTCAAGTGACTCCACCCAGTTCATTCAAAGATCCACCTGGAGGGTGCTCGAGCGACATTGAGCATGTGTTGCTGTGAACTCTGACTGCAGTAGCTTCCCCTCTTTGTTTGGTATCATTTTGCCTGCACATGTTCTCAGGGATATTAACTTTAAGAGTCTAGGACGTCGATTTTTGGTGATGTAAATATGTCAAGGCCATGACATGCCGTAGTATGCACAAAAGTAGGCAGCCGGTATGAGTATGAAAGACTTGGCAGAATGTGTTTCTTGTACTGCATGCTATGTCGATATCATGATAGGGCTACTTTGGAGGCTGGACTGGAGCTTACCATGTTGTTATCTATCTGCCAAAGCTTCTGGATGTTCTTATCGCTATTTTAAGGGTGTGTTTGGTACGGCTCTAGTTCCATTAGATCCGTAGATCTGGTGGAGCTGGGTATTTCTAGCTTCACAGATCTGTGGAGCTGAAGCTGTGGGTATATTAAGAGTGTTTATGTGGGTTATCTTATTTACATTTTAGACTAAAAATATAAACTTAATTCAATTTATTTTAGTCTACAAGATTGAGGTTCTGTTTGGTAGAGCTCCAGATCTCAATTTCACCTGAGATCTGAAACTTGTAGGTTAAAATAAAGTGAATTAAGTTTATATGTTTAGTCTAAAATTTGAAAAGATATCTATCTAAACACTCTTAATATACTCACAGATCCAACCTCCACAGATCTAATGGAGTTAGCTCCACGGATTTGATGGAGCTAGAGTCCTACCAAACACACCCTAAGTGTATGGGCTGCCAATTCTTTTGGTTGTTGTACTTCTGCTCAATGCTCCTCCCAGCATTCTCGGATGAAGTTTTGTTTGTTGCTACTGCTGTTAATAGAAACTGTTGCCATTTGTTGAACTATGATTGCATTCTAGACTCGAACTAGTAATTTCGTCTTAACAGATTGAATTGGCAATTACAGTGAACGGGAGAAAAATGTCGATAGGTTAAGAGAGGCTGAGAGCCCAATGGCCAAAACTGACCCGAGCAAGAAAGAAATGCTGTTGCGATTTCAGAATGGGTTTCATACGGGGACCTGCTCCAGCCTGAAAGTAGGCCTGGCCCATGAAACCTGAGGCCAATGGTAGCCAAACCAAACATGCTGCTCTGTTCAGAATTTTTATTTTAAATAATACAATTTTTTATTCAAATTGCAAAAATATACGGATGATTGCCCCATATACGGGCGACAAAATTATATTTTTGTAATTTTTTGAGATGGACGTATATTTTTGCAATTTGAATAAAAAATTATATTATTTAAAATAAAAATTCCTCTGTTCATGTAGTCTGTCGATCGTGAAGCCCATCGACATGTCTGCTCTGTTCATGTAGTCTGTGGATAGATGGTCCACGGATACATTTGCTTCATCTTGCTGCATCATCAACGGCTCAAAGGCACACAGGTTCCAAGTCTGTGTAAACAACTTACTGGCCACAGAACGTTCAAGTCTTTCTAGTTCTTTCATACCGAATGATGTATATTGGTTGTATTCCCATTTAGTCTGCCTTTCTTAAAAAACGAACAAACAAACTCCATTTATTCTGCCCTTTTGACAAACTTGTGAGAAATTCCAACTTGATTGCAGAAGCCAAAGGCAACCTCTGCCATACAGGTCTTGCAGAGAAGGGAATGCCTCGTAATTCTGCATGTGGAGAGTGGAGACAACCCCAATTCTGTTTGATACTGGTAGGAGAAAGAACTCGACTCGATATTCTTTAAAAGAAGGGAACCGGGGCCACACCTGGTAGGGCTCTAATACCACTTGTTAGTGAAGACAAAATTTAATGTGGAAAAACCCTTTGGGAAAAAAATCACGGGAAACGATCCACTATAATGCTTCAAGATTACAAGTACGGGGGTTGGCTTATATAGCCAAAAAATCCTAGTTGTAAATGATTTGGACTAATAATCTATTTGGATAGAATTAAAAGATATAGCCGTTAGAGATATTGAGTTATCTCCGACAACACCTTTCTCATGATATTTCTTGCACTTGTTTGTTTCTTTCCAAACTTTTAAGTCGTATGTATGGAATGACTATACTTACAATCATCTGCTTATAAACGATATCCCTGAGTTTACAACAGCAATAGCAATATCAATAACAGAAAGAGCAGTGCTTCAATGCTTTCCCTTCTAATACAGGTTGCACAAATCTTGAAGCAAGCGAAGGGATAAGTAATCACTATCTACCATTCATTCATGCTTTAATATTTGTGCAACTGTCAAAAGAAAAAGCATGGAATCACCTCTCTAACAGAAATTCCCCTCTGATCATCATTTCTTGTGCAGTATAAAGCTGCTTAGCTCTTACAACTATATATATAGACCTCCGTAAAATGTAACAAGAAAGATGCTCTCTAAAGATATACTTGCACGAATTCAAGACCTAGAACGAGGAAAAGAAAAGTAAAATCAACTTCCAACAGTCCCATCAACTAAATCGTATGCATAGATGTTTGTGATGGACTTCAATGTTGCAGGCCCTGATGTGCCAGAGGAATATTTTCTGACCGAAAGTGTAGACTTTCTTTTTGCCTTCCTCCTTCACACGGAAGGATCGACTCTCCCAAAGAAACCAGATGCACAGTGCACTACCCAACGCCTGATCATCCAGCAGTGACCACTCCAATGCTTGAATATCCAGCTTGAAGAAGTTGAAAGCACTCTGGACAAGACACCATTCTCCAAGTCATTTCAGTGATGTTGAAGATCAGGATTTGCCCTTGAAATTCGACGCAGACAACCCATGTTCCGAGCAAAGCCGCGTCAGCTAGGCGTGAAAACAGGACGGATACTTACACACTGCTTCTGGCAGTTGGGGATTATCAATATGATTGTAGACGCTCCGGTGCACATCTCGAGGACAGACAATGTGGACAGTTGGAACATCACTCATGATCTCGATGGATGCAAGTATGCAACAGCTAGAGGATCGAGTTCCATGAGAATCAACATAGAAAACAAAGAACCCTTGGTTGGAAGAATGAAGTACCGGCAGGTCAACCCGCTTGCCAGTGCTAGGGTGAACAAGCGAGATGATCTCGAGTTCACAAATAACATCTGGAAATACCGTGCTGCTTATCCCAGGGATCTTTCTACTTGAAACATGAAATAACAGCCTCTTCTTGCTGTTGCATTCCACAGCAAACAAGGCCAAGGGTACTTTCGTCTTTCGTATCTATGGAACAGCTGCTCCTGTTCACAGCATTTGCTTCCATGGTTTAATTGGCTTACGGATATATCTGGGGTCTGGCAGAAGCAAAGTGGACTGATTAGTAAGCACATGGTTTCTAATACAGCGGTAACCCCGTATTGAAAACTCAGTTCTGAGAACTGAGTCTAGCTTCGTCGGTAAAGAGCCGGAGTCGACCCCTCAGCCTACCTACGGTTCGAATCCTTGATTTGTTTGGGCGCTTATCCCCTCTTAAATGAATACCAGAGCTTGTGGACAATTTTTTAAAAAAACTTAAAAGTCTTATGGTTTACGGAGCTCTTATTATGAATTTGTTAAACCTCCAAACCTCTTGGTTGTGAATAAATTTTGCCGAGCACTGACTCTACAGGAAAAAAAGAAAGAGTTGTCCTAGTCGCACACATCTGACTCGGATTGGTTATACATTTTTTTAGCAGATTAGTTGCACTCGAAGGAAGCTAAGATCCCTCTGGAATTGGATATGTTTTGCAGTCGTTATTGTAACTGTAACTTAAGTGGTTTTAATAGCATGACAGAATAGTAAATCAATTGTTCAGACTTTGGTAGTACTATATCATCTTTTTATTGCAGCGGTATTGGTACTATAGCATTGTGAATTTCGACCGTTGACTCTGGAAATAGACGGCTAAGATCACGTTTATTGGAGTCGTCTGTGTCGCCGAAACTAAGCAGCAACAACCAACGTGATCCGTCCCATTTGGATCCAGAGCTCCTACCATTCCATTTCGTCGGCCATGCCCAGTGCGGGAGGCGACGACCCTACGCCGTCGTCGGCGCCGCCGCCGCGTCGTCTGGTCTTCGCCTTCTACCTCACCGGCCACGGCTTCGGCCACGCCACCCGCGCCATCGAGGTCTCGCCTCTCCTTGCCCTCACTCCTCAGGCATTTCGGCTACTACGATCCCGACGGGTTCGTTTCACCGGAGAAACCGCCGAATTTGACTCCATTTGCGTGGGGGTGGGCGTGCTTCGGAATCGCAGGTGATGCGGCACCTAATCGCGGCGGGGCACGAGGTGCACGTGTCGACGGGGGTGCCGGAGTTCGTCTTCACCGCCGAGGTGCGCTCGCCCAGCCTCCACATTCGTAGGGTCCTCCTCGACTGCGGCGCCGTCCAGACCGACGCCCTCACCGTCGATCCCCTCGCCTCCCTCGAGAAGGTTCCACACACAACTTCCTCACTCGCTACGCTACTGGTCTGTGCTTGCGTGTGATTTGCCTGACTGGGTCGTTGCTTGGTGCTGTGCGATTACGGAATGCAGTACCATGAGACGGCCGTGGTGCCCCGCGATTCGATCCTGAGGACCGAGGCGGACTGGCTCCACTCGATCAAGGCGGACCTAGTGGTACGACTGCTCTGCTGTGCTATGACTCAGTACATGTCAAACTGATGCATGCTATTGTTACAAGGGAATGCTAGATCTCTTGTTTACAATGTCTGAAGTGAATCGGGGTGTGGTGTTGCTTCTGGCACAGGTCTCGGATGTTGTTCCCGTGGTGTGCAGGGCGGCTGCAGATGCGGGTATCCGCTCAGTGTGCATTGGGAATTTTAGGTGACCTTATGTTTTCCCTCTTTGTCTGTATTCCCTGAAACAATTGGTACATCGTAAGTTTGCTCTACCTTGCCTCCCATCAATATGGTGTCTTGCCAAACCTATCAGAATTTCGCTGTAGTTAGAGATCATAATATTATGATGTACTTTTAACCCTGCAGTATCACGTGACACTGTTTGGCAAATCTTTCATTTTATTTCACTATGTGCAATTTGCAGTTGGGACTTCATATACGCAGAATATATCATGGCAGCCGGGTATCATCACCGATCCATTGTTTGGCAGGTTTTGTTTTATCTGTATCCCAGATTGTTATATTAGCCTTTTCCCTTTGAAATGGGTCAAACTCTGATCTTTAGATTATTTGCAAATAATTCTTTTGACGGATATTTGCGAATAATTCTAGATTCTACAGTTCCACTCTACTCTATTGTCTTCTTTGGTACTGTCCCTTTCTGCGCATATATGCCACTGGACACTTTTACCTTCTCAATAGCCAGCCATCTCATCAATATTTACAGATAGCAGAGGATTATTCCCATTGTGAGATCTTACTTCGACTACCTGGATACTGCCCTAGTATGTTCGATTCTATTCCTTTTCTTTCTTGAAAATCTCTATGTCCCATTTCTCAGCTATCATGAAAACTGATTGTTATTTCACTTTATAGTGCCGGCTTTCCGTGATGTCACTGATGTACCTCTTGTGGTAAGAGGATTGCGCAAATCTAGATCTGAGGTTTGTGTGATTCTACTGAAGAATGATTTTCAAAGGCTTGAGCAACATTCTGATTGAAATCTAAACTTTTTCGATTTTGATCTATTAGGTGAGGAAGGAACTTGGAATTGCGGAGAACACTAAGGTGGTTGTTTTTAATTTTGGGGGACAGGTGGGTCATTTACTATTGGTAAATTTGATAAGCTTAGGACACATGTTTCTATTTTCTCGTTCGCTAATGTTTTGTATAATTATTTTGAAGTGCTTGCTGTCTTCGATCTCCCCGAAATTGAATCCACATATTTTTTTCCCCGACCAGTTTGTGCTAATTCTTATTCTTTCAGTAGTCATGGTACCTTTTACTGTAAAGGGAAACACTTACCCAGAAATAGACATTAACAGTGTTCATGGTATTCATTTACTATTACGCTAGTAGATCAATTTGGAGTAATGATTTGAAATTGTAATGACCTTAGGTAATATCCAGACACCATTTTGTAGTGATGTTCCTGCAACAGTACAATTATTATGATTACACACTATATACTGATTTTCAGTAAAGCACATATGATCATCGTATTTCATATGCCATGCTTTGCTGAAAGCTCAGCAATCTTGTTTCTATTCTGAGTGCTCCTATGCTTTAGTGAGTTTAAGAAGCATACGCACAAATAACATGAAGTTGTCAATGTGCTATTATCCCCAGCCAGCAGGATGGAAACTGAAGCAAGAATGGCTGCCTGATGGTTGGATCTGTTTGGTATGGTTTTTTGATACTGTACATCATTCTTAAAAAAAAGTGTCCGACTGATGTGGTTAGCTAAACTTATCACTCACTTCATAAAAAAGGTCTGTGGTGCATCCGATTCTCAAGAAGTTCCTCCAAACTTCATTAAGCTTGCGAAAGATACTTACACACCTGATGTTATGGCGGCCTCTGACTGCATGCTTGGTAAAAGCACGTCACTACATATTCACTGTTGTATACTTGTTGCTATTTTGTTTGAAAGAAATTCTTGCTAGATATGTACACTTATGCTCACATATAGGAAAAATTGGATATGGCACTGCGAGTGAGGCTTTGGCCTACAAGCTTCCATTTGTGTTTGTATGCAGAGATTATTTTAATGAAGAGCCATTTCTGCGGAATTTGCTTGAGGTTGAAACATTTCTTATCGTCACATTTATGCTAGGAGTGGCTTATGTATAGTTGTGTTAAAAATGCCTTCATGTGCTGTCCTCTATCCCATTTTGTTTCAGCACTACGAAAGCAGTATTGAGATGATTAGAATGGATTTTCTTACTGGGCACTGGAAACCTTATCTACTCCGTGCTCTCACACTTAAACCATGCTACGATGGCCCAATAAATGGTGGTGAGGTAATTTTCGTACTTATTTCCCAATAGGAATCTTATTAATTTTATGGCATAATTGCATCCAAATTTTCCACAACTCAAAGCTATTTCTGCAGTCAATTGTATTATAACATTTTCATTTTAGTATTCACTATTCAGAATCAACTGGAATAAGTCAGGGTAACAGCATAATACTTATCTCTGCAATCCAAAAAAAGATAGATTCATTAATTCACTAAATCATCTGTAGACTGTAGCCTATGGAAGTCATTCTTTATGGATAAGCTAATACTTGTCCATTCAGGTGGCTGCACGGATACTTCAGGACACTGCTATTGGAAAGAAGTGTATTTCTGACAAAGTGAGTCAATAAGATTAGAGTTGTAGGCAATATTTCAGAAACCCTGTTCTAAGGTTGTAGTTGAACTGATCAACCTTACCTATTTGTAATTACAGTTTAGTGGTGCAAGACGATTGCAAGATGCCATAGTGTTAGGATATCAACTACAAAGGGATCCTGGGAGAGATGTAGGAATTCCTGACTGGTACTCTCTTTCCAGGACAGAAATTGGTGCCTGTCAAATCTCAGAAAATATTAAAACAAAGGAAACCTCTGAATCGTGAGTTACATGTTCTTGCTTTTCTCATATCTCCATAATTTTCCGGTAATAGATTTTGTTACTGATGTAACAAGTTTGATCTGGTAGGTGTTTTGAGGACTTTGAGATACTCCATGGGGACCTGCAAGCGTTAACAGATACCATGGCATTTTTGAAGAGCTTATCCGGACTATCTGGAAACGAGTTGAAGAGTCACGAGAAGCAACCCCAAGAGAGAACTGCTGCATCTGTGCTCTTTGACTGGGAGGTACTAATCCGGCAGTCCTTTGTATTAATTTTAGAGAATTATATCACCATATGCACCAAATTTTATTTTAGTGAATTATATCACCATATGCACCATTTTTTCTGCTTCTGTTCATGTAGCATATCTAGAGTGTAGGACAGCAGGAGTGCATAAAGTTGCAAAAATGTACAATCAGATAATATCTTCCTAAATGGGCGCAAATAGACCAACTTTGCATATGCTGTGAAGTTTTATTTTTGAACTTTACTCATCTATTTATCCTCACCTACTATTTGGGTTTGACTAAAATAAATCATAGCTCATTTTGATGTAGTTTGCACTGGCCATGTGAATTAGCTATTTCACGAGGAAATTTGCAGTGTTGGTTTCACGTTTTGTCATAAGTTAAGATAGTTTGCACAGCTTTGTGTGATACTGTAATTCACATTGTTGACTGCAATTTCTGTCATGTAAACTCCATAGCCATTATGTGGTGCAAAACACATTTGAACATATCACCTTTTGTCTTGTCCATTGACCTATTTCTTTCATTGATCTTTCTTTTGCTCAATTTTTATTCGCGTGTTCTCATATTTTGTTCGTGGGTATATATAAAATTTTACCAAGCTTTTTATGGAATTAGGGTTTTGATATCCCTCTGTTCTTGAATAGATGTCATTCTAGATTCTTGCACTTCCACCAAGGCACATCTACAAAAGATTGTATTACCCCTCTTTGCTATGTCTTTGGATTTTGTGTCTTATTCTAGTCCATGATAGTAAATGATATTGGAAATAGCTAAATAGGAGGTGTATAGAAGGACAACTTGGTAAAAAAAGTCATCTGCAAATTGTAAATGAGATGTCTTTAGGAACAAAATTTAAAGCTAGAATGACATGTATTCGGGAGGGGGGGAGTAACTGATTACTAGTTTAATCCTGTTAGACTTGTTATGTTATGTTATGTCACGTTATGTTGACAACTGATGTAAGTCATTAGAAATGTTGAATAAATTATTGGTTTTGTCATTTATCATAATAACTGGTGTCTTGGTTCCTTTGCAGGAGGAAATATATATAGCACGGGCACCTGGACGGTTAGATGTCATGGGTGGCATTGCTGACTATTCAGGAAGTCTTGTTTTGCAGGTATGCTTAATTGCTGGTGAAAATGGTATTTCTGTGTTTAATTTTAAGTTAGGTGGCATTAGGATACTTTGCTCTTGCATATATTTGATCTTTTATCATTAGCATTTGTTGCAACTGAAACCAGTAATCTTTTCCTATAAAATAAGCTCAGTGCATATCTTATAATTCGATATGTAGGAATTACAAATGCAAAAACATAAAATTCCATTGGTTTTAATATATATTATACTTTTAGTAAATTGTTGACTTTTCATGAATTTTATTCCGTATCATAGAAAAATAAAGGAAAAAGTCCATTTGACCCCCCTGAACTCTTACAAAAGTTCAGGAATCAACCCTAAACTACAAAACCGGATATTCAACAACCCTCGACTGTTAATACCGGTTAAAATCACCCCCTAGTTCCAACTTCCAAACCACCCCAGTTTCGCTGACATGGCATCTGCGAGTCCTCGTTCTCTCCACGCCATGCCCTCCTTGCTCCTCCGATCAGTCCATCTCCTATTCTCCTTCCTCCCCTCTCTTTAACATCTCCGGTCGAGATCACCGGAGCTTCATCCTCTCCCGCTGCTTCCCGGCGTAGGCTAGCCCTCTGGTAAGTTCATCACCTAGAAGTCTACGGTGTGCCCCCAACCCCACGCACGCCGTTGTCAAGGTGTCGTACTAGTCGCTTTACCCCTTGTCACCGTCGGCTTCTATCCCCAGTCCCCATGCTTGGTTCCAGTCCAGTTCATCTTTGGCTGCCGTCCATCCGTAGCCTCATGGCTGAGCTCCAAATCTGGCGCCATCCACCCTAAATCCGATGTTCTGCCGCCACCAGTCTCCTCTCCCTCTTCCACTTTGCGGGGCTGGCGGCGCGTGTTGCCGTGGTGAGGGTCTAGAAGAGAGGAGTTGAGCTATGCTATGTTTACACGATTCTTCGGTTCATGGTTCTTGGCTGTCGAGATGTCGAAGATGGAGGACAAGTTGATGGTGGCATCATGCTCCGCAACTCGCAGGGCAACATGTGCGGCGTCGTCTCCTACAACAACCTCGGCGGATTCGAGTACGCTTATTAGTTGTCTCCTGTGTGCATATATTGTGCCTTTTGGCTAGCTTTTGTTCGGATAAGATAACAATAAGATTGACCTAAGTAATCTAGAATTCAAAATTAGGAGAAGACCACTTGATCCTAGCAGCCCATAGGAGAAGAACCGTGGATATGCGACCTTGTGTGGCTCGATGGCGGCAGAGTCCGGTAGCACTACGGCGCACGGTGGCTGGCAAGCCCGATCCAGCCTTACTCAAACCGAGACAAAAGAGAGAAAGAGGAGCTAGAGGAGAGGTGGAAGAAAGCCTTAGAGCATGACATGTAGGACCCACCAATTTCTTTTTTTGTTTTATTTGCTGCTTTTGCTGACTGGTTGCCATGTAATCTCTCGTATGTCAAAACCCGCTGCCATGTCAGTGGAAAACCGGGCCACATTGGCCTCAAGGGGGTATTTTGTCTGGAAACATACTTGAGGGTTGGGGTGTGTCTGATTTCGAAGTTCATGGTTGATTCTTAGATTTTTTGTAAGAGTTCAGGGAGGTCAAATGGAATTTTTCTATAAATAAATAAACTGTTGGAAAGAAATGTAAATGCTATATTATTTATATTTGATCATCGTATTTTAGGCTGTTGTGATTGAAAGTTTTGATGGAATTACTAGATGCCCCTTCGGGAAGCCTGTCATGTTGCTGTTCAGAGAAACCATCCCAGCAAGCAGAAGCTATGGAAACATGCACAAGCAAGACAGATTGAGAACGCAGGAGTGTTGCCTGTGGTACAAATTGTATGTTCTACTCAACTGCTCAAATAATTTCTGTTATCATCAATTCTCAAGTTTTCTTTCAGTTATCCCTGGGGAACTTAAGCATTGCATATTAGTTGTACGATGAAAATGCTCATTTTAACCAATTCGGACTTCAATACACTTGGACTGTGTTGTATTCTCTCTTTTTTTAAAAAATAATCTATAATGAAATTGATGGTGCTTATTATCTCTTGTAAATATGATTCTCTCACAGGTATCATTTGGTTCTGAGTTGAATAACCGTGCACCAACTTTTGATATGGACCTGTCAGATTTGATGGATGGTGACAAACCAATATCCTATGAGAAAGCCAGACAATTTTTCTGTCGGGACCCATCCCAAAAGTAAGTTAATATCATTTAGTTCGTACATAAATTTCAACTGCTCAATTATATTCACATGTTTGCACACTCTATCCTATCTCAGATGGGCTGCTTATGTTGCTGGAACAATCTTAGTCTTGATGACTGAGCTAGGTGTGCAGTTCATTGACAGCATGAGCATTCTGGTAAGCACATAAGCTTCGTCTTGTCTTCCATTAATGTGCATGATTATTATTTGTCAAGGGAAATGATTTCCCACACTCTATTTAGGGGATTCAGCCCAAATCACAACATGCATACTAGTATATCGGTTTTCTCCTTTAGCACACATATCACAATTTTTTTTTGTGTGTGTTGTTGGGGTTTTGGGGCGGCAACGGCAACCTCTGCATTCAACTATTTTACATAATCAGTTGCTTATTTTCTTTCTGCTCTGAAACTTCAGGTTTCTTCTGCTGTGCCAGAAGGCAAAGGTGTTTCTTCTTCTGCATCGGTGGAGGTTGCTACTATGTCTGCTATTGCATCTGCCTATGGTTTGTAGATTGTCCCCCATTTTGGAGCACGGTTACAATATTGAACACTAAGTTAACTTATCATTGAACTCTGAATCATCCTGACATCTATTTGACTAAACATTGTTAGGAACTTAGGATATCCTACATAGTCTTGTCAATGTTTTTTTTCCTTGTCTGTAGGTTTAAACATTACTCCAAGGGACCTTGCTTTGCTTTGTCAGAAGGTATGGTCTTAATCAAAGTCTTGCGGTAAGACATAACCCAACTAATCCTTTATGTGTTTACTCTCTCAGGTTGAGAATCATGTTGTTGGAGCTCCCTGTGGGGTAATGGACCAAATGACATCTGCTTGTGGAGAAGCTAACAAATTCCTTGCAATGGTTTGCCAAGTAATGTTTATTAGTTCCAGTAGGAGATAGATCCTATCTTTCCTCCAATCAAAAACCATGCTGTTTCTGTATATGTTTGATCACAGTTCTGCTGCAGCCTGCAGAAGTGAAGGAATTGGTTATCATTCCAACTCATATGCGGTTTTGGGGTCTTGACTCTGGGATACGACATAGGTAGAAAATTTTCATGACTGAGCATTCTGTCTTATTGTCGAGACCTAACTTCTGTGATTGGAAGAATTGGAGCTAATTGCAGTGTTGTACCATATGTTGAGTTAATAGTGTTGGTGAGGGAGATTATGGATCTGTAAGGGTAGGCACTTACATGGGACGAAAGATGATCAAGTGTGCAGCATCCGACTTAGTTTCGGAATCCTCAAGTTCAGATGCCCCTGTTCAATCTGATGATTATAAAGAAAATGGCATGGGTCTACTGAAATCTGAAGCTTCACTGGAGTATTTGTGCAACCTTCCACTTCACAGGTCACACTTATCTTAGTGAATTTCACTAAACACACTTATGGTCCTGGATATTGCATGGATAGTGGTTTCTTACAATAAAATCTCAATTTCAGATATGAAGCTGTTTATGCAAAAGATATTCCGGACGTCATTACTGGGGATGTATTTTTAGAGAAATATGGAGGTCACAATGATACAGTAACGGTGATTGATCCAAAAAGATCTTACAGTGTGAAGGCTCCTACTAGACATCCCATATATGAAAACTTCCGTGTTGAGGTTTAATCTCTCCACCAGATTGTTTGATTCTGCACTGTAATTGGATTTTTGTCTGAAACTGAAAGTTGTTACTTTTTTTATGGTGGGAACTATTTTGTAAGCTTTTATTGTTTTCTGAAACATGCTGCAATGAATGGTTGACATGGTATGCATATTTTACCATCATAAGTTACAGAACATTCCTCTAAAAAAAAGTTACAAAGCATTGTAAATTAGCAACCAAAAAAGAAAAGCAGAGAGCTAAAATTTCTCCAAGTAATGATAGTTCATTTGGTTTCCTTTACTGAAGAAGAAATTATGGAGTAAAATATTTCTGTTGATTGTATTATTGACATTCTTTTTTATTTCTGGATGTAGACCTTCAAAGCATTGTTAGCAGCACCTGACACAGATGAGCAATTGTCAGCTCTTGGAGAACTTATGTACCAGGTGAATTTGAGTCTCTTCACTACTTTATTTATCATGGCATACCTTTCATTACTCCCATTTCACAGTAAGATTAACAATCCAAATATGTAGTTGAGGAAATCACACTCCTGTTGCATGTTGTTGACATCTTTTTTGTCGCATATTTTTCGCAGTGCCACTACAGCTATAATGCATGTGGTCTCGGTTCTGATGGGACTGATAGGCTAGTTAATCTGGTACAAGAAATGCAGCACAGAAAGACGTCACAAAATGGAAGTCCTAGTTTATTTGGCGCTAAGATAACCGGCGGAGGTTCTGGTGGCTCAGTTTGCATTATTGGGAAGAACTGCCTTAAAAGCACTGAAGAGATTGTCGAGGTAAGCTCATACGATAAGATTGCAATCATAGTCAAGTAGCTTTCCCAAATACACCCCTTTTTCTATAACAAACTTCTCTGAATCATTAGGGGTTACACTCCGGCAATATCCTTTTCGCTAAGCGTTTGTGTTTTATTATTGATGGGTGATAGACTGATAGTTGCTTGCCTCGGGATTTCAGATTCAGCAAAGATACAGGTCAGCTACTGGCTACCTACCGATTGTTTTCGATGGATCATCTCCAGGCGCTGGCAAGTTTGGATACCTGAAGATTCGACGACGACCCTCGTCGGCAATTGCGAAATGAAGATATTGGCTTTTGGTCAGTGTTACGCAACTCGATTTATTTATGAAGCTTCGTCCAGGTTGTTGACTGAACGTAGGGCAGCATCCTGCCTGCGTGTTGCAATTGCTCGCTCAGCGATGCAATTCTTTCTGGATTTACTCCAGCTATTCGTTGTGGTGCTTTGACACGTATATTTGTTGTTAGTTCAGCTGGTGTGGGCAATAATAAGTGCTTTTTTGGGGCACATTCTTTCTAGATTCGACAGCTTCATCCCACCCCGCCAGTTCGTTGGGTTGCTTTGACACGCACACACCACATGCATGCATCAAGGAGCGGCGAGCTGGAAACGTCGGCGAGGATGACGACGGCCTTGGATATGGAATCCAATTCCATACGGAGTGAATTCGATATATCGGATTAGATAATGAATCTAATTTAGAAATATATAATATTTCATATATGCTTGTTTCTCATACTTTACGTATTTTCTTATTTTCTATTAAATCGGATTCTAAAATCATTCCTTAGAGTAGAAATCCACACAAAAGATGACAGACGTTAAGGATAGATATCTAGCGCGGCGGCCGACCGCGCGCGTAATCGCCCGTCGGGATGATCCAGGTGTGCAGTGTAATAGATGGTGGTACACCTCCACCTTATTTATAGATATGATTAGAGATATATAATATATTGTCTATATAGTTGTCAGCAATAGTTTTATAAAATTAATAGATAGTCTACACAATGATGTACATGGTATAAAACCATCTATTAAATAATAAACCGCATATTTCTCTCTCTTCCTCTCTCTCTCCTTCGTATGATCCAAAATTCTAAGTGATATAGGTTTACTGACAGCAGATATGTATATTGTACTAGATCCGCGACTGGAAGCTAGTACCTACTCGTGACCGCCTTCGATCTAAATCGCGGCGATGTGAGGTCAAGGGGGCATAACCGAACTGGAAATATATCAGAGAGATTGGGTGAGGAGAGCTCGATCATGTTGAGTTGAGTTAGAACGAATTGGGATCTTCCAAACCGACCGTTGTGCCAGGCCAGGTGTAGCTGAATGCAACCGGCCCATGTGCTCCTAATGTCTAGAATTTTTATTTTAAATAATATAATTTTTTATTCAAATTGCAAAAATATACGTCCATCTCAAAAAATTACAAAAATATACTTTTGTCGCCTGTATACGGGCGATCGGTGCCGCTCTGAACGCGCGATATTTTCCTCTGTCTGCGGTCAGTTCCTAAAAAAAATCATAACTTTTTCATATGATGTCGGATGGAGATGAACTTTATATGAAAATTGTAGCTCTCGACGGATCTACAACTTTTGTATACAAACTTTTTCAATTTGAATCTATTTAGATGGTCAAAAATGGGATAGAATGTTCAGATCTAAAATCAGATCTGTTTTTAGATCTGAAACTTCTATCCTGTTTTTGGCTATCTAAATGGATTCAAATGAAAAAATTTGTATACAAAAGTTGTAGATCCCGTCGAGAGATACAATTTTCATATAAAATTCATCTCCATCCGACATCATATGAAAAAGTTATGATTTTTTTAGAACTGACCGCATGAGGAAAATATCGCCTGTTAAAAGTCAAGACCGATCGCGACGATCGCCCGTACAATTTTTGTAATTTTTTAAGATCGACGTATATTTTTTCAATTTGAATAAAAAATTGTATTATTTAAAATACAATTTTGGTTAGTTGGTGGGATGAGGTTGAATTCTGTACTATTTTGTGTTTAGTTGGTGAGGTGAGGTTGAATTCTATACTATTTTGTTCTATTGTTTTAGATGAATATAATGGTTCAGTATCTATAGAGAATATTTCTAAAATTTATACCCCATCATTCAGAATAAGATGGTTCATTTAAGCAACTAAATATATAAATGCTTTTTTTCTTTAGTCATTTTATACATGTACACTTGGTACACTCGCGTGAACTCTCACTGCCAGAAACGAACCGTGTGCACGTAAATGTGTGATTACGACTCCGACCCATGTCAAAGAAAACAGAAGCAGAAACGATCGACATGTCAGAAATTGGATTTTCTTTTCTCGGTCTCTTTCGATTCTTTTCTGTGACGCTGATTTGACACTTGAGAGACATGGCCGGCTATGCAAAACATACGGCGATCACATCTGTCAGTTTCCTTCCTCAGCGTCTACGCCTAAACCACCAGGTGTACGTAGTCATGAGCAACAAGCTTAACTAGTATAGTGCTTGTGCTAACGTTACGATGACAGTACACTCGCTTATTAATTAAATAAGAAGATAAGTATGAATACAACACTTAATAATAAAAGAGAAATTTAGAATTTTAAATGAATTTAAAAAGAAAAACGGAACTAAATGGAGGTCGAATGGGCGAAAACGGGCTCCCAAAAGATTTTAAATGAAGAAAGAGAAAGAAAAAAGAATTTTCTGATTTTAGATTTTTTTTTTTGCAGCTTCTGTGCTTGGCCGCATGAGGAGGAAGGCCGGGTGGTGGCGGGGTCATGATGGGTCGGCATCGGTGCGGCGAGATCGTCGCACCGGCGTCTGCGGAGGAGTCACGGTTGCGGTGAATTTCACGGAAAGATGACGGTGATGGCTTGGGTTACCTACAAAATCCGCGATCTTTACAAGAGGAGCACTTGGGGATTTACGCAATGCGATGGGGTGGAGGAGAGCTCACGGCTTTTATAGCCCGAAACAAGCATATTTATGGAAACCATAATTTGGAATCAAATCAGATTGAGAGGAAATTTTGGCAATAGAGCACGAAATTTGGGAATTAACACCATAGATGGAAAGAGGAGATTTGGTGCGGGATTGATGGAGCTTTGGAGCTTCTTTCTTGCTTTAATGGAGGAGGAAGAGAAGAAGCTTCTGCAGTCCAATGCAGATTAGAAGAAGCTACAGGTGAGTTGCCTTCATTTTTTTTAAATATAGAAGGATTTTTGAAAAGATAGCACATTAGGTTAAAAAATTCTAGAAAAATTCTCAAAAAAACTTTCGATTATTTTGTACTTAATAAAATTATTTTCAAAAAAAAATAAATTATAAATTTGCCGAGGCACGGTGGCGTGAGGTCGTGACCAAAGAACCTCGCCAAGTCGGCAAAAAAGCCACCGATGGCGACCGTGGAACCATTGCAGACCTGCGTTCTCCTGGCCGCGCTGTCCCATCTCCCGGTTTCCTTTTCCCAGCACGTAATGTATGGTCCTTTCCTTTTCCAGGACGTTTGTTTCTTTTTCCTTGATTCCAAGACGTTTGTTTCCTTTTCCTTGTTGATGCTGGAGGTGAGGGAAGGTCTATTGTGAGCCACAGGGATGATTTCGGAAAAATATGGAAAAATGAACTGCGCTCGCCGACCACTGGATCCGCAAGGGAAAAAAGATAAAAATTAAACAGTGCTCGTCGACCGCTGGTTCCGCGAGAAGAAATTAAGCAGCACTCACAGACCGTTGGTTCCTTAGATAAAAAATAAAAACAAAAATTCAGCGCTCTCCATGCGCTGAAATTAGGCTCTATGGGGCTAGATCCGTAAAAAGTCTCGAGAAGGGTCATATTCGGAAAAAAAATACGATCACAATGCCAGGACAATAAAAAATTCAAGTCTTGTTTCCTTGCATGTAGATCCTCCATATTTATTTCCTTGTTTGATTCACCCTCCTTCCAAATATGTAGTACGTACAATTTTGGCCAGTAAAAAATTCAAGTCTGGTTTCCTTGCATGCGGATCCTCCTTATTTATTTCCTTGTTTGATTCGCTCTCCTTCCAAATATGTAGGTGGGGAGGTCTGTTGTGGGCCACAGGGATGATTAGACACACTAAATAATGGCCATCGGATGTGAGTGAGTAAAACTGAGGAAAGATCTGAGACTTCATTTTGATGAATGCAAGTTTCTAGGGACGTTTTGCTGGGTGCACGAACATTGGGTCATCTCTAATGAGGTGCATTATTTAGGGTGGACGTAGGGAAAATTGCTTAGGTGCGTTATAAAGGGGTATAGATTAGGCCGAATGCTGCCTCCAAAAATTTACTCATAAACACATTTATAGCCATCAAAATTCGATTCCCCTTAAGACATATATTTAGGCTTTCGCACATTCATGCATGTAAGTGGAGTAAAACAGACATGACATGTTGGTGTCAAGTCCTTGGAGCATAGTATGATCCAACTATCCATCGAAAAGTTAGGCCCAAATCCCCTCAAAGTTGGCCAAATTGGGTTGGATGAGGTGGGAGCTTTCCAGCAAATCTCTGTGAGAATCCCAAATTTTAGCTCTCTCAATACAAAACAACAAAACAAATACTACCTTTCCTAATCCCTACCATATATGAGATAGGGGTGATGTTGTAGTACACATCACACATAACAGTTGTGGAATAATCATATCTATGCACGGAAAATCTTTGTGGCTAAATTTATCATCGTCTCTATATGGACAGTCTGATTTTCTCTTTTAAGGGCTTGTTTGAAAGAGGAGGTTGCTTAGGAATTTTTTGGATTCAATTCAAATTTAAACTAAACCCTATGGAGTTGGATCCAAATCCCTAGTGGTGTGTGTATATATATACACACATAACCATTGTCCTCTCCTCCGTGGATGTCACCATCCAACATGGATAAGCTCGTACGTTACCATCAAATTACTGTTGCAAATGTAATTCTGCAGGAACCATGCATGTTCCGTGCTGTCTCCACCTGATCTTCTGATATTAGTCCACCTGATAATTAAGTCGGCTATAATGGAGTTCAGCCGGAATTTTTTTAAGGAAATTAGTAGACAAGATTCAGTATACTTTTATAAGATTAGATTCGGAGAACTCATGTGGTATATATAGAGAGAGAGAGGGAGTAAATTTCACAAAACTACTAGTTCTTTGTATAAACTATAAGAAAATTATAGGTTCTAGCTCCTATTTCACAGAGCTACAGATTTTAAGAAAACTTGTGTCACAAAACTATAGGTTTTAGAATTAATCGATTCTTGTAATAGGTCTGATAGAGTGGGCTTTTGTAGCAGTTACAAGGCCCGGTACTTGCACAGTATGTCATCCAATATTCTCTCTCTTTTATGGAGAAGAAACAAAACAAGAGTGGGAACTGGAAAAGGAATCCATGATCCATTTCAAGGAGAGAAGTAAAGCATAAATGAAACCACCCATTTAAAGTGGCTTATTGCAGTGGCTAGCAAGAGATGACACCACTAAAAACTGAAAGGATCTACCACTTGATATTGCTGCTATATGCCTCTATACATTGGCTTCTCTGAGAAATGTTCAGAACAAAAACTTGAGAACTAAAGCAAAATGCGATCCGCCATTGACAAAAAGCTGTGTCGTATGGATCTGCAAAAAGTCCAGGATCGATAGCATATGTGTTCTTTCGATTTATAGCATGCCGGCAAACCCGGTTACTTTACAGAGCAGTACAACTAGAGGTGTCATAAGTGAAGTGTACACTAACATGTATGAGTTTGATTTTGACATCACCATTTGCTTGGAGTGCCAAAAAAGTTGACAGAAATTGTATTGTTTTGTACTACAAATTCCTATCAAATTCCGGGATTCCACATAGGTTCGCAATGCAAAATTCCCTTGTCCTGAATGGAGCGTAAACGACCAGTACAGTGCAAACTGCCAAGGAAATGGACTCTCGTTTTTTTTTTTCAGTTTGGATCAATATTCCGACCTCAAACCCTAGCATCAGTTCACCCGGGCCAGTAACGTTGAGCGTAATTCTGTCGGCAAGACAGATCGAGCATGTCAGTTTCAGTAATGTCAGACTTAACCGGCCGTGTCAACAACGCCTGACAGCGCCAGCACATACATACGCACTAGCTCTCCCTTAAGGCGATCAGGTGAGATCAGATCAGGGCACCGATTTGGATTATTATTCTCTCACTCACAAATCACAGCACAAAGCAGCAGACTCGGCTTCCTATTTATCGATCACTCGATCAGCTCGTGCGGTTTTACGTACGTCGCTGCTGCTAAAAGGTCTCTTCGTGCCTGCGTCTCCAATACCTCTACATTTCCTTTTTCTCTTTCGAAGCAAATTGATCGAATTGTTGCTCTCATTCTAAAGGGTTCCAGCTTCTTAGGAGACGCATGTTCTAATTCAATTGTTCTGACGGAAATGCTTCAATTTGTACAGATATGCTTACTCCATCCGCTCTAAAATGACTGACGTTTTAGTAGTTGGCACAACAATTAAGGGCAGGTGTAGATTATCTTATTTACCTCCATTTAATTATTCCCTCCGTTTCTGAATACATGTCATTCTAGCTTTCAAATTTTTTTCGTAAATACATGTCATTCTACAATTTCAAAACAATTTTTAACTGTTTTTTCCTTTGCATGCGCCTACCATTCATTATTCCTAATGTATTTATTATGTGGAATAGAGTAACACACTATTTAAGATCAATAAGTGAGTTAACGAAGGAAGACGATCCGGTCATTTCTACACATATCTTGGTTGAAGCGTAAAATCCTAAAACGTCATCTATTTAGGAATGAGATAGTACCTTGTTGGTGTCTGCATTCACATGTCCGTTGCATCCATATTAAAGACAATCATAGACAGTTTAGGAAGGGATGTGCAAACTTAACCTTGGAATTCTAAAACGTCGCTTTTAAAAGAACATTTTTCAACGGCTAAAACGTCACCGATTATTTTAGAAGAGAGGGAACGTGGAATAATTTTATTCATCGCCAAACGTGCGTAATGGCCCGTACGTGCAAAACACGTGAGTCAAAACTAGTTTGTTAAGTACTCCTTCCCACCACAAATAGTTATCGTTTTTGGAAATCAACGTGATTTCCAAAATATAGCTTTGCTCACTAATTTCTAATATAATATATCTATAAAACTCAATAAAAATATAATATTATGAAAGTACTTTTTGAGATAAATCTACACATATGAATTTTATGTATCTAATTTAAATATTTAAAAATATATTGATAGTCAAAGTTTTAAAAGTATGACTGAATCTATATGATAACTATCTGTGAACTGAGGAAGTATACGGTAACAAGATTGTCGTTCTAGCTAAGATGTGCTGTCAGATAAATCACACATTCTATGCGGACACTGCCACAGCCCACAGGACGTGCTGTCTTTCTTTCTTCTACCCTGTTTTGAAGGCCAGGAAGGATAAAGCAACGTCCTATTGAACAACCGCACTAATTAGCTAGCTTAGCTAGGGCATGCATGCAGAAGCCACAGTGTTAGTTGCGTCCACAAATGAGAGGATATAATGTATGCGTTAATAGTTTTCAAATTTTATTTGTAAATATGAGATGACTTGTTGTAATTTTTCAATGTTAATTTACTACCATGGACTGAAACAAGACACATCATCCAAATATACAAGGAAAAGAGATAATGTTGTCTTTTGTATATGCACCTTATTAAAAGTGTAAGAACTTAATGACATCTTTTCAAGAACGGAAGAAGCAGTAAACTCCACCATATCTAAAGGAAAGGCCTTGATCTAATTTAAAATACCAATATGCCTGGAGTTTTTAGATATTACGGGAAAAAAATTCGGTTTAAGAAAATTTGCCAAAAAAAACCTAGAATTTTGGGAAATTGCCAAAACTTTTTAGAATCTTTGAAAACTTACGGATAAGACCTTCGGGTTTCTGAAATTTGTGTCGGAACAATGAGTATTAAGGGATTTTGTAACTTAGACCTTGCGTTTTAGGTTAATTTCTTTAACCATTGCGTTAATTACTTTTTTAAAAAAAATTAGCCAGAGCTATAGCATTCACTAAAAAAAGAAGCAACAACAGCTAAGCGTTAATTACTTTTTTAACCATAATTAATCCTAGAAATATGGTTTTTAGGCATATGTGCTAACATAAATTGGTGAAACCTTACACTTAGCATGTGTCTGGAAGCATCATACTTTTATGGTTAACGGTTTCTTTCCTGGCATTGTGTGGTTTGGGAATTATTATTTGTGGGCTTGGTAATTCAGAAAATTGCTTGAAATTGTTAAAATAATCCCAAAATTGCTAGGAAAATTCTAGGGGATTAAGAAATTAACCTGTTGAATAAAATAGCCAAGCATTTACTATTTAACGCAGACATCATATGCTTTATGTTCATGTACTCACAGTAAACTTATAGCCTGCTATTTTAGTAAGCACTACATCCCATTACCTTCATTCTAATCAAGATAAATTTGCTATGAGCTAGAACTCTTTAATTTCATGGAAGATCACATGTTTTTATTTGCACACTAGCTACTAATTTTTACTTTGTACTAAGGGCGTGTACAGTGGTATAGACGGTAACTGTCTATAATATATATCCACATCATCTATAGACAACACTAAAAATAACTTATATAATGGATCGTCTATATAGTTGTCTGTAATGGTCTCTCGTCTAATTAACAGACTATCTATACAATGGTACATAAAATAGAAAACTGTCTATAAACCGTCTGTTAAATAGTAGATATCGGCTTTCTCTCTCCTCCACATCACCTAAAATTATACGTGGCATAATCTTATAGACAACTGACATATACCCCTATACATATCTTAATTGTTTGTATGCGAAGAAGTGCACACTTTGTTTTGTCATTACCCCTCTTGACCATATCCATTTGGACGGAGTCCAGAGTATATAATCTCATATGCTAGTAGGCAAGTAGCTGCTGGCGGTGCGTCACGACGAGATACTTGGTGGTTTTGCCGGTTTTCATCGACCAGGTGAAAGAAAATCTCTTGGATCTCCTACAGGAGAGAGTAAGTGTCTATTTGGGAGCCTTAACTTTTTCAAAGGGTCTATTTATTTTAGTTTTGTATTTTCTAAAATTATAGTTGTAGAGGAGCTGATTCTCCGAAAGCTGAAATCCAAAAGCACATATAAAGTGGATTGTGGATTCTAGTGTATACGGGTGGACTGGATTATAAGAATCGGATTCTAGAATCGGGTTGTTTGTTTTTTATTCTGTTTTTGTGGCTAGAATCCAGAATCAAAAGCTAAAACAAACAGACCCTAAAAAGTTTCTTTTTGGTTTTCTGAACTGAAAAACAGCTATAGTTTTTTTTATAAGAGACACTTTAATAAATAGTTAATTTTCCTCAACAATAAGCTGTAAACACATATCTAACATAGCTTTCAACTTTTAGCTTTTGTTAATTATATATAATTTTTTTGACTTATATCGAAAACCGTTTAAAAGCTAAACTATTTAGGGCATGTACAATAAGGTCACGTCAGCTGGCTCTTAACTCGTACACATCAGTTTTGATCTATGTGAAGGATTGAGAAAAGAGGAGAGAGAAGAGAGCTGGCTCTTGTTTAGTACCCAGCTTTGCACGGGAGCATAGATAGATCATTTATGTACAAGAAAGAAAAGATAGTTATCGCATAATATCTAGAGACAACTTCTAGAAATAATTATTGTATAAATTGATTTTTAATTTACTATTTAACCAGTAGTTAACTTTGATATTATACTTCGTTGAGTTTATCGACTTTTTAAAAACTACGGCTGTCTTTTAAGCCCGAACAGGACCTAAGGCTAAGACGGCCGGCCAAAGGAAACTCGACATGGCAACTCCAGGTGTTCCCTCGCTAGTACACCCCCGGGCCCTGCTGTTTTTGCCTCAACTTGGAGTTCGTGCGTACAGTGCGGTGCACTAGTTTCCATTGTAGTACTACTTGTCCTGCAATGTATGGATCACTGGTGGTAGGACTTCACTTAGGTACAATACAATATTGCTGATGATTCGTTGCACCATGCATGGTCTTCGTGGAACAGCAAGAAGATTCACCTGGTTTGCTGATGATTCGCGTTTACTGTAGTTTCTTTGCAGCATGGGATCGATGTGAATTTGGCACTGACACCGTGCTACACAAGTACAGCTAGCGGTAGCCGCGCTACTACATCCTATTAAGTTGCATGCACTAATCAGTTCACTCAAAAGTTTAAGTTGATGAGGAAAGGTGGTCAATTCACTTATACTTCAACACTCCTCCTCACGTGTAGGCTCTATCAGGCCTATTACGTGGAATAGAAGTGGACTGCAATTTTTTTTTAATTACGTCAACCGGGTCTTGAACTCGAGACCTTTTGACTCTGATACCATATTAAGTTGCATGCACCAACCAGTTCACCCAAAAACTTAAGCTGATGAGAAAAGATGATCAATTCACTTATACTTCAACACATCCTTTACATTCGTTGCAAAATATGGTGAAACATTTTCTTTCCATCATATCCCGATTTCAAGGGCTAATGGAAGTATGGAACCAACATTATCTCTTTTACGTACGGATGAGTGCACGATACTAATGCTGAACGTTGGCGTGGATATGGATGGGGCAACGTAAAAACGTTCCCCATTAATTAACGACACGAATCCCGAGGGAAAACAGATGGCGCCGGCCGGAATGCTCATTATTCCGCGCACAATTAGCCGGCAGTGTAGTGGACTAGTGGGCATGGCAAGGATGAGCATAACATTACTGTGCCAAAGAAAGAAAATGGTGCCATGCATAACATTACTGTGCCAAAGAAAGAAAATGGTGCCATGCATAACATAACTGTGCCTTGTAGCACTGTACTGTGCTGCTTGCCACGGTAACAAGGAAAGAAGCTAGTATTTTTTTTTCAAATCTGATTTCCATCGAAAGAACCTACAAAAAATAGTCATGTCTACGATCGCGAAAGCAGTGACAGCTAACACATGTTACCTGCCGCGCTAAAGCGTTGGAAGTGCGACAACGGCCTCCAATTTCGCAGGTCGACCAGGCAGGCTCCTGCCAAGCTCTCCTTCCTCGGCATGAATGTACCGATCAACTCAATTAATTAGTCACTAATTAATCACTCCTTGTGTAGCCTGCCGAGCACCTGTTCCTCGGCATGGTTGCCGAGCCGCTAGCCCCTAGTACCTGCTGCTTAGCTCGGCGTATGTGGTATCTCTTCTGTCACGGTGGGCCTGCCTTACCTGACACAATGGATTATGCTGCTATAGCGCCAGCGAGGTGCCGCGATACGGAAGCATAGATGGTAACACGTGTCGTCCGTCGTTATTTTCGTGGTTAAAGGTAAAGCTAATTTAAAAAAAGAAAAGAAAATATACGGATAAAAAGATCGA
The DNA here is from genome assembly GCA_036346275.1 of Otatea glauca. NCBI lineage: Eukaryota > Viridiplantae > Streptophyta > Magnoliopsida > Poales > Poaceae > Otatea > Otatea glauca. The sequence goes on from CM070721.1 coordinate 63,033,356, forward strand.
AGAACTCGGAAGGAAAGAAGGCTGGGAGGGGATAGGAGGATCATAGGCAGGTGCATGCTATGCTGTCTCTCAGTCTCACAGTGAGTAGTGAAAGGTGAGAGACACTGTAGGAAGAAACGAGGTGAAAAGAAAGAAAGAAAGAAAGAAAGAATGCCAATGCGATTGTCCCCTCGTGCCCCAACCGGAGAGGCCTGAAAAGCTTGTCGGCTCACACACTCTCTCTCTCTCTCTCTCTCTCTCTCTCAGAGTGCAGTGCAGTACTGCAGTCTGGTAGCTTTGCCCTCACTGCTCGTATCCAATCAATCATTTCATTTCCACACTCTGGACGTAGAGTTTTACGTACTGTATAGTTTCCTCCTATGCGAGAATACTTGGTGGGGCCGTGGGGCTAACTTGTTGCTGCACAATACTCCACTATATTGGTACTCAGCGGAAGACAGAGCTGAGAACTCCATAGGGTACACTGGTGACTGGTACTTGTGATTTGTGCCACAGGGAAAGAGATACAACGCAGTGGTAACTTTTGCGGACATTGATCGATCTTTGAAACAAAAAAAAAATCAATGGTCTAGATCTCGTAGCACTATTTAGAAAAGCACTGTAGCAATAATATCATTGTAGCAAGCACGTAGCAGTACATTGTAGATGGTACTGTTCAATGATCCGAACCGTTTGATTGCTCATGGATGATAACGGCTTAAGTACTGTTCGCTTTTGCAGGCGAAACTCTATTAGTGAAATGGACGTTCTCTAGGGTAGAAATTTCGGATTTTGGGTATGAAAAAAATCAGGATTTTGCTTTTTTATGATCGAATTTGATTTCGATTACATCAATAACCCATAAGAAAGTGATCTTTAATGATAATTTTTCGATTTTTACGAAAAACCGGTACCGAACAAACTCCGATTTTCAAATAAAAATGGTACTGTAAACCCTGATGCTCATGCAGTCATGTGGCACCAGAATACCAGATTACACTACGATGGTTGAGACGGGCGTTCTTTCTCGACGCTGATTTCCTAGACTCCATATTGCTTTTCTACGGAATTCAGAGAAACGAAAGGAAATCGACGAATCTTTGTTGGGATATCAACGGAATCATGCATAATGGTACTCTACAATGTACATGCAATGTATTTTTTTTGAAGGGAAAAATACAATTCATATTTTGCCTTGTGGAATATTGTGGACCACGTACAACAATCCTTTGTGCAAGGACAACCGGTACCACCGTAGACCCGTTCGTATGAAGCAGGAACGTCCATTTCACGGATAGAGTTTCACCTGTAAGCGAATTGTAACTTAAGCCGTTATCATCTGTGAGTAATCGAACAGTTCAAATCGTTCAACAGTACAGTATCAACTGCAATGTATCTTAGTTGTTGGTAAGTTAAAGTAACTTGGGAAAATATACCTAAAAAAACATCATTAAAGTTATGCTGAACTCTCACACGATTAGATTATTTGAAATCACGCTTTACGGCGCCGAATCGACGGAAATTATGATAGTTCTTTTCTGCTTATCTTTTGGCGACGGCCCTGCTGCGTGGGGACAGCCAAAGTGGAGTCGTCATGACGCATGCATGGTTTTCATTTAGTTTGTTGACGCAGGAAATTGCTTCAGTGATTGATGAGCTATGTGCGAAGAATATTACGTAAATTGTCACGAACAATGATGCCAACTACAAGAAAGCATACAAGCTCATTGCACGGGAGCACCGCAACATCGTGAGGCAGTCTTGTGTCGCCCACACGATTAATTTAATGCTGAAGCATATTGGAGAGTTCGCTACCACACCTCTGTCATTGAGAGTACTAGAAAAGTCTCTCGATAGATGTACAACCATTCCAACCTTCACGCCATAATAACGAAGCATATTGGGGCGAGTTGGTCAAGTGGAATGCAACTCGCTTTGGAACAAACTACATATTGACAGTTTCCTCCGTTGCAAGGACAAGTTCTTGCGACCGGATCTGGAAGCTCCCTCTCATGAGCTTGATGGGGGCATGGTGGAGAATCGGTGGCTGCACAATAATGCGGTCGGAAGACCCCCCCAACCAGCATAAAACCGACGCAAATGGGTAGTGAGCCGGCAGGGGCCTATTGGGCCTAGATGCACATTGCCATTTTTCTTTTTTTTCGCATTTTTATTTTTTGCAAATTCGGTTGCGACGCAAAACTGGCTAACAAATTCAATTTTTCAATTGATTTTCATCCCAAAGGTTAAAACAATATTAATACTGATTTTAGGGAGCTTTTGGATAATTTTTTCCAAATTTTTGAAATTTTTTGAATTCAAATTTGAATCTGACCGGTTTGCCGATCGGTTTTGATTGCCGAGACGCCGCAATACCATTGGTTTTCACTATTTTCGTTCGCAAATTGACGGTTTCGTGAACCCTGATGAAGCACAGAGTGCCTTTCTATCCCTTCCGCGCATCAACAGCTGCTTGCAAAGCTAGCTACTGTAATCTACACTTGCTGCTAGTATTTGCTTTCAAAACGAAAAGTTTAGAATAAAAGTGAAGATCTCGGAACAGGTCCGGAATCTATGCCTTTTTGAGCATTTTTTTTTTCAATTAATCCTTGGAAAAGCATGCTTTCAAACACTAATCATGGGGGAAAAGAGGCCGAAATGGGCCTGGCCATGCATGCGTCATGACGAGTACTCCACGTTGGGTGCCCCCACGCAGGAGCGCCGTCGCCAAAAGATAAGCAGAAAAGAACTATCGTAATTTCTATCGATTCGGCGCCGTAAAGCGTGATTTCGAATAATCTAATCGTGTGAGAGTTCAGCGTTACTCTAACGATGTTTTTTAGGTATATTTTCCCAAGTTACTTCAACTTACAAACAACTAGGATTGTACTGCTATCGTGATGAAGATAGAGGCTGAGTGCGAAAAGAATAAAAAACTCGAAGCTCGCGAGCGAGGCAGCTCACAGTTCGTCGAGGGGCCTCGTCTCATAGGCACGCAAGTAGGTCCTTCGCTTAGGTTGTAACCTTCAACCCATCGAGATAGATCTTTGCCTCTGGTGCCTCATGTCGTATGGTGATGGAGCACCATTTGAGCTTGGAATCGCCGAGGGAAGAGCTAGCTAGCTCGTCCGTGTCAGCATGCGCTCCCCCTCCGCATTGACTCCGATGGCCAACCGCACTGGTGCAAACCCTCGCCGCCTCATCAGCTCCAATCCAAAGCCGCCTCATTCTAGCCTACCAGCGCCAGCTGCCTCCTCGATGAGTGTCGATCTCCTTTGTTTCTTGGTAGTAGTTGTATGAACTAAGCAAATTGAGATAATACTCGGCTCGCCAGCTTAGACTCGAGCCGAGCCGAGCACCATTTTCTACTCGTTTGCTTAACCAGTCGAGCTCAATGGCATAGTTTGGGCGAACCAAGTGAGCTTGCTATCCACCCTTATGTAGGAGGTGAAAGATACTAACAACGACGCCGTGAGGTAGATAACCACTCTTTGATGAGCGATGGTTAGGCAAGAACAAGGATTCAAATTTTGTTTTCGGACCACATCTCGGAGACAACTGAAATTTCGACGATATTTCGGAATTTCGGCTAAAATCCGGACGGAATTCAAAATGCAAATTTGAAACCAGGAAAACCAAAATTTCGACGAAATTGGCTGAATTTTTAGTGATTTTCAACTCCTGTGAAATGGTCTTCCGAGGCTATAAAAAATTGAGAAAAATATGAAAAAATCATGCAATCATTTATCTACATTTCCAATCTATTTGAATGCAAAATGCTAAGTACTTGCGCATAAAATTCCCAAGTTAGGGTTTAGACCGAAATATCATGTAAGGCCGAAATCCAAGTTAGGTTTAGGGTTTAGGTGGAAATCCAAGTTAGAGTTTAGGGTTTATGCCAAAATACAATTTAAGGTCGAAATCCAAGTTAGGGTTTAGACCGAAATTCAAGTTAGAGTTTAGGGTTAGAGTTACATAATTTGTATATGTATTTTTTTGTAAATTTTTCATATGTATTCCTCATAAAAGGTATTACAATTCTCCATAAAAAAATTATGCGAAAACTGTCCAAAAATCATGAATCTCGGCGAGATTGATCGAAATTATCGTAGCGAACCATATTTTTCAAAAAAATCCGCCAAGATTTGGAATCTTGGCCCTAGCTGAAATCCATTCTCAATACAATTTAGTGAACTAACATGTAAGCGATTTTTTTTTGCAAAGGAAAATATCCATGTAGATTCTTTCTATAGCCACCCACTATATAAAACCAAGAAAGCACCCTCCGGTCACAAATAATTATCGTCTTGGACATCAACATTGTCTCTAAAATATAGTTTTAACCACTAATTTTATTATAATATGTTCATAAATTCTAATAAAATTATAATATTATGAAAATATTTTTCGAGACAAATCTACAAATATGATTTTTATGTATTCAATTTAAATATTTAAAAGATATTGATAGTCAAAGTTTCAAAAATTTAACGAGACTATCAGTAACTAAAGGGCGTAGTACGGTCACAGTTTGTTCATATCAGGTCGGTACGCGATGATTGGTCCCAAACCTGAACCTGCAAGCATCGTCGTCGTCTAGACTCCAAATGAGAATACTCTACTCAGTTTTGCTTGTACCGTATCAGATAGAATTAGTAGTAGTTTGGATCTGAAATCCCCAAGAAGCTACGAAACAAAAGTCAAGGAGGGGTGGCACATGCATAATTTGGCATATCTGCTGGCCCCAATATATGTGCATGCATGACATCTCTCTCTGCGATTCTATTGGCATCAGTGTTAATAAAATCGAAAATTCAATTTTCGAACAGATTTTTATTTTCAAAAATCGGTAGAAACCGAAGAAGTTTGAATTTAAAAATTTTGAACTCGGCGGTCAAAAAATGACTAGAAAAATGAAAATCAAGCGACTTTACCAAATTTTGATTTTTCTTTCTTTGATTTTCGATTTATGAGCGATTTTTTTCCAATTTTCAGCACACTGAATAAAATTGAAAAAAAAAACCCAATTAATCTATGAAACATCTATAAATTTAAACAGTTTTTGAAATAATTTAGTGCTTCTAAAAAATCAAAAACAACAATTTATGAAAAGGAACAAAGACACTGTCAGATTTTTATAACAATTTACATGATTTATTATATTCTGAAATTTTAATTTAACCATAATTAGTGCCTAAGGGTAATTTACTAAAATTTTCTGAAATATTAGACTTCATTTATTGCCCATATAAAATAAAAAACAGAAGAGTATATACAATGATAATAGCACTTCCATAATTTTTTATGAAATACACATGTCTTATCATCATCTAAAAATTTTACAGCATCAATAGCATTACCTTAGAACATCACACAAAAAGGTTAAGAAATATTAGACTTCATTTATTGCCCCTAGAAAATAAAAAACTGATGAGCATATATTCTGACAGTATCACTGTTAAATTTTTTAAAAAATACACATCTATGCTAACCATCTGAAAATTTTATATAATCATTAGCATTTCCTTAAGACCTCACACAAAAATTTCAAAAAAATTAACACTTTTTGATAAACTTTTTCAAATATAGTCGATTTTGTGAACCTAATTGGCATCCTTCACATGACAGCCTCACATGGAATGTTCTCCCCATGCCAGGTGGTAGCTGTTGAGTCGGTACGTACATACATGGCTACGAGTTGCATAGACATGAATTTCTTGTTAGCGTATATGAGGCCTTTGTTGTAGTTTCCCATGCTATACATCAATCTTATGGCAGTGGCGCTGAATCCTGATTGAAATGAATGGAACTATTTCGTGTGAAATTCTTGCGAAACCTATGTATTCTAATTTTTCAAACAGCTTGTTAAGCCAGCCAAGAAAGTCGTAGGAGATAGAAAACGAAGTCAAAGTCAAAGCATATATATATATATTTTAAATCTAGCCTCCATGTAATTATAATAATTAAAAAAATAACACTCTCTCTACCGTCAAAATACCGGTAGGTGATATTTGTTACCTGCCATGCTCCTATATGTGTCAGCACAGACCGCAGAGCATAAACCTACTGATTATCCCAACATCGGTAGGTATTAGACAAGTGATTTAATTAAATAAAATTATTAATTAAGTGGTTAATTGAGTGATTAATTCATTAAAATTGATTACGTAGTAGATTTGATTAACATATTCCTGATGAGAAAGGGAAGTTCGGTAGAAATCTTATCACGGCAAAAGAGCACAATAGGTTGAATTCTTATGGTTTGCACTAATATGAAACCGCTTTTTTTTTTAACTCGGTATGAAACCGTCTTGGTTTATCCAAGTTCGCACTTGTACCTGACGATGATCCATGGGTTCTGGGCTTCGGGCTCGAGTCCAGTTTAATCACGCACGAATCTCCAGGTAAAAACAAAGCTTTTGCCCTTTCGTCAGTCTCGACACAAGGCCTCGCAATCCGGGTCACCTGGTCAAACCCAGCGGGCCCACGCCGCGCATTTCCGGGGAACACAAACGCCCAGCCCGGGTCCACCCTCGTGCTCCACCCAACACGCTAGCAAAAACATTATTATTTTACTATACTGCACATACTCCCTCTACTCGCTGATCACATAATATATTTGTAAAACATAATAAATTTATAATGTTATAGAAGTATTTTTCGAATAAATTATAAATATATAATTTTTATATATTTAATTTAAATAATTAAAACGATTTTAATAGTTAAAGTTTTAAAATCTTAATGCACTCATCTAAAACAATATTTATTTATGACAGAAAGTGTACATACACAGTTTTTAAAGTTTTAACCACTGAAGCCTGGAGTAATCTCAATATCACATCATTTTTCAATCCTGGTTCGCGATGCACAAATTCCACCTGATTCTTTAGGAAACAAATGGCTCGTTCCCGACAGATTCCTCTCCCTCAGAATTTCTCTAAATATTTGAATTTGATAGAATAAGGTACCAGTCATGACTTACTTTGGTAACATTGTGAGAGTTTACTTGGGTAGTGTTGGCGTCAAAAAATTGATGTAGGGTTTCTGACAGCAGCACACCAGACGAACACCGGGTTCAGAGCGTGCCAGTCGATTTGACCTGGAATCGACAAGGTAAAAATATAAAATTCAATCAAAAGCCGATCGTCAAAATCAATCGGCTTAGACTCAATCAGCTTGAAGCCGATTAAGATCAAGGTAACAAGATAAATCTAATTAGCCGATTAAGGCTAATCAGAGGATAAAGGCAGATCGATTCTGAAGAAGACGATGCGCAACAAGATCAGAATAAATCAAACCTAGGGCGTAACTAAGGATGATCAACAATCGACGATGCGCAACTTTATTTATCGAAACTGAGTTATAAGAATCTAAATTACAGAAACTACTCCTAGTCAACGGGAAAAATAGAAAAAGTAAAGACTGGTTTGTATTGTGTTGATTGGCTCTGGGCAGTTTTTCTGATCACCTCTAGACCTCTTTTATAGCCATTGGCCGATAGAGTTCTAGTACAACACGTTAGGAATAGAATCCGTATCGGCCCGAATTTGGAGGGTGCTTTCCTTAACAACCTGTTTTTGTTTCCAAATATCTTGATCCGTTATCCAATCGTATCTTGTTGATCTTGGACTGCCGATTTTGACCCTATCTGCTAAATTTTGGTGCAAACAGGTAGTCTCCTGGAGTACTAACAGAAAGTTTTTTTTTCGGGAGGAGTACTAACAGAAGCTTAACTGCGTGCAAAAATGTAATCAGCTTTATTTGTTTAAGCAAACAATTCTGATTAGCTTTTGAGACAGCAAAGAAATGCATTTACCCTTCAGGTAAGTTACTACTAGTACTACTAATATTGCGTCATTTCAGGGGGCAAAGTGCATGACAAATTTACAAGAAAAATACGGAGTGTAGTGCGGTCGCTGTCACATGGAGTGTCCGGTGGGCCCGGCAAGCGCCGACAGGCACTAGGCAGCGACCACGTCAGCAGCAGAATTTTATACGTCCGCCCTGCGTTTAAGGAATGTGTTTACAAATGACAAAAGCACGGATTGTTATGTTCTTTTCCGTGCTAAGTACGGATTAGGAGTCCAGTCCCTCTCTTAACAATCTTTTATCCGTCGTTTCCGTCTGATCGTACATTTAGTCGCTCCTAATCCCGGCTGCTCGGCTGTGCACAATGTTACAAGTTTCGTTTTCGACCATACCTCGGAGACATCGGTCAAAATTCGATCGAAATTTAAAAATAAAATTTTAAATCCTGTATTTTTTAGGCCGACAGAATCACCGAAATTTCGACCCTTTTCAACCCTATGAAATGATTGCACTAGTTTTCATCTACTCTTTCCTGTCGCTTTTTAGGGAATAAAACCTGAAGACCATCGATGTTGTAGGGCTGAGTATATATTGGTCGGTCCCTTTGTAGTGCAGTGTAATGTAGTCTAAGAATCTATGTTTTTTTATTAACTCCTCTTTGGTCAAAAATTTGTGATCATCTTGGTCAAAACATCTGAAATCTCGCCGAAATACATTCTCAATTATATTTGTTCAATAATCATCACATGAAAAATATTTCCACGCGATTTGCTCTAGGTAGAAAAGCAATTTTTTAGACCAAACTGATCCAAAGTCCTAACCAATATTACCAACATACTTCTATATCCATAGTTAGGTTTTGATTTGGCCTATTTTTATGAATATTTTACATTTGAGACTGAATTAGCTCACGATCATACCAGTCAATTCGTCTTGTGTGTTAGGCCTGCATTCTTAGAAGTCAGTGCTTTCTAAGGTTATATAATTTGTATATGTATTTTTATGCAAAATTTTCACAGGTATTTCTCAGAAAAGGTATTACAATTCTCCATAAAAAAATTGGTACTAGATCCGATCCTACGAACACGAAAACAGGTTGAATTTGTGTTCATCTCGGTAAGAAACTCAAAATCTCGTCGAAATACACCGAAATTTTCTAAAATCATTGTAGCAATTTGAAAATTTTCAATTTTTTATCTCGGCCCCGACCGAAAGCCGAGATTTCGACTGAGATTTCCAAAACCTCGGCGAGATTTTGTACCATGGGTGTGCAAACCGCATATAGTACTTTGTCCTAATACTATTGTTTGTATATTATTATCCAGGTTTTTTATTTTGTATCATTCATCCTTTGCCGCCAAACTATGTGTTATGCTGGATATTCAGATGAATTTTAACGGTATAAAAGGGTACTCCTCCGTTTCACTGTATTTGTCCAGAGCCCTCCATATGTACAAACTAAAAAAAGAACAAAGTACAATAAAACGTTAATAAGAAATAACCATGCAAACAATATTAAAGGGAAACCCCTATTAAATGGCATGGCACCCGCAGGTATACCTGGACAAGCAGCATTTTCTGCGTGACCAACTCATATAAACAAAACAGTTTTGCGTCCCGATCTTGCGTTTAGGCCAAAGCGAAGTGACGTACTTGCCAAGTAGGAGTGAGCGTGCAGCCTTCTTTTTCTGCGGAACACGTGGGAGTTTTTTTTTTCTTTTTCTTTTTCCTAGTTCTCTAAAATACCGGTGATATACGTCGTTTTTCGTGTTTTCTGTGGTCGAGGAATTGCAAATTTATTCGGTAAAATATTAGATTTGAAGAAAAAAAACTTGTCAGACGGAAAATTCGCGTCCCGTGGGCGTTCACATCACACGGGGGTCAGCACGGCAGAATGATCGCAAGAGATCCCAACCAATCGGAAACGCAGCGGTCTCTCGCTCCGCCCGCAGCGAGCCCGCCACGTGGCGTGGTGGCGCTGGCCCACCGACCAGTTCCCCTTGCGGCCCATGATGCGGGCGCGCCTCCCTGTCTGCCCCCCGTGTTCTTTTTCGAACTTCTTTTCTTCGGTTTTAGTGGTACTGTATGAACCGTTATTTCTTGCAAGCTCAGAATCCTAGTATACTCCATTTGTCTTTGAATCTTGATTCATGCCTTGTTGCTTTAATGTGTTGGAAATACCCCTAAGTTGTTTACTCCTAGATTGCTGACTAAATGTTATTCTAGATCCTTGCACTTCTATCAAGGTAAATCTACAAAAGACTGCATTACATCAGTTTATTATATCTGTAGTTGGTGTGTTTTACTGTAGTTTATAGTAGTAAATGGCATTAGAATTACTAAAGATGAAGGGTATAGATAGAAAAAATGATAAAAAGTTACCTTAAAATTATAGAATGACATGTATTGAGAAATAAAATTTAAAAGTTAGAACGATATGTATCCCGGAACATAGAGATTACTTTGCTACTGCCATAAGTCTGTGTTGCATTCACCAATTCTACTTCAGGTGCCTCAATAAACCTGCTGCTCAGACTAGAGAAAGAATTCTGGCTTCAAATGGGCTCCTCCGCTCAGTTTTGCACAAAACACAGGAAAAAAAAAACTCTAGTATCATAATCCGTAACCAGCCTTTAGAATGCTCTGCCTTTTTTTTTAGCCTGCAGCGGTGAGCAAGTTACCCACCTGCAATCAATTCATTCCTTTGTTCTTTCGATAAACATTACAGAAACGGCATTCTGTGCAAAACGGTTGCTCCAAATACAGAGTAGGAAGGGGATGACCAGACGAGTGAGAAGAACTTATACATGGGTAATTACATCAGCCAGTGGAGTACGCTGCGTTATGGCTAATTTATTTCTACTATCGTGTAACATTGACTTATCCACCTACGAGATGTTGTCACCAAGATTGTCAACGTCGATTGAAGCTTAGACCTTCTGGCAAACCCTTAGCCGACCACCAACCTGCCAACAGAGCGTCACTTACCAAAAATAAAAACTTGCCAACTTATCGGTAGCAACTACGATTAACCATGTAAAACAAATGCTTACCGTTAGCACTGCAAATTAACTCCGATTATCGTCAAGTAGATAGTCAAACCCTTTTAACCCAACAACCTGATGACAATAGGATGTTGTTTTGCCCTGGGTTAGCTAGCTAAGCAAGGGCAATCATGCCCCTAAATATTCCCTGAGCAGGATGCCCTTAAGAAAAGATGAAGCTAAGGAGGGTAAATTAGTTAAATGCAAGTGGGGTGCTTAGTTTAAAGATGAGCACATGGCAATGATGGAGCTGGTGAGGCCACAGGAGATTAGTTGTCCTAAGCCCGTGTTTCCAGCTTTGCTCTCTCCAATTATCAAGGGCCACGCTCTTCGTGCTCACATCAATCCAGTCTAAAACATGGGGGAATAGGAGTAGCAGGTTTGGTGAATTATCTAACATGGAGTAGTTTTAAATTGTGCCAACTAGTATGAGTTTGCAAAATAAAACTGCTTATTGCCTTCTTGGAGGTATTTTGAGATGGCCTAATGGAACAAATACTTCAGATAACATGGAATATGTCTCGAGTATTTGTTTAAAAGAATGCATCTGAAACGAACAAGTTTTTTAGGGTTCTGAAAACAGCAGATATCTACAGTCTTACGCACATTATGGACGAGGTTTCACCATTCTCTTCATGGAGAGGAGGCAAAGTTTTGCTTTTGATCATTGGTATTCCAATTAATAAGTTGGCTATTTGCCTATCACTAATTCTTTCTTCATGTTAATTCCATCAGGTCCAGGTCCCATCCGCCTAACCCTTCCAAGTTCCAACACGTGAAAGCTTCCGGCGTCATGGTCGAAATTAGTAGCTGCGAATATACTAGTGCTACTCCGCAAGTATAGTGAATTTAGAAATTAAAAACAAGGGCCAAGTCAGAGGGCTAAAGCAGCAATCTTGAAAGCTGAGGAGAATAAGTAAAGTTCAGTTCATTTTAATCGGAGAGGATTAAAAGGTACTCCTACTTAGTATGGTTTATTTTTTTAAACTAAATTCGCACACAACCCACGCAAGCACACTACACACTACACTCACGCCACGAACGCACACACGTGCGCGCGTTTGTTACACAAGCTAAGCATTTTGAGGCTTTAAGACCTCTGTAGCGCAGAAACACGTTGTTCTACTGACCGCGCACGTGTGTATATCCATTTTTAATTTTTATTCGAAAGAGGCCTGCGAGTTCGATTCCGGGGATCGAACATGCGACCGGCCGGGAGTTCACCGGCTCCCGAGCCAACCGAGCAAGCGTCGGTCCTCTACTTAGTATTGTTTATGGTAGTGTACCATCCGCTATTGAGCTTTGTGTTAGTGTTGTAAAATAGAAGGATTAAATCAGGTTCAACGACTAATGCAAAAAGAGAGAGAATAGGCTAAGGGCTCTAAGGTCAAATGTTCGGAAGATTTATTATCGCATGACAAAAACCTTAGTGGTGGTTTAATCTTGAGCTTGATTCTCAGTGCTCACCGGCGGATCAAAAGTTTGGACAGCTAAGGGAAGGTCATAGAGGAGTGTCCGAGTATCTATTTGAAATATAGAAAATTCTTATACAAGAAATTCCTAGTTCTAAGTAGGAGAAATCACTAAGAAACTATTTCGTATATAGCAAATTAAATTCCTGGATTTTAAGCGTGCAAAAACGCCGGGTACTTAGTGTAGCGTACAAACACGGAGCCTGGGTGTATTTGGCCCTAGCACAGTTTTTTAAATCTTCCATCTTCTTCCATACGTAATTACAAATATAACTTTTTATATACTACGGAATTACTAGTAGACAACAAGTGTCACTTACCATAGTAGGTCGTCGGAAACGCAGCGGCTCCATCTACTGTGGTAGCTCCCCGACAAGCTTGGTAGGTGACAGACCCTACTTTCCTTTTAGGCTTGGTATCATGTTAGGTACCTCTCGAGTTCGAGCATCATGGTACCCTATCCTATTGAACTCGGGTATTGCGCTACCCTGTCTTGCTAAGCTTAGGTACCGCGATATCTCTTCTTGTTACCAAGGCAGCTCATTTGCCACGTGGTGTGATGCCAACAACCTGTTGAGGTAGGAGAGTATGGTAACACGTGTCATTTGTGGGTGCTTTCGTGGTCAGGAAAGATATTAGATTTATAATTTTGTTCAAAAGTAAGTTAGAGATGGAAAAAGCGTGAAAGAGGAAAGTGAATCAAACAGAGAGACGCACTTGAGCTGACCCTATCTTCCTGAAATTATCACTTTTCTAGCCCTATGTCATTTTTTTTTGCAAATCTAGCTCATCTTGAATGTAATTATAAAAATAGTCCCGACTGCGAAAGCGTAGACTGCGACACGTGTCACATACTATACTCCCATAACGCGAAATCTCCTAACGATCTCTCACACTGCTGTACATTCGGTGGCTTAACGTGCTTTGGGAGCTCGGTAGGAGCTTCCGCGATTACGGAATGTGACAGGTCGTACATGTCGTTTGCCAGCGTTTTCGTGATTGAAGATAGAGTTATTTTTACGATTATATTAAAAAAAACTAAATAAAAAATAGTTACATAAAAAAAGAACTAAATTAAAAGTGGCTAGAAAGGTGATGGTTTTCCTCTCCCTCACCCTCTCTCTCTCTCCCCTAACATAGACTAAGAAAAACTTTTAATTCGGCGAGGAAGCGGCAGCGGCAGCTGAGGCCACAGGCCCACAGCAGCAGAAGCAAGCGGAGCAGAGAGATCAAAGCAAACAAGAAACGCAGCACAGCAGACGCCTACGCGCATACCTATGCGGCTACGCCTCCTCTCTCTCTCTCTAGCCTGAAGAACAAACAAGCCTTGGGTCTCTGTGCTAGTAGTGCTTGCGCTCCTCGCCTCGCCTGCTTCCCTGTGTCACGAGCGCACGCAAGGGCGCGTGTGACGGCCTGCCTGCTCCGACGACGACGGCCTCGCCGGCCATGCGTGGGGCCCGCTGCTGAGCTCGCGCCTGCGGAAGGTGATCTGGTTGGTGGGTGGCCGGAGATGATGAAGCAGCAGCAACCGCCGGCGAGCTCCGCGGGGGTAGCGGTGACCGCGATGTCGGCGGCGGCGGGGAGTGGATGCGAAGGTACTGGCTTTCCTGGAGCTCCCCGTTACTAATGGCGGTTCGGAATGGAATAGTGGTGGTGTGTCGTCTTGTTTGTGCTATTTTGTCCCTGTCTTTTCGCGTTATTGCGTCGCAGAATTAGAAAGCGCCTTTTTTTTTCGCTGAGGCTTTTGGGTGTTACTGCCGTGTGCTGCACCAAAGGCGTGACTATTTTTTTCCTGCGCATTTTGATACCTGGGATTTTGCGAGGTGCTGTGCAGTTTTTCGGGGTGTTGGGGGTTTATCTGCAAAAATTGTGGATAATCGGGCCGTCGCGGTAGGCGCCGGCGCCCGGCGGCGAACGTGCCGAAAGGGCGTAGTGTTTACTGTTCTGCATTTAGCCTCCTCGAAGTTTAGCAAATCACGTAGCGTCCCTCTGGTCGCGTCCGGCGAGCCATGTGCAGTGTCGTTTCCGTAACAACTCGATCATTGGAGGGGCTAGGTGCAAGCAAAAGTGAACCAAAAAAGGCGCATACCTTTGGAACAAGTAGCAACGGCGGCCACGGCTGTCGCCGGCGGCGTTAGGCAAAATACCATAAAGACACCGGAATCGAATGCATTTCGGTTCGGTATTACGACGAAATTTGGTAAAAGACTCCACTTGTCTTCGGTAACTGATGCCGCGGTGGTTGGTCTTGGTGTGCAGGGGAGAAGAAAGCGCCGGCGATCAACTCGGAGCTGTGGCACGCCTGCGCTGGGCCGCTGGTGTCGCTGCCGCAGGCAGGCAGCCTCGTCGTCTACTTCCCACAAGGCCACAGTGAGCAGGTGAATTCCCTTTACTCTTCTTCCCATGCTCCTTGAGATTATTCTTGTGTAGTGATATTTGTTAATTCTTTGGATTCCCGCTATTACGGGTTCTTTTTATTTGTTGCTTTGGTGATTTTAGTTTTTCCAGTGCGAAGTTTATCTTCTGAATTTCCATTTTCTCGTTTTGATTTTTCTTTTTTCGTGACGCGTTTGGATGGTTCTTGCACGTTCTTACGGGCCTTCTGACTTCTTTGGAGGGAAAGGTTGGTTTCTGTCATTCTGAGCCTTACAGTAAAGTAGTGCAATATCAAGGAGGTGATTCGATTTGCTGTGCTCCATTTTGTGGAGTGGTGGTGCAAGTTATAATTATTTGATTTGACGGGATGTTTTGCTGTTTGAGTGATAAAAATGCTAGTTTTTTTAGCATATCTTTATTTCTGGGAATGTTTCACTTCATTGTGCCTTTTTTAAAGCATATATGTACCGTTCTCTACAGTCCGTTGTTTCAATAAACTGAATTTTCTGTTCTGTGTTATTATTACTGCCCTCTTGATATTTGGTTTTATTGTGGTGTGGTTATAGGCCGCGGGGTGATATTACTTGGTTAGTTGGTTTCTACTAGTATAGTTTGCTTTGTTTGCTACCGATTTTAAGCTTACTGCCAAAGTTGTTGGGAGTATTGGGCCTACTGGCCCCCCTCTTTTATGGGTTTCTGGTGTGTCGCACCATCTCTTGCTCTGTTGTTTGGTAGACGAAGCAACCAAGTACCTTCGAATTTTTGCATTTATTGGTGGTGCATTCAGTAACTTCTGTTGCAACTTTCTTGGTTTTGGCATTGGAGTAGCTCGTTTTGTCTAATAGTTAAGCTAGTACAGGGAGGTGCCTACTGCCTGATTCTGTATCGGTCTCCCTTTCCGCTCGATAAAAGAGAGAGAGAAAAGATAACTTTTTTAGGCATGATTGGGACATGGCTTCATTGCACATGGTGATGTGAGGAAAGAAACGTTTAGTTGCGAATTGATGCATTTGTGTTATATATAAGAAAAATCTCAACTTATACTTTATGCTTTCAGATCCAGACTGCTTTCCATCACATTACATTATAGAAGTTGCAGAAAGGAAAAGTATAATTAAGTAGTGTTTTTTAGATTAAAAAGCGCAGAACGTCTGAACAGAACTTTGATTATCTTTTCCACCCTGAAGTCTCTTTTCTTAACCTTATTGAGTACTTGAGTCAAGAATTTGAAGATAAAACAGATACAACTTCCAATTTGTCGTGCTGATGTTCTGGGATTTTCAAGATGACTGGATAATTTTGCTCAAGTAGCTTCTTGATTGCATATCTGGTTTTACTAGATGTCTTTCTTTTCTTGATCACTCACAGTATTAACAAGTTTATGCCTGTATCCTTCGGATCTCGGATTAAGATTGTTACTTTTTCCTTGGCAACCTTATGTTTGAGTCGCTTGGAGTCTGGGATTTAAGCACGTTTCATCTTGCAGGTTGCAGCTTCTATGCAAAAGGATATTGACGCCCATGTTCCAAGCTACCCAAATCTTCCGTCAATGTTGATTTGCCTTCTGCACAATGTCACATTACATGTAATCTACAGCCGCAAGCCTACCTTACTGTCTTTCTGCTTGTAATCATCTATACTAAAAGGAATTCCATTTGTTTGTCAGGCTGACCTAGAAACAGACGAAGTGTATGCACAAATGACTCTTCAGCCAGTTACTTCAGTAAGCATCCAATGTCACTGTGGTTTCCTATCAAAATTTCCCTTGATCCGCCTTTTTGTTCAGGTATGCTAACACAGTTTCTATATTTCAATTGATTGTGAATTATGATCAGTATGGAAAGGAGGCACTGCAGCTATCAGAGCTAGCACTCAAACAAGCAAGGCCACAGGCAGAATTCTTCTGTAAGACACTGACTGCAAGTGATACAAGTACGCATGGAGGCTTCTCTGTGCCTCGCCGATCTGCAGAGAAGATGTTTCCACCCCTTGTAAGTAAAGATCAGAGTCCTAAAGACCATTTTAGTGCATTTTCAGTACCGTTACAATTAAATTATTCTTGCTTCTTGTTGTAGGACTTTTCAATGCAACCACCTGCCCAAGAGCTACAAGCCAGGGATTTGCATGATAATGTGTGGACATTCCGTCACATATTTCGGGGTAAGAAAATGCAGCATTGAGGAAAACTTTCTATGCTGCAATTGGAACATTTACCTTTAAACTTCCAATTTATAGTCGTTGATACTCAATATTGAACATTACTCACTTGTAAATACACACAAGAATACTTGTTTTACACATGGTAGTTCACATGTGCAAACTTAAAAATATATTTTCATGTGAAATTTTGTGTATGGTTGTATCTGTATTCTGTCCACACAACTTCTCAAGATATTTAATCATATTTGTGTTTTGATATGAACAGGTCAGCCAAAAAGGCATCTGCTTACCACTGGCTGGAGTCTCTTTGTGAGCGGCAAGAGGTTATTTGCCGGAGATTCTGTCATTTTTGTTAGGTACAGTGCAACTTTTGATAATATATCTATTTTGATATTATGTTATGCTTCAGGAGTCTCCCCCTTCTTTTTTCTTGTTATTATTCATGGTGACTTATTGGTGACTGTTCCTTTTCTGTTTTATATATTTTGTAGGAATGAAAAGCAGCAACTTCTACTAGGAATTAGGCGTGCTAACCGACAACCAACCAACATATCATCATCTGTTCTTTCAAGTGACAGCATGCATATAGGGATTCTTGCTGCAGCAGCCCATGCTGCTGCCAACAATAGCCCGTTTACTATCTTTTATAACCCAAGGTCAGTTCTGTGTTTTGACTTAATGTGCAATATTAACTATTGATGAGCTCAGTTTTGGTGAATCATATTGGCTGTTGAAACCATGATATTCAAACCTCATATTTTCAGGGCCAGCCCTACTGAATTTGTTATCCCATTTGCTAAGTATCAGAAGGCAGTCTATGGTAATCAAATATCTTTAGGAATGCGCTTTCGCATGTTGTTTGAAACCGAGGAATTAGGAACAAGAAGGTATTTTGTCACTCATTTTACTTCTCTCTTTATCAAGTTATCGACTACTCTTGTTCATACCTTCTGTTCTTTTTTAACACAAAGAAAATGATTAATGGAGATCTTGCCATATTATATGACTAGCTAACTAAATTGCTGCTGGTTTTACTAAATCACAAGACTGTCTGTGAGTGCTCCTTCATATTTTTAATATTTTCTGTATGCCTGAGTCATGTTAGCATTTTGCAGGTACATGGGTACAATAACTGGCATAAGTGAACTAGATCCAGTTAGATGGAAAAACTCACAGTGGCGCAACTTACAGGTTGGTTCTCCAGTTAATTTTGGCAGCATCTTTTTCCTCTTTCTGCTGCTGATACAAAGATTTGTTGTTGTCCGGACAGGTTGGCTGGGATGAGTCTGCAGCAGGCGAAAGGCGGAACAAGGTTTCAATCTGGGAGATTGAACCAGTTGCTGCTCCATTTTTCTTATGTCCTCCACCATTTTTTGGTGCAAAGCGTCCCAGGCAATTAGGTACACTTGATGGTTACATCAACATCACCTCTTTTGTATTTCTTAATTCACCCTTGAATACGGTTGCTGAACTGGGATGGTAGTCATTATGCATTTGTTACGTTATAACTGCACACTTGGGAAAGTAGGTCTGCACCAAAGGGTGTTATAATACTAGCATGTAGGGTTATATACCTATATCTCTGAGATAGTCATCCAGATGCCTTAATTTGAAGATAGCATGCTTATCTATACACTTTTTTTTTGTAAAGAGAATATCATACCTCTCTTTGATCTTTAGAGAGATAAGCAGCTCAAAGTTTTGAGTTCCTCAGAACAAAAGAAGTTTGGGCTTTAGAGAATTTACCATACTACTTTTCATGCATTTGACATCCATATAATAACACGAAGAAGATGACTATAGTGGAGTTGTGTGGGAGCAGAAACGAATTGACTCAAAACATGAATAGGATATGATATGTCAGGACGGGTGACACCAAGGTAAACAAGACTCCTGACAAGTTGGCGATAGCGAGTAGGATCCTCAAGAGGTTCACCATCAGTAGGTCGAAGGTGAATATTGAGCTCCATAGGAGTCTCAGCGGTACGTTGATCAATGAGAGAAGCACGATCAAGAAGATCCTGAATATACTTCTCTTGGGATAGAAAGAAGCCCTCAGGTGTAGAAGAAACTTTAATCCCAAAAAAGTATCGCTAAGACGCACCTTCACAAAGGCAATATACTGGGAGTCATCTCCAGTAATAATCATGTCATCAACATAGAGAAGAAGAGTCTGTTCACGAGGTGAAATGTGAACAAAGAGCGCAGGATCATGAGCACTAGCAGAAAAGCCAGCAGCAGTGACCACAGAAGAAAAACGCTAAAATCAAGCACGAGGGGCTTGCTTGAGCCCATAAAGAGAGCGACAAAGGCGACAAACCATGCCCTTAGGAACAGAATACCCCGGTGGTGGCTGCATAAAGACCTCACGTAGCTCACTATTAAGAAAGGCATTCTTGACATCAAGCTGAGAGATAGACCATTTGCGAACAGAAGCCACTTCAAGAAGAGTTCGAAAAGTGGTCATATGAGCCACAGGAGCAAAAGTCTCATCATAATCACGACCATGCTCCTGTTGGAAATTACGTGCCACGAGACGAGCCTTATAGCGCTCAAGAGAACCATCAGAGCGAGTCTTAACCTTATTGACTCACTTGCATGTATGGGACGGACACGTCGAGGAAGGGGCACAAGATCCCACGTGCCAGTGCGCTCAAGAGCAGCAAGTTCCTCTGCCATCGCGTGCTACTATTCCTGATGAATAACAACCTCGTGCTAAGAAGTCGGCTTGGCAAGAACATCGCCGGCAAGGCCAAGGCTCTCAGGAGGCCGAATAGACTGACGATCGCGAAGACCGTAGCGAGGAGGCGGCACGGAAAAAGAGGATTCAACAGGAGAAGATGACATATCATAAGAATCCTCAACTCGCGGACGACGAGTGTAGTATAGAGGATAAGAAGGAACAATGTTAGAAGAAACAGGTGGAGAAGACACAGGAGGTGAAGACTCCTGTGGATAGGCTGGCGAAGAAGGAGAGTCCAACCGTGGAGAAGGAAAAATGACAACAGGAGTATAAGGAAAAGTCAAGAAAGAAAGCAGCTCGACAAGAGATGCTGAAGTGGAAGAAGGATGAGGGTAGAAGGGATGACTCATCAAAAGTTACATCCCGAGAGATCCGCATCCGTCGACCAACATGATCCCAACAGCGACATCCCTTGTGCTCAGCACTATATCCTAGAAAAAAGTACTCAACAAACTGAGCAGTCAGCTTGGTGCGTTCACGAGGTGCAAGGACATAGCACACATAGCACACGCACTCAAAGAGGCGAAGACTAGAGTAATCAGGAAGCATGCCACAAAGACTGTTGATTGTTGATCCAAATTCAGAGAGAAGGCCAAACTTCTGACGGAGCGTAGCGGAGGCCTGTCGCCGGTATGGATCGTTTTTGACCTAGGTCGCAGCCGCCTATATATATCTCCTCTTGTAAGCCGTACGGGCGATTCGTCCCTTGCGTTTGTAACTCTCTAGACAAAATAGTAAATCTTTGCCGCCGGCACCCGTGGTTTTTTCCCGAAAGGGTTTTCCACGTTAAATCTTGTGTCTCTTGTCCTGTTTGTGGTTTGATCTTCTTTATGTTTCGTTCGTCATTGTTTTAACAAAGACGCTCCACCGGAATCCCACCCTGAAGAGCAGAAGGCTGAATATTTATCAAGTGACAGTGGAAACAGCCTCGCCCAGAAATGAGGTGGAACAACGGAAGGAAGTAAAAGAGCACGAGCTGTTTCAAAAGATGTCGATACTTGCGCTCAGCCACACCATTTTGAGCATGAGCACCAGGACAGAAAAACTGAGAAAGAGTGTCATGGTAGCAATAAAAGTACGAAGGGCACTAGACAAATACTCCCCTGCTGAGTCAGCACGAAGAACTCGAATGGGAGAATCAAATTGAGTACAGATCATAGTGGCAAAATTCTTATAGATGGATAAAACCTCGCTACGAGAAGACAAAATATATCTAAGTGCGGCGAGAGAAATCATCTATAAAAAAATGTAATATTTATTACCCCTTTTTGAAACAAAAGGAGCCAAACCCAAAACATCAGAATGAATAAGATCAAAGGGATGCTGGGATACAGACTCACTAGAAGGATAAAGGGAGTTGTAGCTGTTTACCAAGCTTACAACCCGCACAATTTAAAGAGCTATCACCAGACACACCGTAAAAGACCACGACGAACTAAGAAGACAGACGTGACCCACAAAGAAGCCCTAAACGGTGATGCCATTGAGCAAACGACCCGGTAGAAGATGCAACGGAGGCGGAAGTAGTAGAAGAGACGACGAGACTGGCAGGAGCAGCGGAAGGAAGACGAAGCCAGTCAAGCTCCCAAAGGCGCTGAGAGTCATGGCGGCAAGGGCTAATACCAACCAGAGACCCCGTCCGTCGATCCTGAACACAATAAGAGTCATAATCAAGGATAACACGACAGCCATGATCAGTGAGTTGACCAGCGGATATAAGCTGCATGGTTAGTTCAGGAACATGAGAAACAACAGGAACATGAAAAGAGGAAGACAAAAGAGTGCCTCATCCTGCAACAGAAAGAGAGGTACCATCTGCGGTCTACACAGTGATAGGAGCAGCAAGAGGACTAATGGAATGGAGACTCGTGGGATTAGATGTCATATGAAAAGAAGCTCCAGAGTCAAGAATCCATAGTGTGATACCTAATGAGGAAGGTGGTCTCTCATTGGAAGACTGAATAGCAGAACCTGACGGTGCAGAGGCAGTATTACGACGTAGCAGCGTAAGAATCTCGTGAGTGGGGTCAGAACCAGCAGAGGCCTGTTGAGGAGAGGCACCTATGAGTCCAGTGCCCATAGGAGGGCGTCCACCGCGACGAGCAAGATCCTTTTTCTTCCGATAGCAAAATTGCTCCACATGCTCGTTCTTGTTACAATAGGTGCAGTGAAGCCTTGCACCCTTAATAGTCGACACTGAAGTAGGCGCCACCGGTGGAGAGTAGCACGAGGCACCGCTAGGATTGAAGGAGATACTAGCAGGCCCGCACCACGAAGACGAGTCTCCTCAGTATGAATAGCTGCAAGAGCCTCCAATAAGGTCACACAAGGATAACGAGCAAGCAGCTGAGCACGAATTTGCTCAAATTCAGCCCGAAGATGGGTTAGAAAGTCCTAGATGCGACGAAGCTCCAAGTGAGTGCTGATGCTAGAGAATCAAGCTGATGCCACAACAAGGACAGTTGAGCATAAAACTCATCCACGGTAGAATCACCCTGCTGTAACGACTGCTCCTGTCGTACAACAGCAAGGTACAAAGAATCACTAGCAGGCTCATAGCGGTCGCGAAGATGCGCCCACATCAACTGTGCTGAAGACAAACCAACAATATCACCAGTGAGATACACCTCAATACTAGCAACCGGAATAGCAGAGGCACGAGCATCTTCATCAAGCCATATCTTGTATGCAGTAAATTGAGTCTGAAAAGACTCCACAGCATCAGCATAGTCATCGGAGGCCTTCTGTTGAGCAGCAGCAGCATCAACCTCCTTAGGAATAACATGCATGTCAGGAGGAGCAGGACGAGGCGGATATGATAGCTCGCTAGTAAGAAACTCCTACAGACGTTGTCCTCGCATGTGAAGGCGCATATGAAGAACCCAATTGCGATAATTGAGACCATCGAAGATAACCGGGCAGCGAGGAACAAAGACGGTGCTCGAAGAACCTGAAGATGACGACATTTTTTTTACACCAGAAATCAAAGTTGGAGCCGGTCAAAACGAGTCAGAAGCCATAGCCGACCGAACCGAAACAAAAATCCGGAGCCGCTTCCTATTAAAAACGGTTTCCGATCAGTTTGGAATTTGATCGGGATTCTTGCGCAATAGGAGCCGGGCTCGACGAGGCCAAGCTCGGTGGGTGGCCGACGGTGACAGGGAGCCGGACTGGTGGGCGGCCGGCGGCTACACAACGGGAGAAGGCCAGGCGTCCAAGCAAGCGGAAGTCGAGGCGGCGGGTTGTCAGATCGGAGCAGGTGTCGGCGACGTGAGGCAGGTCGGCCAAGGCGGAAGAGTTGGCGAGGCGCGCAGTTGACCGATGGGGCGGCGGAAGGAGGCTGTCGGGCAGAGCGCCGATGAGGCCAAGAGGCGTCGGGGCAGCGAAAGGAGGCCGTCGGGCAGAGGCAGCGTCGGGCAGCGTCGGGCGTCGGCCGGGTCTCGGGTTGGCCTCGCCTCGAGCAGCTGATCAACCAGATATGAGGCAAAGGACAGCGGGCTTTGATGTCGGGCGATCGGGAAGATTGGCAGCCACACGAACCAGAGAACAATGCGGCCAGAAAGAGCAGTAGCGACAGGCGACAAGAAAAGCCGCTGGGAAAAAGAAGGCGCAAGTGCAACGTCAGTGAGAACCCTAACCCTAAAACCTTAGCTCTGATACTATGTTATGAATAACACTTGTATTCAACATGAGGACAAGGGGCCACTATATATACATGTACAAGCGAGTATAGAAGGAAAGCCTATATAAGACAATAGTTATACAAGGCAAATAATCTCTATACAAAGCAACTAGCAGTCTCGTATATAAGGTAACAAGGATAGTGTCTAACAGTTAATAATTGATCCCAATTGTGTGCTTACAGATGATGAGTCCTCGGAAATGGAGAATCTCTTAAAGAGGGCTATGCCTTGGCTCGGTGAGGAGATATGCATAAAGGATCCTCAGACGCAGAACACCGTAATGCCCGGTCTGAGCTTGGTTCAATGGATGAGCATGAATATGCAGCAGAGCTCCTCATTTGCGAACACAGCCATGCAGTCAGATTACCTGCGATCACTAAGCAACCCCAACATGCAAAATGTTGGTGCCGCTGATCTCTCCAGGCAGTTATGCCTGCAGAACCAGCTTCTGCAACAGAATAGCATGCAGTATAATACTCCCAAACTTCCTCAGCAAATGCAACCGATCAATGAGTTGTCCAAGGCAGCCCTTCCATTGAATCAGCTTGGTGTGAGCACCAAACTGCAAGAACAGATTCAAGATGCTAGCAACCTGCAGAGGCAACAACAGTCCATGAGCCAATTACTTCCCTTGAGTCAAGCTCAAACCAGTCTTGTCCAAGCTCAGGTCCTTGTCCAGAATAAAATGCAGCAGCAGCAGCAGCAACCATCTATGTCTCAAAATCAGCAGCCAGCTGCGAGTCAGCCACTCATGCCCCATCAGCAGCAACAGCAACAACAAAAATTGCTACAGCAGCAGCTTTTACTTCAGCAACAGCAGCACCAGAACCAGCAGCAGCACAATAAGATGCCTGTGCAGCTACCAAATCTGTCGAATCAGCAGCTTCAACTATCAGATCAGCAGCTTCAGCTGCAACTGTTGCAAAAACTACAGCAACAGCAGCAGCCATTACTGTCACAACCTGCAGTTACCCTTGCACAATTACCTCTAATTCAAGAACAGCAAAAAATGCTTCTGGATATGCAACAGCAGCTGTCAAACTCTCATTCACTTCCCCAACAACAAATGATGACTCAGCAAAGCACTAAAGTTCCATCACAGGCAGCACCACTGCCACCATCCATGCAGCGAGAGCCACAACAGAAGCTTCCACAAAAGCAAGCTGTGCCTGCAGACACATCAGAAGCTGCTGTTCCTCTTAACACATCACTCAATGTCATTTCGGCAAATGGAAGTCCTTTGATGATGATCGGTGCTACACATTCTGTAGTTACAGAAGAAATCCCTTCTTGCTCAACATCGCCTTCCACAGCTAATGGTAATCATCTTCTACATCCGGTTGTCGGAAGGAACCAAAATTGCACCATGATCAACAGCGAAAAGGAGTCTCAGTCCACTGCCCCTATGTCAGTTCCAAACTCCCTTGATGTCGTCACGGCAACTCCAAGAATGACCAAGGAGTTGCCAAAGTTGAACCCTAAAGTAAAGCAAAATGTAATCGCTTCAAAATTGCCAAATGTTGGAGGTTGCCCTCCAAATTTTGTGAACAATGCACCCCCGACAGACTATCTGGAAACAGCTTCATCAGCAACTTCTGTGTGGCTTTCCCAGACTGATGGACTTTTGCATGAAAGTTTCCCCATGTCTAACTTTAATCAGCAGCAGATGTTCAAAAATGCACCTACTGATACTGGAATTCATGGTGAAGATCCAAGTAATAATGCATTGTTTGGAATCAGCAATGATGGTCAGCTGGGCTTCCCAACGGGAACAGATGGCTTCTTGACGAATGGAATTGATGCTGCCAAGTATCAGGATCATATCTCAACAGACATCGAGAACAACTACAGAATTCCAAAGGATGCCCAGCAAGAGATATCATCCTCCATGGTTTCACAGTCATTTGGTGCATCAGATATGGCATTTAATTCAATTGACTCTGGAATCAACGATGGTGCCTTCTTGAACAGAAGTTCTTGGCCTCCTGCTCCTCCCCTAAAGAGGATGAGGACATTCACCAAGGTTAGCGCTTTTCTGTTGTCTTTTACTCAGGGTGGCACAATTCTACACTCAAGCATGTGTTTCTTTGTAATATCACACATCATTTTCTGTTACATATTTGCCTAACCTAATGGTTTCTATAGGTGTATAAACGTGGAGCTGTGGGCCGGTCCATTGACATTAGTCAGTACTCTGGATATGATGAGTTAAAACATGCTCTAGCCCGCATGTTTAGTATAGAGGGGCAACTTGAGGAACGGCAGAGGATTGGCTGGAAGCTTGTTTACAAGGATCATGAGGATGACATTCTACTTCTTGGCGATGACCCATGGGAGTAAGTTATCCATCTTTTTTTTTTGTGCATTCATCAATTCTGAATTTTCTGCTCTTAGAATGTCTTCATAATAATAATCAATATTGTAAAAATACTGGATATGTAAGTGGTAGTGACATTGTGAAATGTGGTCTATGGAATGATGAATTAATGGAAATGTATAGACAAGACAATGCAGTTCGTGTTAGTAGGTTATGGTTTGCACATGTTTTGTGCTAATTATGGTTGCTAATGTTGGTCATACAGGGAGTTTGTCAACTGCGTGAGGTGCATTAGGATCCTGTCGCCTCAAGAAGTGCAACAGATGAGCTTGGATGGTGATCTGGGGAACAACATTCTCCCCAACCAAGCCTGCAGCAGCTCAGACGGCGGGAATGCTTGGAGGGCTCGCTGCGATCAGAACTCCGGCAACCCTTCCACTGGCTCATATGACCAATTCGAATGACCTAATTTATTGGTCCATATACCGTGCCGCATCGGTGTCTAAGTAGTCATCACCGGAACAATGACCGGCGAAAGCTGTGCAGCGGCAGAATGTTGTAGATGCGTCATTTTACATCCTGGAGGGCAAATGGCTCAACGGATTAGTAGTGTTCTGTTTATGTGTAGTTTTTCTTACATGAAAGGAAGTAGGCATGGTAAATGAAACTTACCTAGAGTTTGTGAGAGTTAGGTGAAAGATGATGTACTATTGGAAAGGCAAATTTGTAGTAAACTGATGCTGCTTCTGTTTTGAGGCCATTCTTACGATCTCCAAGAATCTCAAATTGGTAGCTGCAAAAGCAATCTGTATCCATTTTCTGTTGCAGGCAGGGTTAACAAAATTGCGATAATCGGCTCGATTATCGCGGTTTTTGACTGTATTGAGCCGGTTTGGTATTTAAAATCGATCGGTAAACTAGTTCAATTAAAAAAAATTTGAAAAAAATTTGTGCGTTGAAAATCGGTGAAAATTGCTTAAAAATCGATCGTCAACAATTTCAATTGGCCCAATCGATTTTCAGTGAAAATAAAAAAGAGCGCTACTACTGAACCCTATACCGTTGAAATTGATTCCAACAGTATAGCAGGTTTCAGAAGTTTCGTAGCAGGTTTTAGAGGTTTCACTGACGGTAAAATGATACCGTACAAATGATATACCGTACGTTAGTTTTTCTGAATAAAAAAACGGTCGATTTTTTGTTTTCTTTTTGAATTTTTTTTTCAAAAAAATCGATTTCAAAATCCTTCGGTTTTCTGCTATTTTTGTTTGATTTTCGCGATAAATCGGTGCTATTGGATCTTCGATTTTCAACCTCGATTTGATTTTGTTAACCCTGGTTGTAGATGTCACGCTGGTTCATTCTTCAGGAATTGAACGCATGCCCTCTTGTTTCAGATGCAACAAAAACACATTTTCACTGATCTACTGCGTGATTTCATTAGTTTACAATTCATGGCTGATAGCATCTGAACGCAACACAGAAAGATCCTCCAATAGAAGACAAAACAATATTTTGCCACAATATAAAACTTTAAAGTTGATCTATTACTGATGAGTAGTCGGTCAAATCACTGATGAGCAATATCTTCAGGATTTGCTTGATGTTTCTATTAAGATATAAGTCAGGTTGAGAGCCTTTCACCCTCAAGGGGTTTTTTTTGGTCAATTTCGATGTCGCAAAATTAATGACGCTCTGGTCTCAGGAGTCTATAGGTCGGTCTCAAGTTTTGATCCAACAAATCTAGGGATGTTAGATTGTTACTGGTATTAGGTCAACAGTCAGCAGAAGCCTTGTGATCACAGCTCAGAATGAACAGAACAGAAGAAAAACATACCCAACCAATACCAAGCAATTGGAGAATCAAAGATCGGTTGGTTTTGGTTGTAAATTCGTGCTAACAATCATGCATTGGCAGCACATATTGAATCAACAGACAACAGAAGTCTCACAAAAGGGGTTTTATTCTGATTTGTTGTACTAATGGATGACCCTGTAAAGATCTTATTCATAAATCGAGGAGGTAACCTTCAGAACATGCTAATACAGCACATCGCCAAATCATTGAATCAGTTCATGAAACATGATTGGTTGGTCTCAAATCTCAACCTGGGTCTTGGATTCAGGCTGTTCGAGCTCCTGCATAAATGACTGGTAGGTCTCAACCCGGGTCTTTGATTCAGGCTGTTCGAGTCCATGCATAAACCCGAGGGTCATTGTGAGGAAATCCTTCATATGCAGGTTCTTCCATTCCTACAGAGAACACATGATCTATGCAATTAGGAAGCAGAAGTCTGCAATAGGCCCAATGGATGGGGAACAAAATAGATGAAAATAGTGGAAACTGAGTAGTTTGAATATCTGAAAAGGTAAAGATATCACATGGCAAATGTATCATTAGACTACAATCCCAAAAGTATTCTTTTTTTAAATGGGCAGAGGGGGGAAGGTTGTGGGGAAGGGG
The DNA here is from genome assembly GCA_036346275.1 of Otatea glauca. NCBI lineage: Eukaryota > Viridiplantae > Streptophyta > Magnoliopsida > Poales > Poaceae > Otatea > Otatea glauca. The sequence goes on from CM070721.1 coordinate 63,061,406, forward strand.
GTGACTACCACATTATGATTGGAGTCATCCCTCTATTTAATACCAGAACAGATGGCGTTAACACCTTTCCATTTAGCAGCAAAATTACCTAGATGAGCTAATCATAAGGAGTGTGGTTTCACCAGACAGGTAGATGATGAGGAATGTGACAGTGTTTGGCATTTTGAATATACTCTCCTAGTGGTCATTAGCAAAAATCTTACTTAGGGCAAACTGGTTTGTTGTAGTTGTTCTATTGTCTCGCAACCTCGGTGAACTCTATCCACATTTATATTGATCAGAATAATTAAATTGCACGTGTCACTTGGGAACAAAAAAGATCTTCCAAGAATCAAGTGTGGGACTGAAAGAACTAAAATCACAAGGATTTAAGAATATGAAGGAAAACACCCTCACCTCAAAATCCCATTCACCATAAAGATTTGGATCCTCTGCATCACTCCATACATAAGTGTCAGCAAGCATTGTCTTTGGAGTATCCTGCAATGCCAAATCAACTTTCTTTCAGCAAAACCATCTAAATGACAAGTTACCAGCTTCAAACAGTTCCACAATTTCTGGATAAAATAAATGCAAGACAAAGAGCAATGGGTCACTTCAGTTGAAATAATCTTACACTTAATGATATCTCAACTCTTCTCCTTACATACTCAACATCTTCAAATGCATCCAGAACATGGAGTTCTGCATCACTAACACCCATGATAACCTGCAGAGCAGTAAGCATAATTAGAGAAAAAGGGTATGAGGCTCAAAGCTAAATGATCGGCCTTATTGCAAAAAGACAAAAACTATTAAACATAACAACCCAAGCCAAGTGAATTCACCAAACCAGATATAAGGATTTCATGATTTAAATTTTTTATTTATATAGGATATTTATCGTGTTGTTAAATTTTTCTATTTTTTGGGAACACTATCATGTTGGTAAGCGGTAATTCTGTCCACTAGAAAATTGATCATTAATTAAGCACAAAGCTCTATCAAAGGCAACACTGATGATGCCTTTTAAGATGAATTAGATTCTAAGGTTACTACTAAGAGTAAATATTGAAGTGCACAAAATTAGACCTGACGGCCTGTCCAATCAAAGCAACTACTAAGAATTGGAAACTGGTTCTGGACTCAGTCACATGAGAAACTAATCTTTACTTAACCACATTAACTATGCTCTTGTGACAGCAGTGAAACTAAGGGAACAAAACATAGCCAACCGAGAAAGGCAAAAGGAAGAAAGATCGGCAGTTAAGTTTTGTTTAACGATTAACAAACCTTTCCAGCAACTTTTTGGCTTTCAACAGGTAGAATTGCTGGATAAATACGATCCTTGATGTTAAACCTGTGGCTGCAAAGAATGGCATCGGATGTTAAAACTTAACTTGCAAGTAAATCAACATGAATGGAGAACAGAAATACCAGGGGAAAAAAATCAAAATCACAATAAGAAAAACAGCAAATCATCTTTGCATGTACAGAGGGAAGAGTTGTTTAACAGCTAGCGTGTGACCATTATCAGTACAAGATCCTAAATACGGCAATGCGTTCCAGTTAGGTGTGTGCTGAAATCCTGAAGATGCCACACACAATGGCACGAGCAGCATTCACTTAAAGATGCTTTGCAACTTTTATTATGGAATTTTTTTACCAATGCCCCAGTAGGCGTTGAATTCATCCTTACTTTAGGAGCCCATTTGTCAAGACATTTTAAGTTTCCGAAGTTGAAGAAGCCCCAATGTTCCACATCAGTTTCCATTGTTCGTGGACAGTTTGACAAATAAACCTTGCACATAGGGCCATATGAGCCTCAGTTGTGCTGAATTCCAAATGTTTCATTTCCATGCTAAAGCTAAATATAGTCCATTCTCATATAGGAACACAATCAATAATTAGCATGACCCAAATTTGCCGGTTCAGATTCAATTAAAAGATTGTTTTTTTTAACGTGTAGGCGGGAGCTCTGCCATTTCATTAAAAAAGGGGGATTGAAACGGATAAGGTTCTACAAACAAGGATCTAAACAACTGAGTTCCATCAAACGACTTGATGAAATTCAACAAGAACTCAAAACAAGAGAATCAATTGTTCGGCAACCGAAACGACCGCTAGAAGGGGACTAGTTACGAAAGGCTTGTTCCCGCAGTCGAATGTCTTGTATGATCTTAAAGGCGAGCTGCTGAGAGCTCAACGATTCATCTCGGAAGGTACTCCTGTTTCTCTCCTTCCAAATGTTCCAAGCTATGCAAACGACGAATCCACTGAATTTTCTTCTATCTGCCTTTGGCATTTGAATTAATGCTTGCTTGTTGTTCAGAAGATCGTGGCTTCGTATATGTTGGTGTTGCGATCAACCATTGCAAGTTTGCAACCGGCAAAAAGAAACAGTAATAAACATGCGGGTCACACCCACGCAGCATCTCGTCCGCCACTAAAAACAATAATATCGTCACGCACGCCTCAACGACGTCACCGAGCCAGTGCATCGATGTAATTAATATATTCGAAGGGAAACGAAAGCGACGATGCAAAGAAAGAAGAATCTCGTCCCGTGAAGGAATCGGGGACCAAGAAGGGTGGGAAAGGGAAGGGGAAGGGGGCGCGTACTAGTTGGCGAGGAGCGCCGGGGAGGAGGGCGGGACGCGCTTGAGGACGGCGCTCACCACCTCGTCCGCCATGAGGCTGCCGTACACGAACACGTTGTGCGCCCCACCCACGGCGGCGTCGGGAGGCAGAGCCATGGCCACGGGAAAGGAGTGAGGCTTCGTGGAGGAGGGTTCGTCGCTGCCGGCCACTTGGCGAAAGACGTGTGTGAAGCCTCCGGGCGTGTGCGCTTAAATACAGGATCGAACGACAGGGCACGATCGGCGCAATGAAAGTTTTTTACCTATACTCCTTTATAATGCATCTAATTCATTTTTTCAATGTCCACCCTAAATAATACACCTCATTAGAGATGGTCAATGTTCGTGCACCCAGCAAAACGTCCCCAGAAACTTGCATTCATCAAAATGAACGTCTCAGATCTTTCCTCAGTTTTACTCACCCACATCTGATGGCCGTTGTTTAATGTGTCTAACTCATTCATTCATGTGGCCCACAACAGGAGAGCCCACACATATATATTTCAATTGAACTATATATATGGAATTTATGTTGCAAATCTAAACCCATTTGATTTCGATTCAATATTTACCATACCAGTCAGTACCATGAATCGCGCACTTAATTTTCTTCCATTCATGCATGTGCATCACATCCTATACAAGGCGCTCACGTACCGCCGCCATAATCTATACCCCTTTATAATGCACGTAAGCAATTTTTGCTACGTCCACCCTAAATAATGCACCTCACTAGAAATGGCCTAACTTTCGTGCACCAACAAAATGTCCCCCAAAACTTGCATTCATCAAAATGAACATCTCGAATCTTTCCTCAGCTTTACTCACCCACATCCGATGGCCATTATTTAGTGTGTCTAATCATCCCTGTGGCCCACAACAGACCTTCCCCATCTATATATTTGGAAAGAGAGCGAATCAAACAAGGAAATAAATAAGGAGGATCCGCATGCAAGGAAATCAGACTTGAATTTTTTATTGGCTAAAATTGTACGTACTACATATTTGGAAGGAAGGCGAATCAAACAAGGAAATAATCAGGGAGGATCCGTATGCAAGGAAACAAGGCTTGAATTTTTTATTGTCCTGGCATTGTGATCGTATTTTTTTCTGAATATAACTCTTCTCGAGACTTTTTTACGGATCTAACCCCATAGAGCCTAGTTTCAGCACACGGAGAGCGCTGAATTTTTGTTTTCATTTTTATCTAAGGAACCAACGGTTTGTGAGTGTTGCTTAATTTTTTTTCAATTTTTTCTCGCGGAACCAGCGGCCGACGAGCATTGTTTAATTTTTATCATTTTTCCTTGCGGATCCAGCGCTCGACGAGCGTAATTTATTTTTCCATATTTTTTCCGAAATCATCCCTGTGGCCCACAACAGACCTTCCCTCACCTCCAGCATCAACATGGAAAAGGAAACAAACGTCTTGGAAAAGGAAAGGACCATACATTACGTCTTTGGGAAAAGGAAGCCGGGAGATGGGCAACATGGCGGAGAACACAGTCGCAATGGCTCCACGGTCGCCATCGGTGACTTTGCCGACGCCGCGAGAGTTCTTTGGCCCACGACCTCATGATCGCCGTGCCTCGGCAAATTTATAATTTAATTTTTTTTGAAAATAATTTTATTAAGTACAAAATAATCGAAAGTTTTTTTGAGAATTTTTCTAGAATTTTTTAACCTAATGTGCTATCTTTTCAAAAATCCTTCTATATTTTAAAAAAATGAAGGCAACCCACCTATAGCTTCTTCTAACTGCAGCCCAGACCAGAGAAGCTTATTCTCTTCCCTCCCTCTATTAAAGCAAGAAAGAAGCTCCAAAGCTTCATCAATCCCGCACCAAATCTCCTCTTTCCATCTATGATGTTAATTCCCTAAATTTTGTGCTCTATTGCCAAAATTTTCTCCCAATCTGATTTGATACTAAATTATGGTTTCCATAAATATGCTTGTTTCGGGGCTATAAAAGCCGGCGAGCTCTCCTCCACCACATCGCATTGCGTAAATCCCCAAGTGCTCCCTCTTGTAAAGATCGCCGGATTTTGGAGGTAACCCAAGCCATCACCATCATATTTCCCGGCGGAATTCACCGCAACCGTGACTCCTCCCTCGCAGGTGCCGGTACCGGCGATCTCGTCGCACCAGTGCCGACTCACTGCGACCGGCCGGCCGCCCCTAGCCTTCCCTCCCCCTTGCGCTGGCCAAGCCAAGAGAGCACGCTGTACTCTCTGTGGAAGCTGCAAAAAAAATCTAAAATCAGAAAATTCTTTTTTCTTTCTCTTTCTTGATTTAAAATCTTTTGGGAGCCCGTTTTCGCCTATTCGACCTCCATTTAGTTCTGTTTTTATTTTTAAATTTATTTAAAATTCTAAATTTCTCTTTTATTATTAAGTGTTGTATCCATATTTATCTTCTTATTTAATTGATAAGCGGGTGTACTACCGTCGTAGCGTTAGCACAGGCACTATACTAGTTTTTGAAGCGGAAAAACTGCGATTGGATTAAGGAGGTATAGTGTCTGTGCTAACGTTATAATGCACCTAAGCAATTTTTCCTATGTCCACCCTAAATAATGCACCTCATTAGAGATGACCCAATGTTTGTGCACCCAGCAAAACGTCCCTAAAAACTTGCATTCATCAAAATTAACGTCTCAGATCTTTCCTCAGTTTTACTCACCCACATCCGATGGCCGTTGTTTAATGTGTCTAACTCATTCATTCATGTGGCCCACAACAGGAGAGCCCGCACATATATATTTCAATTGAACTATATATATGGAATTTATGTTGCAAATCTAAACCCATTTGATTTCGATTCAATATTTACCATACCAGTCAGTACCATGAATCGCGCACTTAATTTTCTTCCATTCATGCATGTGTACCACATCCTATACAAGGCGCTCACGTACCGCCGCCATAATATTATTTAGCGAAAAATATTATATAAGGAATGTGTGTATGAAATGCAATTATCGCGTGATAAATACAAGGAATAAGTTCATTTTAGGACTTATTCCTAAATACACTATGGGAAGTAACAGATATTCTGATAATAATTAGCCTCAATCAGGACGCACAAATGGTGCTATATGTTAGCATTCATATTTGGATGACAATTAGGGAAGCCATTATCGGCCCAGCTTTCCAACATAAAGAGATGCGTGTGTTTCTGCCTTCTTGATTAGGTACGTGAGCGTTGACGAGGAGAATGGGGCGGAGTTGTTCTACTACTTCATCGAGTCAGAGGGCGACCCCGGCTGCGACCCCGTCCTCCTCTGGCTCACTGCGCGCATCATTGCCAAAGGCTCAAGACACTGCTGCTGTTCGAGATCGGTGAGTGATTCCATGCGCTCGTCTCTCAGTGACTTTCAAACGTACTGACCCGAACCTCTGTTTGCCATGGCAGGCCCACTGAAATATATATGGAATTTATGTTGCAAATATAAACCCATTTGATTATCGTATACTACACCGCCGCCATAATATTATTTAGCGAAAAATATTATATAAGGAATGTGTGTATGAAATGCAATTATCGTGTAATAAATATAAGGAATAAGTTCATTTTAGGACTTATTCCTAAATACACTATGGGAAGTAACAGATATTCTGATACCTCAATCAGGACGCACAAATGGTGCTATATGTTAGCATTCATATTTCGTTGATAATTAGGGAAGCCATTATTGGTCTAGCTTTTCAGGATGACATCTCGTTGCCGCATGCGGCGTTCGACCCGCCCGACGCCGACTACACCAGGGCTTGCGCCGCGCGATCGGCCTGCCGGAGATGGAAACGTACCTTCGCGCAGAGCGGGAGGCGGCGGAGGCTGTCGACGCCGCGCTCGCGGAGGCGATGCTGGCGAGCGCAGTACGTGGAGGAGATCAAGGGCAACACCTTCGGGCTGGTGGTCACATAGGTGGAGAAGATCAGGAGGATGAGCACGCTGGAGGGGTTGGACGTGTGGCGCGTGGACTGCACGGAGGTGCTGATGCGCATGGCGGGCGGCATGAATGGAAGAAAATTATGTTGCAAATCTAAATCCATTTGATTTCGATTCAATATTTACCATACCAGTCAGTACCATGAATCGCGCGCTTAATTTTCTTCCATTCATGCATGTGCACCGATCTTCTGATAATATCTCGCCAAATTTCCTCACGTTCATCTTCCTTTTCCTGGCCATCACCACCGCCGAAGAGCTTCACAGTGTCCTCCAAGGTCCTGCCCCTCCTTTTTCTTGTTTAAATACGCAGCAGAATCGAGATGCAGGGAGACATGATTCGAGATGCCCCAATGGTTTCTTCGTCGAAATATCGGACGGTCAATTCCGAAGATAAGAAAGAACAAGTCTTAAGGTGCATTATAAAGGGGTATAGATAAGCATAACACTCGAGAAACTCCAAGAAATACTTGATGGTAGAAAACCTATGGACATTAATTGCTTTAATGCAGGGGTGCGCATGCTCGCAAGCGATGAAACCATGCATTTTAGGGATCCCATATGCCACTACCTAGATTTACAGTTCTGCGTATGTTTTCATATTTTTGCGTTATATATGTACACGTTATGCAATAATCAACTGGCTATTTTTTAATGTTTTAATTTATCACAGCCACTTTGTAATTACCGACGGTACCATAAGTTCCGTGTCAAGGTTGAAGATGAGAAGCTTGCAAAATTATTTGATGCTTGGCCTGAGACTTGAATTGCGTTGTCTGAATACCGAATGGCAAGCTTTGCTTAATAAATTGTTTGACGCTTTATTATGTTATATATGTATGCAAAAGATATAATATCTATATTTAAGATTATGCTGCCTTTTTATCACAGAGGACGATTCAGCATGTTATCGTTCGACATGAAGGATAGGGTTATCTCCGTTATTGATCCAACACCTCTACCCGGATGGGTTCCAACGGATAAACCATCCAGTTACTATCTTGATAGAATACAAAAAATTGGTATAATATTCGATCGTGCTATGAGGATAGTAAATCCCTCATGGAACGACGATATCTATGATTGGCGTATTGTAGCTCCAAAGTCTGTTCCAAAAACAATAGACCGGTAAGTTATTTACACATGATTAATTAATAGTTAAATTTTTGTGTACTTACTTGTAGCAATTAAATGTTGGAACTTAACAGGTTATTTTGTCATGAATTTCATGCACATCTGGAATGGTCAACAGTTTAATGCACGGATCTGCATGGTCGATACTCTCTATTTTATTAATCACTTTTTATAAGGTTGTAAAGTAGGTCTATACTGATGATGCTATACAACGTACTTACAGGGTTCACCTATCCTCAGGAAGTGTTTCTTAATTGAAATACTAAAGTACAAGTGGAATGAGTGCGCATAAAACATCCCTCAAGACATAAGAATAAGTCTTAAGAGCATACGGGAAACGTTTAGCAAAAAATATTATTGAGTGTTATATCTTCATTTTTGTATTCGCATACGGGCGCTGTGATTATTTATTATTAAGTGTTATATTCATACTTATCTTCTCATTTAATTGATAAGCGGGTGTACTGCCGTCGTAGCGTTAACACGGGCACTATAAAATCTCACACTCAATCAACTAACTCATTCACTCTTCTCTGGCATGCACTTTTGTTTCTTGGCTGGACAGACGTGATAAAGAGAAAACCAAAAAGGAATCTATACCCCTTTATAATGCACGTAAGCAATTTTTACTATGTCCACCCTAAATAATGCACCTCACTAGAGATAGCCTAACGTTCGTGCACCCAACAAAATGTCCCCCGAAACTTGCATTCATCAAAATGAACATCTCGGATCTTTCCTCAGCTTTACTCACCCACATCCGATGGCCATTATTTAGTGTGTCTAATCATCCTTGTGGCCAACAACAGACCTCCCCTACCTACATATTTGGAAGGAGAGCGAATCAAATAAGGGAATAAATAAGAAGGATCCGCATGCAAGGAAACCAGACTTGATTTTTTTACTTGACAAAATTGTACGTACTACATATTTGGAAGGAGGGCGAATCAAATAAGGAAATAATCAGGGAGAATCCGCATGCAAGGAAACAAGACTTGAATTTTTTATTGTCCTGGCATTATGATCGTATTTTTTTCTGAATATGACTCTTCTCGAGATTTTTTTGCGGATCTAGCCCCATAAAGCCTAATTTCAGCGCACGGAGAGCGCTGAATTTTTAATTTAACGATGCGTGAGTCTTTGCTTAATTTTTTCAATTTTTCTCGCGAACCGGTGGCCGACGAAAGCATTTATTTAATTTTTATCTTTTTTCCTTGCGGATCCAATGGTCGGCGGCGTAGTTTATTTTTCCATATTTTTCTCAAATCATCCTGTGGCCCACAATGCACCTTCTCTCACCTCCAAAGATCAACAAGGAAAAGGAAACAAACGTCCGGAATCAAGGAAAAGGAAACAAACGTCTGGAAAAGAAAAGACCATACATTACGTCTTTGGAAAAGGAAACCAGAGATAGGGCAACATGGCCGGGAGATTGCACGCTTGGCCGGTGGGGCGCAATGTGGCCGACGCAATGAGAGTTCTTGATCGGCGACCTTATGCGGCGTGTGCCTAAGCAAATTTATAATTTATTTTTTAAAAATAATTTTATTTAGTACAAAATAATCGAAAGTTTTTTTGAGATTTTTTCTAGAATTTTTTAACCTAATGTGCTATATTTTTAAAAATCCTTCTATATTTAAAAAAAATGAAGGCAACCCACACCAGCTTCTTCTAGTGCATGGCCACTGCAGAAGCTTCTTCTATTCCCTCCCTCCATTAAAGCAAGAAAAAAGCTCCAAAGCTTCATCAATCCCGCACTAAATCTCCTCTTTCCATCTATGGTGTTAATTCTTCAAATTTCGTGCTCTATTGCCAAAATTTCCTCCCAATCTGATTTGATCTCAAATTATGGTTTCCATAAATATGCTTGTTTCGGGGCTATAAAAGCCAGTGAGCTCTCCTCCACCCCATCGCATTGCGTAAATCCCCAAGTGCTCCCTCTTGTAAAGATTGCCGGATTTTGGAGGTAACCCAAACCATCACCGTCATCTTTCGCGGCGAAATTCACTGCAATCGTGACTCCTCCCCCGCAGGCGCCGGTGCCGACGATCTCGCCGCACCAAGGCCCATCGCGACCGCCGCCAACCCTAGCCTTCCTCCTTTATGCTGGCCAAGCCCAGAGAGCAAAAAAAATAAATAAATCTAAAATCAGAAAATTCTTTTTTCTTTCTCTTTCTTGATTTAAAATCTTTTGGGAGCCCGTTTTCGCCCATTCGACCTCCATTTAGTTCCGTTTTTCTTTCTAAATTCATTTAAAATTCTAAATTTATCTTTTATTATTAAGTGTTGTATTCATACTTATCTTCTCATTTAATTGATAAGCGGATGTACTGCCGTCGTAGCATTAGCACAGGCACTATACTAGTAGAAGGTAGTGCGTGAAGTTGAGTCTTAGACAGTAGGGATGTGGTTCATGTGCAGTCCTGCAACTTAAGTAGTCCTTATGGGACCGTTCGATTGAAAATTGATGGTCCATATCTCCAAAGGGGTACTGCAGCAAAATCGCTCCGCCGATTTGTCATTATAGCAGGTATTATAGCAAGTTACTGTGACATATATTTTTTATCGGTTCAGACCATCCGTTGTCTCGATCGGACAGTTCATACCTACCAAAACTACTTAAGTTAGGATCTCTCTATAAACTATACACGAACCGCGTCCAGACAGTAGACACACAGAAGGAAGATATGGGCGATCGTGCCAAACGCCTACCTATAGAGCTACTAGTCGCGCTTTAGGCGTTCACCATTTTTATTTTTTCACTAATTTATTTTTCTGAAGTTAAGGTTGGTTGTCACTGTCATACTTATCAACCGAACGTGATCAAATATTAGATGTAATCAGTGGGACTTGAACTTAGCTTCCAGATGTGGGTTTCAGTATGAGTTGCACTAGAATCGGTTGACCTGGCATTTCGCTATTTAGACAAGTTGACGTATCCTTATTTATTTCTCAAAGATAACATCAACTTTGCAATCTAGAAAAAGGACGTACAAATGCCCTATTGGTTGGAATAAACGTATTAGTTTCTTCACCCACTCCGAGTACACATGTATGTGTTCTTTTCTTTCAGTGGGAAGGCGGGATTTATCGAATCATTCGCAAATACCTGATATATGTAGTTAAGCACACGCGACGCACGTGTGTGTGTATATGAGTGATGGTATGTATCCTCCGTTGTACTGCAAAATATCTTTTACAACAATAGTTGGGAAGAATATTTTTGAAACTATAAAGGAGGAATATGGTTACTAAGATAACATATACGCTTATGTTAGTCCTTGATGGTTTGCAACTGGTCCTTATAATTTTCCGATAGCTTGCTTTGGATGAAGAATTTTCTAATAGTTACGTAAAATCACCATAAACTCGAATGAACAATCTAAATTGTCTCACGATTTGAGTTGTCACGGAGATTTGTTACTCCTCCGTGCAATGTCAGGGTGTCTCAATACTTTTACATTCGCGTGCACGCACGCAAGGATTTCCAGTTTCAGGGTCTGAATTATCATTGTGCACAAGTAGCTTCTGATCATTGTGTGTGTGTGTTTTCTTCCAGAATTGTGTCCGAGATCATGAAATGCGTTAACGCGAATAATTCAGTGCCTACAAGCTGCTGCCTAACTCTCTTCGTCCTGTTTTCATGCAACAAAATAAGCAACAGTAACACCGATGCACATCAACAACAGGACAAGTACGCATGACCAGTAGAAAAAGAGCTCTTTTATAATGGATTAAAATCAATATAAGTCGTCCATTCCTTTGAATCTAATGGTTGAGATCAATTTAGATCTAATTATACTACCACCTGTAGTATTGGTAGTAAAATTGAAAGAGGGGTAAAAGGGTAAAAAAATTCCGTCATTCTATCTGTCCTCTACGGTAAAACACGTCCTGTGATCCTGATGAATAACGGATGAATGTATAAGAAGTCTTTGAAGATCGATAGGTATTCGGTGAATCCAAAACTGTAAACGAATTAGAAAGGATCTAAAATACCCCTGATAAATGGATAGAAAAAATCCAAAATACCCTTGAAAATGGACGGTTAGATTTGATTCCTACTAACACTACGGGTCATGCGTACCAGCCAGGAGCCCAAGACTCGAAGGTTTTGACGAAACCAAAAGACTTGAAGAAATAACAGATGACCCTGCTTTGGTCAAGTTCATGCATGCATGCTGTTTTACCCATTTTGCTGAGAACTGATCAACTGACCTCAGCTCAGCTCAGTTACTTGGCTGAGCGTCACGTGCGCGTCTTAGCCCGCGGCGGCTTGAGCTCGGCTCAACGCGAGCGCTCACAAGAGCTGAGTACAGTCGTGTGGATATGTGTACACTTATAGCACGGTGGTTGTTTTTTTTTCTTTAATGAAATGACAGCTTCTGACCAATTTTTAAAAAAGGATTTGCTGTTTTACCATCAATCCATCCAAGACAAACCGTAAGCGTAAGGTACAAGTAGGCCTCTAAACGAGCTTGGCCTAATTTTGCTGTTTTCTCGTCTTAGTCGTAGTTTGACTGGACCGCATCGACCTATTATTACTTTCAGCTGAATATTGCCACGCTTCGTCAAAATAATCTGGAGCACGCATGAATGTGGGACATATTCGGTGGAAATGGAAATCGCTGCACTGTGTAAATTCAGTGAAAATCGAGTGTAATAATCTTTAAAAACTCTAAAAACTTATCAGAGATAATCCTAACGTCGCTGCCCGCCGCCGACTCCGGGGCGCTGCTCCGCTCCGCCCGCCGCCGGGGCTCGCCGACGGCAAGGGTTCGTCCTCTCCTTTTCTTTGGGAGGTTTTGGATTCTTTTTCCCGGTGAGTCGGACTTGTATAAAAACCGCCGGCGCGTTGGTTGTCGACTCCGTTCACAATCCCAATTCTCTCTCTCTCTCCCCACCCCCTTCCCTTCGTCGTGTTCCTCTTGACTCCGTTGGTTCCCAACCATCTCTCCCTCTCTCCTCGCCGCAGCCAAGTGGGGACGCAGCGCGGCGCTCTCCGGCGGGTGGCAAGGAATTGCTCGATACATACCTGCGAGGCTGCGAGGTGGAGGCGGGGGAGCCGAACCATGGGGACCTCGGCCCAGGAACCGGATCTCTGGAAGCGAATCGACGACGCCGAGTGGTATGATTCCTCCTCCCCTTGCCTCGATTCTCGCTACTCAAGTTTCACTTTCTTTCTACCCGTATGAGTTCGTAGTCGTACTGATTTAGTTCTTACTTCGTAGGGTGCCTGTTCATCCTGCTCGCTCATTAGCCATGTCGTTGAATTAATGACTCAATTATAGCTGTCCTTTTACATTACACTAGCTAGCAACCTATGATATGTAGTTTCCTTCGGTTTGGAAGTGCAGAACGATAGGAAATTTACTCGGATTAGTTAAAATGCTTGCCATGCTAATTTCTTTTCATTTTTTTCTTTTCATTTTACTCAACCAAAACCTCCCAAGGAATTTCCACTCATCCAAACAGAGCCTTAACTATGTATTATTCCGAAAGGGGAAATAAAAGACTGGTACATGTTTACTTACTCTGTTGCCACCCTCGTGATCCAGCTATCTGGTCTGCGGATTGTTCGACCAGGCGGTGTTGACTGCTTTATCCATCTCTGATCAAATTCGAGCGGTCACTTTGGAAAATTTATGCAATGACGGCGAGCTTTTGGAAATGCTTAAACTAGCTGGGATGGTACTTGTTCAGGCACTTAAAGAGCTCAGAAGGTAAATCCTTTTTCCTTTCCCCCTTCTGTTGTGCTAAGCCAAACTTCAGTATTTTTTATGTGCTGTGATAAGATAAGAAAGTTGATCAAGCACAAGTTTCTAACAATGCTCCAAAATAACATAAGCACTCGTTATCTTGAGGGGCTTCTGGATTATCCAAGGACAAAAACATCATTGGACAAATCCTAATTTTACATGTTATGTTGTTTGTTGCCAGAACCTCCTTAAAAGTTACCCTAATAAAAGGGCAAATGGAAATGTAGTACAGACATGTTACCAACTTGTTTCTTATGAATGCATAGTTCAGATAGGTGCCTCACCTGCTAGCTTCCCTAAAAAAAGGGGCAAATGAGGATACAGTAGATATAGGACGTGGAACACTTCATTTGGGTTTTTTATATGGATGTGTTATGAAATGTTTTATTGTACTAAATATGGGGAAGTCCCGAAGTACTGATGCTGTAGACATTCTTTATCCATTGTGTAGAGCATTTGCATAACTTCTGTTATGTTGTTTTTGTTCTAATATGTTTTTATGCTAAATGTTCCAGGACACCCGAGATGTTTATTCAGCTTAAAACAATGTATGGTTCAGTGGCATCAATACCTGTGAAAGTTTTCCTGACAGGGTACTTGTTACACAGAAGTCTCATATATTCTTGGTTTTACTTAGTGCTTCCCCCCTTTTTCTGTACCAGTGACAGGTATCTTTCTTATAGGGCTACCATGCAAATGGCAGAAGGATCTGGATCTGACCTTGGACCAATCTTTGAGGAGTACCTTGCTAAATGGAGATATACAGATGGAGATGATCAAGTTTATGTTTTAGATGCAGGACAGGATAGCTCCTCAGATGGTCTTATTGTTACGTCAACTATGGCAGCTGAACAATATATGGAGGTGGCAGAATTGTATACAGTTACATTCCTTAGTATTGCCTCCTGTGAGACTGAAAATGCCATTTCGTGGGCAGAAAAAACAGAGTTGATTGAGCAAGACCGACAGGTAGTTTTTTGTTATTTTAATGATATATACTATAGCACACCAACTAAGGAGTTCCCAGATTTTCAAATCATTTTTTTAACTTTCATTGCTCATTCCTTTTCTCCTTTAGTTTTGCCCCAAAGTTTTGCTGCTGCATTCTTTGGCATCATCAAGATGTTTCTTAATTTTTTTTTCTACAGGACCTGCTAAAAAAACTTCATGCATTACAATCAGCAGCAAATAAAAAGTCATCTGCTGCCATAGGAGTACTACACTCAGCAGAAAGGAACCCTTCCGCTTCTATGAATGGTTCAACACCATCAGCAAATGAGGATGCTCCTAAAAGCACGGTGCCTGCATATGATGGCAAAATACATGGACTTAAAAAGGGCTTACCAAAGTCCATTCATCCTTCCCTTCAATGTGCCACAAATCAATTTGATCCGTTGTTTTGGTGGTTTCATACGGTCCGCTTAAAGTTTGGCAAAATGCATATTGTTCTTCCAAGTGGTAAGCTAATGCTTCTGTTCTCGCTGTTCTTCTCGACAGTCTACGTTCTCCATAGAAAAAGTGCTGGCTTGGAGAGGTAAGGGTTTTATCTACTTTCAATCGACTTTCAAATGATCCATAGTACCTCGTGTGTTTTAGCGCCTCAATGATCCGGAAGTGAATGTTTTGCTTATAAATCTGCTTTGGACAGGGTTGTATTCCAGCATGCTTCATCCCTGCGACGAGCCTTCTTCGATGCCCTGCAACTCGCCTTTTCCGTCCAGATGAACCCGCTAGCTGCTGTTCAACAGGTGCCATAGGTCCCTAGAGGAGGAGGAAGTTGGTGATATGATGCAGTTATTTATCCCAACATGTAACTGAGAATTGAAGTTCGACAAATGTGATATACAGTACTACCTGATTTTGTGCTACTGAAAATGTAAAATGTACGGCAATAGAAAAGCAAGGCTGCTTAGTACATCATGGTAATGAACTAGTTTTGGCATACCAGTTTGAGACAACTAGTTGGTGATATCTTCTAGCTCTTGTTCGTGATATACCCTATAGGCAATCGTGGAGATGATGCATGATTGTATCACTTCCTGGGTTCACAAATCATGGATAATCGCTCGAATATCACGATTATCAATCATATCGAACCGGTTCGGTATCTAATATCGGTTGGTAAACCGGTTAAATTCAAAAAATCAGAAAATTTTATGCGACGTAAATATCGCGATAATCGTGAACATCGCTCTATTTTTTATGAATATCAAGCGAAATCGCTCAAAAAATCGACTGCTGAAGAAGTTAACTTGGTCGAGCGATTATAGAGGCATATCGAGCGATTATCGGTGAAAATCGATTTTTTTCTTCTTCAAAAAGTTTGATTTCGAAACCCTTCGATTTTTGACGATTTTCGACCAATTATCGACGAAAATCGGTACCGGCTGGGAGGCAATTTTCAAGGTCAAATTGATAATGTAAACCCTGATCACTACTTGTTCATGGAACACTTTATTCATATTTTGATGTTATTCTAAATTATCATTGATATTATATTATTGTGTGGGACAAGTATGCTTTGTAGATCAACACATGTATTGATTGATGATCATGTTTCACGGATCATGGATATGGGGATATCAAATCAAAAATATGGATACATATTAGAGAACATGGTGTTCGATTGACCCATCACAAAACACTACAAGAATTCTTATATTCTTTAAGTGTCATCAATTGATCTCATATATAGTGCATATGGGATCCTCAGACCTGAGATTATCATAGTTTCCTACATGTACAATAGTTTACTTAGAGATTGCCAAACACTACTCCGTAACTAGATGGTCATAAAAATAGCTTTCAGGTTTACTACGAAACATGTAGATGAATGTGAGCGATCAAGATAAAATTTACCCTTCCTATATAACAGGAGATATATCTCTGGGCCCCACGATGTGGTTGGATTAAAGAAGTGCATGACCATGCCAAATGTGGTTGATGAGTCAACTGTAGCTGAATAATACACTATAGGAATGAGTGAAGAATTGAGATATCATAGGATGGCATGCTTCTTGCCTTAAGTTTGATTTGGTATCGCGAGGCAAAGGGATTGGTCCCTCGATATAGTTGGATTAAAGAAGTGCATGACCATGTTGGTTGAGGAGTCAACTGCAGCCAAATAATCCCCTATAGGAACGAGTGAAGGATCTAGCTATCATAGGATGGCACGCTTTTCGCCTTGAGTTTGATTTGGTATTGTGAAAAGCAAAGGGATCAATAAATGAACTCTATTTAGGTTCGTCCGATATGATCTGTGTGTGTATTTGGGAGTCGCTATATCCTACTAGGGATCGTGTCCGAATATACATGAACCTACGGATCACACACTTAACGGGTTGGAATGAATTAGTTTGGATAGGACCTGTTTCTAATAGATTGTGTGGGCTTTGCAACTTGATGGACACCTAGTGTAGGGTTCCACTGAAAGGATATATTACGAGGGGATTTGGTTGAGGGAGGTATCCCTATTTTCACCCATTGAAACCCTAGCCGCCACCCCATAAAGGCTCTACTGTGCTTGTTGGTGCTAGCACACCGGTATACGTCATTCCTCCCCTAGACGCGTGGATTTCAGTAGAGACGTCTCTACTGAGACAGCAGCACTGATCGGGACGATCGTGAGAAGGAGACGATTGGCTCATGGTGATCGGCTACCGCTAGAAGACGTTCGGCTTCCAAGGGTCGGCTTCATGGACGTTGGACAATATACTACTTTCACTACATTGACACGTACCACGTTGAATCGGGTTGCTTCAACTCTTCTTTCGATGCATTGCGTGTCTTGTGGTAACGATCAATGATCTTTTACTCTCATGACTTTCTAGTTTACATGATAGAATTTTTAATTTGTGCTAGTTTAGAATATCCCCTATCCCAACAGCTCTTGCATGCACCTTTCGAAGTCTTAGTTCAGACTTTAATCTGTCATATTAGCTCTAGCGGGTTTAGTTTTTGTCAAGTTGCCCCTAACAAAATCAGTTCACATAAAGAGCGAGATGCTGTTTTACATTGACACTACTACAGAAACTGTGATCACTGCCGGTTCCAAACTGGTATCATTGTCAGATATTGAAACCGGCAGTGATTGGTCGACAGTGATAGTCATAAATCCAAAAATCACTCGTAAAATCAAAAAACAAACTTTTTTTTATTTGACAACCCTGTATTTACTACACACGGTTCGCGCGCCGCCAGTCACAAGTCACACGATTTTCACACGAAATAGGTGTGCATGCGTTTGCTCGGAGTCGAACCCTAGACTAGCTGCTACGCGCTAACAGCCCTTACCATCTCACTAACATAAACTTCTCAACTATTACAAGATATATATTCCTTTTATCCTTTCGTATCCGAAAGTTTCAACGATTATTTGGACATATAAATGACTTCAAATAAAAAAGTTGTCAACTACAAAGTTGTAGATCTCATCGAGAGCTATAATTTTCATATAAATTTTATCTCCATCTCACTCCATATGAAAAAGTTATGATTTTTCAAAAATATTATCACGATCAGTTTGGATTCTGAACCGGTAGTGATACTATTATCACTGCTGATTCGTAAGCCGAACCGGCAGTGATACTTTGTCCATTATCGCTGCCGGTTCTTCTTCGATCGAGCATTTATACCGGTTTAGCTTATGAATCAACAGTCGGCAAGAAAAGGGTGTTTTGTAGTAGTGTGAAACGCTAGTTTTCAGGGCTCCAAGGGATTGCTATGACATATTGACACTTGCAAGCCTTTGTCTATCTCTATCGTTGACAGGTACCTCCGAAACTGGTTTCGCATATTAGTTTCACAGACAAGTTTGGCTTTAAAGTTCACTTATGATAAAATCAGTTAGCCTTTTCTTTTATTTTTCACTCTAGTGTTGACGATGGATCATGCGTGGGTATATTCATTTTATTATGCTGCACTGTGTGCTAAATTGCTAGCTTATGACACTGTACTAGGATCTTTATGCATCAGTGTCACTAATTTGTCCTTGTAGCGAGCAGTTGTTGGCCCTTCTGAACTTCACGTGATATACCCTTTCGTAGATCTGTAGTTCGGTTGCTGAAGTTTCCAAATCTGACAGTTGTATTTGTCCCTCTGTAAGTTGTACTTCAGTTGAAGTCTGACGCTAACAGCTGATTACTGTCATGAGACTAGAAATTATAGCTTTATCTGTTTTAAAAAAACTAACAGAACTAGTGTGATGCTAGTCACCTAGCCTGAGCTAGTCTGGTATATTTTCAAAACCTTGGGTGAGTTATTAAATTAGGACGAATTGTTTATGCAGACATTTTTTCTAATACTTTTTGTAGGTGCTCTTCATTGCTTGATTAGTTCAAGACTTGAAGACCACCAAATAGACCCTTAGGTACAGAGATAGAATTACAAGATTATTTGGGGGAAGCCTCATTGTAAGTGAATGTACCTAACACAAAGTCGCAAACTAAACTGAAACAAATCATAACCGAAAGGGAACATATCAAAACACCACTTAGCGATTATTTTGCTAAAGCTCTATTTCAAATTGTTGCTAGCGCTTTGGCAATTGTTAATTCTATTTGCGATATATATGTGTGATGATTAATTATGATGGATTATAATATTTTATTGTAATGAATAATTCATTTGTGGAAGAACAAGATAGTATGTGTCTATGTTGGGTTTGGTTTATTTGTAACTGGAGATACACTACAGGCAACATGAGGTGCAGCGTAGGCATACAACATGCACGTTGCAGTGTAGACATGTGAGATGAACGCATACTATAGGTCGAGGAGAATCTGCATAGGTGGTGCGTAGCCCGAGGATTAGCACGTGAGGTTGCAGGTGCAGGCACAACACGCGAGGGACACAGGTGCAGCGAGATGGGACGCGTAGAAGTCTACGCAGATTGGTGATATAGTGTAGCGGTCAGCGGGCTGTGCAGGTGAGTAAGTTACGCGAGAGCGACATGTGAGCCGTGCACGTGCATGTGTATGAGTTTTGGGTTGTGTGTGCATGTATTGGACCATGTATTATTGGGTCAGTCGGACATACATACATGTATTTGATTAGAGATAAGAAGCTAGGGTTAAGCTCTAATAAATAACGAGACGTGCGGCTGGGAGCTTTGCCGCACCAGAGAAAAGAACGACGTGAGGAGGCCGCAGCAAGGAAAGAGGCGACTGACGGCGCAGGAAAAAGAACAACAGCAGCAGAAAAGAAAAGTCGGGAGGCGGCAGCAGCAGTCAGAGACGCTCCGTGATGAGCGACCGCTACAGGAAGAGCTACTTGACCATGTGGCTGCAGTAAAAAGGCAGGAGCAGGGGCTTCGTGTGGCTCGGTGGCAGACGGCCATCACGTACGGGGGCTGCAACAAAGAAGAGAAGCTGGTAGTACTGCGCATGCACCGATGCAACAGAAACAGAAGAGAAGTTGTAGTACTGCGCATGCAACAGAAAGGGAGGAGAGAAAAAGAGAAAAGTGGAGAGAGAAGAAAGAGAAGAGAAAAAAGAAAAAAATTAGAGAAAATTTGGGAGATTATTTCAGGGTTATGCTTTCATGTAAAGAGATTCTTGTGCGTGTTATTTGGTGAAAATCAGTATGGATTCCGATCTACTAATTATCTTTTGCGTACAATTACTTTCTAGTATGCGGGTTTAATCTAGTTTTCTTTCATGATCTTAGATTATTTATCCTAGATTGATTTGTTTAGTTTGATCATTATTTTACTAATTTTCAGAATTACTAAAAATAGAAAAAAATTAGTTTCAAGTGTTAGTTTGCAACAATTCAACCCCCCACCACCCCTATCTTATGCGCCTCGATCCTTCAGAAAATCTGAATGCTTCCTACAAGTGACAGTCACCACAATTCATCAAACAAAATTGGTTTTATTTCATGTTGGCAACAGAGCAAACTGATTTATTACTTTCAGGGAAAAGCAAAGGTTCTTGGGAGCAATATTGTTCTTTTAAAATATTTACATCAATGTCTTTGGGCATCTGTATCGCAATACAATAATTACTTGCATCCACATTAGTTCTTGTTTACAAGAAGTCGGCGATGAAACTCTCCAAGGGCCCAAATGGGGAACAAGTTGCGGTAGTTGGCATAGTTAATGTAGAAGGAGGAGTTATAGGATCCAGTATGTTCCTATCATCAAAATGAAAGAAAAAGCATGATGGTAGGTGCAGTTTAATATGCTAACTGTCAATAAACTAGTTCAGAAGAACATCAATTTAGACAACGCGGTAAGCATCATAAGTCTTGGAGCTAAAAGATTTACAACTCAATGATACTTCCAGTTTGGACCCCTCTATTATTCATCAATACATACCTTTCCATAGTTTGTTAGCCATATTGCTTGTAGAAAATAGTTTTTGTCCGTATAGACAATTTTTAATACCTCAATTTTTCATAGAGATTATCTAGTTTCTGTAATAGTATACTTTGTAACGAATCTTCCAAATTCATCTGCACGAGTACTATAGAATGTACTTTTTTTTATCAGGCTCACTAGACTGAAAACTTACCTGTTGGGGAAACTCGCCTGTCTCTAGCTGCATGTTGATCAGTTGTTTTGCTGCATGATACAGTGGTAGCGGATCTCGTTCAGCCTGGTGAAAATGCAAGATACAAAAGTCATGCGTCAGAAAATGCAATTGTTCCAAAATAATAACATGCTTTTATAAAAATGGTTTCAGAAAAAGGCTCATTAATGTGACTTTTAAGAGAAAAATGAACAAACCTGCCCAGCATAAGTTAAAGCTAACATTGCCCAAGCAGTGTTCACCGCATGAGGAGTACCGCTGTCAACATAATCCTGTTCAATTTTGGAGTCGAAGACGCAATAAATGTAGATTCTTAAAAATATTCGTGAAATCAAGACCAACTTACATCAGTTGCTAGAAACACTAGGTTTTAACCAAAGCTCTATCAGCAATGGACCGAAAATGTAGATTGGGTTTTAGTATTTCATAGCTTGGAGTACCAACCAACAACCAAGCCTTTTGTCTCAATGAAGTTGGGTAGTGTAGGAAAGAAACATAATCAAAATCAATAAAACTCCTAAATCTTCAATCTTAGATCATAATTCCGCTTCATAGATCGGTAATTTCCATGCACTCCTGTCCAGCAGCAAATCTTTGGAAACTCCAAATCCCTAAACTTAGGCCCTAAACTTGTTGGGAAGAACTAGTATCTGGATGTCCGATCTGAGCATGTTGCATCGGACGCTCGGTGCAACATTTTTTTTCAACGTATGCAATATTTTTTTTGCGCGCACATTTCTACTGTTATCGAAGAAAATGTTTGACACGTAGGAAAAAAAATGTTTCACGCGTAGGAAAAAAATGTTGCAGCGATCCGGCACGACATTTCTACTGTTATCAAAGGAAAATGTTTCACGTGTAGGAAAAAAATGTTGCAGCGTCCAAAAATCGGACGTCCGACTCTTAGCAATTCTGATACTTGTTTCATGCATTCTGTAGAAAACCAGTCGACTTTCCTTTTGTAGTACCGATTGGCTGGTTGAGGAGCAGTAGGTGCTATGAGCCTAATAGCCTAACAGCTAGTATGGCATGTGGTAGCAACTAGCAAGTGCTTGCAAGCAAATATATAATATCTAGGAGATGGCATGTGTTGTTAGTGATTGCCAGCAACATGCAAGAGCGTGGTAGCAAGGAAGCTAGCTGCTCCTTTGAGCAATCAACAAACAGATCCCAGGATTCTTTGACGTGTAATGGTAGCGTCATATATCTACCACATCAATTCTACAAGCAAGCTGGATATAAAGTACAATCATCAAATTCAAAAAGAAGACATCTTGGAAGACAGAAAATTAAAATCCACCTCAATTTCACTAGAAAGATAGCTTTCTCCCCATCCACCTGTGGTTTGTTGCTTTGACAACAGAAAGTGGCATGCTTTCCTGATGGAAGAACTATTATCGTAAGTTCTTCCAGCAGCAACTAATCCTTTTACTGCAAACAAGGTTCCATAAGTGAAACATATACCCCAAGTGCCATACCTGCAAGATAAATAGGTATATAGTTGCAAATTGTGTAGTCAGAGGTAAAGTAATTTGCATACAATAAATGATACAATGTTGCTTACCATGAACCATCCTTCCGTTGTTTGTCCTCAATAAACATAGCAGAACTTTTTACACATTCTCCTATCTCTTTGCTACGGTACTGCGGATATAGCTGCTTGAACAATATCAGAGCATCAAGCACTGATGATGTGATTTCAACATATCTACCAATTGGTTATGTGCCAAGAGTTAGTTCTCAAGTAAATAGGAAATAGGAGCATCGATGGTTTCAAGTAAGAAGGTATTTGGATCTCTTACGGATAGTCGACGACAATGTTCAGAAAAGTCTCGGAAGGATTGAAAATCTAGGTTGTCGAACAAAATTCAGGTTAGTGCATATGCAGTTATAATATGTCAGGATGGAGAGGGATAGTAGTCACCCACTACTGGGATTTGGTGGGGCAAATGGAAAATTCTGGACGAGCAAGTGGGGTGCATGGGGAGGAATGTAAAACATACACTTTTTGCCTAAGTTTTTACTAGTAAAAAAATAATTTCGAAAATATTAAGACGATGGACCTTACAACCACAAACTATTGCTATATTTCTTCTTTCTACTCCAATTATCCCTCCTACATAGATGTACTTGTTGTTTAATAAATATGAAAACTGGGAAAATACTTTTTTATTTACTTATGTATCAGATAGCTTAAATAAAATGACGAGTAGCCAATATGAGCTGAAATGCCCTTCTGTTAGGAAAATCATGATTATTCAGAAATGACCATAAATTTAACAACCAGGACTAATTTATAGAAGCAAAAAGATTCCATTTTTAGTATCTTCATCTTTTCTTGCAGTAATAAACTTAATCCATAAAATAGTAAATTTCTATCGCTAGCAAACTTTTTTTTGGGAACTAGGAACACATTACTTGTGGTTCAAGGTTAGTAATTGTTACTGTACACTTCACATGCTATTGATTTACCAAAACTTGCTTACTTCCCAACTAAAAAGATGGACTTGTTCTAAAGAAATAAACTTATATGACTCATCTTAGTCCAGTTGATAAAATTACAAGGGAGAGATACTTACCTCTAACCAAGGAGTTGCTCTTTTACATTCATATGAAGAAAAGGTACCATCTTTATTCTTCAAACCGAAAAATAAAAAAGAATAGCTGTTGTCAGTCAGATGACCTTTGCTCTGTAATAAAGGAATCGATGTGTTCTTTCTCTATTTTTTTGGGTGAGGGGAGCCAAGATATTGTACAATTCTGCCATACAATGAAACAAGAAACATTTTCAGTGAAATACTAATTGATGTCGTTGAAAGGTTCTTGATAAAGTTTTCCTATTTCCACTAAAATTTAAAAATGGTTGAAATCCTTGGTAACTTACTTTTTTTATATAATATACATGACGAAGATTATTGACTAGGTCAATATTTTATGGTCAAAGTCTCTCTAAAAAGTAGGCCCACATTTAGGGGTCCACTTAACATAATAGTTATGTTTATGACCATAATTCAACCCTATCCCCTTTAGCAGTAAACTAGTCAGAAGCTAATGATGACCAGTTAAGATCAAAGGACGGCCAGTTCTGGGCAATGACGACCAGTCATACGGTTTTATGAGCCTCAACTAGGTAAAGTGGTCGAAATATATAGCAATTTCCCATGTGATTAATGTGAGATTGGTTATTAGCGCATCTGTCAACTTACTATGGTTGGCCAAGGACATGACGGTTAACCAAAAAAGTGAGATGGTTCGAGACTTAATGAAGACTCATGTGTGAAGACAAGTGGCACCTGTAGTAGAATTAACTGTCACTCCTTAGGTGGGCATAAATAGAGTGGCCTATGTGCCCCAAAAGGATAATCTGACTATAATTTCACTCTTGTAACACTCTTTCTACAACAATAAAGTCCCTACTTGATCGTGCTCTCATATTTTATTTTCCTTGTAAGTTTGATAGGAGGCTGAGAGTCCCGAACATAAAAAAAAATTCTATGAAAATTGTTTTCAGGTATCCATAATTTTTATATTACATAGTTGCATAACTTTCAAGAGTATGAGATAATGTTGATCAATGTAAGCTCATGTTAAATGATTTAGTTTAGAGGGTCATACCATGAAAGAAAGGATGCAATCAATGGCATCATACAACCTTTCTTGTTTTATTGGATGGCCAACAAGGTTGGGAGAAATCTTTGATAACAACAGCAATGCCTAAAGGAAATATTACAAAAAATTTAGAGTCCATAAAACCATGACTGTTTCATCATCAATTCTGTGAGATTATCAGTTCTACTTTTCCTTGAAAGAAATATCCTTGTATCAAAGGTCACAAGGAACTTATATTAACCTTAAGAGCTGCTGCAGTACATTCAGATACAGACCATCCGTTGTCTACAGTTGAAAAAGTCCATGAACCTTTTGATCTATGGCGATAATAACTTTTGTGATTTGGATGGTTTCTAAGAACCTTCAAGTAAAGAAAAAGCATGTCAGATTTGTTCTGAAAATATTTCTCAATAATAAAAAATGGATAATAACAAACCTGTGAACTTTTAATAAACTCATGAGCTTTTTCTAGAGTTGGGCCAAACTCGTCGATGAGATCTGTTGAGCAGAAGGCTTGAATTATGAATGATGTCTCCCAGCTCTGGCAGCCCTCATATGCCTGTTTTTAATAGAATAGCATAAATTTTTGTCCAATTTTACATTTGAAAAATCTTGGTTTTTCCTTTGAAAGAAAACTTCTATTTCAAAAATACAGAAATTTTGTGTTTGCAATAAGACTTTCGTATTAATGACATGACGAAAGGCATAGTATATTGACATGCACTATGATACACGTCCAAGTCCAATAATTCCACAAGACATGGTAAACCAATACCTGCGCCTTCATGCCATCTTCCGCAATCCACAAGTAATCATAAATCCTTGGAAGATGTTGCTTGAATGCATCTGAATTTGGATTTTCTACCCAGCAGCAAATCATGTTTAATGCCTAATAACCCCAAAAATGTCAAATAATTTGTTCGAAACGATTTAGTTTGTGAGGAAAGTGTTGGGAAAAAGATATGTGGCTTCCATATGCATTTACCTTGTTAATAGGGCATAGACCAATGTATTTAGTAGTTTCATCTTCATAATGGATATGTTCCATGAGGTTGCTCAAAGCTCTCCCTCTTAGCTTGTTAGCTGGCCAGCAATTCAACATTGGCTCCACAAACATGTTGAGACAAGCCAAAACAATTTTTTGCACTTGCGAGCGGGGATAACGAAGGTCTTCCTGTGACAAAAGAAAAAAAGGAATCAAGCTATCGAAAATCTGGTTATTTTTTATAGCATTACTATGCATGCTAGACGAAGTATTAGAAAGGATTCCTTCTTTTATCATATCAAGATATAGATTTTTCATGATACAGAAGGTCAACATATTTTACAGTGCATTAGCATCATTAAATCAGTACTATTCCACAAATCTTAAAAAAAACATGTTTTTGGGATTTGTGCAAAATTACGGTACAAACTCCCCATGAGGCATACAAAAAAATCAGTTCGCCTTATTTTTTGTAGGTCCCATATAATATCAAGTTTATCCTCAGAGTTTTGCATGTGTACTTGTCCTTGTCCCACACAAACATGAATTTTTTCGGAACAAACAGCCTAACCAACAATAGGTAATGTATAATTGTATTTTTCCTGTTATTAAAAGCTATAATAACTTGAGACCATGCATGTCTTTATTATAAGCTATATGTTGAGCTAATTAAGATTTGAAAATTACACAGTAACAAACCTTGGCACACGAATCACACGCCTTTTTCCAATCAACATTGTCATACGGTACGCTATAGATCTCCCCTCGTAGTGCCAATATAGTTGGAGTAATGGGCCCAACAAATTTCTTCCGGTAAAGATACGCCATTGGCATATACACCAAACGGCACAAGCACCAAAATCGTCCTATATATGGATGACAAAGTTCATTTTGATAAGAAAATATCAAAAGGTTTGATTATCTAAGGGAATGATCAGGTGAAGGTCGTGGTGATCCATGAAAAAGCCAAGCAGCATGTTGATTAACTAAACTCACTCAAGGGTGAAATGGGATAATCTCAATGAAGCAGATTTAGCTGAAACCTTATTTTGCTCTTATTCTTGATAGAAGTTTTTCAAGTACTACACTTGCAATATTCCTTTTTTAGGAGTGGTTCGATTCAGTTGCTTTAGCCAGCAGTTTTTTTGTCCAAATCGTTGAAGTCTACCCCAACTATGATTGTTTCCCATCTTGTTCTATTAGATCTGTTTATTTTTCAATACAGATGGGCTGAACATGTGATCTAAAACCATAGACATTGTTGATTGATTCATTCGAACCTATTTACAAATGGATTGCAAGGCAATAATAATAATTGAGTGCTAACAAATAATGTTGATTGCACTTGTATTTTCATGATGAGGATCGTATTATCTGTCAAGGACCTGTTGATAGTCTTAGTTATTCAAGGACCTGTTGATAGTTTTAGTTAATTTCACAGATGGAATGAGTACCTGGATGAATTGGAAGAAAATGTGGAACCAACCACAATTCGGGAATAATTGGATTGTTTCCGGACCAGTCGTAGGCACCAATTATCTGTGATCAAATAGAAGAGTAGCTTACATTAATCTTAGTCTAGTCAACAACTGAAGTGTGCTTAATAATGTTTAATAAAGTACAATATGATAATTATTTTCTAGGGCTTTTCTTTCACGTTATTGCTAATAACGAGTTAAATGCTAAAAGGCATATTGGATAAGAAAAGTTGATGTAATTTAAGACCATCATCTTGTCAGAGTTGTCTTGAAGTTTTCATTCAGTTGTGTTCATTATAGGTAAAAATCTCTATTGTTTATTTTGATGCATACCGAGAGCCATATCTTTCCCCACTGTGGTACTGCAGTTGCACTTCCATGAGATAAAATCCAAGTACGCCCTTTGGTCAATGCATCATTCTCACCATCTAGCATCTCGCCAAGAAGCCTTAAGGCAGCATAATTTAAGCATGATCCAAACATGGTGCTTGGGCCCAAAACATTTGTGCCCCAACCGCCATCTTCGTTCTGCACAGATTATAATGCTATTTGAAATGTGTTTTGTGTTGGTATTCCATAGCCCAAATGCAGACCTCTTGCACAATTAATTTACTTCAAGTGAAATTATATGGTAGAATTTCCATGCCTGATGGTTGTACATGTAGCGACATATCTCTCGTCGATGTTCCGGTGATATGACGACATTAAGTGATCCAGTAACATATAAAGAGAATATCTGCAAGAGAAACAAAAGCCCCCATAATGTATTTATAATGCTCCTAGATCAAATATAGTTACGAGGAGCAAAGTTTCAAATGTCAGTGGAGCCATTGTTCACCATCAACAACCAGAATCGTATTGTGTTGTAGGACATTTGCAACCATTCTATCAAGCTTGTAAGCTCTATGTCACAGTTAGATCGATTTCATTTATTTATTGAAAATTAGAAACTAATGGTTGTCCTATATGGCATATGATGGTATGACACATTTTAGGCAGTATGGCTATAACAGTAGATGGTATCAGATATATAGCACGTCTTTAGCAATACTACATTTTATAGTTATATCACACGAGCTAGGATTTCACAAACTATTAGCCTAGCCAGGTATGGGTTTTTTCATAGAACATACACGCATTTGTGTGTACGTAGGAAAATGAAGTTAAATCATATTACATCATATTGGACTAAAATACTTACAAAGGCAGGCATAATAAACAAAACTCCACTGTATTCACCAGGCCAATGCCCATCATGTGCTTGTAGAATAGAATACTGATTTAGAGCTCGCCGCAATGAAGTTGATATAATTTCTTCTGTGACTTCTGTACTCTTTTCAATCTTTATGGTCGGATTCGCCGGAAGAAGGCTTAGTTTCGCATGCTGTAATAGATGATATATGCACGGTAAGGATTATATAAGAGATTATATAAGAGACGGTGAATGATGGAGAACTCAACTGAGAGTGAGGTAGTATATATAATATCAAGTGGGCACATATTATAGTTTTGGCCTTTATGGAACTTTTATCTGGAGAATGTAAGATTAGAACAATTATTGCTGAGTTGTCTACCAGATCTACAAAATAAAAAATATAATGTTATATTATATTTATGGATTACTTAGGCTTTCTATACCTAAATCATCGAGAATGTTGCTGTAGCTGGGCTAGGGGGGTTGGGAGGGTTGACGATCATAGGAGATTTAGAAGGTCGTGATCGATGCAGCTAGGGAAATATGGCCGCAGGTGAAAGGGATCAAGACATCAAGTGTGGTAACTGAAAGTTCAGGAATGATAGCGAAGCAGGGGCACATGCTCAATGACAGGGATAGTGGAAAATGATGGTCTTTTATGAGCACTGTATCTTAGCAACCCACAATCTGCAGACTCTGCACCAATAAATATGTTAATTCTACTTGTGAATATATATATATATATATATACATATGTATACACTATTCTTTAGCTGCGTATAAAATAGTTTATTGTATCCTAATAATTAGCACAACGGAACTGCCGAAACACGAAAAGATGGTTACGGGCCACAGACACAATGTCCTTCGGAAGGCCCATCTATTGTATTCACATCTCAACCGTAATTTGGTTTACATC
Organism: Otatea glauca; assembly: GCA_036346275.1. Taxonomy (NCBI): domain Eukaryota; kingdom Viridiplantae; phylum Streptophyta; class Magnoliopsida; order Poales; family Poaceae; genus Otatea; species Otatea glauca. The sequence goes on from CM070721.1 coordinate 63,090,586, forward strand.
CGGATACAATCTACAAGCCACGATTGATTTTGTTAGTAAATGTAACTCGCATCTTTTTATAAATTTATTCACATCATCATGAGCTGCATTCGACATTCAGTTTGTCATACTAACTGAATAGTAAAAACATATTGTACAGACAGTAAATGTTATACAAACAGATTGTATGATTTGATGAGGTTGACGTTTTTTCTAGACCATTCGATTTTTTTTATATTTTTAAATTTATGGCCGTAAATTCTTTTTCATATTTTACTCCCGATCTTGTGTTCGACGCATTTATGAAAATATGGTATTCGGGTTTGATTTACCGCCTGTATTGCGGGTGATCCGGGATGTGAGAGCGCGGGACGTGGGACTAATTTAAAGAATAAATCAGTGAGTACAGATTTCAACCTACTAGTTCTTGTTTTTTACGTTTACGTATAATTATTTTCTAGTTTTATTGTTTAACCTAATTTTATTCCATGATCTTAAATCTATTATCCTAATTGATTCTTTCAGTTTGGTCTTTTATTTTATTAATTTTAAGAATTAATATAAACAAAAAAATAAATTTAGGTGTTAATTTGCACCAATTCACCCAGCCCTCTTGGAGCGTTTGGATCCTTCTAGTACAATTGTTTGATAAACTGAACTTTTTTGTGTATGTGGAATGATGTTCGAGCCCTATGTAAAGCCTATGTAAAGATACAGTGGAATGCTAGACTCTATGGCGCAACGACTGTAAAGTAGCCCAATGCCTTTCTCCTCCTCCTTTTCTTTCTCCTCTCTCTCCTTCTTTTGAACTTGGAAGGATGTATTGTTGTTTCTCAAGAAGGGAAAAAATCCCACGTTTTTTCAGCCGATTCGAATGCAGAGACAAGCATGCATGTATAGTGTAACAGTCCACACTAGGCTGGGACTGGGAGTTGATATAACGATATGAACCATATGGTGTTGATGGAAGAATGATCAGAAGTAAACAACTGTTTCTGATGTAGCAGCATGTCGTCTGTATAGGAAAACTAGGTGCCATGCAAGCTTTTGGCCCCTGGATGTATGCTGTGGCCTTGCCCTGTTTTTCTTAAAGGAAAGAAGGTACCTGCAAGCGTAAGAGGAAGTCCTGGGACTCCTTCCTCTCGAACCGGTGCTCGGTGAACTCCCGGCGCAGCCTCTCGACCTCCGCGCGCTCGTCAGGCGTGCCGGCGTCGGGCTCGAACTCCCACACCTGCCTGCCGAGGAAGCCATTAGCCGAACGGAGCCACGGCCCGCCGCCCTCGCCGATCTTTAGCTTCCACATACGTACGGTGCTTGGTATCAGCTAGCTTCAGCAGTATATATGGTCCAATCGAAGCGGGCAGATGCAGCCGTTGTGTATGTAATTAGATAAGCAACCGCGGTGTGCCACGTCGCGAACGTTGCACTCGACACGAGAAAATCGAAAAAACATGCGGTTGCCGTTCTCACGTGAGAAAATCAAGGAAACACGTGAAACTGCTGAAGGGATTAAAACGTAATCGCGTTTTTTTCGTATTTATTCGGCGGAACGGTTGAAAAGATATAAATGTAACTCGAGAAAAACGAGGAAACACGTGAAATGGTTGAAAGTATACAAACGTAATCGCGTTTTTTCATATTTATTCGGCAGAACGGTTGAAAGGATATAAATGTATCTGCGTTTTTTCGCATTTATTCGAGTATCTGCGTTTTTTTTGCACCTATTCGGGGTCCTCTCACAAAGGATCTGCAATTTCGCTGGAACGAAAGGCCCTCTTAGAAAAAAACAGAAAATGACAAAAAGGACATAAACTCTTTCTTTTTGTTTTCCAGAAAAGGATATAAACGAGTTTTTTTCGAGAAGGACCTAAATGTAATGCTAAAAAACCACAAAAAGGACTTAAACGTAGTATGTATTTTTTCTTCCATAAAAAGGATCTAATCGTGTTTTTTTTCGAAAAAAAGACCTAAACGTAATTATATTTTTCGAAGGACCTAAGCGCAAGGCTTAAAAACGCAAAAAAGGATATAAGCATAATATATCTTTCTTTCCCGAAAAGAGAAACTAACCGTAATATTTTTTTCAAAAAGGACTTAAGCAAAATCTTTTTTTTCGAAAAAGGACCTAAACATCATTTTTTTTACCGGCTGCCGAGCCGACGCCCTAACGGCTCAAATGCACCACAACCCAGGAATTCTCCCATCTTTAATAGAGGGAGTATGCGTCGGCAGCTAGACTTTTATAGCGCATCTGTTATCGAATTTTTTATTGTTCTGACCCCGACGATATTTTTTTGCGTGATTAGCCGCCGATCGGTAGGAATTGTAAAAATAGCCCTTAAACAGTGTGATCCAGCGGTCCACATCCGCGGGATTTTTTTATTTTTATTGGAATTCCAGCGGACCGGATCCGCGGGAATTTTTTTATTTTTTAATCGCGTCCTACACCTCCAGAATCCGCGAGTTCCAGCGGTTCCAGTCCGCTGGAACTCGGGTTGGGTGGGGCTGGGTGGGGTGGGGTGGGGGCCAGGTAGGAGGCAACGACGTCGCGGACGTTAAAATTTTTTTTACAGGACTGCAACGACTTTGAAAAATTGTGAAATGTTTTTTGGAGGTTTTTTACACATCAATAATATTTTCATAAAAATTTCAGAATATTACCACTTATGAGGAATTTTTAAAAATTCAAACATTACTACCGGGTAGGGGGCAACGACACTACAGACGGTTAAAAAAATTTATAGGATTGAAACGACTTTGAAAAATTGTGAAGGTTTTTTACACATCAACGATATTTCTATAAAAATTTTAGGAGATTATCACATATGAGTAATTGTTGAAAATTCAAACATTACCACCGGGTGGAGGGCAACAACGCCGCGAATTGTGTAATATTTGAATTTTTAAAAATTCCTCATATTTGATAATCTCCTGAAATTTTTATGAAAATATCATTGATATGTCAAAAACCTTCACAAAAAATTTCAAAATTTTTCAAGGTCATTCCTGTCCTATAAATTTTCTTAACCGTCCGCAGCGTCGTTGCCCTCACCCGGTGGTAATGTTTGAATTTTTATAAATTCCTCATATGTGATAATCTTCTGAATTTTTTACAAAAATATCATTGATGTGTCAAAAACTTTCACAAAAAATTTTATAATTTTTCAAGGTCGTTCCAATCCTATAAATGTTTTTTAACGTCCGCGACGTCGTTGCCCCGTACCCGGCCCCCACCCCATCCCACCCACCCCGAGTTCCAGCGGACTGGAACCATTGGAACTCGCGGATATCCGCGGTTTCGGTCCGTCGGACGTATAGGACGCGATTAAAAAATAATTCCCGCGGATCCGATCCGCCGGAATTCCAATAAAAAATAAAATTTTTCGCGGACGTGGACCGCTGGATCACAATGTTTAAGGGTTATTTTTACAATTCCTACCTATCGACGGCTAATTACTCAAAAAAAATATATCGTCAGGGTCAGAACAGTAAAATATTCTCGGTTATCTGTGCGTAGAACTGGAGCAGCGCGTACGGACTGTTTTTTCGTAGTCCCAGGTGATTGTGCTCTGCGAGAGCAAATTGCAATTTTTTTAAATGTAGTAGCTCTTTCAACGTTTTTTTTAAATAAAAGTATCTTCCGTACAATCAATTTTATAAAATTAGCCTCTTTTCGAAGATAAAAAGCCCGATAATATATGTCACTCACGATCCCGTTGCGTAAAAGTTCGTGATCAGCTTTTTTTTCTGCAGACACTGTTTTTTTACATGGCTACCTTGCATGACTGTTCTCACTGTGCATTACTGTACATGACTGCTTTTCATGCGGCCACTGTGCACACAATGTTCTGCATTCGTATGCTGGTGCGCACTGTACTCATACACTGTTTGTCACTGTTTAAGCGCTATTTGGGTGTGAAGAACGTTGTCTCCGCACCCTGGCAACGTGTTTGTTGCGGTGCTAGATAGATTATGTGCTCCTCAGTTAGGTAGGAGATACGTGCCTTCTACGTATCTTTCACGATAGAGAAGGTTATTATTGTAAATGATCACTGTTTTGGTCACTCTTTTCTTTTTTTTGAAAAAATAATTCCCTTTTGAAAAAATTTGTAAATCTAACACTCTCCCCTACTACGGAAGGCATGTCGCGCCCAAGAAGCTCAAGACGTCGATGTGCCGTGGTGCTGCAATTTATTTTTTTTAGGAGAGAGCTATTTAAAAAGATCAAAACAATGATCACTTCCTAAACTGACGTCAGGTACATAAAACAAGATGTGATGTCAATATTAAAACTAGTGGGAATAGGCCATGACCACGACCGCGGGACGGGGCTTAATTACTGAAAGATCATTTGAAGGTCTATCTCTGTTAGTGATGAGTTATTGATAGTGGTTGAGCATGTTGTGTTTAAGTTTAAGTTTGTTTTGAATTCTATTTTGAATTTGAAGAAATTTGAGGTGCTGTCAGATTAGGGCGTCACTATCGGCCAGAGTTGGTGGTAGTGCCAGCCTTGCGGAGCTGTTGGCATTGGGAGCGATAGTCTTTTTTCCAAAAAGGCATTTTCTGTGTTTGGGCTAGAGCGGCACTACCGGCCCTACGAGCGGTAGTACCGAGGGTGCAGTACCACTGGCCTCCAGTAGACGGTAGTTATTTACCAGGAAGGGTGGTTTTCTGGTGTGTGCAAGATCAGCACTACTGGTCATAGGGGCGGTAGTGTCGACTTTTTAGTGATGTGTTTAATGTTTGCATTAATTATTGATTAATGCATATTATTGTGAACAGTGCTATGTGCTGTGTTTCTTGTTTGTGTTGGTTACAGGACTTCGAGGCTAGATCATGGTGAGGCAAAGGCGAGACTGTGACTAGAATAGGAGAGCTGAGGTCCAGAAGTGGAAAGTCAAGAAGATAAGGAACCAAAGCATGCTGCACTGGTGAAGGACATGATAGGTAACGACATAGACCGGTTTCGATCATTTGACCCGAGTTAGCAGCCATGATCTCATTCGTGGTTTGTCCAAACTCAAGGTAGTCAAAGTCTTAGTTTGCACCGACATGGCAAGATGGTTGTTGCTTCTCATCCTCTAGTCACTATTGTGATGACTGATGCACTATGACAGCTTTTACATATGGATACTGTTGATCCAGCTAGAGTGCAGTCAACGGGTGGGAAGTGATATGTTCTTGTCATTGTCAATGATTTTTGAGGTATTGTTGGATATTTTTCATGGTCCCGAAAGATAAGTCTTTTATCCATTTCATGGGTTTGGCCCGTAGGTTGTCTGTTAGGCTCCCTAGTGTCTTACGAGCTATATGCGGTGACAATGGCACGCAGTTTAAGAATTCCTACTTTGAGAGCTTCTGTGAGGAGTTAGGCTTAGAGCATTAGTTCTTCTCTCCATATGTCTCTCAGCAAAATAGCGTAGTGGAAAGAAAGAACATGACCTTGATCGAGATGGTCAGGACGATGGTGGATGAGTACAATACTCCTAGGAAGTTCTGGGCTGAGGCTATAGCTACTTCTTATCATGTGTCTAATCGAGTATTCTTGAGAGCATATTTACACCGCACTTCTTATGAGTTGAGATATGGGTGAAAGCCCAATGTTTCTTATTTTCATGTGTTTAGTTGCAAATATTTCGTTTTGAAGTTTGGGAACCTAGATAAGTTCGAGTCTCATTCTTCTGATAGTATTTTTCTAGGATACTCAACTTATTTTCGTTGCTATAGGGTCTGGAGTTGTGAGTCGAATAAGATCATAGAGACCTATGAGGTGATCTTTGATGAGGCTACTCTAGGAGCTAGACCTGACATATCAGGCTCTTCTTCCCTCTTCAAGACCATCTTTGTAGAGGATGAGGATGATGGAGATAACGGTGTTCCACTTGATTCAGTCCCCTCTACACCTGATGTGTCTCCTGTCTCTATCTCTGCACCTCAGGGACTCTAACTCTTACCTTCACACTCTCCTGCAGCTAGTGGCTCTGATTCTGCCTTTTCTGTTCATGAGGTAGAGACCACTCCTGCTTCTGGACCTCCCACCACATTTAGCGATGTCATCCACCCGATCAAATGATCGGCAATTTGTTTGAGTGTGTGACGCACTCAGAGCCAAGCATTTCTCTCTTCTGCCTTCGTTGCTACTTTTGATCCAAAGAATGTTTCTCATGCATTGACACATGAATCTTGGATCAATGATATGCATGAGGACCTTGAGAGTTTTGAAAGGAACAAGATCTGTCAGCTTATTGAGCCCCCATCTGGTTATAATGTTATAGGGACCAAGCGAGTGTTCAAAAACAAGCAAAGTGATGATGGGGTTGTCATTAAGAATAAGGCTAGACTAGTTACACAGGGCTTTACTCAGGTTGAGGGTCTTAACTTTGAAGAGACCTTTGATCCTGTAGCTAGACTAGAGGTTATTATGATCCTGCTTGTATTTTCAATATCCATGGGTTTAAAGCTTTATCAGATGGATGTCAAGAGTGCATTCCTCAATTGGTATATTGAGAAAGAGGTTTATGTTAGGCAACCTCCAGGATTCCAGAACCCTAAGTATCCAAACTATGTCTTCAAGCTTTCTAAAGCCATGTATGGATTTAAACAGGCCCCTAGAGTTTGATATGAGAGGTTTAAGTCACACCTTCTTAGTCATGGTTTTGAGATGGTTAAAGTAGACAAAACTCAGTTCATCAGACACCAGGATACTCATTTTCTACTTGACCAGATTTATGTGGACGATATTATCTTTGGTGGCTCTTCACACTCTCTTGTGTCTCAGTTTTCACATGTGATGAGCACAGAATTCGAGATGAGCATGATGAGAGAGTTGAGCTACTTTCTTAGCTTCCAGATCAAGCAGACTCGAGAGGGCATTTTCTAGCATCAAGGCAAGTACTCTCAAGACCTCCTGATGGGAAGCCGGTGATAACTCCTATAGCCACCACTTCTGTCCTTGAACCTGATGAGGATGGTGAGTATGATCGGCTCACTCTTGCACCTCACTGCTTCGAGACCGAGCATGCATTTTGCTGTGCGTCTATGCACTCAATTTCAGACTTCTCCTTGTGCCTCTCACCGCTAAGCGGTGAAGCGCATCTTCAGGTATCTTCGAGCTACCATTGACTATGATATTTGGTATTTTTTATCTTTTTGTCTGTCCCTTAGAGTCTTTTTAGATACAGACTTTGCTAGCTGTAGGATAGATAGGAAAAGCACTTCTGGCACTTGCCAATCATTGGCACTTTTCTTGTTTTTTAGTCATCTAGAAAGCAGTCCGGAGTTGCACAATCCACCGCTAAGGCCAAGTACGTTGTAGCCGCTAGTTGCTGTAGTCAGGTGCTTTGGATGAGATCGACCGTGCGGAACTTTGGGTAAGATATATGTGACGCCCCCCACTCTGCCTGACTAGGCCAGAACCAGTGGAAACATCACAGAGCAGAGTGCGTCAGGATCAGGCTAAGAAAAACAACACATGTAGAACAGAAACTTCTACTCGGGAATTATTCTTAAAGTACATATAATATGTCTTAGGTCTGGCTACGGTGATATCTACACCGCCCGCCTAATATTACAATATTATTCTACATGCCTCCCTCCTGAGGGTAGATTTATTCCGCCAGGTCTTGGTCGTCAGCCCTCTTGTATTCATATCCCTCCACAGCAATATTAGCATCATCATAAAAATTCATATCATCAAGAAAATCGCCTTCTACCTCATCTAGGTGGGTGGACTCAACATGTTCTGAAAAACAACAACGAAAGCAAGGCTGAGTACTCCAATACTCAGCAAGCCGCGGAAACTTTATGTATGGGTATATAATTATACTTTTCGGCCACCGAGCCGCTACTCAAAGTAGTACTTTATCCAAAGTAGTACTTTATCCAAAGTACCCCTTTACTCATTTGTTAGAAAGTGTCAAGTTTTAACTTTTAAATCTACTAACAGCCAAACAATGTGGGGTCTTACATCCTGTGTTAGAGGAAAACCCACACGACGCAATTCTAAACCCGGAAGCTAGGAGTGATATCACATTTGACTCTGATCAGAGGTGTGCTGCTTTGCCCATAGCATAACTTGGCTTATTGTCAGAGTGCACTTCCTTAAGCACACTAATAAACCAAGGAAACAGAACTTTTGGCCATCCGTACTCTGACCGCTGCCATACCGCCTCGCCTCACCAAAGGCACGCGGGTCGAGACTCCTCCCCTGACGTCTCACCCTAGGGTGACTGCCCTCACCTAGAACAGTCACCTTTCTCACCCTGGCAGTGTCAACTAATTGTCAGCTACTTAGTTCAGCCCGTCCCATACTGGGCCTATGGTCGGCACGATTTGCGCCGATTTTGAAGTAAGCACCAGTTTGGTATGTCCTTAAATGATATCCTATGTAGAGGAGCCTTGACTTTCATCACAACCCAACCTGGGTTGTTCATAACCTGAACTCATTCACCCACCATTTACTCCATAACCTCACCAAGGTTATTGTTCTAACACTGGATCTAGCTGATCCAATTAGTGTGATTTAATTTCTTTTAGAAATTAGCTTTTGGGATGAATGCATGAGTTTCAAACAACCCAAGCCATAAAATCAGTTCACAAGACATGGTCGAAGGGCGACTTGCCTGGATGAGTAATCACAGAGCTGCCCACAGCAGGATGTGGCTCTAGCTGCCCTCTGCTGTTATTGAGGGGATTTCCTAATAAGATTATCAAGCTTTTAATATTTATATTTCTCAAATTGGGTTTAATTTCTAATGTAAATTTTCCATTAAGCGATTTGCGAAACAAATTACTAAAGCTTATAATTGAAATTTATAATGTTTTACATGCTCATCTATATATGTTTGATTGAAAGTTGGATCGTCAATTAATTTAGAGAAAAGAAAACAAGAAATAAATTTTTTTATTTGAATTCTACTGCTTTCCCAATTTATTTTCTTTTTCTGCTAAAGCACCTTAGGTAAAATATACATTTGTCCTTAAAAAGAAATTATTCATTCATTCTTATCTTTTATTTATTTATTACTATTGTTTTCTATCAATTTATCTATTTATCTAGTTATTTTATATTTTATTACTATTTTTTTTCATTCGACCAAGTCGGCCCAACACATCCTGGCCCGAGAACCCCGACTGAAAACCCTAAATCTAAATCTCTCACTCCTCTTACTCTTGCCGACATAGCCGCCGCACTCATCTATTCTTCCTCCCTTTCTCGAGCGCGTCCCCCATCTCCCGAGCGTCGCCTTCTTGGCTCCTCCTCCCCCTTTCCGCCTAGCCCTCGGCCCCGAGCGACGCCTTCTCAGCCTCCCACCGCGTGCCACCACCCTCCTCCCTCCTAACTCTAGCTCAAGGCTAGTCCGCCACTCCGCGCCGCCGCTTGGATCCGTCGGTCCTCAGCGCCATCAAGTCATTCGCCGACCCCCTCTCTCGTCCCTCATGCCGCCGTCGCCCTTAGCCCAGAGCGCCGCCTGCTATCTGCCAGCCTCTTGGTAACCCAAGCTAAGTATTACTCCTCCATTTTTTTCTCCCATGGATGCTCCATTTCCTTACCCCTTCTTCTTCTTTACTCATTCTACTTTCCTCTCTCTCTACTAGCTCTAGGTCTCCGCCAAGTTCGGTCGGCCCCGTGAGGAGAAGGTCTACAGCCAAGGGGCCGCACTCGTGGTGGCGCTTCCTCAGCTAAGAACTCGGCGCCCGCATGCAGTCGGCCACCACCTCATCCTACCAAAAACTCACCCACAGCTCAATCTCCTACCGGCTGCCCACAAGCTAAGTTCTAAACCTAATCCCTTACTAGAACCATTTTCACTTACCCCATTTGTGATATGTATGATATGTGCATGAGTAAAATTATGATGCTTGGAACATTGAATAAATGTCGGGTTATCTGTGATTTAGTCTCTTTACAAGATTGTCTATCAAGTGAATTTTATTGCCTGCCGATTGATCTATACCATGAGTTCATGGTACTGATATGTGTTCAAAAGTGCATGAGTATATTTTCATGATAGTTAGTGATTTAATTGGTTGATCACCAGTTTTAGTGAGGCTTAGAATTTGAGGTGCTAAAACAAGCTGGTGCTTGACAGAAGCATATTTGCATGCTTGCATTTTGAATTTGATTGGCTTATAAGGCATAAGGCCATAAGTTGTCTGATTGCATAAATAGCATTTTGATTAGTTGATGAGATTTCAAATTAGCTTAACACTTGTGATAAAACTTGTGCTAGTGGTGTGGAGTACCATTCTGGGTTTCACATGAGCATGCTGAATCATTTATATGAAATGGTTATCTATGATTCTGTCTTTTCATATGATTGTCTACCAAGTGTTAAGATATGATTGAAAGAGTATGAACTGGAAATTTGGCCTTAGAATATGTATGACCATCTTCAGTGCTTTGCAATTGTGTTTGGTGTGATTAGCAAAGAAACCACATTGCTGCTAGAATTTCATTTACTGCCGATTGATTCAGGCTCTGGTGTTCATGGTGCTGATGTGTGTTCAGAAGTGCATTAATACCATTGCTTATATGCTCAATTATATCATGGTTTGATGACAAAGATTTAATGAAGTTTGGTGCTTGCACAGGTCCTTAATTTCAATCAGGATAAAAGATTTTTATTTCTGCTTAATATAACTAGGATTGTTCGCATAACAAGATAAGCTATGGATATGTTCTGGAAATCTAAGGTTTTGATGATTTGGTTTGGCTCAGAACACTCATGCAGGAATATACACAGATGTGTTAGCGTTTTGAGCGTATGCTTTAATGCATTTATGTGTTTTGCGTTCATTTATATACATGCCTGTGTTGTTATCTTGGTGAAAACATTTATACTAATCATCTAAATTTACAGTTCCTTGTACTTGCTTGCAAGCACTATAATTTTAGAAGATGTAGTGTACTTTTGCTTAGGCCTCAGATTGGTTTGATTTGAGTGTGATTACTCTTGTGAGTTGATAAAAGAAGGCATAAATTTGGATCTGCTTGGATTGACAGATTGAGATGCATAGGTTTCCAAGAACCGAATATGGTTAAACTAAAAAGTGACTATTCTACATGACAAAGTAACTATGACCTGATTCTTATTCATATCCTGCAACTACCTTTATGCATGCATGCCTTTTTAACAAAGACTAGCCATTAAGGCTATTGAAAGATAATGCTATAGATGGATAAGTTACTAAAGTTGGGTACCTGGTGAATGCAGGGACAACTAGAAAGGGATGGTGAGAAGATGGAAGGTAGATGCCTACTACCTCCTTTACTCCTTAGGCTTACCCTCCTTTCGGCAGAGATGAATGGCTAGCTACTGCTGTCCTGGTTCTAGGTGAGTGTGTATGTGAGAGTAGTAAAATCCCCTAGAGTACTGTTTTGACCTATTTATATATTGATGCATTTACTACTTGGTGAGGGCTAAATCCAGACTGTGCGTGCTAGGGAAAACCATGGGCTGGAGGCTATGTGGCATGCATGCAGCCACTGCCTTGCCAAATGGCCGACAGGATGGGCAAAAGTGGTTGTTGGCAGCTAGCTGGAGAGATGGACAAAAGTGACAAAAGAGTGGTTGGCAGTTGGCTGGCCAAGGAAAAGTCGGTTCTTGAAGAAACGAAGGTCGGTTCAGCAGAGTACACATTAGTGTTTCCTTTTATTTCTACTTAGAATTGCTTGTCTGTAATAGAGTGTAGCTTGTTGTAAAAGATTATGCTTTTTATTAAACTCTTGAGGACTGGAGGGTGCATAATTGTTATGAGATTTGCACCTGAAATGCAAGTCCTAACGTAAGCGACCTGGCTTGAATTCTGTTTTAGCTCTTTGAATATTTCGAATGGACTTGAAGAAAAGGGTTACTCTTGAGTGTTAATGCCCTGAATTGGATGTTCATTTGTGATGATGTTTAAGTGGGTGTAGTTATTGAATTCTATAAAATATTTATTGGCATGAGATCTGGGCTGTAATTGGAAGATGTAAATTTAATGTATGGCTGAAATTTGAACTTGTTTACTCTTCTTGATAATACAAATGTTATAACCTTGTGTTTTGGCTGATCTGATACTCTACGAGTGAGGAGATGACTATGTGATAAGTTATTTGAGTGTGTAAGGTTAAGGGTGTATGTATATAAATAAACATGAATATAAGTGTTGATACTTTTGAGTAGTAGAGAATATTACTGTGCCTTATTTAAATTGCTGAAGCTTGAGTAAAAATATAGAACGACGTGGCACTAAAAGCTACCAATTAAAATCTGAGATGCTAAACTGGCCCTAGCAGGAAAGCACGAACTAAACTAAGAAATGAAAGAGATTAGCTGAAAAATGGATTAGATAAAAGGGCTGCTTGAAGGCTGTATGAGCTAATGAGATACCATTAGGAGATAAACACAGATTAAGGATTTGGATTTGTGGTAGGTTTTTACAATATAGATAGTGTTTCACTTTTCTATCACAACACTTCTGCCATTTGCATTGCTAAGAACTCAGTGAAACATTCTCGGACTAAGCATATTGATATTAGATATCACTTCCTTAGACACATATGGAGAAGGGTGATATAGTGCTCCAGTTTGTGGAGAGTGACCACTAGATTGCCGATATCTTTACCAAGCCTTTGGATAGCTCTAAGTTTGTGGCCTTGAGGGAGAGCTTGGAATTGTGTGCCATTACGGTATTTCTTCAGGGGAGGTGGTTTTTGTATATTATGTATTATATGTTTACTTTCAGCATTTTCTTTCTTCTTCATCTTCTAGGTAATATTAGGCTTATTTGTAGAATTCTGAGTATACTTCACTTAGACTTCTATCAAACTTTGCATAGATATCTCATCTTATGCTATAGGTTGTTATTATGCACAATTAGTTGCATAAATTGATCTTAATACTTTACATTTGCGAGACTGTTTTCCATTGCACTTAGGATAAATTTGGAATGTATTGTGTATAACTAAGACCATTCTTTTAAGAGTCCTTCTTGAGATGGTCGATGATGGCTTGAGTCAATCACACTTGAAAAATGCAAATAAAAAAGAAAAGTAGGTAAAGAATGCAAATAATGTCAAACATTTGCACCCCACTATGTGCGTCAAAGTTTTAAAATAAAAGGTTGCATTAAAGATGATTGAGCACGAAGGATCTTTTATGCACATCTAGCTTCTCCAAAGTGTTGACTAGGTTGAACTCTAGATCATCCATTTGATCCATTGTATGGCTTGCTTCTATTTTGGAGATTATGTTAAGTGTTGCACTTGTTAAAATCATGCAAAAATAACATAGTCTTATTTGTGCTTGTTAGCAAAAATATTACATTATGCACTTGGACATGTTTTTGATTAGCATAATCTGAACTTGAGTAGCTTGGTGTCATACTTTGTCTATGTGGTCACTTGGATAATTTTTAAAGCTCTTTTAGGATGTATTTTATTCATACATGTGATAAAAGGGGGGAGAAAATGCTCTCTTGATGCCTATATTGCCAAAAGGGGGAGATAATGCAGAAAAAGCATCAACAAAAGGTAAAAAATGTGAATGCATTTTGCTTTTTGTGAGTTTTCTTGGATTTTTAGAACTTTTGTGGAAAACTTATTTTTTTTGTTGACTAGCTCTAAAATTCTTCTTGACAACTTGGTCATGAATTTATTTTCCTCTTGCTCTCGACCAAGTGAGGCTTTGCAATCAAATTTCTTTCTTCTTTTGTCTTCAAAATCAAATTTGTGCCTTTTATGGTGTTTGCCAATATACTCATCAAGGGGGAAATTGAAAGACCATGTGGCGGTATATCTTTGTTAGTGATGAGTTATTTACATTGGTTGAGGATGTTGTGCTCAAGTTTAAGTTTGTTTTGAATTTGAAGCAATTTGAGGTGTTGCCAGATCAGGGCTGCACTACCGGCCTTGGAGGCGCGGTAGTGTTAGCCAGGTGGCACTACCGAACTGGGTTGGTGGTAGTGCTCGCCCTGCGGAGCTACCGGTCTTGAGAGTTGTAGTCTTTTTGCAAAAAGGGGTTTTCTGGGTTTGGGTTAGAGCGGCACTACCAGCCCTAGGAGTGGAAATACCGAGGGTGTGGTACTACCGGCCTCGAGTAGATGGTAGTTATTTATCAGGAAGGGTGGTTTTATGGAGTGTGCAAGATCGGCACTATCGGTCATGGGGGATAGTAGTACCGGTGGTGGGTAGTACCGGTCATGGAGGGCGATAGTACCGGTAAGTGTAAAACCCGTTAAGAGTGTTGGGTTTCGGGTTAGCCCATATAAATATGGATAATATTCACTTATAGTGTCCAGATTTAAGGTCATGGTTGGCTCTACTATATAAAGAGATGTAGGGGAGGTGAGGATTTGAGACCTTAGACTTAGGCCCTGTTTGGTAGAGCTCCAGATTCTGGCTCCACCTCAGATCTGAATCTTGTAGGCTAAAATAATTAGAATTATGTTTATATTTCTAGTCTAAAATTAAATACAATGACCTACCTAAACACTCTTAGTATACCAACAGATCCAGCTTCACGGATCTATGGAGCTACAAATACCCAGTTCCATCAGATCCATGAATCTGATGAAGCTGGAGCCGTACCAAACAGGCCCTTAGTCACTAAAGAGGTTTAGGTTTCTTACAAGATTTTTGTGTTCTTGTGTGGGTGTGTGAGTGCTCCTTAAGAGCTTCACCCTCAGGAGGAGAGTATTTGTAATCCATCTTCATGCTTCGAAATAAAGATCAATTTCGTACTCAAGATTTGGCTCTTGTTCTTGACCTTCCTTTTCCTTGATTCTTAATCTTTCTTGTTGTTTCTTTTTCTCTTGATGTTATGTTGCCAAGGATGATTGATTAATGGATGTATCCTCTGGAGATCATAACACAATCATTTAGGCAAGCTCACTCGTGATCATCAAGAGATTTATCAAGAAACCGGGTTTTAGCTTAAGAATGAAGGATTTGAGGTAGTACCGCCCCTCGGGTGAGATTCCCCAAAAAAAATTAGGTTTTCGACTCTTCTTTGATCTAGAGAGGTTTTGATTGGATTCTTTAAAAGAAAATTTTTCGTGTGTAATCATTTATCCCCTCTTATCGTCATTATCGATACTTCACTTACTTTTCCCATCCCTACTGACTGCAATCATAAATGTCTCTTTCTCACTTCCCCCTCCTTACGAGTGTTATTAATTCTATCTGCGATATATATATTTGTGATGATTAATTTGACAACAATATTTGTGTTAAAATAATTTATTTGCAGAAGACCAAAGTACTGTGTTGGGTTGTTTTTATCTGTAACATGAGATACATCGTATATGTGAAGATGCAGCGTAGGTGTATGCGACATACGTAAACTGCTGATCAGAGAGAAGCCGCACAGAAGACACGTAGTCAGCACACGAGTCATGTGAATGCAGCGAGACAGGATGCGAAGAGATTCACTCGAATGGACGATACAGTATAGTGACCAATGGACCGTACGAGTGTATTTGTGAGTACTTTGTTGTATGTATGCATGTATTGAAACGGACCGTATGCATATGGGCTATATATGTATACACGCATGCATATCATTAGAGATGACAAATCAAGTTTAAAATGAGATGCGTACAACTTACGTTTCGAAAGGGCGTTCGGCATGAAGTGGCAAGCACGTCCGCGGGACCGAGGTTTCAAATTTTGCTTTCGATTCATATCTTGAAGGTGAGCGAAATATAAAATTTCAGTGAAATATCATAATTTCAAATGAAATCTGGTCAAAATTCAAAAATAAATTAAAAATCCGGAATTTTTGAACCGAAATTTCACCTAGAAATATCGAAATCTCGACGAAATTCAACAAAGCGAAAAATAGTTGAAACTATGTTAAATTTTTTTGAAATTTTTTGTGGTTGGTTCTGACACAAATAATATTCTCATAAAAATTTTAGAAGATTATAAAGCTTGAGGAATGTTTAAAAATTATGACAGTACTACTGTCGTGATAAAAGGTTGACTGACAAAATTTCAACAAAATGAAAAATAGTGTAAACCATATTAGAACATTTAAAAAAATTGTACGGTACTGACACATCAATAAAGTTCTCATAAAATTTTTTATAATGATGAAGCCTGAGAAATTTTAAAAAATTAGGTCAGTGCTACTAAAGGCTAACTGGCAAATTTCAACCGAATAATAAATGGTTCAAACCGTATTATAATTTTTTTTGTTGGTCCTGAAGTTTCACTAATGTTCACGTAAAAATTTCATATGATGATCAAGCCTGAAGAATTTTAAAAAAATTGTGACATTAGTACTTTCATGATAAAAGCCTAATGATCAATAGATAGATTTGATTGAGCAAATAAAAAAAGTGTTAGAATTTTTGAAACTTTTCGAGAAGGATGATGAGGCAATGTTTAAGCTCTCATAAACATTTTTGATCATGATCACACTCCATTGAATTTATAAAATTCTTACAATTGTTCTGAATCATTTGTGTTCCTCGTGTTTTTATTTTTGAAAGATAACAAATGAAGTTCAATGCATCCGTAGATTTAATTGAGTAAATGAAAAGTTTAAAATATTTAAAAAATTTATAAAAAGGTTCTGAGGCAATGCTTAAACTCTCATAAAAAGTTTGGATCATGATCAGACACGAGAAAATTTATAAAATTTCGACAAGGTTATTGTCTCAGTTATGTTTATTCTGTTTTTTATTTTTTTTTAAAGATAACAAATGAAGTTCAATTCTTTCGAAAAAATTTCTGTATGATCCTACCCTGCTAAAGATAGTACCTTAAATTTTGCAGAGAATTTTCAAGCTTGTACAATTTTATAAAAATCCGAAAGTTTTTCTACGAAATTATAAAACGTATAAAAAATCGGTTTTTCAACGAATTTTCAATAAAGATGACTTTCTTAAGGGTTATTAGGCCAAATCTGGTGGAAAAAAAAGTCAAAATCTGTCTCAGCAAGATTAAGTTCTGAAAATACTATAACAATTTGACTTTTTTTCAAAAATATTTATCCGGCCGACCAAAATCTGATGAAATTTCGCCGAGATTTAATTCCATGCGCGGGATTCGTTTCTGGAGGCGGTGCATGCTTCGTTACCTCCTGCGGCAGCAGCATAAAAGGCCTCGTGCACTCTTCGGTTTCGGTCAGCTCAGGGATTTCTTCCGCAAGCTCGTCAATTGGTTCAAGGCCAAAAACGTCAAGGGAAGTCATACGTGATGTGACGGGCAGCAGCAGAGCGACGTTCCGAGGCGGCTGGGCACAAGGAAACACAGGAAAAAGAGAGAAGAGGAAAGGAGAAGAAAAACTTGAGACCATCCAACCAGCTCGTCAGTGCTGTCCTTCCAACCAGCTCGATAGATGCGCGAATTGATGGCGGCGATGCCCTTGTTCGGCTGATGTCCTTTTGTCCGTGGGGTGGCTTTTGGTTAGGTGGAAGAAGATAGATGAGATATAGTTATTTATAGATTTAGAATCATTCAATTGTTTGGATAAATGATTGGGTGGATGAAGATAGATGGGATATAGTCATTTATAGATTTAGAATCATTCAATTGTTTGGATGATTGGATGGATGAGATATAGATATCCAGTTTTTTTGAAATATCCCTTAAGATACTGTACTCGGTAAAATTCAAACTTTGCCGAAGTTTACTCATTCAAATTCGTTCGAAAATTCAAATTTCGGTCAAACTTTGACCGAAAATTCAAAATTTATCCAAAAAATATTTTTTTTGAAATTCAGATTTCTGCCAACTTTTGCCCGAAAATTCATTTTTTATCTGAAAAATAAAATTTTGGTCAAATTTTTTTTCGAAAATTCAATTTTTCTCCAAAAAAATTCAAATCTAAGTCAAAATTAATAAAAAAAATCAAAACCTTAATTGCAACTAGCCCATCCATCCTCATCTATCCAACAAAACAAAAAATTGACTCATTCTATCCATTCTCATCCATCTAACGCACCAAAAAATTGGCTCATCCCTATCCACCCAACCAAACAACCATCTGGATGGCTCCATCCCATCTAGCTTGGATGGTCATATCCCATTTAATCTCATCCAATCAACCAAACGCACCCTAACTTTATGAACTCGCAGTAGTCCGTTCCAACTTCCAACTAAGGATTAAAATCTCTGCGAAATTTTGCGAGATCTCACCGAGTAAATTGCTACAATAATCTCACGAAATCTCGGAGTTTGTTTTTACCGTTTTTAAACTTTTTATGGCCGAATTTGGTCCAATAAACCTTAAAAAAATTCATCTTCCATGAAAATTTGTTGGAAAACTGATTTTTTTGAGACATTTTAAAATTTTGGTACAAACACTGTTAGATTTTTATAAAATTATACAAGCTTTATCATGATTTGAAAATTTTATTGTACTATCTATAGTAGTGTAGGATCATACGAAAAAAATCCAAAATAATTGAACTTCATTTGTTATCTTTAAAAAATCAAAAATAGAATAAACATAATTGGGACGGTAATATTGTCAGAATTCTATAAATTTTCTCGAGTGTGATCGTGATCCAAAATTTTTACGAGAGCTTAAAAATTGACTCAGTACCATTTTCTAAAATTTTAAAAAACAACTTTTTTGTTTTGCTTAATCAAATCTATTTATGCATCGAACTTCATTTGTTATAATTCAAAAATAAGAAACAGAAAGAACATAAATGGTATAGTGACCTTATAAGAATTTTATAAATTCACTAGGGTGCAATCATGATTCAAAAAATTTATGAGATCTTAGGCATTACCTTAGCACCCTTCTGTAAAATTTTCAAAAAATATTAAAAAAATTATTGCTAAAGCAAATGTATGTATTGATCATTAGGCTTTTATCAGGACGTAGCAGTGTCAGAATTTTTTGAAAATTCATAAAGCTTGATAATTATCATAAATTTTATATAAATATTAATGATACATCAGGACCATACACAAAAATTTTAAAAAAATCTAACGTGATTTGAACTATTTTTATTTTGTTGAAGTTTGCCGCTAAGGCTTTTATTAGAACAGTAGCATTATCCGAATTTTTAAAAATTAATGAAGTTTTATAATCATCTGAAAATTTTATGAGAATATTAGTGATGCATCATAACCACAAACAAAAAATTTGAAAATTTTCTAACGTGGTTTGTTCTATGTTTCATTCGGTCCAAACTTGTCGGTCTGTGTTTTATCAAGACAGCAGCAATTTTTGAATTTTTAAAAATTCTTCAGGCTTGATAATCATCTGAAATTTTTACACAAACATCATTGATATGTTAGGAACCTCTAAAAACAATTTCAAAAATTTTAAATATTGTTTGAGCCATTTTTCATTCGGTGTAAATTCACCTAATTCGGGAATTCAGGCAAAAAATATTCGATTTTTCGGTGCAAAAAAACGGATTTTTTTTATTTCGTTCGGAATTTGTCCGAAATTCCGAGATCTCAGCGAGATTTCGGACACCTTTGAGATGTCATCCAAAAACGAGATTTCAATCCTTGCTTCCAACTAAGGGCCAGTTGAGAATCGAGCTTCGCCCGGACAGGGTTCACAATATCGATATCGCGATAATCGACCATATCGAGATTTTTGAAAATAAAAAATAGATTGAAAATCGGCATAAATCGAAGGGTTTTGAAATCAAACTTTTTGGAGAAAAGATAAAAAAAACGATTTTCACCGATAATCGCTTGATATGCCTCGATAATCAACCGAAATTTTGTGAGTGATTTTGTGAATTGACTTCTTTGGTGATCGATTTTGTGAGCGATGAGCGGTATTTAGCGATTATCGTGATATTTATGTCGCATAATTTTTTTTCTAATTTTTTAATTTTCTAAAATAATAAAATTTAACTCGGTTTATCGATCGGTAGTAGATACCCTACCCCTCGATATGATCAATAATCGGGATATTCGAGTGATTATCGATGATATTGCGATCTGTGGGGCCCGGGTATTTAGCAGCTCTGGTACGCCTGCTGCCCGCCCGGATTACATCCACGGATAACACCGGTTCTCCTCACACGCACACACGCTTATATTCAGTAAAAAGAAAAAGCATGTGTCCGCCTCCATAAGTTACTAGATAAATCTATCATTTATTTGTCAACCTCCGCTCTAGATCTTTTGTTTTTCAGTAAAACACACCGTGTACGTGCGATATAGTGTAAGTGAGGTGTACGTGAGTATGTGTCTTCCATCATAATTTAAAAAATAAAGGACCAGCTAATTTGGCTAATGGCATGGATGCGTGGTACGATACGACTCTTCAGCGCAGGGTTCACAAAACCGTTTCGCGGGCGGTTTTCACGGTAAACCGCTAGAAAACCGTGAAAAATCGAACGGTTTGCAAATTTGAAAATTTTAAAATTTGGTCAAATGAGATCGCGAAAACCGCGGTTTTTGACGAAAAACCGCTCGGTTTTTCGCGAAAACCGAGCGGTTTTTGGAGAAAACAGCAAAAACCGTCCGAGGTTGGAAAATTGGGGAAAAACTCGAAAAAAAATTGGGGAAAAATGCAAAAAAATATTGTAAAATTTGTAGAAATACAGGGAAGTTTAAAATTGAGTAAAAATATAATAAATATATAAATAAGGTATGTGAAAACGTGAAAAAATCCAGAATGATCTCTCCTAAATTTGGAAAAAAATCGACATGGACTTTGCTATATTTTAGAGAATTAGAAGTAGTTAGTTATGTATTTAGCAATAATGTATCGATAAATAATCTTTCATTACAACACTACAATCACATAAGTGCAAAAATCAGCATTTACATAACTACAAAGCAAAATCATTTGCAATTTCACTACCATTTACTTATCAACACCATTTACATTATAATGCATTTAAATTGAAGTTGTGGAGTAGGCATAAGCATAGCTTCGTCACTCTTCCATTATCGCAAAATGACATGTTCGACCTACATGAACGAACATCAAATCCAGATGATGAAAGGAAAATAGAAGAACAAATTGCAAAAAAAAAATTTAAAATGTAAAAATCCCAATTAATCTATAAAACACCTAAGAGAAATTTTTACAATTTTTAAATCATTTATTTCTTCTAAAAATCTAAAATGCAAATTAATGAAAAGGAACAAATACATCATCGATTTTTATAAATAGTAAAATGATTTATTATATTCTAAAATTTTACTGAAAATATAAATAATTCCAAAGGATCATGTACTAAAATTTTCAGAAATATTAGACTTCATTTATTTCCCATATAAAATCAAAAATGTAAGAGCATATACAATGATAATAGCACTTTGAATTTTAAAAAATACACATATCTGATCATCATCTCAAAATTTTACATAATCATTTTGATGATGTTATAACATCACAAAAAGTTTAATAAATATTAGACTTCATTTTGTACCCTAGAAAATAAAAAATCAAGATCATATATTATGACAAGATTACCGCTGTAATTTTTAAAAATGTACATATCGATAATAATCTGAAAATTTTACAGAATTATTAGGATTACCTCAGGAACTCACAAAAAAATTTAAATTTTTGACACTTTTGCTAAATTTCTTCAAATTTTTGAATTTACTTTCATCCGCCGGTTTTCCGAGCGGTTTTAATTACGAACCGGCTCAGACGGCGGTTTTCACGAAAACCGAGCGGTTTTCGACGGTTTTGAACCACGCTTGCCGCCTCTCACGACCATAGTTCGGATCAGTTCATAATTTCGTTTGAAATCGCTAATCGCTAACGTGTAGCGGTTTTCGCGAGAAATTGTTCGAAAACCGCAAAAAACTGAACGGATTGCAAATTCAAAAAAATTAATTTTGGTCAAATCTATACGTGAAAACCGCGGTTTTTAACGAAAAACGACGCGGTTTTCACGGTTTACCAGCCGATCAATTAAACATTCTTGAAAAATGGTTTTTCGAGTGGTTTTTCAACGGTTTTCGAGCGGTTTTTAATGCACAAAAATTTTCAATTTTTTTGAATTTTTTTTAAAATTCCACCGATAAACTGTTCGGTTTTTGTTTTCGAATCGAAACGGTATGATCGAAAACCGAGTGATTTACTACGATTTTGTTAACCCTGATTCGGATATACATCACGCCTTTCATATTCAAAGTTTGATATGTCTTAAAAGAGAAAGAGACAAAAGCATGATAAAGTAAAATATCGCGAATGCAACATCTCACGAATCGAAGCAAGCTAGCGATCTTTAGTGGTGTGCGTTAATGATACCCTCCATGTCACGTCACCATTAGGCCCACACGCGTGACACGCCTAACCGATAAGGATTTGGCACGTGTTAACCTATACCGACCTGAGAGAGCTGAACGACGAAGATTGTCGTAGATTAATGATAATGTAACTCATAACAATCACGAAAAACACACATAACAGTGTAATATTCCAAAAAATTAAATTAAAAAAGACAAGGACGAATCTCATGAGCCGGACCAAAAAATATTTAATTGAATTTATAGATGTGACGTTGTGATAACTAAAGGCCTGTTTAGTAGAGCTTCATATCCCAGGTTCACCTGAGATTTGAAACTTGTAGACTAAAATAAAGTGAATTAAGTTTATATTTTTGGTCTAAAATGTAAACAAAATTATATATCTAAACACTTTTATTGTACTCACAGCTCCAGCTCCATAGATCTGGTGGAGTTAGAAACAACCAGCTCTACCAAACACACTCTAAGATATGATTAATCCATCCATTCCACGCCACGACGCAGCAGCTATCCCTCAACCATATCCCTCCGTCCTAGAAAGTAAGGGACAGATGAAATTTTAGGACAGATTATGGTTTCTGCCAAAAGACTCTAATGCCCCTATTTAATACTGTGTCTCTATTAATTGGCAACATGCATGCATTAATTAATCACAATTATAGGGAATGACGTGCCGCGTTTTTGTTTTGGAATATGTGTGGTCGCATGTATCTGCGTGCATCTGCATGCATGGACACAATTTGAGGACACAATTTAAGAGGGGAGAGCTCTCAATCCCTAATATTAGAGGACACAATTTGAACGTTTCTCTCTCTTACTTTTAAAGACGGAGGGAGTAGTGATTATCCAGATTCCGGAGGCACCACAGCGCGCAACGGGGCTTAATTATCACAACGTCACAAGCATACATTCAATTAAATCCTTCTCGGAGTTAAGTGGTGATGCCGTGCTTGGACCATCCAACAGCTAGACAGATGCGCGAACTGATAGCGGCGGTGCCCTTGTGCTGTGTGGCTGATCAGATGTCCTCTACTGTTGCCGAGAGGATCTGCTTTAACTGAGGTGGTTGTATGAACGCCGTTCCAGCGAAGGGCATGTACATATCACGTCTGTAATATTGATTTCCATTCAATATAAATAGCACAAATTTTGAAATAAGTGAAAGAATTTTTTTAAAAAAATAGAAACACGTCTTATTTATTAATTATGTGAGAGATCAGACCAATACAAACAACTATATAGAGATAGAGATGTATTATAAGCCATCATCGTCTATAACACTATATATACCTATCTAGGCAGTTGAGAACCAAGCTGGGCTCGGATGGTTAGCAGCGCTGGTACGACTGCTGCCCGCCCGTGCTCCATCCGTAGATTACACCGGTTCTTCTCATCTCATACATGCGTATATTCAGTAAGATTATCTTCCACACACACGTATATTCAGTAAATAAGAAAGCATGTATCCACACTCCACAAGTTACTAGATAAATATAGGATTTATCTGACGACCTCCGTTCTAGATCTTGCGTGTGTTTAGGTAGACTACACACTAATTACAGTAGGACTTTGCTCTTTAATTTGTTCTGATAAAAGAGGTTTCTGAACCAAACGTTGCAAAACAAACCCTGCTGTCCATCGAATTGCTAGTCTACTGGTGTCTTTGGCATATTTCTGGAATACACGTCATCCTATCTGGGCCGAAGCATGACCTATTTTGGCAGATATCTAGGAGTTTAGCACGGTTTGAGCTTATGCAGACAAGTTTGTTCATGTAATTATGGTGCGATCCAACTAAACATTGTCACAAAAAATTTCGAAAAAATTGTAGATATACTTAATGGTTTACTCCACCTATGTATAAATTCAAGTTCATATTCATTCTATGTTAAGAGCAAAAAAAAAAAGAGAAAAATTTGATAAATTTGAACTCTTAACATTTGTTAGTTTTTCTTTTTTTTATACTTTTAACATTTAAACCAGAAATTTTGTACACAGCTATAATAAGTTTGGAGGTACCTCTACAAAAAAATTAATTTATTATGACGATGTTTAGTTAGATTGCACTATAATTATATGAAAAAGCTTGATTGTAAAAATACGTCCCCTAGTTTTGTTCGCAGGAATGCTAATATGGTGGCGCACCAGTTGTAACATTTCAAATTTTAGCATCTCAAAATTTTCCTTAAGTTTTTAAAATTTTTGAGAATTTAAATTTGAGCTCTCAAGTGCAAGAAAATAAGTTGAATCAAAATTTTAAGTTGAAATAAGTTCAAAATAATTTATTTGGGTTCCAAATGCTTAAAAGTATTTTTGAGATTTTCTGAGATTTTTCCTAATTTATTTGCTATTTATTTGAATTTATTTTCTTTTACTTGAAATTCTGGAAATTTATTAATTCGGAAAATGATTTTATTTCGAAATCTTCTCTCGGGGCCAAATTCCTTCCGCGGTCCGTTTCCTCTCCCGCGCGGCCCGCTCCCTATTCCCTTCGCAAGGCCCAGCCAGCCCACGCGTCGTGGCCGTCCGATGGGCGACGCGTGTGCGGCTCAGATCGCGCCGCCGCCCGAAACCCTAACCGCGTCGTCGCCGCGTCCGAGTCAATTTCGGCGTCCGTGCCACGCACACCTCCCGAGGCTATTTAAAGCCCGAGGACCCCCGTCCGAGGTTCGCCTCGTTGCGCCGTCTCTTTTGCCCTAGCCCTTGCTGCATGAGGCGCCGCCATCTTCTCTCGCGAGCTCGCCGAAGTTCCGTCGCCATCCGAGAGGTTCTCCGTCGCCTTTCTCCCTCACCGGTGAACCTCCGCCGCTTCTTTTGGTCGCATCGAGTTCACCGAGATGCCCTCTCTCTTTTGCCCCTAGCCCCACTCGGTTTCTTCGTGTTTTGCTCCGTCGGCCATGCCTTCTTCTCCGCCTCCGGCAAGCCCGCGCCGCCGTCAAAACCTCGCCGCGTCGCCGCGCCGCTACCGGGCGCCGCGTCGGCGCCACGCATCGCCTCGTCTTCCGCGTCAGCATCCGCGTCATCGTCGCTTCGTTTCCCACGCCCGCGCCGCATCACCCGCCGCGTGTCAGTCGCGTCATCGCCGCGTGGCTGCCACATCAGCGTGGTCAGCCACGTCATCAAGAACCCTCCTCGGTGGACGCAGTCCACCGTGAGCCGTGTCGCTGACGCATGGGTCCCACATGTCAGTCGGCATTTCTTTTCTTTTTCTGATTTTCCAAAAATCCAGAAATTCCAGCCAATCGCAGAGTGCCACGTGTGAGCCTTTCTGATTATTCTGAATTTCTGATCCGAGGAACTTCCAGGAGCCCGTTCTCCTTCGTTCGAGCTCCGATTACAGTGATTCAAATTTCTAAATTCATGATCTATCTTCCAGTACCATTCTTTTCAATTTTTGAATTTTTTTTAATTTGTTTTATTTATTTACTCTCGTTTTGCGTGTAGACGACGCAGTCGAAGCTCAAGCGAATCAGTAGTTGGAGGTAGAACTAGCAAGAGGCAGCGAAGGCAAGTCTTACTTGAACATATTGATCCCAAATTTTATGAAAAGCTTATGTTGTTTTAAATTACGCATGCTTACTTTATGCAATGTACTTTAAATATAGTTTTAGGGTTTAGTTAAATGCCAGCTTTGTTATACCCTTATTGACATTAATCATGATGAACCTTTGTCACCCTAGATGATACTAGCTATTTTATTTGATGATAACCAGTAGATTAGCATGGGACGGTAGAACTGCTTAGTCCAGCTTAAACGTTTCAGTATTATGCCATTATGGGAATCACTTCAAACATTGTTGAAACTTATTTGTGAAGTCGCGGCAATTGGTGTTGCTGCTGTTATTTAAATGAAATAAAGTGGGAAATATGGTTTAGACCAGGGTAGATGGATGTTTGGCGGGTGTATAAAGCACGAGACCTTGGAATGTGAATGTTCCGCCCTAGTCAATTAAGGACCGAAGCATGCGTTATCATGGACCAAGCACTACCGTACAACCACAAGTCTATATGGGTACGACCTGGCTAAATAATTTGTGTGTCTCGTTATTAGCTTCGCCAGTTGGTGAGTGCCAGATAATGGCAGGCGCAAAAGGGGGCTTCCGACTGGGCAGTTAGAACCCATCGGCGGTGAAACCTTAGCAGGCGAGGTTAATAGTGGGGTTGTACATTATAAAGGCATTGTCATGATCTCTCTGCCGACACACCAAAGGAAGTGTGTTAATTGCATGGCAACAAGAGTCGATCATGTCTTGTGGGTAAAGTTGTACACACTCTGCAGAGTTAAAACTACTTAAGTAGCTGTGCCCACGGTCAAGGGCAGGCGAGGTACGCTTGCACATTGTAGATTTTATGGTTTTGTTTTAAATAAAAATAGTGGTTTGGGAATCCGTGAGCAGATGGAACTCTCGGGTTATGGTTTGGCAGATGGAGCCAGTTAGGTAGCTAGAACCTGCTTTAGTTGTCGTATCAAATTCTATTACTATGCTATTTACATTTGGTCAAATGATGCTTTGTAAAATTACTATTGGTATTTACAGTTAAACTTTGCTTTATGCTAAAAGAGCCATATTATGCCTTCAATTGTCTAGCCTTGCAAATAGTTATCGTGCATTATGTTTCCAAGACTTGCGGAGTACATTCTGTGCTCACCCTTGCAACATCCCCAACTTTCCACAGAGGAGTCCGCACAAGTTGAAGGTGACTACGAGTTCTATGCTTTTGGTTATGATGAAGGCGATCCGGATTACTAGGACGTGAACCCCAGTAGATTGCCTGTTGGGCAAATGGACGGGCTTACTTTATTGTTGTTATTTCATTTCCGCTGTTTCTTATTGAACTCAAGCCATGATGCTGCTTATTTGTAATAATTGACCATAAGGCTAATACTCTTTTGCTTAATTGATATTATTTGATTCATGATATGGATGTGTTGTCATCGCTGTTTCCACTGTATGTGCTAGCTTTTCCTGGAGTAGCACAGCTTATACACAAAGGGTTCGGATTTAGAAATCCGGTCCCGACACCTGTGCACAGAATAAGATTCATTAATCGAGTAGGAATTGCTGTCGATGTCTTAAGGGCACTCCTAGTCTGTTTCTAAGGATGAACCACATAAGATAAAGAGTGATGTGGATGGGTAGTTAATGAAGAAATAGAAGGAAGCTGTATCTCATGCAAGATATAATCTATTTAAGAGGACCAAGGAACAAGAAACAACTTTAAAACTGCACTATAGATTGAGCCATTTCAATTTTACTCGTTTTGTGGTCCTGTATGGATCATTTGTGCCATTTTAGAGGACCAAGAAGCTAGCCACGTAGGAAAATGGGTTACGATTGATCTTTTCTCACATGCAACAATAAATAATCTTGTTGGCCCTATAGATACAACTTATACATGCTATGCATTGGAGTAGTTGTATCTAAGCATCCATTTCATGCGTTCTCTCACCTCCTAGAAACAAGCTATTTTTTAAAAGATTAGCAGGAGCTCTGCCATTCATTAAAAAAGGGGCAAAAACAAAGGTATGTTAACAGCTTAAGAAAGAAAACAAAAGGAGACCTTAAACATGAGCCTAGTTGAACAAGCGATCTTAACTAAAAGGCAAGGCAAAACAAAATGGAAACGAGCGATGAAGCTCTATGTGAGCACTAAGACACCTTCACCCTGCCTGAAACGCTCATAAGGTCCACAACGAGAACTGCGTAGACACCGTGCTAACCTTGGTCGATTGCGAAGGCTCTTCTTCTTTCACCCACGTTTTGCGTGATTTGGTTGAACACGTCTTCCACCATTTGATAGGAATTCTGAAATATTATGTTGTTTATTTCCCACCATAAATTCCAAAAGGCATAAATGAGAACTCTGTCGACCTCCTTCCTCCTTTGTGACGGTGTGTGATCGCGAATGGATTTTCACCACTGGGCAGTGGTGAGACCCTTATCACTGGTGTTGTTTCGAATCTATATTGGGTGTGGTTGGAAGTGGAGCCAACGGAACACTTTACCACATATCTGTCTCACAAAAGGGCAGTAAAGCATTAGGTGTGTAGAAGATTCAGGATGAGATCCGCACAGTGGACATTGAATACCATGTGGCCACCCCCAAAGCAAGAGCCTATCTGTTGTTAGTATCCTGTCTTGAATAAGGAGCCAATAGAAAATTTTGCACCTGTTTTCCGTATTAGCCTTCCATATAGCTCTGTAATTGTGTTAAAATCTGGAGCCCCTGAACTGTATATTATAGCCCGATTTTGCCGAGTATTCACCGTTTGCCATCCATCTCCACACTAGGGATGAAAACAGAACGGAAACGGTCGGTAAATAGTTGTCCCGTTTCCATTTTCACATCTTTTACCGATAACGGAAACGGAATCAGAAACCCCGGAAACGGGTATGAAAACGAATAATGATCGAAACGAATGCGGAACGGAACGGAGCGGATACGGAAACGAAAGTGGAAAATTCCACGAGAACGTAATACATGATCACAATATACATGACCACAAAAATAATGTAACTCATTCCATCACAAAGGTGGATACAAGAACAATGTTATGTTCACCGGTATCACTAGAAAATTTTTTCTCAAGTTTGTCAGTTGAAGGCTCACTATTTGTCCTCCAGATCAAACCGTCATATCCTCCTCCATATCATTATCATCGACATCCTCTTGCTCCTCCAACTATAAAGATGTAATGCCCTAAAATTTGCATATTATTGTTCCATGTTTCTTTATGATTTTCTGAGATTTATCCTGGATTTTCTGGAATTTATAAATGCCATTTTACTATTTTTCAAATTTATATAATTAATTTATTCATGAAAAATGAAGCCAAAAATATGCTAGAAGTAATTTTTCTAGGTTCAAAATGTTCCAAAGTATTTTTGAGAATTTTTTCGAAATTTTTGAACTCTATTTGAGATTTTCTATAAAGCCATTTGTATTTATGAAATTATTTTAATTCGAAAATAAATGTAAATTCTCCATTCTCCTTTTTGGGCCAAATGGGCCAAGTTTTCAACGGAATTTCCGATTCCGTTTCCGTTTCTGACGAAAATGGCTCTCCCATTTCCATTTCCTTTTCCGACAAAAAATTTCCGTTTCCGTACCAACATTTTCCATTTCCCCGAAAAAAGGCTTCTGTTTCCATTTTTCTCCTGAACGATCTAAAATTCCGTTTCCGTTTTCACCCCTACTCCACACTATATCGTCTTGTACCTGTGGGTGTAAGTTGACCTCCTGGATCGCTGTCCACAATGTGATGTACTCTTCGAGCTGCATATGGGTGGTTATTCGTTGGAGCGGCTTGATCTAGTTTTCGCTCGCTAGCTCATGCCAAACTGATCTGTTCTTTGATCTCACCAACTTAAAGTAGTTGGGCGCTATCTCACACGACGCTTCCCCGTGTAGCCATCTAGATATCCAGAACCTCGCTGTCGCTCCATTTCCTAGCTCAATGTTGGTGCTTGCATCGAAGAGGCTCATGTCCGTCACATCACAAGGGATCTCCATGCCAACCCATGGCTTATACCTGTCTTTCCATTCATAACAGAGCCAAAGCAATCTCAGTGCTCATCCGAAAGTAGGAATGTATTTTATCCCCAACCCGCCTAGTTTCTTGGGTCCAAAACTTTATTCCAGTTAACTAGGAAATGGCCTACGCCACATTCCTGTTGTCCCTTCCAAACGAAATTTCTCCTTAACCTATCCATCTTTTTTGTTGCCCAGGTGTTTGTTGGGAACACCGTGAAATGGTAAATAGTTATGGGTGTAAGGACCGAGTTCACTAAAGTGAGATGAGCCACCCTCGATAGAAGCTTTCCTTTCCATCCCGCCAAACTGGCTCCTATTTTATCGATGATCGATTGCACGTCCAATTTCCTTAGCTTAGTTGGCCTCATCGGTAGGCCTAGATATTTGCACAGAAATGTTTTTGTGAGAGCTGGAAAATCTTGTAGGATGGTCGGGAGGTCCACGTCGATGCATCTTATGGGATATACCTCACTCTTCTGGATGTTAGTCTGCAAACCTGTTGCTCCACCAAAGATAGACAAGGCCAATCGAATTGCTTCTAGCTCAAGCACATCCGCGTTGGTGAAGATCGCCACATCGTCGGCATAAAGGGAGATCCGCAGCCTGTGCGGTCGATCGAGGACCGGTTTGATTAGATTCTCCGCGGCTGCTTTCTCAAATATCTTCTGCAGGGGATCAATAGTCAAGATGAAGAGCATAGGTGATAGCAGATCCCCCTGTCGGAGCCCTCTCCTGTGCCTGATTAGCTGCTCGGGGTTTCCATTGACGAGGATTCTGGAAGAAGATGAAGCCAATATCAATGAGATCCACTCCCTCCATCGATGGCCGAAGCCTAAGATCTCCAAGATCTCTAGAAGATATTCCTAACTGATTGAATCAAAAGCTTTGGCTATGTCCAACTTAATGAAAAGGGTCGGGCTCTTCCTCCTATGCAACTCCTTGGTTAGGTTTTGAGTGTAGAGGAAGTTGTCGTGGATGGATCTCCGTTTAATGAAAGTGCTTTGACTGCTTGACACCATCTCCTGGAGGTAAGGTGCTAGCCTGTTCGCTAGTAGCTTGGAAAATAGTTTTCCCACACTGTGAATCAGGCTTATGAGCCTATAATCTGAAATTATATCCGCTTCCTGTTTCTTGGACAACAGAATGATGTTTGCGGAATTGAGGAGGTGGAAATTACAGGCATCGGCATCATCACCTACACAAAAGCTCATCACAGACGGTTCAAGAACCTCATCACTAACGGTTTCGTGAACCGTCTGTAAACCTGTGTCAGTGATAAGAAGGGCACATTACAGACGGTTTTCAAACCGTCAGTAAAAATTAACATCAGAGACGGTTCTATCTACGAACTGTCTGTGATGAGAGAATATCATAGACTGTTCTAGGATAGAACCGTCTCTGATGGGAAATCATCACAGACGATTCTATCTTAAAACCGTTTGTGATAATCCATAATCACAGACGGTTCTATCTATGAACTGTCTGTAATATTCCTTCACAAACGATTCGTAGTTAGAACCGTCTGTGATATGTTTTTTCCCCTAACTCTCTTGGCAGAAATTCCATGATTAGTATCTGTTGTTTGAAATTTTATTCTCCTTAGATATTTCTACAACGATATTTACAAGGCACAACTAGTTATAGATTGTGCAATTGAATATCAAAACTTCCTAGATACATTGAGGCAACAGCTTATCTAATGAGGAGGGTCTTAAAATATAAACATTTGTAGCACTTTTATCCTGTTTCTTATTCTAATATTGATGGATTTCAAGGCAAAATCCAATTCCATCCGTAGTTCATTCTAAAAGTTATCATGCTCTGACTTATCTTCCATTTCATCATCATCCCAAATGAGAATACCATAGGCGGTCTATTTTCACTATGGTCTTGTGCAGGAATAGGACCGGATCTAGTGATCATGTTCCTATACAAGACCAGAGTGAAAATAGGCCGTATACGGTATTCTCATTCGGGGATGAGGATGAAGTGGAAGATAAATCAGAGCATGACAACTTTCAGGACGAATTGTTGATGGAATTGGATTTTGCCTTGAAATCCATCAACATTAGAATAAGAAAGATGATGAAAGTGAACCAAATGTTCATATTTTAAGACCCTCTCATCAGACAAGATGTTGCCTTGTTTTGATATTCAATTGCAAAATCTATAACTGGTTGTGCCTTATAAATGTCGTTGTAGAAATATCTAAGGAGAATAAAATTCCGAACAACAGATACTAATCATGGAAATTCTACCGAGAAAGGTAGGGAAAAACATTAATATTTTATAGTTCAAGACAAGAAGACCTTACCACAAATATGATATCGAAATATATATTTCATAGTTCAGGCCAGTGACAATACATTAACAAAATATGATATATACCACAAATATCAACAAGGTACATTACGAAACCACATTATTTCATAGTTCAAGACAAGAAGACCTTAGGGTTTTTCTTGTCTGCCATCATATGTGCCATAGCTTCCGCAACAGAGCCTTCTCGATTCTCTCTGATTCTCTCTGAAGTTTCACAGCTCCAGTACAGTGCCGATTTATTTGACACCAATAACCGATTGATCTCCAGTCATAACTCTTAATCCCTACAAATTAAAATATGATCATGTTGGGTATCTTGGTATATTATTAGTAACCATATCGAATTAAATACTACAAACATTTATATTACCTCTATAAGCTCAGCTTTGGCTTCTTCCAGCTCTGCATTAGCCCTACGATCCTTAATGATGAGTGCTGTGTTAAGGGATTTAATATCTTACAATTTGTCATCTATGTCTTTCAGTTCTTGTTTCATCTCATAAATCTTTTCAGTTAAGTCAAACTTGCCTACCTTTAGTTGTTCGATCTCCACCTCAAGTGTTTGTTTAGCTTCTAACAGCTTTTCCATGTCAACTATTTTACCAAAATCAGATTACAGGACCATGAATAATGTGAGCCAAAAAGGTTTAACAAATTCCAAACATAGTACATAAAACCTCATATACATGGAAACACCACCACAGTATTTAAACTAATCCTTCTGTTTCATGTTATCATACTAGGCCGCTATTTTGGATTTATAAGTTAACCAATTAACGTGCATGAGTGACAGCAAGTTTTAAATAAGAACGTACTGAAGGGAGAAAAGAATTTCAGTCATGCTTCTTTTTGGTAGCTTGCTTGCTAGTCAAACCATATTCAACCCGCAACAAAGTAATAGCTAGATAATCTCCACAACAAAGAGTGGCCATATGTTTTTTTAGTCAAGGTTTCATATATGATCAAATGAATATTTGAGCACCTCATAGATGATTAAGTAATTGTTTTTTTAAGAACAATGCTGGCAAGAGCTAGTTTATGATAATGACTATATTTTGCATATGAGAATAATATTGCACCTACAATCGTGCATGCATTGCTACTATTTTGAGTAGCAAGCAGAGACATCATGACAACATATATTCCACAACATCCTACTGAGCATTTAATTTTTTTGCACCAATATGATAATTTCTCCACTACCTGCACATGAGATCAGTCCGGTAGGAAGCCACGCCAATGCACGCAGCATGATACATGAGCAATCGATCACTAAGTGCCAGGCGATCTCACCTTGGAGGGCGGCGACGCGGTCTTGGGGATGGGAAGTGACGTGACGGAGCGGACGGCGAAGCAGAGGAGGTCGGCGGGGAGGAGGTAGTCGAGGAGGATGTCACCGGGGAGGAGGTAGCCGAGGAGGACGTTGCTAGGAATGAAGGCATCTAGGCCCCCAAATTTGTGTTATTTTTGGTAATTAATGACAATTGCGTTTAAAGGACTAATATTTCTGTTGAGTATGTTGAAAATAGGTTGATCAATATATATGGAACACGATGAAGCATGGAAATGAAGCGAAAGAAGATCATTTCGTCAAGTTAAAGTGCAAAGGTATATAATTAAGGACCTTTTCATAGCTTTTACCGATCTTGGAGTATTGGAGAAAGATCGGATTTCTAGATTAGGTGCCGTATTATTAAGAGGGACTCTCAATTAGTAATTTGATGTGATTTTAGTGAAATAGCTCAATCAATGCTCATAAAATGGTCATTTTCACTTGTGATAAAAAGAAATTTGAAGACCTAAATCACCTCTGCCATGGCCAGCACTACCACCCATGGTAGGGCGGTACTACCGCTTGGTCGGCAGTACCGGCCCTAAGGACGGTAGTTATATCACAGAGAGGTGTGCTTTTTGGGGTTTGCCCAGCCGGCAATACCGGCCCCAGATGGGCGGTACTGCCGACCCACTGTAGTAACGGCTAGTCTGACAGTGCATTTAATGCAACAGTCGACCGTTGAACCTAAGGCTGGCAGTACCGGCCCCAGCTGGCGGTAGTGTCAGCCACCCTGAATTTTCCAGGGGTTTGGTAGCAACGGCTAGGAATGTTGTTGAGGCTATAAATACACTCCCATATACAGCATAGAGCTCTTCTTGGACACTTATTGCACATTCTTGACCTCTTGTTTGCTTCTCTACTACTCTAGTGCATTCAATTCACATTTTATGAGTAGTTTAGAGAGAAATAAAGTGTGAGAATTAAATTGAGCTATTTATACACTTGATACACCTCAAGCGATCGTCAAATTTTATTACTCTTGGAGGTTGCTGCCTCCTAGACGGCTTGGAGGCGAAGGAACCGGTGACTTTCTCAAGGAGCTTGTGAGAAAGCCCGGTTGATTGTGAAGGCTGGAGTTCGTCTACCCGGAGTGAGGAAGAACTACCAAGTGATCGAGGGAGGCTCATGTAATTGGAGCCGGCTTGAAGTGATCATGCTTCCTCAACGTGGATTAGAGGAGACCGGCAAGTCTCCGAGACCACAGGATAAATTCTTGTGTCACTCTCTTTCTTGTGGTTTGATTTTCTCATCTTTGCGTGCAATTTACATTCCTAACTATTTAGTGCTTTGACCTTGTACTTAGGTTTGTATTATTGCTTAAATTAGTTTGTCGGTGCACTTAGTGAGACTAAGAACATTTAGGCCTTAATTGTCAAAAATTGTAATTATTAATTAGAATTCTATTTATTGCAATTAGAGCTGAGGGATTTTAAAAATCTCCTATTCACCCCCCCCCCTTTAGTCTGTTATCCTTGATCCTACAGGGGAGGAGGTAGCAGATCGAGGAGGACATCGCTGGGGAGGAGGTAGCCGAGGAGGACATCGCCGGGGAGGAGGTAGCCGAGGAGGAGGATGCCGAGGGGCTAGGGTTTGGAGGAGACGAAACGCCTTCGGAGCCAAGGTATACGCTACATACCTCTATCAGTATGTTTATATAATGATCTCAGTTTATATCACAAACAATTCATAGTTAGAACCATCTGTGATGTGTAGATATCACAGACGATTCGTAATTAGAATCGTCTGTGATAGCTACAGGAGTCATTACTGACGGTTTTATACTAAAATCGTCTGTGATATTGATGTATATCACTGATGGTTTATGAAGAGTACCGTCTGTGATTATGTCACTGACGGTTTCAGTATAGAATCGTCAGTGATATTCCTAATCATAGACGATTTTTCTTAACCGTATGTGATAAGGCGTCTAATATAAGCCTTTTTGTAGTAGTGCATGCAGCTGGTTTAAGGCGGCCATCAGGTCCGCCTTGATGATGTTTCAGCATTGTTTGTAGAATCTCCCTGTGAAACCATCTGGACCCAAAGCCTTGTCCGGTGGCATGGAGTGGACCGCTTGTTGTACCTCCTGCTCATCGAAAGGCTCCTCTAGTGTGTTTAGGTCATGGCTTTGCATGCCAAATGCTTCCCAGCGTAGCGTATGCCCTCTTTGCTCTTTCCTTCCTAAGTGATGCTGGAAGTAACCGAAGATCTTGCGATGTTTGTCTTCTTTGGAATGGACATTGGTACTGTGAGTAGTGAAGGATTGAATGTAGTTTTTCCTTTTGCATGCATTAACCTTTATGTGGAAGAATTTTGTATTTGCGTCTCCTTCTTTGATGACAGCAAGGCGAGAGCGTTTCTCTGGACCGCAGCTAAACCAAGTAGTATGTACTTTAAGGTGTTCCGAAATTTTCTTTCAATATCGGCGAGTGGCATATGTTCTTGCACCCTGTCTAATTGAAAAACAATCTCGGTAGCCACATCGAATTGTAACCTGGCGACCCGTATCTGCAAGTGGCTCCATGCCTTTAGGGCTTTCGTTGTTCTCACCTGTTTGATGTGCAATCTGAGAAAGGCATCTTGTGTATGAACCGGTCTGTGCCATGCTCATTGCACTTCGTGCAAGAAATCCAGCATCCTTGGCCAGGAAGCCTCAAAACGAAACACTGAGTATTTCCCCAGGTGAAACAGCTTTAGAAACAATGGATTGAGAGTGACCTAATTAGACACCAGATTTCTTGTCAAATTGTCTGCTCTAGACTCTTGGTCTCGGGAAAAAAAATGGACACGTCATTGGCACATCATGGGGGCAATCATGACTGTTTGCAATAGATACGCGCGCTGTGGTACCGCACTATTTCTATGTAATCAAAACCATTGGAATTTTGATCGATGACACAGGTCTTGATCGAAGTCTGCACGAACTTTTTACAGAGAGTGAAGCGATTGCTGCATTGGACATTGGAGTGCCAGAAGCCTTGACCTCGAGCTGTGCAACAATAACGTATATATCATCGCATTGCTCGTATTCATCGATCAAAGGAACAGGTTGTTCATGGCTGCCGCGTCTCTTTAGAATTTTAATTACGCAGCCACTGCGACGTACGGGTTACCTAAGCCGTCGCGACCGATCGACCCTACTGCTGGATCGCCGTAAGCACGCACGAATCTCCGAATCTATAGTATATAATATCACCGGGCTGGAGCTGCAGCGCCGTCGCCGTGGTCGCCGTCGTCGAGGTCGCGGGCGGTGAGGACGGCCTCGAGGGTGTGCACGACCCTGCCCATGGCAGGCCTGACCTTGGGGTTCTGGCTGAGGCAGTCGTAGGCGAGGCGCGCCACCCGCTCGACGCCCCGCGCCGAGTAGCAGTGCTGCCCCTGCTGCTGCTGCTGCTGGTCGGCCATCCTCCGGTCAATGATCTTCTCCAGCTTCTTGGTCCGGATGAGGATCGGCCGCGCCCAGTCCACCAGGTTGCCGTCCCGCCCCGCCCGGCTCGGCTCCAGCGCCCGCCGCCCCACTAGCATCTCCAGCAGCACCACGCCGAACCCGTACACGTCGCTCATCGCCGTCAGGTGCCCTGCGTCCAACAGCAAAATAGAATTCATTTTGTGCATTGGTTCGTTGCAAGTGCAACAGTGGCGGAAGATGCAGCCAGGTAGTGGTGCTTAAGGATCGATGTGTATATATATCACCTGTCGCCATGTACTCCGGAGCTGCGTAGCCGTAGGTACCCATCACCCTGGTCGAGACGTGCGTCTTGCCGCCCATTGGCCCCTCCTTGGCGAGCCCGAAGTCCGAGAGCTTTGCGTTGAAATCCTGAAAGAAAGAAGTTGCTAAACAATGAGGCCCGATCATATCCAGATCGATTGCACTCTGAATCAATTAAGGAGCTAGCATGCATGCATGTTGCAGCTGTGCATTTCGGTGGGATCATCGAACGAACACTATAGGTCTTCTTTTTCAAATCTAGCCATGTTAACGTATTTGTAAAAAAGACATCCTTTTCCCACCGCAGAAAACGTGGTAGGTGACACATGTTCTCTGCCGTATCCGGAAAACACATGAGATGGTTGGTGCTGGGCAACACGCGGGAGCACGGGAGGGCGTGGAACAAGCGCTACCCAGGCGCGGCGGCTATCCTCCCGCGCATGCTACCTCGCCAGGCTGCCCACCTGGCCAATCGCCCGCCCACACGCTCTGTGCCGTGCTCGCCCGCGCCCTCCAGCGCACAATCGCGGCATGGCCACCTTCCATGCTCCCTGGCGCAGCAAGGGACGCGTATCAACGGTTGCGCCTTCCGCAACGAGGGAGAGGTCATTTTTATAAATACGTTCTTAGAGAGTTAGATTTGAATGAAAAAAAAACAATCATATGTAGGCTAGATAAGTACAGTATTCTCAACGAACCGCGTCGAGCAAGATGTTGGAGGTCTTGAAATCCCGGTAGATGATGGGTCGTTCAGCTCCGTGGAGGAAGGCGAGCCCCCTGGCCACGTCCAAAGCGATCTTCACCCGGGTCGTCCACGAAAGGTTACATGCGCCTGAAACGACATTTCAGGTGAAATAAATTGGGGTGTCTAGGAAGAATATGAGTATTTTCTTGCTAAATAACACTTAAATTTTGAGTCTTTAGATCTAGATTCAATTGATAGAATCAATTTGCCTCTTCTTCTTCGATTTGAGTACTTTATAGACAAAAAATTTAAGTGCTCACAAACTAGAAGACACTATAGTGCCATTTAGCAATTCCGGAAATATATACTGGTGAATCATTTCGTTATGCACTTTATTATTATCAGTAGAAACCAAAACCGGCAGTGGCGTCCGTACGTCGGAATAGGTGATTCTCGAGGCTGCCCTTGGCCATGTACTCGTACACCAACAACCGGTGATCATCCTCGCAGCAGTAGCCTATGAGTTCGACCAGATTCGGGTGGTTGTACTGCCCTAGATAACTCACCTCTGTCTGCACAAACAATTTTCGTTACACAATATCTGAATGTTCATTCAAGAACATCTGAACATGCACATGATGAATGTACACGTAGTACTGACCAGCCACTCCCTGTCTCCCTGGAGGCCCTCCGGGTTGAGCTCCTTGACGGCGACCTCCTTCGCCGGGTAGTTCTGCGCCCCGTCTATGCCCCCCTTGTAGACGACGCCGAAGCCGCCCTCGCCGACGATCTGGGCGGGGCTGAAGTCGTTTGTGGCCTGCCTGAGCTGGTCGTACGTGAACAGCTTGAGGTGCCCGTACCCCGACATCATCCGGAACTCCTCCACGTCCTTGGGCACGGCGAGCATCGCCTCCGATCCCACCTTCCTCAGCCTCGGAGGGGAAGACGTGGAGCATCGTCGTTGAGGCTCGTCTGCACGCGCAAAAGTTCAGAACGCAAAATATTCAGAGCATGACGTCGGTCGGAATCAAGATGCAACAACACCTATCTAGGAATAAAGGTGTCCATTTACAGCGTGTATGTACATGCCTTGCTGATCTTGGTCGCGGCGGCGGGCCGGTCGCGCCGGCCGCATGTCGCCGCAGCTGGCGATGATCCAGCGATGCATTTTCGGAGGAGAGAGCAAGACAAGCGCGCGCGCGCACGTAGGTAAGGTTGTGTAATTAGGTGACGACGTCCTTCGCCGGCCGGGCGGTGGCGGGGGCGGCCGATGGCAGCCTCCGACCACGCGCCGGGAGAGATGGGGGTGGGCGGGTGAGGGAGGCCAGGGAGGGAGAGATGTTGAGGGAGGGAGAGAGGCGAGGGGAGGAATGAGCGGAGGGGGATCGGCCTCTTTTGGGTGGCCCGCCAAACCTCTGCTGCTTCGGCCGCGTGCAGTGGTTGCCTTAATTTGGCATTGCATGCAGGTGCACGCGTGCGTCTGTTTGGTTCAGGCAGCCATCTCGCCAACGGCAATGGCGGGCGATCGAGCGGGCGGGAACGCAACGTGAAAATGCAACGGCAACCGCCTGCATCGTACGGGGTTTTGCCCGTGGTGATTCTAAGAGAGAAGGCACAAAAAAAGAACCAGAAGAGCTAAAATATCCATGGCCAGCAGACTGAAATGCACAAAGGAACAGCTATTTTGCTTCGGCTCCCCGACGCGCCGCCGGCCGCACCCTGGTAGGAGAACGTACGCCGCACCGGCCGTTCAGGCAGGCACATCACGGCATTACCGTGCGGCTGTGCCGTGTGGCCGTCGGTACGGGACATCAGGCGGCCTCTCCACCTCTGCCGGTTAACAGTGCCGATGACGCCGACGACTGTGGCACTAGCTCGCTCTCGGTACACTGTGGCACACCGTCGTCAACTCAACGACCGTAATCAGGGCAGTGAATATGCAACGTGAGTTTCAGACACTCGAGTGTCATTACACACATTGACACATACAAGAACACTTCGCATCCACCAGGCCGAGCAAATCTCACTGCACAACATGTATGGAGGCGTTATCAAGAACACACGCCACGGCACCATCAAGATTAACATAGCGTAATCTCACTGCAGAACATGTCAGGTTGGCGAAACAAAGTCATCTGATGATCATCATTCATTAAGCAGTTAAAACAGCTCTGGTTTAATGGCAAACACCACTGGATCCTAAAACCGAAAGAGAAGGGGGTTGCCTCCTATTATTCTTCTTCTTCTTCACCTCACCAAGTGCCTCCGATGACAGGACTAACATCGTGTAGAGGCTGTCACTGACAAAGCAAAGCGCAGGGGATTATGAATGGATTAACCAGCTGTTTCCAGGAGACGCATCATCAGTGCATTTGGCCATAGCCAGAGCTGCCCCCGTTGCTGAGGTGCGTGAACGCCTGAACCTGAGGGGTTAGATCGAGCGGGGACGGGTCGTCTTGCCAGAATCCTCCAGGGGATGGGTGCAGAGCATGATGCATCACAGGGTTGGAGGCGGTGACGGTGGCGAGGGGCGGCATCACACTACTGGAGTGCACCTGAGAACTAGGCTGGATGTCGGTCGAACCCCAGGAATCGTTTGACAGAAGAGAGAGAGCACGCCGAAGGTCTGGGGCTCCATTCGAGTTGGAAACAACGGCAGAACCTTCCACACCTGAAACTAGGAGAAATGTAAATCAGTTACATAGAAATATTATACTGCTGTTGGTACTGATCCTACAAATGTGCTTGATTACGGTGGCGTTTGGTTGGGTGGATGGGATATGGTCGTCTCTGAATTTAGAGTCATTCAATTGTTTAGTTGGGTGGATGAATGGGATATGGCTGTCTAGTTTTTTAGAATATTCCTTCAAGATGCTGGACAGAATCATCCCAGAAAAAAAGCCGGACGAACTCATTCAGTTTGTTGTATGAAAAGGTGTACTCGGTCAAATTCAAATTTCGTCGAAGTGTACTCGGTCAAATTCAAATTTTAGTCAAAATTTGTCTAAAAATTCAAATTTCGGTCAAATTTTGACCGAAAATTCAAATTTTGTAAAAAAAATCAATTTTGTTTAAAAATTCAAATTTCGGTAATTTTTTCCAGAAGTTCAAATTTTGTCAAAAAAAATCAAATTTGGTCAAATTTTCTCCAAAAATTCAAATTTAAGTCAATTTTATCCTAAAATTTCAAACCGAAATTCGAAACCTTTATTACAACTAGCCCATCCATCCTTATCAATCCAACCAAACAAAAAATTAACTCATCCTATCCAAACAAAAAATTGGCTTATCCCTATCCACCCAACCAAACAACTACCTGGAAGGTTCCATCCCATCCAGGCTGGATGATCATATCCCATCCAACCTCATCCAGGCAACCAAACACACCCTACACTGCTCAACAGGTAACATTTTGGCTCCAAAGCCTGCAGCAGTATTCAAGCAGTTGAGAGCAGTATTCAAGCAGTTGAGATGAGTCACACACATGCAACACAAGCTCGCATATTCAATCAATGTTTGTTGGGTCGCAGATTTAATACTAGGCTCAGATGGTACCAAGCAACCAGCCAAATTTTTCTGGTAAATGTCATTACAGGGCTGTGACGAGGCCATCAACCCAATAGGACCCAAGTTTGGTAGAGATAACTCGATATCTCTAACTACCATATATTTTAGTTCTATCTAAATAGTTTGTTAGTTCAAATCATCTACAACTAAGAATCTTTGGCTATATAAACCAACCCCCTGTATTTGTAATCTTGAAGCAATATAGTGGATTGTTTCCCGTGGGTTTTTTTCGTAAGGGTTTTTCCACGTTAAATCTTTGTCTCCAATATTTTGTCGTGCATCCATCCCTAACAAGTGGCATCAGAGCCCTAATCTTGCTTCATGAGACGCATTTGGATAAGACTGTTCCAGTCTTTTATACCCCATTGTGGTTCTTTGCACTACAAGTGTTTGAATTGACTGTTCCAGTTTTCCTTATTCAGTAATCGTTTCGACTTTTAACGCACTTGTATTCTATGCTTAATTACCCTTTAAGGTTTTCTGGAAACAACTTCGTTATAGATTTTGAGTTAAGGGAAGGTTTGTTAGAAATAACTCATTATCTTAATTTACCATATCTTTTGGTTCTATCTAAACAGGTTGTTA
Organism: Otatea glauca; assembly: GCA_036346275.1. NCBI lineage: Eukaryota > Viridiplantae > Streptophyta > Magnoliopsida > Poales > Poaceae > Otatea > Otatea glauca. The sequence goes on from CM070721.1 coordinate 63,132,491, forward strand.
GTCCAAACTATCTACAACTAGGACTCTTTAGCTATATAAGTCAATCCCCTTGTACTTGTAATCTTTGAAGTATCGTAGTGGATTGTTTCCCATAGTTTTTTCCCGTAAGGGTTTTTCCACGTTAAATCTTGTCTCTAATTATTATACCGTGCATCTATCCCTAACAAGTGGTATCAGAGTCCTAACAAATTTGTTTGCCAAATTTGCAACAACAAAAAAAACACTTCCATGCTTTCTGTGTTGATGAAAGGCTAAAAAAAACCCCATCCAGAAAAACCGGACGAACTCAGATTGAAAGATGATAGCTTTTGCTTAAAAATAATAATAAAGAATTATAGCTCTCACCACTGCCTCGATAATCATATACCAAGACAGAAAGTATATAAACTTACAGGAGAGAATTGGTTGTCGTAGTCTTTCTCCCAATCCTAATGTGGACTCAGGAAAATCATCCAGTGTGCGATTTGATGCAAATGGGTAAAAATGAGTAAGTTACTAGCAAAATGGTGAGCGAATTGCTGTGGTTTGAACACCAACTAGCACATGTTTAACCAAAACAACGTGGTAAAGAATGTTTATTGTTAGCAACAAACCATCAGACTGAGAAGACTCTTGTCATGTAAAGTGGAATCATAAAGAACGAAATGCTGGTTTAATGGTGTGAAACTGCTAAGAGCTTCAACACTACAGTATATTTTTCGTAATGAGCAACAGTACAATACAGATAACATATTATGATGACACCTAAAAAAGATTTTAGTCATTCAAACAATCTGTGTATTTTCTCTTGAGGAATTGTAAAACACTATCTCTGTAAGTCAAAGCATGTGATTAAAATTTAAGTGCTGACACAGTGATAGATTGATAGATAGAGAAGTACCTTGGTTGAGGACCTTCGTGGTGGTTCCCTTGAATGGCATGAGCCCATCGAAATCATGATGATGTACAGCATGAGCCACAGCATTATTTGGCACCTGCGGGTTAGAGAAATGCAACTCATCAAGGCCTACCATTTTCGCTGGCTTCATCCACGGAAGTTTAGTTTCCGTAAATTTGAAGCCTCCCAAGCTATACCATGCAGAAATTGCATTGCTTCTCACTTGACCAAAAGGGGGTTGGCTAAAGAGAAGATTTGTCTGCTGCCTGGCATCTGCAATGCAAACAACGCCAACTTAAGGCTAAATTGTTTCAGCACAAGAAAAATATATATCTAGAGAGAGAACAAAAGATTCGTGAAGGATTTAATGACAATGATTACTATGTATTGTCAGTGAAAAAGGTTGGGTTAAGTTCACTTCCAAAATAAAATTGAATTACCGTGAAACACCCAACATGCATCTCCATAAAACTGAACAGTACCAATTGAGATGCTTAAGATAGTATTATCCTGCTATTTCGGAAGTATAAATTTGCTTGAAGAATTCGCGTTCAGTCATCAATTTAACTACATCAAGAGAATAAGGCATAATAACAGATTATGTCCAAGCCATGTCCCAAGGCGCAGTAATAGGAAAAATAGATACATGTCCTCAACGCCCTGAAATTAGGCTATTTTCCTGTTTAGAATCATCTCATCAGGTTACAAAGTATAGGGCACCACTGTCATACAATACAACAAGTATGAAAGTTAATGAATAGCAAAACAGTGTAAGGTGCATGACCATAAGAACAAACTATTTGACACCAGTGCTCTTCTAACATCCAAAGTTCAAAGTTGATGAATGAATGTCATGCGGTAGGTCAGTTTGATATGGTAAAATAAGAATTTTGGGCATTACAGATACCAACAGGAATTTTGTAGATAATAAATCAGTTTATTAAACCCGCAAAGTAAATAAGGGATCAGTACTACCATAAAACATCGTGGGCAGCCTTGATGAACTAAATGAAATTGCCTCTGGATGTGGCTTCCTTCTTCGTGCATTATGATCGGATAGACGCCTTCGACAGCTTCGTTTTTTTTGGTCGAACTCCGCTAACCCATGAAACCTACAAACCAACGAAATATTAAAGAAGGGAAAAAAGGAAGTAGGTAAGTTAAATATTTTTAGTTAAAGAATAAGCTGTAAACATTAGTTGTAATTAACTTCTTAATTTTTATTTTTCATGACATAATGCTTCGTTCTAAGACTCAACTTCCACATCATTAGCAAACTAGTAAAGTAGTGTGCAAAACGAAAATAAATGCCCACTTTCATTGTTGTTTTTGCTCCACTGTTTCTGTGTATCTTGATTAGGCAAGCAGGTGATAAATATATACGGATCTCATGAAAACAATTCAGCAAACTTAGCACCATTAAACAGTGGTTCATGCTATTATAGAACTGGATAAATTCATTTCATTTCACTAGAGACTTTAGAGGGTAGTATTGCTTTCGGTTGGTCGTATTTTCAAATTTTCTCCCTCTTCAATTCAAGGATGCCACGACGAACAAAAAAGGAAGTCAAAGAGATATCTGTTAGCCAATGAAATAAAAATATGCTCCGCTTTAAGGGCAAGAAATCTCACCGGCTACACTGTTGGCAAAAACGGCGCTCTAAACCAGCAACAACAACTTTGGGAGCCTTAGAATGAGCTTCACAGACTTTGTGCTTGCGATGGTATTCTTTCGAAGAAGACAGATCAACTTTGCATCCTTCGACCTGACAGTATGAGCTTTGTGTGTTCTGCTGGGACACCTTCGCCTTCTTAACCACAGTAGTTGGACAAGTCACGCCTGAAGGTGCAGAACTCTTGGCAATCTGCCCTCCGCAAACACTTTCAAAGTAAGTCCTCTTTCCTAACTTCAAGCCGATCAACGCCTCTCCATGGCTGACTGCCATCATTGACGATGGAGAAGTCCCTGAGTCCTCAACTCTGCCCGCCTCACCACCCTTGCCCATGCTCTTGTCATGCCCTTTGACTGCAGCAAACTTGAACTCCAAGCCGTTCCACACCTTTGACGGAGAATCAATAGATGCCGACATGGAGCTCTTGGACGAACCATGGCCCAGCTCCGAGCTAGAAGTGAAAGTACCACCAGATGAATTTGTGGATCCATGCCTAGCAGCCCCCGCACCTACAACTCTTGGTTCAGGATATGACACATTCTTGGTGTTTCCCAATGAATTCGAGCCGACCGGTGCCAAATTTTCCCAGTCCCACAACATGGAGTTCTTCTGATTCCAATTCATCCCAAAAGAACCCATACCAGAATTAAAGATGTCAAGTTCTCAACTGCTGCTCGCACCTGTATATGTCAAAACTGCTGGCACTGCAGGAACAAGAAGGGAAAGAAAGAACAGATGTCACACATGAATCGAAGAACTGGGACAGATATAGATATATCTCAGCACTAAAAACTAGTCATTCCGATAGAAGAGAAGTACAAAGGACCCTGCCAAATGAATGATATGCACCTAATTTATTACAGAAATCATATCAAGAGCAGAATCATCATCGTCTTTGCAGCGTCAAGAAAGGCGAAAAGGATCAAGTACCTCTACTTTCTTTTCTGCAAAAAAAAAAGAAAAAGAAAAAAAGAACACAATAGATTAATTCCTCCTCTCCTGGAAGCAATCAGCACCACTACACAAAACCTTGAAATTCACCAGCCCGGCAAACCGAACCAGCAACGATTGACAACTAAAGCACCAGCGACGTCACTGCCCTTGCTTGTGTTTTCACCTGTCCTTGAGGTCTATATCCTATGCATCTTCTTTCCTTAACCTAAAAGACCACAGCGTCAACCCTGTTGTGGCTACGTACCAGCCCAAGCAGTAGAAAAAGGTAGGGCCCAGGCGTTACTCTGTGAGGAGGAGAGGCCGAGAGGGTAAGGACTAAGGACCTCGAGGTCCCCGTGTATAGAGAGCGGTGGAGAAGTAATCAAATGTCTTTTTTTATTCTCCTCGGTTCCTTTATCTCATGATATAAAAGAAGTCTATTTATAGTGCTATGATTTTAGAGATATAAGATTACAACAGTGTCCCTACAAAAGCTACAACTATAGAGACTTCATGGTCATTTCTCTCTTCCGTGGAAGCGTTGGTACATTGTGGACCCCGTGGGTTGCATCCACCATGTTGCCTTTTCTAGATTTCGATGGACTTCAGCCTACCACTTCGACATTCCCGAGGTGTTTCTCTTCGGTAAGGTACAGATGCTACCCTTTTTCTTTCTAACAAAGGGCAGTGTGTGGAGCCCTGCAGTTAAATTTAGCCCCGTCGATCGTGGCGAAGGGGTTGATGTCTTTAGTTTTTTCGCTTGGCAGTAGAAGGCGGTGGGCTGCCCCTACAACAGAAGCACCTAGCGGTCAACGGCTTGCTTAGTCTTTGGCTGAAACCATGCCTTTTTGTTCCGAAGGGTGTAGGCACCCCATCCCCTTTGTCCTGGCAAAGTGACTACGAAAGTAACTGTATTGTTAGTGCTATTGATTTTGATGGAGTGCGACCGCACGTGTTTTCCGTGGAGTTTTCCCACCAAGGAATTTTTTGGCGCGACAGTTTGGGAATTGGAGGGGCGCATTTCGTCGTTTCGAGTTTTGAAAGGCCGCCACTGTGCTTCTCATTTCGTGCATCTAAGCAATCGTGGTTGGGCCGCACCGGTTGGTGTGGGGTAGTTGGACACGTGTCGCATGGAGATTGGTCGATGCCCCTTCAGTTGCCATGCCTGAGGTGCGAAGACACCCTATAAATTTGGCCGAATGTCAGGCGACACATCACTTCTTTCCATCGTGTTATCGGTTCTTTTCCTTTCTCCTTCACTTCGCCTTTGGTTTGTTTCTTGATCCTCCGCTTGTTTGTCTTCGTTGTTCGCTTGGCGTGCAATGACCGACCAGAGCGCGGGGGAAGTGGTTTATTCTAACGAAATCGGCGGTTGGAGGCAATGGTTAAGTTCCTCACCACCCTTGTTGTCGAAGGGCACCTTCCAAGTATGGAAGTTGTTTGGTCTCCCAACTCAGCAACGACGTCGATTGTTGTTGCCGTGGGACGTGGTGGTCCCTTCAACTTCCCTTGGCACTTGGTGGTTCGCCTTTGTAGGGGTGTTGGGTTTGACTGATATGGCTAGGGTCACGCCATCGGTTCTACGCATGCGGTCCCCCTCCACACACACGTACTTCTCCATCCTGTCGAATAGTTTCATCACTGTGCACATGGGCTTTCGGGCTAGCCTTTCCACCATGGGCCCTATTTGCAGCACACATATGCCGATGTTAATGATCATGCTATCGTTGACGCCCTTTAGCTGGCACTTGACCTCTATGAATCTATTGAAGAAGCTTCGCAGTAACTTGTTCGGGCCCTGCCTCAAGGTGAACAAATATCCTTAGTCCTTCAGCTCCATGTAGTTGCCTTGAAAGTTGTTTTGGAACCGGTCCCGAAGATGCTCCCACATGTATATTGATCATGGGGCAGGGCGAAGAACCATGTCAATGCTACTCCTATGAGGTCAAGGGCGATGCTTTTGGCCTTAGTTGTGTCGTCTCCCCAGTCGCTTCAATGGCTGTTTTGTATACTCGTAGGAACTCCATGGGCTCGATGTCCCCCTTGTAACTCTTAGTGGTTGGCATCTTGAAGTCAAAGCCCCGCGCTCAGTGGCAGACGAGGAGGGTACGTCGAGAGGGCCCGCGGCAGAAGGTGGTGCAACGAAGGGCTCTACTGTTGGAGGCAGTGCGACGAGGGACGTTGCTATCGGAGGTGGTGCAACGAGGGATGCTGCTACCAGGGGTGACACGGCATGCTACACTAGCATAGGGTTCACAACTCCTACCGGATGTCTACCAACACCTTCTACATCATCTCGTAGGCTTCCTGGTTTGCACTCGAGTTTTCGTTATGGGGTTGCCTTATAAGGCGGACCCCGTTTGGTGACCCTTCAGTGATTTCCCCCAGTATGTCCTCTCCCATGATCACTGCTTGCGTGGAGTTTGCTTCGGGGGCTATGGTTCCGCAGCCGCTACCACGAAGACTATCACCGCTAATGTATTGTTATGCTTGGCTAGGGAATCTAAGCGTTTTGTTCACAGCGACCACTTCAGTTGCTGAGGACTTGGGCTCACCTTTCTTGTTGGGTGCCATTCGAACACTACTTCTCCGCCAATCCCCACGAACAGTGCCAACTGTTGTGGTTACAAATCAAACAATAGGAAAAGGGAGGAGCCCCGGCTGTTACCCTGTGCGATGTGAAGGGTAAGGGCCTCGAAGTCCCCTGATTTGGAGAGTGGTGTGGAATGATAAAATGTGTTTTTTTATATATTCTCCTCGGTTCCCTTTTCTCAGCATACATGAGAGGTCTAGTTATAGTGCTACAACCTGAGGGATGTAAGATTATAACAGTGACCCTATAGAGACCCTACAACTATAGGGGCTTTGCGGTCTTTTTCCCTATTCGGCAGTAGCCTTGGTGCATGGTGGACCTTGTGGGTTTTGTCGACCACATTCGCCTTTCCTATACTTTGTTGGGACCTCCGCCTCCCCCTTCGACATTCCCAATGTGTTTACCTTCAGGAGGCGAACGAGGTGGTTGGCCATCTTGTCGAAGAGGTATGGATGCTTCTGAACACTTTCCCTCTTTAACGAAGGGCAACGGTATGAAGCCCTTCGGTTAAATTTGGAACGGTAAGATCTTCGCTTTGCCATAGGGACCGTGGGCTGTCCTAACAACAAACCCTATTTAAACCTTCCGATCTTTTCTTCCTATTGTTGCCACCACTCCACCAGCACGTGAACCAATACTACATCAAAACCAGTTTTTTTGGGGGGCATAACAGGAACAAACTAATAAAAACAATTTTTTTCCCAAAAAAAAAACGGAGAATACTGGATGTGAAACCAAGAATCTCACCTCCTTTACTCGAAAGAATCTTTATCCTGTTGAATTCTACCTGGCAGGTAGAAACAGAAGAAAAACAAGAACCATGAGTTATGCAAAAAGGAAGAAAACAAAGAAAGCAAAAGCAAGAAGATAAAGACCCAACACACACAAGAAGGGAGGACCAGTCCCCACACAGCAACCAAGTACATGCCCTTCCCTGACACCCAATAACACTCACAACAATAACTGCTACTGCCTCTACCAGTTACTACTCCACTCCTCAAAAGCAGCAGCAGCCCTAAGAAAGAACACCCTTTTGTGATGGATATCACCTCGTAGCCCACGTCTAAAGGTGGCGAATTTCCTTTCGCTCCATGGTGAAAGGGTGTGAGTGAGCATGGGGAGAATCTGTCCTCCACAAACAATACCATGCCGTAAAAAGATTCTAGCTTACAAAGAAAGCAGTAGTTTCAAACCTGATTGCAGGGGGCTATGCCATGGGGCTGCTTTTCTACCGCTTTCTTCCAAGAGTACCAACTACCATTCTACCAATACCAGAGGCTGCTCTACAGCTCTAGGCTTTTTCCCTGGTGGTCTTTGGAGCTGTGTTTCAGGTGCAGCTGTGTTGTTTGATTTTATCTCTGGTGGTAGTAGTATCTATGAACATAAGGATTTCCTTATGTGAAGCGTGGCTAGATGACAAAGCCACTGCAGTTTTCATCAGTGTGCACAACAGTAAAATCATGTGAAACTTGGGATGAATCTCTTGCCCCCATCCAGGTGCAGCCTTTTCACCCTTTCCCTGGTCAGATCCTCTACTGCGTTTCCCCTGTTGCATGTCGCCTCCAAATGGACAATCAAAATGGGAGAAATTGTGCGCTGTCAGTTGGTTTAAGAGGAGTATCTTTAGGAAAATCGATAATTGCAAGTACATGTAGTATTACTTTCTCTGCAAAAACCTCTGGCCCATCTATTTTAATACTAGGAGTGAGGACTGAGGACAGGTCAGTGTCCTAGTTGCGCATGAAAAGAAATCAAACGAAGTACCAGTGCCTTCTGCGTAAGCTTCACTTGCTGAAATCACAGACTAAACAAATATAATTGTATTTTTGCACAAATTTCTGCAAGTGCTGTGTATTCTTTCTAACATATTCTACATCTTTCGAGAATTTTTAATTGCACAAGTACACGAAAACAAAATGGGCACATATGAACCTAAGTTCATAAGAATCTATGTCCTTTTTCCCTCGAATCGTATACTAAAAAAAGGATAGTCCTGTTCAACCAGACACCTCCTGTAGTCCTGTTCAACTAACATCCCCCCTGTTCTCAGTGAACAGAACTCTCCTACTTTTCATTGCTTCTAATAGAGATGCTTCTTGAGACACATCCAAAGAAGGTACACAAAAAATATATGATCAAGAAAGTATTAATTACAGTTCCGATTATATAAAATCTAGGTCTAAGACAATACTCATAGCACAAGGGAAAAAGAACTTGATAAGAGTAAGGGTCTATTTAGAACGCAGACATCTAAAACGCAGGAATATAAAACACGTAGGATTGGAATGTCTAAAAAAAACCATATGAATTTTGAGATCAGATATTACTTGATTAGAGAGTGAAAGAGAGAAAATGCATTGGAACTCTAAAAGGGAGTTTTAGAGTGAATCTCAAATAACCCTGAAGTTGTGATTTAGTTACAGAAAACCATAACTATTTTGGCTTGTGACAACAGTACATAGAACCCCGGGTTTTGTGGTCTCAAGGTTTCACAAAACCCCTACTTCTTATCACACCCGAGCTGACAAGGTGACCTCACCCACAGAGCCACGCTGGCATCTTACACCCCACCTTGGCATGCTGATGTGGAGCTTGTAGACACACGGAATGGGGGTGGTTCTGGATCTAAAGCGATCAACTGCTTTTAGTGCTCGAGTTCCTTGCTTTCTCGCTGTGACGCAGTTGTGGCACCACTGCTTCCAGGGAGGTACCACCACCGGCAAGCCTACCTAGATGCTGATGTGTCCAAGGGTGTATTCCAGCTTTCCAGGTCCAACCGTCCAAGGCCAAGGAATGCGCGGATTTGCTGAATAGTTGATGCTCTTGAAGAGGGGTATTTGTTTAGCGGATTTGGTTATGTAGATTTCCAATCTCGAGTGGTCTAGCAGTATGTTCGTAAGCCATCTGCCTTTTACTGGTAAAGCAGTGAGAAGATGATCTGGATCAGCTGCTTATAGACGTAGATCAAATGATAAAAAAGAAGTTCAGGTGACACTCCCAACATTACTCAAAGTCCATTTAGCATCCTAAACTATTTGTAATCTAGTTTAAATAACACTCTGATCCTATTTTGTATGTGGTATTGCCTGCGTGCACATGATGAGTGAATGTTTTGTGCTATGTAGGATGATGTACTAACCAAGTAGTGCCAACGACAGGTGAGGCTCACAAGAGCGTCTCCTCCATCGTGCTCCCATTCACACTTCCATGACCATCGCCCCCTATAGCTTCCTCCCTCTCTTTTTCGATTTTGAGGGAGAAGCCCTTGTGACTCGTACCTATCATTCACCTAATCTTGTTTAGCGTGTTATCCCACGTAGCAAAACCATCCGCTCAGCGTGCCACGCATGCAATACCACCATGTGAAACCGGATCAAGGAAACTAGATTGCAAAGTTTAGGAGGTCAAATATTCCATTTCATAGTTTGAGGTGCTAGATAAACTTTTAAGAAAAATTTGAGGTGTTATAGGGACTTTTTCCAACGATAAATTCTTACCGTGGTTTAGATTTCAGAGTTATGCAAAATTGTAGTAGCCTTGCTATCCGTGCAGTGAAAACTCATGCATATACTATTCTTCTTCTTCTTTTTTGTTAGTGGATTGTGCCGTTGTTGTGTAAATTAGTGTCCTTAGTTCTGAAATTGTAGCATTTAGGTGGGGGAAAACTCTGCACACCGGCACAGAGCCCGCTCATGTCGCAGTGGCACTGGTACTGCCTCGTCCGGCGAGAAGCTGCGCCACGGCGTGACCATGTTCGATCTATGGATCGGCACCCAAGCCGACAAGGCCTTCCAGAAACCTGGCACTTGGACGCACACGCCGTTTTCCTCGATGGCCTTGCCAACACGGGCTCCAAGCAAGGTTACAAAAACCGCCGAAATTCGGCGAAATCTCGCCGAAATCTCGGATTTCGGACCCCAGCGAGTTTGCATAGATCGGCCGGATGTAAAAATTCGAAAAAAAATTGAAATTGCTACAGTATATTTCGGATTTTTATTTTTCATGAGATTTCGCAAAACCGCCGAGATTTGAATTTTAAACCGAATTTGAATTTTTGGCGGATCGACCGGAATTATATCAATAAGTTCTCGAAAGTGATCTTCAATGATAATGTTTGAAAAGTTTATTTTTAGACTTTTTGGCATTTTGCGTAACACTCTCTCGAATTTTAAAAATTGAGAATGCATTTTCATGCTATGAAAAATTTATGGGAGTATCATAAGATATATAGGATAATACATAAAATTTATGAAAATATTTTAACATCATTTATTATGTTTTAAAAATAAAAATCAGAAATAGGATAAACATCAGTTCACGCCGGACCACTTCCAAGTAGTCCGGCATGAACTGACTAGTATCGCTAACTAGTCCGCGTGAACCGACTAGTATCGCTAACTAGTCCGTGAGAAGTAAAAACTTACGGACAAAGAATTCAAGTGGTCCGTAGAATTATGAGAAATTTAATTCTAACTGGTTATAAGACATTTTCGATGAACCTTTTCAAGAAAACATATAGAAGAAACAGGGACGAAATTTGCATATGTAGCAAACTTGACTCCCCCTAAATGTAATATTTTGATAAAACCTTTTCAAAACACAAGTAGGATCAATGTAGGTCATATGAATAAGATTTCAATATACAATAAGATTTCCATATACAATAAGATTAGTAAGTCACGGAGTCATAAACTTCTTCATTTAAAGATTCCTATTACAACATATATAACATATAAGTTAGTACATAATTAAAACACTGCTGAATTACACCCCTCCATAACTTTGCCATAAGGGAATTCTGTATATGTGGATGTAGGGATCCAAATTTAGGGAACGCTGCTGGAGATGGCCTAACGAGCTGCCAAATCTTACAACATTGTCACATTTCCTTAAATGTAAGATTATCTTGGTTTTATTGCAGGGCTTACGATGTGGCGCAGATGAGGAGCTATGGGATGCGTTGAAGGACCGGCTGTCGGATGCTTTAATACATCGTCAATCATTGAAGTTCCTTCACACTTCACTTTAATACATGCGGTGAAGACTTGTTGTGTGTATCGATTTTATTACATTCTTAATAATTGTCATGCCAATATACATTAATTGTTTGGTTGTGACTCTCAATCTTGATTTTCGGTTAAAATCTCACAAATTTCATACTTCACGACGTATACTCGAATTCCTAATTTTTAAAAATCCTCGAGCTTCAAGAACTACTGAAAATTTTATGGCAACATTATTCACATGTCGAATCATGCTATTAAAATTTCAAATATTTATAACATGCTTTGTCCCATTTTTCATTCAGTTCAAAATTGTCGCGCGAGCGTTTCATTACGACAGTACCAATGTTTCAATTTTAAAAAAATTTACATGATTCAAAAAAATCTGAAATTTTTATGACAACATTAATAATACGTCAGAACTCTCCAAAAAAAATTCGAAATTTTTCTCCATCTTTTGGACCAATTTTCGGGCTTGTCAATCTGGCCGAAATTTCGCCATTTCTCGGCGAGATCTCGCCAATTTCGCCGAAATTCGGCATTTTCCGGTAGAAAAAAAACCGGATTCAAAATTTGGATTTGAATTTCCGGACGAGATTTGTCCGAAATTACCGAATTTCGCCGAAATTTCGTTTTCCGGACATGAACGGTATTTTATCCGAAACCGAAATCCAAAACACTGGCTCCAAGGTCTACTGCTCGCCTAGCTAAGCTCATCTGCCTCAAGATCGTCGTCGAGTTCATGCGTCGCCGGGAAGCCGTTCGACGAGCCGCTGGCCGTGACGGTCGAGGAGCTCGTCGGCCCCCGAACATGTTTAGATGGCTTGAGATTTGTATGGTGTGTGGTTAACTTGGGATTTTATACTATAAGTTAACATATACGGGATTTTTTGCAATTACCGCAAACCTTATGATTTTCTGAAATCTACTTGAAATTTTAACACGAGGTTACTTTGACCTCATGTTCATTCTCCTATTAAATTAAGGATATAAGCATACATTCTATAGGAATTTGAAAATTCTAAAGATTTCAAAATCCTGCCACCTAGATAGAGGAGGAGACTGCCGACGACGAACGAGGATAGGACCCACCTTCCTAATCCAAACAAAACGGACGAAAAGTCGCCGACCAGAAGCAATCAAGCATACCAAGAACAGAAAATGATTGCAAGCTAGAGTCCAAAGCATGAATCCTATTTAGATTTGTTAGGGCCACAGAAATAAACTAAAAAGCAAGATCTGCAGCAAGCGGCAACCAGAAAACTCTGTATAGCAAGGTTTGAAATCTCATTTTGGATGATATTTCGGAGGCGGACGAAATCCGAAATAAAAAAACGAAAATTAAATTTGGTATTTTTTACTAAGAAAACCGAAATTTCGGTCGGAATTCCCGAAATCTCGGCGAGATTTGTTGAGATTTCAATGAATTTGTACCGAGCGAAAAATAGCTCAAACGACGTCGAAAACTTTTGAATTTTTTTTTGAGGTTCCTGACACATCAGTAATGTTCCCATAAAAACATCGGATGATTATCAAGTCTGAAGAATTTTCAAAAATTCGAACATCTCTGCTGTCCTGATAAAACGCTGACCAGTAAGTTTGAACCGAATGAAAAATAGAACAAATCATTTATAAAATTTTGAATTTTTTTTTGCATGGTTATGATGTATCTCTAATATTCTCATAAAATTTTAAAATGATGATCAAGATTCATGAATTGTTTTAAATTCGAAAAGTGCTATTGTCTTGATAAAAACCTTACCACAAACTTCAACCAAATGAAAATAGTTCAAACCATGTTAGAACATTTTGCAAAATTTTGTGGATGGTCCTAATGTATCATTAACATTTGTATAAATTTTTCATATGATGATCAAGCTTCAAGAATTTTAAAAAATTCTAATAGTGCTCTACGGATTTGCTTTTGTCTTGATAAAAGCCTGATGATCAATACATAGATTTGCTTTAGAAACTAAAAAAGGTTTAGAATTTCCAAAAAATTTACAAAATGGCTCTAAGGAAATTATTAAGATTTAAAAAAAACTAAATCATAGTCACACTCTAGTGAATTTATAAAATTCTTACAAAGGCATCGTACCATTTATGTTCTTTCTGTTTTTGATTTTTGAAATATAACAAATGAAGTTCAATGCTTACATAGATTTGATTGAGCAAACTAAAAAAGTTTAAATTTTTAAAAAATTATACAATGGTACTGAGTCAATTATTAAGCTCTCATAAAAATTTTAGATTATGATCACACTCAAGTAAATTTATAAAATTTGGACAAATTTACTGTCCCAATTATATTCATTTTGTTTTTGTTTTTTTAAAGATAATAAATGAAGTTAAATTATTTTTAAATTTTTTTATTTATGATCCTACACTAATAAATATAATACCATAAATTTTTCAAATAATTATAAAGCTTGTACAATTTTAGAAAAATCTAAAAATATTTCTGCTAAAATTTTAAAACATCTCAAAATTCGGTTTTTCAATAAATTTTCATGGAAGATGACTTTTTTAAGGGTTATTGGACCAAATCTGGCCATAAAAATTCAAAAACCAGTCAAAAAACCCGAGATTTAGCAAAATCTCACCAAAATTTCTGAGATATTGTAGCAATTTAATTTTTCTACCCAGCAGGGATTTTAGATCTCATCCCTGACCGAATCCGAAATCTTGATCGAGATTTCAGCGGTTTTTTGAACCTTGGCTAGGAGGCTATCCAAGAAGATGAGATGAGCATATATCTGGCGTGAGAAGTTACCACAAATTTTTTTGGTTCGATTCGCCATGGCGGTGAAGCCGTTGCTGCCAACGTCCAAACCCTACTTCCCTCCACTCCGCCAACGCCATGGTTAGAAGAAAGTGGGAATCAGACATGCCGCCCGGCACCCAAGATATGTGGAAACCGTTTGCTTGTTAGGAGAAAAAACAGGTACCGTGGTTCAAATTGCAGACAACCTCAAATACAGACTACAGTGGTAAGTGGCAAATGGTCACTTACAGGCATTGTGGTGTAAATTTTGCACAAATTACAAGCATACCACGTAATTCTAATGGAAATCAAGCATCAGAAGTCTAAAAAAAGCATCACAAGTAGCTATGGCTGTGAAGAATTTCGGACAGTAATTGTTAGCCTCTTCCAATATGTTTGTAGGTTCAAATAATTTGCTCGAAAAATATCCAACAAATGATGTATAATTATATACAACAGCATTTTGGGGCTATTGGTCTTGAGGACAACCTTGAGAAAAATTGGAATAATAAAGTTCATAACAATAAGAATGCACCGGACTACCACATTGCGTTAGCCGACAAAAACAAGCTGTCTCGTCAACTATTCAGGAGGAGACTAATCAACGATATATCCAAGCTAGCAGTCGGCACTCGTCAGATCAATGATAACACAGCATACTACGCCCAACAGTAAAGGTAATGACACACACATCAAATCCTCCATCATGTACACCAGGAACTTGGACCATTCCCATGAACCCAGCGGCAGTACACACGACTGTCAGTGTGCAGCGTGCCTCCTTTTGATATGCAGTAGCCTGAGAACGCTGACAAGCTGAGAGGAACAGTAAATAAACAGATTCTGCAGGCTGCACAATGAGCCAGAGGCAAGCTACAGAGGCACTTTAACATACATGTGACAGAAAAAGTTGTGGTTATTGCCCCATGCATGCACTGCACATTCATCCAGAATTAAAAACAGTGGCCCAGTGAATTGCTGAAGAAAAGTCTACCACCCTTATGGCCAGTGCTGGACGCTTCTCTCCCACAATGCATCTGCACTCCAAAAACAATCTGCATGAATTGTGCCTTCAGAAAAGAACTGCAAGAGTTGATGCATGCATTATCTGCAGAGTAGTGCGTGTCTGCATGCAATTGAGATGGGTAATGCACTGCATCCAGAGCAGAGGCCGGAACAGGTCTAGTTGCATACTTGCATGCTAACAAATGTCAAAAGACGAACTCATAAACTCATTACGCGTGAAGAAATTTAACATGAAGCATGCACCTATGGCTACTGAACTGAACTTTGAACACTAGAAAGCAGAAATAAGCAACTAGAAGGTGACCGTGCATCATGCCGAGCGTCTGCACTACGTTGGCGGACATGGTGGCCTCGGCGAGCTCTTCGAGCTTGCTCACCCTGGCCACGGCAAGCCTCTCTGGCGGTGTGTCGTTCTCCTCCCTGACCTGCGCCTCGTACTGCGCGGTGAGGCCTCGCATCTCGCGCGCGGCTGCCTCGTTGTCGGCATCGTGGACGCCGAAGCTGCGGAGCGCGAGCCCGTCGGACCAGCGCGTGCGGTGCAGGCAAGCGAGCATGCGCTCCTCGTTCTCGTTCTTGCGGTAGCTGATGGCGAGCGAGTAGTAGTGGTGGCCGAGGCCGTGGACGAGCGCCTCCACGGAGGGGCGCGCGAGGCCGCTGACGTTGGACGTGGTCTGGCGCGGCTCCCGCCCCAGCATCATCGCCGCCGGGCCGACGAAGCGGAAGGCGTCCATGACCACTTCCCCCTGACGCTCTGGATGGGGTCGACGACGACGGCCACCGCGCGCGGGTTGAGCTGCTCGAAGCTGTACTGCGTGCTCATGTCGGTGCCGGAGAGCCAGCAGCCGTACCAGCGCACCAGCATCTCCGGTCGGGCCCGTCTGCTTGAGCATCTCGAGCAATGTTGGTCTCCGTGGACCGTGGTCGACCGCCTCCACGCTCACGCCGGTGGCGCTCTGCGGCATCGCGAACACGTCCACCACCTTCACCGTGTACTCGTCCACGAACTCCCCCAGCATCAACCCTTGCTTCAAGCTCTCGATTTTTTACCGTCTCTTAAATACAACTTTGACTATTCCTTTTTTATAATGCGAATTAGCCGCCCAGCAATGCATGTATGCATGTTACTTGTTACTACATGATCGGTTGATTAATTACCGTGCTTGAGCGAGCATCTTGCGGAGCATGGGGGAGATGTAGATCTGCTCCGACGAGTCGGGCAGCGGCGTGTCGCCGGGTGGCCTGCAAGCTCAGTCGGACTCTCACGGATTTCTACGAGTAAGACCTGTTTAAAATGCGGAAAATTTCTCGATACTAGTAAAAATTAAACTGCTTTTTATGAAACAGAAATTTTATGAATTAAAAAAGCTTTTAATGAAACTGTATGTTGATGCAATTGCTAATTAACTTCAACAATTGCATCCTCGCAAAGGAAAAAAAAACTTCAACAACTGCACAGTCGTTAAGCCGAAGGAGAAGGGCACGTGGGCCGGGAAGTTTCCCGAAGAGTCCGGAATCGAACCTGAAAAAGAAATAAAGAAATTGGAAAGGAGAAAGGGTCAAAATAGGAGTGCCCGCTCAGTCTCCCGGACGCCGACGCGAACCCTCCCAAAGCAGCCCGACCTAGCCCACCAACCACTAGTCCACTACCATTCTGCCAAGCGAGGGAAGCGAGGCGAGCTCTGACTGCGAGATGGAGGACGCGGCGGCGGCGGCGGAGAAAGGGACGTCGTATAGGTACTGGGTGCGGGATGCCACGGGCGACGCCGCCCCTCTGCCCGCGCCCCGCAAGCTCGACGCTGCTCACCCCGCCGCCAACCCCCCGCCCAGCACCCTCGGCTCCGTCTGGAACCAGGTCCGCTTCGTCTTGCTTACATCCCCTATACCGATAACGAAACGGCGAAAAAAATTGTTGCTTTCCAGTTTAATGTGAGAAATGACTAGTTTTGTTATAGTTTTCTTGTGTGAATCTTAAATCTGAATGGAAAAAATGATATTGTACTTAAGCCCTGGAGGTAGTCCCCATGCTCACATTGATCTATCATCGCACGGACCCTTCGTAAGCATGAATGTCACAGCCACCACAGACTACTTCTATTCTGTGACTAATATCAGAAGGGAGCTTGCGACTTGGAAGCATGCTGCTGTTGCTATATGTAGCAATCCTTGAAAGGCAATCCGTTAAAAAAAATTCCCTGAAAGGCAAAAGCGACCAAGAAGCTGATTCAGGAGAATGCTTCCACCAGGACAATTGAAAGGCACAAAACACCTCGCTAACATGTTGACCATTGCCTTTCTTATCGGCAGTAATTCATTTGATCTAAGCCTCCAGCCCATTGACACAATATTGCTTTGACAAAGCTGGTCACTGGGTTTCATGATCATTGGCATGATCTTTCCTTATACCTGCAGCGACTGATGTCTGGCACCAAACAAGGTGCAATGTGGCCTGTGCTAATGCTTAATTTTGGTATCCATGCAATGCTTACTACTTGCACCATTTGATTAGACTGTGCTAACACGGTAACACCAACTATGGAACAATTAGCAAGACAAGTTCATAGTGGTAAATAAATGCACTGAGAAGAGATTAGCTTTTTTAAAACCATAAACATGTAATCTCTGTGACTAGATTGCTAAAAGACCCTCATGTGTTTTGTGCTGTTTGCAGGCTGGAACCTGGGAGGAAAAGAACCTTAATTCATGGGCCAATAGTAGGATAAAGGTGATGTAGTACAGCAGTCAACTGCTCGGAAAAAATCACATATCTTAATTGCGATGGTTCTGTTGTATTAATTTTCATCTGAGTGATCTTGGATAATTATAAACTACAGGATTTGCTGGAGTCTTTAGATCCTTTGGAATTTCCTACTGGAAAGGCATCTGTTTATGAAGTATCCAAATGCTCAGGCGATGTGAGTACCATGTTTCACAGAATCATTTTTTATTTTTCATTCACAAGTACTCTATTATGGAAGAAAACATTCTTGTTGTTTCATCAGCTCAATGCTGCGTGCTACTGAACATCTGAAAACTTTGTTTTTCTTGATTTCACAGGAAAGGAGATATTCATTTATTTGAAGCACAAAAATTATCATAAGAGTTTTAAATATACCAGCTTATTGTTTGAACCATGCCTCACCGCTTGAGCATTCACCCTCTTCGTGTTGAATTCCTTAATGTTTGTTTTCTTAATGTTTTGATGGACCGATATACTTATGTTGTTTGAGCTTTACTATTTTTAGTCTGCATGTAAGCTTGTAAGCCAAGATCAATCTGACTCTACCATCTCTGAAGTGTATCACTAGATGGAATCTTCTATTATAACTCCTAATTTGCAATAGTTGTAGCTGAAAAGAGTGTGTTGACTACTTTGGCAGGCATTTCTAGTCACCGTCCGTAATAAGAAGAGAGTAGGCTATACTTATGAGCTGAGCTTGAAGTTTAAAGGTAGAACATCTTATGATTCTAGAGTTGATAGCTTTATCAGGACTATCTCCTTTTACTGAAATGCCCATCACGGGAGTATTTTTCAGGTGAATGGCTAATTAAGGAAGAAAGCATGAAGGTTAAGGGTTATCTGGATATTCCTGAATTTTCATTTGGCGAGCTTGAAGACTTGGAGGTAAAAATACTCTTTCGTGAAATTTGTGTTAGTGCAATTCTGAGGGAAAATTCTATCTATTCCTGTCGTGAGGAACAGTAATTTCAGGTGTCTTTTTGAAATGATGAATCTGAAGATGCCATCACCTGGATATGATTTTTTCCCCATCTTTCAGAGTTGTTCATGTCGTACCTTTTGTCCATTCCTTTCAGGTGCGAATACAGTTCAGCGATGACAAGGATCTCTCGTCTGACAACAAAATGCAAATCTGCAAGGATTTGAAGTCCTTTCTTGCACCTATTCGGGAGAAACTAAGCAAGTTTGAAGAAGAGCTAAAGGATAGGTAGCAAGCTAGGTAGAAGTATCATGGCGCCAGGCAAATAACTGGCACCGCCTTGCCCAACATGTGAAAGATAGCTTTTTTCCTGATAATGTTTAGCCTTTTTTTTTCATGATACTGTTTGACTGCATGGAACGTTATCATGCTATTCCCATGCGTACCGCGATCTGCAATTGGCCTCTCATTGCCGATCTGTACGTCACTGGGGTTGTATGCACACCACTGTTGAACCAAATGAACACAAATCTGATGTCTTTGTTTGTCATTAGTGTAAGATCTGCATTCTTCAGTTTGTACTGTATTCAGGAAACAGAGCACATGGGTGGCAACAGACATTGGGCTTTGGCCCATATATCTGACACAGTAGTAATCCAAACCCCCCACCCCATGCCAATATAAAAGACAATAGACCTATGCATCTTGCATCCGCAATTCCACATTCAATAATGAATAAAAAACATACACATTAACTATAGTCGGTAGGTACACATACTGACAGGAAATAGGGGACAAAGTAACCTGAAACTAGGGTTCACAGTATCGATGAAAATCAGTTGATTTTCGCGATTTTCGACCTATCGGTTTGGCTTGAGAAACAGAACAGGTCTAATTCAAATTCAAAAAAATTGGAAAATTTGAAAAAAATTTATCCAAAAGTTTCTTAAAATTAGTATTAATAGCCTTTTGATATATGTTATGAATTTTTTTGAAAAACGAATTTGTGAGACGTTTTTGAGCAAAATCGGATATAGATAATAGGAAAGGGTAAAAAAGAAGAAAAAACGCTGCACAATTCAGCCCACAGCAACTTTGGACCCAATAGGCCAGTCCGGCTCACCAAGAGTTCTCCCACGTTTTAACTATCTTCATGTTTCCTATAGCAATCCTTCTCGTCCCAACAACACATCGTCACCACCACCGGCCAATATCTCACCGGCGGGGCTTGAAAACGGTCGGTAACACTAGATAATAGCTTCTCCGTACAGAAAATCGAACGGCCCGTGGCATGCGACGGCGGCGTTGATTTTCGCTAGTTGCCGATTGATTTTCTGTTCAATCCGAGGTTGTCCCCCACATTCTGTTCTTCCAAAATTTAACCAACCCTTGCTTTGTTAGGAAAAAATAATTTGGCTACATTTATCCCGACTCATGAGCAAAATGGGGCACTGAAGCTCATTCATTTTGCCCAAGATGGTGAAAACTTGATGGGTTAAAATCTTGTTCATTGATCCATTTCTACCAATTTTACATTGTAAATGTGATTTGTTTTCATGATGATTTATATGGATCCAACAGGAAATATCAATGTTTAACTTCTAGTTATTTGTTTGCATTTCCATTTTCCATATAATTGATAGTCAAATAGGCTTGAAGTTCAAAATAGAAAAGGATCACAGGATAATCGGTTAAATGAGCAAAACTGGCACGAATACAAGGCGAAGTTGCTAGCTATACGAGAATTAGTGATGATGTCCACCGAGGATAACATGGCCAACCAAATGTACACTCAACAATACTACCCATAGCCCCAAAGGTAATATTTTATTTGTATGTTTTATTTCATTACAATTCGATTTTTTACTAACATGGCATTCATGTAGGTCGAATATGGCATATATTTGACAATGGAAGGACGACAAAACTATGTGAAGTGTGAACATTCATTTTTGGTGAGAAATATTGATTTCAAATGTCATATGTCATGGACATTGAACTGTGAACTTGTTGGATTGATTTGTCAATGGTATTGAAATGAAAGCTTATTTGTTGAGATAATATTGATAAATGTCTAGTTTATGACTTGAGATTATCTAAAATATAGCAAAGGTCATGTCAAAAAATTTCATAGTTGTGCTATTATTGCAAAATGTGTATTTTACAACTTGACGTTGTCTTAAAATATAGGAGAGGTCATGACAAAAAAAATCATATTTTTTTATACATTTCTAACATTTTCCAGATTTTTAGGCCTTTACCAGGTTTTTACAAATTTTACAGCATTTTCTGTAAAACAAATTCCAATTTTTCTTGATTTTTTTTTCAATTTCCGCTGAGTGTGCCGATTTTTGATGTAAACCGGTCGAAAATCGGTAAAAAAACCGGTCGGCTTTCGTATTATTTTGCCGCTGTTTGATGGCCGAGTCCAAAAAAATTGACTTTAAATTTTGTTCGGTTTCTATCGATTTTCGATGAAATTCGATACCGTTGCGTGGACGATTTGCGACGTCGGTTCGGTAACGTGAACCCTACACGAAACTACTACAGAGATTCTTTAGGCTGTTCTATGCATCATGCCCACTGTTCCAAGCACGGTGGGAGGGAGATACAGAATCAGATTAATAAAACAAATAACAAGGTGATCACTGATCTGTAAGCATCATCGTCAGCCAGCAGCAACTTAACAAAAGAGGGCACATGTTATTTACTGTTCGTGTCATGGTCAGCAGTGCTCAGTGGAGGCAGAGGTAAGCTGAACAGTGGTGAAACGGTTGGTTCACTGCGCCCGGCGCGTCGCTCTCGCCCGCGGGCCATTGGTGTTTGTTTGTTGCTCCTCTTGTTGATTATTGCAAGTTGCAGCTCTACGAATGCGGCGTTTGATTCTGTTGTGTTGTAGAACCACAATCCATGACGTCCCGTCCAACGTGAACGAAGGCCCGTCGCTATAGGCAAAAAGGAACCACACTGCTATTATCCTACTCCCTCAGTTTGTTAGTGTAGTTGCAGTTAAACTTTTCATACTATAATTATTTAATACTTTTTAAAATATTTAAATTGGATACATGAAAATAATACATATAGATTTGTCTCGTTATGTTCATTAGATCATTAGTTAACTCTTAAGCTCGCAGATCTTATAGATGGTACTAAAGTAGCCATGTGGTCACAAGTTTGGGGAGAAACTCTAATTGTTCCTCTCCGGCTGCATCCCGAGCATTAACCACACTAACTAAATAGCCATACATGAACGCCGAGTAAAATGGACAAGAAGGTCCCGTCTGGAAAGAAAGAATTTCATAGAAAATTTGCATGATTACCGCAGGAAACATTCCAATCCACACTGGAAACATGATTATCGCAGGAGACATTCCAATCCACACTGGAAACATGGAAATTTTGTGCGCTCCATTCCAAAAGAGGTCGAAAACCTGGGAGGGGACGGCACGACTCGAACAGGCAACCGGCGATGTTGGTATCCGACTCCGATACCCCACGGTAGGGGGAAAACTGCTCCACCATGGGTTGGGCGTGCGAGGGAACGAACGAGCCGCGGAATCGCACGCGGTCGTGGCTACCAGCTTTCAGCCGAGATCACGTACATCAGGGCAGTGCGCACGCGAAGAGCAGAGCTAGAATACGACGGACGGAACGGGCAAGCAACGTTTCAGGGTGGCCAAGAGCCTCCCTGCCTGACCTGACCTGACCTGGCTGCGAATCCCAGCTCGGCTCTGCCGGCGATTTGTCTCGGTTTGTCCTCAGTTCGCCACCAACGGCAACGGGAGCAACAGGGACATTTCGTTTGCGCGCAGACGCAGCAGCGGCTGGGCCATTACATCGCACGTTTGAATCGCATGGATATCCCGCCACGCCACCATTTCTGGCCCTCCAGTCGTCGCGGGGGAAGGGAAGGGAAGGGATTATTTGATTCTCTGTGCGTTGCGTTCAGGCGGAAGAGCGGGACTCTGCTTCGCTCGGAGGATGTGTGCTCGCTACTTCGGTTCTGGCCTTCGCAGCTTTGCTTATCGGAGCAGAGGGCGGTTGGTTTGGACTAACCTGTCAGCCCCCCGGGACGCTGCAATAGCCAATAGCCACACACCTGGTGTAACATTCTAGTACAAATTTCACTCAATGCTAAGCCCATCTATGAGGTGGACTCGTGCATATATATAGCACACCGCTTACATTTTTGTTTTCGTTTCGTATAAAAAAGTTAATCCGGAGGTGTTATGTTTGAACCTAATAGACATTATGAACATATTTGGTAGAGCTCCAGATCCCAGTTTCACTTGAGATCTGAAACTTGTAGGCTAAAATAAAGTGAATTAAGTTTATATTTTTAGTCTAAAATGTAAATGAGATGATCCATCTAAACACTCTCAATGTACTTACAGCTCCAGTTCTACGGATCTGGTGGAGCTGAAGCTCTACCAAACACACCATATATACTACTACAACTCATTTTATACATGCAACGTGGGACTAATCCCACCATCACTCTACATAAGCATTATGGACCATCACATGAACGGGCCGAGGTATTACACCTAGCCCATAAACGAGCCGAGCTTCAGGCCTTCCAAGCTCGAGCCGAGTTCAAGCGAGCCTATGCTAGGATCCGAGTCTGGACATAGGCTAAGCTCGGTAACGATCATCAATTCAACAAGCATTAATTTTCAACAGCAATAAAAGCTTAAGCTCAATTAAACTCGATAAGAGTTAACATACAATAATAATTAACATGTGATCTATAAATTTATCAAGCTCGTAAGCTCAGAATCAAGCTCGACCTCAGTTTGTTTGGAGCTCGAGCCGAACTCAAATAGAGCCTGAAATGAGCCGAACTCGAGGAGCACCGGATATGATAGGCACAATCCACAATACTGCTACAGGTCCAATACTACTTCGGCGGTTAGTTTATCTGCTTAATAATTGTTTAGACAGAGCATCAACAACGTTGCGAGCTTGAAAAGGATACATGACATGTGACCATTCATGGACAAATTTGGATCTTTTTTCGGGCCCTACCCAAGACCAGAGCTACGGTGACATCTCTTGGTTCGCATCACCGCTTTCTTATATGCCGCCGCATATTCCATATTCTCCCGGGCGTCCTGCAGGTAGAAACTGGCACTAAAAGCCGTGACGTCGAAAGGAAAAGACGGCTATATAGATGCATTCACCTCACCAAATGGCAGGTAGGCTAAGCTACTGATTATGATTTTATACAAGTGAACACAATGATCGGTTTCACTGTCTCCTCGGCTGATAGAAAGTTCAGTTCCCTCTCTACAGGTGAATTGATGTATGTTTAGAAAAAGAGTGAGCACGAACACCGATCGTCTTACGGACCGCCGTTCAAAAGAGAGAGAGTAGGCTCATGAATTTATATAATTCGGGCGCTAAGTAAACACTCTATTTCTATTGGTGTGTTCCCCGGGGGAGTAGAGAGGACTCTTGGTCCAGGCTCCCGGGGGACACACCAGTTGTGTCACTTGTATTCAGTAAGTGTTCAAGTTACATGTATGGGTTACAGTAGAGTTTTATAGGTACCCAGTCTGTTACACAAAGTAACATCCTACCCCTACTGGCGTAGCTCAAGTAGGGAGGCATCTTGATCTTTCCCATGAAGAGGTAGTAGATCCCACGTCATCGTCCTGTAGGGGTAGGCTTCTGACTCCGAGGCCCATAGAGGACTTAGGGACCTCACTTGGCAGTTGATCCCAAGTGACTCGGGGGTGCTTATCCATCTCCAAGGGCGTTTGGTGGCGCCCTCTTGGACCAGGTGTCTTGCCAAGTGCTCTGCGGTCAGAGGGCGAGGTGAGACCCCTTGAAGGACTGGAGACCCCCAATACTTCCTCTAGAGAGCCCGCGAGGGTATGAGGGAGCCTCTCGCAGCACGTTCGCGGGGGTAAGAGGGAGCCTCCCGTAGCACGCCCGCGGGGGCATGAGGGAGCGTCCCATAGATGTTCGCAGAGGTAGAAGGGAACCTCCCGTAGACGCCCGCGGGGGTAGGAAGGGGGCCTCTCGTAGGCGTCCGCGGAGGCGTGGGGGAGCCTCTCGTAGTATGACCGCAGAGGCGTGAGGGAGCCTCCTATCATGCTCGCGTGGGAGACCCTTTCGACACCCCACGGACCTATGTCCATATACCCGCGGGGTACGAGATGATTGGGGCCTCCCTTCTGAAGGTTGGTATGTTTTCTCCCCCGCCGCTGCAAAATTGGCGACTGAAGGCTTCTAAAGTAATAAGCTCCCTCCAACATGAATGATTCCTACTATTCCTGCGTTCCGGTCCAAATAAAGCATAAGTGATGTCATGCAAACGAGATAGGATCTTGATGGGAGGTGCTTCAATGCATCATTTTTTGTTGAAATTTACATAGATATTAAAGCATGAGCGAAATAGAGATAGTGATTAATTACCCCTTTCGTTACTCCGAGATCTATATAAATTGTATTAAGGGTAAGTGGGTAATACATAGAAGCAGGATAAAAAAACACAAACATCGTCCTTAGAGGAAAAGGATGCGCGGAATCGTCTCTTTCCAACAAATCTGGCACAGATTTTCAGCCGCAACGCCGTCGCATGAGATAGAATCTCGTCATTTCTTATGATTTGGAGGGAGTCCCTCGACTATTTTGATGCTCATTTCCATACCATGTGTTTCCATGTGAATGTGGGCACAAGACTTTGGTCATGTCCTCTCTACTCTTACTCTAGGGTTGATGAGTTTATACCCTTCTTCGTCCCATATATGTGATAATTTTGAAGAAATTTGGCCTTATATGCATTGTTTAAGGGAAAATCTAGTCTTTTTGTTTTTTACTTAGAAATAGAAGGGTAATGACGTAAATTCATTACATTTGAAACTTTGGCTACGTAAAAATCGTATGCGTAGATTTGTCTCAAAATATTTTATAACTTTATCCTGAATGACATGCTTTCGTAACTGGAGGGAGTATTAATCACGAACCAGTGGCCCCTGTTATCCACTCTTCTCCAAGTGTTTGCACTAAACACTGTTTGAACACAGAATTCTGTCTCACAGTCACATCATCTAGACTAAACAAATTGCCACCATCTATAAAGCAAACTAGCGTACCATCCTCTTGTCACAGGTTTTATCAATCTTGTGCATGACAGCCCAACATATTGAAAATTCGATTCCTCAGTGGATATTTCTATACTTGCTGGTCCTATCAATTACATCAATGGTTGCTCAGATTCCATCTTCCATTTGTTTATATCCTTGGTTAACTTAACCCCAAGCTTATGTCAGGCACACCACCAGGACTAATTTAATAATGCCACTTATTGCATGCCTAAAACAATTGCAATGCCTTTTCCTCCGGGAATCTGATGGGTAGTTATTGGCATTCCTTTTGGTACTAACGAGCCTATACACCTATTTAGAACACATGATTTATTTGTTAAAGGGTAAATTTTATAAACCTAAGGTTTTGCGGTTGTTGTTGTACAAAACTTTAGGTCTCGTGACTTGTGTCACTTAACCCCATATATTGTGGTCATAATATTTCATAAAACCCCACCTCGTTACAATTACTCCTCTACAATCGCAACCGCACACGACAACAGCGAGCTGTTCTCCCTGCTCAACGCCTCCAACAGCATAACAGAGGACCTCGCACGCTACTACTTCTAGCAGCTCATCTTCGTCGTGGCTATAATAACTGCGGTTTTGTGAAATATTGTGACTATAATACCTAAGGTTAAGTGATATAAGCCACAATATCTGTGGTTTTGTGTAATAACGATCGCAAAATCTGGGATTTTATGAAATTTACTTATTTTTTTATTAAGGATTTCATGGGAATTGAACTATCTATTTAAATTTGTGAAAAAATACGTGAAATTTCTGCGTTCCAAACGTACCATCTACTTATCACAGTTTTTTTATCTATCTCGTGCATGACAGCCCAACAAATTGAAAATTTGATTCCTCAGTGGCTATTTCTATACTTGCTGGTCCTCTCAATTACACCAAAGGTTGTTCAGATTCCATATCCATTTGTTTATATCCTTGGTTAACTTAACCCCATGCTTATGTCAGGCACACTACCAGGACCAGTTCAATAATGCCACTTATTGCATGCCTTGAAAAATTGCATTGCCTTTTCCTCTAGGAATCTGGTGGTCTGTAGTTGCATTCTTTTGTTCTAACCAGCGTATGCTCCTGTTTGGAACACATGATTTATTTTTTACTAGTTAAGTGTCCGTACGTTGCTACGAAAATTCTCAAACAACCTTATTAAGAAACGTTTTTCAAAGCAATAGCCAAGTTGGTTGATGAGAAAGATATGTATGAAGCGAACTTGTTAGTTACTTAAGAGTGCTTCAAATTATTAGTTAATCATTCATGCTAGTATAATTTTAAAAAGTCTCAACATGATAGTACAACAGCAACTTTAAATAATTTAGTCTTTTTTCTTTTTTTTCTCCTCCCATTTTTTTCTCGAGTGTAATCTTCTGCACCTTGTAACTTTAAACTTTGTTTTCTACCTTCATAATTTAATCACAGCTTTAGTTGTCTTAAAAAAAAAGAGAGAACGAGCTATGACCATGGCCTCCTTCTATATCATTTCTTGCGTCCCTCTTGAATATTTTGTATTGCTTCTTTCTCTCTTTCTTCTGTGTGTGTATGAGCCTTCCTCTCCTATGTCTCTTCCTGCGTCTCTTCGTATATCCTCTATGATGGGATGAATGTGGCCTTTTATAGGTGGAGGAGAGGGCAGCCAGGCGTGTAAATACTCAGCCTCTATGATACGGTGCCTTGTGATCTCCAGGATTGACACGTGATTTGATTATACAATCCTTGTCTTTTAATCTCTGCATTTCCATCCGAATAAGATACAATGAAATAGGATTTTCATGTTATAGGTTATGGTGAGTATGTGATTCCATCCAAGTGGGATATGATGAGAAACTCTTTCATTTATAAGAGATATGAATAAAATCCTTCTATTTTAATTATATGTGATCAGTAATATTTTCATAAAATAGAGAATCCGGATCGGGTGGGGGAAGGGCTGAGCGAACAGAAGGAAAAAGGGGGTGGGGGCGGGTTGAGCGAATAGAAGGAAAAAAAGAGTATGAAGAACAGATCGCTGCCACCAAGTCGTAATTAGAAGTAGTAGAGAAAACAGAATTTTGTAGAAATTAAACTGTTTATTTAAAATTTATAAAAAAGATGCAAAATTCCTACATTCCAAACATGCTCTAAAATAGGAGAGTATGAGCTCAAAATAAATTTGGCACACGAATAAACCATATACCTTTCCGATCTAGGCGTTGCTTATACGATATAACGGCTTAAATCACAAGTTTTTGTTATCACATCTTAAGGAGGGTTCTCATTTAATAAATCTGTTTTCACGCATAATATTTGACTATTCCTCCAATAAGCAACTGCATCTGTTGGCTTTCATCTTTCCCAGTTGTAAGAGCTGTGCGTTGTATCAAGCAAGTCAATTCCTCTCTTACCTGTTTCTGTAGTGACAGGTGATACGTACCTGTTCCAAAAGACAAAAACTTAGCCTTTCCTAATTTTCCTGCATTTGCAATATGTTCGTATGTCACTCCACTATAGCTTTTTACTATGGAAAATATATTGTGAAAATAAAGAAAAACTACAAAATGTTTGAGCAATCGTACCAATCAATTTGCTATGTAATTTAAGGCAAATCTAGCCAACTTTGCATTTACCACTCCTTTTTCTCGTACATGGTTTGCAATATAGACAAGTTGCCAAACATCGTTTCAAGATAGCAACACAACGATTAGAAAAAAGAGTATGGTAGCACTAGACACACATGATAACATTGACACATACCACTAAATCCAACAAAAATGGGCTGGTTAGACACCCAAAAATTACCAGAAATGATTGGTGGGCTTTTTGGGTAACTGACCTATCTTGCTTCCCTTTGTGGGGTTGAAAAATGGGCTGACAGGGAGAGCATCAGCAAACAGGGACAGAAATCAGAAATAATCAAAACAGAGAGAGAAGAAAAAAAAAAGGGAGATTTGATCATTTACTTATTTTAGTGTAATTGATCATTTACCTTGTATATCTCACTGACATGTGATCTAGAATCTGTATGTCAGTGAGATATCATGAAGTAAATAATCAATGACAAAGGAAAAAAGATAAATCATCCATTTAAAAAAAAAGTACAAGAAAGGCTACACATTATTAGACACTCCGAAAGACCAAAGCAAAACAGCCAACCAATCACCCAGCAGGCAACCAGGATTTGCAAGAAAAGGGGTAGTATAGTCGCAGGGCAGTAGGGCACCAACGATTTGCCAGAAGAGAGATACGACTTAGTTAGGCCTCTCTAAGAGAGAGAGAGAGAGAGAGAGAGAGGGAAGGAGAGAGATTTGGTATTGGATAAGAGAAGAGAGTGGACAGAGTAGAGTGAGAGGGTTGGCTCGCAGCTATCAGATTCTGAATCTCCTGTAGCCCTGCCTCCTATCTCCCTTGGTTTTTCAGGTTAGGCTGAGGTTACAAAAGATCTTTCCTTTTATCCACACACCGTTGCCTCCATGGCTCCAATCTAAGAGTAGTAGTTCTCGGTATCGTTTTTGCTAGATTTAACTATTTTTTATTGGTTTGTGCTGGTCTTATAAGCCCATTTCTTGATTTGCCTTTCTTCCATTTCTGGCCGATGTGCTATGTTTGCCTCCTTTCAGATTTCTGTTTTTGTTTACCCTTTTTCATTTCCTGTGCATTGATAGAAATTATCATGAGTTTTTGGTACTGTTTTGACCTTTGTGCTCTTTCTGAGACAAGGAATAACGATTTGTCTTGGGGACAGTCATGTCTAATTTCTTGCGACTGTTCCAAGAACTGCATGCTAGTACTTTTTCCCCCTTGACCTCTGATGCTGTGAATTTGGCACCTGGGCTGTATGGATATGTAGTATGTACAGATGTACTACATGCTTCGCCGGACAGACAGGACAGGACGGCATGCACTCACCTAGTGCTACAACGGAAATTTCTCCAGGAAGTGTGTGTCGAATCTGAGAATCTCGTCTTTTTTTCCGCAATTATTAAGTTTCTTGTTGAGAGGTGATTCTACGTGTCTCTTTTTAAAAGTTACATAAATATTAAAGAATGAATAAAGAATGAATGATGATTACTTGACCCTTCCTCTGTATCAAGATTTGTGCAACCAGAAGGGAATGCATATAAGCACTACTCTTATTCCTTTCTGTATTTTATTTTGTAAAAAGAGAAACTTTTGTTTCACTCGGTTGGCCAGTGAGAATCTAACTGTAGTCAATGAATCAGGAAATGACATGCATAACATTTTAGAGTTTTTCAGGAGAAAACAGATTTCAGAAAATTTGTAGGTTTCTTCCTTTTCATTTTCAGTGTGGAACTATGTGGAATCTATACCGTGCTTTTTCTAGGGAAAGTGTTTATCTGCGTATTTATGTTAAAATAGATCACATTTGAAATGATCGTTAATACAGATCTAAGCCATTCATCCTTTTAGCACACTAGATTAGGTTGTTAAAAATCAGAACATTCACTTTTGTAAATTGTAAGTTATTCAAACAAAAAATCTATGTGGTCATAAACAAGCTTCTTCTGTGTGTACATTTTTTAACAGTATTTAAATCCTGAACTATTTATTTGGATAAGTACTAACAAGCATCAATTGTCATGTACTGAGCAGTGAACGATCAAATCGTTTAATCAACTGAAGCACCATGACCTCCCAGAATGTTGTTGCTGTGAAGCAAATCACTGCTCCAGACAAAACAGTGCATGCCTGTACATCCGCACAGCCTTCAGTTCATAAGCTGTTCAATGCTAAATCGGACCACAATGGGTTGACGGATGACAATTTGTCATCCACTAGTCAATCGTCAAACATCAAGACCGAGCTGATCCGATCGTCAAGCTTGCCAAAGAGCCTACCATTCAATCAGAAAACAAGCCCTGAATCTGATCCTGAAAGTCCGTTGTCTCACGTCTCGCATCCGAATTTTTCAGACCCCATATTCTCAAATTCGTCAACGTTCTGCACAAGCTTGTTTTCATCGTCTTCAACACACTCCGAGCCATGCCGGCAAATGGGCACTTTACCTTTCTTGCCTCACCCTCCTAAATGTGAGCAGCAGGTTTCAGCAGGGCAGTCATCGAGCTCCTCCCTGCTCCTCAATGGTGATATTGGCAATGCTCATGATGAAGCTGAACAGTCAGATGATCTCAAAGACTTCCTCAATCTTTCGGGAGATGCTTCTGATGGCAGTTTCCATGGAGAAAACAATGCCTTGGCTTTTGCTGAGCAGATGGAATTCCAGTTCTTGTCTGAGCAGCTAGGAATTGCCATCACTGACAATGAGGATAGTCCTCGGTTAGATGTGAGTTCACTGATTCCCTTAGTGAAGCATTTCTTGACTGTAATGTGAGGGTAACAATTTGTCCTCTGATCTGATGTTTTCTAGGACATATACAACACACCACCGCAACTGTCATCCCTTCCAGTGTCATCTTGCTCGAAACATGGTTCACGGAATGCAGGATCTCCAGTTAAAGTCCAGCTTAGCTCATCTCGATCATCTTCTGTATCTGCAACAACTAACAAGGCAAGATTGAGATGGACGCTGGAGCTCCATGAGCGTTTTGTGGAGGCTGTGAACAAGCTTGAAGGACCTGAAAGTAGGGTGACCCTTTGTGATTTATTTCCTAGCTAAACAAATTATGCTTAAGTTCGTTCTAAACGGTTTACTTCAATCTCATACAGAAGCAACTCCTAAGGGTGTGCTGAAACTTATGAAAGTAGAAGGCCTGACCATCTATCAAGTAAAGAGTCATTTACAGGTACCACTGTAGATTTTTCCCCCTCAGTGAAACTGAAAATCAAGTACCTATTCTGTGATTCTTCTTGTTACTTAAGTTTCGCCTGTCCTTGTTGTACAGAAGTATCGGCTAGCAAAATATCTTCCACAAACTAAAGAAGGTAAACAAAAACTACAAGAGAAAAATAGTTGCTACTTAGTTCACACCTGTTCGTAATAGCAGGTATATCTTTGTACAGTTTTACTATTCTAAACTCATATACTCCATGTACTATGCAGAGAAGAAGGCTACTTCAGAAGAGAAGAAAGCACAATCAAGTGGCAGTGAAAATGATTTGGGCAAAAATAAGTGAGGCCTGTTAATTGCTAACGCCAGAATTCATGTATGTAAATACCATGATCTTAGAAGCTTACATCGCTTTCCTTCTCCCATTTGTTAGGAACTTACAAGTGGCAGAAGCTCTAAGGATGCAAATGGAGGTTCAGAAACAGCTTCATGACCAATTAGAGGTGGGTATCAGAAACTCCGGAGTGCTGGCTATTTTGTCCTTTGTATTAGAGGGTTCAATCATAGGCTTATTTTCTTGGTAAATATATCAAATTAATCTTAGAAAATCTTCTGAAGTTGGGTGTCAGTTCTATATTAATCTATACTGCGATGTGCATCAGTCATCACTATGATTGAACAGGCCAATTTAACAACATCCATGTGTTTCAGAAATGACTACATAGAACTATTTATTTACCGGAGATATGCTTGAGTATATATTAACTGATAGTTGTTGATCATCACTCGAGAAATGGAACGTATTGCAGGTTTTGTCATGTAAGCTATACAGTAGTCAATTTCGTTCAAAAATAAAAGATGTACAGTAGTAAAGAAACATGCAGTACGCCAATAGTACTACCTAGGTATTAGGGATTCTGACAATTTGCACTGTACCACCAGGTGCAAAGGCAATTACAGCTAAAAATAGAGGAGCATGCAAGATACTTGCAGAGGATATTGGAAGAGCAACAGAAGGCCAGCAGCTCCCTCTCACTGAAGAAGAATCCAACGGAAGCACAAGCAGAGTCGCCTGAATCGACATTGAGGGAGAAGACTGAATCAGAAGCAGCCACCACCTCACCTCAGCCGTCCAAGAACAGGGCCCCGGACGCAGACGCAGACACAGAATGAAGGTCGCCAGTGGGCAACAAGAGAGCAAAGGTTCATGCCAATCTCGAGAGTGAGTCCCCATGTTCATAGCCGTGCTGGGCATGGCCAATGCTTCGCCACTGCTTGTAACTCGTAGAAGCTTAGCATTGCTCAGTTACCTGTTGGTTTTTTTCTCGTGCATCTTTTGAATGAGTTCTGGCCATGATAAATATGGTGGTACAGATATGATGTTTTAGCCATTTGTATATAATTTTAGTTTGGGAATGAAAAATGGGAACCAATAAGCAGATCATAGCATGGATTTTGCAATCCTAGTATTTTTACACTTGATTGAATCGATTTTGCTAGCATTTGGAGATTTTTGTGGTAACGTTTAAAGATATAATGTTTTTTTGGTATCATTTGGAGATAACATTTCTTAGTCAACTCTTGGTCATAAAGAAAGACTCTATTTCTCTCCTTTTTTTTCTTTAGATGTTTTACATATATGCCCCTACACCAAGGGCGTAGCCTGGCACCACCCCAGTTTCCCGAAATGGCGAGAAGTCGCAAAACCCCCAGTTCGCTCTCCCTTGCCTCCTCCCCGGCCGCCCAATTCCCCGCCGACTCGCCGTCTCCTCCAATCGCCGACGCCTCCATTTCTCTTTGCTGCCTCCTCCCCGGCCTCCCAATCCCCCGCCGATTCGCCGCCTCCGCCACTCGCCCCCACCTCGCCGCCGCCTGCGCCGGACCAAAACTGCCTATCGAGGAGCCCCGACTTGTCCAACCAGGGCGCCCTAGCTCCATATCTCGCTGGTCAAAGAAGCATCTCGGGTGCATGGTGGACGGCAAGGTCTCATCGCCGAGCGCGGCGGCCCTCTGCAAGAGATAGGGAGGAGAAGAAGCAGCCAGGCGGTGGCAAGGAGCTGGAACTCTCCAAGAAGTGTGCCTCTCTCCTTCTTTTCATTCTTGGCTTTGATTTTGTTAGCGTTTTTTCTGATTTGTGGTTGCCGCGTGCTTGCTGGGTGCGGAGCCAGGAAGAAAGAGAAGAGTTTGGAGGTGGAGATTGGAGAAGACTAAGAATATGGAGGAGGAGCGCCGGCTCAGGGAGGAAATGAAGAATTACAAGGTGAAGCAACTTTGAGAATCTGATATATCTTCTCTCCTGTGTGCAACTACTTTTGTTTTCTCAGTGGGATATTAGCATTCTTCAGTCTCTAGTCGCATGCTATGTGCCATTGTGCCAAGATTATGTTCAGCTACCGCTGTTCTACTTTGCCCCATGCTTGATAAGAACACTATGTAGATCTTTGGCTTGTGCTTATTCAGGTTAATTACAGCCCCAAACTTTGGCAATTCAGCCTAATAAAGCTTTAAAAATACTCTATTTGGTTTAAGAAAAACTGAAGCACAAAGCTTTACAACCTGTATACAACTCACATGCTGCATTGCATAAGTTTCAGAACTTATTCAGTACCTAGCATCAGTTATTCAGGTGATCAGGTCTGACATATATTGATTTATTTGTCCAAAGTTAGTAGCCTTAGTTCCTATAATTGTGTATGGTCAGATATTGGAACCCTGCAATGCTAAATATATGGGCTAGTAGTACCACAATTGAAGTTGGATTATTTATTATTTGTTAAACCCAATGAATATGCCAAACGATTAGTAGCATATGTAGCATAATCAATCGTTGTGCTCTCCTATGGCAAGAAAATATGCTTTTTTCTGTTAAATTGGCATAATAGTCGTATCTGCCAATAATCTTTGATGCCAGTGAAGATACGCTTGATAATTTTTGGGAAAAGTTTAAGGCTTTATCCAAGTTTCTTTCTTTTGTTCAGATAAGCAAAAAAGAAATAAAATTTGTTCATGAATGAGATATATCTCCTTTTGTTCTACATGGTTAAGAGAATTATCTTTTCACAAAGATAACTCACAGTGTGCTTCTTTACTTATCGTCCTGACCCCTTGGCCCTTGCAGGAAGCAGATGAGTTTGATTGATATGTCCAGTCCTTTTTCCTCCCTCACTGTTTCACAGTTCCTGAAACAATTCAATTCTCTTTTAACTTGTGGTTTGAGTTTCAGTGCATTAAGCTTTGCTTATCTGCCAGAGGAAGCTGAATATGACAACTGAACACAATTGCCACTCTTGTCAAAAGGGTGCTGAGAACCAACATTTAACATGGAGTACTATAGGGAAAATTTATATAAGTGTGCTCTGTTTGTAGACCAAAACTCTTGAGATTTCATCACATTTATATAATAAATAGTACACATCTCATATTAAAATCTATAGTATGTAAACAAAAGAATGTCCCCGCGAGGGCACGTTGGGAGAGGTCGACCCCTTTCCTGCTAACCTAGCGGGGGCCCACCCCCATGGAGAAAATTGCCATCCCTACCAGTGTAGTGGGCAGTATAAAATTTAGTGATCCAGTCAGTGAGTCAGGTGCTTTATTGGTGTTGTACTCCTCAAGTAGATAGATGACTTGCATTCTATCAAAGTTTTACTTATTGGCCTGTGCAAGGTTTTAGTTATGACAAGGCAGGTATTTGTAAGTTGATGATATGGTAATGTGTGGTTTGATGATACTGATGGTGGTTACTGTAGAAAACATATGAGTACGAGGATGTGTTTGAGGTCTGTTTGATTAGTCAAATGTGTTAGTAGGGGCAGCTAGGCGTCCTGCTGTCCTCTTCGCTGCATACACAGGCGAAGCGAACTGTCCACCAAGCCTGCTTGGCCCACAAAAGCAGCCAATAGTGGGATGTGGCTGTTGCGTTGCCTGCAACATTGCATTGTGGTCGATGAGGGCGGCTGCAGGCTGAACCGCAGTGCCACTTGCACCCCTATTAGGCCTTTGAGTCCATTAGAGTGAGGGATAACATGGCTAGGTTCTTTTTATTTGAAAAGAAAAATTAGCATCCGAACATTTCACGGGAAAATAGTTATAAAAAAGTGCTTAAACTTTGGATGGGGGCATATTTACAAATCTTGTATGGTTCTGCCAGAATTAAACTTTGCACCGAAAGGTAATTTCGCTGCATGCCACTTGTTTGGCAGGGGTATTAGTATTATTACAGTAGAGATTAGCTCTGTAAGAGACAACGTGTAGTTTTTCCGTTATATAATATCACTAATCCGTAAATATTACCAAGTTGTCCGGCCGATATTACCAAAATTGTTAGCTTTTTACTTCTATTAGACTATTTTGTGTGGACCAAAAACTGAATTCTCAATGGTAGCCGCACAAGGTTGCGAACCCACCCATCCAGGTTCGAGCCGCGCTTCTATCTTAATACGAAATGTGGAGGGAATAGGTCTTATCCGGTTATCCCTTCACAGCATCATTCATTTTAGAATCCTTCATGATTTCGAAATCAATTTTTAGAGAACTTTGTATTTTTAAGAACTGTGTCCATCTATCAATTTTGTTTGAGCAGTGCTTCAATGCATTCCCTTCTAATACAAATTGCACAAATCTTAAAGCAAGCGAAGGGGTAAGTAATAATAATCTACCATTCATTTATGCTTTAATATTTGTGCAACTGTCAAAAGAAAAAGCATGGAAGCACCTCTCATTTTGTTATCTCTTTATTTATATATTGCTCCATTTGTAAGGTTCATTTATGAACCCTTCATGATTGTAAAATCAAATTTTAGGTAACTTTGTGTGTATTTATTAGGAAGAATAGTGTCCTTGTATCAATCTAATTGCATCATGCTTCCCGAAGGCTGCATGGTGAAAATGACAAATTCTTAAACTGCCCTGCCATGGTTACTGTTCTTTCAATTGTATTGAACTCTTGATGCCCAAAGATTTGTTGTCCTGGCAACAATAACATGTTATTTGTGAACAAAATAATGCCTTCCAATTGTTGGTAAATATGCTTCTAATTGTAGCCTATTGCCCATGTCTTCTTTTCTCTTCTTGATGCCATTTATACGGAACAATCTATTCCATGATGTAACACTGTGTTTACAGTGTTTAGTTGGATCTAAGGTTCTCCAAAAACTGATTTTCTGTCTTCAGTTTTTGCATATGGTAAATGTGTGATCATAGTAGTACATCATGTGCTATCATGTTGATGAGGAAGCAGATGAAATCTGATAGTTTATGAAACATACTTTAGATACATGACAATCAGGAATAAGACACTATTACAGCTTATGTCTTTACTTAATTTCAGGTTTGTGCTGACCAAGATGCTGAGACGAGGAAATGTGAAAAGGAAAAGCATGGGAAGGACTGGATGGTCAGAAAAATGGGCAAGGTGAAACATCCTGAGGTTCCTCTGATAATAAACACATCCCCACCATCTTCTCAAGTCCAACGACCACTTTTGCAGCCAACTGCAGCAAGTACAGATCAAGGGGATTCTGTCAATGTGAACCGCTGCTATCTTCACCACACACATAATTTGATACAGCCCATGACTACCACACAAGAAAATGCCAATCATATTTCTTGCAAGGCAAGTTCTTATCAGCAGGGAGGCCGGACTTTTGAAGTCACTAGCCCTAAGTGTCAAAATCCTTGTATGATGAATAAGCAATCGGAAATATCTTCGGGGCCAGCAATTAACTCACAGAGTTGCTCTATGGACATTTCTTCTTCACCTGAACACTTAATGGAGGCAAATGATTACTTGGGTTCTTTAGCAGCAAAATCAATAGGCAAGCTGATCATTGAAGCTGGACTTGGGCCTGGTATTCTCCACTTGCCATCTTTTAAGGGCATGGTTGATGTGCTCACCCATGGGGCTGAGGTTGCAATGCCTAGTTATGAATCTATTCTGCAAGAGCAACTAAGAGATATTCAGCAGCGTGCAAGGGAACTCAAGCAACACTGGGAACAAAGTGGTTGCAGTTTAATTTTGGATAGTTGGACGAGCCAATGTGGTAAAAGCTTCATAAGTGTTTTGGTGCATTGCAGCAAAGGCATATTGTTCCTCAGATCCATGGATGTCTCTGCAATCATTGACGATGTAGATGAGCTAGCATCAATGCTTTGTCATGTGGTTGATGATGTTGGTGCCTGCAACATTGTTCAGGTTATCACAAATAATGAGTCACCACATATGCAAGCTGCAGAGCATGCAGTGCTGAAGAAACATGACCACACGTTCTTTTTCACACTATGTGCTGACCATTGCATCAACCTTTTGCTTGAGAAAATAGCAGCACTTGATCATGTCAGTGAAGTCCTCATGAAGGCAAGGGAAATTACAAAGTTTCTATATAGCCATGCACTGCCAATGGAACTGAAAGGGAAGTATATTCAGGGCCGTGAGATTCTGAGCAGTTCTAATTTGCCATTTGTGGCAATGTTCATCACATTAGAGAGGTTAGTGTCTGAACGAATAAATCTGGTGGAGATGTTTAGCTCGCCTGAATGGGCTTCCTCTGATTGGGCTTCTAGAAGTTTGTTCAGACATATCTGTGAGGTAGTAAAGACTGACAATGCATTTTGGTGTGCTGCTGCTGACATTTTGAAGCTTACGGATCCACTTGTGGCTGTTTTGTTTAAACTGGAGGGTGATATTTGTCCAATGGGTATCTTATATGATGCCATGGATAGTGCAAAGGAAGACATAGAGCAAAATCTTGGACATGAACATGGTGATTATTTTGATGTGGTTGATGACATATGGGACAATTACTTGCATACCCCAGTCCATGCTGTTGGTTATATCCTAAATCCAAGGATCTTT
Source organism: Otatea glauca (assembly GCA_036346275.1). NCBI lineage: Eukaryota > Viridiplantae > Streptophyta > Magnoliopsida > Poales > Poaceae > Otatea > Otatea glauca. The sequence goes on from CM070721.1 coordinate 63,170,713, forward strand.
TACTCAGACCGATTCCGTCTTGACACTGAAATCAGCAGTGGGATCACAGCCTGCATAATCCGAATGGCCAAAGGTCATTATGATGCAAGGAGAGCGGCTGCACAAATGGAAGTATATCAAAGAAAATTGGGTCCTTTTGATCGAGATTCAGCAATTCAGCAAGCATTGGGAACACCACAAGGTAAAGTAGTGCCTAGTCTCTTGTAAAATGTTCCCTCATTAACATGTCAGTCTGTGCATAGCGTCAATCCTGTGTCATGTGTATTGGATTTCCAGCTTCCAGTGTTCAGGAGCAGCAAGCTGCAGTAGTGTCACGAGGTCGTCCACATATCTGACACGTGCATTTGCGCAAGAGCATGCACTGCACAAACAGATTTATTACTTATTAGTATGTGAACATGGCAAAGATATCGAATATACTGTGCTTCTATTCAAATTTAAAGTCAGAATGTTGCGTCTGTTTTTAAATGACTAATGCATGTTGCTTGTAGCAAACTGAATTATCTGACGTTTTAAATTGTTGTGGGACCTTCTCTGCTATTGTTTTCAGTTTCAGTTTCAACATAGGAATAGATCACTGTGATAATTATTTCATTCATATGTATTAAAAGAAAAAAGAATTACATCTTTACCTTGTTTTACCTGAAATTGCAGTTGCTTGGTGGTCGGCACATGGGACAGAGACGCCTGAGCTGCAAACCTTTGCTATTAGGGTCTTAAGCCAAACATGCTTTGGCGCTTCCAGATACAATATCGACTGGGGCTTGTCCGAGCAGCTGCATGTTGTGAGAAAGACCTATACTGAACAAGAAAGGTTTCGCGAGAGGGAGTACCTCCACTACAATCTTCGTCTCGCCGGTGCTGTGCCATGCGTGGGTGGTGATTCTGGGTCTCAGCATGGTAAGCTTACCACCCGATTGGGTGGTTGGATCTGAGAAGTGCAACATCACTACTGATCACCATTGATGGCTCAGTGGAGCAATGCTTTCAGCTCCTTTGTTTTGTATGTGTGTGTGATCCTGCTTGTGTTTCATCAAACTATGTGTGTGTGTTGTAATCAACCTGTGGCAGGTCTTAATACTAGTGTAATTTTTTATATTTCGTTGTTGAATTCCTAGTGTTAAAATAAACTACATAGGGGTTCGTCTACTAGGGATCAGAGAGGGATTTCCAGTTTTGGTGAACTGAAGTACTGAAGTGGGCATGGGACAGCAACTTGTAATATAATCTTATGGGCCATGCGAGGAAACATGTGTTGGATGATGAAGAGTTTTGCCCTCACTTTTCCTTTTTCAGTTCTTTCAATGCTTCCTATTCTGGCTTCCTCTACGTATATATAGCATTGGGCGCTGGGAGCACGTGGCGATGTCAGAGTCTAATTGGTAAAGGCTTTTCTTCTCGTAGCAGGAGATAACGAGGCGTATGTTTTTCTTTCAAAGTTGATGGTTCCATCAAATGATTTTGGTGCCGTGTAAACTAATAGCCGGAGTGGATTTGATCCAGTGCTATCGTCGACGTTCTTTCTTGTTGGTAGGCCTAAGCCCAGCAGCTAGTCAGAAGGTCGTGTGCTTTTGACATCCTTCCTTGACTGAGCACCGGTGGAGTCGCGGGATCGATTCTTTGACCATTGGTGGTAACTGGTAAGGAGTATCTGCTTTTTAGACAACACACACTCATAGTCATATGCCGAGGTGGGCGTCGTGACGGGCCCATCGTGCTTCGTGTTTGAACCGTGCTGGGTCGCGATGGCCCGTCGTGCTCACCGTGCCGGGTCGTGTCGGCCCAGCTCATCTTCGTGAGCCCAGGCACGGCCCATTTGCGCTTCGTGCCGTGCCAGCCTAGGTTCGACCTATTTGCACTATTGCAACGAAAGGAAGGGAACCAGAGATGCATAGAATTAAGGCGGTGAATGCAAATATTATGATAAAAGAAACTAAAATTTATTTATTATTGAACAGTTACATAGAGCGAGAAGGATGTGCTCAACACAGGCGAGAGAGGGGGCAATAGGCGAGAAAGAGAGTGAGCAAGACAGACGAGATAAATTGTGAGTAAGATTGAGAGAGACTGGTGAGAGAGAGCTAGAGAGATTATCTCTCAATCTCTCTCAGCTCTCTCTCTCTGTTTTGTCCGTCTCTCTCAGGTGTCGACGATATAGGTGACGTTCATACTACTGGGTGCATCCATGGCGGTCATGCTCTGTGAGCCAGTACTTTCATGCTAAGCTTCTTTCTTATGCCCTGGGTTATCGGGTCCGGTGCAGCCCATTCTACAAGATATCGTCGGGTCGTCGCCATCGTGCTCGATTCTCGAGCCCAAGACGACCGTGCTACAAGATCGCATCGACCGGGCACGCCCACTTCGTCGGATCGAACCGTCAGACGGACAGTTATATCGTGCCTCGGACCAACCCAAAAGAGCCTGGCCCGAGTGTCGATATGCACTCCTCTTTCATGGTACCCTTTACCGTCAGTCCATACTTTCACCTCCCAGTCGCAGCTGCACGGCCCAGTGGTCGCATTCAATTCATAGGAATGAATGAACTGGGGCTGGACCAGGCCCTCGGTGACATATGTCTGACCTGTACCTGGTGTGCTATGGACCTATAGTAGAGCAATGTTATTGGACTGTACACGCCTCTATTAAATAGCGTACTAAACTATTTATTCACTTTTTTAGCATTGAAAGGAGGAGTATATAGTGAATGACATTGTAATAAGTACACGCTTAATCTTCGCAATAAACTTATATCGCAACGTTTTACTACCAAAAAAGAGGAATTATGCGGTGAGAAGAAGAAGAAGGGAGTATCAGCCGTGTGCCGATGTAGTAGGATTAGGAGTGATGTAAGACGTGTTTTTTTCATATAAAATCTGGGGTTTATCGATTCCAAGGCCTGTTTGTTAGAATTCTATATTCCAGTTCTATCTTAGATCTGAAAATTGTAGGTTAAAATAAGATAAATTAAATTTATATTTTTAATCTAAAATATAAATAAGATAACTTATCTAAACACGCTTATGTATCCGACTCACAGGAGCTATGCCAAACGCAGCGAGTATGAACTGGGGTATGGGGATGGATCCGTGACAGTGCGATCGATCGTATGGATCATCGGGCTCCGTAAACGCTTAGGCGTTGGGAAGCGTAGAGGAAAGCTGGCTGGCGAGCACCAGCACTAGCGACGGTAGCAATAAACAAACCGTTAAAGAAGAAAGCGTAGCAAGCGAACAAGCGAGCCGGACAAAGCAAGCATCGCCCGTCTGGGGTTCCGTTCCGTTCTTCGCCGGCTCGCTGCTCGGGTTGGATTCGGTTGCGTAGGCGGACAAGCGAGCCCTGCTCGCACATAGGCGCGCGGATCACGCCGCCATGCCTCTCCCACCCAAACCTGTCCCACACGTACTCCCGTACTCTGCCCCCAAGACGAGCGCGCGCGCGTAAACAACGTTGTTCTAGGCTAGTTTTGGATCTATACTCCTCTATAATACACCTAATCATTCTTTTCTACATCCACCTCAAATAATGCACCCCACTAGAGATGGTCCAACCTTCATGCATCCAACGAAACGTCTCAGAAACTTGCCTCCATCAAAATTAACCTCTCAGATCTTTCCTCAGCTTTACTCACCCACATCCGATAGCCATTGTTTAATATGTCTAACTCATCCCTGTGGCCCACAACAGATCTCCCTCACCTCCAGCATCATCTCAAGGAAAAGGAAACAAATATCCTGGAATTAATGAAAAGGGAACAAACGTTCTAGAAAAAGAAAAGACCGTATATTACGTGCTGGGAAAAAAAATCGAAAGACATGGCAATATACTAATACTAGTAGTAATAGTAATTTGTTCCGTCTATCTATGTGAGTATGTGACCATATCCATCGTTCGTGGCTTAACGGCGATTACTTGGCTCTTTATTTATTTTAAAATTTATACACGAGAGAACAATGCATACTCTCTATACAAGTTTATAACACGTATTTTTAATATGGTCTTTGTCTATAAATACATTACGTATTTTATATTTTAATGTAAAATTATTGTGATGTTTCATCTATACCGCTAATATATATTCATCTTTATTTTCTATTCTGTAAGTACATGTATTAAGTATAGTGTTTAGTGATAATAATTAAAAATAATCTTTTTAATATATTCCGGAAGCGAGTAAAAAATAACCCAGTGACCCAGGTGGATGAGAGAGGTTCGGCTGGGCCGTGCTTGTCCTACTCCTGTCGTGTCGCTGGCGCCTCCTCGAATGGCGAGTTGGCCACCCGCTCCGCTTGGAATGCACCTCGACACGCCACGGATAAGAGGAGAGCGAGCATTTCAAATTTCGAACGCTGCCCGAGTCCCCTTCCTCCTCAGTTACTACTCCCCGCCGCCGTCGCAGTCGCCTCTCCCCACCAAATACGCGGACCCATAGGCCATAGTATACTACTTACTGTACACGCCCGCCTGCGCTGAAGTACTACTTGGCTACTTCGTCTTCTCCGAAACAAGGGAAATCGCCGGAAGGAAGCACAGGGTCGAGCAGAGCACGACCATTCCCATGCCCATGCCGCTGGCCAAGGCGAGGAGGGGCTCCTCCTCCCAGCCTCCTTGGCTCCCTCCCCCTGCAGATCGCAGCTCGAGCAGGACGTACGTCAGCCCAGCCCCAAATTTCGGTTGCGCGCGCTGTGAGGTCAGACTGAACGAATACGCTCGCTCGTTGATCTTTCTGCACGCAGGTCAAGAAGCTGCAGAAGGTGCTGCAGGAGGAGACGGCCCTGCACTCCATCCTCGAGAACGCCCTCCACCATGTCGCCGTCACCCTCGCCGACATGTCCTACCTCCCCACCAATGTGCGTAGTACGCCCATTCATCGCTGCCCAAGAAACGTGTCGATATGCAAGGGGTTTCAATGTGAATGGATGCTTTTGTGCTGTTTTTGCAGGCTCAGGAGCTGCTCTCCAACATCTCCATGCTGGAAACCGGCGTCTCCAAGCTGGAGGAGGAGATGGTCTCCCTGCATTTTCAGCTCATCCAGGAGAGGAACGAGAGGAGGCTCGTCGAGTACCGCCTCAAGCAGGCGCCGGCGGACCCACGCTCCGTCTGCTCCTGCAACTCCGTCAAATCGGAAACAGATGTATGTACGCCTTTTCTTGATCAGTATGCTAGCTATTTCCTGTCCATAGTTTGCTCTGCAGGCTTCCATGTATAAATGCATTTCTTATATTGGTTCAGTGGATATGCAAGGTATAAACTAAAACTACATCAAATTTTCTTGAATAATCTGTGAACTGTGAACCGTCGAGAGCTGACAATTTTGGCATAACCACACTAGAGCCAGTTTTATTACCATGCACCTGCTTAATTTTTAATTGCAATAGAAATCCTGTGATTTTGTTATGACTTAGGCATGTCAGTCAGCTCCATATGTCATTCTGCCCACTCTCTCTGGAGATGTATGTAGGTCTATCCTCTAAGGAATGCATCATTTCAACTCTGTATTTTCGGTGTACAGGAAAATTTCAGATAGAGCTAAAAAAATTATAAATGCTCTTATCTCGGTGCTTGACTGTGTAAATTCATATTGTTAATAGGTCATGGCAATCGAAAAATCTAATCAAGGGGAGAAGGTTTATCCTTATGCCGTGCTGCATGACTCGGCTATGAAATTACAAAGACAGCTTTCAGTTAAAAGCTTTGGCAATCCCAATCAACTGTCGGAGGAAATTGTCCGCTGCATGAATAACATCTTCATTTTCTTATCAGATTCCTGCAGGGAGGCCTCCAGGAATTCCTCCATGGGAAATCAACAGTCTATTCAATCTCCTAGCGGGAATTATTCTATTTCTGCATTCTGGTCAATATCGGAACCATCTTCCATATCTTCTTGGGTGCAGAGCCCTCAAGTCGATTTGAACTACAACAATAATCTATTAGCTTCAGAGACAGTTTTTGATCCGTATAAAGCTCGTGAGAAGCTCAGTTGGGCTGACATTGGAAGCTACAGCTCAGCGGCTGAAGTTTCATGGATGTCAGTTGGGAAAAAACAACTTGAGTATGCTGCAGAATCACTTCGGAAATTCAGGTAACGTCCCCAACAATCTTTATTATTGCTAGAGCCCACATTTGTCTACTAATCTAAACAAGCACAATTGGTGTACCAAATCACACTGCAATTCACTGGCTTTTAGCTCAAGGAATCGGCACATTGTTATGATTTTCCTTTGTCATATTGGAATTCACTTTTAATACAATTTTTTGGGATTAATTCGGCAGTCAGCAGTATTAATGACCGGTTATTAGAGTGCAGGTTGTTAATTGAACAGTTGGCAGAAGTAAACCCTGTTCACCTCAATGAAGATGCGAGGTTGGCATTTTGGATCAATTTGTACAATGCGCTGATGATGCATGTACGGTGATTTGGCAAACTCGCTTTAATTGTATTTTATGCAGAACATTAGTGACGATACTTTATCCATTTACAGGCTTATCTTGCTTATGGTGTTCCACGAAGTGATATAAAACTGTTTTCACTAATGCAAAAGGTTTGCTCAAAAATTGATCCTTTCTCATTGCAATTATTTTCTTCCTTAAATGATACTTGAATATAAATGACATGCCACTTATTTTATTTTTCCATTCTTCTTATGCTTAATGTCTAACGTTGCTTTACTTTCTGAAGAGTTACATTGTTGTACTTAATTTCCTTCTAGGCTGCTTATACAATTGGAGGGCATTCATTCAGTGCTGCATTAATTGAATATGTGATTTTGAAGATGAGACCACCAAATCACAGGCCACAGATGGTATGAGAATTGCCAGGCATCTTGCTGACACAGCTGCTTATTTGATCACCCTTTGTTCAGTGTTTCCCTAGGTGTTAGGCAGGCAGCACACCGGCGCCTAGCCTGCCTAGGTGGGATAACTAAGCTAGGCAGGCTAGGTGGGAGGGCGTAGCCTAGCACCTAGGCGGGCTAGGCAGCCACCTAGGGGAACAGTGCCTTTGTTCATCATTGCAAACCGTTGATGGTTTCTTCTTTCTTTTGTTTAAGGCTCTACTTCTTGCCCTTCAGAAGATAAAGGTACCTGAGGAGCAGAAGAAGTTTTGCATTGCAGCACCTGAGCCACTTTTGACGTTTGCTCTCAGCTGTGGAATGTATTCTTCACCAGCGGTATGCTCAGATCTCTCATTTTAAGACAAAGTAACATGCATAAATTTGTGTAGTTAACTAAGGACTAATTATCACTGTAGGTAAAAGTATACACAGCCAGCAATGCAAGGGAAGAACTTCAAGATGCACAACGTGATTTCATTAGAGCATCAGTAGGAGTAAGTCGAAAGGGAAAGCTTCTGGTCCCTAAAATGCTGCACTATTTTGCCCGGGGTTTTGTTGATGACAACAGCATCCCTATTTGGATATCGCATTTTCTACCTCAGCAGCAGGCTACTTTTGTTGAGCACTGCCTGTCTCAAAGGCGGCAAAGTCTCCTGGCTACCAGAACTTTTGGCATCATTCCATTTGATTCTCGGTTTCGCTACCTCTTCCTGCCAGACACAGGATCATTAAATTGAGTGCCATGTGCCATCATATGCTTCATCATCCAGATAGCCTTAATGGTAAACTATACTAATCTTCCACGTTTTTAATTTTCATTCTGAATGTTATACAACAAGTGTATTTGCATGTTCTCTACTGACGTATTTGCCTGTTGTGACAGGAGAAAACGGCACCAGCATCGCCTGTGCAAGTCTATTAGCAGAAGATATCTTAACAGCAAATGTATATGCAGTGATCATGGGATTGCAGGTTTGTTTCGACAGTGAACCAGTGATTGGCATCTTCGGAAGTCATATGTAAATCTTCAGCATGTCTTAATAGGTTCCATCACTTCGACTTCTTGTCGAATTCAGTGAAAGATGTTGTATGTGATGTCTACTAGCGAAATAAAAATGAAGTTCCTAAGGGTTCGCTCCATGATGTTGTATGTCTACTGCTCATGGTCCTAACAAAAATGTATATGATGTGTATTGGGTCTGCCTGCTATGACCTACGGTCTCATGCATAAGTAGAAGCAAGAAAAGTAAAAGTAAGGAGTTCCATAACATGGTGCGAGACTGCTTCATTCCATGAGAAGTTCTCTTGTGGAATGCTTTAACAATTCAACTTGTTCCATATGATGGCTTAGGTAGGACCTACAACGATTTCTGTACTGCATTACTGCTCTAGTTCTGATGGAACCTGCACTGAAAACTTCATGGACCAATCGTAGCGGATTTGCTCGGTACATCCAGTCATCAACTGTCCCTGAATCAATGCCTTGACTTGGGTATGGACTATGGAGAATGGAATGCTACAATCGTAGACTGTCAAAAAAACTGGAGAACGTTGGAGCTGGCAGTCAGCTTCAAATGTAATTGCTGCTTCTCCTGGGCAAAAACTTCTCTCATGGCCCATCGTCTCCATCCTTGATGAGATTGCAAATGTCTGTGCACTCTGCCAGGCTAATTGCACAGCAAGCAGAGCAGAGTTTAGTTCACTTGGTGAGTCAGGATCATATGCTATCTAAGCACCGAATATAATACGGCTAGTATATAAAATGAATTCCTTAATTCATCGATTGCCTCTAAAATGAAAATTGAAGGGACAAGAGCGCTGGTGCATGCAGTTACCAGTACTGCCGGCTGCGGAATTGTTCCTTGAACACCACAAGGGGTCTGCAGGTATGTCATGAGATGAGAGAGCAATTGAGCGTGGATGAAGAAGCGAGTAGTGGAGTACAACTGAATCGGTGAAGGCGCATGTTGCATTCGTTTGGATTAGGGAAGGTAGGTTACCTCCTGACGTTGAGAGGGCCCTCGCCGCCGCGGATGCAGGTGGCGACGCACTTGGAGGTGCACTGCAGCGCCTTGGCGGACTTGGGGTGCTTGATCCTCACCTGCTTCTTGTCGTCGCCGGAGAGCGTGGGCGGGATGTTGTTGAAGGCCTCCGGCTGGGGAGGCGGCGCGGAGAGGATGGCCGCCAGCGCGAGCGCGAGCACGGCCGGCGCCCGGGCCAAGCTGAAGCCCGCCATAACCTGCAGTATTGCGGCCGACGGACTCCAGCACCGTCCGTGGCCTCAGGGTAGAGTCGTTGCTGTTCCCTGGACCTGGCTGAGAGCATGAGACGTACGCTTTCCTTCTCCTGTGGTCAGCCTCTCGCTGCTGCTCTGCAGCTTGCACGTCTGTCCCTGTACGTAATCTGCGCGTGTGGCTAGGGGATACGTGCGTGGTCTGGTCTCTCACCAGCCAACCCAAACCTTTTCTTTTAATGCTTCGACGGCGAATGCATGGAACTACTCCGCGGCCTCTAGAGAAAACAATTCCACGGATCAGAGGGGCAATACCTTTATAATTTTCACCGGGGAGGCTGGAGCTAAGCGCATTGACATTTGACGATTGACGACGCAGAATTCCAGTGCCAAGTAGGCAGCGAATTTCCGTGAATAGTGCTCAGTTCGTTCGTATTCGTTCTGTATCTGTATTCGATATTATTTATATTCGAATCCCATATCTAGGGGTGGATATTCGGTTTTTTCGGTCTAATCGGTTCGGTTTTAAAATAATTCAGGTTTTGAAAAGTGGTTACCAAATTTCTCGGACCAAAATGAAAAATCGAACCGAATTAACCGAAACATTTCGGTTTGGTTAATTCGGTTAACCGAAATATGAATAAACACTATGTAGATTAGATTTAGTCTTTCTCATACCGCAACACAGAATAGTAATAAACCCACACAATACTCATAGGTTATTACAGTATAAGCATAATAGAACATATGAATATACCAAACATATGCATAAATGTGTTAGAATATGAGATTATTTAGTGACTTTAGGAAAAACATTATAAAAGTGGTATTGTACGTTGGCTATTTGGTTATTTCAGTTTTTAGAAGCGAAAAACCGAACCGAAAACCGAATACCAAAATAAAAATCGAACCGTAAACAAAAAAACAAAAAAAAACTGATTTCTTATTTTTAGTACTAATAGTGTAATTATTTCTAGCAGTTTTCTTTATAGAGCACGAGAATTTTCCGTCTTTCCCAGCCTCTAATTTCAGGATTTCACCCGAGGAGCTTATTGCATCCTATGAAACTCAATAAGCTAAAACACCTGTACCATCCTCATGCTCTATACGTGCTACTGTGTCCGCAAGCACCAGGGCAAAAAGAACAAGGCACAGTACATCGGGAGTCTGGGAAGATTTCGAGCAGATTTTTGAGATATGAGACGGCATCCAAAGCAGATATGCTATTTGTAAATATTGTAAGTACAAATTAACTATGAAATCTTCAGGTGGAACGGGGGCACTTGAAGAGGCATGCTGAGAGTTGTAGAAGAAAAGCGGGGATGGCTTTGAGACAGAAGCAACTACAGTACAACCCCAACGGTACAGTACGTAACTAGGACTACAATCCTAAGGTAGCTTGTGAATCTCTTTGTTGTTTAATCGCTTCTCAAGATCTTCCTTTAAACTTTGGTGAATCAGTTGCATTTGAAAACTACATTATGATCGCTTATAATCTTAGGTTTTCTGCAGTTTCTAGACAGACAACAACTAGAGATTTGATTAAATATTATAATAATTGTCGCAATAAGCTAAAAGAGCAATTTAGTACCTGAACTTTTTCTGTGTCTTTGACATCTGATATATGGAGTGGTAGAGCTAAAGAGGATTACTTTAGTTTAGTTGCTCATTATGTAAACAATGATTGACAACTAGAAAAGAGAATTATAGGATTTAAATTAATTGATGTAGCACACACTGGTGTAAATATTGCTGATTGTATTATAAAAGTTGTGAAATTTTTTGACCTTAGTGATAAGATTTTTGCAATAACATTCGATAATGCTTCAGCAAATAATTTTGCCATGAACATTCTTACTCCTTTTTTCATTTTCTATGCTGAATCTTTCTTATTACATCAGCGTTGTGCTTGCCATATTATTAATCTTATAGTTAAATCTGGTTTAAAAAGGTTAGACCAGTATCTTGAACCTTTTCACACTGCAATATCTTTCTTAAATAATTCTAATCAACGAGTAGCAACATATAAGACTTGTTATATTGCAATGAATGTGCGTCCGCGTAAGTTTGGTTTGGATATGCCTGTTAGATGAAACTCTACTTACTTGATGCTTAAGTCTCTCATACTATATGAGAGCATATTTTCTGTTTTTATTAACACGCACTGTCGTAGACAGGATGGTCACAGAGCAATATTGGTATATTGCTAAATACTTCCTTTCATTTTTAGAACTTTTTTTATTCTATTGTTGCTTTATCTGGAGTTTATTACGCAAACTCTCCTTTAATTGTGCATCATATTTTAGAAATTGCTACCCAGTAGCCACGAAAATGATAATATCTTGCGTGAAGTTATTTATGCTATAAAAACTAAAATTTTGAAATATTTGTAAGAAAATTCCTATGTTATATGCATTTTCATTTATTTTAAATCATAGAGCTAAACTACGAGGATTCTCTAATGTTCTCTCACTTCTAAGTGATGCGTTAGGTACTGATTATTCTAGTTATTTTTCAAATATCTGTACTAACTTATCTCAAATTTATATTAAGTATGATCAAAAGTTTGCTGGAGTTAGCATGCAGCGACCTCCACCAACACCTACAACAGGTAAGAAGAAAACTGTGTGGAGAAAGATATGGGGTGCGGGTGGCTCTTTCTCAAAGAGTTCAAGTATAACAATGACAAGTGCGGACACATTAAGTGATGGAGAGCTAGTTGCCTATCTCAACAGCGACACTGTCAACTACCAAGAGTAGCAAGAGGAGGACTTCAATATTTTGCAGTGGTGGCACGAGCACAAGATAACATATCTGGTGCTTTCCATATTAGCACGGGATGTGTTAACAATTCCTGTCTCCATGGTTTCTTCAGAGTCTACTTTCGGTCTATCCGAAAGAATAATCGAGGAGAGAATAACACATCTGATAAGTGAGATGGTGAAAATACTTCTCATTGTGAAAGATTGGGAACAAGCTTATCCAATAGCTCAACATACTGCAGAAAATGATGAGCTGGCTGAGACGTTCGAAAATCTTTATCTAGATAATGAGGAAGAATAATTGTAATCTTCACTTTTTTACCGTATCACTGAGCTACAGGTTGTACTCTTTTTTCTTTGCCAACATTTTCTCGTGTTGAGTTTTTACTTAGCAAAGTTTTTAACGAGGCAGCCAAACATCAATAAAGCTAATTATTTAATTCCAATTTTTTGTCTCATTTTAGAATTTATCTCATATTTTAGCTTTTTCTTAATTTATATATATATTAAAAAAGTTTTTCTACATCTTTCTTGTTTTCTTAATTATTCTAGTTTTTTCTGACTTTTTATATTTTTCTATTTTGTCTAACTTCTTTTGAATTTTTTTTTGACACAGGATATACTTGAGCTGCCACCCTGGCACGAGGTCCGTTTAATAGCCGGATCAAAATGGACCGTGCCTTTCATTTAACGGGCCGGGCCGCCCGTTTGTCCCCCTCTAAATTAGCAGACCAAACCGACACGGCCTCCTGCGGTCCTGCCAGCCCAGTACTCACGACATATCAGGCCGCGGGCCAACCATTATCGGTTTACGACGGCTTCAACCCCGTCATCTACCTTGACTCCGGCTTCGCTTCTCCCCGACGCCGAGGACGTGGGCGGAAGCAAGTGAAACCCCGTTCAGATCAACTCCACCGGCAAGCGGCAAAGCGACCACCCGCCTCGTGCGCCGCCTGCACTCTACGCTAATCCGGTGGCAGTGGAAGGAAGGAGCCATCGGTATCAGGCGGCGGCGAGCGGGGACGGGACAAGGCCCTAAACCCTAGACCCGAGCCGTAGCGCCGTTAACGAATCGATCCCCCTTTCCCTTCCCCGGCGATGAACCGGCGGCAGGAGCTCTGCAGGAACTTCCAGCGCGGCAGGTACCGGCTCCCTCCCTCCCCCTCTCCACGGCCGTTGATTCCCCTCCGTTGCGCTTGCCCTGTTTCGCATCGTACCCCGAGGGATTCGTCCTGTGATTTGTAATGCTGGTTCTATGAATGATATACGCAGCTGCAAGTATGGGGCACAGTGCAGGTACCTGCATGCCTCCCCTCAGCAGCAGGCCAAGCCCGACCCGTTTGGGTTTGGCGCCGCGAGCAGGCAGCAGCAGCAGCAGCAGCCGTTTGGTGCGCAGAGCCAGTTCCAGCAACAGCAGAAGCCCAACCCTTACGGGTTTGGGGTGCAAGGTGGTAACGCCCAGTCACGAAACGCTCCTGGCCCGGCAAAGGTTTGTCGTCTGTAATGGGAAAAGATTTCCTCTATACGACCATTCCTCAAGTGCAAAATTTTACCATTCGTATCAGTAGCTGTGCGTGACTAGTGTGAATTGTTGTATCAGCCTTTTCAAAATAAGTGGGTAAGGGACCCCTCAGCCCCGACGAAGCAAGCTGAGGCGGCGCAGCCACCGCAGCCATCCCACACGTGAGTCCATGATGCTACGATGCTATACTTTTCGATCTTAATTGATTAATCTCAGTTATGGGCGAGCGACTGACTTTGCGAGTTGTTTTCCAGCTCCTGTACAGACCCTGAGTCCTGCAGACAACAGATTTCTGAGGATTTTAATAACGAGGCTCCGCTCTGGAAGCTTACTTGTTATGCTCATCTCAGAAGGTAAATAGTCCCCCATTGCTTTAAAAGATGCTTTGGGCCTTGCAAAATGTTTGTGCACTTAGTATTTATTTTTTTGTTCACACACAGTGGTCCTTGTGATATTACGGGGGATATTAGCTTTGAGGAGCTGAGAGCTAAAGCGTACGAAGAAGGCAAGCAAGGGCATCCTCTGCAATCAATAGTAAGCTTACCAGCACTACCACCCACCTCTTTCTTCCCATTCCATGAATTTTTTGCGGTTTGCAGTATGCGGCCAAACACTACTTCAACATCATTGTTCTTATCTCAAAGGGACTATGGACAATGGTATCTATAAAAAAATCGTATACAACTGTATGTTACATTAACAAATGGTTGCTATGTCCTATGTGTTCCCCTATTCCTGCTGTATTCTCTTGTGAGTTGTGGCAGAGGTATGTGGAAGTTGTCCATGCGGACAAAATGATCTGTGTCCATGAAAAAGTTGCAAGAAGGGACTATTTACCTTAGTTTCACCTTTGTAGGCTGGTCACTATAAATTTGATTCATTGTTTCTGAATTTATCAAGAACAATCTCTCATTTATTGGTTTTCTTTCTTCAGGTTGAGGGAGAAAGAAGTCTACAAAATGCAAAGTTAATGGAGTTTACTAATTTGTTGAACAACGCACGTGGGTCACAAACTCCAAGCTTTCCAACTATGGGGTCCATCCCTGAAGTGAAAAACCACTCTTCATTTGGGGGTTCTCAAACTAATGGACCTCCAGTGTTTACTAGCTTTAGTCAAATTGGAGCAGCAACTAATTTTGGACCTGGGTCCAGGTAATACTCTCATGATTGTCTTGGAGGATAAGAAGTAATTTTAATGTTAATTTATTAAATGAACTGCTGACTCCATTATAAATCAGTGGTTTTGGAAAGACTCTGTGACAATAAATGTTATGAATATGATTGGTCATGTTTATTGTGTGCATGTGTGTATAATTTGAAGGAATGCATCTCATGCAGAACCAACACACCAGGAGTGCCAACCAATACTCTGTTTGGTCAGTCTATCCAGCCTAGCCCCCCATCATTTGCTTCTCCTACTTTTAGCCGTTCTGAAATGAAATTTGGAGTTCCAGGTATGTGGTCTTAATTAATTTATGCAATTATGCTGCTAGTTCTTTATTCTTCCAACTAGTTTCATAATCTATGTTGTATATAATCGTTAATGAATAAAACAACTGGGAATGTGTTTTACCGTATGCTGGGCTTAGAAATTGTACTTTTTGTTTGTTCTTATGCTTGTTGGGTTCCCTCCTAACTGTCATGAATGTTTGCTTCTGCTCACCACAAAGCCTGCTGTATGACTATAAGGGCATATGCAAATGGATACAAGTAAAAGATCAAGGTGAACAGAAAAATCAGGAAGTGCTTTTGCAGGAAATGCAAAGAAAATGTTTGCATGTGGAAAATGCATGCTTTGTATTAATTATAAAATAATTTCCCATTCTAATATATACATAGATCATAAGATAAATCAGATTACATGTAACTGTTTGTGTCTATCCTATCAGTCTAGATGTTCATCAATTCTCATTCCTGACTGGTAATTAATTTTGGCACATAGTGATAAACGCCTGTTATAACAATCACTTCTGATAAATTGCTAAAATATGTTTTCTGTTATGTGCACTAAGAGGAACCAGGACGGGGGGGGGGCATGGAAAATCTGCACCTGCATATTTCTTGGCCTGTACTGGTGCATGTTTTCTTTAAAAAAAACAATGATGTGTAGCGATGTTGCCATAGAATCAAGTTTCAGAATATTTCAACGATTGTTTTAGAATACCAGGGATTTTGTTTTGTTACACGAAAGATCGTGAGCATCTTGTGAAATTATGCACTAGATAGAGAGATGCATGGGAGCAAATACATTTGCACCTGTTCAGAAATTCTGCCTTAGAATTGCAGATTAGCTTTTTAAAATCTTGTTTGAAATAGATCCTATCATTTTCTCTTCCCTCTTATGTTTGTGGACATTCGTTTCTATCATTTTTTTTTTGGAAATCTGCAGAGATTGTGTTGGGTTGCCATTTTAACTCTCAGAAATTTGCAGCTTTTGGAAGCCAGGCGTCAAACCAACCATCTGGGAATTTGCAAGGCTCGAGCATGTCCAGCATCAGCAATTTTCCAAAGTCTCCTGCAGGCTATCAGCAGTCTCCTGCCTCCTCTGTCCAGCACAGAGACATTGATAGGCAATCAGTAGAGTTACTTAATGGGATGATGGCTCCTACAAGTGCCATGGACCAGGCATCTGTTGAGTAAGTTTCGTGATAATTATAAATGTACACTAGATAGTAATTCTTGTTTGCTGATGAGAAAACACTGAGTGCAGTTTTTTTAGATAATGCAGCGAATATGTCCTAATGCTCTACTATTTATATAAGTTTCAATCAGTTTTTCATTGATGTTTTATACTAATTTACTTGAGAAAACACTATGCTCCTTGCCTAGGATGCTCGGATACGCCGATACCGATACCGATATGCGATATGCCATTTCCCCAAAAACTCTGATGCGACGATACATGTGTATACATATAATAAAAATATAGAGAAATATACATGAGATATGGTATGTCACACAAAATAGACATAAAAGAGACACTATAACAAAGAAAATGAAGGAGCAAATGGGTCGGATCATCTTGCAGGGCCGGCCCATCAGCACATAGCAAGCGACTTATGGTATGTAGTCTACTGCTGCCCCAAACGGTTGCATAATTGTGCGCTTCTATTTCTACCAGCTGCAGTCATATGTCTTGCCTCCTAGCCATTGTTATACTCGCCACCTCCTAGTTGCCGCTAGTTGTCTGGGAGTATACCACACTACCACAGTTAAGAAGGGAGGAGATGACTAGTGGGAGGACTCACCATGCGTGAGGGCCAGGGGTGCCATCACGTCGGCAGGGAGAGGGGTGCCGCGCTTCACCGTCTACAAGGGGAGAAGAATGTTGGTGTGGAAGCCTTGGGTAAGACAGGAGCAGGGACGGTGGTGTGGGGGAGCGAGAAGCGGCTGCGGGATGGGAATAAATGATTCTAACATCTCCTTCTGAGTTGGTAGAGATATTATGGTTGAGAGGTATCGGGAAAGTATTTAGCAAGTATCGGAGAAGTATCAAGAATTGTTTTCTTTAAAAAAAAAGGAAATTCACCGATACGGCAAGATATGTATCAACTAAAATCAATTAGACTTGGTTGTTTAACAACAAATATATCTGGTCACTTTTATTGTTTTTCATTAGTGAGTTTGTAATATCTCATTCTGTTCCAGTGTGAAGTTCTCATTACTTATGTTTGTTTCTGCCTTTTATTTCTTTAACAGGGACAATAAAAATGAAAGTCAGGATGATAGTATCTGGTTGAAGGGAAAATGGGCAATTGGAGAGGTATGTAATTTTTTCCTCTTAAAAAATGTTTGATCATAGACAGATATGGTACATTCCCATTTATTTCTCTACATTTCTCTTGTTGTTTTAGGCAAGCTCATGCAGTTAGTTGACATCATCCACAAACTGTGGCCTGTGTGCATATTTAATTATTTATGTCCAATCTGATGACATGTACAAGAATCACTTCGGGGTTTTTTTAATCGAGGCACAATATTTTGTTTCTTAGGAATTTATGTGTACACATCCTATCTGTTTGTTTACAGCATGTCTTGCTGTCTTTCTTTATCTTACTTTTGTTGATATTGAGCACATATACATTTCTCATGTCTGGATGCTTAGGCATTTTTCAAAAATTTGAGTGTGTGACTTTCTGTTAGGAGATATACTAAGGGGTTTTTTTCGAGTATAAGATATACTAAGTTCTGCATTCTTCATGACAAACCGCCTAGAAAAAAAAATGTTCTTGCTCGCTGGTTTTATATTAGCAAGTTTCTGGCATTTGATTTCACGACACTCCTTTTCAGATACCACTGGATGAACCGCCACAGAGGCACATTAGCCATGTAGTTTGAGAAATCAAGGTATTTTTTTTGTCACGGAGGCATGATCCAGTCAGCTTTAATGGTCTCTTCCATGTAGTTCAGATATCATCAGTTGGTTATAGTTTCCTCCTCTGAGGTATATTTCTTACCATTTTGCTCTTTTCCCTTGAAGAAACTCTTGCAAGTCATTTGTCACTGTATATATTGTTTCTGCTATGTTGCAGCTCCAGGACGATATGAAGAAGAATACAACAAACTGTAGAACGTACAAAGCAAAGGAAGGCTGATCAACCAATGCAGCGTTTTTTTTGCCACTTATTCGGTCTAGTATAAGGTCTAATTTACATTTTTGCCCCCAATATACCTTTTGGAACTGTAATCTGGCAACGACCAATGATCAGTCTTATCTTGCCAAGCTAGTTCATTGTTGTTGCTCTTAGGGTCTTGCACACTGCGTACATAGTTTGGGGGTGATAGATGGGCTAATCAGAACTAGGCTGGAATATCACGATATTGAATGATAATTATTCAAGTTGTGCCTGTGAAGTTGAACGATTTAGTGTAGTCTGGAAGGTGCTAGTACGTTATTTCCAAGTTTTGCATACCTGGGTTGAAATTGTATGTGCTCGTATGCCTTGCATCCTGAATTTCTGATCCTTCCTGTAACTTTTTTTTCCTCGCGTTTCTTCCTAGCAAGCAAATAGGAATTAGCAAGGGGTGGCGGTAGAGGACGCCGAAATGGGGGCTCCATAATTTTAAATGCGCGGATTCAAGCTAAATTTGGGTATATTTTTCATTTTTTTTTAGTTTTAGGTATATACCTATCTATAACAATCCAAATGAAACACATACCTTTGAAAAAATATACTCGAATTCAAAGATTTTAAACGAATTTAGATTGCATGTTTTGTTGATTTATATATATAATTAGCACATACAAACAAACTATTATCAAAAAAGAAAACTCTAGTTTAAATTTCAGTTCAAATTTATTTGAACTAGTTAGTAAACTAGTTAAACTCAACATTCTAAAATTTTCAAAAAAGTAAACGTATAATACATATGAGAATATACCCATTTTGTATCATGGAGCCCAGGCTTAGTGATGTCCCAAGTAATTATACTATATATACACACACATCGAGGTATTACAGATGCACGCTCGTGCAGTCCATCCGATCTCGATCGGATGGTCACCTGCACGAGGTGTGTTGCAAGCCTGTAGATAAAGCTAGAGATGGTCAAATGGACCGGCCCGAGACACGGTATTGTTGACTTTGCCTGAGCACGGCACGGCTTAGCCGTAAATGGGCCGTGCCGGTACGGCCCACTAGCTCGTGCCGTGCTTGGGCCGGCACAGAGTCACAACCCATTTACGGGCGGGCCCAACACGATCCGTTTAGCCAGTTTAATTTGGAAAATAGTTGTTTTATAGTTGTTGGAGGCTTAAAAAATTAGAAAAAAAATCCCGAATTTTTTCCTATAAATAAGTGGCTGCTCCCTATTTCCACACCAGCAATCTTGCATTCGCTTCTTTTCATTTTCTTGTGGAAATTCTTTTGCTCTTGGTGGTAATTTGGCAAAATTCAAAATAGTTTTGCCAAAAATCCAAAAATCGGCTTCCAGATTCTATCAATAAATCAAGGTGATAATTGTGATTTATTTTTTCGTTTTGTTAGTATTTTAAATCATATTATAGTATTATGCAACCTCTCCTTTAATTGTCCGTCATATTTTAGAAATTGCTACCCACTTAAAGAGCCACAAAAACGATAATATCTTGCGTGAGTATGTTTATGCTATGCAAACTAAAATTTTGAAATATTTGCAAGAAACTCCTATGCTATATGCATTTGCATTTATTTTAGATCCTAGAGCTGAAGTTCGAGGATTCTCTAATGTTCTCTCACTTCTAAGTGACGCGGTAGGTACTGATTATTCTAGTTATTTTTCAAATGTCCGTGCTAACTTATCTTAAGTTTATAATAAGTATGATCGGAAGTTTACTGGAGTTCGCATGCAGCGACCTCCACCTCCACCCACAACAGGTAAGAAGAAAACCGCGTGAGGGAAGATATGGGGTGCAGGTTGCACTTCCTCAAGGAGTTCGACTACATCAACGACAAGTGCGGACATATCAAGTGGTGGGGAGCTAGCTGCTTATCTCAACAGCGACACCGTCAACTACCAAGAGTAGCAAGAGGAGGACGTCAGTATTTTGCAGTGGTGGCACTAGCACAAGATAACATATCCGGTGCTTTCCATATTAGCACGAGATGTGTTAACAGTTTCTGTCTCCACGGTTTCTTCGGATTCTGCTTTCAGTTTATCCGAAAGAATAATCGATGATAGAAGAACAAATCTGACAAGTGAGATGGTGAAAATACTTCTCACTGTGAAAGATTTGGAACAAGCTGATCAACGAGCTCAACATACTGCAAAAAATGCTGAGATGGTGGAGTCGTTCGAAAATCTTTATCTAGATAATGAGAAAGAATAATTGTAATCTTCACTTTTTTCCTGTATCACTGAGCTATAGGTTGTACTCTTTATTCTTTGCGAAGGTTTTCTTGTGTTGAGTTTTTACTTGGCAAAGTTTTTAATGAGGCAACCAAACATCAATAAAGCTCATTATTTAATTCAAATTATTTGTTTCATTTCAGAATTTATCTCATATGTTAGCTTTTTCTTTTTTTATATATATATATATATATATATATATATATATTTAAAAAGTTTTTCTACATACTTCGAGTTTTTCTAATTATTCTAAATTTCTCCTATTTTTTCTGCATTTTTTCATACTTTTTCTAATTTTCTAATTTTTTTGACGCTAACGAACCGACCCGATCCGTTTCAGCTCGTCGGACCCATGCCATCACGGTCGTGCTTAGGCCGCCTCTCCAGCACGTGGACCGGCACAACATGATCCATTTATTAACCAGACCGAAATGAACCATATCTAACTAGATGTACTGTTTTTTAATCAAACTGGGCTGCGCCGGGCAAGGTTTCAAATTTCGGTTTCGGAATAAATTTCGTCTCTGGTCGGATCGCAAAATTTCGGTGAAATTTTGAAATTTCGGAAATATTTTGGACGAAATTTGAATTTAAAAATTCAAATCCGGTCCATCCCGGAAATAAAAATCCGAAATTCGGCGAAACCCCCCGAAATTTCGGGTTTTTTTTGCACTGGCTGAAAAGTGGTCTAAATGTTATCTAAAATTTTTTAAATTTGTTTTGGAAGTTTCTGACACATTGATGATGTTCTCACAAAAATTTCAGCTGATTATCACATCTGAGAAATTTTTAAAAATTCAGAGAGTGGTACTGTCCTGATAAAACAGTGACCGACAAGTTTGATCCGAATGGAAAATGGTACAAATCAAGTTATAAACTGTTGAATTTTTTTGTGCATAGTTATGATCCATAACTAATGTTCTCACAAAAATTTCGGCTGATTATCACATGTGAGGAATTTTTAAAAATTCGGAGAGTGGCACTGTCCTGATAGAACACTGATCGACAAGTTTGA
The DNA here is from genome assembly GCA_036346275.1 of Otatea glauca. Classification (NCBI taxonomy): domain Eukaryota; kingdom Viridiplantae; phylum Streptophyta; class Magnoliopsida; order Poales; family Poaceae; genus Otatea; species Otatea glauca. The sequence goes on from CM070721.1 coordinate 63,191,903, forward strand.
TCCGAATGGAAAATGGTACAAATGAAGTTAGAAACTGTTGATTTTTTTTTGCATGGTTATGATGTATCTATAATGCTCTCATAACATTTTTCAGATGATGATCAAACTGTATGAATTTTTAAAAATTCGAACAGTACTACTGCCCTGTTAAAAGGCTTACCGGTAAACTTAAACAAAATGAAAAATTATGTAAACCATAATTTTTTTTCAAAATTTTACAGAATGGTGATAAGGAAGTTATTAATATCCCATAACAATTTTGATTCATGATCACACTCCAGTGAATTTATAAAATTCTTACAAGGCACAGTACCATTTATGTTCTTTTCTTTTTGATTTTTGAAATATAATATAACAAACGAAGTTCAATGCTTACATAGATTTGATTGACCAAACAAAAAAAGTTGATTTTTTTTGAAAAATTCATATAATGGTACTGAGTCAATTATTAATCTCTCAAAAAAAATTAGATCATAATCACACACAAGAAAATTTATAAAATTCTGACAATATAACTGTTCCAATTATGTTCATTCTGTTTTTGATTTTTTAAAGATAACAAATAAAGTTAAATTATTTTAAAATTTTTTATGTATGATCCTAAACTACTAAGGATAGTACCATCAAATTTTCAGCTTATTATCAAGCTTGTAAAATTTTATAAACATCTGACAATGTTTTTTGCCAAAATTTTAAAATATTTAAAAAATTCGTTTTTTCAACAAAATTTCATAGGAGATGACTTTTCTAAGGGTTATTGGACCAAATCTGGTCCTAAAAGATTCAAAACCGGTAAAAAAAAACACGAAATTTCGCACAAAAAACCGAAACTTCGGGTAACTGTAACAAATTCAAATTTTGTTTCGCCCTGTACTTCAGAATTCGGGGGGTCCGAAATTTCGACGAAATTCGCCGAATTTTGGAACCGTGGCGCCGGCCACTCGTTTGGCCCTATTTGGATGAAGCCAACGACTGGACCAATCCCAATTCCCAAAATTAATTCAAGCCAGACGGAAAGCGCGTCTGATCAAGTCCCTCCTGTCCTGTCCCCAAAATAAAAATCCCACTTGTTCCTCTTTGTCATTTTCTTCCCTCGAAACCCACCTCTCTCTCTCCTCGCTCTCTCCCTCGCCTCGCGGCCAATGGAACCCACCGCGCGTGAGCGCCGCGACGCGGTGGGGATCCGTCGCGTTGACCGGCCTCGAGGCCGAGTGTCGCGGTATCGAAGGTTAAGGCGGAGAGCGCGGCAGCGCCGGCGAGGCGGGCTGGGTAGTGCGGTGTTCTCAGGGATTCACGGCCCACAGCAGCGGTGGCGTCGGCAACCGGCGGAAGCGGCGGAGATCTGCTCCGACGAGTAGAGCGGGGTAAGGGTTCCGTCCGATCAGATCTGGGCTGTTTGAGAACCTCCTCCCAAACCCTAATCTCTTCTCCCGCATCGCAGGAACATAAACCCTAGAAAAGGAGCCGTCTCGCTACCCTTCTCCTCCGGTTTGTCGCGCCCCTGACCCCGCGCCATCGGAACCGCGCAGCTTGCTGGCGTCGGTGCGGCCGCCCTGCCCGCTCGGGGCGCGCTCTACCTGTGCGGCGCATCGCCTTCCCCCGCCTTCGCCGTTCTCCCAACGGCTGCCGCTGTCTCCCCGCCGCCGTTCCAACCCTTAGGAGCGCCGCCGGTGGCTTGTGACGGTAGGAGCGCTTCCCTTGGTCGGTCCACTTACCTCGCGTCGTGCTGGATGCTGCGGCCATCTCTACTAGCGCCTCGACTATACGGTACGCCCCTGATAGCCATTTCCCATGCCTACTCCTCTGCCATCTCTAGCGCAATAAGGTAGTAGCCACATTTTCTTGATGCTAGGAATGCTGATTTATGCATGTGGAGATTTAAGTTTACATATGATAACTGTGCCTGATGATTACTGCGTCATTTCAAGGAGTTGTTTTGTTCACCATGATAGGCTAGTAGGTATAGTGGTCATTCAACGATGCAATTCTTGACGTATTCAGGGTTGTTTCATGCTTCGACAGCAATGCAGAAATATGCTTTTGCTATTTACTATTGAATCAACTAAACTTGACAATGTATTTGATGCAATCAAATGCTGAAAATGGGTTCTTGTGGACCAAACTTGACAATGTATTTTTTGTGAATTTTGGTTTTTGTGGATATGCAGAGGCGGCTGAGTTTTTCGGTAGCTTTTGGGCTGTGATTTTCTATTTTGCTACTTCGCTCCTCTACTTTGCACATGCAACATTTCTTTATTTGTTACATTTCTTCATTCCTATTGCACTACCGTATATTTCAGGTTTCATATGGTTGATGATATGTCTATTTCTTTGGTTTGCCCACTGCCACTGTGCTAGGTATGTGTATATTAGTTGGCGACTAGCTGTGTTCTAGATATAGTTGTTCTCCTTCAGTTTTGTCCAATAGCGGTGTTCTGATGTGATCTGATCAGTTCTATCTTCATGTGCTCCATACAATGTGCTTCGCACTTTAGACTTTACTCCATGAGTAGATGCACATAAAGTTGACCAAAATTACTTGTTTTTGTTTTCTACTCATTGTGAAGGAAATTGAGCATTTAAGGATGATTTTTTTGGCATCTTGAACTCGATTCTGTCCCTTGGATTGTTGAGGGTTCATTGTGATAGAGTAGAAGCTGTTCAATTTGGTCTGCCTTTTTACTCTGTTCTTTTTTTGTGTGAAGACATTAAGCTAAGTAACTAACACATTCTTATCATTTTGGTCTGCCTTCTGTATGAGGAATAGCAGTAGAAGCTGGACATAATTAGAGAAAAAGTCATCATGTGAATTTGCTTGTAGAGTGAATATTTGGTGTTGTAGTTGAACTTTTGGATAAATTGAATCATCTTATTGCATTAGCTTTGGCGCACCCTATAATTGTATTGAACTTTTAATCCTGAAATGTGGTGTACACTTCTGGTCCATGAGGAAATGCCAGGATATGTAGTCTATTATGATACATAACCATGAGAATTTGCTTGTTTTATGCTGTTTTTGTCTCGAGAGTCATACTTTCACATTATTTCATGTGACTTGATTAGATTGATTTAGCGCTTTGTGTAAGAGGATTGAGGAATTCATGGAATTCAATGGATATTGTGATTGTCCTGGAGATTTCACTGTAGCAAGGCTGGCGGAAAGACTGGTTTGGTATTTGTTTTTTTTCCATCTTTATATATTTTTCCTAAGTATTGTGTTTTTTTAGTTTTTTACAAGCATTAGCACCAAGTTTCATTAAAATTAGTACAAGAACACCTCTTTTTGGCCGATTTTTTTTCCGCTGGTTGTCACACTGAAATTTATCGCTTTCACTGGGTTTCATTGTGCCTGCAAGGGTTGTGATTTGGCTTTGTTGTTAAGGGCTAATTTGCATGGGATTAGATTATTTTCATTGGTGAGTTGGGTTAATTTGGTAGATTATATATAGGGGCTGGCAAAGATGGTTTGGTACTTTACATAATTCACATAATGCGAGCAGTTTGTTGAGCGTACGAGATGATGCACCCATCTTATTGCATATCACGTATTCATGTCTCATGCGAACTTCTGAGTACCATGTGAAGCAAGTGCATGATGTGTCTATCATTGTTTATTTAAGCCTTTCTGCCTGTGGTACTACTACTCCCTTTAGATGCTTGGTTTACAAGATTTTAATTGATGTGTTATTTTTCTGTGGAGAGCTGTGAAGACTAGGGGTGAAAACGGGACGGATAGTTTCCGTCCGATCTGGAGCCGGATCCGGGAAGTAGATCGGATATCGGGTCGGATCCGGATCTGGATAGCTGAAAACGGATATTGGATCGGATTCGAATCGTACACTATCCGGAAAATGTGGGTCGGGAACCAGATATTACCCCGGGTAATTCGGATATCCGGATTTGTATCGCGCATTCTCGGTGACTCCCGTCATTCCCATAGACGTAGTCCCGTGTGTGTCCTGGTCTGCTGGATCCAGATCTCCCGACGCTCCTCGGCTCCCGTCCCCTAGCCCTGGCGACCGGCTGCCACGATCTCTCCGGCCGGCACTCCCCCTTCCCCAGGCCCAGGCGGCATCTCGCTCCCTCCCCCAGTCGCGATCTCACAGCAGCGAAGCAGTGGTGCAGGGGCGAACCTTCTAGAAGCTTCCGCGGTGGCGCCGTCCACGCCCCAGCTGTAGGGCCTCTCCCGCCGCAAGACCGCTCATGGCTCCGCGGAGCCGCAGCCGAAGCAGCAGTTGTCGGAGGCGACGGCCAGCCTCGCCGGCTCCCTCGCGTGCGAGCGGATCAGGTGCCGCGGTGAGGCGGAATCGGAGGAACAGAAGCCCCGGTTCCTCGCGCTGCTGCTGGTGATGGCTGCCGCGTCGTTTGTGCTCATCTTGCTGCTCTACGTCGGCCTCGACCTACCTGAGGCGTCGCCGACTCAGTCCCACGCTGTTGTCGACCCAGACACCGTCGTCGAGGTGAGCCTTTTCGCCTTCCTTTTTTTTGCGTGCAATTTGGATGATTCGATTAGACTGATTAGCGTTGCGCGTTTGTGATTGAGAACATTGGTGCTTAATTAATTTCCACAGCGTTGTTCTTACTTGGTGGATCAGTGATGCGATTGTTTCTTCAATTCGTGGTTAGATTACATACGGATCTGTGATCAAGTTGATGCATGAGAGAACCAAGTTTAGGCTGCATTCCCACGACGTGCCGTATGGATCTGGGAGCGGCCAGCAGTCGGTCATCAGCTTTCCCAACGTTGACGACGCCAACAGCTACTGGGTATGAATCTTTCTCTCCAATTTGTTATGTCGTACACTATTTGATCATGTCAGTTTGTTTTATGCTCTGAGTTGCCCATATAGGATCCTTAAATTTATTACTGCCGTTTGGGACCAATCAACCAACACTAGGATTCCATGGAGTTGAATGGTGTGATTGTTTGTTGTTGCTCTGTAATTTTAGCTTCTGCTTGTTTTCGAAGTTCAAATTGTTTCAAATTTTAATAAAATTAGTTAAAGGCGTACAAATATTTAGTAATGTTTCTGAACAGCGAAACATGCTCTTTAGATTCACATTGCTCCAACTTCTAAATGATACTGGTAGCCTGGAATAGCAGTGTGTTAATCTGGTTGGCTCAATGGACATGTCTTTCAACATTCCGTTTGATATGTTTTCTATCACACAAATAAGCTTATTATCTCTATCCGTTCCCGATCCGAATCCGTCACATATCTGACCCGTATCCGTATTATCCGGATTCGTATCCAGATCCGGTTAGCCCGTATTCGGTTTTGAATCCGGGGAAAAAATATGGGTTAGGATATGGGAAGAGCAATATCCGCTCATATCCGACCCATTTTCATCCCTGACGGAACAACTAGCTTGGTTGGTCATTTATACTTGAAATGTTCTGGTGACCTAGCAAAACATTTTTCATAGTAGTAGCAGACTTGAAATATTTTGCACTTCTACTGTATTGGAAAGGATTACATGCTAGCAATTAGTTGCCCATGCCTATTTAGTATTTCACAATTTAATTGATATAATAGTTTTAGGAGTCAATGCACCTTGGAGATGGAAAAGGTTGTTCTTAGAATTTTTCTATAATTGCTCAGAGAAGCAATATGCCCCAACTCATGATACGCCGCTTTCTCATTTATTTTTTGTGAGCATTTATCTTAATTTTTTTATTACCATTTGTTGCAGTTTCTTTCAAGCCTTTGAAAGACCATCAAAACAGGTCGAACTGGATGGAACCAAGGTTCAAAATCCCGGTCAAATTTTGGACAGGAACGAGATTCTAAATTTTGGCTGAATAAAAAAAAATTTGGGGTGGGGGGATCAATTTTCTACAGTAATTTCAGAAAATCTGTCAAAATCTCGGTAATTTTCACTGGATTTGGATCAATACCGCTTAAGAATGTCATATTCCATGATTTTTTTAAAAAACCCGAATTTTTGAGATGTTTTATAAAAATAACAGAAGCACTATCAGTTTTCTTATAAAAATGTGCAAGCTTGATCATTACAATCTTTAGCAGTCTAGGATATACAGAAAATTTTCAAAATAATTGAACTTCATTTGTTGTGTGATCATGATCCAAACTTTTTAAGAGAGCTTAAGAATTGCCTTCTTTAAAAGTTTCAAAAATTAAACCTTTTTCGGTTGCTCAATTTAATCTATGGAAGTAATACATCTATTTAGCCAGACTTTTACGAGGATAGTAGCATTGTCAGAATTTTTGATTTCTCAGGCTTGATCATCATTTGAAAATTTTATGGGAACATTAGTGATGTAAGACAATCCAGAATTTTTTTTAAAAAAATTCTAATGTGGTTTGTACAATTTTTCGTTCGTTTGAAATTTACTGGTAAAGCTTTTATCAGATAGTAGCATCGTCAGAATTTTTGAAAATTACTTCGCTTGATCATTATCTGAAAATTTTATGGGAACATTATTGATGCTTAGGACCATCCACAAAAATTGTCAAAATTTTCTAACCTGATTTGAACTAATTTTCATTCGGTTGAAATTTGCTCTAAGGCTTTTATTAGGACAGTAGCATTGCCAGAATTTTTTTATAATTCCTTAGGTTTGATCATCATCTGAAAAATTTATGGGGACATTAGTGATGTGTCAGGACCATCCACAAAAATTTCTAACGTGGTTTGAACCATTTTTTCGTTCGGTTGAAATTTACTAAGATTTCGGCAGTTTCGGTCGAAATCTCGAAATCCCGGTTCAAAAAAATTCTGGATTTGAATTTTGCTTTTTGTATTTTTTCAGAAATCTCGCCAAAATTTTGGATTTCGGTCGCCCCCAAGTTATATAGTCCGAAAATGAAATTTGAAACCTCGGATGGAACACATTAGGCTGATTGTGCTGCTGTGGTTGACATAGTTGGAAATGGTATCATTCCTCACATTCCCCATTAAATATTGTCTGCTCAGGGCCTGTTTGGATAGGGGGGATTTGGGTTCAAATCACTTAAGCTAAACCCTAGAAATTCCCTAAGGAAACCCCCTCATCTTTTCTAACTGTAGTATCTGTTTTCATTGCTTGCTTAGGATTCTTAAGCTAAACCCTAGAAATTCCCTAAGGAAACCCCCTCATCTTTTCTAACTGTAGTATCTGTTTTCATTGCTTGCTTAGGATTTATCAATGTACTGATCTCTCTTTTTCCATGACCTCATGTTTAATACATAAATGGGTAAGAAGATAAGGTGCTTGAGGTAACAGGTAAGTTGGTAAAGTTTACTGACCTTGTATGCTTTATTTGAGACAGTTGTCTGGTTTGGATGGTTGATATCTGTCTGGTGGTTTAACCACACCTTTCTTATGCATTAAACAATGGGAAAAATATATGAACAAAATGTGAATGGAGATTGGAAAGTAATAAGTTGTATGTAGGGGCAGTGGGTCCGTGGTTCATAATCATTAATCAGGGTTGTTGGACGTTTAGTGCTTCAAAGTCTTGGTCCTTCAAGATGACCAAATGGCAAAAGTTGAGTAAAGTCTCATGGCTTGGCTTCAAGATGACGTACGTGTGTATTCGAATAATACAATGCTTGGAGTTTACCGTAGCGTAGACGGATCAAATACAAATCGAATAGTGGTTTTTCCGTATTTATTCATATACGAATTAAATATTCTCGAATAAGTGGTCAGGGTTGCGTTCCTGTAACGACCGAAGGACTTTATGTGCCAGTCTCCTAAGCTTCGTACACTGTACGACCCATAGCTCAGGCCACCACATCTCAGTCCCCTTCGTCAAAACACCAAAACAATTGACATGTCACAAACAAGTGACGGCCCACTGGAATCCTAAGCAAATGACGTGGCCCACTAAAAGCCCAAAGCAAATGACGTGGCCCATTGAGAGCCCAAAACAACTCAGATGGCTATTAAAGCCATAATAGCTCATACAAACGGCCCACTGGAAGCCCAAAACAAATGACGCGGCCCACTAAAATCCCAAGCCAACTCAGAGCCCAAAAAACTCGATGGCTATAAAGCCATAGTAGACCATACAAACGGCCCACTGGAAGCCCAAAACAACACACAAAAAAGCCTACTAAAGCCCAAAGCTAGATATGAACATCAAGGTCCACTTACGGAAAAACCGAAGGCCAATTACGGCCCAGTAACGTTGAAATCTTGGCCTATGTAACGCCCAATAATGCTAAATCCTCCTGAGTGCAAACCCAATTATTGCCAGGAATGTTGAAATGTCGGGACAACGTAAATCAATCATAAATTTGAAGGCCCAGTAACGCTGATTTCTCTGACGTAGGCCCTTTTAACGCTCATGCTGACCCATATGTAGACGTAACTTCGGACTTCACATACTTACGACCCAGCGACGTTAAACCTCGGCCTTTTTACGTCCTAATAGAGTAGTTTTGGACCGTGTAAAACCAACTACGGTTGGCATAGGAGCCTACGGTTGATCGGTGGTACTTCGCCATAACAGCCACGGCGATAACGCAGTGCAACTAATATTCGACACTATGATCAACTAAACTACTCGAAAAAAATGCTACCGCCTAAACATCTATCCCCATTTCAAGAAACAATGTCCCGATACAAATACCATGCACCTATCTATACGAAAAAGATGGAAGGCGTGAGAACTTCTCTAGTAAAAGAAAAAAAAAGAGCGTCCTCCAGAGCATGCGTTCAATATCTGGTAGTGTTCCCTTTTGTACTTTCTGGAAAAGAAAAAAAGGAATTAGCCGCCAATTCAGTTTATTATCACATAAGCATACGCCTTGCAAACACAGCAAGTGTGTCACTGGACGACGTGGCGAGAAAACAATGCAATTTGCGATTGCCATAAAACCTTTGAAAATATGAATGATGTACGTGTTCTGCCTTCTATGCATCTCAAATCACACTTAACGATAAACTTTAGATTCTGAATTAGCTATCTTATAGGCAGATTGTTCTTCCAATATCTGAAGTTGACATATAGACCTTGACTTTCGGCTCTTTAGTAACAGAAAATAAACTAATGGACAAAGCATGCACAGAAACATTATAAAACTGCGATTTTTGAGAAAAAGAACATACCTTGACAAAATCTGAGTAAGTACAATTCACTGTATGACTCTTTTCTCAGAGGACCCAGCAGAGCAAGAAATTCATATTTTCCTACAGGCTGTAAGATGATTTTAATTATTGCAACAACATGAGCAACTGCGAAACCCATACATACTTACATGTATTTTACAGTATCAAATCAGCATCCATAGGGGAAAAAGATCTTGAAGCAGGTTAACTCCAAATAAAACCGAAAGCACTTAATCTAACAAGTACAAAGATAACACGGGTCAACCAAGATTTTTTTCATAATGTAAATCTATAGTTCGTGCAGTCCATGTCTTCCAATCAAGAGAGTGGAAAATTTTAATGTTATTCTGGAGTGCGAGCTACACTTCTGAAGACATTGTCACCTTCATCCATAGTATCATTCTTAAGAACAAGATACTTATCAGATAATATGGCAGCACTGGCAAATAGCATATAACTCTTTTCCTATAAGCCTCACGAAGTTCATGGTTAATCTAAATAAACGAAAGGCTAGTTTTGCATTGCAGGAGAAGTTGTTTTCTTCAACGAAATAATTGTTTGTTTCATTTTGTACAGTCTCCACTATGTTGTTACTCTTCTAATTATAATAACATCAATGGATCAATGTTACATAAACAGATCATGAAGAATACACTATAATAATTGATGAAACATCCAGCCAATATAGCAGAACATATTCAAGGAAAACAATAACTATTCCAAAAGAGTATTCCTTTCATAAAAAAAGAGGCAGCCAACAAAGGAATAATTCAGAACATCTGTAGAAAACTGCTCCAAAACGACAAAAAATTAATATGTATCATTATTAATGAACCAGTCTTACATCATGATGATGCTAAACATTATGATCATCACACAACATTATCCTATTAGTATTTACAATTTATTAGATGAATAATTTGGTACTTATATGAACACAATTTACCAAACAAGATGAAAAAATACCTCAAGGGAAGTATGTGCATGAAACAAGAACTTCTATACATGCAAAATTATTATAGCTGAGCACAGCAAAATACATTACCTATTCTACACTCCAGATGCATAACATGAGAGCCTCTATCCAACAATGTAGACTCGGAAAATGTGGAAGAAGTCACATTACCTGTGAAAGCTGCAGAGTAAACCCGACTTCAGGCACTTCCTGAAATAGGAACATATTCTGAATTCCATAACTACTCCATATACACATCAACACATCATGTGAGGCCCCACCTCCAATATGAATTGTTTCCCCTGCCATGCAAACCAGCAAATATACAAGTCAACCTAAATTGTCAAAAAATGAGCATAGCAGACAAATTACAGAGAGAAAATAAATCATCAGCAATAGCGCTAAAATTTTGGATCACCTAACTGCCGATCGGTATGATTAGCAGGTGACTTCGTTATCCCATAATATGTTGTGCTACTTATGCAGCTAGCTGGTTACATGACAGTAACAATTGATTTTCAAGTACTATGGACTATGATTACAGCAATTATGTTCTGGTACTTACACAAACATTTATGCTCATAGCATCATGCCTAAATTTACCCTAGTGTACTGGACTAATAACAGGAATTTCAACATCAAGTCCCACTCCAGATTACTGTTTAAACTATGCTAAAGCATGGCATGATGATCTTAAGAGGCAATTGCACACAGAAGAGCAAGCAATAAACTATAGATAAGAAAATAATGAAGTTGATTGAATGGCTATGCCGATATTTCAACAGCTTAGAACTTGCAACCCATTTACATTTTATTACCTTCTATAATTGAACTTCACAAAAACTGCTTCAGGATTTGTTTCAGGTCCTAACGAGTCGCTCACAACTCACAACAAACATGTTAGGTGCATAATTCTTTTGTTTGAGCTCCACAAATAATAAACAGATTCCAATAAATTGGAAAGCAAAAATCTTTTGTGGTGAAGTATATCCATTGGAAAAGAAGGGGAAAAATATTCTAGCGACACTAAGCTGAAACACACAGCATGCGGCGCATCAGTTTAATATTGTGGGTTGTTGTAAGTAGAAATTAGAGGCATTCTCTCAAGCCTATATAACCTCATGAAAACACAATTAGTGCAAATGTTGTCACAAGCAATTTTAGGCAGGCTACCAACCAAACATACTAACGTTAGCATTCTACAAACCTAGCTACCACATAATACCAGTATACCACAATGCAGAGACCCTACCAAAACCCATCTACCTAAATATCCTAACCAATTAGGTACTCAGCCTCCATGCTAATGCTACATTGGTTTTCTAGTTCAAAACTTCTCATATTTCCCTGTTTACTACTCCCTCCGGTCACAAATAGTTGTAGTTTTGGACATAAGTGCAGTCAAACTTTCAAAACTTAATATCTTTTTAGATATTTAAATTGGATACATGAAAACGAAATGCTAGCATATTTGACCCCTTGCTCTTCTTTTTGCAAAAATAGCACCTTAAAAAAAACTGCAAAAATAGTCCCTCTCCGCGCTACAGTACCACAGGGAGTAATCCGGTGTACTGCAGCGCTGAATTGCTACAATACCACGGTACTGCGGTGCAGGGATTTGATTTCCGTGGAACGGCGGCGCAGGATCCATCGGTGGCCATGGGATTCAGTGCAATTGCCGCAGAATGAGGGCCTGGAAATGCAATTTCCGCAGAACAGGACGCGGAAATCCAATTTCCGTGCAACGGGGATGCGGCATTTGGATTTTCCGCGGCGGGGGCGTGCAGCAATTGGATTTGCCACGATGTGGTGGCCCAGCAAATTCCACGCTCCCCCTGCGCGGAATGGGGCCATTCCTGCAAAAAAAAATTCACAGGGGCTAGTTCTGTAAAAAAAATTGTTAGATTTGTCTCGAAAAGTACTTTCATAATATTATATTTTTATTGGGTTTTATAAATATATTATAATAGATATTTGTGGTCAAAATTGTGTTTTGGTGACCACGTTGATGTCCAAAACAACAACTATTTATGATCGGAGGGAGTACATCTAACACAAATTGAACAATCTATCGGTGCATATTTGATCACAAGCAATTTTTGGTAGGCTTCCAACCAAATACCCATAGCATTCTTCAAATTTACCGATCCCAATGCAGAGATCCTATGGAAATCCATCTACCTAAACATCCTAGCCAATTAGGTACTAGTTCAAAACTTCTCATCCCAGTTTACATTAAATCTAGCAAAAATTGAAAAATCTTAAGTTTCAATTCGACACGCAAGTAAGCAACACATGCAAATCCTATAAATAATACCAAACCTAGATCTTATTCAATCTGCAGAACAGATGGTACACTTTACAATCTAAAGCCCTCAGAAGACGTGACATTGAACCAAAACAGCAGGCTAGCACGAAACCTTAGCAATTAGCCGTACCACGCCTCCTGGTTCCAAACCCTAGGAAGCCCGTCCATACAAAAACAAACGCAGAAAAATCCAAACCCTAATACCTCGCGATTCGGAGAAATTACGAGGCGCAACGGCGACCAAACTGTAGATCCATCTCCTACAGGACGGCATGCGATCGGATCTAACCTAACCCCTCAGATCTCACGCGCTGCTGGTCGAAACACCCTAACCAGGCAAGCAGAAGCAGCGCGAGCCCGTAAAAATGGAAGCTAGGGCGTGTGCACACGAACCGCGAGGAGCTGGACACCCTAAGGCGAGGGCACGAGAGGGAGGCTACGAGGGGGCGATGCGAGAGGACGAGGAGGCGGCGGCGATTCGCGGTTACTTACCCGGCGCCACGACACGCTCCTCGACGAAGGCGGCGTCGGGCCATCGCGCCGCCGCCGCGCCGGGATCCGGAGCAGCGTCTCGTCCCGGCGACGCGAAACGAACAGGTGGGGGCGGAGGACGCCGTCGGGTCGATTAGGGTTCGGAAGATTAGAGGTTTTCGTGGCTTCGAGGGCGAGCGAGCGAAATATGAAAAAAAATGTGCGAGACCAAATAAGCCAAACTAGGCAAGTGCTGGCAACGCAACCAAAGTCCACGCCACCACTGCTGCGCCTGCGCGAGCCACATTTTCCCTGCGATTCTTCAACGAGCGACGCGCGCGCCCACATCCACATGCATCGCGTCGCATGCACCGCAACGGCGCGCTCATCTCCGTGCAAAGCCGAAGAAACCGACGTCCGCGGCCCACGAAACAATTGCAAATGCCGCGCGCGGCGCTGCCTCGCTCGCTACAAACCGCGCTCTCCGCCGCCGCGCCAACCCGGCCCACGCCTGCCTGCCTCCCTCCCCCGACCCCGAGTGTGCCTTAAGCTTAACCTTGCCATGTGACCCCTGCCAACGCTGGCTGCCACTCCCCTGCCACCTGCCCCCCATCACTCCCGCACGCCACTCCACTCCACTCCCCGAGCTAAACCTCACTACCACCCTCGCCGCGGCGGCCGTCTCGCCTCGAGGCCAGCCGCGAACCGCCACCGCCCGGCCATGAATGGCTGTCTCGCCTCCAGAGGGCGGGCCGTCCTCCTCGCTCTGGTCGTCGCGCTTGCGTCCGCGACCTTGGCCGCGTCCCAGCCGACGGCCGACCCGTCGCCGTCGTGGGTGTTCCCCAACCCGCGCCTCCGCGCGGCGTACGTCGCGCTCCAGACGTGGAAGCGGACCGCCATCTTCTCCGACCCGGCCAACTTCACCGCCAACTGGGTCGGTCCCAACGTCTGCGCCTACAACGGCGTCTACTGCGCGCCGCACCCCGCCGACGGCGGCGAGCTCGTCGTCGCCGGCGTCGACCTCAACCACGCCGACATCGCCGGGTACCTCCCGGCCTCGCTCCCGGCGGGGCTGCCCGACCTCGCGTTGCTCCACCTCAACTCCAACCGCTTCTGCGGCGTCCTGCCGGACACCTTCCTCCACCTGCGCCTCCTCCACGAGCTCGACCTCAGCAACAACCGCTTCGTCGGCGCCTTCCCCGAGATCGTGCTCTCGCTGCCGTCGCTTAGGTACCTCGACCTCCGGTTCAACGACTTCGAGGGGGCCATACCGCCGGCGCTGTTCGACCGCCCGCTCGACGCCATCTTCCTCAACTCCAACCGCCTCACGCGGCCCATTCCGGCAAATCTTGGCAACTCGCCGGCGTCCGTGGTCGTGCTCGCGCACAACAGGCTCGGGGGCTGCATCCCGCCATCCATAGGAATGATGACCGAGACGCTGAACGAGATCGTGCTCATCGACGACGAGCTCACCGGGTGCATTCCAGCGCAAGTGGGGCTGCTCAAAAAGGTGACGGTGTTCGACGTCAGCGGCAACCACCTCCAGGGCCCGCTCCCCTGGACCGTCGCCGGGATGGCGGCCATCGAGGAGCTCAACTTGGCCGGGAACCTCCTCGAAGGGCCGGTGCCGGCGGGCTTGTGCGGACTGCAAAGCCTCAAGAACTTAACCTACGAGAACAACTTCTTCACTTCGCGGCCGGGGTGCGCGGCGGCGACGGCGGACGGCAGGTGGAACTGTATCCCTGGCGCTCCCGCGCAGCGGCCGCCGGCACAGTGCGCCGCCGCGGTTGCACACCCGTTCGACTGCAGCAAGGCGCAATGCCAGGCAGCGCCGGGCCACCCGCCCCGCCCCGCGAACAGGGGCCAGCGTAGAGGCGGCCGCGCGCCGCCCACTCCTGTGGGAGCGCCTCGGCGACATCATCGCTCAACTGTGCCGCCGAGTCCTTCGAACCCGTCGCCGCCGCCGGGCTCGGCTACTCCATCGTACCCGTCCCCGCCGGGGAGCTCCACAACGCCAGTAATGGCGCCGCCGCCGCCAACCTACAACGACAGCCCCAAACCCTCAATGCCGCCTACATCTGTACCACCATCTCATGACTCGCCTCCGTCCTCGTCCACTCATTCCGGTCAACCCATGGCATCGCCCCCCAAAGAGCACCACGGGTACGTCCTGCCACCACTCACGCCGACGACTCCCACCACGCCAGCATCGCCACTGCCACCGACAGCTCCAGGCTACCACCCTCCCGCCCCGGGAACACCGTCTTCGCCGGGTTCTTCTTGGACACCGCCACCTCAAAGCGGCGACGGCGAGCACGGTGGTGACCACGGCAACCAGCACGGGCCACCATCTTCACCTGGCGGTAAGCTGCCGTTCCCGCCGGTGCACGGCGTGTCATACGCGTCGCCACCGCCGCCGGTGAAGCTGCCGTTCCCGCCGGTCTACGGGGTGTCATACGCGTCGCCGCCGCCACCAACGAAGCCGTACAACTAGCAGGTAGCTGTAGCAGATCGATCGGTCGCCACCTCTCCACGCCCGGTAGCCCGTCCGTGGTCATCAATACATCTTTCCCTGTAGTTTCTTCTTGCATGTTCTTTTTAGTTTCCATTTTCTCTTCGTTTGAGGCTATTTGATCAGATTGAATTCAAAGGCTCCATGGATTCTTTCTTTGTTTACTTCTTCACTCTTGGATCATTCGGCACTCTGCTCACCGAATCGATTAATCTTGCCACTCTCATATACACGCTGATCACACTAGTTGCCTTGTCTGCAAATATACTATAGATCACGACGTTCTTCACTCTTTAATTCGACTCGTTAAATTGTACTCAAACGTGGGATAGATTAGGATAGATACCTCAAAAGCAACTCTGATTACACCTATTCGGAGTATCCTATTTTCATAGGCTGGAATGACCTCTTTTCATAATAAAAACGTGTGCACGATCTGATCCGGTATAGAATGAACTTGTCTGATAATCGAGTGATTATATGATTATAAATTCTAACACTATCGCCCATTCCTATTTTGGGCGAAACAGATCATACAGGGATCGAGCAGATAATTGATTGGATACTGAAACGTGCACAGAGGCTGGGCTGGCTCCCTCTTAACTGGAGGAGGACGCTCCGATCTGAGGGTTAAAAGCGAATCTGAAAGCTTCAATTCCATGGGCCAGGGGAGGAAGGCGAAGTCTCTGGTATCCATGGATCATCACCTCATCAGGTATGCCGCGACGGGAGGGTGCAGTCAAGTGGCAACATTCCAAAGGGCGCCACCACCCCGACATTGTCACATGCATGATCGCCAAAGTCGAAGGGGAGACCATGAGCCATTACGTTTCTGATGCTTCTCGTCCTCGACAGCGAGCAGCACAGTGCAGTGAGAGTGACGCCTGTGCTGCTAGGCTGCTACTGCACCATGGCGGTGGCTGCAACAAGAAAGACCGGTTGGCCGCTGCGTTTGAGATCTCCTCTCGACTAGCGCAGTGCATCTCATCGGCGTATGACTTTGGGAGCTCTTTCTTGCCTTTAATTATCTTTCGGGGCCCGTGTACGTTTCACGTGACAGGGGAGGAGAGGAGAGGAGCGTCCTAGTAACTGTTGCTTGCTCAATTTTTTTTAAACGAGAGTTTTTTAACAGTTATATAAATATTAAAGTACGAATGAAAGTTAGATGGTGATTACTTATCCATTCGTCGTTTGTTTCAAGATTTGTGTAACTTGTATTGAGAGAGAAATAATTAAAACACTTCTTTTTTTTACTAAGGCGTGCACACATATACCAAGTACACATGCGCTTCACACACATATTTAATTAGAGTGTAGGCCAGAGTCTCATGAAACACGTAATTTCTCATCCAGACTTCAGCCCAAAAGGAAAGATGAGAGTGGGCAGCTCGCATACTATCGATCTTGCCAATTGCCAAAAGGAGCTAAGCTTTTGCTCCTCGCTAGCTCCATATTTCTGCAACTGCAAATGCATCGCTCGGTCTGTATATCAGATGCAAGCAAAGAGCAACTGGAGCCAGCTCAGTGCCTCAGGCTGCCCAGCTATTGCCACCCAGCAGCTGACGTGGAACCGTGGTGGCTGCTGCGCTGATTAATTAAGCACGCATCAGAGCTTAGTTACCTGTGTAGCTCGAGATCTGATCAATGGCCATAGACATCACTTTGATGAGATCATGTGAGACTGCTTAGTATGAACTCATCATTTCTCAGATGATCGGGTTGGAGGCAACTCTTCCCCATTCTATTAGATCATCTGCCAGATTGCTTGACTGACTGACTGACTCTCTGTGCGCGCGTGCCTGCGTGTGTGAGAGGGGGGGACGCACTAAATCACAAAAAGAAAGAAAGAAAGAAAATTAGAGCTTGCTAGTAGTAACTAGTGGAGTACTACTACTCAGGCGTTTATCTTTAGTTATGTACGCAAATTACGGATTATTGAAGGCCTTGAAGTCCAAAGTCAAGACCTACTCGGTGCGATATTTGCAAACTGGGGTAATAGTGGTGAGTGCTTGCTGACTACACGATGCAAGTGCAAAATGGGCCTCATCATATTGCGTTGCGTAACATGCAATGCAAGGCGGCCGCGGTTGAGCTCAGCCTTTTCAGAGTTGACCACCTACTTCCATCACATGCCGGACAAGACGGTGGCGGCCTGACGGGCGAAGTACGTCAGGATGATGTCAGCACCCGCTCGCCTGAGACACATGAGCGACTCCATCATGACCTTCTCTTCGCCGATCATGTTCAGTGCTCCGCCGGCCTTGATCATCGAGTACTCACCAGAAACCTGAAGGGTTTGGTTGGAACAAGCATAAGATTGTTAGGCCCATGTGAAAGCTGAACACTCCAGAGTTCATGGAACTGTGGTAAATTGAAAAGCTTATGTCCTCCAAAGCACAGATCAAATTATCTAAAACTTTGTTCCTTTTCCACCCTTCTAATATACTCACAGCTCTGCTGTTTTTCAAAAAAAAAAATTTATCTAAAACACACAGGTGGAGATCCATTCATTGAAAGCTTGGTGTGTGAGAATACAAGATCAGGAGTCAGCTGGTTATCTTTACTCATAGTCATTGAACAGACGATCAACTCCATTTTTAAAAAAATAAGCCCTCCCTTTTGAGTTTCAAGTATACCAACAATTTAACATCGGTCAACTTCTTAAGAAAAGGCTTGTTGATGCTAATGATAGCATATATTGATGCCTTATAAAATATGCAGATGACAGAACCTAGGGAACATCCATGAGATGAATAATGGATCCAAGTTTCAAGCTTCTTCTGTAATCTTGGTTGTGCATATAATGGCGAAAATAATATCTACTCCAGGGAGAGGCAGGGGTAGTCACTACTCACTACATAGAATGCATAGTGAACCAAGAGTATTTTTAGCAGCAGTAAAGCTTGAAATGGCTCAATCGAATTTAGGAAAAATAAGCATGACGGAGTATATATGACTCCGGTGTTAATAAGAGAAAAGAGGAAGGTTCTTGTGGGGCACGGAATATGTGATGGACAAGTGAGATGTGCAGCAGTTGGATAGACTAAATTATGATATGCAGTGTAGTGCTAATGCTAAAAGGACTTCATCGACGGCATTGGATGTAAACAG
This sequence comes from Otatea glauca, assembly GCA_036346275.1. Taxonomy (NCBI): domain Eukaryota; kingdom Viridiplantae; phylum Streptophyta; class Magnoliopsida; order Poales; family Poaceae; genus Otatea; species Otatea glauca. The sequence goes on from CM070721.1 coordinate 63,210,321, forward strand.
TAAACAAGAACCACCTGATTTTTTTTTTGAGAAATGGAAATGCTAGAGAAGAGGGAAATGGTAGAGAGGAAGAGGGATTGAAAAGCACAGCTTCACAGCAGTGTTGATTAGCCAATGAACTAACCTGGTATGCAGCAATTGGCAACGCTGAATTATCCCGAAGAAGTCGGATGACATCCAAGTATGGCAATCCAGGTTTCACCTGTCAAAATGGAAACCGTGATATCAGAACCAACATACAAACAAGTTATCTTGGTACATGCCACTGATGTATAAAGCAAGAGAATCACCAGAAGAATATCAGCCCCTTCTGCCTCATCTGCTGCAGTTTCTAGAAGGGCTTCTCTGTAGTTTGCTGGGTTCATCTGATAACTTACGAATGAAAAGAAAGAACAAATTTAGGTAATAAGCAACTAAATTGCAAACTAGATGGATGTAGTAGCTTCCGTGTCGATTCCATACGTTTTCTTGTCCCCAAATCGTGGATTTGAATCTAAAGCTTCTCAGAATGGACCATAAAATGAACTGGCATACCTGGAAAAACATATATTACAGATGCATCATTCAAATTATAAAAAGGTGCAATAGATATGGCCAACAGAAATAATATGATGCCATGAATGACATATATATGTACTTTGCAGTATAGGACATAATGGAAACCCTCCGCATCCAAAGCAGCACGGATTGCTCCAACACGACCATCCATCATGTCACTAGGGCTGACTACATCAGAACCAGCACGTGCCTATTTAGTTAGAGAAACATTATTTATGTTACTGAACTATAGCACTTATGAAGGTACTCAATCATCAAGACCAAAACATAATATCAAGAGAAGAGGTGAACCTGTGAAACTGCCTGCTTGCACAACTGATAAACTGTTTCATCATTCATAATTACACCTGACATGAGATGGAAACAAACCAACAATTAGGTGGAACTATAACAGTTGTATTTGCAGTCTTGTTCCCTTGTCAAAAACATCTGACTCTGCCACCAGAAAATAGTGAAATTTGCTTCCTTAAATTGTAATAAGAAATTCTAAACTCTAGCAACATCATCCAACATAACCCAAAAGCAAAACTGACACCTTCAGTAGTAACGGAAAGAGTAGAAATTGCTACAATTATCCAATTACTTCCAATAACCAAATTTCTGAAAATCATGTGGTTTAATATTACACATTAGGACCTTTAAGGATAAGTAACTCCAATTCAAGGTTTAGTGCGGACAATTTTTGCAGATTATAGGTTAATCCCATACCATTCTTGCATGCAGATACATTGTTTGCAACATCTTTGAGGAAAAGGAGGAAATTGTAGTTTCATTGTAAAGTGGCCAAAATTGACCAGTCGACTGAGTTGTCGACTGTCAACATTCTAAACAACAGCATCTCATTCCCCTAGCCAATACTGAACTGGATGCGATGACAAGAACTAAAGTAACTGGTTGCTATGACAAGAACTGAAGTAGTAGTTACTTAGCTATATCCAATTCGATACTAGTTTTAGAAACTCCAATCAGGACATTTACAATACAGCGATGTCTCGAAACCAGGACATCGATATCTTTCATAGTAGCTAATATGTTTCCCACACTTCCATCAACACACAAGCAATAGATGAAAATGAATACATATTATATATCACTAACTCTCTGAGGAGTGCAAGGTCAAAAGGTGGCCATTTTCCTTACCATCTTCCCTCACAATGCCATCATGACCATCAGATGAATAGGGGTCCAAAGCAACATCCGTGTAGACAACCTAAATCAGACATATGATTAGAAGAAAAGGTATTAGCAGCAACAGTGCAAAGCCACAGTCTGTATTGAATGAGAGGACGCATAACTTACAATATCAGGGAATTTATCCTTGAGCAGGCGGATTTGTTCGTGGAACCAAACCATTGTCATTGTACGCCTCACCTCCTGTTTGAGACTGGAGGAACAAAAAGTATAAGCCTTTCCAAGACACAAGCACGTGTATAAAACAAGTAGTTAGTTATATTCGGCCAAAGACCTTCAATGCATCAGGAACTTTGGGAAAGAGCACGAAGCTGTTAACACCAACATCACGTGCCTTGTAGACCTGTGTATAAGAGTGGTATGGATAATATGACACCAGGTCTGATGACTGATAGCCACCTAAGACAAGAAATTCCACCGAAAATACATGACAAATACTTAGTTTCAATCTTAGCTAATCCCTAGTACTCTCAATACCTCATCAAGAAGCCCATGCCTCCACCCAAGCCTAAAGCACCCCGGCATAGCTCCAATAGGAGCATCCTCTTCCCCTGCAGACAACACCGGAAAAGCCTGATATATCAAATCTAAATATGTCCACCATTCATATCAGAAGATTTCACGACCAACCTTCGTGAATGAATAGCGGGAGCACCACATTGGCGGGCGAGATGCTTGTCTCCTGGAATGCAGCCCTAAGAGCAGGCGATCTCCGGTTGCGACGAGGGCGCTTTGTCAGGAACTGAACAGTGAACACACATCAAACAGGTCTACAATGCAGCCTTTTGCAATTGCACCGTAAACCATAAGCGACATTGCAAATCCAGTTGGGGCTTACAAGAGGCCTGATCTCCGGTGCTCCTTCAGGGGCCTTTGGTCTAACCAACGGCAGGGGAGCGGGGAATCTCCCAGCGACGGCGTCGGCCTCGCACTCCTTGATGCTCCTCCCAGACGGCGCCCTGACCTCCTGCTCGCTGCTGAGCCTAACGGCCGTGGAACGCAGCCTTGGCCCGGTTCTTGGAACGGCGATCAGGAAAACAGATTTCGCAGACGTGATCAATAATTGGGAACTATCTTAGCTACCGACGCATTGCAGTTTAACTAAAATTTGATTGTAGACTACGATAAACAAGTAAAAGATGGATCTTGACGGGTGCAAGAGGCGAAGCAGTCGGATTGAATTGGGATTGGTGAGATCGGAGATTAAATTGAGCTTGATAGGTTCAAGGGACGTGCAAATCTTGGAGACTAGGAAGAGGAGAGGATTCGGCGGCACACGTACCTGGAGGCTGGAGAAGAAGACGAGGATTAAGACGCAGTTGTAACGGAGAGTTCGGAGAAAGAGTGACTAACCCTGATTACAGGCTTGCGTTTCTCTTGCGCTTCTCGAAGTTTCACCTCTTTTTTATTTTAGTTTCCCTTACCTCATTTTTTTTTTCCGACTCTCGTAATGGTAAATTTAACTACTTCTCTATCATGAAACGTGCCTCCCGCGCTCCTTTACCGTGGATACGGCATGCTGCCGCTCCCGCACTGCCTCGACGCTGCTCCTGCTCTCCTCATCAGTTGTCACGCTCTTTGGACACCTGCCACGCTTTCTACGGTAGAAGAGAAGGCTAGATTTATAATTTCACTCAAGAAATAACTAGATTTAAAAAAACGAGGTAACAGTGGTTAGCAAAGTGATCACTTGCCATCTGCTCACCCTTCTTTTCTCTTTTAGTGATCAGAACTGACCATGCACTGCAGCACTGACGCACATGCTATAGATACAAAAACTGTATACAAATCCAATTCTTGACCTATATCAAATACTCTCACTCATCGATCGTACGGGATTGCTGCAGAAACCAAGAAAAATCAGAGCATTGAAGCTTTAGTTGCCACCATCAGGTGCTGTGCCGCGAATGCAGCTGACAAGCTGAAACCAACTTTCCAAAGGAAGGAACGGTACTCCGGACCACTGATGCTGAAAAAGGATGCAAGATCACACGGCTGCATGTGTTAGGATTTTGCAGGCGCAGGAGTGATGAGATGATAAATATAGCTCAGCATTGCAACTTACAATGGGGGAAGTGGATCAAGTTTCCCTTCTGAACTTTTTATGGTTACTCTAGCTCTTTCAAGAAATCAAGATGACCTTGTACACATATCATATCATCAACTGCTATTTTCTTTGCTTCAAAAGCTATCCTTTTCTGTTTTGGAGAAAAGACTATCCATTTCTTTTCTACTTGGTCTTTTTTTTTGCAAGCTTACATTATCAGAGAGAGAAAAGAAGTAGGAACAGGAGGATATATCATTACAGTAATCAAATCTGTTTCTGAAGTCAATCTGTTGATGATCTTTACAAAAAGGGCCAAAATGGCGTATCGTGTGAATTCCACAAGGCTTCTATAAGGAAAAAGCAAATGACTTTACAAGAGGAAAAGTATACACATTAGATGACCGTATAGGACACATATCTGAGTCTCAGAGAGAGCCACATCAATCAGGTGTTCTTCTCTAGAACAGATAATGCCGGTGTAAGATAGTTGTTAGCCTTGTCTGGCAAATGAGCCACCTGCAAAACGTACACAATAAATTAGCAAACACGAAAATAAAGAAAAAGGCCTTGTAGATTGGAACATGAGAATATGAGATCCATCCACTATCGTTTCAATTAGAACTTACAAGTTCATACAGCTCGTTCCCTTGTTCAGCAACATACTCGTAGCATACCTAAGTGAGTACATAGTAACAAGTTAGTTATTGCACCACTGAAGATTATTATCAGTTATAAAAGTATCACGGTATAGAAGAAAATGGAAGGAAAAATCAAATCTTACAGACTTACATCAAAACTTTTATTTCTTGCAGTGGAATCATGCAACGCTTTGACACAAATATCTGCTACATCAGCGCAGCTGATACCCTACATTACAAGTCAAAGATTAGTGTTCCATATGAGATAATATTCACATAATAAGACACATGCAAGCTCCTATAGTTCATGAAGTTCACCTGAGAGATTCTGTTCCCTTGATCAAAGATCAATGCACGCTGACCACCAGGTTCTTCCTGGAAATTTTTTTGAGTGGTCATGATGCAACCATTTTTAACTTTGAATGAAGCTTAGACAACACTTTGAAAGTAATTACGCCCTCACAATCGTAGTTCAGATGGTTGAACATATGTAGAAGTAGATGGCTACTAGGTTAGTACATATACTAAAAGAGGAATGTAAAATTATGAGTTCAAAGTGAATTGTTAGAAACTTCATTAATGTCCGCAGGTCTATCAGTATGCTGTACCTGCAGTGGGCCCGGGCGTACAATTGTATATCCAAGGCCTGACCTCCTCAGTGCATGCTCTCCAGCCTATAAGAATACCAGGATCCTTCACAATTTGATGAACATTTGAATTAGGGAAGCATAGATATGTTAAATGGTTCCGAAATGTAAAACCTTCTTTGCTTTGAGAACTTGTTCTCTTCTGTTAGGTTCAATTCCAGAACCTGTGCATGACACCAGTATGAAGTCTGTTTCTTGACCAGTCTGCAAAAAATCAAAGAGATAAAGTTTATAAATGTACTGATAGAAAAACCAATTCAACTCTGAGAAAATAGCCTCATATTTCCCTATAAATAATCGGAGGGAAATGTTGGAGATGTTTGAACGAAAAATTAGTTGGATGCAACAAGAATTAGAAAAAAAGGGCAAGAAAGTAGCTAGACCATGTTATAAGTAATCAATCAAGGGGCAACTTACAGGTAAAGCTTTGATGTATTCCATTATTAGCTCAAAGTTTCTGGGGTCACTGGCACCTTGAGATTCATCACCAGGTCTCTGCATAGTGCATTAGTAGGTAAGCCACCGATTTCATGTTCTAAACAACAAATCTACATTTGCTGGCTTATGGTGATGATGGAAAATAATCCATCATATTGTACTAACCTGCCTTTTTGGTTCAAACCTAATGGTTAGTGTATGCACAAGAAAAGGATCTAGGGGAGGATCTTGTGGGTTTACTGGCCGAAAAGCGGAAAATGGCACTCTTACCTGCAGAATACAAACATAACGAAATTAAGGAGGTCAAATTCTACATGTTTCGATTACTACCAGACAGCACAAGCAGCTGGTATAGCTAAGTTATTGCGCAATACTTACCCTACAAAAGCCTACTTTTGTAGTCATCCGAGTAAAATACTTCTTACTCTGTGAGGTATCAGCCAGTGGACCAGTCTCAAGAATAACAACATATGATCTTCCATTTCCACCCACCGAAAAAAGCAAGCCATCGTACCTTTGCAAAAAAAAAGGCAGTATTGACATGCCACAGAGTTCATTGTGATGCATCAAAATTTGTCAACATCAGAGAAGCTGTCAAGCAAAATATAAGAGCTTCTCATACCTGTCTAGGGTGGAACCTAGAGGAAGAGAAAGCCTTTTTGATATCTCAACATATCCACCTCTGGTGAAAACAAATCCTGAGAATAGGCGGTTTATAAGAAAAATAAGTCAAAACAAAATAAGCACACAAAGGTTAATTAGTAGATTTGCCGAGAACCATGTCCTAAAGTTGCACAGCAGAAGGTGCTACCTGAGAAAACTGCCTGGTCAGCTTCTGAAAATTCAAATGATGCATCGATACCTTCATCGAACCTAGAAGCAAAGGTATTTGGAAAGTAAGATCCCTGGCGCACCTCCCAACCATTCAGAGACTTGGCAGATTTAAATTTTGCAATCAAGAGTTTGCTCTTGCTGCTTTTACCAGCCCTGAGCTGGGCCAACTCATTGTAGTAGTCCTGCAGTATAAAGCATATCTCAGCGAAGCTCTTTTCAACTAGGCAAGATGATTCTCCGAATCATGAAACTAGTAGTTGGTAAGATGAGAAACTTAAGGTTAGAAGGGATACCTGGAAAGCCTTGCTAACATTCCTGACTCCTTGGTCATCAACCCTAATTAGGTCTCCAGTAATGGTTGAACGTGCAGTTGCACAATAGATTATCTTGCTGCAACCCGACACAGCTGTTTTCACAGTTGAATGATCACCAACATCACCAACAACAATATCCACCGACCTTGGAAGCATATCTATCACTTCAGGATCGTTCCTTCTAACTAAAGCCTGTTATAATGATGAAGTTATGTCCAGATTCCCCTAGTTTCTCAAAAACAAGAAAGGAAAGAAGCCTTTCAAGTATATTGGATGCTGTTTAACTGCTCAGCTATATGAGGAGCAGATCGTCAGATCGTGAGCATATGTTGATAATTCCGCAAATTATCAGAAGTGGAAACTATGAAACATGTTTCCTGCTAACATTGTCATTTTCCATGAGCCAATTAGCACTATCAACAAATCCTTGGCCATTCATCAAATTTTATTATTCCTCGTTTCCTAATGTAGATTGCACCTCATTTCCTACTGTAGATTGCTTACACATCGGATACAATTCAGACCTCAAATCCTAAACAATTCAGCAAGTGTAGATGGAAGCAGACAACCAAATGCACTCCTCTACATTAAACTAGATTAGGCCAGCAATTACTACCGTGCAAAGCTGACAATTTTGAGTATAGCAGCAGCTTCTGAAGTTGCAAACGTGGAGGGGAATCTAGATAGATAAGTTGATATCACGAAATATGACAACCAGGATTCTATGTAAAGAAAAGTAACATAGCCATTGCATCGAACAGTCTTAAAACCGAGATTCCTATGTTTGTCGCTCCCAGCCTAGGCCAGCAATGACTGCATATAACTCGTCGTGTTCAGTTATTCCACTCGAATGTTCTGACATTATAGCTCAATCAACATCACTTGGCATTTGTCAGTGTGATAAGTTACTATCAACTATCAAGAGTAGTGTGAACACAAATCGTTCTCGCAAAAAAAAAGGAGAATGAATCATTGAACAGGAAACAAGCAGGAGTGAAGAAGAAAGTGCATGTTGCTGCTGACCTTGACATTGTATCCTCGGAGCATGAGCTTGCGGACGACGATGCGCCCGATGCGGCTGGTGGCCCCGACGACGAGGACGGTGGTGTCCTGCGCGCCGGGGACGGTGAACTCGCACATGGGTCCGCCGCGGATGAGCACGGCCTGCTCCTCCTCCGCCAGTGCCGTGGAGGACGCGCTGGACATCTGCCCGAGCCGTGAGAACTTGCGCCACACCTCGTCGAATATCTGCCGCGACCGCCGCCCCAGCCCCACCGGGTTCACCATCACCTCGTCCAGGTCCAGCCCCGCCACCGCCCGGCTCCCGCCCTCCTCCTCGTCCTTCTTCTTGGCCTCCTCTTCCTCCTTCTCCTTGCCCTTCTCCTCCTCCTCCTCTAGCAGCGCGGCGGACTTCTTCGCCTTCCGGGAGCGGCGTGACCGCGCCTTCCTGCGCGGCTTCGCGGCCGCGGTAGCACTGGCCGGCGCAGCACCCTCCACCAGCTCGGCGGCCACATCCGTGGGCTTCGCGGCGAAGCAACACGCGCTGCTGTGCCTGTGGTAGCGCCAAGCTACGCCGGTGGAGGAGCCGGCCGCCAGCGGGAGCGCGCGGGAGGAGGAGCCCGGCGGCGCGCAGTGGTTGTTGTGGAACGACGCGATGATGGTGCTCACGGCCCCCGCCGCGGCGGGAGACGCCCGCGCCGCCACGATGGCAGCCATGGCGATGGGGGTGATGGTTCTCGCGAAATCCGGCGTCGCCGAGGAGGAGTTTGCTTTCTTTTCACTGGGCAACCGCGAAGCAATATTCCGCGCTGATAAAGCGGGGCAGCCGACCGAGTGGCGCTGCCGTCCTGGCCTCCAGTTGTGGCTGCGGTTGCGAGTACACGCACCGGTGGGGCTCACGGCGCAGAGACGTGCGCATGGTGCGGCGACTGACGGCCAAGTAGCTGGTGCCCACGCTCACTTCGTAGCGGATAAAAGGCGCGGCACGACACGGTAGAGAGGAGGGGAGTGGCGGGAGGCGTGGCCGCGTGGTGGCACGGCGCGGCGCGGCGACGTGGTCATGCTGGGTTCACTTCTCTCGCTCTTCCGTATATGCTACTATTCTCGTTCTGGTAGTCTACATTCTAGTAGTATTTGGGTGGGAGACGAGAAATGGATGACGTGGAGAGACCCAAGCCTTCAGGAATCTGCGAAATTCGGAGCCTCGAAATCCTGCACCTCTGGTTTAGTTTAGTTCCTTCTGGGTGGGAAACACAGCTACTTTGATCCGATTCGGGACAGTTTCGGATTGTGCAAATTCTAGATTATAGGCTGTCTGGAGAAACGGCTGTACGGAGAATCTGCTGGGTAGAGAATCTGATCTTTCGGCAATCTGATTATTGATGGGTGGGCTTCAGGCAGAGGCGTAGGAGCTCGGGTAGAGTGGCCGGCGGCAAGCGAAGGAGCTCGGGTGGAGGGGCCAGCGGCAGAGTTCAGGCAGAGGAGGAGCTCAGGCGAAGGGGAGACGGAGTGGCGGCGGGCCGGCGGCCGGAGGGGCAGCAGAGTGGCGATGGGCGGAGGGGTGGTGGGTGGCTTGGGCGCTAGGGCCTTCGGGCAGAGGAGGAGCTCGGTCTAAGCCTGCGCACCCGTAGAATCGGCGAGAAGCGGGTGTCCTCGGGATTTTGATTTTATGTAGAGAGATGATTCTGATTGTGAAAGAAGATGTCCAAAATCGTATCATTGACAAACAACTCGTTTTTATTTTAAACAGAAACTGTCCATAAGTTGAAACCAACGGAGCTGAGCCCTGTTCGGCCTCAATTACGCTCCGCCGGTGTTTGCCTCTGGTTTTTCTGGTTTCTGCCTTGCATTGCATGCCCGTCGGTCGTTCGATCGGCGAAACCCAAAATGCGTCTCACGAGTCATGGTGAAGCGATTGATGGCTTCCATAATCCACAGGGGTTGTGCTCGTACATTATCTATTTAGGTAATGGAGACGATGAATGAGAGGCAGTCCACGAGGTCCTAGCATGGTAGGTAGCAGCAGTTTCTTCCTTTGAGAGAGAGAAAGAGAGGAAGGCCTCCCCTTCCAAAGAAATATCATATCTCGCTCATTCTAATCATAACAATTTTTTTCAAATCTAACTTCTTTCTAAATAAATTTATAAAAATAACACTTTTCTCGATCGCAAAAGACACGGTAGATGAGACATATCATCTACTGCGGATAGGTTTCATGATCCATGGTAGACCAATTGACCGCGGTAGTAGCATTGAGCCCACCTCATTGCCGTATTCCTCTAGCTCAGGACTCAGGAGAAGGTCCTGTGGCCAGTAGCAAGCCTACCGAGCTCCTCATACTCTGCAGCTCTGATCATCCTGGCCTACAGTAGAGGTGGCACCATCTTCTGTAGCCAAAGTGACGACCAAATTTGTAAATTTATTCGAAAAAGATCAGATTTGCAAAGAAGAAGAAAATCGTGTGGGCGCTCAAAAAGCAAATGCTTCCTGAGCAGCGAGCACTACACTCGTACACACTTCTTGCCTTCTTCATCGATCGATCCATCGGACCGTGACAAACTCACTCTCCCTACCTCTTCTTTCTTCCCATGTCCCCCAATGTCCACCATTTTTGGGTTATCAAGTCACGAGCATGGTTAAAAATTTCGGCGAATTTTCGTGAAATCTTGGATTTGGTGAGGGTGAGATTCAAAATCTTAGTCGGATAAAAAAAAAATCAAATTACTACATTATTTTCAGCGATTCTTGAGGGTTTTTTCTACCGGATTTGACTTGATTTAGCCCAATAACCCTTAAGAATGTCATCTTCCATGAAAAATTGTTGAAAAACCAAATTTTTGAGACGTTTTATAATTTCGACAGAAACAATGTCAAATTTTTATAAAATTGTACAAGCTTGATCATGGTCTGAAAAAATTATAGTACCGTCTTTAGCATCTAGGATCATATAGAAATTTTTTCAAAAGAATTGAATTTCATTTGTTATCTGTAAAAAAAAAATCAAAAACAGAATGAAACATAACTGAGACACTTCTGATTAGCAGTTATTCTGGTTAAATTGGCGTTAATTAACATCATAATTCAAGCATCTGGTTAAATGCAGACCTTCTGATTAGCAGTTCTTCTGTTAGCTTGATGTACACTTCAACAAGCATGATTTAAACCAAATCACCAGTTTGGGAGCTTCGCAACAAGGAAAAGCTTACATATTCTGGTACATGGTTCTGCGCATGGTTTCGAACTCAGGATCCACGCCGGGGTGGCCTGAAGCAACCTGCATCCTCTGGTACTGTGGCAACCTTCCGCCGCTGCCTGGATTCATCTGCACGGGCGCACGGCCTGCCTGGACAGGTGCGCTGCCTGCCCCAAATTCATCTTGCCCACGAAAAAAAGCGTCAATGTATCGCCATCATCGGCCGCCGATCACAAGCGGCTGATTGCAGCAACCAAAGCAATACTAAAAAACGATCAAACTTCATCAACAGCCCAATGCAGAGGGAGAGAGAAAAAACAACGGAGCAAGAGTAATCCAAATTCCGAAACAAAACGCACCCCAATTGATCAGCGCCACCGCTTCCGCCAATGGCGGCGGCAGGGGCGGACTTAACTGAACCGCCAACATTCGGGGGAAATAAACTGCTACAGGTGGTACTAGTTTAGGGTAATCGACACCCTAACACAATGTGTACTCGAACATGGGCGGACGCACCCGCACCTTGCTTGCGGGGTCAACCGAGATGGATCGATCTTCCGCGCGATCGCTGAAGAAGAAGAAGAACCGAATCGAACAACCACGCAGCAAAAAAATCCGCAACTTACTGGGAACGCGGAGAGAGAAATATTCCGATTCGATTGCTCACATCGCAGCGAAGAAAAGATCCGGCGGGAAAAAAAACTCTCTCTTCGAACAGCAATCCAAGCAAGATAGGGCTTCCTTACCATCAAACTGAAGAAGAAATCAATCCAGGTCCGGATGGATCTCCACTCCACGCCAGCCCAGTGGATGGAAGGAGGGAGACGACGGCAACGTGAGAGGGCTTCCCTCGAGCTGGGAGGAGGCGTGATCGGGCGAAGAGGGGTTTTGGTTCGTGCGAGCGAGAGACTTGAGACGAAGGGGGTGCAACCGCGAAGGTGGGCCGGATAAATTTCTGTGTTTCTTTCCAAAAAAATTTGCAAATTTTGGGCTCCTTAAATTTGGGCTCTTAAGTCTTAACTCGTTGAATTCACTGGATCTCTAACTTTAAAATCATGTGTAAGAGGACTGAGCATAGCTCAATGGCGTGGGACGAAGGAGGGCGCCCAGCCGATCCGGGTTTGAGTCTCGAATCCAACGTTTCTCGTAGAGACGAGTGCAGGCGCGGATGTGCGTGTAGAGGTGTATGTGCGCGCACGTATGTAATTTGTCTGTTGTTCTTTCTTCTATAATGAATGCCAGTGCTCCTGGCCATTTTTAAAAAAAATAATGTGCAACCAGCGAGATCAATATGGACGGTTCAGAGAACAATTCGTGACAACGACGACAAGAGACAGGTTCACAGAGGGCCGCCATTGGACACAAGTGACCTGGTGACAACATGAAGGGTTGATACTAGGGGTAAAAATAGGCCGGATATTTTCTGCCCGGTTCAGGCGGGATCGGATTTGACTATCCGATCAAATTCAGGACAGAATCCGGATTCAGATCAGACTCGGAGCAGCCAATATCTAGTAATTACGGGATGGTATCCGGACATCCGAATTTTTCCTATTCGGATATCAGCAAGGCCCAGCCTATTTTCATCACACTTTTTCCATGGCAGCCCATTTATATTAACAATTAGTTGATTCTATTGATCATCAAGTAGCATATTCTTTCTATGATATCTATTGGGTTTGATTGATATATAACTTACTACTATGGTCATGTACTCGTATGGTTTTAATTCAACGTATATTACTCTATATATGCGTTCATTATCCATATATCTTTATCCATTCTCGATCCGAATCTGTCACATATCCGTCCCGTATTCGTATCCTGCATAACCCGGATTCGTATCTATATCTGGCTAGCACATATCCGGTTCTGAATCCGGGAAAAAATATAGGTTAGGATACAGGAAAAGCAATATCTGCCCGTTTTCACCCCTAGTTGATACCATATTGGGCAATGAGTAGTGACGTCGGTGTTCGCTAGGGCTGATTATGGAGCTTAACGAGGTATTATCGAACTTCTTTCAAAATTGACATAATTCAATATAAAATTATTTTATTTATCATTTAAATGGTTATTTCAAATTCGAGATAACGAGCCACTATTGAGCCGAGTCTCATTAACATTTTTAGCTCAAAATGGACTCATTTCAATGTTGAATTCTTTAACTACTGTAGTCAAAGCAATTTTGATTTGAGTCTCTCTCTTTTTCCAGCCCTACTGGTCGTGATTAGGCGACGACATGCGTTTGATGACTATTACTACCTATCAATCACGGGTTAGTCTTTATATGCTTCTACACATTACATTTGGTAATTTCGGAGTGACTAGTATTGAAGTGGTCTAAAAACTAGCTGAGATGTGCTTCTATACTTTTCTTTTTGACAGTTGTATAAATATTAAAACATAAATAAAAAGTAAATGATAATTACTTACCTTTTCGTTTGCTTTAAGATTTGTATAACTTGTATTGGGAGGGAAAGCACTGAAACACCCCTCCTAACTGAGTATTGAAGTGGTCTAAAACTAGTCATCTCATGCTTTAGAATTGATTGTTCGGGGTTTTGTTTCTTTTGATCCAAGATAGGTGATAGAAATATTTGTATTTGTTACGGTGAGTGGTGATTGTAAAGGTAAAAACAGTGAAAGAGGAGTAACATAAACTGACCTCTAAAAATCAATTCTGAAGTATGAGATGATATAACCACTAGGATGTGAAACTTGGGATCTTAGTAGAGGTAGAGCAACCAAATGACTCCATACATCTTCTTGACTTGAACAACCTATGATTTGAATTAGGTCCATTTGAATTGGATAGGGGAGGAAGATATGCCATGTGAATTGTTTGACAACCTTGGCACAGTAAATCTTAGCTTAGGTTTTACAACAAAGTTAGGATTACGGATTTGAAGGAGTTCGCAAAGTAAAAGGAAAAAAAAAGAACCAATCAAGGGGGCTGGCCGGCTGGGCCTGAAAATGGATCCCGGTGTGCCAACAGCCCAACACTAGTCGCCTAGTCGGCACCAGGCACCTCTACTCGCGGTCTCGACACCGCCGCAGCCGCCCTTTTCCTGCGCTGGGTTCAGCTCCTCGTCGCCATGGGCAAGGCCTCCAAAGACAAGAGAGTACGCGATACTGCATCTACTCATCTAGCTTCTCCTCCTCGTTGTCCTCCGCTTCGCTTCACTGCTTCTTAGTTATTACCGTACGTGCGATTTGGTTGGCCATCGGTTGCTCAGGACATCTACTACCGGAAGGCTAAGGAGGAGGGGTGGAGAGCTCGCAGCGCCTTCAAGCTCCGGAGTCCAGATCGACCAGGAGTTCAACATCTTCCACGGTTTCATCTCAAACCATCCGCTTGCTCGCCTTTCTGCCATTGATAGCATCGAACTGACGAAAAGATACTTTTTTTTTCTTTGCAGGAGTGAAGCGTGTCGTTGATCTGTGCGCTGCTCCCGGAAGCTGGAGCCAGGTATTCTTGTCCTCAATTGCCCATCCATACCTATGTTTGCAGGTTTGATTGCTTGCACTTGCATGTTTTGAGCCGCAACTTGTATGTGCCATCAAAACTATCACATGATTGCAAGTAGGTACTAGTGTCAGTGTGTCACCGTCTGTTCCAGCATAATCTGATCGTCATTATGAAATTGTTTTTTTCCTCTTTGTTTCTGTGGTATTATACTAGGGAAGGCGACCTTCCTCTCGTTGTCGCAATCGATTTGCAACCGATGGCCCCGATAGAAGGTGTTATACAAGTGCAGGGCGATATCACTAATGCTCGAACAGTGTTGGGATTCAACTCAGATTTCTGAAGAAATCTTCAGAGAGTCTGTGTTTCGGACGATGAACAGTGTACTGAACTTTTCTGAAAAGTTCAGAGATATGAGAGAACAGAGCAAAAACAGAGTAAAGCAACAGAGAAACGTTTTTCGCCGCGCAACTAACTGCAGCATTTTCTGGTCTTCCTTTTATTAAGCAGGAGAGTTAGTTTGCATCCACTCTCTAATTCCGGCTGAAGCGTAGTTTGCAACCACTCTCTAATTCCGGCTGACGCGCTCTCTGATGAACGCTTCTTCAGCCGGATCATACTACCCATACATACAGAGGAAACACTCCTATAAGCTAGGACACACGCGCAAGGGGGCACACCAGCAACGTGCACTAACAACATTGAGCAAGTCACGCAGGACCGCTCAATAGCCATGCAAGGATCTAGAATTAAGCAAACTAATTAAAAACATATGCAACGTGATTATCTAACAAACAGCAGAAGTGGTGAGATGTGTTGGGAAACCCTCGTGGCCCATGGAAAGCCCACGTTGGCCCTTTAGCCGAAACCCTATGTGAGCGCTATAAAAGGAGGAGGGGGTCTCCTCCTATGTATAAGAAAACACAAAGCAATAAAAGAATTGGCCGTCGCTCTCCCTAAACCCGTGTCTCTCTTGTTTCTGTTCTCCAATTCGGATCTGTTGGGAACCCGGACTATTCGATAGCGAGGTTCCTTAACACGTTATCGATCTGAAGCTCTGGAGATCGAATTGAAAAGGTGAGAAGAGGTGAGAATCGCGATTGAATCTAGACGCTTGTCGTTTCTATGCATGCATCTATCCTCGCATCTTGTACCGCTTTCGTCACGTGGCACGGCTACACGCGATCGCTCGAAGACTACTAGCACGGTTACGATTACATAGTTTTACTCTTCATCACGAAAAAAGGAAAGAAATCTGCGTCGCCTCGGTCTTGGCGCGCGCAGCCGCGTCGCCGACGGCCATTGCCGCCACCTCGGCACATGCACGGCACCGCCGCTAACCGCACGCCGCCGCAAGCCGCAAGCCGCCGGCGCATGGCTCGCCCGCCGCGATTAGGCTTGCCGGCTCAAGCCGCCCGCTTCTCGTCGCCTTGACCTCCGATGCTCGGCAAAGAAGCCGCGCATCCGGCGCCCGGCGAAGCCGTCGGCCTCGCGACACCGCCGCCACGCCCACGGTTGCTCGGCGCCGCCGCCTCGGCTGCGGTTGCTCGCCGTTGAACCGGCTCGCCGCGTAGCCGCGCGCCGCCGCGCCGTCCGGCACAGCCACCGCCGCTCGCGGCCGGCGCCTTTATCTTAGCTCGCGGCCGTGCGCCGGTTCGGCCTCGCTTCGCTGCTTGCCCGACCGCTCGGCCTCGCGCCCGCCGCCGCACGGCGGCTCGGCCCGATCGCGCATAGCATGAAGCGCGCCCCACGCCGCCGCCCGATCGCGCGTAGCATGAAGCTGCGCCCGTGTCGCCGCCCGGCAAGGCCCGGCCCGTCGCGCGCCACCACGGCCTCGGACGCCGCCGTCGCCGCCTCGGCCGCTTGGCTCGCATCAAGCGCGGCCTTCGCTCGCCGCCGCCGCCCGCGACTTGCGGCCGCTTCGGCCGAATCGTCGCCGCGGCTCAAAGACGCAGCCGTTCGTCCGGCGCCGAGCCTCCATATCTGCCGTGCCTCGGCCTCGGCCAAAGACCGCGCCCGAAAAAATGGCGGCGGCGCGACCGCGACGAAACCCGGCGGCGTCCGCCGAAGCCGGCGCTTGCCGCGTCGACCTCGCGCCCACCGGCGGCTCGCCGCGACTCGGTCGGCCTCGGCCGCAGCCGCCTCCGCTCCCATCGGCTCGCCGCACCTCGGCCGCCCGGCCCGGCCGACCCACCCGACCGTCGCGCCGCCGCCGCCTTTCCATCCGCCCGGTTTGGTTTTGCGCAGCGTGAAGAATGGCGGCTAGGGTTGGGAAACCCTAGCCGCCACTTTTAAGTCTTGCGTGGTGGGCTAAGGCCCAAAGACCAGGCGAAAAGGAAATGGCCCGGAGGCCAGTCGGCTGGAAGAAAAGAAAAGAAAAGAAAAGGGAAAGAAAAAGAAAAGAAAGAAAAGGAAAAAAAAGGAAAAAATTGCAGAAAATTTTGAAAAATTGCCAGAAAATCCAGAAGATTTATTTGGCTCTGTTTTTAATTTTTCTTGCTTTATTTCTCTGTTTTATGAAAATTCTTTATGAATTTTGAATCCATTGCTTTATTTTATATACTGCAATGCATAGCAAATTTTTTTTCTGTACTTTATGCTTATTGCAACCATTTTCTATTAGATTACACGATAATCTAATGTCGAATTTTGAAATCATGCATCATGAATCATGAATCGTGAGTTTGAAGAAGCGGCCTCGCATGGTCAGAACTACCTCACTTGGGCATCGGACGTGAAGATCGTTCTTGGGGGCAAGAAGCTCCGTGCTGCGATTGGTCTAGGGTCCTTGCAGGACGCGAAACCTACCGTCGAGCAGAACGATCAAAGCCTTGCATGAAATTTGTACTAATCTCTCCTATGTGGCAAGAAGATCACTGATGAGGAGAAAATTGAGAAAACTCTCTCTACCTTCCACCTAAACGCTATCCGAAGTGCACGCAGCTATCGTCAGGACGCATACAAGGAGTATAGCGAACTGATTGATGTAATGCAAGTCGCGAAATCGCTAGACGATGTTCTACGCAAGAACTATGTCTCACAGCCACTTGAAAGGGGTACTGGCACAGAAGTTAATGCCAATAGCTATAAGGTGAGAAAGCCCATTCATAGAAAGAAGGGCGAGCAGGGTGAAAAAGAGAAGTTTCAGGCCAAGGGAAAGTCCAAAGCCCGCTAATGCATGAATCGCATTTTTTTTAGATTATGGTTGTTAGCATTTTCTTTGAATAATGAATTGTAAGCTCTAGAAGAGCATACTTTTTTCATGAATAAATATGCAATTTATTCTTTATTCCAGTATTCTTTCATTTACAAGCAATATTTGAATTTTTTTTGCCTCTGTTTGATTAGAATTATATTTCTTGTATCTAGTAATCGTGTAGCGCCCAAATGGAAGAGATATGCATTGTTGATAGTGGCACAACAAATACCATCTTAAGAGAGTCTAAATACTTCCAGTCGATCACGAAGAACGCTGGAAAGATTACTACGATCGCAGGAAGCGACTCATTTGTAATCAGCTCAGGAAGAGCCACTATTATATTGCCCATGGGTACAACTTTGGTAATTGAAGAAGCCCTTTTGTACCCTGAATCAACGCGCACTCTCTTAAGCTTTAAAGACATCCGCGCCAATGGTTTTCACGTAGAAACCAATGAAGAAAATGGCAAAGAATACTTGTGCATTGTGAAGCACGCGGTATGTGGAAAAATGGTATTAGAAAAATGCACCTCATATGAATCTGGGTGGTACTACACGAATATTCATGCACCCGAAGTGTATACTTCCTTGAAGACTGTTTTTAGAAGCTCTGAGTTATTTTGTTTATGGCATGGTAGATTAGGTCATCCTGGTCTTAGAATGATGAGAAATATAGTGAACAACTCACAAGGTCATGGCATTAATGTTAAAAAATTTCCCGAATCATGAAGATTTTGTGTGCCCTGCATGTGCCACCGGGAAATTAATAACTAGACCCTCTATTATGAAAGTGCAAAGTGAAATCCTTGCATTCCTGGAACGCATCCAGGGGGATATTTGCGGTCCGATTCAGCCCCTGTCAGGGTCGTTTCGATACTTTATGGTGCTCATCGATGCTTCCTCGAAATGGTCGCATGTATGCTTGTTGTCAACAAGAAACCATGCTTTTGCAAAGCTGATCTCGCAGATCATAAGAATTAAGAATGCTTTCCCTGATCATCGCGTGAAGTCCATTAGAATGGACAATGCTGGAGAATTTACTTCAAAGGCATTTGATGATTATTGCACTTTGCAACAGGATAGCGATTGAGCACTCCGTCGCACGTCCATACGCAGAATGGACTAGCGAAGCACTAATAAAGAGGATTAAGTTCATTGCCAGACCGCTTTTGCAGAGTTGTAACTTGCCCAACACTTGTTGGGGACACGCAGTCCTGCACGCAGCAGCTCTTATCAACTTCAGACCTTCGACCTACAACATCCATTCTCCTATGCAGCTTGTGCACGGATCATCCCGAAGATCTCCCATCTTAGAAAATTTGGGTGTATGGTATATGTACCTATACCACCCCTCATTGATTGCAATGGGCCCTCTCCGCATGTCCAGGATATCGTTGGTTATGAGAGTGCATCCATAATCGGTATTTGGAACCCATATTTGGAGACTTGCATACACCGATTCGATTGCATCTTTGACGAGGATCGTTTCCGTCATTAGGGAGAAATCAACCTTTGGATGAAAAATGCCGGAAATCATATGGCATTCCACCGGGATCCCGCACATGACCCCGAACTAATGAAGCAAATCAAGAAGTCCGAAGATAATTGATTTGCGAATTTAGCAAATGAACTGCTGATCATTTTGTGATCTCAAGGGCGTGGTTAAGTCGCATGTACCCGCAAGAAATGCACCGAGAGGGTGGAAATACCAAAGAAAATAGAAGGTATCCTCAACCTGCTTCAGAGGCCTCAAAGAAAAAGAACAGGAAATCTGGCTCCTTAAACCCAAAGTACCCGGAGACGTCTGGAGAAAACTGGGCGAGAGGACTTACCACAACCAATCACGAAAATGCCCCAAGGATAGAAGGGGAGCCAGTTGAGACCTGGCACTGGAAAGAAGCCAACAGGAAAGGCAATTCCAAACTTGAATCTTCCACTGCAGGAAGCCGCCGGAAATAATGTGTGCGCACACATAGGCGAGGAAAAGCTAAAGGAACTTGCTCCTGCGATAGGGAAAAGCAGCGAAGAGCAAGTAGAAGTGCATGAAGCACCCCATGAAGACATGGCCATAAACTTTGTAATAACAGGAGAATCCATGAATAGAGCAACAGCCAACGTTGATGCATACTTTGCAAAGAAGATTGCCTCGATCATTGATCATGATCCCGAGCCTGCATCTCTCGCAGAGTGCAAGAAAAGGCTAGATTGGGAAGAATGGAAAAAGGAAATCACTGCAGAATTAGTCTCTCTAAACAAGAGAGAGGTGTTTGGGCCCGTATGCCGCACACCTCCCCATATAAACCCCGTAGGTCACAAATGGGTCTTTGTTCGGAAGAGAAATGAAAACAACGAAGTTGTAAGGTATAAGGCAAGGCTTGTAGCTCAAGGTTTCACTCAACGTCCTGGAGTTGATTATGAAGAAACCTATTCTCCAGTCATGGGAGGAATTACCTTTAGATATTTGATCTCAATGGCAGTCAACTTGAAGTTGAGAATGAAGCTAATGGATGTTGTCACAAAGATATTTGTATGGAAACTTGGATTCGGAGATATACATGAAAGTACCTAAGGAATTCCTATCCCGAACCAAGATGGAGCAAATAGAAACCTTCTGATGTAAAATTGGAGAAATCACTTTGTATGGGTTTGAAGCGATCGGAAGAATGTGGTACAATCGCTAAGTGACTTTCTTTGCAAGAAAGGCTACACAAGCAAATAAGATTGTCCTTGTGTGTTTATCTGATGATCCCGAAAGGATTCTCATAATCTCCATCTATGTAGATGACTTGAACATCATTGGGACGGATGAAGAAATTGAAGAGGCATGCTCATACTTGAAGTCGAGTTTGAAATGAAAGATTTGGGTAAAACCAAGTTTTGTTTAGGCTTGCGGCTTGAACATGTCCAAGGAGGAATCTTGGTACATCAATCAACCTACACGCAGAAAGTGTTGGAAATGTTTGGTTTTTGAAAAAGCATATCCTGCAAAGACTCCAATGGTGGAAGGTCACTCCAAGCGGACCTAGACCCATACTGCACCTAGAGAAGAGGGGAGGAAGTCACGGGAGCGAAATTCCTATCCGAGTGCGCTTGGAGTGCTCATATACCTTGCGAATAGCACCAGGCCGGACATTGCGTTCGCCGTGAATTTGCTAGCTCGGTACAGTGCAGAACCCACCAAAAGGCATTGGAAAGGGATCAAGGACATCTTCCGTTACCTCCAAGGAAGCAAAGACTTGATGCATTTTTGGAAGAAACAATGAATTGAATTTGGTTGGCTATGCAAATGCTGGGTATTTATCAGACCCGCATACTGGCAAGTCCCAAACTGGCTATGTTTTTCTATGTGGAAGAACAGCAATTTTTTGAAAGTCGTCTAGCGGACTCGTCTCGGCGTCGACAAACCGCTCGAAATCATCGCTTTGTATGAGGCATCACGTGAATGTGCATGGCTCGGAAGAATGGTTCACCACATCCGAAGTCATGTGGTTTGAACATTGAGCAAACTCGCACAATAATTTATGAAGATAATGCAGCTTGTGTTGCCCAAGCACAGATGGGTTATGTGAAGAGTAACCTCACGAAGCATATCAACCCCAAGTTCTTCTATGCTCACGAATTGCATAAGATGAACGAGATCAAGATATTGCATACTAAGTCATGTGAAAATCTTGCAGATTTGTTCACTAAATCACTCCCAGCATCTACCTTTGAAAGGTGCGTGAAAGGAATTGGGATGATGAGACTTAGAGAAGTGCAGATTTCAGGGGGAGATATTTCACATACTCTCACATGAATCTCGAAGATGAATTATGAATACCCAACATGAATCTCGAAGATTAGCAATTAAAGTTGGGAGAATTGTACTCTTTTTCCTTAGCAAGTTTTTCATGAAGTTTTCTTGCATAAGGTTTTAACGAGGCAATTCGTGCAACATAGTAAGCGTATGCTATGTACTCTTTCTCCAAGTATTTTTCTCACTGGGTTTTTCTGGAGTTTTGATGAGGCATATGCATCTCGCGGCAAAGGGCCCAAGGGGGAGTGTTGGGAAACCCTCGTGGCCCATGGAAAGCCCACGTTGGCCCTTTAGCCGAAACCCTAGGTGAGCGCTATAAAAGGAGGAGGGGGTCTCCTCCTATGTATAAGAAAACACAAAGCAATAAAAGAATTGGCTGTCGCTCTCCCTAAACCCGTGTCTCTCTTGTTTCTGTTCTCCAATTCAGATCTGTTCGGGAACCCCGGACTATTCGATAGCGAGGTTCCTTAACAAGATGGACGGAAAAAGGATATAGATTCTTTGCGATAAATTTCGGCTCGCTGTAACTGACGTGAATGTGTTACCAGGTAATTAGGCATTTTGACGGATGCAAAGCAGACTTGGTCGTTCGCGATGGTGCTCCTGATGGTAACATAGGAGTGCGAGAGAAGTGGTCCTTTACTCCATTTGATTTATGGTACTGGTGTATTTTTTTTATGCTTATGGTTCTTTGGATGATTATTACAATTACTGGCCTACATGATATGGACGAGTTTGTTCAGTCCCAGCTTATATTGGCAGTTAGTTCTGTTCATTTTTCTTTGTCCATCCAATTTAGACCAGAGAAATTTTTTTGGTAACATTTAGCAATGTCCACAAGATACAATTTCAGTTAAAACTGTTCACTTTAGGTGCAATGTCTTTCATGTAGTTTATGTTGAATTTTCTACCGTTTGTACCTGATTTTTGGACAATTCCGTTCTGTTTATGCTATAGAACTACAGGGTAAAACACCATGGCTCCATTTACTAGCAGTTTATATTTTACTATTTTAGGCTAGTTTCAGTTGCATTGTGCTCTATCTCCAGTTTGAATTGGCAAGGTAATTTGTTGCTTTGTCTAATTTGTCTACCTTTTGCCTTGCATTTAGGCATTGACAATTGTGACTCATGTACTTAAAGTTGGTGGGGAATTTGTTGCGAAGATTTTTCGGGGTAAAGATACAAGTCTCCTGTATTGCCAGGTACTTGTTTGCACTTCTGTTAGGTTAAAAATGTTCAATTGTACTTTAAAACCATTTTTGTTTCTACTTCATTCTGGTTTGATCAAGGTATTTGAATCATCACCTCTCGTGTGGCTTTTCTGTGTCATACTTGTATCGCTAGTCTATTCTTCCACAACTCTCCATCACTGAAACAAACTTGCATTAGGAAGATAATTTACCTATAGTTGATGGCTATAGTCTATAGGTTACCCAGATTATTGCTGCCAGTGTTTGCCACTCATAGCCGGTAGAGTTTTAGTAATATGGTTGCAATTTACACCCTGCAGAGTAAGAGTGGATCCAGTCTAGATGTTTGCACAAGGTGCTACTGTGGAAAAATATACTTATTACTATCAATGCCTTATGCAGCTAAAGCTGTTCTTCTCACAAGTTACATTTGCAAAGCCCAAAAGTAGTCGCAACTCAAGTATTTATTGGTAAGTATTTTCTCTTAAAATAAGAATATATTGATACATGTACCTTTCATATGTTTATCTATATTCCCTACAGTTCATATCAGTTTAATCACATTTCTGATATTCTGTGTAAGTTTTTTTTTATTGGTTACTTTTTTTTGGTTGAAAAAAATGTTTGTATAGACATCTTTATACTTGTCAAACAGAGGCATTTGCAGTTTGTGAGAACTATTAACCTCCTGAGGGGTTCAAAGAGAAAGATCTATATCACCTGCTAAAGAAAGTGGGGACTCCTTCCGGGGCTGACGATTTAGGTAAGGGCACAGATGTTACAAAACTCTATTTGTACAATGGGCCCAACACATAATACACGAGGCCTAGTTCTTAAGCCATTTGTCATGTGCAGATTGCAGAAGCGGATGGTTGGAGGGTCCAAACAGGGTCTACATTCCATTTCTGGCTTGCGGTGACCTGAGTGGTTATGATTCGGACCGGTCATACCGACTCCCAAGCACAGAAGGTGGCTCCCACTAGACCTTGGATCCAGTCCAGAAGCGTTTACTGTATTAGCCACTCGACAGGTGACACGTGTCACCTCCACAATCTGGCGGTGTAGAAGGACGCAAGCGCGGAAGGTGGCTGGGCCCACCAAGGTTCCACGAGCGGGGAGCTTGATAGCAAGGTTTCCACGCACGGGGACCGTGGTAGGGGCATACAAGGAGCGTGGCAGCTCACATGGCTCGTGGCCATGCCCGCACGCCCACGTGTTGCCCGCCCCGCCCACGCTGCCCCGCGTTGGTCTCCCTGCCAGCGTGATGAGGACATCACTATGACGGATACACTCATGACCTTACCTCCACCACCTCCTATGCAAGGTCCTATCACAAGGGCACGCTCACGACAGCTAAATCAACAGGTGAACTCGTTTCTCGGGTGGCATAATTATATTTTAGAGGATAGATCACTGCATAATAATGTGCTTGTGTTTAGGAATCATGGCTTAGAGCTACAAGGACGTCATTCCTCATCACTACAAGCTAGAGTACAAGGTATTCCCGAGAAGGAAACCAAAACGTCCACCCAGGAGCAGTCCACCTTCAACTGTCCATAACTTTTGCATACAGAGTCCGTTCGGGATGAGTGAGTACTTGATTAAAAGATAAATTCGTACTCTTTCCAACGGATCTGGCCTCATCATCAAATTCCACTCGAGCTGGCCACAGCAGTCAAAATAGTGTGACGGTCTCTGTCTTTTAGGGTGCTGTGCCACCATAATTTTGGACTGAGTTCCCATGTAATTAAAGTGGCGTGAGACCAACTCCTAGCAGCCATCCTTGGCTATATATATTGGACAAGCCCCTATCTATCTCCTTAGGTTTTGATTTGAGAATAGTTACCCATGTGTGGAACTTTATCCTTGTTCTCCGACTCGGCTAGAGCGTGATAAACAAGTTTGAAACCTCAACTTGAGTGTGTGCTTCATCCTTGTTCTTGCTAGTTCTTCGATTGCTTGCAAGAATAGACCTTCGTGGTCAAGTCATCCGTGTTCTTGGCACGGTTGATAACGACGAGGAGTGTGGTTTAGCGATTGCAGGCGCTTATCCTTGTGTGGTTCGTAGCCGGATCGACAAAGTCATCCTCCGCCAAATCGAAGTTATCCCCTCACCGGAAGATCGGGCCATCTTGTGCGCATCACAGCGTGCGCTGCGCCTACACGCTCCCACCCCCGCTCGTGCTGCCATAGAGCTAGCCACCTCCTGCACTACCAGATCACGGTAGGTGACATGTGTCACCTGTCAGATCTTCTGTGGTGAGGGAGAAGATCATTTTTGAAAATTTTGTTGCACAGAGGCTATTTTTCGAAGAAAAAAAAAGATCGGAGGCTAAGACAGTAAATGCTTCTCCAGTCCAGCCTCCAATTGCGCCACCTTACAAAATAGTATAATGCCTGTGCTAACGCTACGACGGCAGTACACCCGCTTATCAATTAAATGAGAAGATAAGTATGAATCCAACACTTAATAATAAAAGAGAAATTTAGAATTTTAAATGAATTTAGAAAGAAAAACGGAACTAAATGGAGGTCGAATGGGCGAAAACGGGCTCCCAAAAGATTTTAAATCAAGAAAAAGAAAGAAAAAAGAATTTTCTGATTTTAGATTATTATTTCTGCAGATTCCACATAGAGCACATCGTGCTCTCTGAGCTTGGCCAGCGCAAGGGGGAGGGAAGGCCAGGGGTGGCCGGCCGGTCGCATGATGGGTCGGATTTGTGCGGCGAGATTGCAAGACCAGCGCTGCGGGGAGGAGTCACGGTTGCGGTGAATTTCGCTGGGAAAGATGACAGTGATGGCTTGGGTTACCTCCAAAATCCGGCGATCTTTACAAGAGGGAGCACTTGGGGATTTACGCAATGCGATGGGGTGGAGGAGAGCTCGCCAGCTTTTATAGCTCCGAAACAAGCATATTTATGGAAACCATAATTTGGGATCAAATAAGATTGGGAGAAAATGTTGGTAATAGAGCACGAAATTTGGGGAATTAACACCATAGATGGAAAGAGGAGATTTGGTGCGGGATTGATGAAGCTTTGGAGCTTCTTTCTTGCTTTAATGGAGGGGAAGAAGAAGCTTCTGCAGTGCAGGCTGCAGACTAGAAGAAGTTCTGAGATGGGTTGCCTTCATTTTTTTTAAATATAGAAGGATTTTTGAAAAGATAGCACATTAGGTTAAAAAATTCTAGAAAAGTTCTCAAAAAAAATTTCGATTATTTTGTACTTAATAAAATTATTTTCAAAAAAAAATTAAATTATAAATTTGCCGAGGCACGACGGCCGCGTAGGTCGCCGACCAAAGAACCTCGCCGTCGGCAAAGCCACCGATGACGACCGTGGAGCCATTGCAGACCTGCGTTCTCCCGGCAGCGTTGCCCCGGTCGCCGCGTGCAATCTCCCGACCGCGCTGCCCCATCTCCCGGTTTCCTTTTCCCAACACGTAATGTATGGTCCTTTCCTTTTCCAGGACGTTTGTTTCCTTTCCTTTGTTGATGCTGGAGGTGAGGGAAGGTCTGTTGTGGGCCACAAGGATGATTTCGGAAAAATATGGAAAAATAAACTGCGCTCGCCAACCATTTGGATCCGTAAGGAAAAAGATAAAAATTAAATGAGTGCTTTCGCCGGCACCGGTTCCGAGAAAAAATTGAAAAAATTAAGCGACACTCACAGGCCGTTGGTTCCTTAGATAAAAATAAAAACAAAAATTCAGCGCTCTGCATGCGTGAAATTAAACTCTATGGGGCTAGATCCATAAAAAAGTCTCGAGAAGGGTTATATTCAGAAAAAAAAAATACGATCACAATGCCAGGACAATAAAAAATTCAAGTATTGTTTCCTTGCATGCACATCCTACCTGTTTATTTCCTTGTTTGATTCGCCCTCCTTCCAAATATGTAGTACGTACAATTTTGGCCAGTAAAAAATTCAAGTCTGGTTCCCTTGCACGCGGATCCTCCTTATTTATTTCCTTGTTTGATTCGTTCTCCTTTCAAATATGTAGGTGGAGGAGGTCTGTTGTGGGCCACAGGGATGATTAGACACACTAAATAATGGCCATCGGATGTGGGTGAGTAAAGCTGAGGAAAGATCTGAGAGGTTAATTTTGATGGAGGCAAGTTTCTGAGGACGTTTCGCTGGGTGCACGAATGTTGGGCCATCTCTAGTGAGATGCACTATTTAAGGTGGACATATAAAATAATGTTTACGTGCATTATAAAGAGATATAGATTGCACCGGAGATGAAAAAGGCGTCCAGCCACGGCGTGGGTAAAGATATCAGCAAATTGTCCCTCGACTCCTGAAATACATCTAGATGCAGTTTGTGCTCATGTAACTGCTTACCGCGTGGAAATTCGCAATTTGCCCAGCACTTATGCTCACACATTTAGCATAGAAGATGAACTGAGTTTTAATCCAAGTTTGATTCTTATGATCTCAACCTGAGTTGTTTTTTAGGGAGAACAGTAGGGGAGGGCACTGCTGATAAATATTAATTAATATATAGTGCATAATTAGAGAGCCTACTGATAAATATCAATTAATTTATAGTGCATAATTAACTTAATTGTATAAAAGATCCACAGGATTAAAAAAACCTCTAACATAGGTTAGCTACTACTCAAGGCAACCAATTACAAAATGAACTAACTCATTTAATTTTTACTAATTTAGTTTTCCAAAGGATCAACCATCTTAGACAAAATTCTGAATTTCAATAATTCCAAATCCATTAGCAATAACCTCTTCCACCTTAACTCATTGGGAGGAATTTTTTAAAAATATACTTATTTCTTTTGAGCCGATATGTTCCAACATCCTACAATAATAAGTTTCTTGACAAATATTTGTGCAGATCTAGCTTGTGACTTAGCAAGAGACAACATGTCCATAATCTTTAAAGAAGTATTCCAATTTATTTGAATCAAATTCCAATAATCTTTGCTAAATTGTCACTCAAAGAAAAGATACATCCACTCCTCCAGAACTTGATTGTTACGGAGCACACAGTGAACATCATCAACTTTAAAGTTTTTCCCTCTGGTGTTGATTTTCCTATAAAGAAGAATCCATAAGAATACTCTATTTTTTAGCATTCATTTATTTTTCCAAATCCATTGAAAAATAGGAGAAACTTGCAAACTTCTAGAGAGTCAAGTGAGTCTTCTTTGTTGAAAATAATTGACAGCCACAAATGAATGATCATGAGTCCTGATTGCTACTAGGATTCACCAAAGAATGTCTCACCTGTAATTTTTGAAGTTGACCAATAGCAATTTCTGATAAGGAAGGATACAAGGCTTGATATGAATCCTGAAGTCTAAACTCAATCAGAGTTAAAATGTGTCACCTGCTATATGGACCGAAATGCATTGTGTTTGTGAGTTGACACTATGCAACGCATGCACGAGTAGAGTACCAATATCGCGGATGCAGATCGCGCTTGTGAGTTGTGACTTTGTTTAGTTCTGCTGCACTTGTTGGAGATATTCTGCATCTTATGAAAATACTTCCGACTTGTTTGTAACTTGAAGGCGGCACGTAGCGCCTCCGCTGTCCAATCGCTGTCGCAGCATGTGGACTCGGCGTCGCTGTCAACCGCAGGCACCAAATCATCGTATATTTGTATAATTATATTGTATGTAGTTGGGTGCGAGGTTTCAAATTTCGGTTTCGGAATAAATTTCGCCCCGGACCGGATAACGAAATTTTGGAATTATTTCGGATAAAATTTGAATTTGAAAATTCAAATCCGGTCCAATCCGGAAAAAAAAACCGAAATTCGGCGAAAAAAAACGAATTTTAGGTTTTTTTGCACTGTCTAAAAAGTGCTCTAAACGTTATCGAAAAATTTTGAAATTTTTTTTGGGGGTTCCTGACACAATTCTGATGTTCTCAAAAAAAATTCAGCTGATTATCACATCTGAGTAATTTTAAAAAATTCGGAGAGTGGTACTGTCCTGATAAAACACTGACCGACAAGTTTGATCGGAATGGAAAATGGTACAAATCAAGTTATAAACTGTTGAAATGTTTTGTGCATGGTTATGATCCATAACTAATGTTCTCATAAAAATTTCAGCTGATTATCACATGTGAGAAATCTTTAAAAATTCGGAGAGTGGCGCTATCTTGATAGAACACTGACCGACAAGTTTGATCCGAATGGAAAATGATACAAATGAAGTTAGAAACTGTTGAAATTTTTTTTGCATGGTTATGATGTATCTATAATACTCTCTTAAAATTTTCAGATGATGATCAAACTGTATGAATTTTTAAAAATTCGAACAGTACTACTACCATGTTAAAAGGCTTACCGGCAAACTTGAACAAAATGAAAAATTATGTAAACCATAAATATTTTTGAAAATTTTAAAGAATGGTGATAAGTAATTTCTTAATATCCCATAAAAATTGTGATTCATGATCACACTCCAGTGAATTTATAAAATTCTTACAAGGCACAGTACCATTTATGTTCTTTTCTTTTTGATTTTTGAAATATAATATAACAAACGAAGTTCAATGCTTACATAGATTTGATTGACCAAACAAACAAAGTTTAATTTTTTAAAAAAATTTATATAATGTTACTGAGCCAATTATTAATCTCTAAAAAAAATTATATCATAATCACACTCAAGAAAAATTATAAAATTCTGACAATATAACTGTCCCAATTATGTTCATTCTGTTTTTGATTTTTTAAAGATAACTAATGAAGTTAAATTATTTTTTAAATTTTTTATGTATGATCATAATATACTAAGGATAGTACCATAAAGTTTTTAGATTATTATCATGCATTTAAAATTTTATAAAAATCTGATAATGTTTCTGCCAAAATTTTAAAATGTTTAAAAAATTAGGTTTTTCAACAAATTTTCATAGGAGATGACTTTCCTAAGGGTTATTGGACCAAATCCGGCCCTAAAACTTTCAAAACCGGCAAAAAAACACGAAATTTGGCAAAATTTCGCCAAAAAAAACGAAATTTCGGATTTTACTGTAGCAATTTCGATTTTTTTTAAAAAAAATTCCGGCCCGTATTTGAGATTTCGGGGTGATCCGAAATCCAAAATTTCGCCGAAATTCGCTGAAATTTTGAACCTCGGTGGGTGATCTGAGTTATTGCCTTCTTTGCCTTCGTGGTGCAGGGGACACTGAGATGCCGTCATGGCGTACGTTATCTTGTGACCATTGTATACAACGCACATGCTGCACATTGGTTTTTTGGTTTTTTCCCCTATTTTGTTTTTTTATTCTATTTCCAACAATGCCTTCTCAGAAAACTAATTCTTAGTATTGACTCTTTTTAATGCGTTAGCACGAATGTTTAATATCTCCCCGCCAATCTTGCTATCACCTCAACCTCCAAGGCCAACATGGCTAGGTTGAGGCTATGTCAGCATACGGCCAGTTCTATTAGTTTTGGCACGGTTCTTCAGAATTTTATGTCAAGAACCTGTCGTTTGACATGTCAAACTGAGAGGAAATATTTTGCTTAAAGCACTAATTAGTTTTTTTATTGCAATAGGTAATATATATATAGAAGTTATATTCTGTAGCTGCGTGTAGTTTAAGCAATTCTAAGCGTCAATCAGCTTTGCAGTTCGACCGAGCCAAGTCGTTCCACTAATTAGCGCTACGAAATTCACGCCCACCATGTAACATGGTCAGGAGATTAATCATCCAGAAGAATAGGAGCATTTATTACCGTAAATAACAAGTTTCGAAAAATTTGGAAGATTAATTGTCCGGAATTAATTTGCATGCATGTGTGTGACCGAGAGATGCAAAGATGTATACACCAGCATGCGTTGTGTGCGTTTCCTAGTTATACATGAATATTTTTTCTTTGTTTAGCCATAACCTTTTATTCGCAGCTCCAATTCACGAACGAGTTTCATCATTATATTACTGATGACGAGAGGAACAACATGATATAAGTCTCGCTAATAAACGCCGTATAAATCAAATTTTACTGCAAAATGAACATCAATTTACTATTGTATGATAATAAAATCTATATAGAAATGTAGTAATTTCTATATATAGATGTAGAAAAATCTGTTACTAGCCAGCAAAATTACTGTTTATTAGCGAGACTTATATCATTGTGTTGTTGTCATCGTTAGTAAGCTATTGGTAAAAAACGTTCATGCATCGGAGCTGTCAATAAAAAGTTATGGCTAAATCAAAGAAAAAACATATTCATGTTCAAGGAAACACATTACTAGTTACGCATGACCGACTAGTAAAAATGTCTTATGTGATGTGTTTTCTAGTTTTTACATGAATCTGTATATTCTTTGATTTGGTCATAACTTTTTATTGACAACTCCGATTCACAAACGGTTTTCACCAGTAGCTTACTGACGACGAGAACAACACACTGATATAAGTCTAATCAGATTTTACTATCGGTATACATAGATTTTACTATCGATACACATGGAGTTTATTAGCGAGACTTATATCATTATGTTGATATCGTTGTCAGCAAGCTATTGGTAAAAACTGATCGTAAATCGGAGCTGTCAATAAAAAGATATAGCTAAATAAAAGGTAACAAGATTCATGTACAAACTATGGGACAGATTTTCTAGTCGGTTAGGCTTATGTGGATAGGTTGAACAGATTTACTAGTCGACCGATATAATATATTTTTATTTACTACATATAGAGCAAGATATTATGGGGTTGTACATGTAGTGTTACCGATATAATTTCTAAAATGATTTACTACCGTTTTTCCGTTCGGTTGTCCACGCTGCCAGTTTTTCTGTACGCTATAAGGCCGATGGGCTAAAGGCCCACTTTCTCATACCCATCGTTATATATAGCACTGACGATAGGAAATTAGTCTCACATCACTCGTGGAGGTTCATCAATACCTGTTTATATTGCCAAACTGGCATGATTCTCTCGATCAAAGTGATACGTGTAATGTTAGCAAGGGTAGGGCTACGTCTGTGGACCTGCTGCACTATGTGCTGGTGGTGATGAACTCAGACACCTTACCCTTTAACACCACAATCACTTTTGTGTGTTTTTTTACTGATGGTCATTAATGATTTTACAAACTCGGACAACAGAGTTTACTACCGTGTAATTTTTTTGTATGTTATTGTCGCACATGTATGATTTTTCTATTGTGCTTCTTACCTTATACTACAGTAAAAAAAATTATAACTTTACAAGCCATCTCGGATAGTACCTTTAGTACTGTAGGAATAACATTTTTTACTTATGTGCATTTAATCATTTTATTCATGCGTAACGCACATGCATGATTTTACTAATGTTCTTATGACCTTTTACTTACTATTTCATTTAATTTACTACTCTGCACTTTATGTTGTACTATCATGTACATATTTTACTATCTTCGACACTATGATAACTTATAAACCAGCTTTATAGTGTAAAATATATGAAAATCATATGTACAAGTTTTAAACAATTCTCAAAAAATTATCATAAGTAGAGGAGGTGAGATTCTACATCCTTGTAAAAATTTGAAGACCAAAATATAGGTACATATGGTTTTCATGGACTTACACAATATAGGTGATGTATATGCATGATCCCTTAACCTGTCTATTCTTGACCTGAATTAATTAACTAGATTTTTTATTCGGCCGAACTGGTAATGTTAGCACTGAATCGGAAATCTCGAAACAACACTATCAGTAGTTACACTAAAAATTACTACCCCGAAAATAACATATCACTCACTATTACACAAGATGTTACTATATCCTATGTATATCAGTCTTATCGTGTAAAATATATGAAAATCATATGTATAAGTTTTGAAAAATTCTCAAAAAAATTATCATATGTAGAGGAGGTGAGATTCTACAGCTCTGTAAATTTGAAGACCAAAATCAATATTTTGTTATTTTCATATCTTTTAAATGCAAGTGAGTTTCGTCTACAAATTTTACAGGGTTGTAGAAGCTCACATCCCCTACGTATGGTAATTTTTTGAGATTTTTTAGAACTTGTACATATGGCTTTCACAGACTTTACACGATAAAGGTGGTATACTGCCAAATGACTGATATGTGTAGGATTTTATTACTGAATAGACGCTTAACATTTTTTACGAATGGTTCTCAATTGATTTTATCATCTATAGCAGCAACGTTTATGATTGTCCATATAATATTTTTCTACAGGGCTAACAAATAGAGCTAAATTATTATTCTGTTAGTTTACTTTATTTTGGTTTAGTAACATCTTGTGTAATAGCATGTAACATATTATTTTCTAGATAGTAAAAGGCAACATATCTTGTGTAAACCACTATTATCATGTAAAATTCATAAAAATCATATGTACAAGTTCTGAAAAATTCTCAAAAAATTATTATAAGTAGGGGAGGTAAGATTCTACATCTCTGTAAAATTTGAAAACCAAAACCAATCTGATTTAAAAGATATGAAATTGACAAGCATATCTTTCAAATGTTACTGAGTTTGATATTCAAATTTTATAGGGCTGTAGAAATCACATCCCCTACGTATAGTGATTTTTTGAGAATTTTTTGAAACTTGTACATATAGTTTTCACAGTCATTTTCTATTATACTGTATGATAGTAATTTCTAGTTGTAGATGTATGATTACAAACTACAGGAGTAGTAATATACAAACTGCATGAAGTAATGCAACTATATATGCAGTGGCAATTAGTTAATTGAACTTCCTTTGTGGAGTTTTGCAAAGATGCATGAAAGCCTCTTGCTGTTGTTGTACTGACTAGTTGCTAGCACTACATCAATCAACATGAACAAGCTAGTTCAAGCATACTATATGTTACCTTCCAAGAGAGTGATCCATGCGAACAAACTTGTGATGCTTTCTTTTCTAGTTTATATATGAATCTATTTTTTCTTTAATTTAGCCTTAACTTTTTTTTTGACAGCTTCGATTTACGAACGGCTTTTACCAGTAGCTTACTAACGACCAAAGCAATACACTGATATAAATATCGCTAATAAACGCCGCATGAATAAAATTTTACTGCCAATTTACCAAACATGTTGTAATGTTTTACTACCACATAGGTTGCTGAATCCTCTTGAATTATAGTAAAATCTATGTGTACCGATAGTAAAATATGATTTTTGTGGTGAGACTTATATCAATGTGTTGCTCTCATCGTCAGTAAGCTACTGGTGAAAACTGTTCATGAATCAGAGCTGCCAATAAAAAGTTATAACTAAATCAAAGAAAAAACATATTTATGTACAAACTACGAAACACATTTATTAGTTGGCTACATAGGTGAGTGGTTTAGTCAACACACGTGTGCACGTATACATAATTTACCATCATTCTGCGTTCACAGTAAGCGTTTGGTTGTAAATGGTTTACATGTTGCGACTCATTAATTACTGCTAGTCTGGTGTTATGTGTTTTTGGGTCGTGCGATGGCGGCTAGTTCTTCGACATGGTGGTTACGGCTCTGCGACAAAGGCATAAGGAGATAGTCGGCATGTGGCATATGCAAACATGATATAATTAAGCCTGAACATTAGTTGGATGTAGTTTAGGAATAAAACTAGGAGATACATGACGTGTGTACTGTTCACAGGTTGACATGTTGTTTGGCCACTACTAACCACAACAATAAACACGACATAACCACAGGAACTACCATATGTGCGTCTTTTAGAAAGTAAACGAGATGGTGGATTTATATCTACTTGGGCTTGCACACTTACGCCCTAAGGCGAAAACGGCACATCGTAAGGCACCTTCATCAAGTGTCGGTCGTCAGGGCGGCGTGGATGCGACTGGTCGCTGTGGTAGTGGTAGGCGCAATTGTAGCTCAGGTTGGCGCAAAAATAGTACGAGTGATAGTCATTGCCGAGGTGGACCAACTCCTCATTATTCCTCTCCCTGGTCCTCTGCCTATGGAGCTCGTCGTTGTTGATCCTCTTGGTTTAGAGCTCCTCTTGCAACTCGTCTAGGCGGATATGGAGAGTTGCTATGTAAACCTGGGTAGGTATTGGGTACAATTGATCCACCCACTCGATGAACTTGCAATCCACGGCTATGTTGTCACGGCATCGCCTAGGCAACACCTAGTCGACACCTAGGCGCCCTGATGGCCGAAGGGGGATGCCAGGACCGGCCGCCTTGACTGGAGGGCATACCTGAGGTAGCCGCAAAGGCGCAAAGACACTCTGCCACTGCTCCTCTGCTCTGCTTCATCGTCGACGCCGTTCCTTTGCGCCAGGTATGGGGGTTGGATGGGGGAGGGAGATGGGGGAGGCAATGGGGGAGGGTGAGCTCGATTGGGAAGAGACGATGGGGGGAGGGAGGGCTCAGGCGGAGGCGTCCGTGTTGGGGAAGAAGAACCCCAGTCGGTCTCGGGGTTGGCGTCGGGCTCGGGTGGAGGCGAAGGCGTCGAGGTTGGGGAGGGGAAACTTGAGGGAGGCGAGTAGTAGTATACATGTAGTAGTATTGCAGCAGCAGTAGTAGTACAGGTAGTAGTATTGCAGTAGTAGTAGTAGTAGTACATGTAGCAGTACAGGTTGTAGTATAGGTAGTAGTAAATTCCAGGTACAAGCAGCAGTATAGGTATTAGTTAATTCCAGGTACAGGTAGAACTACATATTTACTTGCTTATCATATCTAATTTCTTTCATATGAGGTATATTTAGTTAATTCCATATCATATAAGATATTATTTATTATTTTCATCGTCTAATCATCGCCTAGGCACCTAGGCGTCCAGGCACTCCCCGCTCGTCGCGCCTAGCCAGACCACTGTGACAACTATGATCCACGATCTGCAAAGAAGATGAGGTGATTACAAGCGGTACAACGATGTATGTGTGGAAGTATAGATAGGAAATAAAGTACTCACCATGAACAGAGGGCAGCAAAAGAATCAATGTCCTAGGTTCCCCTCGTCGTCGAAAACCTAGACCACCACGTTGAGTTTGTGCTTGCATTGCGGCCAAGGCTCAAGGATGTGTGGGTAGTCGCGGAGGGGATTTCTAGAGGCGTAGGAGTCCCTAGTTCTGGGTAGAAGATCGGGGCTTGGGGTCGAGATTTAGAGGATTGTAGATGTACATAACTTCTAGGTAAAGATCGCGGCCTCGAAACCTAGTCTCGGTTGTCTCCTCCTACGCCTTTAGGTACCCGTGCTATAGTAACATTCCAATTTTTGGCTTTTATTGAATTTATAATGATATTTATGATTTTTTGTGAATTTTGGGAATTATCAAAATTTTCTAGAATTTATTTGGATTTAAATAATGTTTTTCAATTAAGCCTACAACAAACAATATTAATTTTTGTGTGAACTTTACATAAATTGTTGTCAAAACTATTTTATTTGAGTTCTATTTGTCTCAAAAGTATTTTTTTGAATTTTTTGGATTTGTCATGATATTTTTGCTATTTATTCGGAGTTATTCGAATTTCAAGAATTATTTAAATTCGAAAGCATTTGAAATTGGTAAATCAGGTTTGGGCTGAACCCGTTTGGCCTTGGCCCATTTCTCTTTTCGCCCGATTCTTCACTTTGACCCGACTTGCTACTATGCCACGTGGCTCGGTCCGGCCCGTCCTGCCTTGTTGCGTTGCTCTGTCGGATGTCCGACACGTGGACGGCTTAGGGTCATCGTCTCTGTAGTGCTAAGGGACTCTACACCAGACTCCATTTCCACCATAGACATGAGCTCCATTCATGCGCGTCTCAAACTCCCCGAGGCTATATAGGTGTGCATCCAAACCGCAAGTAACCGTAGAACACGAACCCTAAGTCGATCAACCTGATTGCGTCGTTGTTTCATCGAATCTAAGTTTTGATTTTAGCATTGCCAAAAGGGGGAAATCCAAGATTTGTCTCCATCGATGCCTCCCGAGGATTGCCGCTGGTGCCGTTCTATTCGTCTTGTCAAGATCTGTCCTGTGTGCACGATAACTTTGCCAAAGGATCATTAGAGGACGCTGTCGCCAAGGAGATAGAAACTGTCGCCATTCAAATCATCGTTACCACCGTCTCAATGCATCAATCGGGTAGCTAATCGCGTCATCAGGTAGGCGATGTTGTAGGTTCTCTGCAGATGCCCTCGCTGGTCACTGACGGCGACCATAGGGTCTCGAGCCGACGTCGATGACGTGGCTATGCTCTTGAGTCGCCACATGGGAGCCACGTCGACCACCGTGTCAGCACCAAGTCAGATATTTCGCTTACGTGTTCGCTTACACGCTGGTTGAGTCACGTGTTGCATTAGCTTTGGTGCGGGTCTGCATGTCTGTGACCGAGTTGGGTGAACCTGGTTCACTGTGGACATGATGTGACCTATGGACTCGGTCCATGGACCCTCGAGCCCACATGTCAGCCTCTCTAAGTTTTTTTGGATTATTTTTATACAGGAAAATAGATAGTTGACATTAGCATGATGTCATTAATCGAGTTTTTCAATAGAAAAATAATTTGGGAATCTCTGAGTTTCTCTTTTTTCTATATTTTCTCTATTTTTGAATCTTTCGAGAGCCCGTTCTTCTTCATACGAGCTCCGATTGAGGCGATTCAGATTTCTAAAATTTTGTAAAATTGAGATATATTTAATGGTGATTTTTATTTTATTTTTGGAGTTTTTTTATCTTTATTTTAGTATTTATTTACTTTTTTCTTTATTTACGTAGAAGTCGAAGTGTTCGGATCATTTGTGGGAGAAGCATTGACTCAAGTGCATGGTCCAGATCAAGAACATGAGCTTTTTCAAGGCAAGTTGTGCTTTGACCATGTTGAACCCAGATTTACAAATATTATATTGTTTTAAAGTAATGCATGTTATTTTATGTTTAGAACTGCTTTCAATTAATTTGAGATCTATCTATTCTACCCAATTGAATTATACCTACCTTGTCATTTGTATGTCATGATTATTTGTCACCTTAGGATGGTTCATTATTAGTTGGTTGATAGCAGATGCCAACGTGGATTGGTTAGATCGTGAATAGTGTGCTTAGCCATGCAACGGATTATTGATATCATTTTGAAATATCGAATTCAATTTGACTAATGGAATATGGAACATATTTATGAAAGGTGTGTCGTGTATTATCACACAATGATATTGAATTGTTGATGGTGTGTGTTGCACGATAATCAACTGGGGTGGTAGTGATTTAGATTAGGGCAAGTGACAAGGGGCTGTGGGCCATGGTGAGCCTGAGTGGCATTGGGTTGACATGATGATTTACGAGTGATTGTGAGGTGGTTCTATGAGTGAATTGTTGTAAGTCTTGCCTCGGTCAATTAAGGATTTAATCTTACAAGCCATTGAATTGGGCTAACCATACAACCACATGTTTGAAATGGGATGGACCTAACTAAGTAATTTACCGAGTCTTAACATTTGATGTCTCGAGAGGATAACCAAACTGGGTGTGTAGTTATGGGGAATTTGTGTGTGCTATGCAATGGACTCACATGTGTCAAACGGTATTTCCCTCCTATTCTTATGCTCTATGTGAGGGAAGGAATAGCGAGTTCAGACTTATCAGGAGGGTCAGTGTTGTGATGGAGTCTTCGAAAGGTTTTGTCGTGATCTCTTTGCCGCACACTAAAGAAAGTGTGTAAATAGCTTAGCATCAAGAGATGATCATGTCATATGGGTAAAGTGTATAACATCTGAAGAGTGTAAATCTATTCAGATAGTCGTGTCCCCGGTTACAGACAATACTTGGAAATTTCAGTCAAGGGTTAGATTTTATAAAATAAAACTTGGGAAGGGAAGTCATGTGCCATTGGAAATATTGAAAGATGTTTAGGGCTGTGTGCCAAGTTTACTCTTGAGAAATACTTGAAAGTTATTATTATTGTTATTATTTGTCTTACTGTCATTTCAATCTATTTAATGTACTAAATTGTAAATGATGCTTTATTGCAAAACAAACATGTTAGCCATTCATTTGGAACAAACCTTGTATATAGTTATAATAGAATTGCATTCTGTGCACAACTTGTTGAGTGCTTTATGTACTCACCCTTGTCGCAACAAAATCATCAATTAAAGAAGAATCTATAACAACATTTGAAAAGGAGTACCAAGAGGAGATGAATGTCTAGGGTGCGAGCCTTGTCAGTTACCTATGGCATACTGAGGGGTTTATCTACGTTTTCTATTCCGCTTCAAGTTTATCTATTATAGTTAAAGCCCTGCTTGGCAGAGTCATGTAAAGTTGATCATAAGGTCAGTCAACCGGTTTATATTTAATAATTGAGTGTTATATTATGTTTCCGCTGTGTATGATTGTGATATTCATCGATGTTGATATTGTGTGCACTAGCGTGATCCTGGACTAGAGTGATATACACAGAGAGTTCGGATTTGTATATTTGGGCCCCGACAACTGTCTGCCATGGTGGTGAATGAGTAGTGTGGTAGTGGCTTGGTTGTGCGTGATGAGGTGGGCTTTTCTGGTGTAGCTAGACTTGAGTGATGAACTTCAGGCCCAAATTTTCTTTGCGGACTCCATGCCTAGACTTGAAATTGTGTGCAACGCTATGAGCTAGGTAGGCCTATGTAAGGTGCCTTAGCTAGTAGGTTAGTACAGAGAGGTGTAGTGATGGGTCATGTCGTACAAAGAAAAGAAGGCAATCTAAGGAGTAGAATGATGGTTGGTGCTTCAGTCACGATAGCCTTATGCATGCTGTGTAGCGTGTGCTATGCACATAGTTGTAGCAATTGGTATTTGTGACACAATTGCATGACAGAGGGAATAGAAAGGCATCGAAGGATTTGACAAGTATGTTGTATGCACGCAAGGTAGTTGAGTAATGATTTTTGTTTAAATAAACTATTTCAAGCCAACATGACACTTTGTAATGAAGGTGCAAATTACATAAGCACGTAGGCTTTGGATAGGTGCATTATGTTTGCCTCTCTACTTTTACGGTACAAATGGCAACATACATGAACCATTGACCCGAACTACAGCTAAGATACATGTGTGTCTTTTGGAATCGAAAACACTAAGGGGTAGAAAAGAAGTCAGGCTTGAGGTGCCTTTCCTTTGTCTCCCTGCAGGTGCGGGCTTTGGCCTTCTTCCATTGCTTCCTGTACAATAAAGCCTAATACTAGCCTTCTGGGTCTTGTTAAGTCTTCTCCCAGTCTGAAATAATCGGTCTTGTTAAGGGTTCTCCCAGTCTGAAATAACCTCACCTTCATCAAGGGTATCAGGGACAATCAACGTGTTTCCCTTATCTTTCCCCTTGCCTTCTCCATGTCCTCTAGGGTGTAAGGTTTCCAATGGGTGAAGTTCTCAGGAGCAACTACGTAGTTTAGCACATATTTTTGTATGATGAATACCCTCATACTCTCAGCCTCTGGTGAACACCTTACCTGAAGGTTCTCTTGAAGCATGCTCTCAGTCTCTGGTGAGCCAGGTAGGACCTGCAGGGCTTGCCCAGCCTCGTTGACCATCCTAGAAAGCTCCCTAGCCTGCAAGAAGTGTGAAATTCAATGTTGCCAATTCAAAAAACAAGAAAAATGCAATGCAAAGCAATAAAGATTGAATCACTCTGTTATGCACTAGGGCATGATCAATGTGTGTGTCGTGACAAGCCTCAATGTCGAACACCATCTTGTCCTCATCGGAGGAGGCCACATCGGTGATGTCCTCCTCCATCCATGCAGGCCTGAGGTGCACACGCAAATAACGATACAACCATCCCAAGTATTCCCTAAAAAACTGTGGGCTGGAGAACGCATTAGCTTCATAGCAACTTCGTCGATGAACCTCCGGTGGTACAATCACCAATCCATTCTCTTCTTGTCTTTCTTTCGGTCACACCTTGCATGAAGAATGAATTAACTCTAAGAACCTTGGGTGGTAAACAATAGTAAGTGAAGAAGGTGCATTGAGCTTACTTATGTAGATCAATAGAGGTGAAGAAACTCAGTCTATTGCAGCTTGCCGAATTGCTTATGGACCCTATGCGGGAGGTGATACTCCACCGCATGAAGCAAATGAGTGGACAACGACCAAGCCATAGGTCCTAGTCCCGATAGCACATCATCTTCAACTCAAGCCCCTGAACCGTGCCCAGTACGTGTGACATCAATGTAACCTATTGGAAGGAATAATGATGCGCTCATGTCAAAATAAATTTAACACATATTCCAACATTTCCACCACATGTATTACCTGCCCTGGCTGAATATATAATGTCCATGTAGGTACAATGTCTTGTACCCGACTATGCACCACAGCGACCTGATCCCAAAGGTAGGCAACAGTGGGTTGCCATCATGTACTCCCAAGGATGTTGGTGGTGCCAGGCAGAACGATCAATGAGTATCCCCTCCCATATCCAGCAAAATTGGAAAGAATGCGTAGGTAATGCAATTGCAAAAATGACAAATGAAGTACTCAAATTTATGAACAAGGCATAGTACAAGCCAACTTACCATACATGCAGGAGGAAAACACAGCCACCGATGTTCAAGTTTGTTGCGGACCTATAACAAGCCGAACAAAGCTATCGGTAAAAGAATGCTAAGCTATATGCCCCGGCCACGTCCCAGTCATACAACAAAGGGAGTATCATCCAGGAAGCCTAATCTCCACTCACGTTCGGGAAAAGCACACTCCCGAACAAATGGAGCGCGTAAGCTATAGCACACCTCTACACAGTGTCCTTGTTGGCATCCGCTGACAGGTTGGAGAAGTTCTCTCTCAACCAAGCAAGGGGAACCCCAGAGATCTTAATTTGCCTCGCCGGGGGCTCGGGGACCTCAAGCACCATCCTAGGGTAGTCCAACACCCTCTAGCACCAACCATGGGACTCAACGGTGCTCGTAACAGGCTCACTATACATCAGCAATACCATGATCATGGCTATGTCTTGCAGTGTGATCATCATCCCACCACAGGATAGGTGGAAGGTGTGGGTCAATGGTCAATGAGCGTGGTAAGGGCAACAAATTTGAATGGCGTCATGTCCTGCCGCATGACTGTCAAGAAGCCCAAAAGTTTGGCCCTCCTCAAGAATAGGGTGTACGCTCGTCGTAGCGCATGGCCTCTTGCCCCCTTACATGGAGTGGATGCAGCACCTGTAAAGACAACATAGAAATCAAAACGTTAGTACTTACTTACAAACAACGGCCAACGAAAATGAATAAACTAGAAGTTCTAGATACCAACCTCACCCAAGGAAATCCTGCTTCCATGATGAGTCACATCGCCACCATGTCGAGGGACTTGAGTTGGGAATCGATAATCAACTCCAAGTATATGTCGCAATTGAGGTCATGAGAAATTGGCAACATTAATAGCGGCTGCGCCCCAACACCTACATCATACCTTCCCTCCAACCGAACACCCATCCCGTACTCCATCCACCCTAATTTCCTTTTCACGCTTGCCACCAACTCGGCGAATGAGGGTCACGCGGAGTACAACAATATGCTCAACGCCATGCCCGCAAACTCCATGCCATTGTCGTTATACACCACCGTGCCACCATGATGCACACGCACGATTCTATCCATATAGACGATTACAAGCAACATACGGAAATAAACAAACATCAACTCTTTGCCAACACAATAACAAAAAAACAACCTACATCATCACGAAATAACCTGAGTTCATACGATGTAAACTAAACAATAACGATTTCTCCCTGTTCATCCATATATGTTCTATGCAAATCAACAACAATATACAAAAAATACTCAAAATGTAGGCAATAATCGGACTACCAACCATTGCTAACCTTCCCACAACGCCAAATCCAAGCCGCAATCAAGTTTTTATGCACTCCAAATTCAGATTTTGGAGGTCACCTCTAAACTAGGGTTTGCTCAAATTTTGACCAAATCAAGCAAATCTAATTGGTAAAATCATGGGAGAATGAGGGGGGTTACCTTCTCTTGCAATTCCCACGTAAAAACTAGTGGAAAAACAAAGAGATTTGAGTGTGGATTTGGAGGGGAAAAGGGAAGGCGGCACGGATGCCTATCGGGCTCACCTTTGGGCCGTGCTCAGCTCCACGTCATAATATACTAGACCTCCGTGCCAGCGACACTAACGCTCCACGCCATTAGTGTCGACGCTTAGGAATCACACCCTCCACGTCAGATCTGCATCCACTTGAGAGAATTCAGCACCAGCAGGGGCAAAAAGATGTTTGACCTCCGCGCCATTCGTGATGTTGGGGAGAAAAGGCACCATTTCTGGGATTAGTTTTCTAGGGGATACTGTGGAAAATAGAATAAAAAAAAGGCCAAAATAGGGAGAAAAAAGCATGCCCAAAGTAGTGCTTTACTAGCCGTAGTGACTTCGAATTTTAGAGAAGAGTTGAGCATCTGCGGAACGTGTAACACGACAGAGTTTGTCAGGACGTCCCAAAGAAAAGATCCATCCCAAGTCCTACCGACAGAGGATCGACAGCCAATCCTCACGATGACGGTCTCCGTGGTGAAAGTGCCTTTATCGAGTTGAGAATCGGTTCGGATCGATTCTAGATTTCTCTAGCATTTCAAGTCGTACAACCGAGAGTGGCTGCTTTCATCCTAGTCATGAAACTACTGTCGGCATCAACGCTGGCCACGGTTCACTCTGAACACATGTTGATTCAGAGAACGTATACTCTCAGAAAAAGATGAGAACAAGTCGTCAAAATTCCACAGATTCTTCAGTCGTCAATCTGAAGAAACTTCTGCAATGGATTACCGGCAACTTGTCACCAGACGGACCAGACAGTCCTGTTCTTCCGAGCAACTAGACTTGCAACCACCGGGCGTACAGGACCCGCTGCAAGTGCGTGGAGTTAGCCGTGGCGTGGGCGTGGCCACCGCGCATCCGGCGTCTCCCACCGCCATCACCAGCTTCTCTTATACATTCGAAGA
The DNA here is from genome assembly GCA_036346275.1 of Otatea glauca. NCBI lineage: Eukaryota > Viridiplantae > Streptophyta > Magnoliopsida > Poales > Poaceae > Otatea > Otatea glauca. Next base: position 63,253,736 of record CM070721.1, read on the forward strand.
AGGAAAGCAGCTCAGATGCTACGGTGCACCACTCCTCCACTCCAGAAGATTGCTGAGATCTCATCAACTCGTCAACTCAGCTCAGCTTGTGCCGTGCCAGTTAGTGTCCCAGCACCAAACCAAAACCAAACCAAACCAAATCATCTTGAGGAGCCCAGCCTGCGTGTGCAAGGGATGACCAAGCTGCTGCTGCAGCTGCAGGCGGCGGCGGACAGGAGGCACGGCCTCCTTGGCTCCGCCCGCCGCCGCCACCTCCTCTTTCCCCTCCCCTTTCGCCACCCGACCGCCACCGCCAGCAGATTCACCGCCTGCGTCCTCGCGTGCGTCCTCGCCCTCGCGGCCGTCACCACCCTCGCGCTCGCCCTCACACTCCACCGCCCCGTCGCCGCTGCTTCGCCGCGGTAAGTAACCACTAACCAACCACACGCCACCTGCTCGACTGATTACTACTCCAGTTAATGTGCAGCTGCTGTGACTAATACTGCCTCTGTCTCCTCCGCAGCGGCGGCGCCGGTTACGCCGTGGTGATCAACACGTGGAAGCGCTACGACCTCCTCAGGAGATCCGTGGCCCACTACTCCGGCTGCGCCGGCGTGGACGCCGTCCACGTCGTGTGGAGCGAACCGCAAGAGCCGCCCGAGGCCCTGCGCAGGAGCGTCCTCAACTGCAGCCGCCGGCTCGGGAACGCCAACGCCGCGGAGGTGCGGTTCGTGTTCAGCGAGGAGGACAGCCTCAACAACAGGTTCAGGCCGATCCAGGGGCTTGGGACCGACGCCGTCTTCTCCGTCGACGACGATCTCATCGTCCCGTGCTCCACGCTGCGGTTCGCGTTCACAGTGTGGCAGAGCGCGCCCTCGGCGATGGTGGGCTTCGTGCCCCGGATGCACTGGCTTGCCGACCCGGTATGGATGAATGCACTGCATAACGAGCATAGTTGCCGGATTTGCTGGTAACTCCCGCGAATCACTAACCGGATTCGTCGAACTCGAATCGGTTTAGGGTACGGGTTCGTGTTCGCAATGGAAATTGGAAGAAAAAGTGGCAAAACTGCGAACCCGAATCCTGTACCGCGACATGATAATGGGTGTCTTTTGTATTTGTAGTTCATCATGTGAGACATTTGTATGATTGTGAGTGGCTGCTTCTATGTGTATGTCGAATTTTGCTTGGATATAATGAGGCAGTTAGTTTATGTTAGTTGGAATGGTTTCTTCTGCAGAGAAGCAATAAAGAAGAATACCGATATGGAAGCTGGTGGTCAGTTTGGTGGACAGGGACATACAGTATGGTTCTTTCCAAATCGAGTTTTTTCCACAGGCGATATTTGGATCTATATACAAAGCACATGCTACCGTCTATTCGCGATTATGTGAAAGAGAACAGGTGTATCTCTTGTCTTACTGCATCACCGTTTTTTTTTAGAAAATACTTTGTATTACTGTACTGTAAATGATTCCCTTATGCAGTATGTCTTAAGATTTCCACTGCTGCTTGACAGGAATTGTGAGGACATTGCTATGTCTTTTCTTGTTGCAAATGCAACTGGAGCTCCACCAATATGGGTTCAAGGTCAGTTTAAGCACCCTTATGCAGCACTAGAATTCTTTTGTGTCACCTTCTGAGAAACTTATACAGCCTTATTTAGTTTAATTAATTCACATGCTGCAACTATCCTTCGCAATTGCTCTCAATATCGATAATTTCATCTTTGGAGAACGGATATTACTAGTCAACGCTCAGTTTTACTTATGGCAACACAAAATGTGAAATGTCTTTAGATAGTCAATCTTAGTTTTTTGTTCTGCCTGTGCATTTTATCATCCAGATGGATCATCAGCAACCATATGGAGTTAGGGACCATATCCTCCTATACTCTTTTCAACTTACAATTTTGGAGAAATATGCAATTCATATTGTTTAACTGTGGAACAAGAGTTTGTGACTTGACTATAATAACTAGAAGGCTTCAGTTAGAGTGTATTAGTTAAGCACTCATGATATTCGGTTGTGGTTAGTTTTATGTTTCACAAGATTTGCCATGATCTTTACTTTTCCATGCACATCATTCTGGTTACTATCATGAAATCTCCGATTCAAGTTTTCAGATGGTACTAGACAGTCAGGTAGTTTAAGGCAACTTAATTCTTACCTGGATGTATATGCCTATCGAAATGTGAAAATAATCACTATACAAACTTTTGTTTCGATGTATATCACTTAAGTTACTTTCAGTTTCATTGAATATCCCGATTAAAGTGTATCACGGATAACTCTAACCAGCCCTCTAGTATCTATTAGCAATGCAGCAAGTTACTGTAGCTTGTCAGCTACTTTTTAGTGTTACTTGAAGTGCCTTACTTGAATTAGCAACAACCATGTGGGAAGCAATGGAAAACTCATTGCAACAAACCGAAAAGAACAGATAGCTGTGATATATTGATATAATTTTGACATTAATACAGTAAACAAAAATAACTAGCCACAGAAATATAATAGGATGCATGTATTGAGATGACTATCATGTTATCCTGGCCGCCATTGTTCTCAGGAGGCCATGCCAGGTATGCACCGTCACTCCCAAAAATTTGAAAAATGTCAGGAGCTCACATTTTCAATGGGCCAAATTTGTTGATTGAATTGATTCAGTTTTTAGTGATTTTGGATTTGTAAGACCTTAAAACTATTTGTGTTGTAGTTTTAGCAAATTTTGAATATGTGTGTTGGATTTATGATCTTATGAAATTGTATAAGACTATAGTGTTATGCATGTGAACGGTGGACCCATTGAAAGTTTTCTAGTTCTGCCACTGTAGGAGGCCATACTCAGTCACATTCTTGATACTACTGCAGGAAAGATATTCGAGATTGGATCCAGCGGCATCAGCAGTTTGAAAGGCCATGATTTGCAGAGATCTAGATGTCTTAATACATTTGCTGCCATGTATGGCCATATGCCTCTCGTAGCCACCACAGTCAAGGCTGTTGATAGCCGCACCAGCTGGTTCTGGTGATATGCTCTTGAGTTTGGTTTGGCTCTGTTCTCTGGTTTGTGTTTTGCCTTTCCTTAGGTGCTGCCTAGCCCATATTATCAGGCTAGTGTGCTTGTGCATAATTCATCAACACCTAAGAACACAGATTGGATTGTACACACTGAAATTAAGACACGGCGACCATAGTCATAATACTAGTCGATGTTAATTAATGAGCTCTTTTACGGTACACTAAATTCAATATGGATCGTTCATTTTTTTCGATTCAATGAAACTGATTGTTAGTATTTTATTGTGGCTATAGACCAAACAGTATAAAAAGAAGGCCCGAGTCTGCCCCCTTTGGAGAGGGTATACACGGATGTGGGGAATCGCAACAAGTTATCACAGGGACAGCTGAGTTTATATATTTCTTTTCTCTTTTTCCTGTCTTCTTGAGTACATAGTCGGGGCTATTTATAGGCCCCTACTTGCAGGGGGTGAAGTTACAACAATATCTCTACAGAGTTCATAGGATTATAGGGGTCATGTGGTCCTTTCCTTCTCCCCTAGCTAGCATTTTAGTATGGTAGCCCTGACGTGTCTCGGCTTCTGTGCACATCCCACATTGATTGTTCGTCCTTCGAAGGTTCCTCCTCCGAGTGCTCCGAGGGGGGCTACTATAGGGACAGGTCGCCCTCTCGGCTTACTGCCGAAGCCTTCCTTATGCTCCCTGAAGGAGTGAGGGCAAGCAATCTGCTAGTGCCCCTTCGTATGCAAGCTCTTCAACCGTGGCCGAAGGATCTGTTTTCTCAAGGTCCTTTGTTGGCCTATAGGGAGCAGTGGTCGGCCCTACGACAGGAGCCCCCTCACGATCAAGGGTTTGCTTCGCCTTGGCCGAAACCGTGTCCTTGTCCCAAAGGTTGTAGACCCTCGTCCCCTTCGGCCTGGCGAAGGATCGACCAGACGCATCTTTACTCATCCTCAGTGTAAGGTGCCTTTCGCGCCTTGAAATTTGGCTTGGGTGGGAAGCGAAAATTGGGTAGTCACGGTTTTTTTTAATCTTTGCGCCCTTTTCGTTTATGTGCTTGGTTGCGTGTCACACCGCCATGGGTCGTGGTTTGGCCGTTTGGTGTGCCTGAGGCACTCGACGGTCTATAATTGGGGCGAGTCGCTAGCTTTAGGGGTCATTGCTATTTTGATTGCTCTTGCTATTCTTGTCGCGCCTCTTTGTTTTCGTGGGCGGTTGGCTTGCTTGCTCTTGCTCGCGTCAATAGTTTCTTGCTTGCGTTCCACATGGCGAAGAAGGGCAAGGGCGCCATCGAGGGGGGTGGGGTCAGAGGCGGTTTACTCTGACGACCTTGGCCAGTCCGATGCGACATATCGATACCTCGCCACACTTTGTGAACAGACGACTTCCGAGCATGGGGGTGGTGAGGTCTCCTGGTGATGTCACCTCGCCCGCTGCACGCAAGGACAAGACAATCGCTTTTGGCACCTTTTTATGCCAATCTTCGGATTCCCTAGGCGCCCCTGCTTGCGAAGGTGCTAGGGATATATTGCGTGGAGCTAGCTTAGCTTACCTTGAACTCCATAGCCCACTTTAGTGTGTTCGAGTGGACTATGTGTTCGTTGGAGATTGAGGGAGCAGGAGGCTCTTCACGTACCTACATGATGCACGGCGTCAGTCGAAGAAGAAGGGCAGCGGCATTGTGTTCAACTTTGGGGTGTGAACTTCCAGGTGAAGCCCTCGCGTCAACAATACATGCCCGCCCCTGCCTCGAAGAGTCGGTGGGAGATCGGTTGGATCAAGAAGTGGTTTTACTACGTTTTCCCTAGTTTGGATGGGCTGCATTCGCACGGTAGGCCTATCGAGCTTATCCAATTACCCAAGGTAGTGCTGACTAGGGGCAAGGAGGCTCGATTGACGCTTCTAAAGGGCTTAACCGCGCGCATGAGTATGCGGGATTTGGCTGAAGAGTTTTGTATGATCCGTCTTTGGCCGTTATTCGCAAGTTGGGACCTTTGTTTGGGGGAGTCAACTGATGGTCTCTAGCCGATCTTGACCGAGGGGGTGAAAGGTGATGTTGGGATGGTTTCGCAAGATGGGTTATCGCTATTTTTTCTGACCGAGCCTTTTCGAGATGTCGCAGTCCTAACCATAGATGAGGTGGTAAGGGCGGCAAAGGGGTTTCTTGGCCCATATACCACAGAGGAGCACGATCGGTGTGGTAATGTTGTGTGTGGCACGCGTGTGAACCGGGTATGTGTGGGTCACAGAGTACGCCTGCCAGAGCACGATGACCCTGACAAGGAGAAGAGTAGGAAGTGACCCCGCAATAATCTACATGAGATGGTTGCGGCGGTGCCCTTGCATGCCATGGCTCCTCGTGGCACGGATACCATTCGCCTGGCTGGCGGTTGACTCAGGTTGCCTGGGTGATGCTGGGGGACATGGGGACATCACTCCTCCCGCAAAGCGCTTCGATCGTTTGGAGACTCCCCCTTCGCCCGGTGGCACTTTGATGCTTAAGGGGACTAGCGCCTCCGGGGGCCAGCTGGAGGTTGACAACTTCCTCATGGCGGACATTACGCCAAAGTCTGGGGATAGCACTCCCTCTTCGGGTGGCAGAGGGGCAAGCGAGTAGTCAAGGTCGACCGACACGCCCTTGACCCCTAGGTACGATGAGGAAGGGGTGTGGTCGTGTGTTCATGTCTTGTTTATGGGCGGGTTTTGACTATGTCTTCTCCGACGATGCCTGCTTCTATGGAGTAGAGCTCGTGTGTCATTGCTTTTGTGGCTACAGCGTCGATGCGCTGGAGCTCGATGCGCTTTGTCGGAGGTACGTCACGAGTCATCGTTGCCGCTGCCACTTCGGCGGTGGAAGGGCACGGAGCGATGTTCCTTTTTCTTGTTGGTACCATCTCACCTATTCAATCCCCACAAACTGCGCCAAATGTTGTGGCTACATGCCAAACAATATAAAAAATGGGCCCTGAGCTTGCCCTCTTTGGAGAGGGTATATGCGGAGTCCCTAGGTGTGGGGAATCGCAACAAGTTTATCACAGGGATCGCTGATTTTATATCTTTCTTTCCGTCCTCTCTTGTCTTGAGTACGTAAGTTGAGGCTATTTATAGGGCCCCTGCTGGTAGGGGGTGAATTTACAACAATATCTCTACAAGGGTCATAGAATCATAAGGTCCTGTGATCCTTTCCTCCTCCGCTAGCTAGCCTTTTAGTATGGTGGTCCTAGCATGCTTTGGCTTCTGTATGCATCCCACCTTGGTCGTTTGTCCTTCGAAGGTACCTCCTTCGGGTGCTCCGAGGGGGATACTATAGGGACTGGTCATTGTCCTCTCGTCTTGAGTACATAAGTCGGGGTTATTTATTAAGCCCCTACTGACAAGGGGTGAAGTTACAACAATATCCCTACAAGATCGTACGTAGGATTATAGGGGTCTTGTGATCCTTTCCTACTCTGCTAACTAGCTTTTTAGTATGATGGCCTTGGCGTGCCTCGGCTTTTGTGCTGCTCATCCCACCTTTTCAGGTGCTCTGAGGGGGCTACTATAGGGACCGGTCGCCCCCCTCGGCTTACTAGGGAAGCCGGTCTTATGCTCCCCAAAGGAGCGGGAGCGAGCAATCTACTAGTGCTCCTTCGTATGCACGTCAGGTCTCTTTTCTCAAGGTCCTTTGCTGGCCTGTAGGGGGCGGTGGTCAACCCTACTTTTTTTCATCTGATAACAAATGAAGGCTACAAGTACTTTAGTTACTGACATTGCACATGACTGAGAAGCTGATGCAGCCGTAACGTAACATATTACTCGCTCCGATCATAAATATAAGACGTATTTTGACTTTGCATAAAGATTAAGGTGGCAATGAAATTAAAAAAGATGAGAGAAAATGACTTAGATACCGCTACTTAATTGTATTGGAAAATGAGAGATGATACTTTATGTGGGTGGTAATGAATAAATGCATATAGTTGAGAGAGAATAAATAAGAATATAGTAGGAAAAGTCTCATTAAATCTATATGCAAACCTTATATTTCGAAACAAAACCATTCATACTATAGAACTTATAATCTTTTTATTTCTGAAGGGACGAATTATTTTTCATGGGAATCACAGCTCACTGCTTCTACAAGATCTCATGTCGCCGCCGGCCGCAAGGGGCCACCGTAGAAGAAGCGGCCACCGACCATGGGATCGACGGCGTAAGCGGTCCCATTGGTTACATAGCTGGGCAGGTCCTGATTCACAGGCCAAGCCTGTCCATTCCGGTCGATGAATTGGATGTCGCTGATCGACGCGGCCACGGTGCCCATCGGAAGGTACCCGCTGCCCATCGGAGCAAGGCTCGCCGCGCGAGTCACCACCACGCCGCCCAACCGGATGTGCGTCGCTTTGTCCGCCATGCCGCCGGTGAACAGGGACCTGGGAAGACGGCCGATCAGTGAAGGATCCCGCGGGTTGTTAAGCCCGTAGTGCACCAGCCAGTCTCCCGATGCGCTGTCCTGTGCACGTTAATTTCATTCATCGACCATCCATGCATCATCACGTGCTACATCGATCATTGATTAATTGTAGAGATTTGCAGCATGGTTAATTAGCATGCATGATACCTTGAGCACTTTTAGCGTCATATTTTGCTTGGCTCCGTTGGGTTGAGAGACCGGATCAATGATGTCCCCCGGAGCTATGGATGCGCCAGTTTCAGGCTTAAACCCTGGGCACTTCATATTGTAGCAGCCCGTCGTTTGAAATCCGTCGCTCTACGAGAATCAGACATGCATGGAATTAGTACAAGAGAGATACTACGATTCACCTCCATAATACAGGAGAAACCTAGCACAAAGAGGGCAATTATTAATTTGAGTAAATTTTGCAAAACTATGTATGAGTTGTACAAACTATCGAGAAACTACAGGTTTAAGGATCTATTTCATAAAATTACAAATTTTACAAAATGTTTTATCACAAAGATACAAGTTTTAGCCCAAATTATCTTTTATAACAGCTTTGGGGTGTTCACAGCCAGCAAAGAGGTGACACATGTGTTGTTCACGGTGCAACAGGCTTATTGGTGGCTAGAGGCTGCCATGTGAGCTAAAACCATTATCTTTGTGATACAACCTCTTAGAAAATCTAAAGTTTTATGAAATAGATCTTTAACATATAGTTTTTTAGTAGTTTGTAAACTTATCTGTAATTTTGCGAAATTTATACTTTTAGTCCAAACAGCCGGGGACTCACTCACCGTCCAAATAACAAAGAGATGAGTGCGCGAATCCCCATACAGGAACGGTGAAACCTAACAAGAAAATAGAACAATTAAGCACCAATTAATCACTTATACATAGTCGTAGAAGAATAGATATGTCTCGTATGCATGTAAGGGGTACTCCATATTGACCAGCTACTTACTTCCCAACCAATCTGAATGCTGTTCAAGCTGGATATTGCACCATCTCCTGCATTGACCATCCAAAACGAGGCCAAGCTGAGCTGTTCAAGACCCAGCGAGAAGCCGTAGACGTCCATTGTCGCGACGAACCCGTAGTAACCGTCTTGTTCTTCCGGTCCGGTATCATACGCTGCAAACTATACATATGTTGCACCAAAAATATCAATTTTGGCATGAATACAAATTAATAGACAAATAAAGACGAACACAGTATAAAACTCACATAAGTCAGCGGGACATCAGACTGATCATCATCAGCTAGCGGTGAAACATGATCGATCGATCGTTGGATCGAGTACGATTCGTTCACGGATGGCTTTGGATCTACTTGATTTTCCAGTGGGTAGAACCGGCCTCCATTGGTACCAGCAGGGGCGAAAAACAGCAGGCACAGAGCAACGGCGACCGGCATAATTCTTCTATCCATCAGCACAGTATGAATGGCAGATTACGATATAAAACGATGACAAGAGACGCAGAACCGCCAGACCAGGGCAAAGCAAAACTTATATAATGGAACTTTGATGAGATACCAAGCATGCATTAATTTGAGAGAGATCAAATCGATCTGCTTGGTGATGAGATACCAAGCATTAATGCGTATTAGTATAGTGCCCGTGCTAACGCTACAACGACAGTACACCCGCTTATCAATTAAATGAGAAGATAAGTATGAATACAACACTTAATAATAAAAGAGAACTTTAGAATTTTAAATGAATTTAGAAAGAAAAACGGAACTAAATGGAGGTCGAATGAGCGAAAACGGGCTCCCAAAAGATTTTAAATCAAGAAAGAGAAAGAAAAAAGAATTTTCTGATTTTGGATTTTTTTTTTTTTGCAGCTTCCACATAGAGCACAGCGTGCTCTCTGGGCTTGACCAGCGCAAGGGGGAGGGAAGGCCAGGGGTGGCCGACCGGTCGTAGCGGGTTGGCACTGGTGCGGCGAGATCGCCGGCACCGGCGCCTGCAGGGGAGGAGTCACGATTGCGGTGAATTTCGTCGGGAAAGATGACGGTGATGACTTGGATTACCTTCAAAATCCGGCGATCTTTACAAGAGGGAGCACTTGGGGATTTACACAATGCGATGGAGTGGAGGAGCGCTCACTGGCTTTTATAGCTCCGAAACAAGCATATTTATGGAAACCATAATTTGGGGTCAAATCAGATTAGGAGGAAATTTTGGCAATAGAGCACGAAATTTAGAAAATTAACACCATAGATGGAAAGAGGAGATTTGGTGCGGGATTGATGGAGCTTTAGAGCTTCTTTCTTGCTTTAATGGAGGGAGGGAAGAGAAGAAACTTCTGCAGTGCAGGTCATAGCTAGAAGAAGCGACAGGTGGGTTGCCTTCATTTTTTTTAAATATAGAAGGATTTTTGAAAAGATAGCGCATTAGGTTAAAAAATTCTAGAAAAAATCTCAAAAAAACTTTCGATTATTTTGTATTTAATAAATTTATTTTCAAAAAAAATTGAATTATAAATTTGCCGATGCACGACAGCCGCGAGGTCGTAGGCCAGCAACCTCACTATGTCGGCAAAGCCACCGATGGCGATCGTGGAGCCATTGCAGACCTGCGTTCTCTCGATCGCGCTGCACCGGCTGCCGCGTGCAATCTCCCGGCCACGCTGCTCCATCTCCCGGTTTCTTTTTCCCAGCACGTAATGTATGGTCATTTCCTTTTTCAGGACGTTTGTTTCCTTTTCCTTGATTCCAGGATGTTTGTTTCTTTTTCCTTGTTGATGCTGGATGTAGGGGAAGGTCTGTTGTGGGCCACAGGGATGATTTAGAAAAAATATGGAAAAATAAAATACGCTCGCCGACCGTTGGATCCGCAAGGAAAAAAAGATAAAAATTAAACAGCGCTCATGGCCGTGGTTTGTGAGAAAAATTGAAAAAAACTAAGCGACTCTCGCATCGCTAGTTAGTGGATAAAAATGAAAACAAAAATTCAACGCTCTCCGTGCGCTGAAATTAGGCTTTATGGGGCTAGATCCGTAAAAAAATCTCGAGAAGGATCATATTCGGAAAAAAATACGATCACGATGCCAGGACAATAAAAAATTCATGTCTTGTTTCCTTGCATGCGGATCCTTACTGTTTTCAAGTCTTGTTTCCTTGCATGCGGATCCTCCCTATTTATTTCCTTATTTGATTCGCTCTCCTACCAAATATGTAGTACGTACAATTTTGGCAAGTAAAAAATTCAAGTCTGGTTTCTTTGCATGCGCATCCTCCCTGTTTATTTCCTTTTTTGATTCGCTCTCCTTCCAAATATGTAGGTGGGGAGAGTGCATTTGTGAGCCACGAGGATGATTAGACACACTAAATAATGGCCATCGGATGTGGGTGAGTAAAGCTGAGGAAAGATCTGAGAGGTTAATTTTGATAGAGGCAAGTTTCTGGGAACGTTTCGCTGAGTGCACGAATGTTGAGCCATCTCTAGTGAGATGCACTATTTGGGGTGGACATAGAAAAGAATGTTTACATGCATCTATACCCCTTTATAATGCACCTAAGCAATTTTTTCTACGTCCACCCTAAATATTGCACCTCATTAGAGATGGCCCAATGTTCGTGCACCCAGCAAAACGTCCCCAGAAACTTGCATTCATCAAAATGAACGTCTCAGATCTTTCCTTAGTTTTACTCACCCACATCCGATGACCATTATTTAGTGTGTCTAATCATCCATGTGGCCCACAACAGACCTCCCCCACCTACATATTTGGAAGGAGAGTGAATCAAACAAGGAAATAAATAAGGAGGATCCGCATGCAAAGAAACCAGATTTAAATTTTTTACTAGCCAAAATTGTACGTACTACATATTTGGAAGGAGGGTGAATCAAACAAGGAAATAAACAGGGAGGATCCGAATGCAAGGAAACAAGACTTGAATTTTTTATTGTCCTGGCATTGTGATCGTATTTTTTTCCGAATATGACCCTTCTCGAGACTTTTTTACGGATCTAGCCCCATAGAGCCTAATTTCAGCGCACTGAGAGCGCCAATTTTTGTTTTTATTTTTATCTAAGGAACCAACGGCCTGTGAGTGCCGCTTAATTTTTTCAATTTTTCTCGCGAACCAAATGATCGCGAGCACTGCTTAATTTTTATCTTTTTCCTCATGGATCCAAATGGTCGGCGAGCGCAGCTTATTTTTCTATATTTTTCAAATCATCCTCGTGGCCCACAAATGCACCTTCCTCACCTTCAAAGATCAACAAGGAAAAGGAAACAAATGTCTTGGAATCAAGGAAAAGGAAACAAACGTCCCGAAAAGGAAAGGACCATACATTACGTCTTTGGGAAAAGGAAACCGGAGATGGGGCAACATGGCTGGGAGAACGCAGTCCGCAATGGCTCCACGATCGTCATCGATGGCTTTGCCTACGCGGCGAGGTTCTTTGTCACGACCTCGCGCACATGTCTCTCGGCAAATTTATAATTTATTTTTTTTGAAAATAATTTTATTAAGTACAAAATAATCGAAAGTTTTTTTGAGAATTTTTCTAGATTTTTTTAACCTAAGGTGCTATCTTTTCAAAAATCCTTCTATATTTAAAAAAAATGAAGGCAAATCACCTGTAGCTTCTTCTAGAAGTAGCCCAGACCAGAGAAATTTCTTCTCTTCCCTCACTCTTTTAAAGCAAGAAAGAAGCTCCAAAGCTCCATCAATCCCGCACCAAATCTCCTCTTTCCATCTATGGTGTTAATTCCCCAAATTTCGTGCTCTATTGCCAAAATTTCCTCTCAATCTGATTTGATCCCAAATTATGGTTTCCATAAATATGCTTGTTTCGGCTATAAAAGCCATGAGCTCTCCTCCACCCCATCGCATTGCGTAAATCCCCAAGTGCTCCCTCTTGTATAGATCGCCGGATTTTAGAGGTAACCCAAACCATCACCGTCATCTTTCCCGATGAAATTCACCGCAATCGTGACTCCTCCCCGCAGGCGCCGGTGCCGGCGATCTTGCCGCACTGCTGATGCCGACCATCGCGACCGCCGCCACCCTAGCCTTCCCTCCCCTTGCGCTGCCAAGCTCGAGAACACGCCGTGCTCTCGTGGAAGCCGCAAAAATAATCTAAAATCGAAATTCTTTTTCTTTCTCTTCTTGATTTAAAATCTTTGGGAGCCTGCTTTCGCCCATTCGACCTCCATTTAGTTCCGTTTTTCTTTCTAAATTTATTTAAAATTCTAAATTTATCTTTTATTATTAAGTGTTGCATTCATACTTATCTTCACATTTAATTGATAAGCGGGTGTACTACCGTCGTAGCGTTAGCACATGCATTATACTAGTTATAAAGGGGTATAGACTATGCATGCATGGTTTGCTATGGATGGAGGCGCAATGGCAATAGCAACGGCGGCGTCAGATTATATATCAAATCGATCTGCTTGGTGAATGCTGGAAATCCACTTGGTGAATTTATATATCAAATCAATCTGCACCCGAGATAAGAATTAGGAAATGTACAGCTTGCCGTTTGGCTGGAAATCCACTTGGTTAAATTTTTGCTACTACTGTAAATTCTCCGGTTATTCTGCAATTTTTTATTGAAAAAATAAAATTTCATCATGCGCTACAAAACATAAACAAATTTGTAGCGTGTCGCGAAAACAACCATTTTCGAGACAAACAGACAGTCAGGGCAAATTTTTCATCGCACCGAAAAAATCAAGTGCGTCGCGACCGTGCAAAACAAGAATTTCGCTGGCCCCAACCACTTTAAATAATATTGCGCGCTAAGTCCACTGAATTTTCAGAATTTCATCGCGACCATAGCTATTTCCAAAAAAAATATACGCAAAGGGCTACTACACTAAAAAAAAAATTGGCAATCGACGGTATCCACAATAAAATATTTTTTTACTTCTTTCCAACGGAATTGATATGCTTAAATTTTCTAGCGAGGAGAAACATCTGCTATTTTAGCGAGAGAAAAACGTCCGATGAAAAACCAACGTGAAAAGTGTAAGAAAAAACCGGCCGAGTCCGGAGGCGTGTGGCATGGAGAGGCGACCGGGAGCAGCGATCCGGAGGCGCAGCTTGGCAGGCCCCAGCGAGTGCAGGCGGGAGCAGCTCCTCTAGCGAGCGGCAAGGTGGACCCAGGGGCGGGAAAAAAGGAAAAAAATATGCCGCGATCTGGCGCAGCGGCACATATAGTTTGTAAACTTATTTGTAATTTTGCGAAATTTATAGTTTTAGTCCAAACAGCCAGGGACTCGCTCACCGTCCAAATAACAAAGAGATGAGTGCGCGAATCCCCATACAGGAACGGTGAAACCTAACAAGAAAATAGAACAATTAAGCACCAATTAATCGCCTATACATAGTCGTAGAAGAATAGATATGTCTCGTATGCATGTAAGGGGTACTCCATATTGACCAGCTACTTACTTCCCAACCAATCTGAATGCTGTTCACGCTGGATATTGCACCATCTCCTGGATTGTCCATCCAAAACGAGGCCAAGCTGAGCTGTTCAGGACCCAGCGAGAAGCCGTAGACGTCCATTGTCGCGACGAACCCGTAGTAACCGTCTGTTTCTTCCGGTCCGGTCTCATGTACTGCAAACTATACATATGTTGCACCAAAAATATCAATTTTGGCATGAATACAAATTAATAGACAAATAAAGACGAACACAGTATAAAACTCACATAAGTCACGGGGACATTAGACTGATCATCATCAGCTAGTGGTGAAACATGATCGATCGATCGTTGGATCGAGTACGATTCGTTCACGGATGGCTTTGGATCTACTTGATTTTCCAGTGGGTAGAACCGGCCTCCATTGGTACCAGCAGGGGCGAAAAACAGCAGGAGCAACGGCGACCAGCATAATTCTTCTATCCATCAACACAGTATGAATGGCAGATTACGATATAAAACGATGACAAGAGACGCAGAACCGCCAGACCAGGGCAAAGCAAAACTTATATAATGGAACTTTGATGAGATACCAAGCATTAATTTGAGAGATATCAAATCGATCTGCTTGGTGATGAGATACCAAGCATTAATTTGAGGTACCAAGCATTAATGCACACTATGCATGCATGGTTTGCTATGGATGGAGGCGCAATGGCAATAGCAATGGCGGCGTCAGATTATATATCAAATCGATCTGCTTGGTGAATGCTGGAATTCCACTTGGTGAATTTATATATCAAATCGATCTGCACCCGAGATAAGAATTAGGAAATGTACAGCTTGCCGCTTGGCTGGAAATCCACTTGGTTAAATTTTTGCTAATACTGTAAATTCTCCGGTTATTTTTACAATTTTTTATTGAAAAAATAAAATTTCATCATATGCTGCAAAACATAAACAAATTTGTAGCGCGTCGCAAAAACAACCATTTTCGGGACAAACAGATAGCCAGAGCAAATTTTCTACCGCGCAAAAAAAATTCAGTGCGTCGCGTCGCGACTGCGCAAAACAAGAATCTCACTGGCCCAAACCGCTTGAAATAATATTGCGCGCTAAGTCCACTGAATTTCCGGAATTTCGTCGCGACCATAGCTATTTCCGAAAAAAATTATACGCAAAGGGCTACTACACTAAAAAAATTGGCAGTCGACTGTATCCACAGCAAAATATTTTTTTACTTCTTTCCAACGAAATCGTTGTGTTTAAATTTTCTAGCGAGGAGAAATATCTACTATTTTAGCGAGAGAGAAACGTCGGCTCAAAAACCAACGTGAAAAGTGTAAGGAAAAACCGGCCGAGTCCGGAGGCACGTGGCAGGGGGAGGCGACCGGGAGCAGCGATCCGGAGGCGCGGCTTGGCAGGCCCCAGCGAGTGCAGACGGGGGCAGCTCCTCCAGCGAGCGGCAAGGTGGGCCCCCACTGCGCAACACGCCTCCAGGCGGAAGCAGCGTCTCCAGCGAGCGGCAAGGTGGGCCCGAGCGGAAAAAAAGAAAAAAAAAATATGCCGCGATCTGGCGCAGCGGTACAGA
The DNA here is from genome assembly GCA_036346275.1 of Otatea glauca. NCBI lineage: Eukaryota > Viridiplantae > Streptophyta > Magnoliopsida > Poales > Poaceae > Otatea > Otatea glauca. Next base: position 63,269,157 of record CM070721.1, read on the forward strand.
TAGGCTAGAGCTATTTTCGCAATTTCGTTGTTACAGAGGTTATTTTTAAAAATACGAATACGCATAGAGCTAATACAACGAAAATTTCGCAGGTGCAAGTGGCAAAACGCACGTACGTACGTATATAAAGTGTCTGGTCTGGTGTCCGTACTGACTCGACTCAACTCAGGCTAACTTGTTTGTGGCTGGGACGCACGCAGCAAGATTCTGAGGATAAGGAGGAGTATACTTGCACCGATCGATCGGACCAGCCACGCACGCATCCTTCGTATACGTTTTGTCCACAGCACTACACCGCTTAATTTGCTTTGCTTTTTTCCTCCCGCTGCTGCGTCCCGAGCGAGGAGGAAACAAGAAATTAATCTCTCAGATCGATCGTGCGATGGTGGCCATTGTTACCGAAGCATGGGCGCTTGCCGGATGCGCCGCGGCGTCCAAGGCGGCGGCTCAGGAGGCGCCGGTGCAGCGTTCTCTTCCTTCAGCCAAGGCCAAGAAAGCCGTATCATTCAGAGGCAGCGTCAGTACCAAATGCTGCCAAGATCGGCGTGAGGTCGTCGTCGGGAGGCGGAGCGGCCTGGCCTCGTGCCTGCTCGCCGCCCTCGCCGCCTCCTTCTCTCCCGCTGCCGCCCGGGCCGCCATTCTGGAGGCGGACGACGACATCGAGCTGCTGGAGCGCGTCAAGGAGGACAGGAGGAAGCGGCTCCAGAAGCAGGGGATCGTCAGCTCCTCACGCACAGAGACAGGTCAGTTTATTAGACTACCTAGTTCATGTAGTGTGTCTTCTCAATGATTAATCTCTGATGCTTTGCATATGATAGTAGTAGTAATAATACTGTAGCTTGATAATTACAATTTACAAAACCACAGGATATTTACAGGACCTCATCTACAAGCTGAGCAAGGTAGGGCAGGCCATTGACAAGAATGATCTCCCTGCTGCAAGCAATGTCCTGGGCCCGAACTCTGATGCTCAGTGGGTGCAGAACATCAATGCCGCTTTCTCCAAGGTTAGCCGACCGCAGATAACAAGATTCTATTTCCTCTCCATCCTGGTTAATTTGGTTCTCTTTTACATGGAGACTTCGATTTCCTTCTCTAGTACATTTTTCATCTGTTTCAGTCTCTGCATATATAACAGTTTAGCTCTAGCCCCGAGGAGAAGAATGTGGTTGATAGCTTCAACTCATCGCTGGCCTCGTTGTTTACATCAGGTGCATACACATGCGCTTGTTTTCTCCTCTTTGTGTCTAGACTTGAATCCCAACAGCAGCATAAGAATAAAACCCTAGACCTCTGTCTCATAGCTAGTTCCAAACTTCCGATTTGATATCAGTTATCCATTTCTTATGCCAATCTGGATCCGAAACACTTCACATATCATCCTTTTGTTGCAGTGAACAAACGTGATGTTGAGTCCTCCAAGTCTGATTTTGTGTCGTCCGCGACAGCGTTAGAGAAATGGATTGCATTGGCCGGGTTGGCTGGCCAACTCAAAGGCTTCTGATACCAATGAATTGGCTGACAAAGTGACAAGTACGTACGCGAGTACATGGATCATGTTTTCCTTCCAAGCACCGGCGACTGGCGTCGCGAGACAAGCAAGACTGTTTTGTACAAGGAGGATATATGTATGTGGGTTCGTCAGTTGTGAATCTTCTAACAGGGTATCGTAAACGAGGCTTCAGACAAAAATCTGCGAGAAGAATAGCCATTCCCTCTGTTTTTTCTTCCCTTGGAAAGTAAAACGCAAAATTCGTATCAATGAATTCTTTGCAATGTAATAGGAAATTAAGCGAGTTGTTCTTTTTCTTTGTCTAGCGTTCATTTGCAAACAATTGATGCTTCTGTCTGTTTTTATCCTCAACTTGCAATATGATTTATGAAAGCAAGGTATGTATTGCTCATGCCTGACAGCACACTGTGTGGTTGATCAAAGAGCAAATTACCATCATGATGACACATCAGGTCTACGGCCGTCCTGCTAGTGTTGCGGTTGGATATAGCCATCACAAACTAAACACTGATTTCAGCATTCACTTGGAATTAATAAAATTTTCTGTTACACATGCCACACAAGAACGTGAACGAATAGGCCGCAGATTCACATCACAGCTACTAACGATTATCTTACAGAACCACATCTATTTACAAGGCAGTGAGGCACAACTACAATATACCATCAGCAAGCAGACAAGACATATCTACTATATCCTCTGATGGGAAGTCACCTCTCCTATATCATCTGATGGACAGACAACTCATCCCAAACTACCGCATTAGAAGACAATAGAATTAACGAAGGAAAAGCTAACACAAAAGTTGCTGAAATTCTCCAATGGACATTTGCCTGCCCAAACAAACATGTACAAATAGTGGAGTGTGGCTCAACCTGCAGACATGGCATGAATTAACCAAAAGTAAATACCAGAACGCACGTTTCGCACGCAAGAAAAGAGCAGCCGGACAAGAAAAAAGAGCAGAGGACAAAAAAAATAACTTAAATTAGCTGAAATAGAAAATTGCTAGCATGCATGCACAAGTGAGTGTGCACATGTTCGCGCGCACAAACTAATGCAACAGAACCATCAGCTACATGGAGAAGATATGGAGTGGTGATGGTACGTGCTATTACCATGGCTGGCTGTGAAAGGAGGCAAAGTGAGGAAAATGGTTTACCTGTATGTTCTCCACCTTTAGAATCCGAGAAGTTATTTGGCTCAGAAGCAAGGAATGCTGACTTACCATAATTGTCTAATATTTCTGCAGATAAACCACAACAAGACAAATAATGTATACACCCAGTGACAGGATCGGGAAAGGAAAAAAAAAGTACTCGGTACTATCACTATAATGTACCTTCACTTTGGCTAAAATCCTCTGTTAAGTCCGAAAAACTAAAATTTCGGGGAATCTGGCTCAAGAAGCCAAATGATGATGATTCAATATCCAAAATTGAATCATTCAGTGGTTGACCGTTCAACTCTGAGCTGCTAAAGGATCCACCTGAGGCATCACCGATTGATTGGCATGGTTCCAGGAAAGCATTCCTGCAGAAAGCAAAATCATTGCTCGAATAGCCTGACTCAGTCTTTATTGCTGTCCCATTGTATGCACCAAACAGCACAGCAGATGCATTCTGTGCTGACAGCAGACTAGTTGAAGCATCCATGCCACTATGAAGACCATGAATGTCTTTACCAGCATAAATTAATTGATCGCTAGATGGGGTGCCATTTACAACACCACTTGAACCTCCATTGCGCATTACATCATTTGGCAGTGCAGATATGGGAGCAGACTCTGGTGAAAAGCATGAATTTTGCTTCACTGAAACAAGGAAAACAGCAGATCATGTTAAAATGTCATTACAAGGAAGGAGGGCAGTCTGCACTCAATGCAAAATATAGACTCACTAACATTCAAAAAACCCCAAAAATATAGACTTGTCCATAAGCAAATAAAAAGTAGAAAGTGAAGAAACAAATATAGCTCTCTTGAGCAAAAATACCACTTTGAACAAATAAACATAAACTTCTTTAGCTTATAGTTGGATTAGATCACTTTGCAAAAAGCAGTTCTTGAGACTCCCAAATATTTTGCTAGCCCTTTTTCTCCGCACATCGATTATTTGTTAATTGTTCTATATTCACTTAAATGATAAGCGAGCATTGCATTATTACAGCGGTTACAGACAAACAGTCACTGTAGAAAGCTCTAAAGCTGGAAAAAAATGTCTTACATGGGTTGGAGTTGGAGACACTAGGAAGAGGCACAGAAGGCACCCTTGAAGGATATTCTTTATTCATCAGCCGGTACTGATCCTCAAGAAGCTTGTTGAAGGCCATTATTTGGTCCTTAAGCATCAGCCTCAAATAGTATGCCTTGAAAAACTCACAATTCTCTTCCACAAGTTTTTGCCAAACTGGAAAGAATAAACAGAAAAGGAGATCACCAAGATGTTAACAATGAAAATGACCAAAAAAACATTTTAAAAAAGAATTTAAAGAAAATGGGACGAAATTAAATATTATTGGGAAGTCTTAGAGAATGCTTAAGTTTAATGAAATGGAAGTTAAAAAATTTCCACTCAGATGATACTTAATTTGGCTCATTTTTCCACGCTAACGGAACTGCAGTTAAGTTTGAACCACCAGTAAACCTTCAATTCAAAGTAGTTGATGCAAACCAAATCTTCAATCAATCGGGTTGTAGAACTGGAACTTGGTTGACATGCTGCCTTATTTCTGTTCTTTGTTATTAATGCCAAGACTATGGGCCTATGGACTGAATCTTCTCTCAGACATGATTACTGCAGGTGCTGGCACTGTGTGCTCAAGTTACACAATTTTAATGCAGGGATGGGAACAAAGAAATACTTTCATCAGCATAAATTAATAAGGTGAAAATCAAGAATATAACCTAAACAGTATGCATGTGATGTTTCCATTCAATTGGAAGCAACACTTCTGAATTCTGACAGGTCCAAAAGGGGGAACAGAACACTTTCCAGTAACATCATTTTAAGAACAGTATATTTGGACAGCATATAACAATGCTTGATGCAAAACTAAAGACATGGTTTCAACCTAAAGCATTATTTATGGAGTGCGAACCAGCATTTGTCCATAGTTTCAGAGTCACAATTGTAACAAGAGAGCCATCCATCCAACTATGTATGAAGTATGAACCATGCTATTGCTTGCCAGTTTTGAAACCACAGACCAACTTGCAAGTAACGTAAAGGAATTTTTGAGCATGTAAGGTAAGAGCATTACCAAGCTCAGTAAAGCTAGGTTCTATCTTTGCCTGGTCGGAGAGGGTATCAACCACTTCTTTCTGGTTCATATAAAGCTGAAGGCAGCGCTCTATGAGATTCTGGACCTGTACAGCAGTTGTTAGAAACAGGAGTTATCGATCTAGGCGAGTAAAAATAAGTACGTCACATCAAGAACACTGGATCTTATCCAAAGACAGCTTCCAAGCATGATTTTGCATGAAAGAGATCCAGAAAATATGCATAATAGCAAATCTTGCTTGCTTGTGTGCATTGCAACGAGCACAGGACATGCATATACGATATTACCCTAGACCCTAGCTAGTTGGAGTGGACGGTAAACAATAAAATCCGCGAGCAAAATCAACAAAGATAGACGAACGAGCACATGGGCCAGCAAATGCAGCAGAGGTACTGTCAGTGAAATACTACTGACGAGCTGTATGTCCTGACGAGAGACCTTGCGGACGTCCTCGCCTGACATGTCGCCCGCGCTCCCTCTTCCAGCCCTAATCCCCTCTGTTCTTGACGAGCCCCTTCTGATCTCCCTGCAAGAACCAAGAACCAGAGATGGGTGTGAGACGAGCGGCACCAGAAAAGATCAAAAGATTCCAAGGTTCAGACCAGTTTTACGGATCATACTTGCCCTAATTTGACGCTCCGGGAGAGAATCTCAGTTTGCCCTTGCGGCGATGCGAGAGAGAGCTCGGAGAGGAGAGGGAGCGGGGGCAAGGAATCGCGAAGGGGAAGGAGAGGAGAGGAGAGGAGAGGAGCGGCCACCACCACCAACCAACTCCAATCAATCGATCCACTCTTCACTATGCGAGCTGGGGAAAGTGGGGGAAGGGGTGGTGGTGGGCAGTGTAATGGCGAGCTGGGGGAGGGAGAGAGGAGAGTAGCGTAGCCAAGGTGGAGGACCCGGATTCTTCTTAATCCGCGGCTGGGTCCGTTCTGGAATCTTCTTCCATTGTATTATGAACCATATGAGGACTTCTTAAAATCTCACTTTACACACGTCCGAGGCACAGTAAAATTTGGAATCCGACCTATTTTACACATGTCCAAGGCACGGTAAAATATGGGATTGGCAACGGGAAAAATCGCCGCGGGGAGTGTTCTCTTATCCTCGATTCTCGATAAGTAAAATTTTTCTGCTCCTGTCCCCGTACACGGGGCTTAATTCTCCCCCGTCCCCGATCCCCAACGGGTTTGCGGGACCCTGACGAGGACTAATCCCCGAAAATGCTATATAAAAGATCACATGCTACATGAATGAATCACTATAGTAATGGTGTATGTGTGGTTGAAGTGTGAGTGAATTACTAAAGTAATTCATATTTAGCATATTTATTAATAATGACCTCACATGTATATTTTTTCTTTTGAGAATGATCATTTACTTCCACCTATTAGTGATAACACGGGGACGGGGAACGGTGGAACGTCCCCGTCCCCGCGATCCCCAACGGGGTAATATTTTCCCCGATAAACCCCCCGCGGGGAGAGATTTCTCCCCCGTCCCCATCCCCTAATAGAGGAATTCCCCGCAGAGAAACGGGGATCGGGGCCCTATTGCTATCCCTAATTCGAGTAGTTTTACTCTCGCCCAACGCACAATAAAATTTCGGACTTGACCTTGTACGCCAGTGTGTAAGACAGGTCCCGAGGCACTGTGCATGCTACCAAGGAACTAAATCTCGCCGAAATTTTGTGAGACCTCGAGATCTTGGTTTTTTGATATAGACGATTTTTGAAATATTAGTCGGGGTAAAAAAGATTTAAATTGTTACAGTAATCTCAGAAATCTCAGCGAGATCTCACCATATTTGACCGAAATTTGATGCTTGATGACCGAATTTGACCGAAAATTGATCAATAACCCTTAAGAAAGTCATCTCCTACGAAAATTTGTTGAAAAACCGAATTTTCGAGACATTTTTTAAAACTTCAGAAACACTTTTGAATTTTTATAAAATTGTACGTGCTTTATCATGAAGTGAAAAATTTATGTTACCATCCTAAGAAGTGTAGGATAATATAGAAAAAATTTCAAAATAATTGATCTTAATTTGTTATCTTTAAAAAATCAAAAACAGAATGAACATAATTGGGACAGTAACATTGTCAAAATTTTATAAATTTTCTCGAGTGTGATCATGATCCAAATTTTCTATAAGAGCTTAATAATTGACTCAGTACCATTATCTAAAATTTTCAAAAAATTAAACTTTTTTGTTTGCTCAATCAAATCTATGTATGCATTGAACTTCATTTGTTATATTTCAAAAATAAAAAACAAAAGAACATAAATAGTACACTATACTTGTAAGAATTTTATAAATTCGCTGGAGTGTGACCATGATTCAAAATTTTTATGAGATCTTAAGCATTTCCTTATAATCCTTATGCAAAAACAATTTAAAAAATAAATATTTTTTTATTGCTAAAGCAAATCTATGTGTTGATCATCACGCTCTTATGAGGATGTACTACTATCCGAATTTTTGGAATTTCTTGAAACTTGATAATCAGATGAATATTTTATAGAAACATTGATAATACATCAAGACCATAAAAAAATTCAAAATTTTCTAACGTGGTTTGTACCACTTTTCATTTGGTTGAAATTTGTCGGTAAAACTTTTATCAGGACAGTAGCACCATCCAAATTTTTAAAAATTCATGAAGTTTCATCATCATATAAAACTTTTATTAGAACATTAGCGATTCTTCGTAACTATGCACAAAAAATTTCAAAAATTTCTAATATTGTTTGTTTTATTTTTTATTCGGTTCAAACTTATCGGTCAGAGTTTTATCAGGACAGTAGCAATGTTTGAATTTTTACAAATTTCTCAGATTTGATAATCATATGAAACTTTTATTAAAACATCACTGATATGTCAGAAACCTCCACAAAAAAATTTAATGCCGTTTGAGCTACTTTTCGCACCGTACAATTTTGTCGAGATCTCGGTTCAAAAAACCGAAATTCAAATTCTGATTTTAAATTTTGGTCAAAATTTGTTTGAAATAGCGAGATCTCGCCAAGATTTCGTTCTCCGGCCACGGACGATATTTAGAGCGAAACCGAGATTTCAATCTTGGCATGCAACCAATGCTAGGGCCGATTGCCAAATCTATCATAGGGACCGCAGGCGCCACGCATGCGACGTGCTGGAGCATGCAGGGCGACGAGCACGCTCATGTCCACCTAGGGCGCTCTGACGGGGTTAACCTGTTTGGGCGGCTAACGGGCAGGGTTTTAAATTATGTTTTCGGTTTACATCTCAAAGGTGGATGGAATACAAAATCTCAGTGAAATCTTGGAATTTCAGACGAAATCCGATTAAAATTCAAAATCCAGAATTTTTTAACCAAAATTCGATTGAGCGAAAAATAGTCGAAGCGATGCTAAATTTTTTGAATTTTTTGTGGACGGTCCTAACACATCACTAATGTTTACATAAAAAATTTAAATGATGATTAAGCCTAAAGAATTTTTAAAAATTCTAAGAGTGCTACTGTCCTGACAAAAGGCTACCGACAAATTTTCAACCGAATTAAAAATTGTACAAACCACGTTAAAACATATTGAAAATTTTGTGGATGATTATGGCGTATCAATAATGTTCTCATAAAAGTTTTAGATGATGATCAAGCCTGAGGAATTTAAAAAATTAGGACAGTGCTACTGAAGGCTGACCAATAAATTTCAACCAATTGAAAAATAGTCTAAACCACATTAGAATTTTTTTTAAAAAATTTACGAAAGGTACTAAATCATCACTAATGTTCCCATAAAATTTTCATATGATGATTTAGCCTGAGAAATTTAAAAAAATTATGACAGTGCTACTATCCTGATAAAAGCCTGATGATCAATAGATAGATTTAATTGAGAATTAAGAAAAGGGTTAGAATTTTTAAAACTTTTAGAGAAGGGTTCTGAGGAAATTATTAAGCTCTTATAAAAATTTTGGATCATGATCACACACCAGTAAATTTATAAAATTATTATAATGGTACTATACCATTTGTATTCCTTGTGTTTTTTGTTTTTGAAAGATAACAAATGAAGTTCAATGCATCCATAGATTTGATTGAGCAAACAAAAAAGTTTAAAATTTTTGAAAATTTTATATAAGAGTTCTCTGAGGCAATTATTAAGTTCTCATAAAAATTTTGGATCATGATTACACTCGAGAAAATTTATAAAATTCTGACAAGGTTACTGTCTCAGTTATGTTTATTCTGTTTTTTATTTTTTAAAGATAACAAATGAAGTTCAATTCTTTTTAAAAAAATTATGTATGATCCTACAATGCTAAATATAGTACCATAATTTTTTTTAGAGTATGATCAATCTTGTACAACTTTATAAAAATCTGATAGTATTTCTGTCGAAATTGTAAAACGTCTCAAAAATTCGGTTTTTCAACAAATATTCATGGGAGATGACTTTATTAAAGGTTATTGGGCCAAATTGGGTCAAACAATCCAAGATTTCGGAGAGATTTGGCGAAACCTCGTCAAATTTTCCTAAAATGTTGTAGCAATTTGAATTTTTTTCAAATTTTTTTATTCAGCCGAGATTTTGTATCCCATCCCCGGCTGAAATCTGAGATCTCGCAAAATTTCGCCGAGATTTCATTCCATACTAACGGGTCTCGGAGGACCTTGCAACATATGCTAGGCTGAATCTATCGCCAGGGGACCCCACTCGCACGACAGATACCATGCACACGATGTGACAGAGTGTATGGGGTGGCAAGCATGCTCGCGCCCCTTTGGGGCACACCAACAGAGGGTAACCAATTGTTTTTGGATCTATTAATAAAATACCCTCACTTACATGTGCCATTGATAAAATATCATGTGATGTTTCCTGACATGTGGATCCTGACCTCCTGGGGACACATATCAATGAGACAAACAGGACATTTTATCAATTACATCAAATAAATTGGGGCATATGATCAATTCCACGTTGTTTTTTTTGGATGAGATTCAGAGGAAGGAAGGAGGCACGGAGCTTGCTTCTTGTTTGAAAGAAATGGCAGCAATATGAAGTGAATAGAAAAGGAGGCAGAGAAGGGCTTTTTTTAGCCTACCTTTCTTTCTTTTTTTATGTACATTTCACAAAACTACACATTATTGCCTAAACTGTATAAAAACAGATTTTAACTTTTATTTTCATAAAACTACAAAGTTTTAGAACCTGTTTCACAAAACTACAGATTTTAGAATTGACTGTTTCTTGTAACGAGTCTGACAGTGTGAGCTTACATGGCAGTCTCACATATTCTCATTTCCCGTTTCACTTGCGAGTGAGGCTGCCATGTGAGCCTAAATTGTTAGACTCATTACAAGAAACGATTAATTCTAAAACATGTGATTTTATGATACAGGTTTTTCTAAAATATGTAGTTTTGTGAAATAGAAGCTAAAATCTGTAAATTTCTGATAATCTGTACAAGAAATTGTAGTTTTGTTAAATTTACTTCTTTTTTTTGGCATTGTAAAATCAGTGATTGGGAGAGAGAGACGGTGGGGGTTATGTTGTGATTTGTTTTTAGTTCTTGGGGCTCCTGATGCATAATATTAAACTGGGTTGCAATATGACTAGTGTTTGGACTGATACGCAACAAGCTGGGAGCTTCCATTCATCCCTCGATCAAATCATAAGTCTCATACAGATTGCAACGGCCTCCTCGCAGCAACAATATCATGAGCAATTTCACACTCAAAACACACAAAAAACGACAATTTCACTCACATGTACTAACTCGTAGTAGAATCAGCCTTACTGGTAATCTGCTACACAAGCACCAGAAGTTCAGAAGCAATGGGCACTTAGGGGCCTGGGGTAGTACTTGCAGGATATATATATCATACAAGAGCTGTTGCAGCACAACTTGCCGAGTTCGTACTACAGAACTAGTGACTGAGACGAATACGCCAAAAGAGCTATACAGCTCGGGAGGATAACCGGCAAACTGAACTATGAAGCACACATCAACACCAAAAGCAACACCCTAGTCCAGTAGTCCTCCAAACGGAAAGAGAAAACACAAGCAATGTTTGCGGCCTCCAAGTCAACACTGGGGGTGAGTCTACTCAAGCAGCATTCCGGATTGTGAAGATCAATTTGCACGAGAAGTCCTTGCTGACTTATCATCAGATTTCACATCAGAAGTCGCGGCGGACATATCATTCGGCAGAGCTTGATCAAGATTGCTGCTGCTCTTTGACACATCATCACCACCAGGTAGGCCCTGCAGTGAATGAGCCAATTAATGAAGAAATGTTGTGAGCAATGCTGCCCAAGAAACTTTATCCAGAGGGCACGAACAATGTAAGCTTTGCCTTTCCCCGTTGTGACACAGCATATAGATGAACTAATGTACCGGAGGGAAACAATGTGCAGTTGCACACAATGTGTATGGAAAAATATAATCAAGACAATTTTACATACTAGGTTGTCGTCAAGGTTATTGATGACTGGGAATGTTGGCAAGCCCATTTCGGCTTCATCATGAAGCATATTTTGCGAGTTCATTTCATGAAGCATATCGATAGTTAGATTTATGTCAAACTCATTTGCCATGAGTAACTCATCAATGAATTCCTCAGAGATATTGGGGAACATATACAAGACAGATTTGACCAGAGCAAGTGGATCATTCTGCGATCGATCAAAAGTGCTACCAGAAGGGTCTCCCTTTGAGGATGACTCTGCAGAAATGATAAGTCCTAATCACTGAGTGTAGAGTCATACAAAGAAAAAGGAATATGAGAGCTGAAACCCAGGAGATTTGTAAGAAATTTCCTTTTCAGTTTCACCTGCTTGTTTCTCGGAGGCTTTGCCTGCAAACAAACTCATCGAGGCAGGTATGAAAGGATTGGCATCTGGATTCAACTGGGACAGCCCTTCCATCGTTCTAAGTTCAATAAATCTGCAAATGTCCAGAGAGGAAATTTCAGTGCAAATTTCTATGTGCGATCATGAGAATAAAAAATACAATTGACTCATGTAATCATTTACAAAAAAAAAGCAGTTAAACAATGGCCAAAATATCTGATATCAAGAAATACTTATTGAGATAGTGCAAATACTAACTGATAAAAACTAAGTAGAGGGCATCCACTTCTTTTTCACAAACAGCAATTAAGTTAAGAATTAAGATTTCATGGATGATATAAAGTTGTAGTTGAACACATCAAATTTCTTGTTGATTTACAAATGTCAATAAACATAAGAATCACTTGAATTAACGAGGTTAGTGAAGAATTGACTCAAAAAATTATACTACAATCTAAAGTAGTTCAGCAAGGTTAGTGAAGATTTTGATTCTTATGTAGCAATGACCAATCTTGCTTTACCTTCTGTGTAAATCACTAAATCAGATAGTCTTGCTGCACTAGATAGAGTAACCCAGATTTTATTACAGGGTTTACTTCTGGAAGTGTGAATTTCTCAATTTAGAAGATTGTTGAAAACAACTCCCATTTGAAAATTCCAATTACACAATCTAATACGTAGTGAATGGTTGCAACAAGTTGCCCTCGGTTGGAATGTTATATAATATATTGACATGGAATGCCAAATGACTCTAAAAATCCATCAAAATGTTACATTGACATGGGATGCCATCATGGCAATATGCCTCTCAAAATCTTACTTTTACAATGGCAGATCATCACTGGAGTACATAGAGTACAATAGGGTGCCAGATGCCCGGCATGCATTTGGTGTTCATATGGGTCCATACACCATGATAAACATGCACATATTTTTTCAGACGTAGTCAGATAAGACACTGTTAACCCTTAAAGCAGGAAGGAAAACCCAAAATACTAGTTGATAGTGGTTGGGAGCTGGGACCATAATTATTTCATTAGTCATCTAGTCTACAGGACCCAATGGTAGTGCCACAACATTGGTGAGTTACAGTATCATTTGCTTATCTGCAGATAATAAGCATAGGTTACTAACTTACATACAGCAGAACTAAGTACAGCATATCAGTAAACTTCCACTGTTTCAGTTAGTGGCTCCATCGCTGGCCAAGGTTTAATTTAGCCATTTAGATCACAAGGGGCAGTTTGTAAAGAATAGCAGCAAGCAGGTATTTGAGCCAAAAGCTTTTTAATGTAAGCAATGCCAAAGAATGAGAGTCAGATGTCACATGAAAGCAAAGAAACCCCAAATCATCGTCTCCCCTACTATCCTGACTTTGCCTTTCAATAAAGCTGGGAAAATACCCGTTGTCTAAAAATAAGAAAACCCAAATCACAACTACAACGAACCAAAATACCAAACTGTCACATTACATAGCAAAATTGCAATTATTTATATTCTTTTATGTTCATAGAGGCACAAAGCATTCTAACCCTTGCTCCAACGAGCTCTTGCCTCGTATATCTCGTAAGGATTCTAATGGATCTTTTACCAATTACAAATTCTTCGGAGTTAGTACAAGATAAACCGGTTCTCCCACTATATTAAAGATGCAGTCGCTTCTCATCTATCCAAAGAACCACATCAAGATGAAGAGAATCAACCACTTGATCACATGAACTATAAATCTGCATGAGACAAGAGTACAAGACGATCCTGACAAAAGGATCATGAAGCGCACCAGTACACAGCAAGAAAGATAATCGAGAACAAGGTAGATTTCGCGTAGGAATTAACGGGTCATTCACACGACAAGAACGGATCAGATCAACCATGATTGCAAGAACCGACCCAACTCGAGGCGAGATAGATCATCGACCTCGACGGGATCAGTAGATGAGCGGCACGTCACACGCAGGAAACCCAGAGATCGATCGTGCCGAGGTTCCGCACCTCGGGACGATCAGAGGAGGCGGAGCAGTAGGGTGCTCGCCGGCGTCGGTGCGTGCGTCTCGTGCTGGTCCGGTGAAGTGGGAGGGCAGAGGAAGGGGAAAGGTGACGGGGGAAGGAAACAGAAGTGGCCTCGCCAGGGGTACCATCCGACGGCTAGGGACCGCTGTAATGTACAGGTGAACGGTTGAGATGAGGCACGGCTTCGCTGTGGACTGAATTTTGTGGTTGGGCTACACCAAGGCTTCGGCCCATCGGCCTGATAGGTAAACAGAACCAGCCCACGAAGTTGCGCACTAAATTGTGAAAAAAAGTAGCTCAGGATGGGCCGGGTCTGATCTCAAATGCAAGCCCATATATTTTGGGCCTTCATGGACTGAATTTTGTGATTGGGCTAGACATGCTTTGCTCATGGAGTACTAGCATGATTAAGGGGAGCTGACTAGTCCCAATAGAAAATACTAGATAAACCGTCGCTCCACACGCGAGAAAATCGAGAAAACGTGCGATTGCTGCTCTCAACACAAGAAAATCGAGGAAACACGCGAAACGGCTGAAAGGATACGTACATAATCGTGTTTTTTTCGCATTTATTCGTGAAAAGGACATAAACGTTTTTTTTCCCGAAAAAAGACCTAAACGGAACGCTAAAAAACGGAAAAGGTCCTAAACATAGTATATATATATTTTCCATAAAAAGGATTTAATCGTGTTTTTTTTCCGAAAAAGGACCTAAACGTAATTTTAATTTTCCAAAGAAGAACCTGAGCGCAAGGCTTAAAAACGCAAAAAGGGCATAAGCGTAACATATTTTTCTTTCCCAAAAGAAGGACCTAACAATAACGTTTTTTCCAAAAAAAAAAGGACAAAAGCGTAATTTTTTATAAAAAGGATCTGAACGTAATTTTTTTCCCAACTCAGTTTGAGCCACGATCCGAGCCGGCTCCCTCCCAACTCAAATGCCGGGAATCCTCCAAAGTTTAGTACAGGCAGTATCTGCTCACTTTGGGACAAAAAATATCAACACCCCTGTGGTCGGGTCCTCGTGCACCTTGCATCCAAAAAGAAACGACAAGTTCAGTTCGCCGATGCTTTAAAAAAATAATAGGACAGTACTCTCCTTATGATACACGATATTTTTTAAATTTTATTTTTAAATGTATAGTATTATTTAATTTTAAGATAATTTTTAACTATTTTTACATACTCTTACTATTCATCATTCCTAATTTTATTTATTAGTGTAGATTAGAGTAACACCTTCTAAAGTGCAATAAGTGAGCTAACGGAGAAGGATAATTTAGTTATTTCGTGCCTTGATTGAAGGATAGAATTGTAAAACATTATCTATTCAGAAACTGATGAATAACTATTTAGAGAGGAAATCACATCGTTATTAAGAGACAAAATCCAATGCTAATCTGTCCTAAACCAAAAAACAACAACACTACCACAAATTTACCATGCCCGCCGCGACAAAAGGGTCATGTTAACATTTTCTCTTTCGGAAGGTGGCTTGTGATCAAATGACTAGGCAGTAGGCAGCACCACGTTTTCCAGAGAGAGAGACTTGGTCGAACTTTCAGTTTTTTACTCGGCGTCGCTCTCACTGGGCTTATTAAATTTAAGGCCCCAAAGGCATCGAAACTACCAGGAAAATGACATGCACATGGAAAAGATACGATATACTTGCTCATTGGCAGTGGCAGTTAGTAACCAACATCTGTAGCTATCCCGGAAAAAAATCATGTGCCTTGTAGCATTCCTGATAAAAACTAAACACATAAAAATAAATAAATCTCTTTCTCTCTCTCTTAATATATATTCCCTCCATCCAAGTTTATAATGCGTATTTTTTCTTAGCACGTGGGCCAAGAAGACATTGAAAATAACTAGGTTACCCTTAAATATTATCACTAAACACTATACTCAATGTCTACATGTACAAAATGTAAGGTAAAGATGAATATTTATTAGAGGTATAGAGAGAACATCACACTAATTTTACATTAAAATATGAAATACACCATATATTTATAGATAAAATCATTCAAAAATAAACCTTATAAACTTGGTCCGAAAGAGTAACGCCATATTTTTTTTTGAAATTCTAGTTTACGATCACCCTCGTCAAACTTGCCGTGCGCTCACACTCCGAAGCGAACATGCATCCTTTATTTTAGTCTCGCATCATGAGCGAAGGTGGAAACCGTCACGAGCGAAGCGTCCGAAAGACTTCCTTTTTATTTGTTCTCGAATCCGGTTGCTTTTTGTCGGAGATTAGTAGCTTCGGCGCGGGTGAGTACCCCTCGGGCTCAAGCCCGTCTCCTAGTGCGCGTTCTCGGGCTCGAGCTCGTGCGTACGAGCTCGAGCATGCGCCTCCCAGGCTAGAGTCTGTATCCGGCGAGCTCGGGCTAGGGCAGGAGGATAAGGCTCCAACCCGAGTTTGGGGCCGTAACACTCGTACCCTCCGGACCGAGCCTTTTCTTGTAACAGTCTGTTTTAGAGAAATAGAAACCTTCCCCTACGTGGGAACTAGGGCCAACCCATTGAAAGTGCATGTAGGCACTTATGTTATTTTGGTGATTAATGACAAATACTCATAATGACAATCTATACAATTAAGTAAATGCTTAACTTAGTGCTTAGCAAATGACAAACCTCTAATATGATTATATTGCTATGAGACTAACTTGTTATTGCCTAGTTGAGTATCAGTCTCATCTATTTAGAGGAAAATCAAGTGGGATGGTTAAGCAAAGATAAGGTATGCAATTTTGGTATCTATTCTATATTTGTTATTGCATTCCTTTTGTGCAAATGCATAGTGAACTCCAAGTAGCATATTGATTATATATATGCACATTGGTTCATGTCATATTTATTTGTGCATATATATTCATTTGAGTTCATTATGGTATGCATGTATTAACTAGAGTTAAACTTCATATTGCTATAGATTGACTTGGTGCATGCATGCTTTATTTGTATATCTTTTCATGCAATTCTCTTAGTAAAGTTTATCTAGTGTTGGATCACATATTTACTCTTACTCCAAATATTATTTGCACATGTACAATTCGTGTATATTCTATCATGTGCTTCATTTAAGTAAAGTCTGTGATCCTTGCCATGATTTAATTGATTCATCATATTGGCAATTACTCTCTAGTGCATATAGATCAATTACATATTCATCATGATGTACTTAGTAGAGAACATTTATTATGTCAAGTGTTTCCATTTATGTTGTGCTTCCTTATATGAAACACTTGTTGAAATCAACTGTTCACAAATATTAATTTATTCATATCTATTGAGCTTTTGGGACTAATGTCTTTCATGAGTAATTTGGAAAGAATTAGGTCCCGTATGTGTATGATGACCAAGATATCTTGGAGGATGATCATTAAGCCGAGGTCAACAAGACGGCGGTGTCACCAAGAGTTGAGGACTAAGTCAAGAGCGACTTGGCGTGGAGATCGTCAGAGAGGATGATCAAGTCAAGGTTGATAGGACGAGAGTCTCATGAGGTGAATCGAGTCGAGTTGGACAAGGCGAAGATGTCATCAATTATATGGTGAAGGTCTTCATGCATCGACATTAAGAAAGAAGACGGCAAGTGACTATTTCTAGACTTATATTATCTTTGATTTAATTTGGGTCTAAGGATTGCCGTACTATTAAGAGGGATGCGATGTCGAATGACTTTTAGATGTGTCAAGTGCTCAAGTGATCCATCTTTGTGAATCTTAGAAAGAGAGTGGTGTTGGTGGTGCCGGAAAGTGAGAGTTGTAGGTCTCCCTTGGATTCTTTGTGAAATCTGTATTTATCCTTTGAGTTTTGGTTAGTGAGATCTTGTTAGTTGTGTAGCCCTCGTTCTTAGCTTTTGATAGAGTCTAAAATCACTGAAATCGAGTCCGGAGTGAAAAGTTATGCTCGCTTTTGTGGGGTGGCGGGTGCAATCCGGAGTATCCGGATATTCAATCCGGACATTCCGGTTGACACCCTCGGTGGTGCTCTCGATCAATCCGAGTATCCGGGTTTTTCCGAGTCTCCGGGTTGTGCCCATCTGTCTCCAACGGCTAGTTTTCTTGGGACCTCTATTTAAAGCCCCCTTCTTCCCCACTTCAAAGAGGCGGTGTTCCCATTGATTAGAGGTGCTATACCCTTGTTCTTGAGCCCCCAAAACACCTCTTTACCCTTAGATCTAAGTGATCCCTTTGGTGAGAAGGGTTGGGAAGAGTTTGAGGAGTGAGGTGCTAGGTTGAGTGAGACTTGAGTTGTTTGAGCACTTGATTTCATCTCCAAGCTTGTTCTTCGTGAGCATTTGTTACTCTTGGAGGTTGAGGAATCCTAGACGGCTAGGAGGTTGCCTACGAGCCACCGGAGCTTTGTGTGGTTGGCCGTGAAAAGTTTGTGAAGGTCGGTTCCGCCTCCGTAAGGGAAGGAATCAAAGGAGTGAAGACCGACGAGTGCATTTGTGCAACACCGGGAGAAAGAGGGTTGAAAGAGACCCGGCTCAAGTGTGATCGAGCCGCCTCAACTGAGACGAGGATCCCTCAAGGATCCGAACTTCGGTGAAAAATCATCGTCTCAAGTTTGCTTCTTACTCTTGTTTTAGTATTCGATTTTGAATCTTGAATTTGCCCGATCTACTCTATTGTTGTGTTTGGCTCCAGATCTACATCATCCCAGTGCACTGATAGCTTTTAGATCTTTTGTATTCAAGTAGATTGTTGAAAAATTGCGAGGATTTAAAATCTCATTTCGAGGTCTTAAATCCGAGTATCCGGACTTCAACCCGGATAGTCCGGACATTTCGAGTATCCGGAGATAAGTCCCGACACTCCTACCTGAGTCCTCGGATCCAATCCGAGTATCCGGACTCGAACCCTGACAATCAGAACATTTCGAGTATCCGATAAAAATCCCTGACACTCCGGACTTAGACCCTCGGGAGATTTTATTTAGCTGCAAATTTTTTATTCCGCTGCATTTAGTTTTAAATATTTTGATTCGCCTATTCACCCCCCCTCTAGGCGACATCCCCTATCCTTTCACCCATCCCTTGCATGGAAACTAGGGCCAACAACTCTCAACAACACCCGTCGGCTCACAATAACTCACGTTAGCTCACAACGACTACATGATGTCGGTCTCGGGAAAGAGCAACAGAAGCTCCCGAAGGGCTCTACAAAGGGCGACAAGGTTTAAGAAAAGAGGGATATCCAGGCGATCACAAGACAATACTCTCCCTCGTACGCTCTGGCTCGAGCAGAACTGTACTCTTCCACAGAGCATTGCATTAATCTTTCGCCTGAGGGCAAGACTGAAGTAGAGCTTTTACCCGGACTTGGGAGCTCGAACCAGTATAATCATCGTGTCCACGGCACTGTCTCTCCCCCTGTTCTTCCTCAACATACGCGCGACGACGCCCTTTTCCGGATGAGCACGACCTCGGGCTCCGCCCTCACACGATCCTCCACACCCCTCGCGGTCGATGGTCCCGATCGCCGACACTTTTCTATCACCTTTTCTTTTTCTTCTTTTGTTCCATGTGTATTCCTTCTATCAGTCTTTTGAATTTTTTGATTTAAAATTTTTCGACTTAGAACTTTTTTATTTGATCTTTTTGATTAAAAATTTTCAAGTTAAAATTTAAATCAAACCTTTTCGAATTGATAGTTTTTTTAATCAAAACTTTTCGAACTAAAAATTTTTGAATTCAAAGTTTTGTAAAGTTGAAACTTTTTTATTTGAAATTTTTCGAGTTGAAACTCTCCGATTTGAATTTTTTTATTTAAAACTTTTTGAGTTGAAACTTTCTGATTTAAATTTTTTTGTCTCGAGTTGAAACTTTCTAATTTGAGAATTTTTTATTTAAAATTTTTTGAGTTGAAACTTTCCAATTTAAAATTATCTGATTTAATTTTTTTTCAAGTTGAAAGTTTCTAAGTTGAAACTTTCTGATTCAAAATTTTCGAGCTGAAACTTTCTGATTAGAAATTTTATGATTTAAAATTTTCAAGTTGGAAATTTTGACTTGATTTTTTTCGCGCTAAAACTTCCTATTTAAAATTTTCTAATTTTTTTTTTTAACGTGGAAGCAGGGTGAAGCTTGGTGTAAGGGAGAAAGAAAGGAGACAGAGGATGAAGGAGAAATTGACACATGGCGTCATGAGGGAGAGCTGAAGCTCATCCGCATTGCTCAAATCATAAGGTTGACCGTAAATTAGAGGCTCCCATTATTTTTTTTCACCATTCTGAGACGACAATTGCACTCCGACGCACAAGAGCATCTATTCTCGTGCCATGTCAGATTGCCAGATTAGTATAGCAATCTTCACCTAAACTTTAGCTCGCGAGGCAAAGTAAGCTTCTTCGGGCCGCACCTTTACCGGCCTGACTTGTCGTTCTGGTGCTGCCCAGATCTCGCCATGGCCTCCGGCGGCGAGCAGCATGAGCACACGGTGGCGCTGCTCGGCCACCCTCCCGCAGAGGCCGAGGTCTCTTTCGTTCCTCACGTCTGCCTCTCCCCTCGTGTTGATCTGTCATGTGCTTTCGTCAGCTTCTCTTCTTTTTCTGCACAGAGCTTGGCTGGAATTTAGTGACCAGATGGATGTTCAGTGTTAATTTGGGTGGGGATTTTCGTTGCAGGTAGCAGAAGCATACACCACGGATGGATCTCTCGACATCGACGGAAACCCGGCGCTGAAGCATCGCACAGGTGGATGGAGGGCATGCCGTTCAATTCTTGGTAAATTAAACTGGAAGCACTTCACTTCATTTAGAGAGGCATGCTCTGTTCATCGCCTGTTAACCTCTTTTGCTGGCAAATGTATTTCTTCTTAGTTCGGACTGGGATTTCCAGAAGAATTTCTCTTTTTAACCACTGCTTTCTTGCATGATAGGTACCGAGTTCTGTTACTGCCTGGCGTTCTATGGGATCATGTACAACCTCGTCACGTACCTCACCACTGTTCTGCACGAGAGCAACGTCGCCGCCGCAAAGAACGTGTCCACCTGGCAGGCCACCTGCTTCCTCACGCCGCTGGCCGGAGCCGTCGTGGCCGACTCCTACTGGGGAAGGTATCGCACCATGGTCGTCGCCTGCGCCATCGGCGTCGCCGTTAGTGTCCCAAACTCTGCACTTGATCAAACACTGTGTCCTGTCATGATCAAGTATTTGCATAGTGATTATGGACAGGATTTGTGCGCTAATCAGCTCTAGTTTGCTTTCTCTCTGTTTTTACTGATCAGGGCATGCTCATGGCAGCTCTCTCAGCGTTTCTGCCACTGCTCATCAAGAACTCTGCATCGTTCATGGGCCTCGCCGTCTCAAACATGATCTCAGCTCAGCAGTTCATCTTGTTTCTTGGCTTGTACATGATTGCATTCGGGCTAGGCGGCCTCCGGCCGTGCCTGATGTCCTTCGGCGCCGACCAGTTCGACGACGGCGACCCGTCGGAGCACATGAGGAAAGGGTCCTTCTTCAACTGGTATGTGTTCACCATGAACTGCGCGTCGATGATATCCAGCACTGGCATCGTGTGGGTACAGGATCACTACGGCTGGGCTCTGGGCTTGGCAATTCCGGCGGTGGTCCTAGCCGTCGGGCTGTCCTGCCTGATCGCGGCGTCGCGGTCGTACAGGTTTCAGAGAACCCGTGGCAGCCCCCTCACCAGAGTCTGCCAGGTCGTCGTCGCGGCCGTCCGCAAGTTCAACGTCGAGCCGCCGGCCGACAGCTCTCTCCTCTACAAGCTACCGGAGGATGACTGCTCCATGAAAGGAGTTCAGAGGATAAAGCACACCACTGATCTCCAGTTAGTTCCTATAGATGCTCTGTGATTGCATAGTACTAGTCAGTAGAGTTAGTTTTCAACTGCTAATTCTTGAGATGCATCTACTGCTTACTTGATCAGATTCTTCGACAAGGCCGCCATTGTGACGTCGTCGGATAAGGAGGTGGAGGAGGCAGCTGCGCGGCGCAATCCATGGCGGCTATGCATCGTGACGCAGGTCGAGGAGCTCAAGATTCTTGTGAGGATGCTGCCGCTGTGGGCGACCATTGTCTTCTTCTACACCGCGTCAGCGCAGGTCTCGTCGACGTTCGTCGAGCAGGGCATGGCGATGGACACCCGCGTCGGCTCCATCCGTGTCCCGCCCGCCTCGCTCACCGCCTTCGACATGCTCGCCATCGTCGTCCTGGTCCCGCTCTATGACCGGGTGTTCGTGCCGGTAGCCAGGAGGCTCACCGGGAGGGAGAAGGGCCTCCAGGACCTGCACAGGATCGGCGTGGGCCTCTCCATGCCCGTGCTCGCCATGGTCGCCGCGGCGCTGATCGAGACGGAGCGCCTGCGCGCGGAGGAGGCTCCAATGAGCATACTGTGGCAGGCGCCACAGTACGTACTGGTGGGCGTGGGCGAGGTGTTCACCACCATTGGGCAGCTCGACTTCTTCTACAGCCAGGCGCCGGCCGCGATGAAGACCGTGTGCACCGCGCTCGGGCTCCTCGCGATCGCGGCCGGGGACTACCTGAGCTCGCTCGTCCTGACGGCCGTGCAGTGGGCGACGGCGACCGGCGGCCGGCCGGGGTGGATCCCCGACGACCTGAATGAGGGGCACCTGGATCGCTTCTTCTGGATGATGGCCGGACTAGGTTGCCTGAATCTGATGGCGTTTGGGAGCTGCGCCATGAGATACAAGTCCAGGAAGCCTTCTTGAAAACGTTTTCAGTGCATTACCAACGGCAGTGATTTTTTGCAGCGTGCAATGCATGCGGCTAAAGATGATGTTCTAACACACCGTAGAACATTGCTTCGACTTCTTTATAAAGAAGGGCCCGAATCTTAACACATGATCCAATACTCCCAGATTTGGCTGATTTTAGCAAACAAAACATCCAGGTGATGTTTATCGAAACTCAAAAAACAATTACGTGTTCGGTTACTTTGGGTTCGCTCATGTGTACGGAGCATTTCACCTTTGAAAGTAATTATTGGAATAGATCGAGCATGATTAACGACGTTGAATCGATTTAATAAGGCAGCGCACGATTAATTAACACTAGCAATTCATTTTCCACGATTCATACCATATTTCCATTACAAGAGGACGATCTACTTGAGTAGTAGGCTGCTTTCAGAGGCAGTAAATACATTATTTAAGAAGCCATGAACATGGCCGGTATTGATGATTAGCAGCCTAATGTAGGATTACTTCAAGTCTCTACTTGCCTCCACTCTCGTGGTGGAGGCCCTGGAAGTAGCCCTGCGGGTCGGACTCGAAGCCGGAGCGGGAGATGTAGCCATCACCGCCGGGGGCCTTCATCGTGTCGTCGCTCACGCCGCGGCCACCGCCGGTGGTTGACTTCCCAGCACCACCGCCACCATCAGCATGCCCACCATATCCGCCTCCTGACTTTCCCAAACCCGCTCCACCGCTGCAACCTCCTTTTCCTCCTCCGCTCTTACCGCCTTCGCCTCCGCCACCACCTTTCCCACCGCCGCAGCCGCCCCCTCCCCCTTTGCCCCCTCCTCCGCCACCGCCCTTGCCACTCATATCGATCTCTCGCCTTGATCAGTCTAAGAAGCTGCTGCGTAGGAGTGCTGTCATGCTGCGTAGAGAGCGAATGCTCTTTTATAGAGGAGGACGGCGCTCACCGGGAAGCGGGAACAATCAAAGTCCCATGCACGGTGACGCCTCGCGGTCAATGTAGATGAACCCGATGGAGAGGAATTTACTCCGGCCAAACTCCGAAGAGCTCACGTAGCATGGCAATCCGCGAGTATATACACTATCCTTTGACCAGTGTGACCGTGTGGGGCTGTGCACGTAGAAACACAAGCTACAGAGAGCACTAGTCAGGGCCATTACAAAACTAGGAAATAGAACTGGACGAACACCTAGTCAGGGCCATCTCCTTTTGCGGCCCAGATTACCGTGTGAGCCTTTCCTCTCCCAGACTTGGTAGTCCATTCACGTCACCAAGCGTAATCCCTTGGCTTAAGACAGTACTCCGTCCGTCTAAATTTAATTTGTAAGTTATAATTTGTAGATTAAAAAGAGATTGAACATGACTAAACTATCCGTAATTATTATCTCTAAGCAATATATTCGATGCATGTATGTAGAGTAAAGCTATATAATTATTAGAGATATAGATGGAATATCAAAATAATTTTGTATTGAAATATGAAATATGTCTTATATTTATGAATAGAATTATTTAAAAAATAGTCTTTGGACGGATGGAGGGAGTTAGGTGTGGGCATAAAAAAATCGAACCGAACCGAATTAACCGATTATTTTAGTTTTCGGGTTTCGGTTCAGTTTACATTTCGCTGATGTTCGGTTTTTGGCTATCGGTTTGGTTTTCAACTAGCATTAACCAAAAAGCCGAACAAGCCAAATACGCGGAGACAGTAGAGTCGTGGACTCCACTCGCGAGCCGCGGAGGTGCGGACTCCACTGGCCTCCGGCTCCTTGCTTCCTCGACCTTGCGGTCCACCGGGCACCACCGAGCGAGCGGTGACGCGAGCGGACTCCACTCCACCCGCGATGAGTCCCTAGGGCACCACCAAGCGGACACCACTCCTCACCAGCTCACCTCCTCGGCCTCGCAGTCCATTGGGAACCAGCCGTCCAGATCCGACCACTCCACATCACTTGCGACCAGATCCAGTCGAATCTGATATGCGAAGGCGGCGCAAAGGCGCTCGGCGACCAGATCTGGCTGAGAAGGTTGTGGTGGCGGTCTGGCGAAGGCGGGATTGGACGGCATGGAGGGTTGCGTCCGGCGGGGTGCCGCCCTAGTCAACGAAGGCCATGAGGTTGCTCAGGTGGAGGCGCTCGGTGGTAGCCAGATTTAGCACGCGGAGTCAGTAGTGGCCTCGGCCTCGGTGCGGCGGATCCTCCCCGATGCGATGACGCCTTGTCCCTCGGTGAGTCCTCCCTCGACGCATCTTCCCCCGACGCGGCATCTTCCAACTTTCCGTGACTAGCTTTGTCAAATTTTTTATGTAAACTCTCAATACATGCACACAATTGGGCCATTATTGTAGTGGATTAATAATATTCCAGTGTCTATTCTTAAGCAAAGCACTTATTGATGAATCTAGATAATGTGTTAGTATAGCCTAAACCCTTTATTAATCTGAATCACTGTTTGTTTGTGCCTAAATCGTTGAAATTTACTGATCTGATCATTTGAATGCTGGTACCTTTTGCGGTTAACCCAAAAACCGAACTGAATTTTTTTCGGTTTATTCAGTTGGGTTTTCGAATTTGAAGAGACAATTTCGGTTTCCAATTTTCAAAAACCAAAAAAATTTTAAACCGAAAAATCCGAATGCCCACCTCGGAGCAGAGACAACACTAGTGGAATGGAATCTCTTGGCTTAAGATAGCTACAGGACATGACCTGATTCTGCTCTGCTTGGGTTGCTACTGCAAACTTACAATTGGACACGTCGCACGCTTGTCATGACTCTCCATAGAGATAAATAGTACTATCCGGTTATAAATAGTTGTCGATGTAGGTGTAGTTAAATTTTTAAAATTTTGATTGTCAATATCTTTTTAAATACTTAACTTAGATATATGAAAATCATATGTGTAGATTTGTCTCGAAAAGTACTTTTATAATATTATAATTTTATCAAATTTTATAAATATATTATAATAAAAATTAGTGATCAAATATATGTTTTAGAGACCGTATTGATGTACAAATACACAACTATTTGTGACCAGAGGGAGTATAGCATAAAAAAACGTTGCCACATCGTAGTGCGACGGCCAAAACTACTGAGTAATTGTACATCATTCCTTTTCGTTTCCTGAGAAGTAAGATTGATCTGAGAAGAAGAAGAAAAAAGAAGATTAAGAAAAAAAAAACGGACATGTATCATCAATCACTGTATCCTGTATTCGATCTGTAGTCATTCATGTTGCTGATCAAGTGTCACGGTGTCACCTGAGGAGGTCTAGCGCCTTCCGGAGCACGGGCCTGAACCGCCGGACGTCGAGCCTGACGTCCTGCTTGCCGAGGTAGATGTCCTTGACGAGCGACCAGCTCTGCTTGTGGATGGGCAGCGGGTCGAGGAACACCGGGTGCGCCTTCGGGTACATCTCCGACAGCGTGCTCTCCTCCGCCGTGATGTTGTACTGCAGGTACCGCATGTTCATGTCCCGCGGCGGCACGCCGTACTCGTCCATGGCCAGCCCCTCCATCCTCCCCAGTGGCACCACCTGCACCACCACTGCGTTCATCGGCAGGAACACCAGGTTTGTCAGACCGGACCCGTGCACCGCCATCATTACGTCGAACGAGTTCACCATCGCCGACGCATCCGGGAGCTGCGCGTGTCCGCCGTCCCCGCCCTTGGACAGCACGTCCGTCGCCGTCACCTCGAACCCGAGCCCCTCCGCCATGGCCACGATCTCCTCCACGTTCACGAACCGCCGCCGGGACCGCCGCGAGATGATCAGCAGCCGCGGCTTCCTCCCGGGCTCCTCGTCCCTCCGGATGGCGTGCTCCCGCGGCAGCGAGTAGCGCCACATCAAGAACCGCTTGAAGTCCACCATGGAGTTGTTGTTGGGCGCCCGCCGCGGGTCGATGCTCAGGTCCTTGTGGCTGTGCAGCCCGACCACCGCTCGCCGGTAGCAGTGCACCCTCTCCTCCCTATCCAGGTCCACCGCCTCGTAGTTGCTCAGCCCCTGCACGATCTCCTTGTACTTGCGGAACCACCACGCCTGCTTCTGCGTCACCAGTAGCTGCACCTCGCCGCCGAGGTGCCGCGATGTGATGAACAGCGGGATGATGTTGTCGTTGAAGTCGTGGTAGTAGTTGCCGCAGTACCCGCCGTTGGAGTACACGATCGCCGGCACGTCGTGCATCACCTCGCACGCCGGGGCCTCGTCGGCGGTGGCGAGCCTCACTGTCACCTCCTTGATGCCCGTCATTATGCGCGCCTCGCCCTTGCGGCTGTACGGCTGAATCTTCCAGCTAGTGGCGTTCATGTCTAGGCCTGTGGCGTTCACGCCTCCGCCTCCCGAGGCGCGGCTAGGGGTGACCACGAACACCTCCGACGTGCTCCCGCGGACGCGGATGGCGCCGTCCATCTCGCAGACGTCCGATCTCGGGTCGGTGAAGTCGCACTTCAGGTGAGGCACCGGGATGAACTCCTCTGCATTACACGAAAAAAACATAAATCAACATCAGAAATTATACTTCCTCCTAAGGAGAAATTAATCAATCACATTGTAGATTTTCATAGTGTTGATTATACATGTAATCCATACCTACTTGTTTGAAGCCCCTCCTGCCATCCATCAAGAGTGATGGAAACCCAGGCTTGCCTGCAGCAGAAACCAGCAAGTGTCAAATCACCATTTCCATCCTGAGAACTAACAATTTTCTTGGAGATAGAACTAGAAACTGACAAAATAGCAAGAGCTGGTGTATGTATACATGATGGACATTTGACATGTAATTGAATAGCTCATCATTCAACCACCGTCATCTACCTAGTCAGAGAAATATGGACAACTTATGTTTCTCTGACAAAATGCAGTAAATGATACAATGTATGATACTACTATTGCTGAATACCTGTGGTGAGCATCACCATATATCGATCAAGTGTTGGGGAATATATCACCAAGAACTGAATTGCCCCAATGAACAGCAGCAAAGAGAGGTTGCAGAAAGCTCCCCTGCTCTTCTTGTTCCTCGCAGCCGCCTTCATTTCTGAAGCAGCTCCACTCCAGGGACAAGAAGATCAGCAGCTTTATTTTTTTGAAAGATTAAGAACAGCAGCTTTACAACCTTACAAAACAGAGAGCTCCTCTCCGATGCTGGTATCCATAAATGTACTGCATTTTCAAGTACGTCGGTGGGCAAGTTGATTAGTTAACTCGATGAGAGGAATTAACAAATCAATTGTTAATCAGTAGACCCAGCGAGGCAGCAGTAGTGGCCGTGGAGAACAATATTGGTACATGATTTGAAAGCGATTAATTAATTAATTAATCGATAGCTGGTCGATAGAACCAGCTGGGAAGTTCATGGAAACCACGTTTCTTCGCCTCTTTTTTTTATCTTTTCTTTTGTTCACGAGAACTAACGTTTCCTGCTTCGTCTTTAGACTTTCTGAAGCTGCTAGAATTCAGGAGTAGGATGCCAAGAACTTCGCATTGTGATCGCAGTTGCGATTAATCAGGGTCAAGCTGCAAATCCTCCACACATATATATTGGAAAGTCGATGGGTATCATGTGCGCCATCTAATGGTGTTTAGTACTTGAAAACTGAGTGAATTCAGAGGCCAGATCCATGACATTTACAAACTTACAATAGGAAAGAAAAAACAGGCGTGATGCGTGCTCCTTAGATCTATCTGTTTGGTATTTCTTGGCTGCTCCAGCAAAAGGAATTGTTTGATAGCCATGGGCACATGGTGGGAAGGAATCGCATGCAACAGAATGGTAGGGGAGATTGTCCAGATTGCAAGTATGCACTTTAATTTATTAATATATTTTATGAATGGAGCTATGCGCTTTACATAAAGTAGCAGATTATTCATTCAGAAGTGAAGTACTCTTGATTCTGTATTTTGCACAATCATACTGCTTACAACTTTGTATCTTTTGCTGCATATACAATGACTCAAAACTTCATCGTTTGATGTCCGGCCATGAAAAAGAAACAATTGCAAATACCAATGAAAAACTTAAACCTAAAACTGCAAAGCTGGAGTGAGCAACACTCCAAAGTCCAAACGACAGCTAAACAATATGCAGAGATCGGGAAGTAAACACCAGGAACATGGGGCATCCATCGAGCTGTGCATGCATGTAGCTAGCTCTCACCTCGCAAACGGCATGGAAAATTTCTAAATTCGAACGCACTTGTTTGTGATAGATGGATGATGTCTAGTACTTGTCGTTTTGGATATTGACACGGTTTTCAAAACACAACTTTAACTACTAATTTTTATTATAATATATTTATAAAACTCAATAAAATTATAATATTATGAAAGTAATTCTCGAGACAAGTCTACACATATAATTTTCATGTATCTAATTTAAATATTTAAAAATATATCGATAGTCAAAGTTTCAGAAGTTCGACTATCACTATGTTCAAAACAACAAGTATTTGAAGACCGGAGTATGGTTGACTTACCCTTAAAATAGGATGTTTGACTAGCATCTGGTGTCAGTTAGCTACCGTATTATATAGCCAGTTGCCACCATTTTGACCCTGTATCTCTCCACATTACCACACGGTCCACACACGATACAATAGCCAAGAAGCCAATGTTCTTGCTTGATTGCTTACGAAAATACAGTATTGCTAGCCATGTCCTCAAATATTGCCATTTTCTACTTTGCGAGGTGGTTAGGGTGCATTCGAGCCACCCGACTGCCGGAACTGATGATTGATGAACGAACATTGGAAGACCACCGAAGTATAGATGATTCAGAAATCAGAAGTCCAAAAGCAACCGGCCAGTTTATAAAAAGAAAGTATTTGGATCTTGGGATGCAGAATTCTAGTAAACCAAAGACTCGACGAGGATGGATACTTCTTTCCCTCCAAAATCCCTACCGATTTGGAGCTTGAAGCATGAGAATGGTTTTAACCACATTTACAGTCACCACTATTCAATGTGCCTCATGATTCATGCAAACATTCAAAATTCACAACAACCATCCCATTTTCAAATCATTTTAGTCCTTACATAAATCTCAAAGCACTCTGAAAGCCTAGATTAGTACTCCCTCTAGATAAAAAAAGATGTTGTGGTTACGAACCAAAAGTACATAAGGAGGTCTTCGAATCCCCCCTGCAAAGGAGGTACTTTGGAGGTCTGGATACGTGAGGGGACGAAGTGATAAAGGTTAATGTATTATTTTTCAAAAATTCTGCTCGATACAAACTCCAATCCCTAGGGCATTTATTAAAGCCCCTTGGGCTAGAAGTGATATTACAATTATATCCCTATAGGACAGCAGGGCACATAAGGGCTCCGTAGTCCTTTTCCATTCAACCGACCTAGCTTGTAGGGGTTATAATGTCTACTTGTCATAGGTTCCCTCCAGGTGGCTGCACCTTGTTGTGCTACCTCTTTGGCTGGCCCAATGATTATAGCCAAGGGGGTAGTTGATCCTTTGGTCAACTGCCTGGACCTTCAATTTCGTTCCGAAGCCTTTTGGCCTCCGTTAGGGGTGAAAACAGGTCGAATACGGGTGGATATTGCTCTACTCGTATCTTAACTTATATTTTTTTTGGGTTCGGAATCGGATACGGGCTAGCCGGATACGGATACAGATTCGGGTTATTCGGGATACGGATACGGTTTGACGGATTCGGGTCGAAAACGGATAAAGATAACAGATAATATACTTTATATGGAGTAACATATATTGAATTAAAACTATACGAGTACATGACTATAATAACAAGTTATATATCAATCAAACTCAATGGATATCGTAGAAAGAATATGCTACTTGAGGATCAATAGAACCAACTAATTGTTAAAATAAATGGGCTGATATGAAAAAAATATGATAAATATGGGTTGGGCCTTTTTGATATCCGAATAGGAAAATCCGATCCGATATCCGAATAGGAAAAATCCAAATATTCGGATCCCGTCGCGTATTTACCGAATATTGGATGCTCCGGATCCGGATCCGGTCCCGGATTCAACCGGATAATAAAATATGGTCCCGAATCCGATCCTGACCGGATCCGATTCTAGATCGGGCGGGAGATATCCGACCCGTTTTCATCCCTACCTCCCGCAGAGGCCTCCGCTTTTGTTCCAAAGCCTCCCTCCTTGGTGCTTATCCCTTCGGCATAATGACGAGAGGGGTCATTCCACTAGTGGATCTCCGACGGGGCGAGAGGGATGGTAGCTGTCTCCCGAAACATGTTGTTTTAGATACGTGTCATCAAACTTTTGAAAATTTTTATATCGATAGATTTTTAAATATTTAGACTGGATACATGAAAATTATATAAGTAGATTTCTCTTGAAAATTATTTTTATAATACCATAATTTCATTGGGTTTGTAATATGTCGGGAATTGGTACCCTCGCCACGTGTAAGCATCCCCGGGTCTCGTGGCAGCTTCCTACGAGCTCGGGGGCTTGTCTCCGACCTAGGAGGTGTTCTCCTCAAGCCCGGGCTTGGGTCCAGCGAGCTCGGGCTCGGACGCAAGGACGGAGACCCTGCTCGACTCGACGCCTCGACCTCTACGCCTCCTAGAGTAAAAGGCATATGTAACAATTTATTTATCTCATGTAAAAACTCTCCCTTGTGTGGGAATCAGTGCCATACTGCCCCTGCACGGGAACTAGAGCCTAGCAACTCTCAGCAACTCCCAACGGCTAACGTCAGCCCCCGGCGACTATCGACGCCTCTCAACAACCCCCGTCGACTCGCCACGGGCACTTGACGTCAACCTCGGAACCAAGCAGCGAAGCCCTCAGAGGGCTACAAAAAGCGGTGGATCGCCCCGACCAGGGGGGTTCTTTTCCGACTCCCCAGACATAGACCAGAGAAGAGAAAGATCACTGGAACACTCTCCCTCGCGGCTTCGCTTCTGAGCGACTTACAGCTCGGGCCCCGCTTGTATTCTCCTACAGAGCTTCATTTACACCTTTCGCCTCAGGGCAAGACTGGAGTAGAGCTGTTACCCGACCTAAGAGACCCGAACTAGTATAAACCTCGTGTTCATTGCTTCTTTCCCGACACACACACCCCGCGACGCGTGCCATTCCCGAACGAGCACGACTTCGGGTCTCACCCTCACACGATCTACTCACGTCCCCTTCTGCGGTCGACGGTCCCGATCGTCGATATTGTATATTACAACAAAATTTAGAGATAAATGTTGCATTTTAGATCGTTCAAAATGAAGGAACGCGTATGCTGCTATACCACAGAACCGTAAACTAACAAGATAAGATTACCACTAGAATCCTTCGCGTAAGTGGTTGTTGCATTTTATGTAGTGGATCGCCATCGCCGTATCGCCCTCCCACGCCGATGTTCAAACACGCCCGAGATGGAACGCCGGCGCGTGTGTGCAAGCACCTAGTCGCTCGGCGAGGCGGCGAGAGAGGAGGCTAGGTTTCAAGTGAATCAAACCTAAACCGTGGAAAGCACACACCGCCCTCCTCCTCCCTCCTTATATAGCCACGAGATGAAACCCTAAACCAGGCCCACGGCAGATGCTAAGCCCACGAGGTTCATTAATTACGGATCCAATCCAAATTAATGCGCCCCACCATTAAGTGTGTGACCGCGGGTTCACATACGCTTGGACATGGATTCGAAAACTCCTTTTCAATCCAATAGTTGGTAGCGGCTTCTTGCAAAGTATGCCAACTCCCAAACATACGTGATCAAATCGAATGTAACCTATCAAAAGAACTCATGTAATAATCCCTTTGCCAAGTATATGAAGATTGATCTCAAGGCGAGAAGCATGTCATCCTTTGATGATTCAATCCATCTCTCGTGTCCGTGATATATTAATAAGTTGTGATTGACTCTCAATCACGGCATGGCCATGCACTTTCTTAATCATATCACACGAGTGGCCTTGTCATATATCTCCGTTTCATTGGAGTGGCAAATTCCATCTTGATCGCCACTTCCTCTCTGCACGTTTCATAGTAAACATGAAAGCTACCTTTATAACTATCCGGTTAGGAAGTAGTGTTTGATAGCCCCAAGGAAAACTATTACATGTAGGGAATATGACAATCTCGTGTCTAAGGATCATACATCTTCTAGGTATGAGATACATCGATGACACATAAGAATGAAACATTCTCGCAGTGTCCCATAGCGGTCTATCTAACCCATGTTCTTCAACATGGTCCACAATGTAGAGATGATATCTCCATATCCCATGATCTATGAAGCATGATCATCGATCACTACATGTGCCGATCTATTCATCGTAGTCCTATACGATGATATCCGATCGTAGATATTTATCGAATTACATCATTAAGTAAAGAGCTTCATAATCAAGTCACATACTTGTTGATCAATACAATGATATACATTCATTGGACCAATAATCATATTATTATTCATAAACATAGTCATGTTACAATCATCTAAATGATTGCCTCAAGGGCATAACACTAACAATCTCCCACTTGCACTTGAGTCAATCAATTAAGTATCTAATACCAATAGACCTTGTGTGCGCCTCATGCTTAGGTCGTGGCGAGTGGCTTTGTCAACGGATCGACCACATTGGCTTCCGTATGTACTTTGCATATTCGACGTCACCTCTATCCACAATCTCGCGAATAAGGTGAAAGCGACGGAGTATGTGTTTAGACTTTGATGTGATCTAGGCTCTTTTGCTTGTGCAATGGCACCACTATTATCACAATAGATGTCCATTGGACTAGAGACACTAGCGACCACACCAAGCTCGTGATAAACTTCTTAATCCACACAGCCTCCTTTGCGGCCTCCGGCCGCAATGTACTCCGCTCATCGTAGAGTCGGCCACCGTGTTTTGCTTGGAACTCTTCCACCATCGCTCCTCCATTAAGTGTAAACACAAACCCGGATTGCGATCGAAAATCATCTTTGTCGGTTTGGAAGCTTGCATCGGTGTAACCCTTGCAACAGATCTTCCTCACCTCCAAAAACAAGGAACATACCTTTAGTTCTTCTCAAGTACTTCAGATATTTTTACGGCTATCCAATGACCATCACGGGATCCGCTTGGTATCCGCCGTGACACTTAGAGCATATGAGACATCCGGGCGTGTACAGATCATGGCATACATAATAGACCCAATAGTTTGAAGCATATGGAATCTTGCTCATCCTGTCTCGCTCATCGATGTCGAAGGACACCGATTCTTGCGAGACGATGCCATGTGACATTGGCATGAAACCTCTCTTGGATTCATGCATATTGAACCTTTTCAATATCTTGTCAATGCACGCTTCTGACTTAATCCAATTAACCTTTTGATCTATCTCTATAGATTTTTATGCCCAAGATATAGCATGCTTCTCCCAAGTCCTTCATTGAGAAACTCCTTTTCAATGAAGTCTTAACATCTTCAAGCATAGGAATGTCATTCCGATTAATAATATGTCATCCACATACAAAATCGTAAATACAAGTGCGCTCCCACTAGCCTTCTTGTAAACACAAGGCTCTTCTTCATTTTTGATAAAGTCAAAACCTTTGACTACTTCATCAAAACGAATGTTCCAACTCCTAGATGCTTGCTTTAACCCATAAATGGATCTTTGAAGCTTGCATACCCTTTTAGCATATTTAGGATCAACAAAGCCTTCGTGTTGTATCATGTATACATCCTCGAAAGATTCCCATTAAGGAAGGCTGTTTTGACATCCATCGCCATATTTCATAATCAAAATATGCAAGAATAGCTAAAATGATCCGGACAGATTTGAGCATGGCTACCGTGAGAAAGTTTCATCATAGTCAACTCCTTGAACTTGTTTGAAACCCTTTGCCACCAACCGTGCCTTATAGATCTGAACATTTCCATCTACGTCTATCTTTTCTTGAAAATCCATTTGCACTCAATGGTTTTTACACCATCGTGAATCGACCAAGTTCCAAACTTGATTGTCATGCATGGATTGAATTTCGGATCTCATGGCTTCAAGCCATTTTTCGAGTTTGGGTCCATCATTGCTTCTTCATAAGTCGTGGGCTCATCATTGTCCAACAATAATATGTCATTCCCATATCTAATAGGTACATGACGTGGCCTCCCGACCTACGTGAAATGGAGTCTCTTCCACAAAGTTGTACAACACTTTGTACATCTTGTGAAGGTTCGAGGTAGCTTGAACATATTCATGTGATTCTCGAACTTCATCAAGATACACATCACTCCTACTGATTTCTTTTGAAAGAAACTCTTTCTCCAAAAGACACCATTTCGAGCAACAAAAACTTTGTTCTCGTTTCTTTGTAAAAGTAATATCCTTTTGTTTCTTTAGGATACCCACAAAAAGTATTTTTCGATTTAGGTGCGAGTTTATCTGATTGTAAACGTTTTACATAAGCCTCACATCCCCATATCTTGAGAAATGACAACATGGGTCTTCTCCCAGTCCATATCTCATATGGCGTCTTCTCAACGGATTTTGATGGGACCCTATTCAAAGTGAACGCAGCTGTCTCTAGAGCGAAACCCCAAAAGGATAATGGCAGATCTGTTTGGCTAATCATTGACCGAACCATATCTAATAAAGTCCGGTTACGTCGTTCGGACACACCATTCCATTGAGGCGTTCCTGGCGGAGTAAGTTGCGGAACGATTCCACATTGCTTTAAATGATCACCAAACTCTTGGCTCAAGTATTCGCCACCACGATCGGATCGTAAGTGTTTTATTGTTTTGCCAAGTTGATTTTGTACTTCGCTCAAACTCTTTAAACCTTTCAAAAGTTTCGATTTATGCCTCATTAAATAGATATATCCATATCTCTCAAGTCATCGGTAAAAGTTACAAAGCATCAAACCCACCCCTAGCAATGAGCTCATTGGTCCACATACATCTGTATGTACTAGGGCCAATAATTCACTTGCTCTCTCACTAAAACCTGTGAAAGGGCTTTGTCATCTTGCCAAGTAAACAAGATTCATATGTTTCAAATGATTCAAAATCAAATGAGGTTAGAAGTCCATCACCATGGAGCTTCTTCATGCGCTTCTCATTTATATGACCTAAGCGACAATGCCACAAAAAGGTAGGGTTCAAATCATTAGGCCGATGCCTTTTACATTAATATTATAGATG
This sequence comes from Otatea glauca, assembly GCA_036346275.1. Taxonomy (NCBI): domain Eukaryota; kingdom Viridiplantae; phylum Streptophyta; class Magnoliopsida; order Poales; family Poaceae; genus Otatea; species Otatea glauca. The sequence continues at coordinate 63,304,637 of CM070721.1, forward strand.
TTTTTTCTTGAGTTCAAGGACGTACAACCCATCCACCATGGGGCAACGACCATAATACATATCATTCAAAAATATTGAACAAACAAAGTTCTTTATTCTCAAATCATAACCTTCAAGTCCCAAACAAGAAGATGAAATAATGTTTCTACTCAAAGATGGAACAAAATAACAATTATTGAGTTCTAAAACTAATCTCAAGGCAAATACAATGGGTATGTGCCAACGGCAAGACCAAGAACTCTTGCTTTATTCCCACGCCGAAGATCCACTTCTCCTTTGCCAAGTCTCTACTTTATCACCCACAACGAATTGCAAATGTGAGCAACCGAACCGTATCATATACCCATGAGTTTGAGTGAAGAAGTAGCAAGATTAATTTCTATAACATTAATACAAGTGGAAACCACATTTCCATTCTTCTTATCCGCTGTACTTTTCATTCCGCTTCCAATGCCCCGATTTCTTGCAATAGAAGCATTGGGTATCGTGTTGAGGCCAACTTTAAGCTTCAAGCTTAGTTTTGAGGCTCGCGATCTCATCTTGAGCCTTGCCCTTGCCCTTGCCCTTGCTCTTTCCCGTTCCCCACCTTAGCCTTTCTTTTGAAAGCGGTTGTTTTCAACCATCATCACATGATTGGGTTTTTCTTAATGCTTTCTCCGCACCTTGAGCATCCCATGTAGCTCAGTTAGGCTCTTCTCCATGCTATTCATATGAAAATTCATAATGAATGGCTCAAAGCTCTGTAGCGGAGACTGGAGAATAACATCTGTGGCCAAACCGAGGCTAAGGGGAAACTCAAGTTTTTCCAATCTCCCAATGTAACCAATCATCTTGATCACATGAGGATCGACCGGATCGCCTTGACCGACTTACAAGCAAATAAAAGCTTTGAGATACCATACCTCTCAGCTCTTGCTTGATTTCCAAACATGCCCTTCAAGCCCACAATCATATTGTAAGCATCCTGGTTCTCATATTGCTTTTGGAGCTCGAGTCCATTGTGACTAGCATGAGACAGTGACCTCTCTGAAGCATTAACATGCTTTTCATATTCAACCCTCAAATTGCGAAAGATTTTCTACCGGTTCATCAGAATTGGATTCTCTAGAACATAGTCCTTCTTTTCATGCTTGAGAACAATTCTCGGGTTGCGATACCAATCAACAAAATTAGTTCCATTCAGTTTTCCCTTTCCAAAACCGATCTCAAAGCAAAACCAGTGTAGCAGGAGTAGGAGAAGGTGCCATTGAACTACAACAAAAATATGCAAAGATTCTAAGCACTATGTTTATGTAAAACTTTTATTAAACTTTTAATTAAAGACACTCCTATTTTATGTCCTTTTATAGACACATAGTGAGTATTCAAGATCCATATTCATTAAACACTAGTGAGCTTTGGCATCACTGCTAGAAATTTAATGACATAGGTAAGCAACACCTTTGCTAATTACATCATATGTAACTCTTGTTTGTTGAGTATGAAAACAAGTAATGAATGCCTCCATCAACTTGACTCATGGCCAGTCAACTCGCCCCAAGGGCTCACATGAGGAGGAGCACTTCCGTATTCGGTGCCAATTAAGAAACCTGCCTCATGTGTGTTTTCCTAGACACCAATTGTCTTGTATAGGTTCCTTCATTATCAAATCAAATCCCAACCACTTATGTCCTCAAGCCCAAAACCGTTTTGATAGCTCGTTTAAATCGCCATTGTTATGCGTGATGTGTCCAACACATCCCTATCATCTATTGAGATAGCCATTGATATACTACTCGCAACATATCAATAACGATCTAAATTCTTGATAGGTGCAACAATTGGATGGACAATTTGATTTAAGATTTTTAACTATAAGGATGAACAAAGATTACTATGAACATAGCATCACATGCAATGAGCATAAAGAAAATAGCAAGGATAAAACACACATCCACGTAAAATCAAAATAAGTCGTGAAATAGCATGGCCCTTAGCATTAAGATCTCCATCATCATGCTTGGTTGTTCACCTAGCCACCTTGCTTGATTTGTTCACCTAGCCATCGTCTTCATCATTATGGATGCAACTCCTTACAACTTTTGATAATGAATTTTACATGAGGGTTTGAAGCATCACAAGTCGACACGCAGTGTCGTTATACAATTTAAATAGCCTTATGGCTTAACACGCAAGACGCAGCCATGTGGAAATTACATGCATCACATACACATAGGCCATACTATTTCACATAATTCCTCGCAAAACGCAGAGTTAAACAAAAGCAACCCTCGACTCGGTCCGAGGCGCGCCCACAATGGTAATCATTGGCCGGTCGTGAGCGGTCCGAGGCGGCGTCAAGTGGGTCCAAGGCGAGCCCCGCAGTGATCTTCCGCCATGGAAAACACCCTCAAAATTTCCACGGATCAACCAGATTGACCCAATCCGATCTAATATAATTGGCTTGGTCCCATATGGATACGTTTCAGAAACCCTGATGGCGGTAACCCGACCGGTAAAGGCAACGTCGTACCATGAACGGACTCACCCAAATCAATATTGAATCTGTTTGCGCTTACCATGGATCAACCAGATTGACCCAATCCAACTCGATCTGATTGGCTTGGTCCCATATGGATACGTTTCAGAAACCCTGATGGCGGTAACCCGACCGGTAAGGGTAACGTCGTACCATGAACGGACTCACCCAAATCAAGATTGAGTCGGTTTGCACTTCTCAAACCCTAAATCGATCGATCTCATCGATGGTCGCCGTCACCAATTCATCACATGAACTGGTCCGAACATGTAATAGATCCAATCTACTAACCTCACACATCATATGTGCAACATCCAGATCACAAAACTATACGAGATGGCTCTGATACCACTGAAGGGAAACGCGGTATGCTACGCTAGCACAAAAAAAAACTACCGCGCAACCAGAAAGCTACTCGCAAGAAGGGGATCATAGATAAGATTACCACTAGACGCCGCAGCTGCGGAATCCTTCGCGTCGATGTAGTGGTTCGTCCTCGCCGATCGTTGCGTCGATGTAGTGGATCGTCCTCGCCTCGCCGTGGATCGTCCTCCCACGCCGCCGATCGCGGCGCAGCGCCACACCGCAGAGTCCACACGTCCGAGAGATGGAACGCGGCGTGCGTGTGCAAGCACCTAGTCGCTCGGCGAGGCGCAAGAGGAGGAGGCTAGGGTTTCAAGTGAATCAAACCTAAACCGTGGAAAGCACACCCGCCCTCCCTCCTCCTCCTCCTTATATAGCCACGAGATGAAACCCTAAACCAGGCCCACCAAAGATGCTAAGCCCACGAGGTTCATTAATTACGGATCCAATCCAAATTAATGCGTCCCACCCATTAAGTGTGTGACCTCGCAGGTTCACATACGTTTGGACATGGATTCGAAAACTCCTTTTCAATCCAATAGTTGGTAGCGGCTTCTTGCAAAGTATACCAACTCCCAAACATACATGATCAAATCAATGTAACCTATCAAAAGAACTCATGTAATAATCCCTTTGCCAAGTATATGAAGATTGATCTCAAGGCGAGAAGCATGTCATCCTTTGATGATTCAATCCATCTCTCGTATCCGTGATATATTAATAAGTTGTGATTGACTCCTCAATCACGGCATGGCCATGCACTTTCTTAATCATATCACACGAGTGGCCTTGTCATATATCTCCGTTTCATTGGGTGGCAAATTCCATCTTGATCGCTCACTTCCCTCACGTTTCATAGTAAACATGAAAGCTACCTTTATAACTATCCGGTTAGGAAGTAGTGTTTGATAGCCCCAAGGAAAACTATTACACATGTAGGGAATATGACAATCTCAGTCTAAGGATCATACATCTTCTAGGTATGAGATACATCGATGACACATAAGAATGAAACATTCTCGCAGTTGTCCCATAGCGGGTCTATCTAACCCATGTTCTTCAACATGGTCCACAATGTAGAGATGATATCTCCATATCCCATGATCTATGAAGCATGATCATCGATCACTACATGTCTTGATCTATTCATCGTAGTCCCGATCGTCGATATATTTATCGAATTACATCATTAAGTAAAGAGCTTCATAATCAAGTCACATACTTGTTGATCAATACAATGATATACATTCATTGGATCAATAATCATATTATTATTCATAAACATAGTCATGTTACAAAATAGCCTGTTTTCGCGAGAGGACGGAGTACATGTAGACTATGTGTATTCGTTGGTTTTGCGTTTTTCCTCCAGAGAAGCACCCTTGATGGTGCAACCGAGTTGACCGGGCTCTTTTTTTTAGAGTTGACCGGCCTTAGCTCAGGGCCAGGTCAGTATCACTATCCCGGGCCCAAATAGGTGTGGCCTAGCCAATCCTACTGGCTCTGAATAAAAAAGCCCAGGTCGAGCCCAACCATGCTAAAACTCAAATCAATTGGGCTTCCCTAATCTAGCCCAGCCCATATTTCTTTGACTTCCCTGCGCCGCCGTGAGCACCCGAAACAGCAGCCAACGATCACAGGATTGACACTCCGAAAGGGCACTGCCCCGGCCACCGCCTCCACTCCGCTCCTCCCTTCAATTCGTTAAGTCAAATCCAGGTGATCAGAGGCGTGAGGCTACCGCGAAATGGACGGCGGAGGAGGCGGGGCGGAGGTGGCGGAGGAGGAGGCGAGCGCGGCGTCCTCGCCCCTCCTCCTCCCCCGCGCCCCGGCGGCGCCGGCGGTGGGGGACGAGGTGCGGCGGCAGATGGGGCTCGCGGCGCCGCTGGTGGCGTGCAGCCTGCTTCAGTACAGCGTGCAGGTGGTCTCCGTCATGTTCGCCGGCCACCTCGGCGAGCTCTCCCTCTCCGGCGCCTCCGTCGCCTCCTCCTTCGCCAACGTGACCGGCTTCAGCGTCCTGGTAAGTGGTAACCACACTTATACCTAAGCACCTATACTTCAATTTGTGTTGTTACTTGTGAAGTATGAACTGTGAGTCTGTGACTCCTTCACTTATGAGAAAAATTAGTACAAAGTTACATGGATATGACATTCACCTAAATGGTTTTCCTCATGCTTGTAGTGTGCTTATGTGACTAGCATTTGTCGCAGAAACGTATGGATTTTAACATTTTCTTCGAATGTTTTACTAGATGATGCCTACTTTTACTTGCAAGTAAATTTAATGAAACCTGCATCTGTTTTTTTCCATGATAAGCTGGGAATGGGAAACGCGCTGGATACATTTTGTGGACAATCATATGGGGCAAAACAATATGATATGCTCGGGACACATGCGCAAAGAGCTATCTTTGTTCTTATGCTTGCGGGTGTTCCTCTGTCCTTTGTTTTGGCCTTCACTGGTCAAATTCTTATTGCGCTTGGCCAAAATCCGGAGATATCATCTGAAGCTGGACTGTATGCTCGGTGGTTGATTCCTGGTCTTTTCGCATACGGTTTGCTTCAGTGCCTTACCAAGTTTCTGCAGGCCCAAAATATTGTCCACCCACTGGTAGTTTGTTCTGGAGTGACTTTGATACTCCACATTCTGCTGTGCTGGTTTCTGGTTCAAAATTTTGGCCTTGGCAACAAAGGTGCAGCCTTGGCGACTTCAGTATCTTACTGGTCCAATGTTTTGTTGCTGGCAATATATATTAAAGTCTCTGAAGCTGGCAGAAGGAGTTGGCATGGATGGTCAAGGGGGGCACTGAAGTTAAAGGATGTTAACATGTATCTAAGGCTAGCCATTCCATCTACTTTTATGACTTGGTAAGCCTGATATGGAGCAACCTCCAAAAAATCATGTATTTATGACAAGCATTTCATCAATAGCATGCCTTTACGATTTGACAAAGAAGTGACATGTGGTTTATTTTCTTTTTTCTGCATGGAACTGGTTATTTGACTTGCAATATAGCTCAGCTTGGAGTACTGGGCGTTTGAGATGGTTGTTCTTCTTGCAGGTTTTCTTCCAAATCCAAAACTGGAAACTTCAATTTTGTCCATCAGGTAAGCAAACGAAACTAGAAATGCTCACATGCCTTTTAGTACTAAGAATTTCTGAGAAATGGATGACTTCTTTTAGATCAAGCATTGTTCTATAACATGACTAGTTGGCTGGTACATTCAAATCACGTTGCAGTTGCATGGTGTTACATCATACATGCATTTCCTTTTTCATTTCTTGTGATAGTCATGAGGTATACAGTTAGCATGCTTGACAGATTATGCTTGATTATGTGAAGTAACCACAGCTCGTTTCAGCCTAAACACGATGTGGATGGTTTATACAATTCCAAGTGGCCTAAGTAGTGCAATAAGGTCAGAGGAGCACAAATTTTGAATACTACTCCTTTCTTTCCATTTTCTGAGATTTAACATCACAAACTTGTACTAACAAGTTTTGGTCCGTGACTCTTGTTTTTCTCCAGTATTAGAGTGTCCAATGAATTAGGTGCTGGGAATCCACAAGCGGCATGTCTATCAGTTTTTATTTCAGGAATCATGTGCCTAACTGAAGGCCTGCTTGTAGCTGTCATCACAGTTTTGGTACGAGATATATGGGGTTACTTGTACAGTAATGAAGAAGAGGTTGTGAAGTATGTATCAACAATGATGCCAATTCTTGCTACTTCTGACTTCATGGATGGAATACAATGCACGCTATCAGGTCTGCAATCGAAAAATATATTGTAATGTGCCATTTTTGCATCTATTATGTAGTGCTTTTTCACCCAGTTGAGAAAGTCATGTATGCGCATATAACACAACTAGGACCAATACCATTCCAAAATCATGTTGTTACTAATGTTAGCCACCACTAATCCTTTTATCAAAGAAGATTGACATTAGTATTATGCAGAAGAGTGCTAGTTCTTGTTCTATGGAATTGTATACTTTGGTAATTTAGATTTCATCTTTATGCATGAAAGCTCTGCATATTTATTTTTTTCTCAGTAACTTGTTAGTGATTGTCTTATGTCACTTTGTTATTAATCATGATATCAGCAATCCTCTATCTTGCTGATCTTGCTCAGCGTTTGTTCGATTTTGCTGTTTACGGTTCTTAAGGTGCTGCTAGAGGGTGTGGCTGGCAGAAAGTTTGCTCGGTTATCAACCTATGTGCTTACTATGCTATCGGTATTCCTTCAGCGGTTATTTTTGCATTTGTTCTAAAGATCGGTGGTAAGGTAAGTTCTATGTTTTATGCAATTCTGGAAAGATATATTGTGTGGATTCTGCCTGAATTCTAGCCTGAGTTCCCTTCCTGTGGCAGGGGCTTTGGTTGGGAATCATATGTGCTATGGCAGTGCAAATATTTGCTCTGGTTGTGATGATGCTTCGTACCAGCTGGAATAAGGAGGTACATTGATGCTCAATTGATGGAATTGGACAGTAGCTAATTTTAATCTCCACAAAAATGCTGCTTTAGAGGGTGCAGCCTAGGCAGCAGGGCAGGACGGCCCACGTGGAGCAGATTGGGCCAGCACTAATATCTATGAATTGCTGGGTTTTCTGCTCTGGCACTAGAAAATAAAATGCAAATTTTCTTTCTCCTAAAATTACTTTTCACAGAGAAATCCATATCAACAATTAACCTTCTAGATGGCTTAGTATGATAACGAAGTCTGGTTTGATTGAATTTGCATCGCGACATACCCAATGGGGCCTTGCTTCACCAGTCCTTCGTGCTGTGCTAGGATGATGTAATATGTTTATCCTACTATGTTAACTTTAACGAACTTGTCTTTGATACCTTTTCTTTTGTTTTCTTTGTAGGCTGAAAATGCCCGGGCTAGGACTAGAGTTCAGGAATCAGATGGCAGCATAATATCGGCCTGAATGTCATCGTGGGTTGTGATTATACCACCCCTAAGGTTGTTTTTTATTGCATCATAGTAGGTGATACCGTTGAGCATTTGAGACCTCTTGTTGTATGTTTCATACGATTGACTGATTGGGCATTTGAGACTTTTTGTATAGTTGATGTTGTAGCATCAAGGCTAAACAATGGGTATTTTCATACCCTTTATCACGAGGAAGGAGACCATGTAAGAATGAGAGTTGAGAGAGAAAGAAATGAGGGAGCCCCCCTCATGCCCGGTGCTTTATATAGAGGAGAGGTGGAGGGATGTATTTCCAAAATGCCCCTCAATTATATGACTTACGAAAGGGTATTTTGGTACATTCCTCCTTAATATAACATGGAAATTGATATATAAATTAGCACATATTCCTTAGGACCGTGTCTATTCTTGACGAACCTAGAGACTAGGCCCCTTAGAACAATACTCCCTCGTCTGGAAGCTTTGAGGTTCCAAGGGACAAGCAAATGCGACATGTTCTCGCCATAGCCCCTCGAGAGTCGAGATACTCGAGGTCTTTGGGTGGTGAAGTCATTGACACGGTGCCGCACACCGAGGCATGGCCATCGAGGCGGTCGGCGTGCCGGAGCAAGGCTTGCGGAAGAGAAGCCGTCAACGCGGAGCCGTCGCACCAAGACATAGCCTTCGAGGCAGGCGGTGCGCCAGAGCGAGCCCCTTGGAGCCAAAGTTGTTGACACAGTGCCACTGCACCGAGGCGTGGCCTTCGAGGCGGGCGGCGCGCCGGAGTGAGCCCTGCAGAGCCGTCGCACCGAGGCATGGCCTTCGAGGCGAGCAGCGCACCGGTGCAAGCCCGCGAAACAAAGTCATCGATGTTGTGCCGACGCACTAAGGCACGACCTTTGAGGCGGGTGACGTGCCGGAGAGAGGTCCGTGGAAGCGAAGTCATCGACGCAGAGCTACCGCACCGAGGCATGGCCTTTGAGGCAGGGGGCGTGTCGGAACCAGCCCCATAGAGCCAAAGTTGTCGACGCGGTGCCGGTGCACTGAGGCATGGCTTTCGAGGCAGGCGACGTGCCAGAGCGACGTCCCTGGAGGCGAAATTGTTGACGCGGTGCAGCCACACTGAGGCATGCCCTTCGAGGCGGGCGGCGTTCCAGAGCGAGGTTCGTGGAAGCTGAAGTCATTGACGAGGTGTCGCTGCACCGAGGCATGGCCTTCGACATGGGCGGCGTGGCGGAGTGATTTCCGTGGAAGCAAGGTCGTCGACGCAAAGCCGCCGCACCGAGGTATGGCCTTCGAGGCATGCGGCGCACCAGAGCAAGGTCTCTGGAGGTGAAGTTGTCGACGCAATGCCACCACACCGAGGCATGGCCTTTGAGGTAGGCGGCGTGCCAGAGCGAGGTTCGTGGAAGTGAAGTCTACATCGTGGGTTATTGTACCTAGTCATTATTTTGTTGTGGTTGTATGTCTTGCTCTTTTAGATACATGGTAACGTCCCCCCTTTAGCCACATATAGATATTTGCGCAGGTGTCCCAAGGTGGCGAGAAGGGTTATTACGAGGTCTCTTGGCAAGACGCGCCCTAGCGCAGCGAAGGGAGAAAGGGCGAGGCGTAGTCGAGCGTCGTCCCAAACCTTTTTACATGCATCCTAGCGCGAAGGGTGCGAGGGGAAGGCGTAGCCGAGCGCCATCCTCAAACCTTTTTACACGTGCCCTAGTGCAGCAAAGGGTGTGACATGGGGGAGGCGTAGCCAAGCGTGTCCCCAAACCTTTCTAGACGCCCCCTAGCGCAGCAAAGGGAGCGAGGGGGAGGCATAGCCGAACGCCGTCCTCAAACTTTTTTACACGCACCCTAGCACAGCGAAGGGTGCGAGGGGGAGGCGTAGCCGGGCGCTGTCCCTAAACCTTTTTAGACGTGCCCTAGCATAGCGAAGGGTGAGAGGGGGAGGCGTAGCTGAGCATCGTCCCCAAACCTTTTTACACGCACCCTTCCTTGTTTTTTTCTTTTTTTGGGAAGGGGTACTCAGGTACCCCCTCTTTCAAGGTGAATGGGGTACTAGGGGACACTTCTCGTTTTTTGTTGAGGGAGGGGGTACCCTCTTCGTTGAAGGTGAAGATGGTATGTGAGGTCCGCTTAGGCAAGGCCATCGAGGCATACTCCCTTACCGATGAGGCGAGGGCATTCCCCCCTCCTTTTTTTGGATGGAGGGGGTACCCTCGCCCTTCATTTTTAGGTGAAGAGGGTACGCGACATCCGTCGAGGTATGGCCTTTGAGATGGACTCCTTGTCGTTGAGGCGAGGGCATACCCCCTCATTTTTTGGAGGAGGGTTTACTGGGGTACCCTCTTCGTTTTAAGGTGAAGAGGGTATGTGACGTCCGCCGAGGCATGGCCTTCGAGACGGACTCCCTCGCCGTTGAGGCCAGGGTATACCCCCTTGTTTTTTGGAGGGAAGGGGTACCGTGGTTACGTCCTTCGTTTTTTGGGGTAGGGTTACTAGGGGTACCCCTTCATTTTAGGGTGAGGGGGGTATGCGACGTCCGTCGAGGCATGGCCGTTTTAGGGTGAAGGGGGTATATGACGTCCGTCGAGGCATGGCCTTCGAGACGGACTCCCTTGCCGTTGAGGCGAGGGCATACCCCCTCGATTTTTGGAGGGAGGGGGTACCGGACGTACCCCCTTCATTTTTAGGGTGAAGGGGGTATGCGGGTGCCCTCTTCATTTTAGGGTGAAAGGGTTATGTGACGTACACTAAGGCATGGCTTTCGTGACGGACTTACTTGCCATTGAGGCGAGGGCATCCTCCCTTGTTTTTTGGAAGGAGGGGATACCGAGGGTACCCTGTTCGTGGTTTGAGGGAGGGGTACCACGGTACCCCCTTCGTTTTAGGGTGAAGGGGGTATACGGCGTTAGCCGAGGCATGACCTTCGAGACTGACTCCCTTGCCGTTTCGATGAGGGCATACCCCCTCATTTTTTGGAGGCGTACCCCCTTCATTTTTTGAAGAAGGGGGGTATGCGGGTGCCCCTTCATTTTAGGGTGAAGGGGGGTATGCGGGTTGAAAGGATCAAGTTAGCCTAGAGGGGGGTGAATAGGCAACTTTTAAAAACTTTTAAGTATTAATAAAAACTTTTCTCAATAAAAACTTACCAACAGAAAATAATTAGAGTAGGGAATCAGTATAACTTAGTTGCAGTAAAAACTTGAGTGAAAACTGACAATAAGATGAACACGCAAAGATAAATCAATATCAAAACGACTCAAGGATTTTTCACCGAGGTTCAGAGATCAATCTCCTACGTCCCTGTTAGAGCACTTCTTCAGAAGTATTGCTCCACCAAATAGCCAATTTCAATAGCTTTTGGTCTTTCACTATCTTGACTCTTCCACCACTCAGGTGAGGTGAGTCTCAACCTTTCACATCAATGGTGGCCTTCCACAATCCCTTTTAAATAGGTCGCACCAACAACTTCTCTAACCGTTTAGGAACAGCTAGTTCCAAGAGTAATAGACCATCCACAAGCCCTGTCTCTTGGTTCAGTAGCTAGATGCAAACTAGACTCAGCTTGGAGTAAGAACTCTAAATGTTCAGAATGAGTGTTTGTTGTTTCTGAGTTGAAGCTCAAACTCTTTGATGAAATGAAAGCTCAGGAATGCTAAAGATCAAAGAGTTGTAAATGATTTTAAGGATGTCAACGGTGATCAGAATGTCAAAGATGTGTATGTGCAAAGTTTTATGTCTTTTGTGAACTCAAGCATTGTATATATAGGGCTTGAACAGATATAACATACAGGCCGATATGTTGTACACAAGCCATTTGCCGTTAAGGGGGTGGCGTTGTAATGGATGAGATAAGTCAACTATGGAGCACGAGTTGCCTCTTGGGCCTCTGCTTGATGAGTATTTTAAGGTGTATGAGCATGGAGTCTTCGCTTGAAACTTGAGGGCGAACTAAATGAGGGTGAAACTAAGTATTTTCATATATATAGATGAGAGGCGAAGGAATGTATTTCCAAAATGCCTCTCAATTATATGATTTAGAAAAGGGTATTTTGATACATTCCCCCCTTAATACAACATAGAAATTGATATATACATTAGCACATATTCATTTGGACTCCTGTCTATTCCTAACGGCCCTAGGCTGGGCCCTCTACAACAGTTGATACGGTGTGCACTTACGCTGTGAATTGAATACCACATGGTTCGTCCTCTACTCCTCTGAGGCTGTTACAAGAACCAGAGCATCTTTCTCTACACTGTTTCTACAATTATTTCTCCAGTGAGAGTAGACGAAACTAAACCATCATAAACAGAAATTGAAGTCATAAAATCATGTAAACTAGTACTACTGGTAGTTCCCCCTCCTTACCAGTTCAGATTGTTACTGTTCACGATCGTTTGAAGGCAAACAGGACTAATCATTAAATTACTATATAATGATGCACTGCTCTACCAAACTTGTTCTTTCCTTGAGGAGGTTACTTAGCTAGTGTAGCTTAGATCTTAAAGAAAGTCCTCAAGCATTTGATGTCACATTTTCAACAAGCTTTAGTTGTTGGTAGAGCTCTCTCGGTTATACACATACAAAACCAAAAGGAACAAGATTCACGAAAAAGAGAGAAGATGGATACACCGCTTCTTTGGCTATAAACAAAACAGTATAAAAAGGGAGGGCCTCACTCCTCAGTCACTGCCTCCGGGCATGACGAGGTCCCTAATTACGAGGAGTGATAAGAATGTACAAAACAAAAGAACAAATTTATTATTTTTTCTCGTGACCTCTCTATTATATGGGGAGCTATTTATAAGGCTCCTACCGCCTGGAGAGTAGATTTACAACAGTATCCCTAAAAAGGCTTTAAGGTGATACGGGCTCTACAGTCATCTCCTTCTCCGGCAATAGCCCTATCGTAGGTGGTCCCAGCATGCTCTGTTTTCTGTGTCATCTTTCTTAAACATCTTTGGCCTTCGGTGACTTCGGCCCCTCGAGGAGGCTACCTTGGGGTTTGGTAGTCCCTTCGAGAGGACACCGAGGCCCGTATTTGGCTCCCCGAAGGTGGATTTGGTTGTCACCGAGCTTCTCTTTAGTCAAAGGCCTTATGTTCTTAATCTACGGTGAAACTTGTCCCTTCGAGTATGACAAAGGCTCCACCTCCAAGATCCTTAGCTAGTCTGTAGGGGGCGATGGGTTGCCCCTACGACAATCATTTTCATGATATAGTAGCAACACATTGAAATCACCCGGCCAATGTTTTCCTACACATGTGACATGTTTCCGTTAGAAATGAGAGCACGCAAAAATAAGTTATGTCGTCTGCCTAAACAACTCTGATAGAATTCTGAAACCTCCCTATAGTCCAAGTAATGATAGGATATTACTATTAGTTTTAACGAGGTATCCCCAGGTGATATAATATGTCACACATGTGTCCCTCTCTTGTTGGCGCAGAAGTCTCCAGCACGTAAAGCAGCACCTGAGTTAGAGCTTCTGGGTGCAAATCATCATTCTTGCCTGCTAGGATCAGCATACAAGACCAAGAATGCATTTAGCAGAAGAACGTGCAAAAATTAATCATCCTAATTGATGTCGTCCAAAAGCTACATTAGCTCTTCCGATTAGGTCTGTGACGTCAAAGGGCTGAACCGGACAAAAGCAGAGACAAAGATTTCTGACCGCGAAACCTGCATCTCAGTATAATATTTTCAAAGACTGCATTTGCCATTTGCTACGGAGCAGTTGCATCTCCTTCAAAAGGCACTTTTATATTTGGTCGAACAAGCAAATGATGCTTTGGCAGAAATGCTTGCATGTTGTCATTTAGCCACTCCAAATTAGATGCAACTTTCTGTGAAATAATGAAGTTCCAGCCTTGGAATCCACCAGAAAGTAGAGGACGAATTGTAGCTAAAATTCAATACTGTCAAACTAAAGTAATTGCAGCATGCCAGTATGTAGCCACCTATCCTCTTAAATCAGTACTACTCTTTGCAAACACAACAGATGACAAGCATCTCTGTTCTTCTATGACCACTCTTCCCTACAATAAAACGCAACACGCAGGCCACCATCGCGATGGCAGGACTGAGCTTTCAGCCACATAGTAGAGGGTACTTTGCTTACAGGGGATGGCTCTGGAGCACTTTCTTTCTGGCTTCCTCAGCTCAATGATCACACCGTGAAAGGGGAGGGAGCAACAGAAATTTGGTGGCCCCCAAGTGGACATTGTCATGGAAGCTGAGCTGTTTCCAAATCTCAATAGCCCACCTACTAACCGCGTGGGTTAATCGATTCTTATCTGAAAGATACTAATGATCGATCTGAAAAATAATAGACGGGGAAATGTGTAAATTGCGATGGTTTAGGCCACGATTGTCGGTTATATGGGCGTTTTCCACAGCTGATTCCTCTTGTTCGGCTCCCCGGGGTCCATGACTCCTCCAATGTTTACTGTCTTGTCCTACCCATGTTTTTGTGTGGAAAAATGTTCAGCAACCACTCACCTTGTTGGGCTCATGGCTTGTTTAAGAAGACCTCGTGGTGCATGCTAGCCTAAGGTTGGTTTTTCAGATAAACTCAGCTAGAGGGTTTCGGTTACTCTGTAGTGATAGGATTTCGATCTAGCCTATAAGCTACTCTAACGACATAAGATTAGTGAGTGTTAAGCCTCTGGGTGTTTTAAGCTAAAGTTGAAGACTCCTGAACTAGTCCGAAGTGAATGCATGTCTGAAACATCTGGTGTTGAGAATGAGGGGGCATGATGAAGCCAGTTTGGGACCAAGAAGGCAACCAAATTTTTTTTTAAACGAAAAGTAGGTTTGTTTTGCTTAAACTTTTACTTGCTTCTTTTATTCAACCCCCTCTGAATGTGATCTGAATATTCTGATTTTTCACAGTACTACTGTCCATGGTTGATATGCCCCGTTTGCTTCCCAGGCTCCCACAAGCCTTTTCGAAATCTTGAAAGAAAATTGTTGACGGCGAAGGGATCACTCCCATGGACAAATAATTACCTTTTTGTTTTGTCTTGAATCAACAATCAATCAATTTACAAAGTGAGTAAATTAACCTTTGGACACTTGTCTATGACACGATCTTGTTCCTCTCCTCCCTTATCAAAAAACAATGAAAGAAATGAATCTTTGCCACAAGAACGAAAGAAGAAGAAGGGAGTAAACCAAGCATGAGCCTATCTAGCTACCACTTGCAAGTTGCTCCCGATCATGGCAAGTAATTCCGCGCCTCTTCCAGCGTGTTGGTGAACCTCGTGAGATTGAGCCTGACGTTCTGCTTCTCGAGATACACCGTCTTGATGGCGTCCCAACCCTTCTTGTGCACATCGTATGGATGCTGCAAGTAGAAATGGTCCTCGGGGTAGAGGTCTCTCAGCGAGCTCTCCTCCAGCGACACGTTGTACTCCATGTAGTTGACGTCCATGCCCTTGGCCGGATCCTTGAACGTGACGCGGGTGAGCCACTCAAGGCCGCCGAACGGCACCACCTGGATGAGCACGGCGCGGCTAGGGAGGAACACCATGTTGGTGAGCCCCGCGCCGTGCACGCCCATCATGACGTCCGCCGAGTTGACGAGCCGCGCGAAGTTTGGCATGTCGGTGTGGTTGTCCGGCTCGGCGATGCGCACGTCGAACCTGGCGGCCGCGGCGGCGTGCGCCATGGCGCGCTCGTTGAGGAACCGGCGCGAGCTCTTGCGCGAGATGATGAGCAGCCGCGGCCTGTCCCGCCGGGGCGCTCCCGTGCGGGACGCGACCGCGCGCTCCAGCCGGAACGTCCGGCGCAGGAGGCGCTTGAAGTCGGCGACCGTGACGCCCCCCGGCGCGCGCGTGGAGTCGATGCCCATGGCCTTGTGGAAGGTGGGGCCGATGAAGATCCGCGGGAAGCAGTGCACCTCGAGGTCGTTATCGACGTCGATGATGTCGTACTTGGAGAGCTGGCGGAAGAGGGGTGTGAACTTGTCGACCCACCAGTCCTTGAGGCCGCTGATGAGGAACTGCACCTCCCCTCTGAAGTGGTTGGTGCTGATGAAGAGCGGCACTAGCACGTCGGTGTAGTCGTGGTAGAGGTTGCCCGCGAAGCCGCCGTTAGAGAAGAGGAAGGCCGGGACGGAGTGGTTCTTGGTGCAGAGCGGCGGCACGGCGGTGTCGTTGGCGCTGCCGAAGGGCACGAGGGTGTACTCGCGGACCTCGTCCATGGCCACGGGGTCGTGCCGGCGCGCGTACGGCTTGGTCTTCCACTCCTTATCTAGCGGGCTGATGTAGATGGCGGAGTGGTTGCCGTCCACCCGGATGTCCCCCACCGCCGCGCACCGCTCCGACCGCTTGCTCGTCTCGTAGCACGTCGGCCGGTTCGGGTCGAAGTCCTCCTCCCCAATCGGCCCGTCGGTCCTGTACCGGGTGCTGTCGTAGTCCTCGTCGATCTCCACCTCGAGCTCGGCCGCCGGCTTGGCTGCAAGCAAGCAGGCGCCGCCCATGGCACCAACAACATAACATCACATCGTCCATCAGCTTCACCATCATCTAACAACGAAGCTGGGAGCAGCAGCAGCCGCAGAGCTAGTGTAGGAGGAGGGGACGTACGGAATGGTGTGGAGCAGTAGCGCGCCTTGATGTAGGTGAGGACGCAGAGGGAGAGCAGCATGGTGACGACCATGGCCGTGTTGCCCATCCGCCGCGGCACCTGCCGCCCCCTCGGCTGCTTCATCGCTCGTCCGCGGTTCGGCGGATTTTTTGATCTGAAGCAAGCGGGCGGGCAAGCAATGGGCGAAAGCTGCAGGCGAGGATATTAAAGGCTGCGTCGCGTCGACGCGATGCGATGGCGAGCGCGCAGCGGGCAACCAGAAGTTGGTGGCGAGGCCGCGCGTGGTGGGTGGTTCGGTTGGACTCGAGGGGCCGGGCAACCAACTACAGCAGCTACAGGGCAGGGACTAAAGGCGCGGAGCAGTAACAACCCACCCCTCGTCGCCGGTTAGTGCGAGCTGGGTCGTGCCGTGGGCCGCAATGGGCACGACCCGACCGGTCACCGGCGAGGCCCAGACAAGCACGGCACGCCGATGAGAGAGTTACGTGCTCCATTGATGGCGATGAGCTGGTGGAGTGAGACAGCAGCCTGGGTGCCGGTGGCGAAACCTTAAAATTTTTGTTAGGGTTTTACACGTACAACTCTATAATTTTGTACAATAATTTCGTTAAA
This sequence comes from Otatea glauca, assembly GCA_036346275.1. Taxonomy (NCBI): domain Eukaryota; kingdom Viridiplantae; phylum Streptophyta; class Magnoliopsida; order Poales; family Poaceae; genus Otatea; species Otatea glauca. The sequence goes on from CM070721.1 coordinate 63,321,650, forward strand.
ATCATAAATCCAACACATATATTTGAAATTTACTAAACCTACGATACAAATAGTTCTAAGGTCTTAAAAAATCCCAAACCACTAAAATTAAAACCAATTCAACTAGAAAATTTGGTCTATTAAGCAGGTGATTTTGTAGTGCTTTTAAAAAATTTGGGGGCACCCCTGGTATTGTACATCCTTGGTGGGTGCAAAAAAGGATGTGGCATTAGCGGCGACGGAGGCGGAGCGAGATAGCGTCATGGGCGTAGAAGATGGACACGGTATCGATGTAAGCGGACTGGTGGAGTAAGGCAGCGGCTGTTCTTGGCGGGTGAAGAAGAGAAAGAGGAGCGGGAGGAGGAAGAAGAGGGAGACAGAGGCGCGGGTGCGGAAGATGGACCCAACATCGGTGACAGCGGACTGGTGGAGTCAAACAACGTCGCGGGCGCAGGATAGGGAGTGAGATAGCGCCGTGGGTGCAAGAGGTGGACTAGTGGAGTGAGACAATGGTTGTTCTTGGTTAGGTGAAGAGGAGGAAGAGGAGTGGGACATAAGAGAGAGTGAGAGAGCGTCACGAGTGCTGGAGGCGGACTGGTGGAGTGAGGGTCTCTACAAGTCTATAAAGAAGTTTTCAAAAATTTATCGATAGTAGTCTGATTAAATAAAAACATCAACTTGTTCTTGGTAAGGTGAAGTAGAGGAACAATAGAACGTTATATGAGCTAGGTTTGGAGGGTAATGATAGGCTGATGACATAAGCTAGGTTTGTAAATGAAACATGCCTTTTCGTGCTTGGTTGGCGCCATGCGGTGCCATCCATCGAACATGATTTACAGGCCTAGCATAGCCCACTATATTATGTCGTGCCGGCCCATGCAAAAGAGGGAGTGAGACGACGTCGTGGGTGCAAGAGGCGGACTGGTGGAGTTAGACATTCTTGGTGAGACAAAGAGGAGTGGGACATAAGAGGAAGTGAGAGAGCTTCACGAGTGTAGGAGGTGGACTAGCGGAGTGAGGGTCTCTACAAGTCTATAAAGAAGTTTAAAAAAAATTATGAGTAGTACATATGATCAAATAAAAACATAAACTTATTCTTGGTGAGGTGAAGCGGAGGAACGAGGCTAATGACATAGGCTAGGCTTGTAAATAAGACGTGCATTTTCGTGTTTGGCTTGCACCATACAGTGCCGTCCGTGGTACATGATTTTTAAAGACCCAGCATGGCCCACTGTATCATGTTGCGCCGGCCAAGTCCACTGGATTTCACGCCGAGGTGAGCCGGCGCATTACAGGAGCGGTCCAACTCTCAGGTCTGTCGCCGGGATACGGCGGGCCCCTCCAATGCAGTAACTTACATAAGTAATGGCTGTTCCAGCTTTGCCGTTCTGATGGCACCGAATGGTTGCGTTGGTACGACACAGTTGCGATCCACTAAACTGTGCCGGAAATGGTAGAGACACAGCTTAGCTTAAATGACCAGCAAGGGTGAGGAGGCAGGAGAGAGACAGCGCAGCTTACTGCTACGATGGACGAGGGGAAGGCGTCGCTTTCACGTGTCCACCTCTGTGGAAGGTGCTCAGCTTTTATGTAAGCCCCAAATGGATGGATGGATGGATGGACCAGGCAGCCATTAGCCTCGTTGGACTGATGGAGTCTGGACCTGGACTTTGCTTTGCTTTGCTTTGCTTTGCTTGAGGAGGGGTCCTTGTTAAACACTGGAGTAGTACTACCGAAAATAAATACGTTGCTTCTGACGCAAACTCGCTGGTGCTGGCTGCACAGCGCGCCAATGTGGCTCATGAATTAAAGCTAAGCGACGTTGCTCCAAACCTTTGGGGAGATACGGTGTTGCTCGCTCGTATATTAGCTCTGCATGTCATGTGTGTGGACATGGGAAGGTCGTGCTCAAACTAACCAGCGTCAGCTCATTGGCCAATCTAATCATGCATGGGACTACAAGCGCGAGGCTACCAAATAGGTGTTAATTGATGCATCTAACTTCTCTGATCGTTTCATAATTGCATCAGACAATCTTTCATGGGGAAGAAAGTCAATCAGTTAAGTCTAGAAAGCATACTTTCCATAGCCCAGCGAAAGGCAAATGGGAACAAATCGTGACCACTCGGTCCTTTTGGAACTGAACTCAATCAATCATGACCTAACAAACTCGTAGCATGATGACATTAGTCACTAATCACTATAGCCATTATTCACTAATCACTATAGCCTATGAAAAAAAGAGAGGGAAAGAACGTCAGAGGAGAATAAACTTAGACCATCGCTAAGAGGGAAGAGATATAAAGAATGAATCTTTTTAAAGAATTCTGTATATGGGGATATAGGGATCTAGATTTAGATAATACTGTTGGAGATGGTCTTACCTAGGTAACCTAGGTAGGCAAGCTGTTATACTGTAATGCAGAGTCTACAGACTGTGAAGTGTGCATGGGCCGGAATTGGATCACTGTAACAGCCTAACAACACAAATGTGGCCTAGATAGCCCTCCGCATTTTACAACATAGGCTTGCTCACGATTCACAATATCGAATTTTTTATTTTTGAACGATTTTTGTTTATTGACAAAAACGGGCCAAAAATCGGTAGAAATCGAAGAAGTTCGAGGTCAAAAAATTTAAACTTGGTGGTCAAACAACATAAAAAAATTCACCATTTTTTTGGCCGGTTTTATTCGATATTTTGATCAATTTTTTATTTTTGATTTATGAGTGTATTTATTTGATTTTAGAGCGATTTTACTCGATTTTCAACACACTCAAGGAAAAGTGAAAAAGATCCAACGAAAATTGGACAAAAATTGGGAGGAAAATAAAAAAATGAATATATCCCAATTAATTTATAAAACACCTTAGAGAAATTTTTAATAACTTTTTTAATTCATTTAGTGATCCTGGAAAATAAAAAACAACAATTAATAAAAAGGAACAAAGACACCGTTAGATTTTTATAAAAAATTACAAGATTTATCATGCTCTGAAATTTTAATTGAATCATAAATATTGCCCAAGGATCATGTAGTAAAGTTCTAAGAAATATTAGACTTCATTTAATATCCCTATAAAATCAAAAACAGAAGAGGATATACAAACATGGTAACGATGTTAGAATTTTAAAAAAATACACAGGTCTGATCATAATATGAAATTTTTGAAACATCATTAGCATTGAATTAGAACATCACACGAAAATTTTTAGAAATATTAGAGTTCATTTAGTTCCCCTAGAAAATAAAAAATATAAGAGCATATATTCTGAAAGTAGCACTGTCATAATTTAAAAAAATACACAGGTCTGATAATGATTTGAAAATTTCACAGAGTCATTAGCATTGCCACAGGACCTCACGCAAATATTTTAAATTGTTAACACTTTTTCATATTTTTTTTCAAATTTTCTAATTTTAAATTTGAATTCCATCGGTTTACCGAGCGGTTTCAAAAGCCAATCCGGGTCGATACGCTCGATTTTCATAATTTTCGAATGGTTTTCGTCAATTTTGTGAACCATGGGCTTGCTTCAGCCTTTGTACCTCCAGCCTTTTATAATATAAGACTAAGACCCAGTTTGAAAGCAAGACAGAAATTCCACGGAAATCTCACACGAACTGTTCCCTTTCTTGCTACTCTCCCTGTTACAAAAAGTTATCGTTTTGAATATTGATATGGTCTCTAAAATACAAATTTGATCACTAAATGAATTAAAAAAGTTATCGTTTTCTCCTATTGATTATTCTCGGAAACGAATTTAGAAATTAAAATTACAAAAAAAACAGTCATGTCGCCCAAGTATGGGGCGACAGGTTTGTCCCCGTTAGGTGCCGTTAGGGTTCGGGGCCATTGCTGGGGCGATCACCTAGTACTGGGGCGACAGGGGTCTAAAAGCGGAATTTTTTCACCCCGGCGCCTAGTTTTGAAAAAAAAATTAAAAAAATTAAAGAAATTTTTTTCGAAATCTCACACGAACTGTTCCCTTTCTTGCTACTCTCCCCGTTATCGTTTTGGATATTGATATAGTCTCTAAAATACAAATTTGATCACTAATTTCTATTATAGTATATTTATAAAATACAATAAAAATATAATATTATAAAAGTAATTTTTGAGACTAATATATATATATATATATATATGATTTTCATGTATCCAATTTAAATATTTAAAAATATAGTAACAATCAAAACTTCGAAAGTTTAACTGCCCCACGTCTAAAACAGCTAACTGTTTAGGATGGGAGGGAGTAAGTAATTCATGTCATCTCATCTTGACGTCTGACCTTGGAAATCAAAACCAGATAGTGAGCTTGACGGACTTGTTTACAAGTGGCAACGTGTGTTGCACAAAGTGAACAAGAGACTGACCACACACACAGGCACATTCGCTTTACAACTTACATGCAGGTCAATTAATATCCAAACTGACGCGACGCTAATGGAAAAATATCAAACGTTCGGACGGATTTGTCAGTCGGCGCACGACGGGAAGACCCAAACGGGGGGCGGCCATTTCCAGAGCAGATCGCGCACCGCGCCGCGTGGCCGCTTGTAGCTCCCGTCGGCGAGGTCGAGCACGCCGACGTCCGGGGCCACCTCGTGGCACCTGTCGTGCGACCACGGCCCGTCGTCGGTGAAGTAGACGCAGTTGCCCCTCACCTCGGGACGGCAGTCCACCGGGACGCACAGTGACGCGCTCTTCCCCAGGAAGAGCGCGCGACCGGCCAGGGTGCCGCTGCTGCCTTTCTTGCTGTCCACCCGCGTCCACTGGCCATGGTTTCTCGCGGCGGCGCCGGCCTTCCACTCGAAGAGCTCGACCTTGACGGTCGTGTACTCGACGTGCTCCGGCCTGGGCTCCCACGTGTACCGCGCGTGCGCCGCGTCCCTGAGCCGGTGCACCTGGAGCAGGTGCCCCCGCGAGAGCTCCACGAGGTATTTGCTGCACGCTGCCGACACGGAGCACGCGCGGCTCGAGCAGCAGCACGGCGGCGCGATCAACTTGGACGATGTCGGCGCCGTGTCCGTCGCGACATCCATGTCCCATGCCTCGACGCGCCCCACAGAGTCCATCGTGTACACCGCTTGCCGGCCATCGGCACTGGCCGCGGAGGACGCGCGTACGGCATCGACCCAGAAGCGTGAGGGCGTGTCGAACAGAGTCCATTTCGTGTCCCCGGCACGGGCAATGGCGAGACGGAACAGAGGCTGGCAGATAAGCAGCACGGCGTAGCCGCCCCAAGAGCCCGACGGGGTCAGCCTCCGCGGTTCAGACAAGAGGATGGCCTTCTCGTAGAGCTCGAACCGGAGTCTGTCCGGCGCACATGACTCCGGTGGCATCACGATCTCATCCCCATTGTCACCGTCGGTGAAGGAGCACCGCAGGTTGTAGCTTACGACAAGGCCGTCCGCGTCGCGGCTGGCGTCGACGAACGGAAGCGTAGCGACCGACGGGAGCTGGACCTGCGCGCCGGTGAGCGGGTTCAGGAGTTGGAGCTCGGAGGCGGCGTCGGCGGTGACGAGCCACCCGTCGGACGAACCGACGCAGAGGCGGTCGGAGACGGCGGGAGCCGGCTGCGGGATGGCGTACGCCCTGCCGTCGGAGAGGCTCAAGAACCGCGCCTCCAAGAACTTGGCGTCAGCATCACTGCCCTGCCTCTGCCCGCGCAGGGTGGGGTCGAAGGGGAGCATGAGCCACGGGGACTGCACGACCGGAAGGCGCGCGGCGCTGGCGGCCGAGGACTGCCACGCGGTGCAGACAGCGGGGAAGCGGAGGCGGTCCATCACGGGGAGGCGGCCGAGGACTGACTCGAGGAGGTCGCGCGGGAGGTCGGCCCAGCCCGGCCTCCTGACCGCGGCCACGATCTTGCTCATAGCCATTGGCTCCAACACAGTGCAGCTCGATCGCATGAGAAGAAGGGAAAGAGGAAACGGAAGCGATTGGGTTCTTGTGATCGCGAGGCGTGCGTGCCAATGAAACTTAAAACGCTGCCATTCCTCGCCGTTCCGTCGTGCCGTGCCCCTGTATTTCTTGCGTGCCGCAGCCGGGCCGTGCTGCCCATGGTGTCGTGAACTCGTAGCGGGTCAAGAACTACTGGAAGTAGCAGCTTTGAATTGAATCTGAGCGGTTGGTCATGCAGTTTGGTCGCAGTCGCAGGGGAGAACGGGGTAAAAGTACGGCGTCGATTCAGGCGGCGAGGGGGTAAATACGGGGGGCGCTCGAGGTAAAGCCGCAAATTTTAGGGTCTCGGCGCGGCGGTTGGAATACTGTTGTGTAGGGGAGTCCCGTTCGTCGGTTTTGTGACGCTCTTCAGCGTATCTTGATATCTTGTCGCGTTTTTTGTTTGGCTGGTGCCTGGTGGAGTGCTTCAGCTCGCGCTGTATGCTTGCGATAAGGACGAGCAATGTATCTCAAATTTGAGCGATTAAATATTCAACTTTTTTTAACGGGATTAAATATACAACTAGTACTGTCAACTTTGACAAGAGCGGCCTATAACCTGTTGTTCCAGCTAGAAGAAAAAAAAGAGAGGAATTGCCAAGTTGTTTTTGAGGGGAAATCGTTAAATAATCTTTCGAGAGGAATTGTTAACTTGCTGTGTTTTAAGACTTGCTAACCTGCAGAGCCCAGTACAAATCTCAAAAAAATTCATAGACGTAGAACAAGCTAGAATAAGAATAAGTGCACTTGCAAAAATTTGTGCTGAAATACAACCTCGCAATGACTCAGTTCACCAACAACGTTGATACGCGGCCCATCGTCTGACTTGCCACGGAGAATTTTTTTTCCTTTAATATTTTTTTCAAAACTAGGCGTGTCGGCGTTTTCGGGAGCGCCGGCAAGTAAATTTGTAAGTCTAGGGGGTCGCGCGTTCCACTCCCTGAATGGTTAGACTCGTGAGTCCAAGATGTATCTTGGTTGGTGAAGGTCCCTACTCGATTCGTGTGTGGTGGTGTTGTATTACTCTTGGTACAGATGATCGCACAAAGTTTTACAAGCGAGAATGCCAATGGCTTAGCGAGATGGGTTTGATAGCGCTCTCTCCTTTCTTGTTCTTGCTCGTTGCCCCACGATCGTTTAGCCACCGCCTCCTTTTATACTGAAGGAAGGCGGCGGGTTACATCGAGTTAGGAGGAAAGCGAGGTGACCTACGCTAGAGCTCGGTCCTTCGTCCCGTGGATCGAGTCGTCACCGTCTTGCCCATGCTTTGGGTTGGTAGCCTTGGTGGTCGGGGAGGTTAGGTATTTCCGGGAAGTAGCGTACTTGCCTCTGTGATCCTTGCGAATCTTGGCGTCGAGTGCGTGGCGTTGGTGCTTGCCTCGGGAGGAAGCGTGCGCTCGTCTTTATCGTGGCGGTTGATGGGCCGAAGCTTTGTCTTCTCTGATCACGGATCTTCTTGGGAAGGAGCCACCGCCCTTGTATAGTTGCTCGATTGACCTTATTCGAGGGTGCGTGGCGGTAGGCGATGAGGACGACACGCGGCACTCGGCGTTCGTCACCTTGGTTTGGTTGAGTCGGAGATCCCGCCCGCCAAGAGAAGTCGGGGCGCTGTCTGGTCGGATTCGCTTCCCTGGCCGGTCGGGAGCGGATGCCTTGCGTGATCTCGCAGCGATCGGTCGGCGCGGGCGGGCTCGGCTGTTGGTGGAGATATGCTTGAGGCCGTTGGCTCGTCGCCGGGCTGTTGGGGTATCCTTTTATTAGTATTCGTCGAGAGCCCCGAACTCCCAAGCGATTTGGGTCGGTTGGGGGTTGAACTTGGACGAAAGTGGTGGCGGGCACGTAGGTCGGTCGGCCGATCCGATTAAGCGATTTCCGTCGGTGTGCCGTTGGATCCGATACCGTCCCTGAGTTTGGCCGGGGCATTTGAACCGCGGGGCTTTACTTGCCTCGTTGCGCATGCCGAGCATAGTTTGGCGCTTGCGCTGCTCGTCTTCTTAGCGCCTCGGGTTTACGTGAAGGATGCTTCGTTTTTCGGCACCGCATTTACTCTGAGGCGCTTAGCCTCCCTTCGTCCGGATATATATATCGTGCGCTGTAGCTTGCTTGAAGGGGCGAGCTTTTTCTTTTGTTCTTTCAAATGGCTTGAGACATCCTCTAGTCTTTAGCTTCGCGATGGCGTCACGGTGGAAGAAGAAGATCCTCCGTCGAGCTTTGGGTGAGTTCGACCGGCGATGGCGAGCTCGAGGAGGAAGAAGGCGCAGCCGCGACGCCGCTACGTTGTGTATTGCTCGAGGCCGTTCGAGGCTCGAGGTGGTAAGGGGGCCCTTCGGAGGCGATGGCGCAAGGCGCCGACCGTAGCTGGTGCGGCCGCGTCGATGTCGCCGAACGGCGAGAGGCATCGGCGTGTTGCCAGCGGCCGTGGCGGTATCCGTCGACCGAGCAAGGGCCTACCGAAGATGCCGTCGGTGCCACCGATGCCGCACGGATGTTTGATAGGTTCTAGGCGTGGGTAGAGTCCTGCCGTGGTGCAGCGTGGCCACTCTTGTATCTGTCGGGTACTGTGTGTAAAGTTGTGTAAAGTTTGAGCCTAGAAAATGTCTTTGCGATGAGTTTGCTTTAATTTTAATCGTTGTGGACGGTGCCTTGGTCGACAGGGCGACCGGATGCCTCTGTGAGGTTCGGGTGTCCGAGTGCTCGTTTAACGTCGTAGCTAGACAGTGCCTTGGTCGGCAGGGACGACCAGATGCCTCTGTGAGGTTCGGATGTCCGAGTGCCTTGGTCGGCAGGGCGACCGGATGCCTCTGTGAGGTTCGGGTGTCGGAGTGCCTTGGTCGGCAGGACGACCGGATGCCTCTGTGAGGTTCTGGTGTCCGAGTGCCTTGGTCGGCAGGACGACCGGATGCCTCTGTGAGGTTCGGGTGTCCGAGTGCTCGTTTAACGTCGTAGCTAGACAGTGCCTTGGTCGGCAGGGCGGCCGGATGCCTCTGTGAGGTTCGGTGTCCGAGTGCTCGTTTAACGTCGTAGCTAGACGGTGCCTTGGTCGCGAGGGCGGCCGGATGCCTCTGTGAGGTTCGGATGTCCTGCCTTGATGCCTCTGTTCGGATGTCCGAGTGCCTTGGTCGGCGGGGCGGCCGGATGCCTCTGTGAGGTTCGGTGTCCGAGTGCTCGTTTAACGTCGTAGCTAGACGCGGTGCCTTGGTCGGCGAGGACGGCCGGATGCCTCTGTGAGGTTCGGATGTCCGAGTGCCTTGGTGGCGGGACGGCCGGATGCCTCTGTGAGGTTCGGTGTCAAAGTGCCTTGGTCGGCGGGACGGCCGGATGCCTCTGTGAGGTTCGGTGTCCGAGTGCTCGTTTAACGTCGTAGCTAGACGGTGCCTTGGTGGCGGGGGACGGCCGGATGCCTCTGTGAGGTTCGGATGTCCGAGTGCCTTGGTGGCGGGGCGGCCGGATGCCTCTGTGAGGTTCGGTGTCCGAGTGCTCGTTTAACGTCGTAGCTAGACGGTGCCTTGGTCGGCAGGGCGGCCGGATGCCTCTGTGAGGTTGGTGTCCGAGTGCTCGTTTAACGTCGTAGCTAGGCGGTGCCTTGGTCGGCAGGGCGGCCGGATGCCTCTGTGAGGTTGGTGTCAGAGTGCTCGTTTAACGTCGTAGCTAGGCGTGAGTGCTCGTTACCGTCGTGGCGGGCGTGAGTGCTCGTTCTGTCGTGGCGGGCGTGGGCATCCTTCTCGAGTCCTCGTCGGGCGAGGGTAGCTGCGAGAGGAATGGCCGCCGTCTATCCCACATGTATACCCCATCCGCAGTGGGACCCGGAGGGGATGAGCGCGCGTTTACTGCGTTGGTTTGAGCGCCGTGCTCGTGGAGCTAATAGCGGGTAGTCAGAGTGGGTCTGGGAGGTCCGCCCAAGGGGACCCTTCCGAGCGGACGGTCCCGAGTAGGGTGTCTGGCCTGCTGTGGGGCGACCCATAAAAACCTTTCTCTACTCAATCCGTATGGACTCTAGGTCGTCCACCGACCCGAGCCACACCGGTGTCGCTCATTGATGAGCTCCGGAGAGTGTGAAGTATGATCTCGGACGCGAGTAGAGGTGATTAGGCCGTCGGTAGACCTAACCGAGGGCCCACCGGGGCTCACCTCATACCGCCCCTTGCTCAAGTTTTCTTTGGGCGGCTTTATACCCATCCGGTGGGGTAGGCCTTTTGAACCCACGACTCCTCATTGGGCCCCAGCGCAAGCCACAAAGCTTTAAGCCTTGGGGCGCGGCCCCATGAGGCTTCTCGCGCGCCCGAGCAACCGTTCGGCCTAAAGGCGAGACCGAGAGGTTACGGACACGTTGTTCGAGGCGGCGTCTTTATGGCCCTTGGCGCTGACAAGACGAGGATTAAAAGCGGAGTGGTATTGGGCCCGGAGTTACGGTGGCGCGCGACGAGCGAGGTGGTCGCGACGCTCGCAATGACGGGCGCTGCTTGGCGGCGTTCGTTAAATCCTCTATAATCGCCCGTTGGGTGCTTTCGAGTGGTCACGCTTTCTTGCCCTCTCTGTCTGCGCCTGCTCAAACAAGAAGAGCACCAGAGAGCTAAGGAAAGAAAACCCCGACCTTTCTTTCTCACCTTCGATCGTCTCCCCAGTGAAGATGTCGTGGCGGAGTGCTCCGCGCCAAGGCGACCGTGCGCTTCGGCTTAGTGAAGAAGGGCTTCCTCATGCCGAGGACTTTTCCGGTGGAGGGTGCCGGCCGGGCTACTACCACCCGCGCGCGGCGCGAGATCGTGGTGCCCGCCTCGTTCTTGGCCTTGGCTTTGGCTGCCACGCACCCGTTCGTCCGGGGCTGTTGTTTCATTACAAGGTGGAGTGTACCATCTCAACCCCAATGGGGTCCTCCACATCGCCATCTTCATCACGCCAGTCGCGAAGCCTTCTTGGGGATCGAGCCGCACCTGGCGTTGTGGAGGCACTTCTTCGAGCAAGGCTCGGAAGGGCGAGCCGTCGGGCCGCGGCGCCTCTGGGTGGCTCGCCCTCGGCCGCCCGGTCGAACACGAGTACACGGAGGTAAAGCTGCCTCGTCTAACAAGGGTGGCGTTCGAATGGCTCTACGTTCAAGCGTCGGCGACGCCCCTCGTTTCACCGAGAGCTTCCATGGCGGAGGCGGTGGAACTGGGCGCGAAAAGAGAGAAGAACAAAGCGGCCCCGATCGTGGAGCGGTCGGGGCTCAAAGGAGGCGAGGCTCACCGGGGGCGTGGTTGTGCGCGCCTTCATGGGGATGCGCGTGCAACCACTTGTGCCTGAGCCGCACCTGTTCGGTATCTTGGGCCGTCCGGCCGGGCGAGGATGGCCGAACCCGAGCTGGCGCGTCGAGGTGGAGGCTCGGGTGGCGGCCGTTATGGGCGGAGCGCCATCGTGGCGCGGATGGCCACCCGAGCCATTCTCGGCGGCTTTTTCGCGAATCTGTAGCCGTGAAATTCGCTTTCCTTCTCTTTCTTTGTCCTTCGCGCCAGCGGACATTCCTGCATCCTCTCGAGGGCTCATGGGGATGTCTTCCTGTGCGCCGCTCGGGGATAAGGAAGCGGGCGCGCCCGGCGAGGACAGCGGTGACTCCTCCGCAAGAAGCGGAAGGAGGAAAGGAGGAGGAAGAAAAGTAAGGAACGCCTTGGGCTTGCGCCGCGAGGATGCATCGAGACCACCGCCGTGGGGACAACCTCCAGCGACAGTGGCGGGAGTGCCTCCGGCCACCCCTATGGTGGGTTTTTCACGACTGCCGATCGGCGGCGGCGTGGACTCGGCCGAGGCGGCATCACGGGCCCGTGGCCACGGATCCCAGTGGGGTGATCTTGCGCTTGCGGTCGTCGCGGCGTCTCGGTGGAGGTGGCCGAGGCGGCGACGCCGACTGCCCTTGGCGGGGCGGCAAAGAGGCGCGCGTGCCACGCACCCGCTTCGGCCTTGTAAGTGTATTATTATTTTATTTTGGAGCATTTTTCTTTTTGGCAAAGCCGCCGGCGACTCTTGAATCTTTGCAGCGTCGCGCGCCTATCTTGGGGTGATCGTGGGCGTGCCACATCGGCCCATAAATAACGGCGCGGTGATTTGGTGACCGGTTGGGTCGGCGAAGGTCGCGGCGTCGGCGTTCGGCGCGATCGCCTTCGAGGGCGAGCCCCACCCGAGGTCGTGCGAAGAAGAACTTCCGCCGCCTCGGCGAGACCCCTCCGGACGGCGTGATCGTCGTTTGAGGATGAGACAATGGCGTCGCCGGTGATCGCGCCCGATCGTGGCGGGCCGGCGACGGAGGTGCCCACCCTCGTCGAGGGAGGTGCCGGCCGATGCCCCTCGGTAGCGCAGTCGCCGAGAGGATTTCGAAGGTTGACCTCGTCACCCTTGCCCATGGTGCTTTGGACGGGTGGCGTCCGCCCGAGCGGCGAGCGGAGGCGCCGCCGGGTGTAATTCGGGTCGGGCATCATGGGTGAGGCGGAGGAGAGCGAGTGGGCCACCCTTCGGCTGGCAAGGCGCTACCGACGCCGGCGAGATAGGCGGATCCGTGAAGGTCGGCCCTTGCTCAAGTCTTCCACCGTGGCGCCGATATGATGGTCGGGAGTCGGCCGATCGCCTGTAGGTCGTAGAAAAAGTTACGATTCGTTGCACATTTTGATAGTTCTTCCGCGCGACTAACGGAGTGTCCACACTTTTGCGGCGACTTGCGGGCTCGCCGTCGTCGGTCGAGCTCTGCGGCGCTCAGACGGTCGGGTGGCGGTGCGGAGGAGAAGTGCAATCAGCCGCGCTTGAGCGCCTAGCCGAGAGGCCTTGGGCATTAGGCGGTCGGGGCGGTGGTGATCCGCCAAGGATTTGAAGAGGCCACAAAGGCCCTTCATGATGGCGCCTAGGGCCGAGGCTTTGAGGGCGAGTGGCGAGCGAGTCCTCCCGATGGAGGTCATCGAGGCCAAGGATCTGCCGTTGCGCGGAGGATCGCGCAGACGCAGTAACACGTCTGCGACCGAGCGGAACAAGGCTCGGGGGCCATTGCAGAGTTCGCTCCGAGCGGCGGCTCGCCGTATGAGCCGGCCGAGTGAAGACTTCATCTGGCGCTGAAGTTGGAATCGCAATCGACCAACTCGCGCCGGTAAGTGTCTCAATTCTTCAATTAAGTTTGGGGTGCGACCCACAGGCGAACTTATCCAAAATCTCCGCAATCTGAGGCGCAGGAAGAATCTGGCGTCGCCGTGGAAGCGCAGAGAAACCGGACGCCCGCGACGTGGCGATCGTGGCGGGGCGAGGCCCGGCGGCGTTGAAGGTTCTTGAGGACGGTCGGGCGAGATGAGCGCCGAGGAGGCCTCCGCAAGGCCGGTCGGGAGTCTGCGACCGCATCCTTGAGCCGAGCGGGCAGTGCCCTTGCCCCAGCGCCCGTGCGGACCGTAGAAGAGGCGGTGGTCACCGTGGCTGCGCTTGAGCTTCATCGGCGCCGGTCAACACCATCTCGTGCTCGACGGCATCGACCTCGCGGTGGTGAGTAAGCGGCATCGCCGGAGCGGACCGACGGCGAGGTCGGCGGTTCGAGCTTGGTCGAGCCGCATGCTCGAGATCGCCACCACGTCCCACCCGAGTCGCCTTCAAGATGCAGTCCTCCTCCTCCGTCTTGGGTCGGCCACCGGGAAGAAGAGGAAGAAAGAAGTTAGCCCCTTTTTTTGCAAAGGCTGTTGTGTAAACGATCGTAAGTAATTGTAAGCTCGGTTTGCCTCTTTGCTCTCCTTTGCGTTTGGGTTTGACCGACCATAGCCTCAAGGACCACGGGTCGCTTATGCGTAGGTCGGTCAATTTGAGAGGGCGAAGAGGATAGGAGTCTTGTTTATCGGTAGTTCTGCACTCATGGGGTTCGGAGTGTTCCCGATCGGCCAAGGGTTTTTCCACTCGGGCACTTCCTTCTTCCGCAAAGTGCTACTTAGCAACCATAGCCCATGGGCGTAGGCCGTGGCGCTCGAGTCGAAGGGTTACCGCTTGGGATGAACTCGTGACTAGTCGGTCACCGACCCACATGAGTACGTGAGTTAGCCGAGTTCGTGTGGGGAAGATTGTTCCCAATCGACCAGAGGGTCATCCCACTCGGTGCTTCCTTCTTCCGCGAGTGCTCTTTGGGCAACCATAGCCGATCGGGCGTGGCCGTAGCACTCGGTCGAGAGGGTTACTGCTTCGGGATAGACCTCGTGGTCGGTGGGTCACCGACCGCATGAACACCATCCGAGCGGCACGAGCGGGCGCCACAGGCGACCCGAGTCGTCACGTGGCGACCAGTGCTCGGTTGGGAGAAAGGCAAAGACTTATACCAGAAAAAGAAAAGAGCTTAGGGATAGAATCGCCTTAACTTTTCAATGTTCGGGCATTAGGGAGGATCGACCATCGGCGTCCTTGAGTCGGAAGGTGCGGTCGGAGAACTTCCACGACGGTGAAAGGACCTCTGTGGGGCGTCGGCTGTGCTTATCTTTGGTTGTCCGGACCGACGCGAACCAAGTCGCCCGGTGAAGGATCGCCCTCGAACTTGGCGGTGTGGTAGCGGCGCGAGGCTTGTTGATATCGGCCGACCGCGGGGCGGCCCACGCCGCGCTCGTCGGTGGTCGATGGCGTCTTGTTGCGGCGAGCCCCGAGCCTCATCGAAGGCTTGCAATCTCGGGAGCCGTATTCGGTCGATGGGCAAAAGCGGCCGGCGCGAACACCATAAAGAAGGGTGTGAACCCGGTCGCCGGTCGGCGTGGTCCGCAGACTCCAGAGGACGGAGGCGGCTCGGCTACCAGCGCCTGCGAAATGCTTGAGCCGATCAAGATCCGCGGCTTGAGTCCTTGAAGGATCATGCCGTTAGTGCGCTCGACACGGCCGTTAGTCCGCGGATGGGCTCTGCGCCCAATCGACACGGATGTTGAAGTCGCCACGAGAACTCGAGAAATTCCTTCCCGTGAACGTATTCGTTGCCGGTGATGATGGAGTTTGGGACTCCAAACCTAAAAGCGATGTCGCGGAAGAAGATGGCGCTTGTACCGGCGTGGCGCTCACGGCCGGCAGGCCTCTATCCACTTGGTGAACTTATCTACCGCGACGGCGGTGGGTGAAGCCTCGGCGCTTTCTGAAAGGCCGACCAAATCGAGTCCCAGACGGCAAAGGCCACGTGATGGGGATCGTCAGTAAAGCTTGGTTTGGCGATCGTCTGTACGAGCAAAGAATCGCATCCTTCGCAGTCGCATGATATGCTCGGCGTCGACATAGCGGTTGGCGATGAAACCTTGTCGAAAGGCCTTTCCCACAAGAGATCGGGTCTTTGCGTGGTGACCGCGGACTCCGCTGTATATGTCGTCCAAAGTATTTTTTTCCTTGGTCGGTCAAGATACATTTTGGAGGACCGGAGGACTCCTTTGTAGAGGTCAGGCGATCGGGGCGAAAGATTTTGCCGCCGGCGGGCGCGAGCCTCGGTCGGTCGGGAAGTGACCCGTCCGTCAAGCGGTCGATGTAGGGCCTCCTCGATCGGACTCAAGTGCTAGCACACCGCGGCGATCCGGCCAAGTCTACGCCGGCCGTAGCGTCGGTCGGGGTGACCGTCTTTGGATTGGTCGGGTGGCCGCCACCGCCGAGTCGGTGGACGATGGGCGCAGGAGGTCGGAGACGAAGATCCCGGCGGGACGGGCTCTCTGGAGGCAAGATTGGCGGTGATCGGCCTCGCCATTGTAGCGTCGGTAGCTATGGTGAAGCTCGAAACCCTTGAACCGCTCCTCGGCCGGCGTACTTCTCGACGATCTGCGGCCATGCGGCGTCTCGGGGCTCCGCGGCCTTCATGACTTGGTCGACGACAAGCTTGGAGTCCGTGGGCGTAGGCCGGCGGGCACCGAGGTCGGCGGCGATCCGGAGACCGTTGGCGAGCCTCGTGACTCGGCAATGTTGTTGGTCGCGTCGAAGAGCAACCTAATGGCGTATTGAAGCTGTTCGAGTGGGGAGATGATGGCGACTCCGCGCGCGCCATTCTTGGTGTAAGACCCGTCGAAGTACATTGTCGATGCTCGGGGTCTTCGACCACCGTGGTGGTGCACAGGCTTGGTCCACTCGGCGACGAAGTCGGCGAGCTGCGACTTGATCGCCGTCAGGGGCGTATATTATGCCATGGCCGCTAAGCTCGGCGCCCATTTGGCTATCCTTCACGAGGCATCGCGATTGTGGATGATCTCGCCTAGTGGGGCGTGGTCACCACGGTGATGGCGTCTTGATCGAAGTAGTGAGCGAGTTTCCTCTTTGCGATGAGCACGCGTGGAAGTAACCACGCACTGTGGGTGCACCAGTCTTGGACTCGGAAAGTACCTCAGCGATGAAGTAGACCGGCCGTTGTACCTTGAGCTCACGGCCTTCTTCCGCTCGCTCCACCACGAGGCCGCACGACGACTTGAGTAGTGGCGGCGATGTAGAGGAGCGGCGGTTCACCCGGTGCCGGGCGACCAGGATCGAGGCGAGAAAGGAAGGCCTTAAAGCGGGTGAGGGCCTCCGAGCCTCGGTGTCCAAGCTGAAGCGGTCGGTTTCTTGAGCGGCTGTAGAAGCGGCATTCGCGTTCGTCGGCGAGACACGAAGCGGCTCAAAGCCGCGGGCATCCGTCGACCTCTGGACCCCTTTGAGGTTCTTGGCGGGCCCATCCTTGCGATCGCGAGATCTTCTCTGATTGGCCTCGATGCCTCGCTCGGAGACGATGAAGCCTAAGAGCTTTCCTTTGGGGACCCCAAGGCGCACTGGGTTGAGCTTTATGCGAAACGTCGAAGGTTCGCGAAAGTCTCTTCTAGGTCGGCGATAAGGTCGTCGGCCTTCACGGTCTTTACGACAATATCGTCGACATACGCCTCAACGTTGCGGCCGATCGGTCATTGAAGCACGTTTGCATACATCGGTGGTATGTAGCGCGCGTTCTTGGTAGAAGGGCATTGTGACATAGCGAGCAGCCGAGCGGAGTGATGAAGGAAGTCGCGGTGGTCGGACTCCTTTAGCGCAATCTGGTGGTAGCAGTAGGCATCGAGAAGGAAAGAGACTCGCACCAATGGTGGAGTCGATGACTTGGTCGATGCGAGTAAGGAATGGGTCCTTGGGGCATGCTTTGTTGAGACTCGTATAGTCAACACACATTCTCCATTGCCCGTTCTTCTTTTTACAAGTACAGGTTGGCTAGCCATTCGGGTGGCGCACCTCTTTTCTGAACCCCGCCAAGAGTTTGGCGATCTCCTCCTATAACCTGCGCCTTTCCTCGTCGAGCGGCGCGGCGCGTTGGGCGGCCGGCTTTGAGCACAGTCGGACGCTCAAGGAGTGCTCGGCGACCTCCTTTGGAATGCCGGCATGTCGGAGGACCTCCATGCGAAGACATCTTTGTTAGTGCGGAGGAAGTCGGCGGCGCTTTCCTATTTGGCGGGGCGTGGCTCCGACCAAGCGGTCTTGGTCGGATCACGAGGATCGGCCGTGACCTCCTTCGTGTCCTCGGCGGTTTGAAGGATCCAGCCCGATTTCTTGGATTCGAGGGCGGACTCGCGCTTCCTCCCGAGCTTGTTGAGTTCCGCAGAGCAACGACCGCGAGGCGAGCTCGCAGTTGCCGCGCTCGCGATTGAAGGCAAGGCTGGAAAGCGATGCCGCGGTAATGACTCCATGCGGTCGGGCATCTTCATCTTGAGGTAGGCGTGGCGGGGATCGCCATGAACTTGGCGTAGCATGGCCTCCCGAGGATGGCGTGGTAGGCGCCGGAAATCCACGACCTCGAAGGTGAGGTCTCGGTCGAAGTTTCCGGCTCCCGAAGGTGGCGGGCGGTCGACTGCCCGGCGGATGGGCTTGGCGGCGGGATGGCGCCATGGAAGGTGCCTTGCTTGGCGGGAGGCTTGAGCGCGGGACCCCATAGCGTCGAGCGTCTCAACGTAGAGGATGTTAAGGCCGCCGCCCCGCCCATCGGCACCTTCGTGGTAGCCGTTCGACGACGGGTGACCACCGGTACCTCCGGTGTGGGGCGCGATCGGGTGATCGGTCCGATCAAAGGTGATCGGGAACTCCGACCACCGAAGATATTGGGGGCGCCCGTGCGGCGGTGTGGACCTCGCGATGGCGAGCTTAAGTCGGCGCTTGTCGGCGTAGCAAGCGATCCTCCGAAGATCATGAGCGCACCGTCGGGCTCGGGAACTCGTCGTCGCCTTCTTCTCCGCCGTTCGCGGGGCGCGGCGAGCTTCTTTCCTTTGCCGCGGCGTGGTGGGGGCGCTAGAGAGATAGCGCCTCGGGACTTGCGATCCGGTACTTGTGCTTGACGGAGAACCCATGGTTCGGGCATGGGCGTCCATCAATTTCTCGAAGTGGTCGGGCGACGGTAGGCGCGCCCGCGCTTAGCGATGGTCGGCCGTGGCGACCACTTGGGTCTCACGGATCGCTTCCGTCGCTTAGTTTGTCGGGCGGTCGGAAGGACCCGTCACGGATCTGCGGGTTCGGTGAGGCCTTTCCTCCTCGAAGATGGCCCCACGGCCTCCTCGCCGGGCGTGGTTGAGTGGCGATATCGAGGAGCTCCTTGGTAGTTACGGGCTTGAGACAACCTAGTTTGTGTACCAAGGCCTTGCGGAGGTGCCGTAGATGAATGCTCCCACGACATCGGCGTCGGAGATGTCGGGAGCTCGTTACCTTGGCGGGAAAACCGCGGATGTAGTCGGAGGGTTTCCACAGCTGCTTTGTTTGCGACCCTTCAGTCCCAGAGTTTCGGGCGCTTGTAAGTGCCACGGAAGTTGCCGACGAAGAGGGCCTTCAAGTCGGTCCGATCCACGATGGTTTTGGCGGCAAGTACTCGAGCGGGCTCGGGCGAAGTCTGCGAGGTAGATGGGAAGGTATTGGATGATGAAGAGGTCATCGTAGCTCCTCCGCCCGACATGCGAGCCGGTAATCTTGAGCGGACACAGGTTTGTGGCCCGTGTATTTAGCAATGTTGGTAGGCGCTTCGAATCGGCGGGAAGTCGCTGGCGGATCTCTGGCGAAACGCCCGCGATCCAGACCGTCGGGGCTCGGCTGCGATGGTGGTGCCGCCGCGCAACCCATGAGTGGCGGCCTCTTCCGCCATCTTTCTCCGCGCCTCAAGGGTAGCGCGAATGTCGTAGGCATCAGAGCGTTAGCGCCGCCGGGCGCGCGAGGCTGTTGTGGCTCGCGGTGCGGCGGCGCTGTCTTTGGACCCATCCGCCGCCAATGTCTGGGCCCGTGGCGGAGGTGGCTCCGGGCGATAGGAGCGAGGCGTGCATGTCTTTGCCGGCCGCGTGCTCTACCGACCGGAGGTTTTGGTAGGTGGCCTTGGCCTCCGGGTCGGTCGGCTCGGGAGGCCTCGAAGCGGCATTGCGGCGCGCCACGCGTTTTGACCGGCGTGGGGAAGAAGTGAGGACCGTCGGACCCTTCGCTTTCTTTGGGGTGTGCTCGGCGCCAGCGTCTTGTAGCGTCGCCAGCACATCGCGGGCCTCGAGCCCTCCTGCTCGAGTTGGCTGGGCGGTCGAGCTTCGATCCTTCGTTCCTCCAACTCTTTGCGTTGTTGTTGGAGCTCGGTAGCGCGTCCGGCGCGTTGATGCGCTGCGGCGCACTCCTCCTCCTGCGCTGAGTCGTCGGACGGGAGGTCCGCGACCACGAGGCTGCGGGCAACCGTCGGCAGTGCGCCATGTTGCACTCGCGAGTCGCTGCTGGCGGGTACTCGTGTCGGGCTGAGTCGCGTCCGGAAGAGTCTTCCAGCCTCGTAGATGGAGGCCGGGTAGCCGACCATCGCCACCCGATCGCGAGCCTACGGGGTGACATGGTCACCGCCCGAGCCTCTGAGTTTCGCCGACCGCGGCGAGCACTCCTCGGGTTCGGCTTTGGGGCTGCGGGGCGCCTGCCGGAGCTTAGCAATCGCCGGAGAGGGCGCCCAAGCTCTCGTGGCGCTGTCTTCGAGGCAGCGGGACGACAGCGTGAAACCCTCCGTCGGGGTGACGGCGAAGTCGAGGCCGGCGGATCCGGTTCCCAGCGCGATCATGCCGTCGCGATGGGTGGATGCCATCAGGAGATAAGCGGAATCGGAGATGGTGATGAAGGCGCGCGAGTCCCTACAGCGCGCCAAGCCAACCGGCGTTTTCGGGAGCGCCGGCAAGTAAATTTGTAAGTCTAGAAATTCGCGCGTTCCACTCCTGAATGGTTAGACTCGTGAGTCCAAGATGTATCTTGGTTGGTGAAGGTCCTACTCCGGTTCGTGTGTGGTGGTGTTGTATTACTCTTGAGTACGGATAGTGCACAAAGTTTTACAAGCGAGAATGCCAATGGCTTAGCGAGATGGGTTTGATAAGCGTTCTCTCCTTTCTTGTTCTTGCTCGTTGCCCCACGAATCGTTTAGCCACGCCTCCTTTTATACGAAGGAAGGGCGGGTTACATCGAGTTAGGAGGAAGCGAGGTGACCTCGCTAGAGCTCGGTCCTTCGTCCGTGGGTGATCGCCACCGTCTTGCCCATCTTTGGGTTGGTAGCCTTGGTGGTCGGGGAGGTTAGGTATTTCGGGAAGTAGCGTGCTTGCCCTCTGTGATCCTTGCGAATCTTGGCGTCGAGTGCGTGGCGTTGGTCTTTGCCTCGGGAGGAGCGTGCGCTCGTCTTTATCGTGGTAGTTGATGGGTTTGAAGCTTTGTCTTCTGATCACGGATCTTCTTGGGAAGGAGCCACCGCCCTGTATAGTCGCTCTGATTGACCTTATTCGAGTGCGTGGCGGTGGCGGATGAGGACGACCGCGGCGCTCGGCGTTCGTCACCTTGGTTTGGTTGGAGTCGGAGATCCCGCCCGCCAAGAGAAGTCGGGGCGCTATGTCTGTCGGATTCGCTTCCCTGGCCGGTCGGGAGCGGATGCCTTCTGTGATCTCATGACGATCGGTCGATGGCGGCGGCGGCGCGACTGTTGAAGTGGAGATATGCTTGAGGCCGCTGGCTCGTCGCTTCGGGCTGTTGGGGTATCCTTTTTATTAGTATTCGTCAAGGCGTCAGGGCAAAAAAAAATACAAAATTGGGCGCCGGTCGCCCGTATATGAGGCGATCGCCCCACATACGGACGATTAGTACTACTTTAAACGCGCGATTTTTCCTCTGTCGGCGGTTAATTTCTAAAAAAAATCATAACTTTTCCATATGATGTCGGATGGAGATAAACTTTATATGAAAATTGTAGCTCTCGACGGGATCTACAACTTTTGTATACAAACTTTTTCAATTTGAGTCCATTTAGATAGTCAAAAACGGGATAGAATGTTCAGATCTAAAAATAGATCGTTTTTAGATCTGAACATTCTATCCGTTTTAACTATCTAAATGGACTCAAATTAAAAAAGTTTGTATACAAAAGTTGTAGATCCCGTCGAGAGCTACAATTTTCATATAAAGTTTATCTCCATCCGACATCATATGAAAAAGTTATGATTTTTTTTAGAAATTAACAGCAGTCAGAGTAAAAATCGCGCGTTTAAAGCCGTACTAATCGCTCGTATGTGGGACGACCGGCGCCCAATTTTGTAATTTTTTTTTTGCCCCGACACCTAGTTTTGAAAAAAGATTAAAAAAAATATTAAAGAAAAAAAAAATTCTGCCACGGACTCATGGTGCCGTGCCATGTTAGCCATAGGCCCGTATCGTCTCTCCCAGTCGTGGGCCACACGCAGGCCCTCAAGCAGCTCCAAAAAAAAATAGACACATGGTAAATACAAATATCACAACAATTAAATCTTATTCTATCCCCGAATATATACCATGTGTTTTTATTTCATGAAGTATACTATAGATGCTACGATGCACCTGGTGGCATATAAAATTTTTTTTCCCACCAAGAGGCCTTTTTACACACCACTGTTCGCCCAACAGTCGACGTCCAGCGTCCCAGGTGCCGCCGTGCCGGTGCCGGTGCCGGTGCCGGTGCCAACGCACCCTTCTCCACTCCCTGCCGGCCTCAACACCAAGAATGCCTTCAGGATGAACCAACTCTTCTCACAGTCTGAAGTTTGAATCAAGTCTTCGGAGTAAAGCAACACCAGGATCGCACATTCGCATGCACTGGCTTCAAATTCAGTCCAGGCTATCCCTTGCATCATACTGTAATATCCTTCAGAGTTCATGTACATGTGCATGCACTGGCTTCAAACTGAGTCCATGGGTGCCCCGATGGACTGACTGATTTCTTGCGGCGCTTTCTTTTCTGGGGTAAACACTTCATGCAGAATTTACTACGATCCTGATAATAAAGAACATGAAGGGCACATGAATGAATGCATGATTGAAGGGAGCTCTTTTGTTTTACGGTGACCACAAGTCAATTCGAGAAGCTTGTGCAGAACTGCAGGCTACACAGTACTAGTATATATGCAACCTGTTGCTAGCTAGCGAAACAACAAACTGCACACTTTTACCAGGCAAGGATGAAAAAGCTATACCTTGAAACTAGCTGTTTCCTTGATGACTTTGAATTTGACTCACAGCTACTCAAGGCAACTGAAGAATCCAATTCTCAATGTTGGAAACGACTGAACTTTGATTGTTAACATTGTTTTTTCGGCAAACGACATAAGATACACTTTTGTAGAAGCATCAAGGGTGTGAACCCAAGAAGGAGAGCAAGCTGAGGGAGCTCACTAATGCCATCGTAGGCCTAAAATGGTAAAGAAAAACAATTGCAGAATTAAGGATCTTGTTCTGATCAACAAGTGATAATTATTTGCTGTCAGAGTCTGAGGGAAATAATGAGGATTGCAGTAAATATGATTAAAAGAATATTTGTTCGTACTACTAAGTGTTTTTTTTGTGAGGGTACTATTAGGTGTTAAACTGTAAATATTGCACCACCTTGAGCCAACTAGGAAATAAGGAAAAAAGAAAGAAAGATTGACATGGACATATTGACCCGTGCTCGTAGAAACAATATAATCTCTCAAACTAGGACATTAACATACTGCATAAGTTTCAATTCTTCAGAAAACTACTACTTTGCGCAATGATTCTTGACTGCGTCACAGGCAGGGATTGAAACTAGCACAAAGGATTTTACCATGGAAACGAAATTGTTCTCTGCCGATAGTTGTATGAACTCCAATTGTGGAAATCCAGAATTGCATGCTGAAAGATTAGAAAGAGAAAAGCGCTAATATACAAAACCAGTTTTATGTACATGATAGAAGATACAGGTCGACATCTTTATGCTTGGCAACTCAAGAACTTTGCATGAATGCAGAAAGGATTCTGCTAGCCTAGCACAAAGCACGAATCCAAGAAGAGCCCTGCACAGTAGGTTACAACAAGTAGGTTGATCAGATGAAAGCAGTGCTTGCGGTGTACCAAACAAAATGAGAAACTGGGAAGAGTGCAAACAAGTGATTGTTACTACTACCTTGGATTAGTCTAGCTCAAGACTGAAATCTTCGATTATTGGAATGGTTCATCTTAGCTTGCGGCACAGCTTTTTTAGTTCCTCGTTGTGGCTATAACAGACATCTAATACTTCTACTGAACTCGGGAGGCCGCCCTTGGGCAGCGAACGGATAGCTGAACAGTCACTGATCTGTAATATCTAGAGGCTGGCAAGTTCTCCCTAGTTCCGTGCCCATTTACCCGCAAAGTATTTATCATATGTGGGATTATAAAAGACCTTTTCCTCGCCTCCCTCTGTGAGCCATGCTACCCTTCGGTCTTTCCATCGAGCACATGTACATAGCCATCCCTCTTTTCCTAGATTGTTTGCTAGCACGCCCTTTTCTTCGTCTGCCCACATAATACGCCACTGTAGCTGTTGGCTGTGGTCCTAAACTCCCAAATCCTCATATTAGGTCGCACCTGCCAGTGTTTCTCTAGGCCCTGAATTAGATTACCTCATCACCGCCATCTTCACCTTCTTTCTAGCTCTCATCTTTGCAGGCATAAGGGAATAACAAATGAAAGAATTGTGTCCAACATGCGTTTTAGGCACAAGTGGCAGCAAAAATGCTTGAGTCGCATGTTAAGCCATCCCTTGTGCCTGTCGTGCTCGACTGCTGTTTCCAGATAGATGTCTATCAAGCTGTTTGAAGATTTCCAAGTAATGCATGTTTTACCTTAATTTCCTATTGTTCTTCACACCTTATTAATTTATCCTCTAAATATTTCAATAACACCATGATGTGTATCTTTGTCCTGTTGCTGGATGTTAGACCACTAAAAGTACTAAATGAAATTTTGGAATTTATATAGCCGCTGGATTTTTATATGATCTACACCAAAACCCTTTTTCCTTGTTAAATTCTAAAAAATAGTTAATGTTTCTTTTTTTCCCTACATGGTTACAATACAAAAGAGCTTGTAGTATGCACAAGATATATAATTTCAGTTGTGGGTGTCGGATGGTGACGCATGTCATAATATTTTTTTGCACCTTGTTTCAGTTGTTTGTCCTTAAATTTTAATAAGTTTAGTACTCTTTTTGTTATTTTCATTCAATATCTAGTATCCATATGAAACGAACAAAACAAGCAGGCCATTCACCTATTAGTAACCATATTGATACTTCACTTACAACCATTAAAACTTTCTAACCACAAAGGGTTTCACAGCATACGCTGGTCACTAGCTGAAGAAGGCAAGAATTTGGAAGGTACATAATGCATTTCCTTGGGCTGCTTCATTCTTTATAGAGACAATTAGCTCAGTACCACTACCATTGCAAAGAGGTATAAAGTGGAAAATACCATCGAATTTGGGGATGCCATGTGGGGCTTGGGTCCATGTGTTAGCAACACATTGGATAGTATTTTCCAACCCGGTGATCATTGTGATGGTAGAGAGCAATATTGTCCTTCTTTATAATATGCAATAATTTCACTAGTTCATAGCATGCTGTCATGCATGACAAGAGATTGATCTACTACGAGTCTTCCTGTGCACAGGTGGCATGAGGCATATCTCGTCCAATCAATGCATGCTGATGTTGTTGATCCTCCATTGGTACATGACACATGGCTAGCAATGCTGCAGACTTGCAATACTATATACGCTAATTGTTTGCTTTGGGATGCACTGCTTACATTGTTAAAATACGCAATGAATACTGAGATGTCCATGTACCCATGGATACTGCATACAGCCATACACTATGTATGCATGTATGAGCAGTATAATTGCATTCCTGTAGATATGATTTCGCAACAGACAAGAAAGGCGCACACAAAGGAAAGCTTGAACTGCATTCCGAAATTTGAAATGGGAGAACAAAAAAAAAATGGGATCCAATGATAACTATACATGAGAACACATAGTATACTTTGCCAAGCTGGCAACCATAACTGCGTATGTGCAAAAAGAGTTCCTGTGCTCTAATTGATATACCGTGTTTTACAAATGTACATGTTTTATGATTAGTTACATGCATCTGTCCTGAACTAATGTTTACAATCGACACTAATTCACCTTTTTCCAGGATTTTTTTTAATGTTTATACAGGTGATGGGTTCAGATAATATCTAACGTGTGAAGAAGTGCGAAAAAACGAAATGGTGGTAGACTAGAAAATGCACTAATAATACATCTAATCACTCCAAAAACTGATGGCCCGGCTTGCACACAACTACGCATAGGAAACATCCCATTCAGAAATCCTAATCCCTGGGAAGTTTGGGGCATCCAAAAAAAAAATCCCCAAATGGAGAGATCCCCAACGGAATGCTCTTTGGATGATCTAACTATACCTGGAAGAGTTTTTGGATGCTAGGTTTTCATCCACTAGCTAGCAAAACACTAGCAAGCAATCCATTTCGCACACAAATGAACTGGAACTCGAAAGCTACAATAGTATCAAATTCCCTAGGCAACAACACAAGCTGCATCAATGTGTGCACCAAGCCAAATTAGCTACCCCAATTAACAGTAGATGTTCAGTGCGCGGAACTTACGCTTCGGAATCGGGCGAGCATTGGGCGAGGAGAGGCCAGCCTCGACGGCATAGGCACTAGCGGTGCGGATCTCGGCGGCCACGAGGCGTAGGCGGAGCCATCGCGCCTCACGTTCCCTCCCCTCCCTCCCTCCCTCTCGCCGCCGATTGCCATCTGCCTGCCACTAGTGAGTCGCACCCGGAGAGGCAGAGACTTAAAAAAGAAGAAGAAACGTTCCGTTTCACCCCGAAATGGGCTTCATATGGGCCAGACATACCGAACTTTCGGCCCGGTAAAATGGGACTAAAATTAGTCACCGGTGCGGCGCGATGTCGGCACGCCGCCAGGTGGGCCCCGCAAACCGCAACAACTCACGCAGGAAATTGGATGCGGAGCCCACGAGACGACGCGTTGGGTGGGGGGACACGCCAGCTTCTTTTGGAATTTGGACGACCATTATTGCATGCATGCATGCCTCCCTCCCACCCTTTTTCCATGTGATCTGCACGTTCCACCGCCACGACGCCACCTGTCTGCCGTCACCGTAAGGGAAAAAATTAGTGGAGCAAGTACAACAGTAAGACCAAATACCGGCTAATAGTAAGCTAAAAGCTAATTTATTCAATAACTGTCTCTAAGGTTTGTCTCTAGATATTATACCATAACTATCTTTTCTCTCTTGTACATAAATAATCTACCTATCTTCCGTGTAAAGTTGGCTACTAAATAAGAGTCAGCTCTCTTCTCTCTTCTCTTTTCTCACTCCTCTATATAGACAAAAGCTGATGTGTATATACTAAGAATCAGCTGACGTTACTTTATTGTACATGCCCTAATGACTTGTTTATTAAAGCATCCTTAAAACTCGCTTGGAACCAAGATGTCCAGCGTTCATGTGGGAATTTCATTTGTAAATATGGGAATAGAATGTTCTCACGTTCCTAAGATCCTCCCTCCAGTTAAAAATAGTACATACCATCTTGGACATCTATAGGTATCAAAACGTAAGTTTGATAACTAATTTATATTATAGTATATTTATAGAATTCAACAAAAATATAATATTATAAATGTACTTTTCAAGATAAATATATATATATATGTATGATTTTCATGTATCTAATATAAGTATTTTAAAAAATATCGACGGTGAAAGTTTAAAAAAAATTGACTACACGTACTCCAAAATGATATGTATTTAGAACCGAAGGAAGTAATTAATTAATAATTAATTGCTTACACTCACGGTAGACTGAGCTTATGCAAAGAAAGATTACGGGCCTCGTATCTAACCTAATTGAGTTTTATATATGCGTAAATGCAAATGGATGATCTTGTGTTGATCATGCATATGTTGTCAAAAGCAAAAACAAAAAAAGAACTGTGTTTTAGAGAAAAGGTAATAATGTAAATTAGGCATTCATATTTGCGTGCAATCATGAACACCATTATGGACGCGCAAGTCTCCTGGTTTTTGTTCAGTATACTCGGTGTTTACATCGGCATAGGCCATAGGATACCAAACTGGAACCAGGATGGCATGAACTCGGGTCATGTGCGAACATTGACCGTGTGCGTGGCTTGGTTCGAATGGTTGGGCAATGCTGATTGCTGCCTACAAGTCTGGCTTTCTTTTCTAGCTTGCTATTTATCCATTCTTTCTCTGACAGGCATAGGAGAGGACTGAATTAATTATCAACCTTCTGAAGTAGTCCCGTTTAACCCAAGCTGTACGGTGGACTTCAATTCTGATGGACTCTTATTTTGGAGCCGAGGTACACAAACTATTTGAGAATCGAGATTCTTCGCCAAGAAAGCTGATATTAATCGTAGGAATTTCACAAGAATCAATTCAGTTTCTTCTATGAAATAGAAAAACATTCTAAGTTCTAAATGGGGCTAACTTGCAACTCGTTTTGTGCGGTCATAACGCAACTGCAGCATATCTGAGCACAGAGCATGGTTCTTCCAGCCAATCCCCTGTACCAAAATCTAGTACGACCAGCACTACTTGTACTGATATTTTCGTGCTGCTGCTGGTAATGGCAAGCCAGTACAGTACATCCTTTTCTGCCCCAGTTGTACCATTTGCCTTCATCAGCACACACCGTGTGTCAGTGTGCGCGTGGCCATTCATTATTACGGAAGATTCCATAATTTACTTTGTTTTAATTGATGTAATTGATAACACGTAGCCATTTATTATTATAAAAAGTTCGATGATTTACTTTATTTTAATTGATGTAATTAATAATTTATACCAAATATCTCGCTGATATATGGTGCTAGCACAATAATAGAAGGATACTAGAAATTTATGTGCGGCGTGCCACGCCGCGGGGGCCGCTCTCCACGCGAGAAAATCGACAAAACGCGCGATTGACGCTCCATACACGAGTAAATCGAGAAAACGTGCGAAAAAGATCTAAAAATAAGCTTGTGTTTTTCGCAAAAGGGCTTAAACGTAATGCTAGAAAAGCGGAAAAATGATATAAATGCAATGCATATTTTTTTTAAAAAGGACATATTATTTTTTCTCACGAAAAGGACCTAAGCGTAATTTAGATTTCTCTAAAAAGGACCCGAGCGCTACTCATAAAAACGCTAAAAGAGCATGGGCGTAATATGCAATCTTTTTTCGAAAAAAAGGAGCAAACTGTAATTTTTTTCTTTCCAAAAAGGATCTATCCATAAATTTTTATTTTTAGAAAAGGACCTGTAACATCCCGAAAAATGGAATAATATAAAATTTTATATTTTGAATTTGAATATATTTATTTCTGATTTTTATTGACATGATTGGAATTTATTTAGATTTCTTTGGATTTTTGTATTGAATGAAAAATCAAACAACTAGAATTAAAGAATGGATAATGGTAAAAAGATAAAATGGTAAAATATAAATTTTGGAAAAATTACCATGGAACCCTAACCACTCTGTTAAGTCAGTAAAATCAACATGTAGAAATTTTATGAACAGAAAAGTGGGTAAATAAATGAATGACACCTCTTTTTGACTAAAAATAGTGCAAGCCAGAATTAATGAAAAATATTCTAAGTTTATATGGATCTGGAAAAATTACCATAGCACCCTAAGGGTAAAACTTATCTCTGGTAAAAATATCAGGAAATTATCTTGTCGGAAAAGCCTTCTAAAAATTCAAAAATAGAAACAATTAAAAACTAGAAATTGTCATGTCAGAATTTTTATAAAATAAATTCCCAATATTTTGACTTGAGAATTTTACAGAGACATACTTGATATAGATATAACCCCTCATAAAATTTTCAAAAATAAAAAATAAGGTTTGAATCTTTAAAGAAATAAAAATCCGAAATGAAAATATTGGCATATGTACAGTGTCAGAATTTTAAATAATTCATTACAAGATATTTTGGCGTACAAATTTTAATGAAGTAAGAAGACTACCAGTAGAGGTCGTTAAAAAGTTTCACAAAATTTAGACAGCGAATAGATGGAAATTTAATAATCACATGGAGCTGTCCGGCTGAAGGTTATCGCTTTGACTTGCCTCCTCTCACCGACATGTGGGGCCAACCCTTTCCGTAACGATTCGCTGGAGGCAACGGAAAAATGTCTGCTCTCGCTGACTGATGGACCCGGACCCACTTGTCAGCGCCATTTTCCCCTCATCCTTCTTCATTCTCGCGCGTGCAGCCTCTGCCGACCGAGCTCCTCTGTGCGCTCTCTCGCGCCTCACTGCGTCTCAGCACCGACTCCACCACCCAAGCAATCGACTGGCGCCACGTTCATCCTTGGAGGTCATGCGCCATACCCTGACCATCCTCGTCACTTCTTGCCGGTGAGACTTCGCGCCACTTCACGCACCTGTGGTGAGCCACGGTCGCCGTTCAAACACCGCTGCGCACCGCCTCACCTATAAAGCCACTGCGCAAGAGTTCCCGTCATTTCCTCTACCTCCCTCACCTGCCTCTAGCCGGAGTGCTTCAATTTTGCCTTGCATCCGCCATGACCGAGAGCTTGGGAGCTTCAAGCCGGAAACAATTCGACCGAATAAGCAAACCAATCCCAAATTTCTTCCGGATATAGCTTCTATACCTTCTAGTGATCAGAACCCCTCAAAAATACTTAACCGTCTTCATGCGAAATCAAGCCGCCGACGTGCGCCTTCTTCTCCAACTCCGGCCGAACGGTGGCGGAGCTCCCCGGTCATCCTCCGCGCAAGTGAGATACCAAAATGGACTCCTTGTGACCCTTAAAAGCTAAAACGCTTACCCATTCGAGCTCTTGCACCTTGATTCTCACTCCCGGCCGTGCGCCATTGGCGCCGCCGCCCCTTGCAGTGTTGGCCCTCTCCGGTGACTCACCGTGGATGCCAAGACCACCCCTAGTCGCGCCTCATCCCTTGGAGCTCATCCCACGTGAGCCCTCCGGCCATCCTTCGTCGCCGACGAGCCGGAATCCGCAAGCCTCTGCTTCTCTGTCACTGAACCGCGGGCCCCACATGTCAGCCGGTCAATGCAAAGTCCTGTACAATGGTAAAAGACGTCTCTTGAGAAGCAAAAGCGTATTTGTGAATTTAGTTTGATTTTCATTAACCGAGATGATTCAAATGCTCATAGATTTTGCATTATAACTCCGAATTGGGTGAAATCAATTTCTATATTCATGTAAAATCAAGAACTTTCAGAATATGCAATAACATTTTGAAAATGTTCACTGGGTAAATTTGAAATTCAAATTTAAAGAAAAGACTAAAAGAAGTGCTACATATTAAAATGATGTAAACAAACTTAGGGTGGAATGAAACTAATTTTAGTGAAATCCTTGTACTTACAGAAGTTCAAATATATAAAAATATTTAAATTTCATTTATGTTTGAATTACTTTCTATTAAAGATTGTATTCAATGCATTAGAAATTCAAATAAACATAGTTTGAATAAAAGAAATATGGAATAAGTAAAATTGATTTATAAATATTAGCATGACAGTATAATACCTTAATTTTCCAAAATAACTAATAAGTGAATTTGATTTGAACTGTCTTGAAAAGTGTGAAATAACTTAAATGTAAAATGTGTATATACATATAGCATAGAAAGTCAAATGGTTGTAATATAGATCAAATGAATTCAAATAAATCACCAAATCAGTTTTATTGTGCTCCTAACATTACCAAGATTCCAGATATGAAATAATATTTAAAGTTCACTACATAAAACAGTAAATGATTAATAGTCAAAGTGTTAATACTTGCATAATTTGAATAGCTATAACTTTCACAAATAAACTTCAAATTTAACGAAACTAAATCCTATAGCCCTGAAAAATAGTACCCTTGCTGTTTTTACAAAAATACCTTATGTTGGTGCAAGAATGAAATAAAGTAACGATAGACCCTAATGATCGTTTATAGGAAAAACACTTTGGATAGAAGTCAAATATCACGGAACTAACTTTAAAATGCTATTAGAGTCATACCATATTAATGCCTGAAAAATGAGTAGATTACCCTAGGCGGTGTAGTCGCAAACTTGTATCAAAAATTGAATCCTTATCGTGTAGTTAATTGAGCCCTCAAGCTTTTTCGTTAACCTGTAGAATCTCTCGTCTAAATGCAAATATTATAGAAATCAGTTTAGAAATGATATTTAGGATATGGTCTACCATATTCTAGAAAAATACTTTATTTACAACTTTCGTTTCAATTAAATCTTGCTAGTTGAATACCCTTAAAAAGTATGATTGTCATAACTGTTAATGTCACATAAGCATTTTCAAC
Organism: Otatea glauca; assembly: GCA_036346275.1. Lineage (NCBI taxonomy): Eukaryota > Viridiplantae > Streptophyta > Magnoliopsida > Poales > Poaceae > Otatea > Otatea glauca. Next base: position 63,353,216 of record CM070721.1, read on the forward strand.
TAAGAAAATAATGTCTCGTCTAAAAGCTAAAGTGTATGAAATCAGCCTAGATACATTCTTCAAAGTATATGCTATCAAGTTCCGAAGAAATAATCTTATTTCATCATGTTTGGCATATAAACTTTAATAGTCAAATAACCCTTAGCTTTATGTTTAATGAACCTTGTTACAATAAGATTAAGTGAACCTTGTAATAATGAAGTTATAACTAATATATTTGTATCACCAGAATCTTCTTAAAAACCATAAATAAATCTAGTAACCTAGCTTAATAGATCTAACTCATTCAAAACCCTTCTTATGCAAAATCGCTTAAGGCTAAGTGCTAATTGCATAACCCTTAAACTAGTGTTTTAATTCTTTTAATCCAAATAATTTTAGCATCTATAATTCGAAATCATAAATACTAGAACTTATAATTTTAGCCTCTTGAATTCGTAATTCGAGATTTGATAATCTATAAAAGGAACCCTGTTTTGTTTGTCATTAAGTAATTAAGTTTAAGAATAAAGTAATTTCTTAAATAATTCAAACTCTAAAGTGTTCTTGTTTTCTGCAATGAATCTTTATTTGAGTTTCTGTCTGTCTTCTTTTTGCCCTTATTAAAGTTGGATATTTGCTATTTTTCGATTAATCGACGTGTAGAATCCGACGTCCCTTCCTCCATCGTTGCCTCCGTCATCTGCGACCGTGTCTTCGTCGTAAGCAATATATGAGCAAGGCAAGCACCCTCCTTTGACCATCTTGATCCCAGAATTTAATTTGCATTGTTTATTAAAATGTTTTATGCGTACATTTACTTTCTGTAAATTGCTATTTTGTGGTACTGGTAGTTATACCTGTTTTGTCTCATGAAACTTCCTTGATAAGTATGAATATGTGAACCTTGACAACCATAGATTGAGCTTAGACAATTACTTAATGTTATTGTGGGTATATGCGATTACTTTTATCCATGCTTAGCCATGCTTTTAGAACAAATGAGAATGATGATCAGATCAAAATTTGTTTCTTAAGAAATGGAAAATGTTGGAAATAAAGCTGTTGGTTATGGGTATTTTGATTTAAAAACCCAAAATAAAACTATGGTTTTGATGCAGGCGATTATTGGCAATAGCCAGAAGGTGCAGAGGATTTGCACGTAGTGTAGGGTGGAGTATCGCCGTGTCGGATTAAGGACCGAGCAATGGGGCTATAGATCCAAGAATTTCGTACAACCACGAGGGCTTGTATGGGCGGGTCTTAGCCTATTAAGTTGTTTAGGTGTGGCTTTGCATATAAGGAAGGCGGGAGATTTGCACAGCATTCGGTTGATCATGCTGTAGGGGTCTACTTACCAATGCAACGGTGTACGCCTTGCCGTGGAGAGAAACGTGGTGTTGGGTGTGAGGTGAAAGGAACCACGTCTTGGGTGAGTGTTTCTGTTTTCATGGCGAGGATCAAACGTCCCGGGCTGGTTCAAAACCACATCTAGACAATGTAACGGCTCTGTATGATCTCCTTGCTGACACACCAAAGGAAGTGTGTTAATTGATCTGGCAAAAGAGGTTGATCATTCCTTGTGGGTAAAGTGTACACCTCTGCAGAGTGTAAATCTAATTAATTAGCCGTGTCCGCGGTCAAGGACGCTTGGTGAAGTCATTCCAATGTTAGAATGCTTTTATATTTCCAAAAATTGGGTTTTGGTTTGGAACTTGTTTAGCAACTTTTGCTTTATGTCAAAGGATCGACATTGTTGGATTTCATTTCTGGATTATTCGATATTCACGAAGGTTGTGAATATTACTTATGCTTTACTTATTTCACATCAGTCAATCATGCTTTTACAAATTCCGTTTGCAAATAACTTGTTTTACAATGTCAATTCTGCTTTATGCAAATTAACTGTAGTAGCCTCCTTTGAAATGGCATGCATATATTATAGGCTTTGCTCAAGTCTTGCGGAGTACGAAAGTACTCACCCTTGCTTACATGTTGTTTTTAGGTGGATAAATTAGCGAAGCTTCGAGGATTCCTTTTCGTCGCAGGTTACGGGTTTTTCTTCGTCGTGATCTTTCTAGGGATTATGCCTTGTCAGTTGCCTGTTGGTTTTGGATGAGCACACTACAAGACTTTGCTTCTTTTGCTGCTATATCTCTGAGTTGTAAGATTTTCTTTATGTAATAGCTTCCGCTTAATAATATTTTATTGTATGGTTGTGATTCCAATTGTTGTAAACATGTGAGTGCTAGCTACTGATCCAGGAAATAACACAGAAATCACATGAAGATTCCTGTTCATCAGAACGGGTCTCACAACCCGGATGTGAAATTTTTTTTGAGCCGGCTCAGAACGCCCAGGGCCCGGCGTTTCTGCAATCTATAGGATAGGTACGATTCATCGCCTTCAACTCCATCGTTTTCTTCCTTCCGTTCTGCATCCATCCTTTTCCTCCACAGTGCCGGCGAGTGGCGACTTCCACGGAAGCAACGCAGCAGCACCCGGAGGAAGCAGCCAAGAGCTCGAGCATTGACGGAGTGGTAGCAGCAAGAGGTGGAGGAGGAGAAGCTATAGCAGCTAGCCAATGCCGCCGCGGCTCTCGGCGCAGGGATAGGGAGGATTTATGGGGGGAAAGGGCGCGCTCGTCGACGGCTTCCGCCGCTGGTTCCACCGCCGCACGGCATCCGGCTCCAACTCCAACCAGTCGTCCGCCGGCGAGGAGCCGTCTGAACTCGAGGTCGTCGAGGACCCGGATCTCGTCGGCCTCCGCGCCATCCGCGTGCCCAAGCGCAAGATGCCGCTGCCCGTCGAGAGCCACAGGAAGGTGAGGGCCTGTCTGGAGTCTGAAACTCTCCAGTCTCCAGTGGTTATCTTTGACGTTTGCTTTGCTTGATTTCATTTGGGGGCAAAAGCTTCCAGCTTTCTCGTGACCCTTGATTCGTCATCACGGGAAGCTTTTAGCGAAGATCAGATCTTTGTGGCAGTTGCTTACTTAGATACTGTGCAATACTGATTTTTTTCCCTTTGTAATACAGCAGTTGGGCAGGTAAAGCTTGTGTCTTTGATCCATCTTTTTTTTGTCTTTCGATCGATAGAACGATGTGTGCTTCACTGCTTGCGATCCAATTTCTCTACTCGGCTTTTTGATCCGTTTCTTCGATTGATCTAGGAAACGATTATGTAAAAATTAAGTTTTTTTTTGGGTTTGGTTGTGATATTGTTTGTTTCTACATGATCCATCTCATAAGAAATTTGCAATTGAAGCACTTCTCTATTAAGCTGGTGCCCTCTTTGGGGTTCCTCTCTCTCTCTCTCTCTCTACTTGCATTTAATTCTTTACGATTGGTTGCATCATCCGTGTCATACTGATCCTAAGGAGCTTAGGAGCTCTTGTCCAAGTTGCTCACTTGGGATTTGATGGTCTGAATCGACTACTATTAGGTTGACCTGGTCTGGGTCTCTAGCTCCAGTTCACCTCACCAGTTGCTGCTAAGTAGGGATGAAAACGGATCGGATAGTTTTCGACCGATCCGGATAATTTTCGGATACGGATTCTGTCGGATCGGATATTTGTCAGATAGTATCGTATCGGATACAAATACGGATTTTTTTTGTCGGATACGGATACAGATTCGGTAGCTCACTATCCGTCGGATACGGATACGGATTCGGATAATCCGGATATTGACGAGTCGGATATCCGGCTATGCATGTGGGTGGAACCAAGGCTACTCTTTTGGCCCAAAACAGTTTCTTAATTTCAAAATCGTTTTATAATTTAATTAATCCATAAAACAAGTTTCAATTATTAAAATTGGCAAACCAACTCCAAAAATTACGAAATTTTTGAGAAAATTCCAGACACAATATAAAATTTACAAAAATTATTTTAAAATTTTTATCAGATTTTAAATTTTCTCAAAAATTCAAAAACTACTGTTTTTAATAGGAAAATATTTTAAATAAATAGCTAAAAATGCATAACAACTCATAAATACATAATTTATTATTATAAACATAATTCAACAAAAATATAAATCTTGGGTCATTACATATAAGTGTTATATATTTTTTCTAGAGACATGATATCTCAGCATGATCAAACTTTTAGTTTGTTATGTGTTTGCTTCCATTTGTATCTTTGAGCAAGGATTACCTTTATTTTGTGTTTTGATCTACGTGTATGATGAACTAATCATATGTGTGTGATAAACTAAGTCTTGTATAATTTTGTTTGTGACATGGTATCTAACTATTGTCTAAGTGAATGAAAATGCTTATATTTGTTCAATTTTCAATAATGTTTTAATCAAATCAACTAATTATGTGTTTTCGTTGATTTTTTATGTACAATCTAGGGGGTTACCATGTTCTGATAAATATTCGAAACTGTATCCGATTCGATTCGTATTTGATCCGTATCTGTATTTGACATTATCCGTATTTGTATTCGTATCCGGACTATCCGTATCTGCATCCGGGAAAGAATATGAACACAAATATGGTAGAGCTATTATCTGTCCGTATCCGATCCTTTTTCACCCCTACTGCTAAGGACTGATTCCACTGGGAACAGGTCTTGCCCTTTCACCATGGTGCATGCCTTACCTTCATTTCTGGACAAACCTGACCATGCCTCTAATGAAAAAGTAAGTCTTTGGTAGTTTGGTCATGATAATTCCAGGTAAGAACGTGGGTTTATAACCCTATTATAGGTTTACGATATGGCATTTCCTTTGCTGTTGAATTGCTTTTTCTGATCTACTGTTGAAGTAACTTTAGGTTGTTTCACTACCGAAGTTTCTTTTTATTCTTTTTTTTCCCATAAGCTGATAACTACCAAAGATTTTTTACCATCAGTCATTCTTCAATCCAAATTGTTTTGTATATTTCTAGTTAGCTTTAATATGTTATTGCAAATTGTGACCTTGTAGAACACATTGGAAATGGAGTTCTTCACAGAGTATGGAGAGGCAAGCCAATACCAGATTCAAGAAGTCATTGGCAAAGGGAGTTATGGAGTAGTTGCTGCTGCAGTAGATACCCGCACCGGTGAGCGGGTTGCGATTAAGAAGATCAATGACGTGTTTGAGCATGTCTCAGACGCCACACGCATCCTGCGGGAGATCAAGCTCCTTAGGCTGCTCCGTCACCCGGACATAGTCGAGATCAAGCACATCATGCTCCCCCCTTCTCGGAGGGAGTTTCAAGATATTTACGTTGTTTTTGAGCTCATGGAGTCAGACCTCCATCAAGTCATCAGAGCGAATGATGACCTTACCCAGGAGCATTACCAGTTTTTCCTGTACCAACTTCTCCGTGCTCTCAAGTACATACATGCAGGTAAGTCGTTGTACAATTACTGATCCCTATGAACCTGCTCCCCGTCTATTAAGCACAGATCATTTATAAGATTTCCATGGAACTCCTGTTTATTTTTCTGATAATGTAGATCTTAATCGTTTATGTTGACACAGCTAATGTATTTCATCGCGATCTAAAGCCCAAGAATATACTGGCCAACTCGGACTGCAAATTGAAAATCTGTGACTTTGGACTTGCCCGTGCATCATTTAATGATGCTCCTTCAGCCATATTTTGGACGGTAAGGTGCTTTTCATTTTATATAAGAAGAAACATTTTACCATCTTTGGGAGGTACCAAAATTTACATCTAGGTAGTACCAAGAGATACCAAAAGTTCATACCTCTACCCTTTAAATTTTTGATACCTCTTGGTACCACCTCGATGTAAATTTTAATACCTCCCAAAGATGGTAAAAAGTCTCATATAAGAATTAACATCCCCATTTAATTTCTTAATTTTGCATTGTTCTGCTTTGCAAAGGATTATGTGGCAACAAGGTGGTACCGAGCACCAGAATTATGTGGCTCCTTTTTCTCCAAAGTAAGGTCTTCAACTCTTGAACTCATAGTCTCATGTTATATACTTATATTTCTGTATTGCTGTTTTTTTTATTAAGAAAATCTCTAGAATCTACAGCTGGTGCTAAACAAGTAAACAAAGTTAAGCTTTAACCAGTACAATAAGGTTTTTCGTGATTTTTCACATTGTAACTAATTATTTATAAATACAATTCTTCTGTCAAAACAAGCTGCAAACTCGGCTGAAAACTGGAGGAGTAACATTCTTGTAGATAACACTATATTGTAAATTCCTCTTTGTAATGCTCATACCATAACCTTTCATTTCTTTTATCTTTCTGATAAGTGTCAATTTTTATGCAGTACACTCCTGCAATTGATATTTGGAGTATTGGGTGCATATTTGCCGAACTTCTCACTGGTAGGCCACTATTTCCGGGGAAGAATGTTGTGCACCAATTGGATCTTATAACAGATCTTCTTGGAAGTCCATCATCAGAAACCTTATCCCGAGTATGTGGACTTTGTAACAATTCTTGAACGCATTGTTTTAGCTTGAACCTCCTATTCAGTAACATTCAAGGGATACATTTCTCACACGATGAAAAAAATGCATCTATGAAATTTCATTCTTGATGAACCAGTTTGGTAAAAAAGAATTAATGATCCATTGCAAGCCCGTAAAGTATTTCCTCGAGGCTTCATTTATTACTTTTTTCGTGATTTCTGCTGCTCTTTCGTCTACAGATTTTGCATTGGTACATTAGGGTCACAGAAATAATCACCTTGCTATTGTCTATGACCTTTGCAGATTCGAAATGAGAAGGCCAGGAGATACTTAAGTTGCATGCGGAAAAAACATCCTATTCCCTTTACTCAGAAGTTTCATAATGCTGATCCCTTGGCTCTTCATCTGCTAGGGCGTTTACTTGCATTTGATCCTAAAGATCGGCCTACAGCCGAAGAGGTAATCTTCAAAGTATTTTTACCTTCTTGAACCGCTTTAAAATTTTCACAAAAAACACATATATATGTTTTGATATGCTATAATTCTTTTTTTTTTAATCTTACTTCAGGCTTTGGCCGATCCATACTTTGCAAGTCTTGCTAATGTGGAACGTGAGCCCTCAAGACATCCAATTTCAAAACTTGAGTTTGAATTTGAGAGACGGAAGCTGACAAAAGATGATGTTAGAGAATCGATTTATCGAGAGGTGGAGACCAATAGCTTCCGTTTCCTGTTTTGTGTAAATAATATATCCGCGTGGATTAAAAACTGATTATTTCATGAAAAGCACAGATTTTGGAGTATCATCCACAGATGCTGCAGGAGTATATGCAAGGTGGAGAACAGATTAGCTTCCTCTATCCAAGGTGCAGACTTGCATTAATTTTTCCTTCTTCCTTTGGTTTTATGTCTACCATGGGAATGGTGAAGATCAACCTACCTTTTTCCAAGCAAGTTTGCTGTATAGCTTGTGTTATTTCTTCGCACCTCCAAAGTGCCTTTGCCAAATAACTTATCTTGCAGTATGATTGTGCGTTGAAATCTTAGCTATTTTACATTTCCTCTCTTTGTGGCGGTTCTCATTTCCAGGGCTGCTTTTCCCCTCCAGAAATTGTACAAGCACTGGTACAAGAAACACTAATCATGTGTTTCTAGTTTTGATGACATATGCATTTAACATGTCCTTATATGCCCCCTCTTTTGAATGGATATGCCTATTGTTAATGATACGATCATACTGCAGTGGGGTTGATCGCTTTAAACGACAGTTTGCACACCTTGAAGAGCATTATAGCAAAGGAGAAAGAGGTTCTCCACTGCAGAGAAAGCATGCCTCTTTACCAAGGTATGTAATGTGGCAGTAAGAAATCAAAAGAGCAGAACTCCTTTGATCTCAATTCTTGTGCTAAGTTCTACACTGATTTGCATGTAACAGGGAGAGAGTAGGTGCATCAAAGGATGGCAATAATGAACAACATACTAATGATCAGGAGAGGAGTTCAGATTCTGTCGCCGGCACTACTTTAAGCCCTCCAAGGTCACAAGATGCAGGGCAGCAGCATGCATCTCCTGGTCAGAATGGTGTAAGCTCCATAAACTTAAGTTCACGGAGCTACCTGAAGAGCGCAAGCATTAGTGCTTCCAAGTGTGTCGTTGTCAGTGGGAATAAAGACCCAGAGGTACTAATGCCATACCGCCTGATTTCTTGCATGATTATTATAAGTCGGTAAAGTGGCATTTCTATGCATTATCAACAGTAAGAAAGGATGCGTTTTGATTGATTCGTTGCACAAGTAGTTTTTTGGTCCGCTTTAGAGCTCAAGTGGCTACTTGTTTTTTTTTCTGTCTCTGTTTAGGATGATGAAATCTCTGAGGAAATGGAAGGGACCGTTGATGGATTGTCTGAAAAGGTCTCCGCGATGCACTCCTAGTGCAGCAATGACGACGATGACATCTCGGCGCAAGATTTCTGTCAGGCACACTAGATGCTGGTAATATAGAAGAAAACCAGGGGGAGCAAAATACTGCACTGCAAGTTTGGATTTTGGACACCGCAACAGCCAGTTCAAGATGATTAGCACTTTTTTATGTGCTTGCATGGGATATAGATCTATGCATGAGTTTTGTAATTTTTTTTGCAATGGCTCTGCTGCCATATGAACACACAGTGTCCCGCTTCCCTCACAAGAGTGTTAATTAATAGATCAACAAGCATTACCCTTCGCGTCTACTCTACTTGGTTCAGTCTTGATGGTTTTTTTTTTTTGGACAAGTTCATGCCTTCAGTATATCTCTCTGTCAAAAGTAGTAACAGGTTGCTCCGGCAGTATAGGAGCAGCAGATTGCCAGATTGTACGTGCATAAATTCGTGACATACGGGTTGTCGCTTTGAAACTTTGTAGACCATTTAACACCGAATACATCGACACGCCAAGCTTGCGTTTTCGCAAAAATAAATTCGTGAGATACAGATATTCTATACAGAAATGATCTACAGGCGAAAAAAAAACTACTCCAATGGCGACATATGGTAAATTGCAAGAAATCGAAACGTACCATACATACGTGGTAATTAATCTACAGTTTCCTCTTATAGAGAAATTATAGAGAAAGAAAGAGCCACTGTGGACTGGCGGCAGCGGCGTCTGTTTTAGCGATCACTTGAGTACAAGAGGCTCTCGGCGCAGAAGTGATGCTTTTTTAACTCTCTTATCTTATTTTTTATAAATATGTTCCAGGATTCGAACAGGGCTGTATTTTTAATTTCGTTCGAAAGAAGATTATATTTACAAAAAATAAAACAAGAGGCTGAAAAAGTGATCACTTCCTCGGCGCAAAATGCGCGTTGCTTGAAGGCCCAGACGTCGACACTGTCGCCCTCCTTGAAGCTGCACCGGTTGACGAAGTCAAGGTACCCTTCATCACCGTGCCACGGCTGCCGTCCCACCGCGACAGTTACAGTTCCTTAACACCCGCGGCGACGTCCACCACGCGCACGCGCAACCCACCGTGCTTCTTCCCTGTCCTCTTCTTCGTCTTCTTCCTCCCCTGTTTATCCCCTTCGACGACAACTGGCAATAGTTTCGGCGGCCGCGGCCGTGGGGTTCCCTCGCCGATCAGCAGGTTGGCGGTCGTGAGCTTGTCGGGGGAGAGGATTGGACCGAGGCGGTGTTGCACGCCTCGCTCGGGACGCGGAACCGGCTCTGGTGCGAGTCTACGTCGGTCTGCGTCACGGCCTTGGCGTCGACGTCGAAGTGCACTGGCAGGTCGGCCCGGAGCCCCAAGTGCGGGAGGAGGTGCCTGCGTATCTACGCCGGCTCGGCCATCCTCTCCCCTGACTTGGTACGGGACAACTGATAAGCTAGACACCGCCGTCAACTTGGCCCGTCGCTCCGCAGCTGCAGGGTTGTACACGGCCAGCGTGGGCGGCTGCTTGCAACCGGCGGAGCGTGGCTCCGACGCAGGGAGTGAACTGCCATTGCCAGTCTGGTCTCGGAGGCTACATAGGCGGAAGGACGAAGTCCACCTAACACTTCGTACTTTGATAACATCATCTTAACTATAAAACCAAATATTAAACCTTCCAAACTTTACAATCCGGTTCAGATAACATATTGATCCGATTTCACATAGTGATAGCGTAATGAGTGATCGGTTTTGCCATGTAGGATGGCATGTTGGCTAAGTTAGGTAATGATAAGTGGGGCCTACAAGGGTTTCTCCCCCGTCATGTTCCTAATCATGCTTCTATGGCTATGAGCCCATGTACCTTCCTCTCTCTCTATTTCAATTTGGAAGTGATGCTCATGTAAGCCCCACTAGTCATTGGTCTAAACTTGCTCAGCATGTCATCTTATATGACAAAACCATTCACTCATTGTGCCATGCGGGCAATACCATTATACAAAACAAGATGAAAGTGTTATTTGAACTGGACTACAAAGTTTAAAGGATCAAATATTTGATTTCATAGTTCCATGTGCCGAATGGATTTTCAAGTAAAGTTTAGGATGCTATATAAACTTTTTCCTAGGCGGAAATGATCCACGACACCCGATCGAACTCGACTCGAGGATAGAGGGTTGAATTGTATATTGGAAAAAGTCTATATAACATATCGAATTTTGTTTTAAAGACCATTTAGCACCACGAATTATGAAACCAGATATTTGATCATCTGAACTTCACGATTTAGTAACATTTTGATCTGGTTTCATATGATGGTATTGTCTACATGACACGATGAGCGGGCGTTTTTGTTATATGGGATGACACGCTAGATAAGTTTAGGTGAATGACAGGTACGACCCACAAAGGCTTCTCCCCAAAAATAAAAAAATAGACGAAGCGAGCTACAAATGGCAGTGGCTATGAAAGTGTGGCTAGGAACATGATGGGGAGGGAGAAGCTCTTATGGCCCCACTTGTTATTAACCCAATGTGGTCAATATGTCATCCTATATAGCAAAATCGCTCACTCATCATGTCATACATGCAATATCAATTATAAGATAGGATTAGGATGTTGAACCGGATTGTAAAGTTTGAGGAGTTAAATATCTTGTTTTATAGTTCACGGTGTGCATTGCCTCATCGAAACAGGCGCGCGGCAGTTCCGAATGAAATGTTAAGAAGAAACAAGTCCGAAATGATTGTGGATTGTGAAGCGACGCGTATGGCATGTGGTGCGTAGATCGGCCAAGGTAGAGGCGCGCGTGCTACTACCATACCCTTGCAGATGGAACGACTGACTTAATTTTGTCTTAGTTGGGAAATTTGTTTATTAATTTACCTGCCATAGTTCGTAAAATAGTCGATGTTTTACTGCTCTCTTCAACCACAATTCACAAAAGATTGATGTATTGCGATACAAAGTCAAACTTTATAATCTTGGCTAACAGTATCTTCATAAATGTCTAGATTAGACATATGAAAATGATATAAGTAGCTTTGTCTCGAAAAATACCCTGGTGTTACTAGAGAGGGTATATCTTGGCTTGTGTACAAGTCAGGAGATTATCCCATTGGAAACAAGTACTAACAATTAGTCGACAACATCGTTTTTGAGCAGTAATTGGTAAAAAAATCCCATGAGTGACTAGATTGCACAAGGAAGCACAACAACCACATGCTGGCCCTTGACCCAAACGATAGTTCGTAAGATATATTTGTACCAGGCTTAAGAGTTAAGAGCATAATGAGATACAACACAGCAATTTCAAACGCCCCAAGCAAGGTCTGTACACACCAGACACCTAATACAGAACAATGACTACATCTAGCGCGATCAATGACATACACAACTAGCAACGATAGCTCTTGCGAGCCTTCCCCTAATGTACACATCTTACAGTACATGATCTCAGTGTTTTTATTTGGCTCCACCCTTGGATAGTATTGTAAACATTGTTGCACCCACTAATCACCAACATCTTTAGAAAAGGGCTTACTCTCCCGGCAAGCATCAACATGAATTCAGGAACAAGACGGCATGCGACAGGCACAACAAGGTGTTGGGGGGCAGATGCATCTGGATCGTCATTTTGTATCACAGTGACAATCTCTTGCAGCATTTTATCCCTACCACCCCGAAGAGGATCCTTCAACACAACATTTATCACAGAAAAAGGGATAGATCATAAGAACCATAGGCATTCCAAATTTCAAACAACAGAAGCAATGAACACCAGCATCTTGTTTGACTGCACCTCATAATGTTTGTACAATAATAAAACTCAAGTTACATGTAGATGAGTGGAGACAGTTCATTCCTCCAAAAGAGTTACTCTTTAAAATGCACAAAATCTTTATTATCAACACGACAAAGTACATCTGCATTGCATACTAAGCCAACACAATTTTTTTATTGAACTTACGAGAGGCTTTCAAGTTTCCTCCGGTCGAAAGCACTTTGCCATACTAAACCAACACAATTAATAATGATTTACTGGCAATCTAGTGGAAGAGACAAAAAACAAGGGCTAAACTCAAAACTGACAGCTGAATATGATTTTTTCATTAAATCAAGACTTATCACCATGCTTGAAATTGCAAAATGGAAAAGATTATTTACACAAATCAGAAAATAATGCACTTCCAATACAATCACAGAAAGAAAATAAGGTACTTCAAAATATTGCCAAAAAAGCCCAAAATGTCTAAACAAAGCAATACATCCAAATAGCGCTAGAATCGAGTGTCACAATGATTACCTGAAGAAATAAATCAGTATGTGTCTTCCCTTTGTATAAGAAAATCTGCTTTAGCACCATGCAGTTGTAAAGCATCAAGGAAAGGACTGCATTTTTAGACTGAATCAGCTTATACCAATCTCCAGAATACAGGTACAAGCTCATGAGATAACACACATACAAAAGTAATAGATTTGGATTTACCATATCCCATGTGATCAATTATTTCAATTTGACTCACCTTTCAGCAGATGGTATTGAATGGTCACTTGTTCCATGGAAATTCCATAGAAAAGGATGATACCATGCAATAGAGAAACTGCAGATCTAGCAGTTGAGTCCTTAACCATCACCTGTGGAGAAAATTTCCTCAATGATGCCTCGCCTTCCATAATGCTGAAACATATGGTTGGAATGGAGTTATAGTATCTTAACAATAGAGTACGAGACAAACTGGCATAGGTATTTTTTCAAAAAAAGGGGGATTAGTGTAGAAAACATGAATAAATACCAGTTGTTCAAAATAAATACCTGAGAAAGATGGATCGGTAAAAGCCTCACCTATGGAAATGATCAACCAAGTTAAGAAGATTATAGCTGCAGAAATCATAAATCAAATGTCAAGACCAATACTGCAATTCTCAGACATCCCTGTATGTGTGAATCGGTAATGATGCTCCTACCAAATGTAATAAGTTACATGATTAAATGTTGAATAAAGGGCTAAAGGGATCCATAACTAATATTGGCTTCCCAGACCTGATTCCTAAAATATATCACAGCAGGTTCCTATACTTTGCGACCTCACTCATTGCTGAAAAGACAAATTCTCATCTCTTAAATCTAGAGCAAACATATTACCGGTCTGCTTGACATAGAAGTACAAGTGACTAAAATTACAGCCAGAGATGTTTACATAGAAGTACATTTTGCTGCAAGTCAAATACTGTTCAAAGAGACTTGGATGTTTACCCACCAAAAATACTGAAGTAAGCTTTTAGTTGCGCAACACTCCAAGTGGAAGTATCTCCTTCACCTCATTCTTTAATATCCTGATTTAAGAGAGTACAAGTAGCAATATGTGCACCAACAGATTGCCCAACAAGATAAATCCTGTTAGCATGATGTACATAGAACATATAAGAACAAAATGACTGAAGATAGGTCATTTCAGGACTAGTGGACTACTGATTTTTTTTAGCTTTTAGGGTGTAGTGCAGTTATAATCTTTTGGAAATGATAAACATAAGTTCTTGTTTAATTCACACCATTATTACTCTAGAATAGATGAATAGCCAAATGAAATATGCCTTTGGTAGTCTACCTCAACTTCCACACTGATGAGCTCCTACAGCACGCAAAGGATTATTATATTTGCGCATGTGAAGGGCATACATTAGTTGGAATGATGTTGCAATTGTAATAGACAAGTTTGAAATTATGATATCAGTACAAGTTATAAACCTTTCAGGATCATCTCCATAACTAGCTATATTGTTGCAGACAAAAGTGATCCCTTGAGATGCATCTTCTACCATGTCACCAATAGTCCCATGAGGAAAGTTTCTGCAAACAAACCATTGCTAATGAGAAGCATGCTGTTTTGCATATTTGGAATCTATCCTGAGTAACTATAACCAATGCATGCAACTATGATGCCCCTTTCTGCCAAGCGTCTGCCTGCCTAAAAGGCAACCCCACCCTTTGTACCTGAGAGATATATAATTCATCATACAAAGTCAGGACAAAATCTAAATCTTACTGGAATTCTAGAAAATGCAAAAGAAAAAAGTTGGGTTCCAAGATAGTACATCATGCTAGCCTGCATGCGTGCCACCCGTGCCACATAGGTGGGAGTCGCGCCGTGCTAGGCCGGCTGATACAGGCCTATTGTGCTTTGTACCTGAACCGTGCCGTGCCGGTCCGGCTCGCCTTTGGCGAGCGGCCCATTTGTGTTTCGTACCTGTAAGGTCGAGGATGCCGACTAGAGGGGGGTGAATAGGCGGCTTTTAAAAACTTTCTCTTTCTAATTTCTACAAAGCAATTCACCCCTAATTAGCCCTATGCCAAAACCTTATCAATAATAATGCGGAAGCGATAAACTAAGGTTTTGACAATTAAAGCCTAAATCAACTAGGCTCACTATGTGCACTAACTAATTATGTCTCTAACAAAAAGCAATTCTAAGGACAAGCAATCAATCAATTTAATTCTATGAATGTAAATTGCTTGAATATAAATAAAGAGAACAAGGCAAGCACAAGAGACACAATACTTTTTACCGTGGTGATCGGAGACTTGCCGGTCTCCCCTAGTCCACGTTGAGGTTAGCCCAAACACATTGGACCGGCTTCACGAAATGAGCACCCACCTCGAATCCACTAGATGTGGTTTTTCACGCTTTCGCGTAGGCTCAACTCGAACCTTCACAAACTTCGCCGGGGCTTCTCACAACCTTGAGAGCTCCCGCGCACGACGCTCTACGCCGTCTAGGAGTCGGCAACCTCCAAGAGTAACAAGCCGAATCCTCTCGCTTGAACTTCACCAAGCACAACACATGTGCTTCCGGTGATCACCAAGTGCAACACATGCACAAGGATCCTCCTCAAGTGCAACACATGCACAAGAGACTCTCAATCCTCTCCTAATTGCAACACATGCAATTAGAGGCTCACACTAGCTCAAGAAGCAAATGGAAGAAGGCAACACATGCACAACACCCCCAAGAACTCACACTTTATTTCAGCAACCAGCAAATGCCCCCTAAGACCTCCTTTTATAGCCTCCAAGCCAAAACTAGCCGTTGGGGGCGAAATCTGGAAAAACTCAGCAAACCCGGTGCTACCGCCCTGCTGGGACCGGTAGCACCGGCCTCCTCGCCAACGGCTACAAAACTAGCCGTTGCAGGAAAACCGGTAGCACCGGCCAACTGGGAGCGGTGCTACCGCTCGGGCGGTAGCACCGGCCTCAATCCCGGTTGCACCGGCCTCAGGCCGAACTCAAAAACACCTCTATCTGGAAAAAACACACCGGCCAGAGGGGCGGTAGCATCGGACCTCCGGTGCTACCGGCCTACCATGGGCGATAGCACCGGACTGCCAACCCGCCCAAAAACATCCCCCCTCTGGATTTTTCACACCAGCCAGAGAGACGCTAGCACCGGCCTCCCGGTGCTACCGGCCAAACTTTGCGGTAGCACCGGACCCCGGTGCTACCGGCCTTACAAGGGCTGTGACCAGGCCTCGAGGAGAAAACAACTTTTACACAAAAACTTTTCTCCAAACCATTAAAGATATATTCTTGGAGCTATGTGAGGATCAACATATGATCACAACACTATGCAAAACACATTTGCATATGTTAATCACATACTCCAAAGAATCTCATTAAGCACAACTTATTTGCAAAACACATATGCAAATAAACCAAGAACTTATGAGATCAATCCTCTTAGCCATGTGATGATCAACACATGATTAAGATAATTTGCAAAACACATTTGCAAATCCTATTCACATCCTTTAGGATCGGAACCCATAATCTCAAGTTCATTTGCAAAACACATTTGCAAATAACAAATCCAACTAACGAAAACACATTTCGTAAACAACTCAAGATCTATTTGCAAAACGTATTAAACAAATCAAACTCGAGTCTATGAGATTAATCCCCCTAGCCATGTGAAGGTCAACACAAGACCCAGTCAACTTGCAAACACCCGTTGCAAGCCCTACTCACATGCTCTCGGGATTCCGGACTCATAGACCTCGGTTTATTCGCATAACGAACTTGCAAATACACATTGAACCAATTTTATGCTTGAGTATTGTTCTTTGCAACACATGCAAAAACCTAGCTCCAAGCAATACCAAAACATGAGCTCTCTATTTGCAACACATGCAAATCTCTAGCACCATGCAAGCAACCACAACAAATATAAGTGCATGAGCTCTCTATTTGTAACACATGCAAATCTCTAACTCCATGCAACCACTTTAAACCAAATTGCTTGAGCTCTCTCCTTTTGCGACACATGCAAAACTTAGCTCCAAGCAAAAACCAAATCAAATAAGATGCAAGTATGAGCACCCTTATTTGCAACACATGCAAATACTTTGCTCATACAAAATCCAATGCATAAGCTTCACCCATTTGCAACACATGTCAAATGGTTAGCTCCATGCAAACACCAAACAAGAGAGTGAGCTAGAGTGAACCGGATCGAGTTCATCAACACATGATGAAGCTCAAGCTAAAAGACTCAACCCCTCTTAATAGTACGGCACCTAACAAGCAACCCGGTCTCACAACCAAACACCGAGATCGGTAAAAGACTAGGAACACATCCTTAGCCCTAGCTAGTTATACCTTTGCCGCACTTGATCCACTTGGAGCTTTTATGATTTCCAATCATCTTCTCTCCAGGATCACCTTTTCTTCTTCTTGGTCATCAATGCATGATGAACCTTCTCTAGCCCTTCTCTTCACTTCGGAATCACCTCTTGAAGCTCATCAACACATGATGACTTCTTCTTCCCGATTCTTCATCATCTTGAACTTAACCTACTTCACAACTCATGGAAGATGTTAGTCCAACAAACACGGTTGTCTCAATCATCACCGCACTCCATTAACACATAATAGATGCCTCCAAGATCGATTGAACACAACCCAAATTAATTTGAATGATTAATTGTTGTCTTGAGCACTTTGATGCAACTAATGCTTCATTATACTCAAGAACTTTTCGCTTGTCTTTAATCAACAAGGAAACACCATCAACACATGATGAAATGTTCTTTGATTGATTGAGAGACAATCGAACTCAATTTAAACTCATTTAAATTGACATAAGCATATAACTACACAAGTCATATATACTCAAAAGATTGTTTCAAGGTCTTGATCCTTTATATTGTATGACAAGAGGACATGGATCAATACAATTGAAACATTAAGTTAAATTATAAACTCCCCCTAGATGTGTGTATTCATGTATATATGAATTAAAAACATAATGCACATATTTGGTCTAAAGCAATGGAAGAGTTCATACTTTAACTTGGATTCTAAGTATGTATTTATATAATAGAATGAATACGAGTGCATACCTTAGGTTTTTCATTTTCCATCCAAGTATGAGACTAATAAGAATAAGACTTAATAAAACATGTTAGTCTCATAATGATTAGATTTGTCATTAAACAATGATTAAACATTAATATTAAACCAATCACCAAAACCAATAAAGCTTGAATTTACAGTACCGTGCCGACCTAGACTCGACCTATTTGCACTATTGCGATGAGAGAAAATGAGCCAGAGACACACGCTGCTCCTTAGTACAAAGATTTATACATTGCAAGAAGTCACTCTCTCTCGCCCATTTCTCTCAATCTCTCTCAGCTCTCTCCCCTCTCTCGCTCATCTCTCTCAATCTCTCTTAGCTTT
Source organism: Otatea glauca (assembly GCA_036346275.1). Taxonomy (NCBI): domain Eukaryota; kingdom Viridiplantae; phylum Streptophyta; class Magnoliopsida; order Poales; family Poaceae; genus Otatea; species Otatea glauca. Next base: position 63,371,229 of record CM070721.1, read on the forward strand.
CTCTCTCGCCCGTCTCTTTCAATCTCTCTCTCTCTTGTCCATCTCTCTTAGCTCTCTCTCCCCTTTCTCGACTGTCTCTCTCAATCTCTCTCAACTCTCATTCTCTCCAGTTGCTCCCTCTCAGCTCTCCATCTCTCTCAATCTCTCTCGCTTGTCTCTCTTACTCTCTTACTTGCCCGTTGCCGCTCCCTCTCTTTTCCCCTTTCCCAACGAGAGGAGCGGAGAGAGCTAGTCACAGTGCCGATCGAGGATAGGGAGAGAGAGGGACTGAGAGAGTGAGGCTCAGAGAGGGTGACATAGAAAATCGAAGGGGGATGAGCAATAGTCGAGGAGAATTAAAGCGAGGCAACTTTTCAAAAGTCAAAATATTTAAGCGTCCCAAATATTTAAACGTCCGTAATTTTATTTAATTATTTAAATTTCACATTTTTATTTATTTTCTCCCTTTTTCCTTTCCCATTTTCTTCTTTTTTTTCATCCATCTTCCCTTTTCCCTTTCACCTTTTTCCCTCCATTTCCCCCTACCTTTTTTTTCGTTTCCCCCTTTTCCCCCACCGATGCCCCTCTCGCTCGGTCTCTCCCCTTACGGCGCGGCAACCGGCCCCTCCCCATCTACCCCTCCCTCCCCGTCGCGACCAACCCCTCTCCTCACCTCGCCACCCGCGCCATGGCCGTTGACCCCTTGACCATGGCAACCACGATGGGCATGGAAGAGGCGGCGGGCGGCGGGCCACAACCACAGCACGGAGAAGCGGCAGTCGTGGGCCATGGCGCGCGTGGGGGAGCCAAGGTGGCGAGGCCTTGGTGAGGCGTCGAGGGCCACGACACGGCGGGGAGCCAAGGTGGATGGGGAGCTGAGGCGGAGTGGCCTCGCACGGGTGGGCATCGGCGTCGGTAGGTAACCCCCCACGCCTCACCTCTTTGCCACGACTGGGCATGCCTTGCCGTGGGCCCACGGTGTGCTCCGTGCCGCCGTGCCATACCGGCACGAACTTGGCCAAATGGTCGTACCACCCATTATACTCGATTTTCAGGCCCGACACGGCCGGTGCTACAGACCCACTTTATATCGGGTCGGGTTGTGCTCACCGTGCTTCAGGTGCCCACCTCTAGGCACAGCGAGGAGATCGGAAACCGCCCGGTTTAATATTAAGAGTATTTTCGTTTACGCCGTGCTGGTTCTTGTGACCAGTGCACCGTCTCGTCGGTCCAAAACAGAGCGTCCCACAGGTCAGCGAGGTCCTGTTTTTCAAATGAAACCCTTTCATTGTTTTATTCAACCAGTTGCGTCCAACTAGGACCGCGATGGAAGTTTGCGATCCAAATCTCTACCTGTGTTAACCGTTCGATTGAATTGAGCGGCCCAGATCGAGTTGTGCAACGTTGCCGAAATATACTTTTTGATATAGATCCTTTGTTTGCCACCATCCTTGTCTCTACTCGGGGAGGAGAGGCGAGCCGGTGATCCAAGGGCGGCGGAGCTCCGGCGAGCGGCGGTCGGGGTTATTCTTGCGATCGGCGCGCTGAAGGTAGAAGGTTCAGAACCCACGCCCTTCTTCCGAAGAGCAGGCGCGATCACTAACTCCTCGTCGACTCCCCGAGAACAGCCGTCGCCTTCCTCCTCGCTTCCATGGCGTCCTCATCCTCCCCCCACCGGAATCTCCTCCACTCAGTACGCCTTTCTCTAATCTCAAACCCCTCCCATTTCCTCCCCACACCTCTCCTCACAATTTTGTTTTCGTCTCCGCTTCAGTTGATTTACTGGGCGGTGCAGCGTTGCCGGATGTCGGAGTCGCCGTGCCGGCTCACTGTCTCCGTCAAGCGCCCCGTGGACCCCGCCGTCTCCTCGCCCCTGCGTGTCTCCGGTAATGTAGTCTTCGGCGGAGTAACTTCCTTTGTGCTTACATTTGGTTAATTCTGTCTCCAATTTTGGTGTGGGTTTGTGAACTGATGTAGTCTCGGACACTGGAGTCGGGAGCAAGTTGGAGGAGTTCCTGGAGCTCGACGCCCTGGCGCGTAAGATTCCCCCGGAGAAATGGGGTCTCTGATGCGATGCTTACCTGCTCTTGCACGAATTCTTCGATTAGCGAAAGCAAACTTGCCTCTAGAGTTCGAAGCTTGCATCGAAATTCGCTTCGGAGTTCTCATGTTAGGAAAAATATCCTTAGTTAGCAACAGCACCGTTAAGTTGTCTCCTTCACATGGAGGTGTTCGTCTTCTGTATTTGTGACAATGAGTTGTATACCCAACATTGTGCCTTCTTTCAGATCTCCATTTGGTTTAGACTTGGCAATAGTTCTTGTTCTTAGCCAGGTTCATCATCCTTTGTCTCACGCAGCTTCTCTCTATCTGCAGATGGTACCCTCTTAATCACAACTACTGGTATGCTTACTGTTTCCTTGATGTATTACATAGTTAACTGTCCCATTCGTGTTATACGCCATTTCCTACAGTCTAGTGGAATCTCATTACTTTTAGTTATTCTAAATCGGTTGGTTAAGTTGTCCTGTGCTCTTCATTGTACACCATGGCTCCATGCCAATAATGCTCATCATTTATTTCTGCACATAGCAAAGAACTGATCAACCTGGCACTCTTGAAAATTTTCTATTATAACATAATAGCTGCAAAAGTTGATACTTGAAAGCAATGCTTACACCCAAAAATCAGTCAAACCATCACCATGATGTCCTGAAAATTTTCTGTTTTCTGGCTTTGCTCACTACTGCAATTTGGTTTATTTGTTTCCTTGTTTTGCTTTCCTTTTTGTTTGGATGTAATGTAGTTCTGTACAGTTTTTCTTATTTATTTGCAAGGGCTTTCTTTGGTGAAAACTGAAAATCCTGAGCATGAAAAGAATTCTAAAGTAGTAGAGTATGCCAAATATTTATGTTACCTACTTACCTTATTATGTTTCTTTAGATGTTTTTCAGCAATTCTCTGCATACCTTTATCCTTTTTGGTTGTATATATTAAGTCACTGCTGTGAACTCCTCCGTAAATTTGCATTTGCGATGCAAAGACAGATAATTATGTATTGCAAAAGATTGTTTTGTTTGGTTAATGATAATGTGATTTCAGAAGGGTCATTGATGGTTTCTTGCCTATTTTCCATTCTGTAGGAACCAATGACAAAGCTATTTATCGTTACCAATTTAATCTTCAAGAAGACATTTCTTCAAGTGCAAGATTCACCAAGCTGGCTACCACATACAAAAATCATGCGACATTCAGGCAGGTCATCTCTTGTTAGTTTGATGTGACTCATTGAATACCGGGGTTAGTTGAATCATCTATGCATTTTTTAACAGTGGAACTGAAGTATGCCTTTGCCTTTCAAATGAAGCTGATGTTGATGACTTCATATTATGGTTGGTTGGCTTTGTCCGTAAGGTCTGTCTTGACAAACTTTTTTTCTTTTTATCCATATATTTACCTGCTTAACCTTAGCCAACAGTTTTGATCATTGTGATTTGTTATCCTGTCAGTATTAGAATCCTGACAATGATCTTATAATAGATGGTACCAAAGAAAATTATTTTCAAATCTCATAGAATTGTTAACTTTAGGTGGTTAGTCATTTCTGTTGAGTTGTTGTCACACATATTTTCTGACAGCCTGTTTTCATTGTTAACCTGTGCAGATACTCGTGCTAAGAGCAGCTGTAAGTGTTTCTGAAGTGCATATTTTTCAAGATTTAACCTAAGTGTTTCATACGGTTTCCTTGTTGCTATTGTTTTTCAGATTAATGGGTCGACAGTTCTCATGATGAAATCTCAGATTGTACTTGTGATTAATTTGTTTAATCTTTAGTCATTGTATCCTTGACTCAAAATGCCCAGAGTCATAAACCACAGTGACTGTACCTTACCAGTAATAGTGCTGTTTATTATGGATTGCGTTATGTTTTAGTCTTTCTTGTTCTATGGATGTGTCTATGTCAATTATGTTTCCTTGTAGCGTATACATCCTACCTTTTTATTGGTTGAAGAAATAATAAATTTAATGCTATTTAGACCATCCAAGATCAAATGTACAGATTGCATAATACTTCACAAGTTGCAAGGCAGAATTCTTTGTAGTTCTCTGTATGTTCGCCATTTTACGTGCTCATGCCTTTGTACAGGCCCACAGGATCTGAAAAATGTAGTACATATCCATATATTTGTATAGCTTTGATTGGCTGAAGCATGCATATATTCAAATACGACGTTCATAAGTCTACATGCTACAGTGACAAACAACAGAATCCCAGCATTAGTCGGCTCCTAGAGATGCATTTATTTGAAAAGTTCTTGACAACCTTTACATTAACGTTATGTATGTTTCATCTTGAGAATGGCAGGAGACAATCAATAAATACTTTGTAGACCATGAATATACTGTAATACATGTATACTATTGTCCATGTTCCTCATGGAATGTGCAAGAAACACAATAGCAAATGCATATTCCTATCTTCACTGACAACAATTTCAAAGAAGAAAATTGCAAGGATCTTCTTTCCTGTCTATTTTTTGAAGACTAAGCTTATTATCATAGATTTGATACATTAACATCTGAGACGCCTTTATATGCACCAATTTGTCTGATTTATTGCATTATACCAAGAATGCTGTAGTACCCTAAGCTGATTAACTGAAAGAAAAAGCATGCTTAAAATTGGTAACTATTTTCAGTTGTCAGTCATATTATATTCCTTCTGGCATATTATTTTGATTTGGTTGTGGCATATTTTCAGTTTTGATTGTTCAACATCAAGTAGGCATAAAATTGAAGCATTTATCTGTTCTTGGCTTCTTTAGTCTGAGCTCTTAAGTGGCTGTCTGTTTGGTCTTTTGTACATACTCAGGATTTAGCGTGTGAGATCTTTGTTGAGCAAACAGGCAGTGCTGGATCAAGAAATGTTTTTCTATCACAAGATCCTCCAGTCCATCTTTCTATTACTGCATCAAGTATTGAGCGGCTAGTTTTTGGCCTTAAAGATTACGCACTCTCACATGGAAACACTTGTGATAAGTGTGACACATGCTATATGAATAGGTAAACGTTTCATTGCTCGATTTGATGCGAGTGTTATATATATTTGTCACTTAGACTGCTACGATTGTTTTGTTGAAATTGCTAATATATGCTCCAAGATATTGGTGCTAAAGTCCGCCCACGCTTACCTGAAGGCAACTAGATAGGGATTGTGCTAATTTTGTTTTGCCTTTGCTCCTGAACAGAGCTTACGATAGTGATATCATGTTCATAATTATTGTTAGACTCATTAAAAAAATCATGTATTTAATAGTTGATAGGTGTATTTGTGTTATCTTTCTTGAGTCGACTATTTCACTTGTCTGTTATTGGCATTTATCTTTGAGCATATTTTCTTGAACTTGCGGTTTAGAAGGCTAAATGATATGGTTGAAGATTTTTTGTTTGCCTTTTCTTTGGGTTTTGTAGCTGATCCACCTTGTTAAGTAGATCAATTGTTTTTTCCCCTCTTATGGTTTGAATAAACTCAGCTAGTATGAATTATCTTCCATGAACTAGATTCATGTTCATTTATGTCATGCTTTCAATGTCAAATAGAGATGAAAAGCTAATGAAGAACTACTAAAAAGTATGTTGCATTCACTAATTCTGAGATGTATGTATCAAAATATTTTACAGTTGAAGACATCTGCATCCTTACATTTGAAGACATCAAAAAATTTGCATTTGAGTTATAGACTTCAATATTTACTGATCTGGTCCCAAAAATCTTTGTTTAACAAACTACTGAAAATCGTGAGAAAAACTGTTGATGGTGGCCAACAGCATCCGTGGCTAAACTGGAGTATTTGCCCTATATGCCAATCGGCCTAATCCCAATCTCTTTCAGCCTTTCAGGCACGCATGTGCTAGGTACCTAACCATCTGTTGCCTGGTCTGTAGTCATCAGGGATTCAAAAACCAGTTACGGAAAAAACTTTTCTGACCGCTATGCCCGGTAACCAGCCGGTTACCACCGACCGATATTTTTATCCTTGGTAGTCATTATATTCAGTTATCGGCAGAACAATGAACAACATTTGCATATCATCTAATTTTGACATTATGCATTACTCAATTTGCTGTGCTGCCATATTTGATATGATCAGTAAGTTTTACTCTTCTGCTTTATCACTTCAGAGATCATCTAAAGATTGGAACTGGAGCAGCAAACAGTGTAGACAGAAGAAAAGCTAAGGGGCTACTTGTTGAAATTGTCATAATGATTGCACATACTGCATCTGATTTGAGTTGTTGGATGGTGAATTGCCCGTCCACACAGGTTTGTACCATAGACCGTTAAGTTACACAATCTGATTTTGCATTTATATTAGAGTTACTTGTTTGTGTCATGCATAAATGTTTTTGGATGTAATATTCAAGTAAGAATACCTCTCATGAGATGTATTCTGCTTGTATTCAGTGAGCTTAAAGGAGATAAGACGGTATGACGTCTCATGTTTATGCTGATGGTGTGATTCAACTGAGCTCATTGCTTATACCACTCTTGGCTGGCCTAATTGTAGGTTTTACATTTTGAAGACTTTGTACCTTGTCCCATCTCACAGTCCTCCTTCAATGTGCTGATGAGCATAGACTGGCAAAGCTACGGCTTCAAGTTAAAAGGAGGTTTCACGGATGATGAAGGAAATGCTGTGCTTGAGTGGGATAACCTGATATTTGCTCGTGTTGATATTGCCATTCACACTTACCATGGAGGATATCCATTTTTGCTCTGTACATAGTCTTTCTTTTTGTAGCGAGTCTTTGGGAGTGGATATCACAATTGAGCTTTCACAATTTTTTTAAGCTTTGAGTTATAGTATATGCAAGGTTTACATTTTATCTGGTTAACCTTGACTTGCTGTAGCCACTACAGTGCAAGAATGGCAGAGATCTCAACCAGATAGACAACTTGTAAGGAAGGCACTGAAGTCTGCATTGTATCACCTGAAAGCAGATCATGCTGGAGACTTTCTCAGTTGCCATGGTCAGAAGGTTTGTGCCTTTTACTTGTTTGTTGTTAACTAACATAACCGGGAAGATTTGCATTCCTTAACTTGCGTATTTTTTAGCCTGTTATATTATTACTGAAGAAAATTTATTATTAGTTCGTCAAAAGGTAATGCTGTACTGTCAATAGATAGAATCAGGTGTAAATTGTCTTACTCTCTCCAATCTACAATGCAAACCGACCTACTTATTGTTAATGACATAAATAAGGATGGCATCTTTATAAGCATGGTATGTTACATGATCTGGAAAAGATCCAGCACTATAAGTTGTGTTCAAGTTCTCCAATATTTTCCATTGCAAGCAAAAAATATTCGTTCAGTTATATTATATATAACTTGAGCCTAAACGTTTTCATGTTTGCATGTCATGGTACCAAACATACTTTTTAGATTTGGGAACTTATCAACACATATCAGCACTGTGTTAATTCCTAACTTTGTGAATAACTTCATTTTCATTCATATTGATGTACTGCTTTTATCTGCGAAAGCGAAAGCGAAACAAAGAGTAAGTGCCAATCTGGTTCATCTTGGGAATGAGCTCTATACTATAGAGTTAGGGCTTCCTATTAATAAAAATTAATATGTGAATTGCCTGGCCAATTGTTCTTTCTTTTGCTATGCTAATTGGCTACAATTAGTGTAAGCTCTTCTTTACATCATTTCAGGTTCGTGAATATGTTCCTGACCTTGCAGAATCAATTGCTGGCTTAATTTTATCATCCAATGATCAAGAGTTCCAGGATGAATGCATCGCGCTTCTCGGGCTTGGCTCAGATGAAGACATCTCAGAAGGGGCAGTCGAATCCTGCATCAGCGAGAAGATGACTCGTATCATAGAGACGAACGACACCAAGGAGAGAGTAGAGGAAAATGCGCCTTATCTGTTCGAGTGCGAGAAGTTGGATGAAGATAACCAACTAGACGAAGAAGATGGAGATGAAGATATGGTTTTTGATTTCTAACATTGTCTTGCCAATCATGTAGTGCTCCACTTTGCCCACTATGCTGTGAGACAATCTCACTAGACAGATTTATAAACGCTAACAACTGTTGCTGACTTGCTAAAACCAGGGGTTTATTCCCAAAAAGAAAAAAACCGTTGCTGGCTTGCTAGTTGTTACCCCATGAATACAAAATTCAGATAATGTTATTACCAATGATTTGTCTGTATTTGTTTTCCAAATATTTTATTGAAATACTAGAAGTTCGAGAAAAAATTATACAAAAGGAGTACAATTTCGGTGTTTCAAATGTAACAAGGGAATTTTGTGCGAACCCGGGAAATTTCTGTGGGAGTTGTGCACGGTAAAATACGCGGAGGGTGGATGCGTGTGACGCGAACCCATTCGCTTTACAGCTGCACATGTGAAGAAGCCTCCGATCTGCTTGCGCTCGCTTGACCGGAACTACTAGTCCCAGAGACCCAGGCGCAGCGTACGAAACCTAGCCCACCGACTCGCTCCCCGAATCCCCAAGCGGCGACGACCATGGAGGCCTCTCCCGTCGGCGGCGGCGGCGGCTCGGCGGAGCGCTGGCGCGCGGAGGCGGCTCGGGCGTTCCAGCACTACCTGGACCGGGCGGCGCCTCACACGGCGGGGCGGTGGGCGGGCACGCTCGTGGCCGCGGCGGTGTACGCGCTGCGGGTCTACTACGTGCAGGGCTTCTACGTGGTCTCCTACGGGCTGGGCATCTACCTGCTCAACCTCCTCATCGGGTTCCTCTCCCCCATGGTCGACCCGGAGCTCGAGGCGCTCGACCCCGGCCCCGCGCTCCCCACCCGCGGCTCCGACGAGTTCAAGCCCTTCATCCGCCGACTCCCCGAGTTCAAGTTCTGGTATTCGATTCCTGCTCTATCCTAGCCTAATTGCTTCTGTTCCTAGACATCACGCTAGTCTAGCTAGTTCTGTGGATCGTTAATCGTGAAAAAATAGTAATATCTGATTATTAATTGGAGATAATCAATACAAGGCAAACAAAGAAATACACTCTTTAGTGCCAGATTTTGATTGAACCAACTAAATATGCTGGTTTGGACCATTTTTCAAGATTCACCGAGCAGCAAAATGTGTCTCTCTCTCACTGAGCAACGTGAGGACAAAACAATAAGGCTATGTTTGTTTTTGCTTTTTATTCTGGATTCTGATCTCAAAAGCAGAATAAAAAACAAACAGCCCAATTCTAGGAATCGATTTTCATAATCTAGCCCACTCATATACACTATAATCCACAATCTACTTCATATGTGCTTTTGGATTCCAGCTTTTAGAGAATCAGTTTTTCTACAACCACAATCCAGAATCAGCTTTTAGAGAATCCAAAGCAAAAACAAACATGCCCTAAGTAGATAGGCTTCACTACCATTATACATCGTTGCTAATGCCGATGCGTTGCCAATTCTTATGAAATAAATGCAACACACCCATTTTGTTGATCTGCTTTTCAGACTTCCTCTCGTGGTTTGAGCTACTGCTTTACAAAGTTTTGTAATGCAATGACTTAAGGTTACATAGTATATTAGTATGAAAAGGATAGACTGCATTTTCTAGTGGAGTTCTTGCTATTTTTGTGCAATTTCCATGTTGTAAATTGCTGTTGCATCTCTAATCTCTAGTGGAGAGTTGTTGGTCTTTTGATGCGCTAGTAAGATTTTTTTTTAACTCCGTTTTAAGCCATTGTAGTGTTCTATTTTCTTCCGGTGGTAGTTTCTTACTATTGTATGGTTCAGAATCAGGTAGAATTTTACAATCTATCTCTTTCCAATTTGCAAACCGTATATAGTTTAAGTTGCTGAACAGCTTTTGTAGCATTGCTTTCCCCTGGCAGCCTCAGTGAAAACAGGCATTTGATGCTTTCTGGGAGGATGGAGTAATCTTGTTTTTTTTTCGTGGAATATTGTATCATAAAGTATAGATGGCATGGGGCACACCTTGCCATGAAGGCACTATAATCAGGATCTGGTGTTCCAGTGCCAATGGGCTCCTGTCTTTTCTTTATCCGTTTGCAATGCAAACATACAACAACTACTTCAACCAGTTATTATTCCTTTTTCAGGTATGCCATCACAAAAGCCTTTTGCATTGCTTTTGTGATGACATTCTTCTCAGTATTTGATGTTCCTGTCTTCTGGCCAATACTGCTCTGCTATTGGATTGTACTCTTTGTCCTGACAATGAAGCGGCAGATTCTACATATGATCAAGTACAAATATGTTCCGTTCAACTCAGGAAAGCAGGTGAGAGCTTTGTATCGATTGAAAGTTTGGTCTGTTTCCTTCTGCTGCTTGAATGTTAAGTAGGTCATGATTTCTACCAGGGTTTCTTAAAACTAGTAAAAAAATGTTTTTCTGTCCAGCGGCCATTGCTGTTTGCGTGTAGCAGTGTAGGTCTAGTCAGTGATAACAGGTTCAGTGCTGATTGATGCACTGTTTCCACGGTAGTTTGGTGCCTTGGGATGAAGAATAAACCATATGTTGTTTAGGAGATCAGAAACATCTGTGTGTGATTCGGTACACCATATGATACAATACATTGCACCACTGTGGATTGTCAGGTTTTACTACACAGCGGTTTACTAAACTTGGTTTTGCAATTCCAATGCAGAGGTACGGTGGAAAGAAAGGCCCAGCAGCTAGTGGATCTAAAGACTGAGACCTGGACAGCAAATCCCTGTGTTGTTTTGTTGCGAGGCAGCAATGCTGGCATGGTGGTTTTTCTGGTACTAGCCGCTGACAGTGAATTGTACACCGCTATTCGCCTAGTCGAAAGAAGCTAACAAGACTTTGCATTGTTTTGTGATACTTGTTTTGCATATAAGTAGCCTCTGTACAATGACTCGTGACATGCGCTGCTATCATTTGTCAGTTGTTCTGTTGTACTGTACATGTGTGGACGAGCTTATGAACCTATTGACTCGGGTGCAATGCAAATCAAAACCATCGGGGCCTGTGCAACACATAGCACTATCTTTTTTTTAACAAAAAATGACATGGAGCTTGTTATTATGTGCTATGAGTTGGATTACTATTGTTAATCTTAAAGGATGTCTGCTTTGTGTGTCCATTAACCTACCGTTAGGTTAATAGTATTCTGATTGTGTGGCCAGCGGTTACAACTGCTGATGCTCTTGTTACAGTAAATCCCCAGCTGTTCAAATTTAGCCTGTACTAAAACAAGCAGTGGAATGGGTGGCTAATGTGAGGCTGAGGCCGAGCGGTTTGTAACAGACCCGCGGGCTGACAGGTTGGCCCCACCCTTTGCGCCTTGTGACCCCACTATATTAGGATCGTGGACGCTTGTGTTGCGGAGTGGCACAAGCTGTCATCGGCGACGAGCGAGGAGGAATAGGAGAGGAGAGCCGACATGGCGGTGAGTGGGTGGAGGAGCGCGGCGGCAGCGGCCACGGCCAGGTCGCGCCCCGTGTCGCTATGCCTGTGGCTCGCGCTCGTCGTCGCCGCCGCCCTCACGCTCGCCCAGGTGCTCAATGCTCATCCACTGATCCACCTCGTCTGCATGCCTCCTCCCCACCCGCCCGCCGCTAGTTTGCTTCTCCCCCTCTCTCGATCTGATCACTCCCCTCTCTTCTCCAATGTGTTTGATTGCTGATTCATTTTTGGAGTTTGAGATGGTACCTCTGCGTCCTTACAATTCTTTTTTGGTTTTTGCTGCTCAGGCGAATGAATCTTACGCGGAGTTGACCAAGGTTACCAACAAGGTCTACTTCGACATCATGATCGACGGCAAGCCCGCAGGTTTGTGGTGATCCCGGCCTGATGGCGGAACTAGAAAAAAATTTACGGGGTGCACACTTCACACGTAAGAGTAATGAATTCGTAGTTTCATAAACCCAACGTATATTTGAAATTTACTAAAATGACAATACAAATAGTTTTAAGGTCTTAAAAATCCTAAACCACCGAAATTGAAACCAATTTAATCTGCAAATTTGATCTATTTAAGAGGTGATCTTCTAGCGTTTCTCAAATTTTTGGAGTCCCGGCACCCCGCTAGATCCACCCCTGCCCCGGCCCCCTCTGGTATTATCATATATTGTCAGATTATGATTCCACCTTGGGTGAAAAAAATTAATTAGGTAAATACTGATACAGGACTTGTTACATTGTTGTCTTCCTCACATTAGTTATGTCGCAGATGCCTGTGATGGCATGTGTAGAGTGATTGCTCTGGTTAATATTGCCGACATTTCAGATTTAGGTACCGTTTAAAACACGGGAATTTCGTAAAAGAGTAAAAAACAACTCTCATTCAATGTATGATACCCAAATGGGGCTTTGAGTATTACTCCCTCCTGTCACAAATAGTTATCATTTTGGACATCGACAGTCTTCAAAACACAACTTTGATCATTAATTTCTATTATAATATATTTATAAAATCCAATAAAATTATAATATTATAAAAATATTTTTCAAGATAAATCTACACATATGATTTCATGTATCCAATTTAAATATTTAAAAAGATATTCTGCACCTATGTCTAAAATGACAGCTATTCGTGAATGGAAGGATTATTTATATACTATAGTTACTGACAGGCTTCTTGACGTTTAAATTGCTTCTTTTGTCGTAGGTCGGATTGTCATGGGACTTTTTGGGAAGACTGTTCCTAAAACAGCAGGTATCGTCAACTTATTCAATTCAATGATAACTGCACAGAGACGAGAGATGCTAACAATCGGTATATCTTCTCCCAACAGAGAACTTCCGAGCACTTTGCACTGGTATGCTTCCTAACCACTTCGCAACTATCATGCACCGTCCAATCCAGTCACACTTATTTTGCCATGAGTTCGCATAAATTATTTGGAATCACACATTTTGGTCACCTCATCAGCAAGTTTAGTCAATCAAATAGACATGCTTCTTCAAAAGATCAAATAACTTTACAGAGACAGTATAAATGATGCTACTCTTATTCGAAACATGCGCATGCTTGTAACTCAACCAAGTTCTTTACCATCTTCTTTAAGAGAAAAGGAAGCTACTTATATATTTTCTCATTAGTTCATAGTCAAGACTATTTTAATCATCAATAAGTAGATAAAAAAACAACCTGTTGGCCCTACAAACTGGGAACTGCATTAATACAAGCTACCTAACCCGTAACTTTACCATCCAGCACCGAGAAATACGATTGTCAATAGGGAAAAGAAGAAAGGTAAATAGGTTAAGTAACCGGTTGTCTTCTTAGTTTACTAGTTCCTATTCCTTACTAATCTAAAAATGTCAGAGAATATACTTTATGAACTAAGTGAAAGAAAACAGTAACAATAAGTGGTAGCACATCCTTCATATGTAACATTGGAAGAATATTTATGAATTTTTTGGATCAACCTGTCTTTTACTACATATATTGAAAGATATCTAAGGTATCTTTCTCCCTGAAGTATGCTGGTGGTTACTGAACAAGTCATGTGTTTGGTCTGTCTGTGTTTTTATGTAGCACTCTCTACTTTTTGTTATACAGGAGAGAAAGGAATTGGCAAGAGCGGCAAACCTCTCCACTACAGGGGAACCACATTCCACAGAATTATCCCGGGCTTCATGATTCAAGGTGGAGACTGGTCGCACGGCGATGGAACGGGTTGTGATTCTATCTATGGCTCAATGTTCCCTGATGAAAATTTTAAGCTCAATCACACTGAACCAGGTGATTAACTGTGTTTCATGATATCCTAGTTGTAACTAGAAATGCTTTCTGCGCAGTGTTACTCGGACAACTGTGTTCACAAAGTTTTGCCAAATCAGATACCTTGAATCCGAGTCGGATTTCAATACCCGTATCTAATTTCGAGTGGCATTTCCTGTGTCTAAATTTTTTTGCTGAATTGGACACCTCGAATCCGAATCGGATTCCGACTACCGAGTCTATTTCCAAGTAACACTGTTTCTGCGTGCAGCAAGTCCTCATGTTTGACTGGTGGTTGGTGTAGGGATTTTGTCCATGGCCAATATTGGGAAAGATTCAAACGGATCCCAGTTTTTTATCACCGCGGTACCATTAAGACGGTAATCTTTCAGTGATCCCTCAGCATCAATCTTTGTATAATCTTTTTGTCGGCCGGAAGTTGAGGCATTGAGATGAGCATTCAAACCAGTCCCATTATTCTTTGTAGTTGCAGTAGCACAATTTCTTCTTTTTACTAAAGATATTTTTTTCTGAAGCTGTGTTGTTGATGATAGCCTACTTTTCTGTGCTATAGGTTGGATGGGAAGCATGTTGTGTTTGGCAAGGTTCTGTCTGGAATGGATATTGTCTACAAGATTGAAGCTGAAGGTCGGCAAAGTGGTGTACCACTGTGCAAAGTCATCATAACAGATAGCGGAGAACTACCGATGTGATGAGCTGAAATGACCTGATGGAAGCTTAATAAGAAGCTACTACTGCGACTGCTTTTCGTTGTAGAACTGTTTATTATCAGCATGTTTGCCAGTTTCGGTTGACTATAATGACTTGCTTATTTACTTGTAAAATGCCAAGGTCGCACTAACCTTGTTGAGGTCTTACTTTTCTACTGTGAATTGGGGATGCAATCTACGCAACACTAACGGACCACACCTTGTTAAGATCATGCTGATACTTGTCGCGAGCTTTATGACGTAGAATCTGACAGCTTTGATTGATACTAATGCAGCCTCATGGATAATTGAATCTGATTGAAACAACTCTCCAGACGATAATTACTGAGGATGCTTCTATACTTTTCTTTTTAAAAGTAACACAAATATTAAAGTATGAACAAATGATAGATGATAATTATTTACCCTTTGTTTACTTTAAAATTTGTGCAACTTGTATTAGATGGAAAAGTATAGAAGCACTGTTCTTATTGAAATCTCTCTGTCTGCATGTGATTACCTTCATTTATCACAAGTGTATGTGTTAATCTGGACTAAAACTAACAAAGCAACAATCAACTTCAGTGAGTGGCTAATCGAGGACGAACAGTTTGCAACAAAAAGCCTTAGTCTGACAGGTAGGCCCGACCGGTCAGTCCTTCCGTCAGCCAGCGCATCGAGTCTCCTCTTTATTTTGCTCGTGGCCTCTGCGGGAGACTGCAGTGTGGAGCAAGCAAACAGATCTATCCTCTCAGGCTCATCGGCGGCGAGCGAGGAGGACGAGATCCGCGATGTTGGCGAGCGGGTGGAAGAGGAGCGCGGCGGCGAGGGCCGTGCCGCGCCCCGTGTCGCTGTGCATGTGGCTCGCGCTCGTCGCCGCCACGCTGGCGCTCGCCCAGGTGCTCATCCACCTCGTCCGTCTCCTGCGCACCCATCCCTACTTTGCTACTCTCCCTCTCCCTCTCCCTCTCCGATCTGATCACTAATCCCTATTCTCCGATATGATTGTTCGTGGCGCTTGCGCTAATACCTGAATCCGTTTGTTGTGGATCCAAGTGGCCTTAGATGTGTTTGGCTGCTGATTTGTTGGAGTTTGAGGTGGTATCTCTGTATGACTGCAACCTTACGATTATTTTACGGCTTTCAGGCGAAAAAATCAAACGCGGAACTGACGGAGGTCACGAACAAGGTGTACTTCGACATCGAGATCGACGGCAAGCCCGCAGGTTTGTGGTGAACCCCTTCTTTAGCTTTTTCTTCAACAGCTCGATTTATCATCTTTAGGGGCAAAAAAAAAAAGGAAGAAGATAAAACTCTATTACAAGGGTTATTGCCTAGAATTAGCTATGTTGCAGATGCCTAGGCGCCTAGCTATGGCTTATAGAGTGATTCCTTCGATTATGATTATCAAGATTTGAGATTGACTTGAAGCTAACTCTATTATGTTGAGTTGGCACCTAGCCTTATTTATGTGTAAGGAGAAAGGCCGATGTGCTGTTTGTGTATGTTCTTAAAGTGTTTCTCCACCTGGTAATTGATTGATTCATTGACATTTATATTGCTTCTGAACTCCCATAGGTCGGGTTGTCATGGGACTTTTTGGGAAGACTGTTCCTAAAACAGCAGGTATCATTAACTTATTATTCAACATAATAAACTGTGTAATTTTCTTTCTATGAGATGACAGAAATGCTAATGGCCTTATACATTTATCCTACAGAGAACTTCCGAGCGCTTTGCACAGGTATGCTTCCCAACCACTTGCACTGTTTTTTGTATGTTAAAAATGTTACTGTCTGCCTGTTAAAGTTTCCAGATGATTAATTCTATGGCAAGCTTGGCAGTTTGAATGAGATTTGCACTTTTCAATCACAATTGTTTTGTAATGTTGGCATAAAATTATTTGGAATGGCACAATTTGGTGACATTTTCAGAAAGTTAAGCCAATCAAATAGACGTGCTCCACCAAAGAGTGAAACAAAATTACACAGTATAATCATATGCCTTATTTGATGCACGCGTATGCTTGTAGCTTAACCAAACTGCTTACCATGTTCTTTAAAAGAAAAGGGGAGTTACCTATATTATTCTCAGTTCTTCATAGACAAGACTATCATTTTAATCATCACAATGCACAAAGTAGAGAATGGCAACCTGTTTGACCTACAAATTGGGGAGGGACTTCATTAAATGGCAAGCTCGCTCCCCTTAACCATACTGGAATGCTTCTAAGCTTTAAGTTTGTTGATTATTTCGTTTGTGCAGAAATTGGGCTAGAACTAATCCCTAAGTGCAGAAATTTCGTTGTTCATCCCCTTGCTCTAACATTCATCACCTCTGCATATGAATGTCAATAGGAAAATGAAGAGAACTTGAATAACTAGTTGAATTTGTAGTTGTTTATTTCCTAGTCTACAAATGTCACAAAATACACGTTATGAAAAAAAAAGAAAATGAAAACAGTAACATTAACAGTAGTTGCAACATTCTTCATTTGTAACAGTAATTACGAAAGCCTATCATTATTTACTGCATATATTCAGAGATATCCCCTTTAGCACTACAATCTGTTTAGTAGCTTTCTCTCTGATGTCTGCTTGTCCTTACTTAACATGTCCAGGTCATTTATTTGTTGTGGTTTCATGTAGCTCTCTCAAATTTATTGTTATACAGGAGAAAAAGGAATTGGCAAGAGCGGCAAACCTCTCCACTTCAAGGGAAGTGCATTCCACAGAATTATCCCCAGCTTCATGATCCAAGGAGGTGATTTCACACTTGGCGATGGAAGGGGTGGTGAATCTATCTATGGCACGAAGTTCGCTGATGAAAACTTCAAGCTCAAGCACACTGGACCAGGTGATCAACTGTTATTCTTGAAATCCTATTTGTAACTAGAAATGCTTTATTTGAGTGGTAACCTGTTAAGACCTTCTCTTGGTTGATGTCGGTGCAGGCCTTCTCTCCATGGCCAATGCTGGGAAAGATACAAACGGATCCCAGTTTTTCATCACCACTGTAACCACAAGCTGGTAATCTTCACTGTTCTTTGTAATTACGGCAGCACTATTTCTAGTTTCTACCAAGTCTGAAGGTGTTCTTTTCTGTTGAAACTTTTTATGGATGATCTCGTACAGGTTGGACGGGAAGCATGTGGTGTTTGGCAAGGTGCTGTCTGGAATGGATGTGATCTACAAGATTGAAGCTGAAGGCGCACAGAATGGGTCACCAAAGAACAAAGTTTCCATTGCAGACAGCGGAGAACTGCCGCTGTGAAGAGCCGAAATGATCTTTGATGGAAGCTACCGTGACTGGTTTTCGTGGTAGAACTGTTCTTAGTTGGTCTGTTTCCGTATGCTTCCACCTGAATTTGGTTGTAGCAAGTTTCTGTTTACTATAATGACTTGCTTATTTGCTACTTAGTTGGGAAATTTGAAGGGTAAACCGACAAATGGTTTTACTGCTACATCGTTTTCGTTTTCCATCTGTTTTGCATGTCTTGTCTGTGGTTATTTACTGTAGATACATTGCTATCATGCTATGCATGTGTGCTGCTTATTCGGAGGATAAATGATCTTAGATTAATTCAGCGCAGACAAGAAACGCTTATTTCTCTCGCTCAGCCCTGCCTTACCAAGACAGGATGAGCGAGCTGGCATGCACAATGTTTCAAATTTCGGTATCCGATCGTATCTCAAAGGTGACCGAAATCCGAAATTACGGTGAGATCTTGAAATTTCGGATGAAATCTAAAATGCAAATTTCAAATCCGATTTTTTTTTACCAAGATGCCGAGATCTCGGAGAGAGACCGAAATCTCGCCCCAAAAAACATAAAATCCGGTCAAAATACCTCATATTCACATCATAGACAGTTTTAGCAAAAAAACTGTTTGGGATGTGTGTTTTTGAAAATTTTCAAAAAAAAAATTCATTTCGCCGGGATTTTAAATCTCATTCCTAACCGGAATGCGAAATCTCGGCCGAGATTTCCGAGAATTCGACGGTTTTTAGAACTTTCATGCATAGCCCCCATTCTTGCCTACTGATTAAATTAAGGTGGATCAAATTTTGCATAAGCGCTTCACGTGAAGAGTCATGGAATCAAGAACACAAATTGACAATTAGACCCGTGTTTCCATAGATTCTCAAGTGCTCATACTGTCACATGACAGCCACCTTAAAAGTGATAGAAAAAATGTATTCGTATAAGAATTACCTTAGTATTGTAAGTGAGAGAACGCAAATGCAAGCTGGCCATGCAGTAGGGTAGAGGAGAATACAAGAGAGAACATGTCAGAAACGTATAGCTAAGGTATACCACCGTAGCCTATAGGTATCTTATCCTGTTCCTTTAGCAACAAATTTTGAATTCTCTGTTACTTAAAAGAAGAGTTCATCCACTCTAGCCTATAGGTATCTTATCTTATTTCTTTAGCAACAAATTTTGAATATATCTGCTACTTAAAAGAATAAGTTGACGAGGGTTGAGATGCTTTCTCCACCCCCACCCCTATGTGCATCCCTTGTCTATGCTTAAAATAATGGAAGCTTTGGCCTATTTAGCCCTTCACACTTTTTTCATTTTTAGTTCTCTTCCGAACAAAATTATAAATCTAGACTCTTTCCAACTGCGGAAGTACCAGTAGACGACATGTGTCTCTACCGCAGGAGGTCGCCATAGCGCCTTCCGTCAGCGTAGCACGTCCAGAGAGCCCACCATAGCAAACGAGCTACCGCGGTACCTAAGCTTGACAGGATGTAGTACCGCATGACCTGAGCTCGGCAAGAAGGTGGGAGCGGCCCTGGCAACCTGCCACGGTAGGTGACATGTGTGCTTCCGCAATAGAGAATGGGGATATATTTGTAATTTTGTTCGAGAGGAGACGGAAGATAAAAAAAAAGTGCAATGAAGCCTACAGCGAGGCTTCAAAATAGTGTGCGATGACAAGTAGGGCCAGTAGCCATCGCACCACAAATTCGCTGTTCCTTCCCCTTCCCCTCCCAACTAGCTGCGGCCTCACATCGCCCGATCTTCCCCACCCGATTTGCGTGCCCCACATGTTGCTCGCCACCGTCTCACCTTGCCCGCACGCTACGCTACGCTCGCCACGTTGCTTAGCACAGCCGCTGTGGCACTGCGGCTCTTTGTGAGGAGGTTTCCATCGCCATCTGAGACTGCAATATGTCCTCGGCACACAGCCCATCCTCTTGCCTTCGTCAAAACCCTAGCACACGACATGACGGCTAGTGAGAGTGGCAGCGTCGATGCGGCATCTGAAGAAGGCAGTGCTGTGCCCCACGGAAAGTGTCTGGCATTGCTACAGCCGCGCACCCCTGGTTCAACAAGTACCTCTGCCGCTGGAGCGCTCGGCAAGCCCCTACCGAGCTACGCTACCTCGGCAGACGGTTTGATGCCCATGTTTAATTAATTATTCAATTAATTAGTCACTAATTGATTGTTAACTAAATTGCTAATTAATCACTAATTAGTCACTTAATTAAATTATTACTGCTTTCGATCACAAATAGTTAACGTTTTTGACATCGACATGGTCCTCAAAACTCAACTTTGACCACTAATTTTTATTATAATATATTTAAAAAATCCAATAAAATTATAATATTATGAAAGTACGTTTCGAGACGAATCTACACATATGATTTTCATGCATCCAATCTAAATATTTAAAAAGATATCGATAGCTAAAATTTCAGAAGTTTGACTGCACGTATCCCAAACTGATAAGTTTTTATAAACCGGAGGGGGTAATTAATTAGTCACTTAATTAAAGTGATCGTTGAGATAGTGTAGCTCGGCAGGAGCTTGCTGAACACTTCGATCGCGGAAGCTCCTGTTGAGTTGAGGGTATGCGGCAGCGCGGTTGATTCTGTGCCGTAGTGCATGGGTCCGGTAGTCAATACGTGTCGTCTATCACTTCTTTCGCGGTTAGAGAGGAGACTACTTTTGCAAATACGTCTAGTAAAGACTAGCTTTGTAGAAAACATATGTGTTTGCACCAAAATTTGGCAGATAGGGTCAAAATCGGCAGTACAAGATCAACAAGATACGATTGGATAACGGATCAAGATATTTGGAAACAAAACAGGTTGTTAAGGAAAGCACCCTCCAAATAGAGGCCGATACGGATTCTATTCCTAACGTGTTGTACCAGACTCTATCGCCAATGGCTATAAAAGAGGTCTAGAGGTGATCGTAAAAGTCGCCTGAGCCAATCAACCAATTCGCGTCTACTTTTCATCTACTTTTCCGTCGACTAGGAGTAGTTTCGTAATTTAAATTCTTGTAACTCGCCGATCAATAAAGTTGCGATCGCCGATTGTTGATCATCCTCGCCATACACCCTGTGTTTGATTTATTACGATCTTGTTGCGCATCGCCTTCTTCGTAATCGATCCGCTTTATCCTCTCGCTTCCGATTAGCCCTAATCGGCTAGTTAGATTTACCCTTTTCTCGATTTAGTCGGCTTTGAGTGATTGAATCTGAGCCGATTGATCTTCATTAATCGGCTAGTTAGGCTTACCTTGTTACCTCGATCTTGATCGGCTTCAAGTCGATTAAGTCTAAGCCGATTGATCTCTACGATCGGCTTTGGGTGAATTTTATATTTTACCTTGTCGATTACAGTCAAATCGACCGCACGCCTCGAACGGTGTTAAATGCGGTGTCTTTGTTGTCGAAACCCTACTTCACGCTTTTGACGTCAACACACTCTTGGCACGCCAATGGGACACGATGGCGAAGATCAAGCAAATCAATTCCACCATCTGATCTCAACGCTGAGGCTATAATCGTCCCAACGATGGACGATTTAATGCCAGAACAGCGTAGAGAAATCGAAGATCGAAAAGCTGCTCTAGAAGAGATGATGCTGAATTGCTATCAAAAGACTAGACGTGGCGTCACTCAAAAGACTGCTTTGCCGACGGTCAATGCCCTTGGCGATGCAGGCGTCACAGATGGTCTGGTAAGTTCATACCTACCCACTCAAGCTGAATTATCGGCTATGATTAATCAATCTATACATCACGCGCTGGTAAACCAATCATCGACTCTTGTTACAACGCTAAAGCCGATGATTGCGAATAGTGTGAAGACAATCGCTCAAGAATTGGCATCATCGGGAGTCCGCTTGACCCGATGCAAGCTCGCCAAGCTATCCTCGCTTTTCAATAGCGCAAACTACACAGAGTACGTCCACCGATCCAAAACCATCGGCTATAACTTCACCCCAACCATGGTGCCGACTCAACCTACCATCGATATCACGAAACTCACGCCTAGCGAGGTCACACATTACCAGCGCGTACATCGATGTCGCTAGACATAACGTGTCGGCTACTTTATCCGTCGACTCCATTTAATATTTTCCCACAATCGGTCTCGCACCGATTGAACAAATTAGACACGCCCAAGATTAAGAGCCGATTCGCGCGAGAATCCGGTCCCTCATAAGGTCATAACCTATGCGAGCCCTTTGTCCTGTCACGAGAACCACCGGTTAGGAGGTATAATAGGTATGATCAAAACCAACAAGATCCGTCGGCTCGGTCTAATCGACACCGAGTTTGCACTCGGGGCGAAATACTAGTCATGATCATTGGCGAGCCACGATACCTTGTTGGCTAACAACATTAATTGGTGACAGATTTCGCCGTGTTGAGAGATCAATTCGACACAACCAAAGGGTAGAGTCATCGGCTATAGAAAGCCGTATCCGGATTATATAGATCGCATGCAATATCCACATAATTTTAAAGTTCCTGATTTTGCCAAATTTTCTGGGAATGATTCGGTCACGACCTTAGAGCACGTCGGACGCTTTGTCGCTCAAAGGTGGCGAGGCAAACAATCCGATGGGTGAAAATTAGATTATTCCCTTGTCTTTATCGGAGTTGCTTTCACTTGGTTTACTAGTTTACCTCCAAATTCGGTTCATTTTTGGAACGATTTGGAAAGCCGATTTCATGAGTACTTTTTCTCCGGCAGTCTGGAACTCAGGATTTCAGATCTAAGTTCTATCCAACAGAAGACTGAGGAATCGGTAAATGATTATGTTAAGAGATTCAGGGAAGTGAGAAATAGGTGTTTTAGTGTTACCATGCCTGATAATCAGTTGGCTGATTTAGCTTTCCAGGGGCTGATACCCCCATTAAGGGAAAAATTCGGTGGGCAGGAATTCACCAATTTAAGTCATCTCCTACAGCGAGTATCGGCTCAAGAAGGCTGTTTCTCCGATGATAACGACTTCAAAGATGAATTGAAGAATAACAAAGACAAGATACAATCGGCTATAGAGGATGACCAACTAAAATTTGCAGAAGAGCCGATGATGCAGCTGGACGCTGATCCTTTTCCAATTAACATGGTTCATTGCTCTAAAAAGAAGGAAAAGCCAACACAAGATGCAGAGCCTAAGGATCAAATTCATATATCATCGGCTATAAAAATGACACGTCAAGCCGATGTACAATCAAATTCTGATGGCAATCAGACACTCATGATTATTGTTGGCTCTATACAAATAAAAGCCGACCGTGAAGGGGAAATTTTTAAAACAATCACACCAAAGGGTTATCAGGCTGAGAGAGCATTGCCACTACGTAAGCCGATACAGAAGTCGAAGCCCACTTTTTCCCAACTACTAGCAAAATATGAAAGGAGGAATGAAAGGCCACGACGAAGT
The DNA here is from genome assembly GCA_036346275.1 of Otatea glauca. Taxonomy (NCBI): domain Eukaryota; kingdom Viridiplantae; phylum Streptophyta; class Magnoliopsida; order Poales; family Poaceae; genus Otatea; species Otatea glauca. The sequence continues at coordinate 63,394,331 of CM070721.1, forward strand.
CCTCCACATCGGCCAGTTAATGAATATCGGCCAAGCGGCCCTGAAAGAGCTCACCGACGGTGCCCTTTTTGGCAATTTTGCTGGGAGAAGGGATTAGCTTTGCCATCACCAAACACATGTCCGATGCAGTATTACCCATGCCAAGGTGATAGGCGTGATGGTCACTAAAGATAGAATTTCTAAGCCGACCATAAGTCGAAACAAGACCAAGATGAAGGGGTCTACCACTGCGGCTAGTATGGATCTGTTAGGAAAAATATGTAAGTCGATCGAACCAAAGCCGAGATGGTGTCCTCCAGGTTTAAGCCGATCACAAAGAAGAAGACTTGAGCGGCTAAGGACCCAAGAGATGAGGGAAGCTGAACAAGAAAAACGAAGGGATAAAACTTTTAATGAGCTTCATCCGATTAAGATTGCGAAAAGAGTGGAGGAAGAAAAATCGGATTCGCAAATGATTTTTGTTCGACGGGCCGATCTAGTCCGGAAAATCATACCACCCACACCGTGATAGCCGATTTGGTAAGGGATCAACGTGGGATCGTGTAGCGTGCATCGGTTTGTCTAAGGTAATCGGTTAGGTCTTGATTGGCTAAAACTCAAATACGAATATACGAGTTGGCGACATCGATCCGAAAGCCAAATTAAATCGATGCGATTAAAAATTTGGCTATGGTAAGAAAATATATGTTCAAGTCGATGATGAAAATTTTGGAAAATAACATGTTATCTCCCAAAATGGGGGCATATGTTTGCACCAAAATTTGGCGATAGGGTCAAAATCGGCGAGACAAGATCAACAAGATACGATTGGATAACGGATCAAGATATTTGGAAACAAAACAGGTTGTTAAGGAAAGCACCTCCAAATAGAGGCCGATACGGATTCTATTCCTAACGTGTTGTACCAGACTCTATCGGCCAATGGCTATAAAAGAGGTCTAGAGGTGATCGTAAAAAGCGCCCAGAGCCAATCAACCAATTCGCGTCTACTTTTCATCTACTTTTCCGTCGACTAGAGTAGTTTCGTAATTTAAATTCTTGTAACTCGGTTCGATCAATAAAGTTGCGATCGCCGATTGTTGATCATCCTCGCCATACACCCGTGTTTGATTTATTCGATCTTGTTGCGCATCGCCTTCTTCGAATCGATCGCCTTTATCCTCTGCTCGATTAGCCCTAATCGGCTAGTTAGATTTACCCTTTTTCTCGATTTAGTCGGCTTTGAGCTGATTGAATCTGAGCCGATTGATCTTCATTAATCGGCTAGTTAGGCTTACCTTGTTACCTCGATCTTGATCGGCTTCAAGCTGATTAAGTCTAAGCCGATTGATCTCTACGATCGGCTTTGGGTGAATTTTATATTTTTACCTTGTCGATTACAGGTCAAATCGACTGGCACGCTCTGAACCAGGTGTTCGTCTGGTGTGCTGTTGTCAGAAACCCTACTTCACGTTTTTGACGTCAACAATATGCAATAAAGCTAGAAAAGGCAAAGCTTCGCTGGACACATGATGTAAATTTGTTCGAGATTCATGTGTCATCTTAATTTGGAAACTGAACTTATATTATCTATCCACGTACTGCTTAGAATGTGACCATCAATGGTCAAAGAAAAAAAAAGGCTTCACGACTTGTGTGCATCGTTTCCCTTGACAGTTTCTTACTCAACTAGCTGAATATCTATATTTTACAATGGATAAAAAACATGTTACATCAGTACATCACGTTATCGTTATCTGTCTCAGCCAACTTCATGCCATCGGCTACGCCGCCGCGTTTGGCCGAGCTCCACTCAGGCTTACGCTTCTGTGGTCTTGCTTGGACTACACCGTGTCCTCAACTCCGTATACTGTAACCACGTCCAATCGAGTTTCTTTGTAACTTGTATTGTGCCTCGTTTCCATTAGAGATTTTTTTAGAGGTTGTTTAGTTAATTTGTCTGGGGATATTGTTGTTGTGTTTAAATTAGTTAGTTTATTGGTATTGTTGTTGTGTTTAAGTTAGTTAGTTTATTATTTTTTTAGAAATGTTTTAGGGTTTAGGCCCGCTGTTGGCACCAAACTTGCGGTGAGAATGGAGGTGAATGAATGAATAACTAACAACCATCCATGGGTTCTTTTTAGTGGTAAAGACACTCTGTTAACGAATTCTGTTGTCATTAGCTGTAGTTACATAACTCAGTCGGACAGACTCTAGGTGATAAGATAGAATCTGATTTGGTTGTTGTCCCGGTGTCAACCGTTACGTATGGACTGTAGCATATTCGGAACACCAATAAACCAAGCACTGGCCAATGAATATGCACGCCCCTTTCCAATTCTTGCATCCACCTCTAATACGAATAATCGATAAAATGCCCTCACTTGTGCTATTGATCATTTGTTCTGTGATGTCTCACTGACATGCGGGTTATGGAGCCACATATCAGTGAGAAAAACGAGGCAAATGATTAACTGCACCAAGTAAAACATGGCAAATGATGAATTCTCCCCCTCTAATACTCTGATTTACAAATGCATTTGCGTAACTGCTTGTTGTTTAGTGATTCCTTTACATTGTTTTAGCAACAAAATCAGTTGCTGGATTGTTGACAGAGAGGGGTAAACCAGTTGTAAACTAAAAATGACGATTGGTTGGTTTGCCATTGGTACTGAAAGTCTAAGATCAAAGCTGAGATATCTCTATATAAGTGCAGGGTTTTCTTTTAGGTGAAAACGGAAACCTGAAGATGATAACACTAATGGGTCCCGTTTAGAGGTAAAAATATATAAGACTTTGATTTTGAAGCATGTGAATTGATATGCCGTAATATTTATTAGTACACTATGTAAATATATAAAGACTCACGCATTACATCCGTATAAGATTCAGCCCTTACCACTGACCGGGGTATATGTATGATGTCAATATGGCTGCCATTGTAGGACATCAAAACTATATTGACTTTTGCTCTACAATATATATATTTGCATTAGACTAATTAACGGAAGAAATTTATCTTATAATCTGTATGATAAGAAGTTCTCTTTCTATTTTGGGATAAAGCAAGCAAGCAAAATGAAGAGTGATGCTCACAGATGAACTTGAACAGAGACAACTGAGGAAGAGACGTTTCTTCTTTAGGGGCAGCAGGTAAGCCCTATCTATATCTCATTATTAAGGTTTCGTTGGGGCAGGAATAAAAAACTGTGGTTTAAAAATAGAAGAATCTTACATCTTTAGGTTGGGATGTAAGCCTCCAATCGCCTTAACATGCATGAAAAAAAAAGAATGTGTTCTTTGTTTAGATTGTCGTGTAAATAAGTTGGTGTGTAGTACTTTAGAGAGGTTATTTATTGAGCTCTTTTACAGTAGACTAAATGAAAGGACAGGGGATGTCGCCTAGAGGGGGGGTGAATAGGCGGATTAAAAACTTTGTAACTTAAATGCAGCGGAATAAAATATGCAGCTAAATAAAATCTCCCGAGTTTCCCGAACAATCCGGAGTGTCCGGATATTCAATCCGGATACTCCGGATAGTCCGATCCCGAGGGTCCTAACCCGAGTGTCCGGTATTCAATCCGGATACTCGGATTATCCGGACTGTCGGGTTCGAGGATTCGGATACTCGGATTGAGGATCTCAAGAGAGATTTTAAATCCTCGCAATTTTTCAACAATCTACTTGAACACAAAAGATCTTAGTGATGTCAGTACACGAGGGTATAGAAGATCCGGAGCCAAACACAACAAAAGAGTAGATCGGGCTCCCAAAGATTCAAAACCAAATACTAAAGCAAGAGTAAGAAGCAAACTTGGAGACAATGATTTTTCACCCGAGTTCGGATCCTTGAGGGATCCTACGTCTCCGCTGAGGCGGCTCGGTCACACTTGAGCCGGGTCTCTTTCAACCCTCTTCCTCCGGTGTTGCACAAATGCACTCGCCGGTCTTCACTCCTTTGATTCCTTCCTTACGGAGGCGGAACCGCCTTCACAAACTTCCCACGGCCAACCACACAAAGCTCGGTGGCTCGTGGCGACCTCCTAGCCGCCTAGGAGTCCTCAACCTCCAAGAGTAACAAATGCTCACGAAGAACAAGCTTGGAGATGAAATCAAGTGCTCAATCAACTCAAATCTCACTCAACAAACTCTTCCCAACCCTTCTCACAAGGGGATCACTTAGATCTAAGGGTAAAAGCTCCCTCAAAGCCCCCCCCACAGCCCCTCAAAAATCCACACCAAAAGCCTCTTCAAAAGAGGGAGGAAGGGCTATAAATAGACCTCCCAAAAACTAGCCGTTGGGGCAACTCGCACAATCCGGAGACTCGGATTTCAATCCGGATACTCGGATTGACCGAGAAGGGCTAACAGAGAGACTCAACCCGGAGAGTCCGGATGAATGTCCGGATACTCGGATTATCCGGATAGTCCGGACTAACTCCGGATAGTCCGAATAGACCGAGCAAATTCGGCAAACGAGCATAACTTTTGACTCGGACTCGATTTCAGAGATTTTGGACTCTCCGAAAGCTAAGAACGAGGGCTACACAACCAACAAGATCTCACTATCCAAAACTCAAAGGATAACCACAGATTTCACAAAGAAATCAAGAGAGACCTACAACCCTCACTTTCCCAAGCACTACCAACACCACTCTCTTTCTAAGATTCACAAGGATGGATCACTTGAGCACTTGACACATCTAAAAGTCATTCGACATCGCATCCCTCTTAATAGTACGGCAATCCTTAGACTCAAATTAAATCAAAGATAATATAAGTCTAGAACTAGTCACTTGCAGTCTTCTTTCTTGATGTCGATGCATGAAGACCTTCACCATATAATTGATGACATCTTCGCCTTGTCCAACTCGACTCGATTCACCTCATGAGACTCTCGTCCTATCAACCTTGACTTGATCATCCTCTCGACGATCTCCACGCCAAGTTGCTCTTGACTTAGTCCTCAGCTCTTGGTGACACCGCCGTCTTGTTGACCTCGGCTTAATGATCATCCTCCAAGATACCTTGGTCATCATACACAGACGGGACCTAATTCTTTCCAAACTACTCATGAAAGACATTAGTCCCAAAAGCTCAATAGATATGAATAAAGTTGATATTTGTGAGCGAGTTGATTACAACAAGTGTTTCATATAAAGAAGCACAATATAAATGGAAACACTTGACATAAGAAATGTTCTCTACTAAGTACATCATGATGAATATGTAATTGATCTATATGCACTAGAGAGATATATAATTGCCAATAGGATGAATCAATTAAATCATGGCAAGGATCACAGACTTTACTTAAATGAAGCACATGATAGAATATACACGAATTGTACATGTGCAAATAATATTTGGAGTAAGAGTAAATATGTGATCCAACACTAGATAAACTTCACTAAGAGAATTGAATGAGAAGATATACAAATAAAACATGCATGCACCAAGTCAATCTATAGCAATATGAAGTTTAACTCTAGTTAATACATGCATACTATAATGAACTCAAATGAATATATATGCACAAATAAATATGACATGAACCAATGTGCATATATATAATCAACATGCTACTTGGAGTTCACTATGCATTTGCACGAAAGGAATGCAATAACAAATATAGAATAGATACCAAAATTGCATACCTTATCTTTGCTTAACCTTCCTATTTGATTTTCCTCTAAAAGATGAGACTGATACTCAACTAGGCAATAACAAGTTAGTCTCATAGCAATATAATCATATTAGAGGTTTGTCATTTGCTAAGCACTAAGTTAAGCATTTACTTAATTTACATAGATTGTCATTATGAGTGTTTGTCATTAATCACCAAAATAACATTCATTAATCACCAAAATAACATAAGTGCCTAGATGCACTTTCAATCTCCCCTTTTGGTGATTTATGACAAACCTTTATCAATTGCACCAAATGACAATATTAAGATATTTAGCATTAAAACAAGCATAAAGATACAATAAGAGATCATACTTACAAATCATCCCTTTTTGTCAATCGATTAGGGGACAATTGATAATTCCATAAATTCTCCCCCTTTTGTCATTAATCCCAAAAAGGTGCTTAAAAGATTCTTATTGTTTATTCAATAAAATCTGTTCTCCCCCTTGATTGCACACTCAATAAAAGGATTAGGGAGAAAATAAAATAAAGATAAGGAGCTAGTAATAGGACAATAATATTAAGCTCCCCCTAAATCTAGGCAAGATATGATACCAATTATTTCCAAGATTTAGGTAATAGATTTTTCTAGTTATACCAAATTAAAGAAGTCATGATTCTTAGGATATAAGTGATGCTTAAACATGACACACGAATATGATTTCACATATTCTTTAAACATCAAGATCATATAGCAAATTTATAATTTAAGCACATGCTTATGATCAAATCAAATTCTAACAATCAAGATCATATAAAGAAGATTACACAAGAAGGAATTGCTTATATGATCACAAGATGTATACAAGATCATGAATCAAGGTTGTATAAGTAAGATGCACTTTCATGATCAAGAATTATAAACTTATCAAGGGCATACCTCTTTGCAATGTGTCACCCATATGTACCTTTTAGTTCTTGATAATGCCGAATGCAAGTTAGATGACACTTCAAAACAATTTAGGATTAGAGGATACCTCTTGAAAGATACCAATTAATCATTTCAATTGAAAAATACAACACCATTTAGAATGACACAATTTAGCATAATAGTGTGCACAGACATTATTGAATATGGTCAGAAAAGAAACACGTCCCTTTGTCGATTCTTGTCCACCGCATGTTCGAATTGGTCATGATCACCGCGCCCGGTCTTAGATCCCTCGTACTATGGAGCTCCTCTCCATTTCCTTCATCCCACCGTCGAAGATGACCCCTTTTCCAATACCTTGAACATCAATAGACAAGCACACGATTTCCGGGTACAAATATCTTTTAATTTGACCCAAGTTAGTTTGATAATGTCTAAGTACAACATGCATGATATATATGATATACAAGACAATACTCTTTGCATGCAATTTTAAAAACAACTTGAAGATATCAATTGAAGATTTTATTACACCACTTGACAATGAAAATATTTGAAACTCATTCAAATTTAATCTTGACATCCACTTGTAAGAGAGACAATGAGTAAAACACATTCAAACTCACTCTTGAGCTTACAAGGGAAATTTTCTCTTTTCCATAATAAACTCCGAGTTATGCAAGAGAGGAAACATTTTGAGGCTAAGTTACAATTAAATCCAATTTCCAGAATAACTTAGCCAAAAGATGCACTTTCATTGGAATGAAAACTTAAATAGATATGCTCCACTTAGAAGCTTGGAGCAATGAATAAGTTCACTTAGTTTTCATCTTGAAAGGCTTGCCAAGATGCCAATTTAAAACTCTTAAAATCTCAAAAGATGCAAATAGCAGCAAAAGTCGATTATAACTTTTAAACCATTGCTCAAATACAAAATCATCAACGCGAAGATCCGACTAAATCCTCTTCGAGGGCTATGAAGACGAATATTGATTTGAGCAAAGGAGAAACCCCAAAAATAGGATGAACAAGATATTGCAAGAAAGTGTAGATTGCAATTTAAGAATTTGGGCGAAGCGGTACAACCGGATACTCGGTGTTTTTGATCCGAGTGTCAGGATAATCCGGATACTCGGATAGATTACCGGATACTCGGGTTGTTCACTTCATCCCTAAAATCAACATTTTGAATTTGGATCAAATCTTGATCAAATGAAGTCCAATAGCCATAAGATTTTGCAGAAATGATCCATGAACATCCAAGAGACTTTTTACAAAAGGATTTTCTCAAATATCACTCTCGAATATAAAATAGGCCATTAGAAGCATTGGAGGTTTAGTTTTGACACTAAGTCAAATAAAGTCAACAATCTTGCAAATGAGTTCAAATAAATTTGAGAATTTTCAGATATGAACTCCATATGTGAGAGAAGGTTTTCCAACAAGGATTTTCAATAAATAAATTTTATTTCGAGAAATATGATGAAAGATGCATATGAAACACATAAAAGATTAAGATTTTCACCAAATTCTCAAGATGGAACCAAATGAGTTTTGAATGGTAATATGCACTTATATGGCTTCATATGATTTAGAGAGATGTTTATAAGCCTATTTGCATAATCAAATCCATTCAAATTGTAAAATCCAACTTAATGCGAGAGTATGCCAAATAAGATCGAAAGAGAGAAAAAGGCATAACTATTTCAAATTAAGTTGAAATTATTTGAAATTAGGCATAAACATTATTTAGACTCCCAAGAAACTTTTCCAAAAAGAATTTTCCAAAAAGGAGTCTCCAAATAAGATATGCCAAATTTTGATTTGTAGGCATGATTTTTACTCAAAGAGAAGAAAAATCAAAACTTTTTCAAATTGAGTCCAAATGGTTTGAAACTTTCCAGAAATAAACATTGGACTATTTAGAAGGTTTCCCAATAAGAATTTCATTAAAAGAAATTTTTGTTCAAAAGATATGACAAAATGCGCTTTGTAGGTTTGAAAAGAAACTGAATTTTCACCAAATGCTCAAAATGCATTCCGGATTGAAATTTATGGAGATTTGAACTTTCATAGCTTTGTATGAGTAAGAAATACTATTTCAATCCAAGATATGCAAATAAATCCAATTCAAATAGCGAAATCCACAAAATGCAACAACGGGTCATTTTGGGTGAAATGGATGATTTTGGCCAAATTCAAATGGCTATAACTTTTGAACGGTTGGTCGTTTGGAAAAACTTTGAACTAAAGAAATACTTAAAATGACCAACCCTATGAGTTTTGTATTGACCACTTTTTCAAACTCCAAATATATTTTGCTTTAGAAAAATTTGAAGTTAAATGCAAAAGCAAGATCACAAAGATCTTGTTAAGCCAAAGTTTGACTTTTAGCTTCTAACCAAGGGTTAGATACTTGAAAACATTTGAAATACATTTGAAAACATTTTAGAAGACTATTTTCATAAGATTTTGCATTTCAAACAAATATTTTGCTTTTAACCCTTTTTGAAGCAAGTTAAAATAGGTAATAGTTTTTCATAAAAGCCTCAAAATACAACTCAATTTGGATTTCATGCAATTTCAATTTCCATGGCTTAGAATTGATTATCAAGATGGTTTCTAGCCAACATTTATAATGAAATCCAACTTGAATGCTAAGATTTGAGCAAAATGCTTGAATAAGCTATTTTAGTTCAAACCAAAACTTTTCGGCTAAAATTGATTTCAATATAGAATTTTCATTTTGAAAGCTTGTAAAACATTTGAAATACATATTAGAATACTTTTACAAAGCTTTTCACAGTTTTGGGCCTTTTAAACATAAGATTTGACTTTTGACCAAAATGGTCCTTTTGAAATAGCTATTTGTAAAACAAAGTCAAATATTTCAACACAAGATTCAAATGAAGGATAAGATGAGATATAGAGATTTGAATTTTGTGTATGAGTCTAAGATACCATTTTGAACCAAGATACTACACAAGATCCGGTCCAAACGGAGAAACTCACTAAGTGCAATAATATGACAATTATGGGTCAAATATAGTTTTTCATGAGTTTCAAAATCAAATAACTTTCACTAGGTTGGTCTTTTGAAAGTCTTTTGAACACAAGAATTGTTAAGAATGACCAACTCTAGGATTTTCGTTTTGGAATTACTTTCAAATTCATTTTACATTTAATACTATGAAAATTATAAGTTTAAATCCAAAACAAGATACTACTATCTAGATTTTGATCATGAAACTCATTTTCTTTTCAAAATGGATTTTGTGAAGCCAAAACCTTTGAAAAACATTTCAAATATATTTGTATACATTTTGCAACTAGTTTTTCACAAGAATACTAATGGTATACAAAATTTTGACTTTTGGCTAAATGGCTTGATTTTGAAAATATATATTTGCACTTATATAAATATGGGCACATGTAGGGATGTAATATACATGGTTATGATTTAGCACTCCCCCTTAATGTGCCACTATCCCAAACTTACTCAAGATTGCAATCAAAACAACTAATAAGCATGAGAAAGCATATAATCAAGCAATCTAAATTGATTTTCATGAATAATGCAATATAACCTACACAAGGCTATAAGCTATAAGAATCAATTTAAATACTTGTTACCCGAGATGGCATTGATTCATGATTGAGTGAATGTCCTCAAGCTTGGCTCCTTTTTCATATGATGAAATCATCCTCTTGATTGAGCCAAAGCTTTCCAATGCATCTCTAAGCACCTAATAAACTTCTAGGCACTTGTTGGTACCCAATTTTGTTGGGTCCAAAATGTTAGTCACAATAGATTTAGGAACCCAAATGGCCCTAACATTAATAGTCTTAGGTGAACTAACATGACTAGCAATGGATTTGCGATTGTTATTACTCCTAAGCGAATTATTGGAATTGAATTGAGGAGGCTTAGGAGTTTTAGCATTTTTAGCAAATCCATTTCTAGTTTGATCCTTTCTAAGCACATAATAATCATTACAATGCAAGGGCTTAGAAGATCTAGCAAATCTAGCAAATGGTTTGCTATTGTTATTTTCCTAAGCACATGATCAACATGATTTTCTTGGTCTTAGGAAGTCTAGCATTTTGAGCAAACACATTTCTAGATTCATTTCTCCTAAGCAATTGAATATCATAATTTTGCAAATACTTGGGAGAATCGACAAACTTGGCAAACACATTGCCATTTTTGTCCTTCCTAAGCAAATAATGATCATTGACAATAATAGGCTTAGGAGTAATACCTTTGGGACAATCCTTACCGATGTGCCCCTTTTCCCGACAATTCTAGCAAGTAGGCTTTGAGCGTCTCTTGTTTTTCTTGACTTGCTTCTTGCCGGTGTGCCTCTCGGTTGATGGTTGTGGCTTGATCTCCACTTTATGAGGACGCACCGAGGCGTAGTGGCCCTTCATTTTATTCTCCTCTTGGAGATGTAACCGATTCTCGCTTATCTTGAGGCGCCTTGGCTTGCTCAAGATCTCGCCGAGAACGGCTTTTCCCTTTACGCACTTCTTCAAGTCATTTTCCAATTTAATGACTTGAGCCTTGAGCTCTTTATTTTCCTTTACAAGGTTAGTCTCACATTGTATAAAGGAAGTAGGAACATTTGAATTTGAGCAACAAGGTAAATCATTGCTAGAGGTGGACATGTCAAATTTTGATGAAATATTAGGATTAACATTTAAGCAAGACATTTCATCAATTAAATCACATGAGATTCCTATATCCACCTTAGGCTTATGAGTTTCTTTGGAAAGGAGGGATTCATGATTTTCTTGAAACATATTATAATCATTTTGAAGTGATTCATGTTCAAGCTTCAAAATTTTATATTTCTTTTTCTCCTTTCCAAGACATTTATTGAGCTCCTCTAGCAAATTCATAAGTTCATTATAAGTGAGCTCATTATCATCGTCGTCGTCACTTACCTCATTCTTACCTTTCGCCATGAAGCAACGGATTTGTGATGGAAGAGCATCTTCATCGTCACTTGAGGCGGAGGTTGAGGTTGATGGAGATGTCGGTTCTTCATCACTTGAGCTTGAGGTGGAACTTGATGTTTCATCTCCCGACATTTCTTCCTTAATGCAATCCTCAATAGAAGTGGATGATTCAAATAGTTCTTGAAGCTTTATCCACATTTCATGAGCGCTCTTGAGATTGCATATTCTATCAAAGATTTCATCGCTCACAACACAAAATAAAACATTAGTAGCTTGAGCGTCGAGATGTAGGCATTTCCTCTCTCCTTCGGTTGGAGCAACTTCATTCAACAGAGAGGAAAAGCCGACATCTACGATCCACCATATTTGGGGCTCATGGATTTAAAATGAGAAGTCATAATTAATTTCCATCACATCACGTTATCGTTATCTCTACCAACTTCATGCCATCGGCTTCTGCGTTTGGCCGAGGCTCCAGCTTGCAGCATAATTTGTGCCATCTAACACAAGTGGTTCATGAGAGTGCACTAAACCTCTAGTCGACATCCTTTACTCTCTAGACGGTTAAATCTAATAAAGGAGAGACCTTGCTCGATACCAATTGAAAGGACAGGGATGTCGCCTAGAGGGGGTTGAATAGGCGGATTAAAAACTTTGTAACTTAAATGCAACTATGTAAATATATAAAGAATAAAATATGCAGCTAAATAAAATCTCCTTATAATCGAGTTTCCCAAGAACAATCCGGAGTGTCCGGATATTCAATCCGGATACTCTTTAGATAGTCCGATCCTTTGTTTAGATTGTCGAGGGTCCTAACCCGGAGTGTCCGGTATTCAATCCGATACTCGGATTATCCGGACTGTCGGGTTCGAGGATTCGGATATCTCGGATTGAGGATCTCAAGAGAGATTTTAAATCCTCGCAATTTTCAACAATCTACTTGAACACAAAAGATCTTAGTGATGTCAGTACACGAGGGTATAGAAGATCCGAGCCAAACACAACAAAAGAGTAGATCGGGCTCCCAAAGATTCAAAACCAAATACTAAAGCAAGAGTAAGAAGCAAACTTGGAGACAATGATTTTTCACCCGGTTCGGATCCTTGAGGATCCTACGTCTCCGTTGAGGCGGCTCGGTCACACTTGAGCCGGGTCTCTTTCAACCCTCTTCCTCCGGTGTTGCACAAATGCACTCGCGGTCTTCACTCCTTTGATTCCTTCCCTTACGGAGGCGGAACCGCCTTCACAAACTTCCCACGACCAACCACACAAAGCTCCGGTGGCTCGTGGCGACCTCCTAGCCGTCTAGGAGTCCTCAACCTCCAAGAGTAACAAATGCTCACGAAGAACAAGCTTGGAGATGAAATCAAGTGCTCAATCAACTCAAATCTCACTCAACAAACTCTTCCCAACCCTTCTCACAAGGGGATCACTTAGATCTAAGGGTAAAAGCTCCTCAAAGCCCCCACAGCCCCTCAAAATCCACACCAAAAGCCTCTTCAAAAGAGGAGGAAGGGCTATAAATAGACCTCCCAAAAACTAGCCGTTGGGGCAACTCGCACAATCCGGAGACTCGGATTTCAATCGAATACTCGGATTGACTGAGAAGGGCTAACAGAGAGACTCAACCCGGAGAGTCCGGATGAATGTCCGGATACTCCGGATTATCCGGATAGTCCGGACTAACTCCGGATAGTCCGAATAGCACTGAGCAGCTCGACGAAAACGAGCATAACTTTTGACTCGGACTCGATTTCAGAGATTTTGGACTCTCCCAAAGCTAAGAACGAGGGCTACACAACCAACAAGATCTCACTATCCAAAACTCAAAGGATAACCACAGATTTCACAAAGAAATCAAGAGAGACCTACAACCCTCACTTTCCCAAGCACTACCAACACCACTCTCTTTCTAAGATTCACAAGGATGGATCACTTGAGCACTTGACACATCTAAAAGTCATTCGACATCGCATCCTCTTAATAGTACGGCAATCCTTAGACTCAAATTAAATCAAAGATAATATAAGTCTAGAACTAGTCACTTGTCGTCTTCTTTCTTGATGTCGATGCATGAAGACCTTCACCATATAATTGATGACATCTTCGCCTTGTCCAACTCGACTCGATTCACCTCATGAGACTCTCGTCCTATCAACCTTGACTTGATCATCCTCTCGACGATCTCCACGCCAAGTTGCTCTTGACTTAGTCCTCGACTCTTGGTGACACCGCCGTCTTGTTGACCTCGGCTTAATGATCATCCTCCAAGATACCTTGGTCATCATACACAGACGGGACCTAATTCTTTCCAAACTACTCATGAAAGACATTAGTCCCAAAAGCTCAATAGATATGAATAAAGTTGATATTTGTGAGCGTTGATTACAACAAGTGTTTCATATAAAGAAGCACAATATAAATGGAAACACTTGACATAAGAAATGTTCTCTACTAAGTACATCATGATGAATATGTAATTGATCTATATGCACTAGAGAGATATATAATTGCCAATAGGATGAATCAATTAAATCATGGCAAGGATCACAGACTTTACTTAAATGAAGCACATGATAGAATATACACGAATTGTACATGTGCAAATAATATTTGGAGTAAAAGTAAATATGTGATCCAACACTAGATAAACTTCACTAAGAGAATTGCATGAGAAGATATACAAATAAAACATGCATGCACCAAGTCAATCTATAGCAATATGAAGTTTAACTCTAGTTAATACATGCATACTATAATGAACTCAAATGAATATATATGCACAAATAAATATGACATGAACCAATGTGCATATATATAATCAACATGCTACTTGGAGTTCACTATGCATTTGCACGAAAGGAATGCAATAACAAATATAGAATAGATACCAAAATTGCATACCTTATCTTTGCTTAACCTTCCTATTTGATTTTCCTCTAAAAGATGAGACTGATACTCAACTAGGCAATAACAAGTTAGTCTCATAGCAATATAATCATATTAGAGGTTTGTCATTTGCTAAGCACTAAGTTAAGCATTTACTTAATTTACATAGATTGTCATTATGAGTGTTTGTCATTAATCACCAAAATAACATTCATTAATCACCAAAATAACATAAGTGCCTAGATGCACTTTCACTAAAATCAATATAAGCCGTCCATTCCTTTGAATCTAATGGTTGAGATCAATTTAGATCTAGTTATACTACCACCTGTAGTATTGGTAGTAAAATTGGAAGAGGGGTAAAAGGGTAAAAAAATTCGTTATACTATCTGTCATCTACGGTAAAACACGTCCTGTGATCCTGATGAATGACGGATGAATAGATAAGAAGTCTTTGAAAATCAATAGGTATTCGGTGAATCCAAAATTGTAAACGAATTAGGAAAAATCTAAAATACCCCTGATAAATTGATAGAAAAAGTCTAAAATGCCCTTGAGAATGGATGGTTAGATTTAATTTCTACTACCACTACTTACTAACTATGTAGTCCGCTGTAAAATTTCTCTATTTATTACCTACCCCTTTTACTATTTCTCCTTCAGAGAACTTTGACGGGCATACTTCACAACATGACGTACTAATACTTCTATAGGACAATACGGTCATAATTTTTCAGCATAATACCAAATCCCTTTAAATACTTACTACTATTAATTGTTAGAGTGTGTAATATGATATTCTTTTTCTGCTGCAAAGTAGTCTCTATGTTGATTTTTTATAAAGCGTTCACGTATTTTGAGATTCTAAGTTTGTAAATTTTGATCAACAATTAGTCCAACAATATATAGATTGTATGACACAAAAGTGATACCGTTAGATTCGTATTTGAAAGTATTTTCCTATGGTTATGATTTTGTAGCTACGAACAAAGTATTATAAAAGAGATTAACGGTCAAAGTTTAACTTTGAAGACCGTATCAAGTCAAACTACGTCTTATAAAAATAAAAGTAAATTTAACAAAACTACAGGTTTCTTTGTAAACTATAAAAAAACTATAGATTTAGCTTCTATTTTACAAAACTACAGATTTCAGGAGAGTTTATGTCATAAAATTATAGGTTTTATAATTTACCGTTTCTTGTAACGGATCTGATAGTCTAGGCTCACATGGCAGCCTCACGCATGAGTGAAACGGGAAATGAGGGCTTATGAGGCTGCCATGTAGACTAGACTGTTAGACCCGTTACAAGAAACGAATAATTCTAAAGCTCGTAGTTTTGTGACACAAGTTCTCTTAAAATTTATAGTTTTGTGAAATAGAGTTAAAATCTGTAATTTTCTAATAGTTCATATGAGAAATATATAGTTTTGTGAAAATTACTCTAAAATAAACGAAGAGAGTACGGATATTTGGCTAGTTGTGAATAATGAAAAGAGGAGTCCTAGAATTTCGAGCCATTGCAAAACTGCATTAAGGATCGGGCGGCGGGGAAAAGCGGTGTGTTGTGCTCCCTCCTACCAAGGAGAGAGATAGGAGTGCAATCGGATCGGATAGATACTGACTGACCGATAGGATCTGTTTGGATCGAATTCGAATAGTTGTCGGATTCGGCATCGGCATCAGATTTGAGATATCACTGTCCGTCAAATTGGAATATTCCGATAATATTCTCAGATAATTCCAGATAAATCTTCGAATATTCGGATTTAGATGTTTACAACCCGTATTCTAGCAGCTTCAATTGAGTCCAACCAAATAGCCCAAGCATAATATAATATTATTATTTTTATGTAGTAAATTGTTTTTAATTGCTGAAAATCTTTTTCATATAGAAAAATGCTAAAACAGCCCCAAAAAATTTAGAAAATTTCATAGAATTGAAATTGAGTATTTTGAACTTACTAAAATTATTTTTGATATAATAATGTATATATATTTTGTATAATTGCTAAAATCCAGAAAGACTTTTAGAAAATAGTGAATAGAGTTCACAAATTTGGGAAAAATTCACATAAACTTCTTGAGATATTTTGAATTTAATAAAATTATGTCCAACTAAAATTTGGTTTTTATTCGTACACAAAAATTACTTTTAAATTTACAAAAATAGGAAATGCCTTTTTAAAATCCAAAAAATCAGAAATAATTATTAGAAAATCCAAAAAATTAATTATTATGTAGAAATTCACAAAAGCCAATAATATTTTTAAATTAATTTTTTTTTGTTATTTTTAAAGGTAAAATTCTAGAATGTTACATGTTGCTATCAGAGCTTGACATGCAAGAATATACTTCCATTTGTCTACGTGAATACCTAGTAGCCTTTTGTGAAATATAAAGGAATATTTGATACTTTTGCAACTTTGTTAGACTAACTGATAAAATGACTTGTTAATTGCGATAATCCTATTATATGTTGAACTCATATGATTGATTAATCATTGTTACATGTATGCTATATGCAATATCTGTTTTCGCGCAATATCCAACAAACAATATTCGCTATCGTATCGATTTCGTTTCATATTTACTTTGAATTCGTAACCGATATTATCTGTATCATATTTGTACTTAGCACTCGCGTGCCACTCTAAATCTAATAAAAAATATAGCCGATTGCTGCGGAGAGGAGGGAGCTTAAAATAATCGGCTTTCCGAGGAGTCCCGAGTCCCGACCCATCGACGACGCATCAACACAAACACAAGTAGGGTTAGGAGGAACCGGCGGCGGCGAGAGAGGCGGTGAGAGCTCGAGAGAGAGATTAGAGGAGGAGGTCGTCGTCGGCGATGACGGGGAAGGCGAAGCCGAAGAAGCACACGGCGAAGGAGATCTCGGCGAAGATCGACGCGGCGACGACGAACCGTGGCGGCGGCAAGGCGGGGCAGGCGGACCGGCTTGGGCAGGTCAAGGGTGGCCACGCCAAACTCGAGTGCCCGCTATGCAAGACCAGCGCCCCCGACATGAAGTCCATGCAGATCCACCATGAGGCGCGCCACCCCAAGCTCCCCTTCGACATGGAGAAGCTCGTCAACCTCCACTCCTCCACCGGCGCTGGGGAGGCCACCACCTCCAAGCCCGGGGTCCGCGGCAGCCTCAAGAAGTAGCCAACCAGGGGTAATCCCTTCCTTCGCATCCAATCTACTACCTCCGCCGCCTGCTGCTGCAATCGTCCTACTGCAGCGTGCTACTAGTCTACTACACTCGCTGCTGCTGCTGCTTTACAATCACATGTCATGTGTCATGTGATAGACGCGTTAATTTATCCCCTTATATCTGTTTCTATGGCTCTGCCTGTTGTTCCATCTCGTCCTCATCGGCATGTTTAATTATGTGTCGCTACTCTATGATGCTGGCAAATGACAATGGTTGCTAATATTGATGTCTACTAGCGCTCAAGCAATCATAAAAATCTGTTGCTCATGCGATTTTCTTTATCGGCAAGTAAAGTGCATGAATTGAGAATTTGCACTTGTGTTTCTTATCGTCAAGGTGTCATAGTAAATCTTTTTAGCTTGTCTATTGTTGGCTTTGTACAGTAGGGTATGTTTATCTGGCCTAAATCCAATCCCGACTTGCATGTATGTACCCTTGGGCTCATGAGGAGAATCTGCGCCTGTTTAGTGAGGGATAGATGTTGGTTTCATAAATCTTCACCTGAAAAATACTTGTCACTAACAAGTAGCAATAGTTGCAACATGGTACTGAATTACAATGGGCTAGTTTAAGGGGGATGTGGATGATGGAATTACGGTCCAATGGTACAAGGAAGGACACTTATGTCAATGGTGAATTTAGAGGCACATCTCACATGGTTAAACCTGTATCCGAGAGTTTCTCCTCTAACAACGTGTACAATTTTTCTTATGAGGGCTAGTGATATTCTAAACCCAACATGATCCTTTTAACGTGCAGATTAATCAACCTCATAATTTTAATAAGACCTTCAAGGAATTGATGGAAGATCTGTGTAGCATACTACTGGATAACCATGCATCATTTGGTCCATGTGATTTCTTATGGCATACTGATCACTCTGCATCATTAATAAGTATGTTTCTACTTGGCTTGAAAGAATTGTTCTCTCAGGAGTATAGGCAATACACTTGGTAGTATCACCACACTGTCATTTGACCATGATGTGTCGTTGCAGCGATGTACAGAAATAAGGCCTTCAAAGCTTCTAGCGCCTCTTCAAAGTAATTGATTTTTTACCCATTTGTTTGGTACCTAGACTCTTAACAAACGTTGGTGTTAACACAATAACTGATGACTTATGCTAATAATTTATAACAGCACATAGTTGTCTTTCTAAAGCTGATAGACTTTAGTTAGTGTAGTGCCCACTGGCAAGGCATTGCAATGATGTGGTATTATGATGCTTGAAGCGTGGGGAGGGGCCCCTTTATTTGGATAGCATGGAATCGATGTTGAAATGCCGTTAGCTGCAAGACAAGTTCCCATCAAATAAAAGTAATGAAACTCTGTTGAAGTTGTTATCTGGAAATTTATTCACTACTTGAAACGTTTGTTCAGTTGTTTGGATTTGATCATCAGCAGATTATATAAGCTACTGCTGCGGCCCCCTGAGCAACCCGGTATTTTTTGATCTCGTTGCAAATGCATCATAGCTCCATTATGTACAGTGTTGAAATCGAGATGCCAGAATCCCATTGTGCAATTACACTGCTGATTTACTGGTGCTATATGGCCATGTAATAGCATATGCACTCGCACAACACAATACGTTAGTTCTTTTTGACTCAATAATTTACGTATAATTGTTGGCCATTATATTTTACACTAGGTATTTCGAAATACTCCCTCCGTTGATAAATATAAGGTCTATAGTTTGAATGGTTTTGTTTAAAAATATAAGACGTGTATGTAGATTTAATGAGCCTTTCCGCCAATACCCTTATTTATTCCCTCTTAACCATATGCATTTATTCATTACCACCTACACAAAGTATTATCTCTCATCTTCCAAGACAATTAAGAGGGGTATGTAAGTCATTTCCTCTCATATCTTTCTCAATCTTACCGCAACCTTAATCCTTGTGTAAAGTCAAAATACACCTTATATTTTGCAACGGAGGGAGTATCAATTTGTAACTATGCAAATTGCATCGACATAGGAGGTCAAGGGACAATTTTTTTTCGTAAAGATACACAAACCGATACAGCGGAAGCACAGTTCTAGGACTCCAGTGCCCCGACGTTCCAAAAGCTGAACTTTGGAATTTGGAGTTATTTATTGATTTTCCCTTTAATGAACTGTGCTCTCAAGATGAAATAACCTGGTAAGAAAGGTAAATGACACATCGGATCCCATCATCACAGAAGGATAATTGTCTTGCCGCAAGTGTATTTAGTAGCCCTACTGTATTGCAGCTTCAGTTCCTGGCCCTAAACGAACAATCTTCTGAAGAAAAAGATAAATGCCAGTCAGCATTAATAATCGGAGCAAAATATTCAAATTCAGATATGCCACTGGAAAGGAAGAAGTTAATATCAAGTAAGATGTCAATTATGATGATAATAGCTTAGATGGCAAGAACAGACGTAGGATATACAGTGTGAAAAAAAGCTGGTAAGTCCATTTCAAAGTTGGTTGAGGTAAGGACCTTTCATTACTGAAGTTGTTCCTACTATTGTTCGCCGTGGACCTCTGAAAGAAACTAATGATGCTGGAGTATCACTGCACATTGTTAGCCAATGGCGTCTTCTGAGGATGCTGAAAAAACGATAATTACAATATGCCTACTTCCAGCTTATGTTCAGGGTTTGCTAACTATCCTTCACATCTCTCTGATGACGGAACTTAATCCAATGCTGAAATGGTAACCACATGCTTTCTACGAAAAACGTCTGATGTCTTGACAAAGAATAACTGTAGGTGAGAACGGTATTAATACACGAAGTAATTCTGCTGCTGCTGTTTCTGAAGAGAACCGACTCCTCTGAAACTGACCCCTCCGAGGTCTAACGATCCATGGAGCCACTGAAGGAACTTTCATGTGTCTTGGGAGCTGGTGGATCCTCCACCTCCACCTCCACCAGAAGAGGGTCCAAATAACCGACCGTCAGCACTCGCTGTGCCTCATTGTAACGAGCCCAAGTAACCAGGTATAGGCCGGCAATGATGAAGACCCCCCCGATAATGCTGAAAGCAGCAGGATAGAAACATACACGATGTGAGCATTTATGCTTCATATATTATAAGCAAGAGAAACGAAGTACGAGATAACAACAGCTATATCTACGAAAAACACCATCAGTTTACACCAAGCACCACTAGTGTTATTATTTTGCCTGAAATAGTATCATGGGCAACTGATAAACACAATGCAGAGAAAGCAGCTCAAAGGATCCAAAATTTGAGAAATCATCGTATTGCAATGTTCAGACAGCACATTTGGCACACTATTAGGGTAGAGCGTCCGTTCAAACCTTCCGAGATAAATTGGTGTACCAAGAAAAATAGTTGAGAGGAAGGTAGAACATGCTGGTTGGAGCGGATTGTAGAGGGCAACCAGAGATGGTCCAAGAATTTTGTTCGACCAAGTCATGATCGCGTAGTTCAGACAAGATGCAACAATTCCCTGGTGGTGCACGAAAGAAATTCAATTAGAACATCATTGTGATACAAGCCATCGAATCTAAGCCTAATACAAAGATACTCACAGCATATAGAATAGCTATGATCTGGGTTGTTGTCAGTGCCCATTCGTGGAGCCCATTGGTTGCAAATACCCCAGTCAGCACCATAAAGATGGTGGCAAAAGAATAAGAGTAAGCTGTCAAGGATAAGCTCGTTGGATATTTTATCAGCACTGGAGCCTGGAGTCGTCACAAACAGAAAAGGACACCAATTATCGTCAATTCATGAACATAAACAGATAAAGAGCATAAGAAAAACATAAACAGTGAACATTACGCATTCCTATCCTGACAGTGACATTAGATATTTTTCTTAAAGAACAAAAAGATTTGTCAATAGATAGTATCAAACACACTAGCAGGATTGAGCAACGCTCCCAGATTTGTATTACCTGTATGACAAGATAAGCGCCCATCAGGAAACAGTTGCCTAGAAGGCACACGACACCAAGATGCCAGGTCTCTACGCCATATTGGAGCAGTGTTGATGTCAACCACTGAGCAGGGTAGGGATTGCCACTCCATGGGCCGGCCAACACGCTGTCGTTCACAGCATTGGCGCCTCCACGGCCAATCAAGGACGGGCCTCTATAGAAAACCATCAAAACGGCACCGGAGACACATACAGCTGTGCCAAGAACTTTGACTAGTCCATCTTTCGTGAAGATGTTGATCGCCTCGACCCTGGAGCATGTAGGATTTGTTTGTATACACTTTTAGTTGACACTTGAAACCAAGGCATTGTCAGAAAGACAAAAGATTATATCCAGTGATTAATTTACCCAACGATTGCAGCCAGGAGAAATGTGAACACCGGTATGGCAGGCTGGAAAGCTGCGGCGTAGGAGGCGTTGGTAAAGCTGAGGCCGAGCAGGAACAGAAGCTGGTTCCCAAAGATCCTGCAGGAAGATCAGGAGAGAGCCATTTTTGAGGTGTTGGAGCTGGATGACAAGAAGAGGCTGAAGAGTTCTTGAAGAGATTGGTGCCCAGCAGAAGGATTAGATTACCCAGTGAGGCCAAGAAGAGCAAAGGATGCGAGGAGCTGAGGGGTCAGTGGACGCCGCACCCTTCTGCAATAATGGGTACCAAAAAACTCTAGTAAGCATCAATGACCTGCTAGTTAGCAGCACAGGAAATATCGGGAAGAAGAAAGGTAATATGTCTCATCTCGACATCATACAATTAAGCTGGATTCGATTCTACTCCTAATCCGATTCCACAGGAATACAGAGCATCAGCTTGCCGAGAGTGGCGAAAAGAAATATTTGCTCTTTTGATAACAGCCGGGAAGAGGGAAAGTGGAGGAGCATGGTACCTCTCTCGGAGGAAGGCGACGGGGGCGAGGAGGGCGAGCGCGACGAGGTCGCGGTAGACGCAGAAGACGATCTGGTTCATGCCGACGTTGAGGACGGACTTGGTGAGGACGTGGTAGCCGCCGTAGGCGAGCTGCGTGAAGGCCATCCCGGCGTGCGCCCGCCACGCCTTGTCCGCCCACAGCAGCCGCCCGCTGCTGCTGATGCTCCACACCGACGACGACCAGCGCTGCAGCAGCGTCATCTCCCTCGCGCTGCCGCCTCCCTCTCCACGCCGACGACGATGACGACGCAATCGCACGGGCGCACGGCTTCTCCTCCTATCCGGATTCCGGAGTTTTGCTTTTGCTTTTGCTTTTTTGCCTTCTTTTTATGGCGTTTGCGCCCTCGTGGCAGATTTTACAGCAGAAAAGTCTCCCATTCCGTGGGGTTTGGGGTCATGTCATTCCACGCACGCAATGCAAATCGGGAAAAAAAATTCTGCGTTCTGAAGCGACCCTTAACCACGACGAGGAGGAAAATGTTGTATTAGCAATCTCATCTAGCACTGCTATTGACTCTTATCTTACTAGTAGTTCCGGAGCAGGTAAACCATCAGTGTCAGGTAGCGTACAAGGAAGAACATACGTACTAGTTCAGGTGGTGTACAAGGAAGAACATGCATACTAGTCCAGGAACAGCCTTAGAGTTTGGCGATGCCTAACTGGAGCACTAATCAACCTCATGGTACTGCAGCATTTGCAGCATTCTTGCTGTCTTGTAGTAACTAGAAAGGGTCGAGCGCTACGCTGCGTCGTGCGAAATTCAGTTGCGTGATGTTACGACACGCGAAATTTGGTTCGATGATTATTTTTTGAAAAAATGGGTTTGAGGACATAAATGTATGAGCCGTCGGTGAATCTGCGAATTTTTTGGAAAAAAAAACGCGGAGGGATATAAACGTAATTTCATTTTTCGAGTCAATACAACCAAAAACATCTTTTAGGATCTAAAAGTAATTTTGTTTTTTCCGTCGTCGAATCCACGTACTGCTATGAGCCGTCGGCGAACACGGGGACTTGTTTGAAAAAAACCACAGAGGGATATAAACGTAATTTCGTTTTTTCGGGTCAATCCAAAAAAAAACGGTTTTCGGGATCTAAACGTAATTTTGTTTTTTCTCGGGTCGATTCCGCTAAAAACCGGTGTAAGGACCCGAACGCAAACCCTGGAGGGACCCAAATGTAATTTTATTTTTTCGGGTCTATTTTATTAAAAAACCGATAAAAGGACTCGAACGTAATTTCCAATTTTGTGGTCTATTTTATTAAAAAACCGATAAAAGGATCCGAACGTAATTTCCAATTTTGCGAAGGGCGTTTTTGCGAGGAGGTGACGTGGCATGGCTGAGCTATCGCCAATCCCACCCGCTTTAAGGATAAGAGCATTTCCAAGCATCTTTTTTTAGACCCGAAAACCGAAATTTAGATCGTCCCGTCGGGTTTGGCAGGATGCATAAAAAAAGATGAAATTATGTCTAGATCCCAAGAAATCTGTTTTTAGCATAATGGACAAAAAAATTACGTTTAGCTCCCTCCGCGGTTTTCTAAAAAATCCCACATATTCGTCGATGCCTTATAGCAATCCGCAGATTCGCCGACTGCTTCTACTAGCTCGTTTTTAAAAAACCAAGAAAATCGAAAGGTTTTCTGCCAAAAAAAATCCCATGGATTCGCCAATGGCTTATAGCAATCCATAGATTCGCTGATGACTCCTAGTAACCCATTTTTTAAAAGAAAAAAACCAAGAAAACCAAAATTACGCAAAAAAAAACTACGCTTAGGTCCCTATGTGGTCCTCTCCAAAACAAATTCCACAATTTCGTCGACGGCTCCTAACAACCCATTTTTTTTAAAAAAAACCCAAAAAAACCGAAATTACATACCTTTTTTTTAGTAATATATATCGGGCCAAACTTGCGAACGTCTCACTGCCAATTTTACGCGGCGCAGCGTAGTGCGCGACCTTGACTATCTTTTTTTCAGAAACTAGTTCGATGCCCGTGCGTTGCTACGAAAAATAAAATTGATAACGAAACATAAATGTCAAGCAATAAAAGAAAATTGTGCTACAAGATCAAACATCTATTTCTTCCGATTACATAAGTTTTAATGGTTTCTGCTCCGACATGAATTAAAACCAAATATATTGTACATAGTACATAAGGCATTTATGATATTAGAACATATTTAGAAATAATATTCTATTCCCGATATACATCCTAGAAGATCCGAAAATAAATGTTATATTGCAACACGACTTAGATAACATTTTGATCAAAACCTTGTCTATGATGTAAAGATTTCAAGCATCTCTTTTTTTTCAATCTATAAACAACTTCAACTTGTACATTCTTATTCATGTGAAATTCAAAATAGACATAAATAGTATTAACAACATTAATATGAGAGTTCACCTGCATAGGCTTTACAGATCCAGAAGAAGAAAAACCACGTCTAGAAATAGTGATCATTGTTTATAGTTCATACTTTCGTGTTTGTGCAAATTTAAAAAATCATAGAACGAAGCACAACTCCAATTTTTTACTTGTATATATTGTTGTCATTTTGTGTGTACTTGATTTGGCGCCAATATAGCAATTTGCCTCACACAACTTGGTTAGAATTTCCAAACTGCACGATTAATCAAGAATCGTGATTAACAAAAAACCTTATATATATCGTAGAAGTAGAACATGTAGAGACAATCTTCTATCTAATAAAGTAAAGAAGCCACCATGTGCACAAGTTAATCGGTGAAAAAAGAGATTATGCCGGGATCATTACACTTCCTTAATACAATATTTTTTCTTTGAAAATCCTTAACCCACATTCCTTCTTTAGGAAACAAAATATTAAAAGAAACATGCAAAATATTAAAAGATGGTGACAGGCATGATCTTGGGGTTGGGGTTAGGCCCAATGGACCATCCTCAAGACTGAAATTCTATGATGACAGACATACGGCGCTCTGTCGTAGGGTTTCGAAGGAATTTGAAGTCCTGGTGACCCTAGAGTAGGGTGGATGAAATCGCCCGGTAGGGCATTCCAACGCAGGTGGTGGAGGCCAGACGATGGGTGGGTCGAAGAAGGGCGGCTGGTCGATGCCAACTGCCACACCGACGCTATGGAGGGGAGCATCACCGGGAGGAGCAGAAGTAGCGCCACCGCGGCGGCAGTGTCCGCCATTGATTGTAGCTACCTTAGGTTGATGTTGTGACCGTGTTTCAACGCTACGTACGTGCGGGGGGTTATATATACACGTAGGGGAGGCTTGATGCGATCAATATGGCAATTATTGTATGGCACAAATCAATTGTGCAATGGATTTGTACTTTCCAAAATTAGATGGAGTTTAATTGCTCGTATTTTCTGGGAAAGCGTGATGACATGATGATACTCCCTCCATGGAAAAATGGAAGGTGTGATTTGATTTGATATAGTATCCAAGATTGAGTTTTGAAGCTTTTTTCATAATCTCGTAAATGCATACTCCCACTTCTAACAGGCGGGACAAAGGATTTATGGGACCATGTTGTCATTGATGTGACTAAAAAAAGAGGAAATGTTAGTATAGTTGGAGTAGTGAGAGTGGAGAACGGACCACCGCCACAAACTCTTAATTAGAAGTAGTAGAGATAACAGTCAAACTAAATTTCGCACGTAACATTATCACGCGATCAAATTTCGCACTTCTGAGCGTACGCACGAGCACGACCCTGACTGGTTACCTTGAATCCTTGATGTAGTACGCTGCGCAGCTAGGAGTATTGATTGATTGTCGTGTTGCTGCCGAGGAGGTCCAATCAGCCGACCGCAGGGGGGGCCAACACAAACTAATGCCACTGACATAGACAAATAATACGGACAGCTCCTACTGGTGGCCCATCCCTTTCCTTATTTCCTCCTCATACTGTCTTGTTCAACCTTGATTTAACTGTCCGTTTGCACTAGAAATTAATAGATATGGTTAAAATCGGTAGTCCAGAGTCTACAAGATACAATTAGAATAACGGATCAAGATATTTGAAACAAGACAGATCATTAAAAAAACACTCTCAAATAGAGACCGATACAGATACTACTCCCAATGTGTTGTACCGTGACTCTATCGACCGGTAGGTATAAAAGACGGACGAGGGCAAGTTGAAGAATAACAATCAAATCAGTCACAATGCATTATATTTTCATCTAATTTTCCGTCAACTAGGAGTAGTTTTGTAATCTAAATTCTCTTGTAACTCGATTTGATTAATAAAGTTGCGCATCGCCGATTGTTGATCATCTTTTGTTACGCCAATCAGGTTCGATTTTTTCTGATCTTGTTGCGCATCGCCTTTTTCAGAGTTGATCCACCTTCGTCCTTTGATTAGCCTTAATCGGCTAATTAGACTTATCATTATCCTCGGTCTAATCAGCTTGTAGCTGGTTAAATCTAAGCTGATTGTCTCACGAAATCGGCTTTGAGTGAATTTTATATTTTTCTTAACGATTGTAGGGTTAAATCGGTTGGCACGCTCTGAACCAGGTGTTCGTCTGATATGCTGTAGCCAACAATCCTACTTTAAATTTTTTGACGTCAACACTGTCCCAAATAAAATATACCAGTTTCACTCGTCAGTACAGATAAAACACTAAGTGTTGTAGTTGGAGTCACAGAAAACCCCGCAAAATCCAAACTTAAGAAATCATATCCGAGCTGACAAGGTGACCCCGTCTGCAAAGCCACACTGGACATCTTAGGCTCCACCTTGGCATGTTGATGTGGAGCTTGTAGACACGTGGAATGGGTGGTTCTGAAACAACAACAAAGCTTGTAGATTTGTGCTTTTAGTGCACAAGACGGCGAGTCTCCCCTGGTTTCTTGCCGTGACGTCGCCGCTTAGCCGCTGCGGCGCCACCGCTTCCAAAGAGGTGCTGCCATCAGCAAGCCTTTGCCATCAGAGAGCTACCTAGACGCTAATGTCTGAGGGTGTATTCCAGCCTTCCAGGTCCGAGGCCAAGGAGAGCATTGATTTGTTGAATATTTTGCCGTGTAAGATTTTTGTTAACATAGAGGAGAGAGAGTATAACAATCTCTTTGTGAAGAGATGACCATGTAGATAACAGACAATATTATTGTATGAGTTATTGTCTATAATAAACACTTTTTTCATGTGCTTCAATGCTTTCCATTCTAATATAAATTGTACAAATCTTGAAGCAAACGAAAGGGTAAGTAATTACTATCTACCTTTCATTCATGCTTTAATATTTGTGCAACTGTCAAAAAGAAAAGTATGAAAATACCTCTTCTTTTTCCATTATATGATCTCATAGAAATAACCTTAAAGATGTCATTTATTATAAAAGTTGTCTTTAGTTTTATCTTTAAGAACATAAAGAAGTATATAGACAACAGTCGTCTCTACTATTATATATCATCCTAGCGATTGATGCTATCAAAGAGGGACCTTGTTTAGCAGATTTGGTTATAGATTTGTAACCACAGTGATTTAGCGGCACGTTTGTAAGCAATCTGCCTTCGGCAGTAAAGGAGTGAGAAGACGATCTGGATCAGGTGCTAATAATAGACGTAGCTCAAATGAAAAGTTCTTATTCTGTCGTTAGATTTCAGAGCCATGCAAAATTGTACTAATAGCCCTGCCATAATGCTACACGAAGAGCGAAGACTCATGCATATAGTATTGTTTATTATTAATTTTTAGTGGATGGTGCCGGTGTTGTGTAAATTAGTGTCCTTAGTTCTGAAATTGTAGCATTTAGGTGGAGAAAACTCTGCACACCGGCACACAGCCCGCTCATGCCGCACTGGACAGGGATCTTATGGCAGACTGGCAGTTATACTGAGAACTAATGTTTCAGTCAATTGAGCCGTCGATCCAACGAATCGATGGTTCAAATCGTTTAAAACTGTGCGATCGTTTAAAACTGTGCGTTACAATAACCACTACAGTACAAAATTACTACAGTGTTTTTGCTATAACACCTCCGAGAAAATCTTGCGCGTCGCTTTTTCATCGTATTCTAGACTAACTGCTTAACTTACCATCCTCGTATACCCGCCTGTCCTGCCGCACTGGTACTGCCTCGTCCGGCGAGAAGCTGCGCCACGGCGAGGTCAAGTTCGCCCTATGGATCGGCAGTTCGGCACCCAAGCCGACAAGGCCTCCAGAAACCTGGCACTTGGACCGTTGGACGCACAATCCATTTTCCTCGATGGCCTTGCCAGTTGCCAACACGGGCTTCAAGGTCTACTGCTCGCCAGGCCCGTATCAATAGCAGGAGCAAAGTGCTCAACTGCAGAGGGCCTCAAAAAGTTCGGGACCTTTCATTTCATTTAATCTTTAATTACTACTCTAATTCTCCTTCTTAAGACTAACTCATGATTTTTCTAAAATAATCTCGATGGCGTGATAAATCAATCCACTCTGTTTTCATCTATTTATTTGGTATTTTTTGTGAACTCGAAAACATAATTCATGTTCTTGTCACATTCCCCGATCTAGGTGTTACTCTAGCTTCCATCTGCACCTTTTAAAATTAGGAGATACGAAGCATTTCACAAAAGATGAACCAAAGAGCTAACGTACCTAACTTGTATTAAATTTAACACAGGGTCTCCAAAATCTTGAGTACGGTCCTGCTGCTCGACTAAGCTCACCTACCTAAGGTCGTCGAGTTCGTGCGTCGTCGGGAAGCCGTTGGACGAGCCGCTGGCCGTGACGGTCACCGGGCGTTGAGTCGTGCGTCGACGTGGCGTGAATGGACTCCGAGATGGACGGTTTTTTATTCACAGGACTGGATCGATCGTGTGCATACTGCAGAATGAGATGAGCAAAAGAGGATAGTCTGAAGACTCTGAAGTTTAACGTGCTACAGTGAGGTCAACTGTTAGAAGTAGTCTCCAAAACTTTCAGTTTTCCTTAATTCCCATTACAGAATGCCTAGTCAAGAAGTAGGGTGATAATTGTGCTGTTACCGGCAATAATACAGCAAAACCTCCTAAACCCAGCCTTTCTGAAATTGAACGAACTTCATTACAACAAATCTCTCAATCTGCAAAATCCAGGTTTCCATGAACAATTGGCAAGAGAACCTTACCTACCACATCAGACTACCAGTCTACACTGTTGCTCGTGAAAAAATCCATCAATTTTTTAAAATCTTATTCCTATTCTCTGTTTATGCAAAAAAGGCCCCACCCGTATTCTAGAACTATGATTATTTCGGTTTTTTTAGCTTTTTTATATGTTTCATCAAAGGAAAAATGGTATCCACAGTAGAGGTTGGTTTTGCAGTCTGAACACTTTATCAGAATTCATCCGACACAGTGTAGTGTGTGTCTCTAGCTATTGTGTGTGTATATATATACAGTGGAAAACAATAACCATAAACCAAACAGATGCAAGTAGCTAGTAGTATCTGGCAAGCCACGGGCATTTCTTCAGTCAATGTCTATTGGTTGATCCGGACCCATATGTGGAATGCAGCAACAGCAGCATAACAAGAGCTCGTCACAAGCAACAACCGTGCAGCAACGTGCCACTGCATTATATAAACCTGAGGAGCCTGATGAGTCAGCACAAAGGAAAGAAAAGAAAACCGGGACGGCCCAATTGGACCCCTGATTTGACTAATGGGTAGTAGGTGGTTAGTTTAAATTAGCGTTTCACCTCCTCCTTCCAAACCCAATCAAGCAAAAGTGTTACTCGCATAGTTCTACTAACTAGTAGTAATGTCACCATCTATTACCTGTAGTAGGTAGCATGTGGCGAACTGGAGATGGCAGAACAAATTCACTTCCTATCTACTATGGAATTGTTCTCCTATCTGTCTATAAAGGACTCAGTACAACCAAGATAGCGTAGGGAGTGAATTCGCATCACACTTCAACAAAAAGTAGTATGGCATCAAGCTACTGTTGCAAATTTGCAAGTTCGACGCAACCATAATCTTGTTTGGTTTCATGTCTCGATGCATCGTGTGCTGGCCGACGTTAAGACATTCTAACTGAACTGTTGGAGCAGATCATAAATCTGTGTCCCGAAATTATTTATAGGAAGTGCTTCTTCCATGCTCTCTGGAAAGATGATTTCAGGTTTTTAAAACAAAATTGATGCCAGCAAGCCATCCTCAAATGCGTTGCATCATCTGCATCGTTTTGAATACGGAAATTTCGATAGGAATTTTATACGAATTATTCAGTCTTCCGCGAGGTTCCTACGTATGCAGATTTCGTCATGCCAAGTAAGAAGTATCCATCAGCTTGAGAGCATGCCAACGAGACAGAGGTGGTTTCCATGATGTGTAACTAAAAGCACACGGATTTGAGATTCCTTTGTTAGTATCTCTAATACTCGCTGTCAGGAAAGCAGCTTACCAACCAAATGAACAGAACAATTGATAAGCAGATGGCCACCTAACCTCGTCGCAGGGGAAGGGAGGTCGCTCTCACAACTAACACACTGAGAAATTTGGGGCGACAAGGGCTCGCAAGGTCCAAAAGGCAAGTGATTTGGGACTAAAATTTACTCCTGATCCAAGATTCTGAGTAACACACAAGCCAAGTTTGTTCCTGGTCTTCTTTCTGTTCTTCATAATCAAATCACAATGTCAAGTTTATTCCTGAATTTTCTTCACAATGTCAAGTTTATTTCTTCAGACACGAATCATAGTTCCAAGATAAGATTTTTTTCCCAAGAGGAAATCACCTGGGGTTCAATTCGAAGAACCCTCTCGAACGAATAAAGATGCAAATTCATTGATACAATGCAATGTATATCATGACCAGCAAGAAGTGAACTGAATTAACTGAGCATTCATCATACATCACCATGGATCTAGGCATGGGCTCATGGAGCGAGGAGGAGGAGGCTACTTCCGGACGGTGGTGTTGGAGGTGTGTGGCGAGCCCTCGAAGAGCTGCTTCCGGAGCACGTCGTGGAGACCGTCGAAGAGCTTCTTCTTGACGGAGTCCATGGCCCAGTCGAGGCGGTTGAGCAGCTCGGTGGAGTTCTTGTTGTACATGAAGAGGCCATTGTAGAGGTCGAAGCTGTCGCTGCAGGTGTTGTCGACGAGACGGAGCAGCGTCTCGTACCCTTTGGTGTTGATGGGCGTGGAGCGGAGCTCGAGCATGGCGAGCATGCGGCCGACGGTATGGGTGAGGAACTGCGTCTCGGCGGCGTGCGCGTCGTGCTCGGCGCAGCACATCTCGACCATGCGGCAGCCCTCGCGCTCGAAGATGTTGAGGAAGGCCTCGGCGCGGGCGCGGCGGGCGGGGCAGTCGCCGACGCGGACCTTGTCGAAGACGAACGGGAGGCCGTCCCAGCCGTCGCGGGCGGACTCGGGACCGAACATGGGGTGGGTGCAGATGACGTCGAAGTCCTCCGGGAGGGAGCTGAGGAGGAGGTTCTTGGGGAACTCCTTGACGGAGAGGACGTCGACGAAGAGGGTGTTGCGGCGGAGGCGGTGAACGGGGAGCGAGCGGAGGACGGCCTCGGCGGAGAGGATGGAGCTGGCGAGGAGCACGACGTCGGGGTGGCACTCGCAGAGGTCGTGCGGGTCCTGGAAGAAGGAGGCGCCGAGGGAGGCGGCGAGGGAGGAGTGGTCGGAGCGGGAGTGGGCGAGGAGGGTGTGGCCCTGCCGCGCGAAGGTGCGCGCCAGGAATTGCCCGAAGTTGCCGAACCCGACGATGGCGATCTTGAGGCGCTGCCGCTCCTCCAGGAGCCCCGCCGCGCGGGATTCGTAGTCGAACGGCTGGGCAGCGTCCAGGGCGCGGATGGTGCCGCCGCGGTGGGGCCGGGAGCGGAGTGGCGCCGCCGGGGGAGCACGCCGGAAGGCGGCGGCTGCCGACCGGAATTGATGGCTCGCCGGAGCCGGCGGGAGGCTGCGGTGGGCTCTGGATGGTTGGTGGGGGCGGAGGGAGGAGGCGGAAGACGACAGCATCTTGTCTCCTCTCCTCCTTGGTCTTGTTGCTTTCGGATTCGGGTCCGCTTCCTCCTCTGCCTTGGGTTTCGATTTCGCTCCGGGGAGGATTAAGATAACTCAAGTTAGGTAGTACCTACCTACTAATTAACTGGCAAAATAATCGTTGGAATGGAAGGCTAATGCCTAATGCTAGTACTCCACCAGTGACAGACAGAGTTTACATTATCGTTTCGACCTAGAAAATCGGTACCGATTTTCGTCGAAAATCGTTAGAAATCGAATGGTTTTGAAATCAATTTTTTTGGAAAAAAATTTCAAAAAGAATCGAGTTTCACCGATAATCGGCGATTTACACCGATAATCGACAGACCGATTGTGTTCTTCTCGCGGTCGTTTTTTTAGCGATTTTCGTCGATAATCGCTTGATTTTCACCGATTTTCAACCGGTTTACAAAACTTAAGATTTTTTGATCTTTTGAATTTTTGTTGAATTGATCGGTTTATCGAGCGGTTTTAGAAATCGGGCCGTGACGATAAAGACGAAAATCGGTCGATAATGTAAACCATGGTGACAGTCAAATTGATGGCACTAAACTGTTTGCAGCAACGGGTCAGCGGTTGGAAAAGATATTCGATCATCGATATTAAGCAGAAACACTCGTTCACATGATTCTAAGAACTTCAAGAGTAGAAAAACGTACTGTTGAAATGTCATGTCATATTAAATCTCGTATAAATAAAACCGCACGAGGTGCAAAAAAAAGCTGTGTTTAGATACCTCACATAAAAAATACTGGAATTTTACGTTTAAATGCTAATTGATTAGAGAGATAATGGAAAGAGGAGAGAATTTGAGTGGTGCTTCAATGATTTCCCTTCTAATACAAGTTGCATAAATCTTGAAGCAAGTGAAGGGGTAAGCAATCTTCATCTACCTTTCATTCATGCTTTAATATTTGTGCAACTGTAAAAAAGAAAAGCATTGAAGCACCTCTCAGAGAATTTTTCATTGGAACACTCAACGGTAACATCTAACATGGAAATCATCACTTTCTTTTAGCTCTATGCGAATTTTTTTAAAAAAAATCTAGCCCTCCTCCAAATACTATTATAAAAATACTTCTATTCCTAACCACGAAAATATTGGCAAACGACACGTGTCACCTACCGCGCTTCTGTACCGCAGAAGATACCGAGCTCTAGGACTTCGGTAGGAGCTCTATGCACTTTGTACTCTCCTTTATCATTATGTTTACCAACAATATGAAAAATATTTTGCGATAACCATGTCAAATCAGAATGTACAAAAATCTTCTTGAAACTATCTAGATCACAAAGAATATCAAATTCAATGTAACCTAAAGTATTTAAAGAAGACATCAATTTAAGCTTATCTTCTTCACTGGCAATGTGAATAACATATTTATGTTCAACGCAAGTGTTTAGTTCAAATATAAAAGTTTCATATTTATTCACTAGTTGTGGGTGGATATAAGTGAAGCATTATCACACAACTGTTCTTTATCATCAGGAATAGCAAGCAAATCATCTTGTAACAAAAGAAAATCAACAATGGGTTCCATTAATAGTTGCTCTAGAATAGCATCATTTATGGAGAATTTTATCTCTTCAAAATGATTTTCACCATATGTACAGTTCTTACCTTTTACATTACCTTCTAAATCATTCTTAGTGGTTGTAGATGCAACTTCAATTTTCAACTCTTCACATACGTATGGAGCAGCAAAGAACTCTTCTTTCTACATATTTTCTTCTTCTTTCTTCTCTCAATGGTGCTCACTTTTCTGCAAAATGTTAGCTACAACAGAAGGTGCAACAATGGGCACCTCAAATGAAGCTAAAGACTTTTTCAAAGATTCTGCAAACATGTTTTCAACTATACAAGCACATTTAATCAAGTCTAAAAGAGAACTATATGTTTTATCAACAAAAACATCCTGAATTTCAAGATTAAGTCAACGTATGAACCTAAGCTCAGTAGCTTCTTCATATTCTTGTAAACCACAACGCAACAACAATTTTGCAATTCATGATTATATTCTATAACAGTTTTAAAACCTTGTTTTAAGCGTTGAAGTTTAGTAAGCAAATATTCAGCATCATATTCAGGAATATAATCATCTCTCATAAGTCTTTTCATAGCATTCCAAGTTTTAGGTTCTTTATCATATCTAAATATATGCTTCCACCAATATATTGCATCTGACGTTAACACTTTAACTGTGGCACTAATCTTTTGGTTTTCAAATAAGTCATACTTTGCAAATTCTTTGTCTACCGCTATCTCCCAATTAATATATGCATTAGGATCGAACTTTCCACCAAAAGGAGGCAATTTAATCTTGATTTTACCTTGTTCATCATCAATTGATGAAGCCGTGGCGATGTTGATGTCGCGAGCAGCCGAGGTAGCGGGGCCATGCTAGGAAGCCGGGACAGCAATGGGAACCCGTTTTGCACGTAGTACGCCATTGTTGTTGCTTAGGAGACGAGGCGGAGAACTAGAAGCTCCAGGGGCAGCAGCTGCAAGCATATCAAGTCTAGACAAAATAGTAGCAATGGTAGTGTTAGCAACTCCCTGAGCGGTCTCGATGGACCAGAGACGGTCTTCTTGTAGCGACATTCGCTCATTAGTGAGTCGTACATCCTCACTAAGGCCCTCGGTGGTGACCCTCTTCATCCTCTCAAAGTGAGCAACAATACCCTTCGTGCGTGGAGAGTGATGCAGCGAACTCTCATCACCTGACATTGTTAGTAGAAGACAAGAAACAAAATCACCAGTATAATGTTCCTATCACTACGTAGGATGTGGTGAAAAAGTCGCTTAACTCTCGAGCTGGTACCAAAGCTTTTACGAGTTCTTACTGTGCAGCAGGGGTTGTCGGCCGTTAGCGGTGTTAAAAGATCTTCGAAGCTTGGATAAAGTGATCGGCTGCGCGCTCCCTCTCCTTGAATGGTTAGACTCAAGAGTCCAAGGTGTATACTGGTTCGGGCCGAATGTCCCTACTCCAGTTCGTGTAGTGGTGCTGTATTCTCTTAGGTGCAGACGGCTGCACAGCGTTTACAAGCAGGAGCTGAGAGCTCGAACACGAGAGCGTACGTTGTCTATTCGTAAAGGCCAAAAGAAGGGAGCCTGAGAGACCGTCCAAGAGAGAGTCCCATTCTAGAAGACCCTGCCTCCCTTTATATAGTCGGAGGGGGCAAGCTACATGGAAAGTCGAGAGAGGGAAGGGTGAAGATCTCTACGCTAGTTCTGACCCTTGGTCTCGGTTGTTGGTCGACCCCCTCTTCTGCCCATACCGGGTTGGTGGGTTCATCGAGTAGATCAGTTCGCTGCTTCATTGGGAAACAGCCCGCTTTCTGTGAGCTCGACGGCGCCGACGCCATATTGTGGCCGGTCTTTGCCTCGGAGGGAGCTTATCTTCATACTGTGTGTGACCGGACGATGAGACTGGAGTCTTGACTTTAGCAGCCTTCGTGCAGTCTTGGGAAGGAGCCACTTGCCCTCGCATACTCACTTCGAGCTGTTGTGTCCGCAGACCACGTGGCCGATGGCCGGTGGAGGCCTGACACCTGGACCTTGGCGGTGATCGCCTCAGCTTTGTCGGAGCCGGTGGGGAGTTTGACCTATGGTGGGGGTCGGACACCCCGTTAGGTCGGGGACGAGTTTGGAGCAGCTCGCTAGGTCGGGGTCGAGTTTGGAGCAGCTCGCTAGGTCGGGGTCGAGTGCCCTTGGCGGATCCGTATGGCCTTTGGTCGGAGCTGGGCTTGGGACGGCCCGTTCATTATTCTGGGCCGCTGGGGTACCCATTGTGTGAATACTCGTCACGCACATTGTAGAATATGTGGAGCTAGGTAGGCTGAAACAATACAACGGAGAAGATAGAACCACGTTAGTCAAAGTAAGTTGAATAATCGTTCAATGACGGCACCGTGCTGGTCCTAGGCCTAATCGTACTAGAGACGTGAGCCAGGACACAAATGACATCACAGAATACCAACTAGCTCACAGAAAAGCAAAGACACTAGCTCTCTCCTTTTTTTCACTGGATTTATTTTTTTGTGCGGCTCTTTTATATGCACTTGCCTTTTTCTTTTCTTTTTTTTGGTTAGCTATTTTTTTTGCACTTGCTTTTTTTTCTTTCCTTTCAACTTTTTAGACTAGACATCAGGACCTGAAATCATATTCTGTGATTTTGGGACACAAAAACTCTAAATCTGAAAAATCTTTCTCTACCAAAATTGTAGATAATCTTCTAATCTTTCCAACAAGTACAAGGTCCTGAAAAACAGAGATAGGAATCTCAAGATATGGCAGTTTTACCGAAGCAATTCGTAATAGATCTAAACTATGCAGCTCGACAAAGATGTCAACTTTTCTTAATGATGGAGGCCGAATTTGGGAAACTTTTTATTGCCAAAGGCAATGAATGATCTTATGGAAAATTTGGAGATCTTTCGAACGAGTGCAAGAACGCAAAAATCCGAGTTCGTATGAGGAAGTTATGGACAAACTACTGAACTGGACAGCAGCTGACCCGAACTGGATGCGATGACGTCAACGACGACGTACGGACGTATGTAACCTGATAGCAACTATGGTCCCGATCTTTCGATGAGAAGGGTAACTCTCGATTTGGTGGAACTGACTTTGACGATCCGACTACAACGTACGACGACGATGCGCCTTAGCAATCGCTAAACCAACTCCGGAGGGTTATTGATCTTGTCGTGGGCACGATCAACCTGAACACGAGATTCAATTCTTGCAAGCAACCAAAGAACAAGCAAGAACAATATTAAAAGCAATATGAAATTATAAATAAGAATTGAAGGCAAAAACAGGGTGGGGTTCTATTGAAGATCTTGACAAGGTGGCTGACCAGCACAACATGAAGATTCAAAGTTTGCACTTGGCTAAACTAATCAAACAAACCCCCCAAATCCTAGATGAGGGTGCGGCTGGCTATTTATGAGATAAGAGGAGAAGGAGGTCGTCCAAAACCTAGGGGACCGAATACAACTTGATTACAAGGCCCAAGGCCCACTTTGACTCGGACAGGAAAAGTGACGTGATTTATTTTGCAGATTTCGGACAGCTCAGATGGAATTTGAAGGTGAAACCAGATCCATTGGAAAGAGGGCCAAGAAAGCTTTCAGTCAAGTACTCATTTGCCACGAACACCCTTGTGGATCAAAAGTTATGGCCATTTTAAATTGGCGCTGTCAGGAAGACCGAAACCTAGTGGAACTCGAAGTGGTGTTCGAATTAGACTCCTTTGGTCGATACCAAGTCGTACTCGAGTTGGAGTTCTTGGTCGATGGTCAATGAATCATGCTCGAGCAACCTTGGTCGATGGTCGATGGATCAAGCCCGAGTAACCTTGGTCTGCCCATGGTTCTTGCCCGGAATGGTTCACGCCCGAGCATCCCTTGGTTGGCTTCTTGTAATTCCGGTTTAGTCGAGTTGGGCTTTCTCATGGGCCTTCCTTGAACCCACGTGTCTTGTTTGAGTTGTGGATGTGGTAGAGGTGGAGACACGGCTTTTTTAAATATGCCATCAAGCATGGGAGGCGACTAAGGTGGCAGCCGAACTGATGAAGGTGATGGCGCCATGTCCAAAAGCCGAGGAGGCCAACTGTGTGATCGATCTAGCCCTGGTGAGGATCGGTGAAGCCATGTAGATGCAGCCATCCTAGTAAATGTAGACGATGCAGAGGATGCCGTGAAGTGTCCCCAAACTGATATAGCGTTGGTCTTATTCAGGATGAGCATGGCCTCATCATGTTCAGTGATAAGGCTATTTTTGCAATTGCATTCAAAAGGGATCCATATTTAAAAAAATTACTATAAAGCTAAAAAAGTGATGATTTCTCTAACATGAGGTTAGATCTCATGCTAGAATTTCTTCAAATTTGTAGGATTTTTTTCTATTATATGAATTTCCTTTGAAGCAATCGTACAATCCAAACACCACTTGTAGGAATTTTTCCGTTGATTTGAATTCTCCATTTTTTTTCTTTTGAAATTCCTTTGAATTAAAGAGTTACTAGCCGGTTTTGGAACACTAGAATTCTACAGGAATTTGTAAGTAAACTAAGCATTCACTATTTTATGGTAGAGGGGCGAACGTGTTGATTTGGTACAATGAACTACATATCCGGAAATTCCTTGGAAGGTAGGGAACCCAAGTTGTGAGCTAACTTCAAATAATATTTTTAGTACAATGAGCTTCCGTTGATACTTGAAAAACATATCCGGAAGCCGGAATCCATATCCAACAACTACCGATATGAAGTGTTTGATAATCGTCTCACTTGTGTCTCGAGTGTTCCATTAACAACTATCAAAAGTCCAACATCATCACTTTGCTACCAAGTGCAGGTTTGAATATACTCCACAAAGTTTAATTTTGCCGACAGGCTTTTCGAACACTTGGAAAAACTCCTTCAATGTTAGTGAAAGCAAGGCAAAGACTTAACATCGCATATCTTGCATATGTCCATTTGATAGGGAAGCCTTCTATGCATAAAATAGTAGAAAATTTCATAAGACCCTCGCTTACAAGTGGGCTCGAGAGCATGTCAGGGGCTTATTCAGTGAGTCCAAAATATACCATGAGCATATCAAATACAAGTACACAGCGAAAGGCACAACAGTTCTTCCCCCACATGGCCACATGACAAAATTCAATCACGCAGTATACATTACTATTGCATCAAAGAGCAAATATCAAGATAGCAGCTGCATACTCCCAGCGGACCCTGGTGATCTTCCTCAGAAAGGGACCAAATGTGTGTGTATCTATCTAATGCCATCACAGAAACAGCAAAAACGATATCCTGTGTCGAGAGGCAACATGCATATTACACGCTTCTACTCATTTTCTTCTGCGATGTAGGTGGTTATTGTGCAGTTTGGATTCTGAATAATCAGAAGCACTTGAAACAGAGTAGTGTCGTTTCTCCCTCGATCTCCTTGAATGCCTATTGCTTTCACAAGGGTTCGATTCAATATAATGCCGCTTATCCCTTGAACTCTTTGAATGCCTATCGCTTTCATGCGGGATCAAATCAGTATAGCGCCACCTCTCCTTTGATCCCCTTGAATGCCTATTGCTCGCAGGAGAATTTGGGTTGTCGTATCTCTTTTTCCTTGTTCTCCTTGAATGCCGATTACTCTCATAAGAATTTGCATCACCGTAGTACTGCCTGTCTTTTTGTCGAGTTGAATGCTTCTCACTCTCAGAAGAACTTGAGTCATTGCAGTTGCGCCTCTCCCTCGATCGCCTTGAATGCCCCTTGCTTTCCTTATATTCTTTGTCTTTAGAGAAGGAAGACGGGTCAATTTCTTCCTCCTCACTTTTCTTCTTCCTATGCTCCTTCTTTGGATGCCTCCTTGAATCTTCATGAACTTCAACTGAATCAGAAGATGACTCAGACACATGATTTTTCTTATGCTTGCGCACCGACTTCTGCTTGCCTTTTCCAGCTTCGACATCAGCATCAGAATATGATGACCCAGAGAAATAATTTTTCTTTCTCTTGCTTTTTGATGTTCTATTGCTCTTCTCAGGTTCGGAGTACGAGGATGAATCATGACTGCTGTGCTGCATTCTGGATTCTGCATGAGCAGCAGGCTCAGACTGCTTATGCCTGCTTTTACTCTTTGAGTGTTTCTTTGATTTGCGCACATAAAAATTGGTAAGGAGAGCTGGAATGTCACTACCACCCAGAAATCCTGAAATACATTAAGGCAGGATGATCAGCAAGCCAAAAATTTAACTAACAGTATTACATTTGTGATAAGAGTTTGGCAAGGTGGATGTTATCCATGTTTACAAGCCATACCTCCATATTCGTCAAAGATATCTTCTGCTACAATCTGCTGGTTAGGATCATCTGGATTGTATCCACCTCGAGGAGGGCTCATGCCTGGCTTTTGCTTAAGCTCCCACTTCAAAGGCTGAGAGAGAATTTCTTACATTAAAAACTGTTTTTTAAAAAAAAAACTAAGCACAATGAGCGATAAAATATGTCATAGTGTCTACATTGGAAAGACATATTTGCGTCCATATTTCTAACAAGACCATAGATATGTATCTTTAAAACAGATGCTGATTAAATATTCAGCTCAACAAAAGTTCATATCTGCCTACAGTATTCCATTTGGCAAACAAGGTTTCCAGACCATTGATCTTTAGAAGAATAATGCACAATAAAACTAGCACACATATGAACCAAGACTACAGGAAAACATGCAATTCTCAATAAATTATTATCAACAACCAAATATATGCAAATATGAACTGAGGGTAAAATGTCAGACCAGCTATAAAACAGGTATATATAGCTCCTTATTTACAAGTTCTTGTTATGAGTTGCCTATTTATTTCCATGTAAATTGCAACATTAAGTTCACTTTGAAGAGAAAAATCTAACCTCACTTGAATCAGTCTGTGCCATTATAGCTGTAAGCGGATCATCCCTTTTCAACCGACTCTCCTCATTAGGCATGATCACGTCCTTCAGGGGGCATTCCCGGTCACCACTCTGGTGGCCGTAGTTTCCACATCTTAAACATCTTACATTACGAACTTCAACTCCAAATGGTTTAATCCTCACAGGAGCACCTGTGTCCATCCTGACAACAAGAGGAAAACACATATCAAATCTTAAAATGTTACTTAACAGTAATCTCAGCACAGCATACAAATATTCTATTTGGATGAAGAGAAACAGAGAAAACATAGATGAATGACAAATGAAGGGAAAATAAATAGAATAAAATAAAACAGAAATGATTCTCTTATCTTGTTTGTCTGTTTATGAGAGAATGGAAAAGTAAGAAATTTAATGTTTCATGTTGCATTGTTTGTTCAAAAATCATCATAAAACAAGAAGAAGTACCTTGGAGCATTTTTCAGAACTTCAAATTCTTGCTCTGTTGGCAATGGCCGGCCAAAAACATCTTTCGGCCTATTTTTCTTATCTGGGCCTGAGTGGGTCTTGTCAAGTGCCTTGTCAGGCCTGCAACAAAGATAACATATAGTGAAAAAGCAGTCTGAGAATAACAGGACACCAAATAATTTGAGATCTACTTGATCAGAACTGCCTGCTAAATAGTAAATACACTCCAAATCTGTCTTGGAACTCAGACAGTAGAGTGACAGTACTCAGTACTCGATACAAGCTTCTAAAACAATATGGAACAGCGCAAGAAAAGACAAAATTGGTTACATTACATTGAAGAGGTACTTGCAGCTGCAGGACCTTGTGTGGCATCACCTTGATCTGACCTTTTCTTCTCATCATCAATTTCAGCAGCTTTTGCACTCTCTGCATTGTAGCCAGGTGGGCGGACGTACATGAAACTCACAGCTTTCATTATCTCCATCTGGAGTTGCAAAACAAATTGAATATTGTTGATGCCAATTCTCCATGAGTGATAATAGTAGCATGAACATGGAAACATGAGTAGTTGTCTATGGCAGCGTAAAAGCTCCCAAAGAATTCTTAAACGTCTAGGATTCAAACACAGTCCAGATTTAGTATATGCCTCAGCATTGATTAGATGGATGGTCCTTAGTTCAAGTGCAGAACATCGTGGCACTCCTTGTTTAACTTAGGGCCCATTTGGATATAATCGTTAGGATTTAATTTGAACTAAATCTAAAAAATCCAAAAGCAATTTGAAAAACCCTTACTGTTTAGTTGAAATTTGAACTAAATTCCCAAAGAAACCCCTGTTTCTGTTCTTGCCAGTATATTTGAAAAACCTAAGCTAGACAGTACAAGAGTAGGGCTGCTCACTCATGACTCATAGTCCCTCAAGGAGCCATTGTTATGAAGGATGCATATGGTATATTCCCCTGACTCCTTTAGAAATGACGACAAGATGACTGGTGTTTGTGAAAACAAAAGGTCAATCGAACATATGGGAAACATTGTATTTCATTAATTCTATATTGTACATACAAAAAATACATGCTCCCACAGGGGTTCATCTTTTTGTCATATGCGTCTATGCTTAAGGAGAAATCTGACTAGAGAGTGTGTAGTCCGCTATTCCCGATGCCTTCGCATGGCATATGGTTAATTACATCAGTAGAACAAGCCTACAAAC
The DNA here is from genome assembly GCA_036346275.1 of Otatea glauca. Classification (NCBI taxonomy): domain Eukaryota; kingdom Viridiplantae; phylum Streptophyta; class Magnoliopsida; order Poales; family Poaceae; genus Otatea; species Otatea glauca. Next base: position 63,436,877 of record CM070721.1, read on the forward strand.
TACCTCCGATTAAGCTGTGTTGCGGTTGTCGTCTTTATGTTGCTAATCCAAATACATGTATGGTGTTGGTGTGGACGCGGATGGTAGCATGTAGATGTCATGTGGGTGACTTCATTTCGCTAATGCTCGGTCACGGTACACAATCGTTGTGTTAGTTAATGGACAGGATATGTTGATGAAGATGATGAATTTTGCCTCATCGATGCTACGTCATGTGTATGCCTGACTTCATCGATCGTGGACGTGTGTATTGCCTTTGCCTCGTTGGTGCCCGGCAACGGAGTGTCCGGTCCTGTCCGTTTGGGACTCGTAGATGGGGTCGTGACCTTGCCTCGTCAGCACTAGGCCCTAATTTTATCTAGCATCATCGGTCTTAGATATATACTAATGTAGATATGTATAGTCTCATCAGTAATAGACAGATGGTAATGTAGATGAACGAGTGGCTTTTGTCTCTCGTCAATATCCGGCCATGGTGTTGAAGTATGAAAATTATGCGGATTGCACGCATCGACCTTGCGGCTGGTGATGTGTATATGATGCATTGGACGAAGCTTGCTTTCAAGCATTAAATAATCTTGCTCCCGTGTGAGGGGCAAAATAATACGATCTGATACTTTCTTGCATTGATTCCTATGGAGTCACTATTGATTTTCTACCAAACAGAAATTCGAACTATGGAATTCATAACTAGTTCCGTCATATTGGGAAAATTTGTACCGCGCTAATGTGAATTCCATGGCCAATTCCATTTCATTGGGAGAACATGCACTACGATCGTTTCAATCTATAGTCGGTCTAACTTCAATGGGGAATCTGTACCGCACTTTTATGGATAAATAGTTGGCTACAGTATTGTCCAATTGTTGGATTGATCTGCAGTGGCAATCATGAGTACTTTTCTTCACATCTGGCGAGATCCAGTTGCTCACCATCAAACATGGGCATCGCGAGTTGTAGCATGTTGATGACGATGCGTGGAATCGAGATGCAGAGGCGATGACAAAAGGCGAGAAAAATTAACAATATTTTGTTGTTTTCTCTCGACTTGGTCTTGCGTGATTTTCTTTGTGGTGTTACGTGTCACGCCCGAGCGTGAATTTGCAGGGATGAAAGGATGCGCGTGCGTGCGCCAGGCGAGAGCCGTGAGCCCGTGCCTCCATTCTCTTGGGGTGGAGTCTGCCTTTTTATAGGCAGAGGCAGCCTCTGGATTTCTTTTGACGCGTCTTCTTTTCTTTTTTAAATCAGCGAGGACTCTTTATCTCCAAGCACAGCATCCGTGCGGCATTTAATTGTTGCTACAATCCTCTAACCTCTAATCAAACCACCAACCCAACTAGGAAGGCACGGTCGTGCAAACTGACATGGCGATCAGGTTGTGCTTTGACTACATGTTAACCTCTAATCTTTCAGGGCTAGTATCTTTTAAACCAGACATCAGATTTGCAATCCGTTTGAATGTCCTTGTTCCATATGACGAACCCAACTAAAAGAGTCCAATATTGAATATATTGCGTGTAGCAAAATATTTGGCAACACATGGGGCCCGTATGTTATGCTCTAGGAAATTTTGTACACAGCAGGTTGCTCTAATGCCATGCGTACATGTATATATATTGACTTAAATGTGAGCCACCACCACTTTATTTTATTCTTTTTTATTTAATGAATTTTGCATACAAAAATTCATCTAAACAGCTGGCAAGATGAAGTTTGATGATTTATATTGCTGTCAACAGCTAACTGGATTTTGAGTGAAGGCAAAAGTGGCTATTCTATTCCATTGGCACCGAGGGAGGGGGAAAGGAGATTTGCTAATATGATTGGCACTATTTGTCATTTAAGTGTCAGTTATTCGACAAAATCTCAGCACCCTGGGACGATTACAAGCAAGAAAGCCTACAACCAAACCCATGGAACTATTTCCCTATGGTGTTTAAGCTAATGGCTACAATCGATGGCACGGCTACTTGTCGATGAGGATAAAGGATCAAAAGCAGCAGCTGTTGAAGCTAAATGTTAATGAGCAGCTGTCGATGACAATATAGGATCAGAAGCCAAGGGCTGCATAGCACAGAGCCATGGATAAAAGTAACAGATGGGCGTATCAAAGAGAGTATGTATATGTATACCTTCTCCTTGTCCTTCTTGGAGAAGAGGGCGGTCTGGCGGAAGAACTCCTGCTCCTGCGCGAACTCTCGCTGGACCTCCTCCTGGCGGCGCGCGCGGTTGGTGTGGATCTGCTCGGCGATCCACTTGCGGCGCTGGTTCGGGTACGAGAGCGGGTGCCACGGCTTCTGGTTCAGGTACGAGTGGCTCCACGCCGTCCCCGCCTTCTCCTTCAGCTCCACCTCCCCCGCCACCGCCGTCGTCTTCCGCCCGCCGCCCTGCCCCCCGCGGCTCCCCGTCACCTCCTCCATCGCCGGCCGCCTTTCCCAATCGCCAAACCAAATTATTCGCTTCCTCTCTCTCTCTCTCTCTCTCTCTCTCTCGCAACTTCCGAAGCTCTCTGTGTAACGACCAAGTACCTGGATTGCTCGTTGCTGAGAGTGTCGGCTTGGTGGGCCGTAAGGGAGTTAAGCCCATGTAACTTGAATGCCTGGTTGTAATGCACTTAGCTATATAAGCTGAGAAACTCGCTAGAGAGAACGACAATGAGATCGCCTTCCCAATTCTTCTCTTCTCCTCCCTGGGTTCTTCTTCCCCTGTCCCAAATCTCCAACTCTGTCTCTCCCGATGGGAAGAAATTGTTAAGGAACCTCGCTATCGAATAGTCCGGAGTTCTCGAACAGATCTGAATTGGAGAACAGAAAGAGAGAGAGAGACATGTGTTTAGGGAGAGCAACAGCGGAAATTCTTTATTGCTAATGATTTCTGGTACATAGGGGGACCCCCTTCCTCCTTTTATAGCGCTCATCTAGGGTTTCGGCAAATGGGCCAACGTGGGCTTTCCATGGGCCACGAGGGTTTCCCAACACTCCCCCTTGGGCCCTTTGCCGCGAGATGCATATGCCTCGTTAAAACTCCAGAAAAACCCAGTGGGAAAAATACTTGGAGAAAGAGTACATAGCATACGCTTACTATGTTGCACGAATTGCCTCGTTAAAACCTTATGCAAGAAAAACTTCATGAAAAACTTGCTAAGGAAAAAGAGTACAATTCTCCCAACTTCAATTGCTAATCTTCGAGATTCATGTTGGGTATTCATAATTCATGCTCGAGATTCATGTGGGAGTATGTGAAATATCTCCCCCTGAAATCTGCACTTCTCTAAGTCTCATCATCCCAATGCCTTTCACGCACCTTTCAAAGGTAGATGCTGGGAGTGATTTAGTGAACAAATCTGCAAGATTTTCACATGACTTAGTATGCAATATATTGATCTCGTTCATCTTATGCAATTCGTGAGCATAGAAGAACTTGGGGTTGATATGCTTCGTGAGATTGCTCTTCACATAACCCATTTGTGCTTGGGCAACACAAGCTGCATTATCTTCATAAATTATTGTGGAGTTTGCTCAATGTTCAAACCACATGACTTACGGATGTGGTGAACCATTCTTCCGAGCCATGCACATTCACGAGATGCTTCAGATAAAGCGATGATTTCCGAGTGGTTTGTCGACGCCGAGACAAGAGTGCGCTTAGACGACTTCTAAGAAATTGCTGTTCCTCCACATAGGAAAACATAGCGGTTTGGGACTTGCCGGTGATGCTGGTCCGATAAGTACCCGAAGATCGGCATAGTCAACCAAATTCAATTCATTATTTCTTCTGAAAAACAGACCAAGGTCTTTGCTTCCTTGGAGGTAGCGGAAGATGTCCTTGATCCCTTTCCAATGCCTTTTGGTGGATTCTCAGATCAGTCGAGCTAGCAAATTCACGGCGAACGCAATGTCCTACTGGTGCTATTTGCAAGGTACATGAGCGCTCCAACGCACTCGATATGGGAATTCTGCTCCCGTGACTTCCTCCCTCTTCTCTAGGTCTGTATGGGTCTAGGTGCGCTTGGAGTGACCTTCCACCATTGGAGTCTTCGCAGGATATGCTTTTTCAAATCCAAACCTTCCAACACTTTACGCTTGTAGGTTGATTGATGTACCAAGATTCCTCCTTGGACATGTTCAAGCCGCAAGCCTAAACAAAACTTGGTTTTACCCAAATCTTTCATTACAAACTCGGACTTCAAGTATGAGCATGCCTCTTCAATTTCTTCATGCGTCCCAATGATGTTCAAGTCATCTACATAGACGGAGATTATACGTAATCCGTTCGGGATCATTGATAAACACACATGGACAATCTTCATTGTTTGTGTAGCCTTTCTTGCAGAGAAAATCACTCAGCGATTGTACCACATTCTTCCCGATCGTTTCATTATACAAAGATTTCTCCAATTTCACACTGCATGTGTTTCTATTTGCTCCGTCTTGGTTCGGGATAGGAATTCCTTCCTGACTTTCATGTATATCTCCGAATCCAAGTTTCCATACAAATATGCTTTGTGACAACATCCATTAGCTTCATTCTCAACTTCAAGTTGATCGCCATTGAGATCAAATATCTAAAGGTAATTCCTCCCATGACCGGAGAATAGGTTTCTTCATAATCAATTCCGGGACGTTGAGTGAAACCTTGAGCTACAAGCCTTGCTTTGTACCTTACAACTTTGTTGTTTTCCTTTCTCTTAGAACAAAGACCCATTTGTGACCTACGGGTTTATATGGGGAGGTGTGCGGCATACGAACAAACACCTCTCTCTTGTTCGAGAGACTAACTCTGCAGTGATTGCCTTTTTCCATTCTTCCCAATCTAGCCTTTTCTTGCACTCTGCGAGAGATGCGGCTCGGGATCATGATCAATGATCGAGGCAATCTTCTTTGCAAAGTATGCATCAACGTTGGTCGTTGCTCTATTCAGGATTCTCCTGTTATTACAAAGTTTATGGCCATTTCTTCATGGGGTGCTTCATGCACTTCTACTTGCTCTTCATCGCTATTCCCTATCGCAGGAGCAAGTTCCTTTAGCTTTTCGTCGCCTATGTGTGCGCACACATTATTTCCGACGGCTTCTTGCAGTGGAAGGTTCAAGTCTGGAATTGCCTTTCCTGTTGGCTTCTTTCTAGTGCCAGGTCTCAACTGGCTCCCCTTCTTTCCTTGGGGCATTTTTGTGATTGGTTGTGGTAAGTCCTCTCGCCCAGTTTTCTCCAGACGTCTCCGGGTACTTTGGGTTTGAGGAGCCAGATTTCCTGCTCTTTTTCTTTGAGGCCTCCGAACAGGTTGAGGGATACCTTCTATTTCCTTTGGTATTTCCACCCTCTCTGGTGCATTTCTTGCGGGTACATGCGACTTAACCACGCCTTTGGATCACAAAATGATCAGCGGTTCATTTGCTAAATTCGCAAATCAATTATCTTCTGACTTCTTGATTTGCTTCATTAGTGCGGGGTCATGTGCGGGATCCCAAAGGAATGCCATATGATTTCCGGCATTTTTCATCCAAAGGTTGATTTCTCCCCTAATGACGGAAACGATCCTCGTCAAAAATGCAATCGATGAATCGGTCAGATGCAAGTCTCCATCATGGGTTCCAAATACCGATTATGGATGCACTCTCATAACCAACGATATCCCGCACTTATGGAGAGGCCCATTGCAGATCATTGAGGGGTGGTATAGGTACATATACCATACACCCCAATTTTCTGAGATGGGAGATTTTCGGGATGACCCCGTGCACAAGCTGCATAGGAGAATGGATGTTGTAGGCCGAAGGTTTGAAGTTGATGAGAGCTGCTGCATGTAGGACTGTGTGTCCCCAACAAGTGTTGGGCAAGTTACAACTCTGCAAAAGCTGTCTGGCAAAGAATTTAACCCTCTTTATTAGCGCTTCAGCTAGTCCATTCTGCGTATGGATGTGCGGTACGGAGTGCTCAACTGCTATCCCTGTTGCCGTGCAATAATCATCAAATGCCTTTGAAGTAAATTCTCGGCATTGTCCTTTCTAATGGACTTCACCCGATGATCAGGGAAAGCATTCTTAATTCTTATGATCTGCGAGATTAGCTTTGCAAAAGCATGGTTTCTTGTTGATAATAAGCATACATGCGACCATTTCAAGGAAGCATCAATGAGCACCATAAAGTATCGAAACGGCCCTGACAAGGGCTGAATCGGGCCGCATATATCCTCGTGGATGCGTTCCAGGAATGCAGAAATTTCACTTTGCACTTTCATGACAGAGGGTCTAGTTATTAATTTCCTGGTGGAACATGCAGGGCACACAAAATCTTCATGATTCGAGAAATTTTTAACATTAATGCCGTGACCTTGTGAGTTGTTCACTATATTCCTCATCATTCTAAGACCAGGATGACCTAATCTACCATGCCATAAAGAAAATAACTCAGAGCTTCTAAAAACAGTCTTCAAGGAAGTATACACTTCGGGTGCATGAATATTCGTGTAGTACAACCCAGATTCATATGAGGGACATTTTTCTAATACCATTTTTTCACATACCGCGTGCTTCACAATGCACAAGTATTCTTTGCCATTTTCTTCATTGGTTTCTACGTGAAAATCATTGGCGCGGATGTCTTTAAAGCTTAAGAGAGTGCGCGTTGATTCAGGGTACAAAAGGGCTTCTTCAATTACCAAAGTTGTACCCATAGGCAATATAATTGTAGCTCTTCCTGAGCCGATTACATATGAGTCGCTTCCTGCGATCGTAGTAATCTTTCCAATTCTTCGTGATCGATCGAAATATTTAGACTCTCTTAAGATGGTATTTGTTGTGCCACTATCAACAATGCATATCTCTTCCATTTGGGCGCTACACGATTTCTAGATAAAAGAAATATAATTCTAATTAGATAGAGGCAAAAACAATCCAAATATTACTTGCAAAATTGAAGAATACTGGAATAAAGAATAAATTGCGTATTTATTCATGAAAGAAGTATGCTCTTCTAGAGCTTACAATTCATTATTCAAAGAAAATACTAACAACCATAATCTAAAAAAAACATTAAACAGAATCTGTAAAATATGCATTAATTTCTGCTTCTATGTCATCGGCAGAAGTTTTCTCTTCATTTGCCATAATAATGGCTGCAGCATCGATGTCCAGGCTATTCTGTGAGGATGAGGCAAGTGGGGTATCTACATCCATGGCATCATCATTACCGATGTTGGCGAAGTGCGCCTCTGCGGGAGCGTTTTCCTTTGCCTTCTTCTTAGCCTGATATGCGTTGATCGCTTCCTTGGATTCTCGACATATCTTCGACCAATGTCCCCAAGTGCCACATTTGAAGCATGTCTGGTTCTGCTGTCCATACGGCTTGGCGTGCGTCTTTTCTTTGTCATCCTCTTCACGGGGCTTTGACTTTTCTTTGGCCCGGGTCTCTCTTTCCACCTCGCTTGCCCTTCTTTCTATGAGTGGGTTTTCTCACCTTGTAGCTATTGGCATTGACTTACGTGCGGTGCCTCGTCCAGTGGTCGAGACATAGTTCTTGCGTAGAACATCATCTTGTGATTCCGCAACTTGCATTACATCAATCGATTCGCTATACTCCTTGTATGCATCCCGACGATAGCTGCGTGCACTCTGGATAGCATTAGGGTGGAAGGTAGAGAGTTTTCTCAATCTTCTCTTCATCGGTGATCTTCTTGCCACATAGAGAGAGATTGGTACAAATTCATGCAAGGCGTAATTGTACTCGCCACTGCTCAAGTCGCAAACCTCAGCGTACCCAATCTTGTGTGCTTGGGGCAAGATGGTGTACTTGAGCTTTTCGAACCGCTCAAGTGCGTCCAAAGCTCAAGTGCACTCTCTTCACCATATATTCATTCTTCAGTGGGCGAGAGGTGGTGCTGAGAAAATGCAGGCTTGATCGTTCGCTTTCGCAGTAGGTTTTGCGTCCGCGAGGACCCTAGACCAATCGCGAGCGAGCTTCTGCCCCAAGGACGATCTTTACGTCCGATGCCCAAGTGAGGTAGTTCGACCGTGGGGGCGCTTCTTCAAACTCACGATTCACAATGCCGGACATCCGCATGATTTCAAAATTCGTTTAGATTATGCGTGTAATCGATATAAAATGGTTGCAAAACACAAAGTGCGAGAAAGAAATAAATTGTTATGCATTGCAATATTTTAAATAAAGCAACGGATTCAAAATTCATAAAGAATATTCATAAAACATATAAATAAAACAAGAAAAATAAAAACAGAGCCAAATAAATCTTTTTGATTTTCCGCAATTTTTCAAAATTTTCGCAATATTTTTCTTTTCTTTTCTTCTCTGCTTTTTTCTCTTTACTTAGCCTAACCAAGCTGGCCCAAGAACGTGCGCTAGGGTTTCCCCAGCCGCCTGCCTTCTTTTCCGTGTTCTTTTCTTTCCCCTACGTTTTCTTTTCCCGCGCTTTCTTTCTTCCCTTCACGGCTTCTTCCTACCGCTCGCCACCAAGGCTGCGCCATTCGATCACACCGCACCTACACGGCTTCTACTCTTGCGCGACGGTGGCGGCTGCGATGGTCAAGCGCGCGTCGCGCGCTGCTGGGCGGCGGCGGTCGTGCGGCTTCGAGCCGACGGCCGATCGCGCACGGCGCGCGAGGAGCTTCGTGCGGCGCGCGGCGCGGCGAGAGGTGCTCGGGCTCGCTGCGAGCGGCGTGGAGGCGAGGAGGTGCCTCGGGCCGATCGCGAGCGCGCAGAGGCGAGGAGGTGCCGGAGGCACACGCTGGCCGGGCGGCGACCGCCGAGCCGGCGGAGGCGCATACGTCGGCGTCGGCGCGGTTGGCCGACGAGGCGGGGCGCTTATCGCGAGCCGGCGTCGGCGGCGGAGCGGCGCTTCGGGCGCGGAGGTCGAGCCGGCCGGCGGCGCAAGCGCAAGGCGAGGCGGCGGCTGCGGTCTTGTCGAGAAGGAGCGCCGATGCGCGCGGCCGGCAGCGCCACGGAGGTCGAGGCGGCCGGACGGCCGCGGGCTAAGGTTTTGCGGCGGCGCCATGGCGACGCTTCGCCGGCGGCTCCGCGCGGCCGAGCCGCGCAGATTGAGCGATCTGGCGCGAAGCGCTACATAATGAGGTGGCGGCGGTGGCCGGGCTTCAAGCCGTGCGTGCACGCGAACCGGTTTCGCAGTTGCTTCGTGACTTCATGTCATGCACGCAAACCGAGGCGATGATGGTGGCGCAGCGAAAGCGGAACCAAACACATATTTCTTTTTTTCTATGGATGATGCATGTACTCGATGTTGCTTGTAGCCGTGCCACGTGATGCAAACATAAAATGATGCGAGCGATAGATGCATGCATAGGAACGATAAATGATTAGATACAATCACCGATTCTCACCTCTTCTCACCTTTTCAATTCTAATCTCCGTAGAGCGATTCATGCCGATAACGTGTTAAGGAACCTCGCTATCGAATAGTCCGGTTTCCAACGATCCGAATGGAGAATGAAGAGAGAGAGACACGTGTTTAGGGAGAAGCAATAATGAAATTCTTTATCGCTAATGATTTACGGTACATAGGGGACCCTTCCTCCTTTTATAGCGCTCATCTGGGTTTTGAAAAGAATGGCTAACGCGGGCTTTCCACGCCACGGCGGTTTCCCAACAGAAATTAGCGGAATCATTACACTCTCTCCCTCTCCCTCTCCCTCTCCCTCTCCCCTCCCAGCCAGGGATGTGGGCTCTATCTGACAGGCCGGCGCGACCGTCTAGTCCGGCCCATTAAGCGGCCGCTTCGTTTGTTCGAAACCTCGATCACTCACAACGTTCACCAGGGGGGGTCATTCACCCACCACTCACTACCATTTGCAGGCGAGGTGGCGGGAGCGCAGCAAAAATACCATACCGCCGCCCGCCCAGACGAGAGATGGCGAGATCGTGCCGTTCCTCCGTTCGACCCAGCCTACCACCCTCCGGCCGCTCCCACCAACCTTCAATTATACTCCACGCGGCCACCGCCGCAACATGCCGGTGGCCACGACGCCTTCGAATAGATAGCTGCTCCGCTCCACCTCCACGCCACGGACGACGACGCCGAGCGGCAACCGTCCGGCCACGAGTCCCACGCCGCCGCTGAGGAGGAGGAGCAGCGCATGAAGATCGCCGTGGTGGGATTCGGCAAATACGGCTAGTTCCTGGCCCGGACGCTGCTGCGGCAGGGGCACACCGTGCTGGCCCACTCCCGCTCCGACCACTCCGCCGCCGCGGCCTCCCTCGGCGCGTCCTTCGTCCCCGACCCGCACGACCTCTGCGAGTGCCACCCCGACGTCGTGCTCCTCGCCACCTCCATCCTCTCCGCCGAGGCCGTCCTCCGCTCGCTCCCCGTGCACCGCCTCCGCCGCGACACCCTCTTCGCCGACGTCCTCTCCGTCAAGGAGTTCCCCAGGAACGCCGCCGAGACGCAGTTCCTGAGGCACACCGTGGGGAGGATGCTGGAGCTGCGGCTCACTGCCATCAACACGAGGGGGTACGAGACTCTGCTCCGGCTCGTGGACAACACCTGCAGCGACAGCTTCGACCTGTACAACAGCCTCTTCATGTGCAACAACTCGACGGAGCTGCTCAACCAGCTCGAGTGGGCCATGGACTCCGTCAAGAGGAGGCTCTTCGACGGCCACCACGACATGCTCCGGACTCCGGAGGCAGCACTTCGAGGGCTCACCGCCGCCCAGACACGGCTCGGACGAGTCGTCGTTGGATGATGACGAGTAATCATGGGCCGTCTAGCCCACCTGTGGTGTAATTGGGCCGATGTGAGATTCGGCCCATCCCGTCGTGTTCGGGTGGCTCACGCGTTCTCCAACCACTCCCACACCAATATCTCTCTCCTGTCCGTTAGGGTAAGGGGAGGAGCGGCGATCCGTCGGCGACGAGGCGGACGACGAAGGGCATGGCCGGCGGGCAGGACGACGCGGTGGCCCTGGACGTCGACCCTCTCCCCGAGGGCGAGTATCCAGATGGGGAGGAGGAAGGTGAACGGGAAGCCGGTGGCGGCGAGGAGGAAGAGGACGACGACGTCGACGGCCTCGCCAGCTTCCTCGAATCCGAGATCCTCTCCGGATCCAGCGCGGACGACCCTCTCGACGTAAGTGCTCTCGATCGATCTCTCCCTTTATTGCCGCAGGCGAATCTGGTGGTGATTGGGAATCGATTGCAGCGGGGGGAAGGCCAGGAGGACGAGAAGCGGGTGGAAGACGATGATGCTAAGAAGAATAAGAGGAAGCAAGATACGCAGTCTGACGGAGATGGCAGCGGCAACGAGGAGGAGCAGAACAAGAGGGTGAGGAGAGGGAAGGGGAAAGGGAAAGCTGTGGTCTCCGTGGAGCCTCGGATCGATACGGGCATGTTCAGCAATATCCCGCCGGAGCTGTTCATACAGATCTTCAAGTTCCTCTCCTCGGAGGATCTCATATCCTGTGCACTCGTCTGCCGTTTCATGAACGCCGCCGCATCCGACGAGACCCTCTGGCGCCGCCTGTAAGATATCTAAGGCTTCCCCTGTGATCCAACTTTTGCATTCGGTGCAATTCGACTCGCCTACATATTTGTTCCCTCTCCAAATTTTTCAGGTATTGCATGAGGTGGGGCCTGTCCTCCAATGCTAAACTCAGGGAGTGCGCTTGGAAGAACCTCTACATCCAGGTAATTCCATCTGTTCCTCACCGCTACTTTGAGTTCGAACTCATTGAGGTCATGGATATTAAAGATTAAATTACATAACTTAGCTTCAAAGTTCACAGGCTATAGTACTGTTATCGTAATGTGAGAATTGCTACAGAATGAACTGACAATTTACAGAGTAAGCACAATTAATTGAACATACAAAACTAACGGCTGAGTTTTATCTAGTCGTACTCACCAAACAAAATACTTTCTTTTCATATTGCTGCATAATCTTTTTTTTGTTCCTACAGTTGTATGCACGAACTTGCTAATGATGTTACCATTGTTCTTAATCCCAGCGAGATAGAGAGGATATGGTTGAATTCGCGAGGAATACCCCAACAGAATTCAAGGAGTACTTTATCCAGATGCAGGCTGCAAAAAGGAGTCAAGCTCCCCTTCCCTCAGAAGTAATCACTAATTTAGGCCTTTGTTTTATCTCTTTCATGTATCTTTCTTGCAGTTGCCCCACATACCAAATAAATTGTCTTATGTTGGCAAAACTTAATTGTTCCTCATCTGAAATTTGAAGGTCAACGACGACAAGGTTATTCTTGATAAAACAATAGCTGATCAGGTGTCTAGCTGGAAAAGCAGCAGAGGCCTGAATGATGATGCAGTCAAGGGGCATTCTTGTTCTGGAAATACTTGCTCTTACACCCAGATTGGCGATGCTTACATTTGTGAAAAGACTGGTCGTGTCCATGGTATATTTATATTTCCTCGCACATTGTCTAGTCACACATAATTGCATCTGCCTGAAGTGGTTGGTTTTTTCTGTTTTCAGTTTGCGATGATGCTTGTCGTGAATTTGTCCTGGACCAATCCAGTGGGTTGCTTCTTTGTACGATATCTGGGCACTGCTTTGAGAGATGGCTGTGTCCTGATGACGAATGGGACACTTATGATACTGTAAGTCGCAATACACGGCGTCTCTATTTTATCCATAAATAATGTAGTAATCTTGTTCTAAAAAATGTGTATGATATGTGTTCAGATCGATCTTTCCAGAGGGAATAATTCGCCATATTTGCACTCGATTGTTCCAACAATTCAACAAATCTATCTGAATTTCTTTGTCTTATTTTGTACTTATTTGTAACCTTTTGCTTCTTTGCAATTTTTAGGATCAGCAACAAGGTGGCATGACTGATGAAGCAGAGCCATTTATGGGATCTGGACGATTTGGTACTAACTTTTTTTTTTAATTGAGAAAACATTTTTTTTTCCACATCGTTTGTATTGCATTTGTAAATTTAAGGATCAAGGAGTTGCTATGTGAGATTATGGAGTATGAACAAAGTAGCTTTTGGCATTTTCTTGTGGATTCCATTGTGGATCGTATCAAGATAATGTGTAGCTTTGGAATATTAGATCATGTAGGAGGAGGCAGAGTTGCTAGGTATTGTCCGGTCATCTAAAAACTTGCCTACACAATAACAATTCTTATATCCTATATAACCTACAAGTAGATGGACATCTTTTTTTTTTATCTCACATTAACAATTTGTGATTGTTGCTTTGTACTTTTATTGGGTCTTCCAATAAGAAATGTAGCACCACTGTACCAGGTTGTGATCATAGGATCTCTACTACTAATTAGGAGTCGGTGGCGGTGGTCCGTTCTCCACCCTTAACCCTTACATATGTCCAGTCATTACGTGCACGGTTCCCCTTCCTCCCTTGGGCCCGATTGGCCTATCCAAATTTGGATCGCAGATCAAGTTTGTGATCAAAACTAGGCCCTTCCGTTGCGCTAAATAAACAACGGCCGGCCCAGATGCCACAGCACCCAAACCACGCGAGAGAGACGCAGACGATTCCTTCCCTTCCCTTCCCTTCCCATCCTGGCTTCCCACCCTCGGAGCCATGCGAGAGGAAAGGAAAGCGTGCGTACATATCCTCCAGCGAGCCCCTCCCCACCATCGGTTCGGACCCAAAGCCTGCCCTCGCCTTGCCGCCAATGCTGATCCCGAAGAATCTCTTGTACTCCACCACCGGAGGCGGAGGAGGGAGGCGCGCGGCGTCCCGCTCCGACGTGCTGCCTCCGGTGGTGGTCCTCGTGTTCCTCTTCGTACTCGCACCGTCGCTCTTCTTCATTGTGCGTAATGGCGGCCACATCCAAGTCGCATCTGGTGCGTCTTTCGTAGTCCTGGATCCTGATACGATGGCGCCATCAATTCTCAGTTCTGGGTTCCGTTGCTTGATTAGCGCCTAGATTGGATGTTCTTGTTTGTATTTGTCTAGATTTCAAGTTTGACGTCTTTCTAGACGTTAGTTTGGCGAGGGTTATAGCAACAATGGAATCTGTCTAGATTTGAGTGGTTTAAGGATTGCTATTTTGCGATTGAACCAACTTGGCTGTTGCTTTGAAAACCTTTTCTTAATAAAGTTATGTTTGAGAATTTTCGTAGCAATGCACGGGCACTTAACTAGTATATTTACAATACAGAAGTTCCTTGATTCTTACAATACAGAAGTGCCTTGGTTCTTTACATTAAGTTACTGATTCATGTTTTGATGCTATGAACAGCTCGTGCTTATCTGTTGGGTTACAACTGTGCTGATGAAAAGGAACTTGAATACGCTTTGCGGTTCTGCTGATACACTCATGGAGATTTGATCCTTCACTCATACTGGCAACATGAGATTAAGTTTTTGCTTGGCAAGGGCATATATGATATAAGTGGTAGAAAGCTCTGTGCTATGTTTTTACCAAATTTCGGCCTCCGGAATGTACCTATGATTATGAATGCATCTCCAGCATAAATATTACACTTCGAGCTAAAATGCTGATCCGTTTTGATCAGTTAGGAAGCTGTTATGTTATTGTATAGTTCCCTAAATTATCAAGATGTATGCTAGTAATCCTCAGTATTAGCCTGTTTGTCCTCATGTTGTTTTGTTAACTATCGGTAGATTCAAGGAATATGCTGGCGCATGTCTTTAACTTGCTGACTTTTGCTGAAGTGAAGCATGTAGAGCAGCAAGTGCTTCATTTTCTGATCTTCGTGTTCTATGTTTGATAATGGCTGATGGTAGTCCACAAGCAGCAGAGGTACATTGAGAGGTTGATATTTAATCTAATCATGATCCTTATTTTTGGGTTGATCAGCTTTTTTGTTATCTTACAAAAAAAGAAGGGCTGGTGGCACTATTTTCTTCAGACGCAATAACTAGAAGAACACTCCTTTAACATTTACTCCCTCCGTTCTGTTTTAATGATGTTTTAAATATGTACAGCCAATCTTTTAAATCTTTGGTCACTGATGTACACAAAAGTATTATGATCTGTCACAAGGAAATGATAATACTAAATCTATACTAAATAAAAATATTTTTTTTTAAAAAAATTTAGCTAAGAACACTGATATTCATTATAGAAGAAAGAACAACAAACGAGCTATACACGCACACCCGTGCAGTACTCACATGCGCCCGCGTCGAGCTGCGCTCGAACGCGAGCGAGCGGAGTGAACTCCAACTAATCGGGCTAAAGCCCCGACTGCAAACAAAAATACTTTTATATCATCATATTTTTTAATAATTTTTATCAACATATAATTAGGGGAAAAAAGTAGTCAAAGTAGTGTATTGCATAGCATGTCAACATCCAAAATGACGAAAAAAGAATAGAGGTTGTACTATTTTTCTCCAGGAAAACAAGCAAACGGGTTAATAATAAGAACTCTTTTACCGTACACTAAATTCAATATGAATCGTTTATTCTTTTCGATCTAATAAATCAGATTAGCTATAATTTATTTATACATCATCTGGTAATAGTAGAAATAATCTTAACAAATCAAAGGTTAGATTTAATTTCTACTGTCCACTGTATATTACCAATATCATGGCACTGCGATATCCCGACATTTGAAGATGCCAGTGTCAAATTGAGTGTCTCGGTTCACCCAGTTTAGTTCTAGCCGGTTGGCTTACTAGACGTCTAGACACCATTGACACTGAAGAAATTCCAAGTGATACTCATAGTCATGGATGAAGGAACAGCCTACAAAAGATGATTACTGGAGCTCAGTTCTCAATATGCACAAAATGAGCATGCCCGGATGCCACAGGATGATAGTTGTTTACAAAATCTGACAGTTATATCCAAAAAAAATGTCAGCTTCTCTATGAATTTGATCACCTGCTGCGGGCGAAGGTGCCAGCGGACACTATCTCTGTCATACAGAAAAGTGGAGAATAAAGAATCGGCTACCTTACTAAATAGTGGGGATTGAGCCATGCTACAAGGTTCAATCATCTTTTGAGTTTTTATTTCTTGTACCAGGAGTATCATGCTCAGCTACTTGTTTGTAGGTGTCTTTTTTGCTTGGAGCTTTGGCACAGGTATTTTATGATGAAGCATGTCCTGCTTCCTTGAACAATTCTGTTGTTCACCCATTTGCTGAGTTTTTGCAGCCACAACATCAGCTAATGCCTTTTGAAGTGCAGCCTTTGCAACCTTGTAAACACCTGGCGACATGGTCCCTCTCATACCGTATGTTAAACCGTCAAGACAAAGATCATTGTACCAAGCAACTAGGCACTCTGGAAAGCCAACTCCTGGCTCCAATGATCGCTCGTCTTGTACAACACTACTCATAGCATCCATGGTCCACCGCTTGACTATGTATTCCTCTGGTAGACTCCGAACACCAACCATGAAGAAGATTCTTAGTACATGCCTGCACAATATACCAGCGTACTCAAATTTGCAACATGTACACTCCGCTTTCTTGTCCAATTGGTTGAAAGTGACTATATAGCTCCGACCATTTTCTTCCTCTCTGGCCACATTGTACTGGAGGATAATTCCATCCTCAATTTTATCAGCATGGTAGCCCAGTGATTCAATAAATTCCTCCTGGAATACGTCAAAAACAGCTTGTGTATAGATGCTTGCGGCCTGCCTTTCAATTACAGAAGGGGTTTTCAGAACAGGCTTCGAGTACGCTGTCACAAAGTCTGCTTGAGCTTCCTTCTCAAAGCGCGAAGCCATCACTTGATCGAACCTGGAGATAAAAACGAGCAATGGGGTCTTCATGTTGAAATGAGCCTTAAAAAACTTGTTCAAGCTCTCTGATCTTTGCGACTTGAGTAACTCAGGAAAAAAGAACCCCTTCTGGTACACCCAAGCCCATTGCTGCCGAGAATTATACAATGACTGAAGCCAAGCATTCTCCCGGAGATTGTACTTGTCAAGTACATACTCCCACCGAGCCTGAAACTCCTGAATCGTCTCAGTGCCACCGACACACTCCTTGAGATCTTCTTTCAGACTGATGTGCTTCATATACACATCATACAGCTTCTGCTTACACCGGCTCAAAATGTGCTGCTGGCAGAAACGATGGCGAGTATTGGGCAACACCCTTGCAATAGCTGCTTCCATCGCCTTACCCTGGTCTGTCACCAGCAGGTCAGGATGGTGTTCACCCATTGCCGCAAGCCATGTATCAAACAACCAGGTGTACGAACCCTTTGTCTCATCCATAAGCAGGCAGCACCCAAATGTGATCCCCTGCAAATGGTGGTTGATGCCCCGGAACACCGCGAATGGCATCATGTACTTGGTCTTCTTGTAGGTGGTATCAAATGTCACTGCATCCCCAAAGCTCTTGTACGCCATCCTCGCCTTTGCATCTGCCCAGAACACACCGGTCACACAGTTGCTGCTATCAACCTGCATCGAGTAGAAGAACCCTGGGCTCTCAGCCTGCATCTTGCAGAGGTACTCCAGCACGCCCTGCACCTCACGGTGTTCCCTGGACGGGTTCGTTCTGACAACCCTATTGCAGAACAATGCCCCTCCATTGGACACTCCGTCAAACACTGCAGTGGGCGCTCCGGTAGGTTCGTGGAACGCTGCAGTGGTTGCTCCGTCGAAAGCTGCAGTGAGCTCTCCTGTGGGTCCTTCGAACACTCCGGTGGGCGCTTCGGAGAGCTCTTTGTCGATCGCTGCAGCGGGCACTCCGTCGAACGCTCCCGTGAGCGCTGCTCCGGTGGATGCCGGCCGGGTCTGTCCCGGGAGCGGGACAGGGTGGACGTGGTGGGCGACGAACTTGGTGACAACCCAGAGCGCGGGGGAGTCCTTCTTGGTGACCTCGATCATGGCCATGCAGCCCTCGCGGACGGTGACGCGCTTCCGCTTCCTCCTGCCGCCGCCGCCGCCGCCAGCATCTTCGGGGAGTTCGGGCTTCTTGGGGTGGAAGCCCTCGCGGGTGCAGACGAAGCGACGCATGATGAAGGAGTCGTCCCGGCGGGAGCGCCGGGACTTGTCCGTGCGCACCGCGAAGCCGGCGCGGGCGGCGTAGGCGCAGTAGAACTCCCTGGCGGCCTCGGCCGTCGGGAACAGCATCCCCACCGACGGCTCCCCGGCCACCCCCGCGCCGCCGGTGCTGGGGAAGCCGAGATGCAACCCCAGCTCCTCGTTGCCTTCTTCCCCCTCCCCTCCTGTGAGATTTCCCTCCTCGTCCGCTTCTCCATGGCTCTGCTCCAGCACTCCGTCCATCACTGCCTCGACGAACGGTGAATGAGGATAGGAAGTCGCGGAGAAATGAATCAAACAATTCGTCCCAAGATGGGGAAGACCGAGGAAGAGCTCGAACGGGGATTCGAGAAGCCACCGTGTATTTGGCCCAGCGCACTTTTTTTTCCATGTTCGGTTTTCTACTGAACACACATGTATTTGGTTGTGTGTACCGGGATCGTTCGTACATGATCTAGTCTTGTTCATGCAATTGGTTGACTGAACGGAATCATTTGATAAAAGATGAGGTGGTACAAATTCTTAGAAAATTTCTGAAAGATGTTGTACCATCTGATACGGAGAATTCGCCTGAACCGATCGGTACAGGACTGGTTCGTTCACCCTACTTGGTACTCGCACGCAGTGGGAAGCCTCGCCCCCTGCTTCGCCGTCGTCCTGCTCTTCGCCATCTGATATGTGGAAGTGAAGAAGCAGATTGAGGAGCTAATAGAGAAAGGTTTTGTGAGACCTAGTTTGTTTCCGTGGGGAGCGTTTGTTTTGTTCGTCAAGAAGAAAGATGGCAGTTTAAGAATGTGCATTGATTATCGTGCTCTTAATGAAGTGACGATAAAGAATATGTATCTGCTACCCTGGATCGATGATTTGTTTGATCAATTAAGAGGAGCTGGAGTTTTCTCCAAGATAGATCTTCGATTAGGATATCATCAATTGAAGATTTGTGCGGAGGATGTTCCTAAGACTGCATTCTCTATGCGATATGGCTATTATGAGTTTACGATCATGTCTTTTGAATTGATCAATGCTCCTGCATATTTCATAAACATGATAAATAAGGTTTTCATGGAATATTTAGATAAGTTTGTTATTGTGTTCACAGATGACATTTTGGTTTACTCTAATTTCGAAGAAGAACATGCGGAACATTTGAGATTAGTTCTGGAGAAGCTGTGAGAGCAACAGCTATATTCCAAATTCAGTATGTGATTTTTTTGCGAAAAAGTAAGTTGAGTTCCTTAGTCAAGTTATGACTGCTAAAGGACTCGCTGTTGATCTGAGCAAAGTTGAAACAACGTTGCATTGAGAACAACCAAATCAGTTACCCAGATTCGCACTTTTCTGAGAATGGCACGATATTATCGTTAGTTTATCAAACGATTTTCGACAATTGCAATGCACTTGTTGAAAAAAAGAAAAGAAGTCTGCATGGACGCTAGAGTGCGAAAATAGTTTTCAAGAATTGAAGAAGCGTCTGACGACAATATCAGTGTTAGTGTTGCCAGATGTTCAGAGTGGCTTTGATGTCTATTGTGATACTTCTAGGCAAGGACTTGGATGTGAGTTGATGCAGAATGGTAAAGTTGTTGCGTATGGGTCAAGACAGTTGGGGCTGCATAAAGAGAATTACTCTATGCATGATTTGGAGTTAGCTGCCGTAGTGCATGCTTTCAAGTTGTGGCGTCATTATCTCATTGAAAATAGATGTGATATATACAGACCACAAGAGTTTAAAGTATATTTTTACTCAGTCAGATCTCAACATGAGACAAAAGGAAGTGGTTGAAGTTGATAAAGGATTATAATGTGGGAATCCATTATCACTCTGGAAAAGCTAATGTAGTGGTTGATGCTTTGAGTTGTAAGGGCCATAGTGCTAACATGCTAGTTCATGAGGATCAGTCTGAGCTATGTAAGGAATTTCAGAAGATGAAATTGAAAGTGATTCCAGAAGGATTTTTAGCTACTTTGAAAGTAAAGCCGACGTTAGAAGATTAGATCAGAGAAGGTCAGAAGAATGATGGAAAGATTAACAGAATCAGATCGAAGAAGGATGAAGACTTAGCCAAGGATTTTATACTGGATGATCAAGGTACTATGTGGTTCAAGGGTCGAAATTATGTACCTAACAAGAATGAGCTTAAGCAGTTGATTCTTGAGGAAGCGCGTGATTCAAAGTATTCGATTCATTTAGGAAGTGCTAAGATGTATCAGGATCTCAAAGAGGGGTTTTGGTGGCCTAATATGAAGCGTGAAGTTGCCGAGCATGTGAAAGGATCAAGTTGGCCTAGAAAGGGGGGTGAATAGGCAACTTTAAAATCTTTTAATTCTTAAGAAAAACTTTTCTCAATAAAAATAGCAACAGAGAAGAGTTCGAATAGAAATTCAGCACAAATATGTTTTAGTAAGATCAGAAATGAAGAGGAACTTGAATGATTACATACAATAAGATGAACACACAAAAATAAAATAATATCAGAAAGACTCAAGGGTTTTTCGTCGAGGTTCAGAGACCAATCTCCTACGTCCCCGTTAGAGCACTTCTTCAGAAGTATTGCTCCACCAAATAGCCAATTTCAATGGCTTTTGGTCTTTCACTAGCTTGACTCTTCCATCACTCCGGTGAGGTGAGTCTCAACCTTTCACAGCAATGGTGGCCTTCCACAATCTCTGTTGGATAGGTCGCACCAACAACTTCTCCAACCGTCTAGAAACAGCTAGTTCCAAGAGTAATAGACTATCCACAAGCCCTGTCTCTTGGTTCAGTAGCTAGATGCAAACTAGACTCAGCTTGGAGCAAGAACTCTAAATGTTCAGAATGAATATTTGTAGTTTATGAGTTGAAGCTCAAACTCTTCGATGGAATGAAGGCTCAGGAATGCTAAAGATCAAAGAGTTGTAATTGATTTGAAAGATGTTAACGGTGTTCAGAATGTCAAGGATGTGTATGTGCAAAGCTCTACAATTTTTGTGAACCCAAGCACTGTATATATAGAGCCTGAACAGAAATAACCGTTGTACCTGCCATTTGTCCGTTAGGGGTTGGTAGGATGGATGAGATAGGTCAACTATTGCCCTTTTATAAGAATTTTAAGGTGTATGAGTCATATATTGAAATATACACACGCGCAAGACTGAAAATATTAGTCCGGGGTACATAAGATTGGAGAAGTATTACTGTACTCAGTGTGACCTATTTGCCCCGGACCGAAAATAACGGTCCGTCGTGTACATGTACTAGTAAAGGAAGTTTGTGCCAGACTGAAAATGTTGGTCCGATGTACACATGCTTTGTTTTATTTGGATACCAGCAAAATAGTGTTTGCGCCGGACTGAAAAAGTGGGTCCGACATAAAAGAGAAGGCCGCTGGTTTTTACCAGAGAGAATCACGTTTGCGCCGGACCGAAAAAGTTGGTCCGGAGTTCACTCAGAATTTTGGTCCGCAGCAAACGGCATATTCTCGGTTAAGATTTGAGTAAAATAATTCTTAACACAGACTAAAAATTTGTTCAGAGTGAAAAAGAAACAACATATGCCGGACTGAATATAAGGATAAATTAAGATCGGTCCGTCGTGAACGGTGTACGCTCGGTTGAAATAAATCAAGAGAAAGTTCTTAGCGCTGGACTGGAAAATTTGGTCCGGCGTACAAGGAGTGCGCTCGGTTAGAACTTGGAACTTGATTTTTCAGTTAGTCCGAGAAAGAACTCTTTTTGGCTAAGACAAGGGATATCTGGATTTTTGAGTGAGAGATGTTAAATATCCTATGCTCCAAGTAATCTTAGGGTTTTTAGCATATGAACCAAGATTATTACTTGTGTATAATCCCTCTTAATAGTACGGTTATTCTAGTTATATGGCTTGAATCAACTCCCAAGCCAAAACTAAAAATAAATACCTTAGCCTTATTCTTCAATTATAGCTTTTTCAGCTTATACTAAGTAAGCTTCTTGATCATCAACACCAAAACCTGCATAATGATCATAACTAAAAAAAATAGGGGGCCTAGATGCTCTCAATCTACCTCTTTTTGATGATTGATGATAATATCTTTTATTTTATACTTAGAGAGCTGAAGAAGAATTACTTATTTCTTTTCCTGTAAATAAAGGTTAGTCTGGTAGGACAAATAATGTTTTTACATTATACAGAGTACTTCATACTCCCCCTGAATGAATGCCTATGATGAACACAGGGCAATACAAAAATCATTCAGAAAGGGTTTTTCAGAAAGTTCAGATTAACTTGAGGTAATGTCAAAACAAATGTCAACAATTCTTAAAGATTCAAATATTTCACTTATTCATAATTCAGAAGTAAAGCAAGATCAAACAAATATGAACAAGTTCAAGCAAAATTCATAGATCATAAAGATTCAGATATCAATAAGTAGTCCAGAAAATCCATAAATCATTAAGATAGACATAGAGACTACTAAGAGTCCTATTTTATTATACTAAGATACTAAGAGACCTATGTCACTATTCTTAACTATTCTTCCTTAACTATTCTTCTCCCCCTTTGGCATCAATTTTCAAAAAGGTTACTTCTTGCGTTTTGAAAAAGTTCTCTTCAACATGCTTGTCATTCTGGAGCTTGTACTTCTTCTTGGAGGAGAGGAAGGTGCTTGCCCTTGGTCAGATTCAGAATGTGGAGCAGCCATTACTTGATCATGCCAGCTAGGATAATCAGGATCACCAGGCTAAGGATTGAAGGTGAACTCATTGAAGTCATGCTGGACATCTCTGATGAGTTCTTGAGTGTCATTAGATTGGTCAAGTAGAAGCTGTGCAATTTGCTCTTGATTGGAGACTAAGTTGTTTCTTGCATCTTCAGAGAAACCCCTAAGGTATTCTAGTTCGTCCCCTTGCCAATCCAAGTAGCTACCAGTTTTCTCAAAGTTCTTGTACACAGTTTGAGCAAAGTTGTCAATTTTGGCATCTTGGGCATTCTGCTTTTTGTTAATGTCATATAATCTGTCCTGGACCACCAATTGTTCAGTTTTAAGTTCTCCTATCCATTTCCTCAGATCCCATTGGTTGCCTCTGATCATATCAAACATTTTGTAAGTTTCATCCCTGAAATTTGCTTGGTCTTGATAGATCTTTTGCAGCATTTCTTGCTGTTGTTGAATGGCTGCCATTTGCTCATTGTGTCTCTGGGCTGCCAATCTTCTTTCTTCTTCAAAATCTTCTTGAGCATGTCTGAGATCAAAGCTATATTGCTGCTCAAAAGATGTGAACTATCCTGGTTGAGAGTCCCACCAAGATGGTTGCTGACCATAATCATGTAAAGATTCAGGTTCAGCAAGTTGAGAGTGGTGAGAATGATGAGAATCCTCAGAGGATTGCTGAGCTAGAGCTGGCATAGTGACCTGAGGATGCCTAGATCCACCTGCTTCATGTTCATGGGCTGCTGATGGAAATCTTTGTGCCTCCATGAACCTAGTTGCAGCTGCCAATTCTTGTAATTTATGAATTTCTTCATCTTCAGGATGAGACTCTGAGCTGACAAGAATTTCAGTACCTTCAGGTTGTCCATATCTCTGCTGACTCAAATGCTCAGAACTGTAGCCCAAAACTTCTGTAGATATATCATGATGTGAATAGACAAGAAAATGATAAGCTGGAGAATAATGTTCCCGATCATGATAGCTGTGACTTGGAGCAGGTAGAGTTGGAGTTTGTCCATGACCTCCACTGTCATTGTCTGAACTGTCATTGACCTCAGTGTCTTCTTGAGCACTTGGCTCATGTACTGCTGGAGGTGGAGGAGTGAGAAGTCTAACTTGCTTGGGCATCTTATATTGTTTAGGTCTACAATTAAAATCCCTGTTCATCTCATTCTGGGAGATGATCCATTGAGCCAACAGCATTTGAGAAATCTGCATGGCAAAAGGAAGAGGATGGCCCATTTTTCTGTAGATTGCTTCTTCCATCTCTCCAAAGATGTAATCAATCGGATCGATAGGTTATCTTGACAAGATCAGATGCAGCAACCAAGCAAGACATGATGTTACTCCCTCTTTATATCCAGATTTTGGGTAAATAGTGTGCCTGAGTATCAGTAACAGAGGTTTGGCTTTAGAAGACAAACAATTTACCCTATTTGCATTGAAACCAGGCTCAGAATATTTCTGTAAATGTGTGCTGATACTTGCAAATCTGGCATATCTCCAATCTGCCTCCATCTATTACCAGAAAACATTCTGTTATGAATCTTGGTTCTATTCTGCAAAGGACTTGATGCACTAATAGCAGCTTCAAACTGAGGAGACCTGACTTTTCTTTTATTTCTATCAATAGTGAACAAAATATAGTGCCTATTCTTATTCACTAGAAGAGATGCATAGAATTCCAAAATCCTATTTTCATTCCAAGCTGGCCCAGCAGATGACATTAAAGTAGCAAGATCAGGTGTTGAACACACACAATCAAGTATTCTATTTGAGACAAGGATTGAGCTGATTTGGTTCCAATCTACGTACTGATGTCTGCACAGGGCTAATAGAGTTTTTCCACTTCTATGTTTCCTGTTTTTGTAACCCAAAAAGATGTTTTTCTGGAATGTAGTGATGAATTGCTCATTCAGAGGAGGTCTATCAAGAGGAAACCATATCTTTTATGGCACCAATCTAGCAGCTCTCAGTTTCTTTCCTCCCAAAGTTGTTAGATCTTGCCCAACTATCATATCAACTTCATCACTAAGCTCTATTTCTTCCTCAGAAGAGATATTGGTACTAGGCTCATAATCACTGTCTTCTGAAGAAGATGAGGAATCATAATGCAATGGCTGTTATCCTATTTTTGGAGGTTTAGAGGTAGTAACCTTTTTCAGCACCCTACCATGTTGATGAGTATCGTCTATGTGTATCAAGTTCTTTGAGGTGACTCGAGCTATCAGTTTTAGATTTCTTTTTCCCTTTGACTTTATCAACAATTTTCTCAAGAAGACCTCTCTTATCTGGATTCTTTGACCTCATCTTTGACTAAGATTTCTTCAAGCAAAAAGATTGAACTGACCTTGTTGATGCAAGAATCAAGAACAAAGAAGATCCTAGAAGCAATGTCTTGAGCAATCGAAGCACCGCTGCAAATCACCCGATTAGGATGTGCTTCGGTGAAGAGATGAACTTGTGCTCAAGAGAAACTTTGCGAGAGGATTGTTGAGGCGCAAGCAAGCTTGAGAAATTTCTGAGGGAGATGGAGATATAAATAGCACAAGTCCCCAAGTGTAAAAACAGGAAGTTACTTGCAGTAATTGGAATCCGGACAAACGTGGGAAAGTCACGTCTGCAACTGTCTTTCTTTGAGGAGGTTTCTTTATGAAGGGGTAGTTGGAAACCAGAGAATCCAAGAAATATGGTTGCCAATTTTGGATAGGTTTTTCAGGAGAAGTCCTAAGAAGAGATGAGATTTTGACGACATTGCAGGGATAAGTGACTTTAGAAGATCGAGAGGGACACGGTTTGAAAAAGATAAGTTCTAAGATAAAAAGCTATTGTCGTATGTGCTTCGGACTGGTTTTCGGTTACAACAGATATCTTTCCATCTACACCAGACCGAGTCCGTATAAGGAATATTTGGTCTACTGTAGTTGGAAACCTCTCTGTTTATGGTTAAAATACAAGTCTGTGGTACATGGACAACTTTTCTGAATCGGAAAAATATAGATTTAACTAAATTTAAATTTTTTCAAAGATCCCCTTTTTAACAAACACACATAAGTTGGTACAGAGATCTTAGAATAATCTTACGATCAAGAACAATCAACCAATAAACTCAGAAGACTTTGTAGAAAAAAACTATTTGAGCCCTAGTTTTCATAGGAGCATGAGTATAATTGACTTAAGCTCAAAGAAAATACTCATGTGCTGAGTAATTTAGGTTTTCAAAATTTTGTATAAGCATTTTTCTTTTGAAGCTTACTTAACCTAATCACTAGGTTTTAGGAAAGTATAATATAGTAATAGAGAAAGAGAAGGCTTTCAGCAGCAATTTTATGACTTTCAGTTTTCAAGTAAACTTTTCATTTAAAATATAGTCTTATAATTACTTCAGCACTAGTAATTACTTTGTTTACATAAAGATAGCAAGATGTACATATCAAGTAGTCTTGACTCCCCCTTAGTGTGTTATTCTAAAGAATCAGGCAACATTTGAAAAAGCAAGAATGTTTAGTTCATCCCTCAATTTTGAAAATCTAGCCTCATCAAGTGGTTTAGTGAAAATATCAGCCAATTGATCCTCAGTCCTGACGTGACTAAGCATAATGTCACCTTTAGCAACATGATCACGTATGAAGTGATGCCTAATTTCAATATGCTTAGTTCTAGAATACTGGACTGAGTTGTTGGCTATTTTCACTGCACTTTCATTATCACACAACAGAGGCACCTTTTCAAACATAACACCATAATCGAAAAAGGTTTGTTTAATAAAAAGAATTTGAGCACAACAACTGCGTGCAACAACATATTCAGCTTCAGCAGTTGAAAGTGCTACTGAATTTTGTTTCTTTGAACACCAAGATACTAAAGATCTTCCAAGTAAGTGACAACCCCTAGATGTGCTTTTTCGATCAATCTTACAACCGGCATAATCAGAATCTGAATAGCCAAGAAGTTGAAAAGAACCACCTTTTGGGTACCACAAGCCAAAACATGGAGTATGCTTTAAGTATCTGAAAATCCTTTTTACTGCACTAAGATGCACTTCTTTAGACGCAGCTTGAAATCTAGCACACATGCATACACTAAACATGATGTCTGGCCTAGATGCTGTCAGATAGAGTAATGAGCCTATCATAGATCTAAATAATTTTTGGTCAACAGACTTACCTCCCACATCTTGATCAAGATGTGTATTTGTTGCCCTTTTTGCAAAAGTTTTAAATATTTTTCCAACTTCACTTTTATTTGGAAAAAAGAATACCCAAGTGAATCTAGATAAATCATCCACAATTACAAGGTAGTATGAGTTGCCACCTATACTTGCATAAGATGTAGGACCAAAAACATCCATATGCAAAAGTTCTAGAGGCCTAGTAGTGGACATGATATTTTTAGCAGGATGAGAGTTAGCTACTTGCTTGCCAGCTTGACAAACACTGTAAAGTTTATCCTTTTCAAATTTAACATCCTTTAGGCCCACTATAGCTCATTTTTTAAAAGCTTTTTGAGATTAGACATGCCTACATGCCCAAGTCGTCTGTGCCAAAGCCAACCAAGTGAAACTTTAGCAAGCAGACAAGTTGAAATGCATGAGGAGTTAGGAGTTAAAATCAACGAGGTAGAGATTTTGAAATCTGAAACCTTTAAATATAAGCTTTTCATCTTTGTCGAGTACTGTTACCCCATTAATAGAAAAGGTACAATGGAATCCTAAATCACAAAGTTGAGCAACAGATAATAGATTAAAATTTAAAGAATTGACTAGTAATATATTTTCAATAGAGTGATCATTTGAGATAGCTATCTTACCATTTCCCTTTACCTTTCCTTTACTATTATCTCCAAAGGTGATTTTATGACTTGGATCATTCTCTTTTTCAACTGAGGTGAACATCCTTGAGGTGCCAGTCATGTGCTGTGTGCAACCACTATCGATAACCCAGTGCTGGCCACCACTCTTGTAGTTCACCTTGTCTTCATCATTTCTGGCCATGAGGCATAGTGGTAGTGAAGATGAAGGTGAAGGTGGTGTGGATTCATCCAGAGCGAGCCCAGCTAGTCCTTTGGACCTTGGCTCTTCTTCATCTGAGGAAGAGGAGGATTCTTCACTTGAGCTTTCTTCATCAGTAATCCATTCATCAATGTGTGCCTCCTTTTTCCTTTTCTCCAATGTTTCTTGGAGTAGCTCTTCTTACGATAACTCTTCTTGTAGCTTCCTTGAGCTTTCTCTTCATCATTGTCATCCTTGTTCTTGCTCTTGCCCTTCTTGTTACTTTTATTTGGGCAACGAGCAATTATGTGTCCTTTCTTATTGCACTCAAAGCAGATAATGTTAGAGAAAGGGTTTCTTTTTGAGAAATAGTTAGATGACTTACCTTTAGCATTTACCCTTCTCATGAATTTATTTGCTGATCTCAGAGCAATGCCAGTTTTCTTACATCTTCATCCTCTTCATAGCTTGAATCTTCTTCTTTCTCTTCATCAGAGGAATCTTAAACTTTTTCCTTGGCCTTGACAGCAATAGACTTCTTCTTGGTCTCAATTTCATAAACCAAGGTAAGTTCATGAGCTGAGATCTTGCCCAATAGTTCAGTAGGTGTGAGCTTCTTCAAATCACCACTATTTGATAGGTAAGTGATCAAACTGTGATAGGCTCGAGGTAGAACCCTAATCATCTTCCTGCATACTTCAACATCATCAACTTTAGTTCCTAGACCTTTAAACTCATTTATGATGGGATTTAGTCTAGAAAACATGTCATTAACATTTTCTTGAGGAAGCATTTTGAACTGATCAATTTTTTTCTAACAACAAAGTATCTTTCTTTTTTTACATCAGAGGTTCCATCATGAATCTCTTGGAGAGTAGTCCATATATCATAAGCAGTAGAAAGATTGCTGAATAGGCAACTTTAAAATCTTTTAATTCTTAAGAAAAACTTTTCTCAATAAAAATAGCAACAGAGAAGAGTTCGAATAGAAATTCAGGACAAATCTGTTTCAGTAAGATTAGAAATGAAGAGGAACTTGAATGATTACAGACAATAAGATGAACACACAGAAATAAAACAATATCAGAAAGACTCAAGGGTTTTTCGCCGAGGTTCAGAGAACAATCTCCTACGTCCCCGTTAGAGCACTTCTTCAGAAGTATTGATCCACCAAATAGCCAATCTCAATGGCTTTTGGTCTTTCACTAGCTTGACTCTTCCACTACTCCGGTGAGGTGAGTCTCAACCTTTCACAGCAATGGTGGCCTTCCACAATCTCTGTTGGATAGGTCGCACCAACAACTTCTCCAACCGTCTAGAAACAGCTAGTTCCAAGAGTAATAGACTATCCACAAGCCCTGTCTCTTGGTTCAGTAGCTAGATGCAAACTAGACTCAGCTTGGAGCAAGAACTCTAAATGTTCAGAATGAATATTTGTAGTTTATGAGTTGAAGCTCAAACTCTTCGATGGAATGAAGGCTCAGGAATGCTAAAGATCAAAGAGTTGTAATTGATTTGAAAGATGTTAACGGTGTTCAGAATGTCAAGGATGTGTATGTGCAAAGCTCTACAATTTTTGTGAACCCAAGCACTGTATATATAGAGCCTGAACAGAAATAATCGTTGTACCTGCCATTTGTCCGTTGGGGGTTGGTAGGATGGATGAGATAGGTCAACTACTGCCCTTTTTATAAGAATTTTAAGGTGTATGAGTCATATGTTGAAATATACACACGCGCTGGACTGAAAATGTTAGTCCGGGGTACATAAGATTGGAGAAGTATTACTGTACTCAGTGTGACCCATTTGCCCCGGACCGAAAATAACGGTCTGTCGTGTACATGTACTAGTAAAGGAAGTTTGTGCCGGACTGAAAATGTTGGTCCGATGTACACATGCTTTGTTTTATTTAGATACCAGCAAAATAGTGTTTGCGCCGGACTGAAAAAGTTGGTCCGGCATAAAAGAGAAGGCCGCTGGTTTTTACCAGAGAGAATCACGTTTGTGTCGAACCGAAAAAGTTCTGCGTGCGGCCGGCTGAGGTGGCATGGGCGGAATTTTGACACATGGTCGTTACGTCAATGCCTCGCCACGTCCATGTCCGACGTGGTTGCTTGGGTGGCAGTTTGGTCAGCAAGCCGAGTCAACATCGCGGGTCCCACGTGTTGGCACTGTTCTGTATACCGGGTTCGTGGTGAAGTGGAGTTGGCTGTGGACCGAGTCTATGGACCGGTGTCCACGTGTCAGCCCATGAAATTTCTAGATTAATTTAATCTGATGCTGACATCAACATGACGCCATAAGTAGATTTTCTAGTATAAAAATAATTCAATTAATTTGGTATTTTGTAATTTTCTGTTCTTTATGATTTTTGAATCTTTCGAGAGATCGTTCTTCCTCATATAAGCTCTGATTGAGGCGATTCAAATTTCTAAAAATTTATAAAATTGAGATATATTTAATGGTGAATTTTATTTTATTTTTGGAGTTTATTTGATCTTTATTTTAGTGTTATTTGTTGTTTTCTCTCTTTACGCGTAGACGTTGAAGTGCTCGGAGCGTACGATAGGAATTCGTTGACTCAAGACCAAGGTCCAGAGGAAGAATAAGAATTATTCCGAGGCAAGTTGTGCTTTGATCATGTTGAACCCATTTTTGCAAAATTGCTATGTTAATTTAAATTATTGTATGTTATTTCATGTGCACAATTGATTTCAAATTAGTTTGGGATCTAGTTATTCAACCCAATTAGATTCTACCATACCTTGTTATTTGTATGCCATGATTATTTGTCATCCTAGAATGGTTCATTTTTAATTGATTGCTAATAGATACCAACATGGGTTGGTTAGACCGTGCTTAATTTATTTAGCCATGCCAAATAAACTCATGCCTTTTGGAATATCAAATTAATCTTGATTAATAGAATATGGAACATATTTATGAAATTAGTGTGTGAGGTGTTGTCACACAATGATGTTGAGTTGTAGTGACGGGGCTGTCATATAACGTTGTTGACTTGTTGATGGCACGTGGTGCATGGTAATCAACTAGGGTGGTAAGTAATTTAGATTAGGGCAAGGGGCAGTATGCCAAAGTGGACCAGAATGGCAGAGGGGTTGTGAAAATCTTGCCTCAGTCCACCTAAAGACTTAACTTTGCAATCATTTGACCTCAGTCAAACTTGCAACCACATGTCTGGAATGGGATGGACTTAGCTGATTAATTTGCAATGTCTTAACTTTCATACTACTAGTGGTGGTGTGAGTCCCGGGTTATACGTTTCGACTCACATGGCACAAGAGGGGGTCTTGTTGTGGTGGTTATAACTCTTTAGTGTTAAAACCTTAGTGGGTCGTATTGGGTTAAGACAGAGCTTTGTAAAGTTTTTGTCATGATCTCTTTGCGTCACACCGAAGGAAGTGTGCTAATGACATTGCACAAAGAGATGATCATGTCATGTGGGTAAAGCGCATAACCTCTGCAGAGTGTAAACCTATTCGGATAGCCGTGCTCGCGGTATTGAGAAATGCTCGAAAATTACAGTCAAGAGTTAGATTTTATAAAATAAAAACTTGGAAGGGAGGCAGTGTGACGTTTGGAAATTAT
Organism: Otatea glauca; assembly: GCA_036346275.1. NCBI lineage: Eukaryota > Viridiplantae > Streptophyta > Magnoliopsida > Poales > Poaceae > Otatea > Otatea glauca. Next base: position 63,468,091 of record CM070721.1, read on the forward strand.
GGAATATGTTAGGGCGGGATGCTATGTTTACTTAAGAAATACCTTCAAATTACTTATTATTGTTATTTATTTCACTGTCTTTTTAAACTATTTATTGTATTTATTTACAAATGCTATTTTTCTGCAAAACAACCATATCAGCCATTCCATTGGAATAAATCATGCATATAGTTATGTTAGAATTGCATTCTGTGCACAACTTGTTGAGTGCTTTAAGTACTCACCATTGCCAACAACAAAATCATCAGTTGAGGAGAAGTCTACATCAGCTTTGGAGGAGTGTCCAGAAGAGGCGAACATCTAGGGTGCGAGCCTTGTCAATTTCCTGTGGTATACTGAGGGATTTATCTCCGTTTTTATTCCACTGCAGTTTAATTTGTTTTTCACAGTCTAGCCTTGCAAGCCATATTCATGTAAGGTCGACCATAAAGTCAGTCAACAGGTTAATATTTAATATATGAAGTCTTTTATTATGTTCCTGTTGTGTATGATTGTGATAATCATCTATGTTGAGCCTGTGCGCACTAACGTGATCTTGGACTAATGCGATATACACAGAGAGTCTGAATTTGTATATTCGGGTCCGACAATGTGGGTGTGGCACAGTATGACCGCTTAATTTTATCGAGTCCTGTATTGTGTGTGATGCGTCTGTAAGTTCTGCAAGTTCTGAACTTTGCACTGACTTCTGACCAAACAATTATCTCAAACAGATCACAAGTTGTTCCCTGAGCACTCCCTGTATATACATACCTTCGCCAGGAAACAAATTCGATATATAAGCCCCATGAAAATTAGCACTCATCTGAGAAGTTCTAATAGTTCGTTCATCTCTTCTCGAGGAGCAAATAATTCAAGGCATTAGCACTATCGTTGATCCCATCAGGTTCAGGTAGAGGGCACAGCTGCTAGAGCTATCATCAAGGTGAAACAGCACAAAGTACTCAGCGCCAGAGGTGCATCAAACTGGTAGAAACTACAAAAAAAACAAGAAGAAAGAAACCATAGGCAAGGAAATGCTTCTTTTATCCACTAAATTGAAAATTGTACAGATTTTACAGCGAATTCAGAATTGGCAAGTCGATTTGCACCAACCTGAAATCTAGACAAATATATCTCTAGCAGAACATAGAAGCACTTCTCACGCGAGGAGGGGGACGTCACCTAGTCTCTTAGAGCTAGCACGGCGACCTGGTTTGCTCGGAAGCAAATCCTTTATCTGGCAGAAGAATTAACTGACGACACACCCGACGAGCTGGTGGATCGCGTGCTCAGGTGGCCGGCCGACGGCGGCGCGACCTGAGGCGGCGACCGACCGACAGCTTGTCGTGCGTGACGACCGAGTTGCACCTGTCGGACGGGGCGGACGGAGGGACTGTAAGCCAGGAGGGCGGCAGCGGCAGCGGCGGCGGGACCACCGTTGCCTGAACGGCTGATCCAGTGGCCACAGAATGTGAGCTCCCCTCACGGCCGTCTGCTTCCGCCACGCCATGGCTCGCGGGGGCCTTCGCGCTCAGCAGCAAGAAGGCAAGGCTGGCGACGAGGACAAGGTGGCCAAAGGAAGCCATGGCAACAGGAGCAAAGCAGGGCAAAGCAAAGGTGACTGCTGCTGCGAGCCACTGCAATGGCAGGAGGCAGCGATGATATGTACAAATCCTTCAGAGGTGGTTGTTGCAATTACTCCGCTCTTGGATTCTTTCGCTTGATACTTCGATCCCAGATAGAAATTGCCGCCACCACCACCCGTTCCATTCAATCAATAGCTAGCTCCATGGTCAAAAAGGCAGCAGCTTGACGCGCGCATACGACGTACGTACAGACAGCTGCGGCTCCGGCTCCGAGAGATGGACAGCCAGACAAGGCGAAACGGTTCTGGGTGCCATTGATTGATGTCATGCTATGATGCAAAGCAATTAATCGCTCGATCGATCTCCAGTAGAAATCAATGCGAGGTTAAGAAATTAAGGGAGTTGCAGCTTGATAAGATACACACGTCAAGGTTCAAGATGTGACTGAGACTCAGAGAGAAGAGGCATTGCGTGGAGATCATGTGTTCATGCTAACCATGCACTGCGGTGGCTCGTAGCATTGACATTCAGATTCAATTGATGTAACTCATTTAGTGCTGCAGATGCTGATGATCTTGGCAGTTACAAATTACAAGCGTTCAAAGACTTAGGGCCTATTTGATTCATATACTAAGATTGGCATGCTTTGTCATAGATTTTTGGGCAAACCTGGCTACAGGTTAGGTTATCAAAATTGAAGCCACGCTTTAGCTAGTAAAAGAAATTTTACCATACTTTTCTGAGTCACTGAAGCGTGGGACCTAGATGGCAGAAAAAAATCTTGCTATATGTGTGACTATGAACCAAATAGATGTCTAACTCGATCAAACTTATCTAACTTGATGTGTGACAAAGTTTGGTTACAAACCAAATAGGCCCTTAGTTAGACTGGTATATGAGGCATTGCATGATTTGTACGTGCAGAAACCGGACTGGAAATCTTGCAATGGCCCAGCAATAGCTGGATCGAATAATATAATATATCTATTACGCCAGGAAGGATTCGAGCGATCTCGAGGCCCTCCATACGCGCTGGGGTTTTTACGGTCTTTTCGCCCGACCCGTCCTTGTTGTGTGGTCTCGGTTGCTCCCGTTCGCCTGTCCCGTTCCGCAGTTGTCCGTGCCATCGCTGGTTCTTTCTCCGTCGTCGATTCATACGCTGTGCGTTTGATCCATTTGCTCTTCGCCGACTCTTGTTCTTACTCTCTCGGTCTCCACGGCTCTCACTCTTCTCGATGGTACACCGCGCCTCTCTCTCATTCTTGCTCTCTCGCCAGTCCGCCTGGTGCTCCTCCCGCTGGTATGATTCTTCCCCTGTTGGTTCCTTCTCGTCGGTGCACCTGCCGACCCCTCCCCGATTGTGCCTGGGTTCGTCCCCCTTGCCTTCGCCTTCTCTTTTTGCGTCCCCCTCCCCCATTTGTGATAGTCCTCGTTTATCTCCCGATTCGGCGTCGCCGGTTTCAATTGGGTTTTGGCTTCCAGCCGCAAGCCGCACTCCTCGCCCTCTTCGTCGTTCGGTTGTTTCTGTTCTAGGTGTTGCCCTTGCGTCCTCTTCGCACTGATTGCCTCCCCTCCTCCGTCCACACTGTTTTAGCTCCCGTGTCTCTTGTGTTTTAGGTTCTTTAGTTCTTGGCGTGGCTTTATTCGCGGCTCTACTGGATCTTGGCCCTGTTCGTGTTCGGTTTTAATTGTGATTTCCTTCTTTTTCTTCGTGTTCGCTGTTTTACCGACCGTGCTGTCTCTTTGATCGGAGCTCGCTCCTTTAGCTTTGTTTTTGTTATCCTGTTTTGAGTTCAGTCGCTCTTGATTCGTGGCTATTTCGTACCCGTTCGTTGTTCTCCTGCCTCAACGGTTTCTCTGGTCTTCCTGAACTTTGTTCTTGCTGATTTTTGTTATGTGCGTGCGCCTCTTCCAGTTACGCTGTATTACTTTACTAGGGTTGTTGCCCTTATAAGATCGAGAATGCCTACTAGAGGGGGTGAATAGGTGGCTTTAAAAATTCTTCTCACTAAATACACGCTCTGTTTATCACTATGTCAAAACCTAAACAATAATCAATACAGAAGCGATAAACTAAGATTTTGACAATCAAAGCCTAAATCAACTGGCTCACTTTGTGCACTAACTAATTATGTCTCTAACAATAATTTGCAATCCTAAAGATAATTAAGCAATTTAATTCTAGGAATGTAAATTGCAACAATATAAATAAGAATTACAAGCACAAGAGACACGATACTTTTTACCGTGGTGTTCGGAGACTTGCCGGTCTCCCTTAGTCCACGTTGAGGTTAACCCAAACACATTGGACCGGCTCCACACATTGAGCACCCACCTCGAATTCACTAGTGGTAGCTCCTTTTCCCACCCGGGTAGACGAGCTCCAACCTTTACAAACTTTACTTAGGCTTCTCATAAGCTCCGTTGAGAGCTCCCGTGCACGACGCTCTACGCCTTCTAGGAGGCGTCAACCTTCAAAGTAACAAGTCACCTAGTGCAACACATGCACTCCGGTGACCTTCTAAGTGCGGCGTGGGTGCGCCCTTGGAAGTTCGCTTTCCCGCATTTGTTCTGTCACATTTGTTCTCTGTTTATCACGGCGTTATTTAGCCTTTTGCCTATGTGCGCTCTCTAATTTGGTACATAGTCTTTGTTCAGCTCAGAGCCTACGTTACACGTACGATTTGCCTGTAGGATTGGCGGTTCGTGTTATCTTTTTTATGTACAGGTGTTTATATGTAGGCAAATGGATAGAGTAGCATAGCTTGGTAGTTGTTTTCTCTGTATGGTGCGGTTGCGCCCTCGGAGGTTCCCTTTCCTGCCTCTCGTCTGTCATGTGTGTTGACTTTTTATCTCGGCGATATTTAGTCTTTAGCCTATGTGGTTCTATCGTATGTGTTCCCTATTTATACCGGCAATATTCAGTCTTTAGTCTATGTGTGCTCTTGGATTGCCAGATCGTCGATATTTACCCTTTTGCCTTTGTGCTTTTTTGTGTTGGACTACGTATTTCCTGTGAGTTCTAATCGATCGATTCTCAGATATGTTGTGCCCTGATCCCTTTGCGGTATTCCCATAGAATTAGTACATGATGCTAGTGTCTCATAATACCTCGATCCTACATTGTAATTTCCTATCCATGTGATATATTATTTCTGATTGAAGATGCTAGGCTTTGTCCAGACAGATGCCCTATCGTAGTTCGTTAGATATTCCTTTTCTGGACGTGGGTAGCCAATCTGTATGGACGTTACAGTTACGACGGACTATCGCTGTGACTGTCCTACTCATGGTATGTGTGCTTCGTCATCGTTGATTAATTCATGATCTTACTGTACGTTTCATAGAAATCGGCTGCCTCTGTTCTGTGCTAGGTACTGTTCCCAAAGAGCTAGCGTTGTTTGATTTTATTGTATTTTTTTTACGTCCCTGTTTATCTCCAGTGGAGTCACATAGCCCTTCTGCACCGCTTGGAGGTATATCCAGTCGTCCTTCTGTTTGTTGGTTTCACAGTTAAGCTACATAACGGTAAGTGTTTGTTCTTTTTCCCCTTCGTATGGGAATTAGTCGGGTCTCATAATTTGTGACCGGAAGATTTCCCCGTTATTTGCCATGTCGGCATTTCTATTTATACCGAACCAGTTTTCCTTGTTTTACAGGACAGCTCTTGCTCCAAGGAAGTAGTGTCTGTAGATGGTACACAGACCCTGTGCTTCCAGAGGCGGCAGCTTTGCAAAATGTAAGGACCCGAATCTATTGATTTGAATCCACTGTGTTTACCGCACTAGTCCCAGAATCAACGCTAGTGCACACAGTTTAACATTGGTACATATCACATCATACTCAACGATAATAATAATAATACTCTATTTTTGATATAGCTAAGTGTTTGATCTTATGACCAACTTACATTATTAAGCCACGCAGGGCTAGACTGGAAATATAAACTAAGAAATAAGCAGCGAAAAGTAGAAGACGTAGATGGCTCATCAGTTCACCACAGGCAACTGACAAGGCTCGGACCCTAACGACTCGTGTCCTCCTAGAACTGCTCCTCCAACACAGGTGTAGACTCTTCAACTGTTGATTGTTGTTGTTTGGTAAGGGTGAGTACATAGAGCACTCAACAAGTTATGCACAGATTGCATTTCTATGTAACTATATTCAAGGCTTATTTCAAAGGAAAAGGCTATTATGGCTATTTTGCAATAAGCAACATTTATGAACAAATACAATTAATAGATTGTAAAGATTGTAAAGCAAATAGCAATAATAAATAGATGCAACATTTCTCAAATAAATCAAGTTCCAAACCTAAGTCCAGTTCAACTTTCCACATGGCAATCCTGCCATCCCAATCAAGTTTTCCATTTAATTAAGCTAACCCTTAACTGTAATTCCCAAGCTTTGCTCAATACCGCGAGCACGGCTATCCGAATAGATTTACACTCTGCAGAGGTTATGCACTTTACCCACATGATACAATCATACACCACACAGGCGAATGATTATAACAAAGCCTTTACAATGCGCCATCTTAACCCGATACTACTCGCTAAGGTTTCAACACTAGTGGGTCTAAAAACCACAACCAGGGCCCCCCTCTTATGCCTTGTGAGTTACTCCATAACTCGGGAAATCACACTGCCTATGATAGTACCAAACTAAGACATTGCAAATTAATCGGCTAGGCTGTCTCATACCAGACATGTGGTTGCATGATTGACTCAGGTCAAAGACTTGCAAGGTTAAGTCCTTAGGATGATCGAAGCAAGACTTCCACATACCCTCTGCCCATCGGGCCCACCTTGGCATACTCGTCCCTTGTCACTTGCCCCAATCTAAGTGATTACCACCCCAGTTGATTACCAAGCACTACGTACCATCAACAAGTCAACATCGTTGCGTGACATGACTCGCCACTATAACTCAATCTCATTGTGTGATCCCACATGACACACAAGTTCATATCATTGTTCCATATTCCAGTAGTCAACATTAATTATTAATGATTCAAATACATGTGATGACGTGGCATGGCTAAGCAACTAACACAGTCTAACCATCCCATGTTGATTTTAGTATTAACCAACTATAGTGAACCATCTAAGATGACAATAGATCATGACATACAAATGACAAGGTAGGTTATAGATCAATTGGTGGATTAACTAGATCCCAATTTAATTTGAAACAATTGTATACATGAAATAGCATGCATTAAAGTAAATCAATATAGCGATTTTATAAACATGGGTTCAACATGATCAAAGTACAACTTGCCTTGGAATAGGTTCTGATTTTGCTCTAGAACTTGATCTTGAGTTGACGGATCCTCCTCCGAAATGTCGCACAATTCAACGTCTACGCGTACCGAAGGAGAAAAGTAAATAAATACTAAAACAGAGATCAAATGAACTCTAAAAATCAAATAAAATTCACCATTAAATATATCTCAATTTTACAAATTTTTAGAAATTTGAATCACCCAAATCCGAGTTAAAATGCAAAAGTTATAGCCTTTCAAAGATTGAACTAATTCTGAAAATACAGAAAATAGAAAATCCGATTTTCCCGAATTATTTTTATACTGAAAAACCGCATTACTGCATCATGCTGATGTCAGCATGACAACAGCGATGCCCTGGCCAATCATGGAGCGACACGTGGCACGGTCCACAGACTTGGTGCATGGATTCGCGCCAGCTCACTGTGAACCCGGTGCACGGTGCCTCGCCTCCCGTGCCGCCACGCGTCTACCCGTGATTGGTCAGCGGATTGGTGAGATCTGGGCTATACGCGAGATCCGACGGTCACAAGCTACTCAAGCGGTTTACTGTTTACCTTTACACGTGGTGCTACCAGGACCGAACGATGGAGATCCGACGGCCAGCAGAGCTCCAACTAGCGATGATGGCACGGCGGCAACATTCTCACCGGTGATGAAGAAGATGACACGCGACGCGGTGCTCCGGCGAGTTACTGGTGATGAGATGTTGCGGGCCCAGCGCGGTGAGGTCTGGCAAACTCACTGATGACACTGGTGGCAGCGGAGACTCAATGACGGCGACAAAATCGGACGAAAACCACGACGGCAAGAACCACCAACTACGGCGAGCTTTCCTGCGCTCACCATGACGACTTTTGCAAAACGGGTCCGATCAAAAGATGCGGCTGTTGACGGCGAACCTCGGCGACGCTTCACGGCTTTATAGGGACATAGGGAGGCGTGCTCAAGGCGGAGTTCTCGTGAACGTGGAGACGGCGCGACGACGGAGTCCAGATCGGACATGACGAAGACGACGCAAATCCATCCCTCCACATGTCGCAACGGACGGACACAATGTGATCGACGCGGAGGAATCTGGGCGTACATGAAACGGACGCCCGAGATGAGCTAGGGTTTCGGCACGATCTCAGTCATCAGATGGAGATCTAACGGCCATCAGTCGAGTTTCTAGAACACAGGCCAAAAGGTCGCACAGTGAATAGGCCTGGCCCAACACTGTTCACGATTTTCCCGTATTTTCTTAATTAAAATAATTCTAGTAATTCGATTAATTAGTTTTAGGCAATAAAAATATCAGGAAAAATCCAGGAAAGATCCCAAAAATACTTTGAGACATTTTGGACTCAAATAAAATATTTTTGGAAAAAATTTATATTAATTTTATATATATCTAATTAGTTTTCTCAAAAGGTCAATATACATATTTCAAAATAAATTCAAATAAATTCCAAAAAAATCCAATAAATTTCAGAAAATCACAAAATGCACAAATTGCCATAAAATAATATTATAAGCAATTTTTGGGATGTTACACAAAATAGGTATGAAAACTGATCGATCTTTGAGGCTACCGCTCATATACATGTAGCTCATTGCCTTTATCCCATTATATGGTTTCACAGTCTGTTAGAGCGGCCTCTGCACGTCTTGGCTTTAGTCATTAACTTCTTCTAATATGACGCTTTATCTTCTCATATAGACTATTCCCCTCACTGTTATCATATCAACAATCGTTTCATTTGTACTGATCCTCATCTATCTATACCACAGAGTCGTAAACATGCCACATGAGATAAAATGGATAGGACAGTCAACCCTTCAGAGACAACCTATACTTGCTACAGTCCATCAGATTTCTAATCTTAACCCACATGATGTCGTGGTGAGCCCATCTTCATGCTTTCCATACATCAGCTTGTTTACCTTATGGTTTATAGATCTAAGAACATATCTATACTGTCGGCTTTGTATCCATATATCTAGGGGAACAACTACATCGTACACATCGCTATCCTAAAGCTTGCTCCAGGACAGCCATGGTGGTATCTAGCATATACTACCTACAAGAGAACGGTTAATTCTGAAAGAGGGGCCTATAAATGTTCTAAATGTGGCCCCACAACAACTGATCCCCGGTATATACTTCTTAGCTGTCTATGTTTACCTCTTTTCCTACGATAATCTCACCCTGTATTAATATTTAACCAACATATTCATTACGACAGGTATCGAGTGACTGTCCACGGTGTTGATCCTGACGACATATCCAAACCAGAAGCCTCCATAGCAGAATTCATCTTCTTTACGGATATAGCCGAACAGCTGGTTGGCTGCTCGGTGCTCCATCTTGTGACAGCCAGTCAAGGTCTCAAGGACTTCGTGCCGCCACAGATCACACGTCTCTATGGAAGGCAGTATAGTCTACAATTCTCTGTCACACGAAGAGCCTTACAGCGGGTCAAAATATCATACCAAGTTGATTATATCTCCCTTGTCCTCTGTGCATCAGGATCTATCTCTGCCACTAAACAAACACATCCTGAATCCCCTATTGTGCTGCCTGCCGATGTCATTGAAGGCAAGGCCTCTACGACTATTCAATTTGTAACAGTGGCTGGAACAACACAGAGTGCCTTGAATGAAATCCGTTTTCAGCCATTAGCAATTCCCTTAGTTGGCTCTACGCATCGTTCGGCCTTGGGTTCCTCACAGCGCAAAGCACAGCCAGGTAACTCTGAAAAAGATGTTCTTTCTGTTAGCCTTGAGGCTATCGCATCGTCTCCATCTCCCTTGATGGATGTTGTCCAAGAACTACCTGGAGCTCACAAGGTCTACTCTTACTCTGTTCCTTTATTTTCGTAATAGATCACATATTTACTCTTACTCCAAATATTATTTGCACATGTACAATTCGTGTATATTCTATCATGTGCTTTATTTAAGTAAAGTCTGTGATCCTTGCCATGATTTAATTGATTCATCATATTGGCAATTATCTCTCTAGTGCATATAGATCAATTACATATTCATCATGATGTACTTAGTAGAGAACATTTCTTATGTCAAGTGTTTCCATTTATATTGTGCTTCTTTATATGAAACACTTGTTGTAATCAATCGCTCACAAATATCAACTTGTTCATATCTATTGAGCTTTTGGGACTAATGTCTTTCATAAGTGGATTGGAAAGAATTAGGTCCCGTCTGTATGATGACCAAGGTATCTTGGAGGATGATCATTGTCGAGGTCAACAAGACGGCGGTGTCACCAAGAGTTGAGGACTAAGTCAAGAGCGACTTGGCGTGGAGATCGTCGAGAGGATGATCAAGTCAAGGTTGATAGGACGAGAGTCTCATGAGGTGAATCGAGTCGAGTTGGACAAGGTGAAGATGTCATCAATTATATGGTGAAAGTCTTCATGCATCGACATCAAGAAAGAAGACTGCAAGTGACTATGTCTAGACTTATATTATCTTTGATTTAATTTGAGTCTAAGGATTGCCGTACTATTAAGAGGGATGCGATGTCGAATGACTTTTAGATGTGTCAAGTGCTCAAGTGATCCATCCTTGTGAATCTTAGAAAGAGAGTGGTGTTGGTAGTGCTGAAAGTGAGGGTTGTAGGTCTCTCTTGGTTTCTTTGTGAAATCTGTGGTTATCCTTTTAGTTTTGGGTAGTGAGACCTTGTTATTTGTGTAGCCCTCGTTCTTAGCTTTCGGAAGAGTCCAAAATCGCTGAAATCGAGTCCGAGTCAAAAGTTATGCTCGTTTTACGAGTCTGCTCGGCCGATTCGGACTATCCGGAGTTAGTCCGGACTATCCGGACATTTATCCGACTCTCCGGTTGGGTCTCTCTGTTAGCATTTTCTCACCAATCCGAGTATCCGGATTGAAACCGAGTCTCCGGATTGTGCGCACCCTGCCTCCAACGGCTAGTTTTTGGGAGTTCTATTTATAGCCCTTCCTCCTCTTTTGAAGAGGCTTTTGGAGTGGATTTTTGAGGGGCTGTGGGGGGCTTTGAGGAGCTTTTACCCTTAGATCTAAGTGATCCCTTGTGAGAAGGGTTGGGAAGAGTTTGGGAGTGAGTTTTGAGTTGGTTGAGCACTTGATTTCATCTCCAAGTTTGTTCTTCGTGAGCATTTGTTACTCTTGGAGGTTGAGGACTCCTAGACGGCTAGGAGGTCGCCTACGAGCCACCGGAGCTTTGTGTGGTTGGCCGTGGGAAGTTTGTGAAGGCCGGTTCCGCCTCCGTAAGGGAAGGAATCAAAGGAGTGAAGACCGGCGAGTGCATTTGTGCAACACCGGGAGGAAGAGGGTTGAAAGAGACCCCGGCTCAAGTGTGACCGAGCCGCCTCAACGGAGACGTAGGATCCCCTCAAGGATCCGAACTTCGGGTGAAAAATCATCGTCTCCAAGTTTGCTTCTTTCTCTTGCTTTAGCATTTGATTTTGAATCTTGAAATTGCCCGATCTACTCTATTGTTGTGTTTGGCTCTAGATCTTCATCATCCCCATGTACCTGATAGCATTTAGATCATTTGTATTCAAGTAGATTGTTGAAAAATTGCAAAGATTTAAAATCTTCATTCGAAGTCTCCAATCCGGAGTATCCGGACTCCATAACCCGGACAGTCCGGACTATCCGGAGTATCCGGACTCCATAACCCGGACAGTCCGGACTATCCGGAGTATCCGGATTGAATACCCCGGACACTCCGGATTAGGACCCTCGGGATCGGACTATCCGAGTATCCGGATTGAATAACCCGACACTCGGATTAGGACCTCGGGATCGGACTATCCGAGTATCCGGATTGAATAACCGGACACTCCGGATTGTTCAGACACTCGGAGATTTTATTTAGCTGCAATATTTTTATTCCGCGCATTTAGCTATAAAGTTTTTAATTCGCCTATTCACCCCCTCTAGGCGACATCCCCGCCCTTTCAATTGGTATCGAGCAAGGTCTCTCCTTTTATTAGACTTAACCGTCTAGAGAGTAAAGGATGTCGACTAGAGGATTAGTGCACTCACATAATCCACTTGTGCTAGATGGCACAAATTATGCTTCATGGAAATTAATTATGATTTCTCATTTTAAATCCATGAGCCCCCAAATATGGTGGATCGTAGATGTCGGCTTTTCCTCTCCATTGAATGAAGTTGCTCCAACTGAAGGAGAAAGGAAATGCCTACATCTCGACGCTCAAGCTACTAATGTTTTATTTTGTGTTGTGAGCGATGAAATTTTTGATAGAATATGCAATCTCAAGAGCGCTCATGAAATGTGGATAAAGCTTCAAGAACTATTTGAATCATCCACTTTTATTGAGGATTGCATTAAGGAAGAGATGTCGGGAGATGAAACATCAAGCTCCACCTCAAGCTCAAGTGATGAAGAACCGACATCTCCATCAACCTCAACCTCCGCCTCAAGTGACGATGAAGATGCTCTTCCATCACAAATCCGTTGCTTCATGGCGAAAGGTAAGAATGAGGTAAGTGATGATAATGACGATGATGAGCTCACTTATGATGAACTTATGAATTTGCTAGAGGAGCTAAATAAATGTCTTGGAAAGGAGAAAAAGAAATATAAAATTTTGAAGCTTGAACATGAATCACTTCAAAATGATTATAACATGCTTCAAGAAAATCATGAATCCTCCTTTCCAAAGAAATTCATAAGCCTAAGGTGGACATAGGAATTACATGTGATTTAATTGATGATATGCCATGCTTAATTTCTAATTCTAGCATTTCATCTAAAATTAATATGCCCACCTCTAGTGATGATATGCCTTGTTGCTCAAATAAAATATTGCTTCAACTTCCTCTATGCATATTGAGACTAATCTTGTAGAGGAAAACAAGGAGCTCAAGGCTCAAGTCATTAGATTAGAAAATGACTTAAAGAAGTGCGTAAAGGAAAAGCCGTTCTCGATGAGATCTTGAGCAAGCCAAGGCGCCTCAAGATAAGCGAGGACTCGGCTACATCTCCAAGAGGGAGACTAGCAAGACAAGGCACAACGAAAGATATTCAAGATCATCAAGTGCTTTGCTTGCAACAAGAAGGACACCTCGCCTCCGTGTGCCCTAATAAAGTGGAGATCAAGCCACAACCATCAACAATGAGGCAAACCGCAAAGAGCAAGTCAAGAAAAAGAGACGCTCAAAGCCTACTTGCTACAATTGTCGGAAAAAGGGACACATCGGTAAGGATTGTCCCAAAGGTATAACCCTAAGCCTACTCATCATTTTAATGATTATTTGTTTGGGAAGGACAAAATGGCAATGTGTTTGCCAAGTTTGTCAATCCTCCTAAGTCTATGCAAAATAATGAAAATCATTTGCTTAGGAGATATAAATCTAGAAATGTGTTTGCTCAAAATGATAGATTTCCTAAGACTAAGAAAAAACATGTTGATCATGTGCTTAGGAAAAATAACGATAGCAAAGCATTTGCTAGATATGCTAGATCCTCTAAGCCAATGCATAATTTCAATTATCATATGCTTAGAAGAGATCAAACTAGAAATGGTTTTGCAAAATATCATTGCTCTCCTAAGCCTTTTCATAAAAATGCCAATCATTTGCCTAGGAGGAATAATTATTGCAAACCTATTTCTAATTATGTTAGTCAATTCAATAATATCCAAATTAGGACCATTTGGGTTCCAAAATCTATTAGACTAACATTGTTGGACCCAACAAAATTGGGTACCAACAAGTGCCTAAAAGAATTGTAGGTGCTTGGAGATGCATTGGAAGCTTTGGCTCAATCAAGAGGATGATTTCATCATATGAAAAAGGAAGCCAAGCTTGAAGACATTCACTTCAATCATAAACCAATGCCATCTCGGGTAACAAGTATTTAAATTGATTCTTATAGCTTATAGCCTTGTGTAGGTTATATTGCATTATTCATGAAAATCAATTTAGATTGCTTGATTATATGCTTGCTCATGCTTATTAGTTGTTTTGATTGCAATCTTGAGTAAGTTTGGGATAGTGGCACATTAAGGGGAGTGCTAAATCATAACCATGTATATCACATCCCTACATGTGCCCATATTTATATAAGTGCAAATATATATTTTCAAAATCAAGCCATTTAGCCAAAAGTCAAAATTTTGTATACCATTAGTATTCTTGTGAAAAACTAGTTGCAAAATGTATACAAATATATTTGAAATGTTTTTCAAAGGTTTTGGCTTCACAAAATCCATTTTGAAAAGAAAATGAGTTTCATGATCAAAATCTAGATAGTAGTATCTTGTTTTGGATTTAAACTTATAATTTTCATAGTATTAAATGTAAAATGAATTTGAAAGTAATTCCAAAACGAAAATCCTAGAGTTGGTCATTCTTAACAATTCTTGTGTTCAAAAGACTTTCAAAAGACCAACCTAGTGAAAGTTATTTGATTTTGAAACTCACAAAAACTATATTTGACCCATAATTGTCATATTATTGCACTTAGTGAGTTTCTCCGTTTGGACCGGATCTTGTGTAGTATCTTGGTTCAAAATGGTATCTTAGACTCATACACAAAATTCAAATCTCTATATCTCATCTTATTCTTCATTTGAATCTTGTGTTGAAATATTTGACTTTGTTTTACAAATAGCTATTTCAAAAGGACCAATTTGGTCAAAAGTCAAATCTTATGTTTAAAAGGCCCAAAATTGTGAAAAGCTTTGTAAAAGTATTCTAATATGTATTTCAAATATTTTACAAGCTTTCAAAATGAAAATTCTATATTGAAATCAAAATTGGTCAAAATTCTTGATTTGAACTAAAATAGCTTATTTAAGCATATTGCTCAAATCTTAGCATTCAAGTTGGATTTCATTATAAATGTTGGCTAGAAACCATCTTGATAATCAATTCTAAGCCATGGAAATTGAAATTGCGTGAAATCCAAATTGAGTTGTATTTTAAGGCTTTTTATGAAAAACTATTTCCTATTTAACTTGCTTCAAAAAGGGTTAAAAGCAAAATATTTGTTTGAAATGCAAAATCTTATGAAAATAGTCTTCTAAAATGTTTTCAAATGCATTTCAAATGTTTTCATGTATCTAACCCTTGGCTAGAAGCTAAAAGTCAAACTTTGGCCTAAAAAGATCTTTGTGATCTTGCTTTTGCATTTAACTTCAAATTTTTCTAAAGCAATATCTATTTGGAGTTTGAAAAAGTGGTCAATACAAAACTCATAGGGTTGGTCATTTTAAGCATTTCTTTAGTTCAAAGTTTTTCCAAACGACCAACCGTTCAAAAGTTATAGCCATTTTAATTTGGCCAAAATCATCCAATTGACCCAAAATGACCCGTTGTTGTATTTTGTGGATTCCGCTATTTGAATTGGATTTATTTGCATATCTTGGATTGAAATAGTATTTCTAACTCATACAAAGCTATGAAAGTTCAAATCTCCATAAATTTCAATCCGGAATTCATTTTGAGCATTTGGTGAAAATTCAATTTCTTTTCAAACCTACAAAGCGCATTTTGTCATATCTTTTGAACAAAAATTACTTTTAATGAAATTCTTCTTGGGAAACCTTCTAAATAGTCCAATGTTTATTTCTGGAAAGTTTCAAACCATTTGGACTCAATTTGAAAAAGTTTTGACTTTTCTTCTCTTTGAGCAAAGATCATGCCTACAAAGCAAAATTTGGCATATCTTTTGATTGGAGACTCCTTTTTTGGAAAATTCTTTTTGGAAAAGTTTCTTGGGAGTCTAAATAATGTTTATGCCTAATTTCAAATAATTTCAACTTAATTTGAAATAGTTATGCCTTTTTCTCTCTTTCGATCTTATTTGGCATACTCTTGCATTAAGTTGGATTTTACGATTTGAATGGATTTGATTATGCAAATAGGCTTATAAACATCTCTCTAAATCATATGAAGCCATATAAGTGCATATTACCATTCAAAACTCATTTGGTTCCATTTTGAGGATTTGGTGAAAATCTTAATCTTTTATGTGTTTCATATGCATCTTTCATCATATTTCTCAAATAAAATTTATTTATTGAAAATCTTTGTTAGAAAACCTTCTATCACATATGGAGTTCATATCTGAAAATTCTCAAATTTATTTGAACTCATTTGCAAGATTGTTGACTTTATTTGACTTAGTGTCAAAACTAAACCTCCAATGCCCATTTTGATCTAATTTTTGATTGGAGGGTGATATTTGAGAAATTCTTTTTGGAGAAGTCTCTTGGATGTTCATGGATCATTTCTGCAAAATCTTATGGCTATTGGACTTCATTTGATCAAGATTTGATCCAAATTCAAAATGTTCAGTTTTAGGGATGAAGCTGAACAACCCGGAGTATCCGGGTAATATATCCGGAGTATCCGGATTATCCGGACACTCCGGATCAAAAACACCGGAGTATCCGGGTTGTACTGCTCGGCCCAAATTCTTAAATTGCTATCTATACTTTCTTGCAATATCTTGTTCATCCTATTTTTGGGGTTTCTCCTTTGCTCAAATCAATATTCAGTCTTCATAGCCCTCGAAGAGGATTTCGAGTTGGATCTGTTCCGCGTTGATGATTTTTGTATTTGAGCAATAGTTTAAAAGTTATAATCGACTTTGTGCTGCTATTTGCATCTCTTTGAGATTTTAAGAGTTTTAAATTGCCATCCTGGCAAGCCTTTCAAGATGAAAACTAAGTGAACTTATTCATTGCTCCAAGCTTCAAAGTGGAGCATATCTATTTAAGTTTTCATTCCAATGAAAGTGCATCTTTTGGCTAAGTTATTCTGGAAATTGGATTTAATTGTAACTTAGCCTCAAAATGTTTTCTCTCTTGCATAACTTCGAGTTTATTATGGAAAAGAGAAAATTTCCCTTGTAAGCTCAAGAGTGAGGTTGAATGTGTTTTACTCATTGTCTCTCTTACAAGTGGATGTCAAGATCAAATTTGAATGAGTTTCAAATATTTTCATTATAAAGTGGTGTAATAAAATCTTCAATTGATATCTTCAAATTGTTTTAAATTGCATGCAAAGAGTATTGTCTTGTATATCATATATATCATGCATGTTGTACTTAGACATTATCAAACTAACTTGGGTCAAATTAAAGATATTTGTTCCCGAAATCGTGTGCTTGTCTATTGATGTTCAAGGTATTGGAAAAGGGTCACCTTCGACGGTGGGATGAAGGAAATGGAGAGGAGCTCCATAGTACGAGGGATCTAAGACCGTAGCGGTGATCATGACCAATTCGAACATGCGGTGGACAAGAATCGACAAAGGGACGTGTTTCTTTTCGACCATATTCAATAATGTCCATGCACACCATTATGCTAAATTGTGTTATTCTAAATGGTGTTGTATCTTTCAATTGGTATGATTAATTGGTATCTTTCAAGAGGTATCCTCTAATCCTAAATTGTTTTGAAGTGTCATCTAACTTGCATTTGGAGTTATCAAGAATTAAAAGGTACATATGGATGACACATTGCAAAGAGATATACCCTTGATAAGTTTATAATTCTTGATCATGAAAGTGCATCTTACTTATACAACCTTGATTCATGATCTTGTATACATCTTGTGATCATATAAGCAATTCCTTCTTGTGTAATCTTCTTTATATGATCTTGATTGTTAGAATTTGATTTGATCATGAGCATGTGCTTAAATTATATAAATTTGCTATATGATCTTGATGTTTAAAGAATATGTGAAATCATATTCGTGTGTCATGTTTAAGCATCACTTATATCCTAAGAATCATGACTTCTTTAATTTGGTATAACTAGAAAAATCTATTACCTAAATCTTGGAAATAATTGGTATCATATCTTGATAGATTTAGGGGGAGCTTAATATTATTGTCATATTACTAGCTCCTTATCTTTATTTTATTTTCTCCCTAATCTTTTTATTGAGTGTGCAATCAAGGGGGAGAACAGCTTTTATTGAATAAACAATAAGAATCTTTTAAGCACCTTTTGGGATTAATGACAAAAGGGGAGAATTTATGGATTTATCAATTGTCCCTAATCGATTGACAAAAGGGATGATTTGTAAGTATGATCTCTTATTGTATCTTTATGCTTGTTTTAATGTTAAAATATCTTAATATTGTCATTTGGTGCAATTGATAATAGGTTTGTCATAAATCACCAAAAGGGGAGATTGAAAGTGCATCTAGGCACTTATGTTATTTTGGTGATTAATGAATGTTATTTTGGTGATTAATGACAAACACTCATAATGACAATCTATGTAAATTAAGTAAATGCTTAACTTAGTGCTTAGCAAATGACAAACCTCTAATATGATTATATTGCTATGAGACTAACTTGTTATTGCCTAGTTGAGTATCAGTCTCATCTATTTAGAGGAAAATCAAATAGGAAGGTTAAGCAAAGATAAGGTATGAAATTTTGGTATCTATTCTATATTTGTTATTGCATTCCTTTCGTGCAAATGCATAGTGAACTCCAAGTAGCATGTTGATTTTATATATGCACATTGGTTCATGTCATATTTATTTGTGCATATATATTCATTTGAGTTCATTATAGTATGCATGTATTAACTAGAGTTAAACTTCATATTGCTATAGATTGACTTGGTGCATGCATGTTTTATTTATATATCTCCTCATGCAATTCTCTTAGTGAAGTTTATCTAGTGTTGGATCACATATTTACTCTTACTCCAAATATTATTTGCACATGTACAATTCGTGTATATTCTATCATGTGCTTTATTTAAGTAAAGTCTGTGATCCTTGCCATGATTTAATTGATTCATCATATTGGCAATTATCTCTCTAGTGCATATAGATCAATTACATATTCATCATGATGTACTTAGTAGAGAACATTTCTTATGTCAAGTGTTTCCATTTATATTGTGCTTCTTTATATGAAACACTTGTTGTAATCAACTGCTCACAAATATCAACTTGTTCATATCTATTGAGCTTTTGGGACTAATGTCTTTCATAAGTGGATTGGAAAGAATTAGGTCCCGTCTGTGTATGATGACCAAGGTATCCTGGAGGATGATCATTAAGCTGAGGTCAACAAGACGGCGGTGTCACCAAGAGTTGAGGACTAAGTCAAGAGCGACTTGGCGTGGAGATCGTCAGAGAGGATGATCAAGTCAAGGTTGATAGGACGAGAGTCTCATGAGGTGAATCGAGTCGAGTTGGACAAGGTGAAGATGTCATCAATTATATGGTGAAAGTCTTCATGCATCGACATCAAGAAAGAAGACGGCAAGTGACTATGTCTAGACTTATATTATCTTTGATTTAATTTGAGTCTAAGGATTGCCGTACTATTAAGAGGGATGCGATGTCGAATGACTTTTAGATGTGTCAAGTGCTCAAGTGATCCATCCTTGTGAATCTTAGAAAGAGAGTGGTGTTGGTAGTGCTTAAAGTGAGGGTTGTAGGTCTCTCTTGGTTTCTTTGTGAAATCTGTGGTTATCCTTTTAGTTTTGGGTAGTGAGACCTTGTTATTTGTGTAGCCCTCGTTCTTAGCTTTCGGAAGAGTCCAAAATCGCTGAAATCGGAGTCCGGAGTCAAAAGTTATGCTCGTTTTCGTCGAGCTGCTCAGTGCTGATTCGGACTATCCGGAGTTAGTCCGGACTATCCGGACATTTATCCGGACTCTCCGGGTTGGGTCTCTCTGTTAGCATTTTCTCAGTCAATCCGGAGTATCCGGATTGAAATCCGGAGTCTCCGGATTGTGCGCAGCCTGCCCCCAACGGCTAGTTTTTTGGGAGTTCTATTTATAGCCCTTCCTCCCTCTTTTTGAAGAGGCTTTTGGAGTGGATTTTTGAGGGGCTGTGTGGGGGGCTTTGAGGGAGCTTTTACCCTTAGATCTAAGTGATCCCCTTGTGAGAAGGGTTGGGAAGAGTTTGGGGAGTGAGTTTTGAGTTGGTTGAGCACTTGATTTCATCTCCAAGTTTGTTCTTCGTGAGCATTTGTTACTCTTGGAGGTTGAGGACTCCTAGACGGCTAGGAGGTCGCCTACGAGCCACCGGAGCTTTGTGTGGTTGGCCGTGGGAAGTTTGTGAAGGCCGGTTCCGCCTCCGTAAGGGAAGGAATCAAAGGAGTGAAGACCGGCGAGTGCATTTGTGCAACACCGGAGGAAGAGGGTTGAAAGAGACCCGGCTCAAGTGTGACCGAGCCGCCTCAACGAGACGAGGATCCTCAAGGATCCGAACTTGGGTGAAAAATCATCGTCTCCAAGTTTGCTTCTTTCTCTTGCTTTAGCATTTGATTTTGAATCTTGAAATTGCCCGATCTACTCTATTGTTGTGTTTGGCTCTAGATCTTCATCATCCCCATGTACCTGATAGCATTTAGATCATTTGTATTCAAGTAGATTGTTGAAAAATTGCAAAGATTTAAAATCTTCATTCGAAGTCTCCAATCCGGAGTATCCGGACTCCATAACCCGGACAGTCCGGACTATCCGGAGTATCCGGACTCCATAACCCGGACAGTCCGGACTATCCGGAGTATCCGGATTGAATACCCCGGACACTCCGGATTAGGACCCTCGGGATCGGACTATCCGGAGTATCCGGATTGAATAACCCGGACACTCCGGATTAGGACCCTCGGGATCGGACTATCCGGAGTATCCGGATTGAATAACCCGGACACTCCGGATTGTTCAGGACACTCGGGAGATTTTATTTAGCTGCAATATTTTTATTCCGCTGCATTTAGCTATAAAGTTTTTAATTCGCCTATTCACCCCCCTCTAGGCGACATCCCCTGTCCTTTCAATAGCGCTTGTTCCTATCTACATACACATATCTTTCTTTAGAAAATACATATTACCTATCATTTTCCTGTCTTAGCAATATTTATAAGACATTCACATGTATTCCGTATTGAAAGATGGTACTTACGTACGCCGAAGGCAAAGGCGTCACAACTGCGATTCGTGACCAAGCAGTAATCATATCTTAGCTTCTTGCTGTACTTACGGTATATGCTATTATAGCCCATGCATGGTACAGAGGAACCTTCGGTTATATCTATCTAAAACTTCTCCTCCAGTTAATGTGTATATGCTTGTGCTCTCAGGAAAACATTGAAGCTCCTGCTGTTTCGCCTCAAGGAACACCACCATCACCACAGGTTAGTCGTTCCAATCATTGCAAGGTCGTATCTGTTATTTGTAACCCTACAATATTTGTATTATTTCATAACTCACTTCTATGTTCTACATATGATACACGAGTCACGATCTTCACTTAAGAGGTCGCTGTGTACTCATGATGCCAATCTATCCGCTCTCGAAAGCGACACAGAGTTATGTTTCTAACAATAACCACCTGCACATAAGTTCTATGAACGCCTATGATAAAGTATTAACATACTGTTCTCATTGTCGTAAATGATCCCAACGTTATCAAAGAAAAAGCTCCTGTTAAGAGAAGATTGTTCCGAGACAGAGGAGCATAAAATAGGTAGCCGCGTAAACAATTATTTTTCCTATTACTTACATTCTTATCTGTTATCCTTCATCACAGGTCCTACAACCGTCCTCGACTACTGGCAGACCAAGGCTTCGTATGCTGGCTGATCCCGTTTTGGCTTCATCGGCGATGAAAGCTATGCTCTACGTATTTCCCATGACAATTGTATAATTACGTAGCTAGACACACATGGCTTAGATGGTGCATGATCTTAAGACTGCCATCTTTTGTCGTATTTTGAGACTTTTGGATGTTCGAATCTACTTACTATGCTCGTTATCCTTCTAGCCAAGCGGGATAATAACCGTAATCCTTTCGCTGTCTATTTGCTTTTGCCATTACATATTGCATCAATGCGCCACCTACTGAATGCTTAGAATCCCTCTTAGTTATCCATGCATTTAATTACGCTTATTCATAACCTCATATCCTATATATATCCAGAAATTGTATTATATATCATAGTATAGTCCATGTTTGAAACTAATCTTACGAAAAGCAAGTATATTGGTTTATCAAGTTATGATATCAAATCTGGGACTGCCTGAATCGATAAACGGTCATAGCCATTGCGTTACATAGTGGATTATCTGGGACAATGAGTAATGACGTTTCTTCTATATCCTATGTTCTATTTGACTAGATCATCAAATACCTGGCCTGGATCCTCATAGCAATTCTTGACCGATGCCTTAACAGTCTATATTTAGCATTTATGCTTAGATAGAATCTTTATGTAACTGAGCTATCACTCCAGTTTCTACTTACCTAGAAACATGTTGCTCTCTTAACATATCAATGAATGAGCTTAGAACAAAATAAAGCAGAACATGCATAAATCATGCCGAGAAGTATACAGGAACCAGATAAACCCAGTATAGTCAATGCCATTCTTATGGTTGTCTCTCGAACGTTATAGATCGTACTTATATGTAAGCTCTTCTTATTATTTACCTCCTAACAGAATCCTATCAATTTCTGGTGTGGATCTAATTCAGATGTACATAACAGACTAGCATGTTCAGGCCGTGGCACCTGTTTCTACGATTTCCCTTGTGCGTTTAAGCTAATTCTCAGAATAAAGCATCCATTCCAAGGTACTATGTTTTGCCTGTTTAAGCAATTAGAGAACGATTAATCGATGAAGGGCATAAAAGGCGATGAATCTTGCAGACGTCTGTCCTTCTTACCATAAGCCTGCAGATTTTGACTCCTTTTAGCGATCCTCTAGGACGAAACAGATTTAATGATTTAACGGAACGAAACAAGGCCATAACAGCTAGATCACCTGTTAGATTTCGCATGCATCCTGAAATACAGGTTCTATGCAATTGTATGGTCAAGACTGTGTTGATTTCGGTATTTCGTATTTGTCCTCCTCGATATTTCGTATTTGTACTCCCCTGAGGCGCAGATTACACGAACCAAACTTAATCACCCTGAGGCGCAGATGACACGAACCAAACTTAATCTCTCTATGCGGTCGTACATGCGTTTCCCTATATATAATTATCCATCTCTGATAGATCGCAACAACTTCGCTCACTGACTCTATCCGCGCGCGGCGTAGTGCGCTAGAGCCGCCTAGTAATTCTGAATTCCAAACAAGACAGCAGGTGAATCAAAGGCAGGATTTGCTTGATTAGCTGCAGTGTTCATTGTAGAACAGTACAATAATTGCAGGCTACATATGGCATTTCTGTGGTGCTTGACCTGAAGCTTTTCCTTTTGTCTCCGCAATACAAAACTCTGATAGATGGTGTAGACAAAGAAGAGCATGCCATCCACGAAAGGGTGCTAATTGGCTCAAACCGGTTCAGGATTTTGGATTAAGCCAATCCAAAACTGCAAATTTTGTGTGATGTGCTAAGCCTAAGTGTAGGTAAGGGGTTAATGTTAGATCCAATATATCAGTTGAGTTGCAAACTAAGTAGTGCCACATAAAATTTCATACGATAGTATTTTATTGTGACCTTTAATCTTTTGTGGGAACTTTGATGTTTGATCTTTGCTCTATCTTACATGAGTTTTTATATGGACAAGTTTATTTGGATAGTGCATGTTTGTTATCTATTTCGATCACATTGTAGTTCATTTACGATATCAGAAATAGTTTTATTACTTAAATATTGCACCGTAAATTATCAACTCATCAAACAAACAGTTTGTCCATATTAAAGTCCAAATCAAGGCCCGGATTTCTTTTGGGCCCATAACAAGCTTGGATCTTACTTTTTTTATATTAGACTAGATATAAATCTATAAAAAAATATTAGGCTTAGATCAAATCTGTGCTGAGCTTCGGCCCATTAGCATCCTTATCCACGATCGATGATGTCACAAAAGCACTAACCAAGTATATATAACTGATGGATAAGACATATAGCGCCGCTTTGTGATACGAAGTGGAAGACCACTGCTGGTAAGTACATCACATCGATCGACCGTATCAGTAGAGATCGATCAAGGCAAATATCTGATGAATTCCCAAAGTTAAAAAGGCTTAGTTATCAGATTCAGTTAGGTCTACGTATGCACACGATGTAACACATGAATTGAAATAGCATAAAATGTGTACATCACCATCCTAGTTCAATGTCTGACGAGAAGAATTGAGCCACATAGCCCAATACCTGGAGAAAAAGATTTAGTATATTTGATGAGCTAATCTTATCTTATGGTTCAGCATTGCACTCTGAGATAAGCAAAAGCAGCTTTACATGCATGGACATCGCCTGCTAGCTGTGCTGCCACACTGATGCCGTATTATGTTAATTGCTGAATGCAAGTTGGTGATTAATTCTTTATTTCACATACTTGCAGTGACCTGACCACCAAAAAATATAAAGCAAACGTATATCACATTAGAAGATTCGTCACATTATCACTGCTTAGTCACATGGCTGAACAAGGAAACAGCTTTGTCAGGCACTAGCTGCTGCTGGTCGAGTTTTGGAAACAACAAGGTTTCCTTTGTTCAAAAGGAGATGCATTATGGCCTCAGGACTGAGTGATCTGTGTACGTGCAGATGCCCAAGTGTTTTTGACGGTTTGACCTGAAGTCATCATTCACCAACAACTAGATAACACTGGGTGAAAAGACAAAGTTGGGAATTGGGATTAATGCTAAAATAAAAGAAAGCACTGAAAGATCACTCTTCTTTCGTAGGAAAAAACTGAACCTGCCGATCGAACAAGTGCGTGTAATTGGACCGCATATGCGGCGGCAAGCATGCTGGTTATCAAAGCAGTAGTCATGTACTGAAATTAGGACACTTGGAAGTTGGAACTGGCATGCATCATCATTCATTTGCATTGGCACACAACGAACAAAAGCAATTCAACTATACTAGAGATGCGCGGCCACTCCCATTTCGGTTGGGACATTAGGGAGGTTCCAATTTTTTTGAAAATGAGACACACTAAGATATGCGTGCATGCAAAGTTGCAGGCCGGGGACAAATTACAAATATGATCATACATCGAACATACACAAAATGTGAAATCGGACCAAAAAAATGCGTCATGAGCTCTCTCTCTCTCAAACATCCTCTCGTGTGATCATGAATTTCCGAAGGTACACCATACATAATGTTTCCCTGCATGTAAGAATTTCTTTGTAGTTTTTTTTTTGACATTTCTCATGTCCCAGCAGATATAATGGGAGTTTTGCCAACACTTAATAGTGAGAAATCAACGTCTGTATACAATGTTCTTTTTAAGAATCATTACGCTAACAATGTTTAGCAAAACAAGGAACAAATTAATTGTTGTAATAGCTGAACTTTAGTATGACATCACATCCTCACAGGCAGGGTTAACAATTTAGATTTGGTGAAATTCGAGCGAAAATTGAAAATCGGAAATATCGAGCCGAAAATCGGTAAAAAATCGTAGAGTTTCAAAATCAAAATTTTTGAATTTTTTTTCAAAAATCGACCATTTCTATAGAAAATCGCCCGATTTCCATGGAAAATCGACATACTAGTTGAACTCATTTGGTGGTCGATTTTTTCAGCGATTTTCGTCGATTTTCTTCAAAAATCGAGCGATTTCCACCGATTTCCGACCGATTTACACCGCATAAATTTTTTCGAATTTTTGAAATTTTAATTTTTTTAATTGACCAGTTTATCGAGCGGTTTTAGAAGCCGAGCCGTGGCGATACGGGCGAAAATCGAGCGATTTTCGTCGATTTTTTGAACCCTGCTCACAGGAGTTATAAACCAGGTGAATTGCATCAGAAGTCACTAACCTTATCGATTTTTCACATAGTTCCATGAACTTTGGATCATATCTCCTAAAATAATAATAAGAACAACAACACTACCACTAGCCATCACAACAATAACACCGTAATGTCCACGAGGAATTTTTTTCCAGCACAAAGAGAAAATATTTGAGAAATTTTACAGTCTATTATACTGGTAGTATATAGTCGATAGTAAAAATTAGATCTAACCGTTGATTTGTTAAGCTATTTCTATCACTCTACTACTATAGAAAGTATAAATAAATTATAGCTGATCTGATCCATTGAATCGAAAATAATAAACTGTTTATATTGAATTTAGTGTACCGTAAAAAAAACTCAATATTTGTAGGGTAGCCATCGCCATTTTTTATCATCAACTTAGGACATCTCACACTCCCTACTTTCCCATAGAAAAGCTGCATTGTATTGCTGAAGACAGTTGGTGGAGATTCCTATCAATCTAGAAAAATGAAAAACAAAGAAGATGTGTTAAAACTAACCTATCACAACTCACACATGCCTTAATTCGGAAATATCTTTCTCAGTCACCACCTATTGCTGGTCAATTTTTAGTAACAATGAGGTTTCCCTTTTTCAAAAGCAGATGCATTTTAAAAAAGAAAATGGCCAAAGCACTGACATTCATTATAGAACAAAAAAAACAACATATAAACTATAAACGTACACACACCTCTCTGCACGTACGCACGCACACACCACACCTACGCCTGCACTTGTCTTTGCAAGAGTTTCGCTCCTAAGCTCAGTCCTAAAAAGCAGATGCATTAACATGGAGTAGTACTACCTAGTACACGGTGATTTGTTTATAAACTGGGACCACCAACAGCAAGTGATCGATTTGTGTACATTAAGTTGCCTCATATTTTAAGATAGTAGTGGGTGCTACTGCTGCTGCTGCTGCATGCTTTGGTCATGTAGCACCAGTGCACCACTGAGCAAAACAAGTGTGTAGTGATTATAGCCAAATTATTAGACAAACTCTCTCTCTCTCAGACTCGGTACAACAAAAAGAAACTTTCGAAACAAAAGAGGAAGACACAGTGCAACAAGATTATCGTGCATAGATCAGCTCACTTCAAAATGTGCATACCAGCTGGTTGTTTTACACAAGTATATGCAACAAGAATGCGGAAAAAACAATATGACACATGTTAGAAAATACATGCCTGATTATTCAGAGCTCCAAGTGATGCCATGAAGTAAAAACACCAAGCAATGTACAGCCGTATACTATTATAAGCGTTTGATTATCTTCCACAAAAATTGAATAGATGATACTGCTGTCTACCATTAATTTTTCTTAAAGAAAAAGATAAGTCCTGATCAATTTACACAAACTTGATGTATATACGGAAGTTATTGTACAGAGGTTACAGAGAGATGTATCCAATACAAATGTACATGGAGAGCTGTTTCATCTACATGGAAAACTAAAGAGCCAATTACAATGAACCTCTTTCAAGTTTACTTCATCATAGCAGGAAAACTTTGGACAAGCTGGCCTTACAATATACCTCCTCAAGTTTACAACATAGAATGAGTTAAAATTTTCGACAGGCACACTGCTACAGATCCATAGTCCTCAGAGACAACGGTAAGCAAATTCACACAAGAGAGTGAAAAAAGAAAGCATGCAGGCATGCATGCACAAGTTTTAATGGTGACAACTGACAAGAGAATTAAGGGGAAAAAAATCTTCGCTAGCCTCGATCACATGCCTTAATCCTTTCGTTACAAACAAGCAGAAGCTCGAGAAACACCATAAGAGTTACAAATTTCAGGTAGGGATCACGACAGTACGTAGCAGCATCAGATCATCTCAATTGGGAGGACTGTTATGGCCAATGCTAGGGCTATGACCTGGAGTGGTCGAATCGACTTGTTCAGCAGGCTCCTCCAGAGTGCTCCTTTCAGTGCATGGGCGATACATGCTGATGATAGGTGCCCGCACTTCTAGCCTCCTTGCATGAACTGGCATAGAGAGCTGCATGAAGAAGACAGTACTGACAAGCAACACGAAAATGGCAACAGTTTTTGATGAATTGGCCATGAAGTTGACAAGGAAAACAGATGGTGGTAGCTAGTTTGGAAATTGGAAGAGGAGGATAAGAATTAAGAGCTCAGTACACGAGTTACTCGCAGCTAAGATGGCTCACCTCTTGAGCCAGCTCCCTTCTTTATATATCAGATTGTATCACTATTTTAGTTAAGAAAAGGTACTTTTAGAGGAGTTGAGAGATGGGAGGACCAGGGAGGTGATAACAGCAATCCCTAGCCAACTGTTTACGATTTGGATGTCTCAATATCGCATTTTTTTACAAATCCTATACCAAAGGGTTCACCTTTTCCCAATTCGGTTTTATTCTAAGAAACATTTAATCTTCACCTGCCTGAATAGACACTGTATGCTGTGAGGTCAATAATTAAAAATTAATGGCATGGGAATATGCCGCGAGTCTGGGGTGCACTCTGTGACAGCTTGACAGGTATCAAGCTAATGCTTTCATGTGAATTCATCCTTCTTACCACCATGATCATTTTCTACTCTTTTTTTTTTTTGCCAGTGCATCAATCAAACAAACAAGAGTAAATTTCACAAAACTACATATTTCTTGTACAAACTATCAGAAAACTACATGTTTTAGCTTCTACTTTACAAAACTTCAGATTTTAGAAGAACTTGTATCACAAAACTACAAGTTTTAGAATTTATCATTTCTTATAACAAGTATGATAGTGTGGGTCCACATGGCAGCCTCACGCGCGAGTGAATCGGGAAATGAGGGTGCGTGAGAATGCTATGTGGGCCCACACTATCATAAATGTTACAAGAAACGGTCAATTATAAAACTTGTAGTTTTGTGATATAGATTCTCCTAAAATATGTATATAGTTTTATGAAACAGAAGGTAAAACATATGGTTTTATGATAGTTTGTAAAAAAAACTTGTAGTTTTGTTAAATTTACTCGACAAACAAACTACAATCTGCTCATCACCATGATCAGTTTTTTCTAGTGAAACATCTGCTCAGTAACGTGTGTTTAATGCACAAGTTGATCCACTTGTACTAAATCTAACATATAACACTCCATGGTCCACATTTTGGCAGCACGAAGTTACCATGGGCTAAATATATCACGGAAGCTTCATTAAGCATGCAACTTGCAAACTTGGAATATCTAAGTGCAACACTTTGCATGTTCCAATCAAGTACAAGAAGCCGTGACCTATCAGAGCTCTTCAGGCCATTAGGTAGAGAGAACAACAGCAAGATGGGGCTTCTAATAATTTTGTTGCATATAGAAAAGGGAATCTACAATAGCAAGTGTTCAAAGTTATTATATACATGTATAAGGCATTGCACCACCAACAATTGTTCCTTATCTGTGGGATCCCCATTTTCTCAAATTCCTGGCACGTCGATTTAAATTTGGAAAAGGCACTTTGAAATCTTTTTTTGTTTGGAACCTTACTTCCCATTGGTTGGCTTGGAACACATCAAATAATTTATTTGAGGTTCTGTCATCCTTCGTGGTACAATACAACTAATCTCATGTTATTCCTCACCTTTAATTCAGTCACCCCCAGAAAAAGTGTCGTAAACTTAACCAAAGGGCATAAGCATGGGAATTTTCATCATTCTTGCCACAATAGTTTTGTTACTCAAGTGAAATTTTTTGGGAAAATGTAAAATACCACCTCATGATAAGAAAAAGAAAATACCAACTCACATTAGGAAAAGATAAATACTAGCTCATGTTGGCATCAGTCGTCAAGCGCGCATCCAGGTGGAGATAATTGAATGGTGCTAAGAATTGTAAATGACTAAGGGCAGAAACATACTTCAAAGCAAGCATTTCAGCATCTGCATCTAATAAATTTGTGGGCACTTGATCACACAAAAGTCCCAGAACTGATAAATCAGCTACACTAGTTTTCATCAAACTGCAATATCATGTGGAAAAGAATGTCAGAACTATTATATTTACCCCATAAACTCTTACGCAAACTACAATATCAGGCTAACTTTTTGCCAGAGCTATTATATTTACCTGAAATCAGGATATCAGTTTATCACAATCCATTATGTTAGTTATATACAATTAGATTCTGCAGGTTCAGTTTATTCACAAGGCAGCTCCTGCACAAGAAACGTGATGCATCAGCACCAGACAAGCAGCCTCCATTCATCAAATATAGTCTCCATGCAAGCACGTATTGTTAATTTGGTCATTTGGTAAGCTTCAACTACCAAACAAGGAGGATATAGGAGCATTTCCATATCACCAATTTTAGGAAGAACAAAATGGAAAGATATGTGTTACCAGGCTAATGATTTGTAAAGCCAAGCAATAAGAATGTGAAGGATCAAGAAGCAGTCATCTAATTCAAATATTTTCACAAAAGACATCAGAACAAGTAGCAACAGGTGCACCTCCTTCTGATCTAATACTAAAAACTAATCAAATTTTCCTTTTGGGAAGTAATGAAGCAAACCTGAAAATCACTCATGCTCTAGAAACTCTAAAAAAAATCAGTTCACAACACTCCATACCAGCAATTGCTTGGATATACCATCCATTAACGAGTTAAATATCAAGTGATGTACATGAAGAAATTGTCTTATTGTCCTACTATAGAGTGTGTCTAAAAGTAACTGTCAACCCATATACAGAGTACATGAGACGTGTATTTACCCCCCTAATTTTTTTCATCACAGAAACATAACCTGAGGTGTTGCACAGGCCACAGAACAGACCTATCTCCTATGTACAGGACTTGTGTTTCAGGCATGGCTCCCTCTTTTGGTGCTACGGAGCCTGGAGAGTAGGTAGAGGCAACCTGAAGAGATGAAAATTGATGCGGCGAAGCAGAAGAGGTCAGCACACGATGTGATGGTCACTCTCTTGCTCTTCTCAAAGATACCAACCAGTAGAACCATGACGATGACATGACCCAGCTTCGTCTTGAGGTCATTCACCGACTGGATTTCCAGCCACTTGGGCCGTTCCAATACAGACAGGATCAGAGATATCAAAACACTGAAATTGACCCCCATTGCCTCTATGATTATTGAGAGGGATGTGCGTGCGATCTAACCGGAAGTCTGAACAAGACAAAGAGGTTAGAGCCATAGGAGGATTGTTTTGCAATGTCCATGTTACTGATGAACAGCTCGTACAGGCTCGTCCCGAAGACAAACATGACCATTCCGATGAGATACATATCTGAGGCGAAACAAGTAATGTGCAACAGTTAGCCATTACCAATTATCTCAACTAATGGCATATGTAATTCCCCTAGCATGCATGTGGCGACAATGCAAATCTTGTGCCATAGTTATGCCGCTGTGTTAAAATTGTACTTTGGTAACATGGATTTGATGCCACAAGTGGCTAATTTGCATGAGTAAATTAGAGAGTAAGCATGAGGTGAGTCAGTCTGGTTACCAATGGCTTCAACCAGCATCAAAATGACCTTCCCACTGCCGTGCAGGTAGTACTCCATGAAGGCGTCCATCGCATAAACACAGCCCTGCAGAGTCCTCCCACGCTCCAGTTAACAAATCGGAAAGAACAGATCAAGCTTGAGAGGGGGTTCATGAACCAATTCAAGCAAGCAAACCAAGAAAGCACCTTGAGGAAGCATGGGACGGATCCAGCAAGCGATCCGGCGATGGCGAGGAAGGTCATGAAGCAGCAGGCATAGATGGCCTTCTCGATCCGCGCCTCCACGTCCGAGCCGTACCCCATGCTGGGAAGCCCGACCGGGCGGAACCGCACCCCGTGCACGCGGTCGTGGTGGTGCTCCGAGTGCACCGCGCTCGCCGCGGGCCGCGGCGGCCGCTTGGGGGTTCGACGTGTTAGATATAGGTTTTTAAACTAAACATGAACATCATTGGCTAGCCTAAAACATGATTACTAAATATAATGTAGAAATAAATCATTAGATACCAATCCGGAGAGAAAGATGTCTTTAGAGTTGTTCGTCGATGTAGATGAGCGTGGGTGAAGAAGACACCGTGATTGTCACGGGTCTTCGGCAGCCTTAGCACGACCTTAGGATCGGATGATTTCGGGGAAAACCAAACTCAAGAGTAGAGTAGTATATCCAAATGAGCACCGGCTTCCCCTTTTATTAATCTCGCGTAAGCTGACGGGACTAAACCAAAATCTTGTTGGGCGCTCCCGATCAATACGCGTGTGTGCGTTAGAAGTGGGTCTAGCCCATAATTTTCGGATGTTAGTTAGTCGAAGATCATAACCAACATTCTCCCACTTGATCGTAAGGCTAACATCAGAAGTCCACACTTAACAGAACAATACATCAAGATAAAGTATTACAACGGTTAAATTAAGCACCGCTGCAACCCCAGTATCTATAGTGCATCATTCTATCTTGATAGGATAACTATTTATTCTTAATGGGAGTTTGTTTCATATTTATGGTCCTCATTTTCAGAATCAGAGGCTTTCCAATAAACCTATGCCGGCAATATGCTCTCGAAAGAGACTGGGTGGTAAACCTTTTGAAAGATCGAAAAGGCGACTAGAGGGGGGTGAATAGGAGCCAAATAAAATTTTCGAATAAATTCTCCCTAGAATTCAATCCACCAAAAGACCGAAAAGAAAGAATCGAACCATCGATCGTGCAATATCAAACAGAGGTTCACAGCTTAAGATAGGGTGAACAAGAAAAGCGCGACCGTCGAGTAGCTCTGGCCTGATGAACAAGATCGCGAATCGGTCGTTAGTATCGGTCGGATGAATAAGATACTCGACCAAGTGGTCGGATGAACATACTCCCGACCGAAGTGGTCGGTGGTGAATAACTCCGACCGGCTGTGGTCGGATGAACAAAGTGTTAGGGTGAATAGACTTCATCGGATGAACAAGACTCCGATCATGAGGTCGTTAAGCAGTACTCCATCGCAGAGGTCGGATGAACAAGACGGTGAAATAGTGTTCCCGACCGATGAATAAGACGCCCGACCCACAGAGGTCGGATGAACAAGATCGGGTGGATGAACAAGAAATCAAGACGATCTTAAAAATGCAAATCGATGAAACTTTTGATCTACCGATCCAAAAACAGTGAAAATTGGTGTGCACCTCCCAAAGGATGCCAGAACCTATTTCAATCAACAATCGAAGGAATTAATACCAAGGTTCCGCTCTTTTCGCTTTAACAAATGCAACACCAAAAATAGAGTCACGAACACAGACTTCACTCAGAATTTGTCAAAGGGAGTTGATAGTCGAATATCCTTGGATGACTCTCCACAAATCACAGCAAGTAAGTACACGAAGAAACAACCCTTCAAACAAATAGAAACACCATCCAAAACTAGGCACGTAAATTGGTTTCTTGCAAAACGAATAGAAGAGGTTGTAGATTGCCTAGATGATTGGGATATGATCTATAGGAGATTCATCCAGAATCTTTCATCCTTGGCAACAAGAACCGTAAGCCAATCAAGACTAAAGAATCGCAAGTCACACGCTTACGCACTTTAAGAACACATGATTTACAACTTGCGGCAAGAAGAACGTAAGGATTGCCTAAAAGATTGAAAGCACCAATCCAGAGAAGAGTTCATCAATCATGAATTTCAACAAAGACTCAATAGCATGTAGAAGGAGATGAGGCAAATCCAAATTACGTAAGGTAAATTGCAAGTAAGTAAATGCGAATTTAGATAATGAGAATTCAAGTGCGTAATGTAAATACGTAAGAGAAATGAAACAAGAATATAAATGAAGAACATTTCATTTCGGAAGAGGAGGTATACAAAGCCTCACAACAAAGTGGGCAAGCTCAAATGAGCAAAAAACCTCAGAACCTTCAGAGAGGAAGGCTGCCTTACCCTCTATTTATAGTGACTGGGATCAATTCCCACCCTTAGATGTCTTGCTTCAATCCTAAGCCAACATCCAAGAGCCAGATTTGATCCTTACACCGCTACTCTCAACAACTCTCAACTACTCACGTGACTTTCCTCACCGCTCACCACGCCCCCAGGAGACACCCCTCCCCTGTCTAGTAGCAGCTAGGAACACCTACCACCCTTGGATGAGCCTCTAAACCCTAGAGCACTCCATCAAGGGCTGAGATTTTACCCACTCACACAGCTATGCATGGGCTCACCCAAATCCAACAACACAACGGGTTTTGCACGCTAAACTCACACTAACTTGACCCGCTACTCTATCTTCCCGACCGCGATCCAACGGTCCTCCTAGATCGTGAGCACTCCAAGTTAGCATCTCATCCATTCCTTTGTCTTCTTGGCTTGCGCCTACTCCTGCCTCGGTCATCTTTGGCGACACTCGATCATCCGACCTCGCCTCTCCCACCTAGTCCTCGATCCCCTTCGCCACCATGACCTAGCTCCAAAGTCCCGCAACCATCATAGACAAGGAAACCACATCACATAGCAATGTCCAACAACACATATCCATCTCAACGAAAGATATACACTTCATCGCCAAGAAACCCTCGACCACACATGGTCCGACCACTGTCTCCATCCCGACCACGCACTGACGACCACCGGTCTCCATCCCGACCACTCGAGGTCCGACCACCGGTCTTCGCCCCGACCACTCGGGTCCGACCATCGGTCTTCTTCCGACCACTCGAGGTCCGACCATCGGTCTTCGCCCGGACCACTCGGTCCGACCATCGGTCTTCGCCCCGACCACTCGGGTCCGACCATCGGTCTCCGTCCCACCACTGGGGTCGGACGATCGTTTCAACCAGCCACACTCGACCACTCGGGGTCGGATGACTGCCCTCAACCACCAAAGCTCGCACCACTCGGGTCGGATGATGGTCTCCAACCAGCCAAAGCTCGCACTCACTCGGGTCGGATGATCGGTCTCCAACCACCAAAGCTCGCACCACTCGAGGTCGGACAACCGGTCTCCGACCAACCAAAGACGACCACTGGTCGTATAACCGGTCTCCGACCAACCAAAGACTGACCACTGGTCGGATAACCGGTCTCCGATCAACCAAAGACTCGACCACTGGGTCGACGACGGGTCCGCAACACACCAAAGCCCCGACCACTTAGGTTTGGACGACCCGACCACTGGGTCGGACGATCGGTCTCCAACCAAGAACTCAAATTGCTCTAGCTCAAAAACAATCCAAATCAAACTCAAACTTGAGCACACCTTGCTCGGATAAAGTCAAATACTCATCACAAACATGGATGGACCTCCACATGGTCCTTCACCTTTACTAAGTGGATCCGCAAGCATAGACTTAGTACTTACATGCTTGACATCAATAGTCTGATCCTGAGTTCTATCTTTCACAACATGATACTTAATGTCAATGTGTTTGGCAGCACTACTTGACTTGTTGTTACTTGAATAGAATATTGCGGCTTTGTTATCGCAATACAGCTTTAGTGGTCAAGAAATGCTGTCAACCACCTTTTAGTCCGGGATAAAATTCTTTAGCCATGCCACCTGTCCTGTAGCTTCATAACATGCCACAAATTTAGCTTGCATCGTTGAAGATGCCGTAAGGGTTTGTTTGGAGCTTTTCCATGAAATGGCTCCTCCTGCGAGGGTGAAGATATAACCTGATATCGACCTCTTACTATCAACACACCCGGCAAAATCAGCATCTGAATAACCAATGACTTCAAGGTTTTCAGACTTCTCATATGTGAGCATGTAATCTTTAGTACATTGTAGGTAATGTAAGACTTTTTTTACAGCCTTCCAGTGATCCAGTCCTGAATTCGACTGATATCTGCCAAGCATCCTGGTAACAAACGCCAAATCAGGGCAAGTACAAACTTGAGCATATATAATGCTTCCGACAGCTGAAGCATAAGGAATCGACTTCATTTGATCAGCTTCTAATTGATTCCTTGGACATTGAAATAGTCCAAATTTATCGCCCTTAACAATAGGAGTAGGCGTGGCAGAGCAGTTATGCATATTATATCTCTTAAGTACTCTGTCATTGTATGCCTTTTGGGATAAGCCTAATATCCCTTTGGACCTATCTCGGTGAATCTAAATGCCCAAAACATAAGAGGCATCACCAAGATCCTTCATGTCAAAATTAGCTGAGAGAAATCTTTTGGTCTCATACAACATATCCTTATCGCTGCTAGCCAATAAGATATCATCCACATAAAGAACCAAAATAGTAAATTTGCCATCTTTAGATTTGAAATATATACAATTATCTACTTTATTTTCCTTAAATCCGAATTTCCTTATTATGTTATCGAATTTAAGGTACCACTGTCTTGGACGCCTGCTTCAGTCCATAAATTGACTTCTTAAGACGACATCCCATATGCTCCATGCCTTCTATGACAAAACCCTCGGGTTGTGCCATGTAGATATCCTCTTGCAGGTCGCCATTAAGGAATGCCGTTTTGACGTCCATTTGATGTAGCTCCAGATCATAATGGGCCACAAGTGCCATGACTATTCTTAGAGAGTCCTTTTTAGAAACAGGAGAGAAAGTATCAACATAATCAATCCCTTCTCTTTGAGTAAACCCTTTAGCCACAAGCCTTGCTTTGAACCTTTCGACATTCCCTTTGGAGTCATGCTTAGTTTTGTAGACCCACCTACAGCCTACCTTTTTAACTCCTTTAAAGATCTCTACTAGGTCCCAAACGTCATTCAGGCTCATAGATTTCATTTCATCTTTCATGGCGTCAAGCCATTCAGATGAATTCTTACTCATCATGGCCTCTTTAAATGAAATGGGGCCATCCACCTTCCCAATATCATGCACGTATTAATTCATGTACTCAACATAGTCATTTGGGATGGCGGATCTTCTTTCCCGTTGTGACCTTCTTAAGGGTTCATTAGGGGCCACAGTCGATTCCTGAGATTCATTATCAGGCACTGCATTATGTCCTTCATTATCAGCCGCTGCATTATTTCCTGAGTCCTCAGTGTTAGTTTCTTCTTCAGGACTTTCAACTGGAGATGCATTAATTTGAGGTGCAGGAATAACAGCCTCTCGGATTATCGGTAAAGGTACATAAACCCGATTTTCTTCAAGATCTATTTTCCTCCCCTCAGAACTTCCACTGATTTCCTCATTCTCAAGAAATACAGCGTGCCTGCTTTCAACAAATTTAGTAGTCCGATTAGGACAATAAAAATGGTACCCCTTTGACCTTTCTGGGTACCCAATAAAATGGCAACTTATTGTCTTAGTATCTAATTTTCCAATATGTGAGTTGAACAATTTGGCTTCAGCTGCACATCCCCACATGCGTAAATAATTTAAACTTGGTTTTCTCCCAGTCCATAATTCATAAGGTGTCGATGACACCGATTTACTGGGAACCCGGTTTAATATGTGCGCGACTGTCTTTAAGGCCTCCATCCATAATTTAAGTGGTAAACTGGAGTGAGACAGCATACTCCGTACTATATCCATAAGTGTACGGTTACGCCTTTCAGCCACTCCATTCTGTTGAGGTTCACCAGGCATAGAATATTAAGCTTCTATTCCATTTTCTTCAAGGTACTTAGCGAAAGGGCCAGGAATTTGTCCATAAGGTGCATGTTTTTCATAATAATCTCCTCCCCTGTTTGACCTCACTACTTTAATTTTTGAGTTATGCTGATTTTCAACCTCAGCCTTAAATATCTTAAATTTATTTAGTGATTCAGACCGTTCCTTAATAGGGTAAATATAACCATACCGTGAAAAATCATCAGTAAATGTTATAAAGGAATCATAGCCATCTATTGACATAATAGGGAAGGGACCACAAATGTCAGTATGAATTATTTCTAAGGGACATGAGCTGTGTGTTGCTCCTTTCTTAATTTGTTTAACGTATTTTCCTTTAATACAATCAATACAAGCATCAGAGTCAGAAAAATTCAATGGGTGGAGTATCTCTTCCTTAATGAGACGCTCCATTCTCTCCTTCGAAATATGGCCCAAGCGACAGTGCCATAGTTTCGACGAGGTCTCATTATCCATATTACGCTTGTGTTTAATAGGAGCATCACACACATTCAGCAATAAAAGAGACTGTTGAATAGACAACATATAAAGCATGTCGTGCTTGGTAGCAAGACCAACATTATTACATTCAAATTGAATCAAACATTTATTGTCTCCAATAACACAATAATAATCATCATTGTCTAACAAAGAAACAGAAATTAAATTCCTCCTCATAGAGGGGACATAAAGGACATCTTTTAGGAGGAGGGTGAAGCCGCTCCTCAAAACTAATGGAAGCGTCCCAATAGCCTCAACTTCAGCCTCCTATCCATTGGCAACTCTAAGCCTTCGGTCCTCTTTTATGGTTCTTAACGAACTGAATCCCTGCATTGAATTAGTAACATGCACAGTGGCTCCAGAATCAATCTACCAAGAATAATGTGGAAAATTTGCATAAAGTGATTCATCAACAAAAGTAATTGTATCGTTACCCTTCTTGACGAGTGTAGGATCAAGGATAACCGACTAGAGGGGGGTGAATAGGAGGTTTCTAAATTTTTTGACACAATTTAGAAACTACTAATAACACCAAGATATAGAGATACAAAAATAAATTCACACTAAACTTCTGTAGCATACACTTGAGATACTATGTTAAATTTAGTGTAGCAAATTTACACTTGAGATACTATCAAGAAAATGCTATTAATGAAATAAATTCAACAATGAGGAATACCAATCACAAATGATTAGGAGACAAGAAATTTAACCCGTGGTCTCGGATACTTGCCGGTCTCCCTACTCCACGTTGAGGTGACTTGAACCGCGTCAAGCCGGCTCCACTCGCTTGAGCCTTCCTCGATTACTAAGGTAGTTCTTCCCCGCTCCGGGTAGGCGAACTCCGGCCTTCACAACTTGCCGAGGCTTCTCACAATCTCCGTTGAGAAGCTCACCGTGCACAATCGCCACCAAGCCGTCTAGGAGGCGGCAACCTCCAAGAGTAATAAACCTTGACGCTTGCTTGAGGTCGAATATCGGTGTCTAAAGGCTCAAATATGAAATGCAATACTCAACCTAGCTTCTCACACTCACAAATAAAAATTGAATGCACACTAGAGTTGAGAACACTTGCTAGAGCTCAAATATCATCAATGAGGACCAAGAGTTACTCTAGAATGCAGTGGGGAGGTATTTATAACCTCCACCAAACTTTCTAGCCGTTGGAGCTCGAAATGGGCAGAAATCTGTTTTCCGTGCTACGCCATGTAGGACCCAGAGCACTGGCTCCACTTCAACGGCTAGAACAGTGCATTTAATGCACTTGCTAGAGACCGTTACAAAAAGGTCCGGTGCTACCGCCCAACTAGGACCGGTAGCACTGGGCTTCACTTCATTTTTTTAAAAAGAGACCTCTCTGGAATTTAGGCACCGGGCTGAGGGCCGGTGCAACCGCTGGTCTGGTAGCACCGGACTACCATGGGCGGTAGCACCGGGCGGCAGATAAGCCAAAAACACACCCCTCTGTAATTTTTACATCGGGCTAATGTCCGGTGCTACCGCTAGCCCGGTAGCACCGGGCTGCCATGGGCGGTAGCACCAGGCTACAAAACGGCCAAAAAGCCCTTCTCTGGAATTTCCACACCGGGTTCATATCCGGTGCTACCGATAATCCGGTAGCACCGGGTTACCATAAGCGATAGCACCGGCTACCAGAACTCAGAAAAGAACTTCTCTGGAATTTTCACACCGCCCTATTGAGTGTGAAAACCTACCCAAAAACCTATTTCCTAAAAACCCAGTTTAGCTTTTCCTCTCTTCTACCATCAAATCTCGTTTGATCTTAGTTATTTGATTTAGTAATTGCATGCTCGACAGTTTAGCATCTCAGGATTAAGATTCACCATGGATGTTCAGCGCAGTGCTATGCAAGAATTTAACCACACCTCAAAAGTATAATCATGAAAATAAACTCATGTTTATTCACACCATCGCTTTGGCATTCTAAAACACCTCAATCATCATCAGATCAAGCAATGCACTCAATCATTTGATCACAATCATTCAATTGCTAACTATTATACCCATGTATATATGTATGCATGCTCATAAACACAATTTCAGCATAACCAAAACAATGTGACATCCAGTTTAACCTCCATTAAAGAGCAATTAAATCCATTCGATTATATCCATACTTAACAAAAGGTGAAAATCAATTCATACATTTAGATACAAGTGACCTACGTCAATATCTACATCTCCATCCTCAAACCTCACATAAATTACAGTCTAAATTTCATGCCAACAAATTCGAGCTTTCACTAAAAGTGCATCCAAAAGAAAACCTTGCATGTCTGCAGTCCAAGAACCGACTCCACCCTTAGCCAGCCATTTGCCACCACTTTTCACCCTTGCCCATTCCTTGCCCATCTCCACCAGTTGGAGGCCAGCATTTCCTTAGCCCCCAAGTCGCAGCCTCTCTTTGCCCATCCTCCCAGCTGGTTGCTGGTCACTTTTGCCCATACCGAATGCCAAATGGCAGAGAGCACTAGCTGCATGCACTCCACCTAGCACTCAGCCCACGGTTTTGCTCCTGCACCAAAGCCAGTTTTCAGTCTCACACAGTAGTAAAAACCAGTACTATATAAGCCACACAAATCTGTACACACAGAAACTTTATTACTCACCATCACTCAACTATCCAGTAGCGGATATCCTTGTTGGTTCTTCTCTGCCGAAAGAATATTAGGCCCAGGAAGGAGTTGCAGCCACCTCCCATCTCCTTCTCACCATCTTCTTCCTGTTGCCCCTACAGCCATAAGGTGCACCATTAATCATTGTATTACTCTCTTTTTGGTCATTCAAGGAAGTCAAGTGCTATTCATTAAATAAAATCAAAACACATGCTAGCACTGAAATAAAACTAAGCTTCTATTATGAGTTAGAGCTATTGTTATGCAAAACCAACTCGATCTTATGCATGTATCCTAAATTTTCAGTATGCAAAAGATTAAAACAAAATTGACTCCTGAGCTTGCTCAAGTAGTAAGGGTAGCTGGAAAATCTAATAAGAATAAGGCTAGAGATCTGACCCAAGTCACGGTTTCATCATATTTTAGTTATTGTATCATCATGTTTATAAAGTTGTTCAGCTTTATCAAAGCCATTCAGTAAATCAAGAATGCTATGACAAATGATCACAACATTACTAATTAGCTCAAAAATCTTCTTAAGTAAGAGAATCAAATATTCATGCAAAGCTGAGCAGTTTTAGATTCCAATCCCAAGCAAATAAGAAAATGAACCAGAATTGTCTGACACTCAAGGATATCATCTAATTAATATCTATACAATTCAGCAAGGAGAACATTACACAATTCCCTTTTTCCTTTCACATCAAGTTACACTTAATTACACATGCATGCATATACTGCTCTCTACCTTTACAAGGTAAACTCACCAGTATTTATAATTGAATCCCTAAAATTGCTAATCCATCAGCACAGGCATATATATAAATGAGCACAAAATACAAAAATGCAATAAAACTTATACTCAAGATCCCAACACAATTATACATACTTCTAAATGAGCATTCTGAACCAAACCCAATCACCCATACCTTGGATTCCCAGAGCACAACCATTCATAGCTTATCATTTAAATGCAAACAATTCTGGTCTCGTTGTGCGGGGATTAAAATCTTTGAATCATAAAGCTCAAAATCTGAAGCATGCAATAATCGGCTCGATCCAGAGTAGATCAGTATCGTCCATAATAGTAGAGGGAGTAAGATTTCACTTAGCTCGTGAGAGGGAGGTGGTCGTCGGTGTCCCCTTCGGCACCAGGATGGCGGCGAAGAGCACCCTCGGTGCTGTAGAACCTAGGAAGGCGGAGGGGCAGCCAAGAGGCCATCGGCGTAGGCCCGGCTGCAACCACATAGGGGAGGGGGATGTAGAAATAAGAAAGGGGTGAGTGAGGAAGGCGAAGGAAAGCAAGAAAGTAGTCATGGCGAGGTTACTTAGCTCAAGAAGGGGAGAGGAACCATCGGCCTTGACCGGGTTCGCCAAATCTAGGAGGCGGCGCCTGGTGCCTCGGGGAGGCCGGGTCGGGTCGGCGGTGCCCAAGAGCGACTGCGGCATGGAGATGAGAGAGGGAGCCGGCGGTCGGCTCGATAGCGTTGAGGGCCGCCGGATCCAAGAGGCGGCGCAGAGTGGCGGACTAGCCCCGGGCCGAAAGGGGAGTCGAGAGCGCGGTACGGAAGATTTGTGGCGGCGGCGCCAGGCGCAGGAGGGCGGCAGCTGTTAAAGGAGGCGATGAGAACAAGAGAGAGAGAGGAAGGGAATCGGGTGAAAGAGAGAGAGGGCAGTGCAGGGGATTAGGGTTAGATAGTTAGGTGCTGGTGAGAGCATCTAGGCTCCCTTCATGTAATTTGTGTTTAGTTTATTGGTTTTAGTGTTGATGACTTAAAAAAAAGGGCTACTCAGTGAAAATCAAAAGAAGATAGATCAAATAGTCAAGGCTAAGGTGTTTGTCTTAGTTTTTGGCTTGAGAGTAAATCTAAGCCACTTAGTTTAATCGCCGTTCTATTAAGAGGGACTATCCATAAGAAATTATCTTGGATCATGAGCAAAGTCGCTAGAAGATTTCTTGGAGCATAGAACTCTCTTAAAACATAATTCTATCTTAGACAAAACTTCTCTCAGGCTCAGGCGCTTAAAAGATCCATGCTTTAAACATCAACCGAGAGTACATCATGTACGCCGGACCAACCTTTTTGGTCCGTGTTGAAGAAATTTTCCTTCTGAGCGCACATCATGTACGCCGGACCAACCTGTTGGGTCCTGCGTTAAGAATCCTCTTCTTTACTTATATCAAATATTCATCGGACAAATCTAATTTCTCTCATTTGTGTTAGTCCAACATAAAATTATTTCGCCTCAATTATCTTTCTGGTCCATACTAAAGTATCAGAGCATTAGAGCATGATAATGATCTCAATTCTATGTGTACGTCGGACCATCTTTTTCGGTCCGGCGCAAACAAGCTTTCTACTGATAAAACCAATCTTTTTCTTTGTACGCCGGACCATCTTTGTGGGTCTTGCGTAAACTCTGTCCTCTGGTACTAAGTTA
The DNA here is from genome assembly GCA_036346275.1 of Otatea glauca. Classification (NCBI taxonomy): domain Eukaryota; kingdom Viridiplantae; phylum Streptophyta; class Magnoliopsida; order Poales; family Poaceae; genus Otatea; species Otatea glauca. Next base: position 63,510,809 of record CM070721.1, read on the forward strand.
GATCAAATCATGTGTTCGGTGAACCTGTTTTTCTGGTCCTGCGCTAACATGACTTGTCTGGCTAAATTAAATCCTGTTCGACGGACTAAGTTTATCTGTCCGACGAAAATCCTTTTTATATGCCAGTAAAAATCATCTGATCTTTTACCCTTTCGACGGACCGTTTTTCTTGGTCCGACGCAACTAGGTCTGTTAAAGCTCAACTATGCCTCTCAGAACCATGTACCCTGGACCGAAAATTTCGGTCCGACGTGTGTGTGCAGTTTGACTCTCGATTGGCTCTGTTAGAAAATCTTTTTCAAAAGGTAGCTGTTGACCTACCCCATCTACCCTGCCAACTCCCAACGGGCAAAAGACAGGTGTAACGGTTATCTCTGTTCAGGAGCTATATATAGATGGCATGTGCTCAAGAAATATGAGTGATTACCTTTTCACATTCTAAACATCTTTTCATTCACATACAACTCTTTGATCCTTGAGATTTCCAAGCTTCATTCCATCAAAGAGTTTTGAGCTTCAACTCAGAAAATTACAAACCATCTTTCTGATTTGCTAAGAGTACTTGCTCCAAGCTAAATCTAGTTGAGTCTAGCTACTGAACCAAGAGACAGGTCTTGTGGATAGTCTATTACTCTTGGAACTAGTGTTTCTAGACGGTTGGAGAAGTTGTTGGTGCGACCTATCCAATAGTGTTTGTGGAAGGCCACCATTCTTTGTGAAGGGTTGAGACTCACCTCACCGGAGTAGTGAAAGAGTCAAGATAGTGGATAACCAAAAGCTATTTGAAAATAGCTGTTTGGTGGAGCAATACTTCAAAGAAGTGCTCTAACGGGACGTAGGAGTGATCTCTCAACCTCGGTGAAAAATTCTTGTGTTCCCATGTTTCGAGTTACTTTTCTACTCGTGTTGTTTCTTACCGCTTCTATTTGAACTCTTTTCTCTTGAACCAAGATTGTGACGATATTTATGCAATTGCTTCGCTCCAATTTTTATTGAGAAAAGTTTTTCCAAACTTTTAGATATTTTTAAAAGTTGCCTATTCACCCCCTCTAGGCCAACTTGATCCTTTCAAGTGGTATCGAGCAAGGTCACCCTTAAAGCCTAACGACTTGGGTTAAAATGGCCGAGGGTATAGGGTCACTTGATAAGTGTAGGAAGAGTTCCTATCTTTGATGGCACAAATTATGCCTATTGGAAAATTAGAATGAGGTGTTATCTTGAAGTCATAAGTTATGATGTGTGGAGGGTTCTGAAAAACCTTTGCCTCCACGTGTCATACCGAAGGGCAATCCTCATCTTCGAACCTACACGGAGAAATAAGAAATTTGCAATATGATGCTCAAGCTAGGAATGCTATATTTTCTTGCCTTAGCATTGAAGTCTTTGATAAGTCGATAATTTATCAACCGCTTATGATATTTGGACTACTCTACAAGAAATTCATGAGGAACTTCGATATAAAAGAGGAAAAATATTTTGTTGTTAGAGAAAAATTTGATCAATTCAAAATGCTCCTCATGAAAATGCAAATGATATGTTCTCTAGATTAAACCCTATTATAAATGAGCTTAAAGGTCTGGGAACTAAAGTTGATGATGTTGAAGTATGCAGGAAAATGATCAGAGTTTTACCACGAGCATATCATAGTCTGATCACCTACCTATCAAATAGTGGTGATCTGAAGAGGCTCACACCTACTGAGCTTCTGAGCAAAATTTCAGCTCATGAGCTCACCTTGGATGATGAAATGGACACTAAAAAGAAATCCATTGCTCTCAAAGCCAAGGAAAAGGATCAAGACTCATCAGATGATGAAGAAGAGGAAGAAATAAGCTATGAAGAGGACGAAGATGTAAGAAAATTGGTATTACTCATGAGATCAGCAAACAAAATCATGAGAAGGGTAAATGCCAAGGGTAAATCCTCAACTTATTCCTCAAAAAGAAACCCTTTTTCTAACATTACTTGTTTTGAGTGTAATGAGAAAGGACACATAGCTGCCCGTTGCCCAAACAAAAGTATCAAGAAAGGCAAAATCAAAAACAAAGAGACTATGACGAAGAAAAGGCTCAAGGAAGCTACAAGAGAAGTCATCACAAGAAGAGCTACTCCAAGAAACATTGGAGGAAAGGAAAGAAGGAGGCACACATTGGTGAATGGGTCACTGATGAAGAAAATTCAAGTGAAAACTCCTCCTCCTCATCAGATGAGGAAGAGCCAAGGTCCAAGGGACTAGCAGGGCTTGCTCTAAATGAATCTACACCACCCTCACCTTCTCTACCTTTTTGTCTCATGGCCAGAGATGATGAAGAGAAGGTAAACTATAATAGTGGTGGCCGGCATTGGGTTATTGACAGTGGTTGCACACAACATATGACCGGTACACCAAGGATGTTCACCTCAGTTGAAAAAGAGTATGATCCAAGTCATAAGATCACATTTGGAGATAACAGCAAAAGAAAGGTAAAGGGAAATGGTAAAATTGCTATCTCAAATGATCACTCCATTGAGAATGTATTACATGTTGATTCTTTAAACTTTAATCCATTTGTCATTTGCTCACTTCTGTGATCTAGGTTTTCATTGTATATTTTCAAGTAATGAAGTAGCAGTTCTTGATAAAATGAGAAGCTTATCTTTAAGGGTTTGATTTGAATCTCTACCTTGTTGATTTTAATTCAAAATCCTCATGCATCTCAACTGTCTGTGGCTAAAGTTTCACATGGTGGGTCAGTACAGAGACTTGGGCATGTAGGAATGTCTAATCTGAAAAAGCTATTCAAAATGAGCTAGTAGTGGGGCTAAAAATGTTAAATTCGAAAAGGATAAAGCATGCGTTGCTTGTCAAGCGAGGCAAGCAAGTGGCTAACTCTTACCTCTTTGAAAATGTTATGTCTACTACTAGGCCCCTAGAACTTTTGCATATGGATGTTTTGGCCCCACCTCATATGCAAGTATAGGTGGCAACTCATCTTGTCTTGTAATTGTGGATGATTTTCTAGATTTACTTGGGTATTCTTTTTGCCAAATAAAAGTGAAGTTGGAAGAATTTTCAAAATTTTGCAAAAGAGCTCAAAATGAATTTGATTGTCCCATTAAGAAGATCAGAAGTGATAATGGATCTGAATTTGTCAATACTAACATTATCGAATATTGTGATGAGTTAGGCATAAAGCATGAACTTTCAACCACATACACTCCTCAACAGAATGGTGTGGTTAAAGGAAAAATCGAACTCTCATAGAAATGGCAAGGACAATGCTGGATGAATACAATACCTCTGACGCCTTCTAGGCAGAAGCTATCAACACTGCATGTCATGCCATTAACAGGCTCTATCTTCACCGACTTCTCAGGAAGACTTCATATGAGCTTCTGGTAGGAAGAAGACCTAATATATCATACTTTCGTGTATTTGGATGCCAGGTATATATCTATAAAAAGAGAACGCATTTAGGTAAATTCCAAAAGAGATGTGATACTGGTATCATGCTAGGATATTCTTCTAAATCCAAAGCTTATAGAGTATTTAATAACTCAACTAGGTTAGTAGAAGAAACCTATGATGTTAAATTTGATTAATCTAATGGCTCACAAGGTGAGCATGAGAATCTAGCTGATGTAGGTGAAGAAGCTCTTAAAGAATCCATGAACAAAATGGAGATTGGTGATATCAAGCCTGAAGAAAACAAGGATGATCCACCGACAATATCCACGGTACCTCAAGATGGCTCTCAACTCGAAGAAGAAGAAAAGAAGGATGAAGGACCAAACTTCATAAAGAGTCATCATACAATTACAAAGGATCATCCTGTGGATCAAATCATTGGTGAATTTAGTAAGGGGGTTCAAACTCGTTCTAAATAAGCAACTTTCTGTGAACATTACTCTTTTGTTTCATGTATTGAGCCCAGGACAATTGATGAAGCTTTAAAAGATCTTGTTGGATTGTGGCAATGGAAGAAGAGCTCAACAATTTTGAAAGAAACAAAGTCGGAACTTAGTAAAAGACCCTCGAGATCATAACGTTATTGGAACCAAATGGGTCTTGAAAATAAACAAGATGAAAATGGTGTAGTCACACGAAATAAAGCAAAATTTGGTAGCTCAAGGATATTCTCAAGTTGAAGGGTTGGATTATGGAGAAACTTATGCACTGTAGTACGACTTGAGGCCATACGGTTTCTCCTAGCCTTTGCTTGTTATTTCGATATTACTCTTTTCAAATGGATATTAAAAGTGCTTTTCTTAATGGAATTATTGAAGAAACTGTTTTGTTGAACAACCTCCTGGTTTTGAAGATATAAAGTTTCCCAATCATGTTTATAAGTTATCTAAAGCTCTATATGGTGCAAACAAGCCCCTAGGGCTGGTATGAGCGTCTTAGAGACTCTTTACAAGAAAAGAATTTCAAAATTGACAAGGTTGATCCAACGCTATTTTTAAAAGACTTCAATGGTACATTAATGATTTGCCAAATTTATGTTGATGATATTATCTTTGGAAGTACTAATTTGACTCATGCAAGGAATTGGTAATCAAATGGCCAAAGAATTTGAAATGTCAATGATGGGGAACTTACTTTCTTTCTCGGGTTTCAAGTGAAGCAATTAAAGGAAGGGACTTTTATTTCTCAAGAAAAATATGTTAAAGACCTTCTCAAGCGGTTTAATCGGAAGAATGCAAGCCTATCAAAACTCCTATGGCAACCAATACACATCTTGATCAAGATGTGGGAGGTAAGTCTGTTGATCAAAAGTTATTCAGATCTATGATAGGTTCCTTACTATATTTAACAACATCTAGGCGGACATCATGTTTAGTGTATGCATGTGTGCTCGATTTCAAGTGCACCTAAAGAAGTACATCTTAGTGCGGTGAAAAGAATTTTCAGATACTTAAAAACACTCCTGTTTTGGTTTGTGGTACCGAAAGGTGCTCTTTTGAACTTCTTGGCTATTGATTCGACTATGCGGTTGTAAAATTGATCGAAAGAGCACTTCTAGAGGATGTCACCTACTAGGAAGATCTCTAGTATCTTGGTGTTCTAAAAAGCAAAATTCAGTAGCACTCTCAACAGCTAAGGCTGAATATGTAGCTGCAGGCAGTTGTTGTGCTCAAATTCTGTTTATAAAACAAACCTTTCTGGACTATGGTGTTGTATTTGAAAAAGTACCTCTACTGTGTGATAATGAAAGTGCAGTAAAAATTGCCAACAATCCAGTCCAGCATTTTAGAACTAAGCATATTGAAATCAGACATCACTTCATACGTGATCATGTTGCTAAAGGAGACATTATGCTTAGCCATGTAAGGACTGAAGATCAATTGGCTGATATTTTCACTAAACCACTTGATGAGGCCAGGTTTTCAAAATTAAGAAATGAACTAAATATCATTGCCTATTCAAATATTGTTTGACAATATATCCCCTAAAGGGAGTTGGTTTGTTTGTGATGCATCTCTTGATACATATAGCCCTTGGTTTCTTACTCTGACTGAATTTTTGTCCTCCAGTGGATAAAATCTTTTGCTAATGGCTTTTAAGACTACCTTGTTTTTACGAGTCAATTCATTTACCGAAAAACCCTCGACTTCAAAAACTTCTCTAACTCCAAGACTCTTCGGATGATGATAAATTTACTCCATCTTCGCCAACATGTCTATAAAAGGGGAGAACCAGAGGTCTTGGAATGTAACTCTTCTCTTAGCCTTCTTCTTCTGCCTCTAAGCTCTCCTCTTCATCATGCCAAAAGAGCACCCAGAGGCAGCGAGGATGATCCTTTGATCGCAGAGCTATGGAGAGATTTTGATCGCGCCATGGAAGAGTTGGTGAACAAAGGGCGGTTGCGATGGCGTGCCACTGTCGATGCCTTTCTTGCGATCTTCCTGCTCTCTCCAAGGCTAGGAGGTGCTCATAGAGGCAATCGGGCGTGTGCGTAGGGGTGAAACTTAGGTCTTTCCCTTTCTGTAAAAATCTCCGGGCATAACGTCCGGGAAGCAATATAAATAAAGAAATTTCTCTCTAATTTGCTCTCCTTGGATGGTTCTTATCTTGCTTGGCTTCACATTTGGATGATATTCACATCTATCATCACGGAATGGATTTTAAGCTCGTAGCGTAAAACATTGTGTTGAATCTGGCACGAACAACACTCTGACCCGACTGACGGTGTGAATAAATGAATTAAAAAGGGCTATTTCTTGAATAAAATAATTCTTTAAGTAAAATTTCTTAAATTAAGAAAATGCTGCTATAAAACTCACCTTTCTATATTTCTTTCTTATCCAAATCCAAATATAATAACTAAGTCAAAAACAAAATATCTTCTCTTATAAGATCCAGTGGCAGTTTTTAGCTAACCGTCCATATTAAAAATTTGAGTACTTCAAATGAGCTTAAATTGAAAATACTTATGCTCATCAAAATATCAGACTCAAACATTATTTGAAAACTATTTTCCGTCTTGTTATGGTGCTTTTGTGTTTTGATTGATAATCTCAGCTTTGTATTTCTTATCATTGCTAATCGTCGAATAAGAATCCTATCCCTTTTGGGCTTATCTCGCGGACGTGTTCAAATATGACAACTAAAAGATTCTCTGATTGTATCTCATCTCTCCTTCATAAAGAGTCCTCCTCAAAGTCTTCGAAATTGCAGGAGTTACTTTCCGTGAGTTATCATTTCACGACTTTTGCTCCTAGAAGTCCGTGCTATTTATAACGCCCTCTCTCGTTTTACGCTTAAACCCTATGACCAAAAATCATCTTTCTCAAGCTTTTATAAGAAATCTCCAATTTTGTTTCTCTTCTTCCTCGCCAACGCTCATCCCGAGCGGATGTTGTCAGCGGCACTCTATCTGCTTTCGACCTCTGCTACTAGGATCTCGTAAGTTCTTCTATCTTATCCTCTTTCTTTGCTAGATCGAAACCCTAGTTAAAACTCATCTCTTAAGATCCCCTTACATTTCTTAGGTTGTTCTTCAATTTCTTGTGTTTGGCATTGTCAGTGTTGTTAGCCTCTGGAAATTTCATCAAGTCAACTCAAGATTTGATTTGAGACAAAAGAAACCCTAGTCAAGATGAGTTCACGAATCCGGACAAAAAGAGGTGCATTTGGAAAAATTGCTTGATAAAGTTAAAGGGAAAAGAAAGCCAAAACTAACCAATCTCGTGATCTAGCGGTGTGGTAAAGAAAGTAACAACTAAACCATCAAGAGTACCGATGCAATATGACTCAACCTCCTCTTCAAATGATAGTGACTATCGACCTAGTGCAAACCCATCATCGATGAAGAAATAGAACTCGATGGTGAAGTAGACATAATTTGTGGACATGAGCTAGCGGTTCTAGGAGGAAGGAAACTAAGAGCTGCAAGATTGGTACACGAAAGAATCTGGTTTCCTTTTTATAGACACGCCTCAATGAACAATTTATCACCACATTTCGAGAAACATCTATATGGGTTCTGAAATAGGAGAGATAAAAATGGAAAGCTCTTGTCGGCACTTTGCGGCATCAATATGTTGGCTGGAATCGATTAGTTACGTGCTAGAATCGGATAGAATTCTAGATTGTGTTCGATTAACTCTGGGCTTGCAACCCTCATGTCCTCGGTCGGACCAACTTGGAGTGAAAATAGGATCATGGAATTCTATGCATCTCTATTAGTAAACAAAAATAGACACTTCATTCATTTACTATTGATGGAATTAAGAGAAAAGTAAGAAGTCCTCGGTTTGAAGTCGCCATCGGGGCCTCATGTCCTTTCTTTGAATGAACTAGGATTCATGATAGGATGTTCCTGAAGTAGATGGAGACAGTTGGTGACATGCCCGACCTACAAGTATCTGCCCACATCTCTGAAATGTTCATGAGGTTTGGTTTTAATGCAAATAGGGTTCATTACTTAGCTGCGAAGCTAAGGCTCTACTCCTAATTCTCAAGCACACTATCTACCTAAAACCGGTTACAAGGAAGGAGTAACCCCATGTCTTGCATGGTCTTTTTGATATTATCAAGACAACCCATTGATTTAACAGATTACATCCTTGGTGAGATGGAAGAAGCTATATCTGAAAAGATGGGTAGCCATCTTCCTTTTGCCATGCAAATCACTCAGATGCTTTTGGCTCAAGGAATCATTTCCCAGACTGAGAGGGACAGAGAGTTCAATTCTGGCCCTAAGCAATACAAAATGTCCAAGCCAGCTGTACAAGAAAATAGACCAGCAAGTATTTCCACTTTTCAACCAGTCATTCATGAGCCTAGTGCTCAGGAGAATACAGAGATCCTTGAGAATTCAGATGATGATGGAGGGGCTCCGAGTCATAGCTATCACACTCAGGAATACTCTCTCCCTGCTCCTAACCTTTCATATACTCCCACAGAAATCTTGAACTATAGCTCAGAACATGTAAGTCAGCAAAGGTTTGGACAGTCTGAACATCCTACAGTGTATGTCAGCTCAGAGTCTCTTCATGAAGATGAGGAAGTTCATAGACTACAAGAACTAGCAGTAGCAGATTCATGGAAGGACAAAGACTTCCATCTGCAGCCCATGAGCATGAAGCAGGCGGTTCTAGACCTCCTCGGGATCATATACCACCTTCTCTCAAATTTGAGAAGATAATTCTCACTATTCTCATCATTCTGAGCCTGAACCGTCTTGGTGGGACTCTCAGCCAGGGTGGTTCACATCTTTTGAGCAGCAATACAACACTGATCTCAGAAATGCTCAAGAAAATATAGAAGAAGAAAGGAAATTGGCTGCCCAAAGACATGATGAACAAATGGCAGCAATTCACCAACAGCAAGAACTAATGAAAAAGATCTATCAAGACCAAGAAAATCTCAGAGATGAAACTTACAGAAGATTTGATATGATCAGAGGAAATCAGTGGGACATAAGAAAATGGATTGGTGAAATTAAAACTGAACAACTGGTCATCAAAGACAGAATGTATGATCTTAACAAGAAGCAAAATGCTCAAAATGCACAGATTGACAAGTTTGCTCAGAATGTTTACAAGAACTTTGAAAAGACTGGAAGCTGTTTGGATTCACATGCAGATCAATTAGATCACTTTTGGGACTATATTGTAGACACTCGACATACCCTGACATCAAATCAGCAGGACATTGCACAACTAGTGTTGGACAAAACTGATGAAACTCAGGAACTTGTCAGAGATGTCCAACATGACTCAGTGAGTTTACTTTCAATCCTCAGCCTGGAGATCCTGATTATCCAAGCTGGCACAATCAAGCAATGGCTTCTCCTCTTTCGGACAGAGACCGAGAACAGTCACCTCCTTCTCCTCCACGAAGAAGCACAAGCTCCAGAATGGCTAGCATGCTAAAAAGAACTTTTTCAAAACGCAAGAAGTGACCTTTTTGGTTGTTGATGCCAAAGGGGGAGAAGAACAGTCTGAAGAATAGTCTAAATAGTCTCTCTAATGTCAAAAACAAAAATGCTATATTAAAGACTAATAGTCTTTTGTGTTTGTCTCTGCTTTATGCATTCTCTTTCTTAAAACCATAATATCTGAAAAGGCTAATGTTTCTAATACTTCTTCATGTGTGTTAATTTTAAGCTCTCTCACGCATTCATTCAGGGGGAGTAAAATTTGCTCAAGTTATTAAACATTGTTTTCTATCAGACTAACTTGTTTTTGCAGGATAAGTAATCTCTTCGGCCCTGAGCAGTGTTTCAAAGTTTTTTTGTCATCAATCACCAAAAAGGGGGAGATTGAGAGCATCTAGGCTCCCTTCATGTAATTTGTGTTTAGTTTATTGGTTTTAGTGTTGATGACTTAAAAAAAATGGCTACTCAGTGAAAATCAAATGAAGCTAGATCAAATAGTCAAGGCTAAGGTGTTTGTCTTAGTTTTTGGCTTGAGAGTAAATCTAAGCCACTTAGTTTAATCGCCGTTCTATTAAGATGGACTATCCATAAGAAATTATCTTGGATCATGAGCAAAGTCGCTAGAAGATTTCTTGGAGCATAGAACTCTCTTAAAACATAATTCTATCTTAGACAAAACTTCTCTCAGGCTCAGGCGCTTAAAAGATCCATGCTTTAAACATCAACCGAGAGTACATCATGTACGTCGGACCAACCTTTTGGTCCGTGGCAACAAGAAATTTTCATACGGCGCACATCATGTGCGCCGGACCAACTGTTGGGTCTGCGTTAAGAATCCTCTTCTTTACTTATATCAAATATTCATCGGACAAATCTAATTTCTCTCATTTGTGTTAGTCCAACATAAAATTATTTCGCCTCAATTATCTTTACGGTCCATACTAAAGTATCGAGCATTAGAGCATGATAATGATCTCAATTCTATGTGTACGTCGGACCATCTTTTCGATCCGCGCAAACAAGCTTTCTCTCGATAAATCTTTTTCTTTGTCGCGGGACCATCTTTGTGGGTCTTGCGTAAACTCATCCTCTGGTACTATCATGTGTTCGGTGAACTGTTTTTACAGTCTGCGCTAACATGACTTGCACGCTAAATTAAATCTGTTCGACGGACTAAGTTTATCCGTCAAGACGAAAATCCTTTATATGCCAAGAAAATCATCGATCTTTTACCCTTTCGACGGACCGTTTTTCTTGGTCCGCGCAACTAGGTCTGTTAAAGCTCAACTATGCCTCTCAGAACCATGTACCCCGGACCGAAAATTTCGGTCCGGCGTGTGTGTGCAGTTTGACTCTCGATTGGCTCTGTTAGAAAATCTTTTTCAAAAGGTAGCTGTTGACCTACCCCATCTACCCTGCCAACTCCCAACGGGCAAAAGACAGGTATAACGGTTATATCTGTTCAGGAGCTATATATAGATGGCTTGTGCTCAAGAAATATGAGCGATTACCTTTTCACATTCTAAACATCTTTTCATTCACATACAACTCTTTGATCCTTGAGATTTTCAAGCTTCATTCCATCAAAGAGTTTTGAGCTTCAACTCAGAAAATTACAAACCATCTTTCTGATTTGCTAAGAGTACTTGCTCCAAGCTAAATCTAGTTGAGTCTGGCTACTGAACCAAGAGACAGGGCGTGTGGATAGTCTATTACTCTTGGAACTAGCTGTTTCTAGACAGTTGAAGAAGTTGTTGGTGCGACCTATCCAATAGTGTTTGTGGAAGGCCACCATTGCCGTGAAGGGTTGAGACTCACCTCACTGGAGTAGTGAAAGAGTCAAGATAGTGGATAACCAAAAGCTATTTGAAAATAGCTGTTTGGTGGAACAATACTTCCAAAGAAGTGCTCTAACGGGGATGTAGGAGTGATCTCTGAACCTCGGTGAAAAATTCTTGTGTTCCCATGTTTCTGAGTTACTTTTTTACTCGTGTTGTTTCTTCTGCTTCTATTTCGAACTCTTTTCTCTTGAACCAGTATTGTGACTGATATTTATGCAATTGCTTCTACTCCAATTTTTTATTGAGAAAAGTTTTTCCAAACTTTTAGATATTTTTAAAAAGTTGCCTATTCACCCCCCCCCCTCTAGGCCAACTTGATCCTTTCAGCTGGCCGATCGGGCTAATTTGGGCCGGTTGGGTCCGAATCAATATATAGTTGTTGAAAGGTAATTAAATAATTTGAATACACACACACACAAACACACACACATATATATATATATATGTTTAAAGAACTAAGGAAACAACAATAATAAACTAAACGGTTAATAAAATAAAAATAACTGAATAAAAATGTAAATAAATGAACAAGTAAACCAAATATAAAATAATATATGTTGTATCCAAGAAAATATAGGTTTAAAAAGGTTAGAGAAAAACAGTAGAATTCAATTCCAAAAAAATTATTTCTTGTTTTTCTCTTTTCTTTTCTCTAAATTAATTGATGATCCAACTTCCAATCAAACATATATAGATAAACAAATTAAAAGTCACTAATCTCAAAATGCAGGCATTAGTAAATTGTTTCGCAAATCGCTTAATGGAAAAGTTTACATTAGAAATTAAACCCAATCTAAGAAAAATATGAATATTAATACTTCAGTGCTCTCATTAGGAAATCTTCTCGATAACAACAAAGGACAGCTAAAGCCACTCCCTGCTATGGACAGCATTGTGATCACGCATCCAGGCAAGTCGCCCTTTGATCATGTTTTGTGAACTGATTTTGTGACTTGGGTTGTTTGAAACTCTTGCATTCATCTCAAAAGCTAATTTCTAAAAAAAATTAAATCACACTAATTGGATCAGCTAGATCCAGTGTTAGAACCATAACCTTGGTGAGGTTATGGAGTAAATGGTGGGTGGAGGAGTTAAGGGTATGAACAACCCCGGTTGGGTTGCTATGAAAGTCAGGGCTCCTCCACATAGGATATCATTTAAGGACAAACCAAACTGGTGCTTACTTCAAAATCGGAGCAAATCGTGCCGACCATAGACCCGGTATGGGACGGGCTGAACTATGTAACCAACAAGTAGTCAAGCTTCGCCAAGGTGAGAAAGGTGATCATGCGGGAGAGGCGATCACCCTAGGGCGAGACGTCGGGGGAGGAGTCTCGACCCGCGTGCCTTTGGTAAGGCAAGGCGGTATGGCAGATGTCAAAGTATAGTTGGCCAAATATTTTGTTTCCTTGGTTTATTAGTGTGCCTAAGGAAGCGCACTGTGATAATAAGCCAAAGTGATGCTATGGGCAAGGCAGTACACCTCTGATCAGAGTCAAATGTGATATCACTCCTAGCTTCCGGGTTTGGAAGTGCGTCGTGTGGGTTTTCCTCTAACACAGGATGTAAGACCCCACGTTGTTTTGCTGTTAGTAGATTTACAAGTTAAAACTTGACACTTTCTAACAAATGGGTAAAGGGGTACTTTGGATAAAGTACTACTTTGGAGTAGCGGCTTGGTGGCCGAAAAATATATTTATATACCCATGCATAAAGGTTTCGTGGCTTGCTGAGTACTGGAGTGCTCAGACTTGCTTTCTTTGTTGTTTTTCAGAACATGTCGAGTCCACCCACCCAGGTGAGGTAGAAGGCGATTTTCTAGATGATATGAATCTTTATGATGATACCGATGTTGCTTTGGAGGGATATGAATATGAGGGGGCTGACGACCGAGACCTGGCGGAATAAATATACCCTCAGGAGGGAGGCATCTAGAACAATATTGTAATATTAGGCGGGTGGTGTAGAAATCACCATAGCCAGACCTAAGACAATACTATATGTACTTTAAGAATAATTCCCCGAGTACTATACGGTGGAAGTTTCAGTTCTACATGTGTTGTTTTCCTTAGCCTGATCCTGGCGCACTCTGCTCTGTGATGTTTCCACTGGTTCTGGCCTGGTCAGGCAGAGTGGGGGCATCACATTGAGCCGGTGCTACCGCGCACCCGGTAGCACCGCGCTGCCATGGGCGATAGCACCGGATTTCCAGAGACTTGATTTGTTTAAAAAGATTTTCTATTTAGGAGCACACATATTATCAAGCAATCATTTGAATATGTAATTTGAGCCTTTAAACCCTAAATGACATCAAGATAAGCGTCAAGATCCCTCTTTATAGTACGGCCCTAATTCTAGTAAACCGATCTTTCTTCCAAACACCAAAATCGATAAAAGACTAGAAAAGAACCTTATAAATATACCTTTTCACGATCTTGACATATTGATCATGCATTTGTACCTTCCTTGATATTTCCATGGTCATCAATCTTGGAATTTACCTACTTTCAATATTCTCAAGAAAACTATTAGATCATATAACAAAGTTGTCATTAATTATCAAAACCAAAACACAATGGGTGCCTAGATGCTTTCAATCTCCCCTTTTTGGTAATTGATGACAACCTTAAAGTGACAATTGAAATTGTTATTAAGTGAATAAGAGAAAAGAAGGTTTTGCTTCAAGTGATTGAATGTCCATAAGTTTCTTGCTTTTTGAAACACAAAAATATTCAATGGTAGCCTTGAGGAGCCCTTAAATTGCTCCTCAATGGCAGCCAAGTAGCTCTTAGCCTTATCAGATTCGGGGATTGCTCCCTTAATCTCCACCGAGATGGTGCTCTTCATAATCATAAGTGACATGCGATTAGACCGCTCCCATCGCTCACAGTTAATATCATAAGTTTTCTTTAACACTGCATAATTTTCCTCAGTTGAGGAAGGAGCGATAAGAGCAGGATGATATAATGCATAATCAAGCTCAAGAACACCAAGGACGATCTCAAGCTTTTCCTTCCAGGCAGGAAAATTAGTTCTCGTCAATTGCTCAACACCGCTGATGTAATTGGCAATGTTAGAGGCATTGGCCGCTAAGAAAAAATAGCACAATTCATATTAAGAAACATATCAATTTATGCATAAAATTAACCCTACGTTGGTCTGATTAATAACATGCTAATGATAGGAAAAATTAAAGGTTCTAATTCACATCACCGTTGGGCAGAAACAAAAAAGAACTAAACTATTTTATGGGTGACACATGTTCATAAACAACGTTGGTCAGTATATGAATATAGTCATGACATAATCCCAATTTCAACATTAAACAATTAATCTCTAATCAAAACTTCTCGTTGATTCCATTTCAATTAGAGATAATGCTAAGAAATAATCATCATATGAAAATAATTGCAACATTAAATAATATGCCCAGAAAATTAATCATAAATTAATCATAATATGAATGCCCAGGAAAAAAATATTTAAACAGTACTTAATTGCTGAATTTAAATGAGATAAATTGAAAAGAGCTAAATGCCAAAAAAATCTGGCCCAAACTGCATGCGGCCTAGCAAGCCGTGCGACCAAAGAATCTGACCCACCGCACGCTTGCCGCGCTGCTAAAAGCGGCCAGACGCCCAAGCGGGCGGCGAGGCGGCCCGCGACACGAATCGATAGCCCGACGCGAACGCTGGCGATGGCGCGTCGCGGCGCGGCGTCGGCTGGCCGCGAAGAGGCGGCGTCGACCGACGGATGCGAACGAACAAACACGATGAATGCAATCCAAATCAAAACCGCACACGGGCAAGGAAAACCCTAGCTCATTCGGCTTCCTCACCCAAAAAAAATCCGCAACCAAGGGCGGCGAGCGAAGCGGGGCGCGCAAAGGCGGGCGGGCGCGATGGCGCCGCGTGCGGGAGCGGCGACAACGACGCCGCGCTTCTAAAATCGATGCCGCGCGGTGCTCGGCAGGCGGGACACCGACATCGCGCTCGCGAAGTCGCGACCACGCGGCGAGCAAGAGGCGACAGGCGGGCGGCGACGCAGCGCGCGGCAGGCGACGGCGGATCAAAGCAGTAAGCCGAAACCCTCTCTTAGATCTTTAGGATTTTTCTTGATTGATTTGGGATCGGGATCTGAGGAATTTAGGGTTCAGATGATTCTAATCCCCTCCTTCTAAATGCTAACCGAGCCGCAAAAGACCTCAAAACAACCTTAACCGATGAGCACAAGGCCAAAAACCGAGACTAATCCGGGCTTTAATGGGATCAAACTTAGGCTAGGTTAGCTCTGATACCAAATGTTAGATATAGGTTTTTAAACTAAACATGAACATCATTAGCTAGCCTAAAACATGATCACCAAACATAATGCGGAAATAAATCATTAGATACCAACCCGGAGAGGAAGATGCCATTAGGGTTGTTCGTCGATGTAGATGAGCGTGGGTGAAGAAAACACCGTGATTGTCACGGTGATGGTCACGGGTCTTCGGTAGCCTTAGTACGACCTTAGGATCGGATGATTTCGGGGAAAACCAAACTCAAGAGTAGAGTAGTAGATCCAAATGAGCTTTGGCTTCCTTTTTTATTAATCTCGCGTAGGTTGATGGGATCAAAACCAAAATCTTGTTGGGCGCTCTCCATCAATGCGCGTGTATGCGTTAGAGATGAGTCTAGCTCATAATTTTCGGATATTAGTTAGCCCAAGATAAAAACCAACACGACGCCCCCACCTACCCTCACGCTACGCTGCCCTGCCCCCGGCCTCGGCCGCCACTCCCATCCGCCGCACCCCGCGCTCACCAAAACCTCGGTCGCCGCCGCCATTGTGGAACTGAAAGTTCGGGACATCATGATTGCTACTTCCTTCTGCCGCGCGCAGCTTTGTGGTTAAGTAGGCGGCGGGACGGGAGAGAGCATCGCACTTGCAAGTGGGACGCCACGTTCGGTGCACCGTGCGGGTGTCGACACCGACGGCGACGGCTCGTCGGGTTGCGGCCAACGAGTCCACGCTGGCGGAGGAGAGGGGAGCCAGCCCCCCTCGACAATTCCGTGCTTCCTCCCGGCCGGTGGCGACAGCGACGGAGATAATTCCGTGTGAATGATGCCGATGAGATCAGCTCAGCTGTGACCTGGCCTCGTGCCGTCCTCCTCTTCGCCGGCGAGCCCCAGCCATTCCTTTCGCGGCAACTCACAGCGCCACACGACAGCATGACACGTCACGGCTCGTGACTGATTATTTGATTGGGCTTCACCTTGGCCCAAGACAACGAGACGCGTGGGCTTTCAGGCCCAGAAAATTTTAATCGGGTTATTGCTGTTCTTGTTTCGTAGCTAGTACAGTTACATTCAGAAAAACCCAGGCCCATCAAAAAGGCAAGAGAAGACGCAAACAAACACAGTTCACAGGCAGAGCACACGGTTCATCATGGCGAGGAAGATAAAAAAGTTCAATATATTTGCCTAAAATCTTCAGTATAAAAGTTGGTACTTACGTACTTACAGTTAATGACGAAAGTATGAAACATGTCAGAACCTGTGCTCGTGGTGCCAAGGAAATCTCATCGGATTACAGTGACATTGACTAGATTACACACTGGTACTGTACTGTATCTATACTTAGTTTTTAGAGATCATCAGGAAATGAACTTCACAAATCAAGAGTAAAAAATGGAATGAACGGCGTTGAACTAATTCATAGAACAGTCAAGATGTACAAATTAACAAGGGACCCGAAAAAATGAATTACAAATGTACTTATCGAGCTAAATTGAGGTATCGCAGCTTCGTATTATACATAGCGCCAGCGTCATTTGCCTGTACAAGTGTATGTATCGCTACTAAGTACGCGTTGAATGTCGTTGATACAACGAACGAACGAATCATCGATGGTGGAGTATACTCAACAAATAATGGGTGAGCAGAGCAGAGGAGGAGGATGATGATGATGATGATGATGATGATGATGATGATGATGATGATGATGATGATACAAGGGCGACTAGGATTTGCAGCGATCGGGATCGATGTGCAAGGCGGTGCCGTTGACGGGGAAGTTGAAGCGGAGGCGGCAGGAGATGCGCGTCCAGAACTGGAGCGACACGAAGATGCCCACCTTGCAGCTCGTGCGCGCCTTGCCGGACAGGTCGAGCGGCACCACCCCGGCGTTGAGCGACGCGTACATAGTCCGCATCCCAGCCAGGTCCAGCGGCTGCCTCGCCGACACCAGGTTGTACGGCAGCGGCACCGAGCTCTCTCGCGCCACCTTGAACGGCGCCGCCCTCAGCCACGCCACGTCGGCGCGTTGGAACCTCACGGCGAGGTCGACGCGGGAGAAGGACGCGTCCGTCTTGGAGTTGGTGTTCCTGGACAGGATGGTGATGGACACCTCCAGGTCCTCGATGCTGCCGTCCTGCCCGTACTCGAGCCGCCCCAGCTGCGCGCCGGCGACCACCAGGTACGGCATCTTGTGCTTGTAGATGTCTAGACGAGGTACACGGCGCCGATGGGCAGCAGCGTGCTCAGGATCGCCAGCACCCACACCCACCCGGAGCTCTTGTGCTCGTCGCCGTCCCGGATCATGTTCCACGTCTTCCCATGATGACGCTCGTCCGCCATCGATCTCTCATCCAGCCTCTCCTCCCGCTCTCTCATCTCCATCGATCTCTCCATTCTCTCTCCCCGCTCTCTCATCTCTGCGACCAGCGAGAGGCCGCGCGCGCGGGAATCGGGTTAATGCCGGAGGAGTGAAGTGGCGTCAAGGGAATGGAATTGGATGGTATGGTTAAGGTTGGGGGTAGGGGAAGGGTTTGGTATCTTCTTTGCTCTCTCTCACGGCTTCCTTTTTGGAGTTTGCATGCTCAAGCCTCAAAGTACTTCATGCTTGCTTTGCTTTGACTTAGAACTCAACTCCAGTAGTATTAAATCATCACAGATTATACTCCATATTCAAAGTCACACATCATCAGATCTGGGCCCTATATTTTGTTGGCTTCAAGACAGGAAAGTCTTTGAGTTGGCCTTTCTCATTTGGTTGATCTTGCTTCTCAACCAGATTAGATTTGCAATAGCGTGGATTAATTTTGCATACGAGTTCGTTGTTGCATGGCCAAACAATGAAAGCCGGATATTTAACGGTCAGTCCAAAAATGCTCACTTATGATTTGCTGTGTGATGTTTTACTTTTCTAGCCTTTGGGTGATCGTTTTTTTTAAGAATAGCCATGCTCACGATAAATTTTTGAATCTAGCCTCCGTCGGCCAATTCCAGCACTCTGGAATCGCACGATTTTTTTTTATTTCCCGCGGATCAGAACTGCGCTGAAATATATTTTAATTTTTCTGTTCACGGGAAAAAAATCTGCAGCTGACTTCGGGAATCCAGCGGTTCCATATCGCTGGATTCCCGGGATTCGCGGGCGCAGGCAGAGGAAGAGTGCGAATTTTTCTTTTTTTTTCTTCGTTTTGCGATTTTGTTTGTGGCAGAGATTAATGATCCAACAGCAAACAAAAAAAATCAGCGGTCTAGGACTTCGACCGGGAGAAAAGTGCAAAAAAAATATGAACATCGATCCGCTGGAAAGAAGTAAAAAAATATTTTACCGCGGATGTTGTGGACTGTAGGATAAAAAATAATATTTCGCCTGGCCAAAAAATATAAAATAAAATGTTCCAGCAGACTGGATCCGATGGAAATCAATAAAAAAATTGCAGAAAACAATTTAAACAAAATTGTCTATTGTTTTTCTATTCCTACAATTTTATTGCGAGAACGACTATTTTGCAGAAAAAACTAGGCGGCTAAACTAAAAAACGACAAAACTGCTTGAACCTTCTTCGCAAAAAAATACCGCCATAATTTTTAACTGTATGACACTAATAATTGCCACATCTGTTTCGACCGTTATTTCCCTCGTTAGTGCGTGCATGCGAGTCCTACTTATGAAAATGACCGAGCTATGCATGTTTATATAACTCGCACAACCGTTGAAATGACTGGAAATAAAATTTTCGATCGAAAAAAACATATTTACCTGGTGTTTGCTATTCTTGATATTATGTCAAACTTTTACTGTTATCACCAAAATGACCTATGTACAGTACAATCTAGTTTTTTTATTGATTTCCATCGGATCCAGTCTGCTGGAACATTTTATTTTGTATTTTTCAACCAGACGAAATATTATTTTTTATCCTGCAGTCCACAACACCCGCGGCAAAATATTTTTGTACTTCTTTCCAGCGGAATCGATGTGCTTAATTTTTTTGCACTTTTCTCCCGATCGGAGTCCTAGACTACTGATTTTTTTGTTTGTTGTTGGATCATTAATCTCTACCACAAACGAAATCGCAAAGCGAAGAAAAAAAAAGAAAAATTCGCACTCTTCCTCTTCCTACACCCACGAATCCCGGGAATCCAGCAGTCTAGAACCGTTGGATTCCAGCACCCGATTCCAACGGTTCTAGACAGCTGATTCCGCCGAAGCCAACTGCAGAAAAATAAAAAAAAAATCCCTTGAATAGAAAATTAAAATATATTTCAGCAGTTTCAATCCGCAGGAAACAAACAAAATAAAATCCTGCGATTCCCGAACGCTGGAATTGGCCGACGGGGGCTAGATTCGAAAATTTGTCTCAGCGTGACTATTCTTCGAAAAACGAATATCCAAAGGGCTTAAAAAGTAAAAAATTCTGATTTTGCTCATAATTCTATTTTGTTGCACTATTCAACTATTCATTTCAATCCCTAAGTAACCCATTAGTCTCTAGTCTGAGACTAGCTAGCTAGGGACCTACTGCCATCCGCGCAGGCCTTTTTTTGCAAAACTCTTGCTTTTGCCTGCAAAGATGCAGGCATCTGTCACTGCGCGAGCATCGTCAGGGGAAAAAAAGACGGCAGGGGGCACAGCCAATGTAATATATCGCCTGACGTGAGTCTGTGTAAAAAGAAAAGGCAGCAAAGATGACGGGCTGACGGCACATTTATCAATCTTGAATCTTGATCACAGCATTTGTGTAGGACCCGGCCCCCATGCGTCACACATTAGCACATTGCTGATTTTGTAGTGGCAGCTGATTACTGGTAACACTGGTTGATTTGTGTCGTCACTCGTCAGGCCAGACGTGGTCGGTGCTGAACCCGTACGCCCTTAACGAAGTGTCACTTTTCTAGCTCTCTTGTCTTATTTTTATTTTACAAATTTAGTTTCTATGAATGTATTTGCAATTTAACTCTCTCCCTCATCACGAAAGGCGAGATAGACAGCACTCCCCTGCCGCGCTCGAGGAGCGTCGGAGTCAGCAAGCGCGGCTGCAGGGGAAGAGCGTGGGAGCAAGCGGGCTGCCGTGGCCGGGGAACGAGGCAGAGGCGCCGTCACGGCCGGAGAGCGCTGGATGCATGCTACCATAGTGTCGGGAGCTCCGGTGCCCTTCCGGCGGTAGAGAAACTTCGGGTGTTTCCGCGGTCAGGACCGTGCATGATACGCCATGGCGCTAAAAAAAGGATAAGTTTCTTCTAGCTAGCAGCTGTTGCCATGACCGTGCATGGTACGCCCGCTGGTTAAGTTTGCAGCAGAACACCTCTAGTTTCACGGGTTGATCAGGAAGGCCGGTTAGTTGAGTGCGAGGAAAGATGAAACGAAAACCTACTTTGTCGATTGGCCCTCCGGTTAGTTGAGTGCGAGGAAAGATGAAACGAAAACCTACTTTGTCGATTGGCCCTCATGCCGTAGGGACCGCGGCTACTTAACCAGTTAACCGAACGCTACAGCCACAACCCGTGAGGCTACCATGATCCGGAACACATGAGACCAAAACTCCAATCTGTTTTATCAGCATGCAATGCAGCAGCTCGTGGTCGATCGTACACGTCAGTCATCCTGTTCAAGTCTGAACATTCACTCGATCACAAATCGAGCGCGTGGCATGTCGCGCGCCCAAGCCCTTGCCTGACACGCATGCCATGCGGCGCGTGTACGTACGCTGTGCCGATTCACCGGCCGACCAATCGTCGCGTGTACGTGTGCGGCGAGTCGGCGAGGCCTGGTCTCCCGCCCCCACCACGCACCATTGTCACCGTTTGCTCGCGCTCGCCCGTGCGCTGCAACGGATCATGATTCGTCCTGGATGCAGTCCGTCCAGGTCGACCAGAGTACCAGACAACCTAAACAATGCCGACGACGTGAGGCCGCTCACTGGCCGCTCGCCCCGGGACGACGTCCCCGTGAACGGCGTAGCAGCTAGGCTCAGGTCGCATCGTATGATTAGCGCTGCGAGTCTGCGACCCCCGGCCAGCGATCTTTCTGCGACCTGACCTGCCGGCTGCCATGCGTTGTTGTTGCCGCCACGTCTTTTCGGCTTGGCTGCCTGGCCCCAAACACCAACAGCCCATGTGACCGACTCTTGTGCCTCGCATTTGAGCTCTCTTACAGCACATTAAATTTAATTTAATACTAGTTCAGTGCCCGTGCATTGCTACGGAAAACAAAATTGATAACGAAACATAAAGGTCAAACAATAAAATAAAATAGCAGTGTGTTGCTACGAATAAAAAAAATCATGTTATCTAACACATTGAGTTGGCTTATATCAAGTCATCGACTCGATTGAAGTAACCAAATGAACTCTGTCCGACCGCGTCGTGTCTTCTCCATCGCACTTGATCTACACTCCTCGGTCTACACACCTCATCGACTCCATCGCCGCGCGACTATGCTCTGCTCCGTGGCAGCCTTTGTCGAGCTTATCCCGCTATTCCTAGCCGGAATCATAAAAAAAACCTGGGAATTATGAAAAAAAATCATATTTGATAATAACGTTTTACTATATATATCACCTTCTTTTCATAATCAGGTGGTAGACAGATCGGAGAACCGTAGAGGGTCGAAAGGGAACCTTGCCGAGGGCGAGGAGCTGCATCGTGCATCGATTGGTGGTGTCGCTCCATAGCCACCTTCCACGTGGGCACGACCATCGGTAGTTGTGCTTGCCTTGCCGCAGAACCACGAATCCGATGAATTGCCCCACGCGTGAGAGAGTCGAAGCCATAAACTCGGTTTGAAAATTTTTCAAATTAGAAAGTTTCAGCTTGAAAATTTTTCAATTAGAAAATTCTCAAATTAGAAAGTTTCAAGTTGAAAATTTTCAAATAAAAAGTTTCGATTAAAAAACTTTCAGTTTAAAAAATTTCGGTTTAAAAACTTTCAAAAATGATTAAAAAATAGAGAAGGATGAATGGGATAACGCTGAGTAAGGAAAAAAGTGATAAAAGGAATGAAGTGTTGTTACTAATCATAACGAGTGGACATCCTAACCGCACCATCAAATTAGCTATTCCCGAACATTTTTCCATTGCACTAACGCCTCTTCTTCTTTTCCAGAAATCATTCCATAGCGTTATTAACACTTGGTTAAGAGCCTTACAAAAAGCAGAATATTACCATCACCACCGTTACGACTTGCATGGCTAAACGAATCGTGCACCGTCGAAATCATTAGGTGCACGACGTCTGTCGAACTCGAGCCACGGTTCGAGGTCGAATTCCTGAGGTGCTCTGCTGCGCAGATGTCGATGACGGACACCGGGCCACGCACCCTCCTGCAGCCCAATGCATTTCACGCGGGGCGCAGCGTCAATCATATAGCTCTTCGTCGGCGGTTCGATTCGCCAACCCAATGATCGCACGTTAGCTTTGTGATGGCGGTGCACCACCCGTCCAGTTGTAGCAGTAGTCGAACGGGTCCATGCTCACCCGCGGCAGACCGACGAGTTGCTTGCTCAGCGTCGAGACCACACCCTTGTACGCCGGGGTGGCGAGGATCGTCAAGCTCGTGCCGGAGTCCAGTATCGCGCCGCCCTTCCTCTCGACGTTCCACACTTCGTCCGGGATGTCGAGGGCCTCGCCGGCGATGGAGATGGCCTCCACCGTCAGGGCGTAGAACGGGCTCGTCCGGTCGTCGAGAAGCAGCGGCGTCTGCGACGACAACGCGACGGCGGAGCTAGAGGCCGTGTATGGGCCTGGGACGAAGGTGAGGTAGCTGGTAGCGTTGCGCGGGGCGAGGTGATCAACCAGGTAGTAGGAGAAGCGGCCGCCGAAGCGCGCGACAGCGTGGGACACGAAGGAGATGTTGTTGTTGCCGGTGAGCACGCCGCCCGAGGCACGGAAGCTCGGCCATCGTGCGAGTGGTGCACCCGGACCACGCCCGGGCTTCGCCTTCTTATGCGGCCGTCGTCGGACAGCGCAATGGTCGTCGAATCGGTGTCAACCAAGCCGCGCGCCGACAAGCCGTGTCCACGATTAGGTGACGTTAGTTTAGTTAGTTAGGATGAGGGCGGCGCGCGGCGGCGTCAGCGTCGGCACCGTGGTGTCGCCATGGTTCTCGCTCGGCTTGCTCTTTTCTTGCACGCACGCGGGCGAGGCGGGGTGGGGCGGATGGCTACGGTTGCATGCTTATAAGACCACGGTACGTACGTATGTTTCCTTGATTTGCGCTTGTGATGGCGCCATCATAGATTCACGGCTCAAGACAAATAAAGTAAAATTTTCTTTTCTTCTATCCAAATTTTACATAATCTTCTACAGAGATATCAATTTGCAATCAATTATCAAATTGTGGTATGATACACTACTACATTCCTTTTCTTCTGTCCAAATTTTACGTAATCTTCTATAGAGATAACAATTTCCAATCAATTATCAAATCGTGATATGATACACTACTACTTTCCTTTTCTTCAATAGAGATATCAATTTCTAATCAATTATCAAATCTTGATATGATACACTACTACTTTCCTTTCAAATTTTACGTAATCTTCTATAGAGATATCAATTTCCAATCAATTATCAAATCGTGATATGATACACTACTACTTTCCTTTCAAATTGTGGAGAACGGACCACCGCCACCAACTGGTAATTAGAAGTAGTAGAGATAGATTGTTTGTTTTTTTATCTAATTGAACAGATTATCTAATATTTGTTTATTTTTTTAGTTGACATAAACTAACTCATACTCTCTCTTTTTTTCCCTTTAAACTCTTAGTGTTAATAAGGCTTTCTAAATTTTGCTTTCTTATATGCTCCTCCGATGCTGATCCAATGGAGTATGTAAAATAAAAGATCAATATATGTCAAAAAGCTCATTGTACTAGAATTAAATCCAGATAGCGGATTGATCATGCCCACTTGATACTACATGGTTCCATGTTTAAAGATCACGGTGTTCTCTACTTCTACCTCCTTCGGTGATATAGTAGTAAGAATATTTTTAACAAATTGATAGTTAGATTTGATTTCTACTATCTAATATATATATATATATGAAAATCTCTATTATATATATATATATTTCATACAAACCCATATGAAAATCTCTATTATCGTGAAAGTTTTTTTCAAAAATTCTCAAAAAATTAACATACGTAGGGGAGATGAGCTTCTACAATCCTGCAAAATTTGAAAACCAAACTCAATCGTATTTAAAATATATGAAAAAGACAAATTTAGCTTAAATAGTGATTTATCACTGTTCAACACTATTCATATCTATGTTTGTCTTTTTTTTATATCTTTTAAATGCGATTGAGTTTGGTTTCAAAATTTGGAGGATTATAGAAGCTCACCTCCCTAATTATAGTAATTTTTTGAGAATTTTTGAAAACTTATACTAGTGGGTTTCACAGAGTTTTTACAGTAAGGAGGGTTTTCACTGTGTGTATATATACACACACAACCAGTATAATTTCTCTTGCGTTTATGCTTGCCAAAACGCATCAACAACTCGCGCGTTCGAGCTGTTCGTGTGCAGAGGCTTCCAGGGTTAGCTATAAGAGTTTGTGTGTGAGGTGAAGGACCCGTGCGACTGGGGGAGAACGAGAGAAGGATCGCAGCCGCCTCTGGTTCGCTTGGTGCAGGTCGGGAAACGCGCGCCGCCTCATCGAAAATGGGGTTTTGCCTGTTTGGTGATCGATACAAATACCTGACATGCATGGGTGTGTGTCCCGCTTTGCACCAACTGAATCGGAGCCGGCGACGCGAAGCATCGTCCGTCCGTCCGGCGAGCTTCTCCGTCTTCGGTCGATCGACTCTCTCGATCGATCCATCTTTCAGGTATGTGTGTAACGTTGCATCGATTTGATTTGGAAGGAGTACATTACATACGTTCTTTCAGTTTCGGACCCTGATTATATGTTCCGTTCAGCTGAAGTTTTTTTTTCCCCCGAGGGAGTACAGCCAAGGTTTTGCTGCAATTGATAGATGTTCCTCGTAATTCTCGAGCTGGATTACTCCACTTAACTTTGGATCGCGTACTTGATCTGCATTTGTGTTGCAGTGTTGTTTTTCTGAATTGAAATGGCATATGGACCAGAGCAACTCGGTGTAACTCAAGTTGGTAATGCTTCTCGCTGCCGATAGTATCCTGCGTCGAGTATTATATGTCGGTGCCCAATCCAGTGAGATAGTATTTCTTCAGCAGAGTGGCTGTGGTTTCTTTTTTGTTGCAAAGATAAAGATCTGTATGCAAAGATCCTATCTTATCAACATATCTTCTCCCAGTGTGTGCATGGCTTGCTTAACTACCTAGGAACTTCTAACGGAAGAGGGGTGGTTATGGTCTATTTCTAGGCGCAGGCCAAGTAGAACTCAAAGGTTACCGTGCTCTCTAGTTTATTACTTTTGGCTAGGATTAAGGTTGCCACTGAAATGTTCATTCTACCTTTTAAGACTCCTTAGCTTTGGTGCCATCTAGTTGATAATATGATTTTCTATTGATTCATGCTGCTAGTCTTGATTTAACATGTAACTAATTAGGTTGCCAACAGCTCAACACAATCTCCTCTGTCCTCATGTTTATGTAGGCCTAGATCACATTTCTACAGTATTAGTGATAATGATATTTTATCCCAATGACAGGCCTACACTTTATCTAATTTAACCTTGCTGTCTAGATGTTTATTTTAGCTAGAGAGGAACAGATCCACTTCAGTTCTCAATATAACCAATTTTTCTATGCTTCTGTGGTTCACATGCTTTTAAGCACTAAGTACTTTACTTGTCTTAAACCATAGATTTTACTGCCACTCTCTACTTATTTTCTTGCTAATGGGTGCGTGTGACTACTGTCATGATATGGAACTTGTGTATGACTTTCTGTTTGACCTGTTGGGGATGTCAAGTGTGGCTCTCTGCCATGGTGAATGTGGCTTACAGGTGACTCATTATGTTTGGTTGAGTTGAAATTCGATGATATGATGGCTGAGAAGGTCTTAAGCTGGCTTTGGTCTCATAATAATATTTTGAGAAGGATTAGTGGATGATTAGCTGGAGGATGATGCTCGGGTATCAGTGGGAGGTGCCGGCCGGCCCCGGTATCTCGATGAGTTAAGTGAACAGATACTACATGATATGATATACGGGTCTGATGGCAATATTATAATTAAATTCTATTTGCTTTTGCTTGAGTTATTACCATTTCTTTGATGCATGTTACAAAAATATACAATTCCTCCTGCAAATTGTGATGTTGTAATTCAGGTGTTGATGTTTTCACGTATCTACTATTATGAACGTTTTTGTAATGGGTTTTGATAAACATCGTCCGGATGTTTTCTTAGCAAAAAAAACATCTAAATTTTGGAGTATTGGATCTGCGGTGAGATCCGTAAGACGTGAATAGAGGTGGGATTGTGTTTTAATAGATGATTTAATACTTTGATCTAAATGTCTAAAATTTGGATGTTTGTAAGAAACAAAATATCCGGATGAAGGCTAGACACTGATAAACATCATCCGGATGAATCAGTACTTACTTATGTAATACCTGTTATGTATTAGTGTAATATGTCAATTGCCTTTGTACATTGAACTTGTATAGTACTTTTTGGTATAATATGGACAGTGTCAGTATAGTTTTTGAACCTATGATTTTTTTGCCAGTATATCCTAATTGCATTGTCATTAGACGTTTTAATTAGTGATTATTTGACAAGTAATTGTATTAAGACGTGATTAAAAAATGCCGGTCGTTTCGCTAACCATGGTCGAGCCCCATGAACGATATATCTTATGGCATCCACAATGTTGGTCCAAACTGGGTACCAAGGATCAGTTGACTTGATTCCCGTCCCCGTCAAATACGATGTAGTAGCACATATTTGATTGCTTATAATTAGGATCGACTAATTAAACATTGAAATTGTATAGATACAGCATGTCCATGCATGCATTATATAGCCCTGTTTGTTTCGGCTTTTTCACCAGCTTAAAAGCCAAAAAGCCAAAACCGAAACAAATAGACTGCTTTTCAGCCGAGCTTAAAAAAAGCCTAAAACATCTATATAACTAAAAGCTAAAAGCCAATCAGAGTGGGCTTTTTTTGGCTTTTGCGGATTGGAATTTGGCATTTGCCATTGAAGTTCAAAATATTTACCCACCAATGCCACCCGTATATAAATGAAAATCTTCCATCTTTTTTGTTGCTCTCGTCCCCCGATCCCCTCCTCCCCTGGAGACCCGGCGGCGTAGTACTCCCTCGCGACTAGGGTTCAGCAGCGCCCCCTCCCGTGACCGGCGGGCGCCCTCCTCCGCCCGACTCCCTCATCCCCCACGAGACCCGGCCGCACCCTTCACCGCGACAATCCAACGGCGCCCTCCTTCCCGCGACTCCCTCATCAGCCACGACACCCGGCGGTGACCTCCCCGCGACAAGCCGGCGACATCCTCCTTCCCCCGACTCCCTCATCCCCCACGAGACCCAGCGGCGCACACCTCTGTCCTCCCACCTCCGTCGCCATCCTCCTCCCCTCGTCAATTCAGTCGGAGCTCCCTACTTGAAGGTATACTACTTGATGTGAACATCATTATTTGCTTTCATGAAATCTACCACTATCTAGTATATCCTGATCTACCCAATTGGATATATATTCAACATGCCTTATGCATATAAAACACAAAGTCTGAATCTTTCTTGTGGAGATCGAGCAAAATAGGAACAAACAAGCATGAAAAGTTCATGAGAAGAAGTGACGAACTGATTTGTCAACATTATTGGAGCAAAGAACACAATAGATATCTTTTAAATTTCACTACCTGTGATGTTAAGTTCAGCAACTATTTGTTGACATGGATTCCCCTATGTAAGATATGTTTGCATTTTGTTTTGCTAATTAGATTTATATAACTAAACGTATAACTCGAAGCATGTACAAGGTGCTGTGAGTAGCTAGATGATTCCTGCTGTGATTGGGTTAACTGGGTAACTCTTGCTTTCCTGCTGTCAATAATTTGGACTTGTGGATCTTCAAGTTGTATAATTCCCAACTCTCATTTGTGATTGGATCACTCGTCTTTATAGAATAGAGTAGAGCACTCCGATTTGGAGTAATTGATAACTAGAGCACTATGATAGGATGATTCTAGGAAATGGTACTTTACTTGATTTGGCTATTAGGTGTTTCTGTAATTGGATTTATGGGGATGACAAGTTGCTACTATAGTAATTCTACACTTGTATTGGCCCTGAACTCCATTTTATATGTGGTAAAACCCTGCATTGAGGATTGAATGACTGATCAATTTCAACAATTGGGAATAGAATCCCTTTGATACTCAAAAAATGTATCCCTTAGAATGAATTTTGGCTGATTCAATTAACATATCTAGTATCAGACAACTGGCCTTAGATGCAGTCATTAACTACCTAGATCCCAAGTCATAAATGGCAATATTCAAAAGGGTTTATAACCATCAGCCTTCATGTCATGTACTAGAAATGTATGACAGTCAAATTTGGATGTACACAACCCTACATCATACAGCAATTCTGGTCACCTGGATGGAAGTAATGTAGATATTTGTTCAAATCAGAAACTTTAAATAGTGTGCATGTTGTTTACAGTCTTCCCAGAACCACCACATTGTTGCATGTTGTTGTCATCTTGAAGGGACCAGTTTGCATGAAGATCTGTCAACATTAGAGGAAAAAACGAAGACAAATAAGTGCACATGACCACATGGATCAAATAATAAATCTTGCATTTATCTTTAGATGTATCAAAAGCAATTATGGACAATATTAATATGACTATCAATCGATCAAGATCATGGCTCCCATTCTTTGTAGGAAACAGATCCAAATGAATGGTAGAAGCGTCAACTGTTGATCTGAATATATCTTGTTGGTTTGGTTGGTATAAGCTATTAACTACTGATCTGTATTTCTCTGTTGGTTCAGTCGGTAAGACATCTAGTTATTGACCTGAACACTTCTCATTTGGTTCGGTTCGGTTGGATATAAGGGCACCAGTTCTTACATTTTATATGCTTTATTCTTGCTTTTATTATCGCGATTTGTTCATATTGTTGTAGTTAAATGCTTATATTTCATTGAAATTGTCTAGATGGATCTAATTCCTATCTCCAAGGCAAACTGGGATGCGTACCACAACAGGGCATTTTGCAAGTTTTGTAAGGAGGAAGTAGAGGCGGGTAATAGACCATTAGGAAGTTTGAGTGCCACTGGTTATAAGAACCTACAACAGAAGTTCTTTCGGATGACAGGGAAAAAACATGACAGAAAGCAACTTAAGAACCATTGGGAAGCATTGAAGAAGGAATATAGCCTGTGGAATGAACTGAAACTAAAATCCACTGAGCTAGGTTGGGATCCCCAAAAAGGAACTATAGCTGCATCCGACGCTTGGTGAGATGACCACATTAAGGTAACTATTTGATAGATATATATCTATTTCATTTCATAATACCATATTTATATTTAAGGTAACTGAATTTCTTTTCCAGAATCATCCAAAACATAAGCATTTTCGTGATGGACCCCCCGAGAACCTACCTGAGATGGAGGTCATGTTTGAGAAGGCTTATGTCACGGGTAACACTTCAGCCATCTCAGGTGAGACTTCACAAGCAGGCCACAATGTTGTTGAAGTTGATGGTTCAGAGGATGGAGTTGAAGCTGCAGTCGCTAATGTCGATACCACTGATGACTATATCAATAAACCGAAGGGCCCTACAAAGCGTAGGGGAGCTAGTATAACTCCTAGCCCAAAGAAGAATAGAAAAAATCCCATGGCGAGGGATTTCAAGTGTATGGTAGACATTATGGCTAGTGGCTCTACTCCTATTGGTCCATCCATAACAGAAGTCATGGATATAGCTATCCAAGCTGGGGTAGTTGAAGGAAGTGATGAATATTTCATTGCAACAAGGCTCTTCACTAAGCAAGAAAATAGAGAAGTGTTTGTCACTATGAAGACTGATGAAGGAAAGATTAATTGGCTCAAGAGGATGTTTGATCTGAAGATGAAAAAAAATTAAAACTATTTTGTCTTCCTTTTAATTTGTGATCTTTTCAGTTACGTTCGCATATTGTTGATTAGTGATGGTTTAATAATGGATTTATTGTGCAATGTTTTTACTTTCTCATGTGTGATCATGTTTTGCTAGTTAGAAATTGTCATATTGTTAGTTTTATATTAATGATCAATTAAATTGTTTGTAGATGAGCTCGTCTAGTGAAATTGATGAATCAACAACGGATAGTGGTTCTAGCGAAGGTGAAGTTCAGAATAGAAAAAAGAGAAAGTTTCAATATCAAGATTTTGTTGTAGCAGCTGGTTATATTGGTATACACTACTATGATACTTACCTAAACAAGAAAGAAAGGAGACAACCACTCATGACTGGGTATGAGTGGGTTATGGAGCAATTGAGCGATGAAAGAGATTGTTACAACATGTTCAGAATGAGTAAGGATGTATTTTACAGATTGCATGAAACATTGGTCACAAAATATGACTTCAAATCAAGTAGGGATATGAGTTCTATCGAATCTTTGGCTATATTTTTGTGGGCAGTTGGTGGCCCACAGTCAGTAAGACAAGTCATGAATCGTTTCAAGAGGTCAAGTGAAACAATCCATAGAAAGTTTCATAAAGTATTGCGATGTTTGTATTTTTTATCTGAACATATTATTAAACCAAGAGATCCAGAGTTTCAAACAGTGCATCAAAGACTTCGAGATAATAGATTCTTTCCTCATTTCAACAATTGTATAGGGGCAATTGATGGCACACACATACCTATTGTTGTACCAGCGGACGAGCAGGTTGTCCACACAGGTCGTCATGGATATACATCTCAAAATGTGATGGCGGTATGTGACTTCGACATGAGGTTCACTTTGTTGTTGCCGGATGGCCGGGTTCGGCGCATGACACAAGGATATTCAATAATACTTTGGACAAGTATTCAAATCAGTTTCCACATCCTCCCGACGGTACTTTACTTCTTTCAAAATATAATTAATTTATATAATGAAATTCTTGGTTTCAATCATCAACACTTTTATTTTTCATATATAGGGAAATATTATCTTGTTGATGCGGGATATCCCAATCGAAAGGGCTATCTATCTCCTTATAAGGGACAAAAGTATCATCTACCGAAATTTCGACGGGGTCGACAACCGAGTGGCAAATACGAGGTGTTTAATCATGCTCACTCCTCCCTTCGAAATGTGATTGAACGTTCATTTGGCGTGTTGAAAATGAAATGGCGACTCTTGTTGGCTATGCCAAGTTACAACATGGACAAGCAAACACAAATTATCATTGCTTGTATGGCTCTTCACAACTTCATCCGAGATAGTGCTTTACGTGATGAGCTTTTTGAGAGATGCGATGACGACGAAGACTATGATCCTAACACTACACAAGCTGGATCATCTAGAGGAGGCGGTGGTGGTAATGTATCGACAATGGATGATAGAGACATGTGTGCCTTTCGGGAGGGTATTGCTAATTCATTGATGATTGCAAGAGTATAGACAGATAGTTATATGAATTATATATGCTAAAAGTATGTATCAAACGGAAGCTTCAGCGAGTAATAAAATGTTTTGTTCATGGTACGAAGATGATCCGACTCATCAAGCATGCGTGGATCTCTTTCTCTTTTTTTTTGCTAGTTCTGCATCCAATATATATATATATATATATATATATATATATATATATATATATATATATATATATATATATATATATATATATATATATATATACATATATATATATGTATATATATATATGTATGTATATATATGTGCTAAAACGATATGAATAACATTATGTGAACTTGTGACGTAAGAATGTTTGCAAATCTCTTGGGTCTGTATTTTTTTATTAATTTATGTTTTTCAATACACCATGCGTTCAAACAAATCACTAAACATTCCTATAGCACATAGGAAAGGTCCTTACAACCTTAAAGGGTATTTCAGACTTTTCAACAATAAGCTACACCATCCAACTCATTAAAAAGCCAGAATACCAAACAGCATGACTTGGCTTAAAAGCAGACGGCTTAAAAGCTCATTAAGCCAAAAAGCTAGCTTTAAGTCAAAAGTCAAAAAGACTAAGCCGAAACAAACAGGACTTATATATATCACACAGAGACAAATTGAGTACTAGAGCAAAACATAGTTAACCAGCAGACTAAACCATGGAGCACAAACAATTGCACTTATGGAGTAAGTACGTGACGATTGATGGATGCACATCGTTGTAGCGTACTGTTTTTGCATGTGCTGATGTGCTATACACCATCACCATGTCGCCAACGTATGCGCGCGCCTAGAGCTCCGCGGTGAGGCCTTCCACCTCGAGCTGGAACTTCTCCATGGCGTCCTTGGGCAAGCAGATGGGCACCACCGTGCCCTCCTCCCCCTTGCCGTTCCTGGACCGCGAGAAGTAGTTGGTCACGCCGGGGAACGGCCCCTCACCGCCCTTCGCCGGCCCGCCGTAAACGGCCTCCCCCCACCCGAAGTCCACGCTCTTGAACCCGGCGTGGCTCACGTCCGACACGATGTACGTCCGCGATAGCGCGAACATCGGCCGCCCCATCATCACCATCAGGTCCGCCACCGACTGCAGGTAGTCGTGCGTCACGGCGGACTTGGCCTTCTTCACCAGCTCCAGCGCGTAGCCGAGGTCCTTACCGCAGAGCTCGCCTGCTGTGGTCGCCGCGACGGAGTAGGCGAACGCGTTCCCGTAGAAGCCCTCCGGGAGCGGGATGCCGGAGCGGCCGCGGGCGTTCACGATGAAGGACAGCCGCACCTCCTCGTCGGCCGCGTACCCGAGCGACGCTGTGCGGCTGCGCCAGATGCATGCGGCCACGAGCTCGAACCGAGAGCAGCTTCCGCGCATGTGCGGCGGCGCGCGCTGCCGCAGCCCGGCGATATCCCGTGGTCCGAAGAAGAACGGGACGCGCGCCATGTCGCCCGGAGGCGTCGACAGCATACGGTCCGGTCCGCCCGCCGGCTCGCGGTACTCTAGGTGCGGGTACGACGGCCTCGGGGGCGTCCGTGCCATGAACATCTCCCTGCCCCAAGCCGGCGTGAGCGACGGCACGTCGGCGCCGCGCGCCAGCTCGCAGATGGCCTTCTCGAACTGCATGCCGCCCGGCGCGTCCACCACGCAGTGGCAGAAACGCTGCCCAAAGATGAAGCCTCCACACTTGAGCCTCGTCACCTGCACGTAAAATTATTAGTAAAAAGTATTTACGATGTATCTAGCTAAACAATGGTTTTATTGTAATTCGAACACTCTTCTTTACTGTATGCATGCAGAGCTCCTACCGTTTCTTTTAAAAAAATTGTTAGTTACATAGTACGCTGTTAGCTAACTGTGTTAATGTCTGCTTCACCCTGCTGGCCGAGTTCGACGTGACTAAAACGGCATGCATGTGTCCGTACCTGGATGTAGAGCAAGGGGCAGTCGATGACCGGCTCGCCGCCGACGTTGGTGGTGCTCTCCAAGATGAACTGCTCGAAGCACGGGAACGGGGGGCTCTGCACGTCGCCGAAGTCGTCGGCAGTGAGGTCGGCGTCGGCCTCGACGAACATGACGCCCTGGGCGCCGCAATCGACGACGAGCTTCCTCCCGTCCTCCTGGCGCAGGCGGCCGGCGAGAGGGTAGTAGGGGACGAGTGCCCTAGCCAGCGCCTCCCGGATGACCCTGGCCGGGTCCTGGCCCTGCTTGGACGGTTTGTTGCGGTACAGGTGGATACCCGAGCTGTAGAACCGCATGCCCTCCCCGTCGTCGATGTCAGACAGCGGCTTCACCTCACGCGGCGTGGGCGCCGCCGGCGCTACCAGCACCGGCTCGCCTCGCCACACCGTGAATGCCGGCAATGCACCCGACGCCATCGCCGACCAAATTCTCGGTGAGCAAGCTAGCTAGAGATCACAGTACGTGAGAGTAAAAAAAATAAATCAAGTTGTAAAATGTACGTGGTGCGGTGGAATGTGCTAATTAAGTTTGGGTTCGTTTTATAGGGCGGGCACGGAAGAAGTCGGGGTTGGTGCCAAGCCAATGTGGCATGGTCATCCAAGTCATCAAAGGCTCTAGTGGCCAGTAGGTGAATGAGAAATCGGTGGTGGGGACAGGTGGATCTAATACAGAATTGGCCGAATTCGCACTTTTGACTTACAAACGTCTCCTCCTGCAGAGTATGGTTGGTGTCACCACACCACAGCAGGCATGAGCTTAAGAGAATAACCTAGTAGAGTGGCAGAGCGACATGCTGCGTAGCAGGTCACCAGTTAAGGTAGATCAATCCAAGTTACTAGACTACCGTTTATGCTATACTGTTACAAATCTCCCACAGTATTAGATCTTAATAGAAGACAATGTCAGCCACAGTAGAGAGGAGGCCAAATATGAAAAAAAAAAACGAATAGAACGAGACTAAATCCGGGAAAAACAACAGCAAGGACGCCAAATCCGGACTGGCTTCTCTAGTGGCCAGGAGGTGCATGGGAAATTGGTGGTCGGGACAGGTGGATTTAGCCATTTAGGCTCAGCAAAGACAACACAGACAAGCAAGTCATAAACTAGTTAAGCGGCAAGGATTCTGGGGGTAATCGATTCGATTTATAATCACAGGCTCACAGCACGTTTCTTATTTTGGCTGTGCCCTCTGCAAGCCTGCAAGGTAAGTGGAAACGTGTTACTTTCCCGTTTATATTATCTTTTTATCATTCCTTTTGTGCCGATTTTTTTTTTAAATATAGACCGGAGTTACATGATAGAGGAAGCTTTTTATCATTCCTTTTCTGCCAATGCATTAAAAATGAGGAGAACAGTTACATGATAGAGGAAGCTACGAGGATCAGAGGGAAAGCCTATGGAGTTACACCCACAGGAATTCCCTGATCAGAAAGAAGAAGTCATACAGCAAGAAAGAGGAGAAGATTGGTAAGCACAGCGGGAAGCTTCGGTCCCCCGAAGCTACTCAACTCACGGAACGTCACGCATTCCGGAAAGCACTCTTTCGATTCTGGACTTCCTGAAGGATGACATTGACCACCAGAGGCACCTCACGATATGAGTTCGTGAAGATTCTACCATTTCTTTCTTTCCAAAGGTTCCACATGGTCATTCGTGCGCTCTCTTGGCACTGAAGAACGGACTCTGCTCCACCAAGCAGTGAGACCTAGTTGCACAGATGTAGTATCAGGAGGTAAATTGTTTATGGTCATGTAGCGCAGTACTTGGGCCCACACCTGCCTCGCAAAAGGGCATAGCCAGAGCAAGTGCCCTGCAGATTCGTTGTCCGATCCACATAAAACACAAACTGCGCTATGTGGGCACCCCTTAAGAGCAAGCCTGTCGGCTGTAAGGATCCTTTGATGAGCAAAGAGCCATGCGAAGAACTTGCATCTGGTGCCCGCACTAGCCTTCCAGATCATCCTGCAATTCGGATCTGGAATGGAACCTATGAATTGTATCATGTACGCCGTCTTTGTTGAGTACTCGCCACTGGGGGTCCATTTCCATGATATCTCATCCCGCACGTCCTCCTGAAGCTGCACCTGACGGATGGCATTCCACAAGCAAACAAAATTATCTAAATGTGCCCGAGTTGTAACTCTCTGAAGCGAACGAAGCCACCTCCTATTGGTGAGCTCCTCCTTGACTGACCCTCATGTATTACGAACTTGGAGCTAGGTCACGTGGGGAGGCTCCTTGTAGCCAATTGGATTCCTAGAATCTCGGTGTTTCACCATTCCCTAGTGTTATTGTGGTGCTTGCGGCGAATAGCCTGTGAACCAATTCATCACATGGTAGCCGCATACCTATCCACGGTTTGGTACGGTCCTTCTAGGAGAACCATAGCCAATGTACGCGAAATGCACGACCAAACTTGTCGAGATCCTTTACCCCATGCCTCCAAGGTTCTTTGGCCCGCAGACTCTTTCAATTAACCAGTCAGCGTCCTCCATTGCAGTCCTGCTCGCCTGTCCAGATAAAGTTTCTGCGCAACCTGTCAATCTTCTTTGTTATCCACCTGTCCAAAGGGTAAATGGTTAACTGATACACCGTGAGGGATGTGAGAACCGAGCATCTTTCTTTTCCATCCCGCCAAGCGATTGCGGAATTTGTCGATAAGCGGTTGCACATCTGAATGCTTCAAGGATGTAGGGCGCAGCGGTAATCCTAGGTACCTACAAGGGAAGGAGCTCAAGCGAGTTGAGAATGACTGAAGAATTGACGCCATATCAATAGCATCGCATCTAATAGGGAAGACCTCGCTCTTTTGAAAATTTGTGTGCAACCCTGTGGCCCCACCGAAAACGGTGACAAGGTTCTAAATAATCTTCAACTCTCCTCTGTCAGGGTTTGCAAAGACGGTAACACCATCAGCATAGAAGGCTATGCACATGGTGGCCCCTGGAAGGGATCCGATTAATGTGACTTTCGTATACCGTCTTGGTAATTAGGTTGTGCAGCGATATCATAGCTAGGATGAAAAGCATAGAGGAGAGAGGATCCCCTTAATGTAATCCTGTTCTGTGCTGAATGGACTGTCCTAAGATGCCGTTGAGCAGTACTTGGGAGGAGGAGGATGGCGATCCATTCTCTCCAACGTGCTCCAAAACTTAAAGATAGTATCGAAAGATAAAAAAACTTAAATAATAGAGATACTAATTTTATTGTCCACTGTCTTAATGTAGATTTTAGTACCGCAGAAAGTCTCTTTCTTCCCACGGTCAAAGTCATGGAGACGACAGGCTGGGTTGGCTCACCACTTTACCCAGGAGTCACGAGTGGGGTGGTGACCATTTAGGCGGAGGCTCATCAGCAGCAAGATGAGGAATGTTGTGCGTTCCACGTTTCATCAATTATTAGCCGGTGCTGTGCCTGTCAAATCGCACAAATGCAGCTTGCCTGCGATTACGTGCACCAGATAACTGTTGCCTGGACGAGGTCTTCCTGTCTGAAAGGGTTAGAGCCATCTAAGTATGTGTTTTAGGTGAATATAGGATAAGCTAATTTTTTATTTGGTTAGATGGATAGGCTAGTTGTGATTAAGGTTTCGGATTTCGGTTCGAAAATTTTTGAACAAAATTTGAATTTTCGGATAAAACTTGGGCGAAATTTGAATTTTCGAGCAAAATTTGAATTTTTGGACAATATTTGACCACAATTTAACCAAGTACACTTCGGCGAAACTTGAATTTGACCGAGTACACATCTTAATGCAACAAACTAGATTAACCCGTTCGATTTTTTTTCTGGATAGCTCTATTCAGCATCTTGAGCGAACATTCCTAAAAACTAGATGACCTTATCCAACCCATTCACTCATCTAAACAATTTGATGACTCTAAAATACATAGATGGTCATATCTCATCCAACCTTATTCAGGCAACCAAATGCCACCTTAACGGGATCGAGTTTCCATGCATGCTTGTTACTGCACCCAATGCTCCTATGTCAGCAGTTTTTTCAACATACCATATATAATTAATGATTAAATGAAGAAAAGATTAAAGAAGAAAGATAAAAACTATTTCTTGTATGAGAAACATTTTAGGCACACAAATGAAAGAAGAATACAACAAAAATATGCATTAGAGAGAGAAGAATTGTATCCAACTACATTATATATCTTGCATACGGATGCTTTTAGATATAACTATAGAAAGTATGTATTCTAAATGCTCTTAACACTCAACGCCAACTAATATAGCATGGGGAGTGTGGGGACACGGCCCTCCGTTCTTGAATGCATAGTGGTTTGTTGCGTTAATCCTGTAGCACTCCGCATGCTAGCCAGCTTTGCACAGGAGCATAGGTAAATCATTTATGTATAAGAGAGAAAAGATAGTTATTGCATAACATTTAGAAACAATATTTAGAGACAGTTATTGTACAAATTGACTTTTAGCTTAGTATTAACCGATACTTGACTTCACTATTGTATTTGCCCTTAATCTTCTGATTAGGAGCAGGTTGGTGCACCAACTCCTCTATTGGCCAGCTGCACAACAGAGAGACGACTTATTGTACCGTAGTAATGATCGATTGATCGATCATCTATACATCCTTGTCAAACTAGGGTAGGCATCGGCATCTCTAATCGATGCTAGACAATTAAGTGGCCATCTTTTTCGTTTAAGACGTACAGATTACACATACATCCAGTGGCACTATCTATATACAGGAAGGATGAGGATCAAGAGCAGTTCTGTGGAACTGTAACTTAAGTGGTCATCGCGGGACCGTCTGATTCAAATCAATGGTACAGATCAGTTAAAAATATTGTACAGTTTTTACCGCGCAAGCACTGTTCATGACACTGTAACAAGACTATTCAAAAAAGTTTTTTGATCGATCCGGACGATCTGTGGTCTCGATCGATCTGGTGGAGCTGGGTATTCCTAACTCCACCAGATCCGTGGAGCTGGATCTGTGAGTACATTAAGAGTATTTAGATGAATCATCTTTTCAAATTTTAAACCAAATATATAATCTTAATTCACTTTATTTTAACCTACCAGTTTCAGATCTCAAGTGAAGCTGGGATCTAGAGCTCTACCAAAGAGGTCTTAAGTTGCAATCTTATAGCAACTTTGGGGAACCCTAAATGGCCCATAGGCCAAGCCCAGTACAATGGTCCATACTAGGGATAGCGAATTATGGGGAATGTTTTGGTTGGTGGGAATGTGACCGGCCATCTGATTTATTTCAGCTCCTATATATATATATATATATATATGCGCGCAGACGTTGGTCGCCGGCAAATTTAAGAGAGAAACCGTACGCTGCAAACGATTAGCGACGGTGACCAATTGACCACTGACTTCATTGTACTGTACACCAATGATGTGCAAGTCTTCTTCTACGAATAACAAATTATGGGGAATATTTTGCTTGGTGGAAATGTGACTGGCATTTGACCGTTTGAGCCCTACAAAGTGTGTGTGATGGGATGGGTGGGGGGGGGGGGGTTAACACTTGACAGATGTTGACGTCGATATGATCCTCTTTCATCTCGCGTAAAAGAGCTCAGTTTGATATATGCCGAGAAAACAGAGGAGTTTCTGCTCAAACTGTGACACTAGAACCGTGCACCAAGCCACCAATGCTGAGCAGATGTTCATAAAATCCTGCCTTTGGTCTAAAACATCACAAAAGGTGATGTTAAACACAGGAGTTTGGAGGCGGGAGATTCCAGGTAGAATAAGGATTAACTTTTCTGAGCTTGTGTTCACCTCAGGGTTAACAAAATTGATATAGAGAAAATCGTTCGAAAATCGAAAATTGGAAATATCGAGCCAAAAATCGGTCGAAAATAGTTTGAAAAAAAGGTAGAGTTTCAAAATTAAATTTTTTGAAAATAAATAAATTAATAAATCGACGGACTAGTTGATTTTATTTTGCCCAATTTTTGTCATTTTTTACCGATCTTCGACCGGTTTACGTTACATAAATTTTTTCGAATTCTTTTTTGAATTTGACCGGTTTAACAAGCGGTTTTAAAAGTCGAGCCGTGCCGATACGGCCGATAATCGTGATTTTCTAGCGATTTTTGTCGATTTTGCGAACCCTGATTCAGCTCTCCTATATAGTATAATGCTGAATGGGAAAAAAGAGGAGAAAAGTTTTGCTATTTCCTTTCCTTTTGATGCAAAACATCACACAAGGTGAACATGATGTCTCAGTTTCATTTCACAGAAAGCTCCCATGTATACCCCAATATCTGCCAACCTGAGGACTTAGCGAAATTTACTAATACGTCTTCTGAATTGGTTTGCAGCTTCTGTAATACCCATTCATGTCCCCGCAGTCCCGCACCCGCAGGCTGCCACTCCCAACCGCGAGCGCGCGCACCATGCACTGTAGCTGCAACAGCCAGTAACTTTTGGCCTGCTTTCCTGTGGCAACTCCTCCATGCCCAGGTTCAAAATACCGGTGAAATTTTGGTTGAGATTTCAGATTTTGCACAGGATGAGATTATAAATCTTGACGAAATAAAAAAAGTCGAATTGCTATAGTATTTTTTTTATAGATTTCTTGTATTTTGATCGGATTTAGCGTCAATTTTTTTTTGAAGAATTATAATGCAATTTATGAGGAATACATATAAAAATTTTGCGATAACATCTAAGAACAGTCTAATATTTTTGTAAGACAATTTTCTACATTGTAGGATTGAAAATAAATATGATAGTAAGTAGACTAAAAATTTGCTCTCATATCGAGATGTTACGAGGTTTGCCCGATCTTCATAACGTAGGATTTAGATGCTCTCTTTGATAAACACTAGCTGATCCTCTACAACCAGATGCAGTAATAGTCTTACAACTCTTCGATTTACCAAACTCACCCGTGTTGAATTTCATGAACACAAAGTGCAGTACATCGATCTCACAATTTGCAGTGAAAATGCAGAACGATCTTTATAAGAAATTGTCTAATTCACTCTCTATACACATGCAACATGAAATATTAAGTAAAAAACTTAGTATATACAAAATAGTTATCTTATCCATCTAATAGCTCCTTTTATAATACAATATACGCGAATACATAAGAAGGGAGAAAGAGGGAGTTGTAGGGCTCCTTGATTCAACAAACAGAATTCAGTACTGTAGCGATTTTTTTTGTGTTACAGTGGAAGTCGTACTGTAGCGTGTCCATGTAGCGCACTCCGGCCATGCCACCATGATTCGGCCCTGTAGCGGTCTCCTGTTCTGTTTCCTGTTTCGTCGGATGTCGCATAGGCCAAGGCCAGTATCCTTTTCCGCCTAAATGGCCGATAGGCCAAGCCCAGTACAATGGTCCATACTAGGGATAACGAATTATGGGGAATGTTTTGGTTGGTGGGAATGTGACCGGCCATCTCATCATTTCAGCTCCTGTACATAGTGTGTTTTTAATTTCCTCCCCTGTTTCTTCGATGCTGCAAGAATATGCAACTTGGTTGTCTTTTTTCTTTGGGGGACTTGCTGACGTAGATATGATCCTCCTCATGATCAACATGATCCATGATTTTTGTGTTGTTGGCTCATGCATTTCATCTCGCCTAAAAGAGCTCAGTTTGATATATATGCCGACAAAATAGAGGAAGGAGTTTCTGCTCAAACTGTGATACTAGAACCATGCACCAATGCTGAGCATATGTTCATAAAATCCAGCCTTTGATTTGAAACATCACACAAGGTGATGTTAAACAGAGGAGTTCGGAGGCTGGAGATTCCAAGTAGAATAAGGATTAACTTTCCTGAGCTTGAGCATCGTCCGATCCAAAGCTCAGCTCGACACGAAGTGGGCCGTGCTATGTCGGCACGACACTTGTAACATGAGCTGTGCCGGGCCCGAAAACGAGTCACGATGGGCGGCACCGCTATTACAACACTGTAGCACGGGTCGTGCTAGGCCCGATAACTCAGTGCATAAGAAAGAAACCCAGCATGAAGGTCCCCGACCCGCAGAGTGTGGACACACGTAGTAGCATAGACGCCACCTTCGCCGCCGACACTTGAGAGAGACGAGTAAGAGGGGAGAGAGAGATGAGAGATGGTGCAAAAGGCTCCTCTCTCTTGCCCATCTATCTCAATCTCTCTCGCCTGTCTCTATCACTCTTTTTCTCGCCCGTTCTCCTCTCTCTCACTCGTGTTCAAAAATAAATAAATTTTAGTTGTTTTTTCATAATATTTGTGTTCACTATCTCATCTCAACTATACGTGTCTTCAACTTCTTTTCTCTCGTCACAATAGTGTAATTGGACTGTGCTCGAACTCATTAAAGACGAGTCGAACCGACGCGACACGACAAAACATCGCGACCATTCAGCCACGAAGTACGCCCACCTCTGCTCCCGACCACGGCGAGCGCACGCTCCATGCACTGTAGACGCAACAGCCAGTAGCTTTTGGCCCTGTTTTCCTGTGACACCAACTCCTTGCACTGTAGCCCGCAACAAGCCAGTAGCAGCCTCTACTGCTGCTGCTGCTCCTTGCGTGCGTGGTGGCGACGCCGAGCTGATCGTCACGCGCACGCGCTCCCGCCCGCCACTGCACGCGTTTCGCCTCTCTGATTTCTTTTTGCGCCGCTAGTCTTTTTTTTTTTTCACAGACGCAATTCTCGACACTCGACAGCGACTAAGAACAGTCTAACACATAGATTAAAACTTGCTAATGTAAAACTAAGAACAAATCTAAGCACAAAGGTCTAGACATATGATGTTATTTTTGTAAGATAATTTTTTGAATTATAGGGCTGAAAATAAACATGATAGTAGGGATAAAAATCCTACTATGTCAACAATGCTCTGATACCAATATGATACGTGGTTTGTTCGATCTTCATAACATAGGATTTGGGATAGCATTTGCTTTCTTGATGGACACTAGCTGATCCCCTGCTGCTAGCTACAATAGACATGTAACTCTTCGATTCGTCAAAATCACACATGTTGAACTTTATGGACACCGAGTGAGTATATCGATATCTCGATTCCCAGTAAAAAAGCAAAACAATCTTTTGAAGAAGTTGTTTAATTCACCCTCTATATACGTATACAACGAGGAATACCAAGCGAAGAATACTTAATAGATGCAAAATAGCTATCTTATCAATCTGATGTCTTCTTTTACAATACAATATATACGAA
The DNA here is from genome assembly GCA_036346275.1 of Otatea glauca. Classification (NCBI taxonomy): domain Eukaryota; kingdom Viridiplantae; phylum Streptophyta; class Magnoliopsida; order Poales; family Poaceae; genus Otatea; species Otatea glauca. The sequence continues at coordinate 63,554,005 of CM070721.1, forward strand.
TATATCAGACAGGAGAAAGAGGAAGTTGTACGGCTCCTTGATTCGGGCAAGGAGGTCAAACGACTCGAACCGAATTCGACTCATCAACAGAACCAACAGAATTATGTAGAGTTGACAAAAAAAAAAAAGCCTCAAATCAAATTTTACCCGATTACAATTTTTAATATGTTTAAAATTAAAATAAGTATATTTAGAGTGAAAAAGTTAATCAGACTCGACTCAACAGTTATTCGTCAGCGAATTTGAAATAATTATTTATTAAATTATTTTACGTTGAACTATATTAATTCTAAGAGAAGCAACAGCCTGCCCTAGAATTAGGTGCTTTCGCGATTTTTCTGTTACGCGACTGTAGCAACCAGGAGAAGTCGTACTGCAAAGATATTTCCCTGTAGCACATGATTCGGCTCTGTAGCGGTCTCTTGTCCTGTTTCCTGTTCCGTCCGGATGCCGTATAAGTCACAGGTTTGGAATCTTGTTTTCAGTTGACATCTCGGGTGGGTGAGATCTAAAATTTCATCGAGATACCAAAATTTCAAACAAAATAGAAAAATCAAAATTCAAATTTATTTATTTATAACCGAGATTTCATCGAGAAATACCGAATTATAGGAAATGTTTTGGTTGGTGGGAATGTAACCGGCCATCTGATCGTTTCAGCTCCTGTACATAGTGTGTTTTTAATTTCCTCCCCCTGTTTCTTCGATGCTGCAAGAATATGCAACTTGGTTTTTTTTGCGGGGTAGGAATTGACGGAATTAATCTTGTAATTAGGAAAGTCTTATTTTTAGGAAAATTTGTTTTATGAAAGTTTTGTATTTTGGAATGTGATTAGGCTTTCCTTCTCCTGATTAGTTACTAGTATAGTGCCCTGTCTTCCGGGTTCCTTTTCCCAGCACGTAATATATGATCTTTTCCTTTTCTAGAACGTTTGTTTCCTTTTCCTTAATTCCAGGATATTTGTTTCTTTTTCCTTGAGATGATGCTGGAGGTGGGGGAGATCTGTTGTGGGCCACAGGGATGAGTTAGACACATTAAACAATGGTCATCGGATGTGGGTGAGTAAAGTTGAGAAAAGATCTGAGAGGTTAATTTTGATGGAGGCAAGTTTCTGGAGACGTTTCGCTGGGTGCATGAAGGTTAGGTCATCTCTAGTGGGGTACATTATTTGGGGTGGACGTAGAAAAGAATGCTTAGGTGCATTATAAAGGGGTATCGATTTCCTTGCATGTAATTCTTTCCTTACATGTAACTCTTCTGTGTCATGATAAATAGAAATGAAAATGTTGTGGTTTGATAGAGCAGCAGAAAAAAATATTCCTGGATATTCCAACATTTGGTATCAGAGCCTGAGTTCTTGATCTGAGCCAGATTCTTGATCCGTTGCCCCAGGCGATGGCGAAGGAGAGTTCCGCTATCTTGCTGCATTATCCGATGCTCATGACGAGCAATTATGCAGCATGGGCAATCAAGATGAATGTTTATCTGAGGGCTCAAGGATTATGGGACGCGATTGTGGACAGCAATGTTGATGAGCGCAAAGATTAGATGGCTTTGGCGGCCATCTACGGAGGCATCCCGGAGGAAATGCTCTTCCTACTGGTCGAAAAGGAGACGGCCAAAGATGCGTGGGAGGCATTGAAGACGATGCATCTTGGCGCCGATCGTGTCAAGGAGGCAAAGGTACAGACCCTCAAAGCTGAGTTCGAGGGGTTGCGCATGACGAAGACGGAGTCGGTTGACGATTTCGCCATCCAGTTGACGACAATCGTCAACAAAATTAGAGGGCTTGGCGACAAGATGGAGGTGAACTATGTGGTAAGAAAATTCCTTCGTGCAGTCCCTGGCAGGTTCCTACAAATCGTCTTCACCATTGAGCAGTTCGGCGACCTCAAGGTGATGACGACTAAGGAGGTGATCAATCGCTTGAAGGCACACGAGGAACGGATTAAGGGATCCGGCGACGATGGAGAAGAACACCTAATCTTGACGCGCGTCGAGTGGGAGGCCCGATTGTCGAGGCGCGCTGATGAGGGCTTCTTTGGTGGCTCGAAAGGTGATGGTCGACGAGACCACAAGAATCGGAGATTTGACAAGGCAAAAGTGAGGTGTTATAATTGTAATGATTATGGGCATTTCGCTTCAGAGTGCCATAAGCAGAAGGAGGGGAAAAAAGCGCTCCTTGCTGAAGCTCAAAGTGACGACGAACCAACACTACTTTGACGGAGTCTAAGTAAGGAAATCGACTCCGGAGCGTTGAAGAGGTGTGTTTGCCGTCCTATGTCAAGTCCGTCAAAGTCAACTCCGGGGCGATGAAGAGGTGTGTTCGTCGTCCAAAGTCAAGTTCTTCGTAGATGAGTTCGAGATGTTGAGGAGACGCGTTCTCCATCCTATTTCGAGTATGTGTTTGGCAAATTGTAGTTGAGACCGATTGCCTTAATCTATACCCCTTTATAATGCACCTAAGCAATTTTTTCTACGTCCACCCTAAATAATGCAACTCATTAGAGATGGCCCAATGTTCGTGCACCCAGCAAAACGTCCCCAGAAACTTGCATTCATCAAAATGAACGTCTCAGATCTTTCCTCAGTTTTACTCACCCACATCCGATGGCCATTATTTAGTGTGTCTAATCATCCCTGTGGCCCACAACACACCTCCCCCACCTACATATTTGGAAGGAGAGCGAATCAAATAAGGAAATAAATAAGGAGGATCCGCATGCAAGGAAATCAGACTTGAATTTTTTACTGGCCAAAATTGTACGTACTACATATTTGGAAGGAGGGTGAATCAAACAAGGAAATAAACAGGAAGGATCCGCATGCAAGGAAACAAGATTTGAATTTTTTATTGTTCTGGCATTGTGATCGTATTTTTTTCCGAATATAACCCTTCTCGAGACTTTTTTACGGATCTAACCCCATAGAGCCTAATTTCACAAGCACGAGAGCGCCAATTTTTGTTTTTATTTTTATCTAAGGAACCAACGATGCGTGAGTCTTTGCTTAATTTTTTCAATTTTTTCTCGCGAACCACGGTCGGCGAAAGCAATCTTTATTAATTTTATCTTTTTTTCTTGCGGATCCAAATGGTCGGCGAGCGCAGCTTATTTTTCCATATTTTTCCGAAATCATCCTCGTGGCCCACAATGACCTTCCTCACCTCCAAAGATCAACAAGGAAAAGGAAACAAACGTCTGGAAAAGGAAATGACCATACATTACGTCTTTGGGAAAAGGAAACCGAGATGGGGCAACACGGGAGAACGCAGTCCGCAAGACTCCACTGTCGTCATCGGTGGCTTTACTGACGCCGGCGAGGTTGTCGGTCGGCGACCTCGCCGTCGTCTCTCGATAAATTTATAATTTAAATTTTTTGAAAATAATTTTATTAAGTACAAAATAATCGAAAGTTTTTTGAGAATTTTTCTAGAATTTTTAACCTAATGTGCTATCTTTTCAAAAATCCTTCTATATTTAAAAATGAAGGCAACTCACATGTAGCTTCTTCTAGTCTGCAGCCCAGACTGCAGAAGCTTCTTCTCTTCCTCTCTCCATTAAAGTAAGAAAGAAGCTCCAAAGCTCCATCAATCCCGCACCAAATCTCCTCTTTCCATCTATGGTGTTAATTCCCAAATTTCGTGCTCTATTGCCAAAATTTCCTCCCAATCTGATTTGATCCCAAATTATGGTTTCCATAAATATGCTTGTTTCGGGCTATAAAGCCGTGAGCTCTCCTCCACCCCATCGCATTGCGTAAATCCCCAAGTGCTCCCTCTTGTAAAGATCGTCGGATTTTGGAGGTAACCCAAGCCATTACCGTCATCTTTTCCGGCGAAATTCACCGCAACTGTGACTCCTCCTCAGCAGCGTCGGTCTTGCCGCGATCTCGCCGCACCAAGATCGACCCATCTGCGACCGATCGACCACCACCGCCTTCCTCTCTTTGCGTTGGCCAAGCCCAGAGAGCACGCTGTGCTCTCTGTGGAAGCTGCAAAAAAAATATCTAAAATCAGAAAATTCTTTTTTCTTTCTCTTTCTTGATTTAAAATCTTTTGGGAGCCCGTTTTCGCCCATTCGACCTCCATTTAGTTCCGTTTTTCTTTCTAAATTCATTTAAAATTCTAAATTTCTCTTTTATTAATAAGTGTTGTATTCATACTTATCTTCTCATTTAATTGATAAGCGGATGTACTGCCGTCGTAGCGTTAGCATATGCACTATACTAGTAAGTTAGAGTTGTGTTACAAGATTAAGGGGGTGATTGATGAAATTAATCTTGTAGTTAGGAAAGTCTTATTTTTGGGAAAGTTTGTTTTGGGAAAGTTTTGTATTTTGGGATGTGATTAGGCTTTCCTTCTCCTGATTAGTTATTTCCTTGCATGTAATTCTTTTCTTACATGTAACTCTTCCGTGTCATGATAAATAGAAATGAAAATAATGTGGTTTGATAGAGCAGCAGAAAAAAACATTCCTGACTGTTCCAACGGGGACATGCTGACGTAGATATGACCCTCCTCATGAGTCATGACTCAACACGAACCATAATTTGCCGGCACTGGCAACATTATTGTGTTCTTGGCTCACGCATTTCATCTCGCCTAAAAGTGCTCAGTTTGATATATGCCGAGTAAACAGAGGAAGGAGTTTCTGCTCAAACTGTGATACTAGAACCATGCACCAATGCTGAGCATATGTACATAAAATCCAGCCTTTCATTTAAAACATCACGCATGGTGATGTTAAACAGAGGAGTTCGGAGGCCGGAGATTCCAGGTAGAATAAGGATTAACTTTCCTGAGCTAGTGTTCAACTCTCCTATAGTATAATGCTGAATGGGGAAAAAAGAGGAGAATTTTTTTGCCATTTCCTTTTGTCGGTGATCGGGACTGCCGACCGCGAGGGGGTGCGGAGGATCGCGTGAGGGCGGAGCTCGAGGTCGTGTTTGTCCGGGAAAGGGCGTCACTGAAGCGTATGTCGGGGAAGAACGGGGAGGGGGGAGACAGTGTCGTGGACACGATGATTATACTGGTTCGAGCCCTCAAGTCCGGAAAAAAGCTATACTCCAGTCTTGTCCTCAGGCGAAAGATGAACGCAATGCTTTGTCCGAGAGTACAACGAGAGCTCAAGCTCGGCTATGCCCGAGCCGGAGCGTACGAGGGAGAGAGTCTTGTCTTGTGATCCTCCTTGGGTTTTTTCTCCTCTTCCCTTCTTTGAACCTTGTTGCCCTTTTTAGAGTCCTTCGGGAGCTCCTGCTACTCTTTCCCGAGACCGATGTCCTGCAGTCGTTGAGAGCTGACGCGAGTTTATTGTGAGCTGACGTGAGTAGTTGTGAGCTGATGGGAGTAGTTGAGAGTTGTTGGCCCTAGTTCCCATGCAGGGGATGGGTTGACCCTAGTTCCCACGCAGGGAAAGAATTTTATCCCTCTAAATCGGACCGTTATAGGACAACAGCTTAGTCTGGAGGATACAGGTGTTATGGCGCCAAGCTCGGGCCTGGAGCGCGGTGAAGTCGGCGGTAACTGCCCCGAGAATACCGCCTCCTCGCTCAGCGCGACCCGTGACCCCGACCTCGCTAGCTCGAGCTGAGTCCTCGTCCTCCCGCTCGAGCCCGAGCTCGGTAGACACGGAACCAAGCTCGGGAAGCGCATTCACATCCCCGCGCTCGGAGACGACACGACCTTAAGTTCGAGGGGTGCTTACGTGCGCCGGAGGCTACCGATCCTGACACCTTTCATTTTAATTGTTTATTAAATTATTTTACGTCGAACTATATTAATTTTGAGAGAAGCTCGATAATAACTGCTCAGAGCCTGCCCTATAATTAAGTGCTTTAGCGATTTTTCTGTTACTCGACTGTAGCAAACAGGAGAAGTCGTACTGCAAAGATATTTCCCTGTAGCACATGATTCGTAGCTGTCCCTCGTCCTGTTTCCTGTTCCATCTGGATGCGCATAGGCCATAGGTTTTGAAATCTTATTTTCGGTTGACATCTTGGTGGGTGAAATCCAAAATTTCGTCGAGATCTCGGAATTTCAAACAAAAATCAAAAATCCAAATCCGTTTTTTTTCAACCGAGATTTCCGAGAGTTCGCCGAGAATCTCGATAAAATTGAACCGAGCGAAAAATAGTGCAAAACACGTTGATTTTTTTTTAAATCTCGACACATCACTAATATTCTCATAAACATTTCAGATGGTGGTCAAGCCTGAGGAATGTTAAAAAATTATGAGAGTGGTACTGTCCTGATAAAAGGTTGATTAGTAAATTTGAACCGAATGAAAAATAAACAAACCACATTATAAAATTTTAAAAAATTTTGTGGATGGTTTTGATGCATCAATAATATTTTTAGATGATTATTAAGCTTCAAGAATTTTAAAAAATTCTGAAGGTGCTACTATCCTGATAAAAGTCTTACCGGCAAACTTCAACCGAATGAAAAATAATTCAAACCACGTTAAAAAATTTTCAAATTTTTTGTGGATGGTCCTGATGCATCGTAAATATTTTCATAAAATTTTCAGATGATGATAAACCCTCAAGAATGTTTAAAAATTCTGAAAGTGCTACGTCTTAATAAAACCCTGATGATCAATACATAGATTTGTTTGAGAAATCAAAACAGCTTTAGAATTTTTGAAACTTTAAAGAAGGGTGCTAAGGAAATTTTTAAGCTCTCATAAAAATTTTGGATCATGATCACATTCTAGTGAATTTATAAAATTATTAAAAATGTACTGTACCATTTATATTCTTTATGTTTTTTTTGAAATATAACAAGTGAAGTTCAATGCTTCCATAAATTTGATTGAGTAAACAAAAAAGCGTAATTTTTTTGAAAATTTTATAAAATGGTTTTGACGAAATTATTAAGATTTTATAAAAAATTTGGATCATGATCACACTCGAGCAAATTTATAAAATTATGATAAGTTTACTATCTCACTTTTGTTCATTCTGTTTTTGATTTATTAAAGATAACAAATGATGTTCAATTCTTTTGAAAAAAATTCTGCATGATCCTAGACTGCTAAATATGGTACCATAATTTTTTTAGATCATGATCAAGCCTGTACTATTTTATAAAAAAATCTGACAGTGTGTCTACCGAAATTATAAAACGTCTCAAAAATTCGGTTTTTCAATAAATTTTCATAGAAGATGATATTCTTAAGGGTTATTGGGCCAAATCCGGTCAAAAAAAGTCAAATTAAAATTTTGAAATTACTTTAGTAATGTGATTTTTTTGAATTTTTTTTATCCGGACAAAATTTTGAATCTTGTCCTCGACTGAAATCCGAGATCTCGCCGAGATTTGTAATCTTGATAGGCCAAGCCCAGTACAGTGGTCCACTAGGGATAACGAATTATGGGGAATGTTTTGGTTGGCGGAAATGTGACCGGCCATCTCATCATTTCAGCTCCTGTACATAGTGTGTTTTTAATTTCCTCTCCTGTTTCTTCGATGCTGCAAGAATATGCAACTTGGGGTTTGTGGTGGTGGGGGCCTGGGGGTTGACAGATGATGAACCGTGATTTGCCGGCAGCAGTATTGTGTTCTTGTCTCCTGCATTTCGTCTCGCCTAAAAGAGCTCAGTTTGGTATATGCCGAGAAAACAGAGGAAGGAGTTTCTGCTCAAACTGTGACACTAGAACCATGCATCAATGCTCAGCATATGTTCATAAAATCCAGCCTTTGATTTAAAACATCACACAAGGTGATGTTAAACAGAGGAGTTTGGAGGCTGGAGACTCCAGGTAGAATAAGGATCAACTTTCCTGAGCTTGTGTTCAACTCTCTTATATAGTATAATGCTGAATGGGAAAAAAAGAGGATAAAAGTTTTGCCATTTCCTTTCATTTTGATGTATAACATCACACAAGGTGAACATGATGATGTCTCGGTTTCAGCGTTTTCACGGGAAGCTCCCATCCCATGTATTCGACAATATCTGCCAACCTGAGAAGTTGCCGGAATTTTGTCAATACGTCTTCTGAATTGGTTCGCGGCTTCTCTAATGTAACCCGGAGGCTTTCACTTCTTCCCCAACCCATTCCTCTCCCCGCACCCGCAGGTCGCCACTCCCAACCACGGCGAGCGCGCGCTCCATGGGCACACACTACCTCGTCCGCCATCTGCTATCACCACTCCAGTTTCCACCCATCCCGCTTCTAACTCCACGCCGCCGATGCCGCCCCGTCGTCACCGGCGCCGTCGTCGTCTGCTCCTCCACTGCCGCCGACCACCACCAAGAGCGGCCGTGGGAGTCCTACGACCGCGACATCCGTTCCCACGCCAGCTCCGACCTCGTCCACTCCCTCCACCTCCTCGCGTACATGCAGGCGGCCGGGATGCGCCCCAGCGGCGCCGCCTACGCTAGCCTCATCCGCGCGCTGGCCCGCGCTGGCCGCACGCTCGAGGCCGAGGCGCTCCTCCTCGAGATGAAACACCTCGGGCTCCGACCGGACGCCGCGCACTACAACGCCCTCCTCCATGGCCTCCTCGCCATGGCGCACCTCCGCCTCGCCGACCGACTCCTACTGCGGATGGCCGACGAGGGCGTCGCGCGAAACCGGCGAACTTACATGCTCCTGCTGGACGCGTACGCCCGTGCCGGCCGCCTCGAGGACTCGTGGTGGGTGCTCGGAGAGATGAGGCGCCGGGGGATTCGGCTCGATACTGCTGGGTACAGCACGCTTGTACGGCTTTACAGGGACAATGGCATGTGGAAGAAGGCCACCGAACTTATCATGGAGATGCAGGAGCTCGGGGTGGAGCTGGATGTTAAGATTTACAACGGCTTGATCGATACATTCGGCAAGTATGGACAGTTAGCGGACGCACGCAAGATGTTCGACAAAATGCGTGCAGAAGGGGTCAAACCGGACATTGCTACTTGGAATGCTTTGATTCGATGGCATTGTCGGGTTGGGAATATGAAACGTGCTCTGCGATTCTTCACCGCAATGCAGGATGAAGGGATTTACCCTGACCCTAAAATCTTTATTACGATCATTGCCCGGTTGGGAGAGAAGGGGAAGTGGTATGAGATCAAAAAGCTGTTTGATGGCATGAGGAATCGAGGGCTCAAGGAGAGTGGTGCAGTATACGCAGTTTTGGTCGACATTTATGGTCAGTATGGCCGTTTTCGTGATGCCCATGAGTGTGTAACTGCTCTTAAGGCTGAAAATCTGCAGCTTTCGCCTAGCATCTTTTGCGTCTTGGCCAACGCTTATGCTCAACAGGTTAGTCTACCTACTGGACATTGGTGAAATCAACTCTGCATAATGGGATGATAGTTGTTAATGTCTTCTTATGCAGACCAATATTTCCTGTCAAGGAAATTATGTTAATTGTCCAGAACAAGAAATCGCAATCCTGTTCTTTTTTAGTATTAAAACACAGTTCTAGGTCTGGAATAGTGTTGTCCATAAATAATTCACTAGATCTCGAGCCTTTTTGCTTTTTGTTTACCATTTCAATGCCATACTTGATATTAAGTTAAATCAAATTTTCATAACTGAAACCTGGTATATTGAGAACAGACATACTAGGGCTTTCCAATGGTATAGCGTAGGATGCTGAACACGGCCTTCCGGCCAGCACCACACAAGTTGAAGAAGACGAGGCTGCCTAGCCAAGCGACACGGCGGCACGCTCGACGGTGCCCGTGTGCAAGCTCTGCATGTGGATCTCCTCCTTCTTGCAGAGCAGCTCCACGAGGAGCATCCACGTGAGGATCAGCCGTGCCCGTAGCGAGAGCTCGACCGAGCCGACGAAGCTCACGGCGGAGGAAGAGGAAGAGCGCCCTGGAGAGGAGGATGCGGACCTTGGGGTCGACAATGGCGCTGACGTCAGAGAGGCCGCTGAAGAGGTTGAGGTTGAAGAAGAGCGCGGAGAGGATGAACATGATGGCGGAGGCGGACACCATGGAGGTCTCATTACTCTGGGCGGTGTAGGAGGAGGTCAGGTTCTAGACCAGGCCAGTGGTTCTCTTGCAGCTTGCGTTGTAACTACTAACTAGCACTGCTGTGGAAGAAGTCCATCATGCAAGCTAAGCTTGGTATGTACGTAGTTGGCTCACTTACTTGGAGCATTAGCTAGTTTCTCTAATCTGCGTGGATGCTAAATATGGCTGGTTGGGTTTGGGTTGGCCGCCATGGCGTTCTTGTGCGGATATAAGCGAAGAATGCTCGGGAACGTGCACACGAGGGCAGCATCATGTCCATGGGAAGACCGGTTCGCGTAACATAGTTAAAGAGATGGGCTAGTAACGCTAATGCCACTGTGATGATTGCATGTTTTCACATCTATATCCCAAAAGATTTTATCATGGTTTCATATCTTAAACTCGTCTTTAATCAAGTTTCAGATTTGAAACTTAACATAACTTATATTTTTAGATTGGAACCCATTGAATATTTTTTGGATATGTGTTGAAACCATATGAAACCCGTGAATCATACTATGTTACTTTAGAGTTTGCCTTTTTGAAACTTAGTTGAAATTATTCTGAAACTCCTTTTTTAATCAAGCTTCAAATCATTTGAAACCCATTGAAATTTGTTTAAACACGCTAAAACCTTGTGAAACTAGTTTGAAACCTGTAGAACATGCTTTGAAACTTTGAAGTTAGCCTCTTGAAACCCAGTTAAAATTCTTTTGAATATCGTTTTAAATCAAGTTTCAGATTTGAAACTGGACGAAACTTGTAGTTTCATATTAGAAACTCATTGAAATTTGTTGAGACATGCTGAAACATTTATAAAACCCATTGGAACATTTATGAAACCTACGAAACGTGGTTTGAACGCCTTGAAACCTAGTGAAACATGCCTAATTGGAAGTGATTCCAACAGTATAGCGTAGGGTAGCATTACTCTTCTGAGAAATAAGAATACCCTGTCATACAGTTATATTTTACTCAGTAGATTCTGCATTTTGTGTTTGTCTAAAAACATAAGTGATCTGACTTTATTGAAGTATGATGCCATCTGGTTTAGCGCTTCAGCCAAGCCAAGCTTCTTCAAGATGTAGTATTTGACCTTCAGGCTTCTGTTAAGATCGAGTAATTTGCCTTGCTCATTACTGTACAGGTTCATAATGTTTTGTCAGTTTAGTTGCCTTTTCCTCGAGAAGAAGCTTAATTGGTCCGGAAAACATCAATACCTGCCTGTGTGGATCATATTGGTCTCTCTTTTCAGGGTTTGGGTGAACAAACTGTAAATGTTCTTCAATTGATGGAGGCAGAAGGAATTGAGCCAAATCTTGTTATGCTGAATTTGTTAATCAATGCTTTTGGTACTGCTGGAAGGCATTTGGAGGCACTAGCCGTATTCCAGCACATCAAGGATAGTGTATGTACATTCTCCTGAAATGAGATATTTCTAATATTTTATTTTTTGTGGATTCTTGTTTGGGTTTGGGACAAAAGGCTTGGTTGTTGTTGTTGTTGGATTCTTGTTTGGTTCTCATGATTCAACGTTGTTTGCGCTATCTCTTCCCATTATTACTTTTTTTTCAGGGTATGAGCCCAGATGTTGTGACTTACACTACACTTATGAAAGCTTTCATGAGAGCAAATTTTTTGAAAAGGTTGGCCCCATTGTATCTCTACTCTTTAGTACTTTAGTAACTAAAATATTTGTGCGTTGTAGCAAACACACAACCTTAATTGTTGGTAAACATACCAAAAGTTCTTGTTTTCAGCTCTTGACTGTAACTGTTAAAAAGGGTTTTTCCTCATAACATGCAACTCCCTCCTTATGGACGGTGCTAAAAAATTAATTGTGTAATTGAGCTTGTGAAACATTATAAAAAGCCTATGTACCTGAATAATTCGAGAAGCTCGAAATAATTCTGTCTTGAATAGGTATCAGAAGTATATAAGGAAATGGAGCGTGCTGGATGTACCCCGGATAGAAAAGCTAGAGAAATGCTGCATGATTCCTCTGTTATACTGGAACAAAGGGGGTGTAAGTGTTTTATTGCGCTACCAAAAAAAGGTGTTTTATCTGCAGCTGTCCTATTGCTTCTTAAGGATGTATTGGATGATGCATGCTTTGGCAGGTTTTTAGAAGTTGGAACCCCTGCAATTCTGAAGTGGCTCAGGTTTCAATGTGTATAACTTCAAGAACATAATCTCCTTTTTTGCTTGCGCATGTCTGATGGAGATATCTTTTGAAAGCAAACACAAGTGAGTTGATTGGATTTACTCAAAAGTCGAAAATTTACATAGTCATTTTGCTAGTCTTACTCAGAAAATTAGACACAGTCGCTTCTACAGTTCTCCCTCTCAGAACACTGTGAGATGTCCTTTTTCATGAAGTTGCTCCAACTAGGTTTTTCGATTTGCTTGTAATTTATGTACTGCTGAAGCTGATGAAAAGAAACTGAAATAGTATCTTGATTAGAATAAGAAAGGTTAGGCCTCAACTTGTATGAAACGAAACAAGGTTTTGTGTGAATGCTCTTTTATCACATGTTCATTTCAAATTTGATGGCTTACTTGGTTTATCCTCAACATAATAGTTGATATTTTATCTCTCTTTTAAGTGGCAGAACATCAGACAACAGTCACTTTGCACAAAGAAAGTTCCAATCCACATGGTGTTGTTTGTGGCACATTACATGTGACAAATTCATGGAATCCAGAGAATCCCTCCCTGGTATTTTATCCATTGGATTCTCTCTGTTGTTGAAAAATACTGGACCGACAAATCATAGAATGAGATGACGACAGCAATTGCTCCTGGTTTGCTAGACTGGAATTTTGAGTTTGTACAGAAGGCTGAAAATGATAACATCGTATGCGTGTCTGGTTCGATGATGCAGGTATGCACACAAACAATCAGGCACTCTTTACATTCATTTACTGCATAGGATCAACCGGGTATACGGTTGTCTTTGTACTTGAGTGCAGATTTCGCAGTCAAGGAAACAACTAACTACTTTCGGGCATCAGGATAAGGAATAATAAAAAAGGGACCTTCAAATCATGGACAATGAGAGGGATATAAAAAGTTGTGGAGATGGTGAAATACATCAAAAGTTTGGAAGTTCCTTACATTGCTTTCTTTCTGAATATTAGGTGTGCTGAGTATTTGATTTGTATGTCACTTGATTCAGTTAAGTACAAGATAGCTTATGATATAGACAACTAAGGCAATTAAAATATAATCGATCATTTTCTGTATGCTTCACAGTTTCCATACCTTTGATCTATGCGGATAGACTGTAATCTCATTTTGGAGCGATCATTTAGGTCTTAAGTGTCACTGTTTCTGTATTTGTTTGTGTATATATGCGATGTACTATATTACAATTTGAATTATGAAACAACTTGGTGCTGTTGTTCTTTTGAGTACCGAATAGCTTGCGCACCCAACTACTGAATTCATAAGCTGCATCGTGCATGGTGGAATGGGCAATGGTTTGTAGATTTGGAACAAAAGATCAAACCTTCACTTCACAGAAGTAGGTTCTTCATTCGTGGAACTCATCGCATCACCTCATTACATATTTAGTGCCTGTTTGGTTAATATACTAAGGTTGCCATGCTTTGCCATAGTTTTTTTTTTTGCCAAACTTACCTAAGGTTAAGTCATAAAACAGCCCTTAATTCATACATCTTTCTTCATCTATGTCATACAAAAAAAAACAGCAGAATTTGTATCATTTTCTCTGTAGTCTAGCTCATGCAGCTCTTTTGTTGTAACTTAAAACATTTTAGATTCTGTTCAAGCCAGAGGAAGTAAAGTAGAAGCTATGGAAGGCAGGCAAATCAATGATTTTATTCACTTGAGATCCTCGTCGTCGTCGCCGTCGCTGAGCAAGTCGTCAATGGCAGCGGTGTGGGTCATGCGTGCGGATGCCTGCTTGACCCAGCGCGCCATCTTGGCGGTCTCCCTGCTGACCTTAACTTGCTCCTCGAGGGCCTTCTTGAGCTTGCGCTGCTGCTCCTTGAGTTCCGTGACCATCCTCCTGTTCTCGTCGGCCCACTCGCCGGCGTCCCCGACGCCGAGAACGTCGACCAGGTCGCCGCCTCCTTCCGCATGGCTCTTCTTGCTCCTGGTCGGGGTTCTCTGCAGGGACTTCTTGGGGGAGGAGAAGCCGAAGCAGCACGCCTGGCGCGGCGGCGACGGCGACGGCGAGTCGTCCCTCCCCCTGTTCCGCTCCCTCAGCGTCGGCCGGCCGCGCCCTGGCCCGAACAGCTGCTCCAGGTCCTCCTCCTCCTGAACCGCGGGGACGGTCGCCACATTACGATGAGCCTGCGGCAGAGAGTTCTCCTTGTGGGCGGCGTCCGCTTCCTCCGATCGCTGTTCTTGAACCGTCGGGGCAGCCGGTGCAGGCGTAGGAGGGTTCGGTTGCGGCGGGTCGGCGGGATCGGTGTGGTGGAGCGGCGGGTCGGCGGGATCGGCGTGGTGCAGCGGCGGGTCGGCGGGATCGGCGTGGTGCGGCGGCGGCGCGGTAGTGCTGCGTGCCAAGGTCTTGGCGGGCGCGGCGGTGGTGGGGAGGGACTTGAGCTTGCGGAAGCGCGACTCGAGGTTGGACGGGAGGGCGGAGTCGTCGGCGAGGTGGGCGGTGTTGAGCTTGGCGATCTGCTCGAGCGCGATCAGATCGGCCGCCTCGGCGAGGATGGCGTCCACGGCCGACAGCTTACTGCCGCCGCCGCCGGAGTAGGCCATGCCGGAGGGCGCCGCGGGATGGGGACGGAGAGGCCGAAAGGGGGAAGTGAGCTACAAGTGAAGTGCGGCTGTTTCGATTGATTCTGTTGTTGGTGTGCGTGATGAGCGGAGGTGGGGGCAGGCAGTTTTGTCACGTCCGGCGCGTGGCGGTGGGCTCGCCTCGGATGCCTGCGCTTTTGACCGTTGTGTCCTGGCCCGCTCGGCGCTGCGTGAAAAGGTGGGACTGAGCCGACACGGTCGGGCGCGCCTTCTCCGCTCTCCGGCGGCCGCGAGAGCTGGTCGGCCGTTTTGGTTGTCTCCCTCACCACTGCAGGCTTCGGTCGGCGATTTGCTGCTGATATAGGCGCGGCGCGGGTAGGATCGAGGCAGATACTAGTGTATATCATTATCAATCATCTATATCCCTTTATAATGCATCTAAGCAATTTTTCTTACGTTCACCTTAAATAATGCACCTCATTACAGATGACTTAATGTTCGTGCACCCAGCAAAACGTCCCCATAGAAACTTGCATTCATCAAAATGAACGTCTCAGATCCTTCCTCAGTTTTACTCACCCACATCCGGTGGCTGTTGTTTAATGTGTCTAACTCATTCATTCATGTGGCCCACAACAGGAGAGCCCGCACATATATATTTCAATTAAACTATATATATGGAATTTATGTTGCAAATCTAAACTCATTTGATTTCGATTCAATATTTACCATACCAATCAGTACCATGAATCACGCGCTTAATTTTCTTCCATTCATGCATGTGCACCATATCCTATACAAGGCGCTCACGTACCGCGCCATAATATTACATATAGCTGATATTTCCATAAAAATTTCAAATAATTATTAAGTTTTTGGAATTTTTCAAAATTCAAACATTGCTACTATCCTCATAAAACGCCGACCGACAATTTTGAACCGAATGCAAAATGGTTCAAACCCTGTTATAAGCTTTTGAATTTTTTTTGGCATGGTTATGATGCATATATAATGTTCTCATAAAATTTTCCGATGATGATCAACCTTCATTAATTTTTAAAAATGCGAACAATACTACTACCCTGTTAAAAGGCTTACCGATAAACTTGAACAAAATGAAAAATTATCTAAACCATGTTAAAAACTTTTGAAAATTTTTGCGGATCCTGATGTAACATTAATGTTTATTTAAAATTTTTATATGATGATCATTCTCAAATAATGTTTAAAAATTCAGACAGTGCTACGTCCTGATAAAAGCCTGATGATCAATACATATATTTGCTTTAGCAATAAAAAAATTTATTTTTTTTAAAATTTTACAGAAGGGTGATAAGGAATTTATTAATATATCATTAATTTTTTTAATCATGATCACACTCCAGTGAATTTATAAAATTCTTACCAGGCACAGTACCATTTATGTTCTTCTCTTTTTTATTTTTGAAATATAATATAAGTTCAATGCTTACTTAGATTTGATTAACCAAAAAAACAAAGTTTATTTTTTTAAAAAATTATATAATAGTACCGAGGCAATTATTAATGTCTCACAAAAATTTTAGATCATAATCACACTCAAGAAAATTTATAAAATTCTGACAATGTAACTGTCCCAATTATGTTCATTTTATTTTTGATTTTTTAAGGATAAAAAATGAAGTTAAATTATTTTAAAAAATTTTATGTATGATTCTAATCTACTAAATATATTATCATAAAATTTTCAGATCATTATGAAGCTTGTACAATTTTATAAAAATCTGACAGTGTTTCTGCCAAAATTTTAAAATGCCTAAAAAATTAGGGTTTTCAACAAATTTTCATAGGAGATGACTTTCCTAAGGGTTATTAGACCAAATCCGGCCCTAAAATTTCAAAAACCGGCCAAAAACACACGAAATTTCGTCGAAAAAATAAAATTACTGTAGCAATTTCATTTTTAAAAAAAATTATTTTATTCGGCCGGTAGTCTAGATTTCGTGGAGGCACGAAATCCAAAATTTCATCAAAATTCGGTGAGATTTGGAACCCTGCTTTGAAGGGCTATTGGCTTGATGCTTGTGAAGCTTGCTGGGAGCTTCCTTGGCCGAAATGGTTTTGGCTTGCCTGCGAGGCTTGGTGCCTTATGTACTTGTCTTACTGAAGACTGGTTATGGCTGTGCCTTATATGGTTGAGGGTCGGTTGCCTTATAGTGGAAGCCTCTGGGTCTTGGTTAGGGAATGAACCTAATGTGTTGTCCCCTTATGCACAGCGAGTTCATGCATATCTAACTCTAGTGTAGCTTTTACCATTTTAATGAGGGTAATCACTTTTCCTTCCGCGCGATATTTTTAAATATACGTGTGTCTATGGCTTAAATCATATTTGTAAATTGCCGGATGATGCTAAATAATTTGCAAGAGGTGCCGATTTAGCCTCGGATGAATCTGGTACCTCAGTGAGCGATCCCAATTATGTCGGGCTGACAGCAATTCTAACTTTAATTACTTTATTTAATCCTTTCTGCTATATTAATTCACTGCCTTTACTAATAACTGAATTTTATTGATATGCAGGTTTTACAAAAGAAGATTAGAAGGACTCGGATATTTGGAATTTATAATTTTGTAATTTTTATTTTTGTGATGTAATTAAAGATGTAATTAACTATTCTTTCATATTTGTAATTTGGAATGTAATCAAATCATTTATGTAATTGCGATCTGATTTGTAATTAAACTATTGAATTTTTTAAAATTTTGTTCCATTGTACTCGGTTTGTAATTATTGATTTATGTGATTCGACTGTATTTATTAATTTAATTAAGCGTGTTATTTTATTTTAATGATCTCATTTGTGATGTTAATTACGCGGGTTGTTTCAATTAACTTTATCTTTAGTAACGAATAAAACAAGGTCATTATCCACGGTATCCAGCTCATGGTTACTATCGAATCCCAGTGCGTGCCTACCAAGTAACATCGTTGACCTCAAAACAACCAATTAATCCGAGTGTCAATCATGGCTTGCAAGATTACGCAGCAACATCAACACTCGTCAGGCTCACAGAAGGCAGGTACGTCATTTTCCAACGAAGCAGATAACCGCTCCGCTCAACAAGACTATCGACCCAGCGTGGGCAAGGCGAAGGTGACCAATCGATAGACGAAGGACCAAGCTCTTAGCATAGGTCACCTCGCCCTTCCCAACTCTCGAGGTAACTCGCCTTCTTCTCAGATAAAAGAAGGCAGGAACCCTGAGAGGGAGAAAGACTGACGAGCAACGAGTTTTCTTCTTACCGAGGCTCTTAGCTCGCTCTTGTAAACACTGTAACGATCCGCCCTAAAGACAATACCATACCATCACACGAATCGAGTAGGGATATTCACCAACCAAGATACATCCCGGCTTCCGAGTCTAACCATTCAGGGAGTGGGAACGTGCGGCCCCTTAAACTTACAAATTTACTTACCGGTGCTCGAAACGCCGACAGCCGCCATAATATTATTTAGCGAAAAATATTATATAAGGAATGTGTGTATGAAATGCAATTATCGTGCGATAAATATAAGGAATAAGTTCATTTTAGAACTTATTCCTAAATACACTATGGGAAGTAACACATATTCTGATAATAATTAGCCTCAATCAGGACGCACAAATGGTGCTATATGTTAGCATTCATATTTGGATGACAATTAGGGAGCCATTATTGGTCCAGCTTTTCAGGATGACATACTGCTGCCTGCGCGGCGTTCGACCCGCCCGGCGCCGACTACACCAGGGGCTTGCGCCGCGCGATCGGCCTGCCGGAGATGGACGCGTACCTTCGCGCGGAGCGGGAGGCGGCGGAGGATGTCGATGCCGCGCTCGCGGAGGCGATGCTGGCGAGCGCGGTACGTGGAGGAGATCAAGGGCAACACCTTCGGGCTGGTGGTCGCGCAGGTGGAGAAGATCAGGAGGATGAGCACGCTGGAGGGGTGGGACGTGCGGCGCGCGTGGATCGCGGAGGTCTTGATGCGCATGGCGGGCGGTATGAATGGAAGAAAATTATATTGCAAATCTAAACCCATTTGATTTCAATTCAATATTTACCATACCAGTTAATACCATGAATCGCGCGCTTAATTTTCTTCCATTCATGCATGTGCACCACACCCTATACAAGGCGCCCACGTATCGCGCCACTTCCCACGATCCGGCACGTATGCTCGTCATGCACCGATCCACGATGGACGCCGCCACC
The DNA here is from genome assembly GCA_036346275.1 of Otatea glauca. Taxonomy (NCBI): domain Eukaryota; kingdom Viridiplantae; phylum Streptophyta; class Magnoliopsida; order Poales; family Poaceae; genus Otatea; species Otatea glauca. The sequence continues at coordinate 63,572,908 of CM070721.1, forward strand.
GTGATCAGCCCGACGGCCAACAAGCCGAAGGTCGTGTTCGTGCTCGGCGCGACGCCCACCGGCAAGTCGAAGCCGGCCATCGCCCTGGCGGCGCGCTTCAGTGGCGAGGTGATCAACTCGGACAAGATCCAGGTCTGCGCCGGTCTGCCCGTGATCACCAACAAGGTGACCGACTACGAGCACGCCGGAGTGACGCGCCACCTCCTCGGCTGCGTGTGTCGTGCCCCAACGTCGACTTCACCGAGGACGACTTCTTTCGTGAGGCCGCCTGCGCGATCGAGAGCGTGTTCTCCCGCGGCCGCCTCCCCATCGTGGCCGGTGGCTCCAACAGGTACGTCGAGACGCTGGTCGAGGGCGCGTGGGCGTTCGCGCGCGCCACGATCGCTCTCTTCGTCGGCTGATGCCGCGCCAGAGCTCCTCCGACGGTTCACCGCAGCTCGGGTAGACGACATGTTGCGGTGCGGGCCGGTGAACGAGGCCTGCACGGCGTTCGACCCGCCCGGCGCCGACTACACCAGGGGCTAGCGCCGCACGATCGGCCTGACGGAGATGGACGCGTACCTTCGTGCGGAGCGGGGCGGCGGACCAACAAAATTCACTTAATCCGTCGTAGCGTTAGCACAGACACTATACTAGTCTATGTAAGGGTGATCAGGCGACGATTCACTGCGGATTAGTGATCGCCTAATCCGTGGGTGATGCCGCGTCCAAGCGAGGCAAGGAGCATGTTTTTATGGGAAAGCGTTATTTTGTCTGCGCCTGCTAAAAGGTACAAACGCTCGCTCTAATGCGGCCTGTTTGCCAAACATCCGTGAGGCCCATATGGAACGTTCTTACGGACTTGTGAGCCGGAACAACGGTCCGTCTGTGTGGGCTCGGCTAGGCTGGGCTGGGCTGGGCTGGGCTGGGCTGGGTGTTATCTTTAGTAGTGTAGTGTGAATCTTTTATTTCTGGAGGCGTGGGAAGCCCAATCCATATCCCAGGGAGGTCCAGATGACAAGCCCAACAGGGCTTCCCTACTGTCACGTGAACTGGAGTCAGTGTCCCCACCTATATGGGGATGGGGCGTCTAGCCCATTCATTTATCTCGTCCTAGACGGCGGTTAGTCCGTCTAATTGGCGATGCACACCGATTCTTAGCTATAACTAGTACTCCCTCCGTCCTAAAAAGTAAGGGACAGAAGAAATTTTAGGATAGATTATGGTTTCTGTCAAAAAAACTCTAATTCCCCTATTTAATATTGTGTCTCTATTAATTGGCAACATGCATGCATTAATTAATCACGATTATAGAGAATGACCTGCCGTGTTTTTGTTTTAGAATATGTGTGGTCGCATGTATCTGCGTGCATCTGCATGCATGGGCACAATTTGAGGACACAATTTAAGGAGGGAGAACTCTCAATCCCTAATATTGAAGGACACAATTTGAACGCTTCTCTCCCTTAGTTTTAAGGACGGAGGGAGTACTACATTGCAACGGAACCCTGCAAATTAAATTGGCGATGTACATTAAATACTCCAATAATGAGTGAGTTCTCAATAATCAATCTTGTACCAAGGTTTCGTTTAACTGACCTTGCAACACCGAACACATGTTATAAAACGAAACCCTGCGAATTTTAGAGCAGCCAATGCCACATCGTGTAAAGTGTTTCGATGTACAGTCTGGTCTTTTATAATTCAACTATACTTGGAACCAAGGTTCACAATTTCGTTTCGAAGTCGAAAACCACTAACCCGACGGTAGCGGTTTTCGCGAAAAATCGCTCGAATACAGCGAAAAATCGAACGGTTTGCAAATTCAAAAAATTTGAATTTTTGTCGAATCTATGCGCGAAAACCGCGGTTTTTGACAAAAAAACCGCTCGGTTTTCACGAAAAACCAGCCGACCAATTGAACGTTCTTGAAAAACGGTTTTTCGAGGGGTTTTTTAGCGGTGTTTTGTGAAAATCGCGGTTTTTCAACGGTTTTCGAGCGGTTTTCGACGCATAATTTTTTTTCAATTTTTCAAAAAAAATTTAAAAATCCACCGATAAACCGCTCGGTTTCTGTTTTCGAACCGGAGCGGTACGGTCGAAAACCGCGAAAACCGAGCGATTTAGCGCGGTTTTGTTAACCCTACTCGGAACTTTAGCGGTTGGGTTTGTGAGGTCAAATGTGCATATGGCCTTGTACAACGAAGGCAGTTTCAAAATAGCCGTACAAGCAAAGCAACCACTCGCTCGGGCGTGGCTCCGAGCCGCTCGTCCCGTCAAAAGCTGGAAAAGATATTGCGGCTGTGCGGTGCTTCATGCTTGGCGGGGCACATGCAGAGTTACTACAGCTTTAACAGTTGTAACCATTCAGATCTTCTAAAGTATTATTTTAAAAAAATTGTACTATTTTTTACATCATACCATATCTTGTTGAGCAATTTAGACTATTCGTTGCCTCGGTCTAGATAGATATACGCCCCCTCTCAATCTGTATAGAAAACCTTTCCCTTGGTGATAGGAGCAGAGCTAGCCTAGACTCAAGCCTCGGACCGAGCTACACCTTCTTGAGCCGATCTATAATTTTACAGATTTTTTAAGAGTAGTGCTTTAATGCTTTCTCTCAATACATGTTGCACAAATCTTAAACCAAGCGAAGGGGGTAAGTAATCACTATCTACCTTTCATTAATACTTTAATATTTGTGTAATCAAAAAAAGCATTGAAGCACCGCTTATTTTTTAAACATATTTTACATAAGCTTTTCAAACCAAACCTCGAGCTACGACTTAGGTTGTCCGAGACCTGTCTCCGCTGTGTGGGGGGTGGGGGACAAGGTGTAGTAGAAGAAAAAGATATAATATTTTATTTTATATCTTACAACATATTTTACAAAAGCATTGAAGCACCGCTTATTTTTTAAACATATTTTACATAAGCTTTTCAAACAAATTATGGGTCTACTTGTAAGTGGAAAAGAAAGAGAGAAGGTGTAGTAGAAGAAAAAGATATAATATTTTATTTTATTGCGGGTTCTGTTTCTGAGAGAGAAAGATATGCTAAATACTATGGAAAAAAAATATATAACCGATATAACGTGGCAGTGAAGCCATAATTCTGTCACCCAACATATTGTACACGACAATGAAACGCCCGGATGGAAAACGGAAAGTAAAAGAAGGGTGCGACAATACACGTGTTATCTGCACAAAGATACGGTAGTAGGGGTGGATATCGAGCTAACTCGACTCGTTAAATTCGTTACGATAACGAGCCAGCTCGACTCGATTCGTTATCTTAACGAGTTCAAACCTTAGCTCGGCTCGACTCGTTAAACTCGTGAGTTGGCTCGTTAAACTCGATATTGCCATCTGAGAGGAGGATTGCTGTTGAGACTATACAGTATGCTATGTGTTACCATCCTCGCTTCATATATATACAGTTATACTTGCCGACTTGGAGGGCTCGTTAAACTCGCGAGTTAGCTCATTTAACTCGTTATAGAGACGAGTTCAAATCATAACTCGATTCGACTAATTAAGAAACGAGTTCGAGCCGAGTTTGCGAGTACTCGTTTAACTCACGAATTTCGAGTTTTTTTTTCACCCTATACGGTAGTACTGTACTGACATGAGGGCAGCGCAGGCATGAACGTCAAGGTTGACGCCAAATGGAGCGAGAAAGAAGATGGAAAGAACACAACTATCTGCTACAGGTCAGAGAGTATCGTGGAGAAGAAAGCCCAAAGATGAGCGTTGAAAGAAACTTGTGTTGCGTAGAGAAGTAACTGTTTCCTCTCTCAGGAAAAAAAAAAGGAGAAGAAAGCTGTTTGTGGCGTGCAAATTAAACCCAGATTATGTGCCACGTGGTGGTCTAAATGGTGATGCTACCGCCATTAATTCATTCTTGTACTCAGTTCACTGTAGAAGCTTCCGGACGGCGGCCGCAACAATTTATAACTCTACTTAATCACTGTATATTGTAGTGTGTATTTCTTCCTATCACAAATAGTGTAGTTTTGGATGTTGACATAGTATTCAAAACACAACTTTTATCTCGTATTTATATTATAATATATTTATAAAATTCAATAAAACTATAATACTATGAAAATAATTTTCGAGACAAATCTATACATATAATTTTTATGCATCTAATTTAAATATTAAAAAATATTAATAGTGAAAGTTTCAAATTTAAGTTTCAAATTTTTTACTACACCATGCCCAAAATGACAACTATTCATAGCTGAAGGGAGTATAACATACATACCTGTTGTAGCGAATTACCACTACTACTGAGGCATACACGTGTTCATTTTCTATTCATCACTGTATAATACTATATGTACGTATAACACTTTAACTATATCTTTATCTTTACTAACGTATAAATACAAGTAGGTGGTGATCGTCCCTCGTCTTTAATAAAAACGGCAAGCCGACATATAGGCAGCAGACGACGACACGATCCCGCACTTCTCACGAATAAAAAGAAAACCAACCACATCTCTCTTTTCACCCATATCAGCTCCTGGATCGTTCTCCACTTCTCTCTCCTCGTATCAACTAAGAATGTAATTTTATTTTTATAAATACATGATATGATTTAATTATTTAGGTTAGAAATATGTTTTCGCTGTAATTCAAGGACACTTTGCTACTATTAATAAAAAAGGACAGGAAATAAAAAAGAAAGAGAGGCGGACCATCAGATTGGACCGCCCTGCGCTGCGCTCCGGCTGCCTGCCACCAGACTGCGACTTGGACCCTTCTTCCACCCCATTCCCAAAGTCGCCCACCTTCGTTAACTCCTCTCCTCACCTCATTCATCATCGCCAACCTCCGATCCCAACACATCACCAACCTCAAACCCTCCTCCACCATGCGTCCCTCTCCTCCTCGTTCCACCTCCAATTGCAATCCCATCCTTCTCCGTGTACCTGTCATCCTTTGAATTCTCCGCAACATCTTACTACAAGTCAAACCTTGTAATTTATTCTTGCTGCCGCTGTTGTTCCGGCCAGAGGAGGAACAGGAGGTAGGTGGAGGTGAGGATAACCCGGCCGCCGGCGATGGACGAGGAAGCCGGAGGAGGAGGCGGGCTGCAGGCGGTCAACCCGGACTGCCCCAACGCCGCCAACCCCTTCCACCGCTGCGCGGAGTACTGCCCCGTCCCAGTCCCTAGCACCGCCGTCAAGCCTCCGCCGCCGCCGGGCCGCGCCGCCCAGAACGGGAGTGCGCAGGCCCAGAACGGGAGCTTGCACAGCGACGGCGAGCTGCAGCCCAGGCCGCGCCGCCGCGACAGGGGCGGCGGCTCCGGGGGCCTACCACTCTACGTCTTCCGTGAGCCTCTCTCTCTCTCTCTCTGTCCATTCCATTCCCTTCCCCCAACTCCTCATACTTCGTAGTAGTAACGACAAGAGATTGTAGTACATGGTGGCGAGAAGTAATTTACGAACGAAAAATTCGATTTTTATGCATGGGGCAGTGCGCGAAGGCTCGGACGGGGACGGCAAAAAGGTGGACCCCCGGTGCCCCAACGCGCCCAACCCGTTCCACGTCTGCACCGACCACTGCCTCGCCAAGATGGAGGGCGGCAAGTCCCCCATACCCCTCTTCCCCCGCCACTCTCACCGCTCGTCGTCGTCCTCCGAAGGTTGTTGCTTGCTTCATCACTTGGTACCGATAGCCTCTCTTCTCTCGTATGGACTGGCTGGCATCTTGGGCGATTGGGATTGTTGGTCTATGCGTTTTGTGGTTATAAACTTATAATTGCCGTGCTCCCTTGGTTGGTTGTGCCAGATGGCAGCGTAAAGTCGCGGGGCAACAAGAAGGCGGATCCAAGGTGCCCGAATGCCGCCAATCCGTTCCATGAATGTGCAGAGTACTGTACTGCCAAGATGAGGGAGGTAGAGCAGCACAAGGGGACCGATATAAAGTCCCCGCGCAAGAATGGTATTATAAACTACTGGGCTTCCTCTATTGATATGGATTTTATGTCTTATATAGTGGCATTGCAATGGTGTACTGAATTATCATAAATATCATATGGATTGATGCTGCCAACTGTTTGACAAATCTGGTGGTTCTCATATGAGAAATCCATGAATTATTAGGAATTTTTTATTTTACGTGTTTCAGTCCATTATAGGGGGTGTATTTGTGTGCATTCTACCTGAAGATGCATTTTTTTCTTGAGAAAAATTAGAAATTACCTGAAGATGCTCAATTGAGGTTTCTTTTTGCACTTTCAATTGGCATTGTCTTCACTGATGGTTACCGCTACAGGGGGAAGGGAAATTACAGCGATGCAAAATTGGAAGGTGGATCTGAGGTGCCCAAACGCGTCCAACCCATTCCATATATGCGCCCAGTACTGCTTTGATCATTTGAATGAAACGGCACAGAAAGATGCCAGCAAGCCAGGTGTGGTTCTTTAGTTACCTTCAAAATGCTCATGGTGTATTCATGGGTACGAGGCATCGATGTAGGGTCCAATTGGCAGTCATATTTATGCTTCGCTATCTTTCTGTTTGTTTTCAGACTCACGAAAAGACAAGGCTGTTTTGAAAGTGGAACAGACAGGAGAAATCAATCCTGATTGCATCAACGCATCCAACCCCTACCACAAGTGTGGGGAATATTGTAAGAGAAAGGGTGACAGGTAGATAAGGTAATGTACAGTCAGTCTCTTCTATTGTGAAAGAGTCATTCATATCTCAGCATTCGTGTCAATTGAAGTTATCTTAACAAAGCAAATGCTTCAGTTGGATGTGCATATCTATTAACCAAAACATGTTTTACTTATCATGGGCAGCATTTGATCAAGCTAATATTTGGCAGTTGTAAATTTCAACTTGCTAAGTCCTTTTGACTGAGTTCGCCCTTCATTCAAGACCCTGGTTGGTTAAAATTCGGTAGTTGCAAAATGTCAACTAGACAAAATCCTTTTGACCTAGTCCACATTTCATTTAAGAACAACTTGTTATCTTTAAATCAACTGCTAAATTAAAAAGTTGTTTAAGCACACCCCTATTCGTTCATGCTTAGTATGTAAAAAAGAACTTGTTTTTTGGATTGCAGTTTTATTTTTATTTTTATTTCCTTGTCAAACACTTAACCTGTGCGAAACTGTGTTATTGAGCCGAAGGTGTAAGACCCCAGATCACAATTGACGCGTACCAGTGGCCACTGCTGTCTAGTGCATTATCCCATATGGTCAGCTAGTAGATATATGTCTTTTAACAACAAGAATATCTTTGAGAGCAAGCTATTGCACAATTCTTTGTGTTGAATAATTTTGAAGTTTTTACAACAGTAAAAAACAGATTAGCATATGTTGGATTTTTCTTTATGTGACTGCCTTGTTTGGTTATTTGGGCCCTTTTCCCTCATTCATCCGCACGCTAGGGCATTTTTCATTTGTTTTTGTTTGAATCCTGTCATGAACCCCCACATCGAATATGAATTACTAGTAAAGCTTAGTTACTGAATGCATTTTCATCTACACCCACTCTTATATGATTTTTCTTTGGTCAAGCTTTGAACTTTCTTATGAGTTACTTAAGCATCCAGTCAATCAATCTTTCATTCTTCTTTTGTGTGAAAACCCAGTCAGTCAATCTTATGTGGTAGTTGGATACAATCATACAAGAACATCTGACAACAGTAAACATAATTAGCACATGCGGTCCTTTGTTTATTTATTTGATCCAATCATACCAGTGTGATTTCTTTATTTGGTGACAGTATATCCTTTTGTGGTCCTAGGCTGGCGAGATATGTTTCTTCTCCGGATGATGATGGTGAAAAATAAGTAATTCCCGCGACAGTAGCCTTTTTAAGTTGCAGTAGAAGCTGTGTTTCGGTCAGCTCATTTCGTAGCGTGACTGCTGCATCTCAATCTTTGCGGTGTTTTCATGTATACTTCTCGACATATATATTCGTGTTGTCGTTCAGACCCTGTAAGAGAGTCACATATATAGGCCAGTGTAATTTATTGCTTGAAGGTTGTAAAAATAGAAATGGTGTATTCTTTTGTAAGATATCGCCAGCTTATATAATTTGGCACCCACCCCAAGAAGCCGGTTTTTTCACGAGTGTCTTCCGTTATGTTTGTTAGGAGAGAAAAAAAGAAGAAGGGGGCTGAGCGAAGTTTGCTAGCAAGTCGTGCTCGTAAACCAAGATTTGAGGGCATTTATTTTCCCATTCTATTCGTTTATCGATGAACAAGGAACGGCTCATCATGAGATCGTCACTCTCTGCCAAGTATGAGCTGCGCTTTCTGGTTGGGAGGCTAGCTCAGGTTGTGATGGCATTAAGGAGGTGTTCTTTTCTAGAATTGTGGAACCATGGAGCACTGGGTCAGCATCAGTAAAATGGAGAAAACCACGAGTCCTCTACCGCTACCGGTAGCAGAATTGGCAGGAATCGCTGAAACTTGGGGATTCCGATCACGTTGGTTGGTTGGAGCCGTCCAATTCGGTGCTGCGACTTCTTCTGACGGAAAGAGATGGATGTACGCATGGCTGATGCGCGGGATGATGTAATCGTACGATCTGCAGCACGGGTGGTTCCGGCGAGTCGTCGTCGTCGTCCCTTCTTTTACTTGTTCGTCCATGGGGTTCACACGCACCGGACAGCTTGACGAGGACGAAAAAGAAGTCGAGCGCGTCAGCCGTGCTTGATCTGGTTAGCGTTTTTTCACGTATCTTCCTCCTCCTTTCTAGATGCTTCCCGTGGCCCCGTGCTGCTGGTTCGTAGCTTCTTCTCTTCGGTTCGCTTTCTCCGTGTGTCCCGTCCGTGGAAGAATGAAGGCGGTGTGGTGTGGTGCCGGGAGAGATAGCTACGTCCACAGCGAAGCTGCAAGCCTGCGACGACGTTGAATCTGTTTCATGCAGTCGAGAGATCAAACGCCCAGCCCAACCAGCCAACAAGGCTTGATTTCCGAGCCTCACTTTGGGCGGGCCAAATTTGATTCACATCTACCTGTAACATTGAACAGTGTGATTGTGTGAACCGTAGCAGACTAGCAGGTGAGATGAGAAGTTGAGAACCCACTAGCAGGTGCGAGTGGAGAACAAATTCGATTGAGGAAACTCCTTATTTGTCGATCAAAGTTGATCACTAAAATATCATCAAGAAACTGGCCTTCCCTTTATTATCATCGTATCTCAATTTTTATCCCGTTTTTGCTACTCCTGCTAGTAGCACATTACTTGGCCGTTAACTTATACTTGAAAGACAATTATGCCCATCTTTATCTTCATTTCAATCTAACTTAAACAACCTGATAAGTGGACTTGATTCAGCGAAGATGAGCAGCAGCGGCGGACAAAGTCATATGAGCAAGAAGGAAGAAGGGCCTTGACCAAGGGGTAGGAACGTCATTTTCTAGAAAATGACGATGTTAAGGGGGCAAATGACAGTTGACTCACGGAAAAGTGACGGGAGTGGCAGAAATGGGATGAACATTGAGATCCAATGGCAATGAAGAGATTTAGTTATTCCCACCTCTAATATATCATATATATATGAAAAAAACTTCTACTCCCAGATTTAGTTATTCCCACCTCTAATATATCACTTTGGGTACACTCATACACCAAATATAAGATAGTGTAATATAAACCACACAAAAAATTGCAAAAGAGTCCATAGTTTTTAGCATATTCATATACGCATGTAAAAAAGAGTATGTCTAAAAAAATTATACATACCATCTCTAAAAACATATATACCTACCGTCTATATGGTCTTATATACTAGATGCACATGCCTTTGGTTACTAGAGATACTTGCGTTGGTTACTAGAGATACTTGCGAGATTAACTCCTTAGTTCAGTAGTTGAAAAGGCTTCCATCTCTCTCTCTCTCACACACACACACACGCTCGGGCGAATCCGCGTACAAAAGGCCCAAATAGGTCAACAAGTCGAAATCCAAAGGAAAGGAGGAGCCAGGAGGAATCATCGAGCCCAACCCAGCAACGCCTCGACCGCCGCCGCCTCCTCTCCAATCCCCACCCCACGCGAGCCAAGTCTCCGACGGAAGCGAAGCGAATCTAGGGTTCCGTCCAACCCGGCTCGGGGGCTCCATGGGGAAGGAGGAGGGGGCGGCGGAGGGGAAGTCGCGGCCGGAGTGCATCAACTCGTCGAACCCGTTCCACGAGTGCTCCGACTACTGCCTCCGCAAGATCGAAGAGGCCAAGCGGCGCCTCGACGACTCGTGGAAGCGACCCCCCGAAGAGCGCACCGTCCACCCCGACTGCATCAACGCGTCCAACCCCTACCACGACTGCTCCGAGTACTGCTTCAAGAGGATCGCCGACGCCAAATTAGGTAGCGGCCTCTTCTTCTCGTCTGTAATTTCAATAATTGTGCTGCCTACGTTCTTCGCCAATAGATAATTATTTGGGGTGATTTATTCCGTCCTGAAGGCTGAAGTTGATTGCGTGCTTATCGATTGACTTATTGTTAGGATCGGAGCGCGGGGAGCAAGAACCGCTTGCTGGTGGTTCCGGCAAATCTGACGTCGCCCCGGAGCAAGCTGATGGTGATGGTGATGCCGGGCGGCAGGAGGACGCAGATGATGGTTACCCGCAGATGACCGAAAAGCAGAAGAAACTGTTCGAGCTTCGGCTGAAGATGGTACGGTGAATTGGTGATTCCGTGTCCCTCATTCAGCTAATGCAGCTGGTGCAACTGCAGTTTAGGATATTCATATCCAAGTTGTTCGGTTGTGCTGCAGAACGAGGCTAGGAAGGCAAATCAGCAGGCGATGGTTGCGGAGAAGAAGAGGATGGATCCTCGCCCTGAGAGTAGAGGTGTTTCTAAGCAGAAGTGGCTGGAAGACAGGAAGAAGAAGATTGGAAAACTGCTCGACTCGAACGGGCTGGACATGTCAAAATCTTACATGCTTGATACGCAGGAGTCGGCAGAAGTGAAATACAAGAAGTGGGAGAAGGAACCTGCACCATATGGGTGGGATGGTGAGCTCATCTCTTCACTCCTCTAATATACAGTCATGGTTGGTTGAGAGAAGTTTTGGTTCAGTGAAGTGTGGGAAAAAAATGCATGGGCTGTTATATTGCAATGAAATGTCTGAAAGTTGACAGTATACAACTTTATGTTCATTGGACAACCACCACATGGTTTTTGCTTAACCTCTGGTGAATTTCTGCTCCATTCACATTAGGATCTAGATTGCAGTGTAAGTGTGGGATTGTTTGTGAGAACGTCAGGCTTGGTATTATAGTTCTGATCCTTTCTCTTTGGATAATTCTTAGGAATAAGTCCATTTTACACCCCTGAACTTTCCAAAAAGTCCTTGTAACACACTCAACTATAAAACTGGGTGTTTAACACTCCAAACTTACAAAACTGGGTCAATTTACACCGTAGGGAGGTATCGGAGGGCTGTTTTGCTGACGGGGATCCAACCCAAGGTGGTTTTTATCATGTTGGCAGCCATGTCATCGATTTTTGCTGATGCGGATCCAAATGAGAGAAGGTATGATGAAGAGAAGAAGAAAGAAAATGTCTACATAGAGAGAAAAGGAGTGAGAAAGAGGTCGATGATGTGGATATCAACACCCTTGAATTGGATCCTCGTTACCAAATCTCGAAGATGTGGCTACCAATATGGCGAAAACCACCTTTGAGTGGGATCCACATTATCAAAACCGCCTTAGGGTGTAAATTGACCCTGTTGGAAAGTTTTGGGATGTAAAATGGACTTACTCCTAATTGTCTTATAAATGTTTTTTTACACAGTTTGAGTTGTTTTTATTCAAGCTAGAAAATAACTCCTGAGGAACATAGAAAGTTACTAATAGTACTTTCTTCATTCTTGGCCAAGTTTATTCAATAGCTATCTTAAAATCTCAGTTGATCCTGCATATGTGCATGATGAACCATCAAACTAGGTTTAAGTTTGTTGAAAATAAAAGGAAAATATGTGTCTACACAGTATGCACAATGGATAAATGTTTCATATCATGTTCCTTGTGTACTTCTACATCGCAAGGCTACATCGCAAGGAAACATTTAGTTGGTGCCTAAATTCAATCAATGGCAATGGGACTGTTAAATTATTCAATTTTTGACGTCTGAATTTTCTTCTATGCTTTTCAAGTCAGGATGCACCTTTTTTATATACATGTATCTGAGTGAGGTGTCAATGCTTGCAGTTTTCAATCAGAAAACCTTGTACGATGCGTACAAAAAGAGGACCAAGAATATAGAAGTTGACATGGATGCATACAATAAAGCAAAGGAAGCTGATCCTGAATTTTATCGTGACGCTTCAAGTCTTCAGTATGGGAAGGTATTGCAATCTCATTCAACAAATGATTTGTCGGCTTGCATAGGTCCTTGTAGAAAAGATACCTTATTGATGGTTTGGAATCTTTGCATTGACAGGTGTCTAAGGTTCCGGAAGAAAACATAAACAGAATGGTCAATGAGCTCAAGGAGAGGGACGAGAGGCGGCAATCGTTCAGCAGGAGGCGCAAGTTCAACGAAGACAAGGACATCGACTCCATCAACGACCGGAACGAGCACTTCAACAAGAAGATCGAGAGGGCCTTTGGCAAGTACACGCTCGAGATCAAGAACAACTTAGAAAGAGGGACTGCTTTGCCGGATTAGTGGCCTTGCGCAATGTTCTGGCGTTTGAGTTATCCACTCAACTAGCAGTGTGTGCCCCTGTCGTTTGTTTCCCTTGTTTCTTTGCGTAACTTTGTGGTCAACAATTTCCTTCGGAACTGTAAGAAAGACGAACCTGGTTGTAATGCTCTGAGACCGATAAACATGTACAAGCAGTTGTGTGTCCAAGTGAGCTGAATCAGTTATAGTAAAAGCCGAACCTGGTTGTATTGTTCTGAAACTGATAGCTTGTACTAACAGTTGTGTATCCAAGTGAGTTGAATCAGTAATAGTAATCGGTGCTATGGTGACGGTATTCAACTTATTTACACAAGGATAACAAAGAGGGCATTGGGTTTCCATTGGGTACAGATGACGGCCCATGTCATTCGTAATTTGGCTAGCGCATGGTCTTCACCTCACAGTAAGCCTATACGTCCGAATCCCCATCACCTTCAAGCTGGCAGCTGCTGCTCCATAGCGCCATCATTTGCAAAGGCCGGGCCAGTTTCACTATCATGCATAGAAATGTCCAAACGGGTCGGCCCGAGGCACGACACTATTGGCCCGACCCGAGCACGGCACGGTCTAGTGTCGTGCCTCGGGCCGGCCCGTTTGGAGAGATAACGGGCTGTGCCGGCACAGTTCACTTGCCCGTGCCGTGCTTAGGCCGGCACAGCAGGTCGGCATGGTACGATTATGATTTTTTCTATTTTTTTATAAATTTTTTTTCATATTTTTTCTATTTTTCGGATTTTTTTGAATTCTTTTGACGCTAACGGGCTAACGGCCCGTTACCGCCTGTCGGATCTGTGCTGGCACGGTACGACCAGTTTATTAGTCGGGCCGAAACAGACCATGTCTAAACGGGCCGTGCCGCCCATTTGGGCACCTCTAATCGTGCAGATCCCAGAAACACGCTAAACAGTGGTTTGATATAGTGTCATGAACAGTGTTTGTGCAATGAAAAATCTGCACAGTGTTTTCTGCCGATCCAGACAGTTCCGCATGGACTGCTTAAGTTGCAGTCCCGTGAGAACTGCACGGAGCCCTGTCCAATGTAAATTATTATAGATGAAACTACAAAACTTGTCTACTTTATGTCTTAATGGTAGCAGCTAGCAAATTAATATTACTGGACGAGCATGGGAGCGAGAACATTCAAGGGAGATTAAGACGAGCTCACGAATAAGCTGCCTGGCGGAAGACAGTGATCGGTTTCGTTCTGTTGCTACAGCCTTATGAGGTTGGGAAGGTACTAGTAATTAACCTGAGATTCCAAGTACGGGCGAACAAGCTGGTGGATGGAAGTAGTGACGACGAAAGCATATTGTTTTTGAAAATTTAGAACCCGATGACATATTATAAAGAGAGAGTTATTCAGTAGCATATCACGACACGATGAAGAAAGTTAGTCGATCGCATATAATGAATTTTCTTACGGAGAAAAGGGGGACAGTGGTATAATCCTCCAAAGTTTCTTGACAGTAGTCAGCCAAGTTTGACTTGACGGAAGTGGCAGATAGAAACAAGAGCCTAACTAATCAGACAAGGCAGTGGCAGAAAGAGTTAGAACATGTGGAATTGAAGAAGAGAGGAGTTGGCAACTAGAGTTACTGGTCAAGGCTCACGATAAAAATCATGCTCAAAGAGCGCTTACATATCCAGCACGTGCTGGGACTCACTAAAATACCAGGGCAATGGGTTTTTTAAAGAAATTTTACACCGCATTATACTAGTAGTATATAATAAAAATCAAGCTATTGATTTGTTAAAAATATTCCTACTATTAAAGAAATTATAAATAACTACTAGCTATTTTGATCTATTGAATCGAAAAGAACGAGAGCTATATTGAATGTAGTGTATAGTAAAAGAGCTCTTTTTTGAAATATGGACAAAAAATCCTTTTTTATTGGAATGATGCATAACAATTGAAAGGAAAATAACCCCGTTGGGCCAGGAAATCTTTTTTGGTTGCATTGTTGGGATTTTTGGTTTGATCTCAAGTTGGCGTGCCTCCTTCAAAAGAAGTAGGATAAGAAGAACAAGAGTTGGCGTGCTTATATGCTGCGTGCAGGGTGCAGGCTGGGCTTTCCTTCCGTCTGAACTCCCAAGACGGGGAGGGAAGTGGTGGAGCCGCAGCCCGTGGAGTCGTGGACAGGCTCGCGCTTAAGGTCACCGCTTGCCATGCCGGTGTCGCCGTCGCCGGAGCAGGAGAAGCAGACGTGCTCGTCAGGCAGTGCTAAAGAGAAATTTTACGATACATTATACTAATAGTATATTATGAGTAGTAGAAATCTATTAGTTTATTAAACATATTTCTATTACTATACTATCGGGAAACAAATATAAATAAATATTAGTTAATTTAATCTATTAGATCAAAAAGGACGAATAATCCATGTTAAATTTAATGTACCATGAAAAGCTCAATACTAAAATGGCATGGTCGGCAGCGCAAGCCCGGCTACAGCCGCCGGTCAGCAGGTCGATCGTACGCTCGCTCGATTGGCAGCACGGACAATTTCCCACAATTTTGTACGTAATTTTCAAGCTCCTTGCCAGCTCAGCTCGAAAAACGAAGGGGAGAAGGTATCAGGCAGCAAGACCATGTCGACCGAACGAAACAGATTCCTGCGACTCCAGATGTGTCCTCGACCAGCAGTGAAGCAGCCAGCCACTAGCATTCCATTCACAACTGACACTGGCCATGCGGGTCCATACAATCACAAGGCCACCTAAGGCTGACAGGTCCCTGTACAATTAAGCTGCCAACTCGGGCCCTTAAATTCATGGCGCAACACGACACTCTTAACTAACGTAGGCATACCTTTGCTTAGCCTTAGATCATATGGAGCCCAGATTAATCAATCTTAAACCCCCCCTTTAGACGACAGAAGTAGTACCGTGAAGAGTACGAATAATTAAGAGCACCTCTCGTACAAGCGCAGCGACATTGCAGATCGTCTCGAGGAAGCAGGAAAAGAGTCCCCCACCCAGGGCCCAACTCACCAGTCGGCAGACACCACCCAAGCATATCATTGCTGAATATGTTTCCTGTTCTTCGGCTAGGGACTATACAGAGGAAGGCGTCACCATCCAACCCCAATGCACTGAGTATACGATGCATAATATATCGCATGAACAATCGGCCGGGCGTGCAGATCGTGGCAGAAGCTGGACATGCAAGTTTCAAAAGATATATCCTGTGTGTGTGAGAGAGAGAGACTTTTGCTATGTTTGAATAGTAAATTTGCAGTACGTACGAGTACCAGCCAGGGTTAAAAAAACCGTCGAAAACCGCTCGGTTTTCGTGAAAACCGGCCGTACCGAGCTGGTTCGGTAATTAAAACCGCCGAAAACCGCCGGATGAACGATAAATTCAAAAAATTTGAAGAAATTTAGCAAAAAGTGTCAAAAAAATTTAATTTTTTTTGTAAGTTCCTGAGGTAATCCTAATGATTCTGTAAAATTTTCAGATTATTATCAGATATGTACATTTTTTAAAAATTCTGACAGTGATACTGTCACAATATATGCTCTTCAGTTTTTTATTTTCTAGGGGCACAAAATGAAGTCTAATATTTATTAAACTTTTTTTGTGATGTTATAACGTTATCAAAATGATTATGTAAAATTTTGAGATGATGATCAGATATGTGTATTTTTTTAAAATTCTGAAAGTGCTATTATCATTGTATATGCTCTTCTGTTTTTGATTTTATATGGGAAATAAATGAAGTATAATATTTCTGAAAATTTTAGTACATGATCCTTTGGAATTATTTATATTTTCAGTAAAATTTTAGAATATAATAAATCATTTTACTATTTATAAAAATCGATGATGTATTTGTTCCTTTTCATTAATTTCGTTTTAGATTTTTAGAAGAAATAAATGATTTAAAAATTGTAAAAATTTCTCTTAGGTATTTTATAGATTAATTGGGATTTTTTTACATTTTTAAATTTTTTTGCAATTTTTCAATTTGTTCTTCTATTTTAACTATTTTTCCTTCACATCTGATTTCGATGTTCCGTTCATGTAGGTCGAACATGTCATTTTTGCGATAATGGAAGAGTGACGAAGCTATGCATTATAATGTAAATGGTGTTGATAAGTAAATGGTAGTGAAATTGCAAATGATTTTGCTTTGTAGTTATGTAAATGCTTGATTTTTGCACTTATGTGATTGTAGTATTGTAATGAAAGATTATTTATTGATATATTATTGCTAAATATATAACTAACAACTTCTAATTCTCTAAAATATAGCAAAGGCCATGTCGATTTTTTTCCAAATTTAGGAGAGATCATTCTGGAATTTTTCACGTTTTCACATACCTTATTTATATATTTATTATATTTTTACTCAATTTTAACCTTCCTGTATTTTTACAAATTTTACAATATTTTTTGCATTTTTCCCAATTTTTTTCGAGTTTTTCCCAATTTTCCAACCTCGGGCGGTTTTGCGGTTTTCTCCAAAACTTTCGGTTTCAGCAAAACCGAAGCGGTTTTCATCAAAACCGCGGTTTTGCGATCTCATTTGACCAAATTTCAAAATTTTCAAATTTGCAAACCGTTCGGTTTTTCACGGTTTTCGAGCGGTTTACCGCGAAAACCGATACCGCCGACTTCGCGAAAACCGCCCGCGAAACGGTTTTGTGAACCCTGGTACCAGCAACTTAATTGTTAGTCTCCGATCGATGATTATTGTTAGCGTAATGTACTCCCCCCTCTGGTGGTTAGTTGGTTATGTTTGGCAAGGATCTCCTAGATTAGATCTTTCCTATTCTTAGGGATATCCTTGCCATGGTTAGTTGGTTATGTTTGGCAAGGATCTCATAGATTAGATCTTTCCTATTCTTAGGGATATCCTTGCCATGATTAGTTGGTTATGTTTGGCAAAGATCTCCTAGATTAGATCTTTCCTATTCTTAGGGATATCCTTGCCTATATGTACTTGAGCCTTGGGCTCCTCCCTTAATCAATCTACTATTTTCCCACCATACTCTTTCATGGTATCACGAGACCGGATCTTCCCTCTCGCCTTCACGCCCTGCGGCGCTCTGGCTACCGCGGTATGGTCGGGACCCTCGCCGCCTCGTCGCCGACCTGCTGAAAGAGCTCTCGCCATGACGCCGACGCCGCTGGCGGCGAGCTTGCCGAGACTTCGCCGCGCCGCCTCGCTGAAGCCAGCGCGAAAGCAGAGGTCATTGCCAGATCCACAGACGCGACGCAGCCGCCGAGCGCTGCGTCACGCCAGATCGCCAAAGCGGCCAAAGCCGGCCGACGCCATTGCTGCGACCGATCCGCGCTGACTGGCGGCGCGACGACCACGAGGATGACACGGACATCTCCGCGCCATGATCCTCCACGAGGCCGCCGTTCTCAACCTCCACGCCAGTGTCTCTCGTGCGTAACGCCCGGCTGGTCCCCTCGTCCTCGACACCTCCGACAACTACCCACGTTGGCGCGAGCAATTCCTACTGCCGTCACGAAGTATTCGCTGCAGGACCACGTCCGCAGCTCCGCCACCTCGGCACTTCCTGATTGGGCTCGGATGAACGCCGTCGTCAAATCATGGTCAGACAAAGACGATCACCGCCGACCTTGCCGACGCTGTGATCGACCACCGCGCCACCGCCACGGCTGGATCGCCATCGAGGATCACTTCGGCAATCGGAGACCCGTGCTCTCCACCATGACGCCAAGTTTCGCGTTTGCCCAAGGTGACCTCTCCGTCACCGACTATTGCAAACACTTCAAGAAGATGGCCGACGACCTCACTGACCTCGACGAACACGTGACTGACCGCACTCTGATCCTCAACGTGATTCGCGAGCTCAACGAGCGGTACAGGGACATCGGGTCCATCTCCGCCACGGCCGCCTTCCTTCCTTCGCCGTCGTCGCAATGAACTCCTCCTCGAGGAGATCAACATGGTGCGAACTCTCTGCTCCTCCGATCGCTTCGCCGCCATCGGCTCTACTCTCGCCGGCCGATCGACCGACCAAAGAACGGTCCTCCTCGTCCGGCCGCCCCAAGAAGAAGAAGAAGCCGAAGGACCACCGCGACCTTCTCGGTGACAGCTTCGCTGCACTGCAATGCAAGGCTTCCTCCTCCGGCTACTCCTCTACGCTCAAGACGATCGCTGCGCTGGCGGCGGGGCGGCGCAACGGTAACCATCGTTCTTCAACCCGTGGAACGGTCCATCCAAATGTGGCCCGGTCCCGTCGCCTCCTCCGCCCAGCTTCCCAGCGCTGCGGCCCCAACAAAGAAGAATCCCAACAAAGAAGCGCCGGCTGCCCAAAGAACAGACTCCGCCCAACAAAGAGCCTTCTGCCGTGCCAGACTAACAAAGAAGAAGAACGGCAGCATACCGACCATGGTGGGGTCTCCGCTCGGGACCGAATTCTCGCCTCCACGTTCAAAGACCGTCACCCTCACTCCGCGGCGAACAACGACCGTACCTTGATACAGTGCCTCTTCCCACATGACCTCCCATGATGGTACCCTCTCTCACTCTTCAACCCCCAGATCCCTCTCCCACCTCCATTGTTGTCGGTAATGGTTCGCTCTCGCTTTGCCACCGCCACCGGCTCGACGCACCTTGGCTCTCTTGTTCTAAATAATGTTTTTGTTTCGCCTCGACTTATCAAGAATCTTATTTCGTTAGTCAATTCACTCATGATAACAATTGTTCGTGGAGTTTGACCCGTATGGTTGTTCGTGAAGGATCTTCTCTCGCGAACGTGATCATCAGTGCAATAGCTCGGTCCGCTCTACCACGCACCGCCCGTGGCTCTCTCCTTGTTGCCAACTCCACGTCATCCTCCCTGTGGCACCGCCGCCTCGGCCACCACAGTCGCGAGGCCTCTCCAAACTCACTACGGCTATCCCCGGTCAGTAATAAAAGTTTGGAATCCTTGTGCCATGCGTGTCGGCTAGGACGACATGTTCGCCTTCCTTTTCATCCTTCAAGATCTCGGCGCCAAACAACTTTGATCTTATTCATTGTGACTTATGGACATCTCCCATTGTTAGTGTCTCCGGTTACAAATATTACTTAGTTGTTCTTGATGGTCGCCACATCACCGTGGACGTTTCCTTTACGGCTTAAATCGACACGCTTTCCACCATGTCTAACTTTTTCGCCTATGTGTCTACCCAATTGGCGCATGCGTCAAGGCCGTCCAGAGTGACAACGGTAGGAGTTCGACAACTCCGGTAGCGCGCCTTCTTCCTCACACATGGCGTTGGGCCAGCATGTCGTGTCCCTACACGCCCTCGCAGAATCAGTCGAAATGAGCGGATTATTCGTACCACTAACGATGTCATTCGCTCTCTTACATTTCAGCGAGCATGCCACCTTCAGATTAATGAGGCGTTGCACATCGCAACTCTCCTCCTCAACATCTTGCCGACCAAGACACCGGGTTTTCAACCCGCACTTTGCTCTCTTCTGCAAGGCACCGCTGTACGATAATCTGCGTGTTTTGGTCAGTAAATGTTACCCCAATCTTTCGCCATCGCTCCCACAAACTTGCCCGCGCTCTCCTCTACATCTTCCTTGGTTATTCGCTCACCACAAGGGATACCGATGCCTTGATCCTACCACAAATAGAATCATCATCTCCGTCATGTTCTCTTTGACGAAACCGCTTTTCCTTTGCCGAGCATACCTCCTCCCACCGCTGCGGACTTCACCTTCCTCGATGAATTCCCTAACCCGCGCCCCTTCCCATAGGGTCGCCACTGTGTCTCCCGCAGTCCTCCGGCGCCACCATCGTTGCTACGGCCCCATGCCGACGCGTCGTACCGCTTCTGCGCCGCCAAGACCACCAGATTTCCCGCGACTCCTCGTGACGGGTGGTGCACCGCCTCGCCAACCGGCGCGCCGTCCGTCAAGCCGTCCTCCGCCACCACGCCACGCCACGATCCCAGCGGCACCGACGGCTTCTCCGCGACTCCCATCGCGGGTCTGCGCCACGCGCGCACCGCTTCTCCACCCAACTTCCCAGTAGCAGACCACGCGGCTCCTACCTTGCGCGTCTACTCCAGCGTCCAAACCAGTGCGGTCCCTCCGACAAGACCGATCGCCCATGCCGACCGCCCCCGGTGCTCGGGGTGCTATTGCCGTTCCCGACAAAGGAACCGGACAAAGATGACGACTTCGGGCCAAGGACGGTTTCGCGTACCATCCTTGTACCATCTTTGCGCCATCGTCCCGGCCCAAGACCTTCCGTGGCGCCTTGCCGATCCCAATTGGCGGGTGCTATGGAGGAAGAACATGCGCCTTCTCCGAACTGCACTTGGGAGTTGGTTCCTCGCCCGCGACATACCAACATTGTCACGGGCAAGTGGATCTTCAAACACAAGTTCCACGCCGACGGTTCTCTGGAGCGCTACAAGGCACGTTGGGTCCTTCGCGGCTTCACCTGGCGTCCGGCATCGACTTTGCCGAGACATTCAGTCCGGTTGTCAAGCCCACCACGGTTCGCACAGTGCTCTCTCTGGCTCTCTCTCGCCAGTGGCGAGTTCACCAGCTCGATGTCAAGAACGCCTTCCTCCATGGCACCTTGACAGAGACCGTGTTTGCTGCTCGACCTCCGGATTCGAGGATCCCGCCAGCCCAACTTTGTCGTAAATGTCGAACAAGTCGCTCTACGGTCTCAAGCGAGCTCCCGTGCTTGGTGCACCGCCGCCACGATCCGGTCTCTCTTGATTTTGTGGAAGCCAAGTCGGACACTTCATTGTTTGTCTACCGCCGTGGCATCGACACGCCTACCGCTTCCTCTACGTTGATGACATCGTCCTCACCGCCTCCTCGACACACCTCCTGCGGCAGGTCATCTCAGCCCTCCAGCAGGAGTTTGCCATGAAGGATTTGGGCAAACTCCATCACTTCCTCGGGATGAAGGTTCAACCAGCGGTCGAAGCGATGGTTCTCTCTCGGCGCCATTACATGATTGACATCTTGGATCGTCTTTGGGATGGCCGAGTGCAAACCATGCACAACGCCTGTGGATACCAAATTTCCCAAGGTCTCTGCCGACTCGGAGCTCCGGTTCTTGACCCATCCGACTCACGAGTCTTGCCGCGCTTTGCAAAGATCTCGACCTTCACACGGCCCGACATCGCCTACGTCGTGCAGCAGGTTTGCCTTTACATGCACGACCCTCGAGAGCCCCAC
This sequence comes from Otatea glauca, assembly GCA_036346275.1. Classification (NCBI taxonomy): domain Eukaryota; kingdom Viridiplantae; phylum Streptophyta; class Magnoliopsida; order Poales; family Poaceae; genus Otatea; species Otatea glauca. The sequence continues at coordinate 63,594,736 of CM070721.1, forward strand.
TGGCCGCCTCAAGCGCATCCTTCGCTACATTCGGTACTCTACACAGGTCTTCATCTTCGACCGTCGACCCGTGATGACTTGGTGGTTTATTCGATCTTGACCGGCCGGTTGTCCCGATTCGCGCAAGTCCACCTCGGGCTATCTTGTGTTCCTTGGTGACAACTCGGTCTCCCGGTCCTCTAAGCGTCGAACACCGTGTCCCGCTCCAAAGATCGAGGTCGAGTACCGCGTCGTCGCCAATGGTGTTGCTTGAGGCTTCTTGGCTTCGGCGGCTTCTTCATGAGCTCCACATTCCGCTTGCGTGCTACCGTTGTTCATCGCGACAACGCCGGTCGATCTACATGTCCTCCAACCCGGTTCAACATCAACGGACGGCACATCGAGATCGATCTTCACTTCGTTCGTGAGAAGGTAGCTATGGGTGCCGTCTGGGTTCTCCACGTTCCCACGACATCCCGGTTCACGACATCTTCACGAAATGGTCGCTTTCTTCGTGTTCTCCGAGTTTCGGTCCATCAATGTCCGTGGCTAACCATCGACGTTCCGATCGCGGGCGTGTTAGCGTAATGTACTCCCCCCTCTGGTGGTTAGTTGGTTATGTTTGGCAAGGATTTCCTAGATTAGATCTTTCCTATTCTTAGGGATATCCTTGCCATGGTTAGTTGGTTATGTTTGGTAAGGATCTCCTAGATTAGATCTTTCCTATTCTTAGGGATATCCTTGCCATGGTTAGTTGGTTATGTTTGGCAAGGATCTCCTAGATTAGATCTTTCCTATTCTTAGGGATATCCTTGCCTATATGTACTTGAGCCTTGGGCTCCTCCCTTAATCAATCTACTATTTTCCCAGCCATACTCTTTCAATTATCCTGAGAAATAAAACGTACCCAGGTCCAAAGAGCTGTGAAAAACTCCGTAGGACATCATGTGTAGCAGAGTCCATCGAGGTTTTCCAGTGGCTCGTTTCGGATTCGGACAGGTGAGCTAATGCTATCGCCTATCTGAATTTGCTGCTAATTATTTACGCGCCATAGACGACGAGGAGGAGGTCGACACCACATGTTCATGAAGGCCAGCAGGATGACAAATTTCATTTACTGACTGAGCAAGGCAGGTAGCTGTCTATCCAATCCTGGCTACTGGCTGCACTTGTAGGCCTTTGAACTCATCGAACCAGAAACAAAACTCCGAATCCACAAAAGAAGATGCGTCGTCTTCCTAACTGAATTCTAACCCCATCAATATTCATCTCTCTGTACCGCTAGCTGTACATTTTCCCCTATCCTGTTCCTCATGTAATCACTAAACAGCAACTTTGCAATAGCACACTTTATTGATTCCAAAAAAATCGCAAATATTAAACAGTCTAAACCGTATGGAGAAGCAAGAATTAGCAAGCATCGATCGATTTAATTTCTCACCACCTTTGATGAAGACGTAACATTACATTGACTCTTAATTCTTAACTAGCTTGTAATATATGTTTCGAGCATAGCAAAAACACATCGAAGCTGAGCTGATTAATTAACCCACGCACCAGAACAAGATCGACCAACCTTATAATTAAGTTTATAGCACTACGTACGTGGTGGAGTACAAGCATATGTGTATGTAGCTTGCAAACCATCTGAGGCTGGCTGGGCCTGAGGGCCCGGGCTAGTAGCCGGGCCCGACCCGGTTGACGAGGGCGAGGGCGTTGCTGGTGACCTGGGCGACCTCGACGACCTTGCCCCGGATGGCGGCGCGCGTGCCAGCGTCGACGCCGCGGGAGAGCCCGTCGAGGCAGGTGTTCTCGTCGGTGAGCGCGGCGCTGCACCAGGTCTGCACGTTGCTCAGGTGCCACTTGAACCCCGGCGACCCGGCGCGGCCCATGTTCCCGCCCAGCTCCTGCGCCGCGTCGCGGAGGTGCCCCACGCCGTCCGCCATGTTCTCCAGGCAGTCGCGCACGGGGCCCGCGCCGCCGCGCCCCGGCCCGCCGTTCAGCCGCCCCACGTACGCCGACGCCGACCGCGCGCGGTCGGCGCTCACGGCCAGCGCCGCGCGGGCCAGCTCCTGCGGGCTGCGCGGCGGCGACCCGCCGGCGCCATACGAGGACAGGCTCCGCATGCACACCGACGGGTACTGCGTCGCGCGGCACGACTTGCGGATGAAGTCGGTGGCGGTCGGCGAGGCGGAGGCTGCCGCGGCCGCGAGGGCGAGGAACAGCACGGCGAGGAGGGGAGGAGCAGCGCTGAAGCGAGGCATTATTGAGTTCTTGCCTCGTTGGGGTTGGAGGAGTGAGCTAGCTCGCGTGGAGTACAGAGGAGAGACACTGTGGCGTGTGTTCGCTCTTGCTTGCTCACTCGATTGATTGCTCTGGGACCAACCTCAACTCGTGTCTCCTTCCTTATATAAGGGGAGAAAAAAAAGCACTATGTAATTTTGGAGATATTCTTTTTTAATTTCCTGGACCTTGGCACCTTGCATGGACAAAGAAAGACATTAGCATTAGATGGGTGAAAGATATTTCTAGAAAGGTCCTGTTCTTTGGTGAGAATTAAATGTACCAACCACTTGACTTGTTTTGGTTATGTGCACTGGTAAATACTTGTTGAGGGAAGAGTACTGTGCATCAATGATTGGATACCCCTAAACACGGTCATATGTAGAAATACACAAGATCTTCCTCACAAAGGGACCTTATCTCCACTATGAAAAAGAGTCATGACTGAATTCTTTTACTCCAGTTCAAAGAGAGTAAAATCTATGGACAAATCATCTTACACTATTTCTCAACCAACATGTTATAACATGTATTACCTCGCTAAAATCATCTGATGGGGATGCATAGGCCATCAGCATTATGCTTCACATCCGATTAGCTAGGACAAATCTAAGTCTCATACGCCCTTAATGTCGATGAGCATCAAAATTTTGCGCAGGAACTACGGTGACTTTGTTTAAGGAGTGAAACGTAATATATAGCATGCCAGGGATTGTTCCCAGAACAATTCGGAAAAAAAATCTAGCAAATGGTATGATCTTGAGGGGGTGAACTGGTGTGATCACGTGATGGGCCAGGGGTATTACTGTTTGCATGTTGGATTTTCGCAGGAGATGAGATGTGAATGCTGTGGGTTGCTCGTGTGATGTACTACTGCAGATGATGGTGGACCCTCCTCGTGTGATGCGATGCGATCATGACTTATGTTCAACTTGTAAGACAGAAAGGGTAAATAAACTCAAAATCATAAAATTTATGTCAAGATTTGATCTTTCGTAAGGTAAAATTAGACCTGATTGATTAGTACTATCTTGCTAACTTAGCAACATCTGATAGATCAGATGAAAATTAGATGAGATTTTTTCCCCAATGATGAGGGTGTGATATATAAAGTACATTGATAGAAAGAAGATATTTAAATGTAGTACTATGTCAAAGGATTAAAGAAACTTTGAAAATCTGTGCAAATAATTGTAGTCATGTAGTGCATGTATGCTAGCCAGCTTGAATCATTCAAGGTTGGATATGGCCTAATGTTTGGTCCACACTCACCCCATTCTGGGTTTGGAACGTCGGGTACACGTAATGACCCCCATGATGATTTTCAACCATCTTTAACACAAACTCTTTCCTGTTAGGCTGAGTTAGCTATACTATCAATTGCTGGTGCATTAGTCAATATACCCCGTCCAGAGTTCGAAAATTTGCTGACCTTTGTTGACCTGCCGAAAGACAATGAATTACTAAGGATGATAATTTATACTAGAATTAATACATCTACCTGTAGATGCCTTGCCTGAACATTAACTAAGAAAAAAGAGAGTAAATTTTCTGGGGGGAAAAGGAGCTAAAAGTACATGAAAATCGTTTAATTTGTACGTGTGCTCTTGGCATTTGTTGAGCTCCTCTCGACATATGATGTCAAAGGAGAACCACACACTGGTGGTCTTCCATCGTTGAAAAACGGCGCCGGAGTCGACAGGTTGATACCTCAATCTCCGCTAGGAACGACGCAGCTACCTAGGCTTCTTCAGAAGCACTCCCCACTTCATCTGATTCGTTCTCTTTTCAGTTTTCTCCCACTGTTTCCTGCGCCAAACCTGCAAGTATGTTCAGTCTAGCTGGTACCAGTGTGAAAGTAGGAGCATGAGAACACATTGCATCGATTGTTCTCAAGCTCGCACGATCCATGTACAGGTTTCTGCACAGGATCTGAAGAGCTAGCTGCACATGTACGTTTCAGTATTTGCCGGAGCCAATCACGGGAGGTGGAGAGCCTGTTCTTCTGCAATGCATTGTGCCCAGTTTGATTGTCACACATGCAGCAGAAAATAGTGGAATTGCAGAGGCCACTTGGCGCTCTGCTTCTCACAGAGAGATGGAAGTATGCACTTCTATTATAGAAGATATGTTTCGTTTCGAACAAATTTGTGTTCCAAACTAAGCCTTACAATTAACATAATTGCTGTATATATTAGTCATATTGTTGATGTATATGCAACTTAATATGATATTAAAACCAAAAAATCTTTAGTTCCAACACAATAACTAAAAAATATTTGCGACGTACTTTGAACCGACGTGTGAGACTTGGTGGAGCCTAGAGGGATATTGAAGTATATCGCCCACGTTTACTAATCTGCTTAAGCTTCTTGATGAATTAGTTGGTGCATGCAACTCAAATACACGTGAGTAGAAGCAGAGTACTCGCTGTCTAACTTGCCTCTCTCTTTTTCTTTTCTTTTCTTTTTTTTTTTGTTGAAATAGCACCGTCTAACTTGTCTTCAATATCTAGTCGTAGTCCATTGCCGAAAAAACAGAGTTCGGTGCTTTCTTTTTGCCCTTTTTTTAGGCCACCCCCCAACAAGTAGTGAAGTCTGGACGGATGTTAATGGCTATGCACGTCGTCGATCTATTACCAATCCATGGCTGGCGAAATTAATAAGTAGTAGGACGCCTAACTCTCCCCAAACTGCCCCATTGTAATCGAAAAGAAGGCAGCACCAGCAACTGTCCCCCTGACGTGCGTAGTCAGCAGCGCTTGGGTATGCAGTTGGGTAGGCGTTGAAGCTCGAAGAGGCAGGTGCAAGCATTCACTGCGAAGAAGGACCAAATTGCAATTAGTATGAACACCAAATGAGAAGAATTAGGGGAGCGGCTGGCTGGCTGATCAGTTTGTGCGTGAGGGTGTTCACAACTTCATAGGCAAGGTTTTAAATCACGATTTGCACGGCTTCATGGTAATATCTCAAAAAAGCTACAGCAGCTATCGTAAAAGCTATCATTCGTCGCGTTTTCAGTACTTAAAAATTAAATATTTATATAATGTAAGTCATCTTCAAACAATCATCAAACCATGGTACTTCAGGAGATATTAATATTTTCAAAATAAAAATATGAGTCAAGTCCAGAATTGATAAACATACTAATACATGTCAAAGGCTATAACCGATAACTATATTGTAATGTTCTTAACAATAAGTACTTAATCATTATGAAATATGGATATTGAATTATTGAAAAATGGCGAGATTATGTCTTTTACTAGTTTTCTCATAGTTCAGGATTATAAGAGATGTAATTGAGCCTTCTAGTAATATTGGATTTCAAAATATACCCAATGTTTTGGTCTATGGGTAACTATATAAGATAGCAAAGCTATCGTTAGCTACAAGCTAGGACATATAGCAGAGCTATTGCTAGCTATAGCAGCTGTAGCTAATACAGGGACGTACACTGTTCATATGCATTCAGGACTTCCCAGGCACACGTAGGATTGATACGCTGACATGTTTGTCCACGTCGACCGACCAGTGGCCCCTAGCTACGTGATGTTCCTTCCTTGGATTCAGCTGAAAGAGGACGAGAGTTGGCTTTTTTTTTTTTCCAGAACCATCCATTCGAGAACCGGAACTGCTGCAGTCGCTCGTAGCGAGACGAAGGTATCCTAAATTCCTAAGTTCCTAACTGGCCCAAAATAAACTAGGTATGCTACCCAAAGGCCCATTTAAGCCCAATGCGAATACCCAATACATATATTTTTTCCTGTTATCGATTAATTAACAGATTTGCAAAAAAACAGTTGAGTAAAAATTTTATGGTTCCTAGATTTGTGCACAGCCCTCTTCACTTTTGTCTCTGGCAACAGTGTCTTCACCAGCGTCGGTGGGGTTAGGTTTAGGTTCACCGGACTCCCTCCCCCAACGAAATTAGGATGGGAGGCGGCGGCCCGACGGTGGCCCAGCCTCGGCCGCAGGATCAAGAGAGATTAGGAGGTGGAGATTCGACAGAGAAAGAGGCGGCAACTGGGTTGGGGGAAAGGGCGTATGCTCGTGTGGGAGGATACGGAAGGAAGTGGGAGCATAGTTCAAATCCGGTGAAAGTTTGGAAATTTACTATGAGATTTCGGATTTCGGCCGAGGATGAGATTCAAAATCTTGGTCGGATAAAAAAACTAAAAAAAAATCAAATTGCTACAGTATTGTCGAAATCTAGGGTATTTTGACCGGATTTTGACTTTTGAGGACCGGATTTGGGTTAATAACCCTTAAGAATGTCATTTTCCATGAATTTTTGTTGAAAAACTGAATTTTTAAGATGTTTTGTAAAAATAATAGAAATACTGCCAGTTTTTTATAAAATATTACAAGCTTGATAATGCTCTAAAAAAATTATGGTACCATATTTAGTAGTCTAGGATCATAAAAAAAATTCCAAAATAATTATACTTTATTTTTTATATTTAAAACTTTAAAAACAAAATGAGCATAACTGAGACAGTAACCGTGTCACCATTTTATAAATTCGCTAGAGTGTGATCATGACCTAAAATGTTTATGAGAGCTTAATAATTTCCTCATAATCCTTCTCTAAAAGTTTCAAAAAAATTAAACTTGTTTTGGTAGCTCAATCAAACATATAAAAGCAATACGAGCAGTGCTTCAATGCTTTCCTTCCTAATACAAGTTGCACAAATCTTAAAGCAAGCGAAGGGGTAAGTAATCACCATCTACCCTTCATTCATGCTTTAAATATTTGTGCAACTGTAGAAAAGAAAAGCATGGAAGCACCGTAAAGCTTTTATCAGGACAGTATCACTGTCACAATTTTTGAAAATTTCTCAAGCTTGATTATCATGTAAAAATTTTATGGAAATATTAATGATGCGTCATAACCATACATAAAACTTTTAAAAAAATTTCTAACATGGTTTGAACTATTTTTCATTCATTTGAAATTTGCCGGTCAGCCTTCAGTAGCACTATCCAAAATTTTAAAATTTCCACAGGCTTGATCATCATATAAAATTTTATGATAATATTATTGATGCATCCAAACCATCCACAAAAAATCAATATTTTCTAATGTGGTTTGCACTATTTTTCATTCGGTTGAAATTTGCCGGTCGGCCTTTTATCAGGACAGCAGCACTGTCAGAATTTTTTAAAATTTCTCATGCTTGATCATCATCTGAAATTTTTATGAGAAATTAGTGACGTGTGAGGACCATCAATAAAAATAATTTCAAACGTTTTTAATATCGTTTTGACTATTTTTCACTTGGTTGAATTTTACTAAGATTTCGGTAATTTTGGCCAAAATTACCAAAATTTCGTTTTCAAAAATTTTTGATTTTAAATTTGCTTTTTAAATTTTGACCGTATTTCGTCCGAAATTTTAGATTTCGACCACCTCTGAGATCGGAAAACAAAATTTTAAACTGATAGCAGGATGAGGATTGATCTGGAGGCATTGGATGCAAATCTAACACAAAAACAACCGAGTGTCATATATCTTCACATAAGTTCTAGAACACAAAGATCTCTAGCTTCATCGATCGTATTGTACAATGCGTACGTGTATATTTCTTCGATCAGCTCGCGTCGAGTACGTGCATGCGTCGATCATCTGCTCCGAAATTGATTGGAGGATACTACTCCGGCCGGCCGAATTAGTGGATCAGATGGATCGATCGTCAACGTCCAATAGGAAGGTTGTTGGGTACGTCGACAGCGAGCTGTGAGCTCACATGCGAATGCCGCCCGCCCGTTATGCAAGCAACAATTGTGCTAGCTAGCTCCTTAAGTACGTCCATACGGCACGCATGCAGCACGTACATAGCAACGCTAATATACTGGTTAGTTAAATCTCGCGTGTTACCGCGAGCGACGTTTGGATTTTAATTAGAGAGAGGAAAATTTCTTGAAAAAACTAGAAAACCTAAAAAAATTTTGTAACTCAATGTTAACGGAGAGAGGAGAAAATTGTTTCCAAAAAAATTTCTTTTAAAAAAATATTTTAGCTTTGAACTGAAAAAACCATAGTGCCTCAGTAGCGCAAATCGAACACGCCACATCCTCGTTCGGAGCGAGACGCGCTACCACTGTGCAACAATATAGATATCTATAGATACTCCCACCGATGATAATATAGATGTCCGTGACTGCTTCCCAATAATATAGATATCTATAGATACTCCCACCGATGACAAATATGGTTTAAGACATGACATAATCTTCAAAAAGAATAATAATTTATATTATAATATATTTATAAAACTCAAAAAAATTATAATATTATAAAATTAATTTTGAGACAAATCCATATATATGATTTTCAAGTATATCCAATATTAGCAGTCAAAGTTTTAAAAATTTGACTACGTCTATATCTAAATATGCTTTCTTTTTCTCCATATATTTTTGACCCAGCTGATTACGTACACCATCGGAAAAGCGCGCGGCGGCCATGGGCGAACTCCTGGTGATGTAAGAGCTAAAGAATCACCTAGACCCTTCGATCGTAACGAGAAACGACGCATGCACTGTGTTGCATGCATGCCTAATTCGCACGCATCATCCATACTTTCGCGATCCATCTATCGATCGAATTACGAGCAGTTAATTTGCTCTTACGTGAAAGGCAATTCCAATCGATCGCGTCGCGCACGAATCTATTAGCCATACAGCTGTACGTAGAGCGCGAAGATTCCGGGCCTCGTAAATGTCGCCAACTAAACCAAACCAGCCTGGCATGGCAATAGGGCATGCAGGGGATACCGTTCTTAGGCAGTCGGCATTGTAATTGTAACTTAACTAGTCTACTACCGGCCGTTAGATTTAGATATGAATACCTACGTTTCTTTTCCATACTGTTTATATAACATTCATCACTGTGACGAAAGCACTATTGCAAAGAATCTACACCGCTCATCGAGAGAATAGACGGACAAAATCACCTACAGTCGCTTATCTTGCGGTCGCAGTAGCGACTACTGACGATCCCCATCCACCATGCAGTGGCACACCAACTCCCATCCTATCTTTCTTCTAAAGGTGGTTTCTACCTTTCTTTTTGCCTCCTCTCATACAAAGATTATGTGATGATATGGGGGTAGGTTTTACTAAATTATCTCTAACAAGAGAAAAAGAAAAAAACAATTAATCAACAAATAAATGTAACCTCTCTAATAATTCTATACCAACCAAAGCCCATAAGTAAATCCGAATATCTACCCACAATAAATTTATAATATTATTATAATATAGCTTATTTGTGTTCTGTTATAACGCAAGGTGCTTTCAATAGCGGAATGACTTGAGATCGGCTGTTTGATTTTTCCGAACGCTGTAACATTTTTTCTCTATACGTGAATTTTTTTTTCGACGTGTGCAACATTTTCCTTCGACAACAGTAGAAATGCTGACTAGATCGCTGCAGCATTTTCTTCCCATGCATGCAATATTTTCTTCCTACGCGTGCAATATTTTTCTTCGATAACAGTAGAAATATGCGCGCGAAAAAAAATATTGCAGAAGTTGAAAAAAATGTTGTCCCGTACCATACTACCATCTCGATGATCGCTAGTTCGCCACCTCCACTCCACAACTCACAGTCGCACTAGCAGGCTACCTCACTCTCGCGCGCACAAGATGCGGAGCCTTGCTGGCCATGTGCGCCTTGATCTGCAGGTGGCCGCCACGGCGCTGGCCGTCGTCGTTGCCTTCGCCTGCATGGCTGCGCCGTCCTCGGCGCAGGGGGCGACTGACGGCGCGGCCGGTGCGGTGCCGTCGTGCGCGTCTAAGCTGGCGCCGTGCGGGGGCTACCTCAACGCCACCACCTCGCCGCCGGCGTCGTGCTGCGGGCCGCTCAAGGAGGCGGCGGCCAACGAGACGGCCTGCATGTGCTCCATCCTCATGAACAAGGCCGCGCTGCAGGCGTTCGGCGTCGCGCCGGAGCAGGGGCTACTCCTCGCCATGCGGTGCGGCGTCACCACCGACGCCTCCGCCTGCGCCAAGTCCTCCACCGCTGGAGCCGGTAAACTAGCTCTCATCATTAATTGCTCACTGCTGATCGGACGGATCGATTTGCTGTGTTCATTTACGGACGTACGTCCAATCTCTGTAATCAGCATGCTTTGTCTAGCGCTAACAGCAGTACTTGGATCAGATCAAGATCGATTATTCCTTAATCGAAACTTTGTCGTTTGATGGACCTAATTAAGCTAGCTATTTCTCTCTTCTTTTTTAACCTTTTTTTACCGTCAATCTAGCTGCTATTACTGCAGTTGTCATCATGCAGAATTTCATCTGGTCACAAAAGATTATAAGGTAGAGAATTGAGTGTGAAATATGGGATCTCATCAATCTTTTCTAGGATCAGAATCAAAATTAATTTAGTTATCTTGTTTCAAAAAATTAATTTAATCATCGGCTGCATGCGCTAGATCTCTTCATCGATCTTCTCACCAGATCTCAACCGATGAGATCATTTACGTCATAATATAATGTCGTGCTGAGCTATACATGGTGATTTTAACTCTAACTGCAGGTACAGCCACTGCATCATCCGCATCCACGGCCACGGGCACTGCTGCTTCTACAGGTATCTTGCTCCATGTTCGGAAATCAGAAGTAGAAAAACAGAAACTTGGTCTTGCCACGCAGTGATTTGCTCACTTCACTGCTGCTACTGCCTGCTTTTATCACCCGTTGAGCATAACAATAGCGAATACATTCATGCACACAAGAGAGCTAAAGATTAACTGCGACAGAGGTTCTTTGCTTGACTGAAAACACAAATCTGTTTCAGCTTTCCACAGTATGGATTGGTAGCCTTAAGCCTCTCTTTCTGAAATCAGTTCAAATCTAACTGAATTTCCACTACTTGCAATTGAGCCTTCTGTGCTGTTGCAGTGGCCAAGCCAATGGCCAGCGGAGGCGCGATGCATCACCTGAGCTTGATCGGTGCATCTTCCTTGGTAGGCTTCAAATTCATCTGGTGGACGCTCATGGCGCAGTAAGTCACAAAGCTGCTTCATGCTCGCCTTCGGCTACTGGATGAGTATATACTATATAGGATGGTGTTGGCCAAATTCTTTCGTGGATTGTTTGTTCATTGCCAGTCAGTTTATCAGTTGAAGTGGAGATGTTTAATTTTGTACTATACCAATAAACATACCTATATGGTATTTATTTTGTTCGGTGAATCTTACTGCTTATGCCTCTCTACATGGCCTAAACATTTGTCTCTGTTTCCAGCTCTAGGTTACCATAGTTGTTGATTGCAAAAGAGAAGCTTTAGTCCCTCGAGTCATTCTTGCGTTTCTTGCATCTCTGAATCCAAGCGACCATCAGTTCTGCATTTCATCTTAGACTCCGGCTCCAGTTCCTTTTCCCTGGCACGCCACATCTCATTAACCTCCATGACTCGATTTGCTGCACACAAACAAAGATAATTGGTTTCAACAGGGGAGCAAGAATATATGGCTTAATTAGTGAATTACTCAAGAGAGAAGAGATCAAAGTAGCAACTTAAGGTAGTACATAATTGCAAGTTCACAACACTGGATCTAATATGAAATGAATGCCTTTCATTAGGAAGCATAGCAAAAAGTTTCTTAAGACACAACACAACATTTTGCAATGACTGATTCTACTAGTCAATCAGATTAGCTAAGCTTTGGGTTTACATTGCAACAGCTACCAGCAGATCACCAAACATGATGGCAATGATGGTTAACTAATCAGCCAAAGCCAAAAGCACATAGAAAAATAATTGAAGGACAAACTAACCTTGCAGAACTCCAAGAACTGTGGCGGCAAGGAACCGCGAGTTGGGACGGTGCCTCCCGTTAGGCATCTGCAGATAGGCCTACAGGCCTTCCTTGTTCGCCTGCAGCCGCAGCCTCCTCGAGGAGCAATGCCGCGAGGCGATTCTCCGTCGCTAAATCCATCGTCTAACTGCGAGTTCAAAGGCTCTGGATAGAGGGGGGGAAACAAACTAAATTTCAGTGATTCAAAACAATATCCAAAATGGGGGCACGTCAAATCAATTCATTGATTAGCGCGTGGCATGCAACCGGATGATTACGTACCAAGATTATAACAAAGGGACGAAGAAGCCGAAGCTAACCTCGATAGCGCCTCGGCGGCGCATGCGGTCGCCGGCGGCGATGGTAGAAGACCAGACGCAGCGGAGAAGGGCGACTGACGCGTTTAGAATTCCCGACAGCTATTGGGGAGAAAAAACTCTCTTCCTCTTGTTGCTTTCTTTCTCTCGTCTCGCCCGTCATTCCGATTTTGGGTGATATTGGACATCCGATCACTTTTCATTTTGTCAGAGGTTAAACATTTTTTAACGCTTACAACATTTTATTTTGCACGAATATTTTTACTATTATCAAATAAAAATATTGCACACGTAATAAAAAATATTTTACATAGAGAAAAAAAATATTACAAACGTTCGACTTTACAATAGATGGGTGGGAACGTGGGATGCTCCTCAGCTTCGTACTGATTTTTTTTTCTTTAATATTTTTTTAATATTTTTTTCAAATCTAGGCGTCAGGGCAAAAAAATTGTAGAATTAGGCGTCGGTCGCCCGTATGTGGGACGATCGCCTCACATACGGGCGATTAGTGCGGTTTTGAACGCGCGATTTTTCCTCTGTCTATGGTTAATTTCTAAAAAAAATCATAACTTTTTCATATGATGTCAGATGGAAATAAACTTTATATGAAAATTGTAGTTCTCGACGGGATCTACAAGTTTTGTATACAAATTTTTTTATTTGAATCCATTTAGATAGTTAAAATGGGATAGAATGTTCAGATCTAAAAATAGATCTGTTTTTAGATCTGAACATTCTATCTCATTTTTAACCATATAAATGGATTCAAATTTAAAAAGTTTGTATACAAAAGTTGTAGATCCCGTCGAGAGCTATAATTTTCATATAAAGTTCATCTCCATCCGACATCATATGAAAAAGTTATGATTTTTTTAGAAATTGACCGTAGACGGAAGAAAAATCGCGGGCACTAATCGCCCGTATATAAGGCGATCGCCCCACATACGGACGACCGACGTCCAATTCTGCAATTTTTTTTGTCCTGATGCCTAGTTTTGAAAAAAAGATTAAAAAAATATTAAAGAAAAAAAAATCCTTCGTATTCGGCTTCAGTTTCCGGATTCTATTCAATTGGGCCGTAAGATGCATGGGCTATTGGCCCACCAAATTTTGTGAACCGCGTTCCTCCCACGCGGTGAGAGTGAGACGAGAATGGGATTCTTCCTGCACGGAGAATTCTCCACTCGATTCGATTCCTGAGAATTTTGTCCCCAAATCGACGCGCACCGATGCGGCCGCCGTCGCCGCCGCGGCCGCTCGCCTTCCCGACGCTCGATTCCCTCGCGGCGTTCCTCCGCCCGCGTCTGCCGGCCTCCGCGCTCGCCTCCTGGGGCACCGCGCCGGGCACCAAGACCCTCCTCAACCTCTTCCTCGAGCTCTCCCACGGCGACTGCGCGCTCCTCCCCGCCGCCGATCCGCCGCAGCAACCCGCCGTCGTCCGCGCCGTCCACGTCGCCACCGTCCGCATCCGCAACAGTCGCGGCGCGCGCCTCGTAGAGACCCGGCAGCTGCTCTCCGACGGCACGCTCCGCCGCCGGGGCCCGCGGCCGCTCTCCGAGAAGATGCGCCCCGGGGAGTCCCCCGAGGCCGCCGCGGCGCGCGCCGTCCGCGAGGAGCTCGGCGAGCGCGTGCGTGTCCGGATCCTGTTCGGCGGGGGAGGGGCGGAGGCGGAGCCGCGCGTAGAGGAGCGGGAGTCGGCGTCCTACCCCGGCCTCCCCGCCAGGTACGTGCTGCACGCGGTGGACGCCGAGGTGGTGGAGGGCGTCCCGGAGGACGGCGAGTTCGAGACGGATGAGACCGGCGAGGACGAGGGGGAGGGCGGCGGCGAGGCCATCACCGTGAAGCGGCATTACTGGAAGTGGGTCGACGACGACGAGGACCACAGGGACGTCGCCGGCGAGGGCGGGGGAGCACAGTAGGAGGGATTTATACTAGCATTTATCTACGAAGTGTTAGGTGACGTTTGCTTGCTAAAATCTGCTCTACTTGGTGTCATTCCGTTGTGATTTTGTTTGGTTTCTTTTCTTCCTAGTTAATGTCTACCTGCATTTTAGCAGTTTGATGTATGATTGTTGCAATCGTGTCATTCTTCGTAGTTCATGTCTAGTGTCTCAGGTTCTTTGCTTGTTGCGGCACTAATAATTCTCTGCCCTGTGATGCCGAATGTTTCTTCCTGACCGATCATGACCATTGCCACCCTCTGGAAACACATCTGAACCTGTGGCCAAGTCCTGCAAACACCAACATGATCAGCTGAACACGCAGCGGTCAGAACTCAGAAGACGGTAATCATTCTGGAGCAGTAAACATCCTCGCCCAAAATTCACTCCATGCCTAGTTCTTCTATGGAGCGGATCCATACACATGTAAAACACTACTTACATCATTATTCACGCCAACTGTTCGGAGTATTACAATTTGCGCTGACAACAAGCTTGCAGATGTTGGCCAGTGTTCCGACTTCCGAGTACTACCCAACGGAAGAACCCGAACCTGCACATGTTGCAGCGTAAATAGGCGATTGCACCCATTGAATGAAATCTTGGCGCAATTTCGCGAGATCTCGGATTTTGTCTCGGGGGACGGGATACAAAATCTCGGCTCGATAAAAAAATTGAACTTTTTTTAAATTGCTATAGCAATTTCGGAAATTTCGGCGATGTTTCGTCAAATCTCGATGAAATCTCAGGTTGTTTGATCGGATTTTGACTTTTTTTTTATCGGATTTGGCTTAATAACCCTTAAGAAAGTCATCTTCCATGAAAATTTGTTCAAAAATCGAATTTTTGAGACGTTTTATAATATCAAAAAAATACTATCAGATTTTTATAAAATTGTACAAGCTTGATCATACTCTGAAAAATTTATAATGCTATATTTAGTAGTGTGTGATCATACAATTTTTTTTAAAAGAGAATTGAACTTCATTTGTCATCTTTAAAAAATCAAAAACATAATAAACATAACTGAGGCAGTAACGTTGTCATAATTTTATAAATTTGCTCTACTGTAATCATGATCCAAAATTTTTATAAGAGCTTAAGTATTGCCTTAGAACACTTTGCTAAAATTTTGAAAAAAATTAAACTTTTTTGTATGCTCAATCAAATCTATAGATGCATTGAATTTCATTTATTATCTTTCAAAAATAAAAACACAATAACACAAATGGTACAGTACCATTTTAAGAATTTTATAAATTTACTGGAGTGTGATGATGATCCAAAAATTTTATGAGAGCTTAAGTATTGCATCAGCACCTTTCTCTAAAAGTTTCAAAAATTCTAACCCTTTTGTGGTTGCTTAATCAAATCTATCTATCGATCATCGGGTTATTATCAGGACAGTAGCATTATCATAATTTTTTTAAATTCTTCATGTTTTATCATCATATGAAAATTTTATGGGAACATTGTTGATTCTTTAGGACCATCCACAAAAATTTTCAAAAATTTATATATGTTTTGAACCATTTTTCGTTCAGTTGAAATTTGTCGGTCAACCTTTAGTAGCACTGTCATCATTTGAAAATTTTATGAAAACATTATTGTTGCATTGGGACCATCCACAAAAATTTTCAAAATGTTCTGACGTGGTTTACACCATTTTTCATTCGTTTCAAAATTTATCGATCAATATATTATCAGACCAGTAGCACTCTCAGAATTTTTAAAAATTCCTCAGGCTTGATCATCATCTGACATTTTTATGGGAACATCAGTGATTTCTAAGCACCATCCACAAAAAAAATCACAAATTTTTAACATTTTTCGATAATTTTTCGCTCGATTGAATTTCGTCGAGATTTTGGCATTTTCGGTGAAATTTTGGTAATTTCAGCGGAATTTGGTTCACAAATTCCGGATTTCAACTTTTATTATAAAATTTTGATGGGATTTCATAAGAAATTATGATATTTCGACCAGCTCCAAAACATGAATTGAAAACGAAATTTGAAACCCTGGTTGCACCTCACACGAACTGTAGGCCGCCATGGAGTACTAACATTTGTTCAGTCCAGGGTTTGAAAACCTGTCGAAAAAAGCTCAAAAACCGCATTTTTCAATCATATTGTTACTGTTCGAGATTTAAAACCGGTCTAGTTCAAAAAAATTCAATTTTTTTTAAAAAAAATTATGCAACGTAAAACGTTGAAAATCGATGAAAACCGCTCGATTTTTTAAGAAATCAAGCAAAAATCGCTCAAAGAACGCTCTAAAGAACATTCAATTGGTCAGTCGGTAGCCAGTTTTTGAATTTTTTTCCATTTTTTTTTATTTCTTAACCCTACGGTTTATGACGATTTTTGAGTGATTTTCGACTCAATATTTTTGAATTTCGAATGATTTTTAAAAAACGGTTCTACGAACCCTAATCCAGTCAAGGATACAAATCTCGCCGAAATTTCGGATTTCAAGCCACCATGAAATCCAAACTACCAGCCGGATAAAAAAATTTGAAGTTGCTACAGTAAACCAAGATTTTGTTTTTCCCCCTCGACGAAATTTCATGATTTTTTTTGCCAATTTTCAAAATTTTAGGGTCGGATTTAGTCCAATAACCCTTAAGAAAGTCACCTTCTATGAAAATTTGTTGAAAAACTCAATCTTTGGGACATTTCAAAATTTTGGTAGAAACATTATCAGATTTTTATAAAATTTTAAAATATTGATAATGATCTGAAAAATTCATGGTACTATCTTTAGTATTTTAGGATCATACAGAATTTTTTCAAAATAATTTAACTTCATTTGTTATCTTTAAAAAATCAAAAAATGAATGAACATAATTGGGACAGTAACCTTATCAGAATTTTATAAATTTTGTCGAGTGTGATCATGATTTAAAATTTTTATGAGATATTAATAATTGCCTCAATACCATTCTGTATAATTTTAAAAAAAATCAACTTTTTTTGTTTTGTCGATCAAATCTATGTAAGCATTGAACTTTATTTGTTATATTATATTTCAAAACTCAAAAAGAGAAAGAACACAAATGGAACTGTGCATTGTAAGAATTTTATAAATTCATTGGAGTGTGATCGTGATTCAAAATTTTTATGAGATCTTAATAATTTCCTTATCACCCTTATGTTAAATTTTCAAAAAATTTAAATCTTTTTTGTTTGCTAAAGCAAATCTATGTATTGATCATCAGGCTTTTATCAGGACGTAGCACTATCAGAATTTTTAAAAATTATTTAAGCATGATAATCATCTAAAAATTTTATATAAACATTAATATTATATCAGGACCATTCACAAAATTAAAATTTTATAACGTGTTTTGAAACATTTTTCATTTTGTTCAAGTTTGCCGGTAAATCTTTTAATAGGACAGTAGCACTGTTCAAATTTTCAAAAATTTATGAAGTTTGATCATCATCTGAAAATTTTATGAGAATATTAGTGATGCAATATAACCATGCACAAAAATTTTCAAAAGTTTTTAACGAGATTTGGACCAATTTTCATTCGGTTCAAACTTCCCATGAGTGTTTTATCAGGACAGCAGCAATGTTTGAATGTTTAAAAATTACTTAAAGGTGATAATCATCTAAAATTTTTATGGGAACATCATTGATATGTCAGGAACCTTCACAAAAAATATAAAAAGATTTCTTCATTGTTTGACCCACTTTTAAGCCGATGCAAATATACCGAAATTTTGAGAATTTCGCTCGAAATTTCGGGATTTTTCGGCGAAATTTTGTTTTTCTCGATAGAAAACGATCCGGATTTAAATTTTTGTTTTTGAATTTCGAACTAGATTTATCCAAAATATCCGAATTTCGACGAAATTTCGAAATCCAGTCCCGGGCGATATTTTATCCGAAAACAAAATTTAAATCCTTATCCAGTCAAGCACGTTAAAACCCGCACGCAAGCACGGTTCCTTTTTTTGCTATGATTTCTTCGCGTTCAAAACACTCTGCTTGGCTTGTCCATTTGTAAATCAGGATAGTACAGCACTTAGTCCATAAGAAGAAGAAAGAAAGAATTGTTCTAGTCAACCAATCACGGCTCTCGGACCAATAGAGAGCGGGGCTGCAGATTTGACGTTGATCTGCTTACGCCACCGAGATCATGCCAGCCATAGTGCGCCCAGAAAAAGAAAAAAAAGACAACCCAGCAGAGAGATGTACGAATTGATCACTTTTCCATCCTTTTACTTTTCTTTTATCTAACCCTTCGGTAATATATTTACAGATTTAGTTTCCTCCACGTCTATCTCTTATCGTGCTCAGAAGAGCGAAAGCTAGCATTGCTGTGCCAAAGAGCGCTGGAGCTAGCAAGCATGGTAGTAAGTGGGTGAGTACAGGAGCAGGCGCTGCCACGCTCAAGGAGCACGGCAGTTGAGCGCGGGAGGAACACTGCCACAGTGCTAGGAGCTCCAATAACTTTGCACGGTAGGAGAGCACGAAAGGTGAGACATATATCATCTTTCAGCGTTTTCGCAGTTGGGAATGAGGACTATATTTACAATTCTATTTGAAAGAAGGTTAAATTTGCAAAAAAAAAATGATGTAAAAAAAAGAGACTAAAAAGGTGATCAATTTGAGATGCACAGCCATATTTCACAACCTTAGTAGTAACAAGAACTTAACAACTGCTAAATGCCAGTACGAAATGTAAAAAAACAAAAGTTTTGCGACTAAATAAACATCAATGTGTTGTGTTACTGTATGGCCTAGTTCATTTCGTTGCACATCCTTCACGTGTCCAAGCAACTAGCACTTAGATCTAAGAGAGGTCATCGCGTGGTGGAGCATATGATATGCAGCGGTCGGGTACTCGTTTGAAAAGACCAAGATTCCAAACCGCTATCACGAGTGGCACTTACACTATTTTGTTATGATATTTTATACTACTGTCTATGATGAGTATATGAATTATGATCCACTATCTGATCCAGGGCTCCAGGCAGCCATATATTTTTCAATGATATCGTCTCGCAGACGAGAGAGATCCCGATCTAAAATATATTCCGCACCGGCTCAAGATCTCGATTCGTTGGCTTAATCGCCCCGTTACCATTTTTTCCCTCGAAAATCAGGCTTATGTGCAAACATAATTATAAAAATAATGTCATCTTGATCGCCGAAGCGTTGTTAGGTGACAGTGTTAACTGTTGTGTCTATGTATCACAGCAAGAGGCTAGTGCCACGGTAGGCTGGCCAACTTTGCTATCAACTCGTGGGCCCATCGCGGTAGTCTTGTTGTCGTGCTTCTCAGCTCAGCAGCCAGGTGGCTAGCACCACGTGTGCGATAACCAAGGTTTGAAATTTTGTTTTTGATCCTATCTCGGAATTGGATGAAATCTGGTTAAAATTCAAAAAGCAAATTTGAAATCCAGTTAATTTCAACCCGAGAAAAACGAAATTTTGGCAAGATTCACCAAAATTTCAGCCTTTTTGCGCTCCCACCGGGCAGCGTGGTGGGAGCTCGGATGGGCGGCTGGGGACAAGTGGCGCGACGGGAGCTCGAACGGGCGACGAGGACGGCACAGTGAGAGCGCCTTGGGCTGGGCGGGGGACCGGCGGTGAGGAGGCGAGGGACGAAGGGAGGAGGCGGAGGGAGAGATGTATCTTCGTCCTCGCTTTACACGTGCAGCTGCTTGGCGCCCGCCGTCTGCACGGGCATCGACGCCCCCCTCGACCTCCTCCTCAAGCATCCACGCCCTCATCTCCCGAACGCCATCCTCCACGGCCTCCCGCACCGCCACCTTCCTCTGCCACCACAATCTCCATGATCGTCACCTCGCCTTCTCCTTGCCTAGGGGATGGAGGCACGTGGAGGCGAAGAGGGCAACGACGCGTGGAGGAGGAGGGGCGACAGATCTGGTGTGGAGGAGGTGGATTTGGCGGCAGTGCGTGAAGGCGGAGAGGGGTAGCGGCGACGTGTGGTGGAAGAGGGTCGGTGGCATGGGCGAGGAGGGTGGCAGATCTGGTGGGGAGCAAGGAGAGCAGCGGATGCTAAAAATCTGAAATCTAGTTGAATGTGTTCGGTCCAAAAATATTTAGGAGACACGAGGTTTCGATACCCTGATCTCACGCATGCAAAGCTAGTGCTTTTCCGCCTGACCTAACCTTTCTATCTTGTAATATTATGTGAAACATTATTATGAGCATTTGGTCTAGATTTTCAATCTCATCACCAGCCGAGGCCTGAGATTTTGCGAAATTTCGCCAAGATTTTGAACTATGGAGATAACAGCGCAGCGGAGCAGCGTGTGTGGGGGGGGGGAATGATGCGCTGTTCTAGTGTGGCAGGTTTTCTGTCTCGGTAACCGGTCTGACACGACACGGGTGCAGTACGCGGATGTGGCAGGTGACACCGCTACATATACTGTTAAAGAGATGATTATTTTTATAAATCTATTCATATAGGGTTAGATTTGAGAGGGGGGAATACGCCAATGAACTAGAATGGCTAAGATTTCCAAGATCCCATGTGCGCTTCACGACTTCGGCCACATAACAACCCCTGCAAATCGAGAAACGACGCAAGATCTGTTGCCCTTTCGGCCCGCTGATCGATCGGCCGATCCACATGGCGAAACAATTTGTTAATCGCAAGCACGTGCATATGGAAGCAGTGATGTGATCTACAAGTAATCAAATGTATTTCTGGAATTCTTCTTACACGCAGGCAGGGACGGATCCAAGCTAGGATCGATGAATCATCTACGTAACTTGCACTGAACTGAATAACGTCCTGATCTGCAGCGGCGCATGTTTGGATGGAAAAGATTTGGTAAGCTGTGCCTGTGGCTGTGAACACGTGAGTGCCCTGTAATAATTTTGGGGATTGATAGCAGTCATATGTTCCTCAATTCATATGTCCGAAACAGTTCAAAAAATTGGACGCTGAGTTATCCCTTCCTCAATTCTTATCCTACCTGTTCCTTATCTATTTTTTTCTCATCCCTGCAACTGCAACACATAAATCTTACTCCTCACAACTCTCTTTCTCAAATGCTTTACTTCGCTATACCCAACTAGTCCCTTGTAGTTGGAGCCTATTATCAAATCCCCTAGTAGCTAGCCTCCTTCTATTGTCATCCCCTGCAGTTGCTAAGCTCGTTGCCAGATTCCATCCTCTTTAGATATGTACTCTCCCATTCGTTATGGCTAGAACTCGCATTTGAGGTTTTCTTTTCCGTGAAGCGGTCAGAGTTCGTTGGATCTGTCACCGTTGTGGATGGACCTTGCTCGGATTTGGTGAGACCAAGGTGCCCTCTCTCTCTCTCAACCAGACCTGTATCTATACCTCTTTATAATGCATTTAAGCAAATTTTCCTACGTCCACCCTAAATAATGCACCTCATTAGAGATGGCCCAATGTTCGTGCACCCAGCAAAACGTCTCCAGAAATTTGCATTCATCAAAATGAACGTCTCAGATCTTTCCTCAGTTTTACTCACCCACATCCGATAGTCATTATTTAGTGTGTCTAATCATCCCTGTGGCTCACAACAGACCTCCCCCACCTACATATTTGGAAGGAGAGCGAATCAAACAAGGAAATAAATAAGGAGGATCCGCATGCAAGGAAACCAGATTTGAATTTTTTACTGGCCAAAATTGTACGTACTACATATTTGGAAGGAGGGTGAATCAAACAAGGAAATAAACAGGGAGGATCCGCATGCAAGGAAATAAGATTTGAATTTTTTATTGTCCTGGCATTGTGATCGTATTTTTATCCGAATATGACCCTTGTCGAGACTTTTTTACGGTCTAGCCCCATAGAGCCTAATTTCAGCGCACGGAGAGCGCTGATTTTTTGTTTTCATTTTTTATCTAAGGAACCAACTGTCTGTGAGTGCTACTTAATTTTTTTTCAATTTTTCTCATGGAACCAAAGTATTGACGAGCAATCGTTTAATTTTATCTTTTTTCCTTGCGGATCCAATGGCCGTGAGCGCAGTTTATTTTTCCATATTTTTTCGAAATCATCCATGTGGCCCACAACAGACCTTCCCTCACCTCCAGCATCAACAAGGAAAAGGAAACAAACGTCCTGGAAAAGGAAAGGACCATACATTACGTGCTGGGAAAAGGAAACCGGGAGATGGGGCAGCGCGGTCGGGAGAACGCAGGTCTGCAATGGCTCCACAGTCGCCATCGGTGGCTTTGCCGACGCGGCGAGGTTGCTGGTCAGCAACCTCGCGGCCGTCGTGCCTCGGCAAATTTATAATTTATTTTTTTGAAAATAATTTTATTAAGTACAAAATAATCGAAAGTTTTTTTGAGAATTTTTCTAGAATTTTTTAACCTAATGTGCTATCTTTTCAAAAATCCTTCTATATTTAAAAAAAATGAAGGCAACTCACCTGTAGCTTCTTTTAGTCATAGCCAGCACTGCAGAAGCTTCTTCTCTTCCTCCTCCATTAAAGCAAGAAAGAAGCTCCAAAGCTCCATCAATCCTGCACCAAATCTCCTCTTTCCATCTATGGTGTTAATTCCCCAAATTTCGTGCTCTATTGCCAAAATTTCCTCCCAATCTGATTTGATCCCAAATTTTGGTTTCCATAAATATGCTTGTTTCGGTGCTATAAAAGCCGGCGAGCTCTCCTCCACCCCATCGCATTGCGCAAATCCCCAAGTGCTCCGTCTTGTAAAGATCGCCGGATTTTGGAGGTAATCCAAGCCATCACCGTCATCTTTCCCGGTGAAATTCACCGCAACCGTGACTCCTCCCCCGCGGGCGTTGGTGCCGGCGATCTCGCCGCACCAGTGCTGACCCATTGCGACCGGCTGGCCACCCCTGGCCTTCCTCCCTTTGCCTCGTTAAGCCGAGAGCACGCCTGTGCTCTCTGTGGAAGCTACAAAAAAATAATCTAAGATCGAAAATTCTTTTTTCTTTCTCTTTCTTGATTTAAAATCTTTTGGGAGCCCGTTTTCGCCTATTCGACCTCCATTTAGTTCCGTTTTTCTTTCTAAATTTATTTAAAATTCTAAATTTCTCTTTTATTATTAAGTGTTGTATTCATACTTATCTTCTCATTTAATTGATAAATGGGTGTACTGCCGTCGTAGCGTTAGCACAGTCGCTATACTAGTCAATCAAAGAGATCCAACACCGCCACACTCCCACAATCTACATGTGATGAGGCGACATGGATCGAGGACCACACCACTAACCTCCTAGACAAAACTCCCATCGTGGTGTTCGCCCTCCTTATCTCTAGGCCATGGGCCAAAAGGCCTCCTCATCTGTGCTCATCCCAAATGTTGATACCAATAAGTCGAATTGTTGTAGAATTTATTTCTGAATGTTGCAGCACAATATATTGAATGTTACAAATGTTTTAATGATTTATTCGTTGTTGCAATAAGGTTAAATTTTGTTGCAACATGTTCTTGTATTTTTTTTCTTTAATAGTTCAAAATTGTTGTATATTTATTGTTCTTGATTTCGTGTTTATTGCATATAGAACAAAGATATGTTGCAAGCTTAGGAATTAATAGTTGTGTTTCTCGATTTTTTGTTGCACCAAATCCTATCCTTATCCATTCACCCACCAAGCCTACACCTCCTAATATCCATTTTTCATGTCCTAACTCCCCCCCTCTAGTGGCTCGTCTCTTACGGCTCGAGCTAGCCATCATCATAGCCATGCTCCTCTTGCTCTTTCCTCCCTAGATCAGCAATGATAGGGTGTCGTAGCGACCAGTGGCCAGAGGAACGAAGTTCTAGTGGGCACATTTTTTGTTGATTTTGTTTCTGTTGCACATGGAGCAAATATTTTGTTGCAAAATTAAGAACTAATTGTTGCTATCGGGGATCGGTACCCTTGCCACGTGTAAGCATCCCCGGGTTTCGTGGTAGCTTTCCACAAGCTCGGGGGCTTGTCTCCGACCTAGGGGATGCGCTCCCCCAGCCCGAGCTCGAGCGCAGGGACAAGGGCCCGGCTCGACCTCAACACCACGACCTTTGCACCTCCCGGGGTAAAAGGTATTTGTAATAATTTATTTATCTCGTGTAAAAACTCTTCCCTACGTGAGAACCAGTGCCAAACCTACCCCTGCGTGGGAACTAGGGCCTAACAACTCTCAGCAATTCCCGTCAACTCCCAACGGCTACCGTCAGCCCTCAACGGCTGTCGACGCCTCTCGGCAACCCCCGTCGACTCACCACTAGCACCTGACGTTAGCCTCGGGATCAAGTAGCGAAGCTCCCAGAGGACTATAAAAAAACGATAGATCACCCCGACCAAGGGGAGGGAAAAAGAACGGACATACGCACAGAGACAAACACGCACAAGGTGAAGCGCGGTCAACCTGGCTTTTTCCTACCCGCAGCTTCGCTCCGGAACGACCTCGAGCTCGGGCCCCGCTTGTATTCTCCCACAGAGCTTCATATACACCTTTCGCCTCAGGGCAAGACTGGAGTAGGGCTGTTACACGACCTCGGGAGCCTGAACCAGTATAAACCTCGTGTTCATCGCTCCTTCTCCGACACACACCCCGCGACGCGTGCCGTTCCCGGACGAGCACGACTTCGGGCCTCGCCCTCACACGATCTACTCATATCCCCCCTCTGCGGTCGGCGGTTTCGATCGTCGATAGTTGCACTTTTTGGTTTTTTGTTGCATCAGATGAAATGGCTAAGGTCGATGTCTTTTGAGAGAGATCTGATGGGTGGAGAAGTGTACATAATCATTTTTCACAAGCTAGCTTCTCCCTCTTCGGTGGCTCATCTCTGATTGCTAGAGCTAGCCGTCATCGTAGCCATGCTCCTCCCGCTCTTCTCTCCCTAGACCAGCAAGGATAGGGTGTAGCAATGACCAGTAGCTAGAGGAGTGAGGCTTTAGTAGGTGCATTTTTGTTTTGTTGATTTTGTGTTTGTTGAAAGGGAGCGAAGATTTTATTGTAAACTAAAGAATTAATTGTTACGCTTTTTAATTTTTGTTGCACCGAATGGAACAGCTAATATCGATATCTTTGAGTGATATCTGATAACTAAATGAGTATACGATGGGAATGCTCCCGTCGTATATCCGAAGGCTAATAGTTACTCGAGAATAACAATAAAAAGGGGTGAGGGCCGTATAATCAACTTTGTATCCACGATCCTTGTTCTTAAAAGAACTGTTTTTGCCATCATATACACAAGAAGGAGGACATGAAACTATACGATGGAGAGACAATCGTGAAAAGTGAAAGAGAAACACTTCGCTTTCATAAACTCCTTTGATTCGTCAACAAAATCCACTTGATATCTTAATTCAACTGATAGTAAGAGGATGGTACTAGTGGTATCGGAAGGGAACCTGTAGGCGTGGACCATTCGATCGGAGTATCAGACGCCTACATTGGTAAAAAAAAAATATAAATAGTATTTTTGCTACATATCATAAACAGTATTTTAAACAGCAAAAAACTGTACAATATTTCTGCTGATTTGGACAGATTTGGATCGGATCCTTTAGAAACGACTTAAGTGGCAGTTCTCTTAAAGGACTGCAACGGATCTGCATCGGAGTGGTATCATATGTCCGTTGCATATGAATCATATGATACGACGACGAGGAGACCAGACAGTAAGGCAAAAAGAGGCAGAGATGACTGGACAGGAGGCCACTTACTTCGGTGGGGCCCACGTGGTAGTCGCGTTGGGTACATTTCGGCGTGCGCGTCGTCATCGCGCACCACCCTCCAGGACCCGGAGAACGAGAGTAGAAAAATAAGCGGCCACGAGGCACGGGCCCAGGCGACCTTTTTTCTAATGTACAGTACATTCCTTTCTTACGCCTGCTCCCTCCTTACCCACCCCATTGTGGCCGTCTGTACCTGTCGCATCGCGCTAGGTGGGGCCAGGAGAATGGGGAGTGCATGTCAGTGAGTGGGTGCCGAGTCGCGCGGGCGGCGGGGGGAGGCCCACGTACAGCCACTCGCCCGGACCGGCACGTTGTTTTGTACATATTTCAGTGTGCACCCTAGGCTATTGGGAAATTACAGTAGTAAGCTCTCTGCTTTTGCAAGAAGAAGCAACCCAAAGTAGTACGGTCTAAGCGTGCGTGTTACATACAGGAAATGACAAAGCGTACGTATACGCCAGGTGGTACGGTCGTCTTACTGCACGGGGTAAGCTTTGTTTTTTTATTATTTATTAGTCATGTGCCCGTGCGTTGCAATGAAAACTTAATTTGCGACAAAAAATTTATTTGCAAATAACACTAACTTTAGTTATGTTTCAATAGTAGAAAAAGTTTGTTCCTCCGAAGAGATTTGACTATCGGGTTAAATCCTCTTCCATCTCAACCGTTCATGTTAGATCTAACGAATCAAGTACTCTTAAGGAGAACGAACGATTGCCACCAACTCTTAATTAGAATTAGTAGAGAGATATCAATCCTTACCATTGAAGGAGGAGAAAGTTATTGCCTTCCTCTTGCAGGAAATCTTCTTGCTTCTTGCACGCAGCCTTTCTCTTCTCTTCTCTTCCTGCGTGTGTCTGCACTACCGACCGGCCTGTCCTCTTGGAGATGAGAGTGGGTGCCCTCTAATAGGGAGTAGATGAAAGCAGAAGGCAGCGTACGCAGGCGAATGAAAGCTAGGTCTCCCCGACATCTTCGTGATTGGCACGTGATTTGGGTTGCGTGATTCTTTCCTTTTAATTTATGCATTTCCAGATATGATGAGATAGAATTCCCGTATTATGGGATATGGTGAGTATATCCTTCTATCCATACAGGACATGATGAGAAATTCCTTCCATTTATAAGATATATTAATAACAACCTTCCATAGTAAGAACATGTGAATAGAGATATGCTAAAATAATATTTCTATTCAAAAAAGATATGATAAAATCCTTCCATCTAAGATATGATTAAATCCTCTTCTATCTCAGCCGTTTATGTCAGATCCAATGAATCAGATACTCTAGAAGAGAACTGACGAGTACTCGTACCATGGGTACCCCAACGGCCCGGAGTGACGAACGGGCTGCCCCAAGACCGACTCCGACCAAAGGCCCCACGGGGCCACGAAGGACGATTGACCCCGACCTAACGAGCTGCCCAAGCTCGTCCCCGACCCGATATGGCGTCCGACCCCCGTAGGTCGGACTCCCACGATCTCCAACCAAGCTGAGGCAATCTCCGCCGAGGGCCAAGTGTCGGGCCTCCATCGGCCGTTAGCCACGTGCCCTACGGACACGATAGCACAGAGTGACTGTGCGGGGGCAGGTGGCTCCTTCCCGAGGTGGTAAGGAGATCGCCAAAATCAAGCTCCGGTCTCATCGTCCAGACACGCACGGCATGAGGACGTGCTCCCTCCCGAGGCAACGTCAGCGCCTGACAGGCTTGCAGAGGGTAGGTGCGCTATTTTCCGGTGAAACGGCAAACTGCTCTGCTCAGTAAGTCCACCTACCCGGCGTGGGGGAAGCAGACGCTGTCCAAACGACAAGACGAAGGACCAGAGCTCCTAGCATAGATCACCTCGCCCTTTCCTCTCCCAACTTCCCATGTAACCTACCTCCTCCGGCTATATAAAGGGAGGCAGGATCCTCTGGGAGGGGCGACGGACTCCCTACTCTCGATCTTCACGAATAGACTGTATTCGCTCTCACCCATTCGAGCCCTCAGCTCCCACTTGTAAAAACTGTGCAGTCATTTGCACCCGCAGCAATATAGCACCACCACACGAACTGGAGTAGGGACGTTCGGTCCGAACCAGTATACATCTTGGACTCCTGAGTCTAACCATTCAAGAAGAGGGAGCGCGCGACCCCTTAGACTTAAAAATTCACTCGCCGGTGCCCGAAACGCCGACAAGAATGGATTACTACCACTAACTCCTAATTAGAAGTAGTAGAGATAAAGATGAGAAGCATTTTGATTGGCATGGCCTTCTGAATGAAAATCATGATCTTAATTTCTTTTACATATGTTGTTACTAATAACTAAGAAAATCATGATAATATGAAAAGTACTTTTAAATATCGACTCTAATGGTATCATTTTTATGTCACTAAACCTATATATGTCTCCGTACTTGTGAGGGCCTTTTAAAAATCAACGTAGGCCCTGTTTGGTATAGCTCCAGATTCCAGCTCCACCTCAGAGCTGGAGCTTGTAGGCTAAAATAAAGTGAATTAAGTTTATATTTTTAGTCTAAAATGTAAACAAGATGACCCACCTAAACACTCTTAATGTACCCACAGCTCCAGCTCCATAAATTTTTGGAGTTAGGAATACCCTGCTCCACCAACTCCACGAATTTTGGTGGAGCTGGAGCTATCCCAAACACCCCCGTAGTATAATTAAAGATTTGTACTATTTTTTTTTGACTTTCTAAGGAATAGAGGGACTCACTCAATCATGGTACCTTCTATTGCAGTAACGAAATAGAATTATACGATCTGCGACTTTTTAATTAGCTTTGTTGGGAAAATGCATAGTCTTCTAAGATTGCTGGACAAGTGAAATACTCTGAACTATTCCCATTGCTGAAAAACATGTTCAGAAATCAAGCATGTTTATAAAAAAAAACTTTAGCATATAGAGTATCTATATCCACACAAATAAAGCGAAATCCATATTTTAGCTCAATGAGGACCTCAAATTTTTTTAGATAATGAAAGTTTATAACTCCCAGCCTCTGCATCATGAGATGCACACAGCTAATCGTTTATTACAACGTTACAGCAAAAATGTTGTCAATAAGATAAAGATAAATATTGCCAAAAATTGCAACAAGCTAAAATAAGCATAAAACATAAAGTCTCGATCTGCACACAACTTGTTACTGAATCTCCACCTATATCTGCGAAGAGATCTCTGACCACAATCTCCAGCAATCTGCATGCCGATAGCATCACCTCCCGAGACTCCAAACGCTGCAACACAGACCACGTGCACAACCAGTTGGAGCAAATGAAGATAACCTGCAAAGGATTTGATATTTTTTGGCCATCAAAAACCACGTTATTTGGACAAAGCCAAATGGACCAATACAACGCGGAAGCCCCGATCAAAATGTGAGCTATTAAATCCTTTCCCAACCCTATTAACCATCTCCCAAACATATGAGACATGCTACTAGGAGGTTGTAAATTAGAACCGCTTGTGTGATCCGCCATGCAAAACAAACAAACTGGTAGTCAAAAAATAGGTGTTGCATAGTTTTCTCATTGTTACAAAAACTATATTTTTTGCTACAATTCTAATTTCTTTTACTGAGATTATCTTTTGTCAATATCACCCCACGACGAAGATACTAGAGAAAAATCTTAATCTTTAATGGCACCTTAAGCTTCCACAATTATCCGTTTGTTACTGGGACATTTTGATGCACTAAGACTATATACATCGACTGAACAGAAAACTGTCCATTCTGATGAAGATTCCATCGAAAAATATCCCGTTCGGGTGATAATTGCACACCAACAATATTTGCAACAATCTCATGCTAGGCTAGTAAACTGTGTCCCATAATGGCCCTACGAAAAGACACATTAAATGGGACAGAGCATATTACTTCAGCACTGTAGCATGTTTTTTCCGAACAATGTTAAAAAGTCGTGGGTATTAAGCATTGAGGGGGTTGTTTGTAATCCATACATCCTGCCAAAAACGTATTTGAGACCCATCTCGAAGGGAAAAGAATCAAATCTAAATAAATGATGTTTGGCTTTCATTAGGCCAGCCCAGAAATGAGTCTCGTGGCTCTCTTTCTACATGAGAAAGAGGTTTATTCCTTAGATATTTTCTTCCGATGAGAGTTTGCCATACACCATCTTCATTTAGCAGTTTGAAAAGCCATTTGCTAAGTAAGCATATATTTTTGACATCAAGATCTTGAATGCCCATCCACCTTGATCCTTGGGTCGACATAATATATTTCACTTAACTAACCTATACTTTTTTTTATGATTGTCACTTTGCCAGAAAAATCTGGATTTGTAATAATCCAACCTTTTAAGCACCCCACGAGGTATCTCAAAAAAGAACAGCATAAACATAGGTAAGCTGGTAAGTACAAAATTTAGGAGGACTAATCTACCTCCAATGGCCAACTACTCATGCGCTTTTCAAATATTTCTTCTACCCCTTTCAGTCACTAATTCTCAGTTTTCTATAAATGAATTGGTATGCTAAGGTATCTGAAGGGAAAACTGCCTAACCCACAACCAAATAGCTGGGTATATTGAGCCTCGTACTCCTTAGCGACACCAAAACGAAAGAGTTCGCTTTTGTGAAAATTGGTTTTGAGATCAAAAAGTTGTTCAAATGCACATAGTAATAACTTCATATTTTAGGCCTATTTTAAATCATGCTTCATAAATAAGATGTTGTTATCTGCATAATGTAAGATGAATAACCCCTCATTTACCCGATGAGGTATGACACCACTTATCATCCCACTATTTTTAGCTCACGAGGACCTCAATTACGCATTAATTTAAATAAGAAAGTATATTATGTGGACGAGGAGGGAAAAGGGTTCTCCGACTCCGGAGTCCGGACAATAAAATCTGGAGCTGTAAGGAAGGACTAGAGCGCAAGAATGAAATTGAAACCACGACCGTCTCCTCCTTCGCTTGGCTATTGCTTAGCTTTCATATAAGCCATAACTCCTCTTCCTCCCTCCTTTTTAATCTTCCGCCTCCGCCCCGTCGCCGTCTCATCCATGGCCTCTCCAAACCATAACCCTAGCTCCACCTCCCTCTCCACGCCGCTACTCTCCGACTCCATCACGCCCACGCCCACCCGCGTCGCCAACGGCCACGCGCACCACCACCACCACGACGACTCCCTCTCCGCCTACGCTGCGTCGGTATGCGACGGTGGAAACCCGTTTGCGTTCCTCTCGGAGGATCGGCCGCCGCGGCCGCGGGGGGCGTCCCCGGCCGACCCGTTCCGCAACGGGACGCCGGCGTGGGGCGGTGCGTACGGGTGGGCCAAGGCGCTGCTGTGCTCGCCGGTCGCGGCGGTGCGGCTGGTGCTGTTCGGGCTGGCCATCGCGGTGGGGTACGCCGCCACGTGGGTGGCGCTGCTAGGGTGGACCGACGAGCAGGGGCGGCCGCGGGAGGGCTCCGGGCCCATGCCGGCGTGGCGGCGTCGGCTCATGTGGGTCACGCGGATCTCCGCGCGCTGCATCCTCTTCTCCTTCGGGTGAGTAGCTGATTACTACCTAGATCATTAAACGCAGTTACCTATTTGAATCGAGTTTGGATCTGTAGGAGATAAGAAAACGGCATCGCTTTTATCTGATCTTTACACCCGACGATCAATTGGTTGCTGGTTGATTAACTTAAGAATCTAGAGAATAGATTTGGGTGGCGAGATGACTCAGATGAGGCATACGAAAGCTGTGGATGCGATCGCGAGGTGTGTGATTGGTTTGCAGAAATTTGGGGAGCTTGTGATTTGCGGCACGTGTGGGCGGGCGTGGCATGGCAATCATGTGTTTGGTGGGGGCGACGCCGTATGGAAGGTGAAGGACCGTGTGCATGATGTTGTTTGTTTCGACCTGCACTTACTGCGGCTGGTAAGAGATCGACAGGAAGGGGAAGGAAGGGTATGATGGGTATCACAATCCACAAAAGGTTAGAAACCGATGCTTGTACAGTGCGTTCGGTTAGCCTCCCTTAGAATTGTAGATCAAAACATGCAGGGCCACGATGCCTTGCCAAGCTGATTTGAGTAGCTAGCTAGAAAGAGCTTCAGACGAATTAGAAGAGGACAATCTTTTATTAAAAAAAAAAACTAGATAATTTGTTTTTTTATCCCTGTTAAGTTGAGAGACGAATCAGGTGGTCCTAGTGTGTGTGTCTGTGTGTGGTCTCTGGAATTATGCGGTACATAGTTGATAGTTCAAACAAGATCCTGTCCTTGCTGGAAGTTCACGAGATCACCTAGTCCTGAATTCTGTTGTGGGGTGTACACTGTACGTTACTGGGATCGCTCAATTGGAGATTTTTCATACAAAATTCCTTAAAATATAGATGCTACAGGGCAAATTTGTCAAACCATGAGGGGGCCTGCCAGCCCCCCTCTCCCTACGCCCCTGCAGAAAAGTATTGCCTCTGAAATAAAATTAAAACTCAACAGTCAGAATATTGTGTTTTTGTATTAGTTTACAGTTACACAAGAATTGCAGGCATTTTGTTAAGACTTAGAGATGCAGAATGCTCACTGGAGGGCTCTAACATCATTCTGTTGACCTATTTTTGTATTGCCTGATCTTCTTTTGGTACAAGAATTCCGATTTACACCATAGTTTTCTTTTGGATACTGAAATCTTGTTTGGGCCATGCTCCATATGCTAAAACATTTCGATAATACCTTTTGATGCTTGTTTATGCTGGGATGAGCTGAGAAGTATTAGGTTTTGACTGCATACTGTTTATCATAGTTTCTCTTCTTGCAATGCTAGAGTGTACCGTCTGATTTGTGTTAGCCACTCTTTTTTTATGTCAGGTACCATTGGATCAGAAAGAAAGGAAAGCCTGCGCCTAGAGAGCTCGCACCTATAGTCGTTTCCAATCATATATCGTACATAGAACCCATATACTTCTTCTACGAATTGTTTCCGACCATTGTTTCTTCGGAGTCCCATGATGCCATACCATTTGTTGGAACAATCATTCGATCAATGCAGGTATGTGCCTTTCCATTTTCATCTTAAAGCATCTTAATTTGCAAGTTTGTTGCGTGTGTCAAATTTACAACAAATGTATACCTGTCTTCCAGGTTATATATGTTGATAGATTCTCGCCAGCTTCAAGGAAGGCAGCTGTGAATGAAATAAAGGTTAGAATGGTTCCTCTCAGCCCCATGGTTGCTCTGCATCTCTTAGTTAACTATATCAAATTGCTTGTGTGGTTAAACTATACAGTCATGTTTTTTTTGGTTGAAGAAACAATAGTTGTGGTTTTATAGTCATTTTTTTTTTGGGTTGAAGAAACGATGTCATGTTGTTAGGCATTCATTTATTGGGTAACATCTCACATGCAAGCTATCCTGTTGCTATCTCTTGTTTTTAGCTGTTAGGCTGTCAAATTATCAGTACTTGACACAGTTGACTTATGATATGAAAACAATACCAAGCAGAAAAGAACACAAGCAGGTGCTTGCAATCGTCATTTTTGCAGCTCCTTTTTACTGTCACCTACAATGCAGCACAACATAATCAATTCTAAAATCAGTACCATGCGACTCATCCTATAATAGAATACAAACACCATGATTGTCTATTAGTTATCTTGTTCATATGGTACATACTCTCTAGGATGTGCTTTCAGAGAAAGGCAGCTTGCAATAGCTTTCCGCGCGTCCTGTTGTTCCCTGAAGGCACCACAACAAATGGGAGATTCCTGATTTCATTCCAACATGGAGCATTCATACCTGGCTACCCCGTTCAACCTGTTATTGTCCGTTATCCGCATGTGCATTTTGACCAATCATGGTAAGTTTTTCTCTATGAAAAGACATGCTTCTTGTTTTGCCTCAATGCTGTTTTATTTATGCTCGTGTTGTGTTTCAGGGGAAATATATCATTAGGAAAGCTCATGTTCAAGATGTTCACCCAGTTTCACAATTTCATGGAGGTATTCATTGCTTACCGACTTTGGCCTACCAAGGGTCTCATCTTTCATGTCTTTTGGAAGTAACTACTTAAACAATTAGCTCATTGTATCAATCACATGATTTACAGGTAGAGTATCTCCCTGTTGTTAAACCACCTGAGATCAAGCAAGAGAATGCCCTTCATTTTGCAGAGAATGTAAATCTTCTTTCACTCAAATAAATTGCACATTCGGCATCTTGTCGATTCTTTACCGATGTAATAGTAACATTACTTTCTTCCACTTCTTAATTTTGCAGACCAGCTATGCTATGGCACACGCCCTTAATGTTTTACCAACTTCTTATTCATACGGCGATTCAATGATTCTGGCACGAGCAGCGGAAGCTGGCAGGGTAAAAATGCTATTTATAATATGATATTCACTCTGAATTCATGTACAATTGCTTTAACCTTTGTTTGCTGAACTACCCACCAACTGGAACCTTCCAAAATTCCAAACACTGACAATTAGCTGGAAATGGGTGTGTCTTCCTCCCTCGAGTAGGAATTTGATCTCTAATAAGCTGATTTTTCCATTTGCAGGCGAATTGCTCAAATTACATGGTGGAAATGGCTTGGGTAAAAGAAGTAAGTCTTTCCTATATTGCACCATTGGCATGTGCATGCCAATGAAAAAAAATAACATGAGACTAAGAAATTATGTTATTAGTGAAGTGTAGAAACTGTTGTGGTACGAACTGGGTTAGCACATGATTTCCTTTGTGTTAGTGCATGATTTCCTATGAGTTTAGTACCCTTCTGGATGAAGCATAATTCGTGGTTGTGATTTTTTTTTTCATGCTCTACGCTGCTTTTTCTTTTGCATGTTGGCCCTTTCCTAAGCATCATGCATACTGCTTCGAGCAATGTAGTATCTGACTTTTGTATATACCTTTTCAGATGTATGGTGTAAGTACAACAGAAGCAATGGAACTCTTGGAATACTTTTTGGCTATGAACCCAGACAGCAAGTAAGCCCCCTCATCTTCCATTATCAGACAACGGTCATGTTTTACCTATGGCAGGTTTACAGAGTTCGTTTGTTAAGGATGGCTATAAGAATGTAGCGTCATATCAATTTTTGTTTAGGAGCCAACATGTCTACTTGGTTCTATTATTCCATAGAATCATGATAAATATCGTGAATTAACCCTTGGCAGTGGACGTGTGAAAGCGCAAGATTTTTGGGCTCTTTTTGGCCTAGATTGCAGTCCTCTATGCAAGAAGGTACTGACATTATTCTCCTGTAAATGCTATCGATGCTAAGTGAAGCCATCCCCTTTGCTGAATTTCTATATTATTTTCAGATATTCCAACATTTCGATTTGGACAATAAGGAATCCATTACATTCCGTCAGGTATTTAACTCGAATGTGACCAATCTCATACCCGTTGCCTTGCACATGTGTCATCACTTCCTAACGTGCTAGTGTACGATGTACGCAGTTCTTGATTGGGTGCGCACACCTGAGGAAGCAGCCATTGTTTGAGGGAGCGTGCGAGGCTGCTTTTGAGAAGTGCAGGGATCCCGGAACATCCGACATCTCCCGGGCGCAGCTGGCAGATGTGCTGCGGTCGAGCATGCTTGTGCTATTAACCGATGACGGGGTAAGTTTTCCGCCGTCGGTTCGCTGTAACGCCGGCCTAATTCTCTTGACATCAACTCACCCTCGCCGCACTCTGATGATGCAGACGCTGAAGCTGTTCAAGACGTTTGACGTTGACGACGACGACAAAATCAGCAAGGATGACTTCACGGCATGCCTTGCGAGGTTCCCTTTCATGATCGCCCTCTTTGCCGGCCAGATCAACGGGGAAGTTTACGTCGAGATAGTTTGATTGATGGCCCAGGTTGGAGTTGCATCCTCTGTTTATTAAAGGGTTTTATTCAGACAGACCAAACCCAACTTATTCTGCGTTGCACATCTCAAAGTGGCTAACCGGTATAGTGCGACAATTTTTTTTTGTTTCGTTTGTTTTCAAGGGACGGGTAGAAGTGTTGTGACACATATACACAGTGGATCCTACCAACATCGGTCCAATCGGATGTGCACATAGAAATCATTTGTAACATTTGTGTCTTGTAACAGAAATTTTGGGTTGAGAATGGAAGTACCCGAACGTACGAGCATCGGGTATGTGTCTTTTTTTTCTTTCTTTTTGGTTTCCCTCTCTTGTATGTTTATGATTGAGATTATATAATAATAAACCTGAGTTGGGTGCATGACTGCATGTACGCGTATATAGATCAGTGTTTTGAAAAACGGCCGATACGGACGTTTAGTGCGCCGACTATGCGGATTCGGCAACCAAAACGTTACGTATATATATGAATCAGAGGTACATCGACGACTGAGAACGTATAATCGGACGCATTAGACGATTAATCGGCTGTTTCCGTATAATCAGCCGCATAAACCCATTTAATTGCACCAAGTCAGCCTAATAGTCAAGTACCCCATGCTTCAATCGGCCCAACAGCAGTCCAAGGGACACCCTGTATATTCCATCTTTGTCAATGTACTTCAGTGAGTTTATACTAAACTTTGTAGCATCTTTTTGTTAAATTAATTAAATTAGTAATTTTTCCTTTGCTATTTTGTTTAGACCCAAACGAAGAAAAGGAACAAGTTAGATGTTCAAAGGCTAAATGATATTATATTTGTGCAATTCAATTTAAGAATGAAGAATAAAGAAAACTCAGCAAAGAAATAAGACCCTATAATGGAAACATGTGAAGATGATGACATTCCTCGTACACAAGATTGGCTTGAAGTTAAACCTACAGGGTTACCGATTAACGGTGGCGGAATTCGAAAAATTTCTATAAGATATACACTTCACACGTATAATTCTATAGTCTTGTATATCGAAGAATAGTACATGTATAATAATAGTTATATCACTAGAATGCATTTAAGTATCTCTTAGACTAGCGTAATCATCAAATACATACATATATGAGCTTGAACGTAAAATTATCCACATAATTTTGATTAATCGTTTGATGATACCCTATCTATCCAACTACCGTATTCCGTTTTTCACACGTTTTTTCACAGCACTGATATAGATAGATTCGCAACAATCAGCACGTGACGGAGTATAAAACACGGGTGTACGATGGTGACGGGGATAAGATGAAGGATGAATCGTCATCGATTAATCACATTCACATGATGGCAGGGTCTGTTTTTACGCTTTATGACCTTTTTGAGGTCATATACACTAGGGGAAACAAACAAGAAATTAAGAGAGCTCAAAATGGGAAGGAAACGGCGTAAAGGAGGCTGCCGTGCCGTGCCGCCACCGTACAAGACAGACAAGAAGATTCTTTACAGTATGTATATGGTGCTTCTTGTCCCTTTTTTTTTTCCCTCTCCGGTTCCCGAGATATCTTTACATCACAACGCACCTCTCTTTCTTCGACTCGCTTCTCGCCGGCGGTGGGACATTTGACCTCTGTACGAGTTATTAAACCACGAAACTTTCTATTCAGAGCCATGAAACCACGAAACCATGAAGCATAAGAATTATACTTAATAGAGAATGTGTGAAGTAGGTGAAGCCAAAGATATGCCTGGTCTTCAACGATTGTGTTTTGACCCCATAATTAATGATGGAAGTATGTTATTAAAACACGATCAGAAACCAGACACGCTTCATAAAGACTACAGAGGCACCATCATTTCAAAGAGCAACTATGCTCTTCGCCGCAGATCATGTACTCATTATTTAGGGTCCACAACTGAACATAGAAAAAAAAATGATTTTGTGCAGTAGACTAGTTTGTTATGTTCACAGGTAACTTGCGACATTTTAACACCGGTATGCAGGGTGTACAAGTTAACCTTAGGGGTGTTTGGATTAGGGGTATTTCACTCAAAACCTCTCAAGAAATTACCACTCATTAAGAACAAAAGTGGTTTGAACATAGTAGTTATAGTTCTTCAGGATTCACAAGCAGAGAAACAATGTGAATTCAGGACTACGGATTGTGGCAATATTCGGTTTTAGAATTAAATATTAAAATGACATCCCTAAAACAAAAAATTACACATACTTGCAGCAGCATGCTATAAGCCTATAACGGGCTGGCGTGTCCCGCACAGCCGCACGGGCTTTAACATTATAAACTAGAAAGCCCCCCCAAACGGTGTCCAAACTATGGGATGACATGTACCATACAAATCAAATGGTCATAACAGGCAGGGCATGATAAACAGGTGTGCGCTAGTTTATACACTTGCTGTACTAGAAAAAATATACTTCAAAGCAAAGAAAACGTACCCTTGGACCAACAACGAGTCCTGGCCGGCCTGTGCCATATGATTGATTGGGTGTGTGCTGCGCATGCTGCTGCTGCTGCTGTTGTTGCTGCGGCTGCTGTGGTGGAGACTGGAATCGTTCAGGTTGCCGCTCAAACTCCTGTTGTTGAAGTGCTATAGCTAGCTCTAGATCAGAACTGCCAACATAGAAGAAAAACCAAACACATCAGTTAGACCTTAGGTAATAATACATGTGAAAATGTACGTAAATAGGGACATGAACGAAACAAAGCTAGTGCAAATGCACAATAATCATATGA
The DNA here is from genome assembly GCA_036346275.1 of Otatea glauca. Taxonomy (NCBI): domain Eukaryota; kingdom Viridiplantae; phylum Streptophyta; class Magnoliopsida; order Poales; family Poaceae; genus Otatea; species Otatea glauca. The sequence goes on from CM070721.1 coordinate 63,633,312, forward strand.
AATTTTGTTACTGTATTTTCTGCAACCGTCCATTGTGCAATACTCTTCCTTTGTCATGCACATTTTGTTAATCAAGCTAATGTCACACAAACTTGTTAAACAGGTTACTATGGATCACAAAGTTTTTACAGAAAGCACTATACAACAGACTTTTCCATCCAACCGGACTGATTATGCATCAGCCAAAAATATGTTTGAAAACAGTATGAAAGACCATGTGGAGGTCTACCCTTATTTGTGACGAGTATTTGACCAAAATTGAGCTTGATATGCTCTGGTTTGAGTTTGATTTGAATTAGATTTTCAATTTGAAGCAATTTGAGCTCTGTCTGTTTTTCCCGGTGAGCGGTAGCACTGGACCCTAGAGCGGTGTGGAAAATCCCAACAGGTTGTTTTTAGGGGATTAGGCAAGCCGATGCTACCGGCCATGGCAGCCCGATGCTACCGGCCGAGCAGTAGCACCGGCCCAAATAGCCGGTGTGAAAATTCCAGAGAGGGTCTTTTCTGGGTTAGGATGAAGGGTGATGCTACCGCCATGTCGCCCGGTGTGAAATTTCCAGAGAGCATCTCTTCTGGTTTTGGGATGAAGGGTAGTGATGAGTGTGAATGATCCAAAATTTTTGATTTTGGAAGTTTAATTGCATATCTTTTTTTGATATTACTATGTGATGGGTATTCCTTGTCTTTGATGGTTGCAGGACGTCGAGTTTTAATCATGGTGAGGAGGATGACCGGGACTAGGCGAGGAGCGTCGGAAGTCCAAACGATCGAGGATCACCGGAAGATGATCGGAGATGGAGTCAGTGCAAGCCAAGAAGATAAGAAACGGATGAGATGCTAGCTAGACGCTGCGTGGATCAAGGAGGGCCATCGAAGTTGATAGGATAGCGGGTCTAGTTAGTGTGCTTTGAAAACCATGCAAGAAAACCCGATTTGTGTGGAGGGTTTTAGGTTAGCCCTTGCATGGCTGTGAGTGGGTCAATCCTAGCCCTTGATGGAGTGGCCTAGAGTTGAGGGACTCATCCAAGGATGGTAGGTGGCATAAGAGTAGTATAAATAGAGGGGGAGGGGTGGCCTTCCTACTTTTGAAGGTTTTAGAGGTTTTGTGCTCCTTTGAGTTTTGTCTACTTTGTTGTGAGGCTTTATAAAGCTCCCTTCTAGAAATGCAAATCTTTTTCTCTTATGCTTGAATTTACTTTGCGCATTTAAATTCCACACTTAAATTCTTGCAATTTATATTCATGTAATTTGGATTTGCCTCCCCTCCTTCTACATGTTTTTGGATTTGCCTCCTCTCCTTATAAATGTTTTTTGCTTCTTGTGTCAAGGATGTTGATTGATGGAATAATCTTCTTCGGATCATATCTTAATCATTTAGGCAATCAATGCATCTTTCTTACAAGAAACCGGTCTTGTGTTCTTAGTTGAAGCATTCTTCTAGATCGTATTTGTGGGGTGTTGGACTTGTGTTCTTGCTTGTTGTGACGTGTGGGAGGTTATCCAAGATCATCTTAATCATCAAAACCCCACGAGCAAGTCCAAGATTAAATTCTTGAGTTTTGCTCAAACTTGGTGTGTTCTTCCTTCATGCAAGATGGAAGGTTTGGGAGAATTGGAATGAATCAATTGATAGCAGAATTACATACAAATATAGACAACCATGTATTCTAACTATGGTAATCTATTTCTAAGTATAGCAACAATCCCTTAAATTGGTACAACCGGATATCATTTGCATCGCGCAAGCCAAGGATGGCGAGGAGAGGATATTGCGATGCATGATTGGGTCCCTATCCAAATATGGACAGCAATATATGGTAGTCTAACATCCCCGCAATCTCAAATGGAGTGTCACGGACGGTGAGATTGGTCCTGAACTCTTGGAAGATGGAGGACTGAAGACCCTTGGTGAAGATGTCAGCATATTGATGAGAGGTAGGCACGTGGAGAACGCGAACTTTGCCAAGAGCTACGCGCTTCATGCGGACGAAGTGAGGTCGATCTCCACATGCTTGGTACGTTGGTCTTTGTCACCGGATTGGTGGAGAGGTAGACGGAGTCGACGTTGTCGCGATGAGACGATGGTAGCCCGCCAAGAGGTTGGTGTAGAGAAGTAGTTGACGAGCCGCAAGCCGGCTACACCATGAGCCACCGATATTCGGCCTCGGACTGGAGGCGGGACACGGTGTGTTGTCGCCGAGGACCACGAGATAAGATTGTGGCCAAGAAAGGCACAATATCCAGTGGAGCGCCGAGTGTCGGACACCCGCCCATCCGCATCGGTATAGACGGTGAGATCATGAGGCCCACCGCGAGCGAAATGAGTGCCATAGGGAAGAGTGCCCTCGAGGTAGCGAAGGATCCGCTTGATCGGTTGGAAGTGATGATCTCGCGGTCGTGCATGTAGAGACATGCTTGTTGGATGACATGAGAAATGTCCGGCCCGTGAAGGTCAGTCTCGCAGGCACCGCCAAACTCCTATAGAGTCGGTCGATGACGGTCGTCCTCCATCACCGAGAGCTTAGTGCGGGCTTCAATGGGAGTGGCGCAAGGATGGCAATCATCATGCCGTGTGGCTGCAAGATCTCTTGCGCATACTTAGCCTGGGACAGGAAGAGGCCATCCGTGTGGTGGGAGACCGCAATGCCCAAGAAGTAGTGAAGATCACCGAGATCACTCATGGCGAACTCGTGCTTGAGGGTGTCGATGAAGTGCCGAAGAAGAGCCGGCGTTGAGGCGGTGAGGATGATGTCATCGACGTACAAAAGAAGGTAGACGGTGTCGATGCCGGAGCGGTAGATGAACAGCGACGAGTCGGATTTGGAGTTGATGAAGCCGGCGGAAGTGATGAAGGCGTGAAAGCGACTGTACCAGGCCCGAGGGGCTTGTTTGAGAGCAGTAGGCATCCATGGACGAAACTCATCTTCTTCCTGGCGACAGCACCTTGCCTCCAGCCACTGCTGCTGCAACATCTAACCCCACTACCGGCGCCCTCATCCCAGTAGTCGCCGGCCCTCCTCCTTTCAACCCTGCTTCCGTTTTATCCACCATCAATGTCAAAAACCACATACCCTTTTCTCTCCAACTTGATCCACCAAACTACTCCCGATGGCGCGAGTTGTTCGAGATCCTCGTCGGCAAGTTTGGCGCCACAGATCATCTCTTTGCTGCTGCGCCAACAGTGCCCGACGCCACATGGACAACCACCGACTTCGCCGTCAAGTCTCTTCTCTACGCCTCTCTGTCTGAAGAGATTCTTGGCATTGTGCTTCATCGCGGCGCCTCCACCCGCGACATCTGGGAGAGCGTGGAGGCGCTCTTCCGAAATAATCGCACATCGCGAGCTCTGGCTCTTGAAGCCGAATTTCGCCCTGGCGCAAGGAGACCTCTCCATCCTCACCTACTCCCAGCGCCTCAAGAACTATGCTGATTCTCTTAACGATGTCGGGCACCCTGTCCGAGATGAAACGCTCGTCCTCACTCTCCTCCGAGGATTGAGCGAGTCCTACCGCCACATTCTTTGCAATCATCAAGACCAAGGCCGCCGCCTTCCTTCCTGGCGGTTCGATCTATGCTTCTCCTCGAAGAAGCTGAGATCAAGACCAACAAAGCTTCTGGCGCCACTGCCCTCCTCACCAGTGTCCATAGCCAGGCCCCCTCCACCAGGGCCGGCTCCTCCAAGTACAAAGGAAAGTGGAAGGGCCGCCATAACCAAGGCTCCTCCGGTCATGGCGGCTCCAACTTCTACGGCGCCCGCCCTCCAGCCTTGCCCTTTGGAGCTCGCGCAGGATTCATGCCGTGGGCTGGAAACTTCCAGGTCTGGCCGCACACCACCTCCGCACCAGGCATCCTCGGACCTCGGCCTCCGCAGCAGGCTTTCTTCACGCCTGGCATGCCGCAATCGGTGCCTCCGACACCCCGGCAGCAACCGACGCACCTTGCAGCACCGTCCCCTATTCCTTATGGTGGCGAGCAGTATCCCTCCTGGGATCAAGCTTCTCTCATCCAAGCGATGAACGCCATGACGCTCCAACAACCTGATCCGGCCGGTTGGTACATGGACTCTGGGGCTTCCTCTCACCTTACCACCGACTCCGGTAACCTCTCCACTATCCACTCCACACCCTCTCCCTCTACCCACATCATTGTCGGCAACGGTTCCTCTCTTCCCGTGGCTGCCACCGGGGATAAATGTTTTCCTACCACCACCCGCCCGCTTCATTTGTCCAACGTTCTTGTCTCTCCCAATATTATTGCTAACCTTATGTCCGTTCGCAAATTTACTAAAGATAATCACTGTTCTATCGAGTTTGATCCTTTTGGTTTCTCTGTGAAGGACCTTCGCACTCGAGCCGTGATTCAGAGGTGCAATAGCGCGGGTGACCTCTACCCCTTTCGCGCTGCCACCACGCCATTCACTTTCGTTGCCACCTCCAACCAGATTACTTGGCACCGGCGTTTGGGACATCCGGGCGATCAAGCTTTGTCCCATCTCGCCGAACCTTTAGATCTGTCCAATAAACTGGTGCCACATGTTTGTCATGCATGCCAATTAGGCAAACATGTTCGCCTTCCGTTCACTACCTCTGTATCTCACACAACTAAGCCGTTTGAGCTTATTCACTGTGATTTGTGGACATCTCCTATTCATAGTCTGTCTGGTTTTAAATATTATTTAGTCTGTCTTGATGATTTTACTCATTTTCTCTGGACTTTTCCTCTAAAATTGAAGTCAGACACTTTTTCCACATTACGCCATTTTCACACCTATGTCTCCACCCAGTTTTTCACCACTATTCGCTCTTTTCAGTGCGATAATGGGCGTGAATTCGACAATACTGCCACTAGAACCTTTTTCCTTGCAGCCGGCATACACTTGCGCCTCTCCTGCCCCTACACCTCCCAACAAAACGGTAAAGCCGAACGGATTATTCGGTCCACCAACAACATCATCCGCACCCTACTTTTTCAAGCCTCCATGCCTTCTTCCTATTGGGCCGAGGCTCTCCAAACAGCCACATATCTTCTCAATCGCCTTCCCACCAAAACTCTCCGCTACCGCACACCCTACCACGCCCTTCATGGTTCTTCACCATCCTACACTCACCTTTTGAGTATTTGGATGTCGTTGTTACCCTAATCTCTCTTCTACCACACCCAATAAACTCACCCCTCGCTCCACCGAGTGCGTTTTTCTCGGCAATTCTCCCAAACCTTGCATGCACCAACCAGTTCACCCAAAAGCTTAAGCTTACGAGGAAAGGAGGGCAATTCACTTATACTTCAACACTCCTCCTCACGTGTAGGCTCCCTCAGGTCTAGGACGTGGAATAGAAGTGGACTGCAATTATTATTTTTTAATTGCGTCAACCAGGTCTTGAACTCGAGACCTCTTGGCTCTGATACCATATTAAGTTGCATGCACCAGCCAGTTCACCCAAAAACTCAAGCTGATGATTGCAGCAATGTGGCGGTAGGACTCGCTCAATCCTCGGAGGAGAGTGAGGACGAGCGTTTCATCTCGGACAGGGTGCCCGACATCGTTAAGAGAATCAGCATAGTTCTTGAGGCGCTGGGAGTAGGTGAGGATGGAGAGGTCTCCTTGCGCCAGGGTGCGAAATTCGGCTTCAAGAGCCAGAGCTCGCGATGTGCGATTATTTCGGAAGAGCGCCTCCACGCTCTCCCAGATGTCGCGGGCGGAGGCGCCGCGATGAAGCACAATGCCAAGAATCTCTTCAGACAGAGAGGCGTAGAGAAGAGACTTGACGGCGAAGTCGGTGGTTGTCCATGTGGCGTCGGGCACTGTTGGCGCAGCAGCAAAGAGATGATCTGTGGCGCCAAACTTGCCGACGAGGATCTCGAACAACTCGCGCCATCGGGAGTAGTTTGGTGGATCAAGTTGGAGAGAAAAGGGTATGTGGTTTTTGACATTGATGGTGGATAAAACGGAAGCAGGGTTGAAAGGAGGAGGGCCGGCGACTACTGGGATGAGGGCGCCGGTAGTGGGGTTAGATGTTGCAGCAGCAGTGGCTGGAGGCAAGGTGCTGTCGCCAGGAAGAAGATGAGTTTCGTCCATGGATGCCTACTGCTCTGATACCATGCAAGATGGAAGGTTTGGGAAGACTACCATATATTGCCTGTCCATATTTGGACAGGGACCCAATCATGCATGCGCAATATCCTCTCCTGCCATCCTTGGCTTGCGCATGCAGTGATATCCGGTTGTACCAATTTAAGGGATTGTTGCTATACTTAGAAATAGATTACCATAGTTAGAATACATGGCTGTCTATATTTGTATGTAATTGATAGCAGAATTACATACAAATATAGACAGCCATGTATTCTAACTATGGTAATCTATTTCTAAGTATAGCAACAATCCCTTAAATTGGTACAACCGGATATCACTGCATGCGCAAGCCAAGGATGGCAGGAGAGGATATTGCGCATGCATGATTGGGTCCCTGTCCAAATATGGACAGGCAATATATGGTAGTCTAACACTTCAAAGGTGAAAAGGTCGGAACTTTAACGTCAATCCTTGAGATTGAAAGTTGGAATAAGTTCCTGACATCCTTAGGATCACATCTACCAAGTTTCGTGAGTTCTTGTCCAGCCGATCAAAAGATTCCTCAAATTTTGCTTTTGAAGTTCGTGATGATTTTTAAGCTGTTCTTGAGCCCGGTGCTACCGCCCTCCGATGCTACCGGCCTTCCAGCGGCAGCACCGGCCATCCAGAACAGCTTACTCATTTCACTTGCTTCCTTTTGATTATTCTCTTTGAGGGCTTGGGTGGATTATTTTGTGTGGGAAAATTTTTTATTTGGGATTATTCACCCTCCCTCTGATCGTCATCTCGATCCTTCGCAGTATATAATAACCTGATGCCCATATAGAACTTACAAACATGTGATACAGCACATTAAGCATGCACATGATCTCCATAAACCATACCTAGAGATGATCACTCAAGTAAACACTAAATTATTAGTCCAATACAAATTTCAAGATCCACAAGCCAACCCATCCAACTAGGCAAGGAACTAATAATGGGAAATAGTCAAAGGCAGTTCGATAGTGATGTGCAATAAACCAATATCTAAAGCCTAAAACAAGCAGAACAGAGCCAAGGACTACAAAGCATAGCTAAGAACAACAGAGTAGACAAAGACTTTATGGATTCAACTGGCATCACTTGTTGCACAGCACAATACCATACAAGTATTCACATGGCTGCAAAGGTCAAAACGTTGTACGGCAGTGATCTGAGTAAGAGTGTTAGACCTACTATCTGACCAATATAACACTTGGTAATAAAAAAAATGCAGGTAGGAAGGTCATACTTTCCAGATGAGTGCGGTAGAGTGGAATTGTCAAATTGAGCAAGATAGTCCTGCAGACAGAATACAAGTCAAATCAGCTAATATTATAGAACCCAATGAGAATCACAGCAGTCTATTGATGTTAAGCATACAGCAGTACTCGTCATAGCCTGCTGTTCATTCCATGAATCATTTCTCGGAGTTTCAGCCTTAAATGGTGTGAAGTTGCCAGTCAGAAAACCCCCATCCCCATTCACCTAATGATTGTCAATTGAGAACAAAATATGTCACATAACGTTCATTTCAACCAAACACAGATGGTGGCGAAGAGGGCTAGGACATTACCTCATCCAACTTTTGCCATACCAAATCAGTTTGGCTGAAAAAACCCTGATCAGTTGCTATGAGATATAGGCTTCCATTGTACTGCAGAAAAAGCATGAACACATAAAATCAGCAAGCTTATTATAGCAATCGCAGACTATAACTTAATTAACTATCATACCTTGAACATAGTGTTGAAGTGGTTATTACGGAAGAAGACACAAAGCTCTCTTTCATTAAGGCCCTCTTGTAAACAAAACAATCTGTAATGTTGAAATGGCCACATATTCATTCAAAATATAAATGAGAAAATAAATAAATGTGCTTAACCTATAGAATAAATATGTACCCATAGAATGTCAGCTGGTTAGCAGTGTTCCGCAGAAAATTATCAATCAGTTCCCCTGCAAATAAAAAAACTAAGTGTAAAGCCAAATATTGTGCATAGAATATTCATGACCAAAGGAGATTTACACGTTGAACTAATTGAGAACTGGAAAAAATTCTCACATTGATGTTCTGTAGCTCCATTTTCCAAGCAATGACTACTTGTACCAGTCTTGTCAGCCTGCTTTGCGAGAACCACCTCACCCTCATACATCGGCTCCTGATTTTCATATGCCAAGTTTTCAGTGCCAAGTATGTGCTCTTCACCTTGATATATTGGCTCACTACCTTGAATGCTTGAAGAGACAAGCTCAGGGGTTTCTAAAGATTCATTTTTCTCCTCCAGCTCTGTTGTAGCAAAACATGGAGTAGCTTGACTAGTCACAGTTGCTGAGTCACAATTGACCTCAGTATCAGAAGTTTGTTCATGCATTTGCACAGCAGAATGTTCTCTGTAGGTTTCTTTATTAGCTTGACTGAGATCAGGAGCAGGAACAGCAGCTTGGTCAAAGGGAGCAAAAGATTCATGGGACGAACAAGAAAGAGTAGATTCTAAAGATTGAACAGGTATATCAAGGTGCCCTGGTAACATATTTCTTTGGCCATTGTCCTCTGGTTCTTTAGATGTCAAAAGTTGTTGGGATTCTTCAGACACAACTTCTCTAACATTAGCAACAGAATTTGTGTCCTGCAACATAGAACCATCACTCAAAGCATGGTTACCATGTTCCCCTTTACTTGTTGGTCCCACCTTCTCAGGTGCCTCTAATTGAAAGCTATCACTATGTGCTGTTTCCTCCATATTGGAGGATGAATGACTCAGTGAAGTGTCAATGGAAACAGACCCATCAACGGCATTTGTGATTTCAGCTTTGGATAGACTAAGGACTCTCATTAGTTCCTCTTCTTCCTTGTGGTCGCCCCACCTTATTTGCAGTTCAACTGGGTCTGTGAGTGTATTTTCATCAGATGATCTCCCTCGAGAAACACTGGGTGAAGGAACCCCTAATGCTGCAGTTGTTGCAGCAGCAAAATCAACAGTTTCTTGCTCCTCCACAAGTTTTTTCTCTTCTGCTGGTTTCCCCGACTTAAATTCAGCAAGCCCAGAAGCAAGAGCATTGTAGGACTTTGACCCAATGGCAGTAGCAGTGTCAGTATCCTAAAAGTGAGTATGAATCAGTATTAGCGAGTAGGTGGTGATGCAGGCTTAACTAATAAGGCAATTTTGAATCTATTTTGTAAACATTGTATATTTAAGAGAATATAAATGTTGAAGAACAGTGCATGTAGCACTTACAGACTTAGGCATTCAGAGACTATGTTGGTTAATCATCCTAGATTAACAAATTGCATTGCACAAGATAAATAAATCAAGTTTTGGTCAGTACAGAAACCATAAATCTACCAAACCTATGACAAAATTTACATATCATGTCTCCATAGTGTAAGCATAAGATTTTGCTGGAGCACCCCAGGCGACATTCGAATTGAAATACAAACATAGGTCCATTGGAGTAAAAGAATCAGTTGCATCATAAATAAATGCAGAGCGCATTGGCAATACCAAGGGACAGCAGAGAGCTCCAGCATTCTGCTATGTGGTGAGTGATAATCAGTTTACAAATAACCGCCTTTGGTTTTAAAAAATAAACAACATAGTAGAACACCCAAATTTTTATCCACACAACTACAAGACGTAAAAGGCAAACAAAAAGGCCACTGTCACATGAACATTCACAACATCTAGCAAAAGCAGGGCAATTCATCTGCCATACAGGGAGCACCTGCAAGCAGAATGGCTTTAGAGACTGAATATAATGTCATATAAAATACCTAGCAAGATATTATCGACTCTCACCCTCACTGAAACCCAATATCATACATTTTCAGACACATGCATTTACAGACAGACCACAGCTGAAAAACATTCTATTCTTGCACATGCATAGAAATGCCTTTGTAAGAAAAAAAAACATTTGCATGCTCCACATCACTCAAATATTTTTATTCACACGACTTGAATGTTTTTTTGCCAAATTTGATGCTCTGTCATTCATCCATGTAATATAAGAGTTATCCACATTGATGTATTCATTGGCACAGTCGAAAATCGTATCATTCAGCTTGGAAACATAAAAGTGGATGAACGAAGTAACCTTAAGGACCATATGCAAGATAGCCTTGAATTAAGCTCAGGAACCTAAATGTTGAATTCGTGGACCTAAGAGAACCATTCATGCCACAAGGACCTATGGTGTAATTGATAAAAATTATAAGGTGTTGCCTTAAGTTGTAGTATGCCAAGTTAGGTGAGACAGCCAGCTTTTACACATCTCATTAAGAACCAAGCAAAATTAAAGTTTAATTGTCATTCATCAAGCAACCAGTTCAGCATAACTCCTGAAACAATAAAACAAAGGTTTGCTTATGGGTCATTAAATAACCAGTCCAGGGTAACTCTCAACACTAAACAGCTAGGAGGGTACTACTCCAGTAGTAAGCATAAAGCAGAATCATCGAATACATTTACTTTTAACTATGTACAACTCATTGTCACTCAACAAATCAGGGGAACTTCTCCTGCAAGTGGGGGAAACCATTGGTTGTAGCACTTTTAAGCAGGTTTTGACAATGAACAAAATAAAATGAGCGAGCTAGATCACATAAGTGATAAAAGCATGGTGCGCACCAACAAAAATGCATATTATACTATTTTTTTCTGGACCTTGCTTACAGTCATTACAGATGAAAATCATGAAGTTATAGTCTATGGACTAAAGAAAAATAGAAGCTGTGAATTGTTAAGCAGCATGAAGCTATCTCCAAGCAGAAGTATTATGTTCCATGTTGAAAGGAGCATAAACCACACACCAATTTGGTCCTGTAATTGCAGCAGCCCGATACAAAACTAATATATCATAAGGAAAAAGCATACCTGAGGATCCATTATCCATCCGTGGTACAATGGGATATCCAGAAGGTCAAATATAGCACGTTCCCGGGTGAACTCAAAGTCATCTATCCTGCAATGTCCACGGCCCAATATGCATGAAAACGAATGGAATACCACATATACACACACAAATCGGTAAATCACCAATCAACAAACTGAAAACCTCAAACGCACTTCCTGAACATCACATTCACGTCGATGCCAGTAGCGAGGCGCGGCAGAAGGTCGATTGCGTCTGAGATGCTCTGCTCCCAGTTACAGACGTACTCCTCGTCCTTGCCCTGCGAATGGCATCCCAAACAACCCCGTTCACAAATGAACACCACAAACAACTGCAACCTGATTCCATGGGAGCTGATCGAACCTGCACGCTGCTGTTGGAATCAATGAGGCGCTCGGCGACGAGCGAGAGCAGCTTCTGCTGTGACACCTCGCCTGCATCCGGGTTCAAGCTGATCACATTCTTCAGCAGCAGCACGTTACCTGCAACACGCGCGCCGCCAAAACGCAGGTGAAATCGCGAAGCCAAGCAACCACCACGCAGCGCGCGGAATCTAGGGAGAGGGAGAGGGTTCGGGGAAGCGAGAGGAGGGATCTCTCACAGATGGCGAGGAGCGGGCACGGGCCGTTGTCGTTCTGGTAGACGATGGGGGTGCGGCGGCCGAGGAAGTCGACGGCCCTCGTCTTGTGCATCACCTCGGGGGTTTCGGTCGGCGGTGCGGGCTCGGGATCCGCCGCGCCGGGCGGCGTTGCCGGCGGCGGGAGCGGAGGCGGGTCGGCGGACATGTATCTCTCCTGCAATCGCCGCCCTAGGTCGCCGGAACCCCAACCTTAGTTATCGCCGCCGGAGTCGCCGGTCGGGGGAGGAGGCGTGCGCGTGGTGGTGTCGCGGAGTGTAGACGGGCGAAATGGGGAGGAGGGGTATAGAATTCGAGACAGTGGGTGGGAGGAGGCCGGGGGTGTATAAGTAAGGTTATTAGTAAACTGCAGAAGATTATTATCGAGAGTCTGTTTTCGATTTGGTCCCCGCAGTTTAGGGTAATTGGGGTTCTAGTTCTCTATTCTGCGATTTGGGAGCCTGTTAGTTTAGTAGGATAATTACTACAGCCAGGATGCTTTAATACTCTTATATACTCCCTTCGATCACAAATAATTATTATTTTAGACATCGACACGATCTCTAAAACACAGCTTTAACCACTAATTTTTATTTTACTATATTTATAAAATCTGATAAAATTATTATATTATGAAAGTACTTTTCAAGACAAATCCAAACATATGATTATCATGTATCCAACTTAAATATTTAAAATATATTAACGATCAAAGTTTTAAAAGTTTCACTGTATTTATGTCCAAAACGACAATTATTTATGACCGAAAGGATCGTTTTATGAGAACATTGTCCCGCGATATTCTCGATTCACTTCAAGAGAGAGCTCAAATGCCAAGCAGAGATAATTACGGTCCTGTCCTTCGAAACAACAAAATCGTTTTGAAAATCGATGTGGTCTTTAATATGTCCTTTTTGACTATATCTTTTAATCAAATCTAGAATACTTTTATGTATCAAAAGATTTGATCTCATGCATTCTAAAACGATTTAGAAAAGAAGCAGCACGGCATTAGGCTTGAGAACTACTCCTACATGGGTGGTGGACTGGTGGTTGATGCTCTTCCATGCCTCCTACCAAAACGGCTGCAAGTTGCAACTAACAAACAAACTACTTCTCTAAGCACATCAGCCGTATCTATATAGACTATGGTATTTCTTTTTAAAGGAGATATTACAGCTATGTTCCTAGTTGGATATAACTGAAGGATAAAAGACACCACTAAATTTTAAGTGCCCTACACTTCATCACACAACCCAACTAAATCGAACGATTGAAATGTTCATTACAGTCTAGACGGCAACACAGGCCAAATTGAATAGGAAATCATACACATATATATAGGACAACGTGAGTGACGGATCGTATAAAGAGTTGAGATGATGACTATGACATGTCGTATGGTAGTACGTGTTCGAACATCTTCGTAGTGATCGATCGAACGAGACGCATGACACGTCGATCGTTTTTTCGATAGGCGATGAAAGCTTAGCACGGAAGTAATAGCACGCGCTTGCTTGCAGTTGCAGCAGTCGCTGATAGAAGAAGACTCGCTGCGTGTTGGGTTATATTAGCGCGTGCCCTTTTCGGATTATCAAGCGGCGTTTTCTTTCTCCGACCTGCGAATAAATACCGAGCTTTCTCAGGGTCGGTAAAGCAAAATCACACGCGATCTCGCACGCATCTCGGCCGTTGGATCCGGCCGTTCGAGTGGCGTGCGCAGTAAGCGAAGCTTAATTCCAGCCCATTCCGAGGCCTCTTGACGTAACAGAGGGGAGCTATTTTGGGATGGATATCCAAACGTTTATCACAATGTAGGGAGCAGTAGTAATAATAAATCTCTGAGTTGTGGTGGTGGTAATAATAATAATAATAATAATAATAATAATAATAATAATAATAATAATAATGTGTACGGTGTATCAACGTCATCTTATTATTGTTTCTGCGAGAAGCCACACCTAACCACGTGACCAGCCCGACAGTTAGCTACAGAGCACTTTGGAATGAACGAATACCATCTACTGGTCTGTGTCTGGATTTTTTTTTCTTTAGTTTAAAAGTTAAAAAAGCTAAATCTTCAATGAAGAGATGGCTTTTGAAAGCCAAAAACCTCCGTATAATTTGTTAACGCTTTAATTTTTAAATCGAAGAAAAAGTCCAAACAAACATGGCTTTAAAAAAAATTGAAGTCACCGTAGAGGTGTGTTTTTTTTGTTTATTGCATCTTGTTTTTAGACTAATGTTACTGAAGTTAGGGTAAACTATCCAACTCTACCACGTATAAAAGTGGACTGTTTTAAATTGCTTAAACAAAAAAGAACTAACTTTAAGCAAAAAAAAACATAAGCTTAAACAAACATGGCTTAAGTAATCAACATCTCAGCAACTTGCCAAATACTTGCATCTTATCATCCCATCGTGGGGAGTGTAGTGTGGCAACGAGGGGTGAAAATAATGGCAGACAATTTTTGCTTCGATCTGATGCTGTATCTGAAAAAAAAATATACGCACAAAATACCATTTTTAAGTCCCAATCTGTATAAGATATTACTCGTATCCGATAAATATGGGTTAGGATTAGCTATGAAAATGGATCAGATAGTTTTCGACCGATCTGGACAAATTTCAGATACGGATTCTATTGGATCGGATATTTATCGAATAGTATCGGATCAGAAACGGATACGGATTTTTCTGTCGGATACAGATTCGTCACTCACTATCCGTTGGATACGATACGGATCCGGATAATTCGGATATTTATGGGGCGGATTATCCGGATATGCATGTGGGCTGGGCCAAGGCTACTCTTTTAGCTCAAAAAGGTTTCTAAATTTCAAAATTATTTTCTAATTTAATTAATCAACAAATGAAATTTCAATTATTAAATTAGCAAAGCTCCAAAAATCACATTTTTTTGGGAAATTCCTGACACAATCATTTTTTTAAAAAAAATATTTTCAAGATTTTATGGGCTCTAATTTTTTTTGAAAATTCAAAAACTACTGTCCTTAATAGGGAAGTATTTTAAATGAGTAGATAAAAAATGCATAAAAACTCAAGAATACATAATTTATTATTTTAAACATAATTCAAGAAAGAATACAAATCTTGGGTCATTATATGTTATTCATGAATGTTTGGAGCAAATATACTAGTTTTGTTTTGTTCATTTTGTGTGTACAATTTAAAGGGTTTTTATGTTTCGATAAATATTCGTAATCTAATTCGTTTCGTATTCACTTCGTATCTATATTTGACATTATTCGTATTTGTATCCGCATTATACGTATTCGTATCCGCATCTGAGAAAAAAAATATAAAAACAAATCATCCCTAGTTAGGATTGGGAGAGCAATATTTTCTTTGTATCCGTATTTGATAGGATATCCGAAAGATATCTAACAAATCAACAAAATAGCTAACCGATAAAACATCAATATCCATTAATACCCTCTATGGTGTTATAGTCATTGACTATTTTTATAATATGAATTTACATTTAATTATGTTTATATTGTTAAGTAGGATAGATAATTCTCTAATAGTTACTATAATTTGACACTTTTGTTGCTAAAGTTACATCTTTTGTTTATGAGCGTAGTATTCGTCAAATTATCTATAACCGATTTGAACCCGATTTGCATCCGCCCTGTGCCCGTATATAAAAAATTCCGTATTCATATCCATATCTAGAATATCTGTATCCGATTCCAAATCTAAAATAAAAATATAGATTAGAACACAAAAAGAACAATATCCGCCTATAACCCGTTTTCACGCCAGCAACCACCTCCATGAACAAAAAAAAAATTAAAATATTTGCTGCAAATAGACCTCTGTATCAGCCCAGCCCGTGAACAGGGCGGCTCAGTTGGGCCCGTGAGGCAGCCTGAATGGGCTGAATGTTGGACCAATACACTCGTGTGGATCCATGCTTTGTCTTCGCTTGGGCCAAGCAGCTTTGCCCAGCCCGTCGCTTTCCATCGGGCTGGCTCACACCGTCGTCCTCTCCTCACTCCCACTTCGCCATCGCACTCCCCTACCCCGAAAGCCGGAGGAGGAGATGATTCACCGACATTAGAAGAAGCGAAGAGGGAAAAGGTGCGGATTTTTGTCTCGCAATTAGCCAGCTTCTCCACCCAAATCGCCTCCTGCTAATTCCTGTGTTTCTCGTGATTTCTTTTTTCCTGGGCGCAGTGCCTGGTTGCTCGTGCGGATCGAGTCAGATCGGACCGGGGAATGGCGAGGGCTCGCGCGATCTCTCTGGTCGCTCTCTGCATCCTCGCCGCCGCCACCGGAGGTGAGGAGTTCGTTTCTTTTCCCCCTTTTGGGCCGTTGTTTTTTACATATGAGATTGGGATCTACAGGTGCAATGTAGTCACAGCTTGATATTATTATTTTTAAAAAAACATTGACGTTTCTTTAGATACGAGTTGTTTCAAATGCATTTATCTTGTTTCCTTATGGAATACGGCAATTTTTGCCTTTCGAACTGTTAGTGTAGGGTAATCGGGTTCAGCTGTTGGCGTTGTGTAGTTGGTCTGTTCACAGTTGAAATACTCTAGATTTTGTTCTCTAGGAATATAATCTATATATTGAGAAGCATCTTCAAATTTAAGTGGGAAGTGGGAACCATCAAGGCATCAACAGCGACTTCTTGCGGACATGCAAATTTGCGGTTACCAGTTTCTCTGGTGGAGAAAATTGCTCGGCTGACATTACTTATATTTTTATTTGGCATCTTGTGAAATCAAATAAAAGCAGTTTTTGGATATAACTAGCTATTGTAGTTTATATGCAATGCTAGTTTGAGGGAAGTTCCTTAGATATACATGAGTGTGATTTGGAAAATACGAAAGTTGTGCGGTGACTGGAGAGTGGTCTGCGTGGCCATCTACATTACTGCATCACAAGCAAACCTTGATACATTGGTTGTCCAAATGGTGCCTAGAATACATTGTCAGACACCAGACAACTGATTATACGGCCTAACCGGCTGATCATATGGGAACAGTGAGGGCACCCATTCCTTGTATACCACCTAGTGGACCCGTTTCTATAACAGTGTCACCTGGATCATCTGGCATCAATAGTGTGCTAGTATCAACTTAGATTCTTAGAAGGCAATCTTTAGCATAGATTATTCCTTCAAGCAGTTATTTTGCATTCATTGGCATTTTCTGACAAATTTTAGGGTTTGTATTTGTTTGTGCCGCCTAGAGTGAGCTCTCCAGTCAAATTCGTAGCTGTTATTCCTGACAAGCATATCAAGTTTATAGGGGAATTAACTACAGATGCCATTTTGGAGATGCTTAGAAACATTTTGCTGGCGTTTCATGCATATATGATTTATTCTAGTCATGAGGTGTCTGTATTACTTCAACACATTTTCAAGTGATCATGTTCTCAATGGCATATGCTGGCAAGGTTCAGAGTTTATATATGTTCGCCTAGCTCGAGTGTGGTCAATCAGGAAACTCATTATTTATCGGTTTACCCAAGCATCTAAAAATCATGGAGGAGATGACTATACATGTCACCTTCGTTTTGGCATTCTGTTTTGGAAACGGTCAATTATCTTTCGGATTGGAATAGTATCCTTGCCTCTTAAGAAGATAATGTCCCTTCACTCCTCTGTTTAGAGTTTGGAATTGGTAGTGACATATAAACAACCTTTATCCTTTTCAAACAATGCCATTTTGTTCTCCTTCGTTTACAGTTTGCTACTGCCTGTTTTAGCTTAGTAGTAACCTTTGACTTTTGAGGAGACCTGTTAAGTATTTGATTCTCTCTCTCTCTCTCACACACACACACACACGCACACGCACACGCGCACACACACACACACACAATTCAAAAGAAATGACATGAAACGAGTGCTCTCGAATATTTATTCCTAATACACAGTACCCACAGTCCAAATATCTTCTGGAAACTCATGATGATTTTATAACCTATTTCCTTGAGTGATAATCTAACGTAAACGTTTCTGCTTTGTGCAGCTCAAGTGGACCCACTTTATTCCGGCAAACAGGTTTGCAGACTGTTATCCTGCCTTTCTACTTATTTCTCAGTGTTATTGAAATATATGTGCTTACATTGGTGGACTTCTGTGATGGCAGGTACTGGACTGGAGTAGGCAACCCAACTTTAAACTGAATAATTTCTCCTTGACTGAAGAAGGTGAGTTTTAATAAGAAATGGTGGTTCTATGTAAGTGCATATACTAAGAGCAACTCATTTAACAAGGCAATATTTCTTAATGCAGATGGACTTCAGCTGCTGGGCAGGCCAGAAGAAGTGACTCGCAGGGTAACATTTTTTCCTTCATTACTTAGTCCTTGCAAATTAACTAGGGATAGCAGTGGATAACCATCCTTTTTATGTCACTTCTTTTATACATTACAGCTTGTTTTGAAATGAAATCTTATCTCTGTTAAACTCTGACCATTGTTTGAAATTTCCTTATTACAGAAATTGAGGGAGAGAACCAGGATAAGGAAGAAAATGGAACCAGTACAGCAGGATGATGAAGCCCTAGTTAAGCTTGAGAATGCTGGTATTGAACGTTCAAAAGCTGTTGATTCTGCTGTGCTGGGTAAATATAGTTTATGGAGACGTGAAAATGAAAACGAGAAGGCAGATTCGAAGGTTCGTCTGATGCGAGATCAAATGATCATGGCCAGAATATATTCTGTGCTTGCCAAATCGAGGGACAAGCTTGATCTTTATCAGGAGCTACTTGCCAGGCTCAAGGAAAGCCAGCGCTCCCTCGGGGAAGCTACTGATGATGCTGAACTTCCTAAGAGGTGATTGTCTGCTCTAACTGTTCTTTTCGCCAAAATTTTCTGCACTATTGATTTCTTTCTTCTCTAATTTGAAGTGCTTCTGAGAGAGTCAAAGCAATGGGTCAAGTTTTATCAAAAGCAAGAGATCAATTGTATGATTGCAAGGCCATTACTCAGCGATTAAGAGCAATGCTTCAGTCAGCTGATGAGCAGGTCAGGAGCTTAAAGAAGCAGAGCACCTTCCTGAGCCAGTTGGCAGCAAAGACAATCCCAAATGGCATCCATTGCTTGTCCATGCGCTTAACAATAGACTACTACCTTCTCTCTCCAGAGAAAAGAAAGTTTCCAAAGAGTGAGAACTTGGAAAATGCTGATCTTTATCACTATGCCCTTTTTTCAGACAATGTTTTAGCAGCATCAGTTGTTGTCAACTCAACCATCATGAACGCAAAGGTGAGTGCTATCTGAACCTCAATTTGGAGGCTCAGTTTCTGGTTTACAATGTATAATTGTAGGAGCGAATTCATTAGCAACCCCTCATCTTCTTGCTGCAAAACTGCAGGAGCCTGAGAAACATGTATTCCATCTTGTTACTGACAAACTGAACTTCGGAGCAATGAACATGTGGTTTTTATTGAATCCACCTGGGGAAGCAACAATCCATGTTGAAAATGTGGACGACTTCAAATGGTTGAACTCTTCGTACTGCCCTGTTCTGAAGCAGCTTGAGTCTGCAGCCATGAAAGAGTACTATTTTAAGGCAGATCGTCCAAAAACTCTCTCTGCTGGTTCTTCTAATCTGAAATATCGAAACCCGAAATATCTGTCCATGCTCAACCATTTAAGATTTTACCTCCCACAAGTCTATCCTAAATTGAATAAAATCCTTTTCTTGGATGATGACATAGTTGTCCAGAAGGATCTGACAGGGCTCTGGGAGGTCAATCTTAATGGGAATGTAAATGGTGCCGTGGAAACTTGCGGGGAGAGTTTTCACCGATTTGACAAGTACCTCAATTTTTCAAATCCACATATTGCTCAGAATTTTGATCCTAATGCATGTGGTTGGGCTTATGGAATGAATATGTTTGATCTGGAAGAATGGAAGAAGAAGGACATCACTGGCATTTACCACAAATGGCAGAACATGGTGAGTTGGGAATACAGTCTATATTATATTTACTGTTGCCAATTTACTGTAGAATATTGTCTTGGTGTTCTGACAGAATCAGTTAGCTTCATATTTTCAGATTCCCATCAATTGATTTTTGCATTGTACATATAGTCTTTATGTATGAGTATTATTGCATTTGAACCTCCAATTACTTCTGATCATACCATGATGTGTGTGGACTTCTTCACCAGTAAATTTCTTTCGCAAAGAACATGCCATATTTCAGCCTTTGCAATGTATCTTTCTTTATGTCAACAACAGATGTAGGATCTGCAGTTCTGCTGCACTAACAAGTCATTCATTTTCTTAACATCTAAAACTAGTAAAAGTATAGATGCACTTTGTGAGATGTACAGACCAAATAAAAATAGTAGTAATACATTTACGAAATCTCATTATTGTACTTCACACATTTCCACCCCTATTTTTACAGAATGAAAACAGGCTTCTCTGGAAGCTCGGGACACTACCTCCGGGTCTCCTAACTTTCTACAAGCTGACACATCCCTTGGACAAATCATGGCATGTGCTCGGCTTAGGGTACAACCCAACCATCGAGCGCCCAGAAATAGATAATGCCGCCGTCATCCACTACAACGGTAACATGAAGCCCTGGCTGGAAATTGCAATGACAAAATACCGACCTTACTGGACAAAGAACATCAATTATGAGCATCCCTATGTTCGTGGATGTAAGATCAGTCAATAGACGCTACCTGAAGCATCCATTCTTGTTTGATGAACTTGGAGTAATTGGGACTTACGAAAGAAGTTCTCCCCTTTATAGTAGTAACTTGATCTACTGCATGCTCTTTATTCGTGTTATTAGATTTGTCAGGTATCTAGTGTACGTAGTTGCCTCGCCCATTTGTAGTGCTTTCTCCATTAGTCCATTGTGGACTTTCTTTTTAACCCTTTCTTTTTCTCTTGAAAAGAACGATGAACACCCTGTGATTTTTATCAACTGATAGATGATCTGTCTGAATTTGTGCATGTAATGATGTCATTTGGCCTGTGTTGGCAAGTGATTCTTGTTTTGCAGCATTGTCTACGTCCAACTCTGTACTGTTGTCTGAAATCTGGATGGCCTGAGTGTCTGGCCCGTTCGTTCCAAGATGAACGGTCAGGATCTATCACAAATTACTGCTCCCCGCAAGGCAAATACACGCTATGGGAGGTGCCTCTTTGCAATTTGCCAGCCTCGTCCGTCTCCGAAACTCAAGCGGCACGGGCTGCTACGCTCCCTTCTCGGCCTCGCCCGGCGCCGCCGCATGGGTTCCTGGCCGTCGCGCTCCTTCCTCCTCCGCCTCACTGAGAGTTCGAGTGGGTCGTCATCGAGGGGGGGAAGGCGCCCCAGCCTTCGCCGCAGCAGCTAAAGTATCTTCTCTTTGCCTACTCTGCCTCGACCTGCTTACTACTGCAGCAGTACTGCAAGGTTAGGAACATACATTTGCTGGTCTCTGGATAGGAATTTCCGTTGTTTTGCAATAACGTGTGTTACGTTGTGAATCGATGATAGAGTGCCCTTGCCTTCATGTGTGAGGAATTATTGATTTTAATTTTGCACTGATGTCTGAGAAACGGCAGAATGTGTGATTGGTCAATGTTGAGGAGTCCGATATGAATGCGTTTACATTGCATTAGCCAAAGGAATGTTACATTATAGTAGTACTCCCTCCATCCTGGAAAGTAAGGGACAGATTATGGTTTCTGCCAAAAGACTCTAATGCTCCTATTTAATACCGTGTCTCTATTAATTGACAATATGTATGCATTAATTAACCACGATTATAGGGAATGACCTGCGCTTTTTCGTTTTGGAATATGTGTGGTCGCATGTATCTGCGTGCATTTGTATGCATGAGCATAATTGAAGGACACAATTTAAGGGGGGGGCTCTCAATCCCTAATATTAGAGGACACAATTTGAACACTTCTCTTCTTTATTTTCAGGGACGGAGGGAGTAACATTGTGTTTGTCAATGGACCCTTTCCTTAGTAGGGAGGTTGTTGGGTAGTTGAATTAATATGTCAACTTTGCTAGTAGGACAAATCCATCTTCGGTGTTAAGTTGTGGTTGTCACGTTATGTATGTAGCCATGAAGCCTTCTCTGTTTCTCGAAAACTATACATGTCACTAGCACAAATATATAAAAGATCGTTTCATGTCTATTGCAATTGTCAAGCTTTCAGTCTATGCTTCTGTTTGAGCTTTGAAGTGGGCATGATATTTACTACACCTAATTTTCAGTTGGCAGTAGTAACACATTGAGACATGGAGAATTGTTTGTATATTGAGATATTCGTGTTTGATTTCAAGCAGTGTCACTGGCCCATAAAAGAAGTATTCTCACTGGTAAATGAAAGGTGTGCTTTCAGAATCAAGATATTTCTAACAGGGCTAGCAAATAATCAGGCATTCAAGATTTCAGCCAGACTTAAGAAGTATGGTGACTTTTAGTTGATCACAACTTATTGGCATAGTAGTTTGTTAACCATTGACATTTGTTTACCAATCCTTGATAACATGCCTGTACTTGTTTTTTTTTTAAATAAAAGAAAACGAAAGGAAGATAACATGCCTATAGAAGAGTACATGTTGCATAAGTGTACCACATAAATCACTCCTTTTTGTTTATTTTCCTATCTTTGATCTTCATAATTTAACAAGCTACCTAAACTGTGCTTGAATAATTTATTCGCTATATTTTCTTCATGGTTAATTATTGATCATATCATAAGCTTTTTTCTAAGCTTGGTTGAACAGGCGAGAATTTTACCGGGCAAGACCCCAAGAAAATTTACTCAGGATAGCCAGAAAGAGATGTAATTACATCAAGCCTCAATGATACATAGTTCCATGATGTGATGAAGATGTACATGAAATTTGCTATGGACAAGCTGGGTTTCCTTATGAACCCAAATCACGATTTCTCTTGCCTCAAACAAAATAGCAGTTCAACCTGTAAAGAATGGGCATATAAACATCAGAAACTGCCAACAGAGAGAAGGCGCAATCACTTGTGTTTTTATCACCATTGATCTTTCTATTATTCTAGTTGGCATTGTCTGGTATATATATATAGTGCCTTCCCTGGAAATCGCTGTATTTTTTTTCACTAGAGGCTAATGTTGTCAACTTGTTGGATGAAGGTTTTAGACAGGATGGGAATAGGTTCCTAGATTTCTTTCTATGAAGCAAAATAGAGATTGCATCAACCTGATCCTGTTTTTTCCAGTTAAGGTTGAGCGTGATATCATAGTGTGTTGTAGCATGTCTCATTCCTCCATCTGAAACTATTAACTACTGTTCCTATATTGCGATGTGGTACTTCTATTGACCTTTTTGATAAAAAAAATCCACGTTTAGAACATTGTCAAGATATTCTTTATACTAGCAGCCACAGGTTTTGTAGTTCATAAAAAAGTCTATGTTAAGATCTCTTTATATTGCCAGTATTTTTCTTTTATGAACTACTTAAATGTTGATTGCTGGTTGCTTCCAAATTCCCATGATGTTTTTTTGCCTTGTTCACTGAAGAGTAACCTGCTTTTTCATCCAGGAATTGGAGCAAGGCATGGAAACTCTAGAAATGGTAAACCCAGTGCTGTTCTTGTGCTGCCAAACTTCCATCAGGTATGCTACGTGGACATTCAGAATACATCCTAATAAGAACATATGGTAATGTTATTAATTGATGTTGCCATGATGCTTAATGCAAATATATATGTTGTTGTATCTTGTGTTCCACTAGAAATGTTGTCTTTTAATTATGCTCATATTGTACAGTAGGTGGCAATCAACCTAGACATTTTTTTGGGGGTGTGTACTACTATTAACTATTTCCTGTTTGTATCACACTTTGAAAGTGTCTTGGATCGCTTTCAATGTACCACAGACATGCCTAATTCCATTGATCATTATCCATTTGGTCACTTTCCTTTGAATTTTTCCCACTTCGCCGTACTCTATGAATGTTCACAGGATCTAGTGTGGATATAGGTTTAACAGCTAGATTCTGTAGTTGGAACTCTGTAAGTCCTGGTGTTTTTTAACAAGATCGAAACAGTAACTGACCTCGTATATATGCTGGTCTCCAGGTTCTTTCATGATCAGATCGATGGAGCCATGCATTCCCATATTCTGTTCTTTTCTCCGAATCTTTCCTGCTGATAATGCATCATCTCGATCATTATGTGCAATTCTATTATTGGATTTATGCTGCACGCTTCCTGGCAGATGAAAATGACTCCCGCTATATACACTAGCAGACTGCAAATAATTCAGGAACTGTGACCGACTGTATGGTTCAAAGTTGAAACCAGGGGAAGGGAAGAAGAAGACCGCACGCGGAGGAACGGCCGTTCGATCCGGGGGCCGCAGCTACAGATGTTTTCGCCGTGTGCACGTGTGCATGAACTTGTCCCCGTGGAGTTACATCACGCATTCATGCTGGCGCAGCTGTTGATTGACTCGGTGTTCGTGGAGTAGAAACATTGATGGTTTGATTGATGCAGTCGTGCGGACATTGCACATGCCTCCATGAATCGATCACAGCGTGCGGTTACTGTTCATCAGGAAATGTGTACCCCTCGATCCATCTATGTGGATGCTTCAGAAATCTCTCAACCACAGCCGCTACAGTGAGTACTACACTTCACTTTTGCAGAATCATATATATTCTAATTACGCTGTGTCGTGTCAAATTGGAAGCAGATTTGGTTAGTTTTTGTTGCAAAACATTAGTTACAAGCTCGCTAGTATATCAACATGCTTGTACTGTAGGACTAGATGCATGGATGGTCAAATGATTTGATGCCGGCACTGGAGGAGAGACTCCGCTCCAGCTGTATGCATGAATTGCTTGTGCTGCTACATGTCTTACACAGGGCATAAACATATCTTCTTGTACTACCTGAAGCTTTGGATTCATCGTCACATAAACAAATGAATCCCACGTACTACATAATACATGCATGGGACATTTCTTATATCCATGGCTCATGGCTGTATATATAGGTCACTTAATCACAAATAAGGGGAGTGGCAGAATCAATGATGGTTCATACGCATGGTTGTTCTTTGGAGAGGCAATTAGGACATATTCTAATTAGCACTGCTAAACATCACATGATCACCACCATTTGGAAAGGGATGGGCATGGGGCCTACCCCTAGTGATCCTTTTTAGACCAACACAGCAGGTGTTTGTGTCTCTAGTGGTACTAGGAGATGATAGCCTGGTTTAAGATGCTGCCTAGTGATCTTGAGACATGTGCATGCTACTAGTAATGCTTCATTAAATTAAAGGTGAATACGGCTTGCAGGTGCTGCAACACACACAAGACACCCATAATATACTTAGCGGTATTTACTTATTTTTTGGGTCAAGTTTTGAAGCCTAGCTACTAGCTAGCTAGGGGATGATTACTGTAACCTACGGCCAAATATTTTATACGTTTCGGAGCATATCTTTCAGTGATCACAAGAGGCTACTGAGTCTACCCTGTTCAACTGCTGGCCCATTGGAGGCAGGGTTGCTACAAATGGAATCAATGGGGCCGATACAGAACTGGACAAGAAAGTGTTTGTTTCTCTCCATTTTCTTTTGCACGTTGGTACGTGCAGGCTTAAAGATCTGTTTATTTTTATAGATACAAGGAGGCACATACACCGTACTCACGTACACATACGCATACGTGTGCTCTATATATACTAAAAGTTGCGTGGGAACGCGGTGTTCCACTAAACACGCACGCGTGTGTACCCACCTTTTTATATTTTTCTGTCCGACGCACGCACCAACCGAGTTTACAAATCAGTTGATCACATAGATGAGTAGTTGATCACACATACGCGTAGGATGCACTGCTTGGGCTGCATGTCTACGCTCTATGGAGTGTAGAGGACGGAGGGGTGATGCTCCTCATCTCCTTAACCGAAAAAAATGTGTAGGATGCACTGGATACGCCCTCTTGTACGTCAATGGTTTACCGATTTGTTCTTTTTATTCAGAATTTAATCGCGAAAGATGTATATATGGCGAATTTTGGAGCACTAGTTTGTCCGGTGTACGTGTACATACAATATATGTAGAGAGATACCGGTATAGTACGTAGTAGGAAGGATAGGGAGGTGATGGAGTCCGTACATGTGGGTGTGAGTTGAGAGGAGAGGAGAGGAGAGGAGAGACCAGGGAGAGAGGAGGGGCGTGCATGCATGTGATGGTTGGCCCAGCCATCAAGTCGAGCTTCTATTGCGCTTTCTTGTCAGGGGACACGGGGTATCCCTATTGCATCTATTTGCTTGTAGAAACGGAACGTTTGTTTCCAGCTATCGGCTTGGAGTTGGAAAAAGCTACTGTTAGCCTATAGTGCAACCGGTACGACCGATGCATCCATCGAGGCCATAGCCATCGCCACACTTTCTTTCTTTCTTGGACAAGCCAGACCGACCCCCTCTCGCCTCCCTCACCTCGCCTCTCTCTCTCTCCCTAGTCCCTACCTCTCCCTCTCTTTTCTTCTTCTTCCCTGTCCTGTGGTTACATTGGCCTGGCATATACTCCATTCAAGAATATAAGACGTACTTTGACTTTGTATAAAGATTAATGTTGCGTTGAAATTACGAAAGGTATGAGATAAATGAGTTAGATGCTCCCACTTAATTGTTTTAGAAGATGAGAGATAATACTTTGTGTGGGTGGTAATGAATAAATGCATATGATTGAGAGATAATAAGTAGAGGTATATAAAGAAATGCTTTATTAAATCTACATATAATCCTTTTATTTATGGATAAGATTATTCAAAAATAAACCTTATAAGTTATGAACTTAGATAAAAGGCGCGTAGATCAGAGAAGAGAAGTCATGCAGTACAGGAAATGGATCTTTACATCTTAAGGGGACATCCCCTATCTCATCTACCGTCCGATTCGTCTCTCTTACCTTGAGACCCGTGTATAGATATTTTGGGAAATGGAGGATATAGTAAGAGATAAAAGTTGCGCGAATCTCGAGACAAAATGGACATGCAACTGGTATTTACAGTAAGGGATCGACATGCTAACTCGAGAGATAATCGACCATTATTACATCTGGCTAGAACATTAATTTAGAGTACAATATTGTTGTAGAAATTATTTTAAACGTTCCAAAAGGACTGGCCGTAAATCAAGATTTGACAACTTCGAAAAAAATATATAAATCATTAACCTTGCAAAAAAAGGAAAAAAATTGCATCAAGATATTATTAGTTTGAAGATAGGCAAGAATTTGCTGCTGGGATTAATCAAATTCTGGCCTTAGTGAGAAAAAAACTGATCGCTAGACTTATAATAAGGATTTTCTGTACGTAACAGTTATTGTGGAACATGCTAGCTGGAGCACAGGGGAAGGGCCATCACCTGACTTGGGATTTTGTCTAGTTTCTGAGCCTGCATGCATGATCATGGAGAACTAATTAATTAAACCTGCATTTGTGCCTATAATTTTATGTCGTATATAAAATGGAGGTTTAATTTGTTTTGTTTTCTTCTCTACTGCAATATATATTTGAGATATTCTCTCCTGCAGATATAGATTCACTGGTACAAGTGTTGTCAGCTTCATTCGCATGTGATGCGATGTGTTAGGTCTTAGTTCAAATCATCATGTCGGGCCATCCATCCTCTGAGCTGATCATCAGAGCAGCTTTCTTGTTAGTTACTTAGCATAAATGGGCATCTTTTCTAGTTAGCACAAATCAATGAGCAGCTTGCTAGGTTGTTACTTCATTAGGGTTAAACGGACGTACGTGAGGGAATGAAGCAATTAACCGTTTGAAATGCTTATATTCCAGTCTCTAGCTCTCTTATATAATGCATGGTCGAAGCAATCTTCACATTTGTATTTGGACCATGTTATATATTTGTCTTCCAAACACTAAATTGCACGTCTTTGTCCATCTTTACACCCACAGGATTTAATTCAAAACGGTTTTCTTGTAGTGCTTGCCTAGGTAGTTATCGACGGACGATAGGTAACAAATCTTCGATGAAATATCGGTAGAGATAATTTTTTATCTAAACAAGTAGTATTTGGTTAAGGACAAGAATTGCTTGTTGAGTTTGGAACCCTGGCCTGGAGCATCATATCCATATGGCAAAGCCAAAGCGTGTCATTCAAAACCCTAATGGCACACCTCTCTAGGCACCATCCTCTCACTCAGGTTGCATCCTCACAAAGTGACCCCCAAACTCCAAAGGGAATGAGTTAGTTAAGCATAGGGATTTGGGCATTATGGCATTCTCTCCTCCATGCATCTCTCTCTCAGCCTTTTCTTTCTCTTTCTTTGGGTGTGTATGCCAATGCCATGCCTTTGCGTATGTGCGCGTACAAACATATACACATATACATGTGGTTTTAGATGGGGACAGAAAGGACTGAAATGAGTGAAAGGAGTAAAAGAAGAGTCAACTCGTGTATTGCACAGGGCTCGAGAGCAAAGGCCACAACAAGTACTCAATTATTGGGACCTCACCCACATCACTGTCAATGTCAAATAACGACAGGAGAGAAGATAAATAATAGAGCTCCTTTAGTACACTAAATTTAATCGTATACTGTTCATTTTTTTTATCTAATAGATTAGATTAATTAGTTTTATTTATGTTTTCTTTGATAATAGAGAGTAAAATACCTTTAATAAATCAACAGGTACATTTGATTTTTTTGCTACCTAAATATACTAGTAGAAATAAGATATAGCTATTGATTTGTTAAGAGTATTCCTACTGCTCTATTAAAGAAGAAGTATAAATAGATATTGCCTAATCTGATTCATTGGATAACAAGAATGAACGATCTATATTGTAGTATGTCATAAAAGAGCTCAAATAAAATAAAACAGCCTTCAACTTACTTTCTTGGCGGAGATAATCTTCTTTATATGTAATTAAGTTCCTGGAACTAGAAGCTGAAGTGGTTTCTTTGTCCTCCTCTAATTGTGAGAACGTGTACAACGGCCAACCACACGAAGATAACTACCATGTGTGTGGAAATCTATATAAGTCACGAGACATTATGTAGTGTCTTCTTGAGTATTCATGTAATAGCAAGCATTCGATCGATTCATAATCAAGCAAGTGATAGATAATTCACTCTACTTGGATCAAATGGCTAATTAAGGCTATGAATGCATTTGTTCTTCCTTACCAAGGAGATTTTTCTTGAAGAGATCCATACCAAGGAGACTATCAGTCGTCAGCTGATGTAAATCCATTCTACTCGAGCTGCAGGTCAATGGATTTATGTTCTCTTAAAATGTTTGAAGGGAGAAAGCGATCGAGTTAATGGTTTACTTTTGTCACGCATGGTAAAGAATTAGCAAATGCATGCTCTACGGAAAAAAGTGCATTTGAATCTTGGACGTGAGAATAATGTTAGAGAAGAAAAGCTAGGGAATTAGACAGATAGGTCACTAGCTAACGGGGCAGGAAAAGTTCCCTGGAATGTCACGCATAAAATCTCTCATCATGAGGAGGAAATCACAAATATGCTGCATATGTAATTCTCACAACATGAAATGAATATAAAGTGGACATATTCTCTTCTCCTTTTGCCTTGGCTGAATGACCCACACGCTGCCTGTTTGTTTCATGCAGAGCACTGTTCATATGTGCACTAAAGAAAAAGTTAGGCAGGTTTCTTATCACCGGGACCTTTAATTGTTGCTGTTGTGGAAAACTGAATTATATTCTTTGAGCACACATACAAAGCGAATCTGAAAATAAATACTGTTACCTTTTCCTTAATTTGTGTAGTATTTTAATCCCATGTCGATGTTCATCCTCACATTGAACAGAACGCTCAGCGTTAGACTTATGGAGTTTAATTGCACTAAATGTACCTTTTTTATGCAGTACAATAGACTTCAATATGCACTCCCAACTCCCAAGCACAAGGATCATATATAGGCACGGCGCTTATTACAGGGATTTAATTGCACATGCCATGGTTGTATATATAGCAACAACTTCAAGCCCGCTTTGCCTAATGCCATTTAGGCCCATGCATAATATTATTATTTTGTTATAAACATAGTTTTCGCATGATCTATATTTACGTCTATTTCAATTTTCCAAAAAAAAATCAAGTGGTTATTGTAGCCTAACAAAGCCCCAAACCCACCCTTAAAATTCAAGTCCAAAGATCGATCGCCTGTAGATTGGGCTACTTACCAAGTACATATATTGAAGGGATCATCGAGAGATTGTACACCCGCGATGATATATCTTGTTACTTGAGAGAAATTCTTCCTTTCAGGTCAAAAACTAAATAAGTCAACAAAGATATTGTACACACACATAAAGTATAATTACCTGGGACTCTATGATGCTTGGGCACTATGATCCAAAATAAGTATTTCTTCTATGTATTGTATGCGAAATTTTTTGAAAATTTTAGG
Organism: Otatea glauca; assembly: GCA_036346275.1. NCBI lineage: Eukaryota > Viridiplantae > Streptophyta > Magnoliopsida > Poales > Poaceae > Otatea > Otatea glauca. The sequence continues at coordinate 63,663,331 of CM070721.1, forward strand.
ATGAGTTTAACTAGTTTACTAACTAGTTCAAAAAATTCAAACTAAAGTTTCCTTTTTTGATGATAGTTTGATTGTAGGTATGTGCTGATTATATATATAAATTAGCAAAGCATGTGGTCTAAATTCATTCAAAATATTTAAAATTCGAGTATACTTTTTCAAAGATACGTGTTTCATTTGAATTGTTATAGATGAGTTTATACCTTAAAACTAAAATTTTTAAAAAATATACCTGAATTTGGCTTGAATTCGCGTATTTGAAATCATAGTGCCTAGGCACCATGCACATACATACATACATACATACATACATACATACATACATACATACATACATACATACATACATACATACATACATACATACATACATACATACATACATACATACATACATACATACATACATACATACATACATACATACATACATACATATGGCGATATATCTAGTGCAAACCCCCTTATCGTGCAAACTCCGTGAAACCCACTTGTAGAAGTTTTGAAAAATTTTCAAAAGAATTACCATATGTAGGGGAGGTGAGCTTCTACAATAGTGCAAAATTTTAAGACCAAACTCAATCGCATTTGAAAGATATGAAAAAGACAAACAGCAAAATGAATGGTGCCAAACTGTAAAAAATCACTATTTATACTGAATTTATCTTTTTCATATTTTTCAAATACGATTGAGTTTGGTCTTAAAATTTTGTATGATTGTAGAAGCTCACCTCCCCTACATATGGTAATTTTTTGAGAATTTTTCAAAACTTCTACATATGGGTTTCACGGAGTTTGCACGGTAAGAGGGGTTTGTACTGGATATGTCACCATATATATATATACATACATATATATATATACACATATATATATATATATACATATACACACACGGTAGCGTTATTTTAAGCGTGCGTGCAGGGCTGGCTATATATTCTACACGCTGACCATAACCCCCAGAAAGCGCGTCCAAACCATGCACTTACGCCCGCTTTGTGTGCTAAGCCAATCAGTAGCTTGGACAACCAACTAGTTAATATGTTTTCCTCCTTTGTATATGAATATTTTTTCTTTGTTTTATCCATAACTTTTTACTGGTAGGTCCAATTCATGAACGGTTTTCACCAGTAGCTTACTGACGACGAGATGAATAGAATGATATAAGTCTCACCAATAAACACCACACACTACTACACAAAGGCTTATATTGGACACCTCATTACAGACGGTTTTTCTAAACCGTCTGTGATAATTGAATATCATAGATGGTTTTTGCAAAAAAAAAACCATCAATGATATGAATGGGAGTCTTCACTGACGGTTTTTAAATAGAACTGTATGCGATATTAGATTATTATAGATATTTTTTAATAGAACCGTCTATGATAACACTCCGTAAGAATATATATCGTTCTACGTTTTGTGCTCGCCGCACTCCTCAGCCAAACAAAATTGAAAACCGTTAGCCTCCTTCCTTGCCCGTTCAGCCGCACCCCTTGTCGTCCTCCCCGCGGCTACCTCCCCGTCAGCGACCTCCTCGTTGGCGTCCTCCCCATCGGCATCCTCCCGTGCAGCATCCTCCCACGCGGTGACCTCCCTGTCGGTGTCCTCCCCCGCAACATCCTCCCCGTTAGCATCCTCCCACGCGACGACCTCCCCGTCGTTGTCCTCCCCCTCGGCATCCTCCCCTGCTTCTTCTTTGATCAATAAGCACTGGACTTTCCGCCTTGGTATACCCCTTCCTTGGGGTACGGTACCATATCAAATTCACTAGGATTCCGTGTATTTAACATATTTCAGATGGCTTCCGGGACTAGATTTTGACTCGCAGCGACCTCCTCATCGGCGACCTCCTCCGCGGTGACACGGTGACCTCCCCTCTGTGAGCAAGCACCACCGAACCCTGAAACTACTAGACGCTAACTTATATGGGGGGTTTTGCCAAGATATTATTGAAATCTTAGTACTCATTGATAGGATTAGGGTTGGATGTAGTTTTCAATATCTTGGTGGTGATTTGACTTTGATGAGATTAGTGTGTGTATGTCTATGCATGTATTGTAGGCTAGTGTGTGTTAAGATTTTGTTAGGTTATGCATGTAAGTTATATTCAGGAGGTTAAGGTCCTCAAGGTGCATAGGTGAAATAAGTTAGATAGATCTAATAGTGTGGCTCCAGACTCCCAACTTTAGAACATGTTATTGCAGGTCTTACAAATATCAGAACATGAATTTTGAGGCTTGTTATTTCTGGTGCACGCAACTCATATAACCATTTGTTGTTGAATGTGAAGACTATGTCGACATGGTTGTTTTAATGCCTGCATATGAAATTTTTTGCCTGTTAATTCAAGTGCGTGTTGCACATAGAACCATTTGTTGTTGGATGTGATCATATAAAGGCTATGTCAATATATATTGTTGTGTAAGCAATTTGTGGTTGCTTAGCTAACATTGTGCTAGCTTCTACTTTTTCCGTACAACCCATGGACATATCCAACTCTTTTGTATTATGTATTATTGTCGGCGTTTTCGGGAGCGCCGGCAAGTAAATTTGTAAGTCTAGGGGGTCGCGCGTTCCACTCCCTGAATGGTTAGACTCGTGAGTCCAAGATGTATCTTGGTTCGGCCAAGGTCCCTACTCCGATTCGTGTGTGGTGGTGTTGTATTACTCTTGAGTACAGTATGATGCACAAAGTTTTACAAGCGAGAATGCCAATGGCTTAGCGAGATGGGTTTGATAGCGCTCTCTCCTTTCTTGTTCTTGCTCGTTGCCCCCTCGATCGTTTAGCCCTGCCTCCTTTTATACGAAGGAAGGCGGGTTACATCGAGTTAGGAGGAAGCGAGGTGACCTACGCTAGAGCTCCGGTCCTTCGTCCCGTGGATCGTCGCCACCCGTCTTGCCCATCTTTGGTTGGTAGCCTTGGTGGTCGGGGAGGTTAGGTATTTCCGGAAGTAGCGTACTTGCCCTCTGTGATCCTTGCGAATCTTGCCGTCGCCGAGTGCGTGGCGTTGGTGCCCTCGGGAGCGTGCGCTCGTCTTTGTCGTGGTCGTTGATGGGCCGGAAGCTTTGTCTTCTGATCACGGATCTTCTTGGGAAGGAGCCACCGCCTTGTATAGTCGCTCGATTGACCTTATTCGAGTGCGTGGCGGTAGGCGATGAGGACGACACGCGGCACTCGGCGTTAAATCACCTTGGTTTGGTTGGAGTCGGAGATCCCGCCCGCCAAGAGGGTCGGGGCGCTGTCTGTCGGATTCGCTTCCCTGGCGGTCGGGAGCGGATGCCTTGCGCGATCTCGCAGCGATCGGTCGGTGGCGGCGCGGCGCGCCTGTTGAGGTGGAGATATGCTTGAGGTCGCCGCTCGCCGCCGGCTGTTGGGGTATCCTTTTATTAGTATTCGTCGAGAGCCCCGAACTCCCAAGCGATTTGGCAGATTCGGTTGGGGTTGAACTTGGACGAAAGTGGTGGCGGGCTGGTAGGTCGGTCCACCGATCCGGTTAGCGATTTCCGTCGGTGTGCCGTTGGATCCGGCGGCTGTCCCGGAGTTTGGCCGGGCATTTGAACCGCCGGGGCTTTTACTTGCCTCGTTGCGCATGCCGAGCATAGTTTACGCGCGCGCGCTGCTCGTCTTCTTCTTGATCGCCTCGGGTTTACGGTGAAGGATGCTTCGTTTTTCGGCACCGCATTTACTCGAGACGCTTAGCCTCCCTTCGTCCGGATATATATATCATGCGCGCGTAGCTTGCTTGAAGGGGCGAGCTTTTTCTTTTGTTCTTTCAAATGGCTTGAGACATCCTCTAGTCTTTAGCTTCGCGATGGCGTCACGGTGGAAGAAGAAGATCCTCTGCCGAAGCTTTGGGCTGAGTTCGACCAGCGATGGCCGAGCTCGAGGAGGAAGAAGCTGCGACCGCGCGCGCCGCTTGTTGACGCTCCGAGGTCGTTCCGAGGCTCGAGGTGGTAAGGGGCCCTTCGAGGCGATGGCGCAAGGCGCCGACGTGAGTTAGTGCGGCCGCGTCGATGTCGAACGAGCAGCGGAGGCATCGGCGTGTTGCCATGCGGCGTGGCGGTGTCCGTCGACCGAGCAAGGGCCTACCAAAGATGCCGTCGGTGCCACCGATGCCGCACGGATGTTTGATAGGTTCTAGGCGTGGGTAGAGTCTGCCGTGGTGCGGCGTGGCCACTCTTGTATCCGCTGCATGTGTGTAAAGTTGTGTAAAGTTTGAGCTGTTGGCCTATAATGAAATTTTCTTTTCTTTATGAAAATGTCTTTGCGATGAGTTTGCTTTAATTTTAATCGTTGTGGGCGGTGCCTTGGTCGATGAGGCGGCCGGATGCCTCTGTGAGGTTCGGTGTCCGAGTGCTCGTTTAACGTCGTAGCTAGACGGTGCCTTGGTCGGCAGGGCGGACCGGATGCCTCTGTGAGGTTCGGTGTCCGAGTGCTCGTTTAACGTCGTAGCTAGACGATGCCTTGGTCGGCGGGGACGACCGGATGCCTCTGTGAGGTTCGGATGTCCGAGTGCCTTGGTGGCGGGGCGGCCGGATGCCTCTGTGAGGTTACGGTGTCCGAGTGCCTTGGTGGCGGGACGACCGGATGCCTCTGTGAGGTTCGGTGTCCGAGTGCTCGTTTAACGTCGTAGCTAGACGGTGCCTTGGTCGGCGAGGACGACCGGATGCCTCTGTGAGGTTCGGATGTCCGAGTGCCTTGGTGGCGGGACGGCCGGATGCCTCTGTGAGGTTCGGTGTCCGAGTGCTCGTTTAACGTCGTAGCTAGACGGTGCCTTGGTGGCGAGGGACGACCGGATGCCTCTGTGAGGTTCGGATGTCCGAGTGCCTTGGTCGGCGGACGACCGGATGCCTCTGTGAGGTTCGGTGTCCGAGTGCTCGTTTAACGTCGTAGCTAGACGATGCCTTGGTCGGCAAGGGCGGCCGGATGCCTCGTGAGGTTCGGTGTCCGAGTGCTCGTTTAACGTCGTAGCTAGACGGTGCCTTGGTCGGCAAGGACGACCGGATGCCTCTGTGAGGTTCGGTGTCCGAGTGCTCGTTTAACGTCGTAGCTAGACGGTGCCTTGGTCGGCAGGGCGGCCGGATGCCTCTGTGAGGTTCGGATGTCCGAGTGCCTTGGTCGCGGGACGGCCGGATGCCTCTGTGAGGTTACGGTGTCCGAGTGCCTTGGTCGGCAGGACGGCCGGATGCCTCTGTGAGGTTCGGTGTCCGAGTGCTCGTTTAACGTCGTAGCTAGACGGTGCCTTGGTCGGCGAGGACGGCCGGATGCCTCTGTGAGGTTCGGTGTCCGAGTGCTCGTTTAACGTCGTAGCTAGACGGTGCCTTGGTCGGCGGGGGCGACCGGATGCCTCTGTGAGGTTCGGATGTCCGAGTGCCTTGGTCGGCGGGGCGGCCGGATGCCTCGTGAGGTTACGGTGTCCGAGTGCCTTGGTCGGCGGGACGACCGGATGCCTCTGTGAGGTTCGGGTGTCCGAGTGCTCGCTTAACGTCGTAGCTAGACGGTGCCTTGGTCGGCGGGGGCGGCCGGATGCCTCTGTGAGGTTCGGATGTCCGAGTGCCTTGGTCGGCGGGGCGGCCGGATGCCTCTGTGAGGTTCGGTGTCCGAGTGCCTTGGTCGGCCGGACGGCCGGATGCCTCTGTGAGGTTCGGTGTCCGAGTGCTCGTTTAACGTCGTAGCTAGACGGTGCCTTGGTCGGCAGGGCGGCCGGATGCCTCTGTGAGGTTCGGTGTCCGAGTGCTCGTTTAACGTCGTAGCTAGACGGTGCCTTGGTCGGCAAGGACGGCCGGATGCTTCGTGAGGTTCGGATGTCCGAGTGCTCGTTTAACGTCGTAGCTAGACGGTGCCTTGGTCGGCAGGGACGGCCGGATGCCTCTGTGAGGTTCGGTGTCCGAGTGCTCGTTTAACGTCGTAGCTAGACGGTGCCTTGGTCGGCGAGGACGACCGGATGCCTCTGTGAGGTTCTCGGTGTCCGAGTGCCTTGGTGGCGGGGCGGCCGGATGCCTCTGTGAGGTTCGGTGTCCGAGTGCTCGTTTAACGTCGTAGCTAGACGGTGCCTTGGTCGGCGAGGGCGGCCGGATGCCTCTGTGAGGTTCTCGTGTCCGAGTGCCTTGGTGGCGGGACGACCGGATGCCTCGTGAGGTTCGGGTGTCGAGTGCTCGTTTAACGTCGTAGCTAGGCGTGAGTGCTCGCTTCTCGTCGTGGCTGGGCGTGGGCATCCTTCTCGAGTCCTCGTCGGGCGAGGGTAGGCTGCGAGAGGAATGGCCGCCGTCTATCACACATGTATACCCCATCCGCAGTGTGGGACACGGAGGATGAGCGGCGCGTTTACTGCGTTGGTTTGAGCGCCGTGCTCTTGGAGCTAATAACGGTAGTCCGAGTGGGTCTGGGAGGTCCGCCAAGGGGACCCTTCCGAGCGGACGGTCCCGAGTAGGGTGTCTGGCCTGCTGTGGGGCGACCCATAAGAAACCTTTCTTTACTCAATCCGTATGGACCACGGGTCGTCGGCCACCCGAGCAGGTGGTGTCGCTCATCGATGAGCTCCCGGAGAGTGTGAAGTATGGTCTCGGACGCGAGTAGAGGTGGTGGTCGTCACCGACCCAACCGGGACCCACCGTGGGGCTCACCTCGTGCTTGCCCCTTGCTCAAGTTTATTGGGCGGCCTACGCCCATCCGGTGGGTTAGGCCTTTTGAACCCACTTTAATTTGGGCCTGGCGCAAGCCACAAAGCTTTGCCATCTTGGGACCGCAGCGGCCCAATGGGCCTCGCGCGCCGGAACAACCGTCCCGCCAAAAGGCGAGGCCAAGAGGTAACGGACACGCTGTTGGGGCGGCGTTTTATGACTCTGCAACTTTGACGCGACAGATTAAATGCGAGTGGAATTGGAAATCGGGAGTTACGGGCGGCGTGATGAGCGAGGCGGGCGACGGCGGCTCGTTCGAGGCGTCCGTTCGGTCGGCGTCCCGCTCGCCTCCTATAAATACGTTGTTGGGGTGCCTCGGGTAGCCACGCTTTCGCCTTCTTCGTCTCCGTCCCTAAAGCAAGAAAAACGCCAGAGAGCCGAGAAGAAACCTCGGCCTCTTCTTCTCACCTTTCCGCCGCTTCCCGCCAAGATGTCGTGGACGGAGTGCTCATACAGAGAGTCGCGCGCTCGGCCTAGTGAAGAAGGGCTTCCTCCGGCCGAGGCACCTCTGGCCGGAGGGTGCCGGCCGGGCCGTTATCCGGCGCCGCAGAGCGACGAGGTTGTGGTCCCCACCTCGTTTTTGGCGCGGCCCGCCTGCCGCTCCACCCTTTCGTCCGAGGGCTTGTGGGCGAGGCTCGCGGCGCCGAGGTCTCAGAGGATGGTAGGGCGAGATGGGCGCCGAATGGAAGCCCTTCGAAGGGCCGGCCAGGAGGTCTGCGCCCAAGTCTTGGGCACAGGGCCAGGCCCGAGCGCACTTGCCTCTGCGCTGGCCCGAGTGCCGGGGCTTGTGGAGGCGGCTGTGATTGCGGGCGCGACAGAGAGCTTCGTCGACCGGTCAACACCGTCTCGCACTATGACGGTATCGACCTCGTAGTGGTGAGTAGCGGCATCGCCGGGAACCGGACCGACGACGAGGTTGACAGGTTCGAGCTCCAGGTCGAGCCGCATGCTCGGGAGATCGCCAGCCACGTCCCGCCCGAGGTCGCCTTCCAAGATGCCAGGTCCTCCTCCTCCGTGCCGGTCGGCCACCAGGAAGAAGAGGAAGAAAGAAGTTAGCCCCCCTTTTTTTTTGCAAAGACTGTTGTGTAAACGATCGTAAGTAATTGTAAGCTCCGGTTTGCCTCTTTGCTCTCCTTTGCGTTTGGGTTTGACCGACCATAGCCTCAAGGACCACGGGGTCGCTTATGCGTAGGTCGGGTCAATTTGAGAGGGCCGAAGAGGATAGGAGTCTTGTTTATGCGGTAGTTCTGCGCACTCATGGGGTTTGGAGTGTTCCCGATCGGCCAAGGGTTTTTCCACTCGGGCACTTCCTTCTTCCGCAAAGTGCTACTTAGCAACCATAGCCGTGGGCGTAGGCGTGGCGCTCGGGTCGAGAGGTTACCGCTCGGGATAGACTCTGTGACTAGTCGGGTCACCGACCCACATGAGTCGTGAGTTAGCCGAGTTCGTGTGGGGAAGATTGTTCCCAATCGACGTAAGGTCATCCCACTCAGTGCTTCCTTCTTCGCGGAGTGCTCTTGGGCAACCATAGCCGGTGGGCGTGGCCGTGCACTTCGGGTCGAGAGGGTTACCGCTCGGGATAGACCTCGTGGTCGGTGGGTCACCGACCATACGACACCATCCGAGCGGCTCGAGCAGGGCGCCACGGGCAGCCCCGAGTCGTCGCGTGGCGACCAGTGCTCGGTTGGGAGAAAGGCAAAGACTTATACCGGAAAAAGAAAAGAGCTTAGGGATAGAATCGCCTTAACTTTTCAATGTTCGGGCATTAGGGAGGATCGACCATCGGCGTCCTTGAGTCGAAGGTGCGGTCGGAGAACTTCCACGACGGTGAAAGGACCTCCTGGCGTCGCCTTGTGCTTATCTTTGGTTATGCGGACCGACGCAGAACCAAGTCGCCAATACCAAGGATCGATCCTCGAACTTGGCGGTATGGTAGCGGCGCAGGCTTGTTGATATCGGCCGACCGCAGACGGCCACGTCGCGCGCCTCGTCGAAATGGTCGATGGCGTCTTGTTGCGGCGAGCCCCGAGCCTCATCGAAGGCTTGCAATCTCGGGAGCCGTATTCGGTCGATGGGCAAAACGGCTTCGCGCGAACACCATAAAGAAGGGTGTGAACCCGGTCGCCGGGTCGGCGTGGTCCGCAGACTCAGAGGACGGAGGCGGCTCGGCTACCCAGCGCCTGCGAAATGCTTGAGCCGATCAAGATCCGCGGCTTGTGTCCTTGAAGGATCATGCCGTTAGTGCGCTCGACCGGCGTTAGTCCGCGGATGGGCTCTCACGCCCAATCGACACGGATGTTGAAGTCGTCCGCGAACTCGAAATTCCTTCCCGTGAACTCGTGTTCGTTGTCGGTGATGATGGAGTTTGGGACTCCAAACCTAAAAGCGATGTCGCGGAAGAAGATGGCGCTTGTACCGGCGTGGCGCTCACGACCGGCTTGGCCTCTATCCACTTGGTGAACTTATCTACCGCGACGGCGGTGGGTGAAGCCCGGGCGCTTTCTGAAGGCCCGACCAAATCGAGTCCCAGACGGCAAAGGCCACATGATGGGGATCGTCTCAAAGCTTAAATTTGGCGGATCGTCTGCGAGCAAAGAATCGGCATCCTTCGCGGTCGCGTCACGATATGCTCGGCGTCGACACGGTTGGCGATGAAACCTTGTCGAAAGGCCTTTCCCACAAGAGATCGGGTCTTTGCGTGGTGACCGCAGAGTCCGCTGTTGTGTATGTCGTCCAGCATTTTGTTTTCCTTGGTCGGTCAAGATACATTTTGGAGGACCCCGAGGAACTCCTTTTGTAGAGGTGCAGGCGATCGGACGAAGGATTTTGCCGCCGGGCGGCGCCGGGCCTCGGTCGGGTCGGGGAAGTGACCCGTCCGTCAAGCGGTCGATGTAGGGCCTCCTCGATCGGACTCAAGTGCTAGCACACCGCGGGCGAATCCGGCCAAGTCTCGCCCGACCGCAGCGCGTCGGTCGGGCGGCCGTCTTTGATTGGTCGGGTGGCCGCCACCGCCGAGTCGATTGGACGATGGGCGCGAGGAGGTCGGAGCGAAGATCCGGCGGGACGGGCTCTGCCGGAGGCAAGATTGGCCAGTGATCGGCCTCGCCATTGTAGCGTCGGTAGCTATGGTGAAGCTCGAAACCCTTGAACCGCTCCTCGGCCGGCGTACTTCTCGGCGATCTGCGGCCATGCGGCGTCTCGGGCTCCGCGACCTTCATGACTTGGTCGACGACAAGCTTGGAGTCCCGTGGGCGTAGCCGGCGGGCACCGAGGTCGGCGGCGATCCGGAGACCGTTGGCGAGCCTCGTGCTCGGCAATGTTGTTGGTCGCGTCGAAGAGCAACCTAATGGCGTATTGAAGCTGTTCGAGTGGGAGATGATGGCGACTCCGCGCCGCGCCATTCTTGGTGTAAGACCCGTCGAAGTACATTGTCGATGCTGGGGTCTTCGACCACCGGTGGTGCACAGGCTTGGTCCACTCGGCGGCGGTCGGCGAGCACTGTGACTTGATCGCCGTCAGGGGCGTATATTATGCCATGGCGCTAAGCTCGGCGCCCATTTGGCTATCCTTCACGAGGCATCGCGATTGTGGATGATCTCGCCTAGTGGGGCGTGGTCACCACGGTGATGGCGTCTTGATCGAAGTGGTGAGCGAGTTTCCTCTTTGCGATGAGCACCGCGTGAGAGTAACTTCGCACTGTGGGTATCGAGTCTTGGACTCGGAAAGTACCTCACTGATGAAGTAGACCGGCCGTTGTACCTTGAGCTCACGGCTTTCTTCGCTCGCTCCACCACGAGGGCCGCGGACGACTTGAGTAGTGGCGCGATGTAGAGGAGCAGCGGTTCACTGGTGCCGGGCGACGGGATCGGAGGCGAGAAAGGAAGGCCTTCAAGCGGGTGAGGGCCTCCACGAGCCTCGGTGTCCAAGCCCAGCGGTCGGATTTCTTGAGCGGCTGTAGAGCGGCATTCGCGTTCGCCGAGGCGAGACACGAACGCTCAAAGCCGCCAGCACCCGTCGACCTCTGGACCCCTTTGAGGTTCTTGGCCGGGCCCATCCTTGCGATCGCGAGATCTTCTCTGATTGGCCTCGATGCCTCGCTCGAGACGATGAAGCCTAAGAGCTTTCCTTTGGGGACCCCAAGACGCACTTCTGGGTTGAGCTTTATGCGAAACCGTCGAAGGTTCGCGAAAGTCTCTTCTAGGTCGGCGATAAGGTCGTCGACCTTCTGGTCTTTACGACAATATCGTCGACATCGCCTCAACGTTGCGGCCGATCGGTCATTGAAGCACGTTTGCATACATCGCTGGTATGTAGCGCCGCGTTCTTGGGCGAAGGGCATTGTGACATAGCGAGCGAGCGAGCGGAGTGATGAAGGAAGTCGCGAGTGGTCGGACTCCTTTAGCGCAATCTGGTGGTAGCCCGAGTAGGCATCGAGAAGGAAAGAGACTCGCACCCGCCGTGGAGTCGATGACTTGGTCGATCACGAGTAAGGGAATGGGTCCTTGGGGCATGCTTTGTTGAGACTCGTATAGTCAACACACATTCTCCATTGCCCGTTCTTCTTTTTACAAATCTGAGGTTGGCTAGCCACTCGGGGTGGCGCACCTCTTTCTGAACCACGCCGCCAAGAGTTTGGCGATCTCCTCCCTATAACCTGCGCCTTTCCTCGTCGAGCGGCGCGGCGTTGAAGCGGCCGGCTTTGAGCACAGTCGGACGCTCAGGAGTGCTCGGCGACCTCCTTTGGAATGCCCGGCATGTCGGAGGACCTCCATGCGAAGACATCTTTGTTAGTGCGGAGGAAGTCGGCGGCGCTTTCCTATTTGGCGGGGCGTGGCTCCGACCAAGCCGGTCTTGGTCGGATCACGAGGATCGGCCGTGACCTCCTTCGTGTCCTCGGCGGATTTGAAGGATCCGCCCGATTTCTTGGATTCGAGGGACGGACTCGGCGCTTCCTCCCGAGCTTGTTGAGTTCGCGAGGCAACGACCGCTGAGGCGAGCTCGCGGTGCCGCCGCTCATGATTGAAGGCAAAATTGGAAAGACGATGCCGCGTAATGACTCCATGCGGTCGGGCATCTTGACGAGAGTAGGCGTGGCGGGGATCGCCATGAACTTGGCGTAGCATGGCCTCCCGAGATGGCGTGGTAGGCGCCGGAAATCCACGACCTCGAAGGTGAGGGTCTCGGTGCGGAAGTTTCCGGCTCCCGAAGGTGACGGCGGTCGACTGCCCGGCGGATGGGCTTCTTGGCGGGATGACGCCATGGAAAGGTGCCTTGCTTGGCGGAGGCTTGAGCGCGGACCCCATAGCGTCGAGCGTCTCAACGTAGAGGATGTTAAGGCGCTTCCCGTCCATCAAGACCTTCGTGGGCGCCGTTCGACGGCGGGTGACCACCGGTAGTACCTCCCGGTGTGGGGCGCGATCGGGGTGATCGGTCCGATCAAAGGTGATCGGGAACTCCGACCACCGAAGATATTGGGGGCGCCGTGCGGTGTGGACCTCGCGATGCGCGAGCTTGAGTCGGCGCTTGTCGGCGTAGCAAGCGATCCTCCGAAGATCATGAGGCGGCCGTCGGGCTCGGGAACTCGTGTCTACCTTCTTCTCCGCCGTTCGCGGGGCCGCGGCGGGCTTCTTTCCTTTGCTTCGCGGCGTGGTGGGGACGCTAGAGAGATAGCGCCTCAGGACTTCGCGGTCCCGGTACTTGTGCTTGACGGAGAACCCATGGTTCGGGCATGGGCCGTCCATCAATTTCTCGTGGTCGGGGCGGCGGTAGGCGCGCCGGCGCTGGCGAGCGGTCGGCCGTGGCGACCACTTGGGTCTCACGGATCGCTTCCGTGCCGCTTAGTTTGTCGGAGCGGTCGGAAGGGACCCGATGCGGATCTGGGTTCGGCTGGGCCTTTCCTCCTCGAAGATGGCCCCCGGCCTCCTCGCCGGGCGTGGTTGAGTGGCGATATCGAGGAGCTCCTTGGTAGTTACGGGCTTGAGACAACCTAGTTTGTGTACCAAGGCCTTGCGGAGGTGCCGTAGATGAATGCTCCCACGACATCGGCGTCGGAGATGTCGGGAGCTTCGTTACTTGGCGGAAAACCGCGGATGTAGTCGGAGGGTTTCCCAGGCTGCTGTTTGCAGCCCTTCAGTCGGGAGTTTCGAGGCGCTTGTAAGTGCCACGGAAGTTGCCGACGAAGAGGGCCTTCAAGTCGGTCCATCCACGATGGTTTTGGCGGCAAGTACTCGAGCGAGCTCGGGCCGAGTCTGCGAGGTAGATGGGAAGGTATTGGATGATGAAGAGGTCATCCGTAGCTCCTCCCGCCCGGCATGCGGCCGGTAATCTTGAGCAGGACACAGGGTTTGTGGCCCGGTGTATTTGGCAATGTTGGTAGGCGCTCGGAATCGGCGGGAAGTCCGCTGGCGGATCCCTGGCGAAACGCCCGCGATCCAGACCGTCGGGGCTCGGCCGCGATGGTGGTGCCGTCGCCCGCAACCCGTGAGTGGGCGGCCTCTTCGCCATCTTTCTCCGCGCCTCAAGGGTAGCGCGAATGTCGTAGGCATCACCGGCGTTAGCGCACCGGGCGCGCGAGGCTGTTGTGGCTCATGGTGCGGCGGCGCTGTCTTGGACCCATCCGGCCGCCGCAATGATGCGGGCCCGGTGGCGGAGGTGGCTCGGGCGATAGGAGCGGGCGTGCATGTCTTTGCCGCGCGCGTGCTCTACCGGCCGGAGGTTTTGGTAGGTGGCCTTGGCCTCGGGTCGGTCGGCTCGGGAGGCCTCGGCGGCATTGCGGCGCGCGTACGTTTTGGTGGCGTGGGGAAGAAGTGAGGACCGTCGGACCCTTCCGCTGCTGGGGTGTGCTGGCGCCGCGTCTTGTGCGTCGCCGCCAGCACATCACGGGCCTCGAGCCCCTCCCGCTCGAGTTGGCTGGAGCGGTCGAGCTTCGATCCCGTTCCTCCAACTCTTTGCGCTGTTGTTGGAGCTCGGTGGTGGCCGAAGGCGCGTTCGATGCGCTCATGCCGGCACTCCTCCTCCTGCGCTGAGTCGTCGGACGGGAGGTCCCGCGCCACGAGGGTCTGCGGGCAATCGGCAGTGCCGCCATGTTGCACTCGCGAGTGCGCTGCGCGCGTGGTACTCCGTGTCGGGCTGAGTCGCGTCCGAAGAGTCTTCCGGCTCGTGGATGGAGGCGGCGGTAGCCGACCATCGCCACCGATCGCGAGCCTACGGGGTGACATGGTCACCGCCGGGCCTCTGGAGTTTTCGCCCGACCGCGGCGAGCACTCCTCGGGTTCGGCCGGGGCTGCGAGGTGCTAGCCGGAGCTTAGCAAAGTCGCGGAGAGGGCGCCCAAGCTCTCGTGGCGCTGTCTTCCGAGAGGCAGCGACGGGCAGCGTGAGCCCTCCGTCGGGTGACGGCGAAGTCGAGGAGCCGGCGGATCCGGTTCCCGCCTGATCATGCCGTCGCGATGGTGGATGCCATCGGGAGATAAGCGGAATCGGAGATGGTGATGAAGACGCGAAGTCCCCTACAGGCGCGCCAACCGCCGGCGTTTTCGGGGCGCCGGCAAGTAAATTTGTAAGTCTAGAAATCGCGCGTTCCACTCCTGAATGGTTAGACTCGTGAGTCAAGATGTATCTTGGTTGGTGAAGGTCCCTACTCGATTCGTGTGTGGTGGTGTTGTATTACTCTTGAGTACGGATAGTGCACAAAGTTTTACAAGCGAGAATGCCAATGGCTTAGCGAGATGGGTTTGATAGCGCTCTCTCCTTTCTTGTTCTTGCTCGTTGCCCCTGAATCGTTTAGCCCCGCCTCCTTTTATCTGAAGGAAGGGGCAGGTTACATCGAGTTAGGAGGAAAGCGAGGTGACCTACGCTAGGAGCTCGGTCCTTAAATCCGTGGGTGAGTCGCCACCCGTCTTGCCCATCTTTGGGTTGGTAGCCTTGGTGGTCGGGGAGGTTAGGTATTTCCGGGAAGTAGCGTACTTGCCTCTGTGATCCTTGCGAATCTTGGCGTCGAGTGCGTGGCGTTGGTGCTTGCCTCGGGAGGGAGCGTGCGCTCGTCTTTATCGTGGTAGGTTGATGGGCGGAAGCTTTGTCTTCTCTGATCACGGATCTTCTTGGGAAGGAGCCACCGCCTTGTATAGTCGCTCGATTGACCTTATTCGAGTGCGTGGCGGTAGGCCGATGAGGACGACACGCGGCACTCGGCGTTCGTCACCTTGGTTTGGTTGAGTCGGAGATCCGCCCGCCAAGAGAAGTCGGGGCCATTGTCTGGTCGGTTCGCTTCCCGGCGGTCGGGAGCGGATGCCTTGCGCGATCTCGCAGCGATTCGGTCGTGGCGGGCGGCGCTGCTGCTCGCTAATGGAGATATGCTTGAGGCCGCTGGCTCGTCGCTTCGGGCTGTTGGGGTATCCTTTTTATTAGTATTCGTCAATTATTACTTAAGTACATGTTGTGTGAAGTAATCCCAAAGGCAAGCAAAGCTTAGATCATATACCACATCTTGTTGTTATGATAGTTACCTGTTATATGGCGCATATCCCCTTGTTGTCAGTTACAATGAGAAACATATGCCTAATAGATGAATGCTAGTTAAAACATCCATATATAGTACTATGCCTGATAGATGAATTGCTCTCCTCTCATAGTATATGTTTGTTACAGCTGGTGCTTTCTTTATTCCTATATATTTCTGATCTAAATTAATTGAAATCTGATTTGGTAAAATAGATGATATAGAAAAGCTGTTGGATGCAAAATAAACACTTAAGGTGGAGATATAACAACTCAAGGGAAAGTCTAAGTTAACCGAAAAGATTAATGAGATGAAAGAAAAATTGAAAGACATAAATGATAAATTACAAGATATTCAATCTCTTAACACGGCACTCATCATTAAGGACCGCAAGGCGAATGCAGAGCTAGAAGAAGCCAAATCTGAGCTTATAGAGGTGATATAAAGGTTTCTAGTATTTAATTCGATATGGTTACTGATAATATACCAAGACAGCCTTTTCACAATAACATGATCGCTTTTGTAGGGATTAAGAGATATTACTGGTAGTCAGTCTGTTATTAGTGTCAAACAAATGGGTACTGTGTTGGAGTTGTGGAACTTCAGAGAGAATTGAAAAACCTATGTTGCGAAAACTATGACACATATGATGGCAGATATAAAAAAGCCCTAAGGTCTTCTTGTGTTGATATATCAAATAATGTTGATTCTCAAGGTATGCTTGTTGATATTTATGGTATCATAGCTTGTTGATATTTATGGTATCATAGCTTGTTAATGTATTGTCACTTGATATTATCCTTAATATTTGTGGTATGGACCTCGACACGAATCAATGGGGCAGTTCTTGGCTGGTAGACATAGGGAACTGCCACATGATATTAATCATGCTCTGGACATTGCTCTTAGAGAATGTCCAACAGTAAAGTTAAGTACCTCGTCTCATATGTGAGAACAAATGTTGATGGATTCTAAGGCAAAATCGAATTTCATCCATAGTTCATTCTAAAATTAAGTAGGCGAACTGTGGATGGAATTGGATTTTACCTTGGAATCCATCAACATTTGTTCTCACAGATGCGAGAAAGTACTTAACTTTGCTAGCCGTTGGACATTCCCTAAGAGCAATGTCCATAACATGAATAGTGTCCTGTGGTAGTTCCCTATGCCTACTGGCGAAGAACTCCCTAAGGCTATCACAGACGACTTTTAATACAAACCGTCTATGATTGTACTATCACAGATGGTTTTTACCCCTAATCATCTGTGATAGTTCGGTATCATATACGGTTTTTACGACGAATCGCTTGTGATAGCAGGATATCATAGACGGTTTTTTACCACGAACTTTGTGATATCTATTTCACTAACGGTTCACAAACCGTTTGTGATGTTCTGTTATATCACTAACACATGATTACAGACGGTTTGAAAACCGTTTGAGATGATTTTGAACTGTTTGTGATGAGATTTTCTGTGGTTTTTTACATGTGGTTTTCATGTATTTCACACAATAAGACTGGTTTACACAGGATATAGTAACATCTTGTGTAATAGTGAGTAATATGTTATTTTCTGGATAGTAAAAGTCAACATATCTTGTGTAAACTATAAAATATATGAAAATCAGATGTATATATTTTCAAAAATTCTCAAAATATACCATACGTAGGGAGGTGATATTTTACAACCATGCAAATTTTGAAGACAAAAATCATCCTCATTTGAAAGTTATGGCTAAATCATAAAAAGAAAGATTCATATACAAATTAGAAGTAGCATTTATTAGTCATTTACTAGTTGGGTTGTCACGGATTGTTCAGTTGCGAAGAGTGGTTCGGTCGGTCTGTGTTAAATGGCTATGGAGTAGTATAGCCTATTCTACACGCAATTATAGAATAACATCTCTCTATATACATATAAATATACCTATACATATACATATACTCCCGTACCCTCTTTCCATTAATGGGCATCATCCTCCCTAATCAAGTGGACCTAATTAATGTATTTGTTACTGCCGCATGCATGCATAACAACATCCCATTATTAATGCCGCATGCACACGTACTGTTCTTACGCATTTGGTTGTTGGAGTGAAGTCGTAACAAACTTTAGGTGGATGGAACCGGGAGTACATACTCCCGGTAGTATACTTTTATTTTCTTTATATATATATATATATATATATATATTGCAATTCAATACGACATACTAAAATTACGTAAGCAAAACAATTATCCAGCTGGCTACTTTATATATGCGGATATATAGTTTCATATCGATTTAGTTCAAAAGAATTTCATGTCAAGTTTGGACCCACATGTACCAGCGCAATGATATGTTGTATTCATTTCCTTTGAGCCCAGCTGAAGAGATGAATGGGGTGATGATTAATTCACTCAAAAAGCAGGAAGGGAATATATTCACCGATATTCTGCACTAGCAGTATGGGGTTCAGACAAACCGCTGCAGCTAGTGTTGGGCAGCAGGAGAGAAAATGGGAGCTGCAGGTACCTGGAGGGAATGGAAGCTAGCTCCATCCGTTTATTCCAGCAACATGAATTAATCTATTGAAAACTACATGTCAAATTCATCGCCATTTCTGATGTCTACATCTTGTCAAGTATGCGCTTCAGTAAACTTTACATCTTCTCAAGTATACGCTTCAATAAACTTTCTTCTCTGAAAGAGAACGAGGTGTTATCACGCTTGCGCATTTCTCTCTCCTCTTTTTTCTTTATTTGGAGCAGAAACACAGGTCGATCAACCATATAACCAACCGGTTGGTTGATCTATCTCTCATCACCATCGGTCTGACATGACTCGCCTATCACTACGAGACTTGCTGTCTTTCGAGGAGGTTTCGGATTTTCCTGACGGGCCCGCAACCAACCATCGGAAATAATAGTTTCCTTGACTGGATTATAATACCACCAGGAAAATATGTACTTTCCGTGACGGCAGCTTCCACTCCTCCCAACCGGCGAAGTCTCCAATCCCCAACCCAGAGCCCACACTCTCCAAACCCTAACTCCCTAATCCCGCCGCCTCCACCTCTCATCGTTGTCTTCGGCCTCCTCCTCCTCTTCCCATCGGTTTCAGCCGCCCACCGCCTCCACATCCCAGCACGAAGCCCCTATTGCTACCTTTCTCCGTTCTCCTCATCCGCCAAATCTGGCCACTGCAGCCACCCCCCTCTCTCTCCTCGAGCCAAATTGCGGCCGCCAAGTCTGATCCGGTCATGGTCGCTCATATCCAGTTGCCTCCATGCACATCTGGTCGCTGCTGCTCAGATCGGGTCACCTCCGCTCCGCCAAGATCCACCTCCTCCAAGAAGGTGCTGGCCAATTTCAGGAGAAGAGGGGAGAAGCGAACGGTTTCTCGATCCCCAAGCCTGGTGTATTCATCCTTGTAGTAAATCTTTGATTCAAATCCTTTATTTTGTTCTTGCTGAATGGTTAGGCAGTATGATGCTTGTATGGTTTGCATCTGGGAGCAGAGTGGGAAATTTGTATCTTTGTGCTGGAAAATCTTGTATGCTGCTGGTAGAATATCTTGTAATTTTGAGATGTTTGATACTGAGATATTAAAGGGCTTTCTTATCTTTCCAACAGGCCATAACACATACTGATGTGAAGTGTACAGAAAATCTTTGGTCGTTTCAAGTGATCTGTACTGTATTTCGTCGTCGTTCAGCAGGATCTTGTTTGTTCACAAATCTGGGATTAATCTAGGCATAACTACATAGAACATTGAACTAGAGAATTGTATATTAGCAAGTGTAGATGCAAAACAACCATTTATTTGTGTGTCCTGTATTTCTAGTTTTCGAGTTATGGCGTTGGAAGACATATTGTTTATGTGTTGTGGACTGAATCTTGTATGCCACTTTGGACATAGACATAGTAAAAGTTGGAATCAGTCAGTACCTAGAACTAAGCAGAGGTAGTTCATGTCAAATAGATATCAAAATATATTCATTCATCCAGTTTGTTATAAAATTGTTGTAAGGATGGACAAAACTGGATAAAGAAAAATGACGTAAGATCATAAAAGAAGCTCAGGAAAAACTAATATAGTAGAGTTCTTTTAGGGAAGACCATAGAAACTAGCAAACTGTAGTGCTGCATATTGTTTGTTTAGCCAACAAAACAAAGGCTAATGGAAGTACTTGTTGGCTATATCTATCAGGTAAGCAAGAAAACAAAGGAAACAGAGGATGAAGATCCAGATAATGCAAGTACACTAGTGCTCTGTTTTACCTCGTCTATTCCATGCTTCTATTACTAGTTATAAGTTCGTTGGAATTCTGGCCTGCTGCCCAATAACGTGTGTTGTAATTTAGAATGTTTAGCCAGCTGCATTATAATAATGCTTCATATATTTCTCTTTGTACAGGAGACGAGCAAGAAAGAGCAAGAGTGTTTAAAGATGTCTTATTCTAAGAATAACTTGTGGGCTATGCCGCCTCATGCTGTTTTGCAATTAAGGTAACACACACGCACACTCTCTCTCTCTCTCTACATTCTGAAGCAATTAATCTAAATGTTGTATTGTGAAAATCGGACAAACTCTTAGAGTTTCATTAATTTGAACTTGAGGTGCAAATTGCATTAATCGGATGTCATAAGAGGTCAGCTTTTCATCTTGATACTTGTTCACGTGCCCGTTTGATTTATGAAATTCTTTCAAGTATTAGAAACTGCATATTTCTGGTTGTAGCTACTAGTTAGCCGCAGGTTCACAATATCGTTGATAATCGAGCGATTTTCTCGATTATTGACTGTATCACCGTGGTTCGATCTCTGAAACCGCTCGATAAACAGGTGGAATTCAAATTCATAATCAAAAAATTTATGAGATATTTTAATTTTTTTTGAAAACTTTTGTGTGAGGTCCTAAGGCAATTCTAATAATGCCGTAAAATTTTCATATCATTATTAGACATGTGTATTTTTTAAAAAATTCTGGCAGTGCAATTGTCAGAATATATGCTCTCCTGTTTTTGATTTTCTAGGGGCACTAAATGAATTATAATATTTATGAACATTTTTGTGTGAGGTCTTGAGGCAATGCTAATGATTATGTAAAATTTTCAGATGATGATTAGACATATGTATTTTTTTTAAAATTCTAACAGTGTACTGTCTTTGTATATGCTCTTTTGTTTTTGATTTTATAGGGGCAGTAACTGAAGTCTAATATTTCTGAAATTTTTTCTAAATGATCCTTGGGAACTATTTATGATTCTATTAAAATTTAAAAAGCATGATCAAGATATTAATTTTTTATAAAAATCTGATAGTGTCTCTGTTCTTTTTCATTAAACACTGTTTTTGATTTTCTAGAAGCACATAATGAATTAAAAAATTATTGAAATTTCTCTAAGGTATTTTATAGATCAATTGGGATTTATTAATATTTTATGCAATTTTCCTTGATTTTGTTTTTAGTTTTTCCTTGAGTGTGACAAAAATCGAATTAAATCGCTTGAAAATAAAAAACAATTGGTTGAAAATCGAACATAACCGGTAAAAATTCGAGAAAATTGGTCGTTTTTTATTTTTTTAATATTGTTTGACCACTGAGTTTAAAATTTTTGACTTCAAACTTCTTCGGTTTCTACCGATTTTTGACTGATTTTTGCCGATAATCAAAAATAAAAAATCGTTCAAAAATCGAAAATTCGATATTGTGAACCCTGGCTAGCCGTGTGTATATCTATTGACTACCTTTCTGAAAATATACTTGTGCATGTCCAAGCTCATTTGTTCTAGTGACTTAGGTGTACATCTTTATCAATTTGCTTTGACATCTGAACTAATGTTCTTTTCTTTGTCATACATCACTCAAAAGAGAAAAGAGACATGAGAACATCCAAGTCTACATTGTGCATGTTATTAGAGACCTGGAAAATGAAAGTCAATTGAGATGTATGGGATGCTTGCTGCTTCAAATATCAAAGTTTGTAATTTTCCAATTTTTTTACTAGTTGGATGAGTTCTAGACATGGTGCATACAGATGATCTTTTGACTCAGATTTGTTTTTTCATGTCCTTATGCAGGGGTTGGATGTCTCTGTGGCACTAATGTTTTTGGATGAATATTTCGGTACTGAACTTGGATGGAGAATGTGTTTATGGAAGCTTAAACTTGGTGTGCGTGATTCTGGATAGATGGATGTGTGTTCAATGGAAGGTTGATGTATATGGTGTTCAATTGATGATTTATATTAATGTGTCGATTACTTGGATAGATTAGTATAGTGCCCTGTCTTCCGGTTTCCTTTTTCCAGCGCGTAATATATGGTCTTTTCTTTTTCTAGAATGTTTGTTTCCTTTTCCTTAATTCCAGAATATTTGTTTCCTTTTTCTTGAGATGATGCTGGAGGTGGGGGGAGATCTGTTATGGGCCACAGGGATGAGTTAGACATTAAACAATGGCCATCGGATGTGGGTGAGTAAAGCTGAAGAAAGATCTGAGAGGTTAATTTTGATGGAGGTAAGTTTCTGGGGACGTTTCGCTGGGTGCATGAAGGTTGGGCCATCTCTAGTGGGGTGCACTATTTAGGGTGGACGTAGAAAAGAATGCTTAGGTGCATTATAAAGGGGTATAGATGTGTGTATGGATTAGCTGTAATAACTGGAAACAAAGTTAAATTAGTGTGTTTTATTTGTGTTTATTTTTTGTTTTGTTGCAATTTCATTTTTCCTGACGGTATGACTGAACTGACAACAAAATGACACATACCCCTGAAGGGACTAACCGACAGGAATAATACCTGCGATGGTTTTTCCTGACGGTTTGCCGTAAGCGATGAACCTATCAAAACCTTACGTGGGAGACATTTCCCTTTCGGTTACCATCAGAGAATGCCGTCGGGAGTTATTTTTCTGTCGGGTAACCGTCAGTCAAAAAGATTTTCGCGTGCTCACAGTATTTCCTGACTAGAAACCATCACGAGTATATTTCCGGCGGGTTTTCCATTATCCCTGACGGTTTTGCCCCGTCGCAATAGGTCCCCAGTTTGGTAATGTATGTAACCACGCGCATGTCGATCGGTACATTAATTCCGACGGAACACACTTAACTCAAAACCGGCGATCGATCTCCATAGCTAGCTTAAGATCGAGTTGCATAAAGCTAGGTAGCAATGGTTTCTACCCACTCCTTTTGTAGGGCAACACCATACGACATACACTCGTTTGGTCTCCGGCTGCCTCCGGCCGGTCAGTGTAATGTAGTACATAGTACATACTAGTAGCTTGAAAGGACTTGAGTTGGTGATCACTCTCCATGGTGCATCATGAGGCACACGTACACTGTCTACATACCAACAGATGATAGGGACCCACTAGGTAGAGAGACCAGAGACCTAAGCTAATCAGGCTACCTCTAGCTTAACCAACAACAGTGGCTATGGTCGAGCATGGATGAACTTGGGTGCATGTAGGATCAAAGCTAGCTAGGAGGTGCATGCAGGAACAGGTGGAGTGGAGGCCCATGTTTGGCTACCATGTCATATGGTTCATGTTTTCATTGTATATGGAAGGGATAATGACTTAATCCGTAAACAAACATATATACCAGTATACCACATCTTTATCTTTACTAATCAAAGGCTCCTCCAGAAGCCCACACGTTAATCCTAACAAATAAAAAACAAGCAATTATCAAATTAATCAGAGAAAAAAACAAAAGGGTAGAAATTTCCACATCATTGTTTTTACCTATTAGAGGCTCCCAGGAGTACATACTCCCACCTCTAATATACCTCTTAAATGAACGCTTTATACACTTTTATCACTTTCGGCATACTCTAATAATAATTCTAATATACTCCAATGCGACATGGTTGAAAAAATTTCATCAGAGCACTTTATTTTTTTGCTACATACCCTTTTCCATATGTAAAACGAATATATAAACAAATTATGCTATAAATGGTGGACTTTAATAAAATTTTTCATGGAACTCACTTTGGAGTATCTTATAATCAGTATTAGAGTATACTCAAAAGGATAAAGAGGTATAACAACATCATTTAAAGGGTATACTAGAGGTGGGAGTACGTACACCCAGGAGCATGGAATCATTTTCCTATATATATATATATAGGAAGCCGAAATAGGGCACCATGATTTCAAATGCGCGAATTCAAGTTATATTCGAGAATATTTTTTTCAAAAATTTCAGTTTTAGGACATATACTCATCTATAACAATTCAAATGAAACACATACCTTTGAAAAAATATACTCGAATTCAAAGATTTTGAACAAGTTTGGATCACATGCTTTGCTGATTTATATATAAAATCGGCACATACTTACAACCAAACTATCATAAAAAAAGGAAACTCTAGTTTGAATTTCAGTTCAAACTTGTTTGAACTAGTTAGTAAACTGGTTAAACTCAGCATCATAGAAATTTCAAAAAGTATCACATGAAAATACGTAGGAAAAATACTCGTTTTGGATCATGGTGCCCCAGTAATATATATATATATATATATATATATATATATATATATATATATATATATATATATATATATATATATATATATATATATATATATATATATATATATATATATATATATATATAGGAAGTACATACTTAGGAGTACATACTCCCACCTCAATATATCATTTAAACGAAAATGTTATACTTCTTTATCACTTTCGGTATACTCCAATAATAATTCTAAGATACTCCAATGCACCATGGTTGAAAAATAAATCATCGGAACCCTTTATTTTTTGCTATATACCTTTTTACATATGTAAAGGAATATATAAACAAATTATGCTATAAAGGGTAGACTTTGATGAAATTTTTCGTGGAACTCACTTTAGAGTATCTTATAATTAGTATTAGAGTATACTCAAATGGATAAAGAGGTATAATAATATCATTTAAACTGTATACTGTAGGTGGGAGTACGTACTCCCAGGAGTATGGAACTATTTTCATATATATATATATATATATATATATATATATATATATATATATATATATATATATATATATATATATACATATATGTATGTATATATGTGTATGTGTATGTATATGTATATATGTATATGTATTACTTATTAGTTTTAGGAGGGGTAAACACTAATAACTTTCCACCTTGATTAATAGGGAAAAAAGAGAAAAAAACTAGAAATTCTTGCATTACCTGAACCGTCAATTTGGTCTATCAATATAATCTACGGTTCGCATTAAGTGTAAAGATAGATGCAAGCTCTTGATATATATGTGTCAATGGATATATATGACGAAAGCGTTTGTGCTACAACACGAATCAAAAAATTTGGGAAAAGCATCTTAGCCATAAATTTGTTGTATCAATATAATCTTCCATTTGGGATTAGTGTCAGCATAGATGCTCTTGATATATGTGAACGGATATGAAGAAAGGGTTTGTGTCGGACAATACAAAGCAAAACACAATACGTGATTTTTTCTAAAAAAAAAAACGTACGTAACACGTGCATGGATGTCCTCAAGGCAGATTCGGTATGGGCATGAAGCAAATGTTGGGCTGGATACATCAATAATAATAACTATATAAAATAAGACATTAGCATCAACTAAAAAAACATATGCAAGGGAACTTACAACTGTTAATTAGGTATTAGATTGGCAAGCCTTTTTCTACCCTAGACATCAATTTGCATTAAACTTATAAAGTCATGTATGCGCGCTTCACGTTTTCGTAGCACAATTATGTAGTCATATATTCCTTTATAGTTCCAATTTCGATAGTTTTCCGGTCATATGTTTGATCCAATAACTCAAACTAAACCATTCTATTGGATTACTAACGGTGTGTTTGGTTGATTGTACCAAGTGGTAAATGTATGAGATGGTTCAAGAAAAAAATCATCCATATGTTTGGTTGTTTGAATGGAACTATTCCGTCCTAGATGATAAGATAAAATTTTGAAAAATATTCCGTATAGATACTAAACCATTCAATTCACCCAAAACAATAGAACCAAATGGTACAGGACCATCCTATCCCATTCAACCTCATTTTATCAACTAAACACACCATAACTGAAAGCTCCTTTAGGAAGTCCTTTATTGATAAAAGAAAATCATCTAGAAATTTCCAAAATAAAAAAATAATCTTTATCACAATCTATGACCTAGATTCATACATCCATACTATGTCTTTGACAATCCCACAATAAAAATAAAGAATTCCAGAGAAATTTTAAACATACGCCGGACTGAGTCGAACTCAAAAAGATAACGAGAACCGTCTAGACATGCGAGGCAAAGTCACAATTGATAGTGCCATAAATATCGACTTTATAGGTGACCCTACATATGACAGTAGACAATAGGCCAGACTCAAGCATGAAAACATTGTATACATGAATCACGAAGAAATTTATATTTTATTTTCATGTTCCAAACACTGCTACAGGGTTAACAAAATCAGTTTGAAAAAAATCACCCGAAATTTTAAATTCGGAAATATCGAACCAAAAATCGGTCGAAAATAGTAGAGTTTAAAAAATAAATTTATTTGATTTTTTTTTTCAAAAATCGATGGACTAGTTGAACTTTTTTTGCGATCGATTTTTTTTGAGCGATTTTCATTTTCACCGATTTTCAGAGGTTTACGTTGAACAATTTTTTTTGATTTTTTCAATTGGACCGGTTTACCGAGTGATTTTAGAAGCCAAACCACGCCGATACGACTGAAAATCGTGAAAATTGAGCAATTTTCATCGATTTTGTGAACCCTGACTACAGGAATGTACATCACAATCGATTTTTTTCGTCATCACAGTTGATTTTAGTGGAGATACAAAGTCAATAGACAGTGATGAGGAGGCACTATCAAAATCAATTTTCGCTCGATAGTGATAAATGCTCATCACAATCAGTTCTGAGTTCAGAACTGATTGTGACGTATACCACATCATAAACGGTTCAAGCCTAGAACCTGTAACATCCTAAAATTAGAGTCTTGAAATGTTTGAATTTGAAAATAAACCATTTGCATTTTTCTTCAATTTATTTCAGCTTAATTTGAATTTTCTATTTATGAAAGGATTTAATTTGACTAATCTATTCATCAAACAAAATATTTTCAGTTTAGTTGGGTTCATTTTGCTTCAAAGATTTTTTTTGTATTTTTGGAGATTTTTCTGAATTTATTTGCTATTTTTTTGAATTTATTTGTTTTTAATTGAATTTCTAGAATTTCTTTAATTAGGAAAATGTTTAAATTTCCAAAAATATTTTCGGGCTGAATCCTTCCGACGGCCCATTTCCGTGGCCCATTTCCTCTCCCGCGCGGCCCGCTCCCTTCTCCCTCTCTCGGCCCAACTTCGCGCGTTCGCCCGGCCCAACCAGACCGCGTGTCGCGGCCGTCCGATGGGCGACGTGTGTGCGGCTGCGATTCAGCCACGTCGCCCCGTGCCGCCGCCGCCGTCGAAACCCTAACCGCTTCAATCCCGCGCCGCCGCCATCTCGGTTTTCGGATTTGGCACGCCTCCCGAGGGCTATAAATGCCGCTGCACCCCCTCCGAGCATCCCCGTTGTCTGCCGCACCCGTCGTCACCCGAGACGCTGTCGTCGCCGAGATCTTCCTCGCCGAAGTTCCTCCGTCGCATCGAGTGCTTCTTCTTCGTCGTCTAGCCGCTCCGATCCACCTCTGCCGTCACCGGTTGTGCGCCCGAGTTCGACGCGAAGCCCTCTTCCAGATCCATGCCACCCCGTGCTCGATCCGGTACAAACCGCCGTCGAACGCGTCATCTTCCTCGCCTCCGGCGGAATATCACCGCCACCTCGCCATCGATTTGGTCCGCCGGTTCGTTGTCGTCCGATCTCGCGCCAGCGCCTTTGATCTGGCCACGTCGCCGCCGCCCGCGCCCTGCCTCCCCCCGTCCGATCCGGCGTCGCCGATTGCATGCGCAACACGTGGTTGTCCACGTCAGCGCCTCGCCAGCCGTCGCGTCAGCGCCTGCGTCCGACGTGTGCGCTCACGTCAGCGCCTCGTCAGCCTTAGCCGTCGCGTGGCCGCCACGTCAGCGTGGTCTGCCACGTCACCCCCAGATCTCCTCGGTGCTCCCGGTTCACCGTGGACCGAACCATTGACGCGTGGGTCTCACATGTCAGTCGTCATTTCTTTTTCCTTTTCTGATTTTCCAGAAAATCCAAAAGTCCAGCCAATCACGTCTCGCCACGTGTCAGCCTTCTGATTTTTTCTGAATTTCTGATCTGGGAATCTTCCAGGAGCCCGTTCTCCTTCGTTCGAGCTCCGATTCCAGTGATTCAAATTTCTAAATTCAAGATCTATCTTTCAGTACCATTATTTTCAATTATTAAATTTTATTTGAATTTGTTTTATTTATTTACTCTCGTTTCGCGTGTAGACGACGTAGTCGAAGTTCAAACAAATCAGTAGTCAGAGGTAGATCTAGCAGGAGGCATCGAAGGCAAGTCTTCCTTGAACATATTGATCCCAAATTTTACAAAATGCCTATATTGTTTTAAATTATGCATGCTTACTTTTATGCAATGTACTTTAAATATAGTTTTAGAGTATAGTTAAATACCAGAATTTGTTATACCCTCATTGGTATTGATCATGTCAAACCTTCGTCACCCTAGGTAATACTAGCTATTTTATTTGGTGATAACCAGTAGATTAGCATGGGATGGTAGAATTGCTTAGTCCAGCTTAAACATTTCGGTATTATGCCAGTATGGGAATCATTTCAAACATTGTTGAATCATATTTGTGAAGTCGCGGCAATTGGTGTTGCTACTGTTATTTAAGTGAAATAAAGTGGAAAATATGGTTTAGACTAGGGTGGATGGTTGTTTGGCGAGTGCGGAAAGCACGAGACCTTGGTATGTGAATGTTCCGCCCTAGTCACTTAAGGACCGAAGCATGTGTTATCATGGACCAAGCACTATTGCAAAACCACAAGTCTATATGGGTACGACCTGGCTAAATAATTTGCGCGTCTCATTATTAGCTTCGCCAGTTGGTGAGTGCCAGATGATGGCAGGCGCAAGAGGGGCCTTCTGTACTGGGCAGCTAGAACCCTAACAGCGGTGAAACCTTAGCGGGCGATGTTAATAGTGGGGTTGTACATTGTAAAGGCTTTGTCATGATCTCTCTGTCGACACACCAAAGGAAGTGTGTTAATTGCATGGCAAAAAGAGTCGATCATGTCTTGTGGGTAAAGTTGTACACACTCTGCAGAGTTAAAACTACTTAAGTAGCCGTGCCCACGGTCAAGGGCAGGCGAGGTACGCTTGCACATTGTAGATTTCATGGTTTTGTTTTAAATGAAAATGATGGTTTGGGAATCCATGAGCAGATGGAACTCTCGGGTTATGTTTTGGCAGATGGAGCCAGTAAGGTAGCTAGAACCTACTTTAGTTGTCATATCAATTTCAATTACTATTCAATTACATTTTGATTAAATGATGCTTTATGAAATTACTATTGGTATTTACAGCTAAACTTTGCTTTATGCTAAAAGAGCCATATTATGCCTTCAATTGTTTAGCCTTGCATATAGTTATCATGCATTATGTTTCCAAGACTTACGGAGTACATTTTGTGCTCACCTTGCAACATCCCCAACTTTCCACGAAAGAGTTCGCGAGAGGTGAAGGTGACTACGATTTCTATGCTTGTGGTTACGACGAAGGTGACCCGGAATGCTAGGACGCGAACTCCAGTCGATTGCCTGTTGGGCAAATGGATGGGCTTATCCTGCTTTTGTTATTTCGTTTCCGCTGTTTCTTATTGAACTCAAGCTATGATGCCGCTTATTTGTAATAATGGCCATAAGGCTAATACTCTTTTACTTAATTAATATTATGTGCTTCGTGATATGGATGTGTTGTCATCACTGTTTCCACTGTGTGTGCTAGCTTTTTCTGGACTAGCACAGGTTTTACACAGAGGGTTCGGATTCAGAAATTCGGTCCCGACAGAACCGATTGTGATGCGGGGGGACATCACAATCGGTTCCCCTATATCACAATCGGTTCTAAATTGTACATATATCACATTCACATGATATAATATTGTTTACAAATGAACTAGTAGAAGCCTGTCGGGTCTCTAAGTATACCGTCCTCCGCTGAAACTTCTGTCTAGTACCACTGGTATATGTGGTCTCGTAATTTGTTGAGATATTTGTCTTATAAGCTCTTGAGGGGGATATCGATCTTCTGTAAAATAGAAATGAGTGCATTAATTTAAGTTTTAAAATTTGTATATAAAAGGCTGAGTGTATTATGCATGTACATATATCTCAGAGAAAAGGTGTGCGCCGTCGATCAGGATCAGCATATGATGCATAACGTAGAAGCTGCACAGGTCATCGCACCTCTGTGATGACATTGTGAATAAAGAAAATCAAATTAAGAGACAGAGAATAGATGTCAGAAAAAATCCTATGCTAAACTTTTTTACCTTGAAGCGCTTCCACTCCAGCTGATCGATCGCCTCGTTTGTCATCGTGTCGTTTTCCTTTAGCAATGTAAAACAAGAAAGCCCTACATACATTAAGAGATGCCATTGAGGCAAAAAAAAATAAACATAGTTAAATACAGAAAGTGTTAGGTTAGAGGAATTTACTTACTTCTGCAAAATAGGATTGATCACGTAGCCCATTAGTCTCTTCTCGATCGAGTTAAAAGTGTAGACTTTATTTCACTCGAAACGACAACGAGTAGAACCCAATGGTTGCTTATTAAATGGTATGCAGTGCAAGTATATTAGTTCATATACACAACCTAAACTCTAACATTCATCATATTACAGCAACAATAATTTCATATTAACATTGAGCATACTAAAAAGCAGATAAATAGATGTGAGTTTGTCAAATAAAGGGTGTGAAATCTGGTAGGATACACACAATTCTAGTGCAATCTAAACTCTCTTTGCGACATATCGAATTACCTATAGCAAAATTAAAGGGATTTGAAGGAATTCTCACCTTTTGAAGAAAACCACAAATGAGGGAAAATTAAAGGGAAATCTCCTTAAGCTAAGGCTTTAACTTTACCCTCTTAACACCTATCCTCGAGGATTTCATAATTTCTTACCTAAGTATTGGTTCCAACCAGAGTATATTATGTTTTTTGGGGCGGCGGCAGTTTTTTTACCTCTAGAACAACAATAGAGAAGAGTTCAACATGAGGGCATGACACATCACAATCGGTTCTAATGTTAGAATTGATTGTAATGTGTCTAATGCTACATCACAATCGGTTCTTACCTGAGAACTGATTGAGATGTTTCCCCACCAATTATTAACACACTCGTCGAATCATCTATCACAATCAGTTTTTTTCTGAAAAGTTAAGAACCGACCTAGATGGAAATATAGTGTTGTACTATTCTTTAATAGCGAAATAAATTTGCATTCTCCATCCATCTTACTATAGCTATTTACAAATAATCATATGCATGGAGGGGATAGCTAGCTCTTACGTAGTAATCTCACACTTCGAGAATGCTACTAGGTAGCAATTAACTAAAGGCGAGTGCTAGCAATCGGACGTCCGATCACTGTTCATTTCTCGGACGCGTCGGTGCAATATTTGTTTCAACGTTTGCAATATTTTTTTTCAATGTCTGCAATATTTTTTTCCGCGTGGATATTTCTACTGCTATCGAAGGAAAATATTGCACGCGTAGGAAGAGAATATTGCAAACGTGAAAAAAAATGTTGCAAGTGTCCGAAAAAACGAACGTGCGAACACAAGTCATTCCGTTAACTAAAATATGACCTTCCAACATAGAAAAGCTAGAAGTTTCAACATTAATGTGAGGCCCCCATTTTTGATAAATCAATACCAAAAATGGATACCATGTGCATCTGATACTAGTCCCATGATCGATGCTAAATGCGCACAAATACAAATTGTTATCACAGTCATACACAAACTTTATTACACAGCGGAAGTAAGATTACATATTATTTTTACAATACCACCTTTAGAAAGAATATGACCAAGGAAAGCAACTTCTTTTAGCCAAAATTCGCACTTCTCGAATTTGGCATAAAGCTTATGCTCTCGAAGTTTTTCAAGAACCTTACGCAAATGATGCGCATGATCTTCTTCGGATTTCGAATAGACGAGGATATCGTCAATAAACACCACTACGAACTTATCTAAATACTCCATGAAGACTTTATTCATGAGACACATGAAATTAGCAGGAGCATTTGTAAGTCCGAAAGACATCACAGTATATTCATATAAACCATAACGAGTGGTGAAAGCAGTTTTAGGAATATCTTCTGGTCTGATCTTCAACTGATAGTACCCATGTCTTAAATCAATTTTTGAAAAGATTTGGGCACGGTCAATTGATCGAGCAGATCATCGATCTGAGGCAAAGGATATTTATTCTTAATTGTGACATCATTCAATGCACGATAGTCCACGCACATGCGTATTCCACCGTCCTTTTAGGCACAAAAGAATTGGACTACCCCAAGGAGAAGAGCTAGGTCGAATAAAGCCTTTTCTTAATTGCTCTTGGATTTGATTCTTTAGTTCAACTAACTCATGCAGGGCATTCGATAAGGGCGCTTGGATATAGGCGTCCCGAGGGACAAGATTTATGACAAATTCTAGGTCCCTATCAGGAGGCGGGCTGCAACTCATCTGGAAAAACATCGAAATTGGAAACAATTGGAATCGGCTAAGATCTTTTATTATGGTGAACAAAGAGAAGCTTGAGAGATTGAAGAACTTTGGATGGAAGAAAAATAAACTGGAATTCCTTCAAGGCTAACCAAAGAAATGGATCGATTAGCACAGTCTATGCAACCTTTAAACTTAGACAACCAATCCATACCAAGGATTACCTCTAACCACGAAGTTTCTATAAGGATAAGGTCGTGAAACATAACTCCATTTATTTCAATGCTAACCTTAGGACAAAACTTAATTGAATTCATGGTGAACCGGAGAATAGATTATCATTTTGGCGAGAGGAGATCAATTTCTAAATTATTACGTCGACAAATTTCTTAGAGATAAGCGAGTGCGATGCTCCGAATCAAATAATACCAAAGTAGGTGCGAGTGCAGAAAACTTACCCGATTACCACATCCGGCGCTTCACTTGCTTCTTGGGTCACATGATGAAGGCGACCGCTACTCGCCTGCGATTAAGAGCTGCAAGAGCTTGACAACTGAGAATTCCCGGCTCTGAAGGTCGACACGGGGTCTCTGAACTCCTGCGACATCTGCGACTGACGCTTGACCTCTTTTAGGGCGGCATTTGCATAATGCCCACGCTCTTTACAATGATAGCGAGTCACACCAAGCGCTGATTCGAACTCGAAGTCTTCCTTCGTTGCCGCTCGAGGGACGAGCGGAAAAATTTCTTTGGGGCGGCGTGCGACCTTGGCGCCTCTGCTGCTGCTGCTGCGACGAGGCGGGGAGGTCGAACATTGGTCGGTGACCAGCGCGGCCTCGGCAAATTGGTGGCGACTTTCCTCGCCATCCACTTCCTCTTCGGCTTTCCATAACATCACGTGAACTATGCTCGCAATTATAGCCTTATTCACGAGTGATTGGAAATCATAGAAGTCGTGAATGGCAAGAAGATGCTTAACTTCATTGTTCGATTGTCCGGAAATGCTCAATTTTTGGGCTTCGAACCGACCGATGGCGCATAGCGAGCAAGGTAATTAAAGCGGTGAAGATATTCCATTACGGACATATTCCCTTGGCGCAAGTCAAGAAATTCCCGCCTTTTAAATTCACCAAGCTCGAGGAATATCGTCTTCCTAAAGGCTTCTTGAAAAACATCCCAAGTAATCTCTTGACCTTGGGGCCTTGCCGCTGAAAATTTTCCCACCAAACTGCTGCGGCTCCACAGGTTAGTACGACGCATAAAGAACCTTCTCATGATCATTGCATTGAGCAATGGCCAACTTACTTCAATAGCTCGTAACCAATCATCGGCGTCCGGGGATCGATGAAGAAGAAAAGGTTGGAGGCCGAGTCTTCAAGAATTCTCCCAACTTGGGTGATGAGGGTTTCACCAAAACCGGGCCTAGAACTTGAAGCACCAAGGTTATTCACACCTTGAACCAATGCTTTGAAACAACGGGGTATTCGTCTGGCGACCTGTTCTATCATCATAAGCACTTGAGCCATGGTTGGTGGCCACGCAACTGTCCCTCTGGAACTTCTTCATCTTGAACTTGAGGAGGCGGCGAATCCCGACGGCTTGAACGACGCAACGAAGATCCTCGAATTGCCGATGGATGGACTGGATTGGGCTGGGCTGGAGTGGCCGAAGTCACTCGGCGAGGTGAGTTTCGGTCTCCTCACTCCCCAGAATCTCATCCAGAGATCGGGTAGCAGGCATCTGGAACAAGGTTATTAATGAATTAACAGATAAGATCTGATTTAATTTTAATCTTAATTGTTACCAAATGTTTTAAAAGCATAGCTTAATTATTATTATTATGGATCACAGTATCGTAAAAATATTAACTACAAGTTAAATATTTACAGTAGGAACAAAAGCACACAAAATAATATAAAGCAAGAACTTTATTTCAGCTTCATAATATTCACAACCAAAACATAGCATTTATTTTTGACGTTACTACATAAAAGGGGTACAACCAAAAACTTCCTCTAATACTACTCATTATCTAGCAACTCACGGACTGCTACTATCCCTACGACTAGAACTCTCGGCATCAGGAGGATAAGGGGTCTCCTGACAGCGATGCTCCTGCGGCCTCGAGGCGCGCGGGAGAAAACTATGGGGGTCTACCTGGATGCTCGGCAACCTAGGGCGACTCCCTATCACTGACATCCTCGCCTGGCGACACCTAGGTGGTACTGGGGTGTCGTCGGGCGCAGGTGTCTGAGGAATGCCCAGGCGAGCGAGGACAATACCTCTGGCGACACGAGGCGATGGCATTCTCTAGGAATGCTATACGGCGTCGCGCCTCCCTGTATTCAGTTACTGCCTGACGGCAATACTGGTCAGAGGCATTTATGAATTCCACTTGGTTACGTAAAGTGGGATTTTGTAACCCAGTGGCATCCACATAGCTATTCTCCCCACTTGGTGGCCTAGATGGAATCCTCCTATATACCACTGCCAGTTCAGGTAAAATGTGGCGCAAACTGACAACGGCCATATAGGCGGCTTCACTCATGGCCATCATGAGAGAAGATCCAGGACCCTCAAAAGACAAAAACTCTTCACTTGTCCTCATCTCGGGTAGGATATCCACTCTAGCTATGTATTCCATGAAATGAACTAAGCGCGCGTGGAATACTATATATCGTGGATTTTCAGGAAAATGGGCGAATTCTAGCAAACGAGCAAGAATTCCCGCCATGCCAGAATTCTCCCTATTAGTGGAAGTGTAACATGGGGTATATCCGCCCATCTGCACACTTAACAAGGAATTAGCATTCCTGATTAAATGTAAGACAGTAAAGTAATTTTTGGAGGAAAAGATTCTAGTAGAAATTTAAAAACAGAAAAGAGTTATTAATGGTATCGCATAATCCAAAAGAAGTTTCATGCATATAAAGAATAGGCAATTAAGATGTCCTAATTCAAAATTTTAGTTTGTTTGAAACCTAATGTCAAGTTTTAGGTCTTTATTATTCCCAGGACTACCTAGGTTTCCTACATCGGCATGGCTCGATACCAACTTGTGAGGCCCCATTTTTGATAAATCAATACCAAAAATGGATACCATGTGCATCTGATACTAGTCCCATGATCGATAGCTAAATGCGCACAAATACAAATTATTATCACAGTCATACACAAACTTTATTACACAATGAAGTAAGATTACATATTATTTTACAATACCAAAAGTAAAAGCTGCGATGGAGACAACATTACGTAGTATGCCTTTTAACCCATTGTCCCACAGTGCAACTGACAGGAAAATCCTTAGAAAAAGTCATCGTTAAATTCCCGTATCCTGCATCAACGTAAGATTAAATCGGAAATCTGTCCTTCACCTAAAAATATCAACGATGGCAAGTTGAGTACTTACGTACTCATAAGACTTATGCAAGACCTAAAATACATGCAGCCATTTCAAAGAAAGGCTATTAAGGTTAATTTGCATAAAGTGGTTTTTAACATGTAAATCTGAGAATAGTAGATTGTAAAACAGATTTAAGTAAAAGCAAGTAAACTCGAAGTAACGTAAAGTAACATCAATATTTCACAATTGCTTAGGTATAACGACCATATCCAAAATCATTCCACCAACACAAGTGGAATATTATCAACGCATGGTAGAAACCACATTTTATGAAAATAAGCAAAGCATTAACTATGTGATGACTTTACAAGTGTCCATGACCATGACGCGCTAATCGATTAGTTTTACACTCTGCGGGTATCTGACTTTCCCCACAAGACATGACTGACTCTTTGAGCAATCGATATTTGCACACTTCCTTTGGTGTGCGCAGAGAGTCATGTTATAAGCTGTTACATTATTTAAACCTAACTTTGCACCAAAGACGATGGCGACAAACCCATTTTGTGGAGTAAGAACTCGAGCATAGAAATGATGGAACTACCCACAATATGGCGTACATCGTTATATTGGTAGACGTTTAATCCATGATCACCTCGGTGTGGGCGTCCGTCGAGCAATTCATTAAGAAACATTTCGTACTACTCGGCCTTCCAAGTGCAAAGCTAGTTTTAAACAACTTAATAAGTTAGAGCTGTCCCATACCAAAGACTTGTGGTTGTATGAATTTTCTTGGCACGAAAACAACTCATAGTTCGGTCCTTAATCCGACACGGGCAATAATCTCCACCCTATTCTACGTGCAAAACATGCACACACGGCTATTGCCAATAATTGCCCGCATCTAAACCATAGTTTTATTTCCATTTTCCAACCAAAATACCAACCACAAAAATAGTCATACCCATCTAAATGTCATAACCAAGGTATTTAACCAAGTCACGGTTTATGTTCATTATAGCTCGGCTAAGCATGTCACTAATGTGAGTAACCCAGATTGACATTAAATATTGTCTAAGCTAATCTAGGGTTTTCAAGGATCACAATTTTCTACTTATCAGGGAAATTCTACGTAGCTACAGGTATAACTACCAGTTCCACAATATAGTGACTTTAATAGAATAAAGTATGCGATCTGATGATAAATGAAAACATTTATAAAACTGGGTTCAACATGATCAAAGGAATTTACTTGCCTTGCTGATTTTCCTCGACTTGAACTCACGGTCGTCGAATGTACCGGTTAAATCGGGTTCTACACGTCGTAAGCGACATAGAATAAATACCAAATTTCAATGAGGCCAAAAGAAATCGGATGGAAATATTCAAATAAAATAATTTCACCAATTCAGGAATGGCTACATGCTTCATTTATTTTTCTTTTGCAATTTAAAGATATGATTTATTTAAGCCATTATTGCATTATTTACTATCCATTTTATAACTTAAATTTTTCTTATAACACACCTAAGTATTATTACAGATTCTGGTTCCTGAGATTACAAGAATTCTAATAAAATTTATTTTACTAAATTTGGAGGTTATTTGCAAAATTTCCATGTATGACATATTCCTAACTCTTTGTTTGAAATCAAATTCAAATTTCAAATAAAATTCAATTCTGAAATATTTTTGCATATTCTGAATCTACTGGATTTTAGATGAATTTAGAAATTTATTTCATCAAATTTTGTTAAGTGATTCAAAAGCTATGGTTAAATGAATATCTAGGTTTTGATTAAATACTAAAAATCAGAAAATTGCCGAAAATGGAAAGTACGCTTTCGCGCGGAAAACGCGCTTTCCATTTCGGGCGGAACCGCGCTTGAGGCGCTGACAAATGGGGTCCACCGTCGCGTCCGGTAGCGTCTTCTTATGGTAGCGACGTGAGCCCATGTTGGCTTAGCTGCTGCTGCGGTGACGGTAGGTCCGCATGTCGAGGCGCAGACCAGCGCGCGGTGACAGGCCGGGCTCGCTTAGCGGTGACCAGAGCGAGGCGCGGCTTTGAAACTTCACGGCGGCGAATCGGCCGGGCGATGGAATCGATTCCACTCGAGCTTCAGCGCATCCGTGCGAACCAGGGACGGTCGCGCGCGGTCCGAGGCGGCCGGAAGGCGGATTCCACCGGCGGCGGCGGCGGCTCTGGCGGAGTTCGCCGACGGCGGAGCGAGCCCTCCGGTGGAATGGGTTCCACTCAGAGGTTCGAGGCATCCGTCGCACACTTTGGTGGCGCGCGGTGGCTGAGGGCTCTGACGCATGCCACCGTCGGGGCGGCGGCGGCAATGGCGAAGCGGCGGCGATGCAAAACCGAGCTAACCAAGCTTCATTTTCACTTGGATGAGCACTGCGCGACTCAAGGAACCGTTCCATCAATCGCTTTGAAGAATGAATGAAGGAGGAAGGCTCTCACCGTGCGCGGTGGCGGCGGAAGAAAAACGGCGGAGGAGCTCGTCGGGAAGAATGAGTTTAGTAGGGGCTCGGGATGGACTTCGGGAGGCACGGGAAGCTTGGCGAAACGGATTGGGACGAAATGGTGGAGTGGAAAATATGGTGTTTGGCCCTCTTTGTGGTTTTCGCGGAATTGGGGACGATGACCAAAGCAACGGCGGAATGGGTTTCACGAGGAGCTAGCTGGGTCGGCGGCGAGCGAGGAGGGTTTTATATGGGCTCAAAGGCGGTTTGGCGCGGCGGTCTTGTGAAGAACCAGAGGCGTCGTCTCTGCGCGAGAGAGCGGGCGAGGGAGAAGAACGCGGCCGGTCGCTGACGCGTGGGGCGAGGTGGCAGCGACTGCTGGCTGAGCTGGCTCACTGACAGCCCGGGCCCACACGTCAGAGAGAGAGAAAAAGGAAGTCTGGCGAAGCCTCAAGACCGAACGGAGTTTCAACGGGGTTTTCAACATTCAAACTGGCACGAAAATTTATGAAATTTTTACCATAGGTCGGCAAGGATATTACCAGACTCCTGAAAAATTTTCGACATTTTATGATGCATGATGATTTTTATAAAATTCTGACATTGCAACAGTTACTGCATTGCCTATTCTGTTTTTATTTTAATTTGCGATTTAAATGAAGTTATTATTTTACAAAACTTTTTATGATGATTTAAAATGAAATTATACACCTTCTGTAAAAATTAAAGATTTCAATTATTATTATTTAATTTTTAAAAATTCTGACATTACTGTTTTCCAGATTATTTATTCACTGTTTTCGAATTTTTAAAATTATAAAATGATTTAGTAAATTCTTAATATTTTTACAGGAGGTTGATACTGTTTTGATGTCGGCAAGATAAAAATTTTGGGTCAGGATGATCTACAGATATTTTTACCAAATTGTTTTACCATTTTACCCTGAGATTTTTACCCATGATTATCTTTGATTAATTAATATTTTTATAAATCCAGGTTACCCACCGCCTTAAGCAAGCTGAGGGGAGCCCTCAGATATTTTTGGAAGTTTTGGTAAATTTTTGTTGGATTGACATTTTTACTTTTTACCATTTTCTATTTATTATATTCTTTATTTCACATTCTTGCATTAAAGAAAAGCCAAACAAATATTCAGAAAATCCAGGAAATTCAGAAATTTCGAAAATAATACACAAAAGATTTTTATTTCATTTTTATTTATTATTTTAATTTTTGAGGCTGTTACAATTAATCGGAAGGTAGTAGGGAGGGGGGAAAATATCTATCTATCCAATACAAAATCGAATATGCTACAATAAATTGCAAATTCATTGACACCCAAATAAAAATCTCGTTTGGCAAGGATAAAAAATAGGAGCGTATGTTTAGGAGAGTAGGAAAAAAAAACTGATGAAAAGCCATTTTTGTTGTTGTTTAGATGGAGTTTTAGCTATATGTTGAACATATTTGTACATAATAAATATTGATCTTACAAAATTGCATAAAAATAATAAATATGTTCTTTAAAATTACTAGTCCGTGTAGGTGCACGTATTAATGGCTAGTATATATAATTGTCGATTCCAAATTCAAGTCTTCATCCGAGGTGAGCCTGTGCGTGGTAATAGTTTAATTTGTGGATATGTTTCCAAAGAAATTAAGGGATTTAACTCAGATCCGTGGGTATATATTCAGGAAATTTTTCGTACTTTTACTTTTGCCGTACCAGGTAAGGATGCTAATGTGTGGAAGCCCAACATAGATCTGATCTAAGCCTAATATTTTTTTCATAGATCTGTATCCAGTCTGATCTAAAAAGAGTAAGGTCCAAACTTGACCTATACCCAAATGAAAGCGTAAGCCTTGATTTTGGCCTTTACCTAGACAAATTGTTTGTTTGAAGAATTGATAGTTTACAGTGCAATATTCAAGTGAGAAAACTAGGTCTGTAATTACTTTAGTATTGCTTGAGTGCTTTTCCACCCAATACAAGTTACACAAATCACATGTGCTATATATATATATCAATCCGAGATCTGGGCGGTTCTTTTTCGATCGGACGGATGAGCACAGAGCTGGGTTTGTTCCCTAGTGCGGCGGCCCTTGGGTGCTTTGCATGATGAGAGATCAGCGGCCTTTCTAAGCCAGGAGGGGAGAGGAGGCACTGACAGACAGGTGCTAGACCAAGTGGTGCCAATGCCATGCAGACGCAGGAGCAGGATCAGCACTCAGCAGCACAGCAGCAGAGCAGAGCAGAAAGCCAGGAGCATATGGTGACAACAAGACACCAATTTAAAAACGCCATGGCCACACCCACAAGTGATACGAAGCTT
The DNA here is from genome assembly GCA_036346275.1 of Otatea glauca. Taxonomy (NCBI): domain Eukaryota; kingdom Viridiplantae; phylum Streptophyta; class Magnoliopsida; order Poales; family Poaceae; genus Otatea; species Otatea glauca. The sequence goes on from CM070721.1 coordinate 63,703,334, forward strand.
CTTCAACTGTATCTACTGTGCATGTATAATGTATTCCCTCTCTCAGCTGCTGATATGTTGTTTACTGCTACGCTCTTCTCCCTCGCATGGCCTTCGAAAACGGGGGTGGTGTGGGCCCGGAAAAGGCAGCGGCTTTCACGGCCGGTAAGGACCCCGACACATTCCCGCCACGTGGCGAGACATGTGCCGTCCGCTCATGCCTAGACGGCCAAGATGGTCCCACACGAGGCACCACCTCGGGGTTTTAAACTCGCCTAGCTAGCCTACACGTACACTACTAGCCTAGCAGCCCATGATCCCGTCCCGTTCCGTTCTCTTTTTTTTCTTTTCTTTTCTTTCTTTTCGCTGCCCAGCTGCTGCAGCAGCAGCAAATTGTCTTCCTTTTATTTTCTCTCTCCTCGTTTCTCTTCAGTTTTCTAGTACGTGATGGTACAAATGGAAATGTTGACGTACAATCGTCAGTGCGAGCAACATTTCTTGTCGCCGCTTTATATATAGCTGTACAAGTTCATTCCAAATGAATTTTCTGCGCATATATAAAATTGTCTCTCATTTATTTTAAAAAAAAATTGATCAGAGCGCTAACATTTTATTAAAAGAGAATAACAATAATCAAGTTACAAACGCACACCCACACATGCACACACTTAGCGAGCTGCGAGCGCACCGAGCAAGGCTCGTCTGACTCTTGTTTGATGTCCATTAATTTGTGGTACAGTTATTTTTTTTTTTAAAATGTCACGCCACATGTTTAGTTAGAAAAGAGGTGGTGCACAAATAAAATGCAAATGCATGTCGTGATAGGCTTAAGCATGAAAACACGAGTAATTGATTAATGTGTATTACGTGTTGAAGAAACAGAACCGCTGGGAATCTGTTCATATTTATTTAAAATCAGTCAAATTTCTCGCTTTTTGATCTGCTTGAATATTCGCACTTTGGTGAGCTCATCTTCCTCTCCAGCACCATCATCTCCAGCCGTCGTCAAAGCATGGGCCTCGTCGGCACCGGAGCGGCGCCGGCGAAGCGATGGGTGGCAGCGGGGCAAGGGAAGCGTTGGTACAAGAGTTGGGATCTTGGGTATGGGTTTGGCCTATATACAGAAATGGGTGGAACCATATGAACCGTTCGATTGAGATCATGCGGTTTGAAAAGTGACTGATTTTGTGGGCTGAATCAATCAAATTCTTGCAAATGATGCATAGACAGTCCTTAAAAAAGCAACATTTTTTAAAAAAATCATCTATATTAATTTTATTGTACTAACATATATCTTAATAAAGCTATCAGTTGTTTCGGACTTACACAAAAACACATTCAATGCGACAAGCTGTACATGCATATGATACTTAATGCATATGCGCAAAGTACGTATATACTCTAAGTTGATTGCACGAATTGTAGTGTTGCAGGTAGGCTCCATGCATGTACGTTGCTTTTGACCATACATGCATGTAGCTGCTTAAATTGTCTTTGTACTAGTATTTTTGGTAGCTTAAAGAAAACATGAATGTTATATGCTCACAAGCACATAATTTTTTTAGAGAGAGAGACTTGCTTATGTTATTTGTAATCATAAAATGGAATTAATTCTGGTCTCTTTATCTAATCTAATTAGTATGCTAGCCTTTTTTAAAACACTGAGTGCATTTTTTTCAAAGAACTTAGAAGTATATACATTACATTACCCACAAAAATACGGAGAAAACAATTAATTACCATAAACTAAACTACTACCAACTAGTAGACGACCAGTGCAAAGGTGTATTCTGTCAGTAAAAATTCCTCCATGTCCTTTTGTCGCCATGTAGTCATACTGTTTTTGACAAGGCAGCGCAGCTTTGGTGATAATGCAACAAGCCAAGGCACAAAATGCAAAAGGAAAGAAAAAAAGCATAGCATAACAAAATCTCAAAAAATAAGAATCTCTCTCACTCCCCCCATTTTCTTCTTCTTTAATATTTCCTCCCTCTTGCATCTTTTGATCTTTCATTTAGTTGGGTAGACAGAGAAGGAAGCAAGGAAACAAAGAGAGGTAAGGAAGCATGAGAGAGAGAGAGAGCTGAGCTGCGTGAGCAATAAATAGAAATTAAGGTGTTCGAGCCGCCTCCATGGCGGCGCTTGCAGGCGCTCTAGAATTCCTCCCACGCACCCACTCCCACCCATCCTCTCTCTTCTTCTCCCTCCTCGTCGTCGTCTTCTTTATATAGCCACACTCTTCACCCTCCTCACCACCTCAAAAAGCAGCCTCACTTCTATTTCTACTACCACCACCACTAGTGCTAGTGAAAGAAAGAAAGCCTTAGGCCCCAAGCGGCCAAGAGAAGAAAGAAATTAACCGAGAGGAGGAGAAGAATTAGCTAGAGGCAAGATTGATCTAACCTATATTCAGCAAGGCGACGTGAGTAGTAGTAGTAGTAGCAGTAGTGAGGATATGTGAGGAGCTAGTAGTGCAAGTTAGGCACAAGTTTCTCACTACATGTCACAAGTCATAAGCAAGCCTATCCTCCTATGTATGCATATAACTCTCTATATCTATGTGCATCTCACTGCAGATCTATCTATCTAGAAGTGAGCTATATCCATCCATCTCTATGCTTCTGAGCTTATCTAACCTACATACATATATATCACACAATCCCATGATTTGTTCTGTTGCTGCTGCTGGTGCCTTTTCTTACACCCAAGATCTACTTTTATTTTTTGTTGTAGGAGCTAAAAGGAAAGGAGAAAGAAAGTGAGGAGCAGCCTTGTAGCGGCAGCTGGTCTTACACTCGGGGCTTCTTGATGGGTGTTTGCTGCCGCGCATGGCCGGGTTCTCTCTGAGGGGAGGCGGAGGAGGAGGAGGAGGAGGAGGAGGAGGAGGCGGGGGGAGGGGCGGCGATCACCCCATCGGCGCCGACAGCCTGTTCCTGTACGCGCGAGGCGCGGCCGCCGCGGCCGCCGATACGGCGGGCAGCGGCGGCGGGGGAGGGGGGATAGGGTTCCAGCTGTGGCACCCGCACCAGCAGGCGGCGGTCGCGCCGCACACGTCGCAGTTCTTCTCCTCCGGCGTAGCCACGGGCGTCGTGCTGGGCTTCTCGTCGCATGACGGCAGCGGCGGGATCGGCGGGGCGGGGATCGGCGCCGGCGCCGCTGGCGGCAGGGCGGGGACGAGCTGCCAGGACTGCGGCAACAACGCCAAGAAGGACTGCACCCACCTCCGCTGCCGCACCTGCTGCCGCAGCCGCGGGTTCAACTGCCACACCCACGTCAAGAGCACCTGGGTCCCCGCCGCGAAGCGCCGCGAACGCCAGCAGCAGCTCGCCGCGCTCTTCCGCGGCGCCGCAGCCAACAACAGTGCCAGCGCCGCAGCCGCCGCAGCCAACAGACGGCCGCGCGAGCTCGTTCGCTCACTCGGCCGCTTGCCGTCCGCCACCACCACCTCCTCGGGTACTAGACTACTAACTAGCTTCCAGCTCTCTTACCTATAATGGAGCTACTCAATTACACCGCCGTCAGTGCACTGCACTGTTGAGCACGCACGCTGACGCCGAGGCTGTGTTTAATTGTAGGCGAGGGCAACGGGAGGTTTCCGCCGGAACTGAGCGTGGAGGCGGTGTTCCGGTGCGTACGGATCGGGCCGGTGGACGAGCCGGACGCGGAGTTCGCGTACCAGACGGCGGTGAGCATCGGGGGGCACACGTTCAAGGGGATCCTGCGGGACCACGGTCAGGCGGTCGACGCGGCGGGGCAGCTGCCGCCGTCCTCGGCGGAGTACCACCAGCTGGCGGGGCAGGGGAGGGAGGAGTCGTCGCCGGCTGGGAGCAGCGAGGCGGCCGGCGGGCACGGGGCGGCGGCGGCGACGTCCGCGGCGGTGCTCATGGACCCCTACCCGACGCCGATCGGCGCCTTCGCCGCAGGCACCCAGTTCTTCCCTCATAACCCTAGAACCTAGCTAGCTTCCTTGCTTCAATTCCTAGCAAGTAGTTTCGTTTACTCTCAAACATGATGAGTTCTTCTAAGTCGGCGTCGTCGTACGTGAGCAAACAAAAGCAAGACAAGAAGAAGATATTTGTTATTCGAGTCGTCGTTGATGAACACTAATGCGCTCGCATGCATCTTGTTAGCTAGTAGAGCTTGTACTTGTCGTTCTATCTTAATTTCGAGTTAATTAATTAATTAATGACCTTAATGCAATGCAAAGAGAGAAATTAAACGTTGATTCCTCCAGTGATGAGAGAGTTTAATTTTCCTTTATTGTTTACTCCATTTGGCATGCAGCATGTGATTAGTTAGCTTGAGTAAGTAAATAGTATGTGCATCAAGCAGGGATTTGCTTTTGTATGAGTGCATGGGGGAAGAAGCTTCTCTCTGGCTTTGGCATGGGTAAAGTTGGGCGTTTCTTGCATTGATGCTTTTTATATTATTTGTTGCATGTTTTTTAGGCTCTATGATTTGTGCATGTTTTGTTCTTCTTCTACTCCTAGCTAGTTTGGTTCTTTTTAAGCAGCCAGCCATTCTGTTCTGCCTTGGGATGGATGAGCAATCAGCTTGTGCTTGCTCCAGAGTCCAGAACAAGGGAAGTACAGCAATTCTATGCATTAATTTGCAGAGATTGATGTGGCTTTTGGATTAGTAGTTCTTTTGGCTAATGTCGAGTTGTCGACAATGCTACCTAGCTTGAGCCATCTTGGACTACTCTCTCTCTCTCTCTCTCTCTCTCTCTAGAGTACATAGTGACCGTGTCACACCACTGTTCATTCTTTTCCTAGGGTACTATTATTAATATTCTTTGTTGGTGATGTAGATCGATGTTGCAATTCTTTAAAATAAAAAAGAGAAATGCATATACCAACCAATACGAGTCACATGGAATGATGGAATGTCAACAATGTGTATATTTGTTTTTTAAACAATTGTAAACATCGATCTATATAAGCCTAGGCATTAGCACCTGTGTTACATGGTCTGAAGCTAGCATTGCTGGGTAACGCTAGGTAGTTTGTCTTCTTGCATCTTCGTTTTTCTGTAGTCCTTCGATTAGTATGCAGGATTATTTGTGCATTGTGCATATATGCAAGTGTATAAATTGTTTTTTTTAAATGAATAAGAACACAGTCGTCGGTGTTACTGTGATATCTTTTCCTTCAGGTCAGCATGCACTCTGCAATGTTGCTTAGCTCCCGGCCTATACGTAGAGTGGTACAGTGAGTACTGTCCATATGCTATATCTAGCTGTAGCCTCATCTCTACTTTGTTTCTTTTTCCCCTTCTGTACACTTGTTTTCTTTTGTTTTCAAGAAAACCATTGAACTTTGGATTGTAATGCACTGTAGCCTGACGAGTGATCACTAGAACCAAAACATCATTCATCATGTGCTTCTTTTACACTCGTGTGTATTTGATTTTTTTTTCAGTCCTTCATATGATTTATTTACACATTATGAAGTGGTTAGCAAATATTAAACACGTCTGTGGATTGAGAGCTCACTTATAGTATATGATGTATTAATGGTGCAATCAGTATTGCAAGTTACTACCTAATTACAAGTTTAATTGAGATCCATACTTGTCTAGCCAGCTAGCTAGCTTAATTCCTCCCACTTAAGTGATCGATCAATTTTCATTTGAAGTCTTGGTACATTGTTTTTACATACATTACATAAATGTTTCTAGATAGACCTCACATGGTATGCGTACATGCATATATTTTCAAGCATTCAGGGTAAAATTTGCAAAAAAATAGCGATGAGTGAATTATCACAAGAGAGATCAACTAAGATTGGTGCAGCCTCAATCTCACATGCATGCATGCATGTTCTCTCAGACCTATGCTTCAAATTTTATCTTTGATATATATAGAGTGTAGAATTTAACATCCCCCGTTGAAAGAGCATCTGATGTAATTCGATCTTCTTGCGCATCCGGTCAGTTGTTCGTCTATTTGTTGCTCATCATTTCGTCTTAGAGAAGTTAGCATAGTCTTAATGAATTCTATATATGGTATGTTTCACTGCCATTTGAAATTTGCATGTACATTGATCTTTAGTCATTTGTGCATTACTTCTGGACTTAGTGAAACACATGCCATGCTCGGCATGGGGCTACATATGTGGGGTTTTCAACAACTGGTTCTTAGTTGGGCTTTCATGAGGATGAATGGAAGTTTGAAGTTGAGAATATTAATTGCTGAGGTACAATTACTGCTCAACTCTACCCAACATATAATAACTTTAAATTGAGAAACAATATGCTTTTATGCTGTGTATTTTCGTACGTACATTGGTGTAAATATTTTGATAACCTTATTTATTATGATAATTCAGAAAAAGAACCAGCATGGGGCCGGGGTAGAATGGAATGGTCTAAAACCTAATGAGTTTATAGCTAAGCTTCGTTGGACCTGATCGGTTCTTGCTGGGCATTGGAATAAGTTAGACGTTCATGACTAATTGACGGAGTGTACAACCAGAAGTTCGTATGCTAGATGCATGTTGAAGTACTATATATAAAACCAGTGACAGAGCCACGATAATTCATGAGAAAATTAATATTTACGATCAGCTCCTGATGTTTTGTGGGATTTAATTGCATTGTCACAAAAAGAAATTCGGGAGATGCAATGCTAGCACGTGAGTATGCATGGCTTGCTTACTCCATATGCAATTGTACCTTTGACTCTTAGAGTATAATCCATGTACGAACGTGGTAGTGCAAAAAAATTTAATATGAACGTCTGTTTGTTATTTGTAGGCTTGCAGCTAGCTAAACATGCGGGTTTAGAGCACCGAACCTAGCTCGGGTGGCTGAGACTCAGTGTGGGAGCCTAGCCACCCGCGTTTGAGCGCGGGAGCTTGCAAAGTTGTGGTGCAGCGTATATGTGTATGGGGGTGTTTGTAGCCTGATTATTATTCTCCTTCTTTAATGAATGCTAGATCTAGCTCTTGGCCAATTTTTTTTTAAAAAATATGTGGGTTTAATTCTAAAGAAAAAAAGGAATATATATATATATACACATATATGCATGCATGCATGACTGGTGTCTGCTACGTATACATGTATTTAAACAAAAAATGTACTTTACGTATAGTTTTATTATTTGCATCTTCCATTAGTGCAAAGTCCAAAGTATAACCCGCATATATGCGCAAAGAAATCGAATTTATGAATTTTATTCGTCTCTCCGCGATATTTCGCATTATACATACATGTATTAGGATCCTTTTTAGAACGAGGTATGTATACTCTGTAGGATCTTTGATTGATACCCTGGTTGTTCCTTTTTCCTATGGAAGTGGCCTTAATATAAGATCAAGTAGCTAGCTAGCACAAATTGCATTGAGATCGAATGCTGTTGCGCGACTTTCTTGTGATGAATACATCATTGCTTGAGCCGTCGAGCATGTCCTTGAATCACCGAACTCCCTACTCTCTTTTTAGAATCTAGACTAACCTATGTTCTCACGGGGATCCTGTTGAAGTATATTGCCCATGCTTTTTTCTATAGCTTGACCCTTTAGGTGAACTCGTTAATGTTGGATGAAACTCAATAGATCCTAAGTTTCTAACTGTTCTATCCTTCTCATTATACACAAAGCATAGCCCAAATTTTTATCAGGAACCCAAGAAGAGTACAGAAGGAAGGTTTACTTTGGGGGCTCCAGCGTGACAAAAGGTCGAATTTTTGCCCTGACTTATGCACCTGGAACTAACTAAACGGCTACTTCAATTCAGCATCTAATCATCATGAGGAGTACATGAAAATTCTGTTAGTTTGGTTGCTTAGGTAAAAACTCTTAAATTGCGTGCCTCAACTGGTCTTATCTAAGACCAGGCCCAAATTGAGTGTAAACTTTGTGGGAATTATGTGTAAAAGTTTTCAGAAAATTCTAAAAGAAACTTGTATATATAGGGGAGGTGGTGTTGATTTATGAAAGCTTTTACACATGGTTTCCACCAAGTTTACACTCGACTTGGGCTTCTACAATGATATATTGAAATTCATTCCATGAGAACGGGATCGATACTCATCATTTCTTTTCTCATGTTTTTTCACTTATGCGTAGACGAAGAGAAGGAGCAATCGCCATCTAGCTATATATACTTCTTAGACGCATAACTCGACGTACCCCGGACCAGTTTGGCACATCGAGGCTAGGTTTGCGTGATGATCGAGATTAATAGATCAATCTCATGCATATAAGTACGAAGTGGACCAGGGAACACCTAAAGCGGTTGATGTGTACTGGATATATACATTGCTGGGACTCTTACGGCAAACAAATTAACTAAATGGCTATAAATCGGATTACATAAGCCTAACATATAGCAGTTCATTCTCCATCACATACATAGGAAGGAAAGGGACATGAGTTAGGCCTTCTTAGATTTTGTGGACCACTTTAATTCCCTCCATGCATGACCTCTATCTAACAACAAAAATTTGACCTTGTTATAAGAAAGAGCTAGCCGCTCCCTTTGCCATCACCAGAATCCTACTACTACTGCACTGCAACAAAGAAGGAATCAGACCTAACAAGAAAAAATTTATTGTGCCAAGCTATCCGCACCTAACACCCTCTATCTAGCTATATGTACAACCATAGCCTCCCCTCTAGGGTCCTAATTGTAAAGACCCATATTCATTCTCAGTGTGTCTTGTATACTGAGCTTTTGTTGGCCTGGTTGGTACATGGGGCCTTCCTAAGTCAATTGTCTGTGTCTGCAAGCTTTATATACACGCAAGCAGGGGCCCATCCAAGGACCCTAATTTTTTTTGAAAAATACTACAAGATTACCTTTTAATAAGCCAAATTTGTTGATTGAATTTGTTCCGATTTGATGGTTTTGAATTTTTAAGACCTTAGAATTATTTATATTGTACTTTTAGTAAATTTTAAATATATGTATTGAATTAGTGATATTATGAAATCATTGCACAAGACTATATACTTGTACATGTGAAGTGTACACCTCGTTGTAAGTTTTCTAATTCACGCAAGAATTTCCCAACATAAAAGAAGCTCAGCTGTAAGCTAATCTTAGCTTAAGGCCGGCCACTTAGCCAGGGATGGTTAACACAAGTGTGGGGTAAGACTAATACCGGGGATATTATATGGAAGAGCAAAAACATGTATTGTCCCAAAGAGAAGCTTTGTAGAGTTTGTTGGCTCACATGCCTGACACAAATTTAAACAAGCACAAGGTTTATTTGGTCACAAATAATGGTGTGTACTGTAGCTATCACTAGCTAGCTCCTCTGGCTATCTTACTGAGGACGTATAGTCTCTGGTAGCTGGATACCAAATTTTGTGGACTTCTGATTTGTTAATTTCTTATTAAAAGTAGTTGATTGATTAAGTGTGAGGAATATTTTTAGTTGGGAGAAATTTTTAAGAGATTTGCTAGTCCAATTTTTGGCGCAATATGTCATGCATGCATGCATGATCATTTTAGCTAGAGAGAATCACACATATGCTTGAACAGTTCGATAGTCCCAAAAATGACAATATATAACTTATACATACCATATAACTAAGAGATATGTTTCAATGTTTTCCTCCCAATACAAGTTGCACAAATTTTGAAGCAAACGAAGAGATAAGTAATCAACATCTACCATTTATTCATACTTTAATATTTGTGCAACTGTAACAAAGAAAAGCGTTGAAGCACCTCTCACTAATTAATGTTGGTTGACCTATCACTGCCTCCATCCCCAAAACGAAGTAGTTTTAATTTCCTCTCGAAACAACTCTTGCACTTAATTTTGTCTTGCATGCATGAAACATTTCTCTACAAATTAAATAGAGGTGATTAGAGTATGTACAATAGTGTGACGTAAGCTGTCTGTAAGTCTTGTCACGTAGGACATGAGTTGACGTGGAGAGAAGGAGAGTATAGAGAATTAGGCTGTCTCTCGTGCAGTAGTCGACTGTGATATATATTTGAAACAAGAGACATTAATTGTACATGTTGGAGATGTCTACAGAGACATGTCAAAAACAACATACTGTAGATGTATCTTTATATATTGCTATACGTAGATGTCACGGAGGGATATTATAGACAGTAGTTATCTATACTATTATACGTGCCCCATCGTCTTAAAAAGAAGAGAGAAAAAAAAAAGTATAGCATGCACGACCGACTTATTATCTTACTCATGAATTCCCCTATAAACCGATCAAGTTTGAACTTTTTGTCTTGCATATATGCTGCCAACCTTTCGCACTAGCTAGGATTAGTTAGGAAAAGGAAAGAGGTGTACCTAGCTATACTCAGCTCGGAGTACGTTATATACATACTTAACTGAACGCACATGCTGCGCGCATGCATGACGCAGCACGCATATAATTATGCAGGCAAAACGCGTCCGAGCTTGTCAAATATGCACGCCGTGTGCGCGACACCGTGATTAGCATGTGCGCGCGCCGCGCGCTTGAATATACAAAGTAGTAATTACGCAGCCTAGCTAGACATGGACGCGCGCATATAGGGGAACAAGAGATTGATTACTCTAGAAAAATCACTAGTGGTGACAAAAGAAACAATGGTTAATTAACTTAATCGCTATCTTAAGCTAAATAAACTGCGGACCATGTAAGGCCTGTACTCTACTATAAAGCTCGTATATATATTTTATAAAGCTTTCTTTGTTGTATGTATATCTATATTTATTCTCTCTTAACCATATATGTGCATTATTTATTCGTTACTACCACATAGAGTATTACGTCTTTCATCTTCTAAGATAAAGTACGAGTATCTAAATTATTTTCTTTCATATTTTTGTTGATTTCACGCGACCTTAATTGTTATGTAAAGTTAAAATACGAAATATATTTGTGAAGTTGCGAGGAGACCGAGCATTTGTAAATTGAATGTGGACGACGCAAAGAGCTGGCCTTGGGCAGTGTGACGGACGCGCCCGGCGAACGCTTTCAGCGCTCGGCTCGTCAGAATCGAGATGAGAGGAATACTTTTGTGTTTTCTAGTGCTTGCTGATGGGAGGCAGCAGCGACTTGGCATCTCAGCTCAAAGGTTTTCCTTTTTCTTTGCCCCTTCTTTCTTTCTGAATCAAGATTCAAGAAGGGCACGCATGGAAATCTGGATTCTCCTACATATCTCTAGCTACGACGGCATATTTGCATGCGTGTGTGTGTGTTGCCAGTACTAATTTGGAGCTAGCTGCAGCCTGCAGGAAAGTAAAGATTATAGTAGCATACATACTGTTCCAAGTTTTAGTACGATATACAGTAGAACATGATGATATTACAATCATACATGTACAGCACTGCAGGACAGCATAATTACCCGGAGGAGCAAGCAGGTAGCTACTGTAACTAATGAGAAGAAGCCAATCAAACAGCTGGACTGTGGGTGCACACCCATATATATATATATATATATATACTACTTCTAATTAGGAGTTGGTGGTAGTGGTCCGTTCTCCTCTAGAGTATCTGATTCGTTGGATCTGACATGAACGGCTGAGATAGAAGAGGATTTAATCATATCTTAAATGGAAGGATTTTATCATATCTTTTTTGAATAGAAATATTATTTTAGCATATCTCTATTCACATGTTCTTACTATAGAAAGATGTTATTCATATATCTTATAAATGGAAGGATTTTCTCATCATATTCTGCATGGATAGAAGGATATACTCACCATATCCCATAATACAGGAATTCTATCTCATCATATCTGAAAATGCATAGATTAAAAGGAAAGAATCACGCAACTAAATCACGTGCCAATCACGAAGATACCGGGGAGACCTGGCTTCCATCCGCTGTATATCTTGCATACGCTTTCATCTACTCCCTATTAGAGGGCACACACTCTCATCTTCAGGAGGACAGGGCGTTCATTGGATCTAACATGAACGGTTGAGATGGAAGGGGATTTAACCCGATAGTCAAATCTCTTGGAGGAACAAACTTTTCTACTATTGAAACATAACTAAAGTTAGTGTTCTTTGCAAATAAGTTTTTATCGCAAATTGAGTTTTCGTTTACAACGCACGGGCACATGACTAGTATATATATATATATATATATATATATATATATATATATATATATATATATATATATATATATATATATATATATGCAAGACAAAAAGTTTCTTAGAATCAGTATTAGAGTATACTCAAAAGGATAAAGAGGTATAATAACATCATTTAAACGGTATACTAGAGGTGGGAGTACGTACACCAGGAGTATGGAATCATTTTCATGTATATATATATAAGAATATATATCGATGAATTGCATGCAAGGGCCAGCTGCTAGCTCAAGTGGATGGAGACACTAGGGAGCTTCCAGTGTTCCTGCCTGCATGTTTGCAGCGGAGCGGAGGCGTATGCTGCGAGTCAGTCTGCTTCTGCTTTCTTGCTGGTAAAATATATAAATAATCAGTTAACTCGAATCAATCAGTCCTACATGCACCTACGTACTGCATGCATGGTCCTCCATCTGACAGTGTAGCCGGTACAAAAGCATCGCCAGATCCAATTCAGTGTCAGGAATCGAGACACCACGATCGTCCCATATATCTTCTATGCACGGTACTTCATTTGGGGAACAAGCAAATTGCACCAAACGAATTCGAATTCAGATTAATCAGGAGCACAAGCACTGGTAAGGCATGGCATCCGGTTGCTTAGGTGAAGACTAAAGTTGAATTTGATCTATTAGCATGCATTTTCACGTTATGCATATGCATGTTGCTAGGTACGTACTTTTGTACGTATAGATATACTAGCTCTAACCATCGCCTAAAGATAAACGAATTAACTCCTGACCTTATTATGGCACTGTATTGTCTGTGTGATGATGACATCAGTGCAATTAATTATTCGATTGGTATCATGTTGTGATGCTTCTTTCCTTCTGTCGGGCTTGTCCCTTTCTCTTTTTAGCGCAAATTACGGCTGGCGCCTTTGATGTTTGGGATTACAGACATTCTGGATTCTTGTGTGAACGAATCTATCTGTATCTTTACTAATCGAAAGTTTTCTTAGAAGGCTCCTAGCTAATCCTAGCAAGTAAAAAGCAAGAAATTACCATATTAATAGAAGAAAATAAAAAAGGACCAATTGAAGGCTCTCTAAAAGGCTCCACGTTAATTCTAAGAAGTTAAAAGGCAAGAAAATATCATATTAATAGGAGAAAATAAAAAAGGTTGCAGTGGTGCAATCTATGGTTTAGATTGAATATAGACACACCAACGTCATGTCTTGTGTCTAAATAGGGAGTTTTGAATGCAACCTGAAATCGTCATAGTAGGTGCATGCAGACCAAGCCAAACTCAAAAAATTTAATGCCACCCAGCCAACGAGTCACTGGTAACGTCTTAATAGCAAGTAGAATAATAAAGCCAACTACTTAATTCACTCTCATCCATGTTATCTAGAGTAAGCAATAAAACCAGTTTGTACAATAACTATCTCTAGACAAACACAAAAGCATTTAATTTGAGCATTCAACACTAATTTCATCGTTGTGGCTACTGGCAAAACACTAACTTCAACACTAATAGTCGGTCGCGTCGGCTCCAACACCGGCTTTTAGCCGACGATAGCATATATTTCCTCGTGCGATGTTGGCTATTAAATAAGAGTTGGTTCTCTTCTCTCTCATCTTTTCTCACTCTTCCACATAGGAAAATTATAATGATATGTATATGCTAATAGTTAACCGAGATAGCCTTATTGTACATGCTAGGATTCGCCGCATCGCTTCTGCGCTACTTCTGTTCTTCATCAAGCCCTCAGTGAGTGCTCTGGACTAAATTGTTCTTGGTCCAAGTGATCCCTTTTGTGATTAGATCCGTTGAGAATGCATGCTGCTATGATATTTTTGTTTACATCTATGTATCTTTTGGGCTATCTAGCATATGTATGCATGTTTTCTTTACTAGCATGTTCCGTCAATTTGCTGGCTGCTAGTAACCATGTTATAGACGTAATATTTATCTTCATGTTCTTATTACGTATCTTTGGAATTAAATTAATGTTATGCCATGTTAATTTTCCAACAATTCAGAAACCTGATATGGCTCAACCATCTGATGCAATGAAACCTGAGAGGTTCGAAGGAGAGCACTTCAAGAGGTGGCAGACACGAGCTAAATTTTGGCTCATGTCGATGAACCTACGCTGGGTGATAGCCCCCATGAGGCCCCTCACTGCTGAATAACAACGTGATTATGAGATAAGTAATGACACTTGTCTCAGCTGCCTGTTGTCTCTCCTCTTAGATCAATTGTGTGATGTGTATATGCACCTCGCCAGTGCTGTTGATCTGTGGGAGGCCCTATGTAAGGCCCCCATTTTCGATAAATGAATATCGAAAATGGATACCATGTGCATACAGTACTAGTCCCATGATCAGTGGCTAGTACGCACAAATACAAATTGATATCACAAATATACACAACTTTATTATTACAATGAAGCAAATACATAACATTCTTACAATACCAAAAGTAAAAGCATAACAGTCATTCATCTTGTAGTATGCCATTTATCCCAAAATCCCCACAGTAACCTGACAAGGAGAACCCTAATAAAACTCATCGCTCACATCCCCCCTAGACCGCAAATATGCGGTGTCGGATGATGGACGTGAGCTTTTGAGACGGCTGATCACGCCTACTTGCTCTTGCGCTTCTTGAATAAGATCTGGACCAAAGAATTTTCTTTCACCAACTTCGACCAAAAGAGGGAGTTCGCATTTTCTTCCATACAAGGCTTCAAAAGGAGACATTTGAAGACTGGATTGAAAATCGTTGTTGTAAGAAAATTCAAGAAATGCCAAACTTTTCTCCCAATTAGAGCCATATGATAGCACACGTGCTCTCAACAAGTCTTCCGAATTTGATTTATCCTTTCCGCTTGCCCATCCGTCCGAGGGTGATAAGTCGATCAAATTTAGCTTAGTCCCTAGAAGTTTGTGCAAACTTTCCTAATCGAGAAGTAAATTGAGATCCTCGATCCGAAACAATGGTCTTCTGAACACCATGCAAGCGCACAATGTTATTCAGATAGAGTTCTGCAAGCTCATCTCCTCGATTGGTGACTTTCACTGGAATGAAATGCGCCACCTTGGTTAACCGATCAACAATAACCCAAATTGAATCATGACCTTTTCGAGTCTTTGGCAGACCAGTTATGAAATCCATACTGATATCATCCCATTTCCATTCTGGAATCTTCAAAGGTTGCAAAAGTCCAGCGGGACGTTGATGCTCGGCTTTGACACGCTGACACACATCGCAGATAGCAACGTATGCAGCAATATCTTTCTTCATACCGGGCCACCAATATTCCCGTCGGAGATCTTGGTACATTTTCGTACTTCCAGGATGGATCGAAAGAGGGGACTCATGAGCTTCTTTAAGAATTAAGTCCTTAAGTTCGGGTCATTGGGAACATAGATTCGATTCTTGAACATGAGCACTTCATCCGAATCTTCATGGAATTCGATTCGCCCATTCTTTAATTCTTCCCGATTTTGATGATAGATTCATCTTTGATTTGAGCACTTTAATTTGGGACTTTAAGGTTGGTTGCACTTCAAGTGTAGCTGAAATCCTTTTCAACAATTCCCAAATTAAGCTTTTGAAATTCATTGATGAGATCGATTGGTTGGTATGATAGGAGACAGAAAGACAATGAAGTTTTCGCTAAGAGCATCACTACGACATTTGCTTTACCGGATGGTATTGAATATTAAGGTCGTAGTCTTTATCAACTCCACCACCTTCACGCCTTAAATTTAAATCAGCCGGGTGAAGAAATATTTCAAACTCTTGTGATCTCAGAAAATATTGCATCGACACAATGAGGTAATGATGGGGTCGAATCGACGAGAGGCATAAGCAACAACCTTGCCTTCTTGCATCGTAACACACCCTAATCCACTTCGAGATGCATCACAATAAACATCGGCTCTTATGGACATCGGGTAATACTAGCATCGGAGTCGTTGTTAACCGATGAGGTCCATTCAAACTTCTTTTCTTTCTTTAGCAACTGGTCAAAGGTCGGGCTATTTTGGAAAAGTTCTCGATGAAACGACGATAATATCCCGCTAAACCGAGAAAGCTTCAATTTTGGGTACAGATTGAGGGGATTCCCAATCCATGATTGCTTTGATTTTACCGATCGACGGATATGCCTCCATTGGATAGAATATGCCCGAGAAAAGCAACTTCTTTTAGCCGACTGCATTTCTAATTTGGCATAAAGCTTATGCTCGCGGTTTCGAGCACCATACGCAAATGTTGCGCATGACTTGAGAATGGTGGATAACGTTACGTCGATGAAAACCACGATTTAACTTGTCTAAATACTCCATGAATACTTTATTCATGAGGGTCATGAAGTCGGGCGGGAGCTTTATGTGAATGAACAGCACCATGACTCGTAATGGTGGATAACCGCTTCGTACCACCGCCCTTTTGGGGACAAAAGAACCGGACTACCCCACTGAGAAGAACTAGGTCGAATAAACCTTTCTTTAATTGCTCATTAATTTGCTTCTTTAATTCGACTAAGTCATGAGGGGCATACGATAGGGACGCTTAGAAATAGGAGCGGTTCCGGAACAAGATTGATAACAAATTCCATATCTCTCTCGGAGGAAGTCCAGCAACTCATCCGAAATACATCGATATTCGAAACTATAGGAATTTGGCCGAGTTCTTTGATTATGTGAATGAATAAGACATGACTTCGAATGGTGGAGGAAAATTTACTGAACACCTTCAGAGTTAACAAGAGAGATTGATCGATTGGCATGTCTATGCATCCTTTATATTTAGATAACCACCCATGCCAAGGATCACATCTAAACTCGGTGTTTCTATGAGGATGAGATCGTGAAATAATATTCCTTTATGTGAATGAGCGATATGGAACAAATTTTGTTGACTTCATGGTTGATCCAGGGAAAAGATTAACATTTTGGTAGAGAGAAGGTCGGATTTGATTTCATTTTGATCGACAAACTTCTTTGAAATAAATGAATGCGATGCTCGAATCGAACAATACCAAGGTAGATGTGAATGAACAAGACCATGACCTTCGAATGGTGGAACCGCTTCAGGCTTCCTGGCGGTCACATGATGCAAGCGATCGCTACTTGAATTCGATTTGCAGAGACATCGTTTAATCGCTTGAGTTACTCCAAGACCTTGCGGCCGCCCGGGGACGCCGAACACCTTGAGCCGATCGATGATTCGAGCTTGAGCTTTGTGAATGAGCGATACCATGACATTACATCGATAGCATGTGACATCCGCCGCTTGATTTTGATTCCCAGAGGCTTTTTCGATGTGCCAATCGCCTACCGTATACGCCGAGGTCGAAGAGGTTGACCTTGGACGCCTTTGTCAGCGATAAGGAGCGTAAGGTCGTACATTGGTGGGTTGACCAATGCGCGGCCTTGCGTAGGCTAACATTTACTGCTTGCGAGCTATCCATTTCTCTTTCGATTTTCCATAATATTCTTGGTAATCGTGTTCGCTATAATAGCTTTATGAATGAATGAAGACCATGACTTGAATGGTGGATAACCGTTCACTTCATCATTTAGATTATCTCAAGCGTTCAATTCTTCTCGCCAGCGCCACTTCCGAGGTTGCAGTACCATGACTTGAAATGGTGGATACCGTTACGTACATATTCCTTGACGAAGATCCAAGAATTCCCGCTTCTTGAGATTTACCGGACTAGAAGGAATATGAGTCCTTCTAAAAGCTTCCTTGAAGGATGTCCAAGAAATTTGTTGGCCTTCAGTGAATAGACTGAAATTTTCCCACCAAGAAGTCGCGCCATCTTGCAAGCGATACAAGCATAAAGCACTTTCTCATGGTCACCGCATTGAGCAATGGCCAACTTGCTTTCAACCGATCTTAGCCACCATCCGCCTCTAAAGGGTCAATGTGAGAAGAGAAAGTCGGGTCGGGTTTTAAGAACTCGCCAACTTAGATTGACGATAGGCCGACATTCTCGCCCCGCATCCACGCACCGATATTAGTCAGACTGCACGGCCTTGAAGAAGAAGGGTATTCGTCTGCCGCCCCTGCCAATCATCGCCAAGACTTGAGCCATCGTAGGCGGTCCTGGCAATTGCTCTTCGGGGACCGACCCTTGGGCTTGAACCGATGCTCGCGGCGGAGATCTTTGACGAGCGGGTTGACGCGACGAGGAAGCTCTGACAGAAGGATGAACTGGGTTTGGCAAAGCCGGAGTGGCTAAAGCCACCCTTGAGGCTGATTTCAGAGTTGCCTCCGCCTCCAATATCTCACTTAGAGACCGTGATCGCATCCGGAAGGGCATAAAGAGGGAGTGATGGGTAAGATTTTAATTCATTTAATTTCTGATAGTTATTTCATTATTATCATTCATAAGTTATTATTATCAAGGATCACAACATCGTAAAAATATTAACAAGAATGTTAAATATTTACGAGTAGGAACCATAAGCACACAATAAAATTCACAACCAAAAACTTTTTATTCCCACTTTTAATATGTACAAGCAAAAGGCATTACTACTAACATTTACTACTGACATCTAACTTACGTAGCTAAAAGGGAAAGTAACCAAAAGTTACTTCTTATTTTCTAACTAGACTCACTCGACTGACTCCATATCCACACTACCTCATCAAGACCTACGGTAGAACTCTCCGTGTCCGAAGGAAAAGTCCTCGACGACGGTATACCCGTGGTCTCTCGAGAACGACGAAAAACAACACCGCTCGGATCTACATGGATTCTAGGCAAACGAGGTCGGCTACTACAACCGACATCCGTGCTCGCCATACCTTGGCGGTGCTCGGGTTTCATCCACGGGCACTTGAGGTGCTTGCCTCAACACCGATCATGTACCAAACCTCTAGCTAGACAAGGAGCAATAGCTTCTTCCAAGTACGCTATCCTACGCCTAGCTTCCCGATACTCAAACTACTTGCCGAACATATCGATCCGAGGTGTTAATGAATTCCACTAAGTTTCTTAAAGTGGTATTTGATAACCCATGGAATTCATATAACAATTTTCCCACTGTGGCCGAGAAGGAATTCTCCTATATGCAATCGCCAATTCGGTAATGCATGACGCAATGACAATTGCATTATAGGCCGCTTGCTCATGGCCATCGTGATGGAAGATCCCGAGCCTTCAAAAGATCTATCCCTTCACCATACTCGACTGGGCAGGATATCTACCCTTGCTATATACTCCACCAAATCGAACTAACAGGGCATGGAATACTATATATCTAGGATTCTCGTAAAATGGGCGAATTCCAGCAGACGAGTAAGGTATCCCATCATGCCTAACTTTCCTCCGAGTAGACATATAGCATGGCGCATAGCTCTCCCATCTCGCACATTTAACAAGGAATGTGAATGAGCAGTACCATGACTTGAGTCATCGCTCACATCCCCGAATCTCGCATCGTAAAAGGTATCGTCGGAAATCTGTTCTTCACCTAAAAATTATCAACATGGCAAGTTGAGTACTTTTGTACTGCAAGACTTTTGCAAAACCTATTATAAATGCAGCCATTTCAAGGAAAGGCTCATGGTGGTTTTGCATAAAGCTAAAATTGAATGTAAATCTGATTAATAGATTGAAAAGTGAACTTTAAGTAAAGGCGACTTAATTTAAAAAGTAATGAATGTAAGCACAAATAAGTCTCATGTACCGTATCATGCCCATTTCAAGAATCATTTCTACTGAATATTAACCAATCTTATTATCTTGAATTATTCATTTTTATTTATCATTTCCAGAGACCGCTTTTTCCAGTTTTACCATTCAACCTCTAATTTCTAAACCTTGAAATTATTTAAATCACTATTATGGAACTACTTTCTTACCCTATTTTATGCTCTAATGATTTTCCATGGTACACCCTAAGTATTTTTGCATATTCAGGTTCCTAACAGAGCATGGATTCTAATAAAATTTGTTTCATTCAATTTGAAGTTGAATTGCGAAATTCTATTAACAACATATTTCAAATTCTTTCTTTAAATTTAAATCTGGAATTCAAACAGAGTTCATTTTGAAATATTTTTGCATATTCTGAATCTACTTGATTTTATATGAATTTAGAAATTTATTTCACTTCATTTGGTTGGATAGTTCAAAAGATATTCAAGTTTGAATGCATTCGATTTTGAAAATACAGAAAATCAGAATTTATACCAAAAGGGAAAGTACGCTTCATCGCGAAAACGCTGCCTTGCTTTTTGCGCTGCGTCGGACCGAGGCAATCGACATGCCGGGCCCAGATGGCAACGAGACGCCGAGCGCAAGGCGGTGCCGACGCGGGACCACGTTGTCGAGCAACCGTGAGGTCAGGCCCGCAGATCGAGACGCAACACACGCGAGTGGATCGACGGTGGACCCACCGCCGCGACTCGCGAAAGGTTAGGTTAAAAGATAAAGTCAGGATTTTACCAAACTTTTTACAGAGGTTGGAAAGGTAAAGATAAAGGTCTAGTAAAATTTTCAAATAATTTTGACGAATATAAATATTATTAAAAATCTGACAATGCACTGTTGATGATTTTATTTGATTCTGTTTTCCATTTAATCGAGGATAAAATCAATTTATTATTTTATGAAACTTTTGACAGGATTGAAATTAATATTTTATACCTCTTGAAAAATTTTCATAATTTTATATTTTATATTTTATTTTTAATAATTCTGACACTGCATTTTCCAGCTTTTAAGATTGACTGTTTTGAATTTCTAAAATTAATAAATGAAGAGATAAATTCATGATATTTTTACCAGGGTTGGGTTAAGTTAATATGTCGGCATGGTTAAATTTTCAACTAGGGTTAAGGTAAGAAATATTCTGAACAAATCTTTTGATTCAGATTTTCTCTTTGACTTTTCATGATTATCTTTGAATTTTGTTTTATTTTAATAATTTCTGAATAGGTCAAGAGACATAATCATGATTCTGAGGTCTTTAATGGTGGATACTTTTTACCATTTACATAGCATTTTGGATTTCTTTTAATGGTAAAAGCCAAAGTTTCTTTAATTCAAGAAAAATCAGAACAAGCTCATGAGCTCCGGCCGCTTGCGGTGTCGGATGATGGACGTGAGCTTTATGTGAATGAACAGTACCATGACTTGAATGGTGGATAACCGGGGAACTCATGAGCTCCAGCACTTTGATTGAGCTCTTAAAAAATAAGTTTGTGACCGGTGGCATAATTGCCAAGTTGCCTCCCTGTGGAGGAGCTTTGCCACAACCTTAAAACACAGGAGGGAGATCATGACCGTTGAGGAATTGATCGCAACTCTTGATGTTGAGGAGAAGGCAAGAGCGAAGGATGCCCCTCGTCCCTCACAGGAAGGCACCTCTAATGCCAATTTTGTGGATGGCAAATCTGGTGGGGCGAAGAACAAGAATAAAGGAAAAGCCAAACAGACAACTAGCTTTAAAAAGAAGAAGAGGAGCAAGGAGGACCTTACTTGCTTTGTGTGCGGTGAGCCTGGCCATATGGCTAGAAAATGCCGTCGGCGTAAGGGAATAAATGACAGTCAGCAAGGCCAGAAATCTACCAATGTTACTATTAGCGAGGCTGGAGGATCAGGGTATGTTCCTGTTTCTCTTCTAGCATGTCAATCCATCGATTGGTGGATCGACACAGGAGCTAATGTACATGTGTGCGCTGACTTCAGTTTGTTTTCCTCTTATCAGGCTGTTAGTTGTTCCTCTGTCTTGATGGGGAATAGATCACGGGCTACTGTGCACGAGATTGGTAGAGTGGATCTGAAGTTAACTTCAGGGAACACTCTATCATTGAAGAATGTGCAGCATGCTCCTGGAATAAATAGGAACCTCATCAGTGGTTCTCTTTTATGTCGTGACGGCCATCGGCTAGTTTTTGAGTCGAAAAAATTTATTATTTTGAAGTTTGGTTTATTTGTTAGCAAAGGTTATGATTCCGGAGGCCTGTTCCGCCTTTCTGTTCTTGATAGTTGTAACCTTGTGAACACATTATCTTGTTTGGCGAATAATGATGGAGATGCATGCCACTGTTTGGCATTCTCGTTTATGTCATATTAATTATGATAGAATTATTGGTTTGGTTAATCTAAATTAATTCCAAGCTTTTCCATAGTTAGAGGATCTAAGTGTCAGAATTGTGTGCAATCTAAGCAACCTCGAAAGCCTTCCAAGGCCATAGGGGAGAAAAGTCTGACACCTTTAGATTTAATCCATTCTGATCTGTGTGATATGAATGGAGTATTAACTAAGGTAGGAAAAAGATATTTTATAACATTTATTGATGATGCTACTAGATATTGCCAATTGTATCTACTTAAAACGAAAGATGAGACACTGGAGTACTTTAAAATCTATAAAGCTGAGGTTGAAAATCAACTAGAAAAGAAAATCAAACGTCTAAGGTCAGACAGAGCAGGAGAGTATATCTCTAATGAGTTTTTCTTGTACTATACGGAACATGGAATTATCTATGAGACGACGGCTCCCTATTCACCCCAGTCAAATGGGGTGGCTGAGAGGAAAAACCGAACACTTACAGACTTGATTAATGCCATGATGGACAGTGCCGGTTTATCCATGCCATGGTGGGGGGAAGTCATCTTGACCGCATGTTTCGTTCTTAATAGAGTCCCCTCATCAAAAGGTGAGGTTACTCCATATGAGGGATGGAAAGGAAGAAAACCTTCTTTTGGTTTCTTACGCGCATGGGGGTGCTTGGCGAAAGTTAATGTACCATAATGTAAGAAAAGTAAGCTAGGACGTAAGACTGTGGATTGTGTCTTTCTAGGCTATGCACAGCATAGTGCAGCTTATAGATTTTAATAATGAAATCCGAGATTTCTGATGTTCATGTTAACACTGTTATTGGATCTCGTGATGTAAGCTTCTTTGAGAATATCTTTCCTATGAAGGATACAAGTGCATCCTCCTCTAGTCAAGCATTCTTTGATCCACCTTCTGAACCTCTCACTTTTCATGAAAATACTATTGAGGAGAATGACAGTATAATTGCTCCTTATAGGAGCAAGAGACAAAGGATTGAAAAACCTTTGGTGATGACTTTACTGTGTATCTCATGGACGATGTGCCAAAAACCCTTTCAGAGGCATATGCATCACCTTATGCAGAGTGCTGGAAGGAAGTGGTCCAAAGCGAAATGGATTCCATTATTGCTAATGGAACATGGGAAGTCCGTGAATGTTCTACTGGCTGTAAACCAGTTGAATGTAAATGGTTCTTCAAGAAAAAGCTTAGACTTGATGGTACTATTGAGAAGTACAAGGCTGGACTTGTGGTTAAGGGTTTTACCCAAAAGGAAGGAGAAGACTTTTTCGATACTTACTCACCTGTTGCTAGCTTGCTACTATAAGAGTGCTTCTTACACTAGCAGCTTCATATAAGTTTTACATTCATCAAATGGATGTAAAAACATCTTTTCTAAATGGAGAACTGGATGAGAAAATTTATATGAAGCAGCCCGATGGGTATGTAGCATCTGGATAAGAGAATGTGGTATGCGGGCTTCGAAAGTCTTTGTATGGTCTAAAGAAAGCACCTAAGCAGTGGTACGAAAAGTTCGATAAAACTTTGACGTCTGTCGGTTTTGTGGTAAATGAGGCCGATAGATGTGTGTATTATAAGTTTGGTGGTGGTAAGGGGGTGATCATGTGTTTGTATGTCGATGACGTACTGATCTTTGGGACTAGTATAAATGTGATAAATGATGTTAAATCATTCTTGTCTCAAAGTTTTGATATGAAGGATCTAGGAGAGGCTGATGTTATTCTTAACATCAAGCTTATTAGGGTGAGAATGGGATTAGTTTAAAGCAGTCTCATTATGTGGAGAAAATTCTAAGTCGTTATGGGTACTCAGATTGCAAAATATCTCCAACACCCTATGACCCGAGTCTAAAACTTCAAAAGAACAAAGGACAAGGGATAGGTCAATTAAGATACTCTCAAATAATTGGTTCTCTCATGTATCTGGCTAGTACAACTAGGCCTGATATTTCATTTGCTGTAAACAAATTGAGCCGGTTTTCTTCAAACTCGGGAAATAATCACTGGACAGCACTAGATCGTGTCATGAGATACTTGAGAGGTACTAATGCTTATGGACTTCACTGTAATGGGTATCTGTCGGGGTTTCGAGCACCGGCAAGTAAATTTGTAAGTCGAAGGGGTCGCGCGTTCCACTCCCTGAATGGTTAGACTCGGAAGTTCAAGATGTATACTGGTTCGGGCCGAAAGTCCCTACTCCAGTTCGTGTGGTGGTGTTGTATTACTCTTGGTACAGATGACTGCACAAAGTTTTACAAGTGAGAATGCCAATGGCTTAGCTCTCTCTTTGTTTTGCTCCCTCCCCTTGCCTACGGGGGTTCCCGCCTCCTTTTATACGAAAGGAAGGGGCAGGTTACATCGAGAATGGGGAGGGCGAGGCGACCTATACTAGTGGCTTCGGTCCTTCGTTCTGCGATCGATCCTTGCCGTCTTGCCCATGCTGGGTCGGTAGCTTAGATGGTCGAGCGGTTAGGTATTTTCCGGAATGGGCGTACACGCCCTCTGCGAACCTCTCGAGTGTTGACGTTGTTGCGCCTAGCGCGGGTGTTGCCTCGGGAGAGGCGCATCTTCGTTCATGCGTGACCGGTGATGGGATGGGAGCATGACTTGGTCGATCATTAAACCTTCTTGGGAAGGAGCCACCGCCCTTGTATAGTCGCCGATTGACCCGTTCGTAGGTGCGTGGTACGTTAGGTGGTGGAAGTTTTGACACGCGGCCCTTGGCGGGGTTGTCTTGGCACGATCGAAGTCGGGGATCCCGACCTCTTTGCGGGAGTCGGGAGCTCTGCTTGGTCGGTAATGGGCTAGGAGCGGCCTGTTGGGCTTGAGCTGTGCTTGAGGCCGCCGGCTCGTCGCTTGGGGCCGTTGGGGTACGGCCTGTTATAAGTATTCGTCAGTATCCTACCGTACTGGAACGTTATAGTGATTCCAACTGGATCTCAAATGCTGATGAGATCAAAGCCACTAGTGGATATGTATTCACTTTGGGCGATGCTGCAGTTTCATGGAGGTCTTGCAAACAGATCATATTGACGAGGTCAACCGTGGAGGCTAGGCTTGTAGCACTTGAGCAACTGTTGATGCAGAGTGGCTGCGTGAGCTCTTGTTGGACTTGTCGATGGTTGAAAAACCAATACCGGCTATTCTTTGGTAATGTGATAACCAAACTGTGATCACTAAGGTTAAGAGTGCAAAAGATAATTTGAAGTCCTCAAGACATGTGAAACGGTGAATCAAATCCGTCAGGAATTTGAGAAATACTAGAGTGATCGTTGTGAATTATATTAATACATCTAAAAACCTGGCGGACCCTTTTACGAAGGGACTATCACGTGCAGTGATAGATGAAGGATCGAGGGAAATTGGTTTGAGACCCATCTGAGTTGCTCTACAGTGAAAACCCAGCCTATGTGAACGGAGATCCCGTGAATTAGGTGATGGAAAAAACAAACTGTTGGGGTAACTGGAGAGTACATTCGTACTTATTTTTTCTTGTTAGGAGATGCGTACTCTCAAGTACTGCATAGGAGGATGACTTTTATGTCTTAATGTGTTATGAGGCCTATTTAATGGCGAGGTACTATCCTGCAGAGTACACTCGAAAGAATACACCTATGTGAGCTAGATTGTGAGGTCGCAGTCTATAAGATTAGGGTAATCTCTAATAAGCTCACGAGAGGGGACAGGAGCATGACCGTAACGCTCCAAACCGTAGGCATGGTTCTAGGCGGCCTAGTATCGGTGATGCCTTCAAGTGAATCTTGCTTGCACAAGACTGGCAATTCAAGGCTTCGGCTATTGCATAGTTGTAAGTAAGCGGATCTTGCTGTGCTTGGTGTAGCTCAACCCGGGACGGGTCTACACTGTAAAACCGGTATATTAAAAGTGCTGGGAAGCTTTTTCTTGCAGACTTTGACTTCTTGGTGGGGATTGTTGGAATTAATTCTGAATTAATTCAATGAAAGAAGTCAAAGGGGTGTTGAGTTAAGAGTATGGTCTTTAGTAACATATTGCTTAGCTAGGTGGAGTGCAACCAACTTATAAGGGAAGCTCATGTATGGACTCTAGTATGAGTTGGTGGCAAGGCTAGAGGTACACATGGTTGGCTATGTTAGGCTATTTACACACACGCACGTGTATATCGCGTGTTTATCGCGTGACTTGTGACTTGCGACGAAGCGCGACCGTGACTGAGATGTGCTAAGTGTACTTAACCTTTTGCCATGTGTAAGGCTATACCACATCACCTTACACCTCGACTGCTAACGTGGCGTCATGGACCCAGGGAGACACGTTGTCGTGCAGTTAGTCCGTTCGCCCGCCTTGCGAGATTCCAGGGGACGGTTCCTGGAATCATGGCAGTTCGGCTGTTTTTTCGCGAGGCAGTTTTCGGTTCGTAGTTTCTTAAGGGAGATGTCCCTGTTCGTGAGTGAATACGCAACAGAAATTCATCTCGTTCTCTTTGGCGATCTCTGCTTCCTTGGTGCTTGCAGCCTTCGGAGCCATTCTATCCTTTCGTCCGTCGTGCAATGGGCGTGAGGGAGAGAAGAGTCTCCCATTCGACGCTGGTCATTTGACACCCTGAACGGGAGACTGGCGATCAGGTTTATGGGAAGCGCCACACCGCGCTACTGCTCGTCATCTTCTTCGATCATCACATCGCTTCTGTGTTGCTTTCTGTTCTTCATCAAACCCTCAGTGAGTGTTCTGGACTAAGTTGTTCTTGGTCCAAGTGATCCCTTTTGTGATTACATATGTTAAGAATGCATGTTGCTTTGATAATTTTGTTTACATCTATATATATTTTGGGCTATCAAGCATATGTAGGCATGTTTTCTTTAATAGCATGTTCTGCCAATTTGCTGGCTGCTAGTAACCATGTTGTAGACACAATATTTATCTTCATGTTCTTGTTGCGTATCTTTGGAATTAAATTAATGTTATGCCATGTTAATTTTCCAATAGTATGTGTGTAGATACACACATTCTGGTTACAAATACATATCGTTTTGAACGTAGTCACAGTCATCAAAACATCACCTTGACCACTAATTTCTATTTTAATTTATTTATTTATAAAACTCAATAAAATTATGAAGTACTTTTAGACACAAATGTACACATATGATTTTCATGTATCCTATATAAATACTTAAAAAAGATGTCGATAGCTAAAGTTTAAAAAGTTTTCTTGCATGCATCAAAAATGACATGTATTTATGACCGTAGGGAGTATTACATAATATATGCGTCAAGGTGTTAATACATTTAGCATGTACAGATGCAAGGGTTGATAACTTGAAAGAAAAAGATCAAAATTACTATATCAATCAAAGAAAATAAAAACACCAAAAATTCTCAAATTAATCATAAAAAAGAAAAGATCTCCATCATCCAATTTCTCTAATTGATTTAAGCTACGAGTTAGATTTATCTACTCAATGTCATACCACGAAAAGAAAGAGTTCAGTTTGAATTACAAAATTTGTGATAGGAAGTTTAAAAACTAAATACAAATTGGATTATGCAAAAATAATCATATTTTAAAAAATTAGGATACACAATTACTAAGTAAATCGATCAAATAAAAACACCAGAAATTCTCAAATTAATCATGAAAAAGAAAAGATCTCCATCAGCCAATTTCTCTAACTGATTAAACTATTGAACTACGGGTTAGTTTTATCTACTTGATGTCATGCCACCGAAAGAAAGAGTTCATTTGGATTCACAAAATTCGGAATAGTAAGTTTAAGAACTAAATGAAACTTGATTATACAAAATACTCTTTTTTAGTAAAATTGTAAATATATAAATATAATAATTAATTATATACATAATGAATTTAAATTTTGGAACAAATTTGAGTTGGAATATTAGAATTGAATTTGAATTCATAAAAAAGAATTAAGATAGATTTTGGAGTTAATTTAAAAATGATTAATATAAGTGAAGAGAAAATTAAATTTCAAGCTATGTATAAATTCAAATCCCCAAAAAAATACAATTCGAAATTAATTTGAGACTATATTTAATTTAAATTAAGAAATAGAATTAAAAGTGGATTAAAATGAAAATTGAAATTACAAACAAATATAGTTCTTACAAGTTATTGAACATTAAATATACATATATACAACTTCAAACGTGAGATATAGTTTCTATATATATGTTGTATAATTAATGACTAGCCCATATAGGCTCACCGGTTGATGCATGGCCAGTGGAGTCCTAATTTCAAAAGGGAAAACAGAGGAAGTCTCTTCAAGAGTTCTATCATGTGCATGGCCTATTATGAGAATAGATTACTCTCAAATGAATGAGCTCTATGCATAGATAAGCAGTTAATTGTCGCATCTCTTCGTTAATTGAGCTTTGGACCTGCACAAGTGCAAGAGGTATCGCAAATTCGCTATCGATCTGTGTAGCAAGCCTTTGAGAGAGAACCATCAAAAAGATTCCTAATCAAACCATCTACTTCCTAACCACAGAGCTAGCTAGACTCTAGTTACTGTTGTAAGATTTCATTCATGGCACCTCGATCTTACGATAGCGATAGCTTATCCCTAATCTGCTGCTTAATTCGATAGAGATCGAGATACATACATATAAATATCATCTAATTAACCAAAGTTCGGTGATGCTCTGTCCAATCGCCTTCATCTGGACCGTCCAATTTAGATGATGTGGAAAGCAAGTGCATCATCACATCTTCAGGGTTGACGGATATTATACTAGTTGTAGTTGCTTCCAATGATCATACGAATGTTGACAGCTCCTGGCACCGGTATATACGTCCTTCTGAGGCTAGTAGCACCATAAGATCAGTCAACAGGTTATAATTAATATACAGAGTCTTTTATTATATATCTACTATGTATGATTGTGATATTCATCTATATTGAATATGTGTGCACTAGCGTGATTCTAAACTAGTGCGACACAAGTCCGACAAAAGATCCCTGAGAGATATCAGACATAATGGCAATGGCGATGCATCCGACCGGCTCCGGAGGTTGCCAATGCGTAACGGACAAACTTAGATCCATAGGGAGCTAGGTTTCTGGTCAGTGTGGGGAAGATGAGCAAATTTGGAGGAAAGCCATTTTCCCCGAGACCGCTGGGCCCAACGACCCACACACATATCACCTTGACCTATGGCTGGAAAGAAGTTTTTTTGTTCGATCGCAATCACAAAAGGAAGAAAAAGGCGAAGGTAAAGTAGGATCACTGCTGGAAACTAGCGCGTATAGGTCCAATTTGTTAGGAAACTCTAATGGCCCATTGAAGGCTCACGTGGTCCCTTAACCAAAACCCTAGATGAGCGCTATAAAAGGAGGAGGGTCCCCCTATGTACCAGAAATCATTAGTAATAAAGAATTTCCGCTATTGCTCTCCCTAAACACGTGTCTCTCTCTCTTTCTGTTCTCCAATTCAGATCTGTTCGGGAACCCCGGACTATTCGATAGCGAGTTCCTTAACACGTTATCGGCCGCAGCTCTCAGGAGATCGAATTGAAAAGGTGAGAAAAGGTGGGATTAGCGTTTGAATCTAATCGATACTTTTCTATACATGCATCTATCTTCGTGGCACGGCTACACAGCGATCGCTCAAGCTAGCCGACATGAAGTTCTGATGCGGTTTCTTTGTTCATCCACGAAAAAAGGGAAATCGGCGTCTTTGCCTCGGTCTTTGCGCCGTGTGCGCGTCACCCGGCGGCGCCGTCGTCGCCTCGGCCCGTCTTTGCCTCGTGCCTGCCGCAGCGTCGCCCGCCGCCGTCGCCGCCTCGGCCTCGGCCTCGGTTGACCCACCGGACGAGCCACGCGGCGGCGGCCTCGGCCTCCGTGCCGCCCGGCGCATGAAGCGCCCGCGCCGCAAGCGGCCGCCTCGGCCTCCGTGCCCCGCTCGGTCGCCGTCGCCGCGTAGCGATCGGCGTCGGCCCCGCGCCCGTCGTCGGCCTCACAGCCGCTCGCGGCCTTCGGCCGCCCGCCGCGCCACAACGCCGCGGCGTCGCCGGCTCAGCGCGACGCTTCGTCGCCGCCTCCGCCGAACGCCGCCGCTCGCGGCGGCGGCGTCGCCTCGGGCCCGCCGCTCATCGCCGGCGTCGCTCGCTGGCTCATTGTTCCTCCACTCCCGCGCCCGCGCCGAGAAGCCGACCACCGGCCGGCTTCGGCCCCGCGCCGCCAAGCGCGTCGCCCCAGAGAGCCCGCGCTCACGCCGCCCATGCGCCATAGCCGTCGTCGGCTCGGCCGGCCGCGTCGCCGCCGCCCGACCGATGCTCGCTCCACGCCGCCGCGCGCCCGGCCCGAGCTCGCATGGAAAGAAAAGCGATGGCCTTCTGTGCGCATGAGAAAAATCAAAGAAGCAACGCACGGGAAATAAGAGCGCAAGAAAAAAAGTGGCGGCGGCTAGGGAAAACCCTAGCCGCGCGCGTGTGGATGGGCCAAAAGGAGCGGGCAAGGCCCAGCTAGCCGTCGGCCGGAAGAAGAAAAAAAAAGAAAAAAAAAGGAAAGAAAAAGGAAAAATTGCAGAAAATTTTGAAAAATTGCCAGAAAATCAAGAAGGTTTATTTGGCTCTGTTTTTATTTTTTCTTGCTTTATTTCTCTGTTCTATGAATTTTTCTTTATGAATTTTGAATTCTTTGCTTTATTTTATATAATGCAATGCACATGTATTTATTTTTCTGCACTTTATGCTTTTTGCAACTATTTTTCTATCAGATTACACGCAGTAATCTAAACCAGAATTTTGAAATCATGCAGATGTCTGGCATTGTGATTCGTGAGTTTGAAGAAGCGGCCTCGCGCGGTCGAACTACCTCACTTGGGCATCGGACGTAAAGATTGTTCTTGGGGCAAGCTCCGTTCGACAATTGGTCTAGGGTCCTCGCGGGGCGCAAAACCTACCAGCGAGCGAAACGATCAAGCTCTGCATTTTCTCGAGCACCACCTCTCAGCCACTCTGAAGAATGAATATATGGTGAGGAGAGTGCACAGAGCTTTGGACCGCACTTGAGCGGTTCGAAAAGCTCAAGTATACCATCTTGCCCCAAGCACAGCAAGATTGGGTTACTTTGAGGTTTGCGGACTTGAGCGATGGCGAGTACAATTACGCCTTGCACGAATTTGTACCAATCTCTCTATGTGGCAAGAAGATGGTGATGAAGAAAGATTGAGAAAACTCTCTACCTTCCACCTAATGCTATCCAGTGCACGCACTATCGTCGGGGCGCATACAAGGAGTATAGCGAACCGATTGATGTAATGCAAGTTGCGGAATCGCAAGACGATGTTCTACGCAAGAACTATGTCTCATGACCACACGGCGAGGCAGCACACGAAGTCAATGCCAATAGCTACAAGGTGAGAAAGCCCACTCATAGAAGGAAGGGCAAGCGGGGTGGAAAGAGAGACCCGGGCCAAAGGAAAGTCAAAGCCCCTGTGAAGAGGGATGACAAAGAAAAGACGACGCCAAGCCGTATGGACAGCGAACGGGCGTGCTTCAAGTGTGGTACTTGGGGACATTAGTCGAAGATATGTCGAGAATCCAAAGAAGCGATCAACGCATATCGGGCTAAGAAGAAGGCAAAGGAAAACGCCCATGAGGCGCGCCGCCAACATCGGTAATGAAGATGCCATGGATGTAGATACCCTCTTACCTCATCCTCACAAAATAGCACGGACATCGATCTGCAGCCATTATTATGGCAAATGAAGAAAACCTGCGAGATGACATAGAAGCGAAATTAATGCATATTTCTGATTACATTTAATGCATTTCTTTTAGATTATGGTTGTTAGCAAATTCTTTTGAATAATGGATTGTAAGCTCTAGAAGAGCATACTTCTTTCATGAATAAATACGCAATTTATTCTTTATTCCAGTATTCTTCAATTTTGCAAGTAATATTTGGATTGTTTTTGCCTCTATCTAATTAGAATTATATTTCTTTTATCTAGAAATCGTGTAGCGCCCAAATGGAAGAGATATGCATTGTTGACATGGCACAACAAATACCATCTTAAGAGAGTCTAAGTATTTCGATCGATCACGAAGAACGCTTGGAAAGATTACTACAATCGCGAGGCGACTCATATGTAATCGGCTCGGGAAGAGCCACAATTATATTGCCTATGGGTACAACTCGGTAATTGAAGAAGCCCTTTTGTACCTGAATCAACTCGCACTCTCTTAAGCTTTAAAGACATCCGCGCCAATGGTATTCACGTAGAAACCAATGAAGAAAATGGCAAAGAATACTTGTGCATTGTGAAGCACGCGGTATGTGGAAAAATGGTATTAGAAAAATGTCCTCATATGAATCAGGGTTGTACTACACGAATATTCATGCACCAAGTGTATACTTCCTTGAAAACTGTTTTTAGAAGCTCGAGTTTTTTCTTTATGGCATGGTAGATTAGGCCATCCTGGTCTTAGAATGATGAAAATATAGTGAACAACTCACAAGGTCATGGCATTAATGTTAAAAATTTCCGAATCATGAAGATTTTGTGTGCCCTGCATGTGCCACGGAAATTAATAACTAGACCCTCTGTCATGAAAGTGCAAAGTGAAATCCTGCATTCTGGAGCGCATCGAGGGGATATTTGCGGTCGATTCAGCCCCTGTCAGGGCCGTTTCGTTACTTTATGGTGCTCATCGATGCTTCCTCGAAATGGTCGCATGTATGCTTGTTGTCAACAAGAAACCATGCTTTTGCAAAGTGATCTCGCAGATCATAAGAATTAAGAATGCTTTCCACGATCATCGCGTGAAGTCCATTAGAATGGACAATGCCGGAGAATTTACTTCAAAGGCATTTGATGATTATTACACAAAAACGAGGATAGCGATTGAGCACTCTGACCGCCGTCCATACGCGAGAATGGACTAGCGAAGCAATAATAAAGAGGATTAAGTTCATTGCGGACCGCTTTTGCGAGTTGTAACTTGCCCAACACTTGTTGAGGACACGTGATCTGCACGCGGCAGTTCTTATCAATTTTAGACCGTCGGCCTACAACATCCATTCTCCTATGCGGCTTGTGCAGGATCATCGAAGATCTCCCATCTTAGAAAATTTGGGTGTATGGTATATGTACCTATACCACCCCCTCGATGATCTGCGATGGGCCCTCTCATGAAGTGCGGGATATCGTTGGTTATGAGAGTGCATCCATAATCGGTATTTGGAACCCATGATTGGAGACTTGCATCTGACCGATTCGCTAATTGCATCTTTGGCGAGATCGTTTCCGTCATTAGGGAGAAATCAACCTTTGGATGAAAAATGCGGAAATCATATGGCATTCCACCGGGATCCCGCACATGACCCCGCACTAATGAAGCAAATCAAGAAGTCGAGAAGATAATTGATTTGCGAAATTTAGCAAATGAATTGCTGATCATTTTGTGATCGAAGGGTGTGGTTAAGTCGCATGTACCCGCAAGGAATACACGAGAGAGGTGGAAATACCAAAGAAAATAGAAGGTATCCCTCAACTGTTGAGGCCTCAAAGAAAAAGAACGAAACACGGCTCCTCAAACCCAAAGTACCGGAGGCGTGCGGAGAAAGCGGGCAGAGGACTTACCACAACCAATCACGAAAATGCCCCAAGGAAAGAAGGGAGCAGTTGAGACAGCACTGGAAAGAAGCCAACGAGAAAGGCAATTCGGACTTGAATCTTCCATCAAGGAAGCGCCAAAATAATGTGTGCGCACACATAGGCGATGAAAGCTAAAGGAACTTGCTCTGCGATAGGAAAAGCGATGAAGAGCAAGTAGAAGTGCATGAAGCACCCCATGAAGAAATGGCCATAAACCTTGTAATAACGGGAGAATCCTGAATAGAGCAACGACCAGCGTTGATGCATACTTATAAAGAAGATTGCCTCGATCATTGGTCATGACCCGAGCTGCATCTCTAGCGAGTGCAAGAAAAGGCTAGATTGGGAAGAATGGAAAAAGGCAATCAACTGCGAGTTAGTCTCTCGAACAAGAGAGAGGTGTTTGGGCCGTATGCGCACACCTCCCCATATAAACCCGTAGGTCACAAATGGGTCTTTGTTCGGAAGAGAAATGAAAACAACGAAGTTGTAAGGTACAAAGCAAGGCTTGTAGCTCAAGGTTTCACTCAACATCCAGGAGTTGATTATGAAGAAACCTATTCTCCGGTCATGGGAGGAATTACCTTTAGATATTTGATCTCAATGGCAGTCAACTTGAAGTTGAGAATGAAGCTAATGGATGTTGTCACAGCATATTTGTATGGAAACTTGGATTCGGAGATATACATGAAAGTACGGAAGGAATTCCTATCTCGAACCAAGGCGGAGCAAATAGAAACACATGCAGTGTCAAATTGGAGAAATCACTTTGTATGGGTTTGAAGCGATCGGGAAGAATGTGGTACAATCGCTTGAGTGACTTTCTCTGCAAAAAGGCTACACAAGCAGTGAAGATTGTCCATGTGTGTTTATCTGACGATCCCGAATGGATTCTCGTATAATCTCCGTCTATGTAGATGACTTGAACATCATTGGGACGGATGAAGAAATTGAAGAGGCATGCTCATACTTGAAGTCCGAGTTTGAAATGAAGGATTTAGGTAAAACCAAATTTTGTTTAGGCTTGCGGCTTGAACATGTCCAAGGAGGAATCTTGGTACATCAATCAACCTACACACGAGAAAGTGTTGGAAAGATTTGGATTTGAAAAGGCATATCTGCGAAGACTCCAATGGTGGAAGGTCACTCCAAGCGGACCTAGACCCATCTGAGACCAGAGAAGAGGGGAGGAAGTCACGAGGCGGAATTCCCATATCGAGTGCAATTGGGCGCTCATGTACCTTGCAAATAGCACTAGACCGGACATTGCGTTCATTGTGAATTTGCTAGCTCGTCTGATCTGAGAACCCACCAAAAGGCATTGAAAAGGGATCAAGGATATCTTCCGCTACCTCCAAGGAAGCAAAGACCTCGATCTGTTTTGGAAGAAACAATGAATTGAATTTGGTTGGCTACGCCGATCTTTGGTACATATCGGACCATCTTGGCAAGTCCCAAGCGGCTATGTTTTCCTATGTGGAGGAACAGCAATTTCTTGGAAGTCGTCCAGCGGACTCTTGTCTCGGCGTCGACAAACCACTCGGAAATCATCGCTTTGTATGAAGCATCTCGTGAATGTGCATGGCTCGGAAGAATGGTTCACCACATCCGAAGTCATGTGGCTTGAACATTGAGCAAACTCCACAATAATTTATGAAGATAATGCGGCTTGTGTTGCCCAAGCACGGATGGGTTATGTGAAGAGTAACCTCACGAAGCATATCAACCCCAAGTTCTTCTATGCTCACGAATTGCATAAGATGAGCGAAATCAAGATATTGCATACTAAGTCATGTGAAAATCTTGCAGATTTGTTCACAAAATCACTCCCGCATCTACCTTTGAAAGGTGCGTGAAAGAAATTGGGATGATGAGACTTAGAAAGTGCAGATTCGGGGAGATATTTCACATACTCCACATAAATCTCGAAGATGAATTATGAATACCCAACATGAATCTCGAAGATTAGCAATTGAAGTTGGGAGAATTGTACTCTTTTTCCTTAGCAAGTTTTTCAGGAAGTTTTCTTGCATAAGGTTTTTAACGAGGCAATTCGTGCAACATAGTAAGCGTATGCTATGTACTCTTTCTCAAGTATTTTTCCCACTGGGTTTTTCTGGAGTTTTAATGAGGCATATGCATCTCGCGGCAAAGGGCCCAAGGGGGAGTGTTAGGAAACTCTAATGGCCCATTGAAGGCCCATGTGGTCCCTTAACCAAAACCCTAGATGAGCGCTATAAAAGGAGGAGGGGGTCCCCCCCTATGTACCAGAAATCATTAGCAATAAAGAATTTCCGCTATTGCTCTCCCTAAACACGTGTCTCTCTCTCTTTCTGTTCTCCAATTCAGATTTGTTCGGGAACCCCGGACTATTCGATAGCGAGGTTCCTTAACACAATTAAACGGTGTGATATATCGGTTAATTCTTGTTATGTGTCATGGTTTTGGAGGTCAAAATAATGTAGGAATTTCGAAGGATTTTAACAGCAAACAGTTCAATTTTTGGAGGGATCGACGATAAAATTTCTGTATTTTAAACGGAGCCTTAAGTAAATTTTGTAAAACGATTTTATTTTTTATTTCACAAAACTATAGATTTTAATTAGGAGAACTTATGTCACAAACCTATATGTTTTATAATTTACCGTATGTTGTAATAGTCTGACTTAGGCCCACATGGCAGCTTCACGTGCCTTATTTTATGTTTCACTCGCGTGTAAGGATGCCATATGGGCCCACACTCTCAGACCTGTCACAAGAAACAGTAAATTCTAAAATCTATACTTTTGTATTATAAGTTCTCTTAAAATCTATAATTTTATAAAATAAAAACTAAAATATGCCATATACAAGAAACATATAGTTTTGTAAAATTTATTCGATTTTTTTAGATTAGATTACACATTACATATGGTCGACCCTTGCTAGTAGTAATGACGAATACTAATAAAAAGGATACCCCAACGGCCAGGCGGCGAGCAGTGGCCTCAAGCATATCTCGACCAACAGTAGTGCGCCCGCCACCGACCGAATCGCTGCGAGACCAGCGCAAGACATCCGCTCCCGGCCGGCCGGAGCCGGATCCGGCGAGACGGCGCTCCAGACCCCCTCTTGGCGGGCGGGATCTCCGACTCCAACCGAACCAAGGCAGCGGGCGCCGAGTGCGCGTGTCGAGTCCTCATCGGCCTACCGCCACGTACCCCCAAATGAGGTCAATCGGGCGACTATACAAGAGCGGTGGCTCCTTCCCAAGAAGATCGATGGCTGCGAAGACAAAGCTTCGGCCCATCAACCCGATCCGTCTGGCCGGCGCCGCTCCCCGAGGCGGCACCAACGTCACGCACCTCGGCGTCGGCGTTCGCAAAGGTCACGGAGAGGCAAATCGCTATTTCGGGAATACCTAACCTCCACGACCACCAAGGCTACCAACCCGGCATGGGCAAGGCGGGTGGCGACAGATCCACGGGGCGAAGGGCCGGAGCTCCTAGCATAGGTCACCTCGCTCTTCCTCCCAACTCTCGATGTAACTTTGCCCCTTCCTTCTATATAAAAGGAGGCGGGGCTAAGCGATTGAGGAGAGAGAGGGCGCTATCAAACCCATCTCGCTAAGCCATTGGCATTCTCGCTTGTCAAACTTTGTGCGATCATACATACCAAGAGTAATACAACACCACCACACGAATCGAGTAGGGACCTTGGCCCAAACGGTATACATCTTGGACTCACGAGTCTAACCATTCGAGTGGAGCAGCGCGACCCCTAGACTTACAAATTTACTTGCCGCTCTAAGCGCCGGCGGTTAGCGCGCGCGGTAGGGGCTTGCGCGTCTTCATCACTATCTCGGTTAGTTTATCTCACGATGGCATCCACCCTGCGGCGGCATGGCGCACGGGGAGCCGGATCCGCCCGGCTCCTCGACCGCCGTCACCCGACGGGGAGGCTCACGCTCATCCCCACCGTCTCGGAGGACGGCGCCCGCGAGCTTGGGCGTCCTCTCGGCGACAGTAGCTCGGCTTAGGCGCCCAGCAGCCGAAGCGGAACCCGAGAGTGCTCGCCACGGTCGGCGAAAACTCCGTAGGCCCGGCGGTGACCATGTCACCCAGTAGGCTCGCGGCCCGGTGGCGATGGGCGGCTACCTGCGGCCTCCATCCTGAAGTCTTTGGAAGACTCTTCGGGACGTGACTCGGCTCGACACGGAGTACCTGCCCGCAGCGGCACTCTCGCGAGTGCAACATGGCGAACACCGTCGATTGCCGTGGCCCTCGCGGCTGGGGCCTCTGTCCGGCGCACTCGAGCGCGGGAGGAGGAGGCCAGCCAGCGTCTTGAGCAGCCTTTCGGACCGCGCGTAGAGCTCCAACAACAGCGCAAAGAGTTGGAGGAGCGAAGCCCGAGCTCGGCCGGCTCGAGCCAACACAGGCGGGAGGACTCGAGGCCCGCATGTGCTGGCGGCGCGCGCCGCCTTGGCGTCGAGCACACCCAGCGGCGGAAGGGTCGGCGGTCCTCACTTCTTCCCCACGGCGGTCAAAGCGTAGCCGCGGCCGCAATCTTTGCCGAGGCCTCCGGGCCGGCCGACCGGAGGCCAAGGCCACCTACCAAAACCTCCGGGTGGTAGAGCACGCGCGGCGTCACGGCACATGCACGCCTCGGCTCCTATCGCTCCGGAGCCACCTCATACCGGGCCCGTCTGCGTTGTCTGGCCGGATGGGTCCGCACGAGCGTCGCCGCGCCGCGAGCCACAACGAGCCTCGCGCGCCCGGTGCGCCAACGCCTCGGTGATGCCTCACGATATTCGCGCTACCCTTAAGGCGCGGAGAAAGATGGCGGAGGCCGCCCACTCACGGGTTGCGGGCGGCGGGCACCACCATCGCGGCTCGAGCCCCGACGGTCTGGACGCGGCGTTACGCTAGGGGATCCGCCAGCGGACTTCCTGCCCGGTCCGGCGCCTACCAACATTGCCAAATACACGGGCCACAAACCCGGTGTCGGCTCGAAGATTACCGGCTCGCATGCGGGCGGGAGGAAACAACGGATGACCTCTTCATCATCCAATACCTTTCCATCTACCTCGCGAGACTCGGCGAGCACGGCTCAGTACTAAGCCAAAACCATCGAGGACTGGACCGACTTGAAGGCCCTCTTCGTCGGCAACTTCGAGAGCACTTACAAGCGCTGGAAATTCTGAGGACCTAAAGGGCAAAGCAGCGACGGGAAACCCTCGGGACTACATCCGGTGGTTTTCCGCGGATCTAACGAGCTCCCGACATCTCCGGCCGATGTCGTGGGAGCATTCATCTGACACCTCTGCAAGGCCTTGGTACACAAACTAGGTCATCTCAAGCCCGAACTACCAAGGAGCTCCTCGATCTCGCCACCAACCACGCCTCGGCGAGGAGTGGGGGCCATCTTCGAGGAGGAAAGGCCCAGCGAGAACCCGGCGTCGCGCCGGGTCCCGCCGGCCGCTCGACAAGCGGGCGGCGGGAAGCAGTCCGCGAGCCCCAAGTGGTCGCCACCGTCGGCCGCCACGCCAAGCGGCGAGTGCGGCCGGCCGTCGCGCCCGACCACCGAGAAATTGATGGGCGGCCCGTGCCCAAACCACGGGTTCTCCGTCAAGCACAAATCTGCCGGACTGCGAGGTCTGGCGTTACCTCTCAAGCGTCCCATAGCGCCGCGTGGCAAGGGAAGAAGCTGCTGCGGCCCCGCGGTCGCGAGAAAAAAACGAGCGGCGAGTTCCACGAACCCGGCGGCGCCTCATGATCTTTGGAGGACCGGCTGCTATGCCGGCAAGCGCCGCTCAAGCTCGCTTATCGCGAGGTCCATATCGTCGCGCCATCGTCCCCCAATACCTCCGGTGGTCGGAGTTCGATCACCTTTGATCGGACCGACCACCCGACCACGTTCCACGGTAGGGAGATACCCCGGTGGTCGGCCCGTCGTGGGAAGAAGCGCCTTTCAAAGGTGCTCATGGACGGAGGCGGCGGCCTCAACATCCTCGTCGAGGCGCTCGGCGCTATAGGATCCGCGCTCAACCCTCCGGCCCGGCAAAGCGCCCTTCCATGGCGTCATTCGGCGGCCAGCCCATCCACTCGGGTAGATCGACACGCCCGTTACCTTTGAGGAACAGGAAACTTCCGAGCGAAACCCTCGCTTTTGAGGTCGTGAATTTCCGGTTCTTACCATGCCATCTGGGAAGGCCATGTTACGCCAAGTTCATGGCGGTCCCACTCGCCTACCTCAAGTGAAGATGCGGGGCCACGAGAGTCATCACCGTGGCATCGTCTTTCGGCTTGCCTACAATCGCGAGCGCGGTTGTGAGCTTGCCTCGGCGGTCATCGCGTCTGCCGAGCTCGACAACCTCGGAGAGAAGCCCCGAATCCGCCCACAGTCTAGCAAGTCGGGGCGGGATCCTTCAAGTCCGCCGAGGACACGACGAGAGAGTCGCGGTCGATCCTGTGATCCGACCAAGACCGTGCGGATCGAACCACGCTCCCGCCAAATAGGAAAGCTTCGCTCGTCGACTCCTCCGCACCAACAAAGGCGTCTTCGCATGGAGGTCCTCAGGCATGCCGGAATCCCAAGGGAAGTCGCGAGCACTCCTTGAGCATCAGACCGGGCTCAAAGCCGGTCGCCCAACGCTGCGCCGCTTCCACGAGGAGAAGCGCGGGATCATAGGAGGAGTTCGCCAAACTTACGGCTGCGGGATCATAGGGAGGTGCGCCACCCGGTGGCTAGCCAACCATTAGCAATCGCAAGCCACTCAACCTCAAGGGGTCAGAGCTACTCAAGAGATCCGTTCGCTTTCGTTGGACCCTCTGAGCTACTCAAGAGATCCGGCTTTAGGCCCTCACACGCCTGAAGGCCTTCTGTCCTCGCCTCGATCTGGTCGCCCGGCACGGAGGGAGCCGTTGTTCTCTCGTCGCCGCCACTACCCAAGTCGTCGTAGCGGCCCTCGTGGTGGAGCGGCGGAAGAAGGCCACGAACTTAAGGTACAACGGCGGTTTACTTCATTAGCGAGGTCCTTTCGAGTCAAGACTCGGTACCGCAGTGCGAGAAGCTACTCTCACGCGGTGCTCATTGCGAAGAAAGCTCGTCCACTACCCGATCGGCACAACATCACCGTGGTGACCACGTCCCGTTAGGCGAGATCGTCCCGCAACGGCGCCGCGGGAAGGATAGCCAAGTGGGCACTCGAGCTCGGCGACCACGACATCACATCGTCCTCGGACGGCGATCAAGTCGCGAGCCCTAGCCGACTTCGTCGTTGAGTGGACAAACCGGGCACCACCGGTGTCGAAGACCCGACAATGTACTTCGATGTCTTACAACAAGAATGGCGCGGTATTTGGGTTATCATCATCTCCCACTTGGGAACAAGCTCGATGCGCCATCGGTACGCTTTTCGGCGCCACCAACAACGTTGCAGTACGAGGCCCTCGTCAGCGGTCTCGGATCGCTGCCGACCTCGGTGCTCGCCGACTCGTCCACGGGGACTCCAAGCATGTCGTCGACCAAGTCATGAAGGCGCGGAGCCCGAGGCGCCCGTATAGCGCGTCTTTGTCGAAGTGCGCGAGCTCGAAGTGCGGTTCAAGGGCTTCGAGCTTCACCATAGCTACCGAACTACAATAGCGGCCGACTACAGCCAATCGGCCTCCAGTGAGCGGTCCGCGGGATCTTCGTCTGCGACCTCCTGCGGCCTTCCATCCAGCTGGGCCCGGTGGCCGAACGATCCCCGACCTACCTAGCACGGTCGCCCGGCCGCTGCGCGATGGGCGTAGACTTGGCCGGGTCGAGCCACGGCGTGCTAACAACCGAGTCCGACTGGAGAAAGCCATTCATAGATCGTTTGACGGACGGGTCGCTTCCTCCCGACCCGACCGAGGCCCGGCGCCTCGCCCGGCGAGCAAAGTCTTTCGTCCTGATCGGTCGAGACCTTTACAAAGGAGCCTCGGGGTCCTCCAAAAGTGCATACGGCGACCAAGGAAAACAACTCTTGGGCGACATACAGGCGGAATTTGCGGTCACCACGCGCGCCCGATCTCAGGTGGGAAAGGCCTTTCGGTAAGGTTTCTATTGGTCGACCGCCGTGTCCAGCGCAGAGCACATCGCACGACTGCGAAGGATGCTAATTCTTTGCCAGCGAGACACATCTGCCACCGGGCCTCGTGAGACAATCCCCATCCGTGGCCTTTTGCGGTTTGGGGCTCGATCTGGTCGGGCCTTTCAAGAAAGCGCCCGGGGCTTTACCCATTTGCTCGTCGCGGTGGACAAGTTCAAGTGGATAGAGGCCAAGCCGGTCGTAGCGTCCACGTCGGCACAGCGACCATCTTCT
Organism: Otatea glauca; assembly: GCA_036346275.1. Classification (NCBI taxonomy): domain Eukaryota; kingdom Viridiplantae; phylum Streptophyta; class Magnoliopsida; order Poales; family Poaceae; genus Otatea; species Otatea glauca. Next base: position 63,745,385 of record CM070721.1, read on the forward strand.
TCCGCGACATAGTCTTTCGATTGAGTCCCAAACTCCATCATCACCGACAATGGAACGCAGTTCACGGGAAGAATTCCTCGAGTTCTGCGATGACTTCAACATCCGCGTCGATTGGGCGGCCGTGGCCCATCCGCGGACCAACGGCAGTCGGCGCCCAAGCGGCATGATCCTTCAAGGGCTCAAGCCGCGGATCTTGATCGGCTCAAGCGCTTCGCGGTACTGGCGGCCGAGCTACCCTCCGTCCTCTGGAGTCTATGGACCACGCCGACCCGGCGGCCGGGTTCACACCGTTCTTTATGGTATCGGTCTTTGAGGCCGTCTTGCCGCAGACACGGAGTATGGCGCCCCAAGGCGCAAGCCTTCGAGGAGGCTCGGGGCTCGCCGCACAACAAGACTCCGTCGACCGGTCGATGAGGCGCATGGCGTGGCCGTCTGCGATCGGCGGTATCAACAAGCTCTGCGGCGTTACCACGCCGCCCGAGTTGAGGCGGTCTTTGATCTTGGCGACACGGTCTGCGTCGGGTCGGAACCGGCAAGGATAAGCACAAGCCGCCCCACAGGAAGGCCCTTCACCGTCGTGCAGATCCTCGACTGGCACCTTTCGGCTCAAGGACAACGGCGGCGCATCCTTCCAAATGCATGGAATATAGAAAAGTTAAGGCGATTCTATCCTAAACTCTTTTCCTCTTCCTAGCATGCTCTTTACTTTCTTCCTTCCGAGCACAGTCGCCGTGCGATGACTCGAAGCTGCCTTCGGCGCCCGTTCATTGCTCCGTCGGTAGCTGCTATGCGGGTTGATGACAACCGACCACAAGGTCCTTCCCGAGCGATAACCCTTTGACCCGAGTGCTCTGACCTCGCCTCGGCGGCTATGGTTGCTAACACTTGCGGAAGAAGGAAGTACCGAGTGGAGTGACCTTTGGGTCGGCGAGGAACACTCCTCCCCGCACGAACTCGGCTATCCCACGCGCTTATGAGGGTGCGTGACCCGGTAGGTCGGAGGTCCATCCGGCGGTAACCCTCTCAACCCAAGTGTTACGGCCTCGCCCGGTATGGTTGCTAAGTAGCACTTGCGGAAGAAGGAAGTGCAGTGGAAAGATCCTGGCGGTCTAGAACACTCCTATCCTCACAAGTCGCCTAACCGCTGCATAGCCAAGTCTCCAATCCACCTCGCTCCTCCCAAAACAACCCGACCTCGCGCCAGTGGCCCTGCGGTCCTTAAGGCTATGGTCGGCCAAGCCTCATCCTAAATCGAAAAGGGCGAGGGCGATTCTAGGACTTGATAAATTCAAGATTGTTTAAATAGCGGTCTTTACAATCTAAGAAGGATAAAGCTAACTTTTCTATTCTTCTTGGCGGGCGGCCGGTGGCGGCGGAGAGTTGGGCGCCTCAGCTTCTGGAGGCGGCTGCGGCGGATCTGGTGGCGATCTCCGGCGTCGCGGCTCGACCGAGGAGCTCGAGCCGGTCGATCTCCTCGTCGATCCGGTTCCAGCTCGCCGCTCCCCACCACCGCGAGGTCGATGCGTCGTAATGCGAGATGGTGTTGACGGCGCCGATGAAGCTCAAGCGCGGCGCGGTGACCACCGCCTCTTCTCTGAAGTCGCGCACTCGGGCGGTAGCGGGCAAGGCACTCGGGCTGCCGGCTCAAGGATGCGATCGCGGACCTCCGGCCGGCCTTACGGAGGGCCTCGGTTCGGCGCTCATCTCGGCCCGCCGTCCTCCGCAACCTTCAACGCCGCCGAGCCTCGTCCGGGCCACGATCGCCACGTCGTGGGCATCGAAGCCGTTCTCTGCGCCTCCACGGCGACTTCGATTCTTCTGCGCCTCTGCGGTGCGGAGGTTTTGGATAAGTTCGCCACAGGGTCGCACCCCCAAACTTAATTGAAGAATTGAGACACTTACCGCGCGAGTTGGTCGATTGCGGCTTCAGACTTCGGCGCCTCGTATGAAGTCTTGGCTCGGCCGGCTCATACGGCGATCGCCGCTTCGGGCGAACTCGGGCGGCGTCCCCGAGCCTTGTTTCGCTCGGACCGCGGACGTGTTACTGCGTCTGCGCGATCCTCCGCGGCAACGGCGGCATCGCTTGCCTCGGTGACCTCCGTCGAAGGACTCGATTCGCCACTTCGCCCTCAAAGCCTCGGCTCCTAGGCGCTCATCATGAAGGGCCTTTGTGGCCTCTTCAAATCCTTGGCGGATCACCACGCCTCCGACCGCCTAATGCCTGGGGCCTCTGGGCTAGGCGTAACTCAAGCGCGACCATGCACTCCTCCGCTGCGATCGCCGGCCGTGTCGGGCTGCTGCGAGCTCAACTGGACGCGCGGCGAGCCGCAAGTCTTTGCAAAAATGTGGACACTCCGTTAGTCGCGCGGAAAAACCATCAAAAATGTGCAGCGAATCGAACTTTTGGTGACCTACAGGCGTGGTGGACTCCAACCATCATATCCAATATACGGTGGAAGACTTGAGCAAGGGCGGACCTTCACGGATCGCCCTATCTCGGCCGGCGTCCGGTAGCGCCTTGCCGAAGGCGGCCCACTCGCTCTCCTCGCGACCCATGATGCCCAACCGGAATTACACCGCGGCGCGCCTTCTTCGCCGGTTCGGGCGGGGCGTCGCCGTCAAAGAACCATGGGCAAGGGTGGCGAGGTCAACCCTTGAAACCCCTCGGCGACTGCGCTGAGAGCATCGGTCGGCACCTCCCCGGGGCGAGGGTCGGGCACCTCCGTCGCCGGCTCGCCACGGCGGGCGCGATCACCGGCGGCGCCATTGTCTAATCCTCGAACGCAGCGATCACGTCGTCCGAGGAGTCCCGCCGAGGCGCGGAAGTTCTTCTTGAGCACGACCTCGGGTGGGGCCCGTCCCTCAGCGACGCGCCCTCGGGCCGACGCCGCGACCTTCGCCGACCCAACCGGGTCACGAAATCACCGCGCCGTTACTTGCGGGCCGATGTAGCACGCCCACGGTCACCCGATATAAGCGCGCCGCGCTGCAAAGATTCAAGAGTCGCTCGGCGGCTTTGCCAAAAAGAAAATGCTCCAATAAAAGAATACACTTACAAGGCCGGCGGGTGCGTGGCACGCGCGCCTCTTTGCCGCCCCGCCAAAGGGTCAGTCGGCGTCGCTTCCCGAAGCCACCTCCACCGAGACAGCTGCGGCGGCCGTAGCGCAAGATCACCCCGCTGGGATCCGTAGCCACAGGGCCCGTGATGCCGCCTCGACCGAGTCCACGCTCGGGCGCGCCCGATCGGCGGTCGGAAAAAACCCACCATAGGGGTGGCGGAGGCACTCCACTTGTCGATGGAGGTTGTCCCCACGGCGGTGGTCTCAGACACATCCTCGCGCCAAGCCGCATGCGTGTTCCTTACTTTTCTTCCTCCTCCTTTCCTCCTTCCGCTTCTTGCGGGAGGAGTCGACCTCTAGTCCTCGCCGGGCGGCGCCATGCGCTTCCTTATCCCGGGAGCGGCGCTGGAAGACATCCCCATGAGCCCCGAGAGGATGCGGGAATGTCGGTCAAGTGCTAAGGACAAAGAAAAGAAAGCGAAAGGAATTTCACCGGCTTACGGTTGGCGGAAAAGCGCGAGAATGGCTCGGGTGGCCATCCGCGCCACCGTGGCGCTCCGCCCGTGCGGCCGCCACCGGGCCTCCACCTCGACGCGTCCAGCTCGGGTTACGCCATCCTCGCCCGGTCGAGACGGCCCGCATGCGGAGCGAAGTGCGGCACGTGCACAAGTGGTTGCACGCGCATCCCCATGAAGCGCGCACAACCACGTCCCGGTGAGCCGCCTCCTTTGAGCCACGATCGCTCCACGATCGGGGCCAGCTTTTCTTCTCCCTCTTTTGGCGCCCGGTTCCACCGCTCCTCCACCATGGGAAGCTTCGCCGGTGAAAGCGAGGGGCGTTGTCGCCGACGTTTGAGCGTAGAGCCATTGAACGCCACCCTTGTTGGGCGAGGGCGCTTTACCTCCAGTACTCGTGCTCCGACCGGGCGAGGCTGGAGGCGAGCCACCGGCGCCGCGGCGTCCGGCGGCTTTGTCCTTCGAGCCTTGCACGGAAGAAGTGCCTCCACAACGCCAGTCGCGGCTCGATCCCCAAGAAGGCCGCGCAGCGTGATGAAGATGGCGATGTGGAGGACCCCATTGGGGTTGAGATGGTGCACCTCCACCTTGTAATGAAACAACGGCCCGGACGAGCGGGTGCGTGGCGAGCCAAAGCCGCGCTCGAAGAACGAGGCGGGCACCACGATCTCGTCGCCCCGTGCTGTGGGTGGTAGCCCGGTCGGCACCCTCGGTAGGAAAGGTCTGCGGCATGAGGAAGCCCTTCTTCACCAAGCCGAAGCGCCTGTTGTCTTCTTGCGAGCACTCGGCCACGACATCTTCACGGGGAGGCGATGGAAGGTGAGAAAGAAAGGTGGGGTTTTCTTTCTTTAGCTCTCTGGTGCTTTTCTTGTTTGAGCGAGAGAGAGAAGGCAAGAAAGCGTGACCACTCAGCACCCAGGGCGTATTTATAGAGGGCGAGCGACGCCGCCAAGCGAGCGCCCGTCAAGCGAGCGTCGCGACCACCCTCGCTGTCGCGCCCGGCTGGTAACTCGATTTCAATACCACTCCGCTTTTAATCCTGTCTTGTCGGTGACAAGAGGCCATAAAGACGCCGCCCCGAACAACGTGTCCGTAACCTCTCGGTCTCGCCTTTAGGCGGAGCGATTGCCGAGGCGCGAGAAGCCCAGCTGGGCGCTGCGGCCCAAGGCAACAAAGCTTTGTGGCTTGCGCCAGGGCCCAGCGAGGAGTGGGTTCAAAAGGCCTACCCCACTAGATGGGTATAAGGCCGCCCAAAAAACAGAGCAAGGGGCGGGTATGAGGTGAGCCCCACGGTGGGCCCTCGGTTAGGTCGGTGGCGGCCTAATCACCTCTACTCGCGTCCGAGATCATACTTCACACTCTCCGGGAGCTCATCAATGGCGACGACCACCGTGCTCTGGGTCGTGGACGACCAAGAGTCCATACTGGATTGAGTAGAAAAGGTTTTTATGGGTCGCCCACGCCGGGGCGGGACACCCTACTGGGGACCGTCCTCTCGGAAGGGTCCCCCTTGGCGGGACCTCCCGGACCCACTCGGACTACCCGCTATTAGCTCCACGAGCACGACGTTCAAACCAGCGCAGTAAACGCGCCGCTCATCCCCTCCGGGTCCCACACTGCGGATGGGGTATACATGTGGGATAGGCGGCGGCCATTCCTCTCGCACTACCCTCGCCCGAGCGAGGACTCGAGAAGGATGCCCCACGCCCGCCTCCGACACGTCCGGCTACGGCGGTGGCGAGCACTCACGTCCAGCTACGACGGTAAACGAGCACTCACGTCTAGCTACGACGATAAGCGAGCACTCGGACACGAACCTCACAGAGGCATCCGGTCGTCCTGCCGGCCAAGGCACTCGGACACCGAACCTCACGAGACATCGGTCGTCCCGCCAGCCAAGGCACTCGGACACGAACCTCACAGAGGCATCCGGTCGTCCTGCCAGGCAAAGGCACTGTCTAGCTACGACGATAAGCGAGCACTCGGACACCGAACCTCACGAGAGGCATCCGGTCGTCCTGCCAGGACCAAGGCACTCGGACACGAGAACCTCACAGAGGCATCCGGTCGTCCCGCAGACCAAGGCACTCGGACACCGAACCTCACAGAGGCATCCGGTCGTCCTGCCAGGCCAAGGCACTGGACACCCGAACCTCACGAGGCATCCGGTCGTCCTGCCACCAAGGCACTCGGACACCGAACCTCACGAGGCATCCGGTCGTCCTGCCGACCAAGGCACTCGGACACGAGAACCTCACGAGAGGCATCCGGTCGTCCCGCCGACCAAGGCACTCGGACACCGAACCTCACGAGGCATCCGGTCGTCCTGCCGACCAAGGCACTCGGACACCGAACCTCACGAGGCATCCGGTCGTCCTGCCGACCAAGGCACTCGGACACACTTGGACACCCGAACCTCACGAGGCATCCGGTCGTCCTGCCGACCAAGGCACTTGGACACCCGAACCTCACAGAGGCATCCGGTCGTCCCGCCGAAGGCAAGGCACTCGGACACGAGAACCTCACGAGGCATCCGGTCGTCCATCCGGTCGCCAGCCAAGGCACTCGGACACGAACCTCACGAGGCATCCGTCGTCCTGCCCTGACCAAGGCACTTTCGGACACGAGAACCTCACGAGGCATCCGGTCGTCCCGCCGACCAAGGCACTTGGACACCGAACCTCACGAGGCATCCGGTCGTCCTGCCGACCAAGGCACTCGGACACGAGAACCTCACAGAGGCGTCCGGTCGTCCACGCCAGCCAAGGCAATGTCTAGCTACGACGTTAAGCGAGCACTCGGACACCGAACCTCGGCAGAGGCATCGCGGTCGTCCCTGCCGACCAAGGCGCCGTCCCACAACGATTAAAATTAAAGCAAACTCATCGCAAAGACATTTTCATAAAGAAAAGAAAATTTCATTATAGGCCAACAGCTCAAACTTTACACGACTTTACACATAGTGCAAGCGGATACAAGAGTGGCCACGCTACACCACAGCGGACTCTACCCACGCCTAGAACCTATCAAACATCCGTGCGGCATCGGTGGCACCGACGGCATCTTTGGTAGGCCCTTGCTGGTCGACGGGACGGCCGCGCCGCGAAGCAACACGCCGATGCCCCGTGCCGTTCGGCGACATCGACGGCGCCGCACTAACTACGGTCGGCGCCCTTGCGCCATCGCCTCGAAGGGCCCCCTTACCACCTCGAGCCTCGGGCGACCTCGGCGTGCGTCAATAGAAGCGGCGTCACGGTGCGGCTTCTTCCTCCTAAGCTCGGCCATCGCTGGTCGAACTCATTAAAGCTCGGCTAGAGGATCTTCTTCTTCCATCATGACGCCATCGCGAAGCTAAAGACTAGAGGTGTCTCGAAGCCATTTGAAAGAACAAAAGAAAAAGCTCTCATCCCCTTCAAGCAAGCTACAGCACATATATATATATCCGGACGAAGGAGGCTAAGCATCTCGAGTAAATGCGGGTGCGGAAAGCGAAGCATCCTTCACGAACCCGGCGATCAAGAAGACGAGCGGTAGCGTGCGTAAACTATACTCGGCATGCGCAACGGCGAGTAAAGCCCCGGCGGTTCAAATGCCCGGCCAAACTCCGGGACAGCCGTCGGATCCAACGGCACACCGACGAAATCGCTTAACGGATCGGTGGGCCGACCTACGAGCCCGCCACCACTTTCGTCCAAGTTCAACCCCAACCGAATCTGCCGAAATCGCTTGGGAGTTCGGGGCTCTTGACGAATACTAATAAAGGATACCCCAACGGCCGGCGGCAGGCGGCCTCAAGCATATCTCGACCAGCAGCAGCGCGCGCCCGCCGCCCGACCGAATCGCTGCGAGATCGCGCAAGACATCCGCTCCCGACCGGCCGAGGCGAATCCGACAGACAGCGCTCCGACCCCTCTTGGCGGGCGGGATCTCCCGACTCCAACCGAACCAAGGCAGCGGGCGCCGAGTGCCGCGTGTCGAGTCCTCATCGACCTACCGCCACGTACCCCGAATGAGGTCAATCGAGCGACTATACAAGGCGGTGGCTCCTTCCCAAGAAGATCGGTGACTGCAGAAGACAAAGCTTCGGCCCATCAACCGGTCCACGTCAAAGACGGCGCCGCGCTCCTCCCGGCGGCACCAACGTCACGCACCTCGGCGTCGGCGTTCGCAAGGGTCACGAGAGGGCAAGTACGCTATTTCGGGAATACCTAACCTCCACGACCACCAAGGCTACCAACCCGGCATGGGCAAGGCGGGTGGCGACCGATCCACGGGGCGAAGGACCGGAGCTCCTAGCATAGGTCACCTCGCTCTTCCTCCCAACTCTCGATGTAACTTGCCCCTTCCTTCTATATAAAAGGAGGCAGGGCTAAACGATTGAGGGAGAGAGAGGATGCTATCAAACCCATCTCGCTAAGCCATTGGCATTCTCGCTTGTAAAACTTTGTGCAGTCATCTGTACCAAGAGTAATACAACACCACCACACGAATGGGTAGGGACCTTGGCCGAACGGTATACATCTTGGACTCACGAGTCTAACCATTCAGGGAGTGGAACGCGCGACCCCCTAGACTTACAAATTTACTTGCCGGCTCTAGAAAACGCCGACAAGTAATATTTAGCTATATCTAGTTAGTGATATTAATTCATAGACAACTACCAATATATTAGAACAGTGCTTGGAAAATATATTAAGATGAACAAAAAGCAAGGATTACAAATGAAACAAGAAAAGGGCTGCGAGGTGTCTGACTGTCGTCGATACTCTGGCAGTTTCTGAAGGTGATGGGATCATGTGATGTCTCATTAATTTTTATTTTCCCGGTCGGATGGGCCACGCACCTTTGGCGAGGCCCTTTCTTTTGCTGCAGAAAGTCTCTGCCCTCGCGCGCGGTGTCTGTTTGGGCCCAGTCTCAGTTAGCTTCTCCTGAATTTCTTTTTTTTTTAAAGTACAGAGGATGTACACAACTCACTCACGCTCACCACACTCTTATCATACACATACGTATGTAAGTGTGTGTCTTCTACGTATGATAAAAAATTAATTAGAGATTCTATATCCTCTAAAGTGTTTTCGTACTATCCCACTAAATATATATATATATGTCTCTACACGTTTTTAATTGGTGAGCACCGCCGTTGAACAGGAGATTCGAAAGCGGGCACGAGCATTGATCGAGGGTCAACGGTAGCAACTGAGCCAGGCTCGGTGCTCGGTGCTGCCTTTCTTTGTGCAATCATGGTGGTGATGACGACGATGATTCCGTGATTCGACACCATCATTAGCCGCGCCATTTGCTTAGCACATGACCTTAAAGTAGACAGCGGAAAGCCACACTGGCAATTTACCAGTATTTTTTCCATTTTGTATTAGAACGTAAAATATGTCCTATATTTATAGTGCACGTATTAAATATAGTGCTAAAGATCATTTTTAATATACCCTTAACCTATATACCATGAGAAAATAACCAAACCACAGTTAATGTAAGGCCTATAGGTTTGTAGACTGTAGTGCTAGTTAACTTACAAACGCGCACACGGTAAAAAATGAAGATGACGCATCCCAAGATAGTGTAAGATGGACTATCAATGTTGGGCCTGGTAGGCGAGGCAGCCTGTTCAGAGAAGCAGGCCTTGGCTTGAGCTCCAACTCTATGGACCATGATGACCTGCTTGAGCGCCAACCTGGGCCGGCCGACGAGCCTCGCGCGGCGTCCGAGGAGAAATCGATCGACGACGGCGAGGCGACGGCAGCGGATGTGGAGTCAGCAGCCAGCTGGTCATGGCGTTGTCGCGCGGCTGCCCTTCCCTGCGCGCGTGTTGCCGACGCGGCGCGACGGCTGTATACACACGGCGAACGATCAACGTGGGCAGATCGAGCAGGGGGGGTCTCAGAAGCAAACAGAAGATAGGCTGCTCCGAGGTTACGGCGAATGCGCGCATGGATTCGACTCCATCGGCTGGCTTCCTTCAGATACTCGTACTCGTCCAATTAATAGTGCGTTAGCTCGATCGACGTACGTACGCATCAAATGATCTTCTCCGATCACAAATACGTATTGCTTCTTATCACAAATATATATTGCTTTGGAACACGTACAGTCAAACATTCACAACATAGACTATCGATATCTTTATGAATATTTTGATTGGATAAATAGAAACTATATATATATATATTTGCCTCAAAAAATAATATCGTAATATTATAATTTTGTTGAATTTTATAAATGTATTGTAATATAAATTAGATCAAAATAACCTATATTTCTGACCTACGTGTGGCTCGCAATCATTAGCAAGTATTTTAACGAGCACAACACAATCAAGTACTAATTACGATGTAACCCATGCACGCATGCATATAGTAAAAGTACATTACATATATACCACTGTCCCCTCGCTTGTCACTTGCACACACACAAGAGACCAATACAATACAGTGCAATAGGTTCCATGCATGTATAACATGGGCATAAAACAACAATCACGAACTATTCGCTGACATATATAAGTTGAGACACACAATGGGTTCCATGCATGTATAACATGGGTGCATGCATGCATTTTATTTCTCATTAGGTTACTTGATTGCTTGACGACGTTATACGGAGGAGCGAGGCCACCTGATGCAGGCATATGCACGCATGGAATGGTAGCTGCTGCATGCCGTCCGATTAACCGAGGCGCAGGTCGTGGGAGCCGCCGTAGGCCATGCCGTGCAGGTTGGGCTGGCTCGGCACCACGCGGAAGCTGGCGTACATGTCCGCCGCCGCGCCGTCCCATCCGGCCGCCGCCGTGTTGTCCACGAACCCGAACGCGGGGTCCTCGCGCATGCCCTGCCATCCAATGCGCGCAATTAATACATCAAAAAACGTAACTAATCAAGGCCGGAGCTAGGAGTGATCGATCATATATATTAGAGAGTTTGCTGGCCATGCTCACCAGCTCCTGCTGCAGGTTCTTGTATGCCTCGTACGAGTGCTTCACCTGCATATATATATACATACATTCGATGAAACAACACGTATATATGACACGACTGCTGCAAGCTAGGTTATCAGGCTATGCATAATAGATGATCAGAAACTCAAATCCATGCATGGATCGGGCACTAGGCATCACATGACAAAACCCACAATATATAGACGGGTTACAGATGGCAGCTGATAATTAATGTCGTGCGTTTGTCTGTTGTCTGAATGCAATGCAATGATCAAAACGAGTAGGATTTATCCAGTTCATATGGAGAACTAATTAAGACTTATAAAACATGGGCCCCCAAGGATATTTTCTTTAATTTACGCTCTTAATTTGATCCCTCCACTTCCTCCATATATGCATGCAGGGGTACTATTATATATGCATGGTCCTAACTCCTGTATATACATCACTCCAGCTATATCCTTCCCCTGACGACAAGTCTCACTAGAATAACAAAACAGGGAAAAGCAATTTCATCGTGGATAGCTCTCTACTCAAGAGAGACCAAAAGCTAGCGTATATACATGAACTTCTACAAGCATGAGAAAATAAATACTGGCATACGTGCATTGAGTAACAAATGGTGCAATCTTACAAAATTACCCTGTGCGATCGTCCATTCACATAAAATTAAAAGGCATGCATTTTCCTCGCAAATCACAGAAGGGATAGCCCTATTTACTAACGCATGCTCTATCAAAGGCTTGTACACCTAGCTTGTTTATATACTATTAATTAGTTCCTTGTTGGAGATTGTAGTGAAGAAACTCCAAGATTATCGATCATTCAGTAAAGCCAGCAGCTGTAATGGTTTCTTTTCCAAACTTCTGCAAATCATAAAGTATCAATGTTGGACCTCATTTACCGAAGGTATCATGCTATGGTGCAATCTCATAAAAATCCGTGTTTGACATGCTACTCCCAAATAGCCGGGGGACCAAATAAGCATACTCGCTAGGCATCTAGCTACTGATCGAGCTTAGGCTTAACAAGAGATGTATAGATGCATGGACACTCCGATATTATTGTCCTTTGATCTTTCTCAAATTTAGCTTCTAAAAAGAGACGGAGCACTGCATCTATAAATTGCATCGTGTGCCTGTGTGTGCATGTAAGCACATGACATGCATTCTATTGCAAGATCTGCTATAATGTTGATCTAGCTAGATGTGTAGTGTCTCGAGTTGAACGTGGAAATGCACAGACACGCATGCTAATGCACACTGCACATTTGCATCCGTGCCTCAATTGAGGCGTCGTGGTGTCTGTCAGATCTTTGATTTCATCACTTGAAGGTTCAACCATTCAGCTACTAAGGGCCTGTTTGTTTTAACTTTTAATTCTGGATTCTGGCCCTAAAAGCAGAATAAAAAACAAACATACAGATTATAGAATTCGATTCTCACAATCCAGCCCACCTATATATACTAGAATCCACAATCCACTTCATATATGCTTTTGGAGAATCGGCTTCTTTACAACCACAATTCATAATCAACTTTTTGAGAATCCAAAGCTAAAACAAACAAGTCCTAAGATTGGGAGATATGGATATATAGCTAGGTATGTAGGACAAATTACAAGTTATGGAGTTTTAATTCACTAATTAATGCCAATGATATATATAACTCACGAAGTTTAATGATATCTCGAGAAAATTAATATCGATGAAAAATGCGACCAATTGATGTGATGGCACAATAAAATCTGGGAGACACAAGGTTCTTGAACAGTGACATGGAGAATTAACCAAATTAAGAAACTGTAAGAGAGCTGGCCACAAAGGAAGTCAAATGATCTGGGGAAAGATCTAGGTTTGTGCAGATATATATATATACGCACTAGAATAGTCATACCCAATTGGGTAGCTCCTAAAATTGGCGAACTGTGACAATCTGTATAAAATAATATTTAGAGGACTTGGTTCTCACCTTTTTCTTGTAGGTTTCAGTCTGTGTAGTGATCACATGATACTGCAAAATCAAAACCAAAAGTATCAAGAAAGAGGAGAGATCTTAAAACACGCATGAGATGAAATTATACAAAAAAGCTCCAAGCAGATCTTTAATTTGAAACTAAGAATGAAGCACAAATTTTAATTTACTCGAGATTGAGAACATAGATATCTTTATATATACTAGTAAACAACAATAGTATATAAGTTGTTTAAGTGTGAGCAAAATTGAGGTCATAAGCCCTCTCTTTCTACACAAAAGAAAGTTGAAGAAACACATAGATCTACCAAGGAGCATGAAATATACACGGATCTGAAGGGGAGATCAGCGTATAGAACGCATAGATCTAGGTAGGAATTGAAGCACAAATTAGGGTTTTTGTACGTGCATGCCTTCCTATGGCGAACCTCCTTCAAAGCGGTGTCTACGTTTTGCTCAAGACCGCGCAGCTCGTCGAACTCCAGCCCGTCCAGATCTTCACCCATCCTTTGCCTGCACACAAAAATCCAGTAGATCTCGACAAGTTGTTAATTTGTCTTGGTCAAAATTTACGAAAAACAGGGGAAAATGTAAAGTGGAATTAAAGAACTTCCTGCACCTGATCTCTGTGCGTAGGTTCCGATTGATGTCCTTGAGATGGCTCAGCGTGCGCTGCATATTCTGTGATCAAATTAAGCAAACAAATTAGCCCAAAGAAAATACAAGAAGACAAAGGGAGCACAGATCTTATCTCATGCACTCATGAAAATCAACAGCAAATGAGCTAGCAATTGAAAGAAAGAAGAAAGTGTTCTTAGGTAAAGAAGGAAAGAAAAGAAAAGGAGAACAAAAGAGAGACAACCTCATACTGCTCGATCCATAGGCTGCTGCCGATGGCCTGCTGGTAGCGGTCAAAGATCCCCTTGATACTACAAGAACAGCAACCACAGACAGGAGCATTATACACACGATTAAAGAGATCGAATTGCACAAACAAAACTAAGCAACCGATCGATGAACAATAGCAGGTAGCTAGGTTGGTGATGGACTGACTCTGTGCCTGGGCTGCAGAACTCGTGGTACTTGCCGGTGGAGGAGAACATGATGATGGCGACCTGGGCGTCGCAGAGCACGGTGAGCTCGCGCGCCTTCTTCATGATCCCCGTGCGGCGCTTGGAGTAGGTGACCTGCCTGTTGGTCGCGTTCTCGATCCGCTTTATCTCGATCTTGCCGCGCCCCATGGATCGGTCACCCCCCAGCTGCTGCTTCTCCACTTGTGCGGATCGAATTGCTAGCGAGCTAGCTAGCTAGCCTGCTGCGGATCGCTGAAGGGAGGAGATGAGGAGGAGGAAGAAGGAGAAAGGCTTCCCTCCAGTTTAATGTGGGAGGAGGAGGAGGAGGAGGAGGAGGAGGAGGATGTTTTGGGGTGGTGAGGACAAAAGGTTGGGGATGCCACAGACGGAAACGGTTGCCGAATTCGTGAAAGCGTGGGGCGCCGCGCCTCGCCATCCCGTAACGTGCGTGTGGTGCCGTGCCCCGGCGCGCGCCACGCATCCGGCCGTCGCCTACGTACGCGCAGGCGCAGCCTCGTGGCCGTGGGTTTAAGCGCCGCGCGCGGTTGTGATCGACTCAGTTGCTCTTGCATGCTTCTTTCAGTTTAGAAATATACAAGACCTACTTTAACTTTATATAAGTATAAATGTTACAGCAAAAATTGAGAAAAGTATAATACTTTACGTGGATGGTAATAAATAAATACATATAGTTTTGAGGAGAATAAATAGAGGTATAGTAAGAAAAACTTTATTAAATTTACGTACAAGCTTTATGTTTGTACAAGTAAGACAATTTAAAATATAAACATTATATTTTTAAACAGAGAAAGAGTATTATACGATTTCCATATATGCCGCGGGCGGGCGGTGAGTAAGGTTTTCCATTGTCCCAACGGTTAGCACGGTTTTGGCTTCCGGATCATCATTGTTTCTTTCTTTTCTTTGCCTGCCTGCCTGCGCCCTGCTGCACGCTCTCTCTACACCCAAGGCATGCGCAGAAAGAGAGAGATTGGCTGTTCTTTCCCCTGGCTACCATGCATTACCTCGTCTTTGCAAGCCAAACTAATATAGGTTAGGATCGAACAGGGGATCTTGTAACACAATAAACAGTAAATTAAACTCAACCCAGAGTAATTCCAGTCGACATATATCTATGGTGATCATAGCACCAAGTATATATCCAGTGACTTTGATATGCTACGTCCAAGTATATAGACATCAAAATTATATGTAGTGTACAATGACTGCCCTAATTTCTGGTTGTAACTTCAGGTAACAATTAACGTGTGACCCATCCACCCTCTTAACATATGTGACCTAAGAGGTAATAGCCAGGGCATCCGATTGAATCACATCCATAAGATCAAAGGAAACTAATAGCTCGTACTAAAAGTGGTGTATCGTAAAAATAATCCTAACTTCGTACTACACGTACGTCTACACCTGACTAAAACCCGCCCTAGCCGACTGAATAATTAATGCTCAACCCCATATGAGGAAGGGCATCGATTACAAGTCAGACTCAAATATAATTAAGACTGTGTTTCTCCTGACGAAGACTAACTAGAGCTTGACATGACTAAGACTCTGCTTGGCATTAGGCAATGTTTCTTGCTAGGAAGCCTTGCTTTAATTAATGTTATTCATCCTTGTGAGGGGCAACGTGACTAAGGCAAGCACTTCAGGTGCAGCTGACCTGACTAATCACTAATGCATTATAACTTGACCTGACTAAACCCTGTTTAGCATTGGACGATGATGTCCTAGAAAGCCTTGCTTAATTTGATGTTGTTTATTCTTGTGAGGACAAAAGGGTGCACTACTACTTCTACTACTACTACTACCACTCAAGCAAGATCATCTAGGCAGAACTCTCATTGTCCAACAAGAAAAACGAGGTGCTACTTAACCACTTATAGCTCAACAGCTCATGACTAGTCATGTACATCCAATTGCTTTTGGCAATATCACCGTCCATGTATGGTCTTTTGACAACTAGTGTTGTTACCGGACATCTGTGGTAACCATGGGTACAAAGTTGCAAGTTCAGAAATGGATGCCTGTCGTTTACTCGAGCTACTAGCTAGCTGAAACTTGATCTGAGAGGACAGGACGTGATGGGCGCTAGCTTGCGACACTGTGGATTCAATTCTACAGATGCAATTTCTTCGGTCAGTCAGGCGCTTGTGGTTACAACTTACAAGTGGAAACACTTGGTGCAACTTTCTAGTCCAGGCAATGAATTCATGAGCTCATGGTGTCATTTCTAGAACTTGTATGTGACATGTCATTGCACAAACTACATGGGAGAGAAGAAAGTTGCTTTTATTAATGACTTTTGGTTTGCCTCAATGGACAATGTGCTGCTTTGGCTAACCTTTGACTCTCACCCGGCCTGAATTATTGGGAATTCGGAGCTACTTTTTTTGTCAACGGTACTTCAAGGTTGGTATGTGTGCTAGCTTGCTTCGTGCCAACCCGTAACTTGCGACAAGTCAAGTTTCGAGGGAGGTTTGTACAAGAGTACATACCTGACATGTTTCCTATAGTTCTACATCTATTACTGATGCATGGAGACTACGCGCGCGCATAATGCTGTTTGGATGGATGCCATCCATTTGTTACAGATTTCTTGCTAAGGTGTGCATGATAAGTAGGTTAGAATGTTAGGAAACTATGTAGTTGTGACAAATCAAACAACTGCCACGGATAAGTCAAGCATGCTTATCTCAAGTGTGACAAAATGTGGTACCAACCAAACAACCCCCTAAATTAAGTTAATATTGCAGAAACCCAGAAATCAAGAATCTCAACGTATATTACTGCCGTGGTTGGTTAGGTCGTAATAACTTAATTCTTGATTTCTGGGAAAGTAGAAAACCCATTGTTGATGGTAAAGTAGAATCTTGAATGAAAAATCTTTGCGAGAACAAGGCGAATCTCAACGAAATTACGAAACCCTAACCAATACGAGTTTTTGTCGCAAAATGCCGTATTGCAAGTCCCAACTCTTCCTACTATTATATAAACATTCAGGAGACAGAAGTTAAACAAAGAAAGATTGCTTCTATTGACAAGACGAGGAGAATGGCATGGAGTAGAGACTACTAGAGAGAGGACGAGAGGGATTAAGGTTACTCGCCGCTTAATGCGCAAGCGTTCGCTAGTGGGCCCCACATGTCAGCCCCGCAGGTGGCGACTCCGACGCGTGGGGATCACCCCACGTTCCCAGACTTTTGCGCGCGCCGCGTCCCACAAAATTACACCGACCTAAACCCTCCTCCAAACTTAAACACCTTTTGCTAAGAGATAGACGCGGCGTCTGCATGTGAGATCGATCCATGGCGGGAGTGGGCCGGAGTTCGCGCGGCGCCGCCAAGCGCGGGGCCGCGTCGTCGGCGTCGGCCTCGGCGTGCGTCTACTACGCTACCACGGGGGTGCTCGTCGCGCTCTGCGTCGCGGGGGCTTACTTCCTCACGTCGGACGGGGACAAGGGCACCGTCACAGCGTACCGCCACACCACACGGTCGTCGTTCGCGTACGAGGTGAACAGGGAGAGGGCCGTGCCGTCGCCGCCGCGCGAGGTCGAGGTCGATGACGTGGCGCGGGGCAAGGCTGCTGGGGATAGTGACTCCCACGAGGAGCACAACAGCGCCGCCGCGGCCGCCTTGGACGACCCGCATGCAAAGCCTGATCTGGATGAGCATGCCCCTGACTTGGAGCCCAAGAACGCTGCGGCGGCCATGGACGACCAGCGGAGCGAGGAGGCCGACCACGTGGCCGCCGGCGAGGCCAGTTCCGAGGAGGAAGAGGAGAAGGACGCGGCGGTGACGGGCGCGGACAAGGAGCAGGAAGCACCGGAGAACGAGAGGGAGCAGGAAACCGAGAGCCAAGTGCCGCTCGAACAGGAACAGCAGCCGCATCTGCAGATGCCGCAAGAAGAGACTCCAGGCGGCACCGTGGAGGAGAAGAGCTTGGACGGTGGCATTGAGGAGGAGAGCAAAGTTCGGCAGCGGCAACGCGAGGAGGAGCAGATCGGCGCACGCTATGAGCAGGCCGGCGGCGGAAGCCTGCGCCGGGAAGAGCAGGAAGAAACTCAGTTCGGCGAAGGAGGCGATAGAACAGAGCAGCGGCCGGAGGTGGACCGTCACATCGAAGGCGACGAGAGGCCCGAGCAGCATCAAACAGAGGAGGAGCGTAGCAACGACCAGTCGCAGAGCGAAGAGGATTCGCACACGTCGGTGTTCGACGCCGGCGGCGAGGGCTTCCACAACCAAAAAGAGGGCAGCAACGGGGACGACAAGCCAGCCGTGTCAGAGCACAGGAAGGGAGTGGTCGGCAATGCCAGCCTAGAAAACCGCAACGTCGTCGAGTCGCTCCCCGGCGAAGAAGACCGCACGGAGGAGGTGTCGGCCACCGGCACCGTAGATCAGAAGGCGCGGGCGACGCAGGCTGATCAGTCCCACAGGGAGAAGAACCGGCGCAACGAGGAGGCGGGCACCAATGACACAGACGGCGCCGGCGAGAAGCACGAGTGGCGGCTGTGCAACGTCAAGGCTCGCGCGGACTACATCCCGTGCCTGGACAACGAGAAGGCCATCAAGAAGCTGCGGCCCGAGAACTACCGGCGGTACGAGCACCGGGAACGGCACTGCCCCGACGAGGGCCCGACGTGCCTCGTCGCGCTCCCGAGCGGTTACCGCCGGCCCGTCGAGTGGCCCAAGAGCCGAGACAGGGTATGCACGTAACCAGGGCTATATATGAACGTGTTTTTGGCATGCATTTTGCATGAATTGCCTACTGACTTGCGATGTTGATGACGATGACCATCAATTGCTCAGATTTGGTACAGCAATGTGCCTCACACGAAGCTTGTTCAGGTGAAGGGTCACCAGAACTGGGTGAAGGTGAGCGGGCAGTACCTGACCTTCCCCGGCGGCGGCACGCAGTTCATCCATGGCGCCTTGCACTACATCGATTTCCTTCAGCAGGTAGCCTCCCTCAGAGCAGTACAGTAGCATCAAATGATCACCACCGCTTGATCGGTCTCATGAAGCAAATTAAATTAATCAGAGTAAAAATCGGTCCTTCGATGCAGTCTGTCCGTGACATTGCGTGGGGGAAGCACACGAGGGTGGTGCTCGACGTCGGGTGCGGCGTTGCCAGCTTTGGCGGCTACCTGTTCGAGCGCGACGTGGTGGCCATGTCGTTCGCGCCCAAGGACGAGCACGAGGCGCAGGTGCAGATGGCACTCGAGCGGCGCATCCCAGCCATCTCCGCCGTCATGGGCTCCAAGCGCCTCCCCTTCCCCAGCAAGGCGTTCGACCTCGTCCACTGCGCGCGCTGCCGCGTCCCATGGCATGCCGATGGTACGCACTCTAGCTGCTTGCTACTCTACTTGAGATCGTTAGTTGTGATTCAGTACTGATGGCGTCAATGGCCTCTCTGTCTCCATGTAGGTGGTGCCCTCCTCCTGGAGCTGAACCGCGTCCTGCGGCCCGGCGGCTTCTTCGTCTGGTCGGCGACGCCGGTGTACCAGAAGCTCACGGAAGACGTCGAGATCTGGAAAGGTATATAGGCATAAGCATCAATTTCACATCTGAATTCTCACCACCGCCATGAGGCTCATGAATCGATCGGTTTCTTCTTGTGTGACTTATTTCTCTTGTTCTCCACGTATAGCGATGTCAGCTCTGACCAAATCCATGTGCTGGGAGCTGGTCACCATCAAGAAAGACCGGCTCAACGGCATCGGCGCCGCCTTCTACCGCAAGCCGACGTCCAACGAGTGCTACGAGACCAGGAGGCGGCAGCAACCTCCCATGTGCAGCGAGGACGACGACGCCAACGCCGCGTGGTACTCGCTGAGCTTCTTTGCATCGGCAGTGTCATCGTCGCACTGCATCTTCTCTTCTCATCTTCTGAACTGAAGGAGCAAATTAACCGATGTGCATCATCTGCAACGTGCCAGGTACATCCGTCTCAACTCGTGCATGCACCGGATGCCGACCGGCCCGTCGGAGCGCGGCGCGAGGTGGCCGGCGGAGTGGCCGCGGCGGGTGCGCACGCCGCCGTACTGGCTAAACACTTCGCAGGCCGGGGTGTACGGGAAGCCGGCGCCGAAGGACTTCGCGGTGGACTACGAGCACTGGCGGCGCGTCATCGACAAGTCGTACCTCAACGGCCTGGGCATCGACTGGTCCAGGGTGAGGAACGTCATGGACATGAAAGCCACCTATGGAGGGTAAGAAGAATTTCCTCCCACCATTGCTACCGGCATTAATTCTGCACAACATTGAGTAATTGGTCATGACCAAATGATCTCTGTCAGTTTTGCCGCTGCGCTTAGAGATCAGAAGATCTGGGTCATGAACGTCGTCAACGTCGATGCGCCCGACACGCTGCCGATCATATTCGAGCGCGGGCTGTTCGGCATCTACCATGACTGGTGCGAGTCCTTCAGCACCTACCCGAGGACCTACGACCTCCTGCACGCTGATCACCTCTTCTCAAAGATAAAGGAGAGGTCAGTCCTCACAGCTCAGTAATTCAGTATACTACCTGTTTCAGCCATGACCGGTCCAGTGTTTGCATAGATCCCGCTTTAACATGGCAAATGTTTGTCCTTCAGATGCGCGGTTTTGCCGGTCGTCGTCGAGGTCGACAGGATCGTGAGGCCGGGAGGCAGCATCATTGTGCGCGACAAGTCTGGCGCTGTCGGCGAGGTGGAGAAGCTATTGAGATCGCTCCACTGGGATGTGCGGCTGATCTTCTCCAAGAACAATGAAGGGGTACTGTATGCTGAGAAATCGGATTGGCGGCCGGAGCTGCTCGCGGTGCCATCTTAAATCTTCACAGCCAATTTTCTCAACACGAGATAGATAGGGCTTTTCTCTACTTTCTTTGCTTAGTACTTGATATAGTTCTGCAGTAGTTACCCTGCAAATAATGTACACACATCACCATCAATAATGGTAGTACATGGTTCTGCCAATGTCGATGACTGCAGCAGCTGAGGCGCTGCTGATAGTTTGCCAGTTCAAAGATTTCTGCTTCTTTCTGTGTTGGGTTTACACGATTTGATTAGCCAAGAGTAGATCAGCACCAACACAATCAGCAAGGGCAGCTTAATCCAATAGCAATCGACCCTATCTGAAATCGTATAACGTAGGCAAATATACATTAGATGTAGGGATGGTAATCCGCTAACTAAAATATACCCGCGAAGGGTCGTAGGCGAAGAGACCCATACCCATCACCCGCAGGTACTTGTTACCCACAGGTATAGCTATTTACCCGCCACTAACAATCGTCCTTCTAACCAAATGGCACGAGCTAACGAGCTATGGTACCGATACAATTCTTTTGATGAAATTTTAGGAATCAGCTATATTTTGTAGATTGAAGAATGACTATCAATGATTCAAAATTTCAAATGCACATGAAAATAAGAATTAAAATAACACATGTAGACAAATGATGCAAAGATACTCAAGTTCAACGATTAAAACAAAAATAGTTCATCAATCATTACATATTCTCAAGTTGAACAATTAAAATAGAAACAATTCATCATGCACATTACAAATCGCTCATCACAACGTTACCAATCACAAATTACTGAAGTACCACAAATTGAGGATCAAATGGCCAACTAGGCGTCTGTTGTGGCTCACATGTCAATAGAAGGTGACGGATAATCGGGCAAATCAGGTACGGGTGGAGCTCCCCCATACCCATACCCGTTGCCCATCAGGTAAAGTTTGGCCCCCATAAACGTACCAGCGGGCAACAAAAGAGGAATATATCCACCTCTTTTAGGGTTTTTACCCACGGGTATACGGGTAATCAGGTAATATTGCCATCACTAATTAGCTGTTACAACAATGAGGTGATTAAAATTGCTTAATCAAAATTTTGCTCCAGACATGGTACTTCCTTTTTAAGGAAAAGGAGTATTCCACTACAACCATGTTGTTCCAATGTATACAAATGTAAGTTAAAGTCCGTTGTTCATCTTTTTTTTTTGCTCCAGAATTTCGTAAGCTGTAGGTTGCAAAATCGATAGGCAACCATCAGCCATTGCTTGCGGCTAGCCCATTCGCTGTGGTCTGCAAAGTATTGTTGTTTCTGTAAAGTGGCATTCCTCCACCAAATTCCTTGAGCTTCTTCACCATGTCATGCAACCACTCGAAAGTGAGCTTGGACTGTGCATTGAGTTCCTCCCTCACTTGTGGATGCACCCTAAACCAGTCCCCCAGCATCTTGTGGACATGAGACCGAACCATTCTCCATGGCACAGGGTATTGTTCACAGAGTCTCAAATATTCAATGACTAGATCAGCCTGGTCTAAGCTACTATCTCCATATTCGTCACCCTCTTCCTTCCACTCCTTAGTCCGGAAACCAGCAAACAATGCTGGATTTTCTAGAAGAGTTTCAGCTGACAGCACGCCATCAGCACCAGTATGTTCCAGGCAGTTCTTCGCATCCTCCATATGGCGAATGTTTCCATTTGCAAGTACAGGTATTCTTAGAGCATCTTTGACAGCTTTGATCGCATCCCAGTCAGCTCGAAATTTCTTTCCATCCTTTTCATCTCTTGTCCGGCCATGCACAGCTACAAGGGAAGCACCAGCTTCTTCAAGCATCTTTGCATAGGCCAGCGTGTCCGCCAGTCGTGGGAATATGCGAATCTTACACGAGACTGGAACATGAAGGTTTGCTGATAGATTCTGCACGAGGGATTTTACAAGGGGAAGGTTGTCCATGAGAAACGCCCCATAGTTGCCCCGTCTAGCAATGCGCTGCGGGCATCTGCAAGGTTTTCGGAGAGGCAATATCGCGATTTAGAAGAGTATTCAGTTTGAACCATATTTGTCAGGTTATGCTCATATATGGGGGAAATGCACATTTTAATTTAGTATGCAAAAATGATGAAGACATAAATATAAAGAACTAATAGTATCACAGACAGATTTGCAAAATATTCAGTATCAATACTCTTAAAGACATCTCAGACAGGTTAATTTAGCGTCTTAGAAAAAAGTCACTAAACTTTAAAACACAACAGCTTAGGAAGTCTGAACTTTGCCACTGCATGGTGCAGTGCTAACATCAGGCTTGAGGCACTAGTCACAGGGTTACTTCAGCAACATTGTCCAGAACAGGGTTATTTTGTAGTTTTTTTTATGTAACTAAAATATTTGAGCGATTACAAAAGCACAGTAAGTTCCAGCAAGGCACTAGATTAGTAAAGATGAAGATATTTTTCAGTATAGCAGCATAAGGAATTGCACATTACCCAAAATTGATATCAACATAGTCGCAATATGGTTCCACCATCTTTGCAGCTTGTAACAAAATGTCAGGATCATTCGCACAAAACTGAACAAAAAGCGGACGGTCCTCCTGTATAAAGTGTAATCAACATTTAATTCTGTGCAAGGAAAATTTTTATTGCAATTCATACCCAAGGGCATAGTTACGAGAAACGCGGTTCGTCCGAGTCACAATACGGGATTCGAGTTCGCAGTTCGTCACTTTTGCTTCCAATTTCCACTGCGAACACGAACCCTAAACTGGTTCGGGTTCGATGAATACAGTTCATGATTCGTGGGGGTTCACAACGAATCCAGTAACTATGCCCAAGACTAAAAAAGATTAGTACAACATTACAAAAAGTAACAGCGCACTAAGGATGATTATTGAAAACAACTGTCTAATCATTTTCTAACCCTATGAAAAACTAATGTTTGGAATCTTCTGGATAATCTCCACATTTTGGTCTCACCTCTCCAAAATAACCCAACATCCATATCTACATCGAAGCTATTATTCCACCAATTTGCATTTGCCATGGCAAACTCGTCATACCAATGTTTCATCATCCAACTTACATAAGTCCGACCCCAACAGTGAGCAACTACCATGACTATACGCGCATTGAACTACATTGTGAATGTTCAAATTGAGGCATCCTAAATCCGAATCGTACTGAGGTGACGACTTGGAGGCTCCTAAGGTTACCTTGCAGGTGGTGAATTCCATGGACCTGTACTTCTCGTTCTCGGAGAAGATGCGGGAGTGGAGCATGGGCGTGTATGCCGCGCCGGCGCCGTAGCGGCGGCACAGCATGCGGAAGGGCAGCTCCGAGTTGTCCACCATCGGCGCCACCATCAGCCTCGGGGAACCCAGCCGCCTCCAGTGCGCCCACGCGCGCTCCACCCTCTCCTCCCCGGACACCAGCGGTGCCGGCGGCGGAGGGAGGGGCGAGAGTGACGCGATCTCCTCGGCGGCCCCGGAGCAGAGGTCCTCGTCGGGGTCGGAGGCCGTGGTCAGGTGGGCGGCGGTGGCCGGAGACATGGTGAGGCTAGGGTTTAGGGCGCGGAAGAGGAGGCGCGGGTCCGGGAGGAGAGGAGCGAGTCGGCGTGGTGGCATGCGGTTCGGACTTCGGAGCGTCAGCCTGAGGCGGTGGGTCGGGTCGGAGTCGGAGTTTTGCTTTCGAGCTCAGGTCCGGTCGGTCTGGAGGACGGGGCCTACCTGTCAGTGGTACAAGCGAGGATGCAATTGCTCTGGGCTTTCTTGGGCCAGATATAGATTTTCCTGGGCCAAGAAGAGTATATCGTACGGCCCACGCTGAGATAGAGATTTTCCTGGGCCAAGAAGAGTATACCGTCGGCCCACGCTGAGACTGGCTTATCAACCTCTGTAAATTTCAGGCTGACTGCGTCATTCATGGCACTGTTTGGAAAGAAGAAATTTGACAGCCACCTGGTTGAAGTCTTACATCAAAATATCAAATGGTGCGATTCTCGTAGGATTTCCCTGAAATTCGTCGTTTCAAATCGGCTCATAGTCTGTTTTACCATGCAGGGTTGTTTGTTGGAGTGGTTTTCACCCAAAGGATGGTCACATATGAACCGTACTCCAGAACAGATCCTAACTATTGGTGTGGAAGTGCTATATATACCAAGCTACCAACTAATTCGTGCTGAAATGTGTACTAAAAAGTGATCTGGAGCTTGCAAATTCCCAAGCTCATTCAACTCATGTTTAAAATTTTAGTGGACTGTGCTTGTCATCATGAGTGTTCACAATTCAGTTGCAGTTAGAGGATTTCTTTCTTCTTCTTTTTTGCGAGAGTTTTCTAGTGAATTCTTGGTGGACGAGCAAGTTGTGGCTGTGGAGCTCAACTCTCCCCTAAAAAAGACAAAAGGGTTTCTTTTCAGATGGGACAACAAATGTTTTTTTTATCTCAAGATAGGTTAGAAAAGTACAACAATATGCATTGGGTAGGACCAAATTTTGGCCACCATATTAGATGGGACGGTTAACATGATTATTCCATACTAATAATAATACTAGGACCTACTAATAATAATAAGAGGTGTTACTATACTTTTCTTTTTATAGTTACACAAATATTAAAACATGAATGAAAGATGGATAGTGATTACTTAACCTTTCACTTGCTTTAAGATTTGTGTAACTTGTATTGAGAGAAAGTTCCGAAGCACTTCTCAATAATAATACTAGGACGCCCTACCAAGCTGCGTTAGATTGAGAACCATGATCCTTTACCAAACTGGCATGTCACTCTGTCAGATCCACAAGCATAGAGCAACACCTGAAAATTCATATAATATGTAAGTATTCCTTCTTTTTTTTCTTAAGCATTTCTCTCTCTCAAAGAATTCAAATGATGCATGCATGATCCATCACAATTTCGAGTAGAATAAGGCCCTGTTTGGTACGGCTTCAGCTCCACCAGATTCATGGATCTGGTGGAGCTGGGTATTTGTAGCTCCACAGATCCGTGAAGCTGGATCTGTGGGTATATTAAGAGTGTTTAGGTATGTCATATTATTTAATTTTAAATTAAAAATATAAACTTAATTCTATTTATTTTAGCCTACAAGATTCAGATCTTACGTGGAGCCAGAATCTGAGCTCTACCAAACAAGATCAAAGTATATGAGTTGATCCAAGTTGCCAACTTTGAGACGGGTTTATGGCATCTAGAACAATTGACAACTACTCGAAATTGACAACAATTGCTTAATAACAATTCCTCGGCTTCTTTTTGTTTGTTTGAGATAAATATGAATCTTTCAGCTCGGTTTCGCGTTGCATAATGGTGGAGCGGAATCAGAAGCATTCCCCACAAGCAAGCATAAAACAAAATCAATGATTTTTAAACCTGTTTTACCATTGACAATATTCCTTCAAGCCTACTTGATGATCACGTTTGTTCTGTTTTAGAAGCACCTTATTGCGGATATTCGAAAAGGTGAAAAATGTGCAGAGGCTAAGATGACAAAAAAAAGAAGGGCTATGTAGAGCCATTCTCAGCGAAGAACTCCACTCCTAGTTGTCCGATCAATTCAAAAAAATCTCGGTCAGAAAATGATATGAAAATTTCTCTAAAACCGCAGTGTGCAATGTAATTTTGGAATTTGTTCATTTACACCTTAACCAAAACTACCCTTTTCCTCCTTGTTGGAGTGGCCTTCTAAAAAAGGTATATCGTTTTTTCAGTGGTGTTGTAGTAGTATTACATACAACAAACTGTTTGGAGATTCTAATTAAGGTACAGTTCTGCAGCGGCATGCTTCGAAATGGCCATTTGGGTCTAAAAGAAAAAAAGAAACGGCCACTTTCTTTCCATTGCAGTAATATATAGTGAGACAAAATTGAAGAACGTTATATCTACAAAAGAAAATTCCACCTTACTACTGTTGGCGATATATATCTTAGGGCATATACAATGACATAACATTAGTTGTCTCTTCCTTCTGCCTAGGTATGATTTTTATTGACATAGGAGAATGAAAAGAGGGAGAGTCCTTGTCTCTTAGTGAAGAAACGATAAGTTCTTACAGTTAGATAATTGCAAACATCGATGGTATCTAAAACAAGTCTCGTTGTGTATCTATGCATCAGCAAGTACATAGATATCTTAGAAAGTGTGTGTAAGCAAGCTAGTAGCTCGGAAGAACCTAGCTATATCTAGGGAGGAGATAAACTAGGAATTGAAGGAAGGGGCGAGCCACGCATCGATCGATCTCTATCTACCTTAAAACCGGTTGAAAACGCAGCGCCGTGCCAAGGATCTCGATCGTCATGAGAGCGAGCGAAGAAACACGGTGACACTGACGCTGCTGCTTTGTCTTCTGCTGCTGATCTTCGCCGTGTGTGGCCTGGAACGCGTCGGAGATCACCTCACGCTTAATTTGGTTCGATCGCCACGTACGTTAGTTATTAAACGCGCGCGCGTGTGACTGACATGCGATGCGAGAGAGGGAAAGGAGCGCCGTTTGGGAGCTACGTGATGAAAGGGATCACTGCAAGTGATCGATATTTCCTCTCAGTGTTGGGTGTGCACCAAAAATTAATATATAAATCAATATGTTACAGCCTTGAATTGCATTCTCTGCTTTACTGCTTATAGTCATATCATACAAACTTCATTAAGATAGCAATCGGTGCCAACAGCGACAGACTCAAGAGAGGACGCAATGGGGCTAGCCTGCACCGACTTTGATCCTTGTGCTCTTATACCCTCGTTAGCCTCGCAGTATTTTTCGGTGGTTTTTAAGGCGCCGCACCGTCTGTCCGCCATGAATGTAAGGAAGCACAGCAGCACTGAACACATTATCTATTTTTCTCTGGCGTACGCTGCTAGGCATGGACGGAACTAAGAGGGTGCCGAGTATGCCCAGGCACCCCTAAAAATTCTGATAGCCTAACTACTAGTAGTACTCAGTGTCGTGACCCAAGTGCTGAACTACTACTACTAAAAGCCCAAGTTCCGTCCCTAGCTCTCGTAGGGCGATCCATCGGCAACGCGTCCTCCCTACGCACCTCCTCCCCCTCACCCGCTCTTTGTTCCTCCCTCTTGATTCCCAAACCCTAATCACTGGGCGTAGACGGCGTGGGCGGTAGGCAGCACTGGCGACGCGGGTGCGAGCAACGAGCGGTGAGTGGCACAATAGGTGGCAGAGCGGACCGCTGGCTTGGGCGGGTGACGCGGCAGGCCGGGCGCACGGCACAGTAGACACCAGTGCGGGCCACTGGTCGGGCCAATGACGGATTTGAGGAGGGTCAACGGTGGATTTGGCCGGGTTGACGCTGCACGCCTCCTCCTCCTCCTACCGCCGCCGTTCATCTGCTCATTTGCTGCTTGCACATAGCTGCCGACGAGGACAAGAATAAGAAGCGCCCAAGGTTTGATGACACCAATCCCCTTCTACATCTTCGAATTTGTAGATCGATACTCACTAAACTAATTCTAATAAATTCTCTGATCTATGCGACTGGTTTCTTGGATCAATCGAATGAGTAGAAACAAAATAGCCGAAAGAGAAAGACCGAAACGACAAGAGCTTAAATTCGCACCATATATAAAACCTTAGATTTATGGGATGCGATGATTAGAAATTTTGAACTCATGTGGTGGATTTATGCTGTGAAATTATGTATATCAAATGTCCACATCTATTAGAAATTTTCTAGTTGTACCACTGCCACCGGGTCCCAAAGCGTTTTGGGCAAGAATAGCAGCGACGGCTGTATCTTTGGCAAGTGCATGCAGCTCTCCAAAATGGTGACGGAGAGTCGAGACAGAGCATGCATGCATGTGATGTGCATTACAGGCTGCAGCCTGCAGCTCACTCGTAACTGCACACCCCCACTGGATAGGAATTATACTTGCGTGCACTGCACCAACAACACTCCTCTCCCTTTCACTACCACCGTTTCTTTAGCCACGAACATGCATGGATCATGAGCTTGAGTTAATTGATTATCTGCCTTGAACTTTGATTAGAAATTTTTTTGACATACTTTGTCATGGGGGAGTCCCCACAGGCAAACTTAACCACTACTAAAGTTGGATGCATATATTAGCCTGACTTTAGAAGCAGTGGAGATATTTAATTCCAGTTTTTTTTTTTCAACAAGCAATTGGCAGTATTGTTGCCGGGTGGCAATCGCTCTTGAAATAAGGGATCTCAACCTTTCGACCAGAATACAAACAAATCGTGTAATTCAGCTGTCTCTAAAATCAGTAATGCTTTAATGTTCGCGCAATTTAGTTTTCAAATATGCCTACAACAGAACAATGGAAACGTCTTACAACCATCGATTCTCATTCGTATTGGAAGGATCGACGCTGGATACCAAATTCAGTCTGGTTCCTGTTTGTGGCTTTTTACCTACCCTACTTGCAAGAGGTATGTTTGTTTACGAGCTGGTCAAGTCATGCTTCTATGTTTTCTCTCTTAATATAAGTTGTACAAATCTTAATGTAAGTAAAAAGGTAAGTAATCACCATCTATCATTTATTTATGCTTTAATATCTGTACAACTTTAAAAAAAAGAAAGCATAGAAGTATATCTCGTTATGTTTTTATCCGCAGAACTGCTATACAACACACAGCTAGTCATGTTTGTTTCTCTATCGAACGTCTAGCTTTTGAATGTGCTTCAAATACGTGCACCGGCGCCTTTGTCTCCGACGATGTCAGGATTACGGTTTTTGAGTTGATGCTTATGCCAAAGGCAGCCACTCGCTTTGTCACCGATGACGCCGCTTGACGATTGTATGAAAAACTGTTGACTATATAGACAATTTCTTTAATTTCGACGATTGAAGGAAAAGAATTATCGATTATTGTATCACAATCCTTTTAATTTAAACATGCTCAACAAGTTACAACACGAGAAAAGCATGAAAGTGACCAAAATATACTTGTTGCACCAAGGTGGCGAGAAAACAATAGACTTAAATTTAGTAGCTGAATACCCGTGCTTTGCTACATATAAATATATATTATATTATTCACCACATCGAGTCAACGTCGCTAGGATCGACCTGCTCCACGGTTGTTCCAGCTCTGATCAAGTTGATGTCGTGTCTGCCGACGTGTCGTACTACATCATGTCCTCGGCTCGGCTGTTGCGCCCAAGCATGTTTCATCGTGAGCCAACACCTACGTTAATTTTTTATATTGTAGGTAAATTGTTGGGCTTTTATGTTTTTTGTTAGAGATTTTAAAGGAGGTGAAAACAAAGATTCAAGGGGACGACATTCAATCATCACCACTCTCCAACTCATTTTAAAGTAGTATATAAGTAGTAAAGATAACTGGGAGCAATCTTGTCATCATTTTAGCTGGGACAAACTAACTAGGAAAAGGTCTATATTTGGGACAAACTAACTAGGAAAAGGACAAACTAACTCATTTTATCTGATCTAAATGCTTCCAATAGTAAAAAAATATAGCCGCTATGCACAGTTGGATTGTCCGAGTTACGTCGAATCATCTGACCAACTCGGATCATGTGGGTCTATGCAAAATCTCGAGAGCATCGTCTCTATCAAATTGATCGATCGATGTTCTGACCCACCCGGATCATCTTGCTCCCATGTAAATCAACTTAGACAACTCTTTGTCAAATTGATCCAACCCATGCTCCGGGTCACTTGTATCATTCGACTCCCATTGATACTCCAACACATGTCTTCTGTGAAATCGATCCGGCTCATGCTCCTGGTCACTCAAATCATCTGACTCCTATTAAGACTTCAACACATGTCCTCTGTGAAATTGATCTGACCCGTGTTCCAAGTCACTCGGATCATCCAACACCCATTGAAATTTCCAAGACATGCTCTTTTTAGAATTGATCTAACTGATGATCTGACCTGGTTGGATTATCTGACCTGGTTTGAAATCTCACACACATTCTAAATTTGGCATTCTCACCTAGTTTCTTGGCTTACTTTGAATAGATATGAGCTCGATGGATCTAGTGTACATCAAAACTAGCTATCAAACCTCACCAAACTCAAGTTATTAATCTTGAACCCGCCCCCTAATAGTATGGCGAGGATAAAAACAAAATAGATCATTAAAATAATCTAAACTCAACTCCTCTGATTATTTGTACTCATAAGATATCTTTATTCTTTGCCATCAATTATACCTTTTGAGGTTCACGAAAACTAAGAACTCCTAATATATCAAAGTCAAGCACCAACTCAAATTAAAACCTTGAAACATGATTAGTCTCATTATAGCTGAGCCAAAGGCGGCGCGGGTAGCCCAATGTGGCGACGATGCTGCAGAAAAGGAAGGACGAGATTAGGGGTTGGGTAAGATAGAAGATGGTGAAGAGATGCTCTCGCTAGGAGGAACCGAAAACGAGCTCACTAGATTATGCGTGCCGGTGATGGCGGTGGATTTGGGCTGAACTCAGGGTAGACGGCGGCATCGGCGGGGTCCTATGGGTGAATCGCGAAATTGGTTGAGGGAAACCTAGAACAATTTGACAGGAGCAAAAATGGAAGGAGCTCAACGGTTGAATGGAACGGCGAGGTTGATGCGGGGGTCTTGACCAGTGGTGTGGCCACATAGGAGGAAGATGAGAACGTTCGCGATGCCCTGGCTGCCAAGAGATGAAAGGAAGGTGAGCGCGGGGAAGGGGACACCGAGTTGAAGACAATGAACAAGCTAGGCGTATACGGCCGGAGCTCACCAAGCGGTTGATGCTACTCGGCAGACACTGTGACCGAGAACAAGCTAGGAGCTTGAGCTCCTCATGCTCTTTCTGTCCTCTGGTGCTCCATAGAGGAGGAGAAGATTGGGATATGAGGCTTGGTAACTCGCGCAAAGCTTGGCAGCGAGATGGAGTTGTGCGAGGCAATGGTGGAAGGTGACAATGAGAGGAAGGAAGAAGACGAGGAAGAAAAAAATGAATTTCGGAGAGATACGGAGGCTGACATGTAGGGCCAATATTTTTTCCTTTTATCTGTTGACTCAAATATGTGATATTTGCCACTGTGAGCGACATGGCCGGCCCACGTGACAAAACCGCTCTTAATACCACCTTCAAGAGGCTATTTGATCTGGTTTTCAAGGTAGGCAGAGTAAAATAACCGGTTTCTAAGTAGAAATCTAAATTGGACCAACTGTGTAGTAGAGAAACCGAATATAAACTTTTTTCCATCTAATTATAGGTACGAAGATAAAAAAAACCATTATGCCTTATTGATCGATAATGGAAGGAGATGAGGACACATTAGATGTTTACAATACGATAACATCATCTCAATCTCATACATAGTAGCAAAGCATAGTTGCACTAAAATTAACCAGTAGTTTAATTTAGTACTAGTAGTAACTAGTAACCGTAATACATGAACGCCAAGCTACAACAAGTAAAGATTACACTTTACACAAGCGATCGATCGAGCTAGCTCGCCGGATTGCTACGCCGCAGCTCAGAAGCACCAGAACGACGACGGCCGCGCCTTCTTGGCCGGCGGCAGCGAGATCTCCGGCACGGCGAACACGTCGCTCTCGCTCTCGCTCCGGTACCTCTCCCGCACGTGCCCCTGCTTGGCCTTCCCCGTTGCTGCGGCCGCCATGGCGGCCGGCATCTCCCCGAGGCCCCACGCCGGCGCCGGCGTCTCCGGCACGTGAGGTGCCCACGCGCTGGGCTTCTCCGGCGGCCCGGCGACCACGTCGAACAGGTCCGCGTCCAGGAACGGCACCCGCTCGTCGCGCCCTTTCTGCTTCGAAGAGGCTCCAATCTTTTAGTGTTCACTCCTATGATCCATGAAGCTGTGGAGAGAACACGTCAAAGAGGTAGCTAGAGACTTACAGCGGAGGCGGCGGTGGCAAAGGCGGCGTCATCGAGAAGTAGGTCCTCGACGCGCCAGCCGGGGCAGATGTTGGTGAGGTAGTCCGAGATGCTGCTGCTGCCTCCTCCTCCTCCTCCCCCGTTGCTGCAGTCTATGGAGGAGTCCTCGGCGGCACAGGCAGCGACGTCGTCGGGCTCGTCGGAGCTTTCGTCCGGAGAGGGCATAGCCTGGTCGACGAGCGCGGCGGAGAGCTTGGCCCCGACGAGGAGGAAACGACTGTGCTTGGCGGTGAGCTCGTTGGCGCTGTGGATGGGGTCGTCGCAGTCGGCGCACAGGATGGCCCGGTCCTCGACGCAGAACACGAGCCCCCTCCGCTCCTGCTATTAATCCAACAACACCATGAGTAATCAGCAGCAGCTCAGCTCGGTTACATGTCAGGTGTTGGTAGCATATATCTGGCAGGCAGACAGGGCACGCACCTTGCAGACGTCGCAGAGCGGCGGCGCGGCGGTGTCGCTGCCGTTGGCTGGCGAGGAGGGTTGGAGGAGGGGGAGGCGGCGGTGCTTACCAGAGAGCCTGTTGGCGCGGTGGACGCGGCGGTCGCAGGCGGAGCAGAGCGCGGCCTCGTCGGCGCAGCAGAGCACGGCGGCCGGCTCTTGGCCGCAGACGTTGCACTGCACCCGCATGGCGATCGGCCTCGCGCGGCTTCCTTGGAGAGGAGAAGAGAGGAGAGGAGAGGGAGGCGACCAGCCGGTTAAGTGAAAGGCGGAGAGAGAAAGGGAGAGGACATGGACATGGGAGGGAGGAGGAAGTGGAGGGAAAGGAGGGAGGGAGCTAATAAAACAGAGGAAGAGGACGATAAGTAGGGTGGTGACATTATTTTATCGGCCATGACAGACAGACGAGATCTCTCGTTTGGGGAAGCTCGCCTCGCCACCTGATCCTATCTGAAATGCATAAATTTCACAAGAATTTTATAGAAATTTCAAAGAAAACAGTTTATTTCACGTAGAAATCCAAAAAAAAAATCCTACAATTCAAACTAGTCTTAAGAGATCAAAGTTTAAACACTCTACCTAGTATCATTAGGTGCAACCACGCAAACTACTAGCACAAGGGATTAGAAGAAGAAAGGGGGTAAAAAAGAGTCATGCTCTGGTGCAAAGGTCATCGTGCTAACTAGGAGACAGCTATTTGGTTTATGTACACTTAGCAATCTTACACGTAAAGGGCTTAATTAATGGAGCAGCTATCCAATTCAGCCGAGCAAAACTTCAGTCCATTGGCAATTGACAGGTGCATGCAACTCCAGCATCGTAGTGTGACTGCGTGAGAGATTATCGACCTGCCTATCTGACGAACTCGTAAGAAAACCAGAGCAAATAGTTACCGCAATGGGAGGTTGGCTCCGGTGGTTAGATCTGGAGGGTCCCGAGTAAGTACTCTTCCAAATCTATATGTTGCATTTTTTAATAGTCTTATTGATAAATATAAGATGTATTTTATGTTTCAAATATAAATTAGTGTGATGTTTCTTTTATATCCCTAATAAATATATAGATTTATTTGATATTCCCTCATTCCTGAAAAAATTTGTGTTATCGTAGCTTTCAAATTTTAGTCTTAAATTTTAAAGTGATTTTTTTACTATTTTTCCTTCTATATCTCTCTCCTTTAGCGATTTTCAATGTCATTTACTATTATATACTAAAGTAAAGTCCACCATCCAAATATATAATAAAGAAGGGTAATACAGTCTTTTATAAATATGCCTTAGTGGAAGTCCAAGAACCGAGAATAACATCTACTATTTAGGAAAAGATGGAGTATTCTCTAAGTACATATATTAAATATAGTATTTAGAGATAATAATTAAGAATAATATAGTTTTTTTAATATATTATTGATATACGTGACAAAAAGAAAATAAGCAGCAAGTTTCTACGTGGTGTTAATCTATACCCTTTTATAATGCACCTAAGTATTCTTTTCTATGTCCACCCCAAATAATGCACCCCACTAGAGATGGCCCAACCTTCATGCACCCAGCAAAACGTCCCCAGAAACTTGCCTCCATCAAAATTAACCTCTCAAGCTTTACTCACCCACATCCGATGGCTATTGTTTAATGTGTCTAACTCATCCCTGTGGCCCACAACAGATCTCCCCCACCTCCAGCATCATCTCAAGGAAAAGGAAACAAATATTCTGGAATTAAGGAAAAGGAAACAAACGTTCTAGAAAAGGAAAAGATCATATATTACGTGTTGTAAAAAGGAAACCGGAAGACAGGACAAAATGAAAATAAGCTGCAAGTTTCTACGTGGTGTTAATTAGCCTGAAAAGTCAAAACACCCCTCAGATCACGATTCCGGACTCGTGCTACAAGTAGTATGATCCATGTGGGAGAAAAGAATAGGGCATGCATGTTCTAGCTAGTCGATGGATGGTCCAGTCCAGCTGGTGTGTACGAGCTAGCTCAACTCATCCATTAATTAGTATTAGTAGTGTCCTCAAGTGAACTGCTGCTAATTAATCTGCATCATGGATCGACGGTCCCCGTTTGCTGTTTGCCTTATTGCAGGTCAACCAAGAGTACATAACTAAGCACAGCAATTTAATTAGTTGCCACGGCGACGACCTCCTCTTTTCTTCCTCCTACAAAATAGGGAGGGACCAGCTTAGTTTCTAGCTAGTTCGATTGGTTTCTGACCCCAAATTCAAGATGCAATTTTTAGGACATATTTGTGCATAGGTGATTGGAGACAGTCGGGCCCTTTGGTGATCAACATGAATGATGCCATCAACTCAAGCAAAACTTTTTGATTCATGGGGTTTAACTAGCTATTAGTGTATAATTGTACTTACTAGCCTCTTCTCACCAAGGTTTCAAATTTTGTTTTCGGACCACATCTCAAAGGTGGTTGAAATCTAAAATTTCGATGAGATTTCGGAATTTCGATCGAAATTTGGACGAAATTCAAAAAGAAAATTTGAAATCTGATAAATTTGAAACTAGAAAAACCAAAATTTCGGCAAAATTGGCCGAAATTTGGCAATTTTTAACCCCTGTTAAATGGTCTCATGAGGTTATAAAAAATTGAGGAAAATATGAAAAAATCATGCAAACATTTATCTACATTTCCTATCTATTTGAATGCAAAATACTAAGTATTTGCACATAAAATTCCCAAGTTAGGGCTTAGACCGAAATACATAATGTAAGGCCGAAATCTAAGTTAGCGTTTACGGTTTATGCCGAAATATACCATTTAAGGCTAAAATCCAAGTTAGGGTTTAGGGTAAGGGTTATATAATCTGTATATGTATTTTTTTGTAAACTTTTTACATGTACTCCTCGTAAAAGGCATTACAATTCTTTACAAAAAATTTTGGTTCAAAATCTGGTCCAAAAACCATGCAAACCGGTCCAAAAAGCCAAAATCTTGGTGAAATTCATCGAGATTTCGCTGAAATTTACCGAAATCATGGTAGCAACCCTAATTTTCAATTTTTTTATCCCGCCAATATTTGGAATCTCATCCTTGGCCGAAATCCAAAATTTCGACCGAGATTTCCAAATTCTCAACGAGATTTCGAACCTGCTTCCTACAATCAGCTAATTGAAAACTCCCCGCAGATGTTTGTCAGCATATGCAATTACTGTTGCAATATCTAAGGGCATTCCTCATGTAGAAACAACTTTATTGTATCTACTACCCTCCATATCAAATAGAAATAATATTTAGATATAACCTCTACAATGCTGTAACATCCCGTAAAATTCAAAAATATGAAAAATAAAATTTTTAAATTTAAAAATGGAATTGAATAGAAATTTCAATTGGAATTGAGATTTTTATTTTAAACAATATCTTTTCTTCTTTTCTTGCATTCTAAACTGAAGAAAAGAAAGATTTCCTTTATTAAAACTATTTCTTCCAAAACAAACAAAATATAAAAAAATAAGTTTGAGATGTAACCTTTAATTTGAATTTTAATTTCTGAGTTTTCTGAATTATTGATTTTCTTGAGTTTTTGTTTAAAAAGAAAAGTCTCATAAATTGAAATGGTAAAATGGTAAAAGTAAAAAGATAAAAATAAAAAATCAATAAAATATGCAAAAATATCAGATAAATCTCAGATCTATCTAGAATCATGATTATACAACTTGCACTGATCTGGAATAATTAAATAAAGTAAAAAGACAAAAATGACCCTATCTTGATACTCTGAACCGACCTTGCAAGATTTTTCCAGAATTCTTTCGACCTTAACCAGAGTTAAAACTTTAACCATGCCGACATGCTTATCTTATCTATGTCTGGTAAAAATAACAAGAGTTTATCCCATCATTTATTATTTTTAGAAATTCAAAAACAGATTATTAGAAAAGCTGAAAATCTCAATGTCAGAATTATTAAAATTTAAATATCAAATATAAAAATCTTAAAATTTTATATAATGTCAATAATGACATTTCGGACCTTAATAAAAAATTTCATAAAATAATAAACTGGTTTTTATCTTAAATTAAATAAAAATAAGAATCAGCCAAAATCCACAACAGTACATTGTCAGATTTATATAAATATTTTTACTGAGAATTTTTATCTAAAAATTTTACTGAACACTTATCTATTCCTTGTCGACCTATAAAATTTTTTTTATAAAATCTTAAGCCTGTCTGCTTACTCAAACCTTGATCTTTATCTCGCATTGTCCAGAGTTTTCAGCAGTATTCCCTTTTCTTTCAATGACAAGTGGGCCCGCCAATTCCAGCTGTTTCCTTGCCGACTTCCTCTCTGACCCTGCCGACTTCTTTTCCTTCCACTGCTAGCCGGACCCACTCATCAGTCATCTTCTTCCTCCTTCTCCTTCCTTCTTCCCCTCTCTCTGTCTTTTCCCGAGCCAGCAAAACCAGTTCACGCCGCCTCAATCGTTGTCGCCATCTCGCCGCAATTCACGTCGCCCGAGGCACTGCCATACCTCTGCCGACCTGCTACTCCTCTTGTCACCTCACCACTGCCAGCTTGCCATACCTTGCATAAAAGAAACCCCGAAACCTCAGCCCATTGCCGCCTCTTGCCAATTCTCTGCCACGGCGAGGTTCTACTGCGACTTTTCATTGCCACGGCACGATCTGGGTAGGCAAATGGCATTGCCGTCTCGCCAACTTGCCCATCTTGTCAAAAGTCTGTCACGACAGCCATTCTTGCCGATTTTCACTGCCCTGGCAATATCTCGTGCCGAGCCGCCATTACTTTCACCTGTGTTCAAATCCGTAACCTTGACTCAGCGGCTATAAGTTGAACCGAGTCTTTTAGCTTTCTTAGCACCTTGCCTTGCTCTCTATAGCTCTTACCTTATGCCCAAACTCGAGACCGAGCCGATTGATTGCTTCGCCAAGGAACAATCGCCTCCTCCATTTCGATGAGCTCAAAGGCCAAAAATCCATTCCAATGCTTTGATAATCAATCCTTCAATTCCTTCAGCTCTGGAAACCCTCTTGCATTCCTGAAGCTAACCTCGTCTCATCCTCGGCTCAATTCGCGCGCAACACCACCGTCACCGCCATCTTCTTCTCTAGATCCGGTCGCATGGTGGTGGGGCTCTTCGGTGAACCTCCGATCCATCCAACCGCAAAAATGGAACTCTTGGCCCCCCTTGATGCTCGAATCATTACCCATTCGAGCTGAGCCGAGCTCATCTTCTTCCCCGGCGAGACCCCGTCTCCTCCGCCGCCTCCCTCCGGTGGCGAAGCAACTCCGGCCATCTCCGACTAAGCTAGCACCTCCCCTGGGTTCGCATGGATACCCTAGTGCTCAAGGTGAAGTCCATTCACCGGCTCGGTACTCGCCGCCGCGGCGAAGCCGATCGCCGCCTCCCCTGTCTCGGGTCGCCGACAGGCGGGCCACCCTTGTCAGTGACTCGTGCGCTCAAGTCACTGTGCCGCGGTCCCGCGCGTCAGCGCTTCAGCCCAGCCAAGTCCCAAAGCAGAAAGCGTATTTCCGAGGTGAAAGCGTATTTTCCTCTTTTGGTAAATTTTCTATTTTCTGTATTTTCCTAAAACCGAATACATTCTTTTGCTCATATCTTTTGAACCATTAGTCCAAATGAGCTGAAATAAATTTCTATATTCGTGATAAATCATTTAGATTTATAATATGCAAAAATATTTCGTAAATTAACCATATTTAAATTTTAAATTCAATTTAAAGAAAAGGATCAAAAGAATGCTATATGTAGAATTTTTGCAAATAAACTTCAATTTGACTGAAATCAATTTTGTTAGAAACCTTAAATCCTCAGGAACCTAAATATGCAAAATTATTTATATTTTGACTTGATTTACATCATTTTCTAAAGAAAGTTGTTTCCAATGTGTTAAATATTCAAATATGAATATCTTTTACAAAAATGGTTCAATTCATGTCAAATCAATCTCTGTGTGTTTAAAAATTAGTAATCTACTCAGATATACAAAAATATTTAGAATTGAATCTAGTTTAAATTAAATTTGAAAGATAGATTACTTTCAAATGTATAGAAGTTAAAATAAATATAATTTAAAGCATACAAGTTCAAATAATGGTAAAGTGATTCCAAGATCTTCAATAAAACCATAGTACCCCTGTTATGCAAGAATACATCATGTTTGTGCCTATTTGAATTAAGTACATATCAGATTCTAATGTTTACTTAAACGGAAAACATCGTGGATAAAAGTGAAATAATGCGAAACCAACTTTGAAACACTTTTAATGACATCCCATGCTTATGCCAGAAAAATGAATGAATAATCATGTAAGAATCAGTCGCAATTTAAGAACTAAAACTGAACCTTTATCGTGTAAACGATAAAGCTAATTAAGCATTTTCAATAGCCCGTAGATCATCTCGTCTAAATGCAAATATTATGAAGATCAGTTTAGAAATAATATTTAGGATATGTTCTACCATAATCTATAAAAATATTTTATTTTCAACTTGCTTTGCATCTGAATCCGGCTAACCCAATACCCTTAAGCAATATGGTTGTCATAACCCTTAATATCATATAAGCTTTTTCAACAACAAATATAATGTCACGTCTAAACACTAAAATGTATGAAATTAACTTAGGAATGTTCTTCAAAGTATAGACTATAATATTCTAAAGAAATAATCCTATTTCATCATGTTTTGCATATAAAATCCTAATAGCCAAATAACCCTAAGTATTATGTTTTATGAACTTCACAATAGGAATAAATGAACCTTGTATTAAAGAAATTGTAACTAATATATTTGTATCACCAGAACCTTCTCAAAAACCACTAATGTATAATTGGTAATTTAACCTATCAGAACTAATATGTTTGAAACCGCTTATGATGCAAAATCAAATAAAAAGGATTAAGTGTTATTCATTATAGTTACAGCTCAATTGTCAAATGTGTTAAATCTTATTAATCTAAATAATTTTAGCATCTATAATTCGAAGTTATAAATACAAGAATTCATAATTTTAGCCTCTAGAATTCGTAATTCAAGAATAGATAATCTATCAAAGAAACCATGTTTTCTTCATCATAAGTCATTAACAATATATTTGAATAATTATCTAAATCGTAAGATATTGAAATCATTCAACACAAACCCTAAGTTACACACTTCTTATAATTGATTTTATTTGATTCTTCATCTGACTTCTTTTTGCCCTTATTGAATTTGTTGTATTGTGTTCTTTATTCGCCACGTGTAGAACCCGACGATAATGATTCTATCATTGCCTCCGTTAACCGTGGCTTCGTCTTCGTCGTAAGCAATAAATAAGCAAAGCAAGCACCCCCTTTGATCATATTGATCCCAGTTTTATAAATGTTTTCATTAAATATTTTACTGCATACTTTACTTTTATTAAAGTCTGCTATATTTTGGGTATTGGTAGTTGTACCTATTGTCACATAGAACTTCCTTGATAAGTATGGATTTGTGAACCTTGATAACCCTAGAATAGCATAGACAGTACATGATGTCAATTTGGGTTAATCACATAGTGTTTATGCTTAGCCATGCTTAAAGAAACATAAAATTTTGACATGATTAAAAATATTGGATATGACATTTAATGGGTATGACCTTTATTTATGGTTGGTATTTTGATCAAAAATGAAAATAAAACTATAGTTTTGATGCGGGCAATTATTGGCAATAGCCGGAAGTACAAGGGACTTGTACGTAGTGTAGGGTGGAGATTATTGCCCGTATCGGATTAAGGATCGAACTACGTGTTCGTTAAACCCAAGAATTTACCGTACAACCACAAGTGCTGGTATGGGACAGCTTTAAACCAATTAAGTTATCTGGTTTAACTTTGCACATTGGTAGGCCGGAGTAGTACGATCTTCTTGATGTTGGTTGCTCGAAGGCGCCCACACCGAGGTGTTGGGAGTCACGTTCTTGATATAACGTGTGACGCCATACTATGGATATGCTTATTCATTATTGTGCAGTGACTGTACAAACATTTACACCATAGTATGGGTTTATCGACACCGGGCTGGTGCAAAGTTAGCCTAGATAATGTAAAGGTTTCCGTCATGAACATTCTAGCCACTACGCCAAAGGTGCGTGAAATATGCGGCAAAAGGAAAAGGTCATGACTTGTGGGTAAAGTTGTACAACTCTGCAGAGTGTAAAACTTTTCGAAAAGCCGTTCCCGCGGTTATGGGAATCTTGGTGCGCCAGCACTAGTTAGCTGTTTTTATTTTCGTAAAACTCTGGATTTCTACCTGGGACTGGTAGGAATGGTTACTCGAGATTTCTACCGAGGCGGTAGGAATGGTTCGTGGATATGATCATGATACCCAGGTACATGAGATTTAATTATGCTTATATTTTGTTACTTTCAGTATTAAATTACTTTTACTTAAATTCCATTTTGGCAATCTACTATTCTGTATTTACATTTCAAATTGGCTTTATGCAAACTAACCATACTAGCCTCTCCTTTGAAATGGCTTGCATATATCATAGGCTTTGCAAAGTCTTGCGAGTCTGAAAGTACTCACCCTTGTAATTGTTGTTTTTAGGTGAAGAATCAGATTAGTCCGATGCAACATAATTGTCGCAGGATTCGGAAATGATAACGATGAAGTTTTTCTAGGGATTATGCCTTGTCAGTTGCCTGAGGGATTGGATGGGCACACTACAAGACTTTGCTTCTTTGCTGCTATAAACTCTGAATTGTAAGATTATTGTGTAAATTAGATTCCGCTTTAATAATATGATGTATGGTTGTGATTCCAATTGTTGTAAATGTGCGTACTAGCTACTGATCATGGAACTAGTACTGTTTGCACATGAGATTTCCATTTCTGCATTTATGTGAAAATGGGGGGTCATTACAAATGCATAGTGACGAATACTTATAACAGGGGTACCCCAACGGCCCGAAGTGACGAGCCGGCGGCCTCAAGCACAACTCAAGTCCAACAGGCCGCTCCCAGCCCGCTACCAACCGAAGCACCTGCCAGGCCACACAAGACATCCCTTCCCGACCGATCGAGGGAAGTGTCTCCGACCAAGCAGGGCTCCCGACCCCCGCCGCGGGATGGGACCCCCCGGCTCCGACCAAGCAGGGCTCCCAACCCCCTTGGCGGGACAGGATCCCCCGACTCCGATCAAACCAAGGTAACATCCGCCAAGGGCCGCGTGTCGAAGCCCCACCACCTACTGACCACGTACCCTGAACGGGTCAATCGAAATGACTATACAAGGGCGGTTGGCCCTTCCCAAGAGGGTTTAATGATCGCCAAGTCATGCTCCCGATCCCATCACCGGTCACATCTGATGCGAAGACACGCTCTCCCGAGGCAACACCCATGTCATGCGCGACAACGTCAACACTCGTAAGGTTCGCAGAGGCGGTCGCCGTTTCCGGAAATACTTAACCGCCTGCCAACTAGACTACCGACCCGGCATGGGCAAGGCGGGCGGTGATCAGTCAGTAGAACGAAGGACCGAAGCTCCTAGTGTAGGTCACCTCATCCTCTCCCAACTCTCGATGTAACCTGCCCCTTCCTTCCGTATAAAAGGAGGCAGGAACCCCCGTAGGAGGGGAATCGAACCCATCTCACTAAGCCATTAGCACTCTCGCTTGTAAACTTTGTGCGATCATCCATCTCAAGGGAATACAACGCCACCACACGAACTGGAGTAGGGACCTTCGGCCCGAACCAGTATACATCTTGGACTTCTGAGTCTAATCATTCAGGGAGTGGAACGCGTGGCCCCTTAGACTTACAAATTTACTTGCCGGTGCTCGAAACGCCGACACATAGTATCTACCAACGGACCAAAATAATAAATGAATCTTCTCCCACCTTATCTCTCCTCCCATCACCCCTATCCACCTTTACCGGTGTCGGCCTTCCTCCTTCCATGTTCTCTCCCGCCCTTAGAGATCCACTAGTGCTATCTCTCTCCCTTTGTCCTTCAGCCACTGCCACCTCTCTCTCTCTCTCCCCTCTGACTATTATCGGATCTGAGTCAGCAGAGTCTAGATTCAATCGAATCTGAGTCATGGCCATCGGCTCGATGTGGTGAACTTGTCCTCTGTCGCACCTGGGAAGTGTGGGAGGTTCCCGAGGCCACGGCAACAAGGTCAAGCGCACACGAGCAGGCGGTTGCGCGCAGACGGGTGAGTGCGCGTGGGCAGGCGATGCGAGCTCGCGTGTGCGAGCAAGCGGATGCGCTGACGCGTGTGGGAAGCCAAGCGTGGGAGCACATTCTCCCGTGCTCTCGCGGCGTCAGGCACCTCCTGCGCTTCCCGGACAGGGGGAGGAGGGCAAGTGTCGCACCTTTTGTGGTCGTGTCTTTTGTGGCGGAGGGAGGGATATTTTTATAAAAATATGCGTAAGAGGATAAATTTGTAAAAAAAACTATGTACAGAGGCTAATATAAACAGTATTCGCGCATTTAGACGGCAGACGATGTAGAGGTGGGTGGTGGCTCGAAGGGCTTGCAGTGGCCACGACGGGTTGCGGCGGCGGCCGGTGGCCCACAACGGCATGGTCTATGCGAAGGGCAGCGGCGCGACGGGCTTGCAATGGCCACAATGGATGGTGACGGCAGTGGCTGGTGCCCCGTGACTCTATGGTCTCCGTCGAGGGCGATGCTGCACGTGCTGAAGTTTGACACCACCTCTCTCCCCCTAGCCTCCGGCCACCGCCACCGCCACCCCTCTCCCTGCCCTCAGGCGTCGCTCTTCTTCACTCCTTTGTCAGCGTCGACGTGTCATTCACTGACGACTCCGGGTCAGCCCTGCCGAAATCCTTCCAAATCCGGCCTAGATTTGGCCGGCGACAGCAGGGGGTGGTGGCCATGAGCGGGCGGCAGTGGAGCGGACACGGGCTCGGTCGGCGATTCAACGTGGAAACCAAGCAGTGGCGTGCAGGATTTCGGGTGATGTTCCCGCGTTGTGAAGAGAAACAACTAGTTCCCCAATGCAAGATTTGGTTGTATTTTTCAGATTTGGATTCTGTGGCCAGTTGTATGATCTTCAGGAAGAAATGACTTCGATCTGTTCTGTTCTCTCTTCAATTTTCCTCTACATCACCATCCTTCGTACGTAGATTTGCGTAGAGACGAGCTAAGGTGGATCCAGCATTAGAGTGCCCTTAACTGCTGAATAGACAAAAATTTAAGGTCAAGATTACGATTTAAAATTCTCGAATCAATGCCGTAGGCCGTAGCAGAGCAACAATCCTTCGTACTTTGCGAATTAATCTCAGGTAGTTTTTGGTATCTTTCGGCGAACTAACTCGGCGACGTTGAGATCGATCCATCATGCTCCCTATTAGGCCACATTATTCACACGAGATCCGGAGCAAAGTCCAACGCAAACCCATCATCATCTCAAAAGCTAGGAAGGAATTGCTGGTGCAGTAATCACATGGCGCCACCGTACAAAGGTGGCGACTTTATAAGTAGAGGTGGGCATTCCGATCAGGCTCTTTTGGGCCGATCCGAAGCACGATATCACGGTCCGGCACGAAGCCTAACGCGGCACGACACTATAGCACGGACTGTACCGGGCCTGAGAATAGGGCACGATACTGTA
This sequence comes from Otatea glauca, assembly GCA_036346275.1. Classification (NCBI taxonomy): domain Eukaryota; kingdom Viridiplantae; phylum Streptophyta; class Magnoliopsida; order Poales; family Poaceae; genus Otatea; species Otatea glauca. The sequence goes on from CM070721.1 coordinate 63,789,697, forward strand.
AAATGGGTCGTACTGGGCTTGATGACCCAAGACGTGAGGAAGAAGTCTAGCATGAAGATCACCGACTCACAGAGCATGACCGCTATGGATGCACCCAGTAGCATGAATACCACCCATATCGCCAACATCTAAGAGAGACAGACAAAACGGGAGAGAGTTGAGAGAGATTGAGAGACAGTGTAAGAAGCTGCTCTCTCTTGCTCGTCCCTCTCAATCTCTCTCAGCTCTCTCTCTCACCCGTCTCTCTCAATATCTCTCGCCTGTCTCGCTCACTCTCTTTCTCGCCCATTGCCCCTCTCTCTCTTCCGTGTCGAGCACATCCCCCTCGCTCTATGTAACTGTTCAAGAATAAATAAATTTTAGTTATTTTTTTCATAATATTTGAATCTACTGCCTCAACTCCATGCGTTTTCGGCTACTTTTCTCTCGTTGCAATAGTGCAAATGGGTCGGACCTGAGCCGGCACGACACGAAACAGGCACAAAGCGCAAATGGGTCGTGCCTGGGCTCACCGAAGGAGAGCCGGGCCTGCACGGCACGGCGGGCCGTCGCGACCCGACACGGTTCAGGCACGAAGCACGATGGGCCCGTGTCGGGCCGGCCCGACACAGCACGACGCACACCTCTATTTATAAGTAAGCCTCGGCGGGAGAGCCCGAAATTCCTCACTTGTCTGTCCTCCGTAAGTTTTTTCATCGAATCTAGTTTTATGTATATATATTTGTAAATTCAATCTTTTCTTTTATTAAGAAAGTCGATACATATTTTATACTGTATTCGAAGAGCATGGAAAATGATTGATGCCATGAAAGCAACGTTGGAGCTCGAGAGGCGATGCCAAGATGTGGCAGCAAGCATGTGAGGCTCCCACGCTATAGGAGCATGATAGCGCCCTCCTCCTACTCTTCTACGTCACTCTCGCGTTCTCTCGTCCTATCGTGACGTTGATCATTTTTCGTATTTTTAAATGTAATAAGTGATATATATCGTTTGTTGTGTCTTTCGCTGTATAAAGTAAACCAAATTCATAAATACATGCAATGACTGTGCTAGATAAAAAGCGGGGGCTTCGAGAGCCCGCGGCGTGGGTTGCCGCGCCGCACGCAGCTTCGGGGGACGCTCCCGATGAGGAAGGACCACAGCACAGAGAATCCCAAAATACGGGGTTAAGGTTGGCATCGCCGGTGGCAGGCAGGGACCAGCCGCGGTATGGCCGGGAAAGGATGGCGTCGGATTATTTATGGCGTCGCGCTTGCGCCCATTTGTGTCACATCCGCTCATCCATCCATGGATTGGTGAGTGAGTTTTGAGCAGGTTTCAAAAATCGATTTGGGGATTTTCTATCCAAATTTCGGAAAAAATTGTTCCAAATCGCTAAAAAACCGGTAAAAACCAAACAAGTTTGAAGTCAAATTTTTTGAAATCGGTGGTCAAACTTCATCGAAAAAATAAATAAATAAAAAATTGACGATTTTCACGGCGAAAATCGATCCAAACAGACGAAATGATCTGACGGTCGATTTTTTTAGCGATTTTCACCTATTTTTCACGGGTTTACATCGCATAAAATTTCTCATTTTTTTAAAAAATTAGACCGATTTATCGAACGATGTTTATCGAACCGTGAACCATGGTTTTGAGTACCGGTCCTCGCGTCGCTTTCAGCGTAAGATACGCATCTGTATCTAGTGTACATTTTCTTTGAAAGTTTTTCTGATTTATATTAATAACTCGGTAAATAAGTACACATAGCGTACATGGCATTGGATTGAGATGCCAGGCCAGTGTACATAGACAAGAGACATTATAGCATGGGCTTTTTGGCCATGGACCAAAAGATATTTATCTATGCAACCATACCATACCATGTTTGGTTCTAGGTTCTAGACTAGTCCAGTCGAGATGGCTTCCCAACCAAGACTCTAATACTTTATATACGATCTGGATAAACTTTTGATTGGGGGCGCACATGCACATCAGTAGCCAACGGAGAACTGGGGGAGATGAGATAACAATGACCTACCTTGGAGTGCCTGTTTTCTGCAATTACTACGAGTTTGTTACTAGCTCCATGTCACAATATTTATCCGTATACCAAAGAGGTATAAAAGTTATATTTAATGGAATTGCATCATATTTGTCTCTATTAGATAGACATGATACAACTCTATCCGATAGAAACAAACATGGTTCAATTTTATTATATCTCTACTACTTCTATTACGACTTAGTGACAGCGATCCGTTCTTCATACCATCTCTTTCCTTCTATTCGCTCAGCCCGCCCCCACCTCTCTTTCCTTCTGTTCGCGCAGACTTTCCTTCTCGCTCAGCCTTTCTTTCTGTTCGCTCAGCCTGCCTCCCACCCGATCTGGATTCTCTCTATTTTATGAAAATATTACTGATCACATCTCCTTAAAATGGAAGGATTTTATTCATCTCTTATAAATGAAAGAGTTTCCTCATCATATCCCGCTTGGATGGAATGACATACTCACCATATCCCATAACATGACAATCCTATTTCATTGTATCTCATTCGGATGGAAATGCATATATTAAAAGGCAAGAATTGCATAATAAAATCACGTGCCAATCCTGGAGATCACAAGTCACCGTATCATAGAGGCTGAGCACTCACACGCCTGACTGCCTCTCCTCCACCTATAAAAGACCACCTTTATCTCCATCATAGAGGACATACGAAAAGACACATGAAGAGATAGAGGAGAGGAAGACTCATACACACACAGGAGAAAGAAACAATACAAAAGATTCAAGGGGGCACAAGAAACGAAATGAAAGGAGACCATGGCCATGGCTCCTTCTCTCTCTTTTTTAAGGTAGCTAAAGCTGTGATTAAATTATGAGGATATAAAACAAAGTTTAAAGTTACAAGATGCAGAAGACTGCACTCGAGACAAAAGGAGAGAAGAAAATAAGAAAAAAGACCAAATTCTTTAAAATTGCCGTTGTACTATCATGTTGAGGCTTTTTAAAATTATAATAGCATGAATGATTAACTGATAATTTGAAACACTCTTAAGTAACTAACAAGTTCGTTTCATACATGTCTTTCTCATCAACCAACTTGGCTGTTGCTTTGAAAAACTTCTCTTAATAAGGTTGTTCGAGAATTTTCGTAGCAACGCACGGGCACTTAACTAGTATTACTTAAGTTTTATACTTGTTAGTATGTGTGCCGGACAAATGTTATGTATGTCGTATAAAACATTCGTACAAACGATTACGCTTTGTGAAAGTTAACCACCCTTCACACACGAAAATAGATAGATCAGCAGTAGGGATAGCAATCGGGCACAGGTAGTACTCGTTCATATCCGTGCTCGTCACCGAAATCTCCCCCGCGGGCATACCCACGAAGGGTGGTGGGTGAAGAACATCACTCATACACGTTGTCCATGGGTACCCGTCACCCACAGAATACCTGTTTACTCGGCAACATATAAATTAGTATTAATTCACCAAAAATTCTTCTGTAAGATAGATGATGATTATATACAATCATATTTCAACCTCTATGGTCTGAGCAATCATGTTCCATATTATGATTATGCACTTGATCTCATCTTACACATTGAGTCTTCAAATGGTGAGATTTGTTTTTCTTAAGAAAGCTACTAATCAGGCAACTTAAGAAAGTTACTAATCAAATGATCTCACCTTTGTGGTCTGAGCAATCAGGCGTCGTCTCAGGCCGGAAGGAGGTAGGACGGCCGGCGGCAGGAGGTAGGGCGACCAGCAAAGGAGGCAGGCAGCAGGCCGTCGCGTGGCTCCCTGGTGGGTGGTACGCAGCAGATAGTCAGCCCATCGCGCTGTCTCCGGCGGTAGGGGGCAAGGCGGGTGACCGGAGGCGGTCGGGATAGGGAGAGCGACCGATGACGGGGCAGGAACTAAAGGCGGCACCGAGGCAGGTGGCTGGTCGTCTCACGACTCGGGCGATTAGGAAATGGAGATTGGGGAGATTGAGGGAGACGGGGACACGGAATCATAGGCCTCACCGGAGAATGCGGCTGGGCAAGGCAGTGTGGGGGAGTCCGCACTCAGACGGACAGGTGATGTAGGAGGTCATAGGGTTTTGTATGGCCCACAGTCACGGGGTATAACGGATACGGGTAGAGTTTATCTATACCCGTGCTTTTTTATCCGGTAGGTAAAGAATTGTGTCTATTTCTGTACCCGTGGGCAAAGAATTACTCCCGTACCCACTTCCATCCCTAATCAGCAGTCATTTTAGGCTCAGCAAGGACAGCGGGGATGCAACGGAATGGAAGTCGGCACGACCGAAAAATCTTGAATGTTTTATTTACCGAACAAGATAGTAGAGAGCCAAGAAATGTCAGCTTCAGGTGGCTTTCAACCGCAGCTTAACTGTTCCAGTGCCTTTCAAGGCTAGACTGAGCAACCAGCCCAGCACAAAGGCTCAGCCGCAAATCGATGGTTACATGTGCCTTTCACTCACCCACAACTTGTACCCACCCGCGCAATTGAAAATTGTATTTCCTAGTGCGAGTGCGATTCTTTTCCTTTTCATTTCAGGTATGTACATGGCTCTAAGAAAAAGATTATGTTATGCTAGGCCATACTCACAATATCGATATCGTGATTATCAATTATTTTTTATTTTTAAAAATCGGCAAAAAGTCAAAACCGATAGAAATCGAAGAAATTTGAATTCAAAAATTTTGAACTCGCCGGTCAAACAACGGCGAAAAAACGAAAACCGAGCTTGGAGCGATTATACCTTTTTGAACAATTTTCACCGATTTTTTAGATTTTCAGCACATTGAAGAAAAATAAGGAAAATTGTAAAAAAAAATGAAAACAATCCCAATTAAACTACAAAACACTTTAGAGAAATTTCAATAATTTTTGAATTTATTTAGTGCTTCTGGAAAAACAAAAACAACAATTAATGAAAAGGAACAGAGACACTTTCATATTTTTATAAAAATTTATAAGCTCGATCATGCTCTTAAATTTTAATAATACTATAAAGAGTTCCTAAGGATCATGTATTAAATTTTTCAGAAATATTAGACTTCATTTAGTGCCCCTAGAAAATAAAAAACTGAAGAGCATATACAAAGACAGTAGTAGTGTCAGAATTTTAAAACAATACACATATCTGATCATCATCTGAAAACTTTACAGCATCATTAGCATTGCCTCTGGACCTCACACAAAAATATTCAGAAAAATATTATACTTCATTTAGTGCCCCTAGAAAATAAGAAATAGAACAGTATATACAAAGACAGTAGCATTGTCAGAATTTTTTAAAAATACACAGATCTGATAATCATCTAAAAATTTTACAACATCGTTAGTATTGCCTCATGACTTCACACAAAATTTTCAAAAAAAATTAACACTTTATGATAATTTTTTTTTCAAATTTTTTATTTTTTTAGATTTGTATTTAAATTCTACCGATTTACCGAGCAGTTTCAGATACCGAGTCGACTTGATGCGCTCGATAATCGCAACATTAGACCAATTATCAATGATACAGTGAACCATGGCCATACCTTACCAGCACTAGCTTAGCTCCAAGAGTATCATAGTTTACTTGGAGTGGGGGCAGAGCATGCAAACTAGTACTATTAAACACGAGAACATTTCGCAATGCTAAAAAAGGAGGAAAGATGTTGCTCCAAAACATGTGCTTCTGAAACCAACAGTGGGGAGAATTGGAACATTTAAATAAGAACGGCAGAAGTATAGAGCATCAAGTCTACTAAAACATAATGATTTTGACTTTTGAGCATTATCCTATTAATGAAAACGACAATATGCCACCAAACAATAATTAGTGGCAAAGCTTCTGACCAGTTTCAACTTTTGTCCAGCCTTTTCAGCAGCTTTGCCTATACGGCTCTCGATGCCGCCGGCGACGCCGCATCAAACTCAATGGCTTCTTCCTGGCGCATGGTGAAGCCAAAATGCTTCTACCGACGTGCCATAAGCTTTCAAATTTCGTTTCTAAATCATATTTCGGAGGCGATCGAAATTCAAAATTTATGAGATATTTTGGAATTTTGGACGAAGTCCAAAAGGCAAAATTCAAATCTAGATTTTTTTTTTGGCCTGAGATTTCCAAGATTTCGACCGAAATTGCATCCAAAATTGCAAAAATCTCGGCGAATTTCAACCGAGTAAAACATGGTTCAAACCACGTTAGAAACTATTGAAATTTTTTTTGAACGGTCTTGATGCATCTCTAATGTTCCCATAAAATTTTTAGATGATGATCAAGCTCGAGAAAATTTCAAAAATTCTGACAGTGTTACTGTCATGATAAAAGCCTTACTAGCAAATTTCAACCGAATGAAAAATGATTCAAACCACATTAGAAAATTTTGAATTTTTTTTGAAAGGTCCTGAAGCATCAATAATGTTTTCATAAAATTTTCAGATGATGATCAACCCTGAGTAATTTTCAAAAGTTCTAACAGTGTTACTGTTTTGATAAAAGCTTTACCGTCAAATTTCAACCGAATGAAAAATGGTTGAAACCACGTTAGAAAATTTTGAAATTTTTTTGGATGGTCTTGAAGCATCAATAATGTTTCTATAAAATTTTCAGGTTATGATCAACCCTGAGTAATTTTTAAAAGTTCTGACAGTGTTACTGTCCTGATAAAAGCCTTACGAGCAAATTTCAACCGAACGAAAAATGGTTGAAACCATGTTAGAAAATGTTGAAAAATTTTGTGGATGGTCTTGACACATTACAAATGTTCCTATAAAATTTTCAGGTGATGATCAAGCCTGATGAATTTCAAAAATTATGATAGTGCTACTGTCATAAAAGTCTAGCTGAGTATATATAATGCTTTCATAGATTTGATTGAGCAACCAAAAAAGATTTAGAATTATTAAAACTTTTAGAAAAGGGTGTTGAGAAAATGCTTAAGCTTCCTAAAAATTTGGATCATGATCACACTCGAGTGAATTTATAAAATTTTGACACTGTTACTGTCTCATTTATGTTCCTTCTTATTTTGATTTTTCAAACATAACAAATGAAATTCAATTATTTTAGAAAAAATTTGTACGATCCTAGATTGCTAAAGATGGTATCATAAATTTTTCAGAGTATGATCAAACTTGTATATTTTATAAAAATCTAATAGTGCTTCTGTTATTTTTATAAAATGTCTCAAAAATTCGGTTTTTTTTAAAAAAAATTCATGAAGATAACATTATTAAGATGTATTGACCTAAATCTGGTCCAAAAAAGTTGAAATCCGGTCAAATAACAGAGATTTTAGTGATTTTTTTTGAAATTTTTAAAATTACTATATCAATTTGATTTTTTTTGGGCCGAGATTTGTTATCTTGTCTTCGGTCGAAATCTGAAATCTTGTTTGAAATTTCTCCAGGATTTTGAACCTTGCATGCGATGCACCTAACAGAAGAAACAGAAGTAACTGGCTAACTGCTGCAACCATGGTTCACAAAATCGACAAAAATCGCTCAAAAATCATAAAAATCGACCGTATTGAGCCGGTTTGGCTTTTAAAACCGCTCGGTAAACCGGTGGAATTCAAATTTAAATTCAAAAAAATGAAAAATTTTATGAAAAAGTGTTAAAAAAATTTGAACTTTTTTTTGTGAGGTCTTGAGGCAATGCTAATGATGCTGTAAAATGTTTAGATCATTATAATACCTATGTTTTTTTAAAAATTTTGAGAGTGATACTGTCAGAATATATAATCTTCTGTTTTTGATTTTATATGGGTACTAAATGAAGTCTAATATTTCTGAAAATGTTTGTGTGATGTAATAAGGCAATGCTAATGATGTTGTAAAATTTTCAGATGATGATCATACCTGTGTATTTTCTTAAAATTTTGAAAGTGATTGTCATTGTATATGCTCTTCTGTTTTTGATTTTATTAGGGCATTAAATGAAGCCTAATATTTCTGAAATTTTTATTACATGATCCTTAGGCATTAGTTATGATTACATTAAAATTTCAGATCATGATCATTATTTTTTACGTTTTTATAAAAATCTGATAGTATTTCTATTTCTTTTCATTATTTGTTGTTTTTTATTTTCTAGCAATAAATTATTTCGAAAATTGTTGAAATTTCTAGGTGCTTTATAGATTAATTGGGATTTTTTATTTTTATTTTTGCAATTTTTTCAAAATTTTCTTAAATTGTCTTTACATTTTTCCTTCGCTGGCTGAAAATCGATTAAAATCTCTTAGAAAATCGGTAAAATTGCTCAAATTTCTATTTTTTTTCACCGTTGGTTCACCATAGCGTGTTAATGCATGGCTTCCGCCTCCGCAGAGAGAAGCAGGTTAATCCACAATACGAAGATGCTCAAGCACAGGCAAAGAATCATTTTGGGTGTATTTCTTCTGCAGGTCAATCTATTTTACAAGTTTGCAGAACTTTCGCTCCCTAACAGATGTTACAACATCTCCCCTGACCAAGTTTTGACCCCTTCCAAAAAACTAGGAACAGAATCAGAACCTACCCTCTTCTCACTGTTTCCATGGATGAATGGGTAAAGGAAAGAACGTATTCGTTTCACATCACGATGCGGAGGACGGCAAGTCCAACAGCTGATATCGAAACAATGGTACCTATGCAGTATTTGATGACATCATACTTTGCTGCCTCCAGCTGGGCTTTCAGTGAATGAATTTCCTGCAAATAGTGGCAAACAGACAGATTCAGTTGTCTTTGACAAAGAGATAGTGCTACAAGCCCACACATGCAGGCCATTTTGCTCACCTTGTCAAGCTTTGTAGTGAGTTCTGTAGTTTCTTCATTCTGCTTGGCGAGTTCATCACGTATGCGCCTGAAGTGATTGAGTTTTAATCAGATAAGATAAACAAGACAGCTTTTATCCATTGTGGCAGAAAATTGACAAAAAAGATTGACCCCTGGCATTACCATGGCATTAATGCCCAGAGTAACTCACTAGAGGTTCCATTTTTGATAGGTTGAAAAGGGGCAAGGGCTACTAGTATCAACTATTTGGAAATGTTCTATAAAAGATGTTATTCCCCTAACTCATCAATGCTTCACAAATTAATCACATGTGTAATTCATATCTTAATATACCAATGTAAGGGGACTAAGGTTGGGCACAAAATTCTCATTGTAGCAATGCGAAAGTAGATGGTCTGTCAATCCATCTCACAACGTCAACAAGTGCAGTAAGATGTGCAAGAGGTAATAATCCTTTATGCTTTTGAGCACTACTTACATTCTTACTACTGGAGTATTTTGTTAAGAGAAAATAATGGGCATCTGGACCAAAAAAGTAAAAGGTGTAAGGCAGAACGGTAGATTGGTCTGCAAAGCTTAAATACTGAACAACAAAGTTTTGTGTCACACAGAAGTGAGCAATGATTGCCTAGAGCAGACGAGCCATTCAAATTAAAGGCCCACGAACAAGGACCATGGCCAAGCAGTCACCACACTTGTCTTCAAAGTGAGAAAGTTAAACATTCTCTATTTCTTGTTCTTTCCTAAAAAGTTCAAATTAAGTATACTTTCTGAAGTTTCAATTGTCACCACAGCTGTTAGTCAATTATCAGACAGCGTATATAAATTGAGACATGTGACCTTACCCTCTTTCAAGGTTTAGATCCAGCCGCTGCCCTGCAGTGACCTTGTCAATCTCATACCTGTTTCACACAAAATGAAGCATTAGACCAAGTGTGCTAGTTCACATTCCTATTGTAAACAGCTCACAAACTTAATACTGACTTCAGTTCACTCCTCATCTTATCAATATCTCCACGGAGTTTCTCAGTCTCCCGCTGCAACAAAGAGAAATGGTTTTCCTGCAGACAGAAAAGGTACTTCAGGAGCTACTTTAAACAAACATCAGTGGTGAGTTGAACCATCTGATTTGATTCGTTCCCAATAGCCATGAGATGATTCTTAGGATGATCCTTTTGTCAACACTATTACACTCATAGTCTGAAGGATAGTGACAGAAATGGGCACTTCAGCTAGTATTACAAAACACATTTTTTTCCAACACAACTCTCTAGAGAAATAAGTACATGATAAAGGTTTCGAGAAAACAGTTGTTGTAAATACCAAAAACAAAAAAAGGAGCTTTAAGATGAGGGTGCAAGAACTGCAATCCATGATAATACAGAGCGCATAAAATGTATTGCATTGACATCATAAGATAGAACTATCAGTCAATGATCAGTTTACGTCGTCAAATATGTACTGCTCAGTTCAGCTAAAATGTTATGCGCTATTCCTGTTGTACTGAACACCAGTGTACCTAATTTTAGGGTACAAGTGAGACAACCACACATTATCATGCATGAAAACCAGAGTACTACAATTCTAGCTAGTAGCTACTACCTTTTGGTCAAGCTTTCTTGACACGTAAACATGTTTCTACAATGTTGAGCATTTCCTTTGCAAACATTGTATCAAAAAACCAAGGTCTCAATGAGCCACACAGCAGTATCATCTACACATCATGTTCTCGTTTATTTGATGATGGCTGTTGGAAATACGCCAAGAGGTCAATTATGAAGATGATTATCATGTATTTATGCTTATGTTGTTCCTTTAATAGTGTCATATTATAAATCATCAAGTATGTGACTTGATCGTGAAACTCTATAATTTAATTGTGACATTATTATAAATTGTCCATTGTTTATTTATTGGGTGGGATACCAATAAACTTTATTCTAATTGTCCCTTGTTTATTTATTGGGTGGGACACCAATAAACTTTATTCAAAAACAAGCAAATGAATTGATTGATAATCACGTTTCATTGATTATGGGTATGTGATACTATTCAGTCATGTGAATACATGTAAGTGTACATGCTATTGGACTGATCCGCTTATGAAACACCTTTTGAGGATTTGATTAGCGTCATAAGTTGTTTCATACAATGATAATGATTGATCCTTAGACCTGAGATCAACACAATTTTCTACATGAGGATGGTATATTTTGATGTTGTCTAACGTTGTTCGTAACTGGATAATCGTAAGGACAACACTTAGGTATACCTTGAATCATACAGAGGGAAGTGTATGATCAAGATGGAATTCGTCCTCATATTGGGGGAATGATGTCAATAGGCTACTCGATGAAAAAGACAAAATGTGCATGGCCATGCTCGAACGATTAAAGTTGTTAATCGATCGATCTTGTTAGTCTATTTTAGAGAATCGAGAAAATCGGTTTAACAGTGTAAGGATGGCAGACCTCAAACTTGAGTTAAACCATGATATCAAAATGACAAATGTACCAACATGTATTCATTGAAGGTTTGTCGGATAAATGACATTCATGCAATTTGGATAGTCGTTATGTTCTGCTAGGAGCCACAAGCGACTAATACATCGAAAAATGAGTTTTTCGATTTATTGCCAACATAGCATAAACCTAAAGGGTCACACTAGAATAGGCTTAAGACAGATTTATGAAATCTTCTCTTGTGACATACATGTCAATGCGATTGAACATGATATTTGATGTTTTCAAAAATAGCGACGAATCTGCGTGCAAAAATTATGGTTTTTTTGTGTGTAGAAATCACTGTAGAAGGGCTGAATCTACTGTAGCAACCGACGTGCTATAGTAACAGCTTCCTACAGTACCCAGCTATAGATATATGCCTCTAGTTCAGAAAATTAAGAGAAAAATAGAGGAAGGTGAAAAAATTTCACCTGAATCAGAAAGAGTCACGAGTCGTATCACTACCGGCATACGGTGTTGTCTGGCTGTTCGTGTGGATACCTGAAGGTCGTGGCTGTTACTGCCACGAAGATCCGACGTATTCATTTCCGCTGCTACGTCCAGGCGTCGAAGCTGTGAGCTTCGCGGAGGGCTTCTGCAAAAGTGTTGTATTTGCGCTCTTAGAACCACGGTATACATTTATTGCTCTTGGTATTTTCTAAATCTTGGTTCTAATGCATGTGATCGGTCCGGGAGAGGGAATAATTTTTTGAAATTTACTGGGTCTTTCCACCCCGATTTCCCTGCAGTGGTATCAGAGCAGATCGTATTGCATTATTTCTGGATTTACTTCACGTGTATGAGATATACGTGTTTTATGTTATATGTTGATGTTATCAACGTCTTTCCTATACCGTAGAATCTTTTGTTAACTTGGTCTGATCATGCTAATTCATTGATTTAATCATTTTGGCTTCTCTAGATGTATAAGATGTTGTACATGCTTACTTTTGTTCATGTTTTATGATGTTCATTTGAGAATTGCCATGGTTGCTACGTTGATAGCATATGCTTTGGTTAGTAATGTACTAATCATATTGGTTCCTAATTAAAACTGATTTATGATGATATCTTACCAATTCTGTCCACTGTCAAGATTTCGATCGTTAGTTGATGGACTTGCCAAAGCAAGGTATCACTAACAATATTAATAAGACAGATGTAAGTGTCGGACACTTACGGGCTTAGGAGTTGGTTTAACTCCGCAGGGCTATCAAAATGGTTTTGGGCCCTGGGCATCTAGTTGATAGATTTATCATGAGATGTTTTCTATCAACCAAAAGTTGCATGAGATGCAATTAGTGAAGTGTTTGTTTACCTAAATAACCTTGTTCCGAGCAGTGATGCCAAAGCTCACTCGAGCATTGTGAAATATGGATCTTGAACATGCTATACGCTTTTGGGACACTCTTTAAAATGTATAACAGATTTTGCTTTCATATGATGAATGTTATAAGCATAAAAATATTTCTTGCATACTTTTGCATATTTTATCTGTTGTAGATAATGGCGAATAGTTCGTCATCCAGTTTCACATTGCGATCTGTCCTTGAGAAGGAGAAATTGAACGGAATCAATTTTCTTGATTGGATCCGCAATTTGAGAATTGTTCTCAAAGAGGAACGAAAGGAATATGTTCTAGAGAATCCTGTTCCTACTGTACCAGCTCTCGGTGCATCTCGTGCTGAAAAGGATGCTTATAAAGAAGCATGCTGACGATGCACTTGATGCCACATGCCTCATGTTAGCCACTATGAACTCAGAGCTTCAGAAGCAATTTGAGAACATGAGAGCATATGACATGGTCATGCACCTGAAAAATTTGTTTCAGGTACAGGCACGTGTTGAAAGATATGAGACAACAAAAGCATTGAATGAATGCAAAATGGTTGAAGGGACCTCGGTTAGTGCTAATGTGATCAAGATGATTGGTTACATTGAGAACTTGGAAAGGTTAGGCTTTCCATTGAACCGAAACTTGGCTACGGATATAATTCTCCAGACTTTGCCACCATGTTACGATCAATTCATCATGAACTATAATATGAATGGCTTGGAGAAGTCGCTCACTGAACTGCATGGGATGCTAAAAACAGCTGAGCAAAATATCCAAAAAAAGGCATCAGATGTCTTCATGGTACAAAAAGGAAAAAACTTCAAAAGGGAAAGAGAAAGGCAAAAGGCAATGGTTTTACTAAAATTAAGAGTTCTAGTAGTAATCATAAGCCTAAAAAGTCCAAATCTAGCTCTACTTCCGAAGTAACCTGCTTCCATTGCCAAGAGGTTGGCCCCTGAAAGAGAAACTACAAGAAATACCTGGAAGATCTAAAAAAGATGGGAAGTTCGACTTCCACTTCAGGTATTGATGTTATAGAAGTTGACATGGCCAATTCTCCTTCAAATGCATGGGTATTAGATACCGGTGCAGGAGCTCATACTTGTTCAAATATGCAGGCGCTCTAAAGGAGCAGAAAGTTGGCAAAGGGTGAAGTTCAACTTCGCGTCGGCAATGGGGCAAGAGTTGCTGCTGTAACCGTAGGAACTTATATGTTAACTTTGCCTTCTGGTTTGGTTCTAGAATTAAGTAATTGTTACTTTGTACCTGCCTTACATAAAAATATTGTCTCAATTTCATGTTTGGACATGGAAAACTATGAGTTCATAGTACAGGACAAGTGTTGTTCGTTTTATCTGAATAATAATGTATTTTATGGCAGAGCTTATTGAATGGGTTGTAATACCGATGTATAACATACCTACCAAGAAAATAAGAGTTAATGATTTGAATCCTACCTTTATTTGGCACTATCGCTTAGGCCATATAAATGAGAAACACATTTTGAAGCTCCATAAAGATGGACTTCTTGATTCATTTGATTTTGAATCATATGATTTCTTGTTTATTGAGAAAAATGGCCAAAGCGCCTTTTACCGGTATAGGTGAAAGAGCAAGTGACTTATTGGCACTTGTGTATACGGATGTATGTGGACCAATGAGTACAGTGGATAGAGGTGGCTTTCAGTACTTCGTTACATTTACTGATGATTTCAGTAGATATGGTTATGTCTATTTGATGAGATATAAGGCTGAAACCTTTGAAAAGTTCAAAGAATTTCAGAACGAAGCACAAAATTAACTTGGCAAGAAGATTAAAACTTTGCGATCAGATCGTGGAGGAGAATATCTATGCCATGAGTTTGGTAATCATCTCAAAGATTGTGGAATCGTTCCACAAATGACTCCGCCAGGAACGCCACAACATAATGGTGTTTCTGAACAAAGAAATCGAACTCTGTTAGACATGGTTCGATCAATGATGAACCAAACGGATCTTCCAATAAATTTCTGAGGATATGCTTTAGAAACAGCTGTGTTTACCCTAAACAGGGCTCCATCAAAATCAATTGAGAAGACACCATATGAGATATGGACTGGGAAGCGTCCTAGTTTGTCTTTTCTCAAAATATGGGACTGTGAGGCTTATGTAAAACGTTTGACATCAGATAAGCTTGCTCCAAAATCTGATAAGTGCTTCCTCTTGGGCTACCCTAAGGAAACTAAAGGGTATTACTTTTATAATAGGGCTGAAAAAAGTGTTTATTGCCCGTAATGGTGTTTTCTTAGAGAAATAATTTCTTTCCAAAGGAGTTAGTGGGAGTTTGGTGGATCTTGAAGAAATTCAAGATATACCTCAAACTTCCCCTACCTCTGAGGATCTACAGGAAGATCGACAAACTGTTGTAGAGCCTGTAGAAGAGACACCAGTCCAACAAAAATCGAATAGGATACATCACGTACCAGATAGGTATATACTTGATACGTATATGTTCCTTGTGAAGGAACAAAGTGACACACCATTGTTAGACAATGATGATCCTACTACTTATCAGGAAGCGATGGTAAGCCCGAACTCCGATAAATGGCATGAAGCCATGAAATCTGAATTGCAATCCATGAGTGATAATTAAGTTTGGAACTTGGTTGATCTACCCGATAGTGTAAAAACCATAGGGTGTAAGTGGTGTGGGTATTCAAAAGAAAAGTTGACATGGATGGAAGAGTTCACATCCATAAAGCGCGATTGGTGGCAAAAGTGTTTAGACAAGTTCATGGTATTGACTATGATGAAACCTTTTCACCCGTTGCTATGATTAAGTCAATTCGGATTATCCTGGCAATAGCATTCATATTTCGATTATGAAATATGGCAAATGAACGTCAAAACAGCTTTCCTTAATGGAAACCTCAATGAGGATGTATACATGACACAACCTGAGGGTTTTGTTGATCCAAACAATGCTGGGAAGGTATGCAGACTTCAGAAATCCATCTATGGACTGAAGCAAGCATCTCGGAGTTTGAATATTCGTTTTGATGAAGTTGTCAAAGAGTTTGGATTCATCAAAAATGAAGAACCCTATCTTTACAAGACTAGTGGGAGCGCACTTGTTTTTCTGGTTCTGTATGTAGACGACATACTGTTAATCAGAAATGATATTCTATGCTTGAATCTGTTAAGTCATCATTGAAAAATAGTTTTTCAATGAAAGACTTGGGTGAAGCAGTCTATATATTAGGCATTAAGATCTATAGAGATAGATCGAAAAGGCTAATTGGATTAAGCCAAAGTACATATGCTGGCAACCTGAGGGTTTTGTTGATCCAAACAATGCTGGGAAGGTATGCAGACTTCAGAAATCCATCTATGGACCGAAGCAAGCATCTCGGAGTTTGAATATTCGTTTGATGAAGTTGTCAAAGAGTTTGGATTCATCAAAATGAAGAACCCTATCTTTACAAGACTAGTGGGGCGCACTTGTTTTTACGGTTACGTATGTAGACGACATACTGTTAATCAGAAATGATATTCTATGCTTGAATCTGTTAAGTCATCATTGAAAAATAGTTTTTCAATGAAAGACTTGGGTGAAGCAGCCTATATATTAGGCATTAAGATCTATAGAGATAGATCGAAAAGGCTAATTGGATTAAGCCAAAGTACATATGCTGGCAACCTGAGGGTTTTGTTGATCCAAACAATGCTGGGAAGGTATGCAGACTTCAGAAATCCATCTATGGACTGAAGCAAGCATCTCGGAGTTTGAATATTCGTTTTGATGAAGTTGTCAAAGAGTTTGGATTCATCAAAAATGAAGAACCCTATCTTTACAAGACTAGTGGGAGCGCACTTGTTTTTCTGGTTCTGTATGTAGACGACATACTGTTAATCAGAAATGATATTCTATGCTTGAATCTGTTAAGTCATCATTGAAAAATAGTTTTTCAATGAAAGACTTGGGTGAAGCAGCCTATATATTAGGCATTAAGATCTATAGAGATAGATCGAAAAGGCTAATTGGATTAAGCCAAAGTACATATATTGACAAAGTGTTGATTAGGTTCAACATGTAAGATTCTAAGAAAGGTTTCTTCCCCATATCACATGTCATTAGTCTTTGCAAGAATCAGTGTCCTTCAACACAAGATGAGCGAGACCACATGAATAAAGTTCCGTATGCTTCAGCAATCGGATCTATCATGTATGCCATGCTATGTACACGTCTAGATGTCTCTTACGCCTTAAGCGTTACGAGTCGATATCAAGCAGACCCCGGTGAAAGTCATTGGACAGCAGTTAAAAACATCCTCAAGTACTTAAGAACTAAGGATGTGTTCCTTGTTTATGGTGGTGAAGAAGAGCTCGTTATAACTGGTTACACCGATGCAAGCTTTCAAACCGACAAGGATGATTCAAGGTCGCAATCTGGATTTATCTTCTGCCTTAATGAAGGAGCGGTTTGCTAGAAGAGTTCAAAGCAATCAACCGTTGTTGATTCTACAACAAAAGCCGAATATATTGTTGCTTCTGAAGCAACAAAAGAGGTTGTTTGGATAAGAAAGTTCATTATTGAACTTGGTGTAGTTCCAAGTGCTATAAACCTTTTGGACCTCTATTGCGACAACAATGGGGCCATTGCACAAGCAAATGAACCTAGAGCACACCAAAAATCCAAACACATATTGCGGCATTATCATCTTATTCAAGAAATCTTGAATAGAGGTGATGTCAAAATATGCAAAGTGGCAACGGATGCCAATGTGGCAGATCCATTGACAAAGCCTCTCCCACAAGCAAAACATGAAGCACATACTAGAGCAATGGGTATTAGATACATGAATGATTGGCTCTAGTGCAAGTAGGAGATTGTTTAAAATATGCCCAAGAGGCCAATCATGAAGATGATTATCATGTATTTATGCTTATGTTGTTCCTTTAATAGTGTTATATTATAGATCATCAAGTATGTGACTTGATCGTGAAACTCTATAATTTAATTGTGACATTATTATAAATTGTCCCTTGTTTATTTATTGGGTGAGACACCAATAAACTTTATTCAAAAACAAGCACATGAATTGATCGACAATCACGTTTCATGGATTATGGGTATGTGATACCATTCAGTCATGTGAATACATCTAAGTGTATATGCTATTGGACTGACCCGCTTATGGAACACCTTTTGAGGATTTGATTAGTGTCATAAGTTGTTTCATACAATGATAATGATTGATCCTTAGACCTGAGATCAACACAGTTTCCTACATGAGGATGGTATATTTTGTTGTTGTCTAATGTTGTCCGTAACTAGATAATCATAAGGACAACACTCAGGTATACCTTGAATCATGCAAAGGGAAGTGTATGATCAAGATGGAATTTGTCCTCCTCATATTGAGGGAATGATATCAATAAGGCACTCGATGAAAAAGACTAAAGAATGTGCATGGCCATGCACGAACGATTAAAGTTGTTAATTGATCGATCTTGTTAGTCTATTTCAGAGAATCGAGAAAATCGGTTTAACAGTGCAAGGATGGCAGACCTCAACCTTAAGTTAAACCATGATATCAAAGTGACAAAGGGACCGACATGTATTCATTGAAGATTTGTCGAATAAATGACATTCATGCAATTTGGGTAGTTGTTATGTTCTTTTAGGAGCCGCTTGCGACTAATAAATCGGAAAAGGAGTTTTTCGATTTATTGCCAACATAGTATGAACCTAAAGGGTCACACACTAGAATAGGCTTAAGACAGATTTATGAAATCTTCTCTTGTGACATACATGTCAATGCGACTTGCTACAACACCACGTGGCGGGGTACTGTAGCAACCGCCTTGCTACAATATCCAGCTATAAATATGTAAAATTAAGAGAAAAATTTGAGAAAAAATAAAGAAGGGTGAAAAAGTCTCACCTAAACCAAAAAGGGTCATAAGAGTCGTATCGCGCGGTACTAGCATACCAGCATACGGTGTTGTTCGCCTGTTCGTGTGGATGCCTGAAGGTCGTGGCTGCTACTGCCACAAAGATTCGATGTATCCATTTCCGCTGCTACGTCCAAGCGTTGAAGCTGTGAGCTTTACAGAGAGCTTCTGCAAAAGTGTTGTGTTTGCGCTCTCGGAACCACGGTACGCATTTATTGCTCTTGGTATTTCCTAAATCTTGGTTCTAATGCATGCGATTGGTCCGGGACAGGGAATAAATTTTTGAAATTTACTGGGTCTTTCCACCCCGATTTCCCTACAGGCTCTTGCACCATGCAGAAGCTGTTTTTCGGTTTTTCCAAATCTACAAATCAATATATCCAACAGTCTGTAGTGAACATTAAAAAAACCCACATAGAAGTAGTTATGGAATCAACACGTGACTTAAGGTGTGTTTGGTAGAGCTCCTGCTCCACCAGATCCGTGGATCTGGTGGAGCTGGGTATTCCTAGCTCCACCAGATCTGTGGAGCTGGATCTGTGAGTATATTAAGAGTGTTTAGATGGATCATCTTTTCAAATTTTAGACCAAAAATATAAACTTAATTCACTTTATTTTAGCCAAAAGTTTCAGATCTCAGGTGAAGCTGGGATCTGGAACTCTACCAAACAGACCCTTATTCATAACTCTTACAAAAAGTTCAAGGGAGAAACTACAGTCTCATTTCTCTGATTCTCTCCATAATGCTCGATGATAAGATGAAAGAGATGTCAATGGATGAGAGTACCAATGAGTACAAATGCACAACCAACAAGTCATCTTGAAAGTTAGAATGCTCGATTAAATAAACCTCACCGAAACTACTCGATCCAGGGATGTAAAATTAACATAAATACGCATTGCCATGATTCTCTCTCAATTCTAAGAAAAATCAAACTTTCAAAGAAACACTACTGACGAGAAATACTGTACATTTTGAAAACCAATGTCATCACTGCAGGTTAATAAACTCTGGCTAAAGATGACAGCACCTTATATTTTGTTGATTGATTGGTTGGAGATTAGATAGTACTTGAACACAGTGCTATGTGCAAGTCCCAATAAAATCTTTATTAGAAAACAATAGCATGGCTAAGAACCAGTTTATGAGTATGGCATTATACAAAACTCTTGAAATATTGGCACTACTTACAGGCCATCTGTGAAATAAACAACAAACGTACAATTTTTGAACAAATTTGAAAATATGAAAAAGTGAAAAGTGGGATACTATACACCATACTTAAAATTGACCACAACTTGTTTCAAGTAGGCATGTCCAAGCTGCAGTTTTAATAATACTTCATTTACTTATCGTTTTGACAAGAAGATTGGTTGGTTGCTTCCCAACCTTTGCTGCATGTCCATATCAGACATCGCTAAAAAGCCTCAAAGAACTGCCATCTCTTATTGTGGGTTGTAAGCAACATTTCAGATGGATGAAAGCAAATTCAAGGGCATAGTAATTGATGCAAGTAATAAATCCAATATGCCTAAGACTAGTAGACTTGGTAACGTGAACATAGTAGTTCAAGCTAAGCACTACAAAAACACACTAATCTCACCTCAAAAGACAAGGTCAAATGTTAGAGAAAGTACATATTATAGCAGTCTCCATTTCAAACCAAATCACAAAAGGGGGGGTCAAGATATAAGAAAGGCACCCACAAAGGACAGCAAACTAGCCAACATTGTTATCAAGTCACGCGTTTGGTCGTGACTAATCGACGATTAGTCGCATATCGGTCAGGGAGCACGACTAGAGGCCCTCGACTCGATTAGTTGCCAAGTCAAGCGACGTGAATTTCAAGTCGATGATAAGGCGCAATTTGGCACTGCAACTTGGCGCCATGGAGAAGAGGGGGAGGTGAGGAGGATGCGGAGGAGGGCAGGGAAGAGAGCAGAGACACCTTAGAGGTGCAAACGGCGGTGGTGACAGCACTGTCACATAGGAAATGGGGGTGATGGTGCAAGGGAGAGGATGAGAGGTTGAGGAGCGGCAGCTTAGGGTTTCCACTTTGCTGGATTGCTTCTTGGGCTTAATGGGCCAATGGATTACATGGGTCGACTGGCCGAGTACTGTAAGCAAGCAAGGTTTACTAAAAGGAATACACTAGCTGAAGCACTCCCTCACGAAGCCGCAGTCCCCTTGTCCCACGATGCTGCTATGGTGCTGCCCCCTCTCTCCCTTGCTCCACCACCACCAGGAGGAGGAGCTTGAGAGGGAGCTGCAGATGGCTGCCGACGGCGATGACTCCTTTGTCCTTGGCTCCGGTTGCCATTGGCAGCATCGCCTGCTCCTCCAGGTTCCTCTCCCCTCCTCCTCCCCTCTCCCTTGAGATCATTTTTCTCCTTATCCCTTCCCTTCTCTTGGTTTTTCTGCTCTGCTTTGCTGTCTCCCTTGAGATCTAGTGGCAGCTACAGCCGTGGTGTAGTAGCAGTAGCAGCAGGACTAGCACCAAGCCATGCTTTCTACCTGGTCACGATTATTCGCGCCTAGTCGAACAACTAATCGCCTAAGTCGACAAGTCGGCCCTATGGCGACTTGACTCAACTTTACAACTTAATAACCATGGTGACTTCTATAGCAATAGGAATCCAACCATTGTCAATAGCAGTGATCTAAAAAGGTTTCCAAGATAGCTAACATAGTGCTATTTGCAAGTCCCAACAAAATCTTTATTAGAAAACAATAGCATGGATTAAGAACCAACTACCTCTTCTGGGTGACAACAATAGGTAAACAGTGTATGAGTATGGCTTTATACAAAACTCTGAAATGTTGGCACTACATACAGGCAGCATCTGTGAAACAAACAACCAACGTACAATTTTTGAACTAACATTTGAAAATATGAAAAAGTGAAAAGTGGGATGCTATACTCTATACTTAAAACTGACCACAACTTGTTTCAAGTGGGCACGCTCAAGCTGCAGTGTTACTAATACCCCCATTTACTTATCGTTTTGACATGCAGATTAGTTGGTTCCTTCCAAATCATTGCTGCTGAGCATGTCCAGATCGGATGCTGCTAAAAAGCCTCGAAGAACGGACAGCTCTCATTGTGGGTTGCAAGCGAACACTTCAGATGGATGAAGGCGGCGAATTTAAGAAAGGACACAGTAATTGATGCAAAAGAAAGTAATGAATCCAATACGCCTAAGACTAGGAGACATGGTAAGGTGAACATAATGCTCCAAGCTAAGCACTAGAAAAACCCACTAATCTCACATCAAAATACAAGGTCAAATGTTAGAGAAAGTACATATTATAGCAGTCTCCATATAAAACTAATTCAAACAAAATTGTCAAGATATAAGCAAGGCATCCGCAAAGGACAGCAAACCAGCCAGCATTGTTAGATTAGTGACTTCTATAGCAATAGGAATTGAACTGTTGTCAATAGCAGTGACCTAAAGAGATTTCCACGATAGACTCAAAGCCATTAAAATCAAATAGCAAAGAATGGTTGCACAATAGTTACCGAAACCCTGATCCCATTCCCAACCATCTATTCGCACAAACCAATAGCCCCATAATAGAAATGGGCAATAACTTATGAGAGCCCAAATGGGGATTAACCAACCTGGTATCTACAATGTCAAAATGAAGCAATATAGAATAACCCAGAGAGAAAACAATGGTAAGTGGAACTTGTACAAGCTATCAGCTATCTGATAAAGTTCAACAAAAAGCCACCAACAGTTAATTCGCTAAAAACAATAGCTGCTAGAAACGTCAATGACCCTCCAATTCACATTGACCGAAAATAATAGTTTGATTCCAACAAACAATACCTGTGAGCTCTGCACTTGCGACTTGAACTTGGAGATATTGGACTCCTGCAGCATCTCACCCTGCACACGGCAAAGCAAAACAGCCAAAATCAACAATTAACCAAGCCGTCGCCGACCCCAACGAAACTCTGAGGCAGAAGACCGCACGCAATGGCGGGCGTTACCTTCTGCATCTCGGCCTTGGAGACGAAGGACTCAGAGATGCTCTCGAGGCTGTCGTTGAGGACCTCCGTGATCGCGGAGGTGATCGCCTCCGCCTGCTTCGTCGGGACGCCCTGCGACTCCAGCTTCCTCACCTGCGATCGCCAACGTGCACGCATCTCAGCATTCTGCACACGCATTTCGTCGAACACCTCTCGGGCGCAAACGACCAGAGAGAGCGGGCATTCGTAGGCAAATACGAGTAGTAGTAGCAGTAGTCGGGTACCAGGGCGAGGGTGTCGACGAGGAAGGCGCGGCGGCCGTTAGTCTTGACGAGCTGCGAGATGCTGCGGGCGTGGCCGGCCCACCGCGGCGGCCACTGCTGGTGCTGGTGCAGGAGCAGGCCGCGCCTGCACGCGGCGGCCGCTGCGGCCATCTCCTCCCCCAACACGAGGCAGAGGCGACGGGGAAGCGGGGGAGGAGGATGGGGGAGCCGGGCCGGTGGGGGCGGTTGGGGTTGGGTTATAAGCGGTTGGGCGGTCGCTGATTTCGGCGGTTTGGCTTCGTTTCAGGGCGTCGCGGTGGTGGGGTTGGAGGAGGTGGTGGTGCTAATTTGGGAAAGCTGAGCGAGACGGAGAATAGGAGGGAGGCGGCGTCTTGGGGAGGAAGAAGAAGCCAAGGGGGGAAAAGGAGGACGAGTTTTGGAAGAAAAGGGAAATTGAAATTGGTTTTGTGTGTTGCTCTTTTGTTTCTTTCTCCCTCTTTTTTTTCTTCACTTTTTTATTCCTGAAATGGCCTTCGATTTTTCAGATCTATATCCTTTATAATGCACCTAAACATTCTTTTCTATGTCCACCTCAAATAATACACCCCACTAGAGATGTCCCAACCTTCATGCACCCAGCAAAACATCTTCAGAAACTTGCCTCCATCAAAATTAACCTCTCAGATCTTTCCTCAGTTTTACTCACCCACATCCGATGGCCATTGTTTAATGTGTCTAACTCATCCCTGTGGTCCACAATAGATCCCCTCCCACCTCCAGCGTCATCTCAAGGAAAAGGAAACAAATATCCTGAAATTAATTAAGGAAAAGGAAACAAACGTTCTAGAAAAAGAAAATACCATATATTACGTGCTGAAAAAAGAAAATCGGAAGACAGGATACTATAGGGCACTATACTAGTGATAGTTGGAGCTTGGTAGTACTTGGGACATTTTCATGAGGTGTACTACATCCTGTTTCTTTTGCTTAGGTCCCCGGGAGATATATTATGGATCATACTTTCCTTTTTGCTAGTCCCAAAATTTGACCAAGATGCAGCTCTGTTGAACGTTGATTCGTCGACGACAGGACAGGTATACTTAGGTTAACAAAATAAAAGGAGATCACGTAGAAAGAATCATGCTGTTATCTTTGGTCTCACTCTCACATGCGCAACTCGAAGGAATCCCACGTGACAAAAAGGTCAGAACTCGCAACAATCAAGAGAAATCACTAGGATTGAACATTGTACTTTTGGACAATGTATAGTTTGTGAACGTTATACTAATCAAGAAAAATCACAAAGTCAACTTTCGAACGATGAACCATTGCTGTTGCTGTCGCTTTGGGACGTCCCTTGGGCCTTGGCTTTTGGAGGAAGACAAGGAAGTCGCCGCGGGCGTTCGTTCAGTCTTGGTGGCAAGGGCAACCCTCGCGTCGTCTCCTCTCCCCAGTCCCCAGCCTGGTCCGCGTTGGAACAGGACGGTTGGTGAGCCGTGATTCGACGTTGATATTTCGCATTTCGCTCGTGTTTCCAACGAGGCAACGCAAACAAACACAGCTGTTCGTCCGTCCGCGGCGTCGGTCGCGCTCGCGCGTCATCCTCCATTCCTTACGCACGAAGCGCCTGTTCATGGAAGAAAACGGGTCGTGGAGGGATATTTATTTTTTTATTCTAATTCATATTTTTTTACTTCATATCTAGAATCGGATACTAATATCCTGGATACACGGATATGGATTTTTAGGATACTGGCACATGGTAGATGTGGATCAAATTCGGGTTATGAATAATTTGACGAATACTATACACGTAAAGAAAAGATTTAACTTTTGCAACGAAAGTATCAAATTGTAGTTCCTATTAGAGAATTATTTATCATACCTAACAACATAAATATAATTAAATGTAAATTTATATTATAAATTAGTCATGACTACAAAGCCAAAGAGGATGTTAAAGGATATTGGTGTTTTATCATATATATATTGTTGATTTATCATATATCTTCCATATATCCTACCAAATATAATATGGATACGATGTGGATATTTATCTTTTCAGATACTAAACCATATTTTCTAAATATGGATACGAATAATATCGAATACAAATCAAGGCTAAAAATTAATATTTGGTGCAGATTTTTTTCTTTTCAGATACAAGGTCGGATCGCGCGGGATCCGCTCCAGTTTGGCCCTAACGGCTGTGGCTCGCGCATCTCACCCAGCCCACCACGAGCACCAATGTAGGAAGCGCCATAGGATGGGCCTAAGCGTTCGTCCGGCCACAGCACTCCACCGGCTTCTCTGCAGATCGCGCCTCACGCCCACCCACCGCGCGCTAAGCCGTAAACCTGCCCGACGAGGCCAGCAGAGCACAACAACGGCAAATTTGTCTGTGCTGTGCAGACAAGAGGTGACCGAATATTACGGCAAATGATCGATCCTTGGAATCTTACCTGCTTCGACCATTTCATCTTGATTTGTCCATTAATCTGGGTGGCAATCTCTAGCTTTTGCCACCGTCCGATCAGGCAATTTGTGTACATGTGGTGATTTGGTTTATGATGAAAGTATACTATGATTCTACATATTGAAAAAATACAGCTGTCGGTTGGCACTGTTGAAAAAAAGAAGCTTCATTCCTTCTCTTTGGGCTCTTTTTTGGGTTACAAGGATGCATTTAGGGGTGAAAACGGGACGGATAGTTCCCGTCCGATTCGGAGCCGGATCTGGTTTTGACCGGATCCATGAAGGAATTCAGATATCGGGTCAGATCCAGATCCGAATCTGGATAATTCAAAATGGATATCGGGTCGAATTCGAAACGTACGCTATCCGAAAAATATGGGTAAGAAAACGCATATGAGATAATTGCATATCCGGATATCCGAATTTGGCTTTCAGTCTCGGTGAGTCGGTGTCCCACTCGGAAGCCCCCAACCCCAAAATGCCCGCCCATCACTCCATCAGGCATCAGCCCGTGCCCTAGCCCCCAAGTGCCCAGGCGCTCCAGTCTCCAAATCTGAGATTTGATTCCTTGTCCCTTGTCCGGTCGGCAACTCCCCCAGGCCGGTGTCTCCCCCCGGGGCTAGCTCTCCCCCTCCCTCCCACGCGGCATCTCCCCCGATCGACGGCGTAGATATGAGTCTCCCTTGTCCCTCGGAGGCCACGATCTCGCTAAATCCCTCGGTCGGCAATCCCCCCAACTGCGACTTGGCGACTCCCCTGGCCGGTGTCTCCCCAAGCCGACGCTCCCCCTCCACCCAACGGCGTCTTCTCCCCTCTCAAGGATATCTTCTATGTACTCCGCCCCCACCCGTTTCCTCTCCTACTACCTCCCGTGTCCTGTACGGACTCTGATCTTTCTTCGTGTTACCTTGTGTGTGCTTGCAGGGGAAGAAAGTGGTCATCTTCGGCTTGCCTGTAAGCTGCCCTCTTTTCTTCCCTCCCGAATTCTTTGCTACTGCTAGCTTGCTGGTCATGCATATCCAGCCATTTTGGGTTCCAGAGAGATTTTTACTTACATATATTACTGTGGATTCGCTGCGTCAGTTGTACTAGCCCTGATTTTGCATTTGGGGATAATGATGGGTTGTTTTCTTGCTCTGTGATTTGGTAGTGGAATGTGTCTTGGGGCATAGGTAGGGTTTGGTTGGTTGTTAACATTTGCTTACCAACCTAGCATAAGTGCTTGTAGTTTAATTTAATTGTTTCCATGAGTGCTTGTAGTTGTTGCAGCATGCATTATGAAATAGAAAGTTACTGAACATTCTAAGGGAGGAAATAGATTTGCAACAAAAGTACACCTCGAGGAATTAAGTAGAGCTTGGTGTTCAGCCACCACATAGTCTTTTTTCTTGTCTAGAAACTGGTCGACTTGATATGTGACCTGTTTAGTGTAACAATGTTCAAAATCCTTACTGATAGAACTAAGGGGGTGTTTGGCATAGCTCCAGCTCCATCAAAATCCGTGGAGTTGGTGGAGCAGGGTATTTCTAGCTCCAGAAATTTATGGAGCTAGAGTTGTGGGTACATTAAGAGTGTTTAGGTAGATCATGTTGTTTACATTTTAAACTAAAAATATAAACTTAATTCACTTTATTTTAGCCTATAAGCTCCAGATCTGAGGTGGAGCTGAGATCTGGAGCTATGCCAAACAGGGCATAAGTTACCTTTTTTATCACTGAATTATTGCTTACATCTTCTGCGTAGTGATTGATTGTAAAGGTTGTCCAAGCAAATTTGGGCTTGCTGAAGTGCTTATGTGCCTTGTATGTTTGATACATCTTTTATGCAAATGTTTCATGTGTGGACTTTGGAAACATGCTCTATGAATAGGCATATGTCACGTACTTACATTTACATTTAATTTGAATGTCATTGAATGTTTTTGCTAGTTACTCACAACTTCAAAACCGACTAAATCTTGAAATCATGTCGATTGTCGAAGCTGGACTCACGGTTGTGAGCTTTCGTTGTTCGCCTTGTAATCGGATTCCGAGCCTCTAGTGGCCTACACAAGCGCACATACTACTATGTACAGTAGTATCTTGCGTGACAACACATCAATAAAGTCTGTTTGAGATATATCTTATTATTATTGTCATGTATTCATATGGTTTGATTCAACATATATTATATATTACTTTATGTATGCGAGCATTATTCGTTCCCGACCGATCCGAATCCGTCACATATCCGACCCGTATCTGTATCCCGAATTATCCGGATTCGTATCTGGATCCGGCTAGCCTGTATCCGGAAAGAGCAATATCCGCCTGTATCCGACCCGGTTTCACCCCTAGACGCATTCAACCCACATGTACTACACTCATACCTCACATGCGCACACAAATGTGCACGTCCTATACACATGCTTAGAAATTTTTTAGAGGCTCTATGACCTCCGGAGCACAAGTACACGCTGTCCTATACCCATTAATTGTTGAGCATCCGTGACGAACCAGTAGTTCGAACGTAGACAGAGAGCATGCACGATGGAGTGCCAACTGAGCTACGGCTCAGTCCTCTTCTCTCTGGGGTCTTAACCAAATTGAAGATGGATACGACCGGCTCATCCAATCTTGTTCTTTCTTGCCGTTACTATCCACTTCATCAAAGTTTTTGGACCAATCTAGTCGGCTAGTCCTAGTATCTCTCATTCCCTTGTCGAGTGGCGTAGGACTCAAGTCAGGTCGATCTGTCCAACGGGAAAGATCGGCAACATGTGGGGAATTTCAAGTTCTATGGCCAATGTCTTCCCGTCTGTGTACCTCGAGAGACACGCCCTAACTGTATTCAACAACGTAGAGATGAATCACCTGTCTGAATGAATGCAAAAATA
The DNA here is from genome assembly GCA_036346275.1 of Otatea glauca. Lineage (NCBI taxonomy): Eukaryota > Viridiplantae > Streptophyta > Magnoliopsida > Poales > Poaceae > Otatea > Otatea glauca. The sequence continues at coordinate 63,817,848 of CM070721.1, forward strand.
TAACTAGTATAAGTGCATGCATGACATCTTCCTTGTGGTAGATCTAGTCCTCAGGCAGCATGAGAGTATTATGTAAAAACATCTTGTGTTACGGACAGCTTGTTTGTAGATTCAGGGGACAAGCATATCTCTTGGTTACTTGAATACCACTTCTGCAAAGAGAAGTTTTCCGCTAGATTTCGTGTTGGGTATCCTGCCTTGAAACTCTTTGGCGACAAATCGTGATTACTTGCTTGCCGCCATTATTCGATTTGATTTAGCATTCTGCAGTATTTTAGGTGTCCCCGTACGGAGGATTGCGTATGGACAGATAGGGCACAGGGCAAATCCGGTCTTACCAGTTTCAGCTCAGCGAATTAGGTAGAGCCAATAGTTCAGTTAAAAAGATTTATATAACAAAATCAAATGTGCATCGCTCCAGTAGATGCTGTTTGCAGTGGGCAGGCTTGAAGATATTAGTTCCGTAAAGGAATAGGCTACAATATATTATAATACTCCTCATTTGCACAAGTGACCATATATACTGAACACATACAGCATATGGTAATCTGACAAATCGTACTTACATATATGCCAGACAACTAATCAATTTCCTCCATTTTTCACTTCTTTTGCACCAATTCATTCATGCTTATTTTCCACTCAGAAAAAAAAAGGCATTGCCGCGTTTAAATTCCAACGATTTTCTCCATGGAGTTTGTGCGATCCCCATTACCTTGCCTGCCCATCATCAATTCATCATCATCATCATCAGTTAACAGTTCACCTCACCGGCTCGTCTCGACCGTCAAATTCCAAATACGAGTACACTTGTAGGCATCAATCAATCGATCGATCAGAGGACCAACAGTGTCTCTGTGTGCGATAGCCGGTGCAATGGGGAGCAGACACCTGTGCTGTTTCTCCCTCTGCTCCTTGTTCTTCTCGGGTTGGCATCTTCTGAAGAAGCGATTTCAGTTTGTTGGGTTGGTTTGTTGCTCCGAAGAAGAGAATTGAGCTCAAGAACTAGGGGTAACTGCTGATGGCGTCCAGGGGTTCAACTGCTGATCATCTTCTGAAGAATTGGTCTGAATGAATGGAAAAAATAAAACTAGTATAAGTGCATGCATAACATCTTCGCTATGGTAGATCTAGTACTCAGGCAGCATGAGTGATGTGTAAAAACATCTTGTGTTACTGACAGCTTGTTTGTGGATTCAGGGGACCAGCATATCTCTTTGACAAGGAGATGTCAGTGCCAGTAAGTCACTGTCTCATCGTACCAAGAGTTCAGCAGCAGTATGGTAGTAAAATCTTACCACACATTCGATAAATTGACAGGAAAATCTCATTCAAGCGGCACTTATTTGCGAGATTTATATTATTATGTTACTCTCGTCATCTGAAAGCTATTGGTAAAAACCTTTGTAAATCGGAGCCGTTAATAAAAAGTTATGGCTAAATTAAAGAAAAAATATTCTAGTACAATCAAGGAAACACATTATTAGTTTATGTTGTATGACCAACTAGTAAATGTGTTTCTTATTTGTATAGAAATTTGTTTTTTTTATTTAGTCATAACTTTTTATTGGCAGTTCCAATTAACGAACGGTTTTCACCTATAGCTTATTGACGACAAGAGCAACATATTGATATTAGTCTCACAAATAAATGCCATATAAATCCTATTTTACAATCCTTATACATAGATTTTACTGTTGGTATACATAGATTTTACCATGATGTCAGAGGGTTTAGCAGCATTTGTGGTAGTAAAATCTTACGAGACATTAGGTAAATTGGCAGTAAAATCTCATTCATATGGCGTTTATTAGCGAGACTTATATTATTATATTGCCCTCATCGTCAGTAAGCTACCGGTGAAAACAGTTCGTGAATTGGAGCTATTAATAAAAAGTTATGGCTAAATGCTTCTTGATAGTATAGAAATCTATTTTTTCTTTGATTTAGCCATAACTTTTTATTGACAACTCAAATTTACAAACGGTTTTCACCAGTAACTTACTGAAGACGAGAGCAACATATTGATATAAGTCTCGCTAATAAACGTTGCATAAATGAGATTTTAGTATCCGTATACATAGATTTTACTATTATGCCAAAGGGTCTAGAAGTCTGTACAGTAGTAAAATGTTACGACATATTTGTTAAATTTGTAATAAAATCTTATTCATATGACTTTTATTGGCGAGACTTATATCAATGTGTTTATCTCGTTGTCAGTAAACTACTTGTGAAACAGTCGTGAATCAGAGCGGTTAGGAAACAATTATGGATAAATAAAAAATAGATTCTAGTACAAACAAGTAACACATTTACTAGTTGGTTTGGCTATGTAACTGATGGGTTTAGTCAACTAGGACAGTTTTGTTGTGCTGATTAGTGGGATGCATGGCTCGATCGGACTGAGTTATATGGCCCGGACATACAATATGCTATTCTACGCATAGGTACCGAATAGTGTATAGAAAATGCTTCCTATACATATATACATACATATACATACATACATAGGTATATATACATTTTCATATGTGTGTGTATATATAGATAGATAGATAGATAGATAGATAGATAGATGTATATGTATGTATGTGTGTACATACACAGTAACGCTAATATGCAAGCACGTGCAGCACTAGTTATTCAACTCAGGTGTTGTAACCCCCCGTACGGCCTATAAACACGCCACAGCCCAAAAACTACATGACGTGTGTAACCGAACGGAATAACCGACAGTAAATCAATCCCGAATCCCTCTTTGTGGACAAACGGGCAGTAAATCAACCCCAAATCGCATGTTTTGGACAAAACAACAGTAAATCAATCCCGAATCCCTTATTTTGGACAAATTGTGTCATCTTTTTTTTTACCGCTACTTGTACAACTAATTAAGGGAAATATGCATATAATTTACATCTGCTAGATGTTCAGTAGTAACATCGAGGACGCCTGCTAGATGTCCAGTGGTAACATCGAGTGTATTACATAGTAAAATCTTGTTTTATATGTAATAAATGGAAGTATATTTTTCTAACAAGCCCCGATCTCGTGCTGTAGTTGATGATGTCGAACCGCTATCTTTTACTACAGTTAACTATACATTTTACTATCGGATTGAATAATATGTGAAAACTATCTACGCTGTTCTATAGTAAAATGTTATAAATAATATAGTAAAAGTTAGTGTCATAATCAGTAAAATCAAGTACCCTAAATAAATAAGGCAGTAAATCAACGCCGAATCACACATTTTTAACAAAACGACGTAAAATCAATCTTGAATCCCCATTTTGGACAAATCGTGTCGTCTTTATTGTGCTGCTGTTTGTACAACTAATTATTAATATAGTGCTCTGTCTTCCGATTTCCTTTTTTCAGCACGTAATATATGGTCTTTTCCTTTTCTAGAACGTTTGTTTCTTTTTCCTTAATTCCAGGATATTTGTTTCCTTTTCCTTGAGATGATGCTGGAGGTGGGGGGAGATCTGTTGTGGGACACAGGGATGAGTTAGACACATTAAACAATGGCCACCGGATGTGGGTGAGTAAAGCTGAGGAAAGATCTGAGAGGTTAATTTTGATGGAAGCAAGTTTTTGAGGACGTTTCGCTGGGTGCATGAAGGTTGGGCCATCTTTATTGGGGTGCGTTATTTCGGGTAGACATAGAAAAGAATGCTTATGTGCATTATAAAGGGGTATAGATGGGAAAAATGCATATAATTTACATCCAAGATGTTCAGTAGTAACATCTATACCCCTTATAATGCACCTAAGCAATTTTTCCTACGTCCACCCTAAATAATGCACCTCATTAGAGATGGTCCAATGTTCGTGCACCCAGCAAAACGTCTCTAGAAACTTGCATTCATCAAAATGAACGTCTCAGATCTTTCCTCAGTTTTACTCACCCACATCCGATGGCCATTATTTAGTGTGTCTAATCATCTCTGTGGCCCACAATGCACTCTCCCCACCTACATATTTGGAAGGAGAGCGAATCAAACAAGAAAATAAATAAGGAGGATCCGCATGCAAGGAAACCAGACTTGAATTTTTTACTGACCAAAATTGTACGTACTACATATTTGGAAGGAGGGTGAATCAAACAAATAAATAAACACGAGGATCCACATGCAAGGAAACAAGACTTGAATTTTTTATTGTCCTGGCATTGTGATCGTATTTTTTTCCGGATATGACCCTTCTCGAGACTTTTTTACAGATCTAGCCCCATAGAGCCTAATTTCAGCGCACGAAGAGCGTTGAATTTTTGTTTTTATTTTTATCTAAGGAACCAACTGTGCATGAGTGCTAATTTTTTTCACGGAACCAATGGCGAAAGCATCGCTTAATTTTTATCTTTTTTCTTCCGGATCCAATGGCGGCGAGCGCAGCTTTGTTTTTCATATTTTTCCAAATCAACCTCGTGGCCTACAATGACCTTCTCTCACCTCCGGCATCAACAAGGAAAAGGAAACAAACGTCTTGGAATCAAGGAAAAGAAACAAATGTCCCGGAAAAGGAAAGGACCATATATTACGTGCTGGGAAAAGGAAACCGTGGAAAAAATTCTAGCACCTCTCTGCGATTTTTCCTGCCTCAAGGCTACAATCGCAAATTCATCGCCCGAGAGCCTGATTTAGAAAAATTATAACGACGATACTAATATAGTAAAAAGTTCGAGCCTGAGCACTGGTAAATAATACAGCGCGCCACCGCTCCGCTGAATTTTTGGCTCAAGGCTACAATCGTAAATTCATCGTCGCGAGAATGATTCAGAAAAAACTTATAACGATAATGCCAACACAAAAAAAATTCCCGAAAAATAAAAAAAACAATCAAGCGGTGTTCATCCGCTTAATAATTTTGGCAAAAAAAATAAATGCTTCGTGGCAGCTGAAAAATTCAAGCGTGGGAGAAAAATGAAAAAAATCAAGCGGTGCCTGATCCACCAATAATTTTGGAAAAATATAGAAAAATAAAGCGTGCTCATGATCACTGGATCCGAGGAAAAAGATAAAATTAAACAACACTCGCACGCCATTGGTTCCGAGAAAAAATTTAAATAAAGACTCACAAACCGGGTTCCATGGATAAAAATGAAAAAAATCGGCGCTCTCAGACATTTGAAATTAGGCTATATGGGGCTAGATCCGTAAAAAAATCTCGAAAAAGGTTATATTCGGAAAAAAAAAATACGATCACGAGGCAAGAACAGTAAAAAATTCAATTCTGGTTTCCTTGCATGCGGATCCTCCCCGTTTATTTCCTTGTTTGATTCGCTCTCCTTCCAAATATGTAGTACATACAGTTTTGGTCAGGACAGTAAAAAATTCAATTCTGGTTTCCTTGCATGCGGATCTTCCCTATTTATTTCCTTGTTTGATTCACTCTCCTTCCAAATATGTAGTACGTACAATATGATCACAAGATTATTTACTATTAAGTGTTATATTCATATTTATCTTCTCATTTAATTGATAAATGGATGTACTACCGTCGTAGCGTTAGTACTGGCACTATACTAATATCGAGTGGAGTAGATAGTAAAATCTTGTTTTATATGTAAGTAAAGAATAGGATATTTTCCTAACAAGCCTCCGTCCACGTGCAGACAATGAAGTCGAACTGCTACTTTTACTATAGTAACTATACATTTTACTATCGGATTAATTAATATGTGAAAACTCCCTTCGTTGTTCAATGTAAAATGTTGTAAATCGGTTTGCCCTGCTGCGAGCAACGTCATGTCATTCCACAGTAGCTAGTAGTACTAAATTTCGTCCGTGGCATCGGCCGCCTATAAATACCCAACACGCACGAGCTCGTCTCGACCGTCCAATTCCAAATACGAGTACACTTGTAGGCATCAATCAATCGATCGATCAGAGGACCAACAGTGTCTCAATGGGGGAGCAGACACCTGTGCTGTTTCTTCCTCTGCTCCTTGTTTCTTCTCGGGTTGGCATCTTCTGAAGAAGCGATTTCAGTTTGTTGGGTTGGTTTGTTGCTCCGAAGAAGAGAATTGAGCTCAAGAACTAGGGGTAACTGCTGATGGCGTCCAGGGGTTCAACTGCTGATCATCTTCTGAAGAATTGGTCTGAATAAATGGAAAAAAATAAAACTAGTATAAGTGCATGCATAACATCTTCGCTATGGTAGATCTAGTACTCAGGCAGCATGAGTGATGTGTAAAAACATCATGTGTTACTGACAGCGTGTTTGTGGATTCAGGGGACAAGCATACCTCTTTGACAAGGAGCTGTCAGTGCCAGTAAGTCACTGTCTCATCGTACCAAGAGTTCAGCAGTAGTATGGTAGTAAAATCTTACCACACATTCGATAAATTGACAGGAAAATCTCATTCAAGCGGCACTTATTTGCGAGATTTATATTATTACGTTGCTCTCGTCACCTGAAAGCTATTGATAAAAACCGTTCGTGAATCAGAGTTGTCAATAAAAAGTTATAGCTAAATTAAAGAAAAAAGATTTTAGTACAATTAAAGAAACACATTACTAATTTACGCCGTATGACCAACTAGTAAATGTGTTTCTTATTTGTACATAAATTTAATTTTTTTATTTAGTTATAACTTTTTATTGAGAGCTCCGATTAACGAATGGTTTTCACCCTAGCTTACTAACGACAAGAACAACATATTGATATTAGTCTCGCAAATAAATACCATACAAATCATTCATGTAGCGTTTATTAGCGAGACTTATATTATTATATTGTCCTCATCGTCAGTAAGTTACTGGTGAAAAAAGTTCGTGAATCGGAGTTATCAATAAAAAGTTATGGTTAAATTAAAGAAAAAAATATTCTAGTATAAAAAGGAAACACCAACATGTTTTTAGGCTGATTCACTGAATGCTATCTCACGACGTACAAAATCACTACTCTGGTAAAAGCAATATTACTATTTCAGTAACTTCTATTTACTATGTTATATATATACTAAACAAAGTTGGAACGGCAAGATCATAAGTCGTGATTGAAAAATTACTATTCCTCCCATGCAATGTTACGGTCTATGCAACTTGTTTTTACTACCATACGTAGAGATTACCCGAATCATTTCTAGCACGACCAAAATATGGTAAAACTCAACTTATCAATACCCTTCAGTTTGTTTTATTTAAACAAATAATTGCGAAGTCTAACTGCCGACAAAAAATAGCAACAACATCAAATAAATATGATTATTCACTTTTTACTATTGCGTGCATGCAAATTTTCTATCTACATCGGTTTGTTTGCTCCATTGTTGTGATACCTCTCTCTGATGTCCAACGTCCATTCGAGCATGAGTATTTTTTAACTGGCTGCGACCTTGATTTAGCTTATCATGCTGCAAAACACAATTAGATATGCAAAACACAAAATTTACTATTCTTCTCATGTAATGTTATGGCATGTACAACTTGTTTTACTAATGTACGTAGTAACTACTCGGAACATTACTAGCAAGACCAAATCTAGTAAAAATCAACTCAATAATACCCATCAGTTTGTTTTATTTAAACAAAATATTACACAGTCTAACTGCCGAGAAAAAAACGGCAATATCATCAAATAAATAGATTGTTCTCTTTTTACTATTGTGTGCATGCAAAATTACTATCTACTAACTTCTGTTTACTACAATGATCTGACACCTATGTCTTGTGTCCAACGTCCATTCCGCAGGAGTCTTTTTGTAGCTGGTTGTGATCTTGAATCAGCTTATCATGCTACAAAACACTACGAGGTAAAAAATTGTAAAAAAATATTTATGACTAACATGCAACTTACTATAAAAAATATGTGAATACAACAGTAAAAAGGTGTAAATTGCTCGCTTACTATATAATCTCGTAAAGTGTACATCGTGCGATCCAGGGGCGGAGCCAGGCCTGGCCCAAAAATTCAATGAAAATTATGTTAAAAATTTATGAAAATTCATTTATGGGCCAAACAAACCTTTGAACCAGCCCAGACATCTACATAGGCTTTCACGACAACATTGCGTTCAGGGCCCATAAACATCTAGTCACACAAGACGTGGATCAGTTGCGCTAGGTACTGGGATTATGCTGGACCATGTTTCGGTCGGTGTAACATAACTGGCTGGGGTGTATAATTATCTATTCTACACGTAGCCGAAGAAAATAGTTGCATACTCCTGAGTGTACGTACTCCTATCTTGCATATACTGCTTAAATAAAAAATTTATAGGCGATCGATACCATGGCCGAAATTTAGTACCAGCTACCGTGGAATGAATTTCGGCCGTAGTATGGGCCACCTATAAATACCCAACACGCACGAGCTCGTCTCGACCGTCCAATTCCAAATACTAGTACACTTGTAGGCATCAATCAATCGATCGATCAGAGGACCAACAGTGTCTCGATGGGGAGCAGACACCTGTTCTGTTTCTCCCTCTGCTCCTTGTTCTTCTCGGGTTGGCATCTTCTGAAGAAGCGATCTCAGTTTGTACTGTTGATAGGTGATTCGTCCCATTCGTGGGATACCTTTTTTCCTTTTACAATCTATACCCCTTATAATGTACCTAAGCAAATTTTTCTACGTCCACTCTAAATAATGCACCTTATTAGAGATGGTCCAATGTTCGTGCACCCAGCAAAACGTCCCCAGAAACTTGCATTCATCAAAATGAACGTTTCAGATCTTTCCTCAGTTTTACTCACTCACATCCGATGACCATTATTTAGTGTGTCTAATCATCCCTGTGGCCCACAACAGACCTCCCCCACCTACATATTTGGAAGGAGAGCGAATCAAACAAGGAAATAAATAAGGAGGATCCGCATGCAAAGAAACCAGACTTGAATTTTTTACTAGCCAAAATTGTACGTACTACATATTTGGAAGGAGGGTGAATCAAACAAAGAAATAAATAGGAGGATCCACATGCAAGGAAACAAGACTTGAATTTTTTATTGTTCTGGCATTGTGATCGTATTTTTTTTCCGGATATGACCCTTCTCGAAACTTTTTTACAGATCTAGCCCCATAGAGCCTAATTTCAGCGCACGAAGAGCGTTGAATTTTTATTTTATTTTTATCTAAGGAACTAACTGTCTGTGAGTCTTTGCTTAATTTTTTCAATTTTTCTCGCGGAACCAATGGCGAGAGCACTGCTTAATTTTATCTTTTTCCTTGCGGATCCAATGATCGGCGAGCGTAGTTTATTTTTCCATATTTTTCCAAATCATCCTCGTGGCCCACAACATACCTTCTCTCACCTCCAAAGATCAACAAGGAAAGGGAAACAAACGTCTTGAAATCAAGGAAAAGAAACAAACGTCCCGGAAAAGGAAAGGACCATATATTACGTCTTGAGAAAAGGAAACCGCGGAAAAAATTCTAGCACCTCTCTGCGATTTTTCTGTCTCAAGGCTACAATCGCAAATTCATCGCCGAGAGCCCGATTCGGAAAAATTATAACGATGATACTAATATAGTAAAAGTTCGAGCTCGAAAGGTAAATAATACCGCGCCATCGCTCCATTGAATTTTTCCTACCGAGGCTACAATCGTAAATTCATCGTCGAGAGTGATTCGAAAAAATTATAACGATAATGCCAACACAAGTAAAAATTCCGAAAAAAAAAAACAATCAAGCGGTGTTCGTCGCTTAATAATTTTGGCAAAAAAATGCTTGGTGGCATTGAAAAATTCAAGAGTGGGAGAAAAAAAATTCAAGCGGTCCCCGTCCACTGAATAATTTTGGAAAAATATGGAAAAATAAACCGTGCTCGCGGACCGCTGGATCCACAGGGAAAAAAGATAAAAATTAAACAGCACTCACAAACCGCTGGTTCCGTGGGTAAAAATGAAAAAAATCAGCGCTCTCTGTACGCTGAAATTAGGCTATATGGGGCTAGATCCGTAAAAAAATCTCGAAAAAGGTTATATTCGGAAAAAAATACGATCACGAGTCAAGAACAGTAAAAAATTCAAGTCTGGTTTTCTTGCATGCAGATCCTCCTTGTTTATTTTCTTGTTTGATTCGCTCTCCTTCCAAATATGTAGTACATACAATTTTGGTCAGGACAGTAAAAAATTCAATTCTGGTTTCCTTGCATGTGGATCTTCCCTATTTATTTCCTTGTTTGATTCGCTCTCCTTCCAAATATGTAGTACGTACAATGTGATCACAAGATTATTTACTATTAAGTGTTATATTCATACTTATCTTCTCATTTAATTGATAAGCGGATGCACTACCGTCGTAGCGTTAGCACTAGCATTATACTAATATGATTAAATGCCTCCATGTATGTTTGGTGGTTGAAACAATTCCTGCAACGGTTGTAAAAGGTATGACCACTGACCCTAGCTAGCTGCCATGCAGCCAAAGTCGATCAAAAGCAAACATTTCCGTGGTATCCTCGTCGACCGAGATTGTTTTTAACAGAACGGCAGGAGGCTCTGCCATACATTTAAGATAGGAGAGAAAACAACAATAGCAAAAGATATTTGATTGTATTCTTTTAGCATACTCTGTACAACCTTTTTGTTGCTGGCATACTCACTGCAATTCTATTTTCCTAACATCATCTTACAACCATGCAGGCTCACCTAATACGTGCATGTTTGGTGATTTCAGAAAAATTTCAAGGCGCATGTGGTAATGGTCTACTTACTGAGGGAGTATGTGACGGTAGACCCTACCTCGATCCATAGAAGCATGTGAGGGGCGCCAGTACTCACCAGTCACCACTGGCATCGATGCATGTACATATATATACCTTGTCATATATCATGTATATATCGAGAGAAGTATATACCACTAATTTTGTAAATAAGAAGTACATACCTCTTTTGTGAACCCATATATGTACGTACTACCGAATTTTATGGCCAGCAAGCAGACTTACGTACATACTTATTTCTGCTTTCCTGGATTCTTCTTCGGCACAAGAAAATACTTTACGCGTTAAGTATAAATCCCATTTAAGTTGAACATATACTCCCTCTCCTACATGTACAAAACGAGCAGAAAGATGCAGATATAATCCCTTTTAGTCTCAATATATAGTTCAATCAGAAATTAAAGTCCCCAAAAAGTGGTATACATACTCCCTCAATTCAAATATAAAGATATACTCTCCTGTGCACATACGTTGTTCCATACTTACTCCAAACCAATCACACCTTTCTAAGGGCCTGCACCGACGAGATTTCAAAGGTAAAGATATCCTCCGCGCCGTCTTAGCTGGTATGTACGTGTTGGTGTGCATGCACAACGATCCCGAGAAACCCGCCGTTGGGCAAGTAAGTATGTATTTTTGTTTTTCGAAGATAACCACGAACGTTGCTTACTAGGTCTGCGTGGTATGTTAGGAGCACTTAAGCTAGTCCCAGTGGTAGTATCATACGCTATAAATGATTCGTCACATAGGATTTCTTGCTGACATGACAATCAATTAATGAAGAAAGAGAAGATAGCAGTATCATGAGGATGATACTGCTTGGGCTCAATATCCAACATCTTGGATTTCGTATGATACTGCATTGGGAGCAAACCATATCATATTCATATGAAACATTTGATCACAACACATGCAACAATTAATGCACGCAAACTATCTTGGATATTGTAGTATGATACTATGCATTGGAGATGGTGTTTCTTCTCAACAATATCACGCTCTCTATCCTACGTGGCAGTTTTGAATTTTGGAATATGATACTATGCACTGGGATTAGCCTTAGTGGTGATGTCCAGCCCAATAATCCGATCAAGTTGGTGGTACCCGAGGCTACTAGACGGTGGATATAATGGGAGTAACTACTCCTGTAAGTAGAAAAGAGGTTTTCTATACACACGGAAGCACTAATCTGTGTTTGTGCGCAGATTAGTTATTCTCCTCTTTTGTTGGAGAAACGTATGCAAACCATCCCATGTACGTCCGCGTGTTGACAAGTAAATTTCATTTCCATGAGAATTCCAACCAAAGACAAGTAAATTCAGGATGGAAAGTAAAATAAAAATCAACAATCTAATTTCTATACAAATTCCTATGTAAAATCCCCAAATATATATAATCTATTATAAAAATTATCAACTTGACTTCCATACAAATTCCAATGAAAAATAAAATAAAACTCCTATATATGAATTCTAAACTAAAATCACTAAATAGCTAATTCTGAATAAAAATAAAATAAAAATCATCAACTCGATTTGTATAACAAATTCTAAAGAATAATTGAAAATTAGGATTAAAAAAATAAAAGAAACTTTGCATTTTGATTTCTATACGAATTCCAAAGTAAAATCCTTAAATAACTAAAATCCAAAAATAAATTAAATAAAATTAGTAATTTACTTTATATATGAACTAAAAAATAACTAAAATTTTGAATACAATTAAAGTTATAATGTGGATAACCACACGTGAGTGCAATGGCGTCGATCTGTCATGCAAGAAGATATTGCCTCACGGGAAAGCGATAGGCGGAGGCGTTACCTTAGATATGAGAACAACGTCGTGCTGCTCACTGGAGTCATTGAATAGAAAAGCCAAAGCCGAAGAAGCCAAAAGTTGTGACGACGAGTGGTGAGCGTCTGAATTGTTGAAGACAGTGGCAAAAGAAGTTTGTTGATATGGAGGCCCGGGTAGAAAGGAGACGAAGCTTCGCATGGAAGACGAGCTACATAAGATATATATCCATTGGGTAGCTAGGTAAGTGCCATCGCTGTTGAGGGACACGACGTCACACGTGATGACAAAAATATTCTTCATATCGTTATACAATGACTAAAGCAAACATGGTAGCATTAGATAAGATAGAAAGTTACCATAATTAATGAGGAAGTAACATCGTTGAGTTGGCCAATATCGACTAAGAGAAGCGACCGACATGGGACAAGCAGAAATCCAACATGTATACCATCCTGCATATATATATATATGATGGAATAGTCTTGGAGTCACTGGTGAGAGTGTGATACGTTTCTCGGTAGGAATAAGAGACGGTTATACATGTATGCATGTTGATGTCACAACGCTCATCATTAAGTAATAATTGAAAAGAAATAGAAGATAGATATACAATAGAGTATTGCATTAAAAATGGTAGTATATGAAAGGGATCGATCAAGAATTGGACTTGCTATTGAAGGTTGAAGCAGAAAAGTTGTGGGGCTATCAATAAGAGCTAGAAGATACACGGTTCGGTGGGCAGCAAGCGTGTGAGGAAGATAAATTCAAAGTAAGTCGCCCATGATGCATCGGTGTATACGTGAGCAATGTATTCTAATACCATGTAAAATAATCAGCGTATTGCTTGAGATTAAATAGAGGTACATGTGCTGCATATGTTTTGAAAAAAGAGTTAAATATGGAGAAAGAATAGGAGTATATAGCTACATGATCTATGCAAGATAAAGAGTTGCTACGTTTCTAAGAATCCCAACAACTTATTATTCTCAATGATTTTCTTGTATCAAAGTTTATACATCAATTACATTCTCAAGTTGAATTTTCCATCAAGCTTATATTGTTATTTTTAATGTTTATGATATCTTAAAAATCTAAATAGCCTAAAAAATACGGTAATATATTCTCAAACATATAAGTTATATCATTTGATACTATAAACTTATAAAAAAAATCAAGGAGTGCAAACGCGGGTCAGCCTACTAGTTCTGCAGTATTTTAGGTGTCCCCGTACGGAGGATTGCGTATGGACAGATAGGGCACAGGACAAATCCGGTTTTATCAGATTCATCTTAGCGAATTAGGTAGAGCCAATAGTTCAGTTAAAAAGATTTCGGAATGACTTAAGATCGGACGTCCGATTTTTTGGACGCTAGAACATTTCTTTTCCTACGCGTGAAACATTTTCCTTCGATAACAGTAGAAATGTTGATCCGGATCGTTGCAACATTTTTTTCTACATGTGAAACATTTTCTTTCAATAACAGTAGAAATGTGCGCGAGAAAAAAATGTTATAGATGTTGAAAAAAAATGTTGCATCGAGCGTCCGACGAAACATTCTAAAATCAGACGTTCGACTCCTAGTTCTTCCCAAAAGATTTATATAACAAAATCATATGTGTATCGCTCCAGTATATGCTGTTTGCAGTGAGTAGGAGATATTAGTTCCATAAAGGAAAAGGCTACAATATATTATAGCAAATACTCGTCATTTGCACAAGTGACCATATATACTGAACAAATACAGCATATGATAATCTGACAAATCTTACTTACGTATATGCCAGACAACTAATCAATTTCCTCCGTTCTTCACCTCTTTTGCACCAATTCATTCATACTTATTTTCAACTCAGAAAAAAAGCACTTTACGATACCCAAAATTCAATATAAATCTTTTATTTTTTCTGATTTAACGAATTAGATTAATCAGAATTTATCTATACGTCGTCTCGTTGAGTTTACCTCACTCCTTCCATAACAGAGTTCGGTGCCCATCCATTGCCTACAAGCAACGCCATGTCATACCACAGTAGCTGATGTTAAATTTCTGCCGTGGCATCGACCGCCTATAAATACCCAACACGCACCAGCTCCGACTTGCAATCGTCTCGACCGTCCAATTCCAAATACTAGAACACTTGTAGGCATCGATCGATCAGAGGAAGAACAGAGACTCTGTGTGCGAGGGCCGGTGCAATGGGGAGCAGACACCTGTGCTGTTTCTCCCTGCTCCTTGTTCTTGTCGGATTGGCATCCGGGCAGGTCCTGTTTCAGGTATGCGTGCGTGCGTGATCATCTTCTGAAGAAGTGATTTAAGTTTGTTTGGTTGGTTTGTTGCTCTGAAGAAGAGAATTGAGCTCAAGAACTCGGGGTAACTGCTGATGGCGTCCAGGGGTTCAACTGGGAGTCGTGGAATCAGGATGGCGGGTGGTACAACCTGCTGATGGGGAAGGTCGACGACATCGCCGGCGCTGGAGTGACGCACGTCTGGCTGCCTCCGCCGTCGCACTCCGTCTCCACCCAGGGTCACTCCTCTTCCCTTCATGTCTAAACAAGCCCAATTAATCAAGAATCATAGAAGCGTGGAGTGGACACCGTATGCTTATCGTATATCCAATTTAAATATTTAAAAATATATTAATAATCAAAGTTACGAAAGTTTTACTACGCCTCTATCTAAAATAATAACAATTTATGACTAAAGGGATTAGTATATACCGGTAAGTAGTATGTATATAGTACACAATTTCTTTTGCAAGAAAGACGTCTATAGTATGTATATATATGCATACGTGTACAGTACATATATGCATGTGGTTGCTTGGCACAGGTTACATGCCTGGGCGGCTGTACGACCTGGACGCGTCCAAGTACGGGACGGCGGCGGAGCTCAAGTCGCTGATCGACGCGTTCCACGGCCAGGGCGTGCAGGTGATCGCCGACATCGTCATCAACCACCGATGCGCCGACTACAAGGACAACCGCGGCATCTACTGCATCTTCGAGGGCGGCACGCCGGACAGCCGCCTCGACTGGGGCCCCCACATGATCTGCCGCGACGACACCAAGTACTCGGACGGCACAGGCAACCTCGACACCGGCGCCGACTTCGCCGCCGCACCCGACATCGACCACCTCAACGACCGCGTCCAGCGCGAGCTCACCGAGTGGCTTCTCTGGCTCAAGACCGACCTCGGCTTCGACGCCTGGCGCCTCGACTTCGCCAAGGGCTACTCCCCTGAGGTTGCCAAGGTCTACATCAACGGCACGTCCCCGAGCGTCGCCGTCGCGCAGGTGTGGGACTCGATGGCCTACGGCGGCAACGGCAAGCCCCTGTACGACCAGAACTCGCACCGGCAGGCGCTGGTGAACTGGGTGGACAGGGTGGGCGGCGCGGCCTCGCCGGGCTCGGTGTTCGACTTCACGACCAAGGGCATCCTCAATGCCGCCGTGGAGGGCGAGCTGTGGCGGCTGATCGACCCGCAGGGGAAGGCGCCCGGCGTGATCGGGTGGTGGCCGGCCAAGGCCGTCACCTTCGTCGACAACCATGACACCGGCTCCACGCAGGCCATGTGGCCATTCCCCTCCGACAAGGTCATGCAGGGCTACGCCTACATCCTCACACACCCCGGCAACCCATGCATCGTAAGCAAAGCAATTCCATTTCCACCTCTGTCACCCAACTCACTCATACAGTAGCTAGTTCTGCAAATTAATTAATTAGGCAACTTACGAATATCAACACCGTGCTAGTTCTACGACCATTTCTTCGACTGGGGGCTCAAGGACGAGATCGCGACGTTGGTGGCGGTGCGGAAGCGCAACGGCATCACGCCGGCGAGCAAGCTCAAGATCCTCATGTACGACGCCGACGCATATGTCGCGGAGATCGACGGCAGGGTGATGATGAAGATCGGGTCCAGGTACGACGTCGGGCACCTGATTCCGGCGGGGTTCGAGCTGGCCGCCCACGGCAACGACTACGCCGTCTGGGAGAAGGGCGCAGCAGGGACCCTCAAGTGGAGCCTCCTCAAGTGGGGCTCAAGCCTCAAGTGATCATTCGAGCATGGTGATTTCGAGTACTACCCCTCATGATGTATTTCTGGCTCTGCTATATATATATATATATATGCGCACGTACGATTACGTACGAATACTGTGAAATGCTCACACGGCATTAAATAAGCTAGCATTTCCCTCCCTGCAGTATGTATGTGAGTGAGGATAAGTGGGGCATAAGTGTATGTGAGGATATATAAGAGGGGCATAAGAGGCAACTACGTACGCTATCTGTATGTTTCGATGAATCGTACACAATAAAAGTTTACAACCGTGATCAGCTTCTTAAGTTTACAATGAAAGTTTTTCATCCAAACATCAAATAATTGATCAATGACTCTAGGAATGTTGGTAAAACTAAAAACACATTTTACCATATTCCAGATAAATATATCTAGAGAGGTGCTTCCATGCTTTTCTTTTTTACAGTTGCACAAATATTAAAGTATGAATGAAAAGTAGATGGTGATTACTTACCCCTTCGTTTGTTTCAAGATTGTGCAATTTGTATTGAGAGGAAAAGCATTGAATCACTGCTCATATATCTATCCATTGGACATACCAGAAATAAATAATGATTTATAGTTTCATCAGCACTACAAAATTGACAATTATTTGACCCATTCCACCCTCTTTTCTTCAAATAATCTTCGGACAAAATGCTATTTTTCATCATCCAAATAAAAACCTTTATTTTCAAAGTTCGATAAACTCAGACACTGCCAACACACCAAGCAAATTTATCAACGAAAGTCGAAATGGTGACCTATTATTATTCTCGAAACCATGGCCTCAACTTCGCATATAGGAGCTGTTGTAAAGTTTACTATTACATTACATTCTATACATTGCTGGAGCAACCCAACAAGATGAAGATTGCATTGCAAGCAGGGAAGCAGGAGGGTGCTAGGAAGAAACATGATATGAAGGCATTGAACAACTAGTGAAATATTACTACTCATATGCCAGAAGGAAATGGCGAGTTCCCAGGATCTCCACACCATTGTTTTTGCAAAAAAAAATGCACTTTGCGAAATCAAGCCGCACCAACGCAGAGCGCCACTCGCGTGAGCAGGCGACAACCCTTCACACAGCGATTTTGCATAGAGTCCCTCATAGTTCCACAGAATTTGGTTCGCATCCTGCGGCCTCCGAGCCGTCCGATGGCGTCGGTGGGACGATCCATCTGTCCGCGCACGAGCTCCAAGACCGGCGCTCAAGGTTCAAAATCACGGCGAAATTTCGAAAATTTCGGCCAAGATTTGAATTTCGGCTGGGGACGAGATTCCAAATCCCGGCCAAATATTTTTTTTTCAAAAAAAATCAATGCTACAGTGATTTTAGAAATTTTGATGAAAATGTCATCTTCTATGAAAATTTTTGGAAAAACTGAATTTTTGAGATATTTTTTAAAAATAATATAAGCACTGCCAGATTTTTATAAAAATGTACAAGCTTGATCATACTCTAAAAAATTTATGATACAATATTTAGTAGTCTAGAATAATACATAAAAATTTCCAAAAGAATTGAGCTTTATTTGTTATGTTTGAAAAATCAAAAACTGAAGGAACATAAATGAGACAGTAGCCGTGTTAGAATTTTATAAATTCGCTCAAGTGTGATCATGATCCAAAAAATTTACGAGAGCTTAAGAATAAAAAATTTCAAAAATTTCTCAGGCTTGATCATCATCTGAAAATTTTATGAGAATATTAGTGATGCGTAGGACCATTCAAAAAAATTCAAATTTTTTAACATGGTTTGAACCATTTTTCATTTGGTTGAAATTTTTCGTTAAGGCTTTTATCAGAACAGTAGCACTGTCAGAATTTTTGAAAATTCCTCAGACTAAATGGAGTGCAGTGTTCATGATGCAATTTTTGGTAAGCATGCTGCTGTGATTGAAAATAACCCTCTCCTGAACATGAGGTAGAAGAGCCCACAATATTGTGTGACACAATTTTTTTTGATGATCTAGCCTAACAGTTGTTTTGCCGGTAAGCACAAGTTCAAAATGACATGTTTTTTATCATTACGCTTCCTATTTAGTTTGCTTATTAGTCCTGCTTTAATTTCATAGACATGTATAATATACTATTTTTTCCTGTTTTTGCAAACCGCCAGAGACCACCAATGGAGATTCTATGCAGCCATGAAACTAGAAAATATGTTGGCCTGATCATTCCTACTGTGAAGGTATGCAGTACAAGTTAGGACTGGTAAACAGTAGAGTAACATGTCCCAAGGGACAGCTTGGCCTATATGTGGTTGCCCATTATGCCGTTAGGCATAAGCTGACAAACAATGAAATCTCATCCAGGGCATCAGAAAATCAAGAGGAGGCTACTTCTATTCCAGGTGTTTCAGGAAGTAATGGGTTAGACACTCCTCCGTTTGTCTACTACACTCCAGGATTTAACGAGAACCAGATTTAGGTTTTACTTGGGAGGCTTGCGCCTTGCGGTAAGGGAGCATGATATCACCCACAGTGTCTTTGATATAGGTTCCAACTTTATTTAGGTTCCTAGCCACTCCATTATTGACCACAAGCCCAGCATTCCTCTGAACTCTGCAGGTTCATCGGAAAAAATTGTAGTCAACTGAATCTTGATACAAATTTAAGGGATTTAAGCAGAATTTAATCCAAAAGTGCAACTCACTTGGTTAAGAAATCCTCTCCTCCGTGTCCAGGTTTGTATCGACGTGGTTGAGGAGCTGCAGTGTTATCATTATTAGTAAAACTTCCAGGAACAAAAAAAATTGAAATTCTCGAGTCACCTACTCGCAACAAACTCAATGAAAGAAGCATGTTCAACACAAGCTATTCATGCACACCAAATTTTATTAATCAATATGCAGAGAAGTCCAGTTTCAGATACACTGCAGAGAATGATGCGGGTTCCCAAGTGATCAGATTGTTTTACCACAAAAGTCAGGCCGAACTTCTATAAGTTTCCAAGAGAAACGAATCGGCTACAAACATCTCTTGGCATTTGGAGGAAGACAAGGAAGTTGCCAGGGGCTTTCATTCACCATCTATATATTAGATTGCTAGGCCCAATATACTCAATTACATTTAACACCCCCTCTCAAACTCAAGGTGGGTCAACTAACTAGAATTTGGAAGCATGACCAATATGTTGATCTCAGATCTGCAACTTTGTAAAGAAGTCAGCAACATGAAGATGAGAGGAAACATGCTAACGAGCAATGGTCCCAAACTGACAATGATAGTGTGCAATTGAAGCATCAACACTAATATGCTTTGTCAGCTCGTGCTTCACCGGATCATTGGCAATATGGATGGCACTTGTATTATCGCATAGAGGTGGAGTCGGAGTAGAACACTGCACACCGAAATCTTCAAGCAACCATTGAAGCCAAACAATCTCAGAAGTAGTTATGGCTAAAGCTCTAAGCTCTGCCTCAGCGCTGGAATGAGACACATCTGTCTGTTTCTTGGACTTCCATGCAAGGAGAGATAATCCAAGAAATATGCAGTAGCCAGTGACAGTAACGGTCAACTGGGTTACTCGCCCAAGTAGCATCAGAGCAAGCATGTAGTTGAAGCTGACTGTTACAAGCATAAAATAATCATCATGAAGCAGTACCTCTTAAGTATCGAAGAATTCGAATGAGGTGACTGTAGTGCACCGAGGTCGGAGCACAAACAAATTGGGTAAGAATGTGCACAGCATGTGCAATATCTGGGCGAGTGACAATAAGATAAACCAGGCTACTAACAAGGTGACAGTACCGAGAAGGATTTGGAAGAGGCATACCATCAGAGGGACGCAATTGTAGGTGCAGCCCCATAGGTGTAACAACTGTCCGAGTATCAGTAAGTCCAAAGCGAGCTAGTAGGTCATGAACATATCGTTCCTGGGACAGGTAGTAACCATCGGGAGTAGCGGTCACCTCGAGACCCAAGAAATAGCTCAGATGTCCCAAATAAGACATCATGAACTGTTCACTCAAATGTTTCTTCACAAAAACAATATATCCCTCATCATCACCAGTAATGAGCATATCATCAACAAGTGAATAAATAGTGCTAGATCATGATCACCAGCAACAAAACCCGCCTCAAGAAGAATAGAGTTGAACCGCTCAAACCAAGCATGTGGCGCCTGTTTCAGACCATAAAGAGCACGACAAAGAAGACAAACATGACTAGTAGGAGCAGAATAACCAGGAGGAGGCTGCATGTATACCATCTCTGCAAGATCACCATGAAGAAAGAAATTCTTCACATCCATCTGAGATATTTTCCATTGTCTTGTGGCAGCAACAACAATAAGAGTATGAACAGTCGTCATGTGAGCAACTGAAGCAAAGGTCTCCTCATAATCACGACCATGCTGCTACTGAAAACACCGAACAACCAGTCTAGCCTTGTAGCGCTCAATAGAACCATCTACCTTTTTCTTGATTTTGAAAACCCACTTGCATGTGATAGGAACAACACTATGAGGTAAGGGAAATGTCTCCCAAGTACCACTGCGCTCCAAAGCAGATAGTTCCTCTATCATGGCCATCTACCACTTAGGATCTGATGCAACATTCTGATGACTCTGAGGCTCCTAAAAAGGGTTAGCTGCAAGCATACTGTAGTGCAGAGGTGCCTGAATAGTATTGCGATCATGAAATGCATACTTGGGCGACGATGTTGCAGCGGGCGGATCATCAGTAGGAGACTCATCATATGTATGGCCAAGTCAGAGATAGGAGGAATCGAAAGGGGTTCAAATGGTGAGGTGGTTGGAATAGCAGAAGGAATACGTAAAGGTGGTGAATGGTCATGATGTGGGACAATGATAGGTGATGTATGAACGGGAGAGACATCTTGTAGAGCGAAAGTGGAAGTGGTGTCATGATGATGTGGTAATATCAGAAAATTAAAAGACTATGGGAACAGATGAATCAGAAACAGAGGAGTAAAAATAAGGATGACTCTCATCAAATGTGATGACCCTAGAGAAGTGAAGCCAATGAGCAGTAGGATCATAACACCGATATCCTTTATGCTCACTGCTATAGCTAAGAAAAACACACTTAACCGACTGAGCTATCAACTTGGTACGTTCAAGCGAGGCAAGGAGAACATAGCAAGTAAAACCAAAGACATGAAGATGAGTGTAGATCAGAGTAGTGGAAAACAAAACCTCAAAAGGAATCTTGCCACTAATGCTCGTAGATGGCTGAATATTGATGAGATAAACAACAGTAGAGATGGCCTCGGCCCAAAAGGGAGGAACATATGAGGCAAGCATAAGTGTGCGTGTAGTCTCAATGATGTGATGGTGTTTGCATTCAACAACATCGTTTTGAGCATGAGCACCATGACAAGAATACTGTGGAAGTGTGCCCTCATCAGACAAGAACTTATGAAAGGCATCCACAAGTACTCACCACCAGAGTCAGAACGAAATAGCTAAATGGAGGTATTGAATTGGGTGTGTACCATACGAACAAAAGATTTGTAGATATTTAATAGTTGGCTACACTTTTTCATGAAATAGATCAAAGTGTATCGGGTGAAATCTTAACAAAAATAACATAATATTTCTTTCCACCTTTGGACATAAAGATGGAAGGTATCCAAACATCCGAATGAATAAGGTGAAAATCATGACAAAGACTTAGTCAAACTAGTAGGATTAGGGTGTCGTAGCTGTTTACCAAGCTTACAACTTGGACAAGAAAAACTATCATCATCGGAGACAGGACCTAACATACTATATTGGATAAGCGAGGGTTGGAGAGATGACCTAGACGATGATGCCATTGATGAAAGGCAATGGACGACAAAGCAGAGGATGCAGTGGTCGATGGGGTGGTGGATGCAGTGGTCAATGCATCGGTAGATGCAGTGGTTGATGGAAGATGAAGATGATCAAGGACATAGAGGTCATCACTGCTGTCTAAACGACCAATCTCAATGAGAGTCCCCGTCCGACAATCCTGTACATAGCAATAAACATCATCAAATCCAACAAAGCATTTCATACGCGCAAGCTGACCAATTGACATAAGACACATAGTGGCTGAGGTACACAAGAAACGGCCGGAACCATAAATCGAGATGTGGAGAGAGTGCCCTTAAGTGTAACGGAAAGGGGAGTACCATCAGCTATCCAAACAAAGTTGAAATCTTCGAGAGGTACACATGATTAAAGTGCAGCATTATCAAAGGTCATGTGAAAAGAGGCACCAGAGTCCAATACCCATTTTGATCACTTATCGTTCATACCCAGTGGACGAGTTTGTGGTCATAGAGCAGCTCCAGGATGAGGTGGGCATGGTTGCAACCAGATGGAGGCCACCTGATGCTCTAGGAGAGCATGAAGCTGAGTAATCTGCTCTGCATTGAGTGATGGCGGTGGTGGTGGCAGTGTAGTCTGGTCAGCAGGTACCACAACAACTAAGCGACCAGTCAAATGACTAGACAAAGACTAACACCCAAAGGAGCGTCTAGAGGACTGGACTGGAGGGTGTTTCCATCCCAGAGGATGGAGCTCAAGATGTAGGTCAAAATAGCGTTCGTTAGAGTGACCCAATATTTTGCAGTGAGTGCAAAAATATCGTAAATGAGCATCAGAAGATCGAGGAGCCAAATTCCTCGATGCTGCTAGGATAGACTGAACACCATGCATTGGATGCACCGTGTTGACAGTGCGCTAGCTGGTCTCTTCAGCAACAATGGCCCTCACAGTGTCCTCAAGCGTACCAATAGGGTCACGGTTGAGAAGCTGTGAGCTGACCACCTTGAACTTAGGGAAAAGACGCTGCATGAAGCGGAAGACGTGCTCCTCCTCACGAGCTTTCAGTGTCTCTGGACCGGCATCTGTCGGCAGCATGGAGCCCTGCTGTCGCCAGATGGAATTGAGCTGCACGTAGAACTCCTCAACAAAGGAGTCACCCTGCTGAAGACTTGAAAGCTGCTGCCACAATGACAAGAGAAGGGCTAGACTGGACAGCTGCTAGCGGTTCTCCAAGGACGTCCAAATATTTCGGCATGTAGCACATGCAGAGATAGCTGAGCGGATCGTCGACGACAAACTCTAAAGAAGAACAAAGCGAACATTCACCTCGTTCCTCAACCAAGTAGGCAAGGTAGTCATCTCTGTATCAGCAGGCTTCTTGAGTTTACCATCAATGTGACCAAGCAAACAATGGCTGTCAAGCAACGAATGTAGAAGTAGTGATTAGTCCCTGTAGTCAGCCAAACAAGTGAGTTTAACGTCATAAGTCTGCAAGACAGCGACGGAAGAGGACAAAGAAGCCATTTTTTGGCGGCGAGCTCAGGCTTGAGAAGACAGCAGCGATGCGGATCTGAAGATTTGATCTATTTTTTTTACTTAACTGGATGGAATTCGGTTTTGGCTCTTTTGAAGTCCGATTGAATCGATTGCTTTGGAAGGCCACAAGCAAGCATGGCACTGGGTCACATGCGGACCAAAGCTTGGAAGGAGGCTGTGGCGACTAGCGCATCGGGCAGCGGCATGGAGGTGTGGCCGGAGGAGCGTCGATCCGACGAGAGGTAGAGGCCGGAGCGAGGCACCAGAAGCCAATGGGGTCATGGCGTCGACGAAGGTCGGTGCGGTGGTCTCCGGTTGAGGGCGGCACATGCGACGCTGGCTAAGGCTACCCTGGGTTGGGCGGCGCCGGCTCAGTGGAGTGGATCCGGATGGAGGGCGCGATCCAACGAGAGGCAGAGGACGGTGACGGTGCGGATTCTAGCGGAGGTGGCGGCGTGAAGCACTCGGAGGTCGACAATGTGGCCAAGAAGGTGGTGAGCCCATGCTCGATCCAACGAAGGGCAAGCGGCAAAGCGGCCCAGGTGCGTGTGAAAATTTTTAAATGTCGTGATGAAAAAGCCATTGAAACGGGAGGATGGTGGCTATGGTTTTAGAACCTGGCTCTCTGATTCCATGAAACGAATTGAATCCTCAAATCTATTTGGGGGAGGAACCCATGTATATATAGACAAACAATTACAGTTGGGCTCTAGGGGTTAGATTGCCAGGCCCAATATAAACAATTACATTTAACAACATCGTCTCCCTAGCCTGGTCCGCATCGGAAGAGAAGGCACGCACGGTTGATGGATATAGTGATCTCATATTTATATGGTAACTGAATACAGATATTTATATGAGAGTCCTTGAAGGAGTCAAAATTCTGAATCCTACTAAAGGAAATTGTAACATGTATAGCATTAAAATGCAGAGATCGCTATATGGATTAAAACGGTCGGGGGATGTGGTACAATCGACTTAGTGAGTTCCTCCTGAAGAAGGGATACTCTAATAATGATGGTTGTCCCTATGTGTTCATAAAGAAATCCCAAAATGAATTTTGAATCATCTCTGTTTATGTTGATGATCTGAATGTCATTGGAACTACCCAGGAGATAAAGGAAGCAAATTTTTACCGTATGACGGAGTTTGAGATGAAAGATTTTGGTAAAACCAAACATTACTTAGGCCTGTAGCCAGAGCATTTCCTAGAAGAAATTTTTATACACCAGTCTACTTATACCAAGAAGGTATTGCAAAGATTTAATATGGATAAATGTAACATTCCAAAAATTGGATTTTAGAATGTTTGAATTTCAAAATTCACCATTTGCAATTTCTTTGAATTAATTTCAGCTTAATATGCATCTTCTATTTACAAAAGGATTTAATTAGGCTAATCTATCCATCAAACATTAGATTTTCAGTTTTTGCTGGGTTCATTATGCTGCAAGGAATTTCTCTGTATTTTTGGAGATTTTTCTGAATTTATTTGATATTTATTTGAATTTATTTGCTTTTATTTGAAGTTCTGGAATTTCTTAAATTCGGAAAATGATTTTTATTCTGGATTCCTCCTCGGGCCGAATCCTTTTCCCGGCCCGTTTTCCCGCCCATCTCCTTTGCTCGGCCGCTCCGCTCCTCTCCCTCGGCCCGCTTCCCGGCCGCCCGCCTTCCATGGCCCGGCCCGCCCGCTTTGCCTCCGCTGCTTCGATCGCGCGCCACGCGTGCGGCTCGGATCTTTCCACGTCGCCGCGTCGCCTGCCACGAAACCCTAACCGCTCTCGCGCCGTTTTGGCGTCCGTCGCGCGCCGCCTCCGAGGCTATTTAAAGCCTCGTGGACCCCATCCCGAGGTTCGCCTCCTCGCGCCGCATCCGCCGCCTTTCCTTGTCGCTGAGACGCCGCCGTCCTCTTCCGCGAGCTCGCGGTCGCGCGCTGGCCCCGAGCCGTCTCCGCCGCTTTTCTTCCCTCTCGGTGAGCCTCGTCGCCTCGTTTGGTCTCGCCGAGGTCCCCGCGTCTCCCTCTCTCTTTGCCCTCGCCCGCCCGGATCCATCGCAATTTTGCCCAGTGCCGTCGCCTTCTTCTTCCGCTCCGGTGAGCCGCTCCGTCCAGCGCCGCGTGCTCGGCGTCAGCGTCGCGTCGGCGCGCCTGCGACGCCACGCGTCGTCGCTCTGCGCCACCTCGCGCCAAGCGTCGGTGCGCGTCGATCCGCCTCCAGCCGCGCCAGCGCCGCCTCGCTCTCCGTGCGGCGCTGGCGTCGGCCGCCTCGTGGCGGCCGCGTGGTTGCCACATCGCCTATCCGCCGCGTGGCTCGCCACCTCGGTAGTCTGCGCGTCGGCTTCTCTCCGCCTCGGTGCTTCCGGTTCTTCGTGGACCAAGCCAGCGACATGTGGGCCCCACGTGTCGGCGAGTTTCTTTTTCCTTTCTCGATTTTCCGAAAACCCGAAATTCCAGCCAATCACGTGCTGCCACGTGTCGACCTCTCGATTTTTTCGATTTTCGATCCGAAATCTTCCAGAGCCCGTTCTCCTTCGCTCGAGCTCGATTCCAGTGATTCAAAATTCAAAATTCATCTAAATTCAAGATCTATCTTCCAGTACCATTCTTTTCAATTTTTGAATTTTATTTGAATTTGTTTTATTTATTTGCCTCGTTTGGCGTGTAGACGACGCGATCGAAGATCGATCGAATCAACGATGAGGTAGAACCAAAGAAGAGGCAGTGAAGGCAAGTCTTCCTTGAACATATTGATCCCAAATTTTACAAAATGCCTATATTGTTTTAAATTATGCATGCTTACTTTTATGCAATGTACTTTAAACATAGTTTTAGAGTATAGTTAAATTCGGTTTGTTATACCCTCATTGGTATTGATCATGTCGAACCTTTGACACCTAGATGATATATACTAGCTATTTTATTTGGTGATAACCAGTAGATTAGCATGGAACGGTAGAATTGCTTAGTCCAGCTTAAGCGTTTCGGTATTGTGCCATTATGGGAATCATTTCAATTGTTGTTTATACTTATTTGTGGAATTGCGGCAATTGGTGTTACTGCTGTGATTTAAATGAATTAAAGTGGAAATGGTTTAGACCGGGGCGGATGGATGTTTGGCGGGTGCAGAAAGCACGAGACCTTGGTATGTGAATGTTCCGCCCTAGTCAATTAAGGACCGAAGCGTGTGTTACCATGGACCGAGCACTACCGTACAACCACAAGTCTATATGGGTACGACCTGGCTAAATAATTTGTGTGTCTCATTATTAGCCGCCGATTGGAGAGTGCGGATGTTGGCGGCGCAAGAGGGGCTTCAGATCGGCGGCTAGAACCCTAACAGCGGTGAAACCTTAGCGGGCGAGGTTAATAGTGGGGTTGTGCATTGTAAAGGCCTTGTCATGATCTCTCTGCCGACACACCAAAGGAAGTGTGTTAATTGCATGGCAACAAGAGTCGATCATGTCTTGTGGGTAAAGTGTACACACTCTGCGAGTTAAAACTACTTAAGTAGCCGTGCCCACGGTCAAGGGCAAAGCGAGGTACGCTTGCACATTGTAGATTTTATGGTTTTGTTTTAAAGGAAAATGATGGTTTGGGAATCCGAGAGCGGATGGAACTCTCGGGTTATGGTTTGCGGATGGAGCCACTGTAGATGGAACTCGCTTTAATTGTCATATCAAATTCAATTACTATGCTTTTACATTTTGTTCAAATGATGCTTTATGAAATTACTATTGGTATTTACAGATAAACTTTGCTTTATGCTAAAAGAGCCATATTATGCCTTCAATTGTTTAGCCTTGCATATAGTTATCATGCATCATGTTTCCAAGACTTGCGGAGTACATTTTGTGCTCACCCTTGCAACATCCCCAACTTTCCACAGAAGAGTGTGCAGAAGCTGAAGCTGACTACGATTTCTACGCTTGTGGTTATGATGAAGGCGACCCGGAATGCTAGGACGCGAACCCATCGATTGCTGTTGGGCAAATGGATGGGCTTACTTACTTTGCTTTTGTTAATTCGTTTCCGCTGTTTCTTATTGAACTCTAGCTATGATGCTTCTTATTTGTAATAATTGGCCATAAGGCTAATACTCTTTTGCTTAATGAATATTATTTGATTCGTGATATGGATGTGTTGTCATCACTGTTTCACTGTGTGTGCTAGCTTTTCCTGGACTAGCACAGGTTATACACAGAGGGTTCGGATTTGGAAATCCGGTCCCGACAATAAATTTCATCCTTTGAAGACCCTATGGAAATAAAATCCCTTGAATTGGATAAAAACCCTTTCAAACTGAGGATGGAAAATGAGGAATTCTTAGGACCTGAAGTCCCGTACTTAAGTATCATTGGAGCACTTATGTATCTTGCGAATTGCATAAGGCCTGATATTGCATTCATAGTAAATTTGCTAGCAAAATACAGTGCAGCCCCAACCAGAAGACATTGGGCTGGTGTCAAGACTTTACTTAAATACCTCCAAAGTACTAAAGATCTTAGATTTTTTTACTAAAAGAATCAAGACTTTACCATGGTGAAATATACGGATGCTGGCTATCTGTCTGATCCCCACAGTGCCAAATCTCAGACTGGTTTTGTGTTTCTTTGTGGTGGTATAGCCATTTCTTCGTAATCTTTTAAGCAGACCTTGGTAGCTACTTCTATCAACAACTCAGAGATTATAGCTTTATATGAAGTCTCGCGTGAGTGTGTTTGGCTAAGACGTGTGATTACCTATATCCAGAAGTCGTGTGGTCTTAACACCATCGATACTCCCACAATTATCTATGAAGATTATGCTGCTTGTGTTGCACAAATGCAAATGGGTTATGTGAAAAGCAACATCACGAAGTATATTGCTCTTAAACTTTTCTATCCTCATGAACTCCAGAAGAATGGTGAGGTAAAGATTCTGCAAACTAAGTCATGTCAAAATCTAGCATATTTATTTACCAAGTCCTTGCCAAAATCTACCTTCCAAAGGTGTGTTAGGGCCTGTTTGTTTTTGTTTTAGATTCTCTAAAAGCTGATTCTAGATTGTAGTTGTAGAAATATGCCCTTAATAGCATTAGAAATATGCAGAGAGTTCAGAAGGAGTAAATTCCTAAACCATGACCCTTAGCATAATCCTGAAGATTTTACTTTAAATCCACTAGATGATAAGTTGTACTCCTTTTCCCTTTGTGAATTTTTTTGAAGTTTTCTCATTGAAGGTTTTTAATGAGGCAACTAGTGTAACACAGTGTACGAGTGCAATGTACTCTTTTCTCCTTCCATTTTTTCTCATTGGGTTTTTCAGAGGAGTTTTTAATGAGACATGTGCATTACGCGGTATTCACCCAAGAGAGAGTGTTGAGATATAAATAGATTTGAGTCTATATTTGGTTAGACTCTATCTCTATACGGACGAATCCGAATCTCTCTTGATGTCTTCTACTATATATTTGGCACACCTTATACAAGAAAATTAATTTAATAAAAAGAGAGAACATAATTTCACCTCCCTACATTGTGTGTACTCCCTATTTGTACTTGTTGTTCGTTGGTGTATCATGATTGATCAAGTACGACAACATCGTTTTATAACAGGTGAGCCGTGATTCGAAGTTCATTCGCTGTGTTTCCAACGACGAGGCGAGCAGAGCACAACAATGGCAGATGATCGATGGGTACCTGAAATCTATCTATGCAATGCATACAAGAGGTGACCGAATATTACGGCAATTGATCGATCCTTGGAATCTCACCTGCTTCAACTGGTTCATCTTGATTTGTCCATTAATCTAGGTGGCAATCTCTAGCTTTTGCCACCGTCCAATCTGGCAATTTGTGTACATGCGGTGATTTGGTTTCTGATGAAAGTATACTAGGATTCTGCAGACTGAAAGAATACAGCTTCCGGTTGGCACTGTTGAAAAAAGAAGCTTCGTTCCTTCGATTTGAGCTCTTTTTCTAGGGGTATAAGGACGCATACAAATCACATACAAATCACATACATCACACTCATACTACATATACGCACACATATTTGCGTGTCCTATACACACGCTAAGGAATCTTTTAGAGACTCTATGGCATCGAGCACGAGCACACACTGTCCTGTACCCATTAATTGGTGAGCATCCACGATGAACCAGCGGTTCGAACGTGGACGGACAGCAGGCAGGGATGGCGTGCCAACTGAGCTACGGCTCAGGCCTCTTCTCTCTGGGCTCTTAACCAAATTCAAGATGGATATGATCAGCTCATCCAATCTTGTTCTTTCTTGCCGTTCCTATCCACTTAATCAAAGTCTTTTGGACCAATCTAGCCCTAGTATTTCTCATTCCATTGTCGAGTGGCTCAGGACTCAAGTCAGGTCGATCTGTCCAACTGGAAAGATCGGCAACATGTGGGAATTCAAGTTCTATGGCCAATATCTTCCCGTCTGTGTATCTCGAGAGACACACCCTAACTGTATTCAACAAAGTAGAGATGAATCACCTGTCTGAATGAATGCAAAAATAAAACTAGTGTAAGTGCATGCATAACATCTTCCTTGTGGTAGATCTAGTCCTCAGGCAGCGTGAGAATATCATGTAAAAACATCTCGTGTTACGGACAGCTTGTTTGTAGATTCAGGGGATAAGCATCTCTCTTGGTTACTTGAATACCACTTCTGCAAAGAGAAGTTTTCCGCTAAATTTCGTGCTGGGTATCCTGCCTTGAAACTCTTTGGCGACAAATCGTGATTACTTGCTTGCCGCCATTATTCGATTTGATTTATCATTCTGCAGTATTTTAGGTGTCCCCGTACGGAGGATTGCGTATGGACTGAGGGCACAGGGCAAATCCGGTCTTATCAGTTTCAACTCAGCGAATTAGGTAGAGCCAATAGTTCAGTTAAAAAGATTTATATAACAAAATCAAATGTGCATCGCTCCAGTAGATGCTGTTTGCAGTGGGCAGGCTTGAAGATATTAGTTCCGTAAAGGAATAGGCTACAATATATTATAGCAAATACTCCTCATTTGCACAAGTTACCATATATACTGAACACATACATCATATGGTAATCTGACAAATCGTACTTACATATACTAATCAATTTCCTCCATTTTTCACTTCTTTTGCACCAATTCATTCATGCTTATTTTCCACTCAGAAAAAAAAGGCATTGCCGCGTTTAAATTCCAACGATTTTCTCCATGGAGTTTGTGCGATCCCCATTACCTTGCCCATCATCAATTCATCATCATCATCATCAGTTAACAGTTTACCTCACCAGCTCGTCTCGACCGTCCAATTCCAAATACGAGTACACTTGTAGGCATCAATCGATCGATCGATCAGAGGACCAACAATGTCTCTCCATGAGATAGCCGCTGCGATGGGGAGCAGACACCTGTGCTGTTTCTCCCTCTGCTCCTTGTTCTTCTCGGGTTGGCATCTTCTGAAGAAGCGATTTCAGTTTGTTGGGTTGGTTTGTTGCTCCGAAGAAGAGAATTGAGCTCAAGAACTAGGGGTAACTGCTGATGGCGTCCAGGGGTTCAACTGCTGATCATCTTCTGAAGAATTGGTCTGAATGAATGGAAAAAATAAAACTAGTATAAGTGCATGCACAACATCTTCGCTATGGTAGATCTAGTACTCAGGCAGCATGAGTGATGTGTAAAAACATCTTGTGTTACTGACAGCTTGTTTGTGGATTCAGGGAACAAGCATATCTCTTTGACAAGGAGCTGTCAAGTGCCAGGCAGTCACCGTCTCATCATACCAGAGAGTTCAGCGGCTTGTGGGGCTGTAAAATCTTACGACACATTCGATAAATTGACAGTTAAATCTCATTCATACGGCATTTATCAGTGAGACTTATATTATTATGTTGCTCTCGTCATCTGGAAGCTATTGGTAAAAACCATTCGTGAATTGGAGCTGTCAATAAAAAGTTATGGCTAAATTAAAGAAAAAAGATTTTAGTATGATCAAGGAAACACATTACTAGTTTACGCTGTATGACTAACTAGTAAATGCATTTCTTATTTGTATAGAAATTTGTTTTTTTTATTTTATCATAACTTTTTATTGATAGCTCTAATTAACGAACGGTTTTCACCCGTAGCTTACTGACGATAAGAGCAACATATTGATATTAGTCTCGCAAATAAATGCCATACAAATCATATTTTACAATACTTATACATAGATTTTACCATAATGCCAGAGGGTTTGGCTGTCTTTGCGGTAGTAAAATCTTACAAGACATTAGGTAAATTGACAGTAAAATCTTATTCATGTGGTGTTTATTAGCGAGACTTATATTATTATATTGCTCTCATCGTCTGTAAGCTACCGGTGAAAACAGTTCGTGAATCGGAGCTATCAATAAAAAATTAGAGCTAAATCAAAGAAAAAAATTCTAGTATAAACAAAGAAACACATTACTAGTTTACGCCGCAAGACCAACCCGTAAATGCACTTCTTGTTTGTATAGAAATCTATTTTTTCTTTGATTTAGCCATAACTTTTTGTCGTAATGGTTGTGGCTCGCACATCTCACCCAGCCCATCATGAGAACCAATGTGAAATGATCACTATTCTTGCCCCTCTTTCTACTGAAATTGCAAATCTAGCTCCCTTCTCACTGGATTTGCAAATCTAGCACCCAAATGGGCTCCCACGCTCCCCTACCACGGGAGGTGGACTCCCACGCTCGCTGGCCGCGGTAGGCCGCCTCCTGCGCTTGGCTGCAGTAGGCTGGAGGGGGCTAGATTTGCAAATCCGGTGAGAACGAGGCTAGATTTGTAAATCTGGTGGCAATGGGGGCTAGAATAGTGATCATTTCCACCAATGCAGGAAGTGCCATAGGATGGGCCTAAGCGCCCATCTGGTTGCAGTCCATCTAACACGATGGTCTGCAGTGCATCGGCTTCTTTGCAGATCGCACCTCACGCCCACCCACCGTGCGCTAGGCCGTAAACCTGCCGAACGAGGCGAGTAGAGCCATAGTTCAAAATTCTGGTGAAATTTCAAAAATTTTGTCTGAGATTTCGGATTTTGGCCGAGACGAGATTCAAAATCCTGAGCGGATAAAATTGAAAAAAAATTCAAATTGCCACATTATTTTTTAGAAATTTTGAAGAAATTTTAGTAAATTTCGCTAAAATCTTAGGTATTTTGACTGGATTTTGGCTTTTTGAGGACTAGATTTGGATCAATAACCCTTAAGGATGTCATCGTCTATAAAAATTTGTTGAAAAACTGAATTTTTGAGATTTTTCATAAAAATAACAGAAACACTGTCAGATTTTTATAAAATTGTACAAGCTTTATCATACTCTAAAAAATTTATGGTACTATATTTAGCAATCTAATATCATATATAAAAATTTTAAAAATAATTTAACTTCATTTGTTATATTTAAAAATTCAAAAATAGAATGAATATAACTGAGACAGTAACTATGTCTGAATTATTATAATTTTTCTTGAGCTTAATAATTTCCTCAGAACCTTTCTATAAATGTTTCAAAAATTGTAAACTTATTTTGGTCGCTCAATCAAATCATAATCCAAAATTATACATGGAAGCTTTTATCTAGATAGTAGCACTTTCAGAATTTTTTAAAATTCTTTAGATTTGATCATCATCTAAAAATTTTATTGTAATATTATAGATGCGTCAGGACCATCCAATTTTTTTTCAAAATTTTCTAACATGGTTTAAACTACTTTTCGTTTGGTTGAAATTTGCCCAAGAACTGCACTTCATTTATTCTGCTAGGCACTGGCCTTCACAATCTTGTTCAAAAAATTGTTATACATAATATCACAACATAGTAGCTTAGCTCAGATGATAGAGTACTTGCTTAGCATACTGGAGGTCCCGGGTTTGATTCCCTCAAAAAACAGTGCTTTTTTGGACCAGGTCGCATACATCCAAAATCTAAAAAATTAATGTTTTTTGAAAAGACCTAAAAAATTAATGTTGAGCACTGGATTCGAACCCAAGACCTCTCATAGGGAGAGCTTGTGCCTTTGAACAACATGGTGAGCTCAACTTCGTACCTTGTGGAGGTATGAATTTTTTTTGTAGCCTCGGAACACCATTTCAGATGGGTTGAAAATGACCGAAAATTTGGGTATTTTGACCAAATTTCAAGTTTTTTTTGGACTGGATTTGAATTTTTATTTTTGAATTTCATCTAGATTTCATCAGAAATTCTAAAATCTCGCCAAAATCTTGGATTTCGATTCCCTCCGAGATATAGTCAACAAAATTTGAAACGTAGAGCAGAGCACAACAACGACAGATGATCAATGGGTACCTGAAACCTGTCTGTGCTGTGCAGACAAGAGGTGACTAAATATTATGGTAAATGATCGATCCCTAGAATCTTACCTGCTTCAACCGGTTCATCTTGATTTGTCCATTAATCTGGGTGGCAATCTCTAGCTTTTGCCACCGTCCAATCAGGCAATTTGTGTGCATGCGGTGATTTGGTTTCTGATGAAAGTGTACTAGGAATCTAGGATTTTGTAGACTGAAAGAAAACAGCTGCCAGTTGAAGCGGTTGTGGCTCGCGCATCTCACCAGCCCACCACGAGCACCAATTAAGGGTGTGTTTGGTTGTTTGAATGTGGTTGGATGGGATATGGTCATCTAGTCTGGATGGGATAGAGCCATTCAAGTGGCTGTTTGGTTGGGTGGATAGGGATGAACTAATTTTTTATTTAGTTGGATGGATGAGAATTGATCTTTCAGCTCAACTGCCCTTCGTGCTGCATGAAAAACAACAGAAACTCATCTTTCAGTTGTAATCAGGGCGGCTTATCACGCTTACGCAGGCCTTTCTGAGATTTCGCATATGTAACACATGTTAAGGGAATATGGATGACTGCACTAAATCATAAGAAAAGAAAGAACGCAAAATACAGACATCATATTTGGTAACTATTATAAGCTCTAGCATTCATAAACTGATTAGAGCTCCAGCCAACAAATTTAAATGTGAGACAATAATGTCATCAGCTCTCATCTGATAGTACTTGTTTAAAGTAAGGAAATAAACCCTATGAAAAGAATTTGCAACTAGATAACACAACAAGAAAGTTAAATAATCTACAAATGTAGGATACTCTAAAGCACATCCCCTCACCAGTTGATGAATATAGAATAGCTCCTTGGAGACGATTTAGGGCTTCTGTTGAACTTTTCTCATCCTGTAGGCATGAACTAAAAACTTAGCTTCTTTCTGTTCAAGTGTAAAGGATAAGTACATCTTGCTCAGCTTGTCTGGCAGCAGCCAATGGATCATCATCCACATCAGTTGCAATCCTATCTTCAAGATTAGCACCCTTGGGTTGCGATCTCGCATGGATATCTACAACAAATCTTGCAAGCATTTCATCCATAAATGGATCAACAATATCCTGCATTTGGACAAGAAAAACCAGCACTGATAGACAACAGAGCACTGAACAAATATATCAGACATGAAGACATATCACTGCATTTTAACATGAAGTCTGCAAAAGAAGTGTATCCACAGAATATACAAGAGAAGTGTGTCCAATCATCTCCAAAAGGGGCTAACCGGTTAGAGCATATCCAACAACACTCTCCAAAACTCACTCTTCAAAAGCCATCGATCTTAAAAGCAGAACACATGTAAACAAGAATGAACTCATAGGACTTAAAGCACAACACGTCTTAATATACATAATACAAGAACACGAATAACTCTAGTCACTAGACTCGATACTTTCATCCTCTCTAAATTGATGATCATCATGTTTACCTGAATCATCGGTCTCGTAGTCGTATGGGCGCAACTACTCATCTACGCTGGACGAAGTGTCTTCTTCTTCTTCAAGTGGATCTACACCATCTGTTCGTACCAAGTCTTCTGATTGTATGGCAAGTTCATCAAGGCAGTGAGCAGTGTGTTCGATCTAAGTAAGAGTCGGTTGAGTTCATTCGTGCTTTCGCATAAGTAAGGAGAAAAATTATCGTATACTATGTTCTTAATATCACTTGCGATTTTCTCTATGCGATTAATTGTCCAAGCATGCACTTCACTAACTTTCTTTGAATCTTTATTCATCTATATGCAAGTAAACAAGACCTCATAAGGATATCAGTCAAATATTCATATATCTATAAGCCTGCAGTGCAAAGGCATATGGTGGCGTGGTGTCACTAATCAGAGGATTCAAAACATTATTTTGCTAAGCAAATGGCTTTGAAGCTTAAAGATGCATGACTTCATGTCGCTATGGAAAATTGAAATGATCAAATCTTATCTAGAAATTTTTACAAGGACCTTGCACACAGAACTACAAACTTGAATCTTGATGATGCATCTACACACGTATAACAGGAAGATTGAAAGCATGTAGTGAGATTGAATGCACCTGATGGATAATCTCAGTAGTGAAATTGAAAGCAACCTTATTTGTCTATGAAATGTGCAAAAAAGTTCATCAGTCTAAGGGTTTAACCTTTCTTAATGCCCATAACTTAATAGTTCTACAACCAACCAAAATACTCCAGTCGCCTGGTCGCACCCTCCAGTCGCCGGACCACTGTCCTCCTACCGCGCCGCCGCCCTACCCCGTCGGGTCGCCGCCCTCCTGTCGTTAGGTCGCACTGCCCTACCGCGCCGGGTTGCCGAGCACCGCCAGCCCTCCCTCGCCGCTACTGGTCGCCGTCTTCCTTGCTTGGCGATCGCGCCTGACCCTTGGCTGCGCGCGCCTACCTCCGAATCTACCGTGTCGCCCTCCGACCGCGCTACGCTTGCCTCTGGTCACGGTGCAACAGCTCGATCTACGCCCGCCGCCTGGGATCTGCACTCGCCGCCTGGGAGGTGAGCCGTGGATGTGGGAGGCCCGGGAGAGAGGTGACAGAACCTGTTGGGGAGGGAGCCAAACGCGAGTGGACAAGGCCATCCGACATTTTCAATGGGATCAATCCATCTGGCATCTCCTTGGAATATTACTCAAAACTGGATATCCCTATCCAACTCATCCATCTATCCAAACAATTGGATCACTCCAAATACCTGGATGGCCATATCCCATCCATGCTTATCTAGCCAACCAAACGCCACCTAATGCAGGAAGCGCCCATCCGCTCGCAGCCCATCAGACACGATGGGTCGCTGCCCATCAGACACGATGGGCCGCTGCCCATCGGCTTCTTTGCAGATCGCGCCTCACGCGTCACGCCCACCCATCGCGAGCTAAGCCGTAAACCTGCCCGACGAGGCCAGCAAAGCACAACTGAAAGTTCAAGCTCCATTAATTTGGTTTTGGTGTTAATGACAAATCTAATATGGAGACTAACTCTTTTGATAATCATAATATTGATTAGTCTCAATTGTTAATTAATGAAAAATCTTTTTATGAGACTAACTCTTTTTTTGAGTTCAACTCTTATTAGTCTCTTTTGGATGAAAAATGTGAAAAATATCAAATGTATGCATTCGAGTTCATATTATCATATCTTGTTGCATTCCTTGGATATAATTTTCATGATCATATTGATAAATCTAAATATTAGACTAACTCTTTTATTGAGTATATCTTTGATTAGTCTGATCTCATTGAAAAATAAAAACCCAAGGTATGCACTCATATTCATTTTACAATATCTTAATGCATATTTTGAATTCAAGTTAAAGGATGAACTCTATCATTATTTAGACCTCAAGATGTGCATAATATTTTCAATTCCATATATACATGAATGCACACATTTAGAGGGAGTTCATACTTTACCTTGATGTTTCAATAGTATTGATCTAATTCATCTTTCTATATCAAAGATCATTACTTTGAAACAACCCTTTGAATATATTTAACTTGTGTAGTTGTAGTATACTTATGGCAATATAGGATAAACTCTAAAGCAATCAAAATTGATTATGTGCATATTGATTCTAAGTTTGATTATTTATACATACATATTTAATGGAGTTTATTCTATTGTTGATGGTATTAAGAGTATTGATCCCTTTTCACCACTCCAACATAATTTGGATCATTACTTAGTAACCATCAAAATGAGTATATGAAACTTGTATAGTTAATATATACTCATATCAATTTAAATGAAATTTAAATTGAGTTCGATTGTCTTTCAATCAATCAAAGAACGCTTCCTCATGTGTTGATGGTGTTTCTTCATTGGTTAAGGACAAGCGAAAAGTTCTTAAGTATAATGAAGCATTAGTTGCATCAAAGTACTCAAGACACCTTTAAATCATTTAAATTGATTAGGGTTGTGCTCAATCGATCATAGGGCATCCATTATGTGTTAATGGATTTGGTTTTCGACGAAAGTATACTAGGATTATGCAGACCGAAAGAATACAGCTGCCGTTGGCAGTGTTGAAAAAAGAAGGTTCATTCCTTCTCTTTGGGCTCTTTTTTCCATGTAGTTTGTGCTATCCCCATTGACACCACCATCATCATCAGTTAGAGTTCACCTCACCCGTTCCATCCCCACTGGTACCCATCCATTGCCTCCAAGCAACGCCATGTCATACCACAGTAGCCAGTACTAAATTTCTGCCGTGGCAACGGCCGCTTATAAACACCCAACACGCACCAGCTCGTCTCGACCATCCAATTCCAAACACAAGTGCACTTGTAGGCATCAATCGATCGATCGATCAGAGGAAGAACAGTACTTTTTTTTAAAGTAATGGAAGATTACATCTCTCAATCTCTACATCGTTAGATGCATATAACCAACCATTTATTACAATGGGGAGCAGACACCTGTGTGCTGTTTCTCCCTGCTCCTTGTTCTTCTCGGATTGGCATCCGGGGGTTTTGGCTAGCTATGCGTGTGTGCATGATCTTCTTCTGAAGAAGCGATTTCAATTTGTTTGGTTGGTTTGTTGTTCTGAAGAAGAGAATTGAGCTCAAGAACTCGGGGTAACTGCTGATGGCGTCCAGGGGTTCAACTGCTGATCATCTTATGAAGAATTGGTCTGAATGAATGAAAAAAAAACTTGTATAAGTACATGCATAAGATCTTCGCTATGGTGGATCTAGTACTGAGGCACCATGAGTGATGTGTAAAAACATCTTGTGTTACTGACAGCTTGTTTGTAGATTCTGGGGTATTTCTTTGACAAGGATCTGGCAAATTCCGACATCACCAAAGCTCACTTCGTTCTCTCGCTCTCCTTGCGGCGCTCCATGCAAATATAATTTGGAATACAAAAAAACAAAAAAAAAACAATTTGTTTTACATAAGAATACCAACCAATTGTTGGAAATATTAAGAATTTTCTCAATATTTTAATCCACAGAATTATGTAAATCATGATTAAACAATGATGCAATTTTTGTTCAAAGCCAAAGGTACTAGATAACAAATTATCTATCTCATACACAAAGACTAATGAACAAGAAATCAACATGAATAAAACACGGTATAAGTTAATATACCCTTGCTGGTGCCACCGTTGGCATAGGCGCAGGCAGAACATTTTCGTTCGCCATGACGGTCGAAGTAGACGATCACAAGTTGTCGCAGTGAAGCCTTGGTGCAGTGAAGACGCGTTGCGGTCGATGCGCTTCGGGAACACCTTCGAGCACTCGCGTGTACGCTCCCCAAAACCTTATCGGCCTTCTATCTCGAGCAAGATCTCAAGAAGGGCGAGGTTCCGGAGGCCTGCTCCCTCCGCTGATTGTGCGCGCAAGAAAACGGAGTCGGGAATGCAAAAGACAGCAGCAGCTACAAAGGATGGATGGAGTATTGTGGGAGTTCTACAGTGGAGAAAGGCACGACCCTCCTTATATAGGCTCGGCGGAAGTAATCGACGGCGATTAATAGGAGGCCATCAAAGCGTCCGTTACTAATGGCGACTCCATCAAGACGTCCGTTACTAATAGCGACGGCGTTTATGACCGAACCATCAACCACGTCGATTCTTGTAATCGGCGGCGGTTCTGGTCATAAACCGGCCACATTAATCACTGAAACGGCAAAACAAACCGCTCTCGCCCAGCACATCACGTCCGGACTGGCCTGCGCTGCGCACGTGCACGTCACGTCTCGTCTCGACTCGCACACGCACACGCCACGCCACGGCTCGGCTCGGCGCGCGTGCGCTCATGTGACACAACCTTTACCCTTTTCCACCTTGCTAATCGAGAGACACACAACTCAACTATTTAAGTTGGTCAAACCTTCTCTCAATTACCCATATGGTACTAAACCAATTTCATGACTCCTAGTATTCTAATGGGCCTTTTGGAATTTCTATTAAATTAATTATGGGCCAACCCCATAATAATCTAACAATCCCCACCAAATTTCAAAAGCACATTTGAAATACTCTCAGTTCCAATGTAGTTTGATATACCAGTTTTTCGATGGATACTGTTAAGTTGAACTTTCACCTAGAACAAAGGTTACACTCATCCACAACTGAACAATGGACTATGCCTTGAATTGACAGTTTTGTGCGAACAAGTTTCACCAAAGTCCTTTACTGATACTAGGCTGTTAAATGCATCCCCTCGGTTTGGAGCTTATAAGTCATACTCCTTAGCCTTTCATGAGCCTCTAGAGATCACCCAATCTCATAGACTGTGACTAGTAATCGAACTCATATAGGTGTATTCCTCATAAGATGTTGTGTAGGACAACATCTCTGCTTATCAAAGCCACTCGGAATACATTAAGGTATAACCAACCTGCCATACAGAATAGGAGAGTTATTGCATCTCAAACGGAGTGGGCCAAGTACAGAAGTACTCTCCTCTCAGCCAGTCACTAGCTTGTCTCAACATCCTAATTCACGGGATCTCCGATCAAATAAGATGAGTTACCACTAAGACATGACTTTATGTGGGTCTCAAGCCCATCTCCCTCGATGCTTCATTTATCACATTCCGTAATAGTCTCTTTGTAAAAGGATCTGCCAAGTTTTTAGCCGTCTGGACATAGTCCAACGCTATAACTCCGGAGTTTCTCATTTTCCTGACAGACTTCAACCGCCTCTTAACGTGCCTTGATGACTTCATGTTATCCTTAGAACTGTTCACCTTGACAATCACCGTCTGATTGTCACAGTTCAAAAGAATAGCAGGCACCGATTTCTCAACCACCGGTAAGTCCTTCACAAGTTCACGCGACGATCGGCTTCCACGAGGCGGTATCTAATCTTGTGAGTTACGCTTCCATTGTAGACCCGTTAAGATGGTGCGCTTGCAAGACTTCGAGAAATAGCTCCACCACCCAATGTGAACACATATCCACTTGTGGCTTTTATTTCATCAGCATCAGATATCCAGTTTGAATCACTATAACCCTCAAGTACCCAAGGGTACCCGGTGTAGTGAATTCCATAACTTGATGTTCCTTTTAGATAGCGCATTACTCTCTCAAGAGCATGCCAATGATTATCTCCGGGTTTGAAACAAACGGCTTAGTTTGCTCACAACAAGCGAGATATCGGGCCTTGTTGCACTAGCTAAATACATCAATGAACCAATGATTTGGGAATATCTCAATTGATCCTTTGCTATTCGTTGGTTCTTTCGTAATAGCACACTTGGATCATACGGCGTTGGAGCAGGTTTGCAATCGCTATAGCCAAGCGACTCAACACCTTTTCCACATAATGGGACTGCTCAAGAGTAATCCCACCGTCACCTTCTCTTAACAATTTAATGTTTAAGATGACATCCGCTACTCCCAAATCTTTCATTTCAAAGTTTTCGGACAAGAAGTCCTTGACTTCCTTAATTACATTAAGGTTCGTCCCAAAGATCAGTATGTCATCAACATACAGACACATAATCACTCCTTCACCCCTACCATAGCGGTAATACACACATTTGTCGACTTCATTCACAACAAAGCGGCGAGATGTTAAAGTTCTGTCGAACTTCTCGTGCCACTGCTTAGGAGCTTGCTTAAGGCCATACAAAGACTTCAACAACCTACACACTTTTCCTTCATGACCCTTTACTACAAATCCATCAGGCTGATCCATATAGATTTCCTCTTCCAACTCTCCATTAAGGAAAGCCGTCTTTACATCCATCTGATGAATGATCAGACCGTAGGAGGCAGCCAAAGACAGTAGTACTCTAATAGTGGTCAATCTAGCAACAGGTGAGTAAGTATCAAAGAAGTCCTCACCTTCTTTCTAGGTATAACCCTTGGCCACAAGCCTTGCCTTATACTTTTCAATCGTACCATCAGGCCTCAGCTTTTTCTTGAACACCCACTTACATCCTCTGTGTTTACACCCATATGGACGTTCAACAACTTCCCAAGTTCCATTGCTCAAGATGGAATTCATCTCACTCTGGACCGCTTCCTTCCAATAGTCGTCTGCGATGAATAAGCCTCCTCAATGGTTCTTGGAGTATCATCCACTAGATATACAATGAAGTCATCACCAAAAGACTTTGTAGTCCTTAATCTCTTACTCTTACGAGTTACTTCATTGCCCTCATCTATTGGATTTTCCTCAAAAATGGGCTCAATTTGTATAGGAGTGGAAGGTTTAGGAGAGAAGATAGATTCTTGGCGGATGAGCTAAGTGTCTCTTTCATAGGAAATAAGTCCTCAAAGAATGTGGCATCATTGGACTCAAAAATTGTACCTTCATTCATATCGGTACTCAGTTTCACTATTAAGAATCTATATCCAACGCTGTGAAAAGCATAACCAATGAAGACACAATCAACGGTTTTGGTCCAAGTTTACGCTTCTTTGGGATAGGCACATTCACTTTAGCCAAACAACCCCAAATGCGTAAATAAGAGAAATTTAATCTTTTCCTCTCCCATTCCTCGAATGGTGTGATTTCTTTATTCTTTGTAGGAACCCTGTTTAGGACATGACAAGCAGTCAATATAGCCTCACCCCACCATTCCTTGGAAAGTCCTGCTATTTCTAACATGGCGTTAACCATCTCAGTTAGAGTACGGTTCTTTCTTTCGGCAACCCCGTTTGATTGGGGCGAATAGGGAGGCGTCCTCTCATGGATTATTCCATGTTCCTCACAGAATAAATTAAACTCATTAGAAAAGTATTCTCCACCAAGATCTGACCTAACCCGTTTGATTTTTCTCTCAAGTTGGTTCTCAGCTTCAGCTTTATAGATCTTAAAATAGTGAAAAGCCTCATCTTTTGACTTTAATAAATACACATAGCAATATCTAGTAGAATCATCCATCAAAGTCATGAAATACCTCTTACCACCCTTTGTCAACTCCCCGTTCATATCGCATAAATCGGTATGAACTAGTTCTAACGGTGCCAAATTTCTCGCCTCAGCTGCCTTGTGAGGCTTGCGAGGTTGCTTAGATTGCACACACACTTGACACTTAGAACCTTTGACTTGGGTAAATTTTGGGATTAAATTCATCTTGGCTAACGCATCATGCAACCAAGATTAATATGACAAAGTCGTGAATGCCAAACATCGGTCTCATGATTACAAACATGATTCACAATTTTATTCATGTCCACAAAGACAAGCGGAACAAGCCTCCGCTCTCATAGCCTTTTCCAATAAAAGTTCCAATTTTAGAAACAACACATTTGTTGGATTCAAAAACTAGCTTAAAACCATCTCTACACA
This sequence comes from Otatea glauca, assembly GCA_036346275.1. Classification (NCBI taxonomy): domain Eukaryota; kingdom Viridiplantae; phylum Streptophyta; class Magnoliopsida; order Poales; family Poaceae; genus Otatea; species Otatea glauca. The sequence continues at coordinate 63,861,292 of CM070721.1, forward strand.
ATAGAGACTCGCTGACAAGGTTTTTATTTATCACGGGCACGTGATGCACGTTCCTCAGTCGCATGACTTTTCCTGAAGTAAACTTCAAGTCAACTGTGCCGACTCCACGTACAAATGCCTGCGACCCATTCCCCATCAACACGGAGGTAGCCCCTGCTACCTGGTAAGAAGAGAATAAGGATCTGTCAGCACAAACATGTATATTGGCCCCCGTGTCAATCCACCAATCAAGTGAACGACATACTGATAGAACGGTAGGTATTGAAACATACCCGGATGTTCCTTCCTCAGTATTGCCAATAACAACGTTGGCAGACTTTTTCTGCTTATTGTCTTTGCGATTAGGGCAATCCTTTGCCCAATGATCAGTACCATTACAGACAAAGCAGTTTCCCTTTCCTTTATTCTTCTTCTTCTTGAAGCTAGTAGTTTGAGCAGCCTTGTTCTTGTTCTCAGGCTTTTCAGACTTATTTTTATTCTTCTTGTTGAATTGAAAGATTTTCTTTTGTACCACATTGGCACTAGAACTTTCTTTCCCACGTATATCTTTTGCCCTCGCTTTCTCCTCAACATTTAGAGACCCAATGAGACCAGCAGCGCTGAACTCTTGTCTCTTGTGTTTTAGAGTAGTGGCAAAATCCCTCCAAGAAGGTGGCAGCTTCGCAATGATGCATCCCGCCACAAACTTGTCGGGTAATGCACATGTAAAATTCTCAAGTTCTTTCATAGCGCTTGAACCTCATGAGCCTGTTCTACTACAGAGTGGTCATCAACCATCTTGTAGTCATGAAACTGCTCCATGACATAGAGTTCACTGCCCGCGTCAGAGACTCCGAATTTTGCCTCAAGTGCATCCCACATTTCTTTACCACTTGGCGAAATCATATACACATCAACAAGATTTTCTCCAAGAACACTAATCACGGCTCCTCTAAACAAGTTATCCGCAGCCGTGAAAGCACTCTCCTGCTCAGGAGAGAGCCCACCCTCAGGCTGTGGCTTGCCTTGCACAACGTGATACACGTTCATGGTAGTCAACCACAAAATCATCTTGGCGCGCCAACGCTTGTAATTTGCGTCGTCAAATATAGTTGGCTTAAGTGCGGCAGCAAAACCAGTAGTTGTAAAATTCCTAGTATAAGGTTTTTGGATTGTTGGAAATATTAGGAATTTTCTCAATATTTTAATCCACAGAATTATGTAAATCATGATTAAACAATGATGCAATTTTTGTTCAAAGCCAAAGGTACTAGATAACAAATTATCTATCTCATACGCAAAGACTAATGAACAAGAAATCAACATGAATAAAACACGGTATAAGTTAATATACCCTTGAGCCGGTGCCACCGTTGGCACAGGCGCAGGCAGAACATTTTCCTTCGCCATGACGGTCGAAGTAGACGATCACAAGTTGTCGCAGTGAAGCCTTGGTGCAGTGAAGACGCGTTGCAGTGCAGATGCGCTTCCAGGAACACCTTTCGGCGATCGCGTGATACGCTCCCAAAAACCTTATCGGCCTTCTATCTCGAGCAAGATCTCAAGAAGGCGAGGTTCCGAGGCTCGCTCCTCCGCTGCTTGTCTTGCGCAAGAAAACGGAGTCGGGAATGCAAAAGACAAGCGCAGCTACAAAGGATGGATGGAGTATTGTGGGAGTTCTGCGGTGGAGAAAGGCACACCCTCCTTATATAGGCTGCGCAGTAATGGACGGCGATTAATAGGAGGCCATCAAACGTCCGTTACTAATGGCGGCTCCATCAAGGCGTCCGTTACTAGTAATCGGCGGCGTTATGACCGACCATCAACCACGTCGATTCGTAATCGGCGGCGGTTACTGGTCATAAACCGGCCACATTAATCACTGAAACGGCAAAACAAACCGCTCTCGCCTAGCACATCACGTCCGGACTGGCCTGCGCTGTGCACGTCACGTCACGTCACGTCACGTCTCGTCTCGTCTCGTCTCGCACACGCACACGCACACGCCACGGCTCGGCTCGGCGCGCGCGCGCGCGTGTGGCACAGCCTTTACCCTTTTCCACCTTGCTAATTGAGAGACACACAACTCAACTATTTAAGTTGGTCAAACCTTCTCTCAATTACCCATATGGTACTAAACCAATTTCATGACTCCTAGTATTCTAATGGGCCTTTTGGAATTTCTATTAAATTAATTATGGGCCAACCCCATAATAATCTAACACCAATGATAATTAAATCCAGAATAGAAAATACAATAAAATCACCAATTTAATTTCTATAGGAATTTCTTAATAAAATCCCTAAATAGATATAATTTGGCACAGAAATTTAAAAAAAATAGCCATTGGATTTCTATATGAACTCAACAAAACATAACTACAATATGGAATAAAAAATAAAATAAAATTGAAATTTTGATATCGATATGAATTGTAAAGTAAAATCCCTAAATAACTAATTTGGAGTAAAAATTAAATAAAGATCAGTAATTGGATCTATATACAAATTGTAAGAAATAATTGAAAATTAGGAATAAAGAATGAAAGAAAATTTGCAATGTAATTTCTATACAAATTCCAAAGTCAAATCCCTAAATAAATAGAAATCAGCATAAATTAAATAAAATTAACAACTTGATTTATATATGAAGGAAAAAAGGAGAGGCAAAAGAAGTCACCACGTTTGCTCTTAAGGCTAGGAATTTTCACAATAATCAGAGGAAAAAGGGAAAGATCTACACTGTTAATCATGGTGGGTTCAGATTATAACGGTCTATATTAAAAGGAAAAGACTTCATATCATGTACAATATAGACATAATTGAAATTTCAAATTAAAATGAAATAAAAAATCGATTTCCATATGAATCTCCATGTAATGAAAAAATGAAAAAAAAATCAATTTCCATATGAATCTCCATGTAAACTCCCTAAATAAATTTAATTCAATGTAAAAATTAGACAAAACATAGCAAATGGATTTTTATACTAATTCCCAACAAAAATGACATAAATTTGAAATAAAAATTAAATTAGCAATTTTTATATATGAATTACTAAGTAAAATTCCTAAAGAAATATAATTTATAATACAAATAAAAAAATGTCGATTTCATTTCCATGAGAATTCCAACCAAAGATAAGTTAATTTAGGATAGAAAGTAAAACAAAAATCAACAATATAATCTATCATAAAAATTAAATAAATTAGCAATTTTATTTATATACAAATTTCAAAAAAAATCAAATTAAAAATAAAATAAAACTAGAAATTTGATTTAGATACGAATTCTAAGGTAAAATCCGTAAATAACTCATTTGGAATAAAAATAAAACAAAAATCATCAACTGATTTGTATAAAAAATCTGAAAAAATAATTGAAAATTAGGAATAAAAATGAAAGATAGTTTGCAATTTGATTTCTATACGAAATTCAAGTTGAAATCCTTAAATAACTAAAATTCGAAATTTAATTTATACTTGAACTCCAAAAAATAACTATTTTTTTGTACAATTAAAAGTTATACCGTGGATATAACTAGTTTTGTCGGAGGAGACCACACATGAGTGCATGGCATAGATCTGTCATGCAAGAAGATATTGCCTCACGGAGAAGCGAGAGGTGGAGGTGTTTCCTCAGAGATGAGAACAACATCGTGTTGCTCACTGGAGTCAACGAATAGAAAGGCCAAAGCTGAAGGAGCCAAAAGCCGTGAAGATGAGTGGTGAGCGTCTAAGTTGTTGAAGAAGTTAGTGGTAAAAGAAGCTTGGTGGTGGGGAGACCCTAGTAGAGAGGTGACAAAGCTTTGTATGAAAAACGAGTTACAGAGGATATATATCAATTATGTAGCTAGGAACATGCCATCGCTGCTAAGGGACACGACGTCACACACGATAGCGGGAAAATTCTTCATATCGTTAGACAACGACTAAAGCAAACATTCTAGCATCAGAGAAGATAGGAGGTCGCCATAGTTAGTGCGGAAGCAATATCGTTGAGTTGGCCAACGTCGAATAAGAGAAACGGCCGACATGGGACAAGCAGAAATAAAGCATATATAACACCCTGCGTATGTATATACATGCATGAATTCGTATAAATCAAAACAAGGAGCATAAAGCTTGGAATAGAGATGGCGCTACTATATGGAATAGGCTTGGAGTCACTGGTGAGAGCATGACGGGTGTCTCCGATAGGGATAAGCGATAGTTTTACATGTATACATGTTGATGTCACAACGTTCATCATTAAGTAATAATTAGAGAGAAATAGAAGATAGCTATTTGATAGAGTATTGCATTAAAAAGGGTAGCAGATGAAAGGGATCGATCAACTATTGGGCTTGCTATTGGAGGTTGAAGCAGAAAAGTTATGGGTCAATATATAAGGTTCGGTGGGACTGCCAGCGTATGAGCAAGATAAGTTCAAAGTAAGTTGCTCATGATGCATCGGTGTATACGTGAACAATGTACTCTAATACCATGTAAAACAATGTACATGTGCTGCATATATTTTGAAAAAGAGTTACTGATGGAGAAATTATATGGGTATATAGCTACATGATCTATGCAAGATGAAGAGTTGACATGTTTCTAAGAACCCCATCAACTTATTGTTATTAATGATTTTCTTCCATCAAAGTTTATACATCAATTACGTTCCTCAAGTTGAATATTCCTTCAAGCTTCTATTGTCATTTCTAATATTTATGATGTCTTAAAAATCTAAATAGCCTACAAAATATGTTAATATATTCTCAAGCATATAAATTATATCATTTGATACTATAAACTTTATGTGGCAACCCACATAATTAGCATAGGGTAACGACAATAACAGTGCCATTACTCTAAGATAATTACATTGATCTTGGCATATTAGCTAATAAAATATCGAGCGCACCCAACACTTTATCAGATAATATACAGTGTTCAGAGTGTTACAGCAGAACAATAATTAGAGACTAAAATGGAAATATATTACAATACATAGCCATGTCGGGCTACAAGTCCAGTAATACAAGGTCCTACATAATATGTAATACAACAAAATTAATATACATAACCACTAAAGTACCCAGTGGATCGACAGTCACTACCGTATAGTCTGTAACTCCACCTAGTCTTTCGGGTAGTCCTCGTAATCCTGACCTTGCAAGTAATCCTTCCCCTACGCCTCGTAGGCATATCCATGGGGATCTGTGTCCTAGTTGGACACCTGGCCGCTGGTGTAATTTTATAAGCAAAAGGGGAGCTAAGCAAGAGTGAGTACCATAGTACTCAACAAGTATTAATAACAAAATGCATCATATGAATCTTTTCATCATCCAATTCATATACCTCTCTCTCAAATCCACTTTTAGGATAATAGGGTTTTATTATGAAAATGTTTGATTCATGTTTTAATTTTTGAAATTGCTACTAGCACTCGTATATGAGGCAGACTTAGCTCACGTAACCTCCAATCCAGGAGATATGCATGAATTCATGATTTTACCCTATGCAGGTTTGTACCACCTTATCCATAGTTAACCCAACCTCAGTTGAGAATCTGGAAAGTTTATCACTACTCGGGTATTTGATCTCCAACCCTAGTAGCTGATGAGTCGTGGTGTCTTCGATTGTTCTCTACCTACTCGCAGCGTATCAATTGTATCCCTCTTGCCAGCATCCCTGGTCTTATCGGTCTTACCAGTATGCCTCATTAGGTCCATACTGGTCTTACCAACCTAGTTATCTATATATACCAGTTGTGAAGATCATACACCTTCATAGGATAACCTTTTCTGATCATTTCCACACACTATGGTTGATACAAAATTATACGACTCATTGCCCGAGTGTAGTTTGTTCGACTTTATATTCTAGCATATGTAGAGGGCCCCACTAGCAACTCAATATCCACAACCCCCGGTACCATCTACCCACCACATATATACATACGTCACCTGCTTCTTTCGTTGGATGAGCCATACACAGTCACATCAATAATCAATTACTGCCTCAACAATCCATCATCAAACCATCTTTCCAACAACATCCGATTTAGGGTTTTCTTAAAAAGAGATTTTTCAATGCACGGGTGATATCACATAGAAGCAAATATATTTGATTAAAATTATTCAAATATGATCAAAAGATTGTCTACCTTAATTCAAGTGAAAATAGGCATCCTCACACGGTTGTTGAAGGTGACCTCCTGTCTGATTTAGCTTGTTTCCTGAAATTTTTGAATATTATGACTCAGATGGCTATCAGATTATTACGTGTTTTATGATGTCTAACATTTTCTTGATTTCTGCTAAATTTAGACATGAATACGACATAGGATTGAAAACGGAAACGGAATTTCCAACCGTTCTAGAGAAAAACGAAAACAAAAACATTTTTTTCAGAAACGAAAACGAAAAATATCGGTATGAAAAAGGAAACGGGAATTTTTTGCCAGAAACAAAAATGGGAGAGCCAATTTCGATAAAAACATAAACGAAAACAGAAATTCTGTATAAATGAAACCGGAAGTTCCGTTTTCTAATTTAAATAATACTAGAAATATATATAGCTTAAAAAAATATCAAATAGAGTTAAAAAATTATACAAAAATTCTCATAAATATTTTATAACATTTTGAACTTGGGAAAATTATTTCCAGCAAGATTGTGGTTTTTTATAAAATAAATTATTTATTTAAATCTAAAAATAGCAAAACTTATTAATTAAATGCTGAAAATTCATAAAATATTCATAAAATCCGAATTAAATGCTCAATTAAATAATTTGCTAATTTTTAGGGTGTTACAACTAGGAACATACCTGGATAGAATTTTCTGCTTTCATTTTCGTATCCGCTCCGTTCCGTTCCACATCTGTTTTCGTCACTATCCGTTTCGATATCCATTTTTGGGGTTTCCAATTTTGTTTTTGTTATCGGTAAAAAATGTGGAAACAGAAACAGAACAGCTATTTACAGACCATTTTCATCCCTAATACCTCGTGATTTAATATGGATGCACATTAAAAATTTTGGATCATGTTTTCACTCTAATAGGTGCATTATCTTTCCTATTTTGATCATTGTGGCAGTTGTTGATATTAGTTATTGCTTTATTTATTCATTCGATTGCATATGTCCCATTTATTCTTTTATTTAATTTCAATGTCAGTACTGTTTCTTGTTTGCACTATGGCTATTCTTCTATATATTATTATTATTCCTATTATTATTATCATTAGTATTATTTTTTTTAATTTTCTTCTCTTTTTTTTTTTCTTTCTCTTTTTTCCACCCCTTTTCTTTTTCTCCTTTTCCATTTTTCTTTTCCTCTTTCCTCAATCGGCCGGTCCTATCCCCTTCCTCCTCCCTTCTTATTCCTCTCCCTCTCTCTCTAAGCTTCCTCCCGATCTGCTCGTTCTCAGTCACCGCCGTCGGCCTCCTCTACCATGCCGCCTTGCGTCGGTGCCGCCCTGCCCTGGGCCTACGTCGCCTCGCCTCCTCCTCGGGGCATGCTTCCCCGAGCCTCCCGCTCGGTCCCCTCGCCTCGGCTTCCCATGCCTTCTCCCAGCACACCTCTGGGCCCTCTCGGCTCCATCGCTTGGGTCCGCCACCGCCGGACCTCCCGTGGCCTACCTGCATCACCAGCTACACCTGTGGGCTGGCCCGGGTCGCCGAGCCCCTACCCCAGTCCATGCCATCCAGTGGCTTCCTCCCCCTTCTCTTCCTAGTTCCTACTGAGATACAACTAATCATGTGATTTTTCGTTCTGATTTGATTTGATTTTGCTCACTATTTGATGATGATTTGTGAGTGGTTTCTGTAACATCCTGAAAGTTTAGAACAGTAAAAGGTGTACGGTATAAAATTGAGAACAAGTATTTCTGAAGTTTTAATGTTGTTTGCTCCAATTAAAATTTCTTAGACTTTTGTGTTATGTGAAAAGATTAAATAAAAAGGGAAAACAAAGAAAAAGTTAAAAAGATGAAAATAAAATTTAGAAGATTTTAACATGAGTCCTATTTAAGCTGGTCATAATGTTTGACCAGTAAATAGGATTTTATAAACTTAGGGTCAAGTTAAATAAAATATGTATCTACTTTTTGACTAAAAACAGTGAATCAAAAAGTAGGAAGAAAAATAACCAATGTCAAGAAAAGCCAAGAAAATTTATATAAATCTCTGGAGATATGATTCATCACTGGTAAAATTTTTATAATTAAATGAATTTAAATAAACCTTTTAAAAATTCAAATACAGTGGGTCCAAAATGTAAGGAAAACGATTGTCAGAATTGTTATAAAATAATGGATCATTTTTTTGATTTTAAAATTTTACAGTGATCCAATTATAAGTATTGGAACCTCTCCAAAAAGTTTCAAAAATAAATCCTAGAAAATGGACCTGTAATTAAATCAAAAACCGAAATCAAAGTTTAGAACCAGGGTACAGTGTCAGAATTTTAAAAAATTTCCTATAAGGATTTTTTGTCAAAAAATTTTCCAGTAGACGTGTGACTCTCATTAAGACTTATTCAAAAAGTTTGGGAAAATCTGGAATTAGTTTGTGGCTTAAAAAAATTCGAAATCTAGAAATTTCCCGTTCTGTCTTATCGCATTAATCACGTCGTCTCGCCGACAAGTGGGCCCGACCCTGTTGAAACGTTGACGCGCTGGCCAACTGGGACAAGCGTTGTCTCGCTGCCAATGGGCCCTGGCCCCACCTGTCAGCCTGAGAGCGTGATGTTCTTCTCCCCTTCCTCTCTTCCCGACTGAGGCGAGGCGACACCGCCGTCGTTCGCGTCCGATCCTCACCTGCTCCCGTCCGGCGCAAGCATCGCCCTCCACGTCGCGAGGAGTCTTCCCCACGCCTGTGCTCGGTCAATCGTGGTCGAGTCGCGTTGGAGAGACGGCAGCGCTGCTCGTTGCGCTCGGCACAGAAAATGCCGACCGAACCCATTCGTCCAAAACCGCAAGAATCAATCAACTTCGTTCGGTGTTAAGCCTCTCCCTCGCGTCGCACTTCTCTGCTGCTCCTCACTTTTCCATTTTCACCGAGCTGGGAGTCAGGGAGGCATCGTCTTCCTCGTTGAGCCGGAGGAACCCGAAAGGGGGGAAATCGTCGAATCGGGTGAGTTCCTCCCCAATCTTCCGAATCAACCGCACCTCGAGCTTCTCTAGCACCCAAGGGTTACTCATCACTCGCCATTTTGGTTTCATTTTCCCTGCAGTGCCGTCGAGCCGCCGCTCTTCTTCCTCACGGCCGGCGCATGGTGGCAGGCCGTTTCAGCTCGTCTCCGACCCAGCCATCAGGTGAGCTCGAATCCCCTAGAGTCACTGTAGCTCGTCTAGCCCAAGATCGCCGGAAAGATGGCCGTTAGTGAGGTCTTCACCATCGCGGCCATGGCGCTGCCGCACCTCAGCGGTGGCGCCTTGCTCCGTTCTCTTCCGCAAGCAAACACCTCTCCTAGGTTCGCCTTCACGTGCTAGTGCTCATGCGCTGCCCATTCCGCGGGCGAGGCTGCCACGCCCGGCCGAGCAAGAGTCCCCGGCGCTCTGCTTTGAGTCGCTGACCGGTGGACCCCACACGTTAGCGAGGCCGCGGGTTTGAACTCGGTTTTGGCGCGCGCGGCGGAAACCGTTTCCTCTGAGCGAAAGCGTATTTTCAATTTTTGGATGATTTTCAGAAACCGGCCAAAATTCAAATGCTTGTAACTTTTGAATCATCTGGCCAAATTGAGTGAAACTAATTTCTAAATTCGTATAGAATTCTGTAGTTTCAGAATATACAAAAATTTCTGAAGATGAGTAAGATGTGATTTTAGGAAAAATTAGAGAGAAGCTTAAGTGTAAATAGGGTGATATGAATAAAATATTTTTGGGATGATCCAATTAAGGAAAAGTAAATTTTTGTAGAGTCCCTGGGTTATGAGTATTCCAAATAAACCAAATTTTCCCTTGGTACTTTATTATATGTCATATTTGCTCAAAAATGAATATTAAGCATGAAAAATGAAAGTGAGTAAATGAAAGAAAGGATTAAAGTTTGAATGTTTAAAAGTTCATCCTATTGGGACATAAATCATGGGGAGTTGCTCTTGTGAAAATACTTAAAGAAAAGTATATGTGGTAGTTGTTTAAATTAAGAGAAACAGTACTAGTTATAACCGAAATAGATGTAATTTGTTATGAACAAGTTCAAAATAACTCAAATTCACTTTTAGAATGTTTTTAAGATCATGCCCTGATGTCAGGAAGAAAATGGATAAAAGATGTTGAATGGTTTAGTAATAAATGAAAGTGAAAGATTGAAAGGTTATAAGTTAGTTTTTGTGTTCATATAGCCCTTTTCAACATATGATAAAATGGATTATATGAATGAGAAGAAATGTAGAAATGGTATAGAAGCACTTCACAAAGTATATTCTAGTAGATTCTGGAAAAATAATGATGTTTTGTTAAGTCTTGTATGCAAAACAAGTTAAGGGAATGAGTCTACTTTTTATGTTTTGCTGAATGATTGAAACAACTAAGCTTTTTCAACTATGTGTAAAATAACTCATCCAAGTAAGAAATTTTGGAATAATAGTGTAGAAATGATAACCAAAGTTTTTTCTACCAGATTCCAGAAAAATATTCTGTTTTAGAGCTTTGGTTCACTTAGTTTTCATAAGTGTAATAACCATAAGTGATATGATTTAGTCCTTTTTCCTTAGCCAGTTTTGTAGCTAAGTCTAGAGTTCAACCAAGCCTTTTCAACAATAGTTTTCAAGCTTCATCCAAACCCTAAAAATTAAGAGAAGTTGTTAGATTTGATAATTAAAGTATGCTCTAGCTAATTCAAGACTTAAACTCTAATTTCTGTAGTTAATGGACATCAATCTTGTTAGGTTTATAACCCTAGATGATATAGTTTTTAAGTGCTCTTCTTGGAATCCTGAGAAAATCAGAGAAGGCTCTGGTTTCTTGGAAGGTTGCATCCTCCCAAGAAGCAAATGAACAATCTTTTCATTTCAAATAATTTTAGCATCTATAATTCGATGTTTGAGTTCAAATATTTCATGAATAGCAACCTTCTGTTTAGTTCGGATTTTGCTTATCCATTTGTCTGTCTATTTTCTTTTTGCCATTTGAAGTTGCTGATATTCGTTTGTTCTCTTGTTCTCAACGAGTAGAGACCGACATTATCGAAGAAGAAGACGACTGTTCTGCAGATCCGGATTTTATTCCTGACAGTGATTTGCAAGGCAAGCAACTCCTTGATCACGTTGAGTCTGATAATTCACCTACTTTATGTTGTTTTTGCTTATGTACAGTGCATCCGGATAATTCCCCATAAAAGAGCTAATTTGGGTTAGAACTGTAGCTAATCCTGTAAATTATGGTTTGTCTCAATCTGTATGGACTTGTGAACCTTGTAAACCTTAGATTGAGCTAGACATATTTAATGTCATGCTTGGGTATAATCGCTAGCATAATAATATTTCCTGCTTAAGCCTCTCGTTGGTGTTTTCAGTCTTTTCAACCGTCATATAATCTTTTGGGAATTGGTTGATGATAATTTGCTAAAAACCCTTAAACAAAACTATGGTTTGATACAATCCTTGACATGTACAGCTCTGCGCTTAAGCGATCTCCGAGTAGTAAGTGGTCTTTCTTGGGGATGAAATGGCGACCTTGGTTAGGCGATCCACGATAACCCAAATGGAATCGTAACCTTTAAGTCTTAGGTAAACCGGTGATAAAATCCATCGATTTCCTCCCACTTCCATTAGAATTTTCAGCGGTTGCAACAAACCGGTGGGTCTTTGGTGCATAGCCTTTACTCTTTGACACCCGTCGCATAATGCAACATGCTCAGCCACTTCACGCTTTCATTTTTGTACGAATCTCTCCTTCAAATCTGGTACATTTAGCACTTCTGGATGAATTGAGTACTTTGAATCATGCGCTTCCTCAAGAATCAATTGTTTTAATTCCTTTTTATCAGCACACAAATTGGCCTTTGAAGAACATAGTTCCTTGTTCGTCGAGTGAAATCTATGGCTAGGCCTTCTTCTTTTTAGCCTTGATTTTTGAAATTTTATACGTCATCTTGTTGACCTTCTCTAATCGATCCTCTAATGTTGGTTTTACTTCTAAGCGCTATCATTCCTTGGAGACGACCTCCAATCTTAACCTCTGAAATTCCTTGCATAATTCAGGTTGATCCTCCATTGACAATGCATTTGCGCTATGGCTTTTTCGACTCGGGGCATCTGCCACCACATTGGCTTTTCGGGATGATAATGGATTCCCACATTATAATCCTTAATTAGCTCAAGCCATCTTAGCATCTCATATTGAGTCAGTTAGTGAATATGTATTTGACTCTTATGGTCGTATATATCTCACATCTATTTCCTATGAGATAATGGCGCCATATCTTTAAAGCATGCACTCTGCACTAACTCCAAATCATCGTTGGGTAATTCACTTCATGCGGTCTCAATTGTCTCGGCGCATAAGCAGCGACTTTGCCTTCTTGCATTAACCGCATCCCAAGCCCCGCTTGAGCATCGCGATAAATGTCAAATCCATTACGCACATCGGCAACACTAATACGGGGCATTTGTTAGCGCTTCTTTAATTCCATGAAACTTTTCGCACTCGGCGTCCATGCAAACTTCTTCTCTTTCTTTAACAAGCTGCGTAGAGGTTTAGCAATTGTCGAGAATCCTTCTATGAACCGACGGTAATATCCGCCATTCCGAAAACTGAATCGAATGCGGACTTGGTGGCTCCCAATGCAACATCTGGTCCACTTTCTTTGGGATCAGCTGCGACTCCTTTGGTAGTCATTACATGGCCAGAAATTCAACTTTCTCCTTCCAAAATTCACACTTGCTAAACTTAGCATATAGTTGATGCTCTCATGACTGTCTAAAACCATTCTCGGATGTTACGCATGCTCTTCCTCTGTCTTGAGTAAACCAAGATAACAAACTTGTCCAAGTAATCCATGAAGACTTTATTCATCATGTTCATGAAATATCTTTGGGGCATTAGTCAATCCGAATGACATGATTTTGAACTCGTAATGTCCATATCGCGTATTGAGTCGATAATTCACCTACTTTATGTTGTTTTGCTTATGTACAGTGCATCCGGATAATTCCCCATAAAAGAGCTAATTTGGGTTAGAACTGTAGCTAATCCTGTAAATTATGGTTTGTCTCAATCTGTATGGACTTGTGAACCTTGTAAACCTTAGATTGAGCTAGACATATTTAATGTCATGCTTGGGTATAATCGCTAGCATAATAATATTTCCTGCTAAGCCTCTCGTTGGTGTTTTCAGTCTTTTCAACCGTCATATAATCTTTTGGGAATTGGTTGATGATAATTTGCTAAAAACCCTTAAACAAAACTATGGTTTGACGCGGGTGATTATTTGGCGCTAGCCGGTTGTGCAAAAGGATATACACGTAGCTAGGGTGGAGTATCGCCCGTGTCGGATTAAGGACCGAGCAAATGGGATGTTGTAGAACCATGTTTTCGTGCAACCACAAGGGCTTGTATGGGCGGGTCTTAGCTTAATAAGTTGTTTAGATTTGGATTTGCATCTATGGAAGGCGGGAGATTGCACAGGCAGTCCGGTCAGATCTGTTTGTAGGGGTTTCTACATACCAATGCAACGGTGTACGCCTTGCCCTAGACAGAGACGTGGTGTGTGTGTGATAAATGTGGATCCACGACTTGGGTGAGTGTCTCTGTCTTCAGGGCGAGGGTTAACGTCCCGGGCTGGTGTAAAGCCATATCTAAATAATGTAACAGCTTTGTATGATCTCCTTGCCGACACACCGAAGGAAGTGTGTTAACTGGCCTGGCAAAAGAGGTTGATCATTCCTTGTGGGTAAAGTGTACACCTCTGCGAGTGAAAAATCGATCGATTAGCCGCTTGCATGATAATGGGCACTTGGGGAAAATCCTCCCAATGCTAGAGTTTTGGTGGTTTTCCAAAATGGGTTGGGATTTTGGAAACTGTTTTACAACCATCTTTTGTGTCAAAGGATCGACACCGGGGTTATATGCAGTCGGGTAGACTGGGTTGAAAATCTGAAATATTTGCTTATCATTCTGTCTTTCAATTGCTTTTATTAAAATACGATGTTGCAATCTATTATGCTTACTCTTTTTAATGTTTCATGCAATCGCAAAATAACCATAGCTTTGTCCATTGCTCAGCTGCATAATTATTTATTTGCATCTGTGAACCAATATAAGTCTTCTTTGAGTACCAATGTACTCAATCTTGCATCTCTTGTCTCGGAGGAAAAATCTGCGATTTCTTGGACGAGCGTTCTTTCAGTGAGTCTCGGGGTTTTGACGATAGTCTCTTCTAGGTTGCCTAGTCGGTGCACGAGGGTTTAGTGGGCAACCGCAAGGTCGTTGGAGTTTTAGTTTCCTTTTGGTTTCTGTTTTTATTTCCGCTGTTAAAATGGTTTAAATTTGTACTGACCTCTGTATAATTATTTCAGTTATGTAAGTTCTTCTATGTGTTTGCATGTATGATTTTGATACGAATGTTGTAAACATGTGAGTGCTAGCTACTGATCCAGGGAATAGCACAGTAATCACATGGAGTTTCCTGTTCATCAGAACGGGGTCTCACAGTTTCTCTAGGTTTGGCGGTGCTGCAATGACACCCGGGAACCTCCCGTATGCTAGGGAATACGAGGTGGCTGTCGAGCACGCACGACGCCACCTCTACTACGACAACTCTTTTGAGACCACTAGTATTCCTAACTCTTCCATTACATACTTTCTCTACTGTATCCGAGTATCTAATCTCTACAGTTTTGTAAAGCTTGCTTGCTTGCACCTGCAATGTGGGGGGGGGGGGGGCAAATGGGGATGAGTTGGGATGGTGATGTGATGATGATGGCGAGGTGGTCGAGCTTCCCTGCTCTTCCTATTGGCCTTCTAGTTACTTTGGTGGATTGACCTTGGCTTGGTGGTTGCAGTGGCCTTGCTCTTGTCTTGGGGAACTCCTCCTGGCTGGTTGCTCCTTGTTCTAGGGTTGCTTGGGGGGATGAGTGCCGGCTCTCAGTGGTTTCTGGATGTTGGGGTTTGGTTGGAGGTTGGTTGGCTTTGGGGAAAAGTGTGAGTGTGGGGAAGAATGGACTAGTGAGGATGGTTCTAGCTCTCCTCCTCTTTAGCCGAGTTGGTATTTATCCTTTGCCCGTAGTGTTTTTACCCTTTTTATTTTGGGAGACTTTATCTTTTTACTATGTGATATTTTGGGCACTATTCGGGTAATGGTTGGGGTACCCGATGAAAAAGGTTTATATACGCCGAATGATGAAATCCAATTTAGCGAGAAGTGCCGACTAGCCCCAGAAAGTCTGGTATCTCGATGAGCGATACCAATCACATACGGGTCTGACAGCACACACTTTATTGCTTTTAAGTTTTACTTTATTTGTCTTTCATTTATATATATGAATGACTAACAATTTTCAGGAATTGAAGCCGGAGATCACGGAAGCTTAGATTTTAGGGCAAAAGAACATTCTTGAAATTTTCCTTTTTTTTTGACGAATTTGACACTTTTGTACATTGTAATGTATACAATTTGTATGACACTATTATTAATGAATGAGAATAGTGATCAGTCTTTGTTGAATGTTTTAATTATATTAGGTATTAATTTTGTTGATGATCTCTTTTGCACTATTAAACTTCTAGGTTATTTCACTTTAAAAGAAATCTAGCCCTGCAAATGCGTGGACCACCCTGCTTGTTCTGCAGTATTTTAGGTGTCCACGTAGGAGGATTGCGTATGTACAGATAGGGCAAATTCGGTCCTATCAGTTTCAGCTCAGCGAATTAGGTAGAGCCATTAGTTCAATCAAAAATATTTATATAACAAAATCAAATGTGTATCGCTCCAGTATATGCTGTTTGCAATGAGCAGGCTAGAAGATATTAGTTCCATAAAAGAAAAGGCTACAATATATTATAGCAAATACTCCTCATTTGCACAAGTTACCATATATACAGCATATGGTAATCTGACAAATCATACATACATATATGCCAGACGCAACTAGAGATGACAATCTTACCCGATTACCCGTGTACCCGTCGGTAAAAACCTTAATAGAGGTGTGTATGTTCCTCTTTTGTTGCCCGTGTGTATGTTTATAGGGACCAAACTTTACCCAGCGATTAAATGGGTACGGATATGGGGGAGCTTCGCCCATACCCATTTCGCCCGATTACTCGTCACCTTGTACTGACATGTGGGTCACAACAGGTGCCTAGTCGGCCCCTAAATCCCCAATTTATGGTACCTTATATTAGCAATTTGTGATTAGCAATGTCATGAAGGGCGATTTGTGATATGTGTGATGACTAATGAATTATTTCTATTTTAATTGTTGAACTTGAACATGTGTGATGACTGATGAACTATTTCTATTTTAATTATTGAACTTGAGCATCTGTGCGTCTTTTGTCTATGTGTGTTATTTTAATTCTTATTCCATGTGCATTTGAAATTTTGAATCATTGATAATCATTCTTCAATTCACATAATGTAGCTGATTTGTACAATTTCATCAAAAGGATTGTATCAGTACCACAGCTCATCAGCTCCTAGTGCCCTTTAGTTGAAAGGATTGTTGATGGTGACGGGTAAATGGGTATGCATGCTGGTATCGAGTATCCACGGGCGATGAGTATGAGGAAGATTCTTCGTCTGCCACCCTTTACGGGTATACCCGTAGGGGAGATTTTGGGTGACGGGTATAGGTATGGGTGAGCACTACACGTGGCCGCCACACCCAATTGCCATCCCAAACGCAACTAATCAATTTCCTCCATTTTTCACCTCTTTTGCACCAATTCATTCATGCTTATTTTCCACTCAGAAAAAAAGGGCATTGCCGCGTTTAAATTCCAACGATTTTTCTCCATGTAGTTTGTGCGATCCCCAGTGAGTGATCACCATCATCATCATCATCATCAGTTAAGAGTTCACCTCACCCATTCCATCCACAGTGGCTGCCTGGCTGGTATTAGATTTCTGCCGTGGCATCGGCCTCCTATAAATACCCAACACGCACAAGCTCCGACTTGCAGTCGTCTCGACCGTCCAATTCCAAATACTAGTTCACTTGTAGGCATCGATCCATCAGAGGAAGAACAGTGTCTCTGTGTGCGAGAGCCGGTGCAATGGGGAGCAGACACCTGTGCTGTTTCTCCCTGCTCATTGTTCTTCTCGGATTGGCATCCGGGCAGGTCCTGTTTCAGGTATGCGTGCGTGCGTGATCATCTTCTGAAGATCAGTTTGTTGGGTTGGTTTGTTGCTCTGAAGAAGATAATTGAGCTCAAGAACTCGGGGTAACCGCTGATTGCGTCCAGGGGTTCAACTGGGAGTCGTGGAATCAGGATGGCGGGTGGTACAACCTGCTGATGGGGAAGGTCGACGACATCGCCGGCGCTGGAGTGACGCATGTCTGGCTACCCCCGCCGTCGCACTCCGTCTCCACCCAGGGTCACTCTCCTCATCTCCTGTCGCTGAATCCCTTCATGTCTATACATCTAGAAGCAGTGGCGGAGCCAGAATTTTAACGGGCCAAAAACTAAGAGATTGTTACTAATTTAAAAAACTACGGATATTGAGGTATAACAAAAGTACATCATAAATGCACAATTAAAAATAAATTTGAACTCCATGTTTAAGATTTTAACAAAATAGATAAAATACGTCAAAACAATATAGCGTAGTGGAGTGGTACAAAAGTTAATACAATAATTCATTTTAACCGGTTCATACAGCGTAGTGGAGCGGTACCAAAAACACATAATTTATAGTAGGGTCCATTTTAACCCGTCAGCTAATAAAAAAGGAACACAATTCGATGCTATGGAGCCCAACAATTTGAACTACTCCCAGACATACAGTGATGCAAATTCCATCTCAGCCATAAAAGATTAAGGAACCACTACACCAAGCTACTACATGAAAACAGTTAAGTTCATTTAATCACTCTAGTAAAGAGTATTACCTGTAGCAAAGCCAAGGAGCATTTCTTGATCATAATCATTCAGATCGACGAAAATATTCCACAAACCCGTGTCGTTCATTATGATGCTGCATTGAAAGGCAAATTATGATCATATAGAAACGCAAGGTCCAAAAACCTTCACGAAAGAACCATTAATTGCTTCATTAAAAGTCTACCTAATAGAAAATTATCATCTTCTTCAGACATCAGGATTACCAATTTACCATGCCCACCACACAGACCCAAGACCAATTGCCCAGTAGAGTTATTATGCAGTAATATCATGAAGATTCCTTTCCTTTTTGTGGAAAACCATAGGGGTCTAAAACAAGTCAGCATATATTGATTTAAATTCATGCCATTGCAAAAGGGACTGAACAAAGCACTATGAATTACACCATTCATTCCAATCTTAATTTCTATCCAATCTTAATGTCTAAAACACCAAATGAGAAATTGAGCACACCTTAATATAGAAATAGTCCTCACACCATTTCTGAATCTTGGATCAAACTCATCACATGCTTGTGTTCTGAACCTAAAATTAGAGGTCAAAACATTAAAAATGAGCCATTCAATGCATATGGGGCACTAGGGGGCAGTCGGCCGTCGGCCAGGCCGACCCAGGGGTGGCTGGGGCTGGGGGCGAGCCTTGGAGTTGGACTTGGAGAGTTGGAGGCGCTGGGCGGGGCGGCGAACTCACCTGGATGTGCGTAGATCCCTCGGCACCACAGTAGGCAACTTGCATGGGGGTTGCGGCCGGCCGGACTTGCCGCCGTGGGCGGGATCTACGGGGCGCCGGGGTGGAATGCCAAGATCTCTCTTTTAGGCAGCGGCGGGCGAGGACAGGGGCAGCGGCCAGTGGGCGGGCGAGATCTACGGCTGTCGTGGGATGAGCTTGAGGATCTGCGGGGCGGGAGCCGCGGCCGTTAAGCGGCCGGGCGAGGATCTGGTCGGCGATCGTGGCGAGCCAAGGGTGGGCGTGGGTCGGTGGTCGTGGCGAGGCCGGGGCGAAGCGGCGGCAACATGACGCGGTGACGGACGGGCTAACGACGCGTCTGCATGAGGAACGGAGGAAGACCTCGGCTCGGGGCTTAGGCGTGGGCTGCTCCTTTGGCCGGGTCAAGAGGAAGCCAAGTCTGGGCCGGATGGGGCATGGACTGCTAGGCCTCGGGCCTAATTCGGACATGAACAGTATTACTTCACTGTTTTATGGGCTAGGCCTCGGGCCGAGGCCCCACTGGCCCGAGGCCTAGCTCCGCCCCCGTCTAGAAGCAAAATTAAACGAGAATCGTAAAAGCGTGGAGTGGACAACACGCTCATTTGAGTGCGAAGTGTACATGAATAGGTTAGACACAGCACAATAAGCAAGTGCACCTCGTCGAGTCATCTATTTTCAGATCCAACGGCCCGGTTGCTAAACAAGGAGCTACAGTACTGTTGCTAAATATGGTCCATCTCAGATCCTAATATGATATTGCGACTGCTTAAGCTGCAATTGCTATTGCAACTGCAGAGGATCTGTCCACATGAATACATGCTTTACTTACTGAGAGGTGCTTCTATGTATTTTTTTAAAAGTTATATAAATATTAAAGTATAAATGAACGATAGATAATGATTATTTACCTCTTTCGTTTATTTTAATATTTGTGCAACTTCTATTCAAAGAAAATGTGTAGAAGCCCCGCTCTTACTTTGGTCTTCTTATTTTGCTTTGGTCTTCTTATTTTGCTGAATAAGATATTTCGGCAGCTAGGAGTAGTATTTTTGGCCATTTTTTGCGTTGAAAGTATACCAGAAATTCAAGAATGAAATGAAAGTATATAGTATATACCAGTGAGTAGAGTGTATATAGTATGTATTTTATTTTTGCGATTACGAGGAAGACGTATATAGTATGTACATGCATGCGTGTAGAGTGTAATATATGCATGTGGTTGCTTGGAACAGGTTACATGCCTGGGCGGCTGTACGACCTGGACGCGTCCAAGTACGGGACGGCGGCGGAGCTCAGGTCGCTGATCGGCGCGTTCCACAGCAAGGGCGTGCAGGTGATCGCCGACATCGTCATCAACCACCGATGCGCCGACTACAAGGACGGCCGCGGCATCTACTGCATCTTCGAGGGCGGCACGCCGGACAGCCGCCTCGACTGGGGCCCCCACATGATCTGCCCCGACGACACCAAGTACTCGGACGGCACCGGCAACCTCGACACCGGCGTCGACTTCGCCGCCGCACCCGACATCGACCACCTCAACGACCGCGTCCAGCGCGAGCTCACCGAGTGGCTGCTCTGGCTCAAGACCGACCTCGGCTTCGACGCCTGGCGCCTCGACTTCGCCAAGGGCTACTCCCCGGAGGTCGCCAAGGTCTACATCGACGGCACGTCCCCGAGCCTCGCCATCGCGGAGGTGTGGCACTACATGGCCTATGGCAGCAACGGCAAGCCCGAGTACAACCAGGACGAGCACCGGCAGGCGCTGGTGAACTGGGTGGACAGGGTGGGCGGCGCGGCCTCGCCGGGGTTGGTGTTCGACTTCACGACCAAGGGCATCCTCCACGCCGCCGTGGAGGGCGAGCTGTGGCGACTGATCGACCTGCAGGGGAAGGCGCCCGGCGTGATCGGGTGGTGGCCAGCCAAGGCCGTCACCTTCGTCGACAACCACGACACCGGCTCCACGCAGGCCGAGTGGCCATTCCCCTCCGACAAGGTCATGCAGGGCTACGCCTACATCCTCACACACCCCGGTAACCCATGCATCGTAAGCAAGCAACCCCGGTAACTCTTATACAGCAGCTAGTACTCCAAATTAATTAATTAGGCAACTTACGAATAGCAAAACCGTGCTAGTTCTACGACCATTTCTTCGACTGGGGGCTCAAGGACGAGATCGCGGCGCTGGTGGCGGTGAGGAAGCGCAATGGCATCACGCCGGCGAGCAAGCTCAAGATCCTCATGTACGACGCCGACGCATATGTCGCGGAGACCGACGGCAGGGTGATGATGAAGATCGGGTCCAGGTACGACGTCGGGCACCTGATCCCGGCGGGGTTCAAGCTGGCCGCCCACGGCAACGACTACACCGTCTGGGAGAAGGGCGCAGCGGCCAGCAGGGACCCTCAAGCGGAGCTCAAGCCTCAACTGATCATGCGAGCATGATTTCTGCTATATACGTGCACCTATGATTACGTACGAGTCAACTATGTATAATAGTACCCAAGCCGAATACTGTGAAATGCCCACACGGCATTAAATAAGCCAGCACTTTCCTCTCTGCAGTACGTATGAGAGGATAAGACGGGCATGAGGCAACTACGGGAAATTTTTGAATACAGTACAAAATACTGTCGGAAATTAGAGAATGATACAACATGTTTTGCGTATTCTGAAAAACCCTACCATACCGGAATCGAAAATCCGTTAACCATACCCGAGACGCGGAACCGGTTAAGCCATACCGGATTTTGAAATTCGGGTATGGGAACCTTCATACCCGAATTTCAAAATCCGGGTATGGGTGGCCCCCATACCCGTTTTCAAAATCCGGTTAAGCTACTGCACAAATTCACATGCATTCCTGCTGATTAGACACAAAGTGACATGCATGCATGCTTGATTGGTCTCGAAGGCCAAGATTCCATGCATGCATGCATCTTGATTAGGCAAAAGTGCATGCGGATGATTAGTGCAAAGTACATCTTGATTAGTAAAAATTATAATTAGTAAAATAATTAGTAGAAAGTATAATCGGTAAAAGTACAATTAGTAAAATGATTAGTGAAAAGTATAATTAGTGAAAGACGGGCTAGCCTCGATTGGTTAGCGGGGCTCATGATTATTGGTATTTTGGCGACCCGGATGCATCGTCCAAAGACCGCAAAGCAAAGACAGTCGAGTCGATGTCCCTCATTAGCACTTTTCTCGATATAAATCGGAGGAACAGAGGCGGCAATGCATTCACAAGATAGTAGTAGAGAGCAAAGCGAACCGAGAGCGCGAAGGCGGAGATTAGTTAAATCGGTGTTTAGTTTGTTAAAATTTTAAGTAAAGTCTAAAAATTTTCAAGTACTTCATTTGGGATTTGTATTTTGCGGTATTTTTAGGAATATTTATTGGTACATTGCTCGTGCTTTATTGATCTTTGGTACAACTTTGGAAGGTTAGTTACAAATCTTCATGAGTAATAGTATATTATGGACGATGTAGTGTATTATGGACAAATCTTCATGCTTGAATAACTACCCGTACATAAAATAACAGAACATAGCATAAGTAATGGCGGAATTATCGGTGTTAATATTTTGTAGGAATTTATTACGAGCTATCTTCATTCTATGAATTAACTAATTCGGGTTCCCTATTTCACAGTGCGTTCGGAAGGTGATTTTGCAAGTTGGCGAGGTTTTACGATCTTAATTCTGACTTCACACAGGTTAGTTTTTAATATTTAGGAATATTCTTGTGATATTGTTATAATACAACTATGATAAGTAGAATATTAGTACAACTAGTATCACATACAACTAGTATGCCCAAATGGCCGGAGGACTCATTGCTACACCATAATTGAGATCTTGATTTAATCCTAAGTGTAGTGGAAATGACTCAAAATCATACCTTGAAATCATGCTAGTTGCATTTAGAACAAAGTTTTAAATGTTCATTTTTACCTAAGTTTTAATAGGACTACTTGTCTTATGTTAAAAATCGGTCTGCGTTGAACCGAAGTTTTGATTCAATTTAGAAAAATTGAGAAAGCATTTTCATGCTATGAAAAATTTATGGGAGTATCATAAGATATGTAGGATAATACATAAAATTTATGAAAAATTTTAACATCATTTGTTATGTTTTAAAAATCAAAATCGAAAGCAGAATAAAAATCGGTTCACACGCCAGGACCACTTGGAAGTGGTCGGCGCCTTTTGCGTTCACGCGGACCACTTGGAAGTAGTCGGCGCAAAAAAGCTAAGTTCACGCCGGACTACTTCCAAGTGGTCGGCGTGAACGGAACTTTCTTGCCGGACCACTTCCAGTGGTCGGCGTACCGATTTTTTTATTCATTTACGATTTTGATTTTTAAAACATAACAAATGATGTTAAAATTTTTCATAAATTTATGTATTATCCTACATATCTTATGATACTCCCATAAATTTTTCATAGTCCTATTTCGCAGTGCGCTCTTTGGAAGGTGATTTTGCCGGTTGGTATAGGTTTCCGATCTTCATTCTGACTTCACATATGCTAGTTTTTAATATTTAGGAATATTATTCATGCAGCGAATTTGGTTGCATGCAGGGTGATTAGTTTTTAGCCATTAAAATTTTCAAGTTTGTCTATATATACCTGTCTAAATGTACTTGTTTGTTCTGAGCCATTTGTTTGAAAGCGTACGTGATGGCGGCCATTGCGATTCGAGCTTCTTCGTGAGTCGATCGATGCCCACATCGTGCGAGGGCAATTCTGCGGGAACTATGGTCCGACGCATTACTATATTACTGTCATCACTGTTTTTGAAGACGCATAACCACTTTGTCGTTAACGTTTCAGTTGCCCCCTCTCGCAAGCCGATCACTGCACAAGATAAAAAAGCTGGACTATCGATTTCATATTCCACTAGCTCGTGCAGGTCTACTACCGTTTGCGCTCCTCATGGATGGAGCTCACCGCGCGGGAGGCTTGACCACACCTATGCCGCCATTGATCGTGCACTTCTCCTTTGGTCTCGTCGGCCAGATGGCGTAGGAGACACACACCTTTCACCTACCATTCGGTGAGATGTCCATCACTTTGAAGGGCGTGGCCATGCTAACCTACCGCCCATCGAGAAGCGGCGTTGGTTCTTCCTCGCCCAATGAGACAACGGTGGCAGCACTACATCGCGGAGAGGTATTACATGATATAATGTTATTTCATATTTGTAATGTGCACGATATTATCGACTCTCTTAATCCGGAGTTCATGCGGGTTCGGTGTCCCATACGTCTGAGAAAGAAAATGGTGTCTCTATGACTTGGCTCTGAGGATTACGGGGAATACAATCCATGCCCACCGATGCCGACGCAGAAGCTCTTTGTGGGCGCCACTACGAGTGTACCTCTACTACTTGTTTGGGTGGTGTCATGTTCACGGCGGCTGCCGAGGCGTCATCTTCCGCACATCGTGTGGATTGCTAAGCGATTGTCCGCCAACCTTGATGACATCCCACCTACGGTGAGGATCTGCGATCTAGCGGACACCTACAGTGGTTTGTGCGATGCATGCCAGCAGCGGACTTACGGCGACAAAGAACGGAGATAGGAAAACCTACTACGGATTCATAGAAAAGATTTGGGAGCTTGATTACGGACCTTTGAAGGTCCCTCTCTTCGGTGCCAATGGGTAAGACTTCCAAGGGCATGAACATCGACAAATACGGTATCACTATCGTGGACCTAAAGCTGGTCGGATCTGAGAAGAACCATTCGTACTTGTTAATTGTGTTACACAAATCTTTTTGTAACGATCCAATAACAAGGAGCGCCACGTGGTTATTCAAGGAAAAGAAGGATTGTCGGGTTGAGAATGTTGTCGACGAGGAAGAGTACAACCAATTCGATGAGCTTCCTCCTTTCGGAGAGGACGTTGACCTCGGTCTCATGGAAGAGAGTGAGGACGGTTACATACATACGCCGCGATCATGACGAAGGTCGAATCGTAGCTTAGTTGTCCTAATTAAATACATTTTATTTTCTCATATGTAACAATTAATGTATTCTTTTGTCATATGTATCAATTTGTGTGAATTCAACTTCATCTGTGTGTTTTTTTGTATTTGTGTGAATTTTTGAAGCGATGGTTGGTCTACTGCATTTGTTTGAATTTAAATCAAATATTACATGTCTGAAGTATTCTTCCAAAAATTTCCAGAAAATTTGGATAAAAATTGATAGGATTTCAAAACAGTGAGCAATTTGAATTTTTATTTTGAAATATTAAAACTATGAAAACAGTGAGCAATCTGGATTTTTATAATTTTACAACTTTGTCAAAACTTAGGGACATATTTAAATCAAATATTACATGTCTGAAGTATTCCTCCAAAATTTGCGTAAAATTTGGATAAAAATTGATAGGATTTAAAACTCCCAAAGCAATCATCCTTTGAAAACTTTGACATAATTGATGGAGCTTATCACTGCGGTTGTCTCGTTAAGCGGCGGTGAAGTGCTTTATCACCGCCGTTTGTAGTATTAACCCGACGGTGATAATCAAGTATTATCGCGGTTTTGTTTTGAACCGGCAGTGATAATGTATTATTACTGTCGGGTTGAGCTTGAACCGGCAGTGATAAAAACTTTCACTGCCGGGTTGAGCTTGAACCGGCAGTGATAATTCAACTATCACTGCCGGTTCTCTTTATTATCCGGCAGTGATAGTGTATCACTGCCGGTTTTTGTGGTGACCCGGCAGTGATACTCTAACCCTATAAATTCGAACGCCGCGCCACTCAGCCCCTCATTTCCACTTCAACCTGACGCCGCCACTTCGTCTCCTCGCATCGCCCCGCCGTCGCCCCGCATCGCCCCGGCCGTCGTCTCGACCTCACCGCCCGGACCTCACCGCCCGCCGTCGCTCGGACCTCACCGCCCCGCCGTCGCTTCAAATCGGAGGTGACTTTCTTTTCATTTTTTCGCTTCAAATCGAAGGTGACTAGATCCGAATGCCATGGCCGTCGTCCTCCCGCCGGCCGTTGGGGTGCGTCGATGGCAAGGAATGGGTGGCAATGGCTTCATCGCGGTGAGACGTCGGCGAATCCGTCACGGGCATCCAATGCGAGTGGCATGGTGTTTGGACTCGGAATCGAGGCGCGTCGTGGCTTTAATTAGGTTAAGATTGGAGTTTGGTGTGCGGAATCACATGCGATTAGTTTTTCATTAGCCTTGGACTAGAGTTTGAGCGACCGAGCTCATGTAAGTAGCCTAAGGTCCCGAGGCTTAAAGTCGATTTTAACTTATGAAAAACCAAGAAACTCTTCTAAATGATTCGCTTTTTAAGCAACTTTTGATATAAATAGGAAAATTTGGTGAGGGTGGTTCTTTGGGTAGGTCGATGTGTGTATGTGCATGTGATTTAGGTAGATCAATCAACATGGGGTAACAAATTGTTTAATCCAATCCCACCAGATTCATATGTAGGACTTCCAATTACACCGAGAATTCCGCTCATCACGCTTTAGGCTTGTCAACTAACTGTCTTTGTCCACTTCTAAAAGTAACTTTGCCTATGCCGCATGCTCGCTTAGGCTTCAAGTCATCCTTTTATTCTAGCATTAGCATTAATATGGTTTATAGAAAAAAAATAGCATCACCATTAATCTAGTATGGGGTGTAGTTCACAGCGTGATCAAAGTTCCCTCAAGCCTCAACCCCAAACTCGCGTTCAACGAAAGATGTATATGTGTATGTATCCTGGGATATGTAAACATCCTTTCACGGGATTAACTTTAATGTCAATCCTCGTTTGTATGTGTCTTTCAAAAATGACCTTGTTAATTGGAAATTTTCAACAAACTTGCTAGGAATGGCCTCCGACGAAGGACAAGTGCCGGAGGAGTTGGGCCCTCAAATATGGACGAAGGAGGAAGGGTAGCCCGAATAATAGCCCAACGTCCTATCTCGAACTGCAGGATCCACCATGGACCAACTCGACGATACTCACGTAAGTGAGGTAAAGTTTTAGTACATTTGTGGTTCCCAAAACATGGTAGGCCCGCACGACTAATAATGTATAAGTTCAATTTGTAGGCTCGGACGTCGATCAACGAAGGCGTAGCGCAAGTCGTGGTCCGAACAAGATGCCTAAGGAATTTTTAACATAGTGGAGCTCTCGGCAATCGGGAACCTGCTATGCGAGTCATCATTGGGGCCGTCTGGGACAGCTGCGGAGTTATTGCTAGGGATGATGTGCCCATCGCCTATAGATCATGGATTGGCCGCGGAGGTGACCCATGGGTGGTACCCAATGACCTGAAGAACTCATTATGGGACAAGCTGAAACAAGTTTTCCAGTTCCCCCAAGGGACCGAGCTGGTTGCAAAGAAACGAGCACTCTGCATCATGTGCACTGCGTGGAAGAATTGGAAGACAACACTAAACAAGAATTATGTGAAAAAGAATGAAACGCCGAATTTTGACACGTACCCAAAGTTAAGGGAGTTCTGGGATGAATTTGTGGCGTACAAGAGGTCCGAAGAAGCTCACATAGTAAGTCAAAGGAACAAAGCAAACGCGGATAAGAATATTCACCCTCACAAACTAGGAACTGGAGGGTACGTGAAGAAAATACCAGCATGGGATCGGTCCGAAGAAGAAATAACCCGCAAGGGTATAATTCCTGCAACGGCCGCCTTAAGCGAACGATCGAAGCACCGTTGCTTGGGAGGGTGCTTCTATCTCCGATGATGGCAGCTTAAGCTTCAGAAGCGATAGAGAGCAGGAAGTGCTGCGCAGAATCACAGATGCTCACACGCAGCTTCCCAAGGATCTTTCGCGCCACGAAGGGAGAATGACGAGCTAACCATAGCCCTGGGTAACAAGGAGCATCCAGGTCGCACTAGAGGGGTTGGTTTGGTCACGTGGAAAGAAGCCTTCCCCGCAGACGCATGGATGTACAAACGTTCAAAGAGATTAAGAGAAGATCGATTGGAACGTCAGATAAAAGATGCTGTCGCGAGAGCGCTAGAGGAACAAAGATCAGAACTAGATAAGGCTGTGGAGCAAGCCGTACAGAAAGCTCTCAGCTCACGACCGCCACCCGGTGAAAGCCCTGAGCTCATCAGTCCGGTGCTCGTAAGAGCAAACAAGGTCCACGTGGATTCCCAAGAGCATGGATCTGCGTTTTCTGTGGATGACATCAAAGAACCGACACCATGCAAGCTACATTTGGCCACATGGCATTACCATAAAGGTGGTGAGGCGTGGCTTGGCCATGCCAGGAGTCACGGACTTTGCACTGTCGCCCGATACCGCAGGGATTCGCCAGGGTCGAAGTGGACAGTGTCATCCGCCAATACCGAAAAATGGAGGTAGAGATCCCTGGCGAGGATGGGAACAAAAAGCTAGGAGAAAACGTGAATAGCTTCTCGCGTGGCGCAAGAGCTTGATTAAGTTTGGCTCGGACGATGAGGCGACGACGATGATGATCACCGCACTCTCCACACAGAGACCTCTCGCCCTTCTCGCCGCCAACCAGGAAAAGTCCAACTCCTCCGTCGGCACCAACCAGAAAAAGCCCGACTCCTCCGCCAAAAACTATAAAGAATCGAACAACGGGAACATCTCGGCAGTCGGCACCGCCCTCGAAGAAATCTCAACCATCCGTGAACCCGTGACAACCACAAAAGAAACTATCGGTGACATGACCGAGGAAGAGCGGAAAAAGCATGTAAGCGCTGCGTAGCATCTCACTTTAAAAGGTGCCATCAAGTAAGAAGACTAAAGTTGATGTTGGCGCACAAAGTTTTTCTTGAGTATGGCAAAAGTGCAAAAGATGGGCGAGCTTCAACCTTGCAAAATATCGGACTACGAGCGTATATCCAGAAAGCAATACTTGCAGGCGGCTAGTGCCGACACGTTAAAGCGGGATGCTCAAGCAGATGATGTTCAACTAGATGCTCTGGCGCAAGGTCTCAGGTGGAAGTTCGTTATGGGAAAACCGCTGGTTGAACCAGCTCATTTCGACAACCTTACAACTCAACTGCGGCGCGTCCATCAGTGGTACATGCAGCAGTCCCACGATGGTATGGAGGCGTTCGATCGGATACACACGAGCAAGATTTTCACAATGGGGATAACATCTGCTGGGTTCTTTTCACTGAGTCAGTATATGTTGTACCAGCAAGATGCCCTGGACGTGAACATACTTAGACTATGGACTTTGTAAGTCTGTCCGTATATCGTTGAGCATTTCTTTTCCGTTTAATTGCATCTCTAACTTCTTTCTTATGTAGAATGGAGGTACAGACATGTAGAAGAAATAACAATGACAATCTAGCATTCCTAGATCCGGGGCTCGTCAATGAGAAACTTGTGAACGACAATCCACAGTTCGTTGAAGACTATTTATTTAATACTTTTTTGAAGCTGCAATACAAAACCTCCGTACTTTTACCCTATAACTTCAAGTACGTATCTCCTGACTTCTAATATCGTTTTACTATTTTTGCGTAACACGTACGATGTGGGAGTAATTGACTACGTTGACATATATGTGCAGGTTTCACTGGGTCCTCCTCGTCATCCAGTTAGATGCTAGCAGGATTTTTGTCTTGGACTCGGGAGAAAACAAACTAATCTGTACCAAGACCTTTGGGACATCTTTGAGCAATGTAAACTCGATCGTTGCGTTATTACTCTAGCAAAATTCCATTCTATTGCATTTAAGTTTAATTACTATTCAAAATCATTCACAGGGCTTTCGCACTGCGATCGCAAGAAAAGTGTTCGTATCGTCCATACAGAAAAATTTTGAAATAATAAATGACTTTCCATGCATGAAGCAGAACCCGAAAACAATTTATGTGCATTCTATGTATGTACAAATATGCATTCAATTGTCACGAGAGTGTCACTATAACGAAGCCATGGTACGTAATTACACTTTGATGCCCTTTTTATTTAACAAATATCATCATTAAGTAACTTCCTTTTTGTTCAAAACAGCGCCCAAATCGAGAACCAATAAGTTATTCTTGATGAAATTATAGCAATTCAAGAACAGATCGCGGATTCATTCATGATGAGATCATCAATCCAAACGGCGAGTTCCACGAGTAGCCTCATCGCCTCATTCCTACGGCCTAGACGCGTGACATGTCTACTTCGACTCTTTGTAAAATCAAAGCGAGCGGGATGACATGTAGTCGAGCTACATTTGTAAATAAATCATTGTAAAAACAAATTATGTGATGCGTAATTTAATATATTTGAATTATGATTTTAACGATGCTTAGTCGATACATGCATATATTTGAATTATGATTTGAACGATGCTTTATATACTACATATGGACATCGTAAACAATTATATAAAAATATATATATATTGTACAAAAATATGCAAGCTTGTCATCTGCGGTTATTGGAGAAAACCGGCAGTGATATGTGTCTATCACTATCGGATTATGGTACAACCCGGCAGTGCTAGTACAATATCACTGCCGGTTTTATATATAACCGGCAGTGATAATTATCATCACTGCCGGTTGTAGATAGAACCGGCGGTGATAATCTATCACCGCCGGATTTTGGTTTGATCCGGCGGTGATAGTCGATATCACTGCGGTTGTAGGTAGAACCGAGTGATAATCCTATCCTGCCGGTTCTGAGCGGCAGTGATAATCCTCGAGTATCACTGCCGACCAATCACTACCGGCGCCAATGACCGGCAGTGATGGGGTTTTGGAACCGGTAGTGATGTGCTGTTCTGTAGTAGTGTTAGGTGCATTATAAAGGGGTATAGATATAGAAGTTTCTACACTACCATGAATACTCAATTGGATACTTCTGAATATGTTTTAATTGCTAGAAAAAAAAAAGAAAAATAACAAAAGTTCAGTTCCCACTCAAGTGTCACTATAAGAACATTGGCAGAGCACAACTGCAAAAGATGCACAAAAGTTTCAGGATAAAACCAGGAATTTCGGCATCTTTCCTTGTTGGTTATTGCACATGCTTAGAGTACGCGGTGAACATATATCAGCATGCAAAGTAATGATTTACATATGGTTCTGAAAACATAATTTTCTCAAACCTGCATGCCAGGATGTAATAAATGACAAACCTCGAAGGTTCATGATATTATCTAAGAAAATTTTCCGACTTCAAAAATAAGACGTGTCAAAGTTCGATAAACTCAGACATTGCCAACACACCAAGCAAATTAATCAACGGAAGTCGAAATGGTGACCTATTATTATTCTCGAAACCATGGCCTCAACTTGGCATATAGGAGCTGTTGTAATGTTTTATTATTACATTACATCCTATACATTGCTGGAGCAACCCAACAAGATGAAGATTGTATTGCAAGCGGGAAACATGATATGAAGGCATTGAACAGCTAGTGAAATAGAGTAACATGTCCCAAGGGATAGCTTGGCCTCTGTGTGGTTGCCCATAACGGCATAAGCTGACAAACAATGAAAACTCACTGAAATCTCATCCTGGCCATCAGAAAATCAAGAGGAGGCTACTTCTATTCCAGGTGTTTCAGGAAGTAATGGGTTAGACACTCCTCCGTTTGTCTACTACACTCCAGGATTTAACGAGAACCAGATTTAGGTTTTACTTGGGAGGCTTGCGCCTTGCGGTAAGGGAACATGATATCACCCACAGTGTCTTTGATATAGGTAACGACCCTCCTTTTTAGTATGAAATACCAAGAAGTATGATCTATATCTATATAATACTAGTCTTATGATCAGTAGCTAGTACGCATATTTACAACATTGGTAGCACATCCATACACAATATTATTAAAGCGAAAGCTATTTATACAATATAGTCTTACAATTCAAAGTAAGTTGCAGCGAAAATCCAAAGGCCTTATAGTATGCCCATACAAACCCTCATACAACTGACAAGGTATAAACCCTAGAAAATTGCATCATCGAATTTCCCGTATCCTGTGGCGAAGCATATATCTTCGAGGGTCTTTTCTTCAACTAAACCAACAAATAAGTAAGGATAAGTACTTTCATACTCAGCAAAGACTTAACGTGTATCGCAAAAGTGCAGTAAATGCAAGCCATGTCAAAGGAGGCTTCTACGGTTATTTTGCGTAAAACGAAGTTGAACATGTAAATCAAGTAGTAATTTGTAAACGGAATTTTGTGAGAACAAGTTTGACATGTATATAAATAAATAAGAGAAGCATAGCATAGGATAACTCATAGTCCTCTATGAACGTGAGAATCGTATCATCTCATTGTCATTCCCTGGCATAAAATATAAAAATTCATTGGCCAGTCACTGGTATATAATCTGAAACAAATACTTTCCAACAAATATTTCTAAATCATCTATTTTTTAAAATAATAAAACATCTAACTATGTGATAACTTTACCAAGTACCCTTGACCGCGGGCGTGGCTTTTCAAAAAGATTTAGACTCTGCAGAGGTGTACACCTTTACCCACAAGACATGACCAACTCTTTTTACAAGCTATTAGCACACTTCCTTTGGTGTGCCGCAAAAGGTCATGACATAACTATTACATTGCATAGACCTAACTTTGCACCAATCCGGTGACGACGAACTCATACTATGGTAGCAGAAGATATTTGTACATTCTCTATACGACAAATTGTTATACTTCCCATTATCCCACTTCTCCCCATAATATGACGTACACCGTTGTATTGGTATGCATTTACCCAAACCTCTGTATGGAAGCCCTTACAAGCAATCAATCTCAGAAAGCTTATACATCTCCAACCTTCTAATGTGCAAAGTTAAATATAAGTAACTTAATAGGTTAAAGCCGTCCCATACCAGCACTTGTGGTTGTACGTGTCCTTAGCCTGATAACAACCCATAGTTCGGTCCTTATCCGACCCGGGCGATAAACTCCCCCTACACTACGTGCAAGTCTTATGCACATCCGGCTATTGCCAATAATCGTCCGTGTCAAAACCATAGTTTTATTTTCATTATATTTTTACCAAAATATCAACAACCTTTAATGTCATATTTTAGTGATAAAAACACTTTTAAATATTGATTTAAGTTTGTTTGCATTATGAGTTTTAGGGTTTGTGTTATATAGGGTTAGGCTGCTAATAGGATTCAGATGCAAAGTAAGTTTAAATCGAGTCATTTTTGCAGAATAGGATGGTCTTACCTTAGGGATCATTTTTAAGTTGGTCTTACTGGTATTAATATTTATTTGTAATGTACTATTTATTTCCTAATCTTATGTAGTTTTAGAGTATATATGTTATAAGGGGTTAGATTTCTTTTTAGATTTGCGGATGCAACTTACATGTACATGCAATCATTTTGTAGCATCCATTGGTCTTGACCTTAAAAGTGTCTTGAAACTGGTTTTGCATCTTTTTGCTTTTATTTGAAAATGTTATTACTGCTTTAGTTTTTGTATGCATAGATAATGAATTCTTTTATGAACTCAACTCATTTTGGCCAAACATTGAAATTTTTTTATATTTGGGATTCTCATGATCTTAGAGATCTTTAGAATTTATTTTATTTTTTTAGAAGTTAACGCATAATCTCTTTGAATAGTGACCAAACTATGCTATGTACAAAATTAAATTACAAAATTTTGAATGAAGGTCTAAAATTAAATATTTTAGTATAAACAGGGTTACCATAGTCTTATAAAGTCTTGGAAACTGGTTTTACCCTATTTTGAATTTATATACACTAAATATAGCTACTTGGATTTTCTATGTATTGAATAATGGCCTATTTACAAATAAAATTTAAAATAATTTCAAATCTAAATGTTTTTATGAAAATGGATTTATTATTTTCTCAGTAGTATGTATAAATTTATTTCATATTTTTAGGATTTATGCTTTACACATTTCCGATAGTGTCCATATTAGGGTTTTATTTGAATTTTAACTCAAATAATTTAAAATATGGTTCAAAAATAAATATTTTTGTATATTAAAAAACTAAGCGAATTTTCACAAATTTATAAACTTGTTTCACTTGATTTGGAATTATATTTCAAAAGATATGGGCATTTAAGTTGGGTTGGTATTGAAAAATACCTTAAAATGCAAAATACATTTTCCAGTTTTGAAGACATATTTTACAAGTTTGAAAGGGCTCTGCCTCGCTCATGACTGACATCTTGGGCCTGCCGATCAGACACACAAAATAGAGCCAGCACTAGGGCGGCTTCGCCGCGGCAAGGGACGGCGGTGCCGGCCCGACCGTGGTTCAAAGAGCACTAGGGGATCCAGGTGGTCCCAGAGCACCAGCTAATGGGGACAGAGCGACGACAGGACGAGCCACCATCGGTGACCAGCGGCGGTGATATTGGCGGCAAGTCGTGATAGCACTAGGAGAGTGATGGTGCTCAGGCAAGGGCAGTTTAAGCATCAGTGGACACAAGAGTTTCCATTTTAAGGCTTAATGGCGTCGGCAGATGGCCGGGGTGGCTCGCCACCGTGTGCCGGTGACAGAGAAGAAGGTCAACCATGGCGGTGGCACTTTGAGCTAAGAAAACTTTAATTGAGGTTAGTGAGGAGTTTGTAGGCGCACAAGGATGATTTGGGGTCAACCAATGGATGTATTTTCACTAAATCAGGTTTTGACCCTTTAGATGAAGCTTGGCTATCATGGCGGCACATAGGAGAAATTGAGGGTAAGCTTTGGTATAGGAGAATGATGGTGAGTGTGAAGAGGTTAGTGAAGCCAGTGGTTGGCTTTATAGGCGCGATAGGTCGGTGGCGAAAGGGTTTGAACGCCAATGGCCAAAGGCGTCAGAGCTACGTGCAGTGGTGCGGGTCTTCTGGAGCTAGGACAATGCAAGGTATGGAGAAAAAGATGCCTTGGTGGCGTGGACGACATGCTTGGCCGTGTCCAGCGGAATTGGGTCAGTCAGAGCAACAAGATTGATTTGAGGAACAGAGGAAGCAAGGCAGCGTTTGCTGAGGAAGAAGGTAGTGGCAGCGGGGCTAGGGCGCTGTCCAGTGGGCCAAGGCACAGTGACGATCCCACATGACAGTGAGCAAAGAAAGGGAGACATGATTCCAGTTCTTAGACAGATCAAGATCTTGGCTTTTAATTGGGTAGACAAAAGTGGTCTAAAGTTTTTGAAAAAAAATTTGCATGCTCTGGAGACAATTTCTATCCTACTGTTAAACTTCAAATCATGGAGTGTCTTGTGCAATTTATTAAAATTCTGGCAAGCATATTGTGTTAGATATTTGTTTTCTGAATTTTATTTTTATGGGGATACAAATGGGGTACATTTTATTTGAAAAAATTTATGGATTGTTCCATGGGTATTTAGAGGTTTCCATAAAATTTTCAGAGCATGATCATATAAATATATATATATATATATTATAATTACTTGGGACACTATAGAGCCTGGGCTCCATGATACAAAATAGGTATATTCTCCTATGTATTGTACGTTTAATTTTTTGAAATTTTTAAGATGTTGAGTTTAACTAGTTCAAACAAGTTTGAACTGAAATTTAAACTAGAGTTTCCTTTTTTGATGATAGTTTGTTTGTAGGTATGTGCTGATTATATATATAAATCAGCAAAGCATGCAATATAAATTCGTTTAAATTCTTTGAATTCGAGTATATTTTTTCAAAGGTATGTGTTTCATTTGAATTGTTATAGATGGGTATATACCTTAAAACTAAATTTTTTGAAAAATATACCCGAATTTAACTTGAATCTGCGCATTTGAAATCATGGAGCCTAGCTACCTAGGCTCCATAGTGCCCTATTTCATCCTATATATATATATATATATATATATATATATATATATATATATATATATATATATATATATATATATATATATTAATTTACATTGTTTACACTGACTAATTTTAGCTTCTATTTTTTATTTTATAAATGCACCAAATGAGCTTGTATATTTATGAAAAAACTTATTTTAGTTTCCTAGGTGTTGTGAGTGCTTTCATAAAAATTTCAAAGGGCTATCTCAATCGGACATTTTTAATAAATTCCGAAAAGCCTACTGTTCTCAGCCACCTATCACAGTTTTTGATTTTACACCTGCACTAAATGTGTTCAAATTCTTTTGAAGCTTTTTTTGCCAGTTTCTTAGAGGCTGCATAAGGCTCTACAAAAATTTTAGAGAATGATCATCCCTAGATGTTTATGAACAAATCTAACAAGATTCATGTTCTTTGTTGAAATGTTGTTTTTGGTTTCCTTGAGGTATTAAATGTATTCAAATTCTCTTGAGACTTTTTGTTATCATTCTAGAGGTGGATTAGTATTTACTAAAAAATTTACAGATTTCTTTATCTTATGTTATTTTGCTTTTACATTTTGGAAAAGAGAAATCCAATCAATGCGAAAATATTTTCTTAAATATCAAAATCAAAGAAAAATTAGAAAAGATAGAAATTCAAAATAAGATCATACTTCAAATTCATTTTCATAGTTTTTTTATTTTGGAAGAGAATTTCAATAATGTAAATGTTCTTTCCTAAATAGAAAAATTGAGTAAATAAGGAAAAAGGTAGAAATTATAATTATAATTTCATTTAAAAAATTTATTTTCTTCTTTTAAAATTTTTAATTTTTATTTTATCCATTTTTAAATTTTTCGGGATGTTACGGGTCCCAACTTTATTCAGGTTCCTAGCCACTCCATTGGCCACAAGCCCAGCATTCCTCTGAAATCTACAGGTTCATCGGAAAAAAATTGTAGTCAACTGAATCTTGATGCAAATTTAAGGGATTTAAGCAGAATTTAAACCAAAAGAGCAACTCACTTGGTTAAGAAATCCTCTCCTCCGTGTCCAGGTTTGTATCGATATGCAGAGAAGTCCAGTTTCAGATACACTGGAGAGAATGATGCGGATTCCCAAGTGATCAGATTGTTTTACCACAAAAGTTTGGCTGAACGTCTATTGAGTTTCCAAGAGTAATCGGCAACACATATGCAGTGCACAGGAAACATTTATACACTTATAGAATGCAGCGTGTTACCAATTAAGTGTAAGTTGCTCACCAATAGTTAATTACACTACCATTTCAGTGGTTGTGTTTTAGGGTAACATTTTAGGTATCATTTGACTACAAAGGTGAAAAGAATAGGCATAATCAAGGAGGAAGCATCTGCACGACCATTCATTTCTTCATTCAGGGCTTGATTCTCTGTCCCAACTAACTTCTAATGACAATTTCGAGTGGATCTTAGGCATATGAATGACAGGTCTGATTGCTCAACCAACTAGGCATTGACATGTCACAACATGCAAGGAAGTTCGTTACATGAAAAATATGTTATATTCTACAGAGACATCTACTCTGCTACACTAGATCTGTAGTACAGAAGCCACAGGCAGGCACACGCAACGTGCTAAACACTTCTTTTAGTGATCTAACATATTGCAGTAGCTTTGGATTTGGAGTTATTGTTATACACACTAGTCAAGTAATAAAAGGATATATTTTCCTTACCTTCTTTTTTAAGGTGAGCTGGTGCTTGTTTAGTTGATGCTCTTCTATCTGCCAGTAGCTGCGAAAAGGAATAATTCACTTTTCATATTTAGCAACAAAAACACATAAATTATCATAACATATGCATTAATATCAAGATACTGGCTAAGCAGTTTCAATACAAAACAGAATAGGAAAAAAAATCAAACATAAATTACAGAAGAGAATGGCATGCATGGCTACAATTCATTTCTACCGTGGTTGACAAAAAAGGAGGCAGATGTCATTATTGTAACCAAAATAAAAAGATATGCAAATTGCCACGGATGCTCTTCTAACCATTCTGCATACTATAGAACTAGGCTTGTATGCTGAATTACTTTTATCATCATGTTCTGAATTGTCACAAGTCACAACATTCTCAATGGTACGTCAGCAATACTAGGAGAACTTTTACACCATCGACAGACACTATTGTCTCTAACTGCTTCCTGTGCACATTATGTCAGACCAACATGCTCCTCACGTGTGAACTGACAATTACACATAATTTCAGAGCAATAGCATGGTTAAGCGGAAATTACCTCTAACTCCAACACAAATAGCCAACAGTGCCTGCCTATCTCCTTTCACCGTAGAATTCTCTTTGTCGTCTAGGTATATGGAATAGCCAACACATGCATATTTGAAGTCGGAAAGCTTGCGGCCTTCTTGGATAACTTCCAGCTCAATTTCTCCGACCATGAGATCAGGAACTGGTACCAAGTTAAGGGGTAAAAAAAGGAGGAAACAGTCAACCAAACCATTATGAAGTACACAAATCAGATCGAACAAATAGACAAGTCATGAAATTAAGTCAACGTTTTTTACTGCTCTGGTGAGACAATAAATACAGCTTACATGCTACTGATAGATAAACATTTCGTTATACAAAAGAATATACTTTTGGAGAGTGTCCTGAGAGCCATAAGCACACGTTCAAGTCTTCCTAGATCGGATCAAATTTTCTAGAATATCTAACCTACTCATCTGATTGTTTGTATCAATTATCATTAACTGCAGTACAGGAGTTTATAGATGAACCTAAGTGGATCAATGATATTTGGAATTCAACGGAAGACATGCCCTAACCTAACAATATTTGCTCAAACAATCTGAGACCCTACAAACTGCCTGGAAATGCTCCTGTTTCCTGCCATTTTTGGGGATGTGCAGCGCATAGGAGGACCCTAATCTCATAAGTCCAATTGTCTGGGTGTGCTCTCCTTTTTTGCATAGCAGAAAGAAGCCAACACAAGCTCCAAATTACACGTCATGATAAACGCAATGGCTTCTTGTACTGCTCTGGCGAGTCAACAAGCAAACCCAAGCACATATCGCTCCCACAGGGATCAACATTAAATGATACTAGAGAAAACTTCTATGGAAAGCTTCACGAGGACAGTATATTCAATTATATTATATAACAGGCCAGAATCATTAACCATAGTACAATTTACAAATGAACCTATGATGTGAATGAGATGCAATTTTGACGAATTCGATGGAAGACAAGCCCCAACTCAACTAGGCTTTATATCGCGCCGTTTGTGGGAACGTGCAGTTGCATACAGGAGCCCTAATCCATATGCAACCAAAACCTGTACAGTCAAAATTCGTCTGCTTCCTCTAGCTTAACACTGAACAGTCATTAAAACTCACCTACATGACAAATTTATATGACACATTGTGATACCTTTTGTGCGAATTGAGCTATAGCATGAGGCATATGTGATTGTGGAACACCGACGATGTCAAAATGTGCACGTGCACTTTTTGAAGCTTATATAGGTGCATGTGAACTTAAATTAAGTTCATAATTGTATTTTCCTTATCCGTGAACATACCCTTCATGTCTAAGTATTGTTGCTAGATGTATCGTGTCGACGATCAGGACCGTCGACCGCAAAGAGGGGGGAGGATCGCACGAAGGGGCGAGGCCCAGAGTCGCGTTCGTCCGGGAAGAGGGGTTAGGAGACGTGCAGCACAGGGAAGAAGGACGAGCAAACAGGGGACACAAAGCTTATACTGGTTCGAGCCCCCTAGGTCGGGTAACGGCTCTACTCCAGTCTTGCCCGTAGGCGAAAGATGTCTAAGAGCTCTTCGGGAGAGAACTACAGGGGGAGCCCGGCCTCGGGGTCGCTGGGAGGCAACGACCGAGGGGCTCGGTGAACGGTGGGATGTACAAGTGTTGCCCTTAGGTTTTTTGGTGTGTTGCCTTGTGCGATCTTGTTGCCGTTGCGGTTCTTTGGATCCTCTCTCCTCCCATTTCCGACCGGGGCGGTCGGGCGCTTTATAGGCTTCTGGCGCTGATCTCGAGGCTGACGTCAGGTGGCTGTTTGCGAGTTGACGGGAGCAGTTAACCCCAGTTCCCACGTCGGGGAACTGACAGGAGCTGTTGGGGAGTGGTTGATCCTAGTTCCCACGCAGGGGATTCTGACAGGGGCAGATAGCCTCTAGTCCCCACGCGGGGGGACTGACAAGAGCGGTTGACCCTAGTTCCCACGCAGGGGATTGAGGTCATCCATACATAAAAGAGGAGACCTATTACATTGAAGTCTGGACCGGGGTGCCGAGGTCGAGGAGGTCATCGAGGTTTGAAGCAGTTTAGGGAAGCTCTTGCCCGAGCTCGGGAATAGCCTTCCGAGCTCGGGACCATCCTCGCCCGAGCTCGAGAACAGTCCCCTGAGCTTGGGGGAGGACGGCCTAAAGCCCCGGGGGGCCTGAACACGTGTCAGGATGACCGATCCCCGACAACCAGCCCCCGAGGCTCAAGAAACGGTCTGAGACTCTAGGCGTTCTTGAGTCTGAAGTCTTCGAGGAGGGATCGCCCTTTTGGCCGAGCTCGGGAATGTCTGAGCTTTAAAGCCTTGTCTTTGAGTGGGTTGGACGGCCGAGCTGGAGACAAGGGCCGCCGAGGCCGGGGCAAAGGCGGTCGAGGTCGGGACGAGGGCCACTGAAGCCAAGGCGCGGGCAGCCGAGGCGGACGCGAAGGCCGCCAAGTCCGAGGCGAAGGTCGCCGGGCTCGAGGAGAAGCTGGCCCGGGTGACTCAAACGGGGAAGACCGAGCTGGAGACGAGGGCCGCCGAGGCCGGGGCGAAGGCGGTCGAGGTCGGGATGAGGGCCACCGAAGTCGAGGTGCGGGAGGCCGAGGCGACGCTGGGCCGCCAAGTCCGAGGCGAAGGTCGCCGGCTCGAGAAGAAGCCGCCCGGTGACTCAAGCGGGAAGACCGAGCCGGAGACGAGGCCACCGAGGCCGGGCGGCGGTCGTGGTCGGACGAGGGCCACCGGTCGAGTCGCGGGCGGCCGAGGCGACGCTGGGCCGCCAAGTCCGAGGCGAAGGTCGTCGGGCTCGAGAAGAAGCTGGCCCGGGTGACTCAAGCGGGGAAGACCGAGCTGGAGACGAGGGCCGCCGAGGCCGGGGCGAAGGCGGTCGAGGTCGGGACGAGGGCCACCGAAGTCGAGGTGCGGGCGGCCGAGGCGGACGCGAAGGCCGCCAAGTCCGAGGCGAAGGTCGCCGGGCTCGAGAAGAAGCTGGCCCGGGTGACTCAAGCGGGGAAGACCGCCCTGGCCCAGCTTCAGAGCAACCGCGATTGGGTCGACAAAGCGGAGGCCGAGGTGCTGGCTCTGTGGAGGAGGGTTTCCAACCTTGAGCAGGATAAGCTTGCTCGGGACATGTCTGTGGACTAGGAAATTAAGTTAGTAGACAGGTGGGGGTCGAAAGATTCGCACCCCTTGTAAAGACAACGTATCTTCTTGCCCAAACTTATAAAGTCGTGTTCCTTAGAAGACTTAGATTGCTTGTTTACCCGCGTTGCCTTTATAAGCTTACTTAGCCCGCTCTTATAGAAGATCCCGAGCAATGCCGCGTCGAGACGTACGGAGCAGGATTATTCAGCGGGGACTCAAGGGCGAGCTATTGCTTTCGGCTTGAACCACTTTAGATTAGGTCGGCCGAGCTAGGGATGCTCGAGGTCAGATGTAACCGAGACCTCGCCCGAAATCACTCGGGCTCAGGTACGACTCGGGTTGAAGGCTGACCGAGCTAACTGATGCTCGAGGTCAGATTAACCGAGGCCTCGCCTGAAATCACTCGGGCTCGGGCACGACTCGGGTTGAAGGCTGACCGAGCTAACTGATGCTCGAGGTCAGATTAACCGAGGCCTCGCCCGAAATTACTCGGACTCGGGCACGACTCGGGTTGAAGGCTGACCGAGCTAAGGATGCTCGAGGTCAGATGAACCGAGGCCTCGCCCGAAATCACTAGGGCTCGGGCATGACTCGGGTTGAAGGCTGACCGAGCTAACTGATGCTCGAGGTCATATGAACCGAGGCCTCGCCCGAAATCACTCGGGCTCGGGCACGACTCGGGTTGATCGGTCTTGACCACTTGGCCATGGGGGAATCAGCCGACTTTTTGCGGTAGAGCGGTTTATTGCGATTGAGATCGTCCCCAGAGGTAATTTTAGGGGTCGCGACCTCCGAACCTGGGAATGTCATCAGGCTCGGGGTGCTCCTTGAGGATGTTCAATGGTCGGCAGCACAGGGGAATAGCCAGTTTACTCCGATAAGGATCGTTTTACTGCGGCCTTCGAGCCTGGAAAATGCATCAGGCTCGGGATACTGACATCCCTGAGGCGAACCTAGAGAACGCGGCCTCAACTTGACCGAGGCCTCGCTTTGGCAAGACTCGAGTTTGGGCACAACTCGACCGGTCGGCTGGGGTTACTCGGGCTTGCACGTGTTTGGGCCTTGGTCCACCCGCGAGCTCGGAAATGCATCAAGCTCGGCGGGGCTCCCTCAGAGGGCGGTTTAGAAATTCGAACCTGGCCACTTGGCCCCGGGGGTAAGGTCGGCTTAGTGCGTAGGCCGGCTTATCGCGACCGAGTCATCCCCGGTGGTGAATTAAAAACTGCGACCTCCGAACCCGGGAAATGTCATCGGGCTCAGGGCGCCCTCTGAGGACGTTCAATAGTTGGCAGCACGGGGGAATGGCCGGCTTATCCCGATAACGATCGCCTTATTGCGGCCTCCGATTCTGGGAATGCCCAGGCTCGGGTGGTCATCCCCGAGGCGAACCTAGAGAACGCGACCCTAGGCGCTGCAAAACAGAACACGCATGGACGCCTCGAGGCCAAGATCGCCGCGTGATCTTATGGTTGCCCTTATGGCCACGCCGCGAGGTCGCGTCGCTCGAGGCGTTCTATGGTAAAAAAGAGGACTTACGGCCGAAAAAGCCAACGGGGCCTCGGAACCGAGGACTTTAAGATAGCGCAATCTTCCACAGAAGAACCTGCAACTCAGGATCGTAACTGGACGTCACGCCCCCCTGGAGACCGAAGGAGGTTAGTGTCGGAAGCGAAGGAGATCTTTATCACGGGCGCATACCTAGGCCGGACCAGAGTGCGGCGATATAAGGGTTAAGAGATCCAGGCACTTCGCGCAACCGACCCCCGGAGGTGAGCTACCAGACCGGGACCTCCTGCGTCTTGGGGTCGAGGAGGTGACAGGGGGGAGGTCGGCTCACTGTGCGCTCGACCCCCTGGTGTCGATCCTCGCATGGCGACCTTTGGACATGCTTACTCAAGATGCGAGATAGCATAAGAGGAAATAAGAGATGACAAAGCAGCATAGTTTATTGTGAGGAAAAAACTAGGCTGAGCCCCTTAGCTCGGAGCCCTTACCGCTGATGGTCCCGGGCCCGTGCCCTGTGATAGGGGGAATGATCGGCTTACTGCGATGAGAATCGGCTTACCGCGTATCCGACCCCTGGAGGTGAACCACGGGACTATCACGGCGGTTCGAGTAGGGGGCCCGAGGGCCGAAACTCGAGTATCTCGAGTTTAGCGAGCCTACGGGCGTGACCGACGGGACGGACCCTGCGACGGGGGGATAGCCGGCTTACCACGATGAGGATCGGCTTACTGCACGTTCGACCCCCGGAGAGAAGTGTCCGGGTCACGGCCCAGGTCGCGTTTGCTCGAGATACGAGAGACAAGCATAATGGCAAGGGGAATCACTCTATCTCAAAACAGACAAAGGAGGAGCATGAGACATAAAACCTCCAGAGCTGGTCCACATCCCATGAGCTCGTGAGCTCCTCGCCATCGGGGCCGCAGCGGTAAGCTCCGTCGCGACTTCATCGAGATGACTCAGAGGGGCCTTCCCATAGCGGGACAGCTTGTTGGTGAACGTGGCCTTGGCGTGATAGCGGAGACCGGCCCGCCGATTCACTTCAAAAGGTGTCGATGGCGGCCGGAGGTGCTGATGCCGCTGAGGTGATGAACTTTGGACGAACGAAACTTCGGGCCCCACGGTGGGCGCCAGCTGTCGACGATCGGGACCGTCGACCGCAAAGAGGGGGGAGGATCGCACGAAGGGCGAGGCCAGTCGCATTGTCCGGAAGAGGGGTTAGGAGACGTGCGGCCACAGGAAGAAGGACGAGCAAACAGGGACACAAAGCTTATATTGGTTCGAGCCCCTAAGTCGGGTAACGGCTCTACTCCAGTCTTGCCCGTAGGCGAAAGATGTCTAAGAGCTTTTCGGAGAGAACTACAGGGGAGCCCGCCTCGGTCGCTGGGAGGCAACGGCCGAGGGGCTCGGTGAACGGTGGGATGTACAAGTGTTGCCCTTAGGTTTTTTGGTGTGTTGCCTTGTGCGATCTTGTTGCCGTTGC
This sequence comes from Otatea glauca, assembly GCA_036346275.1. NCBI lineage: Eukaryota > Viridiplantae > Streptophyta > Magnoliopsida > Poales > Poaceae > Otatea > Otatea glauca. Next base: position 63,905,226 of record CM070721.1, read on the forward strand.
GGTTCTTTGGATCCTCTCTCCTCCCATTTCCGACCGGGGCGGTCGGGCGCTTTATAGGCTTCTGGCGCTGATCTCGAGGCTGACGTCAGGTGGCTGTTTGCGAGTTGACGGGAGCAGTTAACCCCAGTTCCCACGCCGGGGAACTGACAGGAGCTGTTGGGGAGTGGTTGATCATAGTTCCCACGCAGGGGATTCTGACAGGGGCAGATAGCCTCTAGTCCCCACGCGGGGGGACTGACAAGAGCGGTTGACCCTAGTTCCCACGCAGGGGATGGAGGTCATCCATACATAAAAGAGGAGACCTATTACATTGAAGTCTGGACCGGGGGTGCCGAGGTCGAGGAGGTCATCGAGGTTTGCAACAGTTTAGGGAAGCTCTTGCCCGAGCTCGGGAATAGCCTTTCGAGCTCGGGACCATCCTCGCCCGAGCTCGGAACAGTCCCCCGAGCTTGGGGGAGGACGGCCTAAAGCCCCGGGGGGGGCCTGGACACGTGTCAGGATGACCGATCCCCAACATGTCGGCTGCGGCTATACCCTCTTCAACTCAAATAAAGGTCTTTTACATAATTTGTATATGTATGTTTTTTTGCAAAACTTTCACATGTATTCCTCAAAAGAGGCATTGCAATTCGGCAAAAAAAGCATTTGGTGCGAAATCCGGTCATAAAACATGAAACCGGTTAAATTTGTGAGCATCTCGGTCCAAAAGCCAAAATCTCGACGAAATTTACCGAAATCACTATAGCAAACCCTAAATTTTAATTATTTTTTTTTATCCCACCAAGTTTTGGCATCTGAATTTCGACCGAGATTACCGAAATCTGGACGATATTTTGTACCGACAGCAACGCAGGAAGTGCCATAGGACGGTCCTAAGTGCCTGTCCGGTTGCAGCCCATCTGACATGACGAGCCGCTGCCCACCAGCTTCTCTGTAGATCGCGTCTCACGGCCCCACCCACCGCGCGCTAAGCAGTAAACCTGCCCGACGAGTCGAGCAGAGCACAACGACGGCAAATGCTCGATGGGTACCTGAAATCTCTGTGTTGTGCAGACAAGAGGTGACTAAATATTATGGCAAATTATCGATCCCTAGAACCTTAGCTGCTTCGACCGGTTCATCTTGATTTGTCCATTAATCTGGGTGGCAATCTCTAGCTTTTGACACCATCCAATCAGGCAATTTGTGTACATGCAGTGATTTGGTTTTTGATGAAAGTATACTAAGATTCTGCAAACTGAAAGAAGACTGCTGCCGATTGGCCCTATTGAAAGAAGAAGCTTCATTGATTTTCTTTGGGCTCTTTTTTTAGGTACAAAGACACACAACTCATACATCACACTCACATCTCACATACATGGCAAGAAATTTTTTAGATGCTCCATGATTCTCAGAGCGTTAGTACACGCTGTCTCACTAAACAGTGCATAGACGTACACCTATTTTAATTAGTGAGTATCCGCATCAAACCTGAGTGATTCGAATGTGGAGTTATGGGCAGACAGCATGCACAACCGCGTGCTTGCCAACTGAGTTACGGCTCTGTCCTATTCTCTCTGGGCTCTTAACCAAATTAACGATGGATACGACCGGCTCATCCAATCTTGTTCTTTCTTGGCGTTCCTATCCACATCATCAAAGTCTGAACCAATCTAATCCTAGCTCCCTCTATTCTAGTTTATAAGATTTATTTTTTAATACTTATTCGTAAATATAAAACGTATTTCACATTCTAATTTAAAATTAGTGTGATGTTCCCTATATATATCCTTAATAAATATCTATATTTACTTCATATTCTCTAATGCATACGATAAATATAGTGCTTAGTGATAATAATTAGAGTACTCTAGTCATTTTTAATATATTTTTGGTTTATGTGTTAAGAAGAAATAGACCGAGAGAATTTTTCATTCCCTCGTCGAATGGCTCAGGACTCGGGTCGGGTTAGGTCGATCTGTCCTACTGGAAAGATCGGTAACATGTGGGGAATTTCAAGTTCCATGACCAATGGCTTCCCGTCTGTGTACCTTGAGAGACTCACCCTAACTGTATTCAACAACGTAGAGATGAATCACCTGTCTGAATAATGCAAAAATAAGATCAGGTTTTCAGGCAGCATGAGAGTGAGATGTAAAAACATCTTGTGTCACTGACAGCTTGTTTGTGGATTCAGGGGATAAGCATCTCTCTTTGACAAGGAGCTGTCAGTGCCAGTCCGTCACTGTCTCATTTGCTTTTGCAGTCACGCAAGATTGACAAATATGGCTCCAATGTGTCGTCGCGTACACTTCTCCGGCCTTCCAAGATGCCCATCGTCTACGACAGTATGCATCCTCATCATGCTAGCTACTTACAGTTTCGTGTGATCCGATCTTTCCATGGCTCTACCAAGTTAGGAATAGTTTCCAGTACCAGTTTTCAGATTTATTCTGCATTTTCTTGCATGCAAGCAAGTAGTACAATTCAGAATATTGGTTGCCTGAATACCAATTCTGCGAAGAGAAGTTTTCCGCTAGATTTCGTTCTGGGTTTCCTGCCTTGAAAATCTTTCTCAACAAATCGTGATTACTTGCTTGCCGCCATTATTCGATTTGATTCAGCACTCTGCAATATTTTAGGTGTCCTCGTACGAAGGATTGCGTATGGACAGATATGGCACAGGGCAAATCCGATCTTATCAGTTTCAGCTCAGCAAATTAGGTAGAGCCATTAGTTCAGTCAAAAAGAAATATATAACAAAGTCAAATGTGTATCGCTCCAGTATATGCTGTTTGCAGTGAGCAGGCTAGAAGATATTGGTTCCATAAAAGAAAAGGCTACAGTATATTATAGCAAATACTCTTCATTTGCACAAGTGACCATTTATACTGAACACATACAGCATATGGTAATCTGACAAATCTTACCTACATATATGCCAGACGCAATTAATCAGTTTCCTGCATTTTTGACCTCTTTTGTACCAATTCATTCATGCTTATTTCCCACTAAGGAAAAAAAAAGGCATTGCCTTAAATTCCAACGATTTTTTCCATAAAGTTTGTGCCATCCCCATTGACTTGACCATCATCATCATCATCATCTAGTTCATCTCACCCCTTCCATAACAGAGTCCGGTACCCATCCATTGCCTCCAAGCAACTCCATGTCATACCACACTAGCTGCCTAGCAGGTATTAAATTTCTGCCGTGGCATCGGCCGCCTATAAATACCCAACACGCACCAGCTCCGACTTGCACTCGTCTCGACCGTCCCATTCCAAATGCTAGTACACTTGTAGGCATCGATCGATCGATCGATCGATCAGAGGAAGAACAGTGTCCCTGTGTGTGAGAGCTGGTGCAATGGGGAGCAGACACCTGTGCAGCTTCTCCCTGCTCCTTGTTCTTCTCGGATTGGCATCCGGGCAGGTCCTGTTTCAGGTATGCGTGCGTGCGTGATTTATCTTCTGAAGAAGAAGCGATCTCAGTTTGTTTGGTTGGTTTGTTGCTCTGAAGAAGAGAATTGAGCTCAAGAACTCGGGGTAACTGTTGATGGCGTCCAGGGGTTCAACTGGGAGTCGTGGAAGCAGGGTGGCGGGTGGTACAACCTGATGATGGGGAAGGTCAACGACATCGCCGGCGCTGGAGTGACGCACGTCTGGCTGCCCCCGCCGTCGCACTCCGTCTCCACCCAGGGTCATTCCTCCTGTCCCTGAATCCCTTCATGTCTAAACATCCAGAAGCAAAATTAATCAAGGATCATAAAAGCGTGAAGGGGACAACACGCTCGTTTGATTGCGAAGTCTACATTAATATGATGCTTTACTTTGGCCTTTTTATTTCGCTGAGTAAGGCAGCTAGGAGTAGTATTTTTGGCCATTTTTTGCGTTGAAATTATACCAAAAATCTTTACTAAAATATAAATATGAGTTCATGACGGTAGTCCATCCTTCCTCTCACTCTCTCTAAGAGAAGCAACGCGTTGACATATGGGCTGCGGACTACCACATGATCTCTCACCTGTCGTGAATAAAAAGAAAATCAACCGTGTATCTCTTTTCATGTACACCCACTCTCCCGAACGGACTATTCCCCACTTATCCCTCTCCATAATAACTAAAGAGTACAATTTTATTTTTGTAAATACATGACATGATTTGATTATTTAGTTCAAAAATATGTTTTCGTTACAACGCAGGAAAATTTGACTAGTTCAAGAATGAAATGAAAGTATATACTCCCTCCCGTCACAAATAGTTACCGACATGAGTGCAATCAAACTTTTAAAAATTTGATTGTCAATATCTTTGCAAGTATTTAAATTGGATACATGAAAATTATATGCCCAGATTTGTCCCGAAAAATACTTTCATAATATAATAATTTTATTGGGTTTTATAAATATATTATAATAAAAATTAATGATCAAAATTGTGTTTTAGAGATCATATCTATGTAACAACTATTTTGCTACGGGATGGAGTAGTATATACCAGCAAGTGGAATGCGTATAGTATGTACTTTATTTTTGCGATTACGAGGAAGACGAATGTAGTATGTAAATGCATATATATTGTTGCTTGGTACAGGTTACATGCCTGGGCGGCTGTACGACCTGGACGCGTCCAAGTACGGGACGGCGGCGGAGCTCAAGTCGCTGATCGGCGCGTTCCACGGCAAGGGCGTGCAGGTGATCGCCGACATCGTCATCAACCACCGATGCGCCGACTACAAGGACGGCCGCGGCATCTACTGCATCTTCGAGGGCGGCACGCCGGACAGCCGCCTCGACTGGGGCCCCCACATGATCTGCCGCGACGACACCCAGTACTCGGACGGCACCGGCAACCTCGACACCGGCGCCGACTTCGCCGCCGCACCCGACATCGACCACCTCAACGACCGCGTCCAGCGCGAGCTCACCGAGTGGCTGCTCTGGCTCAAGACCGACCTCGGCTTCGACGCCTGGCGCCTCGACTTCGCCAAGGGCTACTCCCCGGAGGTCGCCAAGGTCTACATCGACGGCACGTCCCCGAGCCTCGCCGTCGCGGAGGTGTGGGACTCCATGGCCTACGGCGGCGACGGCAAGCCCGAGTACGACCAGGACGCGCACCGGCAGGCGCTGGTGAACTGGGTGGACAGGGTGGGCGGTGCGGCCTCGCCGGGCACGGTGTTCGACTTCACGACCAAGGGCATCCTCAACGTCGCCGTGGAGGGCGAGCTGTGGCGGCTGATCGACCCGCAGGGGAAGGCGCCCGGCGTGATCGGGTGGTGGCCGGCCAAGGCCGTCACCTTCGTCGACAACCACGACACCGGCTCCACGCAGGCCATGTGGCCATTCCCCTCCGACAAGGTCATGCAGGGCTACGCCTACATCCTCACACACCCCGGCAACCCATGCATCGTAAGCAAGCAACCACCTCTCCCCCTCAACTCACTCTTATATATACAGCAGCTAGTGCTCCAAAATAATTAATTAGGCAACTTACGAATAGCAAAACCGTGCTAGTTCTACGACCATTTCTTCGACTGGGGGCTCAAGGACGAGATCGCGGCGCTGGCAGCGGTGAGGAAGCGCAACGGCATCACGCCGGCGAGCAAGCTCAAGATCCTCTTGTACGACGCCGACGCATATGTCGCCGAGATCGACGGCAAGGTGATGATGAAGATCGGGTCCAGGTACGACGTAGGGCACCTGGTCCCGGCGGGGTTCGAGCTGGCCGCCCACGGCAACGACTACGCCGTCTGGGAGAAGGGTGCAGCAGGGACCCTCAAGCGGAGCTCAAGCATTCGAGCATGATTTATCTCTGCTATATATGTGCACATATGATTACGTACGATTTAACTATGTATAATTGTACCCAAGCTGAATACTGTGAAATGCTCACGCGGCATTAAATAAGCTAGCACTTTCCTCTCCCTGCAGTATGTATGTGAGGATAAGAGGGCATAAGAGGCAACTAAGCTATTTGTATGTTTCGATGAATTGTACACGATAGAAGTTTCTACACCACATGGAATACTCAATTGGGTACTTCTGCATATGTTTTATTGCTAGAAAAAAGAAAATGACAAAAGCTCAGTTCCCATTCAGTGTCACTATAAAGCTGAATCACAGGAACATTAGCAGAGCACAACTGCAAAAGATGCACAAAAGTTTCTGTAGAAAACCAGGAATTTCAGCATCTTTCCTTACTGGTTATTGCACATGCTTAGAGTATGAGGTGAACATATCAACATGCAAAGTAATGATTGACATATGGTTCTAAAAACATAATTTGCACAAACCTGCATGCCAGGATGTAAGAAATGACAAACCTCCAAGTTCATGATATTATTATCTAAGAAAACTTGCTGACTTCCAAAAATACGACGTGTCAAAAGTTCGATAAACTCAGACACTGCCAACACACCAAGCAAATTTATCAACGGAAGTCGAAATGGTGACCTATTGTTATTCTCAAAACAATGGCCTCAACTTGGCATATAGGAGCCGTTGCAATGTTTTATTATTACATTACATCCTATACATTGCTGGAGCAACCCAACAAGATGAAGATTGCATTGCAAGCGGGGGAGCAGGAGGGTGCTAGGAAGAAACATGATATGAAGAAGAAACATGATATGAAGGCATTGAACAGCTAGTGAAATAGAGTAACATGTCCCAAGGGGCAGCTTGGCCTCTATGTGGTTGCCCATTATGCTGTTAGGCATAAGCTGACAAGCAATGAAATCTCACTGAAATCTCATCCAGGGCATCAGAAAATCAAGAGGAGGCTACTTCTATTCCAGGTGTTTCAGGAAGTAATGGATTAGACACACCCCCGTTTGTCTACTCCACTCCAGGATTTAAAGAGAACCAGAGCTAGGTTTTACTTGGGAGGCTTGCGGTAAGGGAACATGATATCACCCACACTGTCTTTGATATAGGCTCCAACTTTATTCAGGTTCCTAGCCACTCCATTGGCCACAAGCCCAGCATTCCTCTGAAATCTGCAGGTTCATCGGAAAAAATTGTAGTCAACTGAATCTTGATGCAAATTTAAGGGATTTAAGCAGAATTTAAACCAAAAGAGCAACTCACTTGGTTAAGAAATCCTCTCCTCCATGTCCAGGTTTGTATGGATGTGGTTGAAGAGCTGCAGTGTTATCATTATTAGTAAAACTTCCAAGAACAAAAAAAATTGAAATTCTCAAGAGTCACCTACTCTCAACAAACTCAATGAAAGAAGCATGTTCAACACAAGCTATTCATGCACACCAAATTTTATTAATCAATATGCAGAGAAGTCCAGTTTCAGATACGCTAGAGAGAATGATGTGGGTTCCCAGGTGATCAGATTGTTTTACCACAAAAGTCAGGTTGAACTTCTATTGGGTTTCCAAGAGAAATCAGCAACACATGCAGTGCACAGGAAACATTTGTACACTTCTATGAGAAAGAATACAGGGTGTTACCAATGAAGTGTAAGTTGCTCACCAATAGTTAATTACACTACCATTTCAGTTGTGTTTTAGGGTAGCATTTGAGGTATCATTTGACTACGAAGGTGAAAAGAATAGGCATAATCAACGAGGAAGCATCTGCATGACCATTCATTTCTTCATTCAGCGCTTGATTCTCTGTCCCAACTAACTTCTAATGACAATTTCGAGTGGATCTTAGGCATATGCATGACAGGTCTGATAGCTCAACCAACAAGGCATTGCCATGTCACAACATGCAAGTAAGTTCATTACATGGAAAACATGTTATATTCTACAGATTGATCTACATTGCTACACTGGATCTCTAGTACAGAAGCCACAGGCAGGCAAACGCAACATGCTAAACACTTCTTTTAGTGATCTAACATGTTGCAGTAGCTTTGGATTTGGAGTTGTTGTTATACACACTAGTCAAGTAATAAAAGGATATATTTTCCTTACCTTCTTTTTTAAGGTGAGCTGGTGCTTGTTTAGTTGAGGCTCTTCTATCTGCCAGTAGCTGCGAAAAGGAATAATTCACTTTTCATATTATCAACAAAAACATATAAATTATCATAACATATGCATTAACATCAAGATACTGGCTAAGCAGTTTCAATATAAACAGATTAGGAGAAAAATCAAGCATAGATTTCAGAAGAGAATGGCATGCATGGCTACAATTCATTTCTACCGTGGTTGACAAAAAAGGAGGCAGATGTCATTATTGTAACCAAAATAAAAAGATATGCAAATTGCCATGGATGCTCTTCTAACCATTCTGCAACTATAGAACTAGGCTTGTATGCTGAATTACTTTTATCATCATGTTCTGAATTGTCACAAGTCACAACATTCTTTATGGTACGTCAGCAATACTAGGAGAACTTTTACACCATCAACAGACACTATTGTCTCTAACTGCTTCCTGTGCACATTATGTCAGACCGACATGCTCCTCACGTGTGAACTGACAATTACACATAATTTCAGAGCAATAGCATGGTTAAGTGGAAATTACCTCAACTCCAACACAAATAGGCAACTGTGCCTGCCTATCTCCTTTCACCGTAGAATTCTCCTTGTCGTCTAGGTATATGGAATAGCCAACACATGCATATTTGAAGTCGGAAAGGTTGCGGCCTTCTTGGATAGCTTCCAGCTCAATTTCTCCGACCATGCGATCAGGAACTGGTACCAAGTTAAGGGGTAAAAAAAAAGGAGGAAACAGTCAACCAAACCATTATGAAGTACACAAATCAGATCGAACAAATAGACAAGTCATGAAATTAAGTCAACGTTTTTTACGGCTCTGGTGAGACAATAAATCCAGCTTACATGCTACTGATAGATAAACATTTCGTTATACAAAAGAATATACTTTTGGAGAGTGTCCTGAGAGCCATAAGCACATGTTCATGTCTTCCTAGATCGGATCAAATTTTCTAGAATATCTAACCTACTCATCTGATTGTTTGTATCAATTATCATTAACTGCAGTACAGGAGTTTATAGATGAACCTAAGTGGATCAATGATATTTGGAGTTCAACGGAAGACATGCCCTAGCCTAACAATATTTGCTCAAACAATCTGAGACCCTACAAACTGCCTGGAAATGCTCCTGCTTCCTGCCATTTTGGGGGATGTGCAGCGCATAGGAGGACCCTAATCTCATACGTCCAATTGTCTGGGTGTGCTCTCCTTTTTTGCATAGCAGAAAGAAGCCAACACAAGCTCCAAATTACACGTCATGATAAACGCAATGGCTTCTTGTACTGCTCTGGCGAGTCAACAAGCAAACCCAAGCACATATCGTTCCCACAGGGATCAACATTAAATGATACTAGAGAAAACTTCTATGGAAAGCTTCACGAGGACAGTATATTCAGTTATATTATATAACAGGCCAGATTTTCCATTATCGATAACAGGCCAGAATCATTAACCATAATACAGGAGTTTGTAATTTACAAATGAACCTATGATGTGAATGAGATGCAATTTTGACGAATTCGATGGAAGACAAGCCCCAACTCAACTAGGTTGTTTATCAGCTTATCGGGCATTATGAGAGCAGAAGAACTGCTGGGAAATACTTCTTCCCCGTTTGTGGGAACGTGCAGTTGCACACAGGAGCCCTAATCCCTATGCTCCCCATGGTTAATGCTTGCGTACTTCGCAGAGTGACGCAGCTAGCTAGGCAACCAAAATCTGTGGCTCCCCAAACTGGCGCAAAAGAGAGAACCCAGCAAAAGCTCAAGGAGTTCAGAGGCTGCGGCTAAACCAGGAGCAGAGTAACCCTAGCCCTTGTGAGATCCTAAAGTTAGCAATAAGCTTCGAAATGAAGAGAAGAGGAGGGAGGCTGTACGAGGTGACCTTGGGGGATGGCGCGGGTGACGCCGACGCAGACGGGAACCCGGGCTCGTGACCTTAGCACCGACGAGTAGAAGAGACAGCCCTTGCAGGACCTCCCCTTCACCACCCCGCCGCCTGCTCCTCCTGTTGCCACCAGAGGCGGCGGCGGCGCGGCAGCATCCCCCGCCGTGGGGACCCCCGCCTCGCCGGCGCGCTCCATAACCGCCGGCAAGGAGGGGCGGCGTCGAGGGAGAGGTTTGGGTGTCGTGAAATGGTTGCTGCGTTGGAGTGGAGAGGGGGCTTCGCCTTTAACCTTTGGCCGCCTCCTCTCGTCTCGTTATTATTTAGAGGCAGAGCTTCCGTTTTTATCACCGCTTCTTCTTCTACGTGTGTCGATTTCCATTTCGTTTCTGACACTTCAGAGAAACTGACCGTATATATATATTTGAAGCCGAAGCTTAACTGGTTCTGTGCGTTTTTTTTCAAATCTAGCCTTGGCTTTTAAATGTCTCTCTTTCTCGTCACGGAATATACAACAGAGGACGCATATTTCCTACCGCTCTCGGAAAACGTATGAAACAGTGCCACGGCAGGGCAAGCAAGTGACCATGGGAGCGCGAGAAAGGAGCGCTACCACGCTCCGGTAGCACCGCACTGAAGTAGCTTGGCAGCGTTTACCAAACTTGCAAATGTATACGAGGAGGCTAGATTTGCAGCAACAAAAAAAATTCCATGGGGCGATTAAGCTTTGGCTTCTATATATTTTGGGCTGTGTATACCTCCGGATGAGGATGTACTGGAGTATATGTACTTTATAGTGCTGTGTATTTGTATTTTGACCTGTATTTTGTGACGAATAAGGCTGACATTTTGCTGCATTTTGTGCCACTTTACTGTGCTACCGGAAAAATGGCTGACAGTTTGGAACATGGAAATTCTGCAACAAGCAGTGTGGTTTGAAACACGGGAATTCTACATGAAGCAGTTTGGAACGCACAAATTTAGCAAGAACCTCACATGAAACATTTCCTTTCCGGCAATAATCAGGAAAAATCCCAGTGTTCCGAACCAAGCCTAATTCCGGCAGGAATTCGTGTAGAATACCCGCCTTCCCAGAAGAATCAGCCACTCATCTACTAAGAATCTGTAGAGAAATTAGTTGCCTAGTTGGTGATGCAGGTAAAGAACTGTTACATCTGTAGATCATGTGGATCAAACTTTTGTGTAAGTTCTGTTTCAGCTTTTGTATTAGTGCGCAAAACCTTCCCCTTTACTTAATTTACTCAATTTGGTGAAAACACTTCGGCCTTTGGGTGATTCTAAGTGGTAACCGCGGGCAACGAGGCACTGAAATAAGCCATCAGACAGCGACTCTCCTCTGCCAATCATTTGTACAGATGATGAGATTTGAGATGAACTTCATAACAGAGCACGAGTAAAACAGGCAGTACAGCTGCTGTAATTCGCATTTCCTTGTTCCAACAAATAAATATCATATGTACAGAACGTAGCATCGCAGAACACAGTTAGTTCCTGTACAACGAGTGGAATCTACAGAATAATTACAAGTGGTGTTGCTTATCCATACAGACTGCGCGGCTGAATTGCATGTCCAAAGCCAAAAACTGTCAAGAAGTTCCGAAGAATTAGCATTAAGTGACAACAAAATGCTGTTGCAAATGAAGCATGCGTGAGTACATACCTTATTATTGAAGGTTTCATTTTGGTGAAGTCTTAAGGTTTACCAGCATGGTCCAACCATTAATGCAGCCAGGATTCGCATCACCATCAGCTGTAAGCACTGTCAAAACTCAGAAATTTTGTTCCGTTTCAGTGTCTGTACGTGTTCCCAAATGCCCAAATACTATTTGCAACAAGTACAAATACATACCTTATGATTGGAAGAGGGTAACAGTAGCAATATATCCATTTTTCATCACCTATTAAACAACGAAGACAGAATAAATGCAATGTCAAATCCAAGCTATGACAATACAGTTTGCACATTAAAAGAAACTTAGACTTCGAATCTGATTAATAAATAACCACCTCAAAAGCAATATTCTGATATCCATAGACAAAAGTTGAACCGAATGGATTATTCATGGAGCCTTGTGTCTGGATTGCTGCTCGACCACAATCACCGAGGACCTCCTAATACAGTACAACCAACACAGAGGTCAATCAATAAAGAAGCATGGAAATCGAAAAGCCAAAAACAGCACTGCCAATCAAAGCATTGTGACATTACGTCAACTAAGATAAAACCCTAATGGAAACATTTTAGCTGCTCTTGAACAAGTAAAAGAAGGGTTAAATTTGACATTCCTAGCAAGAGGGCATTAGCCATGATCTGTACTTTTATAATAGCAGCGCAATTATGTCAAAGAAATATTGGTAAATCATTTATTTGTATCAAGTTCAATAAGTTTGTCATTCAGCATTTGAAAAGAATGTCTCATAAAATAATCTAGGGAGTCAAGGAAACAAGTTGCAATAGAGGGAGCATAAAAGTTGAGTAAAGAAATAACTCAAAGCAAAGTTGGTAACTTTAGAACCACATAGCAAACATCAAGGGTGTTAGGGTTTAGAGATGCAAAACGGGACAAAGATTTTTAATGTGGAAAACCTCACGAATGAGGAAAAAACCACGAGAGACAAATCCACACAATATGTTCTCGATTTACATGTACATGGAGGGTGGCTTTATATAGCTGGATGAGTCCGAGTTGGTTAAGACTTAGACTCTTATTTGGATATTTGAGGAATCCTTATCTCTAACAAACTATTTGGATATTTGAGGAAACCATATCTCTAACAAACCTCCCCTTGACTCAAAATCCATAATAAGATTGTCTTCGAAAAACCCCAAAGGGTAAGAAAAGGAAGACATCATACCTTAACTTGTTCCCATTTTGTACGAGGTGTTATGCAATTCTTGGAAATACTAAAAGGCTGATGTGTCCCTTCAGCTAAAACAAAAAAATGTTACCAAGTGAATAGTATTGATATCTTCACCACAAACTAATTCTATAGCAAGTAGTTAGGACCTTCAGCATCGTAGATAACAAAATTGCATTTCATGTAGGAATTGAAATCCGAATGACCAGGGAAGTTTGTATGTAAAACAAACTTCTTTATCCTGTGTGTCTGCAAGGAAATAAAACACTTATAGTTCAACATGCTCTTTAAGCCTAGTAAAAAAAATCTCTGAAGTGTGCAGGCACTCTTAGTGTGAGAAAAATACTACATACCTGTCCATCAAATAAGATATCTATACCACGAGAGAAGTAGTTGTAGAAGTAATCCCCACAAAGTGTAGTTCGAGGGCGGGGGTCTGATGCAGAGTGTATTACCATTTGGTCCACCTGACAGAATGGGAGAGCACAATATGGTAAGCATTCCAGATGAGAATGCAGTATTTACTTCTTAGGGGCATGGTTTTCCTTTATATTGATCTTTGAAAAAGAATTGAGCATATACCACTGAAGAGTTGCAGTGTATCAAGAGGGAAAAAAATTGGTTTTCAATATTAACGAGGATCCAACAATACAGCAATAAATCAGCAAATGAAAGGTCAAACAGCTCAGCTGCATAAGGTGCTACGTTGTTTTGCTAAGAAATACAATTCAAACTTCCCAATAGAATCTGCAAGCACCTGGAAAAAAAACCTTGCCCAACCATGACATCTGACATGATTCAGTGGAGCATATTTTTTGGCTTGTTAGATCAAATTTCACTACATTGTTCTCTCCTAACAATCCCTTGTTACAAGAACACCTAACGGCTATAGAGCATGAGATTTAGATGCCCTCAGATCTATTGGCCCATATATTGAATTGCCTGGGTGCATGGGATAATGCACGGTATACTGATCTTCTATAAAATTGAATAGAACTCGACTTCTCGAGCATGCTCAGAAGTTAACAAGAGTTGAGAGCTCGGTTTGGTTTCCGTCTCACCAGCTCAGTATAGGATAAAATATGGAAGTGCATATACATGCTTCGAATAATTACACTAAAACATATGCAGAATTGCAGACCAAGTCAATTTAGCGCATGTTATTTGGGCAATCACTGAAAGGTTAACATGTCACAAGTCACAACCTCTATGAAAATCCCTACTGCAGTGCTTCAGTAGTCTTAAAAAATATATAAAAAAAAAACAGACCTGCTTCTGGTGGATACCACAAGGACGACCCAACTCAGTCCAGACATCCTGCCAAAGGATACCAAGTCAAGAGAGAAATCAGACTCACTGCCTCACAATACACTTCAGAATGAAAAAGGAGATCGTACAACGTTTTACCTGTGGTGATGCTCCAAAAGGAATATGTTGGCCCCCTATTGTGAACCAAAGCTCTTCACCAAGCTGAAAACAAGATAAAACTATAAAAAGGTTTGCTCCACTGATATAGTAAGGCAAAAGGTTATATGGAAACACATTTTTTTTCTCATATGCACAAAGACTGTCCAATGATTGAACAACACATACACTACAAGCTGTTCAACATGCAATTCTTCATTTTCATTTGTTCTATAGGTCCATATATTTGCTTAAAAAAAGGAAGATGCTTGGGTTGGCAGTCAAAGTAATACTAGATAGTCTGGATTACTGAATTATGAAACATAAAAATCTCTGCAGTTCCCACAAAAATAGTAGGCCGAAAATATTATCAATAAATAGGAAATGTACCTTAGCATGCACTTCCTCCATATACAGGCTGCCAGCAGGTAGAGCAGGAACAGCCGCTTTATCCATCAATGACCCAACCCCAACCTTGCTATCCGTTGAGCTATCATATATAGAAACCCGGCAAGTAACAGGAGTTGTCCCATCGGGAAATTCCAGGGGCAAATCTGCCACTGCCATAACAATTAGGGAGCTGATATAAGATGCTAAAAAAACATAGGTAAGCAACACAACAGAACATTCAGACTTGAATGTAACTATTTAACAGCATACCTTCCCCATTGGTGAACAAATTTGTATACTGGCTAGGTATAGGGAATGCAAAGGATAATCCCTACAAAAGCTTGTGAGTAAGACAAACCCCAACAGACCAACAAAAAAGAATACAAGACGAAACAGTGAAAGAAAGAAAACGAAGCCAGAGCTATTTGTCATGACATACTGGATAGAAGAGGGTATAAACGCCTCTCTCTTTGTCATATATACCAGGGAAAGTAGGTCCGAATAGTGCATAAACAGCCACAAAAGTGGCTAATGTCGATGAACCGCTGAAAGAGGAAAAGAGAGAAGAGAATGATCAGTAACACAGCACAGAACCTGGTGCTGAATGGTTAAGGTGAAATGAGTGACCATGCTACATATCAGCTCTGCACTACACAAGATTGCTTCGATACAGAATAAAAACAACGAAAAGTAATGCCTACAAGCTCCTCACCCAATTAGAGATGCTGCATATCGCAATTGCAGTCGCTTAACATCAAAAATCTCTATGAGACGGAGCCTCTGCAAGGAAAAAGAATTGACCTTTAGCATTTTCTGAAGGATGATGAATAAATTTCACCAACTTTAGCGCATGTAAGGCATGCATTTTGATATAATACAACACATATCTTTGAAGTAATTGTCGTTGCAGAATTCAAATGACTATGACATTTCCCTATTACAAGGTTCTGTGTTACACTTTCTAGTTTATACAATACATAAGCCACTCAATTTTGATTATATAAGCGGTTCAGTACAGAATTCAATCTTCACAAACAAATGTGGTATTCATACATTCAGTATAAGTGAGTTCAATGCTGCCTAAGATGCTCTCAATCAAGTATCGACGAAAATCCAAGCATTTGTTTGTACCAATACAAACGCACCTGTGACCAAGGATCGAAGCGTAGGTGAAACCCGTGGTCCGGAAAGCTTATGACAAAATCCAACTTTAGAGGCTCCTGAAGCCACAGAAGCAACAACACCAATCGGTTAAGCTAATTTCGGTGTCTCTGGTAGCATCAAACAAAGCCGAGCATCACAAACCTCATCGAAGTACTTCACGTGGACAACATCGTAAATGTTGGGCTGGTGCTCTATCTGCGAGAACGCATCGGATATCGGCATCCCTGCATCGATCGCGAGCTCTCACGTCAGAATTCACCACCCAAAAATTGAAACTTTCAGCTAGGCGGTTGCTTAAAAGGCAAGTTTTTCCTCCTCTGCCGTGCGAAACGAGAGCAAGCAAGCAACCGACACCGACGACCTCCGATCCCAATCGGGGTGGATCGGGACGGTGGGTGATTAGGGTTGGGGGGCTAACCGAGGGTGAAGGGGCCGACGCCGAGGCCGGGGCGGAGGTCGAGGGTGATGGCCCCCATGGCCGTGCCCTCGCAGCGCCGCCTCACCGGAACCGTCGCCGGGGACGGCGACCCGACCGCCGCAGCGCCGCTCCCCACCATCGCCGGGGATCTCTGCGCCTGCATCGCGGGGCTCACCTCCTCCTCTTCGTCTCCTTCCTCCTCTGGCCGACCCGTTTATCCTTGTCGTGTTGGGCTCGATCCAATTCGCGCGAGAGCTTGCGTCCAACTCCAATTACTTCCTCCCTCTCGACGAGGAGTAGTAGTTTAGTTTAACAACAAACTGACGCGGGTGACTGGGTCCGCCTTGTCAGTGGGAGCCACTAGAACGCGGGGCCCGGGTGTCGGTGAGGTTGGCCGCCGCGCTTTTGCGTCGCTTCGGGGGCTTGCCCTTTTGCGTCCACTTTCGTCAGGACTCAGGAGGAGCGTCGCGCGCCACCAAGGTGTAGGTAGGTGGCCTAGAAGTCTTCCTTTTTGCCTCCTGCCCTCCTCACGTTTTTTTTTCTTCCAATTTTTAGTTTCGTGTGAACGAATTTACAAAACTAGTTTAAGTTAGCGGTAAACAATATATGTCACATGTCGCGCTCTTGTACTACAGTACTTCGCCAAGGTCGAGAAGACGAGTTGCAAAATTTCAAGAGCTCGGCAGGTACTTGTTGAGCGACCATGCCTCGGTAAGCTAGCTACAGCAATTAATTAAATATGTGATTAATTAAGTAATTAATTAAAGTGATTAGTGAAGTGAGTATTAAGTGTGATCCTTCAAAGCAATGACCACTCGACGGGCCATTGAATGCGCTGTTGAGTAATAGGAGCTCGCCACGCTAGTGAAGGTTGCTCTCACGCTGTCAACGCCTTGCCGCGGTACGAGAGTATAACAGGTGACACGTGTCAGTTACTGATGTTTCGACGGCAAAAAACAAAGCTAGTTTTGCAATTTTGTTTGCACGGACGCCAGATTTAAAAAAAAGGGTTAATGGCAAAAAACGATTTGTCTTCGTGGCCACGTGTGACACGTGGCGGTAATGGAGTGGAGGGGGGTTGTTGTTCACTGTGATCGCTAAATAGGTAGGTTACTTCCGTTCATATTTGCTCATGAAATTTCGAAAAGACTAATTTACGATCGCCCGTAGCAATCCTTTCTTAGGGCCGCTCAATCGCGTGGCACGTGGAGCCACAAAACCCACAAAATCTTGGCATTAGCGTTTCTGGTGTGACGCGTGTCACACGTAGGAGACAAAACAGGTGACTTGGAGGGGGAGTAGCACATGCATGATGTACCCAACTGCACATATACCAAAAAGGTTTTTTTAATCTAAACTTTTTGAACCGAAACTTTTAAGTTGGAAATTCATTGAGTTTAAACTTTTATTTTGAAATTTTTTGATTTAATTTTTTTATAGTTGAAACTTTTCGATTTAAAACTTTTTGATTTGAAATTTTTCGAGTTAAATTTTAAATCGAAACTTTTCGAACTAAAATTTTTTTAATCAAAACTTTTCGAACCAAAAGCTTTTGAATTGAAAGTTTTCCGTGTTGAAACTTTCTAATTTGAATTTTTTTGATCTAAAACTTTTCATGTGGAGTTTTTCCAAGTTGAAACTGTTTCAATTTGAAACTTTTCGAGTTCAAATTTTTTGAGTTGAAACTTTTTGATTTGAAAATTTTCTATTTTTTTTAGTTTTAAATTTTGAGTTGATTTTTTTCTAGTTGAAACTTCCTATTTAAAATTTTCAAAGTTTGAATGTTCTAAATTTAAAATTTTGTGTTAGAGAGAGAAGAAGGGAGTGGGAGAAGTGAGCGAAGAAAAGAAATGAAAGATCAAAAAAGGCGACTAGAGGGGGGTGAATAGGAGCCAAATAAAAATTTTCGAATAAACTTTCCCCCTAGAATTCAAACCACCAAAAGACCAGAAAGAAACTGCACTGGTCGGTATCTCTGGTCGGATGAACAGTACCCCCGCCCTACAGAGGTCGGATGAATAAGACTCCGACCAAAGATCGGCCTGGATGAATAGTACTCCCGACCCGAAGTGGTCGGATGAACAGTACTCGTGTGAATAGTGTTCGTGTGAACAGTATCCCGACCGGATGAACAGTACGCCCGACCTGCGGAGGTCGGATGAACAGTACCTGGGTGAATAGTGTTCAGGTGAACAGATCCCGACCGATGCACAAGACGCCCGACCTGCGGAGGTCGGATGAACGATGATCGGTGAATAGTGCTCGATGAACAGTACCTCCCGACCGATGAACAATAAAATCAAGACGATCTTAAAAACAAATCGATGTAACTTTTGATCGGTGATCCAAAACAGTGAAACTTGGTGTGCACCTCCCTAAGGATGTCAGAACCTATTTCACCATCAATCGAAGGAATTGATACCAAGGTTCCGTCCCTTTTCGCTTTAACAAATGCAACACCAAAAACAGAGTCACGAACACGGACTTTACCCTAACTTGTCGGTGGGAGTTGATGGTCGAATATCCTTGGATAACTCTCCACAAATCACAGCAAGTAAGTACACGAAGAAACAACCCTTCAAACAGATAGAAACACTATCTCAAAACTAGGCACGTAAATTGGTTTCTTCCAAAATCGAATAGAAGAGGTTGTAGATTGCCCGGATGATTGGGATATGATCTATAGAAGATTCATTCAACAATCTTTCATCCTTGGCAATAAGAACCGAAGCCAATCAAGACTAACGAATCGCAAGTCACACGCTTACGCACTTTAAGAACACAGATTTACAACTTGCAACAAGAACGCAAGGATTGCCTAAATGATTGAAAGCACCGAATCCAAAGAAGAGTTCATCAATCATGAATTTCAAAAAGGACTCAAAAGCATGTAGAAGGAGATGAGGCAAATCCAAATTACGTAAAGTAAATTGCAAGTAAGTAAATGCGAATTTAGATAATGTAATTTAAGTGCGTAATGTAAATACGTAAGAGAAATGAAACAAGAATATAAGTGAAGAACATTTCATTTCGGAAGGAGGTTTACAAAGCCTCACAACAAAGTGGGCAAAACTCAAACGAGCAAAAAAAAAACCTCGAACCTTCACAACCTTCAAAGAGGAGGCGCCCTACCCTCTATTTATAGTGACACAGGATCAATTCCCACCTTTGGATGTCCCGCTTCAATCCTAAGCCAACATCCAAGAGACAGATTTGATCCTTACACCGCCACTCTCAACAACTCTCAACTACTCACGTAGACTTTCCTCACTGCTCACCCCCAAGGAGACACCCTCTCCCTGTCTATTCATAGCAGGCTTGGAACACCTACCACCCTTGGATGAGCCTCTAAACCCTAGAGCACTCCATCAAGGGTGAGATTTTACCCACTCACAAAGCTATGCATGGGCTCACCCAAACCCAACAACACAACGGGTTTTGCACGCTTTTCAACTCACACTAACTTGACCCGCTACTCTATCTTCCCGACCGCGATCCAACGGTCCTCCTAGATCGAGCGGCTCAAGTTAGCATCTCATCCATTCCTTTGTCTTCTCGGCTTGCGGCTACTCCCGGCCTCGGTCATCTTTGGCAACACCTTGATCATCCGGACCTCGGCTCTCCCACCTAGTCCCGATCCCCTTCGCCTCACCATGACCTAGCTCCAAAGTCCCGCAACCATCATAGACAAGGAAACCACATCACATAGCAATGTCCAACAACACATATCCATCTCAACAGATGATATACACTACGCCGACCAAAGATAACCCGACTACACGTGGTCCGACCACCGGTCTCCATCCCGACCAACCATGGTCCGACCACCAACGGTCTCTATCCCGACCACTCGAGGTCCGACCACTAGTCTCAACCACTCGGTCGGACGACCCAACCACTCGGGTCGGACGACCGTCTCGCAACACTGACCAAAGCCCCGACCACTCGGTCGGACGACCCGACCACTCGGCCTCGGACGACCGGTCTGCAACACGCCCAAAGCCCCGACCACTCGTGTCGGACGACCCGACCACTCGGGGTCTCCGACCAGCCAAATCCTCAACCACTCGGGGTCGGGTGACTGGTCTCCGACCAACGAGAGCCCCGACCACTCGGGGTCGGACGACTGGTCTCCGACCAGTAGACCAACACTCAAATTGCTTCAATTCAAATCAATTTAAAACAACACAAGCTCAAAACTCATCAATTACTCATCACACACAAGGATAGACCTCCACATGGTCTTTCAAGAAAAAAGGGAGATGGATGGAGAAGATACACATATCATCGTAGAAAGATGATCTTAAATTTATTAATTTAAGTTTAACTTCAAAATAGTCGTACTCTGAATTTTTGCTCAAAATCTCGGAGTCCATGTGAACTCGATTTGGGCTCGAGAAAAAGCAAGCATACGGTTACGGCACAGCAACTGGCACTCAAATCGATATTGAAAGTAGCTCAATTCACATGGTAACAAATCCTTGGCAAAATTTGCAAGATCTACTATAAACAACATCCAGGGCTGATAAAGAAAACGGCGAAGTTCGAAGATACCACCAGCCAGACGAACACGCCTCAAATGCTTATGCTCTTCAAAAGTTTATGCAATGTATCCATGACAGAAGGAACACACGAAGGAGATGAGTAATTTCATTCTTATTAATCATACAACAGCTCGATTGGATGTTATCATCTGGAAAAGGGGAATTAAGTTCTTTGCACTCTGGAGGTGCCAAGTTCTGCTCCCAAATGCAGGACTCTTGTTTACGAGTCTTCTTTGCCATAGTTGTAGCTGATCTCAATCTGCAAGGAGCATATTATCAGTTTAACATCAGTGCAACAATTTGATACACAAATGTAGGAGCACTAAAACAAGAGCAAGTTAACTTGAACAGAACATGCAGTTAGTGGCGGTGGCAGGCTGGCAGCTAGCTTAACCTTTACTACTGCAATACCAACTGAGACCAACGCAATCGGCGGTGTGACTACAGCTTTAGCAGTTACACCACCCACTATTGGATAAAAAAAAAGGTCCAGATTTAGCAAGGGTATTGTTTACAGATTACTACCGCGACATATGTCTTGTAGTACACAATGTAGCAAATACTGTAGTTGTGCACGGTAGCACCAATCTAAACCATTGATTCCTTGAATCGGACGGTGCTGGTGGTTGGCAACTGCCAAAGTTGTAGTCCCTACTATAAGTCTATAACTGCACCGGAACCCTTTCCCTACAATTCATAGCAACCATCACAAAAAAATTGATACACAATTTTTTATCGGTTGCTATGAAAAAACTGCATGTCTTCCTATCATTGGCATGCCCGTCAGGAAAATTTATCGGTGCTTTAGATGATACCGCAAAATGAAAGAGCGAAATAAGAGTTGGTCCAAGCACTTCAACTAATTAATTCATACAGAAGCAATAAATCACATATCTTAAACAAGATTGCTAATCCATCCATTGATAAGCTTGAACATATCTCTAATAACACACAGGAAGGTATAGTGCAAAGACGTTGTGCATTTTAACAGACAGAAACACACTCCAAAGTAACTTTTTTTTATCCAAGTAGAACTAAAATCTGCATAGTGTAATTTTTTAAACATTTACAGTAGAAAACTCAAAGGACAACATTATAAAGTATAAGCGGCGAGCATGGCAACAATTCCCACTAAGACAAAGACATTAGACAGAGCACAGGTTAATGTCAGGTATGATATGTTAAATAGATTGACTTGTTTGAAAAAAAATGTTAAATAGATTAAATATATGTTCTTACCCCTTCAGGTGGAGGAGGGTTCCTTATGAATTTAGGATGTGTTTGGTTGCTTGTATCAAATGGTACATGTATGAGATGGTTCAAGAAAAAAATTATCCATGTGTTTGATTGCTTGAATGGAACCATCCCATCTTGGATGGTGGGATACAAATTTGAAGAATATTCCCTATAGATGCTGAACCATTCCATTCACCCAAAACAATAGAACCAAATGGTAGTACCATTCTATCACATTCAACCTCATCTCACCAACCAAACACATCCTTAGTGCCACCAGGAGCCCACAGAACTGTAGAGTTTCAAACAAGCATATAAGAACATTGCTTTAGGCTTGGTCAACCAACCTCATTGCTCAGGAGAATCACAGCTCCCAAAAACACAAATCACACTTGGTCAACCAGTATCATACTGTAAAGAGTGATCACATCAAACGAAAGTAGAGCTATGATGCATATGAGTAGTTCGTTATAGGTTGTAGCATTGTATGATCTTTAGAGATGATATAGCATTGACAATAAAATTTCAGAAAGTGTTATTGTTTCATTTAAGCAAATTGCTTCATAGATAATTAACAGAAAATGTCTAAAATAAAATTTAGAATATGCCATTTTCAGTATCAGGATGCATATTATATTGCTGAAGCAGCCTTTTTTTTCAGTAG
The DNA here is from genome assembly GCA_036346275.1 of Otatea glauca. NCBI lineage: Eukaryota > Viridiplantae > Streptophyta > Magnoliopsida > Poales > Poaceae > Otatea > Otatea glauca. The sequence continues at coordinate 63,927,756 of CM070721.1, forward strand.
TTAACTGATGGTAAATAGAAATTGATCTGAATCAGAATAGGATGGCCAACTAACACTAAGAAATGTATACATACTTTCAATATTTCTTGTTTGAGGCATTAATATTTACAGTAAACACCAAGTCATTGTGAATATTATCTCATGAACTGGTCACATTAGTTCGTTGTGACTACTGACCAACAATACAGCTCAGACAAAGATAGGCACAAAATGGTATGAACTGAATGATGATATGTAACATTGCCATTTGAAAGAAAGCCTCAAAGTATGTTAGTAAGCGAATCTGTAAAACACAGCAATCTTCAGCTCGCAACTTTTGTAAACCATACCCACTGGCATGCACGCTAGGAGTTCTGAAGCTATTGAATAAATGGTCAGTTACTGAATGTTCAACTGCCTAACCAAGAAGGAATGCTGTCGTCATCCTAGATGATTAAGTACGCAATACTCATCAACAAACAGAGGCAGCATGCCAGCATCAGCAGTAACAAAAGGCGCAACCATTTCAAAGCTTACCAATGTAGGGATCAGGATGCTGGAAATTCCTGTACTGGCCCTCCGCATCGTCAATAAGCCTACCGATGACGTCTAGGTCCTCCTGCACCACCCACACAAATGAAATCCAGCATCAGAACAACACATAGAAATCGTCACCAGATGCAACTTGTGATTTCACTCATCGCCACAATAAACGGAGGGGAATCTGTCCCTGAGATCCGATGCCTACATGGGAGAAGAACATGAGGTCATACCTGCGAGGGAGGAGGGAGATCGGGGAGGGGGGTGGAAGGGGAGAGACGGGCGCTCACGTCCTGGTAGAAGAGGTGAAGGTGGACAGCCCAGTTGAGGGTGTCCTTGAGCGTGCGGCGGTAGAGCAGCCGCACCCGCTTCTTCTGCACCGCCCGCCGCGCCAGGTACCCCGCCGTCGTCGCCATCGACCTCGCCGCCGCATCTGCCGCTTCTTCTCCAACCTTCTCTCTTCTCTCCTCTCTGCGTTGGCGTGGTGGGATTCGGATTGGGAACGGAGGACGATCTGCAGGGAAGGTGGGCGGGTGATTAGCCTGGCAGTGGCATGGCACCGATGGGCTTTTCATGGGCCGAGTCTATTTAAATGGGCCAGATCAGTACAGAAAGATATTATAGTACGGCCCCATTTTTATGGGTTTGGGCTCCAACAAGACGAGTGTTTCAGGCCCAATACTGTCAACTCCTAAGCTCGTGGCTTCAAAACAAAAAAAAAACTTTGTAAATTGCTGATGGGGCTTTTAGTTGAAGTCCAACACCAGAAGGTTATTTGGATTCTTGTGTACCTCTACCTACGTCACCATTTAATATTTTTTCTGCTCTACTATTGGCCAAGCTACTGAACACTAGGTGTCTGTATCCAATGTGAGTGAGATCATTATTTAGCCATGCTTCATAATTGAAAAAATAGGCCTTATGGAAGTACAAGTCGCTCAACATAGGATGGTAATTTCTTTTTCGAAACTATTTTAGTCATGTACTCCTCCGGTCACAAATAGTCATCGTTTTGAATATCAACACGGTTTCTAGACCATAGCTTTGACCACTAATTCCTATTATAATATATTTCTAAAACCTAATTAAATTATAATATTATGGAAGTACTTTTCGAGATAAATCTATACGTATGATTTTCATATGTCCAATTTAAATATTTAAAAATATATTGAAAGCCCTTTTTGCGACCGGAGGGGGTATAACACCAACATATATAGAAAGCCCTTTTTGGCTTGCGCATTCTTTCAGTAAATTCCAAGAAAACCTCTTATTTCAGCAAACAACCAAACACTCCCATGATTTTTCCATTGAAGCTTCGTAATTCGCTATCGCAGCTCACAGTAGACTAGACAACACTCGGAATTCTGGGTAAGGAGCTTTCAATTGCAGGTTGTTATAACTTCGAAGCTAGTATGAAACCCTAGACGAGCCGCCTATCGAAAGACTTGATCAGATTAGACTTTGCTAGGTAGGAGGTTAATTTTGGTTTGCCGGCCGGTCTCCACAGGTGAGGTGCGCCTCCCCTAACATGCATCGATCATAGGTAGAGTAGTCATGTTTGATTTGAGAGAAGCTTTTCCGATTAGTCAAACCCTATTTAAGGCGCAATTAATTAGAGCCTACAACAACAACAACGTCAGGAAATTAAGAAGATGCCAGTGATCATAAGCAACATGAGGATCGATCAAACTGCTCCTCCCCAAGCCATGCATAACCCATAAAATAACCCCATATATATTCGATCGGGAGGTAGCTGAAGCTGATTGATCGATTTGGCGCGATCGATCGATCGATGAATTAAGGCGTGTTTTGTTATGGTAGTTTATGCGTCACTCGTTGTCTGGTAAAACAGTTTGCTAATTGCTGCAGAATGTCAAGTTAATTAACTGATCGTCAAAGTATCCCATCGATCGTTCTACCAGGAAAATTAGATCTTTCACTGCCTCTGCGAATAATTAAGTGACGTTTTAGGCTTGAGCATGGTCTCTAAAATATAGATTTGATCTTTGATTTCTATTGTATTATTACTAGATGTGTACTCCCTCGGTTCAAAAATATGTGATGTTTTGGATATGGGCACGGTCTCCAACATATAAAGTTGACCATCATTTTCAATATGAATAAGTTGTTAAAATTTGTAAAATTAACATACTATGAAAATATTTTGCATTAAAAATCTAGTGGTATTATGTTTGCATGACTAATCTAAATAGCCTTTAATATGTTAGTGGTAAAAGATAAAGAAGTTTGGCTGCACATTTTCTAAAATATTTTTTTGACATAAACTTTTTCTAAAATATCATACATATTTCTCAAGGGAGGGAGTAAAACCTAAGAAAATTGTAATACTATGAACGTTTTTTTTTTCAAGACAAATATACTCATATAGTTTTCATATAACGGATCTAAATATTCATAAAGATCAAAGTTAAAAAATTTAGAATGCGAAGTTTTTTTCACTTGAGAGTATATGTAATTGATACTCGTCGATCTTTTGCATTTAACTTGCATGCTAATGATGCACTACCTCATGTATGCTGGAAAATCTTGTGACGTAAAAAAGGAAATCGTATTTAGTTTGCCTAAAAGGAAATTTAACTGTGTGGCAAAAAATCTTCTTCTTCTTATGGAGATTTGCTAGGAAGCATATGATTACATATTGTGGAGATGTTGATTCAACAAGAATTTATTGCTACATAATTAGTCGAATATACATAGACTTAATTAGCTTACAAATTAATCACAATAGCCATCTCCAATCAGCTTTGATTTATTACGATTTCCCGAAGGCGAAATATTTATGCATGTAATATTGAATTTGATAACCAAGGTGCATGAAAACCCCTTTCAACTTATATAGTAAGCCAATATAGCGCCCCAAAACATAAGTTTGGATCTTTCAACGTATGGCACGTGAATTAAAAACAACTTTTTCTTTATATGCTTCTAACTTGTAGTAGATGGCCAAAAATCGATATAAATAACACCGAATTTCAAATTGACAACGATAGCTAAAAAGACTAAAGTACTAAGTCAAACATTTCAGCTCTAGTCAAGCTGACCTTGGTGCAATCAAGAGCTTCCTCTTAATTAGTTGCTATTTTTTGCACTACTAGATAGTACTGTTTGTTACTTGTTAGATGGCCTATATATTATTGTAAGTGGATATTATATAGTTGATTTTTTAGATAATAGAAGATTATATCTCTCGGTTTCTGCATCGTAAGATGCACACAGCCAAGGATATTATAACGTTGATGATAGGCTGAATATTGAAACTTCAAATTTCTCAACCTACAGTCGAATTGACATTGAGTACTTCTAGAAGCTGTATCAGGAATGTATTATTTACGCTAATTAAACAAATGGCCCAATACTAGCTTCGGTTGACTATACGCCAGTGGTACATCATAATATAAATTTCCACAAGACTTTGGAGAATATATACGTCTCCTATATATAAACCTTTTCATGCTTTAGAAAAAGAATACCAAGTACTATCATATATGTAAAGTGGACCGAGATCAGCTGCAATACTGGTATGCACATCGCATTCCAAACTGAACCAAAAAATATATATAATTGGCAAGTTTTTACAAGGCAAATTTTGTAGCAAGTGTATTAATTCATTATGCAGAGCCATCACTTTTCAGTTCTTATTCACCCTTCAATTCCTCCAATTTAAAAGCTGAGAGAATTTTTTCCCCATTAAGACCCATCATATCATCTGTATCACTGTATGCACGGCGATACCAGTTGTTGAGAGTAGATTGATAGGTACATGAGGTACTTGGGTAGTAGTATTTCTTGAAAGAATAAAATGATGCTACCATTTCTAAATGATACAGGTGCGTACAAAATACAGGTACCAGGTTTGCCATCTGCAATACTCCTAGCTAGCTAACCAGGATAACACGTACGGACACTTGCAATGCAACTTATGGTAGTAGCAGCACAGCATCCAATTTATTAGTAGCTAGCACTACCTCCTCCTCTGATCTGAGTATATTTACTGATAACAAGATAACAATTTACTCTTATGGCTAGTACTACTGCCGCTGGTACTATACAAGAGATCTAAGTCCTGTACTCGTGTTGGCATCCAAGGAGTTTAGAGAAAATGCCAAGCTTTGTCCGGGAGCCCGGCAAAGAACAGAAAGCTAGGGGACCAAACAAATTATTCTCAGCAGGAGGAGGAGGCTATTGGCATCCAGCCATTGTCCATTTGCATTTACTCTGTGCACGAGAGGAAGCAGGGAGTAATTGTGTGCAAGAGATTTATTAGCCCTTGCGTTCCGGTTCCGTCCCTAGCTTTCACTGACGGCGATCTCGATCACCCTCCTCTCCCCCTCTCTCTGCTCTGCTCTGAAAGTCTGAAGTTTGAATAAACAAGAACACAGGTACCTTTTCTGAAGCTTGCATCGTATGCAGATGCAGGTTGGTTTTTGTTTAATGGCTTGGAACCTTCATGTGTCAGTCAGGCTCTGCACCTGCTACTAATTAGTGCTAACTACAAGTAGTAATAGTATTTTACTCCATCCAATGGCGAATTATTATTAATTACTATATCGTGATGTGGTGCAGTGGTTTGCAGTGTTTGTTTATGCCAAGGAGGAGGGGATGCTTCTGTAGTAGTACTGTACCTGCTTCCTTGTGCCTACCTGACGTTTCTTAATTTCTTTACTCGAGTGAAGTGTCTGCTTGTGGTACGCCGTTTCCTGCTGGAGTTTGTGGGTACAATTGTACTTGCTTCCCAGTTCATCATCAGACTGGATTCAAGGGTTCCAACTAGCGCTGTTGACTACTGAATATTGATTCCTTTCTCATCAGTTCATCTGAATTTCTTCCAAATGTTTGCTGCATGCGTTTTTCTCTGGTTTAGTTATTAATAACTGTATATGCACTGAAAATGACAACTCGATCAGGATCCTGTAGATTAGTTGGCAATCGCGGAAAAATAATACTCCTAGCTGGCTAGCACATTGAGATACATGAGGATATTAGTAATGCTAGCTTAACTTGATGCAGCAAATTAAATGGACTAAGACCACATTTTTTTTTTTGAAAATAAAGACAGAAGCTCTGCTATTCATTTCAGAAGAAGAGAAATAGTAACATAACCTCCGAAGAGGAATTACAGAAAAAGGACCACAATCATCACCAAGGCCGCATTTGGAATACCAGGAATATTTCTTAGGAATTTTGGAGGAAATTAAGGAACGTCCACTCTTTTTTCGAGAAAATTCAGTCCTCCAAAAGAGGTCTAAGATAGAAAGATAAATTTGGAGCAGTCCGTTGTACTGTTCTGCGAGGTTCTTAAATCTTATTGGTACTACTAATCTACAGTTGAGTAATGGAGTTGTTGAGTAGTTAAAGAATCACGGCGCGATTATCAAAAGCTTTCCTTTCGGCGAGGGAAATGAGCAGGCATTGATTAAGATACTCAGCTTGTTTTGCTGAAAAAAAAGTCCAGTTTCGAGCTGTATCAGTAATTCCACTACTAAAAAAAAGTTGTGGCTGTCAGATTGGACAAGTGTGGCTCATAATTCCTCAGAATTAGGACATGAGGCAACTTTTCAAACTATACAGCGTGCTTTTATGAAACAAAGGTGCAGGCGGTGGTCATGGAATTTTCTTTGTGAAAAGGCAATCTCAATCTTACATCATGCATAAGTAACCTAGTTTTTTTTAAGATAATGGAAGAATATATTAACCTCCCGGCTTCTGCACATTGAGATACACGCAACTAATCGTTTATTACAAAGTTACAACCAACATGTTGTTATCAAGAGACTCGTAAAGAAAGACTTAGCAAACGACAATCAAATGAAGAAAAGAGTTTGAACAAGCCATTAAAAGACTAATAAAAAACACTCAATCCGCACACAATCTTGTGCTAAACCTCCATCCATGGCCGTTGAAGAGTTCCCAGACCACAATCTGTAAAGAGCTGCATGCCACTAACACCATCTCTCGAGCTTTCTGACGTTGCAGCACAGACCATGAGCGCAACCAATTGATGCACAAATAGATAACTTGCAATGGACTAGAATAGTACCCTGTCTTCTGGTTTCCTTTTCCCAGCACGTAATATATGATATTTTCCTTTTCTAAAACGTTTGTTTCCTTTTCCTTAATTCCAGGATATTTGTTTCCTTTTCCTTGAGATGATGCTGGAGGTGGGGGGAGATCTGTTGTGGGCCACAGGGATGAGTTAGACACATTAAACAATGGCCATCGGATGTGGGTGAGTAAAGCTGAGGAAAGATCTGAGAGGTTAATTTTGGTGGAGGCAAGTTTCTGGGGACGTTTCGCAGGGTGCATGAAGGTTGGGCCATCTCTAGTAGGGTGCATTATTTGGGGTGGACGTAGAAAAGAATGCTTAGGTGCATTATAAAGGGGTATAGATTAGACATATTTTTCTTATCAAAGACAACATCATTTTGACATAGCCAAATAGCCCAACATAAAGAGGCAGCCCTAACTAAATATTGAGCCTTTATTTCCTTTCCCAACCCCAATAGCCAAGATCCAAACATATTGGCTATACTACGAGGAGGTGACAAATTAGAAGCCGCTTGTATAACACACCATGCGAAACGAGCAAACTGACAGTAAAAAAAGAGATGTTGTATAGTTTTTTCATTGTTGCAAAAAAAGCATTGTTTGCTGCCAGTCCAATTTCTTTTACTTAGGTTATCCTTTGTCAGAATTACCCCTCGATGTAAGTACCATAGAATTTTTTTTATTTTTAATGGTACTTTAATCTGCCAAATTTGTCTATTTGTAATTGGGATATTTTGATGCATTAAAGCTGCATACATCGATTGAACAGAAAACTGTCCATTTTGATGAAGTTTCCATTGAAAAGTATCCCATTCTAATGATAAATGTATAGCAGCAATTCTTGTAAAAAGCTCTTGCAAAACATGTAAAATATGACCCGTAATGGGCCTATGAAAAGACATTAAAAGGTTCAGAACTCATGACTTCAGCCACCGTGGCATGTTTTTCCGAACAATGTTATAAAGTCGGGGGTATTGTATACTAAGGGGTTGTTCCCAAGCTAGGTATCCTGTCAAAAACGTATTTGAGATCCATCCTGAAGATTGAAAGACCCAAACCTAAACAAGTGATGTTTGACCTTCATTAGACCTGTCCAAAAATGAGTCCCCTAGCCTCCCTTCCATTTGAGAAAGGGTTTTACTTTCCAAATACTTCCTGATAAGGATTTGTTGCCAAACGCCATCCTCATTTAAAAGTTTGAAGAACCATTTGCAAAGCAAACAAATATTTTTTACATTAAGATCATGAATACCTAGCCCACCTTGATCTTTAGGTTGACATATAATATTCCACTTAGCAAGCCAATATTTTTTCTTATGATTATCATTCTGCCAGAAAAATCTAGATCTGAAATAATCTAATCTTTTAAGAATCGCATGTGGCATTCGAAAAAAGATAACATAAACATGGGTAAACTGTTAAGCACATAATTAATAAGGACTAATCTGCCTCCCACTGATAGATGCTTTCCTTTCCAACTACTCAACCTCTTTTCAAATTGTTCTTCTACCCTTTCCATTCTTTATTTCTCAATTTGCAATAATGGATTGGAATGCCAAGGTATCAAAAGGGTAAACTTCCCAATTCACATCCAAATAGATGAGTGTATTGAAGTTCAAATTCCTTAGCAGCACCAAAAGAAAAAATTTCACTTTTTGTGGAAATTTATTTTAAGGCCCAAAAGCTGTTCAAAGGTACAGAGCAAAAGCTTCATATTTTGGCTTGTTGAATATCATGTTCCATAAAAATAATAATGTCATCTGCATACTGAAGGATGGACAACCCATTATCAACTAGATGAGGTATTATTCCATTTATTTGAGCATCCTCTTTGGCACGTTCTAAAAGGACAACCAACATATCCACAACAATGTTAAATAAGATAGGAGACAAGGGATCTCCTTGCCGGAGTCCTTTTCTAGTCTGAAAGTACGGCCCAATGTCATCATTGACCTTAATGCCAACACTCCCCTCGAACACAAAATTATCAATCCACTTACACCATTGTGATGAGAAACCTTTCATTCTAAGAGTCTGTTGAAGAAAGGGCCATTTGACCTTATCATAGGTCTTTTCGAAATCCACTTTAAAAATAATCCCATCCAACTTTTTCTTATGCATCTCGTGAATTGTTTCATGCAGAATTATCACACCATCCATTATGTTTCGACCGGGCAAAAAAGCAGTCTGTGTCGGCCATACAACACGTTTAGCTACACTAGATATCATATTCATGCCAACTTTAGTGAAAATTTTGAAGCTGACAATAAGAAGACAGATCGGTCGATAATGTTGTATTTGTGTTGAATCTTTATTTTTTTGGCAAAAGTGTGATAATACCAAAATTTAGCCTAAACAAAGGGAGGACCCCCTTATGCAAATCATGAAACATTGTCATTAAGTCATCTTTAATGACCTCCCAGAACACCTGGTAAAATTCAGCCGGAAACCAGTCCGATCCAGATGCCTTATTATGTTCCATTTGAAATATTGTCGCTTTCACCTCTTTCTTAGAGAACACTTCCGTGAGAACATCATTCTCCCAATTAGAAACTTGAGGGATATCATCTCAACAAGATTCAATCATAGAAAAATGATTGCTATCTGGCGGTCCAAAAAGACCTTTATAATATTTGGTTATGTACTTTTTAAGCTGCACATCACCACATATTATTCCTTCATCTTGGTCGAGTTGAAAAATTCTTTGTTTCCGATGCTTACCATTTGCAACCAAATGGAAATATTTAGTATTGTTATCCCCCTCAAGTACATGTTTAACTTTTGCCCGTTGGTACCATTTAATTTCCTCCTCACGTAGCAATTGAGCGAGCCTATCATTAGAGCACTGCTTCAAATAAATATCTTCATTGGATAACCCAGTGTTCTCTAATTTTTTTGTAAAGTTCGTTGATAATACAGAGTAATTCTCTCTTTTTTTCTATAAGTTCCACTTTTACTCTTGGCCCAACCTCTCAGTTGTTGTCTAAGACTCCTGATTTTAAATTGCCATCGAGTTATGGAAGAGTTTTCCCTATGCTCATTGTGACAACAATTTGACACCATATCAAAGAAACCATCCCTGGTTAGCCACCCGAGTTCAAATTTGAATAAAGACTGGTTTCTCGAGTGGAATGTTGTTCTAGTGTTTAGAAATAAAGGAGTATGATCAGAAAGGGCCCTTTCAAGAGCATACACAGTAACCAATGGGAATTTATGTTCCCAATCTGTGCTCATTAACACTCTGGCCAACTTCTCAAAAGTAGGATTTTTCAAAGAATTAGCCTAGGTAAACCTACGACCAGACAATTCCAGGGTTAACAAAATCGATTTGAAAAAAATCGCCCGAAATTCGAATTCAAAAAACGAAAATATCGAGCCAAAAACCGTCAAAAATTGTAGAGTTTCAAAATCAATTTTTTTGAATTTTTTTCAAAAATTGACCGTTTTCATGGAAAATCGACGAACTAGTTGAACTTTTTTGCGGATGATTTTACATCGAACAATTTTTTCTGAATTTTTGAATTGGACTGGTTTACCAAGCGATTTTAGAAGCCGAACCACGCCAATACGACCGAAAATCGAGCGATTTTCGTCGATTTTGTAAACCTTGGACAATTCGATTTCTCTCAGATCCAAACTATCAATGACAGCATTGAATAAGAAAGGCCACTGGGCATGGAAATTATCATTATTCTTCTCATCATGTCTCCTGATAATATTGAAATCACCACCTATCAAAATAGGTAATGACTTTTTGCTACATGTATAGACTAATTCAGTCAGAAATTTATCCTTTAATTGACTTTGAGCAGTGCCATAGACAGTCACCAAAATCCATTGAAATCCATCATCCTTATTTCGAAGATGGAACTTCACATAGAAGTCTCCTTCATCTATTGAACTAATACCAAACGATGCCAAGTTGACCCCAAGAGTATACCCCAAGATCGTCCGCAGGGAGGCATACAGTGCCACATAAAGTCTTGCCCACCACAAAGGTGTTTTAGACTAGATTTAGAGAATTCACTCTTGTCTGTTTCAAGTATTGCAACAAAATCCAGATGGTGTTCCTTCGTTAAGTCTGCAATGTATCTATATTTAGCCAAGTCACCAAGACCTATGCTGTTCCAAAAAACACCTTTCATCCAGACTTTATTTTTCAAAGGTGGACTCCCCCATCTAGCCTCTTTCTTAGCAGAGATGAATTTCTTTTTGCGTGGGACCATAAAAGGACCATTACATAAATGATCATTATCTTTGTCAAACACCTCATGAGTTAAATCACTACATAAGTGACTAAGAGTAGCAGTATCAAGAAAATCTTGATCCACATCCTCTTCAACATGATGATCATCCCAATGCCGATTAGTATTTTCCATTACAACTTTTGAACGGGCCATTTCTATTTCTTTAATCATCTTAATTGACAAAGAGGCCTCATTCTTATTTTTACTCAACGAAATACCAACCTTGTGTAAATTAGAAGATATATGATAATCTAAAAGAGAGAAAAGGATTGGTAAGAGTACCTTTAGAGGCCTCCAAGTTATGAATAAAAGCCCTATATTTGGCTTTCTCCATAGTGTCCATGTCAGCCCGCGCCATCCAGCCTATCACATCGGGGTTGTTCAGCCTTCTACTCCTGCGTGGAACACCTTGGAAAGCAAGGACATCAATCGGTCCCAAAACCTCACTCGCCAACGGACATATGGCTGTACTCACATGCACATTGACCAATCCTCCCAAATTTTCAGAAGCTAACTGCTCCTTTGAAACCACTCTAAAGACACCATGACCAGTAGTACTTTCAACACCAAGCTGTCCAGCAGTACTGACGAGTACTCATTCCATGGGTACCCCAACGGCCCGGAGTGACGAACGGGCTGCCCCAAGCCTGGCTCTAACCAAAGGCCCCGCGGGGCCACGAAGGACGATCGACCCCGACCTAACGAGCTGCCCCAAGCTCGTCCTCGACCCAATGGGGCGTTCGACCCCCGCCACAGGTCGGACTCCCCACGAGCTCCGACCAAGCTGAGGCGATCTCCGCCGAGGGCCAAGTGTCGGGCCTCCGCCGGCCATTAGCCACGTGCCCTACGGACACGACAACTCAGAGTGATTGTGCGGGGGCAGGTGGCTCCTTCCCAAGGTGGCGAGTAGGTTGCCGAAGTCAAGCTCCGGTCTCATCGTCCAGACACGCACGGCGTGAAGACGAGCTCCCTCCCGAGGCAACGTCAGCGCCTGACAGGCTTGCAGAGGGCAGGTGCACTATTTCCCGATGAAACGGCAAACTGCTCTGCTCAATGAGTCCACCAACCCGGTGTGAGGTGAAGCGGACGCTGGCCAATCGCCAAGACGAAAGACCAGAGCTCCTAGCATAGATCACCTCATCCTTTCCTCTCCCAACTTCCCATGCAACCTGCCCCCTCCGGCTATATAAAGGGAGGCAGGATCCTCTGGGAGAGAGAGCTCTCCCTCCTCTCGGTCTTCACAAATAGGCTATTTTCGCTCTCACCTATTCGAGTCCTCAGCTTCCGCTTGTAAAAACCGTGCAGTCATCTGCACCCGAAGCAATATAGCACCACCACACGAACTGGAGTAGAGACATTCGGCCCGAACCAGTATACATCTTGGGCTCCTGAGTCTAACCATTCAAGGAGAGGGAATGCGCGGCCCCTTAGACTTAAAAATTCACTCGCCGGTGCTCGAAACGCCGACAAGTACCCTCACTATCCTTGTTCTCACCATGATCTGAATCAGCAGGCACTCTGACATTTTGAGGTAAGGTTGCAATAGGACCACCAACTTCTGAGTCAGAATCGGTTAGCAAATCTTTAATTTTTTTCTACAACTGCACTCTGGCCGACAATAGTAGCACCAATATATTTGTCAGCAACCAGAACATCAAAAGCAGCAGGGGACTGATGACCGGCTGTGTCAGTGCTATCATGTGCAAAAAACTAGCCTGCTTAACCGAACTAGCAGCTTCACCATTTGTACCGAGAGCATCGAAGTGATCAGTGACAATAACATCAGCGTCAGCCGAAAAAAAAGCCTGACGGCTATCATTGATATTCTGTTGAACTCCATCAGACACCTCACCACCGAGTAGGGTGAAAATGGGTCAGATTTTATCTGCCGGATTCGGATCCGATCGAGACCGGATTCGGGATGGATTTTATATATCCGGTCAGATCCGGATCCGGATACCGAATCGAATTCGGAGCATAGAGTATCCAAGAAATATGGATCGGGATTCGGATATCGGATAATGACCTATTCAGATATCTGGTTTTGACCTGGGCCAGCCCATAGCCTCGGCCTCTTGGCGACCTGGCTCATCCGGCCATCCCCCACGGCCCACCCAAATCTCACCCAGATCTCCCCCCGCATCTCCCCCCAGCAGCCAGCGCTCCCCGGTGGCCAACCCCTCGGCCGCATCTCCACCGAGCGCATCCCCCTGGCCAGCACTGAGTGCCTCCGCCCAACCGCGTCTCTGCCCGGCCACCTCGCCACCACTGGACTCCGCTTCTTCCACGCGACGGCGCTGAGCAGCGATCCCCTTCCCGCGTGATGAGGAGCCCCGATAGTTGCCTCGTCTTTCTTCTCATCCCTCAGAAGAGAGCTCCAGCTCCCTAATCCCCTTCCTGATGGCACATCAATAGGTGAATCCCGACGAGGTACTGATTGAATACCTTTGCTAATTCCCTTCGCATCCGTGATTCGATTAGTTCGCGCATAGGAAGTAGGTGAAAATGGCTCACTGTTATGTGTGCAGGTGGTTCTTGGGCAGGAGATCAATGGTAGAGCCTGTGAATAGCTAATAAGGAGTTGCGACTGTTTGTGCTTCGTTTCTGCTTGTAGGTCTATATCCTAGCCCAATTCTTGGAGAGATGGGAGAAATATGAGAACGCCAAGCTGGTGTGAATGTTGCAGTCTAACAATAACACAACATGCCTTCATATTCTTTTCTCAAATCTTGCTGTGCTTTGAATTTGCGTATAACAAATCATCAGATAGGATCTATTAGTAGAACTTCTTTAGCAGATGATTCCAGCCTTGAGGTTGTATATAGGATGTATTGGCTCTGCTATCACATTCATATATAAGAAAATCAAGGTGATGCTCCCTTACATGTTCGTCAGAGGACTTCTGTTTATCTCGTTGGAACAATTATATACTCAAACTCTATGGTTCTACATTAATGTAGGTGGCTCTTGTTAATGGGCTTGTCATTTATGTCTTATTACTTATAAATTTGTTTATTGATTCCTCAAATCTTTTTTCAATCCATTTCACCTTCTTAAAATCCTTATGATCGTATTGGCAAATAGCAAACCTGTACTTTTGTACACCTTTTCCTTTGATATGTTGTTTTATAACAGTCTATGAACAATAGATAATAATAGATATCTATGTTTGGAAGGCAATCCATTTTATTTCTTGAATCCTAGTGGTTGCAAATTTGTTTGGAGATTCTCGTAGTACCATTGTTATTTGTGTAGGTTTTTGCAACTCCTAGGTGAGTGTTGGATTACATACAGATTGTAGCTTTTCTTATATCCATTCTCGTCTCCCTGGATATTAAGGTAAACATTATCCGTAGATTTTTATCCGTTTTTGATCCGAATCCGTCACATATCGGTTCCATATCTGTATCCCAAATAACCCGGATTCATATCTATATCATGTTTCGAATCCGGGAAAAAAATATGGGTTAGAATACGGAAAGAGCAATATCTGCCCGTATCCGACCCGTTTTCACCCCTATCACCGAGTGCAGGTAAGACATGATACATTAACCTAGTTAATTGCTGATGGAAATAATCATGTGCTTATCATGGATTCAGATCCTCCAATTAACATTATACCATAATTAACTGTGCCGTGCAATTACCTCTCTCAATCGACATCGAATCGAAAAGTAACAGATTTGCTTAATTGGAGTACATTACAAGTCACTAGTTTGATTTATAACGAGACTTGGGTCAATCAAATTTATGAATTTTCGAAGATGGACAGTTTTCCCAGTCTACCTCAAAATCCAAGACAAAGAGAAAAAAATGCATAATGTATATGTGCCTAATTAAACACGGTTAGACAACATATATATTACTAATACAAATATCATGTGGTCAATGATGATGTTGGCCCATACTTTCAAACCAAAAAAGGACTCCGTCAGGGAGATTCACTATCCCCTATTTTATTTAACATTGTGGTGGATATGTTGGCTATTATCTTAGAACGTACCAAGAAGGATGGGATAATAAGTGGAGTGGTACCTCATTTGGTGGATGGTGGGTTATCCATTTTACAGTATGCAGATGACACCATTTTATTTATGGAGCATGATTTCGAACAAGCCAAAAATATGAAGCTATTGCTTTGTGCATTTGAACAACTTTCTGGTCTTAAAATCAATTTTCACAAAAGTGAATTATTTTGTTTTGGAGCTGCCAAGGATTTCAAGACTCAATACACACAACTATTTGGTTGTGGATTGGGAAATTTTCCATTTCGGTATCTTGGTATACCAATTCATTATAGAAAACTGAAGACCAGTGAGTGGAAGGGGGTAGAAGAAAGATTTGAAAAGCGATTAAGCAGTTGGAAGGGCAAGCATTTATCCATTGGAGGTCGTTTAGTCCTTCTCAATTCTGTGCTAACCAGCTTACCCATGTTTATGTTATCTTTTTTTGAGATACCATGTGGGGTACTTAAACGGTTGGACTATCATAGATCCAGATTTTTTTAGCAAAGTGACAACCATTAAAAAAAAGTACAAACTAGCTAAGTGGGATATTTTATGCCAACCCAAGGACCAAGGGGGTATGGGCATTCAAGATCTTGGTATAAAAAATATCTGCTTACTTAGCAAATGGCTTTTCAAATTGCTAAATGAGGATGGTGTCCGGCAAACTCTTCTTAGGAGAAAGTATCTAGGGAACAAAACTCTTTTTCATGTAGAAAGAAAGCCAAGAGACTCTCATTTTTGGGCTGGCTTAATGAAAATCAAACATCACTTTTTTAGATCTGGATCTTTTCAAATTCGTGATGGAACCCAAATACGATTTTGGCAAGATGTATGGATTGGGAACAACCCCCTCAGTGTACAATATCCTCAGCTTTATAACATTGTTCGAAAAAAATATGCCACGGTAGCTGAAGTAATGTCCACTGTCCCGCTCAATGTCTTTTCGTAGAGCCATCACAGGGAATAATTTGTTGGCTTGGTAAGAACTTGTTGTAAAGGTTGCTACTTTACAATTATCATCAGAAAGGGATATTTTTCGCTGGCATCTTCATCAGAATGGACAATTTTCTGTTCAGTCGATGTATACACCCTTAATGTCTCAAAATGTCCCAACTACAAACAGACAATTATGGAACTTATGGTGCCTTTAAAAATAAAAAAATTTCTATGGTACTTACGTCGTGGTGTGATATTGACAAAAGATAACCTATCTAAAAGAAATTGGAATGGTAACAAACAATGTTGTTTTTGTAACAATGAGGAAACTATACAATATCTCTTTTTTTACTGCCATTTTGTACGTTTTGCATGGCGCGTTATACAAGCGGCTTTTAATATATCACCTCCTAATAGCATAACCAATATGTTTGGGAATTGGCTATTTGGTTTGGGAAAAGATTTGAGGGCTCAAATTTTGGTTGGGGCTGCTGCTTTGTGTTGGTCAATTTGGCTACATCGCAATGATGTGATTTTTAAGAACAAAAAAAATTCTTCTATTGCAGGTTATCTACATTTGCACAAATTGGTTGCGATCGTGGTCTGTGTTGCAGCCTCAGGAAGCAAGGGAAGTGGTGTTATCGGCATGCAAAATGTTGGAGGTTGTGCTTCGGGAACTCTTCATCAGCTATGGATGGCGATTCAATCATAGACTGTGTGTGGGTTAAAACTTTATTTTTTTCCTTTGTCTTGGCTTGTTGAATCTCTTTGATAGAGAGGCTTTTGTGACAGCTTTTTGCTGGAACGTTGTAATAAATATTTGGCTGTGTGCATCTTACAATGCAGAGGCCGGGAGATGTAATCTTTCATTATCAAAAAAAAATATCATGTGGTCGAATTGAATATAACCTGGATATCAGATTATATAAGAAAGGTGTTAATATCAAATACAAGTACAAAAAATCATGTCAATTGCATCATGGATGACACTATATACAAAAATCATGTGTGCGAGCAGTGCTTCCATACTTTTTTTCCGATACAAATTGCATAAATCTTAAAACAAACGAAAGAATAAGTAATCACCCTCTACCATTTATTCTTGCTTTAATATTTATACAACTATAAAAAAAAGCATAAAAACATTTGGTTGCGAGCACAATTGCTCGTTAGGTGTCACCATCAAGCATCAACGGATCCACAAGATTCACACATGTTAGCTTGTAATAGGCATCGCCTATCATCGCCAAAAAAAAAGTAGGCATTAGCTGAAGTATATACTCCCTTCAGTCTCAAATAGTTATCGTTTTGGACAAGGATACGATCTCTAAAACATAGCTTTGATCACTAATTTATATTATAACATATTTATAAAACCTAATTATAATATTATAAAAATACATTTCTAGACAAATCTACACATATGATTTACATGTATCCAATTTAAATATTTAAATAGATATTGACAGTCAAAAGTTTCAAAAATTTGACTACACATATGTCCAAAATGATAACTATTTGTATCTGGAGAGAGTATTAAATAGCCTTAATAGACATTTTAATAGGTTGGATTCGTTAGTCCATTGAAACGTTTTCTGATTATAAAACAGTTTCTGATCAAAATGAAGTCGTGGTATATATACACAAAGTGACTAACGGTATCTTCTGGAAAAGCTTTGTACTGGGAAGGAAAATGTGGAAAAAGATGTTCAGAGAAGGAACAACTATTCAAGCTAGACCTCCCAGTCCCAGCAAGTAAATAAAAGATCTCTCTCCTGAGCCGTATCAGATTATTTAGTGTTCTGGATAACAACGAAAAAATTGGTCTCCTTTAGTTTCTTCCTCTAGATTGTGTTGAAGTTTCCCGGTCGTTTTTACGTTACATCAAATTTAATATAAACTATTCATTCTTTTTTATTCAATAGATCAGATTACTGTATTGTTGACATTGCAATGATATGATAAGCATGTCTTCTGGAGAAGGATATAAAAGATATATATTTTTGCATGGTTGTGTGGTGCAAAAATTGAGGACGACATAAAACCTCACCTCAAAATTCAGACGAACCTTTTGCCCATTACGTTTTTTAACCAAAAAAAAAATCTTATTTCAGTAATGTCTTGTACTACGATCCAACAAGATCAAGGGGAAAAACATAATTTTTGTCTGAAAGGAATTTGCAGCTAACCTATCATATCTCTCTTTTCTTTTATCTAGAAAAACGTAAAAGCCCTTTTGAAAAGGCCCATCATGCCTTGTTCCCTTTCACAGTATAGACAGCAAAAAGATAAAATCACTGGCTGTAACAAGTCAAGCTGCCGCTGTTTCTTCTCCAAGATACAACCTGTACTGTTCTTAGAAGCCTGGATCGCCTTGGCCACCTTTATACCACTGTGAAAGCGACCGAGTCTGTCCAGCCATGGAAAATTTTCCAGCTCTCCATCGGTTTTCAAGCTATCATATCTGTCTGACATACATCTCGCAACAGATATGGCAGATTCATTTGCATCAATGCACAGCGAGTTGTTGAGCCAGTAAAAATAGGAGATCTGATCGATGGCTTCCGAATGCATCAGTACTAGTTTTTGCTTATCCACCGTCTCATCTCAAGATAACGTGTATCTAAGTCTTCAAAAAATCTTTATCTCAGTCATCCTACAGAGCTGCATCATTTGCGCAGTTGAACTTTTCCTTTGGGAGATCAGTTTGTTCATATAAAGAATTCAGGGCTTTCTTGCCTAAGCTGCCAAGCCTAGTTTGTCAAGACTCGAGAGTAAATTAAAAGGAGAAATTGTTCAACGGATCACATATTGGTTAGCTTAGCAAAATGTTCCGGCTCTGTTAGAAGCGAAAGAGTAAAAAAAAATGACCTTTGAATAATAGTAAGCTAGAAATGTCAACACGGTTGCATCGAAGGCACGTCACTGCAAGTGTCACGTAGACATCGAAACCAGAAAGGTGAGGGACGATTCAGAAAGGAGCACATTCGCAACCGCAGTCAAACTGTCTGAACAATCCGCTCTGATCTTTCAAAGCTCGAAGGGAAATTTCAGAATAACAATCTAGCTAGTCATTCAGCTTAGCCATTCGGAAATGGATAAGTCACCTAATTCACTGGTGAAGATTTTGATTGCCTAACTCAAATACCGTTGGCATAGTAATACCTTTTGCAATATATATAGAGGATTTCCAGTTTTCCATAAAAAACCCCATCATTTTAGTATATAAGTATCATTGCAGCTTTTAAATTTTGTTCCTTCGCTCTAACTCCCCATCCTCCTAGTGCTTAACGGTGGGCTTCTCGTCATCTTTGTACTCTTTAGTCTGGTTGTAACTTCAGTCTTCGTTTCTTAATGCATTTGGCAGAACTCCTACCGTCTTTCTCTAAAAAATTTTGTTCCTTAATATATGCCATTTGAGATGGTTCTTTACCATTTTTTCCCTTCTATACCATTCCTCCTTAACTATTTCTAATATTATTTACTACCATGGACTAGAGATAAAATATATCATCTAAATATATGATAAAGAGGAGTAATACGATCTTTTATAGATGTGTTTTTTTTTGTTAGAAATAGAAGAAACTAAAATGATATCTAAGCGGGAGCATACGTATTAAGAAGTAAAAAAGGACTGTGCAATATTTCAAGACGTAAATTACCGAGTAGAGTTCGCGACAACGAAGCAAACAATGTTCATGCATGGCGCACTCGTCTAGAATGATCTACACACGAAGATATCATGGAGAAAAGAAAACCATATTCCAACAGAGAAATAAGTAAACGACATGAAAGAATCTCCTAAAACTTGGAAGACAGCAACAATAATACTCCTGTCAGGCTGTCACTAAATCAGGCAGGTTTGCTGTAATAAAACGGGACAACGAGGCATCAACTCAACTGCCTCCCAAACCACCCCACACACGGCCACCGATGACGGGGTCGCCGCACACCAAACACCCGGACCCGTCCACTCACATATCTCCACGTCACCATCCCGACCCCACCTGTCAGATCCACGTATTTATTACCATTACCGCCTCCTCCTTTTGTTTTCCCCTTTCTGACCTCACCCTTTCCAGTTTCCGCCCTTCTCCCTGGCAAGTGGGCCCGGTACAGCGTGGGGACCAGCGATCGGAGAGATCGCCCTTTCTCTTTCTGTCTTCCTCGCGCCACCATTTTACGCTCCGCCCCCTCGCGAGTCGGGGAATTCATAGTCGCCTCCTTCCCTCATCCGGGCTGTAACCCGAGGGGAGGAGAGAGAAATAGTAACGAACAGAGCACCATTTCTCTCTCTTCCTCCTCCTCCTCCTCCTCCTCCTCTTCTTCTTCGCCTTCCCTTGTCGAGGAGGCAACGACTGGTCGTCTCTCTCGCGCTCGCGGCTGCGCCTCCGGGCCCCGAACGCTAACCCTAATTCGGGCTCCGCCTCCGTCCGCGTAGGGCAGGCTGAGGTGGGGGGCCGGCCATGGGGCAGTGCTACGGCAAGGGCGATTCGTCTCGCGCAGCGGAGAACGACCTTGGGGTCGTGCCGGAGACGCACTCCCCGCCCCCGGCCAACGGCGTGCCGCAGACGCCGCCGCGGGAGCACGCGCCGTCTGCTGCTGCGGCCGGGACACCGAGGCGGCGCAAGTCCGGACCGACCACGCCGGTGCACCAGACGCCCGGGGTCGCCTGGCCCAGCCCGTACCCCGCCGGGGGAGCCAGCCCGCTGCCGTCGGGGGTGTCTCCGTCGCCGGCGAGGTCGACGCCCAGGAGGTTCTTCAAGCGGCCCTTCCCGCCGCCGTCGCCGGCCAAACACATAAAGGCCACACTAGCGAAGAGGCTGGGCGGGGGGAAGCCCAAGGAGGGGACGATACCGGAGGAGGGCGGGGTGGGTGGCGGCGACGGCGACGGCGGAGGGGGCGGGGATGGGGTGGAGGCGGAGAGGCCATTGGACAAGACGTTTGGGTTCGGGAAAAACTTCGGGGCCAAGTACGAGCTCGGGAAGGAGGTGGGGAGGGGGCACTTCGGGCACACCTGCTCGGCAGTGGTCAAGAAGGGCGAGTGCAAGGGGCAGACCGTCGCCGTCAAAGTCATCTCCAAAGCTAAGGTGAGGGCGCGGTGGTGGTGGGGGTGACAACGCTGATTTCAAGCTTTAATTTCGGAAATTTTTAAATTTCAAATGTTAGTTTTTACTGTTGCATTAACCGCTATGTGTTCCGCGCCATTTCTGATGTAGTAACGGAAATCTAGGGGCAGTTTGATGATCCAAACAGTTCGAGATTGAAGAATAGGTGTTCTATGAGGAACCTTTTTTTCTTTCAAATTTTAGGATTTAGCTCTTTAGATTTTCCATGAAGGATGTTGGCACAAAAGGGAAGATAGGATATTTCAGGATTTAACGTGGTAGTTCTATGTTGGTGATGCTCTTTTGCAATTTCTAGAGTAAGATTATTTCATTCCTTTTTCCTGGTTCGAGGATTTCAACTTTTAGACAGTAAGATTGAACCAGGAAAGTTTAATATTCTACTGTTCCATTGTTAAGTCTTACCATGTCAGTGTTCTTTTCATGTGGATAGTTAGATAGGGAGGGGAGAAATGGTTATTTTGAAGTGGCTCTTCGTGTTATGAATTAGAAAATTTGACGATTCAAGGTGGTTTCAATTCTTGCTGGAAATTCCCCGAGACTTAATTGGTGGTTAATGGGAATGCATGTAGTAACTTTAGGATGTAGGCTAGTACAGTGGTTTAAATTCTTGGTGGCCTACCCAATCCTTGCTAATGTTAAATGATACTCTAACCAATCAGCAGTACATGTCCTAACCTACCTTTTCATCTCCCTTTTTTGTTTAGTAAATTAAGGCCACTAGATTTTGAGGTGGATTGCTGACATGATTATACTGGTCCCAGTAATTAATTATCTGAAGGATACAAGAGCTTATATTTGCAGCCCTGCAGGTAATGTTAGCTTTGGTCACAGCATAGGAAAGGGAGGTATCAGGTTTTGCCATTTACCAGTCACAATCAGTGGGATAGATATGTATGGAAGAGGTTTGAAGTGAAGAAAGATTCAAGGAGGCTACAGAGCCTATAGTTGATAGGAGAAAAGACACCAGAGGGTGGCATTGCTTAATTGAGTGATACGACAAAGAACGATCTACATTGTCCTTTAGGTGGCATTAATTGTCAGGGGCTGCATAGAGCAGGCATTTCATAATTTGAAATTATTCATGATCTAAATCCTGGATTGGACTGAATGGCTGAAAAAATAATAGATGGTTCACATAGCTTATTAGAATATCAGAGATGTGGGTAGCTGAATGTTTGGTACTGTTTATTGGTTTGCTCGTGGAATCATAATATAATATTCTACATTGGTGTGTGCTGCTTTACTTTTTAGCCTCTTAGGTGATGCATTCTTAGTTTGGAAAAAAAACATTTCGTAATTTTAATACATTCGGGACAGTTGCTGCCTAAACACTTAAATGAGTTAGACATAAATACATAATCTCGCTGGCAGACCGTGTTATACTGTCCAATAGCTGGCATCTGGTTAATGACAGGCGATTGCATACTAACTTCAGAGAGGATTTGGTAGCAGGTCCAGAGGCACTAGTGGAGGATCCCATAATTAATCCTGTCATTAATTTGGTAATCCATATGTAACAGAGCTCTGACTTGCCCAAATATCCTTCCCCGAGCTCAGCTCATGCTACTAACCATATTAGTTCTCAAAGACCAAATGATGCAGAAATTGTTTTCCTAGAGTTTAAAAAGCAAGTTTACTTTGTGCAGGGGAATATTCTTATAATTACACTTCAAATATTTGTACTCCCTCTGTTCTTTTTTACTGGACATCCTACGATCTGTGCCGTCAAACTTTAGAAAGTTTGATCGTCAATAGGTTCAAAACTATCTAGATTGGCTATATGAAAATTATATAATTAGATTTGACATTAAAAATGCGTTCATAATATTATAATTTCATTGATACATCTTAATGTAAAGATATAAAAGTAACTGTCAAAGTCGCATCTTGGAGACCGTGGAAAGTAAAAAATGTCAATTAAAAAAGAAGGGAGGGAGTATGAAATTAACAAACAACCAAACTTTAACATGGTGAATGATGGGAATTGTGGTGCTTCGGCTTCACCATCTGATCCTTGCTTGATCCAGCTTCTAGAAAATAATGTATAAAGGTCTGTTAAGAAACTGTAAATATTACTGGGCTGTCAAATATTGTATGTGAAGAAAGGGAAGGGGCATGACAGTAAGTAGCACATTTTGGAAATGAATCTCAATGACCTCATTATTTGACTTATGGGCTCTCTTTTTGGGTATAAACTGCAATGATGCAAGTAGCCTTTCCACAATGCCATCTGTAAATCTAGTATAGTCATTAGCACTTCTGGAAAATAACCCCATATATTATTACGAGTATAAACCATTTACTCAACTGAAGAGTTATTTTCTGTGACAGCATTCCTCATTTGGATATGCTTTGCGATGCTTTTATCTCATTAAGATTTGGTCATGTAGATCACTTAAATTTGCTTCATTGCATGGATGATTTAAACAATATGCTGCTGGTTGTAAATGAAACAAAATTTTCAGTAAGCTCTTATAGCAATTCGCTCTTGTGTTCACAGATGACAACAGCCATATCCATTGAAGATGTTCGTAGGGAAGTGAAGATTTTGAAAGCTCTATCAGGGCACAATAATCTTGTCAAATTCTATGATGCATGTGAGGATGCCCTCAATGTCTACATTGTCATGGAGTATGTTTTTTATGACCTTTTATATGTGATTTTAACCGCTTACATTTAAGCCTTCTCTAGAGATGACATTTGATCTCAGATTCCTTCTGACATGCCTGAAAAACAAATTTTCTATGTTTCCCTTTAACAGGTTATGTGAGGGTGGAGAGTTGCTAGACAGAATATTAGCAAGGTACTTTCTACAATTTCTTCATCCCCAGTAGCAAGCTAGCAGTATCTCTTGTTAATTCTTACCAAGGATGTAAACTTGAACTATTGAAGAGGTGGGCGATACACAGAAGAAGATGCTAAAGCGATTGTTGTACAGATTTTGAGCGTAGTGGCCTTCTGTCATCTTCAGGGAGTAGTGCATCGTGATTTGAAGCCAGAGGTATACTTTGAAGTATCAACTATTATTTGTATAGTTTATGTATACATTGGTGATTGACTGGGTTCCTTCACTGCCATCTTATTCAGCTGCGCTTACTGTTCTTTCTTCTAAGTGACATCTATTATATTTCTAGACTGTAGTCTTCAAGTTTTGTAGAATTCTAGACCACCTTTTATGACATAGTTATGTTCATTTCGACAGAATTTCCTTTTCACAACAAGAGATAAAAATGCTCCTATGAAGTTGATTGATTTTGGTCTCTCCGATTTCATTAGACCAGGTACAGTAGATTAATCTTCATCTTGATACGTACTAACATGTGATACAAGCTTACTAATTATTGTTGATATGTTCTTCTATTTTCTAAGGGATCATCAGCATGATCAAGCATTCAATCTCATTTTCTAATATTCCCTATCTTTCCTCGATGTTTCCCTTTCCTGCTTGCTTGTTGCTAAAAGAACAAGCACATGATGTAACTTACCAAAGAAACATTGGATGCAGTTTGTTGTGCTACATTGGACATTTTGCTTGTATGAGTTGATATGTCTACCACGGTAACCAATTAACACATCTCTTATTATATCAGTAACTGTGGCCTGGTCATTGACACTTGTCAACCAACTTGTTATATGGCATGTTCATCAATTTGTCCATTCTTGAATAATTTAAGCCACTCTGTTTGGCAAGTATTACGTTAAGATGAACTCTCCAGGAACTGACACACTCTGTTTGGCCAAAACCATATTTTTTGGTCCCATTTATTTCTTCACTAGTCACACGGTAAAACGTTTCATGTTGCTGTCACGTTAGCCTGATTTTTGTTTACCAGCCAGACATCATAACATAATATGCTTAAGCTAAAACAATTGCAAAAATCTTTGAGGGAAAGCATGGTGCCCAATGCTTTTAGGCGTCATAGATGGAGGAGGGTATGCTCTTTTCAGCATACATGTTTGTGACAGAATAAAAATGTCATGTGCAGCCCATTAGGGCCCATGTGATGGAGCAAGGCTGCAACAGGCCCGGCTGGTGGGACTGTTCATGCGAACAGGAGACGCACAGTACTGTATCACGTGAATAGTAACCACCTCGCGAGTATTAGGAAGGCCTTAGTTATTTAGGAATCTATATATTAGGTTGTTTGGTATCTTATCTCTTATCTAGGCAAGATATATTTAGATATATTTGTTAAGAGAGTCTTCTATACATGGAGGCCTAATGTAATCGTTATTATCAAACAAGAAATAAAAAGAGTTCTTAGTCTACCCCCCTTCTCCTCTGCCCTTGTGGTGTGGCTGCTGGTCACGGTGCTGTCGCACCACTAGGGTCCAGGGACACCTCGATCAGCCTAACAGACCTTACCCCAACCATGCTAAAAAAATAAAAAAAGAAAAAAACGAAAAAAATCTCATCTCGATATGTTGACATATCTTCCTTTTTTATGTGGAACTATATTCTATGGTGTGCTTATGTTAAAGGTTCTGGTCTAAGGTTTTAGTCAAATCACGAGGTTCAGTTGGATCTTCTCTCATAATTCCAAGATCTACCCTTTATTCTAAAATTCTCCACTGTTTTTTATCATGGAGAACCCGTTTCTGTGATTGGATGGATGCTGGAACAACTCTATTCACATCGATATAATGTCCTTTTACCTTATTTGTCTAGCTCAATTGACTGCAAAATTTAGTACATTTAGACATGCTTTTCTTTTGTCTAGTTAGTAAAATTCCTTTTTAATTTTATGCGCTGTTGATTGCAAAACTTTTCTGCTCATTGATGTTATTGTTAACTAAAAAAGAGATAAACTTCATGTTGATAATTCAATATAATAAAGTACTGAGGTGTAGTAAAAGAGGACGATATATCCCTCTGTTACGACCTTAAATAAGCAAATCTGTAAAGGCATAATTTTAAATAATTATTTATTGAAATATAAGTTTAAGTAAGCTAGTGCAACAAAAGACTTATTACTTTGTGCTAGTGCAATGCTAGCTCGTGGGCTTGCATTCTGTGCTAAGTGCCATTTTTAGAATTTCTTCGTGATTAGATTGGGTGTATAATATCTTACTGTTTTTGGTTCTTCGTACCTTTGTTCGATCATATATGTCAGTTAACTGTTGTGTCATGAAAATTTCATTGCATGCTGCATCTTGATGATTGGCAGGACAGAAAACTACAATGAAAAATAACGGAATATATCTATATCTCAAAAATGTAATCAAACGACTTGTGCATTGTTTTTATTTATATAGTAAACCTTTGCTTGTTGGTCATGTATTGCATGCAATAGTCTACCTTCTTTATGCATGACATAATTCACCCAGTATTTAGTTTGGCAGAGCTATCTATACTCTAAATCAATAGTGAATGCAATCATAGCTGGCAGTTATTGTTGGCATGTTTCCTGATGCTTGGAATGAACTTTGTGGTAATTGTTTTTCCGCTCACTGTTGCTTCATATTACATTAACTTACCAGATACTGTTTCTTGTGCTATATAATGCAGATGAAAGGCTTAATGATATTGTTGGGAGTGCATATTATGTTGCCCCGGAGGTTCTACACAGATCATACAGTATGGAAGCAGACATTTGGAGTATAGGTGTGATAACATACATTCTGCTCTGTGGCAGTCGGCCATTTTGGGCTCGGACAGAATCAGGAATCTTCCGATCTGTGTTGAGAGCTGATCCCAACTTTGATGATTCACCATGGCCTTCAGTGTCAGCTGAAGCTAAGGATTTTGTAAAAAGGCTTCTAAACAAGGATTACCGCAAAAGAATGACTGCTGTTCAAGCATTGAGTAAGTCATTGGCAATGATTATTTAGTATCGTTGTGTGGTGTCACAATACTCATTTTGTAATTTTCTTTGTTAAAGCATTTTTTGTATAATATATTTTATGATAAATTAACTATGTACATTATATATGAGAGTTTGAGACCCTAAATACAATTATATGTGGTTTTTCTGGCAGCTCACCCTTGGTTGCAAAATGAACAAAGGCAGATTCCATTGGACATACTTATCTTCAGATTAATTAAGCAATATCTTCGTGCTACACCTCTTAAACGTTTGGCGTTAAAGGTAAGTTATAGACTTCCATGACCTTCTCTGCATTTGTAAAATGTTCTTTTGATGTTTCATTGATCTTACTAATATTGTTATACACAATTGACAAATTTGCATGGCCTGGCTAACAATTCTGTGGCCAAAATGTTTGCTGTGCTGCCAAAGAGAAAAAGGAAAAAATCTCACATGTAGGTCATGTTAACACTGCCCAGCTGTAAAAGTTGAGGAAGACGTGTGTATGGGTGTGGGTTCGGGACAGCGGGAGTGGGAATCTCTTTCCTGTTCACATATATGCTTTGGCTAAGCTTTTTACCAATATAATGGGTTGGGTTGTATCTTTCACTTTGTGATCCCATACTTTTTAATGTATTCTTATGGGGGTTTGTCTGATGATAACTTTTATTGGTCATGCTATTGCTTAGAAACTGTTCCAACCACAGAAGTCCTTGCTACGAATTTTCTTGTACCAACAAATTGTGCTTTAACTGGACAATAAGCAGGACTTCTCTATTACTGAAAATCTAATGCTTCTAACAATTAGATCTTTACTACAGGCACTATCTAAGGCTTTAAGGGAGGAAGAACTCTTGTATCTTACGCTGCAGTTTAAGCTGCTTGAACCTAGAGATGGATTCATATCACTTGACAACTTTCGGACGGTGAGTTTGTCATGATCTTGCTGATTACAGTACCTCATAAAAATGAAGAGATACGGAACACTTGTTTTGTCTTCCTATGAAATGTCCATATATTATTGTCCCAACCTTTTAATCTTAATGTTTCATGGTCTTATCTAGGCTCTAACGCAATATTTAACTGACGCAATGAAGGAGTCAAGGGTTCTTGAGTTTTTGCATGCGGTAAGGATCTTTCATTACTGTCTGTAAGCAATGGATGTTTTTTTTTCTTTAGCTTATCTGGTGGTGCACCTAAAATTTTGATAGTGTGTTGCCCTGTGTTTAAAGTAGAAGATGTGCAAAGATATTATGCAGAACATACTTGCCAGGCTAACCTTTCCGTCTATAGAGACAATGACTTTTGTTTCTAGGGCGTTGGAGATTCATTTTCTTCTTGTCCTACGATATATTTTGTCTGTATCATGGAGCTTGACAGCAAGGGGACTTCTTATTTATCCTGTCATCATTGGTTCAATTCATGGTTTTTGATTTGGCATGCTATGGTTCTGAATTTTTATTGCCATTTTACATGTAGATGCAGTTTGACTTTATGTAGTACTATTAATTATATTTCTAACCATGATTTGATTAATTTCTGCTAGACAACAAGAATATACAATTGCCCTGTTATCATAACTGTTCAAATATTGATATTACTGGACAAATTCCATTTGTAACTGTCATGGTGAAAACCATATGTTGAATATTAGGGATCAAAGCTACTGTGCTGATTCTTGATGTTTGTTGTTACTTTGTTCGTTTCTTTTATAACTTCTTTTGCATTTTGTGATCTGGTTTTCCATCTGTTAGCATTTGTATAATTGATGGTTGAAGTTGCTGATCTCATTCTTGTCTACATCTCAGTTGGAACCTCTTGCATACAGAAGGATGGACTTTGAAGAGTTCTGTGCCGCAGCGATAAGCCCTTACCAGCTTGAGGCTCTGGAAAGGTGGGAGGAGATTGCTGGAACAGCTTTTCAGCACTTTGAACAAGAGGGCAACCGAGTTATATCAGTTGAGAACTTGGCACAGGTATGTAGGATGACAGTAATTAGACAGAACAAGATCATCCATATTGATCATCGCAATTTCAACATCGTGAATTGGGATTCACGGAGAAAGTAATATTGTTTTTGGTGCTCCTGTACTATAATGGCTACCTTGACATTCCTTTTTCTATATAGGAACTAAATCTTGCTTCAACTCATTATTCCATCGTGCAAGACTGGATCAGAAAATCAGATGGCAAGCTAAACTTTCTTGGGTTTACCAAATTTTTACATGGTGTCACAATACGGGTCTCAAACACAAGACGACATTAAGTGGTTGCAAAAATGTATTTGGTTTTAATTTTCAAGCCGCTCATTATATGGCCCTGATTGTTGTCGTCCCTGCTCCCCGTCTTCTGGTTAATGATCATTCTTCTTGGCTGTGATGTTGTCAGTTGTTGTCATGATAGTTTTCGTAGAGAGGATACATGTAAAGATCTTTTGTAATGAAGGTAATCATATGGTTTGTTCAAAAAATATAGTGTCATGTTGTTCGTTTTGCTCAACGCTTTCGAACCCCCCATCCATAAACATTTGGCGAACAATGCAGAGTTGATTTTTTTTTGAGAAGAATGTGAGCTGATCTTTTTTGGGGAATCTTTGACACATTTGTTCCATGCAAGGATTGAAATCTCGGACGTGGCCGGAGAACGAAATCTTGACGATATTTATAAATTTCGGACAAACCATAAAAGCAAAAATTCAAATCCATAATTTTTTTCTATTGAGAAAATCGAGATCTCGGCAAAATTGCACCGAGCAAAAAATGGCTTAAACGATATCGAATTTTTTTGGAGATTCCTGACATATTAGTGATGTCCATAAAAATTTTAGATGATTATCAAATCTGATGAATTTTTAAAAATTCAACCATTGCAATTATTCTGATAAAAAGCTAACCAACAAGTTTGAACAGAATGAAAATAAAACAAACCACATTAGAAAATTTTGAATTTTTTTGTGTATGGTTATGATGCATCACTAATATTTTCATAAAATTTTTAGATGATGATCAAGCTTCATAAATGTTTAAAAATTCTGACAGTGCTACTGTCCTGATAAAAGCCATACCGGCAAACTTCAACCAAATGAAAAATGGTACAAACTACGTTATAAATTTTGAAAAATTTTGTGGATGTTTTCTGATGTATCATTAATGTTTTTATAAAATTTCATATGATGATCAAGCTTCAAGAAGTTTAAAAAATTATGAGAGTGCTACGTCCTGAGAAAAGCCTAATGATCAATACATAGATTTGCTTTAATAATAATAAAAGGTTTAAAAATTTTGAAAATTTTGCAGAAGGGTTATAAGGAAATTCTTAAGATCTCATAAAATTTTTGAATCATGATCACACTCCAGTGAATTTATAAAATTCTTACAAGTACACTATACCATTTATGTTCTTTCTATTTTTGATTTTTGAAATATAACAAATGAAGTTCAATGCATACATAGATTTGATTGAAAAAACAAAAAAGTTTAATTTTTTGAAAATTTTATATAATGGTACTGAGGCAATTCTTAAGCTTTCATAAAAATTTTCGATCATGATCGCACTCGAGAAAATTTATAAAATTCTGACAAGATTATAGTCCCAATTTTGTTCATTCGGTTTTTGATTTTTTAAAGATAACAAATTAAGTTAAAATATTTTTTAAATTTTTATGTATGATCCTACACTTCTTAGGATGGTACCATAAATTTTTAACATCATGATAAAACATGTAAAATTTTATAAAAATCTGACACTGTTTCTGCAGTTTTTAAAAAATGTCTCAAAAAGTCGTTTTTTCAACAAATTTTCATAAGAGATGACTTTATTAAGGGTTATTGATCAATTTCCGGTCAAAAAACATCAAAAGTGGTCAAAACCCCCCGAGATCTCGTCGAGATTTCCAAGATTACTGTAGCAATTTAAATTTTTTTACTCCGATCGACATTTCAAAACTCGTCCACCTCCGGTAAGCGAGATCTCGCGAAATTTCGGCAAGATTTTAATCCTTGGTTCCGTGCTCCATCTGCTTCTGCACTGCATTATATAAAGTTAATTTGCTACCACAGCATTTTGTAAAAAGTCTGGATGAGCTGACTTGATTATTGAGCCTTGCAGAATCCGACTGAGTTCATTTTCTATTTCCATTTTATCTTTGCACGAAGCTGATTGTTTTGGTGTTTCAGCGGCGTTGTTGAGTGTTGCGGTATATAAAGTTCTATGTGACACAGGATTGAAACATTGGCACTTGAGAGCCAGGTGAACCCTGTGGTTCCTTCACCACAACATGTATTTCAGCCTTGTAGGATGTCTGGATACGCTGACTTGGTTATCGAGCCTTTCAGAATCCAATTGAGTTCATTTTATTTTTCATCTTTCTACGAAGCTGTTTTTTGTTCTGGTGTTTCAGTCCGGTTGCGGTAGATAAAATTTCTATGTGACACAGGATTGAAACATCAGTACTTGAGAGCTCTCAATGAGTTGGTATTGAAACAGCCTTTCAGGAATATGTCCAGTTACTTAAAACCGACAAGTCTTTACACCCCCATTGGTCGCAGGGCTTGGTTTCTTTGGTCTGTCAGTACTTCTTGCAATCCCAGTAGCTTGGAAGATTCGTCCGTTTCTTTCCTTATCTTTTTTATTAAAAATCAAAATCAAAATCCACATTCTGAAGAATGCATGCCTCTTGGCTTTTATTATGGCATGTATTTTTCTGTCACATCTGAAGCTGTACTGCCTTGTTACGGTACAGCCACGTTTTTGCATGTTATCAATTGTCTGGTGATTGGTGAAGCGCTTGGGGAGCAGCAACTCCGTTCTGTTCATGGCTCCATGTTGATCAGATATTCACGCGCTTAATCGTCTCTCACTTGGGTCTATCGCTCAACTAACAATGGGGTTCTTGAATCCTGACAACACTGGTTCAAGTGATCGATACCCTGTATTAGACGCCATTAATTCTCACTAAAACGTCTACTGCACGGCATCATTCCAATCTGCAGTACGCACTTGCAATCTGCGCTGCTAGCTACCCATTTCTTCAGTTTATGGAAGATTGTTGCTATGACCCTGAAATGCACGCTTGCATTCGAATGGGATGTCAGCGAAAGTTTGTAATGATTCTGTAACCGTCAATCACTCACTGCTGCTGCTGCTCATCAGCTCATGGAGGAGCTCAATTGATCCCTGTCGTTAATGTCATGATTCTAATAAAAAAGAAAAACGAAAATACGGCTGAACTTGGTCTCTTTTTAGTGCCTGTTCCAGTCCTTGGTTTCCTTGTCCTGAAAAGGAGATGGCATTTGGGACGTGGCTTTCAGCCCACACGAGACAAAGCTGTAAGTTGCTCTCCCGGCACTGGCTGGGCAGCCGCCGTTGTCATATTTTCCCACGCATGCAACTTACACATGTATATCCATCCATACATGCGATTCTTCCAATCTATTGATGAAAACGGCATAATTGATGCATTTGCTTTTGCCACCAAAGTGATCATAGCCTCTTGAAAGGATAATTCCATGTTGTGGTATGCATCTTTTGCCTGACAAGCTAGCTAGGATGACAGTGTGTCAGTCGTGCGTCGTTGTTATCAAGCCATCATGCATGGAAGGAAGGAAGGAAGGAAGGAAGGAAGGGAGGATTGATGATAATCCAATATATCCATGGACCATTTGCATGCATGTCAGAGAGCTAGCTAGCTGGTCCTCTCCTCGTCCTCGATCAGTACACACAGTACGTACTACGTACGTACAATACAGTACATACGTATGTGGTCCTATATACGTACGTTAGCTAGTACTATTGACTGAACACGTACGCCTTCCGCACACAAGAAAAGCTAACACCGTTTGACAGACGTGTTTCTCGCGAGCCGTTTCCTGTGCTGGAGAGCGCAATTAGACAGTTGCCGAAGCATATTCGGACGCTTCACGATCGATCGATGCAGAAACAAGTTGTTTTTGTGGACCAAAACTACACAAAGACAGGCACAACAGCACATAGTGGGGGCCTGATTTTTTTTTTGGTGCATCCGATCGGAATTAAAAGAAGAATTATTGATGTATGGTCTCCCTCGCAGAGTAGTCCATCAAGTCGGCAAAACGGCACGCCAAGCAGTGAACGAGTCTAAGGTCAAATTTGAAAGCGAAGAATTATCCATGCAAAATCTGTTTTTTGGAGAGACTGAATTAGTATGTTTTTCCAACAGAAAATACACTCCATAGAGCAACTTGTTGATGATTATGATGTAAGTCGTTCCTGGATGAAGGGAAGTGTACACAAGTTACTCGGGAAAATAATCCAACAATGAGATCATTTATATATATCACTAATGTTGGGATGTACGGAGGGGCTGACCACCCGGCACCACAAGCCCCTATATATTTTTAAAAAAATTGGAAATTTTTAAAAATTTTATTTGTTTTTTTTAATCTCAATGCATGTGAGGCTGACCTACCTCAGGGCATGACGTGTGGCATAAAGTGTTTTTTACTTGAATCCTATTAACTATACCTCATGAAATATTTATGCCACATCTCTCTTTCAATTAGGTCCAATCTTACATGCACTGAGACATAGTCTCCTAGAATTATTTTGCCGTTGGTCATGCTTGCCGATTGCCAAACGGCGACCCTATCTAGTACGGTAGTCTGGTACACATCCAGTGTACTGATTTGTAGATGTAGACTTTTTTTTTCTTTGCATGGACGACGCAGCAATCGTTGAAAGTTGCAACGCGTGGGAGCCCAGACAGATCGAGAGAGCCTTGCAGATTTCAACGTGTGCCTTTGCTCTCCGATTTCAACTCTGTCCCCTTGCTACATAGCATCGAGCCCTGTACATATGAGCTCTATATATACACGCGCGCATTCGTATCTAAGGTATATGATGGCGTCGAAAAATGATTGATCGGTTTAAATACATGCGAACGCCGAGTTCAAGAGTTTCGAGGCGTGTCAGTCGATTTGATCCTGCAATCAACAAGATATATGAAAAATACGCTCAAAGCCGATCTAATGTGATAATCAGCAAAAATCTAAACAGTTGCTCAGAGTCGATTAAATTGCATGAAACAATAAGTCTAAACAGCTTGTTAGAGGTGATTAGATAATTGATAAGGATAGATTTTCCCAAAAAAGACGATGCGCAACAAAATCGGAGAAAACCAAACTTGACGTAATCGCAGAAGATCAACAATCGATAATGCGCAACTTTATTGATCAACGACGAATTACAAAAGGTCTAAATTATAAGACTACTCCTAGTTGATAGGAAAAAGTAGATAAAAAATAGATGGGAGTTGTTTGATTGATTATTGGATGTTCTTCATGTTTGCCCTTGATCCCCTTTTTATAATGCATAGGTCGATCGTATCCTTCTCCAATGCATTGCCAGATGTGATTTGTATCGGCCTTTGTACAGATAAAATTCAATCTTCAAATCAACATTAACCACAATTCTATCTTCAACTTGACATTTTTCCTTTTTAACCGATATCGGTCAGAAATATCCAATTGTATCCTCAGTCTGATAAATCGATTATATCTTACCAAGCTTACTGGTAGGTAGGCTAGTTTCTGCAAGAGCTAGCATCGGTTATATCGATTGCAAATGCAATTATGCAATGCCTTTGCATTGGAGAAGGGAAAGCAAAAACGAAAAAGAAGAAGACGATGATCACACCATCTTCAATCACATGCATGAGGATTGTCCTATTAGTTATAGGCGTCTCCTCATTTCATGTTCGTGCTTGTATTCACTTGTGTATATTAATGAAACGAGGGAAAGCTTCTGCCCTTGCTTTACGGGGTGTTTGGTTCCAGGAATCTTCTCCTTACGCCGATCCATCGTAGAACTATCCAATGAAATTTGATGAGATGACACCATCTTCTATTTTATATTAAACTAGTAGGGTGGTCCTTGCATTTGTGCTGTTAGATTTTTTAAAAAAATTATAGTATAAAATAATATAATTTATATACTTGAGAATATATTAACGTATTTTGTAGACTATTTAGAATTTTAAGACATCGTAAACGTTAGAAATAACAATAAAAGCTTAAAGAAAATTCAACTTAAGTAATGTAATTAAACTACAAGTTTTGATGGAAGAAAATTATTAAGAATAAGTTGGAGTTCTTAGAAATGTAGCAACTCTTCATCTTGCACAGATCATGTAGATATATACCTCTATTATTTCTCTATCAGTAACCATTTTTTTTCAAAATATATACAGTAATGTACCTCTATTTAATCTAAAGTAATACACTGATTATTTTACATAGTATTAGAGTACATTGCTCACATATATACCGAGACATTATGGGTGACTAGAGTACATTGCTCACATATAAACCGATACATTATGGGTGACTTACTTTGAATTTATCTTCCTCACATGCTGGCTACCTCACCAAACCGTGTGTTTTTATCTCTTATTGATCGCCTCACAATTTTTCTGCTTCAACTTTCAATAGCAAGCCTAATTCTTGATAGATCCCTCTCGTCTGCTACCATTTTTAATGCAATACTCTATTGTATAACCATCTTTTATTTCTCTCCAATTATTACTTAATGCTGAACATTGCGGCATCAACATGCATAGATGTACAACTGTCGCTTATCCCTACCAAGGA
Organism: Otatea glauca; assembly: GCA_036346275.1. NCBI lineage: Eukaryota > Viridiplantae > Streptophyta > Magnoliopsida > Poales > Poaceae > Otatea > Otatea glauca. The sequence continues at coordinate 63,963,094 of CM070721.1, forward strand.
CACCCGTCACTCTCTTACCAGTGGCCCAAGCTTATTCCATACAGTATCAAAATCTTTACTTCAGGGTTTTGTTCCTTTTTTCGATTCTTACGAATTCATGCATGTATATACAAATGCAAGATGTTATACATGCTCGCTTCTTTTAGTCGACGTTGGCTAACTCAACGATGTTGCTTTCTCATTAACTACGGTGACTTCCATCTTATCTGATGTTAGCATGTTTGCTTTAGTCATTGTATAACGATATGGAGAATCTTCCCGCCATCGCGTGTGAGGTCGTGTCCCTCGGTAGCGATGGCATGTTCTTAGCTACCCAATAGATATATCCTCTGTAGCTCGTCTTCTATGCAAAGCTTCATCTCCTCTCTACAAGGGCCTTCTCATCACCAAGTATCTTGTGTCACTGACTTCTGCAACAACGCAGATGCTCACTACTCATCATCGCGGCTTCTGGCTCCTTTGGCTTTGGCCTTTCTCTTCAATGACTCCGGTGAGCAGTGTGACGTTGTTCTCATCTCTGACGTAACGCCTCCACCTATTGCTTCCCTGTGAAGCAATAACTCCTTGCATGACAAATCGACTCCATTGCACTCATGTGTGGTCTTCTTCGATAACACTCGTGATATCTACGTTATAACTTTCAATTATATTCAAAGCTTTAGTAATTTTTATAAAGTTCATATATAAATTAAATTACAAATTTTATTTAATTTATTCTAGATTTTAGTTATCTAAGAATTTTACTTTGGAATTCACATAGAAATCATATTGCAAACTTTCTCTCATTTTTTTATTCCTAATTTTTAATTATTTTTTTGAATTTTTATACAGATCGAGCTGATGATTTTATTTAATTTCTAGTTTTATTTCTTTTTAATCTGAATTCTTTTATCTTTTGTTGGAATTTATATAGAAGTCAAATTGCTAATTTTTTATTATATATATTTCGGGATTTTACTCAAGAATTCGTACGAAAATTATATTATCGATTTTTTTATAGTACTTTCTATCCTAAATTTACCTATATTTGTTTAGAATCCTCATGGAAATAAAATCGACAGTTTTTGTTTACTTGTATTACAAATTATATTTCTTTAGGAATTTCACTTAGTAATTCACAAGGAAAAATGCTAATTTAATTTTCATTACAAATTTCAGTTATTTTTATTTGGAACGCATGTAAAAATTCAGTTGCTATTTTTTTGTTTAATTTCTATTCTAAAGTAAATTTATTTAGCGAGTTTACATAAAGATTCATATGGAAATCAATTTTTTATTAATTTGATTTTTATTTAGAATTTCAGCTATTTCTTGTATTGTATATGACACAGAGTCTTTTTCTTCTAATATGTACCGTTATAATTTGGACCCACCATGATTAATAGTGTAAATATTTTTATTTTTCTCCAATTATTGCGGAAATTTCTATCCTTGAGAGCAAATTTGGTGGTTTCTTTTGCCTCTGTTTTTTTATTCATATATAAATCAAGATATTAATTTTATTTAATTTATTCTAAATTTTATTTATTTAGGGATTTTACTTTGGAATTCATATGGAAAACACATTGCAAATATTCTTTCATTTTTTTTCTCCTGATTATCAATTATTTTTTATAATTTTTATATATATCCAATTTTTGTTTTATATTTATTTTTTACTCCGAATTAATTATTTATGGATTTTACTTTACATATCATATCAATATCAAATTCCCAATTTTATCCAATTTTTATTCCAAATTTTTGTTATTTTTATTGAATTCGTATAGAAATCCAATGGCTAATTTTTCTTTAATTTTTATGACAAATTATATTTATTTAGAGATTTTATTTAGAAATTCATATGAAAATTAAATTGGTGATTTCATTATATTTTATATTATGAATTTAGTTATCTTCGATTGGAATTCTTATCTAAAACAAATTGGCATTTTTTTTAATTTATATTCCAAATTATATTTGCATATTGTTGGATCATAGGTGACATATAATTTTTTATATAGTTTTAGGTTGGAATCGTAAACTAATACAATTTGTATTTTTTAATTTCATTTTTGCCCCAAATTTAAGCAATTTACGAGTTTTATGTTGGAGTTCGTGTGAAATCAAATTGCTAATTTTATTTTGGTTTTTTATTCCAAATTGCATTTTTAGATTTGTATTCATATAGAAATATAATTACTAAATTTTAAATAATTTTTGCTCTAATTTTTGTCGATCTAGTGCAACAATCGGGAAAAATCCAAACAACTAAAAAGCCGATCAAATCAAGGGTAACGATAAGTCTAATCAGCCCAGATTAGATGGTAAATAAAGGTAGATTTTTCCAAAAAAAGGTAATGCGCAACAAGATCGGGGAAAATCAAACCTGATTGGCGTAAACGAGGAGGACCAACAATCAGCGATACGCAATTTTATTGATCAAGATTGAATTACAAGAAGGATTCTAAATTACAGAGCTACTCCTAGTTGACAGGAAAGTAAATAAAAAAGTTAATGCGAGTTGTTTGACTGATTGGGGTTGTTTTTCTTTTGCTCGCCCTTAACCATCTTTTATAGTGCATCGACCGATCGTATCCATCTCCGATGCGTTGTCGACCACAATCGTACGGCCTTTGTACAGATAAATCTCATATTTAAATCAATATCGGTCATAATTCTATCTTTAACTTAATTTTTCCTTTCTTAACCGATATCGGTCAAAAATATCTCTTTTATCTTTAGCCTAACAAATTAACCATGCCTTACCAAATTCTAGTGCAAACAAATCCATTCACCGTTGACCATCCTGTCCCTCGAAGCAAACAACACCATTAATAAGAGGATTGTCCTGTGAGGGCAGCGCGTCTATGCAATTGGATCGTCTTTCGAGTGGGTCCTGACATGAGGACAGTGTTCACAAGAATCCCTTCCGGTCGTCTGATCGCTATGCTTTGCCATGGGACCTATGCAGAAACTTGCAAAGGAAAAATGTTTGGTGACGATCGAGTTAGAGATGAGAATGCAACTAAGAGGAGATAAACCTATCAACAGAAACCCATCGTAGTCAGGCCGACGTGGCAACGTGGACAGGGCGATTAGTCGGTCCATTCATTTTCCCCTAGCCAGCCGATCGATCCATGCATTCCCTAGCTAATATCGCATCATGATGACATGACCTTAATAACAAATTGCAAAATAATCAAACACGCGCGAGCGCAATGCAGGAGGCATCTTGGACTCACACTCACCATCAAACTCTTTAATTTCTCGATTTATTACAAGCATACATGTCCATGGAACACAGATGCATGGACATAGGGTGCCCGGCAGGGTTTAGAAAACCGTTTTAAAAAAAATCGTACAAAATTTAAAAAAAATTGGCTTAAAAATCGTCAGATGTCAAAAAATTTGGAAAAAATAAAAAAAATTAAAATAAATCAAAAACCGTTCAGTTTTCACCGAAAACCAACCAACCAATTGAATGTTCCTTAAAGCCGGATTTGAACGGTTTTCGAGCGGTTTACGTCGCATAATTTTTTTTTCAATTTTTTTGAATTTTTTTAGTTAGACCGGTTTACCGACTGGTTTTGAATCTCGAACTGCAGCAATAAGGTCGAAAACCGTGGTTTTCAACCGGTTTTTGAAACCCTGGTGCCCGGTATGTGTCGCATCCTAAAAATAAAAAAATGTGGGGATTGGTTCTTCAGTTGGTAAATTTGAATTATTTATGTGCAACATTTTGTGAGATGATTACTTATTTTAGTCATGCAAGATTTTTTTTTAAATATTTGTACTGTACTTTTATTTTTTTTTAAATTATACATTAGATTTATGATATTATGAAACTACGAAACTATACGTGTGACCTATTAAAATATGAGCAGTGCTTCATTGCTTTCCCTCTCAATACAAATTGCATAAATCTTGAAGCAAGCAAAGGGATAAGTAATCACCATATATCTACCATTCATTCATGCTTTAATATTTATGCAACTGTTAAAAATAAAAGTATAGAAGCATCTCTCTTAAAATATTTCTAGTTCTACCATTATGTATAGATGTTGCTTCATGCGAGTCAACAACTCAACATCATCTAAAAGTAAGAGGAGAAAAGGCGAGGCAGAGAGGCTTTGCCTCTGCAGTACTGCAATCCAATTCAGAGGCAGAGTTTGTGAGGGAAGAACAGAAGAGTGGTCTCCGCTGTCAACTTTGCATGCATAATTTGCCCGTACACAATTAAAAGGATGCTCCGTATCCTCCTTTTAATACGTGTGTGTGTGTGATGGTTTAGCTAACGGCTTTGTACATATGAAATTCTGGCTTTGCTCGTGCTGTTCTGCTAAAAGTTTCAGGAGAGGTACCTATCATTACCTGAAGAAGAACACCGGCGTAACTAGGTGATTGCACATCATGTCTATACTGTCTATTTTACTTGCTCATAAAATTAAAAGCAAGGAAATTTGTCTACTAATCTACCAGCAGACGACTCAGTAATCGGGATGTAATTAATCTAGTACTAGCTTAATTAATTTCACACTTAGAGCAAGTACAATAACAAAGTCCACTATATACTTACTCTATTTCTCATCCATATCATTTAGAGTAAGTAATAAAGCCAGTTTGTACAATAATAATTTCTAAAGATTGTCTCTAGATGTTGTGCAATAACTATCTCTTCTCTCTTGTACATAACTAATCCATCTTATTTTTCATGCTATGCTGGCTCTTGCATAAGAACCAACTCTCTTCTAAGCTTTAATAGCAAGGATGATATATAAATTAGACAGGCATGCACCACATTATTCCTTTCCACGCGTGTTACCAAGAAGAAATTGAATAAACTAGTCCAAGTGTTTTATCTGCTAATCTGCATCTGTACACGTGTGAATTCATCACTTATCTAGCCTCGACTATCTCTCTCTTTTTAAAAATTAGCTCCCTCACTTATGCATTTGCAAATTTTATCCCCCTCCCCTACCGGATGCCGCACCCGGGGAGCGCAGAAGCTCGCCGTTGCCGTGGCAGCTCACGCGAGCGCGAGAGCAGCGTAGGCCACCACGGCAGGAGAGCTTTAGCAGTCCGCTACTCCCGCATTCGCACGTTGCTCCGGTAGCTAACACGCTCCCATGCTCGTCATGTGCGGTAGAGAGCTTCTGTGCTCCCCAGACGCGGCAGTGGCCACGTGTCGTCTACCGTGACTTTCAATGTAGAGGAAAAGGCTAATTTTGTAAATTTGTAAATAAGAGAGCTAAATTTGTAGAAAAATAAAGTCGGAGGCCAGAGAAGGGATGTGTGCCCCCCTTTCTCGTAGTGCCTATCCTTTTGGCCAAAGAACTTGTCTCACTCTCCATCCTTCCTACCGCCCCACATGCCAGCAGATAGATTCCTCTCTCTCTCTCTCTCTCACTTTGCCAGGTCTCTCTGTACAAGAAGCTGTGAACGTTTGCATGCAGCACCAGGTCTCTCATCCCAAAATGAAACCAAGCTTTAACTTAATTAATTCCACATGTGTATTGCTCTTCCTTTAAAAAAAAAAGGAAAATATGTGTTGGGTTGTTGCTAGCTAGCTCTTGGACGGCATGTATATATGGTGAAGCTACCTGTTGTTGATTAGTGGAGTACTACTTAGTTCTAGAGAATAATAATGAGTGTAGCACTTAACAGCTAGCACTAATCCTCTGCTTGATTGGGGGAATAGAGGAGACAGACAGGAGATGGGACAAAAGGAAGATAGAACCCCAAAAGAAAACGAACTTTTGCTACCTAGCTCTACCCTTTTTTTCTTGTCAATGCATGGGTTCATTTTCTGCTGTTCCTAAACAAGGAGTACTCGCTTACGTTAATCTCTTTTAATTTCATCCTTAATTAATTCTTCATCCCTGTGTATGAACTTTGATGAACACACAAATAAAGAAAAGATTCTTTTTTGAAAGAGAATACCACCGACCACGCAATCTGAAAAGAAAAGGGAAAAGAGAAGGAAGAAAAGCATCTGGTTTAATTGAGCACTGATACATGATCTTTTGATCTTCATGCATTTTCATCATCATCATCACAGCCTAGAACAAAATCCGTAGGATCCATTAACCTGCAGAGATCCACGAACTACTCAACCACACATGATCCTTCGATCATCACCATCTAAATTCTAGTTAAGAAAACCCTAAGTATTATATTAATTGATCGATGAAGCCAAGACGGGAGCGAGGAGCTAGCAGCTGCATGCACAGCAAGATCCATCCATCCATCACGCCCTGAAGCAGGCGGCGATGTGGAAGTGGTGGTGCCCCGACCCAGGGTGGCCAACAACGCCGGAGAGGAGGCCGCCGCCGTGGGAGTGGTGCTTCTGGTGGTGGATGATCCCCTGTACGCGGCGGAAGTTGTCGACGCCGCAGGGGATGGTGATTGCGCCCTTCTGCTCGAAGCCGTACTCCTCCTCCGCCTCCTTGAGCAGGCCCACGAACAGCGGGTGCTTCAGGTACCCCACCGGCACCACGAACCTCTCCTCCTCCGCGCCGCCGCCCGGCCCCACCACCCGCACAGCCATGCATCCCTTGGGCGGCATCGACGGCGAGCCCCCGCCGCTCGACCCCCCTCCGGTCGCCGACGCCGACGAGTGCTGCTTCTTCAGCAGGTGCACGCCCATGCTATCCAGCCCAAGAAACCGACGACGGACTACAGGACGGCGACAACGACGGACGACAGCGTCAGAGCGACGGCGCCGAGGCGGACCGGCGGCACGGCGGGTGCTGCATGGCGAGGAGCTGGGTGGGATGAGCCTCTTGGCTTGTTCGGGTTTTCTCGACTGTCTTGAGGTGTCTCTGGGCGAGGCCGGAGGAAGAAGAGGCGGATGTGCCCGTGTATATACGGTGGGAGGAGGAGGAGGAGAGACTGAGACTGACGCGTGCCATTTTTCCGATCTTTCCTTCCCTTTAATTTCTCTCTCCGTGTTTTCTGTATCTAAATCTTTGATCATAAATACATGTCATCAGGGAAAGAATCTCGTAATTAATTCGTTTATTTACGAGTATTTGTTTCCTGTTTATGTTGATTTCATATAATTTGTTTTTATAAAATTCATTTCCCACTGTTTTTTTTATTTTATTTATGCTCGTGCTCTCTGTATCTGTAGCTATTAGAGAGAGTAGCGCCCTAGAGCTGTCTGTATCTACGTGTCTTTTGAGTTGTAGAGTTATAGAGAGAGCGCATCTGATCCCCGTAGCAGCTGGAATGTCTTGTGTTGCATAGTTTTCTTTTCTTTTTTTACACATATGCCGTGGGTTGCATACATAGTTACGTGTGTGCCAAAGAAACCAAATATTCGAGAACGAATGAGGCATACCTATATAATTTTGCAATAGGCTGAAATGCTATTTGAAAGAGATTAAAAATTTTATTTCATACAGTAGATTGTTATTATTATTTCCGTAGGAATTATTCATTGTACTCATTACACTCTAGTCTCAACGTTTCTTTTCTTATATATATGTCAGCAGTTGAAATGAAACGCATGTAACGTACGACAATGGGAGGATATATAGGGATTCAATTTCAATGCATATCGCCACCACATGCAGCCCATCAATCAACATGAGACGCATGCAGCCATGTTGCGCCCAGAATAGTCAATAGAGATGCGAGCAACCTCCTGGAAATGGCAAAAGAAAGGGATCTGATGTATGCTGCCATCACATATTGCATACAACAGTCAACATGAGACAATGCAGACGACTCCTAACGACCTAGGATAGGGATCCGATGGATGCTACCGTCACATGTTGAGCCCAGCAGTCAACGTGAGACAATGCAGCCTCTTACCAAGGATTAAAATCTCGTCGAAATTTCACGAGATCTCGCTGCACGAGTTTTGAAATGCTGACTGGCGTAAAAAAAAATTCAAATTGCTACAGTAATCCTGGAAATATCAGCGAGATCTCGGTTTTTTTAACCGGTTTTTTACTTTTTTTGACCGGATTTGGTCAATAACCCTTAACAAATTCATCTCCTATGAAAATATGTTGAAAAACCGAAATTTTGAGATATTTTTTAAAAACTGCAGAAACAATAAAATTGTACATGCCTTATCATGATGTGGAAAATTTATGGTACCATACTAAGAAACGTAGGATCATACAGAAAGATTTTCAAAATAATTTAACCTCATTTTTTATCTTTAAAAAATCAAAAACCGAATGAACATAATTGGGACAGTAATCTTGTCAGAATTTTATAAATTTTCTCGAGTGTGATCATGATCCAAAATCTTTATGAGAGCTTAATAATTGCCTCAGTACCATCCTCTAAAAGGTTCAAAAAATTTCAAATTTTTTTGTTTCCTCAATCAAATCTATGTATGCATTGAACTTCATTTGTTATATTTCAAAAATAAAAAAACAGAAAGAACACAAATGGTACAGTGCACTTGTAAGAATTTTATAAATTCACTGGAGTGTGATCATGATTCAAAAATTTTATGAGATCTTAATAATTTCCTTATAACCGTTTTGAAAAAATTTCAAAAAATTTAAATCTTTTTTATTATTAAATCAAATCTATGTATTGATCATCAAGCTTTTATCAGGACGTAGCACTGTTAGAATTTTTGGAACTTCTTGATGTTTGATAATATTTTGAAAATTTTATAGAAACATTAATGATACATCATGAATATCCAAAAAAAAATTCAAAATTTTCTAACGTGGTTTGTACTATTTTTCATTTGGTTGAAGTTTGCCGGTATGGCTTTTATCAGGACAGTAGCATTGTCCGAATTTTTAAAAATTCATGAAGCTTGATTATCATCTTAAAATTTTATGGGAATATTAGTGATGCATCATAACCATGTAAAAAAATTCAAAATTTTCTAACGTATTTTTTTTCATTTTTCATTCGGTTCAAACTTGCCGGTCAGCGTTTTATCAGGACAGTAGCAATGTTTGAATTTTTAAAAATTCCTCAGATTTGATAATTATCTGAAATTTTTATGTTAATATCAATGATATGTCAGGAACCTACACAAAAAATTCAACGTCGTTTGAACCATTTTTCGCTCAGTGCAATTTTACCGAGATTTCGACAAAACCGGCTAAAATTTCGGTTTTCTCGATAGAAAAAAAATCCGGATTTGAATTTTTATTTTTGTATTTCGTCCGAAATTTATAAATCTCACCGAGATTTCGTTCTCCGGCCACGGACGAGATTTAGAGTGAAAATGAGATTTCAATCCTTGCCTCCTACAACTGATAGAGGCTAGGGATAGCATGCATGATAATGTTGCCACATGTTGCGCCTAGCAGTCAACATGAAATGTATATAGCCTCTGCAAACATTATATTATAAGGATCTGAAGTATGTTGCAATCTCATATCACACCTGATAGTCAATATGAGACACTGCAGTCTTTTACAAACGACATAGGATATGGATGCTGCAATGTATGATGTTGTACGTGTGGCATGTTGCACCTAGCAGTCCATATGAAGAACATGCAGGATCCGGGTCCATTGCATGTTCCTTTGCATGCTGCGTTGTATAATACGAAAGACAACAAGTTCAATTCACATTAACCGCTGATTTTTTTTTTCTGGAAAGGAGTAACCCTGCCTGCCTATTATTATGAACAAAGAAGACAGTTTTTAATTACTTTTCAACAATTTTTCGTACTTCTCACCGTTCCCACTAGGACTATTAGCTGTTGTGATGTGGATGATAAAAAAAGAGAGGTGCTTCAATACTTTTCTTTTTTACAGTTGCACAAATATTAAAGCATGAATGAAGGGTAGATGGAGATTACTTACCCTTTCGCTTGCTTCAAGATTTGTGCAACTTGTATTAGGAGGGAAAGCATTCAAGCACTGCTAAAAAAAAAGTTTTGCAAAGTGCATAAATTTCGTACACATATACGTACCATTCATACACTCCCTACCACGACCTCCCGTAATCTGGTGGCGCATGCGTAATTCATCAAGCTTGAATTGTACTGCCAAATGTACGGCCTGAATGAAATTGTACGTCTCCGCACACATACCGACGTACGTACGTACGTACAGACGTGCAGTTAGACGAAGCTAGCATATCCACGAGCGGTGGCCGTGATCAAGTCATGACCGGCTGCAATATATGCGACACGCGTCGCCGCTGGCCAACTCCGAGGAGGAAGGCTTTTTCTTTTATGGCAGGAGTACGTCACTTAAATAAATGTGTTATATCTTTCATCCTTTAGGTATATTTAAATACTAATTTTAAGATACTTCAATATATATATATATATATATATATATATATATATATATATATATATATATATATATATATATATATATATATATATATATTTTTTTTGAAAAAAGCTAATAGAGTCATTTATTTTTTGTTATACTCTTTTTCACATATAAAAAGAGTATATACACAAATTATGATATAAATAGTAAATTTTGATGAAGTTTTTCGTAGAACTCACTTTAAATACGTTATAATCAGTAATAGAGTATACTCAAAAAAGTTAAAGGTGTATAATATTGTTAAGAAACCCAAATAGCCCATTGGAAGGCCCATGTGGTCCCTTAGCCAAAACCCTGGATGAGCGCTATAAAAGGAGGAGGGGTCCCCCCTAATGTACATGCAATCAAAAAGCAATAAAGAGTCCGCTAGCCGCTCCCCATATACCGTGTCTCTCTCTTTCTGTTCTCCAATTCAGATCTGTTCGGGAACCCCGGACTATTCGATAGCGAGGTTCCTTAACACGTTATCGGCACGAAGCTCTACCGGAGATCAGATTGAAAAGGTAAGAAAAGGTGGGAATTCGACGATTGAATCTAATCGCTGCGTTTCTATGCATGCATCTAACCTCGCGATCTAGTATCGTCCGTCACGTGGCAAGAAGCTACACGACATAATGCTACGGTACAAGAACCTACCGCTCATCCGAAAAAGGGAGAAACAATAGAATGGCGCTCGGCGCCGCCACCTCGATTTCGCGACCAAAGAATGAGTCGTCTCATCGGCAGGCATGCACGAAGCCGCCGGCCGTCGCCTCGGCGTTCGCTCGCACCACGCCGACCGCCCATCGCAACTTGTCGGCACACTCGCCGCGCGCCCTCCATTGCCACACCACCGGCGACGCATGAAGTCGCGCCCTCATCGCCACGCCTCGCGCGCGCGTATGAAGCCGCAGCGTCGCCACCGGCCGCCAAGAGCGCTGCCTCGCCAGACACGCCGCGACGGTTCGACCGTCGGCCCACAGCGAAGCGCAACCGCACTCCGCCTGGCCCGCTGGCGCTTGCAACCGCGAAGACGGCCGCCTCGGCCATCACCCGCCGCGCGCTCGACCCTCGGTGCCGCCGCTCAAGTCCGGAGACGGCTCCCGACTGAAGTCGCCGCTGGCACCGCCGAGGCAAGCCCGCCCGTCGGTTCGCCATGCTGCGTCGCCGCCAAGCCACGCCCGGCCGCCGTGCTTTGGCCCACGCGCGTCACCTTGACTCTCGCGCGGCGAATGCGATCGCCGCCGCCGCCGGCTCGCGGCCGCCTCGGCGCTCGACTCGCCGACGCGCCGCCGCCACGCCCGCGCCGACTTACAACGTCCGACCTCGGCGTTCGGCAAGAAGTCGCTTTCCGGCCCGGCCAGCCGCGATCCGCCGATCGACCTCGGCCGCCGCGCTTCTAGCCACGTGACCGGCTCCCGACGTGCGCGCCGAAAATCTGCCGTCGTTGCTGCCGTGCCGTCGCTGAAGTGACGTCGCGCGAGCCACCGCCTTCTTGCTCGACCCAGCCACAACGCCGGTGGCCCGGCCGCACGCCCGTCGCCGCACCCGTGCGCGCCGACGCCCCAGCCGCCATCGTCGCACCCTGGCCTCGCAGCGTCGGCGTCGGCCCCGGCCGCAGAGCCGCGTCGCTTGGCGATCGCGCAGCAGTCAAGCAAGGCAGAGGTATAATGACCTCAAAAATCATAAAATAAAGAAAAATGAAATAAAAATCTTTTGTGTATTATTTTCGAAATTTCTGAATTTTCTAGATTTTCTGAATATTCTTTTGGCTTTTCTTTAATGCAAGAAAGTGAAACAAAGAATATGGTAAATAGAAAATGGTAAAAAGTAAAAATATTAATTCAACAAAAATTTACCAAAGTTTCTAAAAATATCTGAGGGCTCTCCTCAGCTTGCTTAAGTAGGTGGGTAAGCTGAATTAATAAAAATAAAAAAATTAATCAAAGATAATCATGAGTAAATATCTCAGGGTAAAATGGTAAAATAATTTGGTAAAAATATCTGTAAGTCATACTGACCCAAGATTTTTATCCTGCTGACATCAAAACAGTATCAACCTTCAGTAAAAATATCAAGAATTTATTAATTCATTTTATAATTTTAAAAATTCAAAAACAGTGAATAAATAATCTGGAAAACAGAAATGTCAGAATTTATAAAATTTAAATATTAATAATTAAAGTCTGTAATTTTTACAGAAGGTGTATAATATCATTTAAAACTACCATAAAAAGTTTTGTAAAATAATCCCTTCATTTAAATCGCAAATTAAAAGAAAAACCGAATGGGCAATGCAGCAACTGTTGCAATGTCAGAATTTTATAAAAATCTTCATGCATCATAAAATATCGAAAATTTTTCAGGAGGCTGGTAATATCCTTGCCGACCTATGGTAAAAATTTTATAAAATTTCACGTCGTTTTGACCATCAAAATCCCCGTTCTAATCCCGTTCGGTCGTGAGCCTTCGCCAGAGTTCTTTTTCTGTTTCACTGACATGTGGGCCCGGGCTGTCAGCGAGCCAACTCAGCCGACAGCCACTGCCATCTGGCCCCCGCGTGTCAGCCTCCCAGCCGCGTTCTTCTCCCCTCTCCCCGCTCTCTCTCGCAGAGAGACGCGCCTCTCGGTTCTTCACGCCGCCTGCGCTTAAACCGCCTTTGAGCCCATATAAAACCCCTCCTCGCGTCGCGCCGACCCAGCTTGCTCCCAGTGCAACCCATTCCGCCGCTGCTATTGTCATCTTCTCCAATTCCGCAAAAACCGCAAAGAGGGCAAAACACCGTATCTTCCTCTCCTCGCCATTTCGCCGAACCACTTCACCCGGCTTCCTCGAGCCTCCAGAACCCGTCCCAAGCCTCGTACAAACCCTTTCTTCCCGGCGAGCTTCTCCACCGTGTTTTTCTTCCGCCGCCACAGCACGGTGAGAGCCTTCCTCCTTCATTCATTCTTCAGCGATTGATGGAACGGTTCCTTGAGTCGCGCAGTGCTCATCCGAGTGAAAATGAAGCTTGGTTAGCTCTAGTTTTGCATCGCCGCCGCCATTGCCGCCGCCGCCTCGCCGCGGTGGCATGCCATGCAGAGCCTCGAGCCACCGCGCCGCCACCAAAGTGTCGCGACGGATGCCTCGAACCTCGGAGTGGAACCCATTCCACCGGAGGCTCGCTTCCGCCGTCGGCGAACTCCGCCAGAGCCGCCGCCGCCGCCGCCGGTGGAATCCGCCTTCCGGCCGCTCCGGACCGCCGCGCGACCGTCCACTGGTTCGCGGGATGCTGCTGGCTTCGAGTGGAATCGATTCCATCGCTCCGGCTCGGTTCGCCATTGGCGAAGCCGAAGCCGCGCCTGCTCGGTCATCGCCAGCCGCCCGACTGTCGGCCGCCGCGCTAAAGCGCCGAGATCGTCGTGACCAGCCCGCCCGGCTGTCGATCTCATGCGCGTCGCGCGGTCGCTGCCATGTGGGTCCGGTGTCGATCGCTTGCGCGTCGTCGTCGTCGACATCTTGACCAGCCTGTCGACCTCGCGCGCACCCGTCTTGGGCCACATAGCGTCGGCACATAGCGCAGATCGGTCGCTGACCGATGGGCCCGGCCTGTCAACGCCTCGGCGCAGTTCCGCCCGAAAAGGGAAAGCGTGTTTTCCCTGTGAAAGCGTACTTTCCATTTTCGGCAGTTTTCTGATTTTTAGTATTTATTCAAAACCTAGATATTCAAATAGCCATATCTTTTGAATAATTTAACCAAATTTGATGAAATAAATTTCTAAATTCATATAAAATTCAGTAGATTCAGAATATGCAAAAATATTTCAGAATTGAATTTTATTTGAAATTCGAATTCAAATTCAAAAGAAAGGTTAGAAATATGCCATTCATGAAAATTTTGCAAATAACCTCCAAATTTAGTAAAATAAATTTTATTAGAATCCTTATAATCTCAGGAACCAGAATCTGTAAAAATACTTAGGGTGTGTTGTAAGAAAAATCTAAGTTATAAAATGAGTAGAAAATAATGCAATAATGGTTTAAATAGATCAAATCTTTAAATTGCAAAAGAAAACAAATAACTCATGTAACCATTCCTGAAATTTGTGAAAACATTTTATTTGAATATTTCCATCTGATTTCTTTTTGGCTCTATTGAAATTTGGTATTTGTTATATGTTGCCATACGACGTGTAGAACCCGATTTAATCCGGTACATTCGACGACCGTGAGTTTGAAGTCGAGGATAGTCAACAAGGCAAGCAAACCCCTTTGATCATATTGATCCCAGTTTTATAAATATTTTCATTAAATGTTTTATCGCATACTTTATTTTGTTAAAGTCTGCTATATTTCTGTAATGGTAATTGTACCAAGAGACTTATAGAACTTCCTTGATAAGTAGAAAATTGTGAACCTTGAAAACCCTAGAATAGCTTAGACAATATTGAATGTCAATCTGGTTACTCACATTTAGTGAAATGCTTAGCCAAAGCTAAATGAAGTTAAAGCGTGAAATGATTAAAGACTTTGGATATGACATTTAAATGGGTATGACCATTTTTGTGGTTGGTATTTGGTTGGAAAATGAAAACAAAACTATGGTTTAGATGCGGGCAATTATTGGCAATAGCCGGTTGTGCATGTCTTTGCACGTAGTGTAGGGTGGAGATTATTGCCCGTGTCGGATTAAGGACCGAACTATGGGTTGTTTTCAAGCCAAGAACATTCATACAACCACAAGTCTTTGGTATGGGACAGCTCTAACTTATTAAGTTGTTTAAAACTAGTTTTGCACTTGGAAGGCCAAGTAGTACGAGCCGTTTCTTAATGAATTGCTCGACGGACGCCCACACCGAGGTGATCATGGATTAAACGTCTACCAATATAACGGTGTATGCCATACCGTGGGTGGTTCCATCATTTCTATGCTCGAGTTCTTACACCACGTATGGGTTATCGCCACCGTCTTTGGTGCAAAGTGAGGTTTAAATAATGTAACGGTTATAACATGACTCTCTGCGGCACACCAAAGGCGGTGTGCAAATATCGATTGCTCAAAGAGTCACCATGTCTTGTGGGAAAGTCAGATACCTCTGCAGAGTGTAAAACTAATCGATTAGCGCGTCATGGTCATGGACACTTGGTAAAGTCATCACATAGTTAGCGCTTTGCTTATTTTCATAAAAGTGGTTTCTACCACGTGTTGGTCATTTCACTGTGTGCGGAAGGAAATGGTTTTAAGTATGATCGGATACCCAAACATTCGTGATTTATTGATGCTTACATTCTATCACTTTCCATATTAAATTGCTTTTATTTAAATTCCATTTTGCAATCTATTATTCAGATTTACATTTCAAACCACTTTATGCAAATTAACCTTATTAGCCTTTCATTGAAATGGCTCGCATGTATTTTAGGATTTGCATAAGTCTTGCGAGTACGTAAGTACTCAACTTGCCAATGTTGATGTTTTTAGGTGAAGAAATAGATTTCCCACGATTCTTACGTTGATGCGGGATACGGGAATTTATCGATGAATTTATCTAAGGATTTTCCTTGTCGCTTGCTGTGGAACAATGGATTAAAATGGCATACTACAAGAATTTGTCTCCACCGCAGCTTTTACTTTTGGTATTGTAAAAATAATATGTAATCTTACTTCACTGTAATAAAGTTTGTGTATGATTGTGATATCAATTTGTATTCGTGCGCATTAGCTATCGATCATGGGACTAGTATCTTATGCACATGGTATCCATTTTTGGTATTTATTTATCAAAAATGGGGCCTTCTGAGGGCGCAAAGCAAGGCGACGCGAGGAAAAAAAGGCGCGTGTGGAAGCAGAGGCACCAAGAAAAATGTGGAAAACGGCGGCGCAGTAGAAGGGCAAGGTGTGTGCCTAGCTCATACAAGATCTTTATGGGCCAAGGCCCATCCGGCCGTTTGGCCGAGAAAAAAAAAAAAAGAAAGGAGAAGAAAAAGAAGAAAGAAAAGAGAAAAAATTGCAGAAAATTTTGAAAAATTGCCAGAAAATCAAGAAGATTTATTTGGCTCTGTTTTTAATTTTTCTTGCTCTATTTCTCTGTTTTATGAATTTTCTTTATGAATTTGAATCCGTTGCTTTATTTAATATATTGCAATGCATATGAATTTATTTTCTGTACTTTATGCTTATTGCAACCATTTTCTATTAGATTACACGCAGTAATCTAATGTCGGAATTTTGAAATCATGAAGATGTCCGGCATCGTGAATCGTGAGTTTGAAGAACTGGCCCCGCACGGTCAGAACTACCTCACTTGGGCATCGGACGTGAAGATCGTTCTTGGGGCAAGAAGCTCCGTACTGCGATTGGTCTAGGGTCCTTGCAGGACGCGAAACCTACCGTCGAGCAGAACGATCAAAGCCTTGCACAGAATTTGTACTAATCTCTCCCTATGTGGCAAGAAGATCACTGATGAGGAGAAGATTGAGAAAACTCTCTCTACCTTCCACCTAAATGCTATCCAGAGTGCACGCAGCTATCGTCAGGACGCATACAAGGAGTATAGCGAACTGATTGATGTAATGCAAGTTGCGGAATCGCGAGACGATGTTCTACGCAAGAACTATGTATCACAGCCACCTGGAAGGGGCACTGGCACAGAAGTTAATGCCAATAGCTATAAGGTGAGAAAGCCCATTCATAGAAAGAAGGGCGAGCAGGGTGAAAAAGAAGTTTCAGGCCAAAGGAAAGTCCAAAGCCCGCTAATGCATGAATCGCATTATTTTTTTAGATTATGGTTGTTAGCATTTTCTTTGAATAATGAATAGTAAGCTCTAGAAGAGCATACTTCTCTCATGAATATATATGCAATTTATTCTTTATCCCAGTATTCTTTCATTTACAAGCAATATTTGAATTATAATGCCTCTGTTTGATTAGAATTATATTTCTTTTATCTAAAAATCGTAGCGCCTAAATATGCATTGTTGATAGTGGCACAACAAATACCATCTTAAGAGAGTCTAAGTATTTCCAATCGATCACGAAGAACGCTGGAAAGATTACTACGATCGCAGAAGCAACTCATATGTAATCGGCTCAGAAGAGCCACAATTATATTGCCTATGGGTACAACTTTGGTAATTGAAGAAGCCCTTTTGTACCTCGAATCAACACGCACTCTCTTAAGTTTCAAAGACATCCGCGCCAATGGTTTTCACGTAGAAACCAATGAAGAAAATGGCAAAGAATACTTGTGCATTGTGAAGCACGCGTATGTGGAAAAATGGTATTAGAAAAATGTCCTCATATGAATCTGGTTTGCACTACACGAATATCCATGCACCAAGTGTATACTTCCTTGAAGACTGCTTTTAGAAGCTCAGATTATTTTCTTTATGGCATGGTAGATTAGGTCATCCTGTCTTAGAATGATGAGAAATATAGTGAACAACTCACGTGGTCATGGCATTAATGTTAAAAATTTCCGAATCATGAAGATTTTGTGTGCCCTGCATGTGCCACCGGAAATTAATAACTATACCCTCTGTCATGAAAGTGCAAAGTGAAATCCTGCATTCCCGAACGCATCCGAGAGGATATTTGCGGTCCGATTCAGCCCTGTCGGGGCCGTTCGATACTTTATGGTGCTCATCGATGCTTCCTCGAAATGGTCGCATGTATGCTTGTTGTCAACAAGAAACCATGCTTTTGCAAAGTCGATCTCGCAGATCATAAGAATTAAGAATGCTTTCCCGATCATCGCGTGAAGTCCATTAGAATGGACAATGCCGAGAATTTACTTCAAAGGCATTTGATGATTATTGCACTCAGCAACAGGGATAGCAGTTGAGCACTCCATACCGCACGTCCATACGCAGAATGGACTAGCGTAGCACTAATAAAGAGAATTAAGTTCATTGCCGGACCGCTTTGCGAGTTGTAACTTGCCCAACACTTGTTGGGGACACGCATCTCGCACGCAAAGAAGACTTATCAATTTGAGACCATCGGCCTACAACATCCATTCTCCTATGCAGCTTGTGCACGGAATCATCCCGAAGATCTCCCATCTTAGAAAATTTGGGTGTATGGTATATGTACCTATACCACCCCCTCAGCGGACTACAATGGGCCCTCTCCGCAAGTCTGGGATATACGTTGGTTATGTGAGTGCATCCATAATCAGGTATTTGGAACCCATGACTGGAGACTTGCATACAGCCCGATTCATTGATTGCATCTTTGACGAGGATCGTTTCCCGTCATTAGGGGGAGGAAACCAATCTTTGGATGAAAAATGCCGGGAAATCATATGGCATTTCACTGGGATCCCCGCACATGACCCCCGCACTAATGAAGCAAATCAGAAGTCCGAAGATAATTGATTTGCGAATTTAGCAAATGAACCGCTGATCATTTTGTGATCCAAGGGCGTGGTTAAGTCGCATGTACCAGCAAGAAATGCACCGAGAGGGTGGAAATACCAAAGAAAATAGAAGGTATCCTCACTGCTCAGAGGCCTCAAAGAAAAAGAACAGAAACCCGCTCCTCAAACCCAAAGTACCCGGAGACGTGCGAGAAAATCAAGCGAGAGGACTTACCACAACCAATCACGAAAATGCCCCAAGGAAAGAAGAGGAGCCGTTGAGACTGCACCGAAAGAAGCCAACGGAAAAGGCAATTCTGCACTTGAATCTTCCACTCAAGGAAGTCTGCGGAAATAATGTGTGCGCACACATAGGCGATGAAAGCTAAAGGAACTTGCTCTGCGATAGGGAAAAGCAGCGAAGAGCAAGTAGAAGTGCATGAAGCACCCTATGAAGAAATGGCCATAAACTTTGTAATAACAGGAGAATCCCTGAATAGAGCAACAGCCAACATTGATGCATACTTTGCAAAGAGGATTGCCTCGATCATTGATCATGATCCCGAGCCTGCATCTCTCGCAGAGTGCAAGAAAAGGCTAGATTGGGAAGAATGGAAAAAGGCAATCACTGCAGAGTTAGTCTCTCTGAACAAGAGAGAAGTGTTTGGGCCCGTATGCCGCACACCTCCCCATATAAACCCGTAGGTCACAAATGGGTCTTTGTTCTAAGAGAAATGAAAACAACGGTTGTAAGGTACAAAGCAAGGCTTGTAGCTCAAGGTTTCACTCAACGTCCCAAGTTGATTATGAAGAAACCTATTCTCCAGTCATGGGAGGAATTACCTTTAGATATTTGATCTCAATGGCGATCAACTTGAAGTTGAGAATGAAGCTAATGGATGTCGTCACAAAGATATTTGTATGGAAACTTGGATTCGAGATATACATGAAAGTACCTAAGGAATTCCTATCCCAACCAAGATGGAGCAAATAGAAACACTGCAGTGTGAAATTGGAGAAATCACTGTATGGGTCAAGCGATCAGAAGAATGTGGTACAATCGCTGAGTGACTTTCTCTGCAAGAAAGGCTACACAAACAAATAAGATTGTCCATGTGTGTTTATACAACGATCCCGAATGGATTCTCAGATAATCTCCGTCTATGTAGATGACTTGAACATCATTGGGACGGATGAAGAAATTGAAGAGGCATGCTCATACTTGAAGTCCGAGTTTGAAATGAAAGATTTGGGTAAAACCAAGTTTTGTTTAGGCTTGCGGCTTGAACATGTCCAAGGAGGAATCTTGGTACATCAATCAACCTACACACGTAAAGTGTTGGAAAGGTTTGGTTTTGAAAAGTCATATCCTGCAAAGACTCCAATGGCTCAAGGTCATTCCAAGCGCACCTAGACCCATACTGCACCTAGAGAAGAGGGAGGAAGTTCGGGAGCAGAATTCCCGTGATCCGAGTGCAATTGAGCGCCATGTACCTTGCGAATAGCACTAGGCCGGACATTGCATTCGCCGTGAATTTGCTAGCTCGATGCAAAGGCGTAACCCACCAAAAGGCATTGGAAAGTGATCAAGGACATCTTCCGCTACCTCCAAGGAAGCAAAGACCTCGATGCATTCTTTAGAAGAAATAATGAATTGAATTTGGTTGGCTATGCCGATGTTTGGATATTTATCGACCCGCATATTGGCAAGTCCCAAACCGGTATGTTTTCCTATGTGGAGGAACAAAGAATTTCTTGGAAGTCGTCTAAGCGCACTCTTGTCTCGACGCCGACAAACCACTCGGAAATCATCGCTTTGTATGAAGCATCTCGTGAATGTGCATGGCTCAGAAGAATGGTTCACCACATCCAGAAGTCATGTGGTTTGAACATTGAGCAAACTCCCACGATAATCTATGAAGATAATGCAGCTTGTGTTGCCCAAGCACAAATGGGTTATGTGAAGAGCAATCTCACGAAGTATATCAACCCCAAGTTCTTCTATGCTCACGAATTGCATAAGATGAACGAGATCAAGATATTGCATACTAAGTCATGTGAAAATCTTGCAGATTTGTTCACTAAATCACTCCCAGCATCTACCTTTGAAAGGTGCGTGAAAGGAATTGGGATGATGAGACTTAGAGAAGTGCAGATTTCGGGGAGATATGTCACATACTCCCACATGAATCTCGAGCATGAATTATGAATACCCAACATAAATCTCAAGATTAGCAATTGAAGTTGGGTGAATTGTACTCTTTTTCCTTAGCAAGTTTTTCATGAAGTTTTCTTGCATAAGGTTTTTATCGAGGCAATTCGTGCAACATAGTAAAGCGTATGCTATGTACTCTTTCTCCAAGTATTTTTCCCACTGGGTTTTTCCGAGTTTTAATGAGGCATATGCATCTCGCGCAAAGGCCCAAGGGAGTGTTAAGAAACCCTAATAGCCCATTGGAAGGCCCATGTGGTCCTTAGCCAAAACCCGGATGAGCGCTTATAAAAGGAGGAGGGTCCCCTAATGTACATGCAATCAAAAAGCAATAAAGAGTTCCGTCGTCGCTCCCCATATACCTGTGTCTCTCTCTTTCTGTTCTCCAATTCAGATCTGTTCGGGAACCCCGGACTATTCGATAGCGAGGTTCCTTAACAAATATAACTATTAAACAGTATATTACATACCACCAATAATATAAAACGATTTCTCTCTATATATGTACCCGGGTATACCGGGTCCTACGGGTGGGCCCGTATGCGCCGCGTGCGAGCGATCTAGGTGTGCATGCGTACGTGAGCTTGAATCGAGTAATTTCAACGGCCATGGATGACACACACGTCATGTTATTTATACGTCGTTAGAATTTTAGATGCATCTGTTCATTGCGTGAACATGCGAGGGAGAAGAGCAATTGGCCTTTTCAAACATACTGTGAAGAAACAAAGAAGTTAATTGACTTTTTAAACGTACTTTTTTATATAAAAAAATTGACTAGAGTTCTGGCATTTTATTAAAGAAGGACAACAGTCTAGCTACAAATACACACCACACACATCCACATCCTCGACTCCACGAGCACCCGTGTCGAGCAGCGCACCAACATTTTATTTTAAACATATTTTCAATCGATCATATATATTCTTCTCCAATGTATTGAATCCTTTCTAAACATCATGTTTATATTAGCACAATCGAAGCTGATTGCTAGCTCATATATGCTACAGTCCACGTATATATGGCCTATGATATTAGCAATAATGCAAAAGTATAAAATTAGCTAGTTGATTTCAAATGGCGTCCTCACCATGGCGACGGCGTGTCCTGTGACGCAGCATGGCGTCGGTCCAACCGTTGGTGCATTGATTTGGCTGTATCACGGTGCTGTCAGATGACTAGATCTATTCGGCAACCACGTTAAGCTACAACACTAATGCCGATCACACTGAGACATGAATCGACGGCCGGAGAACTGTACGTATATCAAGGCATGAAATAACACCGATCGCACCAATGTGTGAAACGATGGCTGAAGTTTGATCGATGCTAATCCAACTAAAGGTGAGACATTGATCGGATTAGAAAAAATAGAAAATTAGAGAAAGACTAAATAAATCCAGCAACCGAATTGATCAAGAAACATCAAACAACAACTTTTGAAGCGTGAATGGCCTTTACTCAGGAGCACTCTCGTGCTGATAACATGTTATGTACGTATCAAGATCGTTGTTAACTACGGAAGATCGCATAAACACGAGATCAGAAAGAGACACAAGATGTAGACTCAGAACTCTGTCCTTTTTATTGATATTTGCTGGTGTGTGTACAATATATATTCCTAGCTATATCCTACTTATGTACGAGTGAGGAGGGCAACTTCTCTTGCAGGAGAAGAAAGTTAGATCTAGAGTAATCTATTAGAATCCTGAGTCCTAATTAAAAAACAGAAATTCATTTAGGAAAATGTTTAGAATATTCCACGACAGACACAACAAAGACAACATTTTACGGCCGCTGGTTTTTTTGAACTGCGCACTCCAACGACTTGTGAACCACCTCTTTGGCTAAAAATTTCCATAGCTAGCTTCGGCAGTAGAGGCTTGAACACTACTTTTTATGAGCTTTATATATAGCTATGCAAGAACTACTTGTGTGTGCCGACAGAAATATGAGATATGCTCCGGTTTTTATTACTCTCTTCGATCGAAAAGAAGAGTAGCTTTTGGGTTTTCTAAATCAATAAGATGTCACTTCGACCATTGAAAACGACAATGAACTATATATGACTTATTGGCAGGGACTCTGTGGCGCTAGGTCTCAGATACTTATACATAAAAAATAAAACCATACTGTTATAACAAAAAAATATATCCTCGTTTGTAATTAAGTTGCAGAAAACATGTAGCAGTATTTTCCCGGCAAATTTACGTTATATCATCTCATCTGGATTGGCTAAATATTATATATCCCAGTCTGGCTCTGGCCTCACTGAAACAGTTGCACAAGCAGCACGAAGGACAAATGGAATACTAGATTGTACTGCTGGGCAGGGCAGCAACAACCATCAAGCTAGTATGGTATGGTCTGGTCTGGGGTCACTCATCACAATCACTTTGCTATGGTTTGGTTCCAATAATTCAGCCAAAGTTAGCTGCAGAAAGAAAGAAAGAGAGCAGCTAAGGGTTTTCGTTGGTGGGTGGTAGTCAAACATCGAACTCCTCCTCAGGCACCTCCATTATTATAAAGCCTCTTCCTCAATCGGCCCCGGCCGGAAAGGAAAAACGATCAGCGACAAATATTATTCCCTTCCGGATGGAGACCTTGGAACTATACGATATAATTAAAGGTTTGTCAGTGCGTCTCTCATTCGTTTGCGAAATTTGTCAAGTACAGAAAGTACAGTGTCGTTTACGGACAACTATGGCTCACCATGCACAGGAGAAGAGAAGAGAGGAGAGGAGAGGAGAAGAGGAGAGATCCACGAGTGCTTTGCGTTTTGTTTAACAAAAGTAAGGGAATTGCACGTATCCTAAAGTAAAATGTGTGGTTATATACTCATGCATTGGTGACAGTGAAACTAAGCTCTTTGGTTATTCAGCATATCAGATGTTTGCTTTTCATTGCAGCGTATATATAAGCATCTCTCTTTAAATAACATGCTGTTGAGCGCAAATTCTTTGTCTCCAAAGAATTACCGTTGAGCAATTTCAGAGATGCATTTCTGTGTAAGAAATAACTCTTGTTAAAGATACAAATCTGCTGAACTCAATGTAATTCTGGGGTATTAATTAATTGTAATTAGGGCCGTAAAAAAGCTTGAGGCTCGCGAGCTGCTCGAGCTCGACTCATTCTAGGCTCGATTCGAGCTCGGCTCTTGATCCCTAGCTCGCGAGCCTCGGTAAATTTTCGGATCACTTATTAAATATTACTGCATATTAACTCGTACTGAGCTTACTCGAACTGAGCTCGAGGTCGAGCTTTTTTATTGTTGAAAATTAGTGCGAATTGAATTGTTGAATCCCAACTCAAGCTCGCTCAAGCTCTGCTCGTTTAGGGACCTAATTGCAATGTGTATGCATGGGCTATATCCTTCAGAAATGAGTGAAATCCTTGGGCTTAATATGAAAGATTGCAGAACGCACAAGATTGTGATCAGATAACAAAAGCAGATCAGCCTAATAATAAGAAAGACCAAGCATGGAACGAGACCTGGCCATGGTCACCATAGGCGGTCTCGGTCTTAGCCTTTAATCTGCACTTGCAAATAATGGCCGGGAAAAGCACAAGCTCTCAGCCATCCATTTGCCAACTTGTACTGGCAGTAGTAGACAATGCTACTGCATCTGCATCATGGCTGCCTGCCTAAGTTAGCTCTCAACAACGACAATTCTTTACTCGATACATCCTTAGCCCATAATCTGTCGCTAGCTCCTCCAATGGGTTATATCTTGACGCGCGGATGCATTCGCGAAAAAGCGCGGCAGTGTGTCGATCGAGCTTACGCCTTTTTCCATCTTCAATCCTCGATTCGGTTTATTTGGGGGAGATCTTTTGATGGCTAAAGGCGAATAATTGGGGCACTTTGTGTGATAGATTTTACAGGGCCGCCAATACATGTAACTGGCTGATACACTGCTATATATGCTCATGCATGCATTCTTGTCGTTTAAATGGATGGCAAATAAACCATGGGAAATTAGAAGAAAAAAAATGGAGATATTACAAATTGGATTGTTGAAGACATGACGACGCTGTAATTAAGCGTGTGATTCTATCTTTAAGAAGTGTGATCCAGAGGGGAGCAGCTGAAGTGTACAGTGAATCAAGTACGAGTGCAGAAAATAATTCTGAACCTATATACACCATACAGTGAGCAGACAGACTCCAGTCCAGAGTGATCATCATTTTGCACTGCAAGCTTCATAATAGGTTCATAAATCGTGTGGAAAGATTGTTCGCCTTCCCTTTCTCTTTGCCACATTCCAGAATACATATAGGGATTAATAAAACAGTCTGTAAAGATCTCCGGGAATATCGAGGATTCAAGAACATCTGAAAAAAGAAACCATCAAGCTGAAGATTTGGAGGAGCAGCCTCAAAATCTCCTAGAATCCGAAACAAAGATCGATGGATCTCATGCATGGAGCTCCTCGCCCCTCGATCGATCTCGCCGTGCACGTCGGCGACCAGAAGAACGGCCGCGAGGCATCCAGGGCTTGCTGGCCGGGCGGCGGCGGCCGTAGTGTACTCGCATCACGCTGACGACTGGGCCCCATGCTGACCGCGCCCACATGTCTGCGAAACCACCGACCTGGGCAGAGGGTATTCCGTGCCGCTTCTATTCTCCTCGAGTCCGTGCGGTATAGACTGGGATGACAATAGATTAACCGTGAATGTGTGGATAAAAATCGTAATAAAAGTCGGTATATTTGTCCTTTATTGTCTATGAAAATATTTTTAAGACAAATTTTTGATCGACGGGCAAACGAGTACAGACATGAGAGCACTTCACTGGTACCTATTCTACCCAATTACTAGATAAATGTGCAATGCTTGAAAAACTCTCGAGGCATCTTACGGCCTCACCCCTTCCGGCCTACGATTTTCCACCACCAAATCGTTTTTCTTTCATTTTCTATCCTAAATCTCGATCTATTACTTGTGATTTATATTGAGTTTTAAGATCTATGAGTTATATTACATGTTTTTGAATATCGACTCTGAAAAGTAGCAGCCAACATGAGTTGAATTACGCCTTATATTTTAATATATGTCATTGCCTTTATGATGAGATATTAGTTGTATGAGTGGCGGTAGGCAATGGATATACCTGCAGGTATTAGGTACCCACGGACGACGAGTATGCGTCTGGTTCTTCACCCGCCATCCTTCACGGATATAACTGTGGAGGAGATTTAGATTGAGTTGGTGAACAGAATCGATGAACTTTTTCATGAAGGCCCTTGCATTATTCGGTATTATCCGTTCGCAACCTCCCAGATTTGGATAGCCCTGCTCGTTGTTCGGTATCCCGTCCGGCTGGTATTCTCTATGAAACGTCCGATCAAATATGTACGGCATAGATTGAGTCCGTAAATAGAGTGGAGGCACTTTCTTACAAGGGCCCTTGCCTTTTTCAGTATTATCCACTCGCGCCTCCCGGGTTTTGATCGTGGGCCGCCCGATCCGCTCTGTGCGGCTAAGATTGTAACCGTTTGTGGCCGAATCACGTGCGGTGCGGTGCGACTCGAAACTGGGCGATTTGGCCTGAAAGACGACGGTGGTACTGATACCCCAACTCTACCTTTAGGCTTCTTTATTTTATTTTATTTAACTACATGGATGTAAGTGTGTCGCAATGGAACACAAGTAACCCCATGTTGTAATAATATTGTAAATTCGTTATAGGTAAATATTTGGGTCTACCTGTTGGTACTTATTGATAGAGAATTTTTAGGGAGATTGTACTTATTTTTTGATAGATTGTTTTTGCTTTTTGTTGTTACACCCTTTTTTAGAAAGATCTATATATAAGCACATAATTTTTATGTAATAGTGGAGAATAGAGATATATTATTTTTCTATCTTTTAGGAAGATACACGTGACAACACGTAAACCTTGTATATAAAGAGGAAGAGAGACACACTGCCGGCCTATCCACAGGAATACCGACCGAAAATAGATCTCACAAACAAGACCTTGGAGAGCCTGCACCATAGCCTATGAACCGTTATGAGCCTTACGAACCCAATGAAGCGTTAAAGATAATAGTCTCGATCACCGGGCGATGTAACACAGGAATTAATGAGGGTTCATGGGCCATGGTGCAAACTCTCCAAGGTCTTGTTTGGGAGGTACATTCTCGGCTAGGATCCTTACAGATGAGTCGGGATTTTATCCACAGAAATCTTGGTCACAAATGAGATTCCCAAACAAGGCAAGAAGGATTTGCTTGCTTTTTAACGCAAGGACGCCTATAATTCAACAGAATTGCTAAATATCTTGCGAATGATTTCTTTCCCCATCATTCGTTTTATTTTATTTTATTATTATTATTATTGCGTCGGATCTGCTTTAAGATTGGTATTCTTTGTTTCTGGGTCCGCATCATTTATATGGTTTCGATTCGAACCCGTGTTGGGCTTCCTGACTGGAACCATTCCTCTCCGACACGGAGGACTCGAGATGAGAGGAGACGATTCGTGTCTGAGGAGAGAAGGCGAGGCAAGAGCAAATGGTTTCCATTATTATTTTGGTCGATTTCATGTAGTCCTTTTGTCTCACTTAGAGAGAGAGAGAGAGGGGATTACTTCGGCATGCCTTCACCGATGATATTACCTAGCTAGATTGATACTATGCCCCTCTACTTTTTTGTTGTGCTTTGGTGTAGGAGTAGAGGAGAGGGGTATGATTTGAGCTGTGTTTGCAACTTTGTTTCCTCCCCTATGTACTTTGTGAATTTAGAATAGAGTCTCCATAATCCTAATGGTTATGTGTATTTTTAGCAGTGAACTTTTAGGCTTCAGTGGGTTTTATTTAGTCAGCAGTTTTGGTTTCAGTAGGATACATCTATTTGAAGTCAATGGTTTTGTCATGCTTTCTCCCTTCCGAATTGTGTGTGCACTCGTGCGTGAGAGAGAGAGAGAGAGGCCGAACCTAGAAAATGGATTCTCATCATCAGTAGATACTTCTCTTTTAGTTAATGGTTTTGTTAAGTTTTAGTTTCAGTACAATGGGGGATTTTGCAAGTCCTACTCTGAATTTTGCTAGTTTTTTAGCGTCTCTGTATGGCTTTATGCCCTGCTGCTACTATCTGAACACATTTGTTTACATCCTTTACTCTCTGAACTTCTGTGAACTGTAAGGTTCTCTTATCTTTTTGTTAATAATCTTAACTAATTTGTTAGTTTAACTAAGGTATCTCTACTGGTTTTCTACTCTCAGAAGGATATTAAGGTTTTGTCTGGTTAAATATCCCAAGTTGTTTTGTTTACTTCTCTGGGCTTTTCTTAATAGGCTTAACTAACATGTTACGCTAAGTATCCTACTGGTTTTGTACACTTAGAAGGATAGTCAGTTTTTGTTTGACCAAATTTCCCTAGTTGTTTTGTCAGCTTCTCTGAAACTTTTCTTAATAGGCTTAACTAATTTATTAGGTTAAGTACCCCTATTGATTATGTAAACTTAGAAGGATAGACAAAAAATTTTAATTAAATTTCCCAAACTATTTTGTTTGCTTTCCTGAACTTTCTCTTAGTAGCATATCGCTGAATACAGAGTACTACCATAGCTCAATGAAGAGTATGTACACAATACAGTAATAGAAGGTGCAAAATACAGATTCCAATATGTAATGTATCCCCATGGGTTGGAAGTCGAATTAGTTGTCAAGGCAAAATTGTTTGTGAGGTAGTACTATAAGAATTCAGATATATTCAGTTGTGATATACTATATGGACTATATACTGCTTGTAGATATGTTTTTTAATGTTGTGTGTTTGCAAGGAATGAGTTGTACATTAATTCCTTTATTTTGTGCATTATCACTCATATACCACTTGCATGTAATTCAAATATCTTCTCTGAATTGTATGGTTTTATTAGTAGTAGGGATACTTCCCCTACTGCTGAGAACCGTACCTTTTGTGCTTTCTCTAACCATTCGGCTGATAGCTTTTGTAGGTGTTGAAGTTTGTTTCAACCTCCATTAGATGGCTTCTGAGAGCAAGTCAAAGTTCAGATCTATTCTTGATTACCATGTCCGGAACCCGTTGCTTAATGAAGTAATTATTAATAGGTTTGCATGCTTGCAGTGCTGAAACACTAAGCTTGCAGCCAGAAGAAGTGTAGGATATTCTTTCTATATCAAATTGTTAGAAACTGCTTTTTCCGAAATCCTGCTGGGATTTTGGATGCTCAACATAAGTAACTCATTGTTAAATTTTCTTTTCTGTTTTACTAGAAATCTGAAGCTAATTACGTTTGTTCGTTGAAAGCTTAAACGTTTGTAGTTTTTGTAGTGGGAGACATGAAAAACAGCATTTTCAGTGATAGTCTATTTTGTAGTTACTAATGTTGTATCGGATAGATTTGTAGACAGCAGTGCCATTTTTTTTTCTATTTGTCGTAAGTGCGTAATACAAAAACAAGGTGCAAGAATTTTAAATGTATAATACTTACTGTTCTTGGATCATCCTTCATCAGGGAGTATTCATCATATAGCCCAGTAGATGTCATATTTGGTGGTGGTGTCCATTCTGAAGCGAAGGAAAAAAGAAATTTTATTAGAGATAGGGCTGTAATTCACTTTTAGTGATTTATTTGGTTTGTCTCAATGCAAAACCGTGTTAAACTTGTTATCATAATTATTTTTCCCAGTAGTTCCTTTGGTGATTTAAT
The DNA here is from genome assembly GCA_036346275.1 of Otatea glauca. NCBI lineage: Eukaryota > Viridiplantae > Streptophyta > Magnoliopsida > Poales > Poaceae > Otatea > Otatea glauca. Next base: position 63,992,569 of record CM070721.1, read on the forward strand.
AGACATCTTGTTGATGCAGGTATTCTGATAAGGAGAGCACAGTTTCACTTGGATGCCAGTTCAATACTGCTGCCTAGAATCATGCTGATGGGTTGGTCTTTTAATTGGTTTTGCTAAGACCAATTAGGATATGCACATGACCAATTTGTTGTCATCTTTACATTGTTTTATATTCTAATTGTGCCTAACTTTGCTGAGATGATGCTTCCCCCATGCGGGCAGCACATCAAGTCTAAAAATATCCGACTGTTAATTATGAGTTGCAGTGTTAGCATTTGTTAATTTTGTCTTTGTCGCTTCTTCAGATTGAACAAGCCGTGCTTCTTCTTAAGAGTCCAAGTTTTCCAAAAAAAAAATTCAGGGAATTGCCTTTTTCTTATCAACTCGATGGAACACTGCAAGCACATTTGCGTTTCGGCATCATTAATTCTTGCGTGCAACGTGCATGGCTGCGTACCTTGGCTGTTCAATGACATGAAAAGCCAGATCAGATCAGTATAGATATGGAAGCTGCATGCCTTGGCTTCTGACATGCGTGAGTAGTGTATTCCTGCATGCATGGCTGGCTGCATGAACCCTCATGTCAAGAGATCATAGGGAAGAAGATGATGGCCGGAAATTTCAACATCACAAATGACAGAGCTAGGGAGACAGATGCATGGTAAAAGCTGCCTGCCTGCCTGGCCTGGACACTCGTATGCTTATGACTATATACAGTGTGCATGCTGCATCATGCATGTACCTCCGTAGTTTACAGATCGATAGATGCGTGTTGAGACAACTCCGTGGACTAGGCTGACGTATATATGCATTGGCACCCGGCTGCTTGAGATTCTCTTCTACTGAATTTGATAGCAGCTAGTGCAGACTAGACCTGCTAATTGGGCCGTGCCAAAAAGAACCGGCACTCACTTGCACCGGGTTTTTTTTACGAGCGGTGTCATAGTTTCAAACAGAGACTTTACTCATTAAAACAGAATTCAGGTGAGATCCAGGTGGATGGCATTCAGCCCTAGTCACACAATACTTTCACACCAATGACCAAATGTTGCTAATTTACTACTTAGTTGTCCATTTGGTGATCTATCAGTTCAGTACCTTCTCTAAATGCAGTCCTATTTTTCCTCAGACTGTGCTGTATTTTTGCTATCCTTCTTCAATGCTTAAGCAGAGCTCCTGCCAGTTCGTTCAAAAAAAAAGAGGGCCAGCACGGACCGATACGGAATCTAGCAGATTAGGCCAACAAGACACAATAGCTCAGGCCGTGTTTGGGCTGACATGACACGGCAGCTCGGGCCATGTTTGGGCCGGCTCGGCACAAAAATGCCTTGTTTCAATTATAAGCCTAGCTCATTAAACATAATAACTAACTTCGATTCTGGCCCATATACCTTTCTCCTACTCTTCCTTCTTTACACTTCTCCCATGCCCGCACTGTCGTCTCCATCGATGCCATCTGCTGCTATTGATGCCACGTCCCTCTTTTGCTCCCGCACTGTCGTCTTCACTGATGCTGTATGCCGCTGCCACGTTCCTCTTTAGCTCCCACGCCACCGACCCCTCTTCCACGCCCGTGCCACCATCTCCATCAACGTCGTCTTCACCTCTCCCGCGCCCCATGCCGTTGACCCCTCTTCTACACCCGCGCCGCCGTCTCTACAGACACCACAACGTCGTCATATTGTGCCCATGCTAGCCCGGCACAAAGGCAGCCTTACGTGCCATCGGACAATGCTTAGACCTCGTTGGTAGCCGATCATACCGACAAGGCACAACCTATTATAGCTCATGGCCCATCGTGCTCGTACCGGCACGGCTAGATCCAACTCCTAGCACTAGTGCAGACTAGTAAGTACACCTACGTGTGCTTGTACTCTTTTTTCTGAATAGAAAATAGTCGTTTGTGCTCCAATATCTAGCTATGGCCACATGGGTACCTTCACACACGTGTGCCCTAATTAACCTGTTGATTTGACCAGTCCATGAGTCCTCCTCTAGAAACGAAATCTTTTTGTCACACATAGTAGTAGCCAGCTCCTGTACATTGTGAATTAGCATCCGCACATCGACCGGATGGATGTGGATATGCAATAATACATTGTATTATTTTTCTGACAGTCCAATATGGTGTGCTAATTAATCGGTGGTATTATATATTGTCTATTTATACAGGACTAATATAGTAGTATTTCTAAACTAATCTTGAATGTAAATGCATGATCATCTCCTACTGTCCTACAGTATTCTTTCAGATTATTTGTCAGACACACATATCCATGGACGACTGAATAGTTGTGACCTCAATTTCATTAATTTCTTTTGCATTTTGGTGCAAGCATATATTAATATGTACTAGTATATATAAAATTTCATGATGCATTTAGGTGCAAGATTACTATGTAGTATGTACTAGCTACTATATATCAAATTTCATGAAGTACATACGTAGCCAAAACACATTAGGCTAGTTTTCAGACTGTCTTCCAAGGGGTCCTTTTTCTGAAGAAACTCATACAGTACTGCAGCTCATTACATTGCAACAGCCAACAAGACGAGCAAAACTGCAAAAAGAGATGAACCGGGACGACATGAACTTTTACTCCTTCTCTGAAGATACTTGCACCGAGAGAGGAACATGAAGAAAGGGGGTAAGAGTAAGACAATGTGCAACATAACAAGAGAATCTTTAGGGATTTGGGGTCATCGGAAACACCATTCTGTGTAGCTAGCATGCACTATATAACTTAAGGTATGAGCATCTCGACACAAAAATTAATAGGCATAGTACTGTGTGGGGAAGCTAGAGTTCAAGATTTCAAACAGGAAACAACTCAGAGTTGATTGCATAACAACAAGGTTGCACCAACACCAATGCATTGGTGTGTAGACTTGAACAATAATTTTACTATTCCACTCTTCTGGGTTCTGGCATACATATATGCTCCAATTAATAGAGAAGTTTTCAAAGAAATCAGTCTCCATTGTTCTAGTACTTTTCATGTTCCAATAATTGGACCAAATCTCGATCATCATCATCTCTGGTAGCTCATCAAAGATATTGCATATCTCATAAACTAGCCATTGTTCCATAAGATCGTTATAGGGAAAGACGAACTACGTGTGCGGCAAGCTCTTGTTTTAGATTGTGCTTTCAAAATATATATGCTTCTGTTGGTCTTGAAGTAAACACCACGAACTTCATGATGAGATGAAAATAATACTGCCCAATTAAAACTGCTCTGACATTATTCTAGCTAACTAGAACAAAAACTGCTCTGGTATCAAACCCTTATCTTGATTTTCTAAAGAATGAAGTATAATCACTTTCTTTGATTCTTTGTTTCTTTGACTTGCGCCAGTTTTTCAAAATAAAGCAGGAAAATAGTTAAACCAATATTGAAAGTATAGGATTTTACCATTCCCATAAACTGGAATCTAATACCAATGCAACATTTGGACAGAGCAAGAAGAAAAGGTGCAGAATCCATGCACAGTGCAATCGGAGGCCGTTCTAAATCTATCCCATATAGCAACAAATATGCATATTCGTTTCTTGTGGGCTTGTATGGTGATTGGGTCCAGTTGTTAGCTACTGAAAAAATCATGGCCAAATAGAGAGAGAGTGCATATACGCATGTAGTATGCTTGCTACCTATAACTAGCAAACCAAGTGTATCTTGTAATCTATCCAACTTATTCATCTTAGACGGCGGCGCGCGGGGTTGTTCTGGAATTGAAAACTTGATCATCAGAGGCACATATATATACAGATTGACACGGTAACACGGTATATATAGTGAACATATAGAGAGGACAAAAGTTCGAACATGTAAATAAAAGAAGAGAGATGAAGGAAATGAAGCAAAGGATTCCGACCTGAATACACCACCAACCATGGATCATAAGAAGAATCTGCATGCATGGGAGGGGAGAACAACAAGGCCTTTAATAAGGTGATGATGATGACAACCTTTTCCTCACCCCCCTCTGATCAGAGGCTAATTATTGCAAAGGAGAGAGAGAGAAGGAGATCCCCATGAGCTATGATATGTGTGCAACTGTACAGTCATGCAGTCATGGCCCCCCCATCATTACACCAATATGCATCTCATGCAGTTCATGCTGCCCAGCAAGATCTATCTATCCATATACCCAAGCTAGCAAACAGAAAAAGGAAAGATGAGCTGATGAATATGTAGCCGAAATTAATTAGCTTACCCAGTTTAGATTTGGAGTAGATAAGCGGTGGTAGCTGAGCTGGTGGAGGTAGAGAGATCATGGGAGCCCTTTTATTTGGGGGGAATGAAGCCTGGTCCGAGATCTACACACATCTACTCTCATCGATCTCCCCTCACTCTTCTTGATCTTTTCCTGATCTTTAAAGAGAGAGATTGAGGAGGAAGACAGAGAAAGAGGGAGAGAACCCCGAGCCAGACAACATTCCCCTCAAAACGAAAAAGCTCCCTCTCTTCTCTAGCCAACTTTTCCTTGATCTTTCAGCATCTTCTGTTTCTTTCCTCTCACCTTTTCTTCCCTTTTGGAGCATGAGCGGATCGAAGGTGGGAGGAGAGTAGAAAGAAAGAGAAGCTGGTAGGAACGAGCGAGTTGAATGGGCACACACACACAAGCTAGCTAGGCCAAAAGGTGGAAGGGAGGAAGGGAAGGGTCCCCAAGGCCGAGAGGTACGGCTGCTTCCGAGGGAGAGCTGTCCAAACCAAAGCGTGCTGTGCCTGTGCTGTGCGTGGGGAAGGGAAGAGGGAGCTTTTAATGGTGGACCTCAGCTCTGCCCACAAGAATTGCTAGCTTCACTCACCTACCCACCCAGGCCTACCATTTCTACTTTCCTTCCATCTAACTAGGTAGAGTCGCACTATATCGCGCCCATGAATTTTTGGTTCAAGTAGGGATGAAAATTGGTCGGATACGAACGGATATTGCTTTTTTCATATCCTAACCAATATTTTTTTCCCGGATACGGGCTGGCCGGATACGGATACAAATCAGGGTTATTCGGGATACGGATATGTGACTGATTTGGGTCGGAAACGAATAAAGATAGACAGATAATGCACGCATATATAAAGTAATATATGTTTAATTAAACCATACGAGTACATGACCATAGTAGCAAGTTATATATCAATCAAACCCGATAGACGTCATATAAAGAATATGCTACTTCAGGATCAATAGGACCAACTAATTGTCAACCATAAATGGGTTGTCATGAAAAAAATGTGATGAAATGGGCTGGACCTTGCTGATATCCGGATAGGGAAAATCCAGATATCCGAATCATGTCCGGGATTTCCAGATATTGGTTGCTCCGTATTCGATCCCGGATCCGGAATCAAGTATCCGGATCCCGTCCGGATCCGGCCAGATAGTCAAATCCAGTCCCAAATCGGGAGGAAAATATCCGAACTATTTTCACCCCTAGCTAGGTTCAGGGTTCTTTTTGTAGAACCGGTGAGAGAACCTTAACGTAATTTCGGTTTTCTTAGGTTTTATTGCAAAATAGGCTGGCTAGAAGTCGTCAGCGAATTTGCGGAACCACGGTCCTTTTTGCCAAAAAACTGATGAGAGGATCTATCCACCATTTCGTGAATACCGATAATGTGGCGCTGTCCTTGATCGGGAAATCCTTAAGGGCTTAAAGCCTTGTTTGGGACAAATTTTGATTCTCCAAGAAGCTGGTGGGTGAGAGCTTCTGATTTTCTATACAAATTTGCTTCTGATTGTAGAAGAAGCTGTTCAAAATCCTCCCGTTTGACAAACAATCCGCTTTCCTTTTAAACAGAAGCCGTGTAGAAACTGTCCCGAATGGGGCCTAAGAGATAAGACATTCTAGCTACACAAATGACAACTTTGATCGATGTGCCAAGCATGCATCCAAATTCATACATATGTGCAAGAATTCTATGTATGTTTTATAGGGAATTTTATATGAATTATTACATGTCTGTTAAGATTCCTTTGTGGATCATCTAATCTAGATGGGCCCTTGTTTCTTCTTCTTCGAAAATCTTGTCTTAATTTTTAGAGCGCTAGTACTGAACCCTATACCGTTGGAATTGATTCTAACGGTATAGCAAGTTTCACAGGTTTCAGAGCAGGTTTCACAGATTTCAGAGTAGGCTTCAGAGGTTTCAGAAGTTTCATAGCAGGTTTCAGAGGTTTCACCGGCGGCAAACGGTATACCGTACGTTAGTTTTTCTGTAATTTTTATCTATGCTAATTGTCTCCGAGAATTTTCAAAGTAGTGCAACTTGATGCGGTAGGAATTTTATCAATTCCAGGCATTTCACTTCGAAACTAAAATAGGAGTTAGTCCCATATATAGGCCACATCCACATGTTTAATTGGCTTCGGTTATCCACATAAAGTGCATTCATCGGGCTAACACTGTAGCATTGTACAACGATCTATGACCAATATCTCAACTCGAAGTCGACACTAACAATTATATATTCTTCCTGGCCTCTCTTCTTCCACACTGTGGTTAATTAGAGATATATGCCGCTGCTTATCCATTAATTGGACTGTGATTCAAGGTTAACAAAAAATAAAAATTCTTATATATACTCCGCTTAAGAACATCTAACAAGGTCTCACAATTAATCGTACGTCTGCTTAGGTACGCACGACGGCACAATTGCATCCATCAACCTAGAACTAGAAGCTAGCTAGCGTGTAGTGTTAGTGATGTCATGGATAGATCTGAGTCGAGTCCAGTCGACCGATCAAATAGCAGTGAAGATTCAAAAAAGGTAGGCATCTGATCTATATACCCTTTTCTAGGACTAAAAAAGGCTCCTATTATATTTTCAAGTTTGAACCCCATGCCTACCCCGCCTGTCAGGCTCAAAAAAGGCCTAAAAGCAGGAGAGCAGGGAACGTGCACCCATGACACTTGAAAGGCTTTTTTTTCTCCTCCTTTTCATCCATCCCTTTCCTGTTCAGACACAAGTTAAAATGCAGAGTTTATGATGAAGGACATGATTGAGTGTGTGGGGGCCTGCTGCCTGCCTGCCTGGTTGGAAAGAAAGACTTAAGACGAAGTAAAAGAAAGACAGGACGGAGCAGCTAGCTAGCTGCTAGCACTGCAGAAGGAGCCCATGGCCGCTTTGCTGCTACTACCAGTTAACAAAATATTGTAACATACTCGTGGTTTTGTGGACCGAAAGCCGGAGAAGACATGAGATCGAAGAGCACTCTCTCTCTCTCTCGCTTTCTTCTCCGGCAACCGGCATGCATGCATAGGAGGGAGAGGGAGCCACGCAGATGCAGCACTGCATCGTCTCCTCCTCCTCCTCCTCGGGGCTCAGACTGATGTGACCACGACGACGCAGCGCCCATGCCCCCATCGCCATCGCTTCTTCTACGTACGTACGCCTGCGTATGTACGCGCCCCTGACGGCCGTGCGTATCCTTCCCGAGCTAGCTAGCGCTGCTCTGCACGTGAGAACACGCATCCATCCATCTCTTTCAGATTCTTTCCCTTGCCGTGATGGATCGGCAATGCATGCATATGTATCAGACGATCATTTCCTGCTACGCGCTGCATGCACCTTTGCTTGACATGTATGCGTGCATAGCTGGCTGCAGGTATATATTCTGGTCAGAGGATATGCATGTATGTATGTATGTAACTGTACGTGTATGTGGTGTGATTCAGCAAAGGCCTAATGCTTTCGCCGCATGCATGCATGCCCGGCCGGCCCTGTCATCGATCGCAAGCTGCATGCATCGTGATACGTGGCTCTCCCCCGCCGGCTGGTAATTATAGCTCTGGTGGCTGAGTTGACAATTCATTTCAGTTCATGTCGCAGAGAACAGGAAATGTTTCTCTGCACAATATCAGAAAAAACAAAAGCATACATGCGTACGATTAAATTCCGTAAAACTACTATTTTTTATAAACTATCAAAACTACGGTCTTTAACTTTTATTTTCACAAATTACAGGTTTTAAAAGAACTTGTATCATAAAACTACATGTTCTTCACCGTTTTTCTCGTAATAGTTCTGACAGTATAGACCTACATGGCAACCTCATGTGCGCTTATTTCATGTTGCCTTTCTTTGTATACCCATCCATCTCTTCGTTGTCATCAAAGAAATACCTTGTTTGTCCTCAAGTCCACCCTTGACCACTCTGATCTCATCTTGTGGTGTGTGCCCAACTTCTACTTCTCCTAACCTAGCGTGTGCTAGCATGCTCCTCCTTACCAACAATGCCATATTGCACATAGGTAGATGCACCGGTGACGAACATGCATTTATGAATGACTACCTTACATCATATTTGCACTTGGAACAGGGACACCAAGCCTAGCATTACCACTGTCAGTGCAATCTCGTATTGTATTACTACCAGTGACTTCGTACATCAAGTTTCTAATATCAGTCTCCAACATAATCTCGCACGTTACTTGGTTCAAATCAAGTCGATCAAACCTACATAAAACACAACAGGGGTGTTCTGTTTGTTAGTCATGTCCGATTTTGTCCTCTGCCTTTACACAGTGAAATGTTCATTGGGTGATTTTATTTTCTTGTGATCAGACAGAGCATCTCTAACAAAGTAATGGTTTTTTCTTTTTGCTATTGAATTATGCAGTAGCTTCGCTTGTTCCTAGACGCTATGTATATAGATTAGCATCTCTGAGTAATATGTGTTGTATGCATCTATAATATTAGAGTCATATTTGCTATCAAAGTGTATTGTCTATTTATGGCCAATTAATCCAAACAATTATAATATAGACCCAACATAATCAACAGTGTAGACATTCCTTTTTTTTCACTGATTAACATGGTAATTTCTACACTTCAGAGCAAATGTGGTGACTTCTCTTGAATTTGCATATTGTTTGACTGCACATGAATGGATTTTTATATATATTTTAGGTTGAGTTCGTATACAAATATAACGGATATTTCTTTTTTATTTTTATTTTAAATTAAATCTATTTAGGGATTTTACTTTGGAGTTGGTATGTAAATCAAATAGCTCATTTTATTTTAATTTTATTCATAATTTAAGTTTTAGGTTGGAATGTGTGTGCAAATCGAACTACTAGTTTCCATTTAATTTTTATTTTGAATTTCAGTTTTACTTTGAAGTTCGTATGGAAATCAGATTAATTTGGAATTTATATAAAACTCATATAGCTAATTACTGTATTATTTTTATTCCAAATTTGTATATTGTTGGATTGTACGTGATATAGAGTTTTTTTATATAGTTTTAGGTTGGAATCATGTACAAATGCAACTGGTGTTTTAAATTTTATTTTATTTTGAATTTAAGCTATTTAGGGATTTTACATTAGAGTTCATATGGAAATCAAATGGCTAACTTTATTTTATTTCTACTCTGAATTTCAATTTTAGGTTAAAATTCGTACATAGTTTAGTACGAAAATATTTTAGTTTTTATTCCGAATTTTAGTTATTTTTTATTGTGATTAACATTAACTTTTCTTTTAATTTAAACTGTTATAATTTAGGTCCGCTAGATGTACGCTATGTCTTTTCTTTTCTTTTTCTCTGATTAATGTGGAGATTTCTAGCCCTTCAGAGTGAATTTTGTGGCTTCTTTTGCCTTTGCTTTAATTATACAATAGATATATAGATTTTAGATATTTTTCATCATGCTTGACATGGACACTGTCTTTTAATATAAACAGTTATAACTTGGGTCTGTCAAATGGAAGACTAGATCTTTAATTTTTTTACTCTGATTAACATAAAAAATTCCTAGGTAATATAGATAGACACAAATTTTATTAAGTAGCAGAGGAGGCATTCAACACCAAGCCACCAACTTATGCATGAATACTACCTATATTAAAGGTGGAGGGATTTCGGCTCAGCCGGCCCCTCCACATCACCTCTTTCGCGAGAAAGTCTCTGGAATTTTTAAAATTGTGTTGAAGTCGTTCTACCGTCTCTTTTGCAAAAAGGCCCTTCAGAAATTCTAAAATTACGTTTAGCGCCCTTCGAATATTCAGGAAATTGTGTTCAAGTCCCCTCTCTCTTTCACAAAAGACTCCTTCAAAAAATGTGTTTAGGTCCTCCAACCGCCTTTTTTGCCAAAAAAAAACTCGTGTTTTCGCAAGTTCGAGTCAAAAAACCCTGTGATTTAAGAGAATTGCGTCTAGTCTCGGACCATACCCTTTTACAAAAAAAAACCCGGGGTTCCGAAAAATCACCCTCGCACGGTGTCGCGCGTTTGCGCGGCGTGGCGCCGCACATACGCATCTAGTATTCTAATATATATATACTCGGGGAATTTATGAAAAACAGACATGTGGCGATCTATGACATTTAGACAATTCAGCTATATCTAACATGATGTAACATTAGTTAAAATCCCACGTGTTGCCGCGGGTGGCTTGTTAATTTTAGCAGGGAGAAGAAATCTTTTAAAAAATAAAAATAAAACTTATTTTCTTCAAAAAAATAAAAATACTGTAGAAATGTTTTTTGGAAAAAAATTTAAAACTGAATTTTCTTTTAAAAATATTATTGTAATACCAATTAAATACTGAAACTGGCATGCATGACTCAGTAGTCTCCCATCTAGTCATATAATGAGCAGATGTTTTTCCTTTAGAAGAGCCTAGCTAGCATTTTGCAGGAGATCGACCCCCATACCGGTGCAGTTAGCAAGGACTAATTGTCATGTGCTTGCAGGATCAGGTTTTCTAAGTAATGAGGCCGATGTGTGCCCGACAAGTGAAGGTTAGACGGCCTAACGAGTACCGAATCTATTTTTGAGAATGTCGTGCGGTTTGCTGGTCGCACTGCCTCCCATTTTTTCCGCCACCAAATGGCAAAAATCCATCCTCTTGTTCTTCTATGCACACAAGGAAAAATTATTTTTATAATGTAATTGGTGGTATTGGTTGCTTAGTACTTATCAAATTCAGCTGTTATTCGTTAAGTCTATTTTTTATTGTTTATCATCTTATGCTTCATTGTCTGCTTGGTTGTTATTTAATTAATTATCTTTTAATACAAAGATACGCATATTTCCTACGGTTCTCGGAAAAAAAAAGAGAGGCAAAATACATCCGGATCCCCTCTTCTTTGCGTGCATCCAATTCCAACGTACGTCGCCTCCCATTCATCATTTCCGTATCATCCAGCTTCAACTCGAATAATGTGTCCTTCTGCACCATCTGTTCGATCTATTTCTTTGTTTGGAAGGAGATAGCATGGTGGCCCGTGCGTCTGCGGGGCTACTGTCTTACAAATGCTTATCGATTCTAATAGTATACTAGTATAGTGTTTTGTCTTCCGGTTCCCTTTTCCAAGCACGTAATATATGGTTTTTTCCTTTTCTAGAACGTTTGTTTCCTTTTCCTTAATTTCAGGATATTTGTTTCCTTTTCCTTGAGATGATCTTTGGAGGTAGGGGAGATCATTGTGGCCACGAGGATGAGTTAGACACATTAAACAATGGCCATCGGATGTGAGTGAGTAAAGCTGAGGAAAGATCTGAGAGGTTAATTTTGATGGAGGCAAGTTTCTAGAGACATTTCGCTGGGTGCATGAAGGTTGGGCCATCTCTAATGGGGTGTATTATTTGGAGTGGACATAGAAAAGAATGCTTATGTGCATTATAAAGGGGTATAGATGATATATTACTATCTTACCCCTTGGAATGCAAAGCGAAGAACATTCTTTTTAAGATTAATAGGTAGAGTGGTACGCTATACTACACCGGGTTAATTTTGATGGAGCGTTTGGTCCGAAGCTATACGCATTTTTTTTTAAGTATGAGGGTTTTTTTTTAAAAAAAGGGCTCGGTCCGGGCCTAAATGCAATTTCCGGAAACATGGGTCTTTCTTGTAAAAGGGCTCGCTTCGAGGCTAATACAATTTTCAGAAACTACGAGGTTCTATTTGCAAAATGCCTTACTGCTAATTTGCAAAACCAGGAAGTTCTTTTCACAACACAGAGGCGATGAGAGGATCTCGATGTAATTTTGAAATTCTCGAGTGGACCTTTTTTAAAACGGATGACGTGAAGGCCTTCCCCGCGTGCGGCTCCTTCCCGCTTTAAAGATAAAGAAATATGTAGCTTTCCTTTATTTTTTTTTACAAAAATATCCATTACAACCTTTTTTTTTCCTGTACGGTGCAGGATCGAGGCAACGAACGAGACTTAATCACCTTTGTTTTACAATTTCTTACAACAAAGTTTCTGTGTTTTTCATACGTCACATCCAAAAAGGTAATTCATGCAATTTTAGTTTGTTTTCGAGACATTTGTTCTGCCCTTGCGTACTATCAAATTTCGTTGTTTTTTCATGCTTCTATGATTTTTCTACGATTTTATCAAAAAGGATGATATATGTTTGTAAAAAAAACGATGCTTTGAGAGAAAATGTGTGCATATTGTTTATGCATGTCTCTCGTCATCTATCTAACCTTAACCTTATCCGGTAGGAAAGAGATCAAATGCAATCATTACATGAGTGCAATTTTAGCAGTTATGGATATACCGTTCGATCAAAAATCGATAAATCAAATTGTCCGAAGCACCGTTCTAATATACTGTAGCTGATATTATTCGAGGAACGGACCATTCGTTTCTTCAATCCAACGGTACTCGCGGACGGCAACTGGGCAGTAGTTTGTTGTCTGTTCCTCGTCTCGCCCTGATACTTCAGTCCCAATCAGCACCGAAGACAAGAGCAGCCAGATTATTGCTGGAGGTCACAGCTAGGGGAGCGCAATGGGACCAAGGGCCGCAACATCCGTCGACGCTACACTCCTGCAGCAGATGGAATTTTTATGCTACTGATTTTAGCTTTCGTAGGTTGGACAGGAGGCAACTTTTCTGAGATAGAATTAGCGCCTACTTCACTGTCTAATGGTTGCAGATGACACTGTAAGATTCCTCCCTTGTTTGGTTCCAATTTTCTGATCTTAATTTACAGATTTTTTTTTAACTTTGTGAGTGTAGGTTGAAGGGTGGTCTTCTTGAATATTTTTGTGTTTAAAGGTGATTATTGTTAGGAGATATGCGTTATTAGCAATTTTTCTTTTACTTTAATTCCAAACATAATAAGCAACCAGAGAAAAACAAAGTCATAATAAAAGCATAAATACTGAAACATGATATTGTCTAATATCAAAGCAAAACAACTCATAATCGAGTATCTAAGCATGAATATGACAAAGAACAATTAATGGTGACCGTCGACTAGCTACTAAAGCTCAAGTTGAATATAGATTGCTCTCAGATGTTGAACTGCCTTAATTAAAAGACTTCATCATCACTAGGGACAGGATCGTAGACTAATTTATGACAATATTTTCAATTCAGTCTTACTAAATTAAATATGCAACTTGTCACATTAATTAAATCAGATTCAGCGAGATGTTCTACCAGTTCAGGAATATAAACTAAAGCTTACAGATCATGTATATAGCAAATCGGAGGTAACAACAAAATGAAGTATATGCTATACACTACAAGAAATAGAGAAAAATTCGTGGGCCAAAAAAAACCCACGAATTTATTTATTTAAATTAGTCGGTTTCGATAAAATCCACGTTTTTAATTACATTCGTGGGCCAAAATAAAACCCACGAATTTATTTATTTAAATTCGTGGGCTCAAATAACACCCACGAATTTAATCATTTAAATTCGTGGGCCATCAATTACACACGAATATAAACATTTAAATTCGTGGGACACCAATTACTCACAATTTAAACTTTTAAATTAAATGCCACCACATCCCCACGAATTTAACCGAGCCAAAAAAAGGCCTTGACCCTGTGCCCCACGCCTTTGTCTCCCACCCCGCCCGCCCGCTGCCGCCCGCCCGCCCGCGCCATACCATACAACTGCTGCTTTCGCTTCTTCGCCGTCCCCATGCGTCGCCCGCGCCGCTGCCGCCGCTTTTGCCCGCGCCTGCGCGCCGCCGCGCCATGCCCTCCGCCGCCGCCGCCGCTCGCCGCCGAGACGCTGCCCGCCGGCCGCCGCCGCGCCGCCGCCCCTCCACGGCCACCCACCGCGCGTCGTCCCCGCTTGCTGCTTTCGGCGCCGCCCGCCGCCCGCCGCGCCCTCTGGGCCGCCGCCACCCGCCCGCCCGGCGGCCGGCCACCGCAGCGTCATCGCTCGATCCGTCGCGGAGGTAAAACATCGTGCGCGACCTCCAATCGATCCCCGCGTCATCGCTCGATCCTTCAGCGCCACCTCTCACGGATCTGGTCGCCCACGTCCTCGCAGTGCTCGGCGTTCGGCGTGGATCGAACCAAGGGCCTCTCCGATTCGCAGTGCCGATTCTAGGCCATTCGCTCTGTGAATTTTGACCTGTGAAATGCGATGGATTGGTGGGGTGATTTCGTTTTTGGTTTGTGTGGGCAGGTGGAGCAAAGACGCGAGGCTTTATGGCGAAACGGTGAGGCACTCGGCTTTCCTATCGTTTAGCCGTTTTTGTTGGTAGGGATTGAAAGGTTGTGGTGTTGAGACAAAATTGTATTGGTTTTAACGGACGCGGAACTATTTGTGTTATGTTGCTAGTTTTGCAATTTAGGTGGAAATTTATGCAAGGGAGACGGCAATCGAAAACAAAGAGAAGGATTCGAGATTATCTTTGAGTGAGAAAGTTTTTCGACGAGGACAGTTTGGTTCTATCTCGATGAACCGCTTTGCATTAATATCGAATGCAATCTCTCCAAATTCATCGAAATGGAGTTTTTTACTTCATGCAAAGCAACTATTATAGAACCCTTGATTCTATAGCATCTGGAATGACCAATCTGTTTGGTGGTTAATCGCTAGCGATTAGCATCATCTAAAATCAAGCACTTCTAAATAAGAAAAGGTGGTTTGCACGAATTTTCTCTTTGAGCTCTTTGTACTAGAAACCTCTCTACCATTGCATACCTTATTAATTGTTAAATAAGTTTATGCAAATATTTTTTTCTGGAAGTAATGCCACCACTCTCGTGTGTCATCTTTTCTAACACCTGAATGAAATAGGGAAGTCATTGTAAATGGTAAGGGACAACACAATCAATGAATCGTAATTTTATGCCCATGAGAAAATGGCAGTAATGTTGATTGAACTGAATTGATACAGTTGTCATGCTTTCAATGTAGTTGAGACCCCTGTAATTTTATCAGTAGAAACTTGAAAGCTTCACTTTAGACCCCTGCACAATTTTTAGTGCTAATGTATTTATGTTTTGTTACTTACTTTTGCATTGTGCTGTTCACAATTTTCAATTCGATTATTCTTATCATTATCTTGACCTCACCGATTTGTGTACATTGTTTTCATGCATGGATTATCTTGATCTTGCCCCAAGAAGAAAGTAAGTTATCACTCTAATTTCTCACTTTCCATTTATGTCTTGCAAGACATTATGTATTGCGTGTATATACCATTTTCTCAAGGAAAATTGAGGATTTTCCACCTCTAAGATGTGTGTCGATGATTTGCCGCTTTTAAGATCGAACTTGATGATTTTCCATTCCTAAGAGAGAAATAGTGAGTTTTGCCACTCACACCGTATTCCAAGATTTTTATTCCCTTTTCCTCAAAATTGCTTGTGAAAAGACCATGCCACTTTGCTTCCTTACTTCCCTCCCCTTCCCCAAGTCCGTATTTGCTCCTCTCCTACACCGTACTCCCTTCCCTTTAGTATTCATCGCTTAACATGAATTTTCGACCTGTACTCCTTCCGGAAGTTAGTTTTGAAGCGGTTTGATGATTTACTTGTCAAAATATTGATAGCGACCATTGTGATATCCTTCCTTTTGGCTCGAATGAATGGTGAAACCGGATTAGCGGCGTTTTGGAACCATCGTAAGTTGATCCAGTTTGGTGGATATATCCAAAATGATTTGTGAACCGCCACATGCAAGTAGTAACTAATTAGGTGGCTTTTATTTTGATTTGTAGGTTATCTTTATGATCTTGGCAACAAATGCAAGTGATGGGTGTGATCACCAAACAAATCTTTGAAAAAGCTCTTGAGGTTTCTTACTTCTAATGAGGCTCTAATAGTCTAATGTTGTGTTTAGTTCTGCAGATCTGGTTTCTGCTCTTTTTTTGGCAAATGTTGTGAGATAATATTGTGGCATTAATCTTCTCGCCCTATGTATCTTTGTTTTTCTACAAACATACCTATGTGGCTATATTACTTAGAGGTGGAACTTGGAGTGCTTAAAAACCTCACATTTATGGAAAAATTGATGATTTGCCCGTTTTAGTGATGGCCCGCTATGTCTCACGACATGTGGCCATGTCGATGAGACATAGCAGGCAAATCATCAAGTCCCGCCAACTTAACGGGCAAATCATGAAATCTCCCACTGTTTTTCTAATCACTTGGATGCATATACACTCTCTTTATCTGGTCATGTTTGCTTGTTCTTTATTTCAACTCTATTGAGTTCATTGAGATATTGAGAGCAATGGTCGAACACGATTTTGGTCCTAATTATCGATTTTCTAATGCCCATTGTTGCATAAGTGATCGCTTGTATCGTGGTTTATATTAGTTGCCATATGCTCTTTGTTAGAGTGCAATTTGTTAATTGTCTTGATTTGCGTTGTTCATATGATTATTACAGCATATCTTGACTAGCTCGTAGGTGTAGTTCTTATATATAGTATCTATTCTTGTTTAGCTTGACCTGTCATATTGATATTCTCATATTGTGTCTTGGTTGAATAGTACTATTGATATTCTCATATTGATATTCATGTGAATCAGCATAATGTTACTTGTAGCACAACCTAAGTTAATCTTGAACTTGCAGGTTTCTAGGTCACGCCCTCCGGCACATACTAACGATTTACATCATAGAAGACATCTTCAACAAAGAAGCCGGTGGTGGTAGCGCCCACAACTCCAACAACCCCGAGGCATGAATTCCATTGTGAGCTCGATTGGTGTATAACTGTTGTACTTTATAACTTGTTGTGATGGATACGTTGTGATCGACTTATTGTGATGGACTTATTGTAATGGAATGTGGATTGTATCTATTGCGGTTGTAATGTGTTGTATGTCATTGCGTAGTTTACAAATTGCCGTTGGATGTGTGATTGGATTATCTAAGGATCTGCTAGAATGTCTCCTTCTGGTTTGAGAGATTGATATATATTGTAACTGCAAATGTTTTTTTGTCTGCTGAGTGGATGTCCTATTTACTAGAGAGGTCATGCCGAAATTTTGTACATTTCGGAGACTTAGTTTTAAGCCGGTTTTGAAGAGTTAAATTGTTGGTTTCAGTATTTTAGTAGAGGTAATAGGTTTGGTGTCTCGTTTGTTAATTCTTCGTTCGCTTGAACTTCATTGTGGAGTTTGTCTTTTGTGTTAGTGTTTCTGATCAGATTTGAACAAAATAGATGATCCTTCTTATTTATTTTTCGCTTAGCAATTTTTAGTTTCAATTTTCTTTTTGCCTTTTCTTTTCTTCTTTAGTTGTTATATGTATTGAGTGCGATGCATATATATATAAATATATATACATTTGGATATATATGGATATATATATATATATTTTATAAAAATGACTGATAAATTCGTGAGCCATTCAAAACCCACGAATTTATCTGGCTGCTCCAGTTAAATTCGTGGGTTTAATAAACCCACGAATTTAACAGATTAAATTCGTGGGTTATTTAGCCCACAAATTTAATCTGTTAAATTCGTGGGTTTAATAAACCCATGAATTTAATCTGTTAAATTTGTGGGTTTATTAAACCCACGAATTTAACTCAGATTCCCAATTAAATTCGTGGGCTTGGCAGAAACCCACGAATTGAACTTAAATTCGTGGGTACCCACGAATTTAATTGATTAATTTCGTCGAGTTAAATTCGTGAACTAAATTCGACGGTTTGCTCATGAATTTAAATTAAATTCGTGGGTTTTGGCCTAAATTCGTGGGTTTTTGGCCCACGAATTTTTTCCTGTTTCTTGTAGTGATAAATAGATATCATAGCATACCGAACTAGACATAGCATCAACAAGTACTGAAATAACTATCTAGACAAGTATAAGAATCATCAAACATATTATATTATCACAAATTGTCTCACTATAGCCCAATCTTCATCGAGAAATAGCCATCCCAACATGTAAGGTCCCCAAGACAGTCAATATATGTCTAACCCCTTTGCATAAAGTATAAAACAAAATGACAGAGATATGAGTATACTCACAATGAACCAACTGGTAGTCAATGAAAACCAGCTAGGCTCGTCGAAGACGATGTCCCAGAAAAAAAATGTAGCACTGCAAAGCCACAGACTCACCAGCGAATGTTTCAGAGATACAAAGCTGTAAACCACTGAGTGAGGTAATTCACTAAGTAGTCCCGAGATGCAATCAATACTGTACAGAACCACAAAACCTACTCCATGGGTGAGGGAGATGATCTCGTCGAGCAAGAACAGTAAGTCTCGAAGGACTTGCTCCACAAAAGGCACCACACAACCGAGTACCGATCCACCATAGAGCCGATTTCAACCAACCAACCAAGCAAGGTCGATGCACAAGCTCGACAGCAAAGAGAACCTCACGCACCTTGCCTTCCATAGGAAACCTCAAGCCGCTGGCCTAGGTCACATTCTCAAGTCACCTTGGGTTACTCGTGATAGCAGCATCCATGGGGTGAAATGAGAGTAGATCGATGTCAAGGACCATAAGAGGGCAACAGGAAAGCAAGATCCTAACCAGAGCTCAACCAGGAAATCGGCCAAAAAAGGAAAAACTCATTGATTTCACCCTTTCTCAAAGAGAAACCCAGACCTGGGATTTAAAGGAGTACAGGAGGAGGAAGAGAAGAAGCAACGGTTGCCAGGGGCGTCGCATCTCACCGTCGCAAGCGGGAGGCCGCGCTGAGGGACCCTATCACCACCGCCTCCTCCCTGCTTCCTATTGACATAGTCTGGAGGTAGGCCACCGATGCGTGGTGCCTTATCCTCAGCCGCCTGGCCCGATTGAGCTGGATCGGTTCAATGGGCCTTGTCGGGCTAGTTAGCCCAATCTTTCCTTTTTTTCTTTTCTGAAATTTGAGAAAACCCAAATTCCTTCGACAATTATTTCATCAAATTGATTGTGTGGAAATGGTGAAAATTCAATATGCATGGTTATCTTCTCGGGATTCTTAATGATGGCTAACAGTTGAACATTATTGTGGCGACCCACATAATTAGCCTAGGGTAACGATAGTAACACCACCATTACTCTGAGATAATTACAAGAATCTCGGTATATTAATTAATCAAAATATCGAGCGCATCCGATATTTTAACAGTTAATACATTGTGTTCAGAGTGTTGCAGCAGAACAATTAGAGACAGAAATGGAAACCTATTACAGTCTATTGCCACGCAGGGCTACAAGTCCAGCACATTAATTATACATACGATCCAAGTACAACAAAAATATAACACAAAAGCACAGATCACCCAAGGTCCAACAAAAGCGGGTGTATGGTCTACCCAACATCCTAATCCTCCTGATAGCCTACATCCTTGTACATCTAATTCTACGGGTGACCCTCACCCCCACCTCGCAAGAACCCTTGGGATCCAAGTCCAAACCAGCCGCTTGACCACCAGAGCAATTTTTTAAGCAAAGGGGAAGTTAAGCAATAGTGAGTACAAAAGTACTTAGCAAGCATTAATAACAAAATGCATCATATGAGTTTTCTTCAAAACCTTCTCATGAATCCTTCCTCAAATCCTTTTTTAGAAAACAGAGATTTTAATTATGAAAATCTGTGTTTCCAGTTTTTAATTATCAAACATGCTACTACCAATCCTCATATATACAATACCAACTGTACCCCGACTTTAATACACAAAGGCGGTACACCCAAATACCCACCGTATCCTAACTTCAATGCACATCGGCGATACTTCGAATTCTAACTGTACCCTGACTTCAATGCACATCGGCGGTACTCCTACTACCAATTGTATCCCGACTTCAATGCACATCGACGATACATCGAATCTAACTGTTCCCCGACTTCAATGCACATTGGCGGAACTCCTAACTTGTACCCCTACTTCAATGCACATCGGCAATACTCCTAATACCATCTGTATCTCGACTTCAATGCACATCGGCGATACATCGAATTCTAACTGTTCCCCGACTTCAATGCACATCGGCGGTACTCCTAACACCAACTGTATCCCGACTTCAATACACATCGACAATACATCAAATTCTAACTGTTCCCAGACTTTAATGCACATCGGTGGAACTCCTAACTTTAATGGTGCCCCGACTTCAATGCACATCAGCGACACTCCTTTCATATATGTATGCATATACATCACCTTCTCATCATCAAATCAAATTTTCCAATCATATCCAATTTAGGGTTTTCTTAAAAGAGTTTTCCAATGCATCGGTGATAGCACATATAACCAAATACATATGATTAAAAATTAGATGATCAATGAAACTTGCCTGAATTTTGGTGAAAGTAAACGTCCTCACACGTTGGCTGCAGAAGATCATTGGTCGGATTTGATTTAACTCCTGAAATTATAAAATACTATATTTTAGGGAACTAATAGATTTATATATATTTTTATGGAGTCCAACTCTTTCTTGATCTGATTGAAATTGATATTGATAAATGGCTTATTTTAATTTAGGATTTATTAATTGGTCGCACTTTAATGTGGCGCATTTTAAATTTGAAGTATTCTAGCTTTCCATATTTTAATTTGGCGTACTGTAATCTATGCGATTTATTAAAATTCTGGGTTGTGAATTCGCCTTAGTAGTGGCATTATTTTTCGTTTTTAATTATTAGGGCAATTGCTAGTTTTATGTGCCTTTTAATTTTGTTGGATATTTTTCATTTAAAGTTTTCAATTTATATGCCTGATAACTTGGATTGTTAGATTTTATCAAATTTCAATTAGGTGTAACTATTTTGGTGACGCACTGGGTTAAACAGAAATTTTTCTCTCTTCTTTTCTCTTCTTTCTTTTATTTCTTCTTTTTCTTTCTTCTTTTCTTTCCTCCATCTCTTTTCTCTCTGGCTGATAGCCTCATCTCCTTTTCTCCACTCCTCTCTCTCTTCCTCTCTCTCCTTCTTTCTCTGGTTCTCCCGATTCAGCTCTACCCCTCTCCTTTGGCACTAACGTTGGCTCCCTCAGCCACCTCCCGGCCTCCGCCGCTCTGGGCCGCAACTCTAGTCCTGTCGCTTTGCCTCCAGTCTTCCCTCGCGCGGCCTCCCCCGCACGTGTATGCGCGTGCTCGCGCGTCGGCCTACCCTCCTCTAGTCCGCCGACCTCCCGCGACACTTGCCTGGCCTGTCGGCCTCCTCCCCGGTGCCTTTGGTTCGGCCCCGCCGCCGCTAGCCTCCGGCTTCTCGTCTCATCTCCCTCTCCCCTCTTCTCCTTGCGACCAAACACTCCCTGACTCTCTTTGTTTCACCTTCTTCCTCCCATCTCCTCTATTCTATTTTTCCTAGATGTCCTCTTCTTTTTGACTGACTTCCCCTACTGGGCCTTGGAGCCGCGCCAGCCATTGCGACCGATTCCCCTGGCTCCTACCGGCCGGCTCCTCTCCCTCTCAAACCGTGGGTGCTGCTACTTCTATCCCATGGTTTAAGTCACTTGTTTTTCCTCCTTTGCTTACTGCGTATTTATGTTGTATGATGCTACCTGAGTTCGATTGTGGATTCTTGCTATGGATTGATGATGAACATGGTTAATGATGATTTGGGGGAAATGGTGGTACCCTAGGTTGGTGGCGTGGTGACGACACTCGATACTACTCGCACGCCGAGGAGTGTGAGGTAGAAACCGGGCATGCTCTATGCTGCCCTTAAGGTGCCCCGATCTGAGACCTCTAGCATTTTCTACTCTATTTCATCCTTACTTTTACTACTACATTGAAGTTCTCAGGTTCAAATAGCAAGAATGCAGTGGGTGTATCTGCGGTTGTAAGTTCAAGCTCCATTGGTTTTGGTGATTGGTTTTAGATTAATGCTTAATCGTTGTTTAATGACAAATCTAATCATTATGAGACTAACATGATTATTGAGCTTTATTCTTATTAGTCTCAAATTTGGATGGATAGTAGAAAACCCAAGGTATGCACTCGTATTCATTTTATTATCCTATCGCATACTTTGTATTCAAGTTAAAGGATGAAATCTTCCATCGCTTTAACCTAAATATGTGCATTATGGTTCCAAATCCATATAAATATGGATGCACACATCTAGGGGGAGTTCATGCTTTACCTTGAAGTTTCAATTGTATTTATCCCTTCTCTTATTTCAAATAATTAAGGATCATTACCATTGAAACAACCATTTGAGTATATATAACTTGTGTAGTTGTAGTATACTCATGTCAATATAGGATAAACTCAAATGCTATCTAAGATTGATTATGTGCATATTGGTTCCAAGTTCAATTATTTATATGCACATATGCAATAGAGTTTATTCTACAGTTGATGGTCTCAAGAGTATTGATCCCTTTCCATTACTCCAATTTATTGGATCATTACTTTCAAATTCCATCAAAATGAGTATATGAAACTTGTGTAGTTATATATACTCATATCAATTTAAATAGAATTTAAATTGAGTTCGGTTGTCTTTTAATCATCAAAGAACTCTTCATCATGTGTTGATGGTATTCTTTGTTTATTAAGGACAAACAAAAAGTTCTTTAGTATAATGAAGCATTAGTTGCATCAAAGTGCTCAAGACATAATTAACCATTCAAATTAATTTGGGTTGTGCTTAATCGATCTTGCGGCATCCATTATGTGTTAATGGAGTGCAAATTGATGATTGAGACAAATGTGTTTGTTGGACTAACAATCTTCCATGAGTTGTGAAGTAGGTTGAGTCCAACGATGATATAGAATCGGGAAGAAGTTATCATGTGTTGATGAGCTTAAAGGAGATCCCGAAGTGAAGAGAAGAGAAGAGGTTCATCATGTGTTGATGAACAAGACGAGACTCGGTCTTGGAGAGAAGATGATTAGATATCATAAAAGCTCCAAGTGGATCGCTAGAGGCAAAGGTATAACTAGATAGACTAAGGATGTGTTTTTAGTCTTTTACCGGTCTTGGTATTTGGTTGAGATATTGGGTTTCTAGTTTAGTGTCGTACTATTAAGAGGGGTTGAGTTATTTAGCTTGAGCTTTATCAAGTGTTGATGAACTCAATTCGGTTCACTCTAGCTCACTCTCTTATTTGGATTTTGCATGAGCTAAGTATTTGCATGTGTTGCAAATAAGAGAGCTTATGCTTACTTCTTATTAAATCTTAATTTATTTGGATTTTTCATAGAACTATGGATTTGCATGTGTTGCAAAAAGGAAATAGCTCATGTAATTTAGTTTAAGTGGTTTTTGCATGGAGCTAAGTTTTGAATGTGTTACGAAAGGAGAGAGCCTATGCAACTTGATTTTAATTATTGTTATATGCATGAAGCTAGATATTTGCATGTGTTGCAAATAGAGAGCTCATGCATCGGAGCCTTAGCTTGTAACTTGATCATGTGTTGATCATCACAAGACTAAGAAAGGTTTATGCTTTGTGTTTGCAAAATGAGGTTTTGCAAAATATGGTTTAATTGAATATTATCTTGGAGCATGTGAATAGAGTTTGCAAATGTGTTTGCAAATTAACTTGATCATGAATTGATCATCACATGGCTCGAGATTTGCTTTTAAGTGGGTTGATTTGTTATTTGCAAAATGTGTTTTTGTAAAATGTTGATTTGTTATTTGCAAATGAGCTGGAGGATATGGGTTTCGATCCTAGAACATGTGAATAGAGTTTGCAAATGACTTTGCAAATTAACTTGATCATGTGTTGATTATCACATGGCTAAGAGGATTGATCTTATAGATTCTTGGTTTATTTGCAAATGTGTTTTGCAAATAAGTTGAAGTTTTAAATGCGATTCTTTGGAGCATGTGATTATGGTTTACAAATGTATTTTGGAAATTTACTTGATCATGTGTTGATCATCACATGGCTCAAAGAATCAATCCTTATTGATGTTTGATTTGAAAAGAAAAGTTTTTTTTGTGTAAAATCTGTTTTTGATCTGGAAAATCAGTCGTACCACCCCTGAGGCCGGTAGCACCGGAGGTCTGGTACTACCGCTGTGTGCGGCCGGTTGTAAGTTCAAGCTCCATTGGTTCTGGTGATTGGTTTTAGATTAATATTTAATTATTGTTTAATGACAAATCTAATCATTATGAGACTAACATGTTTATTGAGCTTTATTCTTATTAGTCTCAAATTTGGATGGAAAATAAAAAACCCAAGGTTTGCACTTATATTCATTTTATTATCCTATTGCATGCTTAGGATTCAAGTTAAAAGATGAACTCTTTCATTGCTTATACATTAAAGATGTGCATTATGTTTTCGATTCCATATATTACATGGATGCACACATCTAGGGGGAGTTCGTATTTTCACTTGATGTTTCAATAGTATTGATCCATATCTTCTTGTTAAATAATATAAAGAATCAAGACATTGAAACAAAACCTTGAGTATAGATTAACTTGCCTAGTTGTGGTATACTCATGGTATCTTAGGATAAACTCTAATGCATTCTCAAATAGAAATTATGCATATTGATTCAAAGCAAATTATTTATATGCACAAGTTTTTGTGGAGCTTATCCTATTGTTGATGGTCTCAAGAGTATTGATCCCTTTCCATCACTCCAATATATTGGATCATTACTTTGAGAATACATCAAAATGAGTATATAAAACTTGTGTAGTTAATATATACTCATGTCAATTTAAATGAAATTTAAATTGAGTTCGGTTGTCTTTTAACCATCAAAGAACGCTTCATCATGTGTTAATGGTGTTCCTTTGATTGATTAAGGATAAACGGAAAGTTCTTGAGTATAATGAAGCATTAGTTGCATCAAAGTACTCAAGACACAATTAATCATTAAAATTGATTTGGGTTGTGCTCAATCGATCTTGGGGCATCCATTATGTGTTAATGGAGTACAATTGATGATTGAGACAACCGTGTTTGTTGGACTAACACTTTCAATGAGTTGTGGATGTAGGTTTAGTCCAACGATAATAAAGAAACGGGACAAGGACATTATCATGTGTTGTTGAGCGTCAATATGAGATCCCGAAGAGAAGAGAAGAGGAGGTTCATCATGAGTTGATGAACTAGACAAGATTGGATCCTAAAGAGAAGATGATTGGATATCATAAAAACTCCAGGTGGATCGCTAGAGGCTAAGGTATAACAAGCTAAGATTAAGGATGTGTTCATAGTCTTTTACTAGTCTCGGTGTTTGGATGGGAGACCGGGTTGCTAGTTAGGTTGCCATACTATTAAGAGTGGTTGAGTCTTTTAGCTTGATTTTCATCATATATTGATGAACTCAATACTGTTCACTCTAGCTCACTCTCTTTGTTGGATTTTGCATGAGCTAAGTATTTGCATGTGTTGCAAATAAGAGAGCTCATGTTTGCTTCTTATTGAATCTTAATTGATTTGACTTTTGCATAGAGCTAAGTTTTGCATGTGTTGCAAAAGGAGAGAGCTCATGCAACTTGATTTTGATGGTTGCTGTTTGCATCAAACTAGATATTTGCATGTGTAGCAAACAGAGAGCTTATGCATCTGAGTCTTAGCTTGTGACTTGATCATGTGTTGATCATCACAAGGCTAAGAAAGGTTTATGCTTTGTGTTTGCAAAATGAATTTTTGCAAAATATGGTTTAATTGAATCTTATCTTGGAGCGTGTGAATAGGGTCTGCAAATATGTTTTCCAAATTGACTTGATCATGAGTTGATCATCACATGGCTCGAGATTTTCTTTTAAGGGGTTAGTTTGTTATTTGCAAATGCGTTTTGCAAATGAGCTGGAAGTTATGGGTTTCGATCTTAGAGTATGTGAATAGTGTTTGCAAATTGACTTGATCATGTGTTGATTATCACATGGCTAAGAGAATTAATCTCATAGATTCTTGGTTTATTTGCAAATGTGTTTTGCAAATAAGTTGAAGTTTAATGTGATTCTTTAGAGCATGTGAATAGGGTGTGCAAATGTATTTTGCAAATTGACTTGATCATGTGTTGATCATCACATGGCTCAAAGAATAAATCCTTATTGATGTTTGATTTGAAAAGAAAAGATTTCTGTGTGAAATCTGATTTTATCTGGAAATCCGGTAGTACCGCAGGTGTAAAGCCGGTAATACCGCTGGTCTGGTAGTACCGTTGTTTGGGATCCGATACTACCAGAGGTCAGTAGTACCACGCGTGAGGTCGGTTGTTATTTTCCAGAAGAGCGGGGTTTCTTGGTTTTTGAAGGCCGAGCTACCAGGGTCGATGGGTGGTACTACCAAAGGTGCAGTAGTATTGGCGACCACCGGTAGCTGTTTTCTAGAGAGACGTGTTTTTGAGTTACGCTGAGTTCGACAGTACCGTCCGTAGGGGTCGGTACTACCGCTCAAGCGGTACTACCAGGCTTTTGCCTGCGGTACTACTGGGTTTCCTGTGCAACGGCTAGTTTTCTAGCTGTTGGCCTAGAGGCCGGTACTACTGGCCCTAGTTGGGCGGTAGTACCAAATTTGCTGAAATTTTCAGAATTGCCCCCCAAAACAGCTAGTTTTCTTTGTGAGATTATAAAAGGAGGCCTTAGGGGGCATTAGCTAGTTGCTGGTTCTCTTGAGCATTAGGGTGAGGTTGTGCATGTGTTACACACTCATATTTGGTTTTTGAGCTAAGAGTGAGCCCTAATTGCATGTGTTGCAATTAGAAGAGGATTGAGAGCAGGGGCAGAGCTGGGCCTCGGGCCACTGGGGCATGGGCCCGAGGCCTAGCCCAAATAACAGTGTAAAATTCTGTTTATATTTGTTTGGGCCTGAGGCCTGTTATTTAGTTAGCTTGACCGACCCAGCCAGAGTACAGACGCTTTGTGTAAGCTCGTCGCCGGGTGGGCATGGGCCGCACAGCTCTTGATGTGAGCTATCTGCCGTAAGCGTACGGGAGTGTGATACGCTATGACCATATTTATAAGCCTTATGGGCTGTGCTTTGGTGGTTGGCTTTGGGCTTATTGTGTTGTATCTCCATGGTCCACAATTTGCTACGTACTTCTATTCCTATCTCTTCGGTTATTCCCAGGCTCCAAGCCACAAGTCTACACCCTTTCTAAATAAATACATAAAACATTATACAACCTAAGTCAAGACAATTAATTAAGTAAGACATTATACAGCATTTCGATTTCATATGTCATATTCTTCTATTGAAATAGTTCTTTGGATGGTTTTTGATGTCTCAGAACATGAGCTTACTGATATTGGTGATGCCTTTCTGAAAGTGCATCTAGGCACTTATGTTATTTTGGTGATTAATGACAAACACTCATAATGACAATCTATGCAATTAAATAAATGCTTAACTTAGTGCTTAGCAAATGACAAACCTCTAATATGATTATATTGCTATGAGACTAACTTGTTATTGCCTAGTTGAGAATCAGTCTCATCTATTTAGAGGAAAATCAAGTGGGATGGTTAAGCAAAGATAAGGTATGCAATTTTGGTATCTATTCTATATTTGTTATTGCATTCCTTTCGTGCAAATGCATAGTGAACTCCAAGTAGCATGTTGATTATATATATGCACATTGGTTCATGTCATATTTATTTGTGCATATATATTCAT
Source organism: Otatea glauca (assembly GCA_036346275.1). Lineage (NCBI taxonomy): Eukaryota > Viridiplantae > Streptophyta > Magnoliopsida > Poales > Poaceae > Otatea > Otatea glauca. The sequence goes on from CM070721.1 coordinate 64,020,300, forward strand.
TTGAGTTCATTATGTGCTTTGTTTTTAGTATGCATGTATTAACTAGAGTTAAACTTCGTATTGCTATAGATTGACTTAGTGCATGCATGTTTTATTTGTATATCTTCTCATGCAATTCTCTTAGTGAAGTTTATCTAGTGTTGGATCACATATTTACTCTTACTCCAAATATTATTTGCACATGTACAATTCGTGTATATTCTATCATGTGCTTCATTTAAGTAAAGTCTGTGATCCTTGCCATGATTTAATTGATTCATCATATTGGCAATTATCTCTCTAGTGCATATAGATCAATTACATATTCATCATGATGTACTTAGTAGAGAACATTTCTTATGTCAAGTGTTTCCATTTTGTGTTGTGCTTCTTTATATGAAACACTTGTAGTAATCAACTGCTCACAAATATCAACTTGTTCATATCTATTGAGCTTTTGGGACTAATGTCTTTCATGAGTAGTTTGGAAAGAATTAGGTCCCGTCTGTGTATGATGACCAAGGTATCTTGGAGGATGATCATTAAGTCGAGGTCAACAAGGCGGCGGTGTCACCAAGAGTTGAGGACTAAGTCAAGAGCGACTTGGCGTGGAGATCGTCGAGAGGATGATCAAGTCAAGGTTGATAGGACGAGAGTCTCATGAGGTGAATCGAGTCGAGTTGGACAAAGCGAAGATGTCATCAATTATATGGTGAAGGTCTTCATGCATCGACATCAAGAAAGAAGACGGCAAGTGACTAGTTCTAGACTTATATTATCTTTGATTTAATTTGAGTCTAAGGATTGCCGTACTATTAAGAGGGATGCGATGTCGAATGACTTCTAGATGTGTCAAGTGCTCAAGTGATCCATCCTTGTGAATCTTAGAAAGAGAGTGGTGTTGGTAGTCTTGGAAAGTGAGGTTGTAGGTCTCTCTTGATTTCTTTGTGAAATCTGTGGTTATCCTTTGAGTTTTGGATAGTGAGACCTTGTTGGTTGTATAGCCCTCATTCTTAGCTTTTGGTAGAGTCCAAAATCTCTGGAATCGGAGTCCGGAGTCAAAAGTTATGCTCGTTTTCGTCGGGTTGCTTAGTGCTGTTCGGACAGTCCGGAGTATCCGGACATTTGGTCCGGACACTCCGGGTTGGCACCCTCGGTGGTTGCTCTCGGTTGGTCCGGAGTATCCGGTGTTTAGTCCGGACACTCGGGTTGAATTAGTCCGAGTGTCCGGGGTGTTTGTCCGAGTCTCGGGTTGGCTCTCTCGGGATGGTGATCCTTCCAATCCGAGTCTCGAGGGTAATGTCCGAGTCTCCGGGTTGTCTGCGACTTGCCTCCAACGGCTAGTTTTTGGGAGTTCTATTTATAGCCCCATCCTCCTCATTTGAAGAGGCTTTTTGGTGTGGATTTTTGAGAGGTCGTGTGGGGGCTTTGAGGAAGCTTTTACCCTTAGATCTAAGTGATCCCCTGTGAGAAGGGTTGGGAAGAGTTTGGGGAGTGAGTGATTTGAGTGATTGAGCACTTGATTTCATCTCAAGCTTGTTCTTCGTGAGCATTTGTTACTCTTGGAGGTTGAGGACTCCTAGGCGGCTAGGAGGTCGCCTCGAGCCACCGGAGCTTTGTGTGGTTGGCCGTGGGAAGTTTGTGAAGGTCGGTTCCGCCTCCGTGAGGAAGGAATCAAAGGAGTGAAGACCGGCGAGTGCATTTGTGCAACACCGGGAGGAAGAGGGTTGAAAGAGACCCGGCTCAAGTGTGACCGAGCCGCCTCAACGGAGACGTAGGATCCCCTCAAGGATCCGAACTTCGGGTGAAAAATCATCGTCTCTAAGTTTGCTTCTTACTCATGCTTTAGTATTTGATTTTGAATCTTGAAATTGCCCGATCTACTCTTTTGTTGTGTTTGGCTCCAGATCTACAATTTCCCCAGGTACCTGATGGTATTTAGGTCTTTTGTGTTCAATTAGTTTGTTGAAAAATTGCAAAGATTTAAAATCTCCATTCGAAGTCTCAATCCGAGTATCAGGACTCCATAACCAGACGGTCCGGACTATCCGATATCCGGATTGAATACCCCGGACACTCCGGGTTAGGACCCTCGGGATCGGACTATCCGGAGTATCCGGATTGAATACCCCGGACACTCCGGATTGTTCGGGACACTCGGGAGATTTTATTTAGCTGCAAATTTTTTTATTCCGCTGCATTTAGTGTTAAATAATTTAATTCGCCTATTCACCCCCCTCTAGGCGACATCCCTTGTCCTTTCACTTTCTATTGTGCACTTGAGAGTATATATGAAATTCATGATATGGCTGCAAATATGCACTCCTCATTTTTTTAACCAACAGTTTACTGGCAGGATTTTAGTTACTCCTATGTTTGTCACATTGTGGTTGTATTCCAAATTGGGTTTAATTAATTGGACTCAATTTGGTTTGAATGCTTTGAAGATTACAAGATTTTATAGTGTTTTCAAAATATGATGTTACATTCTTGTTTTGCAATTTGCATCAATAATTAACTTGTAATTTTGTGTCCCTAATTTACATATACAATTTTATTTTTGCAGGTTTAGGTACTTGTACTATTATTGATGACGATATGATTTGACTCAGATGCACCAAACCTTCATTGGTTAGGTATTAATTTTTGTATTGCTCCACTATGTCATGTTGTTTTTGACATGTTTTATCTATTTTGTTGTATCATTAAGCATGAAGTTCAAATTTATTTTTAAATGTGTATTTGTGTAGTGTTTTTGTTGTACCTCGGTGTGGGTAGTATTTGGCGTTAGTTATTGCCGCTTAGTTTTTGGCCCGAGGCTTGACACAATCCTAACTCCGCCACTGATTGAGAGCCTCTTGTGCATGTGTTGCACTTGAGGAGAGCTTTATGCATGTGTTGCACTCGGTGTTCACCATTGTACATGTGTTGTACTTGGTGAGGCTTAAGTTAGAGGGTTTGACTTGTTACTCTTGTTGTTTGCTGACACCTAGACGACGTGTAGAGGCGTCATGCACGGTGACCTTCTCAAGGAGATTGTGAGAAGGCCCGGCAAAGTTGTGAAGGTCAGAACTTGCCTACCCGGAGGGAGAAAGAGCTACCACTAGTGGAATCGAGACGGGTGCTCAATTCGTGGAGCCAGTCCAAAGTGGTTTAGGCTTGCCTCAGCGTGGATTAGGGGAGACCGGCAAGTCTCCGAACACCACGGTAAAAAGTATTGTGTCTCCTTATGTATGCTTGCAATTCCTTATTTACATTATTGCAATTCACATTCCTAGAATTAAATTGCTTGCTTGTCTTTAGGATTGTAATTTATTGTTAGAGACATAATTAGCTAGTGCACTTAGTGAGCCTAGTTGACTTAGGCTTTAATTGTCAAAACCTTAGTTTATCACTTCCACGTTGATTATTGTTTAGGTTTTGATATAGGGATAAATAGAGCGTGTATTTAGTGAGAAGAATTTTTAAAGCCGCCTATTCACCCCCCTCTAGTCGGCATCCTCAATCTTACACCGGTACTACCGCTCGAGCAATGCTACCAGGCCCAGTTGGGCGGTAGCACCGGACTTCCTGTGAAACGGCTAGTTTTCTAACTGTTGGCCTGAAGGCCGGTACTACCGGTCCTAGAAGGGCAGTATTAATGGATTTGTTGAGTTTTTTCAGAATTGCCCCTAAACAGCTAGTTTTCTTTGTGAGGCTATAAAAGGGGCATTGGCTGGTGTTGTTGAGCATTGGGGGTGAGTTGTGCATGTGTTGCATCCTCACATTTGCTTCTTGAGTTCAGAGTGAGCCTAATTTGCATGTATTGCAAATTATAAGTGGATTGAGAGCTGTTTGTGCATGTCTTGCACTCGGTGATCACCCTTGTGCACGTGTTGCAATTGGTGAGAATCAAACAAGAGGCTTGACCTATTACTCTTGGTGTTCGCCGACACCTAGACAGCGTGGTCTAGTGATCTTCTCAAGAAGGTTGTGAGAAGGTCCGGTGAGTTGTGAAGGTTAGAGCTCACCTACCTAGAGGGGAAAAGAGCTACCGCTAGTGGATTCGAGGTGCTTGCTTAATTCGTGGAGTCGGTCCATTTCGTTTGAGCTTACCTCAACGTGGATTAGGGGAGACCGGTAAGTTTCTGAACACCACGGTAAAAAATTACATGTCAATTGTGGTTTGCTTTCTATTGCTTATTTACATTCTTGCAATTTATATTCATAGAATTAAATTGTCTGCTTGTCAACCTAGGATTGTAAACTTTGATTTAGTCTTAGATTGTTAATGCACATAGTGAGCCTAGCGGATTTAGGACTTAATTATCAAAACCATTTGATTTACGCTTCTGCATTAATGATAGGTTTTGGCCATAGTGATCTTTAGAAAAGAATTTTTAAAACCGCCTATTCAACCCCCTCTAGTCGGCATCCTCGATCTTACAACAGCTGATTGTGATGTTGGGGATGGATAAATGGTGACGAGGAGGGGATCTGGTGATGGTGAGAGGCAAGGATGAGGTGGCTGAGGTCCCAGTCTCCTTGATCTGGACATCCTCCTCTTGCTCCCTCTTCCTGGTGGTCTCCTGCTCTTGTGGCTTGGCCATGCCTCCTGGTGCTTGCTTGACTTGGATGCTCCTGGAGATGGCTTGCTTGTGCTGGTGGCTATGTGCTCCTGCGAGCTTCCTGAGGCTTGGTTTGTTTGTGCTCCGGAAATGACGGAGGGGCTTGGTGGCTTTGGGTGAGGTGTGTGAAGAATGGGGAATGGTTGGAAAGGGCTTGGCTGTGATGGTCCTTATCATAATTTATAGTGGCTTCTTTACCTTTTTACTCTTGGCTTATTTTACTGAGTTACCATATGATATTTTGTTACTATTTGTATTTGGCTATGTATACCCGCAATCCTACCAGGTTTGTATATTTTTGTCGAGTGATGACACCCGAGATTAGCGAGAGGTGCCGATCTGGTCCTGGGCAGATCAGGTATCTCGGTGATCGATACCCTCGCCTGCGGATCTGACGGCAATTCTCAAAATTACAACTTTTTGGTATTCTTGCATTATAGTTTACCTACGCATGACATTTGTTAATAAGCAAAATTACCGGTTACTTTATTATTGGTTGCTTAATTAAAATTTTGGGTTGTTTCAATTGTAAACTATATAAATCGACATATCTCTAGACTTTAATCACTGTAAATTTATTCATGAGCAACACAATATTTTTCAATACTATTTGTGCAAATATTGTTGGTTTCACGTATAAAATAGCCATGCTTTATTTGAAATTTCAGAGAGGGCAACACATGATGTGATACCTAACAGTACACGGACCATCGGGCTGTTTCTTGATCATCAACTGTCCTCTCGCAACTCGCTCATTATCTTCTTTGCTCCTCAATCCTCGTACCCCTGTGATGCTTAGTATACAGTGATTAGTAAAAATCAAACGTAGTTATTGATTTGTTAAAAATATTTCTACTACTAAGAAATTTTTAAATAAATTCTAACTAATATGATGCATAGAACGAAGGACTCTTACCAACACTGGCAGCCGGCAGCCATCTATGTCCTCGTCTACTTGATTGTTGGATTTTTTAGGCTCTGAATCACGTTGTGGACTTGTACGGTATTAGTGCTGACTCATGTGGCCAACTCATGTTGCTCAGCGTTGGTTCGGATACTAACCAGATTAAGCATTGTTTCATGCGGAAAGTAATATAGCCTGCCATTCAGACTTGGATTGGGACTCGTTTTTCTTTCTTTCATGGTGCTCCTGCTGTATGAGAATCTGAATAGTAAGTCTTACAGACTGGAGACATTGTATTTGCTATAGATTCTACTCCCGTCGTCTAAGTTTATAAGACGTATTTCTTCATGTCACATAGACAAGGAGATATTGACAGTACCTAGCTAGATTACCTCTAATTATTATCACTAAGCACTATATTCAATGTATACATGTGTTAAATATGAGATAAAGATGGATATTTATGAGAGATATGTAGATAATAACATCACACTATTTTTGTATTAGAATATAAAATACGTCTTGTATTTATGAATAAAATAATTTAAAATTTAAGTATTATAAACTTGGACAGAGGAGTCTTTAATATTTGAGCGTGGCGGGGGGCCCAAACGCGCGGTGGTTGGGTTGGATTTGACAGTGAGATGGAACGGGGATGGGCTGGCTCGGCTGCTAGCTGCTCTCCTCGGTGTCGATTCGGATTGGGCCTGGGACGTGTGGAAACGAAAAATTTCAGTCTAAATTCGAGCCTGCCTGGGTAACTTTCAGATCAAGTCAGCAGCCTCTAGAACGAGAATACCAGCAGAGGTTTCAAAAGTCAGAGAAGAAGATGCGTAATACTTCCACCGGTCCGGTGGGATAAGTAGGGTTAAACTTTTAAAACTTGAGCAATCCATATCCTTTTAAATATTTAGATTTGGATGTATAAAAATTATACGCGTAGATTCATTTAGAAACGTATTTTCGTTGTATTATAATTTTATTGAATTTTTAAAGTATATTATAATAAAAGTTAGTGATTAATAAAGCTGAGTTTTATGAACTCCAGTTCCCGTAGGATAATTATTTGAGACGGAAGGAGTAATAAAAGTGACCAAACCACACGAGTTGTGTACAACAGACTACAGAGCGAGTCGAGTGCACAGCGCAGGCACAGACACAACGACCAGAACCAGAAGCATCCATCCAATCCGAAAAGCTCCAGGCTCCAAGCAAAGCCCTCCGACCTCTGCACTGCAAGCTCACGCACCGAGTTGACGGAGGCCATAATCCCCTCGTCTTCTTTCGCCTTTCCCCTCCACGAATCCAATCCCTCCCTCCTAAATCCAATCCAATCCCACAAATCCCGAACCCCCTTCCTTCCTCCGGTCCTCCCCAAGCAACAGGGGGGATTCCGGCGATGAGGTCGTCGGAGTCGTCGCGCTTCGTGCAGGAGCTCGTGCTGTACGCTGCCAGCGCCGCGCTCAGCTGCCTCGTCCTCTTCGCCGGCCTCCGCCAGCTCGACCCCAACCGCGCCGCCTCCCAGAAGGCGCTGCAGCAGAAGAAGGAGATCGCCAAGCGCCTCGGCCGGCCCATCGTCTCCACCACCCCCTACGAGGTACCAACCCAGTCCTGTCCAATCCATCTTCACTTCGCATTGCCCTTACGCTTTTTCCTCTGGGCTTCTATTCTATCTGATAATAGGATGTGATTGCGTGTGATGTCATCAACCCCGACCACATCGACGTCGAGTTCGACTCCATCGGCGGCCTTGAGCACGTCAAGCAGGCGCTCTACGAGCTCGTCATCCTGCCCCTGCGCCGCCCCGAGCTCTTCACCTTCGGCAAGCTCCTCAGCCCGCAGAAGGGGGTGCTCCTCTACGGCCCGCCCGGCACCGGCAAGACCATGCTCGCCAAGGCCATCGCCAAGGAGTCGGGTGCCGTCTTCATCAATATCAGGATATCCAATCTCATGAGCAAATGGTTCGGCGACGCCCAGAAGCTCGGTAAGCCAGCGGCCAACCCTGTTGCGCTAATCCTAAATTCTGTCCCTAATTGCTCATCGGAATCGATTCTTGCGTGTTTCTAATTTTTCTATGTGCATGTGTGTGTGTGTGTGTGTGTTGTAATGATGCTGATATTATATAACTGTGTGGCAGTTGCTGCTGTATTTAGCCTCGCTCACAAGCTCCAGCCCGCTATAATCTTCATCGATGAGGTCGATAGTTTCTTGGGGCAGCGACGGACCACGGACCACGAAGCCATGACTAATATGAAGACAGAGTTCATGTCCCTTTGGGACGGTTTCACCACCGATCGTGAGTACTCTCCTCCTTTGCGTTCTGGCATGGTATATATGTTAGGTTAGATGAAGTGATGAACACACACGCACAAAAGGGTGACAAGATTTAACGTGGAAAAACCCTTGCGAGAAAAAACCATGAGAAAGAATCCACTATAATGGTTCAAGATTACATGTAGGGGTGAAAACGGGTTGGATACGGGCGGATATTGCTATTCCTGTATCCTGACCCATATTTTTTTCCCGGATTCGGAACCGGATACAGGCTAGCCGGATACGGATACGAATCCGGGTTATTCGGAATACGGATACGGGACGGATATGAAACGGATTCAGGTCAGGAACGGATAAAGTTATACGGATAATACATGCGCATATATAGCACGACTTGATTTTGCTCAATTTGACAAACCATATAGCACATCATAAATTGACTACTGTGGCAAACAACAATTGGCAAAACTGCGTCCATCAACTAAATAGGCCCCCTAGACCCAGGGCCATTTGTTCGAACAACAACATGCAAATTAGAAGACCAGTAGATGTACTAGGTTATGAACTGGATATCCTACAAATAGCACACAGTAACTAAAAACTGAATTGTGAGGTCACGTAGATATGAAGCATGAAGGTGTTTAACTACAATGTTGCAATCAATAATCTGCGGATGATGAAGTGTATTGTGAAGCAACTAAAAGACAACAGTAGTTAGAGAACATTGTTATGCAATGCAGCTAGGCATTGCATAACAATGTTCTCTAACGACATGGATGATTACGGATGGAACAATCTGTTGGCTCCTTTGAAGTCTGACAATGCAAAGGGCAATGTTATTCTTGTGACAACTAGGAACTAGGCTCCCACCATTTACAGCTATGTTTCTCATATTGTTATATATTCCCCCAACAACTATTAGTTTATGAGCGAGGTGTTGATTCCTATTTGGATTGCACAAGGATGACGAAACATTGAAGAATTCATAGCAATGCATAGAAGATTTTACCTCTGCTGGCGTCAGAGGAGACGTCGCAGGCGGCGCGACTCATGCAGCACGCACTAGATGGAGACCCAGCCTGGGGGATCTGGGCGCACCACCATCCGCATCTTGGCCGCTGCTAGGCGGAGACGCACGGCCGGGGGAGGATATGTGGCCCCGGGGGCGGGGCAGATCTGGCAATGACGCACGGCTGTGGGCGGAGATGCACGGCCGACGTCGGAGGCGTGGACACAGGGGCAAGGAAGGGCTGCCGGGTGAAGCGCTAGCCGGGTGGAAACACCGCCTAGGGGAGACGCCGCCCAGGGGAGAAGCCGTCGAGGGAAGCGCTAGCCGCCAGGCGGAGACGCGGCCGGGGACCGAGACAATTTGGGCGAAGGACACCGAGGGGCAGAGTTGGCGGTTGGGACCTGGGAGAGAGGGGGCCTCCCAGTCCCAGGACTTATCTGGATATCCGGATTGGTTTAATATCCGATATCCGTTCCATATTTTTCGAATACCATGTGCTCCGAATCTGATCCGGTATTCGGATTCAAATATCCGGGTCCGGATCTGACAGGATATCAAAAATCCATCCCGAATCCGGTCCTGACCGGATCCGGATCCGGATCGGGCGGGAATTATCTGTCCTGTTTTCATCCCTAATTACATGTACAGGTGTGAGGCTTAAATAGCCAAAAGAGTCTTGAGTTGTAGCAGACTTGGACTAACAACCTATTTGGATAAAACCATAAGATATGGTAAGTTAAGATATTTGAGTTATCTCCAATAAACCTCCCTTTAACTCAATCTATAACGAAGTTGTTTCCAGAAAACCCTGAAGGGTAATTAAGCACTGAATACAAGTGCATTAAAAGTCCAAAGGACTACTGAAAAGGAAGACTGGAACAGTCAATCCAAATACTTGTAGTGCAAAAAAACACAAAAGGTATGAAAGACCGGAACATCCTTATATAAACGCTTCTCATGAAGCAAGATTGAACAAACCACCAGTAGGTCGAGAGAAAGACTGGAACAGTCAATCCAAAATACACATTATCAACAAAGCAGACGAAGAAATCTGGGTCTTCAATGATTCATAATCCCGGTAAAGTCTGAGTCTGTGCAACTGACTTCCTGAAACAAACACCCAATCATCAAATGGCATAAGCCAAGACATCACCTGTGGTGTTGGGTAGATAGCGAAGAACACATAACATGGATTTTTGACATGCTCCACATAGAACATAAAATTCGGCAAATGACCTACTGAAAATCCATAACATGGTTGAAACTGCTCAAAAAAATATCAATATGAAGAAAAATTCTCGTGCCATCAATGGATTATAAATTGCAGTAGACCCCTTATCTCGAGCAAAGACAACAAAAACAACATTGTAGTATCCACGTGATGACGGGGAAATGAGCGCGAACCTGTCTCCAACGTCACTAGAGACAAGTTGTTTAAATTTGATTGAATATGAGATAGAGAAATATCAAATATCAGGTATTGCAGGTACATTACTTCCAGAATTCATACATTTACATAAAAATTCTGCTAATTACATCTCTTTACGAGAAAACCCCTGATTAAGAATTCCAACATGAAGATTACACCAACTTGCAATATATGACATTACAAAAATATAAAAAGAAAAATCTTCAATCTTGGCGTCGTTGACGGATGCTTGCTCGAGGATATTTTAATTGTTTTCACATTAATCAATTTTTTTTGTTTAGTGCATAGTATTCATTTTTAGAGAACCTATGCACGCAGCATAATAGGAGTTCAATTTTTATCTATTTTTATTTCACCTTGTTTCATTTATTTCTTTACTCTACCTTGTATTACCACTAGTATTGCATAGTGCTAGTAAATATTGAGCGCTTGCATGTAGTGTAACCAAAGCGGAGGTTGTCTTTAATATTTGTGTTACTACTAGCGCGACATAAGTTTTATACGCGTAGTGTAACCGAGACACCTAGTTTAGTTATTTTATTATGTCTGTAATATCACCGCGACATAAAGTATTTATTTGTATATTTCAATTTATCCAAACTATTAATCATAACATGTACTCATTTTATTATGGAGCACATATGCTCAATGAATTTTTTATTTCATTTATTTGGTCAGTGACGTTTGCAGTCTTTACTCCTGCATGCGAAGGTTGCTTCACCACCCAGCACCGAATACACCTCATTTCTAGTTGGCTAGGCCGCAGGTATGCAAGACATGGGTGTGCATGGCAGTTTGCATGGTTTTTTTAGCACCTTGTGTTAGACTTGGACTACAGCACGCTGGTATGCAGCAATTGCTACCTCCCATTTTTGTTGATTGTATGTATGCTTCTAGGGAGACGCCACATATACATGCTTAATTGTCACAAACACTTGGACCCTACTAATTAGCACCCACAACTAACTAACTACGTAGTGCTTGCAAGCATACAACCTGGACGTGAGTTAGTGGAGCTAGTGTGCTATTATAACTAGCGCGTGTAACTGGCCAGGCCATTTTCTCCATGACATGGGCTTAATGCTATGTATTAATTTAGCTAGCATATTACCCTTGATAGTTAATTAAGTGCTCACGTGTTTTACCCGGCGTACATTGTTTATTTCATTTTATCCAGACTATTATTCATAACAAGGTACTAATAGGTATGGAGCCTATGTGCAGAATATAATTGTGCAGGATTTATCATTTGTTTAGTCATTGTTACTACTCATGACATGGTATTTGCGAATATGGAACCCATGTACGAGCATAACCGCGACAAAGTTTAATTGATTGATGGATTTTTTATGTATTATTTTCTTTTGTAGCATATACCCGCTCATGATTCGTATCCACTTTAAGGGACCGAATCTAAGAAACGGGGTCTTGAATCTTCTCACCCTTGATTCGTTTCCATGCGTAGTGTCCGATACTAAGAAACGAAGATTTTGTATCTTCGCTCTTGCATCCATGTCCACTATGGGACCGAATTTGGAAATGAGGTCTTGAACCTTCTCACCCTTATTTGTTTTCATTCGTAGTGTCCGATACTAAGAAACAAAGATTTTGTATCTTCGCTCTTGCATCCATGCCCACTACGGGACCGAATTAGGAAATGAGGTCTTGAATCTTGTCACCCTTGATTCGTTTCCATGCGTAGTGTCCGATACTAAAAATGAAAATTGTGTATCTTCGTTCTTGCATCCATGTCCACTACGGGACCGAATTAGTAAATGAGGTCTTGAGGAGAATACATTTTGACTTGGGCGGAGGAGGATGGGAGGAAGAAGAGCACCTCGACTTGTATCATTTGATCAAGCCTAAGGGCTAAGGAAGAACATGATTCTCACCTTTTTTTACCTTTTCTTTCGCTCCAATGGCAGCTTGCTCCCTCTCTATTTTTCTCCAAAAAGTCTCTCCCAAAAGTTCCCTTTTTCTATAGGCTTCACCTCTATTTATAGAGCAATAGAGCAGGCATTAGAGGTGGTTCCAGGAGAAGGGGTTACGGCAACTCCCTTTTTTTATTTTCTTTTCTCTGGAATTTATCTCTCGGTTTGCTCGTTAACTGCTCTAGGCTCCAACCACTTTGCGCAGAACGTGTGTGTGTGGTTTTCGGCAGCCTTTTTCTTAGGATTATCATTAATGATATGACCTTGTAAATATCAGCACTAATTAGCAACTGCCACTTCCATTGCATGCAGCAACTGCTGTGCGACGTGGGAAAGATATTTTGTTTTGGCTGCCGTGTGGTATGCGTTAACTGTCATTTTTTTGGCCATGGATATGCTGCGCCATGCACGCGCGCAGTCAAGCAAGCCATGCACTGAAGACCCCATGAATTCTTTGGCTGCCATGTGGGCCATGATTTCTTAAAGAAGCGATTAATTACTTCATGCATGCAGCAACATGCTACCTTGATATGTGGGATTAAGTGTGGACCATAATCATTTCTTGTTAACTTCAGCAGTTAAAAGGGTAATTAACCCCTCAATGCATGCATGCAACCACTTCCTTCAAAAAATGTGGGAGAGGTGCTATATGGGCCATTATTATCTTTGACTAATTAGCTAAAAACGTGCTTAACTCATGCATGCATGCACACGACCATGGTGTCATGTTTGTATTCTTTCGGACGCAGCTAGTATAGCTCACGGCACCATTTCTTTTTTTTGTCATAAATCATTTGGAGGAGCATAGATTATTTGATTTGCAAGCACTTAATCGGTGCACATATGTCTTCTTGATTGATTTTTTTTATTTGAGCTGTATTGGTATAAAAGGCCTCATGCGGAGCCGCTTTATTTGCTACCTAGCCATGAGTGTGAGCTTTGCCCAAGAGCTTAATTAATCTATGCATAGTATGTTTATTCAACTCACGTATGACTGAGATATCATCACATTAGCGCAACGCATGTAGGACTTTAAATTTTGTCAGTGAAATATTGATCGTCAGACTATTTTCTAGTCATGTAGTTCACACATATTATAGCGATCGTTATTTCAATATAATTCACACCCTTTTGTCATTTTTTATGTTCTAACGGATTTTAGCCATCAGTGTATTTTATTTATTTGATGTTACTATTTTTATGTAATTATTTATTTTTATTTAATCTGAAGACAAAATCATTGTCAACACCATGCAGAAACAAACTCCTCCTTGCACTTTAAACCTTTATCTCAAATTGACATTGGAGCAAAACCTTCACTAGAAAAACTCCAAAGAGTATAATGCTACCATCAGGGTGTGTCGAATTCCAAATTAACGTTGCCAAAACCTCCATAATGGTCACATGGGCAATTCAAATTGCAACGCATTCAAACGGTGAATAAAACATCAAAATAATGGTGATGAAAAACCAAGTTCCAATTAACGTTTATGAAACACCAAATTCAATTGTCTTCTCAACTGACATAATTATTTTTTCAAAGTAGATGATGAAACGTCAAAGAAACCGACGATGAAATGTCGAATAAATTGCCAAGAATCCGCCAATGATAAATCCGACATGAATGCTGCTAATAATAAGCACAACAGCTTGAATTGCAAAAGAAATCCACCAAGAATATGTATAATGGCCTGGACTGTGCATGAATACTATCAATAATATGTATGACAGCTTGAATTTGTGATGAAAAATCCGCCAATAATAAGCATGACAACCTAAATTGCGCCTGAATTGCTCCAATGGTCAGAAATTAGTATCAAAGAAAAGGATGTCATGTGGCACTGGTTTGTAAAACAATGGAAGCCCAATATGGTGAGATACTCTAGAGTTGAACCACCAGAGAGACCCTAAAAGCTGGAGGGAGATGCGACCACATCCAATGGGTGGTTGCGCTTGATATGCAGCCAAAATACGCGCTGGCACCAAAAGCCAGAAGAGCTGGAGCCGCTACGGAACCGGAATTGACGGAACCCAAAGAAACGAATTAAATCCGGTTTTGAGATCTCTTTGAGGTCCGGACGGAATTTCAGCCGATTGAAATCTATTCTCTTGGGCAAGCTCGGTCACAAGCGAAGAAGAGGCGGCACGGGCCGCAGTTGAGGCCGGGCGGATGGTGCGTCGCATGAGCAGGCGGAGGGAGAACTATTTGTGATTAGTGGTAAAAGCTGTGTTTTGGAAATCGTGTCGATGTCCAAAACGACATACTATTTGTGACCAAAGGGAGTATGTGTCAGCTAATATTCGCCCTTGCAAGCATGTGAGTGACCCCACTTGTTAGTCATTAAGACCAGTCATGTGCGGTGCTTTCAATGAACAAGGACCCACTAATGTGCGGCCATTGATGGGCTAGCTAACAGAAGAATGACAGATATAAGATCTTCTTTTGTGCACATGCAATTTTTAGAAATGCTTTTGGTGTGGTCAGTGGCGTAGTGTTATTACTCTCAACTCGATTTATTGATACATTACATACTTGTGTGTGATGCTAACCATATGCTATACTAGTATGGCTATAGGCATGTTTATCGAAGATTGTTTATCTCAGAATATAAATGAGGAAAGGATGTGAACTTAAGAGAAACTAAACTAATAAAAAAGGATAGTCTTTGCCATACTGTTGAAGCTTAAATGATTTACATAAAGCTATACTGTTACATTATGTCTAAGGTGGTCATGAGATTGCCTTGCTGGCAGATTTATTTATGAAAATAATGAATTATTTTTCCATATGGACATGCAACTTACTTTACAGACCTACTTCCTTATATAATACTGAGCAAGTGAGCATCTTATGATAGTTTATATATGGCTTTGCAGAGAATGCTCGTGTGATGGTGCTTGCTGCTACAAACAGGCCTTCTGAGCTAGATGAGGCCATCCTTAGGCGCTTTACTCAGATATTTGAAATTGGGATTCCTGTTCAGAGTGAAAGAAGCAAGATACTTCAGGTTGTATTGAAAGGAGAAAATGTCGAGCCTAACATTGATTACGATTACATTGCCAGTTTGTGCGAGGGCTTTACTGGATCAGATATCCTAGAACTGTGCAAGCAGGCAGCATTCTACCCTATCAGGGAACTGTTGAACAATGAGAAGGATGGGAAGAAAGCAGATGTAAGTATTCCTTCTGTTTTCAATCGGTCTTAGAACTAGATTACACACTGATACTGTTATTTGCAATGTTCGCTTCTGATAATTTAGTATTATTTGCTACAATGAGCTAACTTCCCTTGGGTAATGCATGTGAGCACTAGTTGATTGTCAACCTCATGCATGGGTCTACTTGTGACACGTAGTTGTTCATTCTGTATTATATATTCATGGACAAATTTCAGTTACAATTGTTAGTTGGAGTTATGATTGCTCTGCTTGAATAATTAATGATTTGGCATTTATCGTTGGATACAGTAACAGCTCTATAGCTATTAATTGTTCATTAACATTGGCTCTGATTCTTGGCTCACACCTGCTGGTTTAGAAACCAAGACCCTTGAGACAATCAGACTTGGAGAAAGCTTTATCCACATCAAGAAAGGGAAAGAAGGCTGCAAGCGGAACACTGACGGGCTTGCAGTCACCTGTGTGGATTCGGCCATCAGATTCAGAAGATGATCAGGTACAGAGTGCAATTTTTGAGATATCTAAGCTGATGTCTCGAATAGTTCAGAACAGTCAGTCGGAACCGCAAGGGCCATCTTCACCTTAATCTAAAACCAGAAGGTCTTCCTTTTGCTAGATCTCGTGAAAAATCTACAGTGGAGTAAGCGCAAGCATTACCTCTGTATCGTTAGGTTTTCTTATGCAGCTTGCAAGATTCAGCATATGTATTTATTCATTTAGCGTTGTGAGGCTGCAGCAGTTTTTGAAGTTAATTGCAGCTGGGAAGCTTGCACTGATGTAAGTTCGTTCAGAATTATATTGTTGTGTGGCCAAAAAAATTTAGAATTATATGGTTCGGTGGAATACTTGTTCTGGTCATTTTGTATTTTTAATTTAATTGCTTTAGGGTAGACTCTCTAGTCTATTA
This sequence comes from Otatea glauca, assembly GCA_036346275.1. Taxonomy (NCBI): domain Eukaryota; kingdom Viridiplantae; phylum Streptophyta; class Magnoliopsida; order Poales; family Poaceae; genus Otatea; species Otatea glauca. The sequence goes on from CM070721.1 coordinate 64,036,519, forward strand.
CACACAATGAAGAAAGGGGCCCTTCCATGGTTCACAAATATATTTCTTTGTTTTTGTCTGGTTATTTACATCCCGTTCTCTGTGTCGATAGCGTGAGAGAGAGAGAGAGAGAGCACTCTGTTGAGACTTCGAAGAGATGCAAACTGTCTCACTGGTTGATCAGATGGAAGCAGAATGCTGTACAAGATTTCCAACTTATATGTTGATTGTGTCACAAGTCAAAAAGAAGAAAAAACTTTCAACCTTGCTCTTCGCTGGTTGAGTCGACGAGCCATGGGCGACTGCATCACGAGCAGGAGCATCTGCTTGATCTCTTCATGGCGCTCGTTTCCATCATGGATAGCTCTTCAGATAGTGACAGCTTGGTACCCTTCAGCATCAGCACGTCGGCACCGGCACCGTTCACTCTCGCCAGCTCGTCCATCTCCAGCGATCTCCTGGACACGATGGCGTGGATCTCCTCGAGGAGCCTGAGGAAGGCGGGCTCGACGTTCTCCCCGCTGAGCGCGGACGCCTCCGAGAAGAAGAGCCCCTGCTCCTCGGCGAAGGCGGCTGCCTCATCGGTGGCGACCGCGCGTCTGCCGCCGGCGGCGAGGTCGGCCTTGTTGCCGATAAGCATGACGACGATGGACTTGTCGGCGTGGGCGCGGAGCTCGTCGACCCACCGCGCGACGTGCTCGAACGTGCGCCGCTTGGTGACGTCGTACACCAGCATCGCCCCGAGCGCGCCCCGGTAGTAGGCGCTCGTCACCGCCCTGTATCTGCACGCACACACCAGTTTCTTTCTCTGCGTTAGTACTAGCTAGTAGCCACCTAGACGTTTGTTTGGCTACAATGCTGTGCACCCTCCCACTCCGTCTTGTTTATTTATCCTATCTAGGCAGATGCTGATTAAGCCCGCCGTTTAATCGGTGATCTAAGTGCTAGCCACTTGCTAGTCTGCCGTTCACGTCTAGCTAAGTGCGCGCATCAACGCTGCAAGCGTCTATCGTCTAGGTGAACACGTACACTTCTAGTATATATAGAACACTACTAACAACCATGCATCTCTTTGATCTAGTTCTACTGCAACTTACTACTTGTTCAAATCAAACACCTATTATTAGCAGCTATATATGCATCAACATATATATATATATATACATACAGTACAGTAGCTATAGCTATTTTGTGTGTCTATACTATACATGTATCTTGGCAGGGCAGGTGCATATATATATATATATATGCATATGTGATCGATGTGCATGTAGGCATGTATGTGTGCACCTACGTACCTCTCCTGGCCGGCGGTGTCCCAAATCTGGGCCTTGACGCGCTTGCGGGCGATGTCGACGGTGCGCGTCTGGAACTCGATGCCGATGGTGGACTTGGAGTCGAAGCAGAACTCGTCGCGCGTGAACCGCCCCAGCAGCTGCGTCTTCCCCACCGCCGAGTCGCCGATCACGACGATCTTGAACACGTAGTCCTCCTCCATCCCGCTTTCCGGTCGGTACGTTCCTAGTCCGACGTACTAGCTGATTGATCCAAACGAAAACTCTACTACGCCAGCCATTGACTGACCTATCCTAATAGTACTATGTGTGGATGCTTATGTATATATGTATCTCATCTGACATCTGCATGCGTGTATATATAAATATCTTGGTGATGTAGAGAGTGGTTGAGTGGAGCGGTTGCTCTAGCTTGCTCGCCTACTATCGGAGAGGCGGTAATCTTTACGCCTTTAAAAGAACCTAGTGATGGTAAATCTTACGTTTTTCACATTTCCAACCTTCACCCACCTCTCTTCAAATCTCTCTTCTACCTTTAAAAAATCTTTAACAAAAAATAAACAAATTAGCTACTAAAAATGTGATACTTATCCCAGCAACCTTCCTTCATTCCCCTCATGGTGTGCAGCAGAGATACAAATGCAAATAATGGTGGTCAAGCTAATAGCGTGGTGTAAAACAAGCTCAACAGCAGAGATATGGTGTGGGTTAGGATAAATCTGTATCAAGCAATGCAACGGAGCCTAGAACATGTGGCAAACCAATCCTAACAACAATAGCTTAATTATTTTTTATCTATAATAAAGCAGGGACCTTCGGCTAGTTCTTAAGAGAAAAGGAGTTCTTATATATAGACGTAGCCTTAAGATTGAAGAGTTCTCGGTGTTGATAGGGCTGATTGGTCAATTGCTACCAGTGGTGCAAGCACGCTCACTGTAGATCTCTTGTCTGGTACTCCCCTTGCCTCTGCCACTTTTCTCTTTCGGCATTCATTGTAGAGTACGCAGGACAAGCCGAGTGGTGTTGTTTCTCTTTCAAGATTAATGGTTTTTCATGTATTGGTATCAGGATTCACTAAAGTTGATTAGACAAAAGAAAATCGCATCCTCCATGTTATAAATCCGTTATATGATTGTCCATGTATATCAGTCCATGCCTCATCCAATTTCGCTTTTGACAGTGAAGGATGGTGAAAAAAAAATACTATGTCACCATTTACTTTTCATTCATACTTTAATATTTGTGTAATCGTTAAAAAAAATGAAAACACCACTCAACATGTGGTTATATTGAAGATATCTCTGAAGTCATATACAAACACAAGGATCGAACGAAAGCAGGGATCTGCAGACATTAATTAGACGTCACAATCTCTGAGCCTCGTGCCACGCGATGCTTAACCTAATTACTATTGTATGACACTAGTAAAGTGTTTAGGTTCGCAACTAGGCGGGAAGAATCACGTTGATTGGCCGAGCGATGGATTACGTCTGCATTAGTATTAGTTTAACTGCCAAATAGTACAACCCTCAACTGCTACTTCCAACACAGTACTGTATCTGTTCGATTGCGTCTCGTTCGTTCTCATCTTGTTTCTAGTTTCAATTTGCTCTCTACGTAACGGTTCAAGTATTATATTGAGCATGATAAGATTGGCATTATGCATATTGTGGCTAGTGCACCGCACAAATCAATAATTCTTTTAGTTGGAAGCAGTTGATCTGACCGCATTTAGAAACCCCTGTATTTGACTAAACACAGCTTGAGGCAAGCTTTATTTCTTTTCAGTGCAATAAGAAACTTCTATGGTGTCCCATGGAATTTGAAAACATTTGCTAAGCGATTCGATTAGCCCGTATAATCATCAGTTAAGCGCTGGGCTAGCACCTGCTGGAGTTGCATATTGGCATTCCTGAACGAAGTAAGGGCTTCTGTAGCTATGAAATCTGAAACCAGAAAGGGGAAGACATCAAAGCCAGGACGATGGACCTACAACCTGGCGCCTATTCGATGATTAATTTTGAGCTACATGGTTTCTGTTGAGGAATTGAGATTGATGCGTTGTGTATTTAATGTGCTCACGTTCGGACTTGAGCCTAATTCCTGATGCCTCTAATGCATGGTAGCAATAGTTTTGCAGCTCATCTTGTGGCACTCAACCATTAGAAAAAGAAAACGTTACTGATTGTTATGAATAGTCCTGGTATTCAATATGAGACCAATAGGTCAGAATATATAGGGTTACATGTGGGTACAAAAGGAAAGTCTATACAAGACAATACACAAATATAAGGTAATACATGATACTAGTAATCTCTATACAAGGTAAGTGCAAGATACTGTCTAACACCCCCCTCAAACCCATGGTGTATCAACAACATTAAGTTTGGAAAGATAAAAGCTATGATGAACTCTAGCCTGTGTCTTTGTGAAGAAATCTGCCAACTTAAGCTCTGAAGTCACATACTGAAAAGCCACAACTTGATCCTGTACCTGTGAGCGTATGTAAGAATAATCAACACCGATATGCTTAGTGAGCTCATGCTTCATTAGGTCTCGAGTAATGCTAATAGCACATGTACTATTAGATAAAAGAGGAGTCGGTGTAGAAACAGAAACACCAAAATCATCAAGTAACCACCGTAGCCAGGTAACTTCTGCTGTCAAAAGAGTCATAACTTGCAACTCAGCCTCAACACTCGAAAGAGAAACCACTATCTATTTCTTAGTCTTCCAAGTAATGAGAGAACCACCAAGAAAAACACAGTAAGCAAAATGAGATCAACGATCAGAGTGATCACTAGCCCATGTAGCATCAGAGTATGCCTGGAGTTGTAAAGAGCTGGAGCGTGGAAAGAAAAGACGGCGAAAGATAGTTCCACGAAAATATCGCAGAACACGAAGAAGATGACTATAGTGGAGCTAAGTGGGAACAAAAACAAACTGGCTCAAGATATGAACATGATACGAAATATCAGGACGAGTGATACCAAGGTAAACAAGACTCCCAACAAGAAGACGATAACAAGTAGGATCCTCAAGAGGTTCACCATCAGTAGACCGAATGTGAATATTGAACTCCATAGGAGTCTCAGTTGTGCACTGGTCAGTAAGGGAAGTACGATCAAGAAGATCCTGAATATATTTATCTTGCGATAAAAAGAAGCCCTCAGATATAGAAGAAACTTCAATACCAAGAAAGTAGCGGAGGGGACCAATATCAGATATGAGAAACTGCTCACTGAGATATACCTTTAAAAAGGTAATATACTGTGAATAATCTCCAGTAATGATCATGTCATCGACATATAGAAGAAGAAGAATCCGACCACGAGGCAAAGTGTGTACAAAGAGCGCAAGATTATGAATACTAGCAGAAAAACCAGCAGCAGTGATCATAGAAGAAAAACGCTCAAACCAAGCACGAGGGACTTGCTTAAGTCCATAAAGAGAGCGGCGAAATTGACAAACCATGCCCTCAGGAATAAAATACCTCGGTGGTGACTGCATATAGACCTCCTCACGCAGCTCACCATTAAGAAAGGCATTTTTGACATCAAGCTGAGAGATAGACTACGCACGAACATAGGCCACAGCAAATTCTACCACAAGCATAAGCTGATGAGGAAAGGTGGACAATTCACTTATACTTCAACACTCCCCCTTTACGTATAGGCTCTCTCAGGTCTAGGACGTAGAATAAAAGTAGTCTACAATTATTATTTTTTAATTACGCCAATCAGGTCTTGAACTCGAGACCTCTTGGCTCTGATACCATGTTATGAATAGCATTTGTATTCAATATGAGACCAATGGACCAGAATATATAGTGTTACATGAGGGTACAAAAGGAAAACCTATACAAGACAATATACAAATATAAGGCAATACAAGATACTAGCAATCTCTATACAAGTTAAGTACATGATACTGTCTAACACTGATAACCGTAAGTAAAATATTATTACAAATTAAGCTCATGAAATCTGGAAAAGCCAATAAACACAAGTAAAGAAAGATTTCTGATGCATGCCTGGACGCACCTGAATGCTTCTCCATCCAAGCATCCATGTTACTCGAAGCAAGATTTATTTATTTTCAGTGCAATAACAGATTTTCCGGTGTCCATGAAATCTGAAAACATGCGCTGAGTGAGTTAATTAGCCCATATAAATATAGTCCCCAGTTAAGTTCTAGGCTAGCTACTTGCTAGAGCTGCAGATTGGCATACCTGAACTAAGCAGATGGTTAAGAAATCTGAAACCAGAAATTAAGAGGAAACCATCAGACTAGAATGGGCCTAAAATCTGGTCCCAGTTTGATCATTAATTTTTGGCTGCATGTTTGGCGGTATTTTAGTAGGTAAATTATTTTTTGATTCGTCATTCAGACTTCGATTCTGATTACAGTTTTTTTTTAAGGTTCAGATTTTATAGCCCCTGAATTCATATGCAGAGCCTAATTCATGACGCCCGCAATGCATTCTGAGCACTTGTTTTGCAGTTGATATCGTGGCACCGTTGGGAGGAGGAAACGTTGGTGATAGCAAGAAGCCAAGAACCCACGCACTAATTAGTTAACAAGCAAACATCTCTGATGCATGCTGCTCGGTTTATCGATATCATACATGAAAGGAATTATCATCAGCTGAGATTAATCAACAATGATAAATTTCACAATTGACATAATGCGTATTACAGCCAATCCTGAGCGGAAGTAGTGTAGCACAGTCCAGCATGAGCAGGACGAACGAGGCACACAGAGCACTAGCAGGAGGATGAGGCGTGGGCGCGCAGGGGCCGGAGGAGCAGGTGGTCGCAGATGGCGGCGAACTCGGCCATGACCTCGGCGACCATGCCGGCCTTGCCCTTGCCCACGAGCATCCTGACCAGTGCCCCCACCCGCGCGTCGAATTCCTCCCCCTTCGGTTGCTGGGGTCGGAGGAGGGCGCGCGCGTGGCGGGAGGCCCTGAGCAGCGTGCCCGCGCGGAGGGAGGAGTCGGCCAGCGCGGCCGCGTAGCCCGTCGCAGCGCGGCTGGAGGAGAGGGCCGGGTCCGCAGGAGCAGCAGCAGAAGAGGGCAGCGCCGAGGGCGCGAAGGCCGCCCCCCTGGCCCGCGCGGTGGCAGCTAGACGAGTTGGCGGCTTGGAGGAGGAGGAAGAGGCAGAGGGCCTGAGGTGGAGCGCGCGGTGGTGGTGGTGGTGAGGCGGTGGCGGCGGGAGGGACGCGGAGAGCGGGAGCGCCCCGTGCAGGGATACGGCCGCGTCCATGGTTCTGAGCCGAGGCAACTGCTACTACCAGCTGGGAAACGAGTGGCCGCTATTGTTGGTGGTTGCGTGCTACGCTATCTCGACCGGATCGAAGATTGGACGGTATGGTGGAGGCGGCGGACACGCGCAGACACTCGACTGGACGGGACGGGACGGGACGACGGCGACGGCGCAGCCTCATCTCAACGTGGCGGCAAGGTGACGTAGTCCAAAGCGGCGAACAAGAAAAAGTCCGATCTTTTTTGGGCTAGCGAGTAGCGACTGCATCGGACGATCACGGCAGCCTGGCTGAGGGGAGCTTGCGCGAGTTCCTGCTGATAGAATCTAAAGCCGGACTAAAACGTAAATATGATCAACTAGCCTAAGTATAATCATAATAATGCGGAAATTAGATCATTAGACACTAACCCGGAGATGATGATGAAGCCATTAGCTTTGGTCGGTGTTCTTGAGCGTTGGTGAAGAAGAGGCACCGAGATCGTCTCGGTGATGGTATAGGTCTTCGGCAGCCTTAGCTCAAGCTTCCGATTGGATGATGTCGGGTTGAGCCAAACTCGATAGTAGAGTCTCACCTCACGAGCGCCGGTCTCTCCCCTTTTATCTCTTGCGCTGGCTAATGGGACGTGAACCAAATCAGTTGGTGCGCTCCCGATCAACGGACGGCCATGGTGGGGCCTAACCCTAAAAAATCGGTTTGATAACCGAAGATCACAACCAACACCTGCTTCTTAGACCGCGGAAATATCAATAGGCGATACGTATCATGTATTGTAGTGTAGAAGCGTGGCTAATCCACTTTGCTACGGTGTGGGAGTACCGTATATACTTATCGTGGGACGGGAAGATATTAGATTTGTAATTTGGTTATAAATAGAGTTAAACTTGAAAAAAAAATTGAGTCAAAGAAGAGAAAAATAAATTTTGTCCCCCCAAGAGAAAGAGATAGCCCACGGAAACGTAGCTGCCGGAGTGCCGGTTGATCCTCTGACTCTGATCCATTGTGCTTAGGAGACACGAAGTCAGGGAGAGGTTTGTTATTTGCTGCTCGGCAGCTTCTGCCTTAATTTCTATGCTGTGCCCACGCCGTCTTCCTGCCGACATGGTACAACACTTTGCTGGGGGCCTGGGGCTCGCTAGGCAATTGTGTTGTATATACCTAGAGATTTAAAAAATTTACATTAAATTAGTTCTAAGATGTATTAAAAATTTAAAAGTGAGACATACTAATTTTTGTTATCTTCTAGTACCAGCTCAATGTAAACTTTGTTACCTTGAGAGGTACCACCAAATTATCTTAAACTCTTGTCCCTCTTGGTATGTTCATCCTTTAAATTTTTTATACCTCTTGATACTAGCTCAAAATATACTTGAATGTACCAAGAGGAACGAGAATTTAAAATAATTTGGTGGTACCTCATAGTACCTCTCAAAATAACAAAGTTTCATTGAGCTGGTACTAGAAGATAACAAAAATTAGTATGTCTCACTTTTAAACTTTTAATACATCTTAGTACTAGTTTGCAGCAAGTTGATGGCTGAACCAAATCCTTCCTGTATTCCTGTTGAAAGGAGCCAGATTTCGGGCCAACGATTAATCAACATTTTTTTGGTTATGTCTGCACAGTTAGGCGTCCCTGCAAGCTCCAGTATAACTAGTTGCGTGGGCGTGGCGCACGCCGCGCCAGTCGCCACACGATAAGATGTGAAAACCGGATGCAGTTTTGAAAGGCTAACAGGCAAAAATCAGAGTTTCGGGCAGTTTTTCGGGATTATGTGAGTTCTGGGGGTAATAAAGAATTTTAAAGAACTATTCTGTGATATGAGAATTTTTTATACCTCTTGATACTAGCTCAAAATATACTTTGATACCTCTCAAAGATATGAAAAGGACTCATCGTTTACAGCAAATTTTCATGAAGCTTGAGCAAGTAGCCAATAGAATATTGGGAGTGTCTACCCATTATTCATGTGATTTACTTGGTGCAAATCATTAAAAAATTCCAACCAATAGATTTCCATCCAGCGTTTCAGATCTACCTCCTATCTACCATATATAACCTCCACCCTACCCCCAACAACCCTAGTGTCGCCTCCTTCCTCCCTCGCCCTACTGCCATAGTGCGTCACCGCTTGTGCCATCGGCCCTACCTCCTCATCTCTTTGCCACATCTCAACCTCTCATCACCATCGATGCCAGATCCACAACCGCCACCTCCTAAGTGCTAGTTTGTTCTTGTCACCCCCCTCCCCCCACCTCCACCACCCACTACCCTCCTTCAACCTACGGCCGGCGACACCACCACTGTCGCCTCATTACCCTGCCGTTGCCATAGCCAACTGTTAATCCACACGTCGCCCCAGCCTCCCTCTATAGCCGACCCCATGAACTGTCGCCGCCGGAGAAGACAAGCCCATCGAGCCTCACCGAAGAGGAGATGGCGGATAAAGACACACGATGACACGAATCGTGATCGATGTAGCTCGCAAGATATGGTTGAGAAAAAAACATGCTAGCAATTCCTTAGTATATACTTCGTATATTAAGCTTGGAAGTTTTCACCGTCGCTCGCCGTGTCCACGTCGCCCTCGGCGTGGCGTAGACGCGCGCTGGAGCCCTGCATCGCGCGTTCAAACAGTGAACCGAGCTCTCGTTCGTACGGTGCGCAAATCGTTGAGCCACGTCGCCCACGTGACTCAGCCGCTCATTCGGTTTATATATTTTAACGCCGTTACTCACCAAGAACGTTCGCGTGGCGCTGCGGTAAGACGCCTCGCTCTCTCGCCTTCGGTCGCGGGTTCGATTCCCCATTCGCTCGCGTCCGCGGTATTTTGGCCCGCGCGACGCGGGCCCCTGGCGTAAGTCGCCTGATTTTTTGCGAAGAAGCCCTCGGACGGCCCCTAGAATTTTGAAATATATTTTCTAGAATTACAGCTTAGTACCTCGCAAATTCTTTTTTTTTTTTGCAAAAGGGGGCCCAGAAAATTCTCATATCACAGAATAGTTCTTTAAAATTCTTTATTACCCCAGAACTCACAGAATCCCGAAAAACTGCCCGAAACTCTGATTTTTGCCAATTAGCCTTTCAAAACTGCATCCGGTTTTCACATCTTGTCGTGTGGCGACGGGCGCGGCGTGCGCCACGCCCACGCATCTAGTTATACTGGAGCTTGCAGGGACGCCTAACTGTGCAGATATGACCAAAAAAATGTTGATTAATCGTTGGTCCGAAATCTGGCTCCTTTCAACAGGAATACAGGAAGGATTTGGTTCAGCCATCAACTTGCTGCATGCTGTGGTTAGATTAATCCCCCCTTGCCACAGGCCCACACCCAGCCAACAGGTTCCGTCACACTGCCCGTGCTCTCCTCTCCTACCACCCATGGTTTTCTCACAAACCTCCGGCCTACACGAATCAGCATGCATGGCAGTACAGATGTGCATATACAACCAAACAAGTCGGGCTCATATATAACCTTGGGTAGCTAGCTCTCATCTACTAAACCAGCAAGAAGAGGTCATCACGTACTCCTCCTCTTCTCGCAAGAAGAAAAACAAATTAAAGTAGCCAAGTCAGTCGATCATGAATTGACCTGCGGAGTAGCAACTCCGAACCCGATCCTCACAAGAGCAGCGAAACCATGCAGCAGACAGATAGCTAGCTAGCTAGAGATTTTTATTTATTATACGAGAGAGCACATGCAAGAGGTCACCTCCACCGCCGCCGCGTCGATGGAAGAGGAGCGGTACGTGAAGGTGGCGTCGAGGTTCTTCCGGGTGAAGCCGGCCAGTTGCGGCACCATGGTCCGTCGTCTCCACTATCTCGAGTCCTGCTTCCTCTGCAAGAAGTACATCTCCTGCAACCGCGACATCTTCATGTACAGGTACGTGCAGATTAAATCTAGCTAGTGCTACTTTGCTATCGATCCAAACATACGCCTCCGTCCAGCTTCCATGCATCGTCCCATCCCATGCATGAATATTATGCAGAGCTACTATAATCTTTAATCCTAGCTAGCTCAAAATTAAAGAAAGAGGCTATTTGATCCGAACGGTTGGTTTTTAGTATGCCTTAATTGGTACTCTATCTCGGTAGTGATGTCGATCCGTTGTTTTGGATGTGCGTGCAGAGGGGACGCCGCGTTCTGCAGTGAGGACTGCAGGCAGGAACAGATTGACATGGACGAGGCGCTCGACGCGGTGGCGCGCCGGCACCGCCTCCTCCTGCACTACAAGACGCCATCCCCGGCGGCCGACGAGCTGGCCGGCACCGCGCGGCGTGAGTCGGCATCGTCGAGGCCTCCGATGATGCACCGCCGGCCGACCATCGCCAACCTCGCCGCGCGCACTCCCTTGGCCGCCGGCTAGCTAGGCAACGTTCCGTTACCTGGGTCGCGCAGCTGCGCGCGCGCATGCATGCATATGCCACTCTGACTGGTTGTGCATAAGCGACGAATCAGTGGCTGGTTGATATGTAGACGGTGTCTGCATATTTTTGCCGTCTTGTATGGTGTTCACTGTACAGGTACTTCTGATTCCTGCGATTAGTTACTACAGAGAAACATCAACCGGCAGGCAGCTAGATCGAGCTAGACAGTGTGTTAGATTGGTTTACTTCTCTGTAATGTCGTTGTTCTTTGGGATGGGATCTCGGTTGGTTTCCTTTGCATGCATGATCATCCAACTGAATTGATAAAGAGTTATTCCATCGATCGAGTAGTACTAGCTAGAGGGGAGAGATGAAAATGAAAGCAGCTTTATTACATTTATATATATGGGCGTTAAAGCCATCATCTTTCTGGGTTGTGATGATCTATCGACATGCAGTACAAATTAAAAAAAAAAAAGAGGCTATTTCCAGCTTATATGTTTCCAGGAGAAATGCATGTACGTGTTTATGTAACATCAATTGATGCTCGACCATATACGCAAGCTATCATCAGCATTGCAGTCTGAGATCAAGATTAATTGCTGTCATGCATGCTAGCTGCGTGTGTTTGGCTCGATCCGTTTACGCTTTTCCCACTTAATTTTGGCTTCAGATAAGCAACTTTGAAGTGGATGTGGATGAGAACGAAGGATTGATCGATCAAGGTGGCCTTGCTCGTACTTGTCCTTCAAGTCCGGGTGATGCTAGTCAACTTCATCCTAAATCTACTGTACTACTAGGCACTTTTTTCAGAGCTTATATATGTTGGAAGATTTCAGTCTGGTTCTTTCGGACTTCACTTCAGATGTTCTATCTATCTTTACTTTCACATGAATCATCTTGGAGGCGGTCAAGGTATTTCTGTGATCAGGAGGTTAAAACATTTCCTTTTTACCCGTTCGAAATTATTGTCAAGTGGCTACGATATAAAAAGCTGCGCGCGTGTATACGCATCATGTTCTTTCATTTTGCAGCAAACAAAAGCACAGCAAAGTTTACATCCAGCCAGCCATTTCATGATCATGACATGTTCTAAAAAAAAGGGAGAGAACTCTTTACAATGTTTTATTGACTTTGTGCAATCAAGGACCTCGCGCGCAGAATTGAAGTAGTGTGAATCTTTTCTAGTTGCACTTTTTTCTTTCCTTTGATATCATCGCCTGTCTTCTGATCCATCACTAGACTAGCATATCCTTTTTCCCGTGAGTTTTTACCCAAAAGAACAAAATAATCCTAGGATGGGGTTCTCGTTGATTTGGCGGTCAACATGATACATCATTGTGCCACAAAACATACTAGAACAGAATTAACACACATGCATGACCATGTTACTTGCACTTTTGACTAGAAAACACCAAGGTGAATATTGTGAGCAAATTAGCAGCTATACACGACTACATGAACAAGTGGTGGTGACTATCGGAGACACCCAAGCATACCCATTGGCAACCTTGTTTCTGGGACCCAAAGTTACAAACTAATCATGCAAACTAAAAAAAAATCAGCTACTTCAAGGGTGTTAGGTTGTTTGTACCAAGTGGTACATGTATGAGATGGTTTAAGAAAAAAAATCATCAATGTGTTTTGTTGTTTGAATGGAATTATCACATCCTGGATTGTGAGATACAAATTTGAGTAATATTCTCTATAGATGTTGAACCATTCCATTCACCTAAAACAATAGAACCAAATGGTATAAAACCATCGATCCTATCTCATTCAACCTCATCCTAACAACCAACCACACCCTAAGAGATTCTAGTAGGTGATGATCGAGTGAAGACAATGAAAGGCTCAGCACACACAAAAATATAGAGGAAGAAGCCATAATTGTAAGGCCCTGAAGTCGATACAAGGTACGAGAATCCGTCATGGTGTCAGGGATGCTTCTGGGAGCTAGATTAAAAATCCATGGGGCATTAACAATTTAACACGCGATCGAATAATGCATAGTGCCATACCACTGGAGATATTCCAAGAACTGGAGTGTGACGGCAAGAAAAGGGCAAATCATGGACCCTCCCTGGCCTCTACTAGCTCACCACCATGAGAAGGACAAGAGAGCCTATCAAGGTTGGCTCAAGTGCTTGCAAAGGAGAGGAGAGTGCACATCAATATGGAGAGAAGCTAGATAGAAAAAGGCAAGAGATTCCTCTACTTGATAGCAATGTGCTCTTTATTCTAACCTTCTCTTTATGAGGTAGTTGATCTTTGGTTGGCTTTGCTTATCACCTCAAGAGAGGGACTTATGACAGCTCTTCATTTGGTGGCAGTCCCATTCCAAGGTTCTGCTAGTACTATGTGGAAGAACTAGCAGTTTTAGATAGTATGGTCCCTTCTCTACAAATAAATTTCAATTAGAATCTGTTTTGTAGTTCATCAAACTTCAACTGTTCAACATACATATCTCTCTTTGTTGGAGTACCTGACAATTAAAATTCAGCTCACATAAGAGGAGTATGAGGAGATACTCGTGCAAGATTTTCCAAACCATATGGTAATACGGTGTACAAATCGAACAAAAAAAAACACATATCGACAACAAACAGAGAAAGAAAGAAAGAAATAAAATACATACATAGAAAGACACAATCATTGCGCATTCAGGATCATGAGCGAGCATGCCAAAAAAAAAGAGTAAAAGTAAGAAAGGAACACGAGATTTTGTCTATTTCGTAGCAATCTATCCAATTCTTACCCTGTCTTGGTCCTCTCCGATCCCATAGTGAACGTTGGCGCTAAGAACCAATCCATTTAGTCAGAATGGTCAATTTCAGATATGCCCAGCTGTTTTGATATTGTTCAAAAGTGCATATAATCAAATCGTTGAATTATCCATGAAGCACATGGCAAACTAAGCTTCTGTGGTCGGAATTGCTGCAAAATGGTCCTATTTCTTGAATGTTCATATGACTCAAGAGACCAAAGTGTGGATAAGCTATATAGATACTTCACTCCCTGTTTGTAGCACATTTTCTAACCTTAAGGCCAGGTTTCGAAGCAGGAATTTTGAAGGACCTAGATGTTTCCTTTGCTAAAAATTCATAGGGCCAAAGGTTTCATTAGAAGGTAGCTCACATAAAGGTCCTTTAACATGGGCATGACATGAAGCATCTATACCTCTTAGGGCATGTACAGTAGTGTGATATCAGCTATCTGTATGTTTTGCCAAGTAAGACTTTTGCTCATATGAAGGAGGGGGAGGTGAGAGAGTATAGTTGTCTCTTTGTAAAAAGATAACCATATAGATAGCATAAAATATCATTGTATAAATTATTATCTATAATAAATATTTTTTCATGCTATAATTAAAAGATTGTAGTATCTCATAAAGACAACCTTAAGATGTCATTTATTGTATAAGTTGTCTTTAATTTTGTCTTTAGATGACATTAAAAACTATATAGACAACAATCATCTCTACTGATGTAGATACTCTTACCTCCTACTGGGCCAGCCACTAACACCACTGGTCGATCTGTGCCTGACCACGCAGATCGTACCAGCATCCGCTGTATCTCTTGTGCATCCGCTGTTTTGTCCAACTCACCCAAGCTTACGAACAGATGCACAAAACAGCTCAGCAATAAAGGTGCCAAAAGGTACACAAGGAATAAGCATCGAAATGAAACTTCCAAGCTCCACCAGCTACACAGAAAACTGATTTGCAAGAATGAATTATTGTGCTGAACAAGACATCTGCATTATAAAGGGTCTCCACTCATAGGAAACAGAAAAGGACTACAGATATTTGCAAGATATCTCTCAACCTACAGATGTTTTGTTTGTAGTTCATAATAAAATCATCCTTGCTTGTGCAGGCAGTCACAAACAAATGAAACTTCGAGGAAACGAAAAAAACGCAAAATGGCAGCATAATTCCTTCAAGTTTTTCAGCAAAAGAGGCGGCCCTTATGATCAGAGCCAGGAGTTCAACAAATTCGTGGCATGATAATCCAATCATTATCAGCAGTACAACGCATTAGTAATTCTGGTATACCTGAAGAGCGAATAGACAACATTGTTATCCCGGTAAAGAAAAGGTATTGATGCCACATATCAGATTCTATTTAATTCATTTGCATAAATTTGAAGAGCATCCATAGTAAAACAGAAACCTAATAAGCAGGAATCTAATTGCCCAGATCTTTACCTGACAATGTTCTCCTCGGTAAACTCTTCTAATAGCTAACCTCGTCGTTGATTGTGAACATCCATTCTTGTTCTTGACATTACAGAGCAGGATCTGTATACACCACATAAGCCTTTCGGTAAACTCTTGTTAACTTGACTAATTTGTACTACTTGTACGAGAAAATCGACATCGCAAAATGAACAAGCTGGGATAACCTAACATAATGAACATCAAATGTCCTTCGTAACTTTTAGAACTCAAACACTCCATAGAAATACAATTACGCTAACACCAAATGTCCTAGTCCTCATCATCACCAGCCACCTTAGCTCTTTGGTTACCAGAACTGTTATTAGAAGTCAAGGCTTTGGGTTCCTAGGGAATGAAAGAATGTCCATATCAAACACCCACCTTGTTGTAACCCTCCTTCCAATTTGTAAAGATATGTATTCCATGCTTACCCAATTATCCTAAACAACACCTTCTGCCAAAACTTAATTTTCCCTTCATTTAACGATGTCAAACAAATTCAGCTCTTTGCAGCAATATAAAACGCAAAGCTATCTTTACTGCTTGTAGCCTTCTCTCTCCCCTTGCAAATGGTACAAACAAGTCGTTAAAATCAGTATGGAAGTAGATATTGCTTGAACGCAAATACCAGCTTCCAACCGATCACCAACCATAGCTTAATGTTTACTGAACGGGGCACTGTTCCAAGGAATCTTGCAAGCCATAGCTTCAGAAGGGGGGCAAGGTGCCAACCACATGTCAAGTTTTATCATTTTGCCCTTCTTTTGAACTAGTACTACAAAACAATGTGTTTGCATCCAAAGCATGTTGTTAAATACTTAAGTTGAGCCAAAATTGGTTTGACTCATCACTCATTAAGTAATTATTCATAAAAAGCATTCACTACGAAGCATCTTTACATTGTCATTTTACTTTCAGTTAAAATAGATGCTGGCATAGCTGTATACGCATTACACGAATAACTAGTAGTCAATTGAGCCCCGTCTAGCTACCAAATCCCCCAAAGAAATTGACCAAATTTAGCATAAGAAAACAAACAATACGCCCCTCACTAAGAAAGAAAGAAAAATTGGCATACCAAGCTAGGGTTTGGAATGAGCGTGGGAGTCGGGGGAAGCAGTAGAGGTGGCCGTGGGGTTGCTACTGCTGCGGCGGAGGTCGTCGATGATGCCACCAAGCTCACGCCGCGCAGACTCCCTCCCAAACATGAAGCCATACCTGCAGCACAAGAATCTAACATGCTAGAAACATACATAGATTTGACAGGGGAGGGATACTAGAAGATCATATCAGGTTATGTATGATACCAGAAGGAGATGGCGGAGAAGACTCCTGCAGCCGCCGCCGTCTGCACTAGTGTCAGCTTCTTTGCCTGCATCACTCACTGGAGGACAGGCGACGGAAGGCAGCGAGGGCGAGGCACTTCCGCCGGCACGGCAGATTCGCTTCCGGTTCCAGGGTAGGAAGAAGAAGAGGGGGAGCGGCGGCCGACGAGAGGTTTGCAGGGTTGGGAGGGAGGCACCGGCGACGGCCCACGATCATGAATAAATCTAATTGGGCCGCTGGCGTGTTCTGTTTGAATTTTTTTTTCTTTAATATTTTTTTTAATCTTTTTTTCAAAACTAGACGTCGGTTAAAAAAATACAGAATTGGGCGTCGGTCGCCCGTATATCGGGTGATTAGTGCACGCGATTTCCCTCCGTCTGCAGTTAATTTCTAAAGAAAATCATAATTTTTTCATATGATGTCGGATGGAGATAAACTTTATATGAAAATTATAGCTCTCGACGGGATCTACAACTTTTGTATACAAACTTTTTCAATTTGAGTCCATTTAGATGGTAAAAAACGGGATAGAATGTTCAGATCTAAAAACAGATCTGTTTTTAGATCTGAACATTCTATCCCGTTTTTTACCATCTAAATGGACTCAAATTAAAAGTTTGTATACAAAAGTTGTAGATCCCGTCGAGAGCTACAATTTTCATATAAAGTTTATCTCCATCCGACATCATATTAAAAAGTTATGATTTTTTTAGAAATTGACCGCAGACGGAGAAAAATCGCGCGTTAAAAGCCGCACTAATCACCCGTATGTGGGGCGATCGCCCGTATATACGGGCGACCGGTGTCTAATCCTGTAATTTTTTTGCTCTGACGCCTAGTTTTGAAAAAAATATTAAAAAAAAATATTAAAAGAAAAAAAAATCGTTCTGTTTCGAAGCTGGAGCCGGTCTCCGTTCGTTCGTGCTGGTTCGTCTTCAAAGGGAAGGAAAACAAAAAAGACAACAGCTTTCGTGCAAGAAATTTGAAAGACCCGGAACAAGATTTTAACACACAAAATATGCAAGTACAATGCAATTCGATACTCAGCATTACTGATATGTAAACAGACCATTTTTTATTTTTATTTTCAAAAATTTTGATTTTAAAACTCTACGATTTTCGGCTCGATATTTCCGATTTTCGAAATTCGGATTTGAGCCGATTTTTTCCAAACCGATTTTGTTAACATGCTTTGGAATGCACAGAAATTTGACTAAGGGTCAAATTTTACCGCGCTTTGAACGTGTGGAAATTTTATTTTACCGTGCCCGAGGGGGAGGGAGAGGGAGGGAGAGTGTGTGTGTTGCGTAATTGGCGAGAACTGAAGAAAAAAAAAACATGGCCAACTGCGTGTTCATGTCCATCGTATGCCTATTGGTATAAATAACGACCAAATGCATTGCATCTTTAGCTACAGCTTCATTTACCTCTTTAAGATCTCTCCACAGCTCTCATCAGCACCTCATCTTGCACACTCGTTGATGCAGCAAAGAAAGTAAAACCATGCAACAGAGGCTCCTCTGACTAGTAGTATCACAAACAGCAGCTGTTCTTCTGCCATCGTCACCTCTTGGCCGGCTTGGCTTTCTTGTCGGCAGGCGACGGAGGCTGGGGCTCCATCTGGACCACCCGCTCGAGCTCCTCCACGACCTCCCTCATCGCCGGCCGCTCCTTGGGGTTCTTGCCGAGGCAGCGGTCCGCCAGCCTCGCCACCTCGCGCGCGGCCGCCACCGGGTACCGCCCGCCCAGCCGCGGGTCCATGATGGACCTGAAGCTCTGGCTCTCCGGCGGGTGCCGCCGCACCCACCCCAGAAGCTTCTGCTCCTCCGCCGGCCGGCTCCGCTCCAGCGACCGCCGCCCCGTCAGGATCTCGTACAGCACCACGCCGAAGCTCCACACGTCGCTCTTGATCGTCAGGTGACCCGTCTCGATGTAGTCCGGCGCCGCGTACCCATGCGTGCCCACCACCTGATCATCATCGGTCATTCAGATGTAGCTAGCTTGTCAGATGCAACAAACATGGCACATATGTAAGCTGCATGGCAGTAGATCACATTCAGCAGCTACGTACCGCAGTGGATACATGCGTTTTTCCTTCGGTTGGCCCCTCCCTTGCCAGGCCGAAGTCTGATAGCTTTGGCTTGAAATCGGCGTCGAGAAGAATGTTAGATGCTTTAAAGTCCCTATAAATCACCTGCCAAACTAAAAGTTTATGGATCACATCTTAACCATGGTTATCACCATGCCCCGGCGAGACAAGTCCCCTCCGAGGTGCCTAGATGCCTAGGTGACAGTTAGACAACCAACTAGTTCAGCACAGATTGCACAGCCATTAGCCCACTAATCCATACAAATAAGGCACTAAGGCAGCATCAAGCAAACAAGCACCACTTCATCAACCATCAGTTCATCACTAGTTCACTACTTCATCAGTCAAGGGAGCATCATAGCGATCAGTTCACCACGCTTCACTGAGACCAAGCACCACTTCAACAGAACAGAGCACGGGAGCACAAGCGGGTGAGGCGGCAGCGACGGCGCGGCGAGGGAGCACAGCCGGCGGCGACACATAAGCAATAGCGAAGGTGGGGGCGGCTCTCGCCGCCGCCTGTGCTCCACTACTCCTTTGCCGCTGCCTCCGGCAGTAGCTGCCCAGCAGCAGATGTGGAGGGGAGGGGGGTTACCGGTCGCCGGTCAGTGGAGGGCTGGAGACGACTGGCGGCGAAGCTAGGTCCTCCCGTGTCCTCTTCCTTGACGCCTGTGTGACCTAGGATTACCGCTCGTGCCGCCTGCCTCTTATTGCCCAATCCCCATCCCCCAATCGGCCGCCTGGCGCGACGCCTAGCCGTCCCAGGCGGCCGCCTAATGCACACCAGGAGAGGCGCTCGGCCTGGCACTCCACGCCGGCCGCATGGACGCTAAGCGACACCGTGATAACAATGATCTTGACAATTAGTTTTGCAATTCTTAAATATTTGAGTAGATAAATGCAGTAGAAAAGGATCGTGTGTTGAGCTCTTTTACGTATACTAAATTCAATATAAATCGTTCATTCTTTTCGATCTAATGGATTATATTAGCTATAATTTATTTATACTTCCTTTGGTAGTAAAGTAGTAAAAACACTACTAACAAATCAATAGCTGGATCCGATATCTACTACTCACTATATGCCACCAGTATAATACACCATAAAGAGCTCCATTTTTTGGTGGATTTAGAAAAAACAATGTTTTCGAGTGAACCTGAACTTCTTGCAGTCCTTCATGGAGATAATGTAGGCCCCGCGCCGCGCCAATCATGATCTGCAGTCTCATTCTCCAGTGAAGGGGTGGATGGGCTCGGTTGAACAGATGATCATCAAGGCTCTTGTTGGGCATGAACTCGTACACCAGCAGCCTGTGCTTGCCTGCTTCTGAATCCACTGCACAGTAGCCAATAAGCTTTACTAGATTCGGGTGCTCAAGAACACCTAAGAACTGGACTTCAGCAAGCCACTGCTTGTGCCCCTGAAATTAGGAAGAAAATATATCGCATTTTTAAGCTATTGATATTTGTCGATCTTTTTGTGTGTGTGTGTGTGCTTCATTGCTATTCAACAATTGAAAATTGCATGAAGTTGTTTGATGTACTGCAGTACTGGCATCTACTTTTGTCCTGATCAAACTTGGCACGATGTTTACAACGTGATTCTGAATTCAAGAATTTAATAGGTTGACTTGTGATGCTGTCTGGACCAATGTTTGCGCGATTCTGATTGAAGGTGACATTAGTGCATGCCCTTGTCCCGTGGATGTGTTTATTTATATGTTAAGATTGTCATGGAGCTCAAGTTAATTTCCTAGTGATTTCACTATAAATCAACAATGCTCCAAGTTTCATTTTAGGTCTCGGCACAAATCAGGACGCCCTGGAGTTTTAGATGCTGGTAGTTCTTGGCACACAAAAATGCTTTAAAATTAGTAATGCTCATACACCAGATATGTCAAATCCACGGAAATATGGATGTCATCATTATTCCTTAGGCCTGTTAAATAATAGGTTTTGAGAAATTTCGGGCAATCTCTAGTCCTGAGAAGGTGAAAAGTCTTGTGAAAGTTCAGAAAGCATGCGGCCATGTGCCCTATATTATTCTGCATCAAAAAGGCAAAAACTGCAGATTCCTTCCCTTTAACATGAACAACTGCAAATCTATGCATAAATGAATGTTCATACGAACTGATAAACATACTGCACAAATGCTACTTTCAATTCTATAACAACTCAAGCTTTCTTATGAACAAATCCAAAACAAATATACATGGCAGATTTTTAGGCTTAATATAGGAGCATTCACGAACAAACAAGAAGACAGAGCAGAAGTGATAACTAGCAAACTGACCTGCAGGCTGCGCTGGCTGAGGCGCTTGACGGCGAGGACGACCCGGCCGCCGCTGTCGGCGGCCGCGGAGCGGAAGAAGGCGCGGTAGACGGAGCCGAAGCCGCCCTCGCCGACCTTGAGGGCGCGGCTGAATCCGTTGGTGGCGCTGCTGAGCTCCTCCAGGTCGAACACCCGCAGCCGCTGCGCGCCTCTCTCCTCCGACAGCTCCTGTATGCTCCTCGTCGGCGTCGACGCGGACGTCGACACCGACGACGCCTTGCTGCTCTTCTGCCCGTCGGATTTGGGCGCTGGCGACTTGGGCGGCGTCTTGGCGCTTGCCGGCAGCTGGTTCTTAGCCTTGTTCTTGCCGCTCTTGAAGGTGAAGCACCCCATCTGATCACAAATTCACAAGGTTTCAGGAGTTGCTCATGGAGACGAAACAATCCAAGAACAGGTTCAAAAGAAACAGACTAGCAGCAGAGGAAGGGAAGCCAAAGTGAAACTGAGAAGGCTAAAGACGACTTCATATATACGTGTTTACACCAGAGGAAAGACGAAGAAGAACACCATGAATTGAATCAAAAGGAAGCAGAGGCAGAGCAAGGGAAGGGGAAGCGGCGGCGAGGAAGCAATATTGAACAGAAGCAAATTAGCTCTGAGCTGACAAAGATAACAAAGCGCATGGAAATACGCACACACCGTCACGTAAATCACCATAAAATAAGATGTTGGTGCGAGTCGGATAAGAGTATACAGAGAGAATAGACTTCCGTTGTATTTGGCACTATAAATAAAGATTCTATATATCTCTACTACTTCTAATTTAGAGTTGGCGGCGGTCTGTTCTCCACCCTCAACCCACGTCTATAAAAACAATCACCACGGAAAAAACGGACCAAACAAAAAAAACAATGCTTCTTTTTCACTTCACCCGACCACCTCTTCCTCCTCACGCCACCCGCGACAAAGAGATTTGATGGAGATAGGCGTCGTCGCCGTGGCCTTGCTCGCCGCTGCTCTACGCCGCATGCCTCCTTGATTTCTCGTGCTGTGCGCTGGCTCCTCGAGGTTACCGCCGCGGCGGAGGAGGAGAAGGCGAAGACGCGGAGGAGGAGGACCAGTAGCAGCCCGACTTCTTGGACCGAACTTTTCGACATCTGGGACCCGTCCCCGCGCTCCGCGGTGCGGCCGCCTC
The DNA here is from genome assembly GCA_036346275.1 of Otatea glauca. Taxonomy (NCBI): domain Eukaryota; kingdom Viridiplantae; phylum Streptophyta; class Magnoliopsida; order Poales; family Poaceae; genus Otatea; species Otatea glauca. Next base: position 64,058,533 of record CM070721.1, read on the forward strand.
CTCTGCGAGGCGCCAGAGGTGAGCGGGGCTTACGGGCTTGCTAATCTTTGGTTAACTTTTGTGCTTTTGTAATCGGAGGAAATAGATGTTTGATCTTGTAGCAAAATTTTCGTTATTGCTTAACCTTTATTTTTCGTTAACAATTTATTTTTCGTAGCAACGCACGGGCACTGAACTAATAAACACATAATTATTTCTAAATTACTATATGGTGTCAGGGATTACCTGATCTCATCCCTGTTGTGTGGTCCGTGTGGAGGTTTTATAAGAACACATAATTTTTTCCTAAATTACTATATGGTGTCAAAGCTTATCTGATCTCATCCCTAACCCTAGCAACATGACGACGCCACCATCCACCACCACAGTCGTTGTCGTCCACCATCACCATCTTGGGCCGCTGGGCTATTGTACGACTAGCAAGCCACCGGGAGGTCGTCAAATCACCAGGCCGTTGCTAGGATCAGTTTGGGCGCTGCTAGATCTGGCCATGCTGGATCAGGGAAGAGGAGAAGGCACTATTAGATCTGTTCGTTGCTAGTTGCTGATTTGAATGGGAGAAGATAAGGTGTTGATGGGGATTTGAGAGAAGATAGAATGAAGGGAGAGAAGGCCATCGGGGCTAAGGTGATGTGGTTGTTGTCCTGCTGCAACTTGTTGCTGCTATAGTTGTGTGGTTGTGAAGCAAAGGCATGCTTGCTGTTGTTGTATGTGCACACATTGTGAGGGTGAAGGTGTTCGAGGTTGTCTAGACACATGTTTTGTGAAGGTTTGTCGTGGTAGCGTGTGGCATAGTTTGGTGATAGGCATTGCTCCAGCATTCAAAAGAGATGACTCCTGAAAAGATTGAGGCTGCGAGGAAGAAGCCGCAATGAAGACAAGAGGAAGGCTATTGTTGAGGATGCTTCCTTGCTAGTCACAGAAGGTGATATGGGAAGTATGTTATAGGACCTCTTAGTGACGAGTATGATTGGTTTGAGAGCTAGTACAGTGTCATCTGAATTGAAGCTAGACCTGATGTTGAATGACATAAAGTTGGAAGGGAGCAAGAATTACCTGAGTTGGCCTAGAAGGGCTCAGTTGATTCTGATGAGAAAGGGGTGGAGCATTATTTTGCAAGAGGCTTGTGTTGAGCTCTTAGATAAAACGAGCATGGATTGGAGGTGTGTGGAACACCGCCAACTCTATGGTTATAGCTTAGTTGCTAACTTCGATGTCTCCGTTCATCACTCGGATGGTGGAGGCAATGCAGCGTGCAGTGGAGATACGGAAGACATTGAGTAATATGTACTCTAAGGCAAGTAATGTTATGATGATGACGGATGTTTAGGGTATGGTGGAGGCCCTAAAATAGGAGAAAAAGATCGTCCAGAAGTATGCTAGTGAGTTGCAGCAGGTGTGGGCATATTTGGATCACTCTGACCCACTGCAATTGATATGTGGTAGCGATGTTTAGGTTGTCAGATTGTGGCTGCAACGCAGACGGGTCACACTTCCTATAGGGGCTGAACCTAGAATTTGAGAGCAAGAGAGCTATGGTGTTTCACTTGGTGAACTTACCTACTATGCAAGAGGCTATTTATCTGTAGTTCAGGAGGAAGTTTGACTACAAGTGATGGAGGGCAAAAACCCAATCAAATTTGCTTATATCGTGCATTACAATAGAGAGTGCTACAACTGTAGAGTAAGAGGACACTTGAGTGCTGCATGTCCTCTCCCATAGAATGTTCGAGGCTGAGGTAGAGATCGCGGCGGTCGTGGTGATCGAGGAGATCGAGGTTGTGGAGGTCAAAGTGGAGATCGTGGAGGTCGAGACAAGGGCAAAGGTGGCTCCGGGGCTAATGTGGCCATGGCAGAGGAAAGCGTGCATGTTACTCTAACAGGCGAACAGGCTATACAGTGGGAGCTATGGCAAAAGGGCAAAGTATTGGAGACTCCTCAAGATTCCACGATAGCAACTATTACATCCTTTGGTAACTTTGCCAACTACACCCACGTGGGCGAATGTATTCATATACAAGCACTTGCATTCACATATAAGCACTCTCATATTGATTGGATCAGTGATTCAGATACATCTAAGCATGTCATATGTTCCTTTAGTGCATCTGCATCTTACACTTTATATACACATTCTGAAAATTGTCCAAACAGTTGGTGAGACCTAGCTTATTCTGGGTTTAGGATTTGTAGAGTGCATATCATCCATTGATTTATCACAGCCTTGAATTTCCTTCTGACAAAATAAGGAGAGATTATTCAACGACGGAAATGCTCCATGGAGAAATGAAACGCACTGCAAATAATTGTGGGGTATCAAGCTCTGAACTTCTGATATCTCGCTTCAGTGGAGTGCTTGCCATATCTATTCTTGTATTTTTCTTGGAGAAAAGTATGTGCATGCCATACTAACCTAGAAGACAAAAACATGAGCTCCAATTAGTCATACGGAATGAAAGCAACATTTTCCCCCCTATTTTGATTCGGTCAAATCCCAAAGTTTTGATTCATCTGCCTCCCTCTTGGTGAAGCAGTCAAACCAAGTTGTCGATTTGGTCAGAAAGGAGCCATTAAACTAAAAGCGAGTGTATGCCTTCGTAAGGAAAAAAGGATTATGCATGTAACATGTTGATCTTTAATTGTAGAAGCGATTTTGACTAAGAATTCTTGTGCACAACGAACGATTTACAACGTAAGTATTGGTGGAAGCTGAAATATTGGTATACGTAACGTACGTACGTCAATATTGTGTCTTCAGGTCTTGTGCTAGGCAATCGATCAGAGACATTTTTCCCGTCAGAAACATGTCCATGTGTATCTCCAGAAAAAAAATATGGAAGTAGCTAGGAGACCAATGATGCATGGTGCAAACTGCAAACACTCTCAGTAAAAGAGAAAATGACAAGGAATTCTCTAGCCTTCAAACCGGTGGATCTAGACAGAACAATAGAGAAAGAGAGGTTTCTATGCTTTTTTTTTATAGTTACACAAATATTAAAACATGAATAAATAGTAGATGGTGATTACTTACCCCTTCGCTCGCTTTAAGATTTGTGCAACTTGTATTGGGAGGGAAAGCATTGAAGCACTGCTAAAGTTGCACAACTGTTAAATCATGAATGAAGGGTAGATAATGATTACTTATCATTTTGTTTGCTTTAAGATTTATACAACTTATATTAAGAGGTGATGTATAAAAACACTACTCGACAAGAAGGGAGCTGCTTCTAGCGTCACTTTTTAAAAGTTGCACGACTGTTAAAGCGTGAATGAAGAGTAAATGATTATTACGGAATTACATGGTAGGACTAGTGATGAATTCATGGTTAGGGAAGGTGTTGAGATGAGGACGCGAGGTGTGAAAGGATCGGAAAGTTTACGCGATGAGAATAGATTTGCGAAGCATGTCTATCAGCAGAAATCAATTCTCGCCGGCCGCTCGCGCTTTCGCCGTCGTCACCTCCCCTCGGGCAAACAAACTTCTTTGCAGCCGACATATATATATCCACGTTGAAATCGCATCCGAGATGTTCGAGGATGCTAGTACTAGCTAGCTAGTCCCTGGATTCTGAGGTCACGTCGAATTCGTTCTGCCTTTATTTTCTTCCCTTTTGTTTTGAAACCAGTTCTGTGTGTGGTTCCTTTTGGCTACTTCGTGATCATCTGAAAACTTATTACGAGGCCCTAATTGGCCAGTTAGTAGTAACAAGTCATACTCGATAACTAGCTGGAACCATTAACTAAAGGAGAAAGTTGATGTGCCAGAGCTTGTATCTACCCCTAGTAAGTCCTGTCCAGTTTGGCGTTTGTACAGAAGATACCTGAATCACAAGACTACAGGCACGAGACGTTTTCATTTCTTCGGTTGAAGTGATTAGCTTGGAGATTCAGACAAGTCACCTTCAGGTCCTCCTGAGAAGCAAGTTTTTTCAGACAGGCCACTATCGACCCAAGACCATCTAACTTTGTAATCTTATCTCCACCCCAAACAAATGAAAATTCAGTGCTCAGTTGACCAGTGCTCTCTTCCCTGAAACAAGTAGGAATGCAGCACCAGAAGCAGCAAGAGTTAGTAGTAAAAAAAAGGCACACTTCTTTTCTGAGGTGCACGAGACCTTCTAGTTAATGGGCAAATTTATCTAGTGAAAAAGATGCTGACAGGAGTAGAAAGTGGTCAAAGAAGAAGAAGAAGAAGAAGATATGGTCCTTGTTTCAGACGCAACAAATGTGCCGACTTGGTGAGACTTTACTAGTCCTTGCATTTGATTATCAGATGGGGAAATGAGGTGGGGGGGGGGGCTAGTTAAAGAAGACTATACAATGGAGATTGCGTGGTGGGTTCCAAAGAGGACAATGCCTGACCTGTCCATCGCCATTTATGCTAATCCTTCAGAGACTAGAACATGCTGACAGTTCTCTTTCAAAGGTTGGCACTTTCTTCATGCCCTAGCCTTTCTTTCTTTCTTTCTTTGTTTGTTTTATTACCCCCAAGGCCCCAACCGTTTTACCAAACTCTAATCCTCCATCTTTAAGCAGGAAAAGGTCATATTGGTCGATGCAGTTGGAAAAAATGTTAGTACAGATGTTACGGAATGAAATCCTAACAACGCCAACAAATAACCCATGCAACCTACAATTACTGCGACGCAAATCCTAACGTTTAGCCGGGTAGGTGGATTCTAAGTTACTTTTGACAGGAAAGGGACCAAATGGGGCAGCAGAACATGGAAAAAGTGATGCAAAATTCTATATAAGATCATGTGAACTATCTGATTCTAGAGTCAATGTCAAGCTCCCCCTGCATTATCAAAGCTTAACTATGCAGTAGTTACAACACAGAAACAATACAAGTGAATATTCTGTTTGCAATTCAAGTATGTGTGTATTATTGCATGATCCATATGATGATGTCACTCTTAGCGGATTAATAGTTTGTGTACAGATGTGAATGTTTACAGAGAACATTGTTCTTGCAAAACAAACCTGCTTGTCAGAGAATTAAGAACATATAGTTTTACAGTGGTTGGCCAATGGATCCCATGGGTACAGCATTATACGCAACATGATTCAAGTAGTGGTTTGCAAACTTCAAGCAACTACAAAAGCAGCTGTGGATGGACTGACATAGATTTTTACACATATATGAGATTCACTTGTCTTCTACAATACACAACAGCCTTCTGCTAACTGGTGGAGCGAGTCCAGGAATGTCACGAATATCCTTGTTGTGTGGGTTTACAATCTGCAATGAAACACTATGATCATCAACAAGCCAAAGCACAATCTGAATATAAACAAAAAAAAAACAAGCGCAGAATAGGCCTCAAAATTCATTTTTTTTTCCTTTTGATGTTCTTCTAGGTTACTTCTTAGCCATCAATGTTCAATATTGATGCACGGACAGTTGTCCCACTCCCATCCCATCATCTTAGCCTTATGGTGTCTATGTTCAGTAAACTACTGTACAAAAGTATTTTGGTCCACTGGGCCAAAGAACGGTGATGGAAGTTGAAGCAATGATAAGGGCAGTTTACCCAAGGAGTGGGTAAATCGACAAACAAATGGCTTGACTGATCTCATCTTCAAGCCTTGTGGTCTTTATATTTAGTGAACTAGTGTATGGAAGTGTTTGTTCCACGGAGCAGAGTAATAACAAGTTAACAACCATGAACTATTTAATTGGTCCACTTCATCTCCTACAATAACAAGGTGCCATTTGAGGAATAATTCATTTATCACTTAATTATGTAAACCTCACATCAAACCACACAGCCAAAAAGGGAGAAAATGATAAAATCGTGTGAAAGGCTCCAAGTGTAGAATTTCCAAGACATTTGGCCTACCCGCATACTCACATTGCATATATGTAATAAACAAAAGTAAATGCCACCTAATCAGATCTCGGAAGAAGCAAAGCACTCACCTTAACAATTATTATTGCTATGACTCCAGCGACAATGAGAAAAAGCAAGGACATGATGCAGCGATCAGTTGCAACCTATATTTAAGAAAGTAACAATAAACAACAATGGAGTTGACAAATAAAATGAAAAAAAAAAACTGAGAAACGTACGTACCTGTCTACCAATTTCTTTCACCATTTGCGATGCCTTTTTAATGGAGAAATGGATGGAATCCAGCTCATTAACGACTCTGCTCATTTGCTCTGTCTGATCAATAAGAAATAACGAAAATTGGCTTTGTTATATCTTGATTGGACAGCAAAATGAAATGATTGGCTGCTTCTGAGAATCAGACAGAACGCCTTGCCTGTGCTTTGAGAGCAGCTGCGGTTTCTGTACCTACATTGATGGTCTCTTGGACGGTCTGCAAAAAATTACAATACATCGGTATCAGGAAGCAATAAAGTGCGAATGGCTGGAATCCAGATGCAACTTATTACGACAGCAAGGGCACAACGAAGGCTTAAAAGTCAACTCCCAACAAATTGCTTTTAGAAGTTAAAGCATATTGGAAATACAAATGTTGAGGACTCTAGCAATAGTCTCACTTCCACACTCAGAACATAAAATGTACAGAGGGTGACCTCTTCTTGGCCAATAACTAGTTAAGAGGAGGTGATCTATATCTACATGCATATCTGACTGCAGGAGAAAAACTTCCTCGTCACTGAACCAGATGAGATCACAAATGGTGTTACTGTTCAGGATAGATGAAGAGGAATAAACCCGGCCATCAGATCATAACAAGTTAGCAGATAGCAACAGATCAACAGCCTAGTGGCACAAGTAACAAAAACATTGACAGAATCAGATGAAAATGCAATAATTGTCTTTGTGAGCCACCAATTTTACAAGTTTGTCAAATAAGATCAATGGGTGTTCCTTGGAAGATAATGCTACAAGCTCAGTTATAGGCCATATAACTACACTGACAGATGCTACATTTTGTTATAGGCCATATAACTACACTGACAGATGCTACATTTTGCATGTTAAGAGGGAAAACAAAGCATGCAGACAAAGGGTTCTGTTATCACTTACAGTAACAGTTATGACAACAACTGCAAGAAAATCAGTACTCGAATGATCTAATAAGAGACTAAGAGAATGCAATTTCTTTCAAAGAGAGATCAAGCCACTTCAAATGGAAAACTGAACACAGCAAAATACATATTGTGTGGTGACCTCACTGGTGATGAAAGAGAATCTAACATTATTGCACTTGCAGCGTACAGAAAAAATAGAATATCGGCAGCAGATGGAAATTTAGATATAGGTGAAACCACAGCACGGACTACTTCCAATCAATTAAGGTGGAAAACAAATAACCATGACAATAGCCAAATATATGGAATACTGCATATATAAAAATGTGACTAGTTTACTTCAATATCTCTTGCAAATAGAATACTGAATAAAGAATCAGGATGGCTGAGACGAATATTTACTAACTTTGAGATCCGAAAACACACATAAAATATGGAGCGGCTAACTGTTAAACTACCCATGCACTCCAACATAAGAAAATAGTTGAATGGAATAACAACATATAATTCTCCATGTACACCGCAAGATAAAGCTAACCTGTTTAGATCGTGCAATAGCTTGATCAGTCTCATCCATTAGTTGATTTCCATGATCCATTAACTGCTGGTTTGTCATATCTGCAAAAGAACAGCACATCTCATTAATCTAAAGAATTGTATAAATCCGCGACGGTGATGTCACATAGGTCTATTTTCTTTCAGTGCTTTCAATAGCCAAGTATAAACCCCAAAAGGAAAGGAGCCTGTCTAAAAGATTCCTGGCTTTTGAACGTGGAAGAAATTAAACTATGACACTGGTGTACTTAGAGGGCCTGTAACATTGCTACTTACTTGATGCTAGCAGGACGTTTTCTTCACCAAAGCCATCTTCAACACTTGGACCATCAAAAAGATCAACTCGCTTATTTCCACTTGCATGTCTGCAATCCAAAAGATCTTTGCATATAAGCACCATCAAGTGTAAGCTAAAATTAGAGTAAGCCTATTCCATAAAGTCTATGAGCAAGATTATATTGTGATGTAGAAACTAGTGATACAAGGGCATACACATTAAGTTGAATATACTGAGCCTATGATATTATGAGATAGGTTGAAACTCACTGTTTCTTGAGAGCTACGTACGAGTTTAACTCTTTGATCTGCAAAACATGACAAGCTCAGCTTTAGCGGAAGGCATGGAATCAGAACAGGAAGGGTGTAAAAATTAAATCTAATATCCTGGAACAAGTTTCTGCAATGGTACCAATGACTGCTTTCTATCATGCAGCATTTTAGCAGACTCAGGGTCAGTACGGCCTGCCTCCTCTTTGAGAACTCGTTCAAAGTCTTTGATAAGTCTAGAAAACCACATAAAGATAGCAAAACGTATGTGTTATGAAGCTAATCATACAACATTAAAATTAACCAGCTATCTGTTTGTCCTATAAACTACTGCTTGATCACATTACTAGGATTTCAAAAGCAGAAATTGCAGATAGTATGCAGTGCAGTGTATTTGGTACAAGATACTGAAATGATTGCAATGGCAGATGAACAAGTTAACACGAGCCAAACAGAGTCACTATTTCTAATCTTGGCAGATGAACAAGTTAACACGAGCCAAACAGAGTCACTATCTCTAATCTTGCCAAGCGTCGCATTCGTGTTTATCAATCCCAAATGCTCCGTTTTATGAATGATGTGTGCAGTGCAGTGTATGTGGTACAAAATCCTGAAATGATTGCAATGGCAGATGGATAAGTTAACATGAGCCAAACAGAGCCGCTATCTCTAATATTGCCAAGAATCGTATTCGTGTTTTTATCAATCCCAGATGCTCTGTGTTATGAATGATGTGCTCCGACGCTATATGATATAGGAAGAAAAGAAGAATGAATAACCTTTTGCAATCTCGCATCTTATCGGTAAGCTCTTCGAGCTGCCTGCTCCGGCGGTTGGCATCCTTGATCTTATCTAGCTTCTGAAATCCATTTCTGCAGATAAATCAACCAAATCATCAATCAATCGATTCACCCCCGCTACTTAGTCACATTATACTATTATTTGTGTGGAGATCAGGAAGAAATACAAGCCAGCCAACCTCAAAGAATCGTTTTTTTTTCTACAGTACAACAATTTGTTCTCCAAAATTGTATTCCACAGGCGAAATCACATCAAGCAAAAGGAGATCTACCGGGCATTCTCGCGTAACACATCTAAATTTAAACTGAAAAAAAAAAGATAAATGAACGGAAATCATTCGAGCTTACTGCAATGTACGGAAGATATCGCTGATCTGTCCGTCGATCTCGGCGAGCTCCTCGTTGACCGACGCCAAATCCATCTCCTCCTCCTCCGGGACAGCCACACCAGAAATCGAACCCCACAGGGTAGAAGAAATTCCAAACAAAAAGAATCCTCGACCTCGAGGACCAAACCAAACCCCACAACGGCCGGATCGATGAGGACGGCGCGAGGGGGACCAATGCGGATGCGGCGGGGACTGGATTCGCCGGGCGCAGGTCGAGAGGGGTGGATCCCACGCCCAGGGTGGTCGCCGTGGTGGTGGTCTCCGACAGGCCCGGTCGGGGACACGGTGCTCTTCTTTTTGTTTGGTTTTTTAACAAAAAATTTTTGTTCGGTTTTGCTTTCGCTTTACGGGTTAGTAGTATGATGATCTTCCTTCCTTCTCGTTGGATTCGGGTCTTAGGTGATGTGGAGGAGTACCGGCGCTCTCTTGTCCGTCCGATCTTCATCCAACGCTGCACATCAGATGATCAACGTCATGCACCTAAGAAAAAATTCTATGCATTTTTCTAGTGAGAGGAACACAGTAGCTGGTAGTTGTTTCAGCGATGCAAATTACAGCTTACTTCTTCTTCCAAGCATAAGACATGTTTGGAACGTACTAAGAAAAAATGCAACTCTCAAATTATCGTGTCCCAAACAATACCATGGATTCGTATTCGAAACATTTGCTGAAAATTATATGAGCAACGCTTTGTACGGTATGTTTGTGTAACATAAAAATATATCACCCTAGCTTCGGAAGAAGAAGAAAATTGGGAGTTTTTTTTTTTTAAAGAACCGGCAGGAGCTCTGCCATACATTAGAGAAAGAGAGCAAAAGTACAGCAAAATTTGAGACAAAGGTACCGACAATCTTTTGAGCAAAAGATCACACTAAAGAAAATACACCATAAAAGAGATAAAATCTGGGAATTTGGTCGTCGATGACTTAACAATGTCTCAGACTCTCAGGAGCTTGAACATGCATGGTCGTTGGAACTTGGAAGGTACCAATCCAACTCCAACCTACCATAAGCTCGTATTAACCACCCCTGAAATTCAGCCGTTTTGTTGACCATTGCATCACAACTGAACTAATCGAACAAACGCATAGCTTAAGCTATGAACGCTTGATAGTAATAAATTATGACCGTGTTTTCTTCCAAACTAACCTCGAAGTAACTCTTACCTCCATGTGAGTATCGTTGCTTACTGAGAAGTAGGATGATGGTAAAAGTAGTGTGGTCTACACTCAAAACATGTGAATTTTGTCCCTTCAAATATAGCATGGTTCAAGATTCAGGACCTTCAAGCAGCGATGGTTTTTTGTGGTCTGATCTCAATAATTCATATCAAACACAAAAAATAAACGGTGACGGAGCCACCTCCGAGCAACCCTGGGCGGTTGTCCGGGCTCGTCGTTGAATCACCATCAAGAAGAAGTGGAGCTTCTTTATTGACGAAGGGATTCAAGATGGTGTTCATCGGGCAAAATCTTTTTATCTATGGACGTTCACATGTGTGTTGGACTGTGTTTTTAGCTTAAAATTAATGTGGTTCTCAACTATGCTTTTGTGTGGTGTGTACATAGATTTGTCCACATTTACGGATGTAGTTAGATTTGTCCACCATCCAAAAAAATCATGGCCCCACCACTGCGAATAAATGAAAAGATGTCTCAAAAAGAAATACAACAATTTTGCTTAAAAATCGAGATAAAGATGTATGCTCCTTTTATTTTTACTAGTAAATGTGCATATGAATTACACGTCTTGACCAATATAGATTGAATGAAATATATAGCAAGGGCAAGAATCTATTTTCTTTTAAAACCATATTTATCATAGTCTTGAAAACTTCCGGTAAAGCACATAATAAACAATTATTAATCTACACAGTCAGAAATCTCACATGTCTATAACAGGTACGATGAAAGACTATAGACAATAATTCATGGTTCACCCCGATTACACCCATATTGCATAAAACTCTAAATATTGGACTCAAAACGCAAGTTATGCAACCTTTTTTCACACAGGATCGATACATGCATGTCCTGAAAAGAGCACAGACCATCCGATTCCGGCCACACCATGAACTGAAGCACTTCCTCTCCTCCTCCACAACCGCCGCCGCCGCTGCCACGCCCCAAACGCCGCATCTAATGGCAACTCCGCCGACCCATCCCCGGCCACGTCCGAGCACTCCACGGACACCCAACCCGCCCCATTCACTACGCATTCCTCTAACTCCAGGCCGCACACCGGCGTCAAGAACAGCCTCCGGGCAAGGAACAAGGCCCGCCGTGTCCAGGAGTTATCTACACCGTCGGAGGAGGTGAAGGCGAAGAAGAGTGCTGCGCCGGCGGCGCCGAAGCAGAGGGGGTGGAGATGAGCCTGGCCGAGAAGGCCGGGGATCTGTATGTCGGGGAGAAAGGGCTGCTCTTCTGGCTCAACAAGTTCGCTTACGCCTCCATCTTCTTCATGGTCGGCGGCTGGGTCCTGTTCCGCTTAGTTGGGCCCTCGCTCGAGCTCTACCAGCTCGACGCCGCCGCTGCCGCCCACGGCCGTCTTCACCGGCTCGCCGTGAGCGCGTCGTCGACCTGTTCTTGTTGAATGCTGAGTACTCTAGATTTCTAGATAGTGTAGCGGGTAAGGAATGGATCAAGACAGAATTGAGGATATTGCTTACTGCTGTAATCGACGAGCTTGTATGATAATTACGATGGATCGAGGAATGCATTGCAATAATTTGTTCACTGTGCAACTCTGTTTTTTCTTTCTTTCTTTCTTTGTTTTTGTATAGGCAAGTAAATTTGGATATGTATAATAGGGATATCTGAATCTGCCGATAGAAAGCAAATTTACTAGAAAATAAGCATAGTTCCTAACAAATACTCTTGTTAGTGACCAACTTATCATATACAGATCTCTAAATTCTTCCATGATACGTACAACACCCTACCATTCACTGGTCAGTGTGATCCCTAGCAAGTAGTGACCGATTAATCCATTAGGGTTGTAGTTGGTTCACATGGAGTTGATTTAAACAGGGCATTGACCGGTTAGAAATTGAACAAGAGAAATCACGACAAGGACTGCGCCACGGAGGAGGTGGAGAGGAGGCCGGAGAGCAGGCCGACGATGAGCGCGCTGTTGTACGTCGTCGCCTCGTTCTGCATCACGTTCTGCCGCTTGTCCACGAACGAGTCGTTCTTGAACGGCCCGCCCACGAGCGCGCCCGTGGCGACGTTCGGGTTGGCCTTGGACGATTCGAGCCACTCCTGGCCGTCGCAGCCGGTGTCGACGTCCGCGGGGATCGACGCGCCGCGGTGGTGCACCCGCCGAGGGAAGCTGTCGCCGTACCCGACGAGGTAACTCAGCTTCATTGGGTTGTTGCCCAACACGTAATCCGCCTGGTAGAAGAAGGTCGATCAAATCCAAGTTCTGAACACAGCCATTTTCTCTGAAGACTGAGCGGTTCTGATTTGTGCTACCTGGGACTTGGCGAATTTGCGCAGGTCTTCGGTCGTGAAGCTCTGCCCGCTGCAGCTCAGCTCCGTCTTCCCTGAGGTCAGCATGTAGTCGCTGTAAACGGCGGCGAGGAAGGCTGAGGCCACGGGGTGCTGTAGTGAGTTCCACTCAGCTACGTACAGCAATCCACCTGCAACCATTGCAAGGCATGTGAATTACTAATTGCACTGGTTTCTTTTATCATTCCAGCTACATATAGTGAATCCAAGATCACAATGGATGACTCAAGCTGTAGATAAATTCACCTTCTGTCCTGAAAGCAGCAGTGTCCGAGTCCGGTAGAAGAATGCACATGACGGCATCAGCAGTCTGCTTGTACGACTTAAGGCCATTGTCTTGTCTAGCATCAGATCCCTGAGAGGCAAAGAAGCTTATCCTTGACAAAAGAACCTACAATTCAAGGAAATGCCACAAAATTTCACTTTAGAAACAACAGCTCAGAATAAACTGCCAGGTTCCAATGATATCTAAGTCTGATCGTATCATTGTCAGTACCTCGGTTCCCGCGCGCTTGTCGTCCCAGCTGAAGTACCTGGGGTTCCCGAGGTCGGCGAACTCCTTGCCGTTCTTGCCGGTGGCGTAGCTCAGGTAGCTCTGGTTCCCGGTGGCGTGGTAGAGCCAGCTGGCCGCCCACAGGAGCTCGTCCTGGTACGTGGTGGAGTTGTAGTACTCGCTGAGCTCCGGGAAGGTCCGCGTGTAGGAGCCCCTGTACTTGTCGGCGAAGGCGAAGAGCCTCTCGGCGTGGTCCAGGAGGGACGACGAGTACGTCTTATTGATGGGCTTGTAGACCATGGACGCCGCGGCCATGGCCGCTGCCGTCTCCGCGGCCACGTCGCTTCCGGGGGATTTCGTGGTGATCTTGGTGAGCGGCCTCTTCTCGGCCATCGTCTCCGGCCGTTCCCAGCACTTGTGGTCTACTTCTGGGTCACCAACCTGATGATCATAAGATCAAATCCTTCATTCGGTCGAGAGATGCATGCATGCATGTATGGGCACTGAAAATTAACTAGGAGAAATTTCATGGCACGCATGCAAACCTAACTTTTTCATTTTTGCTTGTTTGTGTTCAGTGCTAAATTGTTTCGCCATTGGCAGGCGCAATTTCTAGTTGAGTTCCAAAACTTGGATTATGTCAAGTAGAAGAAATGACACGGAAACAAGAACTCTGACATGACGGACCAAAGTAGAGAAGTGCTAGGCAAACACATTTGAAAAGAAAGGGCACAAGCATTTTTGCTAGATCACCTGGATGTATAGGACATTATCGGAGGGGTGCGCATTGATGAGGTAATCCATGATCCACTGCAACGCGTCCAAGGCCGAATCGCGCTGCTTGGCGGCGCGCATGGCGCCGCCGTACTCGAGGACGGACCACGATAGCATGGTGGCCGTGAACGCCATTGGGAAGCCGAACTTCATGTGGTCGCCGGCGTCGTACATCCCCTTGGAGAGGTCCAGCCCGGCCTCCTCGCCGTCGTCCAGCGCCGAGTCCCCTCTCCACGGGATCTCGTTGTTCACCAGCTTCCCAGCTTCATTGATCAAACAACAAAAACCATAAACTCGATCATTTGGATGGCATGCAAATCGAAAAGATTAATGTAGCGGAACACGAGAGATTAATTTGGAAGGAAATGAAATTATGGCGTGCGTACATTTCTGGACCTGGAAGAACTGGAGGGCGACGGCGAGGGCCTCGGCGTACTTGTGGTTGACGGAGCCCGGCACGCCGGGGAGGGGGAAGACCTGGCCGCCGTTCCTGCTGCGGACGAACGCGACGGCGGCCGTGACGGCGAGCGCGAGGAGCGTCAGCGCCAGGAGCCAGCAGCAGCAGCGCACGCAGTGCGCCATCGATCGATTACTGCTCACAGATCAGCTCCCCAGAATTATTCTCCTCGATCAGTCGCATCCAAGAAACAAATCAAGGAACAGCGTCGATCGATCGGGAAGTAATTAACCACCCTGCAACGACGACGAAGCAACCAACTGCATGCGCAGACGTGACGCCGGTAATGGAAAGGAGAGATGCGCGTGAGGTGCGAGTTCGCCGGGAGTTAGAGGCCGGCCATGACCGTCTCGATGATCAGTTGCAAATTAACTTGCACATCCTTTTTATGGGTGCGCTGCATGGGGAGTTACTGGGAAGTGGAAAATTAACCACCTGGACAAACGCGTTAAATCTAACGGTTTACTTAACCATAACCGCTTTAATCATTCTATTTGAGAAATGCGTACCATTCGTACTCTACGGGCAGCCACATCCCTGTCATTTCATAATTTTTGGGTAGAAACTAATAATATAAGCCCCAAACACTCATGCACAATAAGGACTGCACTTTCCATGCCGTTTAATAAACGTCCTTCCCGTCGAGAGGAAGCCCGTTCTCTTATATCTATACCTTTTTATAATGCACCTAAGCAATTTTTTCTATGTCCACCTTAAATAATGCACCTCATTAGAGATGGCCCAATGTTCGTGCACCCAGCAAAACGTCCCCAGAAACTTGCATTCATCAAAATGAACGTCTCAGATCTTTCATCAGTTTTACTCACCCACATCCGATGGCCATTATTTAGTGTGTCTAATCATCCCTGTGGCCCACAATAGACCTCCCCCACCTACATATTTGAAAGGAGAGCGAATCAAATAAGGAAATAAATAAGGAGGATCCGCATGCAAGGAAACCAGACTTGAATTTTTCTTGGCCAAAATTGTACGTACTACATATTTGGAAGGAGGTGAATCAAACAAGGAAATAAACAGGAGGATCCGCATGAAAAGAAACAAGACTTGAATTTTTATTGTTCGGCATTGTGATCGTATTTTTTTCGAATATGACCCTTCTTGAGACTTTTTACGGATCTAGCCCCATAGAGCTTAATTTCAACGCATACGGAGAGCGCTGAATTTTTGTTTTATTTTTATCTAAGGAACCAACGATGCATGAGTCTTTATTTAATTTTTTAATTTTTCTCACGGAACCGGTGGTGACGAGCTTTATTTAATTTTATCTTTTTTCCTTACGGATCCAATGGTCGGCGAGCGTAGTTTATTTTTCCATATTTTTCCGAAATCATCCTGTGGCCCACAATGCACCTTCCTCACCTCCAAAGATCAACAAGGAAAAGGAAACAAACGTCTTGAAATCAAGGAAAAGGAAACAAACGTCCCGGAAAAGGAAAAGACCATACATTACGTCTTTGGAAAAAGGAAACCGGAGATGGGGCGTACGGCGGAGAACGCAGTCCGCAATGGCTCCACGGCCGCCATCGGTGGCTTTGCCGACAGACGAGGTTCTTGGTCGGCGACCTCATGGCACACAGTGCCTCGATAAATTTATAATTTAAATTTTTTGAAAATAATTTTATTAAGTACAAAATAATCAAAAGTTTTTTGAGAATTTTTAACCTAATGTGCTATCTTTTCAAAAATCCTTCTATATTTAAAAAATGAAGGCAACTCATCTCAGTAGCTTCTTCTAGTCACAGCCAGGACTGAGAAGCTTCTTCTCTTCCTCCTCCATTAAAGCAAGAAAGAAGCTTCAAAGCTCCATCAATCCCACACCAAATCTCCTCTTTCCATCTATGGTGTTAATTCCCCAAATTTCGTGCTTTATTGCCAAAATTTTCTCCCAATCTGATTTGATCCCAAATTATGGTTTCCATAAATATGCTTGTTTCGAGGCTATAAAAGCCGGCGAGCTCTCCTCCACCCCATCGCATTGCATAAATCCCCAAGTGCTCCCTCTTGTAAAGATCGTCGGATTTTGGAGGTAACCCAAGCCATCACCGTCATCTTTCCCGGTGAAATTCACCGCAACTGTGACTCCTCCTGCAGCTAGCCGGTCTTGGCGATCTCGCCGCACCAGTCTTGACTCCATCGCGACCGACCGGCCACCCCGGTCTTCCTCCCTTTGCGCTGTTAAGCCAAGAGAGCACGCTGTGTGCTCTGTGGAAGCTACAAAAAATCTAAAATCGAAAAATTCTTTTTCTTTCTCTTTCTTGATTTTAAATCTTTTGGGAGCCCGTTTTACCCATTCGACCTCCATTTAGTTCATTTTCTTTCTAAATTCATTTAAAATTCTAAATTTCTCTTTTATTATTAAGTGTTTTATTCATACTTATCTTCTCATTTAATTGATAAGCGGGTGTACTGCCGTCGTAACGTTAGCACAGGCACTATACTATGATATCTTGGTGCTTCTTAATTAGTTCGTTCTGTTTTAGCTACCTAGATGCATGCATGGAAGCCTCCTGCCTGTTGCTAGCTACCTAGATACATGCATGGAAGCACTTCCAGTTGCTCTGGTTCGACCCTTCTCTAAATTTTTGACTTTTTTTGTTTGCTCAATCAAATCTATAGATTTATTGAACTTCATTTGTTATCTTTCAAAAATAAAAAACTCAAGGAACGCAAATGATATAATACTATTGTAAGAATTTTATAAATTCACTGGAGTATGATCATGATCCAAAATTTTTATGAGAGCTTACTATTTGCCTCAACACCCTTCTCTAAAAGTTTCAAAAATTCTAACCCTTTTTTGGTTGCTCAATCAAATCTATCTATTGATCATCTGGCTTTTATTAGGACAGTAGTACTGTCATAACTTTTTAAAAAATTTAGGCTAGATAATCAAATGAAAATTTTATGGAAACATTATCTATGCTTCATGACCATCCACAAAAATTTTCAAAAAATTATAATGTGGTTTGTATCATTTTCCAATTGTTGAAATTTGTCTATCAGCCTTCAGTAGCACTGTCCTAATTTTCTAAAATTCCTTAGGCTTGATCATCATCTGAAAATTTTATGAAAACATTATTGATGTGTCAGGACCATCCATTTTTTTCAAAATGTTATAACATGGTTTGCACATTTTTCTTTCGGTTGAAATTTTGTTGGTCAGCCTTTTATCAGGACAGTAGCACTAACACAATTTTTAAAAATTTGTCAAGATTGATAATCATCTAAAATTTTTGTGTAAACATTAGTGGTGTTTTAGAACCATCCACAAAAAATTTCAAAAAAATTTAGCGTCATTTTAACTATTTTCGCTTGGTTGAATTTTGTCAAGATTTTGGCATTTTCTCGAAAATTTTTGGTAATTTCAGCTGAATTTTGGTTCAAAAATTCCGAATTTCAATTTTTTTTTAATTTTGACCAAATTTCATCCGATGTACCAAGATTTCGCCGATGTATCAAGAATTTTTCTATCATTTTGTAGGAGGACTCTAGGCTAAGGAGGTATGAAAATAAGAGTTTCCCATTGTTTGAGTTGTTGGATCTCTTGTATGAAGGTAATATACATTCTATAATCCTCTCATTTTCAGTCTAATGTGTTGGACTCAGCTTGAGTCTTTATTACCTTCATTGGCTCTTAACGAATTGGATGCCCAATTGGGTGTTGTTTACTAGCTTCAAAAGTACTTTAGAGTTTAGAAATGAGTAATAATCGCTCGTTGCATCTAAGTTGGCATTCCAGATGTGAGATGCATTCAAAATGGTTTTCCTAAATGATAGATTGGTACAATGTGCTATATCTATCCTATAATGCTTTTAAGACTAAAATGTCAAGACTTTAGATCCACTACTTGTTACAATGATCATTTGATGTTTGCAGATTGTTTGACTTTGTTGATGGATTCTTTTTCTCTCTTTGTATGAAGGTAATATCCATTCTATAATCCTCTTGTCTTTGATGTCTTAATAGGACAATTTGCAGAAGGAAAACGTTGCTTCACTTCTAGTCAACCATCTAATGTTGCAAATACAAACATCACTAGAAAACACTCACGGGATGCAAGCATCGCTAGAAAACACTCACGGGATGCAAGTTTTGATGCAAGAGCTCGCATTGGGGAAAGACAAGACAACATGAATTCTCCTCCAAAAATGCGTGAAGTTGAAAGGCAAGATTTGAAGAATGATATACAAGATCAAGAAGAGAACACTATGTACTCTTGCTAAAGAATGGAAGACATTGGAAGGAGCGTAGAGAATGAACTTCAAAATCGCCATGCTGAGCAGTTGGATATTGAAGATAATGAATCAAATCAACAAGGATGAGGAGGTGATGACTATCCAAATTCAAGAACTGGGAGTGCTGGAGCACAAAGAGGAAGACCAAGAAACAAAAGGGTACATCAGCACCACGCATTGAAGAAACAATGGCAGCTTATTTTGAATTCAAAAAAGAAAATGCTAGCATGAAGGAGCAAGCTTCAAAGCAAGGAAATGAATACTCAATTTCAAGATGCTTTGAAGTGTTACAAGCGATGGATGATGTGTCCGATGAGATTAAGATCTATGTCTCTGATGTTTTCAAGGATGCAATAAACCGTGAGATCTTTCTATGCTATGAGCCAGGAATTCGTGGTTTGTGGTTGAAAAAGGAAGTAAACAAGTTTGGAATTTGACTCCTTGTAAGTCCTCCTATTTTGGCCTTAGGATTTGTTGATTCCATTTCATTATGTGCAGCTCACTAGTCCTTAGCATTCAATTCTTCAACGTTCAACTGATGCACCATTTTTATGCCGAACAATCTATGCTCCAATTAACACTTTCTATCAGGAAAGAAACTTTGAATAAAGATGCATTAGAATCCAGTTTCTGAAGTGTATTAGCCTATGCTCGATAGATTTGTATGGAATGGAGCTTTTGCTATGTTAGTATGTTAGGTCTTCGAGCTTTGCTATGTTGGTATGTTAGATTTGTATGGAATGAATAAACTTGCTGGTTTAGTATGTTACGTCTTTGAAGTTTGAACTAAACATTATCCTAGCATGAGCTTTCTTAACTGAACCAATTAGATCCATCCATAGGTTGAATGACCTAACATAATAAATGTTCTCTGTTGGCTCATTAGGTTAGCGTCATTGGAAATTTGGTTCGTTCATCCCCCAATATCAAGAAAGAGGTTCTTAATACTGGGGCCCTGAAACCTGTAATTGGGTTATTAAGTTATGATTGTTATATGCAGTTCAGGTCATAGTTATGATTGTCATATGCAGTTCAGGTCATAGTTTTAAACTGTATTATTAGAGAATTGAATGCATATAGCTTATTGTATATACCTGTTGAGTTATGCTCAAATTCTCTCTCTCTCTCTCTCTCTCTCTCTCTATATATATATATATATATATATATATATATATATAGTTCAGAAACTAGCAATTTTTAGAACATTGCAGACTGGAAATGCTTTGTTGCTTTTTTTCTGGAACCAAATTTGTTTGTAAGAAGTAGCCTTTTGGCTCACAAACAAAGCTGATGAGATTTGTCTGAGTCTCCATTACAGAATGTCACTGTGCTAATCAAGGACTGAATATTAATTAGTCAGGTTCGATGAATTGCAATGAGGTAAATTGAAATCTTTTGCAGCACAAAATGTCATAATTCTGTCACTGTTGCCATCTATTTATCTGGTTTTTATTCCAAATAGATTTGGAAAAGGTTGATGTGCACAACAATTAGGAAAAGATAACCATTGACTGCAAATCTATAGTTTTGGAGAAGACAATTGGATTTTGGACATGGAAATATGCACTGTAGTGTCTAAGCTACTAGTCCTGCTAACCATCTTCTATTCTGTTGTAACTTCGAGTTTCTGATCTAATTAGTGTAGGGTATTTCTTTTAGTAGTTCGCAACAATTGTGCACAGTCTCTGAACTTTTAGTTTTTTTTCATATATAATCTTGTGAAATTTATTCTTGAAAGTATTGTTTTAATATGGAAGTTAAGAGACTCTTTCACATATGGAAGTTGGATATCTGGCAGAAATAAACCTGTCATTGCATCGATTTTGCCATGATGGATCATGCATTTTGCCCACAAAATGCTTTTCAAGTTTTTAGATCTGATATCTTTTATTTGTTGACAGGATCTACCCAAGAACTAGCTTTGTCCTTGCACCGTGCTCTGGTCGACTCGAGTGTTGTTGCTTCCTACCTTAGCTCCATGGTTACAACTAGTTGCTTTAGTTACTAAGAGCGGCAGTAGCTGTCTAACAAATCTGCATTATTGCATTGTTTTTTGTTAGCTTCTGCATTACAGAGAAAAGATTTAATGCAAGGAGTATGTCGAACTGGAAATGCTAATGCTACGTTTTGAGTTGAGTTAATGCTTGTGACAATGCTAATGCTACGTTTTGAGTTAATGCTTGCGACAATGCTTGACAATGCTTGAGTTGAGTTAATGCTTGACAATGCTAATTCTAGTTTTGAGTTGAGTTGTAACTCATTATACATTTTAAGTTAGAGTTAATGCTTGTGCCTTGCAATGTGATTATGTAAGCTTCTATGATATTCTGTGCAATATTTACAATGGGATTACCCAAACAGAATTCTAAGTTTTTACAAGGGAAAATAAATCCGGATGTATTCAAGTGGTTTTCTTTGTGCCTACAAATATACAAGTGTAAGATATCTACTCTTGTAAAAATTTCAAGGCTCCCAAGCAGGCCTTAGGTTTGAAAATATTGTTTGGGTGGGCGATTTTCGTATTAAAGTTCCCTTGGTTTGCCCACTTACAACCGGATAAGAAACGACATGCGGTGTGGTCCCATTTATTTTTCCGAGTGATATCGAGAGAGGTCGCAAGTCACGAGCCCATCCGCATCAACGTTCCTAATAAGTGACTAGAAAGGGAATCTTGGAGCTCAAAATCCCGATGAATTCATCAACAGTGAGCTCCAGTTCCACCACTACTCCAATCGCCACTGAAACACGACTTCCGCAGGCTTCTGCTCCCCATCAAGAGATCCTCCTCCATCGTCTCTCCATCATTTTGGGTGCTATGAGCAGCGAGCCACCTATTTGATGTTTGGATTCGAATTTCTTATTAATCACATAGATCTGAGCTGTCTAGGTTGCAGAGAGAATAGATAGGAGTATACCTATTTTGATGATTTAGTTTAGATTTCTTATCAATTTATGCAGTGCTGTAGCTCCACTGTGATGTTTTGGTTTGGAGCTTCTGATGATAATGCAATGGCCAACTGTTTTTTACGAACGTGCAAGGCTATTATGATGATTTGATCTGAATTTTCTTATGAATTTCTCATATTTTGTAGCTCTAATTTGGTGTACCGATCTAAAATTTTGATGCATATTGCAAAGGTCGCACTCATCTATTATAATATTAAAGTAGAGACAAAAGAAGCCACCGCGTTCGCTCTCAAGGCTAAAAATTCCCACATTAATCGGAGAAAAGTAAAAAAGATCTACACCGCTAATCATGGTGGGTTCATATTATAACAGTCTGGATTAAAAGAAAGAGTTTGTGTCATATACAACACATAAATAATTAAAATTAGAATAAAAATAAAATAGAAATAGGAATTTGATTTCCATATGATTAAAAGAAAGAGTCCATGTAATGCACAATAAAAAAAATTCAAGAAAAAAATAAAAGATAATTAGTAATCTGATTTCCATACTAACATAAAAATAAAACTAAAATTCAAAATAAAAACAAAAAAACCGGAATAAAAAATAAAAGATAATTAGTAATGTGATTTCCATACAAACATCAAAATAAGACTGAAATTCAGAATAAAAATTAAATGAAAATTAGTAGTTAGATTTGTATGTGAATTCCAACCTAAAAAACTAAAATTCGAACTAAAAATGAAAAAAATAGGAATTTGATTTCCATAAAAGGATTAAAAGGAGTCTAGATCAAGTACAAATAAAAAACTGAAATTCACATTAAAACAAAAATAAAATTAGCAATTTGATTTCCATATGAACATTAAAATAAAAATAAATTTTGAAAATAAATAAATGAAAATTAGTAATTATTTTATATACGAATACCAACCTAAAACAAATATTTTGAATAAAAAACAAAATAAAATTATCAATTTGATTTAAAACAACTCCAACATAAAATTCCTAAATAGCATAAATTCAGAATAAAAATAAAGTGAAAAAATACCAATTGAATTTGTTTACGATTCCAAGCTAAAAGCGTATAAAAAACTCTATATCATATATGATCCAACAACATACAAATATAATTTGGAACATAAATAAAGAAAGAAATGCCAATTTTTTTATATGAATTCCAATCGAAGATAACATAATCCAGAATAGAAAATATAATAAAATCACCAATATTGTTTCATAAAAATTTATAAATTAAATATCTAAATAAATATAATTTGTTATAAAAATTAAATAAAAATTAGCCATTGAATTTCTATACGAATTCAACAAAAAATAACTAAAATTTGTAATAAAAAAAGAATAAAATTGGGAATTTGATATCGTTATGAAATGTAAAGTAAAATCCCTAAATAAATAATTCAGAGTAAAAATTAAATAAAAATCAGAAATTGGATCTATATACAAATTATAACAAATAATTAATAACTAGGAATAAAAATGAAAGAAAATTTGTAATGTGATTTTAATATGAATTCTAAAGTAAAATCCCTAAATAAATAAAATTTGAATAAATTAATTAAGTAAAATTAACATCTTGATTTATGTATGAACGAAAAAACAGAGGCAAAAAACTACCATATTTGCTCTCAGGGCTAGAAATTTTAGCAATAGTTGGAGGAAAAAGTGAAAGATCAATACTATTAATCATGGTGGTTCCAAATTATAATGTCTATATTAAAAGAAAAGGACTCCATGTCACGAGTCGTTGAAGAGAAATATCAAAGCCAAAGGAGCCAAAAGTACGTGTAGTGAGTATTTGTGTTGTTGAAGAAGTCAGTGACACAAGAAGCTTTGTGTTAGAGGGCCTAGTAGAGAGGAGATGAAGTTTTTCATGGAGGACGAGCTACAAAGGATATATATCCATTGGGTAGCCAAGAACGTGATATTGCTGCTAAGGGACACGACGTCACACGCGATGGTGAGAAAATTCCCCATATCGTTATACAATGACTAAAGCAAACATGCTAGCATCAGATAAGATGGGAAGTCGCCATAGTGTAAGGACCAAGTTGGTCTAGAGGGGGGGTGAATAGGCAACTTTAAAACTTTTTAATTATTATGAAAAATTTTCTCAATAAAAATAGAAACGGAAGCAATTAGTATTGTCGTATGTTCGGAAACTAGACACAAGAATGTGGGTGGACGTCGGCCGTTTCACGGGCCAACATCCGAGAGAGAAGAAAATGGACACAAGGGTTTATACAGGTTCAGGCGCTTAGGGAAGAGCCCTACTCCTATCGGTGCGTTCCCCGAGGGGAGTAGGGAGGGGACTCCCGGTCCAGGCTCCCGAGGGATGCACCAGTTGTTAGTTCGGTATTCAATGAGAGTCCTCTTACATGAGTGTGTTACAATGGAGTTTTATAGGTGCCCCAGCCTATCACGCGAAAATACCATCCTACCCCTACTATAATGGCTGAAGCGGGGGCATCTTGGTCATTCCCGGACGGAGAGAGTGGATCCCATGTCATCTCTTCGTGGGGCAAGCCTCTGACTCCGGGACCCCACGGGGTGCCTCCCGTAGACGCCCGCGGGGTAGGAGGGCGCCTCCCGTAAGCTCCCGCGGGGTAGGAGGGCGCCTCCTGAAGATCCCCGCTGAGTAGGAGGGCGTCTCCCGTAGGCTCCCGCGGAGTAGGAGGGCACCTCCCGACGTCCGCAGAGTAGAAGGGAGCCTCCCGTAGACACCCGTGGAGTAGAAGGACGCCTCCCAGAAACGTCCGCGGAGTAGGAGGGCGCCTCCCGTAGGCTCCCGCGGAGTAGGAGGGCGCCTCCCGACGTCCGCGGAGTAGGAGGGCGCCTCCCGTAGGCTCCCGCGGAGTAGGAGAGTGCTTCCCGACATCCGCGGAGTAGAAATGAGCCTCCCGTAGACACCCGCAAAGTAGAAGGACGCCTCCCAGAAACGCCCACGGAGTAAGAGGGCGCCTCTCATAAGCTCCCGCGGAGTAGGAGGGTGCCTCCCGACGTCCGCGGAGTAGGAGGGCGCCTCCCGGAGACGTCCGCGGAGTAGGAGGGAGCCTCCCGTATACACCTGCGGAGTAGGAGGGTGCATCCCCTAGGCTCCCGCGGAGTAGGAGGGTGCATCCCGTAGGCTCCCGCAGAGTAGGTGGGCGCCTCCCTTGGACGCCCTCCTTTTTCTCCAACATTGGCGGGGGGCTTGCCTAGCGCCCTGTGGCCGGGGCCCTTGCCTAGCGCCCTGCGGTCGGGAGGCTTGCCAAGCGCCCTGTGGCCGGGGCCCTTGCCTAGCGCCCTGCGGTCGGGAGGCTCGCCCAAGTGCCTTATGGCCAGGGGACATTGCCTTTGTCGGAGGGACATGCATGTGGGGCCATGAGGGAACTTCCCCTCAACAATTATAAAAGTCCAGCACAACACTTGTTCAAGAAAACTTTGTAAGAAAGGGAATTTTGAATGACAAACTATAAGAGAATAATGAGCAATGATAAACAAGAACAGGAGAACTCAATGATTTTCCACCGAGGTTCAAAGATCACTCCTACGTCCCCGTTAGAGCACTTCCTCAGAAGTATTGCTCTACCAAACAGCCAATCTCAATAGCTTTTGGTTTTCCACTATCTTGACTCTTTCACTACTCTAGTGAGGTGAGTCTCAACCTTTCACAGCAATGGTGGCCTTCCACAATCACTGTTGGATAGGTCGCGCCAACAACTTCTCCAACCGTCTAGGAACAGCTAGTTCCAAGAGTAATAGACTATCCACAAGCCCTGTCTCTTGGTTCAGTAGCTGGATGCAAACTAGACTTAGCTTGGTGCAAGCACTCTAATTATTCAGAATGAATGTTTGTGATTTAACTCTTAATGAGAATGAAGCTCAGGAATTCTAAAGATCAAGAGTTGTATAGGATTTAAATGATGTCAAAGATTTTCAGGATATCAAAGATGTGAATGTGCAAAGCTCTTCATATGGTTTGTGAACCCAGGCATTCTATATATAGATCCTGAACAGAAATAACCGTTACACCTACCATTTGCCCGTTGGGGGTCGGTAGGTTAGATGGGGTAGGTCAACTGCTATCCTTTTTCAAGAATTCTATGGTGTATGACTCATAAGTCAAACTACATACACACCGGATCAAAAATTTTGGTCTGGGGTACATAGGATAGAGAAGCTTTGTTGAACTCAGAGAGACCCATTTACGTCGGACCGAAAAAATCGGTCCGTCGTACACATGCATTGTTTAGCTTTGATACCTGCAAGACAATGCTTGCGCCGAACCGAAAAAGTTGGTCCGGCGTACACATGTTTTTGTTTCTTTTAAGTACCAGCAAATAACGTTTGCGCCGGACCGAAAAAGTTTGTCCGTGTACATGAGAAAACGGCTGGTTCAAATAGAGAGAAACAAGTTTGCGCCGGACTGAAAAAGTTGGTCCGACGTACACAAGGAATTCTGGTCTGCATCAGACTTTATATTTCCGGTTAAAATAGATTTTAACACAGACTAGAATTTTATTTCGAGTGAAAGTATAACTTATGCCAGACTAAATTAAAGAAGGAATTCAGATTGGTCCGACATATGATAGTTATACTTGGTTGAAAAAGAATCAAAGAAGAATTCGTGTATTTGGATCGAAAAAGTCGGTCCGCATACATATGAAGTATCTCGGTGAAGATAATTCTCAGCGCCGGATCGAAAATATCGGTCGCTCGGTTGGAATTTAACTAAAGGTCTTTGAGCGCCTGAACCAGAAAGAAGTTTTGGTCCAAAGATAATTGTTTTGGCTAAGAAGATAAAGCTTTGAATTTTTGAGTGAGAAATATGAAAAGTCCTATGCTCCAAGTAATCTTAGTGATTTTGCATATGAACCAAGATCATTTCTTATGTATAATCCCTCTTAATAGTACAGTGATTTTAACTATATGACTTGAATCAACTCCCAAGCCATAACTAGAAAAACACCTTAGCCTTGATCATCAAATCTGACTATTTTCAGATTACACTGAGTATCCTTTTTAGTCATCAACACCAAAATCTATATAATAAGCATAATTTATACAAATAGGGAGTCTAGATGCTCTCACATAGTTAGTGAGGAAGCAACATCGTTTAGTTGGCCAACATCGACTAAGAGAAGCGAGCATGTATAAAATCATGCATGTGTATATACATGTATGAATTCGTATGAATCGAAACAAGGAGCAAAAAGCCCGAAGTAGAGATGGCGCTACTTTATGGAATATGCTTGGGGCCACCGGTGAGAGTGTGATGGGTGTCTATTGTAGGGATAAGCGACAATTGTACATCTATGCATATTGATGCCGCAACATTCAACATTAAGTAATAATTGGAGAGAAATAGAAGATGTTTATATGATAGAGTGTTGCATTAAAAAAGGTAGTAGCTCAGAGGGATCGATAAAAAATTGTGCTTGCTATTGGAGGTTGAAGCAGAAAAGTTGTGGAGATGATCAATAAGAGATAAGAGATACACGGTTCGGTGGGGTAGCCAGCGTGTGAGGAAAATAAATTTAAAGTAAGTCATCATAATGCATCGGTGTATATGTGAACAGTGTACTCTAATACTATGTAAAATAATCAGTGTATTACTTGAGATTAAGGGCCTGTTTGGTAAAGCTCAAGATCTCAGCTTCACCTGAGATCCGAAACTTGTAGGCTAAAATAAAGTGAATTAAGTTTATATTTTTGGTCTAAAATGTAAACAAGATGATCCATATAAACACTCTTAATGTACTCACAGCTTCAGCTCTATGGATCTGGTGGAGCTAGGAATACCCAGCTCCACCAGATCCGAGCTCTACCAAACACATTCTAAATAGAGGTACATATGCTGCATATATTTTAAAAAAAGAGTTGCTAATGGAGAAAGAATAGGGGTATACAACTACATGATCTATGCAAGATGAAAAGTTGCTACATTTCTAAGAATCTCGCAACTTATTATTCTCAATGATTTTCTTTCATCAAATCTTATACTTTAATTATATTCCTTAAGTTGAATTTTCCTTAAGCTTATATTGTTATTTCTAATGTTTATGATGTCTTAAAAATCTAAATAGCCTACAAAATACGTTAATATATTTTGAAGCATATAAATTATATCATTTTATACTATAATTTTTTTAAAAAAAATGCGCGCAAATGCGCGGACCACCCTACTAATTTTGATTATTTGACAAGGAATCCTAGCTTATCAAATCACAGAGGTAGCGCTCTTTTTTTCTTCCAAACACGCTAACCTCTAGGGTTTTGATTTCACTGAAAATTTGGATACATATGGTTTTCCTTTACAAGTCAAAAAAATCAGAACTCGCAAGCAAGCCATAATCATTCACGTGTTCACAACTGCACATGTCACTTGTTTACGGTTAAAGTGGGTGCTTCTGTAGAGAGTGCACAGCCTTTTGTTTACAAAACTAGTGTTTGCATCAAAATTTGGGTAAATCTAATCAAAATCGGCAATAAAATCAAACACGAGGGGATTAACGGACAGGTTGAAAAGATTTGAAGATATTTGGTAACAGCAAGATCTTTTAAAAAAATAACTGTCGAGATAAGGCCGATACGATCAGTACTTGAAACGTGTTATAAAAGGATACGATCGGTCGATGGGTATAAAAGAAGAGTCAAAGCAAACTGCAAAAACACAACACAATACAATCAACCAGCCTTTACTCTTACTTTTTCCTGTCGACTAGGAGTAGCTTTTGTAACTTAGTCTTTGTAATCGATTTGATCAATAAAGTTGTGCATCGCTGATTGTTGATCTTCATCAATTACGCCCCAGGTTTGATTTATTCTGATTTTGTTGCGCATTGCCTTCTTCAGAATCGATCTGCCTTTATCATCTGATTAGCCTTAATCGGCTAATTAGACTTACTCTGTTACTTCGATCTCGATCGGCTTCAAGCTGATTGAGTCTAAGCCGATTGATCTTCACGATCAGCTTTTGAGTGAATTTTATATTTTTTACCTTGTCGGTTACAGGTCAAATCGACTAGCACGCTTGAACTCGGTATTCGTCTGGTGTGCTGTTGTCAGAAACTCTACATCAAGTTTTTGACGCCAACAAATAGAAACCGGAAAATAATCCTCATAAATCATTTATGTCAAACCGGTGACGGCTACAAATAGCATACCATACTCTAAGTTGAGTCTAAACTGGTATACATTAAAACTTAACCTTATAGAATTATTTTCCACATGATGTATTTCAATTTCTGCGGGTTTTTATAAGATTTCGCAAGTCTCGGGAGAAGTCCATCAAGAGGGCCCACCAACAAGGCCCATGGACGTACGCTACGCACCTAATCAGAAAAGCAAATAAAAACGAGAGAGAGAGAGAGAGAGAAAATGAAATAATTCATTGGTTGGGGAAGAGAAGAGGAAAGGCGACCAGCGAACGCGAGCGAAGCAGAAGAGGGAGAAAGCGACCACCGCAACGGAGCACATCCGGTTCGCCGGCGGCTTCGCGCTCCTCGACTGCGATCCGAAGGTATGGCCCCACTCGAAACCCTGCAGTTTCTTGCGCAAATCCATCCAATTACTCTTTCGTCCGGTCAAATTTGGCGATATATCCATCTGTAGCCCAATCGAAATGTATCAGAGAGGTGACGACTAGTACTTCCCGTTTGATTTCCCCAATTCCAGAGGTTTCATGGAGCATGCCCCTGATCAGAGTGGCCTGCCGGTTGGAGAGTGCGAATGGAGGGAGGAGTTGAGGCAGCAGCAGTCCCAGGTCGACGCGCTGCGCGACAGGCTTGTGGAGGTGAAGGTCGGGATGGAGTTCGCCGAGGAGGACTCGAGGAGGGAGCTGGAGCACCTGTGCCGCAGGGTGAAGACCATCGCCACGCTGCTGGCGTACCTCAAATCAAAGGCGAGGATCATGGCGATACCGCACCTCGCGCACACGTCGTGCGGGATTAGGCACCAGGACGGCGTGGGGTACGTCGACAGGCACGGGGTGCCGCTGGCTGATTGGTCCAAGGGTGCCGACTTCGCTTCCTGTGGTGGTTTGGACGACGAAATGGTGGTAGAGAGTAGCGTTGTTCCCGATGGAAACGTGGATGACATTCTTAAGTCGATCCGTGTGGTGACAGACGTTATGGAGTCCCTTGTGAAGAGGGTGATTGTTGCTGAATCTGAAGCTGCTAATGAGAAAGAAAAGGTGACGATGGGGTTGGAAGAGATTAGGAGGAAGACCGTACAGGTTGAGTCCATGTCGGCGAAAGTCGAGGAGATGGAGAAATTTGCAGTGGGTACAAATGGTATGCTGAATGAGATGAGGCAGAGGGTTGAAGATATGGTGCTGGAAACCACTAGACAGAGGCAGCGTGCAGCAGAAAATGAGCAGGAGCTTAGTCGTGTGAAGCATGACTTTGAGTCGCTTAGAACATATGTCAGCACTCTTGTTAGTGTCAGAGAAACTCTTCTTTCATCAGAGAAGCAATTTGAAACAATGGAAAAACTTTTTGACAGGTATTTCCACAAGTATTATGCTATTTTCAGTAATTATTCTTTGTATGAGTGGTTTGTGATGGGTTCATTTTGCTTAGGAAACTATGTAGATAACTAAAAGAAAAGGCTGGTGAAGGAAGTCTTAAATTTCTTTATTCAATCTTCCCAATTTTGAACAAGCAGCAGTAGTACTCATCCATCTTGTAAATTGCTGGCAACATCCCCATGATAGGAAATGCTGCTGCTGCTGCAGCTGCACAGAATGCTCGGCCAACGTTGCATACTCTAATGCGTTGGTGACTCTAAAGCACTGTTAACCATAGGAAGAAAAACTGGACCGTCTAGTGAATCGGACAAATCATTGGTTCGACCGCGGTTCAACACATAGAGTATATACCAAGTTCTAGTAGAAATGCACTAATACAGGATCACTCTGCTTGTAAGTCACTTGAAGGTCTCTAGGTTAGTTGGTAACTTGGTAAGGCTCTTTCCCACGTAGGAGGTTGGTGGGATCGATCCCTACTGCAGCCAGGTGCTTAAAATATTTTTTTTCACTGGTTTTATACTCAGCCGAACCATCTTGTGAACCAGACTGGACCTGGCACCGGTCCTGGTTTTTTCCGGTTGAACCGCAGGTCCGGTCAGTTTTTCGTAATATGCTGTTAACGGTTATCGAAAATCAACACAATGCTGTAGGAGTCAGCTACCATCTTAAGAACTTGCCCATCAAGCCAACTGCTTTCCAGGAGTTATGCTTATAGTTATATTCCTTTTTAACTTTCTTTACAACACTGCATAAATATTAGTATCTTCCAAACACAAAACGAAAAACTCTATCTGCAGGTATAACAGAGACCAAGTGCCTTATTTTCTTAACAACTTCATCCTATTATTGGCTAAGTGAGCCCCACCTTACTATCTTATCTATAAGGATTAAGGCACAAAGCTACATATATTCTCTTATAAATTAGCACTTATATGACATCTCCAGAAGGCCTCTTTCATTATCACATGTCTTCATCATTTTATTCAGCCTCTTGATCATTTGTGATGATCTTGTGAGAAATTTTGTGATACTTGCTTTGAATCCAGTTAAATATCAGGCAATCTTTGATTAAAATTTATCACACAGCATGACTTTGCTTTTTAATGTTTTTGTCACTCCTTGATATCTGATAGAGACTGATGTCAGCAAATATAGCGTTGGATTAATGTAAATTAAGTAGCACCTTCAATTCTGAGAGTTGGTCCAACTTCTCACTCAACTGAAGAAGTTTTATATTTTGATTATGTCCAAAATGTAAATGGATATTCAAAACTGTTTTGTATTTGGTCCAAAATTCCAGTTCTTGCTGCTTTCCAAACCTGATAGGCCTTCCAGTTTCAGATTTTGACATTTTAAATCAATAAACTTTCTGCCGTTTGTATGGTCTCAAAACTGTAACAACTAACATCTACTTAAGGAGATGCCCATGCGTGGTGAAAAACATAAGAAATCACATTCTATGGAAGACGTGGATAAATCATATGCCTTTTCCATTGTCTTCTGCCTGCTTTCTTCTTCTATGCTCTACTTGATACAGGTGTAATTAGCATATCATAGTCATAGAATTACACAGAGATGTCTGCTGGTGAAATCCTCCCCCACCTCCCACCGGTAGAAGGGTCCATTGTCTTGTTGCATGTGGATCAACAAATTTGTAGATAGAGAAGGGTCCATTGTCTTGTTGCATGTGGATCAGCAAATTTGTAGATATGAGAGCATGCATTGATAGGTCATTAGTTTACTGATGGATAACTATTACGGCAGATAATTTAGGAATTGGTCAGACAAGTTTATATGCAATCTTAATTAGTATCCTATGCTTCCTCTGTAATCAATCTTGTGTTGAGTTTCTTATGTTTGTGAACAGGTTAGTTGTGAGGACTAACCAGCTTGAGAGTGAGAAAGCCCAGCTTGAGAGTGAGAAAGCACATAAAGAAGCCGAAGTCCAGAAGGTGATGGAGGAGAATGTGAGGCTACGTGCCATGGTTGATAAGAAGGAGGCACAGCTTCAGGCGATGAGTGAGCAGTGCAAGTTCATGGCGCTGAACCATCCCAACTAGCGCGAGATATATCAGAGGCCCCTGCGCTTCCCAACTGATGTCACTTACTGATTACATTGTCGTGAGGGGGGGAAAAGCCCTGGATGTTGCAAAAGAACTGATGCTGCCGTTGAGTTCCCGGGGCTGTGATTTGTGATGCAAAAAAAATTGATACCTTAGGTGTGATGTGTTGGAAGAACTGTAACCCTGACATTTTGTATCCTGAAATGTGTGTAAAAGACTGGGCGCATTTGTCCAATTTCTTATACCCATTGAAAAATATAACTCTAATTTCGTTGGTCTGCTTGTAGGGGTGAAAACGGTATCGTAAATCCCGGAATTCCGGAAACCGTTTCCGGAATTTTTCGATCGGACGTGTCGGTATCGGTAATGTTCGGAATCGGAATCGAAATCGGAAATTTTTGTCAGAAACGATAACGGTTTTGACAAGTTTCGACCGTTTTCCTTCGGTTTTCGGAAAAAATCGGTAAATTCCGTCGGTAATTACCGGAATCATCCAGCCCACAGATCACACTCCTTCAGCCACTAAAACGTTCATAACTTTTTACTCCGAACTCCGATTTAGGTGATCTTGGACTCTATGCGAAGCTTATCACGAGGGCTATAATCTCCACCCATTTTTATGATTTAAGAAACCATAGATACTTTTAAATATGATAAAAATAAAACTCTAATGTAGTTATTCAAGTCTAAAATCTGATTTTTCGAAATCCCTCACATAGACTTGATCAAGCGCATGACTACAAGCTCGAAAGAGTCAATAAGATCAAATATCGAGCCATGTGATGATCAACTCATGATCAAAACAATTTTGCAAAACATATTTGCAAATTCTGATCGCATGCTCCAATATCAAATTAAGCACACCTCATTTGCAACATATATTTGTAAATAAACCAAGAACTAATGAGATCAATCCTTTCATGCCCGTCACTCGTTTAGAAGCTTATGCCTTCTATGCCCATCACTCGTTTTCATTGGTCGTATTCCTGATGCTGATGAGTGATAATAACTACTCTGCCAGTATCACATATTTTTTTTGCTTCTATTTTCGTATCTCCAATGCTTCATTATCGATTTATCGCCGTGATTATCTATGTGCTCCAAGCTCCGATTATCTATGTGCATGTCTTTGTATGTCATATTTCCGGTTTGGCGCCGCAATGGTCTGGTCGGTCTAGTAGCAAGCGACTAATAAATTTCAATCCTCGTGTGGAGAGATGTATTATTTGATATGAGATATTGAGACTATCTTATACTATGTGATGTAAAGACTCGTGTGAAGACTATCTTATGCTATGTATGCCTGTATGGAATGTGTGATATTGTCAACTGTAAATGCTTATAAGGTATTGCTTTTAAGTGCTATGTGAATGTGTTGCTTAATGCTTTAATGTATGCCTGTATGTAAGTGCTATGTGATGTTGCTTAATGCTTATGCCGTTATGCATTATAAGATATTGATTTTCTAAACTAGTTATGCTATTGTATACATTTACATTGGTAATGTATGTTCATCGTAAATTTGTGAATATTTATTTATTACTAATTTCTATGTGAATGTACGATTTGTGTGAATTTTTTGAAGTCAATTGGTGGTACATGTCATTACGACGTTACCGGTCTCTTTTTCGGATTCCGATCGTTACCGATATATATTTTGTATCGAATTTTCGTTTTCGATATTTTTGAATTACCGATGCCGTTTTCGTTTCCGTAGTTATCGATTCCGATATCGTTTCCGAGGAAAAATATGAAAACAAAAATGGTTTCGGTGTTTTCCGACCGTTTTCACCCCTATCTGCTTGAGCTCTTCTTCAGCCACTGTTTCGTCAAGGTGCTGTTAAAATTAACCGAAATGTTTGTATATATTGCAGCTTTGCTTTTGAAGATGGCATGCAGACGATGACATGCCAAGCTGAATATTTGCTGAATTGTTACTGAAACTACTAGTAGTGAGAGGTTGATAGGTAGGAGCAGATTTTCTTTGCTTCTGAGAATTTTGTATGGTCCTGTTTCAGAGAGAGAGATTTCAATTTTGTGCACTTCTCATGGGATGGCAGCTGTTGAGCAGTGATGCTGCAGTGGTAGACTGCTGTTCCTTTGTTTCATTATATTTGTCCATAGCCTACTATATGCACAGATTAAGAAAATACTAAATATAAAAAATGGTTAATAAGAAATAATTATTTAAACTCATATTAAATGATGTAACACAACCACCCAGCCTCTTCTAAAACATTTAAATAGATATAATAAATATAAAAATTACAGTAACTATACTTTGAGTTCCAAGACAGAGTACGAACATAAGAACGTGTGTGGGTACCGTGTAAGCTAACTGTGCGCTCCCATTTTAATACACCGCGTGCAGTGGGTCCCACATGTCAGGCGGCGAACGCTTTACAGCGCGGATCACGATCCCCTGGCACTGCATTGAATGTGCCAAAACAAACAATAACGAACTAGAGGAAAAGAGAAATATAAAAAAAAATCTTAAGACCTCCATCTTACTACTGCTAATAGTACCACCACGGGCACCAAACGTGGACCTCGTGGCGTCCAGACGAGACGACTCCTACACTCAGCCCCGCAAAACCCAAGAGCCCGATCCGATCTGAGCCGGCCATGGCGATTAGGGTTTGGCTCTCCGCCCTCTTACTCGCCTTCCTCCTCGCCGCCTCCCCCTTCGTCCAAGGTAACAACGCGCGCACGCCGATCCATCCCCCCTCCCCTCACTCTCTCGCGTGCGCTCCGCCGCTCAGATCCGCTCCAGGGATCTCGTCCGCTGTCTCGCTCTCGATAATTCCGCGGCGGACCGGCGCTAGATCTGTGCGCTTTGACCCTCCGCGGCGCGGGAATGGGGCCGATCGGGCTCTGTGGGGTTGCACCGGTACAGATTGGGATTTCGGGTGAGCGAGTTTAGGTGGATTAGATCGGTGCGTTTTGTCTGTGTGCAGCGGTGTTGGTGGGATGTGGGGGACTGGGGGGCGGGGACGCGAAGGGTTGTCAAGAGTTACTTGGTAGGGTTTTGTGCGAATTTTGCATGAGGGAACTATTTTAAGCGCTTGTATCTGTGCCTGCATGTAATAGATTCTCATGAGAATTAGCAGTTTCTGAAATGGCCCGAGTTATCGTATGTTTTATGGTTAGCG
The DNA here is from genome assembly GCA_036346275.1 of Otatea glauca. NCBI lineage: Eukaryota > Viridiplantae > Streptophyta > Magnoliopsida > Poales > Poaceae > Otatea > Otatea glauca. The sequence goes on from CM070721.1 coordinate 64,093,977, forward strand.
TTGGTAGATTGGTGTAATAGATTTTGCACAGTAATTTATAGCGCCGTGAAATTTTGGAACTGTGCCATTTAAGGATTGATGGATTGGTTAAAGTTTTGAAGAGTGTGCCGCTCCAACAAACCGTTACAAAATTGGGAGGTATTAAGAGCAGAACCATTGTTTCCAATAAGCAAGCAAACGAGCAGCATGAATTCTAAGTTTGAAGCAGTAATAAGTAATAGGGATGTGGTGCTCACATGGCAGGTATTTTAACCAGCTAGGACTGGGTTTTTCACTGAGTAGTTTGTGTTGGTGCACTGATCTGCTTTCACCAGAACACCTTGTACTAGAATCTCAAAGTAGGTTTTGCTAATATTGTTGGATACTTTTCATTGTTGTAAGGATGCCTTATTCTGTTGCATGTACAAACATTGCTGGCAATGCTGCATGCAGAAAATTTTATGACGCCTAGGTTGTCTAATACAATAATTTCATATTTTTCAGTTAAATAATACTGATTCCACATGCACAACTGTTTACTACCATGTTCTTTTGGACTGAACTATATCTTACTTCTCTTCCTACAGTTGCTAGAGGTCAGTCGGAGGAAGAAGCTGCTACAGCTGAAGTTGTTGAAGGGGCTGATCTAGGAATCGTGGGTGATGATACTCAGGTTTCCAGTGATGGACCTTTAAGCCCAGCTCCTGGTGTGGAGACAGTATGTGTCTTCCCCAAAAACGCTGGCAAAAGTGAGTATCAGCATGCAATCTTGTAAACCTTTTCTTTGATGATTAGTCACTAGCATTGTAGTATCATTTTTTACGTAATTGCAATTGTTCTCTTAAAGTTCATTGTGCTCATGATAGTTTCAGAAGATAATAAACTGAAATTGTTTGTGTTGTTCATCTGAAAGTATTCCGTTAATATCTGTAGCATGTAGGATCTGATGCAGCCTTGAGATTTGCAACCATTTTCTGGGGCAACCATTTTTTTTATCGAAATTCTGCATGCTATTGTTCTTGAGTTCAATAACCAATAATGTTTCCCTTCTATTGTTTGGTTGCAGTTGTACTAGCTGGCGAAGAAACTGAACTACTGGTTGGGCTACAAAATGAGGGTAACGTATGCTGTTTCCTCCAAGTTTTGTACACTTTTTTCTAGCACCTCGGTTACTAAGCTAGGTTTAGTGGTGGGCTTGGTTACCTCTATTTGGTAGAATTGGACAGAAGATTTCTATTTCAGCGATGCTGGTGTGTTCTGTCAAAGTGTCAATTGTTTGCTTTATGTGTAGTTACTTAATGCAAGTTCATCTCCATTTGGTTTAAGCATGCCAAATATTTTCGTGTAAACTGTTGTTTTTCTTGTATAGGATCTTTTAAAACACCATAAACATTGCTGGTTTTTAGGTAGGGCCAAATGGATAAAATAAATGGTGACATGTGCTTGTCCCTTCATAGCAACAGATTCATGTGTCATTTGGTGACAAATGCTTCTATGTTGTTTATTTCAAACCTATGTGGATGCCCTGTCCCACTCTCATAAGTTGATGAATCAAATTAGATGCTCAGCCTTATAAGTTACTATGTTCTTTTACGGCTACAAAATATTTGGCATGTGCATAGATGAGCAATTTTATGTTCTGTTTTGGTGATATTGATTTGTCTGTTTTTGCATTTAATATTTTTTATACAATGCACTACCTGTGAATTGTTGGCTTACGCCCTTCTTGTACACTGTGTTTACAGGTGAATCAACTTTGAATGTTGTTGCTATTCATTCAACTCTCCATCTTCCTTTTGATCATCGTATGTATGGCCAGAACCTTACTGTTCAGGTCAGGAGATATAGGATCCTTATTGCTTGTTATCTTTTATACTAGCTGAAGTAACTTAAACTTTCACTGGTGGATTTACAATCCAACCGTCGTACTCAGTCATCATATACTTGGTTCTTATCTTTCAAGAGATAGTTTTTACTTTTTACCATTGTTCTGTTCTTATGTCGAGACATAATTGTAGTGATTTTGTTCTTGTTTTGTTGATTTGTCCTTTAAATTTCTTTTCTTTTTTCACACGCGTCAATGGATTTGATTTGGATAAATGGTAAGAGGGCCTGGACCGAATAGGGGTGAGCCAAAGTGGGTAGCGATAAGGTACGGGGATGGGGACAGAGGAGCAGGAGGCTGAGATGTGGGGAGGGTACAGGGTGGAGTGAAAGGTGGTAGAAATATGTGGATCCTACTAGGATTTATCAACCTCAAACTAGGAACACAACATGAGTTCAGTTTGTGGAGAGAAGTGATAGTCATTTGGGTAATGTACATGAGATGAATGGAGGTGTGCAGGAGTGGAAGGTAGCACTCCCGCCTGGGGATCAGGGGGAGTGAGGTGTACAAGTTAAAGCACTTAGTTTACAGAGTCAAGTACATACTTTTGGAAGACAACAATATTAGTAACTTCGGTTTTTTTGCCTTTTTTTTAACAGAATTTCTTCAATGCATCAGTTCCTGTTTCTGTGCAAGCAGCCTTTCCCTATACATTTGTTGTGAGCAAGTTCTTGCAGGTCTGTCAATTCACAATCTAACTCTTTCCTTTACTTTGAAACAACTAATGAATATGATGATGCTCACTTCTTGATTTCATGAAGATCTAATGCTTGTACCCCTGCAGCCTGGAGCATATGATCTAGTTGGTTACATCGTGTATGAGATCGATCAGCACCCATATCAGAATGTCTTCTACAATGGCACTGTTGAAGTTGTTGAGGCTGGGGGTTTACTCAGTGTTGAGTCTGTGTTCCTTATTACCCTCGGAATTGCAATTGTTGGTTTCTTAGGATTGTGGGCATATGGTCAAGTACAACAACTCTCAAAGGTAATTTATTCTCTTGTTTATAGTGAGGATGTGATATTAGTACGCTGAACTGTACTTCTAAAATTTTACGATTGCATTTCCCCTACTTCTATCTGTTTCCCTGTTCTGCAAATATGAGTTGTCCATTGTTTAATAAATCATCGGGGAACCAGTAATCCAGGCTTGCTTCCTGGTGACTTGTTACCGCAATCTCAGTAGCTGCCAGGTTTTACCGGTCATTTTCTTGAACCCTGGTGCCACTAGATGTTCTTTGTAGTAGTGGGTAAACTAATGTATGAACACAAGTTGTACACATGCTGAGAGGTGCATAATTTGTTTTTAGAGCTCACGGGGGAGTCATGCATATTTTTCTCACTAACTTGTTTCTGCACTGCAGAAAACGAAGAAGGCCCCCAAGGTGGAACTGGGAACTGGAACAACTGATGCCAACATGGATGAGTGGCTGGAGGTATCATTCCGCCAACCAATGGCTTCTTCAAATGAGACCCAATTCGTGCTATATCTTAAGGGTTTAAAATCTTTTCCTCTTGCCTTGCAGGGTACCGCATTTGCACAGGGAAGCAAATCCAAGAAAAAGAAATAGATTCGAGGTTGTTGAGCCTAGTTAAATCATCTGAGGATCTAGAGTGAGACAATTGAGGGCAGCCCTTCACAAGTAACTTTGCAGAAGATAGATGAGAACGGAGGTGTTTTAAGTTAGCAGTCGTGGTTGTTGACACCATTTTCGACCTTGTTGTGTACTTTACATGAAAGTTTCCTTTAAACACAATTTTGTTGAAGGTATATGTTATCGCTGGGATTTCTGATCTTACCTGATCTGTGTGCTACTGAATTTTGCATTTGCTCGCCATGGATGATGGAAGATTTGGGTTTTCCAAATTGAATCGATGAAAATTTCTTCAGGAAAACTACGATACCGCCCCCAATTATTCATGTCCAAACTGAGTAGATGGGTTTCCCAAACTTGCATATATGGGTATGCAGCATGCGGTGAAATCTCCCGCCTCCTAGCATCGAACACGTGCAACAGTTCTCAATGCGGAAAGTCGGTGCGATCAGTGACAAGTTCGTTGGCGGGCGGGCCCCACAGCCTCCCTCCAGCCTGGCATCCAGATCGAAGCTGCTGCTTCTCCCTCCCACGCTTCGCCTTCGCTCGTACGCCACCAGTACACTACTACACCCTCCCTCCCTCTCCACACCCCAAACCCTAACGATGGAGCGCCCGCTCGGAAGAGCTACAGGGTGGTTCTTCCCCGGCGCCGCCGCGCCACAGGCCCCCTCCGACGCCTCACGCCGCCTAGCAGGTACGTTTCGGGATTCTAATTCCTGTCGCTCTAATTGTTCCGTTCCTTCGATTTTGAGAGGTTTTGGTGCTCTTGTTCGTCCTGTAGGCCCCGAACCCTAATGGAGCGGCCATGGGGTCGGAACGCGACCTCTCCGCCGAGAGGCGCCTGCACGGGGACCGCGCGCTGGCGGAGGACCTCCGCGATGACGTGTGACGCCTCCCCCCGCCTCGCCGTGACATCTCCACGGGTACCTTTTTCCGTCCTCTGTTTGGCTCCAACCCGAATTGTTGCTTGAGTTGCTTTGATGCCATTTCGTGGTTGTTGATTGGTTGTAGTGTTTCTAGGGTTTAGTTTAGAAAGGGTAGGCTGTTAGGCTCCAAATTGCGTTCGAATCGATGTTTGTGTAGCCTGGTTCGTTGGGGGTAATGGATTGGCTATGGTTGTTAGGGTTTATAGTTAGGGCGGGGAGTGGGGCCACAGATTACGTTCGAATTCGTTGCTTGTGATGCTATTTGTATAATCTGCAGTTGCGCCGGGGTGATGATCGGTCATTGGTGAATTAATTATTGTTGCTGGTTATGCTTCTGCATTATTGTTAGGTTGTAGATAGGTCAGGGGAGTGTTAGTGTTTCCATAAGGATGTGTATTAAGCACAATCTCTTTCTTCCAAGTCATGTTTGCAGTTTGCACGCAAAGTCTGTGACCTGATTCTCGTGAGTTCAGGTTGGTGCTGGGGTGGTGAATTTGCCATGGCACGTTTCCTTCTCTCTCTTTTTTTTTGGTGTTCTGGTTGTTGTTGTGCTGGTACATCTGCTGGCTGTTCTGTTCTGGATCAGAATAGGTTGAGGTTGTCTATTGGACTGGGTTAGGAACCTACAGTATTGAGAGCATACTGTCCGTTCTTGGATATGAGGGATGAAAAGTAGACGCCCAGAAGAGTTGGTGGAGCAAGAATGGACTTGGCTGCAAATCTAGTCATCAAACTTGTGGTAAGTCTTTGATGCATTTACTTCCGTTCCTGGTTGACATTATTCTGCTTTGTATATGTATGGACAAATACGGTGATTCACACACTTTGCTTGTCATGCTGTGTGTTTATTCTTTGGGTTGTTTGCACGGTGTAATTTATTCTCTGCAATCTGTGTTTATAAATCATGGACTTGAAATATGTTACTTCTGGTTAAACCACCTGCTACCTAGTTATATCTTATCTTCGGAATGTGGAATAGATCAAAGATGAAAGCTACATGGAACAGAGAACCAGATCATGTAATTCTGATCATGTGTAGATACGATGGGGGTAGTGCAACTGTGCTATTTGTTTTCGACAAATTAAGCCTAGAATGGGTATATGATAGGCTATCCTTTTCATGAGGAGACCCAAACGTTGTTGAGCAATGGGTTTTTCTATATGTTTATACTTGATGTTCTAAATAGTGTTTGGTGAATGATTAAACCACCTTTAGTACTTCTGCAGTTGTGTGGGTTGGTGGTCTTGATATGCTGTGGCTGGGCTACCTTGATCACTTTAGAGAGAGTGAGTCAAAAGTTTATCCAATGTGGTGATAGGTTGTAGTCTACTAGTCTGTAGTATGTTTGGGCCTTGTGGCATCATTACCGTAACTTTCTTTTTGAGATGAAATAATACCTGAGGAATTTAGTTGTATTGGAAAGGATACATATACAGGGTGTTGCAGTAAAAGTTGTTTTTGCTTGTAGAAACACTGCTGATCGAACAAGTTTGGCATAAGTTAGCGCTATCGTACAAGTTTTATAATGCACGGTGTAATTTACTGTAGTATAAACTCAATAGATATAAATGTATAATCGGAGATATAGATATCCTTTGCCTACTAGTCATAATCCATAAACTATTAATCCAGTCAGAATGCCCATTGTTTGGATGTTGGAAAGTACTCAGTCACTAATCATTATCCATAGTTATATGAAAAACAGGTTGAATGCTTCAGTTTTTACTGTTGGATGCTCTTGACTGGATATAGTGCTTGATGATTTACCTGATAAGGTAAGACTTGGCAATGCTTAAATCTGCAGATTATGATGCAACACCACATCATATATCCTATGTTCAGATAGACAAATAGAATGTGCATGCATGGATATATATAAAAAAGACATGTTTTTATTTTATCTGATATATTGTTTGGTCAAAAGTTCTAAATTGACTTATTGTTTTTCATCTACACCCTAACCCCAGAGCTTGGGAGCTTGCAAAATTGTTATGCTACTTGCCTAACCGAGTCTCTTTTGTGCTGTAAATGTTGCTATTTTCTCTAGTAAATAAAATTTAACAATGTGGAAGTTACTGCTGAAGTATTGAACTCTTTTGTTTTGTATGTTGGTGTTTTATCTCCTTTGATATTTCCTACTTTAGTCATTTGAAGTAGGGAATTCCTACTTTTTCCTACAATTTCGAGTTTTGATCCTAATTTTAAAAGTTTATTTTGAGCCTTTAAGCCATCAACTTTTGAAATTTGCCCAAATAATGCTTGTCATTAAAATATGTGGTGGTATATAAGCCTATGACAGCTGGAGCCAAATTTACCTATGACTTAAAAGGTCTAATTTTGGCCAAACTTGGGTTTGAATTGGGTATTGAAAGGTAGAGACCTGAAATGGACCTCGCCCCAAATTTTGCATGTTAACTGCATAGTTCCATACTTCCATGGTGTTATTTACTCCTCCACTTTTAGCAATATGATGGAATTTGATATTTAAATTCCTGTTTAGATATATCCTTATATCACATGGCTGCCACTATACTTGATAAAAGGAAGATTTGACATGTATAAGAATTTTACATTTCAGCTTGAACATAGCCTCCACCTACAGTTGGCATGTTAGCTGCAAGATTGTAAGTGTAGGTTCCCAAGCCAACAATAGGAATTTAACTAGATGAATTGTCTCCTCTCAACCCTTAATCATCAATGACACTATTCTCTTGTAGTTTTATGGCACAGTATGAACAACTATGTACATTGGATTAAAAAAAAAATCTTTATTCACAGTTCTGTCATGCATGGTCGATGCTGTATGTTGTTTACCTGTATACTCCCTCTGCGTCACAATATAAAGTCGTTTTAGCCTTCTCAACTTTTCTCAAAATATAAATTATTTTATAATTTCATGGTACTTGTCCACCCTTTTTCCTCTTATGCCCTTGCAAAATGAATGCTATCACCGTCATGAATAAACGAGACATCTTTTCCGTTGTGGTATAATTGAAGGGCAGCAAGATCCAATATGAGAATCGTGATTCTACGATCGGATCCCGTCAAACGAAAAACGATTCTACCTGGGATCACGATATCGACAACCTTAGTTGACGTAGGTAGAACACACTTCATAACGAGTGGCTGCATTTATTCCATCGTGATATTGCTGTCATTGTTAATCGAAATGCAAGGTGCTTCTGATTTTTGTTAGATTACAAGGTAGGTGCTTTTAGAATTTTAGATGATGAAATTGCTTCACATGGAGACAGCGTTGTTCTTACCTTTGGTTTCTAAATTATTCTGACAAAAGCTGACATGTAACATTTTGATGCCAGGTTATTCGATTGCACTTACATTACCAAGCGTCCGGGTCAAACGGGCAATCCAGCCGCAACACGAGGATGGCGCATTCCAATGATGATTGTATGATGTAAGGTATGATTATTAGTTGCAAGATGGGATCTCAATGGCAGCGCATTGATGGATCGGTAGTGTTACAATAGATAACTGATACGTTAGCTACGGTTGACCTATCACACGTCGGGAAAACTATATATGGTAACCGGTAAGAACAAATTGGAAGGGCACTCTTGCTGCTCGAAACGCGAAACCAGAGTGAGCACGAAAGAAAATGGAAGCTTGAAGTGGACCCATTAATAGCCCACTACAAAATAGTTGAGGCCTTTATGTAACTCAATACAGCCTAAACGTGAACAGGAAAATCCATTTGCAACCCCATACTCGGTTGCAGAGGCCCATAAACGCTGAATACGTATTAAGTGCGGCCTAATAATCAGAAGTTGAACCACATTTTCTGCACAGTAGTTAGTCGTTGCCCACCTACGGCCAACAGTTTGGGCCCTCTTAACACCCAATACGCAACAGTTTGGGTTCACTTGCGGCCCGGCCCAATAGTGATATGTGATTCCAAACGCGGCACATGGACCCATTCGGAGCCAAATACCAGACGGTCAACGTAAATTTTACAACCTAATATGCATTACGTGAAGCCTATTAACGGCCAATTACGCAACGTTTAAGTCCAATTAACAGGTATGGTGGGCATAAGACAGAATACAAACAGGTATGGTGGGCATAAGACAGAATACAAAGCAAGTCATATAAGACAGAATACAAAGCAAGATGTATATTCAAACAGGTATGGTGGGCATAAGACAGAAATATGGTGGGCATATTCAAACAGGTATGGTGGGCATAAGACAGAAATATGGCAGATGTATATTCAAACAGGTATGGTGGGCATAAGACAGAATACAAAGCAAGTCATATAAAGGAGCCAAAAGTGCCTTTCCCCATTCTAAGTTACCATGGTGAAGATTCTTACATCTTTAAGTTACCAACTATTCAAAGAAAACAGTGACTCATGATGAGTTAAGCTTACATGTTGAGTTGAGTGCTCACAAGGTGCCGCTTTCCAGTTTATATTTTTTTTCCCAGATCAAGGGAGATCATTCGTGCTTTTGTATTTTAACCGAGATATATATGATCTCAATTTTCTTTAAGTCTTTTTTTGTTCGATGTTTTGTGAGTGTCTTTACAGAATCCCTTACCATGGCACTATCATGTTTATTGCTCATTCAGATTAAAACAAAGCCACTTTTTTTTGCAACAATAAAGCCATAATTTTCCAACCACACACCTACCTAACTTCAAATTAGGTTGAAAAGGCTCGATAATATAAGACAATGCTACCCCTTTTGCTACATTAAATCAAAGCTATATAAAGCATTCCTTGTTGAACTGTCTAATTGCTTAAGGGCCATCTATGCTTATAACAAACCAGAGTTACTTAGATTAAAAAGAACTAAGTTTTCTATTAACATATAACATACTTTTAAAATAAGCATTTATTCAAACTTGTCTACATGTGCTGCAGGTTATCCAGCAGACACATCCGCCCTTGAACAACTCAAATGCAATTGCATATCAAGAAATTATTTTTCTGCTTTTTTTTTTATAAAACTTTGCCTTAGAATTTTTTGTATTTCACATGCCTGATTTAGCATCCAAGCAAGCAGGCATGCATGCCAAATCACTATGTTTATGACCACTGGACAAACATACACATATTCAACTATACTAACACAGGTTTTCTTTCTGAAGGAACTGCTAAATGCTAACGGAATTCTTATCCTTACAAATTGTAAGATGCCATGAGCTTGGGAAATACTATGCTTTAAAGTAGAAACAAATATGCAAAGATTACTAGCAGTTTGAAGGCTATCATCCACAGAACAAACATTCAAACTGTACACGGTGTACTCAATAGTTCCAAAACAAAAGCTTACAAACGTTCTAGACCTTCACAAGTTCAAGTCAGTACACATGCATTTCGAATAGTTCTAAAAAAGTGCATTTGAGTTCCTATTCATATGGATGGAAGGTTGATATGTTTTGAGAGGACAGAAGAATTACATCATGTTCATTGACAAAGAACAATTTACAAACAGCACAAGGATCAAGAAAGGATTACACATTGAAATGTGTAACAATGCACATAAGTGAGAATTATCAGTTTATCACAACCACCCAGAGAAACAACAATAGTAAACAGCAGCAAGATTGGCCATTATTTGTTCATAGACAGCTATGAGGAAGCAGGTGCACATTGAGTGCCTGTTTGTTTTAGCTTTTGATTCTGGATTCTGGCCCCAAAAGTAGAATAAAAAATAAACAGCCCGATTCTAGAATCGAGTTCTCACAATCCAGTCCACCCATATACACTAGAATTCACAATCCACTTCATATGTGCTTTTGGAGAATCAGCTTCTCTATAACCACAATTCAGAATCAGCTTTTAGAGAATCCAAAGCTAAAACAAACAGGCCCTAAGAGCTAACGGTGGACAATGGCTACAAGCCCGCAGAATAACCACCACCCAATATTCTCACTTTAGGGACACACTAGTGACTAGACACTACAGGCCAGAATAACCAAGGATTTATCCATAGTTACATTATTATTAGCTTTATACATAAACTTCTGCAGAACAAGAACAAGATAATCTCCTTGCTACTGAGCTATACCTTAAGCACTGTAAACATGACAAGAAAGGTGCATTACAAACAGCTGTGAAAATAAAAGGCCCAGGCTCAAAACCAAGCTCCGTAAACTGCTCGACTAATCTGAAATACCAGATCATATGTCAAAAAAAAATCTCATTACACAACATAGAGATGGACAATCACATTCCCTGTTCCATCACCCCCCCCCCCCCAAAAAAAAACCAAAAAAAAAAACGATTACATCAATGGAGGAAACCATATCATATATGGACAGCCAATTTAATCATAGCACAAAAAAAAGGTGCAGTATTGAAGTACCAGATAGCATTGCATGGTCACCGTTCACCGATAACTCATTGAGAACTAGCAGTTAATTCGTCAGGCTCCAGGACAGTGAAAACTAATCCCATCAGAGCCTACACTCAATTTGCCAATTGAGCAAAGCTTCACCGGGATAGGGATCAACACAAAACCACAACAAGCGTGTCAATTTTCATAACAAAAGAGAGCAACACTGGGTTTCTGAAAGTTATCAGTTCAATTTAAAAACATGGAACAAGTAACAACTCTAAGTTTATTGCAGAGCAAAAGAATACTGGGTAAATACAAGCACTTCAGTCTCCAACTGGGGCCTAAGCTCAAGCCAGGTATGGCACAGAGCGCTAAATAATCCATATGAATTTCTGATCCCAAGGACCAACACACTATAGCAACCAGCATGTGAATTCTGATAATCGGAACAGAGAAGAACTAAATAGGCTCGTGAAGGCGAGGACCAATCGATAGGTCTAGCATCTAATCAAAACAAACAGCAAAAAAAAAGTGCATTTCAACAAGGAAAAAAAATTCAGATCGACCTGGTTAACAATCGAATCGCACTAACCACCACGTAATCCACCAAACCAGCATGGAGCATTGGGACATGACATTACCTTGATGCGGATCTGGCGCCCGTGAGAGCAGGCGCGCCTTCAACCTGGGGCCGCAGGTTCTCCGCTGCCATCACAGTCGCCATGGGAGGTGGAGGCTAGGGTTTCGTGGTCGGCGGCAAGCGAGGGCGACGCTTTTCGTGGCAGCGCCTGCAGCAGCCCGAAAGGGGGCCAAACCCTAGTTTTGCCCGTGCGAGCTCGCGATGGTGCCACATCACCGCCTCCTTCCTCGCAACGAGACCGCTCCACCGCCGCGTGGTAATTGCGGCCACCGTGGCGTTCGTGAGGAGGCGGGCTAGGGTTTTGCCGTCGGAGGCAAGCGAGGTCGAGACTCCTCGTGGAAGCGAGCGCCGTCGGCCCAGAGGCACGGAAGGAAGCGAAACCCCAGTTCCGCCCGTACGACTGAGAGAGCGCGCCATGGCACCACGCAGGGCCGGCCCTGAGCGGAGGCTCCAGCGGATAGCGGCTCAGGCTGAGGCGCCCCCCTCCCGCATCTACGCGTGTTTGTTTATCGCATCGCATCGCATCGCATCTGTGCGGTGAGGCGCGGTGGTGGCGACTGGCGAGCGTGTGCGGGAAGGAGCCTCGGAGTTTGGGTAGTTGGAAGGCTTGAGTTGAGCCGGGGTTCACAATACGGTTTCGTAGCCGAAAACCATTAGTCACACGGCAGTTATCGTGAGTAACGGTTTATAAATTAAAAAAAAATGAATTCTGATTATGCTTACGCGCGAAAATCGCGATTTTTTGACGAAAAACCGACCGACCAATTAGATGTTCCTACAAAACGGTTTTTGAGCGGTTTTTAACACATAATTTTTTTTCGATTTTTTTAATTCCACCGGTAAACCGCTTGGTTTCTGTTCTCGAACTGAAGCGGTTTTGTGAACCCTGAGTTGAGCTCGTGAATAAAGAACGGTACGCGAACGATTAATGGAAGTACGACCATTAATTATAATTTAATGGATGATTATATTTATTTACATTTAGAATTAATCAAAAATATTTTAGTTATTCAAAGTTATATTAAATTATCACTCTACAAAACATGTTTATATTCCATTATTTATACTTCATCCAAACGGTACATACTATGAACACTATAGCACAATATTATAAACTAATTTATCGTTCTTAGTGAACAAAAATAAGCTGTTTTCGTGATTAAACAAAAAATGAATGATTAATCTGAAAACGGCCGATTAATCGGATTATGCACAATTAATTGTTCGACTGTGTTAATTACACTTTGATTAAATTAATTGTGATGGTTTAGTCACTGTCACCGATTAATCGACTGACTAATCAGTCAAGGTCGACCGTTTTTCACAACAGTGGTCACGCCTAACATAATTTAATGCTCTCTACATCTGTACCACCACGACCGGCCTTTCCCGTGACGACATGCAGCCGAGCTGTAAGTTGTAGCAGTTAAATAAACGGATTTAGCGTTCGATTAGGCGGAAAATGTCCGAATAATTGTGTTACGCGGCCAGCTAATCGTTCCATGCTATAAGAAATAATGGCTGTGATTTCTTCAATCGACATCCACTTTGAACAATCCTCTCATTACCGTCCACTTGAGGAGGATTGTGGTTTTCGCTGTACCAATATCATTGATAATGAAAATATCTACTTCCTTTACTACAAGGAAAATATCTATAGCACATTCAGTTGTATTTGATGCACTTTTCTTGTATTATTTTCTACCATTCATTACTCATGCTATAAATAGAGTAGAGCAAGTGGAAAAATATGCATGAATAAAAAAATCCCTTTTATTTGTTGTGTTTTGCAAAACAACAAATTTTTACATATAGTAATATTTTAATGTTGTAGTATATAACTAAAAACCATAAAGTCGTAATACTATGATAGTATATTATCTATGGATGTAATGTGTCATCTCCATACTTTAAAATATTTGAAAGTTTAAATATAAAAAAAAATACAAATAAAATGCCACGCTAGAAGTTTGTTTGGAATTGAATGATGTCAACTTAAATTGTCCAAATTATATGTTTACAAGGAAATGTTGTTTAGTATATATAAATGATAAATCTAGGGCCTACCAGGTGATAGAATCAGTCCTGAGACTTCACCATTGTCTCCCACTCTCCTTCCCTGAGCTGTGAATGCACTGAATGGAGCGACGATTTCATCTGCAACAGCGACAACTATTGAAAACATGGAGCCGTTTGTGTGGTCATTTGGGCTTTCATGGTTGGGCAATGCCTTATATAGTTAGGGTTTGTGGTTGGTATGCAGCGTGGACAAAGCTGTGAGTTTGATCAGGAGGAAGCTTCCAGAGGGAGGACAAGCGGAGAAGATGAGAAATTTTCGGCCGCCAAGCCAACTTAATTGTTTTAGGCCCAAAAGCCTGTTCAGGACGTTGGTGAGGCAACAATTTGCTCTAATGTAATGAATGCATCATGGTCTTTTTCTAAGACTTTAACCATCTAATTAATTAAGGACGAGATTTGCCCCAATGTGGTTGATCGCTTCTGAATTGTATTCTCGTATGACGTTGCAATGTTATGATGCCTTCAAATAGATACCGAGAAGGCCAAGAAGCCACTGTTTATGGAGAGAATCATACCAGGGTTCAAAAAAATCGACGAAAATCGCTCGATTTTCGCCCGTATCGTCACGGCTCGGCTTCTAAAACCGCTCGATAAACCGGTCAATTCAAAAATCGACAAAAATTGCTTAAAAAATCGACCACCAAATGAGTTCAATTAGTACGATTTCCATGGAAACGGTCGATTTTTGAAAAAAAAAATTCAAAAAATTTGATTTTGAAATTCTACGGTTTTTGACGATTTTTTACCGATTTTCGATCGATTTTCGCCAAATCGAAATTGTTAACCCTGATCATACCTCAATGAAAAGGAAAAGGTATGCAATCCTAGCGGAAGGAACAGGTATCTTTTGTGCGTGGAAGGATATCATTCCTCATGCGGCCAAGCGTGTGCAGTGCAGTATTTACGTCAAGTACCATAGGTCTCGTATTCCTTTGCCATAGCTTTTGTTCAAGAGTTATATAACATTCCTTGCTATGACAGCTGCAAGATATTCTAGCTTTGGACATTTCTTTGAATTAGAAAGGCGCTTGACTTATATCTTGCATGGAAACTATTCTTCCCAAGAATGATTGCATAGTGCGGGGGATTCGTTTCTAGTTCAATTTATAACAGATAGTACTAGATTGCTTTGTATGGCCGCATGTACCCTCCCTGCATTTGATGTCATCATGCATTCGCAATACACTTCGGTCCTTTGGCTAACACTTAGCCCAGATCCCAAATTGGGATGCCAGCCTCAGATGCCATCGAAATCGGGCCAAAACTGAGGAAATCTCACCTTTCAATTATAGTTTCGCTTGCATTATTAGTTCAGTTGGTTTCCACAACACATCCGTTTGCCCGGCATCATTTTGCTAACTTGTTCAAAACGAATAAGTTCAGAGTCTTCAGAGCTGAAGACCACGGATCAATTCTGGATTTCAGGTTTCGAAATGAGACGATTTGGGCTCGAAATCTGAGATCAAAACGTTGAGGTTAATAAGTGGTGAACCGAAAGCACAAGATGGAAATGAAACCCGATGCTTGACACAACAGTGCATCCTTCACTTTGTTCTTGGTCTGCTAAGTGCTAACAACAATTGTTTTTGCCTCTGGAGTCTGGACTCGCAAGGCTGCGTTGTCCAGTCGTTTGCCTTTTATTATCTTATTAACAAGATCCAGATGAAATACCAGACTAAGATTTTCGATATAATCACAAAAAAATCAAGAACATACTGATTAAGCACCTCAAAAGAAACGAAAAAAAAAGAGAGGGCAGAAGAACAAACTACTCTCCATGTAGATTTCTAGAGTCAAGAGACCAGAGATTTAACAATAGATGGGGGGAGAAGATGGCATCAGAGTCATGGAAGACGAGCAACACAGCTTGCTTAGAAAAGCTAGCTTCTGCTTCTCAAGCAGGATATACATGTCGTCATCTGCAACAACTCCCCCCACAAATCAAACCAACAAAGAAAATCGCAAAACAAGTCGGCCGACGCAGGGGGCGGACCTAACGTGGTTTATGAGGGTTCAGTTGAACCCCCCAAAATTTAGGAAAATAAACTGCTACTAGTACTCCACCACGGAGCAAACAAATCCGCAACAAACTCCATGTACTCAACTATCCATCCCAGAAAGAAAGATCTGGATGAGATTGCTCACAGCAAAGAAAAGATCACCAGGACAAAGCTCACTCTTAGAACAACAATCGAAGCTAGAGCTTCCTTACCGGCAAAAGAAGAGATCAATCCAAGTCCGGATGGATCTCCACTCCACGCCAGTCGGTAGGGCGGAGGAGGATGCCTACGAGATAAGAGGCTTCGAGGTTGAGACAAACGGCGAGCGATAATCACGACGAGATCTGGAGAAGTGGAAGATCTGGAGAAGTGGATGGGCTAGAAGTAAACTTGGCAAGCCCACAGCCCAGCCTATCAGGCCGTGGTGCAGGCGGTGAAGACCTGGCCAAACGGGTCGCCCGACACGGCACGGCCCGATTAAAATCCGGTACATCCGTTTAGGCACGGCCCGTTTAGGTCCGATTGTAAACATGTCGTGCCGTACCGGCCCACATGCCCGGGTGGCGGCGAACACGCCCGCTTGCTGTCGGCCGTGCTGCGTCTTTGTCCGGCTATTCGCGCTAAGCGGCCTGGTCTGCCCGTGAGTCTGCTTAACTTTAGAAAATTTGAAAAAATCAGAATTTTTTTTAGAAAAATAGACAAAGTATGAAAAAAATACAAAAAATATGAAAAAATTCAGAAAATAGGAGAAATTTAGAATAATTAGAAAAACTCCAAGGTGTACAAAAACTTTTTAAATATATATATAAATTAAGAGAAAGCTTAAATACGAGATAAATTCTAAAATGAGATAAATAATTTGAATTAAATAATGAGCTTTATTCTTTGTTTGGTTTCGCTCGTTAAAAACTTTGCCAAGTAAAAACTCAACACGAGAAAACCTTGGCAAAGAAAAAGAGTACTACCTATAGCTCGATGATACGAAAAAAAGTGAAGATTACAATTATTCT
The DNA here is from genome assembly GCA_036346275.1 of Otatea glauca. Lineage (NCBI taxonomy): Eukaryota > Viridiplantae > Streptophyta > Magnoliopsida > Poales > Poaceae > Otatea > Otatea glauca. The sequence goes on from CM070721.1 coordinate 64,110,397, forward strand.
TCCTAATTATCTAGATAAAGATTTTCGAACGTCTCCGCTAGCTCAGTATTTTCTGCAGTATGTTGAGCTCGTTGATCAGCTTGTTCCCAATCTTTCACAGTGAGAAGTATTTCCACCATCTCACTTGTCAGATTTGTTCTTCTCTCCTCGATTATTCTTTCAGATAGACTGAAAGCAGACTCCGAAGAAATCGTGGAGACAGGAACTATTAACACATCCCGTGCTAGTATGAAAAGCACCGGATATGTTATCTTGTGCTCGTGCCACCACTGCAAAATGCTGAAGTCCTCCTCTTGCTTCTCTTGGTAGTTGACAGTGTCGCTGTTGAGATAGGCAGCTAGCTCCCCACACCACTTGATGTGTCCGCACTTGTCGTTGATGTAGTCGAACTCCTTGAGGAAGAGCCACCTGCACCCCATATCTTTCCCCACGCGGTTTTCTTACCTGTTGTGGGTGCTGGTGTGAGTCGCTGCATGCGAACTCCAGCAAACTTTCGATCTTACTTATCATAAACTTGAGATAAATTAGCACGGATAGTTGAAAAATAACTGGAATAATTAGTACCTATCGCATCACTTAGAAGTGAGAGAGCATTACCGAATCCCCGAATTTTAGCTCTAGGAATAATTAGTACCTATAACATAGGAATTTTTTGCCAATATTTTAAAATTTTAGTTTTCATAGCACAAACAACTTCACGCAAGACATTATCATTTTTGTGGCTCTTTAAGTGGGTAGCAATTTCTAAAATATGATGCACAATTAAAGGGGAGGTTGCATAATAAACTCCAGATAAAGCAATAGTAGATTCAAAAAAAAGTTCTAAAAATGACAGCAAGTATTTAGCAATATACCAATGTTGCTCTGAGTACCGATGACCATCCTGTAATGACAATGCGTGTTAATAAAAACAGAAAATGTGCTCTCATATGGTATTAGATGCTCAAGCATCAAGTAAGTAGAGTTCCATCTAACAGGCATATCCAGACCAAACTTACGCGGACGCACATTTATTACAATACAATAAGTCTTAAATGCTACTACTCGTTGATTAGAATAATTTAAGTAAGATATTGCAGTGCGAAAAGGTTCAAGATACTGATCTAACCTCTTCAAACCAGATTTAACTATAAGGTTAATAATATGGCAAGCACAACGTTGATGTAATAAGAAAGATTCAGCATAAGAATTGAAAAGCGGAGTAAGAATGTTCATGGCAGAAGTATTTGCAGAAGCATTATCTAATGTTATTGCAAAAATCTTATCACTAAGACCAAAATCTTCCACAACTTTTACAATACAATCAGCAATATTTTCATCAGTATGTGCTACATCAATTAATTTGAATCCTATAATTCTCTTTTCTAGTTGCCAATCCTCGTTTACATATTGAGCAACTACACTACGGTAATCCTCTTTAGCTCTACTACTCCATATATCAGATGTCAAAGACACAGAAAAAGTACAGGTATTAAATTTTTTTTAGGTTATTGCGATAATTATTATAATATTTAATCAAATCTCTAGTTGTTGTCTGTCTAGAAACTGCAGAAAACCTAGGATTATGAGCTGTCCTAATATAGTTTTCAAACGCAGCTGACTCACCAAAGTTTAAAGGAAGATCTTGAGAAGCGATTAAACGACAAAGAGATTCACGTGCTACCTCAGGATTGTAGTCCCAGTTACGTATTGTACCATCAGGGTTGTACCGCAGCTGCGCCTGTCTTAAAGCCATTCCCACTTTTTTTCTACAGCTGTCACCATGCCTTTTCAAGTGCCCCATTCCACCTGAAGATTTTGCAGTTAATTTATGCTTGCAATATTTACAAATAGCATACATGATTTGAACGTCGTTTGATGCCTCAAAAATCTTGTCGAAATCTTCCCAGACTCCCGATGTACTGCATCTTATTTTTTTCGTTCCGGTGCTTGCCGACGCAGTAGCACTTGTAGAGCCTGAAGCTGGCACAGCTCCTGCAGCTTCTTGGGTATATAATGCAAGAAGCTCCTCGGGTGAAATACCGAAATCAGAAGCTAGGAACGACGGAAAATCCCCGGGCTCTATAAAGCAAACTATAAGAAATAACAACGCTATTAATACTAAAATATGATTTAAAATACTAACAAGATGAAAAAATAAATCGCAATTATCACCTTGATTTCTTGATGGTTTAAAGTCGAATTCGGATTTTTGACAAAACTATTTTTAATTTTGCCAAATTACCACTAAGAGCAAAAGAATTTTCACAAGAGAATGATTATAAGAGAATGTAAGATTGCTGGTGTGGAAATGGGGAGGGGGCAGCCACCTATTTATAGGAAAAAATTCGGGATTTTTTTGATTTTTTTGGGTTTTTTTAAGTCTGCAACGGCTATTTTTTTAAACGGGCGGGCCGGCCCGCCATGCCTCACCTCCGGCCCAAGCACGGCACGGTGGGCTGGGGGTCGTCTTGTGCTTGAATTGGGCGCAAGATCTTTGTCAGCGCGTCTTGGCCGCCCATCTAGCCATCTCTACGGTGAACAATAAAATAAAATTCGTTTTTTTATGGAATTAGCACAGGAAGCAATGCAATATGGAGTCAGAGAAGCACCTCTCTTTTTATTTTTGCAAAATCACCGATCCAAGAATAGTTTGTTACAAGAACAACCACCAAAGCCATGACAATCATTCAAAATCAAAATCAAAACATATACTAGGCTTCCTCCTTACTCTTGGACACGTATGCTAGATTTGCTGGATTTAACTTATTGCTTGCAATTTCTTTTTTTTCAAAAGACTGAGTACATGTGGTAGTTGTTGAGTCTGACATATGCTGGGTAATAATCTAAGAACAAATCACCAAGTAAAACGAAAAATTAAGGCAAGTAGGGCAATATGCACTTAATCGAATCCCATGTTTATCTTCCTTACTTAGTAGTCTATCTGAGCAACAAACATGTAGACGGCCCCACGACCCACCGTCATGGGAGCGTGAGGAGGAGGATGACCTAGGTGAGTTGCCGCGAAAGGTGAGGGCAGGGAGGGAGGAGGCGAAGGTGATGGGGAGGGCACGAGAAGAAGCAACAGGGGAGTTGCTGCTGGAGGTGAGGCCGAGGGTATTGAGGACCATGTGGAGGAGATAGGGATTGAGACTAGGATGAAGCAAAACGTTTATATATAGCGATTGTGGTTAGAATTGGAGGCTTGCAGCCGGGCACGAGTGCTTACATCGGATTAGCCCCGTCTTGCCATTCCAATCTTATTCTTTTTTGTAATCGGGAACTTGTGCGCTCTTATCCTCTGCTCTTGCTATCGTCAAGAGAAGAATAGCATATGATGGTTAAAACTGAGGATTGGGTGTTTCTGAATTAATGAAAAGAGAAAAGGTGTGGAGAAAATAAGATTAACAGTTAAGAGAAGATCCAGAATAATTTGACGTTGGAAGACAGGTTGGAACAAATGCCCGCACCAACACACAAGGACAGATGACCTGTGTTTTGTTAGTGACAAACGGTCGTTGTAGTTGGAAATTGTGGTTTCAAGTACACAGTGCACTACTCTACTCTAAAGGCCTAGCCATATATATTCCTAAATCAAGTAATTAACATAGTGGGTATTAAAAATGGTAATTAGCATAGTATTTTGTGAAATTTACTTTTAGGTTTGTATCATGTATGAACATATCGAGCTGATAGTATAGCACTGCTCTAATTTTTGTGAGAAGCACAAATCCTTCAAAATCTATGCGAATTTTAAGAAAAACAATATAATTTCTCTGAAACCGCCACCAAAACACTCGTTCAAACAGATCTTTAGTTCATGATCATTCATGGTAATAGTACATCTTTTCTCCCATTTTAAAAACGTATTTAACCATACATGATCAAATGGAGTTCGATCTTTCTAAAATCCAGACAGTTTCATAGAAATATCTAGATACTTTAGATATTTTATTTGAAGAAATTTGATGGTGCCAACTGTTGTAAATCTAGTGGTCATAAGAATTTATATAACCCTTTGAATATAAAGTATACATTATTTGCGAGAGTTGATTTTGGTTCGCAAATATTTATATTTTATTTTTTGAAGCAATATGCTCGATAAAATATTCATGTTAATTGTTTTTCGAAGCAATATATACTAATTTATTTTCTATGTATGTAAAAAAACACCATTTAATATGCTAACATATAAATAAGAATATATAATAAGGTTAGAATTAATATCTATTTAAGGACAAAATGCACCCTTGTGTGCTAACTTGAAATTGTAATAATTTTATTCTAAAAAACTTGTAATCGTGTTATCACCAAACAAAGTGTTAGTATTAGCTTATTACTTCAATTTTTTTAATTGCTATTAACTTTTAATAGACTTAGAAATGTGAATTTTATGAGTTTTTATGAACAATATAAGTATATATTAAAAATATAGCACAATATAATTAACGAACATCAATTCATAAAATCCTAGATCCGCCGCTAGGCAGACGCATTAAAAAGGCGCAAGTCGAAGTGAAAAAAAAGCAAGTGGGCGATTATAATATAAGGACAACTTTGACATAGAAACATTTGAGATCCAAGAACAAAATAGAGTACCAACCACATAAAAGAATTCTCTAGAGGAAGAGAAGAGCAACCGAGCACCGTTGTGCGCGCTGGCGGCGGCGAGGAGAGCCTTGGTTGGAGTGGTATTTATGGATGCGCGTGCAAGCTAGGGTTGTGATGGGATGAGATGGCTACCCGACTCGATATGAGCAATAGATCCGGACCTCCGACAGACATTTGATCTGCATGGCTTTACGGTTGAAACGGTGTGTATCGATCACCGTTTAACCCCCTTAAATTCTTTTTTTTTTACAAATTTAGTTTCCTTTAGTTTAAATTTACAAAACTAGCCTCCTAGTGAGCTCAGAAGACACGGCAGGTAACACGAGTCAGTTGCCACGTCGAGAGAGTTTGGCAACTTCCTCGGCAAGCAGGTTCTGCGTTTGACAGGCACGGAAGGAGTCGAAGGACGGATATTAATTAGTGATTTAATTAAGTAATTAATTAAGCAATATGATTAATTTAGTGATTAATTAGTGGATTGGATTCTTACCGTGAAAGGGGAGCTCGATAAGAATTTTGGCACAACAAGCAACCTGCCAAGCTCCCAAGGCGCAAGAGGTGACTCATAGAGGCTAAATTTGTAAATGATTTCGAAAAATATCTATATTTGAAAAAAAAAATGTTTGCAAGGGAGCTAAAAAATTTATTCCCAAGTGACGCCCCTCGCCACCACTTGCTGTGCGCTTTATCAACAAAACAGGTGATACCTGATTGTGATAATCCATCAATTAATCGTCTCTAAAAATTAGAGAGTTTGCTTCATTGATTCTTGAGCACGTCGCGTATTTCATTAGAAGCAAGATGGGTAGTACGGCCCTTCTAGTCATTGTCAATTCACTTGTTCTTCCCAACGGAAAAAAGGAGCGAGGTTTATTTTCCCCGTCAAACATCAGGTCTGAGGATCCGGTATGTGATATGCAGACCAGTACGTCAAAGAAGAAAAAAGAAGCAAGCAAACAGTTGCACAACAACAGCAAGAGCAGGTTTTCAATTTGCCATCCGAATTGTCATAGATGACCACGAACAAAATGGTTCCTACTTCCTACTGTCACTTGCAGCAAAACTTTACACTGGAGAGAATTCAACGGCCATTATCCATATGTATGTACAAGGCAGAAAGAACTGGATCGCCATTTATCCCCAACAATCAACATGACCAGCAGGGGTGGAATTAACCAACAATGCTGCTTCGATCTGGTGTACAAAATTTACTTGCCAAATAAAAGCACTCCTATTCTATGGATTCTACTGACTGATCAGGGCACATGAGAAGTTGACAACTACAGGTTACAAACAGAGGAGCAAACCAATAGGCCAGAGATGCATCCTGGCAGAGCAGATGAGAACAATCAATCAATGATTGCACTTCTGCTGTGAAAGAAACATGAATTAACAATCGCACAGAAAAAAATTTATTCTTTTGAAAAAATCACCTCATCAGCTACTTCTGTTGAGGGAGAGCATCACTGCATAACTTCTTGAAATTTTGGCACTCGTCAGCCAGAAAATCGCTGCAAATTTTTGAGAAAATTCTTAAACTAGATTCTTGAAAGCTAATGTAGATGCAATACAGGTAGACCATAGACTTACTAGATGCGTTCCACCATTTCAGTTGAATCCCATCTAGGACTCCAGGGATAGTCATTTATTGGAGGTGACATAGTAGGTATCCCTTGGGAATTAAAGTGCTGCAGAGGTATCAGGAAAGCACATGTTACTGCCCAAACCTCGAAAAGAATGACAGATTACGACTTACAAGGATAACGGCCATAGATTAGTAATAACATTCAGATATGTCTTCCTTTGCATACCACTATACCAGTCAAAACAATTTCAAGCACCTTAGCAACTTAGTAACAACAAGAAGGGCTAGTTTGGTTTGAAGTTAACTTTGTCACGCCTAACCTTAGGCGTATTATAGATTCTTAGGCGGGTGTTTGGTTCTTTGCATCAACTGTGGCTTGCCACTAGTGTTACTTGGACACCCGTGTCCAAATTTTTTTGCCAAATCGGACATCTCGAATCCGAGTCAAATTCTGACACGTGTCGGATTCCGAGTAGCATTTCCTCTGTCCAAAATTTTTTACCGAATCGGACATCTCGAATCCGAGTCGGATTTTGACTCCCGTGTCTATGTCCAAGTAACACAGCTTGCCACACTTTTTTAGCCCCATGTCCCACGTGTGACTCAGTTTTTGGCAAACTTTGCCACACTTGAGGCGTTGAATTTTGTTGCCTTAATTATAGTAAAGTTGGTTTCAAACCAAACATGCCCTTAACATCACGTAGCATCGAAGTGTGCTTTTGACTTTCAAGTGGCTCCTCGAACAAGTCTCCAGAGTATTTCCATGAGACATCAAACTACATGTTTACTTATGTGTTCATTTTAAGAACATTCAGACAGAACCATGGAAAGGGGTGACATGCAGTAGAACAAAACCCAAGACAGATAACGGCTACAGCCACAATGAAATGAACAGCAGTTGTTTCACTTGCCTGTCTCATAGGATCTCAATCTCCAGGCCAAAATATAGAAATAATGCAATTTTATCAAAGTCACTTCTACCACCCACCCGAGTCTATGACAGAATACAAGAACGAGACCTCTGATCGAGTATGTAAATTACAAATAACCATAATCAGTGAGGAGTCAAATAACTACCTGAGAACTCTGCAAGGTCAGGACAGGTTGCTGCTTCGGGAATTGAAGGGGGATGGCAAAGTGAACCTGCAGCATCACAGTGCGTTCCTTGTCACTGGTTAATCCACAAATATAAGACTATAGCATGAAAGAATCAAAGATATGATGCCAAATGCCAAATAAGTACTTTTAATTTATAGAAATCATTCTTACTTTAAGTGTGGCAAACAGTTAGTGAAATGCAAAGTCGGAGGAAATGTAGAAAAGGCATTCCACCATCTACTGCTTTTCATTGTTTTCAGCACAAGAATTGTTGGAGATGCATCTGCCACCAACGTTCTAGAAATTGGTGACAAAGCATCCTGTACAAGATTGTGGTGCAGTGCCGTAAGAATTTAGATTGTTCCTGGATGAATGGCCCTTTTTTCTTTCAATTCTATCAACATCAAATTGTTCCTGGAAATTGGATGTGATCATGGTTCAAAGTGCTTTGACAGTTTTTGTGAATCTAACACATACTTACAGACAGCTAATAGTGCAAATGCAGAATTTGAAACAAATGCATTTATTTCTTTCCTGATTAACTCCATGGAACAGCAAAACAGAGAAAATACTGGGTTTACACATTTTATGACATACCAGAAATGTGAAGATCCCTGAAATGGAAAGAACTGTAGCCCTCCTACAAAAAATCTGGTGCATATATGGGGTTGTTAGCTGTTAGGCAACATGGCAAAATCCACAATGACATAAGAAAAACAATGTTAAACAAGTACCGGATCAGCCTCTAATGGCCTCCCAAAAGTAGGAGTTAGAGCCTCAATGAAACGTCTTCTGGAACCAATTGAAGCTGATGCATCCACAACCTTCAGTATAGTTCAGAAACACAAGTTTGTAACAACGAAAAGAATAGTGTCATTAATATTATGCCAAAGATATCGCCTTGTTTAAACAAATGATGTTTCAATAGTAGCTAAGTTCAAGTTCCCAGTGAGTTTTAAATACTTGGATAAATAAAAATTTTGTAGGTTTCATACATCCAGGTACTTCCAGTAAAAAAGGATGAAATGCAGAAGGCACGATATGACAAAAACCCTCCCATAGTTACCAGAAACGCGATTCGTCCGATTCGCGGTACGGGATTCGGATTTGCGGTACCGGTTCGGGTTCGATGAATCCGGTTTGCGATTCACGGGGCTTTACAGCGAATCCGGTAACTATGCTCTCCTTCCTGCTTACAGCTACCATCTCAACAATAGCATAAGGCCTACTGTGTTGTCCTGGTTCATTTTTCCTTTTGTCCTTTTTTTATTTGGAAGGACATAGACAGAACAAAATCTTGAACACAGGAGTGCTTACAGCTTTAACGTAACAAAACCAGTAAACATTCTGAAATCCCTAACTACCATATCATATCCAATATGCTGGGCATTGACATGATAAGTTGATAACTACAAGATACGGCAAAATAACAACAATCAAAACCCAGGATGCTCTGATATACGATACCGGTACATCGATACGGATATGGCGATTCGACATTTCCCCAAAATCACCGATACGGAAAATAATAAAAAAATAAAAGATAGACGGATAGTTGGTAAGTTTCCTAAGAGAAGCACTAAACATTAGACAGTAGTACATCATAACGTCCATAATATCTCAGTTCACCAACCATAAGGTCCATAAGCATAGGTAAACACAACGAAATAAGGTCCATAAGCATAGGTAAACACAACGAAATAGGGTCCATAAGACAACAAACAGGAGGGGCTGAAGCACTTCCTTCAGCTCCACTTGGCATATTCCACAAAACTGACATAAAAAATCAATGAAACACAACCCAACTCAGATCTGCAAGGGAATCAATTCAGATCTGCAAGAAGGGCACAAGACAAAGAACCTGACGTGTAGAAGCAGCACAGCCGGAGTCAGAGTCGCTGCCTTGCCGAAGCCTTGCAGGCCACCAGAGTCTGGAGCCCCGCTCCACCAGATCGCCAGCAAAAGGGAGGCAACGAGAGGGAGAGACGAGCAGATGGAAGCAGCGATATAATGCAGGTGCAGGAGTGGTATCTGAGTTGTCTGCTAGGGTTAGATTCAATCCTAGTGGGCTGGGCTTCCATTCAAGAGGTGTCTTATTGGCCGTATTGACGCATCGACATGTATCGGACCGTATCAGAATTTTCTTCTCTTTATTTTAAACAAAAAATATCCTGATACTGCTCAACACGTATCGATGCCTACGGATACCGGATACGTATCGGGGTACTAGAGTACGCCACCTGGGTGAATTATCGGTGCATCCTTGACAATAACAATACAGTCAAGACCAAAACAATTACCAGTAAAACACAAACAATAATTTACCTGGATTTTAAGATTTTCTTCTAAAGCAGGGATATACTCAGCCATGCACCTTCACATAGTTAGACCAAGAAAGAGAGTACATCAGTGACAAAGTGATTTTACTTCTTTTGGTGAACATGTTATAATAAAAGGGGATATCACAAGGGTGTTATCTGTTTTGGCATATAATATGCAACAAGGGACAAGTTTCATCTAGGAGTGTGACAAGTTGACTTACATCCCATCTAACCATGGAGGGAGTTTGACATCTTCCACTGAGAAAAATGACTTCAGATCTGGAGTTGAGATTAGTTTGAGTCGTGGTGCAGAAGGAACAGAGGAATAACTTCTGCTAATTTGAAATATGACCTGCATAATAACCCAGCAATCCATTACAAATGCAGAATAGGAACACCCATTCCGTCAGATTATCCAAAATATAAAGACGTATATAGTGAATAGTGGTGTCTAACATTAAATACATTAAATATGTGCACCATGATGTGTCTGCCACTAATTGGAAAGTTTTTACAAGAGGTTTTATGTTTGTTTGCATATTGAGTCCTTGACAATTACACCATATGCTTCAAATTTACCATCTGACTGAAATCCCACAACAATGCAAGACACTCCTCAGTCCTCTATGAAGAAAATAACTAAATGCAGCTGTGGGATTGTTTAGTGTTGAAATTTCTGTTCCTTCTTTTTACATGGAAAACTTCCGATCCATTTGCATGTCATATAATGGTACAGACGTACAGTGCTCTGGCCAGTCTAATATGCAACAACAGCTGGAATGTTCTAAAGCAGCAAGTAACAATAATAGTGACCTTCACATGATTCTCATGCGCAGGCTATCTTAGATGGATAAGATGCAGATTATCATTGTTACATGAGATGTAGAAAATAATATTCCAGAATTAAAAAAATGGCCTAGAGACAATCAATATTGTAGTGTTAACTTTCAAGTTTCAACAGGGCATAACCAGCTGAAATTTTGCCGACATTCTATTTATCATCATCACTGCTGCTACTAGCCCACTGCTTTTACATGTTTAAGTATTTGTACATGTAAACAGTGGCTTTCGAGGTTAACCTGCAGATGGACCTTTTGAGAAAATTTCCAAGGACATCCAGGCACCAGTTTTGCAAAGTCAAAATCCAGAAGCGGGACAGCAAATTTCACCTCATCTGGCTATAGAGGAATATGACATATACAAGATGAGAACAAATATCAATTTTCACGGAAGCAAATGGTTATGGAAATTGCTAAACTTACTCTATCAATGGATGATACCATGCATACTTCAATCCCCTGTTCAACATGCAAATGTTAAAATCATTTATCAACCAACGAATTTCTTTAAACAATTGAGCTGACTGGGAAATGCAGACAGTAATAAGCCGGTCAAGTGGCTCAGCCTTTGTGGCAAACGTATGATCATGTATGCTTCTCACTATATTGCAACCACAACATATTAAAATTTAAAACCTTCTAGTCTTCTTCATGAATTTAGATATGCAGTACATTAATTCTATTATTGCCTCCATTCACTTTTACTTGTCGTTTTGGATATGGATATGGTTTCCAACATAGCCCTTTGGCCATTATTTATAAGTATATCTTAGCAGAAATTATTTTTAAAACATGATAATATGGAAGTTCTTTTGGTGATAAATCTACTAATATCATTTCCATGTTACAGATAAAAATATTTTGGTATATTGGTGGTAAAAAAATTTAAAAGGTTGACTGCACACGTTCTCAAACGACAGCCACAGAAAGGGCAGATGTGGTCCGTTACCTCCTTAGAGAGAACCGTGCTTATTTCAAACTTAAGTCTTTCATCATCTACATCGGCAACCCGCTTCTTTTGGTATTCAATGTACAATTCCCTGCAGTAAATGAAGTCAACAGCAAACCGTTTAGCAAGTTTATTACCAAAACTACCAGGATAATCCCTAGCATGCTTTCCATGCCAACGATGTGGGTTACCATCCCATGAAACCAATATTATCCCCACCATTGGTATCATAGCGTCGCCTAGGCGACACCTAGTCGCCGACTAGGCGTACAGGCGGCCGGAGGGGGCCGCCATGGCCCGGCGCCTCGCCTGGAGAGAGCCAGGCGGCCAACTAGACGTCCAGTCGTCGCGGCGGCAGCGACTAGGCGTCTGGCCAAGCGTCCAGGTGACCAATTGGACTGGAGGGCTGGAAATTTGAGGACGGGAGTCACGGGACACAGGAGGACTAGTATTGCGTGGAGCCTTGGACAGGGGAGTCACGGGAGGACTGAAGAGGACGAACCCTAGAGCTCCGCTGGCAACAGCTACGCCTCCACTGACCGGTAATCCCTCCGCCTCCGTCTCCCCTTCCCCCCTCCACTTCTGGTGCTTGCCGCCGCCCCCGCCGCCAGCAGCGCGTCCCCTCCGCCTCTGATGCCGCCGCCACCAACAGTGACTCCCCCTCCGCCTCTGGTGCTGCCGCCGCTCCAGCTTAATTAGTCATATTTATATAGTTCACGAAGAGCAAAGTCAGAAGACCCATGGCTCAATTAGAGAATACCTGCAAACTAGTTCAATCTCCAATGTACCAAGCTTGAGTCAAGCTGTTCAAATTTGGTCGCCTAACTGTCGCCTAAGCGGGTACCTAGGCGTCTAGGCACCCCGGAGATGTCGCCTCGCCGGGGCACCATGATAACCATGATCCCCACCAAACAGTCACCTCGACAAACAATGGCCCAAAAAACAAAATTTGACAAAGCACAACATATTCAATCCCAGCAGAAAGCAACTGCGCTGACAATCCTAATCCCACTTCATAGCAGTACATAGTGAAACCAACTCCTCAAGTTTACAATTCTCAGTTACTACTGATACCAACCAATACACACTCAACGCAATTACACAAAACAAGTAATGATTGCATCACTAGCATAGAGAACCAGAGAAGCCAGAAGAACCTCACCGGAGCTCCTTTACGAGGGCAAGGAGGCCCCTGGGTCGCGGCAATCCCATCGTGCCAAGCAGCTCTTATCCCCATTCCCGGTTTCATCATAATCGACCAGCGGCTGGAACCCCTCGTCCTCCGGCCCGAACACCACGTCTGGTGCCGCCTTCGGGTACAACGCATTATACAAGAAATCCCCTGCGATGCTAAGAATCAGAGCCACGGAATCCAAAGCCGAACCCTAAACCATTACATCGAGGAGGAGGGATGCGTTACAGTGGACGTAGTCGAGGCAGAAGGGGATGGCGAGCGTGAAGCGATCGGCGTAGAGGCCGTTGCGGCAGCCGGACCAGATCTGGCCCACCTGCGAGCGAGACGGATGAGCTGGGGAGCGAGCGGAAAGGGAAGGAGAAGGAAGAGGGGTGGAATGGGGGAGCGGTACCCTACCCTGATGGGGAGCTTGGAGTGGGAGAGGAGGAAGTTGAGCTGCGCGGCGATGAGGGGAGCGATCGGGGCGACGGGTGTGGAGGCGGGCGGGGCGGTGTCGGCGGACGGAGACATCGCCGGCGGCGGTTGCGTTTTGGCGTGGCGACGGACTCGGGAGAGGTCTCGAGTCTCGACCCACCACCCTCTCTTTTTCTCCCGCGTTGTCTTGTTGGCTTCAGAAGAGAAGAGGGTCAAACAGCGATGTCCCTGCTTGGTAGCGTTACCAAAACGCCCATGAAGTTCTACGGTAATTACCTCCCCCCCTTCGTCCGCGCAGCTTCGGTAGGGCAAACCCTAGCGCCGCTGCCGGGATCCCATCGCCGCCATTTCCGGAGTACCTCACCGTCCGTTTTGCTCTCCATCGCCGGTGCCTCCGGACTCCCTCCCTCGCAGCAAGGTCCGGTCCCCTACTCTTTCGACCCCCCGACTTCCTCGCACGCTGCCGCTGGTCGTCAACTCGCTCCCAACAAGCCGTCGGCCCCCTATTCCTTCGCCACCGCGTCAGCCCCAACCTGCCGACGTCCCGTGAAGGTAAGGTCGAACTTATGCCCCTCCTCTTACCCCCTCTCCTCCTTTTGACCATGTAAATCAAATGAAATTTTATATGAATATGTGTCAGGGTGGCACTACCAACGCTGTAAAGGCGGTAGTACCGAGGTGTGGTACTACCGGCCCTAGGTAGACGATAGGTATTTTCAGAGAGTGCTATTTGGGTTCAACCATGATGGTAGTACTGGCCTTAGGTTAGTGGTAGTACTGGTTTTTTCAGCGAAATGTATTTTTGTTTTGATTATGTAATGATTATTGCATATCCTTGTGAACAGTGCTACGTGACGGTTTGGTTGTCTATGGTGGTTGCAGGGCTTCGGAGCTAGCTCATGATGAGACGGAGGAGACTGGGACTAGGCTAGGAAAGCTGAGGTCCAGACGGTCAGGATGACGCCAAAGATGACTGAGGTCGGGGAGTTGTTGCAAACCGGTAAGACAAGGAGCCAAAACATGAGCTATTGGTGATGGACATAGCGGGCAACGGTAAGTTGGATTGGGATTACGCTTAGGGAGGAGCTGAGGTCCAGAACGATCGAGAAAGATGAAAGCGTTATGATCAAGCGAAGAAGAACATGTAGTGTGCCAAATCACTTAGGCTCGTTTGCAAGCGATGACGGTCCGGGGGAGTCCGGAAGCGTGAGAGGCTAGGCGTCTAAGTCATTGGAACCACATGGAAGGTGACTAAGCATGAGCAATGCTTTGAGGCAAAGGAAAAGATCGATAGTGGGGCAAATTGGTAATTTGTCCATTACCTGAGATCAAGGTTGTTTGAAAAACGTGTTGGTGGCCTAAGTGGTTTAGATCAAGCTAAAATGAACATGTACATGAATTCGGGCTCGTGGAGTCGTTGGAATCATCATAAAGAAGGGTGCCTTGAAAAGCGTACGTGTGAGTAAGTAAAACCCGTTATATATTAGGTTAATGGATTAGCTCATGATAAATATGAGTTGTATCCACTTAGTATCTAGGTCTAGAGTTTCTAAGGTTGCCTCCTCTATATAAAGACTTGAGAGATGTAGAGGGAGGCAAACCGTTAGAGAGGGACTAGGGTATAAGGTGGTAAAACAAGATTTTGGTTTTCTTGTGTGCATGGGTGCTCCTTAAAAGCTTTGCCCTCCTGTGGAGAGGCTTTGTAATCATCTCTCTTGATCTGAAATAAAAATCAATTTCGTGCTCAAGATTTTGCTCTTATTTTGATCATTCCCCTTCTTGAGTTCTTGCTCTCTATTTGATTTCTTTCTCTCTTGATTTTGTGTTGCCAAGGATAAATAATTGATGGATAGATCATCTGTAGATTATATCTCGATCATCTGTAAGCTCTCACGTGATCTTCATGAGATTTCTCAAGAAACCGATTTTTGACTTGAGAATAAAGGATTCGTGGTAGATCGTGTTTTTGAGCTTTTGAGGGCTATTTATTTAGTGTTCTTGCTTGATGTGACGTTTGTGAGATCATCTTGATCATTAAATCCCTACAAGCAAGTTCAAGGTGTAGATTTTGTTTTTGGCCCAGTTTTGGTGCATCCTTCTTTAATCTTGAAAAATATCAGAATTTTGATGTCAATCCTTGTGATTAAAGGTTGGAATAGGTTCCTAACATTTTATAAGAAGGTGCATGCAAAGTTTCACGAGTTTTGGATAATCCAATCAAAAGTTACTTCAATTCCTAGATTTGAACTCGTGCTGATTTTACTGTTGACCCTAATTTTACTGTTCATTCGGTACTATCGCTCCCCATGAAGCGATAGTGCCACCTAGAGATGATTTTTTAGAAAATTTATTCTTCCGTTCTTATTTGATCTAGTGAGGTTTTGGTTGATTCCTTTGAGGTAAAAATATTTGTTGATCATTCACCTCCTCGAATCACCATTTTTGGTCCTTCATTGTTCTTGAATTGCTTGCTTTTTTATCCATGAAAACGATTACTTGTGCTTGCTATTACTTGTCTACTTGTCCATGGAATGATGGTAGTGTACCTTGACTCTTCTGCTCATTCATGGCGTGCCTTTCTTCGTGACGTTTGATAGTTTTTTTTAGAAAATTGATGATTTATCCTCTTTTATATTAGCATTTGATAAAATGCTCCCAACTAGATTGTAATAGATAAAATGGCCCACTTACATTTTTCCCTTGATAAAATGCCCCATTTGGTATTTTCAATCCATTTTGTTCTCTTTTTCATTTACGTGCCACAAGAAAAGACTGAAATGACCTTGCCCTCTTTGCTACTCAGTCGAGTGCCCGAGTTGCTCTCTCTACTACTCAACCGAGCGCCAACCCCTCCTCCCCTCTACTCTCTTTGCGACGACGACGATGTCGACCAAGTCCAGCCCAGGCTAGATCCGGCGACAACACAACGCGTAGGCCTCCCCCCTCCCCTTTGGTCCCGTAACTTTTCCTTGATATGGTTCTAGAACTCAATTTTTTCTTATATGTTTATTGGTTCATGTTGATGCTGAAAAACATGACAACGGATTGATCAGCCCAAATACACGAGAACGCCGGGTTCAAAGGGTTTAGGGCATGCCAGCCGATTTGATCCTGCAATCGGCAAGATAGATGAAAAATACGCTCAAAGCCGATCTAGTGCAACAATCAGCAAAGATCTAAACAGCTACCAAAAACCGATTAAATCAAGGGTAACGATAAGTCTAAAAAGCTGATTATGGCTAATTAGATGGTAGATAAGACTTTTCTGAAAAAAGCAATGCGCAATAAGATCGGATAAAATCAAACCTGGTTGGCGTAATCGAGGACGACCAATAATCGGCGATGCGCAACTTTATTGATCGAAATCGGATTACGAAAAAGGTTCTAAATTACAGAGCTACTCCTAGTTGCCAGAAAAATAAAAGTAAATGCGAGTTATTTGATTGATTGGGGTTGTTGTCTTTGCTCGCTCTTGACCATTTTTTATAGTGTATTGGTCGATTGTATCTCATCTTTGAACCAATATCGGTCATAATTCTATCTTAACTTTTCTTTTCTTACCTGATATCGGCCAAAAATACCCCTTTTATCCTTAACTTGACAAATTGTTCATGCCTTGCCAAATTTCTGGTGCAAACAGTTCCTCAGGGTGTGGTGGATGTGTTGAGTTGGAGTGCTTCATGGGCGAGATGGATCCTTCTTGATATGTAGCTTCTCATCGTATGTTGTATTCAATTGCCATTCGATGTGCGATGTGTTGCGTAGAACTTAGAACTGTTGTTGTTCTTTGGTCGTGTAGGAACGATCCGAAAACAACTTTTACGGTAGCTCTTAGAGTCATCCCATACACTGTCGAACTTGACGATGGTACCCATTACTCTAGCCAGTCGAGTGTGACAACTCATATTGTCGAAGGTGGTGGGACTTCCAACCCTCATATGGCGGTTGGTACTATTTGTCAAGCTAATTCAGTAGTCCCAGCTGCAGCACCAGATACATTAGAGACTAGAGAGAGTAGAGGGGAGGAGGGGTTGGACGCTCGGCTGAGTAGCAGAGAGAGTAAGGATATTTTAGTCTTTTCTTGTGGCATGTATATGAAGAAGAGAGCAAAATGGATTGAAAATAACAAATGGGGCATTTCATTAAGGGGAAAATGTAAGTAGGGGCGTTTTATCTATTACAATCTAGTTGGAGTCATTTTATCAAATGCCAATGTAAAAAAAAAGGCAAATAATCAATTATCTCTTTTTTTGTGTGGGTGGGTGGTGGGTGGGTGGGTGGGGGGGGGTTGTTGTTGTTGTCAGATTTGAGGTAGATCGTTGATACTACCTTCCAATTCATGATTTATGAGGTGGTGTAATCATTTGTATATTGCGTTGTGTCAGATTCTTTTCTCAATTCTGTGCACTTCGCTGCAATCTCTCAAACATGTTAATGTTCAGAGAGAGTTTGCAAGATGTTCAGAAACATTGGAGCTGCAATGTTCAGAGTTTGCAAGATGTTCAGAAACATTGGAGCTGCAATGTTCAGAGTTTGCAACATGTTCAGAAATATATACCTCTTCAGATATGTGTAAATGTCATAGTTCGTCTGGATGTAATGTTAGAATTGGCCCAATTGACACTACCGCCATCTCTCTTTGCTATGTAGCGTTCTGTTCTTTGTTAGTACCAAATTTATCGATTTGTGGAGGCTGCCGCTGTACACGTTCACAGAGTTGTAAAAATATTTAGAGATCTGAAAATTTATCGACTTGTCGAGGGAGCTAGACATCTGAAAATCAAGAAATGTTGGTTCAAATTTCGTAGATTCAATCATCTGTCCGAACTATATTGTACTGGTATACGTACAACAAAATGTGCGGCGAAATGTTTCATGATATTGTACCATCATCATTGCAATTTCTTGGCCTGGGAAAAAAATGCAACTCCACTTCTAATCATGCATTATGAGCTTAAAAGCTAGACAGACCCTGTTCCAAAGCATAAGCATGCTTCCATTTCTTGCAACTGTTCGTTTATTTCTCATGATGGCTCTGTCTCTGTTTTTTCCCTATTAACTACTGCTAGCCCATTCATGTTTCGATCTTCTCTAACATTTCTTTTATCTTCTCTCAACTCTCGTCACGCATACCGAAACAGGACAGAGATACGGAGTATACGGTGATGGATGAGAGTTGCCAACTCAGCATGGAAATCCGAAGCAATTGAATTGACCCCGTCTTCCGGACTCGATGAGCACGAGGAGTATCGTGTCGTCGGCGTCCAGAAGATAGCGACAAGCCCGACGACCGCGCGCGAATGGAGACAGCCGGGACCAGATCTGCTGCCGACAGCGGCCGCCATCGTGCTCCATGACGCACTTCCAGAGAGATGGTACGGCGACTCCAATACCTGAACAGCGGTGACCAAGAAAGAATGAAATAGCAACAAACCGCATGGAATTCTTCATTTCTTGAACAAACCGTATAATTAGTACATGCCTACAATCAAATTTCCGTTAAAAAGGAAACTCTAGTTTGAACTTTAGTTAAAAGTTCTTTGAACTAGTTAGTAAACAGTTAATCTCGACATAAAAAAATCAAACTTACTGGCACACTATACTTAGGGCATATATACGTATATATAGGATGGCGAAATAGGGTACCATGGGGTTGGGCACCATGATTTCAATGGCACGAATTCAAGTCAAATTCGGATATATTTTTTAAAGTTTTCAATTTTAGGGTATATACCCCATCTATAACAATTCAAATGAAACACATACCTTTTAAAAAATATACTCGAACTTAAAGATTTAAACGGATTTAGGTCTCATGCTTTGCTGATTTATATATGAAATCGGCACATATCTACAATCAAACTATCATAAAAAATAGTTTGAATTTCAGTTCAAACTTGTTTCAACTAGTTAGTAAACTGGTTAAACTCAATATCCTAAAAATTTCAAAAAAAAAATTGCATGCAAATACATAGAGGAAATACCCATTTTGGATCATAGTGCTCGGGCAACATGGTGTCCTAGGTAATTGTAATATATATGTGTATATATGTATATCTATATATACATGTATATGTATATACATTTTCCTATATACATATATAACTGGGACACCATGATGTTTGGGTATCATGATCTAAAACCGTTATTTTCTCAATGTATGGTAGGGATTAGGGCCGGCTATCGAGCTTAACGAGTTGATATTGAGTTTCTTTCAAAATTGATATAATTCAACATAAAATTATTTTATTTATCATTTAAGTAGTTATTTCAAATTCGAGCCAACGAGCTACTAACGAGCCGAGCCTCATTAACATTTTTCACTCGAAATATATTCGTTTCAACTTTGAACTCATTAACTGCTACAATCGAAGTAATTTTGATTCGAGCCTTAACGAGCTTTTTTGCCAACCCTAATAGGGATGTCAGTTTTACCCAGATACCTGCGGGTACCTGATCCGATAAGAATGGGTATAAGTAGCACTTCAGACTCACGGGTTTTCGGGTTTATGTACCTGATAAGATCATAGGATGGGTATGAGTGTTAATTTGTACCCATAAGTAACCAATGGATATTCTATGACATGTGAATCCCACTTTTTAGAGATACACTTGCCCTCATTAAGTTACATCAATGGATACCCAATGGGTATCCTAGGTACCTATGTTTAGTTACATCAAACTACCCATGGTTACTCATCGAGTTTAGATGTAGGCACAATTCTATGCTTGAAAAGACTAACGGGTTCAGGTGGACGGCACAGTTTCGTCTTTCAGGTTCGGGTGGGCGGCAGTTGTATCCGGAGGTACCTACTCGATTGCCATCTCTAATGTATGGTGTGTGTAATTTTTTTTCTTCAAATTTAAGCTGTAGGTGAATATAAAAGTTAATATAGCGCTAAATAGTCTAATAGAGTTATTTTTACGATTATGTTTGGAATGAAGCTAATTTTTTTAAAAGAAAAAACTACACACGGGATGGGCTAGTTGCATCGGGGCCACCGCGCGTGTTGACCACGGACGTTGTCCGTGTCATTCATTCATTGTGTGCTACGCGCGCGGCACCCGTAGCCGTACGCAACATACACACGCAACGCGTTATCTGAGGCGTCGTCGAAAAATCGATCACGAGAAGCAACCGCTAGCTGTATCGTATCGATCAGGATTCAGGAGGCGACATGACGATACGTCCGAGAGAAATTAAAGATCGAGCGAACAGTAGTAGCTACTAGCTAGTAGTACATGTTCTCTCTCTCTCTCCATATCAAGTCAGTTTACAATCCCATTTCTATTTTTTTGCGATTAGTCAGCTGACAATCTCATTCATGGTCATGGCCAGCAATGCTAGCTACAAGTACTACGTACGGTTGTGTCAAACTGATACATCGATCCACACGCGGCTTACGTGGTCAATTAATCCGTATGCTGTGAAGTGTGAACTATTTCCTGATTAAGCCGCCGGCAGATAGTAATGCTGCACGGTCCTCACGTGAGACACATCGCACCATGCATCGCACCAGCTAGGGGTAGCTTGTTTACATCACCACTGACCACTTGATTATCTGCCTACTTGTCTGTTATGGAACAGTGTTTAGCATCAAAGGATCCTCACAACATCGAAAATTCGATTTTCGAACGATTTTTTATTTTCGAAAATTGATCAAAATCGGTCGAAAATTGGTAGAAAATGAGGAAGTTTGAATTCAAAATTTTTGAACTCAGTGGTCAAACAACGATGAAAAAATAGGGCGATTTTACTGATTTTTGTCAATTTTCCACATATTTCCATTTTTTGAGCTATTTTATTCGATTTTCAGCACACCGAAGGACAATTGAAAAAAATAAAATAAAAATGCAAAAAATTTAATGGAATCACAACTAGTGCCAAGGATCATGTACTAAAATTTTCAGAAATATTAGACTTCATTTAAAGGCCCTATAAAATCAAAAAAGAAGAGCATATACAATGAAAGTAGCACTTTCATAATTTTTAAAAAATACATAGGTCTGATCATTATCATCTGAAAATTTTACAACATCATTATCATTTCCTTAGGACATCACAAATTTTTTAGAAATATTATACTTCATTTATTTCCTCTAGAAAATCAAATACAGAAGAGTATATATTCTGTCAGAATTTAAAAAAAATACACATGTCTGATAATGATCTTAAAATTTTACAGAGTCATTAGCATTGCCTTAGGACCTCAGAAAAAAATTCAATTATTTTTTCAAATTTTCTGAATTTTTTTAATTCCACCGGTTTGCCGAGCGGTTTTAAAAGCCAAACCGGTTAGATACACTCAATTTTCACGATTTTCGAGCAAATTTCATTGATTTTGTGAACCATACTGCCTACTATTAAGGGTCTATTTGTTTTAGCTTTTGATTCTGGATTCTGGTCCCAAAAGCAGAATCAGAAACAAACAGTCTGATTCTAGAATCCGATTCTCACAATCCAGTCCACCCATATACAATAGAATCCACAATCTACTTTATATGTGCTTTTGGATTCCAGCTTTTAGAGAATCAGCTTCTCTAAAATCACAATCCAGAATCATCTTTTAGAGAATCTAAAGTTGAAACAAACAGGCCCTAGTTCCATAGCTTCATTGATCTTCATGAGCTCTCCTGCACAGAATGAGACGGGTATAATTTGCTAGGAGTCTGAACACAAACAAGATGCATGCACGCGTGTTGACTTGTTGATTTCCTAACATAATGATATTATCAACAAAGTCCAAAAGGCAAATATTAATTCCACACCAAGAGCAGGGTTAGTTGGCTCAACCAAACTGCAAGATAGTGTACAGTGACTTCGCTTTTTTCTATTTGGCATACACCTGTTTCGAAATTCAGACCTGGCCGTGTGAATATTACGAGGGGAACGCCTGGGGTAGGGCACCTGGCCCTCAAAGCGCAAAAGGAGGAGCAGATCTCCTCATCGAGGCGATCGGACGGGCAACCGCGCGGTGACCGGGTCGGTTGGCCACGGAATTGTGGTGGAGGCCGGAGCGGAGGGGCGGGTGACGGACGGAGCGTGCGAGGCAAGCCAGCGGGGGGGGGGGGAGGGACGGGCAAAGCTTGCTTCGGCGGAGCGTTCGGGGAAAGCGAAGCACATGAAGGATTCCAGAAAACGGAAACCATGGTCCGCAAGGATCCATCGCCTGGCCGCGCGATCTCGATCGGACGGCTCGGAAACGCGAACGGACACGCGGGACTCTTTTACAAAATAAACGGTGGAGGGACCTAAACATAATTCTAGAATTTGTGGAGAGTGCTTCTACAAAAAAAAACTATGACACGTGAGCGGACTGACTGGGCGGCAATCTCAGACGGTATAAGTATATATATATGCATGACGTCCTCTAGAGAAAGAGAGAATATTTTGCATAACGTCAGTGGTATGCTCCTATATGCTCGGCTTTTGTGCAAGTCTTGTGCAAGTCAAGAAATCCGTTCCCTGGCGCTAAGAAAAAACGACTAGCGCCTCCATGTATTCCCAATTCCCATGGTACGTTCTTCCTGTCTGTCGGACACATCTAAGGACATCAATTTCGGTCGTTTCATACGGTGCAACAAAAATAAAAAAAGCACACCAATTAGTTCTTAAACTTATAATAAATCTTTGCTCGTACACAATAAACACGAACTTACCAGACAAAATTATGCCCGCCGATGACTATCACGACTCCACGCACGGCGCCATGCCGTGCACACTTGCACGGATATGTCGCTCCTCTTGTGCCAAAGATGAAACAAATATCGTTTGGGTAGTGCAACAATTCAATCGGCCAGTGCGACAAAAACCAAAGAAGACGCAACAGATTTTATCAATCGGCAACAAAAAAAAGCTATAACACCCTTGTTTTTCGTGCACTTCGGCTGCAATAAATTTCACAGAAAAAGGCAACAAGAGGTTGCTATTGTTGGTTATGATCTTCGGCTAACTAAAGATCCGAAAATTATGGGGCTAGGCCCAGCATGAACGCGCGTGATCGGGAGCGCTCCAATAGATTTTTGGTATCGGTCCCGTTAGCTAGCGCTATATTAAAAGGGGAAAGCCGGCACTCATGGGTTTAATTTCCAAAAACCCTAATGGCTTCATCCTCTCCGGGTCAATTCATCTAACGTTTAATTTCCGCATTATGTTTGGTGATCATGTCTTAAGGCTAGTTCATGTTTTAGTTAAACCTAAGTCTAACATTTGGTATCAGAGCAATCTATCCTAAGTTTGATCCCTGTTAAGCCCGGATTAGCCCTTTGTTCGTCGGATTAAGTGTCTGTTTTTGGCTCGGTTAGCATTGAGAAGGAAGGGATAGTCTCAAATCCGAAACCCTAGTGACGAGTACTCGTACCATGGGTACCCCAACGGCTCAGAGTAACGAACGGACCGTCCCAAGACCGACTCCGACCAAAAGCCCCACGGGGCCACGAAGGACGATCGACCTCGACCTAACGAGCTGCCCAAGCTCGTCCCCGACCCGATAGGGCGTCCGACCCCCGCAGGTCGGACTCCCACGATCTCCGACCAAGCTGAAGCGATCTCTGCCGAGGGCCAACTATCGAGCCTCCGCCAGCCATCAGCCACGTGCCCTGCGGACACGACTGCTCAGAGCGACTGCGCGGGGGCAGGTGGCTCCTTCCCGAGGAGGCGAGGAGGTTGCCGAAGTCAAGCCCCGATCTCATCGTCCAGACGCGCATGACGTGAGGACACGCTCCCTCCCGAGGCAACGCCATCGCCTGTTAGACTTGCAGAGGGCAAGTGCGCTATTTCCCAAGGAAACGACAAGCTGCTCTGCTCAGCAAGTCCACCAACCCGGCATGAGGCGAAGCAGACGCTGACCAATCGCCAAGACGAAGGACCAGAGCTCTTAGCGTAGGTCGTTTCATCCCTTCCTCTCCAACTCCCCATGTAACCTGCCCCCTCCAGCTATATAAAGGGAGGCAGGGCCCTCTGAAGGGGGGCGAAGAGGTTCAGGCGCACAGACACACACACACGCCCTAGCAAAAGACGGACTCCTGGCTCTTGATCCTCACGAATAGGCTTCTTTGCTCTCACGTTCTCGAGCTCTCAGCTCCCGCTTGTAAAAACAGTGCAGTCATCTGCACCCACGGTAATATAAGCACCACCACACGAACTGGAGTAGGGACGTTCGGCCCGAACCAGTATACGTCTTGGACTCCTGAGTCTAACCATTCAAGGAGAGGGAGCGCGCGACCCCTTAGACTTAAAAATTCACTCGCCGATGCTCGAAACGCCGACACCTAGTTCCCATTTTATTCCCCAAATTCCAAATCAATCATGAAAATCCTAAAGATCTAAGAAGGGGTTTTCCGGGGGCTTACCTTGGCCGGTCGTGGTCGTCGTCGGCTGCTATGTGCACCCCGTCGTTCCGCCCGTGTCACCTCTTGCTCGCCGCCGTCTCCCACGGGCATAAGCCTTGCACGCGGCCGCGACTTCGTCGCAGTCACGACACCGGTGTTCCTTCCGCGCGGCTCAGCGCGCATCGATTCATTGTCATTGCTCGCTCTTCGAGCTCGCCGCTCGCGGTTTTATCGGAAAGACGAAGCCAAATGGGGATTAGGGTTAGGGTTTCCTCGCCCGCATCGTCTTTTTATTCTGATTCGGGTTCATCGCGGCTGTCCGTTCGTTAAGGACCAAAAAAGGGGACCGAAGGCTTAGAGTCGTCAATGGACAGGAGGCTGAAGTTGAGGCTGTTAGGACACTTTCATTAGTTTTGGAGAGCGGCTTCACCCTCCTCTTAAAAGATATCCTTTATGTCCCCTCCATGAGGAGGAATTTAATTTTTGTTTCCCTGTTAGACAATGATGGTTATTATTGTGTGATTGGAGACAATAAATGTTTGATTCAATCTGAATCTAATAATATTGGTCTTGCTTCCAAGCACGACATGCTTTATATGTTTTCTATACAACAGTCTTCTTTATTGCTAAATGTGTGTGATGCTCCTATTAAACACAAGCGTAATATGGGTAATGAGACCTCGTTGAAACTATGGCACCGTCGCTTGGGCCATATTTCGAAGGGAGAGAATGGAGCGTCTTATTAAGGAAGAGATACTCCACCCATTGAACTTTTCTGGCTCTGACGCTTGTACTGATTGTATTAAAGGAAAATACGCTAAACAAATTAAGAAAGGAGCAACTCGCAACTCATGTTCTCTAGAAATAATTCATACTAACATTTGTGGTCCCTTTCCTATTATGTCAGTAGATGGTTATGATTCCTTTATAACCTTTACTGATAATTTTATAGTGAGGTCAGACAGGGGAGAAGAGTATTATGATAAATATGCACCTTATAGATAAATTCCTGACCCTTCCGCTAAGTACCTTAAAGAAAATAGAATAGTAGCTCAATATTCAATGCCTGGTGAACCTCAACAGAATAGAGTGGCTGAAAGGCGTAACCGTACACTTATGGATATGGTACAGAGTATGTTGTCTCACTCCAGTTTACCACTTAAGTTATAGATGGAGGCCTTAAAGACAGCTGCACACATATTAAACCGGGTTCCCATTAAATCGGTGTCATCGACGCCTTATGAATTATGAACTGGGAGAAAATCAAGTTTAAATTATTTACGCATGTGGAGCTATGCAGTTGAAGCCAAACTGTTTAACCCCACATATTGAGAAACTAGATACTAAGATAGTAAGTTGCCACTTTATTGGGTACCCAAAAAAGGTCAAAGGGGCCCGCTTTTACTGTCCTGACCAGTCTACTAAATTTGTTGAAACCAGGCACACTGCGTTTCTTGAGAATGATGAAATCAATAGGAGTTCTGAGGGGAGGAAAATAGATCTTAAGGAAAATCGGGTTTATGTACCTCTACCAATAATCCGAGAGGCTATTATTCCTGCAGCTCAAATTAATGCATCTCCAGTTGAAAGTCCTGAAGAAGAAACTAACACTGATGACTCAGAAAATAATGCAGCGGCTGATAATGAAGGAATTAATGCAGCGCCTGATAATGAAACTCAGGAACCGGCTGTGATCTCTAATGAACCCTTAAGAAGATCACAACGGGAAAGAAAATCTGCCATCCCGAATAACTATGTCGTATACATGAATGAAGACTTAAATGTGAAAGATCGAAAAAGGCGACTAGAGGGGGGTGAATAGGAGCCAAATAAAATTTTCGAATAAACTCTCCCCCTAAAATTCAAACCACCAAAAGACCAGAAAGAAACTGCCTTTGGTCGGTATTTCTGGTCGGATGAACAGTACCCCCGACCTACAGAGGTCGGATGAACAGTACTCAGAATGAATAGTGTTCGGGTGAACAGTACCCCCGACCAGCACTGGTCGGATGAACAGTACTCCCGACCTGAAGTGGTCGAATGAACAGTACTATGATGAATAGTGTTCGGGTGAACAGTACCTCCCCGACCAGATGAACAGTACCCCCGACCTGCGGAGGTATGATGAACAATACTCGGGTAAAATAGTGTTCGGGTGAACAGTAAAATCAGCACGATCTCAAAAACAAAAATCGATGTAACTTTTGATCGGCTGATCCAAAAACAATGAAAATTGGTGTGCACCTCCCAAAGGATGTCAGGAACCTATTTCAATCAACAATCGAAGGAATTAATATCAAGGTTCCGTCCTTTTCAGTTTAACAAATGCAACACCAAAAAACAGAGTCACGAACACAGACTTCACCCCTAACTTGCTGCTGGGAGTTGATGGTCAGAAATCCTTGGATGACTCTCCACAAATCATAGCAAGTAAGTACACGAAGAAACAACCCTTCAAACAAATAGAAACACTATCCAAAACTAGGCACGTAAATTGGTTTCTTGCAAAACCGAATAGAAGAGGTTGTAGATTGCCTAGATGATTGGGATATGATCTATAGAAGATTCATCCAAAGAATCTTTCATCCTTGGCAACAAGAACGAAGCCAATCAAGACTAAAGAACGCAAGTCACACATTTACGCACTTTAAGAACACATGATTTACAACTTGCAACAAGAACCTAAGGATTGCCTAAAAGATTGAAAGCACCAATCCAGAGAAGAGTTCATCAATCATGAATTTCAACAAAGACTCAATAGCATGTAGAAGGAGATGAGGCAAATCCAAATTACGTAAGGTAAATTGCAAGTAAGTAAATGCGAATTTAGATAATGAAATTTAAGTGCGTAATGTAAATACGTAAGAGAAATGAAACAGAATAGAAATGAAGAACATTTCATTTACGGAAGGGAGGTTTACAAAGCCTCACAACAAAGTGGGCAAAGCTCAAATGAGCGGAAAACCTCGGAACCTTCACAACCTTCAACGAGGGAGGCTGCCCTACCCTCTATTTATAGTGACACAGGATCAATTCCCACCTTTGGATGTCTGCTTCAATCCTAAGCCACCATCCAAGAGCCAGGATTTGATCCTTACACCATCCTCTCAACAACTCTCAACTACTCACGTAGACTTTCCTCACTGCTCACCCCAAGGAGACACCCTCTCCTGTCTATTCATAGCGGGCTTGGAACACCTACCACCCTTGGATGAGCCTCTAAACCCTAGAGCACTCCATCAAGGGTGAGATTTTACCCACTCACAAAGCTATGCATGGGCTCACCCAAACCCAACAACACAGCGGGTTTTGCACGCTTTTCAACTCACACTAACTTGACCCGCTACTCTATCTTCCCGACCGCGATCCAACGGTCCTCCTAGATCGAGCAACTCCAAGTTAGCATCTCATCCATTCCTTTGTCTTCTCGGCTTGCTGCTACTCCACGGCCTCGTCATCTTTGGCGACACCTTGATCATCCGGACCTCGGCTCCCGGCCTAGTCCTGATCCCCTTCATCTCACCATGACCTAGCTCCAAAGTCCTGCAACCATCATAGACAAGGAAACCACATCACATAGCAATGTCCAACAACACATATCCATCACAATAGAAAGATATACACTATGCTGACCAGCAAAAACCCCGACCACACGTGGTCTGACCACTGGTCTCCATCCCGACCAACTATGGTCTGACCACTGGTCTCCATTCCGACCACTTGAGGTCTGACCACTAGTCTCCATTCCGACCACTCGAGGTCGGCGGTCGGTCTCCGACCGGCGAGAGACTGACCACTCGGGTCGGACAAGCGGTCTCCGACCGACCACACCTAGACCTCTCTCGGGTCGGACAAGCGGTCTCAGACCAACCAAAGACTGACCACTCGGGTCGACGGTGATCTCCGACCAGCCAAAGCCAAGACCTCTCAGGTCGGACGACCCGACCACTCGGGGTCGGACGACTGGTCTCCAACCAGTAACTCAAATTGCTCTAGCTCGAAAAACAATCCAAATCAAACTCAAACTTGAGCACACCTTGCTCAAATAAAGTCAAATACTCATCACAAACATGGATGGACCTCCACATGGTCCTTCAAAATGATATAGGGAAGGTAGACGATCTCACATCATTTAAGGAGGTTATGATGACTAAGAATTTCCCAAGTGGCTTGAGGCCATGCAAGATGAAATAAAGTCTATGAGCATTAATGACGTCTGGGATTTAGTAGAAATCCCCGATGGAGTCAAAACAGTAGGCTGTAGATGGGTCTACAAAACTAAGTATGACTCTAAGTGAAATATCAAAAGATTTAAGGACAAGGCTTGTAGCAAAAAGGTTTACACAAAGAGAGGGGATTAATTATGTTGATACTTTCTCTCCCGCCTCAAAGAAAGATTCACTAAGAATTGCCATGTCGCTTGTTGCTCATTATGATTTAGAGCTACATCAGATGGATGTTAAAACTGCATTCCTTAATGGTGACTTGCATGAGAATATTTACATGGCTCAACCGAAGGTTTTGTCGTGGAAGGCAAGGAACATATGGGGTGTAGACTTAACAGGTCTATCTATGGATTAAAACAAGCATCTAGACAATGGTATCTTAAGTTCGACGAGACCATAAGAAATTTTGGTTTCAAGGAAAATAAAGTGGATAATTGTATATATTTCAAGTATAAAGATGGTAAATTTACTACTTTGGTTCTTTATGTGGATGATATCTTATTGGCTACCAGCGATAAGGATATGCTGTATGAGACCAAAAGATTTCTCTCCGCTAATTTTGACACGAAGGATCTTAGTGATGCCTCTTATATTTTGGGCATTGAGATTCACCAAGATAGGTCCAAATGGATATTAAGCTTATCCCAAAAGTCATACATTGGCAGAGTACTTAAGAGGTACAATATGCAAAATTGCTCTGTCACGCCTGCTCCTATTGTCAAAGGCGATAAGTTTGGAATATTTCAATGTGCAAGGAATCAATTAGAAACTGATCAGATAAAGGGGATTCCTTACACTTTAGCTGTCGGAAGCATTATGTATGCTCAAGTTTGCACTCGCCCTGATTTAGCATTCGTAACAGGATGCTTGGCAGATATCAATCTAATCCAGGGTTGAACCACTGGAAAGTCGTTAAGAAAGTCTTGCGTTATATGCAAGGCACTAAGTATTACATGCTCACATATAAGAAGTCTGATACCATTGAGGTTGTGGGGTATTCAGACGCTGACTTTGCAGGTTGTGTTGATACTAAGAAATTCACATTAGGTTATATCTTCACACTTGCGGGAGGAGCCATTTCGTGAAAAGCTCCAATCAATCCCTAACTGCATCATCAACGATGCAAGCTGAGTTTGTGGCATGTTATGAGGCTACTGGGCAGGCTGTATGGCTTAAGAATTTTATCCTGGGATTAAGAGTGGTAGACAGCATATCTAAACAATTACCTTTATACTGCGAAAATTTAGCCGCAGTTTCTATTCAAGTAACAACAAGTCAAGTAGCGCTGTCAAACACATTGACATTAAGTATCATGTTGTGAAAGATAGAATCCAGGATCAGACTATTAATATCAAGCATATAAATACTAAGTCTACACTTGCGGATCCACTTACTAAAGGCTTACCACCTAGTCTCTTTCGAGAGCATGTTGCTGGCATGGGTTTATTGGAAAATCTTTGATTCTGGAAATGAGGATCATAAGTATAAAACCAACTCCCGTTAAGAATAAGCAATTATCTTATCGAAATAGAATGATGTACTATAGATACTGGAGTTGCAGTAGTGCTTATATTAATTGTTGCAATACTTTATCTTGGTGTGCTATTCTGTTGAGTATGGACTTGTGATATTAGCCTTTCGATCAAGTGAAAGAATGTTGGTTATGATCTTCGGCTAACTAAAGATCCAAAAATTATGAGGCTAGTCCCACCACGAATGCGCATGATCGGGAGCGCTCCACCAGATTTTTGGTATCGGTCCTGTTAGCCAGCGCTATATTAAAAGGGGAAAGCCGACACTCATGGATGATCATCAATCTATCACGAGTCTGCTTACTCCTAAAACACCCATCCGATCTGGGATCTAGTGCGAGGCTAACGAAGATTGTTTACACCACCGTGATAATCACAGTGCTTACTTCATCAACTTCGCCGTTCTTCACCGACGCCAAGAACACCTACCGAAAACACTAATGGCTTTAATTTCCGCATTATGTTTGGTGATCTTGTCTTAAAGATAGTTCATGTCTTAGTTAAACCTAAGTCTAACAGCTACCCGTGAGACAAATCAACAACCCACTGTGACAAAAATATATCTTGCTAGAAGATTCGATAAAAGACATTGCAACAATCAAAAACACTTTATGCAACAATTCAAGTAAATTCTCGCAACAAAGTGTATATTGTAGAAGGAGCATATGGGCGGCGAGGAGTAGTAGAGCTCGTCGGCTGAGAAGGAAAACGAAGCGGTGATTCTTCGTTTAAATTAGACGCACGAATATAATGTTTCCCACTCATGACTAATCACGATTTCGATCAAACCATTACAATACGCGCTGTCATTGTTGGTTACTTGGCTAATCCAAGGCAGCGTGTATCGCGGTTGTCGGACAAGATAAGATGTTTTTCTTTTTGAAAATTATACTACTGAGTACTGACTCGTCGGTCAGTAGTCGCTATATGTTGTTAATCAGGATAACCTGTTGGTTCTACTTCTAACAGAGGAGAGGAGAAAACACGACGGTGCCAATAATTAGTCTCGCAAGGTCACCGGGCTCATCCATCGTCGAACCACGAAAAAACAAAAAAATCGCCCGGTCATCACGGCTGCTGTCAAGTGCGCAAATACACACATTTGAGGAGCCTAGATTTATAAAGAAACTAATGACTTGTGATCAGACATCTCTTTTTTTCGAACGTCTGCAATATTTTTTTCATGCGTGTTTGCACCAGAAAATGACAGGTGTGGTCAAAATCGGCAGTCTATGAAAAAAAATACGTTCAGAGTCCTATCTAGATAAAATTTGAAAACCGAGTTGGTTGTTAAGAAAAAACCAAGATCGATACGTATCAGGCTTTGTAACGTGTTGTAACCGGACTCAATCGGCTGACGGGTATAAAAGGAGGACAAGGGCGAACTGCAAAAAAACAACACAATCAAATCCACAAATTGATATTATTCTATTTTTTCCCATCGACTAGGAGTAGCCCCTATAATTTAGTCTTTTTGTAATTCGATCTTGATCAATAGAGTTGCACATCGCCGATTATTGGGCTTCATCAATTATGCCTATGTTCGATATGTTCTGATTTTGTTGCGCATCGTCTTCTTCAGAATCGATCTGCCTTTATCCTCGATTAGCCTTAATTGGCTAACTGGACTAATTTTTTTCGTTTCGGTTTAATCGGTTTTTGGCTCATTAGATCTAAGCGGATTGATTCTCACGATGAACTTTAAGCAAATTTCATATATTTACCTTATCAATTATAGGCTAAATCGATTGGCACGTTCTGAACCAGGTATTCGTTTGGTGTGCTGTTGTCAAAACCTAACTTCAAGTTTTTGACGTCAACGGCGTGAAATATTTTTTTCCTACGCATACACTATTTTCCTTTGATAACAGTAGAAATATCCACGTAAAAAAATTCGCCCCGTCATCACGGCTGCTGTCCTGTCAAGTGCGCAAATATACACGTGAGTAGGCTAGATTTATAAAGAAAACGTACAGGGGAAGTACAGTAAAAAAAAATTCGGCCAGGAGACGGAAGCTGACCAAACTAATCGAGCTAACAGCCACGCGCGCGACTCTTGGCTGATCGGACATTCTCGCGCGGCGTGCGCCGCGACGATCGGACGGCCCCGATCGCGCGGCAAATCTTTTCGGTATCTTCCTACTTTCACATTCGGATGATACGTACTGTACTGTACAGTCTACTTACGTGGGATTTTCTTTTCCTCCCTTCCGGACAGGAAATTTTTCTAGTATATGCAAACTTAACTATTTAGTTGCTTGGGACCAAGACTTGTTAAGAAAAACTTCATTTTCACGGTGTTATGACCCTCATGGCTCGTCGTGGGGAACCCGATCAGTTAGTTGCCCGTCTTATCTAGGACGCGGATGCCCCGGTGCTCTTTCTCTTTTGAGAGTACTTGTCGACGTATCTAAATCATTCTCAATTACAATAACTAGATACATAGGTGTGGCGCAAGCCGTGCCAGCTGTAACGCACAAACGCATCAATAGAATAAGTTTCTAAGATCTTTCCACAATTTTAAAAATATTCAAGGGTTCTTTTACAAAAAAAACCGGTTCTAAGGGAGAAGGGACATACACGCATCCTCAAAATTTTGGACGGTCTTTTCTAAAAAGGTGTTTTTTTGTTTGGTTTTTGGGAAAAATCAAGCAGGAAAACGTTCTAAATGTTTTTTTTGGGTTTTTTTTAGGAAAAATCGGCCCTAGAAATGGATTTTGAAACAATTTCAAAAATTTTGGAGGAGCATTCTCGGAAAAAGCAGAGAGCGGGATGTAGCTTTAAAATTCTTGAAGGGTGTTTTTAAAAAGTTTTTTGGTTTTCGACTTCGGAAATTTTGGAGGGGCATTTTACCATTTTTTTTAATTCTGGCGTATTTTTTGAAATCTCAGAGGGTATTTCCGCAAAAAACGGCTTCATCTAATAGGAAGGACCTGTATGCAATTTCAACAATCTCCTGGGGCCTCTTCGCATAAAACCGCGTCGCCACTCGTCGCTCAGGAAAAAACGCGCGGGGCGACGTGCGGCGGGCCGAGCGAGCTCGAACAGAGTCGCATGCATGGGCACGAGCACTCTGACCACTGCGCCACACAACCGATGATGTAAACAAACGGCGTTAAATTATATAAGATGTACCAACGACTTAGCCACACGGGCGACGTAGCTCAACGCGAAGCGAGCCGTACGCACGTCGCTCCGGCACAAGCGACGCAGCCACGCGTGGAGAGACCACGTTGTCCCGAAAGTCGAGTGGCGCATGGAGGAGCTGGAAAAACTTCAAGGTTTAATATTCGAAGTATATATAATGATTCAAATTTTACAAATAAGTCATGTTTCCGCTGTCGTGCAAGACACATTCTCCTGTACTGACAGGCTAGCTAGCTGTCTATTAACACTGCTAGAACATGCATGTACACCGAAAGGCTGTCTCCTCGTACAAGTTATAAAAAAGCATTACTTTCTACACTAATAACTTTCTACCAACCCACGTAAAATGAGATGTGATATGTCAACATACTGTATATACAACTAGGTAGCTACATGTCGATGGGGTATATTTTCACAATGTTCAGATTAATTTAATCTAAACTAGCCAAAACGGGGGCACCATGGTACCGACACCATAATTTTAAATGCGCGAATTCAAACCATATTCGAGTATATTAAAAAAAATTGGTTTTAAGGCATATACCCATTATAACAATTCAAATAAAATACATACCTTTAAAAAGATATACCCGAATTCAAAGATTTTGATCGAGTTTGGATCACATACTTTGCTGATTTATATATAAAATCAGCTTATACCTACAACTAAACTATCATCAAAAAGGAAAAATTTAGTTAGTAAACTGGTTAAACTCAACATCCTAAAAATTTCAAAAAAATATCGCATGAAAATAAATAGGGGAAATACCCGTTTTGGATCATAGTGTCTAGGCACTATGGTGTCCCAGGTAAGGATAGCAATGGGGAAAATCCTGCGGGGAGCGTCCTCCTATCACCGATAAGCAAAATTTCCATGCCTCCTCCTTGTCTCCGTACAAGGAGCTTAATTCTCCCCCGTCTCCGATCCCCGACGGGTTTGCGGGCCCGATAGGGACTAATCCCCGAAAATGCTATATAAAAGATCACATGCTACATGAACGAATCACTAGAGTAATGGTGCATGTGTGGTTGAAGTGTGAGTGAATCACTAGAGTAATTCATATTTAGTATATTTATTAATAATGACCTCACATATATATTTTCTCTTTTGAGAATAATCATTTACTTCCACCTATTAGTGATAACATGGGAACAAGGATGGGGATCGGGGATGGGGAACGGTGGAACGTCCCCGTCCTCGTGATCCCCGACGGGGCAATATTTTCCCCGATAAGCCCCCCGCGGGGAGAGATTTCCCCCGTTCCCATCCCCTAATAGGGGAATTCCCTGCGGGGAAATGGGGATCGGGGCCCGTTGCCATCCCTAGTTCTAGGTAATTGTACTATATATATATATATATATGTGTGTATGTATGTATATGGCAACATATCCAGTGAAAACTCTGTGAAATTCATGTGTACAAGTTTTCAAAAATTCTCGAAAAATTACCATATATAGGAAAGGTGAGCTTCTACAATCCTGCAAAATTTGAAAACCAAACTCAATCACATTCGAAAGATATGAAAAAGACAAACAGAGAGATAAATAGTGTTGAACAGCAAAAAAAATCAATATTCAAGCTGAATTTGTCTTTCATATATTTCAAATGCTTTTGATTTTGGTTTTCAAATTTTGCAGGACTGTAGAAGCTCATCTCCTCTATGTATGGTAATTTTTTTAGAATTTTTGAAAACTTTTATAAGTTAGTTTCACGGAGTTTTTACTGAATATGTTGCTTATGTTATATATAATTGTACTATCTCTCTTTCCTATATATATATATATTGACGAATACTAATAAAAAGGATACCCCAATAGTCAGCGCTGCCCGCCATGTACCGACAGATCGCTGCGAGATCGCGCAAGGCATCCGCTCCCGACCGCCAGGAAGCGAATCGACAGGGCAGCGCTCCGAGCCCCATCTTGGCGGGCGGGATCTCCGACTCAACCAAACCAAGGTGACAAGCCGAGTGCCGCGTGTCGTCCTCATCGCCTACCGCCACGTACCCTCGAATAAGGTCAATCGGAGCGACTATACAAGGCGGTGGCTCCTTCCCAAGAAGATCCGTGATCAGTGAAGACAAAGCTTCGGCCCATCAACGATCCACGTGATAAAGACGAGCGCCGCGCTCCCGAGGCGGCACCAACGTCACGCACCTCGGCGTCGGCGTTCGCAAGGATCACAGAGGGCAAGCACGCTACTTCCGGAAATACCTAACCTCCCGACCACCAAGGCTACCAACCCGGCATGGGCAAGGCGGGTGGCGACTCATCCACAGGGACGAAGGACCGAGCTCTAGCGTAGGTCACCTCGCTTTCCTCCTAACTCGATGTAACCTTGCCTTCCTTCAGTATAAAAGGAGGCGGGGCTAAACGATTCAGAGGGGCAACGAGCAAGAACAAGAAAGGAGAGAGCGCTATCAAACCCATCTCGCTAAGCCATTGGCATTCTCGCTTGTAAAACTTTGTGCGATCATCCGTGCCAAGAGTAATACAATACCACCACACACGCTGGGTAGGGACCTTCACCGAACGAGATACATCTTGGACTCACGAGTCTAACCATTCAGTGAGTGGAACGCGCGACCCCTAGACTTACAAATTTACTTGCCGGGCGCTCCCGCAACGCGGTTGGCGCGCCAGCCTGTAGGGGCCTTCGCGTCTTCATCACCATCTCCGATTCGTTTATCTCACGATGGCATCCACCCATGCGACGGCATGGCTCGCGCCGGAACCGGATCCGCCTCGCCTCGACCGACCACACCCGACGGAGGGCTCACGCTACGTCCGCCGTCTCGGAAGACGCGCCCGCGAGAGCTTGGGCGTCCTCTACGGCGACTTCACTAAGCTCGCTTGGGCGCCGCAGCGAGCCGGCGGAACCCGAGGAGTGCTCGCGGTCGGGCGAAAACTCAGTGGGCAGGCGGTGACCATGTCACCCCCCGTAGGCTCGCGACTGGTGGCGATGGCTGGCTACATGCCAACCTCCGTCCACGAGTTGCTGGAAGACTCTTCCAGCCACGGCTCCAGCCCGGCGCGAGTATCCCGCCAGCAGCGGCACTCTCGCGAGTGCAACGTGGCGCACCGGCCGATTGGTCGTAGCCACCGCGGCTACGACGGTCCCCGTCCGCGCGACCGAGGCACGGAGGGGAATACCCGGCTGAGCCTTGAAGCCTTCGAGCTCGCGTGGCGAGCTCCAACGGCAACGCTGGAGAGCCGGAGGAGCGAGGGTCGAGCTCGGCCGGCCCAGCCGACTGGAGCAGACGCAGCCCGAGCAGCGCAAGTCTTTGGGCGGCAGCGCGCAGCGCGCGCCAAGAGCACCACAAGTTGGGGCGAGATCCGGCGCCCCGCTTTTCCCTCACGCGAGCCAAACGTGGCCGCGCCGCAATCTTGCTCAGAGGCCTTGAGCCCGCAAACCCGAGGCGAGCTACCTACGAGAACCTTGGGGGTGGAGCGCGGCGTCAGACAAAGACATGCAGCCTCCGCTCCTACCACACCGGCGCTGCCGGCCCGCCACCGGGCCCGTCTGCGTCGCATGGAGCGGTGGATGCGGCAAGACCGCACCCACCATGAACCACCCCAGCCTCACGCACCGGTGCGCGGCGCTCGGTAATGCCCTCGACATCCGCGCCACCCTCGGCGCGAAGAAAGATGGCGGAGGACGCCACCCACTCACGTGTTGCGGATGGTGGCGCCACTATCGCGGCCGAGCCCCGATGGTCGGACCACGGGCTTTTTGCAAGAGATCCGCCAGCGGATTTCCCGCCGATTCCGGCGCCTACCAACATTGCCAAGTACACCGGGCCACCAACCTGTGTCGGCTCAAGATTACCGGCCGCATGCGGGCCGGGGAGCGACGGATGATCTCTTCATCATCCAAGACCTCCCATCTACCTCGCGGACTCGGCTCGAGCTTTGCTCGAGTACTGCCGCCAAAACCGCCGAGAACTGGGTGACTTGAAGAATCTCTTCGTCGGTAACTTACGTGGCACTTATAAGCGCCACGTAACTCCTGGGACTCGAAGGCTGCAAGGCGGCAGGGAGACTCTCGGGACTACATCCGGAGGTTTTCCCGCCAGTGCAACGAGCTCCCCGACATCTCCGACGCCGATGTCGTGGGAGCCTTCATCTACGGCACCTCCTGCAAGGCCTTGGTGCACAAGCTGGGCTGCCTCAAGCCCCGGACCACCAAGGAACTCCTCGACATCGCCATTTCAACCACGCCTCCGGCGAGGAGGCCGTAGGGGCTATTTTCGAAGGAGGAAAGGCCCAGCAGGAGCCCGGCGTCCAAACCGGGTCTCCTCCCGACCGCCTCGACAAGCGGAAGCGGCGCGGGAAGCAGATCCGTGAGACCCAAGTGGTCGCCACGGTCGATCGCCGCCAGCAAAGAGCGCGGCGACCGTCGCCCGACCACCGAGAAATTGATGGGCGGCCCATGCGAACCATGGGTTCTCCGTCAAGCACAAGCACAGGACTGCGAAGTCCCGAGGCGCTATCTCTAGCGTCCCCACCACGCCGCGAAGCAAAGGAAAGAAGCTCGCCGCGGCCCGCGAACGGCGGAGAAGAAGGCGACGGCGAGTTCCCGAGCCCGACGGCCGCCTCATGATCTTCGGGGGATCTTGCTTGCTCGCGATGCCGTCGACTCAAGCTCGCTTACCGCGAGGTCCACACCGTCGCGCCGGGCGTCCCCCAATATCTTCGGTGGTCGGAGTTCCCGATCACCTTTGATCGGACCGATCACCCCGATCGCGTCCCACAATCGGGGAGGTACCCGCTGGTGGTCAGCCCCGTCGTCGGAACGAAGCGCCTCACGAAGGTGCTGATGGACGGGGGCAGCGGCCTTAACATCCTCTACGTTGAGACGTTCGACGCTATGGGGTCCCGCTCAAGCCTCCGGCCAAGCAAGGCACCTTTCATGGCGTCATCCCGCCGACAAGCCCATCCGCCGGGCGGTCGACCGCCGCGTCACCTTCGGGGCCGAAACTTCCGCACCGAGACCTCACCTTCGAGGTCGTGGATTTCCCGGCGCCTACCACGCCATCCTGGGAGGCCATGCTCGCCAAGTTCATGGCGATCCCGGCCTACGCCTACCTCAAAGTCGAAGATGCCCGACGCATGGAGTCATTACCGCGGCATCGTCTTTCGGCTGCCTTCAATCGCGGCGGTGCCGCGAGCTCGCCTCAGCGATCGTTGCCTCTGCGAACTCAACAAGCTCGGGAGGAAGCGCCGAGTCCGTCCCTCGAATCCGACAAATCGGGGGGATCCTTCAATCCGCCGAGGACACGAAGAGGTCACGGTCAATCACGTGATCCGACCAAGACCGTGCGGTCGGAGCCACGCTCCGCCAAATAGGAAAGCGCTCTGTCGACTTCCTCCGCACTAACAAAGATGTCTTCGCATGGAGGTCCTCCGACATGCCGGGCATTCAAAGGAGGTCGCCGAGCACTCCTGAGCGTCCGACGGGCTCAAAGCCGGCCGCCCAGCGCTGCGCCGCCGACGAGGAAAGGCGCAGGGTTATAGGGAGGAGATCGCCAAACTCTTGGCGGCAGGGTTCAGTAAGAGGTGCGCCACCACGAGTGGCTAGCCAACCTCATACTTGTAAAAAGAAGAACGGGCAATGGAGAATGTGTGTTGACTATACGAGTCTCAACAAAGCATGTCCCAAGGACCCATTACCCTTACCTCGCATCGACCAAGTCATCGACTCCACGGCGGGTGCGAGTCTCTTTCCTTCGGATGCCTACTCGGGCTACCACCGTTGCGCTAAAGGAGTCCGACCACCGCGACTTCCTTCATCACTCCGTTCGGCTCGTTACGCTATGTCACAATGCCCTTCGGCCAAGAACGGGCGCTACATACCAGCGATGTATGCAAACGTGCTTCAATGACCGGATCGGCGCAGCGTTGAGGCGTATGTCGACGATATTGTCGTAAAGACCAGGAAGGTGACGACCTTATCGCCGACCTAGAAGAGACTTTCGCGAACCTTCGCGGTTTCGCATAAAGCTCAACCTGCAGAAGTGCGTCTTCGGGTCCCCAAAGGAAAGCTCTTAGGCTTCATCGTCTCGAGCGAGGCATCGAGGCCAATCGGAGAAGATCTCGGCGATCGCAAGGATGGGCCCGGTCGGCAACCTCAAAGGGTCCAGAGGCGACCGGATGCCCGGCGGCTTTAAGCCGTTCGTGTCTCGCCTCGCGAACAGCGAATGCCGCTCTGTGCCGCTCAAGATCCGACCGCTTGGTTGGACACCGAGGCTCGGAGGCCCTCACCCGCCAAGGCCTTCCTTTCCTCGCCTCGATCTGATCGCCCGGCACCAGTGAACCGCTGCTCCTCTACATCGCTACCACTACTCAAGTCGTCAGCGCGGCCCTCGTGGTGGAGCGAGCGGAAGAAGGCCGTGAGCTCAAGGTACAACGGCCGGTCTACTTCATCAGTGAGGTACTTTCCGAGTCCAAGACTTGGTACCGCAGTGCGTAGTTACTCTGCGGTGCTCATCGCAAAGAGGAAACTCGTTCACTACTTCGATCAGCACGCCATCACTGTGGTGACCACGTCCCCACTAGGCGAGATCATCCACAATCGCGATGCCTCAGGAAGGATAGCCAAATGGGCGCTCGAGCTTAGCGGCCATGGCATAATATACGTCCCTCGGACGGC
Source organism: Otatea glauca (assembly GCA_036346275.1). Lineage (NCBI taxonomy): Eukaryota > Viridiplantae > Streptophyta > Magnoliopsida > Poales > Poaceae > Otatea > Otatea glauca. The sequence continues at coordinate 64,150,276 of CM070721.1, forward strand.
GATCAAGTCGCAGGCTCTGGCCGACTTCGTCGCCGAGTGGACCGAAGCCCAGGCACCACCAGTGGTCGAAGACCCAGAGTACTGCTGGACAATGTACTTCGATGGGTCTTACACCAAGAATGGCGCGGGCGCGGGAGTCGTCATCATCTCCCCACTCGGGAACAGGCTTCAATACGCCATTAGGTTGCTCTTCGACGCGACCAACAACATTGCCGAGTACGAGGCTCTCGTCAACGGTCTCCGGATCGCTGCCGACCTCGGTGCCCGCCGGCTCTACGTCCACGGGACTCCAAGCTTGTCGTCGACCAAGTCATGAAGGCTGCGGGCCCGAGGCGCCCGCATGGCCGCGTCTTGTCGAGAAGTCTGTGCCGCTCGAGGAGCGGTTCAAGGGTTTCGAGCTTCACCATAGCTACCGACGCTACAATGGCGAGGCCGATCACCGCCAATCTTGCCTCCAAAGAGAGCCCGTCCCGCCGGATCTTCGTCTCCGACCTCCTGCGGCCCATCGTCCCGGTGGACTCGGCGGTGGCGGGCCACCGACCAATCGGCCGACGGCCGCCGGACCAACGCGCGGCCGGGCGTAGACTTGGCGGATCGCCGCGGTGTGCTAGCACTTGAGTCCGATCGAGGAGGCCCTACATCGGCCGCTTGTGGACGGGTCACTTCCCAGACCCGACCGAGCCGGCGCCTCGCCCGGCGGGCAAAATCCTTCGTCTGATCGGCTGCACTCTACAAAAGGAGTCCTCCGGGTCCTCCAAAATGTATCTTGACCGACCAAGGAAAGCAGTTCCGGACGACATACACAATGAGTCTGCGGTCACCACGCAGCACCCCGATCTCTTGTGGGAAAGGCCTTTCGACAAGGTTTCTCTTGGCCAACGGCGTGTCGACGCCGAGCATATCGTGCGCTTTGCGAAGGATGCGATTCTTTGCTCGTGACGCATCCGCCAAATTAAGCTTTACAGACGATCCCCATCACGTGGCCTTTGCCGTCTGGGACTCGATTTGGTCGGGCCTTTCAGGAAAGCGCCCGGGGGCTTCACCCACCTGCTCGTCGCGGTAGATAAGTTCACCAAGTGGATAGAGGCCAAGCCGGTCGTGAGCGCCACGTCGGTACAAGCGGCCATCTTCTTCCGCGACATCGCTTTTAGGTTTGGAGTCCCAAACTCCATCATCACCGACAACGAACACGCTCACGGGAAGGAATTTCTCGAGTTCGTGGCGACTTCAACATCCGTGTCGATTGGCGCGATAGCCCATCCGCGGACTAACGGCGGTCGGCGCACTAACGGCATGATCCTTCAAGGACTCTGCCGCCGGATCTTCGATCGGCTCAAGCATTTCGCGGCGCCGGGTGGCCGAGCCGCCTCCGCCCTCTGAGTCTGCGGACCACGCCGACCCGGCGACCGGTTCACACCCTTCTTTATGGTGTTCGCGCTGAAGCCGTTTGCCCATCGACCGAATACGGCTCCCGAGATTGCAAGCCTTCGATGAGGCTCGGGGCTCGCCGCAACAAGACGCCATCGACCACCGACGAGGCGCGCGACGTGGCCGCCCCGCGGCCGGCCAGATATCAACAAGCCTGCGCGCTACCACGGCCGCCAAGTTCGAGGACGATCCTTCACACGGGCGACTTGGTTCTGCGTCGAGTCGGACAACCAAAGATAAGCACAAGTAGCGACCCCGAGGGTCCTTTCACCGTCGTGGAAGTTCTCCGACCGCACCTTCCGACTCAAGGACGCCGATGGTCGATCCTCCCTAATGCCCGGAACATTGAAAAGTTAAGGCGATTCTATCCCTAAACTCTTTCCTCTTCCTAGCATGCTCTTTACCTTCTTCCTTCCGAGCACTGGTCGCCAGTGCGACGACTTCGGGCTGCCTTTCTGCGCCTGCTCTGGCTCCTCGGCCGGCACTTGCGCGGTTGATGACCCAACCGACCACAAGGTCCTTCCCGAGCGGTAACTCCTTTGACCCAAGTGCTCTGACCCACGCCCCACGTGCTATGGTTGCTAACACTTCGCGGAAGAAGGAAGTACCCGAGTGGAGTGACCTTTGGGTCGGCAGGAACACTCCTCCCGCACGAACTCGGCTATCCCACGCGCTTATGAGGGTACGTGACCCGACCGGTCATGAGGTCCATCCCGAGCGGTAACCCTCTCAACCCAAGTGTTCTGACCTACGCCCACGGGCTATGGTTGCTAAGTAGCACTTTGCGGAAGAAGGAAGTGCCCGAGTGGAAAGATCCTGCCGGTCTAGAACACTCCTATCCTCACAAGTGCGCCTAACCGCCGATAGCCAAGTCTCCAATCCACCTCGCTCCTCCCAAAACAACCCGACCTACGCATAAGTGGCCCTGCGGTCCTTAGGGCTATGGTCGACCAAACGCTCATCCTAAATACGAAAAGGACGAGGGCGATTCGGGACTTGATAATTTCAAGATTGTTTAAATAACGGTCTTTACAATCTAAGAAGGATAAAGCTAACTTTTTCTATTCTTCTTGGCGCGGCCGTGGCGAGGCGGAGAGTTGGTCGCCTCGCTTCTGAGGGCGGCTCATGCGGGATGCGATCGGGCGATCTCCGGCGCGGCGGCTCAACCAAGAGCTCGAACCGATCGATCTCCTCGTCGATCCGGTTCCTCTGCCACGCCGCCCCCACCACCGCGAGGTCGATGCGTCGTAGTACGAGATGGTGTTGACCAGCCGATGAAGCTCAAGCGCAGCCACCGGTGACCACCGCCTCTTCTACGAAGTCTGGCACTCGGGCCAGCAGCGGGCAAGGGCACTCGGGCCGGCCCCGGCTCCAAGGATGCGGTCGCAGACCTCCCGATCGGCCTTGCGGAGGGCCTCCAGCTCGGCGCTCATCTCGGCCCGACCGTCCTCAGCAACCTTCAACGCCGCCCGGGCCTCGTCCCGGGCCACGATCGCCACGCCGCGGGCGGCGGCCGTTCTCTGCCTCCACGGCGACGCTCAGATTCTTCTGCGCCTCTGCAGATTGCGGAGATTTTGGATAAGTTCGCCCTGTGGGTCGCACCCCCAAACTTAATTGAAGAATTGAGACACTTACCGGCCGCGGAGTTGGTCAGATTGCCAGCTTCCGACTTCAGCGCCTCGTATGAAGTCTTCACCGGCCACTCATTCGGCGATCGCGCTCGAGCGAACTCGGCAATGTCCCCGAGCCTTGTTCCGCTCGGTCCGCAGACGTGTTACCTGCGTCTGCGCGATCCCCTCCGCGGCAACGGCGGCATCCTTGGCCTCAGTGACCTCCATCAGGGAGGACTCCAGTTCCGCCACTTTCGCCCTCAAAGCCTTGGCTCCTAGGCGCTCATCATGAAGGGCCTTTGTGGCCTCTTCAAATCCTTGGCGGATCACCACCGCCTCGACCGCCTAATGCCTGTGGCCTCTGGGCTAGGCGCACTCAAGGCGCACTGATCAGACTCCTCCGCAGCTCGCTACATTGATCGTCGAGCGCCGCAGAGCTCGACCGACGCGACGCGAGCCCGCAAGTGCTGCAAAAATGTGGACACTCCGTTAGTCGCACGGATGAACTATCAAAAATGTGCAACGAATCAGAACTTTTTCTACGACCTACAGGGCGATCGGGTGGACTCCCGACCATCATATCCGGTACACGGTGGAAGACTTCAGAGCAAGGGCCGGACCTTCACGGATCGCCTATCTCGCTTCGCGTCCCGGTAGCTTTGCCGAAGGGTGGCCCACTCGCTTCCTCCGCCTCACCCATGATGCCCGACCCGAATTACACCCCGGCGGCGCCCGCCGCTTCGCTCGGATCGGGGACGCCACCCGTCCAAAGCACTATGGGCAAGGGTGACGAGGTCAACCTTCGAATCCTCGGCGACTGCGCTGAGGGCATCGGTCGGCACCTCCCCGACGAGGGGTCGGGCACCTCCGCCGCCGGCCCGCCACGATCGGCGCGATCACCGCAACGCCATTGTCTCATCCTCCAAACGACGATCACGTCGTCCGGAGGGGTCTCACCGGAGGCGACGGAAGTTCTTCTTGAGCACGACCTCGGGTGGGCTCTGTCCCCTCGAAGCGCGATCAAGGCCGGACGCCGACGCCACGACCTTCGCCGACCCAACCGGTCACCAAATCACCGGCGCGTTATTTGCGGGCCGATGTGGCACGCCCCACGATCACCCCAAAGATAGGCGCCGCGTTGCAAAGATTCAAGAGTCGCTCGGGCGGCTTTGCCAAAAAGAAAATGCTCCAAAAATAAAATAATAATACACTTACAAGGCCGAGCGGGTGCGTGACACGCGCGCTCTTCTTTGCCGCCCCGCCAGAAGGCAGTCGGCGGCCGCTTCTGAAGCCACCTCCACCGAGACGCTGCGACGATCGCAGCGCAAGATCACCCCCCACTGGGATCCGTGGCCACGGGGCCCGTGATGCCGCCTCGGTAGAGTCCACGCCGCCGCCGCCACGGCAGTCGTGAAAAACCCACCATAGGGGTGGCCGAGGCACTCCCGCCGCCGTCTGGAGGTCGTCCCCACGGCGGTGGTCTCGACACATCCTCGCAAGCTGCCGCGCCTGCGTTCCTTACTTTTCTTCCTCCTCCTTTCCTCCTTCCGCTTCTTGCGGAGGAGTCACCTGCCCTCGCCGGGCGGCCGCTCGCGCTTCCTTATCCCGAGCGGCGCTGGAAGACATCCCCATGAGCCCCGAGAGGATGCAGAATGTCGGTCAAGTCACGAAGGACAAAGAAAAGAGAAGGTAAAGGAATTTCACCGGCTTACCAGATTCGGCGAAAAGCCTCCGAGAATGGCTCTGGTGGCCATCCGCGCCACGATGGCGCTTCCCGCAGAACGGCCGCCACCCGAGCCTCCACCTCGACGCGGCCAGCTGGTTCGGCCATCCTCGTCCGGCCGGACGGCCCAAGATATCCGGAACAGGGCGCGGCACGCACAAGTGGTTGCACGCGCATCCCCATGAAGCGCGCGCACAACCACGCCCCGGTGAGCCCGCCTCCTTTGAGCCCCGATGCGCTCCACGATCGGGGCGGCTTGTTCTTCTCCTCTTTTGGCGCCCGGTTCCCACCTCCTCCGCCATGGGAAGCTCTCCGGTGAAACGAGGCGCTGTCGCCGACGTTTCAACGTAGAGCCATTCTAACGCCAAACTTGTTAGACGAGGCGCTTTACCTCCAGTACTCCGTGCTCGACCGGGCGGCCGAGGGCCAGCCACCCAGAGGCGCCAAAGGCCCGACGGCTGTCCTTCCAGAGCCTTGCTCGAAGAAGTGCCTCCACAACGCCAGTCGGCTCGATCCCCAAGAAGGCTTGCACAACGTGATGAAGATGGCGATGTGGAGGACCCCATTGGGGTTGAGATGGTGCACCTCCACCTTGTAATGAAACAACACCCCGACGAACGGGTGCGTGCGCAGCCAAAGCCCCTTTCGAAGAACGAGGCGGGCACCACGATCTCGTCGCCTCGCGGCTCGGGGGTGGTAGCCCCGGTCGGCACCCTCCAGCCGGAAAGGTCCTGCGGCATGAGGAAGCCCTTCTTCACCAAGCCGAGCGCACGGCCGTCTTGCGCGGAGCACTCCGGCCACGACATCTTCACAGGGGAGACGACTGGAAGGTGAGAAAGAAAGGCTGGGGTTTTCTTTCCTTAGCTCTCTGGTGCTCTTCTTGTTTCAGAGGCAGAGACAGAGAGTGCAAGAAAGCGTGACCACTCGAAAGCACCCAGGCGTATTTATAGAGGATTTAACGAACGCCGCCAAGCAGCGCCCGTCAAAGCGAGCGTCGCGACCACCCTCGTCTCGTCGCGCCACCGTAACTCCTGGCCTAATACCACTCCGCTTTTAATCCTGTCTTGTCGGCGCCAAGGGCCATAAAGACGCCGCCCGAACAACGTGTCCGTAACCTCTCGGTCTCGCCTTTAGGCGGAGCAGTTGCTCGGCGCGCGAAGCCCATCGGGCCGGGCCCCAAGACGGCAAAGCTTTGTGGCTCGCGCCAGGCCCAGGAGGAGTCAGGGTTCAAAAGGCCTACCCCACCAGATGGGTATAAAGCCGCCCAAAGAAAACTTGAGCAAGGCGGTGTATGAGGTGAGCCCCACGGTGGGCCCTCGGTTAGGTCGGTGACGGCCTAATCACCTCTACTCGCGTCCGAGACCATACTTCACACTCTCCCGGAGCTCATCAATGAGCGACACCACCAGCTCTGGGTCGCGGACGACCTAGAGTCCATACGGATTGAGTAGAAAAGGTTTTTATGGTCGCCCCACAGCGGGGCCAGACACCCTACTGCGGGACCGTCCGCTCGGAAGGGTCCCCTTGGGCGGGACCTCCCAGACCCACTCGGACTACCCGCTATTAGCTCCACGAGCACGGCGTTCAAACCAGCGCAGTAAACGCAGCCGCTCATCCTCCAGTCCCACACTGCGGATGGGGTATACATGGGATAGACGGCGGCCATTCCTCTCGCAGCTACCCTGCTCGACGAGGACTCGAGAAGGATGCCCCACGTCCGGCCACGACGGTAACGAGCACTCACGCCCGGCTACGACGGTAAACGAGCACTCACGTCCAGGCACGGCGGTAACGAGCACTCACGTCCGGCTACGACGGTAAACGAGCACTCACGTCCAGCCACGACGGTAAACGAGCACTCACGTCTAGCTACGACATTAAACGAGCACTTTCGGACACCAACCTCACAGAGGCATCCGGTCGTCCTGCCGACCAAGGCACTCGGACACCGAACCTCACAGAGGCATCCGGTCGTCCTTGCCGACCAAGGCACCGCCTCAGCTACGACGTTAAACGAGCACTCGGACACCAACCTCACAGAGGCATCCGGTCGTCCCGCCACCAAGGCACTCGGACACCGAACCTCCGCAGAGGCATCCGGCCGTCCCCGCCGACCAAGGCGCTCGGACACTAGAACCTCACGAGGCATCCGGTCGCCCCCGCCACCAAGGCACCGTTTAGCTACGACGTTAAACAAGCACTCGGACACCGAACCTCACGAGAGGCATCCGGTCGCCCTTGCCGACCAAGGCATTTGTCTAGCTACGACGTTAAGCGAGCACTCGGACACCGAACCTCACAGAGGCATCCGGTCGTCCTCCGCCGACCAAGGCACTTTCGGACACCGTAACCTCACGAGGCATCCGGCCGTCCCGCCGACCAAGGCGATCGGACACTAGAACCTCACAGAGGCATCCGGTCGTCCCTGCCGCCACAAGGCATCGTCTAGCTACGACGTTAAGCGAGCACTCGGACACCCGAACCTCACAGAGGCATCCGGTCCGTCCTGCCACCAAGGCACTCGGACACCGTAACCTCACGAGAGCATCCGGCCGTCCCGCCGACCAAGGCACTCGGACACCCGAACCTCACAGAGGCATCCGGCCGTCCCGCCACCAAGGCACTCGGACACCGTAACCTCACAGAGGCATCCGGCCGTCCCGCCGACTGGGGCACTCGGACACCGAACCTCACGAGGCATCCGGTCGTCCTTGCCGACCAAGGCACTTTGTCTAGCTACGACGTTAAGCGAGCACTCGGACACCGAACCTCACGAGGCATCCGGCCGTCCCGCCGACCAAGGCACTCGGACACGAAACCTCCGCAGAGGCATCCGGTCGTCTGCCGACCAAGGCGATCGGACACCGAAACCTCACAGAGGCATCCGGTCGTCCCGCCGACCAAGGCACTTTGGACACCGAACCTCACAGAGGCATCCGGTCGTCCTTGCCGACCAAGGCACTGTCTAGCTACGACGTTAAACGAGCACTCGGACACCAGAACCTCACAGAGGCATCCGGTCGTCCTGCCGACCAAGGCACTGTCTAGCTACGACGTTAAACGAGCACTCGGACACCCGAACCTCACGAGAGGCATCCGGCCGTCCCGCCAACCAAGGCACTCGGACACGAGAACCTCACAGAGGCATCCGGTCGTCCTGCCGACCAAGGCACTCGGACACCGTAACCTCACGAGGCATCCGGTCGTCCTGCCGACCAAGGCACTCGGACACCAGAACCTCACAGAGGCATCCGGTCGTCCTGCCGACCAAGGCAGTCGGACACTAGAACCTCACAGAGGCATCCGGTCGTCCTGCCGACCAAGGCACTGTCTAGCTACGACGTTAAACGAGCACTCGGACACCCGAACCTCACAGAGGCATCCGGTCGTCCTGCAGGCCAAGGCACTCGGACACCAACCTCACAGAGGCATCCGGTCGCCACACGACCAAGGCACCATCCACAACGATTAAAATTAAAGCAAACTCATCGCAGACATTTTCATAAAGAAAAGAAAATTTCATTATAGGCCAACGAGCTCAAACTTTACACAACTTTACACACGATGCAAGCAGATACAAGAGTGGCCACGCTGCACTACGCAGGACTCTACCCACGCCTAGAACCTATCAAACATCCGTGCGGCATCGGTGGCACCGACGCATCTTTGGTAGGCCCTTGCTCGGTCGACGGGATAGCCGCCACGGCCGCTGGCAACACGCCGATGCCTCTGCGCGCTCACGACATCAACGCGGCCGCGCCAACTACGGATCGGCGCCCTTGCGCCATCGCCTCCGAAGGGCCCCTTACCACCTCGAGCCTCGAACGGCCTCGGCAACATAGTCAACGTAAGCGGCGTCGCGGTGCGGCTTCTTCCTCCCGAGCTCGTCCATCGCTGGTCGAACTCAGCCCAAAGCTCGGCCAGAGGATCTTCTTCTTCCACCGTGACGCCATCGCCGGCTAAAGACTAGAGGATGTCTCAAGCCATTTGAAAGAACAAAAGAAAAGCTCGTCCCCTTCAAGCAAGCTACGGTATGATGATATATATATCCGGACGAAGGAGGCTAAGCCTCTCGAGTAAATGCGGGTCTTGAAAACGAAGCATCCTTCACCGTAAACCCGAGGCGCTCAAGAAGACGAGCGGCGCGTGCGTAAACTATGCTCGGCATGCGCAACGAGGCAAGTAAAGCCCCCGCGGTTCAAATGCCCCGCCAAACTCCAGACAGTTGCCGGATCCAACGGCACACCGACGGAAATCGCTTAACCGGATCGGCCGGACCGACCTACCAGTTCCGCCACCACTTTCGTCCAAGTTCAACCCCAACCGAATCGGCCAAATCGCTGGGAGTTCGGGGCTACCGACGAATACTAATAAAAGGATACCCCAACAGCCGCGCCGCCGCCCGCGCCACGACCGAATCGCTGCGAGACAGCGCAAGGCATCCGCTCCCGACCGCCGGGAAGCGAATCCGACGCATAAATGCTCCGACCCCATCTTGGCGGGCGGGATCTCCGATTCCAACCAAACCAAGGTGACAAACGCCGAAAGTGCCGCGTGTCGTCCTCATCGCCTACCGCCACGCACCCTCGAATTAGGTCAATCGAGCGACTATACAAGGCGGTGGCTCCTTCCCAAGAAGATCCGTGATCAGAGAAGACAAAGCTTCCACCCCATCAACCATCCACGTAAAGACGAGCGCACGCTCCTCCCGAGGCAAGACCAACGCCACGCACCTCGACGGCAAGATTCGCAAGGATCACGAGAGGGCAAGTACGCTACTTCCGGAAATACCTAACCTCCCGACCACCAAGGCTACCAACCCAAAGATGGGCAAGACGGGTGGCGACGATCCACGTGACGAAGGACCGAGCTCCTAGCGTAGGTCACCTCGCTTCCTCCTAACTCGATAACCTCGCCTTCCTTCAGTATAAAAGGAGGCGGGGCTAAACGATTCGGAGGGCAACGAGCAAGAACAAGAAAGGAGAGAGCGCTATCAAACCCATCTCGCTAAGCCATTGGCATTCTCGCTTGTAAAACTTTGTGCACTCATCCGTACTCAAGAGTAATACAATACCACCACACACGAATCGGAGTAGGGACCTTCACCAACCAAGATACATCTTGACTCACGAGTCTAACCATTCAGGAGTGGAACGCGCGACCCCTAGACTTACAAATTTACTTGCTGCTGCCCCTAAACGCCGATATATATATATATATATATATATATATATATATATATATATATATGTATGACGCCGAAATAGGGCACTATGGAGTCTAGGCTCCATGATTTTTAATGCACGGATTCAAATCAAATTCGGATATATTTTTCAAAAATTTTAGTTTTAGGGTATATACCCATCTATAACAATTCAAATGAAACACATACCTTTGAAAAAATATACTCGAATTCAAAGATTTTAAACGAATTTAGATTGCATGCTTTGTTGATTTATATATATAATCAGCACATACCTACAAACAAACTATCACTAAAAAAGGAAATTCTAGTTTAAATTTTAGTTCAAACGTGTTTGAACTAGTTAGTAAACTAGTTAAACTTAACATCCTAAAAATTTCAAAAATTTAAACGTATAATAGATAAGAGAATATACTCATTTTGTATCATGGAGCCCAGGCTCTATGGTGCCCTAAGTAATTATAATATATATATATATATATACTAGTCATGTGTCCGTGCGTTGCAACGAAAACTCAATTTACGACAAAAAAATTATTTGCAAATAACACTAACTTTAGTTATGTTTCAATAGTAAGAAAAATTTGTTCCTTCGAAGAGATTTGACTATCGGGTTAAATCCTCTTCCATATCAACCGTTCATGTTAGATCCAACGAATCAAGTACTCTGAATGAGAAGAGACGATCGCCACTAACTCTTAATTAGAATTAGTAGAGAGATATCAGTCCTTACCATTAAAGGAGGAGAAAGTTATTGCCTTCCTCTTGCAGGAAATCTTTTTGCTTCTTGCACGCAGCCTTTCTCTTCTCTTCCTGCGTGTGTCTCCACTACCGACCGGCTTGTTCTCCTAAAGATGAGAGTGGGTGCCCTCTAATAAGGAGTAGATGAAAGCAGAAGGCAGCGTACGCAGGCGGATGGAAGCCAGGTCTCCCCCGACATCTTCGTGATTGGCACGTGATTTGGTTGCGTGATTCTTTCATTTTAATCTTTGCATTTCCAGATATGATGAGATAAAATTCTTGTATTATGGGATATAGTGAGTATATCTTTCTATCCATGCATAACATGATAAGAAAATCCTTCCATTTATAAGATATATGAATAACATCTTTCCATAGTATGAACATGTGAATAGAGATATGCTAAAATAATATTTCTATTCAAAAAAGATATGATAAAATCCTTCCATCTAAGATATAATTAAATCCTCTTCTATCTCAGCTCGTTCATGTCAGATCCAATGAATCAGATACTCTAGAGGAGAACGGACCACTGTCACCAACTCCTAATTAGAAGTATATATATATATATATATATATATATATATATATATATATATATATATATATATATATATATATATATATATATATATATATATATATATATATATATATATATATATATATATATATATATATATATATATATATATATATATATATATATATATATACCCCTTTATAATGCACCTAAGTAATTTTTCCTATGTCCACCCTAAATAATGCACCTCATTAGAGATAGCCTAATGTTCGTGCACCCAGCAAAACGTCCCCAGAAACTTGCATTCATCAAAATGAACGTCTCAGATCTTTCCTCGCTTTTACTCACCCACATCCGATGGTCATTGTTTAATGTGTCTAACTCATTCATTCATGTGGCCCACAACAGAGAGCCCGCATATATATTTCAATTGAACTATATATATGGAATTTATGTTGCAAATCTAAACTCATTTGATTTCGATTCAATATTTACCATAACAGTCAGTACCATGAATCGCACGTTTAATTTCCTTCCATTCATGCATGTGCACCACATCCTATACAAGGTGCTCACGTCATCACGCCATAATATTATTTAGCAAAAATATTATATAAGGAATGTGTGTATGAAATGCAATTATCGTGTGATAAATATAAGGAATAAGTTCATGTTAGGACTTATTCCGAAATACACTATGGGAAGTAACATATATTACGATAATAATTAGCCTCAATCAGACGCACAAATGGTGCTATATGTTAGCATTCATATTTGGATGACAATTAGGAAGTCATTATTGGTCCACTTTCCAGATGACATCTGCTGTTGCCGCGGCGTTCGACCCGCCCGGCGCCGACTACACCGAGGGCTTGCGCCGCGATCGGTCTCACGGAGATGGACGTGTACCTTGCGCGAGCGGGAGGCGCGGAGGTCGCCGACGCTTGGCACGGAGGCGATCTTGGCGGCGCAGCACGTGGAGAGATTAAGGCAACACCTTGGCATGCGGATCCTCCCTGCTTATTTCCTTGTTTGATTCGCTCTCCTTCCAAATATGTAGTACATACAGTTTTGGCAATTCAAGTCTGATTTCTTTGCATGCAGATTCTCCCTGTTTATTTCCTTGTTTAGTTCGCTCTCCTTCTAAATATGTAGTACGTATAATGTGATCACAAGATTATTTATTATTAAGTATTATATTCATACTTATATTTTATTTAATTGATAACTGGATGTCTTTATAAGCTGTAGCGTTAGACTATATATATATATATATATATATATATATATATATATATATATATATATATATATATGAGATGTTGAGTTTGACCCGGTGTCTGAGTGTTGTTGGGGATGTGGACATGCGTGTTAGCTGGGCAGATCTAGTGGTCAACAGATGATTACGCCTGCAATCCTTGACCATATTAAAGAAAGAAATAATATTAACTACTCTCCGTTCTTTTTACTTAACGTTTTTGAGTCAATACAAATACTGAGGCGCGACTTTAATCGCTACTATTTTTTATAACTTTATAGTAAGATATGCTAATAGAATTATAATATTATGAAAATATATTTAATGAAAAATGTAACGACAGAATTGCCTCGTAGTCAATCTAGATATTTAAACCTACCGACGGTCAATCTTTAGAAAGTTTGATAGTTAATATTCTATGAAGTCAAGTAAAAATATTTAGAAAGTTTTGCTCAAATTATGATCCCTTCTGTTTTGTTAATTTGTTAAAAATTTTTTGCCGTGGGACTAGCTAGTAATACTAATACCGAGTTGTTCAAGTCTTCACTTTCAACAGTTTTAATTTACTAGTGACTAACAATTGGCATGCTTTGAATCATTACAACTGGGTCTGATACGATTAATTATCTGCAAAGCAGCTCATTGTTAGCAGCCAGCAAGGGGAGAAGGAAGCTGCAGAATCTACACCTACTTGGTATATTACAGATTTACCACTAAAATGCAAGAAAGGGAAAATTGCCAAAAAAAAAAAAGTTAGGAGTATTGGTTATATACATTTGAGCGTTACCATAAGTCTATTGCGGTGGAAATCATCGTTTATCTAACTTTTTTTTTTATTTTTACAAATCTAGTCTCTTCACACATGTATTTGCAGATTTGGCCACTCTCCTACTGTAAAAGGCGTGACAGGCGATACATGATCCCTGTCGCACATGGAGAGCGCGAAAACTGGCAAGTGCTGTTGGGCGAGAGGAGCGCGAGAGGAGCAGTGTCAGCACGCACTCGCTCGCCTTACCACGGCGGCAACCAGCTTTCGCGCTCTCTGGGCACGACAGAGGATATGTGTTGGCGCGCCTTTCACAATGAGAGAGGGGGATAAATTTGCAGATGTATACGTGTAGAGCTAAATTTGTAAAAAAACGAGATAAATGTTCTAGAAAAATAATGAATTTATTGCGGTACACACTCCATGTTTTTGCGTGTAATAAAATAATAACAAGTTTGCGAGTGATCAAACACCACGTGTTATTGCCATTGACAAAATGGCAGAAAAATTTCAGTTTAATAATGTGAGGAAGCCAATTCTAATTTTAGTGGCTTATACAGTATAATATTAACAATTTTTTTTGAAGACTCGTGTCTAGTAATTTACCATTGCAAAGCTAAAATAGTGAGCACGGAACGGAAGCACAGACAAGAAGAGAACAGCTGCGGCAGTAAAACCGTAAAAAGTAAAACCCGACCCGTAAAGCGGAGGCAGAAGTGAAAGGGAGAGAGACGAGGAGAAGCTGCTGCGGCTGGAAGGAGCAAAAGAGCGTGGGAACAGGTCAAAGGTTGCGAACGCAACAAGACGGCGACGACGAGCGAGCCACTCCATTCCCCGTTCTCCGATCCCACCACCTCTCCCCCTCCTCACTCGACACCTCAAACGCCACCAGCTCCACCGCGACCCCAGCTGCAGCGAGCGACTCCCGCCAGCTCCGACGACGAGGCCGATTGAGCTACACCTCTGTCCGTCTAGCTAGATAGTTAGTTTACCCATCCATGGGGTGCGTGTGCTCGAGGCGCTTCCCCGACGAGGGGGCGCCGCGGTCGCTTCAGCCGCTGGCCGCCGCCTACGACTCGCGCCGCGGCCGCTACGGCCCCGGGGACTTCGACTCTGGCGAGCTCGCCATACCGCCGCCCAAGGCGCCCCCGTCTCACAAGGTACGTGCTACTGCCGTCACCTCTTACGGTCTTACTGCTCTCGTTGTGTGCATGTGTTGTTGAGCTCGAGCGCGCGCGGGCTTGAGTTGTGCACGCCGGTTGGCTGCAAGATCCGACAGCTGCAGGAGACCTCTGTCTCTGTGATGATGCACTTGGTTCAGCAGCATGTGAACATGTGATGCTCGGGCTTGCTTGCAGAGTGCGTTGGCTCGTTAGGTAGCCAGTTCGTGAGAATTCTCAACGAATTATGACGCGGAATACGCGTTAATGGAAGGTTTCGCTTCGAAATTCCAATCCGCCTAGAACGTCCAGTTGCTGGGGCTCTGAGACATCTCTTCCCCTCCAGATTGCATATCAAACAGCTGTTGTTTTTAGCTACCGTGATCGGTGGAGCTGTGATACTGGTCAAAGTGAAGCTTAAGTTCTCTTATGCGGTCAAGCCTGCCTTGGCTAATTGATTCCGGTGAAGCTGCAGGGCGATTTCGGTATAGCGCTGATGGTCTTCAATTCAGTTAACCCCGTCTAAATAGTTTGGCAATCGTCTGGGTCTGGGACGCACAGATATTTTGATGAACCATGGGGAATCTGAATGATCAGTGGAAAAGAGGGAAGCAGATAAAAGAAGTAGAGCCAAAATGCTCACAAATCAGCTAGTCGAGATAGAATGTGAAGTCAACATTGGCGGCCTTCGTTTTTCATATTCTAAGCTTTGTCCCAGGAGGATTCCTTTTACCCAGATAAGTGAAGAGCAGGAGTGCTTAATCTACATTCAGGTTGCTGTCAGCCATAGTCTACTCTCTGGACCGGTCAAGCCAGTGACCGAAACATAAACTTCTACCTTTGTTGCTGTTGGCCACTTTTCCATGCCATCCATGGAATTTGAGATATTATACCGTCACTTCTCTTGCAAATCACGAACTTGGCCACTCTGATTTACAGTTGGAACAAAGCACTGGGTTATGTAAGAAGTATGGTGACGTACAGACTATATGACAAGAAAGAAGCAGTCTTGCCGTATGTTACTGTCAACACGTTTAGTGAATGATTTGGATAAGCAGTGATTGGGTAATTGAACATGACTGAAACCTCGTACCTGGAGATGGCAAATCTAGGCTATAGGATACTAAAACCGAAGTATCTGGTTAAGGGAATTCACTGTTGTTAGTTGTCCATGGGCATATCTCCATTTCTCTGCTAGCATTTCTTCCAAGTCTACTTTGATCTGGCCAATGAGCATCAGGGGTGATCTTCGGTAGCACAAAAAATTCAGAAGGGTTTATACAGACTAGCCTTAAAGGAGTGATATCTCCTTTTTTGCTTTCACATATCCATGTCATTCAATCAGTTCATGTTCTCATTGAGTAGCATGCACTTCAAACTGGAAAGATAATACTAATACTAATATTATTTAATATGGTGTTATTTCATTTGCAACAACATCAATAGGAACAACATCAATAGTTCAAAACAAATATATCTTCCTTTCGTAGTTTCTTTGTTACAAGGTAACAGCTGATGTTATGTTTCTTAAAAGACAATACATCTCTCATTTTCTTCCCTTTGCTTTGTGCTATAGCGCGTTATCTTTCAACTGGAAGGAAGACATAGAAATCAGTGATTATTACCTGAGAAGATAGCAGTAGCTAGCCTTTTCCACATTAACTCTGACATACTAAGTTATGCCAGGTATCAGAAACAGGTACATTTTTAGGAAGGGCAAGTATTGCTGGTCTGGAAAAGGCTGTTGAAGTGTTAGATACCCTCGGGAGTAGCATGACAAGTTTGAATCATGGCAGTGGATTTCTCTCTGGGGGCACAAATCGAGGAAATAAAGTCTGTATTTTAGCATTTGAAGTCGCCAATACAATAGCTAAAGCTTCTAGTTTATTGAGATCATGCTCCGACGAGAGTATAAAAGAATTGAAAGAAGAAATTTTGCACTCAGATGGAGTGCGAATATTGATTTCCTCAAATTCTAGTGAGCTCTTGCATATCGCTGCTGTTGACAAAAGGTATGATTGGTTTAAAAGGATGTTGAATTAGTTTTTTTATTCATCTTATCATAATCATGGTTGATGTGAACTTGAAATGGAATCCAACAGGAACGAACTTGCCATCTTTTCAAGAGAAGTAATTCGCTTCGGCAATCTGTGTAAAGATCCCATATGGCATAACTTGGGACGCTATTTCGACAAGTATGCTTCTGAGAAGAACTATGCATTTCATTTTGAGATGACACTATTTACAATCATATCAGCGTTTCTTGTTCTTAACACTATGGATTACTCTAATATGCAGGCTAGTGACAGATTTTACGCCCCAGGATCATTCAAAAGAGCAAATGGAAACTACCATCCAGCAGTTGATTAATTTGGCTCAAAATACTTCTGTATGTATGCTATGCCATAAAGAACTCTTCTATTTTTACTTAATTTCCTTATTTCTCTACTTTGGGGTAGTGGAATCAAGAAGAATTAAGTCTCTTGACATAACAGCAGGTTAAAACTACAGTTTTGACTTTTGAGGGCACTGCTACAATCTTACCTATTTTCTGCAATGTTACATTGGCTAGAAACGTATGCTGACGAGTTAGTTCTTTAATTGCAGGAGCTTTACCATGAATTGCACGCATTGGACAGGTTTGAGCAGGATTTTCAAAGGAAATTTCATGAAGAGGAGTCTGTGCCAGCAGCTAGACAGGGTACATTCAGACTAATGCCATTTTTTGAATTAATATCAGAAGATGCTAGAATGCATGCACAATGCTTTTCCAGAATCTCACCTGGAAATAGTGATTGTACTATGAAAATGAAGACTTCAGCGAAGAGATCTTAATACAAAGAAGTTGCTCAAACCGGCATTGTATTTTTCCATTAAAAGTAGAAAATGAAGCTTATGTTGGTTGTGGTGCACATTTTTTTTCTGAACTCCTGTTAGTTTAGTAAGAAAATTGATAAAGTAAAACAGTACGTATTCTCTGCTAATGTTTCACCCTAAACCTTTTTCATTCCAAGCGAACCAACTTTTGACAGCCACTGTAATAAATAGATCGGTAACACTAGCATGGCAGTTAGGACTCTTACATAGGGAACCAGGGGGGGGAATCCACATTTTTTTTAGGATGAGCCACAGTAATGGCAATCAACCTTCCAAGTTCCATGCCATTATAATTGGAGAGATTCTGATGAATACTTTTTTATGTGGATTTGGGAAAATACTTAAAATGTATAAATATATGCAAGCATTTCTGTTGCAGTATATTTTTTATACAGCATTTTTTGTGGTGCTATTACTTTTTACACTCTGGGTACCGCTGAAACTGATAGTAGAGATGTTTATTGTACCCAATTTTTGTTATTTGCAGAGAGTGTTATGATTCTGCATAGTGAACTAAAACGCCAAAGGAAGCTTGTGAAAAATCTGAAGAAAAAATCCTTGTGGTCTAGAACTTTGGAGGAGGTAATTATCTTTGGCCACATTTACTTCATTGCTTTATACCATGACTGTGTGTCCATAAGGTTATTTCTGGTAGCGATGCCACACTATTGAGTTCTTTTTTCTAATGAATATGCTACTCATATATTGATTATTTTTTCTTTCAATGTTGCTTTTCTTTATCCCCTATCCAGATCGTGGAGAAGCTTGTTGATATCGTCGTATTTGTGCATAAACAAATCCGGGACACATTCAGTGAAGCTGGTAAGTAATTCTCAATTGGATGTTTCACTGTTCCCACAAAATGTATCTGACATTATCCTAACACCTTCCTGAATAAAAAGTTCCTGTAGGTACAGACATACTGGATTCCGAGCAAGTTCAGAACAAAAGGCTAGGTCCCAGTGGTCTGGCACTACATTATGCTAACATTATCAATCAAATTGACAATATAGTAAGTTATTTTGAAGACCCATGTCATGTGTATTATACCTGTTCGATGTCCCACTTTCATTATGTTTTGGCAGTAATTTCCATATAATCCCTTACTATCCATAGATCTATTTCTGTTATGTTGACAAAGCATGCATTTATCTGTCTACTAGCTGCAAAATACCAAATCCCAAAGTCATTTCTGAAATGAACAAGTCCCAACATCATGCTGCATATGTAGTATTACCAAAGTCTACATGTTTCAGTCTTTAGCCTGCTATTGATGATGCTTCATTGATTAAGAAAAAGCAAGAAAGTTCTCAATATCATGTATACTTATGCAGGTTTCTCGACCACTCTCTCTTCCTCCTAGCGCTAGGGACAATTTGTACCATGGGCTTCCAATAACAGTGAAGTCAGCTCTGCGATCACGGTTGCAGTCATTTAATACTGAAGAGGAGGTTTGTCTTTTATACAACTAACAAGAACCCTGCCGCAGAAAAAAAAACTCATCTCCATTGTATTATCTATGCACATGGAATCTGCTGTCGAAATTTAAAAGTGATGGTAGGTCGAGCTAAACACTCATAAAAGTTTATTTTATTTTCCATAAACATGTTCATTTTTGAAGCATTGAAAGTTGAACTGTCCATATAGCCATAACCACAAGAAATACAAATGCATCTATCTCACCCAAAAAAAAACTGTAAATTAAGCTTAGAAAATTGGAATAAAACAAGGGAGGAATCTTACAATGTCATCTGCAATCATTAGACAGTGGTCTAGGCGCCAATTCTATCTCACAAAAGTTGCCTAGGGAGGAGTCATTTACAAAATATTATTGCAAAATATATAGTAGAAATTTTGGAGTTAACCTATCTTAAGCTCAAGGAAAAGTGAAAAAAATTATTCAATAATATTCCATTGGTAAAAAGAAATTGATCAAAAAAGAATATCAACCGAGAAAAAATTAATTCGAGAAAATTTCAACTCAAAGAGGTTTCGCCTTGGCAGCGCACTCCAAGAGCCACTATTGACCTCGCCACGACAGAATCCGTGCCAGCAAGGTCGCGGCGAATCCGTGATAGTGGCGGCATGCCTCCGGAGTGGCGGATTCGTGGTAGAAATTGGTTAGGGTTTCGAGGGAAGATGCAAGGCTTTGCTCAGCACGATTCGTGCAAAGAAAGTAGCGATAGTGGACGGTGGAAAAGGAGAAGACACTGATGATGGGGAAGGCATGCGGTAGGGTGTGAGAGTACGTCACATGGAAGGGGTCTCATGTGAGCGACACTCGGGGGGTAGGGAATTTCTCTCAACCCATCTCAATTCGCAAGTCACAGACACCCAGAGTGGGTCTCCTCACTTGCATCGAACAGCTCTGATTAGTCCCGGGGTGGACCTGATGTCTCGGAAGTGCATTTGTGAGCTGGCCAAGTCGAGGGTGTCCATAAATTTGCAATTTTGTAAATTTTGCTTAGAAAAATCGTACAAGCATGAAAAAACAAAGAAATTTGATAGTATGCAAGTGGAAAACAAATGTTTCGGAAAAAAACTAAAATTGCATGAATTACCTTTTGGACGGGATGAAAAACACATAAAATTTGTTGCAAGGAATTTGTTGGCGTCAAAAACTTGATGTAGGATTTCTGACAGCAGCACACCAGACAAACACCTGGTTTAGAGCGTGCCAGTCGATTTGACCTGGAATCGACAAGGTAAAAAATATAAAATTTACTTAAAGCCGATCGTGAAGATCAATCGGCCTAAACTCAACCAGTTTGAAGCCGATCAGATCGAGGGTAACGATAAGTCTAATTAGCCGATAGTGAAGATCAATCGGCTTAGATTCAATCAGCTCAAAGCCGATTAAATCGAGATAAAAAAGGGTAAATCTAACTAGCCGATTAAGGCTAATCAGAGGATAAAGGCAGATCGATTCTGAAGAAGGCGATGCGCAACAAGATTAGAATAAATCAAACCTGGGGCGTAACTGAGGATGATCAACAATCGGCGATGCGCAACTTTATTGATCAAGATCGAATTACAAAGGCTAAATTACAAGAACTACTCCTAGTCGACGGAAAAGTAGATGAAAAGTAGACGCGAATTGGTTGATTGGCTCTGGGCAGCTTTTCTGATCACCTCTAGACCTCTTTTATACCCATTGGCCGATAGAGTCCTAGTACAACACGTTAGGAGTAGAATCTGTATCGGCCTCTATTTAGATGGTGCTTTCCTTAACAACCTGTTCCGTTTCCAAATATCTTCAATCTGTATCCTGGTCGTATCTTGTTGATCTTGGACTGCCTATTCTGATCATATCTGCCAAATTTTGGTGCAAACAGAATTGTAAAACAAAGGTGATAAAGTCTCCTACATTGCCTAGATCCTACATGAACAAGCAAAAAAAAAGGTTGTAATGGATATTTTTTAAAAAAATAATAAAAGGGGAGCTACATTAATCATAAAAAGTATGATCTCCTTTCTGCGTTCCAAGTGGTAAGACAGTATCATATCCTATAGGAATCGGTAAACATTAATAAAATATCTAGCCACTCAAATGCGTAGGCCATCATGCTAGTTTCTAGATTACAATAGGTTTTTCTTGCGTATATTTTCTCAGCAAGAGCCAGGACTTGATTTTGGTATTGTTACTCTTGGTATGTCAAAGCGTACACACTATTAAATGTGATCCTTTTTTATTCTCTGCAGCGTAGTGTAGCTCAAATCAAGGCTGAAATGCAGAAAACTCTTCGCTGGATTCTGCCAATAGCAGAAAATACAATAAGGTGGGTTGAGATTGTTATCAGTCTTTCTGACTTCTGAGCTTAGTTTTTTTTCCCTACAAAAATTCACTGTTTTCGTACTTGTACCAGAGCACATCAAGGTTTTGGATGGGTCGGCGAATGGGCAAACCTTGGGTTAGTATCAAATCATGATTTCCTTATCTTTATACCCTTTGAATTTCCCATTGACAATATAGCATGAATTACTCCTCTTTGCAGCATAACCTAACGTAGCGATTTTGCAGGAGCGAGATGAACAAGAAATCAGGTTCCCAACACAGCGTCACCCGCATCCAGACACTTTTTCATGCAGACAAAGCGAAGACAGAGCAATACATACTCGAACTTGTAGTGCTGCTCCACCATTTAGTGGTCCAGGTGAAGAACAGAGGTTACGGGCACAAGTCCGCAAAGCAGGACCTGCCTCGATCGCGCAAGGGATTGGATCTACAAGCTGAAAGCAAGCACAGCACATCCCCGGTGAACAACGGCGCGTTTCCGAGCCCGCTGTCGGAGTCCGAGCGCGAAACGCTGGACCATCTGAGCTCCAAGACGACGAGCTACGGGAGAAGCAAGAGCTGCGAGCCTCCACCTAACAGAGGGAACAAGGCACATCGAAACTGGGGCTCGTGCCGGAGCCATGGCAACTCACCGGCGAGGGAATTCGGTAGGAACTCAGCTCCAGACCGCGACAAGGCAAGGGATCTGGATGTAATAGATGGCTTGGATAGACTGACTTCATACTCACCGACATCCCCAACGTTTTGTTAGAGAAATGCTGCACAACATAGGTATTCTTTTGCTACCTCCCTTCTCGTTCACCGATATCGTATATCTTGTATATGTGTGATCTACCTATATATTCTCCTAGTCTATGTGCATACATAACGTCGTATTATAGTTGGGTGATTTGAGTGGAAATATAGCAAGATCACAAGCGATGCTTCTGTTTTCATCTTTGTTTCTGGTCTCTCTCTCTGTGTACGTGTCTTGTTATTTCCTTTGTTCAGGAGGAGAATTACATGTCAGCTCCAACAGTAACTGAAAAACTAGGAGAATTCTCGCAAGGTTCTATTGTGTTTTGCGTATTGCTTCTTCGGCTATACTCTCTGTCTTCGACACAAATTGGCCTTGGGGTGGTCCGAGTTTATCCGCTGCCTGCCGCTAATAGAAAATATCCCCCAAGCCGCCTCCTATCTTATCCGGATAGATATGCGCAAACATTTTTTTCCTCCATTTCCGGCGGTGTCCTTGTCCAGCACCCAACTGTACTGTACGCAGCGAAAGAGACCCCCCGCGCTTCCGCAGTCCGCGCCATTTGCCGTCGCCGTCGACGTGGTCGGCATATTCGACCCACGCGCCAAATTAATGACTCCATTCCATCACCTCTGCCCACAGCTCAGCTTAGCTTCTTCCTGTGGAATTTTAATTGTTTTCGAGAAAACAAGCCGTAAGCTAAGCGTCAAAACTGGATGTAGATGCACAGCTGAGGCGAAAGGCGAAAATAAAACAACCCTGAGAGTAACGTTTCTCCTACCTGGTCTGTCGCTTGATTTCCATAGTGTACAGGCAAGTAGATGTAGTATCGTCGTATATATTAACTCTACTAGATACTTATAGGCGGTCTGCCACGCCGCGGGCGCCGCTCCACACGAGAGCAAATCGAGAAAATGCGCGATTGTCGCTCTCTACACGAGTAAATCGAGAAAACACGCGAAAAAGACCTAAAAAGATTTTTATGTTTTCCGCAGAAGGGCTTAAACGTAACGCTAGAAAATGACTTAATCGTAACTTCCCCCCCCAAAAAAAAACCTAATCGTATTTTTTTTTTAATAAAAAGATCTAAACGTAATTTTTTTCACGGCTCGACTCGACCCGTGGGCCGAGCCGCGAACGAGCCGGCTCAAAGCCTGCTAAACGCGTGAACTCTTCCATCTATAATAGATGGATGATATGTGAATCTTGTCTGTGCAGATACCGGTCTAGATACACTGACACGAGATTAAGCATGTGCATGCATAGTGCATCATCGCACAAGACAGCTCTAAGGCACCTTTTAATTCAACATATAGCAAACACTAGATGCAGGACTTGTATATCTCTGAAGAAGATATGCAAAACATACTACCATGGATCATCTGCAGAAACAGAAATAGGGGGAAAGAATCTGTATGGCAGAACAAAGACAGGACACAACACGAACGTAGCTTTCAGCCAGTTAGTGGGCAGTAGGCTCCGAATTCAGATAAGCACAAGAACAGAAGAACTCCCCCACAAACAATCCAAAAGATCACCACCTCCAACAACAATCCATACAGCCTATTAATTAGCGTCTCAACAGCTCAGCTGGGCTCTCTGAAAACAATGGACAATCTAGGTCGAGTTCATTACACGATCTATCTCAGGCCATGATTTCTAATCAGACAGACGTTGTACCGTATGGATGCGAGTCCATTTCCTCCTGTTGGAGGAAGATGGCACACCGCAATGATGATGCGAATTGCGAAAGCAACAGCCGAGGAGAAGGGACGTACAGCTGAGAGCTAAATTGGCACGGTGACCTAGATTGTCCATTGTTTTCGGACTCAGCGATTGCTAAATTGGCACAGGCGCACAGCGAGCAGTAGACTCACCAGAGACACACATAATCCTCTCTGATAAATCCTCCCAAAGATAAGATCAACGACTCAACGTACAGGTGGCGCCACAAACTCCTCACCCCCAAACTCCATATAAATACATCCGTTCGCCGTGGCGCTCTCGATCCTCGACGACGACGCACTCCAAGCTCTTCAAGAAATCAAGAAGTGAACGGGAAGGTTGTGAAAGGATGGCCTCGTTTGGATCGACGGCTGCTGCCGCGGTGCCTCCGGGTCCGGGCTGCGTCGCCGGAGCTCGGCGTGGCGGCCGGTGCGCCCCGTTTGTCCCACGTGCGTCTGCGGTGTCCGTGGTGGCGGCGCCGGCGAGGACGCACTACGAGGTGCTCGGGGTGGGTTCGGGCGCGAGCAGAGGGGAGATCAAGGTGGCGTACCGGCGTCTGGCGAGGGAGGTGCACCCGGACGCTGCCGGGGGTGAGGGCGGCGACGAGGACTTCATCCGGCTGCACGCCGCGTACGCCACGCTCGCTGACCCCGACGAGCGCGCGCGCTACGACCGAGCCATGTTCGGCCCGACGGCGCTGCGTAGGGCACCGCCGACGTTTCGCCGACGGACGTGGGAGACGGACCAGTGCTGGTAGGATCAGGCACGGCGTTGCAGTCGCCGGAGCAATCGGCGGTCGGGGCCTCAAGGGAAATCCCCTGGGCTACTTTGCGCCCTCCGATCCAGATTAAACGGCGCAGATTTTGCCGCGGGGCCCTCCAGTTACGATATACATCGTTTGCACACTCCCGAGTTGGACCGCGATGGAAATGTGCGATTGAAAAGTGGGCTCGGTTCAGCCGTCAGATCGATTTGTACGGTGAAGATTGAGCCAGCAAAAGGATTTGCGGACGGCCATTTGCGTAGGAAAGCCTCGTCTATACTGTATCATCGAATTGTTGTCACTAGAATTTAAAAAGATATAGTGGATTTATTAGGCTATGGATAAATTTAAATATTTCTATCGATATCGGTTCAAAACGGAATTTAACTTCAAAAGAGAGATTGATACGAATTGTGAATTTTAAAGAGTTGAAGAAGGATACGATCGATATATGCGTTATAAAAGGTGTCACGAGGCAAGTCGAGACGACATCCAATCAACAATCAATTAATTCGTATCTACTTTTTTATTTATTTTTTGTCGACTAGGAATAGCTTTTAAGACTTAGAACCTCTACTTGTAATTCGTTTTTGATCAATAAAGCTGTGCATCACCGATTTTAATTATCATCGATTTACGCCATTTATCCCATATTTGTTTTCATACCGATCTTGTTGTGCATCGTCTTTATCAGAGGAAACAAAATTTTACCTATCATCTAATCAGCTAAAAAAGTTGTTTAGATCTATCTTACCGATTTGCAAAAATAAATCAACTGTGAGTACTTATTTCAATCTATCTTGCCGATCGGCTGGCATGCCTCAAATCTTACTTTTTTTTAAAAAAATTGATCAATAGCTCTAGCATTTATTAAAGGAAAGAAACATGAGCAAAGCTATATACACACACCTTATATATACCCACACACACCTACACCTGGCACCGCGCCAACCGAGCAAAGCCCGGTTCTTGCCTCGAATCTTACTTAAACCCTGTGTTTGCATATGTTAATGTTGTAAAACGTAGTCGTTCACCTATTATCAATCAACATCACGCCAACGAGATCATAAGAACAAGAACAGGAGCACACAGAATATAGGGGTGGAGCTCTCTTGCTTTATTATTGAATTGATCTTTTACATGGGGGGAAGCCCAATATATAGAGGAAAGCATAAGAGATGAGTTTGAATTCGCCCACAAATAAGAGATAGATGGTAGCCAAATTGGTTACATAATCTTATCTCATAACACTCCCCCTTGGGCGAATACCGCGTAATGCATATGTCTCGTTAAAAACTCCACTAAAAAACCTAGTGGGAAAAAGGAGATGGAGAAAAGAGTACATTGCACTCGCACTTTATGTTGCACTAGTTGTCTCGTTAAAAACCTTTATGTGAGAAACTTCAGGAAAACTCACTAAGGGAAAAGAGTACAACTTATAATCTTCTAGATTTATATTAGGATCTTCAGGATCACCATGAGGGTTATGGTTCAAGGGTTCACTCCCCCTGAACTTTGCATATCTCTAAATCTTCTCATTCCAATGCCTTTAACACATCTTTGAAATGTGGATTTAGGCAAGGACTTAGTGAATAAATCTGCAAGATTTTTGCATGACTTAGTTTGCAAGATCTTTATCTCACCGTTCTTCTGGAGTTCGTGAGGATAGAATAACTTAGGAGCAATATGCTTCGTGATATTACTTTTTACATAACCCAATTGCATTTGTGCAACACAAGTAGTATTATCTTCATAGATAATAATGGGGGTATCGACGGTTTTAAGGTCACATGACATCTGGATGTGGTTAATCACACGTCGTAGCCAAACACATTCTCGTGAGGCTTCATACAAAGCTATGATCTCTGAGTGGTTGGTAGAAGTAGCTACCAAAGTCTGTTTACAAGACCGCCAAGAAACGGTTAAGTCTGTGATTTGGCACTGTAGGGATCAAACAGGTAGCCAGCATCCGTGTATCCCACCATGGTTAAGTCTTGGTTCTTCTGGAAAAATAATCCAAGATCTTGAGTACCTTGGAGGTATCTGAGTAAAGTCTTGACACCAACCAAATGTCTTCTGGTTAGGGCTGCACTATGTCTTGCTAGCAAATTCACTGCGAATGCAATATCAGGCCATGTGCAATTCGCAAGATACATCAGTGTGGGACTTCAGGTCCTAAGACTTTCTCATTTTCCATCCTTGGTCTGAAAGGGTCTTTATCCACTTCAAAGGATCTTACGACCATGGGGCGTTTTAATGGATGCGATTTATCCATATTAAACCTTTCCAATACCTTCTGGGTATAGGAAGACTGGTGTACAAGGATTCCTTCTGAGAAATGCTCTAGCTGCAGGCCTAAGCAAAATTTAGTTTTACCCAAATCTTTCATCTCAAAACTCCGTCATGAGGTAAGCACTTGCTTCCTCTATCTCCTCTGTGGTTCCGATGATATTCAGATCATCGACATATAACTGAGATGATACAAAATCCATTCTGAAATTTCTTTATGAACACACAGGCGATTCCTTCTTCGGAGGAACTCACTAAGTCGGTTATACCACATTCTCCCGATTGTTTTAATCCGTATAGCGATCTCTTGATTTGATGCTATACATGTTGCGATTATTAGGATTCTAATTGTAACTCCTTGAGGATTCTTATGTAAATATCCGTATCCAAGAACCCACATATATGAGGCCACTTCATCCATCAACCGCATTGATAAGTTTAAGCTTGCTGCCATTAATATTAATTTTCGGAACGTTATTCCACTTTTTACAGGAGTATATATTTCATCGTAATTGATGTCGGGTCTCTGCGTGAACCCTTGTGCTACAAGCCTCGCTTTATATCTCACCACCTGAGTATTTCATTTCTCTTCCGGATGAAAAACCCATTTGATCCTAGAGGGATTACTTTAGGAGATATTTGGTCAACGGGACCAAAGCTTTCCTTTTAATAAGCGAGCGCTGCCTCAATTGCTTATTTTGTTTGACCCTATCTGAGCACTTCTAGCACTCTGCCATGGACTTTGGTTCTAGATCCAGCTTTAGCAATTTTAGAGGCAATTATATGTCGACAATTGTAGTCTTTCTTTTATACAATTCTCCTGCATCACTTCAGGGATATCTCTTTATAAATTTCTTCCACTCCTCGTGATTTCCCACAACGATGGAGTCTGGGTGTTCCGATTTCCCAGCGTGGGATTGTGCGTGCAAATATACGCTGGGGTTATCATCTTCAGGATGGATCACTTCAGGGATGTTACCATCTCTAGGATGGCTCACTTCAGGGATTTTCTCAACATCAGGTTGAGCTTCTTCCACTGTCATGGGTAGTGTTCTCATTTGTTTGATTTTCTAATTCTGCGGACGTCTCCGCGGAATTGAGTCCCGTGCACCTGGAGGCCTCCCCCTCTTTTTATCATGAGGGTCAAGAGTGGGTTCAATATCCTTCTAGGGTATTTCCACTCTTTCAGGTGCATATACTGCAGGTATATGAGATCTTTTCACTCCCTTATGATCAGTGAAGGCATTTGGCAGATGTTAAGCTTATTTGTTGCATATTTATCATCCTCCAAACTTCAAGTTCGGTCTTTGTAGTGCGTGGATCTAAGGACTCGGCATTCTCTAATGTGGTACTTATCTCCCACTAATGCCGAAAAATGTCCTTAGTACAATCAGCGTACCGAGCCATGTACAGATCCCCTGTTATAGGCTCTAGGTATTTTAATACATGACGAAGATTCATAACCTACATAGATCCTCAACTTCTGATGAGGTCTTATGGTGGTACGCTGTGGTGGAGAGTTTGGATTGTATACAGTACAATCAAATTTTCGCAGATGGGAAATACTTAATTCTTTTCCACGCACTATCTGCAACGGGGAAAATCCATGATGTGCAGTTGGTCTGAGTTGAATTAATACCGCAGTATGCAGCACTTCGTGACCCCAACAACTGGTGGAAAGCCTACTATTCTGCAAGAGCGGCCAAGCAATAAGTTTTTATTCTTTTAATGTAATGACTCTGCAATGCCATTTTAAGTATGGACATTAGGTACGAGATGCTCTACATTAACTCCAGAGCCATATAACAAACATTAAATGCTTTTGAGGTAAACTCGCTGGCATTGTCTATTTGAATAGACTTGATCCTTTCTTCTGGAAAGTAGGCTCTTAACTTAATAATTTGGGCAGAAGCATGGTTCCTAGTAGATAAGAGATCTACAATGGGACCATCTGGTAGAAGCATCTATCAGTACCGTAAAGTTTCTTAAAAGGGGCCCAACAGGGGCTGAACAGGTCCATAGATATCACCTTGAATTTTCTTCAGGAAATTCAGTGATTCTTCCCTAACTTTTTTTTAGTTAAGAAGGTCTAAGAATGAGCTTTCCTTTAGCACAACCAAGGCATAAGAAAAACTTCAGGTCTAGGAAAGACTTTATGCTATGGTCAACAAAATTATTAATTATTCTTCTTATACTATTCAACTCAGGGTAACCCAGTCGATCTGCTAGATCTTAAATATATATGAGTTTTTTTTCGCAACACAAACTTCAGGTTTTATATGTGCATAGTTTAATCCGGGGGAGAATAAATGAAGCTTTTAACCACACGTTTATTACACCCATTAAACTTAGTCATGAATAGGTATTCTGTACCATCCTCATTCACTATCTCCATACAGAAACGATTAAAGGAGTACGACTGGACTCAGGGTATAATTTGGCATTCTTCCAGTGCCAACCATGAGAGTATCGTTTCTGGCGATAGTCATAATATTTTCAATTCACTTAGTGTGGTACAATTGTCTTCTAGACAGATTTTCTCCTCCGCCATCAGATTATATTTTGTTCTATATTGGAAGTATGATTTAACAATCAAACAATTATTGCATCAGGAACAAATTGTAGTATATAGAACAAACATAGCACAATTAATCAAATATATGAGAAATATCAATTTATTCAATTTTCGAGTGATAATCGCTCAACAGGGGCGTAGACCAAATGTTCGTTCAGGAACTAGGGCTAGACTGATAAGGAGACTTATAAGGAATATGTGACATCGACATAGCAAAGTGAAGGGATATTTAGGATACTAATCGAGGTCTCCTTATGGGACGTAGGTGCCCTCCTGGGACTCCTTGACATTATATCATCACACTTCTCAACATCCATATCAACAACAGGTTGAACAGTGAAGGGTGACTTAATATTATTTCACCAGGTTTTATTTAGTTTTTCAATGGATTGCATGTAAAGGTCTACCACATGCTTCGGGATGCGATAATTGCATGACCAATGGTCAGCGCATCTTTACTTAAATAGGGTTATTCAGGGTTTGCGGCCTTACTTCTGGAAGCCTTTGTCCCTTTGCCTTTACTTTTCCACTATGAATTGCCTCTTCCCCTATTTGATATGTCATTCTTCCACTTATCCCCTTTATTCCATTGGCCTTTTCTTCAGCCATGGATATTGCTAGCCTGTTGAGTATTTGCATGTGCTTCGGGCATTGCAAAACTCCCATTAGGAAGTACGTGATGATTCTTCACCAGGAGTTCATCATGTTTTTCTGCTTCCAGCAAAATGCATGTGTGCTCGTAATACTTTTGGTACTGGGCATGGCGATACTATTACAGCAGTATCCTTATATTAGGGTGGAATATGCACAACATCTTATCGATCTGTTTAGCATTAGTAACTTTCTGGTTACATAATGTTAGATCAATGATAAAAAATAGCAGCTAGTCATCTTTCATCAACTATTTGGCCTTCAGGTCCGTTTGAAGATGGTGCCTCAGGTGGTGCAAAGCCATACATCTGGCGACTTCGGGAAGAGCAGGTGTACCAGCTTCAGGCTGGGAGAAACAGTAGCTCCGAAAGATCGAGCTATCAGATTAATCTTAATATTCATTGCCCGGGTAAGGAAATTATTGCCATTCAGGGCAATCTTGATAGGTTCCTTCTTTGCGATGTCCAACATATCCTATTTCTATTTATGCAAAACGACTTTTACTACTGGTAAAATCATTATATTGCATGCTCACTATTTAATCAGTAAAGCTTGGTCTATATCTATTCAGTAGATAATTATCTAAAATTTTCCAGAATTTTCATGGTTTTCTGCTAATTATCAAGCAATTTTCAGAATTACTGAATAACAGAAAAAGAATGTCCAGCACATACAAACATGAAAAACAAGCTAAGAAAAAATAATCTAGCAATATGACACAGAGCAATGGGTCATACATATTTTCCATAATTTTCTAGCATTTTTCTGTTAATTACAAAGCAATCTTCAGAATTACTTAAATAACAGAATATAAATATTAGCACATATTAAACATGGCATGAAGCTAGAAAATAAACCCAGAGCATAAAACTTCCAATGTGCATTTAATACTAATTTTATCAAAATTATACGAAAGCACATGAACCTAAAACCAATTTTATAGGATTTTTCACCAATGTTCGGAATTTAATAATTATTTTCAAAAATCAGGTAGGCCCTGAGGCCCATTAGGCCAGAATGCCCCAATAGCCCAACTGGTCGTCAGGCCCAAGCGGCTTTCAGGTCCATTCAACGTTGGTGTAAACCCTAGAGCCAATTGCTCTGGTCCACGCGAGGCGACCAACACCTGGTAGCGCTGCCGCAGGGGCAAATGCCATGGCCAATTGGGCGCCGCCACCGAGCGCTTCAAGCACCACGCGGGCTTGGGCTCCATCGCCACTACCGGAGCGGGAGTCGACGCATCGGGCCGCGTGGTCGTACTACCGCCATCCTCCGCCGAAGTGCTAGCCACCGGTCGGCTCGAAGGCGCGCCGCCGCGGGAACGAGCATGCCGGTCGGTTCGAAAACCAAAAGGGGCACGTTTGGCTGCGGTGACTACAGGTCCACCGCGGATGTTGGCTCTGGCCTCTTTCACCCCCACGCTGCGCTTCCTTGCGGGTGCTCTCGACACGCTTCGCCGGTCGTCTCGGAAGCTGAGGGATCACGCGAGCCTGGCTGCGGCGGCCAGCGCGCAGGACACGAAATGCCGCCGGGCGCCAAACACGAAGCGACGGGTGTCGTCACCGGGCTCGATGTGCGGAACGCGAAGTGGTGGGCGCCTATACCGCCAGCGCGGGAGGCAAACAAGCACGGGCGCACTTCCGGCGGTGCGAATCGAAGAAGCAAGGTTGCCTCCGGCTCGAAAAACCGACCAGACGCGGATGCGAGGAAGGGCTGCCGTCGTTGCGCAGGCCGGGTAAACGCGGGTGCGAGGCGGGGTCGCCACCGACGCGGGTGCTCGGCCGCCGCCGCCTCTCGGGCGTGCTAGGCACCGCCGGCAGCGGCGCACGGAGGTCACGACGGTGGGCATGGTCGAAGACCACATCATGGCGGTGCTTTCTTCGGGCCGGTTTCACGGACAAGGTCTCGGAGCCGCCTACAGGCAAACATCGGCGGTGGTCTGCGCCACCGGGCTTCGCGCGAAAGGTGGTGTCGATTCGAGCTCGAGCATGGACGTCGCCGTCGCTTCTCGGACGCGCGCGGTTCACCGCCGTTGATTTTCTTATTGATGAACAGTAAATTCACGAACAGATTAGATTAACTAGTAATCTAAACCACAAGAACTAATCTACAGGATTTAGTACGATTGCTCATGAGCGATTGACAGTTCGAACTTACGTAGGGCTTGATGCAGGTTGATCACGTGATGCAGGATGAAAATCGGCGCAGTGTCGATTGTCGCTGGCAGACGATCACAATTGGCCTTGGTAGAGTCTCTGCTGATAACGTGTTGTAAAACGTAGTCGTTCACCCGTTATCAATCAACATCACGCCAACGAGATCATAAGAACAAGAATAGGAGCACACAAAATATAGGGGTGGAGCTCTCTTGCTTTATTATTGAATTGATCTTTTACATGGGGGGAAGCCCAATATATAGAGGAAAGCATAAGATATGAGTTTGAATTCGCCACAAATAAGAGATATATGGTAGCCAAATTGGTTACATAATCTTATCTCATAACAGTTAAGACCAATTAACTCTTTTTCGATGCCAACACAAATATACCTACCCTGGCTGGGCCGGCGAGTTCTTCCGGGGGAGCCTACTGACCCCCGCCGAGGTGCGCGCTCTCCACAGCCCACACGGAAGTGCCATGGCAGGCCCGACGGTGCTGCGGCTGCCGGCCGTGTTGGCGTCTCGCCGGCGGACGTGGGAGATGAACCAATGCCTCTAGTACTGTTTACCTTCCCTTTTAAAATCCGTAGCTTGCTCATATTGATGCTCACTAATATTCCTGTATGTTTGTGTTTGCACCAAAATTTGGTAAGTTTGGTCAAAATCGGCAATAAAATCAAAGATACGGAATTAACGGACAGGATGGAAAGGTTTGGAGATATTTTGGTAACAGTAAGATCTTTAAGGAAATAACTGTCCGAGATAAGGCCGATACGGATCAAAATTTGAAACGTGTTGTAGTCAGACACGATGGCCGAAGGGTATAAAAGAAGAGCCAGAGCAAGCTACAGAAAAACAACAACACAATACAATCAACCAGCTTTTACTTTTTTCCTGTCGACTAGGAGTAGCTTTTGTAATTTAGTCTCTGTAATCGATCTTGATCAATAAAGTTGCGCATCGCCGATTGTTGATCTTAGTCAATTACACCCCAGGTTTGATTTGTTCTGATTTTGTTGCGCATCGCCTTCTTCAGAATCGATCTACCTTTATCCTTTGATTAGCCTTAATCGGCTAATTAGATTTACCTTGTTACCTCGATCTTGATCGGCTTCAAGCTAATTGAGTCTAAGCCGATTGATCTTTACGATCGGCTTTTGAGTGAATTTTTATATTTTTTACCTTATCGGTTCTAGGTCAAATCGATTGGCACACTCTTGAACAGTGTTTTCCGGGAATACCTAACCTCCTCGACCACCAAGGCTGTGGGCAAGACGGTGGCGACTCACCCACGTGATTTAAGGACCGAAACCCTACTTCAAGTTTTTGGACGTCAACACACTCTTCGCTAAGCCACGCCTTTGTGCGGTGGGACCATGTCTTCATCATCTTGGAAAGTCGATTCCACCATCTAGATCTAAACGCAGGCACCGGGAACCATAATCGTCCCAACAATGAACGATTTGACCGCGGAACAACGTCGGACTGAAAACTCCGTAGGCCGGTGACCATATCACCCGTAGGCTTTCATGGCCAGGTGGCGATGGCGGCTCGACCGGCCTCCATCCAGTGTGGCTGGAAGACTCTTAGGGCCGCGACTCCGGCTCAAACAGGGCCTACGCCCCTTGACGCGGAGAGGCGCGGAAAATTCACGCAGCCGAGCCCCGATGGTCACCGGACGCGAGCGTTACGCGGGGATCCATGACCGGACTTCCCTGCTGCGTTGGAGGAGATGATGCTATCATCCAATACCTTCCCATCTACCTCATGATCGTCGAGTATCGAAAACCATCGTGGACGGACGACGAAGGCCACTCAAAAATCAGCCCCTCCGATGGTCAACAGCTCCTCGACATCTCCGGCGACCACGCCCACACCGGGAGATACCCCGTGGTCGCCGAGCCGGGGAAAAAGCGCCTTTCAAAGGTGCTCATGGACGAGAGAGCCGCCTCAACATCCTCTACGCCGAGACGCCGACGCCATGGGATCCGCTCAACCTCCGACCAAAGAAGGCGCTTCCATGGCGCTATTCCCGCCAAGCGAGCCCATCCACTCGGCAGATCGACTGCCCTACCTTTGGGGAACGGAAACTTCCGCACGAAACCTCGCTGCTGAGGTCGTGGATTTCCCCAGTTCTTACCATGCCATCCTGGGAAGGCCATGTTACGCCAAGTTCATGGCGGTCCCACCACGCCTACCTCAATTTGAAGATGCCAGGCCACGGAGTCATCACCGTGGCATCGTTTTTCCAGCTTTGTTTACAATCGCGAGCGCAGCAGTTGTGAGCTTGCTCTCGGCCATCGCGCTCACGAGCTCGACAACCTCGTGAGGGAAGCCTCGAATCCGCCCGAGTCCAAAGAAGTCGGGGCGGATCTCAAGTCCGCCGAGGACACGAAGGAAGTCGCGGCCGATCCACGTGATCCGGACTAAGACCGTCTGGATCGGAGCCACGCCCCGCCAAATAGAAAGCGCGCTCGTCGACTCCTCCGCACTAACAAAGACGCTTTCGCATGGAGGTCCTCCGACATGCCAGAATCCTAAGGGAAGTCGCCGAGCACTCTTGAGCATCCGACTGTGCTCAAAGCCGGATCGCCTAACGCCCGCGCCCGCCTCGACGCAGGAGAAGCGCAGGATCATAGGAGGAGATCGCCAAACTTAATTGCGTGGTTCGTGAAAGAGGGTGCGCCACCCGGAGTGGCTAGCCAACCTGTACTTGTAAAAAGAAAAATGGGCAATGGAGGATGTCGCTGACTATACGAGTCTCAACAAAGCATGTCCCAAAGATCCGCTCCTTGCCCCTCATCGACCAAGTCATCGACCCACCGCAGGTGCGAGTCCTCTCTTTCCGGATGCCTACTCGCTACCACCAGATTGCGCTAAGGAGTCCGACCACCGCGATTTCCTTCATCAATCCGCTCGCTCATTCTCGCACGTTACGATGCCGCTCGCCTAAAGAACGCGCGCTACATACCAGCCGATGTATGCAAACGTGCTTCAATAACCGGGATCGGCCGTAACGCTGAGGTGTCGCCGGCGATATTGTCAGAAAACCAAGAAGGCCGACGACCTTGTCCCCGACCGAAGAGACCTTTGAGAACCTTCGACGATTCCGCATAAAGCTCAACTCTGAAATACGCTGGGTCCCCAAAGGAAGCTCCTTGGCTTCATTGTCTCCGGCGAGGCATCGAGGCCAACCAGAGAAGATATTAGCAATCGCAAGGATGGGCCCAATCAAGAACCTCAAGGGGGTCCAGAGGTCGACCGGATGCCCGGCGACTTTGAGCTGTTCGTGTCTCGCCTCGGCGGCCGCGGAATGCCACTCTGAGCTACTCAAGAGATCCGACCGCTTAGTTGGACCTCAGAGGCTCAGAGGCCTCACGCGCTCAAGACCTTCCCATGCCTCGCCTCCCCGTCGCCTAAGACACGAGGAGCCGCTGTTCTCCTCGTCGCCGCCACTACCTAAGTCAGTAGCCGCCTCGTGGTGGAGCGAAGCGAAGAAGGCCGCGAACTTAAGGTACAACGCGGTTTACTTCATTAGCGAGGTCCTTTCCGAGTCCAAGACTTTGCACCGCAGGTGCGAAGCTTCTCTGCGGTGCTCATTGCGGTAAGAGAAAGCTCGCCCATTACTTCGATCAAGACAACATCACCGTGGTGACCACGTCTTCATAAGCGAGATCGTCACGCAACCGCGACGCCTCGAAGGATAGCCACGGCACTCGAGCTCGGCGGCCATGACATCACATACGCCCTCGGACGGCGATCAAGTCGCAGCCCTAGCCGACTTCGTCCGAAAGTGGGACCAAACCTGTGCACCACCAAAGGATCAAGACCCCAGTATCGACAATGTACTTCGATGGGTCTTACAACAAGAATGGCGCGGGCGCTGGAGTTGTCATCATCTCCTACTTGGGAACAAGCCCAAGACGCCATCGGTACGCTGACGCCACCAACAACGCTGCCGAGTACGAGGCCTCGTCAACGGTCTCCGGATCGCCGCCGACCTCGGTGCTCGCCGACTTACGCCCACGGACTCAAGCTTGTCGCCGACCAAGTCATGAAGGCCGCGGAGCCCGACGCCTGTATGGCGCTGCAGACCGTCGAAGTGCGCGCGGCTCGAGAGTCGCGGTTCAAGGGCTTCGAGCTTCACCATAGCTACCGACGCTACAATAGCGACGCCCGACTACCGCCAACTCGGCCTCCAGAGCCGGTCCCGCCGAATCTTCGTCTGCGACCTCCTACGCCTTCCATCCACCGGGCGGTGGCGAACGGTCCCCGACCACCACCTAGACGGTTGCCGATCACCTTGTGGCCGAGCGTGATTTGCCGGTCGAGCCACGTGCTAGCAACCGAGTCCGACCGAGAAAGCCATTCATAAATCGTTTGACGGACGGGTCGCTTCTCCGACCGACCGGCTCCGCGCCGCCGACCGAGCAAAGTCTTCGTCCCCGATCGGCCGGACCTTTACAAGGAGCCTCCGGTCCTCAAAAGTGCATTCGCCGACCAAGGAAAACATCTATCGGATCGGATACATACACAGCCTGAATTTGCGGTCACCACGCCGCGCCCGATCTCTGGTGGGGAAAGGCCTTGAAAGGTTTCTATTGGCCGACCCATGCCGTGTCAAGCACGCAGAGCGACGCATGCCTTACTCGCAAGGATGCCAATTTTCTTTGCCAGCGCACACATCCGCCACCAGTGCCTTGCGCATAATCCCCATCACGCGGCCTTTGCGCTTGGGGGCTCGATCCGGTCGGGCGCTTTCAAGAAAGCCACCGGGCTTTACCCATTTGCTCGTCGCGGCGGACAAGTTCACCAATGGATAGAGGCCAAGCCGTCGTGAAGCGCCACGTCGGCACATTGCGGCCATCTTTCGCGACATAGTCTTTCGATTCGAGTCCCAAACTCCATCATCACCGACAACTAACGTTCCACGGGAAGGAATTTCGAGTTTTGCGATGACTTCAACATCCGCTGTCGATTAAGCGCCGTGGCCCATCCGCGGACCAACGGCCTGTCGAGCGCAAACGGCATGATCCTTCAAGGGCCTGCCGCGGATCTTCATCGGCTCAAGCACTTCATGGGCGTCACGACCGAAGCCACCTCCGCCCTCGAGTCTCGCGGACCACGCCGAGTCGCGACGGGTTCACACCGTTCTTTATGGTATACGTGGCCGAGGCCGCTCTTGCCAGCGAACACAGAGTATGGCGCCCCAAGATTGCAAGCCTCGAGGAGGCTCGGGGCTCGCCGCGCACAAGACTCACGACCCGGATCGACGAGGCGCATGACGGGCCGCCCCGCGATCGCCGGATATCAACAAGCTCGCGACGTTACCACGGCCGCCCGAGGTTCGAGGGCGGTCTTTCAAAGCGGGCGACTGTCCTGCCGTCCGCATCCGAAGCAAGGATAAGCACAGCCGCCCCTTCGAAGGCCCCCTTCACCGCCGCGGGAGATCCTCCGCTGGCACCTTTCGGCTCAAGGACACCGATGGTCAGATCCTTCCAAATGCACGGAATATAGAAAAGTTAAGGCGATTCTATCCCTAAACTCTTTTCCTCTTCCTAGCATGCTCTTTACTTTCTTCCTTCCGAAAGCACTGTCGCCATGCGACGACTCTGGGGTCTGCCTTCGGGCGCTCCGCTCAGTTGCTCCCGCCTGGCGCTATGCTGGTTGATGACCCAACCACCACAAGGTCCTTCCCAGCGTAACCCTTTGACCCAAGTGCTACAAACGCCCCAAATGGGCTATGGTTTCTAACACTTCGCGGAAGAAGGAGTACCCGAGTGGAGTGACCTTTGGTCGGCAGGAACACTCCTCCCCGCATCGAACTCGGCTATCCCACGCGCCAGAGGGCACGTGACCCGACCGTCGAGGTTCATCCCGAGCAGAACCCTCTCAACCCAAGTGTTACTTACCACGCCCAACGGCTATGGTTGCTAAGTAGCACTTCGCTAAGAAGGAAGTGCCCGAGTGGAAAGATCTGGCCGGCCTAGAACACTCTATCCTCACAAGTGCGCCTAATCAGTGATAGCCAAGTCTCCAATCCACCTCGCTCCTCCCAAAACAACCCGACCTCACGCGATAAGTGGCCTCATGTCCTTAAGGCTATGGTTGACCAACGCTTCATCCTAAATACAAAAAGGACGAGGGACGATTCAGGACTTGATAAATTCAAGATTGTTTAAATAGCGGTCTTTACAATCTAAGAAGGATAAAGCTAACTTTTTCTATTCTTCTTGGCGCGGCCAGGTGGCGAAGCGAGAGTTGGTTGCCTCGCTTCTCGAGGGCGGCTCACGCGGATGCTACCGGGCGATCTCGAGCGCTTGGCTTCGACTCAGAGCTCGAACCGGCCGATCTCCTCGCCGATCCGGTTCTCAGCCACGCCGCTCCCCACCACCGCGAGGTCGGCGCCGTCGTAATCTGAGATGGTGTTGACCGTCACCGATGAAGCTCTGCCTTGGCAGCACGGTGATCACCGCTTCTACGGTCCGCACGGGCAGTAGCGGCAAGGGCACTGCGGGCCGCCGGCCTCAGGATGCGCCGCAGACCGCGACCCAGCCTTTGCGAGGGCCTCCAGCTCGGCGCTGTCTCGGCCCGATCGTCCTCCGCACCTTCAACGCCGCCTCGGCCTCGCCCCGCCACGACGCCACGTCGCGGCATCCGCCGTTCTCTGCGCCTCCACGGCGACGCTGATTCTTCTCGCCTCGCAGATTATGGAGATTTTGGATAAGTTCGCCCGGTGGGTCGCACTTCCAAACTTAATCAAGAATTGAGACACTTACCGCCACGAGTTGGTCGATTGCCGCCTTCCGACTTCGCCACCAGATGAAGTCTTCACCGGCCAACTTGCCGAGCGAGCATCACGGAGCGAACTTTCGGCATGGTCCCCCAGCCTTGTTTCGCCGCGGCCCAGAGCGCACTGCGTCTGCAAGGTCAACGATCCCTCCGCGAATGGCGGCATCCTTGGCCTCGGTGACCTCCGCTCCACTGAAGGACTCAGCCCGCCACTTTCGCCCTCAAGGCCTCGGCTCCTAAGGCGCCATCATGAAGGGCCTTTGTGGCCTCTTCAAATCCTTGGCGGATCACCACCGCCTCCAGACCGCCTAATGCCCTGTGGCCTCATCGGCTAGGCGCACTCAAGCGCAACCGATCAGACTTCTCCATTGCAGCTCGCCACGATTGCTCGAGCGCCGCAGAGCTCAACTCGACGCAAGGCAAGCCCGCCGTCTTTGCAAAAAATGTGACACCCGTTAGTCGCCGGAAGAACCATAAAAAATGTGCAACGAATCGTAACTTTTCGGTGACCCACCGAGTGGGCGATCGGCCGACTTCGACCATCATATCCGGCTGCCTCGTGGAAGACTTCAGAGCGAGGGCCGACCTTCACGGATCCGCCTAATCTCGCTTTAGCATCCAAAAGGCTTTGCCGGCGGCGCCCACTCGCTCTCCTCCGCCGACCCAGATGCCCGACCGAATTACACCGGCGCGCCTTGGCCGCCTGCTCGGGCGGACGCCGCCCGCCCAAGCACCATGGGCAAGGTGACGAGGTCAACCTTCAGAAACCCCTCGGCGACTGCGCTGAGGAGCATCGGTCGGCACTTCCCCACGACGCGGGGTCGGGCACTTCCGTCGCGGCCCGCCACGACTGGCGCGATCACCGTGGCGCGCGATTGTCTCATCTCTCCAAACGACGATCACGTCGTCGGAGGGGTCTCGCCGAGGCGGCGGAGTTCTTCTTCGCACGACCTCGGGTGGGGCCCCATCCCCTCAGCGAAGGCGATCCTCGGGCCGACGTTGCGACCACAACCCAACCGGTCACCGAAATCACCGGCGCCACATGCGCAATGGGCCGATGTGGCACGCCCACGGTCACCCCAAAGATAGGCGCTTTGCACGTTGCAAAGATTCAAGAGTCGCTCGGCGGCTTTGCCAAAAAAAAATGCTCCAATAAAAGAATACACTTACAAGGCCGAAGCGCGTGGCACGCCTTCTTCTTGCCGACCCCCGCTAAGGGGCAAGTCGGCCGGTCGCTTCCACAAGCCTCCACGGTAGACTTTGCGATGTCGCCTCGCCGAGTCCACGCCGGGCCGCCACGGGCCAGGTCGGGGGAAAAACCCACCATAGGGGTGGCCGAGGCACTCCCATGCTTGTCGATGGAGGTTGTCCCCACGGGCGGTGGTCTCCGACACATCCTCGCCAAGGCCGCCGCCATTCCTTACTTTTCTTCCTCCTCCTTTCCTCCTTCCGCTTCTTGCGGAGGAGTCGACCTCTGTCGTCCGCCGGCGGCCGCTTCGCTTCCTTATCCCGGGAGCGGCGCTGGGAAGACATCCCCATGAGCCCACGAGAGGATGCATGAATGTCGGTCAAGTGCTAAGGACAAAGAAAAGAAAGCGAGAAAGGAATTTCACCGGCTTACGATTTGGAAAAGCCGCGAGAATGGCTCGGGTGGCCATCCGCGACCATCGTGGCGCTTCCGCCATAACGGCCGCCACCGGGCCTCCACCTCGCACAGCCAGCTCGGGTTCGCCATCCTCGCCCGGTCGGACGGCCCATCACCGGAGCGAGTGCGGCACGTGCACAAGTGGTTGCACGCATCCCCATGAAGGCGCGCACAACCACGTCCCCGTGAGCCCGCCTCCTTTGAGCCACGATCGCTCCACGATCGGGGCGGTATTCTTCTCCCTCTTTTGGCGCCCGTTCCACCGCTCCTCCGCCATAGGAAGCTCGCCCGGTGAAGCGAGGGGCTGCTCGCCGGCGTTTGAGCGAGAGCCATTGAACGCCGGCCCTTGTTGGACGAGGCGGCTTTACCTCCAGTACTCCGTGCTCCGGCCGGGCGGTGGAGGGCGAGCCACCAGTGCGCCGCGGCGTCTGACGGCTCGCCCTTCCGAGCCTTGCACGGAAGAAGTGCCTCCACAACGCCGGTGCAGCTCGATCCCCAAGAAGGCTTTGCACAGCGTGATGAAGATGGCGATGTGGAGGACCCCATTGGGGTTGAGATGGTGCACCTCCACCTTGTAATGAAACAACGACCCGGACGAGCGGAGTGCAAAAGCCAAAGCAGCGCTCGAAACGAGCGGGCACCACGATCTCGCTGCCTTGGCCTGGTGGCAGCCCGATCGGCACCCTCGGTAGGAAAGGTCTGCGGCATGAGGAAGCCCTTCTTCACTGGCCGAGCGCCTGTTGTCTTCTTGCGAGCACTCGACCACGACATCTTCACGGGAGCGGTGGAAGGTGAGAAAGAAAGTGGGTTTTCTTTCCTTAGCTCTCTGGTGCTTTTCTTGTTTGAGGCGAGAAGGCAGAGAGAGGCAAGAAAGCGTGACCACTCGAAGCACCCAGCGGCGTATTTATAGAGACGGCGAACGCCGCCAAGCCAGGCGCCCGTCAATGAGCGTCGCGACCACCCTCGCCTTGTCGCGCCCGACTGGTAACTCCGGTTCCAATACCACTCCGCTTTTAATCCACTGTCTTGTCGGCGTCAAGGGCCATAAAGACGCCGCCCCGAACAACGTGTCCGTAACCTCGGTCTCGCCGCTTTAGGTAGGAGCAGTTGCTCGGGCGCGTGAGAAGCCAACGGCGCTGCGGCCCCAAGGCAGCAAAAGCTTTGTGGCTTGCGCGGGGAGCGAGGAGTCCGTGGGTTCAAAAGGCCTACCCACGCGGATGGGTATAAAGCCGCCCAAAGCAAAACTTGAGCAAGGCGGGTATGAGGTGAGCCCACGGTGGGCCCTCGGTTGGAAGTCGGTGGCGGCCTAATCACCTCTACTCGCGTCGAGACCATACTTCACACTCTCGGGAGCTCATCAATGGCGACGGCCAGTGTGCTGCAGGTGTGACGACCTAGAGTCCATACGGGATTGAGTAGAAAAGGTTTTTATGGTCGCCCACAGTGGGGCGGACACCCCTACTGCAGGACCGTCGCTCGGAAGGGTCCCCTTGGCAGGACCTCCCAGACCCACTCGGACTACGCTATTAGCTCCACGAGCACGGTGTTTAAACCAGCGCAGTAAAGCGCCGCTCATCCCCTCGGGTCCACACTGCGGATGGGGTATACATGTGGGATAGGCGGCCATTCCTCTCGCGGCCTACCTCGCGAGGCGAGGACTCGAAGGATGCCCGTCGCCCACTCGACGATGGCGAGCACTCACGTCCGGCCACGACGGTAAGCGAGCACTCACGTCCAGCTACGATATTAAAGCGAGCACTCGGACACCGAACCTCACAGAGGCATCGGTCGTCCTGCCGGCCAAGGCTTTCGGACACCGAACCTCACGAGGCATCCGGTCGTCTGCCAAGTGACCAAGGCACTCGGACACCCGAACCTCACGAGAGGCATCCGTCGTCCTGCCCGACCAAGGCACTTGGACTACGAACCTCACAGAGGCATCCGGTCGTCCCGCCGACCAAGGCACTCGGACACGAACCTCACGAGGCATCCGGTCATCTCGCCACCAAGGCACTTTCGGACACCGAACCTCACGGAGGCATCCGGTCGTCCTGCCGACCAAGGCGCTCGGACACCGAACCTCACAGAGGCATCCGGTGCGTCACGCCCGACCAAGGCACTTTCGGACACGAGAACCTCACAGAGGCATCGGTGCGTCGCCGACCAAGGCACTTTCGGACACGAACCTCACGAGGCATCGGTCGTCCTGCCGGCCAAGGCACTCGGACACCCGAACCTCACGGAGGCATCCGGTCGTCCGGTACCGACCAAGGCGCTCCGACACCGAACCTCACAGGCATCGGTGCGTCCCAGGACCAAGGCACTTGGACACGAGACCTCACAGAGGCATCCGGTCGTCCTGCCGGCCAAGGCACTCGGACACCGAACCTCACAGAGGCATCGGTCGTCCTGCCGCCAAGGCACTCGGACACGAACCTCACAGAGGCATCGGTCGTCCCGCCGACCAGGTACTCGGACACGGAACCTCACAGGCATCCGTCTGTCCTGCCGGCCAAGGCACTCGGACACCCGAACCTCACAGAGGCATCCGGCCGTCCCGCCGACCAAGGCACTTTCGGACAACGGAACCTCACAGAGGCATCCGGTCGCCCCGCCGACCAAGGCACTCGGACACCGAACCTCACAGAGGCATCCGGTCGTCTGCGCCGACCAAGGCGCTCGGACACCGAACCTCACAGAGGCATTGGTCGTCCCTGCCCGGCCAAAACGCGTTTAGCTATTGGCGTTAAGCGAGCACTTTCGGACACGAACCTCACAGAGGCATCCGGTCGTCCACGCCGACCAAGGCAACTTGTCTAGCTACGACGTTAAGCGAGCACTCCGGACACCCGAACCTCACAGAGGCATCCGTCGCCCCTGCCGACCAAGGCGCGTCCACAGCGATTAAAATTAAAGCAAACTCATCGCAATGAACATTTTCATAAAGAAAAAAAATTTCATTATAGGCCATGAGCTCAAACTTTACACAACTTTACAC
Organism: Otatea glauca; assembly: GCA_036346275.1. Classification (NCBI taxonomy): domain Eukaryota; kingdom Viridiplantae; phylum Streptophyta; class Magnoliopsida; order Poales; family Poaceae; genus Otatea; species Otatea glauca. The sequence continues at coordinate 64,193,693 of CM070721.1, forward strand.
ACATGCCGAGCGGATACAAGAGTGGCCACGCTACCACCAGCGAGACTCTACCCACGCCTAGAACCTATCAAACATCCGTGCGGTATCGGTGGCAAGCGGCATCTTTGGTAGGCCCTTGCGACGGATACCGGGACGGCCGCCGGCCCGAAGCAACGATGCCCTCGCATTGCTCGGCGACATCGGCCGCGGCGCACCTTCGATGCGGCCCTTGCGCCATCGCCTCGAGAAGGGCCCCCTTACCACCTCGAGCCTCGGGCGGCCTCGGCGTGGCGTCAACGAAGCGTCGCGGGCTCGGCTTCTTCCTCCTGAGCTCGGCCATCGCTGGGTCGAACTTCGGTCAAAGCTTCGGCTAGAGGATCTTCTTCTTCCACTCGCGCGCCATCGCGAAGCTAAAGACTAGAGGTGTCTCAAGCCATTTGGAAAGAACAAAGAAAAAGCTCTCATCCCCTTCAAGCAAGCTACGGTATACATGATATATATATCCGGACGAAGGAGGCTAAAGCGTCTCGAGTAAATGCGGTGCCGAAAAACGAAGCATCCTTCACGAAACCGAGGCGATCAAGAAGGCGAGCGGTAGCGCGCGCTAAACTATACTCGGCATGCGCAGCGAGGCGAGTAAAGCCCCGGCGGTTCAAATGCCCCGGCCAAACTCGGGACAGCCGTCGGATCCAGCGAAGCACACACGACGGAATCGCTAACGGATCGGTGGACCGACCTACCGGGCCCGCCACCACTTCGTCAAGTTCAACCCCAGCCGAATCTGCGAAATCGCTTGGGAGTTGGGGCTCTTGTGAATACTAATAAAGGATACCCCAACGGCGGCGGCGCGGCGGGCGGCCTCAAGCATATCTCCATTAACAGCGCGCCCGCCGCCCGACCGAATCGCTGCGAGACCAGCGCAAGGCATCCGCTCCCCGGCCGGCCGGGAAGCGAATCCGACCAGACAGGCGCTCCGACCCCCTCTTGGCGGGCGGGATCTCCCGACTCAACCAAACCAAGGTGATGAGCGCCGAGTGCCGCGTGTCGAGTCCTCATCGGCCTCCGCCACGTACCCCGAATAAGGTCAATCAGGCGACTATACAAGGGCAAGTGGCTCCTTCCCAAGAAGATCGGTATTGCGCAGAAGACAAAGCTTCGGCCATCAACGATCCGCGTCTGATCGAGCGCCACGCTCCTCCCGCGGCACCAGCGTCCGCGCCTCGGCGTCGGCGTGCCAAGATTCACGAGGGGCAAATGCGCTATTTCCGGGAATACCTAACCTCCGACCACCAAGGCTACCAACCCGGCATGGGCAAGGCGGGTGGCGATGGAGTCCACGGGACGAAGGGCCGGAGTTCCTAGCATAGGTCACCTCGCTCTTCCTCCCAACTCTCGATGTAACTGCCTTCCTTCATCGTATAAAAGGAGCGAAACCCTACTTCAAGTTTTTGCGTCAACACACTCTTAGCACGCCCAGTGGGACCATGTCTTCATCAGAAAGTCGATTCCACCATCGATCTAAACGCAGGCCATAATCGTCCCAACAATGAACGATTTGACCGCGGAACAACGTCAGGAAATAGAGGCGCGGAAAACTGCGTTGGAGGAGATGATGCTAAGCTGTTATCAGAAAACCAGACGCGGCGTCACTCAAAAATCAGCCCTGCCGATGGTCAACGCCCTGGGAGATGCGGGTGTCACGAACCGGTAAGCCGATATCTGCCTGCTCAAGCTGAATTATCGGCTATGATCGATCAGTCTGTGCACCACGTCTTAATAAATCAATCATCGGCTCTCGTAACAACGCTCAAGCCGATGATAGCAAATAGCGTTAAATCTATAGCCCAGGAGTTAGCCTCGTCAGGGAGCCTGCTTGACCCATTACAAGCTCTGCCTAATTATCCTGTTTTTTCAGTAGCGCAAAACACGCAGAGCTCAACAGTCGATCCTATACCATCGGCTATAACCTCACCCCCTACAATGATGCCTACTCAGCCGACCGTAATATTGCCTAGAGATCCTCGGTCAAGTGGGGTAAGACATTACCATGCCTACACCGAAGCCGCCAAGTTAAATGCATCGATAAATCTACCGCCGTCGGCTCCGTTCTATGATTTTCCCCAATCGGTTCCACAGCCGATTGGCTCCGAGAGATTCTCTCAAGATCCTACCATGCTTAGAAACCCAGGTCCACATAGGGTAGTAACATATTCAGAACCGTTTGTCCCAGTGCCGGAACCTCAAGGCAGGCATAATCGGCATGATCAATATGGTCGTCTGCCGACGATGCAACATAATTGGCAACCCGAGCTTGCTCTCGGGGGGCAGGCTGCCAACTATGACCAACATTATCAAGGGCCTACTGTACCAATGGCCGATAATGTAAATTAGGCGAATCGATTTCCATTTTTTACGGGACCGATTGACATCTGACCCAAAGGAAAGGTTATCGGCTATAGAAAGCCATATCCTTATTACATAGATCGTATGCCATACCGTCATAATTTCAGAGTACCAAACTTTGCGAAATTCTCTGGCGATGATTCAACTACAATGTTGGAACACATCGGACGCTTTATCGCTCAATGCGGCGAAGCGGCTCAGTCCGATGGACTGAAAATAAGACTATTCCTGTTGTCATTATCCGGAGCAGCTTTTACTTGGTTTACCTGTTTACCTCCGAATTCGGTCCACTTATGGAACGATTTGGAAAGCCGATTTCACGAATATTTCTTTTCGGGCAGTTTGGAGCTCAGGATTTCTGATCTAAGCTCATCACGTCGAAATTTGGGAAATCGTGGCGATTACATTAAAAGGTTTAGGAAACTAGGAATCGATGTTTTAGCGTCGGTTGCCCGATAATCAACTTGCTGATTTGGCGTTTAAAGGGTTGATTCCTCTGCTTAGGGAGAAGTTTGGAGGGCAAGAGTTCGCTGATCTGAGCCACTTGCTTCATCGTGTATCGGCTCAAGAAAGCCGATTCCCTGATAGTAAAGCGTTTAAAGATAGATTCAAGAACAATAATAATAAGGAGAAAGACAAGGCCAAAGTCAATATGGTCGAATATTATCCTAGTGATTCTTCAGAAGACGATGAAGCAGAAATAAATATAGCTGAATGGGTAAAGGGATCTAAAAAGTCCTTAGTCTGTTCTTGGCTAAAGCCGACTAGAAGTAAGTCGGAAGTTAAATATGCCTTTGATGTTTCCAAATGTGATCGTATTATTGATCTTTTATTGCAAGAAAAGATAATTCGGTTACCCGAGGGACATATTATACCATCGGCTGACGAGATCAAGAAACACAGGTATTGCAAGTGGCACCATTCTTTTTCTCATAATACTAATGACTGCAATATTTTCCGTCAACAGATCCAGTCAGTTATTGAGGACGGTCGGCTAAAGTTTGCTGACGAGCCGACTATGCAAGTCGATGCTGACCCATTTCCAATCAACATGGTTCAATGTTCGGCTAAAGGAAAGGAGCCGATGCATGATGAGCCAAAGAAGGATCAGCAGGTCGATATGCAGCTAAATTCAAACGCTGAAAATTACGATCGGCTCACTACAAATAGAAGCCGATCACGAGGGAAAAAATTCAAGGACCATTAAACCCAAGGGCAATCCTCGGGTGGGTAAATGGTACAAAGCTGAAAAATCGCCATCAAAGCAAGCGGCCAAAAGGCCGGGACCAACTTTCTCACAACTGATGGATAAATACGAAAGGATGAATAGCCGACCGCGATATCCTGCTCATCGGTCGGATAATTTATATCACACTGAAAACGTAGAAAGGACCCATAGAAGATGTCCTTTTTGGCAGTTTTGTTGGGAAAAGGGAGTAGCACTGCCATCCCCGTACACGTGTCCGATGGAACATTACCCCCATGACGATTGGCCAAGGTAATCGGCTAAAGATAGGCTGTCTGGGCCGATTCGGGGTTACAACGAAGGTTTCAGAAAGCCTGTTCACGAAAGGATATCTGAACCAAAGCAAGAACCAAACCAGGTTGAAGTACGGAGGTCAAACATTGACCAAGATAATCTCGTCGGCAAGATAAGAAAACCAGTAGAGCCTAAGCCTAGATGGTGTCCGTCTGGCCTTAGCCGATCGCAACGCCGACGACTTCAGAGGCTAAGGACTCAAAAGATTCGGGAAGCCAACGCAGAAAAACAGAGTGACGAAACTTTCAATGAGCTTCGTCCGGTCAAAATTGTCAAGAAAGAATGGAGGAAAAAAGAACAAGCTGAAGAAGATTTTGAATCGGCGGATGATCTAGATTCTCCTATGATTAGGGACGATACACCACCAATGGATATCAACATGGTGTTCACATCGCGGTTAATTCAAAATCAAAATTGAATCGGCTAAAGAAACTTTTGCCCAATCTTGTTCGGGAGTCCAAAACGCAATCTTGAGAAACCCAGAGATGATCATCGGCATTTAAAGCCGTTATATCCGAAAGGATATATAAATGGAAAGCCGATATCAAGGATCTTTGTAAATGGCGAGCCACGATAAATTTGATGCCTTACGACTTGCAAGAAATTGGGTAAGTCGATGAAGACTTGATTAAAACTAACATGGTTTTGAACGACTTCACAAAGCGATCCCACGAAGCCAAAGCGTCATGGTTCTGAAGACCGACCGTCGGCGGCAAGACTTTGCCGACCGCATTTTTTGTTATCGACGCAAAAGGAAATTACAGCGTTTTGCTTGGAAGAGATTGGATTCATGCCAACTGTTGTATCCCATCAACCATGCATCAAGCACTTGTTCAATGGAACGGAGAAGAAGTTGAAATTGTCACGGCCGACACATCGGCTCACATTGCCATGGCCAGTTCCGATGCGAATTGGCAACATGAAGAAGCAGGGTGTATATCAGGAAAAACATTAGAAGATTCCGATTTCATCTGCGTAAGCAAGACAGGACTTATGCCGATCAGTGTCAAGACAGTCACATTTGATCGAGCAAACGAAGTGCTACGCCGATGGGGACAAGAAAAGCAGTGAAGGTATTACAAGATAAAATGCAAAGCTATCGGCAAAAAACGGATAGCTATGAAGCTATAGAAGACTTTCAAGAAGATGAAAAGTTGGGTCATGGCTTTACGTCTACCGATCTGCTTGAAGAAGTTGATATAGGTAGTGGTGATAGAAAAAGATCAACTTTTGTTAGTGCAAATTTAGATGTAAGATATAAAGAAAAATTGATCGAAATTCTTAGAAAATATAAAGATTGCTTTGCTTGGGAATATTACGAAATGCCTGGTTTAAGCCGACAATTGGTAGAACATCGGCTACCCATTAGACAAGGTTATAGGCCGTTTAAATAGTACCCTAGGCTTTTTAATCCGGCTCTGTACAAAATCATAAAAGAGGAGATAGAGCGGTTGTTGGAAGCTAAATTCATAAGACCTTGTCGGTATGCGAGTGGGTTTCAACATTGTTCCATGATGAAGAAAAGCGGAAAATCTGCGAGTATATGTCGACTTTAGAGATTTGAACAAAGCGACACCAAAAGATTTAATACCCGATGCCTATAGCCGATATGCTTATCGATGCTACGTCGTGAATAAGATCATGAGTTTTCGGGCGGGAATGCTTGGATACAATCGATATTCATGGCGAAGCGATATACCAAAAACAACTTTCGGATGTCCCGGTGCAATAGGGTTATTTGAGTGGACGGTTATGACCTTCGGATTAAAGAACGCTGGAGCAACATATCAGCGAGCCATGAACTTAATCTTCCATGATTTAATCGGCCACATCGTTGAAATATACATTGATGATGTTGTAGTAAAATCTGCAGAGGATTTGCGACATTTGGCGATCTAGAAAGAGTTTTCGAATATAAGATCGCATGGCTTGAAGATGAATCCTTTCAAATGTGCGTTCGCGTGTCTACCGGACAATTTTGGGTTTTATGGTGCATGAGAGGGGATTGAAGTCAATCAAACAAGGGTCAAAGCCATAGTCGATACAATGCCCCCGACGTGCAAAAATGAGTTGCAGAAGTTGATCGGCAAGATTAATTATCTCCGAAGGTTCATCTCGAATCTATCCGGACGGATCCGCGCATTTACCCCATGTTGAAATTAAAGGATAATCAAGAGTTTGTTTGGGAGCCGATCGGCAAAAGGCTTTTGACGATGTTAAGAAATATTTAGCCAATCCTCGGTTTTAGCCGCGCACATAAGGGGGTTCCATTCAAGTTATATATATCGGCTGAAAAGGAGACTATTGGGTCTGTTTTAGCACAAGAAGTTGATGGAAAGGAGAGAGTTATCTTTATTTAAGCCGACGCCTTCTTGATGCTGAGGTCGGGTACCCTTTCATTGAAAAATTATGCTTGTCTTTATACTTTTCATGTACATAGCTAAGACATTAAATTTTAGCATCGACTTGTAAAGTAATCTGTAAAGCCGATGTTATAAAATATATGTTGTCAGCTCCAATCCTACGAGGTCGACTTGGCAAATGGGCTTATGCCTTGGTTGAGTTCGACCTATCCTATGAATCGGCCAAAGCAGTCAAAGGGCAGGTATTAGCCGATTTTATAACAGGACATGATACTACTACTGATTTGGTATCTGTAGCCTCTTGGCAATTGTATTTTGATGGATCTGTGTGCAGAGAAGGTGATGGAATTGGTATAGTGCTTATATCACCTAAAGGGCATAACTTTGAGTTTGCATTTCGGCTAAATAGCCGATGCTCAAATAATCAGGCAGAGTACGAAGCGTTACTCAAAGGTTTGCAGTTATTGGAAAATATCGGAGCAAGTACGGTTGAGGCATACGGGGATTCTATGCTAATTATACAGCAAATTAAGGGAGAATACCAATGTCGAGACGAGATACTGCTAAAATACTTGGAGCAATGCATAGAGATCATCGGCTCATTTACGTCGTTTTCTATCGGTCACGTCCCTAGAGAGTTGAACGATAGAGCTAATGCCTTGGCTCAACAGGCATCAGGGTACAAAGACCTCGACCGATATCAAGTGACTGAGCTAATAGATAAAGCCGTCATGTGTGTGGATGTCGCGGATTGGAGGACACAAATAAAGAAATACCTGATCGATCCATCTGAGCCGACAGAACGCAAAATTAGGCAACGAGCTTTGAAGTACATTGTTATGGACGATACTTTGTACTATCGGACGATGGAAGGATTGCTATTAAGATGTCTTGGGACCGAAGAAGTGCGAGTGGCAATGGGTGAAGTACATGAAGGCATTTGCGGTTCTCATCAATCGGCCCATAAAATGAAATGGATGCTTAGACGGACAGGTTACTTTTGGCCGACAATGCTAGAAGATTGTTTTAAATACTACAAAGGTTGTTAAACTTGCCAGAAATTTGGCAATGTACAATTAGCACCAGCATCGGCTTTGCACCCAATTATCAAGCCATGGTCGTTTAGAGGTTGGGGAATAGATATAATCGGCCAAATATTCCCTGCATCGAGCAAAGGCCACAAGTTCATCTTGGCCGCGACTGATTATTTCTCAAAGTGGGTTGAAGCTATACCACTCAAGAAAGTAACAAGTGTTGAAGCTATCAGCTTTGTTAATGAACATATTGTCCATCGGTTTGGATTACCACAAACAATCACTACCGATCAAGGCACGGTGTTCATGTCTAACGAGTTTCAGAGCTATGCGACAAGTTTGGGTATTAAATTGTTGAATTCATCCCCGTACTACACTCAGGCTAATGGACAAGCTGAGTCGTCCAATAAAACGTTAATTAAACTATCAAAAGAAAAATCGATGAGAAGCCAAGGAACTGGCACGCAACTTTATCAGAGTCACTGTGGGCTTATCGGCTAGCGTATCATGGAGCAACGAAGCTTTCACCTTATCAGCTAGCATATGGTCAGGAAGCCGTTCTACCCGTAGAGATCAACATTGAATCCATACGAATAGCCAGACATAACGGTTTGTCGGCTCAAGATTATAACAATTTGATGATCGACAATTTGTATGAATTGGCAGAGTTACGATTGTCTACGCTTGACCGGCTTAAAAAGAATAAAATAAGGGTGGCAAAAGTGTATAATAAAAAGGTCGTGCCTAAATCTTTCGATCAAGCCGATTTGTATGGAAAACAATTTTGCCTGTTGGTTCGAAAAATAACCGATTCGAAAATGGTCGCCTACATGGGAAGGACCATACAAAGTTAATCGGCTAGTCGGCGGAAATTCGTACATACTAGAAACGTTGGAAGGATGTGTATTGCCTAAAGCTATTAACGGAAAATATTTGAAAAAGTACTATCCTTGCGTTTGGATTGGAGCCTAGCCGACTAAGGATCACGTTCAGAGCCAAGATTAACACGATGCTGTTAATCGGCTAAAAGGATTGCAAACTCAGAAAATACAACCAGTAAGCAAGATGAAAATCGGTTAAACAACCGATTATAAACATAACAAAAGTTACAAAGTATTCAGGATGCAAAAATTACAAAAGCATTCAGAACAAGTGTTTTCTTAAAAATGGCCGACAAACTTTCATATCTCAAGTCAATTTTGGATGCCTGAGCCCGGGAGGGTTGCGCCTAGAGCCGATAGTGCACCAGCAGCCTTTGCAATCACACATTGAACTTCGTCAATGATGCGATCGTCCTCCTTTGCGCTCCCTGGCACTGGCACTACCTTGGCCGTTTGTTTTTTCACACTTGCCACAGCCATGGCGATACCAATCTTTCGATCCTTTATCTCCGATGCAGTTTTTTCCATGGAATGCTGGCCTTCTTGGATTTGTTTTTCTGTCTTGGCCAACTCTTCCAAAAGAAATTTCTTCGTGTTTTCAAGTTTGGAGAGGGACTCCTTGGTCGACTTCAGCTGCTGTGCGTTGGCATCAAATTTGCGTTTCTTTGCCTTCGCGTCTGCGACCAGTTCGTCCAGAAGCTTTTGATCGGCTTCTTGGGCTTCGCGGCGATCAATTCTGGCTTGTGCTTCCTCGACTTCGAGTCTTCTCTCGTCCAAGTGGCACACGTTCAGAAGTGCTGCCATTGCTTCTGGAGGTAAGTCGGCTTCAACGACCGCCATGGCATCTCGGATCGGCTGGTTATTCGCCAATATCTCCGACTGCGGCCTCGTGACCAGATCGAAAAGCTTGTTTAATTTTTCCTTCATGCCTGGGGCAGAGGTGACAACAGCCGATGCTTCCTTCGATACTTCCAGGATTCTCCGGATCTCGGCGTCATAATCATCAGTGGCCATGATCTCCGGATCGTCGAGATCGGCCAAGGAGAAACCCAACAAGTTGGTCGGGTCAGAAAGCTCCGGTAGGTCGACAGACAGAGCTGCTGGAGTAGGCCGTGGTTGAAGGACTGGTGCAGAAGTCTTTGAAAGATCGGTCGAGATCTTCGCAACTTGAACAGATTGCGTTGGCTAAAGGAAGTAAAATACAGAGTAAGCCAACGTATCAAGAATACATAATTTACTAAATCATGATGACCTACCTCTCCAGTAGCCGACGCATGTGGCGAACTCTCGCCGCTCTGTTCATTAAGCTTGGCGACCTTCTTGATTGCAGCCTTGGTATACTTTCGTTTTTTTCTGAAAAATTATCGGCTTAGTAATCTTTGTCAAATAAAGATTGAGTAAATGATAAGTGAAAGCCGATAAAAGACTTACTGGGTTGTTTCTGTTTTTCTAAGTCCGAGAGATGGGCTCAATGCCCAAGGATCGAAGCATAACCGATAATGGCGTAGATTGTTGTTTCTTGGTGATTGTCACCGATGGGCCCGCCGTCCTCTTTCCAATAGCCTTGTTCTGCGGAAAAAGAGCAAATTTAGATTCAAGGAAAAAATTCATGAACAGTGGGAGATTCAGACTCTAAGCCGATACCTCGTCAGAAACATCTACGCGCGTGTTAGTATATCCGGACGAAGTGGCTTCACTGCTAGAATCAGCGCGAGATATTAACGTTGGCTCCGGAAGATTCGGAAAGAATTCGTTGATGATGTTCGACGGAGACTTTGACCGATAAAGAGTTTCTGCAATGACTGACCACCACGAAGTGTAGCCTCCTGCCCGTCTGGTGTTCAAAAAGAAGTGTGGCAAAGATTGAATTTGCAGATCATCGGATACTTCAAGAACGATCTCGGCCGACACAGCATTACGGACTTTGGCCCTTGGCTCAAGCCGATCAAGAAGCTGAAGACTCGGAATCAATTGATCAAATCCTAGTTGTCTTGCATAAATGGATGGATGGCAGAATTCATATGATGGCTGGTATGTTCGATTGCTTGTGTAGAGACCAGCATGAAGAATACAGGGAGAAATAAAGATTCTATACAAACTGAGGGTTTCCGAAGACATCTCAGAACTGTCAGCTTCAAGTCTAAGGAATGAAGGCCATGGAAAATCGGCCACTTTGCTATAGCTGAAAAAATCTCGCTGCCTCAGATCCTCATCGCTCAAATGAAGGAAGAAAGACATATACTTCCTTGAATCAGCTGCTGTAATTTTTGTTTCACTGCCATAACACATAATGAACCGTTCCCGAACGATCGGCTTGCTTGGTACTGAGGAATAATGTTCTCTGGGTTGTCTTCTCTTGGAAAGGCTGTGTCATCGTTGGGCTCTAGATCAAAAGGTCGGCTAAAGAAGCAATACAGCCAGACTTGAATAAACCATAAAGGGCCACCCACGTTACCCACGGTAAAATCGGCAAAACCAGTGTAAAGTCGACTTCTGATAATATGCATCATTTGATACACTGCTCCGAGAAACGTTTTTCCTAGTGCCAGCCGACGGCCTTCTACCAGTCCTTCTGCAATGGTCTGATACACTTGAGTTGGTCCTAACGAAGCTCCACAGAACAAGAATCGGTCAAGCCACAGGTTGAGGAAGGCAACGTGCTCTTCATCCGATACCAATCCATTTACTTTATTATTATTTGCAATGTACTTGGACCAGCCTTCGCCTTTGGACCGAATAAGTTTATGTTTGGGTTTGGCGCTAAAAGCCGATATTTGTTCTCCATCTGGTCTTAAGCAGCAAAGTTGAGCAACGTCCAATAAAGTTGGGCCGACTAGACTGGTGCGAAACATGAAGGCGTTAAAAGTATCCGACCAGAAATAACAGGCCGTGGCCACCAAGGGCTCATTGGCTTCTGGATCGGCTAGACTCAAAGGAATGCATTCGGCTATACCCATTCTTTCCCAGGATTCTCTTTTTTGAACTGCTACTCGGTTATACCAGTTTTTCCACCCTTGAAGTGCAGTCGACCAAGCCTGAAAACTCTTACTCCAACCCTCAATGTTATATCCTCTAGCCGACAAGGGAAGGCGAGTTATTTCCTGATCAATAACCGTAGCTGCATCTAGGTTTCCTAATGGGCCAAGAAAAAACTGATCAACACTGTTGGGGATTGGGATGAGTACCTGGGAAGGATCCATTCAGCCGATCTTGATTTGAAAGCCGACTGCAGTCAAAAGAGTTGGTGCCAGTGAGAACAAGGTGCGGGAGGAAGAAGTTGATTGTGAAAGGCGTGAGAGCTCGAGCGCGTGAAGAATGACTGAAGTGGGGGTCGCATTTTATAGCGTGGTGAAAATTTGAAGCGGCGGGAAGTGAATCTCAAAAGGCGCGAGTAGTTAAAACGCACTACCCGCATGTCAGAAAATTACGGTGCGAATAAAGTAACAGTTATTGAGCGAAGTTCAACAGTTAGCCGATTGAAAAAGCCGATAAAAATGCGATTTTTGACAGATGACAAGTCATCTCTCAAAAATGAGGGGCATATGTTTGCACCAAAATTTGGCAAGTCTGGTCAAAATCGGCAATAAAATCAAAAATACGGAATTAACGGACATGATGGAAAGGTTTGGAGATATTTTGGTAACGGTAAGATCTTTAAGGAAATAACTGTCCGAGATAAGGCCGATACGGATCAAAATTTGAAACGTGTTGTAGTCAGACACGATCGGTCGAAGGGTATAAAAGAAGAGCCAGAGCAAGCTGCAGAAAAACAACAACACAATACAATCAACCAGCTTTTACTTTCTTCCTGTCGACTAGGAGTAGCTTTTGTAATTTAGTCTCTGTAATCAATCTTGATCAATAAAGTTGCGCATCGCCGATTGTTAATCTTCGTCAATTACACCCTAGGTTTGATTTGTTCTGATTTTGTTGCGCATCGCCTTCTTCAGAATCGATCTACCTTTATCCTCTGATTAGCCTTAATCGGCTAATTAGATTTACCTTGTTACCTCGATCTTGATCGGCTTCAAGCTGATTGAGTCTAAGCCGATTGATCTTTACGATCGGCTTTTGAGTGAATTTTTATATTTTTTTACCTTATCGGTTCTAGGTCAAATCGACTGGCACGCTCTTGAATCACGTGTTCGTCTGATGTGCTGCTGTCAGAAACCCTACTTCAAATTTTTGACGTCAACAGTTTGCTCCTTCATCTGTTCTGTGTTCTTCATATATACCAAGCGCCTCTCTCATTCTCTTTTTTTTTTCCCTCCTTTCTTTTTGTGTACTCACCTTTACTTCAATGGAAGGCACGGTTGTGCGCAGTGACGGTTTGGTCTAGAAAGCTGCTCCTGAGATTGCTCGTATCAGCCTGCAAAATGCAAGCTACATCTAGAAATACAGTCTACTAACTGGACGGACTCTGCATCCCTGAAGCATCAACATACTGCAACTACTGCTGCTTGCAGAGCTCGCCGAACCGGAGCGAAACCGAGCGGGACGACGCCACCTCACCTGTGCCGCCGTCGTTGTCCGAGTGAGACCTTAGCATGCGTCATGGTCCCCGCGGCGGCGCGGCAGGAGGACACAGCTCGCCGGCGGCGGAGGCCCGTGGACGGCGGACTCGGGCTGTGCGGGCTCTTGGCTGCATATATGCCTGGCGCTTAATTAGCTAGGAAACGTTGGACGCCATGATCTGCATGCATGTGCTTTCCCTGAATTTCTTAATCCACTGCTCGCCGAGCCAATTTAGCAAGGCGAGTCGTCGTGCGTGGACAGCTAGCATCGATCGTATATATACATCTCAACGCGAAATCTCATGCATCATACCATGTGCACGATCGATCGGATGCCGACCATGCATGTGTTACCTAGCTCATATATTTTGCTAATTAGCTGTTCCAAATCCGCTTGATCTTTTCTTTCTTCTCAGACAGAAAACAGCAACATATTAGACCCTGTTTCGAACACGCGAATTATAAAGGAAACAATTCAATTTCGACATGAATCAGTCAAAAACGACAGGGACACAAAAAATCTGCTGCATTTCGAACGAGCCCTTGACTGGCGCGAAGAATCTATCTATCTATCTATATTTATACCTCTACTAATTAGGCACTCTGAGGAAGCTCCCACGTTAACCAGAAAGATATGGCCATCTATTTGTTAGATCCGAGTTATAATGGTTTAGATTAAAAGAAAGAGTTCATATCAAGTACAATATAAATATCTCCCACGTTAACCAGAAATATCTGGCCATCTATTTGTTGGGCCCAAGTTATAACGGTTTAGATTAAAAGAAAGAGTCTATGTCAAGTACAATATAAATTAAGAAAAATTCGGAATAAAAAATTAAAGAAATTAGCAATCTGACTTCTACTATTTTCAAAGTAAATCCACATATAAATAAAATTTATAATAATAATTAAATAAAATTAGCAAATTAAAACGATGAGTCTATCTCAAGTATAAGCCAAATTAAGTAAACTAAAATTTGGAATAAAAAGTTAAAGAAATTAGCGATCTAACTTCCATACTATTTTCAAAGTAAATCCATAAATAAATAAAATTTGGAATAATAATTAAATAAAATTAGCAAATTAAAACGATGAGTCTATCTCAAGTACAAGCCTAATTAAGTAAAGTAAAATTAGGAATAAAAAATAAAAATAAATTAGCAATCTGACTTCCATACTATTTTCAAAGTAAATCTATAAATAAATAAAATTTAGAATAATAATTAATTAAAATTAGCAAATTAAAACTATGAGTCTATCTCAAGTACAAGCCAAATTAAGTAAACTAAAATTCAAAATAAAAAATGAAAAAAATAGCAATCTGACTTCCATGTGATTTCCAAAGTAAATACACAAATATAGAAAATTTAGAATAATAATTAAACAAAATTAGTAAATTAAAACAATGAGTCTATCTCAAGTACAAGATTAAGTAAAATTTAGAATAAAAATAAAATAAAATAATCAATTAGATTTTCATAAAAATTCCAAAGTAAACCCTAATTTTTTTTTCAAAATAGTAATAAATAAAAATATAAATTTTCATATGAATTCCAACCTAAAACTCAAAAAATACACCCCACGTATGAAAAAATATGCAAACTCTGAATAATAATTACTCAATGCGTTCAACTTTACAGGGTTCTCTTGGCACTAAGAACAAGATAAATAACTAAAATTTAGAATAATAATTAAAAAATTAGCAAATTAAAACAATGAGTTTATCTCAAGTAAAAGGCCAATTAAGAAAATTCGAATAAAAATAAAACAAAATAAATAATTTGATTTTCATACAAACTCTAAAGTAAACCCTAAAAATAGATTCAGAATAGTAATAAATGAAAATATAAATTTTCATATGAATTCCAGCCTAAAACTTAAAAAATCCACCCCAGGTACGATAAAAAATACGCAAAGTCGGAATAATAATTACTAACTATGTCCAAGTTTATAGGGTGTACTTCTCTTGGCACATAGATTAAGATGATATTGCAACTGATCATCCAATGATATTGTGCAATCCCTAATTATTATCCATAGTCACTATGATTCAGTGCATGTATGTAGAGGATATAAAGTAAAGTTAGATATTTATTAGTGGTATGGAGGGGAGACCACACTAATTTTGTATTGGAATATGACATACAATATATATTTATGCACAAGACCATTAAAAAATACATCCTATACTTTTTTGACGTAGCAAGTCTATATAAAGTACAAGCCAAATTAAATAAAATTCAAAATAAAAAAATTAGCAATTTTATTTCCATTGTAATTTGAGAGTAAACCTAAAAATTAAATTCTGAGTGATAATAAATAAAAATAGAATATGGATTTTTATACGAATTCCAGCCTAAATTGAAAAGAAAATCCACCAAAAATACAATCAAGAAGTATACAAGTAGCGATAAATTAAAGGATGCTTAAAAATTTGATTTGTATGTGAATTACAATGCTAAATTATAAAATTATTAAAATTCGTAATATAATATATTAACTATACTAATTATGAACTATGAGAAAATTTTCCCATTAGTAGAGAAAAGAAAAAAGATTTAACGTCTATCTAACAAACCAAAATTATAGCGGCTATCAAATACAATGCAAATTAGCAGATTCAAGCAATGATTTTATCTAAGAAGCTAGTCGCCGCGTATGCACGGTTACCGACTAGTAGTAATTAATTTCGCACGGTTATATACTTTTTTTTCCGAGCTAGCTACCGGCATATATACTTTTTTTTTCCTTCTAGACCAGTATATATACTTGCGGATTGTTTAATGCAAGCAGATAACGAGTCTAGCTAGCTAGGTGAAGTCTGATCAATAGCTCGATCGCTGCAAACTTAGTTACCGACTCACTGTTCACTTGAAAACTTAATAATAACAGAACTTTACTCTCTCTCTATATATATATACACACACTCTTAGGAGTACGTACTTCCACCTTACATATACCGCTTAAACAAAAAAATTTATACCTATTTATCCTTTTAAGCATACTCTAATAATGATTATAAGATACTCTTATGTGAGTTCCACGAATTTTTTATCAAAATCCACTTCTTATAGCGTAACTAGCAAGGTAGCCTACGCATTTGCGTGGATAGATTTCTTTTAAAATTTATAATATAAAATTATATAATTTATATACTTGAAAATATATTAATGTATTTTGTAGAGTATTTATATTTAAATATTAGAAATGACAATAGAAGTTTAAGGAAAATTCAACTTAAGGGATGCAACTAAAGTATAAGCTTTGATGGAAAAAAATCAATGAGAATAATAAGTTGTTGAGGTTCTTATAAATGTAGCAACTCTTCATCTTGTATAGATTATGTAGCTATATACTCCTATTCTTTCTCCATCAGTAACTCTTTTTTCAAAATATATGCAGCATATGTACCTCTATTTAATCTCAAGTAATATGCTGATTATTTTACATAGTATTAGAGTACACTGCTTACATATACACCGATGCATTATAGGCGACTTGCTTTAAATTTATCTCCCTCACACGCTGGTTACCCCACCGAACTGTGTGTCTCTTATCTCTTATTGATCATCCCCACAACTTTTCTGCTTCAACCTCCAATAGCAAGCCCAATTCTTGATCGATCCCTCTCAGCTGCTACCCTTTTTAATGCAATACTCTATCATATAACCATCTTCTATTTCTCTCCAATTATTAATTAATATTGAACGTTGCAACATCAATATACATAAATATACAACTGTTGCTTATCCCTACTAGGGATACCCATCACACTCACACCAGTGCCCCCAACCCTATTCCATAAAGTAGCACCATCTCTACTCCAAGCTTTTTGCTCTTTGTTTCAATTCATCCGAATTCATGCATGTATACACACATGCACGATATCATACATGCTCGCTTATCTTAGTCGACGTTGGCCTACTCAACGATGTTGCTTCCTCACTAACTGCGGCGACTTCCCATCTTATCTGATACTAGCATGTTTGCTTTAGTTGTTGTATAACGATATGGAGAATCTTCTCGACATCGCTGTGACGTTGTGTCCCTCAGTAGCGATGGTACATTCCTAACTACCCAATGAATATATATATTCTCTGTAGTTGGTCCTCCATGCAAAGTTTCATCTCCTCTCTACTAAGGCCCCCACACCAAGCTTCTTGTGCCAATGACTTCTTGAAAAATAAAGGCGTTCACCACTCGTCGTCATGACTTTTAGCTCATTTGGCTTTGGTCTTTCTCTTCAATAACTTTGATGAGCAGCGCGACATTGTTTTAATCTCTTACGTAACGCCTCCGTCAATTGCTTCCCCGTGAGGCAATATCTTCTTGCATGACAGATCGACGCCATTGCATTTATGTGTGGTCTCCTTCGACAACACTTGTGATATCCACGTTATAATTTTTAATTGCATTCAAAATTTTAGTTATTTTTTAGAGTTCATATATAAATTAAATTGCTAATTTTATTTAATTTATTTTGGATTTTAGTTATTTAAGGATTTTACTTTGGAATTTGTATGTAAATCAAATTGCAAACTTTCTTTCATTTTTTATTCCTAACAATCAATTATTTTTAGAATTTTTATACAGATCGAGCTGATGATTTTTATTTTATTTTTATTCTAAATTAGTTATTTAGGGATTTTACTTTAGAATTCATACAGAAATCAAATTTCTAGTTTTATTTTATTTTTAATCCGAATTTCTTTTATTTTTTGTTGGAATTCATATAGAAGTCAAACTGCTAAATTTTATTTAATTTTTATGGTGGATTATCCGATTATATATATTTAGGGATTTTACATAGGAATTCTTATGGAAATCAAATTGCTGATTTTTATTTTACTTTCTATCCTGAATTCACTTATCTTTGGTTGGAATTCTCATGGAAATGAAATTGATAGTTTTTTTTATTTGCATTACAAATTATATTTCTTTAGGAATTTCACTTAGTAATTCACATGGAAAAAATACTAATTTAATTTTAATTTTTATTCCAAATTTTAGTAATTTTTGCTGAGAATATGTATAAATATTGAGTTGCTTTTTTTGTTTAGTTTTTATTCTGAATTAATTTATTTAGGTATTTTATATGGAGATTCTTATGGAAATTAATTTTTTATTTTATTTTATTTTTGTTTAGAATTTTAGTTATTTCTGTATTGTACATGACACAGAGTCTTTTTCTTTTAATATAGACAGTTATAATTTGGACCCACTATAATTAATAGTGTTGATCTTTCTCTTTTCCCTCTAATTATTGCGAAAATTTCTAGCCCTAAGAGCAAATGTGGTGGCTTCTTTTGCCCCTACTTTTTTTGTTCATACATAAATCAAGATGTTAATTTTATTTATTTAATTTATTCTAAATTTAATTTATTTAGGTATTTTACTTTGGAATTTGTATGAAAATCGCATTGCAAATTTTATTTCATTTTTATTCCTAGTTAACAATTATTTTTTAGAATTTGTATATAGATCCAATTTCTAATTTTTATCTCATTTTTACTCTGAATTACTTATTTAGGGATTTTACTTTACATTTCATATCGATATCAAATTTCAAATTTTATTTTATTTTTATTCCAAATTTTAGTTATTTTTGTTGAATACGTATAGAAATTCAATGACTAATTTTTCTTTAATTTTTATGAGAAATTATATTTATTTAGAGATTTAATTTAGAAATTTGTATGGAAATTAAATTGGTGATTTTATTATATGTTCTATTCTGGATTTAGTTATATTCGATTGGAATTCTTATCAAAAACAAATTATCATTTCTTTGTTTATTTGTGTTCCAAATTATATTTGTATGCTGTTAGATCATAGATTGACGTTGCATTTCTTTATACAGCAAAATGGAGATCGAACCTTCGTTGAATGTTTCTTGGAACTTGGAATGAACTAAACCTCTTAATTTAATAGCTCCTGCCTCCTGGTAGTAGTAGCTTAAGGAGTAGTTAGCTGATCACACGCATGAACAAACTAAATTTTCTCTCTCTTTGATCCCGCTCTCCTCTAGCTTCCTCCTCCATGGGAGCACTTCTCCCTCTTCTCTCTCTACTCTGCCTGCCGTTCCTCCAAGGTGCGTAACACTAACACCCCAAACAGCGAAGCAATTCATCATGGCATGCATTAATTTACACAGGAATGTAAATTGCATTTGTTTCCTGTTGAATGGAGTGTGCTTGTTTCACTGATCATAACTTTTGCTTACAATTGTGTTCTTGCATCCTAATTGTATTGTACTCTTGCTAAATGTTCGAGGTGTTTCCAATTAAGCCTGGGCTAATCAATGCATAGTGTATTATAATTACCAGGAGCACAGGCTGCAACGTTCACCGTAAGCAACAGCTGCGGCTACACGGTGTGGCCGGGTATCCTCTCTAACGCCGGCGTCTCGCCACCGTCCACCACCGGCTTCGCCCTCTCCCCGGGCCAGTCCCTCGCCGTCTCCGTCGTCGCTGCCTGGTCCGGCCGCATCTGGGGCCGCACGCTCTGCGGGCCGGATCCCTCCGGCAGCTTCACCTGCGCCACCGGCGACTGCGGCTCAGGCGCCGTCGAGTGCTCAGGCCGCGGCGCAGCCCCACCGGCCACACTGGCCGAGTTCACTCTCGCCGGCGGCACCGGCGGCGATGACTTCTACGACGTCAGCCTCGTCGACGGCTACAACGTGCCGATGCTCGTCGCGCCGCAGGCGCCGGCGACGCTCGGCGCCACGGCGAACGGGAGCTGCCAGCTCACGGGCTGCGCAACGGACCTGAACAAGTCGTGCCCGGGGAGCTGCAGGTCGTGACGGGCGGCGCGGTGGTGGCGTGCGAGCGCGTGCGAGGCGTTCGGGGCGGCGCAGTACTGCTGCAGCGGCGCGTACGGGGCGCCGTCGACGTGCCCGCCCACGGCGTACTCGCGGTTCTTCAAGAGCGCGTGCCCGCGCGCCTACAGCTACGCGTACGACGACGCGACGTCGACGTTCACGTGCGCCGCCGGCGGCGGCTTCTACAACGTCGTGTTCTGCCCCAGCAAGTCCAGGTGCGTACGTACCTTGTTAATCTGCACGTCAGCGAATGCATGTATATATTATTTTTCTCGTCGGACGGGCTCGATCGGCATGATGCTACGCTACGTTTTTTAGCTGATTTGGGGCGGCACGTCGTTGCTGCATCCATTTGGCAATTTTCACTTGTTTTTCGGACGAGCACGCATGCATGTCTTCGCTCGCTTATAATTAATTAATTAGTTAGTGTTAGAGCTACCTTCCTCTGCATTTGGCTATGTTTTGACTAGGCTACCTTATACTGAGTCTCCTCGTTGCAGTCTTTATTAGGATTAACAATATTAATTATTGGAGTACTAATTCATCAAGCATGAAACATTGAGTATGGTTTTCCCACGACTGCATATATAGGGCTGTATGAGCACCATAGCCGGTATTAATTATTGATATATAGTGCATGCATGTAGCCACATGCAGTCGTGGTATGGAGTTTTCGTGCAAGCATCGATCCGCAGGTTTTCTTGTGTTGTTCCGACGATCTAGATTGGTGGATAGAAGAAGACTCCCGTTCTTAATTCAGGTCGTAAGAACAAATCACAATCTCAAATTAATGATCCCTAAGAGCAAAACCAAATAACTTGTTTTGTGTGTGTCTCCGTCAGATATCGGATGACACGAGAACTGAGATCCAATCTGGACGTAGCCCGCTTTTACGATGTTGTTCTGATTAGTCGCCACGCACTTTTGTTAGTTTTTCAATTCAATCATTTGGTGCGTCACCTGAACATGACATGGCTGGTCGCTTTTTCTTGCATAAGTAGTTTAGGATATATACCTCTATCGTTTTTAGACGTAGCAAAGCTATCCGTTGAGCTACTACCAAAAGATAATAAAAGTCTAAAGGATGAAAGTGTGCAAAGATTAAGAGAGAAGCGCTTCCGTGTTTTTCTTTTTGACTGTCACACAAATACTAAAATATGAATGGAAAATAGACGATGATTACTTATCTTTTTGTTTGTTTCAAGATTTTGCTAGGATAAGATACTGCTGTACTGGTACCTCACGGTACACCTAATAATTTTGCCAACTTGCGCATCAAAGAATCCACTAGAATTTTGTTTACCGCATAGTATTATATATACATACATGACAAGTACACGACCTAACACCATCGCCTGCAGCCTAAAATCTTGTGGGAATCCCAAGGCAGCAGGGTTGCCACCAACCAACCCAGCAATGGCGTTCTCAGGGGAAGGGGATGCAGAGTTGACGGGCAGGCACGTCGCCGTCGTAACCCTCCTCATGGCCGTCTTTTCAGTGATATCGATGCAGTGTTGGTGATCTTAAACATTACGTGCATGCATGAGCATGATGATGTATCGCTTGCAGATTTGATAGGTAGTCTACTTTTCTTTCAAGACTCGGGAAATGTACATGAACACAGAGAACCAGAAGAGGGGGCCGGGCATCTTCTTCTTCGTTTACATTTGGGCTTTCACCACCCAGTTCTTTTGTTTGCAACGGTCTCCGTCCTACATTCAATCGAGCCGGAAATTTCCCGAGAAGCTTCCATCTCGAAATTCGGCAACCGCTAATATATTTGAGCTAGAGTATCAAAATAGCTAGGTATATATGTGGCAAGATCTCGTATTCATGATATGCATTTTGGCATGGAAAAATGGACGTCCCTCAGAACCATCACATTTTCTAACACGAGATGGTCTAATTTTTCACATGAAAGGAGGTGAATTTAACAACAGTTGGCGAGGACACCAGCTAAGGAGACAGAGAGAGAGAGAGAGAGATCACTACAGCTCGTCCTTGTCATACTGCGACGGTTCGGACTCCTCTTTGTTGGATCAATTCCTTCTCTTCGATGTCAGGCTCCTCTTCTTCCTCTTCCTGTTCTACGGTCGCGTCGAGGCTCAGGACTATACTCTTTTGCACCTAAAAGGAGCTGAATTTGACAACAGTTGGCGAGGACACTAGCTAAGGAGACGTCTTTTTGGCCTAGCCTTGTGCTTCCTCAAATTATCAAATCGTCCTACTTCGTTAGCTTACTAATTGCTCTTCGATGATATATGTTACTCTGTTCTATATAGTAATAAATAATTTTGAGAATAATAAATGGTAGGATCATGCAAAGGAAAAAAAACAGTTAAACGTTGTTTTGGAATTATAGAATGTCATGTATTTATAAACAAAATTTGAAAACTAGAATGACATGTATGTATTAAGAACGGATGGAGTTCTCGTCAAGAGGCAAGTTTGCCTTCCGACTTGGTGCTGAAAAAGATACGAGATCAGTTTTCTTTTCCCCAGTGTATAGAACTACAGTTACAAATCTGAGTCGGAAGTTTGAAATCCGAGTGAAAGTTTCTGAATTGAGTCGGAAGTTTTGGAAATTGAGTTCAAAGTTTCTGAAATTTGTCTTGAAGCTTTCGAATTTGCGACAGCGGCGAGTGCCGAGCCACTAGAGAGAGGAAGAAAGGATAGTGTGTGAAAGGAGGGATAGTCAGGATGTTTCCAACCAATGCGCTAGGTTTGACTGCAAAGCACGCGTGTGTGATGGAAATTTTTTTTCTTGGACCTGCAGTGCAAACCACCCGTGCTGGACCCCAGACTCGATCCATGCCACGTGGACGCTAGGTTAATCCAACGCGCTCGGCTCACTCCCCACATACGGACGAAGCTCAGCAAGGCACGCTGCTCGGCCTACGTTCGGCTCGATTCGGCCTCCAGGCCTGTCGTTGCTCCCGCCGCCGCCCCGCCCCCGTCGCCACCCCCGTCGTCCCCGCCGACCCGTCGCCCTCGACGCCGGCTCCCACCTCTCGACACCCCCGTCGCCGGGTCGTCATCGCTCCCGCCCTGGTCGCCGCCACCAATAGAAGCTATGAAGAACAGCACCTGTGCAGAGTTCTACAATTACAGTAAGAATTTAGTTGTGCTTTTGTGAATTGAAACGACAGGTCCATTACCTCGTCCAGTGATTATGAAATATGATGGATTAACTTGTGTTGTGAGAATTTTGATGTGTTAATTCTGCCCATCTGAGTGGACTTGTTGTTTCGCTATTGCTCCTGTAGGTATTTAGGTGTAAAAGAAAGGAGCAGAGGATTCAGGAGTTGCTTCAGATTGATAAGAAGGTTGAACTTGAAATGCAATATGTGCCGACAAACAGCTCAAGAAACTTTGATAATGATCATGCGTATTAGATAGAGTGGAGTCTGAAATGATCATGTGTATTAGACAGAGTCTCATATGACTTTGACCGAGTAGGTCAGGAAGAACATATGTACGATGTAAAATGTGTTTTGTTATCTGAAATACATATGGAATCTGAAATAGTCACTCTCCTTCAATGTTCAATGCTTTTTGTACTGATATTTGCAATGCCACAGATGTGTTAAGAAAATCTGAAATAATAGAACTGAATTCTCAAATCTGAAATTTACATACTCAATATTTGTGAAATCTCAAATCTGCAGCAGCCACTATTTATGAAATTTGACATACTAACTACTTACAAAATTTGAAATACTAAATGCTATTAATCGAAATGTAACTTTCTAGCAGATGAAGACAATGTGGCATCTTGCTGAACTCCAAGTAAAAGACTTGTAAATCCGCCTTGGATGAAAGGAGCGAACATGGACGAAGATTTCTCATACATATCATTTGCAACACCTTCATCTCTATTTTCTGCAGCAATACTTGGATCTTCTCCTGTAATCAGACATATAAAACAAAACAAAACAAAACTTAATTTTCATTATAGAAGCAGCCATAATAGTAACAAAACTAGCTAGAATGGGTAGAATCTGTACCACTTTTATGAGCACTTTTCTTCTTCTTCCCTGGATTCTTTTCAACCACGTTTCTAGACCGTTTGCTCTTTGGGCCTTTTAACACCGGAGGAACTCTAAATGATATTCTACCATTTAATGTCTCTCGTGCACATTCATTCGAAAGTAGAGGAAGCTCAACTGATTTTTCTTGCATATTGCTTAGAGAAGTATCTGTTTCCTTGTCCACCTTATCTATAGCTTTCTCCAAATTACCAAGAAGTTTTTTTTGATATTGAACACTTCAATGCAATAGATGTAGCCTTTCGAGAGATACGTGCCGCATGTGTTTTTAAATCTTCCTTCTCACTTCCTTTTTTCTCAATATAAAATCCTCTTTTTGCATATTTTGTCCATCTGTTCAGTATATATTGCGATGGCAAATTGAAAACTCCATTCATATTGAAGACTCTCAGGGCATGCTTGCACAATAAACCTATAAGATATGGATGCCATTTTCATCAAATTGTATTAAAAACTATATTGCAAATTAAAATATATGCACATACCTATCGATTCGTACTTTCTGCAAGAACATGTAATGGTGGAATCTGCAGTGTTGAGTACTACTGTTGCTCCATGATCGGATTGCATATACTTAACCATGAATGTCAAGATTGTCCCCTCGGTTGTAACAATTTACAAGATAATGTAAACTGTTCTTTAAATTCTTCCTCAAACTCTGAATACATCCTCCTTGTATATGACTCAGATGCAGTCTTCAACATAGGTAAATTTGGGGCGTAAGTAATTGGATTTTTTCGACGTGACTTAAAATCTTCATCCAACTCATTTTCACGAAGACTAGCTATAACCTTCTCACATTCTACAAGGAGTTCTGAAAGACCAAGTTTTCTACAAAATCTTTTCTTAAAGACATTATTCATACCTTCGCTCCTTTGAGTCGTGGTCATATCCGCTGTAAAAGAGTCACGGTAGACAGCAGCCCACTTTCCCCTCAAACTATATAGGTTTTTCATCCATGTGTTCTCTTTAAGGTTGTATTCAGCCAATAATTCATCCCACAACCTATTGAAGTCAGACTCCAATCTATCTTCGTACACACATCTCTTAAAATCATGTAGAAACCTATTATCCGACGCATAAATTACACACCCGAGATGTTTAGCAGCATTTAGGTAAATGTGCCACAAACAAAGATGATGGCTAGTGTTTGGGAATACATAGGCAATTGCTCCTGCCATGGCCGCGTCTTGATCAGTGAAAATTGTGCTTGGATGCTTGCCTGACATTGCAGTTAGAAAGGTTTCGAAAAGCAAAACAAATGATTCAATAGTTTCATTAAATAAGAGTGTAGCCCCAAAAATTATTGTCTGCTTGTGATGGTTGGTTCCAAGGATCGAAGCAAAAGGCATTTCAAACTTATTAGTTTGAAACGTGGTGTCAAATGACACAGCATCACCAAAGTATTTGCAATCCACGATAGATTGACCATCTGCCCAAAAGAAATTTGCTATCTCACCATCTTCCTTATCTATCTGAACGGCATAAAAAATGTAGGATCCTCTAACTGCTTATTTCTCAAGTATTCCACAAGTGTTTGCGCGTCATTGAATTCTAAGTACTTCCTACGGCCACCATGGCGATTGGCTCGGCAACGACCGGCTCGGTGACGATACTCCCAGGGGCAACATCTTCCTCGGCGGTGACGACGGCTCGGTGACGATACTCCCAGCGGCAACGACGGCCTCGGTGATGGCGGCGGCGCCCGATTTCCTCGAAACGAAGTCCGCCTGGCAAGCGATCGCGCTGCCGCGTGAGTCGAGCGACGTGGCTGTGCGATCAGGTCTGGAGGCCGAATCAAGCCGAGGGATATGGCGACGTTTGAGCCGAGCGTGCCTAGCCGAGCTTCGTTCGTCTGCGGGGAGTGAGCCGAGCGACGTTTCCGTTGGATTAGCCTGGCGTCCACGTGGCATCGATCGAGTCCGGGGGTCCAGCGTGGGTGGTTTGCACTCCGAGTCCAAGAAATTTTTTTTCCTGTATTTCTACAGGAGACCACCGCCACCAAGTTGGAATACGCATATTGGCATTGCCTGCCGCTCGTGCTCAATTGCTTGCATCGAAATGCCAGTTTTTTTAATGTTTTTTTAAGTTGTATAAATATTAAATTATAAAAGAAGAATAGATGATGATTACTTACTCTTTCATTTTCTTAAAATTCAAGAGGAAAAGCATATAACTACTCAAAATACTTTTATATTATTATAATTTTATTGAATTTTATAAATATATTATAATATAAATTAGTAGTCAAAGTTACATTTTAAAAAATGTGATTATATCTTAAAACATTAAGCCGAATCTTGGAGTTGTAACCTACAGTGGACTCAACGAGGGGTCAAAAGGGGCTAGGGTACACCCTACCCCTGAGGAGTAGAAAGACGGCCGGCAGAAGGCAGAGCAAAAGGACAACGGTGCTGTTGGCTACAAGCGAAAGAGCAACCTCTAAAATTTAGATCCGGGTCTGCCGCTGGTAACCTAAAACTCGAAACCCGCTAATGGGGGTGTCATCGTTTACGGGAACGTTGAAAGCGTCCGAAAATTAGCAAATCGCCCTGTTCCAAAACCACCTTGGACTGGTGAGCCGACCAATTCGAAAACCGATCCTTACAACCAACATCAAACCGATTGATATCTGCTGTTTCCATTTCTAATAGCAATCTAGCTTGTTTATGAATAGGTTCCTTCCTGTAGTTCACGTTCAAACCATGTTTTTAGTCAGTTTCCTAAATAACCATGCAGACATAAAAACAGCCTCCTCACGCTTTCCAACTCTGTTTGCCGCGCACTAAGAAGAAATCAAAGTTACACAGATGCACATCGGCGCTTCTGGACGATCGAAATTAGGCAACCACTAATATGAGCTAGAGTATCGAACCAAGTAGTACATGACAGAAAACCCGTACCATGATGCATTTTCGCATGGAAAAATGGACGTCCATCGGAACCGGAGATCGTCTAATTTGTCACCTAAAAGGAGGTGAATTTAACAAGAGTTTGGCGAGGACACCGGCTAAGGAGAGGGGGAGGGAGGGAGATCACTACAGCTCGTCCTTGTCATACTGGGACGACGGCTGGGACTCCTCCTCCTTGCTGGATTCCTTCTCTTCGATCTCTGGCTCCTCTGCCTCCTCTTCCTCTTCAACGGTCGCGTCCGGGCTCAGGTCCAGGCTCTTCTGCACCGACTTGTAGATGCTGGAGGCGAAGTCCTTGGGATCATGGAGGTTGAAACCGCTCTCCATGAGAGCCGTCTGGTACACCAGCCTCGCCGTCTGCTTCAAGCCCTCGCTCTGCATCAAGGAACACGTTAGCGTGCATCGTTGTATGCACGTCTCGTCTTTGGAAGCAAAGATGGTTAACTAGAAGTGAGGCTTTGTCAAAATCAAATCTGGCAGCGGTACCTCGCTATCCTGGGCAACCTTGTCGCGGAGCTCCTTGATGATGGGATGCCTGGGGTTGATCTCAAGGACCCTCTTGCCGCGCATGTACGCCTGCTTGCTGGCATCCGAAAGGGTTTGCGCCTGCATTATCTTCTCCATGTTGGCGCTCCACCCGTACTTGGACGTCACCACCACGCAGGGAGTGTCGTGCAGCCGGTTGCTGATCTTCACAGAGTCGACGTTCTCACTCTCAAGAGCCTTCTTCCACCAGTCGGTCAGCTCCTTGAAGGATTCCTTGAGGTCCTTCAGCTTGGAGTCCTTGCCGAGTTTGAGACCCTCCTTGGACACGTTCTGGAACTTCTTGTCCTCGTAGTCCATCAGGTATTGCATCAGGTACTCATCAACTGGGTCAGTGAAGAATATAACCTGCAAATCAAATTGGGCGCAGTGTTACCTAAACAAATTGTATCCAGATTGCGGACTATCCTATTGGACAAGCTAAAAGCCAAGGGGGCAAAGCATGTAATGCAGCATCCAGATCCCGAATGAAAGACTATTTTGATTTTATACTTGCTCGTACTATTTTTGCTTGGTGTAAAAGCTGAGAAAGGGGTTTGGAAGTTTATCCATGGTTTAGAGGATGACAAGAGTAATTAGAGTTGACATGTTAAATTAAATATTGCAGTGCAGTAGATTTGACTTCTGTGCAGGATTGCAGGCTGGCTTCAAATCAGAATTTCAGAATGCAAAAATCTAAACGGATTGCAGAATTTCATAATGTATGAGACGGAAAGGAAGAGGCATCACAAGATTTACAATAACATACCTCATAGTTCTTCTTGGTTAGCCTCTCAAGGAAGGGAGATTTCTCTAGCTGCTCTTTGCTGCTTCCTGTGATGTAAAAGATGTCCTTTTGGCCTGGCCTCATCCTTGAAATGTACTCATCAAGAGAGGCAAGTTTGCCTTCCGACTTGGTACTGAAACAGATACAAGATCAGTTTTCTTTTTCCCAGTGTATAGAACTACAGTTACAATTAATGGAAGGCAGTATACAAGAAACCTTTCAAATCTCAAAAGCTTCGCAAGACGGTTTCTGTTAGTTGCATCTTCGATGATCCCCAGCTTAATTGATTTGCCAAACTCATTCCAGAACTTGGCATACTGGCCCGTTTTCTCCTCCATTGCACTTTTCTCTTCATCTGCTTACAGAAGATGATTAATAAGGACTACCAACATAAATATAGAGTACGTGATTTTACATTAACAGCAAACCCAGTTACCTGTCTTTTCTTTGTTGCTGTACTCATCGGGATCTTCCTCAGCAATTTTCCTAATCATGTCAAGAGCTTTGCGGATTAGTTTCTTCTTGATGGTCTTCAAACTGTTATGTTGTTGAAGCATTTCTCGTGATACATTGAGAGGCAGTGTGTCTGAGTCAACAATACCCTAAGAGAGAATAGTGTGTTAGACGTTTAGTCTGAGTTAGTCAACAAATGGTATAGTATGCCATCCATCAAATAGTAATGCAGTACCATCAAAAAGCTGAGATACTTCGGAAGAAGGTCATCAAATTCATCAGAGATGAAAACTCTCCTAACATACAACTTGAGGTTAGACTTGTTAGAGTTGTAGTAACTCTCATAGAGATCATGTGGAGCCTTCGGGGGAACAAAGAGCAAAGTTTTGAACTCAACATCACCCTCAGCAGTGAAGTGGCTCCAAGCCATAGGCTTGTCATCACCGAAGTCCTACCAAAATGAAAATGTTAAGTTAGGCAAGATTTCTTACTTTCTAGTTCCTTCTACGAGGCATGCATAAAGCTTTCATTCAAAAAGGTTTTTCTCCTATAAATTCATCACTATATTCTGCACCTTAGCTAGGGAGTGGTAAAACTTGGAGTATTCTTCTTCAGTAACCTCCTTGGGGTTACGAAGCCATATAGCCTTCATATCATTCAGAAGCTCCCATTCAGTGGTAGTCTCCTTTATTGTCTTTGTCTTGGGCTTTTTCTCTTCACTCTCTTCTGTTTCTTCTTCCTCCGTAGTCTCTGTGGCTATCAAGGAATACATGATGCATTAGCGCTGCAACATGGTAGCATCTCAGAAAAATGAACAAGACTGACCAAAAACTTACTTGATTCCTCTTCCTCACTTGATTCCTCTTCATCGGCTGGCACCTCAACATCAACCTCCTTGGTTGCCCACAAGTAAATGGGGAAATTGATGAATTCAGAGTACTTCTTCACCAAGTCCTGCAAAACAGGTGCACATGTTAAACAAATGATAACATGAAAATGATCAAATAACAGATGTGTTTCGATTATAATGTCTCCACTGAAACTATTAGACAGAAATGACTATGATACGTAAACAATACCATAAAAATTATTCTGCGAAAACTGATGGATGCTCTCAATATAATTAAATTTTCTGATCAGGGACAGTTGCAAAACAATGTGCTCTTACTGTGAAGATAAAACAATTTTACCAGTATGAAACTATGAATTTAGAAAAGGTCAGGTTGAGCTTCCTAGTTAGTACTGTCAGCAATTATTTCATGGCTTGCGAAAAAGGCAGTTTCAGTCTTCTATTTTCAGGGGCTGATGGACCTAAACCTTCAACTCAAATGCAGTAGTCATAGAAATTCATTTGAAGTATACAAAATACGAATGAGAGACTGATATTTGAGAATAGCATATCATCACTAGCATAAGCATGCAATTCATGCCTAATAAGAACTGCAGAACAAAGATCCAGCGAACCAGAAGCCAAGTGTTAGCATCTAGTCAGCTTGCAAAGCAACACTTCATCTACGTTCTTAGGTGTCAAGCAATAGGATCATGAATCCTTCATCTCACAATCAGAAACAGCTCTACACTACTTAAGGCAAATGTTTGATTCAGACTATGCTGCTGAACTTCAACTTGAAATACAGATAGCAGCTACACTAACTCTGTGCACATTGCATATTTAATGTTGCAGCAAGATACCAATTAACCGTAATAAAATACATGCTAATATGGTGAACTGATTGATACCTTTAGCTTGTCTTCTTCCAAGTACTCCTTGGCTTCATCTCGGAGATGTAGTCTTATCTCAGTTCCACGACCCATGGGTTCATTCCATGTATCCTCAGAGATAGCAAACGATCCATCAGCTTTGGATTCCCACACATACCTATCAAAAATACCGCCACAACAGCATGAAGTGAATTGCAAAGAGCCAAAGAGAAGGCAAGGTACGAGCCAAAAACACAATTGTTGTATTCAATACAGGGACAACAATGTCTTACTGTTTGTCATCATTATGCTTGCTGATCACTTCAACATAATCAGCAACCAAGTACACTGAATAGAAGCCAACACCAAATTGCCCAATCAGATTGAGGTCACCTCCAGACTGCATCTTTTCCACAAAAGCTGCAAAAGTTGCAACCAATTAACGTTAGAGCACGTTCCAAGGATTTAGTTATACGTTAAATGGTACTTGGCGCAAATTATTTTTTTTACAAACTAACACATAATGCTGACCTTACGCTACAGATTTCACATATCTTGGGAGTGGAAGCAATCAGTAGGAAAGAGCAATACCTGAAGTCCCAGATTTTGCAATGGTTCCAAGGTTCTTAATCAGATCTTCCTTGGTCATACCAATACCCCTATCCCGAATGGAGAGTATCTTCTTCTCCTTATCCAACTTAATCTGCATGTGCACAAACCAGATGCCTTAAGGCCCATTCTAAAGCAAAACATGCCAAAAAAAAAGCTCTCAGTTTTGCAGTCCACTGTACCTGGATTTCAAGCTTAGCGGTATCACCTTCGCCGAGAACCTCCTTATCAGTGAGGGAAAGGAACCTAATCTTATCCAAAGCCTACAAACACAAAAGATACCACCCTTAATTTCTAGCACCCACAACGCAACCTTAACACAGGGGTCAAATGCAATACATACATCAGATGCATTGGATATGAGCTCCCTCAGGAAGATGTCCTTGTTGCTGTAGAGTGAGTTGATGATGATGTCCATGAGTCTTGACACCTCGGCCTGGAACTCAAACTTCTCCGCCGAGCTCCTGAGGGTCTTCCTCGAGATCGACTCGGCCTCCCTGCACACATCAAAATCATTTTGTTCTTACAAATATTAACAACATGACAAGGTGGAAATGATCAGCATTGATCTGAAGATCATGCACACCTCTGGGCAACCTCAGAGTCCGTGGACAAGCCATGGGGAACCGCACCAAGCTTCTCCTCCACCTTGGGCAGGTCAGCTATGTCATCGCTGCTCTCCTCAGCATTCGCTTGGAGCTTCTTAGCTGCAGTACCGGAAGGGTCAGAACCCACCGAATAATCCGAAATAAGTGTAGATTTACGGTAGAGAAGTACATGTGGATTCGGAGTAGAGAGTTCTTAAAATTCACTACGAACAGAGTTGCAGAGCGCTAGATCAGTAACAATCAGCACTAGATTCACTCTAAACAAGCAGTAATGCAGTATAATGGTAGGGATGGATTAACTTACAGGACTAAACCCTATTAAAACCCCGGATATAATTAGCCCCGTAATTCGCCGGAAAAAAGCATGGAGCGCAATAACAGATGACGGATCTAAGAACGAGGTAAGCCAGTGATCTCGAACTCTAAATAAACCCTGCCATTACATCAGATCGGAATGGCCGCGAACCCAGCTCGAGAATCGGGATAAAGGTTGAATCTTAAAATCGAGATCTAGAATGAAAATTTGACTAAAATTGCCGGCAGAGACCGCACCTAGTAGCACTCGCATCTATACTAACGGATCAGACAACTAGAAGCAATTCAACACCACAAATTCATCGCATCCCGCGCCTATTGGAAGGAGTGACCCCCAAAAATCACGGGGCAAAGTGAACTGAAGGGTCAATTAGCTATCGAGTGAGATCGAATCTACTAACAACCACTCCAAAACCAACGGATCACAAAACTACCACCTAAATTTGCTTTAACTCCCGCAAAAAAATCACCAAAAAAATCAGGGGAAGAAGAACTCCAGCGGCAGAGGCATGCCTGGATCGGGGAGGGTGGTGAGGAGGAAGAGGAGGAGGAGCGCGGAGGAGAGCGCCCACTTGCGCATCGTGCTCGCTTCACTCTGCGAGACCGGTGGTGTGGTGAGGTGAGGTGACTTCGCCGTCGCGTTCTACCTCGGAGCTGAAGCGAAGCTTATATTTATAAATGGCTCCCACCCGAAGACCCGAACGCCCGGTCCACGCGGGAGCGATCGCGCCACGTGGACAAACGAACGGCGCCGATTGGAGGACCTCCACGTGGCAGTCTTTTACTGGGCGACGCGGCGAACTTGACGTGGAGCGCGAGGGAGGGGGTGGCCTCGGCCGTCCGATGGGGAGAACTGGGGGTTTGGAGGGTCGGGATCTCGTGCGTGCCTTAAAATGACGGACACGTGGAGGAACGCTATTGGCGGACGGCCGGGGCGTCGACGTGGATGAGACTCGATGTCCTAGAATGTTCGCATGCTTATTTGTTCAGGGAGGGGATTAGTGGTGGGACAGTGGGTGGGTCTGGACCCATATGTCAGTCAACGGGTGTTGCCGTGCTTTGGACGTTATTTTGCTGGGCTTTTCAGCTGGTTGGGCCACCAGACCAGTCCAGTGAAATCTCTTCTTCCCACTCACCTTGCAGAATCTTTTCTAATAAAAGAACATGTTGACATATGGGCTATAAGATAAAAAAGAAATCAATCACATCTTTTTTTCCGTTCACACCTACTCTCCTTAGCCGCATTACCCAATTCTTGTTCTCCATGGTAACTTAGGAGTACAATTTTATTTTATATAAACACGTAGTATAATTTGATTATGAGCAGTGCTTCAACGCTTTTCCTCCCAATATAAGTTGTACAAATCTTGAAGCAAACGAAAGGGTAAGTAATTACTATCTAACTTTTATTCATGCTTTAATATTTGTGCAACTGTTAAAAAAAAGCATAGACTCACCTCTCTTTGATTATTTGACTAAAAATATGTTTTCATGGCAATGCACGAACACTTACTAGTCTAAATACAATCCGGAGAGGAAAACGAGTGAGAGTTGTTAGACAAACCTTAGCTCTTTTTTTTTAAAAAAAAGAAAGGACTAATCATCTTTGTTAGAGCGATTATGGTGCATATGTATATAATTTATGCGATTTACATACACTTCTCCACCACCCACTAAATCCTATGTGGAGTGGTTGGTGCGAGAAAACCATTAGGTTTTTTTGTTTGGTTTTGTACCATCCCCTCTTTTAGTTTCAGTTTTTGCTTGAAATTGTGTAGGATTCTATGGGGGTGTTTGGGACAGCTCTAGCTCCACTAAAATTCGTGGAGTTGGTGGAGCAGGGTATTCCTAGCTTCAGAAATTTATGGAGCTGGAGCTATGGGTACATTAAGAGTGTTTAGATGTGTCATCCTGTTTACATTTTAGACTAAAAACATAAACTTAATTTACTTTATTTTAGCCTACAAACTCCAGCTCTGAGGTGGAGCTGGGATCTGGAGCTATACCAAACAAGGCCTATATCGTCCTTGTCCTGTGTTTACAAACTCGATAGGGGTGCGAGACGAGACAGAGACTAGATAACAAGTGATGAATAATCAGGAGAGTCGAGCAAACTAGGTTAATCACAGCATTGGTCCATCAACTTTTATCTTTTCACAAAATATACAAGGGTGATACTAGCAATCAGACGTTCGATTACTGTTTATTTCTTCGGACGCGTCGTGCAACATTTTTTTCCCACGCATGCAACATTTTTTTCAACGTCTGCAACATTTTGTTTTGCGCGAACATTTCTACTGTTATCAAAGGAAAATGTTCCACGCGTAGGAAGAAAATATTTCACATGTGGAAAAAAAATGTTGCAAGCGTCTGAAAAAAAACGGACGTCCGAACACAAGTCATTCCGAATATATAATTGTCCCTCGGGCTTAAAAGGAGTCAGATATGTCCATCAACGGTGTGTTTGGTTGGTGGGATGAGGTTGAATGGAATATGATGGTTTTGTACCATTTGGTTCTATTGTTTTGGGTAAATGGAATGGTTCAGTATCTATAGGGAATATTCCTCAAATTTGTATCGTATCATTCAAAATGAGATGGTTCCATTCAAATAACCAAACACATGAATGACTTTTATCTTGAACCATCTCATATATGTACTACTTAGTACGAGCAACCAATACACCCCAAATGACTTATTCCCTCTCTCCGCAAAGTTAGCAAATGAGCCTTTCGCCCTGTATATCTCCCTGTCAGCATCAATGGCAAAACTTGAAATTTTCTATAGGGTGCACACTTGACACGTATAACTCTGTAGTCTTGTATATTGATTTCATAACATCATAAATCCAACACATCTACTTGAAATTTGCTAAAAGCACAATATAAATAGTTCTAAGGTCTTAAAAATCACAAACCACCAAAATCAAAACCAATTCAACCAAAAAAAATTAGCTTATTAAAAATGTGATCTTTATGACATTTATCAAAATTTTGAGGGGTGCCGGCACCCCTAGATCCGCCCCTAGTGAGCATTACACAGAAACGTAGTAAGGAGTATCATCTCAGGATTCAAAGTTCCTCCTTGCCCAAACTTGAGGTTCTATCTATGTTTCGTAGAGTCCGATGCGGGGGTCCTCGACAGGGGCGGATCTGGTATTGGGACAGGGGCAGATTTGGTATTGGATCTAGTATGTACACCCAATTTTTTTGAGAAAAAACCCATTATTTAGTAGGTATATTAGGTGTCTATACTAGTAAGTAGGCTAAAAACACGTATTCTAGGTGTTTAGGCTATCTTTCTAGGTGTTTAGGCTATCTAACCCGGCTCCAATTGCCCCAGCCCATATTTCACTGTACGGCCCAGCCTAAATTTCACTACCCGGCCCAGCTCGGCAATACACTTCCCGAATCCCGTAGGTTGTAGCCCTTGTTGGCTTGCTCAGTTGCTCCCATCTCCCTCTCCTTTCTGGCAGCAATCGACGGCTCTCCCTGTCCCCTCTCCTCTCCGGCAAAAGGGCGGTAAGCCGCCAGGCAGCATTGGGCCCTTAGCAGATCTGCCGCTGCCTCTTGGCCCTTATGGCCCAACCGGCGGAGGCGGGTGGCATGGCAGGAGGTGGCGGCGCAAGGAGAGCCGGCACGCGACAACGGTAGGGGAGCTCCCCTGTGGCTGAATCGGAGGAGGAGGGAGCGGATCCAGCGGGAGGCAAGCGGTCGGCAAAGGCGGCACCGGGTAGGGCAGGCTCAGGCTGCGGCGCGTTGAAAGTGCATCTAGGCACTTATGTTATTTTGGTGATTAATGACAAACACTCATAATGACAATCTATGCAATTAAGTAAATGCTTAACTTAGTGCTTAACAAATGACAAACCTCTAATATGATTATATTGCTATGAGACTAACTTGTTATTGCCTAGTTGAGTATCAGTCTCACCTATTTAGAGGAAAATCAAATAGGAAGGTTAAGCAAAGATAAGGTATGCCCTTGATAAGTTTATGAAATTCTTGACATGAAAGTGCATCTTACTTATACAACCTTGATTCATGATCTTGTATACATCTTGTGATCATATAAGCAATTCCTACTTGTGTAATCTTCTTTATATGATCTTGATGGTTAGAATTTAATTTGATCATGAGCATGTGCTTAAATTATATAAATTTGCTATATGATCTTGATGTTTAAAGAATATGTGAAATCATATTTGTGTGTCATGTTTAAGCATCACTTATATCCTAAGAATCATGACTACTTTAAATTGGTATAATTACAAAAATCTATTACCTAAATCTTGGAAATAATTGGTATCATATCTTGCCTAGATTTAGGGGGAGCTTAATATTATTGTCCTATTACTAGCTCCTTATTTTTATTTTATTTCTCCCTAATCTTTTTATTGAGTGTGCAATCAAAGGGGAGAACAGATTTTATTGAATAAACAGTAAGAATCTTTTAAGCACCTTTTTGGGATTAATGACAAAAGGGGGAGAATTTATGGATTTATCAATTGTCCCCTAATCGATTGACAAAAAGGGATGATTTGTAAGTATGATCTCTTATTGTATCTTTATGCTTGTTTTAATGCTAAAATATCTTAATATTGTCATTTGGTGCAATTGATAATAGGTTTGTCATAAATCACCAAAAGGGAGATTGAAAGTGCATCTAGGCACTTATGTTATTTTGGTGATTAATGACAAACACTCATAATGACAATCTATGCAATTAAGTAAATGCTTAACTTAGTGCTTAACAAATAACAAACCTCTAATATGATTATATTGCTATGAGACTAACTTGTTATTGCCTAGTTGAGTATCAGTCTCATCTATTTAGAGGAAAATCAAATAGGAAGGTTAAGCAAAGATAAGGTATGCAATTTTGGTATCTCCTCTATATTTGTTATTGCATTCCTTTTGTGCAAATGCATAGTGAACTCCAAGTAGCATGTTGATTATATATATGCACATTGGTTCATGTCATATTTATTTGTGCATATATATTCATTTGAGTTCATTATGTACTTTGTTTTTAGTATACATGTATTAACTAGAGTTAAACTTCATATTGCTACAGATTGACTTGGTGCATGCATGTTTTATTTGTATATCTTCTCATGCAATTCTCTTAGTGAAGTTTATCTAGTGTTGGATCACATATTTACTCTTACTCCAAATATTATTTGCACATGTACAATTCGTGTATATTCTATCATGTGCTTTATTTAAGTAAAGTCTGTGATCCTTGCCATGATTTAATTGATTCATCATATTGGCAATTATCTCTCTAGTGCATATAGATCAATTACATATTCATCATGATGTACTTAGTAGAGAACATTTCTTATGTCAAGTGTTTCCATCTATATCAATTGCTCACAAATATCAACTTGTTCATATCTATTGAGCTTTTGGGACTAATGTCTTTCATGAGTAGTTTGGAAAGAATTAGGTCCCGTCTGTGTATGATGACCAAGGTATCTTGGAGGATGATCATTAAGTGAGGTCAACAAGACGGCGGTGTCACCAAGAGTGAGGACTAAGTCAAAGATTGACTTGGCGTGGAGATCGTCGAGAGGATGATCAAGTCAAGGTTGATAGGACGAGAGTCTCATGAGGTGAATCGAGTCGAGTTGGACAAGGCGAAGATGTCATCAATTATATGGTGAAGGTCTTCATGCATCGACATCAAGAAAGAAGACGGCAAGTGACTATTTCTAGACTTATATTATCTTTGATTTAATTTGAGTCTAAGGATTGCCGTACTATTAAGAGGGATGCGATGTCGAATGACTTTTAGATGTGTCAAGTGCTCAAGTGATCCATCCTTGTGAATCTTAGAAAGAGAGTGGTGTTGGTAGTGCCGAAAAGTGAGGGTTGTAGGTCTCTCTTGATTTCTTTGTGAAATCTGTGGTTATCCTTTGAGTTTTGGATAGTGAGATCTTGTTGGTTGTGTAGCCCTCGTTCTTAGCTTTTGGTAGAGTCCAAGATCTCTGAAATCGAGTCCGGAGTGAGAAGTTATGCTCGTTTTCGTCGGGCTGGCCAGTGCAATCCGGAGTATCCGGATATTCAATCCGGACAGTCCGGAGTATCCGGACATTTGGTCCGGACACTCCGGGTTGGCACCCTCGGTGGCTGCTCTCGGTTGGTCCGGAGTATCCGGTGTTTAGTCCGGACACTCCGGGTTGAATTAGTCCGAGTGTCGGGTGTTTGTCCGAGTCTCGGGTTGGCTCTCTCGAGATGGTGATCCTTCAATCCGAGTCTCGGGTTAATGTCCGAGTCTCCGGGTTGTCGCGCACCGCCCCCAACGGCTAGTTTTTGGGAGTTCTATTTATAGCCCTTCCTCCTCTTTTGAAGAGGCTTTTGTGTGGATTTTTGAGAGGCTTTTGGGGTTGTGTGGAGGCTTTGAGAAGCTTTTTCCCTTAGATCTAAGTGATCCCCTTGTGAGAAGGGTTGGGAAGAGTTTGGGGAGTGAGTGTTGAGTTGATTGAGCACTTGATTTCATCTCCAAGTTTGTTCTTCGTGAGCATTTGTTACTCTTGGAGGTTGAGGACTCCTAGGCGGCTAGGAGGTCGCCTCGAGCCACCGGAGCTTTGTGTGGTTGGCCGTGGGAAGTTTGTGAAGGTCGGTTCCGCCTCAGTAAGGAAGGAATCAAAGGAGTGAAGACCGGCGAGTGCATTTGTGCAACACCGGGAGGAAGAGGTTGAAAGAGACCCGGCTCAAGTGTGACCGAGCCGCCTCAACGGAGACGTAGGATCCCCTCATGGATCCGAACTTCGGGTGAAAAATCATCGTCTCCAAGTTTGCTTCTTATTCTTGTTTTGGTATTTGTTTTTGAATCTTGAAATTGCCCGATCTACTCTTTTGTTGTGTTTGGCTCTAGATCTACAATATCCCCATGTACCTGATAGCATTTAGATCTTTTGTATTCAAGTAGATTGTTGAAAAATTGCAGGGATTTAAAATCTCATTTCGAGGTCTTAAATCCGGAGTATCCGAACTTCTGAACCCGGATAGTCCGGACATTTCGGAGTCTCCGGATAAAAATCCCGGACACTCCAGGCTGAGTCCCTCGGATCCAATCCGGAGTATCCGGACTCCAGAACCCGGACAGTCCGGACATTCCGGAGTCTCCGGATAAAAATCCCGGACACTCCGGACTTAGACCCTCGGGAGATTTTATTTAGCTGCAATATTTTTATTCCGCTGCATTTAGCTATGAAGTTTTTAATTCGCCTATTCACCCCCCCTCTAGGCGACATCCCCTGTCCTTTCACGCGTGGACCGCCGGCGCGGCAGGGGAGCCCCCCTGTGGCCACGACATCACCGATGGAGCCCCCCTATGCCCAAGTGAAATCCTCAAACTAAAAACCCCAATATGTGTATGTGTGTGCCCAGGTGAATTGGTGAAATCCCTAAACTGAAAACCCCAAACTGAAAACTGAGAGATTCACAACCTAAAAACCAAAGGATAAATTACTAAAGGGATTAGATTGCTCATCAACCAGAATGTTATCTAAATCATTGCTTTATCTTCACGAAATTTCATAGATCAGAAATCATGTTCTCTATCTCGAAAACAAGGTCACAGTTTTTGTCAATGAAATTTCAGATACAATTTGCTTTGCCACAAAGCAAAAATGTTGTTTTCAGTTTAAAAAATTGAGAGGCATATCTCAGAGTTCAGACACTAGGGAACAATTGAGACAATGCTCGTATTTGAATGAATCGCAGTATTATACAACCAAAATATGTATTTCACAACATAAATTTTCAGCATATTCAGTGCCAACATGATTTTCAAAGTCTTATGTTGTTTACTAAACTATAGGTTTTTTGTGATCTTGCCCTAAGAAGCTAAATGTTTAAGTACTAATTTTCAGCATTCGAAAATGAAGAGGAAGCATTTTTGAAACTCGGAACACCCATTTCGAAAATCCTAGATCCGCCACTGGTCCTCGATAGAATGTGTTCCGATGCTATGGCCTTCAAATGCGATCACAATTTGGGGAGTTTCTTAATGTCTCATCTAGAACATGGGGAATTTTCTCGATTCATGCGAATTGAACGGCTTCCTGTAAAATTCCTGCGTTCTAAATACGGCCTAAAATCTGTGCTTTGCATGCGTTACGGTTTGAGAAGGATAAACAACCTCTCATTGTACGTCTAAGGAACTGGCCTGCGCAATGCATGTGTAACCAGGCAGTACAACAAAGATGCACTGTTCAGTCCTTCCAAGTTCCAATGTAGATTACTATCTAATTATACAGTAGCTGATGCCTCTGCGTACAAGCACAGAGCTAGAGTCACACCGACACCTACCACTGGAAGTTTCAAATGATGCAATATCCAAATAATTATTGAATCCATGTGCTTGAATCACAGACATACGAACTACTAAAAAGAATTCATGCATAATGTGTTTACAAAAGATTCATATCCAACTTGAGGTCTACCCAAAACTGAATATGTATCCTGGCATAAAGCATGGATGCTGAATTTTTAAACAAATCACAATTTCTTCAAATCCAGTACATTTCCACTCTCTATCAGAGAGTATCTGGGACTAGCAGCATGGCTGTCCAAGTCCAAGAACATGACTGAAAAAGGAAACTAAGCAAAATAAAGGTGGATGTCCTGATAGCATTAGAGCTAACGAACTTGATGCGCCTCAGGCACCATAGAAGCATCATCGGCGACAGAATCACACAAACGACAGTTGGACCCGAGCACGGCCCTACAGATAGAAGCTAGCTATTTATACAATGTTCCTTGGACGCGGAAACCAATAGTCTCTGGCAAGGAGAAGATAAGCAGCGCAGAAGTCTTGAAACGGAGCAGTAGCATGTGTGTTACTCGAGTCCTGAACCAAGCATCAGTGCTGACTTTAAGAAGTTTCCGAAAGCAGAAAAGATAACAAAGAATAAATTGCCACAACAGAACAAGTTTGCTTTGTAAATTAACAAGGTAGAAACCACATACTAAAGTGCATAGCATGTAGTGGATACACCTAAGGTCTATTGGGAGAACATATCATTATTTGCTGAGATATTACCTCATTCTTCTCCTTGACTTCAGTTTCATGACTAGAGGGAAGCACCTCTCAATTTGCATTCAGTAACAAATTACTAAGTGGAGCATCAGATGCACATATGACCGAAAGCCATGCATCACTGTTCATATCTAGAACATCCTAAACAACATTAAGGTGCCTGTGTGGAACACAGGAATTTTGCAGGAATTTCACAGGAATAGTTCAATTCCAACAGGAATTAGGAAAAATTCTCACGTTCCATACGGGCCCTAACTTAAGTGAACTAATGCTAGAGACAGGCTGGTGCATTATAAATACATATTATGCCACTGCCTAAAAGCACTACATAAATGAACAAAGTTTCTAGTGACAATTACTACTAGCTCTTCATTAAAATGGCCGACCCAAAGAAAAGGATTATTATATAGTCTCCAAAGGATAGTGATGCTAATACCAACCCCCTATGAAAAATGAACTCTTTATAATAACATAATTTGGAGGTGCTGCTGCATGAATGACTGCTTTCTTTCGTACTAGCATGACCAAAAAAACTCTTGGAATCATATGTACAACAGGACATTGTAGATGATGTTCTGTGACTGTCCTAACTATCATTTTCTGAAACATACTCTACACCGAACACAGTGCACAGATGGAAGCTGGAATGTTTATGTGACAGTATTACTGCTGTAGCAGGAAGCATTTCTAGCAAGCTAAACCATGATGAAACATGCAAGTGAGGCAACCACTGGTGCTGAGTTATGAGTTCATAAACACAGACAAATGCAGAATTGCATATATTGTATGAAACAGCTAGGATGTTGTAGTATGGCTTGACTCACCAAAGATGACTGATTATAAGGATACATGGAAACTGATAACTAGTTTTTATCCCATATCAGTTTGTGATGGCTGATAGATTCAACCAAGCACAACTGCATGGGTGTCACATTGCTAATTGATTTCTAATAAAACCACGTGTCATTGTTCCTCCAAAAGAATGTTATGTGCTTCATAGATAGCAATTGCTCAGGTCTATGGTGCATAGTAGACATCCAGCCAAGAACATACCATTAGGCTTTAGCACTCTAGGTATGGGTGGACAACACAAGAAAAAAAAATAGTCAAAACCAGATGCCAATTAGCTAAATCAAAATATATCCAACCAGACTGCAGCAAATCAAATGCAGTCCAAAATGGTTCAATAACACACAAATTGAGTTATGCTCTTATCAGAAAGCTTACCCTCATGGGTTTACATACTTGTTAGAATTTTAACAAACTGAGAGTTTGAAACACAAAAAAGAAGTAACTAGCGGATTAATCTTTTAAATTGGCCTTGCTAGAAAAGGATTTATAAATAGAGCAGTGCTTCAATGCTTTCCCTCCTAATACAAGTTGCACAAATCTTGAAGCAAGCGAAGGGGTAAGTAATCACCATCTACCTTTTATTCATGCTTTAATATTTGTGCAACTGTAAAAAAGAGAAGCATGGAAGCACCTCTCTTATAAATAATAGCAAATGAGGAACATAACTAACCTTCACTTCTTTTCAACATTTGGCAAACAGCCAGCGGGCATTGTACCCATACCCCCACAGCCTGAGAGCTTTGTGGATCCAGATTTTGCACTCCCAATGCATTGGATATTCACAACATCACAGGCACCTTGCCCCAATACTTGACCGCTCATAGAACCATCCTCACCCATTGTTCTCACCTGCATTCCTGGACTGCAATACATCTGATCATTGCATCTGAAATCACAGGAATTCATAACCTGGGCACCACCAAGATAACTTCCCTGGTCAACGCTAGAAACCAAATCAATGTTCTTTACTGGCCTCTGATAAGGGAAAGCACCAATCTCCCCTTCAATTCTCCCTCTAATATCAACAAGCAGACAACGAAGCCTGGCTACCTCAGCCTCAAGTGCCGCATGATTCTGAAGCTTCTTCACAAGCTGCTGGTTTAAAGCCCTCAAATGAACCACCTCTTCCTCCAACGATGCCGTGTGGGCTTTCTTCTTTTCCCGGTACTTCCGCACAGCTGCCCGATTACCAGATGGACGCTTCTTGGATATGTTGTTTTCAGCTGGGGACTCAGAATTCTCAGCAGTATCTGACGGAGCCGAGACGATCTTGGTGTGTACATGGACACAGGTGTGGGTGTGGGAAAGATCATGAACAGGCGGGTTGCAGGTGTGGGTGTGAGTACACGCATGGTGCTCTGTATCTTCCAAGATGTCATCGAAGTAGCTATCCATGGAGCAGCTGCCTGGGGGATCCGTGCCAATGGACGGGCACAGGAATGCGTCCGGGTTTGAGAAATCAAGGTCCCCATCATCCATAGTTGCCACTGGCAACGAAGAACACACCTGGTAACGAAAGCGTCAGATGCTTTAATTCTAAAATTCGCTGCAGCTCGGTAAAGTAAATACAGAACCTACAAAAGCATCTTGATAGCATATCCACCTTAAACCTGTTTAGCTAAAAATCCGTTCTTTGTGACCTTTACAAATACAAACAAAACACACAAAGCAGCAAAACCCTGCTACCGCAACCTCCTAATTGGGAATTGATAAGAGTAGACGGGGCATGAAGAAACCCCTCACAGAATCCCCCTATTTGCTGGGAATTTTGCACGGTGAAGGCAAGAGACGAGATTTAGCGCACACAGCAAGCGCCAAAATCCAATCTTGAACACACGAACACCATCAGCACAACAGAAATCGAGCGATTCAAGAACGGAGAGTACCTGTCCGCGGAGATTGCCGGCGGAGAAATCCTAACGTCTCCACCCGGTCCAA
Source organism: Otatea glauca (assembly GCA_036346275.1). NCBI lineage: Eukaryota > Viridiplantae > Streptophyta > Magnoliopsida > Poales > Poaceae > Otatea > Otatea glauca. The sequence goes on from CM070721.1 coordinate 64,237,024, forward strand.
CTAAAATTGAGGGCGAATCGATGGTCGCGGAGACGAACTGGACGCAGATCGAATCTTGCCGATCCGATGGGAAAGGGAGTACCGCGCACAAGTAGAGACCTCCCGAGGGAGGAGGTACCGTACGGGTGGGACTCAGGTCAGGTGTGCGGCTTGGGATCGTCGAGCTGGGTCTGCGTCTGCCTTTGCGGGCCCCATGTGTCAGACGAACCTCCAGTTCCAGTCCTCAATCATCAAGCTTTACTTCTTTTTAAGACGAATCAAACCTCTACTTCATAGTAGCGAAATTGAAATTTGATGCAAACAGGGGGAAATGAGAATTAATATTTGATGCAAACAGGGGGAAATGAGAATTAATAAATAAATGCTAGCTAAGAACTTGGGGTTGACATATATAGATGGGCTGGGCTGTGGGGCAGACCGTAGAAAGGAGAAGAGTGAAGAAGAGAAAGTCGTTTTTGTGTTATTTACTCCCTAGTCTTTTTGAGCCAAGTTATACTGAGTACTCCTGACTACAAACTATTTGTTCTACTAATATTGCATTGTCGAACTCTTTGTTTGTCTATATTTTTTAAGACGGCGAAAATAACTAACTAGCGTAGTTATCTTAAGATTCACTTACAGGTCATGGCCTCAAATTCCCAAAAATACTACTGAAAAATCCGTATAAATAACTAATCTAACCCGTGGATGGAGAGAACTGAACTCTGATCATAGCCTACGGAGAACTTCGTTTCAATCTGTGGAGACGAGGGGTTAATGGGACGGAGAACTTCGTTTCAATCTGTGAAGACGAGGGCTTAATGGGTAACCTTCATATATCGGGGAAAAAACACATGTTCTGCCGTTTGTGAAAGTAACTACTAGCATGATCATCAGGATAACGTACGCCGCTCTGTCTGTCCATCTTCCTATTAAAGGACACCAAAGACAACAATCAGATCAAACAAAATCAAATCACGCTTACGCCTTCTGCATCAGAACAAATGATCGTCCCCAGGTCAAGCCACTACTACTAGTCCACTTTATTAAGCAACACATTTCCACGGAAATACGACTCCAAATTCCAAAATACACAAACAAAGCTTGCAGGTGTTCGGAGTTTTCAGTAGAGTAGCTTAGATCAGCAGGAAAGGGCAAGGCATCGTAGGCAAAGAAAGTTGTTCTTGGTCCAACGACACTAGCAGTACACCCGTCAGTCTGTGAAAAAACAACGACGTTTGCAAAAGCTAGCTGGATGGGACTAGTATGGGGCACGCTTCTGTTAGTCAAGACGACTCAGGACAAGTACAGACTGCGGGAGAGCTGAAGATGCACGGAGACGACCGCTTGTGACGAAGATGACTCGAAAGTCGAAACTACTTGCCGTGCTTTGCCCGAAGATCTGCAGCTCCTGCTTTGATGGTAGACAGACTTGGCGAGCGATGTGGGTTTTAGAACGCTCTTTGGATTCAAGGCCTGCCGGATCTTGAATACAGCCCACGCGGTCCAGATGGCATGGCCGGCTGCATCCAGCCCCTCATTGGTCGCAGCGGCCGCTTTCTCACCATACCTGCAGCAGAATTATACCTTTCCTAATCCCTGCAGTTTCCCGGCCAGGCAGCGATGCCACGTCGCGCCCTTTCCAAAAAGCTCCTCGTGTTTTCCGGATTTGCGCCTCTCCCGCGTGCTGCTGGCCGTCCGTTCTTCGCCTGCGTGTGCATCCACCCGTTCGCGCGAGTTCTCGGTTCCCGTCCGCCTTTCCGTTGCGCCAGTTGCTTTTTCGCCGTCTCCGCCTCCGTTCCTGGGCTCCATCGCCCGGAGCTTCTATGTGTTTCGCGAACAATGGAGTTTCTCGTTTCTTCTCAGCTGTGCTCTTTGGCTGCATCATTCGGTGCTGCTGCCACGCGTGTTGCCGTGCGTTGTCGATCTTCGGTTGCGCCACACCCTCCTTCGTCGCATTTAGGTTCCTATTCAGTCAGATTTCTTGCTTGTCTTCCGTTTCTGCTTTTAGAGATGGCATTTGCTTTTACCCCAATTTCGTCTGTCTACTGCAACTCCGTTCCTGGACTTTTAGGGACGCTGTTTGCTTTTCCCCCAATTTATCGGTACGGATTGCTTCGTTGCAGAGAGTCGTCGCCTTCTTCGGTGCGCGCAAATGGATTGCTTCATTGCGGAGAGTCCTCGCTTTCTTTTGATTCCTCCCGTTGGCGGATTCCCCGCGCCTCGCCGGCGGTCTTCCTCACCTGGGCCGCCGGGATCCTCTCCTATCCGACCAAGCCCGCGCATGCGGTGGTGAGCAAGTAGCTGGAGGTCGCAGCAGTCCCATTTCAGCATCACCGGTACACGACGCCCCTGAAGAATTTCTATTCTGTGTGTGTGTGTGGAAGCAAGGGAAAGTGAGTGAAAAAATCGGTCGCTTTTGAGTAGGGATTAGTAATTGGGTTCTCAGTTTCCCCCTTTTCTTTTCTTTTCTTGATTCTTGCAGGGAGCATTTTCCTTGCCTTCAGCGCTCCGATTCTGGTCGTTACAATCCTGCCGTATGTGTACATCTCCGTGTGGAGTAAGTATTTTTCGTTGTGCAGTTCTCTCAATTCTGCGGGGGAATTTGGTGCTTTTAGTTCACTTATTTAGGGTTTTTATCCGATAAATCGTGAGGGTTCAGTTGAGTCCCTTTTTCTTTCTGAATTGTAGGAACTTGAAGAGTAGTTCAGTCTACAATCACTGTTGATGGAGAACTGGCACTGAACATTCAGAGTGTTTGTTGATTCAAGCACTTAGTATTCTCAGGATAATTTTGCCAAACCTTGCCGTTGCAGTCCGATTCTCTTAGGTGTTATTGCAGGATTACAGCATAATTTCATATGTGTGCTCATTTTGATGTGAAAACCAGCACGATGAATTCAAACTCTAAACCATATAGTATTCTATAAAAAAATTGCTAAACCATACATGTTTCAGAACATAGTTTTGTATATTTTTTCCTTATATTGCGATAAGAGTGACCTCCTTCATGCCTGCGGCTCAGCGTTACTTGCTCTTTGATACCAGAAAGAAGAAGCTGAGGTCATTGAGTTTCCCTGTTGTCGTGTCGAAGGAGGAGGTGCTTCCATGCATCGTTATTTAAAAGTTACACAAATAATAAATCATGACTGAAAGGTAGATGATGATTACTTATCTTTTCCCTTACTTCAGGACCTGTACAATTTATATTAAAAGGGTGATGTATAGAACCACTACTTATCGAGGTTCCTTGTGGGTCGCCTTTGCAGCTGAATTAATTGGAATTGTCCTGTTTATCGTCTATGTTGTCTACTCAATGGCCTACTATGCTGTGGAGAGCCTGAGCCTCATTTCAAAGTTTGACTTGCCGTCGATTTACAGGTATGTTATATGATTGTTTGCTACTAGGGAAGCCTGTTTAAGTAAAGAATGTTACACATGGCAGTACTGACCAATAAATTCTTGGCCACATCGCTTGTTTGTGTGCCCTTTAATACACCCTAGGTAAATTACCAGCTCACTTGGTCACGTCAGCGCTATGGTGCGGTGGTAGCGGGCCTCACTATGAAAGCTGCTATTTGGAGTACCATACCTGTTTTAATTATGGTGACTAATATCTTACCTTCGGTTACAAAATGAAAACCGCTAATTTCCCCATTCTTAGTTCATACTACTTGCTTCACCGCTAATTGATCTACGTTTTTACAAAAAAAAATTTGCCTTCCTTCGTACCTGATCATCCTGAACAAATTACCATGTCACAATATAGTAGAAGAGGATATGTCCTATGAGAATGAAGTCTCAAGATATGTGGTTATCGATGCAGAATCAGAAGACAGACAGCATCCACTGGTTTCGTCAGCGAGGCTCCGCCTATGTCTTCCAGCTCTGAGTTTCGTCGGTTAGTATTTAGTAAACGTCCACTCGCAATTGTGAGCTACCAAACTGTTAATGTTGTTGCCTGAAGATGCACCTAAAGGAGCTCTGTTTCATGCTGCAATATATTGTCTTAATTTTCTGGTTATTGTCACCATACATGTCATCTTAGAAATATTGGCGCCTCAGTTTTACAGGTACATGTTAAATTACCATTTAGGTTGAGTTATCTCTGAACTTGTTCAATCATACAGGGATGACCTAACTAGGCTTGTTTCAGAGAAGCGATCTCTCTCGATTCTCACGATGGATGGTCTGCAGCAGCCTTGGTTTTCTTAATATAACCTCACCAAGCCTCTTAACCCTTTGGCTATCAAATCTTTTTCCTTTACAAAATCGGTAATTTGCCATGACCCTACTATTATTTGCGGTTATATTGATTTGCCGTCACATATGTAAATTCATTTGGGTATTTGTTTCTCATAGGTCATAAACTATCCTAATTTAGATGAGCTCTCACTGGATTTTACCCAACAAAATAGCGATTCTACTTATCTGATTAGTCTAATGGACAGCCTGGCCATACCTGCTCAGATTTGAGAAACTTGCACATCTCCTCGATTCACTTATGCAAGGAATCTGTCTTTACTCTAGAGAGTGCTAATCTCAGGTGCCTTCATGTCTTGCTATGGTTCTTATAGAATGTTGCTCATATATTCCAGGAATTATGCTAGATAGTCTTGTTATGGTTACAGTTCCTTTTGAATATTTAGTTTCGTTTTCTTGTTCTGTCAGGGGTCTTTGCGTGCTATACTTGATTCTTGGTTCAAAAATAACAGACACAACTGTTGCGTCTATTGTTCACTCTTATGCAAGCTTGGAATTGATTGATTTAAGCTGGTAAGCACAATTTCGTAAGGTTAAATGGTTAAAGTTGATCAATCTACTAATGTATTTTCTATCTGAGAGTTATTGCAAGATAGTGTATGAATTACATTTGTTTAAATTACAGATCTGACATGGATTTGTTTAAACTTTTGCCGGCCTGTTTGGACTACAGATCTGACATTACGGATTTGTTTAGACTTCTGTCGCCCGGGTTCGTTTTGACCCCCTGGATGGTTGGAATGTTTGGAAGATTTGGGGGTGTATTTTTTGGGAAATTTTTAGGGTTACAGAACGCAATTTGATCAGTTCTATTCAGCTCATGTTACCACGTTGTTTAAGTTATCCTTAATTCCTTATTGTCTGGAATATGGCTATGAGCTTTGATTTAGCTATTTCCTAATGTGTGCAATGATCGATTTTGGATACTGCTGTTTCGTAACTTGGAAACTTGCAGGCTTCTTTCAGGCTACCATTTATATGAATGAGGAAGCATATTCTATTGTATGATAAACTTGGTATGTGGAAGTGGCTAAAAATTGGGCGATGTGCTTGCTTTTTGCACACTGACCCTATTTGATCGATGCCCTCTATTTTGGGCGAATTCTCCGTATGTTGGATTAGTACTATGGTTTTGAACAACAGGCACATTTGTGACTGAGAGAAATGTAGTACATGAATTTCGATCTTTGGTACTTCAACGTTGGTGAAATGCACACCATATATAATCCCCTTTATCTTACTTTTGTACGAAAGATTTTTTTTTCTAACTTTTGGTATTGAAAAGTCAAGAAACACTAATTAATGCTTTTTTTCTACGCTGTTATTGCCGCTCTCCTGACTTGGTGCTTCGCTTTTATCTACAGATGGTTTTGCTAATCGTGCCATTGGATAACATATTCGTTGTTATTTTCAGACCTGTACCATCTGTTCATCTATCACCGTATTGGGTATTTCTTATTTGCTGCTTCTGTCAGCTACATGTGTTTCCATGTATGCCTATTTTAGCAATGGTGTTATCACTTTTTCGAAGTTTCATTTTATAGACTATCCGCTTTTTCATCTTTTTTTTTGCGATTGCTTAAAACCGTGTGCTCTTCCATCTATCCAAAACATAGAACAAAACTTACTCCTTAGTAGTTTTAGTATCGCTATTATCGCTTTTTGATCTGACATTTCATATGCTATATGTCCGCTCGCACTACTTTATAGACTGCCTTACATAATATATTTTTCTATTTATCTGCAGATGGTTTTGCTGACCGTGCATCAGATAACCTATTTCTTGTTACTTTCAGACCTGTATCGTCTGTTCATCTATCGCCGTATTAGGTATTGCTTATTTGCTGCTTCTGTCAACTACGAGTGTTTCCATATATGCCTATTTTAGCTATGGTGTTATCAGTTTTTTGAAGTTCCATTTAATAGACTATCCACTTTTTCAGACTGCTTCGTGAAGTGCTTAAAACCGTATGCTTTTCCATCTACTTACTCCTGAGTAGTTTTAATACTGCTATTATCATTTTTTTGGTACAACATTTCGTATGCTATATGTCAGTTCGCACTACTTTATAGACTGCCTTACAAGATATATTTCTCTATTTATATACATCATACAAAAAATATGTTTCTACAATATAGCTTACTACTCAGTAATTTTCTCCTGCTGTTGTTGCCTGATTGCATCTGCTCTAATATATTCTTTTATCGAATATTTAGGCAGACCGCATGATCACACACCTATTTGTCGTACCTGCATAAAATTACATTTGGTTTAGATCCAACTAGCCTCTTAACCATATCCTTGTTTGGATACGGCTTACATCGCTTGAAGATCTTTGTTTGTGTAGATTTCGATTCAGCTTTTTGTCTATGTAATAGTCCTTTAGTGTCTGCTAATTTCGGTCAGACTTCGGTTCTACTTTTGATCTATGCAGCAGCCCTTTCGTATCTGCTATGTTCAATCCCTATTTTCGTGACAGTTTCTAGCATTTTCGTACACCTCTTTCCCCATATGCCCATCATGCGGAGCTAATGCAGCGTCGTACAAAAAGAGTTCGCGTCACTGCTGTACAGAGTATGTTAATTTGCTTTTAGATTATTACTGCCGTTCTCCTGGTTTGCTATTTCATTTTCGTCTTCATAGCCTTTTATTGATTGAGATATTAAATAACCTATTACTAGCTATTTTAAAACCTATACCATGTGTTGGTTTGTTTTCATATTAGATCCTGCTTGCTTAATGCTTCTATCAATTATGAATGTTTTCATATATGCCTATTTTAGCAATGGCGTTATCAGTTTTTCATAGCTTCGTCTTACATATTATTCGCTTCTTCATGTTGCTTTGTAAAACGCATACAACTATATGCTTTTCCATGTGTTCAAAGTATAGAACAAAACTTATTCCTTAGCAATGTTAATAGCTTTTAATCTATACAATAGTCTTTTCATGCCTGTTGTCTCAGTCTCTATTTTCGTTGCTGACTTCTGCATTTGCATCTGACTTTTTCCCGTATGTCTATCTGTAGAGCCAACACGATGCCCAAAAAGATTTGCGTCACGCTATATAGAATATGCTGATTTGCTTTTAGATCATTACTAGCGCTCCTAATTTGCTACTTCATTTTCGTTAGCAGAACCTTTTACCGATTGTGCTATCAAGTAGCCCATTCTTAGTTGTTTTTGAACCTGTATCGTCTATTAACATGTTTTCGTATTAGGTGCAGCTTATAGTACTCCTATCAGTCATAAACATTTTTATATATACCTATTTTATCAATGCTATGGTCGATTTTTCACAGCTTTGTTTTACGTATTATGCGAGTCTTCATGCTGCTTTGTACAGCTCTTAAAACTATGTGCCTTTTCATCTATCCAGAGTATAAAACAAAGCTTGCTCCTTGACAGTTTTAATGCTACTCTTCTCGGTCTTTTTACATTTTAGACTACTCTTTTTTGCTTCCCTATAGAGCTAAATTTTTTTTTCTTACTTTAAGGTATTGCTGCTAGCCTCGAATCTATGACCAAAATACGTTTGTCTAGAGGAGCGAATAAATCCCAGAGTATATCCGATGTACTCACCGATGCAACAAGATTCTTTTACTCTTAGATATATGTGTGAAAATATTTGCGCTCATAAGAAAATGCGCTATAGTATGCAATTATTTTGCATTGAGCTATTTTCTTTGACGCGTTATTGTCTTCTGCTAATAAGGCTACCGTATGAGGATATTGCGCGCCAGTTTCTCATAACACAACTCAAGCGAGATCGACATGTTGTGTGTTTACTAAATCTCCTTTATTGCTACTCTTATATATGTATAAGACTATGAGGTAACTATCACGTAATGTGTTTCTTGTTCTTATTATTTTTATCTGTTGTTGTCTAAATCAGACCTCACAAAAAACCCATGGTGGTTGCTTGTTGTGGTAGATTCAAAAAGAAATTGTTTCCATTCATACAGAATAATATTGTGCCTTAGTTTTCCCTTCTCGAGGTAAACGTGTTAGTTGTGAAGCATTTTCCATATCCAGAGTTTTAGTTTTGTTAGCACATGCACTTTGCTGATACTTATGTTATTTTGTAAACATCGTCAGTGTCAGTCGAGCCAATGGTGTGGAAAGCTGTTGCTCCTGCTGCATCTAAATTCGATTAGTATCTGTTACTAAATTAATTTAGATAACATGACGAAAAGAACATGCCTACGCAAAACCGCCCTTGTGTTATCCCAGCATCGCGTTCCATACAATTCCCGTTTCACGCTCATCTACATCTCACCTATATCGTTTACGCAACCACATATGCCACCGTACTCCAATAAATAAGACGTGACAGTTCTAATTAAGCGCTATGAATTTACCTTCCTAAATCGTCTATCTTTTTTCTTATGCCATTGTTTCTTACACACAAACAACCTAATAATCATGACTTAGATATTACAGAATCAGATCTACGCTAAACAAACATTTTTTTGCATATGTAAAAAACAACGAGCGCGGCGTGCCGGCACGCCGCGATAACATTTCTAGTAAACTTGATTCGATGAATATACTCCCGTTCAAAACGAACAGAAACCGGATAAATAAGGATGTGGATATATGATACTAGAATACTACTACGTACTTGTGAGACACAAGCCCAGTCGTTACAGTTGATGATGTTGACAGAACATTCTGTTGAAAAACTAGGTATTATTTGTGTTTTAGATTTGAAAAATAAGCTAATTCTCAAAATGATTAGATACAACAGGCAAGATAGAAGACACCACATATTTCTGTAAAGAGATCGATCCACCGAGAAACAAATAGGAGAATTCTTACGATGGGCTTGATGACGAAAAATGAAGCAGCGCAGTAGCGACCTGGCCATAGAGGAAGTAGTCGACGTCGTGGATCGCAGGATGAAGAGCTCGAGCGGTCGCGCAGTTGCGCTGCCCAGAAACCTTATTGCCGCCCGTGCGGGTTCTCTCTCAGCAACGGTTCGGAGATCCCGCTCTCCTTGCCTCGCGGTGCACGCCGAGAAGAAGGTCGGTGAAGAACGAGCACAGCACGAAAACACAACACAGATCACCGTGGATGAACACGAGTATCAGAGTCCAAAAATCAAAAGGCTCACATGCATGCGGGCGTCTCCATTTTATAGCCGCGCACGATGCGGTCACCATTAAATGCTAGTAACTGCATGTCATTCAAATGACAATTTCTATTAGAAACTGACGCCATTATCATGGCTGTTTCAATTCTCAGTAAATGACCTCATTAATTCGCTAATAACAGAGAGAAACCGAAAATTAAAAAGGGTTTAAACGTACCAGGAATTTAATCCACGGCACGGCGACTCGCGACGTCACAAGCCACAAGTAGTCACGCGGGAAAAACACGCGGTAATTCGCGAAATACGCGCGCGCACGTGCGTGTGACTTTAGCCAGCTCCTCACCCTCCATATGCCTCATTACAATATATGGTGGGAGCTCTCCCTTTTGAATTGGTATTCTCCCCTCTCAACTAGCAATATGGTACTATTATTTGTAGCTTTGGCATTAGAGATAAATAGGCCACTTGGGCCTCATTTCTAACACATTCGTCCCAGCCACTTCTACAGCATCACAAATCTTCCCTGTTGGAACCAATATAACAGATGTAAGCAAAACAGTTGAAACTGGAGCTTTGCCCAAGCAAGCTTGGTAACTAGAGAATTCATCAAACTCTCGTTACTTTTAAACACGATGTTCACCAACACTAACACAGGAGATACAGCAAAGCAGATGAAATGAATGATCCAATACAGACTATTTGGCAATTCCAGTAGCAGAACACATGCACACCCAGGAACTTCCTCAGGTTATATATAACACAACTCAGTTATAGCTATGCAGCCAGCAATTCTACCTGAATATGAGGTATTATGTTATGTTGTGATCCAAATTCTAATCAAGGCTGGCCAAGTTGGCGTGTAAACTCTCTCCAAAATAGTGAAGTTTTGTCTGGCTGGTGCCCGTGGTTTTTTCCCTTCGCATTGAAGGATTTTCCACGTTAAAACCCTGGTGTCTGATCTGTGTTGGTTTGATCTTCTTCGTTCTTGTTTGCTTGTCAATTTCTAACATATTATCCTATCAGAACGCATGGTAGCAAACAGAAAACTGGCTTTTTGTTTAATCCACCATGTCGAGCTAAGGTCAACCAGCATCCATAGTGAGAAAAAAAAAGGCCATGTTCACTCTCCAGAGCTTGATGACATCACCACTCACCAATCGCCATCGGTAATGTAGTACTAAAACATGACGAATGTGTGTAACCTGGAGGAAATGGACAACCAGGAAAATGAGAATTTCCCATCATCTTATATCCAAATTTAAGTTTTCCTTACAAGGTCTGCACTAATGTACACAAGTGATAACTTTTCCCAAGAACAAAAAAAGTAAATTCGGAGCATATGCAACCAAAAAAAGATACTAAAGGGCATCCAAAGCTTGCCTGCCTTCAACCAGTGAAACTTATTGATGTGTTCATACGGACATTCAATTAGTAATAGAGGTAAACAAAAAATAATCGCACTGTCTCGTGAGACAAATAGTGTAGGCATAATTCAGTATACTGATAATCTGTTAAATTATTGAAGGCAGGTGTAGTGTTTGAATCGAGAAAAAGATGCCAGCATTCAGTATACCACGAATAAGATCAAATAATACCACAGACAAATGATGTAATACAACCATTAATACCATTGAAATATTAAAGACCACATACCAAATCCATCAAGCGAAGCAAGAACAATCTCTCCAGGCAATAGGCTAAAAGACTTCTTGCCAGCTTTCGAGTTAGCCACCGAGCTTGTAAAATAGCCGGTAACCTTCACAACTCCAGACAATATTCCAGTTGCCACTTTCTCAGACATTTTTGTCACTTTTTTAGCCCTGCCGGAAAGTAACTGAAACATTTGATTGAAAATATGTGTCGACACTGTGTAATTAAGCTCAAGTAAACTAAAACCATCAAAGCCTAGCAGGACAAGAAGTTCTTTGAAGAACAAAATAATCAAATAACTGAAATATTTTATTGAGATTACATGTGTCCAAATGGTGTGATTAAGCTCAAGGAAAACAAAAACCATCAAAGCCTAGCAAGACAAGAAATCCCAAAAGAGATAATAAGATCAGCTGAACCAAGCAGAACAAGTTAAACATCCGGAGACCATGTGCTAAAAGGTTGGTGATCAGCATAGTACTCGCAAGGCCTGGTTTAAACTCCTTGTACATTTAAATGCATCCTTATACTAAAACTGATACACGATATATTAACAGCTCAACACTATGTCTCAGCATAATGTACTCAGAAGTAAAGCAATTAGATGCTAAAAAGCAACAACATCATGGCTACTTCAAAATGCAGTTATATCCCTCAGTTCAAGTTAGTTCATTTACGATAATCCGTTCGAAAATGCAGATGCCTGAAATAATTGAATCACCTATATTCGGCATTACTACACAAATGTACAGGGGTCTTCCTAGTAAACACCAAAACCAGGGATGCCGGATGCCAAACAACTGAACAAGTAAAAAGCATTTAAATGCCAGCATGATAACACCAATAATAATATGGGGAGATTATCCCTACTTATCATAAGGTCTTTCTAACTCAACTGAAATACCCATAGAGAACAATGCAATACTCCTGATGGCATTTTATCACTAGAAACAGAAAAAAGTCATTACCTTTTGATCCGCCTCAGCATCTCTGGGCTGACCTCCGCGTCGGCGTCGCCGGGCTGCATCCTCCTCTTGAGGACCTCGTTACCCCACCGGAGCCTGTCCACTGTCACTTCCCCGCACCACAGTATCCCCTTCGCCAGGTGCCCGGCGCCTGTTGCGATCGCCTTCGCCATGGCGCCACCGCCGTCCAGTACGCCGCCGCCTCGACCTCGCCTCGCACCCTATCCGCCAATGCCTCGCCGCCAACAACGGACTGGATCGAGAAGTTGGTGTACCCGGCGAGGAGGCCGTCGAATCGTGGGTCAGGGTGGGAGAGCGTGAGGCCATAGTGGAGCGGCTCGGGGTTCGGGTCGTCCAGAGAAGCGGGCACTGTGAGGGAGAACGAGTAGTGGCTGGGGTCGAGCTTCACAGCGGCGACGTCGCGGGCGAGCGGCCACTGGATTGGGTCGAGCAGGGCGTTGGCGGCGAGGGAGGTGTCGCCGGAGCGGATGCGGAGCAAGGAAAGGTCGCCGGCGGCGAGCGGGTGGCTACGGTGGCGGTCAATGAGGTGGAGCTGCGCGCCGGGGAGGCGGAGGAGGACGTCCTCCGAGGGGGGTGGGACATTGGCTTCGTCGTCAGCGGTGGTGGGACACGACGGGCCTATCGTGACGGGCGCGAGGTCGGCCGGCCATGGTGAGCGTCTCTCTTCTTACCTAGAAATCTTTTCCTGATCTAAGCTTTGCTAGAAGCCTAGAAATGGTGTCCTCAAGATGCTGCCATACCATACGTACGTAAAGTCCTCGAATCGCCTGTCGCCACTTGTGCAGCTTGCTATAATTGCTAGTGTGTTTTTGCCGGTCGTGCTTTCTCTTTCTGTGCGTCGGCCTGGTTTGGTAGTTGGTACTTTCCCCTTGTGCTGCACTGCACTGCACTGCACTGCACGATGGCTCGCCCATGAGCTAGCTGTGTGTTCCGTAGTCTTTGTAGGGCCGCCCGGCTGTGTCGGGTTTGCTTTGGGTGGAAGAAGGGGCAAGCTGCTGCTGAGCTGAGTCCGCTCTCAAATGCGCAATGTTGTTATGCCACTGCATCTGCATGTCCTCCCTCGAGTGCGTCGCTTTCCTTCCTTTCTAAGCCGTGCTGTGAGATTTGCCCTCTAGTTGATGCTCGCTTCTTCTTCTTGGTTCGTCGTTGTGTATATTCATTTTCTATCAAGGCACGTGCTTTATTGTGCCTTGTTCGTGCATGACGAGATTATTGTGATCGTTTTGGTTCGATCCGGCTACTCATGCTTCTTCCTGTCGTTTCGTGGTGCGTTCAGATGCCAAGGCGGCGACCGCGTCTGGCTGCATCTGGTTGGTCACGTTCACGTCCCTGGATTAGCTTCTTAATTTCTGTCTTTTGGCCATTTAGTTTTTCTACACGTTCCCTGATCATGTTGTTTCTTTTTCCATACTTTTTCCTTTGTGATTTTCTGTGCTTGCTGGGTGGTTTGTTGGTCCTACCATGCTTAGCTCAGCTCCGCCTCCGGTGGATCCTGCTCCGGTTGGTCACCATGCGCTCGTATTATTACTTAGGTATGCTTGCTTAGTGTATGTATCCCTCATTTGCTTTAGGGTTGCTACCGACACACCACTTTTCTTTGTCCGTTCCTACTCATGCTATCTTTGTTTGTTCGGCTACTTAGGAGACCATTTCTGTCCAGTTGTTCACTGTGATGTTGCGCATGAGAATCGTCATCGAAGGCTTTTGGCTAACAGGCACCGTTTGTTGGTTATGCAATGTTTTTGTTGTTGTCTTGTTTTTGTTCTATTCGTATTTCTTTCCACGTTTGCTTTCCATAAGAATTTTAGTTATTGCCTTCATGTGGTGTCTTTTATTTTCTTTGGTCTGGCCTTTCTTAAAAAAATTGGCAATAGCTGATTCATCGCGAGGGTCGAATGTTTGTCCTGTCTTCTCATTTCATCCAGACCAGATCGAAGCTCTAAAAGGTATGTTTTATGAGAGGTGTTTCAATACTTTTCTTTTTGACAGTTACATAAATATTAAAACATGAATGAATGGTAGATGGTGATTACTTACCCTTCGTTTGCTTCAAGATTTGTATAACTTATATTGGGAGGGAAAGCTAATATCTTTTTTGTCTTTGTTTAATAGAGAAAAGGCTGTTGTTGCTCTATGGGGTACACATGCTCGTGAATTTGATGCCGAAGGACTACAGATGGCAAGCATGAATGATCCTATTGTTATCCTTTTTGTTGGGCTCACATCAAGTTGTATGGCGGTAAGTCTGCGATGTTTCTCTGCAAATTTCAATAGTTCATTTTCTTCGTTTGGAAGTAATTTTATTTCTAGAGTTTTTACTGATAACAGTTCCACTCCTTCGTTATCAGGACAATTATCACTTCAAGGAAGCACAATTTGCCAGTGGTACCCTTATATGCTCCTATACCAAACATTGTTGCGCTTCAAAACAGGTAAACTCATGCGATTCCATTTACGGCTGCATATTGTATAAATGATATACTTAGTATTTGTAATCCTTTCTTTGCTATTGTTGTTAGCTTTACTGCTATGCCTCATGAAATTAAATGGCTTGGTCCAAGGCCAAGCTAGGTAAGAACCACCCAGGACAACCACGGTTGCTAAGTTGTCTGTCCTAAATGCGCATGACACTGTTGTCATTACAAATGAACAACTTATTATTCTTATACAGATAGACTGTGCTATAGACAGATTGATACTATAAATAGTTATATCCATTTTGTAAATGCATGCATGGCCTTACCTATATTGTAAACATGACTATTAAAAGCCTTGTTCTAGGTGAAAACTAGTGGTATATGAGTTGCGGTTCTTGCAGAAGAACGGTGAATCAGAATGATAGTGAATATAATTGCCTACATTGTCCTGGCATAGCTGCAAAGCCAAGGTGAGTTGCCCATTGAAGCATGCCTGCTATTCATAAAGTTATATTGCCTCTCATAACACTGACCTATTTTCAATGAATTCATCATCTACTGCATTTTAGATATAAGTTGGCTGTCCTTGGAGTAGATCCTTCCAGTGCTACAGAAGACGCTTCTGTGGCTGAATTTGTTTTCTTTGGTGACATGGGTTAACAATTATTGAATGTTCCTGTGTTAACTTTGACAACCATCGCTCCCACTGTCCAAGGATTTATACCACCACAGATAGCAAGGCTTTATGGTAGGCGTTATCCTTTGAGAGTGAGTGGCTCACGCGGATCATTACAAAGGATCAAAGCGCATTTACGTTGACTCCATAATGCCTCTTGCTATGCCATCCCGTGTTAAGTCTGCACTCAGTGGCGATGAGAGCCTATTCAAATCACTAGACAATGTACCTGATCCTGCTAGTAACTCCTTCCTTCCTCCTGCTCCTGATCAGAATGTATTGCATAACAATGAACTAGTAATGCAACCATGTCAGATTGACTTCTCTTCCTCATCGATTCCACTTGGAGAGCAGGATTCACAGACTCATACAATTGATGCGCCTGCACTAGTTCTTGTTCATGCACAAGTGGCTCATACACCTGCAGTGACAGAAGAATACTCCACTTTTGATGAGGTGCAGTTGTTCAAACTATACATTCCATATCTTTCTAGAAAAATTTTCATACTATTTCACATCTATTGGATAAGGTATGTTAACTCTTATGCAATTTTGCAGCCTATCGAAACTCCAACAAAAAGTGATCATGTACACATCACATCGCATTTTACAGATCTTGGTTTTAGTATTTGTCCCTGTTAGATTTTCGTTTACACACACTGTTTCTGTTAAGCAGAACAAGGTAGCAATCATGGCTGGCGCTAAATGCTCAACACCTGAAACTACGGAACCTACTCCTAGCTTAAATACTCATAAAAGGTAGCAGACCCATTCTTAATAATCTTAATATAGTCTCATGTTATTGGTCTCATCATAATCTTAATGTAATCCAACTTTTCTATCGTTGTATGGCAAAATAGAAAAATATAGGTCGTCAGCGATGAGGAAACTCAATGTAGATGATACAGATGAAACAGACTTTGAAAGGTGTTTTCTCCAACTTTCTATCTATCTCAACCTACCAATCCAATTTATTTTCCTATTGCAGAAACAAAGCTTGAACCGTTGGCCAAATCGGATAGCCATGTTTTCACCATATCTTGCCGCTCTAGCCCCATCCTATTACTGGAACACTATACTACTCATGTGGGTGTGCCAAATATCTACCCACACCCAATCCACAATATTGTTACAATGTACTTCGTCCGGTCACAAATAACTATCCTTTTAGATATTGACACGGTATTCAAAACACAGCTTTGTTCGCTAATTTCTATTATAATATATTTATAAAATGTAATAAAATTATAATATTACGAAAGTACTTTTTGAGAAAACCTACACATATGATTTTCATGTATCTAATTTAAATATTTTAAAAAATATCGACAGTCAAAGTTTAAAAAGTTTGATTGCACCTATATACAAAACTACAACTATTTATGACCGAAGGGAGTAGTTTATTCGTATTCTGTTGGAATGCACACGCATTCAGCTATTAGTATATCACTCTACTGTGAGTGTCCTGAGTAAGCAACTTCAAGCTAGTGCATCCGTATCCCTTGTCAGGTCGGGCTCATGGTGGTGTCGAATTCTTATCTTAAAAGAAAGAGATAAAGGAAGAAAGAAGAGGATAGAAAGGTCTGGCTCTGGCTTACTGTTGTTACTCAACTATTTTGTTTGGATTTATTTATGGGAGCTCGTGAACAATGTTCACCACTTTCTTACCCTGTAGATGCGGATGCCCAGCCCACTTCGTCTCCCACAACGACATTCTGATTCCCACTTCACTTTTTTATATATTGTGTGCATCCAGTATTCAGACTTTTACAAGCAGCTATCTGAGAAAACCAAAGCTAAAGCTTTAAGCAACGCCCAAGCTTTATTCTCCCTCCATGCAACGAATATATGCCATCGCCCAACTTACCTGAGCAACAACGCAACGAGATATATATCTTTTTTTTTAAAAAAATTACAATGCGATACATATGTGTTAAAAAAAACTAGCTGACCTACTCGTGCAACTGCACGTCTAAATATTATGATACAATTGTCTTTGATATACTACTCCACTTTCAATGATTGAAATACAATTGTATTTGTTATATAACTCTATTTATATGTGATTAATCTGCATCGTTATAATCTGGCCCCACCAAAATAAGTGATGGAGATCATTTTCTTTGATATACAACTCTACTTCTAATAATTGTAATACAATTGTATTTGTTATATATAATTAATCTGCACCGTTATAATCTGACCCCATCTAAATAAGTGGTGGAGATCCTTTTCTTTTTTTCAATTAATGTGAGAATTTCAAGAATTTAGGATTATTGTGAGATTTTCTTACCCTTAAAAGTTAAAACGACGAAGGTGCCTTGAATATCACCCGTTGTTTATAGATATCTGTAGATGAGATACATATGTATCCGAGTCAAATCGAGAGAAATGAAAGGAGAGCAACGACGAAAGGCGAGAGCTGCAAAAGTTGGGTTTTTTGTTCTTCGTTTGCTCGGATTCGATTCTGCAGCGTCGATGGCTTGCAGCCATCCACAGACGGATAGATATCAGTGGTAAAACAACTTACAATCCTACTCATCTTTTGGGATTCCATATCCCAAAGTTGACGTCTCTCGCGCTTCCATCTTAGATATGGACGGAAAAAATAAAAAAGAAGCAGCATGACAATTGAGTAATTGACAACGAACAGCAATGAGCATATGCGAGATCTTGGGGATAGATATTTCAACTTCAACTTTACTGCTTACTATATGCACATATCCATCCAGCTATTGCAACAGGACAGTCGTCTGCTGGATGTTATTATACACATCAACAATCACACGCGACAAAAATCAAGCACCAGGTAAACCAAAACTAGCGTCTTAGCGCGTACATTAACCCCAAACCATACCCATTTTACGGCAGAGCAAGAGAGCTCATGAGCTTCAGAAGGCGAGGTCGTTGGGCTGCGCCACGTTGGGGTTGGAGAGCATGTGCACGACCTCGCGCATGGTGGGGCGGGCCGTGCTCGCCTCCTCCACGCACGTCATGGCCACCCTGTACAGGTTCACCATCAGCCCCACTGGCTCCGGCGTCAGGCGGCGGTCAGCCACCGCGAGGACCGCCGCGCTGTCCGACGTCTCCGGGAGCTCCGCCGTCACCTTCCGGACCCAGTGCACGATGTCCACGCCGTCGCCGAACCCGCCCACGGGCCGGCGCCCCGTGATGAGCTCCAGCAGCACCACGCCGAAGCTGTACACGTCGCTCTTCTCGTCCACCCGGAGCGTGTAGGCGTATTCTGCCACACCAGATAAAAAGATCGTTGGATCAGCCAAAACACACACACAACCGTACTTAGGTGATCTATCGAAAACATTACTAACAACTCTTTCGACACAGTAGATGCTCGATGTCTGAATCCCTGCCTGCCTGTACGGGCATTTGTAAAGATTTACTGCGTTGCATTGCATGCAGTGTCAGTATCTGACAAAACCAAATCCTGCTCAAGAGTGCATCACAGTGAGGCCGGTAGCTTTTCTACCCAGTAGCTTTCAGCTAAACTATATGATGGAAGGACTACATGGCTGAAAAACTGGGTCAAAGAACTTTTTATTTGTTAGGGTTCGGGTCGGGAATGGGGATCAAAGGGGTGAGGAAGGTAATTTTCTTCAACTTTAGTGTCAAAGTTAGAACCTCTATACATCAAAACCGTGGGAAGCTACCTAGACCAGCTTTCGGCTTCTCGTAGTACAAATAGGGTGCTGACTTTTGACTTTCGACCGTGAAACAACAGCTTCCACTTCAAGAAAGGACAAGCCAAAGATGAAGGGACCTGAAGCTACTAGAGCAAGGATTCACAAAAACCGCTTGAAAATCGTGCTTTTCGATCGTATCAAGCCAGTTCGAGATTCAAAACCGGCCGTTAAACTGGTCCAATTAAAAAAAAATCAAAAAACGGTTCTAAAAAACATTCAATTGGTTAGTCAAAATCCACCGGCTTTTCGGTGAAAACCGATCCATTTCCGATTTTTTTAATATTTTCCAAAAAAATTGATTTCTTAACCTTTCGGTTTTTTTGACGATTTTCTTACCATTTTCAACTCAATATTTCCGATTTTCGAGCTATTTTTTTGAAATCGATATTGTGAACCTGACTAGAGCTCAATGAACACAATTTACGGGGAGCTGTCAAGTCAACCAGACACAGATCTACCATGGAGACAGAACAAAGCTAAGAGATACTACTACAGTATCTAGATCCTCATCCTCTCTCTCCACAAGGCCACAACAAAACAATATACGAGTACTGACTCGGACAGGCCATCCATTAATCCAAAGGCAGGCTTTGTCTTATCTCTCGTTGACCTCACCAAATGGCAACAAGATCTGCTTCTAGGCCCTGACAAACCCATGGTAGAATCCAAGAAACAGAGGCAAGAGACAAGACACTAACCATTAATCACTCTCTATCGCCAGTGCTACAGCCATGTAACGGCAAGATACTACTAGTGGTACGAGTAACTTTGTTTCTGGCTTTCTGGAAAAGTTCATCCACTACCCCTTGATCCAAAGGTAACCTTTGTCCTCTCTCCGGCTGACCGTGCAGAAGCCAACAAGGCGTGAGTGCAGACAGTGTCCAAACGAAGCTAAAATCCAAGAACAAGGCAGCACAAGTTGCAGTTCTAGCAGGGTCAGTGGAGTGCTGTGTGCATGCATTGGCTTTCCAATGGCTCCATAGGCCACTGAGATGGTAAAGTGGAGTAGCATTGCAGTTGCTATCAAATCCTTTCGTCCTCGTAAAATTTGATTGTAATCAGATGGAATGGGTTGGATGAAATTGGTAGTTTGGTATGATTCACTTTGCGCGAGAGAATTGCGTATTTCTGTCAACTAACGCACGTAAAAAGTCTCGTTTTCTTTGGACGTCGTTTGCATCAGGTTAAAGCAACAAATACTGTAAAATTCTTTGTTCATCCACGTTCGGTTAATTTGTTCAGTTAAAGAGGTTTAGGAACACGTAAATTTAAGCAAGAAAGTGAAGTTCGGACGGATGGTTACCTGGCGCGATGTAGCCGTAGGAGCCGGCGATGGCTGACATGCACTCGGACGCGCCGCCGCCGCCGAGGAACTTGGCGAGGCCAAAGTCGGCGACGTGCGCCTCGAACGCCGAGTCGAGCAGGATGTTGTTTGACTTGACGTCGCGGTGTATGATCATCGGCGCGCAGTCGTGGTGCAGGTAGCACAGCCCGCGCGCCGCCTCCGCCGCGACGCGCGCCCTCGCCTCCCACCCCAGGTGGCCGCCCTTGCCGCCGTGCAGCATCTCGCCGAGCGACCCGTTGGGCATGTACTCGTACAGCAGCAGGTTGGTCTCCCTGTTGGAGACGAAGCCTAGCAGCCGCACGATGTTGCGGTGCCTGATGCGCCCCAGCGTGGTCACCTCCGCCGAGAAACCGCGGTCGTGGTCGCTGCCGCCTCGCCCCACGAGCCGCTTGATCGCCAGCTCCGTGCCGCTGTGCGTCACGCCGTGGTACACGATCCCGGCTCCGCCCTTGCCGATGATGTTGTCCTCCTTGAGGCACTCGACCACGTCGTCTGCCGAGAAGTCCAGCTTCTGGAATGCCGTCATCTTCCACGCGCCAGACCGCCTCCTTGTCGCCTCCCGCCACGCCTCGCGCCCCTTCCTCGCGCCAAGGAAGGCGATGATCAGCACGGCGAACACGACCACCAGCCACACCAGAATCTTCTTAGAGTCCCACCGCCGCAAAGACAACGTTGCACCGGACCGCGAGCCCGCCCCGGCCGCCGACGGGGAGCAGGCGTCGGCGACAGGCCCGCCGCACAGGCCGGGGTTACCGACGAACGAGCTCTCGTTGAACACCAGGAACTGGCCCTGCATCGGCACGGGGCCAGAGAGGTCGTTGTACGAGACGTCCAGCGTGGTGAGGCTCGTCATGTTGGACATCTCCGATGGGAGCTCGCCAGATAGCCTGTTCCTGGACACGTTCAGCGTGCACAATATGTTCAGAGACGTGATGCTCTCCGGTATCTCGCCGGAGAGGAGGTTGCGGCTGAGGTCGACGGCGGCGAGGGAGGCGCAGCTCATGAGCTCCCCCGGGATCGCGCCAGTGAGCGAGTTGCCGCTGACGTTGAGCCTGGACAGGTTCTTGAGCCTGCCGATCTCCGGCGGCAAGGCCCCGGAGAAGTTGTTGGACTCCAGCGACAGCGTCTGCAGCGCAGGGAGGTTACCGATGGCCGGAGGAATCCTCCCACCGATCCCATTGTTTCCTAACAGCAGCATGCCAATCTTGCCGCCGCCGATCACGTCCGGGAGCTCGCCAGTGAGCAGGTTGTCGGTGAGCTCCAGCATGTTTGCCTGGGGGAGGTCGAACAGCCCGACAGGCACGGAGCCGCTCAAGAAGTTCTTGCCAAGGCGCACGCGTACGAGCGTCTTGCAGTCGCCGAGCGACTTGGGAATGGGGCCGAACAGGCCGTTCTCCATGAGCACGAGCGTCTCCAGCTTCCAGCCAGCGCAGAGGTCTGGCGGTACCGGGCCGGTGAGGTGGTTGGTGGCCACGTCCAATGTCTTGAGCCGGCCGTTCTTCCCGAGTCCGGCCGGAAGATGTCCCGTGAGGTTGTTCTCCCACACCTGGAGCACCTCCAGCTTCAGGAGCTCGGCCACGAACTCCGGTATTCCACCGCGGAGGTGGTTCCGGAAAAGGTTCACAAGCTTGAGGTTGGTGAGGTTGGCCAGGCTGGCCGGTATCTCGCCGGTGAGCTCATTGATGGATAGGTCTAGGGACTGGAGATTCTTGAGGTCACCGAGTTGCGGAGGTATCTCCCCGGACAGGCGGTTACAGAGCAGGAAGAGGGTGTCAAGCCGCGCGAGACGTCCGAGTTCCGGCGGGATGGGCCCCGTGAGGTTGCAGCTGCTCATGTCGAGGCGGACGAGCTCGTCGAGATCGCCGAACTCAGGCGGAACGCCGCCGTCGTACTGGTTGTAGTACCCTAGGTACATGTGCTGCAGCCGCTTGAGGCGCGCGAGCGACGCGGGCACGCGGCCAGAGAGGCCGTTGCCGTTGAGGCCGAGGTACTCGAGGCTGGCCAGGTCGCCGTAGCTGTCCGGTATGGCGCCGGTGAAGTAGTTCCCGCCGAGGTGGAGGTAGCGGAGGCGCGCGTGCGTGGCGCGGAAGGGCGGGAGCGGGCCTGAGAGGTTGTTGTTGTAGGCGTCGACGAGCTCGAGGGACGGGAAGTAGGGGGAGCCATTGGCAGGGGCAGGGAATGGGCCGGTGAGGTTGTTGTTGGAAAGGTTGAGGTGGCGGAGCGAGGGGAGCGCGGGGAGCGAGGCGGGGATGCGGCCGGGGAGGCAGCACGCGGCGATGGTGAGGCTGGCGAGCGCGTCGAGCAGCGCGACCTCGGGAGGCAGGGCGCCCCCGTGCAGCGGCACGGCGGTGAGGTTGATGGCGACGACGCGGGCGTCGTCGTCGCAGGAGACGCCCGAGAAGGTGCAGTGGTTCGGTGACGTGGCGTCCGGGTCCCAGTCAGCGAGCGCGGCGGGGGAGGCGGCGTTGGCGGGCACGAGAGCGGCCTTGAGCTTGGAGAGCGCAAAGATGTCGCGCTCCGGCGAGGCGGAGGAGGAGGCCGGGAGGAGGAGGAGGAGGAGGAGGAGGAGGAGGAGGGGAGGCATTGCGGTTGTGGCGAAGCGGCGGCGGTGGGATGTGGAGAGGAGAGGAGGTGGTAATAAAAGGGAGGAGGAGGTGGTGGTGGTGGTGGTGGAGGGAATGAGCATATGGAATCGATCGGCGCGGTCGGTCGGGACTCAGGGTGCAACTGCAACGCCAGCAGGCAGAGTCGTCGTTTAAAATCTCGACTAATCAGTCCGATTCCGGATTTCAGTTAGAAATCTCGACTATCATATTTTTATAAAATTGTATAAAATTAATTATAATTTAAAAAAATTATAGTATCATATTTATCAGTTTAGAATCATATAGAAAATTTTACAGAAGAATTGAACTTCATTTGTTATATTTAAAAATTCAAAAATAAAATGAACAAAACTGAGATAGTAAGCGTGTCATAATTTTATAAATTAGCTTAAGTGTGATCATGTTTCAATTTTTTTTAGGAGAGCTCAAGCATTGCCTTAGAACCCTACTTTGAAAGTTTCACAAATTTATAACTTAATTTGGTTACCTAATCAAATCTATGGAAGCAATACAACTAGCACCGTAAGGCTTTTATTAAGACAGTAGCACTCTCACAATTTCTAAAAATTCCTCAACCTTTATCATCATCTAATAATTTTATGGGGACATTAGTAATACGTCATGATCATCCACAAAATTTTCTAACATGGTTTGAAATATTTTTCGTTCGGTTGAAATTTGTTGGTCAACCTTTAGTAGCATTGTCTGAATTTTTGAAAATTCCTCAGGCTTGATCATCATCTGACAATTTTATGGGAATATTATTGGTGTGTTAGGACCATCCACAAAAAGTTTCAAAAATTTCAAACATGGTTTATACCATTTTTCATTCGATTAAAATTTACCGGTTAGCCTTTTATCACGACAGTAATACTATCAGAATTTTTAAAACTTCTAAATTTTTTATGGAAAAATTAGTGATGTATCAGGATCATCTATAGAAAAATTTAACATCTTCGACCATTTTTCACTCGATTGAATTTCGCCGAGACATCGGCAATTTCGGTTCAAAAATTTAGGATTTCAAATTTATTTTTGAATTTTAACCAAATTTTGCAGACTTTTGTGAACCGAAAACGAATTTTCAAACCCTAAGTTAGCTTGGCCAACGGATGGCGTAGCTCTCTCTCCAGCGGAGGGGGAGCGTGCACTGTGCAGTAGAGATGAAAACGGATCGGATAGTTCCCGACCGATCCGTATATTTTCGGATACGGATTCTGTCGGATCGGATATTTGTCGGATAGTATCGGATCAGATACGGATACGGATACGGATTCGGTAGCTCACTATCCGTCGGATACGGATACGGATTCGGATAATTCGGATATTGATGGGTCGGATATCCGGATATACATCTTCTCGATCAAAAAGGTTTCTTAATTTCAGAATTGTTTTCTAATTTAATTAAACCATAAAGTAAGTTTCAATTATTAAAATTAGCAAACAAACTCCAAAAATTACGATTTTTTTAAAAAGTTCCAGAAATAATCTAACATTTTAAAAATTATTTTCAAGATTTTATAAGATTTTAAATTTTCTCAAAAATTGAAATATTCCAATTCTTAATAGAAAAATATTTTAAATAAGTAGCTAAAAATCATAAAAACTCATAAATACATCATTTATTATTTTAAACATAATCCAACAAAGAATATAAATCTTGGATCATTACATATAAGTGTTATATACTTTTTCTAGAGACGTGATATTTAAGTATTATCAAACTTTTAGTGTGTTATGTGTTTGCTTCCATTTGTATCTTTGAGTAAAGATTACCTTCATTTTTTTGTTTTGATCTACATGTATAATGAACTAATTGTATGTGTGTGATAAACTAAGTCTTATATAATTTTATTTGCAATATGGTATCTACCTATTGTCTAAGTGAATGAAAATACTTATATTTGTTCAATTTTCAATAATATTTTCATCAAATCAACTATTTATGTGTTTTCGTTGACTTTTTATGTACAATCTAAGGGGTTATCATGTTCCGATAAAATATTCGAAACCGTATTCGATCCGTATCTGTATTCGATATTATCCGTATTCATATTTGTATCCGTATCCGCATCCGAGAAAAAAATATGAAAACAAATATGGTAGAGCTATTATCCGTCCGTATCCATCCGTTTTCACCCCTACTGTGCAGGCAGCATAGCCAGCTAAGAGTTTGTCCTCGAGATCAACGGCACGGCGTGAAATGTTTGAATCTCTGTTATTTGGTTGCCACTTGGCGAATTAGGACCTGCCAGAACAGGACCGGGGGTTACTCCGGCTCTAGGATTAAAATCTTGTCGATGACCGGAGAACGAAATATCGGTCAGATTTTAGAAATTTCGAATAATTCTGGACAAAATACAAAAACAAAAAATCAAATCAGGATCTTTTCTACCGAGAAAACCGAAATTTCGATCGGTTTTGCCGAGATCTCGGCAAAATTGCACCGAATGAAAAATAGCTCAAACGACGTCAATTTTTTTATATTTTTTTTAGGTTCCTTAAACATCAATTATGTTCCCTTAAAAATTTCAGATGATTATCAAATCTGAGTAATTTTTGAAAATTTAAACATTGCTACTGTCTTGATAAAACGCTGACAAGTAAGTTTGAACGGAATGAAAAATGAAACAAAGAACATTATAAAATTTTTAAATTTTTTGTGCACGGTAATGATGCATCACTAATATTCCTATAAAATTTTCAGACAATGATCAAGCTTCTTGAATTTTTGAAAATTCGGACAGTGATACTATCCTGATAAAAGCCATACCATCAATCTTCAACCAAATGAAAAATAGTACAAATCACGTTATAAAATTTTGAAATTTTTTTTGTTCATATTCCTGGTGTATCATTAATGCTTATATAAAATTTTAAAATGATTATCAAGCTTCAAAAAGTTCAAAAATTATGACAGTGCTACGTCGTGATAAAAACCTCATGATCAATATATATATTTGCTTTAATAAAAAAAATAATTAATTTTTTTGAAAATTTTGTAGAAGGGTTATAAGTAAATTCTTAAGATCTCATAAAATTTTTGAATCATGATCACACTCAAGTGAATTTATAAAATTCTTACAAGTGCACTGTACCATTTATATTCTTTCTGTTTTTGATTTTTGAAATTTAACAAATAAAGTTCAATGCATACATAGATTTGACTGAGCAAACAAAAAAATTAATTTTTTTGAAAATTTTAGATAATAGTACTGAGGAAATTATTAAGCTTTCATAAAAATTTTGGATCATGTTAACACTCGAGAAAATTTATAAAATTCTTACAAAATTACTGTGCCAATTATGTTCATTTGGTTTTTGATTTTTTAAAGGTAATAATTGAAGTTCAATTATTTTGAAAATTTTGATGTATGAGCCTACAATTATTAGGATGGTACCATAGTTTTTTCATATCATGATAAAGTATGTACAGTTTTATAAAAATCCTACAGTGTTTCTGCAGTTTTTAAGAAAATTCTTAAAAATTCAGTTTTTCAACAATTTTTTGTACGAGATGACTTTCTTAAGGGTTATTCGATCAAATCCGGTCAAAAAAAATAAAAACCAGTCAAAAAAACCTGAGATCTCGGTGAGATTTTCGTGATTACTATAGCAATTTAATTTTTTTTACCCCAAACAATATTTCAAAACTCATCCACCGTTCGGTGAATAAAATCTCGCGAAATTTCGACCGGATTTTAATCCTTGCGCCAGCTCCAGGTAGCTGATCGATCAGAAGTGAGACGACGAGGTACGGCGCAGTGCAGGCTGAACGACTGACGGAGACGTACTCCTACGGAAGCTAGGAGCTTTGGCTTGTCCGGTGTTTGGCCCGCCTAATTTTGTTTCTAAGTTCTGCCTCTAATTTTTTTCAAAAAAAATTATTTTTTTTTTAAAAAAATTATAAATCTATTTTCTTTTTATCATATAAGCAACGACGGACACCTATCATGCTAATATGCCACTGCAGACAGATCTATCATGCTCCTATGTCCCGACAGATGGACCTATTATAACCCATATTACGGTAGAGGACAGACACTTGTAGACTCAACTTCTTACTCCTCCGGGAAAAAAGTATATTTTAAATTTGGTTCGAATCAAAGTAAAATATAAAAGAAAAATGCAAAAGATCAATTTAGCCGAGGCTTCCGGAAGGCCGGAAGATGAGAGGAAGACGCGAGTGACGGGACAGGGGCATCATTTGCTCTCATTCCAGGGGGCGACTAGCCAGTGCAGTAGGATACTGTAGCAGCAGCTCTAGGCTGTGACTGTACTGTACCTTCCAAATCCATGCGGCACTTGATTCTTCCATGGACTCCCTGCTGTCTGTAACCTCCTCAGGATACAATATGATAACCTTGCACTAACCGAGGTCTCTTTGGAATGTGCCGACTGAAGTGATCACTGTTCGACTTTCTCCTTATTTTTTTAAAAAAATAGCCCTCGCTATAGATAAAATTTATAAATCTAGCACATTTTTCCACCGTGCGAAACGCTCCGCGCCACCAAAGCACAGAGATCAAGATGCCACTGAACTGGAGCACGGGAATTGACGCCCAGCGCGGCAACAGGCGGCTACCATGCTCGGGTGGCACGGAAGCACGTGTAGCAGTGGAGCCAGGGCGTGGGAGCAGGCGTGGCATGAGTGGAAGAGCTAGCGTGCCGTGGATGGGAAGCGCGGGAGGTCCTTCCACGATAGGGGAGCGTGGAAGGTACCTTTTGCGATGGGTAGAGGTTAGATTTACAAAAAAAATTACGAGGGTGAGTTATTTTTGAAAAAAAAAACAGAGAGAGTGCAAAGGACCAGAATAGTTATCATTTCCCAATTGAAATGGTTCTGTCGAAAATCCAACAAAATTCTTGTATGCTATGCAAGCTTTAGGGCCGTTTTGGGACGTAAATATCGGAAAACATATTAACAAAAAAAACCCGCTGTAATTAGGGCGGTAAGTCCAGTGAAATGCTATAGGTAATGAATACACATAAATTACACAAAAGTGTTGTTTGTATGCTCTATCGGAATCAAAGCATCATTCCTACGTTTTTAGAATTTTGCGAATTAAAGACAATAGTAATATCTCTGGTAAGGCTTGAGAGTTTTCTCAAAGCATGGTATCTTCTCGCTGTATACCTGCACTACATAGGAATAAGTCAGTTTTGTTAGAAGTTGGCTTATTGGGTGGCCTATTTTCTTTAATTCCAAAGCATGCATGGTTTTGTCTAGTCAAGTGAAGAAAAGACAACTTAAAAGGTGAAGTCCTAGCCACCTTTTGATTAATTACACTTGGCATGAGAATGGCATAGAGTGGACAGTGGCTAAACACACATATATATATGGCATTGGATTTGTATATAAACAAGAAGTAGCATTGGATTTGAGGTTATGGCCAAATAAAAAAAGAGACAAAAATCATACTCATTTCAAAGTTATGGCCAAATCAAAAAAAGAAAGATTTGTATATAAACAAGAAGTAGCATGTATTAGCCATTTACTGTTCCGTTTCGCGGGAGACGTTATTGATTGGCTTACGTGAATGGTTTAAACGTGATTCTGCCTTGGTTTTGCATGACGTCGAGTTACGACTAGCGCATAGCGACGCGCACGCATATAGCGCTTTAGCATATGTATGTGCTATGTATGTATGTATATATATATATACATATATATATATATATACATACATATATACATATGTATATATATATATATATATATATATATATATATATATATATATATACATACATACATACATACATATATATATATATATATATATATATATATATACATATATATATATATATGGCATTGGATTAGTTGGACACTACTAATGGTGTTTTGTGAAGACCTGGTGCACAGGGCTACAAATTTCGTCGAGATTTCGAAAATCTCAGCTGAAATTTTAGAAATCTAGGTCAAAATTTTGGCTTTCGGCGGGGGCCAAGATTCTGGAAATCTCGGCCGAAATTTCAGAAATCTCAATCGAAATTTCAGCTTTTCGTTGGGCTGAGATTCCAAATCTTGATGGGATAAAAAAAATTAAAATTGCTATAGTGATTTCGGGATTTTTCGGCTAGATTTTAGTTTTTTTGACCGAGTTGATCACAAATTCAATCAGTTTTAATGTTTGTAAGACCGGATTTAGCATCGAATTTTTTGTAGTGAATTGTAATGTCTTTTATGAGGAATACATGTTAAAATTTTGCAAAAAAAATACATATACAAATTATGTAGCCCTAAACCCTCATTCAAAATATCACAGTATGGTAATTCAATTCAGAAGTCTCATCCTCTTTGGAGCTAACATGTCGACCTAAACTCCTTAACCATGATCAATATAAGAAAACATCATCAAAACCAATATCCATGCTTGCTTTACATATCTGAATTTGTAGTGATCACCTCTGATACGTCAATAGAATAGTACTAACTTATCTTTCAGTAACTCCATCAAGCCTCTAGCCCAAGGTAACGTATTCCAGTAGCTTCAATGTTCAAGAAGACCAAAATGTAGTCTAATTAAGGGAGCCTAAACCTGCATCTGGGTGATGACTGCCAAATTGCTAGTCATAGGAGGATGGTTTGGAGGAGAAAGATGGTGATTGTAGTGCCTGAGTTTTTTTTATTGCCAACAGTTCTTGCAGGATCAGTTGGCCATTTGGTCACGATAATTGTCATGTTAGCATCTTCTCATCTGTTTTTGTTGTTTAAGGTGTTGGGTCTGTAGAATTCTATTTTTATGATCAGCATGTTACAACTAGATTACGAAGGTTTTTTTCATGGTCAATTGGCATTTGGACTATGACTTGACTGCAACATTGATCTGGTGGCTCTAGGTTAGCCTATTGACTTATTAATTGGTTGTTAGAGTTGGATTGCTTGTGAATTGGAGAATTCAATGAGTTGCCTAGCATCAACTTGGTGTACTTTATGCTTGTTCAAGAATGTATTGTTTTGTGCAAGGGAAGTGTCCTCATCTTTTGAGTTATTTTTTCATACTTTTCTTGGTTAGGTAGATTTTATGTGCAAATACTTAGTATTTTGTATTAAAACATATAGGTAATGTAGATAAATGATCGCAATTTTTTTTTCATATTTTCCTCAATTTTTATAGCCTCGGAAGACCATTTGACTTGGTTGAAAGTGGCTGAAATTTTAGTCAATTTTGCTGAAATTTCGGTTTTGCTTGGTTCCAAAATGCCAGATTTGAAATTTGGTTTTCGAATTTTGGCTGAAATTTCGGATTACATCCACCCCGAGATGTGGTCCGAAAACAAAATTTGAAACCATGCTGGTGCATGAAAGGAGCAAATGGTAATGACAGCCGAGGGGTGGTAAATATAGCACTACTTCCTTATCCCAAACGGATCTCATCTAGAATTAGCGTGCCACTAGGTACCCATTACTCATACCTAAACCCATATCTGCTCTATTTGGGTATAGCATGGATATGAGCATGATACGTGTGCTTTCAGCAGTCTGTTACTTTGTTTTCTTTTTCTTGGATGTAGGTTCAATTTGAACTACATCTTTTGATTGGATATCTGTAAGGTTCAAGCTTTATAGTGTGGTTTCTGGTAATTGAAATCGGGTGTAAACACTTTTAAATTAAAAAACAAACAAACATGATATCCATTTCAATTTGAGTTTGGAGAGAGTAGTACCAACAAACCTATACTTTACTCATACTCATTGAAAATAATTAAACTACTATTTTTCTCTCATTTTTCCTTCTCTCTATTCTCAGACTTGATCGGGCGCTTTTACCTTCTTCCTTCTCTCTCTCCTCTGTTCTCGTCGGCCACAGCCCCACAGGAAGGGAGCCCGCTGTTCTGCCCTGCGCCACCGCCTCGATGCCGCCGAGTCGTCGGGATGTTCCACCACGGCGCCGCCGCGCAGCTGCTCCACCACGGCGCCGCGCGGTTGCACCACCACGCATGCATTGCTACGCCTTTTTTTGTCGTCTGATTGATACAAAAGTGTGTGGCCTGTGAACGGCCAAGGACGTACGTTCTGCGGTGGTCCCACTTCCTTACAAGTGCCACGCCTCCTCTCGTGTGACCAACCTCTGCTTGGTCCTTGCTCTGCATGTATATATGCATGCTTATACTGCTGCCGTTTTCCGCTAGTCTAGCAGGAGTACATATATATATAGAGTTGCTCAGACCCACAACATTTCTCATTGTGTAGCTGGTGATGAATTGATGGGTTCAAATATCTTTGAAGTATTGACTTGCACTTGTAATGTTCGTACTATATGCACTGGTTTGGTTTGGCTAAGATGGAAATGGAGAGAGACTGCTCACTGCTCCAATATCACGTGCATTAGTATACTTCAGTTCTTGATCCTCGTTTGGATATGGCAAGAAGATATATAGTAGTATCGATTTTGCACCCCGTACAGACAAGGTCTCAGTGTAAAAGCCGCGAGAGTCGCCTGTGATATATATATATATATATATATACTAGGCACGTGGGCGGGGCGCACGCCGCGCCACGCTGCGATGCCCGCTGCAAAAAATAAATTTTGGAAGCTTTGAAGGGTGCAAGTAAAAATTGGAGCGTTTCTGTACAAAATGATACACTAAAAATAATTCGGTAAAAACCGTGTGAGTTTTGGGAGCCTAAAAGGCGAAAGCAGACAAATTTATAAATTTCTAAAGTTTCGGGCAAACTTGCATAAAAACAACGTATTAAAATAAATTCTGGAAGCGCCGAAGGGTCTATGAAAAAAATCGGAGCGTCTCAGACAAATTTATAACTTTAGAAAGTTTCGGGCAAACTTGCATAAAAAACAACGCATTAAAAATAAATTTTGGAAGCTCCGAATGGTCTATGCAAAAAAATCGGAGCATCTCTCTGTACAAAATGGTGCGCTAAAAATAACTCGCGGAAGCTCCCAGGGGGGCTTATGTTAAAATACGAGTGGCCTTCCCTAAAAAACGGGGTGCAAAAACAAACAAAAGAAGCACGGGGATTTTGCAAAAAAAAATCAGGCTATTCGGTAATCTGAGGGATTTTTGGGGAAAAATTGGACAACGATGTAATTTTAGTTTTTTTGGTTTTTTTTGATAAAAATAGAATTTTCGAGGCACTAAAGCAGCTTTGTGGGCCTTCTAGCAAAGAAAAGGGATTGATCTTTAATTTCAGAAAACTTCGTGCCCCCTTCTCGAAAAATAACAGAAGCTCTGACGTCTTTTCCATACAATAAACAGGCTAGTATGTAATTCTAGGAAATTTGAGGACCTTTTTGAGAGAAATCCAGAAGTTTCGAGGGCCTATCCGTAAAGAAAGGACCATTTTGTAATTTCATATTTTGCCGGACCCTCCTTGCAAAAAAACGCGCACTGCAAGTGGGACACACGCCCTCGCCACGTGTCGCGCGGGACAACGCGCGAGCGAGGCTCGAACTCGCGACCGACAGCACGAGCGTGAGAGGCGTTACCACTACGCCGCGCGGTGTTGTTGTCGACTAACGGCGATAAAACATATGAACCGTATACGAGGATTAGCAACGCGGGCGACGTGGCTCAATGGCTTGCGAGCCGTACGCACGGCAGACCTTGGAATTGTTCGCGCACGCGACGCGGCGGCTGAGGGTGCAGCCACGAGAGCCCGAGCGCGACGCGGACGGCGAAACCTGCAACTCTTAATATACGGAGTATATGTCATAGTTCTATCGAACAGAGTAGTTGTCAACTTCCTGAGTTAATGTTGTCAAACTTTTTTTTAAAGAC
Organism: Otatea glauca; assembly: GCA_036346275.1. NCBI lineage: Eukaryota > Viridiplantae > Streptophyta > Magnoliopsida > Poales > Poaceae > Otatea > Otatea glauca. The sequence continues at coordinate 64,269,489 of CM070721.1, forward strand.
AGCAATGCTGTGATTTATATAAGATAGAAGAGACTGACATAGTACACGGAGTAGGATTCTGCGCCAGGGAAAAGGTACAAGAGAAGGGACGGGAAGAAGAGAAAAAGGAGAGAGAGAAAAAAGGAAAAAAGCGGAGAGGAGGAGAGATCAAGCTTGTCGTTCCACTAGGTTTTTTTAGCTATACTGATCCCGCGATAATCCAGACTGCGGCCTCATCTTTGACGGATTGAAAGATATCCTCGTTGGATTTGTATTTGTTCCGAAAAACTCTGCTATTTCGCTCTCCACCATTGCCAACATGTCAGGATGATCAGGGTTCTAACACCTTTACAAAATATGGGCTAACGGTTTAGTTGATGTAGGCTCCAATCTTCGAAGGTGGCAGTTAGTTCCCAACGGTTCGGCAGGAGCGATGGCAACCTTGCCCATGTGGCCGCAGCTTCCCACAAGCGTCAAACTTGTGGGCAGTCTATGAAGAGATGATATACGGTTTCGAGATTTCGGCAGCACATTGGGGCAGAAATACTAGTTTGGCCACCCCCTGCGTTGTAGTCGTTGTGCTGTCCATAGCCGGTCGTGGTGAGTAAGCCATAGAAAGACTTTGCATCGCAATGGAGCTCACGGTGACCAGACTGTGGTATGGAAGGATGTGAAGGTGCTTGTTGTGAACTGCATACGGGATGCCGATGAGGCTGTGTAGATGCCGGTAGATGTTTGAGTCCAGGTTATAGTGTCTCGGATCTGTTGCCGCAATTGCATAGACTGTATTTTCAACCATAATTCGACGTATTGAAGTAAAAGGTGGGCTGTTAGATCGTGTCAAATGTCTTGAATCCAGTTGTTGCTTGTTAGGGCGTCTGCCACAGAACGTGACTTTCGCTTGGAGTGTTTGAAGAGGTCTGGCGCGTGGTGCGAAGGCATCATACCTTGGAGCCATTTGTCAGTCCAAAAAGTTGTTGTTCGGCCGTTTCCAATGGTAATGCTGGTGGCCGCGGAGAAAAGTTGCTGGTAAGTCTGATCACATGGTGTAGGCATTCCAATCCATGGCCTATCCGGGGCCATCCACCTGAGCCACAACCATCGAAGTCGGAGGGCTCTGGCGAATCTGTCTAGGTCGAGAATCCCTAAGCCCCCCATATTGTACGGGCAACAAAATGTTGTCCAGCGTACTTTGCAGTTCCCTTCGTGAATTTCCCCATTGTGTGCCCTTATGAATTTTCTTCGTAGCTTATTAAGGGCTGAGATGAATTTTTTTGGAGCCCTGATTGCTGTGAGCAGGTAGATTGGGAGCGAGGTGAGGACCGATTTGACTAAGGTGAGTCACCCCCCATGGTGAGATGGCTTGCCTGCCAACCCGCTAGACGTCACGCCGCTTTATCATGGATAGGCTGTAGGTCGGTGCGTCATAAACGACCGAGAGTGAGCGGCATGGCTAGGTATTTTATAGGGAAATTCAAAATTCCTCCATCAAAAGGTTGCAGAATGTTTTGAAGGTTTAGATCGTGGCCTCTGATTGGTGCTTAGTACTCTTCTGCATGTTGACTCAGAGACCAAAGGCTTCCCCGAAAAGAGTGAGGATATGGATGATTGCCTCAAGGTCGCTTCTGACTGGATTCAGGAAGATTACCACATCATCCACATTGAGGGAGAGTCGGAGAGGGGGTGTGTAGCCTCTCAGAGGAGATAGGATGCCATCTTGGGTGGCTTTGACGAGGATGTAGTGCAAAGGGTCAATGGCTAGCAAGAAGAGATAAGGCGATAGGGGATCGCCTTGTCTGAGTCCATGTTGGTGACTGATCTGAGGTCTTGGCACCCCGTTGAGGAGGACCAACGAAGTGGATGTCACGAAGGAGATTGATAACCATTCTCGCCATCGAGGCCGAAACCACGGGCTTGCAGGAGGTCCAATAAATATTCCTAGAAAATGAAATCAAAAGCTTTTTTGAAGTCGAGTTTTAGCATCAATGTCGAAGTTCGGTTTCGATGATAGGTTCTTGCGCCGTTTTGGACCCACAGAAAATTGTCATGAATACATCTCCCTTTGATGAAAGCTCTCTGCGAATTCGATATGAGAGAGCTTATTTGCCTCGAGAGGCGCAAAGCTAAAACTTTTGAGAATATTTTTGCGATAGAGTGAATGAGACTGATCAGTCGGTAGTCTGCATTTAGGGATCAAAAATATGGAAGCCATGTTTAGAATTCCAAAATCTCGAGCGAAGCAATTTTGGATAGAAAATAGCACGGCCATGATGTCTTGCTTGATAATTTGCCAGCAGTGTCTGTAGAAGGTGCCAGTGAAACCATCGGGACCAGGGGCTTTCTCCGTAGGCAGCTATTGATTGCCTACAGGACCTCGTCCTCTAAGAAGGGCGCATCGAGGTCATGGACTTCGTGGGCAGGGAGGTTTAGGCATGGCCAATTGACCACTTTGGAGCGGATGGCCTTTTCTCCCAGTAATGATGTGAAGTGTTGTAGCAACACCTGCTCCTTATCATCATGCAGGGTGGCAATACCTTGAGGAGTATTTAGGGATTGAATGAAATTTTTTCTTCGTTGGCCGTTTGCTCTTAAATGGAAAAATCGGGTATTTGCATCCCCTCCTTGAGACAACAAATAGAGAAGCCTACCTTCTGCGTGCTTTTTCAACAGCTACGTAGCCGAGTACTCTTAGCTTGAGGGCTTTTCGAAGATTGCACTCGGCTTGGGTCAGTTCCCTAGGTTCCTGAGCAGTGTCGAAAATGCAGGATTAGGATGTTTGCAAGGTGGAACTGGAGCTTCGCATCACTCAAGATGGAGGCGCTCCATGCACGAAGAGCCCTTGCTGTGGCACGGAGTTTGAGTGTCAGTTGCTTCAGTGGGTTTCTATGGCTGAGCAGCATAGTCCAGATTAGCTCAGCCGTTTGAAGAAAACCCAGGAGTCGGGGCCAGAAATTTTCAAATTTGGAGGATCGTGGTTTGCGGGGACCGTTTTCACATGCTAACAGAAGTGGGCAGTGTTCAAACATAGACGAGGAGAGCGACTGCAGCAGGTGATTGGAGAACATGACGTCCCATTCATGATTGCAGAATACCCAGTCGAGCTTAACTAGCGTTGGATGGTTTCGCTCGTTACTCTAGGTGTACCTCCTATTCTGGAGCGTCACTTCCTTGAGGTTGCATCGGTTGATCACCGCACGGAATTGAGCCATTAACCGATGATTGAGGTTATTGTTATTCTTATCCCTAGCCTCATAAACGAGGTTGAAATCTCCTAGGACCAGCCAGGGCGAATGGGGGGAAGGTGCTAGCGAGGCCATCTCGTGTAGGAAGGCAGGTTTGTCACGGTCTTCAGGCGGTCCGTAAACCGTAGTCAGCAAGAAAGACGAGCCATCCTGATGGAGGGAGACATGCATTGTTAAGGAGAATCGTTGGACAGTGGGCAATGTTACGAGAACCTTGTGACTATCCCAGAGCATTAGCACTCCACCCTTGACACCTTGTGCCGCAAGTAGCATCCATTAGCTAGGCGCTGTCCGCTAATTTCGAGGATTAAACGTTGATCAATGCATTGCAGTTTTGTTTCTTGGAAAATAGCAATCGTAGGGAGGGTCGCCTGAATAGTCTCATGCACTATTGCATGCCGGGCAGACCCGTTGAGGCTGCGAACGTTCCAACAGAGCACCATGCAATCAGACATGAAAGCTGAAATGAGTGACGAAACGGATAAGGTCCATTACTAAAGATGCATTACACGAAGCAGTGCCAAAGGCAGCGCACGGGGACATGAGGCTTAGAATTGGAGCAAAAGACACTTGAACTGAGAGGGTACCCTTGCAGCATAGTAAGGAACAGTCGATTCCTTCTTGACAACAGATGCAAAAATAAGGCAACATTGATACATAGGACCACTGACAACAGACTAGCAAAAGAAACAGCATTCGCGATGCAGGAAATCAGTCCTTAAGGACTGCTGATTCAGGCTCCACGAGGGCGACTAAGGCCTGAACACCGTGCTGGTCTTGATCATCAAGACGACAAATGGTTCATAGGGCTGCAATCACACTTTCTGACAGAGGCTCCCTGAAAAGGTTGTTGAATTTTTGCATCACATCCGGGTGGACTCATTTGGCATCCGATGAGCAGAAGCCAAGCCAACGAGTCAGGAGCTCTTCCGCCATTTTTGCTGTTGGGATGGCTTTCTTCTTTGACGCTAGGCATTGGCTTCGTCGTGGCGAGGTTTTGCCTCGGCTTGCCGCAGACTTTCTGGCAATGGTCCTGTGAATACCTAGAGCGTCGCTTGCCAAATTGTCGTGCGCATGCGAAGAATGGCCAGAGATAATCGGTTGAAGCGTTTGGAGAAACACCTCCTGGATGAGATGCTGTGTAGCCTGATTTGCGGAGTCTCGATCCCCAGTTGGAGTCTACCGCCGTTGACTCGCAGTATCTGCACGAGAGGGAGTGCCCTGGCGGTAACGGTTGATGAAGAGCCTGGATGGCGGACAACAATGGCCCTGTTGCTCTGATGGAGGCAGAGCGACTCCATTGTTAAAGCAGCAAGCAGTGTTGTCGCCTTCGTTGGCTCGCAGCAAGAGGCGAGTCGGTGAGGACCTGACATCAAGGCCATTTGGCAAAGTAGTGAAGCACAGAGAAGTTATCGCAGGAGGCTTGATTGCTGCTTCGTCCATCATTGGGTCGAGTCTCTGGCTGAGAGGAGCATGTGGATGACTTTGGTTCAATGAAGCCAGCACTGGATCGCGCTTTTTGGACAGAGGCGTTCCACATGGAGGTGAGATGTCCATTGGTTTTGGGCTATCCTCTTGCTGGTGGGTGTCTATTTGGTGGCTGTCTACACAGATACTCAGCGAGTCTCCCTGGCGTAGAGAGTCTTCAGGAGCAGCGATGATGTAGAGCTTGCAAGCCTCGTGCTCGAAGGACTTGGAGCGAGACGCCAGGTTGCAAGGCTTCGCGAGCGACGTAGGGAGCCAATGCATCGGCCACTAGCATCGCAGGATGGTTCGTCGGCATGAAAGGCCCTACGTTGTCCTCGTGGGCTTTGCGGGCGGCGGTTGCCCCGCATATCACGCGGCGTAGGTTCTCTGGTGCGTCTATGACTGAGAGCGCTGGCAACCCAGGAGTGACGCTCATGTCGGCCTCATTGACGTCTAGCATCTCGGTCAGTGCCGTGGTGGTCATTGTCATCTTCCGGGCGGCTGTCGTTGAGGCGATCGCCTATGCGGCAACACACGTTGGTCCGATGAGCAGGACGTGGCTGCAACCCATCCACAACACCTAGCGTCCAGTCGTAAGATTTTGTTCTTGGCCAAGCCTCCCCACTGGAACCTGTGGGATGTGAGTAATCTTTAGTAAGGTCCAGGTGAAGGGAGGACCTCATAGAAGAAGCCTTAAGGTGGGTTGGATCGTGGAGATGCATCGCGGGCGCCGCTCCAAGTACGTGCCGCACGCCAATTGCGATCCTCCGCGAACACAGAACAGGAACAAATCTTCGGAATGGAATCCGGGTTATGGACCCAAACCCACACCCAGAAGATGTTCGTCGCCTCACGTCGCCGGGACTGGCTGTCGATACGATCAAAACAGCACCAACCCCTGAGCAACTCTACCGCAGCGCTTTGGTTCCAGGCGCAAAGTGGTAGACCTTCCAAGCCAATGCGCGCCCGAGTTGACAGCGTCGTCTGACTGGCGTTGCTGTGGACGAGCCAGGGCTTGATGTCGTACCCGTAGTCGCCGTGTTCAATGTGACTGGCATGCACCACCATGTTCTGTTGCTCCGGATAGTCGAACCAGGCTAGAAAATCCTTCGGACAGTGGCGCATAACGCGCATATCTGCCTAGGGAATGCCTAGTCTAGCCTCAAGAGACTTTGCCGCCTTGAAAGTGTTGGTGACCGCAGAAGAAGCTCTGTCACCAGTGATGACTAGAAGAGCCGCATGCTGGCTTAGCTTCGCTACTTCGGCATCCATGGCTTCCGAGTAGGCCATCGTGCAGTAGCTTTGTGTAGGGCGATTTTTCGAGTAGGCCATGGTGGGACGTTGAAACGCCCGAGGAGGAACACGGCGAGGTGGAGGAGCAGGTTGGCGGCAACGACGGACTATGTGCCCAAATTGCTTGCAGATGAAGCACCTCGCCGGGTCCCTAAAGTTGTGTGCTTTTTGGTATGAAGCCAAGCAGCGGAAACACCTGCCCTTCAGAGCTGGAGGAGTGGTTTTGGAGTGCAGCTTGTTCCTGCTCTTAATAGGAGGCAGAGATGGGCACTTTCTGCTATTGATGGATTGTGTAGCGAAACCAGAAGCTGGACGTCTCCTCAACCAGAACCTTGGTTTGACTAGGCACCAATCAGATGAAGAAGTTCCGTGTGGCGCGGGCTTGAGAGCTTGAACAACGAGCATTGAATTTGAAGTAATGTTTTTACTGGAAAGTAGATGGTCAGAGTCTTGAAGATCTGATGGTGGGGCGTTGGCAGAAGTTAAAACTTCTAGGGCTATTCTGCTGGGGTGGTTGCCGAGATTTAACTCTCAGCGAGGACCCAGAGGAGAAGTGAAAATTTCAGACAAAGGTGAAGAGATGGTGACTGGCAGCGGCGCCTTGAATACACTGGAGAGCTTCAAGGGATCCGCAAAACCTTTTACGTCCTGGAGGAGTCTTGCGTTGCCCAAGACTAGGTGCTCTGTCGCTGAATCCCCCCCCCGCCGCTCACGGTTGTGTAGCGGAATTAATACCGAGCTTAGGCTTCAGCGTGGGCGAGGTAGCCATCGGCGTGGAGGGAGATAGGGATTCTTTGGCATCTTCGTTGTCGGAGAGGTCCCAAACTAGCCTCTCAAGGTCTTGAGGGGAGCTTTCAATTGACATCAGATCTGAGGCAGTCGGTAGTCCTGGAGAGCTCTGGCACACGGAAGGGGTGGTATCATTGCCAAATTTGCTAGAGATCGGAGGTCTGGAAGTAACGTCGCCAGATCTGGTGGTTACGTCGCCAGTAGCTTGAACGCTAGAGAACCTATTGCGCGGGGAGGGCACTTGAGGAGCTGGCTGCTCCTCAGCTCCGGGCTTGAGGCTGGGATCTTCGGGGATGGAGCACTTTGTGCTGAGGAGCTTGTGGAATGGGTGGCCGCCGCGGTCGGAGCGCACCGTGGCGAGAGGTTCGACGGGGGTTTCGGGGCAAGCCATCCAGCTCGAGTAAGCTTCGTCACTCTACTGGGTGGCCTCATGTTGTCAAACATTACATAAGATATATATTACTCAACGAAGTCCGTAGCCCGGCCCCTATTCTTTTGCTTCTTTCCCTTTCCCATAAGACAATCCCATTGCCCATTCCTTCCTCCTTTGCTTCCCATCAAATCCCCGCAGATTATAGTAATAGAACTTGTTTAGACCAACGGTCCATAGTATATAGAAGCCAAAAGCCGATACAGGATAGTTTTCAACAGGTTGAGGTTTCGATTTTACCTCTAGAATTAGCTAAAAATTACCCATTTTACACCATATAATAAAAAGATAAGAGGTGTTTGCATGCTTTTATTTCTGAAAGTAGCACAAATATTAAAGCATGAACGAAGAATAGATGATGATTACTTACCACTTCACTTGCTTTAAGATTTGTGCAACTTGTATTAGGAAGGAAAGCATGGAAGCACTACTCAAGATGAAACTCACCTATCCTCTCCAATTCTCCCTACCTGCACTGCACCCGACTCGCACACACGATAGCGGCGGCGCTAGGGTTGCCCTAGAGCCACGACCACCCTGCGGCGGCGGGCACTGCCTCGTCGTCGGATTTCGCCGCCTCATCCCTATTCTCTACCTCCTCTGACCTCTCCCCGGTGGATCCGGCGACGCCACGCCCTCGCTCGACACCGCCTCCTCTGACCCTCTCCCCGGTGGATCTGGCGACGCCACGTCCTCGCTCGACACTGCCTCCTTCGACCCTCTCCCCTGTGGATCCGGCGATGCCGCGCCCTTGCCATCTTCACCCGACGCCATCACCTCTGATCACCGCACGCCCTCGAGACGTCCCCTCCTCCTCCCCAAACACCGCCCAAGACAACCTCCCTCCACATCCGATTGACTTGTTTTCCATCGGCTGCGCAGCCTTCGAATTCATGCTCTTTTAGCTCAACTCTAGCCGACCGCAGATTTGGCCTCTCTTCTCCTTTGTTAACTTTTTTTTCCATTCATGAGTTCTTGTGTGATTTGATTGAATTTTTTGGTTGTTGATTCATATGAGTTAAATTAGAAATTTAATTGTAAACTATGTGAATTTCTTTGTTCAGATCATTGTAAGATTTGCAAGAACAATAATTGAAGAACTTCTCAGGCCCTTGATAATTATTTGCCATGGTTTTTGTGTATGAATGTGGTAGAATGGTAGTTCGGCATGCCTACCATCATTATTAATCTATTCATGATCCACGATAACAAGAAACGAAATCATGTATTTGCTAACACACACATTTTTTTGAACTGAATTCCTTCAGGAAGTTCTTTTATTTGATAGCAGCATCGTTTAGAAATGGAGTGCGTGTCTCTGTACAAAACTGAATATTATGTAATGGACATACTTAGATTTACATTTATATGTCATACGGAAAATAATTAAATTACATGCCCTTCAAGCGAGCCATCCATCCTTTGACTCACAGACATTTGAATGATCCCTAACTCAGAACAGTGAGCCAATCTCAGGGTTAACAAAATTGGTATGGAAAAAATTGCACGAAATTCAAAAGTCAAAACTAAGAAATATCGAGCCAAAAACTGGCAAAGACTACATCGCGAGAGGTATTACATGATATAATGTTATTTCATATTTGTAATGTGCACGATATTATCGACTCTTTAATCCGGAGTTCATGCAGTTCGTGTCCCATACGCATGTAAAGAAAATGGTGTCTCTATGACTTGGCCACAGGGGATTACAGAATACAATCCATGCCCACCGATGCCGACGGTTACCGTGGGGCGCCACCACGGCGTACCTCTACTACTTGCCGGGTGGTGTCATGTTCACGACGATCGCGGAGACGCCATCTTCCCGCACATCGTGTGGATTGCTGTGCGCTTGTCCGCCAACCTGATGACATCCCACCACACCGGGATCCGCGTCCTAGCGACACCTACCGTGGTTTGTGCGATGCATGCCAACGCGTAACTTACAGGGCACTATTATCGATGCCCGCAACTCCTTCGATGTGGAGTTGGGAGTACCTTCCGCCTCTCACGAGGTACGCACGAGGTACTACCCCGTTGTCGAGATGATGACACGCCGCAGGCCACTCGCCTACAATGGGGCACCGCTGGATGCACGCCGGCCACGATGGTCGCCGACGGTGACCACGCCGAGCTACACGCTGTTGTCGCCGACGTGGACTTGCCGACCGCAGATCATGTCAATCGATCCATGGACCGCGCAACGAGCCAAGAGCTTGGCGATCGGGCGGCCGATTCTTCGTGTTGCACGGCCGACCACGGCCGTGGATGACTACGTGCTTCCTCTTGTACATGAACGTGGTCGAGGTCTACTCGCCGAACGGATCCAGAGGCGCTCGGTGGCGCGCAATCCTGCTCCAAAGATCGCGACGCCGAGCTCTCATGGGTATGCATTTAATTTTTTCAATATTTTCTCAGATATGAAAATTTTAGAATCTTACGCCCTTGCAATTGTAGGAGAAGCACGGGCGCGGCGGCCGCATCGAATCGACTGGCTATCCACGCTTCGCACATTACACGATGGATGGAGACAACAGCCAGAGGTTGTCCATCCCTCCGGCCATATGACCCCGAGGAATATGACAACTACCTTAGATGGTACCGGCCCGCACGTCCCACTTTATCGAGTGAGGAGGTCGACGAACCACCATGGACTATCCAGAGGACCGATCTCGATAAGTCCATATTTTGGTACTCCCAAAACCGCATTTAATGCCTTCCAGAATTTATTTACCTGTTCTAATACCCTGCTATCGCCATGCAGACGCAGAGGCATCGGAGCTATATACCCAAGCGATCAAATTATGCCCAAACTGCAGCGCTTTAGCCCTCGTCACCAAAGAATCGATGAGACGGTACTCGCGCCCTGGGGTCCCGATTCCTCTCGCCGATCCGCTGCCTTGAGGACCTTCACGCCCTTCCGCCCGTAGCTACGAAGATGCTCCCATAGATCCCGCCGAGCTCACGTGCAAGGCGGCCATGCACCGCCCGCCCTCCGGCCGAGGGCAAGACGACGCCGACGCCAGGCATCCACGCCCCATGCACCGAGCCATTCTCGCGACGCCGCTCGTCCCCCATTGAAGTACCACCGAGGCCTTCGACAACATGACGGCGACTCGGCCCTTCTGCATCACCGAGGTACCCCATTTATCGCACTCCTTCGGACGGACGCCACCACACAGGATCGAGCGAGGCCGAGATTTCGAGTTTGACTTCATGTCCGCCTTACCTTCACTATCGGGCTACTTGGTGTGCAACCACATGGACCTCCTCCCTACGAGGCGGGACCTCACAGTAGCGGCCGACGATCGCAGACGGCTCCCTAGGGACGGAGGATGCAAGTGCGTGGTACAACCAGATCCACGCGAGCGAAGGCAATACACATTCCACCGGCTTCCTTCCCAAGACGAGCATTTCGACGCACCGCCAAGACAGAGGCATGGGCCATCACAGTCATGCGGATGAGGCGCATACATGCCCCGCAGATGTACACCCGCAGGACTTGATCAAGACAGGTGGACGACGCGAGGAGGCAATCGATGATTTTTTATAGCTGGTGAGTCAGACCGATTACTTTAACCTAGCCGCCGTGTAAATTAACTATTGTATGGTCGATTTGAAATACAAGGTTGCCCTTTCGCATTCAAATGTTCATATCTTTTGCTAGGATGGTCGAAATAAAGTGAAATTAGTTTCTAAATTTAAGTTTTGAAATGATGAATTTGAATCTGAAATAAAAAGTTTTATGTTGCGTAAGAAAAATATTTTTATTGCAGTTTGAATTGTAGGCTCTAAATGTGAGTTGCGAATGAAGTATACTCTCTGTTGATCCTTAAATCTTGAAATAAATACCATAGTATCTTGCAACCATATGTACTTCTTTTCTGTAAAATATTTAAATTTGAAAGCATTTTGAATCGCTTATGGATAGTTGAAACTATAATGAGTAAGCCTTTTCACAATCGTAAAAATATCTCGCCTAATGCAAAAGTAAAAGAGAAAATATCGAGTTTAGTGTATATACTACCATATTCTCAGATAATTATTTTAATTAAAACTTGATTTGCATCCAATCGATTTAAGCAAACCCTAATCGACAACGCCGCTGAAATCTCTTGTATGGAGTTTTCATGAGTTTGTGTCGTGTAAGAAATAAAATAATTTCAAGTTTACGCTTAAACAGATATAATGATTGTTTGTAAGCTATTCGTGACTATTTCCCTTTGCATGTGGTATTTCACAGATGCCTGGAAAGGCTTATATTACCATGAAAAAGATGCCACGAGTAGTGAATTATGCCCAAGAAGCTCAGAGCGATGGTAGCTAATTGACTTACAATCTACTTCACTAGAATAGCTACCAAGATAACAAGGATAGCCACGCACACAATCTTCTCCAACCATTTCACATTATCTAAAAGACGGTCCATCTTGAACATCGCATGTTCACCGCCGAGAATAGGGTCCATCCTCTCCATAGTAGGATGCATCCTCCGTGGTACTCGTGGTTGTTGCACGCCCACCGAGGTGTGCAATGTGTCCGCCTAATCGGAAATATTGGCACCCCGCAGCCTACGTGATGAGGTTAACATGCTTTTAGGCCGCAAATAAATGAGATCTCCGCAAGGAACTACACAACTCCAACCTAAAAAGGAGCAAACGAACTTCTAACTTACGGAGAAAAAGGGCATTTGTAGAACAACCGCCGTTATTTGCCTCGGTGCCGAGTAGAACACATTAGCTTGCACATGGCAATTAGGACAATCGACTTGCTTTGCAAAGGGCAAGCGATCGCCCTCCGATTTCGAGCTCGCTTGAGACATGGTCTTTGGAGGCAAGGAATGGGATGAGGATGAGGATATGTGAATGGGTTGAGGAGGAGGATATGTGCAAGCGGAGCCGGTACGAAGACCTACTTATAGAGGCAAGGCACACTTGTCGTCGAGGCGCAACCAGTTGTTTTGATTTCGGTTTCGATAAAATATCGCTCATGCCCGAAAACGAAATTTCGCGAATTCGTAATTTCGACAAATCTCGTCCGAAATTCAAATCCAAATTTTGAACTGGTTTTTTCATCGAAATGCCGAATTTCGCGAATTGGCGAGATCTCCGAGAATGGCGAAATTTCGCCGATTGACTAATTTTATACCGCCCGACGTACTAACGCCCCACGGCCGCCACTTGTCCGACCTACGCCTCACCTCTCGGCCTCTGCCGCCGCCTCGCCGTCGTCCGCCACGCCGCTCGCGCCCTACGCTCAAGGCTTGAATTGGGACAGGAATCTCACGCGATTATTGGTACATGCCAAATCACCCATGTGAGAGCATCTAGGCCCCTATTCTTTTTATTGTACTTATTGTAGGTTTTGGTGTCGATGATCAAGTAGCGCATGTACTTATTTCCGTTGAGGCGCCAAAGATCCTAAGTTGTAATTTCAACCGAAGCGACATCATGTACGCTGGACCACTATTTTCGGTCCGTGTACGAATTATCCTTACCGAAAGCGCACACCATGTACGCTGGACCAACTTTTTCTGGCCTGCGTCAGATTTCTTTTCAATCACATTTAACAAGTGTTCATCTGACAAATATAAACTATTTCTTCTATTTTAGTCCGATATGTTATTTTCACTTCAAATATAATTCGTCTATATTAAAACGCCAAAAATTAAGTCTCATGCGCACGGATGAGTAAGCTATTTACATGTGATTCATCTAAGCAAGATGACTGTCACCCATTACTAAAGCCGCACGACTAGTCACCCATCATCGAATCGCACGACTGCTGTGTAATCGCTTTACAAAGCCGCCTCGCTATTTTCTCGCGGTCATGCGCCGACCAATTTCAAGTCGCCCGACGCCCTAAGCTCCCCGAGGGCCGCCACGCGGTCCGACTCGCGCCCCACCCCCACCGGCGCGACCGTAATTTTTTCCTCGCTTTCAGCCGTCGGCGACCACGTAATTTTTTTCCGACGCATGGTGCTATTTCAACGACGCAAGGCGCGGGGGGAGGCGGGCCGGGCCGCACGAGCGGAGCGCGCTGGTCGCATGATCGCTTTTCATCCGACTAGACTACACACTACGGTGTTGTTTTGCAATCTGTCTGTAGCTTACTTTCCAACACTTAGTCCATACACCACTCCTTCGAGTCTATAAAAGGCAGATCATTGTAAGATTTGCAAGAACAATAATTGAAGAACTTTCAGGCCCTTGATAATTATTTGCCATGGTTTTGACCGTAATGTGTATGAATGTGGTAGAATGGTAGTTCGGCATGCCTACCATCATTATTAATCTATTCATGATCCACGATAACAAGAAACGAAATCATGTATTTGCTAACACACACGAGGCCTCCCTCTACGGGCTGGTGCCGTGGCAATATCTCCACGATACTCCTATCTCAAAATTCTTCACCCGCTTTGTGGATACAAAGCCCACGCGCCATTCCAGAGCGGAAGAGCGTACACAACCATCGGGCCGTTGGGGACAAACCGTGGATTTTTTTCACCACTCTCCCGCAAGACTACGGCCGTTCTCCAAATAAAAAAATTTTAAAGTTTCAAAATAAATTTTTCTGAATTTTTTTTTCAAAAATCGGCCGATTTTCATGAAAAATCAACGGACTAGTTGAACTTTTTTTTGTGGTCGATTTTTTGAGCTATTTTCTTTGAAAATCAAGCGATTTTCATAATTTTTTGGCCGGTTTACATCAGACAAATTTTTTTAATTGTATCGATTTACTGAACGATTTTATAAACATAGACTAGCTAATACGACCAAAAATCACGAAAATCGAACGATTTTCACCTTTTATGAACCGTGACCGATCTATCTTATATAAAAGTAAGACTAAAAAATACCAAGCCTCTTGAATCAATCGTTCGGATGTGAAGCCTTTAACCATACAACTGCTTTTAATATAACTAGAGCCATATAAAACACAGCCTATCAAGACGGAAGGAAGGGAAACGGAAGTGAAAAGACTTCTTCTTTTCCAAGCTAGAGTAGTAACACTACTAACTGCTGCATGCTGCCGAGCCAGTGCAGCAGCATGCAGATGCAGAGATGCTGCCGCAGATCATGTGTGCCACGGCAGGCAGGCAGGCAGGCTGTACTGCTGCTCCTCCTCCTCCCAGAGCCCTACTAGGCTACTAGCTAGGCCATGACTCGTGCAGCTATAGTAGGGAGCTGCCCCTGAAGGCCTGGTCTGACGACGAACTGGTCTTCCCTAAGGCCAGAGCAAGCAAGAAACACGCCGCACTACTGTGTACTGTCCATCTGGGCTTGCATTGATTGCTTTTGAACAGATTCGAGTGACATGGCATTAAGGAACTGCAAGAACAGGCTGATGGAGGCGGAGGTTTTCGGACTGTTGACTGCCAGTGCCAAGCCTCTGTCAAGTTTTCAGCGTACTTGTTCTTCGGAACAGCTAGGGTACTAATAATACCGGGGAGTTTCATCGAACCTGAAGGGCTTAAGTGGACACATGCAGGTCCAATCAGGGAAAAATATGTTGCTCAATTCAATCTGTTGTGTTATTGTGCGGGCTGGAACCTAAAGTCAGTGTTTGGATGCTTTAAACCAGCTTTAACTTAAAAAAATTAGTAAGTATCTTTTAACAGCTTAACTTTTAAATGATTTTTAGTATAAGCTAGATGCTATATATAATTAGCAAATGTTAAAAGCTAAAAGCTAGATTAAACCTATTTTTATAGCTTATTGCTGAGAAAAATTAACTATTTATCAAACGATATTTATAAAAGCTACAACTGTTTTTCAATCTAGAAAACCAAAAAAACAATTATTTTTTTCAAAAAATCTAGACTCCCCACTAGGGGTGGGCACTCGAGGCAAGCTTTTTTGGGTCGGTCTGAGGCACGATGTTTACGGTCCAGTCCAAAGCCCGTCCCAGCACGAAGTAACTTGTCCCTTGCCAGCATGGCACTGTAGCACGGGTCGTGTCGGGCCCGATTACCTAGGGCATGAGGAAGAAGCCCAGCATGAAGATCACCGACCCGCAGAGCATGATCGCCATAGACGCACCTAGCACCATGGATGTCACCCCGCCGTCGACACCTGAGAGAGACGGGCAAGAGGTGAGAGAGAGCTAAGAGATATTGAGAGACGATGCAAAAAATTACTCTCTTGCTCATCTCTCTCAAATTCTCTCAGCTCTCTCGCACCCGTCTCTCTCAATCTCTCTCTCTCGTCTCTCTCAATCTCTCTTGATTGTCTCCCTCACTCTCTTTCTTGCCTATTGCCCCCTATCTCGTTCGTGTTTAGCATATCCCCTCGCTCTCTGTAACTGTTCAAAAATAAATAAATTTTAGTTCTTTTTTCCATAATATTTATGTCAATTGCCTCAATTTCATGCGTCTCCGGCTCCTTTCCTCTCGTCGTAATTGTGTAAATGGGCCGGGCCTGAGTCGACACGGCACGAAGCGCAAATAGGTCGTGCCTGGGCTCGTCGAAGGAGAGCCAAGCTGGCACGACGCAGCATAGCGGGCACGACGGGCCATCGCGGACTGACACGATTCAGACACGAAGCACAATAAATCCGTACCGAACCGACACGACGCCCACCTCTACTCTCGACGCAGACCCTAAATTGCTGGTGTTGACTCTTTCAGTGTTACTGGTAACACAGAGGAGAAGATGCAGCCGGTTTAATTAGTGGAAGAATATATCAATCAGAACGGACAAGCAAAGAGCACAAATTAGAGAGAATCAGAGTCCACATTCCACTATGGATTTTCTTACCTATCCAATTAACTTGGTGTCGCTGGCATATGAACACTCGACAGCATAAAAATTCACCACTCAACACACAGAACTAGCTAGGCTACCATGATTAACCTAAGATCACTAGATGCTTTCAGGGGGAAGAAAAGAGAGACTAAGATCACTGCAAGAGCAAAAAGGAAATTAGGTAGGTTCATGATAAAGACGGAGAATTTACACTCAGGAACATTCCTCCTCCACCACTTCCTTCCATTAACCCGGCCGCTTTTATTGTTCCTCAATTTAATAACCAATATATATAAAATAATAAGAGAGGTGCTTTCATGCTTTTTCTGTTGACAGTTGCATAAATATTAAAGCATAAATGAATGGTAGATGATGATTACTTATCTCTTCGCTTGTTTCAAGATTTATGCAACTTGTATTAGGAGGAAAAGTATTGAAGCACTGCTCAAATACTAATTAACTGGGACACCATGGTGCCTGCATAGGCACCGTGATCTAAAATAGATATTTCCCTTATGTATCGCATGCAAAAAAGTTTGAAATTTTTATGTTAACTTTAACTATTTACTAACTAGTTCAAACAAGTTTGAACTGAAATTCAAACTAGAGTTGCCTTTTTTTGTAGTTTGATCGTAGGTGTATGCCGATTATATATATAAATCAGCAAAGCATGTGATCTAAATCCGTTCAAAATATGTGAATTCAAATATATTTTTTTAAAGGCATACACTTAATATGAATTGTTATAGATGGGTACTTACTGTAAAACCAAAAGTTTCAGAAAATATACCTAAATATATTTAGGTTTGTGGCCATGTACATGCACGACCCACGGCCGAGAAAGGCTGTTGGCAGCTAGCTGAGTAGTAGAACATGAGAAAGGCAGGCATGTGCCATCGCCCGGGCAGCTTTGCACGAAAGCCTCGCCACCTTTAATTTTCTTTCCTGGCCTGCCGGGTTAATTAGTGCGTAAAGATGCAACTCTGGTAGAATCACACTAATCAACTCCATGTTTAATCGCAAGAAAACGGCATCCATCCAATGCAGCGGCAGTGGAAGTGGAGAAGACTATTCGATTTGATTGGATTCGAGTCGCTCCCGCGGGTGAGAATAGATGCAGCAAAGCTCGCGTGCGTGCTAACTCGGTGAGAGAGAGACCACTGCCACTTTCACCCACCACTTTCGCTGAAGCCGGTTTTAGCTCCTTTGCAGTCGTTTTTCTTCTTCTTCTTCTGGATTGGGTCCCCTCTTCGTTCGCTTTTGCACATTTATCCCTTTCTTGGCCGTGGTTGACAGGTAGGTGACACGTGTCATCTAACAAGATCCGATATCCTTAGAAGTTTGTGGTAGCGTAGCAATAAACAGCAGCACAGCAACTTGGATGAAACTACCACGGACCATGACAGGATCTCCGTTACCGGACAGCCGCGGTAGTATACCTGTTATGCTATTCAAAAACAGCAGCTTGTCCTATCGCTCTACTATAACATGACATCCTCCTACACTCGTGCCTGCTGCCAAGATGCTTTAGGGGGTCAGAAGTGCGCAATAAAAATGTGGCGGGGGACCGTAAATGCGAAGGCTTCCACTTTTGCCAGGCTGCAGGCAAGGTGCTGGGTGTGAGTCCACGTCGACTGAATTGGGAAAACTGAGCCCAGCGGCTGGCTCAGAATGCATTTGCGTGGAGAATATGGTTCGGTTCTAAAGCAGGGGGACAATTAATGATGCCAAGCATCCATGGCAGATAAAAATACTCGGGGTGGTCGTCAACTACTCCGTTCTCCTCCGCACCTTTTTGCCCTTTGCCTAGTGAAGCTCAAGACTCTTCCTGCTCTGTCGGGTCCATGGCTTTTGGAGCCCTATCTTGTCTGGCCCATCTCGCAGCCCACGTCGGCGCGGCCCAGGCGGGTTGCTCAGGTGACTCTTTCACGCCCGCCCGAGCGGCTGGAGCGACCCAATTGCCCTAACGCACGCACGCCCGCCCGCCGGCCGTCCAAACGCCGTCGCCGCACCTTCCGGTCCAGCCCCCCACGCCGTAGCCGGCACGCGGCGTCGCCTCGCCGTCCCCGAGCCTAAGGTATGATATGAAGCCCTCCTTCCTACGTACGGCTAGTCGCCTTGCTGCGAGCTTTACGGTGTGGAGAACTATGGTCTATGGTTTTACAAGATTCTCCTCCAGCAGTCAGTCTTGGTAGGGACGGAGCCTCTGGCTCGGCCCCGAGACTAGTTGCTTGTAGAACCATGGTTGAATTGACTGAAAAGCATGCGTTTTGATTGTATTGTCTTGTCTTGTGACGCCCAGTTGATTCTTGCAGCACCTTTGCACCTTACGCTTGGCTTGGTTTGGTTTGTGTTGGTTTTTTGTGGATGGATATGATAAAACTGCAGTGGTGTTCATAATCATAGCTATGGATAAGATTTTGGAACGGTTTTCTCTCTGTATGCAAGGTTTTCTGAAAGTTGGGCGAATCTCAACGCCTAAATTCCAATTGCCATTAGCCCATTGCCTGCCCTGATCTTTTTCCCTTTTCTCACCACATTCATTTTGCTTGTTTCAATCTGAATTTTACTTGGAACGTGTCTAATAAAAGCATACTATTCTCCTGCAGTATAGCTGTTAAAATAAAAGCACTTGATTTAAATGCATCCGCAAAGATGTGTGTCACAATTGAAACAAATGAACTCACTGATATGTGTTTCTCTGCAATGCTTCTTAAATCTTAAACAAAGGGTAGTTCTGCAGCTTCGACAGATACTCTTTTCCTGCGCTGTGATGGTTTCCTTTTGTAGTCTTAAATATCTTGTCGATTCGTCTGCTTTGCACTGATGGACAGTTTTTACTGTTTTCCTGCCTGCTACAAACCATTTTGTGAATACACCACCACGCCATACAAATGAAACCGTGAAACCTCCAGTAGTCCAGTCACACTTTATGCCATTCGGCTCCAAATTTTGTCGGCAGGTCCAGCGGTGATGGAAGACCAAACGAATGCCGCGACAATTACTGATCCAAGAGTGAAAGCCAACTTGGTTCTTGGAGGAGAGTCATTTGCAATCAGTTCTGAGTCTGGTATCCTGTCGGAGCAGCTGGCTGCCATGAAGGAGAAGAGCATGGTGATCCTCAAGGACTACATCACCAAGCATAATGCTCCAAATGATGTTCCTGATGAATCCATCGAGGGCTTATCTGATGACGAGGGCGAAGCACTTGCTAACAACCCACCAAAGAAATCTAAGAAGCAGAAGTGATCATCCTAATTTCATCTGATTCATCGCACTTTTCTTAGTCCCTTCGCACCGCCAAAGATTAGAAAACATGTTGTTGTGTCTTCAGCCATGCTTTTAACAGAAAAGACCATATTATCGTTAGGCACCAGTTGCTTGTTGTAAGAACTTGCATCTGGTATATGTGCAAACAATTCTCTAAACGATGTGATATGTCGATGTTTCTTGTGCTAGACGCAGAAAAGGTATTGCGTTTTCTTTTGCCCATTTGTTAGGTGTATTACTTCCAGGGGTATATAGAAGCTGCATAAGAAAGTATGGCTGTTGAATGTGCTGCTTCTATCATGGGTATTCAGTTACTTGCTCCGCCTACCCCACGATAATCTGAACCCAGTGACCAACGTAGAGCAGCGATGTGTTTCTTTTTTAGTAAATTCTATAGAACTACAGATTTTTTTGTACAGACTACCGTAAAACTACTAATTTTAGCTTCTATTTTACAAAACTACAGGTTTTAGCAGAAATTATATCACAAACTACAGGTTTTAGAATTGATCGTTTCTTATAACAGGTCTGACTAGGTTGGCCCACATGGTAGGCTTATGCATAAGTGAAACTGGAAATGGGGGTACGTGAAGCTGCTACGTGGGCTCACACTGTCAGACATGTTACAAAAAATGGTCAATTATAAAACATGTAGTTTTGTGACACAAGTTCTATTAAAATCTATAGTTTTATAAAATAGGAGCTAAAATCTGTAGTTTTAAGATAGTTTGTATAAGAAACATGTATTTTTGTGAAATTTGCTCTTTCTTTTTCTATATGGAATACATGTTTATGCATTTTCTTGTCACTGCATGGTTCTGCCTCCGAGTCAGGTAGGGAAGAAAGTAGTACAAATGCGTTACAATAACACAAAGGGGGCAATTTGCTCATTAACACTACAAAGATACCACGAGTTGGAAAATAACATTGATGTGTCGCTAACATGGAGCTCACCTGTCATCCTCATATTGGATTATTATTTTCCAATTTGTACATCATTGAAATGTTAATGAGCAAATTTTCCCTAACACAAGGAAAAAGGACAGGACAGCCATAAAATGTCAGTGCCCTAATAATAAGGTAGCAACCGGTTGAAACCAACGAGCAACAGATCTGGGTAGAAGTCAAAATTTTCATTCCACATAGCAATTGTGTCGGCGTATTTTATTTCTCTGTGCATTTTACACAGCAAGTTGTGCTAAAATGCGTTCAGCAATTACATTACTAGTTCTTGATTATATCCATAACCAAAAGAAAAAAAATCGTTTTTTTAAAGGCAGCTAGGCTGCGATTGTATTAGAAAGTGGAGAGAATAAAATACAGTTTTTAGCAAGTTACATGGCGCAGGAGACTGCACCCAACCAGGGGGGAAGACAACACACTAAGTACAAAAGTTTATTCTCTAATGATGACGCTGTATGAGGTGTTTAAGCTGCTTTGCTCCCGCGAATACCCAGTTGGTAGCCTCGTTTCTAAGTCTGGTCAAAATGTTCCAAGCTTCTCCCTCATGGCTAGTGCAATCCTTGTCTCTTGTTGAAGATGTTGAAAAGCATGAGGATCTCTTTCAGTCTTTTGGCATTTTTGGCCCTCATTCAGTCAGAGATGGCCTCACAAGCGCGATGAAGACCTTCAGATCAGACATACACATCCTAAGCAGCATATTTTGGATTCTCCCGTTGTATTAATCACATAATTGAGCAACACCATCACCATTTTGGCCATCGCTTGTTGGTGTAACACAACGCAGTTGCTCGAGTACCTCAGCTAAATCATCTGGCAGGGGGCATGAGAATTCAAGGATCTTTCCTGAGTGAGGATGTTTGAATCTGAAAAGAAAAAAAATAATCACACTAATATGCAAGAAAAAAATAAGGCAGCTAGATGCATCTGGGATAATTACCTACCCAAGCAATGCATCGTGGAGACATGGCCTGTCAATCTTTGATATCAGATTTGAAAGATCACTATGATATCTTGAAGGAATTTTGGTATGACATGCTTTTGGTACCTCCATATGTTTCATCACCTAGAAAGGGGATCCCTAGATACTTTGCATGCGCTCGGATCTAAAATCAACGGGTGCAAGATCATTAGCAAGATCAAAAAAAGGAGGAGCTGTATTTGAGTAGCCTTGCTTCCCTTCTTAAATATAAGGATATCATGGAATGTAATCACCTGGTCAGTGCGCCCTGTCTCCAGTCTCCACTCTACTAATGTGGATCCACCACCAGCAAAGACCTCTCTTACTTTATACCTGTCGAAATTTTTTGAAATAACAAAACTGTTTACTAAGAGAGCCTAACATAGACACTAAATACTAATCCGTACTAAAATAAGGTTTATGACTGAAAAATACTTCACATTTTATACTTAAAAACAAACACTCTTAAATGAAATAATTTGCTGTCATTATCATACAGCCAAAATAACCTACTAGTTTATGTTGCTCATGGAACTGTGGTAACCAGTGCAACTTGTGTAAATCAGGATTCATTAAATCAGGTGGTTATGCCTAGATTTAACATATCTGCCTGCTTTTGACTGTTTTCACATGGACACTCTCAGTTTATTACTTCTTACTCCTAGCATTAACTGTGCTGTCGAAGAATTAAGGGTCTATTTGTTTTTGCTTTTGATTCTGGATTCTAGCTCCAAAAGCAGAATAAAAAACAAACTGTCCGATTCTAAGAATCTATTATCACAATCCAGCCCACCCATATACACTAGAATTCACAATCCACTTCATATGTGCTTTTGGATTCCAGCTTTTGGAGAGTTAGCTTCTCTACAGCCACAATCCAGAATTAGCTTTTAGATAATCCAAAGCAAAAATAAACAGGCCATAAAAAGCTGAACATTGAACATTACTGGTTCCTGTAATCGTATGTATCCTGCACACAAGGACAGGAAAATCTCCACATAAATAACAATGTTTCTACACTTCAAGGAAGCTTTGCTCCTGTCCCTTTTTTTGTTTTGTAATGCTGTATTGTTTATGTATCCATATGTATCACGCTTCATTAGTTAGGTATTTGGTCAAGACCTGGAATTGATAGTATTTAAACCAAACAGCCTCGGAGGTGCAAAATAATATATGGAACCGCAAAAGAAAAGGCATAAGTGAAAAGCATGAATCACCTGCTAGCAGCATGGCGTGCATATCTGTGACCTGATCCAGGAGCAGCAATCATATGGATCCGATTGTTAGGATCACGAGCTATAGAAACTTCAATCCTGGCGGAATTTGGATCAGGTACACCACAATTAAGACTGATGTAAACCCTACGTATACGTATTGTATGCAGCTTGAATTGTTCTGCTAATTGAGCATGAGAATGCTCATCCTGTCAACAAGGGGAGAGTTCAAAGTAAGTCTGAATCCTTCATAGCAATAAGAGAATTCAAACTCAATATGGTAACCCTTAGCAATTCCATCAATTCTGTGCAAGCGTTACCAAAAGATATTGAAGTGTTTCTTTTGGGTTAGGAAGAATTAGTCAATACCTTAGCTACAAGAAGAAGTCCACTTGTCCCCTTGTCAAGCCTATGAACAATACCAGGACGCACAAGAGCTTCGCAGACAACTGAACTTACTTCACCAGTAGTAAATTGATCAACATCAAATACATCAATATCATCATCTGAAGAATCCGGGCATTCATCATCAATTGAACCACGTGCTAAACAGGTAAAAGCTGAAATCTTGCAGTGGTAAAGTATAGCGTTGACTAAGGTGCCATTTGCATTTCCCCGTGCTGGGCGAACAACCTAAAAGTCACAACACGTCAACACGAGTATCACTATGCATGAATAACTATTGTCCCCATGAGTTGAAAACTTAAAAAAAAAAGTTTTAAGAACTAAACAGAACGAGAAGGGGGAACATGTATGGAAAAAATAGACTGCCAATAGCCCAATAGGACAGTTCAACCAATCTAAATATCAGACAATCACTTTGACTACACACTAACATCATCAAATTTGTAAGATAATTGCATACTTCCCCTTTATATTTCCTCGGTCTTTTTACCATTCTGTTTCCTGTTTAACTAGACAGCCTCATTCAGCTCATAAAGTCTCATGCTCAAGATCCAGCTACGGGTAGGATAACAGCGAGCTTTCAAAACCCTGGCATTTCCATCATCATGTTCAAATAATATATGAATTAAACACAAACCATTCATGCTATGCATCAAAACCTTGTTTGTGTCATTCCTAAGAAGTAAGAACCAGGTAACCTAAGCTTACTCTACAATATAACTGCAAAAGATGGTTGCGTTACAGCCCTATAGTTTGGAAGGCCTGGGACGAATTCTAGACAATGGGCCTACGACCTATAGGCTATAGTAAAGTAATTCTCACTTTCAAATATGCCACTTAAAACATTGAACCTTTTATAATGACAAAAAATAAACATTGATAGTATAAATTTTTATTAACAAATAAAGTCCAATGCCACAAACACACACACATATATATATATATATATTACGAGTTTCAACAACATGTTCTTAAGTACCAAGGAAGACTGGAAAAGCAATACAAACACTAAAAGGAGTAGAAAAAAAACTAACAAATACGTCGTTTCAGAAGAAAAGCATTGAAGGGGAAGAGATTCTCAACACCTTATTGGTCTGGATAAGGGTATCAGATATGTTCCTATAGAATTGAACTTACCTATTAACTGTATATACTAATGAAGGGTGCACAAGATATGAGCCCTTATTTACGCTGGACCCTAGACCGTCGCACTTATTGCCCTGGCCTAGGTCCGGCCCTGCCGTTTATGAGCCGGTTTGTTCAGAACAAGAAGATGCTCATCCTCGTAAACAACGTCGAGTGGAATGTCCTCTGCCTCTGCCCTCAACGGTTGTAGCTCCGACCAAGGTTACAAAAACCGCCGAAATTCGGCGAAATCTCGCAGAAATCTTGGATTTCGGACCCAATGAGTTTGCATAGATCGGCGGATGTAAAAATCCGAAAAAATTTGAAATTGCTACAGATATTTTGGATTTTTATTTTTTCGGCGAGATTTCGCAAAACCGCCGAGATTTCGGAATTTTAAACCGGATTTTGAAGTTTTTGGCGGATCTGACCGAATTATATCAATAAGTTCTCGTGAAGTGATCTTCAATGATAATGTTTGAAAAGTTTATTTTTAGACTTTTTGGCACTTCTGGCACGTTCGAATTTTAAAAATTGAGAATGCATTTTCATGCTATAAAAATTTATGGGAGTATCATAAGATATGTAGGATAATACATAAAATTTATGAAAATATTTTAACATCATTTGTTATGTTTTAAAAATAAAAATCGAAATAGGATAAAAGTCGGTTCACGCGGACCACTTGGAAGTAGTCCGGCGTGAACGACCTTTTGCGCGGACTACTTCAAGTGGTCCGGCGTGAACGAGCTGTTGCGCGGGATGGAAAAATCCGGAAAAAATTGAAATTGCTACAAGAAATTTGAATTTTTATTTTTCTAGAGATTTCGCAAAAAAGCTAGAGATTTGAATTTTAAACAGAATTTGAATTTTTGGCGGATCTGACCGAATTATATCAATAAGTTCTCGGAAGTGATCTTCAATGATAATGTTTCAAAAAGTTTATTTTTAGACTTTTTGGCATTTCTGTGAAACACTCTCTGAATTTTAAAAATTGAGAATGCATTTTCATGCTATGAAAAATTTATGGGAGTATCATAAGATATGTAGGATAATACATAAAATTTATGAAAATATTTTAACATCATTTGTTATGTTTTAAAAATAAAAATCGAAATAGGATAAAAATCAGTTCACGCCGGACCACTTGGAAGTAGTCCGGCGTGAACGACTTTTTGCACGGACTACTTCCAAGTGGTCCGGCGTGAACGAGGTTTTGCGCGGATGGAAAAATCCGGAAAAATTGAAATTGCTAAAACTTAGGTAAAAACTTAGGTAAAAAGAACATTTAAAACTTTGTTCTAAATGCAACTTAGGTAAAAACTTAGGTAAAAATCTTAGGTAAAAATGAACATTTAAAACTTTGTTCCAAATGCAACTAGCATGATTTCAAGGTATGATTTTGAGTCATTTCCACACTTAGGATTAAATCAAGATTTTAGGCACTATTCCCTCTTAAAAATAACTCAACACTCTGTTCTAACCTACTGAAAGGTCTTTTAACCTTGATTAAAAATCTTCAAGACTCTTTCTCCTTTTTCCTTTCCTTTCAAGTCATGTACCGGCTGTCGGAGGCTTTAATACATCGTCAATCATTGATTCACATGTCAGAATCATGCTATTAAAATTTCAAATATTTATAACATGCTTTGTCTCATTTTTCATTCAGTTCTAAATTGCCGGTGAGCGTTTCATTACGACAGATACAGTGTTTCAATTTTTAAAAATTTACATGATTCAAAAAATCTGAAATTTTATGACAACATTAATAATACGTCAGAACTCTCCACAAAAAATTTCGAAATTTTTCTCCATCTTTTGGACCAATTTTTAGGCTTGTCCATCTGGCCGAAATTTCGCCATTTCTCGGCGAGATCTCGCCAATTCTCGCCGAAATTCGGAATTTCCCGGTAGAAAAAAAACCGGATTCAAATTTTGAATTTGAATTTCCGGACGAGATTTCTCCGAAATTACCGAATTTCGCCGAAATTTCGTTTTCCGGGCGTGAACGGTATTTGATCCGAAACCGAAATCCGAAACCCTGGCTCCGACACAGTGCAGCAGACCATGTCCCCTCCCTTCATCACATGCGAAACCTATTATGCATACGCAAAGCAAATCGGCTTAAGAACACCAGCAAATGGCCAGGTGCAAATATAAACAAGCAAGCAATTATTAGAATATATACAAGCATATGCACAACAACTACTACCTCATGATCTTATATGCAATGTGTGCCGTGTATTATGCAATCCTTTACTGTCTTCAGCATAAAGGTAACGTTCTAGTTTAAGCTAGCAACTAACAAACAATTGTTAAAATGCTTGAGAAACCACTTGCTGTTGCACTAATAGAGAGATCAAAACTTCCTAGGAAGCAAATGAGGTGCGGGAGAATCGCAACACCTTGGAGACGGGACGGCCATTGACGGCGACGAGGCCGGCGCGGATGCTGTCCTGCACGCGCGCGCGGCTCACGCCTCCACCGACCAGCCGCGCAGCGATCCACGCGTCGAGCCGCGAGCGCCCTTCCCCGGGTGGCACGGCCTCCCCTCCGGACTCCGGTTACCTGCCGCCGCCTCAGCATTCGCTTCGGAGGAGAGGCATCTCGGACGGGAAGCCCGGAGGTTATGTTTACTTCGTCGGCGTCGGAGGGCGGTGGCGATCGCCGGCGCCGGCGCAGCTGCCATGCTTTGGCTGCGAAGGGGGGAGTGGAGACTGAAAATAGGTAAAATTTTTTTTACAAAACTAGCCTCGTCTGATTTTTTTTCTAAAAATAATCTCCTACCCGCACGATCACACACAGAGAGCGCGAAAAGGAGCGCGGGCGACACGTGACTCCTTCCACGCTTGGGCTGTGCGGGAGGCTAACGTGCCGCTGTGCTAGGCCACGGGAGGTCGGCGCCACGGGAACTAGCAGCGGGCGCGGCATGCAGGTGGCTGCTGCGCTGTGGTTGTGCGGAAGCCCGGCTTGTCGTGGTCGAGTGGCGTGGCAGGAGCAGAACAAAACACGAGAGCTGGCTTTCGTGGTCTGGCAGCACAGAAGCGGCTCCCCTCGCTCCCCGTGTGGGTTAGAGGCTATTTTTGAAGGAAAAAATCACACGAGGGAGTAGTTTTGTAAAAAAAAAAAGCGGGTACAATGAACTTTTCAAAAATAGGAGGATAACATTTGGATTAGTTGGGCCTGACAATGAGCCAGCCAGCATTATATACAAGTTTTGCCCCTTCTTTTTAGAATTTCCTTTTTTTTCTTTTTTGAAAAATATTACTGTAAGAGTAAAAGTCTGCAGGAGCTCTCTTACGGTACACAAAATTCAATATAAATCGTAAATTTTTTTTATCTAATAGATCAAATTACCTATAATTTATTTAAACTTCCTCTAGGTATAAAACAGTAAAAATATTTTTAACAAATCAACTTCTAAATATGATTTCTACTTACCTACTCTATACTACTGGTATAACTAGCAGGCTTACCTATGCCTAAAAGAAGGCTACTCTAGTTGACGGTGACTGGGTTTGAGACAGACCACCCGAAGACAACAGTCTATGGTTTGTTTGTTTGGAACTAGGAAATTTTGCACGAATTATATGCTAGGAGATAGAACACGTCTTCCAAAATCCCTTGGCCGATCCTCCAATGCCCAAAACACAGTTTCGCTCGAGTCTTGTGCACAATTAAAACATGTAGTTTGGTCTCAATTTCTACACTAGTTATGGACGGCTTGCGACATCATAATGATAATTTAATTTGTGATGTTAATGATCCTATCAGACAGTCCTGAAAAGAGAAGAAAAAAATCAAATAAATGTGGCGGGCCCCAAGCATTAGTACCATGGCCCACACCATAACTCGGTGGGGCGGTCGTACTTGGAAAGTTTGGATTTGGCACTGTCGATTGGCCCATGAGTTGAGGGACAACACTGGACGTTCTCTCCTCCTCCCAGAGACCTAAATTCCTCGCTTTTTAAGTTGAGAGATGTTTTCATGGTTTTTTTACAGTTGTATAAATATTAAAATATGAATTAAAGATAGATGGTGATTAATTATCTTTTTGTTTGCTTCAAGATTTATATAACTTGTATTGAGAGGGAAAACATTGAAGCACTCTCTTCTAGTTTATACCTGCACCAAAATGTGTTGAAATATTTGCCGGTTTTATTTCTTCTCTTGAGGATAGAAATTTGCTGAACTCATCAAATGAATGAAAGCTCCCGACTTCTTAAAAAAAACTCATTGTTCGATCCTTATTTTTGGAAAAACC
This sequence comes from Otatea glauca, assembly GCA_036346275.1. Lineage (NCBI taxonomy): Eukaryota > Viridiplantae > Streptophyta > Magnoliopsida > Poales > Poaceae > Otatea > Otatea glauca. The sequence continues at coordinate 64,297,638 of CM070721.1, forward strand.
CTCATTTCATTACTCGATTATTTTTTTTAGCTAGCTTAATTGTTACCGGTCAACATATACTCCACTCACGTAACACATACCCTGCACAAATGGAGTTGGGCTCCTCATTTGATCAGCAAAATTAGTTTTTTTTAACGTGGAGCAACTTAATTAGTTGTCTGTGTGATTTTTGGAGTGTCTCCTTGTTTTGATGATTTTGCACGAAGTTTACTCTGACCACTGATTGCATGTGATTTTTTTTTTTGGGCGCTGAGAAGCAGATTGCATGTGATTTTCATATATACGTGACTAATTCACGCGCCAACACCGCTCGTTCGTGTTCTTAATTAATTTCAGTTCACGGGTTGATGGCCGGCCAGGTTGGTAACTCAACTCATAGTTTTCATTGAAACAACAAAAAGAAAAGAGATACAGGTGTTAGATATTTGTACAAGCTAAGATGAATTTTTTTATATAAAAAAAACCTTTTGCTCTTGAACAAATGCAAGGAAATCTTAGCTTTGCTTAATTGACCACCTTAAACCAGCAATGCCTGGTCAAATTTCAGGGCCCTCCTGTTAATAACAAGTTGGAGTACATGTCACCGTTTGTATAAACTGGCCGTCCTTGTATATTACTCACTCCGTTGATAAATATAAGGCGTATTTTGACTTGGCACAAGGATTAAGGTTATGGTGAAATTAAGAAAAACATGAGAGGAAATGACTTACATATCCCTCTTAATTGTCTTGGATGATGAGAGATAATACTTTGTATAGGTGGTAATGAATAAATGTATATGATTGAGAGAGAATAAATAAAGGTATATATATGAAAAAACTCATTAAATCTACATGCACGTCTTATATTCTTCAACAAGACCATTCAAACTATAGGCCTTATATTTATCAACGGAGGGAGTATTATTATGATCAAATTAGCGATGGTCATTCTTCAATTCTCGCAAAAGAAGAAGGGAGATTAGGACGGTGATCTTTCACATGCAGGACAAGCTAGCTAGAATTAACACCTGCAAGCAGTAGGAGTGGTTGTGTTGTGTTGCTTGGACTTAGGGTCTATTTGGATCCATTAGCACTAATAGTTTGCTGCTAAAATTAGCAGTTATGGATCTAAACAGACATGCTAATAGACCTGCTAATTATTAGCAACCCATCCTGCTAACAATTAGTTTATTAGCAGATTGTACCTACTAAAAGCTGCTAATAGATAGACAATTGACATTTTTGCCCTCCCTCCTGTGCACTCGTCCACTATCCTACTAAAATGTTAGTATGGTCATTTCTCCTTAATTGGCTGATTTTATGTACTTTATTAGCAGGTGGATCCAAACAGCCTATGCTAATAATTAGCCAGCTAATAGTTAGCTGGCTTAATAGCTACTAGCTACCTAACTATTAGCACTAATGAATCCAAACATGGCCTTAATAACTTGGCTTAGTTTCACTAGCTATGCTAGATCTTCCTAGAATCGTATGGTCTCATGCATTGACTTCCTTTTAGGTGGGAGCATGCATGCATGCATGTGAGATGTGACCATCCACAAGTTTGCCGAAATGGTAGCTAGGAACTCGAACTACACCATATGCATTTTTTCCCGGGAGTGAAAAACCGTCGAAAATTTTGTTGATCCACAGCTCTCCGTCTGTAATTACTGTCGGGTTTGGTTGGTCACTAGATAGGTGTATTGCAGACAGTTTTAGCAACTGCCATCGGTAAATACAACGGTCGAGAGTTTCGACACCCTCAGTAAATATGAAAATGGTTGGTATATTTTGGTAGAACTTTCGGTAAAATGAAAAATTCACCGATCATTTAGTAATCTCTGGAAGTTTTTAGAACCGTCGGCCATTTGTTTCTGCCCGTTTGAAAAGGCTGTATATCTTATAGCGTTGATAGAAAAAGTTGCGTACTATGGCAAGAACAGATACTGGCTTATATGAGCACGCGTCATCCAAGTAAAAGAAGTTTCAATTTTTTTTAAAGATCCAGACGGGCTGGCTTTATAACATGAGAAGGCGAGTGGCGCAATGCACCAGCTGCTAGCAAGAAAAAAACTACTATTACACTTTGACTCCGTTTGTTTCGTTTTTTTTCTAGCTTGAAAGCTAAAAAAAAAATCTTAAATAAATGGAAGACCTTTCGGTCAGACTTATAGAAAAGATTAAGCCACCTTACAACTTAAGCCATAAGTCAGGACAAGGATTTTTTTTTGCTTTTGCGGGATAAAAATAAACCTTGCTCCTCAACTTCACCGAAAATATCAACCAGTACCATTGTATATAAAAACTTACACCCTATCCTCTCCCCACCCTCATTTCAATACTCTCACGTCTCCCCACTAGCCAAATCGCCTAAAAGGGTGACTAGGGTCTCGTCCCTGACGTCCCCTCGCCCGACGCCAGTGGCCTCGTCTCCTTGCGACCGACACCAACCTCCCCCTTGCAATCTCCGTTGGGCCACAGTTGTTGGGCATGGCGCGGATGGAGACAGCTGAAACAGGTCATGGAGCGACGATCGGGATCCGGCCGTGGCGCGGGTGGAGGCGGACGGATCCGAGCATGGCTTGGCGAGAGGCGGTCAGATGCGGCTGTGGTGCGGCTAGAGGAGGCCAGATTCGGCCATGGAGCGGCAAGAGATGGCCGGATCTGGGCATGGCACGGGTGGAGGTGAATGGATCCGACCGTGGTGCGGCGAGAGGAGCACCGGTGTCCTCCACCCCAGTGCCACTATCGTGATGTCCAGTTGGAAGGATATGGATGAATGATGAACAACCATTCCAATTCTAACTCAAAATCGAAAATACGAAATTAGGGTATTTTGGATGTTTCGTGCTTCACAACAATATATAAGCCAATCCAACAAAAGTTAGTTTGCCAAACAGGTTGACTTAAAAGCATATTATTTTTAAGTTGTTTAAGTTAAAAGATTGGCTTTAAGCTATAAACAAAAAAAAGGGTCTAAATGGAAATAAAATAGTATTTGTACTTGAAAAACTACTAGAGGCATGTACGGTCTCTTCACTAAATGACATACGTACGGTTGCTTTTTTCTAGAAAGGTCCACAGGAAAGTTGTGTACTGTACGCAGTAGTAACAGTAGTACTAGTTAATGCACTCATCTGTGAAGCCAGCCTGTAAGCATGTTGTACTGCTTGTTGCTGCCTTGTACGTCTCGCTACCTGCAACTTGCATCGATGTTTCCACTCATCATCCAGCTATCTCGTACACGTTCAACAGTATTGTTTGCACCAAAATTTGGTAAATTTGGTCAAAATCGGCAATAAAGTCAAAAATACGGAATTAACGGACATGATTGGAAAGATTTGAAAGTAATTGGTAACAGCAAGATCTTTTAAGAAAACAACCGTCCGAGATAAGGCCAATACGAATCAGGACTTGAAACGTGTTGTAAAAGGATACGATTGGCCGATGGGTATAAAAGAAGGGTCGAAGCAAACTGCAGGGGATCCAACACATACAAACAATCAGCTTTACTTTTCATCTATTTTTCCTGTCGATTAGGAGTAGTTCTTGTAATTTAGCCTTTGTAATCGATCTTGATCAATAAAGTTGCGCATCGTCGATTGTTGATCTTCGTCAATTACGCCCCAGGTTCGATTTATTCTGATTTTGTTGCGCATCGCCTTCTTCAGAATCGATCTGCCTTTATCCTCTGATTAGCCTTGATCGGCTAATTAGATTTACCTTGTACTTTGATCTTGATCGGCTTCAAGCTGATTGAGTCTAAGCCGATTGATCTTGACGATCGGCTTGAGTGAATTTTATTGTTTTTTCCTTGTCGATTACAGGTCAAATCGACTGGCACGCTCTGAACCCGGTGTTCGTCTGGTGTGCTGTTGTCAGAAACCCTACCTCAAGTTTTTGACGCCAACACACTCTTGGCACGCCCGGTGGGACCATGTCTACGTCAGGGAAGTCGATTCCGCCGTCTGATCTCAACACGGAAGCTATAATCGTCCCAACAATGGACGATTTAACCGCAGAACAACGTCAAGAGATTGAAGATCGGAAAGCCGCGTTAGAAGAGATGATGCTAAATTGCTACCAAAAGACTAGACGTGGCGTTACGTAAATCCGCCGCCGACGGTCAATACCACAGGAGACACAGTGCGTGAAAGCGTAAGTCGATATCTACCCTCCAGCCGAATTATCGGCTATGATTAACCAATCAGTGCACCATGCTTTAATAAACCAATCATCGGCTCTGGTAACGACTCTTAAGCCGATGATAGCAAACAGCGTTAAATCTATAGCCCAGGAGTTAGCCTCGTCAGGAAGCCTGCATGACCCACTACAAGCTCTGCCAAATTATCCTGCTTTTTCAAGATCACAAAACACGCAGAGCATACCAAATGATCCTAAACCATCGGCTATGACCTCACCTCCCACGATGATGCCCACACCCTACGGTCATATTGCCTAGGATCCTCGGTCAAGTGGGGTGAGCCATTACCACGCCTATACCGACGCCGCTAAGTATGATCCATCCATCAATCTACCACCGTCGGCTCCTTTTTACGCTTTTCCCAATCGGTTTCACGGTAGATTGGCTCGAGATATCCCCAAGAGCCTACCCCGCTAGAAACCCGGGTCCACACAGGTAGTAACGCACTCGAACCATTTATCTCGGTGCGGAACCACAAATTAGGCATAATCGGCACGATCGAGATAATCGAATGCCGACGGCGCGGCATAATTGGCAACCCGAGCTTGCACTCGGGGCGGGATGCAGATTATGATCGACATTATCAAGGGCTCTTGTGCGGTGGCCGATAATGCCAATTGGACCGATCGATCTGCACTGCTTTGAGGATCGGTTTGGCATACAACCAAAAGGAAAAGTGATCGGCTATAGAAAGCCGTACCGATTACATAGATCGCATGCCTTACCCTCATAATTTGAGTCCGGACTTTGCCAAATTCTCGGGGATGATTCTATCACTACCCGGAGCATGTTGGACGCTTTATCGCACAATGCGTGAAGCGGCCCGATCCGACGGGCTAAAAATTAGGTTATTTCCGTTATCTTTATCCGGGCGATTTACTTGGTTCACTTGTTTGCCTCCGAATTCGGTCCATTTATGGAACGATTTGGAAAGCCGATTCCACGAATACTTCTTTTGAGGCGGTTTAGAGTTAAGAATTTGGATCGAGTTCACATCGCCAAAAGTTTGGAGAATCGGTAATGATTACATCAAAAGGTTTAGAGAAATCAGAATCGGTGTTTTAGCGTTACGTTACACGACAATCAACTCGTCGATTTAGCATTTCAAGGTGTGATCCTCCTCTTAGGGAGAAATTTGGTGGCGAGAATTCACCGATTTTAGCCACTTATTGCATCGCGTATCGGCTCAAGAAAGCCGATTCACTGACAATAAGGTGTTTAATGGTAGATTTAAAAATAGTAACAAGGAAAAGGATAAGGCTAAAGTCAATATGGTTGAATATTGTCCTAGTGATTCGTCGGAAGACGAGGATGCAGAAATAAATATAGCCGAATGGATAAAAGGATCCAAAAAATCCTTAGTCTGTTCTTGGCTTAAGCCGACTAGGAACAAATCGGAGGTCAAATACTCTTTCGATGTTTCCAAGTGCGATCGTATTTTTGATTTACTTCTGCAAGAAAAGATAATACGATTGCCGGAGGGACATGTGATACCGTCGCCCGATGAGATCAAAAAACGCAGGTATTGCAAGTGGCATCATTCTTATTCACATAACACTAATGACTGCAATATCTTCCGTCAACAGATCCAGTCTGCTATTGAAGACGGTCGGTTGAAGTTTGCCGATGAGCCGACCATGCAGGTGGATGTCGATCCGTTTCCTATCAATATGGTGCATTACTCGGCTAAAGGAAAAGAGCCGATGCAAGACGAGCAGAAAAAAGATCGACAAGTCGACGTACGATCAAGCTCGGACGGCAGCCAGACACTGAAGATTACCATCGGCTCCTTACAAATAGAAGCCGATCGAGAAGGAAAAAATTCAAGGACCATTAAACCCAAGGGGAATCCCCAAGTGGGTAAATGGTACAAAGCGGAAAAATCTCCAATTCAGCCAGCGAAAAAGTTAGGTCCGACGTTCTCGCAATTAATGGAGAAATATGAAAGGATGAACAGCCGACCACGGTATCATACCCGCCGGTCGGATAACTTGTACCGCACCGAGAATGTGGAAAGGGCACATAGAAGATGTCCCTTTTGGCAGTTTTGCTGGGAAAGAGGAGTAGCATTGCCATCACCATACACCTGCCCGATGGAACATTATCCCCGAGACGATTGGCCAACGCAATCGGTCAGAAATAGGCTATCTGGGCCGATTAGAGAGCAAGACAGAAGCCACAGAAGGCGGTCCATGAAAGATTATCTAAACCGAATCAAGAGCAAAGCCAAGCCAAGACACACAAGACCGCTTCGATCAAGGAGACTTGGTGGCGAGATCTGGCCGGTGGAACCTAAACCCAGTGGTGCCCATCGGGCTGAGCAAATCACAACGACGACGGCTTCAGAGGCTAAGGACACAAGAAATTCGTGAAGCCGATGCCGAAAGAGAGAGACGTGTTTAATGAACTTCGTCCAATGAGATGCGTCAAGAAAGAGTGGAGAAGAAAAGAGCAAGCCAAGAAGATTTGAATCGGTGACGACTTGATTCTCCCATGATTCGAGATGACACACCTCCATGGATGTCAACATGGTGTTCACATTACCGCCGAGTTCAAAGTCGATGAATCGCCAAAGAGGCGATTGCTCGATTATGCTCGAGTACAGAGTGCCATCTTTGAAAAACCCAAAGACGATCACCGCATCTGAAACCTCTGACGAAAGGATATATAAATGGCAAGCCGATATCAAGGATCTTTGGTAGACGGAGGCGCCACGGTGAATCTAATGCCATACACAACATGTAAAAAGCGGGTAAGTCCGACGAAGACTTAATCAAAACTAACATGGTTACGAATGACTTCACAGCGACCCTACGAAGCAAAAGGTGTCATGGTCACAGAGTCGATCGTCGGTAGCAAGACCTTGCCGACAACGTTCTTTGTAATTGATGCCAAAGGAAATTACGCAGTCTTTGCTCGGACGGGATTGGATTCATGCAAGCCGCGTATCCGTCGACCATGCATCAAGCGCTCGTTCAATGGAACGGAGAAGAAGTTGAAGTCATCACACCGATACATCGCCCATATTGCCATGGCTAGCTCCGGCGCGAATTGGCAACACGAAGAAGTCGGGTGTATATCGGGCAAGGTCTTTGGGCGATCGCGATTTCATATGCGTAAGCAAACCGGACTTATGCCGATCGCTGTCAAGCTCGCACCTTTGATCGGGCAAATGAAGTATTGCGCAGATGGGGACAAGAAAAACATTGAAGGCGCTACAGACAAAATGCAAAGCTATCGGCAAACAACGGATAGCCATGAAGCCATAGAAAACTTCAAGAAATCGAAAAGTTAGGTCAAGGGTTCACATCCACCGATTTGCTTGAAGAAGTCGATATAGGAAGCGATGATAGAAAAAGACCAACTTTTGTTAATGCAAATCTAGATATGAAATACAAAGAAAAGCTAATAAAAATACTTAGAAATTATAAAGATTGTTTCGCTTGGGAGTATCATGAAATGCCTGGATTAAGCCGTCAATCGGTGGAACATCGGCTACCCATAAAATCGGCTATCGGCCATTTAAACAAGATCGAGCGTTTTAATCCACCTTGTACCAAGTCATAAAGAGGAGATAGAACGATTGTTGGAAGCAAAGTTTATCAGGCCTTGCCGATACGCTGAATGGGTTTCCAACATCGTTCCGATAATGAAGAAAAATGGAAAACTTCGAGTGTGCGTCGACTTCAGAGATTTGAACAAGGCGACGCCAAAAGACGAATACCCCATGCCAATAGCCGATATGCTTATCGACGCTGCATCAGGAAACAAGATCATAAGCTTTATGGATGGCAATGCCGGTATAACCAGATACTCATGGCAGAAGCCGATATACCAAAACAGCCTTGGATGTCCCGTACAATAGGGCTATTCGAGTGGATCAGAATGACTTTCGGCTTGAAAAACGCTGGAGCAACCTACCAGCGAGCAATGAATCTGATCTTTCACGATTTAATCGGCCACATTGTTGAAATTTGTATAGATGATGTAGTGGTAAAATCTGCAGAAGATCTCCAACATCTGGCCGACTTAGAAAGGGTATTTAAAAACATAAGATCGCACGGTTTGAAGATGAATCCTTACAAGTGCGCGTTTGGTGTGTCGGCTGGGCAATTCTGAGGTTTTATGGTACATGAAAGAGGGATCGAAGTTAGCCAAACAAGGGTCAAGGCCATAGCCAATACTAAGTCGCCAACATGCAAAAACGAATTACAAAAGTTGATCGGCAAAATTAACTACCTCCGTCGGTTCATCTCGAACCTCTCTGGTAGGATCCGTGCTTTTACCCCATTGCTGAAGTTAAAAGAAAACGAGGAATTTATATGGGGAGCCGATCGTGAAAGCTTTGACGAAGTAAAAGGGTATTTATCCAACCCTCCAAGATCTTGGTGCACCAAAAAAGGTATTCCTTTCGATTATATGTCTCACCAAGAAGATACTATTGAAGCTGTTTTGGCGCAAGAAGTACATGGTAAAGAGAAGGTTATCTTTTATTTAAGCCGACGGTTGCTAGACGCAGAAGTCAGGTATCCTTTTGTCGAAAAATTATGTTTATCATTGTACTTCTCATGCACAAAGCTAAGGCACTACATACTAGCATCGGCTTGTAAAGTTATCTCGCAAAACCGATGTCATAAAGTATATATTGTCGGCCAATTTTGCGAGGTCGATGGGCAAATGGGCTTACGCCTTGGTCGAGTTCAACTTATCATACGAATCGGCCAAAGCAGTTAAAGGACAAGTCCTAGCCGATTTCATAACAGGACATGACACAATGCAAACTTAGTCTTGGTGGCACCATGGAAATTGTTCTTTGATGGATCGGTATGCGAGGAAGGATATGGTGTCGGTATTGTACTCACTTCACCTAGAGGACATAGCTTCGAATTTGCATTCCGGCTAAATAGCCGATGTTCAAACAACCAGGCCGAGTATGAAGCATTACTCAAAGGCTTACAGTTATTGGAAAATATTGGAGTGAGTGCTATTGAGGCATATGGTGATTCACTATTAGTAGTACAACAAATAAAAGGGGAATACCAATGTCGAGATGAAGTGTTAGTAAATTACTTAGAACAGTGCTTAGAAATCATCGGCTCTTTTACATCATTTTCTATCGGTCATGTTCCTCGAGAATTGAACGATAGAGCTAATGCTTTGGCCCAACAAGCATCAGGGTATAAAGATGTTGGCCGAAGTCAAGAAACTGAACTGGTAGATAAAGCAATAATGTGCACGGATATTGCCGACTGGAGAACGCAGATTAAAGATTATCCGTCGACCCATCTAAGCCGATTTAAGCGAAGGATACGGCAACAAGCATTGAAGTATGTTGTTATGGACGATATACTGTATTATCGGACTATGGAGGGCTTGTTGTTAAGATGTCTTGAGGCTGAAGAAGCCCGAGTGGCGATGGGTGAAGTGCATGAAGGCATTTGTGGTTCTCATCAATCGGCACATAAAATGAAATGGATGCTTAGGCGACAAAGTTATTTTTGGCCGACAATGCTAGAGGATTGCTTCAAATATTACAAAGGATGTCAGACATGTCAAAAGTTTGGCAACTTACAACTAGCACCAGCATCGGCTTTGCATCCAATTATCAAACCTTGGCCGTTCAGAGGTTGGGGAATAGATATAATCGGCCAAATATTTCCTGCCTCGAGTAAAGGCCATAAGTTTATTTTGGCCGCAACCGATTATTTCTCAAAGTGGGTCGTTTGCTATACCACTTAAAAGGTGACCGATGTTGAAGCGATTAGTTTTGTGAATGAACATATCGTCCATCGGTTTGGAATACCGCAAACAATCACGACCGACCAAGGTGCAGATTCATGTCAAATGAGTTTGAGTTATGCGACGAGTTTAGGGATCAAATTGTTAAACTCTTCGCCATACTATGCTCAAAGCTAATGGACAAGCGAGTCGTCTAATAAAACGCTAATCAAATTGATCAAACGAAAAATTGATGAGAAGCCAAGGAATTGGCATTCGACTCTATCGAGTCACTTTGGGCTTATCGGTTATCTTATCACGAGCGACAAAACTTTCACCTTACCAATTGGTGTATGGACGAAGTCGCTTACGCGTAGAGATCAATATTGAGTCGATATGAATAGCCAGACAAAATGGTTTGTCGGCTCAAGATTACAATGATTTAGTGGTCGACAACCTGGACGAGTTAGCAGAGTTACGTTTGTCTACACTTGATCGGCTTAAGAAGAACAAGATCAGAGTAGCGAAGGCGTACAATAAAAAGGTAATGCCTAAATCTTTCGATCAAGCCGATTTAATATGGAAAACTATACTACCTGTTGGTTCTAAAGATAACCGATTTGGAAAATGGTCGCCTACGTGGGAAGGGCCATATAAAATAATCGGCTAGTCGGTGGAAACTCGTACTTACTGGAAACGCTAGAAGGGCATGTCTTGCCTAAAGCAATTAATGGGAAATATCTAAAGAAATACTATCCTAGCGTTTGGATCGGAGCCTAGCCGACTAAAATCTTGTTCAGAGCCAAGATTAACACGATGCTGTTGATCGGCTGAAAGGATTGCAAACTCAAAATATAAGCAAAATAAAATCGGTTAAACAGCCGATTATGATTAAAACAGATTACAAAAATATTCAGGACGAAACATTCAGGACAAGTTTTTCAAGACAGAACAATAAAGTTTTACAACTTAATATCGGATGCCAGATCCTGGAAGGGTCGCGCCCAAAGCCGACAAAGCACCAGCCGCCTTTGCAATGATCCCTTGGATTTCATCCAGAAGACATTCATCGTCTTTGGCATTCCCAGGCACTATTTTTACCTTGGCCGATTGCTTGGTTACATTTTCAATAGCCACCGCAATGCCAAGTTTTTCTTCCTTCACTCCGTCGATGGCCTCCAAGGTTTGTTGGCCTTCTCCGATTTGTTTTCAAGCTTGACCAATTCTTCCCGGAGGAGTTTCTTTGTTTTTCCAATTTAGAAAGAACTTCTTTCGTTGATTTGAGACGTTGAACACCAATGTCAAATTTGCGTTTTTTGGCCTTGGCATCGGCAACCAATTCTTCCAAAAGTTTCCGATCGGCCTCTTGGGCTTCACGACGCTTGATCCGATTCTCTGCCTCCTCCACTTCGATTCTTCTATCATCTAAGTGACATACATCCAGAAGAGCTTGCATTGCTTCAGAGGAGATCGGCTTCAACGGCGACCATGGCATCCTTATCGGTGATTGTCGGCCAGGATCTCCGCTCGCGGTTGCATCACAAGCTTGAAGAGCTTGTCAAGACGCTCTTTCATGCAGGGCGTAGTGACGGCACCGATGCCTTTTCTCGACACTTGAAGAATTTTTCGATCTCGCATCATAATCATCGGTAGCCATGATCTCCGGTCGCCAAGATCGTCAAATGAAAATCCAAGTAAGTTTGTCGGATCGACAATTCCGCAAATCGATGGATCAGGCGGGATGAGTCGGCTTTGGTGTAGGAGTCGGTGCAGTTGAAATATTCGGAAGATCGGCAAGGATCTTCGCGACTTGGGCAGATTGCGTTGGCTAAAGAAAATAAATGAAGGATAAGCCAATGCAAATAGAATACACAAGTTATCATACAAGGTGTCGTAGCTTACTTCTCCAATAGCCGATGCATGAGGCGAACTCTCGCCACTTTGTTCTGTAGGCTTGGGTCCCTTCTTCGCTGGAGCCTTGGTATACTTTGCCTTTTTCTTTTCTAGAAATATAAATCGGATAAAGGTTAGTTCAAGGAAGAAGAAGAAATGGTAAGCTGATTGTATTTACGCTTACTTGGTTGTTTTTTCTCGATATCCGACAAGGATGGACTATGCACCCCTAGAGTGCCAGAGGTATAGCCCGTAAGGCCAGTCGATTGATGAGCTCTCTTGCCCTGCTCATTCCGGATTGGCTAGAAACAGGCTTCTTGCCGACATCCTTAGCCTGCAAATATATAGCAAGAAAAGTATGATTACAGAAATGCATCTGGAATAAGACCGATGTATGAGGCAAGATTATTCAAAGCCGATACCTTATCTACTAAGCTTGAGTTAGTATAACCCGACGAGCTAGCTTCACTGCTAGATTCGCTGTTAGATACTAAGGATGTCTCTGGCAAATTTGGAAAAAATTCTTTGACGATAGTCGAAGGAGTCTTCTCCATATACAAACAATCTGCGATAGCCGACCACCATGTCGTGAAACCCCCTGCGCGGCGAGCATTCAGATGGAAGTGAGGGAGACTGTGCAGTTGAAGTTCGTCGGCTAACTCCAAAACTAGCCTCACGATATGGCATTGCGGACCACGGCTCTTGGTTGAAGCCGATCTAGAAGTGGAAAACTTGGTATCACTGCCAAAGCCGAGCCGCTTTGCATATCTTGAAGGGTGGTAAAATTCGTATGAGGGTTTGGAAGGTCCGATTCGAGTATGAAGGCCGACATGGAAAATGCATGGAGAAATAAAAATTCTATACAAGTCCGGGTCTCCCGAGGCATCGAGAGTCATCGGCTTCAAATGGAGAAAAGAAGGCCAAAGAAAATCAATTGCAGCCATAGCTAAAGAAATCTTGTCGCTTGAAACCTTCGTGTTCAATTGCAAGAAGAATGACAAACCTTCTACAACCGTCGAAAGGCCCTTGTCTCATTTCTCGAGCACATCATAAATCTTTCACCAAAGGATCGGCATTCTCTAAATTGAATAGGTGCTCCTTCAAGTATATCTTCCTTGGAAAAGGAGTATCATCTATGAATCCAAATTAAAAGAACTTGAATAAACAAGACAACCATATTTGCACGAACCACATTGGGCCACCTACATTACCGACAAGAAATTTTCCAAAACCCGTATAAAGCCGACTCCTTATTATATAAAGCATTTGGTACACAAAGACCCAAAAGATTTTTCCTAAAGCCACCGACGACCCTCAACAAGCTGTTCGCTATCACTTGATATACTTGAGTTGGTCCGAGAGATGCTCCACGCAGTAAAACGGTCTAGCCAAAGGTTCGGAAAGCTACATGTTCTTCGTCCGATACTAGGCCATTGACCTTGTTGTTATTTCCAATATATTTGGCCCAACCCTCTCCTTTAGATCGAATGAGTTTATATTTTGGTTTTCCACTAAAAGCGATACTTGATCTCCATCGGCCAAGACAACACGGTTGAGCAACATCTAAAAGAGTTGGGCCGATGGGACCAAAGTAAGGAATAAAAAGCATTAAAACAATCCGACCAAAAATAACGGTAGTGGCCACTAAGGGCTCATTGGCTTGTGGTCGGCTAAGGAAAGTGAAATACACTCACTATGCCCATTCTTTCCCATTCAATCCTCTTTTGGCTGCTACTACGATAAACCAATTTCTCCATCCTTTTAGAGTTTCGGCCAAGCCACAAACTCTTATTCCACCCCTCTATGTTGTGACCAAAGAATTACAGAGGTAATCGAGGACTTCTTGGTTTGTTACGGTATGGGCGTCTAGATTTCCCAAAGGACCCGTAAAATATTGGTCATTCTTGTGCGGAATCGAATAAGTACACGGCTAGGGTCCATTGTAGCCGATGAAGGAAGATTGATGAGCTAAAGGGTTGCCTCAGAGTACTTCAAACGCTAAGCTTAAGCCGATTGCGAGATGATTCAAGAGCTTGTGCGCGTGAAGAATGACCAAGGTGGGGCCGATTTTATAGCGTGGTGAAAATTTGAAGCGCGGAAATGAATCTCAAAAGCGCGGCGATTAAAACGCACTACTCGCATGTCGAGAATTACGACGCAAATAAAGTAGCGATTATTGAGTGAAGTTCAACGGTTAGCCGATTGGAAAAGCCGATAAGTGAAATTTTGACAAATGACAAGTCATTTCTCAAAATGGGGGCATATGTTTGCACCAAAATTTGGCAAACTTGGTCAAAATCGGCAATAAAGTCAAAATACGGAATTAACGGACAGGATTGGAAAGATTTGAAAGTAATTGGTAACAAAAGATCTTTTAAGAAAACAACCGTCCGAGATAAGGCCAATCTGAATCAGACTTGAAGCGTGTTGTAAAAGGATACGATTGGCGATGGGTATAAAAGAAGGGTCAAGCAAGCTGCGAGGATCCAACACATACAAACAATCGACTTTACTTTTCATCTATTTTTCCGTCGACTAGGAGTAGTTCTTGTAATTTAGCCTTTGTAATCGATCTTGATCAATAAAGTTGCGCATCGCCGATTGTTGATCTTCGCCAATTACGCCCGAGTTCGATTTATTCGATTTTGTTGCGCACGCCTTCTTGTAATCGATCTGCCTTTATCCTCTGATTAGCCTTAATCGGCTAATTAGATTTACCTTGTTACTTTGATCTTGATCGGCTTCAAGCTGATTGAGTCTAAGCCGATTGATCTTGACGATCGGCTTGAGTGAATTTTATTGTTTTTTCCTTGTCGATACCAGGTCAAATCGACTGGCACGCTCTGAACCCGGTGTTCGTCTGGTGTGCTGTTGTCAGAAACCCTACCTCAAGTTTTTGACGCCAACAAGTATATGCGACGCGACTTAGATGCATGATAATATGTGTATGTTATGCATGCTCAGTAACTATGCGATTTGCGATATTTTTGCCGAGAGGTAGAACAATCGGACAGTGCAGTCATCAATATTAAGTCTCACAAACTAGTCATGATCAGTTCAGGTCCAGAAGAACAAAGTAGAAAATCTACATCAAAAATACCCATCTGACATGTGGCTGGTCGGAGTCAAATTTTGATTATCCAAAAAGACGTGATGCTCGGCTAGAGGTGCCGTACGGCCACGAAGCTAGAATTGATTACTTTTCTAAGCCTATTTTACTCTTTTTTTTTAATTGACTTACTTCTAAATGAAATTGTAAATTTAGCCCATCTCTAATCGTAAATGGATCAGCAGACGACACCTGCCTCCTACCACTCTCAAGGAGCACGAGAGCCGGCAAGCGCGACGCTGTCATGTGCTGGGTGCACGGGAGCAAGCGGGTTGCCACGGCCAACGAGCACGAAAGGTGCCTTCCGTAGTAATATTTACAGTTTCATTTAGAAGAAAGCCAAATTTGCACGCACACAAAAAAGAGAAAATGAACTAAAAAAGTGGCCGCTCCACCAAGCTATGCTATATCTGTTGGCATGCGCATATGTGCTTGTGCTAATTAATTCTTTCAATAAACGTTTCACAAAAAACATATGCATTTGTGACTGGAGTATCTACTTTCTACACAGGTGATATATACTCTTTCAATAAACGTTTCACAAAAAAAGGTATGTAGTAAGTAGCTCTGCATGGAACTGTGCCAAACAAATAGCTAGGTTAAACAGCAAAATAGTTATTCTTCTGCTATAAGAGAGCCTATCCTATCTAAGTTAATTTTCAAGCTTACAGACACCTATGTAGCATGTACGTACTCAGGTGGCGTCTCTTTCTCTCGTTGGGTTTGTTTTGTATTCTCTTCTTCTATCAGTGAAGTGAGGTGGAGCTGTTGTCGTTGTTTAAAGGGGAAAAAAATCTACTTTTGAATCTTTAACTACGGCCGGAGTCCATATTTCAACCGCGCAACCCCAAGATTATTCACTTTACAACCTTTAACTCTCAATATTGGTCAAACCATCCCCTTGACACGATGAAACCACCGTGGTTTTCACATACATGGCATCCCAGTCGGAAAAAACTTTTGACTCAGCATGCCACGTTAGCGAGATAGGGCGATGGGACTGCGGTGAATTCACAAGCATGGAGTGAACACGGTTGTGGTCGATCAATTTTTGGTGGTTATGGCGGACGAGCATGACGGCAGTGGTCGGAACGGAGCTGGCGATGATGGTGGCGGCCGTGCAGAAGGGGAATCCACCGGCGGTGAACTCCGGTGGGCAACCGACGGTGGTAGCGTGCACACGAGCATGACATGACTTAGGCAAACTCTCGTGCAATTGCTTTTATTTTGTAGGTTTTGTGTACGAAGATTATCTTGTCGCTGTTTGGGCTTCAAAGATCTTGAGCACACCTTCGGGAAGGTTAGTATGAATTCTTTGAGGATAGTATTATAATAATATTAGAATATTAGCATAATTAGTAATGAAATTAGTGTAAGTACGAAGATTAGAGATCTTAGTATCACTACAACGACGATAGATGAAATGAGAAAGTTTTTAGAAAGTTTAAATAGCGTCCGTGTTGAGAAAAATTGCGTAAATAATATGACATGGTATGACAAAGAGTAGATTATTTTGTAGTACGTGAAATGTGACAAGTTGGTATGATGATAGTGCAAGTAGCCCCGTGTGAAATGACTATGTTGATGGTTTGTAAAATTGTAGTTAATGGAGATTAGGCGATTTTGTTAATGTTCTAGCCGTGAAGATAATTATTTTTTTGCGACTAGCGCGAGCGAAACAAACTTTAAAAAGCGGCCCTTATGCGAGGGGCGGGGCGCCGGATATTTTTGATTCAATTTCGATGGTCTGATCCTCTGACATAATTTTAACTTTTATTCGTATTTGTGGACCGCCCATTATAACGCGCGTCTGTGAACCGTGAAATTATTGTGCACGCTTCGCAGATGAAAACAATACCGGGTCCGGGTCCGCAAATACGGAATAAAGTTAAAATTATGTCCAGAGGATCAGACCGCCAAATTGAATCAAAATATCCGGCGCTTCCCCGCCCTCGCATAAGGGCATCCTTTTTAAAGTTTGTT
Source organism: Otatea glauca (assembly GCA_036346275.1). Taxonomy (NCBI): domain Eukaryota; kingdom Viridiplantae; phylum Streptophyta; class Magnoliopsida; order Poales; family Poaceae; genus Otatea; species Otatea glauca. Next base: position 64,314,526 of record CM070721.1, read on the forward strand.
TGCTTCATGCATTAGTCGCAAGAAATAATTATCTTCACGCTAGAACATTAACAAAATCGCCTAATCTCCATTTTAAAGTTTGTCGGTAAAACAATTATTCATGACGTAAATAATGACATAGTTTAGCGAAGAAACTAGTATTACGAATATGGTTATATTAGTGTAGTACCAGGCAGGATATGAAATTTTTAGTCTCGTGTACAATAGTAGTAATAGTGCACAATGTATGCATAATCAGAACGATTACGCTTAATCGTATGACGTGAAAATCAATGATGGCTGATTTTTCATCGTACTAGTTTTTACGAGTTGACGAACTATACGCTTGGATAGGATATAATGGGCGTGAGCCATTTGTTATGGTAGGTATTAAATGGCGATATGCATGATTTGTTCGTGTTTTATGGCGATTTCACGTTGTTCGAGATGGTCCATGTGGGGTGGACCTTTCCAACTAACGGAAGGTGATCCGACTCGGTCTAATGGAGATGGACTGGGGCGAGCTCCGTGGGTGCGTGCGGGCGCATTCGACGAGGAGACCTGCCAAAGAAGCTTGTAATCGAAGCCCTACATGCCAGAGCTGTGGCTGGTTCGGCGGACTGTTTGTGGGCGCTCTGCAAGATCGCGGGCAGCTCACAGTGGGGGCAATATATGCAAATTGTGATGAACCTCGTGCACGATACACCGTCGCCTGATGGTTTATGTGCGCTTTGTGGATAGAGGAGAAACCTCTAGTCCTCGTGGTAGCGTCCGAGAGGACATTACTGCCGATGAATTTCACCCAAATGAAGACATCGGGCAGTGGTGGTCCGCTCGCATTGACTGCCATGAGCAACTAGAAGACTTGGAGGACGTGAAACATCCGACGATGGTGATGACGCCCACACGTATAGCGCTGAAGATGACGATCGGCTCCCATCGGTGGCATTGTGTCCACCGATGTGGATTATGTGTCTTCACGCCTCGATGATTTGGCGATGTCTTCCTCGTGTTGCCGGACGAAGACAACCATGGTTGGGCCTTCGACAAAGATACTCTCCTCGTAGGGCAACGATTCCCTACGAAGAGTGCCGCCAAAGAAGCAATTGCAAGATATCACGGTTAACAATAGCCGCGCATCGGGTGTATAGGTCAAACCGGATCGTACATTGTAAAGTGCCCGATCTCGAGTGTCCCTGCAAGATCCGTGGCGCAGACCGAAGGCCGTAAGTTCGGGCTTGAATAACCGTCCCGACAGATCACGGTTGTGTGCTTGCCGAGCCATTACACAAGCACGTAAATGTGGCGCCTCGTATGTGGCCACCGATTTCTCACTTGATCACGGCGGGCCACCGCTTCCCGGCTCCAAGGTCGCGTGGTTAACATGGTGGGATATCCTGTTAGCTACGGCAAGGTGTGGCGAGCGAAGAAGAAAGTAATAGAGATGATGTACGGCTCGTACGAAGAGGCGTACAACCTTGTCCCACGGATGCTTCACCGCATTGCAAGCCAATCGGGGACCTACATCAACAAGATGGAGAGACCACACCCCACGAAGGGTCCGAACTGTTTCATCCTGGACCGTGTGTTCTGGGCATTCGGACCAGCCATTCGGGGGTTTAAGTACTGCCGACCTGTTCTTACCATGGACGGTACTTTCCTATCTGGCAAGTACAAGGGCACCATACTTATGGCGGTCGCCGCCGACGCCAACGACCAGCTACTCCCGGTGGCCTATGCGATTGTGGAAAGCGAGAACACGACTAGCTGGTTGTGGTTTCTTGCCAATGTCAAGCAGTCGGTTGTCCAGACCGCCTCGAACGTGTGCCTCATCACGATAGGCATGCTTTGGGCTATTGTCGCCATCGGCACCATGCAAGGAGGTACATACCACCGTACCAATGGAATGATGTCATTAATCGATGGTGCATGAGGCATCTCGCGGCGAACTTGCACAGGTCATTCCGCAACAAGGAAGTCATGAAGACATTCAAGAGGCTTTGCATGCAAAACCAAAGGCGGAAGTTCGAGGCAATTTGGAGAGTTTTGGATGAGGAGACCTCGAAGCACACAACGCAGCAAGCAGAGGCCCAGATCAACAACTTCTCGCAGTGGGTGCAATTGCATGCTCCAGAGCTGGAGAAGTGGTCCCTGCTGCATGACACCGACGGCGCAAGGTACGGAATAATGACAACAAACATGTCAGAGGTTTACAACGGTGTTCTGAAGGGTGTCCGGTCCCTCCCAATCAGTGCCATCGTGGAGGAGACCTGGAACAGAACCGTTGGATACTTCGTGAATAGAGGAATCAATGCTAAGAGGCACCTGGATGAGGGGAAGCAGTTCTCGGAACGTATGCACGCCTACATGGAGAAGAAGATTGAGAAGGGCGGTCGACGCGTTGCACACCATGGATGGGGTTAGCGAAAATTTGAAGTTCGCTCATGGAGAAGTTCGTGGATGGCCACTGCAGGGGCTCTCGTAAACAAGTGTGCACATTACGCGATGTAGCGACTTGCACGTGCAACAAGCCAAAACTGCTGCACAAACCGTGCTCCCATGTATATGCAGCGTGCGCGGTTCTCCGTCAGTCATCCGCGCCCTACATATCGGAGTACTTTAGCACCGACCATCTGTTCGGGACATGGAGTTCGGAGTTCAACTCCTACCGGACTGGACATGCATTATAGGGGCGTGGCGGGCCAAGTGACTTGGTGCCGAATGATAGTTTGAAGAGGAGTGGTCGTGGCGGCTGGCGATCCACGATTTATCCGTGCGACATGGGCGCTAGTCGGTAGCGGAGACGCACCTCTTGCACGGCGAGGTGCGGTTGCCAGCAGGCGATGGTCATACAGTGAGGAACTGCTCTAATAAGGCGGGTTCGTCTAGTTGTCCGTAGTAACACGTGACAATGTATTACGACTTGTGACTGCAGTACTAGCATGTCATTTTATTCTTGGTTGACCAATGTAAATGCACGTTATGTAATACGACGTGGAAGCTAATGCCATGTACCTTAAGGTTATGTACTGTGATGTTTTAAGGGATGTTGATTTTCATGTTATAACGTTTACTGCTCTATGTCACTACTCGTACATCTAACTCATGTCATTTATTGTCTCACTGCAGGTTATGGCTGGACATGCACAGACTCTCCTTAACCCATCGTACGATGGGAAACATCGTAGCAGTGCCTGGCTCACGGCGGACGGTCCACCGCCGTTCGTTCTCAGGGGTCCGAGCGTCCACTGGCCCTTGGATCCGCGCTACGTCCCTCTTCTACGGCAGGCGGGTCTGTTGCCGTTCGCACGGATGATGGACATTGGTCGCTGCTTCTCTTTGGATGGGGCTCTACTCTCTGCCCTCGTCGATCGTTGGAGGCCGGAGACCCACACTTTTCACTTCCGCTGGGGGGAGATGACGGTGACCCTGCAGGATGTTGCCATTATTACCGGTTTGCCTATCAGGGGCAGGCCGATCGTCCCGCCACCGAAGTGGCCTGATTGGAGGGTTAGGTTGCAGCACCGATTCGGTCATGCGGTCCCAGAGAATATTCGGGGGGTTCCACAGTCCTGGCTTCGGCGATACATGGAATGTCCTGCTGACGCGCCGGTGTATGTAGTACGGAGTCACCTTGTGGCGCACTGTTATTTTGTTCTACCGATGTTGTTTCCTTCCACGCAGGAGACTCGTGTACCTAGCTTGATCCACATCGCCGAGGCATTGGTAGACGCCCACCGGACGACGTGCTACGCTTTAGCCGGATCGGTGGTGCTTTGCACGACATACGATGTGGATTGTGCGAAGCATGCCCAAGACTACGGAGATGTGCCCGTGCTTGCGCTTGTTACTATCCGCTTGATTTGGTCCCGGGAGCACTTCCACGTGGCGACCGTACTTTAAGCGACCCGTGCACCGTATCCATCGGAGGCTCCATTCTACGATGAGGTCGGGGACCCGGCCGACCGCCTACCATGGGTACGCGGTGGACGGCCACCGGTTGGGATGGGCTAGGAGAGGCCTCGTCGAGCCTATCCCGAGTATCATAATTACTTGAGACCCTACACGAGAACGACATCATATGGCAACCATGGACTTCGATTTCTTGTTCACTACGGCGCCGCACTGATTGTCACAGCAAAGTGTGGCGGGATATTCACTCTTGGTTGACAACATGCCACATGGTGTTTTGTCACATGGTCGAACCGCATTGCTCTGCCCGAGTGATGCGGCGGCCGCCTACATCGAAATCCCCTCTAGTTGGCCTACCTCTACCACAAAAGTGCACGGTAAGTGAAATTGTACTATTCAATTTGTACAATAGTCTACTTGCTCGCGGATGCAATCCGAGTTCATAACTTACAAATTTTGTTATTTCAAGACAATCTCGGAAGGGCTAACAGAGCGATGATCGGCGCCTCACACGCTATTCGGTGGACCACTGCGTGGAGGAGTCACCACGGTAGCCAGTAGTGGCGAGAATCGGCCCTACGACCCGCAGTCGTGCGTGGCGATCTAGAGTGGTACGTGCCACGTGACGCGTGGTAGACTTATCGGACCACCTCACCGAGGCCCGAGGAGGTCACGACGAGAGACCGATTGGGCCTCGCCACCCTCTACACCGCGCGATCACAGCGGGACGACACGCATGCGAGCGGAAGGTACGTGACATTAAAATTTGTATTCACGCTTAACCAATATTTCCCTTGCTCGCGCGGTTAGAGCGTGCGGTCGTATAGTTGACGAGGCTTCTATTGCAATACGAGAAGGGAAACGCAACACGCTTCCCGCACGCTAGGGGTACTCCGCTCGTGTTGGATGAGGCAAAGGGCATCGTAAAGACTTTTACGTCGGCCGCCATAGCGACGCCGCCGTCCGGGTGCTCGCGAGCGCGCAACCTCCTTCTCCTAGATCGTCGCGATCGGCGTTGCGGAAGACGATCGAGCTTTGCTCGAGCGCCTTCACCAGACACGCAGTATAACATCTAACTTTCGCTCCAAAACTTCGTAATACTTACGCAATGTAATTTTATTCGCCATGCCATGTATTTTTGCAATACCAATGGGGAACACTCTATTCTCGCCATCGTCATCTCGGCGACAACATGAATTACCCGCTCCACTGCCGAGGTAAGCACATGCTCGCACCGGACTCGCTGATCGGGACTTGCCTCCGCAAGTTCACGGAGGTGCATCCGCCGCTCCGCTTCTACCTCATGATGTTGCATTCGCGCACCTACACCCCCAAGGCGAGCACGCTTGGTCTACGCAGTCGGCACGTGAGGTACATTATATTTCGTTCAAGTCATCACTTCGTATTGAACCTATATTTTTCTGAGTTACCTAACATTTCCATTCATATCATGCTATTTTGCAGGCCGAGGTGGACACGCCAGCTCAATACCGCCCAAAGAAGCTCGGCTGGGTGGCTTCACGCCACGCTGCACTACAAAGACCTCCTCAAGAAACTTGGTTGGGCCAGAACTACGCCCCATACTACACCGACGAATATGGTGCAGGTTCATCATCAGTGCGACCGACAGGGGGGGTATGTTTCTCCAGTTGTATAGAACTCCAACGCTTAGCCGTGCTAACAATACGTGGGTGCAGGTTTTCAGGGATGAGTTCTCTCAGTGGGCACAACACTCCACGACCGAGCGACCAAAGACGGTAAGTATTACGTGTACTCGAGGTACCTATTGCACTCATTCACCGTTGAGCACGGCACTAACATAACTTTGCAATACCTCTCCGGTGGGTCGAAGACATGTTGGCCACGCCACACATGCCACCGTCGCAAGAGACACAAGACGACTTACGGAGCACAACACACGCTACCGACCGTTCACGCTCCCGGAAGACCAACTCCGTCGTCCGCAAAGCGGGAATGATCCGAGTTGAGCTACGAGTCACGACCGGTTCTATTGTCGTACTAAAGTGCGATATGTAATTGATGTCGGCGAATTGCATCGCTTTAAGAATGATAATCCTTCTTATAATATATGTCCACCAAACTTATACAATTCACGATTGCTCGGCCGATTAGACAAGTCACGTGTATCGACTGCGAAGGACAAGTTGCAACACTCGCCAATGCTTTTAACGTGTTCGTGGCGATTCTTTCCGCATTAATATTTTGAACACTAGCGTCCGTAACGACAAAATTGCATAAATAATAAGATATGGCATGAGAGAAGTAGAGTATTGCGTAGTACGTGGCGGCAAGCGGGAGCCAGCGCGCAGTGGGCAGGGGGGCCGGTGGGGGGGGGCGCGCAGGTCCAGACACGTGGCGGCCCTCAGGAGCTTGGGCACGTTGGGCCGTTTTGAAAATTGTCCGACTGCACGACACGTAGAGAAAGTAGCTTTAATGATGGGTGACAGGTCATACAGCTTTGATGATGTGTAGTGACAGGTCGTGCAGCTTTAATGGTGGGTGACAGATCATGCAGCTGTGATGAATCACTTTAAATAGCTTACTTATCCAAAGTCGTCTCCATCAAACTCCCAAACACCTCCCCATCTTTGCAGGACGGAGAGAGATTCTCATCGCTTCTCCCGCTCATTGCATCAAGGATCGTTGCCTCCGCACCGCGATTTAACCCGCAAGGAGGCAATCGCTCGCCGCTCCATCGCAACCGGCGTGGAGGCGTCGTCGCTTCGTGCCGACTAGATCCGCTAGCCATCGACCTCTTCGACCTCTGGTGCCGCGGGATCGACCCGATCTGCAAGGTATGAGCCCTAACATGAATTGGATGTGTGTTTTAAACTCAGAATTTCAACAGAATAGGGCTTGCACGCTCGAGGTGAGCAGCATTAGGTTTGTTAATTACACACTTGTAATACTTGTAGATGAACAAGGATTCGGAGAAGCTCAGCAAAGGATTGGCATGGACAGTGGAACAAATAGAGTGCATCGCATCTGACCTAAACAAAATTGCCCAAGACAATTTTAGTCCCGACACATGTCCATGTGGCAATGCACACAATGGTTTTGTGATTGATATCGGCTATAGCTCGCACCTTGAGCAAGTTGCTATACAGTCACGTGAATCGATGCAAAGAGATGAAGTAGAGCCGGAAGAGGATGCGGAGCCTGAACGGGATGTAGACCCTGATCTGTGTCTTCCTTACGACTACGAAAGCGACGACGAGGGTAAGCATGATGATTGGCAGTATTGTGAAGATGAGGGTATCGACATTGATAGTGATGGTTCGGGAAAAAACTAGTCCTGTTATAATGTTAAGCCTTGTTAAGTCATTGTAATGCTTATGCATGTTCCTAAGATTTGCTATGTTATTGTAATGTTGCTAAGACTTGTTAAGTTATTGTAATGCTGATGGATGTTGCTAAGACTTGTTAAGCCTCGTTAAGTTATTGTGATGCTAATGGTTGTTGCTAAGACTTGTTAAGATATTGTAATGCTGATGGATTTTAGTGCTTACCTGAGGTATTGTATTAATTGCTGAGAAGGCTTATATAGCATTAAAGTCATTATATGAATGTTGCTTTCATCACATATGATTCTTTGTTTACTCACATCACCGATGAAGGCCATGGTCCATCACGATTACACAACTCACGAGGAGAAGCAACCCTTTTATGCATGAAACCATTGAACATCAAACCATCAAGCTCTTCAAAAACATCACCAGTTTGACGATCACTCTGTCATTAATGGATATTATCTTCATCAAATTGTTAACAGTTAACATTTTATCCACAAAAGATACTCCGTAAAATAAAATTTTTAGATGACAAATTATAGAGTAATAGCCCCGAAATACCCTAAACAATCACTACAAGCGCAGATTCCAAAAAACTAGAACCTTTCATGGAGACGACGACCGTGCAATGGCTTTTCCAGCACGATTAGCAAACTGACGTGCCCAATGCTTACAACTTTTTTAGGTCAATTACACAACACTCCACCTGTAGCTTCCTCACGTCGATTTGACCACACGCTGAAGGACTTCTAATCTTTTTTCTACTCGTTCTCACAAAGGCTTTGTCATACATGCTGGCACAACTCGAAGTGACCACTCACAGCCTACTTTTGTCAGTGCTGACAATTTGCATGTATGACTGCCTTTTCAACCCGACTAGACTACACATCATGCAAGCGTTGTTTTACAATCCGTCTGTATGCTTCAATCTTACTTTCCAACACTTAGTCCATACACTTCGAGTCTATAAAGGGCAAAACCGTAGGCACACAACCACAGCTCCCACTCACACTTATTAAACATGGCTGGATCCTCCTCTACCAGAGCATTTTCGTGGACACCTGATATGAGCAGCGTAGCTCTTCATCACACGTTGAAGGTTACGCGTGGTGGGAAGGATGATCCATTCAAGGAGGAGAACCTAAGTAAAGTGGTGTCCAAATTACAAGAGTGGCGCCCGACATTGCGGAGGCAAGCCTTGACAACATCTGGCCTGATCCTTCTAACCGCCAACGACCTGAAGGCGCACTTGCAATGGTGGCGTCAAAGGTATTTCAGGGTGTGCGAATTAGCCGACCACCCTTCTTCTACAGGTTTCTCTACAAGATATTACAAGGTAATGATGCTACCGGATCGGTATGCAGAGCATATTAAGGTTAGTTATTTCATATTTTTTCACCTACTAATCTTTTAACTATTACACATAAGTTCACTACTTCGTATGTTAGTCATTTCCAGAGGATGAAGAGTTGCTGAACAAAACAATCCCAGAATTCTTAGCGATGTACATGCTCTTCGGCAGGGGTGTGATGCCTGGTTGGCGCACAAGACGCAAAAGCGGATCTAACGGGAGGGGTAGAGATCGACACAGTAGTACTGCATCATCAACTCCATCAGGGGGACATGCAACCACCACCGGAGGGGGGCATGCTAGTAACTATGCAAATGACGACGACGACGATGATGACGATTTCGTTTCACCTCCACCTTGGCGTTCAATAACTATCGGAAGAGGCTGTTCAAGCACCACCGGAGGGGGGGATGCTCCTAACTATGCACCTGACGATGATGATGATGATGATGACGATTTCGTTTCACCTCCACCTTGGCGTTCAAGCATTATCGGAAGAGGCCGTTCAAGCACTACTACAGCAGGCCCTTCAAAAAACAATGTAAGAGGACGTTCAAACAACACCAGAGAGGGGGTAAATGATGATGACGATTTCGTATCACCTCCACCTTGGCGTTCAAACACTATCGGAAGAGGCCGTTGAAATATGAATGTATCCTCCCACAAAAATATTATGCATTAAGTTCGGTTAATTTCCAACATTTCATTGCGACCATATTTTTTCCCGTTAGTTCTGTTATTTTATTCGAAGAACGGCTAATCGTGCAAAAAATTATAGGTGTTGTTCTACAACGATGAACAATTCAAAATTTTACATTCCAACAAAAAATTTCATCATAAATACAGATATATAAAATATTAGCCGCATGCTCTGAAAAAAAGAAAAAAAACCGCCGCCGCCATTTTTCTCCACGCCGCCTGCCGCCACGGCCGCGCACAGAAAACATTTGGCGATCATTGGATTCCGCGGTCCCGAATATTATTTTAAGATATACCACGATCTTAAGAATTTTTTTAGCACGATCTTAAAAATAATAAGCGGTCGCCTTTGGTAGAGGCGATTATTTTTAAGAATTCACCACGATCCAAGCTAAAAAATTCTTAAAATTTTTTAAAAATTCTTAAAAATAATAAATGATCTTAAAATTCTTAAGATCTTAAAACAATCCTAATTCTTATTATTTTTAAGATCGTGTTATATTTTTCTTGAACAAAACATTCGGCCATTGGATTCCACGGCCCCGCCGTGGAACAAAAAAAAAATTCCGGACGGCGAAAAAAAAACAAAAAAAAATTTCGGCCAGCGCGAGGGAGCCGCACCTCCAGGTCGCGGTTCGGCGGGCCCCACTCTGCGGCGCGGAGCCGCTTCATGGCGCTGCACGTGGGCCCCACCAGGTAGCGCAGTTTGCCGGGAGCCGCCGCCAGAAGCGGCCGTGGGCCCGCGCTGAAAAACGGAGCAATTGCTCGAGGCGGCAAGGTGGGCCCGCGGAGGGAAAATTCCAAAAATTTTGCGCGTCTCGGTCGCAGACGCGTGGGCGGGGCCATTTCTGCAATTTTGTCGCTTGGGTGGCTATTTTCGAAAATACGGACGACGAGGGAGCCAATACGGAGAATTTTTCTGCAATTGCAGCTTGGCCCGAGATGCCACGGAGGAGATTGGTGGGAGTTCTCTTGTGGAGGGTACATCGAATGATGATGATGGGTGGCTTCCATGCAACGAGGCGAATATGATGATCGGCCGACGAGGCTCAGGGAGTCCCAGAGGCGTGAATCGGCGGAGGCAGCATGGATAGAACATGTTGGAGACACAGCTTTGACGACGGCAGGGCTCCCGGTGACGAGGATGACAAAAGAAAGGCTCGACATGATCGCAAAGGAGTGTGGAGGAAGATGGTATCTGACGAGAATTAAAAGTCTGTCACTTATTTAGGCCGTCAATTATTCGTGACTATACTTTATTAATAGGCCTACAATACATAAATCCCATGATATATAGAACGAAACCCACTCTTATCCGAACGGTTAAGTCTCCGACCAATTAAGTCAATGTGGTTAATAAACTTTGTTTCACATTGGTCGTCCCCTACCCGTGAAAGTCACTTCGATCAGTGAACTGGTCAGGTACAAGCGGTTATCCTCGCACATGTCTCTGTGTAGACAGTTATCTGATAGGTATACATAATTACCTAGAAGTTATCTCTGAAAAAGACACCCTTAGTGAGAAGACGCCATTTGGCAAGAAGACACCTCTCGGTTACATGACGTCCCTATGATGATCAATTGCCGTCTCTTCAACCGATATAAACAGGGGGTCGATCCATGTTGTTGAAGGCATCTAATTCGCAACCAGAATAAGCAATAGACATGTGCGAGTATTCATTATGTAATTTGTATACTCTATAGAGCCGCTTGGCTAATAAAGAAGTAGTCCCCATATATTGTTTTCTTTATCTTGTTTACTAGGAGTCCACGATCATATTTTCATAAGCTCGATTAAGGGACACTAGATTTTGGACATCGACAATGTCTTCAATTTGGAGAGGGGAACAGTGGGGACGACGAATTTTTGGAAGGGGCTCTCCTTGGATTTGCTTCACTAGTGCTAGATCTGCATCACTTGACAATTAGAGCAAGTGGAGGAGGCAGCCTCGCAACGAGTGCTTGGATCTGGAGGAGGAGGTGGCGGCGTTGTGGTAGTCAGCTATTGGTGACGACAACAACGGTGAATGGTACCAGCCTCTTCACTACCTTCTTTGTTGTTATCATTGACATGTCTAGCAGGCCACTTCACTAGGTTTGTCGTCCTCATTGGCACCAGCTCGGATCTTCCCCTCGCCGATTGGGCCCTTCTACCACTGCCTCCATTCCTCTTTCTCCTTCTGTCCATTATTCGGCGGAGTCGCTGCCATCCATAGTCGCCGTCGTCCCAAATCTATGACCGAGCCATATGCCCATTGCTGCGTGTCGAATTGGAAGGAGGAAGGAAGAGGGATAGAGGGGAGAAGATGTTAAAGAAGATGATGTGGTGGATGATGTGGCAAACATGTGGCACCACTTTAGCCAAAATCGTCATGGTTTGGTAAAGGGTTGTATTTTAGACGGTTTTGATAGTTTAGGTTGTGTTTTAGATGGTTTCAAAGTTCAGGGCGTTGGAAAATGAATCGAGGTTAGGGTTTAGGGCTAAAAGTAGACTTTTCCTTATTTCAGATAGAAGTTTTTATATATAGACCCTATAGCAATTTTCTCCGATGATTTCGGATTCAGACCTGCAGATTGAGCTTAGTTAGCTTGAGTGACAGGTAGAGCACATAGTGACGAGGATTATTAATGAGGTCAACATTTTAGGTCAAAGTCTCTCCAATAAGTAGACTCATATTTGGGTGCCCACTTAACATAATGATTATATTTACAACCATGACTTAGAAGGAGGTATTATTCCCTTTAGTAGTAAATTGATCAGAAGCTAATGACGATCAGTTAAGGTCAAAGAACGATCAATCATGGGCAATGATGACCAGTCATACGATCTTATAAGCTCCGCGTAAGTAATTGGTTAGAAGATATGACCGTTTTCCAGGTGATTAACATGAGAGCGGTTATTGGCGATCTGGCAACTTACAATGGTTGGTCAAGGAACATAACGGTTGACTAAAGAGCGAGATGGTTCAAGACTTGACGAAGACTCATGCGTAAAGATAAGAGGTGCATGTAATAGTATTAACTACCACCCCTTAGATGGGTATAAATTGGGAGTCTTGCATGCCCGAAAGAGGGAATCAAAATACACTACAATCTCATTCTTGTAACACTCTTTTGACAGTAGTAAAGTCCATACTTGATCGTCCTCTCCTATTTTACGCTTTTGCAAAATGTCTCTTATATGTATTAGAATTTATGCAATGGTTCAAATTTCATGAGAATACACTGGTGACGATCCGCAGATGGAGAGCTGCATGCGTTGTTGTATATTAATTGAGACCTCCCTCACCTGTATTTAGTTCTGGCTTCAGCCCTCACCTGTATTTAGTTCTGGCTTCAGCCCTGATCACATCGTATCATCGCTGACACTGTGCAAACATATACGAACAATGGCGAGGCAGACCCAGACGGGCCAGCTAGCGCGCGTACCCCTACTGCCGACAAAGAGGGGGAAAACCGCTTAAACTAATTAATTACTTCTCTTATGATAATCGACTACCACATACAGCTTAATTTGTTAAGGAACCTCGCTATCGAATAGTCCGGGGTTCCCGAACAGATCTGAAGTGGAGAACAGAAAGAGAGAGAGACACGTGTTTAGGGAGAGCGAAAGCGGAAATTCTTTATTGCTAATGAATTCTGTGTACATGGGGGACCCTCCTCCTTTATAAGCGCTCTCTAGGGTTTCGCATTAGGGACCACATGGGCCTTCGGTGGGCTTTCAGGGTTTCTCAACACTCCCCCTTGGGCCCTTTGCCGCGAGATGCATATGCCTCATTAAAACTCCAGAAAAACCCAGTGGGAAAAATACTTGGAGAAAGAGTACATAGCATACGCTTACTATGTTGCACGAATTGCCTCGTTAAAACCTTATGCAAGAAAACTTCATGAAAAACTTGCTAAGGAAAAAGAGTACAATTCTCCCAACTTCAAATGCTAATCTTCGAGATTCATGTTGGGTATTCATAATTCATCTTGAGATTCATGTGGGAGTATGTGAAATATCTCCCCGAAATCTGCACTTCTCTAAGTCTCATCATCCCAATTCCTTTCACGCACCTTTCAAAGGTAGATCTTGGGAGTGATTTAGTGAACAAATCTGCAAGATTTTCACATGACTTAGTATGCAATATCTTGATCTCGTTCATCTTATGCAATTCATGAGCATAGAAGAACTTGGGGTTGATATGCTTCGTGAGATTGCTCTTCACATAACCCATCTGTGCTTGGGCAACACAAGCTGCATTATCTTCATAAATTATCGTGGAGTTTGCTCAATGTTCAAGCCACATGACTTCGGATGTGGTGAACCATTCTTCCGAGCCATGCACATTCACGCGATGCTTCATACAAAGCGATGATTTCGAGTGGTTTGTCGACGCCGAGACAAGAGTCCGCTTAGACGACTTCCAAGAAATTGCCGTTCCTCCACATAGGAAAACATAGCCGCTTGGGACTTACCAAAGATGCTGTCCGATAAATACCCGATCGGCATAGCCAACCAAATTCAATTCATTATTTCTTCAAGAATGGACCAAGGTCTTTGCTTCCTTGGAGGTAGCGGAAGATGTCCTTGATCCTTTCCAATGCCTTTTGGTGGGTTCTCAGATCAGATCGAGCTAGCAAATTCACAGTGAACGCAATGTCCGGCCTAGTGCTATTTGCAAGGTACATGAGCGCTCCAATTGCACTCGAGATATGGGAATTCTGCCCCGTGACTTCCTCCCCTCTTCTCTAGGTCTCAGTATGGGTCTAGGTCTGCTTGGAGTGACCTTCCACCATTGGAGTCTTCGCAGGATATGCCTTTTCAAAACCAAACCTTTCCAACACTTTCTGTGTGTAGGTTGATTGATGTACCAAGATTCCTCCTTGGACATGTTCAAGCTGCAAGCCTAAACAAAACTTGGTTTTACCCAAATCTTTCATTTCAAACTCAGACTTCAAGTATGAGCATGCCTCTTCAATTTCTTCATCCGTCCCAATGATGTTCAAGTCATCTACATAGACGGAGATTATACAGAAATCCATTCGGGATCGTGTATAAACACACATGGACAATCTTCATTGTTTGTGTAGCCTTTCTTGCGAGAAAGTCACTCAAGCGATTGTACCACATTCTTCCCGATCGCTTGATCCATACGGTGATTTCTCCAATTTCACACTGCATGTGTTTCTATTTGCTCCATCTTGGTTCGGGAAGGAATTCCTTCCTAGTACTTTCATGTATATCTCCGAATCCAAGTTTCCATACAAATATGCTGTGACAACATCCATTAGCTTCATTCTCAACTTCAAGTTGACTGCCATTGAGATCAAATATCTAAAGGTAATTCCTCCCATGACCGGAGAATAGGTTTCTTCATAATCAACTCCAGGACGTTGAGTGAAACCTTGAGCTACAAGCCTTGCTTTGTACCTTACAACTTCGTTGTTTTCATTTCTCTTCCGAACAAAGACCCATTTGTGACCTACGGGGTTTATATGGGGAGGTGTGCGGCATACGGGCCCAAACACCTCTCTCTTGTTCAGAGAGACTAACTCTGCAGTGATTGCCTTTTTCCATTCTTCCCAATCTAGCCTTTTCTTGCACTCTGCGAGAGATGCAGGCTCGGGATCATGATCAATGATCGAGGCAATCTTCTTTGCGAAGTAGGCATCAACGTTGGCTGTTGCTCTATTCAGGGATTCTCCTGTTATTACAAAGTTTATGGCCATTTCTTCATGGGGTGCTTCATGCACTTCTACTTGCTCTTCGCTGCTTTTCCCTATCGCAGGAGCAAGTTCCTTTAGCTTTTCATCGCCTATGTGTGCGCACACATTATTTCCGGCGACTTCCTGCAGTGGAAGATTCAAGTCCGAATTGCCTTTCTGTTGGCTTCTTTCCAGTGCAGTGTCTCAACTGCTCCCTTCTTTCCTTGGGGCATTTTCGTGATTGGT
The DNA here is from genome assembly GCA_036346275.1 of Otatea glauca. Lineage (NCBI taxonomy): Eukaryota > Viridiplantae > Streptophyta > Magnoliopsida > Poales > Poaceae > Otatea > Otatea glauca. The sequence goes on from CM070721.1 coordinate 64,329,715, forward strand.
TGTGGTAAGTCCTCTCGCCCAGTTTTCTCCAGACGTCTCCGGTACTTTGGGTTTGAGGAGCAGATTGCTCGTTCTTTTTCTTTGAGGCCTCCGAGCAGGTTGAGGGATACCTTCTATTTTCTTTGGTATTTCCACCCTCTCGGTGCATTCCTTGCGGGTACATGCGACTTAACCACGCCTTCGATCACAAAATGATCAGCAATTCATTTGCTAATTTCGCAAATCAATTATCTTCTCGGACTTCTTGATTTGCTTCATTAGTGCGGGTCATGCGGGGATCCCAATGGAATGCCATATGATTTCCGGCTTTTTCATCCAAAGGTTGATTTCCTCCCTAATGACGGAAGCGATCCTCGTCAAAGATGCAATCACCGAACCGGCTGTATGCAAATCTCCAATCATGGGTTCCAAATACCGATTATGGATGCACTCATAACCAACGATATCCCAGACTTGCGGAGAGGGCCCATTGCGATCACGAGGGGTGGTATAGGTACATATACCATACACCCAAATTTTCTAAGATGGGAGATCTTCGGATGATCCGTGCACAAGTTGCATAGGAGAATGGATGTTGTAGGCCGACGGTCTAAAATTGATAAGAGTCACTGCGTGCAGATCGCGTGTCCCCAACAAGTGTTGGGCAAGTTACAACTCTGCAAAAGCGGTCCGGCAATGAACTTGATCCTCTTTATTAGTGCTTCGCTAGTCCGCTCTGCGTATGAACGTGCGGTATGCAGTGCTCAATCGCTATCCTCGTTGTTGCAATAATCATCAAATGCCTTTGAAGTAAATTCTCCATTGTCCATTCTAATGGACTTCACGCGATGATCGTGGAAAGCATTCTTAATTCTTATGATCTGCGAGATCGACTTTGCAAAAGCATGGTTTCTTGTTGACAACAAGCATACATGCGACCATTTCGAGGAAGCATCGATGAGCACCATAAAGTATCGAAACGGCCCGATGGTGAATCGGACCGCAAATATCCCCGGATGCGTTCGGGAATGCAGGATTTCACTTTGCACTTTCATGACAGAGGGTCTAGTTATTAATTTCCGGTGGCACATGCAGGCACACAAAATCTTCATGATTCGGAAATTTTTAACATTAATGCCATGACCTTGTGAGTTGTTTACTATATTTCTCATCATTCTAAGACCAGGATGACCTAATCTACCATGCCATAAAGAAAATAACTCAGAGCTTCTAAAAATAGTCTTCAAGGAAGTATACACTTCGGGTGCATGAATATTCGTGTAGTACAACCCAGATTCATATGAGGGACATTTTTCTAATACCATTTTTCCACATACCGCGTGCTTCACAATGCACAAGTATTCTTTGCCATTTTCTTCATTGGTTTCTACGTGAAAACCATTGGCGCGGATGTCTTTAAAGCTTAAGAGAGTGCGCGTTGATTCAGGTACAAAAGGGCTTCTTCAATTACCAAAGTTGTACCCATAGGCAATATAATAGTGGCTCTTCCTGAGCCGATTACATATGAGTCGCTTCCTGCGATCGTAGTAATCTTTCCAAATGTTCTTCGTGATCGATCGGAAATACTTAGACTCTCTTAAGATGGTATTTGTTGTGCCACTATCAACAATGCATATCTCTTCCATTTAGGCGCTACGATTTCTAGATAAAAGAAATATAATTCTAATCGATAGAGGCAAAACAATCCAAATATTACTTGCAAAATTGAAGAATACCGAATAAAGAATAAATTGCGTATTTATTCATGAAAGAAGTATGCTCTTCTAGAGCTTACAATCCTTTATTCAAAGAAAAAACTAACAACCATAAACTAAAAGAAATGCATTAAATGTAATCAGAAAATATGCATTAATTTCGCTTCTATATCATCTGCAAGTTTTCTCTTCATTTGCCATAATAATGGTCAGCAAAGATCGATGTCTAGGCTATTACGTGAGGATGAGGCAAGTGGGGTGTCTACATCCATGACATCATCTTCACCGATGTTGGCGGCGCGCGCTCTGCGGCGTTTTCCTTTGCCTTCTTCTTAGTCTGATATGCGTTGATCGCTTCCTTGGATTCTCGACATATCTTCGACCAATGTCCCCAAGTGCCACACTTGAAGCACGTCTGGTTCTGCTGTCCATACGGCTTGGCGTGCGTCTTTTCTTTGTCATCCCTCTTCACAGGGGCTTTGGACTTTCCTTTGGCCTGGGGTCTCTCTTTTCCACCCTGCTTGCCCTTCTTTCTATGAGTGAGCTTTCTCACCTTGTAGCTATTGGCATTGACTTCAGTGCGGTTTCGCCTCGTCGGTGGTCATGCGACATAGTTCTTTCGAGAACATCGTCTTGCGATTCCAAGAACTTGCATTACATCAATCGATTCGCTATACTCCTTGTATGCGCCCCGACGATAGTGCGTGCACTCTGGATAGCATTAGGGTGGAAGGTAGAGAGAGTTTTCTCAATCTTCTCTTCATCGCTGATCTTCTTGCCACATAGAGAGATTGGTACAAATTACGTGCAAGGCGTAATTGTACTCGCCACGCTCAAGTCTCGCAAACCTCAGCGTACCCAATCTTGCCGTGCTTGGGGCAAGATGGTGTACTTGAGCTTTTCGAACCGCTCAAGTGCGGTCAAAGCTCAAGTGCACTCTCCTCACCATATATTCATTCTTTAGAGTGGCGAGAGGTGGTGCACGAGAAAATGTAGAGCTTGATCGCTCGCTTCCGGTGGTAGGTTTTGCGTCTGCGAGGACCCTAGACCAATCGGCGAACGGAGCTTCTTGCCCCCAAGAACAATCTTTACGTCCGATGCCCAAGTGAGGTAGTTCGACTGCGGGCCGCTTCTTCAAACTCACGATTCACAATGCCGACATCCGCATGATTTCAAAATTCTGGTTTAGATTACTGCGTGTAATCTGATAGAAAATGGTTGCAAAAGGCATAAAGTGCAGAAAAATAAATTCATATGCATTGCATTATATTAAATAAAGCAACGGATTCAAATTCATAAATCAGAGAAAAAGAGCAAGAAAAATTAAAAACAGAGCCAAAAGAATCTTCTTGATTTTCTGGCAATTTTTCAAAATTTTCTGCAATTTTCTGCATTTTTTTTTCTTTTTCTTCTTCTTCTTTTCTTTCTTTTCTTTTTCGCGGCCAAAAAGGCCACTGGGCCTTCCGGCCCATTAACGCACACGACGGCTAGGGTAAAAACCCTAGCCGCCGCAGTCCTTCCGTGCGCGCCGCCTCTTCTCACCTCTTCTGCTTTTCTCGCCGCGCGCCGCCTCCCCCTTTTCTTGCTTGCCGCCCTTTCTTTCTTGCGCGCGACGCGGATGGAGCGAGGCCAAGGGCTGGGGCGACGCGCCAGCGGCTGGCCGTGGTCGGGCGACGTCGCGCGGAGGCGCGCTGAAGGCGGGCGGGCGGCACAGTCTTGAGGGCCGGGTGCGGTGCTTTCGTCTGGACGGCCGAGGTCGCGGAGCGCTACGAGCCTAGCGGCGCTGCGAAGCGGGCCAAGGCCGAGGCGGGCGCGCCGGCCGCGAAGCGGCTGATGCCGAGGTCGGCGCCAATACCGCGAGCGGCCGATGCCGAGGCCGGCGCCGCGAAGGCCGGATGCCGAGGCGGCGGCGCGGCGCGGCGCTGGCCGCGAGGCCGAGGTCGCGTTGCGGCGCTTCACTCGCGGGGCGCTGGAGGTCAAGTACAGATCGAGGCGGCAGCGTGCGCGGCGGTCGCGGCCCACTCGATATGGGCGGCGCGCTGCGGCGTGCGGCGACGATGAAGGCGGCGGCCAGACGCGGCGCTTTCTGCGCGGGACTTCATGCGCCGAAGGGTTCGAGGCGACGGCCGGCCAATGAGCGGCAGCCGAGGCGACGGCGCCGGCCGCGAGCGCGCGGCGTCTTGGCCGAGGCGACGCGCAGCGTCGCGCTTCTGGCCGGCGACGCTTCGTCGCGCGTGGCGCGGTCGGTCCGGAGCCGACGGCGGCGGTTGGCCGGCCGCGAAGCGGCGGGCGAGGTCAACGCGTCGGCCGCGAAGCGGCGCAGACGGAGGCCGAGGCCGGCCGCTTGCGGCGCGGCGCTTCATGCGCGACGGTGCGGGAGGCCGAGGCCGCCGCTGCGCGCGCGCGTCCGGTGGTTGAATCGAGGCGGGCGAGGCGACGGCGGCCGCTGGCGACGCGCTACGTCGCGCTAAGACCGAGGCAACCGCGTCGATTTTCCCGTTTTTGTGGATGATGCATGTACCGATGTCGTCAGAGCCGTGTGCCACGTGGTGCAACCATAAAACAGATGCTGACGAAGTAGATGCATGCATAGGATCAACAACGATTAGATTCAAACGCTAATCCCACCTTTTCTCACCTTTTCAATCTGATCTCAGTAGAGCAATTCGATGCGATAACGTGTTAAGGAACCTCGCTATCGAATAGTCCGGGTTCCCAACAGATCTGAAGTGGAGAAACGAAAGAGAGAGAGACACGTGTTTAGGGAGAGCGAAAGCGAAATTCTTTATTCTTAATGAATTACATTATACATGGGGGGGACCCTCCTCCTTTATAAGCGCTCTCTAGGGTTTCGGCATTAGGGACCACATGGGCCTTCGGTGGGCTTTAGGGTTTCTCAACATAATTAAGTTAAGTTGATGGTAGCACGTGGTACTATATATACCAACGCTAAACTATGCTATGGCCTTCATCATGCATGTCCACCTGCATATCGTTTTCCGTGGTTAACTGCATGCTAATCCAGTTAGGCTTGGTATTAGCTTAGCCTGGTCACAGCTAAGATCGATCGATCGATTAGGGTCACATCGGAATCGATCATTACTGTACTAATTCAGTTGAAATATGTACATCGTGCCATGTCATTTTCGAAATGGGCTGGCTGCCAATATCAAGTGGAATATATACTAGCTCGATCGTACGAGTATTTAATTAGAAGTAAGTTTTCAGGCATGCATGACAGACAGGTAGCTATTGGATCGATAGATGCTTAAAATCTTGTCCAAACAAATCGATCCAATTTACTGCTTTCAGTTGAGGCTCAGTAGTGAGTGTGGACACTTAGCGACGATCTTTCTCGATCACATTAAGTAGTACATGCACCATCATCCCATTCCCATCTGGTCGTGCATGTACTGTTACGTACGTGGCTCATGCGCGCGCGTGTAGTAGTAGTAGTAGTTTTGAGTTTTGACTGGTTTATTTCTACTGGACGTAGCTAGTAGTTGCATCTTGCATGCTGTGTTAGCAAGCAACGCAGCTGACGTCAGCATGATGATTAAAATGACTGTTGTAGATTGTGTGTATCCAATCTTGAATGTAGCATACTATTAACAATGTATGCTGGGAACATCTATTAAAGGAGAGAAGTAATCAGGGTTTAAAATTAGCAAGGGGCCGGCCAGCTAGCTATATGGGTAGCAGAGATGAGATATGCTGAACGCTTCAACAGAACGAAACTCCGGCCGGCCGGCCGGGCCGATTATTGTATATCTTGGACACGGTACGTATTTGCCTTCCTGCATTTGGGTTGTCGCACGTATGTTAGACACATAAACATGAACGACTTCTCTGGTCAACAGAACGAAACTCCACCGCTTCTGCCCCAAGGCCACTCTCCCCCACAAACCACGGCCACCGTCTAGCACCTTGGCTCCGCCGCCTCCCCCACGGTCAGTGACCTGGCTCCGCCACCTATGCCCTGTTGCCTACAGCCAGCCTAGCGACTTCTCTGGTCGCCCCCTCGCCTCGCCGCCAGGTGCGCTCCTGATCACCTCCTCTGTTGTTCCAAATTTCCAATCCTATTAGGGATGGCTGGATAGGGAATGTGTCATCTGTGCTTGTGGCGTGGTGGGATAGACGTGAGTGAGGCTGCGAGTGGGCTTTATGGGATTCGGCCAATGAACCAACTTTCTTGTTTTTTCTTCTTTTGTTTTTCCTACAGCTTGCCCAACGTCCACCCATGGAGGTAGTCGCTGACACTGGTGAAGCGTGGGCTCGACCCTGATGGAGTCCTCCGGATTCGCCCTTGATAATGAGTAGTGCTTCTATGTATTCTCTCCTATACAAGTTGTAAAAATCTCGAAGCGAGTAAATGGTTAAGTAATTGGCATATACTGTTTATTCATGCTTTAATATTTATACAACTTTAAAATAATGAGTTATAGAAACACTACGCATATTATAATTAACTGAGACACCCTGATGCATCTGTGATCTAAAATAGGTATCTCCCTTCCTGGCCATATTTTCCTTGAGTAGTTAAAGTTAGACATAGATTCATGGTGTTGGACAACTATTTCTTCTTCTGTATTTGCTCTCTGAGAACCTTCGGTCGGTCGGTGGAAAGAAAATTGTGGGCTCTTGATTACACCCTAACATGTAAGCATGCACAGACATTTTCAGCTTTTGAAGTCGCTCGAACGTATAGGTGAACCTGGAAGGAATTGGTACGTACTTACTTAGTGCGTGCATGTGCGCAGGAGAAAATACCCGGAGAAACGTTAGTGTGTTTGGTTATCTGCACCACCCTAGTCTGTCTCGTATGAGTTATTTAGATTAGCATTGGCCTATATGAGTGAATGCAAGTTGAGTTGTTTGGTTGCTTGTTTATACATCTCATGGGCCTGCATTGGAGAGAAGCCTAATTTCTGTGTTTCCTCCATCCTGCATGAGTGGGTGCAATTGCATCCACCTGACCTGGATGAATAGGAAACTAAATATGTGTCTAACAGATACAGTTGCATCCACTCATGCGATTCAGGCTTAAGGCTACGGAGCATGCATGCAGGAGAGGCAAGCAAGAATTAGCCAAGGCGGCAATGGCGAATCGGCAACTTGACGAGCTAAGGAAGGAGCACTTTTATGTACGTCAAATTCAATATAGATAGTTAATTCTAAATTAATTAGTATTTATTATACTTCCTCCTCCGACAGTAAATTAGCAGGATTACTCTCGACGAATCAACAAGTAGCTAGATATATACGATCGAATTCTACTGTCACCGTATACCATCAGTATAAAATTTATCCAAGGAAGAGCTAGCTAGACGTAGTAGATGACAGGAGCAGCAGGCCAGGGAGATCGACGGGGGCGCCGATTTAAGTTAGCCCAACCAAACCTACCGCTCGGTTCCCGCACGCAGATTTAATGTCACCGGTGACGAGATAGTTGGCGCCATAAAGTCTAGACTTCCCTTCCGTGTCTCTCTCTCTCTTCGATCTCATCTCACCTGCATCATCAATTCCTCCTCATCCATCTCTCCAGACTCCGTTGCGTTTCGCTTCCATTCGGCGCCGCGATTCACCTTGATCCATCGAGCAGGAGGAGAAGAAGCTGGTCGACGGTTAGTGGTGCAGCAGGCCGGCATGGATCCGTCCGGTGCGTTCTTGCATACGCCTTCTGCTGCTGCGGCCTCTGTCCCGCGGAGCTTGAGCAATGTCTCCCTGTCGTCGCTGGCGAGGAGCAGCAGCGGCCGCGGGAGGGGCGGCGGGGCGGGCGGGAGGAGGATGATGCGCAGGGTCTTCCGCGGCGTCATCACCTTCATCTTTGCCATAGGTGATTTCTCGCTTGCCAGCTCGCCTCCCTTCCTTCCTCTTCCTCTTCCTCTTATTTTTGTTGTTTAGCTCCTGTTTGTTGATCCTTCTTTGACGACCTCGTTTCTTTGAGCCGGCCGTACGCCGATTTGGACCATGTTTCTGATGAGCCTGATCTTGCTTAGGGGATAGCTAGCTTCGATCTCATCCATGATTCAGTGTCTTTCTTCATATATCCTAGTGTTTTTCTCACTCCATTATTTCGGTTTGGTTTCCATCTGCTGACCTAATATAAGTAGAAAAGGAGAAATTTCTGTACTTGTTTCAACATCTTCAATTTTCAGTTGATTCTCGTGGTTTTTCTTTTAACAAAAATTATCTTGATGGTTTAATCATTTCCCACCTTTTTATTTTGGGGGTTCTTGCTCATGTGGATGCAGATCTGTGTCGAGGGAGAGGAGGGTTCTTGCTCTTCCTTCCTTTGTTTTTCCTTTATCTTTTTTCTTTCAAAAATGAATGTAAGCATGTGTGGAGGGACAGGAGAGACCCCTGGGCTTAAGGCTGGATCAACAGATTGTAGGAATCCGAAGTGCTCAAACTACTGATAAAATATTTGATTCTTTAAACAAAAATACAGATTTAATTTTGTGTAGACATGTACGTGGAGTTTCATTTTTTCCCTTTCCATAGCCGAAAAATAGCAGATTCTTGAGTTTGCAAAAGGAGAGTTTCCTCAACTGAAAAGCAAATTTTGTTCGCTTAATGATTTGAGCTTCGTGCAGTGTTTCCAAGTGTAATATTTATGCCTTTTTGGGTTCATCTGGTTGATATCCTGCAGTCTTGTTCTTTGGTTCAAACCTTTTTCTTAGAAGACTCAATTTGGTTCAAAGTTCAAACTTTGTTTCAGAAAAAGACTTAATTTGGTTCAAACTTCGAACTGATGTTGTTTTAGTAGTACCTATGAATATTGGCATATGTGTGTCTTGTGCAGCTGGGCTGTTTCTTGGAGCCGTCACCGGCGGGCTGATCGGCCTCGCCACGGAGAGCGGCCTCTTCCGCGGCACCGGTATCGGCGCCATCACTGGTGCCCTCGTCTCCATCGAGGTCGTCGACTCGTCCATCCGGCTGTGGCGTTCCCGGCGGTCCGGGATCTGGAGCATCTTGTATGTGGTAAGCATAAGATGATTGATCGATGCTTGCAAGTAGCTAGGAGTAGGACAACAACTCATAACTGCACACTTGCTTGCTTGTTTGCACTTCCTTGTCTGTATCAGTCTGTGTTGCTTACTTTATTTGGGCTACTTGTGTTTCTTTCGTTGGCTAATGACGTGTTGATGTTGCTGTTGGATCTTTAGAGCCCTGAACCACATGCCCTTACAATAAAAATGCATCTGTCCATCCCAGAGTCAAAACTATCGTTTTAATTTCTGAAGTAAGCTAAGATGATATTTTCGAAGTTAGCATGTGCATTCTTACTGACCTAACCTTCTCATCCTCATCATGTCCGAACACTATTCTGCTACATAAAAATCTGTAGTTCATGAGACATCGTGATATTGTGCAAATTCCGCTGAGACGACATATATTTCTGAACATCTCTTCTGCTGCTTCATACATAACCTTAGTTTTGCTGAAACTTTCTGGCCTAATTGAGCCTAACTCAAATCTGATCCGGGCAATGCAGCTTAATGTGATCTACAGCCTCCTCACCGGCAGGCTTGTCCGCGAGAAGGTCGACCCGGCGGTGCAGAGGGTGGTCCGGAGCCAGGTCAGTTGATCATCTGCCCATACATGCATGGTTGGAGGCAAAAATACCTGTAGCAAGCTGACCTGAAGCCAGCTACTACTAACTGTGCCTTTGTCTGACTGTATGTTGTCTCTTTGAGCACAGATGAACGCAGTGGACTCGTCACCCTTCAGGGAGTCCCCTGACCTCTTCGAGATCGAGGCCACCAACGGCATGCCAAGGGCATCCATCGACAAGCTGCCCGAGGTCAGGATCACCGAGGAGTACAAGCGGAGCGCCATTGGTGACCTCTCCGGATGCTCAGTCTGCCTCCAGGTCTGAAAACACACAACATTTATGAAACTCGCTACCCCTAATCTCTACTACTTCTAATTACGACTTAGTGACAGCGGTCCGTTCTCCTTACCCCTTACCCCTCTTTCCTTCTATTCGCTCAATCCGCCCCTACCCCCCCTTCCTTTTGTTCACTCTGTCTTTCCTTGTTCTTGCCTCATGTTGAGCCTTGTTAAAATTATGCTAGCATGAATGATTTAACTGATAATTTGAAGCACTCTTAAGTAGCTAACATGTTCGCTTTATGCATGTCTTTCTCATCAACCAATTTGACTGTTGCTTTGAAATTTTTTTCTTAATAAAGTTGTGTTTGAAAATTTTCGTAGCAACGCACGAGCACTTAACTAGTATCTGTTAGACACATAAAAATGACACGCACGTATGTGCCAGCCTATGCATGTAATCAGGAAAGCTATGTGTCTAACAATATCTGATGGGGCTGATTGGTCGTTTCGGTGGTGTTTCTGAACTTTTGGTCCTCTTGTTTCAGGATTTCCAGACCGGGGAGAAGGTGAGGAGCTTGCCGGATTGTTGGCACGTATTTCACGTGCCCTGCATCGACGGCTGGCTGATCAAGCATGGATCCTGCCCGCTGTGCAGGAGGAAGCTGTAGATCATCGACGACGACGACCGTGATTCCGTGAAGTACTTACTACTCTAGTAGTACTAGGAGGAGGAGGGGGAGGCTCTGCTTGCTGCGAGTTGTGTCCACCGCGCGTGCCTGTGTTGCTCTCGTTAGGAGGCTGACATCTATAGAACCCTTAATTTTATAGAGCGTTTTGTTTTTGCTTTTGCTTTTGCTCCTGCATATGTTGGTACGTGTTCTTAATCTCTCTCTTCTTTTTTTGATCTATCCTTCCTTTCTCCTGATGTAATATACTACCGAAAGCTCTGGACCGGCTTGCGCTTTGATCTCCGGACTGAGGATCTGATGTAATATATATATCGCCATTGGACATGATATCTTGCATGGACTCAAAATCCTATTCCTGCTTGTTTCATTTCTTTTTATTAGCTTAATTATTTTTGGGTGAACCGGTGGGTATATATAACTTAATATGGTATTAAAGCCATAAGATCTTAAGTTTAAGATCCGTTGATGCAATATTAAAAAAAAAGAATTGCAGCCCACGTTTTAAGGCTGATGGAATCTAGAAATGAGAAGGAGTGTTGAAGTATATTATTTATCTTTTCTCGATAGCTTAAGATTTCAAAGTGAACTGGGTGTTGTATAAAACTGAATAATTTCTTTTGACGATCAATTAGTTGGTTTAAAAAATGGAGAGCAGTATGATGTGAAGGACCTAGCTTGGCTCAGAAAAGGTAGAGCAAAATTTGCGACGAACAACACGTCTTGTAAAACTAAAGTCTTAAGCTTCTTTTATTTTCTGTTTTTTGTATTTCTTACTTGTACTATCTCTTCTTTAGATATAAATACTGAGCTCTAATCGCAAAATGCACACCCGGTTGGCACGCCAACACGGTGCATCGTGGATTCATCGTAGGTCGTCTGATAATTCAGGGCACGAGGATTTTCCATAATTTTATATCCCAATCACCAAGCTTGCCGCGAGCGGGGCTAATTAATAAATATGGATCGGATGATGCCGAAAAGTAAGCTGCCTGCTGCCCCAATGATGCATGGCAATCTGACGCATGCAATGGCTCTCGATTTCAATCATGGAGCAGAGATAGAGAGGAGAGAGAGAGTAGTGCGACGGATGCACTGGAAGAAGAAGAGCAATTCACAGAGATGAGACGAGGTTGGCGGCGGTGGGGCCAAGGGTGACGGGTGAGATTAGAATTAGGTGACGAGATGGTGCATCGAGTTATCACCCAGGGCGTAGTCAATAGGGGGGCATCATTGAGGTCGAGTCTACCCCTTTGGTCATCCAAACCTAAAGTAACCCTTTTATCGTCGACCCTGAGTATTTTGACATAGCAGTAACGACTACTTACACGCTAGAGTGTGGTCGTAAGAAGAAGAAGCTTTGCTAAGTGGTGAGCTGCTTCCTGATCATATGGCTTGGTGAACCACTGTTTGTTGAAAGTCTAATTTTATCATTGGTAACTCCACTTGTTACCAGTAAAACTGGACTCGAATCTTACACACGCATAGACCATAGAGAGAGGGGCTCGATACATCTCCTTCGCGAATATATGGCAGAACACATAGGGAGAACACGTAGGGAGTCGACGATTGTGAGGGCATGACGAGGGTGTCGAGTGGATGCTAAGGAGCCGGCGAGGGGGTGGGTATTCGGTAACAGGCAACCCGCCCCGGCGATGGCGAGCGGACAGGTAAGGCGACACAGCGTGAGTTAGAGAGTGTCTATCGGTTGAGTGGGCTAACCACAACAACAAATAGGCAATATGAGTTCCTCTTGTGATATATGATTTTTTTTTAATTAATTGTAAATATGTCAATAGATTGAATAGAGACAATAGCCTATTTGTTTGATTGATCGGTGTTAAATTGTTTGTAGATTTCTAAAAGTTTATCAAGCGAACGTTGCATAATTGTTTTTCAAATAATAAAATGCTAGTAGTAACCCTTGAATCGATGAGAACACAATACAAACTACCCGCTCTCCTTTTTTTAAGGCATATTTGGGGAAGCTATAACTTTTCTAGAAAAGCTGTTTTTTGGTTTTTCGGACTGAAAAGCGACAGTACCTTTTAATAAGAGACCGTTTGACAAATAACTAGTTTCCCTCAGCAATAATCTATAAAAGCAAGTTTAACCCAATTTTTATCTTTTAGCTTTGACTAGTTATATATAACTTTTAGCTTATAAAAAAATCCGATATACTTACTGATTTAAGCTGAAGCTCGTTCTAGCGCGCCAAACAGGCCTTTATCTTGCTTGCACGTCGCGGATGAGCTGCACTCCGTACTGAACCGGTTAGCTCGCATCGCCACGCGTTGGTCGCAACGCAAGCCGCTGTGCCGCCTCGCGCTGACTGGAAGAAAAAAACGCGTGCGAACTGCGAACCCGCGCCTCACACGTGGAAATCCCGGAAGACAGACGTGGCTCGGCGTCGGCGGCTACAGCACCCTGACTCGCTGGCAACTCTATCCTATCGTCGCATCCTTGGCCATGGGCATCACGTCACTCCATGCACCGGCCCGTCTTCTGACAACAGATGGAGCGCTGCCTGTTCTGACAGCAGGTGAGCCGATCCATCAGGTTCCAAATCCAAATCCTATTCTTTGCACCGTGAATCGCAGCCTCCATGGTGCGCACGACACAGGACTGAGTTGAAGACGGTTTAGCTAGCTGTTCAATGTGTGTAGCACTAGCATCTGTCGTCTAAAAAAACTATGGGCCTGTTTGAAAAGCAATAGTTTTTCTGAAAAAAATTGTTTCTTTTGTTTTTTTAAAAAATAAATCATATGTAGCTTTTCGTAAGATATCATTTAATAAGTAGCTAATTTTTCTTAATAATAAATTGCAAAAGCAAATTCTACCTAGTTTTTAACTTTTGTTAGTTACACGTGACTCCTAGCTTATACTAAAAATCACTAAGAAGCTAAGCTGTTTAGAGAAAGTTTACTGATTTTTTAAAAACCGAAACCGACCCAAACAGACCATATAGCTATCGCTATAATAGAGAGGCTGATCTAGTTGGACCCATTTATTACAGCATCTTGTTGAGAGTTGGGGACATGCTTCGAAGTGTAAACTGGGGAAATCAACAACTTCACATATGGTGGTCAATAAATAACAGTGCATGTACAAGTCAAAACAGTATACATACATAGACAGTCCACAACATCAGTCAATAAGTTACTCCTTTTGTCTTATTATTTCATATGCACTGGTGTTAAAATTCCTGCGGTGGAACAAGACATTTGCTTTTCAGCTGGAAATATTTTTCGCTTTCCATGGAGCATCAGCAGCACAACAGAACAGGGCAGCTAGCTATCCTTTTTAAGTCAATCTTGAAACATACATTACTATGATGATGGGATTAAAAAGCTGGAGAAGAGCTTCTGTGCCTCTCCTATTTTTACATCATTGAGGGAATGATCTTTGGCCAATATGACTGACGTTTACCACAAGGGAAGAAAAACCTTCTTCAGTCAGGTGTGTCGTCTCCATCAGGCGCTTGCTTGGGGCTACGTCTGTGACGCATAAAGTGCAAGCGTATTGCTGCGCAGGCTCACACCGCCACCTCTTAGAGAAACAGCAGGACCCCTGTAGGTGCTCGCCCTACTTACAAGGCTCGAGTCAAGGAAGACTACTATGACAGTTATGTCATCGTGGAAGTGGCGACGAACACCGCGATCAATCTTCTTGAGATCAGAGTACCTCATCTCTCTTTTCTTGGCTGCTTCTTGCAATGCTGCCTTTATGAGCCTCCTAGCACCTCCCTGGAAAGATCAAAGAGAGTGACATCATCAGACTTTTCACCTACAGCAGCCAACTAACACATGTCTATTTCATTTTCATGCTGGTTGCCTTTCGTTAAGGGGCCGGGCTAAGCAATAACAAGGTAAAAAATGCGATGCTAAGCTTCCGTGGTAGCAGTAACTGATTTCAACCCACTGCATGGCAACCACAAATTTTTTTTTCGAGGGTTCTACTTTCTACTGTTCCTGCGACAATGCTACATCAAGATTTTGCTGATAGTGCGATGCTAGATTATATATGTTTCTAAATAAATGAAATGGTAGTGTGCAATTTGTAATTTTTAGGAGAAAAACCATCCATATTATTTTACAACATCAATGTGGTATGCAAATTGTTGTTTCGTGGAGAGGTCAATTTTGCATTTGGAGAAGCCTTATTATTTCATAAGAGCATATTTCGAGCATGTAGCTCATGCTCCATAGGCTGGGGGATAATCAAAAGCAGAAAATCGTAAGTTAATTCTTAAGTTTGTGATATGTGACCACAAATCTAATTTGAAATAGCACACCCGTAATGTCAAGCGTGGTTGCAGTAGAATATGCCAAGCACTGTATATGTATGTTTGTCAGGTTAATTTATTTACACAGGAGTAAGAAGCTTACACTACGAGGGCTAGTGTGAACAATGTCAACAGCCTCTTGGTTGGTTAAGTGCTCCCAAAGTCCATCAGATGCAAATATGAGAAACTGATCATGTGGTTGTAGTGGTTGCACACTAATCGATGGTTCTGAACTTAGTATGGGCTTTCGAAAAGGTTCACGGAGGCGGAATTTCGTATACAGAGGTTCCCGGTTGAACTCAGCCTTTTTGAGATAGGCATCGCCGATTGATCTGCAAACCTGCAACACACAACAAATAAGTAAAACTCGAAAACCTTCACATGGACCTTGAAAGAATATGACAATGTAATTGAAGCAGCAAATATTGTCATTCATCAAATTTTTTACTCATACAAAAGAAACTAAACATCACATATCTGGATGTCTTATCATGGCAACCCGGTGAGGGCATGCCACAAAGACCTGGAGAGTGAATAATCAGGATGCTAAACGTCAAAAACACTTTTCACTAAAGAATGGTTAAACCAAGTGATAAAATGAACATAACTGAACACTAACAAATGCTCATCAAGTATTGCTCCATGCCATGAGAAATAGCTCGGTTGAGTAGATGATGTTGGCACAAACAATACAAAACCACCAATTATTTTCAAGCACCTCACTGCTTAACAAACAAAGCAGTGATGCCACATCCATCCATGACATCAAGGGGATAGCTCTCATCCACAAGCATAAGAATATGTTCATTGGGTTTCTACCCCATGCGACCCTAACACCTATAATCACTTCGTTTTGTCATTTACCTTGGACAACCGTGGATGAGGTTATCCAGTAAATACCATTCAGAAGATAAGAGAACAGGCTAAACTTCAAGGTGATGAAACTAAAGGTATCTTTTGCCAACATGGATGCACGCAAGTAATATGAGATGACTGTTGAATCAAATTTTCTCAAAGCTACAAATGTCTCCCCAGTGATAGAGGGCGCACCTGAATTAGGCCTTTTACACGCCAAACGTTGTGCTTGAGAACAACAATCTGCCTATCTTCCGGGTGCATTGACTGCAATTCTTTTCTCACTGACTCAATACTTACATTATGCTCTGCTGACAGTTGGACAGCCAAAACTTCTCCAGTGGCTTTAACATGTCTTCCTAAAACAACGCGGGAATCCCCAACATTGGCAACATAAAGCATGCCACCAAAGATTACACCAACCAAACAGCATGAGCCAACAGCCGCTATTTGAGGCTTCACAGGCCATTGCTTGGTGACAACAGAGAAGAATCCATCTTCTGTAGCTTCATATGCTTTCTTCAGTACATCAGCAGACATTGAGTTCTGCTCCGATGCAAACCCTGCAATATACGCCATGGAAGAATAGAATGATCAATGAATCGCTCTCTTTAAGAGGCAAGCGAAAAACAGCAGTGTGGATATAGCACCAAGAAGTGAACATAATACTAAGAACATAATGCTCCCAGGTTAGCACTTACTTTTCAGATTGTGGAAGAGGTGATCATTGATATAGCAAGCCGTCTCAGGGCCACCATGTCCATCGTAAACCCCTACGAAGGTGCCATATGGTCCAGAGTCAAGAAAGCTCAATGGACCCGACTCAATCTGACACTGGTCCTCAAGTAAGTTATTGGCCTGGACCACAGCCATGGAGAATTCCCCATTTACATGCTGCCCAGTGTCCTTGTACCATAGAAGTCCATCTTGCCTACCGGTAACATCTGAGCCTGTCCGGGCATGCCGGTTGGATGACGGTCTCCAGCATGCCCGTAACAAGTTCATCAATGTCACTATCATCCCTCATCAGTCATCCCACCCACATACGCCTCCGAGCCCGCTTCATCTGTGCTCTAAAAAAGATGCAGTTTCACTTCTCAGTGCACCGATATATCTCTTTCCTTTATCCTGGAGAAGAAACATGTATAAGGATATGAAACACAAATATGGCTTGTTAACGATACTCGAAAGTCCATCGCTTGCACTCGTTTTGGAAACACAATTTCAAGGATAACATATTTGATTTTTCTTTCTCTTTTGTCAAGCATGTAACATTATGTATCAATGTTAGCACAGTTGATATGTCTACAAATCAAAATCCAAAATGTCTGAGAAATCTCATTCCTTATAGTAAAACAAGTGGAAGGACGGAAAATCGAATCGCCTCTTTTGGCACCTTTAGGTTCTAGTAAAAGCAAGCTTCAAATTGGTAACCTACATCATCGCTGTATCTCATTGCAAAAGGACATCACATGCCTGCATCTTTTATGTCACAAGAGCAAAACATAATGCAGCAAAAGACCCAATTTGGTGGCTGTTTGTCACCAGATTCCTTACTTAAGAAACATCAAATGTTAAAAAAGCCAATATTTCCCATCACGCGCTTGGAGCTTATGACAGCTTACTTACAGCAGCTGATCAAAGCTAAGGTTTTGCTTATCTAAAGAACTAACGGCGAAGGCAGAATTTTTTTGTACTTTTGTTGGATAAACAAAAGGAATGATTCCTTGACATGTCAATAAGAACCAATTATCCAAAACCTCAACTCCTCCGGTAAATTGTAAAACTCTCTCTCGCCTTATCGTTCGCATCGCAGATTAATAATTACCATTAAAGAGGGAGCTAACGAGTATAATTATACACCATGATTCGCAATTTCGCACACTATTTCCCCAGATCCTCGATTCCACCATCCAATCGGGGCCCTAAGTGACAGACCGACCGTCACCAAATCGAGACACCTCCCAACACCATTCCATACCCCGATCAAAGAAATCCAAACTGGCGTACAGAAATCGAATGATATCCGAACGCCCAAGCGCCAAAAAAACTAGGGATAAATTCGCTGATTCGGATCAAGAAGGGGAGACCCCCAATCCTGGGGGACGCGACTCCAAGGGAACAAAGAGCCGAGGGGAAAAAATCGCACCTTTGCGTGGCGGGGGCGCCCAATTGGTGGATTCGGATAGGGGATTTGGCGAATTGGGGGAGGGGCCTCGATCGAATCGCGCGATTTGGGCGTGGCCACGCTGCTCTCCTCTCTCTCTCTCTCTCTCTCTCTCTCTCTCCCCGTCTCTGTCTGAACGAAGGGAGAAAAATAGCAGTCGCAAAAGAGGGGAGAGAGCCTGAGGAGGGTAGTAGGGTGGCGCAACTGCAAACGGATCGGGTAGCACCCGCCCGACCCGGATCCGGATGCGGCTTGGACCGACTACGGGGAGAAGGGAACTCGCTATCGCTATCCTCCCGGCGGCATCGGAGAAGAATGGCGGCAGGGCACAGCCGACGAGAGGCAGCGGGCCGGCCTCACCGGCGTCGAGGGAAGAGAGAGATAGCCGGAGAGATTCGTCTATTCGAGTCGAGCCGAGTAGTACAACTAGCCCGTTGCAACAGCCGTTTGATGACGTGTGCGTTTAGACAGCGATGTACAGTAATAAATAGGGAGAAAAAAACATTGTAGGGGAGTGGGAGTGGGAGTCGGAGGTAAATAACCTTGATAAACATTATAATTGCAGATCAGTCCCTGCTAATACCTACTGGAAATATCTGACCAAAATCCCCGTTTGTTTATTCAGGCTTTTTTTCCTTCCAACAAGAGAGAGAGAGAGAGAGATCGTTAGAATCGATGCCAAATCGGCCTCATGAAATGATCCAGATTCCTCTCGCTTGGTTTAATTTCGATCCTCTGATTAATTTGTGAACTCTCGATCCTCTGCTGCAATGTTCGTTCACACATTGATGATGACTTGGCCACCTTCACCCACCTACCTGTCTGTCTAGTCCATGGTCATCAGCTTCACCCACCTGAGTACCTGAAAAGGCACAAGCTTAACGTGATCTCTCTCTCTCTACTCTCTTCTGAACTTAACTTGATTGCACCACTCGATCAGCTTAAACTCATGCTACCTAGCTAGCTACCTCCTTTAAAAGAGGTTACTCCTTAATCGTATTTGAGCCGTATATTTAGTACATTAATTATACTCTACTTAACAACCTATTTTCAGCTGGCCTGAAATCTGAATATTTTCACCAGAAAAGTAGCAAGTGGAATGAGAAGACGACCACCACCAGTAGCGACACAGTCTGGCCCACAAATGAATACTGCGTGCATCTCTTTCTTGTCAAAAACAAGCCATTGATTAAGCTTGATGAACTAGACGCCCAATTCTGGTGAATGATCGACGACATGCGTTGAAAAGGAGTAACCAGAGCCTGCACCAGCAAACGCCCAACATGCATGTCACACCAACCCAACACCTTAAGTCTGAACGTACCTACGTAACTGTGACATGGCTAATTCAAGCGTTCATACTTCTACTCACACAGATACCAATCCATAAGATGGCTCACTCTGTTTCTGTCAGGGCAGAACAACAGCAACACTGCCAACACCCATGACCAGTTGAGAGGCCAGTGCTGTAAATGCATGGATATATAGTAATTATTGGGTATACACTGCAGATCCTGAAGAAAAAGGATGGAGCTAGCTCAATTAGCTAGTGCTTGCTATGCATGCCTTGCAGTGGTGCTTTATCTTTATGGCGTGTTACCATCCGACAATGACTCACTGTTGACTGTCTTGACTCACCAGCCTTGTTCACTTGTTACTTGCCTGATTGCTTAATTACATACGGGTCAAGGGAAATACTATATATGTTCTTTTCACACCCCTTTGTTTCCTCCGAGCCTAGCCTCTTGTTTATTCATCCATTCGCTGTTAGCTCTATACAATGTCAGGGTTTGGTGCCTTGTGGGATTCTAAATGTAGTTTTCCAGTGCTAACTAGCAAGAATGTTGTGACCAATCTATGCAAGCGTCATACACGAAGATATTAGATAAATAATAAGGGGACTAACCATTTACCATCTCTTTTCTTCTCACCACATGACCAGAGGACCCCCCCATTTCTTTAGTTTGGTCCAATTTTTCTTTCTGGAAAAATCTCCAAGGAGATCTATGGAATGGTCGTCAGAACGACCAGTCTTGCTGGAGATCGAGAGTAGGAAAATTAACCTTGGGTCTGCACTGAAATGAATCTATTTCTGCTAGCTTCAAACATCTGACATACAATGTAACTGCACTGAACTGAATCTATTTCTGCTAGCTTCAAACATCTTGCTAGCACTTCTGACTTACAATGTAAGCCCTCTCAAGTCTTAACATCAAATCAGTGCATGAAAAAGAGGGAAATTCAGACAAGTTGCTGTCAATCTAATCTTGGTGGTCGCAATCTCAGACTCCGCAATACGCATGCATGGTTCAAGAAGTGACAACCAATAATTCGACGGCATGAGATATATGTATATCCAAATTAGTCACTATTTGTTTGGGTTTTATCACCGATTAAAGGCTAAAAATATAAAGGCTAAATAAATAGGTAGCTTTTTATCTAGTTTTTTTTTAAAGGCCATAAGCATCTACATAACTAAAAGCCAAAAGTTATTGAAGAGGAGTTTTTTTTGCTTATTAAGGTTTGGTTTTAGACTAATACCACTAAAGTTATAATAAAATTACTCACATTTACCACGTATAAAAGTCGATAACTTTTAAGTTGTTTATACCTAAAAGCTGACTTTAAACTATAAGCTAAAAAATCTAAGCTTAAATAAATAGGACAACTAATTTTGGCATGGACCGCCCACCATTTTTTTTGACGAAAATGGGATTATCTTCAAATAGGATATATTATTCTTTTTCGGTAGCAGATAGTAAGGTTATATATTAGGATCGCATCGCGCTTGGTACATATAAAAATCGTACTAGCTAGCTATGTATGACATAAAGAAGAAGGGATAATTTTTTTTCTTTTTTCCTTAGCATTGGTGTATTGGCTTTTCATTATTCCAAACTAGATGGAGTAGTAATACCGATACTCTCATTTGCTTTTGCCAAAAGAATGGAGGGTGGAGAAGAAGCTGCAGCTTACAAACTAGCCCACACGTAAGCAGGAGACGGGAAGATGGAAATAAGATTTGGAAACTACTAGCTTATAGACATCTATTTTTAAGCTGAGATTATGCAGACAGCAACTGCTTATAATATCATCTATATATACATATATATATTCCCCTGCCTGAGATCGATAAGAGAGGCTGAGGCAGGCAAGAATCGATCAGCAGCTTCGCAGCTCCTTCTTTTCACGACCAGATACATTGCTAGATAAGATAGAGAGAGATTCCTGCAGATGGTATCATGTCGCCTCCAAATCTTTCGGTTGGTGATTGATCATCTCTTGGCAGGATCAGATACATTGCTAATAATACTATCCAACTTGCAACACAATAGCAAAGTGGTACAAACCACAAATCCATGTTCCTCTTGTTTTGTGTGGCAACGGATGGCTTCGTGTAGCATTCGTTCCTCTTCCCCACTGCTGCTCAACCTCATGCATGTGAATATATATATGATTTTTTTGTTCATATTTGTAAGCGTGTACTGATTGACCGCACGTATGAACAGATTCTTGTCAAACGATAACGAAGAATGATTGACAACATGGTAACTACTGCACCTACTGAATTTGAATGCAAAAGAAAATCTCTCTCCCCCTCTCGATCTGTACGTTCTAAATCGGACAAGTAGATTATGGCTTGAGGCAAGCAACTAAGTTGGATTGAAGAAGAAACGTAAGATGGATGTTAAGTAGAGCGAGGACAGGGACAAAGCTAGGGTTGCACGCATCTCCATCAGTCGGCGCTTCAGGACAAACACGCTTTAAAAATGTGACGATCAAGGAGAATCGACCGCGCGGGCGTTCCGGCTGGCATACCATCTCACCTGACGCTCATGACTAAACAAGTGCATAAATTTAAAAGTAAACGAAGATCTCATCACCTCACGCTCATAACTAAACAAGTGCATAAATTTTAAAGTAAACGAAGAGATAAATGAGCGACGAGACAAACTAGTGATCAATCGAGGCTGCTACTTCTTTCTTGCCGAGTTATTGCTGTCACCGACGTAAGAGAGAGAGCATAGATGGCCATTAGCCAAGCGCAGTAGCACATGCGCTGCACTCGATCGAGTAGAGACGACGGCTAGTGGTGGTGGTGGTTTTGAACAGGGAGAGAGAAACGGATATATATATATATATATATATATATACATATGGTTGGGTCGGGGGCATAGATGGACAAAAACAAAAACTCCATCTTGTTCAGCATTGAAAACCTGTCTGACTTGTGGCTGTGGACCATGATCATATGATACTGCTGCTGCTAATTCAGCTTTCCTATTAGTGAGATCGATGGTGGCTGTAATTAATTGCATCTGCATGCATCATCATCCTATTCCTCCTCTACTCCCTCGTTCAGAAATATATACGTTTTTAGAAAACGTACTGCCAAACTTCTTTATCTTTGGTCACTAATATATCAAACTAGATGCGGACAGGCCCGCGCGTTGCCGCGAGTGAAAAGAATCATTGAGACCGGTAGAGATCTTAACAGTGAAAAGGAATTTGTTTCGAGAATACCTCGGAAAAAAGGAAACAGAAAGTGTCGATCTCTGTAAAAAAAGTATATCAGCGAATTTAAAAAAATTTATGAAAAAGTTTTAAAAATACAGTAATCTATTTTTTTTATGGTAGCTCAGCCATGCTCCCAAGACCCTTCACAAAAAATTACAAATTTAGTAGAGTGAAGTCACTCTAAATACATTAGCAGAACTATTAGATTTAAAAAAAACCACATAAGTTTGATCATGGCCTAGATTTTTTACAGAAGCGTAGGCACGCTCTCAAGACCCTTCTAAAAAAATTTCAAGAATTTACAAATTCGGTAGCTCATCTAAATCAGTGAAGCTGCTATAAACACATTAGCAACACTGTCAGTTTTTTTCAGAACTACATAAGTTTGATCACGACTTGGATTTTTGACAGTGGTGTAGGCATGCTCTTCGGGCCCTTCTAAAATTTTCTAAATAATTTGTAAATTTAGTAGCTTAGTTAAAGTAGTGAAGTTGCTTTAAATGCATTAGCAGCATTGCCAGATTTTTTAAAAATCGTAGGAGTATGATCATGATCTAAATTTTTTATGGTAGGTTAGGCACACCCTGAATATCCTCCTCAAAAAATTTCAAAAATTTACAACATGATCTAGTAGGTCAAATAAATTAGCGAAGACGACTAAAAAAACAAAAATCCGGAAAAAACGCTTTGGCTGAGATTCGACCTGGTGACCTCAGCACGGGCTGGAAATCTTTTGCCAGCCGAGCCAAGCAGACTTTGTGAAGAATGACGCGCAATAATTCTTTGAGTCTATGGAGAAGGTTACTGTAAAATCTACTGGGAAAAAGGTGACGTGGCAGTGCGGGGGGAGCGCGCCGTACCTCCCGAGAATATAGAGTTTTATTAGATACGCTCAGGACCCTTCTCATAAATTTTAAAGAATTTATAAATTCAATAGCTTAACTAAACCAATAAAACTATTTTAAGTGCATTAGTAGTACTGTCAGAATTTATAAAAACTTTGAGGAGGGGAGCTATACTTCACAGCCACTTGGTAGCTGGAATGTTTGGGGGGCTTCCGGCCAGCAACTGAAGAATTTTTTTTTATTTAATATTTATTTTTATTCTTTTTTCAAAACTATGCGTCCGAATGAAAAAATGACAAAATGCCCCGTCGCCTGTATGGGCGATCGCTTCTACCACGGCGATAGCCCCGCCACCGTTAACGCCGTTAGCAGCGCCGCTTATGGGGCCCCATCGCCTCTCTGTAGGCGATCGCCCCTCTGAGGCGACAGGACCTGCCTGAGTTTTTTTTTAGTTTTGTTTTGTAATTACTATATGCTTTTAATATAAACCCGTAACTTTTGTTAGGAGTGTCCAAATTAAATGAAACTTGTTTCTAAATTTAAATTTTGGAATGAAGAATTAGAGTGTAAAATAAAAATCCATGTGTTGTTTGCAGAATTTTTTTATTTGAGTTCAATGCTAGGCTCTAATCGTGGATTGTGAAGGAATTATAATGTGTGTTGATCCATAATTCATGAAATAAATAGAATAAGTTACTACAACCTTATGCACTTCATTTTTGCAAAAATATCTAAATATGATTGCATTTTGAATAAAAGATGGCTAGTTTAAACCCTTTATAACAATCATTGTTCAAGCGGTTAGAATAATATCTGAACGACCTCAAAACTTGACAGAACCAGTTTTGTTGCATTCTTGGGCTTGCATAGGTCACAATTATGTAAAAATATTTAGATGTCACTTTAGGTTGCACTATTTTATTGTTGTCCTAACATGCAATCAGAAAACATGAAAATTGCCGTATCTTTCGCAAACGATGGTAAAACTCGATGAAATCAGATATGACGAATGAAAATGCTATAACCTATCTCGATGGAGAAAAATAACATCATTTGGGACACACAGAGCAAGAGGACACATACTAGCCCTCCGGACAAAGGTGAGCATACTCTTGAAGGTTGGGCCGCATTTGTTTATTACGACTTAAAACTAAAAGGAGTACCACGAACAAGGAAAACCAAAGTTAACACAGACGTCCTATTGAGTGCTTCGAGGCCACTTCCCATTCGCCCATGCCTCCGTGGCTTCTCCGCACGTCGCGCCCTCTCTCGTTTCCTCTCTCTCTCTGCCTCCTTCTCCTCCGCTTCCTTCCTACATGCCTCCTCGCGTGCGGCATCGCGCTGTTCTTGAAACCGCCGCGTGAACTCATCCTGCCGGTTGGCTTGGTCAAGAAGCCGTTGGTCCTCGGGTTGATCTCCGTATCAAACCATCGCTCAAATTCACACGATGGCGGAGGTGACCGCATGAAACGTAAATTAGCAAAGTTTCATTCACAAATATTATGTAACCCGTCACGATTGTTACCATGCGGCGATCCTTCAGGCTCTTCTCCGGTGGATCGAAGGCGTAGTTGCGGCACTTCCAATACCTCCTCTTCCAAGTTGAAATTTCCCAAGAGCGGACAAGCCTGCAAAGATCTCCGCACATACACATGGGCGCTACAGCTCCACGAGGTAGGAAGAGATCTTGGTACGCTAAATTCCGCGGGCATGCACTCGCTTCTTCCTTTGCCTTCCCCTTACCCTTTGCACTTGCACGCCTCGGCATTTTCGATTGATGCTCACCCCTCTATTCTTTCTCCCGCTGTTCTTTGCGAGACCGCTTGTGAGAACGAATGTTATAAAGGCCAGATATCGCCCGGGTATGGGGCGATCGCCTCATATTTGGGCGATTGCCCCATGTAAGGGCGATCGCCTCACATTAGGGCGATCGCCCCTACTAGAGGCGATAGGTGCACCGAAACGTTGGTGTGTTGTCACGTCGTGTGGCATAGGCAAGCAATGCATAAATGATTTGAACAATTTATAGTGATAACGCTGTCATGTTACTAACTCGAGTTATACAATGTCTTCTTTGAGCGTAAAGCCATTAAAAAATACATCCGTACAACAAGTCAATCACGCCACGCTTCCTAATCGGCCCGGGGTAGGTGAGTGGCGGCGGCGACGGACGTCCCTCCTAGGCCGCCTGCGGCGCGGCGTAGAGTAGTCTTGCGCGGCGAGGCCAAGTCTGTGGCGGCGCACCCGAGAGCCGAGAGGGTCGAGGTAGTCGGTCGAAAGGTACTCCTCCGTGTCGAACTCGTCGTCGAAGGCTCGTCGAAACCACCACAGGGTCTGGCTGGGCGCGGGACGAGGGGAGCCTCCGCAGCCTGCCGCTTCCACTTCTGCGCGTGGGAGCGTGGCGAGGAACCGGCGGGGTAGGGCGAGGCGCGAAGGAGCCTCCCAGCCCATCGCCCCCTTCTGCTGCGTGGGGCGTAGCGAGGAACCGACGGGTAGGGCGAGACGCGGAAGGAGCCTCGTCGTACCGTCCCCCGCACCGCGTGGGGCGTGACGGGCACCGTGGGTAGGCGAGTCTTTGGGGCGAAGTGGCGTGGTGTCTGCGTCCGCCGGCGTCTCGCGCCCTCGGCGGTGGCCAGCGAGCCAACCGCCATCAGTGCGAGGACCCGACCCCAAGCCGTCTCGGACTCGGCGGTGGTCACCGTATGCCCCCTCTAGGCGCGTCAACATGGACCTGACCTCCACCTCAATCTCCGCCAAGAGCCGAGTCCGCATGTAACGCCGAGTTGGCATTACGTAAGTTACATGAAAAGACGTGCCCATGTAGGTTCGATTGACACTTACCGAGGCGTTGTCCTCCGGGACATCTGTGAAGGGTACGTGTCCGCTACGATGCTGCCGCCACGACGTCACGGTCTTTGGTGTGTACCCCACCCCGAGGCGAGTCGCGGGCGAACCACTCCATGTATCGATCGTACATGTCATGGTCGTCTGGCCGGTCTCGGTGACCTCTCGTCGAGTCGCGGCGTCCCACCGCAGGCCCATGGTGCATACGGTCTTGCGAATCGAGAGCCCACCGCAAAGACCCATCCGGCCATCTGCAATGCAAAAGCGATGAAGTACGCGAAGACATTAATTTCGCAAAGATGCGGAGTAGTAGGATCGGGGCAGTACTGTGGCGCCACGCGACAACGTGACGAGGCGGCAAAGGAAAGGATCGAACAGCCGAATCGCCGCAGCACTCGGTCGCGGGAGTACTCCTCGACACAAAGGTCAAAGACGAGCACCTTACGGGTGAGCCAAAGGCCTCATCTCGCGTGCAAAGCACGGAGACCCGTGAGGTGCTCGGGCGTGACGCCGTCGCGGTGTATGGCGCCCACCGCACGCCCTCGCTGTGGAGGCGGTCGAACTCCCGAACGAACTCGATAGGACCTCCTCACCAGGTGCGCGAACCTCCGCCGCGAGGAAATAAGAAATGGCGAAGGTTATTCAAGTGCGTTAGTGGGAAAAGATACGAGGAGCGTACGCCGTCGGACCCGAGGTGGCCCATGGTGGGCCATCCACCGGTCGTCTCCGTAAAGCTCCTCGTGTGCGGTGTCGTGTCAACAACAGCCCGCCGACGGAGAAGCGCTCCCAAGACCACAACCGAGGAGTAGGACGCAACCGACATCGTCGCGTCGTGCTCGCCGAGAAACGGCGTCGCACTGCACCTCAGACGTCGCCGCAAGCACCTGGCCGAGGCCCACGACCACCGCATCACCGCTTACAAGGGGGAGTTAGACGTGCTCGCTGAGACGAGATTGAACCGAGTGTGTTACCTCATCCACCGGGTGTCGGCGATGTCTTTGGCGTGCTCGATCGGTGACGGTCCACCGTGTTCCGTGGGAGGACGGAACATCACCCAACCGAGCAACAACAGGAGGTATGCCTCCAAGTGGCGAACCACGTCCGCCTCCTCCGCGTCTTGGTGGAGAAGGTCACCTGCAGCGTCGCAACAAACATTATCGAGAACTTGGCGCTTCTATTTTAATTCTCAAAGAAAGAGGTACTCACCGTGAATCAAGCGACCACGCCGTCGCCGGGCCGTGGGCGCCACCTCCCTAAGGGCCGGTAGGGGTGCCGGGGTGCCGCGCACCTCGACAAACGCGCGACAACTCGGCGCGTACACGTGATTCGAGGCGCGTGCGGCGCACGCATCGCCGGCCCGCATAAGGGAGGCCTAAGAGGTACGACACGCCCCGCAGGCGTCGGAGCCATCTCTCCGCACGGAAGGTGGAACGTGTGCGCCTCGGCCTCCACCGGTCCACGAGTGTGGCTGCGAGGACCGGTCGTACCCGAACCGCGGCACCTCCTTGCCCTCTAACGGGGCAGTCACCAGCTCCACCATCCTACAAAGAGGAAGTAAGCCAGCCGCTCGCAACCTGCATGTAGTTAGAATTGCATTCACAGGTAAGTATGTGTACGTAAAAGAGTGCAAGCGTTCGCAGCTTACCGTGGAACCCAGCGTGGGTCGATGCGGCGACTCCCGGGCACTCGAGGTCGGTGGCCCTAGCACTCGGTTCTCCTCTGCGGAGTACCTAGACCGGTGGTCGATCGACGGTCACGCCCAGCACTCGTGGCAAGGTCGCGCCATCGTGGCTGTTACAAAGCAAATACAACAGATTTATCAAGAATTACATGTGCACACAAAATGAAATGCGAAATAACGAATTGTACCATACTCAACAAACAATACAACCGGTGTGGAGAGCAAAAAAAACTCGGATTGCAAACATACGAAAGACAAAGACATGTTCGACGAGGCACACAACGTCGAGAATTACATTATCCTCGTAGGTACTAACTGGGACATCGGAGAATAACATGATGCGAACAACAACTTACTAGTACATTGAAAATTACATCGAACATTACAACGTACATTACAGCTTACCGGTCCATTGAATAATACAAGATGGGAACAACATGCAAAGTTACATTATCCGCGGTTGCGACGCGCCTCGCACTCGTCCCATATCGTTCGAATCGCCTTGTCCTTCGACGCCGACCTTCATCTTCAACATTCGGATGTCCGTACCCATCGATGGTCCGGAGAGGGTGTTGTGAACGATCCATCCACTCGGCACCGCACACCTCATGATGCCACGTGTTGAGAACGCTCGCTTGTAGTAGTACGGGGAGATGAACGGACGACGTGATTGATGCGTCTCGGCGGTGCGGCAATGACGCGCGAGCACGGCAAGTGCAAAGCAGCGTGGTTTCGGCAGAGCACTCGCAATCACCGCCGAGTATGCACGGATGGGAAGTCCTCTCGGTGGCACCCTCACGACCTCGGCCACCGCAGGCACGTGGTATCTCCGCTCCACGCCACTCTCCTGTAACCCGATGTGTCTGCGCCTTTCTTGTTTTCTTGGACATGTAGGTAGACACAACAGTTGAGTAAGACAATCGATTGTCCGACATACATGCCGCGGAGGTCTTGTATCGCTCAATGAAATATCTCTGTGT
This sequence comes from Otatea glauca, assembly GCA_036346275.1. NCBI lineage: Eukaryota > Viridiplantae > Streptophyta > Magnoliopsida > Poales > Poaceae > Otatea > Otatea glauca. Next base: position 64,358,109 of record CM070721.1, read on the forward strand.
CCCTAATAAGACACCCTCAACTATACCCACCATGGAAGGCATCCGTGCCTTTCATTACCCGGTTGTAAATCTCCGCCAGTTCGTTGTCATGATCCCATAACGCGAGCCGCCTCGCCGTGCGTAAGGACCATTTCTCCAAAGGCTCATGTCGTATCCAATCGGTGAAACTCTTTATCTTGGTACCGCCCACGCCGAGGTTTGGGGGTCTGCAGGCAGCCGCATATAAGGCTGTGGGTCCTCTCCTTGCTCATGGTACACCATCGGGTTCCTTGATGAACTAGCGGTACCTCCGGATCCATTGATTGCTTCTTCGTTAGTTCGCCCAACGCCTTCCAAAGCGCGCGAACTTCCTCCGTTGGTTCTGCTTGCACAGCGCTTGAACATGTTCATAAGCTCCTTATTCCCGAATCGACGGAAAAATTGGCACCCATGTGCCTCATGCACCACCGCTCCTCGATCTCGCCACTTTGTGCTCCCACGACGGCGACCCTTGTTGCATATCCACGATCGCTCTTAGCAGCCTCGCATGTCGGCCATGGATGACACAAACATCGTTCTGCCGAGAACAATCGCCACTTCACTCTTTCAAGGAACCATGCAGCTCTCCGTGTTTTCTCCACGAATGCCAACGCAACCGTAGAACTCGGTTGTTGGCATCCACCGCGATCGCAGTTAGAATCGCCCTTGTACTTCCCGTGAGGAATGTGCCATCCATGCAAAGGACCGGCGATGCGTTTTAACGCATTTATGCATGCGCCTGAGGCGAAGAATGCCGCCGCAATACCCACTTCCCGGCACGCACCACCCGCAGGAACTCCGCAAGGTCGATGGATGTACCGGGGTTCCTTTGTGCGATTGCCCGAGCAAGTGGGGAATATTCTCGAACAAGCCTCGACGCCCCGAACCGTATTTCCAGAGCTGTCCTTTTGCTCTCCATGCCTTTGCGTAGCTAATCTTGTCTTCAAACCTCTCCTCCACGGCCGTGATAATAGATCGAGGTGCAGATGGGGATTGTCCACGATCCGACCATAAAACACATTTGCCACCCAAGTGGACGACAGATTGCGTGTCCCCGCTCCGCTTCTTCCACCGCAGCTATGCTCCATCACTATGGAGCATTTCCGATAGTCCGCCCACTTCCCGGTATGCATGCACCGCCATGGGCACGAATCAACTACGCACTTCACGTCGTAGTCCTTCTTGCTTGGACTTCACAACCCCGAATTGCCGCCGAGAGACATTGCCCAAGATTTCACCGCATCCATCACAGCCTCCTTGTCTTTATATACGGCCCCTGCGTCACCTCGTTCTCACGATACTCCCATGCATCAATGTTCCTTCATTCATTGTTAGGTCTTCGAAATTGTAATTGGTCCACGCACGTGGATAGGCACCTGTGGCGTTGTCCTCCTCGTCGGAGTGCTCACCATCGTGGACTTCCTCATCCGCACGGTCCTCCTCTTCCATCAAGTCAACAATGTCCTCCACCTCCTCCCCTCGTCGGCCACCCCGCGCCTCCACCGCTGTCTCCTCTGCCCCCGGTCCCTTCGTCACCGCTAGCCTCGTGCTCCTCGCCTCCGGCTCCTCGCCGCCTTCCTCTTCGTGATCCTTCTACATTTGATGTCCCCTCGCCGTAATGTCCACCCGACATCACGAACTTGCGACACCGATGGAGCTACCGGTAGCACTGTGCCAACAACATGAGCGCCAACCCCGCTCTACGCAAAACCAACATAACTCCTCCATGTGGACGCCGAGTTAACAGAATCAACTCTCCGTAAAACGGTCTTGCGCTCGCCTCACTCGCTCGACCCAAGAATCAACACCGGGCATCCAAACCAACATCCGAGACATCCACTCCAACAAACCCTCAGATGTCCTATCGCCGGCCTCGCATATGCCCGCATTTACTCTTGAAAATGATGATAGATCCACCCCATCCGCCTCGTGCTATCTCCCCATCTCCATAAAATATTTGGAAATACAATTTCTCCGACATGCCGCAACGTCCGACGGAAAAATATTACTCTAAAATACAATACAGATCCTGAAATTTCTAAAACTAAATAGTACATTAAAGTTCTAAATATGAATCATGACATTAAATTTCTAAACAACACTATTCGACAAATTGTAAACGCTACACAATCCTAAATTTTCTAAACACTACAATAAATTTCTAAGACTAAAATAAATTTGTAACGATTTAATACTATACAAATCCTGAAATTTCTAAAAACTAAATAGTACATTAAAGTTCTAAATATGAATCATGACATTAAATTTCTAAACAACACTATCCGAGAAAATGTAAACGCTACACAATCCTAAATTTTCTAAACACTACAATAAATTTCTAATACTACACTAAATTTGTAACGTACTTAATACTATACATCTTCAAATTTCTAAAACTAAATACTACATTAAAGTTCTAAATATGAACTGCGACATTAAATTTCTAAACAACACTATCCGAGAAGATGTAAACGCTACACAATCCTAAATTTTCTAAACACTACAATAAATTTCTAATACTACACTAAATTTGTAACGCACTTAATACTATACAATCCTCAAATTTCTAAAACTAAATACTACATTAAAGTTCTAAACGCTACACAATCCTAAATTGACCGATATTACATGCTACATTAGAATTCTAATGACAAAAACAATCCTACAAGATTTTCTAAACACTACAAAATCGTAAAATTCCTAAATAATAGATTTATAAAATTTGTAAAAATACCTTCAGAAACGATTTAATCGACTTTTTCCCCTTTTTCTTCTTCTTTCTCTTCTTCTTCTTTCTTCTTCTTTTTCTTCTTCTTTCTTCTTCTTCTTTCTTTTTCTCTTTCTCTTCGCTTGCTTCGCGGTCAGTTTGTTACACTAGCGAAGCGAGCGGGGCTTTAAAGTCGCTGTCGCCTCGCTCGGCGATCGCCCTGCCTCGCATGACAGGGCCCACACGGACGTCGAGACGGCGAGGGATCAGCCAGCAGGCATATCGCCATGTATGGGCGATCGCCCATACACGGGCGACGGGTGCTAGTTTGTAATTTTAAAATCGGACGCATAGTTTTGAAAAAGAATAAAAAAATATTAAATAAAAAAATTCAACAACTGAAGCCCAACGCCAAACAAGACCTTAGACTCTTAAAGTGCTTGAATTTTTTTATTTAATATTTATTTTTATTCTTTTTCAAAACTATGCGTCCGAATGAAAAATGACAAAATGCCCCGTCGCTTCGTGTGGGGGCGATCGCTCATACACACTGCGATAGCCCCGCCACCGTTAACGCCTAGCAGCGCCGCTTGTGGGGCCCCATCGCCTCAGAGAGGACGCCTCTGCAGGCGGGGACTGCAAGCAGAGTTTTTTTTTAGTTTTGTTTTGTAATTACTATATGCTTTTAATATAAACCCCGTAACTTTTGTTAGAGTGTCCAAATTAAATGAAACTTGTTTCTAAATTTAAATTTTGGAATGAAGAATTAGAGTGTAAAATAAAAATCCATGTGTTGTTTGCAAATTTTTTTTATTTGAGTTCAATGCTAGGCTCTAACTGTGGATTGTGAAGGAATTATAATGTGTGTTGATCCATAATTCATGAAATAAATAGAATAAGTTACTACAACCTTATGCACTTCATTTTTGCAAAAATATCTAAATATGATTGCATTTTGAATAAAAGATGGCTAGTTTAAACCCTTTATAACAATCATTGTTCAAGCAGTTAGAATAATATCTCAACGACCTCAAAACTTGACAGAACCAGCTTTGTTGCATTCTTGGGCTTGCATAGGTCACAATTATGTAAAAATATTTAGATGTCACTTTAGGTCGCACTATTTTATTGTTGTCCTAACATGCAATCCAGAAACATGAAAATTGCCGATCTTTCGCAAACGATGGTAAAACTCGATGAAATCGATATGACGAATCAAAATGCTATAACCTATCTCGATGGAGAAAATAACATCATTTGGGACACACGAGCAAGAGGACACATACTAGCCCTCCTGACAAAGGAGCATACTCTTGAAGGTTGGGCCGCATCGCTTATTACGACTTAAAACTAAAAGGAGTACCACGAACAAGGAAAACCAAAGTTAACACCAGACGCCTATTGAGTGCTTCGAGGCCACTTCCCATTCGCCCATGCCTCCGGCGGCTTCTCCGCACGCCGCGCCTCTCTCGCTTCCTCTCTCTCTCGCCTCCTTCTCCTCCGCTTCCTTCCTACATGCCTCCTCGCAGGCGGCATCGCTACGTTCTTGAAACCGCCACGTGAACTCATCCTCCGGCTGGCTTGGTCAAGAAGCCGTTGGTCCTCGGGTTGATCTCGATCAAACCACTCGCCAAATTCACACAATGGCGGAGGTGACTGCATGAAACGTAAATTAGCAAAGTTTCATTCACAAATATTATGTAACCCGTGCACGATTGTTACCATGCGGCGATCCTTCAGCTCTTCTCCCATGGATCGAAGGCGAAGTTGCGGCACTTCCAATACCTCCTCTTCCAAGTTGAAATTTCCCAAGAGCGACAAGCCCGCAAAGATCTCCGCACATACACATGGGCGCCACACCCACGAGGTAGGAAGAGATCTTGGTACGCTAAATTCGCGGCATGCACTCGCTTCTTCCTTTGCCTTCCCTTACCCTTTGCACTTGCACGCCGGCATTTTCGATTGATGCTCACCCTCTATTCTTTCTCCCGCTGTTCTTTGCGAGACCGCTTGTGAGAACGAATGTTATAAAGGGCGATATCGCCGGGTGGGGCGATCGCCTCATATTTGGGCGATTGTTCCCATGTAAGGGCGATCGCCTCACATTAGGCGATCGCCCTACTAGAGGCGATAGGTGCACCAAACGTTGGTGTGTTGTCACGTCGTGTGGCATAGGCAAGCAATGCATAAATGATTTGAACAATTTATAGTGATAACGCTGTCATGTTACTAACTCGAGTTATACAATGTGTCAACGTAAAGCCATTAAAAAATACATCCGCATAACAAGTCAATCACGCCACGCTTCCTAATCGGCCCGTGGGGTAGGTGAGTGGCGACGGCGACGGACGTCCCTCCTAGGCCGCCGCGCGCAGCGTAGAGTAGTCGGCGCGGCGAGGCCAAGTCCTCGTGGCGCGCACCCGAGAGCCGAGAGGGTCGAGGTAGTCGGCCGAAAGGTACTCCTCCGTGTCGAACTCGCTCGCCGAAGGCTCGCCGAAACCACCACAGGGTCTGCTGGGCGCGGACGAGGAGGAGCCTCGCAGCCTCGCCGCTTCCCACCGCCGCTGCGTGGGAACGTAGCGAGGAACCGGCAGTGGTAGGGCGAGACGCGTTGAAGGAGCCTCCCACCATCGCCCCCACCGCCGCGTGGGAGCGTAGCGAGGAACCGACGGGTAGGGCGAGACGCGAAGGAGCCTCGCCACCACCGCCCCCGCACCGCGTGGGGCGTGACGGGCACCGGGTGGGTAGGGCGAGGTGTCAGGGGCGAGTGACGTGGTGTCTGCGCGTCCGCCGACGCTCTCGCGCCCTCGGCAGTGGCTGCGAGCCAACCGCCATCAGTAGCGAGGACCCGACCCTGCTGTCTCGGACTCGGCGGTGGTCACCAGATGCCCCTCTAGGCGCGTCAACATGGACACGCCTCCACCTCAATCTCCGCCAAGAGCCGAGTCCGCATGTAACGCCGAGTTGGCATTACGTAAGTTACATGAAAAGACGTGCCCATGTAGGTTCGACAGACACTTATCGAGGCGTTGTCCTCTCGGGACATCTGTGAAGGGTACGTGTCCGCTATCGATGCTCGCCGTGGCGACGACGGTCCGGTGTGTACCCCACCGAGGCGAGTCGGCGCTGGGCGAACCACTCCATGTACCGATCGTGACATGTCATGGTCGACGGCCGGTCTCGGTGACCTCTCGCCGAGTGCGCGGCCCCACCGCAGGCCCATGGCTGCATACGGCGCGCGAATCGAGAGCCCACCGCAAAGACCCATCCGGCCATCTGCAATGCAAAAACAAGTAGTACGCAAAGACATTAATTTCGCAAAGATGCGGAGTAGTAGGATCGGGGCAAGTACTGTGAGCGCCACGCGCGACAACGTGACGAGGCGCAAAGGAAAGGATCGAACAGCCGAATCGCCGCAGCTTTCGGTGCGGGAGTACTACTCGACACAAAGGTCAAAGACGAGCACCTTACGGGTGAGCCAAAGGCCTCATCTCGCGGCAAAGCACGGAGACCCCGTGAGGTGCTCGGGCGTGACGCCGACGCGGTGTATGGCGCCCACCGCACGCCCTCGCCGTGGAGGCGGTCGAACTCCGAACGAACTCCCGATAGGACCTCTCACCGTAGGTGCGCGAACCTCCGCCGCGAGGAAATAAGAAATGGCGAAGGTTATTCAAGTGCGTTAGTGGGAAAAAGATACGAGGAGCGTGCACTGCCGTCGGACCCAGAGTGGCCCATGGTGGGCCACCCACCGGTCGCTCCGTAAAGCTCCTCGTGTACGGTGTCGTGTCAACAACAGCCCGCCGACGGAGAAGCGCCCCAAGACCACAATCGAGGAGTAGGACGCAACTCGACATCGCCGCGCGCGTGCTCGCCAGACGGCGTCGCCGCATGCACTCTCAGACGCCGCCGCAAGCACACCGAGGCCCACGACCACCGCATCACCGCTTACAAGGGGGAGTTAGACGTGCTCGCTGAGACGAGATTGAACCGAGTGTGTTACCTCATCCACCGGTGTCGGCGATGTCGGGCGACTCGATCGGTGACGGTCCACCGTGTTCCCGTGGGAGGACGGAACATCACCCAACCGAGCAACAACAGGAGGTATGCCTCCAAGTGGCGGGCCACGCCCGCCTCCTCCGCGCGCGGTGGAGAAGGTCACCGCAGCTGCTCGCAAACAAACATTATCGCAACTTGGCGCTTCTATTTTAATTTCAAAGAAAGAGGTACTCACCGTGAATCAAGCGACCACGCTTCGCCGGTCCGTGGCGCCACCTCCCTAAGGGGCCGGTAGGGTCGCCGGGGTGCCGCCGCACTCGACGAAACGCGCGACAACTCGGCGTACACGTGACGGAGGCGCCGTGCGGCACGATCGCTGGGCCCGCACAAGGGAGGCCTAAGAGGTACGACACGCCCCGCAGCGCCGGAGCCATCTCTCCGCACGGAAGGTGGAACGTGCGCCTCCGGCCTCCACCGGTCCACGAGTGTGGCCGCAGGACCGGTCGCATTCGAACCGCGGCACCTCCTTGCCCTCTAACGGCGCAACACCACCCACCATCCTACAAAGAGGAAGTAAGCCACCGCCGCAACTCGCATGTAGTTAGAATTGCATTCACTGTAAGTATGTGTACGTAAAGAGTGCAAGCGTTCGCAGCTTACCGTGGAACCCAAAGTGGGTCGATGCGGCGCTCCTGGGCACTCGAGGTCGGTGGCCCTAGCACTCGGTTCTCCTCTCGCGGAGTACCTAGACCGGTGGTCGATCGACGGTCACGCCCAAAGAGCTCGTGGCAAGGTCGCGCCATCGTGGCTGTTACAAAGCAAATACAACAGATTTATCAAGAATTACATGTGCACACAAAATGAAATGCGAAATAACGAATTGTACCATACTCAACAAACAATACAACCAAGTGTGGAGAGCAAAAAAACTCGATTGCAAACATACGAAAGACAAAGACATGTTCGACGAGGCACACAACGCCGAGAATTACATTATCCTCGTAGGTACTAATCGGACATCGGAGAATAACATGATGCGAACAACAACTTACTAGTACATTGAAAATTACATCGAACATTACAACGTACATTACACCTTACGGTCCATTGAATAATACAAGATGGGAACAACATGCAAAGTTACATTATCCGCGGTTGACGCGCCTCGACTCGCCCATATCGTTCGACGCGCCTTGTCCTTCGACGCCCGACCTTCATCTTCAACATTCGGATGTCCGCACCCATCGATGGTCCGAGAGGGGTCGCTGTGAACGATCCATCCACTCGCACCGTGACACCTCATGATGCCACGTGTTGAGAACGCCTGCTTGTAGTAGTACGGGAGATGAACGGACGACAGTGATTGATGCGCCTCGGCGTCACGCGGCAATGACGCAGCAGCACGCAAGTGCAAGCAGCGTGGTTTCGGGCAGAGCACTCGCAATCACCGCCGAGTATGCACGATGGAAGTCCTCTCGGTGGCACCTCGCGACTTCGGCCACCGCAGCGCACGTGGTATCTCCGCTCCACGCCACTCTCCGTGTAACCCGATGTGTCCGCGCTTTCTTGTTTTCTTGGACATGTAGGTAGACACAACAGTTGAGTAAGACAATCGATTGTCCGACATACATGCCGCGGAGGTCTTGTATCGCTCAATGAAATATCTCTGTCCCTAATAAGACACCTCAACTATACCCACCAAGGGAAGGCATCCGTGCCTTTCATTACCTGCTTGTAAATCTCCGCCAGTTCGTTGTCATGATCCCATAACGCGAGCCGCCTCGTCGTGCGTAAGGGACCATTTCTCCAAAGGCTCATGTCGATCCAATCGGTGAAACTCTTTATGCCGGTACCGCCTCACGCCGAGGTTTGGGGGTCCGCTTGCAGCCGCATATAAGGTCAGGGGTCCTCTCCTTGCTCATGGTACACCATCGGGTTCCTTGATGAACTAGCGGTACCTCCGGGATCCATTGATTGCTTCTTCGTTAGTTCGCCCAACGCCTTCCAAAGCGCCGAACTTCCTCCGCTGGTTCTGCTTGCACAGCGCTGAACATGTTCATAAGCTCCTTATTCCCGAATCGACGGAAAAATTGGCACCCATGTGCCTCATGCACCACCGCTCCTCGATCCGCCACTTTGTCGCTCCCACGACGGCGACCCTTGTTGCATATCCACGATCGCTCTTAGCGCCACTCGCATGTCGGCCATGGATGACACAAACATCGCCCGCCGAGAACAACCGCCACCTTCACTCTTTCAAGGAACCAGCATCACTCTCCGTGTTTTCCTCCACGAATGCCAACGCAACCGTAGAACCTCGTTGTTGGCATCCACCGCGATCGCAGCTTAGAATCGCCTTTGTACTTCCCGTGAGGAATGTGCCATCCATGCAAAGGACCGGCGATGCGGTTTAACGCATTTATGCATGCGCCTGTAGGCGAAGAATGCACGCCGCAATACCCACTTCCCGCACGCACCACCCGCAGGAACTCCGCAAGGTCGATGGATGTACCGGTTCCTTTGTGCGATTGCCCGAGCAAGTGGGAATATTCTCGCACGAAGCCTCGTGACGCCCCGAACCGTATTTCCGAGCTGTCCTTTTGCTCTCCATGCCTTTGCGTAGCTAATCTTGTATCAAACCTCTCCTCCACGGCCGTGATAATAGATCGAGGTCGCAGATGGGGATTGTCCACGATCCGACCATAAACACATTTGCCACCCAAGTGGACGACAGATTATGTGTCCCCGCCCGCTTCTTCCACCGCAGCTATGCTCCATCACTATGGAGCATTTCCAGAGTCCGCCCACTTCCCGGTATGCATGCACCCGCCATGGGCACGAATCAACTACGCACTTCACGTCGTAGTCCTTCTTGCCGACTTCACAACCCCAATTGCCGAGAGACATTGCCCAAGATTTCACCGCATCCATCACACCCTCCTTGTCTTTATATACGGCCCTCGCCACCTCGCTTCTCACGATACTCCCATGCATCAATGTTCCTTCATTCATTGTTAGGTCTTCGAAATTGTAATTGGTCCACGCACTGTGATAGGCACCCTGTGGGCGTTGTCCTCCTCGCCGGAGTGCTCACCATCGTGGACTTCTCATCCGCACGGTCCTCCTCTTCCATCAAGTCAACAATGTCCTCCACCTCCTCCCCTCGTCGGCCACCTCGCGCCTCCACCGCCTCCTCTGCGCCCGGTCCCTTCGTCACCGCCGCCTCGTGCTCCTCGTCTCCTCCTCGCCGCCTTCCTCTTCGCATCCTTCTACATTTGATGTCCTCCGCCGTAATGTCCACCCCGACATCACGAACTTGCGACACCGATGGAGCTACCGGTAGCACTGCGCCAACAACATGAGCGCCAACCCCGCCTACGCAAAACCAACATAACTCCTCCATGTGGACGCCGAGTTAACAGAATCAACTCTCCGTAAAACGGTCTTGCGCCGCTCACTATCGCTCGACCCAGAACCAACAATGCGGGCATCCAAATCGAACATCCGAGACATCCACTCCAACAAACCTCAGATGTCCTATCGCTCGGCCTCGCATATGCCCTGCACGACTCTTGAAAATGATGATAGATCCACCCCATCCGCCTGTGCTATCTCCCCATCTCCATAAAATATTTGGAAATACAATTTCTCCGACATGCTTTAACGTCCGACGGAAAAATATTACTCTAAAATACAATACACTCAAATTTCTAAAACTAAATAGTACATTAAAGTTCTAAATATGAATCATGACATTAAATTTCTAAACAACACTATTCGACAAATTGTAAACGCTACACAATCCTAAATTTTCTAAACACTACAATAAATTTCTAAGACTAAAAATAAATTTGTAACGCACTTAATACTATACAATCCTGAAATTTCTAAAACTAAATAGTACATTAAAGTTCTAAATATGAATCATGACATTAAATTTCTAAACAACACTATCCGAGAAAATGTAAACGCTACACAATCCTAAATTTTCTAAACACTACAATAAATTTCTAATACTACACTAAATTTGTAACGATTTAATACTATACAGTCTTCAAATTTCTAAAACTAAATACTACATTAAAGTTCTAAATATGAATCATGACATTAAATTTCTAAACAACACTATCCGAGAAAATGTAAACGCTACACAATCCTAAATTTTCTAAACACTACAATAAATTTCTAATACTACACTAAATTTGTAACGACTTAATACTATACAATCCTCAAATTTCTAAAAACTAAATACTACATTAAAGTTCTAAACGCTACACAATCCTAAATTGACCGGATATTACATGCTACATTAGAATTCTAATGACAAAAACAAATTCTACAAGATTTTCTAAACACTACAAAATCGTAAAATTCCTAAATAATAGATTTATAAAATTTGTAAAAATACCTTCAGTAAACGATTTAATCGACTTTTTTCCCTTTTTCTTCTTCTTTCTTCTTCTTTTTCTTCTTCTTTTTCTTCTTCTTTCTTTCTTCTTCTCTCTTTCTCTTTTCTCTTCGTTTCGCTTCGCCTCACGTCGCTACTGCTGCGAAGCGGAAGCTTTAAAGTCGCTGTCGCTCGGCTCGGCGATCGCCTCGCCTCGAGAAGCATGGGGGGCCACACGACGGCGTCCGACTACAGGAACACAGCAGGCATATCGCCTGTGTATAGCGATCGCCCATACACGCGACGGGGTGCTAGTTTTGTAATTTTTAAAATCGGACGCATAGTTTTGAAAAAAAGAATAAAAAAAAATATTAAATAAAAAAAAATTCTAAAGTGCTTAGACACCGAATAGGCTTAAGTTATCCAATGGGTCTTTCCAAATCCATTGGGCTCCCTTGGGCCATTTGTTGTTGCATCAAGCCATTAGGTACGACCGTACGAGTCATGAACCTCATGACTAAATATTACCGGCTATGCCAAACCAGATTTCCATCTCAAATTCACTGCTTCTTTTTATTGGGACCAATAAAATTGAGTAAAAATGTTTTTCTTCTTCTTGAGACGAAGAGAGTTAAAAAATGGAACGTTCATCTCGAGGGGCTCGATAGACGGACAATTTCGACAATGGATGCTGCTACTTAGCGGGATCGCGCTACTACCGCCCGTTTTCCATCTTCTTTCCTGATTCTCCTCCTCCTTATTCGTCGCGAGCAGGTGCCCCCCAAGCTTCTTCCTCTTGTGTCCGACCTCCTCCCTTCTTCAGTGTGAGAGCGGTCCAACGCCTGCACCACGCGCAACAGCAGCTGCCCCTACAGGCTACAGCGTCAGGTACCGCAAACACCTCCTCCTCGAGGGTGCTCGTCGAGGACATCCTTTACCTCAGCAGGGAGAAGCAGGGTGGCACCCGCGAGGTGGTGAAGGCCCCCATCGTGTTCGGGTGCGGGCAGGAGCAGGCGGGCGCGTTCCTCGACGGCGCAGCGGCAGACGACCTGCTGGGCTCGGCATGGACAAGGTCTCCATGCCGAGCGTGCTGGCCAATAGCGGCCTCGTCACGTCCAACAGCTTTTCCATGTGCTTCAGCCGCGACGGCGTCGACCGGGTCAACTTCGGCGACGCCGGCAGCCCGAGACGCCATTCATCGTCAGAAACGTACAGTTAGGCCCTCCGTCACTTCCAAATCTCTTCCAAGCCGAGACTGACATGTGGACACGTACAGGGCTCATTTCGGTGGGGTCCACATGTCAGTCCAAGTTCAACCAACACATACAAGCGTGTAGGGAACAGCGAAGCTCTGTTACGGTCGAGCCCACCTTACTGTTGAGAAACCCTAAAGCCCACCGAAGGTCCATGTGGTCCCTAACGCCAAAACCCTGAGAGCGCTATAAAAGGAGGAGGGGTCCCCCACGCATACGTAATTCATTAGCAATAAAGAATTTCCGCTTCGCTCCCTAAACACGTGTCTCTCTCTCTCGCTTCTCCACTTCAGATCTGTTCGGGAACCCCGACTATTCGATAGCGAGGTTCCTCAACACGTTATCGCACGAATTGCTCTACGAGATCGATTGAAAAGGTGAGAAAAGGTGGGATTAGCGCTTGAATCTAATCGTTCTTTTCTATGCATGCATCTATCCTACGTGGCACGGTTACACGGCGATCGCACGGCTAGCCGACATGAAGCTACATGACATTATTTACCGCTCATCACGTAAAAAGGAAATTGACGTCGCCTCGGTCTTGGACGTAGCGCGCGCCGCCGACGGCCGCCGCCGCCGCGCCCGTCTTTGCCTCGTGCACGCAGCTGCCGCCACGCTGCCGCCACACGCCGACATCGGTCCGGCCTACCGAAGGCCGCAAGACGGCGCCACTCGCGGCCTCAGGTTCAATCGCCGGACGCGCCGCGACAAAGCGCCAGGCCACCACTACGGCTTCGCCTCGGCCTCGCGCCACCGCGCATGAAGCGCCAGGTGCGGCGCGCTGGCCGCAAGCCAACGCCAGACCCTACCGCCGGCATGAAGCCGCGCCCAGAAGCGCCGCACGGCCGCGCGTCGCTGCCGCAGACGGCCGCGCCAGAAGCCCGCCGCCGCCGCCTGAGGTCTGCGCCCAGTAGCGCCGAGTGTTGCGCTGGCCGCCGCCGTCGAACCTTGGCACCGCTCGCAGCGCGCAGCCGCGCCAAGGCTAAGTCGCCGCCGATTCCGACTCGCCGCCGCCCGGCTACCACAAGACGGCGCCGCCGCCGTCGCCCGGCCCGGCCCCGCCCGCTCACAAGACGAACCACCGAGCGCCGCCACCGCACCTCACGCCGCCGGCTCGGCCGCTCGATGCCGCCGGCCGAGCGCCACGCCCGAGGCATGCGCCACGCCGTCGGCTCGGCCGCCCGACGCCGGCCGCCGTCTGCCGCCGCGCAAGCCGCCTCGCGGTGCCGCACTCTCGCGACTTCGCCGCCGCCGAAGAAGCGCCGCAGCCTTCGCCGCGGTCCGAGCTCGCCTCCGCCGGCCGGCCGCCGCCCGAGCTTCGCTCATACGCCAAGGTCATGCGGCGAAGAAAGAACCGGCGCCACTGTGACGCATCGAAGGAACGAGGAGCGCCGACGGAAAAAGAAAAGGAAAAAAATGGGCGACGGAGAGGCTTGCGCGCTAGGGGAAACCCTAGCCGCACGCGATTATGGGCCGAATGAGCCCAAATGACTGCTCACTAAGAAAAGAAAAGAAAAGAAAAAGAAAAGAAAAGAAAGAAAAGGAAAGAAAAAGAGAAAAAATTGCGAAAATTTTGAAAATTTCCAAAAATCCGAAGATTTATTTGGCTCTATTTTTAATTTTTCTTGCTCTATTTCTCTGCTTTATGAATTTTCTTTATGAATTTGAATACGTTGTTTTATTTAATATATTGCAATGCATATGAATTTATTTTCTCAGACTTTATGCTTATTGCAACCATTTTCTATTAGATTACACGCAGTAATCTAATGTCGGAATTTTGAAATCATGAAGATGTCTGGCATCGTGAATCGTGAGTTTGAAGAACTGGCCCCGCACGGTCAGAACTACCTCACTTGGGCATCGGACGTGAAGATCGTTCTTGGGGCAAGAAGCTCCGTGCTGCGATTGGTCTAGGGTCCTTGCAGGACGCGAAACCTACCGTCGAGCAGAACGATCAAAGCCTTGCACAGAATTGGTACTAATCTCTCCCTATGTGGCAAGAAGATCACTGATGAGGAAAAGATTGAGAAAACTCTCTCTACCTTCCACCTAAATGCTATCCAGAGTGCACGCAGCTATCGTCAGGACGCATACAAGGAGTATAGCGAACTGATTGATGTAATGCAAGTTGCGGAATCGCGAGACAATGTTCTACGCAAGAACTATGTCTCACAGCCACCTGGAAGGGGCACTGGCACAGAAGTTAATGCCAATAGCTATAAGGTGAGAAAGCTCATTCATAGAAAGAAGGGCGAGCAAGGTGAAAAAGAGAAGTTTCAGGCCAAGGGAAAGTCCAAAGCCCGCTAATGCATGAATCGCATTATTATTTTTAGATTATGGTTGTTAGCATTTTCTTTGAATAATGAATAGTAAGCTCTAGAAGAGCATACTTCTCTCATGAATATATATGCAATTTATTCTTTATTCCAAAGATTCTTCAATTTTGCAAATAATATTTGGATTGTTTTGCCTCTATTTGATTAGAATTATATTTCTTTTATCTAGAAATCGTAGTAGCGCCTAAATGGAAGAGGTATGCATTGTTGATAGTGGCACAACAAATACCATCTTAAGAGAGTCTAAATATTTCGAATGATCACGAAGAACATTTGGAAAGATTACTACGATCGCAGAAGCGACTATATGTAATCGCTCAGAAGAGCCACAATTATATTGCCTATGGGTACAACTTTGGTAATTGAAGAAGCCCTTTGTACCTCGAATCAACTCGCACTCTCTTAAGCTTTAAAGACATCCGCGCCAATGGTTTTCACGTAGAAACCAATGAAGAAAATGGCAAAGAATATTTGTGCATTGTGAAGCACGCGGTATGTGGAAAAATGGTATTAGAAAATGTCCTCATATGAATCTGGTTGTACTACACGAATATTCATGCACCAAGTGTATACTTCCTTGAAGACTGCTTTTAGAAGCTCAATTATTTTCTTTATGGCATGGTAGATTAGGTCATCCCGGTCTTAGAATGATGAGAAATATAGTGAACAACTCACAAGGTCATGGCATTAACGTTAAAAATTTCCGAATCATGAAGATTTTGTGTGCCTGCATGTGCCACCGGAAATTAATAACTAGACCTCTGTCATGAAAGTGCAAAGTGAAATCCTCGCATTCTGGAACGCATCCGTGGGGATATTTATGGTCCGATTCAGCCTCGCGTGGCCGCTTTCGATACTTTATGGTGCTCATCGATGCTTCCTCGAAATGGTCGCATGTATGCTTGTTGTCAACAAGAAACCATGCTTTTGCAAAGCCGATCTCGCAGATCATAAGAATTAAGAATGCTTTCCCGATCATCGCGTGAAGTCCATCGAATGGACAATGCCGAGAATTTACTTCAAAGGCATTTGATGATTATTGCACAAAGAACATGGATAGCGCTTGAGCACTGCATCGCACGTCCATACGCAGAATGGACTAGCGTAAGCACTAATAAAGAGGATTAAGTTCATTGCCGCACCGCTTTTGCAGAGTTGTAACTTGCCCAACACTTGTTGGGGACACGCAGTCTGCACGCAGCAAAGACTTATCAATTTCTGCACCATCGCCTACAACACCCATTCTCCTATGCGGCTTGTGCACGGATCATCCCAAGATCTCCCATCTTAGAAAATTTGGGTGTATGGTATATGTACCTATACCACCCCTCGTGGATCAAATGGGCCCTCTCCGCAAGTCCGGGATATACGTTGGTTATGAGTGCATCCATAATCGTATTTGGAACCCATGATCGAGACTTGCATACTGACCCGATTCACGATTGCATCTTTGACGTGGATCGCTTTCCGTCATTAGGGAGGAAATCAACCTTTGGATGAAAATGCCGGAAATCATATGGCATTCCACCGATCCCCGCACATGACCCCGAACTAATGAAGCAAATCAAGAAGTCTAGAAGATAATCGATTTGCGAATTTAGCAAATGAATCGCCGATCATTTTTGTGATCCAAGGCGTGGTTAAGTCGCATGTACCAGCAAGAAATGCACCGAGAGGGTGGAAATACCAAAGAAAATAGAAGGTATCACCTCAACCTGATTAGAGGCCTCAAGGAAAAAGAACAGTAACTGCTCCTCAAACCCAAAGTACCCGAGACGTCTGAGAAAATCAAGCAGAGGACTTACCACAACCAATCACGAAAATGCCCTAAGGAAAGAAGGGGAGCCAGTTGAGACCTGGCACTGGAAAGAAGCCAATGGAAAAGGCAATTCCAGACTTGAATCTTCCACTGCAGGAAGCCGCCGGAAATAATGTGTGCGCACACATAGGCGATGAAAAGCTAAAGGAACTTGCTCCTGCGATAGGGAAAAGCAGTGAAGAGTAAGTAGAAGTGCATGAAGCACCCCATGAAGAAATGGCCATAAACTTTGTAATAACAGGAGAATCCCTGAATAGAGCAACAGCCAACGTTGATGCATACTTCGCAAAGAAGATTGCCTCGATCATTGATCATGATCCCGAGCCTGCATCTCTCGCAGAGTGCAAGAAAAGGCTAGATTGGGAAGAATGAAAAAGGCAATCACTGCAGAGTTAGTCTCTCTGAACAAGAGAGAGGTGTTTGAGCCCGTATGCCGCACACCTCCCATATAAACCCCGTAGGTCACAAATGGGTCTTTGTTCTAAGAGAAATGAAAACAACGGTTGTAAGGTACAAAGCAAGGCTTGTAGCTCAAGGTTTCACTCAACGCCCGGAGTTGATTATGAAGAAACCTATTCTCCGGCCATGGGAGGAATTACCTTTAGATATTTGATCTCAATGGCATCAACTTGAAGTTGAGAATGAAGCTAATGGATGTTGTCACAAAGATATTTAGATGGAAACTTGGATTCGAGATATACATGAAAGTACCTAAGGAATTCCTATCCCAACCAAGATGGAGCAAATAGAAACCTGCATGATGTGAAATTGGAGAAATCACCGTATGGGTCAAGCAATCAGAAGAATGTGGTACAATCGCTGAGTGACTTTCTCTGCAAGAAAGGCTACACAAACAAATAAGATTGTCCATGTGTGTTTATACAATGATCCCGAATGGATTCTCAGATAATCTCCGCCTATGTAGATGACTTGAACATCATTGGGACTGATGAAAAAATTGAAGAGGCATGCTCATACTTGAAGTCCGAGTTTGAAATGAAAGATTTGGGTAAAACCAAGTTTTGTTTAGGCTTGCACTTGAACATGTCCAAGGAGGAATCTTGGTACATCAATCAACCTACACAGTAAAGTGTTGGAAAGGTTTGGTTTTGAAAAGGCATATCCTGCAAAGACTCCAATGGCTCAAGGTCACTCCAAGCGCACCTAGACCCATACTGCACCTAGAGAAGAGGGAGGAAGTCCCGGGAGCAGAATTCCCATATCGAGTGCAATTGAGCGCTCATGTACCTTGCAAATAGCACTAGGCCTGGACATTGCGTCACTGTGAATTTGCTAGCTCTGATGCGATGCAGCGTAACCCACCAAAAGGCATTGGAAAGGATCAAGGACATCTTCCGTTACCTCCAAGGAAGCAAAGACCTCGGTCCTGCATTTTTCAAGAAACAATGAATTGAATTTGGTTGGCTACGCCGATGTCGGGTACCTATCGCACCCGATATCGGGCAAGTCCCAAACGGCTATGTTTTCCTATGTGGAGGAACAAGAATTTCTTGGAAGTCGCCTGCGCACTTTGTCTCGACGCCGACAAACCACTCGAAATCATCGCTTTGTATGAAGCATCTCGTGAATGTGCATGGCTCAAGAATGGTTCACCACATCCGTAAGTCATGTGGTTTGAACATTGAGCAAACTCCTACAATAATTTATGAAGATAATGCACTTGTGTTGCCCAAGCACAAATGGGTTATGTGAAGAGCAATCTCACGAAGCATATCAACCCCAAGTTCTTCTATGCTCATGAATTGCATAAGATGAACGAGATCAAGATATTGCATACTAAGTCATGTGAAAATCTTGCGATTTGTTCACTAAATCACTCCCAAAGATCTACCTTTGAAAGGTGCGTGAAAGGAATTGGGATGATGAGACTTAGAGAAGTGCATTTCGGGGAAGATATGTCACATACTCCCACATGAATCTCGAGCATGAATTATGAATACCCAACATGAATCTCAAGATTAGCAATTGAAGTTGGGAGAATTGTACTCTTTTCCTTAGCAAGTTTTTCATGAAGTTTTCTTGCGTAAGGTTTTAACGAGGCAATTAGTGCAACATAGTAAGCGTATGCTATGTACTCTTTCTCCAAGTATTTTTCCCATCGGGTTTTTCCCGAGTTTTAATGAGGCATATGCATCTCATGCAAAGGGCCCAAGGGGAGTGTTGAGAAACCCTAAAGCCCACCAAGGCCCATGTGGTCCCTAATGCCAAACCCTAGAGAGCGCTATAAAGGAGGAGGGAGTCCCCATGTACACAGTAATTCATTAGCAATAAAGAATTTCCGCTTTTCTCTCCCTAAACACGTGTGTCTCTCTTCTGTTTCTCCACTTCAGATCTGTTCGGGAACCCCGGACTATTCGATAGCGAGGTTCCTCAACACTTACAACCTTTGGACCTAAGTATATCCGTGCTTAACTTTTAGTATAACGGTGACAAATACACACGTGCTCAGACACAGCTGAAGGAAGAAAAAGCTTTAATAGGTGGTGAGTTATTTCTTGGGCTTGATGATCGCTGCTTGTTGAAGGCCTAATTTAACAATTAATAATTCCGCTTCTGCCTGCAAAACTTGACTCAAACCCAACATCTCTCCTTTATAGGGATATGACAACCCATAGAATCGGGGACGCTTGATGCACGTTGTGGAAAGTCGGTGATTGCGAGGGCATGGCAAAGACGACGAGTGGATGCCGAAGAGCTGGTGAGGGATTGGGTGCGGCGATGGGCAACCCACCATGACGTCAGCGAGCGAGCAAGGAAGGCAGCATATCATGAGTTGGCGAGTGCCTAGCCGGTTGAGTATGTTGACCACGACAGCAAATAGGCAGACAATATATTTGTGATTTTGCCTTTTAGAAAATAGATCTTTACAGAACTTTATTTATGATATTTTAATATTATATATTATAAGAGAGAATGTACTCACTTCATTTCCTAATACTTGTTACATGTGACCGAAACTTTCTTTCACAAATACTTATATAGCAAAGCAGTAAACTTAGGATAACATAATATTTTTCATTTATTTCATTATCTCTTAATTTAATTATTGCAATATTTGTCTCTTTTTCTCGGTACTTCTTTTAATGCACACCACATTGCTTATAACAATATAGCCGAGTGAAGTTCACCAATCGATATATCACTCTCGTAATCCCTTCATTCTACAGAGGTCCAACAAATAAAGAGTTAGAATAACTTTATTTTTGAGAATTTTATCATATTCTATATTTTCCTAGCGATAGTAAAAATCCATATTTTTTCTCAAATTAGGTATTCTTGGAATTTAATTATGAATAAAACCAGATTTATATTCTCACTTAGTATGAAATTAAAAACTTCCCTAATTTCACTTTGTATGGGTTTTAATTTGGAGTTCATATGAAAATCAAATTGCTAATCTTCTTTTTATTGGTGCTACCTTGTTCATAGATTTTTAAAAGTTTGACAAGCGAAAATGTGGCATAAATACTTTTAGAATAATGAAGTAGTAGTAATTCTCGAATCGATGAAAACACAACACAAGCGATTTAATATACTTGTCTCAATTTAGCCTAATCTTTTGAGCCTACCCTTTATTTTTATGCTGGCTTCGCCACTGAACACATACACAATTCATACGAATTAGCACACACAGTCGTTTCAGGTATATGTGCACTCGAGGAAGCATCAGCCAAAGGCCTGTTTGGGAAGGCTTCCACTTTGGCTTCTTCCCTCTGGCAGTCGAAAGCTGTTCCAAATGGCTGGCTTCTTCGTAGCCGAAAACCAAAAGCCAACAACCCATTTATACTAGGAGAAGCTGAAAGCTGAGAGTTTGTTTGGGTTAGCTTTTCACGACTTCGGTGGGTTAGGATTATGACTTGTCACTAGAGTTGAAGAAAATTACTTCCTACCAAGTATAAAATCCTAAACCTGCACATTCCAGGTGCTTGAGAAGAGAGGAGCTTGGTGCTCCTCTTTCTACAAGGCAGGAAAGGATCAAGGCGATGGATCGTGCGATGACTAAGCGGCTATCAAGGAGCGATTAACACGCGATTAAAGCGAGTAAAAGCAGGAGATGAATACGGTGTTGATGGTGTCTGTTAGAGGCTTCAATTGCACAAGTAAACGGGAAGGAATGACCAAGCTTGGTGATCTTCGAGCTCAGAACCATGGTGCCTCGAGTGCGTGTACTGCCGGAGGAAGAAGAAGCAAGGAGAGGAAGAGAGGGCTAACAACTGGGCCCCGCATGGTAGAGAGGGAAGGAGAGAGGGGATGGGTAGGGCAGGCTGGGCCAAGCCAGGGAGGAGATGGACTAGCGGTTGAGCCGAAGGGAAAGAAAAGAAGGAGGCCCCGGTTGAGCCGAAAAAGGGAATGGGCCGAGGAAGAAAAAGGGCTTTGGCCTAAAAGGAAATAAAGAATTTAAATTATGATTTTTTATTTAAAATAATTTCATAAATCTAGATGGCTTTTAGAAAATACCAAAAAAGTTCAAAAATTTGGGAAAATTCACAGAAATTCTCTGAGACATTTTGAACTTAGGAAAATTATTGCCAACTTAAAGTTGGTTTTAATTTTTACACAAAAATTGCTTTTTACTTGAAGAAAATAGGAAAAACCTTTTTAAAATCGAGATAAAATCTCAAAAGATCAGACATAATTATTAGAAGAAAAAAATCCAAAAAATGAATTATTCTTTTAAAATTCACAAAAGTCAATAAAATAAATTTGTTTTACTTTAAAATAACTTTTTACCCTTATTTATGGAAATAAAACTCTAAAATATTACAAATGATGGGTTCTCCTAACATTACTCGGGCACTTGAGAGGTAACGGGGTCTCCAACAATGTAGAGGACTGGGCACTTGGGGCACTTGGCCAAGTCCCCGATAGGATAGGGCACCTTGCCTTATACTCTACCATTGGGTAGAGGGTGGAGTACCATTAGGGACACGGGTATCTCCTTTCATGTTACGGGGATGGAGAATAGGTCTTCGGCTAGGGAGTTCTTACGATTTCCTCTAACATTCAGAAATATAGACGCTTTAAAAGATATAAAGCAAAAACTTCTTCATTTTTGAACACTAATATATAAAATACTATTTAGATTAGTGATTTATTAAAAAAATATTTATCTGAGAAATAGTGATTAAAGTTATATATTAAAGATCGAGTTGACGTTCAAAACGTCGTGTGTGTTTTAAAGGAAGGATGCGAGGCGAGCCGCGAGCCTCCTTAGTCCTTAGACACCGATCGAATAGAATAGGCTTATGTTATCCCAAATCCATTGGGCTCTCTCGGTCTCGGGTCGGGCTCGGGCCATTTGTTGTTGCATCAGGTACGACCGTACGAGTCGGTCATGGCTGCTAGTGGACGCGTGGTAGAGGAGCCAGGAAGAAAATGTTAAGGAACCTCGCTATCGAATAGTCCGGGGTTCCCGAACAGATCTGAAGTGGAGAACAGAAAGAGAGAGAGACACGTGTTTAGGGAGAGCGAAAGCGGAAATTCTTTATTGCTAATGAATTCTGTGTACATGGGGGGACCCCCCCTCCTCCTTTTATAGCGCTCTCTAGGGTTTCGGCATTAGGGACCACATGGGCCTTCGGTGGGCTTTCAGGGTTTCTCAACACTCCCCCTTGGGCCCTTTGCCGCGAGATGCATATGCCTCATTAAAACTCCAGAAAAACCCAGTGGGAAAAATACTTGGAGAAAGAGTACATAGCATACGCTTACTATGTTGCACGAATTGCCTCGTTAAAACCTTACGCAAGAAAACTTCATGAAAAACTTGCTAAGGAAAAAGAGTACAATTCTCCCAACTTCAATTGCTAATCTTCGAGATTCATGTTGGGTATTCATAATTCATGCTCAGGATTCATGTGGGAGTATGTGACATATCTCCCCCTGAAATCTGCACTTCTCTAAGTCTCATCATCCCAATTCCTTTCACGCACCTTTCAAAGGTAGATGCTGGGAGTGATTTAGTGAACAAATCTGCAAGATTTTCACATGACTTAGTATGCAATATCTTGATCTCGTTCATCTTATGCAATTCATGAGCATAGAAGAACTTGGGGTTGATATGCTTCGTGAGATTGCTCTTCACATAACCCATTTGTGCTTGGGCAACACAAGTCGCATTATCTTCATAAATTATTGTAGGAGTTTGCTCAATGTTCAAACCACATGACTTCTGGATGTGGTGAACCATTCTTCTGAGCCATGCACATTCACGAGATGCTTCATACAAAGCGATGATTTCCGAGTGGTTTGTCGACGCCGAGACAAGAGTCCGCTAGACGACTTCCAAGAAATTGCTGTTCCTCCACATAGGAAAACATAGCCGCTTGGGACTTGCCAAGATGTGGGTCCGATAGGTACCAAAGATCGGGCGTAGCCAACCAAATTCAATTCATTGTTTCTTCAAAAATGCATCGAGGTCTTTGCTTCCTTGGAGGTAACGGAAGATGTCCTTGATCCCTTTCCAATGCCTTTTGGTGGGTTCTCAGATCAGATCGAGCTAGCAAATTCACAAATAACGCAATGTCCGCCTAGTGCTATTTGCAAGGTACATGAGCGCTCAATTGCACTCAGATATGGGAATTCCTCCCGTGACTTCCTCCCTCTTCTCTAGGTCTCAGATGGGTCTAGGTCCGCTTGAAGTGACCTTCCCACCATTGGAGTCTTCGCAGATATGCCTTTTCAAATCCAAACCTTTCCAACACTTTACGTGTGTAGGTTGATTGATGTACCAAGATTCCTCCTTGACATGTTCAAGCCGCAAGCCTAAACAAAACTTTGTTTTACCCAAATCTTTCATTTCAAACTCGACTTCAAGTATGAGCATGCCTCTTCAATTTCTTCATCCGTCCCAATGATGTTCAAGTCATCTACATAGACGGAGATTATACGTAATCCATTCGGGATCATTGATAAACACACATGGACAATCTTCATTGCTTGTGTAGCCTTTCTTGCGAGAAAGTCACTCAAGCGATTGTACCACATTCTTCCCGATCGCTTCAAATTTCATACAGTGATTTCTTCAATTTCACACTGCATGTGTTTCTATTTGCTCCATCTTGGTTCGGATAGGAATTCCTTCCAGATTTCATGTATATCTCCAATCCAAGTTTCCATACTGTGTATGTCGTGACAACATCCATTAGCTTCATTCTCAACTTCAAGTTGATCGCCATTGAGATCAAATATCTAAAGGTAATTCCTTCCATGACCGGAGAATAGGTTTCTTCATAATCAACTCCGTGACGTTGAGTGAAACCTTGAGCTACAAGCCTTGCTTTGTACCTTACAACTTCGTTGTTTTCATTTCTTCCGAACAAAGACCCATTTGTGACCTACGGGTTTACATGGGGAGGTGTGCGGCATACGGCTCAAACACCTCTCTCTTGTTCGAGAGACTAACTCGCCGTGATTGCCTTTTTTCATTCTTCCCAATCTAGCCTTTTCTTGCACTCGCGAGATGCGTGCTCGGGATCATGATCAATGATCGAGGCAATCTTCTTTATGGCATGCATCAACGCTGGTCGTTGCTCTATTCGTGGATTCTCCGTTACTACAAAGTTTATGGCCATTTCTTCATGGGGTGCTTCATGCACTTCTACTTACTCTTCACGCTTTTCCCTATCGCAGAGCAAGTTCCTTTAGCTTTTCATCGCCTATGTGTGCGCACACATTATTTCCGCTTCTCTCGCAGTGGAAGATTCAAGTCCGAATTGCCTTTTCCATTGGCTTCTTTCCAAAGGCTGTGTCTCAACTGCTCCCTTCTTTCCTTGGGGCATTTTCGTGATTGGTTGTGGTAAGTCCTCTCGCCAGCTTTTCTCAGACGCCTCCGGTACTTTGGGTTTGAGGAGCCGATTGCTGTTTCTTTTCTTTGAGGCCTCGAACAGTTGAGGGATACCTTCTATTTTCTTTGGTATTTCCACCCTCTCGTGCATTTCTTGCTGGTACATGCGACTTAACCACGCCCTTCGATCACAAAATGATCAGCAGTTCATTTGCTAAATTCGCAAATCGATTATCTTCTAGACTTCTTGATTTGCTTCATTAGTTCGGGGTCATGTGCGGGATCCCAGGAATGCCATATGATTTCCGGCATTTTTCATCCAAAGGTTGATTTCTCCCTAATGACGGAAACGATCCTCGCCAAAGATGCAATCGAACCGGTCAGATGCAAGTCTCCAAATATGGGTTCCAAATACCGATTATGGATGCACTCCCATAACCAACGATATCCCAGCACTTGCGGAGAGGGCCCATTTCATCACGAGGGGTGGTATAGGTACATATACCATACACCCAAATTTTCTAAGATGGGAGATCTTCGATGATCCGTGCACAAGCCGCATAGGAGAATGGATGTTGTAGGCCGACGGTCTAAAATTGATAAGAACTGCCAGGCAGATCGCGTGTCCCCAACAAGTGTTGGGCAAGTTACAACTCGCAAAAGTGGTCCGCAATGAACTTAATCCTCTTTATTAGTGCTTCGCTAATCCATTCTGCGTATGGACGTGCGATGCAGAGTGCTCAATCGCTATCCTCGTTTGTGCAATAATCATCAAATGCCTTTGAAGTAAATTCTCCAAAGCATTGTCCATTCTAATGGACTTCACGCGATGATCGGGAAAGCATTCTTAATTCTTATGATCTGCGAGATCGCTTTGCAAAAGCATGGTTTCTTGTTGACAACAAGCATACATGCGACCATTTCGAGGAAGCATCGATGAGCACCATAAAGTATCGAACGGCCCGACAGGCTGAATCGGACCGCAAATATCCCCGGATGCGTTCAGAATGCAGGATTTCACTTTGCACTTTCATGACAGAGGGTCTAGTTATTAATTTCTGTGCACATGCAGGCACACAAAATCTTCATGATTCGGGAAATTTTTAACATTTATGCCATGACCGTGAGTTGGTCACTATATTTCTCATCATTCTAAGACCAGATGACCTAATCTACCATGCCATAAAGAAAATAATTCGAGCTTCTAAAAATAGTCTTCAAGGAAGTATACACTTGGTGCATGAATGTTCGTGTAGTACAACCTGATTCATATGAGGACATTTTTCTAATACTATTTTTCCACATACCGCGTGCTTCACAATGCACAAGTATTCTTTGCCATTTTCTTCATTGGTCTCTACGTGAAAACCATTGGCGCGGATGTCTTTAAAGCTTAAGAGAGTGCGCGTTGATTCAGGGTACAAAAGGGCTTCTTCAATTACCAAAGTTGTACCCATAGGCAATATAATAGTGGCTCTTCCCGAGCCGATTACATATGATTCGCTTCGCGATCGTAGTAATCTTTCCAAATTCTTCGTGATCGATCAAAGTATTTAGACTCTCTTAAGATGGTATTTGTTATGCTACTATAATTCCAATAAAACAGAGGCAAAATAATTCAAAATTGCTTGTAAAGGAAAGAATACTGGAATAAAGAATAAATTGCATATTTATTCATGAGAGAAGTATGCTCTTCTAGAGCTTACTATTCATTATTCAAAGAAAATGCTAACAACCAAAAACTAAAAGAAATGCATTAAACAGAGTCTGTAAAATATGCATTAATTTCTGCTTCTATATCATCTGCAGGTTTTCTTCATTTGCCATAATCATGGCGCAGATCGATGTCCGTGCTATTCTGTGAGGATGAGGCAAGTAGGGTGTCTACATCCATGACATCATCTTCACCGATGTTGGCGGCGCGCTCATGGGCGTTTTCCTTTGCCTTCTTCTTAGCCTCGATATGCGTTGATCGCTTCCTTGGATTCTCGACATATCTTCGACCAATGTCCCTAAGTGCCACACTTGAAGCACGTCTGTTCTCGCTGTCCATACGGCTTGGCGTGCGTCTTTTCTTTGTCATCCTCTTCACGTGGGCTTTGACTTTCCTTTGGCTCGGGGCCTCTCTTTTCCACCGCTTGCCCTTCTTTCTATGAGTGGGCTTTCACCTTGTAGCTATTGGCATTGACTTCAGCATGCGATTACCTCGTCGGTGGTCATGCGAGACATAGTTCTTACATAGAACATCGCCTTGCGATTCCGCAAACTTGCATTACATCAATCGGTTCGCTATACTCCTTGTATGCGCCCCGACGATAGTGCGTGCACTGATAGCATTAGGTGGAAGGTAGAGAGAGTTTTCTCAATCTTCTCCTCATCGCTGATCTTCTTACCACATAGGAGAGATTGGTACAAATTCGCAAGGCGTAATTGTACTCGCCATCGCTCAAGTCGCAAACCTCAGCGCACCCAATCTTGTCGTGCTTGGGGCAAGATGGTGTACTTGAGCTTTTGAACCGCTCAAGTGCGGTCAAAGCTCAAGTGCACTCTCCTCACCATATATTCATTCTTTAGAGTGGTGAGAGGTGGTGCTCGAGAAAATGCAGAGCTCGATCGCTCGCCAATGCAGAGGTTTTGCGTCCCGCGAGGACCCTAGACCAATCACGAACGGAGCTTCTTGCCCCAAGAACAATCTTTACGTCCGATGCCCAAGTGAGATAGTTCGACTGCAAGGGCCGCTTCTTCAAACTCACGATTCACAATGCCAGACATCTGCATGATTTCAAAGTTCTGGTTTAGATTACTGCGTGTAATCTGATAGAAAATGGTTGCAAAAAGCATAAATTGCAGAAAAATAAATTCATATGCATTGCAATATATAAAATAAAGCAAAAGATTCAAAAAACATAAAGAAAAATTCATAAAACAGAGAAATAAAGCAAGAAAATTTGAAAACAGAGCCAAATAAATCTTCTTGATTTTCTGGCAATTTTTCAAAATTTTCTGCAATTTTTTCACAATTTTCTCTCTTTTTTTTTTTTTTTCTTCTCCTTCTGTTTTTTTTCCTTTCTTTCGGCTGCCGGGCGCCCGCCTGGCCTTCTTGGCCCACCTGGCGTTCTTGGCCCGCCGGCCCAACTGGCCTTCTTAGCCCGCCGGCCCACCTGGCCTTCTTGGCCCGAAACTAAAAGGCTGGCGGCTAGGGTTCCCAAGCCCTAGCCGCCATATGCTTGTGCCTCTGGCGGCGCGCGACGCGAGACAGAGGCGGCGGGCGCAGGAGCCGAGCACGCGGGCGGCGGGCGCGGTGCCGGAGCACGCGGCCGCGAGCGCGCGCGGAGCCGAGCACGCGGCGGCGGGCGCGGTGCCGAGCACGCGGCCGCGAGCCGGCATCCGGCGGCCGGCGGCGTGACGGGCGCCGGGCGCGAATCTGGCGGAGCCGGCGGCGCGACGGCCGGAGAGAGGCGAGGCCACGCCGCCGAGCCGGCAGCGTGGTATACGCGGCGGAGGCGCACGAGCCGCTGCGGGCGGGTCGGGAGCGATGGTCGGTGGCCGGAGCGCTTCGCTGGCGCGGGTTCGGCCGCGAGCCGGACCGCCGACGGCAAGACACGAGGCCGGGCCGTGGCGGCAGCGCGGCCGAGCCGACCGACGGTGGCGCCGCGAGGCCGACGGCGGCGCGCACACAGCCGAGCCCGGACCGGTGGTGGCGACGCGCGAGGGCGCGGCGGCGAGCCGCGGGCGCGGGCGGGCGGCGTCTTCGTGGCGGCGGCAGGCGCGTCGCGCGCTTCAGACGCTACCGCCGAGGCGGCGGTCGACGGCTTCGTGCGCGTCTTGTCGAGGCGGCGCGCTTCAAGCGCCGATCGCTTGCTTTTTTTCCGTGATGAACAAGAATAATGTATCAGAGCTTCATGTCGGCTAGCTTCGTGCGATCGCCGTGTAGCTTCGTGCTACGTAGGATAGATGCATGCGAAGGAACAAAAACGATTAGATTCAAATCGTCGAATCCCACCTTTTCTCACCTTTTCAATTCTGATCTCCGGTAGAGCTTCGTGCTGATAACGTGTTAAGGAACCTCGCTATCGAATAGTCCGGGTTCCCAACAGATCCGAAGTGGAGAACGAAAGAGAGAGAGACACGTGTTTAGGAGAGCGAAAGCGAAATTCTTTATTGCTAATGAATTCTGTGTACATGGGGGGACCCCCCCTCCTCCTTTTATAGCGCTCTCTAGGGTTTCGGCATTAGGGACCACATGGGCCTTCGGTGGGCTTTCAGGGTTTCTCAACAGAAAATAAAAGAGAAGCGGAGGAGCAGCGTGATCGAGGTGAAGACGACCACTGGCTAAGGATTCTCCTTGGACGATTAATTGTACTGCTAGCACGCAGTACCAGATCTTTTTTGCATGCGTTTATTCCACTGTCCATATAGTTTGTGAATGAAACTAGATCGTCGTAAACTCGTAATAATAACAACTTTCTTAAAGGGAAAGGGTAAGAAAGCTCGCATTTGACTTTTATTTCCAGGAGCATTTTTCAACAAGCACATACACGTGTTAACTGTTGGAAATTGAGGAGGAATTCAATGTTTCTCCCCTCCCAGAGCTTATACACACACGTATCACTAATTGACCATATTATATCAGTTAAATGCGGCAGTTAAACAGATTGAATAGAGAGATAATTGCAAAGTTCAGCAAAACAAAAGATGAATTCAAAGTGCCAGGAGACACACTACGACGCGGCACGGTCGCTCGTCGCAAGTCATAAGTCACACGAAAATACACGTCACTATCCACTCTATGCTATTCTCATGCCAAGTGATATTAATCAAGGGGTGGCAAGGACTCTACCTTTTAAGTTGACTTTCCTCCACTTAATTAGGTAATATGGTACTAAATCATGTATACCTTAGAATTAAAGGAAATAGATCACCTAATAGGCCAATTTCTAACATTAACTTGGTGATGCATATGTATGTGTGGCAGCGGCCAAACTTTCTTCTGCTTGGCGCGTTCGATCACCTGTCGATTGATCTCTTTCATCCATGGAAACATGCATACGTTTTCCTTCGTTTCATAGGTCTCAAACGTCACTTTACACCTTGCCTTGCATACATTTTCCTTCGTTTCATTGGTCTCAAATGTCACTTCACACCTTGCCTTTTACTCTTTCTTTCTTGACTAGTGCTTCAATGATTTCCCTCCTAATACAAGTTACACAAATCTTAAGGCAAGCGAAGGGGTAAGTAATCACCATCTACCCTTTATTCATACTTTAATATTTGTGCAATTTAAAAAAGAAAAGTATGGAAGCCATCTCTTCTTTCTTTCTTTCTTTCTTTCTTTGACTTTGACCCTCCAACTCGACGCGTTCTTTTCGGTCAGTCCATGACCATGAATGGCGATCAGACGTGGATATGAAATTATTATTATTTTTTGAGGGAGGATATGAAATAAATGTGAATCTAACAACTTGACTGATTCCAAGGTTGGTACCTTGATTCCAAGAAAAATATTTCTTCAAACGATGCTTGTACATAGATTGTTCTGTTAGGTGAATTATACTCTGCAGATGCATAGAATTTGGATGCCCATTGTGGACTGGACTCGGAGGGCATCCAACAACATGTTACTCGGAATTAAAAAAAAAAGGGGAAACAAAATTGGCTTAAGCGACGACGTTTTGCATAATTCCTCGAGTTTGCATCCATTTAATATTCTCTGCTCCCATCCTCTGATTACACTAGCGTCATATATGCAAGGGATAAGCATGCATGTGCAATCGCCAGGATAAGTTGACAATTTTACATATCAAGTGCCAACCAGTAACATCCACTACTAGAAAAAAAAAACATATCCGTTGAGTGCAAGGTGCAAAAAAGAGAAACAAAACCAAGTCATCGTAGAGAAGAACTGCATATTATCATCAGGATAGTTGAACGATCAACAAGTGCTAATTAATTAAACTGGACAACAATCCAGTGTCATGAGTCCATGCATATATTACTGCATAGATTTTATTTCTTCCTGTTGGACTCCATGTGGTGATGCTGGCCGGCCAATTCCAACCACCAGGAGTCTACATCAAGAACAAGCAAGTCCAAACCCCTGGATGTCCTGGAGAAAGTACCGCGTTTTGCGTACGAGACCTTCAGCTCGCAAAAATGTTATGGGAAAAATACCCCTAGCTGCACACTGAATATTATTTAATTTTCTACAAGTAAATTGGACCTTCATTGAAGAAAAAAAAACTGATACATATATATATATATATATATATATATATATATGGGTTTTGATAAGAGCTCTTTTACAGTGGATTAAAATCAATATAAGCCGTCCATTCCTTTGAATCTAATGGTTGAGATCAATTTAGATCTAGTTATACTACCACCTGTAGTATTGGTAGTAAAATTGAAAGAGAGGTAAAAGGGTAAAAAATTCCGTCAAACTTCTTTTCCTCTACGGTAAAACACGTCCTGTGATCCTGATGAATGACAGATGAATGGATAATAAGTCTTTGAAGATCAATAGGTATTCGGTGAATCCAAAACTGTAAACGAATTAGAAAAAATCTAAAATACCCCTGATAAATGAATAGAAAAAGTCTAAAATGCCCTTGAAAATGGATGGTTAGATTTGATTCCTACTACCACTACTTACTACCTATGTAATCCACTGTAAAATTTCTCTTTGATAAACGTCACCCGGAATACTGCCACTTGTGATATATAGTTTTCGCTTGGGGAAAAAAACAAGGGCATGTTTGGAACTTAAGACATTTCACATGAATTAACATTTCAACTACGGCACGAATACGAAAACTCTCACGTTACAAACAGGGCATCACGATGCTAATGAGGCGGTATATCAGTTCTGAAAAGATGTTAGCCATGTCGAAGTATATGTAAATTGTCAATATTTCCTTATCATTTTAAGTTTTTAGATGAACTGTCTGGTGCATGCAACTTAGGTTGTGCTTGGCACAGCTCCAGCTCCACCAGATCCGTGGAGCTGAAGCTGTGGATATATTAAGAGTGTTTAGGTGAATCATCTTGTTTACATTTTAGATTAAAAATATAAACTTAATTCACTTTATTTTAGCTTACAAGCTGCAGATATGAGGTGGAGCTGAGATCTGGAGCTCTGCCAAACATGGCCTCAATATGGTATCAGAGCCAAGAGGTCTCGAGTTTAAGACTCGGTTGACGCAATTAAAAAATAATAATTACAGCCTACTTCTATACATGACACGACGCCGGTGAAAAGTCAGATATCCTACTAGGAGGATTTCGAGCAATGAGAACCCACGAGGGTTCAGGTTGAAGGTTATCTTCAAGTCGCTTCCTCTTTCGCTGTAATAAAGATAACGTTGTAGTTCTCTTATATGTTGGTGTGTTGCCTGCTCCCGAGATAGACCGCTAAAAACTCGGTGTTATTTTGTAGTGCTTTCTTCTTTAGCTAGCTGAATACCCGTTGTGTTGCAACGGAACTTGTTGATAGAGAATTTTTATAGATGTTTTATTCGTTTGTTGATAGATTGATTTTTTTTTGTTAGAGATTTTTAAAGAAGAACCATATGTTAGCACGTAATTCTTATACGAGAGGAGTGGAGTGGAGAAGAGAAATGGATCGTTTTTTCTGTTATTTTGTTAGAGGTTTTTTTAGGAACACTAATATATTAGCACATAATCATTACGTGAGGGAGGTGAAAAGGGTGACTAGACTGACAAACCAGTGCAAGCTTTTAAAGTAGCAAAGAATAGAAAGTCCACCTGGCGGACACCGCCGGACAGTCGTGGTACTCCGGCCACTTCCGTTTCTTCTCCTCCGGTCGCCGACGAAGTCCGCCCTCTCTCTCTCTCCGCACCGTTGACGAAAGCCACACAAGACTTTGACACCTGCTCTTCACCATGCGTCCTCCTCTCCCTTTTAAGTTGGATGTTACGTGCACCATCCATCTTGCTGCCCCTGCACGTCTCTTCTCCTCATGGCTCACTCCGACCACTACCGCGACCTCCTCCTCGCTGCCGCTGTCGCCGCGTTGCTTGCGGGCGGCGAGGCGTCCGTCGTTGGGTTCAACCTCCACCACCGATTCTCCCCGGTGGTCCGGCGCTGGGCGGAAGCGCGGGGCCACCCGGGCGCGTGGTGGCCCGAGGCACGGGAAGGCTCGCCGGAGTACTACTCCGCACTGTCCCGGCATGACCGCGCCCTCTTCGCCCGCCGCGGGCTCGCCGATGGAAACGGCCTTCTCTTCTTCGCCGACGGCAACGTCACCTTCCGCTTAGATGGATTGTAAGCCCTGCATGCCCAGCTCTCGCTTGCATGCCGCTGAATAATCTTGTTGGTTCAATCCGTACGTCGTGTTCCGAATTAAGAACGAAGAAGAACAAATCTTGAACGTGTGCCGGTCCAATTTGCTTGCAGCCTGCACTACGCGGAGGTGGCGGTGGGCACGCCGAACGCGACGTTCCTGGTGGCGCTCGACACCGGCAGCGACCTCTTCTGGGTGCCCTGCGACTGCAAGCACTGCGCTCGCATCGACAACAACGCCACGGGGCCGGAGCTCCGGCCGTATAGCCCGAGGCAGTCGTCGACGAGCAAGACGGTGACGTGCGAGCACGGGCTGTGCGAGCTCCCAACGCCTGCGCCACGCGCAACAGCAGCTGTCCCTACAGCGTCAGGTACGTGTCCGCCAACACCTCCTCCTCGGGAGTGCTCGTCGAGGACGTCCTCTACCTCAGCAGGGAGACGCAAGGCGGCGCCGGCGAGGTGGTGAAGGCCACCATCGTGTTCGGGTGCGGGCAGGAGCAGACGGGCGCGTTCCTGGACGGCGCGGCGGAGGACGGCCTGCTGGGGCTCGGCATGGACAAGGTCTCCGTGCCGAGCGTGCTGGCGAGCAGCGGCCTCGTCACGTCCAACAGCTTTTCGATGTGCTTCAGCCGCGACGGCGTCGGCCGGATCAACTTCGGCGACGCCGGGAGCCGGGACAAGGCCGAGACGCCATTTATCGTCGGAAACGTACAGTTAGGTGCTCTGTAACTTCCAAACCCCTTCCAAGCCGAGACCGACACGTGGGCCCGTACAGTGCGCATTTCTGTGGGGTCCAAATGTCAGTCCAAGCTCAATCACAACACACGATTCGTACGAACTAGCACGCACAGTCGTCTCTGGTTCATGTGCACTCGAAGCAGCATCAGACAAATAGTATATAGCGATTGATGATTGCTGATGTATTTTTTGTTGTGCAGCCCAACGTACAACATCAGCATCACGGCGATCAATGTTGGGAGGAAGTCTCTGCCGGTGCAATTCTCCGCGGTTGTGGACTCCGGCACCTCCTTCACCTACCTCAACGACCCGGCCTACACAGAGCTTGCCACCAGTGTAAGTATTCCTTCTCTTTGAAGCCGAGGAAGGCAAATGGTTGAGGGAAAATCTTGAGAAAATGTACAAATATAGTGTACCTGTTACTAAAATGGCACCTACAATGATTAACATCACAACAAATGTTTAGGCGAGTTGATTGACATATATAATTTGGAGAAGGATCGATTGCGCATCATCGTTGTTGTAAAAAGACTTGAGATTTTTTCGCCTAGTCATGATTAGCTCAATTGAGTTCTTCGTCTGACTTGAGGCCCAACTTATCTCTTCTCGTTGCATTGTAGTTCAACTCACAGATTCGCGAGAAAAGAGCCAACTTTAGCGGTTTTCTCTCGTTCGAGTACTGCTATGAATTGAGGTAAATACTGTTGTCACCTGCACTGCTTCCTTCTGTCTCTTTTTTCTGGCAAAACCACTTGCAGAGGCTTCAGCAGGGCAGTTTTGTGTGATGATGACTAGAATTATTTGTATTATGCAATGCATCGGCATAACCTTAAATTAGATGTTTGGTAGTACGAGCATTTTAGTTTAGTTTTCCCCATGCATCGATCTTATCTCTACTTGCTGCATGTTAATGTGCAGCCCTAACCAAACCGAGGTGCGCATCCCCGAGGTGAGCCTGAGTCTGACGACCAGGGGGGGAGCCCTGTTCCCGGTCACTCGCCCGTTCATTGGCTTGCTCGATGAGATTAATGGAAAGGTGCGTTACATACTTACATGGCACCATGATCTTACTTAGATGACCTAGTGTGCACTTGCATAGTTGCATGCATTCCCATTGATTACTGATTAGCACCTGTCCTTGATCATATCTCAAACTGCAGTTTCGTCCTGTCGGCTTCTGCCTTGCGGTCCTGAAGAGCGACATCAGTATCGACATCATTGGACGTACGTAGGCTCTCTTCTTCGATCCATCTCGTTCAAAATTAATTCCACCAATATCTCATTCTTGCTTGTTGCACAATTAGAATCGCTTGATTTTGAGAAGAACACACACACACAAACACACATATAAATCAATGGTCAATCACCTGACGACGCGTGCATGCAGAGAACTTCATGACCGACCTGAAAGTCGTCTTCGACCGGGAGCGATCAGTCCTGGGCTGGCAGAAGTTCGACTGTAAGTATATCACCAAATAAATTTACGTATAAAGAAAGATACCAAGTGCTATATTGAATCACCATCATTGCAACAACAACCTGCAGGTTACAAGAATGTGAGGATGGCAGATGCCCCAGACGGGAGCCCCAACCCTGCTCCAGGGCCAACGGCTGCAGCTCCCTTCAAGCCGCGGGAGAACGACGCGAACAACAGATCATACCCCGGTGCGGTGCCCGTACCGCGGCCCACCGGTGCAGGCCATGCCGGCCGCCGTGCGTCCGGAGGCCTCTCCTTCTCGCTGCTGCTGCTGCTGCTGCTGCTGCATCTGTTGGTTGCAGATGCTGTTTGATGCACGGATGCCGTCAGAGTTGAGAGGTTCAGAGTTCAGGCACTGCGGATATGTGATTCGTCTCAGCTCAGCTGCTGTGTACATAACGCACGCAATCGATTTTCATTCAGATGCATAGATCACTACTACTATAGTGTAAATTTTGCTGATTGATGTGTACGCGCGAGAATATTATATTGATCTGTCAATAATTAAGGCGCATTTGTTACGGAACCAGCAGATTTACCGTGATTGTCTGTGATATACAATTCTAATTCCAATAATCGAAATATAATTGCATTTATTATATAACTATAATATTTATATATGATTAACCTACACTGTTGTGATCTGGCTGCATCAAAACAAGTGGTAGGGATACTTTTTTTTTCTTTTGATTAGTGTGAGAATTTCTAAGATTTTTTTTTAGGATTATTGTATAATTTTCTTACTCACCGGTTGTTTTTATTTATATAGACAAGGAAACGATTAGGAATCGGACGTCTGATAGTAAGCTTCCATCGGATGCGTGATGCAACATTCCTAAATAATACGCACAACAATTGTAATCAACGTGTGAAATAAAATGCGAAAAAAGAAGTGCAATATATTAAAAAAAATAGGGGAACTATAAAAATTTCCACTAAAAATTGGATGAAAATCACAAGTATAGAACTGAGATACGGTTTAACATTAGTTAGTTATCCGAATCAAATAAATTCGTTGTGTTACAATGCTGCAACATTTGAAGAAAATATTGGCTACATTCAAAGATAATTGTTGCCACTTTTTAAATTGTTGAGCTCGTGCTCAACAAAAATCAATAAATCTTGACGACAAAAATAAATTCTCGCTGCATTAAAAGAAAGAGTCTATTGCAACAATGAAAACATAATGGTGCAACATCACCAACCTAGCCATCTCCACTGCTCACCAAGGGCTATTCTAAGCCAATGCCTTGTCGTCGAAGGGCAGCGGAATTGACATGAGTGAAACCCACCCACATCATCTCCTCTTCGCGGGCTTGCCGTTGGTCTTCCTATGATGGCGGCACCACCCTACGATGAGATGGGAGTATTGTGACAACCGCGCAATGGATAACAGCGACGGCTTTGCATTATTGGTGGTTATGGGTGATGGTGGTGTGATAGAGGGAGCTTCACGACGCGGCGGCAACGCCTTAGATTAGGAGTGAGTGCTCGCGCAACTGTAGGCTGACGCAATCGCTCGATATCGGGTGGCTCAACGGTTGCATAGCTACCTAGATCTCTTCAGAGTAGGTGGCGTGAATTCCTCTATCGTTACGTCCGGTGATGAATTTAGGAAGCAACTCAGATGAGTCTTTGCCTACTTTGGGATAGGAGTAAAGTGGCATAGGACTGAGCTTTCCGATACAAGCGGCGAGGGTAGAATTGATGATCGTGAGGAGGAAACGGCCATGTACCTTGTGTTGGTAGATGGTGAACACTTAGCTGCAGCTTTCCAGCAAGAAAAACTTGATCGGAATGCGACGTCTTACCAAGCGCAGAAGAGGAGACTGATGCGGCTCCACGACCGACTCCTCCACCGTGCCATGGACAGCGACTGGTGCCGCAAGCTCTACAACTTGCATGACGGCATCAATATCTTCACCGTCAACACGACCCTTTCGCATGTAGATAAGCTGAGGACGACATCGGAGGTGGCTGCGATGGAGGACATGGCACTAGGCTCATGACCACCTACATGCCGGGGATCGATCGTCGGCCTCCCGATGGCGTGTGGCCAGGTAGAGACGACGACAACAGCGGTGGAGGGAACGACGCGGGGGATGGTGATCGGGGTTGTCGACACCGGCATCGATCCCGCGCGAAATCAGATTCATGGATCCAGTCGAAGCGCTCCAGTGAAAATGAACGTAGCTGGAGGGGCGACCAAACACTAGCTTTTGGTGGGGATCAGGTACACCCAAATGAAAGTAACCCTTCAAGTTCGGGTATTTACCCGTGAAATGCCACTGCTACAACCCCACTCTCCCATCTCACGGAGCCCCCGAAATCCCCCATTCGCATCTCGTGTTCTGGCATCCACGGCGAAATCCCTCGAAAGCCCAGCGTGCACGGCAAAATCCCCAGGTGAGCAGTGCGCATCCATGGCCCGGTGTCCACAGTGACCCAGCGTCCGCGCTTCCACGTGCATGGTGACCCGACGTCCAGGAGCGAAGACCCCGCGTCCACGGTGTCCACGAGCGGCGAGCCGACGTCCACAAGCGGCATCAAGGAGCGGCAACCCGGCGTCCACAGAGGGTCTACGCACACCTCGTACTTCTACATAGGTTAGCTATCAACACTTCTAACCCTAATTTCTAGATCTGAGCAAATCTCTTGCATTGGTTCTTGTTTTTCATGAAGCTAGGCGTAGATCTGGAATGAACCTGTGTGAAATTAGTACTAGTAATTTGTTTGGTTTTGATTCATTCCACCGCTTGATATTCCCTTATTTTGCTATGTATTTTTTGTGGAACGAACGAATGCTCAGTGGTTCTCACTGTCTTATGCCATGAACAAGTTTGTTCATTGGTTGTACATAAATGTGGCCAAAAATCCAAGTAAAACGGAACAATACAGACTATCTCTTATGCATCTGAATAGACGGAGCGACAGAGAGCGGGGTCACAAAAAAGGTGAACACAGATATCATACTGCCATTTATCAGTCGCTAAGCTGCATAAAAAACTGTTTCCAAACTTGGCAAAATAAAACCATATGCACATTCATTCACAGTCCAAAGTGCCAATAAAGCCGGTTCCACTTGCTGCTAATCACTTGTAACAAAAAAAGACAAGATGAAAGCAAGTTTCAGATTATAATCTTCATCAAACTGAAAAACTACATCTTTATCGCAGTTGGATATGCCTCAAATTTGGTCATTATCCTATCGATTCATCCTTGTTCAGTTGAAGCCTGAGATATGCATCAGTTTGTGTGGTGAAACATTGTTTACTATGGGCAAACTTGGCTGCCTACTTGGGAAGGCATATATTTATGTTCCTACCAAGAAGTCCAGAAGATAATTGATTTGCAGAATTTAGCAAATGAATTGCCTGATTATTTTTGTGATCTGAAGGGCGTGGTTAAGTCGCATGTACCCGCAAGGAATGCACCAGAGACGGTGGAAATACCAAAGAAAATAGAAGGTATCCCTCAACCTGTTCAGAGGTCTCAAAGAAAAAAAGCAGGAAATCTGGCTCTTCAAACCCAAAGTACCCAGAGACGTCTGGAGAAAACTGGGCGAGAGGACTTACCACAACCAATCACGAAAATGCCCCAAAGAAAGAAGGGGAGCCAGTTGAGACCTGGCACTGGAAAGAAGGCAACGAAAAAGGCAATTCCAGACTTGAATCTTCCACTGCAGGAAGCCGTCAGAAATAATGTGTGCGCACACATAGGCGATGAAAAGCAAAAGGAACTTGCTCCTGCGATAGTGAATAGCAGTGAAGAGCAAGTAGAAGTGCATGAAGCACCCCATGAAGAAATGGCCATAAACTTTGTAATAACAGGAGAATCCCTTAATAGAGCAACAGCCAACATTGATGCATACTTCGTAAAGAAGATTGCCTCGATCATTGATCATGATCCCGAGCCTGCATCTCTAGCAGAGTGCAAGAAAAGGCTAGATTGGGAAGAATGGAAAAGGCAATCATCTGCAGAGTTAGTCTCTCGAACAAGAGAGAGGTGTTTGGGCCCAGATGCCGCACACCTCCCCATATAAACCCTCAGAGGTCACAAATGGGTCTTTGTTCTAAGAGGAATGAAAACAACAAAGTTGTAAGGTACAAGGCAAGGCTTGTAGCTCAAGGTTTCACTCAACGTCCCGGAGTTGATTATGAAGAAACCTATTCTCCGGTCATGGGAGGAATTACCTTTAGATATTTGATCTCAATGGCGATCAACTTGAAGTTGAGAATGAAGCTAATGGATGTTGTCACAAAGATATTTGTATGGAAACTTGGATTCGAGATATACATGGAAGTACCGAAGAAATTCCTATCCCGAACCAAGACGGAGCAAATAGAAACACATGCAAAGGTGAAATTGGAGAAATCACCGTCTGTTGAAGCGATCAGAAGAATGTGGTACAATCGCTGAGTGACTTTCTCTGCAAGAAAGGCTACACAAACAATAAGATTGTCCATGTGTGTTTATACAATGATCCCGAATGGATTCTCAGATAATCTCCGCTCTATGTAGATGACTTGAACATCATTGGGACGGATGAAGAAATTGAAGAAGCATGCTCATACTTGAAGTCCGAGTTTGAAATGAAGGATTTGGGTAAAACCAAGTTTTGTTTAGGCTTGCGGCTTGAACATGTCCAAGGAGGAATCTTGGTACATCAATCAACCTACACGCAGAAAGTGTTGGAAAGATTTAGATTTGAAAAAGCATATCCCGCAAAGACTCCAATGGCTCAAGGTCACTCTAAGCGCACTCAAGACCCATACAGCACCTAGAGAAGAGGGAGGAAGTCCCGGGAGCAAAATTCCCATATCTGAGTGCAGTTGGAGCGCTCATGTACCTTGCGAATAGCACCAGACCGGACATTGCGTTCGCCGTGAATTTGCTAGCCCGGTACAGTACAGAGCCCACCAAAAGGCGTTGGAAAGGGATAAGGACATCTTCCGCTACCTCCAAGGAAGCAAAGATCTTGGTTTGTTCTTTAAAAGAAACAATGAATTGAATTTGGTTGGCTATGCCGATGCTGGGTATTTATCAGACCCGCATACTGGCAAGTCCCAAACTGGCTATGTTTTCCTATGTGCAGGAACAGCAATTTCTTGGAAGTCGTCTAAGCAGACTCTCGTCTCGACGTCGACAAACCACTCGGAAATCATTGCTTTATATGAAGCATCTCGTGAATGTGCATGGCTCAGAAGAATGGTTCACCACATCCAGAAGTCGTGTGGCTTGAACATTGAGCAAACTCCCACGATAATTTATGAAGATAATGCAGCTTGTGTTGCCCAAGCACAGATGGTATGTGAAGAGCAATCTCACGAAGCATATCAACCCCAAGTTCTTCTATGCTCACGAATTGCATAAAATGAACGAGATCAAGATATTGCATACTAAGTCATGTGTAAATCTTGCAGATTTGTTCACTAAATCACTCCCAGCATCTACCTTTGAAAGGTGCGTGAAAGGAATTGGGATGATGAGACTTAGAGAAGTGCAGATTTTAGGGGGAGATATTTCATATACTCCCACATAAATCTCGAAGATGAATTATGAATACCCAACATGAGTCTCGAAGATTAGCAATTGAAGTTGGGTGAATTGTACTCTTTTTCCTTAGCAAGTTTTTCATGAAGTTTTCTTGCATAAGGTTTTAACGAGGCAATTCGTGCAACATAATAAGCGTATGCTATGTACTCTTTCTCCAAGTATTTTTCCCACTGGGTTTTTCTGGAGTTTTAATGAGGCATATGCATCTCGCGGCAAAGGGCCCAAGGGGGAGTGTTGGGAAACCACGTGGCCCAATAGAAAGCCCACGGTGATCCCTTAGCCGAAACCCTAGGTGAGCGCTATAGAAGGAGGAAGGGGGTCCCCATATGTACAAGTAGTCTGAAAGCAATAAAGAATTCAGTCGCTCCCCATATATCTGTGTCTCTCTCTTTCTGTTATCCAACTTTAGATCTGTTCGGGAACCCCGGACTATTCGATAGTGAGGTTCCTTAACACTAACATGCGTGTGCACAGCGCAGCGCACCACTCGTCTCACGTTTCTATCACAGGCGCGCTGTATATAAACACGCGCGCAGCGCAGATTCGCAAGCTAAGGATCATCGACACCTCCGGTCAGAGACGGAGCCAAGGGTGGGGCTCCAGCCCCCCTGCCCCACCACGAGAAACCCAGGCTCACGCACGCAACAGTAGTCAGCAGCTGCAAATTGTATTTGTCAAATCTCTTTTTTCAGACGGTGACAATGAAAAGTAATTTTTTCCCTTGCATATTTACATACTAATACTATATTACATGTATTTAAATCTCAACTATAATATATTGGCTTGGTAGTTTTCATATTTAGTATATGTACTTGTGTTCATCCCTCTCTTGAATGAATCCTGGCTCCGCCTCTGCCTCCGGTAGTCTGCCGACGTCGCACTAGCTTGCCAAGTACATGGTACGTGTGTTGATAGATCGATCAGGAATGGAGCGCACGTACGTGAGAGCCGCGGTGGCCGTCGTAGCCATCGGCTGCGTGCTTCTGGTCGCCGCCGCCTCGAGGGTGGAAGTGTCCGCGCCGTCCGGCTGGAGCAAGGGCACCGCCACCTTCTACGGCGGCAGCGACGCCTCCGGAACAATGGGTACGTGCGTAATGTTCTTGTGCAGCCTAGCTAATTGGTCGTACAGGTTGAATGAATGATTATGTCGACGTGGATGCTGTCGTGACACGCAGGTGGCGCGTGCGGGTACGGGAACCTGTACACGCAGGGGTACGGCACGCGGACGGCGGCGACCAACGACGGCGCGTCCTGCGGGGAGTGCTACGAGATCGCCTGCGACGCCAGGGCGGACCCGCGCTGGTGCCGCCCCGGCGGCCCCTCCGTTGTCGTCACGGCGACAAACCTCTGCCCGCCCAACTACGCGCTGCCCAGCGACGACGGCGGCTGGTGTAATCCCCCGCGGCGGCACTTCGACATGGCCCAGCCGGCCTGGGAGAAGATCGGCGTCTACCGCGGTGGCATCGTCCCGGTGCTCTTCCAGCGGGTGGGCTGCAGGAAGCGCGGCGGCGTGCGGTTCACCGTCTCCGGGCGGGACTACTTCGAGCTGGTGCTGGTGACCAACGTGGCGGCGGCCGGGTCGGTGCGGGCCATGGACGTGAAGGGGACGCGCACCGGGTGGATGGCCATGTCGCGCAACTGGGGCGCCAACTGGCAGTCGCTGGCCTACCTCAACGGGCAGGGGCTCTCCTTCCGGGTCACCGCCGCCGACGGCAAGACCATCGTCTTCGCCGACGTCGTGCCGCCGACGTGGAGGTTTGGCCAAACGTACGCGAGCTCACTGCAGTTCAAGTAGAAACCAAAAAACTGGGTGTCCGGATTTGCAGGTTTGGAGTGCTTCGGCGATTCGACGGAATTGGCAGTGGCGGCTATACTCTGCTCTTTTTAGCTGCCCGCCCCAACGCGTAGAATATTCTAGTAATGTTGGCTTTGTTCTTGAGTTGTGTTCGTGTACTGATTACATATCAACGGTATTTCTTTGCCATCTCCGGTCGTGATCAGGACGTACGCTCAACAATCAAAACCGAACATGCATATTTTCAGTTGAACCATTTTGTGCATTCAGAAACACCACAGTTTTTTGTTTACTCGATCTCCAACTGAATAATCATATCTGAATGGGATTATTTGCATACACTTTATGGCTCTTGCAAATAGTCTTTTGTAATGGATTGTAAGCACACAGTGCTCCCAAAATACACTACTACAGCAGGTCCTAGATGCATGATCCCTGCAACTGGAAGGAGCAATTCTCTCTCTGTTGACGGCCTGAAATTCTCATCCGTTAACTCGTTGTTTTGACGAATCAAAACCTTCATTCATAAGATTCGCATGCACTAGCTCCTTGGCTCAGTTTTGTTGCTCAACCATAAGATTAGATATTTCTTTCTGCAGTCTGCACCAAGTAAGTATATAGGAACTCTGGAGACACGGCATTCAAACAACAGAGTTAACGATGGCAGTGCTGTAGATTACACATATAGGAGCTGACAAATGTTTTGAGATCAAAGAGCAAGCAATTTGGTTTGATATCCATGACGCATTTCACTAAATGCAAGGCATTCTTTTGGTTAAAGCTTCTGCTTTGAAATGCCGTGAGAGCAGCAAAGAAATAATAATAATAAGAAGAAGAACAAAGAAAGAAATGCCGTGAGCTATTTGTGTGAGAATGTTAAAAGAAGAAAAAGAAAGAAAGGAAAACCATACGTTTAAACAAGCTATTTGTTCCTATTCACGAAAAATCGTGTACCTGTACATACTAAAGAAACACTCTTTAAGAGCAGTGCTTCAATGCTTTCCCTCCTAATACAAGTTGCACAAATCTTGAAGCAAGCGAAGGGGTAAGTAATCAATATCTATCCTTTATTTATGCTTTAATATTTGTGCAACTGTAAAAAAGAGAGGCATGGAAGCACCTCTCACTCTTTAATTCTTCGTATTACTGGAGCAATACTTGTTCTGTTGATTTTTATAAGACATCCACGCAGTTAGTCCAATAATATAGTCTTGTGATATAAAAGTGATAGCGTTGGATTCATATTTAAACGTATTTTCTATAAACAAAGTACTATAAAAATATTAACGGTCAAAATTCGACTTTGAAAATCATGCCTTATAAAATCAACGGAGGGCGAACAAATTAATCAACAACTAATTAACATTTGCTGATTTTAACTAAACAAAACTAATATTGGGACGTGGTCGTCTTCGTCTCCAGCGACGACGGCAAGCCACGCGTCATCTCGAGGGCTACCATCCTCCTGCTCCGGTTGATGGTGATGGGGCAGAGGCAAACATGCTCCTCCAGCTGCCCCCCGAGGTCCTCCTCGCACTCCTTCTTGGCCACCTCCTGCAGCAGCGGCCGCTCCCCGTGCCTGCGCATCGCGATGCGCACCATGTCGCGCCCATGCTCCAGCTCGTCGTGCGCGCGTCACACCATGCGGCTCATCGTGTCCAGGTCGCGCCGCGCGCCGCCGCGTCCACCGTCGAGCCGGCGCGCGCGTAGTGACGCTCGCTCACCTTCTTCGTCACCCTCCCGGCCCACCGCACCGCTGCCGCGGGGCTGGCGCCGAACGCCGTGGCTGCCATGCCGATGCCCACCACGGCGTGCACCGCTGCGAGCGGAAGGCAATTTATCTTTTTCTTTTTCATTTTTGGGACGAAAGGAAGCCAATTTGTCAGGAACCTCTTTCGTATGAAAAATCTAAAAAAGCAAAATTCCTACGAGGCCTCTTATTAATCAAGATAAATAAAAAAATAAAATATCTACCACCCATTTTAATAGAGCCAAATTATAACTATATATGGATTAATCTATTACAATTCTATAACATATATAGGTATAATTTTTAAAGAGAAAAGAGTTATGTAGCAAACATAATATGTTACAAAATTTAGCCATGTAATTGCATGTGGAATTCAAGTAGACGCTGACAAAGAGTAGGAGTAAGTTTCAGCCAGATCGCCTTGTACTACCTCTTGGACTGCTTCCCTGCTATGCTACCACCTGCGCGTTAACCCGGCCCCAGGCATGCAACCGCTCCGCGCCTATGCTGCCATGCCATCCCAACAACACCATCGCCCCTAAATGGCATTAATCTTGAGTTAATTATATTTATCTGGGTATATTAACTAACAAAACATTTAGCGGACCCGACGTTTTATTAGTTAACACATCGAATTCAGAGTGTTGCAACAGAATATTAATTAGAGACGTCAAAGAAACTTATTACATCTCCAATCACATAGCGTACCATTATTTCTCATTGTTTTAAGATTTATAAAATTTACGTTGTGATTTTTAGGACTTCATTTGATTTTAACGGTTCGACCAACTGTAATTAACGTTTTAATAGATTTCAACTGATTTGACCTATTTTAAAATTTGCACAGATGCAGGTAATTATTATTTTAATTGATTTATTAAAATATCATATTTATTCTTTTTCTCTTATTTTATTTTTTTTCTGATAATTTATTAGTTGCGGTTATTTCGTGCGATTATTAATGTAAAATTATGTTGTGGTTATCTTGTGCGAG
Source organism: Otatea glauca (assembly GCA_036346275.1). NCBI lineage: Eukaryota > Viridiplantae > Streptophyta > Magnoliopsida > Poales > Poaceae > Otatea > Otatea glauca. The sequence goes on from CM070721.1 coordinate 64,403,044, forward strand.
TAGCTACCCATTTTTACACATTTCGAAAAGTTTACCATTTTTCGTATTATTTTCTATCTCCTATTTTTTTTTTCTTTTTCTTCCCACGGTCGAAGCCTTATCCATTCGCCGGGTTCCTTGTTGCTCTGGCTCTTCCTCTTTTTTCCCCTGCTCTCTTGCTCTCCTCCCGCCCTCCCGATTTGCGGTCATCGGCTCGCCGACCCTTGAGCACTCGCCCCGGCTGGGCCGCTCCTGCGCACCTGGGCCTGTGTCTCCCCTGGTTGGCCCCTTCTTCCAGTCTTAACGACTGATCCGCCTGGCTAGGGTTTGGTATACCAATCTTCTGTGATCTTCACTGCTTGTTTTCATTTTATCGATCGTGTTCTGTGCTGCGAAGGAAATGGTAAGATTGATTCGCGTTGGTCTGTGATGATGATTCTAGCTGATGCATGGGTTGGACGGTGCCACGCGACAATACCCATAATCTTTCGTGCGGATTATTGGGGACGCCCCTCGTGCACTGGCGGCTGGCTAGCTGCTACTGGGACCACTTAGTCATTTTCATGTCTCGTCACAAATGTTACCCTTATGGATACGATTACAATACTCTCTGCGAATCTCATGTCATGACATGCCGAAAGGTCTATATTTCGTCGCCAAGTGTAGTTGACTGCACGACCTCATTTTTGTTATACATACACATATTTTATGCTGCTAATATGGAACTTGCGGATTGATATACACGCATAAAATGCATATATAGGTGGGACATTCTTCATACCTTGTTCATGTAGGCCGCTACTACCTGGGCAAGCTCGATCAGTGCACTATTGGTGACAATGTCGCCCTGCGACGACGATAATAGTGAACGGTCGGTGGAGGGCGGACTTAGCGGGGCAGTACACCTTGTATACATGGGAGAACCTATATTGACATATGCCTCCACACAATTTTATAAATTTTATTTTTTTTTGTCGAGAATTATGAATTTTAATCTTATAAAAGTATCACGAGTTGCAGTAAATTTTTCGGTGTAACAGTTAGGGAAGGGACCTAAGAATTGATTTTTGTACGAGACACGTACTCTCTGCACTACTCCGGAAAATGCTTGCCAGTGAGGCCGTACATGCTCACCAGCCGCATGGGCCTCAGCCCAACCATCCCATCCACAAATCGCTCGAGCTGTTTGCTCGGAGAGAGTTTTTTCTTCTTCTTTTTTCCGAGTACAAATGTACAGTACAGACATACAAACTCAATACATATCATATTCGCACCATCCATGTGTCTCTCTATACACACTTGGAACTATCTCTCCTAATAAACAAGTTAGAAAAGAGTAGGACTAGGTTTGTGTGAGAATGTTAAAAGAGGAAGTGTTTTGGTAATGATGTAATGCTATGATTAGAGCGTTTTTTTTTGCTTAAACCCATGAATCATCATTAAGTGGTTCCTCTGTTCTTTAGATGTTATTTTAGAATAATTATAGTTGAACTTTTCAAATTTTGATCTTTGATATGCACAAATACATTTGGATTTGTAACGTGGAAGTTATATTACCAGTATGAGCTCTGCTCTGATAGCTTCATATATTAACGAAGCTGACGGACTCGATGACGGAGACGAACAACCCCAACAACCCTCCACGTCATCATGCATTGTCTCGCCGAAGAATCGGTCCACACAAGAATCGATTAGTCGCCTGTCGCCCCCACTAGTGTAAATTTCCATAGACATTGTTGTGTCCGTCAGCATCAACCTCAACAAGCATCGATCGGTCCATTAATTCGATCCATCCCTGCAAATACCAACAATTATCAACAGTAGAGGCTACAGCAGCTGTCATCTCAATTCCCAACCAACTCCCGGCCGGCCGCAAGCTCAGCTGATCTCGCTCCTCCAAGTCGGTCTTCGATTTGCCCAGAGTCAACCCATGCCATCCCTCCTGCCCGCCGCCTTCATCTCCCAGCTGCTGCTGCTGCTGCTGCTGCCGCCGCTTCTTCTGTCCCGGGCCGGAGCCGCCGAGTACACGGTCGGCGACGTCCCCTTCGGCTGGGACACCGGCACCAACTACGCCCCCTGGGCGCAGAAGCAAGCCTTCAACGTCGGCGATGTCCTAGGTCAGTCGGTAGCCAGCTACTCACCCCCATGCTCATATGGATTTACGTATATGGTTCAATCGATTCGATTCTTTTTATTATTTCCTTTGACATGAATCACATGCATGGCCATCTAATGGGTTTGTCCTTCGATTATAACTTCTATCGTTTAGTAACCAAAGTTGATTGCACAAGTTTTAATTGCGGTGCAGTTTTCCAGTACGTCAAGAGCCAGCACAACCTGTACGAGGTGACGGAGGGCACGTACCGGTCCTGCGACACCAGCGGCGGCGCCGGCGTGCTCTACAGCTACAGCAGCGGCTACGACAGGGTCGAACTCACGGTGGCCAAGACCTACTGGTTCATCTGCGACTTCCCCGGCCACTGCCTCGGGGGCATGAAATTCGCCGTCAACGTCTCCGCCGGAGCCCGGGGAGGCGGTCCGTCGCCCTACATGCCCCTGCCGCCGTACGGCAACGCGGCATCGCCGGCAGGAGGTCGCCGCAGTTGGATAGCGTGGGCCACTTTGGCACTTGTAGTCCTCGTAATCAAATGGGCTAGCTAGATGACCGTACTGGTTGTCGGCTTCTCTTTTGGTTTTGTTGTTAATTTCAGACTTTCAGATGGGTCGATTTGTTCAATTGCATCCTGCTCTATGCTATTGCTAGCTCTTCTTCGTCTGGCCTACCACCTATTCTCCTGTACGTGTTTTCTAAGCTCCTGTAAGGAGTATCGCTGTATTAGTGAAGGATCAAGTTGTTTTCTTTTTCAAAAAAAAAAAGAAAGTCTTCTACCTCCCATATAAGTAGAGGTATAGAGACATGTTATAAACACGCAAGAAAATGTTTATAAAGAGAAAAGAACTGTATATGTGCATCTTGTGCCTCTATTCTGATTTCATGTTTATGGGATCTTAATTGGTCAACAACGACCTTACACAACATGTTATCAGCATGAGAGTGCTCCGGAGTGAAGGCCGTTCACGCTTCAAAGATTGTTGATTGATCTTTCATGGTCAATTCAATTGATGGATTCATTTGGCATCTCTTTAATTTTCTATTCTTCTAATCCGGTCAATGTCTCACCTTAAGTGGGATTAGCATCGACCATACCTCGGCCATCATTTTGCTCTTGGTACAATAAGTATTTTTTTACGAGAGGTACAATAAGTATTTCATGCCTTGGCGTACGTCAACACTACTACAGAAAAGACCATCATAGACGGTTAAAAAATGTCATCATAGACGGTTTTATGAACCGTCTGTAAGCATGTGTTAGTGATAATACAGTGTGAAGAACATATCACAGACAGTTCTTGGTATTTGTTTAAAGAACTGTGTATGATCTAGATATTTTTCTTCCTCTCCTGGAAGAACTTCTATAATTAATATTTGTTGTTGGAAATTTTCTTCTCCTTAGACATTTCTGCAACGACATTTACAAAGCACAACATATTATAGATTTTGTAATTGGATATCTAAACATCCGAGATGCATCGAGGCAACAGTTTGTCTGATCAGGATCGTCTTAAAATATGAACGTTTGTAGCATTTTTATCTCATTTCTTATTCTAATGTTGATGGATTTTAAGGCAAAATCTAATTACATCCACAGTTCGTCCTGAAAGTTGTCATGCTCTGATTTATCTTTCACTTCATCCTAGTTTCGTGCAGAAACATAATCATTTTGATAGCCCTCTATTTGATGAACTCCATAATTGATTAGCTCCTTTCCTTGGGGATCTAAATTTCTCCTTGAAGAGATTCAGAGCATAGAGAATGAGATCATCAATTATGGAGCTCATCAAATAGTAACCATTAAAATGATCATGTTCCTACATAAGACCAGAGTCAAAATGATTCTGTTGGAATCTAAATTAGCTTACAGTAGATGATATTGGGATATAGTTTTGAAATTTGGCTATGGTGAAAGTTCAAACTCCATTAAGTTGGTTTTGGTGTTAATGACAAATCTAATATTGAGACTAACTCTTATGATAATTATAATATTGATTAGTCTCAATTGTTAATTAATGACAAATCTTTTATGAGACTAACTCTTTTATTGAGCTTAACTCTTATTAGTCTCTTTTGGATGAAAAAGATGGAAATATCAAAGGTATGCATTCGAGTTCATATTATCATATTTTGTTGCATTCTTTGATGTCAAATATGTTATGTTTTTATTGATAAATCTAAATGTGAGACTAACATGTTTATTGAGTATATTTTTTAATAGTCTCATGAAAAATAAAAATGGAAATCCAAAAGAAATGTATCCAATGCAACTTTATTTTTTCTAGATACATTTCTTGGATTCAAGATAAAGGGTGAACTCCACCATTGTTTTAACCTTAAGATGTGCATTTTGTTTTCAACTCTATATATACATGAATGCACACATTTAAGGTGAGTTCATGCCTTATCTTGATGTTTCAATAGTATTGATCTAATTCATCTTTCTATATCAAGGATCATTACTTTGAAACAATCCCTTGAGTATATTTGTCGGCGTTTCGAGCACCGGCAAGTAAATTTGTAAGTCTAAGGGGCCGCGCGTTCCACTCCCTGAATGGTTAGACTCAGAAGTCCAAGATGTATACGGGTTCGGGCCGAAGGTCCCTACTCCAGTTCGTGTGGCGGCGTTGTATTCCCTTCAGTACAGATGACTGCACAAAGTTTACAAGTGAGAGTGCTAATGGCTTAGCGAGATGGGTTCGATTGCGATCCCCTCCTCTGGGTTCCGCCTCCTTTATACGAAAGGAGGGGTAGGTTACATCGAGAATTGGAAGAGGACAAGATGACCTACACTAGGAGCTTCGGTCCTTCGTTCCGCCGACTGATCATTGCCCGTCTTGCGCATGCTTTGGTCGGTAGCTTAGTTGGTCGGGGTTAGGTATTTCCCGGAAATCTGCGTGCCGCCTCTGCGAACCTTACGAGTGTTGACGTTCTTTGCGCTGGCGTGGGCGTTGCCTCGGGAGGGCGTGCCTTTGTATCAGATGTGACCTGCGATGGGATCTGGAGCATGACTTGGTCACCATTAAACCTTCTTGGGAAGGAGCCACCGCCTTGTATAGTCGTTTGATTGACCCGTTCGTAGAGTACGTGGTTGTTGGTGGTAGAGGCTTCGACATGCGGCCCTCGGCGGGGTTGTCTTGACACGATCGAGTCGGGGATCCCGACCACGCAGGGCGGGAGCCCCGCTGATCGAGACACTTCCCTCGATCGGTCGGGAAGGGATGTCTTGTGTGGCCCCGTTGGTGCTTGATCGGTGAGTGGGTCGGGAGCGGCCTGTTGGGCTTGAGCTGTGCTTGAGGCCGCCGGCTCGTCGCTTTGGGCCTTTTGGGGTACCCCTGTTATAAGTATTCGTCAGTAGCCCCCGAACCCCTGAGCGATTTCGGCAGATTCGGTTGGGGGTTGAGCTTGGATGAGAATAGTGACTAGGCCTGAGTGGTTGGCCCGACCGATCAGGTCAAACGATTTCTGCCAGGCGTACCCCAACGCATCCGATGGCTGCCCTGGGAATTTGCCTGGGGTATTCGAACCGCCGGGGGCTTTGAATCACCTCGTTGTGCCGCGCGCATGGCTTGCGGCGCCTCGCCGCTTCGTCTTCGGGCGCCGGGTTCGCGAAGGCGCTTCGTTTTCCGATGCTTGCATTTAGTTCTGAAGACGTTTAATCTCCCTCTGCTCGGGTATATAAGGGTACTGCAGCCTGCTTGAGCATCAAACCTTTAAACGAGAATCCTTTCTTTTTCTTTTTTGAAATGGCTTCGGGGCACCCTCTAGTTGTTGGTTTTGGTGATGAAGTCGTGGCGTAAGAAGGAGACCCTTTGGTCGAGCTTTGAAATACGATCGGCGATGGCGAACTCGGGAGGAAGAAGTCAGAGCCGTGACGCCGCCGCCGTCGATCTGCCGCTTAGGGTCGCCCCGAGGCTCGAGGTAGCAAGGGGGCCCTTCTAGAGGCGATGGCGCGAGGGCGCCGATCGAGTTGCGCGGCGCGCTGCGTCGATGTCGCTGAACGCGAGAAGCGCGCGCGTGCGTTCGCGTCGCACCGCGGTGGCTGTCCGTCGACCGTGCAGGGCGTACCAAAGATGCCGTCGGTGCCACCGATCTTTGTATGGAGGTTTTAAGAGGTCTTGGCGCGGACAAAGTCCTGCCGTAGTGTAGCGTAGCTATTCTTGTGTCTGTTTTGGTACTATATTGTAAAGTTGTGTAAAGTTCGAGCCTGTTGGCCTATAATGAAATCTCCTTTTTCTTTATGAATGTCTTCGTAATGAGTTTGCTTCGTTTAAGTTGTCTGAGTTGCTCGTTTAGCCGTCGTAGCTGGACCGTGCCGTGGTCGGCAGGGACGACCGCGATGCCTCTGTGCGAGGTTCGGGTGTTCGAGTGCTAGTTTAACGTCATAGCTGGACCGTGCCGTGGTCGGCAGGGACGACCGCGATGCCTCGGCGCGAGGTTCGGGTGTCCGAGTGCTAGTTTAATGTCATAGCTGGACCGTGCCGTGGTCGGCAGGGACGACCACGATGCCTCTGCGTGAAGTTCGGCTGTCCGAGTGCTAGTTTAACGTCATAGCTGGACGTGGGCTCGTTTTACGTCGTAGCTGGACGTGGGCTCGTTTTACGTCGTAGGGCTCGTTTTACGTCGTAGCTGGACGTGGTCGGCAGGGACGACCGCGATGCCTCTGCGTGAGGTTCGGGTGTCCGAGTTCTAGTTTAACGTCATAGCTGGACCGTGCCGTGGTCGGCAGGGACGACCGCGATGCCTCGGCGCGAGGTTCGGGTGTCCGAGTGCTAGTTTAACGTCATAGCTGGACCGTGTCGTGGTCGGCATGGACGACCGCGATGCCTCTGCGTGAAGTTCGAGTGTCCGAGTGCTAGTTTAACGTCGTAGCTGGACGTGGGCTCGTTTTACGTCGTAGCTGGACGTGGTCAGCAGGGACGACCGCGATGCCTCTGTGCGAGGTTCGGGTGTCCGAGTGCTAGTTTAACGTCATAGCTGGACCGTGCCGTGGTCGGCAGGGACGACCGCGATGCCTCGGCGCGAGGTTCGGGTGTCCGAGTGCTAGTTTAACGTCATAGCTGGACCGTGCTGTGGTCGGCAGGGACGACCGCGATGCCTCTGCGCGAAGTTCGTGTGTCCGAGTGCTAGTTTAACGTCATAGCTGGACGTGGGCTCGTTTTACGTCGTAGCTGGACGTGGGCTCGTTTTACGTCGTAGCTGGACGTGGGGCATCCATCCCGAGTCCTCGTCTGGCGAGGGTAGCTACGAGAGGAGTGGCCGCCGTCTATCCCACACGTATACCCCATCCGCAGGTGTGGGACCTGGAGGGGGTGAGCGACGCGCGTTTACCCGCGTTGGTTCGAACGCCGTGCTCATGGAGCTTATAACAGGTAGTCCGAGTGGGTCCTGGGAGGTCCCGCCCAAGGGGGACCCTTCCGAGCGGACGGTCCCAGAGTAGGGTGTCCTGGCCCTGCTGTGGGGCGACCCATAAGAATCCTTTCTCTACTCAATCCCAGATGGGCCTGGGTCGTCCGCCACCCAGAGCACACCGGTGTCGCTCCATCGATGAGCTCCCGGGAGAGTGTGAAGTATGGTCTCGGACGCGAGTAGAGGTGATTGGGTCGTCAGCCGACCTAACCGAGGGCCCACCGTGGGGCTCACCTCATACTTGCCCTTCGCTCAAGTTTTTGCTGGGGCGGCCTTATGCCCATCTGGTGAGGTTGGCCTTTTGAACCCACAGCTTTTAGCTGGGCCCCTGGCGCAAGCCACAGAGCTTTTGCCGCTTGGCCGCAGCAGCCCAATGGGCCTCTCGCCGCGCTTCCGCAGCAACCGCCCGGCCTCAAGGTGGAGACCGAGAGGTCACAGGACGCACTGCCCGGGGGCGGCGTCTTTACGGCTCTGCCGTTTTGTCAGGATTAAATGCGGAGTGGAATTGGAAACCGGGAGTTACCAGGATGGCGTGAGTGGACGCGACGCCGCCGAGGGGTGCTGCTCGCTCGGCGCTGCCGCTGCCTCTATATATACGCTCTTTGGGCGCTTTGAGTAGTTACGCTTGCTTGCTTTCCTCGCCTCCTGTCCCTAAGAAAAAAGGAAAACAAAGAGCTAAGGAAAAGAAAACTCAGCCTTCTCTTCTCCTCGCCTTTCCGTCGCCTTTTTCGCAAGGATGTCGTGGCCGGAGTGCTCTGCCCAGGCCAGCCGCGCGCTTGGCTTGGTGAAGAAGGGCTTCCTCCCTGCGCAAGATCTCTCCGGTTGGAGGGTGCCGACGGGCAGCAACCCCTCATTGGGGGCGACGAGGTCGTGGTGCTTGCCTCTTTCTTTGAGCGCTGCCGGCTGCCACGCACCTGCTCGTCCGGGGCTGCTCTTCCACTACAAGGCGGAGGCGCACCATCTTAACCCCAACGGGTCCTCCACATCGCCATATTCATCACGCTCGCGAGGCTTTCCACAGGAATCGAGCCGCATTGGGCGCTGTGGAGGCATTTCTTCCAAGCGAGGCTCGGAAGGACAAGCCAACGACGCCGCGGCGCCTATTGGTGGCCTGGCCTTCCAGCTTCGGTCCGGCCGGAGCACGGAGTACCTCGAGGTCAAGCTGCCTTCGTCCAACAAGGGATGGCGCTCTGAGTGGTTCTATGCTCAGAACGTCGGAGATAGCGCCCCGCCCTTCACCGGCAAACTTCCCGTGGCGGGGGAGGAGTGGAACTGGGGCGTCGCGAAGCGAGAGAAGAATAAGGTGGCCCTGATCGTGGAGCAGTCGGGGGCCCTAAGGAGGCAAGGGCTCACCGGGGACGCGGTCGTGCGTGCCTTCATGAGGATGCGCGTGCAACCTCTTGCGCACAGACCCCGCCCCCTATTTCGGTACGAGGGGGCGTCCGACCGGATGAGGATGGCGGAGCCTGAGCTGGCCGCGACGGAGGTCGAAGCCCGGGTGGCCACCGTCATGGGAGGAAGCGCTATGGAGGCGGCGGGCGGCCACCCGGAGCCATTCTCGGTGGCCCATCCTCCCAATCTGGTAGGTCGGCCGGACTTCTTCCCGCCCTTCTTTTTTGCGTTTAACACCTGGTCTGACCAGTGCTTTTTATCTTCTAGGGGCTCTTGGGCATGTCCTCCCGGGCGCCGCTCCCGGGAGATAAGGAGGCGAGGCGGCGGCCGAGCGAAGGTCATGAGCTCGACTCCTCCGCAAGAAGCGAAGGAGGAGAGGAGGAAGAAGAAGAAGAAGAGCGCGGCGAGGGTCAAGGTGGTGAGGACGTGTCGGAGGCCACTGCTGTGGGTGCAACCTCCACCGATAGCAGCGGAAGCACCCCCGGTCATGCGTACTGTGGGTTCCCTCCTGACCCGCCGACCGGCGGCGGTCCGGGCGTGGACCTACCGGAGGGCGATACCACAGGCTCCGCGGTTGAGGAGCCTCGGCCGGAGGGCGACCGCGCGGTCGCCAATATCGTCGCGCCTTCAGCGGAGGCGGCTTCAGGGAAGCGGCCGGCAGACCTGCCCCTTGGAGGGGGACCGGCAAAGAGGGCGCGCCTGCCGCGCACCCGCTCGGCTCAGTAAGTACTTCTCTTCTTTTGTTCAAACATTTTTGCAGAAAAGCCGCTCGAACCGCTTTTAAGTGTTTTGCGACGTGCAGCGCCTATACGGGTGTGACCGTGGCGCGTCCTGCGGCGGCTCCGCAAGGGACAGCGCCGCAGGAGGTTCCAGAGGCGCCTATCGGGTCGGCGCCGATCGTGGTGCTGGCGGCCGAGGGCGCGCCTGCCCACGAGGCCGAGGCTAGTGAGGAGCTCCCGACGCCTCGATTGAGGACACCGTCGTCTGACGCGGTCATCCTCGCGGAGGAAGAGACGGCGGTGTTGCCGGCGATCGTGCCGGCCGAGACGGCGCTGGTGCCAGAGGTGCCCGACCCCTTGCCCCCGGGGGAGGTGCCGACCGAGGTCCCGCTGGCGGAGGTCGACGAGGGGACCCCCGGGGGACCAGTTCCACCATCGCCATCGATGGTGCTCTGGACGGGTAGCGCCCCGCCCGAACGGACGACCAGGGGCCCGCTGACGGGAGAGGCCCCTGAGTCGGGGTCGGTGGGCGGAACAGAAGAGAGCGAGTGGGTCGCCCTTCAGCAAGGCGTTCTGGACGCCGAAGCAGAGATGGAGCAGGTCCGGAAGGATTTGACTCTTTGTCTGGAATCTTCCAGCCGAGCGTTGGACGCGATGGCCGGGGGAGTCCGGCCGATTAGTTTGGTAAGTTGACGAAAGAACCCAACTTGTAAAATTCTAACGCACGCGCCGTGAGACTAACGGATAGTCCGCATCTTGCAGCATCTGCGGGCTTGCTCGGAGGGCAAAGCTGAGCTTCTGCGGCGCTCGAACATCCAGCGGGCGGCTGCCGTGGAAGAGTGCGACCGACTGCGCCTTGAGTTGCGCCTAGCTCAAGGGGCGCTGAACGTGAGGCGGTCGGAGGCGGCGAAGGTCCGCCAGGAGTTAGAGGGGGCCACTAAGGCTCTCTTCGACGAGCGCCTGGGGGCCCAGTCCCTGAGGATGAAGGTGGCGGAGCTCGAGTCCTCCCTGGCAGAGGCTACTAGCGCTAGGGACGCCGCCACCGCCGCAGAGGGGGTAGCGCAAGAGCAGGCAACCCGTCTGCGGACCGAGCGAGACCAAGCTCAGAAGGACGCCGGCCGAGTCCGCTCCGAGCGGGAGGCCGCTCGGAAGGACCTGACCTCCTTGAGGACCTCCTACGAGGCGGTCAAGCAGGAGGTCGACGACCTGGTGAACTTCGCGGCCGGTAAGGGTCTCAACTTCTTATTCGATTATGTGGGCGCCAGAAGTCGTGATCATCATCGCACCGCCGCCATCTGAGTGCGCAAGAACTTGAGCCTCGCGGCCGAGGAGCGGAAGGACGCCTGCGCAGCCCGTGGCGGCGGCCACGGCGCGGGGCGCGCTCGCGGCGGCCAAGGTTGCCGAAGAGGGTCGGGCCGAGCTGGCCACAGAACTGGAGGCCCTTCTCAAGGCCGGCCAGGACGTGTGCTCCCGGGTCCTTGGAGCAGCGGCGGGCCCTAGCACTCTGGCGCCCTCGCTAGCCCGAGTGCCGAAGCACGTCGAGAGGGCGGTGATTGTTGGCGCGGCGCTTGGAGCTTCCTCGGCGCTGGTCAACACCATCTCGCACTATGATGGAATTGCCCTCGCGGTGGTGAGCAGCGGCGTCGCCGGGAATCGGACAGACGGAGAGATCGACAGGTTCGAGCTCTTGGTCGAGCCGCACGCTCGGGAGATTGCCAGCCATATCTCGCCGCAGGTCACCCTCGAAGAAGAACAAAGCAGTTAGATTTATCCTTCTTTTTAATTGTAAAGACTATTATTCTTGTAAACAATCTTTAAGTTTAACAAGTTCCAGTACGCCTCTTGCCCCTTTTGTGTTTCTGGTGAATGTTTGACCGGCCATAGCCTTAAGGACCGCAAGGGTCACTTACGCGTAGGTCGGGTTGCTTCGAGAGGGGCCAAGAGGATAGGAATCTTGGTTACTCAGCAGTTATGCGCACTTGTGAGGGAGAGGAGTGTTCCCGACCGACAAAAGATCGCTCCGCTTGGGCATTTTCTTCTTCCGCGAAGTGCCAGAACCATAGCCGCCGGGGCGTAGGCCATAGCACTCGGGTCGAGAGGATTACCGCTCGGGGAGGACCGCGTGACCAGTCGGGTTTCCGACCCGCACGAGCGCGTGAGTTAGCCTGAGTTGGCGCGGAGGAGGAGTGTTCCCGACTGACTAAAAGGTCGCTCCACTCGGGCACTTCCTTCTTCCGCAAAGCGCTACTTAGCAACCATAGCCGCTGGGGCGTAGGCCGTAACGCTTGGGTCGAGAGGGTTACCGCTCGGGATGGACTTTGTGGTCGGTCGGGTCACCGACCCGCATAAACGCCGACCAGAAGCAGCCTGAACGGGGGCGCCATGGGGCAGCCCCCGAGCGTCGCAGGGCGACCAGGTGCTCGGAAGGGTAAAGGTAAAGACCATGCCAGGAAAAAAGAAAAGAGTTTAGGGATAGAATCGCCTTAACTTTTCTATGTTCCAAGCGTTCGGAAGGATGCGACCGTCGGCGTCCTTGAGTCGAAAGGTGCCAGGTTGGAGAACCTCTACGACGGTGAAGGGGTCTTCCCAGGGCGGCGACAGCTTGTGCTTGTCCTTGCTGGTTTGGACCCGACGCAGGACTAGGTCGCCAGCGCTGAAGGATCGCCCTCGAATCTGGCGGCTATGGTAGCGTCGCAGAGCTTGTTGATATTTGGCCGATCGCAGGATGGCCACGTCATGCGCCTCGTTGTAAGTTCAAGCTCTATTGGTTTTGGTGATTGGTTTAATATTAATGTTTAATCATTGTTTAATGACAAATCAAATCATTATGAGACTAACATGTTTTATTAAGTCTTATTCTTATTAGTCTCATACTTGGATGGAAAATGGAAAACCTAAGGTATGCACTCGTATTCATTCTATTATATATATGCATACTTAGAATTCAAGTTAAAGTATGAACTCTTCCGTTGCTTTAGTCCAAATATGTGCATTATGTTCCTAATTCATATATACATGAATGCACACATCTAGGGGGAGTTGATAATTTAACTTGATGTTTCAATTGTATTGATCCATGTCCTCTTGTCATACAATATAAAGGATCAAGACCTTGAAACAATCTTTTGAGCATATATGACTTGTGTAGTTATATACTCATGTCAATTTAAATAAGTTTAAATTGAGTTTGATTGTCTCTCAATCAATCAAAGAACATTTCATCATGTGTTGATGGTGTTTCCTTGTTGATTAAAGACAAGCGAAAAGTTCTTGAGTATAATGAAGCATTAGTTGCATCAAAGTACTCAAGACACAATTAATCATTCAATTGATTAGGGTTGTGCTCAATCGATCTTGGAGGCATCCATTATGTGTTAATGGAGTGCGGTGATGATTGAGACAACCGTGTTTGTTGGACTAACATCTTCCATGAGTTGTGAAGTAGGTTAAGTCCAAGATGATGAAGAATCGGAAGAAGAAGTCATCATGAGTTGATGAGCTTCAAGAGGTGATCCCAAGTGAAGAGAAGGGCTAGAGAAGGTTCATCATGCGTTGATGACCAAGAAGAAGAAGAAGAGGTGATCACGGAGAGAAGATGATTGGAAATCATAAAAGCTCCAAGTGGATCAAGTGTGGCAAAGGTATAACTAGCTAGGGCTAAGGATGTGTTCCTAGTCTTTACCGGTCTCCGTGTTTGGTTGTGAGACCGGGTTGCTTGTTAGGTGCCGTACTATTAAGAGGGGTTGAGTCTTTTAGCTTGAGCTTCATCATGTGTTGATGAACTCGATCCGGTTCACTCTAGCTCACTCTCTTGTTTGATGTTTGCATGAAGCTAACTATTTGGCATGTGTTGCAAATGGGTGAAGCTTATGCATTGGATTTTGTATGAGCTAAGTATTTGCATGTGTTGCAAATAAGGGTGCTCATACTTGCATCTTATTTGAATCTTATTTGATTTGGTTTTTGCTTGGAGCTAAGTTTTGCATGTGTCGCAAAAGGAGAGAGCTCAAGCAATTTGGTTTAGAGTGGTTGCATGGAGTTAGAGATTTGCATGTGTTGCAAATAGAGAGCTCATGTTTTGGTATTGCTTGGAGCTAGGTTTTTGCAGGTGTTGCAAAGAACAATGCTCAAGCATTAAATTGGTTTAATGTGTATTTGCAAGTTCGTTGTGCGAATAAACCGAGGTCTATGGGTCCTGAATCCCGAGAGCATGTGAGTAGGGCTTACAACGGGTGTTTGCAAGTTGACTGGGTCTTGTGTTGACCTTCACATGGCTAGGGGGATTAATCTCATAGACTCGAGTTTGATTTGCTTAATACGTTTTGCAAATAGATCTTGAGTTGTTTACGAAATGTGTTTTCGTTAGTTGGTTTTGATATTTGCAAATGTGTTTTGCAAAGAAGTTGTGCTTAAATGAGATTCTTTGGAGTATGTGATTAACATGTGCAAATGTGTTTTGCATAGTGTTGTGATCATGTGTTGATCCTCACATAGCTCAAAGAATATCTTTAATGGTTTGGAGAAAAGTTTTTGTGAAAAACGGTGTTTTCTCCCTGAGGCCGGTCGTACCGCCCCTGTTAGGCCGGTAGCACCGGGGTCCGGTGCTACCGCAGTTTGGCCGGTAGCACCGAAGGTCCGGTGCTACCATCTCTCTGGCCGGTGTGGAATTTCCGAGAGAGGGTGTTTTAGGCGATCTGGTGGTCCGGTGCTACCGCCCATGGTAGGCGTAGCACCGAGGTCCGGTGCAACCGCTCCTCGGCCGTGTGAAAAATCCAGAGGAGGTGTTTTGAGTTCGGCTGAGGCCGTGCAACCGGGGTTGAGGCGGTGCTACGCCGAGCGGTAGCACCGCTCCCGATGGCCGGTGCTCACGGAAATCCTGCAACGGCTAGTTTTGTAGCCGTTGGCGAGAGGTCGGTGCTACCGGTCCCGATGAGGCGGTAGCACCGGAATCTGGTTTTGTCGCAATTTCCCCCAACGGCTAGTTTTGGCTTGGAGGCTATAAAAGGAGGCCTTGGGGGCAAGGGCAGCATGTTGGCTGTGTGCTAGAGCATTTGGGTGTTTATAGGAGTTGTGTGCATGTGTTGCCTTCTCCCATTTGCTTCTTGAGCTAGGTTGAGCCTCTAATTGAATGTGTTGCAATTAGGAGAGGATTGAGAGTCTCTTGTGCATGTGTTGCACTTGAGGAGGATCCTTGTGCATGTGTTGCACTTGGTGATCACCGGAAGCACATGTGTTGTGCTTGGTGAAGTTCAAGCGAGAGGATTCGGCTTGTTACTCTTGGAGGTTGCCGACTCCTAGACGGCGTGGGCGTCGTCTTGTGGGGAGCTCTCAAGGTTGTGAGAAGCCCCGGCGAAGTTTGTGAAGGTTCGGGTTGAGCCTACGCGAAGCGTGAAAACCACATCTAGTGGATTCGAGGTGGGTGCTCAATTCGTGGAGCCGGTCCAATGTGTTTGGGCTAACCTCAACGTGGACTAGGGAGACCGCAAGTCTCCGATCACCACATAAAAGTATTGTGTCTCTTGTGCTTGCTTTGTTCTCTTTATTTATATTCAAGCAATTTACATTCATAGAATTAAATTGATTGATTGCTTGTCTTTAGAATTGCTTTTTGTTAGAGACATAATTAGTTAGTGCACATAGTGAGCCTAGTTGATTTAGGCTTTAATTGTCAAAACCTTAGTTTATCGCTTCCGCATTTTTATTGATAAGGTTTTGGCATAGGGGTAATTAAGGGGTGATTTGCTTTATAGAAATTAGTAGAGCGAAAGTTTTTTTAAAGCCGCCTATTCACCCCCCTCTAGTCGGCATCCTCGACCTTACACTCGTCGAGCTGGTCGATGGCGTCTTGTTGTGAGGCGAGCCTCCGAACCTCATCGAAGGCTTGTAGTCTTGGGGCGCCATACTCCAGGTCTGTCGGTAAGACGGCTTCAGCGCCGAACACCATGAAGAACGGTGTAAACCCGGTCGCTCGGGTGGGCGTGGTCCGCAGGCTCCAGAGGACGGAGGGCAGCTCGGCCACCCACCGCCCCGCGAAGTGCTTGAGCCGATCAAGATCCGTGGCTTGAGTCCTTGAAGGATCATGCCGTTCGCACGTTCGACCTGGCCGTTAGTTCGCGGATGGGCCACGGCTGCCCAATCGACACGGATGTTGAAGTCGTCGCAGAACTCGAGGAACTCCTTCCCTGTGAACTGCGTTCCGTTGTCGGTGATGATGGAGTTTGGAACTCCGAACCGAAAAACGATGTCGCGGAAGAAGATGGCCGCTTGTGCCGACGTGACGCTCACGACTGGCTTGGCCTCTATCCACTTGGTGAATTTGTCCACCGCGACTAGGAGATGAGTAAAGCCCCCGGGCGTTTTCTTGAAGGGCCCGACCAGATCGAGTCCCCAAACCGCAAACGGCCAGGTAATGGGGATTGTCTGCAAGGCCTGAGCTGGCAGATGCGCCTACCGGGCAAAGAATTGGCACCCTTCGCAGGTGCGCACGATCTGCTCGGCGTCGGACACAGTGGTCGGCCAATAAAAACCTTATCGAAAGGCCTTTCCAACGAGGGATCGGGGTGCAGCATGGTGGCGCGGACCCGCCATGGATATCGGCAGCAGGCTTCCTTGGTCGGTGCGGGCGCACCTCGGAGGACCGGAGGACTCCTCTTGTAAAGGTCTGGGCCGACCAGGACAAAAGATTTTGCCCGCCGAGCGAGGCGCCGGGCCTCGGTCGGGTCAGGAGGGAGCGTCCCGTCCGTCAAACGGTTGATGAAGAGCTTCCTCCAGTCGGACTCGGCGGCTAGCACGCTGCGGTTCGACCCGGCCAAATCTACGCCCGACCGCTCGGCGGTTGGGGTGACCGTGCTAGGTGAATCGGGAGATCGTTCGGCCACCAAGTCCAGCTGGATGGAAGGTTGAAGGAGGTCGCAGACGAAGATCCCGGGTGGGACTTACCCTCTGCTGGAGGCAAGATTGGCTAGGCAATTAGCCTCACTGTTGTAGCGTCTATAGCTGTGGTGGAGCTCGAAACCCTTGAACCGCTCCTCGAGCTTGCGTACTTCCCGACAGTACGCAGCCATACGGACGTCTCGGGGCTCCGAAGCCTTCATGACCTGGTCGACGACAAGCTTGGAGTCCCCGCGGACGCATAGTCGGCGAGCGTCGAGGTCGGCAGCGATCCGGAGATCGTTGATGAGAGCCTCGTACTCGGCGATGTTGTTGGTCGCGTCAAAGAGCAACCTTATGGCGTATTGAAGTTTGTTCCCGAGTGGGGAAATGAAGACGACTCCTGCGCCCGCGCCGTTCTTGGTGTAGGATCCGTCAAAGTACATTGTCCAGTACTCGGGGTCTTGATTCTCGGTGGCGCTGGGCTTGGTCCACTCGGCGACGGTCGTCGGCGAGGCTCGCGACTTGATCGCCGTCAGGGGCGTATGTTATGCGTGTACATCGAGCTCGGCGCCCACTTGGCTATCCTCCCCGAGGCGTCGCGATTGTGGACGATCTCGCCGAGCGGAGACGCGGTCACCACGGTGATGGCGTGCCGGTCGAAGTAATGGACGAGCTTTCTCTTGGCGATGAGCACCGCGTAGAGCAGCTTCTGCACCTGCGGGTACCGAGTCTTGGACTCGGAAAGAACCTCGCTGATGAAGTAGACCGGCCGTTGTACCTTGAGTTCACGGCCTTCCTCCGCTCGTTCCACCACAAGAGCCGCACTGACGACTTGAGCAGTGGCGGCGATGTAGAGGAGCAGCGGTTCGCCTGGTGCCGGGGCGACCAGGACCGGAGGTGAAGATAGGAAGGCCTTCAGGCGGGTGAGGGCTTCCTGAGCCTCCTGGGTCCAACTGAAGTGGTCGGATTTCTTGAGCAGCCTGTAGAGTGGCATTCCGCGCTCGCCAAGACGAGACACGAAACGGCTCAAAGCGGCAAGGCACCCCGTTAGCCTCTGGACCCCTTTGAGATTAGGGATCGGGCCCATCCTTGTGATTGCCAAGATCTTCTCCTGATTGGCCTCGATACCTCGCTCGGAGACGATGAAGCCGAGCAGCTTCCCTTTGGGGACCCCGAAGACGCATTTCTCGGGGTTGAGCTTTATACGGAACCGTCGAAGATTCGCGAAGGTTTCTTCCAGGTCGGCAATAAGGTCGTGCGCATTCCTGGTCTTCACGACGATGTCGTCAATGTAGGCCTCAACGTTGCGGCCGATCTGGTTGTTGAAGCATGTTTGCATACATCGCTGGTATGTAGCGCCCGCGTTCTTGAGGCCGAACGGCATTGTAACGTAGCAGAACGAGCCGAACGGCGTGATGAAGGAAGTTGCGAGTTGGTCGGACTCCTTCAGTGCTATCTGGTGGTAGCCTGAGTAGGCATCCAGAAAGGAGAGGGACTCGCACCCCGCGGTGGAGTCGATGACTTGGTCGATGCGAGGCAAGGGGAACGGGTCTTTGGGACACGCTTTGTTGAGACTCGTATAGTCAACACACATTCTCCATTGCCCATTTTTCTTTTTTACGAGTACAGGGTTGGCCAGCCACTCGGGGTGGCGGACCTCTTTTATAAACCCTGCAGCCAAAAGCTTGGCAATCTCCTCCCCTATGGTCCTGCGCCTCTCCTCGTCGAAGCGGCGCAGGCGTTGGGCGACCGGCTTCGAACCTGGTCGGATGCTCAAGGAGTGCTCAGCGACTTCCCTTGGGATTCCTGGCATGTCGGAGGACCTCCATGCGAAGACGTCTTTGTTGGCGCAGAGGAAGCCGACGAGCGCGCTTTCCTATTTGGCGGGGAGCGTGGCTCCGACCCGCACGGTCTTGGTCGGATCACAGGGATCGACCGCGACCTTCTTCGTGTCCTCGGCGGACTTGAAGGATCCCGCCCCCGACTTGCTGGACTCGGGGGCGGACTCGGAGGCTTCCCTCCTGAGGTTGTTGAGCTCGGCAGACGCGATGACTGCCGAGGCAAGCTCACAATCGCTCTTTCGCGCAGCTTGTAGGCGAAGCCGGAAAGATGATGCCACGGTGATGAGTCCTCGTGGCCCGGGCATCTTCGACTTGAGGTAGGCGTGGTGGGATCGCCATGAACTTGGCGTAGTACGGGACGCCCAAGATAGCGTGATAGGAGTCGGGAAATCCACAACCTCAAAAGTGAGGGTCTCGATCGCGAAATTCCTGGTTCCCCAAAGGTGACGGGCGTCGAGCCGCCCGGCGGATGGGCTCTTGGCGCGTGGATGACGCCGTGGAAAGGAGCCTTGCTTGGTCGGAGACTCGGCGAGAATCCCCATGGCGTCGGCGTCTCCACGTAGAGGATGTTGAGGCGCGCCGCCATCCATGAGCACCTTGGTGGCGCTTCTTTCCCACGATGGGGTCGACCACCGTGGGTATCTTCGGTGGGGATGTGGTCGGGTGATCACCCGATCGAAGGTGACCGGAACTCGACCACCGAGGTATTGGGGACGGCTAGTGGGCGGTGTGGACCTCACGGTAGGCGAGTTTGAGCCGACGCATGTCGGCATAGCACGCCGGTCCGCCAAAGATCATGAGGCAGCCGTCGGGCTCGGGGAATTCGTCGTCCACCTTCTTCTCCACGGCCTGTGGGGCCGTGGCGGGCTTCTTTCCTTTGCCCCGCGGCGTCGTGGGGGCGCAGAAAAGGAAGTGCCTCAGGACTTGCGATCCCGGTACTTATGTTTGACGGGGAACCCGTGGTTTGGGCACGGGCATCCATCGATCCTCGAAGTGGTCGGTAGCGACGGCGGTCGCACCATCGCTTGGCGCGGCGGTCGGCGATGGCGACCACTTGAGACTCGCGGATCTGTTTTCCATGCCGCTTCCGCTTGTCGGAGCGGTCGGAAGGGGGTCTGATTCAGATGCTAGGCCCTTGCTGGGCCTTTCCTTCTTCGAAGATAGCCCCCACAGCCTCCTCGCCGGAGGCGTGGTTGGTGGCGATGTCGAGGAGCTCCTTGGTGGTCCTGGGCTTGAGACAGCCCAGCTTGTGCACCAGGGCCTTGCAGGAGGTGCCGTAGATGAATGCTCCCACGACATCGGCGTCGGAGATGTCGGAGAGCTCGTTGCATTGGCGGGAAAACTGCCGGATGTAATCTCGGAGGGTTTCCCCTGGCTGCTGCTTGCAGCCCTTCAGGTCCCAGGAGTTGCCAGGGCGCTTGTAAGTGCCCTGGAAGTTGCCGACGAAGAGGGTCTTCAAGTCAGCCCAGTTCCTGATGGTTTTGGCGGGCAAGTACTCGAGCCAAGCTCGGCCGAAGTTCGCAAGGTAGATGGGGAGGTATTGGATGATGAAGAGATCATCCGTCGCTCCCCCCGCCCGGCATGCGAGCCGGTAGTCTTCAAGCCAGACACCTGGGTTCGTGGCCCCAGTGTACTTGGCGATGTTGGTGGGCGCCCGGAATCTGGCAGGGAAATCCGCCTGACGGATCCCCTGGCAGAAAGCCCGCGGTCCGGGACCATCGGGGCTTGGGCTGCGGCGTTGGCGCCCGCCATCCATAACACGTGAGTGGACGGCCTCCTCCGCCGCCTTTCTCTTCGCCATGAGGGTGGCGCGAACG
Source organism: Otatea glauca (assembly GCA_036346275.1). Lineage (NCBI taxonomy): Eukaryota > Viridiplantae > Streptophyta > Magnoliopsida > Poales > Poaceae > Otatea > Otatea glauca. The sequence continues at coordinate 64,423,187 of CM070721.1, forward strand.
TCGTAGGCGTCGCCGAGGCGATGGCGTACCGGGGTGCGCAAGGCCTGGGGTGGTTCGTGGTACGGCGCCGCCTTTGCCGGACCCAGCCGGCTTCGAGCGGCGGTGCGGGCCCGGTGGCCAGAGGTGGCGCCGGAGCGGTAGGAGCCGAGGCTACACGTGTTGCATGGTCGCACGCCCATCACCCGGAGGTTCTGATACGTGGCTTTGGCCTCCGGGTCAGCCGGCTCCGGGAGGCCTCGGCGAAGATTGCACCGCGCCACATTCAGCTTGCATGGGGGAAGAACTGAGGGCCGTCGGATTCTCCCGCCAGCTTGTGGTGTACCTGCCGCGCACGTCCGCGCGCGTCGCCGGGCACCTGCTGGGTTTCGGGCTCATCCTGCTCCAGGTTAGCCTGGAGCTGGTCGAGCTCAGCCCTCCGCTTATCCAGCTCCTCGCGCTGTCGCTGGAGTTCGGCGCGGCGAGCTTGAGCGCGTTCAGCACGCTCGCGCTGGTGTTCCTCCTCCTGCGCCTCATTGCGCCGGATGGGGGCCCCCGTAACCGCGGGGGTTGTGATTAAATCGACCGTGCTCGCCATGTTGCACTCGCGAGAGTGTCGCCCGCGGGCAGAGTATTCCGTGTCGGAGCTGTAGTCGTGGCTGGAAGAGTCTTCCAGCAGCTCGTGGATAGAGGCCAGCATGTAGCCAGCCATCGCCACAAGTTGTGAGCCTACGGGGGGTGACAGAGTCACCTGCCCGGGCCCACGGGAGCTTTCGCCAGACGTGGTGGAGCGCTCCCCGGGCTCCGGTTTTGGGACTCGCAGGGGCGCCCCAAGCCGGAGCTTGGCGAAGTCGCCGGAGATGGCGCCCAAGCTTTCAGTGGGTGCCGGGCCTCCGGTGGTGGCGGGGATGAGCGTAAGCCCTCCCGCCGAGGTGACGGCAAAGTTGAGGGAGCTGAAGCGGATCTGGCTCCCCGACGCAGTCATGCCGTCGCGGGTGGAAGATGCCATCAGGGAGGCAAGCGGAATCCGGAGATGGCGATGAAGACGCGCGAAGGCCCCTACTTGGCGCGCCAACTGTCGGCGTTTCGAGCACCGGCAAGTAAATTTGTAAGTCTAAGGGGCCGCGCGTTCCACTCCCTGAATGGTTAGACTCGAAGTCCAAGATGTATCTTGGTCGGGCCAAGGTCCCTACTCCATTCGTGTGGCGGCGTTGTATTCCCTTGATCTGATGATGATCGCACAAAGTTTACAAGTGAGAGTGCTAATGGCTTAGCGAGATGGGTTCGATTGCGATCCCCCTCCTACGGGGTTCCGCCTCCTTTTATACGAAAGGAGGCGAGTTACATCGAGAATTGAAGAGGACAAGATGACCTACACTAGGAGCTTGGTCCTTCGTTCCGCCGACCGATCATTGCCCGTCTTGCGCATCTTTGGGTCGGTAGCTTAGTTGGTCGGGGTTAGGTATTTCCGAGAAGCTGCGTGCACCGCCTCTGCGAACCTTACGAGTGTTGGCGTTCTGCGCTGGGCGTGGCGTTGCCTCGGGAGAGGCGTGCCTTCGTCTTGTATGTGACTGCGATGGGATGGGAGCATGACTTGGTCGATCATTAAACCTTCTTGGGAAGGAGCCACCTGCCCTTGTATAGTCGCTTCGATTGACCCCGTTCGTGGGGTACGTGGCTGTTGGCTGGTAGAGGCTTCGACATGCGGCCCTCGGCAGGGGTTGTCTTGACACGATCGGAGTCAGGATCCCGACCGCCGCAGGGTCGGAGCCCCGCAGTCGGAGACACTTCCTCGATCGGTCGGGAAGGGATGTCTTGTGTGGCCCTGTTGGTGCTTCGGTCGGTAGTGGGCTGGGAGCGGCCTGTTGGGCTTGAGCTGTGCTTGAGGCCGCCGGCTCGTCGCTTTGGGCCGTTTGGGGTACCCCTGTTATAAGTATTCGTCAATATTTAACTTGTGTAGTTCTAGTATACTCATAGAAATATAGGATAAACTCCAAAGCAATCTCAAATTGATTTGCATATTGATTCTAAATTCAATTATTTATATGCACATATATGCAATGGAGTTTATTCTATAATTAATGGTCTTAAGAGTATGATCCATTTCCACCACTCCATATAAATTGTATCATTACTTTTTGATTCCATCGAATTGAGTATATGAAACTTGTGTAGTTAATATATACTCATGACAATTTAAATACAATTTAAATTGTGTTCGGATGCCATTCAATCAACAAAGAACTAGTCATGTGTTGATGGTTCACTTTGTTGATCCTAGGGCAATCGAAAGTTCTTGTGTATATGAAGCATTAGCTGCATTAGTATACTCAAGACACAATTAATCTTTCAATCATTTATCTTTGAGTTGTAGTCAATCATCAAAGGAAAAGATCAAAGGATCTTAGGAGCATCCATTATGTGTTAATGGAGTTCAATGATGATTGAGATAACCATGTGTTTTGGACTAACACTTTCAATGAGTTTGAAATAGGTTAATTCCAAGGTTTGAGATGGATAAACTGGACAAGTACGTCATCATATGTTGATAAGCTTCAAAAGAGGATCCCGAAGCTAAGACAAGGGGAGTTTATCATGTGTTGATGAACAAGATGAAGATCCCGACTTAGAGAGAAGATGATGAAAATCATAAAAGCTCCAAGTGGATGTGCTAAAGGCAAAGGTATAAATAGCTAGGACTAAGGATGTGTTCCTAGTCTTTTACCGGTCTCGGTGTTTGGATGGAAGACTGGGTTGCTAGTTAGGTGTCGTACTATTAAGAGGGGTTAAGTCTTTTAGCTTGAGCTTCATCATGTGTTGATGAACTCAATCTGGTTCACTCTAGCTTACTCTCTTGGTTGGTTTTTGCATAAGCTAAGTATTTGCATGTGTTGCAAATAAGGGAGCTCATGCTTGCTTCTTATTGAGTCTTGATTTGGTTTTTGCATAGAGCTATGGATCTGCATGTGTTGCAAAAAGGGAGATAGCTTATGCAAGTTGGTTTAAGTGGTTGTTTGTATGGAGCTAGATATTTGCATGTGTTGCAAATAAGAGAGCTCATGCTTGCTTCTTATTAAATCTTGATTTGGTTTTTACATAGAGCTATGGATTTGCATGTGTTGCAAAAAGAGAGATAGCTTATGAAAGTTGGTTTAAGTGATTGTTTGTATGGAGCTAGATATTTGCATGTGTTGCAAATAAAAAGTTCATGCATCGGAGTCTTAGCTTGTGACTTGATCATGTGTTGATCGTTACAAAGGCTAAGATAGGTTTATACTTTGTGTTTGCAAAATGAGTTTTTGCAAAATATGGTTTAATTGAATCTTATCTTGGAGCATGTGAATAGAGTTTGCAAATTGGTTTGGTCATGTGTTGATCATCACATGGCTCAAAGATATGATCTTGATTGCTCTTGTTTGCAAGATTTATATTTGCAAATGTGTTTTGCAAAATATTGGTGTTCATGCATTTGACATTGGAGCATATGATTAGAACTTGCAAATGTATTTTGCAAAATTATTTTTATCATGAGTTGATCATCACATGGCTCAATATTTGATCTTATTGACTCTATCTAGCTTGTAATCACGCTCTTGGTCAAGTCTATGCGAGGGATTTCGAGAAATCAGATTTTAGACTTGAATGGCTACATTAGAATCTTTATTTTTGTGATATTTAAAAATATCTATAATTGCTTAAATCTTGAAAATAGGTGAATATTGTAGCCTTCTTAATAAGCTTCACATAGAATTAAAGATCACCTAAATCGGAGTTCGGAGTAAAAAGTTATGAACGTTTTAGTGGCCGAAACAGTGGTAGCACCGATCCAGAGGCGGTGTAAAAACTCTAGAGAAGTGTTTTTTGGTTGAAATGGCCGGTGCTACCGGTCCTAGATGGGCGGTAGCACCGGGGTACTGTAGCAACGGCTAGTTTTTAGTGTTTTTATTGCACGAAAGTGACCGTTGGCCTAGAGATCGGTGCTAGGTTTGCTACACTTTTTGCCCCCTAATGGCTAGTTTTCTTTGAAGATGCTATAAAAAGAGCCTTGAGGGCTGGTATTTGGTTGTTGTTGGCCTTGTTGAGCATTTGGGTGGTGTTGTGCATGTGTTGCACTCTTATATTTGGTTTTTGAGCTAAGAGTGAGTCCTATTTGCATATGTTGCATTTAGGAGAGGATTAAGAGCCTCTTGTGCATGTGTTGCACTTGAGGGAAGTCTTGTGTATGTGTTGCACTCGGTGATCACCCTTGTGCATCTGTTGCACTTAGTGAGGATCAAGCTAAAGGGTTTGACTTGTTACTCTTGGTGTTTGCCGACACCTAGACGACGTGTGGAGGCGTCGTGCGCGGTGACCTTCTCAAGGAGATTATGAGAAAGCCCGGCAAAGTTATGAAGATCGGAGCTCATCTACCCGGAGGGGGAAAGAGCTATCACTAGTGGAATCGAGGCGGGTGCTCAATTCGTGGAGCCGGTCTAAAGTGGTTTGGGCTTGCCTCAACGTGGATTAGGGGAGACCGACAAGTCTCCGAACACCACGATAAAAAGTATTGTGTCTCCTTGTGTATGCTTGCAATTCCTTATTTATATTGTTGCAATTTACATTCCTAGAATTTGCTTGCTGTCTTTAGGATTGTAATTTATTATTAAAGACATGATTAGCTAGTGCACTTAGTGATGAGTTGATCATTTAGATAATATTCACAGTATGAGCATATGAGATAGCACATACAAATTCATATACGGTCATATGAGATAGCACATAATAAGGTTACATGAAGTTCTCAACTTTCTGTCGAAAAACATCTTGACTATGCCTTTATGCAGACAAAAATTCATGTACACACTTAAAGCAATGTTTTCTTATCAGGTTCCACCTTTGCAGGTACTCTATCCATAAACTAATCAACCAACATAACAACATATAATGGTGAATCTTAACAGCAAATCAATCTGAGCATGACTAAATATAGTAGCAGACAAGTATTGAATCAGATCCTACCCAACACAAAGCTCCTATTCATGAACTGATCAACCAACAAACCCTAACGAACTTCACATGGAAATCAAAACTCGGTCCTAGAAACAATTAACACTACCGATCTAATTGCGCGGTAATGCTGGCAATATACATAGCTCTGGAAACAGGGAGATACCTCTTCTCGCCGCTGGCGTAGTATTCCTAGGGCTTGTTGGGGTCGCTGCCTAGCGCCAGGGACGGAGGGGCGGCAGTGGAGGTCGGCGAGGGTGCGGATGGCGGGGCCGTCGCGGCCATCGGGCGCCAGCTTCTTGCCGTCGTTGGGAGAGGAGGGCGAGGAGGAGCTCATCACCGACGACGCCTTTTCTGTGAGTTCGGTGCCGCCTCGGTTTTTGGTATTTGAGTGGATCGGGAGAAACCGAGAGGGCGAGGGCGATTGGACGTTCCAGGGAAAACACAAACTACTTATAGTGCCCAGGCTGAGATATCACAAGCTTATCACAGACAGTTATTAGTATTTCCAGTAACTTAGACGGACGTGCTAGCAAAATCGTCTATGATTAGCTTTAACACAGACGGTTTTTTAAAATCGTTTGTGATGAGGTGTCTAATATAAACATTTCTATAGTAGTGCAAGTTCTTCGGCTGTCAATTCACATCTTGATGTGATCGGCATTCGTATTGCGCCTAAGCGTGGCTGCTAAATAGATCTAAGCATCGGGGCAACGCCGTGCCATCGCCAAATCGATGCACTAGCCATCCGATCACGTCATTGCGTGATCATTGTCGTGTCGTGCATTGTTCATGGTTTCCAACTGACCGACAGGACACGCCGTGTGTCTCGCCACGACGAGGACACTGGAATGCCATCAAGACCATATATGTGTAGACATTTTGCCAAACTCATATGAGGTTCATAATTAAAACTCTGTGTTTCAGTATATTACTCTAAAATCTAGCTTTCTTCTCATGAAAAATAAGTCTTCCTCTCTTCCGTATGTAAGTGGGATGCATATTGACACATTGTACCCACTCAGAAAATATAAATAAAGAGGAGAGCTATAGATCTATATCTTATATATCTATTTTGATATTGTGTTTCTACGAATTTGAATGGTCAACGGTGGCCTTCTTTCATGACATATGTTGTCTTTTTCTTTCTCGTTATTTCGGGACAGTGATTCACAAAACCGTTCAATTGACGCCATTTTTGTGTTTAATTAAGGACAGCGATAGATGAATACTCCAATTAAGATCTAAAACGCCCAACAATGATGGGCCTAAAGTAATGGAGGCATTTCCCAGCTGAAATGGGGCGGGCTGCCGAGCCCTGGTTGCAGATGGAAGGAAATTAACCATCCATTCCAGTTGAACTAGGATAGTTTAGTCTTTTGCCTTTTGAAGAGCATTAAGACAAAACATTTCTTGTATCATTTCCCGGAAATCATCATTCCTAAACCATTCGATTGACAGCATGCTTGTGTTCTACAATCTACACCACTCTGTTTTGAACCTTGCATCGGTTTCTAATTAGATCCGAAATAAGCTTAAGCTTGTGACCTACTGTTGCCGGCATGTTCATGCTAGAGAGGTGCGTGTTTACAACAATTGTGGAGAAGCTTAAACTCCTGGACCTAATTGAGGACGTTGACAGATGCATATTTAACATCTCACACGCCAGGTTCTATTAAAAAAAGTGAAAAAAAAAACATATCGTCTTAGTCTGTCAGCAATCAGCATTACTGAATATGTAGTGAACCTTCCCATAATGTATTTGGAACCACTGAGCTTTGACTTGGCAAAAGGTATTTTGTCAAGTAGCTAGGAGAATTATCACGCAAAGTGCATACAAGATTGACAAATAATTTTGCAAGTACAATTTCTCGACAAAAGTTCCTCCACTGTCATGGCAAGTTGTTAGCCATTCAACGAGTGCTTCAATGACGTTCCAAATGAAATGAGCACTTTGTACCAGCCTTCCATGTTGAGTAGCCGACGTTCAGTTTAAACAAGACAAACCCCTTCATATTATTAACAATAGACCCAGTTAAGATGCCTTGTGAGCTTACACGCACTTGGTGATAAAAAAAATAGCTGAGAGCTAAAACCATCGTGATTGCTGACAAAAGACAAGTCCATCTGTCCCTTGAAGATAACAAATATTAGTAAAGCTAAATGGAAAAACAGCAAAGATATGGTTGAGTTGAACAGGAGCTTAATTTTTCATTCATGAAAAGTTCTTCTTCTTTGCAGAGACAAGATCTATCGGCAGAGGTACATATCTCATCCCTGCACACACACACACACACTGCAAATGTACATAAGTCAAATCATTTCTCTTGATTTAGTACGGCCAAGGATGCTTTTGCTTCTGGCCCTTCAGAATTGAGTTGATGAGGTTCGTCGCAGTGAACTCTTGGTAGGCAGGACTAGTGCAGCTACTTCCAACTTCAGCTGTCCAGCGAAAAGAAGGGCTCATCACATGCATGATCAAATCAAAATAAGGCATTGAGAAAGATCAATTGATCACTAATCGAATTTGCATGTGCATCTAATCATCTATGAAATGTATATGACACAGAGCAGAATGAAGTATCTTTGATCAAAGAGAGATCAGGTATATTAAGCAGAGAGATCATTTGTCAGTTGCATTAGTGAAGTAAAGAGGCAGTAGTAGCTGTGTAATTTGGGTACCTCTTTGCACTGCTTCTTCAGCTTCAGGTTCTCATCCACCAGCCGGCGAACCTCTTTTTCTAGCTCTTCCACGTACGCCTGCACAACAGCAATTAGTTCACAACCAGTACAAATGCAGTCCGAAATTATGGGTCGTTCAGATGGGTTTTTATGTGCTAGCATTTCACTATTTCAGTGAAGAATATGTGAGAAATTCATAGTGCAGTCCTATACAGATGATTGGTTGAGATGCTAGCTTTCATTGACCTTTTGTTCTGATCAAATAATAGTTATTTGTATGCCTTTTCTATTCAGTGCAGCATGAGCATATTACCATGAGAGAGACTAGCTAGCTGTCAGGTCTCGTAAGCATACGAGGAAGACGTAATTCATTGTGGTTGTTATATTAGTTCTGACGTAAGCCGGATCGAACCTGGTAATTGTTATTTGGACTCTCCGACATCAACCCAGTTGTAATTATAATCACTTGGATATTCATGTAATATTTTTTTTGGCAGCAACTTGGCCTTAACAGTTACAATTATGGTTCTTCCAAATTTGGGATAGCATATATTTTCATTTTCAAAAGAAAAATTAGTGGAGATGATAAATCATATAAGAAACGGCTGCTTAATGTACTGATATCCAAGTCCAACTAACCACAAACTTCCAATAAGCATGGGGAGGCCTCAGGTACTATCACCGGTTGGCTCTTATATTCCGCAGAACTGTACTTTTGTCTGCCCTTTTCTGCTGGTTACGTGCAACTTGCTCTTAATTCTGAGCTTTTCCAGTGCCTACTTGGATATGATGATATATTGATAAAGAATTAACTTGTTCTAGAATTAATAGTGTGCATTAGGTAAAAGAGAGAGCACTACTCAAAGAAGAGATATGCATGTTTAGCCCATGTTGACTAAAAATTATTGGTAGGAACTCTTGCATGATGCAAGAGATAACACATTCCATTATTTTTTTAGGCCCCTTTCAGTCTTTAACACATCGACCAAACTCAATCACTACTGCAGAGTTTCGAACTTTCACTGCCACATAGTACATGTGGACGATATACGTAGATATCTACCGTGATCATACGTTAAACTCATTGGGAAATTTAGTGGAACCATATTAAGGGTTTGCTTGGAACGAAGAAATCTAGTAAGAAAATTTCAGGAAGTGATAATTCCGCAAGAATCCTACTAAATTTTCAGACGGGGTCGTAGGCCCTTAGGTTGGTGATTGACGTTTTAAGCATAAGTTGCATGTTTTATCCATTAAATCAAACAGTGTAATAACCTACCATGGAATCAAGCGGCGTAATACTTGGACCGTCCAAATTTATAAGGTTTATTTTTTTAATAGTTTTATTATAAATATAAAGTATATTTCATATTTCAACACAAAATTAGTGTGACGTTACCTCTATATCCTTAACAAATATTTATCTTTACTTTATATTAACTATATGCATACATTAAGTATAATACTTAATAATAATAATTAGGGGTAATCTAGTCATTTTTAATGTTTTTTTTTGTCTATATAAAAGAAAATAAGACTTATAAACTTGGAGGGAGGGAGTAACTAAGAAAATTAAGTCGGAAGAAATGTAAATTATCTTATACGTATGTATACCGATTAATCGGTATAGTACACTGTATAACAACAGCGCGTGTGTACGTAGGGTAGGAACGTGCGTGCGTACCCTTTTCCTTGCCCTTGAGCGTAGCGCGGACTCCCGATTCCTCATCATCCTGATAGTCCTCCGGTCGTCACCGCTGCCGCCGCTCTGGCGCACCTCCATCTCGACCTCGTCGCCGGCGAACCCGGCGAGCGAGACGGGCGTGGGGGGCAGCGCGTGGCCCGCGAGGACGACGGCGCCGTCGTCGTCGTCGTCCCGCAGGTTGGAGATGGAGAAGAGGGAGCTGCAGCCGCTCATGATGCTCAGCTGCGGGCTGTCCGGCTCCCTCCACGCCGCCGCCGCGTGCACGGCCATCTGGTAGTGGTGGTAGTTGGCCATGGCCGCTGGATTGACTTGGATGAGGAGACAAGAACAAGAACAGGAGCAGCAACTACTAATAAACCTCGATCACTAACTAGTACGTACGTACTGTACCACCACCACTATAGGCTTTGTTTGGATATTTGAGTGCAGCTTAAGCTAAACTAAGCTTATGAAGCTATCCAGCTTTAAGTTAGTTTGCTTTGGGATATTAATTGCTAACTTTCAAGGTCACTAGCTAGTACTGCACTGACACTGTAGTAATTTGCTTTTGCGGTGAGAGATATCTCATCCTGTTCATGGCCCTGCCTGCAGTAGCTAGCTAGGATTATATATATATACGTGCAGCTAGCTTGCGATCGATTTGTATACATAATTAATTGTTGCTGATCGATGCAGCTGGTGCCGTACGCCTGCATGCCGCTTAGCTAGCTCCAAATGGGCCGATTAATTAATAAGTCCATTCAATCATCTGCTTTTTTTAAACACGCAATTGCTAGCATATCCTAAAGCTTGTGAAAATTAAGGAGATGTATCCTCCCTCTCGAGTTAGCTAGCTCTTTCCCTCGCGAAAAGAAAAGAAAAGAAAAAGGAGAGGGATGAATCCATATATATTTAGAGACATACTGGACTATTGGTGGCGAGCATGCAGTTGACTAAACCCACTAATTATTAGATAGGGTGTTAGAGAGATAACTATATGTTTAGCTAGGGGATTAATTGGAACTATATGGTTAGCTAGGGGATTAATTAGAACTGGAAGGCTTAATATGCTAATCGATCAGGAGATTACAGGTAAACGCCGCGGCAAGGCTTGGCGTAAATTACCAACGGTTGTCGATCACCAGCTATCATCGATCATAGGGCCCATTTTGGCATGCGGTTGCAGGAGGATCATCAGGAGGTTATGGACGCTAGGTAGCTAGCCATCTGCTTGATGCAGATGGTCCCAATTAGAAGTGGTCGACCGGCGCGGATCCGATGAAGATTGCGATCCCTGACGGCGACAAGATCGATCAGCATATGTGAGCTCACAAGAATATAATTCTACTTGCTTCTCGATCGGATGTGCAAGTTTTTTTTTTTGGGTATACAGTGCAACCATGATTTGCTTGCGCTGTACTGTAGCATGAGTGCATGACCTATATCTTGTCATGAACTCTCTCCTCTCTGTTTTTTTTAACTTAGGTTGCACCTACATGGCCAGTGCTACAAACACCTCGAAATTGTGATCAGCGTGAATTACTAACTAATAGACACGCAGCTGCATGCATGCGGTGACAAAAATGCACAGGGCGTCCGCTAGTGTCTTCAGGTCAGGTGCTCAGTGCTCTGAATTTCCTAGTGTTACATAGATCAGTACTCATTTCGCTCTCAGCCTTGTTGCTGTATCTTGTAACTGTCCATGCATACTAGCTAGATGGCGCGTCCTTTCCATAAGACTGCTTGGGATTTGGATTTCTAATCCTTCAAAATTTCAAATGGTCCTTGCACTCCTGCATGCCTGCCTTTCTTGGTTTTGTCTTGTAGCACTACTAATCCACACCACTCCTCAGATCTCATTTTGGTGCGAGATATAGACATGAGCTGATACTATCACCGTTAATTATCACATATGCCCCAAGGAATATGGAGCCGGACGTAGATTGTATTTGTATTCTGCTGTGTTTCGAGAAATTAATTGAGCAGATAACAACTCATTCAAAAGTTGCAAAGTGTTCGCTGCACTAGTCCGTGCGATTTTTTTTTTCTAAAATAGCCTAGTCAGCCGTGCAAATTTTCAAAAAAATTTACCATTTGGAGTGGGAGGCATCAGCCTAGTCAGCCGATTTTTTTCAAAAAAAAAGTATCAAAAAAAAAGCCTAGTTTTCAAAAAAAAATTATCAAAAAAAAAATTTGCACGGAGACTAGTTTTGTAAAAAAAAACTAAATTAATATATATCCTGAAGCTGATACCAGAAACAGGTGGTATGTGCTCCAACTCCAAATGGTTGGAAACGACATTTATCACAATTCCATCGTAAGCTAGCTTTCATCTTAAAACTAATCTAATTGTAACCATAATTTGACCTAACCAAAGTTGTTGATACGGGATAGCTGCAAATCATTGGAATAGAATTATACGGGATGAGTCATCGAAGCCACAAAGTCAGTGTCTAGATAGCACCTCAGTATTTACACAGTGTAGTTGTTCTGGCTCGCATTATTTTCTCTTTTCTTCTTTGCTCCTTTTGTTGTGATGTCTGCACTTTATTCCAGAAGCTAAATTTAACTTTGTCCTGACCCATGTAACTGTATGTATCCTGAAACCTAAACTAATGCTTGTTCTGATCCTTCATTATCCTGTTTTTTTATTCATGGCAATTGCCAAGTAGGTGCCACAGCCAAATTGGCCAAAGTGAACACTTCCAGATGCAAATAATTAACGTCCTTTTCAGAAAAAATAGATACAAATGTCGTCACCTAATTTGGAAACTTGCGCTTTTGACTCTAGCATGCATTTGATTTAGACTACAGAAGGCATGCATTTTCTGAATGATCAAGATTTGTTTGTATGTGCCGACCTTAGGATGCCTAAATTTTAAAAGAAGCAAAAGCCACCCATGGAAAGCGACAAACATGTGTAGTCGTTCATCATCAGCTGCTACAGCTGCAAAACACATTCCTGAGAAAATTATTAGGAACAGTGGTAGTGAGCACAGGAGACTATGTGGTGGTCTACTCATGTTTGTGATGAGTATTTGATTGTGTTTAAGTGTGTGGTGCTTAGATTTGAGTTTGAAATAAGCTTACTTTGGTTTTGAGCAATTTGACTAGAGTGGTCATAGCCTTGTCCAGAGTGATTATAACCTTGGCTTGAGTGGTCATGGCCTTGCCTAGATTGATCATGATTTTGCCTTGAGTGATCATGGCCTTGTCCAGAGCAGTCATAACCTTGTCCAAAGACCAAGCCTTGAGTGGTCTTGGATGTGTCTTGAGTGGTTATGATCTTGCCTTGAGTGGCCTTGGCTGTGTCTTGAGTGGTCATGATCTTGCCTTAGGTGGTCTTGGTTGTGCTTTGAGTGGCCGTGACCTCTGTATGACTGGTCTTAAGTGGTCATGACCTCTTGGGGAGTGATCGTGGCCTTTGTATGAGTGGTTTTAGTTTTGAGTGGTCATAGTCAACAGTGGTCAAGTGGTCACAACCAATAGTTTGGTGGGATCTTTAGGTGTTTGACTGGTTACTGATATTTGTGATATTACTATTACATGTTATCTTGTGCATTGCTATGTGATGTTTTGCTTATCTGTGTTGGTTGCAGGACTTAGAAGCTGGGTCATGGTGAGACAGAGGAGATCGAAACTAGGCTAGGAGAGCTGAGATCCAGACGGTCAAGGTGACGCCGGAAGATGACTAATGCCAGGGAGTTGCTGCAAGTCTGGATGACAGGTGGATGGATGAGATGATAGCTTAAGCCCTACTCAAGCGAAGAAGGATCATTGGATCAAAAGTTCGCGGGTGAAATAGATGTTAAGTTAGTGTTTAAGGGTATGGTCAAAACCCGTTATAATGTTGAGTTTCGGGTTAGCTCATGTATGAGTGAGGGAGTGAATCTCAATCCTTGATGAGATTTTTTGAGGGTCAAGAAGGTCATCTGAGGGTGGTGAGATGCCTCTAACCAACTCTGTGTGAACTAAGTTCGAGAGAAGTCTTAAAGAAGGGTTCTTTGATTTCTTTATGCTCTGTTGAGCTTTGCCTACCTGAAAGTGTGGCTTTGTAACCATCCCTCTCTAAGCAATGCATCATCCAAGTTCATATATGTTCTTAAATCTACTTAGTTCTTGCATTTTTGCTTGTTTTTTTTATGCAACTTGAGTTTTGCTTCACCTCCTTCTACTTGTTGTGTTTCTACTGGATTTAGGACACGTAAGAGATTGAGAAATTCATCTAGAATATGTTCTAACCCAGCAAGATCCATTAGAACTTAGTCTTGCTCAAGTTTTGGTCTTTCTTTTTTTTTGAGTCTTTGATCTCTCTGGTTTCTTTCTTTCTTGATCTTATGCTGCTAAGGATGAATGATTGATGGATGAATCGTTTGTAGATCATATCTCAATCATCTATGCAAGCTTTTAATAAGATCTCCAAAGCTCTTCTCAATAAACTAGTTATTGCCTTGAAAATGGAGAATTCTTGGCAGATCTTTTGTTGCACGTTTGAAAGGTGTTTATTTGGTGTTATTGCTTGCTGGGGCATGTGAGAGATTAGCTAAGGTCATGTTTGGGACAGTTTCTGATTGTACAGGTTCTGAATTCTTCAAGAATCAGGTAGGGTGGTAGCTTCTGATTTTGTGTACAAATATACTTTCTGATTGTGGGAGAAGCTTCTTGGAGAATCCAGAATCTTGATTCTTGGAGAATCAGAAGCTGTCACTCACCTAATTCTTGGAGAATCCAGAATCTACATAATTAAAAACTGTCACAAACAGGGCCTAAGATCATCTTGATCATCAAATCCCCACGAGCAAGTTGAGGGTGAAGTTTGTGCAACCTTCCTTCAAATAGAAAAAGGTCAAAACCTTGACATCAATCCTTACGATTGAAGGTTATAATATATTCCTGACATCCATAGGAAGGTGCATGCAAAGTTTAAAGGGATTTGGATTAGCTGATTAAAAGTTATCTCGATTCTTGATTTTGGAATCGTGCTGATTTTACTATTCATCTTGGTGTTACTGTTCATCCGCGAGCACTGATCTCTTTCCTAGTGCAGGCCTAGCTAAGCCTTTTGATTGGCTCTTTCGGTTAGAGAAGAGGCTTATTTGGCTCTTATTCACTCTCCTCTCATCGTCGTTTTTGTCCTGCGGAGCAAACTTTGAGCTCCTCAAAACACAAGGGAAATAAACTCCATTTGGCATTTCAGACAAAGCACCATTCTGAATCTTCATATTTCAGGCTTAGTCCCCCCTCACAAGCAATTTGGTAGGTTGAATAGTCATGCGTATAATATACTTACAGATTGTCTAACTAATCCTCACTCAAAATAAATTGAGTAAATTGCAAACCTCACATAATTGGTGTTGAAAAATAATAGTAGCCCCTAGGCATATTACTTCCCTACATGCATATTGTGATATATGTTTTTCTATGCTGCTCATCGCTCTTTTCTTTTTGAGAGGACACTGTATTCATCTCATACGTGTACTGTGTATACATGAGTGACAGAGGAGTGGGCTAAATATCAGTTTGCTACATGCTAATCAAGATCCAAGATAGCTACTGACTAGTTCAATATCTTGTAGCTTATTCGCATGAAGAAACCAGCTCTCTCTCCAATAGTGCAGTTGCCACTTCCGGCCAGAAGAGGAAGATTCCAAATACACTGGCCTGAACTTAGCTGTTGTCAGATGAATCCAAATACACTGGCCTGAACTTAGCTGTTGTCAGATTTCATCAGCCTCATCGGAAGTTTCGAGTTTTGACATGCAATTGGATAGTAACTTTACTTTTTAACAAACATGTGTTATTCTCAGTGTTATTTGATCATGTGTTATAAAACAGATAGTAAAAATAGAGGGTAAAAGAAACGAGACACGGATTTAACGTGAAAAATTCTCATGGGAAAAATTGTTGATGTACAAAGACGGAATTTCATTATATGAGAAAAGATTACAAGTGCGAGAAACTTCAACGCATCTACACCATGCAACTATACACACATGGGATCAGGGTCTTGAATGGAGAAGAAAACCGAATCAAAGTCGGATAAGCCGGTGGTTGCCACGTCTGACACGACTCGGCGCATGCCCCGCTCGACGCCACGTCGCAGTGTCTAGTACAAACACGATGATGAATTCGGATCACACTTTAATAATTTCTACCTTGAGACGAATTCACTCCTTCAACTTGAAATATGAAAATCTCCTCAAAATAAGTCTTCATCAACAGACCTTTCTCCTCAAAAGTTCATAGGAATAATCAATAAGAAGGGCTGGTGCAGTCTTATCTAAACGCATCTCTCGAAGCAAAATTGAGAAAATCACCGGTATGTTCAAACAAATAGCTATCAATAAAACAGGTGGACAAATATGGATCTTCATCAAATTCATAACCCAGCAAAAGTCCTAGTCTATGTAATTGATTTCCTAAAACAAATGCTCAAATATCAAATTACATAAGGCAAAACATCATCTGAAGCGCTGATAGTAGCAAAGAACCCGTATCATGAATTTTGATATGCTCTATCTGGAACATTAAACTCGGCAAACAATGGTTATTGGAGAGCAATTTGCACGTGTGACCATCCCTATATGTCAAATTGCCGGCTTCAAAGGTAACATAATTCTATGACATGGTTGAAATTGTTCCCATAAAATTGTCTAGATGAAAGGAATTCAATGTGCCATCAATAATGTATAAATATGACAACTAGATGAACGTTACTGTATCCACACAAGAGCCAACTTCTTCTTGAATTTAAATCCTTCATCCAAACCGAAATAGGAGCATAACCTTCACTTTCAAACAACAAAAACTCTGGAGAGTTTTATGCTAGCTACCATCAGGGTGTCATCAAATTTTTGAGAATTAATATTCCTAAATTGTCCACAACGGTCACGTAAGCGATCCAAATAGCAACATATCCAAACGGTGAACGAAACACCAAATTCAGTTTCTCTATAACACATTGATTTTTTTTCAAAGTTTCCTCGATCAAGTGTAGCACAAATTAACTCAATAGTAAGAGCAAAAGTCTACACCTCTAAATTAGACTCTATATGTGCGGATTTTGCCCTAGTAACCCTTAGTAGACGACGAATCGTTAAAAAAGTTGTCAATGATTAATCCTACATAGATGCTGCTAATAATAGACACCTGTTGCCACGCCTGACACGACTCTGACACGGTGTCTGACATGGACACGATGATAAATTCATATCACACTTTAACGTTATGTGTCTGCAATTTGCAAAATTGGCCAATAATAGACAACCATTGCCACGTTTGACATGACTCGGCGCATGCACCACTTGGCGTCGTCTGGCGCAATCTCGAACACAGAAACGATGATGAATTCGGATCGCAGTTTATTATTATGTTTGTCACCAATTTGCAAAATTGGCCTAGGAGGTCTTGTGCAAGTCAAGTCGAAAAGCAAAAAAATAAAATAAATTAAAAACCACTATTTTTTCTCCACCCGATAGTACATGAGCAAGTGATTTTATTTTCTGGGTCGTCTGTTTGCAACACGTCTTACACACGTAAGCCAACAAGATAATTGACAATTTTTAAGATGCATGCATGTAACCCTTGAAAAAGAAGAATGCAAGTGACATGATGAACACAGTAGAGAGCATTGCAGTGCAGATAGAAACTGGAGTTAGTAATGTCTGTGATGGTCGATGTGTAAATAATGCAGGTAGAAACGGCAAAGTGCAGGCACAAGATTGCATGGTAAATTGATGCGAGACTGCCACTGGTAATTTCAGTCCATGGCAGGTAATTTTAACCCCCATGCTTAGCTCCTGGTTGAATTTTCTCATGCTGATGATTAGCCCACGAGGAATTATATAGGGCAGGCAAGCAATCATTCAATCCTCGGTTTCAGTAAAAATGCATCCTAGCAGTTTGAACCTTCACTTGCAATTTTCATGGACGTTTGCATTGCTCTCCTCCCTCCCCTCCCCAGCAAGTAAAAACCTCTGTGCTATTATAATATGTCCACATCCTAGGGTCCTCCCCGCAAAAAAGCCACTCACCAGGTGAGGTCGGAGTCAGAGTCTCCTTCCTCTGGCTGGCTGTGGGCTGTGGCTGCTGCTTCCCCTCTCCACCCGAGACCAGGTCTAGCTCACGCCGACCTCGCCTCATCCACTCCCCGATCCGAGCGAGCCCGAACCCTAGCCGGCGATGCATCCCCCCGGCGCCGGCGACTACGCCCCTTACTACCCCCCTTACCCCTCCCCCACCTCCGCACCCGCACCCGCAGCCGCTCCACCGCCCCCCACCTACCCCTCGGCCTCCGCCTCCGCTCCCCCGTACTCGCCTTACCCCACCGATTTCGCCCCCGCCGCCGCGTACCCCACCTACCCCCCGCCCGCCGATCTTCCTCACTACGCGCCACCCCCCGCCGCGCCCCCGCAGCCGTACTACCCCTACGAGCCTCCTCCCCCGCCATCTCCGCACAACCCCGCTCCCCGCCTTACCCCTCGTTAGATCGGACCGGCAGCTACGGCTACGGATCCGGCTCCGGGTACGGCCAGGAGCTTCACGCGCCCAAGGCGGCCGTGGGCGGGTGGTCCGACGACGGGGTGTACGCGTACGACGGCGGCGACGCGCCGGAGCCGTATGGCGCGAGGGGTACCGCGCCGAGGTCGTCGAGTTCTGCGCTGTTTGATGATTACGGGAGGTCGATTGGTTCGTCCAAGGAGAGAGGTGGGGGTGGGGGTAGTGCGGCGAGCCCGAAGGTGGTGAGGGCCGTGCCGAAGGTGGAGACGTCGGAGGACGTGAGAAATGGGGTGCACAAGTTCCGAGTGAAGCTGCTGCCCGAGGGGGCAGGCAGCCCCATGGATGTGCTGTGCCAGGTAGTTTCTTGTTCCACGGTTGCGTGAAGGGATAACTTTCTGATGAGGAACTTGCTAGTCAAAAGCATACCTCTTTTCAGTGGCTAGTTCGCTGTAAAATTGATCATCTAGTGTGGAATCAGGTTGCTTTCAATAGGAAGGCGGTGTAGCATCGGCTGTTTAGAGCATGGAATTTGGCTGAAAGTTTGCACGGTGGGGAAATAGTGAGCAGTAGATAATCTTTGTCAAGTAACCAATTGTTGCTATAGGGGGGAAAATGGAACCTTACCAAATCGGCATGACGAGCTTTGTTTTGGATCTGCTTTTCACAGAATTTGTTTGCGGAGACTGAAGTGATTGTGCAAATGTGTAATGTAGGCTAGTTGATAACAGAGGCCAAGTAGAGTTGTTTGTTTCGTTGCTAATCAAATGCATGGTATATAACAGGCCAAAATCAAATGATTGAATGTGGCTATAGATATCACTTCCAGTGAGTGAATTTGTCAATCAAAATTACTTATACTTTTGTAACACAAAAAAATGTTGTGAAAGCATACCTGCAATCTACTCATTAAATTATGTTTGTGAATTTACATGAAACTAAAAATGATCAGATCGGGACAGAACCTTTATTGCAGAGCTATTCACGACTTTATATTTAAAATTTTCTACGAAATGGTTTCTAAGACCTGTAAACCTTTGTATTAGATTGTTAAGGAAGGGATGCTTTTGTACTCATAACTGGTTGTACCTTATGCAGGTTGGTTTGGATGGAATACGGATGCTTGATCCCAACACTAATAGGACATTGAGGATATATCCCCTTGAAACTGTAACTAGATGGGATGTAAGTAACTTGTTGCATCTTGGTAAAAGGTGTTAGTTTTTCTATTTTTTGGCAATTTATTTTACTAAATCTTATAGCCTCTTTATGTAGGTATTAGATTCTTCTATCTTTGCCTTTTGGTCTAAGAGTTCCGTTGATATTGAGGCAAGAAGAATAAGGCTGAAGTCAAACAACTATACAACTAACACCATTCTAGATACTGTGACAGCTGCTACTGTGCAGGTTTGCCGTCTGCATTAATGATATACTTCTTTTTTTTCATCCTTTGGTTCTTTGTGATTTCTTAGGTGGTAGTACGCATAGTTTGTGCAAAAAGGTTGATTACTGTTAGATTCTTTGGACTACAGTTCAAGGAGATGGGTGGAAGCAGCATTTCGAGAAGCAGAGCAATTGCTGATGCTGCCAAGCCTTCTGAACAGCAAAATGAGAGGAGGAAAAATTTCCTTGATTGGAAGAACTTAATGAAGCCCATGAATGAGGAGAAAGATCACTGGGTAAGTTCTTCTTTCTCTCTTTTTGAAATGCCACACATGTAGGTGTAAGTTACTAAGTTGTATTTCATGCCTATTTACAATGTTAAATTTTAGTGATACCTCAATTGTATTATTTTCTGATTGAAATATTGCCTATTTGTGTGGAATATTAGTTGCTTAGGTAGATGCATGCAAAACAAGCATTTGTTTATTTTTTTAATTTTCCATTTCTCTCAACCATTCTTATAGCTCTTACCGTATTATATGTATCTTCTAGCACATAGCATTATGTAATTTCCCTTCTCGAGCGGTGCTTCTATGCATCACCCCCAATACTAGTTTTCTATTGTAAGTTTGTAACCATTGATGAATTGTTGTAAAGTTGTTCTGCTTCATGTTTAAACATCTTAGTGTTGCAAATCTAATCCAAAAGACCAAAAAAACTGATGCCATGTGATCAGAATTGTACGGCGGCTATTTTGAAGAAAGTTTACAGTTCAAATTTAATTTATTTGGCTTACCCAATTCTGTATGTCTCTGATGTCATTAACATGATCCTGGTTTCTGAATTGTCAACATAGCAAAGTAATTCTAGTTTGTGGACTCACAACTGTGTTTTATGGTTCATGATTGCACTTGTGCATCTCACAGTAAAGCTTCAGTCGCTGCTGAGTTCGTTTGTGGTTTGTTCTTTGTACTGTTGGTTTGACTTACCTTCAGGTTTTGACATTATTATAATGAGCCCTACCTAGCATTAAATTGTCTGCTTATGCTTTTACCTGTCTTGTCCCATTGACGTAGTGAAATCTTTAGCTGTTCCCTCAATATATGTTACTATGTTTACACATTTCTGAGTGTACTTCCTTTTTTTATCTTGTTCTATTCATTTATTCATTTTTTCTAATGGCATCATGTTGTTTTCTGCATATTTACTGTTAGGTCCCAGATGAAGCTGTCAGTAAATGCACAGCATGTGCAGCAGATTTCAATGCTTTCAACCGCAGGGTAAGAACGGATTGCTATTGATTTGTGCAGCCTGGGAGTCCCATCTGTTAATGTTGCGTGCCTGTACTTTCAGCATCACTGTCGAAACTGTGGTGATATTTTCTGCGATAAGTGCACTCAGGGAAGGACTCCTCTAACTACAGATTCTGATGCTCAACCAGTCCGAGTTTGCGACAAATGCATGGTAATGTGTTTTCATTCCTTCAATTGCATTTGCAGTCCTAGTTATGATTTATGTTATGCAGACTTTTTGGTGTTTTACTGTGCTTAGAGGACTAAACAGTTTAAAATGAAAAATAAAACTTGTCACTTGAGTAATATGATATATACTGCATAAAAGTTGTGAGGCTTTGATATTAAATAGCTTCGAGCTGTTTTGACTTGAGACTTCATTGCTCATTTGAAGCACTGAGGTTAGGCTTGGATACTGTCAGAATTATGGGATTGGAATTATATATTTTTTTCTCAAAAAAAAAAGGTGCGTGCTATGCTTCCTTGTTACTGCACTGTTGAGAAATAAATGAGGAAGGGAGTTTCCACAATTTAGTGCCTTTTCTGGTCTTGAAAAATAGAGTGAGATATTGTAAAGTTTTGTTTTAATAAAACCTGTAATGAAGGATTTTTTTTAAAAAAAACATTTTTTAACTAATTTTGCAAAAATAATATGCCGATTTTTTTTTACAAAAATACACATCAATCGCCAAACCTCGGTCTTGTTGACTAGATGAATCTACGACAATAATCCGTCGGCCAATTCAATCGACGACAAAACAGACCTCGGTCGCCAATTCATTTAGCGACAGAAGCTCTGTTGCTATTTTAAATGGTGACAGAGGTGTATTTTTGTAATTTTTTTCTCGGCGTATTATTTTCATAAAATTATTTAAAAATGTATTATTTTAAAAAAGAATTCTATAATGGAGTATCATCTTTAAGGACAAAATAAGCTGCGAACTTAACATGAGCAATGGTGTCCAATATTTAGACTGGTAGTCTCCTTTTCTTTCTGCGAAGTGGCCCGTCTGATGTTGCAGTCATGTTTCTTAACATCTTTTACTGTCATTACCATGTGGTGTGGTTAGATAACATTTATGATTTATGGTCTGTTATTCCATTTTTACCATGTTGTAGGAACACTGTTGATTTATGGACAAACGGAAGGTCTATTCTCAATGAATGATATCAATGTCGTGACTTTTTATTTTCATAGGCTGAAGTTTCTCAAAGACTGAACAATGCAAGGGAAGTGGCAAATCGACCTATTGTTCACAGCCATGAGGATCTTGCCAAAAAACTTCAGGTGTATTTTTTGGCTCCTTATTTTGTTTCTTTTCAGCTTCCAAATCTTCTAATCAACCATTATAATTCATGCAATGACACAACACACTGTATGCTTGACTGCTTTTCACTTTTTAGAGAGGATTGCTTGGTTACTGGGCCTTCTAGTCTCGTTAAGTACATGGGACAAGAATACTCGGGTGGTTTGCGTGTATAAAAATGAACCGCTAACTGGAGACACGAGATATCTGCAACCTTTTGTAGTACTAGTACAGGATTACTGTGAAACAAATTCCTATTACACTAAGGTAGTGACAAATGGAAGCAGACTTCACCTGCTGGTTGGGTTAATTTTCTTTTTCTTCTCTTTTCTTTCCTTTTCTTGTATATAACCTTCTGTGCACTTGTTTCTCTAATACAAAGTAGGGCTCTCCCTCCTGTTTCCCATGAATAAAAAGAAGTGACAAGTGGGGGGCAACACTTACTTCTCAAACTCGTCATATTTGGAATAAATATGTTGACTTCTGTGGTTTGATACAGGAAGCGATGGATATAAATAAGAAGTCATCTTCAGGTTTTTGTATTTATATGTGTTCTGTTTGAGATATGCTCTCTGTATGATACTGTTTATAAACGTGTTGTAACCTTGACAGCCTCAAGGTCTTCTGATGGATCTGGCAAGCGAATGCGGGAGGTTGCATGCCCCATCTGCACAGTGCATCTTCAGGTTTATTATTGTGGCATTCCTTATTCCTTTTTATGAAAAATAATTTTCAACGCTCTGCGTTGATGTCTGAAAATATGGCATTTGATCCAAATTAACCTTTCCTTTCCTTCAGGTGCAAGTTCCAACATCTGGTTCAGAGACAATAGAATGTGGTGTATGCCAGCACCCTTTCCTCGTCAGTGCTCGTTGAGCACCATCATGCAGGGTTCTACTTCGATCTACAAGTCATTCATTACCTTAATGGAGTCCTCTGCTCGATGTACATGAATCGCTGATCTAATTTAGTACACAGTTATATTCGGAACTAAGGAAGATATAAATAAAAAAAAGTGTGTTTTACCATGTCTGAACATTCGGCGGTCCTTGTTTGAATATTTCCTTGTGTTACTTGCAAATCTGTGTAGAGCCAAGTTTCGTGTGATGTGATGTATAATGTATTACAGTTTGATTTGTTGCAACAATCTGTTCGATTGTTTGATTGCGTGCTGTTCCTTTCTAGCGACTGTTGCAGTGCCCAAATTGGGTTTCAGTTTGTTTTTGGGCTACTACTTTGGATAAACATTGGCTGAGATACGTTTCATGTTCTGAAGATTTTGTTACATATTTTTTGGGTGTGAAATGTGAAATTCGTTTTAAGAGAACAGAAGAAGCCCTGATAAAACACAGCAAAACTAAAGGAAAAACTGCTATGGTATGTTTCATGCGCTTGCCAAAATACCAATGAGTTTGTCTAATTTTTGCCACAATAGCATTATGTGACCATTTGTCTAATTCCTCTCCTGCTTTGAAGAAACTTGCTACCGCTGGCCAAACCTTGGGTTGCTACTGCCGGTGAAGTCGCTGTCCTCGAGCAATTTGCGGTTGGGAAGGATGGATGCCACCAAAGACCAAACAACTGCATCGCCTTTCTCCGACGAAGCTTGCGGTTGCGGCAAAAGATCCACCTCACCGCTGCATGCCGGTAAACACTTTGACATTTCACGAGAATAGGGAAGAAAGTGCGCCAGACGACGAGGAAGAGAACAATGTGGTTTAAGTCCGAGTTCAACAGTGCAAATCCCACGAGATCCTTAGCCCAAACGGAGGCAACGGTAGTGAAAACTACTCGGGGAGGACGACGAAGATGGAACATGATGAGGGCTGCTGTGAGGTTAAGGGATTTGTAGTTGATTTCGCTAAATCTTTTATCTTTCATTGCGGTTGTTTTGTGGCCATTATTTCGGTTCTCTCTATAGGATTTATCTACTTTATTCTTGATAGTGCATATGTTCGTTTATATCTCACTACTCTGATTCGATTTAAAGATTGCCGCGCAATAGAAGGGTATCAAAGTATAACATTCTTATCCCCTGTTTCTCATTTCCACCGATCCAAGGCCCTATTTGGAAAACAAGAATTAAAAGTAAAAAACAGAAAAAAAAACACAGAGATTGAATGCCGTATCTTGTCAAATCCCAGAGAAATTAGAAACACAGAAATATGTAAGAATTTTAGTAATCGACATGGTTGTCAACTTGTCATAGTCTCTAAGGAAATTTTTCAGGAGGTTTTAATGAATATTTATTTATTTTTCTCCAAAATTTCTATGAAAGCTCATCATTCCATAGAAATTTCAAAGAAACTCTCGTGCACTTTCTTTTGAACCAAATACCTTCCTTGAGATTTTTTTTATAGGAATAGATTCCTTCAATATTCGTTTGTTTTTTTCATTTCAATTCAAAAGAGGCGTAGCAATTTCTATAAACCGGCGAACCTGACGCAGTACACTTGAGTTGAGACCCCTTTTCTTCGTCCAGACTCCACCAGAAGCGTCATCTGATCAATCTCTCCGCTTTCTTCGTCTCCGCCCAGAAAGAAAAAGAAAGGTGTCGATCGTCGCGTAGATGGAGGCGGCGTGGACGTGCGCGGTGGATCGAGCCTCCGACTCCGCGAGGCGCTTCTTCCTCTCCTTCCGCCGCCCTCCTCCGCCGCATCCCGGCCCCAACCCCGTAAGCAAACTCGCACCTCCACTCACCATTTGCACCAGATATAGCAGCATATCAAACCCCCCACCTCCAGCGCCGCGGGATGGGGTTCTTGGGATGATGTAGAGTACTGCTGTTTCGTTTGCTCGGGGGAACTGGTCGATCTTAATCTGATGTGTTTTGCTTATGAATGCACCTGTAGGATTTGTAAAGCTGACGATACTACGAGTACCCTTACGAATTGTGAGGATTTCGGGAGGAAAAAAAACACCAATGCCAGTCATGAAACTCAGCTCATTTGAGTGCTGTGTAACTTGTGTTTTCGTGCTTGAATTTGTTATGCGAAGTAAAAAGTGAATCATGACCTGCTCTTAGAACTACTGCTCTGAGTGTTATGACATTGAAGTAGTTGCTTCTGATGAATTTCACTTAACACTGTGGTCACAAGCTACAGTAGGTGGCCTGCAATTGAGGCGTTTTTGTTGGCCGGATCTGTAATGATATAGCTCAATTAGATAAGGTTGTTTACTGCTAGTTTCCTATAATGTGTTTGGACATGGCTTAATTACACCAGCAAGAAAGACGACAATATTATTCCCCTTCTGAGCTTCAAATACTGTTGTCATTTACTATCACACGTTTGCCAGCGTTCTGGTCAGGTGTGACCTTGGTATTCGATCGTCAGCGTCTTTTTTTAATAGACATGCTTTGTAGCCTCTGATTTCCTGTACCTTAGGAAGATGCCAAGAAAAGCAAATTGTGTTGATCTATCTGCCTTCCTTTCTTCTGTTTATATACTTCAGATAGATATCTTGAAGCGCTTGCAGCGAGAAGCATTTCGTGACATTATGCAGCTAAGGGAGAGGCAAGAGAAAGTTGAGAGAGTGCTTACATTGTACAAATCTAGCAAAAGTTATCCATTTGCAGAAGAAGGCACTCGGGTCAAGGGCCTAATCAATGTTTCTGTAGCTCTCGCACTAAGAAACAATAAAGACACAGCACCAGATAGCTCAGAAGCAAATTCTGGTATTAGTTCAAAGTTTGTGTTCCAGTCCAATGTTCGAAAGAAGGATTCTCTCTTGGCAGAGCTTGTCACTGATCATAGACGCTTGTCCCAAGAAAATGATCCTATCGGGAGCCCTCTTGTGTTGTCAAAGGTGATGTACCTTGCGAATATCAATGAGTCCTTGTCTGTTGCCGCTGTACCAGTGGGAGCAAGGGGTGATGATTTTTCAACTGACTCAAATCTCCTAGAGGTAATTTCTTCATACATGCACTGGTACTTACATGCTATCTTTTTGCCTTCTAATGTATCAGGTAATAGTTTTCTTGACAGGGGCATTGTCTTGCTAGCTTCCATTCTTCACTGAGGCCACCTTTGCTGATTAAGGGTCACAAGTACGCTGCTGGCCTAATACTGAGGTCAAAGAAGTTCACTGCTTCTCTTGCTGAGCTGATTTCAGCATCTGGGAAAAACTCAGGTGAAGCCAGCAGTATTTTCACCGGATTTGGGCAGATTTCATGTCAGATGTGTGATGAAATAAAGTTGATCATGTCCGCGGCCTGGCATGGACCGAGTCTAATTTCTCGGAAGAGCAAACGAACTGCTGGAGGATGCATTGATTTCGAACTGAAGGTTGATGAGGACTCAAGAATTGGGGCCTGGATTGAGGTCAAGAAGTCAAACCCCAGGTCAGTGATGTGGGCCCTCACGCTATCAGATACACCGGAAGATGACCTGGGCTGGGGCGTGAGCCTGCGGAGAGGCACTGAAGTTAATCCAGAACGGATTCAGCTGGAAGGTTTTCTTAATTTCCATCTAGGCAAGAAGGCCACCTTACAGCCTGGCGTCGTGTTCAACTTGGACGGAAGGAGACGCTCACCTGCTGTTGTGTTCCAGTCAAATTGGTTCTTGTGAGACCTGAATGATGTTGGTGTGCCGCTTCTGAGACAACGTAGAAACTTTTGGCAGATCAGAGAATGTAGAAACAATCATTTATATCATCTCAAAGAAAACCCATCATTTATAAGCGGAAGCGCAAGCGCACTATTCATTGTTGTTGTTGTCGATGTATTATGATTGTTCTTATTGTGGTTGCCCTGCACCTTGGCTGGTCTAAAACGTTATGGACTAGCTGTTGAGCTTAGGTTTTGTCGTTGTTGTTGTCGATGTATTATGATTGTTCTTATTGTGGTTGCCCTGCACCTTGGCTGGTCTAAAACGTTATGGACTAGCTGTGACGGCAGTGAGCTTAGGTTTTGGTCCAGCCATACGAATCATATTGCAAATAACACACGTTCGGAAAACAATATTTCTACCATTTCTGTATCATAGGCGATCTGAATCCGGAACGGTGATGGTTAGTCACTTCCAAATACCAAAAACATGAATCTGATCTGTTACATCCACTATTCTTTAACATATGGTTACAGGTTTGTCCTAGAACATGGCAAAGTGCTGGAAGTAACAGAACTCCAGACGTTAACCTACAGTATCTCCCTGTCTCATCTGCAGCAGAATATACAGGAAATTACAGAATTTCCTCAGATTAAACAAAAAAAAAAGAGTTCTACTTTGCATAATCACAAAGGAATCGTTGCCACACATTTTTCGAGCCTAGCCTGCCGGTGACGTTCTTTTTATAGCGGGAAGTTCAATAGAGCTGAGGTCTGAGGGATACGGAGACCACAGCCCTAATCCTCCCCTACCCTCCTTCAATCCCTTTTTCACAATCTCATCGATTGTTTTGGCCCACTCGACTCTTGATGAGTGTTCCCTTGTGTGTCTGTGCAAGATGAACAGCGAATTGTACTCGCAGTTGGGGAACATGAAGAATTTAAGAGCCTCTCCAAGCCTATACACCACATAGCCAAAGCTGAGCTGGTCACGAGGTGTGAAAAGATTGACCTCGTTGAACCAGAGACAGCTGAACAAATCAGTCATCGTCGTGTGCTCCCGGATCAGCACCGCTCCCTCTGGCACATCTGCAAGTTGCAATTTGTTTAATCAGCACTCAGTATGAAGGAACTTTCATAGCGTGACAGAATTGTAGAAGAGGTAGTGGACTCATCAGTAATTTCAGAAACAGTAGATTATGTATCCTAAGAAATGTGCGACAGCTTCAAATAAATGTCTATAACTTGGTGGGAAAATGCAATTCCACTCACCACTGGGCATCCTTTTCTTTGGGTTCCAAGGCTCCATCCCCTCGTAAAAGTATATCTTCATCTGAAGATCAACCAAAGGACGAGCATATCTCTTCCTCCGTTTAATCGCATCACCCTCCTCATAGATGCTCCTATGATGCTTATGGACAGCTACAGCAAACATGTATTTTCCCCGCCAGAGGTATCTGTAAAGAATTTGGCTTGTTGAATTTGCCTTCTGATCATCAACAAAAGAATAGTTACTAGAAACGCGGTTCGTCCAAATCGCGGTATAGGATTCGGGTTCACGATTCACCACTTTTTCTTTCAATTTCCTCTACGAACACGAACCCTGTACCCTACCGGTTTTGGTTCGACGAATCCGGTTCGCAATTCGCGGGGTTTACAGCGAATCCGGTAACTATGAACAAAACAATATGAATTTGTCACAGGTTGCATATAAAAAACCAACCTTTCGAGAATAAGAAGCGGATCAACTATAAGCTCCATTTTCCCATCGATCCAAATGCTATACCAAGCTTGAGGAAACAGTCTATGCGTTATTATCTTTGGTACTTTTCCATTCCTTCTAGGTTCATCAAATGGAAGGCGGTGTAACGTTATAAGTCTCCATATACCAACCCATTTCCCTCCTGCACTGTCAACTTTGACGGTGGTGTTCTTTTCAATGAAATCAAGAGATACCTCATCTACCACCATCAAGAAGCAGAACAACTTTTGAGACCGAAGGCTAATATTTGATGGCTGATGGGGAATGTCATAACCATCAAAAATACCAGAGGCAACCACAAATTTGCATTTCTGTATGTACTTGACATCAACATCGCCCATGTCCGCACCGCTGTTTTTCATAAATCCACAGTGCACCTGAGCATACACCACAAACCAAACATGGAAGAAAGTTGTCAATGAATTAAAAATGAACCACCATAACCTTAGATTCAGCACATGAAGAGGTGGCAATAAATTATTTCTTTAGATAATCAATGTTCATTTTGCTTTAGACACAATAAACAAAGTGCAAGTGATATTTTATACTGTGGCCGAACACTTAAAAGTTACACTAACTGGCTGCTACCATTCCAACTTTATTATAGGTTCTAGTGACTCTGCTGTTCTATTATTTAGGCCTTATTTGTTTGAGGTTTTTCATCAACTTAAAAACCAAAAAGCCAAAGTCTAAACAAATATATGACTTTTTACTTGGGTTTTTTTAAAAGTTATAAGCCTCTATATAACTAAAAGCCAAAAGCCATCAGAGATGTGCTTTTTTGGCTTATTAATGGTTGGTCTTGAACTATTGCCACTAAAGTTAGGCTTTTTACCAGGGGTTTTTCAAAAGTCATAAGCCTCTATATAACTAAAAGCCAAAAGCCATCGGAGAGAAGCTTTTTTGGCTTATTGAGGGTTGGTCTTGAACTATTGCCACTAAAGTTAGGTAAAATTCCCCACCTCTGCTATGTATAAAAGTTGATTGCTTTTAAGATGTTTAAGCCCAAAAGCTAGCTTTAAACTATAAGCCAAAAAGCTTAAGCCTAAACAAACAGGGCCTTACTTGTTGTAAGAAAGAATGGAATAAAAAAGCCATGGAGTAATATGCAAACAATAAACATAAATCTGTGCATAGATTGCCCAGAATTATTTTTATGATTTGTCGCGGCCAAAATCTATAAGATTGAAACAGAGTTTCAGGTAAATTGTGAGCTTAATGGTGTTTCCAACCAGACTTGCACATCATGTGCACTAGAGATAGCCAAACAGTAGGCCGAGGCATGGCAATCGCTGGTCTTACCGAGCACTGCACGACGGCGGTAGTAACGGTAGTGATTTACACGACCCACGGCCGTCTGCGTGCTTGGTAAAGACGCACAAATTGCCGTTCTGATCGAGCCGACGACGACGGGCACGGCCCGTTTAGCCCGTTTAAAAAAATAGCCGTTTTATAGCCGTTGGAGGTTTAAAAAATTCAAAAAAAATCCGAAAAAATTCAAAAAAATCCCGATTTTTTTCCTATAAATAGGTGGCTGCCTCCCCCCCATTTCCACACCAGCAATCTTGCATTCTCTTCTACTCATTATTTAATTCAAATTATTTGTCTCATTTTATAATTTACCTCATATTTTAGCTTTTTCTTAATTTATATATATATATTTAAAAAAAATTCTAATTATTCTAAAATTTCTAATTTTCATACTTTTTCTACATTTTTTTCCATACTTTGTCTATTTTTCTGATTTTTTTTTGAATTTTTCAAGCTTAACGGCAGACTCAGGGCCGACCGGCCAGTAGGGCATGCAAAGACCGGCCGCGACAAGACGGCCCATGAGGCCAACGGGCCGTGCCTGGGCTGGCACTCCGGCACAACACGGCCCGTTTACAAGCCGTGCCGATTTTTAATCGGGCCGTGCAATGCCGGGCGGCCCGTTTGTCCATCTCTGATGTGCACCTCATCTGTGCAGTTTGCAATGCATGGTGAAACATCAAAATCAATATATGCAGAATGTTGTTTTTTCCCATGAAACAATATACTTGTTCAATTAAAAAATATTAAAATAATCCTACTCAATGGGGTAATTCCTGCAGTGAAGTCTTGTATGTGGTTTGATATCAGATCCATTCATTTATACATGCTTCAGCACAAATCAACTGAACCAAAGGAAATGTACCTGATCTTTCGACCTGTATAACTCTTTTTACTAGTTAACGTAATAGGAGTTAAGATAAGGAAGCTGATATACATCAAGAAGGCAAGTAGGTACCTTCATGGTAGCATTCATTTTAAAGCTTTCCTCCCTCTGTTTCCAGCTTTGACGTCCTCCAAACAGTGGTGAAGGATCTTTGTCCTTCTTGTCAACTGTTATATACGATAACTTTTTTACAATTGTGTTGGGAGTTCTCTTTGGAATGACAACATCATTGGGATTATCTGCAACAGGTACCTGGCAGCCTGTAGAACGACGAAACCAATGTTAGGTTATGAAAACTCATAATTTACCATCAGAACATGGCAAGGCATAAATCTTACGGTGCAGTGGTTTCGATGAGAGACCCATCGAGTCCAACACATAGAGAACCTTACTGTCTTTTTTACAGAGAGCTGCATGGATGAAAGACATGGAAAACAATGTCAGGATGATTTTAATAGGCAGTCTTGATAGAAAGGCCAAGATGTATTTGACTTGAGAATGTGGTCCAAAATAAGCACACCGAAGCCCTAGCCTCTAGCACAGAAAATGAATATAGAGGCTCAATGATTATGTTGTCCATGGGCAAGTAACAGGGTAGTGGACGTTGGCTGTAACTTGCAAGCAAGAATTCATCCTAAGCCAGTAATGCGCATGTGAAGGGTGTACACAATGGAATCAGTCGATAACACCATATGCTTTTTTCTTCTTTTGCGCAAGGCAAGATCATGAGAAACAACCGCGTTGGACCCCTGGAAACAACCACAAGTTGAGAACGCTATACCAACGCATCATGGAGTGATTAACCAAGGCACTGGGAGCAGGAAGGCCGACAAGTATGATATGGTGCTATGCGCACCGAGACAGACACATGGGAGTGGCACCGCGAAGGACGGATGCATTAGGAGAAGCGAGGGACCTGAGAGGAATGCGACGGAGGAGCTGCAGGACCAGAGGTGGAAGGCGAGGGCGAGGAGGACGAGCAGCGCCCAGGCGATGGCGGAGACGAGGACGAGCCGCAACGCCCCCTTGCGCCACACCACCCGCATCGCGTCCCCCTTGACCGCCGCCTCCGCGGCGCCGCCTGCCAGCGACCAAATCCCCCAAGCCTCAGTCAGATCCAAACAGGAAAAGCAGGTAGGCAGGTTTCGGGAAAAATCTGGAATGGCTGCTCGATTGGGTCACGTACCTTTGCTTCGCCTCGCCATTGCTCCTCCTCCTCCTCCTGCTCTCCCGTGCTAGCGGGATGGGGGCGGGGGATTTAGGGTTTGGGCGGCGCCAGGATTGGATCGGATCGGATCGGAGGCGGAGATGCGGAATTGGGAAAGGGAGGGAGAGCGCGCGCGAACCGACGGGGATGCAACGGCTCTCATGTCATGTCATCTGCTAAGTAGGAGAGGAGAGGAGAGGAGAGGAGAGGACGGACAAGAACCAGCTTTTTTCTTCTTTCCTTCCTTCCCCTAGGATTAGGAAGATGAAGATCTATATACGGTACGGTGCAAATATTACAATAACTATGATTTATTATATTATCAGACGACGCAGCTTAAAAATAAGGACTTTTATTGCGAGGCCAGAGAGTATTGATTAATGTTCTAAACATTGCGGTACAATTGACAAAAACCAAAGGAAAAAATTGACGATTTGTCTCGTTTTTCTACTGAACTTGATGAAGCTGACGGTCCAGGTGCAATGCAACGCCAGCCAGCACACAAGAAGTGAAGGGCACTCCGGTTGAACCTACAATTGCACAGAATCACATTCCACTTCAACACAACACAACAAGCGCAACACATCAAATTTCGTATCTGTTATTATCCACTAGCTGTATAAACTATTAAGCTCGCACCATACTTGTGCACTAGGAGTACAGTTATATACATCTGTGAGTGTAGTAGTATCACAAGATCACGATATGAAAACTCAAGGCACCCTTCCACGTTTGCGTACATCTGTTTATTACACATACAGCTAACCGAACGAACAAGCAGATTAGAAAACCATCATGCACTGGAGCATGGCAGACTTCCTTAGAGAACTGGAAAGATATCGTCGCCATCCTCGTTACCGTTGAGATGCTTGAACGGAGCATCCCCCTCGTAGCGGAAATCTGGACCAACGTAGCACTTCATCTCATGAAACAGGTTGAGGTTGTCCACCAGCTTATGGAATATATTGCAACCGCAGCACTGAAACCACAAAAACAAAGGATCAACAAATGTGTAGGTCAAGACAAGATGCAATCTGATACATACAAAGGCACACAAGTTGACAGGCAGAAAACAATGCACTAGGAAAGGAGAGAAGATGTCATAGATACAAATATCCAGATACGGAAAACTTGATGAAAAGTACATACATTGGAGCTAGAAGATAATAAATTTAGCATCATAAAAAAAAGACCACAACATATAGATCCAATATATATGCAAAGATCCATGACCAAGGTAAAACTTATATCTGGGATGACAACTACCTTTCGGTGGAATAGGTGGCATGAGAAGAGCCCACTAGCTCTGAAATACCCGGTGATCTATACATATGGAAAGAGCCCTATTATCACAGTAAAAGGCTGGCTGGAAGTGGAGGATATCTCAGAACTTTTTTCGCCTCTCAGATCAGAGGCAGCAGTGCATGAACTGGCAACTTTGATTGAGAACGGCCACATTTTGAGGAATGGTGCAGGTTCTGATCAAAGATCTATGGCCCATGGCAGTGAGATGAATTTCAGGGCCAAGACAATGTACACAATCATGCATGGAGGAGAGTTGGACTACAATGCTCAGCTAATTTGGGAGGGGGTGGCAAGAACTAAGCAGAAATTCTATCCCTGGCTGGTTCTGAAAGGCCGTACCAATATCAAAGAAAGACTGCATCATCAGTGAGGGGTACTCAATGATGCTGTATGCTCACATGGTTGCGGCTGTGATGAATCGACATGCCATCTTTTAATAAGTTGTGTGTAAACAAAAGAAATTTGGAGATTAATTGGAATTGACACAATGGGGATAGACTCAGATTTGGCGCTCTTGGAAAGAGGTATGGACAGCCTAACTGAGGTATTGTGTCCGGCATGGACCACAGGTGCTACAGTGATATGTTGGAATATTTGGGTGGCAAGAAATAAAAAAGTGTTCGAGACACTTGAAATGGATCAATTTCTAGTGGGTGTCATATCGTAGGCAACAGCTTATGTTGGTGAAGAACTGTACAAAGAACACATTTCTACAGATGTCTATAGATTATTGGCTTGATAGATGGAGAGTAAGAAGTACTATCATGTAGTAGTTTCTTTATTTTCTCCTTTCTTGAGTCTTGGTGCGAGCTTGTGCCTTAGCCTTGGCTTTACTTGTACTGGTTAACTGCTTATCATCCATAGATGTCACAGCGTCGCCTAGGCGACGCCTAGTCGCTGACTAGGCGTCCTGGTGACCGGAGGAGGACGCCATGACCACCCGCCTCGACTGACCCCAAATCCCCATCCCCCTTTGCTCCTCTGTGGGCCCGATCCCTCTCCGCGGCGCCGCTGCAGCTGCCTCCTCTACCCCATCTGTCGCAGCCACTGCAGCAGCCGCCTCCTCTGTGTCGCCGCTGCAGCAGCCATTCGTCGCAGTCGGTAACCTGCCGCCATCCACATCCACGTTCGTTGATACTTCCCCAGCCTAGACGTCCACGTCCACTGGCGGCGGGTTACCGACTGCTGCTGTAGCCGTTCACTTCCCCTAGACAGCGGCGGCCGTTTGCTGATACTTCCCCAGCCTAGACGTTCGCTGCTGCTGCCCCTGCCCCTACTGCTGTTGTTGCCCCTACCCCCTGCTACTGGCTGCCGTTCACTTCCCCTAGCAGCCGCTGCCCCCGTTGCTGCCGCTACCTCTACCTCCGCTACTGCTGCCTCTCTGTTGCTGTAGTGCTGTTAAATCATCGTCTAATCATTGCCTATATGTCCAGGCGCCCTAAGCTCACCGCGCCTAGCCGGACCGCCGTGACAACTATGTTATCATCCCATTTCCCGTAAAAAAACAACTTAAACACTAAACCAACCAAGGAAAATGGCAAGTTCACTACGTAAGCAAAGGTTGAGCTCGTAGAACAAAAGAACCAACATTTGTAAATCATAGAAATATCAAGGCCTCACAACTCAAATGAATGAGTACCTTGGGATACTGGACTAAAATGTTTGTGCAGTTAACCTTGGCTACTGGCCAATATAACTCAAACTGCTAACTTATCTAGCCTGCTTGATTTATGTAAACCTAAATTTGTACAAACCAGAAAAACAGAATCCTACACTGAAACAATAACCTGAAGTTGTATCACACTGAAACAGGTCATGCTGCTCCTTTTTTATCTGTGTAGTAACACAGGTCATTCTGATATAATAGGATGTCGTAACCTCCTTCAAGTTCAATGTTACTGATGTCCAAAGAAAATTCTCTGGAAGAACATATGACCTATGGTAGATTGGTAATAACCCATCTGTTGACTACACTAATTGTCTAGTCCAATGTTTCACTTTCAGTATTCATCAAATGAAATAAGGACCACCACCAAAAGGGCATCTTAATTCAATTTTTCAAGACATCAGGTCAACTTGGATCCTTATCTAACACATTAACATTTACATTAACCAAGCAGTCCATATATACCTGAACAAACACGGTGCCGTCAGTGTAGGCGTGCGGGTTGATGGCCCGCGTGGTACGCTGCCCGCAC
The DNA here is from genome assembly GCA_036346275.1 of Otatea glauca. Classification (NCBI taxonomy): domain Eukaryota; kingdom Viridiplantae; phylum Streptophyta; class Magnoliopsida; order Poales; family Poaceae; genus Otatea; species Otatea glauca. Next base: position 64,458,208 of record CM070721.1, read on the forward strand.
ACATTGCAGGTGAACGCCACCCGCATCCGCCTCCGCGGGGACTTTGTGAAGAGCGACCAAGGGAGCGTAGACACATCTGGCCGGTCTGCCCCGCCGGCTTTGCTCGCCTTTGGCGGCCCCTCCATCCCCGATCCCGTCGTCCAGCCACTCCCCTTCGCGGCGCTCAGCACCAGCCCCATGGCCGCGTCCTGCAGATGCACAGCAACCAGATCAGAAGCCAAAATCAGCAAAAATCAACTTGATCCGGCCGTATCGGCCGGAGCAAGAAAACCTTGATGCACCCCATAAACAAGACCATGTTGATCAAAGGTATTGATTAACAAATTGAGTCCTATCGAAGGAAGAAACCAAACGGCAAGCAGTAACATCAAATGGAGTGGAAGCGAGAAACTGTAAAGCTCGCATAAATCTGCAGTGAAGTAACAGCGACAAGAAGACAAAATTGCATGAGGCAGCGTCCAGAACCGGTACGAAACCGAACAAATTAGAGCAAGGCGCATCAGATCGTGGCTAACCGCCGCCGCAGCCGTGCAGCGTCCGTACCTTGGAGAGCGGCGAGATGGAGAGGCCGTACGGCGCGAGGCTGGTCGGCTCACGCCCGGCGCCTCCCGACCTGGGGACTTCCTCGTCGTCGCCTTGTCCTGCAAGCGAGCGCATAGATTAACGGGAACGTTAGCACCGATGCAAGCAGTAGAAATGGGATGAGACGCATGCGGGGGTGAGGAGGAGAGATAAGTCACAAGTGCGTACGATTGGAGGCGGCGACGGGGAGGAAGGCCGCGCGGCGGCCGCGGCGGTGTAGGGGGTTGGAGGAGAAGGGGAGCGGGAGAGACCGGGAGGTGGTGGCGATCGCCATGGACTCCATGGGCGGCGACGGCGAGCGAGAGACGGGGGGAGATTTTTTTGCGGTCGGCAAGGCTGGGAAGGCAGACACAGCAAATGCATTTGGGAAGGAGCGGGTGAGGATTAATTAATACACGTCGGCCCCACCATTCCACTACAGAGGTCAGTCCGTTACACATCCCCTCTTTGGGCCACGTGCCGAACCTCCGGCCCCGGCACGGCCCGTTTGAGCCTCGGGCCGTGCCGTGCCGGCCCGGTCCTTCGCGGGCCAAACGGGCCGGGTCGGCCCGGTAGCCCGTTTAGCGTCAGAAAATTTGAAAAAATTAGAAAAATTAGAAAAATAGATAAAATATGGTAAAAAATATGAAAAAATTCAGAAAAATGGGAAAATTTAGAATAATTAGAAAAACTCGAATGATGAATAAAAACTTTTTAAATATATATATAAATTAAGAAAAAGCTAAAATACAAGATAAATTCTAAAATAAGACAAATAATTTGAATTAAATAATGAGCTTTATTGATGTTTGGCTGCCTCGTTAAAAACTTTGCCAAGTAAAAACTCAACACGAGAAAACCTTGGCAAAGAAAAAGAGTACTACTATAGCTCGGTGATACAATAAAAAGTGAAGATTTTTCAATTTTTATGAATTTTTAAATCTGCAACGGCTATAAACGGTTATTTTTTAAACGGACCTAACGGGCGGATCCGTGTGCGTCTTGCCGTCATTGCCGCCCTCCGCCCAAGCACTCAAGACGGTGGGTTAATGCACGTCACGACTTCCGTTTAGCGTTAGGTCGTCTGCGTGCGCCATGCCCACGATGCGGGTTCCGTCTTCGCCCATTTGGCACGCCCGCTTGGCGTGTATGGGCAAAACTATAAAATCTCATCCAAAAAGTAGTCGGACTTTGATTTTTCTTTTTCTTTCCTTTCTTGTAGTTATTTTTGTGGCACTTTCACACTCACCGATTCGCAATTGTCTAAAACTAACCCCTGTCGTCGTCCGTTTTCTTGCATATTTTTTTATGACGTGGCTAACCTGGCTCGCTGGTACTTAGGCCCCCCCGTTCGGCATAGCTTTTTTTTTTGTTTTGTTTTGTTTTGTTTTATGGGAATTGAATTGTTATTTGTGAAAATCCTATTAAAATGTGAAATTCTTTGTTCCAAACAGGGCTAAACGGATGGTCCAACAAATACCATGACAGTAAAACCTATTGTGTTACAATTTCGATCTTTTATACATTTATTATCATATGAATGGTTTCAACAAAAGAGTAAATTTTGCAACAACAAAAAACAAACACTACTTTTGGCTATTTTCACAAACCCACATTTTTAAACATCAGTTTGATAGAACCACTCTTACAGCTGCATTACGTTTGACAGAACCGCACTTTTGAGCAATGTCATTATATATATATCAGTGGGCTTAACATCCCGGATCCATTTGTTAGACTAACATGGCCGTCCTGGCTCTATTTGCTGACGTAGAGGTAATTGTCGCAACAGATAATAACGAATTCATCAGCATGATCGCATGCTGTGGTAGAGTTGACCAAAGGGCATCGACTCCTCCTAGAAGCCATCAACCAAGTCGGAGAGCCGCGCGGCGAAAGAGGCAGGAGAAATGGCGTGAAGCAGTACGCGGCGTGCAGAAGTGGGACGAAATGGGATATAGCCTTGTTGGTTCGACGAGTAACCCGAGATATCAGCTCCGTTGCATGACAGCATTTGTTTAAAACTGCGTATTTGTGAAACGTTATGCAAAAACACGTGTGGTTCTGTAAAATTGATGTTTAAAAATACGATTTGTGATAATTGGTTTTACAAAGTCTATTGCCATAAAAAAATAACCAACAGCATTGTCGTTCATATGTCGTCGGTCACTAGATAATATATTGCTTTCACGAAACATTTACAGCACACCACTGAACTATCTTGAAAGAATATATACAAACAAAACAGCTGAAGAGTGAAGAGGATACACTAAACAGTAACCTAACACACATCCTAACTAAGCACAAACACCCTCTTTTTCAAGTCTCGAGTCGTATGATCAGCTCTCAGGAAACCAGCTTTAAGAGTAACAGCTGAACACAATCTCCATCCTCACTACTATGGCTGCCAACTACACCCCCATCAATCATCATTCATGTCTTTGCTGCTGCTATCGCCCTCACCATCTTCCTCGTCTTCATCTTCATATCCATCTCCATCTGCCTCTTCTTCCTTACCCCTACCCCCATCCTCATCCTCTTCAACTTCGTTCTCATCAGATGAATACCAATCCGAGGAGAACGTATACTCATCAAAGTAAACAATGCCATCAGAATCACTGCTGCTGGAGTAACAAGGATCTGTTTCAACCTTCAAAACGCAAAATTACTATAACAATCATATATTCATATCATTGAATATAGCAGTGCTCAACTCTGTTCCAACAGCCTCTGTTGAAAGTAGCACAGCAGAAAGAAAGAGTATTCCAACAGTGCCAAAGAAAAGTCATATACATGCATGAATAAAAGTATAGAACCCCCAAATCATCTCTCTCCCTCAAGGTATAACATGGATATTGTAATAGCAACGCATTTATGTACTACTTCGTTTGGACATTGCGGTTACTACACTACTGAAATAAGTTGTCTTTGCACCATGGCGCCAACCAGTTACTTTGACACAAATTGTTCTGTTAACTACAAAGCATCCCTACACCCAATTTGCTTTCCAGTGTGTAAAATTGGTCCCTCGATCCTCCTGTCTCCTTTGCAATGAAAATATGCAACTCACATCTGATACCTCAAAGTCACAGTGCAAACAAACCGGCCTTTTCTATTTGCCGAGAAATAAACAAGAAAAGATGAAGCAGGGGGGTATACACTTACACTTTGCTTCATGCAAAATCCAAAAACATGAACATATCTCAAGCAAATTAATTGTTGTTTATAATAATGTTATGTATAAATACAGAACTAAGCCTGCCTGATACATTAGGCCATATCCGACAAATTGTGCGTCCAAAGAACATAAGCCGATCTATTATATTATTAAAACAACTGAAAAAGAAGCCACCATGTCCGTTCTCAAGGGCTAGAAATTCTCACGGTTAATTGGAGGAAAAGGAGAAAGATCTACAATGTCGATTTTGGTGGGTCCAGATTATAACAATGCAGATCAATCAAATAGATATGAGAGCTATAAAAAATAAAACTGTATTTCATCATAAGCATCAGAGTTGCATAACAAGTACAACTCTATGTTTCGATATAAAAATATGCAATGCAGTATCTAGCCACGCAAATTGTGAAGGGAGTTTGGCTAGTTTGAGTAAAACAAAGAACATACCTTGTCAATGTGAGCAAGGGAGGGGTTCTCACTTTCAGCAGGTGCCCAAATCTTGATATCACTCTCAATGCCACTGCTTGCAACAACAATCTCAGAAGGGTGCTGTTCAACACAGTTCACAATCCGTTTATCTCCTTTCATCACTCGCATAATCTCCCCATCCTTCTTTCTCCAAATAAATACATGGCCACAGTCTGATCCAGAGGTAACATAATCACAGTTGGGACCAAGGAAGTTAACACCCTTAATGGTGTGCATGTTCTGGTGTCCCTTGAAACTTTGAGGTACAGGCAACTTATCTCTACAAAAAGGTAATGGGGCTGTATTTGTATGGCAGGCTCCCTTAGTCTCATCCATCCCAAGTCGTTCACCAACCTCAATATTGTTGAAGTGTAACCCATGCTCTCTCGAAAAAAGGTAGATATTGTCATAACTGTAGGATGCTAATAACTCGCTGGTCTGTGAGAAAGCCAAACCAGTTATTCCATCTTTGTTTTTACCAATCAAATGTGGAGGGCAGAAGTGCTCAATTGGGCGACTGGAACTAGAATCCCTATTCAGATAAATCTTGCGGGTATCATATAACCTTACATACTCATCAGATCCGGCAATCGCAAAGCAACGGGGATTTCTTGGGTCTATGTCAATATCATAGAGTTCAATGAATTCGCCTGTGAAATGATCATCAACCGCCCCACATTTAATGAGTTCAGTAGCATTTTCCCCCCTTAGGTCAAACTGGAGGGGAAACAGAGTCAGCAACAAAGGAATCCAGCAGAGATAGTTACGAGTGAAGGAAGCACGTTAACAACTTACAAGCCACACAGAGCCATCTGCCCCGCAGCTAAAGAACGTGTGAGGATTTCCCGGCTCAACAGCCAACTTCTGCACTGGGTATTCTAGTTCAACAAGCATGTCTGTAAAAATATGACCCCCTTCTTGTATTTGCGAACGCCTCACCTGCCCCACGGTTACAACAAAGAACCATAGCATGATGGTATGAGCGATGCAAACGAGCAAGATAAGAACATGAGGCCATGGAATTGGTTGGTTGCAAGCAAAACAGTCAGCATGTACATACCTGGCAGTCAGCAGCGCATGTGACAATGCACCGATCATCTGAAAAGGGCATGAACTGCGCATGGAGCACGTTGTTACTGTGGCCAGTGTGGAACGTCAAGGTCGGCTTGGCCTCTTCCCAATTCCACAGCACGACGGTCTGATCGTCCGACCCGGACAGTAGCAGGCTCCCTTCGCTGTTAAAGCTTATGGTGTTCACACAACCCCTGTGCTTCCGCAGTCTCTTCTGGATTCTGAGAGAATGAAGAAAGTCCTGCACAGCCAGTCAAACAGACTCCATGATTATAGATAGAATCAGAAGTTTAATTGCAATTTACAAGCTATGAATGGTCCTCTCTGGACTTTGAAAGAAGAAAGCTACGAGAAGCCAGAAACCTTAACGAACGCACTAAATTTCTCAGCATTAGTGTAGTAAAGCCTAATCCTGTTCCAAGGACAAGCTAATATCGTTCAATTTCAGGGTCAAATGACTGGCACAGAAAGAATTGTTGAGGAGTGGGGAGAAGAGAGGGAGAGAGACCTGGGAGGCCATGACGGAGTTGGCGAAGCGCTTGGGCGGGAGGCGGCCGACCTCCCGCTCCCACAGCCCCGACATCCGCGTCCCCTCCGGCGGCATCGCCTCCTCCGTCGCCACTCACGAGGGTTTCCTGGCTCGCCCCTCTCTCTGACCTAGCTGCGTTGCGGTGCGGGGAAGGGGAGCGAGCGAGGCGGGGCAGGGCGTAGAAGGACAGACCACGGCCGTCCATCCATCACAGAACGAACGGTTCGAATCGAATCCCGCACTCCCTCCGTGGATTTGTTGGGCTGGGCTGGGCTGGGCTGGGCCTGGGCCTGGGCCGCCGCTAATTTCCGATAGCGATACAATACAAAGACCGACCCAAACCATTTCGACGCTACCACAGATCTCGCGGAGAGGAGGGAGAAGGGAAGCGAACGCGCAGCCAAACCCTAGCCGAGCGCGCGCGTGACGGCCGGGACCGGAGCTCCGCCCTCGGCTTCGCGGCCGTCTCCTCCTCTCTCCATGGTGATCCCCTCCTCCTCGTCGCGCCCCCTTCTCTTTCTGAAGGTTTTGTCGGGTGCTTCGGTTGATACCCGTACTGACGCCTCGTTTTTGCGTGTTGCTCCGGCTTCTTCTCCCCTCTTGGCAGGCTGACTCCCCGCGCAGGAGGTAAAGACGCCGATTTCTCAGATGCGCCTTTGCAATCCTCCCTCTCCGATTTGATGATGCCTGGTTTGCTTTTTTCGTTGGTTGGCCATCTCTGATCTGGCTCTGTTGATGCCGCTTGGAGTCGTAGCTTCGTTTTACGCATTTCTTTTCGTTAGGCGCGAGGCAACACACGATACACGAGGATTCGTAGTGTGTATGACTTTACTGCGGATCTTGCTGTTTGTTTGTTATGTTTGAGTTAAATAGTACATGGTGAGGTTGATTGCATGTTGCTCCTATCTTTAGTATGGTGTTCGATAATGCTATTGTTTCTTAGAATTCTGGTTTTGTCCTTTATATAAGCTTTGAATTGCTGAAGTGTAGATGCACTAATCCACTTGTAAAAGGTTTTTGTTCCTAGTTCCTTTTCTTCTGAATGTTCATGATACATTAAACCAGAAGTAATGGAATGCGTCGGGACATTGTGTTACAATAGTGTAAATTTGGCATAACTTGCTTCCTATCCGAACTGTTCATGTTTATGATTCACTTTATGGAATTAGGTCTAAACAACTATGACTTGCCAATAAACTATAGAGTTTAAGTTGTTACTAATAAACTTTAGAGCAGTAAGGGGTTAGTCAAATTTTTTATTGCAGTTTGATGCGTTAACCTGTCGTGCTTTCATCTGGAATGTTTATCTAGAAGTTTTTTTATTTTATGAAACTGCCCTATGTTAGTTCTATTTTGAATTTAGATCAACTAGATCTGACTCACGAGGTTATAAGTTCAGATTAAGTTAAGTTGGGCTACCTATACAGGATGCTGTAAAATGGATGAGCATATGGAAATGAGTTCACATACAGAGCTAAACCTGCCCTTATGTTCCTTTTTATTTTTATCTCTCGATCAGGTTCTCATAAATATCCTTATACATGTAGTACTATTCCTTCACTTAGCATTCCCTTAGACAGGTGGTTAATGTCATTAGAAACGAAAGTTAACATTGTTGCTTTCTCTTGGTTATATTAGTTGCACTCGCTCTGTTATGTCTATGAGGGCTGTAAACCACTTTAGAAAGCGATGCTGCTTAGTGTTTGTGTAGTAAGCGATAATGGTGCTGTGTTTTTGCAGCCATTAGAAGGCTATGGTCGGAGTTGAATTCAGGTGTAATGCACACTCAGATAAGCCTAGTAAAAAATGTTTAGCTCGATGAGTGAATGCTCAATTAGGAATGTTTTATCGAGAGTTGTTTTATCAGCGTTTGATATGATCATCTCAATGTTACATCAATTTTGTAAGGATCATGCTGTGATAATCTATGATATTTGAAGTGCTCTTGGTTCAGTTTCCCTGTTCTAATGAGCAGAGCCTGCCATGAAACCGATTTATACTTTTAAAAGGGCAAAAATGTTAAGCTTGTTGCTAATTTTTCATTATAAATATATTGTAGTAGGTATCCATCATTTTCTGGTTTTCTCTGCATCAATGTCCTACTAGTAAACGAGGGATTTTCTTTGCTAATCTTGGTCATGGTTTGCATTGAGCACATTAGGGCACTGTTCCTGCATGTTAATTTAGATTTTCAACTGCTTATTTTGTTGCCTTCTTTTACCAATTACCAGAGCATCCTTGTCGGAGCTATCAGGACTATTTAATGTTTAACACATGCTAGTGATAATTGATTAACTTCTTACTTTCAGGTACTCAAGGTCCCCTTCTCCTTACAGGGGCCACCCAAAATCAAGGTCAAGATCACGATCACCTGCACCTCGATCCCAGTCTAGGTCTCCATTGCCTGATCCAAAATCTCAGGCGAGAACAAGATCAAGAAGCCATGAGAGGTGTTTAGGGTTCCTCGTTGAACTCTTTGCTTAATGCTTATACTTCCTGTACTCGATCTATTTGCATATCATGTTTCTCCTCACTAAAAATATAATAGAACGTATATTATTGCAATATTTTATACAAAATGTTCTTGTTGTTGAGACTAGAGTTCATACTAGACAAGTTTATGTTGTAATAGCATGTACAATTGTGGCATAAAAGTCTATATAAATTAGCTGTAATGGTTGGCCATCCTGCTATAATAGCTGCAGTATAGGGGTATTGAAGTATTTGGTGTTACTAAACGTGACAACTGTTTGCATAAAAGTCTATATCCATGGAAGGTGAAGTAGATTACAGATTGCACTAATGGAAAATGTTTTACCTTATGGACAATATACTAACAGTGTAAATAAATGAATTGTCAGAAGTGATGCAGCAGATAAAAAGGACAATGATGTGCTTTTACACTTTTACTGGAATGTGGCAGTATACTTTAAAAAATTGAAATGAATTACCAATAATTAACATGTCACTTAATTTTTGTTCACAAGCAACAACTCTTCATCCGCGATATGCACATTCTTAATCGTGTTCTGGTTGCAGGGAGGTTGATTCTGTAAATAGTGGAAATACTCTGTATGTGACTGGGCTTTCTTCTAGAGTGACTGAAAGGGAACTTAAAGACTACTTCTCTAAGGAAGGAAGGGTTAGTTGACTTCATATGAAGTGCTCAAAGATTTACACTTCCTCAGAAGTGCCAAGTTATGACATTTCCTGTTTGTTAGGTGGTTGGTTGCCATGTTGTTCTTGAACCCCATACACGTGTTTCTCGGGGATTTGCTTTTGTCACCATGGACACCGTTGAAGATGCTGAACGCTGTATCAAGTATCTTAACCAGTCTGTAATGGAAGGCCGACACATTACAGTTGAAAAGGTAATTTTTTGCACATTCGCTTGGGTTGTTGATACAGATGCAACCTTATATTTCCTATATGTTGACCTGGAGGTTTTTTGGTTATTATTCAGAAGAGATTGTGCAAGCTATCTGCAGCAATCAAGATGCTCAGTTCATCCATTTCAACTTTAGCTCATACAGCTTGATCAATGGACAGCACAAAGGGTTACTATGCACCACAAGATTCACAACAACTAAACGTAGCAAATTTTCAACTAAACCTGAGCATTCACCTTCAATTTCCACATCAACTAATCAACGGGCATTCCCAACTCTTTAGTCAAGATGTGTGGTGACATATGCATAGCAATGTTGGATGCCTGCTAGTTGGAGTTTGTGCTCTTCATTACTTATTTCCTCCTTGGTCCGTTATTGCAGGGTGTAAGATAAACTTGTTAATTACCTACATAATTCGTATGATATTTTTTTTTACATATTATAGCTTGGAACCTGACTTTGTGCTAATTGTTATTTCTATTATTTCAGTCGCGCCGAGGTCGCCCAAGGACACCAACTCCTGGAAGTTATCTTGGTATGAAAGGCAACCAAGGCTTGTGGTCTACATCTGTAGATAGTAGTTACCGTTTGAATATACACCATCCTGTCTATGTTCATATGCCTTGTTATGTACAGCTTATGGTGTAGCTGGTCTACATCTGTAGATAGTAGTTACGGTTTGAATATACACCATCCTGTCTATGTTCATATGCCTTGTTATGTACAGCTTATGGTGTAGCTGAAATTTTGGTTTGACAGGTCATCGTTATGATCGTAGAGAGCAGCGTGGGGGTGGGAGATATCGCAGAGGCTACGGTCGTGATGAGCATTACGGCAATAGCTACCGCAGGTCTCCACCTCCTATGTACTCGTCCTACAGGGATACTCGAGACTACCCTTCCTACAGGGACACCAGAGACTACTCCCCCCAAAGGGATGCCCGAGATTACTACGAAGGCAGCAGGAGTGGCCGGGGATACTCCCCCCACAGATCTCCTTACGGTGGTAGGGCAAGAAGGGAGCGCTCTAGATCTTTGCAGTATTCACCCTACCGGATGCCTGATAGAGGCTACGGCCGCCGAGCCGGTGGCGGTGGCTATGATAGGTAAGGTTTGCTGTGCTCCCTTATTTCGGTAGAAGACACCAGATGGCAGAAGTTGGATACCATGCAGTTTCCTGGTGGGCCCTCCATGATGTTTAGATTGGTGTAGCTGCTGTACTATTTGAATGATATGATATATACTCGCGAATTTTAAACGTTGTATTGGCACCTTTGTTTGTAACTCGCAATGATTCTAAGAATGACTGGGGCATATGTTCTATTTGGCATCTTTTTAACTATTTGATATCATGGGCAGACAGTAGCTACGTGGCTATTATTTGACATGGCCATAATTCGAGTCCTTGAAAGATGAGAAACCACTCACCGCGAGGAAGGGACAGGGGGGGGTGTGTACTGACTACTGAGTGAGTCTGATGTTAGTGCGGTGAAAAATGTGGGTGGGTATATGTATGAGAAGACAAAAGGCTTTTGATGTGCCGGCCCCCTGCCTTTGTATCATTGTGTCTGTCTGATGGCACTGGACTGGAGTCCTCTTGAAGCCACACTTTTTGGGGTTTTGATTTGTGATCATGTGAATAATTCCCCTTGCCTATTGGAACAGGGAGGGACTGGCCCAGTGGCAAAGGACGGTAAGTGCCCTCGGCTCCGGGGATTCTGGTCGACTAGCTATGGCATTTTGTTGGCTTAGTTTTTTGTTCCCTAGGTATCTCATCATTAAACGGCACAGAGCTTTGGACTTTTGGTTGCTCAATGCTCATTGCTCGCTCTTTCTTTCTCTCGATAGATTTGATGCAAAGGTGATACTCTAGTCTGTACTAGTAGTTGTCACATTTTTTCTTGTGTGTAAAGGCAGGCGCTAGCGCTAGCGCTAGACATTGGGCGAGGAGAAAGAGCAAAGGTAGATTCTGCGTACCCAGCGTTTCCTACTAATCATAATGCACCGCGCGTAGTGATGTCCCATTAGGATCCTGTTGTACCGTGACACTTCATCATTTCCTCACTGTTCCTACCTGCGGTTTCAATCGCATCTTCAAAGAGGACAAGACCACTCTCTTATTTGTTTCATGTATCATTTCATTGCCCGTGTTTCTCGTTTCAAGAGTACCAATGGATCGCATAATCTATTTTTCTGCATTCGCCTCGAGCCATCACAAACAGTACACCCTTTTTCCCCCATCTAAAAAGAGAGTGAAGTTCTCGAAGAATGTCTCCAAACACTGTGTATAAACAGCCAAAGCAAATTTCCTTGGGACGAGGATCCGGTGCAGTTCCCACGTACGATTCAGACCTGTGAATAGCATGGTGATACAGTAGATAGCTACAGTTTTTTTTTCAACCAACACAGTATTTTCGAAAGATCCGACCCTCTGCACAGGATCCTCATTGATTTCCTTGGTATTGTATTGCCTTCAGCGTTAGAGGCTACCTCCATCGAATAAAAAAATTGTATGCCCCACCGTCAATTGGGTTGGATGGAATTTGTAGCAGGGATTGGGATGGATGAAAGTTGTAGTAGGCATCTTTTTGTCTTTTATTATAGTTGTGTGCTCTATTTTAAAGACAGTATTAGCCTATATACGCTGCAGAAAATTTAGCTAGACTTAGAGGCTGCTTGTGGACCTAGTTTAGAGTTTGTCCAACCTGTAAACATCGTGGATACCCAGTCCAGAACAGCTAATTGTATAGAAGAAACAGAGAATTTGTGCTCCCTGTTCATATCTGTTTGGAGCTAGAGCTGAAAGTTGAGGAGGAGCAAATCGGTCGCCGTATCACGGATGGTGTGTGACGGCTACTGTTGTCGTCTAGGGCCGTTGGTGAGGAATCAATCCAATATGATGGTGCTGAGCTGAGCAGCAGCAAATCATGCTTGCTGAATTGGTGATGATATATACTGACTGCTGAGATCGATGCATGGTAGCAGCAATACATCGACACAAGTAGCAGTGGTAGAGCCTCAATGCCTGATGCATGCCGATGTGAATACGATGGCGTAAAAAGGTACGTACGTAAAGGCTCCATGTGTGTCCGATTATCCCTGGCGCCGGATGGGGCAGCGCATCTCTCTCTCTCTCTCTCTCTGCGCTCGTTTGGCCATCTCCTCCATAATTGAGCGAGCGAGCGATGCAGCACAAAGTTGTCACGGGACGTCACTGCAGTGCAAATGCAAATGCAGGAGTCTCTCATAATAATACTCAGGGCAGAGACAGACAGAGGGCTTCACTTCACTTGACTTGGGTTGATTGATTCGCGGTGAGATTTGAGAGAGAGAGAGAGAGGGAGCCGAGCGGCCATCACGAGACGTTCAAGCTTAGTGTAGCGGATAGAATTCTGTTGTCTCTCTGCTGCTGCGATCGAATCAGAATCAACTGAGGCCCAGCTGCCTGCCGAGGAGGCCGGAGAAGAAGCTTTTTACGCGTGCTGATAATGCCTGAGCAAATGTCCGCCTTGAGCCCATCACACGCACTATATTAGTTAGTACGTTTCATCTCATCTCCTCCTGAAAAATCATCATGTATATATATATATATGTACACGCCTTACGTGCTCTCGAGATCACTTACGTCGTACGTCAATGGCTACATATAGCTAGCTATCAGTCCAGTCGCCCTCGCCCCCACGGCGAGATGTTTAGATAGAATCGTAACACAACTGATTCAACCCGTTAATTTCCTATATATTCAGTTCGATATATAGGTCCCTGTGTATGAACATATATATGCAGCAGCTACCTAGCTAGCTCTCTCTCTTTGGTCTGTACATTAGCGATCACCGGTGCGGTGTGTTTGTGTATATAGATATACGCTGGTGAATGCTTGGTTATAGTATATGTCACGGGATGGCTAGTTAGCACAGTGCAGCAGGCAGCTGTTTGTTCTGTTTTGTGGGGGCCAAAAATGGCCGCCGCTGCTGCACGCATGGCATGCATTCATCTGTGAGCCCCGGACCGGCGGGCCTTGTGCATGCAGTACGTGCAGCTAACGATTGCAGAGACACAAGTCGATCACACAACAACATTCCTAACCCTACGCCTACAAAGCTAGCTGTTCCTCTGTATCTGTTGCATGCGCTCGCTAGCTAGGTTGCACGTACATATGCTTGCTAATGCTATGCTGCCACGTACGAGAGAGAGTACTCCTCCTCTTCACCAATCTGTCTCGAGCATTGCTTTGCCACAGCAAATGCATGCGTGTGTGTGTGTGGCTCCGCTCAGCGCCGGGTCTGCTCTGCGCCTCAAGTGGCGAGAGGAGGGAGGAAGAAGCCACAGCTAGCCGTGGTGCTGCTGCTGCATGACCTCCGTCTCAAGCGAGCGAGCTCTCCTCTCTGCATTCATGGCACGCTGCTCACGTGCCTGAGCCTGTGCTAGAGAGGAGGGCCTAAGCAGTAAGGACTATGTAGATCGAGTAAGCGGTGGCAGTAGGAGTAGGAGTAGCAGTGGTAGGGCTCCGCTTTCCCGAGGGAAGCGGTGGCGTCTAGTGCTTGTCTTTTCCTCCTCCTCCTAGCTATACCTAGCGCTCTTGCACCTGCACCTCTCTCTCTCTCTCTCTCCCCCCCCCTCCCCCTCCTGCGTGTCTTCCTCTCTCTCGTTCTCGTCTCGTCGAGCGGCCGTTTGCTTGTTTCTCATGATGCATGCATTGTAGTGCAGGGCACCATATAATGGCCGCTCTTGACGACACGAGTAAGCTTGGCCGCTCGATCGCATCGCAAACGACGTCGATGCGCTCGTCACGGGTGTACGTACACATTGTGAGCAGGGCGCAGCTCTGCCCGGCCGGCCGGCCGGCTGCCCCACCTTCTTCCACCTCTGACTAAACGTACCAGCTGCACGCATCACAATTAAGAGTGATCGATTATATATATTTACTTATTCATGGAGGACTCCAACCGTCCAACGTCGTCTGGCCAAGGCAGACGATCGATGTGTGTGTGCATATATATACATATACAGTATAATTAACTGTGACATCGATGTGTGTGTGCCCTGTCACTATAATCTAAAACGGTAATTTCCCTTATGTATCGCATGCAAAAAAAAAAAGTTTGAATTTTTTATATAGAGTTTAACTAGTTTACTAACTAGTTCAAATAAGTGTATACTAAAATTCAAACTAGAGTTACCTTTTTTTTATGATAATTTGATTTTAAGTATGTTCTAGTTATATATGTAAATCAGCAAATCATGTCATCTAATTAAATTCGTTCAAAATCACTAAATTCGAGTATGTTTTTTTCAAATGTATGTGTTTCATTTGAATTGTTATAGATGGGTATATACCCTAAATATTAAATTTTTGAAAATTATACCCAAATTTGCCTTGAATTCGCGCATTTAAAATCACATTGCCCTAACACGTCGGTGTGATTGGATCGTGCCTAATCCGGCATCCCCCTCGCCGGAAGGGGTGGGGTTGAGTACTGGTGGCTGGCAATGGGTGTGGCTAGAGAGGTGCAGTGTGGAGTGGTAGTCAGAGAGGTCAACCAAATCTGAGCACCACCACTTCTGCCGCTATCATAGGCACTTTGAGCTTGTCGAAATACCTCGAAATTTGTTAAAACTTGTTGAATTTTTTTGAAACTTTCATGTTGGAACTTAATTTTTGAAATTCTTTGGATAAAATTTGACTTCTAAAATCTGAAACTTGGGTCTTGAAACTTTCCTGGATTCTTGTAGAAACTTATGGTAACCTGCAATTAAAAGTTACTGAAACCTCTTAAAGTTTTCAAATGTTTTCATGGAACTTTCTGAAACTTGAAGAAATATATTGCTATACCGTTATAGGATGGCAGGTTATGAGCTTGTCACGGTATTTTTGTTTATCCTGGTGTGTGTAGTACATGGTTTATTTGGCGGAATTTGATAAATTACGATGATTTATGTGTAGAGCTTGTATATATAGTTGGTGGTAATAAAGATAGGGAAAGTAAATGGGCCAATCAGCGAGAGATGCAGATTAACGACGTCCCCAAATTAATTAATTGTTGCCGATGATTAGCTGGAGCGCGCGAGCATGGGTCACTCACTTGTCAGCAGCTGGCTGCCATGCGATCGATGGCACGCTGCCTGTTGCCCGTGGCTTCATAGTACGTACGGACGTAGTACTAGGTAGCTTTTGCACGCACGCACGTACGGTAGTGTGTATATATATATATATATATATATATATATATATATGTATGTATGTATATATATATATATGTATGTATGTATGTATATATATATATGTATATATATATATATATATATATATATATATGTATGTATGTATGTATGTATGTATGTATGTATGTATGTGTGTGTGTATGTATGTATATGCAGTTACTAGAGTGGGCATTCGGTTAATTTGGTTTTTTTGTTCAGTTTTTAAATATTTCGATTTTTTGATTTTGCCAATCGAACCGAAAACGAACAACTCTAAAAACCGAACCGAATTAACTGAACCAAATCGGTTCGGTTAATTCGGTTTTCGATTTAATGAATTTCCCTAAGCATGATCCAGGCTTCTGGCATGGGCATATACATAGGAACCAAAATTAATATAATGCAACGCTAAATAATCAAATTTTACAGCAAACAGCTCATTCACTACACAGCTTTTTAGGTCAATCTTTCTTTACAGAAAAGGATCACCAGAGAATCAAATCAAGAAATTAGCTAAGAAAAAAAACATTAATTCCATAAAAAAAGGAGGGACATTTAGCAATGAAGAACTCAAATCTAGACATCATGATTGCATAATGCACAAATTTTCACTCGCAATTTTCACCAAAACACTAAATTGAACTCAATCTAGAGCAAGAATAAGCAAGCAAACAAGTAGCAGTCAGCGAGCTCTTACAATGGGGGTGTCCTTGATGCTAAGGTGCGGGAGCGGCTCGACAGCACAAACTGTTCTTTCGGCGCCGCCGTCGGCCATCGCCCCTGCCATCCGTGCGCACGCGATATAGCCGCGCACCCACCATCCCTCTCGCCGCGTGCACGAGCTGTCGCCGGCCTCCGGATCCGGGCCCTCCATGAGTGGCGCAAGCATATCCATGAAACCATGAGGGCAGCAACGGTGCCAGGGGGTGCGTCGGCTCAGGTAGGGATGGCAAGATGGGGAGGGCGGCGAACAAAATTATATAAAAGCTAGATTCATCAACAAAAGGAACGAATACAACTATATTATTATGCAATACGAGGTAGAGAAGTGGGATTTGGCATCCATACCTTTGGTTCTTGCAAGAATTTCACTCCATGGTGAGGGAGGGGAGGAACACCGGGATGCTGTGCTCGTGGGCTCGTCGGGGAACACCAGATTTGGCGAGGGAGCTGACCGAAGGCTGCCAGATCTGGCGACATCCGGACGGTGGCGCATCCGTCGCTCGCTCTCCCGCCGACCAGGTCACCAAAGGATGGGGCATTAGAGGACGGGAGGAGGACGAGGTGGCTCTCACGACTCTTGCCCGACGAAATTGAGGAGCACAACTACGCGAGGTGATCAGGCGAATGGGGCGACGGGCGAGCGTTCTGCGAGCAACGGGATGTGGGGTGGGAAGGGAAGTGTGGCGAGTGGCGATTTGGCGAAGAAGAGCAGAAGAGGTTAGGCTATTTCGGTTTTGTTCGGGTTTTCGGTTTTTGGGAGCCGAAAACCGAACCGAACGGAACCCCAAACATTGAACAGTATTAAAACAAAAACCGAACTAACACCGAAAGTCAAAAAAACCGAAAAAATCGATTAATACGATTCGGTTCGGTTTTTCGGTTTCAGTTTATTTGTGCACCCCGGGCAGCTAGCGTGACATACACTTGCTGGCGATCGAGAGACCTACAAGCCTTCAGGCTTTGCATGCAGCGCGTTACGTACGTACGGTGTATATACGGAGCCAGTGTCGTGATGCATGCATGGGGGACACGTACTTTGGATCATGATCGATCGATACATAATACATCCATGCATCTACGGATCGATCGACATGGATGCAATCATGCAATAATTGCATATGTATGTATGGAAGATCATGATCAGACCATGATCGACCGCATGCAGACGGACATATACAGGGCCATTATGATCGATAATCCATCTCGGACGCACAGGCGCAGCGCATCCATGCAGCCCGTCATCGATCTATACGGAGTATTCTGTGTCCATCTGAGAGAGATTGACCGCGATACAATTAAAAGAAATAAGGAGAGAGAGGAAGTCATCTATCTCCATGGCTTCAACCGAAGAACAGAAAAAGGCTGCGCGGATCTCACAAGTCACAACGCGACAGCACAAAAAAGCGGCCATGCGATGCGAGCAAAGAAAAATATTATATTGTGAGAGGTAACATAAGACAAGCCAAAACCCGGCTTGTGCTGCTACATACAAAACCACCGTGGTTTGGTTTCGCGTTGCCCGGTTTTGCTCACCTTTTGAGCTCTTTGGACGCTTGCAGCCAGCACCTTTGTGGCTTGAGACTTCTTCTTACTTTTACAGAGAGAGAGAGAGAGAGAGAGAGAGAGAGGGATTGATGCTGAGGTTAGCTAGGTAAGGTAGGTAGGTAGGTGCAAACAACAAAGGCAAAAGAGGTAGAAGGAACAATCAAGCGAACGCTGGATGGGCCATAGGTGCAACGCATGTCATGGCAATGGCATCATCGCCACCCTTTTCCTCCTCTCCTGATCTTCCTCGAGACAGAGAGGACAGCACTGTGCCGTCTATTCCTCATCAATCTTGTTACTGTCTAGCCCTTCCCTTGTAACGTTCATATATGCTGTAAGGCTGGTCTATGATGGTCACTTCGTACGTACGTCTTGCCTCATTGCCTGTGATGACTACTCAAGAGGGGTTATTTTCATGGTTTGTTTAGTGCCTTAATTATTCTGTAACTAATCATCTCATCATATATATATATATATATATATGTGTGTGCATGATCGATCGCGCATGCATGCTTGCTGTATATATGTAGCCATCTCGATCATCTTGAAACATCGTGCAGCTAGCTAGCTAAATCGATCGGTCAGTACGTCAAACAACGGCCGCGATCGATCGATATCTGACTCCTCCGGCTACTAGCTAGCTAGCTAGCTAGCTAGAGACTCGTCCTTTTTCGATCGGTACGACGTCGCAAGCTAGCCTCCTCTCCTCAGCAAATTAAGACCGAAATTGAGATGGAGGCCAGGGTGAGCGATTTACGATCTGGATTCACATGTTCAAACCGCACGCAGTACCTGCCTCACCGAACATCGATCGTCTTATGCCAGCGTACGTACGTTATTGATCGTGTCTCGCTAGCTTATAATAAAACAGATTCATCACGTACTAGGCATATATGTCTGTACGTACGTGTGTCTCTTTCTTCACCACACACCGCGCGATGTATGCCAGACATATTGTGCTCGTGATTTTGCATCGCCCACAGAAGAATTCCGATGCTTTGTCGTGCCCAGAATTCTGCACTGACAATGATTACTCATTATATAAGAAGAGAAGACCCGTGTAGCGATAACGTACGCCAGAAAAACAGGCCGGCCGGCCGGCCTCGAAGCCACCAATTCCAAGACGTACGGGATTAAAACCTCTGTCCTTCTCAGAGAATTGGCTCTGCGTGCTAGCTTCAATTCTTCACACCTTACAAATATTTACTAGCAGCAGGGTGATTGTAAATATATATATAGTTTAATCCGGTATACATTGCTAGTTCCTAGTATACGTCGAGCAAGTATTGATGAAACAATTGATCGATATTATTAACTACTGTACGCAAGTACATCAAGCACACGAAACACGCACAAGCCGATCGATGCAGCAGCCTGTAGTGAGGAGGAGTTGGTGTCCAAGGCAAGCAACATCTAGCTAGCTATTTACCGATGCAAACTGATCGATGCCTCAAAGTTAACTCGTTGTTGCCGTATTCCCGATAATGCATTGCTCAGGCATGTTCGATATAATCTTGATATATATTGAGTTTTTAGTTTGTTTAATGAATTAGTTCAGGAAGTTAAGAGATAAGATTTAATTTTTGTTAGTTTGTTGAGCTTAGCTGTAATCTAGTTTGACTATATAAACCAAGGAATAAACAGAAAAACGAGATGAGCTACCTTCGCAACGTCTACAAAATTTTCCAATAAGGCAAGCCATGGCAACTTGATGCTCATTAAGCTCATCGATCAACTTGCCTGATCAACTGTTGGTTACTCATGCATATACATTGATTGAGCTGATATATTCTGAGTAACAGGAGCCACCAAATAATGCTTATGATTTCAGAATACCAAGAAAACTGCTCTGACTAGCGAGATCGGATTCGATCAACGTATCGACTGATAAGTGATAACGTGCAGAAAATGAATGACTATAGGCCAGGAGGTGCTATCATATATACTGAAGTGCATGTGACTGTTTATTAGAGTATAATTAAACAAGTGCTGTGTATTTTAGCAGTACTCCTGAGACAGCCTAGAAGAGCAGGTGATCCAATTTCCGTAAGACCAAGAGCACAAAATCAAAGGTGACTGAATAAACTCTCTTTGGCTGCAGAAAACATGACAGCATCCACTTAATTTCCAAGGGGAAACAAAGCAATACTACTATCTGAATTTTAAAGCCACTTGAAGCACGAACAAAAGCCAGACGCTCGCCTTGAGCTGTGAGCCTGTAACCCGATGGTCGTCGCTCTTATATCTGTGTCCGGCCGGGCACACACTACCCAAGCATAATACTGCCGCACGCGCTTCCTGACCTGAAGATGATTAGCGGCCAGCCCTTTCTTAGTCTATGGAATGCTGCAAATCACAGATAGGCAGATTCTGCTCTCTTCTGCTGCTGCTACGTACCACAATGAAAGGCAAATAAATCTGAGAAACCTAGCATTGTTAGTTGTTTAGGTAACAAGTATTGCTTATCCCTATTAGGGACACCTGTTATGCTCTCACCATTGGCCCTAAGCCTACTATGCTCTCACTAATAGCCCTAAACCTATTCTATAGAGTATCACCATCTCCACTCTGAGTTTCGTGTGTGATGTCATGTCCCTCAGCAGCGATGGTATGTTTCTAACTACCCAATAGATATATATATATATATATCATCTGTAGCTTGTCTTTCATGCAAAGATTCATCTCCTCTCTACCAAGGCCTTTCTATCATTAAACTTCTTTTGCTACTGACTTCTTCAACAATGTAGATGCTCGCCACTCATCATGGTTTTTGGCTTCTTCGGCTTTAGTCTTTCTCTTTTTATTTTATTTTTATTCTAAATTTTAGTTATTTTTTGTTGAATTCATACAGAAATCCAATAGTTAACGTTTCTTTAATTTTTATATCGGATTATATTTATTTAGGGATTTTATTTAGAAACTCATATGAAAATTGAATTGGAATTCTTGTGCAAAACAAATTAGCATTTTTTTATTTGTATTCCAAATTATATTTATGTGTTGTTGGATCATAAATGACATAGATTTTTTAATATAGTTTTAGGTTGAGTCGTATACAAATCCAATTGGTATTTTTTTATTTAATTTTTATTCCAAATTTAAGCTATTTATAGATTTTACTTTAGAGTTCGTATGGAAATCAAACTGCTAATTGTATTTTGTTTTTTATTCTAAATTTTAGTTTTAGGTTGTTATTCGTATACAAATCCAATTACTAATTTTCAATTGATTTTTGTTTCAAATTTTATTTTTATTTTGATGTTCGTATGGAAATCAAATTGCTACTTTTATTTTATTTTTACAGGGAATTTTGGTTTTTTATTGTATTTGATGTGGACTCTTTATTTTAATCCTGTGGAAATCAAATTTCTATTTTTAATTTTCATCCCAAATTTTAGTTTTTATGTTGGAATTCGTATACAAATCAAACTACTAATTTTTATTCTAAATTTTAGCTTTATTTTGATGTTCGTATGGAAATCAGATTACTAATTATCGTTTATTGTTTTATTCTGAATTTTTTATATTTTTATTATGAATTTCAATTTTATTTTGATGTTCGTGCTGAAATTAGATTATCAATTATCTTTTATTTTTTGTTTTGAATTTTTTTATTGTACTTGGACTCTTTCTTTTAATTGTTCGTATTGAAATCAGATTACTAATTATCTTTTATTTTTTTATTCTGAGTTTTTTTAAAAAATTTATTCTGAATTTCAACTTTATTTTGTTGTTGTATGTAAATTAGATTATTAATTATCTTTTTATTTTTTTGAATTTTTTTATTGTACTTGGACTCTTTCTTTTAATCATATGGAAATCAAATTTCTGATTTATTTTATTTTTATTCCGAATTTCAGTTATATTTGTATTAAACATGACACAAACTCTTGTATTGTATACGACACAAACTCTTTCTTTTAATCTAGACCCACCATGATCAATGGTGTAGATCTTTTTTTTTCCCTCTGATTAATACGGGAATTTCTAGCCTTGAGAGGCAACGTGTGGTGGCTTCTTTTGCTTCTGCTTTAATATTATAATAGATAGATGCTTGTGCTTATCTAGACTGGGCAGCATTACGATTTGTTAATTTGAAGGTCCATGCATGGTCCAAACTGGCTAACAAAGAGGAGAACACATATACACCACAAAAGGAATGAGCAAGTGGTGATTCGTACGTCCTACTGTCATTGCATACCACAATCTAAGTTTGTCAAGACTCAAGAGCTGTTGTAATCCATCGATTACACGATCGAGCTCATCCTACGTCCTCACTTGAGTAAAAAGTAAAGTCTAGGAGACTTACATTAGGTCCATGAGCTCACCATCCCCGTGGCATGGCACCCGCACCACAGAGAATCACACCATCTCAAAAGGAGCCATGGAGGACACGTGGGGCTCCAGTGGAGGCAGACGTCCTGCATGCCAGTGTATGTGTATGTGTATGTGTATAGATGAGCAGGGAAACTGACACTGTCTCTGCTGCCCCCGCAAAGCCGTTTTCGATTCAGACACACTTGTGGGTCAAACTTTGCCACACCCACGGGCCCCACGCCCTCCCTCTAGCTCGGATCCCCTGCGGCTCACAGCAACCTACACATGCGTACGTACGATCAAACTTCCTTCCTTTCTTTCTTTCTTTTCTTTTTCGAATACGACATTTATAAATATAATTGTAAAAATAGCTCCATCTCTAATCGCGGAAATACCGACAAACCGCACGTGTCACCGCAGAAGGAGCTACTGAGTTTTCATAGCTCGGCAAGCCGCTAGAGCGACGAGATATCAAAGCTCGGTAACTCTTTTCGTGGTGTAGGAGTGTGGCACGTGTCGCTTGGCGGCGTCTCCGCCGTCGGGAATAAATCTATTTTTGTAATTAGATTCTGAGAGGGATTAGATCCGAAAACAAAGAGAGAAGAGTTTATCATATACTAGAATAGTGATGACTTGGTATACGTATGTATATGTTGATGGATTCATCTCAACGCTCAACGGTGATGCAATGCAAGCGAACCTTGATGTGATGGAGGCATGGAGCACAGCTACATGATTGTATGCAGTTCCACCCAACCACAGATGATCCGTGTTTACCTGCATGCCATAGCCATACTGTATCTTCTTAGGAGGCTATCAATAATAATTAACTAGCGAGTCACAGGATCTCATTTAGTGCAGTAGTAGTACTGTACTAGTACCTGACGACGAGGAGGAGCTCACCAAAGTTTCCCCACGGCCAAGAGTTCTGTGGAGTGCCGAGCCTTTCAAGTGGATGAAAGTTTGTGCCCACAATGACCGTCCAGAAAGATGACTTTGGATACTTCCCGGTAAGGTGCGCATTCGGTTTTTTCGGTGTGATCGGTTCGGTTTTAAAATAATTCGATTTTTAAAAACTAGCAACCGAATTTCTGAGACCAAAATAAAAAATAGAACCGAATTAACTAAAATATTTCGATTCGGTTAATTCGGTTTTTCGATTAACCGAAATATGAATAAACACTAGGTAAATTAGATTTAGTCCTTCTCATATCGCAACATAGAGTAGGGTTAAATCCACACAATATTCATAGATTATTACAATATAAATACAATAGAACATGTGAATATACCAAACATATACATAAATGTATTAGAATATGAGAATTGTTTAGTAAGTTTAGGAAGAATATAATAAAAGTGGTATTATATGTGGGCTATTCGGTTATTTCGGTTTTTGGAAGTCAAAAACCGAACCGAGCACCGAAAACCGAATTATGCCAAAACAAAAACCGAACCGAAAACCGAATAAACCGAAATAATCGGTTAATTCGGTTCGGTTCGGTAATTCGGTTTCGGTTTAAAAATGCCCACACCTACTTCCTGGTTCCTCCTAGTTTCACTAAACTCATTCAGAGTGGCATTGGTTCTTGTTGATTAGAAAAAGTCTAATTTACCATTTTGAACTATAGACTTTGTTTAATTTTTAACTCTGAACTATCAAACAGTCTACTTTACAACTTTAAACTATTAAAACCGTCAAATTTACCGTCTTAACCCAAACCTGGTTGGTTTTGCCTGACATGGTGCTTAGTGGCCCGATTTTTGCTGATGTAGTATCCACATGCGTATATAGTTGATGATGTGGCTACACCAGTCAACACTAATCATCAAACAAAATAATAAATACTAGGACCCGCATGCTATTCTCTTGCCCTTTTTTACCTCATCCTCTTCCCATAGCTCCCCTCTCTTCCCCTCCCTTCTCTCTCCCTTCCTCCTCCTGGCGTTGCTTGGCAACGATGGAGCACGAGGTAACCAAAGACAGCCATCAGCGACAAGGTGGCCTCCTTCCTCGGAGCTAACCTCCAGCTCAACTAAATACATCACCAAGGCACCAAATCCCTACCCCCACCCCACCTTGCACACCATGCCCATTGCCCTCGTCGCGTCTATGGTTACTGACGTGTGGTAGCATAGTGGAATGCACAGAGCAGAGACGACTCATAGTGTAATCAGTCGAGGCTAGAGCTGTAGTCACTAGCAACAATGGCGCCTGGATACCACCACCAGAGAAGGAAGACGAGATCACCGATGGATAGGCCGAGGTCGTCAACCCCTTCCTCTACCCGTTGGATTTGGATCTAGGTGCATCGGTCTTTGAGCCACCTCTCCGCCCGCCAGGTCACCGTCCTCCTTACTAGCTCTCATTGCTCGCAGCCCCTTCGATGCGCTACAGCCCGACCTCACCGCCTCCACCTCCAGATCTGGCCATGCATTCTTGTAGCTCTCATTCGGAAGCAAGAGAATAATTTTTCCTACTCAAGTGTGGGTCACACAAAATGATTTATCCTCACAAATTAGCGAGCACATAGCAATCGTCTATATCATCATGTCTCCAACCAGAGGCGGAGCTAGGATTCATTCAAGAGGGAGGGCCGAACATAAGTACATATACTAAATATAAAAACTACCAAGCCGATATATTATAGTTGAAATTTAAATGCATGTAATATAGTATTAGTATGTAAATATGTAAGGGAAAAAAATTACTTTTCATATTCTCATTGCGAAAGAAGAGATTTGACAAATAAAATCTACAGGCGGCAAGATTTCTCGTGGTGGGCCGGGGGGGCTGGAGCCCCACCAAGCCCCCCCTCTGGCTCCGCCTCTGTCTCCAACCCATCAAAGGTTCGGTGTTTCCATCATAATTTTTCCGCTCGAACTCTAAATTGGGCAAATGATATATGTGTTTCGATTGTTTTGATGAGAGTGGCACCTTGAGAGCCACTAAATTGGAATCTGAAGATGTCTTGGTCATTAACAGCTTATGGAAAGGATCTTCGGTGCTCGTCGATTTGTCGGTTCAGGAGCTGATTTCTCCAAATGAGTGGTTTGGCTTGAAAAGTATACCTGGAAAGTTATTTTTTTCTACAATACAACACTTTGCACGTATAGCTCAAATATGGATGAATAGTAGCACAATACGTAGTACTACGATGCAAAAGAACAGAAAATAGCGTTGTAGGAAAGTATAAAATACTTGTAGAAACAACGTCAACAATCCCGAGCTCACGTGTCATAATTAAATGCTCTTCTTCTTCCTCCTCTCCTCTCCCCTCTTAATCCATCCTCTTCTCCTCTCCCCTCCTGATCATCACCTTGAGGCCACCAGTCATGTGCACAATGAGTAGCGACATGGTGGTTGGCGGGTGAAATTTAGACAAACACGACAGTTGAGGATGGTTAAATTGATTTATTCCTTTTAGAAATGAGAAGTACATGCTACACAATGACTTATAATCAAATTTACACACCAGAATACATATCATATCTTGAATTGCTCACTTATTTGGCCCCTTCATTTTTTTTTGCAAAAATGGCTCCCTCATGATTTTTTTTGCAAAAATAGCCCTTGTGTATCGTGGAAGGACCTCCCGTGCTACATTACCTCACAACCTGTCCTCCTGTGGAGGCTATGGCCGCTCCCGCACACGCCATGCCTCCTCCTGTGCGCCCCATCCGTGGTAAGCCACCTTTCACACGCTCAGCGTTGTATCTTGCGTCACCCGCTTCCTATGGTCCTCTAGCGCGGCATCTCAGCCTCCCCACGGTCCCCTGACGCGAAAGGAGCCAGGTGTCGTCTCCCTGGATCCTTCTGCGATGGGAAAAGGACCATTTTTGTAAAAAAATTCAAGAGTGAGCTATTTTTTTAAAAAAGGAGGATCGGACCTCTGATGTCTATCTGTTTTCAATCCCATCCCATTTTTGCAAGGCAACAATAAGTTACCTTTATGTCCAACAGACGCATCATATCTCTTGTCACCCTCTTGCCTATTCCCTACAGCACACTAATGAAAAGGCATTATACACAAGAAAAGGAAGAAATATACTCAGCAGGAGAAATCCTGATCCCTATCACTGTTATATTGCCCTAGGGTTCACAAGTCACAATACTACAAAATCAAATCGAGAGCCTCAGGAGCAAAATCTGGGGATTAAATAAGAGAGATGAATGAAAGAGCGACAGGGAAGTGAAAAGGTATGATTCCTTTCCAATCCCATGATCCCATCCCATCCATAGGCTCCAGAGGGCCAAACCAGGAATGCCCCTCCCTAATGAAATCCCAACCGACCTTAAATACCACTGTTCACCATTTATTACCGGGAATAATTGTCCCCTTCCATCCTCCATATATTAATCCCCTCACCATGGAAGCCCCTCTCAAAGGTCACAGGCCACAGACACAGCAATAACCACCACTTGTTCTCTCTCTCTCTCTCGATCGAGTCTCACAAGCCTCTCAAGCCAAGAAGAAAGCTGCAGTGAAGCAACAGCAAAGTGAGAAATGGAGCTGGAAGAGCAGGCCTTCTTGGAGGAGCTCTTCTCTCTAAGGAGGGACGCGTGGGAGTGCAATGCCATGGGGGACTTCTTCTCACCAGCCTGCGCCGCCATGGATTGCTTCCAAGAACGCAACCAAACCACCGTCAGTGTCCTCCCCACCTTCACGGCCTCCTACGAGCAGCCGCAGCAGCCGGCGGCGCCTGGGTTCGACTGCCTCAGCGAAGTCTACGGCAACGCCGCGTTCGGCCCCAATGCCGGCGCCGGCGACTACGGCAACGAGATGGGGTTTCTTGATGTCATTGAGCCCAAGGCGCCCCTGGTGGAGGGCGGCCTTGGAGCCTGCAAGGTGGAGCCCGGGCTGGTGGAGGGGGGCGGCGGCGGGTTAAACGCCGTCGCCGTGCCGCCGGCGCCGGCGTCGAAGAAGAAGAGGGTGGAGGGCATGCCATCCAAGAACCTGATGGCCGAGCGCCGCCGCCGCAAGCGCCTTAACGACCGCCTCTCCATGCTCCGCTCCGTCGTGCCCAAGATCAGCAAGGTACTACAATGTCGAAACACAAGAGAAATAATTTTTTAAAAAAAATCTCCTTTTTTCACTAGATTATACTTGCAAGAAACAATAATCTTAGCACAATGAGGAGGGTTTTATTAACTGGAGATGATGTCTCAATGCGTTCTTGGTTGTCGTAACTAGATGGACAGGACATCGATTCTAGGGGACACGATCGACTACATGAAGGAGCTGCTGGAGAGGATCAGGCAGCTGCGGGAGGAGATCGACCAGCAGCAGCATCAGGAGCAGGAGACGCCGGGCGTGCTCAGCGTGTTCCGGGAGCTCAACCCCAACGAGATGCTCGCCAGGAACACCCCCAAGGTAAAGAAAGCCATTACTAGCGATAGCTTAGGAACGGTGCGCGCTATGTACATCGGGAACGTGAGATTGAGGCGTTTATGTCGGCGGTGTGCAGTTCGACGTGGAGAGGAAGGACGGCGGCGACACCCGGGTGGAGATCTACTGCGCCGCGAAGCCCAGGCTGCTGCTGTCGACGGTGAGCACGCTCGAGACGCTGGGCCTCGACATCCAGCAGTGCGTCGTCAGCTGCTTCAACGACTTCGGCATGCACGCCTCCTGCTCCGAGGTATCCAATCTCTCTTCACCACGCCATGTCATCTAAGCTAGCCACATGTTGCGTAATCCAAAGCGGCCCAAACAAATTTGGAGACATGTCCATGTAGATGAGTTTTGATTGATGAGTGGTGGTTTCGGTTGCAGATGCAGAGGGAGAGGATCAGCGCGGACGTGATAAAGCAGGAGCTGCTGAAGAACGCAGGCTATGGAGGAGGCTGCTTGTAGAGGAGAAGTGAAGCAGAGAGCAAATAATAAAGTAGCAGTAGTGGTGGTGGTGGTAGGCTGGTAGCAGCAGTAGGGCAGGAGTGACAAAGGCAGGCAGATTTGGGAGGCCTTCCCTTTTAGCGATCCATCTCCCCATCATAACCATGTATGTTTGCTGTGATGAAGAAACTTTCTCGTAACAAAGCTCGGAGCCTTTCTAATGATTGAGATCCCCTTGCACTTTTTCGCCATTTTCAATGTTCGTCAGCTCTGTTCATCCTGTATCAAAGAAAGGAAGGGAAGCTCTTGATATTCAGTTCTGTGATTAGCCCCTGTATTTTTTTTAGATGGCTAATGGGCACAGCTGAATCGTGTCTCAAGCTCTCTTGCATCTTTTGGCCGTCACATATGTCTCGAGCTGTCCGTCGAATTTGACTTGCTTCCGGATTCCGGCCGCATAAATCAAGTGAACGCCCAAGCCCCATCTTTACTGATCATGGATGTGGGGACTGATTGAGACTTGCACAGGCTCCAAACTCTGTTTCTTCTCGTCCCCGTTGGGTCGCTTTCGCTCCCTTCTTGCTTGCTTCCCTGCATAAATTCCTTTTTCTAAGATGAGAAAGAGATTCACCACCTAAGCGGATCGATGCCTCTTGTCTCATCTCTTGGCCTTCTTGCCCAGGAGGAGGTTGGGGACCAATTAATAATAACTTTGCTAATCCTCCCTCACTGGGGTTCCCTTCCCTTCCCTTCAATAGAATACCCTCACTGGGTGGGCAGGAGCTACCCATCGTTGGCCCCTAGTTTATATATATCGTCCGTCTGCCCAATTTTCTTCTTGAGCTACTCTGAATTTTTCTAATGCCCTAAGGGCAGCCTCATATTCCTGCCCTAACCAACCACTTTTGCAGGTACCGTCCACTAGCACTTTTGTGTGGGTTCTTCAGGTTCGTTCATGCCTGAACCTTGTAAAAGTTGGTCAATCTAAACTCCAAAGTTTGTAGTTTTCTCGGCACAACACAAGCAATGCAACTACTCTCAGGGAACGTGTTATGCAGCTATGTACCAAAAGCTCCAAAACTCGGTTAGAAAACGAAAGATGACAAATGTCATGCTTGGAATTAAGATAGGGTTGAGAGATCAAAAGCAGCGCAACCACTCTTCAGGGGAGCGCGGCATGTAATTTTTATACGCGTACCAAAAATTTCCAAAATTCGGCTCTGAAAGGTTTGTCAGGGCAAGCAGTCAGCATGTACTCGCATGGGATGGATGCTCACAATGTTGATATCATGATATGTAGTAGTATAGTACTGCCTTAGAAATCAAGGTAACACGACCACGACCTTACTTAGGATGAAGGTCAAAATGGTGCAACAGAGTGGTGGGAATGATCTTAATATAGAATGCTCAATCCATGAATGAATGGATGAATGGCGTGTCACAGTGCCGGTGAGATAACACAGAGCCCACACGCGGCGGCATGCGAGCTCCTCTGAATGCTCCCCGGCGCATGGCAGGCATTCCGTCGGATGTTGCCGTTGGATCTGACGCCTCGGCGTGCTCGTATTCCTTGCTCTGTTTGAGATGCGGCTCGTATTCCTTGCTCTGTTTGAGATGCGGCCGCCGCATGCCATGGGCCCCGGCCAGTACGTAACGTAGGCCCACGACGACGAGCAAGAGCAGGAGCAGCTGCCATGCCCATGCCCATGCTCCTCGTGTTGGTCTCATCATCTTAACACCGAGATCTCCTGCGCTTGTGGTGTCCGTGTCTCCCTCCCCAGGCCCACCCACAAACACACCATGATCATTCCATTCGTTCGTCACCTCGCCGTGATTTTGCCCATCATCGAACGTGATGACCCGAGCAGTGGCTCTCCAGGTCCAGGGCTCCGCCGACACACCCACACCGTCTCGCGGGGATTGGATTGAATTGTTTATCCCGAACGCCAGCTTAGGATGCATTCTACGGGCTTGCCATGACGAACCCGTGTACCATATGTGTAATTCAACTGCCCCTCTAAAGTAAGGTGTATTCATTAACATCGAGCTTGTTAGGCTCAATCTGGCGCTAAAGCTATGTTGTACGGTAAAATAAATAAATCTAATTTTATGGATTAAAAATATTTCTAGGCCCTATTTAGAATGCAAAAAAATTTACATGAAACAGGAAATTTTCGCAGGTCTAGCCAAATTTGGCTTGGGCCTCTTCCCAAAAAAATACAAGGGCTTCGGCTTAGGCGAGCTTACTTTCTTGCTTGCTACGTACCCAACTGATTTAAGCTAAGTGGGTGGGCCGGACCTTGTCAAGGCTGAGAACAATCGGACATTACTTTCTTGCTGGATAAGCCCTAATCTGAGTTTCCAAACGAGACGTGGCAGTCTAAACCCAATCGCCTAGGCTCTGGTTCATCCCCCGACCCCCATTGATGAGTACAGCATGGATTTTATACTTAGGATGGAACCACCTTATTATGAGTGGTACCAGGTTCGGTGTATGGGATCATACATGCATGATACCACATGTCACCAAGCCCAACACATCACTCTAAATTTATGCCAATCAAAAAAATAACCTTGCTAATAAATACACCCTCCCTTCTCAAATAGATGACGTTCTCACATTTTACGCTTTCAACTAAGACACGTGTTGACTACCCTTATTCAATCTATTTATTTAACCTAATCGGTGTACTCCTTGAGCTGGCAGCTGCCTGCACATTCACTACAAATACACACGCACGCATGCAAGCAGCCTACACTAACTGCACATCAATTCATGGGCAATCACTAATGCACCTTCCACCAATAAATCCAATATGCATTTTGGAGCCAAACTGAAGATACTCCCGTAAGTTTTCCATGAGATTTTAAACACTGTAACTTTAGTTGGAGCCAAACTAAAGATAAGTTCTGTCAAACTTTAAATTTCGGAATTTGAGGTGGAGCCAAATTGTGCATGGTTGAGATCATGAAATGTGGAGGATGCAACGGCTATAAGGTTCCGCACATATACAAAGGAGGACTAGAAAGAGAAGGTCGACTGCCTAGGGAGATTTCCTGTGATGATCCTCTCGTACAACATGTTCTTGGTGTTTTGCAAGCAGCAAATTAGTATAGGAAATATTATATTATGAGTAATATTTTTTTGACATGTACTCCTCGGTTCTCCAGCACTTATTCAAGTCGAACCTTTCATCCATGTAATTATTGTGCTCTGGGAATATGCATGTGAATTGTTCCAGTCCACACTAGTAAATGTCCCTTGGAATGGTTATACTTGGGAAGCTAAATCTTAAATACAATGGCATTATGAAGGCAAGGAGTATATAAGGAAAGAATAGTGAAAACTTGTCTCGAAATCATAGAGTGACAAGTATTTAGGAATAAAATTTAAAACCTAGAATGATATGTATTCAAGAATGGAGGGAGTATCTTCTACTACTATGGATAACCCAAGGGGCCAAGAGTATGTTCAGTAGCAAGCATCGACAGGCATTTACAACATTAAGGGCCTAAGGCAGCTAGATGGCCAGTTACAAAATGCCATTATCTGCCCTTAGTTCCTGTCTACCTCTTCCAGGTCATACATAAATAAATATACATAAGTTAGCTGGGGGTGGAAGGAGGGACCTGTTAGAACCAAGGCATCCACCAAATGTACATTTTGCCGAGATTGCTGTGTGCGACTGCTTCTGCAATCAGGCGGCGTGCTTGGCCTTCCACAGAGAGTGGCAGAGAGGGAGCAGCGCGAACACCTACGACAACTCCCTGGAGCCTTCCTGTGATGTTACTAATAGCCCTCTAAATAATAGGAAACAGGAGACAGGTCAGAAGAGCGATGTGGTTGGTTGGTTTAGCAATGTCAAATATAAATATGGTGGCTTGGTGCAATATTAATACCTGTGCATGTGGATTTCGGACTTCCACTCCGCTAGATTTATGGGATTTGGTCCACTCTACTAGTGGATCATGGATAAAGGTCTCAAGAACAGTCATGAGTGCCTCCTTGTGACTTCTGAGAACAGATAGAGTAATTTCACAGACCTTCAGAAAGATGCCTTCATATCC
The DNA here is from genome assembly GCA_036346275.1 of Otatea glauca. Taxonomy (NCBI): domain Eukaryota; kingdom Viridiplantae; phylum Streptophyta; class Magnoliopsida; order Poales; family Poaceae; genus Otatea; species Otatea glauca. The sequence continues at coordinate 64,490,091 of CM070721.1, forward strand.
AGTTATGCCCAAGCCATCGATCATGTTCTGCAATTACAGATTTACCAAGACCATATTAATACTTGTATGAAACTCAGGTTAAATTTGTTCAATAAAGTGCTGACAAGAAACTACAAAATAAGATTTTCAATGCTTACTTGTGTAAGCCTAAACGGCACCACCTCAGGCTTCTCAAGCAGCAAACCCCTATCAAACAAGCAACTGAAATCCACATGAACACAGTCCCCAGTTGTCGAATCAAAAAGGATGTTTTCACCGTGTCTGTCACCGAGCCCAACAATGTGCCCAACCATCGACCAAACTGCGGTGGTATGCGCATATGCCACTCTGGCACGAAACCATGCAGCTGGTTCAGAGAATGTCGTCAAGAACCATTTGTGGAAAACCGGGGGAAACATTGGAAGGATTTTAGTCTTGAGCATCTCATCTTCAGGCATTTTACCATGGCATAGATCATATATCCTCTTGATTTGTGGATTTGTTTTCAGCTTATCGAACTTCCCACAAGTTATGTAGATGTCCTGAAGAATATGCCGAAGACCGCGAGTATTGGGCACCCATTCTACCATTCCACAATCTTCTGTAAGTGGAACCACTGCAAAGGTTCTGATATAAAGCTTTCTCCTGCGGCTCTCGGGGACTTTGGAGAGGAGACGATTAATCATTGCATTGAACTCCATCATGCGTGAATCTTTCCTAAGATCATCCTTTGGTTTGCACAGAAATGGGCGAGCAATTCCATCACTTCCGAGGAAAACAACCTGAAGTTCAAAATGATCATGCTTGTTAGTTACCATTAGTCCAGTGAAGTATGGTTACAGTTAATTGCGAGCCTTCCCAAACAATGAAAACAAATCACGTACTAACAAAATTGTACTTAAATGTGTACTAAGAAGTGATATAGACCCTTAATAACTCCCACACCAAATCCAACCAATGACTTGCACCCACATTCCCATGATATTAACCATCCAACAAAAAATTAGGACTACTTTGGTACACAAAATTTAGTATGCCAGACAGTTGTTTCTCCTCAAACAAATGTAGGTGTGAAGTAAGGCAATGATATATTAGATATACCCTCTTTGGTTTCTGAAGAGAGGAAAGGATCTCTGCGTCATCGGCTATTCCGGCTATAGTAGGATGCTCAGAAACTGAAAAGGGGTGAAAACTTGATTGATCTGTCATATTTGTATCATATGATGGCAGAGTCACTGTTAGAGCCTGCTGGACGGGCAAGATAATTCCTAGTGGCATCATTCTTTTCAAGGAACTGAACTCAGTTGAGATATTTATTGTCCTCGCCTTTGGCTGCCCTGGATGAAAGCACAGCTTAATCAGATGTTCTATCAGAGAAGGAAATTGAATGAACAGTGCACTATTGTCACTTCCACGCCGACAGCCCTTCTTTGCTGATTGTAATATTTCTGCAGCAGCATCCCGTCTTGCAGCAACTGTCGACTTCGACACAGCAGCCATCATCCATAGAGCTTGCTGAGGGTACTCCCGTAAAATAGATGTGATGATCAATTTGACAATTCTGACAACTTCAGGATTCTGATGACAGATACGGGAGATCAACTGAGATAGCACAGTCAGCCACTGGTATGTTGGTAGATCCTTCAAGCACCCGCGCATGATGCCTGACACCTACAATGGGATGGTTAGATCTCTTAAAAAGATTGAAATAGTGAAAAAGACGTGCAACAAAATTTACCCTTGTATGAGTTTCTTTCATTTCTTTATTGGAGGAAGAACCATCTCGGATGTATATGCTTCCAACTTCAAACCAAAGAGTGAGCAATCGCGGTAGTGCTTGAAAAAGATTCTTGTGTCCTTTGTGAAGTCCTCTTGCATACTGCATTAAGACTGTCGGAAGTGAATCCCACCAAGGCTTCTCTTCAGCTGGCGTACTTAAAGAGCCAGTGGAACTAGGAGGGACAGGTCCAACTCCACATGCAAATTTCTTATCTTCTTGGCGTTTCCTAGCATCAACAAGCAAATCATCAAAAAACTTTGCCATGCAGAAGAAACCCTTTTCCCACTTGGGCCGCAACTCTGTCACTCTAGTATAGAGAGATATGATATTCTCACTCTGTTTTTGCCCTGTATTGTGGATCCATCTAGTATAAAGAAGAAGGGTTTTAGACACGTCTGGATTCTCTTTTGATGCTTGTGTTACAGAGAGAGGTGCATTTGGCAAAGCAAGAGAAAGGCTACAAAGAGACAAAAGGACAGCATTTCCCAAAACCTCTGCAGGCATGTTTAAAAGTGTTTGCTGAAGCTCAGCTATAGCGCTATCAGACTTCCGTATATTCCAGAGGTACTTTGCCTTCTCCATGTGAGCATTAGGAGCACCTGAAGCATCTGCTTCCAGTATTGCACGGTGCGCCGTCTCGTAATGACCAGCCAAACGGCATAACTTTGCATACTGAAGCCAGCAGTTCCCAACTTGAGCATTCATATGACTCAGATTATACACCATCCTTCGAAAAGCTAGCAAAGGCTCCCTTGTCCACAGAGATGGTTGTGTACATCTCAGACGGTTTTCCCAATCCTTTGTTAACTTAAGAAACTTTGGATCGTCTGCACTGAAAGACTTATCAAGAAATGACTCATCTCCCAGCAAGGAGTTGAAGTCTTCCAACTCACACAGCATGTGGAGCTTTACAATGTAAGGATATGCACGCATGTACGAGTCCATGCCTGCTGCAGCCAAAGGTACAAGCAATGCTTGCTTTGACTGGGCAATTTTTTCAGCAACCATAAACTGATCTTTGTTCATCATTGCCTTGAATATCTTAGCAAGACCCATGTCAAAAGAAGCATTGTTCTCAGAACTGCTGCACATGAGACCTTTGTCTGCCTCGGATAGATACTCATCCATGAGATCCCATCTCCCTAATCTCCAAGCTGCTTGTACTCCTTGCATGCACCAAGTTTTCTTATACTGAGGTATTCTACACACCAAACCGTCCACATGTGCAATCATGGCTTGAAGGTGGCACATGTTTAGCAAACAGTTGAGAACATCACAATGTCTATGGACAGATTCAGATTCCATTTGCAAGGCCTGTTCACATAATGTCAGCACTTCAGCCCAATTTCCAGCTTTCTCATTGATGATAAGTTGATCTTGTAGGCTTGATGATTTCCTCAGATTAGCTAAACCTAAGAGGCCATCGGGCTCATCCAATCCTCCATATATTTCCATCAGAAAAGAGATGTCATCATCTGAAAAAGTGCCACTATACTCTGCAGCTGGATTGGAGGACCCAGACTTTTCCCGGACATGAGATTCAAAATACATTAGAGCACGAGCATGAGCTTGACATCTAAACGAGGCCTTAGCTAGAGTGACTTTAGGTATAGCAGCCAACAGCTCACTAACATTGCTACACTGCACCAGCAATTGATCTTGGCCATAAACAGTATAGGTTTCATCTTTCAATTTACCTCCATGCTTTCCAGCCATGGCATGACTAGACTGGGATAGAGCAATTTCCTGTTTGAGGTCATCAACCCATTGCCCAAGATTATCAAGTAAAGTGAAGATGGCTTGAATACAAACCTCACTCTGTCCCCCAGTAATTCCATGAACAATAGCTCCACTATTTTCTGAAGCAGCTGCATTAAGAACAGACAACATTTCCTCAGTAATGCTTTGCCGAGCCTCTGTGGTTCCATAGCAAACAACATTCAAAACCAAATAAGGTAGGAGATAGATCGCAGTAGGCATGTCATGCCGAACAATTCCACGGCATGCACTGAAAATACCAGAACGCGATCCTGTTGCATGCGATGTCAACTTTCTAATCCAATAATATATCCACCTTCTAAAAGACATTGTTGGGCGATATATTGGGCCAACTAAAGCAGCATCATTCGTGTTAGGAAGATGAAATCTTGATGTCAAGCATGGTGCAATTATTTCCTTAACATAATTAGAAAAACGGCCCCACAACTTCTGACCCCTTTTGCTCATCTCGCAACTCGATTCCTTCCCGTTATTTCCATTCGGTAAAGATTGACATCCTGCCAATTTTAGTAGCTCTTGAATAGCCAAGGCAGCAGAATCTTGTACCGTAGTGTCAGAAGCGGCTCTGAATGCCCTTGCAAGATGCTTGTGGATCAACTCAAATATAAGATCATCATCTGAACATTCAATCTTAAAGCGCTCACATGAAATTACTTTAAACTTAGCAGGATCAACGGCGCCTAGTGCACCAAGACAATCAGCACAAACTAGTTTCAATCTCTGGCCAACGACTGTCCTTGATTCCTCTGCACATCCTTTAAGTAAAGCCATAATTAAAGAGCTTATTACATCCAAATCAGCAATATCTTCACCAATGATGAGAGCAGTAATATCTTCCCTTCTGGCATTGAATAATTTACTCAGCTCACATGCTACCATGTACCTTACATTTAAGCTCTCATGGTTAAGACCATAGATGGCATCCTTTAGATGATCTTGCAGAGCCATTAATCCTCTGGCTTCCTGTATTACTTTGTTTACTTCTGACAAAGATGGTAAGCTAGGCAACAGCGGCAATTCACGTATATGTTGTTTTAGCAAGATATTGTTTTTTACAACAAGTTCTTCCAGGATTTCAACAATTTTGCTCAGGTGCACAGAAGGACATTCTCTGCACCTTTCTAAAGACGGAATGAAAGCAGCTACGACTTGGGACATACCATACTTGATACTGGTAGGCGATACCTCAGCCAGTTGCTTTATGAAAAAATGTAAGACATCAAGACCATCCATTTGAAGAGCTTCCTTATCAATGGCAAAAATCAACAGAACCATAATCTTTGGTGCATGTGTACTCAAATAAGGGCCCATCATCTCGACCAACTTCCTTATACGCTGGAGAGCTTGTTTTTGAAGCTTCATGTCATCAGAATGAAGCATCTTCTTGTCAATACCATTGAGAAGCCGGACGAAATCATTCTTCAAAAACTCAGGAAGGGTGTCATTGCATGTCAAAATTCTAGCGATATTCTGAATAGTCGGTGAAATTCTTGCTGCCCTGAAAATCAGAAGTTCAGAACTACATTATAACTCATTCAAAATTATACCTAATTACCTAAAGCAAGTATCTGGAGAACTGCGTGTAAAATGAAAAGAGTTACCTTCTATCTGTCTCAATCTGATCAGATTCACCAGGAAAACATACAATTTCGTCAAGCAGTGCTGGCAAAGCAGCTGCAAATATCTCTTTGCTATCAGTTCCTGTTTCAGTGTGATAAAATTGTAGAACAGATGGCAAATGTTGTCCATCTTCATAAAATAGAGCGAACGAGAGCACTTTAGGCAATGAATTAACAATCAGTGGTACTAGTTCAGTGTTTAGATGGTTTGCCAGTCCATGCAGAGTAATAACTGCTTGGTCATTGTTTTGGTGAGACACGATAAGTTTCGGTATAACTGATGGAACCATTCTCCTAATCAGCTCTTCAGTCTTAATACCAACAACAGCCTCAGCAAATTCACTGATCATTATGGGATGAGTCAAAAGTCTAGACGTCAGAAAATCATATAAATTATCTCTAACATGAAAGCACTTCGAGAGGAAGAGTTCTATTCCTCCTTTGAAACAGTGAGTGCAGCATCTGTGAATTAATCTCAATGCAGTCATCCTTACGATGTAATCGTGGTTATCAAGCTGGCCAATAAGCAATACAAATGAGCAGAAAAAAACTTCTCCATGAATATCACTAGCTTGAATAATTGCAGCAGTTGATTCCAAAAGAGTCAGTAGAATCTGAGAATCTTCAGCTTCAGTGAAAGCATGCTTTATTTTGTCCATGAATTTAAGTTCTTTGGTCCCTCCATTCATTCCCAGTCCATCAGAAAACAAAATATCCATAACACCATTTTCCAAGAAGCAGCACACTACGCCAGAAAATGCATCCCTGACAGTTTTCACTCCATGAAGTAGAAGAAAATCAACACATTGTACCCACTGAATTTTCATCTCAAGCAAAATCTCCCTGCTAGAATGCCTCAATATTCGAGGCAAAACTTCAATCATGGAAACTACACATTCTTCGGAGGTCTCTGCATAGAGGAACTTGAAGAAAAGAGAGTGGGCCTTGAACATGTTAATTTTGAAGTCAACACTCCCATCTTGTGATAGTGCAATGTCCATGACAGAAATTTGCTCTTCAATGTGGACAGTTCTGATATCACATTGAGGGCACCAGAAACCTCTTAAGAGAAGATCTAATGTCGAGACTGGCGGTCCAGAGTGCTTGTCCAAGAATAGCTTGCAACAGTTCCCCGCTTTGTCAGTACAATCAGTGGTTCCATTTAAACAAGATAGAAAACCAAGTGAAAAGGCAATACTTCTCCACACTTTCTTGAGTCCTAAAGCACCAATTGACCTGAAGAATAACAAGCCAGCTGGAGGCTGTCAGAATTGCTGATCTAGACAAGCAAAGAACTTAATACTAGAAGATGTTATATGCAAATTCGAATAAACTTCTATTTCTGAACCAAGACAATGCCTCCAATACTATTCCGTAACCAGAACTTTAAAGTTGTGTTTCTTACAAAGCTTAAACTGGAAAAAAAATAACTAATCTGAAATCATGGAAAAAGGAGCACATTTACTTACTCAAGTTTCCTGAACATCACTCCAAGCATCCTAGGACCAGAGTACAACACAATAATGGGTAATGACAATAGAGCCTCATTTTGAACCTCTGCAGTTTCACTACAGATAGCTGATTCAAGGACTTCAAGATCACATTCAGCATTCAGTCTATTGCCTATCTTAGCAATAATTCGTACCAAAAGGCATTTTAATTTCCAGTCTGAACATGTTTGAGTGGCAACATGACCATCATCCCACACCAGTTTCAGCAAGCTGATGAGATCACCATATCTTGGATAAACAAAATCTGCACTAACATCACCGATCAACCGAGGTCCATCTTCAAACAGTTTAGTGTGTCCAGGAAGAAAGACTGCATGGACATTTAGGCAAAAAGTAAACCACAAAAGTTGAGAGAGAGCCATAACTTTGACATAACATCATGTACTCAGGAATGTTTGGCCTGATATAAGCTCAAAGTTATGAGGCTTATAAGCTTATGGCTTATGCTAGGACAAAGAGATCACTTATCTATAATTATACCCTTCTGATAGGCCTAAGTCCCCTTCCATATTGTAGATGCTTAGTTCAGGGAAGGGTGGATTGTTGGGGATGTAAGCTTGCAAGGGTGTATAAGCTGGACTTACACAAACAGCTCATTCGGACTTATTTAATAAGCTACCTGCCTACTTTATATGGCCAACAAGCCATAAGCCCAAGAAGTTGGCTTATAGCATAAGCCTAAGCTACACAAACAATGGCTTGAGAAACAGCAAAAAGGAGCACCAAACTTCAAAAGGGATATTAAGCAATTGCACATGTATTACACTTCAAAAGGGATATTAAGCAATTACACATGTATTACACTTCTTCCTAAATAAATCGACTAATCAACCTAAGATTTCAAATAAACTTCAAGGAAGTCACAACCCGCAAGCCTTGCAACAAGGCATGTACAAAATGCAAAATGATGCTAAATTAAAGACATGCAGAAGACGGAGGAAAACCTCACATTGGAGAAGCATTACAGTGTGAAGAGCTTCAAGATATAGAGATATGTCAAAGGAAAACCAACATCCCTTTGTTGTCTGCATCATTCAAAATTGTTTAAGGTGTGTAAGTTAAAAAAATGATGAGAACCTACAATGAATTAACATGCAGGTCTCTGATGATTTCGGCTTACCTGCTTGCGAATCCAAGGAATCCAGGAAATAACTTGTTCAGAAATTCTAATAAACAGATTTGTCTTTGGATAAACATAGAATGAAAGACACAGGAGACTAAGCGCTTGTATAGCGACCTCATGCTCCAATGGATATGCCTTGTGATTGCTAGGTGAGAGGAACTTAATAAGTGAACTTAGTGACAGCCGAAGATCATAACCATAATCCTTTCCTAGTTCGTGTCCGATGCTAGCAGAAATTCCAGTAATCATAAATGAACCAACAGAAAATCCTGATTCTGTCATCTTTTGACGTTTGGAGAGAATATTTCCCACGTTCTGAGCTATTCTTTTGTGGCCGACTTTTGTTATGTCAAATCCTTCAGAATTTGCCTGAAGGCTACTTCGATCGTCGCTGTCATCCACAGATAAAAAACTCTGACCAAATTTGTCCACAACCAGTCGAATGCATTCAATCAGCTTGCCGCAAGGCTTTGGCCAGCAGAGCAACTTCAGAAGGATTTCTGGTTTCCATACTCGTGGGGAGCAGAGTTCGACTATTCTCTTGTATGCATTGCACATTGCAACCTGCAAAGGAGTAGCAGTTAGTATATGGAAGTACACGTAGAACCTGGAAAAGTCATGTTGTTAACCTGAAGCTCTGAGCTTCTGCTTGTCTGTATTGCTGCTGGGAATACATTAACAATGTCAGTAGCTGTAGATTCAACAATATAACCAGGACACGAAGAATGGAGTGCATGAAGACAAGCACCCATTGAAAAGTCATAATACGCATCTCTGCAGAAAGCGTGGCAAAGTGTAATGTTATTTGACAATGTTTCTGTGCACTCCAATAATAACCAGGCAAAAAAGAACTTGCTGTGTTTTACTCTCTTAAAGTCCCTTGCTATCATTCAAAACAGTGGACCAGAAAATATATAATTGAACAATTAACAATACCATTATCAGTTTCATCAGTATAATACAACTTTACAGAAAGAAATTTCCCAATAATAGGCTACTACATATGAAGCATATCCCGAAAAGGCAACACAGTAACGTTCTTGTGACAAAGTAAGCAAAAAAGGTACATAAATTAGTGACCAAAAACACATGAAAATTGTCATACAGGATTACAGATTTGTATCCAATATTTTTTCCAAGTTTCAACCTACCTCCATTCAATGCAATATTTAATATTCTTTTTTCTATTGTTACACTGTTTGTAGAGAGAAAGATCTGATCCACAAAATGATCTTGGTTTATTACAAATTCACCTTTAACAGTGCGAAATGGATCATAATAAGGTATGCCAGGTAAACATAGGGGAGGTACATATAGACCAATATGCTTTGCTGTTTATGCAACCCAGGATGCTTCCGCATTGGTTCTTGGCATCTCATGTTAAGAAATATAGAGAAAACAAAGTTGGGACCAGAGGCATCATAAACATTGGCAAACATACATATCAGCATAGCAGATATGCAAAACCAAAAAAGCCAAAATCTGCTGAAGAATTTAATCTAGTAAACTATCTACACTTTTCATTCATAAATTCCTTTGGTGTGACTGTTGGCTGCTCCACTTGACATCATTGGAACGATTGCAGCAATTTAGACAACTGGAAGAAAAATATAACAAGAGCATACCTGACATCAGAAATCTCATTAACATCTTGGCTCAAAATGCACGTCATGGAACGAATAACTGTTTCTATAGGAAGGATCTCAACAGTCATCACGGTTGCAACTATCCGTGCAAAATCAAAACAAACCTGTTTCACCAGATTGATTATCAGTGTTCCTAAGGTACATAGGTATAACAAAAGAAATACATAAAGGTTCAACTAGAAAGATTAATACCAACCTTGTGCAGGGATTCATCCCCGTAGCAGAGAACAGAACAAGCGGCAGAAACAAATGACTTGCTAACAAGCCCTTCAACATACAGGGTCCCATCTGTAAGGCACTTGTTGACAAGTTTAATCAACGAAGTGGCAAATGGACGCCACCTTGTGTCACCTGTCAGATCAACCAGCACGCCAGGACCATTCTTAGGCTGGCAACTGACTGGGAGCTCACTAAAAATCCCAGGTGAGTCCAAGATATCTGAGAAAGATCCGCAGAGGCATTTAACCAAAAATCTTCCAGGAAGTACACCAGTTGGACTCTCCGCATGCTTTGATGCTACATATTGTACATCTGTTGGATTTTGCAACAAGTTCAAGTTCAAACCTTTCTTCATAACCTAAGAAACTGAAATCACACGATTGTGCATGGACTGTAACTAAATAAGAGGACAGGAACACGGACCATGTACTGCAACCATGGCATCCAAGAAGAACTGCCTGTAGGCTTCTCGATCACCTGTTCGGAGAAGTGAGAGAAGAGACCAAAATGTGTCGAATATAATCTCATGCCTCGACCTGCAGCAGTGAAGACACAAGTATATATGTAAACAATAGGTAGCAAGTGAAATTCCTGCTTTGCCACTAGGATGCGAGTATTCTGAAATTAAACTTCTAGTTCTCATTACTCCTTGAAGTTGAAGATATTCACAGGTATTAGATTTACACAACCATCCTTTGTTCAAATGCCCACATTTCTTCCATGCCAACAAGCAACCGAACCTAAATATTATTTCATGTATCACGCACATAGCATCAGCTAAATACACCCCATGTCTCTCATGGCAAACGAGTATCAATGGACAATAAGCAGCACCGTATGTCCCCCAAAATGAGAGCAATTTGTCTAGACCTCAGCCACATATACAGACAAGGACACACGTCAACATGTGGTTACAATCAGGTCAGCTCCGAAACCCAAGCAACCCTCAATTTGAGGAGCGATTGGGCTAGGGCTTGGGGAAGAGGAGGGAGGAAGGCACTACCGGAAGTTGGGCTCAGCGAAGAAGGGGAGGATGCGGCCGATGACGCGGATGACGTCGGCGGCGCAGCCATTGAAGACGACCCCCGGGAACCTGCGCGCCGTGTAGGAGAGCAGCTTCAGTACCGCGGTCGCCTCCCTCTCGTTTGCTGCATGTTGTACGCGCGACCACAGAAACGGTCAGCACAATGACCCACCCCGTCGCCATCCGTGCGATACGAATGAAACCACAGGAGGATGGTGAGAGAAAGGGCAGCGAACCGGTGCGGCATGGGAGGACGTAGTTGCGGACGAGGTTGGGGAGGACCTCGCGGAGCTTGGCCTCGAAGTGGACGGAGGCCGATGTAGTGGCGGTGGAGGCGGTGATGATCTCTCGGAGCTCCTGGATGTGGCTGGAGAAGTTGGCCATGGCCGGCGATAGCCGCCGCCGGAGAGGGAGCGGGAGCGGAGTGGGTTCGGCACCCTTTCCCCTCCAGAATTTCGAACGGGATTGGAGACTCTACTCGAGAGTAGCCGTCTGTGGAATTTTTTTGTCTTTAATATTTCTTTTTATTTATTTTTTCAAAACTAGACGTCAAATTGCAAAATGGTATCGATCGCCCGTATATGGGGCGACTATTTATTTTTTCAAAACTAGACGTCCAGGCAGAAATTGCAAAAATGGGTATCGATCGTCCGTATATGGGGCGATCGCCCCATATACGGGCGATTAGTCTCGATTATCTGACGGCAGGAGCTTAACTAATGGCAGGAGGCGGGGGGCCCACCTATCGCCCGAGGCAGGGGTGACAGTGGGCAAGGCCGATTTTTTTTAATTTTAATTCCTAATTAATTTTCCGAGAATAATCAATAGGACAGAAATAACGAAAATGGTCATAGTACTGATGTACTTTAATATTTTAAATCTTTAAAGAATTGATACCTCTTAGTATTGATTATAAATAATTTTTAACGAAAATGGTCATAAGTTACAAACGCTGATCTTTAAGTACGTGGTACCTCTTAGTATTGATTATAAATAATTTTTAACGAAAATTGTCATAAGTTACAAACGCTGATCTTTAAGTACGTGGTACCTCTTGGTATTGATTTACTGTAATATTTTATATGTGTTGGCCAAAATATTCCATAAGTTAGAAGCACTATATGTATTTGCCAAAATCGTCGATTCCGGATCAACAGACGATTAGGGGTAGTCGCATTACTAGGGAGGTCCAACTAGAACAAGATAAATTTTGAAATATTAATTAATATATAAGGATTTGAATTATGTCGTGAAAAGTACTATGTGTCATGCAAATTGAATTGTATAAATCAATTTTACTTAAATACTATTTAGTGCATTATGAACAAACTATACGAACCATGCCTCGAAAAATCCTGAAATAAATGTCTTGTTCGTAGGGTGTTAGTTGTCCCATTTTAGGGGAAAAAATTAGGAATAAACTCAGTTGAATGAACCAAATGACTGTAAGTAGCCTCATTTGCATGACATACTTAAGCGTTTACGGCAACCCGTGAAATATCATTTTTAAATGCAATTTGTTGGGAGAACAGGCTAGAGTTGCTCTTTGATATATGCAGTACCCTATGGTAAGAAAATATTTTATTTACACCTTTCTTTGCATATTAATTCTGCCAGTGCAATAACCCAAAGTATTATGGTCGAGGCAACAATGAAACACTGAAGCCTTTTCGTGACCATGAAATATCATGTTGAAATGTAATTTGTAGGAGAACGGCCCGTGTTTGCTCTTCGATATATGCGATACCATACGACGGAAAATATTTTATTTACACCTTGCTTTGCATATTAATCCTCGCTCTTCGCAATAACCCAAAGTATTATGATCGAGACAACAATGAAACGCTTAAGCCTTTTCGCAAGATGCGAAATATCATAACGAAGGTCGAATCGTGAGGTTCTTGCGGAAAATAAGGTAGGCCACACTCTTTATTACGGCTTAAAACTGGAAGGAGTACCACGAGCAAGGAATTTGAAAGTTAAAACTAGACGTCTACTGAGTGCTTCGAGGCTACTTCCCATTCGCCCATGCTTCCGGTGGGGCATCTCTGGCACGCCGCGTCCTCTCTCGTTTCCTCTCTCTGTCGGCCTCCTTCTCCTCCGCTTCCTTCCTACGTGCCTCCTCGTGTGCGGCATCGCGCTGCTCTTGAAGCTGCCACGTGAACTCGTCCTGCCGGTTGGCTTGGTCAAGAAGCCGTTGGTCATCGGGGTTGATCTCCGTATCAAACCACTGCTCAAATTCACACAGTGGCGGAGGTGACAGCATGAAACGTAAATTAGCAAAGTTTCATTCACAAATATTACGTAACCCATACAATTGTTACCATGCGGCGATCCTTCAGGCTCTTCTCCGGCGGATTGAATGCGTAGTTGCGGCACTTCCAATACCTCCTCTTTCAAGTTGGAATTTCCCAAGAGCGAACAAGCCTGCAAGGATCTCCGCACATACACATGGGTGCTACAGCTCCACGAGGTAGGAAGAGATCTTGGTACGCTAAATTGCGCGGGCATGCACTTGCTTCTTCCTTTGCTTTCCCCTTTCCCTTTCCCTTTCCCTTTCCCTTTGCACTTGCACGCCTCGGTATTTTCGATTGATCCTGATTTTTTTTCCTCCCTCCTCTATTCTTTCTTCCTCTCTCGCTGCCGTCTTTGCGAGACCGCTCGTGAGAACGAATGTTATAAAGGGCAGATATCGCCAGTGTATGGAGCGATCGCCCCAACTAGAGGTGATAGGTGCACCGAGGCGTTGGTGTGTTGTCACGTCGTGTGGCATAGGCAAAGCAATCTCCGCACAATTAATAAAACATACATGGATTTGCACAATTTAAAGTGATAAGGCTCTCATGTTACTAACTCAGATAGTTATACAATATGATGCTGAACGTAAAGGCATTACAAAAATACGTCTGTACAACTAGTCAATCACGGCCACGCTTCCTGATCTGGCTCGTGGGGTAGGTGAGTGGCGACGGCGGACGGACGTCCCTCCTAGGCTGGCCCTGTGGCGCAGGGGTAGAGTAGTGTGGCAGCGACGAGGGCGTGTCCTGTGGCGGCGCTCCCGAGAGCTGAGAGGGGGCGAGGTAGTCGGTCGACAGGTACTCCTCCAGGTCGAACTCGACGTTCGCAGGGTCGTCGAATTTACCCTGGGGCCCTGCTGGGGCGCGAGACGACGAGGGAGCCTCCACAGCCCATTGTCCCCACTGCTGCTGCGTGGGAGCGTAACGAGGAACCAGCGGGGTAGGGCGAGACGAGGAAGGAGCCTCCTCAGCCCACTGTCCCCACTGCAGCTGTGTAGGAGCATAACGAGGCACCGGCGGGGTAGGGTGAGGTGCTGGGCCGCGGGGATGTGGTGTGTTGCGTCCGTCGATGTCTCCGCGCCCCCGGCAGGTGGCCAAGCGACCCAACCGCCTCATCCTATCGAGGACCCGCTCCCAAGCTGCCTCGGCCTCAGCAGTGGTCATCTGTATACCCTCCCGAAGCCGCGCCAACATGGACATAGCCTCCACCTCAACCTCCTCGACGAGATGTGCCTGCATTTAACGTCAGATTGGTATTAAGTAATTTACATGAAAAAGACGTGCCCATGTAGCTTCGATTGCGACACTTACCGCGGAGTTGTCCCTCTTGGACATCTGTGAAGGGTACGTGTCCGTCACCGATGCCTGTCGTGCGATATACGGTGCTGGTGTGTACCCCACCCTGAGGCGAGTGCGCGGTGCGAACCACTCCATGTACTCATCGTACATGTGAGGGTCGTCTTGGCGGTCTCGGTGACCTCTCGCCGAGTCGCGCGTCCCCATCGCACCGCTTATGGCTGCATACGGTGCGCGAACTGAGTGCCCACTGCAGCACCCATCCGTGTCATCCTGCAATGCAAAAACAAGAAGTACACACCATATTCATTTTGCAGAGATACGGAGTAGTACGATCAGGAGAAGTACCTGTGAGTGCCACGTGCGACAACGTGACGAGGCGGTAAGGGAAAGGATCGAACAGCCGAATCGCCGCAAGACTCGGTCGCGGGAGTACTCCTCGACACGTGTAAAGACGAGAACCTTACGGGTGAGCGAAGGCCTCATCTCACGTGCAAAGCACGGAGACCCGTAAGGTGCTTGGGCGTGGGCGTCGTCGCGGTATGGCGCCCACCGCACGTCCTCGTCGTGGAGGCGGTCGAACTCCCGAACGAACTCAAGGTAGGACCTCCTCACCTGTCGGTGCGCGTACGTCCGCTACGAGGAAATAAGAAATGACGGAGGTTATTGAAGTGCGTAAGTGGAAAAAAGATACGAGGGAGCATACCTGTCGTCGGACCCAGTAGTGGCCCATGGTGGGCCAGTCCACCGGGTCGTCTCCGTAAAGGTCCTAGGGGTACGGTGCGGTGTCAACAGCAGGCCTGCCGACGGAGAAGCGCTCCCAGGACCACAACTGAAGGTGTAGGACGCAACCCGACATCGTCGCGTCTTGGTCCGCCCGAGAGATAGCGTCGCGCAGACCTCTGTACGTCGCCGCAAGCACAGCTGAGGCCCACAACCACTGCATCATCTGTTTACAATGGAGAAGTTAGACGTGCTCCGCTGAGACGAGATTTGAACTGAGTGTGTTACCTCATCCTCCGGAGTGTCGACGATGTGCTGGGCGTACTCGATGAGGTGCCGGTCCACCGTGTTCCCGTGGGAGGACGGGAACATCACCCAACCGAACAACAACAGGAGGTATGCCTCCAGATGGCGGGCCACATCCTCCTCTGCGTGCGGGTGGAGAAGCTGAGCCTGCAGCGTTCGTAACAAACATTATCGAGAACTTAGCGCTTCTCATTGGTCGCAAAGAAAAGAGGTACTCATCGTGAATCAAGCGACCACGCTTTCGATCCGATCCGTCGCCACCCCGCTGAGGGGCCGAGGGGTCGCCGGGTGCCGCTGCACCACGGCGAATCGCGCGGACAACTCTGCGTGCCACGTGACGGAGGCGTCGTGCGACACAACTGCCGGACCCGCACAGGGGAGGCCTAGGAGGTACGACACGTCCTACAGCGTCCGAGCCATCTCTCCGCACGGAAGGTGGAACGTGTGCGTCTCCGATCTCCACCGGTCCACGAGTGCGGCGGCAGGGACCGGTCGTGCACGAATCATGGACCTCCTCGCCCTCTAACGGGCGCCACCGCTCCACCATCCTACAGAGAGGAAGTAAGCCAGTGGCTCGCAACCTGCATGTAGTATATTGCGTCGTTAGAATTGCATTCACAGGTAAGTACATGTACGTAAAAGAGTGAAGACGTTGGCAGCTCACCGTGGAACCCAGCGTGGGTCAATGCGAAGCAACTCGTTGGGCACCCGAGGCTGGAGTGTCCTTAGCTCTCGGTTCTGCTCTGCAGAGTACCTAGACCGGTGGGTCGCATCCATGGTCGCATCGAGCAGCTCAGGGCAAGGTCGCGCCATCGTCGCCTGTTGCAAAGCAAACACAGTAATTTGTCAGTAATTAAATGTGCACACAAAATGAAATGCGAAATAACGAAACGTACCATATTTAACAAACAATACAACGCAAGTCCAGAGAGCTCAAAAAAATCTCATGTTACAAACATACTAAAGATGAAGACATGTTCGACGAGGCACACAACGACGAAAATTACATTATCCCCATAGCAATTAACTGATACATCGAAAAATTACATGATCCGAACAACAACTTACTGGTACATTGAAAATTACATGATTGGAACAACATCAAAAATTACAACTTATCGGTACATTGAAAATTACAAGATAGGAACAACATCGAAAATTACATTATCCGCGGTTGCGACGCGCCTCAGACTCGTCCATATCGTTCCGAATGCGCCGTGTCCTTCGACGCCCGACCTTCAACTTCAACATTCGGATGTCCGGTACTCATCGATGGTCCGGAGGGGGGGCTATTGTGAACGATCCATCCACTCGGTATCCGTACACCTCGTGATGCCACGTGTTGAGAACACTTTGCTTGTATTAGTGGGGGGAGATGAACGGACGACATGATTGATGCGTCTCGGCGGCTACGGCAATGATATGCGAGCACGGCAAGTGCAAAGAGCGTGGTTTCCGCGTACACACGCGACTCACCGTCAAGTATGCACGATGGAAGTCCTCTCTGGCACCTCGCGGCCTCGGTCACCGCAGTGCACGTGGTATCTCCGTTCCACGCCACTCTCCGGTGTCACCCGATGTGTCTGCGCCTTTCTTGTTTTCTTGGACATGTAAGTAGTGAAGGACCATGTGGAGGTCCATCCATGTTTGTGATGAGTATTTGACTTTATTTGAGCAAGGTGTGCTCAAGTTTGAGTTTGATTTGGATTGATTTTCAAAATAAAGCAATTTGAGTCGTCTCTGCTAGGAGTGGCAGTACCGGCGTATGGGCGCGGTAGTGATGAGTTAGATGGTTTATTGCATATCATTGTGAGCATTTCTATGTGATGTGATTCCTTGTCTTTGATGGTTGCAGGGTGACGGTGCTAGGTCATGGTGAGGCGGAGTATGACCGGGACTAGGCGAAGAGCGTCGGAGGTCCAGACGGTTGGGAGATCGCCGGAAGATGATTGGAGACGGAGTCCGGGCAAGTCAAGAAGACAAGGAAAGGAGATGATGCTAGCTAGATGCCGCGTGGATCAATGAGGGCCGTCGAATTTAGGTCTAGTTGATAGGTTAGCGGGTCTAAGTAGTATGCTTTGAAAACCGTGCAAGAAAACCCGGTATGTGTGTGGGTTTTAGGTTAGCCCTTGCATGGCTATGTGTGTGGGTTAATCCTAGCCTTTAGATGAGTGCTCTAGGGTTGAGGGACTCATCCAAGGGTGGTAGGTGGCCCAAGAGTAGTATAAATAGGAGTGGAGGGGTAGCCTCCTCCCCTTGAAGGTTGAGGTTTGTGAATGCTCCTTTAAGCTTTGTCCACATGAAAGTGAGGCTTTGTAACCTCTCCTTCCAGAAATAAAAGTTTTATCCATCCTTCTCTGAATTTATTTTGCGCATTTACATTATGTCCTTACTTTACTCAATTTAAATTCAGCATTTACTTTCCCGCAATTACATTCTCGCAATTTACTTTCATGCAATTTGGATTTGCCTCCCCTCCTTCTAAATGCTATTAATTTTGGATGTTTAGAGTGTGTTCATATGGTTTTACATCTCTTTTGCACTCTTGGATTGAGTAGAGAACATCTTTTCTTTCAAGTTCCAACTTTGTTCATAACTTGTTCTTTGCGCAGTATTAAGTATTTGAATTTTATAAAAATATAGAAAAATCCTTTTTAAGTGATTCTTATTGGAGGAGGTGAGGGACTCTGATATACACCTGCATAAAAATTTTGGAGTTCTCTTGTTGCACCGTTTGGGCGCCATGAGGTGAAAACCGAGCCCCAAATTTTCTGCTCGAAGTTCTTCACTGACTGTGTTCTTAGATTTCTTCTGTTTTTTCTAAAAGGCTTTTTGAGGAGAAATTTGGTGAAGTTCTTCACGACTCTGTTTCTCATAGGGAGAAAAATTCTCAAAATTTTGTGAGCTGCAGAAACCGACCAACCTCCTGTTCAAATTGAGGACAAGTTCTGGAAATTCTGCTTTTGCTTTTCTGAAAGTGACTTTTGTGATTTGAATTGATGTCCTTTCTAAAAGCAAGAGTTTCATTGATTCCTCTTTATCTTGGACACAAGACAACCAGGATTGTGACTCAAAAATCCTCACATATTTTATGGTACTTATCCATGCAAACTAGGGGTACACATAGTTGTCTAGTTTTTCGGGCTTTTCACGATTTCCTTTGAGCGATCTTGTCGAGGTTTTTGTTGGAGTATTTTGGGGGAAAATTTATTTGCGACCATGCACCCCCCTCTGTTCGCCATCTCGGTCCTTCAAGTAGACACAACAGTTGAGTACGACAGTCGATTGTCTGACATACATGTTGCGGAGGTCTTGTATCGCTCAATGAAATATCTGTGTCCCTAGTAAGACACCTTCAACTATACCCACCAGTGGAAGGCATCTGGTGCTTTTCATTACCCAGTTGTAAATCTTCGCCAGGTTCGTTGTCATGATTCCATAACGTGAGCCGCCCTCGTCATGCAGAAGGGACCATTTCTTCAAAGGCTCATGTCGTATCTAGTCGGTGAAACTCTTTATGCTGGTCCCTGGCCTACGCCGGATGTTTGGGGAGTCTGTCGAGAGCGCACACAAGGCTGTGGGGTCCTCTCCTTGTTCATGGTACACCATCGGGTTCCTTGATGAACTAGCAGTACCTCTAGGATTCATTTATTGCTTCTTCGTTAGTTCATCCAACATCCTCCAAAGCGCGTCGAACTTCCTCCGTTGGTTCTGTTTGCACAGCCGCTTGAACATGTTCATAAGCTCCTTGTTCCTGAACTGACGAAAAAAATTGGCACCCATGTGCCTCATGCACCACCTGCTCCTCAGGTCTAGCCACTTTGCTGCTCCCACGACGGCGGACCCTTGTTGCATATCCACGATCGCCCTTAGCAGCCCTGCATGTCGGTCATGGATGACACAAACATCAGGCCTGTCTAGAACAACTGCCATCTTCACTCTTTCAAGGAACCAGTACTAGCTCTCCGTGTTTTCCCCCTCCACGAATGCTAATGCAACCGGTAGAACCTGGTTGTTGGCGTCCACCACGATCGCAGTTAGAATCTGGCCTTTGTACTTCCTCGTGAGGAATGTGCCGTCCATGCAAAGGACCGGGTGACAGTGCCGGAACACATTTATGCATGCTCCTAGGGCGAAGAATGCACGCTGCAATACCCACTTACCCGCGCACACACCACCCGCAGGAAACTCCGCAAGATCGACGGATGTACCGGGGTTCCTACGTGCGATTGCGCTGAGCAAGTGGGAATATTCTCGCACGGAAGCCTCGTGACGCCCCGAACCGTATTTTCGAGCTGTCCTTTCGCTCTCCATGCCTTTCCATAGCTAATCTTGTATCGAAACCTCTCCTCCACGGCTGTGATAATTGATCGAGGCTGCAGGTGGGGATTGTCCACGATCTGACCATAAAACACATTTGCCACCCAAGTGGACGACAAATTGCGGTGTCCCTGCTCCGCTTCTTCCAACTCACAGTTATGCTATGGAGCATTTCCAGTAGTCCTTCCACTTCCCCTGGTAGGCATGCACCCGCCATGGGCACGAATCAACTACGCACTTTACGTCGTACTCCTTCTTACTGGACTTCACTACCCTGAATTGCCGCTGGAGAGACATTGCCCAGTACTTCACCGCATCCATCACAACCTCCTTGTCTTTATATATGGCCCCCTCCGTCACCTCGTTCTCACGATACTCCCATGCATCAACGTTACCTTCATTCATTGTTAGGTCTTCAAATCAGAATTGCTCCACGCACTGTGGATAGGCACCTCAGGAGCATTGTCCTCCTCGTCGGACTGTTCACCATCAGGGACTTCCTCATCGGCACGGTCCTCCTCTTCCATCAGATGAACTATGTCCTCCACCTCCTCCCCCTCGTCGGCCACCTATCGCGCCTCCACTACTGTCTCCTCTGCCCCCCCGATCCCTTCGCCACCGCCAGTCTCGTGCTCCTCGTCTCCGGGCTCCTCACCACCTTCCTCTTTGCATCCTTCTACATTTGACGTCCCCTCCCCCATAATGTCCACCCCGACATCACGAACTTGCGACACCAATGGAGCTACCGGGTAGCACTGTACCAACAACATGAGCGGCCAACCCCGCTCTACGGTAAAACCAATATAACTCCTCCATGTTGATGTCGAGTTAATAGGAATCAACTCTTCGTAAAAATAGTCTTGAGCACGGCTTACTACTGCTCTGACCCGCAACCGAACAGTCTGGGGAATCAAACTGAACATCCGAGACATCCACTCCAACAAACCCCTGTATGTCATATCGCTATGTCTGCATATGCCCTGTACGACTCTTGAAAATGATGATAAATCCACCCCATCCGCCCCCTGTGCTATCTCCCCATCTCCATAAAAAATTTGGAAATACAATTTCTCCGACATGCTGCAACGTCCGAGGGAAAAATATTACTCCAAAATACAATATACAAAACGTACATTGATCGTACTACAAAATACGACTATAAATAAGTGATTCGACTATAAATAAGTAATTCGACTTGCCTACCATATGGCCTAACATTATATTTGTGTCACATTACATTAACCCTACCAAATTAAATTTGTAAATATTGCCTACTATTTTCACTGTATTCACTTTCTATATACTGAATACTACAATAAATTTGTAACGTACTAAATACTATACAATCCTGAAATTTCTAAAACTAAATACTACATTAAAGTTCTAAATATGAACCGCGACATTAAATTTCTAAACAACACTATCCGAGAAATTCTAAACGCTACACAATCCTAAATTTTCTAAACACTACAATAAATTTCTAATACTACATTAAATTTGTAACGTACTAAATACTATACAATCCTGAAATTTCTAAAAACTAAATACTACATTAAAGTTCTAAATATGAACCGCGACATTAAATTTCTAAACAACACTATCCAAGAAATTCTAAACGCTACACAATCCTAAATTTTCTAAATATTAAATACTACATTAAAATTCTAAATACCACACAGTCCTACAAAATTTTCTAAACACTACAAAATCGTAAAATTTCTAAATAATAAATGGTACATTTAACTTCTACATAACCAAACAATCATAATTTTTTTTGTAAAAATACCTTCGCAGAAACGACAAACCGACTTTTCCCCCTCTTCTTTTTTTCTTTTTCTTCTTCTTTCTTCTTCTTCTTCTTCTTTCTCTTCTTCTCTTCTTCTCTCTCTTTCGCTTTGCCTCGGTAGTGCCCGGCGAGCGCCTTTAAATGACCCCTGTCGCCCCTGTCTTGGGCGATCACCCCTTTCTCGGGCGACAGGGGGCCCCACCTCTTGGCCGCCGTTAAACTGCTGTGAGAGAGGCATCCTATCGCCCGTGTATGGGGTGATCGCCCCATACATGGGCTTCGAGCGTCCAAAATCGCAATTTCTCAGCCCAGACGCCTAGATTTGAAAAAAACATTAAAAAGAAATATTAAATAAAAAAAATTCCCGTCTGTGTGCGTGGCTATAGCTATACGCTTGGCTCGTGGGTTTGCGCCTGCGGCCTTAGTTGGGCCTCCGTCTAGGTACAATGTTTGAACCCACTTCCTGGTTGTATGGGCCTCACCTGAAACTCAAGTTACGGCCGCTTTTTTAATAAAATTCTGAAAGCTCCGCACAGCAGCAGTATTGGAGGCAGGAGCGTAGCCAACGAGTGGGCCTTCAGTGGGCTCGAGTCCACCCTCCGGTGTAAGGGTGGGCACTTTTAAACCAAATCAAATTAATCGATTATTTCGGTTTTTAGTTTACAGTCGATTTTTATTTTGACATTATTCGGTTTTTGACTTGCGGTTCGGTTTCGTAAAGTTGGAAACCTATTTGACCGAACACCGATTTCCCACGCTGTGTGCGGAGTATTTTGTATTCCCGATCGTTCCCCTTCCCCACTTCATCATCCCACGATTCCATCCAGCCACCGATGCCATCCCCAAATTCCCCACCAACCCATGCACTCACACGGAGGCAGAGACACCAACACCATGCCGTCTGCCCTCCCATGGCGAGCCACCCTCGCGACCACGCGACACGGGCCAAATGCAAGGCCGGGTCGCTATGACGGGGCCGGCTGTCACGGTCGCCTTCGATCCCGATCCGCCCTCGGTGAGCGCTGCGGCCTTCCAGGACACGGCGACGTGGGGCCGAGCCACGGCGGACGAGCTGGAGGACGCCTATGCGGAGGCGCTATCCCGCCTTGCCGACCTCCAGATCTGGTCGTGTCCTCCGACGAGACCTCCAGATTCGGTCGTGTCCTCCGGTGAAATCGGCAACCTCGGCCTCCGTTCGCATCCTGTCCCCGGGACCCCAGCGACCTCTTCATTAGTGCGGCCTCCAGGGTTTCTTGTGTTGTTCACGGATAGGGCGGTGGCGCTGCTGCTCATGGTGAAGGTTGGGCCACTGCAGGAGCTAGTGATGCGCGGCGTGGACCAGGTGAAGGCGGACAAGGGCCCGGCCACCATGAAGACCCTCGCCTGCACGCTCTCGTGATCCTCATGTCCAGCATCACCAGCATACTCAAGATCCAGAACAGAGGCCTCAGACTTGGCACTGTTTGCCCCATGGAGTTTTCGTCTCTATCCAATTCAACATCGAATTTCGATCTGTAAGTATTTCTATCCTTGTTTATATCTTAAATGCTTTATCCAATTTAGAAGATTTTTTATCCTTAAAAACAAATTTAGAATACTTGCCAGATTCGTCATTGGAGTTTGATTTCTACATTCTTGTCAGAGCTGAGTGTAATCACTTGTTTTAAGTGCGCGGAGCCGCGGACTCTAGAGACTTGATGGGTGTTCATCTCTGATAATCCGGTTAACCGAAAAACCGAACCGAATTATTTCGGTTAATTCGGTTCAATTTTTAAATTTGTTCGGTTTGGTTTGGTTTACAGTTCTGAAAAACCAAAATATTTTTAAACCAAAAAAACCAAATTAACCGAATGTCCACCCCTACTCCAGTGCCGGTAGTGTTACTCTCCTGCCGCTGCTTGTAAATCTAATTTCAATCTCATATTTTGTGCGAGTGAGAGAGAGAGAGAGAGAGTTATATGTTAATATAAGATATTTATATTGTGAAATTTTATATGTCAAATTTCATGGCGAAATGACATCTACATACTAAATTTGATTATTTAAGAATGAATATCTGAACATGAGAATTATTAATTAAGAACTAACGTTGAGTCGAATTGATAGAATGAATCGGCTTCACATGTATTATGCATAAATCGACTTGTTTGCGATGAAATAGCTATATTTAGAATTGTCTCGGACAAAATTTTGTCTTGCATCCGCTATTGGAGGCAGATACGGACGGTGAGCCTACGCGAGGCCGGTGGTGTAACGTAAGCCGTGATAGCATCAACCACGGTGTGTCGATCTACAGTATTGACATAGGCAACTGGGGACACTTTGGCTTAGGAGCCATTCTCTGTTTTTATCCAGGCTTCACCACTTATTGTAGGAGGATTAGGGCATCGACCATTAGTGATGATGTCATCTCTAGCTGATGCCTGATTAATTTTAACTTAACTCAATCCAAACTGCTATTGGGTTTTGAGGTTAAAAGCATATACAATAGTAAAGGCGACTGCTGTCTATATACTCCTCTATATCATTTAAAGACAGCTTCTACAATATATGATATCTTAAGGTGCCTCTATGATATTCTACATTTTTTTAACTATAGCATAAAAAAAGTGTTTATTATATACAGTAACGGACATAATGGTGTTTTATGCTATCTATATGATCGTCTCTTTATAAAAAGATAGCTATACTCTCTCTCTCCTTCTCTCTCTTCTATATCAATAAAAATCTTATGTAGTAAAATATATAAACAGTTAATTTCCTATTGCGGCCTAAGAGAAGCGGCGCTAGAAAAGTTTGCACATAAGATTCATGGACAGTGGCTATCGCTTCTAACAATGGGTGTGACGCGTTGTTTGTCCTTGTTATCCGATAATAACGGAAGAGGCAAGCCTGGCGACATGCATCATGTCTCTAATCTCGATCTACTTAATTAATGCTCAACAGGATTTAAATCGTGCTGAATGCATTTAGAGGGTGCAAATGCTAGCTTCGCGCTTCTATGAACGGCCAAATTTGCAACCCTCCTTAACGTACGCAGTAGTAAATGAAGCCAAAAAAAAAAATTGGTCTCCACATGCTTATGCTTCCGCTACCAAAACATTCGCCATGTCACCTCCTTTAATTAAGAAGTTGTCATTAACAGAGAATTAAGCTCTAGCATTTTGTTAAAAAGATGTTTGCCAGGTCAACGTTAGAGAGGAAATCAAAGTCAACTATACGATAAGAGTATGTACAATAGTAAAGACGATTATTGTCTATATACTCATCTATGTCATCTATAAACAAAACTATATATAACTTCTGCAATGGACTATCTTTTAAGTTTGTCTCTATGGGATCCCACATTCTTTTAATTATGGCATGAAAAAAGTGTTTATTATAGACAATAAGAGCATATAAAGTAGTTGAGACGACTGTTATTTATATTCTCTTCCATAGTATCTAAAGATAACTTATACAATAGATAATATCTTAAAGTTGTCTCTATGAGATCCTACAATCTTTTAATTATATCATGAAAGGGTATTATTAGAGACAATAACTCATATAATTGTATTTTACACTGTCTATATGGTCGTCTCTTCACAAAGAGAAATATATGCTCTCTCTCCTCCATATCAGCAAAAATCTTATGTGGCAAAACATATAGACAGCTGACGTCATACCATTATATATGCCCTAACTCATATAATTGTATTTTATGTTGTCTATAGTCATCTCTACACCCTCTCTCTCCCTCCCTCGTGTTAGCAAAAATCTTATGTAGCAAAACTGATAGACTCTGACTTCACGCAATTGGACATTCTATAAGGGCATGTACAATGGGTGATGTCAGCCGTCTATATACTTTGTCATATAAGACTTTTGTTGATATGGAAGAGAGAGAAGGATGAGAGTGAGCATAGTCGTCTCTTCGTGAAGAAATGACTATATAGATCACATAAAATACTATTATATGAGTTATTGTGACTTAATTGCTATTAGAGCAACGAAATGGATGTCAAAAGATCCAAATTCTATTGCCCACTTAGCAATCCGATCAGTTGTTTCTTGGTTATGGAATATGTTACCCAAGACAAAAGATGAGGGTATTATAATCCGATGAGATTGGAAATAATGCCTTAATTTCCTTGAAGCCATTAATAGGGAGTAAAGTAGTTTTTGAATCTGAGGATATTTCTCCTTAGGTCCGTGTAAAACTTTGCTTACGTAATAAATAGGTTTTTAAACCCTTTCTCATTCTACGACCAGTACAGCACTAACCACATTATTTGTAACCGCTAAATAAATCAACAAAAGTTCCCCAAGGGTGGGTGAGACCAGTGTGGGTGGGCTTTGCAAATAAGTTTTAATATCTTTGAAGGCTTTATCCGCTTCATCCAACCAATGAAATTTATCATGTTTTCTTATTACCTTAAATAAAGGTAACCCACACTCTCCTAATCTTGAGATAAAGCAACTGAGAGCAGCTATCTGACCAGTTAAACTTTGAACCTCCTTCATTGTAGAAGGTGGTTTCAAAGATTCAATAGTTCAGATCTTCTCGGGATTTACTTTGATGCCTCGAGAACAAACAAGGAAATCAAGTAATTTTCCAGAAGAAACTCAAAATACACACTTTTTTGGATTTAACTTAATCTCATGTTTATTCAAATTATCAAAGGTTTCAGCTAGGTCTGACAAATGATTAGAGCTTTTCATGCTTTTTACAACGAGATCATCGACATAAACTTTGAGATTTTGCCCTATCTAACCAATAAAAGTCTTCTGCATAAGGCGCTGGTACGTGGCTTTAGCATTTTTCAGTTCAAATGGCATCTTCTTGTAGCAACAGACGCTAAATAGGGTTATGAAGGAAGTCTTCTCTTGCCATGTTTACTTGATGATAACCTGAGTATGCATCCAGAAAACTCATCAGTTCGTAACCTGCTGTTGAATTGACCAGTTGATCAATTCGGAGTAAAGAAAAATCATCTTTTGGATAAGTGGTATTTAAATTAGTAAAGTCAACTCACATGCGCCACTAACCGTTTACTTTCTTGACCATGATCGGGTTTGCAAGCCAGTTTGGATGACCAACTTCACGAATGAAACTAGCTTCTAAAAGTTTGTCCAACTCTTATTGGATGGCTTATTGCCGATCAGGAGCGAATCATCATAGCTTCTGCTTCACTGGTCGTACGTCAGGCCATATGGCTAACCTATGCTCTATTACCTTCCTTGGGACCCAGGCATGTCAGATGGTCTCCACACAAACACATCTGCATTAGCCCGGAGGAAAGTAACGAGCGCGTCTTCCAATTTGGCATCAATTCCTAACCCTATCAGAACAGTTTTTGACTGGTTAGTGGGGTTTATGGGAACTTACTTGATCTGCTCATTGGGCTAAGGATTTGCTTTTAACTTCTTCTTGCTAAGCTTTTCAGCCTTATAAGGCTTATCTACATCATTAGTATCCCTTAATGGTAACTGATTGATAATTTCAAAGAATTTTTTATTGCAACTTAGTGCAATATCCTATTTACCTTGCACATTAATCACACCTTTTGGACCAGGTATTTTGATGCTCTAGCAGGCATGATAGGTGGTTGTCATAATTTTTGTTAGTGAAGGTCTACCCAAAATGGTATTGTAAGCCGATTCGAAATCAACAATTTCGAAAGAAATTAACTCCATTTTGAAATTATTGGTATCTCTGAAAGTGACAGGTAACACAATCTATCTTATAGGAGTTACCGATTGATCAGGTACAACCCCATAGAATGGATTTGTCACAAGTCGGATCTTAGAACAGAAAATTTGTATCTCATCTAAGGTATGAATAAAAAGCAAATATAAAGAACTTACTTCATCCACCAAAACTCTTCCTGCCTTACAATTACTAATTGTAGGAGAAAATACTAATGGAAGTTTACGAGGGATAGACATACATTTTGGGAAATCGTATCTATTGAAGGTGATCGCGACATCCGACCACTTTGGGTAGTCTGGCTTTCCCTAGCGAGTGTCGAAGTTGTTGACCTCCCTCCAAGCAGATTTGAACTGCATTTTCGAAGCATACATAGATGATCCTCCGAAGATAACATTAACGTTATTGTCGGCTTTCTAGTAGCCTATATCTTCATCGCCATCAGCATCTTTATTGCTTCGACCTTCTGGTAAGGTTGGCATAGGGCCCTTACCAAAGTAGAATCCCTCCAAGCGCATTTGTCAAGTATGGCAATTACGTAAATCATGCCCTGGTGCATTATGTAGAGGACACCAGCGTCCATTGCCAACGGTTGAGTTTTTGGAGGTTGACTAGTCGTCCTGCCGATCAGGTTTTTCTTTCAAGGAGTCTTCCCCTTGGAGTATGCAGGTCGCTCTAAAACGCCTGCGATTTCTCTTTGAACATTTTTCTTGTTCTTTTTCTTATTCTTCCTCTTGTGTTCCTCGGGTTTGAAGGTCTTTTTGGACTTTTTATCCTCAGACTTCTCCAACCCTGGTTGTAGCAGTGCATGGCCCTTGTCGACCATACGATTCCATTCAATGACCTCATGTACATCTGAGTATCGATCTGCCATATCGAACAATTATGATATGGTAGAGGGTGGATGAATATTGAGATCTTCCGTGAAATGTTTATAACGCACAACATGCTTAAACTCATGGATAACAGAATTGTTAGAAATATTAGGAATGGTACTACAAACCTCTACAAACCTTTTAATGAACTGACGTAAATTTTCGCTAGAAGTTTGACGAAGACGACGTAAGTCATCTTCTTTTCCTAGCTTAGCATAACAATTTTTAAAGTTGTTTAAAATTGCATGGCATATAAATTTTCCAACTAAAAATAGATTATTTCGGCTGATTGAACAGTCAAGTTCTTGTGGATCCTTTAAGAACAGTAGAAAGATAGTTTGCCATTACCTTCACATCTCCATCAATAGCGTGGATGGCGGTGGTATAAACTTGCAAAAATTCTGATGGATTCTGAGTTCTCGAAACTTTCCAGATGACCTGGCTTGAACTTTTTAGGCCAAGAAACTTCTTTGAGCCTCAGGGAAAAAGCTTCACATCCTTTATAATGTCCCAAACGTGTTTGAACATCAGGAACATGTTCCATATATTCAAAAGAGCAAGGTCATCGCCAACCACGATTAGGAATTTCACCTGGGGTAAGGCGCTCGAAGACGTTTCTCCGTTGTGGCTCATTCCTTCACTGGTAATTGGTGCCTTGTTGGTGCTGACCAGATGAAGAGTGTTCCATCCGGGAATCGGTCTGAGACCTTGTGGACAAGGACATGACATGTACTTCTTCAGCAGCTTCTTGTAAATCAACGGCTAGGGATTTTATGATTGTTGCATCGAGCTAATTATTCCCTTCCGTTGGTTGGTTTAGAATCGCCCTAGTTAAAATGTGGGTTCTTTCTACAGGGTAGCCTCCTGTGAACTACTAGGATTCAAGTTTAGGTCCCTTACATTCGCCCTCTGGACCTGCGGTGTGACCGGAAGAATGTGTCGGTGATGACTTTCTGATGGGTCTGGTCTTCGCGACGACCTTGGTTGGCTATTGTAGTACTGGCGTCTCGCCTCATCCACTATTTTTTGTTTTGTCGACATGAGTTGTTCACGTTGCTCTTGAGCGGTTTTTTCTGCCCTTTCATGGGCTTCACGCTGTTCGTGTTCTGCTCGTTGTTCATCTATCTCACTCATGATCGTGCAGGTGCAGAATCTGGAATGGATAGAGGGAGTGGGTGATCCATCTTCATCCGAAGATGGGATATAGTTGAGGCCTCGGAGACAATCTTCCGAAGTTGGGCTCTCTAGAATGTTATCATTATCTTGGAGAGCATGATCATCATCGACTTCCATGGGATATGCTTCATGGACATCTACCTCCAAAATTGGGGCAAGAATGGGATCGTGCTCACTTTTGATTTCTCAAGTAGTGGCACTTCCGCTTCAACTTCATCCATACTAGCCTGGACTACCAATAACTCTGCTTTAGTAACATATTCAAAGTAGAAGTCACACTCACATTCTTCTTCCGAGTGATAGTCACGTAGTTGATGAGGTTGAATGAGTCTTCTTCATCCATTGCTGAGAATTTTCACAACCTTGATCATCGGAGGCCCTCCTTCTAGTTCCAACTGTCGATGGTCAAGACTTAGGGTCTCTAGATCGAGCTTATGATTAAAAATGGTTGCAAGCTTCCGGGGAAACAATACTATAAAGGAGAAAATGAGGGATTGCTTCTTATTAGCCAAGCGGCTTAACATAGTATAAATATTACAGAGTCTATATGAGAATCTAGAATTCAATTAGATCCCCCTAACGATACAAATGGACTCCCTATTTATACATAATGAAGAGGCGGCAGTTGCGCCTCAAAAGATGTCGTACGGCCGAAATGTGTCTTCTCGCCATAAGGCGCCTTTTCTAGTATAACCTCCAATAGTTATTTGTACCTGTCAAGATAACTGCTGCACGAATACGTGTGCAAAGATAACCGCTTGCAGATACTGGTCAGAATGATCATTTTACAGGTTGGGGATGACCAGCGTGAGGCAAAGCTTTGGACACGTCAGCAAACTGGTCAAAGACGTAACTAAGTAACCGAACATGAGCTTTATTCTTCTTTATAGGCTTTTCTTTATGAGGTCCGGGCTCCAAAAATAGAGTATGGCTTTTAACCATTACTAGCCTAAATAGAATATGAGCTTTAATCCTCGCCGGTCACTAACTTATGTTGCATGATTGAACTTTGATTTTAATGTTGTCATCGTTATTATTATCATGAATAATAGTTATATACCATTTGTGTTGCTATTACGCTATGCAGCTCACTTTTTTTTCTTTCAAGTATCATAACTTCACTGTATCAACTGTGTGATTTACTGCATCCTTGAACAGCAAATTAGAATGTGTACTTCACGGCTACACATTAAAATGTCTACATTAACTGGTGTTAAAAATACTGTTTACATTGTGGTTGCTTATAAATTTTATGACATGTACAAGGTCAGTAAAGAAATATAGTTACTGTCATTTATTTGCCTATGAAGTATGAAGAACTGCATATTTTATCTTCAAATTGATCGGAAGGCATCTTTCCAGCTTATCTAGGCTGCTGATTTTGGTGTTGCACGTGTAAAAGCTGAATCAGGGGTTATGACTGCAGAGACTGGCACATATCGTTGGATGGCTCCTGAGGTAGTCTTTCCTAATGTACAGTTAACCAAAATTTCAGTTGTTTACGAACAAAATAGCCAGTAGGATTCCGTTTTTTAATGATGATATTGTAATACCAATCAATCGAAGATTGCCCTAATCATCTCAAAACTTTCTCAAATTTTTTTGAAGAGTTAGTACAGAGTGGGATGCCGTCTTGCTTCACGCTTAGATATTATAGATCTTCACTGACACCAAGACAAATTTTGTTTTAAATGTATCCGTGTTTTTAACATTCATACCTGATCTATGCAACTTTTTTTGTTATGTAGGTTATATAGAGCACAAACCATATGACTCCAAGGCTGATGTCTTCAGCTTCGGTGTTGTTCTGTGGGAGCTGCTCACAGGAAAGGTATCATTGGTTCATTGGTTGGTACAGTGGATCATTGGCAAATATTCTTCTTCTTATTGCCAACATCCTTATTTTTTTTCTCACGCTTTACTAGATTCCTTACGAGTGTCTAACGCCACTCCAAGCAGCCATTGGTGTTGTCCAAGAGGCAAGGGACCAACTGAAGTTCTTTTTTACATGTGCTTGTTATTATTTGACATATGGAATGCAAATTTAGATCACCACGCGGCTATCTTTGCATTTTTCTTTTCTTTTTTCTTCAATGTTTGTCTAGGTCCAGCCTCATTGTAGTATAATTTAGGCTTCAACACTGTCTACTCCATTTGCCAAATGATGAAGCTGGTTATAACACTTGATGCTGCCAATTGAACTCATGGAGGTAGTTATAATATGGTTCACAACCCTTAGCATGGACTAAAGGCATGATATGCTTATCCTGGTCCTTGGAGAGGGCCAACTCGTCCCATATGCTCAACACATGTACTCTCTTTCATATATTTGTTTTTTCAAAGTCTTCAATTCATTATTGTTTTGCAAAACAAACTATATAGTATGATAATCTCGCATTCTCTATTCGTTTATATTTTCTGATTCTTTTTATGTACTTGGGTTTAGACCTTGGAAGCTTCTTTTTTAAGGCTTGTTATGCAGGCTCAGACTATATTTATATTTTTCATTCTAAATTTGAACATCTTCACCATAACTAAATGAACAAGCGGTTCAACCGCAGGGTTTAAGGCCAGTCATCCCGAAGGGTACAAACCCTAAGCTCGCGCAGTTACTTGAGAATTGTTGGCAGCAAAATCCTGTCAACAGGCCAGACTTCACTGAAATTTTGCAAAAGCATAATGAAATTGCTGAGGAGGTAAGCATCTCTGGCCTCATCCATTTTGATATCCCATATGTTCAGATCGACTGATGGGACGAGTATATAAAACATACTAGCAGGTTGGCATGGACAAGCCCCATAAAGAGAAGGAAATAGGAGGCCGCTTGTTCTTGCTTTTGGGAAGGGCCATTGATGAATTACTCATTTGTCTGCATTAGTGTCAAAGCTGGAGTTGTACGTTGTATTGTATAGATTTACTTATTCCTAGATAGCTTATTTTCTTTGTGAAGGTGGTCGGAGATAACTCAAATATCTCAACTTATCGTATCTTTTGATTTTATCTAAATAAGTTGATAGTCTAAGTTTACAATAACTAGAACTCTTTTGGCTATACAAGCCAACATCTTGTACATGTAAACATTAGAATTACTATAGTGGATTGTTTTCCGTGGTTTTTTTCTGCAAGGATTTTTTCACGTTAAATTATGTCTCTAGTTATTTACCGTACTAACACTAACATGAACATATTGGGTATTCCTGGTTTATATTAGAGCTCTTTTACAGTGGATTAAAATCAATATAAGCCGTCCATTCCTTTGAATCTAATGGTTGAGATCAATTTAAATCTAGTTATACTACCACCTGTAGTATTGGTAGTAAAATTGAAAGAGGGGTAAAAGAGTAAAAAATTCCGTCATACTATCTGTCCTCTACGGTAAAACACCTCCTGTGATCCTGATGAATGATGGATGAATGGATAAGAAGTCTTTGAAGATCAATAGGTATTCGGTGAATCCAAAACTGTAAACGAATTAGGAAAAATCTAAAATACCCCTGATAAATGGATAGAAAAAGTCTAAAATGCCCTTGAGAATTGATGGTTAGATTTAATTCCCACTACCACTACTTACTACCTATGTAGTCCACTGTAAAATTTCTCTTATATTATTATATGAAATGTGGTTGCTGACTGCCAGATCACTTAACCCCCATTTATCTCCTCCCTCCCCCCAACAATGTAAAGTAAGCTTAATCATGAATTTGTTCCCCAATTGTTTGGAAAATAGAAAAATACGAGTCAATTCGCAGTATATTTTTGTAGCTTGTTGAGAGACTTTATTTCCTTGCCTGTAGCTATATGCCACCAAAGACGTTAATGTGTGCACGGGAAAGAAGCTTGATAGCATGTCCCCTGCAATTTGCTGCAGCCGTGCTGATGAAGATATGCTTTTCCGTAAGACTGACATACGTCGAACTTGTTTTGCTATATGTAATTCCATTTAGATTTCTGTCATGTTTGCAGTTACTACACGGATGTTATTGTCATGCTGCTAAGCAAATAAAGGGGAAACATGTAAGAGAGGAAAGGAGATTAAACATAAACCCTTAATCTCTGTATGCTACCATTCTAGCTCCATTTATTCAGTGCTGTTGAGTTGTCGCAGCCGAGAAGATCATATTGTATTACCCTGGAGCTGAGCAGCGACGACAGATTATTACGTTTTTCAGAAATGCAGAAAAGCTGGCAAGCCAACGTCACTGGTTGATCGGCAGTCCATTCTCCCTCCAAGCAGAAAATCCACCGGCAATGTCGGTCACAGAAGTAAAACCCTGAACATATATTCCATGAGAAAAATCATCACATGTCACACAAAGGCGAAAGCCAGGAACTAACTGGTGTCATATTAGAAATGATGAGATTGCCGTGCTTACAGCATAGCAAAGTTCAGCTGCTGCCATGAGAGATCTCTTGCCACTCTGGCACCCCTGGAATCAAGCATATAAATTAGAAACATGATTGGGGAAGAACAGAGCATGTTTCGAAACCATGATGTATTCAGCAGACGTACGATGATGATCTCATCGTCCCTCCCAAAGATCTTCGACACTTGCTCAAGAAACTGTGTGTTTTTTGTCATTTCTAGGAATTATAGAAAAACAAAATGTTCAGATGTGAACCGGAACTTAATTAGAGTACATAGAGGAAATTCAAACTGTCGGAATGTTCATCTTAGAAAGACAAGAACGTCAGCAGGAAGTGCCATTATTACAGTAAAAAAAAAAGGCAAATCGGTGTACAGTAACGCATAGCTGGTGGAAAGCTGTGTTCCTAACGAGTCTGTTTTTAAAATGGATTTGATCTAGCTCGTTGGTAACCTTGGACAATTATATATAAATCTGCACGCTCGTCCATCTGTACCGGGGACCAACTGTGAACTGTGTGGAGAATAGATAAGATCAGATTACGGACGCAACAAGCTGATGATCTCGAAAGCAAGTACTATCTGCCCCTTGGCAGTGCCGAGGCGCCATTTCAGTTTGTTAAGGTTTCAACTTACAAGTTGGCAGCAAAATGCATCCATGTATGCAAATTACAGGATAATTTTGTGCTCAACTTGTATATCGAAGAGCCGCAGCACTGAACCGGATAACACCTCCTATCCAGATTCCTGAGTGGATCGAATTCTGAAACCACTCAACAGTTTTCAGTGTAACTTGACAGTGACAGCTAACTAGGAGTTTGAGCAAATGAATGCATCCGCGACACTGAAATAATCATAACGTGGCGAAATCGAGAGAATCGAAGCTAACTTACACAGTTACACCTCATCGAGACGATGGCATGCTTAACCCGAGTAGGTCTTAATTACAGGACAAAACAAGCAGCGAGTAAAACAATGTGGATTACCTGAGCCGGTCTTGTACATGTATGGGATATTTACAGCTCCTACTGGATGGCCGCCACCGAACTCACCCTCAGTTCTACACAAGCAGCAGCAGAGCAGACGCAGAGAAGAATAAGCCATTCCAAATTTCCGACTCAAGAAATTCGCACATAACTACTGTAACAATCCGAGAAGGAATTGAAGCTGTTCGATTAAATATATTAACTAACAAGTATTATTTGCGCAGCTTTCACCTAAATTGTGTTTGCTAAGACATGCATGTTGAATGAATTCAGCTGTCGGTAATGAGCAGAGAGATCGAGCAGGGCAGTGATCGATTCGATTCTGTAGTTGTCTGCACCTGACGTCGAGATAGCGGTGTCCGGCCTGCTGCAGCTCGTAGGCGACGCGCACCGGCACCGACCGCGGCACGGCCTCCTCCGCCTCCGCGCGCAACGCCCCGGCGCCGTCCATGCCGCATCTGGAGAAGAAAGAAGAAAAGGATCGGACATGTTTGGTCAAGAATCGTACTCAAGGTAGCACCCACTCACCTAACGGAGCCGGGCATCCTCTTGGCGCCCATTGGCCTCGCGGCGGCCACGAACCGAGGAGTTGTTGAAGCACCATGCCACAGCCTGTGGATTGAACAGAGCTCACGCGCAGCATTGGTAAAATGTTAACGGAGACGGACGCAGGCAGCAAATCAAAAGAAGCCATGGAAAGGATTCGAGGTGCTTCATTGCCTGGCGAGGAGGGAGACGCGGACCAAAGTCGCCATTGCCAGCTTTATCCTCCTTGGAAACTCAGGACCGGACACTGGCTAGCTAGAGAGAGGAAACGATCTTTCTCTTCCGTTCCTTGTTTGGTAACTGCCTTCAAGTTGCAGCTGCAGATCTTGTGCTGTTTTATATGCAACGGAAGGAGTAAGAAGTTTCTCTCGTTGGCGTCATTGAATTGTGGTTGGCCTTGATTTGTTGCCATTTATATGCAGGGAAATTAAATTTGATGGTTTATCACTCAGTTTTTTTAGTTCTTGAAATTCATCTTTTGCCGCTCAATTTGTTTGTTGAGATGTGTTTCTATGTTTTTTTCTTCTAAAATCGTATAGATATTAAAACATAAATATACGGTAGATACTAGATAGTAATTTATTATCCTTTCATTTGTTTTAAAAATTATATAACTTGTATTGAGAGAAAGTATGTTTGTGTTTACACCATGCATTTTTTTCAAGAAAAGAAAAAGGAAAAAAAAATCTGAAGGCATGTAGCCTAGCACTTGTTGCACTTGTGTTTGCAGATGGTGTTCACTTTGTGTTAATCACGATGGACCATGGTTGCCAACTTGGAAGCTGCACCTCCGTCGTCTCGTTTCCTAAGGACGGGTCTTGGAGCTTCACCTGACCAAGTTGCGAGGGAATCTCACTCGCATTGCCTGCAACGGGGACGTAGACGATCCGGGTGGAAGAAATGGGAATTTTTCGTTTTTCAGTCCTCAAACACACTTCTTTCCTCAAATCTATTAAATAAATCTCTAAAAATAATATTTTTCTTAACCGTGAAAACTACGTCAGACAACATGTATTATTGTTACGCTCTTGTACCACGATAGTAGCACCTACGTGTCTTAGTGATCACGTGCCGAGCATCAAAAATTTGGTAGCGAGGACCTACCGAGCTACCCGAGCTCGGTTAGTAGGTATTGGCTTCCACCACTTGCTAGTGGTTTAATTAGCCATTTAATTAAGTAAAATCACTTAAATAGTGACTTAATTAAGTGACTAACCAAGGTGTTTAGTTGATGAACTCGTGGAGATATGATTACTTGGCAGGAAAGCCCGTCACACTGCTGTAACGCGGCACGTATC
This sequence comes from Otatea glauca, assembly GCA_036346275.1. Taxonomy (NCBI): domain Eukaryota; kingdom Viridiplantae; phylum Streptophyta; class Magnoliopsida; order Poales; family Poaceae; genus Otatea; species Otatea glauca. The sequence continues at coordinate 64,526,435 of CM070721.1, forward strand.
ACCTACAGTAACTTTGCGGTCAACAAAGGGTTATTTTTTGCAAATTTATTTCGAAAGGATTAGATTTGTAAAAGAAAAAATTAGTAGCCCAGGGAAAAGAAGCTTCAAGAAACGGGTGGGAGGTGGATTTGGATCAGGTAGCAGCCGCGGCTGGCTGACAGCAAAGCAAATCGTGGCAATCCAGGCGGCGTTCCCTACTCAAGACCGATCGACCTTACCGCCGCCAACGCTGCCTTGCTTGTCTTTTTTTCCACGCCCAGCCGTACGCATGTGGAGTTCCGACCCCCACCCCACCCCCCCAAGGCCAGATGTTTGTTGATTATTACAATATCAGTACCAAAATCGTGCTTTGTACGAAATCATTCCAGTCTCTTAAACAAATACTAGAGAATCGTTGAAACAAGCACAAAAAAAAAATGAAATACATAAAAGACAAGCAAGGCGGCTAGATTATTTATATATTGTTCACATTTAAGTATTGATATTTGTCCATATTTATTGTTTGATTTTCCCCTCTTAATTATAGGTCGATTTCAATGGTCATTAGTCTTTAGATGCTTATGTGCCATCAAATAGACATTTTACGTAAAAAAAATCTTGCACACAGAAGGACGAGGAAGCTTGAGTGAAGATATCATATAAAATTTTCATCGGTGTAGTACATTGATTCTTAGGGAATTATAAACGTCTTATTCAAATTAACCTTCATTTGAAAGGATACTTCTAGTGTAAGTCTCACGTCGTTTTAATCTTATTGTTAACATGCCTTGTTTGTCCTTCCTGTGTTTCTCTCTACATTTCAGTCTCCGTAGGCAAGTAGACGCATCTAGACCTATGGCATCGTGGTCTACCATACACAGTAGTATTGGCTTGCAAAATCTTATGTTGTCTTCACTATTCCAGCTTCCCCTCATTTATTGCTCCTTCGCCCTCACCGTCTATCTTTCCACCAAGAATCAAAGCAAAACATTAGAGACTTTTGACGGGACATTTCTAAACCTTGTCTCCTCTTTCTCCACCTGTATGCCTCACTACTCAGCGCATTGTAGTTGCAACAGTTGATCAATGTGACATCATGCCTCCAAGAACTGTCTGGCCATGCTTGCTCGTATTTCACTTATTCCACCTTGCTCTTCAACCCGCGCATCTTATTCTCATTGCTGGCGTAGCAAATGTCCTGTGCGTCCTCGGTCAAGTCCACACTTGACCGCTCCAATCATGTCCTAGTCACCATGCCAGCTCATGTTCCACTTGATCCGATGTTTGTTAATGAGGCCATGTCACCATGCTCGTCCTCTAGAACTTCAATATCACTAACTCCCTCACCACCACCCTCTTCCCACCACTTGTCGAGTTGTGTGTCCTCATCGAACTCTTGGGAAACATGCTCCTACGGGTGCTTCCCAACCTCAAGTTATTCTATCTCTTTAACAATTGCCTCTAGGGGCACATTCCTACTAACCTCATCTTGCTGCATTACACTAATGTCATTGTCCTGTGACACATCTAGCGATATCCCTAGATCTATCTCCACCTTGACGCAACTCATCTTGCCACTTCTCAATGAAAACATGCTCACCAGCACCATCCAATCCCAATCGTTGGCGTAGCCTGTGCTTCCAGCAACCACTCGTCCGGGGATATCCCGATCATGCTCACATAGTTCAATGCATCTTCCTTCCTTCCAATGTCAGGCTTTGTGATCTCTATATTGTAGAAGTGTACATTGTCGTACTAACCATATGCCAAATACGTATATATTATCTTGTTAGAATGTTAAAAATAGAGCTGTATTCCAAAATTCCAATGCTATAGTTGTTTAGATCTATGTAACATCCTAAAAAATTCAAAATTAGAAAAAATGAAAATTTTGAAATTTAAAAATGGACTTGAATAAAAGTTTCAATTGGAATCAAGATTTTGATTTAAAACAATATCTTTTTCTCATTTCTTTGCATTTTAATCTTAAGAAAGGAAGGATTTCAATATTAAAACTATTTCTTCCAAAACAAACAAACTATAAAAATGAATTTGAAATGTGATCTTAATAAAGTCAGGGTTAAATAATGTAACGGTTATATCATGACTCTCTGCGGCACACCAAAGGAAGTGTGCTAATGTCGATGCATAAAGAGTTAGTCATGACTTGTGGGGAAAGCTATATATCTCTGCAGAGAATAAAACTAATTGATTAGCCGCGCCCGCGGTAATGGGCACTTGGTAAAGTCATCACATAGTTAGCTGTTTCTATTTTCATAAAACTCTGGATTCTACCCGGTGTTGGTAGAAATTGGTTCACTGATGTGGTCATGAACCCAGGTTCATGATTTCACTTATTCATGTTTACATACTGTTCTTCTACATATGAAATTGCTTTTACTTAAAATTCCGTTTGCAATCTATTATTCTGTATTTACATTTCAAATTGGCTTTATGCAAATTAACCATAATAACCTTTCCATTGAAATGACCTGCATGTATTATAGGATTTGTAAAAGTCTTGCGAGTACGTAAGTACTCAACTTGCCTACGTTGATATTTTTAGGTGAAGAATCAGACTGTCCCGACGACTCTTACGTTGATACAGGATTCGGGGAATTTAACGATGAATTCTTTTAGGGTTTTTACCTTGTCAGTTGCCTGTGGGACAATGGGTTAAAAAGGCATACTACAAGAAGTTGTCTTCACTGCAGTTTTTACTTTTGGTATTGTAAGAATGTTATGTAACTTTGCTTTCGCTGTGTAATAAAACTTATGTGTGACTGTGATATCAATTTGTAATTGTGCGTACTAGCTACTGATCATAGGACTAGTACTGTATGCACATGGTACCCATTATTGATAACTACTATAAAAAATGGGGGCCTTACAATGCACCATCTTCGTTTGCTGAAGAGCGTCGATGTCGCTACTAAGTCATGCACTGACGCGGTATAGACGATGTCGCTGCTAAGTCCTTCTCCCTGCTTCATATCTATCTTCTTAAATCTTACATGCACAATAATATAAGGTTTGTTTTGTCGTGTTGTTTTCATTCAACCTATGATTTCTACTCTTATCATACACTAAGGCTAGTATGTGCATCCAATAGCTCTCGATGCAGCCCGCTGGAGATGGTGAATGGTGTCCCTGGTTTTGAGTCCTTGACATACTCATAGAGTCATGGTCCTATCTAACTTCATAATGGATCATGAAGGAAAAAAGGCACACGTAGAAGGCGTCAAGTAATACTTGTGGAGACGTGTCCATAAAGCAATGGCCAAAATTATATGGTATAGATGGTATTTTCCTAGCTTAATATAACAATTGTATTCACATATATCCATTTTATTTGCACGGTTATAATTTGCACCCACCAAAATCGACAACGTGGATCTTTTTTTTTCTGATCAACATGGTAATTTTTAGCCCTTCAGAGCAAATGTGGTGGCTTCTTTTTCTATCGTTCTAAGTACTTTTCATTCCATTTTTATTGTAAATTTTACATATTTGGGGATTTTAATTTGGTATTTGTATAAAAAAGCAAATCGCTAATTTTCATTTGATTTTATTCTAAAAAGGCATATTGTTGGATTGTACATGGCATAGAGTTTTTGTCTCGATAGATTTAGGTTGGAATTATATACAAATTCAACTGATATTTTTCATTTTATGTTTATTCAAAATTAAAGCTATTTAGGTACTTTACTTTGGAGATTCGTATGGAAATTAAATTACTAATTTTATTTATTTATATTCCAAATTTAAGTTTTAGGTCAAGTTCGTATACAAATCGAACTACTAATTTTCATTTATTTTTTATTCTAAATTTCAGTTTTCCTTTTAAGTTCGTATGGAAACATTAGAGTTGTAATTCATGGAAGTAGTGGTAAAAGATGTCGCTAATGAGGAAATTTTGTATATTTCTTTGCTACGATTTACTAACATTGTCAATGTTGAACGATATTTCTTGCTTTGGAAAAAAATGCTTCTTGAAAATCTGTAGTGTAAATATAGGAAAATTAGGAGTGTAAAATATAGTGATTATGGTAGAGGGTAAGTATAAGGATTAAAGAGTAGGCAAAAAGATGTACTGTGATACTGCTATTTACTTACATTGCCAATGTTGAACGATATTTCTTGCTTTGAAAAAAAAATAGTGCTTCTTGAAAATCTGTAGTGTAAATACAGGGAAATTAGGAGTATAAAATATAGTAGTTAGAGCATATATAGGGTAAATATAAGAATTAAAGTGTAGGAAAAACGATATAATGTGATAATGCTCTCTGGTTGATTTCAGTGGGCAAAGTCTATTGTCTTGTGAATTGTGGATTCATTTTATATAGAGCAATATTCAAGACTTTATTCTCCTACTGATACACGAATACCAATTGGACTCGGATTGTTTATTATGTGCTAATCAGTATCTATATAGAAAATAAAACATGAAGGGCTCGTCACGATTCCCAACATAGAGTACACCTACAGCAGAGACACCGACGGCTATTTTTTGTTTAGTTTTATTCCAAATCTATTATAATTTCAGTTATTTTTGTGGTGTACATGACACGAACTCTTTCATTTAATATAGACCATTATAATTTGGGCCCTCCACGATTAATGATGTACGTTATAATTTCAATTATTTCTTTGTTGTATATGACACAAACTCTTTCTTTTAATCTAGACCGTTAATCTGGATCCACCACAGTTAATGGTGTAGATCTTTATCTTTTTTTCTCAAATTAATATGGGAATTTCTAACCTTAAGAGTAAACGTGGTGGCTTCTTTTGCCTCTACTTTAATATTATAATAGACTAGTTAAGTGCCCGTGCGTTGCTACGAAAATTCTCAAACACAACTTTATTAAAAAAAGATTTTCAAAGCAACAACCAAATTGGTTGATGAGAAAGACATGCATGAAACGACTTGTTAGCTACTTAAGAGTGTTCCAAATTATCAGTTAATCATTCATACTAGTATAATTTTAACAAGCCTCAACATGAGGCAAGAACAAGAAAAGGTTGAGCGAATGTAGGAAAAGGGGATGAGGCGGTGGCGAATAGAAGGAAAGAGGGGGAGGAGGGTATGGAGAACGGACCGCTGCCACCAAGTCGTAATTAGAAGTAGTAGAGATAATTGCAATCACCGAAAAAGTAAAACACACAAGGAATTAGTTAACGTGCAACCGAATAGTTTTTTTTAGAATCACCTAAGGGTACTACTATAGTGCCCTGTCTTCCAATTTCCTTTTCTTAGCACGTAATATATGGTCTTTTCCTTTTCTAGAACGTTTGTTTCCTTTTCCTTAATTCCAGGATATTTGTTTCCTTTTCCTTGAGATGATGCTGGAGGTGGGTGAGATCTGTTGTGGGCCACAGGGATGAGTTAGACATATTAAACAATGGCCATCGGATGTGGATGAGTAAAGCTGAGAAAAGATCTGAGAGGTTAATTTTGATGGAGGCAAGTTTCTGGAGACGTTTCGCTGGGTGCATGAAGGTTAGGCTATCTCTAGTGGGGTGCATTATTTTAGGTGGATGTAGAAAAGAATGCTTAGGTGCATTATAAAGGGTATAGATTTGGATGGGTAGAGGAGACGAAAATCAGAAGTAAGGTAAACAAAACCAGGACACAGTGTTATATTGAAAAGGCAATAAAAAAAAAGGACTAGAAACTCTGCATGCTATTATATTTATTCGGCTAGTCATCTAGTTGGGCCGGCCCAGCAAAAACAAAACATTCTCCTTACCTTCTTAATCGATCTATTATACGCTATAATTGATCGATGGTCGATCGATCATGCAACAGTAGTGCTACGAGCTCTTTCTTTTAATACATATCATTATATTTTATTAATATATACTATAAAAAGTATCCATACGAAGTCGTATCTCGAGGACAGTAAAAAAATAAAAAAACTTATGTAAATTAAAAAGGACGGAGTGATAGTACGATAGGAAAGAGTAGTTATTACTCTACTAGCAGTAATTTACCAGCTGCTCGTGGATCGGAGATGGTGGCTTCCTGCCCTGGCTTGTAGTGGCGGATTAGAACCAAATTTTAGGAGGTGCTTATCGGTTTGTAACTCGTTACACCGTCGTCCCCTTCTGCTCTGCTCTTAGCTAGCCGTTCTTCTGCACGTCGGAGGGTAGGGTGTGCCTTAGTCCTCCTTGACCCTCCATTGGGTCCGCCACTGCTAGCTTGTCATGTGTTAAGCTGTATAAGTTGGTGAGGGAGTAGGTGTGGGTGCAGATAGCAGTCGAGGTGTGACTTTGACGTTATCTTATTTGTACCTTTAACTTACTGTATACCAATAAAATTATAATACTATAAAAGTATTTTTAACGGTAAATTTAATAACGTAGTTTTCATACTACCAATCTAATTAGTTTTAAAAATATTAAAAACACTCGGAAACTTGACAGATTCTTGTAGTGAGTCATGAGTGGTCAAACTTTAAAGTTTGACGTTAAGGTGTTACTTAAAAAAGAACTGACGTATATATAGTACTATATATATTCTAATACTAGTTAATTAATTAAGTAATAAGCTGCTATACCAGTAGTTTTACTTAATTGGGAGGTGGAAACAGATAGCAAAAAATGAGTAGTCAAGCGTCGGGTCCCCGAACAGGTACATCGATCGCCGGCACCTCGCCCGACCGGACCCGGACGCCGGCGACGGCGATCGAGTACGTACTAGAGCTAGCTGGATGGATATGACAAGGCCAACAAGCAGAGCGCCGTTGGTTATGGGGGCCAAGAGTAACGTTACCCACCCCATGATATATATCTCTCAGTTGGTAGGTATTTCATGTACGTACTGCTCCATCGATCAATGCTCGTGAGTGGATCTGCTAGCTAGCTGATGCCTAAGAGGCCGGACAGTACAATTTCTTATTTCGATCGACTTATTACACTTATCATCAACTGATCGATCATATTCAGCCGAACAGACCGATCGATGGAGCTAGCAGATCGAATACACATGGATGGATCGACGAACTAATTATATAAATAAAGGCTTAAAAATTAAAAATAACGTGGCAACTGGAGAATATATCAACTCAGCTTATTACATTTGGGGAAACAAAAAAAGAATAAGCTAAGCCAGCCTATTAATTTGTGACATCGATAAATCAGGCCTTGTGGGCGAGCTGCTTGAAGTTGATGGGAATGGTGAACGCGGCCGGGCCGTCGAAGAAGGCTTGGGCGCTGAGCATGGCGGCCCGCTGGGTGGGATGCACACTGTCCCAGAAGACGAACTGCCGGCGGTTGGCGCACAGCGTTGAGTTGGGCAGGCAGCCGCCCTGCGCCCCCAGCCTCCCGCTGCCGCAGCACGCGCTGACCGCGCTCACGAACCCTGTACGCACGGCGCAGGAATTAATCACGTCAGGATCACCGTGATTTTGCTCGTCAATTTAACTCGAACCCTTCTTTTCTGAACTAATCAGCTCGATCGATACGTAATGACTACTCTTACCGGCTGCCAATGGGTTGGCCTCGGTGACTTTCGCCAAGCCGTAGGAGTCGGCGAGGGAGTAGGCGAGGCCTGGCAGCTTGGGGGCCAGCTCGGCAAGGAGGGACTTGAGGGCGCCGTTGAACCCCACGGCGAGCTGGTTGAGGCCGTCGGCGCACGCGCCCGTCGCGCTGAGCAACCGCACCCTCGGCACACACCCCACCGGCCCCACGTTGATGATCCCAAACTTCCTCGCGCCCATCTTGTACAGATCCTACGTATACGCATGCAGATTAATCATCACAGCGGGATTAGGATTAATCAGAAGCTAGCTAGGTTAATTACTACCAACAACGAAACAAGTTGATTACCATTTTCTATTTCTAGCTAGCTAGCCTTTCAGAAATATATATATATAATACCACCTCTGTGGCTACTAGTGTCGTTATTTCGACTTTTCAAGGAAAAAAACGTAGCATAGCATGCATTGCTAGCTATTAAAGAATGGTTACCGTGATGGTGGCCGAGTAGTTGGAGATGAGGCTGCTGTAGAGCGCGGCCACCTCGCTCTGGGTTGCTGACCTGTTCTGAGCCTGCTGCGCGGTCGCAAAGGCGAAGAAGTCGTTGCCGCCGACGCCGATGAGGAAGAAGGATCTGGCGAGCACGTCGCTCACCGCACCGAAGCCGGCCTCCTTAGCCTTCTCCATCTCGGCTTTGGTCGACTCGAAGTACCGCACCTGCTTCGACAATGGAATGTTGTTCCCCGCGTTCTGCATATGCATGCATGTAAGCAAAATAATCGTATAGCTAGATGACAACCACGTACGTACATGGTTAATTAGTTAACACACATATATACATACATACAACACGCGTGTACGTACGTAGGAGCTCGTACGTAGCTGACTTGATGATGTACATGTGTAAACGTACGTGTTGTTTGTTTGTTACTCCACTTTTACCTAACCATTAATTAATCAATCGACTTGTAAGTTTCTTTTGCATAGGCAACATTCATGCATAAACTAGACGATTTTCTGTGTGCGTGCGTACATCACCCATGCATCGATCTCACCTCCTGGAACGTACATGGCATTTCTAGGTTTTGGTGTGAAGTTAACTGGACGTACTCGGCCCTCCAGCTCAGCACAAATTAAGAATTCACCGACAACAATATATGGCTGTCATGGAGTGAAAACTAAGGCTCATTTCAATACAAAATATATATGGTACTCTTAACTGAATCATTTACTAGTTAAACCATATATACACGTTTAACAATATCTTAATTAGATCAAAAGTAATATAGTTAAACCACACGTATTCTATAGTGTCTCTTTTATGACCGAAGAGAGTAGCATCTAACAGGTTAAATTAATTTGTTTGTATTTTTCCCTCGAATCTTTACTTTATTAGGGTTTTTTGCTTATGCACATAGCTAGCATATATATATACTGCAGGTCGATCACAAGTTTGTGAACTTGTGGTAATTAAGATTATGGGTTCGAATTAAGTCCCATCTCTCCTCCTTATAGAAAGAAGGATCGATATATACGCTGGTCCTTTAATTAATATTGCTTCATAACCAAAAAAAGGGTATAGCTAGCGTATATACAAAGCCACTTACAGTGGAGTCGAGAATGCCAGCTCCCGCCGAAGCATAGCTTACTCCTCTACGTCGAGCACTCGGGATCAGACAGTTGCGTGCTATGAGCGACAGATAAGCCGGAGGGCTCTTCTCGAATCCCAGAGTCTTTGCTGCACATACCAATATGAACACTTGATCTCGACGTACCATCTTGATATATGCATACATGCAGGCATACAGACGCATGAAACATATATACGTACCGATGAAGTCGGCGATGTTGTAGCCGTTGCTGAAGCGTCCGGTGGGCTTGGAGCCCGGGAAGTCAACGCCGTAGAAGGGTTTGTTGGCCCTGGGGACGTCTTTCCCCGGTAAGTGGTTATTGTTGCCGACGTCCAGCGTCGAGTCCCCAAACACGTAGATCGCCGGCACCTGCCGTATGATCTCTCTCGGCCGGACGCCGGCGACGGCACCGAGCACTTGCAGAATGGATATCACAACTAGGCTGACGACAAGACCTTTCATCTTCATGGCCAACAAATCGCACCCCGTTGTCTCTGAGCACTATATATCTCTGATCTGTACGTAGCTACGTACAGCCTATATATGGCTAGCTAGCTAAATGGGAAATAGCTTCTAATTAAGCCTTGTGTACAGGTAGTACAAAATATTTCATCTACTCGATCAACATGAAAGATGCTTGTAAGGCTGATCGCAATGGGGCCAGCTACTTATAAGCTCGAGTTTCCAACTCTACCAATTAGCCCAGGTCTTATTGTACCATACTTTACAGTTCACTTTAAGGTGAGTCTGGAGTTTAAGTAAGCATACGTACATGCTCCCAGCTGGAAAGTTCTGCTCAAAAGGACAGAGGATTAACGGACACGGCTTCTTCAGTGCCCTTCTACGTCCAGACTGATGGGATTCTTCAGGGCCCTTCGACCAGTGGAACCTTCAACGGATTGCGGAACGTACAAGGTTTAAAAAAGGAGTTAAAACCATCATTATCCTGACCTGCTGGCAGTGGTGGAAGGAACGAAACGACAGAATCTTTCGGTAGGCCTGGGCGACTCACGACCAAATCCTCCAGTCTATCAAGGATGTCGCTGCTACCTGGGCTTCTGCAGGGGCATCGCATCTACGCGATCTGCTTCAAGGGCAACCTTAAAGCCCTGTTGTTCTTCGTTTTCCCTTTCCCTCCTCCTTTTCTCTCCTTTTCCCTTTTCTTCTTTTCCCTTCTCTCATCTTGTCGTCTTCCTGTCAATCTCTCGGATGCGATCTCTGCGCCACTTCTTGTACTTTCCTTCGTCTTCTAATATATTTAATGGCGTTGCCATTTCAAAAAAAAAATGGACACGGCTTTGTATATACAGATCAATGGCAGGGGCTGGTTAATTTGGACGTACGTATAAGTAACCGATCACTTTAGGGCCTGCTTAAGACGGTCGGAGCTTTTCTGAAAAGCATTTTCTAGCTCGGCTTTCTGTAGAAGCTGCTTTTCTGAAAAGCGGTTGGTCGTAGAAGTTTCCTCTTTGGCCGTCTATCTTTTAGTTATGTTGGTTGGCTGTCCTGAGTGGGAAAAGATTTGTAAAGCCTCTAAGGTAAATGATGGTTTGTTTGATATCTATGCTGATTAAAAATGACGTTATGAGTCGACATGATTTTTTTTCCCCATGTTCATGTGCAAATATAATTTTAAGCTCTAAACGTACTAAACGGAGAATTCCAAGTATGATATACGTACAAATGTTGCATATATATATTGGATCCTTGCTTTCAACTTTCATATTCACATAACAATGTACTAAAAACAGTACTATGTAGTTAACCTATCATTATGCCATCAAAGCCGCCACAATAGTGTCACGTGGTTCGTCTATATCTCATCCATAGCAACAGCAGCACCATGTACATACCAAGTACATTGAGGTCGTCAAACATGATCACATCATCAACGTGATTTCTTCCCATTCTAGCTTATCGAAATCTCGATCATGCAAAGCACTATCTCAAATGAAATTATGCAAAGTCATTGTTGCAATGATAGTTTTCTTTTGCTTTAATTTTTGGCTTGTAACTTGGCAAATTCAGAAGAATACATCACTTCATCTTTTCAAATACCAAATGTATGCTCAGTGATCGATATTCCGAACGGATGAGTGGAAAAAATTGAACACCTCCTTCGGTCCAACCGGTCGACAACCATTTTGGAACTAAGGTAGATGATACACCTGGCCCTTGTAGGAAGCTAGATAACCATTGCGGTTTGGATATCCGAAATCCACAACATACTAGTTGCCTACAATATTAATTAATGAAACAACATGCCAATGTTTCAAAGGAATTCATATGAATATTTCTTGAAAGATGCTAAGAAGGGAAGTGTCTTCTTCTTTTTCAGTTGCTCATGGTTGTAGTCTCTCCCTGTGTATTCTCACTTCTCAGGCCTGCTGCAAAAGCCCCCAAAGCTGGCCTGTCCGGCTTTTGGCTTCTCTCATGCATGCACGTTGAAGTACGGGGTTGAAAATGAAGCTGTGTGGAAGCCTCCGTTTGGGTCAGCTTCTAGGCTTTTTCTAGCCAAAAGCCGAAATTCAAGCCACCCAAAAGAGGGCATTAGTTAATTAGTTTGCATCGATCGATCCGTTAACGTGCGTGTCTGCTGTCTCCCTCTCTCGTTTTCAACCGGATCGACCTCCCTTTCAGTAGTACGAACCTGCCTTCAGAATATTAATTTGATATGTCATCACATTCTTAGAAACATCTCGACTCTCGATTCAACTAACACATAATGATAAACAATGCAGAAGCAGCCTAGCTCAAACTATATAAGATTGCTCATTTCAACATATAGAGGTATTATTTGAAATAAAGTAATTAATATATCATGTACTTCTTCCAGGTGGGGCTGATTTGCACGAAAGAAATGATACGAACTGGGTTGGGTGATGATGTACAGATTTGGACCATATTTTCTATTTGGGAAAGCGCGGACGACCACGTCCAAATTGAAATGATTCATTTGTGCACAAGAAAACAAATTATTAGTTGGCTGCAGACAACACGTTACTATGCTCTGCTTTATGTGCAATTAACAATTTGGCAGCAAGCAGCTGCCACATGCATGCGTGATTTATCTACTGTTTAACTAGTGTATTAAATTTGTCATGAGATAGTTAAGTTTAATATTACCTCATGCTTGGCATATCTGAGTTATTACTGGTACGTCTTTCTAATACACTAGTACTAGATTAATTTCTAACATTTTTCAACAATTGTTAGTATATATATTGCCGATGGGGGTATCTCTTTTGCAACAATTTTTCTCAAGTACGCCATCATATTCTTGTCTACCACTTTGTCGGCAATTGTGTTGTTCTTCAATGTTGATTTATCCTAGCTACGTACCACCGTGAAATATTTCGATTACAGTAAAAACTAGAAATTAACACCATCGACTGTATGGGAAAAGCACTGAAGCAGTACAGCAACCGCCTGCCTTTCACAGATAACCGCCGGGAAATTAGTATGTATGTACTGTAAATCTTGTAGTGTTAGTGAGGCGACTGATGTTATTTGAAGTGCAAGTTGAGTTTTAGACGTGCCTTGTGATAACGCGCACACAAAAAGAAACATATAAACCTCGTGCGCGCATTTCTACAAGCTTGCATGTCTACTGCATGCATGGTTAATCCGTTTATCACGCGGTGATTGCCGACACTGTATAAAATATAAAACGTGAAAAGGCGAGCTTTGATCAAGTACTTTTGACTTTGATTTCGTCCGGGGGCCAAGGATAATTAAACTCGCATGCATACCGCGCTTTTTTTTAATCAAAGTAATTGATTTATTGGTTTATCAGAAACTAACTACTCCAACTGAATGAAAGCGAAAGCTACTGTAGATTAAGCACCTGTTTGGCGCGGCTGCGCTGCAGCTGGGAGCCCGATGCCATGTGCCGCGAAGCGGCTTGCCAGCCAAGCAGCCGGCCAGGACGTGCTTCGATGCAGCTTTGCCTTCGCCCCGCTTGGTCTTTTGCCTCGCGTCGACCCGCTCCGACCGAGCTCCCCGTCGACCTTGCTCCGCCCCGACCGAGGCCGCCTCCGCGCCAACTGGCTGCCTCGTGCTGTGCCATCTCCTTCCACCCCGCGGATGTGAGCTTCCAGGACCCCAAAGCAGTCAAGATGCACCACCATGCCTTCCACCTATACCAGTTCGGCACCCGCTGTCCCCCCTCCCTCCCTCTGTAACAGCTCAAAATTTAATAAAATGAGAAATATAATATCAAAAATATTCATGTGATTTATTTTTGCATCTTCTGGTTTTTATTAAATTATTATAATTTCTTTTGGCCTTTTCTTATTAAAAGAAATCTAAATGAGCAATACGGTAAATGGTAAAAGTAAAAAAGGTAAAAACCTAAAATTAAGAAGAATTTGTAAAAGTCCTAAGTAAAGCCCAAATGCATCCAAGACCTTGATTTTTCAGGTGGTAATGGTCTGGAGCAATAAAATATAATAAACTAAAAATATAGTCATGCATGATTATTTCAGTCAAAGCCATGGTAAACCTCTTTCAGAAATCTCTGGAGATTATTTCAAGCTAATATTTTTACCATACCGACCTCATGTCCTTACCCATCTCTGTTAAAAATATCAAAAATTTATCCCAGCATTTGATAATTTTGAAAATTCAGAAACAAAAAAATTGAAAAGATGAAAATAGTAATGTCAGAATTATTAAAATAAAAATATAAAAAATAAAAATCTGAAAATTTTATTAAATGTAAATAATATACTATTCCAAACCCTCTCAAAAAGTATCATAAAATAATAATCTGATCTTGACCATCAATTAATCAAAAACCAGAATCAGCAGAAATTAATAGTTGTGCATTGTCAGATTTTTAGCAATATTTTTTACCCGTAGTTTTTACCTAAAATTTTACCAGACCCTTATATCTTCCTTTCCAACCTCTACAAAATCTGTATAAAATTTCAAGCTTGTCAGCTATTCCAATTCAGTGCATTTACCTCAGCCTATCTAGAATTCTCGTTCGGTTTACTCTTGAGTTTCACTGACGTGTGGGCCCAGCAAGTCCAGCTGCCCTGTGTCGACTAGATCTTCCTTCTATCCCTGCCGACTCGCCCCCACATGTCAGCCACCTCTCCCGAGCCTTCTCCCCTCTTCCTCTCCTCTCTGCTCTCTCTCTCGCGCTTGCGCCCAGCTCAGCTGTGCCGCCTCTCTTCCTTGTCTCACCTGCGCAGCAACCCGCAACCCAAGACAACCACATCATCTGCCACCCATCCTGACACGCCGCTGCAACCTCGACTGACGAGCCCAGATATGCACTGAAGAAAACCCAGGAAAGCTCATTGCCGCCTCAATCGATCGCCATTTTGGAGCTCGGGTTCACACCCTGCGTTCACCGACTTGGCCATCTATTTAAGCATAGCATCTGATGTGCATAGCCCTCAACTAGCCACACTACCACTTCAAAGCTCGTCACCTTCCTCCTTTCTCCGAGCAACCTCCTACCATTTCCGCTTCGGCCGTGACCTTGCCGCCAAAACCAATCGCTACCAATCATCAACCACAAAGCCTCAATCTCCGATTCCTTCAACCCAGAGTAACCTCAGTGCACCTAGAACCTACCTGCACCCCTAATTTGAACCCTTCTTCTCCGATGAACGGCCACATCAGACATCTACCTCTGCTGCCGCCCCTCGCTCGGTGAGAACCCCCTTTCCGATACTCATTTCTTTGAATAAGTGGTAAAATCGAATCCTTGTAGCACGAAGATGCACATCTGAGCCTTAAATTCCATTGAATCTCCGCGAAACTCGAGCTTGCTTCATCGGTCATGGCCGCTGCCGCTAGCTCACGGTGGTGACCATCCTCCCGGCCATCTTCGGCCACCGCGTAACCACCCCTGTATGCGTAATTGCGAGGTGAAGCTCACCGTGGAACCCATTAGCCGTATCCAGTGATGGTTCGCCGGCGGTGAGCTCGGGTTTCACCTCCCCTGCTCTGGGTCACCACCATGCGGGACCGGATGTCGACCACGAAGCGCTTCATGCGCTGCATCATGCGTCCTTCTTGGCGGGTCCTGATGATAGCCGCTTCGCTGCTGCTTTGCATTCAGCGAGCCCGCACGTCGGTCTCATGCACACGCGGTTGACTCATTGCCAGCCCGGGCCTAGCTATTAGTCGATGCGCTTAGTCGCTGATTTGCGATCTCCGCTGGTCAGCCGCGCAAGGCGCTGGTCTCGCGGGCCCGCACATCAGTTGCGTGGCGCGCGGAGTGCCACTGCCATTTGGGGCCCGACTGTTAGCGCCTCGGCCTAGCTCAGTCCCGAAAACGTAAAGCGTCTTTTCATCGCGAAAACATATTTTCCATTTTTGGCAATTTTCTGATTTTCAGTATTTTCAAAACACTAGGATATTCAAATTCTTATAGCTTTTGAACCTTCAAGCCAAATAAGATGAAATAAATTTATAAATTCATGATAAATTATGTAAATTCAGAATATGCAAAAATATTTTGAAAATTAATTCTGTTTAAATTTTAAATTTAAATTTAAAGAAAGAAGTTAAAATATGCTATTTATAGAATTTTTGCAAATGACCTCCAAATCGAGTAAAATAAATTTTGTTAGACTCCTGGTAGTCCTAAGAACATTAATATGTAAAAATAATTAGGGTTTTTTATAATAAAAAATTGAGTTAATAAATATGTAGTAAATTAATTCAATATTAATCCAAATAATTTAATCCTTTAAATTGTAGAATAAGAATAAATGATCCATGCAACTATTCCTGATTTATGAAATTGTTTATTTGAATTTTTCCATTTGATTTTTTTTGCCCTATTGAAATTTGTTATTTGTTATGCTATTGTTAAACGACGTATAGAACCCGACGAACCCAGAGTAGTCGTCGACGATCAAGAATTCGACTACGAGGATAATCAACATGGCAAGCACCCCCTTTGATCATATTGATCCCAGTTTTATAAATATTTTCATTAAATATTTTATTGTATATATTACTTTTATTAAAGTCTGTTATATTATGGGTATTGGTAGTTGTACCTGTAGTTTCATGGAACTTTCTTAATAAGTATATATTTGTGAACCTTGATAACCCTAGAATAACATAGACAATATTTGATGTTAATGTGGGTTACTCACACTTAGTGTCATGCTTAGCCATGCTTAAAGAAACACAAAACTTTGACATGTGAAGGACCATGTGGAGGTCCATCCATGTTTGTGATGAGTATTTGACTTTATTTGAGCAAGGTGTGCTCAAGTTTGAGTTTGATTTGGATTGATTTTCAAATTGGAAGCAATTTGAGGTCTTCTCTGTTTTTCCGGTGCTACCGGCTAGAATGAGAAAAAAATAAATTTTAATGAGTGTACTTTGATGGATTTATTTCACATCTTTGTGGGCATTGCTATGTGAGGAGTTTCCTTGTCTTTGATGGTTGCAGGGCGACGGTGCTAGGTCATGGTGAGGCGGAGGATGATCGGGACTAGGCGAGGAACGTCGGAGGTCCAGACGGTTGGGAGATCGCCGGAAGATGATCGGAGACGGAGTCCGGACAAATCAAGAAGACAAAGAAAGGAGATGATACTAGCTAGATGCCGACGGTTGGGAGATCGCCAGACGGTTGGGAGATCTGATGTTATTTGAAGTGCAAGTTGAGTTTTAGACGTGCCTTGTGATAACGTGCACACAAAAAGAAACATATAAACCTCGTGCGCGCATTTCTACAAGCTTGTCTACTGCATGAATGGTTAATCCGTTTATCACGCGGTGATTGCCGACACTGCATAAAATATAAAACGTGAAAAGGCGAGCTTTGACCACGTACTTTTGACTTTGATTTCGTCCGGGGGCCAAGGATAATTAAACTCGCATGCATACCGCGCTTTTTTTTAATCAAAGTAATTGATTTATTGGTTTATCAAAAACTAACTACTCCAACTGAATGAAAGCGAAAGCTACTGTAGATTAATCGCATGTTTGGCACGGCTGCGCTGCAGCCGGGAGCCTGTAACATTCCATTTTTAGCCTTTTTAAAAACTTGGTGAATTTAAAAAAATTCTTTTAGAGCTAGCAAATTATTTGAATCAAAATAATAAGTTGAAATAGGTTCAAAATAATTTATTTGGGTTCAAAATGCTTAAAAGTATTTTTGAGAATTTTCTGGAATTTTTCCATTATTTGCTATTCATTTTGGCTTTTCTTAATTTTCTGGAATTTTCTAAACAGTAAAATCCTTTTTCCTTTCTCTCTCCGTGCAGGGCGAATCCTTCCCCGCGGCCCATTTTCCTCGCGTTAGCCCGATCCGCCTCCTCTCTCGTGCCGCTCAGCCCGCTTCCTCTCTCGGCCCAACTCCGCTCAGCCTACCTCCGCGCGCGCCGACGCCAGCGTGGGCCCTCTCTGTCAACCTCTCGCTCGTCTCGCGTCGCGCCGCGGACTCATAAATGCCGCCGCGATTTCGCGAGCGTTAAATGTCGTATCCGCGTCGAACTCTCGGCATCCGCGCCTATTTAAAGCGCCGCATCCGTTTCTCTCTCTGGTTTCGAGGTTCGTCGCCCGTGCGCCGCCAAAATCCAAACCCTAGCCTTTACCTTGCGTTGCCGTGCCCGTTGGTCTTCTCCGCCACCGTTCGCCGCCCTGGTGAGTCTTCGTCGCCATCTCTTGCACCGCCGATCCTGCCACGTCGCCCTCTTCCGTTTGCCCCAGATCCCGCTCGGTTTTGTCGCGTTTCGCGAACGGCCGATGTCGTCTTCTTCGGCTCTGGTGCCGTGCCACCGTCGCGACCGCTCCGCCGAGCCGCGCTAGCGCCGCATCAGTGCCACACGTCGTCCGCGTCCGCGCCACCTCCGCCGCGTCGGTAGCCGCGTCGCCGCTTCCGCCCGTCGGCGCCCTCGGCTCCCATGTCGCGATGCGTCACCCGCCCGCGTGGCAGCCACGTGGCTGCCACGTCTGCCCTAACCCGCCGCGTGGCGTCCTCGTCAGCAAAGTCTGCCGCGTCACTCGAACCATCCTCGATGGACGCAGTCCACCGTGAGCCGTGTCGCTGATGCGTGGGTCCCACGTGTCAGTCGGTATTTCTTTTTTATTTTTTGATTTTCCAGAAATTTCAAAAATTCCAGCCAATCAATTGCGCCACGTGTCAGCCTTTCTGTTTTTCTGAATTTCTGACCCGAGAAACTTCCAGGAGCCCGTTCTCCTTCGTTCGAGCTCCGATTCCAGTGATTCAAATTTTTATTTGTTTAAAAAAATCAAGATATATCTTCTAGAGCCATCTATTTTTAGTTTTGAACTTGTTTGAGTCTCTGTTTGGTATTTATTTGGTTTTATTGCTTTCTTTTCTGGTAGACACGAATCCCGAGAGAGCGAACGGAGACTTCGAAGACCAAGACCCAGCACTAGATCAGGAAGTCAAGTCTTCCTAGAACATATTAATCCCAAGTTTTATGAAAAGCTTATGTTATTTTAAATTATGCATACTTACTTTATGCAATGTACTTTAAATATAGTTTAGGGTTTAGTAAATGCCAGCTTTGTTATACCTTCATTGACATTAATCAAGATGAACCTGTGTCACCCTAGATGATATTAGCTATTTTATTCGGTGATAACCAATAGATTAGCATGGGACGGTAGAACTGCTTAATCCAGCATAAATGTTTCGGTATTATGCTATTATGGGAATCATTTCAAACATTGTTTAAACTTATTTGTGATGTTGCGGCAATTGGTGTTGCTGCTGTTATTAAAATGAAATAAAGTGGAAAATATGGTTTAGACCAGGGCGGATGGATGTTTGGCAGATGCAGAAAGCACGAGACCTTGGAATGTGAATGTTTCGCCCTAGTCAATTAAGGACCGAAGTATGTGTTATCATGGACCAAGCACTACCGTACAACCACAAGTCTATATGGGTACGACCTGGCTAAATAATTTATGCGTCTCGTTATTAGCTTCGCCAGTTGGTGAGTGCCAGATGATGGCAAGCGTAAGAGGGGGCTTCCGACTGGGCAGCTAGAACCCATCGACGGTGAAACCTTAACGGACGAGGTTAACAATGGGGTTGTACATTGTAAAGACCTTGTTATGATCCCTCTGCCGACACACCAAAGGAAGTGTGTTGATAACTTGGCAACAAGAGTCGATCATGTCTTTTAGGTAAAGTTATACACACTCTGCAGAGTTAAGACTATTTAAGTAGCCATGCCCACGGTCAAGGGCAGGCGAGGTACGCTTGCATATTGTAGATTTTATAGCTTTATTTTAAATAAAAATGGTGGTTTGGGAATTCGTGAGCAGATGAAACTCTTGGGTTATGGTTTGGCAGATGGAGCCAGTCAGATAGCTAGAACCTGTTTTAGTTATCATATCAAATTCAATTACTATGCTATTTACATTTTGGTCAAATGATGCTTTGTGAAATTACTATTGGTATTTACAGTTAAACTTTGCTTTATGCTAAAAGAGCCATATTATGCCTTCAATTGTTTAGCCTTGTATATAGTTATCATGCATTATGTTTCCAAGACTTGCTGAGTACATTCTGTGCTCACCCTTGCAACATCCCCAACTTTCCACAGAGGAGTTCGCAGAAGCCGAAGGTGACTACGAGTTCTATGCTTGTGATTATGACGAAGGTGATCCGGATTATTAGGACGCGTACCCCAGTCGATTGCCTGTTGGATAAATGGATGGGCTTACTTTATTATTGTTATTTCATTTCCGATGTTTCTTTTTGAACTCAAGCTATGATGCCGCTTATTTGTATTGTAATAATTGATCATAAGGCTAATATTTTTTGCTTAATTAATACTATATGCTTCGTGATATGGATGTGTTGTCGTCACTATTTCCACTGTGTGTGCTAGCTTTTTCTAAACTAATATAGGATATACATAGAGAGTTCGGATTTGGAAATCCGGTCCGACAGAGCCCGAAGCCTTGCGTGCCAAGCGGGGGCAAAAATCGCGTGAAAGCCACAACCGGCCAGGCCGCGCTTCGATGCTCGGTCCTTCGCCTTGCGTCGACCCGCCCTGACCGAGCTCCCCGCCGACCTTGCTCCACCCCGACCGAGGCCGCCTCCGCGCCAACTGGCTGCCTCGTGCTATGCCGTCTCCTTCCACCCCGCGGCCGTGAGCTTCCAGGACCCCAAGGCCATCAAGATGCACCACCACGCCTTCCACCTATACCAATTCGGCACCCGCTGTACGTCCCCCGTCCCTCCCCAATTGGTCGATTTTGTCGCGAAATTTGAGCTTTTCTCGAGGCAAATCATGATGGCCTACTTTGGTTTCCAGGTCGGGGTCCACCACACTCTCGGCGTCGGCCGTCCTCCTACCGCCAGGCTCCCTGGCGGAGCCGCCGCCGCTCCTCGATCGTATTTGCGAGGCTCACGGCCACACCGGGACCATCGTCTTGATGTGCTAGTTGAGGTGAGGAACTTAAGCAGGGATCTGAGATTTGGTGTAGCGCTTGTGTTGTATTGTGTAACACTCATTCCTATTTTGAAAAGAAACGAGTAAATTCATATTGATCGAAGTGTGTCAATTACCACATAGGAGTAAATCGCCAATTTATATGTAAATTGATGCATATTTATGGGGTTGTAAGACTTAAGATCAATAGTGTCAGTATTGTGCGAGGCTATAGGACCAAATACTCAGTGCTCAGTTCTGTGTTTTGAAGAATTACTCAGGGTATAAACATTATGAGAGAGTTTTAGTAGGCTTTTCTTAAAATCCTGAACTTGCTCTTCCATATGCAGGGTGAGAAATCTGGAAACATCAGATATGGAAATTCTGGAGCTCCACAGTAATCATGAACTAGTAGACTTCAGAATTTTTAACCAAGATAGCATTTATTTTGTAGATATTTGTATATAAAATTATAAATGATTCATCGTCAGTTCGGTTTCCTTTCTAGGTTGATGTCCCAGCATCTGCTGATTCTGTATTATCCTTTTTAAAACATGATGTTTCACTGGTTGGAAATTCATCATGGGATGTGGGATGGTCATTGGCTGATGTCAATCAGAAGCAGGTCTCTCTATCCATCAAGTCAAAATTTTCTGTCCTGATTTTATATTGATGGAATACTTACCATTGCCAGTCATTATCATGTTGAAAACAATGCCAGATCTTGCCTTGAGTCTAACAGGAAGAATGTTTATGCTGAGTCAACTGACCCATTAATATTAGCCAAGTCGTCCACAAGAATTGCTATACTAGGAGTTTCGGTATTAACATCAAATGTATAAGGTTCATTTAGACACATTTTCATTTCATGGATCTTTAGCACCTCCAGAATTGCATGTTGTAGTTCTTATCGAGTTGTACTTGGTGATATGGTCAATGATGATCAGAATGCAAGACATACCAATGTTTCAATGATGCATATATGAAGGAAATTGATGGTCTTATTCATCACTTAATATTTTTCGCAAATATAATCTAAAAGATCAATATTTAAGTTAAATCAGCGTACAAACATTTCAGAACTCTCAAAGTTATTTCAGTCATTTAAACATCAGCTATAGCTGCTGCAGCCAACTTACAACAAGTTTATCAAACGGTCTCTCAAGAAAAGCTACAGCAGCCAGCTATAGCTGCTTTATAGCCCAACAAGTCAAAATCAGCTTTACAGCCTAGCCGCAGGCTCCCCCAAACAGGGCCTAAGTACAAGTGGTGCTTCCGGCCGAAAGGGGATATATATATAAACCTGGGACACCACGGTATCTCTTACGAAAAAGTTTGAAATTGTTTTGATATTGAGTTTAACTAGCTAGTTTACTAACTAGTTCAAATAAGCTTGAACTAAAATTCCAACTAGAGTTGCTTTTCTTTTGATAGTTTGATTGTAGGTATGTAGTGATTATATATATAAATCCGCAAAGCATGTGTGTGATCTGTAGTCATTCAAAATCTTTGAATTCGAGTATATTTTTTAAAAGGTATGTGTTTCAATTGAATTATTATAGATGGGTATCTACCCTAAAACTAATTTTTTTAAAAAATATATATACCTGAATTTGGCTTGAATTCACGCATTTGAAATTATGGTGCCCCGACACCATGATGTCCCAATTCGGCTATACACACACACATAAAACATGGGGCTTGTGCGCCATGATCTAAAACGGATATTTCCCCTATATATCACATGCAGAAAATTTTCAGATTTTTTGGATGACGAGTTTAACTAGTTTAAGTTTGAATTGAAATTCAAACTATAGTTGTTTTTTATGATAGTTTAATTGTAGGTATATGCCAATTATATATATAAATTAGCAAAGTATGTGATCTAAATTCGTTCAAAATATTTGAATTCGAGTATATATTTTAAAGGTATGTATTTCATTTGAATTGTTAGGAAATTTTTGAATACGATACAAAATCATGTTTAAATTAGAGAATGATACAACATGTTTGCGTATTCTGAAAAACCCTACCATACCCTAATCGAAAATCCGTTAACCATACAGAGACGCGAGAACCGGTTAAGCCATGCGGATTTTGAAATTCGGGTATGGGGGCCCACCTATACCGAATTTCAAAACCGGGTATGGGGTGGGCCCCATACCCGATTTTCAAAATCCGGTTAAGCCTAGCATGCGGTATTAGCACAAAGTCACATGCATTCATCTTGATTAGACACAAAGTGACATGCATGCATCTTGATTGGTCTCGAAGGCCAAGATTCCATGCATGCATGCATCTTGATTAGGCAAAAGTGCATGCGGATGATTAGTGCAAAGTACATGCTGATTAGTAAAATTATAATTAGTAAAATAATTAGTAGAAAGTATAATCGGTAAAAGTACAATTAGTAAAATGATTAGTGAAAAGTATAATTAGTGAAAGACGGGCTAGCCTCGATTGGTTGGCGGGGCTCATGATTATTGGTATTTTGGCGACCGGATGCATCGTCCGGCCACCAAAGCAAAGACAGTCAGTCGATGTCCCTCATTAGCACTTTTTCTCGATATAAATCGGAGGAGCAGAGAGCGGCAATGCATTCACAAGATAGTAGTAGAGAGCAAAGCGAGCCGAGAGCGCGAAGACGGAGATTAGTTAAATCGGTGTTTAGTTTGTTAAAATTTTCGTAAAGTCTAAAATTTTTCAAGTACTTTATTTGGGATTTGTATTTTGCGGTATTTTTAGGAATATTTATTGGTACATTGCTCGTGCTTTATTGATCTTTGGTACAACTTTCGGATGGTTAGTTACAAATCTTCATGAGTAATAGTATATTATGGGCGATGTAGTGTATTATGGACAAATCTTCATGCTTGAATAACTACCCGTACATAAAATAACGAACATAGCATAAGTAATGGCGAATTATCGGTGTTAATATTTTGTAGGAATTTATTACGAGCTATCTTCATTCTATGAATTAACTAATTGGGTTCCCATTTCACAGTGCGTTCGGGAAGGTGATTTTGCAAGTTGGCGGAGGTTTTCGATCTTCGTTCTGACTTCACACAGGTTAGTTTTTAATATTTAGGAATATTCTTTGTGATATTGTTATAATACAACTATGATAAGTAGAATATTAGTACAACTAGTATCACATACAACTAGTATGCCCAAATGGTAGGAGGACTCATTTGCTACACCATAATTGAGATCTTGATTTAATCCTAAGTGTAGTGGAAATGACTCAAAATCATACCTTGAAATCATGCTAGTTGCATTTAGAACAAAGTTTTAAATGTTACATTTTTTACCTAAGTTTTCATGGGACTACTTGTCTTATGTTAAAAATCGGTCTGCGTTGAACAAAGTTTTTCATTCAATTTGGAAAAATTGAGAAAGCATTTTCATGCTATGAAAAATTTATGGGAGTATCATAAGATATGTAGGATAATACATAAAATTTATGAAAATTTTAACATCATTTGTTATGTTTTAAAAATCAAAATCGAAATGAATAAAAATCGATTCACGCCGGACCACTTGGAAGTGGTCCGCGTAAACTTCGTTCACGCGGACCACTTGGAAGTAGTCGGCGCAAAGCTCGTTCACGCGGACTACTTCCAAGTGGTCCGCGTGAACGGGCTTCAAGTGGTCGGCGTGGGCGATTTTTATTCATTTCGATTTTGATTTTTAAAACATAACAAATGATGTTAAAATTTTCATAAATTTTATGTATTATCCTACATATCTTATGATACTCCCATAAATTTTTCATAGTCCTTATTTCAGTGCGCGCTTTGGAAGGTGATTTTGCGGTTGGTATAGGTTTCCGATCTTCATTCTGACTTCACATATGCTAGTTTTTAATATTTAGGAATATTATTCATGCGTGAATTTGGTTGCATGCGGGGTGATTAGTTTTAGCCATTAAAATTTTCAAGTTTGTCTATATATACTGTCTAAATGTACTTGTTTGTTACGAGCCATTTGTTTGAAGCGAAGACGTGATGGCGGCCATTGCGGTTCGAGCTTCTTCGTGAGTCAGTCGATGCCCCACATCGTGCGAGGGCAATTTCTGCAGGAACTATGGTCCGACGCATTACTATATTACCTGTCATCACTGTTTTTGAAGACGCATAACCACTTTGTCGTTAACGTTTCAGTTGCCCCCTCTCGCAAGCCGATCACTGCACAAGATAAAAAAGCTGGACTATCGATTTCATATTCCACTAGCTCGTGCAGGTCTACTACCGTTTGCTCCTCATGGATGGAGCTCATTTCGCGGGAGGCTTGACCACACCTATGCTCGCCATTGATCGTGCACTTCTCCTTTGGTCTCGTCGGCCGATGGAGACCGGAGACACACACCTTTCACCTACCATTCGGTGAGATGTCCATCACTTTGAAGGGCGTGGCCATGCTAACCGGCACGCCCATCGAGGCGGCCGTTGGTTCTTCCTCGCCCAATGAGACAACGATGGCGGCACTACATCGCGGAGAGGTATTACATGATATAATGTTATTTCATATTTGTAATGTGCGATATTATCGACTCTCTTAATCCGGAGTTCATGCGGTTCGGTGTCCCATACGTCTGAAAGAAAATGGTGTCTCTATGACTTGGCTCACGAGGATTACAGAATACAATCCATGCCCACCGATGCCGAAGGCTCTTGTGGGGCGCCACTACGAAGTGTACCTCTACTACTTCTTTGGGTGGTGTCATGTTCACGACGACTGCCGGAGACGTCATCTTCCCGCACATCGTGTGGATTGCTAGGCAGTTGTCCGCCAACCTTGATGACATCCCAGCCTACAGCTGGGGATCTGCGGTCCTAGCGGACACCTACCGTGGTTTGTGCGATGCATGCCAGCGCGCACTTACGAGGCACTATTCTGGATGCCCGCAACTCCTTGGATGTGGAGTTGGGAGTACCTTCCGGTCTCGGTAGGAGGTGCGTCTGAGGTACTACCGTTGTCGTAGATGATGACACGCCAGAGGCCACTCGCCCTACAATGGGGCACCGTTGGATGCACGCCCGGCTACGATGGTCGCCGACGGGTGACCACGCGAGCTACACGCGTGTTGTCGCCGACGTGGACTTGCTGACCGCAGATCATGTCAGCGGGATCCATGGACCGTGCAGCGAGCGAAGAGCTTGCGGCGGCGGCCGTATCTCTTCGTGTTGCACGGTCGACCACGGCTTTGTGGATGACTACGTGCTTCCTCTTGTACATGAGCGTGGTGAGGTCTACTCGCCGAACGGATCGAGGCGATTCGGTGGCGGCAACCGATCCTGTTCGACATCGCGGGGCCGGAGCTCTCATGGATATGCATTTAATTTTTTTTCAATATTTTCCCTGTATATGAAAATTTTAGAATCTTACGTCCTTGCAATTGTAGGAGAAGCACGAAGGCGGTGCGGCGCATCGAATCGACCGACATCCACGCTTCGCACATTACACGATGGATGGAGACAGCGTTTCAGGAGGTTGTCCATCCCTCTGGGCCATATGACCCCGAGGAATATGACAACTACCTTAGATGGTACCGGGCCCGCACGCGTCCCACTTTACTGAGTGAGGAGGTCGACGAACCACCATGGACTATCGGAGGACCGATCTCGACAAGTCCATATTTTGGTACTCCCAAAACCGTACTAATGCCTTAGTAAATTTATTTACCTAAGTTCTAATACCCGTTACCGCCATGCGAGCGCAGGAGGCATCGGAGCTATATACCCAAGCGGATCAAATTGCGGCCCAAGCTGCAGCGCTTCTAGCTCCTCGTCACCAAAGAAATCGGATGAGGCGGTACATCGCGCGTCGGGTCCGATTCCTCTCGGCGATCCGTCGTCTTGGAGGACCTTCCGTCCTTCCGCCCGTAGCTACGAAGATGCTCCCATAGATCCCGCCGTAGCTCACGAGCAAAGCGGTCATGCACCGGCCGTCCCTCCGGTCTTGATCGCCTGCGACGACGGACGTCGTGCATCCACGTCCCATGCACCGAGCCATTCCTCGCGACGTCGTTCGTCCCCCATTGAAGTACCACCGAGGCCTTCGCACAAAATGACGAAGGACTCGGTCCTTCAACATCACCGGAGGTACCCATTTATCGCACTCCTTCGGACGGACGTCGATCACACAGGGGATCGGCGAGGCCGGAGATTTGAGTTTGACTTCATGTCCCCCTACCTTCACTCTTGGGCTACTTGGTGTGCGACCACATGGACCTCCTCCCTCGGCGCGGGACCTCACGAGCGCGGCCGACGCGTGTGCGTCTGGCTCCCTAGGGACGGAGGATGCAAGTCGTGGTACAACCAGATCCACGCGAGCGAAGGCAATACACATTCAGTAGGGCTTCCTTCCCCAAGACGAGCATTTCGACGTCTGCGTAAGACAGAGAGGCATGGGCCATCACAGTCATGGGACGAGGCGAACACATGCCCCGAGATGTACACCCTGCAGAGGACTTGATCGAGAAGGCAGGTGGGCGGCGCCGAGGAGGCACTGATGATTTTTATAGCTGTGTGAGTCATGCTGATTACTTTAACCTAGGTATCGTGTAAATTAACTATTGTATGGTCGATTTGAAATACATGTTGCCCTTTCGCATTCAAATGTTCATATCTTTTGCTAGGATGGTCGAAATAAAGTGAAATTAGTTTCTAAATTTAAGTTTTGAAATGATGAATTTGAATCTGAAATAAAAAGTTTTATGTTGCGTGCAGAAAAATATTTTTATTGCAGTTTGAATTGTAGGCTCTAAATGTGAGTTGCGAATGAAGTATACTCTCTGTTGATCCTTAAATCATGAAATAAATACCATAGTATCTTGCAACCATATGTACTTCTTTTCTGTAAAAATATTTAAATTTGAAAGCATTTTGAATCAGTTATGGATAGTTGAAACTATAATGAGTAAGCCTTTTAAATCGATCGGAAAAATATCTAGCCCTAATGCAAAAGTAAAAGAGAAAATATCGAGTTTAGTGTATATACTACCATATTCGTATAATTATTTTAATTAAAACTTGATTTGCATCCGAATCGTATTTAAGCAAAACCCTAATCGACAACGTCGTTGAAATCTCTTGTATGGAGTTTTCATGAGTTTGTGTCGTGTGTAAGAAATAAAATAATTTGAAGTTTACGTTTAAGCAGATATATGATTGTTTGTAAGCTATTCCGTGACTATTTCCCTTTGCAGGGGTATTTCACGGATCTTGGAAAGGCTTATATTACCATGAAAAAGATGCCACGAGTAGTGAATTATGCTGAAGAAGCTCGAGCGATGGTAGCTAATTGACTTACAATCTACTTCACTAGAATAGCTACCAATTACAACAAGGATAGCCACGCACACAATCTTCTCCAACCATTTCACATTATCTAAAAGGCGGTCCATCTTGAACATCGGCATGTTCACCTCCGCCGAGAATAGGGTCCATCCTCTCCATAGTAGGATGCATCCTCCGTGGTATCTTGTGGTTGTTGCACGCCCACCGAGGTGTGCAATGTGTCCGCCCACCGGAAATATTGGCACCTGCAGACCTACGTGATGAGGTTAACATGCTTTTAGGCCGTGCAAACAAATGAGATCTCCGCAAGGAACTACACAACTCCAACCGGAAAAAGGGAGCAAGCGAACTTCTAACTACGGAGAAAAAGGGCATTTGTAGAACAACCGCCGTTATTTGCCTCGGTCTTTGAGTAGAACACATTAGCTTGCACATGGCAATTAGGACAATCGACTTGCCTTGCGTTGGCAAGCGCCGCAGGCCCTCCGATTTCTGAGCTCGCCGTTTGAGACATGGTCTTTGGAGGCAAGGAATGGGATGAGGATGAGGATATGTGAATGGGTTGAGGAGGAGGATATGTGCAAGCGGAGTGATACGAAGACCTACTTATAGAGCGATGCACACTTGTCGTCGAGAGCGCGACCGATGTTTTGGATTCGGTTTGGATAAAATATCGTTCATGCCCGAAAGCGAAATTTGTGAAATCGGTAATTTCGGACAAATCTCGTCCGAAATTCAAATCCAAATTTTGAATCCGGTTTTTTCTCTGGAAATGCCGAATTTGGCGAGAATTGGCGAGATCTCGTAGAGAATGGCGAAATTCGGCCAGATTGACAAGCCCAAAATTGGTCCAAAAGATGGAGAAAAATTTGAATTTTTTGGAGAGTTCTGACGTATTATTAATGTTGTCATAAAATTTCAGATTTTTTGAATCATGTAATTTTTTAAAATTGAAACATTGGTACTTGTCGTAATGAAACGCTGTTGGTAATTTTGAACCCGAATGAAAAATGGGACAAAGCATGTTATAAATATTTGAAATTTTAATAGCATGATTACGACATGTGAATAATGTTGCCATAAAATTTTCAGTAGTTCTTTGAAGCTCGAGGAATTTTAAAAATTGGGAATTCGGGTATCGTCGTGAAGTATGAAATTTGTGACATTTTGGTGAAAATCGAAGATTGAGAGTCACAATTGAAACAATTAATGTATATTGGCATGACAATTATTAAGAATGTAATAAAATCGATACACACAACAAGTCTTCACATATTTGCATATGACAACTAAATGAATGTATGTTTGCATCACATACCTATGAGTAGTAAAGCGCCCACGGTGCAAACTCCACCTCGCGTTATCGACAATGATCTTTAAATGAAGAATTTTATGACTCGTGACCTACTAATCTTATTGTATATGGAAATCTTATTGTATATTGAAATCTTATTCATATGACCTACATTGATCCTACTTGTGTTTTGAAAAGGTTTTATCAAAATATCACATTTAGGGAGTCAAGTTTGCTACATGTGCAAATTTCGTCCGTTTCTTCTATATGTTTTCTTGAAAAGGTTCATCGAAAATGTCTTATAACCGGTTAGAATTAAATTTCTCATAATTCTCGCGGACCACTTGAATTCTTTGTCGAAGTTTTTACTTCTCGCGGGACTAGTTAGCGATACTAGTCGATTCACGCACGACTAGTTAGCGATACTAGTCGATTCACGCCGGACCACTTCCAAGTGGTCGGCGTGAACTGATGTTTATCCTATTTCGATTTTTATTTTTAAAACATAACAAATGATGTTAAAATATTTTCATAAATTTTATGTATTATCCTACATATCTTATGATACTCCCATAAATTTTTCATAGCATGAAAATGCATTCTCAATTTTTAAAATTGAGAGAGTGTTTACTTGAAATGCCAAAAAGTCTAAAAATAAACTTTTTGAAACATTATCATTGAAGATCACTTCACGAGAACTTATTGATATAATTAGGTCGATCCGGCCAAAAAATTCAAATTCGAAATCTCGGTTTTGCCTAAATCTCGTGAAAAATAAAAAATCGAAATATCTTGTAGCAATTTCAAATTTTTTGGATTTTTACATCTGGCCGGTCTATGCAAACTCGCATGGGTCCGAAATCAAGATTTCGCGAGATTTCGCCAATTTCGGTGATTTTGTAACCTTGGGCGCATTGTATAGTTAATAATCGTCCGTACAAAGTTGCTCCGCTATTTTCTCTCGCGTCGCCTGATCGACCAATTTCTGACGGCCGACGTGGCAACGCTCCCGCCGGCCGCCACTTGTCTGGACTGCGCCCCCCCCCTGGGCCTCGGCCGCTGCGCCCGGCTCTGCCGCCACGCATGCCAGCCCCCCCCCTACGCTCAAGGCAGAATTGGGACAGGGAATCTCACGGGCGATTATTGGTACATGCCAAATCACCCATGTGAGAGCATCTAGGCCCCCTATTCTTTTTATTGTACTTATTGTAGGTTTTGGTGTCGATGATCAAGTAGCGCATGTACTTATTTACGGTTGAGCGCTCAAAGATCCTAAGTTGTAAATTTCAACCGGCGTACATCATGTCTGTTGGACCGCTATTTTCGATGCAGTGCCGAATTATCCTTACCGCGCACACCATGTACGCCGGACCAACTTTTTCGGTCTGGTGCTGAGATTTCTTTTCAATCACATTTAACAAGTGTTCATCGGACAAATATAAATTATTTCTTCTATTTTAGTCCGACATAAGTTATTTTCACTTCAAATATAATTACGGTCTATATTAAAGCGTCAAAAAATTAAGTCTCATGCGAATAGGATGAGTAAGCTATTCTGATGATTCATCTAAGCGATGACTGTCACCCATTACTAAAGCCGCACGACTAGTCACCCATCATCGAATCGCACGACTGTTGTGTAATCGTCTTTACAAAGCTCTGGCTATTTTCTCTGCGTGTCATGCGATCGACCAATTTCAAGCCGGCCGACGTGCCCAAGCTCGAGGGCCGCCACGTGTCTGGACTGCGCCCCACCCCACCGGCGACCGTGTAATTTTTTCCTCGCTTTCCGTGATCGGCGACCACGTAATTTTTTTTCCGTGACGCATGGTTGCTATTTCTTAATCGGTAGCCTTGGGGAGGCGGAGCCGGGCATTTCTTTGGAGCGGCGCGCGTGGTGCATGATTGCCTTTTCGATCCGACTAGACTACACACTACGGTGTTGTTTTGCAATCTGTCTGTAAGCTTACTTTCCAACACTTAGTCCATACACCACTCCTTGAGTCTATAAAAGGCAAAGCTGCGGGCATATATCCACAGCTCCACTCACACTTATTCACCATGGCGGGATCCTCTAGCGAGCATTTTGTGGACACGATATGAGCAACGTAGCTCTCCATCACACGTTGAAGGTTACGCGTGGTGGGAAGGATGATCCATTCAAGGAGGAGAACCTAAGTAAAGTGGTGTCCAAATTGCAAGAGTGGCGCCCGACATTGCGGAGGCAAACCTTGACAACATCGGCTGAACCTTGTGACCGTCGGCGACTGAAGACGCACTTGCAATGGTGGTGTCAAAGGTATTTCGAGGTGTGCGAACTAGCCGAGCACCCTTCTTCTGAGTTTCTCTACAAGATATTACAAAGTACCGATGCTACCGATCGGTATGCAAAGCATATTAAGGTTAGTTATTTCACATTTGTTCACCTTACTAATCTTTTGTGCATTATACATAAGTTCACTACTTCACATGTTCGTCTTACGTGTTAGTCATTCCCGGAGGATGAAGAGTTCTTTGAACAAAGCAATCCACGAATTCTTAGCGATGCATATGCTCTTGGCGGTATGATGCGGATGGCACGAAGACGCAAAAGCGGATCTAACGGAGGGGTAGAGATCGACCGATCTTCTTTGCATCGGCAAGTTCAAGAGGGCGTGCAACCACCACCGGAGGGCATGCTCGTAACTATGCAAATGGCGATGATGATGATGATGACGATTTCGTTTCACCTCCACCTTGGCGTTCAAGCAATATCGGAAGAGGCCGTTCAAGCACCACCGGAGGAGCATGCTCCTAACTATGGGAATGGCGATGATGATGGCGATTTCGTTTCACGTCCGCCTTGGCGTTCAAGCACCACCGAGGGGGCTTGCTCCTAAATATGCAAATGACGATGATGATGATGATGATGATTTCGTTTCACCTCCACCTTGGCGTTCAAACACTATCGAAAGAGGCCGTTGAAATATGAATGTATCTAAGTTTGTATCTCGGTTTAATAATTAGAGTTCAAAAATCGATCGAAATACTTCCACAAAAATTAAATTTCCTCCCAAAAATAAATTTGAATTTTTATCTGTTCTAGCAGTAGCGTATAATTTTCCTCGCGATTAGTTTATTGCGAAAAAATATAAACAACGAGGCCAAAAGGTCAAAGTTTCCACTGCCCATTGCGCTCTGGCTCGCCACCGCCACGCTGCCCGGTCCCCAGCGCCCACCTAGCTGCTGCGACTGGCGACAGTGAATCTCATGGGCGATCATGAAAATGTTGTGATTTGCATATAAAACTCGCTAGCAAAATAACCCTAAAAACAAACACGCACGACGTGTCACCCTCATCCAAAGTCGCACGACCTTTCACCCTCAGCCGAAAGGCGTGGCGTGCGTCGTCTAATCGTCCACTCGAGAAAGCATGCGGATGGACAACACAAGGGTGATTTGACATGGTGTGAGGTACAATAAAAAATTTCGACTTTAAGAGAAATCTGGCGTCATCAGTATTCTGAAGATGACAACACATGAGTGATTTGACAAGACTAGTAGATAAATTAAATTAGGAAAAACAACTTAAGAGAAAGCGGCATCGATTTATTTCAAATTTGGCAACAAAAGAGTGATTAAACATGATACATTGGGGACAGAGAACATTTCACACATAATCAAAGCCAAATGACTACATCTTTGGGTGGATTGGGGCACCTCCTACGATCGTGTCGGGTTGTTTACATAACTTGCATTTTCGCAAACCGTCCACCGCATCGGTAGCGTCCATGTCACCTTGCAACTGTGCCCGTGGCCTCCCATGTTGTGTGCGTCTAGTCGCGGGATATGGTTTCAGTTTGGGCCTTCCATAATCTTGTAGTTCGCTCCGATTGTGAACGAACTCATCTTTGGGCGCCATGTGTTCTTCAAAGCATGCGCGTGTAGTAAGGCGAGATGAATCTGCGATGCATCGTTCCCACCCATGTCGCGACATGCGGCGGCGATGGGAGCACGGAATGTGTTGAAGCTTGACTTGTTGCACGTCACGAGTCACTTGCTCGCCCCTAGTCGACATCTTTGTTGCGGTGTCCCCGCGAATACCGGATGCATGTCTGCGCTTGCACATGACCTCAAATTTATTCGTTCCCAAGTCATAAATCCTTGTGCGGTGGAAGTGCGCCTTCTTCCTTCTCTCCGCGAGCATCTTCTCCACTGCTGAGTGCGTGCGTGGTGATGCGCCTCGGCGCATCACCGCGATCTCGAAGTAATCACCGCCCGATAGAATGTGAGCTCAATGATTGAACACAGCGGAAGAGCGCGCACACCCTTGAGGACGTTGTTGAATGCCTCCGCTATGTTCGTTGTCATCACGTTGTACCTATGATGGTGTATGTCGACCTGTATGGAAGTGAATACAAGGAGGTGAAATGATTTGCGTTAAGTTATGGTTCGTCCATACCTCGCTCCGTTAGGTCGTGGAGTAGCGCCACCGCTCTGCTGGCTTCCCGCGATCCACCGGTGAAGGTGGGCGAGTTCGAAACCACGGTGCGCCCTTCCACCATTTGCGAACGGAGTTCTTGCTCTTAGGATTAGTCGTCTTCCATCATCTTAGTGTGGTCTCGTGCGGTGCGTCCATATCGCGTTGAACTTGTGTGCTTGGTTACTGCAGCACATAGCTTTGAATCTCTTGACCGGGGCCTTGTTCTTGTACCTTGTGTGCGAGTTCGCACCAAGGTGGCGCATGCACCATCTTCTCTCAACATCGGGCGGCTAGTGTCCGAGGGCGTCTTTGTCGTGCATGACATCCAGCGCGTGGAGGAGGCCTTTGTTCCTATCAGAGACAACGCATACGCTCCGGTACCGACGACCCGGCTCTTGAGTAGAGTTAGGAACCACAACCAGTGTCATTGTTCTCGCCTCGGCGAGCGAGCGCCATGGGAGGATTTGGTTATTTGCATCGGCAAATGAGTGCGATCGCGGCGTCCGTGGAACTTCCCACTTAGGAATGTCCGTCCCACGCATATGGTGGTCTACAATACGAATGCTTGATGCATTGACCGAATGACCGAATATCCTAATTAGGTACCGGTCCGCCGGTAGCGGACCCATCTTCTAGTATGACGGGCTCATCGCCATCTGCGAACTAAGTGCGGGTTCGTCATGGCGATCTTCTGTAGCGACCTAGGGGATAGTTGAAAGACTCCTCGAATCCCCAAAAGCATCTTCAATGCCTTACGCCGCTCTCCAAGCCGTATGGTGCGTGATGACCATCCCGTTTAGCTGGACCTCCTCCATAATTTTTCGAAGTCATCCTATGTCGCTTCCAACGATGGACACGAGGATCTGGGCTACAAACCTCGCATCCACAAGTTGGTTCATGTTCCTTACGGACTCCTCCGTCTGCGTATGAGGCCTATTTCTACTTATGACGAAGTAGTCTTCATGCTTGGGTGCGTGAACCCGTACAAAGAAGGGACAATCTGGGTGCCGTGCACCTAACCTCGTCGAGGAGGGCTCCGACCGGAGGCAGTGTGCTCCGTCTTGTCATGACGGCATAGTTGCTAAGAAAGTGAATTGCCTCCACTTGTTATGGAACCGTTGTCGGTTTGGACATCGTTAGGGAGTACCCCAGCGGATAAGTTCTTAGTAATCCGTGAGGTACAATCCAGTGACCGATGGCCTGAAGTAATGTATAGCGGTGTTGGGTCATCATTGTGCGCGCTTCTTCATCCCCGCTCACCGTCTTCATCATCCATGCATTCCCCATCCACCTCCGCCGCCTCATCTTCTTCTTCACCTCCCCGATGCCCCCTCCTCTACAATTCTTTGGTTGGGTGGTGCATGTAATATGTCATGTTCTCTTGCTCGGGAGGTAGAGGCCTCCTCTACGGGCCGGTGCCGTGGCAATATCTCCACGTATACTCCTATCTCAAAATTCTCTTCACCGCTTTGCGGTTGACATACAAAGCCCACGCTTTCATTCCGTAGCGGGAAGAGCGTGTACACAACCATCGGGCCGTTGGGGACAAACCGTGGGCGAACCCCATCGAAGCGAACTCATGCGTCTCAAGATTCACCTTGATGAAGCGATGACATGTGATTTGAGCTGCGAGTTCGTTCGGGTGGCTATTGTGCTATCTATGTGTAGACGATTATCAATGCTCACCACTCTCCCGTGCAAGACTACGGGCGTTCTCGAAATAAATTTTAAGCGGCATGTCCATCTGTAGCAAATATCGCACTATTAAAAGACATTTAGACGGTATATATAGACAAACTTGAAAATTTTATTCCTAAATACATGTTATTAGTAGCGATTTGAATTTTAAACGAAATTTGATTTTTTTGGCGGATCGGCCGGGATTATATCAATAAGTTCTCGTGAAGTGATCTTCAATGATGATGTTTGAAAAAGTTTATTTTTGGACTTCTTGGCATTTAATGAAACACTCTCCGAATTTGAAAAAATTGAGAAAGCATTTTCATGCTATGAAAAATTTATGGGAGTATCATAAGATATGTAGGATAATACATAAAATTTATGAAAAATTTTAACATCATTTGTTATGTTTTAAAAATCAAAATCAGAAACAGAATAAAAATCAGTTCACGCCGGACCACTTGGAAGTGGTCCGGCGCAAAAGCCCGTTCACGCCGGACCACTTGGAAGTAGTCCGGCGTGTGCGTAGTTATCAAATTTGTTTCTTCTGACTGAAAATTTTGAAAACTGCACATGACTTTTGGGTTGTGAAACACATCCTGATGTTTGACTGCACCAGAGAAAACTTTTTTCCAACAGGGTCAAACACGATTGCGTAGTTGCATGTCTAGGAAATAAATTTGATAGCTAACGTAGGAGTACCTCTTTTGTTCTTTAGGCCATATCAAACTTGTCACCAATGCTATTTTCCTCTCTATAAGCATAGTCTATGCGCTTCGTTGCGTTCGGGGAAAAAAATCCTATAATTACATATAGAGAGAATAGTTCTAGCTAAACCTGAATATACTCAACATGTTAATAGTATGGGTGATAAAAAAAGTTGTATGTATGAGATCCACAATAGACTGCATGCATCAGCTAAATTATGTCTACACAAATGGATAACAAAAGCACTATGGCATATCATGTGCAGAAGGGGCATTTGTATTAAGAGATTTCTTTGAAGAAGGAACATATATACATTGCGAGCATCAATGACTGGATTTTGGGTATTCAATATTATTGGAATTTTTTGTTTCTTCAATATGTGGAGCTCCTTGAGTGTGGCTTGCTAACAATTTCATACCACTTATCATTTATAGGGTCTGCAAAGAAAAACATTTATGAACAACAATATGCAAAATTTGCAGCAGTCAAAGTCTGAAACAATTCGGAGACTAATATATTCTTGTAAGCTGTAACTATTTCTCGCAGTAAAACAAATACCGAGCATAAACACATAGGAAGCCACTCAACTGTAGGGCATGAAATAAGCAACAATACCCCCTAATATTAATTCCTTTTTGACCCACAACTATAGATAATCGTTAATAATCTAATAACACCTCTAAATCATCGAAGCAGGCTACTATGGGCTGTTTGGAGAGCTGTGCTTCAGCTTTGGGCTAAAAGCTCCCCCAAACAGCATGACTGTAAAGTAGCTGGGAAGCTAAGCCACAGCAGAAACACCTCTAAAAACTGCAGCTACTGAGGAGGAGCTTTTCAGCTGTGGCTTCGCTTGAACTCCTCCTAACTCGCTCGCTCCGCCTTCCCGACCTTTGCCACCTCGCCTCGCCGCCTCCACGTCACCTCCCCACTCGGACGCCGCTGTACTTCGCTATGTTGCTACCTTCTATTTCGGTTAGCCCTCAAAAGCTACAATTGCAACAACCGATTGCCAAGCAAGATAACAAGAAAAGTCACGATCGCATGACTCAATTTGCTTACATTGAAAAAACAAAATCAGCTTTTCAGCCCAGCCTAGTCAGGGTGGGCATCGACCGCTCGTGGGTGGGCCGCACTCAGCTTATATTCTCCTTAGGTAAGCCATGTATACAAGGAGTTTGGTCGAATTTTCGATTCGATTTATTCCATATTACAATCTTTCTTTCTTTATTACTAGCCGAGTGTTCGTGTGTTCCAACATAATATAAGTAAGATGACATAATAAAAATTAAAACATTAGATGTTACAATGTTCTTTCTACAATTTTTATGTCTAGAAGGACTTAATTTTAATAAACCGAGGACATGTATGTAATTTCAAAAAAAAAATTGATGGCAGTTTTGCAAAATAGCGCTAACGGAACTAGCTGGCCACTAAAGCTAACCTTATCTAACCACGCCTCACTCCCCCTCCCTATTTCACTCCCTCATCGATGCCTCGCTCTCTTCTCTTTTTTACTCTCGCTGGCTTGGGCTCCCTCGCCAGCGGCGAACTCCCCACCTTCTCTTTGTCCTTCTCCACCGATCCACCTCACTCTCCTATACCACAGTCACCTGCAAAGACATCACCAAACACACCCTAGCGTCGCCGGCCGATCTGCCAAGTTCGGCAGCCTTCTTCGCCTAGTGGGAGGCCTATCTCCATCTCGCTCTTCTCCACCGATGGCGCCCTACAGCAGCGCAAAGTTGTGGTGGGGAGACTGGATCCGGTGATCTAAAGGTGCAAGGAAGCCAAATAAAATAGTGACCACTGGGGATGGGCTATTGGGCTCCTCTCTCTCCCTCTTGCTCTTCTCTACCGATGGCAACCGGCGGCGGGTGGTGACCGGTCTTATCTACCCACCCACCCACCCTCACACTCTCTCCCTCTTTTGCTCCCTCACCATCACCTCTCCCTCTCTTCTTTGTCTATCCCGAGCGCTGATGTCCAGATCTGCCACCTCTGGTGGCCTCCCAGCTTCCCCTTGTTACCCCCTCACTGTCCTACGTAATCGTTGCCTGAAAGAACCATCACAACACACCCTAGTGCGCTGGCCAATTCGTCAAGTCCAACGGAAGGCAGATCTCCCTCTCGCTCTTCTCCACCGATGGTGGCCAATGGCCAACGGTGGGTGGTGGCATGGCGTAACGATGAGGAGGCCGAATCTGATGGCGTGGCGATGAGGGGAGGCTAGATGATGCTGCGGCGGCGGTGGCGATCAATGACGGGGCTCTTTTATCTCCCTCTTGCTCTTCTCCACCGATGGTGTCCGACAGTGGGTGGTGGCACGACAAAATTGTTTAAATAAAAGTTAAAGAAAAATGTGCTTCGGTGTGGTTATTTAAAGAAAAATTAATTATTTTCATACCTTCAGATGAGTTTGTTAGAAATAAAGAAGCATGGATTGAGTTCTTTGGGTTTGTTAGGTAGTTTGTTTGGTAGATTCCTTCTCCAATATTTTAGAGGTGGGGCATGTGCGCGAGGGGCAAGGCTCACATATCGGTGCTGAGTCTTGGTGAGAACGGGAAAGGAGGGAACGAATGACGCACCAACTACCACTACTTTCTTTTTAAGTAGTAAAGATATTATATTATATTTATCTATCTATACTAATTGGAGGATCCTTTCAGAAGCCCCTACATTAATCCTAGGATGTAAAAGGGTAGAAATTCCTAGTTAATCAGATAAAAAGAAAAAATGTATAAATTTCTACTTTAATTAGTGAGATAATAATTGGAGGCTCCTCCAGAAGCCCTGACCTTAACTCTAGGAGGTAAAAGGCTAGAAATTTCTATATTAATCGGATTTTTTTTTAGAATTTCCATGTTAATCAGAAGAAAAAAATCGTAATTTTGATTTTCAGTAAAAGGACCCAGCGCAATACTTAAAAACGCATAAAGGACCAAAACGTAATATATTTTCTTTTCTTTTTTAAAAAGGACTTAATCATATTTTTTTTTCAGAAAATGACCGAATCGTATTTTTTTTGAAAAAGGACCCGAACGCGAAAAATATTTTGCCGGCTCGGCTCGAGCCGCGAGCTGAGCCGGCTCTTGCATGGCTCAAAGCCACCAGGGGCTAGGAGCTCTTCCATCTATAACAGATGGATGATTCGCACACATGAACATTTATGTGTAACCTTACTAAAACTTATATTCCAATAATTGATGTCCCTCATTTAATACTAGAGGTAAAAAGGCTAGGAATTATACCACATTAATAGAAGAAAAATAAATAATTCTGGCAATTTATATGTTATCTAAGAATAATAAAAAATATGATATGTTATGTATCTATATCATAGTAGGCATGAAATTTAACGTCCAAATATACATGTAGCATACGAATATATGGATAGCAACTACACATGTAAAATAGGAAGAAATCGCTAGTGCTAAGCGCAATTGTGTTGATTTGCTTATTAGGATTGCATAATGGCGAATTAAATTATATCCATAACTAGAGAAAGCTAGAGATTTTTTTGTAGATTCCATAAATGCTATGATTTGGTATAGATGGAATTGTATAAAAATAGTTATGAAGTTGTGAAGCCTGTTGTCTAGTAAAACAACATATTAGTATTTGGGCCTATAAACGAATGGTTAAATGAATTAATTTGAAAATATGATAAACTAGAAAATGTTGTGTAATCTTGTGTAGCTTTTAGAACATACATTGTTTGCTATGTTTGGGCTCATAAGCTAGGAGTTATGGTCGTCCAACAGTCGAGACAGCAAAAGGGGAGACTTACCGGCAAAAGGGAAAGTTAGATCCTGTATAGAATGTAGACGTGATATTGTTATGTTTGATGTTATATACTATTATATCATGCTGCTGAGTTAGGATTACACTGTAGGAGATGTTACTTCGGGTTTGTCTTCAAACGCGCATCATTTCGTCGTGTGTACAAAGACAAGTACATGGTAAAATGATGATTTGGTTGTTAAGTTTTATTATTCTCATTGGCAATTCGTTTATCATATTGTTTTACATTATCCCTTTTATCTATTATGGAAATGATATGATGATAAAATTAATGATGACGATGATGATAAATATTAAATATTGATAAATTATGTCATTTGTATATGATGCATTTACAATGGAAAGAGGTGACTTATGTGGGCCTCTATAACCTACATGGTGTAGGCATAAAAAACCTAATTCGGTAGACACCTCCACGGGATGGAGGGCATGAGAGGGTGCGACATCGATGGTTATACACTCAGCTATACTGGTATAAACTATGTGATGAGCACATGAGCATATAGATAGATTTGCATTGTATCACTATTGATAAAAAGATGATTAATGAGATGAATGTGATAAATTGTAACCTTATTGCTTTACTATGTACGTACTTAGTCATGGACTCACCTTTGCTTATTTAATATTTTTAGGTGAACAATGAAGACAACATGCATGGGATGTAAGTAGCACTATCAATTTACTTGTCACATCCTCCTCCACAGTTATCTAGTATTAGTGTTCATTCTTGAATTAATAAAGTGTCTATTTGATTTAGTGGTTGAACTTTCGTACCATTATATAGTCATGCGAACTTAGTTGAATTCATAAATTATTTGAGAAGTTTAATGGTTTATTTATTGTTTATAAATCTTCGTTCTTCGTCGTCGTATATAAGGTAAAGATCACTTCTGGATGTATGTGATCCATGCATTCTTAGGCGCATGGACCCAAATGTGAAGACTTAGACGTTCTGAGCGTGTGGTCTTGGGTGTACTTGGGTCTGTAGAATTCCTGTTCATGTTATTATGTAAATTCTTGTTAACTCTAATAATAACGTAACAGATTAGGGAAGCTTGCTGAAATTATTGTTAAAATCATGGTTAAAGTGGTGAAAAAAAGTAGGATGTGATAATATCTTGCATTGTATATAACTTCTTATAATATGGAGTAAAACCGCTAACTAAAGAAAAAAAGAAATACCAATTCCACGTCTCCAATCCACAGAAATATATCTAAAGGAATTGAAGATCTGCCTATTAGGTCTCCAACTTCACATAACGATAAAAGAAGTCCAAAAAAGTGAGTGCATTGGTCTATATTTGCCTATTATGTCAGATTTCAATACTTAAGTCAGTCCATTGACAGAAGAGAGAGAGAAAGAATGCCCAAACAAATAAATGCTGAATGTAAAAAACCGAAGGGAGATTTTCAGTTGCAATACATGCAAAAACGTTATATGTGTTGGGAAACCCTAAAGGCCCATGCTGGTCCCTTAAGCCTAAACCCTAGGAGAGCGCTATAAAAGGAGGAGGGGTCCCCCCCTTAATGTACAAGAAATCATTAGCAATAAAGAATTTCCTCTGTTGCTCTCCCTAAACACGTGTCTCTCTCTCTTTCTGTTCTCCAATTCAGATCTGTTTGGGAACCCCGGACTATTCGATAGCGAGGTTCCTTAACACGTTATCAGCACGAAGCTCTACCGGAGATCAGAATTGAAAAGAAATCGTGTAGCGCCCAAATGGAAGAGATATGCATTGTTGATAGTGGCACAACAAATACCATCTTAAGAGAGTCTAAGTATTTCCAGTCGATCACGAAGAACGCTGGAAAGATTACTACGATCGCAGGAAGCGACTCATATGTAATCGGCTCAAGAAGAGCCACTATTATATTGCCTATGGGTACAACTTTGGTAATTGAAGAAGCCCTTTTGTACCCTGAATCAGCGCGCACTCTCTTAAGCTTTAAAGACATCCGCGCCAATGGTTTTCACGTAGAAACCAATGAAGAAAATGGCAAAGAATACTTGTGCATTGTGAAGCACGCGGTATGTGGAAAAATGGTATTAGAAAAATGTCCCTCATATGAATCTGGGTTGTACTACACGAATATTCATGCACCCGAAGTGTATACTTCCTTGAAGACTGCTTTAGAAGCTCGAGTTATTTTCTTTATGGCATGGTAGATTAGGTCATCTGGTCTTAGAATGATGAGAAATATAGTGAACAACTCACAAGGTCATGCATTAATGTTAAAAATTTCCCGAATCATGAAGATTTTGTGTGCCCTGCATGTGCCACCGGGAAATTAATAACTAGACCCTCTGTCATGAAAGTGCAAAGTGAAATCCCTGCATTCCTGGAACGCATCCAGGGGGATATTTGCGGTCCGATTCAGCCCCTGTCAGGGCCGTTTCGATACTTTATGGTGCTCATCGTTGCTTCCTTGAAATGGTCGCATGTATGCTTGTTGTCAACAAGAAACCATGCTTTTGCAAAGCTAATCTCGCAGATCATAAGAATTAAGAATGCTTTCCCTGATCATCGCGTGAAGTCCATTAGAATGGACAATGCCGGAGAATTTACTTCAAAGGCATTTGATGACTATTGCACAGCAACAGGGATAGCAGTTGAGCACTCCGTACCGCACGTCCATACGCAGAATGGACTAGCAGAAGCACTAATAAAGAGGATTAAGTTCATTGCGGACCGCTTTTGCGAGTTGTAACTTGCCCAACACTTGTTGGGGACACGCGATCTGCACGCAGCGGCTCTTATCAATCTTAGACCGTCGGCCTACAACATCCATTCTCCTATGCGGCTTGTGCACGGATCATCCCAAGATCTCCCATCTTAGAAAATTTGGGTGTATGGTATATGTACCTATACCACCCCCTCGTGACGCAATGGGCCCTCTCCGCAAGTCAGGATATCGTTAGTTATGAGAGTGCATCCATAATCGGTATTTGGAACCCATGATTGGAGACTTGCATCTGACCGATTCATTGATCGCATTTTTGACGAGGATCGTTTCCGTCATTAGGGGAGAAATCAACCTTTGGATGAAAAATGCCGGAAAATCATATGGCATTCCACCGGATCCCGCACATGACCCCGCACTAATGAAGCAAATCAAGAAGTCGAAAGATAATTGATTTGCGAATTTAGCAAATGAACCGCTGATCATATTTGTGATCGAAGGGCGTGGTTAAGTCGCATGTACCCGCAAGGAATGCACGGAGAGGGTGGAAATACCAAAGAAAATAGAAGGTATCCCTCAACCTGTTGAGAGGCCTCAAAGGAAAAGAGCGAGCAATCGGCTCCTCAAACCCAAAGTACCCGAGGCGTCACGGAGAAAGCTGGGCAAGAGGACTTACCACAACCAATCACGAAAATGCCCAAGGAAAGAAGGGAAGCGGTTGAGACACAGCACCGGAAAGAAGCCAACAGAAAGGCAATTCCGGACTTGAATCTTCCATCAAGGAAGCCACGGAAATAATGTGTGCGCACACATAGGCGATGAAAAGCTAAAGGAACTTGCTCTGCGATAGGGAAAAGCGTGAAGAGCAAGTAGAAGTGCATGAAGCACCCCATGAAGAAATGGCCATAA
The DNA here is from genome assembly GCA_036346275.1 of Otatea glauca. NCBI lineage: Eukaryota > Viridiplantae > Streptophyta > Magnoliopsida > Poales > Poaceae > Otatea > Otatea glauca. Next base: position 64,569,766 of record CM070721.1, read on the forward strand.
ACTTTGTAATAACAGGAGAATCCTGAATAGAGCAACAACCAACGTTAATGCATACTTTGCAAAGAAGATTGCCTCGATCATTGATCATGATCCCGAGCACGCATCTCTAGCGAGTGCAAGAAAAGGCTAGATTGGGAAGAATGGAAAAAGGCAATCAACTGCGAGTTAGTCTCTACGAACAAGAGAGAGGTGTTTGAGCCAGTATGCCGCACACCTTCCCATGTAAACCCGTAGGTCACAAATGGGTCTTTGTTCTAAAGAAATGAAAACAACGAAGTTGTAAGGTATAAAGCAAGGCTTGTAGCTCAAGGTTTCACTCAACGTCCCGGAGTTGATTATGAAGAAACCTATTCTCCGGTCATGGGAGGAATTACCTTTAGATATTTGATCTCAATGGCGATCAACTTGAAGTTGAGAATGAAGCTAATGGATGTTGTCACAGATACTGTATGGAAACTTGGATTCGAGATATACATGAAAGTAGGAAGGAATTCCTATCCCAACCAAGATGGAGCAAATAGAAACACATGCAGTGTGAAATTGGAGAAATCACTTTGTATGGGTGAAGCGATCGGGAAGAATGTGGTACAATCGCTGAGTGACTTTCTCGCAAGAAAGGCTACACAAGCAATGAAGATTGTCCATGTGTGTTTATCTGTGATCCCGAATGGATTACGTATAATCTCCGTCTATGTAGATGACTTGAACATCATTGGGACGGATGAAGAAATTGAAGAGGCATGCTCATACTTGAAGTCCGAGTTTGAAATGAAGGATTTGGGTAAAACCAAGTTTTGTTTATGCTTGCGGCTTGAACATGTCAAGGAGGAATCTTGGTACATCAATCAACCTACACACGTAAAGTGTTGGAAAGATTTGGATTTGAAAAAACATATCTGCGAAGACTCCAATGGTGGAAGGTCACTCCAAGCGCACCTAGACCCATCTGAGACCTAGAGAAGAGGGGAGGAAATCACGGGAGCAGGATTCCCATATCTGAGTGCGATTGGAGCGCTCATGTACCTTGCGAATAGCACTAGACCGGACATTACGTTATGTGAATTTGCTAGCTCGATGCAGTCGTAACCCACCAAAAGGCATTGGAAAGGGATCAAGGACATCTTCGTTACCTCCAAGGAAGCAAAGACCTCGATGCATTCTTGAAGAAATAATGAATTGAATTTGGTTGGCTATGCAGATCTTTGGTACTTATCGGACCACCTTGGCAAGTCCCAAACCGGCTATGTTTTTCTATGTGGAGGAACAGCAATTTCTTGGAAGTCGTCTAGCGAGACTCTTGTCTCAACGTCGACAAACCACTCGAAATCATTGCCTTGTATGAAGCATCTCGTGAATGTGCATGGCTCGGAAGAATGGTTCACCACATCCGTAAGTCATGTGGTTTGAACATTGAGCAAACTCCACAATAATTTATGAAGATAATGCGACTTGTGTTGCCCAAGCACGGATGGGTTATGTGAAGAGCAATCTCACGAAGCATATCAACCCCAAGTTCTTCTATGCTCACGAATTGCATAAGATGAGCGAGATCAACATATTGCATACTAAGTCATGTGAAAATCTTGCAGATTTGTTCACCAAATCACTCCCAAAGATCTACCTTTGAAAGGTGCGTGAAAGGAATTGGGATGATGAGACTTAGAGAAGTGCAGATTTCGGGGAGATATTTCACATACTCCCACATGAATCTCGAAGATGAATTATGAATACCCAACATGAATCTTGAAGATTAGCAATAGAAGTTGGGAGAATTGTACTCTTTTTCCTTAGCAAGTTTTTCATGAAGTTTTCTTGCATAAGGTTTTAACGAGGCAATTCGTGCAACATAGTAAGCGTATGCTATGTACTCTTTCTCCAAGTATTTTTCCCACCGGGTTTTTCTGGAGTTTTAATGAGGCATATGCATCTCGCGGCAAAGGGCCCAAGGGGGAGCGTTGGGAAACCCTAAAGGCCCATGCTGGTCCCTTAAGTCTAAACCCTAGGAGAGCGCTATAAAAGGAGGGGGTCCCCCCTATGTACCAGAAATCATTAGCAATAAAGAATTTTCGCTGTTGCTCTCCCTAAACACGTGTCTCTCTCTCTTTCTGTTCTCCAATTCAGATCTGTTTGGGAACCCCGGACTATTCGATAGCGAGGTTCCTTAACAATATGTACCTAAACCAAGCTGAACAGATGAGAAATGTGAGATCAAACAATAAGGTTCCAAGGAGCACAAATCATTTTGTGGCATCACGTAAAGCAAATTTGCATTGAAAAATCTTCAGTTGCTGCACCCGAACTGAAAGTGACTCAAGGATCCCTCAGGCCCCTCTACCGCCAGCATCTCACAACACCTACTCAATATTTCTATCTGAAGCTATACTGAATATATATATGATGCTAGCTACAAGCTTATAGCTATCCTGAGGAACAAATTAAAAACAAGGTGCAGTAAAAGGATGTAAAAAAACAACATTAACGCCCAAAGCTTCATTAGAAGCTGCATTTACCATCCAAAATCTAATATATTGATTACCAAAAAGAGAAGATGGAATAACGCACAAGCCTTGACAAGTAGGACACTGATCTGCTAATACCTAAAGGAATCAAGGGAACATGACTGTCTTCTTTGAGAGCTGCTGAAGCTTCTCAGAGGGAACACAAGAGGGAAGGCGAGGAGATGCACAAGCTTCTCAGAGGACATGAGGCGGCGACCGGCGGTAGGGGAGACGGTGGGAGATGGGGAGCACGTGTACAGGCAGCTTGACGGCAGCTCGTGGGCTGACCTAGGCGTTGGGTCGAGCTTTTTTGAGCGGTACGTGACACGGCTGGTACAGCAAGACCAAAACACGCACAATACACATGTGCGTAGGCCAGGCCAGCATGGCACGAGAACAGAGCCGTGCCGAGCCTCATAGTCAGGCACGATGAGCGCCACAATATAGCACGTCTGCATGGGCTGGCACGTCGCAAAACAAGTCCAAAGCAGGCATGGCATGTGACAGGGCTCCCTACCACGACATTGCGGTATGATATGGCTTGCTTTACAGTCGACGCTGTTACGATCCTCGTATGGAAAGAAAAAGGGAGACAACGGAAATACCAAAATGTAGAGAATAGGAATGGGAGAGTATATGCTCATCGACACTGAGCGTGTGCACTGAGCCAACGCTCTGCCATGCATGATCGTTTTCATGCATGACCATCGACACCACCAGTTCAAGTGTACGCTAACATGAAACACATAAACGATATCGACATTATGAAGTAGCTAATATGTATGCATACTGTTACTATAATTTTTCTATTACCAGGAGAAACCTTAATCTATGGCGTAAAGTTTTTAACGATGCAGTAACTTTATATCTATACACAATAAATAAATAAAAATTAGTTCTTTTTTCCCTAAATAATTATGTGTACCAGATTCTCGCCAACAGTTGATGCTCGCTTCTCATCCTTGGTGCCATCCAGGAAGATGAACTGACGACGACGGTGTCCACGACTCTACACGTCCAACAGGACAAGACTTAAACCGACACGACACGACGATAGCACATCGTGCCCTGGACCTTACCTGAGACAAGTTGGGCTGCCATGACATGGCCTGAAGCTCATTAATTGGCCCAACTCCCACATCCCACCTCTACTGAGTTCATACTGAGTTGGCGTCCGGTGCAAGTGGGAAATGGCTTGGTTCCAACATGGACCCACTTGAGTCCCGTATAAGTGCCTGTTTGGTTCATATACTAAGGTTATCATGTTTAGTCATAGTTTTTTTTTTAAACTTGTCTAAGATTAGGTTATCAAAATTAAAGTCACACTTTGACTAGGAAAATAATTTTTGACTTTTTTGAGTCAATGACGCATAAGACCTGAATGGCAAGAAATAATATTGTCACATGTGTAACTATGAATCAAATAGAGATCTAATTTAATCAAATCTGATTAACTTGAGACGTGTATGATAAAATTTGGCTAATAACGAAACAGCCTCTAAATCTGCGCCTGTGCGGGCCAGAGCCAAGGACACAGCAAGCAAGCAGCTTGGGTTGGGATTCGTCTAAACCCAAGTCGATCGAATCGATGGCTGTAATTGCCGGTGATGACGCCCACCGCCGCCGCCGATTACCGCAAGGACCTTCTCAGCTGCAGGGAGCTCGAGTTCGGTGCACACGCGGTATATTCTTCTTCCCCTTGCGCTCCTCCCTTGTTTTCGCGATTAGGCCGCCGGCGATGTCAGCATGATGCTTTTTTGGGTGCTACGTAACCTAACCTCTTCCCGGACCAGGCCCCCGCCCTTCTAAACCAAGAAATTTCATGGGGGAAATTCCAACCTTGATGTAGATTTAGGGTATGTTTATTCAGAGCTGTCATGATTTAGATTACTTATCGAGAAGTGCTTCCATGATTTTCTTTTTGACAGCTGCATAAATATTAAAGTATGAATGAATAGTGGATAGTGACTAATTACCCTTTTGTTTGTTTTAGGATTTGTACAAATTGTATAGGGAGGAAAGCATTGAAGAACTGCTCTTACTTATCTTGTTCTGTGCTACGCGCTACATGATACTCTGCACAATAGGTGCTTCCTTGCCATGCTGCAGACTGTTTTCCTTACGACTCTCTTTGCTAATTTGCGCAAAAGGTGCTATATTTACATTCTTAAACCGTAAATCAGGCTCTTGCTTTGATCACGACTCTTCTCTGAAGCAAGTCCATGTGCATGTCTTTGCGTGTGCAAATGGTTCCGTTGTATTTACTGTGGACGCTTTCCATTGCAGGGCGGGACAACATTGAAGAACACTAAGGAAGAGTTGTAAAAACCGAGGACGACATCAAATCGCTTCAGAGCTCGGGCCAACATATAGGCGAGGTGCTGCACCCGCTAGACAGTTGACAATGACCGCTGTAAGTGTAAATCGTTCAAGTTTTGTAACTTGCCTCGTCATCTTTGCCATTCAACTCCGTTTCCTCCTTACTGACAAGTCATTGTTGCTTCACTTGCAGTTATCGTCAAGGTTAGCAGTGGCCCTCGATACGATGTCACCTGCCGGAATAACGTAAACAGGGACACTTTGACAGCAGGCACACATGTGGTTCTTGACATGACCACACTGACAATCATTCATACACTTCCGCGCGAGGTATCACTCTGCTTCAGAACACATTCATTTGTCTGTAGTTGCAATCCATAATCAAATGGATCTTATCCATTGAGGGCGTTATTTACCATTATTCTTCCTCATAGGTGGACCCTGTGGTGTACAATATGCTTCATGAAGATCCAGGGAACGTCAGCTACTCTGCTGTTGGAGGTCTATTCGACCAGATTAGGAACCTTAGGGAGTCCATTGAGCTTCTGCTCATGAAAGCTGAGCTCTTCCTATGGGTTAGGATCAAGCCACCGAAGGTAAATCCATTGATTTCATACGTTTTCTTTCTTTGTTCCAATGTGTGCAAGTTGTTAAAAGACAGTCAGCATTACAAACAACCCTATCTGTATGGGGATGGGGGAGGTGGATGAAGGGGCGGCATTGGATCTCTTTCCCCCCATCCCAGGCACCACGCCGTACAGCCATTATCCCAAGCGATGCTTGTGGTTCATTCTTTCTGGGAGGAAGCCCATGTTCCTCCCAGAAGCCATTATCGCAAGAGTCGCTATCCAAAGCGTGGGATCATGCTTCCCGTTCCCAATTTCAACTATTATTTACTAATTCGAAGGAGCATCATGGAAATAACTACAAGTCCAAGCTCATACATTTCGTTATGACGTGGAAGTATTGCCGCATCTTTCTAAATTAGTTGTTCATACACCTGGCCCTCAGCCAAATATGTATATGCCCATCCAACACTTCAGTTCGATACATAGCATGTAATTTACGATTTGTGAAATTAATCTAATTCATGATTTGCAATTAGTTGTACATGCTGCACAAATCCAAAGACAAAGCAGCACACAAGAGGCATAAAATACGATCACGATATCAAAATGAACAAGTTCTTGCCAACAACGAGGACATCAGCATAGCATTTTAATCTAAGACCCTCCATTTCATCTAAAGACCAAGAAAATTAATAATAGTAACAGTACAAGCAAGAATTAGGATTGTTGCAAATTGAGCACTATACGCTTTTCACTCCCAGGCAAAGATTCTTGCACACAAGAATTACAATGTCATGGACAACAGATGATTAATCTATTTCAACTTTGCGTCAAATAGGATTAGCCTGTTAATTCGCCTTGTCATTCTTCACTCTTCAGTATTTATCAAAGTCAGCATTGTATTGGGCGCTGGACTCCAGCAAAAGGTGCTATATTTACTTGAACCGTAATTCAGGCTCTTGTTTTGATCACGACACTTCTCTGGATCATTTAGTGCTGTACAAGCTCCTAACTGGAAATTTTATACCCTTGTCATTATTACGTTCCATTGTATTTACATTGGACCCTTCCATTGCAGGGCGTGACAACATCAAGAATACTAAGTTGGAGTTCATAAAACCGAGGGCCTGTTGGGGAGCTATGGTGGGCCAAAGTCTTTTAGTTTTTGGGTATAAAGCGGTTGTAGTTGAAGCGTGGCTTTTCTTGTTATGTTGTTTGGCAAACTAGCTGCTGCAGCTGTAGCTTTTGAGAGCTAACCGAAATAGAAGGTAGCAACATAGCGAAGTACAGCGGCGTTCGAGTGGGGAGGTGACGTGGAGGCAGCGAGGCGGGGTGGCAAAGGTCGGGAAGGCGGAGCGAACGAGTTAGGAGGTGTTCAAGCGAAGTCACAGCTGAAAAGCTCCTTCTCGTATTGCGACTTTTGGGGTGCTTCTCCGTGGCTTAGCTTCCTAGTCGCTGCGACCATCTTTGTTTGGGGGAGCTTTTGGCCCAAAGCTGAAGCAAAGCTGAAGCACAACTCCCCCAAACAGCCCCTGAGGATGACTTGAAGTCGTTTCAAAGTGCTGGCCAACTAATAGGCGATGTGGTCCGCCCGCCTAACAATGATCGCTGTAAGTGTAAATCGATTCAGGCAGCCTCATCTTCTTTCGCACAAACGATTTCAGATCACCGCCTTTCTCTGTTCAACTCCTTTCCTCCTTACAGACAAGTCATTGTTGCTTCACTTCCGGTTATTGTCAAGGCCAGCAGCGGCCCTTGATACGTTGTCGGCTGCCAGAATAAGGTGAACAGAGACACTTTGACAGCAGGCACACGTGTGGTTCTTGACACCGTCACATATACCATCATGCGCACACTTCCGCGCGAGGTATCACTGTGTTTCAAAACATTCATTTTCTATCCTTTATTATGGCCGTTCTTTCCTTTTGTCCTGTGTCAAATGGATATTATCTGTTGAGGACGTTATGTACCATTGTTTTTCCTTCTAGTGGATCCCGTAGTGCACAATATGCTTCGTGAGGATCCAGGGAACGTCAGCTACTCTGCTGTTGGAGGTCTATCCGACCAGATTAGGGACCTTAGGGAGTCCATTGAGCTTCCGCTCATGAACCCTGAGCTGTTCCTACGGGTTGGGATCAAGCCACTTAATACATTTTCTTTTCTTTGTTCCAGTCTGTGCAAGTTGTTAAAAGAGAGTCAGCATTACAAAGAACCAATTGGCTCGTTTCAGGGTGTTCTCCTTTACGGCCCACCTGGGACTGGGAAGACGCTGCTGGCCAGGGCTATCGCAAGTAATATTGATGACAACTTTCTCAAGGTTGTCCCAAGTACTATCGTCGACAAGTACATTGGTGAGAGTTGTCGATTAGTAAGGGAGATGTTTGCCTATGCACGTGATCATCAGGTATTCTTGTCATCTAAACCTTTTCAGTGTACATTTCCTATTTCTTTTTTTTTCGAAAGGAACGGTGGGAGCTCTGCCATGCATTTAAAAGGAGAGGGAAGATACAAGGGAAACTAGCGTTTTGATACAGAGGAAGAGCAGTTGGATACTTTGCATAACATGACAAGAAACTGAACGTCCAGACTATAGAGTCATGGCCCGACCGAACTGCAACAAAACGCAATGCCTGTAGACCCCTCTTTTGTCGTCATCCTGCACTGCCGGCGGCTAACTGTGCCCCTGATCGGTGCCCTGCCGAAGACCCACCTGTGTTGCCACCCTCCGATTCGTGACGTCTTGCGAGATGCGATAAAAAACTGACTGAGCGGAACTGTATTCGTTCTTGAAGATTCTTGCATTCCTCTCTTTCCAAATGTTCCGGAACGAATAAATTAGGATGCCGTCAACATCCTTGCATGAGTGTTTAGGCACATCCTACCGAATGGTTGTCCACCATTGCGCCGCCTGCATCTTTGTCCGTGGGGTATGTGGAGTGAGGCGCATAAGAGAGAAAACGTTCCTCCAAATCTGCTTTGCGAAAGGGCAAAGTAGCAGCGGACGTGTCGCCGATTCTGGCTCTGAGCCACAAAGCGGGCACCAACCACAGTTCGGCCACCCCCTGGCTGCTAGCCTGTCTACAGTGAGAACCCTGTTTTGAAGGAAAAGTCATGCGAAAAATTTGCATTTGCTTTCCGCGTTGGCCTTCCAGATTAACCTGTAGTTGCTGTCGGGTATGGCCTCTCGGAATTGGACCATGTATGTCGATTTTGCTGAGTACTGTGCATCTGTCGTCCATTTCCAGAGAATGTCGTCCATAGCATCTTGCCTTAATTTTACCTGTCGAATGGCCTGCCAGAGAAGAAAAAACTCATATAACTGTGTGGCCTGTGAGATCCTCCGAAGCGGTATGATCCATGCGTCCATATGGAGCTCATAAAAAACCGATCTCGTCCTTGCACGTGCCAGGCGGAAACAGTGCGTCGCAATGTCCTTTGGTGAAGCTCTGTTAAGCCGTGGGGTCGTCCAGAACCTAGCTGTCCTCCCGTCTCCTAGCACGACGGAAGTGCTTCCCTGGAACAGCGATCTGTTAATGTCATTGCGAGGCGTGTCCATTCCTACTCAGGGTCTTTGCCTATCTTTCCACTCGTGCCACAACCATCGGAGCCTTAAAGCCCGAGCAAAGCGTTCCAAGTCCTTTAAGCCGAGCCTCCCTAGTTTCTTTGGCCTGCAAACCCTTTTCCAATTTACGAGACAGTGACCAACTGAACAGGTTTCCTCCCCCCTCCAGAAAAAACTTCTCCTGGTCCTGTCCAATTTTTTGATTGCCCATTTGGAAAAAGGCAGAACATAAATATGGTAGGTCGCTAAAGCTGTGAGCACCGAATCTGCCAAGGTGAGCCAGGTTGCCTTAGAAATAAGTTGTCCTTTCCACCCAGCTAGCCTCACACTTGCCCTGTCTAAGATGGGCTGGACATCTATCCTTCTGATTTTGGTGGTGCTTAATGGTAACCCTAAATACCTGCACGGGAACTCCTGTAATTGAGCTGGGAATCCCTGTAGCACCGTTTCTAAATCCATACCCTCGCACCTAATGGGGTATATTTGGGACTTTTGAATGTTGGTCTGTAGGCCCGTAGCTCGCCCGAACACGGAGAGCACGGTCTTGATGGCCTGCAAGTCCCGAACGGTCGGGTTGGCAAAGATGCCACATCATCGGCGTAGAGTGAGGTTCGGAGGGTGTCCGACCTGCTGGACAGCTGACGGATCACGCCGTCCGAGGTGGCTTTGGCAATGAGCAGCCACTGTAAGGGGTCGATGGCGAGGATAAATAGCATCGGCGACAGGGGGTCTCCCCGTCGAAGGCCTCTTCTATGCAGCACGGTCAGCCCTAGGGATCCATTAAGCAACACCTTTGAAGAGGAGGACGCCAGAACCAGCGAGATCCAATCTCTCCATCATGAGCCAAACCCCAGTTTATGCAATAGCTCCTGGAGGTATTCCCAGCTGACCGAGTCAAAAGCCCTGGATATGTCAAGCTTCACAAGGAGTGATGGTATTCTTCTCCTATGCAAATCCCTTGTGAGGTTGCGGACATATAAGAAATTGTCCTGTATGGACCTGCCCTTTATGAATGCTGATTGACTAGTAGATACGATCTGGTGAAGCACCTTGGCAAGTCTGTTGGCCAGGAGCTTGGTGAAGATTTTTGCGACGCTGTGGATAAGACTATTCCTATTTCTTTGAAAAAGAATCTCCCGAGATCATTAACAAAAGCTAGCTTCTGTTCTGATTTCTTTCCTTGATGTTTTGCCTGATAGTATATGCTATAAACACATACTGTAGTTATGAGTTTTACTTGGTGAATGCTAGATTACAGTCCAGCGTATCTCCAAAACAAATGTCAACAGCATCCACATTGCAACAGCAATGTGCTATATGCAAAGCATGCCTTACATTTAATAGAGTCTACAAATGCGTTCCCATCTTAGTTATCGTTCATAATTTTTGCTGTTATTTCATTTTCTTTGTCCAGCCATGCATCATCTTCATGGATGAAATCGACGCAATTGGAGGAAGAAGATTCAGTGAAGGCTCAAGCGCTGATCGAGAGATCCAGAGGACCTTGATGGAGCTGCTAAACCAGTTAGATGGGTTTGATGAGCTTGGAAAGGTATATTTCTTTCACTAGATTTGACGACCTTGTGCAGGAAATGATTTTTTAGTGACGTCACATCCATGTGTTGGAACATTCCATTGATTTATATTGGTTTCTGGATGAATGCTCACCTTGATGTCTGTGATCATTTGTTTGCTTAAAAATCTCAAAATGCGCTGAACCTCCCAGGAAAGTAATTCTAGTTTGCACTCGCTGCTTGCATAAAATTCTCTATGTTCTTATACAAAGACATACGTACGCTTGTCGGAGGTGCTTCACAATTATGATTTTTCGGTCCAAATATATTTTCCTCCCTTATTATATTCAGGTGAAGATGATAATGGCAACCAATTGTCCCGGTGTTCTGGACCCTGCCCTTCTACACCCTGGACGACTGGACAGAAAGATTGAGATTCCTGTCCCGAATGAACAATCGAGGATGGAAATCCTCAAGGTCCATGCGGCTGGGATTACAAAGCACGGTGAGATCTATTAGGAAGCAGTCGTGAAGGCTAGCAGGGGTGAGGTCATGTTACTTATGGGAAGCTGTCATTGCGTTTTGTAGTTTATTTCTCCCTAAACTCTCGGTTTTTCAGGGCTTCAATGGTGCTGACATGCGCAACGTCTGCACAGAAGCAGGCATGGCAGCAATCCTTGCAGAGCGTGACTACGTCCTTTATGAAGACTTGATGAAGGTGTGGTGTCCTGCCTGCCAGTCCATTTGCTTCGAATATGAGTTGGGCGCTGATCACCATATCTCGTTTGTTGCAATAACTGCTTTCAGGCGGTGAGGAAGCTCAACGACGCCAAGAAGCTGGAGGCAAGCTCCCACTACAACTCTGACTTGGGCAAAGAGTGACATGGAGTAACCTGATGGCGTTTAAAGATGGCACTAATTTGTTTCGTCTGACTTTGTATGCTTGGGTAACTGACCTTTGAGGTCTGACGTACGTGCGAACTCAGTTATTAGATGATGTACTGCAGGGCCAATGAATGTTGTTTTACATGCTAGGAGATATTCATTTTTTGTTTGGAAGTTGCTGGAGCAAGCGTACTTGTCGATGTTGCAAGACGATGTTTGTAAGCCTCAATTAACCATTTTTAAGGTGCTTGTGAAGCCCTCAATTTTCACAATTGTCTTCCTTAACCCACTCCTCACCTTGCAGATTTGGTTCGCATCAAGCCTTCCCTTAAAACACTACTACAGATCCAGTTTCACTACAACCAACCGTGCCGGTGGTGGTCTGGTCGATTCGATCGATGCTTTTGTACGTGCGCCAAAAACGAACAAGAAATCACCGGATGATCCGGGCAGCCGGCAGCTCTAATGCATATGCTGGTACGGTAACCAATATCAAAGTGCACATGCTAACATATCTAATCGTAGTAGTACTCAAGACTGGTTTACTTTGTTGTTATGCGAGGCGAGCGAGAGGTGTTTTTGGTTGGATTCGCATCTTAATTGCTGGATAGAATTTACCTTGGATGTTCTGTAGCATCGTATATATGCTGCCTGTTTTGGCAGGCAAATGTCGCTCCCGTGAAGCTTCTCGTGAGCGATGATTGCGCACAAAAGACTGTGCGATTGGCAGTTTGGGCGCGCGTGATACGTTCCAATCCAAATCCAAATCCAAATCCAAATCCAAATCCAAATCCAAATCCAAATCCAAATGGGACAACATGCGTGTTTATTATACCAAGAGCTCCTCCAACTCCAATAAATGGATTTATATTTGCCACTCGTTGGAAACAGCCTGATCAAAATACAGTACAAACTACCAAGCATGTATATATTAATTATATATCCTCTTATCATTGGCTTTAGCAAGATAACGTGCCCATACCATTATTTGTGATTTTCTTTGATATAGCAAAACGGAAACTAAAGGATGCGATTTTCAGGTCTACGCTTGACTTGAGCACATACACAAGTAACCAACATGCACGGTGCACTTTGTGGCCAACCAGCAACCACCATATATATATATAGTTCCTTAATTGTCATCCACTCCTGACCTCAACCCTGTATCCTCAAACTTTATATATATATATATATGTATATATGGCTGGCTGCTAAACCTTGTTTGTATATTGCGTGTTGCTACTCGAATGAACCACTTTTGCATGATATCCGTCCACAACTAGTACAGTCGCAGTTAACTACAGCTAGGAATTAGCATGCCTGCGCACCGATAGTCGATTTTGCTTGACATTTCGTTATTCAGACGAATCATCCCAGAAGATCACCCTCGAAGAATAAGCAAGTGCCCGCCTAGCTTAAACCACCGTTACGATACGAAGAAATCCGATTACATAATCACAGAATTATGACACAAAAAAAAAACGTTTTAACAGCCTTTTTGTGTTGGTACATTTGGAGAGAGAAAGATCGTTGCGTTTTGCACATAGAACAATGAAAAACAAAGATTACATGCAGCTTCATGGCAGGCACGTCGTGCAGGAGACTTGTGAATCTACTTGCAACTTTTTTTTTGTTCCCACCACCAGTTTAAATTGCATTTGGACAGAAATAGAAATGTTGTTCTAAATAATCGATCTCCACACAGTTCCTGCTCCTCTGTTGCTCTGCTTTATTTTTTGTAAAAAAGGCTTTTTTAATTTACTTGTGCTTGACATGGACAAAGCACTTGTATTGGTTGGTGTTGTGCATCTGTAGGAATACATGAACTGGATTCTTTAATGGAAGGATTATATATGCCCACGCATGCATTTGCTATATATATATATATAGTTATATTCCATATAATGGCCGCTAACATTAGGAAACTAGTATTGCATTAGCGGCCACTAACAGTACTTAAGAAACAGGGCCCGGCCACTAGTGTTGGTAACCTTAAAAACGCATCGATGGATCGATGAACGTCATGCGTCACATACAGGGCGAGTCAGAGTTTCCTCGATCCCGGTCCAAATCCAAAGATTCCTGTCGTTCTTCTTGCACCCCACACCCACAGCCACAGGCATTTTGGAGCTGTTCAGCCCGTGTGAGCCCTGAGCTTCACGGACAGAGTCACGGACTACTAGCTAGTGTTGCTGACTGCTGTGGTGTCCTGTTTTTCTCCCATAATTTACCGCTAAAACTATGCGTACCGTATATATCAATAATGTCCACCTCACAAAGTGCCAGGCCTGCTGTTGTCATGCAAGCAAAATGTGCTCTGACGTACTACTAGCTTGGCAGTACATATATTGATATATACGGTTGCTCATAGTGATTCATGAAGCTAGCAATTGTGAATTAGCTTAGTACAGGAGCAGAGAAACAACATTACCATTTACCATGCATGCATGGGCAGGCAGGAAGGATATTAAGATTTGGAATATACTGTGTGTATGTGTGTATATATATATATCTCAAGCTCGTGGAATTTTCTCGGGCGGCGCATGCGCGATGGTACACAGTATAGTAAGTACGATACGTCAAATGGCGGGCAGCTTTCGGAGGCAAAAGGGTGAGATGGAGCAGAAAAGAACGGCGGTCCGCACAGCGACAGGCACTTTGAGTAGTAAGCATGCAGCCATGTCGCCGTCTGACACCAACGACGCTCCTCTCCTCTCCTCTCCTCTCCTCTCCTCTCCTCTCCGGCCGCGCCCATTCCTCTTCCACTCGTCGACCAATTCCAATTTCCACTTCCAAAGGCTCGCACACTTATCGACGTTTATTCTTTCATTTCTCGTTTTCTCATCGATGCCTCCACGTCCCAATGCTTAAAGCTCACCCCTTCTCTCTCTCTCTCTCTCTCTCGTTGATCGCCTGAGTTGAGTATACCGGCCGCACGTCCATGTGCTCATCTACCTCCCTCCCTCCTCCCTCCATCGGCCGCTAGGAGCTACCTTGCTTCGCTAATAGTACATCCATCTCCATCCCCATGGACGTCCATTTCTGCTACAGCACCACCGCCTTCGTCCTCTTCCTCACCGCCCAGCTGTTCTCGCTGGCCGCGTGCTCTTCTCATTATTCGCCGCCCTACTACTGCGACTGGTGCCCTCGCCGCTCCACCGCCTCTCTCTTCCCTCCGGACGCCGCCGACCTCATCAACGGTGCCTGCGGGTACGGGGCAATGGACCTCAACGGAGGCTACTACACTGCAGCCGCGAGCGCCCACTTGTTCCGCGACGGCCAAGGCTGCGGCGCCTGCTATCAGGTACGTACTCTGCTTCTTTAGTAGGTTAATTCGTTGCAGAAAAAAAGAGAAGAAAGTTGCCAATACGTCGCTGTCTTCCAAATACAACTTTAAGCGTTAATTTCTATCTAGTATATTTATAAAATCCAACCAAAGCATAATACTATAGTGTTACTTTTCGAGATAAATCTACACCTTATTGTTTTTATATATCTAATTTAAATATATTTAAAGACACTTATAGTTAAAATTTCTAAAGTTTAAGTGCACCTACGTATAAAAAGATGTGTATCTGTTACTCGAGGGAATACACGCTAGCTGCAATCAGGTATCTCTGACACTCATGATGCTGAAATCGACCTTAATTTGATGGTTAATTTAAATTAATTCTGGTTGCAGATGAGGTGCAGAGACAGGAGGGTGTGCGGGGAGGACGGCGTCAAGATCGTGCTTACCGACGTGGTGAAGGAGGAGGCGACGAACCGGACAGCTGGGCCTCACTTTCTGCTCACCAAGGACGCCTTCACGGCCATGTCTGCTGATGATCAGTTCACGAGCTTGGACACGGTCGAGGTCGATTTCAGGAGGTAATTACAGTGGAATTTACTAATCATTACAGCTCACCGATAATTAATTTTCCCGGTTTCATTGCACTAGCTTAAATTGGTAACGTTGCCAAATTGTACTACTCTCCCTCTCGCGATATAAGCCAGTAGCACACCATATATATGCACAAAGAAGATGATACTACATCTATGAAAAAAATCGATGTTACTGGACCACACACGCTCCAATTAAATGACATACTTCAATGGTTATCCATTTTTCAGCAACAGCTATATATTTCATCTCCACAGTAAACTTATATGGTAGGGCGATGTTCTTCGAGATGGAGAGTTATATCGGGAATATGGTAGGGCTATTGGTTGATGCAGTGCTACTGTAGTCCTACGTCTGAAATGAAGGTTCCTTCCTATCTTTTTTTTTTTGAAATAGGAGCCGGAGCATTAGATATAAATGAAAGTTAAAGTTAAAGTTACAAATAATGTTTTACGATTAGAAATAGTAGAATTCGAGGATTGGAACAACTAGCCACAACTGAACACAGGAACATAACAACTCAGATCCCTAGCCTCAGAAGCGTCGCAACACATGGAGAATCATGAAATCGTGAAAGCATGTTTCCGATTCTGCACGTCTTGAATGATGGTATTGGCAACCAACTAGACTGTACGATACGTGTCTGTGAAGATTCTGCTATTTCGTTCTTTCTATATGTTCCACATGGTGAATATGACGATACCGTCTACCTCTTTCCTGCGGTCCTTTGCCACAAAGGAGCGGACCTTGCTTCACCAAACGGTGGCACCTAGCTGTACGGAGGTAGAGTCCGGAGGCATGTGGATTACCGCCATATGTCGAAAGACATTCGTCCACACCTGCCTCGCAAAAGGGCATAACAGAACGAGGTGTCGCGCTATTTTCATGTCGGATCCACATAAAACACAGGTTGCGTTATGTGGTCACCCTTAGCTGCTAGCTTGTCAGCTGTAAGGATCCTTTCCTAGGCAAAGAGCCAAGCAAAGAACTTGCATCTCCCGTTTGCGCTAGCTAGCCTTCCAGATCATGCTATAATTGTGGTATGGGATTGAACCTATGAATTGGATCTTGTACGCCGTTTTTGCTGAGTACGCGTCACTTGACATCCATTTCCAAATGACGTCGTCCTATACATCATCATATAGCTACGCTTGTTGAATCGCATTCCACAAGCGAACGAAGTCATCTAACTGTGCCGCGGTTGTAACTCTATGTAGCGAACAGAGCCACCTCCTGCCGGTGAGCTCCTCCTTGACCGAACCTCCTTTGTTGCGGGAAAGATGGAAGTAGGAGGGTGCTAGCTCGCGTGGAGAGACACCCCGAAGCTAGTTGGATTCCCAAAACTTTGATGTTTTGCCATTTCCCAGTACTAAGGTAGTGCTCGCGTTGAATAACCTGTGAATCGATTCATCGCATGGGAGCTACATTCCTAACCAATTCCTTCCTATCTTTGATTAGCCCATCAATGCTTTAGCCTTTACGCGTTATGTTTGGGCATTTCTGAGCTAGGATCGACTCTAACAGTGTTGAGTTCAACTGACGACGACACGGATTGATGGAATTAATTAGGGAATGTGAAGGGATTAATACAAGCGTGCGTGCAGGATACCGTGCGAGTACAGGAACAAGAACCTGGCAGTACGAGTGGAAGAGACGAGCAGCAGGAACCGAGGCCACCTCGCCATCAATTTCCTGAACCAAGGCGGCCAGACCGACATCGCCGCCGTCGAGATCGCACAGGTACCATACATATCCAGGCCACATCCATCCGTTCCGCGCAACCGCAAGCAAATTAAGCACACGTTGCAAGCTCCATGCGTGACGACGCACGCTGTTGACGTCACATGCACGCAGGTGGGTGGCAGTGCCATGCCGTCTTGGCGGTACATGACGCTGCGCAAGGGCACCCCCCCGGTGTGGCGCACGTCCCACGCCCCGGCCGGCCCGCTGCAGCTCCGCCTCGTCGTCACGGCCGGCTCCGGTGGCAAGTGGCTGCGGACCGGCAGGGCCGTGCTGCCCGCGGACTGGCGGCCCTGCGAGGTGTACGACACCGGTCTGCGGGTAATCGACGTCGCCGTGAGCACCTGCAGCCTCTCCTGCTCCACCGTGGACGACGAGGCCGAGGAGCTGAGATGACATGCACGTACGTATACGCATGCAGCAACAAGAAGAGTTCGGAGAGCCAGCATCGATCGATCTATAGATCATATCTTGGAGAGCAAGAGAAATTAATTAAGGCATACATTGGCACAAGCCAGGCTGCTTCTTAGTTAATCCCTGCATACATATATTATATAATTCGGTCGATCGACACGACCCTGTAGGGTCTGACGATCATGAGCGACGACTGCCAAATCAATGCAGGCTTCTGAGGAATCGAAAGGCGCACATTAAGTTTTCGATCGATCTCTTGCGCTAGCTTGATAGTTAGATTTAATTTGATGTGCCGCTCCGCTAGCTACTGATCAATCCAGTGGTCGGCCTGAAACTTTTCGAAATTAGCCGAGACGACATGAATGCATCGATCCATCCATGCACAAGGTTCAGCATGCACCTATAGCTACTTTTTACCGGTCGATCTGACATGCATCCATCTATGCACGAATATTAAATTTTGCATGCAGAGCTTCAGGCAGGAAATGTTGGATGGATGCACGAGTGCAATGATCAGCAGAGATAAGGTGAGGAGAGGAGGACAAGTGTTGGCGATACAACTCTTGCCCACATAGTCCTGGGCACATGGGCCGTGCCACGTTGGGCCGGCCCGGAGCACGCAGGGCACGGCACTGCCAAAGCCCGGCCCGGCACGTTAGCGGGCCGTGCCGTCTGCGACCCGTTCTGTACATCGGGCGTCACCGGGCCCAAAAGCCCGAAACCTGACGGGCGGCCGGGCCGCTACGCCCGTTTGGGCCGTGCCGTCTTGCCCGGCCCGAGCGAGCCGCCGCCCATGCAGATAGCCCTCCGCATAGCCCGTCTGCGCGCCAGCCCGCCGCGTCCAGCCGCGCGTGCAGCGCCTTGGCCCACACGCCCATGGGAGGGGAGAGAGAGGAGAGGAGAGGGAGGGAGAGGGGCAAGGCGGGGAGGCCGGAGGGAGAGGAGAGGCGGCGGCCCGCAGGAGGCCGGAGAGAGAGAGGAGAGCGGCGGCGGGAGGCCGGAGGGAGAGGAAGGGAAGGCGGCGGCGGGGAGGCCGAGGCGGCGAGGGCGGCCAGAACGCCTGGCGAGGGCGGCGGCCGGCGTGGCGAGAAAGGCGGCGGGCAGTGGCGGTGGTCGGGGCGGGCGAGGGCCCGAGGCTGGCGCGCGCCGCGCGCGCCAGCTCGAGGAGGCGACGCCCGAGCCTCACGCGCGAGCGGCCCGAGGAGACAGACGCGGCGACTCGAGGTCGCCAGCCGACGCGCGCGCGCGCGCCCGAAGCGAAAAAAGAGAGGCGGCGATCAAGTCGGTCGGTGGAGAGAAAAAGAGTGTAGCGTATGCGACGCGTCCGGGTAATTTTAACGTCTCGCGGGAAAAATTATTGAGGGAATCAAATGTCGAATTCAATGTCTCCTCGGCGTCTAATTGTCCGCGGGAAAGCGAGAGCGAGAAGGAATCGAAAGTACATCACGGGAAAAAATTGTTCGCGGGAATCACGCGTCATAATGACATGCGTTTGAGAAAAGAGAAATGGCGTAAAACATTGAACTCTCTGTGCATGCATGCAACCGAGGGAATCACGCGCGATTTTGAATGGACACGCTCACATTCGATAGAACCACGGGAAGAAAATCACGCTACCGATGAATTTTAAGTTTTGAACACAAAGAAGACGGCGATGTGATTGATTGATTCCATCCGCTCTCTTTAACGCAATTTTGAGCGCGACAATGAGAACAACGGTTATTTATTGGACACACCATAAATCTGAGGATGGCTTGCATTTTCTCTGCACAACTCTCAACTCTCTTGCACTCTCTCTTGCCCATTTTTGCTCGGTAGCTCGGCACATTCTGCGCATCTCTCTATTTGCTTTCTTTTTTACTCTCGTTGTGAAATAAAATGTTTACGCAAGAGCAAGAGTAGGAGAACACGCCGCGCTCCTAGTCCCCTCGTCGGGATCAAGAAATCGACCCACGCCAACTCTCCCCATGGGAGACTACGGCATGGATGACCGTCATCTGGGCCAGCACGCACGGCATCGAGGATGCCTCGTACACTCCGGATGCACCGAGCTCGGATCCGCTACCTCGGTGCATCTGGGACGGGCGTCGGTATCCACACCGAACACGCGACCCGACATATCGATGCGGCCGACCGACGGGCGTCCATAGCCGTGATCGGCGCGCTTAGTCGGCAACATATGGACGAAACCGTCGAAGCTGTTGGCGGACATGAGGTAGTGTATCTTTGTTTGCAAATCTTGTCAATCTAAACTATCTGCACGTGCATGTGGTGAGTACAGGTCATCTAAAGAGACACGCGGAGAATTGCTTGAGGAAGATATCGGTAGGACGGAGGCGGCGAGCGTCTGAACAGACTCAACTTCAACACCGACGGTTCGGTAAGCACATGGGTATACAACGCCGAGCGTAGCTAGAGAAGAAATTGCACGTTACATAGTTCTGAGGATCTTCCGCTTAGACGGGTGAGAGCTCTAATTTTGAGAGAATGGTGCAACGTGGTTTTGCCCGCAATACCAACATGTTAGTAGAAGAACAACTACACGTGATGTTGATAAAATGTTTACAACTAAACTAGAAATGTTAAAGCAGACCTTTATGGCGCTTAGTTTTTCATTCGCATTAACATCGATATATGGACTTCCTCTCACCAAAGAGCGGCATATATTAGTATTATTGCGCACTATCTAGATAATGATGCGTACTAAATAAAGAGTTATAGGGTTTAGGCCAATCTCGAGTCACACACGGACATGCTATCGCTACCCGTATACTCGAGGTTGTTAATGAATTTAAAATAGAAAGTAGAATTGTTTCCATTACTCTTGACAATGCATCGGCTAACACAACGGCTATGGAGCATCTCTCACGCGCCTAGAGTCTTATATTGGAGGTTTTGTACTCCACCGGAGATGCGTATGCCATATTATTAATCTCATTGTACAGCGGTATGCATGTAATGAAACCTACTTTGGAGGGCATACGTAATGCTATCGATTTTATTACTAATTCACATGAAGTTTGCCCGATTTGAGTCTTGCAAGGCCAATAATATGGTACCAAGAAGATTCAACCTAGATATGAAGGTTAGATGGAACTCAACTTATACTATCTTTTAGCGGGTGCGAAGGCTACGAGCACATTATCACTTGTCTTCGTCAAGCTGCAATAATGGTGAGGTATTGATTCTTGTGGATTGGATAATTGCTAGTCATTTTCGTAATTTTTAAAAAATTTTCTGACGCAACTAAAAATTATCAGGTGTTTATTACCCAACTTCTTATTTAGTTATCGAGTGGCTTTGGCTTATTGCTAATGCTTTTAAAGAAAATAGAGATAATTATGTTTCGTTCCATTATAGAACCAATGGAGCAAAAAATTTAAAATATTTTCAAGCTATTCCACATTTGTCTTGTTTCTTTGTCATTTTGGATCCTCGGAGAAAATTTTACGACTTGCGAGCGCCTCTGCGGAATAGGTGAGACATTCGATCTTGATTTCTCCGAGGCCTATACTCATGTTTATAACGAGTTTTTCAGAGTTTTCGACAAATACTACGAGAAGTTTGGCACCAGAAGTGATGCACGAAGATCTACCTCAACAACGCAACAAGCACGAGGCGGTTCGATGGCTTCAAACATGTGGAAGAAGCTGAAAGGCAAATCTTCGGTTCATCTTTGAAGCGCCGAAAGCGGAACCACAATGGAATCCACGGGTAGAGATCAACCACTACCTCGACACGCCTTTAATGGAGTCAGAGCTTGACATGGGCGAGGAAAATCAACCTAACTTGCTTTTGTGGTGGAAGAATAACCAACGTATTTACCGTGCTATCCCATTTCGCGCGGATGTACTCTGATTCGGTGTCCACTGTCTCGTCGAATCCACTTTCGATTCGGTGGGAGGATACTTGAGCCAAGGAGGTCGTCTCTCACACGAGATGGTTGAGGCAATTACATGCCTCAAAGGCTGGGCGTCTGGTCGAGAGGACACAACATCGGCCGGAGGATCGGGAGATCACGCGACGCGGATGGCGGACTTTGACAATCTCGACCTCGGGTAGTCTATGTATATAAATGTAGTTCTTGTACTCTTTTCCTTCAAGGGGTACCCACACAGGGTGTATGGTTTTTAACGAGGCGATAACTTTGTACATGTTCAAGATTTAATAAAATTTACTTCTTTTCCCCAATATTTGTGTCCATTGCTAGCAATACTGATATCTACAGGATGTTTCTTTCGCATGCTTTCATTTAGTCATTGCTTTGCGTGTACATTTCTTCTTGTCATTTATTTACTTACTTTGCTAATTTCTCGAGAGATACACAAGAGAACGAATCGTGTTCGCTAATAACGATCTAATTAATCGGCAATCTGCTGCAGCAAAACTGGAGCAATTTACTGTAGCAAAAGCTGCGAAATTTAATGTAGCAACAATCTTGTACCTAATTCTTGTAGCAAGACCGTTTTATTAATCCGGACCGTCGATTCGCTCGATCCGAGCGGTTGGATGCCCATCAGCGCAAACTTGATATCCTTTGTGGATCGCCAAGGATCTCACGTCCATGCGTGTTGCTCGATTGTAGATTTACATATTTATTTAATCAAGGTGGCTATACATTCGTTGCCGTAGCATCGCGTCGCACGCTACTACAAGCAAATTTGGGTCATTTCTCTCGTCGCAATAGTGTAAATGGGTGGGCACAGGTAAACGACGGCAGTAAACCCTGGCGTAAATGGGCGTGCTTGGGCTCGCCGGAAGGCGGCCGGCTGCTGACCCGGCATGGCGAACCTGACAGACGCCGACGGCGGCCGACGGTTCGACCGGCTACGATGGGCCGTCTTGGGCCGGCCGGCACACCACGACGCCCACCTCTATCAGCCCACATCACCATGTTACGGTTGTCAAACTGCTCCTCCTCGTCCTTTTAGGGTATATATAGTGGTATAGACAGCAATTATCTGTAATACATCTTCATATTATTTACATACAGCATTAAAAATAACTTATATAATGGATCGTCTATATAGTTGTCTGTAATAGTCTCTCGCTTAATTAACAAACTGTCTATACAATAGTACATAAAATATAAAATCGTCTATAAAATCGTCCGTTAAAAAGTATACAATAGCTTTCTCTCTCCTCTGTATTACCTAAAATCCCTTTAATTTGTGTGCACGCGGGCCGGAGCTGGAGGAGGGGCCGATCCAGGATTGGAGGCACTATTACCTGGGATGAGAGGGAATGCTTGCGTCCCGGCCCGGATCAGACTCACGACCGTCTCTGTTGGTGATGGGAATAATTCGTGTACGTGTGGATCGAGCTGCGATTCAGTTACCGCTCTAGATATCTTATCTAGTTAACCTTAAGCTTATGTTTGTAATTGTGATCAACTGTGTTAAGAGGTCATCATTTGAGCTGTTGGTTATTCCTTGACGATTAGTTTCTTCACTGAGATGGGCCTCTAGCCCTCAACATTTGGCCCGACATACCAACACCCTGTGCTAAGCCGCCAGAGGAGCCCGAGAGCATGGAAGGGATCTTACGGTGGTGGGCCATGCGCTGCTCCAACGGTTGGCTAAGCATCGAGTGAGAAATGTCCTCTCACTATTCACAGTAAAAAAGATGGCTAAATTTGTAAGTACACATACAAGAGTCCTAGATTTGTAAAAAAAAAATTGAAGAGAGGCTAAATAAACATGATGATTTCAGCGAAGCCCAGGTTGCCTGGACCTGTATGGGTAGCCAAACACCGAACACCCTGCGCAGACGGGCTTAGCTACAGTAGGCCGGGCCCTGATCATTTGGCCCAAGAAACCAACGCCGTCCCTGCGCTACGCCGGTGAGATCGATCCATACCCACCCGTCCGCCGGCCAGGCAAACACAAGGCGCGCACTCCCAACCCGACTCGAGAGAAAGGGGACACGGCGGCGATGGGCGGAGGCGGCGGGACGACGTACAAGGGGCACACCATCCCCCACAACAAGCGCTGGCACACCGTCGCCGGCAAGGGCCTCTGCGCCGTCATGTGGTACGCTCCCCCTCTTCTCCGTCCCCTCCAAATCTGGTGGTGGTCGCTTTCCTCCCTTCCCTTCCAACGCCTGCCTGTCGCCTTCTCTCCCCACTTTACTCAAATGGGATCCGCCCTCGCCGGGGGCTTCTTCTAGGTTAGTCGGATTTGGGGATCTTGACTGGCAGCCAGAGTTTGTTTGTCCCATCTGGTCCTGTCTCGACCATGCGATCGACTGATTGCTGCTGTTTAGTGTAGTGATCTCCGCCAATCGTTTCATTCCGTGCCCTCCTTCCTTGTAAGATTGGGAAGACCATCCGTGTTGGGCTTTTATTAGGCGATTTGAAGAGGAGTTTCATAGGAAGCCGCTCATAGCATAGCTGCATTTCAGGATCTAAGTCTGGCCGGCTTTGGTTGCTGTTGCTCAGTGCTCTTCCTAACAAGTTTGAGAAGAAGCTCTCTGTTGTTTCACTTCCATATCAAACCGGAATGGGAGTCTAAGGGCCCGTTCCGTAGTGCTCCAACTCCTGCTCCTTCCTGATTCTGCTCCCACTCCTTCTGATTCTGATTTTCTGAGGAATCAGGACTAGTTTCTGAAAGTGTTCGGCTAGTTAGTTGGTTATAGATTCTTGAAAGAGGGAGAAAAAAAAGAGAGAGCAAAGAGGGATTCGGCCATACCTCGGCTCTCGTCGGGGCACTCGAGGCAGCGGCGCTTCAAGCAGGGTCGGGGCTCCAGACGTCGGCGCTCCAGGCGATCGGCGACGCTCAAGGCAGCGCTCTAGGCAAGGACGGGGTTGGGGCGAGCGACGGCGGCGCGACGGGGCCAAGGCGGTGCGATGCGGTTGGCGTTGCGACAGGGTTAAGGTGGGGACGGGGTCGGGGCGAGCGACAGCGGTTCGACAGTCGGCGGCGCGGGAGGTAGGGAGGTGGCACTCGACGCGGGAGGCCGGGAGGCGTGGACGCGGGACGCGGGAGACGCTGATTCTCACGGGGAGCAAGGGAGAGGCCGCTCCTTGCAACTAGTGTAACCGGAAGAATCGCTCCTCAGAGATCCGGCTCCCTCATGCGAGAATCAGAGGACGTTCGGTAGAGCTCCGGCTCCTCCGAACCAGAATTCGGGTGCCGGAGCTCTACCGAACGGGCCCTAAGTGACCACCATGGTACAGCCTTAAGACCTTAATCAAAGCCACACGGATACATGACAATAAGCACATAGGAGGGTGATTTTCCCAGACGGATACATGACAATAAGCCACACGGATACATGACAACAATCAGTAGTAAGATTTAATTCTGAGCATCAGCTTGCAACAAACCTGTACTTGCTAATGTTTCTTTGTTGTCTTGTTATGTTTATTAAACAAGGCGCCAGGAAAAAAAATCATCCATACTGAAACCACAGTGATACTACTGAACCCGTCACCAACCAACAACCGTGACCACAGTAAGTATGGATCGAAAACCCGAATGCCGTTAGTTCGTAAAGCACAGTCTATAAATATGCATGATAGTAAACTCTTCAGTTCCACTGTGCACTTTCTTCTTCAGCCTCCTTAAATCATTTTTCTATGTGCTTCTTCAGGAAGCCTTTCACTTCCTCTTGTCCATATTCTGCCCGAGTACCTTACCATAACCACACGAACATAGATGCACTAGACGGTAAAGTCTCATAGTTGATTGGTTTTTCAATCTAGAGCTTGACTTGATTGTATTTCTGTTCTTTGATTTCAAGCGTACCCAGGTATGACCGTTGTTACCGATATATCCAGGTCCAATTATTTAGCAGTATGATTTTGGCATATTTTTACAACCATAACTAAACTTTGCTGTGTGCAGGTTTTGGGTTTTCTACAGGGCGAAGCAGGATGGTGCTGTGCTCTTGGTAATATTGTCTTTCGATTTTGTTACTTCCACTCTACACTTGTTCTTGATTTACTTTGATTCCTGTTTAATAATATTAATGTTTATAGGGATTGCGTCATCCGTGGGATGGGCATGACGATCATTCTCATGGTCA
Organism: Otatea glauca; assembly: GCA_036346275.1. NCBI lineage: Eukaryota > Viridiplantae > Streptophyta > Magnoliopsida > Poales > Poaceae > Otatea > Otatea glauca. The sequence goes on from CM070721.1 coordinate 64,595,178, forward strand.
TGGACATGAGCATGAGGTATTACTATCAAACCATGTTGTGTTTACATAGTGTAGTAAGAACTATGCTTAAACTCCTTTTGCCATCGATTGAAAAGCTTCTACATCGTGATTCCAGTGCTTGTCAACAATCTGTTGGCCCCCCAATCTTACATCTGGAATTTTTTCCCCTCGTGAATCTCTTCCCTTTTTTTCTCACTTGTTTTGCTTTTGAGAATGTCAAAACCAAATTGAACGAAATGCTGCAACTTGCAAGATTACTGAAATGCCGGATTATTGCATATCTACCTATCCTGTAACATCTATAGGCAATACGATACAATGATTTGGCATGTGGATTGGGAAATGCCTGAGCAGATGTCACCACTGGCCTTTATGTGCAAGCAGCATGCCTGTTTGATAATGCCCAGCAATAAACCAACGTAGTGCTTTTTATGCGCAAAGGGAAAAAAAATTCACATGAGTTATGTGCCTAGTTGGGAACTTATGGTTCTTATTATTTTGCGCAGGCGTCGTCATCATCGTCGTCTCATTAAATTCACTGCTCAAGGCGGCTGAGAGAGACTCGCTGCTTCGCATGTTCCAACTAAAAGTTTCAGTTAATAAAGTATACTCTGATGGAATTCATGTTATTTTCAACTTGTTTAGCACAAACTGGTTTCCTTATGGTCGTGCTTATGTATTTGCTTTGAAAGCTCGGTGGAAACGTTGTGAGAAACAATTCGTGTATGTTGTTTGGTTGTTGTCATCGGTACTTGTTGATGCCCCTTACTTGCTCTGGTATTACCTATACACAGTCTACCAGATCTGTCATATGGGCTATAACAATAGCTCGGTACCAGTCGATGCCGTGCGACCCTATATCATGTGAAGTCTTGTCTTGTCACGACTAGGGGTGGATAGACTAATTGTTAAGCGATAGCTTCATCGCACCATGGTATGCAACCCAATAATCCTACAGTGATTTCGATAACGTCACATGCCAACCCCTCAGATTCTCTTCAATTTTTCTCTTAATTAACTTGATCAACGCTTTGTTGGATGATTTAGCTTGACAATTAGCATAACTATAATAAGATGATGAATTTAACAACTTTATACTGGCAAAACCTTTTCTAATATTTACCATTAATAGGTCATAATAGTTTGTGGAATTCCAAATCGATAGAGAATATGTTATGTAACAAATTCGATAGCTTCAATACTTGTAACATTTTTAAGTGAGATTGCTCAACCCACTTAGAGAAATAATCAGTTGCGGCTAATATGAATTTATGAACTTTGCTTAACGCAGGAAATATTTGTCCGATTACATCAATTCCCTATACTCTAAATGGCGAAGGCTTAATAATTAGATGCAAAGCTGATGCTGAGCTAATCGTACATTTCTAAATTCCTGACAAGTTTGACATCCTTTATAATATTTGAAACAATCCTTCAACATTGTTGGTCAAAAATACCCAGTACGCCTTAAGAGTCATTTTATTTTATGAGTCGATTGATGGAATCTACAAATACCTTTATGCATCTCTCCCATGGCTACCTTAACTTCCTCGGCTTCAAGACATCTTAACAACAAATCCTCTAAAATGCGATAATACAGTACATTATCAAAGAGTACTTACTTTAGGACTTGTCGTTTAATTCTCCGATCAGTAGGTTTTAAGGGATCGACCAAATACTCTACTATTTTGTTTCTCCAATCAATGGTGATGACACACATGACCATTTTTTCTATCGCCTCGAATTCCTCTAATCGGCCAAAAATTTTATAACCCCATGCTTGCTGAGCTAACAAGTTGTCCTTATCATTTAACTCACAAGGAATATAATAGATGGAAAAAGTGGTGAATGAGCCGATTACAACGATACACTGCTCCCAATATTTGATCAAAATTTCATCATAACAGTTATATTCTCCCTTAATATGCTGGACCACTAACAAAGAATTGCTATAAGCCTCAATAGAGTCAACTCTAATATTTTCGTGTAGCTGTAGACCTTTAAGCAATACTTCGTATTCGGCTTGATTATTAGAGCATCGGTAATTCAGCCTAAATGCGAACTCAAAACTATATCTTTTGACAAAATCAAAACTATTTCGATACCATCTCCCTCTCGACACACTGATCCATCAAAAAACAGTTGACAAGGGGCAACAGATATTAGATCAACATTCATATCAATTTCAAGCCCTCTTATAAATCAGCAATTACTTGACCCTTAACAGTTTTAGCCGATACATACGTTAAGTCAAACTCGATGAGCGTATAAGCCCATTTGCCAAGTCGGCCTCGCAAAATTGGAGCTGACAACATATATTTTATAACATCGGTTTTACAAATAACCGTACAAGTCGATGATATAATATAATGCCTTAATTTTGTGCAAGCAAAATATAATGATAAACAGTGTTTTTGTACAAAAGGGTATCTGGTTTCCGCATCAATTAACTGTTGGCTTAAGTAGAAAATAACTCGTTCTTTACCATCAATATCTTGCGCCAAAACATCTCCAATAGTCACCTCTTCATCCGATATATATAATTTGAATGGCATACCTTTTTTAGGTGCAGCTAAAACTAGAGGATTAGATAAATAATCCATAACGCTCTCAAAAGCTTTCTGCTGATCAGCTCCACAGACAAAGTCTTGATTATCGTTTAACTTCAACAGTGGGGTAAATGAACTAATATGACCAGACATTTAAAATAAATTGCCGCAAATAATTAATCTTGCCGATCAACTTTTGCAAGTCCTTTTTGCATGCTGGCAGCTTAGTTTTGGCTATGGTTTTGACTCTTTCTTGATTAACTTTAGTTCCTCTTTCATAAACCATGAAGCACAAAAACTGTCCAGCCAACACGCCAAAAGCACACTTGTATGGATTCATCTTTAAACCATGTGCCCTTGTGTTTTTGAATACCGTCTCTAAATCGACCAGATGCTGCAATTCCTCGAATTTCACAACAACATCATCGATGTAAATTTCTACAATATGGCCGATTAGGTCATGAAAAATCAAATTCATGGCACGTTATGTTGCACCAGTATTTTTCAAGCCGAACATCATTACCGCCCACTCAAACAAACTTAGGGCGCCAGGATACCTAAAAGTTGTCTTAGGTATATCGGCTTCTGCCATGAATATTTGATTATATGTGACATTATTGAGAAAACTAATAATCTTGTTCTCCGATGCAACATCAATAAGCATATCGGCTATTAGCATTGGATACTCATTCTTTGTTGTAGCTTTATTTAAATCTCTAAAATCGACACACACCCTGAGTTTGCTATTTTTCTTCATAGCAGGAACGATATTAGAAACCCATTCAGCATATCGGTAAGGCCTGATAAACTTAGCCTCAAATAATCGCTCAATATCTTCTTTTATAATAGTATACAAAGCCAGATTAAATCATCTAGGAGACTGTTTAAACGACTGATAACCTGCCTTTATAGGTAACCGATGTTGAATAAGTTATCGGCTTAAATCAGGCATCTCATGATATTCTCAAGTAAAATAATCTTTATAATTTCTTAATATCTTGACCAACTTTTCTTTATAATCTGTGGCTAGTTTTGAACTAATAAAAGTTGGTCTTTTTCTATCACCATCACCTATTTCGACTTTCTCTAACAAATCAGTCGACGTGAAACCTTGGCCTAATTTCTCGATTTCTTAAAAATTTTCAATGCCTCATAATTATATGTTGTCTGCCGATAGCTCCGTATTTTGTCTTGTAAAGCCTTTACTGCCGATTTGCACTCCATCAGCGTAAAATTTTATCTGTCTGGTTAAGTGTGCTTGGCTTTACATTGATCAAAATAAGTCTTGTTTTATTGATACAAATGAAATCGCAATCTTCCAAAGCTTTACCTAATATGCACTTGGCTTCTTCATGGTGCCGGTTTGCATCTGAACTCATCATAGTGATATGAGCCGATGTATCAGCTTGAACTACTTCGACCTTGTCCCCATTGCAGATAGTGTGTGGTAAAGAATAAAGTATTTCCCATCTGCGAAAATTTAGCTTTGTTGTATAAATGCCAATATCTCCACCACAGCGTACCACCATGGGACCTCACCGAAAGTTAGGGATCTATGTAGGTTATGAACCTCTGTTAATTATTAAACACCTAGAGCCTATGATAGGGGATCTATACACGGCTCGGTACACTGATTGTACTAAGGATATTTTTTGACATTAGAGGGAGATAAGTACCACATTAAAGAATACTGAGTCCTTAGATCCACGAATATTTTTGCCTCTGAAATTGCTAAAAGCTAGATCCAGAACCAAAGTCCATGGCAGAGTATCAGATGCGTTCAGATATGGTCTAATGAAAACAAACAATTGAGGCAGTGCTCGCTTAATAAAAGGAAAGTTTTTTCCCGCTGACCGAATATCTCCTAAAGTGTTCCCTGTAGGATCGAATGGGTTTTTTCATCCGGAAGAGAAATAAAAATATGTAGGTGATAAGATATAAAGCGAGGCTTGTATCACAAGGGTTCATACAGAGACCCGGCATCGATTACGATGAAACATATTCTCCTGTAATGAGTAGAATAACGTTCCGATATTTAATATAGATAGCAGCAAGCTTAAACTTATCAATGCAATTGATGGATGTAGTGACTGCATGCTTATATGGGTCACTGGACACATATATTTATATGAGAATCCCTGAAGGAGTCAAAATTCTAGATCCTAATAATTGCAACATGTATAGCGTCAAACTGCAGAGATCGCTATACGGATTAAAAAAGTCAGGAAGAATGTGGTACAACTGACTTAGTGAGTTCCTCCTGAAGAAGGGATATTGTCCTTTTGTGTTCATATTGAAATCCCAGAATGGATTTTATATCATCTCAGTATATGTCGATGATCTGAATGTTATCGAAACCATAGAGGAAATAAAGGAAGTAAGTTCTTACCTTACGACGGAGTTTGAGATGAAAGATTTGAGTAAAATCAAATATTGCTTAAGCCTGCAGCTAAAGCATTTTCAGGAGGAATTTTTGTACACCAGTCTACCTATACCAAGAAGGTATTGTAAAGATTTAATATGGATAAATCTTATCCATTGAAAACCTCTATGGTAGTAAGATCCCTTGAAGTAGATAAAAATATTTTTCAGACCAAGGATGGAAAATGAGAAAGCCTTAGGACTTGAAGTCCAATACTTATGTATCTTGCGAATTGCACAAGCCTGATATTGTATTTGTAGTAAATTTGCTAGCAAGACAGAGTGTAGTCCCAACCAGAAGACATTGGGCTAGTGTCGACTTCACTCAGATACCTCCAAAGTACTTAAGGTCTTCGATTGTTTTTCAGAAGAATCAAGACTTAACCATGGTGGGATATATAGATGTTGGCTATCTGTCTGATCCCCACAGTGCCAAATTTAAGACTGATTTTGTGTTTCTCTGTTGTGGTTCAGCATTTCTTAGCGGTTTTTTAAGCAAACCTTGGTAGCTACTTCTACCAACCATTCAGAGATTACAGCTTTATATGAAGCCTAACGTGAGTGCGTTTGGCTGAGACGTGTGATTAACCATATCCAGAAGTCATGTGGTCTTAATACCATCGAGACCCCCACGATTATCTATGAAGATAATATTACTTGTGTTGCACAAATGCAAATAGGTTATGTAAAGAGCAATATCACGAAGCATATTGCACCTAAACTTTTCCACCCTCACAAATTCTAGAAGAATGGTGAGGTAAATATATTATAAACTAAGTCATGTGAAAATCTAGTAGATTTGTTTACTAAGTCTTAGCGAAAATCTATTTTTTCAAAAATATGTTAATGGTGTTGAAACGAGACGACTTAAAGTGAACCATGACCTTTTTTTTTTTGCATGATTCAGAAGATTATAAGTTGTGCTGTGCTCTTTTTTCTTAGTGAGTTTTCATGAAGTTTCTCACATGAAGGTTTTTAATGAGGCAACTAGTATAACAAGGAGTGCGAGTGCAATGTACTCTTTTCTCCATTTTTTCTCCTATTGGGTTTTTGGAAGGAGTTTTTAACAAGACATGTGCATTACGCAGTATTTGCCTAAGGAGGAGTGTTATGATATAGATGGAATCCTAGTTCAAGCATGGAAGGACTCTATTTATTAGTGGACGAATTCGAATCTATCTACAGTTGGCTTTGCTATATATTGTTGTACAGAAAAATCAATCTAATAGAAAGAGAACATAATTTCTTTTCTACATTGTGTGTACTTTTTATTTGTGTTTATTGTTCTATAATATATTGTGATTGATTAAGCATGGACGACCTAGGTTCACGACAGTCTCCATTCTCTGTGCAGGGTGAAAACGATGTACGATTCTACGATATATATTTGGCAAAATTTGTGCCAAGTGGTTTTTTATTATATAAGAAAAAATGTGATATTGTCATTCAAGATATGTGGTGTCAGCAAGAAACCCATTCGTTGATCTAAGGCCAGCATCGGCTCCACGTCGCCCGCTCCCCGCAGAAACCCATCGCTCTCCTCCTCCTCCTCCTTCTCCTTCTCCCCCCGTGTCTGTTTCGGGTTATATCTCCTCCTCCTCCTACCACCTCGCTCCGAGTGAATCCAATCCAAGCACCCACCATGGCGCCCCCCTCCCTCTCCTCCGCCTCCCACCTCCTCATCACCACCTCCCTCCCCAAGCCCTCCTCCCTCAAGCCGCCCCGCCTCCCCCTCCCCAAGCCCAAGCCCCTCCCCGCCCTCCTCCTCTCCCTCGCCGCCTCCCCGGCCCTCCCTGCTTTTGCCGACGCGCCATCGCCTCCGCCAGCCCCCGTCCCGGCTCCGGAGCTCCAGGCCGAGTCGCCGGCGCCCACCGCCAACCCCTTCTCCAGCTCCCTCCTCACCGCGCCCAAGCCCTCCGCCGACGCCGACCTCCCCGACGGCGCCCAGTGGCGCTACAGCGAGTTCCTCAACGCCGTAAAGAAGGGCAAGGTCGAGCGCGTCAGGTTCTCCAAGGACGGCGCCCTGCTCCAGCTCTCCGCCATCGACGGCCGCCGCGCCACCGTCGTCGTCCCCAACGACCCGGACCTCATCGACATACTCGCCACCAACGGCGTCGACATCTCCGTCGCCGAGGGCGACGCCGCCGGCCCGGGAGGCTTCCTCGCCTTCGTCGGCAACCTCCTCTTCCCGTTCCTCGCCTTCGCGGGACTCTTCTTCCTATTCCGCCGCGCCCAGGGCGGGCCGGGCGCCGGCCCTGGCGGCCTCGGCGGGCCCATGGACTTTGGCCGCTCCAAGAGCAAGTTCCAGGAGGTGCCCGAGACCGGCGTCAACTTCGCTGACGTCGCCGGCGCCGACCAGGCCAAGCTCGAGCTGCAGGAGGTCGTCGATTTCCTCAAGAACCCCGACAAGTACACCGCGCTGGGGGCCAAGATCCCCAAGGGGTGCCTGCTCGTCGGCCCGCCCGGGACGGGGAAGACGCTGCTCGCGCGTGCCGTCGCGGGGGAGGCCGGGGTGCCCTTCTTCTCCTGCGCGGCGTCGGAATTCGTCGAGCTGTTTGTCGGTGTGGGCGCGTCCAGGGTCAGGGACCTTTTCGAGAAGGCCAAGGCCAAGGCGCCGTGCATTGTCTTCATTGATGAGATCGACGCCGTCGGGAGGCAGCGTGGCGCTGGGCTCGGTGGGGGCAACGATGAGAGGGAGCAGACCATTAACCAGCTTTTGACGGAGATGGATGGCTTCTCCGGGAACAGTGGGGTCATTGTGCTCGCCGCCACAAACAGGCCGGACGTGCTGGACGCAGCGCTTCTACGGCCGGGAAGGTTTGATCGGCAGGTCACCGTCGACCGACCAGATGTCGCTGGCCGGATCAAGATTCTTGAGGTAAGCAGTGGCTGGCGCGCAACATACCTGTGTTTGCTTTGCATTTAGTAGATACTGCTCTTCATTCTGCTAAATAAACTTGCGAACTTGCTTAGCCTAGCGTCACTTGTTGAGGATGATAGTTGGTTGACATTTTTGTAGCGGCTAATTCAGGGAATGGGAATTTAATTGCTTCAGACATGGTAAACTTAGTTAAGAATTGAAATTTCAGGGTAATTTGTCTGAAATGTTTTGTATCATATTGTAGAATGTATAGAAGGCTGTGGTGTAACTCATTTCATAGACGGAAATGGGGTAGACGTTCTGCAGTCAGCTGCCCCTTTGACTGATGAGTCATAAGAGTATATTGTTAAATCTGACATCACTGAAATTTCATATTGTTTTGCATCAAGATTAGAGCTGTGTAGCTAGTTTGTCAGTTCTTGCTACCATTGATATGAAGCTCACTCATTTTGTTTGACCATGCAATATGCACGCCTGATGAGACCGCAACTCATTTTATTCACTTAAACTTACATTTTTTAGACAACTAATTTGGTCAGTGTTTGTTGGCCTTGGATATGTACTGTTCATCTGTCATCACCTTCTTACTTTAGCCTGGAGATCATTTCCTTTACTTCGACTGAAACTTTTAGAGATCCATCACGTCATTAACTTAGTTCAACTGTAGCTTTAGAAGTTTTTTTTACTGCTGAACTTCACAATATTATGATCTATAGAGGTAGTCAATGCATCATTGTGTACATCAACATCCAAAACTTTCGAAATTTGTTCAGGAATCAAGATGAAGTATGATTCATGTCTCATAGAATATGTGGTTATATGAATGGCACAACATGATTTTGTTTTGCATCCTAGTTTGGCCCTTGTGAACTACTTATATCTATTATAAGATAATTAGTTCATTATATGTTGCTTTTCTCTTAGTTCTAGAATTATAAAATTGTCATCAATGCTGTAATGTCTTTATGGTTTCAGTTGTGTATTAATCATTTTCCTGAAAGCTAATATTGTGATAAGTAATGAGAAAAAAATTGTCTAACTCTTTATTTAACAAATCAGTTACCAACTCAGAATTGGCAACACAAGTAGAGAAATCACATCGGATATCTTTAGCAGTTCAAAAGCATGTAAAAAAAAAAGAGTAGCTCAAGAGATTATGTATTGTTTAACAGTAGAGCCGTCTCAGTTTGGGAGAAATTCAGTTTTGTGCATATCTGGTAAGGACCAGCTATCTTCATTTGTTAAACTGTTTGTGATTGTCATATGTTTAAATATACGCTGGCCCGTATGGGCAGTGATCCATTTCTGTTTAAGTAAGTATTTCATCTTCCTAGTGGATCAATTGATCAAGGGCTTTGCATTTATTAGTTCATCTGTCTTTGCTGCTCCTAACTCTAGGGATTTCAATGTATATCCATCTACTCCGGCTAAACTTCTTTGTACAAGCTATGCTGAGATACATAAAATTTGCCTCTCGCATAGATTTCTCCTTGAACTTCCCTTTTTGTTGAGTTTTTATTTATATCTATACACTAGCTTACGAGACATGTTATCTAATAGGTTCACTCCAGAGGGAAAGCATTGGCAAAAGATGTTGACTTTGAGAAAATTGCTAGAAGAACCCCTGGTTTCACTGGAGCTGATCTTCAAAACTTGATGAACGAGGCTGCCATTCTTGCTGCTCGTCGTGATCTGAAGGAGATAAGCAAGGATGAGATCTCCGATGCTCTAGAGAGGATCATTGCTGGGCCCGAGAAGAAAAATGCAGTTGTTTCAGAAGAGAAGAAGAGACTTGTGGCTTACCATGGTAAATTTTTTCACCATGAGTTCGAACTTGAAACTCGAAATCATCCTGTACTGCCCAGATTCCTAATCTATTTTTGAACTTTTGAATTTGCAGAGGCTGGTCATGCCCTCGTTGGTGCTCTCATGCCTGAATATGATCCTGTTGCTAAGATTTCAATCATTCCTAGAGGCCAAGCTGGTGGACTCACATTCTTTGCTCCGAGCGAAGAGAGGCTTGAGTCTGGACTGTACAGCAGGAGCTATCTAGAGAACCAAATGGCCGTAGCCCTTGGTGGCAGGTGTGATTTTCTTGAAAAGTTTGTTCATTTCTGGCTTTCTGCATCCACTAGCTGCTGCTGTTGTGACGAACTGTGTGAGCTGACATGGTTTGCAGGGTAGCTGAGGAGGTGATCTTTGGCCAAGAAAACGTGACAACAGGGGCTTCGAACGACTTTATGCAGGTTTCACGTGTCGCAAGACAAATGGTTGAAAGATTCGGATTCAGCAAGAAGATCGGGCAAGTTGCGATTGGGGGACCTGGTGGAAATCCTTTCTTGGGCCAGCAGGTATGCCTCTATGATGCAAATAGATTGTTGCAAGGAAAAAAAACGTTTACTCTGAAAGCAGAATCTGTCAATATTAACCAAGGAACTAGACGTGCAAACTTCACTGTAAAATGGATCTGACCAATGTTGCTTTGTCCTCATTTGCTTGGTGTCCTGACTCATGAAGTCTCTACCAGCCTCTAGGAAAGGTTATTTTCTATATATGTTCAGTATTTGTACTCTTAACTGTCCATTTGCCTTGATGACTGGTGCACTCTGGCTTCCAGTTGAGTGCATTCCTGTAACACGTCACTCATATACTGCCAATTTTGTCACCATCCATTTCCCATGTCATAGATTGTTTATTCAAACTTGAAAGCAGTGACAGAACAAACACTACCAGTTAGGCAAATATCTCATTTGCGTGGCTGTTAGTAGATCCTGGTTGCCCTGCCCAACGTGGAGCTATGTCTCACCTGGATTAGCTTTGCTTTTTCAAAATTTCTATCACTAGTTATTAGCAATGGTTTGAATAGTAGTTTGACATTTGTACATTGTTTGGTCTCAGATGTCGAGCCAGAAGGACTACTCGATGGCCACCGCGGACGTGGTTGACGCTGAGGTCCGGGAGCTCGTCGAGAAGGCCTACGCGAGAGCAAAGCAGATCATCACCACGCACATTGACATCCTCCACAAGCTCGCTCAGCTTCTGATGGAGAAGGAGACTGTGGACGGGGAGGAGTTCATGAGCCTGTTCATTGATGGCCAGGCAGAGTTGTTTGTCGCTTGAGGAAACAAGGTAGCTGAATGTTTGGAATGATTATACGAGTAAACAAGGGAAACGGAGCATCCAACTTGTAGGAACGACATTGATTTTGTACAATGTGTTTTTGCAAACATGTATAGTTCCTTGTAAAAATCTTGTACTGACATTGAGTAAACTGTTACTAGTGCTTACGATTACACCACGACTTCAACCAGACAGCTCTGTTAAGAAGAGTCTTGTTTGAACAAATGAAAACGTCAAGAAAAAGAAGAATCGACACCAAACATTTGAAGGTGGAAAAAAAAAAGAAAATAGAACTATTTCTATAAACATTATTATTTGCTAAATCTTTCTGAGCTCCCCTCGTTACCTGTTTTAAATGCATCGACATATTGTGAAATTCTGAACTTCTGATTCGACTGGCCCTCCCGCTTCCCAGTAGGATGGTGCCTATGCGTATTCGTTCAAAAGAGTTTCTGTTGTGAATTAAGACCATAAAAAGGCCCCATTCACAGCTGAATTCAGGTTCTCATATTTGCAGAAGTTGGCTTCTCCTGTTTAGTCAAATTGTATCCCAAATTTCTCCTCCTAAATGAAGTTATGCATATATGTAGTACTTCCATGTGTGCCATGTGAATGCTACAGTTGTTCATGCTTGTCACGCGTGAAACAAATATGAGCAGTGCTTCAGTACTTTCACTCCTAATACAAGTTGCACTTGTACAACTGTAAAAATAAAAAGTACGGAATCACCTCTCAACAAATATATTGGCCGTTTTGAGACGGCGTAGACTTATGGATATAATAGATTAATTGGCATCAAGAACTTTAGATTCCAACTGATCCCTTATCTCGTATCACTTCACTATATTGCTCCGAGTCGTAGGCAAAAGCACACGCATGCAACTTGGTCTCAACTCTGAAACACGGTGTAATAGCTAGTAGAACAGATCAGAGCAGCGCAGAACAGAGTAAGACAATGCGTGTGTGCCACTGCCAGCTGATCTAGACGTTAACCGACAGTGAACAATGGACCGTGTGAATGCTTACATACATGATATATACTCCTACTATCAATTCTCCCATTATCCATTGCTCGGCTGTTAATCCGATGTAATTAAACCACATGCTTATGCGCGTGTATTAATCGCCACCGTTACAAGTCTCCTCACATGCATACAGATGGTTAATCTAGCAAGTTCCAAACATGCGTGATGCGCATGCAGAATTTTACAGTCTTTGCTGTTAGCTATGCCTACTTCTATTTGCCTTGCTGATAGTGATATGGAGCTAGCGATCCAAGTCGCGTCAAGGATCGAGACTGGATAAATCTGGTCGCGTCATTGATCATTTACGCCAGTCCCAGTAGTTCAAGTAGAAGCAGCACTGGCTGCTGCAGAGTGCGGACGTATATAACACTACTGCGGATCGGGCATACACAAGCGGTTCGAAACCGCTTTCAAAAGCGGTTTTAGAACCGCTTGTAAGCAACCGCGAGTGATACCCCGTCGGGTATCACAAGCGATTCCCCGAACCGCTTGTGGTTCGACATTTTCTGGCGGTTGGTAACACCAACCGCTTGAGAGATTCTCTCCAAAAGCGGTTGGTGTTACGAACCGCTTGGAGAAGTTTCTCCATAAGCGGTTGGAGTTACCAACCGCTTGTGAAGAGTCTGACGACATAGCGTTTTGATTATATTCAATATGGAATATGTTTTGGAGGGTTTTGATATAGATTTTGACAATTAAAATAAATAGAACTTCATGAGTTTTTTGACACACTTAAATATATATATATTAGTCATGAGTATTCATTCGGATAATTCTGAGACTAAAAATGAACAAGTTGATGAACACATGAAATAATAAGGCACTTTTACAAGTTTCAAAGAATAAAAGGGCGAATCTTGAGCTCATTTCTTGCGTGCGTCGCTCTTTGTGCCCTTGGTCAGCGTTGATGTCGGTTCACCTGCCCTTATTTGGGACAATCTCTCCAACCATTTGCGTGGAACTCGCCTTTGGTGGATACAATCTAAATCGACAATAAAGCCGATGAGTTGTTCTTGGATTCTTTGCAACCGGTGCGATGGGATCACGCCTTGCACATCGACGTTAGGTGACAAAGCGGGAGGTAAATAAATCTCGGACATGTAATTATTAAAGTGTAAGTACTAAGAAATTGACATGTGCACACTACCTCGGCGTTGGTTGTCGGCACATCACATGGGTAATACTTTGCATATAGTGGCACACATAATAGCCACATAAGTTGTTTCCACCCGTCATTTGTAGAATCTGCGATGAAATTTGAAAAGAACACGATTATTGGGATGAAAAACTGTTACTGACATATTAATATTCTTTAATACGTACTCGAGTGCTTAATTGTACATCAAATTCGTTCTCGAAATCTCCTTGTTGCTTCTTTTGAAACCGTCATGAATGCCACATGTGATGCGTTAGTATGAATGGTAATTATCGAGTTGGAATTAGCAAGGTATTTCAATATATATAATAAGGAAAACTATCGTATATATATGTGCTATATATCATTTAGGGTGTCAATGATAAATTGATATTTTTCACCGAGTCCTTTTGAGTCTGAACAATGATCCGGCGCTATCAAGCTTGATGACAAGAAGGATCGATGAAACCTATTCATGTATTGCAACATATATGTAACTAGCTAGTAGTATTATAAATGCCTTGGAAAATATAAGAACGAGAGGTTGTATATATACGTACTCGAAGTTGAAGGGCAGAAGTATGTACGGTTTGTAGTGCTATCCCAAGAATGCATCGAGAATGTAATCTTCAACATCCTTTCGGTTGTATCCAAAGACGAACTCGTTAACAATCTCTGGGTCGATGAAGCCCACGTTGAAGATATTCTCTTTTCTACATCGTTGTATCTCCATTCTACATAGAAAGGTATAAGTTTAAGAGTTGCAATTTTATTATGCGAGGAAGCACACAGTAAAAGTATGAGCTTGACATTTACGAGCACCAAAGAGCTCATGAGAGACACGTTGATGGAGTCGGCATGGTAAATATTGTATAAGTCGTCAAATTCGAGCTATATGTTGTTGTCCCCGTAATAAAAATCATCTTCTTTGAAACGGAGGGGGAACATCGTTCTTCCTTGAGCGGACTCTGTCATGTACCATTCGTGAAATTGCCGCATCTTGGTTGGCAGATCCTTTATCTCATTTGGGTCAATCAGCTCCCGGCCCAACTGAAATTGCCATCTGACCTTTGTTGCCATTGGGATATCATCTGTTAATCCAAGAGTTGCGGTGTGGGCCGAGTCCTGCCTCCTTCAAAAACCTCTCGAGGTTCTCCTGATCTTGGTCTCTCTTCTTCTTCTTTGCCGCCGCCTGACCACGTTTATTCTTCTATGTAGCCTTAATTATTGTCCGTTCATAGTTGGATGGCACAGGTAGCGGCTTTGCACGGCATGTCGCGAAGTGTTCCGCCGCTTTTGGATTAGTTGGTACCTTTGGCTCTACCTTCTTTTTGGCGAAGTGTGCAGCCACTTCTGCTTTAGTGACCACGTCACTCTCCTCCTTATTCATATCATATGCCCTCTTTGGAGGTTCCTTTACCTTGGTTGATCGGTGGACTCCGCCTTCTTGGGAGCGGTGGGGAGCCTTAGTCTGATATCGAGCTTCTTCCTCGGAGGAGATGGTGGAGCGTGGTTTTCCTTGGGGTTCTTTTTGTTTGAGATCTTTGGTGGTGGAGTAGGGCTTCTCGTGGAGCGGGTGGAGACACGGGAGCTGCTGGTGGTGGAGTAGGGCTTACGCTGCTTTTCTTGGCGAGGCATTGCGTGGCGGTGATGTTGGAGGCGTGGGTTGCCATGGTGGAGATGGCGCGTCCATAGCAATGGAAATATGATGTACCGCTTTGCGCAAAGGATGATATTGTGGAGGGCTGTCCAAGCTTGGTCACGTCGTCGCCTCCGGCAATATCGGTGAAGTTCTTCAAATCCGCTCGGCACCTCCTCCATGCGACCTTTGAGTAACCGGGGTATCTCGTTGCGATGGAACAACCGCCCAGCTCCACCGGATATGCCATGCCGTAAGCCACCTTGATGGAGAGGTTACGGCGCATCAGCGTGTAGCTCACATCGGCGGCGAACCCTTATGTCATCCACGGGATAACGGGATAGCAAGGTATCCGCCGGGGGCCCGGTGGGCGCGCGACTACTTCGCCGCACGGAGGGGCGATCACGGCGTCCGTGATTGCTCGGACCTAGTCCTTGAAGCTTCTTGAGGCAATTTGTACTTGTTGCGCAACTATGTCGCGATGCTAGCACAGGTTGCTCGAGCTCTTGTTCCAATTGGTACACTTTACGTGATTCTCTTGATTTACTTCTATGCCGGCTCCGTGCGTATGTGCATCCTTAGCGAAACCATACTTCCACGGCGTTAGCTTGCCCATACCTCGTGTCCGTCACAGGTGCTCGGGGTTTTCAAGGGCATGTGTTAGCTCGTCATTCTCCACCTGTCGCACCAATGTACACGCCGAGGCGCTCAGCGGCTTGTACAATCCTTTGGCGACCTCTTGTACTCTTGGTGCCATCACCAAACTGCCGTCATCTGAAAGGCTCCCCATGACCCATGAACCAATTGCGCGGTAGCTGTCCCCAGAGCGGTAGCGGTGTGGCGTCCTTCGCCATTAATTCTTCTTCCGCTTCTCCCATTTTGGTACGGCCTTGATGTAACCACGGCGCCAAGATGGTGGTGGTATTTCTTCATCGTGAATTGGCCTTGTTCTTGACTCGCGGCACGGCCTTGGTGGCAACTTGAACTCCTCGAATGATTTCGGTGATCCGCCAACTTAGGAAATTGGTTGAAGTCGGGTCTTTCTCCTTCTCGCACATACTTGCGGTGAGAGGCGTCTTCGGGCACGAAACATTGTTGCCATCTTCTTCAAAGTGAATTTCTTGGCCTTGTCTTGGACCCTTGAGGAAATGTGAAATTTTCCTTAATATCTTGCAGAGCGAGATCCTTGGTAGCTTGAAAACTTGGCCCATTTTACGATGCTAATTGGGACGTGATCCTCACGTGGTAACCGCAAGTGTTGTTATGCGCCCAACTGCTAAAAGAGGGGTAACCGCATCGCCGTTGTTAACGTTGGTAAACACGTGCTTTGTGGGCGGCTTCTTGTTAGGTCCCGATGCTTGGATTGGTTGCTCGATGCACGGGCTTGAAATACATAAACATATGTACAAATGTATCGAGTGTATTATATTAATGAATTGCGATTAATTAACATGTCTCACGGGATTATATTCTTACGGTGTACCTCATCTGGCGAAACCGGTGTTATCGGACTCGGCTCTCCGCGTCAATGGCTTCATCATTGCGGCCTCAACGGCCTCACCGGAACCACCATTAGCCCGGTGGCGGCAGCGTTAGCATCACCTTCGATGGTACCCGGTAGCGATGGAGTCCAACGAGAATTGTTCTCCTCATCGAAAGTAGGGTCACCACGTCACGGTTGCGCCATCTATCCTAATTCGAAAAATGTTGACATAAATATCATATTACTTTGAAACAACCATATTCTGATTACAACACAAGCATATTATTACATAAATTTGGATCTTAGTGCTCATTACCTAAACTACTTTGGATCTTAGTGCTCATTACCTAAACTTCGTTGAATCTTAATTTCTAGCTTTTAGGCTAATTATTCTATGCCTTTGTCACTCAGTTGTTTACCTTTGTCACTTAGATGATTTTTAGGTTGTTGAATTCTAGGTGAAGTTAGTCTGTTTTTTTTATACGATAACTTTGGAATACTCCAAGTAAAAAAAGATACAATTAACCTATACATTTGCGGATATTTATTTGTGCTCACATGTCGTACGTGTCAGCAGGCCAATATGCAGTCTTCACATGTCGTAAGTTGTTATCCACCGCAACAATTTTGACAAAATTAACTTGTGGGCATTTCACCGAACATGTGATGGGCAGCCGAATTAGAGAGGGAGGACGACGCGTGCGCACATATACCTCGGTCCTCCTGGGTGGATGGCGGTATGGCGGCGCTTTGGAGGCGGAGTAGGCGTCGGCGGGGTGGCGGAGAAGGCGACCGGGGTGGAGTGACGGCGGCGACGAGGGCACACGGTCGGGGTCGACTGGCGCGGCTAGGTGGCGAGTAGGCGTCGGCGAGGTGGCGGAGGAGGCCTACGGCGTCGACGAGGATGGCGGCGCGTGGTCTGGACGGAGGCGAAGACAGCGGCGACCGGAGACACACAGGAGCTGCAGCGGCGCGGGGGGGGTCTCGAGCGGGACTTAGAAAATTTCGGGTGTGAGAAAAGGGCGGGGCGATTCAAATTTATACAGGGAACACTTCTACAAGCGGTTCTAATAACCAACCGCTTGTAGAGGGATGACTTCTACAAGCGATTCGTAGAACAAACCGCTTGTAGAATGTCTCTACAAGCGGATTTAGATCAACCCGCTTGTAGAGGGATGACTTCTACAAGCGGTTGGTATTACTAACCGTTTCTGAATCTTGTGCTCTAAAAGCGGTTCTTTTCTAAAACCGCTTCTGAAAGTTGCGTTCTAGAAGCGGTTCTTGTCTCAAACCGTTTCTGAATGTTTCGCTCTAGAAGCGGTTCTTTTCTCAAACCGCTTCAGTTTAATTTCATAATTTTTAAAAAGTACTTTTAGCACTCTGATTTCATTTCATAATTTTTAAAAATGCTTTTAGCACTTGATTTCATTTCATAATTTTTAAAAATGCTTTTAGCAATTGATTTCATTTCATAATTTAAAAAAATGCTTTTAGCAATTGATTTCATTTCATAATTTTTAAAAATGCTTTTAGCACTTGATTTCATTTCATAATTTTAAAAAAATGCTTTTAGCAATTTAGTTTCATTTTATAATTTTTTGAAAAAGCTTTTTGCACTTCAATTTCATTTCATAATTTTTAAAAAATGCTTTTAGCAATTCAGTTTCATTTCATAATTTAAAAAAAATGCTTTTAGCAATTCGGTTTCATTTCATAATTTTTAAAAAATGCTTTTAGCACTTCAGTTTCATTTCATAATTTTAAAAAAATGCTTTTAGCAATTTAGTTTCATTCTATAATTTTTTGAAAAAGTTTTTGCACTTGATTTCATTTCATAATTTTCATTCGAGAATTTTTAAAAGCTTTTAGAACTTTACTTTCATTCCATAATTTTTCAAAAGCTTTGAGCACTTTAGTTTCATTCGAATTTTGGCACTTTACATTCATTCCAAATAAACACTTCATCTTGTAAAGACTTACATATACATAGTTCATCTTGTAGGGTACATCTTAAGTACTAACGTACTTTGTCTTTACAAGTGTTCCTTCATTATGATCGCGACGTATGAAAGGAGTATCCACGTCTGTGTCATTGAGGAGGCTTATGTCGATATCCACAAATAAAGGAGGATCTCGTCGAATCGACTATACTCTTCCTCGTGCGTGGCGTCCTCAACTCAACAATCCTTCGTTTGCCTTGTAGAACCACGTGTCGCTTTGGCTTAGTACTACAATCTTTACGCTTGTCCTTATGCTTCTTAGGTTTGCTTGACATGTCCATTACGTAGAAGACTGTCTCACATCGTTCGCGAGGACGAGCGGTTCGCGCCTATAGCCGACTTGCGTGAGGTCCACGATTGTCATACCGTATTTGTCGACCTTCACGCCGCTTGAAGTCGGTTTGACCCATTGGCACTTAAATAGAGGACCTTCAAAGGTCCATAGTCAAGCTCCATATCTCTTCTATGAAACCATAATATGTATCCACCTTGCCTTTGTTGTCTTGGCGTCTATCGGACACCGCTATTTTGGTTGGTGCTCTTGTTATCCTGCGATCCGGTGTAAAATGTGTAACCATTTATCTCGTACCCCTTGAATGTCACGATTTCACTAGAAGGTCCCGAGCCAAGCGTTGCAAGCTGCTCATTGTCGACCCTTTCAAAAGGATGTACTTTTGTAACCAAGCGCGAAAGAATCCATGTGCTTGATGTTATCAATCCTCGACCTCCCGGAAATCGCGGCGTAGAATACTCTTGTGCTCAAGGACATACGGGGCCACTATAGTTGATTGTTTCAAAACCGTGAAATGTGCTTGCTTAAATGTAAGAAGATCATTGCATGCAATTGCTTTCCTTCCTAGTGTCCCTTTTCCCGTAGCCTCCCCTCATGGCGTGATATAGGGGCCCGATCGGGTTTAGATCATTAATGTAATCCACACAAAACTCAATCACCTCCTCTGTCCCATAACCCTCGGCAATGCATCCTTCCGACGAGAACGTTCTGAACATACTTCTTTAGCACACTCATGTACCTCTCGAAAGGGAACATGTTGTGTAGATACACGGGTCCAAGGATACCTATCTCTTTGACAAGGTGAACAGTGAGATGAACCATAATATCAAAGAATGCAAGAGGAAAGATCATCTCAAGACTAACCAAACTTTGTACCACGTTATCCTGCAGCTTACTTAGTTTATCTGGGTCGATGACCTTCTGTGAAATCGAGTTGAAAAAAGAACACAGCTTTGTGATTGTCCCTCGTACCCACTCAGGCGGATGCCTCTCACGACCATCGGGAGCAATCTGTGTCATTAACACAAGACAATCATGGGATTTCATGTATGCGATTTTATTCTCTTCGTGTTTACGAGTCTCTTTACATTCGAGGAGTATCCGGAAGGACCTTCACACTGTTCAGAACTCTATCACGTTTTTTCTCTTCTTTGCTTAGAGTGTAGCTCGCGGGATGTAGGTAATGTTGTCCTTTCTCTCTCTTTTGGGATGTAGGTCGTTCCTCGGTTCCAAGAGTTTAAGGTCCTTAGAGCTTGCGGTGTATCTTTCGATTTTCCGTACATATCTATGTAGCCTAGCGAGTTCAAGCGGACATTCTTTGTGATGTGCATGAAGTCAAGTGAGTGGCGAACCTCCATGACTTCCCAATAAGGCAAGTCCCAAAATATTGACTTCTTCTTCCACATGGGTGCATGACCATCCTCATTACGCACATGTTTGCTTCCGGACCCTTTCCAAATACTATTTTCAAATCCTTTACCATAGCAAACACACGTGGCCCACTACGATCTTTGAGGCCTTGCACGAAGGTGCAGTTGCCGTTAAATTTCCCCGCCTTCCTTCCGCAACGGGTGACTCGTATGAAGAAACCTCGGTGACCCATGTACACAACCTTCCGAGAGTTTTTCGGTACATGCCGTCCGTTTCATCTAAGCATTTGGATCGAGGCTCTATATCTTTTGATAGTTAGGCGAGACAGTTCCGAGAAGCAAGCCGATCATTGATTGTTACAAATAACAATGCACGTAGGGTGAAATACTCCCTTTGTACTCATCCCATACCCTTGCACCATCGTCCCTAACGTCACAAGATCTTCAACCAATGGTTTCGGTAGACATCGATGTCATTTCCGGGTTGCTTGGGGCCTTGGATCAACAACGGCATCATGATGTACTTTCGCTTCATGCACAACCATGGAGGAATGTTATAGATACATAGTGTAACAGGCCGTGATATGGTCTGCTGCTCAATTCTCGAAAGGATTCATCCCATCGGTACTCAACCCAAACCTTATGTTTCTCACCTCATCTGCGAAGTCCGATGCGTCCGGTCGACTTTCCTCCACCGTGAGCCATCTGCAGGTGTCTAAGCATCCCGTTGTCCTTACGCTCTTCTTTGTGCCAACGCATCATCCGGGCATGCGCTTTGTTAGCAAACATACGTTTCAATCGGGGATCACGAAATACCACAACACTTTAGCTGGAGGTCTCTTCTTCTTACACTCCCCATCTATTTCACCTGGATCGTCACGCTTCACCTTATACCGTGATTCTCTGCATACTGGACAAACATCCAAATCGACATACTCATTACGATACAGGATACAATCATTAGGACATCCGTGTATCTTCTGTACTTCCAATCCCAAAGGACAGACGACTTGCTTGGCTTCATACGTAGATTTGGGCAGAGTGTTATCTTCTGGAAGCAACTTCTTTATGAGTGATAACACCTCATCGAATCCCTTATCTGACACACCATTTCTAGCCTTCCATTACATGAGTTCCGGTGTGGTACGCAGCTTTTGTGGCCACCCTACGCTTTGGGTACAAAGGAGTTACGTGGTCCTCTAACATGCGCTGGAACTTCTCGAATCGTCTTTCATCTGTAGTCTCCCTCTCCGTCACGCAAACATCCGGTCTAGCTCATCATCACCAAAGTTACCAAGTGTTTCTTCCACGGAGCGATGTGCGTGTCGTCCGGATATCTTGTTGAATCCATCTTCCTCTTACTCGTCTTCTTCATCGTCTTCTGGCTAATCACCTCAACCGCCATGGTTGGTCCAACAGTATAGTTTGGCATGAAACCTCTCATGATCAAGTGGTTCATAACTTGCCATCATTGGGAGTGCTCCTTCTCGTTCTTGCAATCTACACACGGACAACATATGAAGTCGCTCGAGGCAAGAATGCAACGGCCGATCGAGAAAAGCACTCGCGCCATCAATGAACTCTCTCGAGTGACGGTCCGCATTGTACATCCATTGCCGATTCATCTATACCAAGTTATAATTTCATTAAAAATTATAACAAATTCCATTAGAAAAATTATAACCTAACTTAAATTTCGTAACATTTAAACCCAATAAAAAAAAGCTCCACCTACACCGTCATCCAATTAAAGACCTACCTTTCTAATTATTTTGTATCCCTTCCTACCTTTATAATTATTTTTTATCCTTCTACACGTTTTTCTATTTTATTTCATACACCAATAATTACTTCCTTGCAATGTTGTACCTAGATCTCTCCCAATATTGTGATATTTAAGATTCTAAAGCTAACAACCACCTAGATCTAAACCTTCCAATCATCTTTACCTTGTAATGTCATATTTTGAACTAGATCTCCACCCTACATCTTCATACAACAACAAAAACAAAGCACGGAAAACAAATTTTCGATAATGCTTAAAAAGTTCAAGATTTCTCCACATCCATTGAAAAAAATAGCAATATCTAGGTGAGAAGGATGTTCACATGGTGTTACTAACTTTGAAACACTTAATTTGGAGCTAATCACCTCCAATTAAAAATTTGGACAGCATCTCCCCAAGAACAGTGCTTGGTCGGCCTTCTCTGTTCGATCGTATTCGTACCTCTGCTGGCGCATGGAGGAAGAAGGGTTTAAATGCGCTGTGCGGGAGGGCTTCCAGAAGCGGTTTGAGACACGAACCGCTTCTGAAGGTTGCGTTCTAGAAGCGGTTCTTTTCTCAAACGCTTACGAAAATCGAAGCGGTTTGAGAAAAGAACCGCTTCTAGAACGCAACCTTCGCGGTTCGTGTCTCAAACCGCTCGAAGCCCTCTCGAACCGTTATAACGAACCGCTTCTGGTGCGAAGATCACAACGGGTTCGCACCAAACCGCTTCTAATAGGTCGGTTGTGATGCCCAGTTCTGTAGTAGTGTAAGTACGAACGAAGCATTTCATTGTTTATGATCAATAACAGAATAACTCAATATCAAATAGAAATATGAGAGATACTGGTGGCCAATCTTTGCCAAAAAGAATTCCCACTCTTATTGCCTTGCAGTAATCACATATATAATAACCACATTAGCTTTATTACGATCTAAAAATTAGTCCCTCAAGTACATAATTTATTTGATTTTGTCGGAGGCGGATCCAAAGGTTGGTCAAGTGGGGCTGACACCCACTCTATTACCGGCAGCACCATGGATATCCCTTAGCACCGCTAGTCCTCCAAAGGGTGTTATAGATGTAGGTCATGGAAATTGAAGGTAGAAGAGGATTTCTAGAACCCCTCTTAAATTTTAGTCCAGGTCCGCCATTGGATTTTGTTGAGGTACGTGTGCATCTCTGTCCACCACCCACCAGCTATGTCTAGTTAAAATGTTGGTGTGTAGATGTTGAGCAAGGAAACCCTAGTCTGCACTAGATTCCTGAACACCTTCTCACTCTCGCTCTCCAGCTCCCCAATGCACTGCTCCAGCTCCTGCAGCTTCTCCAGCGCCGCCACCACGTCTCTCTGCTCCTCACAGGTGCCCTTCTTGCTCCTCAACGACGCATGCACCAATGTCAGCCTCTTCTTGGACGAGGACGACGATGCCGCCACGGCCGCTGCGGCGTCTGCAAGGGAGCCGACCTCCAGGAAGACGGACGCCGACGCCACCGCCATGTCGTTGATCGCCTCAGCCACCGTCCGGGCCACCTCAAGCTCCGAGGCCGCGACTTGACCGCTGGACGATGACGCCACGCTGGCACGCGCGCACCTCGCGGCCTCGCGCGCCACGGCCGCCGAGAGCTGGGCGAGCTCCTTGTCGACCTGGCGCTGAGCGCGCGCGGCGGACACGAGCTTGGCGGGGTCTCGTCGGCGCACGGCGGCCTGGAGCTCGGAGGCGTGCTGCCTGAGCGCGAGGAGCGCGACGAGGAAGGAGCCGAAGGCGTCGGCGAGGACGAGGAACCCGTCGAGCAGGCGGTCCGTGGAGGCGGCGCTGCAGAGGAGCGCGGTCTGCGCCAGCGGCAGGTGCAGCAGCTCGTCGAGCACGCAGAGGAGCGCCCTGACGTGGGCCAGCGCCAGCGGGTTCTGGCCGGGGTTGGACGTCCACGACCGGAGCGCGAGCATCTGGTCGTCCACGTGCATGAGCAGTGGGTGCGAGTGGCACGGCACGCTCGCTGACCGCACGTGCCCGCCGGTGAACGATCTCGTCGACCTGCCAGGGCTCGGCGGCACGCTCGTCATCGTCGCTGCCATCGATCGTTCGTCTCTCTGATCTCTCTGTCTTTAGCTTAGCGTTGATCTGTGGTAGCTAGCTAGTGTGTGATCGACGGAAGGAGGAGAGATGAGGAGGCAAGCGTGTGGGCGCGACGTATATAAACGAGAAGACGATCGATGTAGCAATCGGGAGTTGTTGAGTTGTCGTGATGTAGGCCACTATTTGAAAAGCCATGCATACGGAAGCAGCGCGCTAGCTAGCTTCACCGACGAAGCTTCTATGAAATGGACGGCTCACATGCATGCAGCGTCGAACATTGTTGGGCTAGGGTTTTTTCCGATCTGGCCCGCGGGCCAGGCACATCTACGGATAATGAACAACAGGGCTAGCTAGGTTAGATCTTCGATCTCACGATAAACGGTAGAACAAGCCTCATAAACTTTCTCTCTTGTTTTTACCCTTACTCTGCCCTGATCACCTGATCTTTTCTTCCCCATTCAATGAGACCATGCAGGTCTCCTCGACTCATCCTCCATAGCTTCCTCCCCTGCCGCAAGTGATAGTGTGCTCCTTGCCTCCCTTCCTGTGCCATAGTCTAAGTGAGCCGGGCCTGGCCCGGCACAACACAATGTCGGCACGGTCCCGACCCATGGCTCGGCCCAATTCCCAGGTCTACGTGCACGCCTGCATCACTAGCTAGGACCCGGGACATGCATAGTTTCAAGAGATCACTACCTATGTACGGGCCTGGAGCCCATCCGATTGCTTCCAATGGTTACCAACGTTTGTCTTATCAAATTTTGGTAGCGTTGATTAAATTTGGCAAGCATTTGATTTGCTATCAAGTTTTAGTAGAATTCTCTTCTCCCTTGGTTCTTTATTTCACTCTCCTGCCAATCCTTAGTCAAAATATTGGTAACCAATTTAGCGATCAAATTTTGAAAATGCCAAATTTTAGTAACATTTTGTGAGGCGAATTTGTTATCAAACCAAATAGGCCCATGATCCAAATCCGAGGATCAAAACAGTGTACGGAGAGCAGACTTTTGGGAGAATCAGAGTGGGATCTCCGGGTAGTGCTGGGCTGGCAGGCACCATGCCAGCTGTGGTGTCGCGGTGTTGCCGGTGACCGGTCCGGTGACCATGCCAGCTTAATTATAATATGGAGCACGAGCGAATCTCTCCGATTAGAAATCGACCGATCAAACGATCCATCCATAAGGCTTGACCTAGGGACGAGCAAGCTATCAACTGCCTCATCTTATTCTGTCTATTCCACACTGAAACAGGCTAGCTGTTTCCTAGAGATCAGATCACGGTTACGTACATCACTTGAGCTTCTGTGCAGACAATGTACGTCTATGGCGATGCGACATGACAGGTGTCATGTACGCAATATGCGCATTATCTTACGTCCGTGACAACTCAACCCACCCATCGATCTCCCGTTGATCCAATTGTGATTTGTTAACTACGCAACTGTTACAGCTTATTAGTATTAAACCGTGTGCCTAGATCGAAGTATTAAGCACGTAAGCAGGCTAGATTGTAGATCAAAGTAGGCTAGAGCTAGACTGGTTTTGGTGTTGAGATTCCAAATTTCCCCAGTACGTGACAATTTTAATTAGCTGTAAGACAACGCAATTAAGCACACCAGCGGCGCAGTCAATAGGTAGGCGCTGTCTTCTTTACTCGTCTTGGATTGTTTAATTTGAGGATGCACGTTAATTGAACGATCTATCTGTTTAGTTTTGGCCCAAAAAAACTCTGTTTTGACAACGAGAACAACGGTAGTTGCTTGGTAGGATTGATCCAAAACTCGCTTGAGTTTAATAGCTTGGGAAGCCTGCTTCTGTCTGCACTTTTTATTTGTTTATTCTGTTTTGCAATTAGAGACGAACAGATTGTCGCTTTCACTTGGAAATGGAAATTGGCTGAACTATATTGCTTTCAAGAAATATACTCTGGAAGTGAAGAGAATTAAGTACTACAGTATTCAGATAACTACGATTACCCTAGCTAGGTTAAGCTCTTCAAAAACTAATGGCATTCATTGTCCAATTAAATCACACCCTGAAGAACAGTTCAGGCTTTCCAGATTAGTACTTTTTGCACTGCTGCATGCCTACGTGAATAACTGAACTTAAAGACAACTTTGTATATAATCAAGCAAAACTCTGAACATATGTATGGCAAAGTTTTCCTCTCTGTATTTGTTCTCTGTTTGTATGTACAGTGTACATTGCCCTGATGAGCAAGTCGATCAGCAAGATATACAGGGTCTAATTAATAAGTTTCTCCTCCTTATTCGCATTCTTCGCTTCTAAATTGCAGGGGTCCGAATGTTGAGGAATGAAACCCTAGTCTGGACAATGCTCCTGAACACCTTCTCGCAGCCGCTCTCGCACTCAATGATTGACTGCTCCAACTCCTCCAACCTCTGCAGAGCCTCCTCCGCCGTCTCTGGCGCGGTCTTCTTGGCGAAGGAAGCAAACGCCGCTGTCTTCCTGCAAGAAGAAGCCGACGACGACATGGACGAGGCAGCCGAGAACACGGCCGCAGAAGCCATGGCGCTGGTAGCGGCCGCTTCCATGAGCGCACCGGCCATCTCGATCTCCTCGGCGCTGGCGCCAAGGCCAAGGCGCGCACACTTGGCAGCGCCGGAGACGGCCGCAGCTAGGCGCGCGAGCTCCTTCTCGACCCTGCGCTGCGACCTGAAGGCGGACGCGAGCCTGGCGCCGTCTCTCCTCCGGAGCGCGGCCTGCGCGTCGGTGACGTCCTGCCTGAGCGCGAGGACGGTCTCCTGGAAGCCGCGGTGAGCATCGGCGAGGAGGAGGAAGGCGTCGAGGAGGCGGTCAGCGGCGGCGGCGTTGGCGCGGCGGAGCGTGTCCTGCGGGTCCGGGAGGAGGAGGAGGTCGGCGAGGGCGGCGTGGAGGGAATGGATGTGGGCGAGGCCGGCGGAGAGGGAGGTACTGGGTTGCTGGAGCCAGGAGCGGACGGCGCCGATCTGGGCCTGGAGGTGGGAGAGGAGCGGGTGGGAGCGGCAGGGGAGGCTGATGGAGCGCACGTGGCACGGCGGAGTCCGTGGCTTGGGCCTCGCAGGGCTGAGGGGAAAGGAGATGGAGCGGCCAAAGCTGGGAGCCATTTCGATCGATGATCTTCTTCTTCTTCTTGAACTACTTGTGGTTGCTAGCTAGCTAGATGCGATGTGTAGGTGATCTCTAGTGTTTGTTCGAGATGGGAGGAGACGTACATATATATATATATGCAAGGAGGCTTGGCAAGTATAGTGGTGGTTGCACAGCACGTGTGGGTGGGTAGCATCAGCAATTCACCATATATGCAGATATACTTTGGTGAACCCTACAATAAAAATGAAATAAGCACATTATAGGTTCAAAAAAATCAAAATTAGATACACCCAATGGAACAATATAGCAATTTCAACTTTGGTGAACCTCACAATAAAAATGAAATCTGCTCGTTATATATAGGTTCAAAATAAAATAAGGCAAGCGCTGTTATTCTTGTAAGTATTATGAAGTGGACTTGTGTGTTGCAAATGTCGCTGCTCTGATTGGATGCAAAATACAGACTAACATCACACACGAGTGCACATACTGACATATACAAACCAGGCTACTAAACTAAAGACGAGCTGATGAATCTAGCTACATACTCAGGACACAAAACGGGGAGCACGAGACTAGATGCGTGCGAGCAACGCATGCAGGAGAAAAAGCGACTGAAATCACACACAAAAAAAATCATGCGACAGAAATTTAGCAGTTCCCTATTATACTTAACATCTTTCATGAGCAAAAATCGTCTAGGGGGAAAGCGTCAGAAAAATAATCCTGACGATTAATTAGGTGGACGCGAAAAAAGAAATTATCCGATGGTTAACCGATAGTAAAATAATTCCTGGCGGCGTAGTTCGTCAGGGAAATAAATCACCGACAGGCTTGCTGCGAAGTGGCAGTGCATTCGCCTACCTAATAGGAGTAATTAACCTAGCTAGGTCTAACTTAAGCGTTCGTTGACAACTAGCTACTAGCTAGAGAAGAGCCATGGGAATGGGGATGGGACGACCGAGGCCAGCGACAACGAGGATCGATCGTGGTGGGGTGCGTAGATCTGCGATTATATATTTTGCCGGCCGGCCAACCAGACACGCGGCGGGCCGCGCGCAGCAATCATGCGTCTCAGATATATCAAAATGAACACTCGTGTGTGTGTGTGTCTGTCCCTTACAACTTTAACTTGGGAAACATCAGATTCCAAATGTTTGATGCTATCGATCCCATGCCCATCGCCATGCATGTGCAATTATATGCGATCGAGGTACGGCGCACGAGCTAGCTAGCGCACGGTCGTCGTCGTTGATCGATCGGTCTACCCGGCTGTCATCGTGTACATCTTAGCTAGCTTAGTCACCCTTCGGTCGTTCAACGGCTGCATATATGCATGATGGGCCGGCAGGTTTCGATCAGCTTAATTCACCAACTTGCATGATCGAATTAATGGCCAGGTTAGTCGCGCCTTCTTCCTACCCAGCTATATAGCTGCAGCTTCTTGTACATATATAATATTCGGGTCGGGACTCCCCTTCATAATACAACCAAGCCGCCCACGAGCTCCAAATTTCCTAGCTTTGAGAAATAAGATCGATATCTAGGTACGTAGCAGCAGCATCTGCAATTATATTAGCAGGTAAACTTGCAAATGATTAATTTTGGGCTGGGGATATATATGTAGTTTCTGCATTTCTAATTTCCCAATTAATTATCTAGCTAGCTAGCTTGGAATATTGTGTATACATATCTTCAGTTTCAGAAAAGAAGAAGAATATAAGAGTATATATATACATGTTTGATCTGCATGTATATTAATTTCTGTGTTGTTACGAGTTTCAACAGAAAAAGGAAATAATTAAAATCATACATTATATTCGATTTCCGTATGTTACCTCGAACGTTGTTCATCGGCTTTTTATTAGGTCATGAACAGCCACGAAAACAACATTAGTTTTAGGCTTGATTCTAAAAATACATACACAGCATGCATTATGTTGTGTTAATACCCAGTAATGTGAATATATACAAGTATGGCGACAAAAGACAGTACGTGCACATGCATGCGAACGAATGTTAGAGCTAGCTTAGCTGCAGAAAGACATTAAATTGGAAATCCAATCTGTACGTGTTCATATGTTTTAGTTCTCCCATCGAAAGATCATCAGATATATGCAATTATGCATGTGAGCACATGCATGATTGTATATATGATTGTCACAATGCCTGCCGCACGTACGAAAGGGTTGTCGTCTTCCAATCCTCGGTTAGTTAGGGTTCTCCTCTCCTACCATACCGGCCGTCTGGTAGCAGCTAGGTTGAGTTTGTTTGTGCACGCATGCATGCGTTTAATTAGGTTTTTCAGCTACCATCCAGATCGATCAAGAGATTTCCTAGAACATATGAGAAGAGAGGTTATGTAGCAGAATTATTGAATCAAATAATGCCGGCTGGCCTACCTGCTGCGCTGATCCAATCGCGTAGGGATCCCTTCAGGAATCAATCGTGCTTAATTACTTCATACCTAGATAGCTAGGTGCTGCATTAGTCATGTCTCCATAAATGTTAGTACTAGAGGCCGGGCATCTAGCTAGCAATTGGATAAGAATGAAGATTATGAAAGGTACGTACCTAGAGAACTAACCACCAAATTCCAGAATAGGGATTTGATTCTATGACAATTTTGCACGAAGGGGAGACACAATCAATACTAGTTGACCAACCTAATTTAGACCCCTTAATTTCTTGTGGTTTAGTTTGAGTACCGTGCAAATTTCATTGGAATAATGGAGGAAACAGCTTGATAAAGGTTTTTTTTTTAGTTCTAAACTAAAGAATATATGTAGAGAGGTGCTTCCTATGCTTTTCTTTTGTTTGGCAATGGACAGTGCATAGGGAATACTCCACAAAGACAGCTTATAGTGCGCAATTCAATGGAGCGGTGCCGGATCACAACTACAACACTATATGTGGAGCCAACAAGAAAAACAGGTGTAAATTTTTTGCCTGGCTATTCATTCAGGATAGAATCCTCACTGCAGATAAGTTAGCCATTGGAGGCTGGCTGAATAGTCACATGTGTCCAATGTGTGGTTCAAACCCGGAATCAACAACACATTTGATGACGTTTTGCTCATCCGCGAGGCAAATTTGGTCCAAGATCTTCACGTGGTTACACATGAACACACTCCTGCTAACTTTGGAATCGGCTGTCAGTACGTGGTGGGAATATGTCCATGCTTGCTTCACAAAACAACGCCACAAAGAGGTTGATGGAATTCTCATTTACGTCTTTTGAAACATGTGGAAGGAAAGAAACGGTAGAATTTTCATCAAGGTGTATCACAGCGTGCAATCTGTTCTCGACCTCATCACTCAAGATGTTCGAAACCGAAGGTTTGCGTTGAAGAAAAATTTAGATTGGGCTGCCAGTTTGTTCACTTGATCACTAAGCTTGTACATAGGTCTACTACTTCGTGGTTTCTCTCTCTTTTTGTTGCCAAGTCTGACGGTTCAGCTGGCTTGGCTTTGCCCTGTAATTAACTTGAACATTTTTTGTTCTTTTTATCTGCTTGAAAGAATTAGGCAGCACTCTGCCTTTCACTTAAAAAATCATATAAATATTAAAATATGAATAAAGGGTATATTTGTATTCTTCTACCAAATGGTAGGACACATTTGAAGATTTCCCACAAGTGCACTGTCTCCACCGTCGTCCAAACCGCTCCAATATTAGTTCGTGCATGCTAGTTTCCTTCTCTCTCGCCCCCTGGACGGACCAAGACGCCCTGAAGCCGCAGTTTCCGGCGAGGTTGGTCACTGGCGGCAGCCGAGCCGAGGTTTCCGATGCGGCAGCGGCGCGGCATAGTCTCCAGCGAGATATGCGTGGTTCTGGCAGCTGTGGCGTGGCTCCCAGCGACAGTGCGGCATCGGCCTGGGGCTGGGAGTAGGGAGAGAGAGAGAGAGATGAAGCACGAATCTTGTAGTAACATGCATGGACGATGGAGATAGTGCATGTAGACACATGACATGCATGCACCTGTGGTAAGCAGTTTTCGCTGGATAGTCCACTGATAGGTAGGTTATTTCCATAAAAATAGGGGGAATACTGCTGATCTTAATTACTGGATTATTCTGGATAGCCGGCCATTGATTTGAATATCAAGGAAGGGAGGACTGCCATTGGCAGAAAGTAGAGAGAGTTTCGTCATTTCGTGAACTCGGTCTAGATCTAGATCAGGTAATGATTTAATTAATTTCAGTATATATAGCAAAAGGGTTTTTTTTATTAGAAGTAGCTTAATTTATAAATTTTTGGTCAATGTTCGGTCCCAATCTGAGCCACACGTAGATGATCCCATGGACGCGAATGTGCAAGCGTGCATGTGCAGCAAACTCCGGCCTGTAAATTTGTATACATGATGCATGGATGGATTTATTTAAGGACGCACTTCAAATTCGTCGACATATTGTTCGTAGGTAGGAAAACAGGGTTATTTTATCAAACAAATAGTCATTAATTAGAGTCGATTTCGGCTTGCAACTAAATACAAATCGTGGAATCTGTTACTGTATATAGACGAAGGGGGAATTAAGGAGCACGGAGTAGATCACAGCAGTACGTAATTTTGAAATTGACACGACAAGGATATATAGCGCGCGTTTGCTTTGATTCCTTCTTTCAATTGGTATGTACACTTGGGTTTGGACACACGTACGTCAGAAAGTGCAAGAAGTAGCTTAGCTAGCTAGAGTAGTGTGGAGGATGTGTGGGTGGTTTGGATGTTGAGGAGAGCGACCCTGGTGTGGAGGATGCTCCTGAACACCTTGTCGCTCCCGGTCTCCATCTCCGCAATGCATTCCTCCAGCTCCTCCAATCTCCCCAATGCCACCATCTCCTTCTCCTCCTCGGAAGCGCCCGATTTGTTCTTCTTCACCAGAGAGATCAGTAGTGATGAGGCTGCCGTCTTCTTGGAGGAGGAAGACGCGGCCGCCGTGGTCGCAGCTGCTGACATGGACTCCACGGCAGAGAACACGGCAGCGGACGCCGACGCGACGGCGGCCACCGCCTCGGCGAGAACAACGGACACCTCGACCTCCGCCGCGCTGGCCGCTGAGCCCACCAGAGTTGGCCACTTGGCGGCGCCCCGCACGGACGTGGCGAGCTTAGCGAGGTCCTTCTCGGCGTGGCGCTGGGACCTCATCGCGGAGGAGAGCCTCGCGGCGTCGCGCCTCCGGAGCGCGGCCTGGACCTCGGACACGTGGCCCTTGAGGTCGAAGAGGGCCTCCTGGAAGGCGCCGTGCGCGTCGGCGAGGACGAGGAAGCCGTCGAGGAGGCAGCCGGCGGTGGCGGAGCCGCCCTGCAGGGCGGCCCTGACTTCAGGGAGAAGGAGGAGCTCGGCGAGCGCGGGGTGGAGCGCGTCGAGGTGGGCAAGG
Organism: Otatea glauca; assembly: GCA_036346275.1. Taxonomy (NCBI): domain Eukaryota; kingdom Viridiplantae; phylum Streptophyta; class Magnoliopsida; order Poales; family Poaceae; genus Otatea; species Otatea glauca. The sequence continues at coordinate 64,627,408 of CM070721.1, forward strand.
CCGGAGGCGGGGGAGGTGGGGTCGGCCACCCAGGAGCGGACGGCCCGGATCTGGGACTGGAGGTGGGAGAGGAGTGGATGGGAGCGGCAGGGGAGGCTGATGGAGCGGACGTGGTAGGCCGCGGACGGCGGGCAGGGCTTGGACCTGGCCGGGCTGAGGGGGAAGGAGATGGAGCGGCCAAACGTAGGCGCCATTGCTGATTGGAGGATCTCTTGTAATATCAATTGAGATGAGTTTGGGTGGTAGTTGTCGCGTGTGCTTGCGGATGAGATTGTGATGTGGTGAGGAGAGAGGAACAGCCGAACAGGGGGGTATATAAGGAGGAGGCGCCAGCCACGCCGGCCATGGGAGGGAGGTTGGTGCATGTGTTGGTGGCGGCCGGGAGACAGACAGGATCCGCGAGGGGTGGGGGACGCGTGGAAACATGCAAGTGGCGAGCAGGCAGGCAGGCATGCCGCAGGCGCAGCGACCGCGTGGGGTGGGGGGATCGACTAGGCGCTGTTACACGTGGGCGTGGAGTTTGATGCAGGCCGGCCATGTCGCGGTGGCGCACGCACGAGCACGACCTGGAGGCTGGAGTGGAGTGGAAGTGGAGGCCTTCGATCGATTCGATTCGTCGGAGAGGCGGGCAGGCCGCTACGCGTGCTTGATACTCCAGAGCGAATCATTGGAGAGATGAGGGAGATGCATTCGGATCAGGATCGAGATCCGCGTGGTACTACGGGTGGTGCAACAGCAACACCGCAACCAGGAAGATGCCGCGCCTCCTCTCCCTCTCTCGCGGGTACGTACGTAGGAATAAGTAGTACTCCATTCGCTTTCGTGTTACACGTACATATGGATGGTTATTGAAGTTGCTTGCCTGCATGTTACACGTACAAATGCGTAGATTTGATTTCAAACGTACGTACGATGCCATTCATAGCATTATAAATTTATCAGGTTTTTAAAATAAATATATTACCATAGAACGAAATTGTTGGCCAGTCAAAACTGTAATTTAGAAAATTTTCCCAGATAACTTGTTTTTTGCGTGACTAAAGGGAGAACTATCAAGTACGACTAGTCACGGACAGCCTAATTAACCAAGCATCATTTCAACTGAATTGATTAATGCCTACTACTACTACTAGTGTGTATATATATATATATATATATATATATATAATTACCTAGGACACCATGATCTAAAAAGGATATTTTTTCTATGTATTTTCATGCGATTTTTTTTTGAAATTTTAGGATACTGAGTTTAACTGGTTTACTAACTAGTTCAAATAAATTTGAAATGAAATTCAAATGATTGTTTCCCTTTTTGATGATAGTTTAGTTGTAGGTATATGCTGATTTTATATATAAATCAGCAAAGCATGTGATCCAAACTCGTTCAAAATCTTTGAATTCGAGGATATTTTTTCAAAGGTATGTGTTTCATCTGAATTGTTATAGATGGGTATATACCCTAAAACTGAAATTTTTGAAAAATATACTCGAATATAGCTTGAATTCGCGCATTTGAAATCATGATGCTGGGCACTATGGTGCCCCATTTCGGCTTTATATATATATATACATACTCCATTAATTGACCCGAACTGACTACACATCCAAATAACGATAAGATGAGTGAGCTGCGAGCATGCATGACTGCGTACGCTGTGAATATAACTAAAATTGAAGGACCACGTACACATGGCTTGTATAAAATACCACTGCGTGTTCACGATTCGATCGATATTGTTGTCGCCAGATTTTTTTTTCTGCCACTGTCAACTTCTTATGTACAGTAGCAGTATTACTTACTGGCTGGTACTAATTAAGATTGCTAATTAATCTTATTACTGGCTTAGCTAATTAACCCGCTCGAATCTCGAGGGGAACACTTCACATGGGTGCAGTAGATAGATAGGTTAGGTATATAGCCACTAAAACTATCATTAAGCTGACGCACCGTATGTACAGTAGTGCAGTATTATTACTTACTGTGCATGTGTGCTTGCCAAACAGATGCTCTCTGCTACTGCATCTAGCTGATCAGGTTAATTATATTAATCTTACCGAAGCACGCAAGATCTGAATTGGCATGCACACGCGCTCGTCGATCTTAGCCATGCATGCACGAAGCAGATCACGACACCAACCATTGTTCCATCCATGATTCTCGCTAATGGCGTGCGATAATTACCTTGAGGACGTTTGCGTACGTACGTACAGAAATGACACATCGATCCATTGGCCGGCCATGCCGAAAACTGGGCCGATAAAGGCAGTACACATGCATCATCATATCTCTATGTACGTGCATATATATATATATATATATATATATATATATATATATGGGCAAGGAGCTAGTAACAGTATGCATGTCGAAAGAATTTTGTCCCGAGTGTTGGTGGCTCCGTGTTGTTGGTACCGTTTAGGACGGGAATATCCCTTTTGTCTTAATTTGCAATTAGCTTGGGCTACAGAATTGAACGCGAAGGCCAAAGCTTAACAAGAAATTAAATAGTAGTATTGAGTATCGATCTCTGAAATGAACATATCTAGCCAGGGGCGGATCCAGCATGTAAGCATTGGCCGGGATATATGACTTCAATTACTTCAATGCATGGCACTTATAAACAGGCCCCGACCGTCCTCTGTTGGGTCGGTCGGCCCCTCGTGCTGGCTGGCGTCGGCAACAACACACAGTACTCGATCCGTTAGGTAGCAGTAATTAAGGGTTCCCTTTGGCCGCATTGATCCATGGATGGATCGATGCATGGTTGATAGATGTAGGATGCATGGAGTAGGTACGTACGATCTCCGCAGGCAGCATTTGCAAATAGTAGCATTCATGCGCTCGTGCTGCACCTGCATGTCGTCGCTGCAGGACACGGACGCGTCGGCGCGTGTGCGGCCGATGCCCGACACGATCCGCGGCGACCGGCGGTAGCGGAGGTGGCAACATGCATGCATGCCCTCTGTGTGTTGTACGGACCCTGAAGCTTACGAGTAGTTGCATTTTCTTGAGTTCGACCCGTGTGTTTTATTTGTCCTTGCATGTTGGTTACCTAGCTAGTGTGTGATGCCATCGTACGTGCGTGTCCTGGATTACACAGCCAAAATTTGGCCCAACACATGCCGGCTTAAATCATCAAAAGAAGAACAGGCGCCGGTAATCGATCTCTGAATTTAGGGACGTACGGGGACTGGAGATATATACTCAACTTCCTTGCTTTGCTTTCTGGTTGCTCTCGCGATCGAGTAGGTTGATTTTGTTTGAGTTATTGAGGGCTAACTAGTCAGTTCAATTTCAGTTCGTGGATTTCATACAAAACTAGCTAGAAGATCGAATCAATTCGTGGCCAGTTTAACTAAGGTACAATTCAGATGGACGAACTCTCTAGCCGGCAGGGATCGATTTCGGCTAGTTACAGGTGAACCACCATGTAGTGTGTGTCTATATATATATATATATATATAGGGTTTTCATTAGTCAGAATGCAGTATTGGCCTTGTCGGTGAACATTACCGATTTCGATTGATATCCGGTACGTAGCACTTAGCGATGAAGGCAATTAACACACAATCAGAAGAAACGTGAAACGCGCGTGCGCTGAACAAGTGACCATTACATTACTAGTCGATTTCCAGAGCTAGCTGAGACTGAGAGCATGCACTTGTAGTACTGATCACACCCCAAACGTAAACCTCGTTACACGATGATTCCGCCCAGCGTAGGCCCTGTTTGGTAGAGCTCCAGATTCCAGCTCCACGTCAGATCCGAATCTTGTATGCTAAAATAAATAGAATTAAGTTTATATTTTTAGTCTAAAATTAAATAATATGACATACCTAAACACTCTTAATATACCCACAGATCCAGCTTCACGGATCTGTGGAGCTACAAATACCCAGCTCCACCAAATCCATGAATCTGGTGGAGCTGAAGCCGTACCAAACAGGACCGTAATATCGATTTCACAACGCAGCTGCAATTCAAACGCTACGCAGCAAGAAACACAGTCGACGCACGTGAGAACTGCACAAAAACCTTCCTCTTTTTCTTCTTCTATTTACACCTCCCTTTTTTCTCTTCCTTAATTCTGTGGACACTCGACTAGAAGATGTGCGTGTGTATGTTTAGCAGTGCAACCCTGGTCTGCACGAGGCTCCTGAACACCTTGTCGCTGCCGTTCTCTAGCTTGTCGATGCATTCCTCCAGCTCCTCCAGCCTCTCCATCAGCGCCATCGTCTCCTCCTCCGACGACGACGCCGCCGCCTTCTTGATCAAGCATGCCAATGCCGCCGTCCTATTGCAAGAGCACGCCGCCGAGGAGGCCGAAGCCGACATGGCCGCCACGGAGTTGAACAGCGCCGCCGACGCCGTCGCCGTAGCCGCGGCGGACTCCATCAGCAGCACGACCACCTCCACCTCCGTGGCGCTGCCGCCGAGCCCCAGTCGCGAGGGCCTCGCGCCCTCCCTGGACGTGGCCGCGAGCCGCGCCAGCTCCTTGCTGGCCTTGCGCTGCGACTGCACCGCGGACGCGAGCCGCGCGCCGTCGCGGCGGCGGATGGCGGCCAGCGCCTCGGCGACGTTCTGCTTGAGCGTGACAATGGTCTCCTGGAAGCTGCCGTGCGCGTCGGCGAGGCTGAGGAAGGCGTCGAGGAGGCGGTCATTCACGCCGCGGAGAGCAACTTGGGCCTCGGGGAGATTGAGGAGCTCGCCGAGGGCGGCGTGGAGCGCGTCCACGTGGGCGAGGCCGGAGGCGACGGACGTGGGGTCCTGCGCCCAGCAGCGGATGGCGCGGATGTGGGTGTGGAGGTGGGCGAGGATGGGGTGGGAGCGGCAGGGGAGGCTGACGGAGCGGGCGTGGTAGGCCGCCGCGCGAGGCTTGGACGACCTCGACGGGCTGAGAGGGAAGGAGATGGAGCGTGCGAAGCTGGGCGCCATGCCTGCCGAAGTGGAGTGCTCGCGCGCGTTACGTTGTTGGAAGGTAGCGAGCTGTACCTACGGGTATGTGGCTGTGGCGTCTCCCGCTGCTGGCCTGGCTTATAGAGACGTGCAGTGCAGTGCAGTGCTGACATACAGGAGTCTGACATGCATCATGCATGTGTAGTTGAAAGAAACGCGTTTGTGATCCGGAGTCGACTGATTTGATTTCAGCTGCCAGACAGGACAGTTAAGTGGCATGCAGGGATCATTCTTGGTTCCTGTTCTCTGCCGTTTTCTTCTTTTCTTTTTGTTGTTATTTCAGACCGCCTGAACAAAACCATGCAGATGCAGGTCCCTCTCTGATTGAGATCGCCTGAATAAAATCAGTTCTCTGCCCGAGACTATCAGTGTGACAGCGGGGCGAAGTAAGTAGAGCAAGGATAAACACATACATGCAGGTTCTAAATAAAATGAATAAAACTAGATAGCTAGCTAGGTCCTTTTCGGCACTGGAATTCCATCAAAATTTAAGCACAATTTTTGAGAACACATGCAGGTTGGTGCGTCAAGCTCAATATACAGGGATAAGTTGCATCTAGGCAGTGAGCAAAGAGTGCAGGCAGGGCAGTGCTACTTACAGTATATTACTAGCTAGCTAGCAGCTGGTATATTGTGTGTGATATTTGAACGTTGGCATGCATTAATTATTAGCAGAGAGAAACACGTACGAGACATGGATGGAAGGATGTGTGTGTTTCTCGCAGCGCCAAAATTAATCACCAGGCTGCAGGATAATATATGCACGAGAGGCGGTGTTTCCTGGGCCCGGGGTGCTTGCGCGCGTGATGCATGCAGGAGCGTCGACGGCGACATGATCCGCGAGGCATGGTGGCACAGACAGCTACTACGTACGTTACTATACGTGAGAGATCGAGAGGCAGCTCTTGCTTGGCGCTAAACGTTAGATTAGTTTTATAATATAAGTCATCGGTCTCTCTATATATAACTCTCTATGTAGTGCTAATTAATCAGCCAAGATATACGTACTACTCCCTTCGGCACAAATAGTCTTCGTTTAGGATATCGATACAGTCTCTAAAATAAAACACAATAAGATTATAATATTACGAAAGTAATTTTCGAGACAAATTTACACATGATTTTCATGCATTTAATTCAAATATTTAAATAGATATTGTCAATCAAAATTTCAAAAGTTTAACTACAACTATATCCAAAACGATAACTACTTATGATAAGAGGAAGTAGTATATAACTAGGAAACACCAGTAGTATTAGAAAAGATCATCTGAAGAGTTGTCTACTACTCTGTGTTTGGTGTGGACCAGGGAGCTAGGGAGGATTTTTTTTAAAAATAATACAAAAAAAAAATAACAGAAGTAGGCCACTGTCGTACAACGACACCCGTGGGGACCGGAAAAACCTGGCGAAGTCCGAACTGGCGCATCACCCAGTGAACCGTGTACGTCTCCACGAACACATCGAACATCAGGTGACGACAGGTGAGCCATAAGACAGCGTCGCGGGTTCACTGCACGAAGAGGCCAGAGGGTGCTCGCATGGCTACGCACTCCGGTAGGTTCAGCCTCCAGATATACAATTGCTTCAAATGTCTACGAATTGGTAAAATATGCCTACGAATGACATGAATCTGCTCTACATTTCAATATACAATTGCTTCAAATGTCCTTAAATTTTACTTCTCAACTTCATACTATTCGGCAACGTTTTACGAATTATTCCCAACATGTCGAAGTGAACCTAAACCACCATCATAGCGCTACAAATACAAAAATATCAATATATCTACACTAATATTACTAACATCCACGCAGTAACACATACATTACTATTGTAAACATAGCTCTAACAATAATATCAATATACAAATATTTAATCCGCGGTCATACACTACAAATGCAAAAATAACAATATATCTACACTAATATTACTAACCTACACGAACCAACAAAATTATTACTATTCTAAACTTAGCTCTACCAATAATACCAATCTGCAAATATTTACTGAAATGATCTAACCTATATTTTTTTACTGTATCCATATCTACCAACAAATTACTACTCTACAAATAACTACGCAATTATTAATACTTGACATACCGAAATATCTACAAATATTTACAAAAGGTGTTAATGATCTAAATGTATCTACAACAATATTTTTAATATGCCCATATCTACCAACTAGTTACGAGTCTACAAATAACTACACAATTATTACTACGTGACATACCTAAATATCGACAAATATTTACAGAAAATCATAATGATCTAAATGTACCTATAAAAATATTTTTAATCTACCCATATCTACCAACAAATTACTAGTCTACAAATATCTACACAATTATTACTAGTCTACATAACTAAATACCTACACATCTAATTACTTTTGTTTTCTAAACTAAGTTTCGAAAGTACAAAACAGGAGATTAAAATTTGAACCTTCAAATGTAGACCTGACTTCTCCTCCCTCTTCTTCCCCTCCTTCCCCCTCATCTTATCTTCTCTTTTCATCTTCTTCTGCACTCTTTCTTTTTCTTTCTCTCGGTTTGGTTGCTCTGGGGTGCACGGGTGAAGCTCGGTCGGCCATGAGGCTTTATAATGCGATTTATGTCCCCAATCCAAATGACGACTGAGAATGTGAGCTGTCAGTCGCCATTTTAATTAGCGACAGAAATACTAGTCGCTAGTCCAACTGGCGATTGCCGACATGGCTGTGAGCTGGCGAATTTATGACCAATTGAAACGGTGACTTACTTACTGTCGCCAATTGGAAAGGCGACAGAAATGCAATCGCCATTTTGACTGGCTACGAAACTCTATTGCCAGTTAAAATGGCAATAGTGGCATATTTCTATAATTTTTCCTTTTCGACTTATTATTTTTCATGTATTATTTTTAAAAAATCAGATAGGGAGTGTGTGCATGCGCACAGGTGGGTGGTTAATTAGCTACTAGTGATCACCATTTTTTCTTTTTCTTTTTGAAACGTAGTTAGTGATGATTAACAATGATCGAGGAAAGACGGGATCCGCGCCGTGGGGAGGCCGTTGGCAACTTCAAACACATCCTTGAGCGATATATTTGGCGGAATTGCTAGCATTAGAACGTTCCTAGATAACAACAAAAATGTGCGCGCAAAAAAAAAATATTGTACACGTTGAAAAAAAATATTGCACATGTTGGAAAAAAATGTTGCACCGAGAGTCCGACGCAACATTCGGGAATCGGACGTCGGGACGCTAGTTCTTCACTATATTTTGAATCTTTGTATTAGTTTTTGGGTGAACTATATAACTCAATGTGATATTAAAACTAAGAGGACTAGTTGACATAACAGCTTGCTTCTATTTCATGTCTTATATACGAGAGAACAAAGATATAAAGGAGAGCGTTAAAGTATAAGTAAATTGTCTATCTTAATTAAGAGTCTACACACAAGAGAAAGTATTAAAATATAAGTAAATTATTCATCGCGGTCGAGATTGATCAGTACGCGCTAGCTTCCACTGATCACACACACCTACGACGTTAAGTACAGCTGCCCGGACGACTGGACTGCATGCGCCTCGACCTCGAATGCAGTTCATCGACGCCAAGTGGATCCATCCATGTGCAACTGGACGGTACGTACCGACAACACCTTGCAATTACGAGCAACCTAACCTGACAGATCAAGGTTATATACACGGTTGTTTGCATCAAAATTTTGTGACATGATAAATTTGTTAGGCTTAAAATTAAAAAGATCTTTTAGGTCGATATTGGTTTAAAAAGAAAATGCTATGCTGAAATTAGGATTATATATAGCTGATATTGACTCAGATGGAGTTTTTGACCTGTACAAGGCCAGTACGGATCATAGTTAACAACGTATTGAAAGATGATACGATCGACTGACACACTATAAAAGGAGATCAAGAGCAAGCAGATAGAACACCAATCAACCAAACAATTCGCATCTACTTTTTATTTACTGTAAGGCCCCCATTTTTGATAAATAAATACCAAAAATGGATACCATGTGCATACAGTACTATTCCCATGATCGATAGCTAAATGCGCACAAATACAAATTGATATCACATCATACACAAACTTTATTACACAATGAAGTAAGATTACATATTATTTTTACAATACCAAAAGTAAAAGCTGCAGTGGAGACAACTTCTTGTAGTATGCCTTTTAACCCATTGTTCCACGAGCAATCGACAAGGAAAATCCTTAGATAAATTCATCGATAAATTCCCGTATCCTGCATCAACGTAAGAATCGTCGGGAAATCTGCTTTCTTCACCTAAAAACATCAACGTTGGCAAGTTGAGTACTTACGTACTCGCAAGACTTATGCAAATCCTAAAATACATGCAGGCCATTTCAATGAAAGGTTAATAAGGTTAATTTGCATAAAGCTGGTTTGAAATGTAAATATCGAATAATAGATTGCAAAATGGAATTTAAATAAAAGCAATTTAATATTGAAAGTGATAGAATGTAAGCATCAATAAATCACGAATATTTGGGTAAACCGATCATATTTAAAACCATTTCCTTCCACACACAAAGGAAATGACCAACACGTGGTAGAAACCACTTTTATGAAAATAAGCAAAGCGCTAACTATGTGATGACTTTACAAGTGTCCATGACCATGACGCGCTAATCGATTAGTTTTACACTCTGCAGAGGTATCTGACTTTCCCACAAGACATGACCGACTTTTTGAGCAATCGATATTTGCACACCGCCTTTGGTGTGCCGCAGAGTCATGTTATAAGCTGTTACATTATTTAAACCTAACTTTGCACCAAAGACGGTGGCGATAACCCATTCGTGGTGTAAGAACTCGAGCATAGAAATGATGGAACTACCCACAATATGGCATACACCGTTATATTGGTAGACGTTTAATCCATGATCACCTCGGTGTGGGCGTCCGTCGAGCAATTCATTAAGAAACACTCATACTACTCCGCCTTCCAAGTGCAAAGCTAGTTTTAAACAACTTAATAAGTTAGAGCTGTCCTATACCAAAGCACTTGTGGTTGTATGAATGTTCTTGGCACGAAAACAACCCATAGTTCGGTCCTTAATCCGACACGGGCAATAATCTCCACCCTACACTACGTGCAAAGACATGCACAACCGGCTATTGCCAATAATTGCCCGCATCTAAACCATAGTTTTATTTTCATTTTCCAACCAAATACCAACCACAAAAATGGTCATACCCATTTAAATGTCATATCCAAAGTCTTTAATCATTTCTCGCTTTATCTTCATTTAGCTTTGGCTAAGCATTTCACTAAATGTGAGTAACCCAGATTGACATTAAATATTGTCTAAGCTATTCTAGGGTTTTCAAGGTTCACAATTTTCTACTTATTAAGGAAGTTCTATAAGTCTCTTGGTACAATTACCATTACAAAAATATAGCAGACTTTACAAAATAAAGTATGCGATAAAACATTTAATGAAAACATTTATAAAACTGGGATCAATATGATCAAAGGAGGTTTGCTTGCCTTGTTGACTATCCTCGACTTCAAACTCCTGGTCGTCGAATGTACCGGATTCGTCGGGTTCTACACGTTGTACGGCAACATATAACAAATACCAAATTTCAATAGAGCCAAAAAGAAATCAGATGGAAATATTCAAATAAAATGATTTCACAATTCAGGAATGATTTCAGGAGTTATTTGTTTTCTTTTGCAATTTAAAGATTTGATCTATTTAAACCATTATTGCATTATTTTCTACTCATTTTATAACTTAGATTTTTCTTACAACACACCCTAAGTATTTTTACAGATTCTGGTTCCTAAGATTATAAGGATTCTAATAAAATTTATTTTACTAAATTTGGAGGTTATTTGCAAAATTTTCATGAATGGCATATTTCTAACCTTTTCTTTGAATTTAAATTCGAAATTCAAATAAAATTCAATTCTGAAATATTTTTGCATATTCTGAATCTACTGAATTTTATATGAATTTAGAAATTTATTTCATCAAATTTGGTTAAATTATTCAAAAGATATGGCTATTTGAATATCTAGGTTTTGAATAAATAATAAAAATCAGAAAACTGCCGAAAATGGAAAGTACGCTTTCGCGCGGAAAACGCGCTTTCCCTTTTCAGGCGGAACCGCGCCGAGACGCTGACAGACGGGTTCACCGTCAGCGTCAGCCTTACAGCACAGCGCTGCACGGTACGCTGCGGCCCGCACGGTCGCGCTGAGGTCGACAGCGGGTCGAGATGTCGGCGACGCGACGACGCGCATAGCGATCGACAATAGAGACCCACATGGCGTTGGATCGACGCTTGCGCATGAGACCGACAGGCTGGGCCCGCTTGGCGGTGACCCAGAGCAGGCGCGGCTCCGGCTTCGCCGGCGGCGAACCGGAGCCGGAGCGGCGGAATCGATTCCACCTTGAGCTTCAGCAGGCCAAGGCGAACCTTTGGGTGGCGGCGCGGTGACCGGAGGTGGTCGGAAAGGCGGTCGGCACCGGCGAGGGGCGGCGGAACTCACGGCCAGCCGGCAACGCGACGAACTAGCTACTCCTGAGCTTGAAGATCACCCCTACGAGCATCAGTGCATCACAAGGATCCCATTTCTGGGTTTAGCTCAAAGAATGAATGGCAGAGGAGGGTTCTCACCGTGCGCGGTGGTGGCGGAAGAAAAACACGGCGGAGGAGCTCGCCGGGGAAGAAAGGGCTTCGGCTGGAGCTTGGGATGGGTTCCTGGAGGTGCTAGGGTGCTTCGGGTCGAAGGAATTGGGTTGGAATGGACTGAGGCGGAAGATTGCGAGTTTTGACCTCTTTGCGGTTTTTGCCGTCGCCGGAGAAGAAGACCAAAGCAGCGGCGGAATGGGTTTGCAGGGGCATGGCTAGGTCGGCTGCGAACGCACGAGAGGGGTTTATATAGGGAGAGAAAGGCGGTTTGCTTGCGTGAGAGAAAAAGCGAGAGGCGACGTCGGCGCGGAGAGAGGCGAGAGAGGGAGGAAAAGGCGCGGCCGGGTCGCTGACGCGTGGGGGCGAGCTGGCAGCGGCTGTCGGCTGAGGTGTCTCACTGACAGCCCGGGCCCACATGTCAGCGAGAGCGAAAAAGAAGTCTGGCGAAGACTCAAGATGGAACAGGATAAAAACGGGGATTTCGAGGCTCAAACCGACTCTAAATTTTATAAAAATTTTACCAGCAGTCGGAAAGATAATTACCATACTCCAGTAAAATTTTAGATATTTTATGATGCATGTGGATTTTTATAAAATTCTGACATTGCAATAGTTGCTGCATTGCCCATTCGGTTTTTCTTTTAATTTGCAATTTAAACGAAGTTATTATTTTACAAAACTTTTTATAATAGTTTGAAATGATATTATACACCTTATGTAAAAATTAAAGACTCTAATTATTATTATTTAATTTTTAAAAATTCTGACATTACTGTTTTCCAGATTATTTATTCACTGTTTTTGAATTTTTAAAATTATAAAATGAATTAATAAATTATTGATATTTTTACTGAAGGTTGATACTGTTTTGATGTCGGCAAGATAAAAATTTTGGGTCAGAATGACTTACAGATATTTTTATCAAATTGTTTTACCATTTTACCCTGAGATATTTACTCATGATTATCTTTGATTAATTGTTATTTTTATTAATTCAGCTTACCCACCGACTTAAGCAAGCTGAGGAGAGCCCTCAGATATTTTTAGAAACTTTGGTAAATTTTTGTTGAATTAACATTTTTACTTTTTACCATTTTCTATTTACCATATTCTTTGTTTCACCTTCTTGCATTAAAGAAAAGCCAAAAGAATATTCAGAAAATCTAGAAAATTCAGAAATTTCGAAAATAATACACAAAAGATTTTTATTTCATTTTTCTTTATTTTATGATTTTTGAGGCTGTTACATTTACTTTCCTGTCAACTAGGAGTAGCTTATCTCTGTAATTTAAAATCTCTCTTGCAATCCGATTTTGATCAATAAAGTTGCACATCGCCGATTGTTGGTCATTCTCGATTACGTCAGGTTTGATTTTCTCCGATTTTGTTGCGCATCGTCTTTTTCGAAAAAAATCTACCTTTTACCATCTAACCAGCTCTAATTGGCTCTTTAGATTTATCGTAACATTTGATTTAATCGGCTTCTAGTAGCTGTTTAGATCTTTGTCGATCGACTTTGAGCGTATATTTTCTATCTAGCTTGCTGATTGTAGGATCAAATTGGTTGGCACGTCACGAACCAATCTAGACCCGATGTCCTTATGTGTTTGAGACGATCAATCCTTCGTCACATTTTTTGACGCAAACACGTTTGAAGGAGATGCGTTTTTTGTTTGGGTTGTCTGCGTGAGGTGACGACTTGTTGGAGCAAAGCAACTAGGCGGCCCGGAAGTGGCAACGTTGCCATGCCGCACACAGCAGTCTGGGACCCGAGCTGGGCCGATCCACCCAACATTTGGAGTTACTATTAAAGAAGGATAAACGTTTGTTTAGTCCAACTGAATTATGAATTCTGGAAGCACCATGTTTCTTCACACACATTGGCTGAGCAGAGCCCTCGCATTGCAAATGGTCCATCTCAAACAAATGACATCACAAGCTCTAATCTTTAAAAAAACAAAAAACAAAAAAATCAATACGAGTTTTCCTATACACACGAGTAGGTACTTGCAATTAATCAAAACTCTAATTTTGCACTAAACCAACATGCCAAAGCTTCGCCATGCACAGATACAGCAAGATATAATTATCCGAACACACCAAGATATATATGTCCTCTATAAATTTAAAAATATATGTTTTTAGGCAACCAGCAATTCCAAGCAGGATGGTTGGATATATCGATCTCGGCAAGCAAGCATGCATGTTGGTCATCCCGAAAAGCTCCTCCTGTGCCTTGCCATGGCCATGGATTCTACGTGCAATCTCGCGAGGGCCGGCGGCATGACCGGCCAGGGAACAAACCGGGCAGCATGTTGGCGGTCGAACTCGTCGTTCCAGCGCCGCAGCTCCTCGCGGGGCAGCTCGTGTAGGAAGGTTGCCCGGTTCGGATCATCGTCGTCCGTAGTCATCATCCTCATCTCCCTCCTGAGCCGCGCCTGATCCAACGCATCGGCGATCCTCTGCGACACATCACAGATCCTCTCCAACTCCACTGTGACGATCTCGTCCAACGCAGCGGTGATGGCGATGGCAGCGGAAGAGAGCAGAGATCCCATCTTCGATCTTCTTCGTACGAGTTAAATTGAATCTCTCTCTCTCTCTCTCTCTCTCTCTCTCCGACAACTAACAAGGAAGAAGATCAAATCCCTGGCTAGCTAGTCGTTCGTTCCAGGATCTGGTATTGGATTGGAGTTACCAGGCAGTCCTGTTGATTTATAGAAGGCCCCGCCGGCTCGGAGCAGCGACAAGTAATCTAAACCGAATCACACTTGGACTCGAGACCGATCGACAACAAGCAAGCTTTTTTTTTAATCCAATCCTTTCTACAACCGAATCCGAATCAAGTACATCCAGATTTTCCTCTCTCTCTCTCTCTCTCTCTCTCTCTGGAAATCGCTCCCATTGTCCGAAGAAGCTAGATCGATACTAAAATTAAACGACTTACCGTCGCGCTGGACGACTGGTGATCCCATCATCGAGAGCTAGCTCCACTCGCTCGGTGGTCGCCATGGCCCCCGTGGCTGACCAGCCGAGGATCATATCCCACACAGCCCGTAGGATGTGCAGGACTAGCCGCCAATACCTCCCGACTGCTGCTGCGCCTCCACCACCGATCTGCTCCGGCACGAACGCTCCGGCTCTCAGTCCGCCCCTCCTGGCACCTGCAATCATGATCTAACCAAGAACTGAGGAATTAGACCCAGTGTTCATAATCAAAGAACCAATTACCAAAGCAAGAGAGTACCAAGAAAAGTTTTGCACCGGAATCGATGGAAAATGCAAAACCACGACTGCTTGTGACTACAAGCGTTATCGTGGCTGTTGAAAACGCTCCGAGATCCGTGCGCTGCTTCCCCTCTGTCTCTCTCTCCTTCCCTCCTCTTTGCAGTTGTGGCTCCGAGTCCCAGGCTTGAGCTTAGCTGGGCCGAGCTCCAATGTCGGATCCGGTATGTTTGTAATCTTTGCAGTTGTTGCTGATTTTCTTACTCAACAAGCGAAATCAGTGGCTAACATCTTACATTGCTGGATTTTAGTGTGCTTTATGTCAAACCAGGAAACCAACTTTGTGACAAAAGGACAGAGGATTCTAGCTAGTCCAGTGAAATAAGTCCGAGCAGCCCTTGGAATGCACGCAAATCAACCAAGTGTTGTTGCCTGAAACTTTCTTGGCTCTAAAGCTTTTCATTCAATGTAAAGCATGTTGACAATTTAAAGTGTTTTATTTTAGAAATGGAACAACAATTTAAAGTGTGGCACTACTGTTGGAGAGGGCAGACGGCATCTGGTCCTGGTCTCGATTATGTATGCTCTGCTCCTCCTTGGCCGCCTCCAGCTCCAGCCTCGTCTGGCCGCCACCATGGATTATCCCTTGAGCTCCTCCGCGCTCAAACAAATTACAGAAGATTTCTGAGCTTGTGTGGCATCAATACATTACAAGCACCACGTACGGATCTACTGTTTGCATTTTGTTTTTGGTTGGTCCTGGGCAGCTGGCAGGCAACCAAAATTGGATAGTACTGGATACTCGATCTTTTGAATAATCTTATATTAAATATAGGATGTATTTTATATTCCAATGTGAAATTAAAATTACTACGATGTTTCTTATATACTTCTAATAAATATCCATCTTTACTTAACATTCTCTACATGCATGTATTGAATATAGTGCTTAGCGATAATAATTAGGATTAATCTAGTTATTTTTAATATCTTGTTAGTCTATGCGCTAAGAAGAAATACACCTTATTAACTTAGACATCAGCGTTTTGAGACCATGACTCCGTAGACTTTTAAGCAAGATATTACAACATGGAGCAGGGAAAAACCACCGAGCCCTGCTCTAGCCTACAAAGAAATTGACAAGCAATTAAAACAGATAACCGCCTTCCTTCATTAGTGTTTTGTCAGATTGTTTTTCTTGTCGTGGGGAAAACCTCCTCCTGGCTGAAGCGGACTCATCGCTGAAAAAGCTCGCAGTGTGTGCTGTGCTGTGCTGTGCGCTTCTGGATCTGGAGCAAACCGACTGGGTGGTGAGGGAAAACTTGCATCGATACACACTTGCGATTCTGTCGGAGGGAGTATAATTATTGTTGCCGCCGCCGCCGCCGCCGTCGCCTTGGAAACTTATCTTAACCATCAGAGTAGTAATTAATCGGTCACATACTCTTATGTAGTTATACTGGTTGCTTGCTCTAGTTAATACTACTAGTAGCAGTAGTACCAAACAGAAGAATTCCTCACCAAACCATTATGGCTGCAGCATGATCTATCTAGCGATGATTAAAGCAGATGGTTTGAAGTAAATTTTGCACAAACACGCGCAGAGCCCTCCTCCCCTGCCCTGCTAGGATGAAAATGTGGTGCGTTGCTGCAGCTGCAGCCTTGTGAGTTGCTAATAAATAATAATATTCTCCAGCAGGAGTGCAAGTCATGTGTTTAGCTGCCTCTAATATAAGTGGATACCAATGCATGCATGGTTGTGGTGCTGCTGTTGTCAAGTATAACAAGTTTACTGCTGTTGCTGCATCACGGAGGAATTCAACATTTGGTATATTGGATATGTGTAATGTTGCAGAGATGGCGATCGGATCGAATACGTACGTATCAGCATATAGGAGCAAGGAAGGAAGCGTATGGAGGGAGGCCTGATTAGATATCAAGAAGCACATTGGTGCGTAAAGATTGTGCTCTTCTTGAAATGTTATACAGGTCGAGTATTCTTTTATCTGCGATTAGTTAGTGTCAATTACTCTAGTTTTCTCGTCTGTACAGTACAGTGTATACATATGTTCCAGCAGTCCAACTAGATGGGCTAACACGAAAACAAATTACTACAACCAAACCAAGCCCAGCTTTAATTCGACCATCCATCCACTGGACAAGGGTGAAACAAACTTGGTCATTTGTGCCCCAACGTACGCAAAGCCTCCATGGCTCTAGGGCTAGGCACGCCATCGAAACATAAACGCTCTGAATTGATGGCTGTTCAATCGATGGTTCTTC
Source organism: Otatea glauca (assembly GCA_036346275.1). Taxonomy (NCBI): domain Eukaryota; kingdom Viridiplantae; phylum Streptophyta; class Magnoliopsida; order Poales; family Poaceae; genus Otatea; species Otatea glauca. The sequence goes on from CM070721.1 coordinate 64,644,566, forward strand.
GTTATATAATCCCTCCGTTTAAGTTTACTGTGTATATTTTCTCTTGGCAAATAGACTAAGGGGGATATTGAAAATGATTTAGACTATTTCTAATAATTATCTCTTAGTACTATATTTAATCCATGTAGGTAGAAAATATCAAGTAAATCTGAATATTTATTATAGTACTAAAGGGAACATTACACTAATTCGTATTGAAACATGAAATTCATCCAATATTTATAGATAAGATCATTAAAAAAAATATGTCTTTTAAATTTGGATGGAGTGAGTATTATACAGGTCTGTTGTGGCCGTTGGAGAGTAAATTTCAGCTGTGGTTAATTAAGAAGGTCTAATCTGGATCAGAATAGATAGCCTAGAATGGATTATCAACAAGCTAGTGATTATTAATTACACTATGATTGAAGGGCTGGCGGATCGTTGCATTACAGATTTACAGGGAACTAAGTTCCTTGTAAGCTACTCCCTCCGATCTCCATCCATGTTTATACTAAATCGTATTTTTTAATAGTCTTATCCATAAATATATGACGTATTTCATATTCCAATATAAAATTAGTGTGCTGTTCGCTTAATACCCCTGATAATATCCCTCTTTACTTTATATACTCTACATGCATGCATTGAATAGAGTGTTTAGTGATACTACCTCCGTTTATGAATATATGTTATTCTAGCTTTCAAATTTTGTTTGTAAATACATGTCATTCTATAATTTCGAGATAATTTTTAAATTTTTTTCCTTTGCATACCTTTACCATTCATGATTCCTAATGTTGAAGTGCAAAATCCTAAAACGTCTTCTATTCAAGAACGGATGGAGTAATAATTAGGGGTAATCTGGTCATTTTTGATGTCTTCTTTATCTACGTGCTAAAAAGAAATACGTCTTGTAAACTTGGATGTAGGGATAATTTAACAGTCCATCACTCGCAACAAGAAAGGTAAATTAAAACGGGCATGCACTGCTAGCTTCTGATCCGAATTACTCTCTCTGTCCAAGTTTGTAAGACGTATTTCTTTTTAGCATATAGATAAGAAGATATTAAATTCGATGCACCCTTCAAAACGACGTCACCTTTAACTATGGCTGTCTGTCATCTATCCAAGAATGAAATTCCACGTACATGCACTCTCGATCTATTCTCATGTTCGATAAATTAGTTAGTTGTAGCTCCATCTAGCCGCCAAGTTTGATCGCATCGATCGTCAAAGCTTTACCTTAGGTAGATAATGAGTGACTGTACGTACGAACGGCCGGCCTTGCTGCGTACTTACGTGCATCGAAGAGTAGACGCAAAGCCTCTTCTTACCCGATCGATCGGGCACGTCATGCAGAGAGCAGGAGAAAATTGTAACATCCTGAAAAATGCAATAAAATGAAAATAAATATTTTAAATTTGAATATGTTTATTTCTGAGTTTTCTTGGAATTATTTGTTTTTATTGGGATTTCCTGGATTTTTGTATTGATGGAAAATCAAACAAAAAGAATTAAGGAATGGATAATGGTAACAAGATAAAATGGTAAAAATAAAAATTTGGGAAAATTACCATGGAACCATAACCATGATGGTAAGTCAGTAAAATCAACAAGTAAAATTTTTATGAAAGAAAAGTGAGTAAATAAATGAATGACACCTCTTTTTGACTAAAAACAGTGAAAGCCAGAAATAATGAAAAATATTCGAAGTTTATATGGATCTGGAAAAATTACTAAAACACCCTCAGTGTAAAACATACACCTGGTAAAAATATCAGGATTTAATCATGTCGGCAAAGCCCTCTAATAATTCAAAAACAGAAACAATTAAAAACTAGAAATCCTAATGTCAGAATTTATATAAAATAAATACCCAATATTTTGACTTGAAAATTTTACAGAGACATCCTTGAGCTATATATAACCTCTCATAAAAGTTTCAAAAGTAATTCATATGATTTACATCCCTAAATAAAGAGAATACCAAAATTCAAATCCTGTACAAGTCCACAGTGTCAGAATTTCTAAAATTCAACCATGCGGTATTTTAACCTCAAAATTTTACTGAAGGTTAGAAACTAACAGTAGAGATTAGTAAACAAGTTTCACAAAATTTGGCCGTGAATTGATCAGTGATTTAATGCGTGTACTGAGTTGTCTGGGCTGAACTTATCCCTTTGCCTCATCCTCTCTCGCCGACATGTGGGGCCAACACCTTTGACCGTAACCGTTCAACGGCAACGGAAAACTCCCTCAGACACTGACTGGTGGCCCCGGACCTGCTTGTCAGCGCTGCCTTGCCCTTCCTCTCTTCTCCCCGTTCTGCCGAAGAACTCTCCCGAGCTCCTCTCTCACGCCTCTCTGCGTCTCCACACGATTCACGCCGACCACGCCACCCCGAGCGGTCCACTGCAGCCACGTTCACCCTTGGTCTTCGTGCTCCATGCCCTGCAATTCAACCCCGCGTCAATCCTTGCCGGTGAGACGATTGCGCCATTCCATCGCAAGCACCAACCGAGCCACATTTCTTCCCTCGCGTTCTAACACTGTGAAGACGAATCCCCGGCTATAAATAGCTCATGTGCAGCGCCTTGAGGTTCCCCTTCTCCTCATTCACCCCAGAACCAAATGATCGAGCTTGAACTCACCTCCTTTCACCATTTCGCCAGAAAAACCGAAAAGGGGAAGAAACTTCAATTCGGGCAAATTGGTTAGCAATTCTTGAAATTGATTATTCCTCTAGCTTCACTCGGCATCATAGATTACTCATCACGCCGGAACTCCATTCCTTTTCGCCTGCAGAACTTCCTCACCGGGCGCCCTTCTTCTCCAACTCCGGCGCACGGTGGCAGAGCTCCTCGGCCAATCTCCGGCCCAGCCGACCACCAAAATGGAACGTCTTGACGTCACGGATGCCTAGACTGCTACCGATTCGGTCCGTAGTTCACTGTTCTTCTTCCCCGACGAGCTTCACTTTCCTCCGCCGCATGCCGCCGGTGGCAGCCCGCTCCGGCCATCCCCGTCGGTGAGCGACCCCACCCCCGTGTGCGCGAAGACCCACTGGTGCTCGTCGTGGAGCCCCTTCACTGGCTCCGGCCTTCCTTCGCCGCCGGCGGGCTTCGCCACCGTCGCCTCTGCTCTTCTCTCGCTGCCCCGTGGGCCCACTTTGTCAGCCAGACGCGTAGGACTTCAGTTCATTCGGTGAAATACGCTTCCCCAATTCTGAAAACGTAATTCTTATTTTTCAGTTATTTTGTATAACCGAATTGATTCAAACCTTTATAACTTTTGCATTGTAACTCCAAATGAAATGAAACAAAATCCTAAATTCATATAAAATCTAGTTCTTTCATAAAATGGAATAAAATTTTGAAAATGTTCACTGATTAAATTTGAAAGTCAAATTTAAATGAAAAGGCTAAAGACATGCTTCATATAAAATTTCTGTGAACTAACTTAAAAATGAATGGAACCAATTTTAGTAAAATAATCATGCTTCCAGGAGTTCAAATATATAAAAATATTTAAATTTCATTAATGTTTGAATTACTTTCTATTAAAGATTGTTTTCAATACACTAGAAATTCCAATATACATAATTTGAATAAAAGAAATATGGAATAAGTAAAATTTAGCTTCTAAATATTAGCATGGCAGTAGGATACCTTAATTTGCTAAAATAATTAATAAATGAACTTGATTTGAATTATCTTGAAAAATGTGAGATAACTTAAATGTAAATATGGCATAGAAAGTCAAATGGTTGTAATATAGATCAAATGAATTCAAATAATCACCAAACCCATTTTATTATACCTCTGGCATTGCAAGGATCTTATATGAAAAATAATATTTAAAGTTTACTACATAAAACAGTAAATGATTAATAGTCAAAATGTAAATACTTGCATAATTGGAATAGTTGTAACTTTCAGAAATAAACTCGAATTTGATAAAACCAAATCCTATAGCCCTGAAAAATAGTACCCCTGCTGTGAAGACAAAAATACCTTATGTTTGTGCAAGGATGAAATAAAATAACGATAGACCCTAATGATCATTTATAGGAAAAACATTTCGGATAAAAGCCAATTGTCGTGAAACCAACTTTAAATCACTTCTAGTATCATGCCCTGTTAATGCCTGAAAAATGGATAGATTATCCTAGGCGGTGTAGTCGCAATCTTATAGTAAAAACTGAACTCTTAGCGAGTAGCAAATTGAACTATCAAGCGTTTTCATCAATCCGCAGAACCTCTCGTCTAAATGCAGAAATTATGGAAATCAGTTTAGGAATGATATTTAGGATATGTTCTACCATATTCTGGAAAAATATTTCATTTACAACCTGTGTTCCAATTAAATCTTGCTAGTTGAATACCCATAAAAATTATAGTTTACGTAACCTTTAATGTCATATAAGCGTTTTCAACTAAGAAAATAATGTCTCGTCTAAAAGCTAAAATGTATAAAATCAGTCTAGATATGTTATTCAAGGTATATGCTATTAAGTTTCGGAGAAATAACCTCATTTCATCATGTTTTACATATAAACTTTAGTAGTCAAATAACCCTAGTTTTATGTTTAATGAACCTTGTCGCAATAAGAATTAGTGAACCTTGTAATAAGGATTTTGTAGTTAATATATTTGTATCACGAACCTTCTTAAAAACTATGAATAAATCTAACTAGCTAGCTTATCACCATAACTTATTAAGAACCCTTCGTATGCAAATCTTAAGGCTAAGTGCTATTAGCATAACCTTAACTAGTGTTTCAATTCTTTTAATCCAAATAATTTTAGCATCTATAATTCGAAATCGTAAATACTAGAATTCATTATTTTAGCCTCTTGAATTCGTAATTCAAGATTAGATAATCTATCTAAGGAAACCATGTTTTGCTCATCCTAAAAGCCATTAACTTTATGAGTATGTAATTATCTAAATCAAAACAGCTCGAAATCATATAATCCAAACCCTAAATCATTCCTGTTTTCTGCAATAAATCTTTATTTGATTTTCTGTCTGTCTTCTTTTCGCCCTTATTGAAGTTTATTATTTGCTTTATTTTTCGATCGATCGACGTGTAGAGTTCGACGTCCCTTCCTCCGTCGTTGCCTCCGTCCGCCGTGATCGCGTCTTCGTCGTAAATGATATATAAGCAAGGCAAGCACCCCCTTTGACCATCTTGATCCCAGAATTTAATTTGCATTGTTTATTAAAATATTTCATGCATACGTTTACTTTCTGTAAATTGCTATTTTATGGTACTGGTAGTTATACCTGTTGTCTCATGAAACTTCCTTGATAAGTATGAATATGTGAACCTTGATAACCATAGATTAAGCTTAGACAATTACTTAATGTCGCCCTGGGTATATACGATTACTTTTATCCATGCTTAGCCATGCTTTTAGATCAAATGATGATGATGATCATATCAAAATGTATTCCTTGTGAAATTGAAAATGTTGTCATTGTAGCTGTTGGCTATGGGTATTTTGATTAAAAACCCAAAATAAAACTATGGTTTCGATGCGGGCGATTATTGGCAATAGCCGGAGGTGCAGAGGGATTTGCACGTAGTGTAGGGTGGAGTATCGCCCGTGTCAATTTAAGGACCGAACTCAGTGTTGTATGATCCAAGATATTACGTGCAAACCACAAGTGTTGTTATGGGGCTTCCTTAAACCAATTAAGTTATCTAGTTTAACTTTGCACATTGGTAGGCTGAAGTAGTAAGGGCTTTCCTTTCGGGTTTGCTCGACGGGTGCCCACACCGAGGTGTTGGGAACAACACTTACCAATATAACGGTGTGCGCCACGCCTATGGGGAGTTCCAACATTCCTATGCTCGAGTTCTCCCAGCTATAGCGTGGGTTTTATCGTCCGTCTTTGGTGCAAAGTTAGATTAGATAATGTAAAGGTTTTCATCATGAACATTCTGGCCACACGCTTTAAGTGCGTGAAACTTGCGGCAAAAAGAAAAGGTCATGACTTGTGGGTACAGTTGTACAACTCTGCAGAGTGTAAATCTAATCGATTAGCCGTCCCTCGGTCATGGGAAACTTGGTGAACTTGCACTAGTTAAATGTTTAATTTTCTAAAATGGGTTGTGGTTTGGAACTTGTTTAGCGACTTTTGTTTTCATGTCAAAGGATCGACATTGATGGATTCCATTTCTGGATTATTCGATATTCACGATGGGTTGTGAATATATTACTTATGCTTTACTTATTTCATATCAGTCAATTATGCTTTTACAAATTCCGTTTGCAAATAACTTGTTTTACAATGTCAATTCTGCTTTATGCAAATTAACTGTAGTAGCCTCCTTTGAAATGGCCTGCATATATTATAGGCTTTGCTCAAATCTTGCGGAGTACGAATGTACTCACCCTTGCTTATATGTGGTTTTTAGGTGGTTAAGTTGCCGAGCTTCGAAGGTTTCTTTCGTCGCAGGTTGCGGGCTTTTCTTCGTCGAATCTTTCTAGGGATTATGCCTTGTCGGTTGCCTGCGGGTGTTGGATGGGCACACTACAAGACTTTGCTTCTTATACTGCTTTATCTCTGATTTGTAAGAGTTTCTTTATGTAATAGCTTCCGCTTAATATTATTTGTTGTATGGTTGTGATTCCAATTGGTGTATGTGCGTACTAGCTACTGATCATGGGACTAGTACGGAAATGCACATTAGATTTTCATTTTTGCAAGTTTGTAAAAATGGGGGTCGTTACAAAAATTTTGACCAGCCGCCTCTCAACTGACTTGATTTAATTGGCTACCGATCGAGAAGATTTTTTTTCACGCGCGTCAGAAAATTTGCAAAAACCACAATCAATTTTCTCACCTTTCGATCAGACATGGAGATTCGTGCTCAAGATCATCTTCTTCTTCTCCGACCGGCAGATGCGAGTTAGGGTTCAAATTCATCATGCCCTCGGCTTCAAAGGAAGCCAACGCGGCGGAGGTGCGGCGAGGCGGCGGTCGCGCCGTCTCGGCCAAGAAATTACTGAAGGGCAGTAGATGGGGTCAGCTAACGGGTCGACAAGAAGAACAAGAGAAATGTTAAAAGGAAGCACACATTCGACGATGGTAACCGTCGGAGATGAGGAAGAGGATGGTGACGGAGTATTTCACTAGAGAGGAGGAAGAAGGCGGCGATGGTGGCAGTTGAAGAGGCGGGGTGGTGAAGGAGGAGGAGGCTGGAGGCAGGGGAGGAGCTCGCTGGCACCGGAGGTGGCGGCACAGAGGTGAGGGTGAAGGTGTTTGAGGGAGTGAGCTAGGGGTGAGGGGATAGGGTGGGTTAGTGTAATGACCCTCTTTTTTGATACAGAATGCCAAGAAGGATGATCTATATGTATACATCATTAGTCCTATGATTAGTGGCTAGCACGCATATTCTCAACAATTAGAATCACATCTATACACAATATTATTAAAGCGGAATCTATTTATACAATGTAGTATTACAATTTAGAATATATTGCAGCGGAAAGAAGCAAAAGTCATGTAGTGTATCCATCCAACCCTCAGGCAACTGACAAGGTATAATCCCTAGAAAGTCGCATAATTGAAATTCCTGTATCCTATGGTAAAATATGTATCTTTCTGGGTCTCGCATTCTTCTCCATCTAAAATACCAAATTAAGCAAAGTTGAGTACTTTCGTACTCAGTAAGACTTAAGGTGTATTTGCAAAATGCAATAATACAGGCTATGTCAAAGGAGGCTTCTACGGTTAATTTGCATAAAGCGAATTTGAATTTGAAAATCAAGTAGTAGTTTACAAACAGAATTTGTAAGAGCAAATTTAACTGATATGAAAATAACAAGTATATAAAGCATAAAGTAACAACTCACAGCTCTCCATGACGTGAGCTTCAAATCGTCCATTGCAAACACATGACACAACATCTGAAACCAATCCTTGCCAACACATGGTATAGAATTAAATCACCTGAGAGATAAACTTTCCAACACATGTTTCCAAATCATCTATTTTTGAAAATAACAAAACATCTAACTATATGGTGACTTTACCAAGTGCCTTTGACCGCGAGCGCGACTTTTCAAAAAGATTTACACTCTACAAAGGTGCACAACTTCACCCACAAGATATGACTGACTCTTTGTGCAATATCATTAGCACACTTCCTTTGGTGTGCCGTAGAGAGTCATGACATAACCGTTACATTGAAGAGAGTCATGGCGGTAGAAGATATTGTACACACAGTACGACAAATAGTTTCACATCCCACTGTCTCACTTCTCCTCATAGTAAGACTTACATCGTTGTATCGGTAAACGTTTGTTCCATAATCACCTCGGTGTGGACTTCCCTTCGAGCAATCAGTCTAGAAAATCCGTACTACTCCAGCCTTCCAATATGCAAAGCTAGTTCTAAGTAACTTAATAGGTTATGGACGTCCCATACCAGCACTTGTGGTTGTACTATTGTCTTGGTCTGACAACAACCCATAGTTCGGTCCATAATCCGACCCGAGCGATAATCTCCCACTACACTATGTGCAAGTCCCATGCACATCCGGCTATTGCCAATAATCGTCCACATCAAAACTATAGTTTTATTTTGAGTTTTTATACCAAAATACCAGTGATCATCATCATGTCTCAATATTTCAAAGTTTATCTGAATAGTATATTCAATTTGTTCATCCCAAATTTAAAACTTGGCTAAGCATGATTATTAATCATCGCATATACCCAAATTGACATTATATATCGTCTAACCTTAATTCTAGGGTTATCAAGGTTCACATGTCAATATTTATTAAGGAACACGGTTTTGGGTCAAGGCCGGTGCAGGGTATGGCCGAGGCAGGGGCTCTTCCAGGTGAGAACACGGGTGAGCTTGGCACTGAATTCTTGGGCGCAAGGCGTGCTGTGGCAGCAAAATCAACCAAGTTAGGTTGCCGTGGCATCGATTCATCGGGATTTTGTTTGTCGCGGCAGCAACTGGGCAGAGGCGAGGAAACGCTCAACTGAGGAAGAGACAGGGCACTGGTGACGCTGTCAAGTGGGGTTGGGATACAGGCTGGTCCCACTAGTCAGTGAAGGCAAAAGGAAACCGACTTCACCCTACCACTGGACAAGATAAGGTTAAGTGCATTGAATGAGCTAACATTCATGTCTAAATTTTTTTGAAAATATTTATAAATTATCTGGAGACAGTTTTTACTCTTTTGTAAAAATTTTGGCTCATTAATTGACTCGTATAATTTTTAAAAATTCTAACAATATGAATGTTACAATTTATCTCACTCTGTTCTTAATTTTTTGGAAGATGGAAATGGAGTCTATTTTTACCATAAAAATTTCGTATTATTATCAATCATATATGATTTTATAAAATTATGACATGCTTTATACTGATTAATTCCAGTTTTTATTTTTGATTTTGTAAATTCGTTAAATATGATTATTTATTTTTGAAACTTTTCCTGTAAAATTACCCTAGTGCTGTATATGATGTGGTAAATTTTTTAGGATAAGATAAGGTCTGTACAAAATTTATTAATTCTGACATTGTGCTATTATTTTTTTATATTACTATTTTTTGCTTTCTTATCAATATTAAATATGTTCATATTGATTTGAAATTTTGATGGGTTACTCTGGAGGAATATTAGGATTTGTGTAGATTTTCTCCTGATTTTATATTTATATGATTTAGCCTTCACATTTTGAGAAGAGGCAATTTAATATTGTAATTTGATTTTGTAACTACATTAAATGATTTTGAAATTCTTTGGGAAGGCTCTGGAGTGATCTTTGGATTTAATTATATTTTCTTTGGATCTTTATCTTATATGTTTTTTGGTCTTAATTATTTGGTAATAAGATTTTTAAATCAAGAAAATTGATTTTCTTAAAGACTAAAATTGAAGAAAAAATTTCAGAAAAGGAAAAAAATTCAAAACTAAATCACATTTCAAACTTAATTTTTTATCTTGTCCGTTTTGAATTTTTGGGATGTTACCGTTAGGCTTAGTTTATTGTAGGAATCTTGCAACAATGTCTATGAAAAAAAATCGATTGAAAGTTTTTTTTTTCAAGCCACTCTGCAATAGTCGTCTCCATCTAGTTAACGTATCCCTTGAGCTGCGCTCGTAACGGCGCGTGGCGGCCCTTAGCTTCCGGATGTACGTGATCACTAGCTAGCTTAGCCAGGTCTCCAAATTTGAACTAATCAAGGTGTACTAATATATACTAGAATAGTGCTCTGTCTTCTGGTTTTCTTTTTCCAACACGTAGTATATGATCTTTTCCTTTTCTAGAACATTTGTTTCCTTTTTCCTTAATTCCAAGATATTTGTTTCCTTTTCCTTGAGATGATGCTGGAGGTGGGGGAGATCTGTTGTGGGCCATAGGGATGAGTTAGACACATTAAACAATGGCCATCGGATGTGGGTGAGTAAAGCTGAGGAAAGATCTGAGAGATTAATTTTGATGGAGGCGAGTTTCTGGGGACGTTTCGCTGGGTGTATGAAGGTTGGGCCATCTCTAATGGGGTGCATTATTTGGGGTAGACATAGAAAAGAATGCTTAGGCGTATTATAAAGGGGTATAGATATACTCCACCTGCTAGTAGTACATACTAGATGCACGATCCCAAGTTGGACACGTACTCTCGTATACGAGCCGCCGGCCGTCCCAACACGTACCCTAGCGGCGTAGCTAGCTATATAAAGACATGCACTCCCACCGCTTCTTGCACGCTACAGCAGCCAGAGCAGCACTGCAGTAGCACAGTACAACTCGCACCACCAGATCGAATTGGCCGGTAACGTGCTTGGCACGATGAGAGCACTGGCAGTAGTGGCCATGCTGGCCACGGTCTTCGCGATCGTCGTCTCCGCGCGCGCCGAGCAGTGCGGCTCGCAGGCCGGCGGGGCTCTCTGCCCCAACTGCCTCTGCTGCAGCCGCTACGGCTGGTGCGGCTCCACCGACGCATACTGCGGCGCTGGCTGCCAGAGCCAGTGCAGCGGCTGCGGACCCACGCCGGTCCCCCCAACGCCAACCGGCGGAGGCGGCGTCGCATCCATCGTGTCGCGGTCGCTCTTCGACCAGATGCTCCTGCACCGCAACGACGCGGCCTGTCAGGCCAAGGGCTTTTACACGTACGACGCCTTCATCGCCGCCGCCAACTCGTTCGGCGGCTTCGGCACCACCGGCGACGCGGACACCATGAAGCGGGAGATCGCCGCCTTCCTCGCGCAGACGTCCCACGAGACCACCGGCGGCTGGGCCACCGCGCCAGACGGTCCCTACTCGTGGGGCTACTGCTTCAAGCAGGAGAACGGCGCCACGGCCGACTACTGCCAGCAGAGCGCGCAGTGGCCGTGCGCCCCGAACAAGAAGTACTACGGCCGCGGACCCATCCAAATCTCCTAGTACGTCATACGTCATCGATCATGCAATTTAATTTGTTCTTTAAACTCATGATTCATGCATGCAATTTTTTTTCTCAAAAAAATTATACTTGAATTCATATCAAATATTGAACTATATATATTTGAGAGCATGCAGCAACTACAACTACGGTCCGGCGGGGCAGGCCATCCATGTGGACCTCCTCAACAACCCGGACCTGGTGGCGACGGACCCGACGGTGTCGTTCAAGACGGCGATCTGGTTCTGGATGACGGCGCAGTCGCCCAAGCCGTCGTGCCACGCGGTGATCACCGGCCAGTGGAGCCCCTCGGGCGCGGACCAGGCTGCGGGGAGGGTGCCCGGGTACGGCGTCATCACCAACATCATCAACGGCGGGCTCGAGTGCGGCCACGGGGCGGACAACCGCGTCGCCGACCGGATCGGCTTCTACAAGCGCTACTGCGACATCCTCGGTGTGAGCTACGGCGCCAACATCGACTGCTACAACCAGAGGCCCTTCGGTTAATTTTTTTTTTGCCATCGATCGATCGATCGTGCACGTAAACGTACTAGAGAAGAATAAATTGATGGGATCGAGAAAATGTAATGCGAGACCCATGCGAAAAAATGTACTGTCATGTGTTATCGAATAAAACAGCATCGATCAATATTACATCCATGCTCGCATGCATGTTTCCAGACTTATGTACATATCGTTATACAAATGACGTTCTGGAAAGTATTGATTTACAAATAGAAACAAGTTAGTGCGGTAACTGACATGTTCTCATCACTTGAGGCAGTATATACAACACTGCTACGGCAAGTTTACTTCCAATCCCATCCGACCGATTAAGCACGTCAATTGACTATATTTAACCTTTTTTTTCCTGAGAACATGTGGGAGATCCGCACATCGATCATGCATTTTCATTAAGAAGGAACAGATGTGAGTTACAACTAATACAGCTCTTGTTCCACTCCACAGCTTTAGAGCATATACAATAGTACAGACGGTAGCCGTCTATAATATATCTCTATGTCATTTATAGATAGAACTAAAGACAACTTATACAGTAGACTGTCTATGTGGTTGTCTGTAATGATCTCTCATATAATTAATAGACTGCCTCTATAATGGTATACATAGTGTAAAGTTGTTTATAAGGTCGTCTGTTAAGTAGTAGACAATATCTTTCTCTCTCTTCCTTCTCTGTTCTCCACATCATCCAAAATCCCATATGGCATACTCTTATAGACAGCTGACATGTACTATCGTAGATGCTCTAATACAGCTCTGTTCCACTCCACAGCTTTAGGGCATGTACAGTGGTACAGAAGGTAGTTATCTATAATATACCTCCATGACATCTATAGATAGAACTAAAGACAACTTATATAGTAGACTGTCTATATGGTTGTCTGTAATGATCTCTCATACAATTAATAGACTGTCTCTACAATGGTATACACAGTGTAAAGCTGTCTATAAGATCGTTTGTTAAATAGTTAGTAGACAACATCTTTCTCTCTCTTCCTTCTCTGTTCTCCACGTCATCCAAAATCCCATGTGGTATACTTTTATAGACAGCTGATATGTACCATTGTACATGTATGTACAATAAGATGACATGAGACATCTATTAATTGCATGCACTTTAGGGCATGTATAGTGGTATAGACGGCAGCTGTCTGTAATATATCTTCATATCATCTATAGACAGCACTAAAAATAACTCATACAATGGATCGTCTATATAGTTATCTGTAATGGTCTCTCATCCAATTAACAGACTGTCTATACAATGGTACACAAAATAGAAAGTTGTTATAAGATCGTCTGTTAAATAATAGATAATAGTTTTCTCTCTTCTCCACATCACCTAAAATCCTATATGGTATAGTCTTACAGACAGCTAATACGTATTATTGTACATGGCCTTAGTGAGTTAATCGGAAACCGTTCAAGGATAACTGATCAGTAAAAGTTAAAATTAAGCACGGGACGCTCGAATTCTACCGACATGAGTTACGAGAGATGACGTCTATAACTAGGTAGGAATGGAAGAGACCAGATCGAGTGGTGGATCAAAGTGTGCGCGATGCGTAGGGTCAGATTTTAGTATATATGCGCCAAATCTTTTGCAGATAGATAGATGCTTGCATTATTTTTTTTAATATGCATGGCATGCACCATATCGATCGTGGTAAAAAAAGAAGAAGAAGAAGCTTCTAAAGTCTGGCTGCGCTGCACAAGACGCATCATGCATGCATGGTTTGGCCAGTGGAAATTAAGGGGCAAAGTAGCAGCTAGTGGTAGATCAATTGAATGATAAGATCGATGCAGCATACATATATGCGTGGAATTCCAGCGGAGGAAACAAAATTCAGTTGGGAACTTGGGACTGGGACACCCACTGACTACTGTCGCCACAGTGTCATATTTAATCACAATTAATTGTGTGTCTAGTGAAAAAATATAAGCCCGTGGTTCATTAGGCTATTAAGCCTTCATAAATATTTTCTAGCATATGCAATAATGCAGTGGATGGGATGGTCATGTATGTGTAGGCATGTACGTACATGTAGCGTGACGTGAGCGGAGTGTGCATGCGCGCGTCCGTCCGTCTATTAATTCGATCTCTAAAAGAAGTTGGACTTGGACATCCATGCATGAACGTACGTACATGCACCTAGCAGGATATGTATGACCGGAGTATGTACGTACGTACAGACAGACGGACGGGTACGTGATGTCTATCTCACCGCACAATGCGGCAGGAGCAGAAAGTCTTTGAACAATTCCGGTTCCGTTCTCCACAAAGTGGAAACTGAAAGCAAGCTAGCTAGCTCAAGGAGATGCATATATACGTACATTACATATTGATATGCATGTCCTTGTTGAACAGGCAGACAGAGAGGACTAAAGAGCCAAGAATTCTACGTGGCTTGGACCGATACACATCATTCATGCATATCGTTGCAAAGATTTGTTTCCCAGTATGGATCGAGTTAGTATATATAATTAATATTTGAGCGCGCACGCCGCCCTAGCTCGTTTTGTAGTATGTATGCGATCAACATCACGTACTGCCCCTGTCCCTGTGTATATATATCCTATCCTCCAGGGCGCCGCGCAGGAGGAGAATGCATGGGGCACTGAGAATGCTTTTTGCCAATAGGATAGGTTCTGTGAATAAGTTCATAGGGAAACTCCAACTTAAGTCCCCAGTCTAATGAACAATGACTTTCTCCGTACATTGCTACAGTAAACAAAATAAGGGTGCGGTACTTTGATACGGAATATCTATGTCATCGTTTTTTTTATCCAACGATCCGCACGCGGTTGCTTAATTAGTTGCAGTTCTAAATAGGACTGCATTGGATCTATATATTTTCTTACCAATATTTACCACTTCTACGTCAATTAATATGGGGTACTATCTCCGTTTTTTTTGCTTATCAATAATTATTTTTTTGACTGTTACTGTTTCTAGTTATATATTAGCAGAAATTATTAAAAATATAATTATATGAAAGTATAATTTTAAAGACGATCCAAATGTTTTTGTGTATTTAGAGATGAAAATTTTAAAATGTTGACTCTGCATGCACGTGTTCTCTAAAAGAGAAGTGAGGGAGTACCTGCCCTACACTACACGCCGCCCTCGTGTGGTGTATCGTATATTCGATCGTATGTGCTCAGCTCAGTAGTACCCTATCTTGCACGGCAGAGAAGCTAGTCTAGACTGGGGGGCGATCGAAATGTTTGGTTTGAATGTTTTGACTGTTCATCCAGAGGGATGGACCAATATATGTTCCAACGTTTTATCGCCCATGTTCAGAAGTGACTAAAAAAAACAGTAAAACAAATCAAACGTGCTAGCTCCTTTGAACCATGCAAAGCCTATCAGCGAAAACTATAAAAAAATATTTGTGGAATAAATGAAAAATATTAGTGGAAAAAGTCAAGAGAAATAGTTGAAAAAATAGAAAAGATATCAATAAAATAAATGGTGGTAAAAATGTCTTGTGGGAAAAAAAATCCACTATAGAATCCAGAAAAACAAACTAAATGAAAAAAAAGAAAAGGAAAAAAGGAACCATGTGCTGTTGCTTATTGGGCTGGGCTAGCGAGGCCCCATTTCAGCGGCTGCGGAGACAACCGGGCGGAACTAAACCCAGGTGGGCTGGTGAAACTGAGCCACGGGCTTCCAAATGTGGGCCGGGGCCGCCCTCTGCTTCACGATCGAATCGTACGCCAAGCCAAACAGACACTCTCTCTCTCTCTCAAAAACTAAAAAACAAAAACAAAAAGGAAAAGGAAAAGGAAAAGGAAAAAATATTGTCCCCCGCGATCCCAACTGTACTATTTTTCAGCCACAACTCACGCGGGTACGTCATTACAGACTAGTCAGTCACTTAGTCAGTCGTCTTTCCTTGTTCACAGCCCTCGTCATTTTGTTTGATTGATTGTCAGTTCGTCACTAGCTAGCTAGTAGTACTGCTGGTTTGATCGATTCAAAGTATTCACCGTCACCTACTCCTTCCTTCCTGCATACGGTAAATATCAAGCCAGTCCACTCCTTGCACAAATAACTTTTCCTACATATTGAATTCAATATTGAGCTCTCGCTCCATCTTAAAATCACAAGAAAACAAAATAGTACTACTGTACAGAGTGATAAATAATTCACTGGCTAGCTAGCTCGCTCGCTCTCCGGCCATCGATCTGGTGCATCGCATGGCGAAGCTGCTGACTCCGGCAGCCGGACCTTAACTTTCATGGACGGGAACTAACAATTTAATTTCTTGTTCTGCTCAAGCATGCGTAACTAGCTAGCCAGCTAATAAACTCAAAACTAGTACCACTTCAACTAAAAACATATACATGCATGCATATATGTCTTATATATACACGGGTGGTGTAATTAATATCCATATATATTAATTAATTGTCCGTCTACGTGTGTAAGATCATCGATCTTAGTGTCTAGCTAGCTGATTGATTTGTTTCTTGTACCTACAAGTTCGATCGATCCCTCTCTTTTTTGGAGGTATTAATTAGTTTTCTTCTAGAAGTTGAGCACGCTGGCGTAGTATGGAGACCAGCTCTCCATCCAGGGGCTCCTCAGCTGCGTAAGGAACGGGTCCTGCATCCACTCCAGCCCGCCCCCGCCGTGCCTCGCCACGTCCAGCTGAGGCAGGCTCAGCGTCGCCGGCCTCACCACCGCCGCCGCATCAACGTCCTCTTTCTTCATGCCGCCGCTCGGTATGCCAACTGCAACGTCGGTGCCGGCCATGGGCATCTCCTCGGTGGCAATGGCGTGATGAGCCTCGTGGTCCGACGATGAGATGGAGTCGACGGGAGAGCCGGTGTCGTGGGAGGCGGACGGCGTGCAGGTGGAGCGCGCGAGCTCCTCCATGGCCACCCTCTGCTCCAGCTCCT
Source organism: Otatea glauca (assembly GCA_036346275.1). Taxonomy (NCBI): domain Eukaryota; kingdom Viridiplantae; phylum Streptophyta; class Magnoliopsida; order Poales; family Poaceae; genus Otatea; species Otatea glauca. The sequence continues at coordinate 64,661,399 of CM070721.1, forward strand.
TGAGCGACACCGCCTTCCGGTAGATCTTGCACAGCACCATGTCCTCCTGAATAATATATATATATATATATATATATCATATATGGCAACCATGCATTCGGGTGTTAATAAGCACACATTGATTTGTTCAACATGAGCACGTACGTACGTTGTTGCGATTAAAAACATTGCTTTCGGTCCAAGACTAGCTAGCTCTTCGTACAAGCCAACCCAGACATGAGAAATTACTACTAATCTCTCTACTTTTCAAAGCACGCGCGCGCGCGCGATAGCTAAATAGAGATACTTTGACTGGGACGAACAAGCAAGTCGCGTTCGCGTGCACGACGACAGAGTTAATTTCCCACTGGATGGAGCTATATATATATCTACCTACTACTACTCGATCTGTCACCATTAGCTAGCTTAGCTAGGATCGAAGACTCGCGCGGTAAGTCTTAAATTCAATTTCACACAGTCCCAGTAACATATAAGTACTACAGTACAGTATATGCATGAGTAGTGCGTACTACATTGAATCTTCCAAATTAATTATATATATATAGACGGAATTAACGGAACTCTAGCTTATTCGATCGATCTCGATCCTTAGATTCATAACTAGGCCTGAAAAGTAATTAAGGCAAATTACTAACTATCCTGAGACTCTATGGGTAATCATCTTGGGTCGTTACAATTAAGTAGCAGTAGTAGGATATATATAGGTATAGTTCAGTTGTACCTTGGGCTGGTTGTCGGCGGCGGCATTGCAGGGGGTGGCGTCGGGGAGTCGGTACTCGTTCATCACCCAGTCGGTCTTGGTGCCTCGTGGCGCCCGCCCCTCGTAGTAGACCAGCGTCTTCTTCAGCCCGATGAGCCGCTTCGGGTCGGCGGCGCACCGCACCGCGCGGTCCGACCCGGTCGCCTTCCAGAACCCACCCTCCGTCGTCCGGCTAGGCCGCCCGCCGCCGCAGCCCCCCGCCTGCTTCCGGTCACGCGGCACGAAGAAGTACCACTCCCGCTCACCGATCCGCGCCAGCCCTGCATATATATCAATATAATTCTCCATTCTTAGTATTAATTACTCCACTGATCAAGTAGGAGCAAATCAAGATTCCGATCAGTCAAGGACATGCACGCACCCGGGAGCTCCCGTGGGTCGTGGCGGTAGAGATGGACGGTTGGGATGATGTCGAACTTGAGCTTCTTCCCGTGCACCACCTGCTTCAGGTAGAACTCCAGCAGCTCCTCCTCCGTCGGGTGGAACCGGAAACCCGGCAGCTCCAGCTCCGGCGCACCGCCTCCTCCTCGCCGCCGGTCCATGTTACTGATCACTACTGATGGGTACCAGCTAGATCAGTACTACTAGTATTCGCTCTTCTTGTCTGTTTGACGGATGAGTTGGGAAGAGAATGGCCGGGTTTTGTGTGCATATATAGGCCGGTGTTGGGTGGACGAGTCATGCTCATGCATCATGCATGAGAGAAAATGTGTGTGTGTGTATGCGCTGCGGCTGCGCTATGGTCTCTTTCCATCTTTCCAAGTCCTCTCCATCGTCACAGCTGACTTTTACTGCCCAATAGCTAGTGTGTGTGTACTGTTAGAAGGGGCTCGGAATTCTTAATTGGTACCTAATTTTGTGCTAGGCAAGACTGAGTTGTATACCAACAAGCAATACTAGTATCAATTAAGGCGAGTACTATAGCAAAGTCAACTACTGGCTAATAGTAAGCTAAAAGTCAGTTTGTACAATAACTGTCTCTAAATGTTGTGCAATAACTATCTTTTCTCTTTTGTACATAAATGATCTAACTATGCTCCCGTGCAAAGCTGGCTACTAAATAAGAGCCAGCTCTCTTCTCTTTCCTCTTTTCTCACTCCTCCACATAGATCAAAACTGATGTGTACAGATTAAGAGCCAACTGATATGGCCTTATTGTACATACTCTTAGTGTGCTACTACTCACTCGTGTCACATATACATGTTGTTTTGGTTCACGTGCTGTCAAACTTTCCAAATTTTAATTACAAATACATTTTTAAATATTTAGATCGGATACATGAAAATAATATGTATAGATTTGTTTTAAAAAATATTGAATTTTATAGATATATTATATTATAAATTAGTGGTCAAAGTTATGTTCTAGGAACATGTCCAAAACTATAGGTATTTATGACTAGAGGGAGTATATATTTTGAGCATGTCAGACTTGTCATCTCTTACCTGATCAGGCTGAGGATAGCCTGCCCAGTTTATTAGTGCAAAGAGAGGTATACTGACCGGGGGTACCGGTGGATGAGGACTAAGGAGTAAGGATATCCTTCGTCAGTAATAGCACTGTAATCTCAAGTTGATGAACGCTAGCTGAGTCTTTTAGCAAAAGGAAATCAATAGGGTTAGGTCGCATTGTGTCTTTCAGGTAGTGCTCCTCCCTGTTAAAATCCACTAGCTAGGTTTTGCACAATTAATGGAGTTTCCCCTGGCTGAAGATAGTGGAAGAATCTAAGATTGACGATCAGAAGGGGGTGAATGATCATAAATAAAATTATTCTCGTAAAAATGAAACCATCAAGAAATCAAATCGAATGACCGTTCAATCTAAATATGTGGTTGGATGACCCCCTTCGACCAGGAGGTCGAATGAACAGTGCTCAGATAAACAAAGAAAACTGCACTGGTCGGATGAACAGTAAATAGCAAAACTGGTCGGATGAACAGTGACTACACGCTGGTCAGCACCATTGGTCGGATGAACAATATCAGCACGATTTCAATAACAGGAATCGATGTAACTTTTGATCGGCTGATTCAAAACCCGTGAAACTTTGTGTGCACCTTCTTATGGATGTCATGAACCTATTTCAACCTTCAATCGCAAGGATTGATGTCAAAGTTCTGACCTTTTTCCTGTTTAAAGAATGTTGCACCAAAACCAGGTCAAAAACACAAACTTCACCCTTAGCTTGCTCGTGGAGAATTGTTGATCAGGATGATTTTAGATTATCTTTCACATATCACAGCAAATAAGAACACCAAAGAATAACCCTTCAAACATACAAGAACACGATCTACAAAGATCTTTCTTCTACCAAGTACAAAGATCGATTTCTTGCAGAAACTGAAAAGAAGGGGTTATAGATTGCCTAGATGATTAAGATATGATCTATAGAAGATTCATCCAGTAATCTTTCATCCTTGACACAAGATCCAAAAGCACTTAGAAGGAGTGGAGACAAATCTAAATGTGCGGAAAGAAAATTGCAATAATTTAAATGCTGAATTTAAAGCATAATGTAAATGTTGAAAGTAAATTCAGAATAGGGAAATAAAACTTTTATTTTTTAGAAGAAAGGTTTACAAAGCCTTACACCAAAGTGGACAAAACTCAAAGGAACATCAGAACCTTTAGAAAAGAGACATTCCTTTCCTCCTCTATTTATAGCACACTGGGAGCAATCTCCACTCTTAGATAACAACTTGACCCTCAAGAAGCCTCATCAAGGGCTGAGATCCACTCCCTCACTTATATACGGGCTAACCTGCAACCCAACATCATAACGGTTTTGACACACACCTCTCAGGGCACCACTAACTTAACCACTGCTCCACCTGCGAACCTGCGATCCAACGATCCTCCTTCACCAGAGTAGAGCTTAAGTTAGCATCTACACTATCCACTTGTCTTTTCGGCTTGCAGCTACTCCCTAGTCTCAGTCATCTCTGACGACACCTTGATTGTCTGGACCTCAGCTCTCCCAGTATAATCCCGATCTCCTCCGCCTCACCATAACCTAGCTCTGAAGTCCTGCAATCATCATAGACAAGGAAAACACATCACATAGCAATGTCCAACAACATATGCAATCAAATCAACTTATAGCCAGAATGATACACAATTTGTCCCGACTAGTTTATAATCTTTCCCAACCAGTTTATAAACAGTCCCGACCAGTTCACAACCAGTCCCAACCAGCTTGCAAACTGTCCCGACCAGTTCACAACCAGTCCCAACCAGTTTGCAAATTGTTCAAATCAAACTCAAATTTGTGCACCACAAACTTAAATACAGTCAATTGTTCATCACAAACATGAATAGACCTCCACATAGTCTTTCAGTGATAATAAAAAATATATCCTGAGATTGAAATAACTTTCAAGAAAAAAAATAGCTACTACTAGCAAGTATTATATGTGTATAAATAGATCTAGTATTCCAACGTCGAGCACACCGAACTTGAGGTAAGAGAAGTAGTTTTCTCAATACGGAAGTGCATAAAATTAAAGCTCATGCGTACTTAATTTACTACTAGTCTACTACCACTCAAGAGTTCATCATGCATGTGCGTAGCTAGTTTACTACTGTAAGGTGTTAAGTACTTTAGCATGTCAAATGTAGTGATCATGCACTATATATCAACCGGAATATTTTCTACCAATTTACAATCAAATTAGCTACTAGAGTATAACTCTTTAATTTCCTAGTGCTTGCATGCACATATCTAGACAGTCATTACAGTTAGGGATGAAAATGGAACGAAAACGATGGTAAACGGTCGTTTCGTTTCCATATTTTTTACCGGTAACGGAAACAAAATCAAAAATTCCGGAAACGGATAGTGACGAAAACAGATGCGGAACGAAGCGGAGCGGATACAGAAACGAAAGTGGAAAATTTCACAAAAAACATAGTACGTAAGCACGATATATATGACCGCAAAAGCAATGTAACTCATTCCACCTCTAAGACAGACACAAGAACAATGTTATGTCCATCGGTATTATTAGGAAGTTTTTTTTCTCAAATTTGTCAGTTAAAGGCTTGCTATTTGTCCTCTAGATCAGACAATCATGCCCTCCTCCGTATCACTATCATCGACATCCTCTTGCTCCTTCAAATATAAAGGTGTAACACCCTAAAATTTGCATATTATTATTCAATATCCATTTATGATTTTTTAAGATTTCTCCTGGATTTTATAAATGCCATTTTACTGTTTTTAGATTTATAAAATAAATTTATTCGTGAAAAATAAAACCAAAATTATGCTAGAAATAAATTTCCTAGGTTCAAAATGTTCCAAAGTATTTTTGAACTCTATTTGATATTTTCTATAAAGCTATTTATATTTATAAAATTATTTTAATTCGAAAATAAATGTAAATTCTCCGTTCTCCTTTTTGGGCCAAGTTTCGGACGGAATTTCCGTTTCTGTTTCCGTCGGAAATGGCTCTCTCATTTCTACGCATGCAAAAGATCCTGCCATTTCCACTGGTGCACACTAATAAAATTTCATTGTTTGTAATTAGTAGATAATTAGACGTAGCTTTCAAAAGGATGCGGAGAGAATCATTGAGAAAATTTACTTCCATTCTTGAAATTTTTTCTGTTTTTTCTCTGAAATGATCGGAAATTCCGCTACCGTTTTCATCCCTATAATATTACAGGATGCTACGCATGCAAAAGATCCTGCAGAGATAGAGAATGTGAGGGTGAAGTGAGTGGCTGCAAGCCAGAAGACTTGGTCCACTGGTGCACACTAATAAAAATTAACATTGTTTGTAATTAGTAGATAATTAGACGTAGCTTTCAAAAGGATGCGGAGAGAATCATCTCTGAGACTCGCAAAGTATAATTTACGAAGCCATTCTTGACCCTCCGTTAATTCTTATGCAGCCTTGAAACAATTTTTTTCTTCAAAGAATAAATACAATTTAGACAAAAATAAACAGCTGAGCACACATCTAAACTAGTTGCAATTTTTTTAAAGAACAGGACTCTTAATAATCACCTTTTTTTTAATATCAGGAAAAATCATACTCCCTCCCGTTAATAAATATAAGGCATATAGTTTGATGGTCTTGTTGAAAAATATAAAGCGTGTATGTAGATTTAATGAGCCTTTTTATTTATACCCCTATTTATTCTCTCTCAATCATATGCATTTATTTATTACCACCTACATGAAGTATTATCTCTCATCTTTCAAAACAATTAAGAGAGATATGTAAGAGCAAGTACAATAGCAAAGCCAGTACTGACTAATAGTAAGCTAAAAGCCAGTTTATACAATAACTGTCTCTAAAGGTTGTCTCTAGATATTGTGCAATAACTATCTTTTCTCTCTTGTACATAAATGATCTACCTATACTTCCATGCAAAACTGGCTACTAAATAAGAGCCAGCTCTCTTCTCTCTCCTCTTTTCTCACTGCTCCACATAGACCAAAGCTGATGTGTACGGGCTAAGAGCCTGCTGACGTGGTCTATTGTACATGCCCTAAGTCATTTCCTCTCATGTCTTTCTCAATTTCACCATAACCTTAATCCTTGTGCCAAGTCAAAATACGACTTATATTTATCAACGGAGAGAGTACTAATTTTGTTAATTTCAAGGTGCACTATTTTCTAAAGTGTGTTAGTCCTAGTTTCTAAACATAACCGGGCCCTTGTTCTCGGGTAGTTGCACTCTTAATTAAGTCTTAACTCCGTGGATCTTAGGCATGCTCGGCATTACGTTGTAGGGTTAGATTCCTTTGATATTGATGCATGGCTTTACTTTGACAGTACGTTGAACTGGTAAAAGGTAATCGTTATTTGAAGAATGAATTAATGTCTGGCTGGACCATTAAACTATCCAGGAAACCTCATGAACAGAAGAAGAAAAAACCATTGGTTTCCAGTATGATCCGTATATTTTCAACAAGATTGCAAGAGCACAAATGGTTTGACGTGCTGACAGTTCAATTCGTGTGTGTCCATTAGTCGTGTGAGGTCATGACTTCCACAAGAAATTACAAGTACAGGACATGATGAGATGGTCCTGATAGTGCTATCTTCACATATCTCCAATTCTCTCTCCATTTTTCCAAGCCTCTCTCTCTCTCTCTCTCACTGAATACAGAAAAACCGTGTTGAATTGTTCCAAGTCTTGAAATTATTCTTCTTTTGACGAAATTACTTTCCAAGTGGAAAATCATTGCAGATAGTTTTGGCGGCTCCTGCGCAAAAGACTAATGGTTTGCTAAAGTGGTTCCATTTTTCAGGTATATTACCATTCGAAACCCTGACCCTCTTTTGACACTAGTACATGTTGAAATCGGAAGAAGAACTGAAGAAGCTAAAGCAGTTGCCTCCTGTAGGTTCATAGGAAGCAACGTTAGAGCTCTCCTCGAAAAGCTATACTAAGAAGAGGGGGAACATAGGGTGAATGACGAAAATTCATAGGTGACGCTTGTGACAGACAGAAGTTGCATTCATGCATTTACTCTGAAGTCGATTCTGAAAAAAAGAAGTCTCTTTAATTTCTAAGAGCAATTACAATAGCAACGCCAACTACCGGTTAATAGTAAGCTAAAAGCCAGTTTATACAATAACTGTCTCTAAAGGTTGTCTCTAGATATTGCGCAATAACTATTTCCTCTCTCTTGTACATAAATGATCTACCTATGCTCCCGTGCAAAGCTGACTACTAAATAAGAGTCAGCTCTCTTATCTCTCCTCTTTTCTCACTCCTCCACATAGACCAAAACTGATGCGTATGGGTTAAGAGCCAGCTGACGTGGTCTTATTGTACATACCGAAGTAAATGTCTACGTGTATATATCGTACTAGCTAGTTAAGAATATCAAGATGTAACAGTAAGATAGTGGTAGTAAGAACGTCACATGCTCCTAGCTACTTCCTAGCTGTAATATCTGTCAACCAAATGGTTATGGTTTGCCTCAAGGTTAATTTCACAGCACCAGTTGCATCCCATGAAGACATGCATGTCAGTGACAGAGCTCGCCGATGCTAACGCTGCCTAGCCATCTTTAGGAATTAAAAGCAAAAGTTGCCTCATATATTAATACTAGCTAGTATGTTTTGTAACGCTTTAAACTGAAACATATATAGGGTAAGTACTGGATAGGGAGACTGTATATTTTGGTGTCACAGCCTCACAGGTCACAACAATAGACTGACTTGTCCGGTGCTAGGAGACTGGAGACACAATATAAATCAAGAAAGGAAGAATTCGCAGTGGCTGTATACAGCAATGGAGCCAAGCGTCCATACCTATCAATTGGACCTGTTCTTCGATCAGCTCCGATAACCTGCACCAAGTCGTTGTTGATCCCATTAAGTCAAGTCCATGGTTGCACTTGCACTAGCTGCTCTGCAAGCAAGCAATCCAATTGCAGCCTCGCACCAGTCACCACAATAAGGAAAGGAGGCCGTGGTTGAACTTTGAAACGGTCCAAGTCTCGAGAGATGCACTGCCTGTGACTGTCGAGGCTGCTGGTGGGTCGGTAGTACAGTAAGTCACCCTCAGTGCTGTGAATGGTGATGACGATGGGTTGCCTTCGTTTTGTGGAGGAAGACCTTGAACAAGAGGTCGTTAGTGATACATAATAGTATTCCTCTTTTAATCGGAGAAAATCTGAGACATGAAAAGATACCCGCCATGCATGACACCTGAGTAGGGATACTAATGGGCTTGGATCGGTCCAGATTTTTAAATTAAATCGGTCCGAAACTGTAAATGGATTAGACTTATTTTGGATCTATAGTTATTTGGATCGATTTAGATCAGATTAGACCAGGCTTAGATCTTATGTTTTTCTACTAAATCTCTCACCACTAGCCAAGTAAACTAATTGATGTTGCCTTTAATATTAATACTTTCTTTTTTGTTTTATATACTTCAATACCATACTTTAAATTCTAACTTTTTAACCTATGTTTTCAATGAGATATGTAATTATAGACCTAGTTTTACCACTAGATATTGCACCGTAAACTATCAACTCATCAAACAAACAACAATTTATCTAGATAAAGGCCCAAATTAAGGCCCAGACTTTCATTTGGGCCCATACCTGACTTGGACCTCAATCTTTTTGGATCAGACTGGATACAGATCTATAAAAAAAATATTATGCTTGAACCAGATCTATACTCGGCTTCGTCCCATTAGCATCTTTACACCTGAGTCTTGAGTGAGTGCGGTTAAAGTCCGCTCTGTGATCCGAAGAAGGAAACGGGGAGTGAACCTTCCTCAGTTCTTCAGCAAGTACCAGCTGTCCATGCTAATATAATATGCAATTAGAAAGTTGTGCATTTCAGTGTATATCCATCACCATGAAGGCAAACAAACAACAGTTTTTATTCTAGGATTCGACCCTGAAACTTTATTTTACATATATAACTAGAGTTGGCCGACATCCTACCATGTACTGTACACTACAGCCCAGGTCTCAGCCCCATCACAGCTTATTATTTTCATCACATCATAGGTAGCCACACTGCTAAGGAGAGCCATAACTAATTCCAAGGCAATCCAGAGTCTGAAGTTTGTACAACTCAATACCACTAGCACCACTGGCTATACCGGAACTATTCCGAGGGCACCAGCAGCCAGTCCTGATGAAGCAGATCTGGTGCTTCATTTGCAATCTTCGTCAGAAGACCGAAACACAAACTTCATTCCCTTCTTGCCAGAATCATCCTCGGTGGATGCCTTTTTGGAACCCCTCCCGCCACCTGAAGTTGCCTCCCCTGTTTCTTCAGACTCTTTGGCAGCCGGCGTATTAACCGGAGTAGCATCAACATTGATACACTCCGAACCAATCTTCCCAGAAGCAGCTGCTCCTTCCCTCTTATACCCTTCACCTTTTTCGTCAACACAATAGTAAGCCTGATAGCAAAGCATTTTGTGAGTTCGTACTGCGCTTGGTTGTTGTCCATTAATCATTGAAACTTCATAGAAGCAACATTACCACACAAGTGCGGGGCGGAGAAAGGACTTTGAATGAGTTAGGGCGGTTATTGAAATTTGTTTCGGGTGCTCCTGGCACTCCTTCAGGTGACGTGAAGTGATCCACATCATCGCCAACCTGTGATTCAACAAAGATCAATTTGATGCAACTTTGGTGGGCACCTATTGTAGGACAAAAAGTTGCAAAATAGATTTTGAGAATTTATCATGATTACTTACCCTTCCATGTCCGCCAAATACCAAAGAATCGGAGTCCAGCGCTACTCTGTACTTCCCAGGCAAGTCGCATCCAACTTTATAACTGCATATTTTTGCAAGCAGAGATGAGATTAGGCACATTAGACATTGGGCACAAGGAATCTCTCATTTTGTTCAAAAGGCAAAGCTTGCAGGAAATCAGTTACCCCTCGTAAGTTTTAGTGGGATGGAAATTGAAAACGAAAACCAAATCTCCACGTTCGAAGACAATAACCTGAAAAGGAAGTTGAAATCAGCTGCAGAGTGCATTTTAAGAAAACAATATTTCACATCAAATGGCTAGAGTTTCACACCATGCTTTCCTGAGGATTAACTCACCTTGTTTGGTTGCATAGAATGCACAAGCAAGTCAGAGTTACGGTTCTTCCTAAGAAAGAAATAAATGACGCAGCAAGTGGCCACACTAAAGATTCTATAGTTATTACCTTCTCCTCCTCATTCATGTCGCTGACAATCTGCTTTGATGATGATAGGAAGGAAAATTCCTCGTCAAGTGCATTCATTGCTTGATCAAATGCGTTCATATACTGTCCAACATTGATGCAATTAAATTTTCTGATATGTTAGGTGACACAAATTGCAAGCTTAACTGCAAAAAAGCTGAACAAATTATGACAAATTCGGTGAAAGAATATATTGTTTAACAAAAATAACTTTCTTCAACAAAGCAACACACCTGTGGCCTCAGAAAATGTATTCCTTCATCTCTAGAATAAACTTTGGAAAAGGCCATGCTAATTTATGCATGGAAAATGTATGTGTGACACATCAGTAATGTTTAAGAATGAATAAACTTTGGAAAAGGCCATGCTAATTTATGCATGGAAAATGTATGTGCGACACATCAGTAATGTTTAAGAATGAATAAAATTTGTAGGTTACAGCAGGCAAAGTTTGATCATTTTACTGATCAACAAGTAGTAGATTGGCGCAATTTACGCTAGTAGGAAAGGCTTAATATGAAGTGTTAAAGGGGGCATTTGAATCCAATGTAAACGTGAGTTGGAACTCACCCACTGTAAATAGATAGAATCAAATGTAATGATAGAAGAGAACCAAAAAAGCTACCAGAACAAAAAATTAAGAATATGCATAGGGATAACCTTGTATCGTAGGTGATCAGTGTCGACAAGGCTCCACTGACGTCTGCATTTATCATAACTCCAATTGTTGCCTTCTCTTGGAAAGTCAATCCATTCAGGGTGGCCAAACTAAAAGGAAATTATATTATCACTATGAGTCAGAAAAGAGATATAAGAGTTTCGTAGTAGCAGCAATGTGCTACATACTGCCCATTTTTTTTTGAATGAATTGGTCTTATATGTAAAACATAAATAGCACAAGAAAGACATGATAATATTCTGTATGATGTTTGCATCATTTAAGAGAAAATATCAGTATAAAATAAATCTTTCAAACAGTGAATGTTCACATCTTATGTGTGTGATTTCGGTGTAGATATAAATTGAACAAGAGGAAGGCGGAAGGCCAGCAATAAACAGAAGAAATATCATGCACAAAGACAACAGTGATTAAGAACTAAGATTAACCACCAGAATAATTAAATGACAAATCATATTATGAAAATAGCTGTTATGTACTTGGGTATATTAGAAAACAGAGGGTTAACCCTTTATGCACCCCACCCAAGACCTACAAAGGAATAAAAATGAGGAAACATGAAACATGTTCATGGGAAACAAGTTTTAACAGATCACTAAGACATTACCTCGTTTCCCATAAAATTTAGGTAGCCATCACCTCCAAGGACCATTGTGATGAAGTGAATCATCTAAAGCATTTGGAACACAATTAGCCAAATATATCAAAAAGGAATGGAATACATTGTCTTCAAGGGCTAACCAGAACTCTTAGTACACTTATGGAGATCACAGCAATAATCTAGAAGACTAGAACTGGAGCCATCAAATTCACGAATACTTAAGGAGAAATGGAACCTTTTGAAGTGCAATGCCACGATCAATTGTAGGTGAAGCCGGCTGCAAGTCTGACATGCCAGTGTACATTTCCTTGTCCATTAAGAGAAATGCTAGAGTCTTGTCACCAACGATAGACTGAAAAATTGAATGAAATTAACTACTCAGTAGTTGTTCCGTTGTTCCAACAGAACATACAACCAATGATATGCGGCTGCAAATTTTGGACATGTTTACATGGACCTTAAAGCTGGTCACTATCACTAACTATCAGAATAGCAACCTGATAACCTATGCTATTATCTGATGTAAAGTAACTAAATGACATCACCCCAAGTATTTATTTGTCTAATTTGTCAACCAAGAAAAGAAAGGATTTATCTTTCATCCTGTAACTATAGTCCTTAGAACATAAGAAAAGTACCTGATCATGACTCTCAGCATATGCAATGCACTTTTCAGTATATCTCCTGTTAGTCAAAGTCTGCACTATTTCACCCAATGACCATTCGCGATCATCTTTGTTCTTCAAGTAGTCAATCCATCTATCAGGAATGGCCATAGCCAGGCGATAGTCAAACCCTACTCCACCTTCATCAGCTGGACGACAAAGCACTGGCATGCCTGAAACATCTTCGGCAACAACAGTTGCTTCTGGCAAGAGTTTGTGCATCAGATGGTTTGCGAGCATCATGTAAACAACTGCATCTACATCGGTATCCAAACTGAAATACTCGTTGTAATTTCCAGTAAACGCCATATCGATACCATGGTGATGGTACAGCATTGATGTAACCCCATCGAATCTGAAGCCATCAAACATGAATTCGTCCATCCAATATCTCAAATTAGAAAGAAGAAATCTTAAAACCTCCCAATTGGCATAGTTGAATAGACGACTATCCCAGAGTTTATGATAGCCCCTATCTCCTGTGTGGAAGTAGGACTCCTGAGTGTTTTGTCCAACATCATAGCCATTTAGACCATCTGTCACATTGTTACTTGAATGGCTGTGGACAACATCCATTAGAACTCGCAATCCTAAACTATGTGCTTTGTCAACAAGATATTTGAGGTCCTCTGGCGTGCCTGATCTGCTGCTAACCGCGAAGAAATTTGTCACATGATACCCAAAAGAAGCATAGTAGGAATGTTCCATAATCGCCATCAACTGAACAGTGTTGTAGTTATTTGCCCGTATGCGAGGTAACACATTGTCTGCAAATTCTCTGTATGTGCTTACTTTTGGCTTTTCACCACTCATCCCCACATGAGCCTCGTAGATACGTGGAGCATCAGGCTTTGGAGGCCGAGGATGCTTAAAAACATACCTGCAAGACAAACAGTAGCAGGCATTAATGCATCATGTTGCCACACACTTTGCTGTTGTGCTTTTTGCTCAGATTTATTGCTTAAGTTTACACAGTAGTTCAAGGCACTAGAAGTAGACCTTTCAGAAGTTGGAGGATCCCAGTGAACACCGTCGTAAGGAGCTCCAAATTTAGAGGCATCGAAAGTTGCATAACGAATCCATGCAGGGATCCGATCAACCCATACTCCATCCCCACACCTAAAGCGGAATTTAACCTTGGAATTGTGAGGGATGGCAGGTTTCCCATTGACATGAGAAATTTTAATTGACCAAACACCAAATTTATCCTTCTCCATCTTGTGGTTCGCACCATTCCAGTTGTTGAAGTCGCCAACAAGCTGTGCTTCCCTACATCCACAAAGTAAAAACTTCCAACTTAATGCATTGATGTGTTAAAAATAGCAGGAAGTTAAGTGCTGTCATAAAAAAATGAGCATTAATTAATCACAACCAACCATAATCAGAAAACAGAACATTTTTTCTCTCTTCGATGCAATATGAACAACCGGTGATGCTTACCTTAACAGGCGAGACATTCAGTTAGTGGAAACTTGAAACATTTTCTATTCCCCGAAATTGATTAACTATCTAGTGCTGCATCTTTTTTTTTTTTGCTAAGCTAACAGCCAAAGCATCTCGTTGAAAACAACAATGAGAAATAGGCCTTAAATGGCTTCATCAGCATTTCATAAGTTAACACATGGCCATTAACAAGTAGCTGTATAACAACATTAGAACTCACAGGGCAGCAGGCGCCCATTCACGATATACAATTGTGTCACCATCTGTATTGATCCCAAACTTCAAATAGCCTACAACACACGGAAGGCCGGAAATATATAGGAGTTAGATGATGCAAATAAAGTAGCATGCTAGTTCTTTTATGAATGAGTACTTTGAGCCGAATATGCTATCAACACTATAGTTTTGAATTGCATGAAGTAAACCTAACCTTTAGAAAAATCTTCAAGGCTACCCTCATGTTTTTCAATCAAACATTTCTGGTCGAGGTATCTTCTCATCCTATAACTGAAGTGGTCCTTGAAATCCGCTAACTTCGGATCCAGGTCATATATAGGAAGGTGGTGGGCATCCTCTTCAGTAATTGCCATAGTTCTGTTTTCTTGCACAGTCACTGGAACGGAAAATTTGCTCTTGACCTTACAATTATGAAGAGTAGTTAGAGTAACTGGCAGATTTGGAACTAGATGAGCAACAGAAACACATCACTTGAGGTGGGTTGTATCAATTGCTTTTATTGCTACATTCATCATAGACTTAAGAGTATATGCTACTTCGTTTTTAAGGTTGTAACGCAAGTAATGCGGTTACAATACTGTAGTAGAAATAGATCAATCAAACAAAATCTAGAGGAATTTCCTTAATGGAAATCTCATTCACTTGATGAAACAGGTTACCACTTTACCAAACCAAAGTATAGCCTAGCCTCACCCAGGGGCGGACCTAACGTGGGGCATGGGGGTTCAGTTGAACCCCCCAAAATTTTGGAAAATAAACTCATATTAGTACGCCACCACGCAACAAACTACATGGATTGGAGTAGAAGAAAGATTTGGATGAGGTTGCTCAGAGGAAAGAAATGATCCCCCACGAGGATGTTGACGGGGGATCTCCGGCTGGAGCTCACCGCGCCAGCCGCCGGAGAAGGGGCAGGGGGGACGTATGGAGAATGGTGGAAACGAAGGAAGGGGAGGAGAAGAGCTCACCGCGCCGGCCGCCGGAGAAGGGGCAGGGGGGAGATCTGGAGAGCGGTGGAAACGAAGGAAGGGGAGGAGAAGAGCTCACCGCGCCGGCCGCCAGAGAAGGGGGACGCGAACGGTGGAAGGAGGGGGGAAATCTGGAGAACGGTGGGAAGGAAGGGGAGGAGAGGAGCTCTCCGCGCCGGCCGCCGGAGAAGGGGGGCGCGAACGGTGGAAACGAAGAGAAGAAGCGGAGAATTTCTCGGTCGCTCATTTTAGGAGTGCGAAGGCGGCAAAGCTATGTGCGGAAGCGTATCGTCTGACCTTGTGTTATAAAGGCAAACTTTTGTCTTCAGTCAATCTACACCGTTCATTTCAAATCAGTGATCGGATCCTTGTAACAGCGGCCTAAGAATTCATCATAACTTATATTCTTCCTGGCCATGGCCGTCCGCCGCTTCTCCCCTCCCGTCGACCGTCGGAGCTCCGTAGCAGTTCAAAGCCTTAAACCATCATCAGTCAACGTAAAACAAGAAATGTTGTTCTTCAAGAGAGAGAGAGCACATGCAATACATAGAAAATTTACGAACTTCCCTGTGTTTCCTCGGACTATCTAATTGTTCCCTTCTTTGGATGTAAGATAATCTATTAAGAGATTATGATTGAAGCATAGAACAAACATGGTCACATCTTGAACTAAAAAAATTATAGAGGATCAGTATTAAAGAAAGCAAAACATACAATTAGTGAGTGAAGCGAATACAACAACATTATCGATTCCCTAGCTACCTAAAGGAACCAAAAGAAATAAATCAGTACTAGAAACTACGTGCTCAAGCTACCGGTCGGCTAGAATCAATTACAAGCACATGTTGTCCCCGAAGCTCCGATGGTGAATTTTAGATCTGGTGGAGCAATCTGGCTTCCTCTCGCTTCGAGCCTCTTCAAGATAGTGGCTAGAAAGTGGCCCGTGGTGTGTGGAGGCAAAAGCTGAGCGAAAGATCAGCAAGTCAAGTCGGGAATAGAAGGCATCTGACGACTAACGCCAAGCAGGAGGGGAGAGAGCTCTTGCCAACCATGGACGGGAAGAACGGAAGGGGAAGGAATGAAAGATGGGGAATCATTTCCTTGGTTGTTGGCCATCACTCGCCAGTTGGCCTACAAATCTAACCACTCATATGGAACGGACAACATGGACGGAGTAAAGGCAAAGTCAGCCACACAGTGGTCTGGGCATTAAGCGAAATTTAGACCAGGGTGTTATACTATGATAGCCCCGCCCACCCCTGCTAGGAGAAGTGTCCTTGATTCTGGGGAGGTGACCTGCAAGGATCCCCATGAGGATTAAACAATATGTTAAATTATATTTTAAAAAATATATTTATATTTTTTAAAATATAGCTTCAAAAATTATATCCAAACTTACATATTTAGGTTTTAGTCTCAACATATAAGAAAATACTAGATTTATAAACAAAATAATATATTTATAATTTTTACCGGTCCCCATAGGGCCTCGTAGGGGGAAGGTGGCCCCGTCGCCACCTCGCTAGTGCAATAGGGCCCAACACCATTCCCCCGCGCAAGGAGATCAACCCCTCTCCCCTCACCGACCCGCCCAGCCCCATGGGGCCTTTACCCAACGGAGGAAATTGCTATCCCTATTCTCCTCTATTGGATCTGTCGTCTCAACCATCTACTGCCTTCCCGAGACCTAATGTGCCTCTCTTGATTGTCTCTCATCCGCTTAACACCTTTTGTTATCCTCCTATGTACTCACAGCCAGTTGCTCCACCACCGCTTTACCGCCTAATGCCAGTTCATCGCCGTCCTCTTCCCCTACTGTTGGGGATTCTAGTGAACCAAAACCCTAAATCGGATGAACTTGAATTCTATTCCTATCATACCAATGGATAAGTTGAAGGCCTTGTCGGCCAAAGCACAAATTGTGGTGCATATCCAATGGATAAATTCGAGCGATTTTCTAAGATTTTTAGTTTAATATTATTTAACAATTCTACTTAAATTATATAGTAATATCTTATTTTATCAAATAGAATAACATCTAACCCTACAATTCTATCTATATACTTCTTTGCACAACAATTTTTAAAACTATAGAGATTGAATAATTCCCCTCGCTACTCTCTAGAGATAAACAAACGTCCTATAGTTAATTTAGTTAGATAATTATGTTTCTAATCTTGTTTTACTATATATTAGGGTCTAGCACATAAGTTTATGGAAACACATATAAGCACATATTTGGATGTAGCAATATCAAAATTATTGTACCATTACATGAAGAGCTTGAAAAAGGAATACACGTCTTATATATCTTTTATATGTATTCTTTCCAAAATTGCATAAATAATGTTTTGACCATTAATTAAGATAAACGATATTTCTTAAATTGTTATGTACATAGTGTGCGCTAATTTCTCTTCTTAGCTCTATTTGTATTTAATTAGTATAATTACATATTTTCTTTTAAATAATAGAAAAAGGTAATCTTATTTGTGTATCACTTTTTTTATATGGAATGATATCATGTACCATACCATGTCACTCCTTTCATCTCGCAGTATAAGTCCATTTTCATGAAAAGCGTCGTCCCACAATATACAATATAAATCTATTGAGGAGATTAAAGGTAAAGTTATTGCAAATTTTTTCACTTTATACCCCTACTTTAATGATGAAAAAGTGGATAACTAGTTGTAGTACGCCACTCAATAGGGGTATGCATAGTTCAATAACATTAACTTTGTTTTAGATTTAGTGTCTCCTTGGTCTATGTGTATGGTGAGCTTACACTTATATTATAGAATGGAAAACGTAGCAAATATTCCTTGCAAGGTGTATGCACCCAACTAATTTCTCAAGAATTAAAAGATAGATAATTTCATGAGAAGGTTCTAGATTATTTAATTTAAAATTTTAAAAATCCTTATAAATATCTAAGTGCTTCAGATATTTTCTTTGAACAAACCAGATTATGTCTATTGTGATGAATCTAGTCTATATATACAAGCAAAATACCTAGCTCATTTCTCGTATGCGGATATGCAAAGATAAGGCATAAGAAAAGAGAAGAGTGCAATTGCTAGATATCAATTTAAAAAAAAGGGTGACTTGTATTAGAGTTTTGCTAAAATAAAGTGTATTATTTTTTATCCGTAGGATGTTAGTTTAGTCGTCTAAATACTTAGCATGTTAATCCCCTAAGTTATATTTTATATGACACCATGAACTTTTCATGGTAAAAAAGATAATTTTATGAAAAAATACTTTTAAAAAGAATTGTCAATCTAGATGATTGAAAATACACTAATGATTGAATGTTAGATATTTTGATTGCACGTGTTCTAAAATGTCACCTACAAAGAAGGAAAAGAGTATTTAACTATATTCAAAAGATATTATAATGTTTTATTTCGATTCTCTATCGATAAAGTTCTATGTCCGCTACTACTCACCTAGACCCAAAATAGTTTTCCAACCAACAAAAGCCAACCTTTTTTCTACGACTATTATCGAATTTGATTTGCCCTGCAATAACAAAGACTCATATATTTGCAAATATGAGTTAAAAAATGGTTTTTACCTTGCTTAGCAACGGCCAGTGAGCCAAACACGGGACAAAAACCACACTCAAGCGCATATTACTGCCACCGCCACCACCACCACCCTGCAGCGAACAAAGATAGCAAAACAAATAAGATTAATTCAAGAAACCAACCATGAGCATAATGGAAAAAAAGGAAGTAAGAAATCACAACTCACCACGATGCTTGGATACAGACGGTTAGTGGGAGAGGAGGGCGGGTGCGTCGACAGGAGAGGAGACAGCAAGAAAGATGACCTGAGGCACATCATTGAGGCAGGTGATGCTCCTGTTAGGATCGGTAATTCTCATCTCATTAGGCTTGGAAGTCCCTTGCGATTTATAGTGTGTTCCTCCTAATCCCGAATTGGGAGCAAGCATGGTGTGATATTTTCTTGGCCTATCTCTCCATTCCTTTTTTATTCCTTTTTAAAGCGTTTTCTTTACATAGAAAAAAGGCGAGAAAAAGAGAGAGCTTAGGTACAACAATCCAAATTAAGCTTTTTTTTATTCCTTATTTCTTTACATGGAAAAAAGGTGAGAAAAAGAGAGAGCTTAGCTACAAGAATCCAAATTAAGCTTATGGTAAGACTAGTACTCCCTCTGCTTCAAAATATAAGATCTATAGTTTTTTGCTATTTTGTTTCAAATTATAATGCATATATGGAGTTTTAATGATTTTATCTCTCTTTTGCTCTTCATTAATCTTTCCTCTCTCTTCAACATTTAACCTAAGCAACTAACATGCTCTCTTATTCATAAGATACTGACACCACGGACACTATACATATTTAACTCTTCCATGCGCTTCTTAATCTCTATGCCTACTCCGTCGCTTGCGTGGCCAGATTAGCATGCAAATTAAAAGGTACTTTCTACGATTCTTTTTTTCCTTTTTGAAAAGAAAAGAAATGGTGTTTTCGTCTCTGCGTCTGTGGATAGAACCTATGACGTCACGCTAGCTCGTGAATGTTGTAGCTTTTTCCAAAAGTATCTAGGCTGGCCTGGTGTTCAAAACGTATTGCTAAAGATGCAGAGGGGCCTTCATTCGCAAAAAGAAAAGAAAAAAAAAGATGCAGGAGCGTTTCGTTAATCAACCAATTAAGCCGGCTTGTTGAAATGTTGTGCCATGGTGTTGGGTTTATGAATGTGTATAAGCCATATAGGCGAGGAGGATAAGCACACGGCAAATATATAATAATCGATGTTGTTGAATGCTCGTAACGCCAGCTATAGTGTTCATGTCCCTTCCAACCAAGGAAACGAGCTAGAAAAGGTTCTTAAGCTTTATTTTCCTTGCCCGTTCGGTGCATTAAACTGTCACTGCCTCACAGGCTAAATTAAAGGTACTGCCACATAATCTAGTCCGGTCTCTTATCTCTTCGAGTTTGGTTTTTTTTCGAGGAAGGGTGATGAGCTAAGTTAATTAGACCTTTAAAAGACTAAAGCTGGATGAGTCTCATGAATCACGAGTGTGTTGTTGAAAAAAAAAAAGGCAACGTCTTTTAACTTGTATATTTTTTCTTTTACTTTAGTCCGTTTGAAATGATTGTCTTCTTTATATTTATAGAGAGAGATGAGTGAACAGTGATGTTACTGCATTTGCGAGTTCAGGGCAGCTATCACCTTGTCAGGAACTCAGGACCTGCCTCTGCTCAGATGCGTCATGCCACCAGTATTAATGGTACCGAACCCAGATAGAAATTGGAACTCCAATCAGCATCGATTTTCGTCAAAGATCTGTAAAAATCGAATAGTTTGCAAAGTCAAACTTTTCGAATTAAGCAATCAAAAAACGGTGAAAGAATACAAACCGATCGGTTTTGCACGATTTTTGACTTAGATTGACACACTCAAGGACTGATTTTTTATTTCGATTTTATACTTTCTTCGATTTTCGACCGATTTACATAAAAAAATCGGAAGACTTAAGGAAAATTGAAAAAAATACAAAAAAACTGAATAAATCCAAATTAATCTATAAAATACCTCAGAGAAATTTCAACAATTTTTGAATTCATTTATTACTTCTTAAAAATAAAAAAAGCAATTAATAAAAATAACAATTTTTTATAAAAATTTAGAAGCTTATCATGCTCTAAGATTTTAAAAGTATCATAAAAAATGTCCAAGGATCATTTAGTAAAATTTGCAGAAATATTAGACTTCATTTAGTACCCCAAAAAAATAGAAGAGCATATACAAAGACAGTAGCACTGTCAGAATTTTATAAAAGTCCACAGTTCTGATCATCATCTGAAATTTTTTCAAAATCATTATAATTGCCTCAGGACCTCACACAAAAAGTTTCAAAAACTTATAACATGATTTGATAGCTCAATTAAATCAGGAATTGCTGACTGCTTTGTCGTGTTTTTTCTTTTTTCTATTATGTATACTCGGATTTTCTAAAAATGTCTCACAAATTCGATTTTTGAAAAAAAAATTCTTTCCATATGTCAAAAAAGCTATTAATACTATTTTTGAGGAATTTTTCCTAAATTTTTTTAATTTGAATTGGACCGGTTCCAAATATTTAACAGGCTCAATGCATGCGACGTTCCGATGATTAGATTCTGACATCTCTTACAAACCATTTCTTCAGTTTCAGGGCAGTAAAGGGTTACCCTCCTCTAAATTACACAGTTTTCTGATTGAGCGATGCAATGGTAATTGCTGACTAAGATCGAAGTAAAACAAACATCTTCTTTCATAGCCACTAAATCTCTCGAATGAAGGTACTTCACAAGTTGTGCAGGCATGGATGTTGTGGGAACCTGACATGTTCCATGAGATAAAAACATGGATAGATGCATTGCTTTCTTCACTTGCCGTAAGCCTGTAATGTTAAATACAAGATCAAGGCCTTACCGGCTCAAGTACCAGCTGAAAAAATCAGCACCGATTGCTAGCTCAATTTGCTGCCCTTCAGTGTCATGAGTCATGACAGCCGGGGCTGTACTTGATATTTTGGGGCCTAAGTTAAATTTAAAATTAGAAATAAGTTAGTTACTAAAATAATTATTTGATATTACAACTGTAGTACATTTTTTCCTTTATGGTACAAAGGATTATGTGATACATTGCTCTAGAAAAATAAATTTCATATATGATCTTTACTTGAAAAGCACCATTCGTCTAGTATTGTTTGAAACATAATATTCAATTATCCTTGTAATTAGTCTTTTCCAAATTAAATCAGTTTCAACGGCTATTGTAAAGTCTTTCCTAGTTCATTATAGGACACAAGTAGAACTTCAACTTCAATCTATGTAAGCTCTTTTTTTCGCATATGCAATAAAGGAAACAAATGCATTACGGAAATAATTTAGCCATTTCAAAATCTTTAAAATATCAACAGGGCACATGATTTTAATTAGGAATGATTATTTACAGTAAAAAATTTAAAAAATAAAATGAAGAGAATAAAAAGAGCTACTCATCTATTAGTTCTTACTCTTACCGACATAAAAATTTATAAATGGTAATACAAGAATAAATAGAAAACATGTCCTTTAATTCTAGAGCCTATGCAATAACCCATGCTGCACCTGCCTCTGTCCGCAAGGTTTCAAATTTCGGTTTCGGAATGAATTTCGTCCAGGGCCGGATAACGAAATTTCGGCGAAATTTCAGAATTATTTTGGACGAAATTTGAATTTTAAAATTCAAATCCGGTCCAATCCATAAAAAAAACCGAAATTCGGCGAAAAAACCCAAAATTTCGGGCGAAATTCTCGAAATTTCGGGTTTTTTGCATTGGCTGAAAAGTGGTCTAAATATTATCAAAAATTTTAAATTTTTTTTGGAGGTTCCTGACACAATTATGATATTCTCACAAAAATTTCAGCTGATTATCACATCTGAGGAATTTTTAAAAATTCGGAGAGTGATACTGTCCTGATAAAATACTGACCGACAAGTTTGATCGGAATGGAAAATGGTACAAATCAAGTTATAAACTATTGAAATTTTTTGTGCATGATTACGATCCATAACTAATGTTCTCATAAAAATTTCAGCTGATTATCACGTGTGAGGAAGTTTTGAAAATTCGGAGAGTGGCGCTGTCCTGATAGAACACTGACCGACAAGTTTGATCCGAATGGAAAATGGTACAAATGAAGTTAGAAACTGTTGAAATTTTTTTTACATGGTTATGATGTATCTATAATTCTCTCATAAAATTTTCAGATGATGATCAAACTGTATGAATTTTTAAAAATTCAAAAAGTACTACTGCCATGTTAAAAGGCTTACCGGCAAACTTGAACAAAATGAAAAATTATGTAAACTATAAATTTTTTTGAAAATTTTAAAGAATGGTGATAAGGAAGTTCTTAATATCCCATAAAAATTTTGATTCATGATCACACTCCAGTGAATTTATAAAATTCTTACAAGGCACAGTACCATTTATGTTCTTTTGTTTTTGATTTTTGAAATATAATATAACAAACGATGTTCAATACTTACATAGATTTTATTGACCAAACAAACAAAGTTGAAATTTTTTGAAAAAATTATATAATGGTACTGAGTCAATTATTAATCTCTCAAAAAAATTTAGATCATAATCATACTCAAGAAAATTTATAAAATTCTGACAATATAACTGTCCCAATTATGTTCATTCTGTTTTTGATTTTTTAAAGATAACAAATGAAGTTAAATTATTTTTAAATTTTTTATGTATGATCCTCAGCTACTAAGGATAGTACCATAAAATTTTCAGAATATTGTAAAGCTTGTATAATTTTATAAAAATTTGACAGTGTTTCTGCCAAAATTTTAAAATGTTTAAAAAATTAGGTTTTTCAACAAATTTTCATAGGAGATGACTTTACTAAGGGTTATTGGACCAAATCCGGCAAAAAAAACACAAAATTTCGGATTTTACTGTAGCAATTTCAAAAAAATTTAATTTTTTTTCCCGGCCGGTACTTGAGATTTCGGGGTGATCCGAAATTTTGAACACAGTCTTACATCTGAATACACTTTACTATATATATATATATATATATATATATGTATATAGAGAGAGAGTGGTGTGTGTGGGGGGGGGGCTGTGGCCTCTGCTGTTGGTGGGTCAGTGCAGCAAGCGATGACGATGGTTGCGTTTGTTTGTGGAGGACGACCTTGCATATGAGTAGATAATCCTCTTTTAATTGGAGAAAAAATGGAGCGTCAAAAAATGGCTGCCTATGTATGTCAGTGTGACACCACTGACACCCGTCTGAGTGAGTTCGGTTAAAAAAAGATGGAAGCAAGTCTGCTCTGAAGAAAGGAAACAGGGACCGAGTGAACCTGCCTAAGCTCTTCAGAGAGCTGTTAGCAGCAGTAGACACAGATACAATCAATGCACCATGCTTAGTTATATGCCACTAGGAAGGTCTGCATTTCAATACATCCATCTTCATGAAGGCAATGTAAATTGCAGTCAAACAGCGGTTTTTATTCTGGGTTTCCTTGGCCCCTTCCTCCTCTGGTATCTCATCAGTGGAGTGGAGCCGGTGGAAGCATGGACTGACTGGACATATGAGGCTGATATGTGGGCCCGGACGTGCCAGGTGGGCGGCCAGGAGAGCCCGTACGCAAGCACACATGGAGGACGGACTGACTGGACACGTGAAGATGATATGTGGGCCCGGACGTGCGACGTGAACGGCCAGGGAGAGCCCATGCGCTTTGGGGACTGACTGGACACACGAGGATGATATATGTGGGCCCAACATGCCACGTGGACGGCCAGGGAGAGCCCATGCGCTTTGGGTTGGGGCCGGGGCCGGGGCCAAGAAAGCACTCACGGAGGCATGGCATGGACTGACAGGACACGTGAGGGTGATATGTGGGCCCGGCCATGCCACGCGGACGGCCAGGGAGAGCCATGCACTTTGGGGCCAGTCGGCGCATGGTTTTTCTCCTTTCAGTTGAGGCTGATGAGTGAGATACACCAGACAAACTAAGCTTGCGTTCCATCCTGTGAAACTTTTCATGGATTGGTTCCACTCCACTGCATGGTTGACAGTGACTTCAAGTCAATTCACAATCTGCGAGATTCAGACAACTACAATGTTTCAATTTTGCTACAACAGGTTACAGAAAATTCAAGTAAAATTGATGAAGGGGGTGGGGGTGACAAAGAAATAGAATATTGTTCTTACATATTCACCTCCTCCAAGTATAACATCACAAACACTTTCTTTTATGGCAGTAGAGCATCTGACATGATCATCTGGCTGGCGAAGCCTAACTATCCTTAACTTCATCTGGATCTACAGGGCAGGGCAGTCAACTGAAGCATAGTCTCCAAGAACTGAAACCCCTCCAAGAAAACGATCATCCATTAGCTCATATGGCTTGGCAGGGAAGACATACAAATGGACAACAAAAGCACCACCCATCTGTATCGGAAGACGAAGGAATTTGTTAGGGTTCATTTTGAAATGAAGATTAAAAACGCAAACATGCATTAATAAAAATTCTTCAGTGTCACAGAAGTAACTGGAATGGTAAAGCAGGAATTTTTTACCAACTCTATGCAGATAATGAAGTCTTGAATACTGGACTTGAACTGCAACTCTTGAGCCATAGGGCCTCTCAACAAGCCCTAATTGTAAAGTAATGCAATCGCCACACCTGGCCACCATGTTAAGAAGATAATAGACTTAAATGTCAGAAACTCTGCAAGAGGCTTTATATGGGCTAGCTCATCCTTCATGGCAGCATAAAACTGAACGAGACAATATAAGGCCCACGACTGACTGAAATTGAGAACCACAGTCGTGTAAGAGTACCTGGTAAATAAGTCAATGTGTTCTAACTAATAAATCATCAGATGCATTAACAAGTTAACCAAAGCTAGCACACGTTCACACAACAAATTACATGCACACAGAAAAGGAGAGGGGAATGAAATATCATGAAGCTTATAGTTCAAGAAGTTTATAGTTTTGTGCATAAGCCTGAGTTATGCATAGATGTATATCAATAAGGAGGGGCACTGGGCACACAAGGAGGGTGAGCACCGACGCAATCTGTAATTGAATCCAGTGGTGTCAAATTCATGTGTGAAGCTTTTGACAAATCTACTAAGAGTCTCAGGAAAAGTTAATGCCAGAAATCAGGCTATTCAAGGCAATAGTATAATAGGACATGAATACTAGCAGCATAATTTGACTAATATATGGTAATTGGATGCTCCAAGTCGTAACTGAATCACGGGTGCAGGACAACTGAATCTACGATACAGCAAATGATATACCATTATGATCTAACACGCATACTGACAAATTTAAAAGAAAAATACCATAAATGCGATGCGAATAAAGAATTGTGAACAAATTAGTAGAACAGTAGTGATGTAGCATAAAAGGGAGAAGTTCGTGCAAGTATTTTTGAGCAAGATGTTGAGTGAAAGAAATCAACGCCCTTCATGTGTACGCATCTCTCTTACCCGCAGTTCCATTTAAACTCTCCTTCACAGTACACTCCAAAGGATTCAAGAATCACCGCAAGAATAGCACAGATTGTCATTATCATATCTGTCCCAGCAACAGGACAATGCATTAGTTTGAATTTCCATCACATGCCGTGAAATAAAAAAGAATGGGAGATAAAGAGCTACATACAAATGCAGCAGTAAAGATAATCTGGAGCTACTACGACGAGAGGTGCTCCATGGCGGTGGTGACGGCGGCGGTGAAGCAGGCCATGGCCAAGGACCAGACCTTGCCGGCCGTGCTGCTCCGCAAGCATTTCCACAACTGCTGCGTCAGGGTACGTGCCCAGCCTAGCCAGCCTCCCAGCTTAGCTAGTTAATTAATTAACGCATCAATCAACCCTATCGATCGAATTGATGGATTAATGATGTATCGCGCGCACGCAGGGATGCGACGGTTCTATCCTGTTGGACTCGACGGGCAACGTTACGGCGGAGAAGGACGGCCCTCCCAACGTGTCACTACACGCCTTCTACGTCATCGACAACGCCAAGCAGGCCGTCAAGGCAAGGGACGTCGTCGCGCTTGTACGCATTTAATTCTGTTGATATATATTAGGCTGTGCGCTCGCAGAAAGTAGCAGTCGATCAGTGTGTATGGACTATGGAGTATACTTCAATTGTTTGTGTCGCAATTAATCGGAACTGCGCGCATGCATGCAGTCGGTTGGTCCGTCTTGGTCGGTGCCGGTGGGGCGGCGTGACGGGCGGGTATCGCCGGCGAAGGATACGACGATGCTGCCGGGGCCGACGGTGAGCTTTGATCAGCTGAAGCAGGCGTTCCACGGGCACGGACTGTCGACCAAGGATCTGGTGGTGCTGTCCGGCGGCCACACGCTGGACTTCGCGCACTGCTCCTCCTTCCAGAACCGCATCTACGGCTTCAGCTCCGGTCGCCCGAGCGGCATCAATGGCGTCGACTTGGCGCTCAACCCGTCCTTCGCAGGGCGTGCCTGGCCAACAACATGGCCAGTGCGGCGGGATGGGCTATGGACTCAACATCCACGACCTACAATCAAAATAAAAAATAGATAATTACACTACTACCCCTTATAGCACCTCTCATTATACTATCAATACTACCGCATGAAGTATAATTAAATCCTAACTAATCTAATTTGTTAGATCAAATGAAATGGATGGCTAATATTCAATATTGTGTACTATAAAAAATCTCTTGAACAAATATTGCTTCCTGTGCCTATTGCTCCATTGGGAGTCTTCTAGAATGAAGAAGGTGAAACCGATAGAACTATTTTTGTTGGCTGATGATATGGCTGCAATTATTGCAAAAATAGTATATGTTCAATATTAGTTATGACGAATGTTTATTTGTGACCGACATAGAATCTTTTTGGTTGGGTTATGAGACACACCACGGACTATTTGACTGTACAATATTTACTTCTATTGAATTTAGAATCTCCAGTTCATAAAGTAATCGGTTGGTACTTTCTAAGTCCTAATTTCATAGATAAAGCCTTAGGTGTCTGTTACCAAAATAACTATAGCATTGGCTAATTTATTCAGTACTAACTTAAGCTTTTTCTTCATTTTTGGTCATTCAGTTGATTTAGCTGACTAATGAAGGTGCGCAGATACCAAAACTTGACATTGCAATGGAATGGTGTAGTGTTCCAAATCACACTGCCATGTGTGCATAGAACTTATTTGTTGTTGTACCAAAAATATCCAATGTCTTGAATCTTGATGTATAGCAGCACCTTTTGTGCTTCCCGTTTAGATATATCTGTATGAAAATTGCAGTTGGTTAGGTAGATATGTAGTTTCAGATTGCTCTACCTATAGTAGTTTTCTAAGGCAGTTCAAATTTGAGATAAATCCTGAAAGTTCCCCAAGTCTTGCTGTACAAAAAGAAATAGTTTTGTTTAATCTTGGCCAGCCAGTAACATGTTAATGGATTTCTTGTGGTTGATTCAAGTTAACTTCCCTCTTATGTGCCTAGCTGTAATTAGGTAATACAATATGTCTATTGTAAGGGTAGTTTCAGTATGGATATCCCCAGTTGTTGGTGCTTAGCTCACAGGTATTCATTTTGATTTGAGTCAACGATGCCTTGCCCTTAACGAAATACTACCTTTTTGAATTTTACTAGCTTTTTTCTTTTCTTTTGAAATATGTGTCCCTCTGATTGTCCCTCACAGGTTCAGCACTTAGATTCGATGACCTATATTCTCATTTTCTTAATCAGACAGTCATTGTAGCCTTTTATTTCTTTAGTTAAAAAGTTTGATGAGGTTTGAAAAATGTCAGATGTAATTCCTTTTCCGGTTTCAATTATATTAGCTCACAATGGAGAAACAACGTGTCGTCATTTGATCTTGAACTAATGTAGTAAGAGACATTTAACTATGAACACAATATATTTTCTTTCCTTCATGTTCGACTATCTATGTTGACTCTGCATATTTATTTTAAACTGGTTGGTGGCGCCACATAAGCTTTCTACAAGATATATAAAATTCTAAGCTAGCCGTGTACCAGGGCTGCTAATGGCCGGTCCAAACGCTTGGGTTGGGTGAGCGAGTTCTTCTGACACGTCAATAGTGCGACGAGAGAAGCAGCCGCTCGCTCTACCCTACGTTGCTTTCATTTGAGCTTCCGATTAGAGCTACACTGATTAATACAATACTACTATCGTGTAACAAATTTGCTAGACAACCATTTCCAACCGTCGCCATCAACCGTGCTTTGTACTTTGTACCTCGTAAGCAAGTGAGGCTCCTAGAAGCCACCTCTTCTTCCTCATGTGGTTGGTTATTCTGAGACTACAAATTAATCGGATATGCAGCTCATTTGTCCTCTCTGTTCAGTTCTTCTTGCAAGGAAATGCATATTTTGCATGCCAAGTTCAGACATGGAGTTGGTTAGCTCTACTGCCAAGGTGCTCATTGCATTTACAGTTATAATGTTCAGAAGCACGAATTTCCAGACTACTGTGGTAGGAGTAATCCAGCCTTTTTAGCTTTCAGCTTTTTGTTTGAATCAGAATCAGTCTCCTCTTCTTTTCAGCAGGCTCATGATAATGCTGCACCTTCTCCATGCCATCATGAGCTTCTTCGTAGCATTGCTACCTTTTAGAGGCATTTGGTATATAGGAGCACATTTTGAGAAACAAAGGAAAAAAGCACAACATACTTTAGGAGGTAAAGCAAGCTAAAATTCTAAACAAACGCAGGGCTTAACACTGCATTAGCAACAGGTGTACATGACACGTGAAAATTGCTAGCCTACGACCAACAGTGTACTGATCCAAAACTAATGCTTAGGAAGTGTTTCTACCATACTTAGTAGTCATATATGTTTTCCTGCTTTTCTAATAGAGAAGAGTCATAACAAGATATGAAACGTGTTTCAGGTTTCGACTGTCTAGAGGCTGGATGATAACGTTGCTATATCCTAATGCTAATGTTCTCTACATGTCAAAGTCATAAAAAATAGTTAGAAAAATGTTCAGATATGTTATCACTAACACCACGAATCTAAAAAGTTATCCAAGCCATTTTGATGCAAATCTGAGCAGAAATATTGTGATTAATACACAGTGCTAGTTCATAACAAATACATCATAATCGCAACATAATGAAAATGCTACAATAGAAAGTACCATTTCTGGGAAACCCAAGATCATTGGCTATATACAGGAAAATAACATCCTCCAGAAATTTGGCTACCGTAGGCGGTGCTAGTTCAGAGAACAAATACAGCATGATCGCAACATAATGAAATGCTACAGTAGGAGTACCGTTTCAGGGGAACACAAGATCATTGGCACATACTGAACAGGAAATTCAATTAATGTTTATTTGCAAATTGCAGGTGTCATAGAATAAATGAAGGTTTCCCCTAAATACAACATAAAATCAAATTCCAACAGATTTAATTGGAAGCAACCTAAAAACCACGAACTCGAATCAATGTTTCATCGATGTTAGTTTATTGAAAGTAAACACACAGAATACACCAACCCGACCCTTCATATAGTTGCTGCAACAACTGTTGCATATATGCAGATCCCCTCTTTCACTCTCTCCATGCAGGTATAGTCAAGAGTGTATAAAGAAAGTTACAGTTCTAGGCTCTTGCATCCGCCAGCAAGAAGATGGCGGGCTCCGATTTTGCAGCACAGCCATACTTAAATGTGCTGTACTTCCTATGAACCCCAGTTAGCTTCCCATGACCGGCTCTCTGGTGGAGTTCAACCATCATCTTGGAGCAGTCCCTGCAAGGCAAAACAAAAATGAACCAAACAACTGTGAATAAGAGCACTATCTAAGTTAATATAATACTGGAATGTAAGACTAGGGAGGTAGTTTTCATACATCAGTTGTTCTTCAGAATATTTTGTGTGCAGCTCACAGCATTTGTTCCAGGACTTGAACCCATTCATGATGCACTGAGCAGTGTAGATGGCAGCAGCCGCCAGCATTGATGGCCGGAATTTGAGCATCTCATAATCGACAAGGCTCAGCTCAATTATGAAGAAAGATAGGAGCTCGAGCTGATTCAGTAATGGTGAGCACGTATGTCAGAGAGGCAAGAATACAAGATCTATCTACCACTGTGTATCTTACCTTCTTGTCAGATTGTGCTGCCTTAAGGAACCTTCTCATGAAACAGTATGGTGTCGGCACCGACATATTGAACTGAAGTGTGTTAACAATCATCCTCTCCTGCAGGAAAAGTCTGCCTCACTTCTCTGAATATAGTGTGTTCATGGTAGGAGTTTGTTTGCTCAGAATCAACAGGTAGAGTATCGTTACCATTTCCAGAATATCTGCTCTAGTGTAGGCACGGTCGCAGATTAGGATCAGATCCTCCACGACAGGAACGCTCACTTCTTCATACTTGCATGCGAGCAACATAGCAGTTACACCAACCAACTGAAGCTTCTTTCGCACCACATTTTCACGAGACAAGAATCTGTCTATGATATTCACAGTAAGAAACAGAGTCTCGTCCAACAGCTCTAATTTGTAGTGCACCTGCATTGGACAAAGAAGCATGAAATGCTAAGAATTTCCAAACCATACCAAGGATACTATACATTTGTACTGAATTCCAAGCATAGGACAAAATTCTTACCTCTATCAGCCAATCAATGAGAATGCCACGCATCTTCTCATTTATGTCAGTTTGGGTTGACATGTAATTAGGAGAGACACAACTCAGATCCTACACATACAGAACTTTGCAATGAGATTACCAATGTTCAGAACTTGGTAACAGCAAACAACTTCACCAGGGTTCCAAAAATTTACCTCACTTCTTCTGTAGAAGCTGTAAATTTCATCTACATAGTCAACTACTGCAAGGGTGTTACTTGCATCACAGCTGTCAATATCAGGTGCTGCCTCCTCAATGTCTTCCATCTCTATCTCTTTCAGCTCAGAACTCATCTGAAATAACAAATATGACTGATAAGCGACGAAACTATCAAACGCTAAATAATGTGTTCTGAGTATATGATGGTAGTGTGCTCCAACAATTTACCATTTCGTCCATCTCAGACAGCATCGGTAATGGTAACTCATCAGATATTTTTGTGCATTCCATATATGCACGAGCATGAAATGCAGTATCTGCATTTCTTTTCTGCCTCTCACTTCCAATGGGTGCCTGGCACAATGAAGTTTCCAAATTGTTGAGTTGACACTCGACTACTGTTATTTGATCATTGCTATTTGGTGTACAGTACTATGTGTATTAAACTTGCTGTTGTAAACTGACTAAAAATTTTACAGCAATGTGCATAAAAAAGTCAGGGAACACAGACGCCGGGTTACGAATGAGGGCAAAGGAAGAAATTCAGCATATTCAAATTCTACAGCTGTCCATTCAAACTGCATTAACATATAAGAGCACTCAATTAAATAAGAAAATACAGTGCATATATCAAAATCTGATATGCTATTTGCAATATTTGAATTTACCATATCGAGCTTCTATGTGCAAATTTCAAGATCCACATGCACGAATTCAAACTACACATAATCTAATGGAAATAGCGGTGCATAATCTAATGGAGTTTTTGTGTTACTTTTTTCGCAGGAAACTGACAGCAGGCACAACGTGCATTTAGGAAAGCATAGAAGCACTTGCCGACATTCAAATATATTGAATTTGTGCTTTCACTCAAATATAATGGGGAGGTTTAGAGAAAAGAGCAGCAGTGCATGAAGCAAAATAGCAACAATTTAAGTCACTTTCATGACTATTACCAGGGGATCACTTGGAGGTTTGCTTGCCAGCGTTGCAGCGAATTTCCTGCGAAAAAAGTAACACAAAAACTCCATTATTATTTCACTAAATTCAGCTCTATTGGTAAGTAAAATTCCGAACAGCTTGCAAACCTTGTAATGGGACGGTGCCCAGCAAAGCCAGCTTGGTTCTTAGGATCCACAGCTGAGGGTTTACTGAGTCATGGAAAGAAATTCAAAGCAATTAGAGATCCAGTACATGCAAGTACAAATTAAGAATTCGACATAGATTAGCGAATTACTCTTGCAAGCCCCTCTTGCTCACAGCCATGTGCTGGTGAGGGGCTCCTATTATGTTCTTGATGTCCCGTAGGGCCCTTCGGTTTGTGTTGACCATGTCCGGCACATACTTGACCCCCTCCATTGCAGCTCCTACATGAAACTCACCAAAGATTCTCAGAACAACAAGATGCATACACAGAACGGCCTAAATTTCACATAAATGCAGAAGCTTGATGATACCTTGTTGGTAGTTTTCGGAACTCATGTTCTCCATTACTGTTGAACTCCTGCAGTAACAAGTCGAACGAAATTCTATTTCAGGAATCAGGTAATGCTAGGACCCACTATATTTGGAAGCACACCAGGTAATGCTAGGATTCGCACGGATCTGCGAAAGGCAAGACCATTTGATTTGAATCGCTCCTGATATCTCATCAAACTTCAATTTTGACGCATACCCAGGTCAGGAAACCGATGAAAAACGTCGAGAATTCCGAATCAAAGCAGCCAAGAAATACTACGAAACTAGTTTTTCTTTGAGATCCAAGAGATCCCACATATGGAAAAAGAGGAAACTTGAAGAAACGCGCACCAACAAGCTGGCAAACACTTTGAGAAGATGCCTTAAAAACAAGAAGCCAATTTCTAGCCAATCTTCCTCGAATTCCTCAGATCTACCCAGGCGAAGAAACGCATCAAGATCTCCAAAGATCCACTCCAACAACTTGAAAGAATCCCCGTACCGGACGATGTAATCGCTTTTAGCTAATCTTCCCCCCCCCCCCTGAATGGCTCCATCTAACAGGAGATCCAAGGAAAAACCAGCTGGAGAGAGCAAATCCAACGCGAGCCCACATCAAGAAGCGACTCAAGCCCTCAACAAAAAAAAAAAAAACTCACGCTCAAGAACCAACGCTCTGGAACAAATCTCACGGCTCGTCGTTCGAGAACCAGAAGAAACCCACAGGGAAGAGGCCTGTCGACGAACCTGTCGCTCCTCTAGCTCTTGCTGCCGAGACGAGGGGGAGAGGAAGACACGGCCGCCCCCTCTAGCTCTTCTTCTTCCCGGCTGCTGCTGCTGGCTAGAATTCTAGGACTAGGAGAGGAGCGGAGGAGCGACAAGGGAGAGATAAAATAGGGGCGGGCGAGGGCTGTCTGAAGCGTTTAAACGCAACGGTCGTGGGATTGCAACCGTCGGATGGCGATCGGGCGGCGGGAGTGTGCTGGGGCGGCCTTAACGGCTACCCGTACCCTGGATTCCACATGTGCTTGCTTTCAAAATAGCAACAATTGTATTCTCTGTCTCTTTCCTTTCCTTTCCTTTCTTTTCTTTTCTTTTCTTTTCTGGATGAGCAAGACTTTAAGAGGGGTGAGGCGTCAGCTTTAAGTCTCGCCTATTTTCAGTGATCGATGTCCATTCTGGGCAAATATGCAGGTTAGGTTAGGTTGCTTTCACACCTTTACACGATGCTGCGTGTTGATCTTGAGTTTGATACATACCAGATGATCATTGGTACCATAATAGTGCTACGCGCGGTGTGTTAATGGCTCTAGGGTAAACAATTGAACTAGCTAGATCTGATTATAGTTGCGGCATTCCAAAGAAATATCCTCACGAGTCTAACGGTGGATTCCATATATTGTGAAGTGACTAACGGCTCTATTTGTAAATAATTGAACTAGCTAGATTTCATTATAGTCGTGGCATTTCAAAGAAATATCGTCTCGAGTCTAACCATGGTTTCTATATATAGTGAAGTGACTAACGGTTATGTGTATAAATAATCGAACTAGCTAGATTTGATTATGGTTACGGTATTTGAAGGAAATATCGTCCAGAGCCTAATGATGGTTTTTATACAAAGTGAAGGGAGTAACGTCCTATGCTTAAATAAGTGAACTATATTTATGAGGAGGTGGTCTGCAAATGAAAATAAAAGTAGAGTGAAATTTTCTATAGTCGCTACGCGCTACATTTGCTATAAAATTGTATATACGAAACCGAAGAATGATAGGTTTGATATAATGGGTTACTTCTCCGTAGCTAACATTGGAAAATAGGGATATTGTCATGATGTTGTTTTAGATGTATTGTCACGTAATTGGTATGATGCAAAACTGTGGGTAGAAAATGTTCGTAGAAAAGGATATATATATACGGATCCTGATATTACCAAGAAGTTCATTGCTAGCCATTTTCGTAGGTTGTGCATGCGTGCTTTGCTTTTCTCTCTCCACGCCGGTGGTCAGCCTATCACATGTGGGTCCACATTTCATTTTTGTTTTCCTAGACCTAGAGAATGAAGCCATTGCATCTGCATAGTTTCATCGAAAGAAAAGGCATTATATTTCAAGGTTGGGGCAACTAGTTTTTTCATACTTCCCCATCTTTCTTATGGAACTGAGGGCTTGCTGTGAGATAAATAAACTGGGGGCCGGGTTTGGATCTGGAGAAAGTCAAATTATAGAATTGATTATGTAGCAGGGAATGATTGTACCATAGACAAGCATATCTTGCAATTCACGTAGCTATTAATGATGGAATGGTCGGATGCACTTGTTTACAGCTTTTATATCTCCAGTTCAAAAACATTCCACCTATATGTTGATTTCCTTTGGCTCTTTATTGGTTTTGAAGTTGAACACATATCTATTGTATTTATGCAATTTTCTCAAAGAAATCTTAGTGATATCTCTTCGATGAGTACTTGACACACCATTCTAGTTGCGGGGAAATTTCTAGATGTACCCTTTGTTATGTTGCCTTCACATCCTAACAGTGTTGGCATGTACGTTGCTCTTGACCCATATTTGCTGAAGTGATAACAATGCATGAATAGGTGAAGCAGGTAGCTAGATCAATTATACTTGTTGCATTAGCAGGAATTCTCGAGTTCAATGATGCTATTTGTTTAGGAAACTTTCGCTTTTTTAGCCCCCTTGTGAACGTTTTTTTTTTAAATATAGCATTCCTCCGAAATTATTTACAAATTTGGCTCCCAAGAGTTAGCTCCTGCGCTCGGGAAGAAACTAACCATCGAAGAAGAAGAACTAACTAACTAACTAACTAACCCGATAAGTAGAGGGGCGGCGGACGGCACCACATCATGCTCCAATTAATCCAGTGCGGCGGCGGTGTTTGACTCAGCAGGGGACATTTGGTACTCCATCGAGCGGGCCTATACTATATAATATGTATCCAGTTGCTGTTTGGCACCGTTCGAAACTCAGCTAGCTCAAGTAAACTCGATAAGAGTTAATATGCAGGTTGGTTGTTGTAATATTGACGGCCTTACGCACCGGCACCGGCACCGGCACCGGCACCGCAACCCGCTCGGAGCTGGAGGAACGTCGAAGAGATTGTGTGGTGGATACGGTGGGAGTAGCATAATTGCTTTTGCAAATTAATTTCGCATGTGCTATTTTTGAAGCTAGCGTACGTGCTGGCGTTTTGGAAGGGTGCCCCCCTGGAATTCTGCTCAGCCCGCGAAAAGCTTCCATCCATCTCCCGTCCTTCCTCCTCCTTGGCCTCGCTCGCTCCACCACCACCACTACTGCCCATTACATCGATCGCCAAATCCCTAGGCTCTCTCCTCTCCTCTCCCTCCCAACATCTCAAGTCCTGGGCCAGCACCACTGATCGACCGATGCTGCCGACGCTCGTCGTGCCGCCGCCGGCGTCCGCGGCGGAAGCGGAGCCGGAGCCGTCGGGGCGGCACCTGTCCGACGGGGATCTGGTGGAGGAGCTCCTGGCCACCGTGAGCTTGGCGCGGGCGTTCAAGGAGTTCCGGCGGTCGCAGCGCAAGGAGTGCTTAAACCTCCTGCGCTGGCTCCAGCTCGTGCTCCCCCTCATCCAGGAGCTCCGCGAGGCCGCCCCGCCCCTCACCGACGACGCCTACCGCAGCCTCGCCCTCCTCGGCCGCGCCTTCCACGCCGCCCGGCGCCTCCTCCGCTGTTGCCACGACGGCAGCAAGATCTTCCTGGTAACTAGTCAACATGCAAACACGGCGACCCTTCTTGTCCTCACGACCTAACCTCGCCGCAGCTCCTAGACCTGATCCGCCGCCGTCTTGCTCACCGGCCTCGGCGGTAGGAGCCAGCTAACCCAGCCGCCGCCTCCACTGGCACTGCTGCCAACACGGCGGCAAGACCCGAATAGCCTAAAAGATTGATCTTTACTGCTACTTCTCTCTCGTGTTTGTCGTGGATTTTTCTTGCTGATTCCGTGTCGCAACTGCAGTCGCTGGAGAGCGAGGCTGTGCTGGGGAGGTTCCGGGCGGTGTACGAGAAGATCAACCTCGCATTGGATGGGATGCCCTACTCTGAGATCGGCATCTCCGACGAAGTCAAGGAGCAGGTATATAGTCCATTGCTGCCTCAAATCCCTTGCAGAAGTAGGAATCTGCCTCCGATGACAATTGTAAAGTTTTGGATTAATTCTTGGAGTTTCTCCCCCTTGCACACATTTTTTTTCAAATATAGCTTCCTCCAAAATTATTTGTAGATTTAATCTACTCCTCACCAAGCAACAGCTGCTCGGAAGGCCCTGTGGAGGAACAACTGCTCGACAGGTTGCACTATTCGGCAATTAGCAATTGTTTAATTGAGTGATTAATTAAGCAGAGCCATAAATTAATGGATTTGATCGTTTGGACTCATGCCGAGCAATGGTAGCTCGGTGGGCTCACTACTATGGGTGGGAGGGAGAGAGAGGGTTATTTTTACAATTAATTATATTCGTACGAAGAGCTGTTGGATATAATCTTGACATATTTAGTTTAGAGTTTGTTAGCCGGTTCCGCTGAGTCGGCGCATGTATTAGTTGTGAGCACGCATGCATAAGCTGGATTGAGTCCTAGTTAGTTGCGTTGAATTAGTTGTGTAGGTGCATGAGTTGCGGAGGAATGCACGGAGTACTGGTGCTGCCGGTGGACTCTGTCAGAGTTAATTTGTTGGTATATATATATTGACATGCATGCAGTTAGTAAGTTAGTTTATTTGTTAGGCCAGTTTGTCGAAGTAAGGAGAAATAACTGAAAGACGAAAATTAAAGCTCCGCCAAGTCTTCTGCATGTTATGATCTGTTCTTTTTCCTTGGGGTATTAGCTCTCACGTGTGTTCCCGTGTGAGTTGAGTTCACGGGATAGCATTGCGTAGTTCCAACAGAGGCTATATTTAGGGAAAAAGAAAAAAAAAACGAGGGGGCTAGCTAGAAAAGTGGTGACTTGTAGAATTTTCAGGTCGAGCTCATCAATGCGCAGCTGAAGAGAAGCAAGAAGAGGACGGACACCCAGGACATGGAGCTCGCAATGGATTACATGGTCATCCTCCAGAACAAGGAGGACAGGAACGCGGATCGAGCCATTCTGGATAGGCTAGCCAAGAAACTGGAGCTGCAAAGCCTGGCGGATTTGAGAGCGGAGACGATGGCCATCAAGAAGCTCATCAACGAGAGGAACGGCCAGCACGCGGAGAGCTCCAAGCAGATTATTGAGCTCCTCAACAAGTTCAAGGAGATTGCTGGCATTGACGAAAAGAACATCCTCGGCGAGGTCTCCATCCCCAAGTACCTGGAGAAGTGCCCATCTTTGATGATCCCGAATGACTTCCTGTGTCCCATATCGTTGGAGATCATGACCGATCCTGTCATCATCGCGAGCGGCCGGGTGCTTAATTTCATATGCTTTGTTCCCTGCCTGCAAATATATGTGGAAGGATCGATGATTGATCATGTCTCATAGTCCATTTTCTATTTGATTCCATCTGCAGACTTATGAAAGGAGGACCATCCAGAAGTGGTTAGATGCAGGCCAGAGAACCTGCCCAAAGACGCAGCAGCCGCTGGCCCATCTGTCGCTGGCGCCAAACTTTGCTCTCAAAAACTTGATTCTGCAGTGGTGTGAGAAGAACAAAGTTGAGATTCAGATGGGGGAGCCAGATCCTGTCGCCGAACAGGAAGAGCGTAAAGAAGACATCCCATCGCTGGTGAAAGATCTGTCATCGATTCACCTAGATGTGCAGCGGAAGGCCGTGAAGAAGATCCGGACACTTTCCAAAGAAAACCCGGAGAATAGACTGCTGATCACCGAGAACGGTGGGATCCCTGCTCTCATCGGCTTGCTGCCGTATCCTGACAAGAAGATCCAGGAGAACACGGTGACTTCGCTGCTGAACTTGTCCATCGATGAAGCCAATAAGGTTCTGATAGCTAAAGGAGGAGCCATTCCTTTCATCATTGAAGTCCTTAGGAATGGCAGTGTTGAGGGTCAGGAGAACTCAGCAGCAGCCTTGTTTAGTCTGTCCATGATTGATGAAAGCAAGGTGGCCATAGGAAGTTTAGGCGGTATAGCTCCCTTGGTGGACCTCCTACAGAAAGGGACAATCAGAGGTAAAAAGGATGCTGCTACAGCTATCTTCAATCTGATACTGAACCATCAGAACAAATTCAGAGCCATCGAAGCAGGCATCGTGATGGCATTACTGAAAATACTGGATGACAAGAAACTCGGCATGGTTGATGAAGCCCTCTCCATTTTCCTCCTCCTGGCATCTCATCCTGCGTGCCGCAGCGAAATAGGGACGACGCCTTTCGTCGAGGTACTTGTTGAGATCACAAAGGAAGGGACTCCCAAGAACAAGGAGTGTGCACTGTCCGTTCTCCTTGAGCTAGGCTTGAACAACAACGCCCTCATGGTGCAAGCGCTTGGATTTGGTCTGCATGAGCATCTATCTGAGGTTGCAAAGAGCGGTACAAGTAGAGCGCAAAGGAAGGCGAATTCTTTGATTCAGCTCGTCCGGAAGTTCTCATAGAAAGCATGTATGTGGAAAAGCATCACCTTCTGAATACTTGAGCTCCAAAATGCTTGTAAATCAGCTAAATTGAGTTGCTCATCAAATGAAAAGGAAAAGAGCGCTGACCAGATGGAGAGAGATGCTGCATAGATAGATGGCTGTCAGATAAGTTCATGAGAGGAAGATGTTAAAAAAATATTTTTTGATATTTGATAGACCATGTGGAGGTCTACCTATGTTTGTGATGAGTATTTGATAATGTTTAAGCAAGTTGTGCTCAGGTTTGAGTTTGATTTGAATTGATTTTTAAAATGAAGCAATTTGAGTTGTGTCTGTCACAGGCGGCACTACCGAACCTAGGTGGCGGTAGTGCCTGCATGCGGTTGTACCGAGTTTTTTCTTTGAGTTGAGCTGAGCGGCACTACCAGACTTTGGAGCTGAAAGCGTAGAGTATACGAGATAATCGCGCAATGGATTGTTGTATTGCAGCCACCGATGTATACTAGTATAGTGCCCTGTCTTCCGATTTTCTTTTCCCAGCACGTAATATATGGTCTTTTTCTTTTCTAGAACGTTTGTTTCCTTTTCCTTAATTTCAAGATATTTGTTTCCTTTTCCTTAAGATAATGCTGGAGGTGGGGGAGATCTGTTGTGGGCCACAGAGATGAGTTAGACACATTAAACAATAGCCATCGGATGTGGGTGAGTAAAGCTGAGGAAAGATCTGAGAGGTTAATTTTGATGGAGGCAAGTTTCTGGGAACGTTTCGTTGGGTGCATGAAGGTTAGGCCATCTCTAGTGGGGTGCATTATTTGGGGTGGACGTAGAAAAGAATGCTTAGGTGCATTATAAAGGGGTATAGATAAAGAGTACAGAGAGGATTGGTTTAAGATACATGCCAAAGATAGCTAGGCTAAAGAAGGAAGTAATCCTTAATTGATGCTGTGTTGATCTCCTGGCCGATGGCATGCTAATCTCCAGAGTCCTGCACGTGTGTAGTACGTCTGCATGGTACTGTGCAGTCGTATGCATGTACGCTTGGCTATCACTCCCCCGTAGTTGGAACGGTAGAAGCATGAACGTTTAGACTGGACCGAAATTCAGTGAACACAGACATCGGTAAGCCTTTGGTGAAGATGTCCGCGTACTGCGAGGTCATCAGAACGTGAAGCAGGCGCACCTCATCACGCCAAGGGCGACACGCTCCCGAACAAAGTGCAGGTCGATCTCCACATGCTTGGTATGCTGATGCTGAACCGGGTTGGTGGAGAGATAGACTGCACTGACGTTGTCGCAATAGACCAGGGTAGCCCACTGAAGTGGACTGTGTAGCTTCAAAAGTAACTGCCACAATCAACAAACCTCAGCAACTCCATTAGCCACAGCACGGTACTCTGCCTCTGCACTAGATCGAGAAACCGTATGCTGACGCTCGAGGATTAGGAGACAAGGTTGTCACCGAGAAAAACACCGTAGCCGGAAGTGGATTTGCGGGTGTCAGGGCAACCAGCCCAATCTGCATCGGTGTAGACAGCAGCATAGTTGGGGCGGTGCAATGAAAGTACAAGCCGTGATTGAGAGTGCCCTGAAGATACCAGAGTATGAGCTTGATCAAAGCAAAATGGGGCTCACGAGGATCATGCATGTAAAGACACACCTGCTGCACGGCATAGGCAATATCTGGGCGAGTGAAGGTCATGTACTGAAGAGCACCAGCCAAACTGCGATAGTGTGTCGGATCATCAACTGGAGAACCCTCACCAGAAAGCTTGGAGTGAGTGTTAATGGGCGTACGACAGGGTTTGCAATCAGACATACCAGCACGCTGTAGAATGCCCAAAATGTATTGGCGCTGAGAGAGAAAAAGAGCACCATCTTGTCGATGCACTTCATGCCCAAAAAATAATGAAGTGGACCAAGATCCTTCATGGCAAATTCGCGCTGAAGGGCGGAGATCGTGCGATGAAGGAGAGCGTCTGAAGAAGCAGTCAAAACTATGTCATCAACATAAAGCAACAAGTAGACTGTGTCGGCACCACGATGAAACACAAAGAGATAAGTGTCAGATTTGGCCTTCACAAAGCCAAGAGATAGGGGATGGGAGGCAAAGCGATTGTACCATGCCCGGGGTGCTTGTTTCAAACCATAAAGTGATTTGTTGAGACGACAAACATAGTCCGGTTGAGCAGAGACAACAAAGCCTGAAGGTTGAACACAATAGACTGTCTTAGAGAGCGTGCCATGCAAGAAGGCAT
Source organism: Otatea glauca (assembly GCA_036346275.1). Taxonomy (NCBI): domain Eukaryota; kingdom Viridiplantae; phylum Streptophyta; class Magnoliopsida; order Poales; family Poaceae; genus Otatea; species Otatea glauca. The sequence continues at coordinate 64,703,064 of CM070721.1, forward strand.
TTTTAACATCTAACTGATGAATGGGCCAATCTCGAGAGAGTGCTAGAGTGAGAACAAGGCGGATAGTAGCAGGTTTCACCATAGGACTGAAGGTCTCATCAAAATCAATGCCAGGTCGCTGAGTAAAACCTCAAAGAATCGAACGAGCCTTGTACCGATCAAGAGAACCATCTGGAAGAAATTTGTGATGAAAAACCCATTTGCCTATCACAAGATTGACGCCTGGTGGACGGGGAACAATATCCCAAGTATTGTTAGCGTGTAGAGCTTCAAATTCCTCAGTCATAGCATGTCGCTAGTTCGGATCCGCCAAAGCATCTCGATAAGAGGTGGGCAGGCGAAATCCAGACTTGCCCTCACATGATAGTCATCAGGATAGTCACAGGATAAGGGCAGTGACTGCAGGCATCAATCTTATGAAAGCATCAATCTTATGAAAGCCATATGCCCTCACATGATAGTCATCAGTCTTATGAAAAGAGAATATTCACAGGATAAGGGCAATGACTGCAGGCATCAATCTTATGAAAGCCATATGCCCTCACACGATAGTCATCAGTCACATCAGTCTCAAGCATATGGAAGTCATCATAGCAGCAGCATGAACAATTCTGGAAAAAGGAAAGAGCCAAGTGCTCACAGTACAAGTAAGACCTTAAGTCATCATGAGTCTGCTCATCCAAGGTCTTTCACTCAACCTCTAGCCTCTACTCCAAAAGCAACAGAAGTGCTTCATGGAAGTGAATCCTGAAATGAGGATGCTGCTGCAACTCAAATCCTTTCAAGCCCAGTTGATACATCCTTTTATGAGGAACAACAGTTTTATCACCTTCAAGAAGCAGCGACAGCAGAAAGATTTATGGCAGCTCAAAGTTTCAGGCCAGGAGCAAATGAGTATGAGGCAGGAAGATCCAGTATACCACAAGTATTTGAATCTGATTATCCTCCATCAGCAGTTCATCCTGATCATAATCAAAGGGACACGTTTCCTGGTTGGCAAAATCTTTTTGACTCTCAGTATCTTTCCTCGTCTTCTCAAAAGTATGCTGAACAAGCACAGGAAGATACTGTCGGCGTTTCGAGCACCGGCAAGTAAATTTGTAAGTCTAAGGGGCCGCGCGTTCCACTCCCTGAATGGTTAGACTCGAAAGTCCAAGATGTATACTGGTTCGGGCCGAAAGTCCCTACTCCAGTTCGTGTGATGGCGTTGTATTTTCTTTAGTACAGATGGCTGCACAAAGTTTACAAGCGAGAATGCTAATGGCTTAGCGAGATGAGTTCGATTGCCCTCTCCCCTCTCCTACGGGGGTTCCTGCCTCCTTTTATACGAAAGGAAGGGGCAGGTTACATCGAGAATCGGGAGAGGACGAGATGGCCTACACTAGGAGCTTCGGTCCTTCGTTACCGACCGATCATCGCCATCTTGCCCATGCTTTGGTCGGTAGCTTTAGTCGGTCGAGCGGTTAGGTATTTCCGGGAAACGGCGTACACGCCTCTGCGAACCTTACGAATGTTGACGTTGTTGCGCATGACGGGGAGTTGCCTCGGGAGAGCGTGTCTTCGATCAGTATGTGACCGCCGATGGGGTGGGAGCATGACTTCGGTCGACCATTAAACCTCCTAGGGAAGGAGCCACCGGCCCTTGTATAGTCACTTCGATTGACCCTGCTCGTGGGGTACGTGGGTCGTTGTCCGGTAGAGGCTTCACACACGGCCCTTGGCGGGGTTGCCTTGGCACGATCGGTCGGGGATCCCACCCCGTTGCGGTCGGGAGCCCGCTTGGTCGGAGCCGGGGTCCTGCCTCGCAATGGGGTCTGGAGCCCGCTAGGTCGGAGACACTTCCCTCGATCGGTCGGGAAGGGATGTCTTGTGTGGCCTTGCAGGTGCTTCGGTCGGTAGTGGGCCGGGAGCGGCTTGTTGGGCTTGAGCTGTGCTTGACTACCTCCGGCTCGTCGCTTTGGGCCGTTGGGGTACCCCTGTTATAAGTATTCGTCAGTAGCCCCCGAACCCCCGAGCGATTTCGGTAGATTCGGTTGGGGGTTGAGATTCGATGAGAATGGCGACTGGGCCAGAGTGGTCGGTCCGACCGATTAAGTCAAACGATTTCTGCCAGGTGTACCCCAATGCATCCGACGGCTGCCCTGGAATTTTGCCTGGGGCATTCGAACCGCCGGGGGGCTTTGAATCACCTCGTTGTGCATGCGCGCCACGGCTTACGCGCCTCGCCGCTTCGCCTTCGGATCGCCGGGTTCGTGAAGGGCGCCGCTTTCGGCGCTTGCATTTATTCAGAGACGCTCAATCTCCTCCGTCCGGGTATATAAGGACGCTACGGCTTGCTCGAGTGATAAACCCTTAAACGAGAATCCTTTCTTTCGTTCTTTAAAATGGCTTCGGGGCACCCTCTAGTCTTCGGCTTTGGTGATGATGCCATGGCAGAAGAAGAAGACCCTTTGGCTGAGCTTTGGGTTGAGTACGACCAGGCGATGGCCGAACTCCGGGAGGAAGAAGCTGCAGCCCGTGATGCTGCTGCCGTCGACGCTCTGCTAGAGGTCGTCCCGAGGCTCGAGGTAGCAAGGGGGGCCCTTCTGGAGGTGATGGCGCGAGGGCGCTGACTGTAGTTGGTGCGGCTGCGTCGATGTTGCTTTGAACAGCGAAGGTGCGTCGCGTCTGATTCCAGCACCGCGCGGCCGTCCCCGCTGATAAGGCGAGGGCCTACCAAATCTATGCGTCGGTGCGCGACCGATGCCGCACAGATGTTTTAAGAGGTCTTGGCGTGGACAAAGTCCTGCCGTAGCGTAGCTATTCTTGTGTCTGTTTGGGTACTATTTTGTAAAGTTGTGTAGAGTTTGAGCCAGTTGGCCTATAATGAAATCTCGTTTTTCTTTATGAATGTCTTCGCAATGAGTTTGCTTCGATTGAGTTGCCCGAGTTGCTCGTTTAACCGTGCCTTGGTCGGCAGGGACGACCGTGATGCCTCTGCGCGAGGTTCGGGTGTCCGAGCGCTCGTTTAACGTCGTAGCTAGACCATGCCTTGGTCGGCAGGGACGACCGCGATGCCTCTGCGCGAGGTTCGGGTGTCCGAGCGCTCGTTTTAACGTCGTAGCTAGACCGTGCCTTGGTCGGCAGGGACGGCCGCGATGCCTCTGCGCGAGGTTCGGGTGTCCGAGCGCTCGTTTAACGTCGTAGCTAGACCGTGCCTTGGTCGACAGGGACGGCGCGATGCCTCGCGCGAGGTTCGGTGTCCGAGTGCTCGCTTAACGTCGTAGCTAGACCGCGCCTTGGTCGGCAGGACGACCGCGATGCCTCTGCGCGAGGTCCGTGTCCGAGCACTCGCTTAACGTCGTAGCTAGACCGTGCCTTGGTCGGCAGGGGCGACCGCGATGCCTCTGCGTGAGGTTCGGTGTCCGAGTGCTCGCTTAACGTCGTAGCTAGACCGCGCCTTGGTCGGCGAGGGGCGGCCGCGATGCCTCTGCGCGAGGTTCGGTGTCCGAGTGCTCGTTTAACGTCGTAGCTAGACGTGGGCTCGTTTTACGTCGTAGCTGGACGTGGGCTCGTTTTACGTCGTAGCTGGACCGTGCCTTGGTCGGCAGGGACGGCCGCGATGCCTCTGCGCGAGGTTCGGGTGTCCGAGCGCTCGTTTAATGTCGTAGCTAGACCGTGCCTTGGTCGGCAGGGACGACCGCGATGCCTCTGCACGAGGTTCGGGTGTCCGAGCGCTCGTTTAACGTCGTAGCTAGACCGTGCCTTGGTCGGCAGGGACGGCCGCGATGCCTCTGCGCGAGGTTCGGGTGTCCGAGCGCTCGTTTAACGTCGTAGCTAGACCGTGCCTTGGTCGGCAGGGACGACCGCGATGCCTCTGCGTGAGGTTCGGGTGTCCGAGCGCTCATTTAACGTCGTAGCTAGACGTGGGCTCGTTTTACGTCGTAGCTGGATGTGGGCTTGTTTTACGTCGTAGTTGGACGTGGGGCATCCATCCCGAGTCCTCGCCTGGCGAGGGTAGCTGCGAGAGGAGTGGCCGCCGTCTATCCCACACGTATACCCCATCCGCAGGTGTGGGACCTGGAGGGGGTGAGCGACGCGCGTTTACCCGCGTTGGTTTGAACACCGTGCTCGTGGAGCTTATAACAGGTAGTCCGAGTGGGTCCTGGGAGGTCACGCCCAAGGGGGACCCTTCCGAGCGGACGGTCCCAGAGTAGGGTGTCCTGGCCTTGCCGTGGGGCGACCCATAAGAAACCTTTCTCTACTCAATCCCGTATGGGCCCTGGGTCGTCCGCTGACCCAGGGCACAGCTGGCTGTCGCTCATCGATGAGCTCCCGGGAGAGTGTGAAGTATGGTCTCGGACGCGAGTAGAGGTGATTGGGTCGTCAGCCGACCTAACCGAGGGCCCACCGTGAGGCTCACCTCATACTTGCCCCTCGCTCAAGTTTCGCTGGGGCGGCCTTATGCCCATCTGGTGGGGTAGGCCTTTTGAACCCGCAGCTTTTAGCTGGGCCCCCGGCGCAAGCCACAGAGCTTTTGCCATTTCGGGGCCGCAGCGGCCCAGTGGGCCTCTCGCATGCGCCCCAGGGCAACCGTCCTGGCCTCAAGGCGGAGACCGAGAGGTTACAAGACGCACTGCCCGGGGGCGGCGGCTTTATGGCTCTGCCGTTTTGTCAGGATTAAATGCGGAGTGGAATTGGAAACCGGGAGTTACTAGGCTGGCGTGAGTGGACACGACGCTTTGCTCGAGGGGGTGCCTGTTCGGTCGGCGTCTGCTCGTCTTCTATATATACGTTGCTGGGGCGCTTTTGAGTAGTTACGCTTGCTTGCTTTCCTCGCCTCCTGTCCCTAAGGCAAAAAAGGAACAACAAAGAGCCAAGGAAAAGAAAACTCAGCCTTCTCTTCTCCTCGCCTTTCCGTCACCTCTTTCGTAAGGATGTCGTGGCCGGAGTGCTCCGCCCAGGCCAGCCGCGCGCTCGGCTTGGTGAAGAAGGGCTTCCTCCCTGCGCAAGATCTCTCCGGTTGGAGGGTGCCGACGGGAGCGGCTGCCCCCTCGCCGGGGGACGACGAGGTCGTGGTGCTTGCCTCTTTCTTCTAGCGCGGTTTCGGCTTGCTGCTGCACCCGTTCGTCCGGGGGCTGCTCTTCCACTACAAGGCGGAGGCGCACCACCTTAACCCCAACGGGGTCCTCCACATCGCCATATTCATCACACTTTGCGAGGCTTTCCTGGGAATCGAGCCGCATTGGGCGCTGTGGAGGCATTTCTTCCAAGCGAGGCTCTGGAAGGACAAGCCGACGGACACCGCGGTGCCCATTGGTGGCCTGGCCCTCCAGCTTCGGTCCGGCCGGAGCACGGAGTACCTCGAGGTCAGGCTGCCGTCGTCCAACAAGGGGTGGCGCTCTGAGTGGTTCTATGCTCGAACGTCGGAGACAATACCGCCTTCACCGGTACACTTCCGTGGCGGGGAGGAGTGAACCGGGCGCCGAGAAGCGAGAGAAGAACAAGGTGGCCTCGATCGTGGAGCAGGTCAGGGCCCTAAGGAGGCAAGGGCTCACCGGGGACGTGGTCGTGCGCGCCTTCATGAGGATGCGCGTGCAACCTCTTGCGCACAGACCCCGTCCCCTGTTCCGGTACGAAGGGGCGTCCGACCGGATGAGGATGGCGGAGCCCGAGCCGCCGCGACGGAGGTCGGCCCGGTGGCCCGTCATGGGAGGAAGCGCTACGGAGGCGGCGGGCGGCCACCCGGAGCCATTCTCGGCGGCCCACCCTCCAAATCTGGTAGGTCGGACGGACTTCTTCCCGCCCCTCTCTTCTTTGCGTTCAATGCCTGGTCTGACCAGTGCTTTTTATTTTCTAGGGGCTCTTGGGCATGTCCTCCTGGGTGCCGCTCCCGGGAGATAAGGAGGCGAGGGCGGCAGCCCGAGCGAAGGCCGCGGAGCTCGACTCCTCCCGCAAGAAGCGGAAGGAGGAGAGGAGGAAGAAGAAGAAGAAGGAGCGCGACGAGGGCGCGTGGTGAACGTGTCGGAGGCCATCTGCTGTGGTGCAACCTCCACCGACAAGGCGGGAGCACCCCGGCCACGCAGCGTCGTGGGTTCCCCTCTGACCCGCCGACCGGCGGCGGTCCGGGCGTGGTCCTGTCGGAGGGCGACACCACAGGTTCCGCGGCCGAGGGGCCTCGGGCGGAGGGTGACCACGCGGTCGCCATCCTCGTCGCACCTTCAGCGGAGGCAGCTTCAGGGAAGCGACCGGCAGATCTACCCCTCAGAGGGGGACCGGCGAAGAGGGCGCACCTGCCGCGCACCCGATAGGCTCAGTAAGTACTTCTTTTCTTTTCTTCAAACATTTTTGCAGAAAAGCCGCTCGAACCGCTTTTAAGTGTTTTGCCACGTGCAGCGTTTATACTGGTGTGACCGTGGCGCGTCCTGTGGCGGTTACGCAAGGGACAGCGCCGCAGGAGGTTCCAGAGGCGCCGATCGGGTCGGCGCCGATCGTGGTGCTGGCGGCCGAGGGCGCGCCTGCCCACGAGGCCGAGGCTGGCGAGGAGCTCCCGACGCCTCGATTGGGGACACCGCCATCTGACGTGGTCATCCTCGCGGAGGGAGAGACGGCGGCGCTGCCGGCGACCGTGCGGCGGCCAGACGGCGGTGCCGTGCCGCCCGACCCTCGCCCCTGGAGGAGGTGCCGACCGAGGTCCCGCAGCCGGAGGTCGCCGAGGGGACCTCCGGGGAACCAGTTCCACCATCGTTGCCGATGGTGCTCGAGACAGTAGCGCCCGCCCGAAGCGGACGACCAGGCCCATTGCCGGAGAGGCCCCTGAGTCGGGGTCGGTGGGCGGGACAGAGGAGAGCGAGTGGGTCGCTCTCTCCGGAAGGCGCTCGGGCGCCGGCGAAGATGGAGCTTGTCCGCAAGGGTCTGACTCTTTGTCCGAATCTTCGGTAGGCGTTGGACGCGATGGTCGGGGGAGTCCGGCCGATCAGCTCGGTAAGTTGACGAAAGAACCCAACTTGTAAAATTCTGACGTACGCGCCGTGAGACTAACAGATAGTCCGCACCTTGCAGCATCTGCGGGCTTGCTCGGAGGGCAAAGCTGAGCTTCTGCGGTGCTCGGACACTCAGCGGGCGGCTGCCGTGGAAGAGTGCGACCGGCTGCGCCTTGAGTTGCGCCTAGCTCAAGAGGCGCTGAGCGTGAGGCGGTCGGAGGCGGCGAAGGTCCGCCAGGAGTTTGAGGGGGCCGCTAAGGCTCTCTTCGATGAGCGCCTGGGGGCCCAGTCCCTGAGGACGAAGGTGGCGGAGCTCGAGTCCTCCCTGGCAGAGGCCACCAACGCTAGGACGCCACCACCACCGCCAGGGCGGCGCAGCGCAGTAACCCGCTGCGGACCAAGCGACCAGCTCGGAAGGACGCCGACCGAGTCCGCTCCGAGCGGGAGGCCGCTCGGAAGGATCTGACCTCCTTGAGGACCTCCTACGAGGCGGTCAAGCAAGTGGTCGACAACCTGGCGAACTCCGCGGCCGGTAAGGGTCTCAACTTCTTATTTGATTCTGTGGGCGCTTTTCATAAGTCGTGATCATCTGGCGCCGCTGCCATCTCTGAGGCGCGAGAAGAACTTGGGCCTCGCGGTTGAGGAGCGGAAGGGCGCCAGCGAGCCGTGTGACGGCGGTCACGCGGGGGACGTGGCTCTGGCGGCGCTGAAGGTTGCCGAAGAGGGTCGGGCCGAGGCGTGGCCGAACCGAGGCCTTCGCAAGGCCGCCAGACGTGTGCGCCTGTGTCCTTGGAGCGTGGCGGGCTGAAGCGCTCTGGCGCCCTCGGCCCCCGAAAGCCGGAAGCGTCGAGAGGGTGGTGATCGCTGGCGCGACGCTTGGAGCTTCCTCGGCGCTGGTCAACACCATCTCGCACTATGATGGAATTGACCTCGCGGTGGTGAGCAGCGGCGTCGCCGGGAACCGGTCCGAGGGAGAGATCGACAGGTTCGAGCTCTTGGTCGAGCCGTACGCTCGGGAGATTGCCAGCCATGTCTCGCCGCAGGTCGCCCTCGATGAAGAACAAAGTAGTTAGTTTTATCTTCCTTTTTAATCGTAAAGACTATTATGCTTGTAAACAATCTTTAAGGTTAACAAGTTCCAGTATGCCTCTTGCCCTTTTTGTGTTTCTGGTGAATGTTTGACCAGCCATAGCCTTAAGGTCCGCAAGGGTCACTTATGCGTAGGTCGGGTTGCTTCGAGAGGGACTAAGAGGGTAGGAAATCTTGGTTACTCAGCAGTTATGCGCACTTGTGAGGGATAGGAGTATTCCCGACCGACAAAAGGTCGCTCCACTTGGGCATTTCCTTCTTCCGCGAAGTGCTAGAACCATAGCCGTTGGGGCGTAGGCCACAGCACTTGAGTCGAGAGGATTACCGCTCGGGGAGGATCTCATGACCGGTCGGGTCACCGACCCGCACGAGCGCGTGAGCTAGCCGAGTTGGCGCGGAGGAGGAGTGTTCGATCGACTAAAGGTCACTCCGCCGGGCACTTCCTTCTTCCGCTGGCGCCACTTAGCAACCATAGCCGTGGGCGGGCGAGGCCGTAACGCTTGGGTCGAGAGGGTTACCGCTCGGGATGGACCTTGTGGTCGGTCGGGTCACCGACCCGCACGAGCGCGTGAGCTAGCCGAGTTTGCGCGGGGGAGGAGTGTTCCCGACTGACTAAAAGGTCACTCCGCTCGGCACTTCCTTCTTCCGCTGGCGCTACTTAGCAACCATAGCCGCCGGGCGAGGTATGTAACGCTTGGGTCGAGAGGTTACTGCTCGGGGCGGACCTTGTGGTCGGTCAGTCACCGACCGCATAAACGCCGACGAGCGGCTGAGCAGGCGCCAAGGGCAGCCGAGCGTCGCGAGGCGACCGGTGCTCGAAAGGATAAAGGTAAAGACCATGCCAGGAAAAAAGAAAAGAGTTTAGGGATAGAATCGCCTTAACTTTTCTATGTGCCAGCGTTCGGAAGGATGCGACCATCGGCGTCCTTGAGTCGAAAGGTGCGGTCGGAGTACCTCTGACGACGGAATGGGCCTTCCTGTAGCGGCGATAGCTTGTGCTTGTCTTCTTTGGTTTGGACCGGCGCGAGACCGTGTCGCCCGGTGAAGGATCGCCCTCGAACACAGGCGGTGTGATAGCGCCGCAGAGCTTGTTGATATTTGGCGATCGCGGGATGGCCACGTCATGCGCCTCGTCGGTGGTCGATGGCGTCTTGTTGCGGCGAGCCCCAGCCTCATCGGCTTGTAGTCTTGGGGTGCCATACTCCGTGTCTTGGCAAAGCGGCAGTAGCACAACACCATGAAGAACGGTGTAAACCCGGTCGCTCGGGTGGGCGTGGTCCGTAGGCTCCAGAGGACGGAGGCGCTCGGCCACCCACCGCCCGCGAAGTGCTTGAGCCGGCGAAGATCCGTGGCTTGAGTCCTGAAGGATCATGCGTTCGCACGTTCGACACGGCCGTTAGTCCGCGGATGGGCCACGGCGGCCAATCGACACGGATGTTGAAGTTATTGCGTAACTCGAGGAACTCCTTCCTGTGAATGCGTTAGCTTGCCGGTGATGATGGAGTTTGGAACTCCGAACCGAAAAACGATGTCGCGAAAGAAGATGGCCGCTTGTGCCGACGTGACGTTCACGACCGGCTTGGCCTCTATCCACTTGGTGAATTTATCCACTTCGACTAGGAGATGAGTAAAGCCCCCGGACGCTTTCTTGAAGGGCCCGACCAGATCGAGTCCCCAGACTGCAAACAGCCAAGTGATGGGGATCGTTTGCAAGGCCTGAGCTGGCAAATGTGTCTGCCGGGCAAAGAATTGGCACCCTTCGCAGGTGCGCACGATCTGCTAGGCGTCGGACACGGCGGTCGGCCAATAAAAACCTTGTCGAAAGGCCTTTCCAACGAGGGATCGGGGTGCAGCATGGTGGTCGCAGACCCCGCCATGGATATCGAGCAGCAACTGCTTCCCTTGGTCGGCCGGAACGCACCTCTGGAGGACCGAAGGACTCTCTTGTAAAGGTGCAGGCCGACCAGACGAAAGATTTTGCCGCCGAAGCGGCGCCGGCCTCGGTCGGGTCGGGCGTCCCATCCGTCAAATGGTTGATGAAGAGCTTCCTCGATCGGACTCGGTGCTAGCACGCGCAGTTCGACCGGCCAAGTCTACACCCGACCGCGCGGCGGTCGGGTGACCGTGCTAGGTGAATCGGGAGACCGCTCGGCCACCGAGTCCAGCAGGATGGAAGGTTGCAGGAGGTCGCAGACGAAGATCCGGGTGGGGCCGACCCTTTCTTTGAGGCGAGATTGGCTAGGCAATCGGCCTCACCGTTATGGCGTCTGTAGGCGTGGTGGAGCTCGAAACCCTTGAACCGCTCCTCGAGCTTGCGCACTTCCCGACAGTATGCAGCCATACGGGCGTCTCGCGGCTCCGAAGCCTTCATGACCTGGTCGACGACAAGCTTGGAGTCCCCGCGGACGCAGAGTCGGCGAGCGCCGAGGTCGGCAGCGATCCGGAGACCGTTGACGAGAGCCTCGTACTCGGCGATGTTGTTGGTCGCGTCGAAGAGCAACCTGATGGCGTATTGAAGCTTGTTCCCGAGTGGGGAAATGATGACGACTCCCGCGCCCGCGCCGTTCTTGGTGTAGGATCCATCAAAATACATTGTCCAGTACTCGGGGTCTTCGATTACCGGTGGCGCCTGGGCTTCGGTCCACTCGGCGACGAAGTCGGCCAGGGCCTGCGACTTGATCGCTGTCCGAGGGACGTATGTTATGCCGTGGCCGCTGAGCTCGAGCGCCCACTTGGCTATCCTTCCCGAGGCATCGCGATTGTGGATGATCTCGCCGAGCGGGGACGCGGTCACCACGGTGATGGCGTGCTGGTCAAAGTAATGGACGAGCTTTCTCTTGGCGATGAGCACCGTAGAGAGCGACTACGCACTGCGGTCTTGAGCCTTGGACTCGGAAAGAACCTTGCCGATGAAATAGGTCGCCGTTGTACCTTGAGTTCACGGCCTTCCTCCGCTTCGTTCCACCACAAGGGCCGCGCCGACGACTTGAGCAAAGTGGCGGCGATGTAGGAGCGGCGGTTCGCTGGTGCCGGGGCGACCAGGATCGGAGGTGAAGATAGGAAGGCCTTCAGGCGGGTGAGGGCTTCCTGAGCCTCCTGGGTCCAACTGAAGCGGTCGGATTTCTTAAGCAGCCTGTAGAGCGGCATTCCGCGCTCGTCGAGGCGGGACACGAAACGGCTCAAGGCGGTAAGGCACCCTGTCAGCCTCTGGACCCCTTTGAGATTAGGAATCGGGCCCATCCTTGCGATCGCCGAGATCTTCTCCTGGTTGGCCTCGATACCTCGCTCGGAGACGATGAAGCCGAGCAGCTTCCCCTTGGGGACCCCGAAGACGCATTTCTCGGGGTTGAGCTTTATACGGAACCGTCGAAGGTTCGCGAAGGTTTCCTCCAGGTCGGCAATGAGGTCGTGCGATTCACGGTCTTCACGACGATGTCGTCAACGTGAGGCCTCAGCGTTGCGGCCGATCCGTTGTTGAAGCACGTTTGCATACATCGCTGGTATGTAGCGCCGCGTTCTTTAGGCCGAGCGGCATTGTAACGTGAGCGTAACGAGCCGAACGCGTGATGAAGGAAGTCGCGGTGGTCGGACTCCTTGAGCGCTATCTCGTGGTAGCTGGTAGGCATCGAGAAGGAAAGAGACTCGCACCCGGTGGAGTCGATGACTTGGTCGATCTGAGGCAAGGAGGAACGGTCTTTGGGACACGCCTTTTGAGACTCGTATAGTCAACACACATTTTCCATTGCCCATTTTTCTTTTTACAAGCACGAGGTTGGCGGCCACTCGGGTGGCGGACCTCTTTTATAAACCCCGCAGCCAAAAGCTTGGCGACCTCCTCCCCTATGATCCTGCGCCTCTCCTCGTCGGCCGGCGCGGCGTTGGGCGACCGGCTTTGAGCCTGGTCGGATGCTTAAGGAGTGCTCGGCGACTTCCCAGGATTCTGGCATGTCGGAGGACCTCCATGCGAAGACGTCTTTGTTGGCGCGAAGGAAGCCGACGAGCGCGCTTTCCTATTTGGCGGGGAGCGTGGCTCCGACCCGCACGGTCTTGGTCGGATCGCAGGGATCGACCGCGACCTTCTTCGTGTCCTCGGCGGACTTGAAGGATCCCGCCCGACTTGCCGGACTCGGGGCGGACTCGAGGCTTCCTCCCGAGGTTGTTGAGCTCGGCAGACGCAATGATCGCCGGCAAGCAAGCTAATCGCTCCGTTCGCAGTTGTAGGCAAGCTGGAAAGATGATGCCACGGTGATGATTCCTCGTGGCCCGGGCATCTTCAGCTTGAGGTAGGCGTAGCTAGGGACTGCCATGAACTTGGCGTAGCATGGCCGCCCCAAGATAGCGTGATAGGGCCGGGAAATCCACAACCTCGAAAGTGAGGGTCTCGGTGCGGAAATTCCTGGTTCCCAAAGGTGACGGCGGTCGACCGCCGAGCGGATGGGCTCGGCGCCGGATGACGCCGTGGAAAGGAGCCTTGCTTGGTCGGAGACTCGGCGAGAATCCCCATGGCGTCGGCGTCTCGTAGAGGATGTTGAGGCATTGCCGCCATCCATGAGCACCTTGGTGGCGCTTCTTCCCCACGATGGGTCGACCACCGCCGGGTATCTTCCGTGGGAATGTGGTCGGGGTGATCGGCCGATCGAAGGTGACCGGAACTCGATCACCGAGGTATCGGGGACGGCTAGTGAGCGGTGTGGACCTCACGGTAGGCGAGTTTGAGCCGGCGCTTGTCGGCGTAGCACGCCGATCCGCCAAAGATCATGAGGCGGCCGTCGGGTTCGGGAACTCGTCGTTCGCCTTCTTCTCCGCGCCCGTGGGGCGTGGTCGCTTCTTTCCTTTGCCCCGCGGCGTCGTGGGGGCGCAGGAAAGGAAATGCCTCAGGACTTCGCAATCCCGGTACTTATATTTGATGGGGAACCCGTGGTTCGGGCACGGGCTGTCCATCAATTTCTCGAAAGTGGTCGGTAGCGACGGTCGGTCGCGCCGGCGCTGGCGAGGCGGTCGGCGATGGCGACCACTTGAGACTCGCGGATCTGTTTTCCATGCCGCCCGCTTGCCGAGCGGTCGGAAGGATCCGATTTGGGCGCCGGGCCCTTGCTGGGCCTTTCCTCCTTCGAAGATGGCCCCCACAGCCTCCTCGCCGGAGGCGTGGTTGGTGGCGATGTCGAGGAGCTCCTTGGTGGTCCTGGGCTTGAGACAGCCCAGCTTGTGCACCAGGGCCTTGTAGGAGGTGCCGTAGATGAATGCTCCCACGACATCAGCGTCGGAGATGTCGGGGAGCTCGTTGCATTGGTGGGAAAACCGCCGGATGTAATCCCGGAGGGTTTCACCTGGCTGCTGCTTGCAGCCCTTCAGGTCCTAGGAGTTGCCAGGGCGCTTGTAAGTGCCCTGGAAGTTGCCGACGAAGAGGGTCTTCAAGTCGGCCCAGTTCCTGATGGTTTTGGCGGGCAAGTACTCGAGCCAAGCTCGGGCCGAGTCTGCAAGGTAGATGGGGAGGTACTGGATGATGAAGAGATCATCCGTCGCTCCTCCCGCCCGGCATGCGAGCCGGTAGTCTTCAAGCCAGACACCTGGGTTCGTGGCCCCAGTGTACTTGGCGATGTTGGTGGGCGCCGGAATCGGCAGGAAATCACCGACGGATCCTCGGCGAGCCCATGGTCCGGACCATCGGGGCTTGGGCTGCGGCGGTGGCGCCGCGTCCACAATACGTGAGTGGACGGCCTCCTCGCCGCTTTCTCCGCGCCTCGGGTGGCGCGAACGTCGTAAGCGTCGCCGAGGCGTGGCGCACCGGTGCGCGAGGCTGGGTCGTTCGTGGTGCGGCGCCGCCACCTTCGCACCGGACGAAGGCCGGGTGCGGGCCGGTGGCGAGGTGGCGTCGGAGCGGTAGGAGCCGGAGGCCTGCATATGTTGCACGGCCGCACGCTCCACCAGCCCCCGGAGGTTCTGGTACGTGGCCTTGGTCTCCGGGTCGGCCGGCTCCGGAAGGCCTCGGAGCAGCATCGCAGCCGCGGCCACATTCTGGCTTGCATGGGGGAAGAACTGAGGGCCGTCGGGTTCTCCCGTCAGCTTGTGGTGCACCTGTCGCGCGCGTCTGCGCGCGTCGCCGAGCACCTGCCGGGTCTTGGGCTCATCCTGCTCCAGGTTAGCCTGGAGCTGGTCGAGCTCAGTCCTTCGCTTATCCAGCTCTTGCCGTCGGCCGGAGTTCGCGCGTGAGCTTGAGCGCGTTCAAGACGCCTTCGTCTTTGGTGTTCCTCCTCCTGCGCCTCGGTCGCGCGGATGGGGCTCCGTAACGCGGGGTTATGATTAAATCGGCCGTGCGCCATGTTGCACTCGCGAGTGCCGTCCGCGGCGGTACTCTTGTCGAGGCTGAGTCGTGACCGGAAGAGTCTTCCAGCAGTTCGTGGATAGAGGCCGACATGTAGCCAGCCTCGCCACCAGTCGTGAGCCTGCGGGAGGTGACATGGTCACCTGCCCGGGCCCATGGGAGTTTTCGCCAGACGTGGCGGAGCGCTCCCGTGCTCGGCTTTGGGACTCGCAGGGCGCCAAGCCGGAGCTTAGCGAAATCGCGGAGATGGCGCCCGAGCTTTCACCGGCGTCGGGTCTCGATGGCGGCGAGATGAGCGTAAGCCCTCCCGCCGAGGTGACGGCAAAGTTGAGGGAGCCGAAGCGGATCTGGCTCTCCGGCGCAGTCATGCCGTCGCGGGTGGAAGATACCATCAGGGAGGCAAGCGGAATCGGAGATGGTGATGAAGACGCGAGCCCCTACCGGCGCGCATAACCGCCGGCGTTTGAGCACCGCAAGTAAATTTGTAAGTCTAAGGGCCGCTGCGTTCCACTCTCCGAATGGTTAGACTCGGAAGTCCAAGATGTATCTTGTTCGGGCCGAAAGTCCCTACTCGATTCGTGTGATGGCGTTGTATTTTCTTTAAATACAGATGGTCGCACAAAGTTTACAGTTTAGAATGCTAATGGCTTAGCGAGATGAGTTCGATTGCCTCTCCCTCTCCTACGGGGTTCCCGCCTCCTTTTATACGAAAGGAAGGCGGCAGTTACATCGAAATCGGAGAGGACGAGATGGCCTACACTAGGAGCTTCGGTCGCCGTTCTGACCGATCATCGCCAGATCTTGCCCATCTTTGGGTCGGTAGCTTTAGTCGGTCGTATGGTTAGGTATTTTCGGGAAGCGGCGTACCGCCTCTGCGAACCTTACGAATGTTGGCGTTGCTGCGCGCATGACGTGGGAGTTGCCTCGGGAGAGCGTGTCTTCGTCTTGTATGTGACCGGCCGATGGGATCGGAGCATGACTTCTGGCCATCATTAAACCTCCTAGGAAGGAGCCACCGCCTTGTATAGTCACCGATTGACCCCGCTCGTGGGAGTGCGTGGTCGTTGTCCGTAGAGGCTTCGACCGCGCTGCCCTTGACGGGGTTGCCTTGGCACAATCGGTCGGGGATCCCACCATTGCGGGTCGGGAGCCCCGCTGGTCTGAGCGGGGTCCGCCTCGCGGCGGGGTCGGGAGCCCGCTAGGTCGGAGACACTTCCCTCGATCGGTCGGGAAGGGATGTCTTGTGTGGCCTTGCAGGTGCTTCGGTCGGTAGTGGGCCGGGAGCGGCCTGTTGGGCTTGAGCTGTGCTTGACTGCCTCCGGCTCGTCGCTTTGGGCCGTTGGGGTACCCCTGTTATAAGTATTCGTCAGATACTTTTCAGGCTCAGGAAAATATTTTCAACTATCAACCTGCATGGTTTTCAACCTTTGAACAACAATATTATGCTGATCAAAGCAGATTTCAAGCACGCTACATGGAAGATCAAGCTATGGCAGCTCAAAGACATGAAAAATACATGAACAGTCTGAAATGGAACAATGAACAAGTTCAGGAGCAAATGAGACAACATTTTGAAGAACAGACTAAATCCAGAGATGAAATCTCTTCAAAATTTGATCACCTCAGCAGCAGTCAAGAAGAATTAAGAAACTTGATCCAACAGTTTGGTACCAATCAAAATCTGTTAAAAGACAGACTGTATGACATGGATCAGAAAATGGATGATCATTACAAGAGACTGAGAAATCAAGTTGAGGCTGCAAGCACATCACATACTGTAATCGCGATTATGGATAAGACAAAATCTGGACAATCTCATCGATTTCTCTGAGGACGCCCTGCTTGACCATACTCGACTGACACATGAGTGTCTTTATGATGTGGGTCAGATCCTTGCAGAAACAGATACCTTAAAAGAGACTTTAAGCAAAATGCAGTCAGATCTTCACAATCTGACCATTCAACCAGGTGAACCAGATTATCCGAGCTGGCATGATCAAGCCATGTCCCAAGGGCCATGTACTCAACCTCAAGAAAAATCAGAAGCAGCTGATGATAAAAAATTTTCCCCTTCCAAGAAGAGTTCAGTTCTTGGTCAGCTCAAAAGGACGTTTTCTCAGCGCAAATAGGACCCCTTTTTGGCTATTGATGTCAAAGGGGGAGAATATTTCTAAAAGTTTCCTAGGTTCTGTAGGTTGGACAAAGTCTGTTAAACTATTAAGTATTGTTTTTTCTTCATGTTTTGGTTATTGGTTAATGGTATCAGAGGTATTAGTGCTACTTGATTTGTATCTGGCTTATACTTTCTTCGTCTTATGCTCTGATGATTACTTCATAGCACTCTGATATGCTCTGATACTTACTATGGTTTGTGCTCTGATATTTACTTTGTACTTCAATACTCTCTTGGTTGGTTTTATTGATTGTCTGGAAGTACTTACTCTAACTCTTATTGATCTGATCTCTAGTTATTAATGAGAAAAATCAAAAGTAATATATTTTAAGGATCTAATATAGTCCTAATATATCATATCTGTCAAAGTTCAGATCATGCATGCATTAAGGGGGAGCACATATATGCACAAATTCTGCAACTATTCTGTCTACCTAACTTTGTTTTGCAGAATGAAAAGATATTATTAACTGAAAAGGTATGTTGTCATCAATTACTAAAAAGGGGGAGATTGATAGCATCTAGGCCCCCTCAATTTCTATTATCCGGTTTTATATTAGTTTTGGTATTGATGACTATGTTAATAATGCTTAAAGTGTTGAAGAACATGTGCTGAAAACAAGGATGAAGCAAGTGGGACTAGCAAGATTAAGGTGTTCTGTTACTAGTTTATGACTTGGGAGATAATTCAAGTCAAATAGCTAGGTTTATATTCAGTTTGGTTGTCTAAAGGGGGACTTCGCACAAGCTAGTGGATTGGATCATAAGGCAAAGACAAAACTAGATTTCTAGGAGTAAAAGACACTTAATTATTAAACCTTTGAATCTAATTTGTTAGTATACAACGAACTAAAATTCAGCTATCCACTTCTTAAGTCTGTTGCGTACACAGCATATCCTTTTTAAGTCAAAAGATTCTTTGGTCCAACATTAAATATCTTCTGTGTCAAAACTCCTATCAAAATACCTGCTCATCTGACCAAATGTCTTGTTTTCATATTCTTTAGTCCTTGGTGATAATTCCTTGAAAACTTTTGTCATCCAAGTGACTGTCTATGTATGACAGACCAAATAATTTGGTCCGGCATACATGTAAAAGTCACTCTTCTGTGACAGACAAAAAATCGTCTCAGTTTCTCATCTATAGCGGACCAAATTTTTTAGTCCGGCACTCATTCAGTTTATAAGTCTTCTTGCCGGACCAAAACTTGGAGTCCTATTTATTAAAACCTAGATGGATATTCCCTCTCATTAAAAGTTTTTGCTTTAATAACGGACCAAATATTCTTGCTTAAAATTTTAGTCCATTACTAAAGCAAATCGCTTAGAGAATCTTGTTTTTTTGTTGAAAAAGGGTCTTTGGCTACCGATCTTTGAAATGCACTTGTACAACAGACCAAATTTTTTGGTTCGTCGTAAAAAGACCAAATTATTTAGTCCGACATACATGTAACTTTTTCTTTCCTATGCCGGACCAAATTGTTTGAAAAGCACATGTACAACAGACCAAATTTTTTGGTCCGTCGTAAAAAGACCAAATTATTTAGTCCAACATACATGTATCTCTTTCAGTTCAATGGCAGACCAAACTCTATGAAAAACACATGTACAACAGACCAAATTTTTTGGTCCGTCGTAAATGTTCAAATTTGGTCCGTCATACACATGTCTAGTATCGCTAGGTGCTGTTGTTTAGTCCGTTGAAAACGTATATTTCTGATATTTTTGACATCTGACACGTCTAACGGCTACAGTAGCAGGTGTAACGGCTATATCCATTCCAAAGGGCTGTATAAGCATTTCCTGAGCCATCTACCATGTAAGAGAATGAACTCCTTGACATTTTAGCATTGAAAAATAGCTTTCATTCCAAAAAGGAGTCTGTGCTTCACTTTCAAACCAAAAATCCTCAACATCTCTAAGTGTTTTGGCTCAAGCCGAAGTCTAGCCGTGTGATTTGCGAGTAAACCAAGAGACAGAACTTGTGCAAAGTTTATTACTCTTGGATCTTTGTGATCCTAGACAGCTTGGAGAAGGTGATCAGTGCGACCTGTCCAAAGGTGATTGTGGAAGGCCACTGTGATTGTGAGATGTTAGGAAGTCACCTCACTGGAGTAGTGAAAGAGTTACCTGAGTGATCACCAGAGTTACTGCGACTAGCTTTGGAGAAGCAATACTTCGGAAGAAGTGCTTCAACGTGGATTAGGAGTGCGGCTCTGAACCACGGGATAAATCTCTGTCTCTTTTGTGCTCTATTTCTCTTTATTGCTTTATTGTTATCATTGTTTGTTTTATACATCTTATATATATATATCTTTGTTACATTTCTATTCTCTTATAGAGAATAGTTAATTGTTTATAAGAAGTTAAAACTTGAAAAAGTTTGCCTATTCACCCCCCCTCTAGGCCAACTAGATCCTTCACTCGGCCGCCGTGGCCTGCTCCTGCGTGTGCTCGGTGGAGGAGCCGGCCATGGGAGTGACGGCAAGTGGTCAGGAGAGGTAGAAGGCGGCCGGCATGGAGAGAACCGATGGCGAGGAGAAGGGTGTGCGGAAGCGGGCGATCGCTGGATCGATCGTGTCTGATACTGCAACATCTCGAAAATTTAAAAAATAAGAAAAATAAAAATTTTAAATTTAAAAATAAGACTGAATAATTTTTTTATTTGGAATCAAGATTTTAACACAAAACATCAATTAATCCTCATTTTTTTTGAATTTCAACCTCAAGTAGCATGTATGTTGTGGTATAAGATTTCTTCTTCCAAATGAAACAAAATATGAAAATAAGTTTGAAATATCATCTTATTTTGAATTTCCATCTTCTCTGGAATTTTCTTGAATCCTTATCTTTATTGATTTCTTTTCCTCTTCAATACAAAACCTAAAACCCTTTAAGGAATAAACGCTGGAAAAATTTATATAAGTCGCAAAGCATCTCAAGGTCACCTCCAAAAACTTTCAAAGTCAATTGAACCAATTTAAGGTTGGCAATAAATTAAAAACAGAATTGATTTAAAAATAATATTGGCAATGTTAGAATTTTATAAAAATAAATAAAACAAAACATTTATGGAAGTTCCTAATAGTCATTAGTATATCACAGAAAAAGTATGATATAAAATAAAGTTTATTTGTTATCTAATAAAAATAAAAATCTGAAAACTAAGTTTTAATGAAGCAGCAAAATTTTTCTGCAAACCCATCCTTACCCAAGGTCACCAGTCAAAAAGTTTCAAAATTTTTTGGTTTGAAATGATAGCCCAATAAATGAAGACCATGCCTGTACCCAAGTGTCCACCTCCATACCTCACTTCTTATCTCTCTTGCGAGTGGCCCTTGTTCTGTGCAGACCCCTGTTCTTCACCGTCTCTGCTGGTAGGCCTCGACCCCACTTGGCAGCCAAACATCTTCTTTTCTCCCCTGTGCTCCTCCTTCCAGTCGTGCGCTTCATTCCTCCGTGCGATCGAATGACCCGAATGTCGACCCCGCCATGCTTCTTCAATGGCAGCCATACCGCGCCTCCTTTTCCCCGCCCCATGCTCTGTCAGGTGCGAGCTCGAGCTCCGTGATTGGCACTGTGGCTTCGTCTTCCCGCGTCGTCGCACCATCCCTCATGAATGCTGTTCGTCGGCGCCTCTGAATCCTCCCCGTGCCATCTTCAGTCGGCCGAACATCGAGCTCCGCCCCGACTGTACCTCGTTCCGTCACTGCTCCTCACCCATTCCCGCGCCGTCCGCAAGAATCGGCGTGCCCCATGCCCTACTTACCTAGCGCGGCGCCCAGTTACTGACCATCCCATGTCGTCGTCAAGACTCGCTGCAGCGCCATGCCCTGCGCCATTTGATGCCACGGGACCCTGCGCCATTCACTCAAGCTCCCTCTGCTTTAGTCGGCTATAAAAGCCAAGTGATCACAACCGAAGTAACTCGCAGACGCCTCCTCCTTCACCAAGCATCACCCAACAGCCACTCGATTCTGCCATGAATGTATAAAACAGAAGCTTGAACCCCTCATCGATTCGGCCAACTCGAGAAGAACCAGTTCAATTCCTTGCACCCAAAGCACCCTTGTACATCCCTAATCACGTTGCACGCATCGTTCCCAGCTCTCCTCACCTGAAACTCGCAGCCACCTCACTGTTCTTCTTCCCGAACGACGGCGCACGATGGCAGGCCATTCCAATCATCCTCCGACCAAGGTAAGCAGAAAAATGGAAATCTCGTGCTTCCGTCATGCTTAATCGCCTCTATCAATTGGACTGAAGCCGGTCTCCTTTTCTCTCCGGCCGTGCGCCCACCATTTCCGCCGCTTAGCCCACGGTGGCAGGCCACCACAGACTCCGATTGAACTCACTAGCAGACGCGCCTTGGTGTGCTCTTGCTCGACGTGCGCTTTCCTGGGCTGGAGCTCCGCCGGAGACGCGCCACCGGCATGCCCTAGCCACCGCCCAACACCGCCCCTGTTTTGTGAGATTGCACCGCGGGACCCGTTGTCAGCCAGACACAAGCAAGGTAGTTAAAATAGTGAAGGCGCTTTCAAATACAGCAGAGCGTATTTCCTCATTTCTCACTATTTTTTTAAAGACAGCAAGGCTGCATATTTATATTAGATGGAAAAGCTAGCAGAGTACTAGGTGCAGGATACTGCACCAAGGTAAGCATACAAAAGGTCTTCCAGAGAAGAGAAAAAAGAGGAGAAAAAAAGAAAAAGAAATCTCTTCGATAATCCAGGCTGCGGCCTCATCTTTGATAGACTATAAAATCTCTTTGATGGCTTTCCCCTTGTCTTGGAAAATCTGCTGTTTCACTCTTTTCACCATTTCCAACAAACTAGGATGATCAGAGTTTTTATCTCTTTGCGAGATCTTGGCTGACAGTTTACGTGATGAAGGTCCCAATCTGCAAGGGTAAGGGCGGCGATCGGATCCCACCGGTCCGGTAAAAGAGACGGCAGTCGTACCCATCTAGCAATGTGTTCCCACAAACATCAAACTAGGGGGCAATCTATGAAAAGGTGTTGCGCAGTTTCCAGATTCCGGCAACACATTGGACATAAATACTGGTTTGGCCACCCCCTGTGTTGTAGTCGCTGTGCTGTACAGAGCCGATTGTGGTGGGCAAGCCATAGAAAGACTTTGCAACGCCCAAAAAATTCAAAAGTAAGAAAAATGAAAATTTGAAATTTGAAAATAGAATTGAATTAAAATTTCAAACTGAAACCAAGATTTTCATTCTAATCATCATCTTTTCTTCATTTTCATGTATTTCAACTTAAAAGAAAAGAATGAGATGCTACATTAGAATTTTTTGACTAAAATAAACACAGCTCGAAAATGAGTTTGAAACATAATCTTATTTTGAATTCCCATCCTTTATGTATTTTCTTGATTGTCTTGAATTTTGGTCTTTAAGGAAAATTTTTAACTTAATTGTTTTTCTTTTGTTCTGCAATACAGAACCCAAAACTACTTAAGAGATAAAGTCTAGAAATTTTTTATATAAGATCACAAATAACACCCTAGTCATCTCCAGAAATTTTGAAAGACATGTGAACTTGTTTAGTGTTGAAGAGAAATCAAAATAAGAATTAATTTGAAATAATATTATCAAATCTCAGAATTTTATAAAAAAAAATAAAGTAGCATGTCATGAATCTTATTGCATATTTGGATATTTATTTGAATTAATCTCTGGGTTTATCCATTTATTTCCATGATTTGATTTTTGAATTAGTGACTTTTAAATACCTAAACTAACACATTAAAAAACTCATGAAAATCTCAAACAACATATTATATAAAATAATTTTATAAAATACTAGAGCCCATGATATGTATAAATATAATTTTTTCAGAATTTTTTCACACAATTTAAATAGCTTAAAAATTCAAAAATAGTTTGAAATCAATCAAATTTGGAGAATTACTATTCTTAAACTGCATGAGAGAATTAAGTGAAAATAAGGAAAATGAGAAGTAGACTCCTTGAACTACCAGCACAAAAAGTTGTAAAATTTTTCAAGCAATCTAGCACCTCTTTCTAGATTGTCCAACTCACTTCGGTCACTTCTGCCATTAAATTTTTCGCAATGCACAGTGAGGCAACTTCAGCTCAACCAAGCGCCACCAAGAACCATCGTAAGTGGCTCGATGCCATCATGCCCCACCGCTAGCCCTCTCCTCCTTCCTTCTCCTTCTTCCTTCTCTCTCCCTGCTCTCCGTCTGTGCCATTCGGCGCTGGTAGTAGACCTCGAGCCGTGCACTTCGACCTTTCTTTTCGCCGCTTCGCCCATGCCCGACTGCTCCCCCACAATGCCCCTAAGTCAGGGAAGCTACCATCATTTCCATTTACTCGGTGCACGTTTCCTTCCCTCTGCTGCGAGCTCGCCAGAGCCGAAACGAGGCAGCGAGTCCCTCTTCCGCGTGGAATAACCTTGGGTGAGCTCGCCTATCCCTTTCCGCTCGCACATGGTTGCCATTCGGTCTCCTAAGTTCGCTCTGTGCGTTGCTTTCAGTTTCGACCACTGAGTCGCCGTGGCCTCCATAACCTTCCAGCAACTGTGCACGGGGGCGCTCACTCCAATCTCTCTCCAGCTGCACTGGGGATAGCTCCAACGTTTCGCTCTCCCCCACGGCGCTCCTCTTCAGCTCAAGCTCGAGCCTGTGCATGCGACTACTCTTCTGCAGGTGAGCTTGCCATCCAGATTTAGCACACACAAAGCTCCCTCCCAGTCTCCCAAATTCATTCCTTACCTCTTCTGCAGCCAAACCGAGCAAGGCAAGCAAGCCCCAACTCCGCGCGAACGACCGTCAGGTGAGCTCGCCGGTCATCCTCGCCACCCACGGCTACTCCACACTTCCCTAAGCTCATTTCAACTTCACATTGCAACTCACCTCCGCCGGAACGCCGCCCCGCCGTTGCGGTTCTTCCCCAAGGCCGACGCAGGGTGGCAGCGCAATCCACACCCCCTCACCTCGAATCGTTTGGTAATCCGCCTTGCCTGAGGTTCCCAGATGAGGAATCATCGTTGACCCGAGCTTATTTAGCCTCCGGTTCCCCTCACAGCTGCGCGCCATTGGCGCTGCCGCCCTCTGCAGGTGGCGGCATACCTCCGGTGATCGCTAGCCAAGACTGAGGGGTGCCCTAGCTTGCCAGAGTTTCCCTTCAGCTTCCTCACCCGCTCGCCGGTCGAATCCGCCGTCCTCTCGCCGTCGGCAGCCACCGCGCTAACCTCCTCTACTCGGTCTCACTGATAGGTAGGTCCCACCGGTCAGTCTAACATGACAGCCCAGTTTAAATACAAAAAGGCGCTTTCCAAATACCGAAGGCGTATTTATCTATTTCAGCACTTTTTTCCAAACTATATTATGTTTAATCAATTGTAACTTTTGCTAGGAGTGTCCACATGAAGCAAACTTAGTTTCAAAATTTGAGTTATGAAATAAGGAGTTATAATATGCAATAAAATTTCATATGTCGCTAGCAGAAAAATATTTTAATTAGAGTTTGAAGTAAAGTCTCCTTGTAGGTGATATGAAGTAACTATATAATTCCTAGTTCCATAAATCATGAAATAAATCACATAGGTTCCTGCAACTGTAGATGTTACATTTCTATAAAAATATTTAGAATTGAATGTATTTTGCATCAAAAATTGATTGTTTAAAACCTTACTAACATGCAAGATTCAATTGGTAAAATATGGGTCAAATGAACTCAAAATTTAGTGAAACCAGTTTAGTTGCACGCTTGGGTTTGCAAGGATCATAGATATATGAAAATATTTAGATTTTACTTTAGGTTGCACTATTTTCTCGTTATCCGAACATGCAATCGGTAAAATAATCAAATGGCCGAAACTTTCGCAAACGAAACTAAAACTCAACGAAACCAAAAACTCAACGAAACCAAATCTTATGATCTTATAATGTTATATCCTTGCTTTCTGTGTAAAAATGATATCATTTTGAACAATTTCGATTTAGGCCATATTAAGCCCTAATGATCATTTATATGAAAAACATCTCAAACAAATGTGAAATATCACGAAACGAACTTCAAAACACTCTTAGGGATGTCACCCACTAATGTCTGAAAAATGGTTCGATTATCCCTTAAGGTGCAGCCGCAGTAGCTAAAAGAAAACTGGACCGTAACTACGCAAACAACATGGTCATATAAGCCTTTCTGGCAACCTGTAAAATATCTTATATAAATGCAAAATAGTGAAAGAATAACTCAGTAACATTCTATGATATATGTACTACCATATTGTGGAAAAATATCTTAATTATAGCTTGCTTTGAATCTGAATCCTACTAAAGCAAGAACCCTAAACGATCACAAACTGTGCAGTTTCAGAAACACTTAAGCACTTTCGATGGCTTGTAAAACTACTCGGATAAACATAAATTTTGGGGGAAATGGTCCAGAAACATACCCCAGTATATGGTTAACCAAATTATAGAAAAACATATGTATTACAACTTGCTTGTCATATAAAATTTGTTAGAGCAAACACCCTAAATGATAACGTTGCTAGAGCCATATTGTATGGATGAATGAAATCTGAAGTCTTAAACCAAAACATAGGTAATGCAAGAATTGTCCCGTAACTAAGTAGTATCGACCAATAACTTTAAATTCCAAATCCAACATGTAGAAATCACTCCCATGCATGAACACTTAAAGCTAAGTTTTACTTTTATCAATCTAAATAATTATAGCATCTAGAATCCGAATAAGTAGATACAAACAGACATAATAAAGGTCTTTGAAATCATAAACCACCTCATGTAAGCTCATAACTATAGTATATAAATAACCAACAAGTGAAAGTAACTATTTCAAACAAAGAACCTCTCATGCATTGAATCCTAATGAAAATGTTACGTAAGTGACAACTTGGGAACTCAAAATCATCATGTTCTTATTGATAAGTTTTAATTTGGTATTTATATCTGATTTCTTTTTGCCCCATTTGATATGGTGTTATTTGCTTTTGTCTCGGTTCTTATTATTCGACGCGTAGACAATGAAATCTTGGACTCGATTGATACTGATATTGACTACGATCCAGATTGTATTCCAGAAGAAGTGTAACCAGGCAAGCACCCTCCTTTGATCATGTTGATCCCATATCTGCAAAAGTCATTGTAAGACCCCCATTTTTGATAATGAATACCAAAAATGGATACCATGTGCATATAGTACTAGTCCCATGATCAGTAGCTAGTACGCACAAATACAAATTGATATCACAGTCATACACAAACTTTATTACACAGCGGAAGCAGAGTTACATATTATTTTTACAATACCAAAAATAAAACTGTAGTGGAGACAATTTTTTGTAGTATGCCTTTTAACCCATTGTTCCACAGGCAACTGACAAGGGAAAAACCTTAGAAAAATTCATCGTTAAATTCCCCATATCCTGTATCAACGTATGAATCGTCGGGGCAATCTGATTCTTCACCTAAAAACATCAACATAGGCAAGTTGAGTACTTACGTACTCGCAAGACTTTTGCAATTCCTAAAATACATGCAGGTCATTTCAATGGAAGGCTATTAAGGTTAATTTGCAGAAAGCCAGTTTGAAATATAAATACAGAATAATAAATTGTAATAAAATTTTCTTAAAAGCAGATTAGTTAAAATGACAGTAAGTAAGAGTGAGTAAATAAAAATTTGAACATGGGAAAAAGGACCATAATCAAAACCAGCTCTACTGACACACAGTAGAGTTCACCAACACACGGTAGAAACCACATTTTATGAAAATAAATAAAACTGCTAACTATGTGATGACTTTACCAAGTGTCCATTACCGCGGACGCGGCTAATCGATTAGTTTTACACTCTACAGAGGTATACAGCTTTCCCCACAAGACATGACAGACTCTTTGAGCAATCGATATTAGCACACTTCCTTTGGTGTGCCGCAGAGAGTCATGTTATAACTGTTACATTATTTAATCCTGACTTTGCACCAGCACGGTGACGATAAACCCATTCTGTGGCGTAAGAACTCAGAGCATAGAAATGATGAAACTACCCACAGTATGGCGTACACCGTTATATTGGTAGACGTTTATTCTATGATCACCTCGGTGTGGACGTCCCGTCGAGCAATTCATTAAGAAACAACCCGTACTACTCCGGCCTTCCAAGTGCAAAGCCAGTTTTAAACAACTTAATAAGTTAGAGCTGTCCCATACCAGCACTTGTGGTTGTATGATAATTCTTGGCCTGAAAACAACCCATAGTTCGGTCCTTAATCCGACACGGGCAATAATCTCCACCCTACACTATGTGCAAGACATGCACACCCGGCTATTGCCAATAATTGCCCGCATCTAAACCATAGTTTTATTTTCATTTTCCAATCAAAATACCAACCACAAAAATGGTCATACCCATTTAAATGTCATAATCAACATTTTTAATCATGTCACAGTTTTACATTGCTTTAAGCATGGCTAAGCATAACACTAAGTGTAAGTGACCGATATTGACATCAAATAATGTCTAGGTTATTCTCGGGTTTTCAAGGTTCACAAATCCATACTTATCAAGGAAGTTCTATAAAACTACAGGTACAACTACTAGTTTCCATAATATCGCAGACTTTAATAAAAATAAAGTATGCAGTAAACATTTAATGAAAACATTTATAAAACTGGGATCAATATGATCAAAGGGGGTTGCTTTCCTTGTTGATTCTCCTCGACATCGAATTCCTGATCGTCGATTAAATCGGATTCGTCGGGTTCTACACGTCGTATGGCAATATATAACAAAAACCAAATTTCAATAGGGCCAAAAGAAATTAGATGGAAATATTCAAATAAAATAACTACACAAATTCAGAAATGGTTACATGAATTACTTGTTCTTATTTGCAATTTAAAGATTTAGTTTATTTGGATTATCATTATTGCACCATTTTACCACATATTTAATAACTTACATTTTTTTAGAGCAAACCCCAAGTATTTTTACATATTATGGTTCCTGAGATTACAAGGAATATAAAAAAATTATTTTATAAATTTTGGTGATCATTTGCAAAATTTTCATGTATGACATATTTCTAATCCTTTCTTTAAATTTGAATTCAAAATTTCAAATAAAATTAAATTCTGAAATATTTTTGAATATTCTGAATATAAATGATTTTAGATGAATTTAGAAATTTATTTCATCAAATTTGGACACTTACTTCAAAAGATATTCAAGTTTGAATACTCTAGGTTTTGAAAAATACTGAAAATTAGAAAACCGCTGAAAATGGAAAAGTACGCTTTCGCGAGGAAAGTGTGCTTTCCTTTTTTGGGCTACGCCGGGCCGAGGCACTGACAAGCCGGGCCCAGATGGCGGCGGTCGGCGCGCGCAAGGCGATCGACGCTGCTGATCCGCAGGCTTGTGCGATCGACAAAGTGAGTCGCATGTCGCTGGCGCGAAGACGGCGCCGACGACGCGGCCGACATCCGTGCCCACATGGCAGCGGCTAGCTCAGCGTGGGAGGCCGATAGCTCGGGCCCGCTTGGCGGTGACCTAGAGCAGAGAGCGGCCTTCCGAAGCTCGCCGGCGGCGAACTAGCGCCGGAGAGGCGGAATCGGTTCCACCACAGGCACCAGTGGACCCGTGCGCACACGTGGGCAGTGGCGCGGCGACCGGAGATGGCCGGGAAAGGGGGTTCCACCGGCGGGGTGCGGCGGCTACAGGCGAAGCTCGCCGACGGCGATTCACCGCCGGAGAGAAGGAATGGGTTCCACCCTAGGCTTCAGCGTGCCAAGACGAACACGAGAGAGGTTGCGCGGTGGCCTGAGGTGCTCTGCAGCGGCGCGTCACCGTGTGAGGGCGGCGGCGGCCATGGCCAAGCGGCGCTCCGGCAAACTAGGCCTCCCCGAGCTTGAAGATCACCTCAGAGAGCATCAGAGCAACACAAGGAGTTCATTTCTGGCTTTAGTTTGAAGAATGAGTGGCGGAGGAGGTTGCTCACCGTGTGCGGTGGCGGCGGAGGAAGGAACAGGGCACGGTGGCTCGTCGGAGCAGGGAAGCTAGAACCAACGATGTGGACGAGCTCCTGGGGGTGCAAGGAAGCTTTGGGGCAACTGAATTGGGCTAGGGCTGAGTAAAGTGGCGAATTGGCTGTTCCCCCCTTTTTGGGTTTTTGCCGACGTTGGAGAAGACGAGTGAAAATGGCAGCGAATGGTTGCACAGGGCGACGGCTGGGTCGGCTGCGACACGGGCGACGTCTTTTATACGGGAAGATGAGGTCGGTTTGGGCGCGGGCGCGAGAAGACTCGAGATGGTCTGCGCTGGCTTCGACGAGAGAGGGCAGAGAGGAGAAGAAGGGCGCGAGAGGGAGGCTGACATGCGGGGGCCAGATGGCAGTGAGGTCAGCAGGCTTGGGCCGGCTGGCAACTGGGGCCCACAAGTCAGTGAAACGAGAAAAGAATTCGGCCGAAGGCTCGGGATAGAACGAGACTGTTATGGGGTTTTCGTCAGTAAAACCAACTCAAAAATTTATAAAAATTTTACCATAGGTCGGAAAGGAAGGTATCAGCCTCCTGTAAAATTTTAACCATTTTATGATGCATGTAGAATTTTAAATAATTCTGACAATGCAGCTGTTGCTGTTCTGCCCATTCGGTTTTTCATTTAATTTATGATATAAATGAGGTTCATATTTTATAAAACTTTTCATGAGAGTCTAAAATGATATTTTATACCTTATGCAAAAATGTCAGATTTTATTTAGTAATATTTAAGTTTTAATAATTCTGACATTACCATTTTTCAATTTATTTCTTCACAGTTTTTGAATTTTTAAAATTATAAAATTAATTATTAAATTCTTGATATTTTTAATGGAGGTTTAAACTATGCTTATGTAGTCAGGATAAAAATATTGATCCAGGATAACTCACAGATATTTTTACACAATTCTTTTACCCTTTTACCCTGACTTTTTCTCACATGATTTGCTTTGATTAAATTATATTTTATTTAGTCCAGTTCTTCCACCGACTTAAACTGGCTGTGGAGAGCCCTTAGATTTTTGTCATGACTTTGGTAAATTTTGTTGACTTGGCATTTTCACTTTTTACTTTTACCATTTTACTATATTCTTTATTTCACTTTCTTGTATTAAGGAAAAGCCAAAAGAATATCCAATAAATCCAGAAAATTAAGGAATTTCAGAAATAATACACAAAAGATTTTTAATTCATTTTTATTTATTTTATTAATTTTGAGGCTGTTATAGTTATGTTGTTTTATAAAACTATATGCATGCGTGTATGTTTTAAATTTGCTATGTTGTGGGTGATGGTAGCTAAATCCAATTGAATGCATCTCGTCCACCTTGTCGATTGATTATCCGTCATTGTACCCTTGTCATGGTGTAGACAATACTTGATGTCACTTGGGTAATACTTGTGAATTATCTTATGCTCATGCTTAGACATGATCACTACAATTATTTTAAATGATGGGACACATTTTCAATCTAGCTTGGCAACTTGGTTTAAATGAACGGAACTGTAACATCCCGAAAATTTTAAAAATAGGAAAAATAAAAATTTGAAATTTGAAAATGGAATTGAATAAAGATTTCAAATGCAACCAAGATTTTCTTTCTAAACACTATCTTTTTCCTTATTACTTCCTTGTATTTCAACCTAAAAGAAAAGAGCAAGATATTGCATTAAAGTTTTCATCCAAGAGCTCGAAATGTAAATCTTATTTTGAAATTCCATATTTTCAGAACATTCTTGAATTCTGGGTTTGTAGAAAATAGATTATATAAATTGTTTTCTTTTACTCTATAACACAAAATCCAAAATCATCCCTGGTCATCTGCAGAAATTTAAAAGACGTGTGAACTCAATTAGTGTTGAAGAGAAATCAAAAGCAGAATTAATTTGAAATAATATCATCAAGTGTCAAAACTTTATATATAAAAAATCTAGTAGCATGTCATGAACCTTAATGCATATTTGGATTTTCATTTGAATTTATCTATGGGATTATTCATTTATTTTCAGGATTTGATTTTTGAATTAGTGACTTTTAACTACCTAAACTAACACATTATAGAAACTCATAAAAATATCAAACAACATATGATATCAAGTAATTTTATAAAATACTAGGACACATAATATGTATAAATATAATTTTTCTAGAATTTTTGCACACCATTAAATTGCTCAAAAATTCAAAAACAATATGAAAATTAGTCAAATTTGATGAATTACTTTTCTCAAACCAAAACAGGGAATAAGATGAAACTAATGAAAATAGAAAGTATATACCTTAGATTACCATCACAAAAAGTTTCAGAAAAATTTGAACTTGCTAAGATCACTTTTGAACTAACTCAAAATGTGACTGAAGCCTAAAATCACTAAATGCGCTGGATTCAGTCTGTACTCGATGAAACCAAATGCTTTGTCTCTGTCAGAGGACTCCATCCCGACCTAGGCTCACCAGCCAGCCACCTCCACCTCTCCTCCTCTCCTTCCCTCTTTTCCTCCTCTCTGTCCCAGCTCACGCAAAGAAGGCGCGGCATTGCCGCCCAACCGCTGCCGAGGCAGAGCAGCGTCTCGGCCACGCGCTGCCCCGGTAGGACGTTGCTGCCACGCGGCCGCAGGCACCCTGACCCTCGCAAGCTCCGTCCCTTTCCCATGCCCTGGCTCCAACCACTCCGGTGCTTTGCCATAAAGACGCTGAAGCCATTCACCTCGCCTTTTGCTCGCTGCGCATTTGCTTCCCTCTGCTACGAGCTTGCCAGAGCCGGAACAAGGCAGCGAGCCACTCTTCCATGAGAAAGAACCTTAGGTGAGCTCGCCTATCTCTTTCCGCTCACACATGGCTGCCATACGTTCTCCTGAGCTTGCCCTGTGTGTTGCATGCAGCTCCCGTCGACCGAGACTCGCCGCGGCCTCCATTCCCCAGCAACTGCATGCGGTGGTAGAAGCTCCAGCCTCGCCGTGAGAAAGGAGACGCCAACCAAGCAGTCGGTGAACTGCCTGCTCATCTCATCAACGCTGAAGCTATCCGGTACCCTTGAACCTCCTGCCATTTTTCCTTTGCAGCTCGTATTGGCCGTGCTCCTTCAGCCACCAGTGCCACCTCGGTCGAGCCTGCGTTGCTCCTTCCTCCCCTCCAGAAGCCCTCGTCCTCTCCAATAGCCATCCCCGAGAGAGCCCAGCCAAGTTTGGAGCCTGAGTTGCTAAACTCCGTTGCCGGCCAAGTAGAGCTCCAGGGTAAGTGCAGGTAAAGCACAAGCACAAATAATTTTGCATGCAAACTAGTCACAAGAAGGCACACAACCCAGTGGTAGAGACTTGTAGCCAAAACCGAGAGGTCTGGGGTTCAAATCCCAGAAAGTTTCATTTTATTTTTCCTTTTGCCTCATTTGATTCATCTCCTTATAACATTTGCTAGGAATGACCAAATGAAGCAAACTCAGTTTCTAAATTTGATTTAGGCAATAAGGATTTGGAACATGCAATACAAATTCATATGTTACTTGCAGTAAAATCATTCAAATGGAGTATAAATAAAAGTCCCATTGTAGGTGTTATGAAGCAACTATGCAATCCCTAACTCCATAAACCATTAAATAAATCACATAGGTTCCTGAAACCCTAAATGCATCATTTCTGTAAAAATATTTAGATTTGAATGTATTTTGAATCAAAAATTGATTGTTTAAAACCTTACTAACATGCAAGATTCAAATGGTTAAAATATTGGTCAAAGGAGCTCAAAATTTTGTAAAACCAGTTTATTTACACTCCTGGGATTGCAAAGATTATAAGTACACAAAAATATTTAGGTTTTACCTTGGTTTACACTAATTTCTCAATAGTCGAACTTACAATGAGAGAAATGTTCAAGTAATCGTAACTTTCGCAAACGAGCCTCAAACTCAACGAAATCAATTCCTATGGCATCAAAATGTTATGTCCTTGCTTGATATGCAAAAATATGTCAGTTTGAACAACTTTGACTTAAGCCCATATTAACCCTTAATGAACATTTATAAGAAAAACATCTCAAATAAATGTGAAATATCATAGAACCAACTTTAAAACCCTCTTATGGGTATCCCCTACTAATGTTAGAAAAATGGTTAGAATATATTATATGGTGCAGTGCGCAAACGTAAAATGAAAACTAGACCGTAACCGTGTGAACAGCATGGTCATATGAGCCTATTTGGCAACCTGTAAAATATCTTATATGAATACAAAATAGTAAAATAATAGCTTAGTAGAATTCTATGATATACATGCTACCATAATATATAAAAATATTTCTTTTGTAACCTTCTTTGCGTATAAAACTTTTCACCGCAAATACCTTAAATGACCACAAACTGCACCAAATCCATATCACTTAAGCCTTTTTGGCAATCCATAAAGTATCTCGTCTAAATGCAAATTTAAGAAAAAATGGTACAGAATCACTGTTTAGTATATAGACTACCATACATGGAAAAATATATTAATTAGAACTTGCTTTGCATGTAAATCCAATCACAACAAATATCCTAAATGATCACAAACTGCATTGAACCTATATCAGTTAAGCCTTTTTGGGGGCTCATAAAACAACTCGTCTTAACACATATTTTGGAGGAATTGGTCCATAAACATACTTCAGTATATGGACAACCAAATTATAGAAAATATTCAAATTAAAGCTTGCTTATCTTATAGAATTCGTTAGAGCAAACACCTTAAATGATAATGTTGCTGGAGTCATTGTATGGATGAATGAGATCGGAAGTCGTAAACCAAAACATCGGTAATGCAGGAATTGTCTCATAACCAAGTAGTATCAACCAATAACTTTAAATTCCTGATCCAACTTGTAGAAATCACTCCCATGCATGAACACTTCAAGCTAAGTACTAATTAAGCAAAACCTTTAAACTAGTGTTCTACTTTTATCAATCCAAATAATTTTAGCATCTAGAATCCGAATAAGTAGATACAAAGAGACATAATGAAGGTCCTTGAAATCATAAACCACCTCATGTAAGCTCATAACTATAGTATATATATAACCGACAAGTGAAAATAACTATTTCAAACAAAGAACCTTTCATGCATTAAATCCTAATGAAAATATTATGTAAGTGACAACTTGGGAACTCAAAATCATCATGCTCTTATTGGTAAGTTTTAATTTGATGTTTACATCTGATTTCTTTTTGCCCCATTTGATACGGTGTTATTTGCTTTTGTCTTGGTTCTTATAATTCGACGCATAGACGACGATAAATCGAATTCGGTTATTAACGACATCGACTACGATCCAGATTATATTCCAGAAGAAGAGCAACCAGGCAAGCACCCTCCTTTGACCATTTTGATCCTATATTTACAAAGTTATGTTGTTTTACAAAACTATATGCATGCGTGTATGTTTTAAACTTGCTATATTGTGGGTGATGGTAGCTAATTCCAATTGTGTGCATTTCCTTTACCTTGTCATTTGATTACCCGTCATTGTAA
This sequence comes from Otatea glauca, assembly GCA_036346275.1. Taxonomy (NCBI): domain Eukaryota; kingdom Viridiplantae; phylum Streptophyta; class Magnoliopsida; order Poales; family Poaceae; genus Otatea; species Otatea glauca. The sequence continues at coordinate 64,737,156 of CM070721.1, forward strand.
CCTAGTTATAGTGTAGACAATACTTAATGTCACTTCAGTAATACTTGCGAATTATCTTATGTTCATGCTTAGACATGCTCACTAGAATGATTTTAAATGATGAGACACATTTTCAATCTAGCTTGGCATCTTGGTTTAAATGAACGGGACCGAGGTATGGTTCCCATGTAATTTGGCATAAATCCAACCTAAAACTTATGGTTTAGACGTGGGCGAGTTATTACTAAAACTTTGAGCGTGAAAAGAACCTCACGCGTAGATAGGGGGAGATTCTCGCCCGAGTCAGTTAAGGACCGAACTTGATGCTATCACCTAAGTGTTTTCGTGCAACCACAAGTGCTGGTATGGGACAGCCTTAACCTATTAAGTTATGTAGATTTAGCTTTGCACATTTATAGGCCGGAGTAGTAAGGGTGCACCCGTAACGGTGTTGCTCATGGTGCTCCCTTCACCGAGGTGTTGGGGCCAAAGCAACCCTATACAACGGTGTATGCCTTGTCACGGGGAGAGTCCATGATGGGGCACCATCGGTTCAGGATCTTCGAAACTATGGTAAGGATTTAACATCATTGTTGCTGGTGCAAAGTTAAGTCTATGTAATGTAACAGTTATGTCATGACTCTCTGCGGCACACCAAAGGAAGTGTGCTAATATCGATTGCATAAAGAGTCAGTCATGTCTTGTGGGTAAAGCTGTACACTCTTTGCAGATATTTAAAATCTAATTAATTAGCCGTGCTCGCGGTCATGAGCAACTTGGGAAAATAATGTCAAGTATAGTCTTGTTTTGTGAAAATTTTTGGAAATGGTTTTGGAATAGATGGGTATACTCATGAGCCAAAGGTGGCTGTTTTTACTCACTATTCGCAGCCAAGGAGGGCTGTGGAATGATGGATATGAGCTGTACTTACTGTTATTAGCTTCTTATTAAATGCTCTTTACAATTCCGTTACCGTTTTATGCAACATTCACTTGTTAAACAAAATATGCTTTATGCTGAAAATGAGACTAGTGTAGAAGCTTGTTATCCTTGTTCTAGCCATGCATTTACAATATTTCTATACACTAAAGTCTTGTGAGTACATACGTGTACTCACGGTTGCTTAATCTAAACAATATAGACGACGGTATTGAAGAACACCCCAACAACACGTACTTTACTTCGGGGTCCGACGAATATGTTGATGGATGAACTTGGGCTTTTCCAAGTCGGTTGCCTATGGGTTACCGGATGGGCATACCGCTGTCCTCATTTTGGTATATGTTTGTTCTCCGCTGCAATTTACTTTTGGACCTGTAATATTTGGCCGGTGGGCCATTATTTGTAATGGCAAGTAGTTGTAATACTTGTAGTTTATGTTTATGCTATCCAACTGCTTAGATTCATGTGTATGTGTTGCAATGCATCTCGAATGCGGGATATGTGGGTGCTAGGCGTTGATCTTGGGAACTAGCACTAGACACATATCCGGGTACTTGGAATTGTTTTCAACAATCTAATGCATAAACTCGAGCGATCGTCGTTCTTTGGCTATTGCTCGCGCTCCCCTTGGTGAGTGTGCGCGATATCAAGGTTCTGAGATGAACGGCGAGTGCTATGCTTGGATGAGTTGGTTTCAATCCCGGTATGGTTGTTCGGAATGGAATCAAAACTCCCTTGGTTGAGTAAATGTGTACGGTGCTACTAGGTGGCTCATATTTGCTTGAGTGAGGGCCAGCTGGTTAATACTCCGTGTTCAGGACTTTTGGGTGACAGTGATCATACACTTAAGTGGAGTATGGTTGTCACCTCTGAGTCCAATGCACGAGCGAGGATCGATTCGTATTTCTGGGTGCCCACAGGAACCGAGGTATGGTTTTCGTGTAATTTGGTAAAAATTCAACCTAAAACTTAAACTTGGGCGAGTTATTACTTAAACTTGGGCGTGAAAAGGACCTCACACGTAGATAGGGGGAGATTCTCGTCCGGGTCAATTAAGGACCGAACTTGATGCTATCACCTAAGTGTTTTGGTGCAACCATATGTGCTAGTATGGGATAGCCTAAACTCACTAGATTAGTTGAAGTTTAACCTTGCATTTTGGTAGGCCAGAGTAGTAAGGGCACACCCGTAACAGTGTTGCTCGTAGGTGCTCCCTTCACTGAGGTGTTGGGGCCCAAGCATTCCAATACAACAGTGCATGCCTTGCCATGGGGAGAGTTCCCGATGGGGCATCATCATGGTTCAAGATCTCCGGACTGTGGCAAGGGTTTAATATCACTATCGCTGGTGCAAGGCTAAGCTTTAGCTAGTTGAACGGTTTCGTCACAGTCTAGCAAATCGGGTACGATGAGTATCGCGAGGCATGGTTGACATGATTGCTAGAATATGTCATGTGGGTAAAGTGTACACTCTCTGTAGGGATTAAAATCTAATTAATTAGCCTCGCTCGCTGTAATGAGAAACTTGGGAGAATATTGTCAAGTATAGTCTTCGTTTTGTGAAAACTTTTGGAAATGGTGTTGGAATGGGTTGGTAAACCTGTGAGCCAAGGATGGCTATTTTTACTCGCTGTTCGCAGCCAAGGAGTGCTGTGAATCGATGTATATGAACTTACTGTTATTTAGCTTCTTATTAAATGCTCTTTACAATTTCGATATCATTTGACAAAACAGTTGCTTGCAAACAAAATCTGCCTTATGCTGAAAATGAGACTAGTGTAGAAACTTGTTATCTTTGCTCTAGCCATGCATCTATTGTATTTCCATACACTAAAGTCTTGTGAGTACATACGTGTACTCATGGTTGCTTAATCTAAATAATATAGACGAAGGTACGGAAGAGTGCCCTGACGACTCATACTTTGCTCTGGGGTTCGACGATTATGTTGATGGATGAACTTGGGCTTTTCCAAGTCGGTTGCCTATGGGTTTATGGATGGGCATACCGATGTCCTACTTTTGGTATATGTTTAAATTCTACTGCAATTTACTTTTAGCATGTAATATTTGGCCGGTCGGCCACTACTTGTAATATTAAGTAGTTGTAATACATCTAGCTTATGTTTATGCTATGCCAACTGCTTAGATTTGTGTGTATGTGTTGCGATACATATCGAATGCGGGATGTGTGGGTGCTAGGTGTTGATCTTGGGAACTAGCACTGGACACATATCCGGGTACCTAAAATTGTTCTCAACCATTGAATGCATAAACTCGAGCGATCGTCGTTCTTTGGCTATTGCTCGCACTCCCCTCGGTGAGTGTGGGCGATATTCTGAGACGGACGACGAGTGCTATGCTTGGATGAGTTGGTTTCAATCCTGGTATGGTTGTTCGGAATGGAATCGAAACTCTCATGGATGCGTAAGTGTGTACGGTGCAACTAGGTGGCTCATATTTGTTTGGGTGAGGGCCATCTGGTTAATACTCCGTGCATGGGACTTTTGGGTGATGGTGAGCATACACTTAAGTGGAGTATGGGTGTCACCTCTAAGTCCAACGCACGTGTGAGAATTGATTCATATTTTTGGATGCCCACAAGAGGTGGTATATGAGCCCGTACGACTGTAGGAAAAGCCTTAGTTAGCATAGTCGATAGTTAAGGACAAAGCTTTATCTCAAAAACTATTTTTGATTATAAAAGCTTACTTGAGAAAATGTAGAATGCTATTCTCATCACATGTTTTCCTTCTCATCCTACCTTTCAAAAGGAATTTGTACTCATCGTAAACTTCAAAACTCGGATTTCCGAAAAAATGGCATCATACAACCTTGTTCTACTTCTCAGGCCATTCAACTTGATTAAAACCAAGTTTCGAACTTATATGACCTAAAGTTTTGAACTCTAAAATTTGGTAGGACCAGTAAGAGTCTCTCTAACCTTACCTTGTTCTGAACCATCTCCTTGGAGATGAAAATTTTCAAAACCTCACCTTGTGTCAAAAGCTAGATAGGCCGTAAGTCGATAAAAGGTTAAGGGAATCTAGGCTATTGATTGTTCAACTTAGAGACATAGAAAATTTCACTAAAATTTTGGAATGGGTCAATACTGGGTTGAGACTAATCCCATAGAATTTCATGAAATTCCGACCTAAGGAACACGGTTAGAACTTTAAAAGGGGTTAGTACGAGCAGAATAGCAATTCTGGACAGAACCTCTCTTATTCAATTCCATAGGCCAATCTGTCAATGCAAAAATTTCGAAATTTTTTCCTTGGGTTTTGTCGTATGTTCGGAAACTAGACATAAGAATGTGGGCGGACGTCGGCCGTTTCACGGGCCAACGTCCAAGAGAGAAGAAAATGGACACAAGGGTTTATACAGGTTCGGGCGCTTAGGGAAGCGCCCTACTCCTGTCGATGTGTTCCCTAGGGGGAATAGGGAGGGGCCTCTCGGTCCAGGCTCCCGAGGGATGCACCAGTTGTTAGTTCTGTATTCAATGAGAGTCCTCTTACATGAGTGGGTTACAATGGAGTTTTATAGGCGCCCCAGCCTGTCATGAGAAAATAGCATCCTACTCCTACTACAACGGCTGAAGTGGGGACATCTTGGTCATTCCCGGGCGGAGAGAGTGGATCCCACGTCATCTCTTCGTGGGGCAAGCCTCTGACTCCAGGACCCAACGGGGTGCCTCCCGTAGACGTCCGCGGGGTAGGAGGGCGCCTCCCGTAAGCTCCCGCGGAGTAGGAGGATGCCTCCCGACATCCGTGGAGTAGAAGGGCGCCTCCCGAAGACCCTCGTGGAGTAGGAGGGCGCCTCTCGTAGGCTCCCGGGGAGTAGGAGGACGCCTCCCGGAAACACCCGCGGAGTAGGAGGGTGCCTCCCATAAGCTCCCGCGGGGTAGGAGAGTGCCTCCCGACGTCCATGGAGTAGAAGGGCACCTCCCGGAGACGCTCGCGGAGTAGGAGGGCACCTCCTCCGATCGAATTGACTCCACCCCTAGATGGGCGTCGACGCCCTGGAGCTTGCCGCGCTACCGATTCGGCGCCTCTAGCCTCCCTTCGCCACCGGCAAGGCTCGGTCGTGCCTCCTCTGCCTTGTGACGATGATAGGCGGGCCACCCTTGTCAGTGACTCGCGCGCTCAAGTCACTGCGTCGCGGTCCCGCGCGTCAGCCGCTCGCATCGCAACCAGTCTCTGCCATCTGGGCCCATCTCGTCAGCGCCTCAGCCCAGCCTGAGTCCAAAAGGGAAAGCGTAATCGCAGTGGGAAGGCGTACTTTCCTATTTTGGTATATTTTCAACTTTCTGCATTTTACAAAACCTAGCACATTCATTTACTTATATCTTTTGCATTTCAACTCCAAATGAAATGAAGTAAATTTATAAATTCATGATAAATCATGTAGATTCAGTATATATAAAAATATTGGGAAAATGAACTTGTTTAAATTTTAAATTTAATTGTAAAGAAAGGGATCAAAATATGTTATATATAGAATTTCTACAAATGAACTCCAATTTGGATGAAATCAATTTTGTTAGAAACCTTAATTCCTCAGGAACCTAAATATGCAAAATTATTTATATTTTAACATGATTTACATCATTTTCTAAAGTAAGTTGTTTCTGACGTATCGAATATTCAAATATGAATATCTATGCAAAAACATTTAGAATTGAATCTGGTTTTAATTAATTTGGGAATAGATTACTTTTCAATACATATGAATCAAAATAAGTATAACTTAAAACATGCAAATTCAAATAATGGTAAAATGATTCCTAGATCTTTAATAAAACCATAATACCCCTGTTATGTAAGAATACCTCATGTTTGTGCATATTTGAATTAAGTACATATTAAATCTTAATGTTTACTTATGTGGAAAACATCTCGGATAAAAGCAAAATATTGTGAAACCAACTTTAAAACACTCTTAATGATATTCCATGCTAATGCCAGGAAAATGAATGAATAATCATATATAAGGATCTGTCGCAAACTAAGAACTAAAACTGAACTCTTATCGTATAAACTATAAAATTAATTAAGCATTTTCAAGAGCTTTGTAAAATACCTCGCCTTAATGCAAATTTTGTAAAGAACAGTTTGGAAATAATATTTAAGATATGTACTACCATAATTTATAAAAATATTTTAGTTTCAACTTGCTTTGCATCTGAATCCTGTTAACCCAATACCCTTAAGTAATATGATCATCTAATCTTTAATATCATATAAGCTTTTTCAACAATGAATATAATGTCTCGTCTAAACACTAAAATGTATGAAATCAGCTTAAGAGTGATATTCAAAGTATAGACTATCATATTCCGAAGAAATAATCTTATTTCATATTGCTTTGCATATAAATCCTAGTAGCCAAATAACCCTAAGTATTATGTTTTATGAACTTCACAATAGGAATAAATGAACCTTGTATTAAAGAAATTGTAACTAATATATTTGTATCACCAGAACCTTCTCAAAAACCACTAATGTATAATTGGTAATTTAACTTATCAGATCTAATATGTTCGAAACCACTTATGATGCAAAATCAATTAAAAAGGATTAAGTGTTATTCATTTATAGTTTCCAGCTCAATTGTCTAATATGTTAATTCTATTAATCCAAATAATTTTTAGCATCTATAATTCGAAGTTATAAATGCAAGAATTTATAATTTTAGTCTCTTGAATTCGTAATTCAAGAATAGATAATCTATCAAAGAAACCATGCTTTCTTTATCATAAGTCATTAACAATATGTATGTATAATTATCTAAATCATAAGGTCTTGAAATCATTCAATCCAAACCCTAAAACATTCCTGTTTTCTGTAGTAAATCTTCATTTGATTTTCTGTCTGTCTTCTTTTCGCCTTTATTAAAGTTGAATATTTGCTATATTTCCGATTGAACGACGTGTAGAATCCGACGTCGCTATTTCCATCATCGCCTCTGTCAGCCGTGGCTTCGTCTTCGTCGTAAGCAATAAAATAAGCAAGGCAAGCACCCCTTTGATCATATTGATCCCAATTTTATAAATGTTTTCATTAAATGTTTTATTGCATACTTTACTTTTATTAAAGTCTGCTATATTTTGGGTATTGGTAGTCGTACCTATTGTCACATAGAACTTCCTTGATAAGTATGGATTTGTGAACCTTGATAACCCTAGAATAGCATAGACAGTACATGATGTCAATTTGGGTTAATCACATTTAGTGATATGCTTAGCCGTGCTTAATTGAACATAAAACCTTGACATAATTAAAAATGTTGGATATGACTTTCAATGGGTATGACTTTTCTTTATGGTTGGTATTTTGATCAAAAATGAAAATAAAACTATGGTTTTGATGCGGGCAATTATTGGCAATAGCCGGGAGTACAAGGGACTTGTACGTAGTATAGGGTGGAGATTATTGCCCGTGTCGGATTAAGAACCGAACTACGTGTTCGTTAAACCCAAGAATTTACCGTACAACCACAAGTGCTGGTATGGGACAACCTTAAACCAATTAAGTTATCTGGTTTAACTTTGCACATTGGTAGGCCGAAGTAGTACGAGCTTCTTCAGTGACTGGTTGCTCGTAGGGGCGCCCACACCGAGGTGTTGGGAGTCACGTTTGCTGATACAACGGTGTACGCCATACTATGGATATGCTTATTCATTACTATGCAGTGACTGTACAAATATTTACACCATAGTACGGGTTTATCGACACCGGGCTGGTGCAAAGTTAGCCTAGATAATGTAAAGGTTTCCGTCATGAACATTCTGACCACTACGCCAAAGGTGCGTGAAATATGCGGCAAAAGGAAAAGGTCATGACTTGTGGGTAAAGATGTACAACTCTGCAGAGTGTCAAACTTTTCAAAAACCGTTCCCGCGGTTATGGGAATCTTGGTGCGCCAGCACTATTTAGATGGTTTTTATTTTCATAAAATCCGGTTTCTACCATGTGTCGGTAATTTCTACTGTGACAGTGGAAATAGTTCTTGGATATGGTCATGATACCCAGGTTCGTGATTTCACTATTTCATACTCTACATATTGTTATTTCAGTATTAAATTACTTTTACTTAAATCTCATTTTACAATCTACTATTCTGTATTTACATTCCAAGTTGGCTTTATGCAAACTAACCGTAGAAGCCTTTCCTTTGAAATGACTTGCATATATTATAGGCTTTGCAAAAGTCTTGCGGAGTACGAAAGTACTCACCCTTGCTTAATTATTGTTTTTAGGTGAAGAATCAGATTAGCTCGATGAAAAATAATCGTCGCAGGATTCGGGATATTTTTGACGATGAATTTCTAGGGATTATGCCTTGTCAGTTGCCTGAGGGATTGGATGGGCACACTATAAGACTTTGCTTCTTTGCTGCTATAAACTCTAAATTGTAAGATTATTGTGTAAATTAGCTTCCGCTTTAATAATATAATGTATGGTTGTGATTCCAATTGTTGTAAGTGTGCGTACTATCTACTGATCATGGGACTAGTACTGTTTGCACATGAGATTTCCATTTCTGCATTTATGTGAAAATGGGGGTCATTACAAAAAGGGATCTCCTGACAACGACGCTCCTGCGGCCTCTGAGGACGCCGCGGAGGAAAACTATGGGGGTCTACCTGGATACTAGGCAATCTAGGGCGACTCCCTATCACTGACATCCTCGCCTGGCGACACCTGGGTGGTACTTGGGTGTCGTCGGACGCGGGCGTCTGAGGGACTTGTCCTAGAACTGAGCGAGGGACAATACCTCTGGCAATACAGGGGGCAATGGCATTCTCTAGGAACGCTATGCGGCGACGCGCCTCCCCTCAGATTCGCCATCGCCTTACGCACATCGTCGTGGTATTTATGAATTCCACTAGGTTACGTAGAGTTGGATTTTATAACCCAGTGGCATCCATATAGCTATTCTCCCCACCTGGTGGTCGGAATAGAATCCTCCTATATGCAACTGCCAGTTCAAGTAGAATGTGGCGTAACTGACAATAGCCATATATGCAGCTTCATCTATGGCCATCATGAGGGAAGAACCGGGACCCTCAAAAGACAAAAACTCTTCACTGTCCTCATCTCGGGTAGGGATATCCACCCTAGCTATGTATTCCACGGAGACAGAACTAACTGCCGCGTGAAATACTATATATCGTGGATTTTCGGGAAAATGGGCGAACTCTAGCAAACGAGCAAGAAATCCCGCCATGCCAGAATCCTCCCTATTAGTGGAAGTATAACATGGGGTGTATCCGCCCATCTGCACATTTAACAAGGAATTAGCATTCCTGATTAAATGTAAGACAGTAAAGCAATTTTTGGAAGAAAAGATTCTAGCAGAAATTTTTTTAAAAACAGAAAAGAGTTATTAACAGGTATATGCATAATCAAAAGAGAAGTTTCATGCATATAAAGAACAGACAGGTAAGATGTCCTAATTCAGTATTTTAGTTTCATTTGGGTCCTAATGTCAAGTTTTAGGTTTTTATTATTCCCAGACTACCTAAGGTTTCCTACAGTTAGTATGGCTCTGATACCAACTTGTGAGGCCCCCATTTTTGATAATAAATACCAAAAATGGATACCATGTGCATACAATACTAGTCCCATGATCAGTAGCTAGTACGCACAAATATAAATTGATATCACAGTCATACACAAACTTCATTACACAACGGAAGTAAGATTACATATTATTTTTACAATACCAAAAGTAAAACTGCAGTGGAGACAATTTCTTGTAGTATGCCTTTTAACCCATTGTTCCACAGGCAACTGACAAGGGAAAAATCCTTAGATAAATTCATCGTTAAATTCTTCGTATCCTGCATCAACGCATTTAATCATCGGGAAATCTGATTCTTCACCTAAAAACATCAACATGGGCAAGTTGAGTACTTACGTACTCGCAAGACTTATGCAAATCCTAAAATACATGCAGGTCATTCCAATGGAAGGCTATTAAGGTTAATTTTGCATAAAGCCAGTTTGAATGGTAAATACAGAATAATAGATTGCAAAACAAAAATTTAGTAAAAGCAATTTAGTGTTGAAAGTGATAGAATGTAAACATAAATAATTCACAAAAGCTTGAGTATAACGACCATATTCAAAACCAATTTTCACCGACACACAATAGAAATTTCTAACACATGGTAGAAACCGTATTTTATGAAAATAAGCAAAATCACGATGAATACTTATAACAGGGTACCCCAATGGCCCAAGGTGACCAATGGCGGCCTCAAGCAGACTCAAGCCCAACAGCCGCCTCCGACCACTCACCGACCAAGCACTGCAAAGGCCACACGGACTTCCTTCCGACCGACCGAGGGAATGTCTCACTGCAAGGGGGCTCCCGACTCCCGCCACGAGACATCCCTTCCCGACCAATCAAGGAAATGTCTCCGACCGAGCTAAGCTCCCGACCTCCTCGAGACGGCCCCGGCTCGACCAAGTAGGGCTCCCGACCGCAGCAGTCGGGATCCCCGACCGATCGTGCTAAGACAACCCTCGCTAAGGCCGCGTGTCGAAGCCTCTACCGACAACCGCCACGCACCCCATGAACGGGTCAATCAAAGTGACTATACAAGGGCAGTGGCTCCTTCCCGCAGGGTTTAATGATCGATCAAGTCATGCTCCCGATCCATCACCGGCCGCATACAAGACGAAGACACGCCTCTCCCGAGGCAACACCCACGCCAGCGCAGAACATCAACACCGTAAGGTTCGCAGAGGGCGTGTACGCCGCTTCCGGGAAATACCTAACCGCCGACCGACTAAGCTACCAACCAAAGATGGGCAAGACCGAGCGATGATCGGTCCACAGAACGGCGACCGAAGCTCCTAGTGTAGGTCATCTCGTCCTCTCCCACTTCTCGATGTAACCCGCCCTTCCTTTCGTATAAAAGGAGGCAGGAACTCCGTAGAGCGGAGGCGAGAGCGCCATCAAACCCATCTCGCTAAGTCATTGGCACTCGCTGTAAACTTTGTGCAACATCATCATCAAGAGAATACAACGCCACCACACGAACTGGAGTAGGGATCTTCGGCCCGAACCAGTATACATCTTGGACTTCTGAGTCTAACCATTCAGGGAGTGGAACGCGCGACCCCTTAGACTTACAAATTTACTTGCCGGTGCTCAAACGCCGGCTAGGTTGGCGCGCTGTAGGGTCTTCGTATGCCTTCATCACCATCTCCGATTCCGCTTGCCTCCCGATGGCATCTTCCACCGCAACGGCATGGTCGCTACTGGAAGCCGATCCGCTCGCTCCCTCAACTTTGCCGTCACCTCGGCGGGAGGGCTTACGCTCATCCCCGCCGCCACCGGAGTTCCGGCGCCCACTGAAAGCCTGGGCGCCATCTCCGACGACTTCGCCAAGCTCCGGCCTGGGGCGCCCCTGCGAGTCCCAGAGCCGGAGCCCGAGGAGCGCTCCGCCACGTCTGGCGAAAGCTCCCGCGGGCCTGGACAGGTGACCGTGTCACCTCCCGCAGGCTCGCGACTTGTGGCTATGGCCGGCTACATGCCGGCCTCTATCCACGAGCTGCTGGAAGACTCTTCCAGCCACGACTCCAGCTCCGATACGGAGTACCCTGCCCGCGGACGGCACTCTCGCGAGTGCAACATGGCGGGCACGGTCGATTTAATCATAACCCCCGCGGTTACGGGGGCCCCCATCCGGCGCACTGAGGCGCAGGAGGGGGAACACCCGCGCGAAGGCGGCCAACGCTCCAAGCCCGCCAAGCGAACTCCAGCGACAACGCCAAGAGCCGATAGGCAAAGGGTCGAAGCTCGACCAACCTGTGCCAACTCGAGCAGATGAGCTCGCGACTCAAAGAGTGCCCGGCGACGCTACGGACACGCGCGTGCACACCACAAGCCGGCTAAGAACTGACGGCCCTCGCCTTCCCCATGCAAGCGTAACGCTGCGCGGCCGCGATGTCGCCGAGGCCTTCCGAGCCGGCCGACCCGAGGCCAAGGCCACGCACTGCGTAACCTCCGGGCTGGTAGAGCGCGCGGCCGTAACACATGCAGCCTCCGGCTCCTATCGCCCGGCGCCACCTCGCCCACGGGCCCGCACCGCCGCTCGGCCGCTAGGTCCGGCAAGGCGGCGCCACACCACGAGCCGCCTGTGCTCGCAGACCCGTGCGCCAGGCACGGGACGCTTACGACGCTCGCGCCACCCGAGGCGCCAAGAAAGGCGACGGAGGAGGTCGCCCACTCACGATAGTGGACGGCGGGCGCCATCGCCGCAGCCCAAGCCCCGATGGTCCCGACCACGGGCTTTCGCGAGGATCCGACGCGCGATTTCCGCCCGATTCCGGGCGCCACCAACATCGCCAAGTACATCGGGCCACGAACCCGTGTGTCGCTTGAAGACTACCGGCCAAGATAAACGCGGCGGGGAGCGACGGATGATATCTTCATCATCCAAGACTCCCCATCTACCTTATGACTCGGCCGAGCTTGGCTCGAGTACTTGCCCGCCAAAACCATCAGAACTAGGCCGACTTGAAGACCCTCTTCGTCGGCAACTTCGAGGCACTTACAAGCGCCCGGCAACTCTCGACTCGAAGGGCTGGCAGCGCAGCCAGTGAAACCCTCCGGATTATATCCGGTGGTTTTCCCGCCAAGGTAACGAGCTCTCCGACATCTCCGACGCCGATGTCGTGGGAGCATTCATCTACTGTACTCTCCCGCAAGGCCCTCGTGCACAAACCGGGCCGCCTCAAGCCCAGACCACCAAGGAACTCTCGACATCGCCATCAACCAGCCTCCGGCGAGGAGGTCAGGGGCTATCTTCGGGAGGAAAGGCCCAGCAAGAGCCCGCGTCCGAATCGGATCCCCCTCCGACCGCTCCGGCTGCCGGAAGCGGCATGGAAAACAGTCCACGAGCCCTGTGTGGTCGCCACTATCGATCGCCTCGCCAGCGTGGGCGCGATCGATCGTCGCGCCGACCACTTCGAGAAATTGATGGATGGCCGTGCGAACCACGGGTTCCCGTCAAACATAAGTACCGGATCGCGAAGTCTCGAGGCACTTCCTTTCGCGCTTCATGACGCCACGGGCAAAGGAAAGAAGCCACCACCACGGCCCTGGCCCTCGAGAAGAAGGCGAACGACGAGTTCCCGAACCCGACGGCGCCTCATGATCTTTGGCGACGGCGTGCTACGCCGACATGCGCCGGCTCAAACTCGCCACCGTGAGGTCCACACCGCTTCACTAGCCGCTCCTTCAATACCTCCGGTGGTCGAATTCCGATCACCTTTGATCGGGATGATCACTTAACCACGCCCCCACCGAAGATACCCACCGTGGTCGACCCCATCATGGGAAGAAGCGCCACCAAGGCGCTCATGGATGGCGGCAATGGCCTCAACATCCTCTACGTGGAGACGCCAACGCCATGGGGATTCCTCGCTCGAGTCTCCGACCGAGCAAGGCTCCTTTCCGGCGCCATCCCCGCCAATGCCCATCCGCCGGGCGGATCGACCGCCTGTCACCTTTGGGGAACCAGGAATTTCCGCACCGAGACCCTCACTTTCGAGGTTGTGGATTTCTCTGGCTCCTATCACGCCATCTTGGGGCGGCCATACTACGCCAAGTTCATGGCAGTCCCCAGCTACGCCTACCTCAAACTGAAGATGCCCGAGCCACGAGGAGTCATCACCGTGGCATCATCTTTCCAGCTTGCCTACAATCGCGAAGCGCAGTTGTGCTAGAGCTCGCGGCGCCATCGCGTCTGCCGAGCTCGACAACCTCAGGAGGGAAGCCTCCGAGTCCGCCCCCGAGTCCAGCAAGTCGGGGGTGGGATCCTTCAAGTCCGCCGAGGACACGAAGAAGGTCGCGGTCGATCCCTGCGATCCGACCAAGACCGTCCGGGTCGGAGCCACGCTCCCCGCCAAATAGGAAAGCGCGCTCGTCGGCTTCCTCCGCGCCAACAATGACGTCTTCGCATGGAGGTCCTCCGACATGCCAGAATCCCAAGGAAGTCGCCGAGCACTCCTTGAGCATCCGACTGTGCTCAAAGCCGGTCGCCCAACGCCGCGCCGCCGACGAGGAGAGGCGCAGGATCATAGGGGAGGAGATCGCCAAGCTTTTGGCTCAGGGGTTTATAAAGAGGTCCGCCACCCCGAGTGGTCGCCAACCTCAGACTTGTAAAAAGAAAATGGGCAATAGAGAATGTGTGTTGACTACACAAGTCTCAACAAAGCGTGTCCCAAGGACCCGCTCCCTTGCCCCGCATTGACCAAGTCGTCGACTCCACCGCGAGGTGCGAGTCTCTTTCCTTTTGGATGCCTACCAGCTACCACCAGATAGCATCAAGGAGTCCGACCACCGCGACTTCCTTCATCACGCCGCTCGCCTGCTCGCTCACGCTACAATGCCGCTCGCCTAAAGAACGCGGGCGCCACGCATCAGCCGATGTATGCAAACGTGCTTCAACAACCGGATCGGCCGCAACGTTGAGGCCTATGTTGACGACATCGCCGTGAAGACCGTGAATGCGCATTTACCTTATTGTCGACCGAAGAAACTTTGCAACTTCCGACGGTTCCATAAAGCTCAACCCCGAAATGCGCCTTGGGTCCCCAAGGGAAGTCGGCTTCATCGTTTCTAAGCGAGGAATCGGGCCAATCGGAGAAGATCTCGGCGATCGCAAGAATGGCCTCGATTCCTAATCTCAAAGGGGTCCAGAGGCTAGCAGGTGCCTTGCCGCCTTGAGCCGCTTCGTGTCTCGCCTCGAGCTGAATGCCGCTCTCAGGCCGCTCAAGAAATCCGACCGCTTCACCGACCCAGAGGCTCAGAAGCCCTCACCCGCCTCAAGGCCTTCCTATCCTCACCTCCAATCCTCGTCGCCTCGCACTGTGCGAACCGCGCTCCTCTACATCGCCGCCATCGCTCAAGTCGCCAAAGGCGGCCCTTGTGGTGGAACGAGCGGAGGAAGGCCGTGAACTCAAGGTACAACGCCAATCTACTTCATCGTGAGTTCTTTCTCGAGTCCAAGGCTCGGTACCGCAGTGCGAAGCTTACTCACGCGGTGCTCACCGCCAAGAGAAAGCTCGCCCATTACTTCGACCAAGACGCCATCACTGTGGTGACCGTGATCCCGCTTCGGCGAGATCGCCCACAACCGCGACGCCGGGAGGATAGCCAAGGGCGCCGAGCTCAGCGATTACGGCAGATAACGTCGCCCCTGACAACGATCAAGTCGCAGCCCTTGCGCACTTCATCGCCGAGTGGACCAAGCCCAGCGCCACCGTGTCGAGGACCCCGAGCATCGGACAATGTACTTTGATGGATCCTACACCAAGAACGGCGCGGCGCAGAGTCATCATCATTTCCCACTCGGGAACAAACTTCAATACGCCATCGTGGTGCTCTTCGACGTGACTAACAACATCGCCGAGCACGAGGCTCGCCAACGGTCTCCGGATCACGACCGGCCCGACTCGCCGACTATCCGCTGGGACTCCAAGCTTGTCGTCGACCAGGTCATGAAGGCTTCGAGCCGCGAGACGCCCGTATGGTCGCATATCGTCGAAGTGCGCAAGCTCGAGGAGCGTTCAAGGGTTTCGAGCTCCACCACGCCTACAGACGCCACAACAAGAGGCCGATTGCCTAGCCAATCTTGCCTCCAAAGAAAAGGTCACCCCACCGGATCTTCGTCTGCGACCTCCTGCAACCTTCCATCCGCTTGACTCGGTGGCGAGCGGTCTCGATTCACCTAGACGGTCACCCGACCGGCCGCGGCGGGGCGGCAGATTTGGTCGGATCAAACCGCAGCGGCCGGGTACCGAATCCGACCGAGGAAGCTCTTCATCAATCGCTTGACGGATGGGTCGCTCCCCCGACCCGACCGAGGCCCGCGCCTCGCTCGGCGGGCAAAATCTTTCGTCCCGTCGGCCCGCACCTTTACAAAAGGAGTCCTCCGGTCCTCCTGAGGTGCGCTCGCCGACCAAGGGAAGCAACGCCGCCGATATCCATGGCGGGTCTCGCGCTACCATGCCGCACTCGATCCTCATTGGAAAGGCCTTCGACAAGGTTTTTATTGGCCGATCATTGCGTGTCCGACGCCGAGCGATCGTGGCGCACCGCGAAGGGTGCCAACTTTTGCCCTACAGACACATCTACCACTCAAGCCTTGCGCACGATCCCCATTACTTGGCCGCTTGCGCTTGAGGACTTGATCCGTCGGGCCCTTCAAGAAAGCGCCGGGGCTTTACTCATCTCCTAGTCGCGGTGGATAAATTCACCAAGTGGATAGAGGCTGCCGATCGTGAACGCCACGCCGGTACAAGCGACCATCTTCTTCCGCGACATCATTTTTTGGTTCGAGTCCCCAACTCTATCATCACCGACAACTAACGCAGCTCACGTGAAAGGAGTTCCTCGAGTTCGCGACGACTTCAACATCCGTGTTGATTGGGCGGCCGTGGCCCATCCGCGACTAACGGCCAGGTCGAACGCGCAAACGCATGATCCTTCAAGGACTCAAGCCACGGATCTTCGCCGGCTCAAGCACTTCGGGCGGTGGGTGGCGAGCTGCCCTCCGTCCTCGGAGCTCGGACCACGCCCACCCGAGCGATCGGGTTTACACCGCTCTTCATGGTGTTCGCTGCCGGCCGCCTTGCCAACAGACCGAGTATGGCGCCCAAGACTACAAGCCTCGATGAGGCTCGGGGCTCGCCGCAACAAGACGCCATCGACCACCGACGAGGCACATGACGTGGCCATCCCGCGATCGACCAAATATCAACAAGCTCGCGACGCTACCACACCCGCCAGTTCGAGGGCGATCCTTTACGCCGGGCGACCGTCCGCTACGGATCCAAATCAAGAAGACAAGCACAAGTTATCGCCGCCTCGAAGGCCCTCACCGTCAGAGGTTCTCCGACCGCACCTTCGACTCAAGGACGCCGACGGTCGATCCTTCCGAACGCTTGGAACATAGAAAAGTTAAGGCGATTCTATCCTAAACTCTTTTCTTTTCCCTGGCGTAGTCTTTACCTTTATCTTTCGAGCACTGTCGCCTCGACGCTCGGGCCGCCCCTTGGCGCCTGCTCGTGCCTCCTCTAGTCGACGCTTGTATGTGTCGGTGACCGACTAACCATAAGGTCAATCCCGGCAGTAACCCTCTCGACCCAAGCGCACTGACCTACCCAATGGGCTATGGTTGCTAAGAGGCGCTCGCGGAAGAAGGAAGTGCCCGAGTGGAGTGACCTTTAGTCGATCGAACACTCGTCCCCGCAAAACTCGGCTAGCTCGCTACCATGCGGGTCGGTGACCGACTAACCATAAGGTCAATCCCGAGCGGTAACCTCTCGACCCAAGCGTTACGGCCTACGCCCGGCGGCTATGGTTGCTAAGTAGCGCCGCGGAAGAAGGAAGTGCCCGAGTGGAGTGACCTTTAGTCGGGCCGGAACACTCCTCCCGCACAGAACTCGGCTAGCTCACGCCAGCAGTGTCGGTGACCCGACCGTCACGAGGTCCTTCCCAGCGGTAATCCTCTCGACCCAAGTGCTATAGCCTCGCCCGGCGGCTATGGTTCGACACTTCACTAAGAGGGAAATGCCCAAGTGGGCGATCTTTTGTCGATCAGAACACTCCTATCCTCACAAGTCGCGCATAATCGCGAGTAACCAAGATTCCTATCCTCTTAGCCCTCTCGGCAACCCGACCCTACGATAAGTGACGCTTGCTGTCCTTAGAGCTATGGCGGTCAAACGCTCGCCAAAAACACAAAAGGGGCAAGGGGCGACCGAACTTGTTAACCTTAAAAATTGCTTGCGGGCATGATAGTCTTTACAAATTAAAAGAAGGTTAAATCTAACTGTTTTGTCTTTCCTCGAGGGCGACTGCGGCGAGACGTGGTCGCGACCTCTCGAAAGGCATTTCTACCAGAGCTCAACTGCCGATCTCTCCGTCGGTCGTTTCCGGCGACGCCATCGCCACCACCGCGAGGTCAATACCATCGTAGTGCGAGATGGTGTTGACCACGAGGAAGCTCAAGCGCCGCACGGCAATCACCGCCTTCTCAACGCGCTCGGAACTCGGGCTAGCGAGGGCGCGAGCGCTCGGGCCATCATGCGGCTCCAAGGACCAGACGCAGACGCCTGGCCGGCCTGCGAAGGGCGGGCTTCCGGCTCTTCGGCCACCACCGACTGCTGCAACCTCGGCCGCCAGAGCCACGTCCGTCGCGTGACCGCCCGTCCACGGGCTGCCGGGCGCCCTTCCGTTCCTCAACCGCGAGGCCCAAGTTCTTCTGCGCCTCTGTAGATGGCAACGACGCCAGATGATCACGACTTACGAAAAGTGCCCATAGAATTAAATAAGAAGTTGAGACCCTTACCGGCCGAGGAGTTCGCCAGGTTGCCGACCTCTTGCTTGACCGCCTCGTGGGAGGTCTTCAAGGAGGACAGATCCTTCCGAGCGCCTCCCGCCGAGCGACTCGGTCGGCGCCCTTCCGAGCCTGGTCTCGCCGTCCGCAGACGGTTTGCTCGCACTTGCGCTGCCTCGGCGGTGGTGGCGATCCCTAGCGACGTGGCCTCGCCAAGGAGGACTCGAGCCCGCCACCTTCATCTCGTGGACTGGGCCTGTGCACTCATCGAAGAGAGCCTTAGCGGCCCTCGCTCTCGGCGACCTTCGCCGCCTCCGACCGCTTCACGCTCGGCGCCTCTTGAGCTAAAGCGCAACTCAAGGCGCGATCGGTTGCGTTCTTCCACGACGACCGCCCGCCGCCCGAGCAAGCCCGCAGATGTCGCAAGGTGATGACTAACCGTTAGTCTCACGGCGCGTCGACGCTAATTTTATAAGTTGGGTTCTTTCGCCAACTTACGGTCGATCGGCTTGACTCCCCGACCATCGCGTCAACGCCTACCGAAGATTCCGCACAAAGAGTCGCCCTTTCGGACCAGCTCCATCTCCGCCGGCGCCCGTAACGCTTTGTCAAGAGCGACCCACTCGCTTCTCTTCGTTTCGCCATCGACCCGACTCGTGGGCCTCTCCGGCAATGCCTCGGTCGTCTCGCCAGCGGGCGCTACCCATCGAGCACACCATCGGCAACGATGGTAGGATTGGTTACCAGGGGTCCCCGGCGACCTCCGCGGGACTGACTCGCACGGCACCTCCCGGCGAGGGGTCGGGCACCTCAGGCACCAGCGCCGTCTCGGCTGGCACGATCGCTGGCGGCGCCGCCATCTCTTCCTCCGCAGGGATGACTATATCGGACGGCGGTGTCCCCAATCGAGGCGTCGAAAGCTCCTCGCCACCGACCTCATGGGCAGCGTGCCCTCGGTCGCCAAGACACACGCGTCGCGCCAACCCGATCGGCGCCTCGAACTTCTGCGGCGTTGTCCCTTGCGAACCGCCACGAGACGCCGCCACGGCCACACCAAGATAGGGCGCCGCGTGGCAAAACTCTAAAAGCGGTTCAAACGGCTTTTCGCAAAAATGTTTGAACAAAAGAAAAGAAGTACTTATCGAGCCGAGCGGTGCGCTGGCAGGCGCGCTCTCTTCATCGGTCCCCCTCCGAGGGGCAGATCTGCCGGTCGCTTCCCTAAAGCTGCCTCCACTAAAGGCGCGACGATGGCGGCGACCGCACCCTCCGCCCGAGGCCCTCACCAAGGTGCTCGTGGTGTTCCCCTCCCAGTAGGTCCACGACCGGATCACCACGGCCGGCGGTCGAAGGAAACCCACAAGACGCTGTGGATCGGGTGCTTCCACTGCTGTCGGTGGAGGTTGCACCCACAGCAGTGGCCTCCGACACGTCCTCGCCGCGCGCGGCCCTCGCCGCGCGCTCCTTCTTCTTCTTCCTCCTCCTCTCCTCCTTCCGCTTCTTGCGGGAGGAGTCGAGCGCTGCGGCCTTCGCCCGGGCTGCCGCCCTCACCTCCTTGTCTCCCGGGAGTGGTGCCCGGGAGGACATGCCCAAGAGTCCCTAGAAGATAAAAAGCACTGGTCAGACCAGGCGTTAAACGCAAAGAAAAGAGGGGCGGGAAGAAGTCCGGCCGACCTACCAGATTTGGAGGGTGGGCCACCGAGAATGGCTCCGGGTGGCCGCCTGCCGCCTCCGTGGCGCTTCCTCCCATGACGGCGGCCACCCGGGCTTCGACCTCCGTCGTGGCCAGCTCGGGCTCCGCCATCCTCATCCGGCCGGACGCCCTCGCACCGAACAGG
Source organism: Otatea glauca (assembly GCA_036346275.1). Classification (NCBI taxonomy): domain Eukaryota; kingdom Viridiplantae; phylum Streptophyta; class Magnoliopsida; order Poales; family Poaceae; genus Otatea; species Otatea glauca. Next base: position 64,757,276 of record CM070721.1, read on the forward strand.
CGGCGGGGTCTGTGCGCGAGAGGTTGCATGCGCATCCCCATGAAGGCGCGCACGACCACGCCCCGGTGAGCCCTGCCTCCTTAGGGCCCCGACCGCTCCACGATCGTGGCCACCTTGTTCTTCTCTCGCTTCTCGCGCCCAGGGCCCACTCCTCCCGCCACGGGAAGATTGCCGATGAAGGGCGGGCGCTGCTCCGACGCTCGAGCATAGAACCACTCGTAGCGCCACCCCTTGTTGGACGCACGGCAGCTTGACCTCGAGGTACTCCGTGCTCTCGCCGACCGGCCGGAGGGCCAGCCACCAATGGGCGCCGCAAGCGTCTGGCTTCGCTTGTCCTTCCGTAGCCTCGCTGGAAGAAATGCCTCACAACGCCTAATGCGGCTCGATTCCCGTGAAAGCCTCGCAAAGGGTGATGAATATGGTGATGTGGAGGACCCGTTGCTAAGTTAAGATGGTGCACCTTCGCTTGTAATGGAAGAGCAGCCCCGGACGAACGGATGCAACGGCAAGCGGGCCGCCGCTCAAGAAAGAGGCAAGCACCACGACTCGTCGTCCCCGGTGAGGGGGCAGCCGCTCCGTCGGCACCCTCCAACCGAGAGATCTTGCGCAGGAGGAAGCCCTTCTTCACTGCCAAGCGCGCTGACCAGTGCTCATGGAGCACTCCACCACGACATCTTTGCGAAAGAGGCGACGGAAAGCGAGGAGAAGAGAAGGTTGAGTTTTCTTTTCTTGGCTCTTTGTTGATCTTTTTGTCTTAGGACAGGAGGCGAGGAAAGCAAGCAAGCGTAACTACTCAAAGCGCCCGGCAACGATATATAGAAGACGAGCGGCGCCGACCGAACAGCGCCGAGCGGCGCCGTCGTGCCCACTCGCGCCCGGCTGGTAACTCCCGCTTCCAATTCCACTCGCATTTAATCGACAAAACGGCAGAGCCATAAAGCCGCCACCCCGGCGGGCGTCCTAACCTCTCGGTCTCGCCTTGAGGCCAGACGGTTGCTCGGGCACGCGCGAGGCCCACATGGGCACTGCGGCCCGAAATGGCAAAGCTCCGTGGCTTGCGCCGGGGCCCAATAAAGTCAAGGGTTCAAAAGGCCTACCCCACCAGATGGGCGTAAGGCGCCCAAATAAACTTGAGCGAGGGGCAAGTATGAGGTGAGCCCCACTGGTGGCCCTGCTAGGTCTACCGACGACCCAATCACCTCTACTCGCCCGAGACCATACTTCACGCCTCCCGAGCTCATCGATGAGCGACAACCGCCAGTGCCACAGGTTGGCGAACCACCCGTGGCCCATACGGATTGAGTAGAAAGGTTTTTATGGGTCGCCCCACAAAGCAGGCCAGACACCCTACTGGGGACCGTCCGCTCGGAAGGTCCCCTTGGCGGGACCTCCCAGACCCACTCGGACTACCTATTATAAGCTCTACGAGCACGGCGCTCAAACCAAATAGCGGGTAAACGCGTGTCGCTCACTCCCACTGTGTCCCAAACTCATGGATGGGGTATACGTGTGGGATAGACGGTGGCCACTCCTCTCGAGCTCCTCGCGGACGAGGACTCGGGATGGATGCCCACGCCCACCTACGACGTAAAACGAGCCTCACGCCCGCCTACGGTAAAACGAGCCTACGCCCGGCCACGATGTAAAACGAGCCTACGCCCGGCTACGACGTTAAACGAGCACTCGACACACGAACCTCGCGCAGAGGCATCGCGGTCGTCCTGCCGACCAAGGCACGGTCTAGCTACGACGTTAAACGAGCACCGGACACCAACTCGCGCAGAGGCCTCGCGGTCGTCCCCGCCACCAAGGCACGGTCTAGCTACGACGTTAAACGAGCACCAACACCGAACCTCGCGCAGAGGCATCGCGGTCGTCCCCGCCGACCAGCGCGGTCTAGCTACGACGTTAAACGAGCACTTTGACACCCGAACCTCGCGCAGAGGCATCGCGGCGCCCCCGCCGACCAAGGCACGGTCTAGCTACGACGTTAAACGAGCACCGGACACCCAACCTCGCGCAGAGGCATCGCGGTCATCCCCGCCGACCAAGGCACGGTCTAGCTACGACGTTAAACGAGCACCGGATAACCGAACCTCGCGCGAGAGGCATCGCGGCCGTCCCCGCCGACCAAGGCACGGTCTAGCTACGACGTTAAACGAGCACCGGACACCAACCTCGCGCGAGGCATCGCGGTCGTCCTCGCCGACCCAGCGCGGGTCTAGCTACGACGTTAAACGAGCACCGGACACCAACCTCGCGCAGAGGCATCGCGGTCGCCCCCGCCACCCAGCGCGGTCTAGCTACGACGTTAAACGAGCACTCGGACACCGAACCTCGCGCAGAGCATCGCGGTCGCCCCGCCACCAAGGCACGGTCTAGCTACGACGTTAAACGAGCACTCGGACACCAACCTCGCGCAGAGGCATCGCGGTCGCCTCGCCGATGCGCGGTCTAACTCGACGTTAAACGAGCACTCGGACACCAACCTCGCGCAGAGGTATCGCGTCGCCCTACCAAGGCAGCCGTAGCTACGACGTTAAACGAGCACTCGACACCAACCTCGCGTAGAGGCATCGCGTCGCCCCGCCGACCAAGGCACCGTCTAGCTACGACGTTAAACGAGCACTCGGACGCCCGAACCTCGCGCAGAGGCATCGCGGTCGTCCCTGCCGACCCAGGCACGGTCTAGCTACGACGTTAAACGAAGCACTCGGACGCCCGAACCTCGCGCAGAGGCATCGCGGTCATCCCTGCCGACCAAGGCACGGTCTAGCTACGACGTTAAACGAGCACTCGGACACCCGAACCTCACGCAGAGGCATCGCGGTCGTCCCTGCCGACCAAGGCACAAGGCAAACTCATTACGAAGACATCCACAAAGGAAAAAGAGATTTCATTATAGGCCAACAGGCTCAAACTTTACACAACTTTGCAATATAGTACTCGACAGATACAAGAATAGTTACGCTACACTACGGCAGGACCTCCTCCACGCCAAAGCCTTTTAACATCCGTACGGCATCGGCGGCACCGACGGCATGTTGGTAGGCCCTTGCCTGGTCGACGGGACGGCCGCCACAGCTGCGGAACGGTACGCCGATGCGCCTCCTGCCGTTCAGCGACATCGACGCAGCCGCACCAACTACAGTCGGCGTCCTCGCGCCATCGCCTCTAGGAGGGCCCCCCTTGCTACCTCGAGTCTCGGGACGACCTCGAGCAGCGCATCGACGGCAGCAGCATCACGGGCTGCAGCTTCTTCCTCCCGAAGTTCGGCCATCGCCTGGTCGAACTCAGCCCAAAGCTCAGCCAAAGGGTCTTCTTCTTCTACCCCGACATCATCACCAAAACCGAAGACTAAAGGGTGCCCCGAAGCCATATCAAGAAAACAAAAAGGATTCTCGTCTAAAGGTTTATCCCTCAAACAAGCCATAGCGTCCTTATATACCCGGACGGAGGGAGGTTGAACATCTCCAATGAATGCAAGCATCGAAAAACGGCGCCCCACCGTAACCCGGCGGCCCCAAGACGAAGCGGCGAGGCGCGCCAGATCCAGGCACCTGCATGCACAACGAGGTAATTCAAAGCCCCGGCGGTTCAATGCCCTGTGCAATTCTGTGGCAGCCGCCGGATGCGTTGGGGCACACTGCACAAATCGTTTGACCTAATCGGACGGGCCAACCACTCGCCCAGCCACCATTCTCATCCAAGATCAACCCCGACCGAATCGGCCAAATCACTCGGGGTTCGGGCTCTGACGAATACTTATAATAGGGGTACCCCAACGGCCCAAGGTGACCACCGGCGGCCTCAAGCCGCACTCAAGCCCAACAGCCGCTTCGCCCACTCACCGATCAAGCACTGCAAGGCCACACGGACTTCCCTTCCCGACCGACCGAGGAATGTCTCCACTGCTGGGCTCCCGACTTCGCCACGAGACATCCCTTCCCGACCAATCAAGGAAATGTCTCCGACCGAGCTAAGCTCCCGACCTCCTCGCCGAGACGGCCCCGGCTCGACCAAGCAGGGGCTCCCGACCGCAGCAGGTCGGGATCCCCGACCGATCGTGCCAAGACAACCCCGCCAAGGGCCGCGTGTCGAAGCCTCTACCGGACAACCGCCACGCACTTACGAACGGGTCAATGAAAGTGACTATACAAGGCGGTGGCTCCTTCCCGGAGGGTTTAATGATCGATCAAGTCATGCTCCCACCCCATCACCGGTCGCATACAAGACGAAGACACGCCCTCCCGAGGCAACACCCACGCCAGCGCAAAGAACGCCAACACCGTAAGGTTCGCAGAGGCGTGTACGCCGCTTCCGGGAAATACCTAACCGCCTCGACCGACTAAGCTACCAACCAAAGATGGGCAAGACCGAGCGATGATCGGTCCAACAGAACGGGACCAAGCTCCTAGTGTAGGTCGCCTCGCCCTCTCTCAATTCTCGATGTAACCCGCCTTCCTTTCGTATTAAAAGGAGGCGGGAACTCTGTAAGAAGCGGAGGCGAGAGCGCCATCAAACCCATCTCGCTAAGTCATTGGCACTCGCTTGTAAACTTTGTGCGATATCCATCATCAAGAGAATACAACGCCACCACACGAATCGAGTAGGGATCTTCGGCCCGAACCAGTATACATCTTAGACTTCTGAGTCTAACCATTCAGGGAGTGGAACGCGCGACCCCTTAGACTTACAAATTTACTTGCCGGTGCTCGAAACGCCGACAACTGCTAACTATGTGATGACTTTACCAAGTGTCCATGACCGTGGACGCGGCTAATCGATTAGTTTTACACTCTGCAGAGGTATACAGCTTTCCCCACAAGACATGACTGACTCTTTGAGCAATCGATATTTGCACACTTCCTTTGGTGTGCCGTAGAGAGTCATGTTATAACTGTTACATTATTCAAACCTAACTTTGCACCAGCACGGTGACGATAAACCCATTATGTGGCGTAAGAACTCAGAGCATAGAAATGATGGAACTACCCACAGTATGGCGTACACCGTTATATTGGTAGACGTTTAATCCATGATCACCTCGGTGTGGACGTCCCGTCGAGCAATTCATTAAGAAACAGCTCGTACTACTCCGGCCTTCCAAGTGCAAAGCTAGTTTTAAACAACTTAATAAGTTAGAGCTGTCCCAAACCAGCACTTGTGGTTTTATGATTATTCTTGGCCTGAAAACAGCCCATAGTTCGGTCCTTAACTCGACATGGACAATAATCTCCACCCTACACTACGTGCAAGACATGCACAACCGGCTATTGCCAGTAATTGCCCGCATCTAAACCATAGTTTTATTTTCATTTTCCAACCAAAATACCAATCACAAAAATGGTCGTACTCATTTAAATGTCGTAACCAAAGTCTTTAATCATGTCATAGTTTTACGTTCATTTAAGCTTGGCTAAGCATGTCACTACTGTGAGTAACCCAGATTGACATTAAATATTGTTTAAGCTATTCTAGGGTTTTCAAGGTTCACAATTTTCTACTTATCAAGGAAGTTCCATGTGAGACCCCGTTCTGATGAACAGGAACCTCCATGTGATTACTGTGCTATTCCTTGGATCAGTAGCTAGCACTCACATGTTTACAACAATTGGAATCACAACCATACCTCACATAGACTAAAGCGGAAACTATTAAATAAAAGAAAAGCTACAACTCAGAGAATAAAGCAGCAAAAGAAGCAATATCTTGTAGTTTGCCCATCCGACCTGCAGGCAACTGACAAGGCATAAACTTTAGATAGAACACGACGAAGAAGATCCCGCAACCTGCGACGAAAAGAGACTCGAAGCCTCGCTAACTCGTCCACCTAAAAATAATAATTAAGCAAGGGTGAGTACTTTACGTACTCAGCAAGACTTGAGTAAAACCTATAATATATGCAGGCCATTTCAAAGGAAAGGCTAATACAGTTAATTTGCATAAAGAGAAATTGAATTGTAAAACAAGTTATCATTTGCAAACGGAATTTATAAGAGCAAGTTGATTGATAAGAAATATATACAACAGTAAGTAATACTCACAGTCCTCCATGACGTGAGTTCGAATAAACCAAACCACAAGGTCTATCAATGTCAGCCCTTCGACATAAAGCAACAGTTGCTAAAACAAGTTCAGACCAAACCCATTTTTAGAAAATACCAAAGACTCTAACATGGAATAACGTCACCAAGTGTCCTTGACCGCGGACGCGGCTAATCGATTAGATCTTACACTCTGCAGAGGTGTACAACTTTACCCACAAGGAATGATCAACCTTTTCGCCAGATCAATTAACACACTTCCTTTGGTGTGTCGGCAAGGAGATCATACATAGCCGTTACATTATCTAGACGTGGCTTTACACCAGCCCGGGACGTTAACCCTCGCCCTGAAGACAGAGACACTCACCCAAGCCGTGGATCCACATTTATCACACACAACACCACATCTCTGTCCAGGGCAAGGCGTACATCGTTGCATTGGTATGTAGAAACCCCTACAAACAGACCTGGAAAGGAATGCCTGTGCAATCTCCCGCCTTCCATAGATGCAAAGCCACATCTAAACAACTTAATAGGCTAAGACCCGCCCATACAAGCCCTCACGAAAATCTTGGATCTACCGTCCCATTGCTCGGTCCTTAATCCGACACGGGCGATACTCCACCCTACACTACGTGCAAATCCCTCTGCACATTCGGCTATTGCCAATAATCGCCCGCATCAAACCATAGTTTTATTTTGGGTTTTTAACAAACTAACAAAGAACCATTTTCCCAAAAAAGACCATTTAGGTTCCATATAAAACATTTCAAAAACAATTTTAATCATGATCATCTGCCCCACAAGAAGCTAAAGCATGGCTAAGCAAGGATAACATGATCGCATATACCCAATTTGGCATTAAGCAATGTCTAGCCCTATTCTGAGGTTATCAAGGTTCACATTTCCATAATTAACAAGGAGTTTCATGTGACAACAGGTATATCTACCAATACCACAAAATAGCGAATTTATAGAAAGTAAACGCATGCATGAAACATTTTAGTAAATACAATGCAAATCAAATACTGGGATCAAGATGGTCAAAGGGGTGCTTGCCTTGCTTAATCATTGCTTACGGTGAAGATGAGGTCACCGCTGACGGAGGCAACGACGGAGGAAGGGACGTCGGATTCTACACGTCGATCAATCGAAAATAGAGCAAATAATAAACTTCAATAAGGGCAAAAAGAAAACAGACAGCAAATCAAATAAAGATTCACTACAGAAAACAGGAATGCTTTAGGGTTGAATTAGATGATTTCATATCGCATTTAGCTGATTAAATATCCATATAGTTATTAGCTTTTAACATTGAGCAATAAACAGCTTCTTTTATAGCTTATCTATTCTTGAATTACGAATTCAAGAGGCTAAAATTATGAATTCTTGTATTTATGACTTCGAATTATAGATGCTAAAATTATTTGGATTAATAGAATTAAGATATTAGTCAATATGCTTAAAGCTATGAATGAACAAAGACTAAATTCTTAATTGACTTTGCATGAGTAACTCCGAATATGACAGATCTGATAAGTTAGATTACCGGTCAAATATCCTTGGTTTTTAAGAAGGTTTTGGTGATACAAATATCTTAACTACAGATTTCTTCATTATTACAAAGTTTGCTCATTCATATTATGAAGTTCATGAATCATAATACTTAGTGTTATTTGGGTGACAAGATTTATATGCAGAACACGATGAAACAAGATTATTTCTTCGGAGAAGGATAGAATATACTTTGTAGAATATTTCTAGGCTGATCTCACACTTTTTAGTGTTTAGACGAGACATTATACTCATTGTTGAAAATGCCTATATGGTATTAAAGGTCACATTATAAGAAATCGGATTATTGAGGTGAAGTGTACGATTAACATTTAGGGTTATTGCACTAGTAGAACAAAGATGAAAACCAAGTTGTTATAAGAATACTTTTCCAGATTATGGTAGTACATATCCTAAAGATCATTTCTAAACTGATCTTCATAATATTAGCATTTAGACGGGATATTCTATGAGCTGTCGAAAAGGCTTAAGTGATTTCTATTACTCAGAAAACATAACATTTAGGGTTATGTTGCTAGTTCATTTTATATGTAAAACATAGTATAACAAAGTACTTTCTTTAAAATACAGTAGTATGCACTTTATAGAGTATTTCTACACTATTTTCATAATTCTTTTCATTTGGACGAGATACTTTATAGGCTACTGAAAATGCTTAAGTGTTTCTATCTTTATACGATAAAAGTTCGATTTTCGATTTAAGTTTGCGATTACACCTTATACGATAATCTCTCCATTTTTCAAGTATAAACCTAGGACGACTATAAGAGCGTTTTAAATTTAGTTTTGTGATATTTGGCTTTTATCTGAAATGTTTTCCATATAAACGATCATTAGGGCCTAACATGGGCTTAGTTCAGACTTACTCAAACATAATATATTTTTACATAAACATCAAAGATATTATACTTCAGGTTACTAGGATTTGGTTTTGTCAGATTTGAAGTTAGTTTGTGAAAGTTATAACTACTCAAACTATACAAGTATTGGAAATTCAATTATTTGGTTAAGGGTTATTTATAACTTTGTTATAATGATTCTTGTTGAGTCATTTAGTTTGATCACATTAGATATTTAGAATCTAGTTTCTTTATCATGACTATGCTCTTTATTAACTATACCTATATACATTTTTCTACATATACAATGCCTATACTCTTGATGTAATTTAAACCTGTGCATATGCGATACTTCATTAAAAACATTTCTATAGTGACAACTTACTCATTCCGATAGCTATTCATATTCTTGTATAGCTATTAGACACTTTCCACATGTATATATATATATATATATATATATATATATATATCGTTACTGATTACTATATGCACTTACATATATACACACATCTTTTCCATTAAACCATTTATTATTCATAAACAAGTCTAAATCAAATCCATACTTTAATCATTTTAGCACATTAAGGTGGGCTACTGACATACAAGTGCTTTAGAAATAAATCTTATTTATTTTAGAATTTCTTTTATACAATTATTCATTTTTGATTATTTATTCCATTGAGAATAACCTTTAATGGGAAATAATTTAAACAAAGGTAAAACATAAATATTTTTATATATTTGAGTTCCTGGACATATAAGGATTCTAATAAAATTAGTTTCATTCCATTTTGAATTTGTTTACAACATTTTAATATGTAGCCTATCTTTAAGTCTTTCATTCAAATTTGAATTTCAAATTAACCCAGTACTGTTTTTCAAAATGTTTTTGCATATTATAAAATAACATGATTTTAGATGAATATAGAAATTTATTTCATTCAATTTGGATCTATGATTCAAAAGTTATATCTAATTGAATTTAGCTCAGCTACTAAATTTACTAAAAATCGAAAATACGCTTTCACAAAATAGAAAACGCCTTTACCGATTGAGCTGGCCCCAAATCACGCCACTGACAGGAGGGACCCAGGAGCAGGGAGAGGAAGCAGGGCAGACGACCAGAGCACGACGGCGACGGCGTTCCGGTGGGGTTCCGGCGAAGGCGAGGGCACCATGAGCTTCAGTGGACCATCGCGCATCCGATGGTGGAGTCGATCACTTCCGGCAATGGTCGGAGCGGGCTGCCACCGTGGGCCAGCGGCGAAGGGAAGGGCGACTCGCCGGGGAAGAAGAAGCAGTGAGTTTTAGCTCGAATGGGTAACGGGGTGAGCATCAATGAGGCTAGGGAGTACCATTTTTGGGATCGATTCACCCGGAGAAGCGACGAGTTGGGCCGCCACCGTGCGACCGGAGTTGGGGAAGAAGAAGTCGGTCGGCGGCGTTACATGTAAGGGAGCCAAACCGACAGTGTTGAGAAGCTCAGGAGGCCGCAGTGAAGCTCCATGACGAATGGATTCCAAAAATTCTTACCGAATTGGCTTGGATCGGTTCCCCCCTCTTCTTGCTTGCGGCGGTAATAGAGATGACAGAGTTGAACTCGGTAGTGATTTGGAGAAGATGATCAGGCTGCGAGATTCCTGGAAGGCGTGCAAGAGGATACAGTAGCCGAGCTCTTCACTTGCTCTTCCTCTTTTGGCTTACTGATTTTTGGAGGTTGGATGCATGTTGCTCATGTGATGGAGGAGATGAGTGTATGAGGCTTTGCTCAAATGATCGCAAGCTTGCCGGCTTTGCCTTGGCGTGGGAATTCTCTCGCTTGTGCGCTGGCTTGGTGTGTTGGTTTGAGGCTTGTTGATTTGATGGAAGGCTCTAGACTTTGATGAGGTGTCCCCAAAGAACAAAGCAGACAAGATAGCTTCAGATTGGGCATTAAAATGGTCATCAACCGAGTTGAAGAATTTCAAACTTTTTGACCATGGTCTAATGGGAGTGGTTAGCTTCCAGTAAAATTTTGGGATTAAAATACCGCATGGTTACTTAATTAAAATTCTGACACTGTGCACTGCTCAGAATTTTGATTTAATTAAAGGTGAAAAAGTTATTATTTATTTTTAAAACTTTTTGTAGTCATTTGTATTGGGTTAAGAATGTCTTTATAAAAATTTCATGTCAAAATATTAGGTAATTATTTTATAAAAATTCTGACATAGAAATTTTCAGATTTTCAATGCTGCTGTTTTTGAATTTTAAATGGTCTAAATGACATTATTAATTCCTGATATTTTTACCAGAGGTAAATATTGCCTTAAGGATATTATGGTAAATTTTTCAGGAGCAGATGGATTTCTAAAATTTTATAATAAATCTGTCCTTGCACTATTTGGAGGTCAAAGGGATGTCTTTTCAACTTTTTATTCACTATGCTATGCATTTAAAACTCATGTACCAGCTAATATGATTTTAAATATATACACTTTTCAAGATTTTACTTTTACCTTTTATCTTCTTACCATTTTACCTTTTACTAATTCTATTTGTTGGATTTTCATACAATACAAAAATCCAAGAAAATTCAAATAAGAACCAATAAATCCAATAAAACTCATAAATAAATATTTTCAAATTTAAAATATTTATTTTTATATTACTTTATTTTTCGGGATATTACATTCTATAATTCTACTGGTACAACTACCATTACCCGAAAGATAGCAGACTTTAATAAAATAAAGTATGCAATAAAACATTTAATGAAATCATTTATAAAACTGGGATTAATATGATCAAAGGGGTTTTGCTTGCCTTGTTGATTATCCTCGACTTCGAACTCTTGGTCGTCGAATACACCGGGTTCGTCGGATTCTACACGTCGTATGGCGACATATAGTAAATACCAAATTTCAATAAGGCCAAAAAGAAATCAGATGGAAATATTCAAATAAAATAATTTCACAAATTCAGCAATGGTTACATGAGTTATTTTTTCTCGTTTGTAATTTGAAGATTTAATTTATTTAAACCATTATTGCATTATTTAACACTCATTTTATAACTTAAACTTTTATTATAACACACCCTAAGTATTTTTACAGATTCTGGTTCCTGAGATTACAAGGATTCTAAAAAAAATTTATTTTACTAAATTTGGAGGTCATTTCCAACATTTTCATGTATGACATATTTCTAACCTTTCCTTTGAATTTAAATTCGAATTTCAAATAAAATTCAATTCTGAAATATTTTTGCATATTATAAATCTACTGAATTTTAGATGAATTTAGAAATTTATTTCATCAAATTTGGTTAAGTGATTCAAAAGTTATAGCTATTTGAATCTTTAGGTTTTGAATAAATACTAAAAATCATAAAACTGCCGAAAGTGGAAAGTGCGCTTTCGCGGGAAAAAGTGCGCTGCCGGGAGGAATCACACTGAGGCGCGACAATTGGGGCCATCACGACAGACAAGACGCTGCGTAGCTAAGGCTCGCTCGCGAGGTGAGACAGCGGGTCCGCATGTCACGCAGACAAAGACAACAAGACGCGATCGACCATTGGTCCACGCAGCAATGATCGACGCTGATAGCGGCGATCGACTAGCCGGGCCCGCTTAGCGGCGACGTGGCTCGGCGCCAGAGGCTGACCGACCGGGCCCAGATGGCAGCGACGCAGCACTGCGCTAGGCGTCTGCGACTAACAGCCCGGGCCCACTTGGCAGCGACCCAGAGCAGGGCGCAAGCTTCCGAAGCTCGCCGGGCGAACCGGTGCCAGAGCGGCGGAATGGGTTCCACCAGAGGCACCAGCGCATCCGTGCGAACCCAGGGGAGGCTTCGCGAGGGTCGGAGCGGCCGGAAAGGCGGTCGTCACCAGCGAGGGGCGACGGTACTCACGGCCAACCAGCGACGCGACGAACTAGCAAATCCTGAGCTTGAAGATCACTACTACGAGCATGAGTGAGTCTCAAGGATTCCATTTCTGGCTTTGGTTCAAAGAATGAGCGACGGAGGAAGGTTCTCACCGTGCGCGGCGGCGGCGGAAGAAGATCACGGCGAAGAAGCTCGCCGGGGAAGAAAGTGCTTCGGCTGGGGCTTGGGACGAGTTCCTGGAGGCACGAGGGAGCTTCGGGCGAAGCGAATTGGGTTGGAATGGTTTGTGGCAGGAGATTTGGAGTTTTGCCCTTTTTCGGGTTTTTGCCGTCGCCGAAGAAGAAGACCAAAGCAGCAGCGGAATGGCTTCTCAGGGACACGGCTAGGTCGGCTGCGACGAGACGAGAGGGGTTTATATAGGGAGAGGAAGTCGGTTTGGACGCGGGTGCGAGAAAAACCGAGAAGATCGTTGCTGCGCGCGAGAGAGAGCAGGGAGAGGGGAGAAGAACGCAGCTAAGACGCTGACACACGGGGGCTAGATGGCAGCGGCTGTCGGCTGAAGTGGCTCACTGATAGGCCGGGCCCACACGTCAACGAGAGCGGGAAAAGAAGTCCGGCGAAGGCTCAGGACCGAACGGGGTTTCAACGGCGGTTTCGATGGTCAAAAAGACACCAAATTTTATACAATTTTTACCATAGGTCGGCAAGGATATTATTAGCTTCCTGGAAAATTTTAGCTATTTTATGATACATATATATTTTTAGAGAATTCTGACAATGCAACTGTTGCTGCATTGCCCATTCGGTTTTTCATTTAATTTGCGATTTAAATTGAGTTAATATTTTACAAACCTTTTTATGATAGTTTGAAATGGTATTATACTCCTTCTGAAAAAAATTACAGACTTTAATTATTAATATTTAATTTTTAAAAATTCTGACATTACTGTTTTCCAATTTATTTCTTCACTGTTTCTGAATTTTTAAAATTACGAAATGAATTAGTAAATTCTTGATATTTTTACTGGAGGTTGACACTGTGTTGATGTCGGCAAGGTAAAAATCTTGGTTCAGGATAACTTACACAGATTTTTACCAAATTATTTTACAATTTTTACCCTGATTTCCTTGCACATGATTTTCTTTAATTAAATGTTATTTTAATTATCCCAACTCTTCCACCGACTTAAACAAGCTGTGGAGAGCACTCAGATTTTTATTGTGACTTTGGTAAATTTTTATTAACTTGGCATTTTTACTTTTTACCTTTTTCCATTTATTATATTCTTTGTTTCACTTTCTTGTATTAAGAAAAGCCAAAAGAATATTCAGTAAAACCAGAAAATTCAGAAATTTTAGAAATAATACACAAAAGATTTTTAATTCATTTTCTTTATTTTATAATTTTTTAGGTTGTTACAATGCTATGCTGCCGCACATTGCTGTGGACCTCGGTTGTCGTCAACAACAAGGCTTCTCGGAAAAGGAAAGCGTACTTTCAATTTCCGGCAGTTTTCTAATTTTCTGTATTTTTTCAAAACCTAGAGTATTCAAACTTGAATATCTTTTGAACTAACTGTCTAAATTTGATGAAATAAATTTATAAATTCATCTAAAATCATGTAGATTCAGAATATGCAAAAATATTTCAGAATTGAATTTTATTTGAATTTTTGAATTCAAATTTAAAGAAAGGATTAGAAATATGTCATACATGAAAATTTTGCAAATGACCACAAAATTTAGTAAAATAAATTTTGTTAGATTCATTGTAACCTCAGGAACTAGAATATGTAAAAATATTTAGGGTTTGTTATAATAGAAATTTAAGTTATTAAAAATGTGGTAAAATAATGCAATAATGATTCAAATAGATTAAATCTTTAAATTGCAAATCAAAACAAACAATTCATGTAAACATTTCTGAAATTGTGAAGCTATTTTATTTGAATATTTCCATTTGATTTCTTTTTGGCCTTATTGAAATCTGGTATTTGTTATATGTTGCCATACGACGTGTATAACCCGACGAACCCGGTGCATTCGACGAACAGGAGTTCGAAGTCGAGGATAGTCAACAAGGCAAGCAATCCCCTTTGATCATATTGATCCCAGTTTACAAATGTTTTCATTAAATGTTTTACTGCATACTTTATTTTATTAAAGTCTGCTATTTTACGGGTAATGGTAGTGGTACCAGTAACTTCATAGAACATCCTTGATAAGTAGAAAATTGTGAACCTTGATAACCCTAGAATGACGTAGACAATATGTGATGTCAATTTGGGTTACTCACATTTAGTAACTTGTTTAGCCATGCTCAAATGAACATACAACCATGACATGATTAAAAATGTTGGTTATGACATTTAATTGGGTATGCCCATTTTTATGGTTGGTATTTTGGATGGAAAAATAAAAATAAAATTATGGTTTAGATGCGGGCAATTATTGGCAATAACCGGGAGTGCATGTCCTTGCACGTAGTGTAGGGTGGAGATTATTGCCCGTGTCGAGTTAAGGACCGAACTATGGATTGTTTTCAGGCCAAGAATTATCATACAACCACAAGTGCTGGTATAGGACAGCTCTAACTTATTAAGTTGTTTAAAACTAGCTTTGCACTTTGTAACAGCCTCAAAAATCATAAAATAAAGAAAAATGAAATAAAAATCTTTTGGGTATTATTTTCGAAATTTCTGAATTTCCTGGATTTTCTGTGTATTCTTTTGGCTTTTCTTTAATGCAAGAAAGTGAAACAAAGAATATGGTAAATAGAAAATGGTAAAAAGTAAAAATGTTAATTCAAAAAAAATTTACCAAAGCCTCCAAAAATATCTGAGGGCTCTCCTCAGCTTGCTTAAGTCGGTGGGTCAGCTGGATTAATAAAAATAACAATTAATCAAAGATAATCATGAGTGAATATCTCAGGGTAAAATGGTAAAATAATTTGGTAAAAATATCTATAAGTCTTCCTGACCCAATCTTTTTATATTGCCGACATCAAAACAGTATAAACCTTCAGTAAAAATATCAAGAATTTATTAATTCATTTTATAATTTTAAAAATTCAAAAACAGTGAATAAATAATCTGGAAAACAGTAATGTCAGAATTTTTAAAATTTAAATAATAATAATTAAAGTCTGTAATTTTTACATAAGGTGTATAATATCATTTCAAACCGTAATAAAAAGTTTTGTAAAATAATCACTTCATTTAAATCGCAAATTAAAAGAAAAACCGAATGGGCAATGCAGCAACTGTTGCAATATCAGAATTTTATAAAAATCTGCATGCATCATAAAATAGCTAAAATTTTACTGGCGTATGGTAATTATCTTGCCGACCTATGCTAAAAATTTTATAAAATTTAGAGTCGGTTTGAGCCTCGAAATCCTTGTTTTTATCCCGTTCCATCTTGAGTCTTCGCCAAACTTCTTCTTCCGCTCTCGCTGACGTGTGGGCCCGGGCTGCCAGTGAGCCAACTCAGCCGACAGCCACCGCCATCTGGCCCCCGCGTGGCAGCCTCTCGCCCGCGTTCTTCTTCCCTCTCTCTCTCGCGCCGACGCATCGCCTCGCTTCTTCGCGTCCGCCAAGCCGCACCGCCTCCGAGCCCTTATAAACCCCTCGTATGCTTATCAATCGACCCGCTTAGCTCCCGTGAAGCCATTCCGTCGCTGCTTTGGTCGTCTTCTCCGGCGACGGCAAAAACCCGAAACGGGGAAAAACTCGCAATCCTCCGCCTCAACCCATTCCAACCAAATTCCTTCGACCCGAGTCTTCCTTGAGCCACCAGGAACTCGTCCACACCATTTGCCCGAACCCTTCTTCCCCGGCGGGCCGCCGCACCTCGCTTCTTCTTCCGCCGCCACCGCACGGTGAGAACCTCCTCCGCCATTCATTCTTTGAGCTAAACCTAAATGGGATCCTTGTGATGCACTGATGCTCGTAGGGGTGATCTTCAAGCTTAGGAGTAGCTAGTTCGTCGCGTCGCCGGCCGGCCGTGAGTTCCGCCGCCCCTCGCCGGTGCCGACCGCCTTTCCGACCACCTCCGGTCACCGCGCCGCCACCCAAAGGTTCGCCTTGCTCATTGAAGCTCAAGGTGGAATCGATTCCGCCGCCTCGCTCCGCCGCCGACGAGCCGGAGCCGGGCGCTCGCTCTGGTCACCGCTTGCGGGCCTAGCTGCTTGTCTCATGCGCGAGCATCGATCCACGCCATGTGGGCCTCGGTGTCGCCGCTTATGCGATATAAGCGTCGGCACGACATGTCGACCCGCTGTCACCATCACTTCACAGCGCGACCGCGTGCGTTCACACATACCACAGAATACGCAGATCGGTCGCCGACCGATGGGTCGCCTTGTCGGCGCCACAGAAGTTCACCGAAATGGAAAGCGCTTTTTCCCGTGAAAACGTATTTTCCATTTTCGCGCTTTTCGATTTTCGATGTTTATTCAAAACCTAGATATTCATTTAGCCATAACTTTTGAATCATTTAACCAAATTTGATGAAATAAATTTCTAAATTCATATAAAATTCAGTAGATTCAGAATATGCAAAAATATTTCAAAATTGAATTTTATTTGAAATTCGAATTCAAATTCAAAAGAAATGTTAGAAATATGTCATGCATGAAAATTTTGCAAATAACCTCCAAATTTAGTAAAATAAATTTTATTAGAATCCATGTAATCTCAGGAACCATAATCTGTAAAAATACTTAGGGTATGTTGTAAGAAAAATTTAAGTTATAAAATGGGTAGTAAATAATGCCATAATGGTTTAAATAAACTAAATCTTTAAATTGTAAATGGGAATAAATAACTCATGTAATCATTCCTGAATTTGTGAAATCATTTTATTTGAATATTTCCATCTGATTTCTTTTTGGCCTTATCGAAATTTGGTATTTATTATATGTCGCCATACGACGTGTAGAATCCGACGAAAACGGTGTGTTCGACGAACAGGAGTTCGAAGTCAAGGATAATCAACAAGGCAAGCAAACCCCCTTTGATCATATTGATCCCAGTTTTATAAATATTTTCATTAAATGTTTTACTGCTGTCGTATGTTTGTAAACGTGACACAAGAGGGAGTGGACGCGGGCCGTCTTACGGGCCTACGTCCAAGAGAGAAAGAGTAGACACAAGGGTTTATACAGGTTCGGGCGCTTAAGCAGGCGCCCTACTCCTGTCGGTGTGTTCCCCGGGGGGAGTAGGGAGGAGGCTCCTGGTCCAAGCTCCCGAGGGACACACCAGTAGTTTAGTTTTTTTGTATTCAATCCGAGTCCCCCTCATGTATGGGTTACAGTGGGGTTTTATAGCGCCAAACTGCTACACAAAATACTATCCTACCCCTATTGTAGTAGCTTATACAAGGGTATCTTGGTCATTCCTACGGGAGGTAGCGGACACCACGCCACCATCTTGCAGGGCAAGCCTCGGACTGGGCCCCACAGGTGTCTCTCGTGGGCGCCGCGAGTTGGAAGGCACCGCCTCAGACGCCATGGAGTTGGAGAGCACCGCCAGTAGGCGCCAGCGAGTTGGGGAGCGTCCCCCGTAGGCACCAGCGGGGTGGGAGGGCACCGCCCGTGGGTGCCCGCGGCCCCCCGTAGACCCCCGCGGGGTAGGAGGGCACCTCCCGTGAGGTAGGAGAGCGCGCCCCGACATCCGCGGGGTAGGAGGGTACCTCCGTGAGACACCGCGGGTGGGAGGGTACCTTCCGTAGAAGCCCGGCGCAGGAGGGCGCTCGTGGACGCCTCCTTTTCTCCAAAGATCGGGCGGGGCTTGTCCCGTGTCTCGTGGCCAGGACCCTTGACTAGTGCCTCGCACCGGGCCCTCTCTCGTGGCCCTATGCGGGAGGCTTGTCGGTGCCCCGTGACTAGGCCCTCGGCCTTGGTCGAGGGATATGCTGCGAGGGTATGAGGGACTTCCCATCAACACCAAGGCCTTCCTCCGAACGCTGGTGTGTTGTTCTCAACACTAGCCCCCGCCTGCTGAACCTCCCTCCGGTGTTCAAGGGCAAGAAAGGACTGGTGAGTAGCTTTACAGATGACTTACACGCCGGGGCCTCCTTTTGACTTTTGCGCCTTACACCAACCACGAAGGTGTGCCTTGGGGCTTTATGGTGGTTGCATCCTACTAGCCCGGATGCCATTAGAAACATCCGCTCATAAGGACAAAGCAGTGCTTGGCTTCTCTCATACCATAACTACTTGTTTTGGGGCAAACCTGTGGGCGCTGCGTGGCACATCGCGCGCGTTCGCAGACAAGCGATGGAAAACGTTCGCATGGGCTTGCGCCCGGTACGCGGCCGCACGTCCAAGGGGCTTGCGCT
Organism: Otatea glauca; assembly: GCA_036346275.1. Taxonomy (NCBI): domain Eukaryota; kingdom Viridiplantae; phylum Streptophyta; class Magnoliopsida; order Poales; family Poaceae; genus Otatea; species Otatea glauca. Next base: position 64,775,948 of record CM070721.1, read on the forward strand.
AGAAGGGGCGCAGGGGCATGCGCCCGATGGGTGACCGCACGACCGATGGGTCTTTTATTCGTACAGTATTTTGAGAAATCTCCTTGATGCTCTGCTCAGCCCACACGCCCTGAACGCCAGATGACTCATCTGGGACCTGAGGGGCGTTATATGACATCCCTAGCACCATTCCAGGTACGGCTTGAAAACGACTATTCGGGTGGCACGTTGTCGCAGAGCTGCGTGTTTGGGGGACCGCCCAACCCTGCAGCCGGCTCCGACCGCCTCTTCTGATCTTCGGGGCCCCGACCAAGGCGCAGGGGCAAATGCCCCCTAGTATGGGCAATGAGGCCAACGCCCGTTGGCTGGCTCCCTTCGGCGCGGGCGATATGGGCAGCGCCCAGGGGCTTCTGAAGCAGGAGCTAGGCGGTGTGGGCAGCGTCCAAGATCCTCAAGGAAAGAGCCGGGCGGTGGGAGCAGTGCCCGGGGCCCTTCAGGACGGGGCGGTATGGGCAGCGCCAAGGATTCCCAAAGCAAGAGCCGGGCGATGGGAGCAGCGCCCGTGGTCCTTCGAGGCGTGGGGATCAGATGGACAGTTCCTTAACCATCGCTTGACTTTGAGAGCAAACTCGCCAGCAGCGGTCATCGTGACTCTGCATCGTCTTCTTTGGATGAAGACAACAAAAGCGCATGGGCCTTTTAGGGCGTTGGAGCTAGCGCCAACGTTACTATTCTTTGATGACATAAGTTCGCGCCTCGTCACTCCGTGGGCGCTGGGTAACGCCCAATCGATCCCGGGAGGCATCGTGAGGGCATGTGCGAGGCCTTGCTCTGTTATGTGCTCCCATTATAACTAGCCGAGCTAACAAGCGTGACAAGGGCGCTTTCTTCCTTGCGACTTATCAAGTCACCGCAGAGGTTCAACCTCGCCAGCCGAGCGCACCGCCGCCGCGCAGGGCTGGTGCAACCGCCGTCGCGTCGAGCTAGCCCCGCATCCGCCGCGGAGGGAAAAAAAAAGGGGGAAGCCTCGTGGTCGGCCGCCGCAGTTGCCGGGCCGAGAAAAATCCATCACTACCTCTGCGCGGTCCAGGAGGGCAGGCGTCGCCGCTGCTTGCCGCTGCTGCCAAGGAGGAGGGCTAGGTCCCAAGGGCGATTGTTTGCCACGCCGCCGCCGCCGGGGCCAAGCACGCCCGCTCCGGCTGGCTCCGCGTGTCTCGCCACGCTGAAGAAGAGAAAGGGGGCACCGCCGCCTTTGGGAGACGGACCTTCTGCTAGCACTCCTCGTCGGTAGCGTTGCCGCCACGGATAGAGCAGTTTCGGGCGCCGGCGGGCTGGTCCTATCCGCGCGTCCGCCGGCCGCGTGGGGCTTGTGGCGCGCCAAAGTGGTCCCGCAAAGACGGAGGGAAGGGTGCCGCCAGACTCCCTTGAGTAGGCGCCGCCATGGGTGAGCAGCCTCACGCGCTCTCAGCGAACGCCGCCTCAGGCCGAGTTGAACCGAGAGCTATCGCAAGCTTCAACCTCGTATTCGGTGCCGAGGTAATCCCTAGCTTTATTTCTGTTCAACATGGTTTTGTGGTGTCGGTTTGGGTTAATCATGGACTTAAACCCCAAAAGCGCTTGCGGCAGGTATGTATAAAAGGAGCTTGGCTAGTGCTTCCGAGCGCAGGGGTGAACCGGCCGACTTGCCGAGACGGCTTGGAGACAGTTTGAGCGGGCCTTCCATGCTTCCCCGACTTCCCTTATTTCTCGCGAGCGGTAGTCGGGCCTTAGTTCCCGCACAAGGAGGAGGAGGGCTGATCCTACTGGGACCTAGCTCTTATGGGGACGGGCATCCGCCGCTTTCAAAAATGTCACCCTTGCACCACCGAAGTTACACTTGACGCCAACGATACATTGGATTTTGCAGGCCACGGTGTGCCATTAGCTTAGCGACCACGCGTAGCTGTGGGGCGTCGACCTTCCATGGGTAAGGCTACGTGCACGATGATGTTACATGACTCTTTTGTTGGTTGTTCGCGATAGACCATTTGCTATGGATGACTTCATTCTTGCTTGCGGGAGACCGCCGCGACACCCTTACTAAGGGTAAGAGGAAAACGGATGAGACCGCCCCCGCCAAAGGGAAAGTCAAGAGCAAGCCCCTTCGCAGAGAGGACCACCATGCGGCAGACATGGACATGATGGGTCCTGTCGGTTCCGCCGCTGGCGCGGACCCGACAGGCGACGAAGGGTTTGCCTCAGAGGAAGCGAGGGTGGACCCTGGGCCGTCGGAGCTCACCGACGGGGATAAACTTTCTCTTATCCGAAGGGGGAGTCGCCTCACCCACGGGACGTGGAATTTCCGCACGGGAGAGGCCTAACCCTCCGCCAGGGTACGTGGTGGCTCTCAAGGCTTGGGTGGACGTAGGCTTCGGGCTCCCGATGCACCCCTTCATCAAGAGGTATACTCAGGCGCTAGGAGTGGAGCTTTCTCACCTTAGCCCGAACCTCTTTGTTCGGCTGAGGATCTTCTTATGGCTATGTGAGACGGCCATCCCAGGGACGCCCATGGAGCCATCCGTCGCCTTGTTTGACTACTTCTTCCGCTCTCAGCGAGGGGACTCCCGGAGGGGGCCCTTGGGGTCCGTCTTCACTTCCCCACGACATGATGACGAGTTCCCTGTGCATGCCTTGAAGGAGTGCTGGCCCTCCGCCACGAAGAAGTGGTTTTACCTGAAGGCTGAGGACTTCGTCTACACCGGATCTCACCCGGCCTTGACGACACGGACGTACCCCGAGATGGGTCGTCTCACCGATGACGACTGGAAGCTACGCAACGCCATCCGGGAGGTACGTGCGAGGAAAGGCGCCCGTGACCTGATGGAGGAGATGACCTCTCAACCTCAAAGACCTCGCTCGCGTGCTAGGTTGGGGTTCCACGATGGCCTTCACCGGCATTGGGAAGGGTAAGGGCCTTTGAGCTTTCTCTTCTTTTCTTCGGCATTTTATCCCTTCACATCTCATGGTTTGCTTTCTATGTGCAGTTCGCTCCTTGGAAGCAGCAAGAGAGGAGGCTGAGTCGATTCTGGGAAGATGGTGCATGTCTGAGGCACAAGGTTATGAGGATGAGGGCATCCCTCCGGAGGGAAGGAACTCCGTGGCTGAGGCATTTGGCCTACGCCTCCCCCCACGGGGTGGCCCCGCTGCAGACCAAGCTAAAGGAAAAGGGCCAGGGCAGCAGCCACGGGGGAGGGGGCCCGGACCTCGCCCGCTAAAGCACGTGCCAAGAGAGCCGCTGGGACGCGTGTTGGTGGCACCTCACAGCAGGCGCCCCTCTGTCCCGCGCCACGGGCGAGAGGGGCCCTCTCCGGGCAGAGCCTCGAAGGCCTCCGCCATCTCCCGCCCCTAAGGGCAAAGGCGCTAGGGGTCTTGATAAGAAGGGGGCGTCCATCGGGGAGGGCACCGGCCCCTCCAACAGGCAGGCGAGCAGGCGTTCACCTTCACCTTCCCCGTCCATGACATCCAGCCTCCAATGAGCTCGTTGACATCGAGCTGGGGAGCTCACGGGCGTTCAAAGCTCGCCCGGGAGATTGAGGGGCTTCTGGGCGTTGAGACAGAGGGCCCGATCACTTCTCCGGCTAAGGCCGGGTTGGGGAGGAAGTTGGATATGCCTATCTCGACGACATCGAGTCTTTCTTTCGCTTCCCAGGAGGTATGTGTCCATGATCTTTGTAAGTTGTCACGGGGCTTGGACGTTCTCTTAACAACTCTAACTTGCTCTCCTTCCTTTTGTAGAACCAGTGGAGCACGAGACGCCACCCACGATGGAGCCCCCCATGCCTACTGTGCCTCCGGGGGCTCCAGCGGATAATGCGGCTACCCCATGCTCTCCCATGCAAGCGGCCCCATCGCAAGGCGGTCAGGGCGGTTCGTCTAGTGCCCTTCCCGAGTACGCCATACCTCATACGCTAGATGCGGAGGCGATCGAGACGACTCGCCTCTTGGTGACGGAGCGGGTGCAAAGGTAAATGGCGGACTTGGTGCCTGATGATCCCGGGAGGTTCTTGGAGGTGTTGAGGGAGAAGCTAGCGACCACAGTGACCCTCCAGTACCAGGTACCGTGAACCTTTATTTTTAAACGTGTTTCCCCAAGCTCAGGATTCTCATGCATGGCTTGCTTTGAGACTTCTTGCTTACACCTTTTTGCAGGCTACCGCGATGAGCAGTGTTCTCTTCGACAGAGTCCCGGGAATAGTCAGGGAGATGCTAGCAGTCACCCCACCACGTCGTCCTGAGGAAGACCCAGAGGCCCTCAAGCGGGCCTTGCTGCAGGCCCAAGAGGGCCAGAGGGCAGCGGAGGCTGAGCTGGAGAAGTCCCGACAGCGAATCAAGGACTTGGAGGCTGACTTGGAGAGGTCTCACGTGGTGATACGGGCCGTGGGGGCGGACCGCGACGCCCATGAACAAAGGTATGAAGCGGACCGGAAGACTATGGCTATATCTCTCATGAATCTTGCCGTGCTGGTCCAGGTCACTTTGAAGGAGCTTGGGGCCAGGGTGGAGGATCTCCCACCTCCCTCTGAGGATTGGGAGGAGTGGGCTGGCATCTTACGGGGCCGCGTCAGTCTCCTTGCCAGAGCCAGCGATGACAAGGGCAAGGCCTTTGCCAAAATCGCCTTGGCATGGGGTTGCAACCATCTCCGCCTCTCGACATCAAGGGCAAGGAAACCATCCTTCAAGGCTCGAGGTTGTACACCCAGGAGGTGCGTCAGAGCGCTCGTGAGGGTAGCTATACTTGGGGATCCCTTGTGGGAGGCTTCGTGGACAGCCTCACTAGGGTTCCCCGAAGGTTCGGACCCCGGGCGACAGGAGAGGGCCCGAGCTCGGAGCATGTATGACTTCCTCTGGAGCGTGCTTGGTGTATTTTGCTAAGTAGCTAGGTGACTCATGCTTACCGTACTAGAACCCTTAACTTGTAAGGTGTAGCACTCCTTTAAGCGATAGACGCATCTTCACTCGTAGCATTCATGATGGTCGGTGGACATGCTCCTTTAGTTTGTATGAACTTATTTTGATGTTATGACATGAATGACTTATGACTTTTGCCATGCTTTGTTTTAGGATGTGCCCGGATGGCGCTTGGTATTCGCTATAAACGAAGTGCTCAAAGGGCTCGGCGCCACGCCGATTATGCCCGCCAAAGAAGGCTTGTCGCAAGACCGGCGACTTCATGGGGGCATGATCGTGCCTTGGGTCCTGGAGGCCCCAAGGTGCGGCGCCCGCCGAGGGCCATTTAGTTACTTCTCCCAAAGAGGGGAAGCAACTCTGTGTGCTATGCGTGAAGGGGCGAGCCCCGCGCCTTTAAACAAGGCTTGGAGTGTTTCCTCCTCGCTCTGTCAGGAGGACTCAGTCCCCTCGTCGCCCTTGGGCGACTTAGTTTGTCTTGGCCCTAGGGCCACTTATGGACATCGGTATATAAGGCCTTGCTTAGGAGGCCAAAGGCCTAGCTTATAGCATAGCTCACTTAGGAGCGTCGCGAGTTGTTAACTCGGCCTCCTAAGGGGCTCGTGTATGTGCCCACCGGGAAGGGGATGTCTCCCGGGCAACGCTCTTTGCAATAAGAAAGGTTCCCATTGTTTCCCGTGGAGAGTACGGAACGGTGACCCGGGGGTCGTTTTGGCTTAGCGCCAGGGGTCCATGGAGGACTAAGCCATGGAGCACCCTATGACTTAGGCAAGACGCCTCAAGTCGTCGCCCGCTCCCTGGGTCCAGCAGGGAGAGGGCCGCCCGAGGGGGATACGGAATGTCCAGGCCGCTCGGGGCTTTTTCAGGGGTAGGCCTCGGAGGCCATGCGCCTTAACTCGTCCCCAAGAGGGGCACGAGGTTCTAGCCTATCCCCGCAGCCTACGTGAGGGGATGGGTTCTAAAGACTACCACACAAGCGATAGAAGACATGCAAAACTTAACTTGATACTTCATTGATGACCTTAGGAGGGTTTACATCAATATGAGGTAAGTGCCGATACGGCTTACAAAAAAGCTTAAATGTAAAACTTCTTGAGCTTGTCAGCATTCCATGCATGCTTGAGTGTCTTGTATTCCATAGTAGAGAGGTGGTAAGCCCCTGAGCCCAAGACCGCTGAGACGCGGTAGGGTCCCTCCCACTTGGGGTGGAGCTTGCCCTGACCTCCCGGGTCGGTGACCCTTTTTAGCACCAAGTCCCCCAGGAGGAAGGTCCTCTCTCGCACCCGTTTGTTGTAGAAACGAGCGACCTCTCGTTCGTACGTGGCGTGCTTGACGAGTGCGCGATCACGGATTTCCTCCGCGAAATCCACTTCCATCTTGTGATTGTCTTCGTTCATCATGAAGTTGATGGGTAGGGCTTCTGAGAGCATCTCTACTCGGAGGGAGCGGTGGCGGACTTCTGCGGGGAGGACGGCTTCTACTCCGTACACCAATGAGAAGGGTGTTCGCCCCGTGGAGCGGCTAGGAGTAGTGCGCATCCCCCACAGGACACTGAGGAGTTCTTCCGCCCATAGCCCGTGCTTGAGAGTGCTTTTTTCGAGTCGACGGCGGACGCCTTGGAGGATTAGGCCATTGGCCCTTTCGACCGCCCCATTGGATTTAGGGTGAGCCACTGAAGCGAAACAGAGAGCTGTCCCGATTGAATCACAAAAGTCCCTGAAAGAGGAGGCATCGAACTGGGTTCCGTTGTCCACAGTGAGCTCCTTCGGGACCCCGAAGCGGCACACAATGTTCTTCCAGAAAAACTTTTGCACCACCCGGGATGTGATTGTTAGCAGCGGCTCCGCTTCAACCCACTTAGTGAAGTAGTCCACCGCCACCACCGCATGCTTGTAGCCCCCCTTGGCCGGCGGGAATGGCCCGAGCAGGTCCATGCCCCATCGGGCAAAAGGCCAAGTTATCGGAATCTGGTGCAGAGGTGCAGCGGGGGAGTGGTGAGCCGATGCCATCCTTTGGCAGCCTTCACATGTCTTGAGGGTTTCCATGGCGTCTTGTATCATTGTAGGCCAATAGAAGCCCTGCCGTAGTGCCTTTGCCGCAGTTGCTCTAGGCGCAAGGTGTGAGCCACAGAGACCTTCATGCACCTCCCGCAGAAGTGAGATCCCCTCTTCTTTTGGGAGGCACCTGAGCAGTGCGGAAGCCCCTTTTTTGTATAGTATCCCATCGAGGAGTACATAGGTTTTGGCTTTCGCAAAGAGTCTTCGGTCTTCAGCGCTATCCTCCATTTCTGTTTTTCCTTGGATGCACTCTTGGATTGGGGTCATCCACGTTGTGGGTGGTGTTGGGATCTCTCCAACCATCAGGAGTTGTTCAGGACCTTCTTTCCCATTAGGGTCTTCCTTGATGGATGGTGTGTCAAGCACCTCAAGGAAGACCTCGGTGGGAGTGGCTCTTGGGAACTTGTCGCCGGGCCAATCGGTCCGCCCGGTGATTGTCTCCACGGGGGATGCGACGAGCTTCCATCCCCAAGAAGTATCGCTCCATTCTACGTACTTCGTTGAGGTAGCCGGCCATCTTGGAGTCAAGGCATTGATAGGACTTGTCCATCGATTGACAACTAGTTGGGAGTCTCCCAGATTAGGAGGCGCTCGGACCCCATAGCCTTTGCGGCGGAGCCCTGAAGGAGAGCCTCGTACTCGCCATGTTGTTGGTGGGATTGAAAGAGAGGCGCGCGTATTCCAGTGCCTTCCCCTCAGGGCTCACGAGAACAACCCCGGCCCCTCCACTATTCAGGCGTTTGGAGCCATCAAAGTAGAGGGTCCAGTGGGGGTCAGACGGAGTGGTGCGCTCCGCTACCTCTTCTGGGACTTGGGGGTTTGTCCATTCCGCCACAAAGTCTGCGAGGACTTGGGACTTGATGGCGGTCCTTCCAACAAGCTTGAGGGAGAAAGGCGCTAGCTCGGTTGCCCACTTCGCTATTCTTCCGGTTGCCTCTTTGTTGCCCATTACTTCGGCTAGCGGATAGCCGTGAGGGACCATGATGGAGTGCCCGGAAGTAGTGCCGGAGCTTCCGTGACGCCATGAGGAGTGCGTAGCATATCTTCTCCACTTCCGTGTATCTTGTCTTTGCGCCTGTGAAGGCCTCACTGACGTAGTACACGGGTCGCTGGACCCCGCCCCTCTCTCGACTAGGATCAGCGCTCGCGCGCACCGGGTCGCGCAAGGTACAATGGGAGGGGTTCCCAGTGGGGCTTGTCGAGAGGGGCGAGCTGGCATGACTTGAGATCCTCAAAGGCTTTTTGGGCCTTCGGGGTCCAACGGAAACCTTCTAGCCCGCGTAGAATTTTGAAGAAAGGTAGTCCTTTCTCGGCCGACCGTGACATAAAACGCCCAAGAGCCGCTACGCGACCCATAAGACGCTGGACCTCCTTAATGGATCGTGGCGGCTCCATTTCCAGGATAGCCCGGATATTCTCTGGGTTGGCCTCAATTCCCCGATGAGAGACGAGGAAGCCCAGAAGCTTGCCTCCTTTGACCCCGAAAATGCATTTTTCAGGGTTTAACTTGAGGTCGAACTTGCGAAGGTTCTCGAAGGTTTCACGAAGATCCTCCAGATGCGTTGAGGCCACAGAGCTTTTCACTACGGCGTCGTCGACATATACCTCCACGTTCCGACCCAGCTGGTCCTTCAGAATGAGGCATACAAGGCGTTGGAAAGTGGCCCCCGCATTCTTCAACCCGAAAGGCATGCGCAGGTAGCAGTAAGTGCCCACCGGGGTGATGAAGCTCGTCTTCTCCTCATCTTCCACGGCCATGCGGACTTGGTGGTAGCCCGAGTATGCGTCCAGGAAGCTCATTAACTCGCACCCGGAGGTGGAGTCGACTAACTGGTCGATGCGAGGGAGCGGGTAGTCGTCCTTCGGGCATGCTTTGTTAAGGTCAGTAAAGTCGACGCACATGCGCCACTTACCGTTGGACTTCTTGACCAAGACAGGATTTGCGAGCCACTCCGGGTGCCTGACCTCCCGGATGAGGCCAGCACTTAAGAGCTTTTCAATTTCCACCTTGATAGCTTGACATCGCTCGAGGGAGAGCTTGCGGAGCTTTTGCCTCACCGGAAGACGCTCGGGCCTCACGGCGAGGTGGTGCTGAATCACCTCGCGGGGGACGCCTTTCATGTCCGACGGGACCCAAGCGAAGACATCCGTGCTGGTCCTTAGGAACTCGAGGAGCTCCTCTTCCACCCTTTCTGGGAGCTCAGCTCCGACCCGGACGGAGCGCTCGTCGCCCGGGCCAAAGAGCCTTATCACCTTTGGCTCCCCTTCAGGGCGAGGCTTCAGGGGGTAGTTTTCCAGCAGAGACTTGTCTTTGGCTATCTCCATCAGGGGTGATAAGGACGCGTCCCCTTTCGAGCCCCCCACTTCGAGCATGTGGACTTCATCGGAGTCGGTGGCCGCCTTATGATAGAGACGGCGGGCCAAGTCTTGGTCGCCCCTTATGGAGATTACTCCGTGAGGCCCCGGTATCTTGAGGCATAGGTAGTTTTGTGTATTGCTGCATTGAAACGGTTGAGTGTTACCCTTCCCATGATGGCATTGAAAGGCGACTCGACGTCAACGACGTCAAATCTAACTGCTTCCGTGCGATGGTTCTCCCGTGAACCAAATGTCATGAGGAGCTCAATTCTTCCCAGAGGTTGGATAGATTTTCCTGGGACAAAGCCCGTGAGAGGGCGGTCGGACGGGAGCAAGATGCCTTGGTGGTAGCCCCCCCGCGATTCCCATAGCTCCTTGAGTGTGCGAAGATAAAGTATGTCTGCGGAGCTGCCCCCATCAACAAGAATACGGGAGACTTCACAGTTGGATATGGTGGCGGTTACCAAAAGGGCGTCGTCATGGGGGAACCTTAGGCCTCTAGCGTCCTCCTCTGTGAAGCTTAGTGGGATGTTCGCCCATTTGGGGGGAGCACTTCGAAGGTTCACCCCCACCACATTGATTTCCCGCACGTACTCCTTCCTTTGGCGCTTGGACTCATGCCCATAGGCTGAGCCCCCCAGTATGACATTCACCTGTTTATGCGGCACTTGGAAAGGGAGCTCTTGTTCAGCATTCTGCGGAGGCTCCACCTGGAGAGGCCCACCAGGAGGCAGTGCAGGCACTGGGTGGATTGCTTGGAGAGGCATGGCCTCCGCGGCCACAGGGCGGGGTGGAGACCCCCGGCGTGGCTCGGGACCACGCTTGAGGATCCCGCCACTTGGTGGCGTCTTCAAGGCACTCACTTGTGTCGTGCCCGTTCATTTTGTGATACGCACACCAGCGGCCGTCTCCTTGATCTTGGATACCCCTTTTTTCCCGGGGGCCTTCGTCACGAGCTCGAGGAGCCTTAGGCTTTGGACCCTTCTTTGGTCCTTTGGAAGCACCGTTCCCCTGGGGTGGCGCGTCGGTCACAGCGAGAACTTTGGAGTCGCGACCTCCGCTGGTGCGGTCCCTCCGATCCTTGTTGTTTTTCCCGGAGGAGCCCTTTAGCCTTCTCCCGGGAGTCTCCCCACTATGGGAGGAGCCCCGCTTTACCAAGTCATCCTCCTCCCGCATGGCATACTTCTCAACGACCTCAAGAGTCATGGGTGGTTTTGGGATCCTCCCGGCGCCGGTTTAGCTCGCCGGGAGAAGTCCTTCTTTGCACGCGTTAATGACCGTGGAGTCCAGGCGTCGCCACTTGGCTCCGCACCCGGGAGAAACGCTTGAGGAAGTCTCGCGTGGACTCGTCCTTTTGTTGCTTGACCGTGAAGAGCTGATTGGGAAGCATGGGGCGCTTGTAGCTCCCCTGAAAGTTCGCACTGAACTCTTCGCGTAGCTGGCCCCAAGAGTGGATGGAGCCCCTCTTCTGGTTGAAGAACCAAGACCGAGCGGTTCCTGAGAGGAAGAGCGGGAGGCAGTTGCACATCTCCGTCTCCCCGCCTCCTCCCGCTCGGATAGCCGTGGCATAGACCTCCATGAACTGATTGGGATCGGAATCCCCATCGTATGGTGCGATGTTCGGTTGGCGAAACTTGGGCTGGAACGGTGTCTCTGAGATACCTCGAGCGAGAGGGTTCCCGGTCCTGGGGCCATCTCCATCTTCACGCCGGCGGGGAGAAGGCGACCTCGAACGACGGCGGTAGCGACGACGAGAGACCTCGGAACTGGAGGAGCTAGAAGCTCGAGGACGACGACGGCGCCCGCGCTCGGGAGAGTCGGGGCGCTCCCGCCGACGCGCTGACCTGGGGGCCCGCGAGACCCCAGACTCAGCCTCCTCTCCCCGGCGGTGGTTACGACGACCGGGAGAGGCAAGAGCCCGCTCTGGGCTGGCAGAACGATGACTTCTCCCTTCGGCTTGACTCAGCTGGGCTAGATGATGACCACCTGAGCCTCGTGAGCGTCCGAGGGTGGCCGCGAATTGATTCCCCTGTTCCCCGGGTAGCGTCCTTGGAGGAACGGGTGCCTTCGATCTCGGAGGTTCTCCCTCCGCCCCGGGCCACGTCGCTCCTCGAGGGTGAGAGTCAGCTCCAGCCGGAGGGAGTTGATCCACCATCTCCGGGGGTAGGCGCATCTGCCCGGGAGGAGGAGCTATGGGGAGGTCCGGGGCCCTCGCCGGACACGGCGCAAACCCGGGCCTCGGGGGCTGCGGTGGAGGTACGAATTGCCACGGCACGGTAGGTGCTCCTCCAAAACCTGAGCTCGGTGCGCACAGTGGCCAGAGCGGAGCCCCGCTAGTGACCACCGCATGAGTATGGGGAGGGGGATTGTAGAGATTACCTCCCTGCTCACTCCCGAGGGCGAAGGCTGGGCCCCCACGCGCCCTTGGATCGGTGGCGATTTGGACCGAGGGTGGCGGTAGGAGCGGCGAAAGGTGCGGGAGGACCCCTTGGGGACGGTAGGAGGCCATCATGTAATCCACTGTCTGCCTCGTAGCAGCTTCCACCAGAGCACGCCATTGGGACAAGTCCAAAGGCTCAGGAGCGAGGGCTGGCTCCAGGGGTCCCAACCCTGCGGCGACGGCGATGTCTCGGGATTGTTGCCCCAGGCCCGAGGTAGCCAGAGCGAGGGGGGAGGAAGTGTTCTCAGGGCCCGGGGCTTGAAGGACGTTGTCCACCCCGGGGTGGACGGCTCCGATTTCAGAGGGAGGCGCTCGCCTAGAGGTCCGGCGAGGAGGAGGATCGTCGACTTGCTCCTTGCGCTTCAGGGCTTGAGGAGGCTTGGTGTGCTTCTTAGTAGGAGCCACAGCCTTTGAAGTTAGCTACGAGTCTCCCCACGGACGGCGCCAAATGTCGTATGTTTGTAAACGTGACACAAGAGGGAGTGGACGCGGGCCGTCTTACGGGCCTACGTCCAAGAGAGAAAGAGTAGACACAAGGGTTTATACAGGTTCGGGCGCTTAAGCAGGCGCCCTACTCCTGTCGGTGTGTTCCCCGGGGGGAGTAGGGAGGAGGCTCCTGGTCCAAGCTCCCGAGGGACACACCAGTAGTTTAGTTTTTTTGTATTCAATCCGAGTCCCCCTCATGTATGGGTTACAGTGGGGTTTTATAGGCGCCCAGCCTGTTACACAAAATACTATCCTACCCCTATTGTAGTAGCTTATACAAGGGTATCTTGGTCATTCCTACGGGGAGGTAGCGGACACCACGTCACCATCTTGCAGGGGCAAGCCTCAGACCTCTGGGCCCCACAGGGTGTCTCTCGTGGGCGCCCGCGGAGTTGGAAGGCACCGCCCGTAGACGCCCGCGGAGTTGGAGAGCACCGCCCGTAGGCGCCCGCGGAGTTGGGGAGCGTCCCCCGTAGGCACCCGCGGGGTGGGAGGGCACCGCCCGTGGGTGCCCGCGGCCCCCCGTAGACCCCCGCGGGGTAGGAGGGCACCTCCCGTGAGGTAGGAGAGCGCGCCCCGACATCCGCGGGGTAGGAGGGTACCTCCCGTAGACACCCGCGGGGTGGGAGGGTACCTTCCGTAGAAGCCCGCGAAGTAGGAGGGCGCTTCTCGTGGACGCCCTCCTTTTTCTCCAGCACTGGCGGGGGGCTTGTCCCGTGTCCTGTGGCCAGGGACCCTTGACTAGTGCCCTGCAGCCGGGGCCCTCTCTCAGGGCCCTCTATGCGGGAGGCTTGTCAGGTGCCCTGTGACTAGGGCCCTGGCCTTGGTCAGAGGGATATGCCTGCGAGGGTATGAGGGGACTTCCCATCAACACCAAGGCCTTCCCTCCGAACGTTGGTGTGTTGTTCCCCAACAACTGCATACTTTATTTTGTTAAAGTCTGCTATATTTCGGGTAATGGTAATTGTACCAGTAGACTTATAGAACTTCCTTGATAAGTAGAAAATTGTGAACCTTGAAAACCCTAGAATAGCTTAGACAATATTTAATGTCAATCTGGGTTACTCACATTTAGTGAAATGCTTAGCCAAAGCTAAATGAAGATAAAGCTGTGATATGATTAAAGACTTTGGACATGACATTTAAATGGGTATGACCATTTTTGTGGTTGGTATTTGGTTGGAAAATGAAAATAAAACTATGGTTTAGATGCGGGCAATTATTGGCAATAGCCGGTTGTGCATGTCTTTGCACGTAGTGTAGGGTGGAGATTATTGCCCGTGTCGGATTAAGGACCGAATTATGAGTTGTTTTCGGGCCAAGAATATTCATACAACCACAAGTGCTTTGGTATGGGACAGCTCTAACTTATTAAGTTATTTAAAACTAGCTTTGCACTTGGAAGGCGGAGTAGTACAAGTCGTTTCTTAATGAATTGCTCGACGGACGTCCACACCGAGGTGATCATGGATTAAACGTCTACCAATATAACGGTGTATGCCATATTGTGGGTAGTTCCATCATTTCTATGCTCGAGTTCTTACACCACGAATGGGTTTATCGTCACCGTCTTTGGTGCAAAGTTAGGTTTAAATAATGTAACGGTTATAACATGACTCTCTGCGGCACACCAAAGGCGGTGTGCAAATATCGATTGCTCAAAGAGTCACATGTCTTGTGGGAAAGTCAGATACCTCTGCAGTGTAAAACTAATCGATTAGCGCGTCATGATCATGGACACTTGGTAAAGTCATCACATAGTTAGCGCTTTGCTTATTTTCATAAAAAGTGGTTTCTACCACGTGTTGGTCATTTCATTGTGTGCGGAAGGAAATGGTTTTAAGTATGATCAAGATACCCAAACATTCGTGATTTATTGATGCTTACATTCTATCACTTTCAATATTAAATTGCTTTTATTTAAATTCCATTTTGCAATCTATTATTCTCAGATTTACATTTCAAACCACTTTATGCAAATTAACCTTAATAGCCTTTCATTGGAATGGCTGCATGTATCTTAGGATTTGCATAAGTCTTGCGAGTACGTAAGTACTCAACTTGCCAATGTTGATGTTTTTAGGTGAAGGAAGATTTCCGACGCGAGTCTTACGTTGATGCAGGATACGGGAATTTAACGATGAATTTATCTAAGGATTTTCCCTTGTCAGTTGCCTGTGGAACAATGGGTTAAAAAGGCATACTACAAAAAGTTGTCTCCACTGCAGTTTTACTTTTGGTATTGTAAAAATAATATGTAATCTTACTTCATTGTGTAATAAAGTTTGTGTATGATTGTGATATCAATTTGTATTTGTGCGTACTAGCTACTGATCATGGGACTAGTACTGTATGCACATGGTATCCATTTTTGGTATTTATTTATCAAAAATGGGGGCCTTACACACTTGGAAGGCCGGAGTAGTACGAGCTGTTTCTTAATGAATTGCTCGACGGGACGTCCACACTGAGATGACCATGGATTAAACGTCTACCAATATAACAGTGTACGCCATACTTTGGGTAGTTCCATCATTTCTATGCTCTGAGTTCTTACGCCACAGAATGGGTTTTATCGTCACCGTGCTGGTGCAAAGTTAGGATTTAAATAATGTAATGGTTATAACATGACTCTCTGCGGTACACCAATGGAAGTGTGCAAATATCGATTGCTCAAAGAGTCAGTCATGTCTTGTGGGGAAAGCTGTATACCTCTGTAGAGTGTAAAACTAATCGATTAGCCGCGTCCGCGGTAATGGACACTTGGTAAAGTCATCACATAGTTAGCAGTTTTGTTTATTTTCATAAAATGCGGTTTCTACCGTGTGTTGGTGAACTCTACTGTGTGTCAGTAGAGCTGGTTTTGATTATGTTCATTTTACCCAGATTCGAATTTTTATTTTCTCGCACTTACTTATTATCGTTTTAATTAACCCGCTTTTAAGCAAATTTTATTGCAATCTATTATTTTGTATTTACATTTCAAACTGGCTTTCTGCAAATTATCCTTAGCCATCCATTGGAATAACCTGCATGTATTTTAAGATTTGCAAAAGTCTTGCGAGTACGTAAGTACTCAACTTGCCTATGTTGATGTTTTTAGGTGAAGAATCAGATTACCCGACGATTTATACGTTGATGCAGGATACAGGGAATTTAACGATGATTTTTTCTAAGGATTTTCCCTTGTCAGTTGCCTGTGGAGCTATGGGTTAAAAAGGCATACTATAAGAAGTTGTCTCCACTGCAATTTTACTTTTGGTATTGTAAAAATATTATGTAACCTTACTTCCGCTGTGTAATAAAGTTTGTGTATGACTATGATATCAATTTGTATTTGTACGTACTAGCTACTGATCATGGGACTAGTACTGTATGCACATGGTATCTGTTTTTGGTATTCATTATCAAAAATGGGGGCCTAACAACTGTGTATGCTAGCTTTTTCTGGACTAGCACAGGTTATACACAGAGGGTTCGGATTCGAAAATCCGGTCCCGACAATTTTTTCATTTAATATGTGTGCTTGTATATATGTATTTTCCTATGTTAGGTGGGGTCTTCAATTTGCAATATTTTATAGTTTCAATTAATTGATCTCACAACCATCTATATATATGTGCATATCTGAAAAAGATTTGATTTAATTTCTGCTTGCCTTACTGCTAGCTAGCATTTTATGTGCACATTGACTCACGTTTTATTTGCTGGGGGTTAGGACTTCTCATTTGAGTACTAGAGAATAAATTCAATGGCGCGCGTGATCGATCTACATAACTAATTAAGCCCTTCAATATCTCCAAGAACTATTTACCATAAGTTGGCAGCTAGATGATAGCAACCTTTTTTTTTCTTTTGCAAAGCTTGATCAGTACATCAATTTTCAGAGCTAGCTATAGAATGCACACACGCGCGCGCGCCATTAATTAGACATAGTTTTAGTAGCAAACTAATTTTGTTGATTCCCTAGCAAGCTATACGAAAGCAAGGTGAAGCTAGGTCGGATATATGTACGTAGCATATAGCGCGCCCTTCCCTTCTCTGACGTCGGTATATCTCCCATACGTTTTGAAGCGAAAGAGGTTTGACTCCAAGACAAGGCCAATATAGCTAGCCATGCGGCATCACTTTAAAATCGATCTCACTTGAAGACGAAAAAACTCCCAACCATTTCTACATATCTATTCTTAAAGGGGGACAAACCACCCCTGGTTTCTACAAAAACTGTGGGTCCAAAGTGTAAACCTACAACTATATATGCCAAGTGTCTTATATACTGTTGAACCATGAATTTGCATGGGGTTACTAGCTAATTCTTTGGAAATTACTGATTGTTCACATGAAAAAAATGGGAAGAAGGTAGAGAGAGGTAGCAAACTAAACTTGACATAAGTTTAACGAAGATTGAAAAGATTTGGAAAATCATACTGTGCAATTAATGAGTGTATCAATAAAACTGCGATATGATCGATCTTTTCATCCAGTAACTTAATTTCATGTGATTCTCTATTCATTCTTTGAGATGTCAGATATGCTGCATGCCCCCATGAGCTAGCAAGGTATATCATAGGGAAATCGCTCCACGAGTAACAACTATACATCCCATAGAATTGCTTTAAGTAGCTGATACGGTAACTTTATTTTGGGCAAGAACCAGATCGATCTAACCACGCATCAAATGAAAGAACAAGAACTGGCCCAAGAAAAGCAGCACATGCATGAAATAAAAGAAGAGAGAATCCAGGATTATGCATCAAATTAACCAACACACACGAGCTTGCATTCTTTATTTCCTTTCTCGATCGATCGAGCTTATATACATACACGATACACCTCCAGGTAGTCTCGGATGCCCAAAGCTAGCTTCAGTCCGGTCAAGACCAAAAGTCAAAGAGAGAGAAACACAAAAACAAAAGTACACATAAACAAACCAAAGATGAGCACACGCAAGCACAGCTCGATCGACCGAACCCTAGACGTTGCTCCCCTACTCCTCTGGCGCCGGATCATTCAGGTCGAAGTTATTCTTGGGCGGCTTCCCCCCGCCGGTGTTGCTCGGACCAGCTGCAGCTTCTGCCGCCTCCATGGCCGCCGCGGCCGCGGCCACAGCTTGGATGGCCTCCTCTGCAGCCATCGCAAGCTGCTGTTTGGAGTGCCAGGAGCAGCCCTTCTTGCCGTTGTGGCTCGCGCGATGGCCGCCGAGCGCCTGGCGCGTCTCGAACGGAGCCTTGCAGCGGTCGCACACGTAGCGGTATTGTTTCCCGTCCGCCGCGAGCTCACCGGGGGTCGGCTCCCGAGGGGGCTCCATGCCGCGCCACTTGCGTCCCGGGTGGCAGCGCATGTGGCCGTGGACGGCCTTCTCACTGTTGAAGACACGGTCGCAGATGGGGCACAGGAAGTGCCCTCCTCCGGGGTTGGCTTGCTTCTTGCGGCGGGGGACGACGGCATCGACCTCGTGCACGGACTTCAAGTGCCAGGGGTACCTGGGCTCGTCGCCTCCCCCACCCCCTCCGGCGAGGAGCTGGTGGACGTGCCCGGGCATGACGATGAACACCTGCGATGATCCACTCATCGTGGCTGCTGTTTGTGTCTATGTATGCACGACACACCAGGTGGAGTGGAGTACTGTGTGATATATAATGTATGATGATGGTGGTTGTGGGAACGGGAGGGCTGCGGTAGCTAGCTAGACAAAACAAGGAAGCAGACGTACGCATGCACGTAATTATATCGTCAAGATTTGGTGTTAGTATGGAATAGCAAAGTTTTAGTTCAGCTCAAGCTACACTTGTATGTATAGCTAGCCTCCATTAGACATCGTCTTAGTAGCAAATTAGTTTTGTTGATTCCCTATAGCCAGCTACGAAGAATTAAAGCAAGGATAAGCCATGTTGTATGTCTGTACGTAGCATATAGTGCTCCTTTTGTGATGTCGGTATATCTGATCTCTCGTACGTTTTGAAGCAAAAGAAGTTTGACTCCGAGACCAGGTACGTATAGCTAGCATGCGGCATCACTTTAAATTAAGCCGATCTCACTTGAAGACGAAAACTCCCAACAATTGCTCCATTTCTTTTCTTAAAGGGGGAAAACCACCTCTGGTTTCTACAAAAACTGTGGGTTCCAAGTTTGAACCTACAACCATATATGCCAAGTGTCTTGTATACTGTTGAACCATGAATTTGCATGACGATCCTAGCTAATTCTTTGGACAGTAGTACCTTATTGTTCACATGAAAAAAAAACGGGAAGAAGAGAGGCAGGAAATTCGAGATGTAGTTAATATATATAAGATCGAGAAGATTTGGAAAATCATACAATGCAATTAATGAGTGTATCAATAAAACTATGCTATGATCAATCTTTTCATCCTGCAACTTCATTCCATGTGAGAGAATCGTTGAAGGATTATGCAACAAATTAACCAACACATATCAGCTTGCACTCTTTATTTTTTTGATCGGTCGAGATTACATATACAACACACCTCCAGGTAGTCTCGGACGCCCAAAGCTAGCTTCAGCCCGACCGAGACCAAAAGTCAGAGTGATCGAGAAATTAAAAAACAAACCAAACATGAGCACACACAAGCTGCACAACTCGATCGACCGAATCCTAGTTGCTCCCCTACTCCTCCGGCGCGGGATCTTTCAGGTCGAAGTTATGCTTCGGCTGCTTCCCCCCGCCGGTGATGCTACATCAACCGCACTCTCCATGGCGCTGTGGATCGTGCAGTGGCCGCCGAGCGCCTGGTGCGTTTCCAACGGAGCTTTAGCGGCGGTCGCCGGGAGCGCTAAACATAAAGTCCAAAGCTAGACTCCTCTGTTATAAAAATTACCGGGGGTGCTTGCATATTTTTCTTTTTTACGGTTAACAAATATTAAAACATGAATGAAAGGTAAATAATGATTACTTACCCTTTAACTTACTTCAAGATTTGTGCAACTTGTATTAGAAGGAAAAGCATTGAAGCGCCGCTCAAAATTACCTCTCATCAGGTCTGTCGGGTCGAGATACCGTCAAGATCGTGCAATGATGCTGTTCATCTACTGCATCAACATGCATCATCTGTGTAAGTTTTGATAGCCTGATGTGCTCATCCGAGGTCTCGGTGATTGGCATTCGGCGTGCATGCTGACTCTCACGTGCAAAATATGAGTTATGGATGGTATTGATCATCTTGTCTGTTGACACACATCTTCTTCGTCAGTTTCGATTGCCTGTCGCGTGTTATCCAACGTCTCAGAGCTTCAGCGTTCGACTCGACCGTACTGACTTACATGTGAGATTTCAAGTGTCGAGGTGGAGACCAATAGTTGTAGCATATGATTTTATTCTCTACGTCTAAGAATAAGAGTGGCAAAGCACAACAGGGTATATGACGACGGGGTTAGATGAAAAATAGAAAAGATCGCCCTCGGTTCAAGTTGCCGTTCCCCAGCAATGACTCGGAAAATCTATGGACACAAACCAAATATAACCAGTGTACGAGTATTCCAGTGTTTATCGAATCCACATAGAACGGGCTATCGATCGCCTTTGGGTTTTCTAATCAATTTTCATCTAAACACCTAGGGCTCAAAGTGTGACTGAAGAGCGAAAGATGGAGGTATATCCCGAGCCTAGGTTCAGATAATATAGGATTAGAGGGTTCGAGCAAAAGTTGATACTATTACCGAGAATCTGTAACGACCCTCCTTTTCTGTACGGAATACCAAAAAGGATGATCTATGTGCATACAGTACTAGTTCTATGATCAATGGTTAGTATGTACATTTACAATAATTGATAACACATCCATACTCATTATTACATATAATAATAGTAATTTTTACAATATGGTTTTACAAAGCAGAGTATATTGCAGCGTAAAGAAGAAAAAGTTTTGTAGTTATATAAGATTTATTTTATATGAAATTTTTTTGTGTGATACTAATGGTTATTTAGAGCTACCATAAAAATTTCAAATGATTATCATTCATATATGATTTTATAAAATTCTGACATTGATAATGTTGTTTTAAAATAGATTCAGTTTTTGATTTTATAAATTCATTTAATTTTATTATTTATTTTTAAAAAATTTATGCAAGTTACCCTAGTTATTTAGATGATGTGGTAAATTTTCCAGGAAATTAAAAGGTCTATACAAAATTTAATAATTCTGACATTGAGCTGTTCTTAGTCTTATATCACTATTTTTGATTTATTTTCAAACTAAATGAGTTCACATTGCTTTGAAAATTTTTAGGGATACCCTGCAGATTATTTGGGATTTATATAAATTTTCAATATTTTATTTCTTAAGGGATTTTAGGTTTTCCATTTTAAAGAAGGAGAAAGAAATTAATATAAAAGATTTTTATTTAAAACAAAAATTCAAGAAAAATTTAGAAAATATGGAAATTAAAAATAATATCATACTTCAAATTCATTTTCATAGTTTGTTTATTTTAGAAGAATGATTTCAATATTGCAATTATTCTTTACTTAAGATTAAAATTCAAGAAAATAAGGAAAAAGATTATATTTTAAATTAAAATCTTGATTTTTATTTAATTTTTTATTCAATTACATTTTCAATTTTTCAAAAAAAAATTCCCATTTTTAAATTTTTTGGGATATTATAGAATCTAGTTTAATCAAATTGTAACTACCTACTAATTGTTGTGATAGATCCCTCACTAGAGATTGTAATGCCTTTCGCCATCCATACGCTCTCTGATCATGATCAAGAGCCGCAACCAATTCTCAGTCCATCATCGCACCAACTCTCTATCTAACACATAAATGAGCAATGGGTGAGATGCCAAACATAAGCTAGCTGCCGGTGGTTTGTTGATCTCTATGCACTAGTGTAACGACACTCATATGTGCATACAGTACTAGTCCCATGATCAGTGACTAGTACGCATATATTCAACAATTGGAACCACAACCATACATCATATTATTAAAGCGGAAGCTATTTATATATGGTATTTTACAACTCAGAGTATATAAATGTAATGACCCCCATTTTCACATAAATGCAAAAATAAAAATCTCATGTGCATACAGTACTAGTCCCATGATCAGTGGCTAGCACACACATTTACAACAATTGATATCACATCCATACTCTTTATTACAAATGATAATGGTAATTTACATAATAAGATCTTACAATACAGAGTGAAATGCAGCGGAAAGATTCAAAAGTCTTGTAGTGTGCCCATCCAATCCCTCAGGCAACTGATAAGGCATAATCCCTAGAAAAGCTTCATCGTTAACATTCCCGAATCCTGCGACAAATATGTTTCGTCGGACTAATCTGATTCTTCACCTAAAAACAACAATTAAGCAAGGGTGAGTACTTTCATACTCCGCAAGACTTTTGCAAATCCTATAATATATGCAAGCCATTTCAAAGGAAAGGCTACTACGGTTAATTTGCATAAAGCCAATTTGAAATGTAAATACAAGATAGTAGATTGCGAACGAAATTTTAAGTAAAAGCAATTTAATATAGAAATAACAATATGTAAAGTACGAGTAAGTGAAATCACGAACCTGGGTATCATGACCATATCCACGAACCATTTTCACTGACACACAGTAGAAATTACCGACACACGGTAGAAACCAGATTTTATGAAAATAAAAACATCTAACTAGTGCTGGCGCACCAAGACTCCCATAACCGCAGGAACGGCTTTTCGAAAAGTTTCACACTCTGCAAAGGTGTACATCTTTACCCACAAGTCATGACCTTTTCCTTTTGCCGCATATTTCAGACACCTTTGGCGTAATGGCCAGAATGTTCATGACGAAAACTATCTAGGGTAACTTTGCACCAGCACGGTGACGATAAACCCGTACTATGGTGTAAATGTTTGTACAGTCACTGCACAGTAATGAATAAGCATATCCATAGTATGGCGTACACCGTTGTATAAGCAAACGTGACTCCCAACGCCTCGGTGTGGGCGCCCCTCCGATCAACCAGTCACTGAAGAAGCTCGTACTACTCTAGCCTACCAATGTGCAAAGTTAAACCAGATAACTTAATTGGTTTAAGGCTGTCCCATACCAGCACTTGTGGTTTGTACGGTAATTCTTGGGTTTAACGAACACGTAGTTCGGTCCTTAATCCGACACAGGCAATAATCTCCCCCTACACTACGTACAAGTCCCTTGTACACCCGGCTATTGCCAATAATTGCCCGCATCAAAACCATAGTTTTATTTTCATTTTTTATCAAAATACCAATCATAAAGAAAGGTCATACCCATTAAATGTCATATCCAACATTTTTAATCATGTCAAGGTTTTATGTTGCTTTAAGCATGGCTAAGCATAACACTAAGTGTGAGTAACCCAAATTGACATTAAATATTGTCTATGTTATTCTAGGGTTATCAAGGTTTACAAATTCATACTTATCAAGGAAATTCTATGAAACGACAGGTACAACTACCAATACCCACAATATAGCAAACTTTAATAAATGTAATGTATGCAGTAAAACATTTAATGAAAACATTTATAAAATTGGGATCAATATGATCAAAGGGGGTGCTTGCCATGCTTATTTATTGCTTACGACGAAGTCAAGGACGCAGTCAACGTTGTCGTTGACGGAATCAATGACGTCGGGTTCTGCACGTGGCGAACGAAGAACACAACACAACAAATTCAATAAGGGCAAAAAGAAAACAGACAGAAAACTAGATGAAGATTCACTAAAGAAAACAGTTATATTTTAGGGTTAGAATTATGATTTCAAGACCTCATGATTTAGTTAATTATACATTCATATTGTTAATGACTTTTATGATGAACAAACATGGTTTCTTTTATAGATTATCTATTCTAGAATTACGAATTAAAGAGGCTAAAATTATGAATTTTTGTATTTATAACTTTGAATTCTAGATGCTAAAATTATTTGGATTAAAAAGATTAAGATATTAGACAACATGTTGCATGCTATGCATGAATAGTTCTTAAGTACAAACGATTTGCATGAGAAGATTTCATATAAGTAAGATCTGTTGAGTTAGGCTAATGATTATGTGTTTGCAGTTTTTAAGAAGATTCTGGTGATACAAATATCTTAATTACAGATTTCTTCATTGTTTCCGAGTTCGTTTATTCACAATATGAAGTTCAAAAATCATATTACTTAAGGTTATTTGGCTAATAGGATTTATATGCAAAATATAATGAAATAAGATTATTTCTTTAGAATAGCGTGGTCTATACTTTGAAGAGCATTCTTAAGCTAATTTCATACATTTTAGTGTTTAGACGAGACACTATATTCATTGCTGAAAAAGCTTATATGATATTAAGGGTTACGATGACCATATCACTTAAGGGTATTGGGTTAGCCGGATTCAGATGCAAAGCAAGTTGAGAATAAAATATTTTTCAATAATATGGTAGTACATATCCTAAATATTATTTTTATACTGACCTTCATAATATTTGCATTTATACGAGATGTTCTACGGGCTGTTGAAAATGCTTAAGTATTTTTATAATCTACACGATAAAGGTTCAGTTTTAATTCTTAGTTTGCGACTGCACATTAAAAGATTATTTAACCATTTTTCTGGCATTAGCATGGGACATCACTAAGAGTGTTTTAGAGTTGGTTTCACACTATTTTGCTTTTATCCGAGATGAGTTTCATATAAAATATCAGCAAGGCTCAATATGGACTTATTCTAACATTGAATTAATATGAAATATTTTTGTATATTTGGGATCCTTATAACATCAGGAGTGATACAAAACTAATTTTACCAGAATTTGAGTTCATTTTATCCATATTCTAACTATTTAAAATTTTAGATTCAAAACACTAAAATTAATTGGATTAATATTGAACTATTTACTTACTACATGTAATAACTTAAACATTTCCTATGGTGAACCCTAATTATTTTTGCATAATTAGGTTCCTGAGAGTCTAAGGATTCTATCAAAAAAAAATTCATTCAAATTGAGGTTATTTGCAGAAATTCTACAAATGGCATATTTTTTATCCCTTTCTTTAAATTAAATTTAAAATTTAAACATAGTTCATTTTCACAATATTTTTGTATATTCTGAATCTACATGATTTATCATGAATTTATAAATTTACTTCTCTTCATTTGGAGTTGAAACGCAAAAGATATAAGCAAATGAATGTGCTATGTTTTGTAAAATGCAGAAAATTGAAAATATACCAAATTAGGATAGTGCGCCTTCAAACTGTGGTTATGCTTTCCCTTTTGGACTCGGGCTGGGCTGAGGTACTGACAACTGGGCCCAGGCGGCAGAGAGGATGCTGAGTGCGCTGTGCGGCTGACGTGCAGGGTCCGCACGACAGTAAAGCAAAGCTTGTGCAAGCAACTGCGGCTGACAAGGAGGGCCCACCTATCGGTGACCCAAGGCAGAGGAGACGCCACCGAAGCTCGCCGCTGGCGATGGAGGGCCGAAGACGGCGAATGGGTAGCATGGTGAGTACCAGGGCGTCTACGCGCACACGTGGGTGGTGATAGTTCGGCCGGTGGTGGCCGAAGATGGCGCACCACCGTGAGGGGGCGGTGGCGGCCATGGCCGGCGAGCACAGCTCGGTTTTGTGGTGATTTTAGTGAGAAGCAAGGCTTTGATGAGTATCAGTGAGTGCTAGTGATTCCGTTTTGCTACTTTTCCAAAAGAATGAATAGAAGAAATGGGCTCTCACCGTGCGCGGGCAACCACGGCGGAGGAACACGGCGTGGCGGTGCTCCAAAGAAGAAGAGCTTCGGTTGAGATTGGTGATGGATTCTGGATGCTACGGAGAGGATTTTGGACGAGTGAATTGCTTTGGGGTTCACTGGAGATGGCTGATTGGGTTTTTCCCTTCCTCTGGCTTTCGCGGCAAGGGTGGCAAAGCAACAATGCTTTCGGTGGAGCTGGGAGTTGAGATGAGTAGAAGGGCTATGGTGAAAGTTACATGAGCCTCATGAAGCATTGCCGGTCTTTATATAGACCAATGAGGCGGTTTGAGCAGTGTTTGAACACGGTTTTAGTTGCGGCGGCGAGTTGGTGCGGGATTGTCTGAGGCAGTGAGCTCTCGAGAGGTTTGACGACTGCTTTAGTGTCGGGGTGGGATTAGGACAGGTCGGTGCTCAAGGCTGCGTGCTATGGCGGCGAGATGCGACAAAACGGAGAGGCGGTGATGGTTCTGCGTGCGCGCGAGAGAGAGAGAGCAAAGGGAGCGAACAGAAGAATGGAGAGAAGAAGAAACGAGGGACTTGGGGCTGATGAGTGGGGCACGGCTGGCAGAAGAAGTCGGCAAGAGATAGCTGGAATGACCGGGCCCACAAGTCAGTGAATCGAAGTGGCAAAACGTATAAAGACTCTGGACAGCACGAGATAAAATCAAGGTTTGGGTCAGCATATAAACTCAAGATTTTATGTAGATTTTTCAGTAGGTCAGCAAGGTAAAGATGAGAGTTTAGTAAAATTTTCAGATAAAAATTATTGATAAAAATATGACAATTCATAACTGTCATTTTCTGTTGATTCTGATTTTTATTTAATTTAAGATCAAAATTAGTTTATTTTATCAAACTTTTTATGTAGATCTAAAATGACATTATTTACATTATATAAAATTTCAGATTTTTTATATTATATAATTTAATTTTAATAATTCTGATATTACTATTTTTAGAATTATTTCCTTTCTATTTTTGAATTTTTAAAGGATTCAAATGTAAATTTTAATTTCTGATATTTTTACCAGAGATAAGGATAGTGTTGATGTGAGCATGGTAAAAATCTTGGCTTCAGATAAGCTCCAAATATTTTTACAAAAACCTGACATGCTCTTTAATTGATATCATTCCTCATGATTGCAATATCTAATCTCTTATTTCAGGTGTTCAGATTACCTTTGACAGCATGACAAGGGTTATGATGGTTTATAATATTTTAATATTATTTTTGCAGATTTTTATTGCTATTGTGTTTTTACCATTTTACTTTTACCATTTTACCATTTCAATATATATAACTTTTCTTTTAGAGCAAAACTCAAGAAGAATCAATAACTAAGAGAACTCAGGAAATTAAAATCCGAATTAAAGATTACATCTCAAACTTATTTTTATATTTTGTTTGTCTAGAAAGAAATAGTTTTAATAAAGGAAATATTTCTTTTCTTAAGATTAGAATGCAAGAAGAGAGGGAAAGATATTATTTAAAATCAAAATCTTGATTCCAATTGAAATTTTTATTCAATTCCATTTTTAAATTTCAATTTTTTCATTTTCCATATTTTTGAATTTTATGGGATGTTACAATAAATATAGTGACAGAAGAAGTAAAGTCTTGTAGTGTGCCCATCCAATCCCTCAGGCAACTGACAAGGCATAAATCCCTAGAAAGATCGCGTCATAGAGATTCCCGCAACCTGTGATGAAAAGGTATTCTTTAGAGCTTCGTTTTGTTATCCACCTAAAAAATAGATTAAGAAAGGTTGAGTACTTTCGTACTCCGCACGACTTAAGTGGTATTTGCAAATGCAATAATGCAGGCTATATCAAAGGAAGCTTCTACGATTAATTTGCATAAAGCAAGATTGAGTTTGTAAATCAAGTTGTAGTTCGCAAACGGAATTGTAAAAGCAAGTTTGACTTGTATGAAAAGTAAGCAAACCATAAGTAATAACTCACAGTCCTCCATGACGTGAGCGTCGAGGTGTCCAATTTCCTGCCAACACGTGGCATAATAACAATCTTTGCCAAAACAAGGCACATCAGGTAAAAATCATCCCATTTTGAAAATAGTAAAATAACTAACTATGAGATGACATTACCAAGTGGCTTTGACCGTAGGCGCAGCTAATTAATTAGATTTATACTCTGTAGAGGTGTACAGCTTTACCCACAAGAAATGATCAGCTCTTTGTGCAAGCTATTAGCACACTTACTTTGGTGCGCCGCAGAGAGATCATAACATAACCGTTACATTACATAGACCTAGCTTTGCACCAGCCCGGTGACGTTATGCCCTTGCTATGGATAAGAAACATGGCAGTAAATCCCTGTCATTAAAGTAATAACATGAGCAGTAAATCCCTGTAATAAGGGGTTTTTCTCATAACAAGGCGTACACCATTGTACCGATATGCATTTACCCATACCGAGGTGTGGAAGCCCCTCACAAGCAGACCTAACCAGAATGCTCCCACTCTCTCCCACCTACCAATGTGTAAAGCCAGATCTAAGCAACTTAATAGGTTAAGGCTGTCCCATACCAACACTCGCGGATGTACGGATTTCTTGGCTTGTAAGCAACCCATAGCTCGGTCCTTGATCCGACACGGGCAATACTTCTCCCTACACTACGTACAAGTCCAACCCTTGCTTGCCAATAATTGCCCGCATCTAAACCATAGTTTTATTTTGGGATTTTTAGTCAAAATACCAACAAACGACATCATGTCATATCCAACATTTTTAAATTCCCAAGAAGTAGTTTTGATTTGATCATCTACTTTATTGCTAATTAAGCATGGCTAAGCATGGTTAATAATCGCATATACCTAAGTTGACATCATGTATTGTCTAACCCTTTTCTATGGTTATCAAGGTTCACATGTCCATACTTATCAAGGAAGTTCCATGAAATAACAGGTATATCTACCAGTACCACAAAATAGTGAATTTACATAAAATAAGCGCATGCATGAAACAATTTGATAAACAAAATGAAAATTAAATACTGGGATCAATATGATCAAAGGGGGGTGCTTGCCTTGCTGATCGTTGGTTACGACGAAGTCGAAGTTGCAGTTGGCGTTGTTGTTGACGGAATTAGTGACATCGATTTCTACACGTCGTTCAATGGAAATATAGCAAATAACAAACTTTAATAAGGGCAAAAAGAAGACATACAGTAAATCAAATAAAGACTTTCTACATAAAACAGGCGTGATTTAGGGTTTGGGTTGAATGACTTCACGTTCTCGTATTTTTAGTTGAATCATATATATATATATATACTCGCAGCTTTTGGTTAAGCGATGACATGGTTTCTTTTATAGATTATCTATTCTTGTCTTACAAATTCAAGAGGATAAAATTATGTATTCTTGTATTTATAACTTCGAATTCTAGATGCTAAAATTAGTTGGATTAATAGAATTAAGATATTAGTCATTTTGTTACATGTTATGTATGAGTAGTACTTAATCTTTAACTGATTTTGCATAAGTAGTTTTGAATATATATATATATATATATATATATAGGAAGCCTTTTCCGTACTCCCAGGAGTACATACTCCCACCTCTAATATACCACTTAAACGAATGCTTTATACACATTTATCACTTTCGGTATACTCCAATAATAATTCTAATATACTCCAATGCGGCATGGTTGAAAAAATTTCATCAGAGCATTTTATTTTTTTGCTACGTACCCTTTTCCATATGTACACCGAATATATAAACAAATTATGCTATAAATGGTGGACTTCAATGAAATTTTTCATTGAACTCACTTTGGAGTATCTTATAATCAGTATTAGAGTATACTCAAAAGGATAAAGAGGTATAACAACATCATTTAAACGGTATACTAGAGGTGGGAGTACGTACACCCAGGAGTATGGAATCATTTTCCTATATATATATATAGATCTGTTAGGTTGGCTACTGGTTACATATTCTGATTTTTAAGAAGGTTTTGGTGATACAAATATCTTAATTATTAATCTTTCTATTATTATTAAGTTTGTTTACTCGTAATACGGATTTCAGATATCATAATACTTAGGGTTATTTGGGTGATAGGATTTATATGCAGAACATGATGAAACAAAATTATTTCATTACAATAAGGTAGTATATATATTGGGGAGCATTCCCAAGCTAATTTCATAAATTTTAGGATTTAGACAAGATATTTTATTCATTGCTGAAATAGCTTATATGGTATTATGGTTCTTGTTATAAAGAATCGGATTAGTAATGTGTAGTGTACTTAGCCTTATGAGTTTTGCATGCAAGGTGATTTATACATGTTAGGATCTGCAAAATAAAGCTACTAGCTGCATTTGCATGGTTATACAATGACTCTTACGACACAAGTATATTAGCTAAGGATTTCATGCACAACTATTCTTATATTGAGATTCCGATGACCATAACACTTAGGGGTATTGAGCTAGCAGGATTTAGATGAAAAGCAGGTTGTAATAAGAATATTTTTCCAGATTATGGTATTCCATATCCTAAACAATATTTCTAGGCTGATTTTTACAATATTAGTATTTAGACGGGTTGTTTTATGAGCTTCTAAAAAGGCTTAAATGGTCACAAAGTTGACGTTATAAGAAATAGGATTTTGTTTAAGTTTGCGACTGTACTATACATGATTATTTACTCATTTTTCTGGCATTAGTAGGGGATGATCCTAGAAGTGTTTTAAACTGGTTCCACATTATTTTGATTTTGGCTGCGATAGTTTATAAGCATATAAAGATTAATAGTCTTTTACAGTCTCTATTCCAAATTAGACCTTTTGCCGGCTAGCATGATCTTACCTTTGGGAATATGCAGATATTAGCCTTACCTAGTTTGGTACTTAATTTATGAGGTCTTTCTATTCCAAATTCTCAAATATGCATATACTATATGAATTCATATTTCAGCAAAGAGACTCAAACATAAGCTATAACCCATTTCAGTGACTTTACTGCACTATATGGTCTGATTATATAAGATCTGGTTTTTCATGAATCATGACTTCACTTTTTAATATATGTACACTTATATATATTCTTTTTATATAAATAAGGCTTATGATCTTTATACAAATCAAGTTTATACACATGCCAACTATTGTTGCTGCATTCATAATATTTCAATAGCAATAAATCAGTTTCATGGTTCATACTGTGTATATATAATTACTATTGCTAGTACTCCTTATATGCATATGCATATATATATATATACATTCTTTACTCCAGGAGCTCATTCTATTCATGAAGCAATTCAAGTCAAATTTATTAGATAACATTCTGCCATATTCTGGAGTCCTACTGATATACTAATATATAAACATCAATTCTACTTATTTCAAATTTCTTTAGCATACCTGTGTATTTTTGAATATTTATAGTATTGCAATTAACCTTTTATAGAAAATGATCTAGACAAAGATGAAATTTAAATATTTTATATATTTGGGTTTCTAGAAGTCTAAGGATTCCAATAAAATTAGTTTCATTCAATTCTCAGATCATTTGCAATATTTCTATGTATAGCCTATCCTTTAGCCTTTTCGGTAAATTTGAATTTCAAATTTACTCACTTCTATTTTTCAAAATATTTTTGCATATTCTAAAAGTACTTGATTTTAGATGAATTTATAATTTTGTTTCATCTCATTTAAACTAAAATGAGAAAGTTATGAATAGTTGAAGTGGCACGGGTTGCAAAAATGCAAAATACGCTTTCATCATATTGAATATGGCTTTTCATTTTTCGCGGTTTTTATTTGAAGCACAACCAACCGAAAGGTGGGGCCTTCGGTCAGAGAGAGAGAGAGCGCGGTTGTGAGGCACGGTGATTGAACAGGGGGCTCACCTTCGCGGCTTATCGCCAGCGAAGTAGCTCCGGGGAGGTTCGACCGCCAGTGCGGTGAGCACCAGGGAGATGAGGGCACTCGGGGGTGGTGCCGATTCGACCGAAGGTGAAGCAGGGCAGTGTGCCACCGAGATGAAGCGGCGAAAGAGAAGGTGCCTTGCCGGAGAAGATGAACAGAGGTATTACGGATCGAATCGATATCACATTAGGCACCAATGGATGCTAGAAGTTCCATTTTCATACCTATTTCAGTTGTAGGAGGGCCAGAATAGTGGGCCGTCGAGCGGCCGGCCATGGAAAAGATGACTGCGGTGGCGGCGAGCTCTAGAAGACGAACCTTAAATTTTATTGAGGGCTTTTGTTCCTTGTGAGGTGTTGAGGCTAGAGTTCAACGGAATTTGGGATTGGTTGAGTTTATCGATGGAATTTGTCTCGGCTTGAGCTTTAGGGTTCTTCGGTTATGAGGCAAATCAGAAGAAATTTGCATTGTTTGGTGAGTGATGGTAGATGAATGTTGAGGGGAAGTGAAGGGCACTCTAAGGCGATCCCGGGACGGGTTTTATAGCCGACGATTTGCTGTAGGGAAGCTCGGACAGCAAGTGTGAATGCTTCAGCAGTTTTGCAGTGTTGAATAGGTGTTGGTATGGGCAACGCAGCGGAAATTGCAAGCAGGGCGGCACCGGGCGGCGGCGTGGCATGGTGATGATGCCGCAAGGACATTAGTTGGCGTGAGGTACAGAGAGAGGCGATTACTACAATAGCGCACCAATTCTCCTCTACTCCGGGGCTCCTACGACCTGAGGAAGAAGAAGAAGAGGATGGTTGTGGCTGTCGGGTGGTCCCAAACAGGGAATTGGCCCCACATGGCACCGGCTGCAGGCTGATCAGGAAGCAAAGCAAAATCAAGAATCGGCTCCAAGATGATCGAGATGAGGTTCTTTGAATCGGATATCTATCCAATCAGTAATTTAATGAGAATTTTAATGTGTGTACTTGAGATAAGTTAGATTATACTGTTAAAATTCCAGGCAGAGATGATGTTTGTAGAATTTATAAAAATTCTGACAATGCACTGTGCACAGATTTCAATTTTCTGTTTTTAAATTTTATGGGTTTTTATAACTTATCAAATATTTGTTAAACTTTTTTTAAAGATTCCTTATGGACATATTAGTCTTTTGTAAAATTTTCAGGTCCATATATTTTATAATTAATTTATTAAAATTCTGACATTGGTATTTTCAGATTTTTAGCTTTTCTGTTTTTGAATTTTTATAATTATTAAATGCATTTATTATTTCCTGATATTTTTTTACTGTTGATGAACCTATCCAGTATGAAGATAATATAAAATTTTTAAGTCGAATTTATGACGGATTCGTTTTTATTAAATTCTGATATATTTACTATTTGTAGTCAAGACTCATTTATTTACCTTTCTTTTCACTCTTAATTTCCTTGATGTGACTTTTAAATTAAAAACAATTAGGCTTATGGAGGTCTCTAAAGATTTTTCAGGGATTTTCCTTATTTTATTATTGTATATTTCTTTTCTTATCACTTATCCAATGCTTAAATGATTATTAAAATGAATTCTCCTTTAGAGCAATAAGGAAATCCAAGAAAAGTCAAGAGATTCTAGAAAATTCAGAATAAGCATCATTAAATATAATTGAACCTTAAAATTTAATTTCTTATTATATTTTGCATTTTGCAATGAAGAGAAAATGAAATCCATATAAAAGATTTCTTAAGAACCAAAAAGTCAAGAAGAATTTCAAATTGGATGAAATTTGAAGGTGAACTTATATTTCCAATTTATTTTCATATTTTGTTTGATTTGAAGTTTTATTTTGCAACTCATCCTTTTATTAAGGTTGGATTTCAAGATATTGAAATAGAAGATAATATTTTTAATTCATTCTCTTAAATTTAATTAAAAAATTTATTCAATTTTATTTTCTAATTTTTATATTTATAAAAAATGACTAGCTAAAAAGATCCATAGAGTCGAAATAAATCGGAATAAAGCATATTGCATGAACCAAATAATTGCAAACTAGAAATAGAAGAAGCAACTAAAAGTATACTATTCAACCATGCAAGATAAAAGAATAATTAGACAAGAAAGATACCATATTGACCACACCACACAGAGATCCTTTGTTTGGCTCCAACATTATTGATATCATGCTCTAATTAAGTGCATAGCTAGGTCTCTGCTTCCATACTGAGTACAGTTAGACCAATAAAAGAGTGGGATTTGTTATAAACAGGTGCCCCCTCTGTTATAAATAGTAATTTGAGTGGGATTTGTTTTCTATGAGAGCTATGTGTATGTTCTATATATGTGGAAATATTTGAAAGTGGTTTGTCTAAACCTAAGTAGTTATGTTGATGCCTATATATCTTTTTGCAGTTACGCCATCGGAGAGGTTTTGTTTACATGAAGCACACATTTATTTTAAAAAATCCCTTTTTATGTCTTTATGTTATCAAGGCAGTTTCATTTGCGTGGGAATATTCATTTATTGAAAAAAAAATCATTCAATTCGCTCTTGTCGCCATACTGTCGAAAAGGTTTCTTTTGCGCGGAAACTTGCATTAATTAAAGAAAACCCACCCACTTTTGTCGTATGTTGTCGAAGAAGCTTCGTTTGTACGGATACATCTTTTATTAAAAAAAACATTTGTTGTTTGATGTCATTATGTCAAAGCTAGTTGTTTCATTTGCAAAAAAGGTGCATTTATATATTGAGAAAAAAATAATGTATGTTAATATCCTGTTGAAATATTTTCACCAGCTGGGACATGCAATGATTTTAAAAGAGAGTAATTTTATAGTGTATTATACTAGAAGCATATTGTGGGTAGTAAAAATCAGATCTAGTAATTGAGGGTATTACTGCTACTCTGCTACCGGAGGAAGTATAAATAAATAATAGCTAATCTGGTTCATTGGATCGAAAAGAAAGAATTATCTATATTAAATTTAGTGTACCGTAAAAGAGCTCTTTAAAAAAATATTGATTTTTTCATTACATTATCAACCAATCAAAATAACTATGGATTTCCTCGTGGGCAATCTAGATTTTCAGTTCATCAAGGGCAAACTGATGTAGGAACATTTGAAGGTGAATATAATCAAGGTCTGGTAGATACAGGCCTCCCATTGTCTACAGGGATTTGATCTTGCCATTTGGTATAAACTGGAACTGATGCGCCCGAAGGACCATATATATATAGTCTGCTCTTGCTGAAGACCTGGTATCATGATCTATACACCACTAAAATACTTAATTTTATCTATTTTGGGATGGAATCGGAGAAAAGTGAACAATCTTGAGAGAACTACATTGGATTTTTTTAAAAAAATAGGTATATATGAAGTGATGATTGCTAGAATTGTCATAGTATATGAATACAAGATATGTATCTTTGCTAGGAGCCGATAATTGCTCAGTTACCAACTGGCTAATGGTCCAATTCTGGGAAAATTTAAATCCCTCCTCAATTTGATTATTGTTTTTCTTGCCAAGCCATGTAACAACAGTAAGAAAACATATCTCAATCGGGCATTACAGTGCACGGTTACCCATTTCCGGTTTCAGTGGTAACCAGCCCATTATCGATCACTGGGATTTGAAACAATGAGATTCACATATCATCTATGTTGAATTTTTTTAATAAAATTCAAGGACCTATGCCTTATCAATTAATACAAAGAATAGAGAGATCTAGTAATATGTTGTCCCGGGGTCCCAAAGAATGACAAAGGCAACTAACAATGCATAGGGTCCATGTATAATATTCATTAGGCAAAATAAAAAGGTAAAAAGAAGACCAAATTAAAATGACTCGACAAACTACGATTTCGCATGAACTAGTCAGGGCCAAATTTGTGTTGTGTATATCGCCTTGCCGACTTAGTTGGTCTCAGTGATCAATCCTGATTTCTTTTTCATTTGTTGTTTTCTGATATCCTGCACAGGTTATGTAACCTTGGAAATTGATGCTTTACATAATGTTTGTGAAACTTTTGTGTTTCAAAAAAACTTCAGCCCTTTTCGGATGGCCAGCTGAAAGAGTGACTTTTTGCTTGACTATTCAGAATTCAGAATTATGTAATTCTGTGTGTATCAGATTCAGAATTGGAGGCCAACAATTAAGGAATATTTTGCATGGTGGAAACATGTATACTGATATCATGTACTCATGTTAGGCAAACAAAAAAGATAAGAAGTAAACATGTAGTTAGTATGATATCAGCAGATACAAAATCAAGTAGTTATGTTCTGTTTCTGGAAAGTTTCCAGGTCTTACACTGTTGTATATATGTAGTTTAGCATAATCAAATTGCTATACATAGATGTGAATTAATCAAAATTGGCCATTGTTCCTATATGGACCAACAGTTATTCCCTATTTACATAAATCCATAATTAAATTCATGAAGTATGCATGAGTTAATCGTTATATCATATGCATGTCCACTGATTTTATTTTCACATAGATCAATATATAGTTCAATAATACTGCATTATTTCATTGTCATCTTGAATGAAGGTAAGTGTTGCTGCTTCTATTTTGTAGGTTATTTTGTCATGTTTTTTTAACTATAGTATAAACACAATAGAAATCGTCACTCATTGAAAACACCATAGCTAGCCAGATATGGTTTTTAGCCACTACTGCACATAGATCAAATCTGCTTTATTGCTAGACAAAGGAGCTATATGTGGGGACCCTCCTTTATAGCTTGGAACGCCAAGGAAGGTTCTATGTGCATACAATACTAGTCCCATGATCAGTGGCTAGTACACACATTTACAACATTGATAACACATCCATACACAATATATTACATATGATAGTGGAAGTTGATTATACAATAAAGTCTTACAAGCCAAAATAACTGCAGCGAAAAATTTAAAATTCTTATAGTATGCCTTGACTCAGAACGCCACAAGCAACCGAAAAGGTTAGACCCTAGAAAAACTTGTTATCATTTAACATGAATATCAAGAATGAAATTGTAAGTGGTATTTATGTGAGACCCCGTCCAAAAAGAACAGGAACCTCCATGTGATTACTTACTAGTCCCATGATCAATGGCTAGCACTCACATGTTTACAACATTAATATCACATCCATAAACTCAATTTATTAAAACCTGGAACAAAAGATAATTATACAGAGGTCTTTACAGAACATTACAGTACAGCGGAAAGAAAGACATAAAGAGCCAAAAGCCTCGTAGAGTGCCCATCCAACGCGCAGGCATCTGACAAGGTAACCCTAGAAGAAATCGTCATCGAAAACCCCATGGCCTGCCTAGAAGTATGTATTATCTGACATATCGAGATCTTCATCTTCTGAGACAACAGGTAGCAAGTTTGAGTACATTGGTACTTAGCAAGACTTGTAGTGTTTCACAAATACAATTAAGTAATATGCAGGCTAAAGCAAAAGTCAAGCTTTAGGTTATTTTGCAGATGCATTAAAATGAAACTGTACGATTATGATAGATTGCAAACCGTAGTTTATAAAAAAATTGTTGGACCATTTTAATAACCATAAATAAGTATTCATATACCATAATACAGCCTACCCGACTGCATGGCCCACAATGTCGATCCTTTGACATAAAATGATGGTTGCTAAATTAATTTCCAAACCAAACCCCTTTTCAGAAAATACCAAAGTTTAACATTGGAATGACTTCACCAAGTGCCCATAACCGCGGGCGTGGCTAATCGATTAGATTCGTACTCTACAGAGTTATACAGCTTTACTCACAAGGAATGATCAATCTCTTTTGCCAGGCCAATTGACACACTTCCTTTGGTGTGTCGGCAAGGAGATCATACATAACTGTTACATTACCTAGATATGGCTTCGAACCAGCCCAAGATGTTAAGCCCTCACCATAGAAATAGAAACACTCACACAAGACGTGGTTCCTTTCACGTAACCTCCAACACACCGTTTCCGTTCATGGCAAGGCGTACACCGTTGCACCGGTATGCATTTACCCACACCGAAGTGTGGAAGCCCCTCACAAGCAGACCTGACCGGAATGCTTATGCCAGCTCCCGCCTACCAATGTGCAAAGCCATATCTAAATAACTTAATAGGTTAAGTCTGTCCCATACCAGCCCTCGTGGTTGCACGGAATTCTTGGATCAATAACGTCCCATTGCTCGGTCCTTAATCTGACACGGGCGATACTCCACCCTACACTACGTGCAAATCCCTCTACACAACCGGCTATTGCCAGTAATTCCCCACGTCAAAACCATAGTTTTGGTTTGGGTTTTTAATAAAATACCAGCAATGTTTTCCCAAATGATAACCATTCATTTAAACAGTTGAAATGATTGAATCCATATTAAAGCATGGCTAAGCAGAAATATTACACTAGCGATCATACCCAAAATGATATTAATTATGTCTAGTTCACACTAGGGGTTACAAGGTTCATAAGTTCATACAGATTAAGGAAAAATCATAATTCACAAGGTTAACTACAGTTTCTACCCAACATAGCATTTTTATGGAGAATTACTCGGATGCCTAATACATTGACAAAAACAACATATGGTAGGTAAATTATCGGGCTCAACATGCTCAAGGAGGTGCTTGCCTTGCTGCTTGCTGTCTGGCTCAAAGTCTGTATCTGCGACTAGTTTGACTTCCTCCTCAGGGACGTCGGTGTCTACACGTAGCGTAGCAAGGAAAATAGCAACAATCAGCAAATTCCCACAAGAAAGGCAAAAAGAAAACAGACAACAAAATAATTAGAAGTCAACTCCAAAGAACAGGAGGCTTCTTTTATGGATTTTCTATTTGCAATTTACGAATTCTAGATGCTAAAATTGGTTAAGATTATAATGATATGATCAACCTTAACATGAAGCAACATTTCCTTTATTTAGGATTCAAATGCAAAGCACTATTTAATTAAACTTCTAGATATTTAAAAGCTTGATCTTTACTTTTTCATATGCATATATATGCATATATGCACATGAGTGAGTACACTTACATCTTAGCCAAATCTTATGAATATTACTTGACAATTAGCTCTTAAGATATGATTTGAAATAATCTTTGAAACTACAAGGCCTATACTGATGTATTAGTTTTTAAGTATAAGATTGTTCATTTTTATCTTATTTAGTGAAACCCATATTTACTAGTGCATTTATGCATTGTTTATGTTTACTATTAGAAAATGAAGCAAATCAATTTGAATCCTAACTATTTTTACATTACTGAACTCCTTTCAGCATGAGGATTCAACCAAAATTTATTTCATTTTATTTAGACTTTATTTGCAAATATTGTGCATATGGCATATTACTAACCCATTCTTGTATTCTTGTTTTTAGAAATTACACATTAAACATTTTTGAAATATTTTTACATATTATGAATCTAAAGGATTTTAGATGATTTTAGAAATTTATTTTGTAAATTTTGGAGCTATAGTTTGGAAGTTATGACCACTTGCATTGGGTCGGTTTTTGAAAAACAACTCAAATTGGAAAATACGTTTTCCTAATTGGAAAACGCCCTAGCCATTG
This sequence comes from Otatea glauca, assembly GCA_036346275.1. NCBI lineage: Eukaryota > Viridiplantae > Streptophyta > Magnoliopsida > Poales > Poaceae > Otatea > Otatea glauca. The sequence goes on from CM070721.1 coordinate 64,814,427, forward strand.
CGCGCGCTGGCTCTTTTGAATCACCATGATCGACGACGACTCGGGACCACGGGTTAGCGATCGCGAGGCGCGGCTAGCGGTAGCGACAATGGGTGGCCCTTTTGTCAACGCACGCGAGAGGGGAAGGCTACTGACGTGTGGGCCAGCGTCACAGAGCGATTGACAAGCTGGGCCCTCGAGTCAGCAGCACCCTCGTTCGAAGCGAATGACTACCAAGACCTATTTGTCAGCGACACAAAATAGAGGGCTTCGGATCCCGGCTCACCGTCGGCGAACTAGTTCCGACATGGAGGAATAGGTGGCACCTTGAGAATCAGTGGTTCATGGCGCACCATATGGTGGTACCCATTCAGTGTGGGGTGATCGGGAGGTGGGCTGCCACTGTGAGGATGCGGTGGTCGCCATGGCCGAACGAGCAAAAGCTCACCAACGGCCACCCTTCCACCGGGCAAGAACTCTTAGAGCACCAGTGAGTCCTAGGGGTCTCATCTCACCTGGTGGTGCGGTCGGAGGTACAATGGAAGCGGCTGCCAATGGTCACCGATTGGGAAGAAGAAAGGCGACGATGGAGATGTGCTGCAGCAGAGAACAAGTGAAAACAAATGTCGGTTAGTGGTCTACGAAGCCAATTATTGAGCAACTAAGGCTCAGAGTTTTTCTTGTTGATGCTGAACTACGGCAGTGACTAGAGGATCAAGGGGGCATTGGGATGGGCAATGATCTTGACTTTCGCAAAGGTAACAAATGATATTATTCAGGGGACATTTTTCGGGAGAATGATTTCCTTCACAGCTGAAACAATTGATTGCATGCTCATCAGCAGAATGACCTATTTCTCCACAGCAAAAGCACGCACGAACTTCAGATTGGTTTGGCTGACAGCATTTTAAGGAACAACATTTAGGTGTCGAATAATTTGTGGGAGCAAGTTTCTAATTTGAACCATTTTCTCTTCTGGTGAGAAATGTGCCAAGGGTGGAATTGATCTGCGCTATATGCTGGAGAAGGAGAGTGTGTGTTTGGCGATTTTGTCTCATTAGGGCAAGCATTTGCGCGACGATTGGAGATTTTAGCAATTGCTCTTCTATGCTAGATTCTTGCGAACAACCTTGGGGAGGTAGGGAGCTATATTATAGTTATGCTGAAAGGGGAGAGCTTTAGCTAAATGCCGAGGATTTGGTTGAACTGGGGTAGGATTATCATCTCTTAGAGGTTGAGAGTCTTGCGCGGTTTTACTTTTCATGATTTTGCTGAGAGATCTTGTCACAGGCATCCTGCAATAATGATTGACAAGATGTTGGAATTAGAGAGAGAGATGGTCAGAAAGGGGTTAACCAGGCCACAATGCAACATTTCGTTCATTAAAATTTTCTTAATTAAAATTTCTTATTAAAGAAGGGTTGGCACATCGTAAATTTCAACCTCATGGTTTAACATTTACGAGAGTAACCCGGAAAGCAATACAAAACATTTACGAGTTTCTTTTAACCTTTACTCCTTTTACTGAGATTAGCATTCCAAGGTTTCTAGTAAACATTGTTCATCTATCATCTTTTAAAAGGAAAGAAAAAAAGTTAGAATGATAATTTAGACAAGAAAGAGATTTAAAATGAGAGGAAAAGATTTATCATAATCATACTTGTGCAACATATAATGTCTTTTGAAGGTTCATGTTCTAAAATAATACTGTATATTTAATGGTTTCATAACTATGGATTTTATATTATTTTGAGTCTTCTTGTCGTAACTTTTTAACCTATTGGTTAAGTGTTACGAGGATATCCTGAAATAACAATACATGCAAAAACTTTCAACTGGTCAAAAGGTAACACACTTTTATTTTGTTATATAGGAGTTATACATCTCCTTATATTATAACAAAAGTTTTCACTACTACTTCCTATTACTATATGGTCATATCTTCTATTTTAGTAATAAAAGGCTTGACTGAAGGTCCTATGGTAAGAGCACTTCCCAAAGCAGCAGAGGTAGATTTGCGGTGTTAGTTTACTAAGGAATCCTGAGAGCAATAGGTGCTGGTACTTTTTGGACTAGTTCTTTGAATATAGATGAAACGAGGATAAATGGCAATGTGATGAAACAAGGATAGACAGCAATGTCTGTTATACGGACTTGGGGAGATTTGGTTGGTATCATAATTTGTTGATCATGGCAACTTGTGGCGACATTTCTTTGGCAATTCTCTGTTATGACAAAGAAAGAGTGAAAGGAAGGGGGAGTGATTTTGGTGTGGTTGAGCGAAGGAAATTGAATGAGCTGACCATTTCCATAGTTTTCAGGTGCAAAGATGAGTTTATTAGAAAGAAACTTGGACAGCGACGTTCACTGGTTGGGTTGGCACGGTTTTTGTTTTGCCGAGGCAGCGCTTGCAGTGGTTGTGGCAGCAATGGGCGACGATGCAATGCTTGAGCAAGGTGCGGCTGCATTTCTAGTTTTGCGATCACAATGGAAGATTCAGAGCCGAGCTCGGTCATGGCAGCAATGGTTATTGTGATGGTAGAGGAAAAAATAGTAGGGGCATGCTGCTTTGACTGGTTTCGATGTAGAGGAGAAAAAGCAAGCTGACTTGGTTTTTCAATGTCCAAATGAGAAGATAAGGTGGTTATAGCTGTGACTTGGATGGATCGAGCCCAACTGGTAGAGAGTAAAGAGATGACTGGAAAAGAGAGCTATGTTATTAATCCTGATGAGACAGAATTTGCAAGGAGGGCTAGGAATTTTAAAAGGATATGTAGATAAGAATTTCTACAAAAGAAAGGATAAGCTTGAAAATTTTATAAAAGAAGAGAAACTCTTTATGAAAATTTTCCTTCTAACCTACATGTTAGGATTTCTATATTCATATATTTAGGAGCAATTTATCATAAAATTTTAACCTAAAGGTTAAGTTTATATGTAAATCATCCAGATAAGGAAAACAAAATCCAATTGCAAATAGCAAGGTATAAACATTACATAAAAATGCTTCATATAGCTAAAGTAGAATGATACTGCTACGCGTAAGGATTCCTATCTTAAGGGGGAATCTAATCTACTCTTCTACATTTTACTGTTGGGCAACGTCAACTCTTCATGAAGTAGGATCTTCATACTTTACTTCCGTCTTGCCGGTTGTAGCGAGGCGTTATGTCCATCTTGATGTCGGCGTAGATGTTATAGTCTTCTTCGGCTCAGTATGAAGGATGGTAGCGACATATCTTGAACAACTGCAGAAGCAAATAGTGAAGATGAACTATAGGCGAGGACTATTTTTAAGGAAAGAGGAGATTGATATAAAACAAAATAAGAGTGGGATAAGGACCGGATCTTAAGAAAGAGGAAAGAATAACAAAAACTACATTTTGCAAATATAGTAACTTTTTGCAAAATAAATTTTGAGATTGGCCTAATCTTATTTCTAACGACCATTCTATCTAGAGTTTATCCTATGGTCAGTATAGCTCGTATACCAACTATAACGACCCCCATTTTCACATAAATGCAAAAATAGAAATCTAATGCGCATACAGTACTAGTCCCATGATCAGTGGCCAGTACGCACATTTTCAACAATTGGAATCACATCCATACATCATTTTATTCAAGCAGAAGCTATTTGTACAATATATTCTTACATCTCAGAGTATATAAATATAGCAACAGAAGAAGCAAAGTCTTGTAGTGTACCCATCCAATCCCTCAGGCAACTGACAAGGCATAATCCCTATAAATGTCGTTTTATTGAAAATCCCGCATCCTGCAATGAAAAGAGATCTTTCGAAGCTTCTCTATCTTTTTCCACCTAAAACAACATAATAAGCAAGGGTGAGTACTTTACGTACTCCGTAAGACTTTAGCAAATCCTATAATATATGCAGGCCATTTCAAAGAAAAGGCTTCTACGGTTAATTTGCATAAAGTGAAATTGAATTTATAAATCAAGTTGTCATTTGCAAACGAAATTTAATAAAGCAAGTTTGACTGATAAGAAATAAGTAAAGAATAAGTAATACTCACAGCCCTTCGCGAGCATTAGATAATTCAATGATCCAATAATCCAATTCTGACATGTCCATTCCTTGCCAACACGTGGCGTAACCATAATCATTGCCAAAACAAGGCACATCAAGTGAAAATCATCCCATTTTGAAAATAGTAAAACTGCTAACCAAGTGATGATGTTACCAAGTGCCTTTGACTGTAGGAGCGGATAATTAATTAGATTTTCACTCTGCAGAGGTGTACAGCTTTACCCATAAGAAATGATCAGCTCGTTGTGCAAGCTATTAGCACACTTCCTTTGGTGTGCCGCAGAGAGATCATAACATAACCGTTACATTACCTAGACCTAGTTTTACACCAGCCCAGTGACGTGAAACCCTTGTTATGGAAGAAGAAACATAAATAAGTACAACATGGCAGTCCATCCCTGCAATAAGATCAAGAACATAGGCAGTCCATACCTGCAACAAAGGTTTCTTCCCATAACAAGGCATACACCGTTGTACCGATATGCATTTACCCACACCTCGGTGTGGAAGCCCCTCATAAGCAAACCTAGAAAGGATTGCTCATACTATCTCCCGCCTACCAATGTGCAAAGCCAGACTTAAGCAACTTAATAGGTTAAGGCTGTCCTATACCAGCACTCGTGGTTGTACGATTTTCTTGGCTTGAAAACAACCCATAGCTCGGTCCTTAATCCGACACGGGCAATAATCTCCCCCTACATTACGTACAAGTCCAACCCTTGCACATCCGGCTATTGACAATAATTGCCTGCATCTGAACCGTAGTTTTATTTTGGGGTTTTTAGTCAAAATACCAACAATTGACATCATGTCATAACCAACCTTTTTCAATTCTCAAGAATCAATTTTGATCTGATCATATTCAACGTTGGTTCTAAAGCATGGCTAAGCATGGTTAATGATCGCATATACCCAAGTTGACATTATGTATTGTCTAACCTGTTTATATGGTTATCAAGGTTCACATGTCCATACTTATCAAGGAAGTTTTATGAGTTAACAGGAATATCTACCAGTACCACAAAATAGCATATTTACAGAAAATAAACACATGCATGAAACATTTTGATAAACACAATGAAAATTAAATACTGGGATCAATATGATCAAAGGGGGTGCTTGCCTTGCTTAATCGTTGTTTACGACGAAGTCGTGTCTACAACTGACGTGGTTGACGATGGAATTAGTGACGTCGGGTTCTACACGTCGTCCAATGGAAATATAGCAAACAACAATTTCAATAAGGGCAAAAAGAAGACAGACAGTATATCAAATAAAGACTTGCTATAAAGAACGGATGCGGATTCTTTTACAGATTATTTATTCTTGTTTTACGAATTCAAGAGGCTAAAATTATGTATTCTTGTATTTATAACTTCGAATTATAGATGCTAAAATTATCTGGATTAATAGGATTAAAACATTAGTTATCATATTATATATATGAGTAGTACTGACTTTGCATAAGTATTCATTTTGAATATATATATATACACACCAGATTTGCTAGGTTGGGTTATTGGTTACATATTCTGGTTTGCAAGAAGGTTTTGGTTAAAACAAATATCTTAACCATTGATTCTTTATCTATTATTAAAGCTCGTTTATTCATACTACGGATTATGAAGATCATAATACTTAGGGTTATTTGGATGATAGAATTTATATGCAGAACATAATGAAACAAGATTATTTCTTCATAATAAGGTAGTCTATACTTTGGGGAGCAATCCTAAGCTGATTTGATAGATTTTAGGATTTAGACGAGATGCTTTATTCATTGCTGAAATAGATTAAATGGCATTAAGGTATCTAATGACCATAACACTTAAGGGTATTGAGCTAATAAGATTCAAATGCAAAGCAAGTTGTAAAAAGAATATTTTTTATATTATGGTAGTCCATATTTCAAGGTTCATTTCTGGGCTGTTCTTTATAAAATTTGCATTTAGACAAGTTGTTTTATGAGTTGCCGAAAAGGCTTAAGTGTTTCTGAAAACATAATACTTAAGGTTATTTTGCTATCAAGATTTATACGCAAAGTATGATGAAGTGAAATTATTTCTTTAGAATATCGTGCTATGTACTTTGGAGAGTATTTCTAAACTAATTTTATAAATTTTAGAGTTTAGACAAGATATTTTATTTGTTGTTGAAACAACATATGTGATCATAAAGTTGACAATATAATGAGTCGGATTTCATTTTGAGTTTGCGACTACATTATGCGTGATTATTCATTCATTTCTCTGGCATGAGTAGGGTATGACCCTAGAAGTATTTTAAAACTGGTTTCACATTATTTTGCTTTTAGCCTAAATGTTTTATATACACATGAAGGATGAAGTCTATTATGCAAGCAATCTGGACTAGTTCCTTTTGCCAATTATCATGAGACTATCTAAAAGTATATGCTGATATTAGCACTACCTAGTCTGGTACTTCATTTTATGAGGTCTATCCATTTCAAATTTTCAAACGTTCATATACTATATGAACACATGTTTCAGCAAAGAGACTCAAGTATAAGCTATAACTCATCTTAGTGACCTTATTGCACCATGTACTCTGATTGTATAAGATCTGATTTTTCATGAACATGATTTCACTTTTTAAGATATACACACATATATGTTTTTTTCATATGGATAAGGCTTATGATCCAGTTTATGCACATGCAATATTTTGTTACTGTCTTCAAAATGTTTCAGCAGAACTAAATCAATCTCATGGTCATGCACATCTATTCTACAGTTAGTTATTATATATGCACATATATGTATTTTACATACATCTTTCTCATTTGGGTTATACTCCATTTATAAGGCTTATTCCAAATAAAGATCAATTCTTAAACATTCTGTTGCTGCAAGGTAAATTAGTTCTATGGTCCCTCCTACATATGCATACATGTATACCACTACTACTAGTTTACTCTATACATGCATGTTTATAGAACTTATAATTGTTAGTTGCTGGAACCTTGAGTTGCTATCTGCCAACATATAGACATCGATAACCTTACTAGCATATTAGATTTTTATTGCCTACCTTAATCAAGTTCTGCCATATAACCAAGATGACTAATTAAAATTACTAACTCCAGTTACCTTGGATGGGGGCCATTGGGCAGGATGAACAGAGGAAGCACAGACAGGCGTCATGGCAATCATGGCTCAAGGCTTTTCCAGGGCTGGTCTCTTATGACATGGAATTAAGAGGCACTAGTGAGTCATTAGTGAAGGAAATGAATACAGGAAAAGAAGAAAACAGAGAGCAATCTCACAGAACAAGGGTATGGCGCCATGGAGGGTTCCTCTAGTAGCCATGGCCGAGGGCACAGCAGGCATAGGGGGGCTAGGGAGACTGCAAAAATGGAACTCCAGGGGTTCGCTGGTACCGTGGGTGGTCTCGGTTTGACAAAGGTGGCTAGAGGGGTCTGCGGAGGTTTATGTGTTGCCGGTGATGGGGAAAACCGAGTCGTGGTGAGGTTCGGCTTGTGCGTGCTCAAACACAGTGTGGGCAGCGGATATCCAGGGAAATGATGGCCATGGCAGCGAGGTTTACAGGGCGATGAGCCTGGCATCTTGCCGTGGCAGGGAAAAAGGAAGGGCAGGTTTCTTGGTTGCAAGTTGCGAGATTGGAGTCGCAGAATGGAGGGAAGACAACGACATTTGAGGCTTGGTTTGCATGCTCAGGGTAAAAGGCCATTTAAGGAGAGCTCACTGTCTTTTATAGCCAGGCAAGGCTGTGGAGAAGCTAGATGACGGGTGGGCCTTGGCATTGTTCATTGAAGTGACACAAAACAAACCTCATCAACTCCTTATCGCCAGAAGAGCTGACTTGCATTCAATGTTTCAGTTAGCAATCATGGTATTAATTTAATGAGGAATTTATGGAGTGTACAAAAGATAGGTTTCAAGGTACTGTTAAATTTTCATAATTATCTCATGCATGTATAATTTATAAGAATTCTAACAGTGCACTGCACACAGATTTTTGTTTTTTGTATTTAATTTATCTGTGAGTTCATAACTTATGAAATGTTTTTGAAAACTTTTTTGGAGGTTCCTTATGGCCATAATTGTCTCCTGTAAAATGTTAAACTTCAAATTATGTATATTTTATTTATTAAAATTCTGACATTGTCATTTCCAGATTTTTCAGCCTTTTAGATTTCGAATTTTTAAAATTATCAAATATAATTATTATTTCCTGATATATAGGATAATACATAATGAAGATAATAAAAAAATTAAGGTCGAATTAATGCATTATTATTTTTATTTAAATCTGACAAATTCACTGTTGCTAGTCAAGAATTCATTAATTGCACTCTTAATTACTTTGATGTGACTTGTAACTTCCTAAAATATCTTGATCTGACATTTAAATTCCAAAATTAATTTATGAATAATTTTCTATGTTTAAATAAATTTTTATTTATTTTATTGTTATAAAATTTTTACTCTTTTTCTTTATCTATTATTATGATTATATTAAAAGATTTTTCCTTTGGAACAAAAATCAAGGAAGTTCAAGAAAATCAAAATAAATTCAGAAAAATTCATAAAAATAATAAATATATTTTAATGTTGAAATTTATTTTCTTATTGTACTTTAAGTTTTGTATTGTATAGAAAATAAATTAGTATAATAAAAGATTCTCTTAAGAACCAAAATCCAATAAAATTTTAGATTAGTTGGAATTTCAATGTAAATTTTTATTTCCATCTTATTTTCATATTTTTGTTTGATTTTAAGTTTCATTTTGTAACTCATCCTTTTATTATGGTTGGATTTCAAGATATTGAAATAAAAGATTAATATTTAATTTATTCTTGATATTCTAATTAAAAATTATATTCAATTTCATTTTTAAATTTTTAAATTTATATTTTTATTATTTATAATTTTTGGGATGTTACATTTTACCAGGGGTGAATAATTCATTGAGGACATGCTGGTAAATTTTTTAGCTCCAGATAAGTTTCGAAAACTCTAGGATAAATCTGACTATGCACTGTTTTTAGCCAAAAGGTTATATTTTCATTCATCTCCTCACATTTCTGTGCATAAAAATATTATGTGATGGCTGGAATGATCCATGTGCATGCTTAGGATTTTTATTACCATCTTTTCAGAATTTTTACTTTTACCCTCTTTATCTTTCTACCATTCCCATTCAATATTTCCCTTTATTTGATTTTTCTTACAATACAGAAATCCAAGAAAAATTCAAATAAAAACCAAAATGCCATGAAAACTCAGAAATAATTACATTCAAATTCAAAACATATTCCCACTTTATTGAAAATTTTGGGATGTTACAATTTAAAGAGCAAATTTGACAGATACGTAAATAATTAAGAGTAGTATATCATATCATGACTCACAGTCCTTCATGATTGTGAGTATCGTACTATCATTTGCCAATTCCTGGCATGAAATATGAAATAAAGACTTCCCATCAAATATTTTCAATTTTAATCCTTTTTGAAAATACAAAAATTTCTAACTAGTGTCAGTGCACCAAATTTCCCATAACCGAGGGAACAGTTTTTCGAAAAGTTCTAAACTCTGCAAAGGTGTACAGCTTTACTCACAAGACATGCTCAACTCTTTTTGCCAAGCTATTAACACACTTCCTTTGGTGTGCCACAGAGAGATCATAACATAACCGTTATATTACACAGACCTAACTTTGCACCAGCCCGGTGACGACAAACCCTTCCTATGACGGCAGAAGATATTTGTATAATCACTGTACTCTCAATAGTTCATCCCTCTTGAGTCCCCAATTCTCCCCATAGTAAGGCGTACACTGTTGTATTGGTATGTGTTTCACCCACACCTCTGTGTGGACACACCTACAAGCAATCCATCTTAGAAAGCCTGTACTACTCCAGCCTTCCAATGTGTAAAGTTAAATCTAAGTAACTTAATAGGTTAAGACCATCCCATACTAGCACTTGTGGTTGTACTGATAATTCTTAGATTATACAACACGTAGTTCGGTCCTTAATCCAACCTAAGCGAGAAAACTCCCCCTATCTACATGCAAGTCCCATGCACATCTAGCTATTGCCAATACTCACCCGCGTCTAATCATATTTTTATTTTCATTTTTACCAAAATATCCACAGCCTTTAATCATATCCAACATTTTTAAATTTCAAAGAACAACATGTCTCTTCATTGATCTATTCTTGTCAATTGCATATGTACATCCATGATGGAAGAGGCGACCCATGTAGATGTGGGCCTCTGTGCTCACACGTAGTGAGCACAAAAGTCCTACCTCGTAGTCCCATCCACAGAGATGGATGGGAGCGAGTCAATAAGAGTAGGCCCCTCCACGGGATGGAAGGGAAGGAGAGGGTGCACACCGACGGGTGTGCACTCAACTATACCGGTATAAGTTATGAAAATGTGCATTTGAGCATGAAATCATAATGCATTGCATAGCATAGCATTGCTATTGTTGTTGGATCAATAATGGGAAGAATGGTTATTCGTTGAGCTGTGGACTCAACTATAGTTGATCAATGACTTGAACTTGAAAAGAGGTTTGGACATTTCTGTTTTATGTGCATGCTGAATTTAAATAAGGAATATCATTATGCTATTGTTTTCAATGCATTAAATGATTATGGTTCTATCCTTTTGTTGATGCACTTTGCTGAGTCTTGGACTCACGCTTGTTGTTTGTTTCTGTTTTAGGTACTTTGAGGACGCCTTGTTGGGGTGGGACTTAGCTTCACTTTCACTCACTGTCATGCCATTCTTAGATAATAGCTTGGAGAGTTGTCACCATTGATAGCTAGTTTTGGTCCAATGTGATTAAGTGCTTTGTGATTGTGGTTATTGTGATCTTCGTTGGTGTTGATATTAATAGTTGCCTTGTGGTTGTGGTCGTTAGCAAATTTAACTGCTAGCGTGTTTCCTTCGTATGACTAGTTATTTATGCTTATGAATGTTATAATTGTTATCTCGTTTGTCTGCTGAGTGGATGTCCACCTTTTTAGGAGGTGCATGCCAAAATTTTTAATTGGATTAGTAAAATCATTAGAGGCGATGTGTCTTGTAGCATGCTTAATGATTGCTTATCATAATGTGTATGGATATGGTTGCATGCATAACTTCAACAGAATTTCGATTAGTTGGAATAATCTTCAAGGTAGCTTAATACTTATGATGATAATTGTGCTGCTATTCTGGAATTGAAAGTAAAGTTGGAGCCTACTGTTGATGTGCTTTAGGTTAGAACAGAGGGTGAATTTAAGTTGCTAGATCACATGTATATCAGTTTGATGCATCCTGATTTAACATTGTACTGAGTTCTTATCGCACCCTGTCCCTTTAGTTGTGATCAGAGTGGTATTACTTTGATATGGCTCTGATAAGTCAAATCATATACACATGGGTTGATTTCTTCTAGATTATAAACTTATAGCAATGCCTTAACAGAAATCGTGTTCATTATAATACATGCTTTGATTGTCTATAATTTCTATTTGTGAAATTGATTAGAGGCCTGAAATCTTATGTACTGATGTGTGCATGGGCAAAAATTATGATTTTTTAATATTGAATGAATGTCGAGTTATCTGTGATTAAATAGCATGATGACAATTTGTGTTAATAGATAAGTGTGATTTAGAGACATTGAACAGTGGTTTTGAGATGCCTTGCATTCTTAGCTATTGTGGTTAAAATGTGTATGGTTCAGAGCTTGATGGTGATGCTTTGCCTTGAGACAGAGAGAAGAAAGCATGTAAATATGTGTAGTTAAGAGTATTTTGTATGGTCTAGCCATAAGTATGAGGGTATACAAGGGACATTGTGTAAGTGAATTTTTCACATAGGTAGACTCATGTACGGCTCCTGTAATGTTAGTTAATTTATTAGTAGAAATTTCAGTGATTATATTCTCTCTACCTAAGTCGGCCAGAGCTAGAAGTAATTAGTTCCTAAATGCATGCTTGGTTTCTGATTTCTCTTGTGGTTAAGATTGCATAAGGGGTTTAGTCAAGAGTATGATGATCACTGGAATAAATCCCTTTTAGCTAAGTAACTGGCTGTCTGCCCAAAGAATGATAATGATTAAAACCTTAGCATAGAGGATAATGTGAGACTACTATAGGCCCATTTTCAAATAGGTAGCTTATTAAAGAATGATGGGTGTGCTCCATTTACATGCAAAGCAATAGAGTGTATGCATTCTTGTGTTCTGAATTGTTATCTGCTTAGGGGGTGTAAGTTTCAGGTGATTGATCTTGGTGATTGCCTTTAAGTTAAGGATACATATGCTAATATTTTAGGTTCAGAGAGTAGAGTCTGCATGTGGTGTTTGATGTATTAAGCATTTACCTTTGTTTGACTAAGAGTTATTCATATGTGTTTTAGACTGGAACAAGCAGATTGCATTAATAGCCACAAGATCAAGCTGAAAAGAAAGGTAATCTAATTCTTGGCACCTTATGATGGCAGGGACAACCGGCGAAAAGTGAGATAGGTGGCTGGCGCTAGCCTCCTTTCTTCCTTGCCTGCTGTCGCTAGACTTCAATGGAGGACAAACAGAGGATAGTGAATGCCCAGGTGAGGAAGTGTTGGGATGGGGTGGTAGATGTTTTGGATGTACTGCCATTGACCTTTGTTTATACTACCAGATTTACCACTTTGAGCAGATTGAAACCAAATCTTTCTGTAGAGGAAAACTGGGGGTTGGACGGCTAGGTGGACTGCATGGATGGCTTGGCCTACCATCAAGATGGGCAAAAGAGGGTGTTGGCGCCAGCTGGGAGAATGGGCAGGGAGGATGCTGGCAGCCAGCTGGGAGAATGGGCAAAAGAAGGAAAGGTGGCTACTGGCTGCCTGATGCATAAGTCAGTTCAAGGATTGCAGACATGCAAGGTTTTCTTCTGGATGTATTTTTAGTGAAAGCTCGAATTTATTGGCATGAGATCTGGACTATAATTGGAAGATGTAAATTTGATGTATGCCTGTAATTTGAACTTGTTTACTCTTCTTGATAAACCAAATGCTATAATCTTGTGTTTTGGCTGATCTGGTACTCTACTAGTGAGGAGATGACTATGTATTAAGTTGATGATTGAACTAAATTGATGAAATGTGATATGTATTTAGCAATGTAAACTTGGTGCCAGAGAATGTAATTTGAAATTGATGAATCTCTTTGATGATTTGATTGAGTATGAACGAGGTTATTATTTTAGGCATCAACTGTTGGCTGATCTTCTACTTTTCTTATGTGAAGATGATATGTATTTGGATTTGAGCTTAGTATGTGACTGGATAGAAATGTGCATTTGAAAGTATATATATTAATATGATTGCTGAAATTTTGGGTAAAAGAGAATGTTAGAAGTGCATACTGTGATTGTTGAGTTTATGGCCGAACCATTTTAGTAGAACTGTATTGCACTATTATTTTTTTTGTTTTAACTTGATACGATATAGAAGATAATTCTTGGAACAGCTTAACAGAATTTTAGGGAATAGGATTTTGGGTAGGTTTTTACATTCGTTTATATATGCATCTGTTTAGTATGCCCTAGAAATGAGCACACACATAGCAGGCTTTACTGTTCATGATGAACTGTGGACATAATGGTTAATGTGATCGATGGTAATTTCTTAGAAATGAAAATAAAACTATGATTTTGATGTGGGTGATTATTGGCAATAGCCGGGTGTGCATAGGACTTGCACGTAGTGTAGGAGGAGATTATCGTCCAAGTCGGATTAAGGACCAAACTATGGGTTGTTTTCAAGCCAAGACAACCGTACAACCACAAGGCTGGTATGAGATGGCCTTAACCTATTAAGTTACTTAGAACTAGCTTTGCATATTGGAAGGCTGTAGTAGTATGGGTTTTCAATGACTGATTGCTCGGAGGGGCGCCCACACCGAGGTGTTGAGAATATCGTTTACTGATACAACGGTGTATGCCATGCTATGTAGAGAAGCTAGACAATGGGGTGTATAGCCATTTGTCGTACAATGATTGTACAAATATCTTTTACCACCATAGTATGGGTTTGTTGTCACCGTACCGGTGCAAAGCTAGGGCTAGGTTATATAATGGTTATGTTATTATCTCCTTGCCGACACACCAAAGGAAGTGTGTTATTGGCCAGGCAAAAGGGGTTGATTATTTCTTGTGGGTAAAGCTGTACACCTTTGCAGAGAGTAAATCTTTTCGAAAAGTCGCGCCCGCAGTCATGTACACTTGGTAAAGTCATCACATAGTTAGATATTTTATTTTCATGAAAACCTAGTTTATGCCACGTGATGGCAGGAAATGGTTCAATGTGGAGATCACGTTATAAAGGATTCGTGGATTTAATTACTTATGCTTACATACTGTTATTTTATTTACCTGTCAATTTGCTTTTACTAAAATTCCATTTGCAATCTATTACTCAGTATTTACAATTCAAGTTGGCTTTATGCAAATTAACTGTAGAAGCCTTTCTCTTGATTCAAGCCTGCATATATTATAGGTTTTGAAAAAGACTTGCGAGTACATAAAGTACTCAACTTGATATTATTGTTGTTTTTAGGTGAAGAATCAGAATACCCCGATAATACTTACTTTGATGCAGGATTCAAAGATGTTAACGATGAGTTTTTCTAGGGTTCACCTTGTCAATTGCCTGTGGGGTTAATGGGTTGAAGGCATACTACAAGATTTATATGTCCCTACCGCAAAAGTCTATTTTGGTTTGTAAGAATATTATGTATGAACTGCTTCCGCTGTTGTAATAATAATATGTGTGCGGTTGTGATTGTAACACCCTGGCACCTCATGTGCCCAAAGTGTCACTACATCACGCACAACTAATCAATAAACAGCAACTTTAAGATTAAATTCAGTAAGAACACTATCCATTCTAAATAATTTTTTAGCAACAAAACCCATCTCTCTAAATAATCACTACGCGGCAACTACAACTTACTAATGCAAGGAAGGTAAAGGAAGATATCATTAACCTCTCTGCACTGATGATCAACTCGATCTCAAGCTAAGAACATACGCCACACATGATACTTAACAAGACATGACCATTATGACAACCATCAACTCCACACATTACTTATCTAGACCAAAACCAAGGTATAACCAAAGTCTCATTCCACTAATTGGAATCTGATATAATAAACTTAAGAACACGGTTGTCTAAATTAGTGATAACAAGTGGAGTGATGGTGCTACAACCCCTTCCCAGATGCCAATCTCGAGGTACCTAAAAACATTTAAATAAACAAGCATGACCCCAAAACTCAGCAAAGTGCATCATACCAAAAAACAATACTAAAGAATAAAACATGGCGCCGTCAATTCATATGTGGTAATCATACATGGAAATGAACATAGTAATTTAAAATGCACTTGTCACCTTCCATGCAAGGCATCATGCATGCTCATATGCTTTCATATTTAGCCCTGAAATCGGATCTGCTACCACCCTGGACAGCAGATTTCAAAACAGCATAACTAATTTTATACAATTCCAAATGAAGTAAAGGATGTCATTTATGAAATCTACAGGAAATTTCCTAACTTAATCTGGTCATTTAAAAAAATAATTCAACATCTAGTTAGCCCTACTCTGCAATTTGCCACGGCTAATGCCAGCAGAGACAGATTCTGGACAGTAGTCAATAAAACAGTCATAACTTTTAAACTACCCAACCAAATTTCACGATCTTAGTCTCTAAATAACCTTAAGATGAAGATATACAACTTTCCCAACGGCCAACCCCTCTGTAAATGAATGTAACTATTTTTAATCTCTGTCCTAACATTCAGATCATCACTGCTCGAACCCAGATCTCGCTCCACAATACAAATTCTCCCTAAACCAATCTAATCACTGCACAAAAAACTGAAATTATATCAATAAAATCACCAAAACAGATCCACAAAATAACTCAAACCTGAATGGGGGATGCCAGGAGGGAGGAGGGGCGCAGGGAGGGGAGGGCGCATGAAGGGAGGGGGCTGCTGGAAGGGGAGGGGGCGGCTGGAAGGGGAGGTGGGGTGGCTTGGGGTGAAAGGCGAGAGTGGGCTAGGGTTAGGGAAACCCCCCATAGGCCAAGACGCTCCACCTACAGCCCAGAATCAGTCCACCCCAACCCAAATCTCCCTCGGAGGCCTAAAGATAGCCCTCAAGACCCACACTAACCCCAAAACAGCCCACAGCAGCTCAAATTAAATTTTTTTTTGGATATTACAGTGATAACAATTTGTAAATGTGCGTATTAGCCACTGATCATGGGACTAGTACTGTATGCACATGGAACCCATTATTGGTATTTAATATAAAAAATAGGGGCCTTACAATTCTCCTACACCTAACTTCTTTCAGCAACGTTTAGCTTCCTCTTGCTAGTAAAATTCCAAAGTTTCTTTAGGTAAGCATAATTCACAGTAAAGCTACATGGCTTAATTACTCATCATTCTTGGTAGGTGCATATTTTAATTAGGAACTAAACATTAGGTTTTGTTTAGGTAGCTTGAATTAATTCTGGAGGTTATCAATTCAAGGATGATACAGAATGCTAAACTAAAATAAAGTAACTAATATTTGCGTTCTTTTTTTGCTTGAGTTCTCTTTTACCAAATTGAATAGTGTTTGGCCTCTCGCTGATATTACCTAAGATTTCTTTTCCCACCTTGACCTGAAAGAATTTCAGTGTGCCATAAATGTGTATCATATATTCATATATGTCAATTAGAATGGCAGCATGTGGGTATTTCCTAGCACTGAAGTTGTTAATTTTGTAAGCAGAACTCTCTCTCTCTCTCTCTCTCTCTCTCTCTCTCTATATATATATATATATATATATATATACCGAAATGGGGCACCATGATTTCAAATGTGCGAATTCAAGCCATATTCGAGTATATTTTTCAAAAATTTCAGTTTTAGGGTCTATACCCATCTATACAATTCAAACCTTTGAAAAAATATATTCAAATTCAAAGATTTTGAATGAGTTTGGATTACATGCTTTGATGATTTATATATAAAATCAGCACAAACCTACAACCAAACTATCATCAAAAAGGGAAACTCAAGTTTGAATTTTAGTTCAAACTTGTTTGAACTAGTTAATAAACTGGTTAAACTCAGCATCCTAAAAATTTCAAAAATTTCGATTGAAAATACATAGAGAAAATATCCTTTTTAGATCATGATGTCCACGCACCATGGTGCCCTAGGTAATTATATATATATATATGGTTCCATACTCCAAGTATAATTACTTGGGGCACAATGATCCAAAACGGGTATATTTCCCTATGTATTGCATGCGAATTTTTTTGAAATCTTTAGGATGTTGAGTTTAACTAGTTTAAACAAGTTTGAACTAAAATTCAAACTAGAATATCCTTTTTATGATAGTTTGATTGTAGGTATGTGCTGATTTTATAAATAAATCACCAAAGCATGTGATCTAAATTCGTTCAAAATCTTGAACTCGACTATATTTTTTCAAATGTATGTGTTTTATTTGAATTGTTATAGATGAGTATATAACCTAAACCAAAAGTTTCAAAAAATATACCTGAATTCGGCTTGAATTCATGCATTTGAAATCATAAAGCCCAGGCTCCAAGGTTTTAACGACCCCTATTTTTGCATAAAATGCTAAAACAGGAATCTATGTGCATACAGTACTAGTCCCATGATCAGTAGTTAGTACACACATTTACAACAATTGGAATCACACCCATATAGAGAGCGAACAAATGAGAAAACGAGTCGGTTTTGGGGGATGAACAAATGAGATAACGTGTGCGGTTAGCTCAGGAGAGAAAGAATGAGTTTCGAGTGCTGAATAAATGATTGCCCGACAGAATTTCATAGGCATCAGAAGAGAGTCGTTGGCTCATTATGCCCGTTGCGTTCGGGTTCATTTCAAATTTTCAATCGCGTCACGTTGCTTTACGTCCTTTATTGTGTCACATCGCTGTCTGTTCGCCGAACGTTGCGGAGAGAGTGTGAGCGTGTCTGTTTAAAATTTAAACGAGGCGCGGGATAAAAAGCGCTTACCGAATAAATCGAGTGGACGGGAGCGGAATGGAATCGTTTAATCACATCGCTGTCTCTTTTCCTCACTTCAATGCTTGTGAGCTTGTCTTTCTTTTCCTACACCGCTCTTTACTTTTCTCTCTTTCCTACACGACCGTGGCGCACGTGATTCTCTCAAAGACCAGAAACGACATTTCTTTCTCCTGTCACAGACACCAGACATGACACGAGACACAACTTTTTTCTCCTCTCTCCATGATTCTCTTAAACACCAGGCTGTCCAGGTCTCCCTCTCCCCCTGTCCCACTCTACAGATAAAGCACGTGGGCCCCACCACTAGCACCCGGCTACCCCTGTCTGTCCCCTCGCCTCGATTCCTCTACGTGCAGCGCGCCCCCTCGAATCCTCCCCGCTTCCCTCCTTCTCCCTCTGCTCCGACGCCCTTTGCCTCCCTCCTTTGCACGCGACCGAGCCCAGGCGAGCCAAGGTGGACCGAGCCCAAGGCAAGCCACGGCAACGGAGGCGAGCAATGCATCGGGGTTGGCAAGTCGGCGGTTGGCAAGGAGGCGTAGCGCGTGGTTGGCAAGTCGGCGGCAAGGAGGCGTAGCGCCGCGCGGTAGGCTCGGGGGCCCAGTGAGGCGCGCGAGGCGGCAGCCATGGGGCGAGCAAGGCGACCGCCATGGGGCGAAGCGAGGCGGGCGACCTCGGAGGCGAGCGCCGTGGAGGTTGACGAGGCGAGGCGCGCGAGGTGGCCCAACGTGGCGGCGGCGGGGGCTCGTGCGGCTCCCAGCGTGAGCGGTGCAATGCTCGGGGCCCACCAGTCGCGAGGCGGGCAAGGCGACCACGGCGGCGCGGCGGCGCGGAGGTGGCCACGGCGAGCAAGGCGGCGCGAGGCGGCGACGCGGCGAGGCGGCGTCGGACGTGGCCACGCCCGCGAGCGCGCGAGGCGAGCAAGGCGGCTCAACGGCCCAACGAGCGCGCGACATGCGTGGCGTGCCCGCCACGTGCCTGCCGCGTCTTTGGTGGGCGGCGGTCACCGCCAACGTCTTTGCCAGTGAGCTGTGCGGGTTGTGCCGGCCCGATAGCAACAGTGACATGCCGGGCTGGACCGGACGTGCCTTGTGCTGGCCTGAAATGGCCCGGCCCAGATGCCCACCTCTAGACTGGCGAAGAAGCGCGTGTGTGTGCTAGGTTAGGTTATATTACGTCGTAAAATTATACTCCGACGTACGTACGTACGTACACAGCTCCTCGCCGGCTGGCATACCGCATGCGGACAGCACAGCGAGAGATCATAGGCATTAATCGAAATTACTACAGGCTTGCCATAATTGTCCCTACCGCTTGCTCCTTGCATATCCATGATCTCGTTTATCTTGTTTTTTTTTCTTTGTGTGTACATGTGTTTTGACGTGTGTATATATATATATTGTTTGGAGTTCCGGAGGCATGATGTTTTGCAGGTGGTTTACAAATTCTTGATATAATTTACCAGTTTCAATGTAGTTAGGAGTGAAAAACTTTGTAATTAAGTGTGGTTTAGAAACTTAGTTGGAAATTTGAAAAAAAAAAGTTGGCCTTAATTTTCTCTAGATGTACTAGACAGTATATATAGATGGTGCGCAGATGAACTCTTGGGATTGACAAGAATTCCGATATTACATTTAACATGTGCGTACACTTTTTTTTGGAGGCTGTGGCGGCAACACGCGATATAAACCACGTGCTATATGTGGAGTCAATCACCAACGTTCACTGTGTTGTTGAATATGTGTGTCTTGGCGAAGAATTTATATTAGGGAGGAATTGTAATAATTAAGGAAAATCTTATATTTTGTGGGAATAGAAGAATGAGTGAATAGCTAATAAAATTAACATGAAATAAGTTTTGGTAAGTGGGCTTGCTGCTATATGTAGAACATCCCAAAAAAAATTCTAGACTGAATTAATAGCTCACATTTTTTAAAAATGCTAAGAAGACTCTATTAAAAAATAATGTTTTGAATAAATAAACAATGTAAGAGGTGTGTGCTGCATGACCGGATCGAAATTTAAGTAAAATATATCATGTTTAAGCTCACATGGATCGAGCGAACACATGGCAGGATCGAAGTACGTACAATCAATTTTTTTGTGCTCAATTAAAGGCCTAATTTGCTGAATATAAACCATTCGTCCCAGGTGATGTTCGACATCGATGTGTGCATGCATATCAGTTGGTTTGGTTGGCTCAGTGTTGTCTGCTGTCTACTAATTAAGACGGAACACAAACCTTTTGTAGAGAGTACAACGAGCTAGGACGCATATATACGGCGCGCACACATCTCACTCACGTCACATATTAACCTAGATGCTGGAAAATTTTACGAAGGTTCGTAATAAGATGTCTATATATAGTCCTATGCTAACAACTCGTCACATTGTCACCGTCGGGCAAGCACCCCCACGCACATGCGGGCGGTAAGATAAGGACTCGGTATCATGCATGCATGTTGAATTGGAGATAGGAATGAAGGTGGGGTAGAGCATGAATCGAGATTCAGATCCAAAGGTGAAATTTTGAACTAATTGACTCAAAAAATTTAGTTAAGTGTTGTTTAGCAATTCCAAAAAAACAACTTTTACCACACTGATCACCACGAAAACTGAAACGAGAAAATAACTTGTACCAAAACGAAAACAACCAAAAGAGAGGAAAGCATGTATGCAAGGCCTGCATTTTTAATTTCAGTGATCAATTAGCAGTGGATGCTGGAGAGAAATTGTTGTTTATGAAGCTCATAAAAAAACGACTTGTGCCATATCCACTCGGTAATTCAAAATGTGAGTTCGTCATTTCCACTTGGATGAAAATTAAGAGGAACGATTTTGCGTAAGTGTTTGTCCGTAGTATGTGCAAAGAGATCGAATCTTTCCTCGCAAAAAAGAAGAAGAAGAAGAGAGAGATCGAATCTTGGGTGTCTGGCGAAATAAAGAAAAATCTTTGATTATTAGCTTATTATTTTTTATAAAAAAAACCTTAGTTACCTTAGATGAAGTACTACTGTCTTTCAAAGGCGACAAATCAAGCATATCAGGTTCGCTTGCTGTGACACGTATATGCGTATATAATTCGGATGAGAAAAAACGGTTGGAAACCGCGTGTTCATTAAGGTCTATGATGGTCCCTTAGCTGAAACTCTAGGCGACTACTATATAAGGAGAAGGGAGGTCCCCTCATTGTATAAGGAATCAAAAAGCAATAAAGAATTCTCTCGTTGTTCCTCTCTAAACCTGTGTCTCTCTTTCTCTCTCTGTTCTCCACTTCAGATCTGTTCGGGAACTCCGGACTATTCGATAGCGAGGTTCCTTAACACGTTATCAGCACGAAGCTCTACCGGCGAACGGATTGAAAAGGTGAGAATCGGCGATTAAATCTAAACGTTTGATGATTCTATGCATGTGTCGGGGATCGGACAGCCTGGCGCGCGTCCTCCTGACACGTGTCCGTTCCCCCTTTGTGCCTAGGGGACTGTTCCTAAGCCCAGGCAGAAATATCTCCGGTCTACCGGCCCAGGGCACCGAACGGACTGTTACCAGTCGGGATCCGACCAAAGGCCCCAAGAGGCCACCGGGGACACTCGGGCCGGGCTCCCGACCTCCGTAGCGGGACGGGATCCCCCGACTCCGACCAAGCCAAGGCAACCCCCGCCAAGGGCCGCGTGTCAAAGCCTCCACCTGCCAACAGCCACGTGCCCCACGGATGGGGTCAATCGAAGTGACTATACGAGAGCAGGTGGCCATCTCCCAAGATGGTTTAATGGCTGCTGAAGTCATACTTCCAGTCCCATCGACCGGCCACATACAGAACGAAGACACGCTCCCTCCCGAGGCAGCACCAACGTCATGGACAGCGACGTCAACACTCGTCAGGACCGTAGAAGGCAGGCACGCCATTTCCCGGTGAAATACCTAACCACCCTGACCAGCGAGACGACCGACCCAACGTGGGCAGGACGAGAGGTGACCAGTCAACAGGACAAAGGACTGAAGCTGCCCCTTCCTGTCGTATAAAGGTAGGTAGGAACCCCAGGGAAGGGGGGATTCTCCTAGTCAAGCCACGAGCACTCTTGAGCAAGGATTCAATAACTCTCGTTTGTAAACTTTGTACAGCCATCTACAAAAAAGGCAATACAACACCGCCACACGAAATGGAGTAGAGGTTCGGCCCGAACCAGTATAAACCTTGCGTCTCCTGTTTGGTTGCACAGGTTCTCCTGCTTAGTGCGCCCGCCGAGGGTGCCATCCGGACGAGCGAAGCTCTGGGCCTCGCCCTCCGTACGATCTTTCCCCCTCTTCCTTTGCGGTCGGCGGTCCCGATCGTCGACAGCATGCATCTATCCTACGCATCTGACACTTTGTTCGTCTCGTGGCACGAAGCTATAGACAGCCCAAAGCAACAGTACAAGCATGATTACTGTACATCCAGAAAAAAAAAGGGGCAACGAAGCCTCGGCTTGCGCGCCCGCAGCGCGCTGCCGTAGCCACCGCGCCTCGCCGTCGCCCGGCCGACATCGCTCGCCTCGCCTCGCCGGCGCGCCGCCACCCCGGCTCGCGGCCGTCAACCGCCGCCAAAGCGCACGTCGTCGCCGGACCGCCGCCGTGCGTCGTCGCCTCGGCCAGAGCCGCCGCGCTACATCGCCGGACCACCCGCGCGGCCGCGCCGCTCGGCCAGTCGCCAGCGCCTCGCCGCCCCGACCGCCTCGGCCATTGCTGCCGCCACTCGGTTCGCACACTCGCTGGCTTGAAGCCCGGCCACCGCCGACCGCCACCTAGGTTTTTCTGGAGTTTTAATGAGGTATATGCATCTCGCGGCAAAGGGCCCAAGGGGGAGTGTTGAGAAACCACGTAGCCTATGAAGACCCACGATGGTCCCTTAGCCGAAGCCTAGGCGACTACTATATAAAGAGGAGGGGGTCCCCCATTGTACAAGGAATCAGAAAGCAATAAAAAATTCTCTCGCTGGTCCTCCTTAAACCTGTGTCTCTCTTTCTCTCTCTGTCCTCCACTTTAGATCTATTTGAGAACCCGGACTATTTAATAGCGAGGTTGCTTAACAAAAACAACAGATTTGGATTGGATTGTCCGTTCGTCTTTGATGTTGTATTCTGGTATTAATTGGAATTGGAACGGTGATCTTTGTCTTAACACGAAGTAGAGCAGAACTGCAGAACTACATTTTCTCCTCCTCCCTCCCCCGTCGCGTAGAAAAACCCGCCGTTTCCTTCTTCTCCTTCCCCCAAACTCCTCGTCCTTATCAACAACCAATTGCCGCTTCTTTCGCCCAAACACCCAACCCGCGCGATTATTCCACCCATGGATCCCTACAAGGTGCCGCCTTTTCACATCTTCTCGATCGATTTTGCCCTATTAGATCGCCAATTTGGTCTCTCTTTCACGCGCTGATCTGACTGGATTTGTGCCTTTTCTTGTGGGGGGGTTGGGTTCCTGCAGCACCGGCCGTCGAGCGGCAACAACTCGACCTTCTGGACCACCAATTCCGGCGCCTCCGTCTGGAACAACAACTCTGCGCTGACCGTCGGACAGCGAGGTGAGGACCGAGGAGGGAACAGCGTGTCGGCGCTGCTTGATTTTTCTCTCTCTCTCTCTCTCAATGCGATAAATCTACTACAGTTAGGGACTACGTGCTTGATCTTAGCTTGCAATACATCTCAGGGTTTTGATGGTCCGTGTTAGCTTTGGGCGATTAGAGGCTTTTTGATTGTTAATTGTAATGGTCTCTGGTTCTCTTGTGGAAGCTTGGGCTATAGCAGTACATGTTATATCTTGCCTTGCTGATTCTTTAGTCATTCAAAGTTTGCATCTTGGTATGGTTTTCAGCTGTTTGTTACGAGTAACTGTGTTGTTTTTATATGTTTTGTGTGATGATTCACTCGTGCTAGAAATTAAAAAAAAGGCACTGTTTTCGTTGCATTGTGCTGTAGATGTTGTAGTTGTAGTACTGTTCAACTTCAAACAGGTCGTATTCCTTGATCGTCTCTCACAAAAACTTTGTTTCAAAATTTTCTTGATATTTTCGTCAGTCACTGTCATACCATAAAGTTGCTTAAGTGGAAAATATAAAAAGTACTATCTTCTGAATATAACATGCCATCACCCAGTCACAGTGATTATCTGAGGTGAGAAGAAGTCCCAAGTTAGTGTATTGCTGTGATTTGTCTAGCCGGCTTGTAGATTTACTTTTAACAGTAACCTCATATAGGATCGAGTTTTTACTTCCAGAAAAAATGAAATGCTGGTGCTCTTATTCTCCTCATGGCCCATATCTTGAGAGTGACTGGAAGTCAAGTTTTGTTGTTCTAAATGTCATGGTCACAAAAAGCACCAAACTATAACAAGATATATTTATCTGTAAGCAAAAGCTTCTGTGATGCATGAAAAATGATAAAAAAAATTGTTGTTGGGGGGTAGAGTACTTGAAGGTTCCTGTAATGTTTCCCTATTTGTGTCTGTAGCTACACCCAGACAATCCTTATTTTCTTTGCATTTTTCTATCATGGCTGATTTGAGCCTTGACATGATGAATTCTTCATTTGACAGGACCTATCCTCCTCGAGGATTATCATCTGATTGAAAAGCTTGCTCAGTTTGACAGGGAGCGTATCCCTGAACGTGTTGTTCATGCACGGGGAGCCAGTGCAAAGGGATTTTTTGAGGTGACTCATGATGTTTCTCACCTTACATGTGCTGATTTTCTCCGGGCTCCTGGGGTTCAGACCCCAGTTATTGTTCGGTTCTCTACTGTTGTGCATGAGCGTGGAAGCCCTGAGACCTTGAGGGATCCACGTGGTTTTGCTGTGAAGTTCTACAGTAGAGAGGTACTAATGACGCATTTTCACTGTTGTTTGTTCTTATGCTTGCAAGATGAGCCCTTTTTTCTTACTGCATGTTGTATCGCTATGATATATGTGAGTAGTTATTTTCTGGCAATATGTTCTATTCATTCATCAAAATGCCTTTTTGTGGCAAGCTATTAAAGCTTCACAGATTGTAATATCAAACGTTTAACTGGTTTCATCTGGTGCGGTGGAATGCTGGCATTCCTGGCAACTTGGATTGCACTTTAGCCTCATAAATAAGTCCAGTGCACAGGCATTTACACAGATGAAACTATAGCCCTAGTCCTTTTGCTGATCTGAATTTACAACTGTTTATTTCATTTAAAGGGTTGAGTAGCGCCACCTGGTTTTTCCATTTATAGGCTTGTGCAACTGACTGTTTGCCATCAACAAATAAATGATTATGGTCTGAACTCATGTACGCTCTGGTTTCATATATAGCAAATCAACGTGATTGGATCTTTACTAATCCTAATGTTGTATTATTGAATTTATCTCTGTCCTCACAGATTTTCCATGATGTTTATTTACTTGTTCACTGTTAATGCTGCCATATGCCGACCTTTTTCACTCAAAGCGTAAGTATCCTAATAACTGCCATCATGCCTTTTCAGGGTAACTTCGACCTTGTTGGGAACAATATGCCTGTGTTTTTTATCCGAGATGGGATCAAATTCCCTGACATGGTTCATGCTTTCAAGCCAAGTCCAAAGACTAATATGCAGGAGAACTGGAGAATAGTTGACTTCTTTTCACACCACCCAGAGAGTTTGCACATGTTCACCTTCCTCTTTGACGATGTTGGCATCCCACTCAACTACAGGCACATGGAGGGTTTTGGTGTCAACACCTACACCTTAATCAACAGGGATGGAAAGCCTCACCTTGTCAAATTCCATTGGAAGCCTACATGTGGTGTCAAGTGCCTCTTGGATGATGAAGCTGTTACTGTGGGAGGCACCTGCCACAGCCATGCCACAAAGGATTTAACTGATTCTATCGCAGCAGGGAATTACCCAGAATGGAAGCTTTACATTCAAACCATTGACCCTGATCATGAGGATAGATTTGACTTTGACCCACTTGATGTCACTAAGATCTGGCCAGAGGATATCATCCCACTGCAGCCAGCTGGAAGGATGGTCCTCAATAAGAACATTGATAACTTCTTTGCAGAAAATGAACAGCTTGCTTTCTGCCCAGCAGTCACTGTCCCTGGAATCCATTACTCTGATGATAAGCTGCTCCAGACAAGAATATTTTCCTACGCTGATACCCAAAGGCACCGTCTTGGTCCGAACTATTTGATGCTTCCTGTGAATGCACCGAAATGTGCTCACCACAACAACCACCATGATGGCTTCATGAATTTCATGCACAGGGATGAGGAGGTAGTGTGTTCTTTTCGAATTTTCTTCTCCTTTCTCATGCAAATTTGTTGGGATGCTCCTCCTATTTTGGTCCATTATACAGTTTTTCCTCCAATTAACACAGATAAAATGGAATTGTCCTTGAGTTTATTGCATTTACATCTATTTGCTTTGATTTTTAGGTGAACTACTTCCCTTCTAGGTTTGATCCTGCCCGTCATGCTGAGAAGTACCCTATTCCCCCTCGTGTTCTTACAGGCTGTCGGGAAAAGGTATGTAACTTGAAACACTTGGAAGTCTAATAAAATACCACTAGTCTTCACCCTTGTGAGCATAGCTTTGTTCCACTATATGATGGTGACTTTGAACCTCCATTAGAAGAGTTGTTCATGAATTGGAGTGTTTTCAAATATTTATTACAAGTGGTGACTAAATATTCTGCAAAGTAAAATGCCCATCATGTGTTTCACACAAGGTTTGCTTCCTTTCTACTGTTGGAACTGCAGTGTGTTATTCAAAAGGAGAACAATTTCAAGCAGGCTGGCGAGAGGTACCGGTCCTTTGACCCTACCAGGTTGGTCCCAGCTCGATTTGATTGGTATAGACGCATAAAAGAATGCAGGCAACCTCACTAATTAAAATGTTTTGCTACGAAAATGCAGGCAAGATCGTTTCATCCAGCGGTGGGTTGATGCACTCTCAGATCCCCGTGTGACCCACGAACTTCGGGGCATCTGGATCTCTTACTGGTCTCAGGTACACAATTTATCTTTCGGGAAGGCATAAGCGCTTGTGAATTTGCAATGGGTGCCCATGTGTATGTAGAACATTGCACCACTCTGAGAGCATTAACCTTTGTTGCAGTGTGATGCATCCCTTGGGCAGAAGCTGGCGTCACGACTCAACCTGAAACCAAGCATGTAGATCGGCAAGGAAAAAACCCAGTTGGAAGCTCGTCCCAGTTAGTTGCAGCCAAGCGAAGGAGGATGCAGCGTGAACTGAAATGTGCAGTGTGTGTAATGTTCCGTCTGGGTGCAGTCATGAATAAAATGTGAGACAACTAATATGTTATGTATGCTGGTGTTGGGAGTTGTGAACCAGTCGCGCGGATCCTTAAAGCTTGTCGTGTTGTGTCCTGGCAAAGAGATAATAAAGTGTGATATATGCAGTGGGTTTTACAATGTGACGGTTAATCTTGCTTTGTTGTCTAATAAGCACTAGTGCATGCTGGGGCTGAGTGCTCTTCAGTCTAAACGACACTGATGAGTTATATATTTGAGTTTACTATTGCTCCCTGATTATTTATCGATAGCACAGCTACTACTCTGTGCGTTTGTCGTACAACCTATCATCTCTGCAATCTCCTGGGCATGTATAGCGGAGGACAAGCTGACATATGGTGGCAAGTCTCTGCTGTTGCTCGATGAAACACCATTTGATCTCTAAAGCCTGCAGGACTTGGATGTCAGTGTCGAGGATTCAAATTTTATTTTCGGATAAAATCTCGGCTAGGACCGGATGACAAAATTTCGACGAAATCTTGGTATTTCGGATAAATCTTGTCCGAAATTCAAAAACCAAAATTCAAATTTGGTCCGTTTTCTACCAAGAAATACCCAAAATTTCGGTGTTTTTGCAACGGCAGAAAAGTGGGTCAAACGATGTCGAAAAATTTTGAAATGTTTTTTGGAAAGTGCTGAAACATAGGTGATAGTGCCATACAAATTTCAAATAATTCTAAAGTCTGAAATTTTTAAAAATTCAAACATTGCTACTAATGTTCTCATAAAATTTTCAGATGATGATCAAACTTTATAAATTTATAAAAATTTGAACAATACTACTGCCCTGTTAAAAGGCTTACCGGTAAACTTGAACAAAATGAAAAATTATCTAAACCACATTAAAAACCTTTGAAAAAAATTTGATGGTCCTGATATAAAATTAATGTTTCTTTAAAATTTTTAGATGATGATTATTCTCAAATAATGTTTAAAAATTCAGACAGTGCTACGTCCTGATAAAAGCCTAATGATCAATACATAGATTTGCTTTAACAATAAAAAAAGTTTAAAATTTTTGAAAATTTTACAAAAGGTGATAAGGAATTGCTTAATATCGCATAAAATTTTTGAATCATGATCACACTCCAGTGAATTTATAAAATTCTTACAAGGCACAGTACCATTTATATTCTTCTCTTTTTTATTTTTAAAATATAATATAACAAACCAAGTTCAATGCTTACATAGATTTGATTGACCAAACAAACAAAGTTAAAAAAATTGAAAAATTTATATAATGGTACTGAGGCAATTATTAATCTCTCACAAAAAATTTAGATCATAATCATACTCAAGAAAATTTATAAAATTCTGACAATGTAACTGTCCCAATTATGTTCATTCTGTTTTTGATTTTTTAAGGATAACAAATGAAGTTAAATTATTTTCAAATTTTTTATGTATGATCCTAAACTACTAAATATAGTACCATAAAATGTTAAGCTCATTATCAAGCTTGTACAATTTTATAAAAACCTGACAGTGTTTCTGCCAAAATTTTAAAATGTCTAAAGAATTCGGTTTTTCAACAAATTTTCATAGGAGATGGCTTTCCTGAGGATTATTGGACCAAATGCGGTCAAATCCAGCCTTAAAAGTTCAGAAAAAAAAGCCAAAAAACACGAAATTCCGTTGAAAAAACGAAGTTACTGTAGTAATTTCGAGTTTTTTTATTTTTTTTTTATCCGACCGGTAGTCTAGATTTCGCAGAGACCCGAAATCCGAAATTATTTCAGCGAGATTTGGAACCTGGTGTAGAGAGTTTGTTTTTTTATCTGTCATCTGTGCTAAAAGTGATGGCTTGTCACGCGGACTAAGTGAACATGAGAAAGTAACTTGAATTTGTCGTCTGATGGATGGGATGGCTTTACAGAGTTTAAAGTGCGCACTCGTTGAAGTTGCATACCACTACTCCACTAGTTCCTTGCAGGATTGAAAGCGCTGCGTGTCACAGTCCACCAACACGTTTTCGTCTAGCGACAAAGGTGTCCTGCTTGTCCAATATCAGCCCAACTCGATCACTATCAAGAATAGTTAATCGTTGCACTCTAGTTTGGGAAAATTTCGTATTAAAAAAAGGCAGATCTTGTAGCTCATTTAACCCAGATTCGACTTGGGTCTAGTTTTGATCACAAACTTGATCTGTGATCCAAATTTGGATAGGCCAATCGGACCCAAGGGAGGAAGGGGAACAGTGCACGTACGTACTGACAGGAGCTATATGTAGGGGTTAAAGGTGGAGAACAGACCACTACCACTAACTCGTAATTAGAAGTAGTTGAGATATAGAAGCGTGAGAGGAGCAGTTAACTCAAGGCAACAAATTAACCATGTGGGGGAGCCTCGTCATAATCTGGTGTCTTGTGCTTGTCATGCTCTCCACCACAGCAGCAGCAGCAACCACGACGACGACGACGACGACGATTGTAGCCTTCAAGGCAAAGATTTCCCGCCATTCCGGGGTGCTGGCCTCCTGGAACCAGAAAGCAGCGCCAACTACTGCAGCTGGGAGGGCGTCACGTGCACCCGGAGACACCGATCGAGGGTGGCCGCTCTAGGCCTCCACTCCCAGGGGCCCGCCGGCGTCATCTCCCCCGCCATTGGCAACCTCACGTTCCTCCGAAAGCTCAACGTAAGCTTCAACGGCCTGCACGGCGAGATCCCTCCCAGCATCGGCTCCCTCCGTGGCCCCCAGTACCTTGGCCTGCGAGGCAATTTGCTCACCGGCTCAATCCCAGGAAACATCAGCCGCTGCAGCAGCCTCAGGAGAATGGTAATTGCTGACAAGGGGTTGCAAGGAACCATACCTACTGAGATCGGCGACGTGCCATTGCTAAGCGTTATCCCTGGAAGCTAACCATCTTCAGGGATCGATTCCCGGAGGCATTGGGAGCATTCCATATCTCAGGTTCCTTCAGCTGTCCCTGAACAATCTCTCAGGTTTGTTTCCTCTTTCACTGTTCAATCTATCATCTCTGCACGCGCGGCCGTCTACCAGCTGATCTGGGGAGAAGCCTTCCTGGCATGCAACAGTTTGGGTTTGGATTTAACCAATTCACTGGAGTTGTTCCTCCGTCACTAACTAATCTCTCCAGACTCCAGCTTTTTGACATTCCAGATAACGAATTTAGTGGGATCTTTCCTTCAGAGTTGGGCAGCTTGCAGTATCTGACTATCTTCGATGGTTTGCTCTGGATGGGAACAAGTTTGAGGTAGACAATGAGCAAGAATGGCATTACTTATTTCTTTGACACATTGTAGAAGATTGAGAATAATGTCCATCGAAGCAAACAGTTACGGGGCAACTGCCAATCTCATTGGTTAACTTGTCCACCAACATCCAAGTTTTAGATATTCTTACTAACAATAAATCTGGTACTATCCAATTGGATATTGGAAAATTGACATGTGGCGAGGAGCTTATTCTTGGTCACAACTTATTCACTGGGATCATTCCTGAGAGCATAGGGAATCTTGCACAATTGAACAAGCTATATCTGGGTTACAACAACTTGTCAGGATTTATCACAAACTCCATCAGAAACCTCACTGGTCTATCCATGCTTGCTGCAAGTGCCAACAGGTTGGAGAGACCAATTCCATCAAGCATTGGAAATTTGACCAAACTTTCAGCCCTATCTCTATCAAGTAACCATCTTACTGGCTCGATTCCAAATGAAATCATGCACCTATCATCAATCTCATTATATTTGTCTTTAGTCTTACAACTTGCTGGAGGGACCTCTTCCTTCAGAAGTTGGTAATTTGGTAGACCTCAGAAAGCTCTATCTGTCTGAGAACCAATTGTCCGGTGAGATACCCGATACCATTTGCAATTGCATAGTCCTGGAAACCCTCTTAATGGATGGAAATTCGTTCCAAGGAAATACCCCTCCCATTTTGAAGAACATAAAAGGGCTTGCTGTACTGAATTTTGATGGACAACAAACAGAAAGGCAGCATCCCTGGGGATCTAGGAAGTATTACCAACTTTCAGGAATTGCATCTTGCGCGCAATAATTTATCAGGATCAATCCCAGAAATCCTAGGTAATTCAACATCGCTCCGCCAACTTGATCTGTACTTCAACCATTTACAGGGTGAAGTACCAAAACAAGGGATATTCGAAAATCTAACTGGGCTACCAATTGTTGGAAACAATGATTCATGCATGCGGTGGAATACAACAGCTTAGTCTGCCAAAATGCCCAAATTCCACTGCCAGAAAGAATAAGAAAGGCTTGCCAAAGTGTTTTAGAATAGCAGTCCCCACAATAGGACCTATCCTGGTCTTACTTTTAGTGCTAGCTTCAACTAGATTTCTTTACAGAAAGTTTAAGGCAGGAATGAAGAAAGAACGACTGCCACTTCAATTCACCGAGATATAGCTTCCAATGGTTTCATACAAAGATATACTGATAGGAACAGATGGGTTCGCAGAAGCAATCTGCTTGGGAAAGGAAGATATGGCACAATATACAGAGGCACTCTACATAATCAATGTGTTGTGGCTGTCAAAGTGTTTAATCTCCAGCAAACAGGATCATACAAAAGCTTCCAGGCTGAGAGCGAGGCACTTAGAAGAGTGAGGCACCGATGCCTTGTAAAGATCATCACATGCTGTTCAAGCATCAACCACCAAGGTCAAGACTTCAGAGCACTAGTCTTCGAGTTCATGCTTAATGGCAGCTTGGATAACCGGATCCACTCAAATTTCGAAAGCCAAAATGGAAACGGAACACTCAGCTTGTTGCAGAGGTTAGATATCACCGTCAACATTATGGATGCTTTGGACTATCTTCACAATGGTTGCTGGCCATCAATCATCCATTGCGATCTCAAGCCAAGCAACATTCTTCTCACTCAGCACATGAGGATTGTGGATGCTTGTGATAACCCGGGAGTTATCATAGTTAATAAAAATCAGTAAGCAACTAAAACAAGAAATAAAAACATTAGGCAAGATAATAAAAATGTAAGGAATTGAGAATTTTCGTCAGTCCCGCAGTGAAGGTATCGCTCATCGAGGTACCTGACCTGTCCAGGGGCTAGATCGGCACCTCTCGCTAGTATCGGGTTCATCATTCGGCGTTTAGTAGCTTACCTGGTACGGTTGCGAGTACCGTTAGTGTTTTGAGCGAGATATGACCGTAATGTCCTTAGGATCAATAGCCAACAGTAAAAGCCCAAGGGCAAAATGGTCATGTGCTATTTTCCCAATTCAATAAAGCCAGCCAAAAGCCAACCAAAGGCCAGCTCAATAGCCTGTATCTCCCATTTTTCCACACAAACCGAGAACCCACAAGAGCACAGCCAGCTTCCATTTTTCTCACCCAAGGAAGACAACAAGTTTTCAACCGAAGCAAGCCCACAAGAACCAGCACCAAGCCGAAGCAAGAGGGGGCGGCAACATCTAGAAGAGGAGGCGATAGCATCCAGAAGAGAAGAAGGAGGTCAACCGAAGCCAGAAGGCAGCACCTCTTCTTCCTTGCTTCCTCAACTTCATCGCCAGCCAACTTCAACTCCAACCGATCAAACCCAGGTGCATATACCAGTAGTATTAGAGTAGCTACAGTGCGGGTTTGTATATGCAAAGGGTAGATCGAGGGTTTGGCTAGCAAATAGGGTAGGGTAGGGGATATATCGTGTCATCCCCGGGGTTCTCAGTAGGTTGGGGCAACCAGTAAGTGCAGTATTTGTTCTTCTTTCATAGATTAGCTCAAGTTTCCCAACCATCATCCTAGAACCCCCTTCTAAAGCAAAATCAGCAAGCAAGCAAAGCAAAATCATCAAGAAAATGAAATGTGGGTAGAATCCTAGATAGCAGAAAGAGATGGCTGCGGGCTAGTGCCGGCCATGGGGGAAGGAGTCGGCAGAGGAGGAGGCGCCATAGAGGTGGGGTCGGCCAGCGCGGGTGCGGCCAGGGCCGTCGGCGGGTGATGTGGCAAGCCAGTGCCGCGCTGGGTGAGGCTGACCAGCGTCGAGTTGTGAGAACGAACCGGGCCGGGGCAAGGCCACGGGTGGACCTGCGGGCGGGCGCCGTTGTGCGGACCGAAGCCGACGCCGGGTAGGAGGAGGAGGCGCGGGAGTAGAAGCCGCAGGGGAGAACCGGCCGTGGGAGCAGGGAGTTGGTCGGGTAGAGAAGGAGGAGTGGGAGGAGAAGTAGCGGAGAGGAGTAGCTGAGGCAGAAGAGGAGAGGGGTGGCGACTTGGAAGGAAAGGAGGTAGGAGGCGTAGAGCCAAGAGGCTCTCGGTCGAATTGGACAGAGGCCAGAAAAGGCAGAGAAAAGAAACAAGGGAAGAAAGAAAAGAAGAGAGAAAAGTGAGGAGGGAAAAGGGTAGAAAAATAATTCGTGCCGCGAACCGCGTTGGTTTTGTTAATCAACTTGCGGATCACGTAAAAATCGAAAAGAAGTATTAATTAAATAGTGCCAAGATAAAAATGTACGACAAATCAAAAATTGGTTGGAAGCCAAAATAATTTGTTCCCCTTAATTGCCCCAGTTAATGTTGTATGCTTTCAAGGCCAGACCTGAGCATCCCAGCCAATCAGATCCAGTATACTGGTGAGGACGATCCTTTCGTTTTTATACCAGGCAAGATTCCTTGATCATTTCTTATTAAATGATTTTCAATGCTTTCTTATAGTAAGTATATCATCACGGCATCAAAAATTTATTTTCAAATTGAAGTGTTGAATTGGAGGTGGATGATGGAAATGGGATGTGTTTTTTGAGAAAGGATGAAATGGTGAATTTGTGATATGGTTTTTGAAATGGTTGGGTTGGAATTTAGCGTCCACAAATGGAGTCGTGGATTCGTATTAGAAATATTATGGTGGGTAGAGGATGCCGATGAAAAGGAGAATGGCCGGCGGGATCTTCTACATAGGCTATAATGTAAGGTCAACCAATAGTACTCGGGCAATGAGCCGTATTCCAGTATCAACCATAGCAAAATAAATCGCTGTCAGAAAAGGTTGTCCTATGAAGGTATTATGATCTCCACATTGGTGGTTAGGTAGTTAACTAGGGGTGTGAAGCTAGGTATGTCGGGAGTCCCAGTGACGACACAATATCAGCTACGGTTGATCAGGCGCTATATGTAAAGCCTAGAGGAGTATCAGCGCTGCTGCGGTAGCATGGTACAACTGGTACGCTGAGGTTATGTGGGGAACAGTCGAGGACA
This sequence comes from Otatea glauca, assembly GCA_036346275.1. NCBI lineage: Eukaryota > Viridiplantae > Streptophyta > Magnoliopsida > Poales > Poaceae > Otatea > Otatea glauca. The sequence goes on from CM070721.1 coordinate 64,849,048, forward strand.
CCACTACTCGTTGGCTATCAGGGTTGGAGATCAAAATACTAGATTAGCGATAAATGTTCTGGAGCCTCTGTGGTGGAGGCCGTTATGCGTGAAGTGATACGAACCTGCGCAGGGTTAAAATCTTGAATTCAAGCCTGTCTCCTGGATTGGAGGCTACGGAAGCTAAGTCTGCCTCATATACGAGTGCTAGTAGCTGGTTTTAAAGTTTAAAATAAACAACCCTACCAAAAATCTAATTTCTGTAAAAATGGATGTTGAGGGAAGGTGAGTATTAGTTGAAAATTGGTTGGTTTGAGAGAAAATTATTCTCTGCATTTGCTAATAATGCTTGTTGAGTACTTTTGTACTCACTCTTGCTAAATTCCCTTTTCTAGAGTTTGGCTCCGATGTTCAAGCAGATGATTGGGTGGACGAGGCAGTAGAGTTCTACCAGGAGGAATAGAGAAGATGGGTAGCTGTGTATCGGCTTCGTCAGTCTTTTGGTGTAATAGTATCTATTTAATATCCTTTTGTTGTGCAAGGACCAATATATCTATGTAATGGACATATAGCCCTACGTGGTTTGGGTTGTAATATATTTACATTCAGTCTCTAATTATTGTTCTGTTACAACACTCTAAACACAGTGTACTAACTGATAAAATATCGAGGGCGCTCGATGTTTTGATTAGTTAGTATGCCGAGATTCGCGTAATTATCTCAAAGTGATGGCAGTGCGACTGTCGTTACCCTAGGCTAATTATGCGGGTCGTCACAATGCTTTGGACTATCTTCACAATGATTGCTGTGGCCATCAATCATCCATTGCGATCTCAAGCCAAGCAACATTCTTCTCACTCAGCACATGAGGGCCCATGTTTGAGATTTTGGTATTGCTAGAATTCTAAATGAAGTTGCAAGCAAAGCTTCTGCGAATTCCAGTAGCTCCATTTGAATAAGAGGCTCCATCGGATACATTGCCCCAGGTAACTCGAATATGCTTCCCCTGTGCTCCATATGATCACATCTAATTAGCTCTATACTCATGAATCAACTTTTGTACAACCTGTTTTTGATCCAAATTGTTCAATTCATTGTAGAATATGAAGGTCTTGCGGTATCAACTAATGGTGATGTGTACAGCCTCAGCGTCACTTTGATCAAGATGTTTACAGGAAGGAGCCCAACAGATGATTATGTTCACAGATGGGTTAAGCCTGCATTCTTCGCTGAGGCAGCTCTTCCTGAGAAAGTCATGGACATAGCAGATTCCAACATATGGCTGCATGATGAAGCAAACAATAGCAATGATACAAGACATATAACAGGAAACAAGGAATGTTTGGCTGCCGTCATCCAGCTTGGTGCCCATGCTCAAAGCAACTGCCCAGAGAGCGGCTGTTAACGAGCGACGATGCTGCAGAAATGCCTGCTATCAAGAGGACATACCTCAGTACTCAGTGATGAAGTATGTTGGATTGTATGAAGTGAACAGCCATTACCGTATACGGACTATCATGTTTCCTCAATTTATTTTGGAAGTCCATAATATGTTTGCTTCTTTTCTGGGTGTGTTGTAAACTTTATCAAAATGGTACTGTATTGTCCAATTTATACGCATCATCATCATCATCTGTAACAGTGTTTTTGGTATTACCTAAGTCCCAAGTTATAAATAAGGATGACAACATATGTTCATCATCACTTTATTTCAGTCGACCCATCCCTGAATGAAGAAGCACCCAACCATGAGGGATGAGTGATGAGTGACGAGTCTCAGCTTCCCTAGGGCTAATTTAAATTTCAAGGTTGCCTTTTGTTATATGCTTTTAGCATGGTCCTGAGATTTGATAGATTTATTTTGCTTCCATGTCTTTCCACATTGTTAGGCCCTGTTTGGGGACTTAAAACCAGCTTCAGCTCCTGAAAAACTAGCAAACCCCCCCCAAACAGCTCAGCTTTTGACATAAACCAATAGCCGCATATAACTAAAAAGCCAAAAGCTGAAAAGCTGGGCTGGACCTGCTTTTGCAACTTATTGCTAAGAAAAATTAGCTATTTATTAAACGATCTCTTATAAAAGCTACAACGTTTTTCAGCTCAGAAAGCCAAAAAGCAGCTTTTCAGAAAAGCTACATCCCCCAAACAGGCCCTTAAGCTTAAGCTTTTTGGCTTATAGCTAAAACCAGCTTTTGGGTTTAAACAGCTTGGCATTAGTCTAAGATCAACCCTCAATAAACCAAAAAAAACACCTCTCTAATGGCTTTTGGCTTTTAGTTATATGAAAGCTTATGGCTTTTGAAAAAACCTAGGTAAAAAACCACCTATTTATTTAGAGGCTGTTTGGGGGGCTGTGCTTCAGCTTTGCTTTAGCTTTGGGCTAAAAGCTCCCCAAACAAGATGGTCAAGCAGTGGGAAGCTAAGCCACGCAGAAGCTCCCAAAAGTCAAGTCACTTGGGAGGAGCTTTTCAGCTGTGGCTTCGCTTGACCACCTCCCACCTCGCTGGCTCCGTTTTCCCGACCTCCGCCACCCCGCCTCACTATCTCCACGTCACCTCCCCACTCGGACGGTGCTGTACTTCACTATGTTGCTACCTCCCCGCTCGGTTCGTCCCCAAAAATCACAGCTGCAGCAGCTAGTTTGCCAAACAACATAACAAGAAAAGCCACAGCCACTAGCTACAATGCTTTACATGACAAAGAAACCAAAAGCGACTTTTCAAATTGTGCAGCAGCCCCCAAACAGGCCCAGGCTTTAGCTTTTGGCTTTTAAGCTGATGAAAAGCCCAAACAAATAGAGCCTTAAACATGCAAAGTCCACTCTTATTGGGCCAGTAATTCCTATGGAAGGGCATAAAGAGTTGAACAACTTCTTTGTTAGCCTGAATTTTTACTCTTTTGCATGGTTATGTAAGGCTTCGCCATGTCCTTGCCTAACCGCCACAGCCATCAACTCACCATATTATCTTATGGTGTCCGCCTTATGGCCAAGGCGTCCTCGTGTTGTCGCTTTGGCGCAGCGAGTCATCGCCATGCAGAGAGTCGGACGCCATAAGCAATTGCTGGACTCCAAAAGTTTTGGGCGGGCTCAAAAATCAAAGAGTGGGAAGGGTTGTAAATAATTGAAGAGAGAGGAGAGTAAAGGGCTCAGGTAAATAATTGAAGAGAGGAGAGATTAAGGTCTGAGAGAGAGCGGGAGGGAGAGGGAGCCAGGGGGGAAGGGGAGCTTCTCTTCTAGCAATAGCAGTCGCCGCCGCCACCGCATTCGCTCCAACCCCAGCCAGAACTGCCAAGGCACTGAGCCACCGATACCCTCCGGAGCCACTATTATCGCCATCGTCTTCCAGGTTTGCCCTCTCCCTTCATCTTTCTTCTTCTCCCCTCTCATGCGCCTCTGACTCTTTGTCCTCTCCCTCTCCTCAGCTCTCTTAATGCAATCTAATGCTCATTTCCTCTGTTCCTACTATGTTCTACAATCTAATGCGCATTTGCTCTGTTATTTACTCAGAAATTTGCTCTGTTACTCTATTTCGCCCTCCCTCAGTTATTAGCTCTGTTTCTTTGTTACTTAGAAATAGAAATTTTCTAGTTGACTGAGAAATGAAAATCTGAATTGTGCTCTTTTAATTTGCTATGCAGCATCCAACAGTGCAGCACAATGGCTCCAGCTAGCGAAACCGGTAGTAATGCAACCAACTCCTCAGAGGTTGCATCTGTTGGAGCCCCGACGTATGATCCAAAGACTGATCAAAGGATGTTAGTGTTCCTAACTTGCTCATTAAATTTACAGCCATAATATGTTAGGATGTGTGTATGGCGTTTCCTTGCCTTAGGCACTAAAGCGGTGTGGCAGTAGTGAGGCGCCTCGCCTCATCACCTTAATAACCATGCTCTTTTGTCAATTCATACAATATAAAGTATATTTTCAAATAAACAAAAGAATATTTACTATTTTACCAGATATAAATCACTGTGCACACAACTGATACAGGAGGAATAACTAGACTATTGAGAGTAAGAATAACAAGATTGTGAAGGCTGAACTATGTTAGACATATGCTACTTTGCCTAACTCCCTACTAGTGTATAACTTGGGGGGGGGGGGGGAAATGGATGAAGAATTACATATATGTCATTCTTTGCCCGAGTAGCAGCGTTGAACGTGTGAGTTATCAAGATCTACATACTTGGACCAGTAGGGTTTGTACTTCGAAATGGCAAGGTCCAGCCAGGGCTTGTAGTTCCCGTTGTAATGAACTACTGCTGCATTCTCAATCTCAGCAATGTCAACAGCAGGATCATAGCCAAGGCCCAAGACATGCCAAGTGCGATTCAATGGGTATGTCAGGTTGTAGAAAGTAATTAGTCCTGGAGGCAATGTACCCAGCTTCCACAGCTTGCGATCCTCATTCTGCAAATAGCCGATCTCTTAGTAAATGGAACCAATAAGATATTACTTATTATTGTAGCATGACCATCATGGACAGAAGTTACATACATGGTGACAATATAATCAACAACGGTTTTTTTGTTCCACTACTTACCAAATCTTGCCAATAATGGTATATTCCAGTGATGTTTTGCTTCTTCCACCCCTTCAGGTCAAACATGTTCATTCCAAAAGCCCACCCACAAGCATGTGGATCAAAGTTCTCTGAAATCTTCGGGTGTGAGAAGTTGAGATAAGTGTCGAAACGATGGAAACTTTCTTTGCAAGTTTCAACTGCACCATTTACCATCCGTTTAAGATCAACATCCCAAAGGGGTGTCAAATCCTTCTGTACAACAACATCATCATCGAGAAACAGTATCTTGTCAAGCTTGGGGTGTATTTCTGGCATGTAAAACCTTAGATGGTTGAGCATAGACAAATATTTGGGGTTCCTGTACTTCAGATTCTCATTTCCATCAGAGAGTGATGATGGATCATGTGCTTTGAAGTAATATTCTTTGAGCCGAGCTGACTCAAGTTGCCGTAGAACTGAACAGTATGACGAATTGAGCCACTCGAAATTGTCAATGTTCTCCACATGGACAGTAGCGGGTCGAGGAGGATGACTGATAAACCACATCTTCATAGCTGCAAAATTAAGTCTATCAGTGACAATGTGGAACACATGCTTCTCTGGTTCCTTGGCATTTGTCACAGTTGATCTGACAACTACTGAGGCAGCAAGGACATTATCAGAAAATATAGCATAGTGGTAGAGTGACCAATCCTCAAGCTTTGCTCTATCTTCTTCTTCCTTCAAAGCAGCATCACGAAAATACTCCTTGGTCACACCATCACCAAAATAGTAATCAGTTGTCAGCTGCATATGCAGGCAGTGCAAGGGCATGGGGACCGTCTTTGCGGCATGCTGAACCAGGAATGTGTTTTGCTTCTTCACTGTATCGATATTTAGTTCCGTAGACTGCAGCATAACACGCAATCTTCTTGATACTTCACCATAGTTGTACAGGACATCTCTAGCTGAAGATAACACGTGCCCCATTGCTTTTGCCCTGTCTAAAGCACTGCACAAGAAATCAGGGTAATAAATAATTTATCCTTTTAACATTAATGCAAACAAGGAACTGAACTGAGAGAAGTCTTCAGAGGTGTAAAATGAAGTACCTTGAATCTAGTGCACTATCCATATGTGCATCCCCAATAGCTGCTTGGCTTTCTTGTATGCACTTCATTAGCGATGCATACAGGTCAGGCTCCTTCTGGGAATGTGCAATCGTGGCATACAGCTTGGCCATTATTATCTGGTCTTTCATGAGCCTCAGTGTGGAGTCTGTGAATGTATGGTGGAAATCCTGCCTCCATATGTTGTAGCTGGCTCTTACTTTATTATCGAAGTTCCTCGAGCTGTTTGTGGCTACGTTTCGCATGTGGAGTTCGACCTCCTTGTCCATATGTAGCAACTCCTGAATCCGCTGCTCCTTTCTTCTAAGACGAAATACCTGCAGGAACCATGTTACAACAAATCCACTGAGATAGTGAAGACTTAAATTAGGGAGTGAACCAAAATCTTTTGAAGCTGAATGCCCGTCATCTTCTGGAATCATTATATAAGACAAATAAATATTGACCTCACGCTTTAGTTTTATCGGATCAGCTCTTTTGGTCGCCAAAATTCCTGCACTTGAAAGGTTGGAGGCTTCTGATCCAGTGGCTAGAAGCTGTTCGTCAGCAGTCTCTTGCTATTAAAATAGCAGAAGAAACACCAGTGAGGACTATAAACTAAAACAGTGCGCCAGATTGTCCACATAAACCAACGTATTTTTGTTCACGACGTACGCTTCCTGCTACCGGCTGGCTATCTTTCAGTAATAAAGGGTTCTCCCAGATAGAGGACGACGTGAATTCTCTGGCGGACACTTTGAACAGCTTGATCCGGCCATCCTGGTCCGTGTACGCAACAGTCTTATCGACATTATCCACATCCTGCCAAGCAAACAGAATGCACATTTGGTACATTGACAAGAAACATTTTTCAATTATTCCTGGCCTGAGAAGTCAGATAACCTGTAAATTGCGGCACCCAGGGCCATGGCAGCTCCCGGGACCTTCGCGCTCGCTGGAAATTCAGGACCCCAAGATGATAGCATCAAAGTTAGAACATTTAAGCGCATCGGCATGAAGAGCGTTGTTTGTAATGGTTCTTACGTTCGGTGATCGGAGAAGAGCCATAGGGACACCGCCGATCTGACAGAGGGGACATGGATCACAACCTGCGGAATTGAAGCGGGAGGAACAATGAGAAGGAAGGAATCCCTAATTCTGCGGGTTCGTGGTATGTAACTAACACTTCACCGTTGCGGTGAGGAAGCGACGAATGAGAAGGAAGGATCATAACCTGGAAGGAGATGAAAGTGAAGAGGAGGAGGAGGAGGAGGAGGACGAGAGCTAGGACGCCGGAGCGCCGCCGCCACAGTGGGAGGAGGCTTCTGGGATACGCTGCCGCCGCCGCCGCCGCCGCCGCCGCCGAGGAGGGGAACGCCATGGATGGAGGAGTGGAGCGGTGGGGATGGGATGGGATTTTCCCACCTTTATTTTCTTTTATCCCTTTTGTTTGGTGATGATTGTTTGGGGGACGAGAGTTGGGTGGCGCTAGCAGGAACAATCGGGCAATCTTATTTTTCGTGTTTTTCTTTTCTTCCAAAATCAGAACAATGGTCGGGAATCGGGATCGCCGTTTGGCATAAAAATGTTACGTTCACTCGTGGTGCACCAAAGGCATGGTGACCATTTTTTATTTCTTTTCATATCTATGTATGGTTAACTTTAAGTCGGAGAAAATACCGCGGATACTTTAAAACTAAATGATGATGTAAACTACAATATCAGTATTTTTCTAACGAGAGTGACAAAAAATAGAAAATCATGCCAATTTTTAACACAAGGAGATAGGGCTAGCGAGCCCAACACATGCATTTGAAATTTTCAACGCAAAAACCGTAGCTAAGGTAGACCAAATTGCTAGTATAACAACTGTAAGAGCCAGGTTACACAAAATATTGTGAAACTCATTTTGCCTTCTCAATATACACTCTTGGTTTAGTGATTTCACGGGAGAAACATGGGAGGAATGGTCATTCGTTTCTGAATTTGTTCTGATTTTTTTTTTTTTGTCAACCTTAATACATTTTGGTCCCAACCAATTCCCCAGGATTCAAAAGAAAGGGCAAAATGAACACACATAGGAGTACTCTACATGGCGTGAGATGCGATACATGCAGAGTTGTGCCCAATAATACTAGTAGCACACAAGTAGAAATCGACTTAGGAACATACCTCCTTCGTGGTGATAACCTATATAGTTAGGCTCAGTTCCAACCACGTTAAAACTTTTTTGACCAGCCTTTTCCCCAGGCACAAAAGCCCCATTTGATCCTCCAAGTGCCTTGAAATCATTTCTAAATTCCCCATTCCCACTACAAGTTATTGCTTGGTAATGTAAAGCATTCTAGATTGGCTTTGTTAGTGGGCTTCCCACTAGAAATAAAAAGTAAAGTAAAAAGAGAGCCCACATTGATTTGGAGTACTTTAGATTAGTTTTGCTTCATCCTGGAGTAATCTGTAACAGCAAGTAAAAATCCACCATCGCTTTCTGTCTCATGATTTTCAGTAACCAGAAATCTTGACCACAACAATATAATTAGAGTATCTTATAATTAGTGCAAAATTTGTAAAATCTTTCTGGTAATGATTCAAATGCTTACTTTCTTCAGAGCTGAACATACAACTTCAGCACTTCTACAGAACCATGACTAACCGAAAAGGGGCATAACTGACAATGACTGAATATTATTGCTAGTGCAGTCTGATGCAATTCAACCCATGGTACTTCGGTGGAAAAATCATTGAATTTATGCATATGAGTATGACAACTACTAAGTCTTTGTGTATTGCTATACTGTTACATTGATCATCATGATCGATTCAAACTTCATCATGACAAGAAAAATCGTGGTCTAACTTTACATCCTCCACATCAATATTAGTTCATCCTATCCTCGTGATCATCTGCCCCTGGAGCTCGTCCTAGCACTGTCACTCCTTGGTGAATGTCCCTGGCCACGCACCAGAGAGGAGCTGTTTCTAGGCTCCCTCGACTTGCTCTTCATTGACTCGATCTGCTCGAGTGCCTCAACGACTTCCTTCATGGATGGACGGCTCTTGGGGTCACCGGACAGGCACTTGAGAGTGAGCTGAGCAGCGTGAAGGGCTCCCCTGGAATGGTACTGCCCCTCAAGCCGTCCATCCATCAGCTGGCTCAGCTTCCTCCGATCAGCCAGTAACGGCTTTGCCCAGTCCACCAAGTTCAGCTTCCCACTGGGACGACTCGGGTCCAGCGCCCTCAGGCCAGAGAGCATCTCAAGCAGCACAACACCGAAGCCATACACATCACTCTTCACATACAGGTGACCTAGCATTGCATGAAAGATACACTCAATCAGCATTTAGTGCTAACAACAGATGCTGTGTTATGTGCCTGCTATTGCAGAGTGCGGACTTTCCAAGCATAAGGGATTAACTGACAAACATACCGGTAGCAACATACTCTGGAGCTGCATAGCCATACGTGCCCATGACTCGTGTTGTCACATGAGACTCGCCGCCATCTGGACCATGTTTGGCCAATCCAAAATCTGAGAGCTTTGCATTGAAGTGCTGGACATGACATGGTTGCAGGCTGATTAGAGTTTATTCAGACAAGATAGTTCGTTATTAATAGTGCTCGAAAGAATACATACTGAGTCTAATAATATGTTGGAAGCCTTGAAGTCCCTGTAGATGACTTGTCTTTCGGATGAATGAAGGAAGGCAAGGCCACGAGCTGCACCAATGAGAATCTTCAGCCTGAGGCTCCAAGGCAGTGGCTCGTAAACTGCTCCTCCTGATGATGTGGACGAATTAGTACCAAAAGTTAGGTAAATGGGAAGTTTAATCATAAATTCCCTTGATAGCCCAGCAAAAAGTAAAGCAAAACAAAGAGGAGTCCTACTTTTCATCTTCTATGGCAAATTGACTTCGTAAGAATAATGGAAGGCAGCAGCAACCAGAATTTGTCTACGTCCAGACAATTTCATTGATGCTGATGTTCTCAAAAAGTGCTAGTGTCATAAGTTGTATAGCACTATGGAGTATGGACTATGGTGCTTGATATATAATATGTGATGAAAATGATGTTGCAATTGCACCAATATCTACAAAGTGTGCTACTGCAGATGAAGTTGGCATAAAGAGAAACAAACTGACAAACAAAGAACTGTTTCAGATATTATCATTAGAAAAAGGTCATCTGCCAGAAGACTCACTTCGGAAGAGGTGGTTCTCCAAGCTCCCCTTTGCCATGAACTCATACACGAGTAGAAGCTCACTGTCATCCATGGAATAGCCTAAGAGTTTGACAAGGTTGGGGTGTGAAATCCTCCCAAGGAAATTCACTTCAGACTGCATAGGAAAGAAATAATTCCTACTGAGAGACACGCATAACAGCAAACCTTAGAAATTGGTACTACTTGCAACATCAGCAAAAGATAGGAAGCCACAACGTAGATACATAATCCTATCTGCTATAGTACTTGTCGAGAAGACCATATATATGAAGTGCACAGCTAGTCAGAGAGTAGTGTTGGAGTATGCACTAAAAACATGAGTATCCTGAATCTAAATAAAGTAGGGAAAAAATAACTAGAGCCATGTGGGATTTTTCAGGCTGGTTCTTCCATAAAATCGGACGAACACAAGAGTTAACAAAGCATAGAGAAGGCAAAATCAGTGCAAGATTTACAGGTCATGGCAAGCAATGCAAACGGACAGCAAGCTCCACTTTGCCAGGAGCATGCAAATGTGGCAATTACAACTTGAGTAGCTCCAAAATATAAGGCAGCGCTATCAATGATTTTCTAATCGAGTACTGAACCTATTTGTGAACAGTCACTTCCCTAGTTCCCTGATTGCAACAAAACTCAAATCTACCTGAGAATTGAAAGCATCTTTTTATTTAACCAATGCAATTTATAATGAAATTAATAAAAAAAAAAGACAAATGTAGATAACCAATTTATCAACATAACAATCACCTGCCATTGCTCCATTCCCTGCACACTCTCAGGGTTGAGCTTCTTGACAGCAACCATCATGCCGGTGCAACTCTTCGATGGGTTCATGGTTTTCTCATCAACCCATCCCTTGTAAACCTTGCCGAATCCGCCCTCCCCAAGCACTGTGTCAGGCTTGAAATTCTTTGTTGCAATCTTCAATTCCGCGAAGGTGAAGATCCTGAGGTTTGGAGACTCAAGAATCTGGCCCTCCGGAAAAGCATCATCGATGCTAACACCACTAACTGTGGATGGCATGAATGTACTGGTACTAATGGTTGACAGCTTCCCAGTGGTGGCGGAGCTATTAGTCCTCTTTGATGCAGACATTCCTACATAGGCATTAGAAGATTTGAAGTCTTGAATTAACTGAATAGAAATCAGCAGTTTCATACGTATATTAATCTAGTAATTTACATATGCGTTTGATGTTGGAGTTATATAGAGAAATTTTATGTGCATTATACTAGTAGTATATAGTAGATAGTAAAAATCAGAACCAGTCGTTGATTTATTAAAGTTATTTCTACTACTTTACTACTAGAGGAAGTATAAATAAATTTTAGCTAATCTGATCCATTGAATCAAAAAAAAGAATGAAGGGTTCGTATTGAATTTAGTGTACAGTAAAAGAGCTCTTTAGCTAGCTCAGTGAGATTTAAGGTTGGAAAATGAACGTTATCATATAGTGGCGTTCACGGTTGAAACTTCCAACCATGATTCAGTGAATAGGGAAAAGGTTGTTCTTGGAGTTTCTAGTGATTGAACGTGCCAGTGCAATGAAGCCATATACCAAGTAAATTGTTGAAATATCAGGTTATTTAGGAAAAGATTGGTATTTTCATCTGATGATGATTTCGCCCACGGTGTGCAACCAAAACGATCAAATTCTCATCCCCGTGAATTAACAGCATAGGGAGTAGGCAAAGGAAATTAAAGATGCTTCTTGCACTCAAGGACGCAAAAGAGGCGACCGTTCTTACATCGAAATGGAAGTTAAAAGAGGGGTCGGGGAAGAAAAAAAAACTTCCCCCACCGCATGTAATCAAAATCATCATCGGTTCATTCATCGCATGACTTTCTTAAATAATGGAGGCGTCGGAAACCCAAAGATTGAAACTTTGTAGTACAAAATTCTACCGCATGGGGAAGGAAACTGTGGGCGAGCGGTTGTTGGACAGATTACCAGGGTTGGCCGCTTTGTTGCCCCGCTGGATGAGGGCACCTATGGCGCTCGCGCAGTTCCCCATATGGGCAGACAGACAGGCCGGCCGGCCTCCTCTCCTGTCTTGTCTCTCTGTATGTGTATGTGTGTGTATGTGCAGCAGAGTCAAGTGAGGACTGGCTAAAAGAGGAGGAGAAGTTTACAACTGAAGAAGTGCGGAGTTGAGAAGGAAGGGAAGGAGGGGGGAAGTGCAAAGGAAGGGAGGAGGAAGTTAGTACTCTACTTAGTACTTACTAGTACTACTCAGAAACGAACCAACCCAGTGAGTTATCCCTCCTTTTCTTCAGAGAAAAAAAAGAAGTATACATTTCCGCCAATTTCTTCTCCGCTTGGCGAACAAAGCACGCTGATTAGGCAGGTCCACGCTTGTCTGTGTGCCTGCGTCTCTGCTCAGTGTCCCCGGCTGTCAGCGACAGGATTCCCGTGCTCTGCTGGGTGTTGTGGCTTCTTCAGAGTCAACGGGGTCAACTACAAGCTTCGCTCCCCCCACCATTTGCACCCTGTTAACTGTAACTGTTTTTTTGTCTTGGTCGTCTCGTCCGGACAAGGAAGGAATACCAGTAGTTGTACTTCCACCACGGCTCAAATCTTGCCTTGCCATGTTATGTCGGGTGTAGCTCCTTAATTCCCTTCTGCTCCCTCCGTTATTTTTTTTATCTTTTACTGTATCGATCTGAGATGTAACTTTGATCCTTACGTATTATAACTGCGCATTAAAATATGCTAATAAAATTATAATACTGTGTATGTATTTTTTAACAACAAAATATAATATTTATTTATTTATTTATATATCCAATCTAAAGTTAAAATAAAGACCCTGACTTCGGTTAATTTTGGCCTTCAACTGTATAATAACCGACCACGTCTGAATTGAGTTATTACTTAAAGACGGAGGGAGACTACAGGATAACTCAAGTAGCAGTCTGTCAGACAAGTCGTCTATGGAGACCTAGAGCAATGACGACGCCATCGAACTCTACCGTTATTTACCAGCCGGAGACCAAGAAATAGAATCGCTGCGTGAACACGCGACATACACTTTTTTTTCCCTTTCCTTTTACCTGCCTGCTGCTGTAAATTTAAGTTGACCCACCCAACTGGCTGCCTGAATATCTATGGAAAATATGACGATGCTGCAACCATGCATCCGTGTCATGATCGCTATTTTATTTCAGATGGTGTATTTTCTCACTTGATGGATCAGTTGTAGACTATTCGACACCGACGACGACCAAGATCTAGCTATGTAGATCCTCTCGCTCTCTCGATTCACTTCGTCGTCTCTGCAGGTAGTTGCCGGTTTTTCCCGGGCTCCATGACTGCAACCGTGGATCGGTAGGACGACCAGTAGTCGTCTTGGTAGCACTAGCTAGCTAGTACCTTTCATGGCAGCCAATATAACGCTGTCCGGCCCTGATGCATGCATGAATGAGAGTTTTTTTTCCCCTTTGCCATGTGAAAATCCGACAGAGAATAAATAATTAGCTGATTATGTTGGCCCCAAATTCATCGTGTCCACGCACGCATAAGAATGGAGAATTTCAGCTGCAGATCAGTCTAGCTAATCTCCTGCAGGAAGTAAATGAATGCGCACCGCTTAATATGCATCTTCTCTTCTATATATCCTCCCTGCTCAGACTTGATGCATGGATGAACAGACTAGACATACATTTGTACACGTATGGATGAATCTAATATATCGATCGGGGCAGGGATTCTTGACGTACGTGTTGATCAAACTTGTTCAATTATTTTGGTCGCTGTGCGAAGACTCCATCGATCTGTTTTGCTTATTATCAGGATGCTACTGCTACTGATCGATAGGTCAGTTTGTGCTTAACAATATTTATCAACTTAATCTCGTTCCCCTGTGAGCTGGGAATTAACATGCATGCATGGTAACCATATTAACTAGAGTAGCTAGCTGAGCATAGGATGGGAATAATAGTATTCGGATATGTTGACTTGATGGGGTTAGATCGACTTAGTTAAGGAGAGTGCATACGCCGATCGATGGATGGATGCTTAATTCGCTCAACGGCTGGTTGTTTCGTTGTTGTGCCTAATATAATTAACCTAACTTTATCCTTGCTAGCTAGCTTTAAGTTAACTTAAATTGAGATCGATCGGTTTGAAGATTTGGGCAGAATCAAAGGCAGCACGTAGCTAGCTAGCCAGTCAAAAAGGAGATTGGATCGATGGAAAGCGGTAGATCAATTTCGATTGTGCAAGCAAGAATAATCTGATTAAATAAATTGGATCAACTTATCAGATTGATAGCTGCAACTAGCTAAATTAATTGGTCAGATGTCATTTTTTCCGCTGTTCTTATGTTATACCCCTTTATCACTTTTATTATACTTAAATACTAATTCTAAGACACTCTAATATGACATGGCTGAAAAAAAAATATTGGAGCTCTTTATTTTTGCTATATATCTTCTTCATATGTAAAATGAGTATATACACAAATTATGCTATAAAAAGTGGACTTTGATGAAATTTTCTATGGAACTCACTTTAGAGTATCTCTTAAACAAAAAGTTTATACTTCTTTATCCTTTTAAGCATACTCTAATAACGATTATAAGATACTCCAAAATGAGTTTCATAAAAAATTTCATCGAAGTCCACTTTTTATAGCATAATTTGTGTATATTCTCATTTTACATATGAAAAAAGATATATAGAAAAAATAAAAGACTCCTAGGAAATTTTTTCAACGATGTCGCATTAGAGTATCCTAGAATTAGTATTTTAATATACCGAAAGTATAAAAAAGTATAATACACTCATTTAAGTAGTATATTAGAAGTGAGAGTACCTACTCCCAAGAGTACGAAAAAGGTATATATATACACACACGTATATATATATATATATATGTATATATAACATATACATATATACACACACATGTATATATATATCTATATATATATATATATAGGCAACATATCTAGTGAAAAACCTTTTACCGTGAAAACTTCGTAAAACTCACGTGTACAAGTTTTCAAAAATTCTCAAAAAAATATCATACATATGGGAGGTGAGCTTATACAATTCTGCAAAATTTGAAAACCAAACTCAACCGCATTTGAAAGATATAAAAAAGACAAATTCAGTTTAAATAGTTTTTTCACTGTTTAGCATTATTCATCTCGTTGTTTTTTTTTCATATCTTTCAAATGCCATTGAGTTTGGTTTTCAAATTTTGGAAGATTGTAGAAGCTCATCTCTCCTACGTATGGCAATTTTTTGAGAATTTTTGAAAACTTGTACATATGAGTTTTGCAGAGTTATATATATATATAATGTTCCAACGTGAACGGGATGAAAAAATTGCAAGGGGTACATAGTTTTTAGCATATTTTGTAAATACTTTTATATGCGGACATAAAATGGAGTATGTCTTAAAAAAATATACATATCACCTCTAAAAAAATATAAATACCACATAGCTAGTCTCATATACTCATATACTACATGTAAATATCTTCTATTGTACGAGATGCTTCCTACGTTGTGAGATATGACATAGGGAGTAAGGACTTCGGGAGTAGAAAAAAAGCCTATATATATATTCTTGGCTACTAGACTAGTACTAGGCATGCAGTAAGGTCCGGCCGGCTCATATATGGTGCATGCATGAGATGATGAGAAGAATCTTCACGTGAAAACACGGCCTAGTTTCGTCTCGCGATCGACCTGGGTACGCATGGCATGGGAATTGGGATGGTAATAATGACGTACGGATCAAAGAATATGAATGCATGAGTTTCGTTTTAGGATCAAATTAAGCTAGAATTGCTCTCACCACCACGATTAGCACTGGCTGGTGAACTGGAGTAGCAGTGATCCATCTTACATGCATGCCGATCGATCGATCGACGGATCGTAATCGCCACCGCAAGCGCAACACCAATTCAATTAAATTCGATCGTGCCAAGGCGTCAACCAATGTACGTCCAAGTCTTCCGGTGCCCGCTGATCCGCCGGAGAGGAGCCCATCCCCTCCCTCCCTGGCGTCGGCGACGGCTTAGGTTACAGCTGGATCAGCGGCGCCGGCAGGCAGGAAGAAGCAGAAGCTAATCTGCGCCGGCACCACACAGGCAGGGTCCATGACGTCGGCTAGCTTCGACCGCTTCTACTTGTACAACAACGGTAGCGAGGGTGACCTGGCAGGCCCAGTCCACCAGCTCAGCCACCCAGGCCGTTCATCGACGTTGACGAGTTCATCTTCTCCCCATTTGGATCGAATCCAAACCAGGGTTTCAAAAATGGACGAAAATCATGTTTTTTGGTTGTACCTAGTCGGCTTGATAAATTATACCGGTAAATCGATCTAATTCAAAAAATTCGGGATTTTTTATGCCACATAAACCGATCGAAAATCATCACAAATCGGTTCCCGAATTGTTTTGATTAGTTTGCCGATTTTTCGAAGAAAATCGATGAAAATCACTCGAAATTTGGCAAACCCAATCGATTTCCGAATATTTTTACTGCCGAATTCAAAAGTTTGATTTCGCTCAATTTCTAGGAAGCTAACAATTTTCCATAGCATTTCGGTATTGTAAACCCTGGTTCAAACCCATGCACCCAAGGCGACACCATTTCAATCGCACTTGGACCCGGGGCGGATGGAGGCGAAGCTCACCGGACACCCACGACTGATGATGCAACTGATGGTGCAATGAGCATGAGACAAACAAATTGTGCGTAATTCGAGACAAACAAATAATAATAATAATAATAATTTTGCAACTTAAAAGAGCCATTCGGCCTTTTTATGGGCCAAATTGGTGGACAAGGTTGTAGGGGGACTGGTTACCCTGTGCGGACAGCAATCCGCTGGCTTGACCTCACTCGATCGAGATCGAGGAGCCGGCTTGCCAGCAAGGTCGGGCTCGGAGGACATAGTCGGGGATGCAAAGCCGGCGGTTACTGAATCAAAGGGGAGCCTAAAAAGCGGAGTCAAGCCGAACGTGGGCTACGACTTCGACGCCGTTATCGCCCGACCTCACCACGCAACACGTCCGAGTCTAGCGCCACGCTCCCGAGGATCTCTCCCGACCGTTCCCTGTAACGAACTACACGGAGAGGTATAAAAGCCTTCCCCCTGCGCGGGGTAGAGGCAGTATAATAAAAGTAAAAGAAAGAGGACACACACAACACGCTCGCTCCGGTGCTCAACCAAGCTTGAGCGCTCTCTGTATTCAACGACAGTGCATCATCTTCCACCTTTCGCCTCCGGACAAGACTGGAGTAGAGCTGTTACCCGTGCCGGAGGCTCGAACCAGTATAACTCTTCGTGTCAGTCTCTCTCTCTCTCGAAGCGGCGACTGCACCCCTTCCTCCAGGCGGGCACGGTCTTGGGACCTGCTCCCACATCACTCCCTCCTTCTTCTTACGGTCAGACGATCCCAATCGCCGACAAAGGTTTCATGCGGTTGAATGGGGACTACAATTTAAACAAAAAAAACTATGCTAATTTCTTATTGTAGCAAAAACAAGCGAGGAATAGAAAACACATACGGACTGAAGCCATGTGTATAGCTGCATGGATTTGGCAGGCTCACCCTGTACACCAACTCCTCCTGCTGCTCAACAGAGATGAGTTTCACAGCAGGTCGAAAATAGAAGAAAATCTATTGAATTTTTTAAAAAAAACTGCTCGAAAATCGAAGAAAACGGATCAAAAATCGGTGAAAATCGCTCAAAAATAAGTAAAATCGTTCGATTTTCGTTTCTTTTCCACCGTTATTTGACTTCCGAGTTTAAAAAAATTGAATTCAAACTTCTTCAGTGTCTACCGATTTTCGAAAAAAATGGTTTTTGAAACCTGCCTCCTGCTGCTCAACAGAGATGAGTTCCACAGCAGGTACGGGATTCTATCGATCATTATAGTATTCCAATCTGAAAGTAATATCTCTGCAGTATGAACTCTCGTTTTGGAATTTAGCTTTTCTCCCTCCTGAATTACATGTTCCAAGACACAAGTTCCATGAACCACAAGTCATGTCATATGCTAACACCCATGCTGACTTTGTTTACTCAGTAACATAGCGAAATGCTCTTAGAAAAACCTCTCATTGCGCTACAACAATGATGTAAGTGGTTCTTGATGAAATAATGCTATTTCAGGCCCACAAAGGCGGAAGGAATAGGATCGATGGTGGGGGATCGCAGGGCTCAAAGAAGATTCTTGGGGGGGCAGGGCAGGGCAGGACAGGGATGTGCTCGGTGGAGGGACATGGATGATGGATGGGGTGCACCAAGGATGGCAGGCTTGCCTTCCTGACAAACGTGCTCGAGCCTGATGCCATGCCCGGCGCACGCACTAGGGGAGACCTGCCCCTCAGGTTCCTGCAGGTATATCAAAACCTACCTCCAGATCATTCAAGTTCATATGTGTTTTTATCTGATGGTTGAGTTAGTGTCGATGTAGGATATATGGACAGAATAAGAAAGATATATATATATACCAGAGGTGCTCATATGCATCTCCCTTCAATACAAGTCACATAAATATTCACGTAAGCAAAGGGGTAATTAATTATTATCTTCCTTTTATTTGTGCTTTAATATTTGTGTAACTTTTGAAAAGAGATGCATAAAAGCACATCTCAATATATATTTCCTTTATTGTTCAACCCAAGTTGGTGTCTTCTACTTTGTTTTGCTTGTCACAATCATTCTTTAGCAGCTGATGTTGTAGATATCTGACTAGTGTCTTATTGTGGCGACCCGCATAATTAGCCCAGTGTAACGACAGTAGCACTGTCATCACTCTAAGATAATTACACGAATCTCGGCGCAGTCACTAGCAAAACATCGGGAGACCCGATGCTTTATCAGCTATTATGCCGTGTTCAGAGTGTTACAGCAGAACAATAATTAGAGATTGAACGAAAATATATTCAATTCAAGCCTCGAGGGCTATATGTCCATTACATAAATATACATCTAATCCCTGTACAGCAAACAAATAACATCTCTAGCTATATTATCCAGAATACCTCCTATACTGATAATAAGGCCTATAAAAGCTCCTAACACTCCTGGTAGTAGTCGGAGTAGTAGTATCCCACTGATGGATCCTCCTGACAGCCCCGGTACTGGCCCTGAGAGTAGGCCTCATCCCATGTCTCATACGTCGATCCATTAAACTCACCTTCTAGAAAAGAGGGAATTAACAAGAGTGAGTACAGAGTACTCATCAAGCATTAGATAACAAATGCATTGATGAGTTTTTCTCTCCCAGCAGCCATTTCTTACCTTCCCACAAAATCCATCTTTACCGAAATTAGATTTTTGGTTTTCTTTAAAGGTTGGTTACTTTTAAATTTTGAAATCAGCTACTAGCACTCGTATATGAGACAAACTTAGCTTCCGTAGCCTCCAATCTAAGAGACAAGCTTGAATTCAATATTTGACCCTGCGCAGGTTTGTAACACTTTACCCATAGCAACCTCATCTCTTGAGGCTCTAGAACGTTTATCACTAATCCACCATAACCATGCCTATGTAGAGGGCCCCACCGGCATGGGCATAACCGTGCCCTGGCATACACGCGCCATCTTCCCCTAGTGCCCTCTACCGACCATAGTAACACTAATATCATGTCCACAAGTCCCATTCGTGAATGAGCTAAACATTATTTCAACCATTTCAACAACCACATCATCATCTCATCACCTCATCCACAACACCTCTTCCATCCAAATCCGATTCAATACTTTCAGTTTTGTAATATAAGGTTTTTAATGCAGCGATGGTATACTTAGCTATATAATAGCATTGGGAAAATAGTTAATAAAGATGTTCAATGAATCTTGTTTGGTATAAAATCTGAAGGTTCGGCCTCGCTCGAATACTGGATCTGGCTGGCGGGAAGGTTCAGGTCAAGCCTTGAAAGAATAAACATTAACTGAGGCAATTAAGGTGAATCATTTATTTTAGCGTCCAACCAAATTTTCTGATCTGCCATACAATTTTATCTGGGCATGATTTTAGTTAATACAGTTGTCGATTTTTCGCGGCACGAATTATTTTTCTAACCCTCCCTTTTTCTCTTTTCTTTTCTCTTTTCCCATTTCTTTTCTTCCCTTCCCTTTTCTTTATTTCCTCTCCTTCCCTTTTTCTTTCTTTTCTTCTCCCTGCCATTTCTTCTTTTTCTCCTCCTGGCTGACAACCTCTTCTCCTTTTTCCTATCTACTTTCTTCTTTTCTTCTGGCCGAGAGCCATTCGGCCTCCTCTCCTCTGCTGCTCGGTGCCGACAGGCTACTCTTGTGCCTCCTCCTCTCTCGGCTACCCATCTACTCCTCTCTACCCATCTCTCCTCTCCCACTTCTCCTCCCTCTCCTCCTGTGACTCGGCGCCGATCGAATCCATGGCACACGGCTCCTCCCCAACCGACCGGCTCTCCTCTACTTCCACCCGATCGAGCTCTGGCCCGATCAAGCTCCTCTGTGCCTCCACTTGTGGTGGCTCCAGCCCGATCGAGTTCTGGCCTAGCGACCGGTCTGGCGCACGGCGCCTCCCCGCGCTACTGTCACGCAGGGGCCGGCCTCAGCATAGTTTTGGGTGAACCTCTCTACAGCTGACTACAGGCCAACCTCAGCTCTATTCACTCTACCTCTACTCTACCTGCTATCTAGGGTTTCCTATTCCCAACTTTATTTACCATATTTTGCTTTGCATGTTTTAATGGATTTGCTTTGGAATAATGGGGGTCTATGATGAGTCATGGTTCGATGCTCTGGATGATGGCGGAGAGTGACGACATTGACTTGATCCACACGCCGGGGGAGTGTAGGGTTAAGACAGGACGCTCTCACGGCCCCTAGGGTTACCCAATCTATTGAGACGACTAGGGACTAGTCCAATCTACCGGCTACCCTACCCCATTGGCTAACTACTGCCCCGATCTACCCTCTGTACATGCTACATTGCACTATTGCTACTAATACCTCTACTACTAATGTGCACCTGAGGGTCTTGGTTTTGAAAATGTGGTTGGAGGAAGTTGATGTTGGTGAAGAAGAGGTTGGTACTGGCCTCCTTCTTCTGGATGCTTCTGGACCTCTCCTCTTCTGGCTTCTGGACATCTTCCCTTCTTCTTCTAGTTGCCACTCCTTGCTTCCCTTCGGCTGCTCTTTGTGCTTGGTGGAAAATGGGGAAATGTTGGCTCTTGGTTGTGCTCTTGGTGTGTGTGAGACAGAGGTGAATGAGCTGGCTATGAATGGCCTCTCAGCTGTGAATGGCCGGCTTTATTTACTTCATTGCATGCCCTTTTACCTCTCTTGCCCTTGGGCTTTTACTGCACTCATAGGTTCTAAGGGCTAAAAGGTCATTCTCGCTCTTTTTACTAACGATACCCGCAACCGTACCAGGTAAGCTATTAAACACCAAATGATGAACCCTGGACTAGCGAGAGGTGCCAGTCTGTCCTCCGGACAGGTCAGGTACCTCGATGAGCGATACCATTATTGCGGGGCTGATGGCACTTCTCTAAACCTTACATTTTAATTATCTTGCTTAATTATTTTTATTGCTTGCTTAGTTGTTTATTGCATTTTAATTATAACCTGATAACCCCCGGGTTATCACAATCACACTTATCTCTTTGTTATGACAATAATTGATATAGACATTGCATATATGAAGCTATACATTCCCCATTCTCGTTTAGAAATCAAAACTTTACCTTTTTAAACATTTCTAGCAGTTACTTGTGTTACAACTGGTAGACCGTAGGATGTACCTTAAGGGGGGGGGGAGGGGGGGGGAACAAGTCTCACAATCAGCGTGGAGTGATCTTCGATTCAACGTTGTCCCTCCAAGAACAAGCATAACCCACAGAACCTGTAGTATGCAGAGTAACAAGAGCCCACTTGAAGTTGCAACTGAAGTGGCAAAAGAAGCTGATGAGTACAACGGCTTCAACCTTATACTAGCTGATATTATAACCACAAACGTCAAGGTCTACGTGTCGAACCGGCCAAAGGGGCAGCCTGCGACGATTCAACTCGTCTCACCAGGGCTCCATGTGCTGTCCAATGCAAGGCTGAAGGCTGGACAGCCCTTGGCACAAGGTGAGCAGAGCTATTTCATGTTCAATTGACACCTTGTGTATGGATCGAGCAATCAGAGAAATGCATAGAATTTTATTGTTTGATATAGCCTAAAAGAACTGTTGAATGTCCAATGAGGTGTCATTTATTTATTTTATTTTCGGTGCTCCAAAGCTTAGAATCACAGAGGAAACTTTTGAGCTGGAAAAGGTGTGAGAAAGCAAGAGCGGAGCCGTTTCAAGTACTTGTCTAGTTATAAACTTGGGTGCATTTAACTCAACTAATAGCGCGGCATGTGCAAGAAGTAATATAAGAGTAGAGAACACATGACTGCAAGCTACTCTGTCTTAGCGGACCATTCACTCTGCCAAGAATCTAGACCCTTGTTCATGGAGACGGTACGTTGGTGCCCAAGGATGCAATGCAATGCAGTGCAGGCAACTTTTCCATTGCTGAGCATGTACTTGCAGGCGATTCGCCTCGGTAAAAACTTCAGGGAACTTCTTAGGAAGCATGGTGATGACGAGGTTGAAGCCAAGGATATAGTCGAGAGTCTAATGACTGACACCACAATGGCTGATATAGATAGGCTGCCAAACACCGGTTGTGATCCCAATTGGGAGCACGGTCTGAGCTCCATCTTCATCAAGGTGCAAACTGACCAGGTGAGAACAAACTATTTGGCCTAATTCCAGTTTACAAATACATTCTAAGTTCAATTATCTGAAAAACTATACCTGTTGGCCACTAAAAAATGCGTACCTGTTACAGTACAGCACCACAGCATCATACATTAATACTACAGCACTGTATTTATTTACGCTCTTTCACATGTTTCTGTTTCGACAAAGGGGCTCTATGGGACACGGAGCACAGCCGTTCTATCAGTGAACTATGATAGTGAAGCTAGCTTATACGAGAAGTACCTTGAGTGTGGTACCGTATATAGAAGGATCACACAGTGCATTACCGGATACAGTAGGCGGTATGCACGAAAAGATGGGAGCCTCAAATGAGGAAGATGAAATAGCTACCCGGCCTTGTGCATGCTGTTCTTTACCCTGTTACCTAATGATCCCCTATTATGTCGATTAAATTATTTACTGTATGCAGATTTGTCACTTGAAAGAAAGAAAAAATTTGTCACTCATATTGTTAAATACTACATGATATATATATTTACAGACTTCATGTTGAAACCATTCTCTATTGTCATGTCTGCTTAGTGCTTTACTCCAGAAATCTCAGAAAGCTACGCATCTTCAGTTTTGTTTTACGCTAGATTAATCTCTAAAGTAAATAAATGTATGATACATACTGAAGGTACTAAAAAACTATGCACTTCAGCTCCATGGGTAAACACACTGCACGGAGAAAATGCATCTACTGTACCTCTTTTGTTCAATAGACTAGTGCGTTGGTCATTCAGAGACTGAAGTTCCTAGGCCTTCATTCGTTGAGAAGTACAGAAAATACCGGTCCAGAGCCGTATTCAAGACCTGCAAAAGGTCTAGCCGTTTAGCCACACGCCATAATATGAATGTTCCTCTACAGTCAAAAATGCAAAATGCAGTTGTGTGAACACATACAATTTATGCACCATTTCTAGAAACCTAACCAAGGCTCAAGAAGAATACCAAAGTTCCCAGGCCTGCATTCGCTGAAAATGAAGAAAATGACTGTCCAGAGCTGTCTTCGAGATCTAAAAAAGGTTTAGCCACAAACCATAATATGAATGCTCCTCTACAGTCAAATGCTGTTGTGTGAATATATTTATGCACCATTACTAGATTACCTAACCAAGGCTCAAAAAGAGTACCAACACAGGATTTCAATGAGACGAAAACTCACGCCTCACCAACATAAGTACGCAGAAATGTTAAGCTTTATTGTCAGAATTTCAGCTTGTATACAAGAAAGGACAGTGAAGCCTAGTAATACACACCCCAGTAGTTGAATACTACAGTTTCTATTTTGTGATCTTGTTCTTTCGTATTTGATTCTAATATGCGAAATTCACATCGCTGCTCACGGCACTGCTGGGGTACTCATCTTGTGATTGTTCTCTCATGAACAATCAGCTGTTCTAAACAATATGGGGGAGCTCAGTTCACAGCAGCTACTGCTGCTGATTATCAGAACAAGCAATCTCTTTGCCACACTTCCAGAAGCCCAGAGCGCACATAGTAGGTCGGACCACACCTTCAGACGGCCGCTCCTGCTGCCAAACTCTCTGCCTTCCGGAACGACAACCACTGCAAACTCTTGAGTGGACGAGAGCAGGGTGATGACGGTAAGCTACAAAATCCGCACCGTACTGCGATCCTGACAGCACACAGCACCACCCAGTTATTCGATCTAAGATGTGAGCATGCCTTGTACATCTCGAGAAATGACTCTGATGTGGAGCTCAAGCGGTCCCACAGCTCCCCTTCACTCATCTGATTCTTGTTCTCTGACTCTAACTGCGATGCACTTTAAAGCATGGCAAAGGTAGAAGACCTCCTCAGGGCCCAGCTGGAACCACTGCTTCTCTTCTCCTGCATTTTGCACAGCCCGGCCAAAGGCGGCACGGTTCAGAAGCACAGTTTGCTCCGGTTTGACTCCAAGAATGGCGTCCCCGCCTCCGGAAGTTGCCACAAGTTTTGAGCGTCCCAGAGAAGCCTGGAGATCCGCAACAATGCTTGATATGGGATTTGCTGCTGCTAGAGCTGCAAAGCCCTTGCCGTCTTTGCCCTTCTTCCATCTTGGACCTGACATGTCCATAAGCTGGTAACACAACAACATGAGGGTTCGGCTATGACCTAGGAAAAAAGCAGAGAATCAAAGCAAAAAAAGAAAGAACGGTAACAGCTAACTTTGGTGCTCTATTTCTGTATCTGCCTTGCCTCGATCGCCGATGACTGACGTTACAGCAATCAACCCAAATCCGATGCAGTAGAACTAGACAACCTGATTAGGCGAAGCGACTTTGATGGATTCTAATCCTCGGTAATGGATAGAGCAAACTAAATCATAAGTCAACATCCAATCGCTAACAAATTAGCACCATTGGACAAACTGGAAATTGGATCGTCTGGAATACCTCCTCCTCGGCTCGACGGCTCCTCCCTAGTCCCTCCTGCCCTGACGCAACTGCCGATGCCGCTCGCTGCACTGCCCGACCGTCGGTGACCCCCTAGAGCAGCACTGCTGTGCTCGCTGGGCTTAGCCGTTTATTTGGCATGGCCTACTGCCGGTTTACTTGGACCGGCATGTAATATTCCAAATTCTAAGCCTTTTTAAATTCAGAATTGCTACGCCCCGTGCGTCTGATGCAAGGGACAAGATCATACACCCACTTCAACATCCAGCACTTTCACACTGCGCTTATTCTCCGCCAGTCAATTCTTATCCAGTTATCCACCTACGACAAACATTTATTTTCCCCTTTGACTTTGTCTCGCCCACACATTCGATCGTTGCATACTGCCCCTTCTCAACCATGTCTCATCTCTCGCGTTGCAGCCGGGCACACAGGGGCGGTCAAGGCGTCACCCAGATCTCACGCTACCGCTTCCTCAGCGTGACCTCATATCCTTCATCGTGCCGCTGCCGCTTCCACCATCATCCACATCCTCGTCTGGGTCATCGCTTAGGGCGTCCACCCTGCCTATCTCAGCTGGCTTCATGCCGCCTGCCCCGTCGCTGCTGTCGAAGCTTGAGCGCATCCACCTCATTGGGAGTGGCGTGGCTGTCGCTGCTGGGGTGTGTTGGTGGAGGTGAAGGGGACAAGCGGAGGGGGAAGGTGGGGTGGAGATGGAGAGTCAGGAGGCCGTGGTCGTCTTCTTCGCCTCGCTCGGCAATTAGCTAACAATTCTTTGATCCACAGTTGCAGCTCGCTTCCTCCAATGTGGCAAGAAGTGTTTTTGTTTGTTGCAATGTGTATTTATCAGATCTAGTAGTATTTTTTTGTGTTGTAGGTGAAGGTTTATTTGTTGCGGAAGAGTTCTTTCCTGTTGTAAAGGGTATTAATTTTGTTGCCTTTTTTGTTGCAATGGATTGCGAAATAGGTTATTTTGAGATGTTGCACTAGGTATTTTTTTTATTATTGCATTTACATCTCTAAAATATTGTAGGGTTGCAACATCATTTTTCATATATGTATTTATTGTTTTTGAATACCTTTACACTATTTTTTTCAAATAGGTTGGCCAATACTAATTTAGGCATCAAATGCTACTCAAATCTATCTAAGTTATTGAGAGAGTAATTTTTAAAAATCTTTCACTAGTGTTGCTTGTGTGTTTTTACAATGTTGCACGTGCTGCCATAAATTGTTGCATGCATTGAAGAAGTTTGTTGTATTGCTTTCAGGAGCGTACGATGAGAATGTTCCCGTCGGACGTCCGGAGCCTAGTCCCCTCCTTTTAAATTTTCCTTGAGTTTTAAAATTTTTGTGAATTTAAAGTGAGCTCTCAAGTGCAAGCAAATCAACTGAAACAAACATTTGAAGTTGAAATAGTTTCAAATCAATTTATTGGATTTTAAATGTTTAGAAGTATTTTTTTAGAATTTTTTGGAATTTGTTCCGCATTTACTTGCTATTTATTTCAGCCTCTTTGGATTTTCTTTAATCCAAAAACCATTTTTAAATCTCTAAATCCCACGTGGACTGACTTTTCCTCACCGGCCCGTTCCTTCCCAAGCTATTCCTGGCCCGGCCTACCTTTCCACGGCCCGTTGAATGTTCAAGCTCCATTAATTTGGTTTTGGTGTTAATGACAAATATAATATTGAGACTAACTCTTTTGATAATCATAATATTGATTAGTCTCAATTGTTAATTAATGACAAATTTTTTTATGAGACTAACTCTTTTGTTGAGCTTAACTCTTATTAGTCTCTTTTGGATGAAAGGATGCAATCATCAAAGGTATGCATTCAATAACACATAGTATATATATTGTTGCATTCTTCGATGTCAAATATGTTATGATTTTATTGATAAATCTAAATATGAGACTAACGTGTCAATTGAGTATATTTTTGAATAGTCTCATGAAAAAGAAAAATGAAAATCTAAAAGGTATGTATGTATCCAATGCAACTTTATTATTTCTAGATACATTCCTTTGATTCAAGATAAAGGGTGAACTCCACCATTGTTTTAACCTTAAAATGTGCATTTTGTTTTCGACTTCATATATACATGAATGCACATATTTAGGGGCAGTTCATACTTTACCTTGATGTTTCAATAATATTGATCTAATTCATCTTTCTATATCAAGGAATGATTACTTTGAAACAATCTCTTGAGTATATTTAACTTGTGTAGTTGTAGTATACTCATGGCAATATAGGATAAACTCCAAAGCAATCAAAAATTGATTATGTGCATATCGATTCCAAGTACAATTGTTTGCATGCACACATTTAATGGAGTTTATTCTATAATTAATGGTCTTAAGAGTATTGATCCTTTTCCTCCACCCCATATAAATTGGATCATTACTTTTAGATTCCATTGAATTGAATATATAAAACTTGTGTAGTTAATATATACTCATGACAATTTAATTCAATTTAAATTTTGTTCGGTTGCCATCAAATCAACAAAGAACTAATTATGAGTTAATGGTTCACTTTGTTGATCCTAGTGCAATCAAAAGTTCATGAGTATATGAAGCATTTGTTGCATTAGTATACTCAAGACACAATTAATCTTTCAATCAATTGTCTTTAGGTTGTGGTCAATCATCAAAGGATCTTGGGAGCATCTATTATGTGTTAATGGAGTGCATTGATGATTGAGACAACCATGTGTTTTGGACTAACACTTTCAATAAGTTTGAAATAAGTTAAGTCCAAGGTTGAGATGGATAAACGGGACAAGTATGTCATCATGTGTTAATGAGAGTCAAGAGAGGATCCCAAAGCTAAGACAAGGGGAGTTCATCGTGTGTCGATGAACAAGATGAAGATCCCGACTTAGAGAGAAGATGATTGGTCATCATGAAAGCTCCAAGTGGTTGCGAAAGACAAAGGTATAACTAGCTAGGGCTAAGGATGTATTTCTAGTCTTTTACCAATCTTGGTGTTTGAATGGGAGATCGGGTTGCTAGTATAGGTTGCCGTACTATTAAGAAGGGTCAAGTCTTATAGCTTGAATCTCATCATGTGTTGATAGCTCAATCCCGCTTGCTCTAGCTTACTCTCTTCATTTGGTTTTTGCATCGAGCAAATATTTGTGAATGTGTTTTGCAAATAGTTGTAGCACATGCTTGCAATTTTATTGATGTGTCCTTTGCATGGAGCTTTGATTTGCAAATGTGTTTTGCAAATAGGAGAAGCTCATGTTTGATGTTGCTTTGCAAATGTGTTTTCCAAACAAGTTGATATTTGTGCAATTCTTTGGAGCATGTGACTAGAGTTTGCAAATGTGTTTTTCAAATTGGTTTGATCATGTGTTGATCATTAAATGCCTCAAAGATATGATCTTGATTGCTCTTGTTTGAAAGATTTATATTTGTAAATGTGTTTTGCAAAATATTGGTGTTCATGCATTTGATTTTGGTTCATGTGATTAGAATTTGCAAATGTATTTTGTAAAATTGTTTTGATCATGAGTTGATCATCACATGGCTCAAGATTTGATCTTATTGACTCTTGCTAGCTTGTAGTCATGCTCTTGATCAAGTCTATGTGAGGCATTTCGAGAAAATCAGATTTTAGACTTGAGTGACTACATTGGAGTCTTTATTTTTATGATATTTAAAAATATCTATGGTTGGTTAAATATTGAAAAGGGGTAGAAATTGTAGCCCTCTTAATAAGCTTCGCATAGAGTCAAAGATCACCTAAATCGAAGTTCGGAATAAAAAGTTATGTCCGTTTTAGTAGTTGAAATAGTGGTAGCACCGCCCGAGCTACTGGTCCTAGATGGGCAAGTGCTACCACTCCAAAGGCGGTGTTTATTTTCTAGAGAGGTGTTTTTTTAAATGGCCGATGCTACCGGTCCTAGATGGGGGTAGCATCGGGGGTACTGTAGAAACAGATAGTATTTGATATTTTTAATGCACAAAACTAACCATTGAGCCTAGGGCCGGTCCTATTGGTCCTAGATGGGCGGTAGCATCGGGTTTTGCTGCTTTTTACCTGTTTTGCCCCCCAACGACTAGTTTCTTTTAGGAGGCTATAAAAGGAGTCTTGGGGTTGGCATTTGGTTATTGTTAGTTTTGTTGAGCACTTGGGTGGTATTGTGCATGTGTAGCACTCACATATTTGGTTCTTAAACTAAGAGTGAGCTCTAATTGCATATGTTGCAATTAGGAGAGGACTGAGAGCCACTTATGCATGTATTGCACTTGAGGGGTGCCTTGTGCATGTGTTGCACTCGGTGATCACCATTGTACATGTGTCGTACTTGGTGGAGCTAGAGGGTTTGACTTGTTACTCTTGGTGTTTACCGACACCTAGACGGCGTGTGAAGGCATCGTGCGCGGTGACCTTCTCAAGGAGATTGTGAGAAAGCCTGACAAAGTTGTGAAGGTCGAAACTCACCTACCCGCAGGGGAAAGAGCTACCTCTAGTGGATTCAAGGCTGGTACTCAATTCTTAAAGGCAGTCCAAAGTGTTTTGGGCTTGCCTCAACATGGATTAGAGGAGACCGGCAAGTCTCCGAACACCATGGTAAAATATCGGTGTGTCTCTTTGTGTTTGCTTGTAATTCTTATTTATATTGTTGCAATTTACATTCCTAGAATTGAATTACTTGATTGTCTTTAGGATTGCATATTCTTGTTAGGGATATAATTAGCTAGTGCACTTAGTGAGGTTTTGACATAAGGGTACTTAGGCAAGATTTTAATTAATCGTAGAAGAAATTTTTATAGCCGCCTATTCACCCCTCTCTAGTTGGTATCCACGATCTTACACCCGTGCCGCTGACCGCTTGGCCCCACCGGTCAGCCTCCACGTCCGTTGTCTCTGAGCCAGACTCCAGCGCCAGCTGTCTCCGCAACTACTGCTGCCAAATCCACGCCCGCCCGTGTGTATCCGAGCCAAAACCCCAGGGATCTGCACCTATTTAATGCGCCGCACCCGCTACTCTCTCGTTTCCTAAGTTTCGCCGCACGTTTTCATTGCCCAAAGCCCAAACCCTAGCGTCGTCATGCCCTTGAAGCTTTCGCTGCTGTTGGTAAGCCTCTATCATCGTCGTTGATTCCGTCGTGTTCCCCACAAAGCCCGCTTTCTTTTGCCCCATCTCCCGAGCCCGATCCATCGCGTGTTGCGCCCCGCTGTGCTCGTGTTCTCCATCTCCAGCAACCTCGCGCCGCCACTGCGCCAGTGTAGCCCCGAGCCGGCCATTCCTCCGTGCCTCCGCGTCAGGGCCATACGCTAGCCACCTTAGCGCCACCTTGCGCCCGCAAGCCCACACAGCGGCCACGTCACCCGATCGACTGTGTCGCGTGTCTTGCCGCATCACCGCGCCACGTGGCAGCTGAGTCAGTGCCACGTGAGCCCTAGCCCTTCCGCATGGCACACCACCTCATCGCGAGCCACCGCATGTCGCCCCCACCTCAACCGCCCACCACATCATCCCGTAGCCCCTTCAGTGAACTCGATTCACTGTGAATCAAGCCACTGATGTGTGGGCCCCACATGTCAGTGAATTTTGTTTTGATTTATTCTTTTTTTAGAAATTCCAAAATCCCAGCCAATCAGATTGTGCCACGTGTCACACTTTCTCTCTGCTTTTTTTATTTTTTTCTGAATTTTTTTATCACAGCCACTTCCAAGAGCCGGTTCTCCTTCGTTCGAGCTCCAAATCCAAATCCAATGATTCAAATTTCTAAATTCAAGCTCTACCTTCCAGTACCATTCTTTTCATTTTTTGAATTTTTTTGTATTTCTTTTATTTATTTATTGTGTTCATTCTTCGCGTGTAGACGCCGTCGCCAAAGAAACTTAGCCGAATCAACAATCAGAGATAGAATCAGCAGGGGGCAGCAAAGGCAAGTCTGTTTTGACCATGTTGATCCCAATTTACTAAAATATTTATGTTGTTTTAAATTATTGCATGCTTACTTTTATGCAAGGTATTTTAAATTAAGGTATAGTATATAGTTAAATTCCATAATTGTTATGACTTCATTGGCATTTATTATGATGTACCTTTGTCACCCTAGTTGGTATCAGCCATATTATTTAATGATGATTAGCATAGTAGCATCATACGGTTGAATTGCTTAGTACAACTTAAACGTTTCGGTATTACGTCATTAATGGGAATCATTTCAAAACTTTGTTTAAACTCGTTTGTGAAGTGTGTCAATAGGTATTGTTGCTATTATTTAAATGAAATAAAGTAGAAAAATAGTTTAGACCAGGGCGGATGGAATGCCTGGTGGGTGCAGGAAGCACGAAACCTTGTAAAGTGATTATTCCGCCCTAGTCAATTAAGGACCGAAATGTGTGTTTTCTTGGACCGAGCACTACCCTACAACCATAAGTCTATATGGGTACGACCTGGCTAAATAATTTTTGTGTCTCGTTATTGGCTTCGCGAGTTGGAGGAATGTGGGTGTTAGAGGGAGACACTCGCAAGGCGCAAGAGGGGGCTTCCGACTGAGCAGATAGAACCATTCGGCAGTGAAACCTTAGCGAACAAGGTTAATAGCGGGGTTGTACATTATAAAGGTCTTATCATGATCTCTCTACCGATACACCAAAAGAAGTGTGTTAATAGATTGGCAACAAGAGAACACACTCTACAGAGTTAAAAGTACTTAAGTAGCCGTGCCCATGATCAAGGGCGGGTGAGGTACACTTTCACTTGGTAGAATTTCTGGTTTTGTTTTAAATAAAATAGTGGTTTGGGAATCCGTGAGTGGATGAAACTCTTGGGTTATGGTTCAACAGATGAAGCCAGTCAGGTAGATGGAACATGTTTTAGTTGTCTTATTAAAATCAATTATTGCAACTACATTTGGTCAAATGGTGTAGCGACCCTCATTTTTGCATAAAATGCTCAAATGAGAATCTATGTGCATACAGTACTAGTCCCATGATCAGTGGCTAGCACACACATTTACAACAAATGATATCACATCCATACTCTTCATTACAAATAATAATGATAATTTATACAATAAAGTCTTATAATACAAAGAAATGTAGCGGAGAGATTCAAGAGTCTTATAGTGTGCCTATCCAACCCTTAGGCAACTGACAAGATATAATTCCTAGAAAAGCTTCATCGTTAACATTTTTGAATCCAGCCTTCCAATATGCAAAGTTAAACTAGATAACTTAATTGGTTTAAGGTTGTTCCATACCAGCATTTGTGGTTGTACGGTAATTCTTGGGTTTAATGAACACTTAGTTCGGTCCTTAATCTGACACGGGCAATAATCTCCCCCTACACTACGTGCAAGTCCCTTGCACACCCGGCTATTGCCAATAATCGCCCGCGTCTAAATCATAGTTTTATTTGTATTTTTAATCAAAACATCCACCATAAAGAAAGGTCTTACCCAATATTTTGTCATATCCAACATTTTTAACCTTATTGAAATTTTAATTTTCCTTTAAGCATGGCTAAGCATGATATCTAGGTGTGAGGGATTCCATGTTGACATTAGATATTGTCTACCTTATTCTAGGGTTATCAAGGTTCACAATCCATACTTATCAAGGAAGTTCCATGCAACTACAGGTATAACTACCAATAACCATAAAGTAGCAGTATATAATGAACATAGCGAATGTAAAAAAACATTTAATAAAACATTTATAAAACTAGGATCAACATGGTCAAAGGGGGTGCTTACCTTGCTTAATTGCTGTTTACGATGAAGTCGTTGTCGTAGCTGACGTTGATGATAGAATCAATGGCGTCGAGTTCTACGCGTCGTTCAATGGAAATACATCAAGTAACAAAGTTCAATAAGGGCAAAAAGAAATCAGATGGAAAATCAAATAGAGACAAACTATAGAAAATAGATGTGGTTTAATGTTAGGGTTCTTATGAAGGTTCTGGTGATACAAATATCTTAACTAAGATTTATTCATTATTGTTTGTTTGTTTATATTATGAATTTCAGAAATCATAATACTTAAGGTTATTTTGCTAACAGGATTTATATGCAAAGCATGACAAAATGAAATTATTTCTTCATAATAGGGTAGTCTTTACTTAGAGAGTATTTCTAAGCTGATTTCATAAATTTTTGTGTTTAGACGAGATATTATATTCATTGCTGAAACAGCTTATATTGTATTAAAAGGTTTACGTTATATGGAATCGGATTAGTTAGGTGTGGTGTACAATTAGCACTTAGCCCTATATGTTTTGCATGCAAGGTGATTTATACATGTTAGGATCTATAAAATAAGGCTACTAGCTGCATCTACATGGTTTACATAGTGATTCTTGCGGCACAAGTATTTTAGCTAAAGGTTTCTTAAACTCAACTATTTATATAAAGGGCTTTAGAACTATAACACTTAAGGTTCTTGCACTAGTAGGATTCAGATGCGAAGCAAGTTGTAATAAGAATATCTTCCCAGAATATGATAGTCCATATCCCAAAAAACATTTCTAGGTTGATCCTCCAAAAATTTGCATTTAGACGAGGTATTTTATAGATTGTTGAAAAGGCTTACGTGTTTCTAAATTCTATGCGACAAAGGTTCAGTTTTAGTTTTTAGTTTGCGACTGCACCTTATAAGATTATTTATCCATTTTTCTAGCATTAGTAGAGGATGACCCTCAGAGTGTTTTAGAGTTAGTTTCGTGATATTTTGCTTTTGTCTGAGATGTTTTTCATATAAATAAACATTAAGATCTAATATGCACTTAATCCAAATTTGCACAAACATGAGCTATTCTTGCATAAACAGGGGTATTATGGTTTTATTAAAGACCTAAGAATCAGTTTACCATTATTTGAATTTGTATGCTTTAAGTTATATTTATTTTAATTTCTATGCATTGGAAAATAATCTATTTTCAAATTTAATTCAAACTAGATTCAATTCTAAATGTTTTTGCATATCTAGGTAGATTACTAACTTTTAAACATGTAGAAATTGGTTTGACATGAATTGAATCCTTTTTGCAAAAGATATTCATTTTTGAATATTCAATACATTGGAAACAGTTTGCTTTAGAAAATGATGAAATCAAGTCAAAATCTAAATACTTTTCCATATTTATGTTCCTGAGGATTTAAGGTTTCTAACAAAATTAGTTTCATTCAAATTGGAGTTCATTTGCAAAATTTCCATATATGACATATTTTAGATCCCTTTCTTTAAAAATAAGTTTAAAATTTAAACAGAGTTAATTTTCAAAATATTTTTGCATATTCTGAATCTAAATGATTTTTGATGAATATATAAATTTATTTCACTTTATTTGGGTTTGAAATGTGCAAGATATAAGCAATTGAACATGCTAGGTTTACATAAATACTGATAATTAAGAAATTGCCAAAACAGGACAGTGCGCCTTTAAACTGAGGCTACACTTTCCCTTTTTGGACTAGGCCTGAGCTGAGGCACTGACCGGCTAGGCCTAGATGGCAGTATCTGGCCGTGCGCACAAGATACCGATGTGTGGTCCCGCGTAACAACGAGGCAAGCGCGATGTGTGGCTATCAGGTGGGCTCCGCCTGTCAGCGTCCCGAAACAGAGGAGGTGCAACCGAAGCTCACCGCCGGCAAGGGGAGGCCGGAGGTGAGGAAACGGTTCCACGGTGAGCTTCAGCGAACTCATGCGCATCTAGGGGTAGTACCGGTGTGGCTTGAGTTGGCCGAGAGGTGGGTCGCCACCGCACGGGTGCAACGACGGCCATGGCCGACCGGCGACAGAGCTCAAGTGCAGGTTTTTTGTGACGTGATTTGACCACCACGAGACTCAGTGTACCTAGAGGATTCCATTTTTGTGCTTGGTTAGGAAGATGAGTATCGGAGAGAGGCTCTCACCATGCGCAGCGACGGCAGCGAAGAAACTCAGAGAGGTGGCTCTCCAGTGAAGATGAGCTTCAGCTAAGGCCAGGGATGTGTACTGGATGTCAAGGAGAGGCTTTGGTCTTGTTTAATTGTGGAATGGATCACCAGTTGCTTGGTTTGGGCTTTTCCCTTCTACGGTAATCGCTGGCTATGAGGAAGAATGTGGAGGTTGTGTGGTTTTTATGGCCATGGGGCAAGCTGAGGGAAGTATGAGGTGCTAGCCGAGGCTTTGTGGCGCTTAAATAGGCGATGAAGTCGGCTAAAACAGGGTCTGAACCCGAGCTAAAGTTGTGGCTGGTTTGGCAGTGAGATTGCGCGAGATTTTTTTTTTGGGTAGAGCAAGGCTCGATGGTCGAGGTAGCTCCGTGGCAGCAACGTAGCAGCGACGATGTCAGAGGCAAGTTGGTGCCGCAATTTCTACAGAAGGTGGCGAGGAAGGGACAAGCTAGAGAGGCGGTTGGCTTGGTCTCAGCTCTGCGCAAGAGGAAAGAGGTGAGGGAGAAGAAGCATTTGGTGAGTGGGCATGAGCTGGCAGTGAGAGGGTAGTCGGCAGGAGAGAGAAGGCTGCCGGGCCCACATATCAAAGACAACTAGAAGGCTCTAGTTTTTTTTACTCTTCTCGACAGATCTGGCTTGGTCCGCAAGTTTAAGTTACCATTTCTATTTTATTATTTTCTAAAAAATTTACCATGGTCATAAAGAGAAGGATAATTATCCAGTAAAAATTTCAGGTTAAAATTCACTGTATAAAATTTCATAAAATTCTGACAATGCATGTTATCCATTTATGCATATTCTGTTTTTTATTTAATTAAGGATCAAAATGAAGTTAATATTTTGTTTATATTTTTTGAAG
Source organism: Otatea glauca (assembly GCA_036346275.1). Taxonomy (NCBI): domain Eukaryota; kingdom Viridiplantae; phylum Streptophyta; class Magnoliopsida; order Poales; family Poaceae; genus Otatea; species Otatea glauca. The sequence continues at coordinate 64,884,790 of CM070721.1, forward strand.
GTTATAAATAAAAATATTTACCTTCTGGAAAATTTTCAGATTTTTATATTTGATATGTTGTTTCTAAAAATTTTGACATTTCTATTTTCAGCTTTTATTTAATTTCGGTTTTTATTTTTTAAAAGCTTCAAACATAGGTTTTAATTTTTATATTTTTACCAGATATATATAAGGATCTTATTCCATCATGGTAAAAATATCAGCTTCAGATAAGCATTGGATAATTCTACACAAATCGACATTATCTGGATCAAATATCTTACCCATGATTGCAATATCTTTTCTTGATTTTATTATATTCAGATTATCTCAAACATCATGATTAGGGTTCTGGGGCATTCTGGAGTGCTCTGATATTTTAATAAGATAATTTTGTATTTTTTTTTTGTATTTTAATTTTATCTTTTTACCTTTACTATTTTACTATTTCAATATATATGACTTTTCTTTTAATGCAAAAAACTCAAGAAAAACCAATAATTATTGAAAAAATTAGAAAAATTAAAATTTGAATTAAGAACATATTTCAAATTCATTTTTATAGTTAGTTTGCTTTGGAAGAAATAGTTTTAATATTGAAATCTTTCTTTTCTTTAAGATTAAAATGCAAGAAAATGAGAACAAGATATTGCTTAAAATCAAAATCTTGATTCCAATTGAAATTTTTATTCGATTCCATTTTTTAATTTTTCTTATTTTTTAATTTTTCGGGATGTTACAAATAGCGCTTTATAAAATTATTAGTGGTGTTTAAATTTAAACATTGTTTTATGCTAAATAAGCCATACTAAGCCTTCAATTGTTTAGCCTCGCATATAGTTATCATGCATTATATTTTCAACACTTATGAGTACGTTGTGTACTCACCCTTGTAACATTCTAACTTTCCATAGAGGAGTGCTAGAAGCAGAAAGTGATTACGAGTTCTTTGCTTGTTCCGGACACTAGGATGCGTACTCGATCGATTGCTCGTTAGGCGAATAGATGGGATTATCCTCGTCATTGCTTATTTCGCTTCCATCGCTACTTTATTGAACTTAAGTCATGTGGTTGTTTGTTTGTAATTGTTGGTTATGAGGTCTGGTACCTTTGCTTAATTAATATTATTCAATTCGTGATATGGATATTATAACTGTTTCTATGTGTGCATTAGCTTGATCCTAAACTAGTATAGTTATACACAGAAAATTCGAATTTGAAAATTCGGTCCGACACGGCAGCAGCCCACTTTCTCCGAATTTGGTGGCTCTTCTCAAATTCGACCACTTTAACCAGCCTCGTTTTTCCTTATAAAAAGAATAGTAATCAACATGTCTACATAAGAGCATATATAGTAGAAGAAAACACGAGAGGGACGAAGAGCTACATTCATCTAATGCCTACGAAACTTATGATTGAATGAGGACGTATTTTTATCAACTCCGTTACATGATCGAACTGTTGGTGTGTTGATTTTACAGCCAATGCTTGCTACCTTGTACGTCTAATCTTTGCTTTTTATTGGCTATGTGTTGGCCTTTAAGGCTCTATCATCTACGGGTGGTTGTAATAATCAGGCTACACATATCCTTGGGTAAATGATTTACACAGTATATTGCAGATGTATGTGTTTAACGTGTTTCTTGGGGATAAAATGGTATAACAATACGATGTTCAGAACCAACGCAGAAGTCTTCAATCAACAGAATACTGCAGTTGCAGCGTTCACGGCAAAATACAAAAGGGAGCGATCAGAGAACAGCAACAAGTTTCATATAGTTTCAGCAAGTTCAAGGAAACAAGGATTCAAATTTCGTTTTCGGATAAAAATATCACCCTGGATCGGAATCCGAAATTTCGCCGAAATTCGGATATTTCGGACAAATCTCGTTCGAAATTAAAAAAAAAATCAAATCCGGTTTGTTTTCTACCGAAAAATCCCGAAATTTCGGGCGAAATACCCGAAATTTTAGTGTTTTTGCAATGGAAGAAAAATGAGTCAAACGATGTCGAAAACTTTCGAATTTTTTTTGGAGAGTCTTGACATATAGCTGATATTTCCATAAAAATTTTAGATAATTATGAAGTCTGTGGAATTTTTTAAAATTCAAATATTGCTACTGTCCTGATAAAACGCTGATCGGCAAATTTGAACCGAATGCAAAATGGTTCGGAATTTTTTTTGCATGGTTATGATACATCTATAATGTTCTCCTAAAATTTTCAGATGATGATTAAACTTCATGAATTTTTAAAAAATCGAACAGTACTACTGCCCTGTTAAAAGGCTTACCAAAAAACTTGAACAAAATGAACAATTATCTAAACCACATTAAAAACTTTTGAAAATTATTTTGGATGGTCCTGATGTAACATTAATGTTTCTTTAAAATTTTTAGATGATTACCATTCTCAAATAATGTTTAAAAATTCAGACAGTGCTACGTCCTGATAAAAGCTTGATGATCAATACATAAATTTGCTTTAGCAATAAAAAAGTTTAAAAATTTTACAGAAGGGTGATAAGGAAGTGCTTAATATCTCATAAAAATTTTGAATCATGACCACACTCCAATGAATTTATAAAATTCTTACAAGGCACAGTACCATTTATGTTCTTCTCTTTTTTATTTTTGAAATATAATATAACAAACGAAGTTCAATGCTTAACAAAGTTTAAATTTTTTAAAAATTTTATATAATAGTAATGAGGCAATTATTAATCTCTAACAAAAATTTTAGATCATAATCACATTCAAGAAAATTTATAAAATTCTAACAATGTAACTGTCCCAATTATGTTCATTCTTTTTTGATTTTTTAAGGATAACAAATGAAGTTAAATTTTTTCTATTTTTTCTATGTATGATCCTAAACTAATAAAGATTGTACCATAAATTTTTCAGCTCATTATGAAGCTTGTAAAAGTTTATAAAAATCTGACAGTGTTTCTGCCAAAATTTTAAAATATCTCAAAAATTAGGTTTTTCAACAAATTTTCAGAGGAGATGACTTTCCTAAGGGTTATCGGACCAAATCCGGCCCAAAAGTTCAAAAACCGGTCAAAAACACAAAAAAATGCCGAAAAACGAAATTACTGTAGCAATTTCAAAAAAAAATATCCCGTCGGTAGTCTAGATTTCGTGGAGGCCCAAAATCCGAAATTTCGGTGAGATTGGCGAGATTTGGAACCTTGCAAGGAAACATTCGAAAGGTTTCATGTTCAAGTGAGTTTCGTGCATTTTTAGAAGTTTCTAGAAGATTTCAAGCTAAAGTTTCAACGGATCAGGTTTTAGAATTCAAGTTTTAACCGATGAGTTTGCAACAAGTTTAAGCAAATGTCAAAAAAAATCAACAGATGTTAGCAAGTTTGGACTAAAAGTTTCAACAAATTTCATTAGAAAAATAATACAAAAAAGATAAAAAAAAATCCCCCATACTAACCCGCGGCTGCCATCCCACTCTTGCCACTCGCCAGCACCACTGTCTCCTCTTGCTCGGTTAAGGGGTGAAGCCAAAGCTCGAAATTGCACGTGACGTGTGCGGTGGTGAAGTTGAGCCACAAGGCGATATGGACGGAATCGGCATTGGACCACTCAGCAGTCGAGGGTCGTGGGGATCTGCCGGACCCTGTTGCCGATGACGAGGAAGACGGTTGGATCCTCCTCCTTCAAGTGTGACTGCACCATTAAGCTGCGATCAATACTGTTCTGCCCCTTGGGCCGTTGGACACATTGCCTGCTTGCGCAACACAAAGATATCCTGCGATCATTGGGACCGCTCGAACATGCCCTCCGCCTCTACACCCAGTCATTGCTCGCACATCCTCATCAACTGCATCCCCCACCGTACGCTACTCGTGCTTGTCTAGGCTAGGAGTTGGATAGACGTCATTCTGTAGAGGTCGATCACGTCGTTTGTCTCTTCTACCACCATGGAACATGAGCTAAGAGTGAGTGAAAGATGCTGGCCAATGGTACAAGGATGGGTTTCCTGTTTTTTTTTGTTACCATTACATGGTACATCATGAATAATAAAAATAGCGAAGATGACATGGCCATGATCTACGGAAAAACAAAAAGGCAAAGGAAAACAGTTCAAACTGACGAAAAATTGAAATCACGCACAAATGCAGAGACGAGAGAGAGAGCAGAGTTTGTGGCAAAGAAAGCACAAGAGAAGAAAGAAGAAGCACAAGAGTAGACAGAACTGAAGTGACGCCCGCCGCCCAATCAACCGCTGCAACACTCGCGGATCGGTGACGTGGCGCGCGCACATGCCGATCCGTGAGGCTGGCAGCGTGGGCCCACGGGCGCAAAAATATCAACGCGGCCGAAATTTTCCAAAATCCCGCCCAAGCCCCTGGCGCCGCTGACCCCGTCCAGTTCAGACCGCACGCATGGCAACCCGGTCCCATATTAAGTTGGCCCCACACGTCATGGGATGAGAACCGTAGCAGGTAAGAAAAGTTGGCGATCGGTACGACGATTCAAATTAGGAGTTGGGTGCGGGCCCTTGGAGATTTGGCGGAATCGCAGATATGCCCTCGGCCTTCCTCTTTCTTTCTTATCCCCTCCCTCCCTTACCTCCTCGTCTGAGCTCGCCTCGCCTCCGCCTCTCTCCTCCTCCTTTCCCCTCCCTCGCCAAAACTCTCCTCCTCCTCCTCCTCCTCCTCGCGCCCCGTCCAGGTGAGCCTCCCCCTCCCCCTCCCCCCAATTCGTTTCGATTCGTCGCGGCTTTCGCTTCTCCTCGCGCGGATCTGACCGCTTCCGCTCGTGTTTCCGCAGGAATCAACCATGAAGGGGGCCAAATCCAAGGGCGCCGCCAAGGCCGACGCCAAGTAAGAATCTCCTGCTTTTTGCCGGTTTTCCTTCCTCGTCGTTCATGCGTCAGATCTGTTGTCTGCTCCGCGGAAGATTCGATTTTGATGCGTTCAGACGTGGTTTTGACCACACCTTTCTTTTCGCAGGTTGGCGGTGAAGAGCAAGGAGCGGAGAAGCCCGCCAAGGGCAGGAAGGGCAAGGCCGGAAGGACCCAACAAGCCCAAGAGGGCTCCCAGCGCCTTCTTCGTTTTCATGTGAGATCCGTCTGTCCTCAGAATATTTCCCGTGCTTTTCTGGGGATTTCTTTGGGCGTTGGTTTGATCCTATCTCGGTTAGGGAGGAGTTCCGCAAGGAGTTCAAGGAGAAGAACCCCAAGAATAAGTCTGTTGCTGCTGTAAGTAACTTAAAAATCACACCTTTTTCGACCGTAGTTAGACTAGTCATGTGGTTAATCATCCGCCTTGATGGTACCATGATTTGTGGATGTTTGTTTATGGCGAAACTTTCTAGGTGGGAAAAGCAGCCGGTGACAGGTGGAAATCCATGAGCGACGCGGTAAGCTTTCGTGAGACAGCGTCTAACTGTTTGTAGCTTTGCCTAAGCCTGTGCCGATTTGCTGATATACATACATACACGCATGCTTGCTTGTGGATTGTAGGACAAGGCTCCCTATGTAGCCAAGGCCAATAAGCTTAAGGCAGAGTACAACAAGGCCATCGCTGCCTACAACAAGGGCGAGGTAGCAGCAGAGACCTAACAATTCGCCCTGCCTGTTGCTCCTGTATCCAATTTTACGGTACTGACCATGCGCTGATTTGTTAGAGCACTGCCAAGAAGGCTCCTGCCAAGGAGGAAGAGGAGGAAGATGAAGAAGAATCAGACAAGTCCAAGTCCGAGGTGAATGACGAGGATGACGATGAGGGTAGCGAAGAGGTATACATACATCTGTTTTGCACATTGCCTTGCTAATTTAAGTATATGCTCATTGTTTTCAACTTGCTGATCATGCCTATGGACTGAACAACTTTGTACCCAAGTTCTAGGAACCCTTAAAGCTGCATATAGATTGGATTATTTCATGAATGAACGAACTCTCATGGGCAGATTAAGTCGAGTTGACAATGATTTGAAACCTACGTTATAGACCATACACTTGCTTAGAGTTGTCCTGTGGAGTCTGACAAACAGTTGCTGCCATTGTAGGATGAAGATGACGACGAGTGAGCTTGCTAAAGACGCTCCAAATGACAACATGGGAGCGGCGATGCAAGGGCCTGTGGTGGCAGCCGTTATAAGGAATCTATCCCAATGTACCGGAATTATTCAGTTTCACTTCACATCGTGATGTTTTACTTTTCTCGTCCTATAACGGATAGCGCTCCTTGTTGGTGCCACTGGCGAGTGTTGCGGTGTCAATGCCCGCTTGTACCTAGATTACTCTTTCCATTGTCATCGGCTAACATTGTGATAATATCAGTTTGGGTATGTTGGATTAAATTATTGTTGTTCATATTTGGTATGCTTAGGTATTTGCTTGCCTGCCGAAGTATTAGGCTTCCTTGGTTCTGTGATAACTGATAACCATGCTGTGTGTTCTTATTGCTTGATCTTGATTAATGCTGTTAGTAGGGTTACAAGCTTGAAGCGAGTGATGGGGTTGGCTAATTATTAGGGGGATGATAAGTTATATGCTATTGGAGTTGGAAATACATGATTACTATGCTGTTGGGATTGGACATACATGTGGTGGATTTTGTTTGTTTCTTTTGGAAATACAGTGGTTATCGTTTATGCCTGATTAGGTCTTGACTGCTTCACTCTGCTCATTGTTTGTTGGTCGCCAATATGTAATGCACGGTTGTGCTGTGTAGTTATTCAGCCACACCGTCATTGTTCTTGTAATCTATTATTCCCTCTGGGCTGGGCAGAAATAGTTGTCTTCGCAATGACATACACGGTCTCTAAAATATTTTAGCTTTGATCACTAATTTCTATTATAATATATTTATAAAACCCAACAAAATTATAATATTATGAAAGTATTTTTCGAGGCAAATCTACACATATATTGGCAGTCAAAGTTTGATTGCATCTATGTTCACGATGATTGACTGTTTGTGACGGGAGGGAGTATTATATGTGATGAAATACACACATGCAGACGCTAGGCATAGCTTCTTGTTATGGGTGGTTTATCATGGCTTTTCCTGGAATAGATGAATCTTCCCTTGACGGCCAGTTAGTAGAAGTAGATCACGTTGGAAGAAAGCATTGGTTGGTTGGTTAGCCATCCTGGCTTGAATGTTGTTGAACTTGATGGCTTTGCGTGTACATGTGTGGTGATGGCTTGCCAAAAAGAAAAAAGAGGAGGATAAAGGGCTTACACACTAGAGAGAGGAAGAGGTTAGATGGCGGGCGCTTGCTATGCTAGGACTAGGACTAGGAGGATACACGAAATTTTCAAGTCATGCTGCAGTACGGACTTGCAGGATACACGAAATTTTCAAGTTTTGAGCGCAGCTGCGATGCGAGTAGGGAGAGGAGAGTTGACTGTCTGTCGTGTCGTGTCCTTGTCTTGTGCAAGTAGAATTTTTCAGCAGCAGCGACGATGGCAGACGCAGGACAGGAGGAGCCGCCGCCCGCCCGTTCCACGTTAGGTGAACTTGAGTGATGAGAGGGAGGCAGCAGCCATATGTTCGGAATGAATGCAGGCATCCATCCGTGAACGATCCATCATCTGGCCGACTTGTTTGTTGCCTTCATCTCCAAATTAACATCCGTGAATCAATGTCATGCCGACGTACATTCAGATTCTCATTCAGTTACTGTACTACATTTACATGGCTGGCCCAGCCGCTGCAGCACGTACACGTACATTCAGATTCTCGTTCAAGATTTATTTTCAGAACGTATACGTGCTTGATTAATTCTATGCCTTGAGCTCTGCCGTTTCAAAATTCAAACCCGAAGCTTGTTCTTTGATTATGCCAAATATTTCTCTTTCACTCACAAAAAATTGTCGTCCGCATGGTCTTTTAACTCTGACGACTAATTTCTAGTATAGTATATTTGTAAAACCTAATAAAAATGAAAGTTGTAATATTTTCACTCTGAATATTAGAAAAGATATCCACATCCAAAGTTTATAAAGCTTAATCTCGGGCTTGGTTTTTCTTCTTCCTTGAGTTAAAAGAGAGAGATATTATTTAACACAAAGTAGCGTTACAATCATTGAGCACCAAGCGCTCGATACAGGGAATAACTCCAGCTAACCACACTGCCAAGCTTTTCGAGCGCAAGGCATGATGTGCTTCAGTTTTGATATTATTTATAACTGAAGTCGTTTTCAATTTTCATATTTGGACGATAATATACTTCCGTGCACTCGTTCGTACGCCGTTGAAAAATAAAAACATAGATACTGCAAGTTCTATTTTATTCCCACGGCTCTAATTCTAGTTCTAGTGCTAATTAACCGTCATGCTTGATTCTATTCCTTTTGCCTGGGTGGGTGGCTGCAAAAAAAGAAAATAAAAAGAAAAAGAAAAGAATTTGAGCGCGAATGGACAGGTTGCCTCCGTAGCATAGTGGTAGTGCGTTCGCTTCGTAAGCGAAAGGTCGCGAGTTCGATCCTCGCCGGGGGCTTTGGTTTGGGCTTGGTGTTTTATTTTTGTACTAGAAGGTTTGTACTGAAACAAAAACAAATTAACTTGTTGCTACTACTTTGCATCCATAAGTAAACTATGGATGTATACGTGTACTGCGACTAATTAACCAATTTTTTGAACCACCAAGAGTACGTAGGTACGTTACGTACGTGTTGATGGACAGTAAGTACTATATATATATACACACACATCCAGCCATCTGATGAGATCGAAATGTTATTGCCGGTCGGCATGAATTGAAGTCACGTCGACTACTCGTAAGGAAATACTACTAGCGAATAGTAGCATTAATGCTGTACTTGTACAGTACAGACGTACTAACCCCTTAATTACAAACCTACTCTACTATTGTATGGAAATGGACGCAGAACGGGAATACTCGTCCAAATCGCCTACTCGATCCAATTCTATGAGTCCATTCCAAAAGTGATCGCAGTAAGATCCGGAAAGCGAGTGTCAAAGGAAGATGTAAGTTCTTTGCTTGGTCTGTTTATTCAAGATAGGATTCTTACAATGGACAAACTAGCGGCGGGGCGAGCCACACACAGTGTGTCTTGTGCCCTATGTGGAACGGAACTGAATCGCGTCATCTTCTCCTCTTGTGTTCCTTTGCACGGAGGTTTGGTGACAGTGTTTCGCTCCTTGCAGATCAATCATCCGACTCCACAAAACTCCTTACTTCTCGGCGCATTGACGGATGGTGGCAGATGGTCAAGGCTTCCACCGACAAGCATCGGCGGAAGGAAGTTGATGGAATTATGTTGTACACCTTCCGAATCTTTGGAAGGAAAGAAATAACAGGATCTTCACGGTGTCCTCGTTCCTCGATGGATCTCTCCAAAGATGCTGCCTGTGATGTTCAGAATCACAAAGTGCTTTTGCCTTCGCCGTCGCTCCCGAGGCGCTTGGACCCTTTCCTCTTTGTAATATCTCCTGGTCTTTGTTAAGGAACCTCGCTATCGAATAGTCCAGGGGTTCCCAACAGATCTAAATTGGAGAACAGAGAGACACAGTGTATATGGGAGCGACGATGCAATTCTTTATTGCTTTGTGATTCTTGTACATAGGGGGGACCCCCCTCCTCCTTATATAGCGCTCACCTAGGGTTTCGGCTAAGGGACTATCGTGGGCTTTTCATTGGGCCACGTGGTTTCCCAACACTCCCCCTTGGGCCCTTTGCCGCGAGATGCATATGCCTCATTAAAACTCCAGGAAAACACAGTGGGAAAAATATTTGGAGAAAGAGTACATAGCATACGCTTACTATGTTGCACGAATTGCCTCGTTAAAACCTTATGCAAGAAAACTTCATGAAAAACTTGCTAAGGAAAAAGAGTACAATTCACCCAACTTCAATTGCTAATCTTCGAGATTCATGTTGGGTATTCATAATTCATGTTCGAGATTCATGTGGGAGTATGTGAAATATCTCCCCCTGAAATCTGCACTTCTCTAAGTCTCATCATTCCAATTCCTTTAATGCACCTTTCAAAGGTAAATGCTAGAAGTGATTTAGTGAACAAATATGCAAGATTTTCACATGACTTAGTATGCAATATCTTGATCTCGTTCATCTTATGCAATTCGTGAGCATAGAAGAACTTGGGGTTGATATGCTTCGTGAGATTGCTCTTCATATAACCCATCTGTGCTTGGGCAACACAAGCTGCATTATCTTCATAGATTATCGTGGGAGTTTGCTCAATGTTCAAGCCACATGACTTCTGGATGTGGTGAACCATTCTTCGGAGCCATACACATTCACGAGATGCCTCATACAAAGCGATGATTTCCAAATGGTTTGTCGACGTCGAGACGAGAGTCTGTTTAGACGACTTCCAAGAAATTGCTGTTCCTCCACATAGGAAAACATAGCGAGTTTGGGGCTTGCCAAGATGCTGGTCCGATAAGTACCCAAAGATCGACGTAGCTAACTAAATTCAATTCATTGTTTCTTATGAAAAACAAACCAAGATCTTTGCTTACTTGGAGGTAACGGAAGATATCCCCGATCCCTTTCCAATGCCTTTTGGTGGGTTCTCGCATCAGATCGCTAGCAAATTCACAAGAAACGCAATGTCCGGCCTGGTGCTATTCGCAAGGTACATGAGCGCTCCAACTGCACTCAGATATGGGAATTCTGCTCCCAGGACTTCCTCCCGTTCTTCTCTAGGTCTGTACGGGTCTAGGTCTGCTTGGAGTGACCTTCCAACCATTAGAATCTTCGCAGGATATGCCTTTTCAAATCCAAACCTTTCCAACACTTTCTGCGTGTAGCTTGATTGGTGTACCAAGATTCCTCCTTGAACATGTTCAAGCTGCAAGCCTAAACAAAACTTGGTTTTACCCAAATCCTTCATTTCAAACTCAGACTTCAAGTATGAGCATGCTTCTTCAATTTCTTCATCCGTCCCAATGATGTTCAAGTCATCTACATAGACGGAGATTATACTGAGAATCCATTCGGGATCATTGTATAAACACACATGGACAATCTTCATTGCTTGTGTAGCCTTTCTTGCGAGAAAGCCACTCAGCGATTGTACCACATTCTTCCCGATCGCTTGACCCATACAAAGATTTCTCCAATTTCACACTGTCATGTGTTTCTATTTGCTCCGTCTTGGTTTGGGATAGGAATTCCTTCCAGATTTCATGTATATCTCCAATCCAAGTTTCCATACAAATATGCTGTGACAACATCCATTAGCTTCATTCTCAACTTCAAGTTGATCGCCATTGAGATCAAATATCTAAAGGTAATTCCTCCCATGACCGGAGAATAGGTTTCTTCATAATCAACTCCAAGACGTTGATCGAAACCTTGAGCTACAAGCCTTGCCTTGTACCTTACAACCGTTGTTTTCATTCCTCTTCCGAACAAAGACCCATTTGTGACCTACAGGGTTTATATGGGGAGGTGTGTGACATACGGGCCCAAACACCTCTCTCTTGTTCAGAGAGACTAACTCTGCAGTGATTGTCTTTTTCCATTCTTCCCAATCTAGCCTTTTCTTGCACTCGCGAGATGCGTGCTCGGATCATGATCAATGATCGAGGTAATCTTCTTTGCAAGTATGCATCAACGTTGGTCGTTGCTCTATTCAGGATTCTCCGTTATTACAAAGTTTATAGCCATTTCTTCATGGGGTGCTTCATGCACTTCTACTTGCTCTTCTCTGCTTTTTCCTATCGCATGAGCAAGTTCCTTTAGCTTTTCATCGCCTATGTGTGCGCACACATTATTTCCGGCGGCTTCCTGTAGTGGAAGATTCAAGTCTGGGATTGCCTTTCCTGTTGGCTTCTTTCCAGGCTGCAGTCTCAACCGCTCCCTTCTTTCCTTGGGGTATTTTCGTGATTGGTTGTGGTAAGTCCTCTCGCCAGCTTTCTCCAGACGTCTTCGGGTACTTTGGGTTTGAGGAGCCAGATTTCCTGTTCTTTTTCTTTGAGGCCTCTGAACAGGATGAGGGATACCTTCTATTTTCTTTGATATTTCCACCCTCTGGTGCATTTCTTGCGGGTACATGCGACTTAACCACGCCCTTCAAATCACAAAAATGATCAGATAATTCATTTGCTAAATTCTGCAAATCAATTATTTTCTGGATTTCTTGATTTGCTTCATTAGTGCGGGGGTCATGTGCGGGGATCCCAGTGGAGTGCCATATGATTTCCCGTCATTTTTCATCCAAAGGTTGATTTCCTCCCCCTAATGACGGGAAACGATCCTCGTCAAATATGCAATCGAATCGGTCAGATGCAAGTCTCCAATCATGGGTTCCAAATACCGATTATGGATGCACTCTCATAACCAACGATATCCCAGACTTGCGGAGAGGGCCCATTGCGATCCCGAGGGGTGGTATAGGTACATATACCATACAACCAAATTTCCGAGATGGGAGATCTTGGGATGATCCCGCACAAGCCGTGATAGGAGAATGGATGTTGTAGGTCAAGGTCCGAATTGATGAGACTGCCGCGCAGATCGCGTGTCCCCAACAAGTGTTGGGCAAGTTACAACCCTGCAAAAGCGGTCTGGCAATGAACTTAATCCTCTTTATTAGTGCTTCAGCTAGCCCATTCTGCGTATGGACGTGAGGTACGGAGTGCTCAACTGCTATCTCTGTTGCCGTGCAATAATCATCAAATGCCTTTGAAGTAAATTCTCCGGCATTGTCCATTCTAATGGACTTCACGCGATGATCAGGGAAAGCATTCTTAATTCTTATGATCTGCGAGATCAGCTTTGCAAAAGCATGGTTTTTTGTTGACAATAAGCATACATGCGACCATTTCGAGGAAGCATCGATGAGCACCATAGTATCGAACACAAACGACAAGGGCTGAATCGGCCGCAAATATCCCCTGGATGCGTTCCAGGAATGCAGGAATTTCACTTTGCACTTTCATGACAGAGGGCCTAGTTATTAATTTCCCGGTGGCACATGCAGGGCACACGAAATCTTCATGATTCGGGAAATTTTAAACATTAATGCCATGATCTTGTGAGTTGTTCAGTATATTTCTCATCATTCTAAGACCAGGATGGCCTAATCTACCATGCCATAAAGAAAATAACTCAGAGCTTCTAAAAACAGTCTTCAAGGAAGTATACACTTCGGGTGCATGAATATTCGTGTAGTACAACCCAGATTCATATGAGGGACATTTTTCTAATACCATTTTTCCACATACCGCGTGCTTCACAATGCACAAGTATTCTTTGCCATTTTCTTCGTTGGTTTCTACATGAAAACCATTGGCGCGGATGTCTTTGAAGCTTAAGAGAGTGCGCGTTGATTCAGGGTACAAAAGGGCTTCTTCAATTACCAAAGTTGTACCCATAGGCAATATAATAGTGGCTCTTCCTGAGCCGATTACATATGAATCGCTTCCTGCGATCGTAGTAATCTTTCCAGCGTTCTTCGTGATCGACTGGAAGTATTTAGACTCTCTTAAGATGGTATTTGTTGTGCCACTATCAATAATGCATATCTCTTCCATTTGGGCACTACACGATTTCTAGATAAAAGAAATATAATTTCAATCAAACAGAGGCAAAATAATTCAAATATTGCTTGTAAATGAAAGAATACTGGAATAAAGAATAAATTGCATATTTATTCATGAGAGAAGTATGCTCTTCTAGAGCTTACAATTCATTATTCAAAAGAAAAATGCTAACAACCATAATCTAAAAAAAATGCGATTCATGCATTAACGGGCTTTGGACTTTCCCTTGGCCTGAAACTTCTCTTTTCCACCAGCTTGCCCTTCTTTCTATGAATGGGCTTTCTCACCTTATAGCTATTGGCATTAACTTCTGTGCCAGTGCCCCTTCCAGGTGGCTATGAGACATAGTTCTTGCGTAGAATATCGTCTTGCGATTCCGCAACTTGCATTACATCAATCGATTCGCTATACTCCTTTTATGCGTCCCGACGATAGTGCGTGCACTGGATAGCATTTGGGTGGAAGGTAGAGAGAGTTTTCAATCTTCTCCTCATTAGTGATCCGCTTGCCACATAGGGAGAGATTAGTACAAATTCTCGTGCAAGGCGTAATTGTACTGCCATCGCTCGTAGTCCGCAAACATCGTGCACTCCAATCTTGCTGTGCTTGGGGCAAGATGGTGTACTTGAGCTTCTCGAACCGCTTCTGAAGTGCAGTCTAAAGCTCAAGTGAACTCTTCTCAGACATATATTCATTCTTTAGAGTGGCTGAGAGGTGGTGCCTGAGGAAGTGCAAGGCTTGATCGTTCTGCTCGGCGGTAGGTTTCGCGTCCTGCGAGGACCCTAGACCAATCGCGGTGCGAGCTTCTTGCCCCAAGAACGATCTTCACGTCCGATGCCCAAGTGAGGTAGTTCGACTGCGGGGCGATTCTTCAAACTCACGATTCACGATGCCGGACATCTGCATGATTTCAAAATTCCGACATTAGATTACTGCATGTAATCTAATAGAAAATGGTTGCAAAAAGCGTAAAGTTCAGAAAATAAATGCATTGCAGTATATAAAATAAAGCAATAAGTTCAAATTTCATAAAGAATATACATAAACCAGAAAATAAAGCTAGAAAAATTAAAAACAGAGGTAGAAAATTTTTCTGGAATCTTTCCAAAATTTTCTAGCAATTTTCCTTTTCTTTCTTTTTCTTCTTCTTTTTTTTTCCTCTTCTTCCTTTCTTCGGCCGAACCAGCCTGTTGGGCCGTTGTTTGGGCCGCCCTGCCTGCTTGGCCCGAAAGATCACACCAAGCCAAAAGACAAAAACTGGCGGCTAGGGTTCCCATCCCCTAGCCGCCATATGCACGTGTTCCCAAATGCACATGCCTACGGCTTCATGCGCGCACGCCGGTGGGAGCAGGGCGTTCGGCCGACGGGCGAGGCCATACGGCGGCGGACGGCTTCGAGCCGACCGGGCGGTGGTCGTCGTGCGCTGGGTCGGACGGCGGCGGCGCGACGGCCGGTGGCGCTCAGCGCGGGCAGGCGGCCGAGGCTTGACGCGCCGAGGTGCGAGCGCGATGCAAGCCGGCAACCGAGGAGGCGGCGCGCCGGGGCGGGGCGCGGCGCAAGCCGGACGCCGGATTCGAGGCGTCGCGCTAGCGGCCGAGGCGCTGGGCGCAGCGCGAGCCGAGCAACCGGCGAGGCGGCGCGCGCGGCGGTTGGCGCCGGCGGCCGCTGGCGCGGCGGCTGAGCCGGCTCGCGGCGGCAAGCAGTGGGTCGGGCCGACAATGCGCGAAGCGCTGGGCGCTGTTATCGCGAGCCGCCGGACAGCGGCGGCGGCGCTGCCGCGCGGATCGCCGGCCGGCTTGCCGGTTTCATGTCGCGCTGGCGGAGCGCGCCTCGAGGGCGCCGGCGAAGCAGCGATGGCCAGCCGCGACGGCCGCAGAACGCCGAGACGACGATCGGCGGCTTGCGCGCGCTTACGATGCGACGGCCGGCGGCTTGCGCGCCCGCGAGGCGACGGCCGGCCGTCGCTGCGCGCCGAGGCGACGACTCACGCGGAGCGAAATCGAGGTGGCGGCGCTTCGAGCGCCATACTGTTTTTTTTTCGGATGAACAGTAGATTCTTGTACTGTAGCTTCATGTCGTGTAGCTTCTTGCCACGTGACGGACAGTACTAGATGCGTAGGTTAGATGCATGCATAAAAAACAATAGCGATTAGATTCAATCGTCGAAACCCACCTTTCTCACCTTTCAATTCTGAACTCCGGTAGTGCTTCGTGCTGATAACGTGTTAAGGAACCTCGCTATCGAATAGTCCGGGGTTCCCGAACAGATCTAAATTGGAGAACAGAGACACACACACAGGTATATGGGGAGCGACGACAGAATTCTTTATTGCTTTGTGATTCTTGTACATAGGGGGACCTCTCTCCTCCTTATATAGCGCTCACCTAGGGTTTCGGCTAAGGGACTATCGTGGGCTTTTCATTGGGCCACGTGGTTTCCCAACAGTCTTTACACCTTTGCTGTTCCCTTTCTTCCCTTAGAGTCGGCTACCTTCCAATAGCCCTTAGAGTCGGCTACCTTCCAACAGGCTGATCTCCATGTATTATTTGTATTACTTGCTTTCCTACCTTAATGTAAGGCAGAGCTCCCGCCGTTTCACTTTAAAAACCAAGCTGAGGTGGGAATGGAGGGGACCCTACCCTACTACACTGCAGCACGTCGATCGTCCCTTTTAGGAAGGAAAAGAGGAGTACTTTGTTACAAAAGGCGACTTGTTGGCTTCTCTTGTTTTTTATTGTTCCACGCTAGCTAGCTGCTGGCTCGATTGCTTTTTAATACTACTTTTTTATCACTTCGTGCATGGGACTACTTCTCCTCTTCTTCCTCCTATCTAGCCGGCCTCTCCCAGGCAAATATGCAGTACCTTTCTTCGGTGTCCAACTTGCAATTCTTCTCATCACGATATGATACTAGCAAGTCTCTGACTCTGAGCTGGCAGGCAATGGAGTTCTAGCTTCTTGTGTACCTGAAGAAGGTTTGATGAATTGATCCCTTTCTTCGGTGTCCTACTTGCTTCTTGCTTTCTCTTTGCTTTCCTTTCTTCTATCCGAACTGCCCGGTAATTAAACTTGCATGTGTTAGTTATCCCTCCCTCCTACAGTCCTACTGCTTCATGACTTGGATTTGATTCCTTGTAGGTTGTAATTTTTCTGCAATTAATAGGAGATTATTTTCCACCGTGAGCATTTCACCATCTCTGTGAGTACTAGCATCCTTTTTCCGAGGACCAGTGAAGAGAACTGTCCTTTTGATCATTTAAGTGCAAGATCATTGATGGTAGTGTAGTACTGCAGACATTGCCTCAAGGCTCTCAATGCAACGTTAAGGCTTTATCTGAACATTACTTAAAGATTTCATCTTCACGAGAGTCTGAAAGGGGTGCATGCTGTCTTCTTTTTCTCCTATTTGCAGTACGTGTGTGTTTTTGTGTCGGTGTTAGGTCTTTCGTCAGTTCTTTTCTGCGTAACTTCTTCCGTTTTATTCTAAAAGAATTCGGACAAACTGTATTTACTTTGTTATGTAGTACGGCGAATTTCTGCATAGAATGCGTGTGATTTTCAGTGGTTGCTGAGTTCATATCTTTTCTTGTTTCTGCCACCGCATCTGATATCACCATATATTTTTGACTTTTCAGCCAAAGGAATTCTGAAGATAACAGCAACTCCATGGCAGAAATCTTACTACATTCTGACATAACACAGCCTAGAAATCCATGGAAACCAGCAACCAGAATACATGACCGCGGTGGTGTGTTTTTATTACTCCGATCTATGCATTTAAAACTTCATGCTTTCATTGGTTAAGAACGGAGTCTTGTTTATGGTTTTGTTTCAGTGGTATCGTTGTCATCTGTACTTGAAATTCCTCGGAATAGCATTGACGATATCATAACGGTATGCTCGCCTTAGTCTCCTAGTTCCTATGTTCAATGTTGAATATTTGTTGTATGCTCATTTTTCAGTACTTTCCTTTCAGCCATATAGCACTGTGTTACTCTTCTTACGATACTATTACTGCCAGGTGAGGCATAGGCCATTTGAAGGAGCATTTCTCATAACACAGCAGCTAAGAAGAAGCTGATTCACAAGCATATGCCCAGCCAGCCGAGTGTCATTGCCCGTCTGATGGGCATGGACACAATTCTGATACCCGCAAAGGATGCCGTGATGATACAAGCAGAAGAAACCAGCAACCTGAAACCACCCAGTGCAGCAGAAACCAAGGTCACCTCGCGTCAGTCTACCCCATTCAAGCAATCCAAATGCAGCCTGCTCTCATACCACAGCAGGAATGGATACTACAGGCATTGTCTTAAGAAAATGAGATCGCGAAGATCTCGCCGATCGCGTCATCCTCATCCACAGGAGGAGCTGTTTCAGAAGATCAAGGAGGATTTCCAGGCATGGCAAACCTCCAAAGTACTAGATACTGCAAGAACAGTTGCAGAGTTAGGGAGAAGTAAGCCCAGCTTGGACGGAAGGTACATTCAGATACTTGCACAGGAGAACCTGCGCAGGGAAAAGATGGCAAGATACGGCTATGGAAGTAACAATATGATGGAAAGCAAGTTTAGCCTGAAGAATGTTGCACAAGAAGGCAATTCAGAAATTGTAACAGCGAAGGTTGCAGCCGAATCAAACTCTGAAGAGATGGTCATAAAGGTATTAAGAGCGACTCACCGTGCTGAATCTGAAAATGCCCAGCTTTGGAGGCAGGCAAGGGTGAGCATGACCATAGCATGCCTGAAAAGTTGCGTGCCCCGACACGGATAGTGATCCTCAGGCCTAGTTCTGAGTTAGGTGTCGATGATCGAGAACCGTTGTTCGGTTCGTCGAAGGTGAAGAGGGACGACAACATGGAGGTGTTTCTTGAAGAGGTGAAGGAGAGGCTTAAGAAAGAGCTGAAAGTGGAGGCTAGAGGTGAGGTGAGGACACCTCGGGGAACTGACCCAAGGCAAATCGCTCGAGACATCGCAAAGCAGATCAGAGAGACCGTGGCCAAGGACCTTGGTAGAAGGCTGTCCCGGTCGGAGTCCTTCCGCGCATTCAGAAGCGACCGCAAGCAGAACGCTGTTGCAAGACATGCGTCTCCGGAGCACGTCATCTTCGACACGAGGAACAATATGGCGGCACACAGACTGAATAGTGCCAATACCTCAACAACTGAAACTGTGTCAGAAGAGAAAGCCGTGGAAGAGTGCAAGGGCTCGTCTCCGATCAGAAGTGGAGGGAGGGTCAGGTCATTGACAGATGTATCTCTGTCAGGCATTGACTTTGATGAGCAAAGTTGCAAGAGTGAGTGCCTGATGAAGCACGCGGTTGATAATGTGGTGTCAGTTGAAGCAGGCGTCGTGTCACCTCGGGCACTAGTCCGGTCATTCTCTGCACCGGCGTCAGGAATCTCTCATGTTAGGCTGTTTTCGGAGGACAATGTGGGCAGCAGGAAGCATGGAACTTCAGATATAGCATCTGAAGGTGCAGCAGTGGCAAGCAAGAGCAGTAATTTCAGCTTCAGAGGGACAGTGTCAAACCTGAGGCACAGCTTCAGCTTGGGAGGGAAGCTGTTGGGGAGGAAGATGCACTGGTCCAAGAAGCCTTCGCTGGGAGAGATGGACATCGGCGCTACGCAGTCATCTCCACAGGCTTCTGGCCGCTTCAGTGTTGCACAGGTAAGTACATCTCATCTCGCTCAGTATGTCATGATCACAAAGTTATTTGCTCTCCCTGCAAACTGAAGCAAATAATCGAAATGCTGTGGTTCTTGGCTGCTGGTCTGCTGTCAGGCTAATTTCATCGAACCGCCTCCTAGCCCGGTGTCCCCCTTGGAGGTTGAAGAAGGGCACAGTTCCCGCCATTTCTTCAGCGATTTGATCAACTGTACATTCCCAGGTATATATGACAAGGCTGTAAAGGCCCTGCTGCATTTCGATCATTTTTCAACGACCAGTCAGTCAGAAACAGGTCTTAACGCTGTGATAAACAGTGACGTTTGTGCCTACTCTTATGCAGAATTGAGTCCAAAGTGTTCGTCAGAATTTGAGGCACCCATCAGCGAACTGTCGTATAAGACCAACACCACGGCTGACACGGAGAGCAACCGTGATAAGGTCTACATAAGAGAAGTACTCATCACTGCCGGGCTATGCAGTGACGACGGATCATTGGACAACGAGGGCAATGCCTGGGTGGACTCGATGGCTAGACCGATCCGCGACTACGTCTTCGAGGAGGTGGAGGAGGCGTACTACTACCGCGGCAAGAAGGCGGCAAAGGGTGACGACGAAATCGGCTGCCTGCACAGCAGCACCGAAGAAGTTGCGATGGATCACAGGATGCTGTTTGATCTGGCAAATGAAGCACTGCAGAATCTGGTGGCGAGTGTGAAAACCGGCTCCTCGGTGCACCACTGGGTCGTCGACAGTAGCGGCGGCATGTCGCGGGGAAGGAAGCAGCTGCTGCAGGTAGATGATGTGTGGCAGCAGGTGCAGGTTTTGAGGAACCCTCCTCCAACGCAGCAAATGCAGACGATAGATAGCATGGTGGCATGCCAAGTCAGGAAATCGGCATGGGCCGACGTGCTGTACGAGGATGTTTATGTTGTGGGGAGGAAGATCGAGCGGGCGATTTTCGATGAATTGATTGGCGACATTGTGCGTGAGGTTTTCATCTGAAAATGCAGCATAGATCCTATATAACTACTGGTAATCCAGCAGTAAGTACGCAGCTTTCAGGTATTTCTAGGACATGTACCGCCGATTCAGAGATCGGGGACGATCACAACAACCGACTCGTGCTGTTGCCGGATTATCCACAGTGTCAGTACTTACAGGAATAACAAACCTATCTTAATTATCTCTAATATATATACATACGGCTTGTTTAACAGCTCCCCTCGGTTTCAACCAGTGTCAACGAGATTGAGATTGCGTCTGACTCTTTCAAACGATACACGTTGCTCAGCTGCCTAGCTAGGCCATCTTTTCTTTCTACTGTTGCTTTCTTCTCTCGTGGGTCTTCAGACTACAGATCGATTTTGGCCGGGAGTCGCTATATATGGCCCTCCCAGTGCCGGCACTCTAGTAGTCCATATACAACTCTCTCTCTCAAAACACTTTGATTACATCCCAAAAATTACACGGCTGACACACACTTGTTTGCTACGGTCTAGCTAGGGCTTCATGATCTTCTTCTTCCTCTTCTTTTTTTGACAAAGCCTACGGCTTCTTTTAGCACAAATATGTTGAGACCTGCAACTTAACCTTCCCTGTTGTAGACAAGAGACTACGCAAGTGGTTTGTGTAAAGTGGCATGAAACCTTCTGTTTGTACATATATATAATTGTATAGCATACTCGGTAGGATCTGAACACGCTACCGATGGACTGACAGAAAAACTGAAAGCATACATCAATATATTCTATCATGGATACGTTGTCGTAGGATTTGTCGTAACTATATCGACAAATTCTAAGTTCCGTGACAATATATGTTAGTTAACGCTGTTATGTGCAATTTGGCCGTTCTCAAATATTCACGCCGCGGCTTCAACATTTTGTGTTCCGAATCCGATTCAAAGAAAGCTCTACTTTCACATGGGCAGCCAATAAGCCAAAGCCCTAGATTTAAATAACGTCAGTTTTAAAAGGAAGAGATTATTTTGTTGCGAATTGCTAATTTGAGAGTGTCCTCGTCTTGTGACAAGGGGCGGTACCACATTCCTTCTCCTACTTTCATTTCCCCTCAAAGACTCCCATTGTGACAAGTGACATCATATCTTTCCTTTCCCACTACTCTTCTCCTTGAAGGCCTCTCATTGTGATAAGTTGCAGCATCTTCTTCATCCTCCTCCGTTCCCTTTCCCTCAAAATCAAAATGGTTTTTGTATTTCAAACTTTAAACCATTTTTAAAAGTTTTTTAATCGAATTTTTTCGAACCGAAAGTTTGTTGAAAAAAAACTTTTTGAATCGAAAGTATGTCGGAGTTGAGGTTTCTAATTTGAATTTTTTCGATTAAAAATTTTCAAGTTGAATTTTAAATCGAAACTTTTCGAACCGAAAGTTTTCAGAGTTGAAACTTTTTATTTCAAAATTTTCGAGTTGAAACTTTCTAATTTGAAATTTTTCGATTTAAAACATTTCGAGTTGAAAATTAATTTCTAATTTGAAACTTTTTGATTTGAATTTTTTTTCAAGTTGAAACTTTGTAATTTGAGAATCTTCGATTTGAAACCTTTTGAGTTTGAAACTTTTAGAAGTAAAATTTCGCGATTCAAAACTTTTCATGTTGGAACTTTCCGAGTTGAATTTTTTTATTTAATTTTTTTTCGAGTTGAAATTTCCTATTTGAAATCTTCTAATTTTGAATATTCGTGTTAGAGATGAAGGAAGAGAGGTTGGGGAAGTCAAGTGAGTAGAGAAGAGAGAAAGAGGAAGGACGAAGGTGGATGAGATATAACTTTCTAGAGGAGAGTGAGAGTGTGTTAGGTTGAGCTTTACTATGTAGCGTTCTAGCGTAGCCAGTGAAACCTGGAGTATTTTGTTTTGTCGATGGCCTGATGCAGTCAGTGTAAAGAAGATTCGTTTCGTTTAGGTTTAGTTTAAGTTTAACCCGAACGATCTCCTCTCCTCTCCTCTCGGTTGGGTTTTGGGAATTGGGATCCTCCTGCTGCTGCTCCCCAGGGCCCAGGCTCCTCCCCTCCTGCTGCTCACACACAGACACAGCAAGGCAACGCCGACCTCCTCTTACCACACAAATCCTCACCGATCTCTATCCAATCCGCGCCCTGAGGTAGCGATTCTCACCTCCCCGCCCCTCCCTACCCCGATTCAGCTGTACATGTGCGTCTCCCTATCCAATTCGATGCAAATCTCGATGTTTCTGATGCTAAAGGAGCGAATTTTATTCCTTGCTAGTACATGTCTGAGATGTAGAGATTTATTTAGCTGATCCTGTTGCTGATTCGATGCAATAATCTTGTGCCTCGATCGGATGATCTATGTGCTTGGACCAATTGCGGGGCTCGTGATCTAGAAATGGAGCCGTCGGATCTGAACACCCACCTCCCGCCCCGCAAGCGGCTGCTCGCCGGATTCAGGACGGCGGCCACGGCCTGCGATGCTGACCCGCTCCCGTCCCCGCTCGTTTCCGGTGATCTCGCCGCCCGCCTCCGCGAGATGATGGGCTCCGCGAACTCGTCATCCTCGCCCGAGGAGATCATCCAGGCCGCGAGGTCGGCCGCCTCCGCCGCTGCCGATGCTGCCGCGGCTGCCCGGGCCGCCGCCGCGGAGAAGGCGGCCGTTGCTGCCAAGGCTAGGGCGGCTGCCCGGACTGCTATGGAGTTTCTCGACTCCATTTCCAGGGCCGGCGCCTCGAGAAATGGCCTCCAGCTCAAGCTGAAACCGAGGAAGAAGCATGTCAAGGTCAAGCTCTTGTACAAGCCCAATGGGCGGGTAGAGGGGAAAGGAGCTATGGGGGGTGCTCCCAAGCCTCGTAGGCGCAAGGAGTCCGACGAAGAGATCGCTCGGAAATTGCACCGTGCAATGAATAGCTCACCCCGGATTTCTTACACTGGACCAAAGAGGCCCCGCAGCACCGCCAGTGCTGGGAAAGATGGATACCCTGCTGAGGGTGGGGGTGATGCTTGCAATGGCTCTTCAATTCACGCGCCAGTTGAGGTTGGCTTGTTAATGAACGGATGCTCTGTAGGGAAATCTGGCAGAGAGCTGTCCCATTTTCCAAGCATGAGAGTCTCGATGATGGTGAAGACTCTTCTAGGCACACTGCAAAGAGTAGGGACATTGCTGATAATGGAGTTGGAATTGGAAACATAAGCGCTAGTCGCAAAGTGAAGATCAAGAGAAAGGAACTGCTTTTGAACCAACATAACAGTAAAGAAACAGAAGAGCCCAAAGAAACAGGAACCCCTATAGATTCTATAGGGTACGATGAACCAAAGTCGAATGGCACAGACAAGCGAGTGATTCCTGCAGATGCAAAGGCCCCCGGCGATGGTTTGGTGCCGATGAAGATTACATCCGTATGGAAGTTCAAGAAGTCTAAAACATCACACTGCTCTTCTGACAGCAAGATGTTGCACAACGTGTGTTCCTCGACTTCGGCAGCTGAAACCTCTGCTTCAGTGAAAGCTGATTAGTGAGGTACCTTAGCTTATAGTTGGCAGATGCTTGTCTTAGCTATGCTTGTTGTGAGATTTTGTTTGTTGAAATTACTGTTCGGACAAACAGGAGAGGAGGTAATCTCTCTCGTAGATTCCCGCCTTTGATATGATTTTTATACAAATGTGCTTGCTTTATGGTATATAAGTTACTGGGTATTTCTACCGAATTATTTCTGTTTTGCACTTCCCATGTTATGCCAGCAACGATAGAGATTGTGAAAATCTGTGTAGTTTCAAGTTATACATATCATTCTTATAATCGTATGGATGGTGCAATGAAACCAATGCCGATTCAGATACTAACTTGTAGCTACTAGCTGCTGTCTTCCCATGAGTAAATGACCCCTTTGCTCTTTCATGGTACAAATATGTTTAGTTCTTAAAACTTGGGAGGACTGACAATAATAGGCGAGGACTCTTCTCTTAATATGACTGACTCTAGCATAGTGATTCAGTGCATTGCTCTTTAACTACTGAAGAATCCATTGCTTTCCTTACAGAATTAGAAGCAGCGACAAAGGGATCCAACTAAGACCCTACATGATTGATGTCTGAATGTTTTTTCATTGCTTATTAGATCCTAATTTCAACAGCTACCATTTTAGAATGTGAGTTTCTGACCCTCTTTCTATCTAAAGCGTGAACAGTTACGCTATTTAGGGCTTTCCTAACTTTAATTGTTAGTAGTTCAGCATGTTCATGGGCACTAATGAATGCTCTTTCAGATAGTTTGTTCATTAATACCAGTGTTAGTTTCCAAATTCATAGCCATTTATGTGTAAACTCTTTATAATAATACTACATGTCAAAAGGATAATATAACCATGCATGAGCATAGTGGCACACTATAGGCAGTCCAGTTTAGAAGGCTATTGACCTTGCAAACCGTCAATTCCATCTTCGGAATGTTGATGTATCCTATTGCTGATGTCTTCAGGGTGCCTGTACGTTTTAATAACCCTAAAACTTGAAATTCCCTTCATGTGGATGAGAGTGCTATAGAGGACATGCCATTGTTTGTGGTAGACACGCCATGCCGAACCGTCTGTCATGTGAGTACTATCTGGATCAGGATAGGTGGAACGAACCACACTGCAAAAATCTAACAAGATCTACTCTTGGCTTTTGTGGCAATAGGCTAATATGGGAAGTAGTAGCTGCTTTTACCGTAAGCAGTTGCATTGCATCCAGCTCTTATGGAATGAAAACCCCCACGGACAGCACAGATGATGCTACCATGGATAGATATGTTGTCTTGCATGCATCTTTTGCATGTACCTGGCAGAAAAATGTTTGCTTCTGGTTGCCCAGTGGATGCATGCAATTTCAGCCGCCAATGTGTTGCGTTTAAGTTGGGATTTGGGCGTTTGGTTTGATTATAATAATAGAGTGCAGCAATAGCCAATAGCTAGCAGTTTTCAGGCCTGGTGTTGTGTTGGTTTGCCTGGGTAGATAGACCAGCGGGATGGATTTTTTTCTAATTGTATGCCATGCTACCATACGAGGATGGCTGATAAGAAACTGAAGAATGTATGCGCCGTTCTTGACCTGCTACAAGATGCAGGGATCTCTGAAGCATTCATGCAAAACTTGTGTAACATATGGTATAAAAGAAGTTGCATGTTTCTCACATCTGGTTTAAGGTATGCACGTCGTAGTCTAACAAAGGCAGCCGTATCATTTCATTCTCGGCAGATGGACTATTTTGTATGTTAGGTATGTATGATTTCTGCCGCGGCTGACAGGTCTGCCCGGCTTCTGAAGAATACTACCGACTGCCACTCTGCCTGCTATTAAAAGGAAGGATCCCATAGTTGGAAATTGGAACCCAATTGGCATTATTGTTATTCAGCAAGGAAGGGGAATTCAGATCTGATCTAGCCATCCATGTTGATGTTGCTGCTGCTGTTGTTGGTATCTGAGACCAGGCTGGCAGCTTAGCCACCTTTTCTTTTCTTTTGCTCCCTCTCCTCTATCTTCTCCCTAGTGCAGTGCAGTGCAGGTGAGTGATGTAATGTGGCACCAAACCGACAACAGGGCAGGGCCATGAGCCCCATATATGAAAAGGGAAAATTTTGTTCATGCCATTGAACATATGGGCAATATCTGTTTTGCCACTCTTTCTTTGCTCATTCGGTTTTTTTTTTTGCCACTATTGGTTAGTGTGTATTTTATCTTTTGCTAATCCATCGAATTTTCCGTCAAATTAAGCGTGTTTGACTGTTAAGAAATACACAAAAATATTAGAAAAATACAAAAACTGAAAAGAAAGTACCAAAAAAGTAGATAAATTTCAGGCTAAGAGCTAAACTTGCCCCGTGGTGTGCCATTGTTGAGACGGGTGGTTGCATGGAAAAAAAAAAAAACGGTCAGATTTATAAATAAGTTGGGAGGGAGTTCTTAGGTAAAAATAAGTTACTCCATCCGTTTAGAAATATAAGACATATTTTGACTTTGCAAAAGAGATCAAGGTTACGATGAAATTGAGAAATATGTGTTGGTAATGAATAAATACATATAGTCGAGAGAGAATAAATAAAGAGTATAGTAGGAAAAGCACCATTAAATCTTCATACAAGCCTTATATTTTGTAAACAAGATCATTCAAACTATAAGGCCAGATTTCGATCGGAGGAGTGGTGTCCGACTGAATTCAATTTCTTTTCGAGACATGAAGTAGATTTAACATTTCAAGAAAAGGAAAGGAAAGAAACCCGTGCCCCGGATGGATTTAACATTTTACAGTTCGCGCGACGGACGGGACGAATTTAACATTTTAGAAAAGCCCCTCGAAATTCCAGCGAAATCCAGCACAGCTCCTCCTCGTGACATCTCCAGACCGACGGACGGACCGACGCCATATACCCCCGCCCCCCCGCACGCACGAGTACAACGCACCACCATCTCCCGATCTCGCCGGGAATCCTCGCCTCCGCCGTCCTCGGCCCTCCGCCCACCCCCGACCCCCGCCGCCTCCGCCTGGCGCGATGGAGGCGGCGTTCGACGCCTACTTCCGCGCCGCGGATCTGGACCGCGACGGCCGGATCAGCGGCCAGGAGGCCGTCGCCTTCTTCAAGGGCTCAGGACTCCCGCAGCCCGTCCTAGCCCAGGTATCCTCAGATCTCCCTCGCCTCCGCGACGCACCTCAATTCCATCCACGCTGTTTTGGTTTCTAGCGATCTCAGCACCTCGAGCCACCGTGTGGTTCCAATCGTGAAATGTTCGGTGGCGACGCGATGTGCGATGGTCTCTACGAGTACCGAAATCTCGAGATTTCGTGGGGGTGGAGGAGGCTTGCAGATTTGGAGGGTGCTCTCTTCATTCTATTTCTGGGCGACTGGTTTAGTTGTTTTCTGTTTCCCATCGGTTAGAATTTTAGAATAGACAACGTTAGTCACCTCTGGGTGCTTCATGTGTCAATTTGTTGACTCGTCCTTGTGCTTTCATCCGGCTGTGCAATTTGGTACTTTAGCCCGTAATTTAGTTATTCTTTGGGAGTTAAATACATATTTCCGGTGAGTAGGCTCGTAAGTAGAAGCACAAAAGTTCCTACGGTGTTATCATTACCACAGTGTGGAGACCTGAGCTTGTCCTGCTGTTTGGGTTCCTAGTTCTGTACTAGATTATCTTACTAGTATACTGAGTGACTCTGTTGTTTTCGAATATGGACTCTAGACGTGAGGAATGTTTAGTTTCAAGCATACTCTAGATTTAGGGGGTGCTGCTTTGTGGTGCCAGAACTTCAGGGCCTTTAACTATGATTTAGCCTGTATTCGGTACTTCCAAGTGGTAAATTGGAAATAATGGTTGTGTGAACTGTGGCAGGAACTGTATGGTTTTATTTGTAGAAATTTGAGCAACGGATCTGTTGGAACATTGTAATTATTACCGGTTCAAAAATAGTCTACGTAAAGGCGTACGTCTCAATATTTGGTGACTGATGAGTATACTCATTTAACGTGAGAACTTCAACTGGAACAAACAGTTCATATGTAAACCAATGCTCGTACTATTCACCTTTTACCGTCAAATATCTGTGTCATTGTGCACACGTGGTCTTTTGCTTACTGTACTAATTGCCTTTTCCTGGTGCAGATCTGGACATACGCTGATAGAAACCGAACTGGTTTTCTTGGGCGTGAAGATTTCTACAATTCGCTTAAACTTGTCACAGTAGCGCAGAGTGGGCGAGAATTAACACCTGATATTGTTAGGTCAGCATTATTTGGTCCAGCTGCTGCAAAAATTCCCGCTCCTCGGATAAATATTTCCACCTCAGGTCCTGAGACAAATAGTGTTGCTAGCCCATCGCATCCCACTCAAGCACAAAATCCTAGTCAACAGAATCCTGCTATAAAGGGACCACAGGGGCTTCCTGGCGCATCATTGAACCCACAAGTCCTTCAATCTGGTAACCTTGTCAGGCCGCCACAAGCTCCAAATGCAAACACTCCTCCCGCCCAGGGAATTGCTCCAAGGCCACCCGTTGGAGGTGGTCTAAGTGGGCTAAATCATACTGGTTCAACCACGGCAAATCTATCAACTGATTGGTTTAGTGGTAAGAGAAGTGCAAGTCCACTGGGTGCCACTTCACAAACTCCAACCAGAGGTGTTTCTCCACAGGTGAACCTTGGTAGCGTGGGAACATCAGCACCGAGTTCAAGTCCTGCTGGAGGCTACAATTCTCATACACCAGCTATTACGACATCTGTAAAGGCAAATCCAACAGATCTAAACTTCTTGTCTTCACCACCAGCTGTCAATGACTCTACTGAATTGGTGCCCTTAGGGAATGGAGTAAATGGACCGTCACCTAACTCATCTTTTGGTGCGGACCCTTTCTCTGCAACTCCACAAGCAAAGCAAGATTCATCCTCGCCATCCGTTGTCTCAAATAGTTTGCCCAGTTCTACAGCCCTTGGCCCAGCTACTGGACCTCACCACCCCCCTAAGCCAGTGCAGGCTGGTCTCATGCAGGGTATAGCATCACTTCCTTCTCATACTAGCCCGTTGTAACAAAGCCAGCCAGCTCGTAAGCTGAGCCAGTTTAATGCCATACCAAGCTCTCCAGCACCAATGAGCACTAATGTTCCTGGTGGACACATTCCTTTAAGTCCAAACCAGTCTCAGGCCCCATGGCCGAAAATCACACAAGCAGATGTCAGGAAATATATGATTGTATTTATTAAGGTAGACAGGGATCGAGATGGGAAGATCACTGGTGAAGAGGCAAGGAATCTGTTTTTAAGTTGGAGGCTGCCAAGAGGTACATCACATATTCCATATTTACTATCGCTCCCTCAAGCTATCATGACTCATGACCTATGTGCTATGTCTCTTTCTTTATTCTGACAGTACTACTTATTGCAATTTCAGCAATCTAAGAAAATAACTAGTTGGTGGTTATATGTGCTGTATAACGTGTAGAATCACCAATTTATGAGTTAAAAGTAGAACTGTTAGTATGAAAAGGCCGCCTATTGTTGTGGTTGACTCCAGACATTATTTATGCCCTGAAACTTGCCTTTTAGATGATTAGTTATATGCATCTTTAGTTTTGTGGATGCCAAATTCATTGGGTACTGGTCCTGCTACTTCTTATTGCTAATATATCTCTTGTATGCATGTTTATGTATCCTGCTGCATAGATGCATTTTTTAATATTATCTAATTAACTCACTCAATTATTTTCCTTGCTAGCTGCACATCGAATTGACATGTTAGGTCACGAGTGTTAACCTGTTATCCATATCCTGTTATGTTTTGTATAGTTGAAGCTGCATTTTTTTTTATTTTCCTGTCATTATATTATTGGGAGTTGAGTGCATCAGAGCAGCACCACAATCTTATGATATCCCTTATTTCTATTTCTGTTATTACTGATTAACAAAGTGCATCGGAGAGTTCTATTTGTTTTACTAGCCCATAGTTATTAGTTTTTTTTTTCTGTTGTAAATTCCTTCCAATGATCAAACTCTCTCGTGATATTGAGTTCTCATACTTCTCATTTCTTGCTTATAATTTCTAATAATTCTGCCTACCTCCACTTACAGAGATATTAAAGAAGGTCTGGGATTTGTCCGACCAGGATAAGGACGGGATGCTGTCTTTCAGGGAATTTTGTACTGCTGTCTACTTGATGGAGAGGCATCGTGAGCAGCGTCCTCTTCCTGATGTACTACCAGATGGTATTTGGGCACATGGAATTTCACTACCCTCTACTGGCCAGTTTGCAGAAAACACTAGTGGCCCACCTCCCCATCCAAGTGCTGGTATTCATCCAAAAGAAACTGTTCTGTTCACTTTTTAAAATTACTAACTACTAAGAAAGTCCCTCGTCAATGATGCGGTTTTTATTGAATGCTTGTTGTAGGATTTGCAAATAGAGCAATGCAAGGATCACATCCTGGGATGCCTCCCTCATCTATGAAGCCACCACCTCGAAGGCCTCTTTCTGTAGATGCTGATGATACAATGCGGACAGAACAACAAAAGCCAAAGATCCCAGATTTGGAGAAACATCTAGTTGACCAGCTGAGCAAGGAGGAGCAAAATGCACTGGATGCAAGGTTTAAGGAAGCTTCAGATGCTGATAAAAAAGTATTTCCTCTTTGGACTTATTTAATTGAAATATTTCATGAGCTTTCTTACCTGATTTAAAATTTGACAGAAACAAAAGGAAATCCCAAATATATTTCGAAGTGATTTTCTAAACTCATAAAGTTAAATTCCTTTAGTATCGGGAACATTTATTTATTTGCTACTTGTGGACTCATATTCCCTTGATCAGCTCAGGCATCACATGGTTGTTAATTCTTGAGTGTCTCATGATAGTGCAGATAATGGCTAAAATGCTAAAAACATAATATAAATAAAATACGTCAGACAAATTTGTGTTTAGAACATTGTTTCACAGGTTATAGTTCATATTTTTAATGGATTAATTTAAATGTTAGTGGCATTAGATCTTTAGATAAATTATCTTGGGCAAAAATTAAGATTGCATTTCTGTCATTGTTCGTCTTGAGAACTGCATTATGGATTTGCAACTTCGTACAGTTGTGCACATTTAGGCTATCATGATGTCTTACCATAACATATTTCAAATCTTTTATGAAGGTTCAAGAGTTGGAAAAGGAAATCCTGGATTCTAGAGAGAAGACCGAGTTTTATCGCACCAAGATGCAGGAGCTTGTAAGTACTATCTAGCAATATGCCTTAATATGTAAATACAAGCATATATTCTGAATGAAAGAATTAGGGGTCTGTCTGGTTTGATAACAAATTTGTCCCCACCAAACCTTGCCAAAATTTGGCCACCAATTGGCTACCAATATTTTGGCCAAAGATTGGCAAGAAAATGAACTAGAGAGCAAGGGAGAAGGTAATCTTGCCAAGTTTGGTAGCAAGCCAAATGCTTGCCAAATTTGGTGAACGCTATCAAAATTCGGTAAGACAAGCATTGGCAACAATTGGTAACAAACCAAACAGCCCCTAGGTTCAAGTGCTGTCATGTTCATCTATATTGATAAGCGATACAATATCTATATCTTTATATGCTTGTAATCTTAGTGAAGTCTTGTTGATTCATATTCTAGTTTCATTTCACATGCACTGTCTATTCCTTTAGCTATTGGTATAGCATTTCCATTCAACTGCTGTCATGTTTCATAGGTGACCTGCTGTAACCATCCTGTACCAACTCTCAACATACCCATGATTAGCTAAAATATATCACATGGTTTAACATGAGCTATTCATGTTTGCTAGTTTTATGTGGTCATGTCTGACCTGATTTCATTATTTCCCTAGATTCTTTACAAGAGTAGGTGTGATAACAGGCTTAATGAAGTCTCAGAAAGGATGTCTGCGGATAAGCATGAGGTAATGTTCTTCTGTAACCTTGATTAAGAAACGGCCTCTGCGATTTATTTTTCAACCCTTTCCGATTAATCAATGGTTTGTAGAAGTTGTTTGTAGTTTCTGAAATGCAGACTGAAGTAGAAATAGTTGAAAATCTCAGGTGTCTCAGGCCTCTCATCATATTGAACTGGACTGTTGCACTGCTGTATATTGTGATACATGCGCCTTGAAAAAATGCGACTCTTTAGACCTCACAAATATCAAGCTTGGTGTTTTTGTGGAGTCATT
Organism: Otatea glauca; assembly: GCA_036346275.1. Lineage (NCBI taxonomy): Eukaryota > Viridiplantae > Streptophyta > Magnoliopsida > Poales > Poaceae > Otatea > Otatea glauca. The sequence continues at coordinate 64,916,604 of CM070721.1, forward strand.
TGTTGCTTTATTAGAAACCAGAAGGATAATAGTGTCCCTTCATGATTTTTTGAAGTGCTATTCAACTATGTTGTATGATGTCTCTTGTTGCATCATGACATGTAATTAACAGTGGCCACCCTGTGTAGTTCTTACGATGTTTTACATAAATCTCACACTTTTTTTATCAATTCTATATTCAGGTTCAATCCCTTGCAGCGAAATATGATGAGAGATGCAAGAAGGTTGGAGATGTGGCATCAAAGTTATCAATGGACGAGGCTACTTTCCGTGAGATCCAGGTATACTTGTGATTGTATCCCATGCGCTAGGAAATTGTAAAAACCATTCTTGAGATCTGGACTGTGACCTTACTATTTCTTCTTTTGTTTACAGGAGAAGAAATTGGAAATTTATAATGCTATAGTTAAATTGCAGAAAGGGGATGGAAATGATGAAAAGCTTCAGGTTGGCATTTTCGTTCTTCCAGTTTCTTTCTTGCATCATGTTGTAGATGTACATCTGTTGTCTGACCATATTATACCCTTATTTATAGGAGCGGGCTAATCAGATACAATCCGATCTTGAGGAGCTTGTGAATTCTTTGAATGAACAGTGCAAGAGATATGGGTTGAGAGCAAAGCCAACTACTTTAGTGGAGCTTCCTTTGGTACTTGCTACTATCCTGTTTGTTTATTGACTTTTATCCAACATTTGCTTGTTTAATGAATGAACTTTCTTCAACTGGCTCCCATCTCTTGTGTAAATTAATGCTGTACTCTGATTTTTCAGTTTGTCTGGTACGAAATAAGCCAAAAATTTAAAATATAGTTTATTGTACTGAGTATCACCAAAGCAATCTTAATCGGTTCTAGTTAGTTTTGTTGCATCAGATAGGCAATGTGCTATTCATCACAAAACCAAATTTCTTTCTAACTTCGTTTGCTCTTCATTGTTAATGGAGTCCTACTGTTTTTGTTATTTCTTATTCTTACACAATAATGAATTTTGAATGGTTCCTTTACTATCTAATTGTTAGGTTGGCAACCTGGAATTCAAGAGACAGCTGCTGTATGGGATGAAGAATGGGACAGATTTGGAGATGATGGTATGCTAACTTGAATCTCAATTCTGTGACCATCTCCTATATTGCACGTGTTCTTGTAGGACATTACAAATTTGAACTATCTTTCTCCTATCTTTCTTTCTCCAGGGTTCTCCATAATAAAGGAACTCACAGTCGAAGCGGAGCCTCCTGTTGTACAAGAGAGTCATCCTACTGTCGAAGATGGTAAAGTGTCTACCAATGGGGCATCAACAGCAACATCAAAAGAGAAAGAAGATAACAAGAGTGGTAAAACTGCTGCTGAGCGGACTGTAGAACCTGAAGCGACACCTTCCAACGACCAAGCAGAATCAGTTGAAAGTCCTCCAGTTAGTCCTGTAAAGAACACAAAGGATGGCCATACTGATGAATCTCTTAAAAAGCAATCTGGAACTAATGACGTCTCTCCACGTGTTACTGAGAGTATCAGGTATAGCCGATAGATTTTTTTTCGTTTTATATGAAATATACACCTGACTGTCTTTGCTAGAAAAACAAAAGCATGTACCTTTTCCCCATGTCATCTATTTGAAACACAACAAGCGTAAGCCCTTATTGCTAAGCTCTTGTTTCAATTTTGTTGGTGAGTAAAGATCACATGTTTGAGCCGGATCTTAAATTATTGGAACTAGTGGCCACTCCTATAAATTCAACCTTACCAGTGCTTTGATCACCCCATATATTGTTAATTTAACTGGAATAGGACAATTTAAGTCCTGAACTTGGTAGGCGAAACATGCTTGTTGCATGATGGAACATATGAATGATTACACACGTACATGACACTTGTTTTTGCTGAGAAATTGGCATTCCCTCAATTGGATTGTACTTTGTGGGTGCCTTTTGTTGTTTGTTATTACAAAAAAACTGTTTTCTTATTGCATGGTAAATTGTACAGTAACCACGGAGCAGCTGATTCCCCTACCCATGGAGATAAAGCCTACAGTGGGTATTCTTGGGGCCCTTCGTTTGATCATGGTGATGACAATGACTCCCTGTGGAACTTCAGTCAAAAGGTCAAAACTCTCTTCATGCTTTGGGCCATTGTGTCATGTTGCATAGATATTTTTCTATCTAGCACCTAAGTCTGCAATCTGTTTCTCAGGATGGTGACCATGGTGATTCAGATCTATTCTTTGGGCCACAAGGCCTCCCCCCAATAAGGACAGGGGGTTCTTCTACATCTGGTAGTGCTTATGGCAAGGAACAGAAACCTTTCTTTGATTCTGTTCCAGGTACTCCAATGGAGAAGCCTTTCTTTGATTCTGTCCCAGGCACACCATTGCAAAAATCCGTCTTTGATTTTTCTGCCCCTAGTACACCGATGCAGAAATCAGTCTTTGATTACTCTGTCCCAAGTACACCGATGCAAAAATCACACTTCGATTCTGCCCCCGGCACACCGTTGCAGAAATCATTATTTGACTCTTTCCAAGCACTCCAATGCAGCAGAGATCACTCTTTGATTCTGGCCCAAGCAGAGCAGAATCTCCTACTGCCAGCAGCATCTATGGCAAAGAGCAAAAGGGTTTCTTTGATTCTTCTGTTCCAAGTACGCCAATGTACAACTCCAGCTTCACACCAAGGTATAGCGAAGCAGGAGATGACAGCTCATTCGACACCTTGTCGCAGTACGAGTCCTTTGGCTTGAATGACAACAATTCATTTGGGCAGCGTGACAGCTTTTCAAGATTTGACTCCTTCCAGAGCAATGCTGATGATGGCAGTAATAATGACACCTTTGCAAGGTTTGATTCTTTCCGCAGCAATGCTGATCAAGGAGGCGCCAACAGCTTCATGAGGTATGATTCCATGAACAGCACCAGCGACCATGACAGAACCGATGCGCTTGCGAGGTTTGATTCAATGAAGAGCACAGACTATCACAACAGGGGTACTCATTCGATGATGATGACCCTTTGGTACTGGACCGCTTAAGTCGCCGGAGACCTCTAGCCCGACGAGACATGGAACCGACAAGTGGAGCGCATTTTGACAGGTACTACTGTATTATAGAGGTCATCATCATGTGTTTGTGCACCTTACTGCAGATATATATATATATATATATACACCTACAAGGGCAAGACATTTTTGCTTGGGCCTCTGCTCTACATCTTGAGACGGGGCTTGCTTTGTGTGTTTTTTTGTACCTAGGCTCGGATGTTCTACCGCACATGTTTGGTGGGATGTTGCTTATAAACATTCTTTATACCTTGTATTGTACAAGATGTGAGTCGACCCGGTGGACTGAAAATTTGCGAGCTTTTGTCAGATCCTTGTACTTCCGACCCTTCGCTTGGAACGTGTTGATGGATTGTACTGTGGACGTAATTTGGCCGGTTCAGTGACGGGTTTTCTCGTCATCCCCGGTGGGTTAGAACAAGTTTGTGAGCTTATTGTTGAACCTTTGTAGCCGTGCCTTTTGTTTGAGAGCATAGCCCAAGATAACTTGGAAGACATTGATGTAGTAAATAAGTATCAAGCATGCGTAGGCGGTTATGGAGCCACCATTTTTGAGTTGGGAGGGGAGGGCATACTACGGTGGTGTTGACCACCTGTATATCAATCGTCCGTTGCTTGCTTGGGAGGCAGCTGAGCTGAAAGGAGCCTTGCTTTCCGGCGAACCCTACCTACCTGTGGAGCTACTAAGGAGAACCACCGTCGCCGGAAGGGTCTCTCTCTCTAGCTCCGGCAGCACCATCCTATCCCAATTAATTGCCTCTGGTGGTGCCGGACCTTCACGTTCGTGGGCCACGTCCAATTACTTCATTAATTTCTAACAGCCATTTTTCAACCAGAGTTAAATTTCTGACGGAGAACATCCGACTCACAAAATTTCCAGTCTGATGGAGAAATCAATTTCCATTACGAAAGAGTTAAAAATTCTCTCTAAGTATAACAAGGCAGAGATTGGCATCCCTACAAAACCATTTTTAAGTCTACACTTAACAGCAACCACTTGCATCTCCTTTTAAGGCGCAAGCAGGAAACAATGTAACATTCCACCGACTGCCGTACACTGCCAATCTCTGCAGGTAAATTACAACGGAACATGGATATATGGAACTGGTTCCTACTGTTCTGATTCTCAGTTAAATCAGACGCAGAAAAACTTCTCCGCTTCGGTTATTCAGTTCTACATCTTTTGTACGGCACAAATCCCTTACCGATTGGTCTCCGCTGCTGCTCGGCTTCACTCTTACAAAGGCTGAATTTGCGCCGGTTTTAGCTTAAATTTTGATGCCGACTCTGGGAGCTGAATCATTCCATGCGATTCGACTGCGCTCAGGTTCTTCGGGTCATCTGCGCGCTGCCCTCAGAGTCTGAGCTTGAGTCAACTGGAGGGCTCTTCCCGGCATCACTGTCATTGATAACTTTATTATGCGCCTCTGTATTTACTCCTCTTGGATGGCCAACAGGAAATCCATAGAAAGGCCACCATACATGTAAAGGGGCAATTCTAGCATCCGTTGATTCACCGAAACGAAATGGGAAAGAATTATAGGAAGAGGCCATCCATTCGGTGCAGTATATGCTGGAACCTCTCCAACTAATGGTGCTTGTGATGCCTCTGGTTAGATGATTGAGATATTTGCTCACCACTTATCGTTTCTGAGGAACATCTTTTCCTAGGGTCTGGGATGACAACTGTCTTCCCAAACAACTTCAAACTTGTTTCTTGCACCTCATCTGATGAATCCTCTTCAGATATATCCCCATCTTTGTTGTCCTGATCTATTTCCTGCAACAGGAACATGAGCAGCCTAATAAGTTCAACCGGTCATTCATTAAGGTTCTCCAGTAGTAAGGCTTATTCAAATGATAGCTGTTTACCTTGTGGGATTGATCTATCCCTGTTTGTTGACAAGGCACATTTTCCTCTCCACTCACCAATGGAGGAACATTATTCCCATCATCCGATGATGCTGGGAGGTACACCGAGTTGACGGATTTGACATCGATGATCCAAAAGCATCCGACTGCATCACAGATAGCACTGACACCGAGAACCATTCTCTTGGTCGGAACCAGATGAAGATGAAATAGGAGCAAGCTTTGGTTGCCCCATCGCGGATTTGCCCCATTGCACGAATTCGCACACTTGCGAGGGTATGGATGCAGTGGTTTTCTCTTTGGCCTAGGGGGAGGGATCTCAATGGCATTATTGGCCCCAGGCTCGCGCACCACCTGCACAATAAACACCCCGCATGAGAATAAGGCAGACATCGGAATAATTTGAATTAATAACGGTTACCAATTCTGCTTTTACAAACACATGTAATTATACAAACGGTTACACTCTGATACCCCTTCTTATGGACAGCAGCCCCCAAATCGGATTGGAGTTTTGTGAGATACGGCACGAGCACGCACGGTCTCAACAACGAAGAAGTTGAATCTAGAGACAACCAAAGTAACGGCAATGAAGCAACCACGACGAGAAAGTTTTGGCGAACCCGACCGCAAATTCTTTAAACACAACCTCAAAAGAGTACAAGGGATTGTCGCTCTGCCACAACCCTCTCGAACCTTTTAGGGCCCTTGGACTCTTGCCCTATACAAGAATCTAGTGCTAAAGAATAACCTAATCTCTAATCCTCTCGTGCGCCTCTTACTTTGGATGAGTTGGTTTGTGGGTTGAGTTCTCTATGACTACCCCCATGGGTTTATATAGCCTCCTTTGTCCTCCATAGGGAAGTAGGGATCCTACTCCAAAAGAAAGTAGGAATCCTAATCCTATTAGGATTCATTTAGGAATCCTTTTAGAATACATTTTCAAATCCTAAAAGACTAGATATGAGTCACCATACTCAAACACAAATGTATACCGTTGCAATGCAGTAATATATCAGCCGAATTTATCATAACTACAGGAAGGACCAGTCACCTTTGAGAAAAACTTCTGAGCATGGCTCCGGATTTGAACAGCAGTCTTTGTGCCAATGTGTTCTAGAGAACGGTTTGGATGAATCAGAAACACTAATCAACTTCTTCAAGTCTAATGTAAGGTCAGATATATAGGCTGCACACACCTTGTATCTGGCGCCAGCACCGACCATACAGCTTCAATGCCTCCAGGAACTTCTCGTGCTCTTCTTCCGTCCACTTCTCCCTCTGCTTCGTGATCGTATAGGGTTTTCGAACCTATTTGAAGCAGGTTGAGATCAGTAGGCACAGTGGCAATGCTGTAATATACTATATACTAAGACAGTAGTATAATGATGGGACCAACTGGCATTTGCTTGGAGACCTTAAAAGTGGTATAAGAAATGCCTACCTTGAGAGGATACTCATCCATCCCCTCGGGTTGCAATGCAATCGCATCATCCATCAAGAAGGGAGATTGGACAACATCCAACGTTAGCCTTTTGTTGATCGGCAAGTCAGATGAATCCAAACCATCCCTTTCCTTGAGTCAATAACAGAAAACAAAGATTAGTGCTTTAACTAAATGTATTGCTATTGCCGCACGCAGTTTAAGAAATTAAGTTATTGATTCAAAACGTGATAAATTTTGCCACCGGAAATGGACATATGGGTGAGTACTACAGCATAATTTGAGTTTTCATAATGTTTCTGATTAAACGGCATCAACTGACACATGTAAGAGAGAGAGAGAGAGAGTAATGCTCTATCAACTACTAAAACTTAACTTTACTGATTGGTTTTCAATGGTTCATGAATTAAATGAAGAATGTAACTACTAGTTACCATTGTAAAAGGAAAATAAATACGGCGCAGTAACAGAACTACTCCTACCTTGGATAGTAAGCACCGACGTTTCTGAATTTGGTATTGCGGGCTCCGGTGGTGTTTGATTCTGTACCTTAAAACTAACTAGAACTATGGTGGTATTGACCATTTCGTTCTCGAAGCCTCTAAAGATATTGTGATTTGTATCCTCCCGAAAAAGGAAGCATATAGAACGGGACACTCTTTAACAAACAGATAAAATATTACCATTAAAAACACAAATTTTTTTTACCAATAATCCACCCAAAAACAACATTGACAAATAAAAATCTGAACTGTTAATCGGCCCCCAAAATTTACCACGCAAATCAAACTTTGCAAGACCGACAGGCCAAAAACAAACATGAACGACACAAAAATCAAACGTCAAAACACATTGCGAAAGAAGAGAAGGCACGCGGCAAAGCAAAAGAGAGATCTTTACCTCCGCCTGCGCCATGGAAGCCATGAGCCGTCCCCAGAGTTCGAATCTTCGGTCCCCCTCTCACCACCTCGCGCAAAGACAGAAGCAGCCGGCGTCGGCGGCGGAGGCAACAGAAACAGCAACTCCAAGAAGAAAGCTCTCGCCTTTCTCGCCGGGATCACCCAAGAACCACCAAAAAAGCACTCCTCGTCCTCGACGACCGATGCGGCGATGGCAGCCAAAACCGGAGGAAGAGAAACTTGGAGCGAAGTAGAAAAAGAAAGGAAAAAACCACAAAAATCGCGGGGAAAATCCGGCGAGATGAGCGAGCGGCTCGTGGGGACAGCGAACGGCCTGGGATGGGAGGAGGGAGAGAGGCGAAAGATTTTCGGGAGCGGCGGAGGAGAAAGGGAGGGGAGGGGGGGCAGGAGCCGGCCACGTCCGACGTGGGGCCCACCTGTCAGGGGACGAAATTTCCAGAAGGGCCAGGGATCTAGTGGCTGGCCACGCTCCACGTGAAGCTGGGACCACCCGCAGTGACTATATATATATATATGTGGAATGCCCAAGAGCGAAGTGAGAAGGGAATAATTATTCATCTCCACATATATCTAATTAATATGATTCCATTTGGTACAACGTTATATGGTGCGAGTATTTTTCATGCGATATTTGATTTCTATTGGTCCTTTTTGATGGATCAATATTTTTTTTTCTACTATTACTTTTGGCGTTTTGCACATGCGAAAAACAGGAAAAGAGCCGGAGGAAAGAATAAACTGCAGATATCTACAGCCGTTCCAGTAGCCGGACAGGCTAGGAGTAAACCGCTCGAGAGAGATATTTACGGATAAATGGCACGAAGAATTAAAAGTAAAATCTAGAAAAGCCTAAGTACTGTAATTGAGCATGCGGCATGTTTTTCATTTATCCATGATGTTACGTTTCTAACCATATATTGTGTGGTGCAGAACAGAGAATTATCGCCATGGATGTATTTTTACAAGAGTCTTCGTGTTGGAGACAAAAATATTACCAGCAAATTTCTTATGTAAATGTTGTTCAGGTAATACATGTCATTCTCCCATATATAAAGCTATAAATTAAGCAGCTGTACAGTAAACATGTGATTTCACATCGAAAACATTACTTTTTCTCACGTGACATTCTCCATGTAAACGTTTACACGCAGAATATATACATTTATCTATGTATACATACAAGAGGAACGAACAACCATCTTACGCCACAAACAAAACAACGCCATCTCATTCGAAGGATGCACTCACTCATCTAGAGTTTATCACTTTGTTTTAGTTCTCTGCAAAAAAATTATTTTACAAATTTAATCTCCTTTTAAATGTAATTATAAAAATAGTCCTCTCTCTAACTAAGATACTAAGTTATAGAACCTCCATAGCTATGGTGGCTTAGTGACTATGATTTCGGTGGTGGGAGAGAGAGTACTTTTATAATTATATTTAAAAGGAGATCATATTTATGTAGGGAAAAGTATTGTGAGTAGGCTGCAGAAAAGTGATGATTGTGTGGTGGCGTTTGATCTGCCGGGGCTTGGCTTTGCAGGCTTATGAGTTGGTGGAGGAAGAAATTAATGAAAATCAGGGTGGCCGAGCAGCGACCACAAACATTTCTTTTGCTGCGCTTATGCATTAACCGTGTCCACCCATTAACGGCCTCCTCTCGACACGTGTCCACCCATTAACCGTGGGGATGGGGCCGGGCCCACCGCATTAAAAAAAGTGTTCAGCTGCCAAAAAAATCCCTAGCCACATGTTTTAGGAGGAGCTTATTTTAATTAACTGATGCTTACATAATTTTATACTCATTGATAGATTTAATTTCGATTTAAATATTTAGCTTGCTACTTCTTCTTTTTTTTTTTTTTGGTTCAAAATGTCTGGGCCTTCATATCTGGCATACGTAGTATAGTATTTATGTTTGGGTCTTTCATGATATATGGATCTGCCGTCTGCGTGAGTGCATGACACAGCCGTCGGCGACTTTCCCGGCGCTATAAGTCGAAGGCGCCAGCCAGATTTCCTGGCGCCGGACAATTTTTTGTTGCTAGTCTTGTTTTGAATCTAATTATAAAATAATCCGCTCTTCGATCGCAAAATTATCGATAGATGACATGTATCACCGCTACATTTTTATACCGTAGCAAGAGCTCGAAGAAGCAACCCACGAGCAGTGCTATCTACGATTTAATTACAAAGTCATTAATTAAGTGATTAATTAATTAAAAGTGGATACTTAATGGTATATTTTCTGCCGAGCAATATATGCTACCTTGTAGGAATCTTGCCACGGCTCAAGAGTACAAGCAGGTCCGATCATACCTTCCATGTTAGGAGATGATTATTTTGCAAATTTATTTAAGAGAAAGCTAGATTTTTTTTATTAAAAAAAAGTTTGTGAGATGCTAGAAAAGTGAGGGCTTTTAAAGATTCCGTCGCCTATATTTTCTTAGTGCTTGCTGCTCTGACGCCCGGCCCAGCCATGTTTCTCTTCCTTGGTGTTTTGTTTTCTGCCATTGACAATCGCGTACAGTAAGTAGGACGGATGCATCGTAGCGTCATGACAATGTGCCGCTTGCATTCTTGCATTTCACCACCAAACAACAGTTTTGTTTGTTTGTTTGTTTTTTCCGCTCGCAAAGAAGACTTGTACACACCACCGATCGAGCACGTATGTATGTATACACATGCGAGTGCATTTCTCAGCGTACGTCTAGAAATCCGGAGTTTGAGAATAAATCGGTGATTTTATAAAGTTGCTATTGAGACGTAGACATGTGCGTACTTGTCAAGATTGGACGAACTCCGTTTACCAGCAAGTTTAGTTTAGTTTAATTTACGCGTTAGTACTCCGAAGATCATTCCCAGGCACAACAGGCCCATGGCCAGCAGGTAGGTAGAGCCGTAGAGGTAGAGAGAGAGAGAGAGAGAGAGAGAGTGTGTGTGTGTGTGTGGATACTGGATTGCCTGCTGCGCCAGCAAATATCCAGCTCTCAAAAGGGACCTCCACCACAAAAGGGAAAGGATCTATAACCGCCGGCAATTTATAAACCCGAGGAAAACGAGAGCCACAAGCATGCCATGCCATGAGCTTCTACTGCTACTTCTTCTTTTCCATTTTTGTTTTTTATTTTTATTTTTTCCCCCCTAAAGAGTACAAGATAGACGCACGTGTCATGCTTATACACCACACGTAAACACGTGTTCATGTTCCTTACGCATGTTAGAAAATTGATCACAAGTTCCACAACCTCTAAAGCATAGAATCATGCTGTTCAGTACTGAACTCACAGACAGGACAGTTCGTAGAGATTGTTCACCAAACCTAACCCATAAGGCCATAATTTAGACGTTCTGATCCCAAATTCTCACATTTCTACAGCATACGGTTGACATTTCTACAGCATACGGGCTGGTTGAGTTGCCCTGCTAAGGAGCGGAGCAGCACGGCTGGGCTTTACAGCAGGAACCAGTTGTATAAATAAATCAACTTTTTTTATGGGGAACCGAACCTGATGCATACATACATACACAATCTACTCCTTGTTCCGGGTTGCTCGGTCTTTCTTGTGCCCACCAAGGATACGGGAGATCTGCAGACCTCTGCTGAAGGCCTGGTTGAAGAGCATCCTGGTCTGGAACTCGGACACGAATGGGAACCAAGCAAGGAATGCAATGGGTGTGAACAAGAGGAGCCCCATGAGGATCTCGTAGCCCCGCGCAAGTGCCTTGATGGATCCCCAGAGCCCCATCATCTCGACGGCAGGTTTGGTCGCTTGGGCAATCTGACAAACAAAGGGTAAACCTGGGGTCAAAATAAGTCAGACCCGAGATTGAAGAGGCCTGAGAACAAACGAGTATAGTTGGGTCACTGACCAGAAGCAAACCCCATCCAGTCGGCATGAAAGCAAGGATGCAAACGAAGATGTCAAGAACTGTCATGTGAGGGATTGCTATTAGTATTACAATAATGGAGACGAATGTTATAAATATGAGCCCCTTGATCAACCGGAAGACAAGCTGGAACTCTGCGCTGAACCTCCTCCTGCCGACTGACACAGTCTGGGAAGAAAATCATAACCGAGTGTTACGGCTCGAGAAATTAAACCACAAAAATTCTTATTGAAAAAAATAAGGGTTCTAAGAATGGTTCCAGCATTTTGGGAGTTAAGGAACCTCATCTACACAAACAAATATATATAGCATATTACTAAATATTATAAATCAGAAGGGAATATTGACGACAGAAGCACTTCCGGTCCAGGGAATACCCTCTGGGTAATTGAGGAAACATGGGAAATTGGTTATTACCTTCATAACAAGCAAAATCACGAAAATCACAACCCATGAGAAGCAATATACCTGGAAATGGCATTAATTAGAAGGACTGCGTAAGCACAACAAAGATGCAAACATCTGAATACTAAACAAGAGCAAAATTACCAGCACGCTGCGGGTATGCTTAGTTATATTCAAATGATACACAAGCCCATATTGGTAGATAAAGAAGCGCAGCGCAAGCAGTATTTCAACAATAGTACCACGCTTCCCAGAGTGTCGAAGAGGCTCCTGCTCTTTTTCCCACCATGATTCCCAGCTTTTGTCTGGTGATACACCGATACCTCCACGGTTGCTGATCCACTTGTTCCAATCAGTCCAGTCGTCCACAATCTTCTGCCACTCGAATCCAGAAGGATTGAATAGGAATGGTGCAAAGAGCCAGGTGCCCACCATAAACCACATGGAAATGGTGATGAAGATGTAAGGGATAGCTCCTCTATATGTCTGACCAAAGATTTCATACACAACGAGCAGAATCATCAGCTCGATACCCTTGACAAAATGACTGCGAGAATAGAGTCGGTAGTTATCAGCGAATTTAGCATGGAACACCACAAATCCACGTCCAGTTGCTCTATATTCAGCTCCTCCATGGAGTAATGTCCTTCCGTAATAGTGAGTTTTGGTCCCAAGTGAAAATGTGAAGAAAACAGATGCCAACTGAAGTTGCATAAGTACAAAGTCACTCAAAGCTGTTCTGAATCCTCTCTCCAGACCAATTTCCATCATCATGGGCAGTGCCATCAAAAATCCAAGTTGAACAAAAGACTCCGATGCAAGGGCAACTTGAAGAGGTGTGTTATGCACAAACCTCCTTCCAGTAGCCAGTGCTTCATCAAGTCCACTGAGGACAAGATATAAACGCCCATAGAGGAAAACATACACGGTCCAAACTGTAATCTAAGACCAAATAGAAAGACTAAGGTTAAAATTAACCAATGATTCAGAAAGAGAAAAGTCAGCGTCAATAATATACCATTGTACTGAAGTAGAACCCAATTGTAGTATAGTAACATGACAACATTCTGAAGAAATCAAAGCGGTGCCCCAGCCGATAGATGTCACGGCTCAGTGTCTGTTCACCATTACCATTAGCTATCTTTGCCTCAAACAGCGAAATTTGATTAAGACCCACATCTCTTCCCTTGCCAACTTGCATGTATTCGTGATGAGTGACATTGCCTTCACGCAATGTGGAATTGAATCCTGCAAAAGAAGAATTCACATTATTACCAGAATGGTTCCAGGCTTCCTAAAAGAAAGTAACAGCAGCAAAAGTTTACCTGCAAATATGTCCTCACTAAGATTGATAATCTTAGATGCTTTACTTACACCACCCCTTGTAAGGTGGAAAAGACGATCAAAGATATCAGGATGGCCATAATGAAATCGAACCCTGCAGAGAGGCGCCCAGATATACAATGTCAAGGGCAAGATCTTCAGAAAATCTTGAATAAAGGTATTGTACAGCAATATTAGGTTAGTAACATCATCGATAAAAAAACAAAGTGAGAAGTCGATTTAAACGATTTGATATGATTATGAAAGCAAAAAAAACCAATAGAAACCACAATGCCATGCTGTGAATGCACCAATGCAAGATATTCTAAGATGTTTACCTCAATGGATTGGCAAGCACACGCTGTCCAATAGTTACAAAACTAGTCTCCTGATTTGACATGAACCATGCAAGCGATGAAACACTGCACAAATTCAGCAAAATTAATCACAAGTTTAGCAACATGGAACACTGAACGAATTACAGGTTAAATAATCCAAATTAATGAAACAGGACAGAATTTAATCACTAATGTAGCAAAATGAAACATGCCAACTTACCTGCCAGTAAAGATATGCTCTCTTACTCCAAGTATTGACGGATATCTCACACCGTCGTGTTTCTTCAGAAACTCTTGCAACAAATTTCTCATTTTCAAAGCTTCTTCCATATAATGCTCCTGTTATCGACAGCATGACATAAAAAAAGTTGCAAAAGCGGTAAAAAGAATTCCTTGAAGCAACCAGTGCACAAAGCTGTACCTGATTCATATCTATAGTTTGGAGACATTCTCCACGAGTAAAAATTATTGCATGGTTCTGATTTTCTGGCTTTCCTTCACCTAGAATAGCATTACCTGGAAGTTTTATCTTGTAGATGACCTAGGCAAGAAGATAGATGGCAAATAAGTGCATCTCATTTTGCACCATGGAAAGCATTCCTTCCAACGAAGAAAAAGGGCGCTGTAAATAGGACTAGGTAATCTAGAATATTTTGAAAAACAGAATGGTGAGATTTCCTCATGCACAATTAAAACAAGCACTTCAATGAAAAAAAAAACCTGCATCACTTGACAAATCAAATTGTTTCATCCTAATAAAAATATACAGATTTGTAAATATGTGCCGTTAAGCTTTAGCTCTGTGGACAACAAAGATGGGGAAAATGATGGATGCCACTTAACAAAAGGCATCTCGGTATCACAGATACGTTTTACCATGTCAGTGCACGATATTGTAGCTTGGAAAAACTAAGAGGAAAATGGTCAAAGTAACACAATCAAGATAAATGAGAGCATATTTCACCTAAGAAATCCTAAATTAACAGAGCAGATTGCAGTACCTGATCAAGGCTCTGTCCAGGCTCATTAGATTTCGTAACAGAAGCCTTCACCAATGCTGAGTAGTAAACCTTGTCAATCTTCTTGTTTCTATCTTGGCTAGGTGCTTCAACTTCATCAATATATGCAACCCGGCGATGGATATCTGCCAAAAAAAGCGATTTCCATTTTTCAATAACATCATCATAGTTATCATGGCGTCACCTAGTCGACGACAAGGCGCCGAGTCGCCAGTAGTGGACACGATGGTCATTTGCCTAGACCGCAACTCCAAAACTTCAGATCTAGGTCAAAATCAAGAGGGTTAGGGTGGGAGGGAGGAAGCTGCGGAAAACACTAGCCACCGCCACCATAGCTCCAATTAGCCCGGAGCTCAATCCGCACTTCTCTCTGCTCATCTCGCTTGCTCACTTGCTCTACTGCCCTCTTTCTTCCTCGCGCTTTCTTGCTCTTCTCAGCATCCTCTCTTGTTTTGTGCATGAAGGATTCAAGGAAGTAGAGGGGGAGGAAGGAGAAGACGATATGGTGCAGTAGCTATGGCAAAGAGATATAAAAAGAGCCTCCATGGCTGCTCCATCGAAAGGAGAGAAGCAGGAACTAAATTTGCATCATGTTGTTTATTATTTTTTTCTCTTTCTTCTTTTGAGGAGGCAAGGGTAGTGGGTTGTATATATTATAGAGAGGTGCTTCAATGCTTTTCTTTTCTACAGTTGCACAAATATTAAAGCATTAATGAAGGGTAGATGGAGACTACTTACCCCTTCGCTTACTTCAAGATTTGTGCAACTTGTATTAGGAGGGAAAGCATTGAAGCACTGCTCTTATATTATAATATGTGTTTGTGAGTGGATGTATAGACACTTGGACTACCATACCAATGTAGCCTTGTAGAGTAGTATTGTATTTTAATCTATGGACACGTAAAGCAAGGAGCCTGGATCTTCTATGACCATTGTCAATACCAGTACATGTATTTTATGGTTTTCACTAGATAAAGCATATCGCCTAACTCTCGCCATGGCGGGCACCTAGGCGCCCTGGCGCCTAGGATCGCGAGACTTGCTGGAGCTCGTGACAACCTTGAACATCATATATATACAAGTATGTGACATCTAATAGACAACATCTAATAGACAGGAAAGGAACAAAAACAATAGCAATGTTAATCTATGAATGATATGTCCTGAATAAATGTAATTATATATCACTCAAGCATGGTGGTTTTGAATAGTAATGAATAAGGTCATACAAAATTTTAGAGTATGTTGACAATCTGATAGACCAGAAGGACATGGAACACCACCATGCAATATTTATAACAGATCCCAGCACAGTAAATAAACGAAACTTGCAGTTTCCATTACTCGCTATTAACCATAGTGCGATACTACCATTGCTCGAGCCCAATTAGCATATACTCACAAAAGACATGCAAGTGCACTGTTGCATCCAATAGAATCATAATTGTGTTCAAACTTGAGCGTATAAATTGAGAACAAATGAATAAAATAAAAGGCAGATCACATTTCACTCAAAATAAAATATATCCAGAATTTTGCAATCTTTATTGAAACTTACGTTGTCATTAGCCTCAAAATATCATGTGCACAAAGATCACCAGAACGCTTCTGGATTCCGTACTGCTGGCAAGAGACAACATATGTAAACTTCATGTCAGCTATAGCTTTGCATTGGGTCATTAGCTGTGAGTCCTCAGACATCAGTTCAGTTGCTCTGTAGCCTTCCATAAGATCTAATGAAAACAGGAAAAGAAGTGTTTGCTTAGGTCACAAAGGCCATGTTGAGAAGCACATCATAGACTGAACTATTAGAAATACCGTCATCTTTGGCCATATCAAGAAAAGCCTGAAGCTCCAAAGCCTTTCGGTAGTACATCATCCCTCTTACTGTGTAGACAAGATCAACAATGATTAAAAACCAGGCCACCATACATGATACTCCCTCCGTCCAAGTTTATAGGGTGTATTTTCTCCTGGTACATAGACCAAGGATATATTGATAATGACTAGACTAGCCCTAATTATTATCTCTAAGCACTGTATTCAACGATACATGTAGAGAGTATAAAGTAAAGTTGGATATTTATTAGGGTATAGAGGAACATCATACTACTTTTCATTTGAATATGAAATGCGCCTTATTTGTGCACAAGACAATTCAAAATATACGCTTTATAAAGTTGGACAAAGGGAGAACTATGTAAGATGTTTCTTGAGAGCAAAATACAAAGGGCAGGCATGCGAGTGGAAGGCAAAAAAAAATACCAGTTCTTGTCAATGTTTGTCCCCTATATGATGCCCAAAGACGAAGTTCCTCTTCCAATGTTTCATCCTCACGGAGCTCCTCCTCATTCTTGCGCTCGACCCTTCGAGGAAATTTTTCCATTCATCTTCAAAGTTCAAAGAGGTTAGTGAAACATCATCAGTTTTGATAGTCATCAGAAGAGAAAACTAAAGAAATTCGCATGATTTGTCAATCCAAGCAAAATGTCATCTAAGGAGAAAAGAACCTGGGTAAATTTTCTGCAAGTAGAAAAGAATGGAAACTCCATCCTCGTTTGGCTCTTCTAGATTTTGTGATGAGAAAAGAACATCTTCCTTGTAATAAGGAGTAAAGACACTGCAGTACAGAAGTTGTTCCAGCAAGTAATCAAGACAACCGATCACAAGAATTAACCAAATGGAACATTACGTCAGGTGATAATCCTATGTATCACAGCTTGCAAAAGTGACTTGGCAACAAATATCATGAGAAAAAAAGTTTTGTGAAACATAAACTTAATGTAGTTCAAAACAAAACTAACAACCATGCATATTGTATTAGTCTAGAATTATCCCAACATGTTTCCTTTGGGCTTATGTGTTTCAAAACTCTACATATAGATCTTTTGGTCTACACTTTATAATACACACACACACATGCATACATGTGTATGTGTGTGTGTTTGTATGTATAAGCGTGTGTGTGTGTGTATATAGGAAGCCTTTTCCGATCTCCTGTGAGTACATACTCCCAATTCAAAGATACCACTTAAACGAACGTGTTATACTCCTTTATCACTTTCGTATACTTAAATACTAATTCTAAGATACTCCAATACGACATGGTTGAAAAACTTTCATCGAGCCCTTTATTTTTGCTATATACCCTTTTTCATATGTAAAAGTACATACACATATTATGCTATAAAGAGTAGACTTTGATGCAATTTTTCATGGAAATCACTTTGGAGTATGTTATAAACAATATTAGAGTGTGCTCAAAAGGATAAAGAGGTATAACAACATCATTTAAGCGGTATATGAGAAGTGGTAGTACGTACTCTTAGGAGTACTGAACCATTTTCCTATATACACACACATACATATACATACATACATACATACATACATACATACATACGATATATACATACATATATAGATGTATATGTATGTGTGTATACACATATAGATGTATGTGTGTGTGTCTATATATATGTGTGTGTATATATACACACACACATATAGATGTATATGTGTGTATACACGCACACGTATAGATGTATATGTGTGTATATATATACATCTACATATATTATTACTCACAAGTCCTAGAAATATTTTTAAGCTTTTGAATGCTTTGATGAGTTTAGGTATTTCAAATTGAGAATTCACATTTCAAGAACTCAAAATGTGAAAAATCGTGTCTAAAATGAGTAGGAACTGACGATTTGAATTTTGGACTTTCAAAATTTTAAATTTCAGTGTTACATTTCCAAAATATGAAGTTTTCAAAACCTATGGTCATTCAAAAAGCAAAACTTCCTAAAAAATTGATAGGGTACCAAAGGAAGCGATGAAATTAGGCACCCCATAATAACAGGTTTTGGTGGTATGTAACGAGTTGGTCCAATAAAAAATATCTTGTAGTTATTAACCAATTACAATATTCAAGATATGAATATAGCCAACATCAAGCATACATGGTGAGCAAAGAGCAATATGATATCTCTAAAATAAACATGGAAGGTTTGAGAGGAACGGAAGTTAGTGCTCAATTAGTGCATAGTTGTACAAGGAACCAAAAAATAGAGGTAAGAACTTACGAGAAGGCCAACATATTCCGCACTTTTGGAGCATTTGGCATATCCATAAAAAGAGAATTTGCAAAGAACGATATTCGCCTTCTAGCATCAAGGTTTGTAGGGACATCCATAGCAGACTCCTTCACAGTGAGCAGCAGATGAAGCCTCTTTATCTGAAACAAACATGAAGTATGTATATCATTACGGCAACAGGAAGAACTCATTTATCACATCAGAAACTCAGTTTTATTATTAAAAAAGTGGGCCTCAAAATCAAACCTTTTCCGTCCATGCATTTGATTCCTCCACAGGAAACTTAATAGCTTTAGTAAACAACTGATCTTGCTGATCGAGCGGTGTCATTCCTTCGTGTTTTCTATAATTTCCACCATGTATGGAATCCAGTAGTCTGGAAGAAAAAATAACGGAACATATAACACCAGTTACCACAATATTTCAAGAAAGATCGGATGATCAATTGAATATACAAGCGTAAATAGCACTTCTGGGATTTTTTTTAAAAAACAATGCCCAAATCTCTACAGCAAGCAGCAACTAGCAATTTATCCATAGAATAGAAGTATAGAACCATTATTATTTCTGGTTTTTATGCTAAACCGCAAGACAGCAAGCAGATCTGTGTGACAACAACATAAAGACATGTAACCAAAACAAATATGGATGCAACGACATTGCATGGCATGTGCATTATTATTTCCTCTTCCAAGAAGATTATCATGCTATTACGACAGAACCAAATTAAGCCCTCACCCGCCGAGCTGATCTTGCTCCTCCATTATATCCCTTGTGACCACCTCAAGCATATCTTGGAACAAAATGACGACTTGGCCCAAATCTTCTTCTTTATTCTTTTGCTGTGTTCAAACAGAGAGATACAGTGAAGAGCTATCCTCTATGAACATGACCTAAAACCATGATGGAAAGTTTTATACCAGTAACTCGAGTAGCTCAATGAATTTCTTGCTCAGGGCAGGAAGGCTCTTCATGTTCAGATCCGTTATCAGATTTCCATCTTTAATATGCGATCCACAACAGTAAAAATCTCTAGTATAACACTGAAATTGGCATCACAGGTTTATTCAGATGTAAGACCAAAATAGAACTTTAGTCAAGGATTAGAAGCGAATGAAATCATGATAAGATAAAACATACTCTATCTCACGTTGACCAATCACTAAAGTGCAGATGATGTTTTTGAATGAAGCATAGCATTCTCTGATAGCAAAGGAAAAATATGGATCCGATCCCATTCTCTTCTTCAGGTCACGATCTTTTCCACCACTGTCTGCTGCCATATCCAATGCTATTGGAATCTGAAATCCAGTAAATAAACAATAAATGCCTGAATCCACCAACATAGTAAGTACAGAAACTACAAACTGATCAGGAGGAAACACCTTGCTAGCAAGTAGGAAAGGTGGCCATTGGAATATATTCAATTCACGATCTTTACAGTATGGAACAAGTAGCAAATCCATCTCCCTGTTATCTATGAGATCTTCTTCACGGAAACTTGTGATAATTAGGTTCCACATTTGAGCAAATCTTGCAGCCCTTTTATCTTCCTCTTGTTCATTGCCAGAAGTCTAAAACAAAAGTATGTCAGATCAAAGAGATGATGTATATTCCATCTTCAATAATGATCTGCAAATATTCATGATGTCGAGCTTTAAACACGAAATCCATACCTTAAAAGGTTTACTGGAAAAGGCAGCACGGAAGCCTTTACTCTTGTGTGCATCAGAAGGAATCAAGCTGCTCATGAAAGGCCCAAGGCAAAGATTCAAAGCGAGATCTCAACATTCCTAACGCTCAGATCTGGTTTCATAGACGAAGAAAGGTGTCTATAATAAGTTCCTTTGTTAATGACAGACAATACTCCACAATATCAGGGGAATAAACAATAGAGCATGAAGATATCACACTAAAAAAACAGAACGAGGTAAAGTGATTAATATTTGTTCATAACAAACAACATAACATTTGCTTCATGCTACCGATATGACAGCAAGAGAACTTTGATAGAAAGATTATGCCGCAATTGATGGATTGTATTCAGGAAGGGAATTACATATGTTGGTTTAGGAAACAAACCGACTCCTTCCTAGAATACAAAGATATATTCTATCTATAACCTCCTTCCTAGAATACAAGGATATATGCTATCTATAGCCAAACCCGCCTAATGACTAGGATATATGCTATCTATAGCCAAACCCGCCTAATGTATCAGGAGGTGGCAAATATTCAACACTCTCTGGCAATACAACGCTAGGCATGGCGTATGTTGAGACCGGACCAAAATCCGAGAAGACCGAGGAGGGCAATCCCTTTGTGAAGATGTCAAGAACCGTGATGTTGTCGGAACATGAAGAACACGGACATCACCGAGCAGCAACCCGCTCACGAACGGCGAAGATCAATCTCGACATGCTTCGTGGCGCTGACGCCGACCGGGTTGGTGGAGAGATAAACCGCGACGACGTTGTCGCATAGACAAGAGTGCCGTGTCACGGATCGTGGAGCTCTCAAGGAGTTGGCGCAACCAAGAAGCCTCGCCATCTCCATTGGCGACACCAGATTCGCTTCAAAGATCGAACGAAACCGTAGCCGACGCTCGACGACCAAGAGACGAGGTTGTCGCCAGGAACACCGTGATATCCAAAGGTGGATCTCGTGTATCCGGGCAACCCGCCAATCAAGATCGCGTAGACCACGAGCTCGAAAGCGAAGATCGACGGGCGAGAAGGCCGAATCCAGAGTGCTTTGAAGGTAGCGAGGATGCGCTTGACCGCAGCCGACGGGGCTCCCGAGGATCATGCATGTGAAGGCACACCCGCCGAATCGCATAAGAGATGTCCGCCCGTGAAGGCGAGGTAATCGAGAGCACCGCGAGGCTCAAACTGGTTGCATTGCCGACCGCACCGAGTCCGGCGAACCTTGGCTTGAGTATCCACAGTGTGGGTGCATGGTTTGCAATACCATGCCACCGCCGAGAATGTCAAGTGTATACCGACACCGAGACATGAATAAACCATTGAAGCGCAGCTATATAGAAATGCCTTAAAATGATGAAGTCGACTAAGATCCTTCATAGCGAACTCCCATCGCAGCGTAGATGGTGCGCAGAACAACTCGCTACCGAGGTCGTAAGAACAATATCATCAACATATAGCAAAAGATGTACCGCCTTTGAGCCGCGGTGGTAGATGAACAATGGCATCTGATTTGGCCTCAACAAAACCAAGGAGAGCAAGTGGCGGCGGCGGTATTTCAGCCCGAGGTGCCCGCTAAGTCCATAGAGGATTTGTTGAGGCAATGCACTGCATCCTACCGAAAGGTGGTAAATAAATCCAGCTGGCCGACTACAAAAATCGCTCTCACCAACGCATCGGAGGAGAAAGCATTCTTGACATCCACCGATGACCGCCGCCTCGAGAAAGAGCCGAGAGAGAATCAGGCGACGGCAAGGTGCTTCACCACGTGGTTGAAAGTCTCATCATAATCAACACCGGCGCTGTGAATCCGCGAAGAACCCAACGCGCCTTGTAGCGATCCGTAGAACCATCAGCATGTAATTTGTGTTTGAAAATCCACTTGCCGCTGATTTACATTGGAGTCCGACCGCGGGTACCAACTCCCAAGTGTTGTTGGACAAGCTAGGTCAGATTTTCCTACATCACACAAGGCCAGCCGGGATCATGCGAGAATGCAGACGATAGGATTTTGGAATCGCGATACCCGGTCCGTGACGTAGATGGCGGGTATCCAGATCCCGCTTCGCGCGGTGGTCATAAGCGGGATTGACCACCGAGCGATCAGGATCGCGCTTTGGGAAGACGCGCGCGGGTGGATCGGCGGAACGCCAGAGGAGTTTAGCGGGCGGCGCGAGTACACCCTCGAGCGGTGGATCTCGAGAGCCAGGCGGGCGTGGCGAAGCGAGGTCGCTGCGGGCGCGCGAGAAGATGCCGGTCATGCGTGGCGCGGCGCGAGGCCGACGGCGGCGGCGCGGGAAGAACCAGGGCGCGGGTTCGAGAATCAGATGGGAGAGTCGGGAACCAATGGGAAAACCACCGGATCCGACTCAAGTAAAAATCCAAGTCATTAGCGGATCGGGCGAGGCAAATAAGGAAAGTCGGCTCATCAAACACAACGTGACGAGAGATCACGATGCGGTTAGTGGAGAGATCAAGGCACCAGATCCCTTATGGTCGTAAGAGTAACCAAAGAAGACACACGGGCGAAGGGGCAAGTTTATTGGAGGCTGTCGAAGGTTGGGATAGCAAGCGCACCAAAACTCAAAGATGCTCATATGAACGAGGGGTACCAAGAGGCGGCAGTATGGGCAAGTGGCGCTAATGGTGCGAGGGAGACGGCTCAATGTAGGTGGCGCGCTGAGGCTCTCAACCCAAGAGCGTGTGGGAGTGAGGCTTGGAAAAGCAAAGAACGCACAATATTGTTAGTAGAACGAATTATGCGCTCACTTTACCGCTCGGGGGATGTGTAGGGCACGAAATTCGCAATAGACGCCGTGAGCGAAAGAAGGACCGCGAGGAGGAGTTGTCGAACTCACGCCCATTGTCGTGATCAATGCCTTGATGGTGCATCCGAACTGAGCGGATACATAAGAGAAGAAATGACAGAGCTGTAAAAGTGTCGATTTCAAACGTAAGGGAAAGGTCCACAAATAGTGAGAGCAATCATCAAGAATTACTAAATAATATTTATAGCCCGAGATGTCGATAACCGGAGATGTCCACAGTCACAATGAATTAGATCAAAAGTTTTAATACATGGGAAGAAGAGCTGGGAACTAAGTCTAATGTGACGACCGAGTTGGCAAGCATGACAGAGCGAATCATGTGTGCTTTTATTACAAATGATAGTCAAGAACTAGATAATCTAGATAGAGCGACAGACCGGATGGCTAAGACGGCGATGCCAAAGTGGATGGAGACACTAGGCAGAGCTAGGCACACGGGCGAGAAGCAGCGTGACGAGGGGCGGGCAGCTCAGTGGTGTAGGGCCCGAGCTATTGGACTCGACGATCACGCTCTCGTAGCAAGATCCTTCACAGAGAGGTCGAGAGGTCAAACTCAATAGAGCAAGGATTGTCAGAGGAATTGACGAACGTAAAGAAGATTCTAATAATGTCGAGTGCAAAGGATATTGTTAAGGTAAAAGGGCGGAAGAACCGTGTTCTCATCGAGGCACCGGAGAATGCAATTCATACCGGCAATGAGAGGTAAGGATGCGCATTAGGAGGTCGAAACAATGATATGTTACCGATGTCAGCGCGTGGTGTGGTTGGAGGCGCCGAGTCCGCAATCCACCAGCCAGATGGGGTTCAACGCCATGGTGCTAAAGAAATTAGCGAGTGATCGCCGATCCCACTCACGGCCCAGTATGGCCCAGCGGGGGAGGTAGCAGTCATACGGAAGTGCCGCTGTCTTGGCCCCGAATGCCGCAGGGCTAGGCAGGGTATGAACGGTGGTCTGACTTGTTGGACAGGGCGCTGAAGGGCGTGCGGCGCATGCAAGAAGGCTCGGGCCGATGATGTATACGCCGGGCCAGAGATGGCGTTGTCGCTGCCCTCCCGCAGACGCCAAAGCCACATGGAGATGGTGCCCGCCCATGGGTTGTAGAAAGTCGATCGTGAGCGCCACCCTTGTAGTTCCTGCCCGCCGGTTTGCGGTTGTTTTGAGCCGAGCCACGCTCGAGGTGTCGGTGGCGTGCGCTACCGGTCGCAGAGGATGGAGCAGCGGCGGGCAAGCGGCATTGCCGTCATTGCCGGGCGCAGCAGAAGACCAGAGAGCCGTGGCGCCTCCGTGGAGGCCTTTGCTCATGGTGATCTCTCGAGAAGAAGATCGCTTTGACGGAGCGGAACGTCGGGAACGGACGCCGCTGGCGAGGAAGGACTCGAGGTGGTCAAACGCTTGTTCGCACTCCGCAGACGCTGAGGCGAGGCGCGACGGGCAAGATCTCGCCGAGGTCGCGGAGCGCGGCCATGCCCTTCATCGTCCGACAGAGTCGCTCACGCTCGTGATCACCTTGAACGAACGCGCGAAGGCGGCGCCGAGGCGAGGGGGCGCGGTCTCGCGATTCCTAAGCGAACCGTCCTCGATGGCAAGCCATGCATGGCGCTGGCTGCGCCACCGCTCGCGCACGGTGTCCCGAGATCAACCGTGATCGTGCCAAAGATCCGTGAGAGGACGACGCTATCCATCCGCTTCCTAGACAGGTGCGAAGGCGACGCCGAGAGCACATGGTCGACGCAGGGCGTAGCGCTGAGGTGAGAAGAACGCAGGTCGCGCCAGCCGTGAGTAGCGGGAGAGGGGTTCGTAACAATCAAACGAGCGAACGATGTTCGACGCCAAGGCTCGGGCGTGAAGGTCAGTGATGACGACGCTTCGAGGGCGCGCTTGCCGCCGGGGACGACCGCTTGTCGTCATCCTGAGGTGCCACCAGCTTTTCAGCCGCGGCGATTTGGCGCCGTGGCTTTGCGACGGCTTTCCGCTTTCAACGCGGCAATGCAGATCATACGACGCAGCGCAGTGGCAGGTTTACGCCGCCTTGGCCGCAGTGATCGCGGAAAGGAGGCGCCGAGCCTTTTGCGGTGGTTTTTCCTTCTCGACGCGCATAGCGCGCGCACTCTCCTCCGCCATGGATTCTCCGAGCCATGGTAGGCGCCGCAGCAAGCAGGGCGGCGGCGCCGATCCGCTTAAGCGCAAGCGTGATGAAAGTAGAGACTAAGCAGTCGTAAGGCAGCAAGGCAATTGTTGAGCTAAGCGATATCTCGTGATACCATGATAGAAAGATTATGCCGCATTGATGGATTGTATTCCAGGAAGGGAATATATAGGGAGAGTCCGGCTGGTTTAGGAAACAAACCGACTCTTCTAGAATACAAAGATATATTCTATCTATAGCCTCCTTCCTAGAATACAAGGATATATGCTATCTATAGCCAAACCTCGCTTAATGACTAGAATATATGCTATCTATAGCCAAACCGCCAATGTATAGGAGGTGGCAGCAATATTCGAACAAACTTCATTTGAGCACTTTCACAACCGGAAATGGTAGCTTAAAAGTAGAGATGGCAAAGATGGAAAAAAACAGCAGTCCTAGAACTAGGCTTTCTGATTTGCTATCGGATGCAGTAGTGTATTAGATAAAAAACTGTTTCAAAATCAAATCAGGCTCAGCACATTAAATGTGTCAAGTAATGAAGCGCACACTGAAATATTTTACTAACCTCACCAAGACGCACGACAAGCCCCATAGATACCACCAATCAACGAGAAAAGTGCATACCAAATCTGGGTGTCCATGAAATAGACCTGGACGATTCAATGGACAAAACTCAATATACTGGTCAAACAACTTATTTTAGTAAGCAACAAGAAGGATCGACACATACAAGAATTATTGGAGCCCAAAGTGCGATGACAACACCAATGTTGTTATTTGCTGCAAATTGAAACCAAATAAGAACACCAAAAATTCAAAAGAAAAAAAGCCAAAAAGGAGAATAGCAAGTTTCAACACAAATACCGTGAGGGAAAAACTCATGCCACTGGAATGTCCGAATTGGTTCTCTCATTATATCTTTGGTTGGTTGCACCAGAGGCTTTATCTGCAACCAGACAGTAGGAGAAGATGAATAACCAGCACTAGTGGAAGGTTGAGTGCCACGAAGGCTTTGTCCTAATTGAATTGAATTCCAAAAGAACAGGCAATCGATCTCCAAGCATTTCACATGCCATCCAGTAGCTTTTGAGATTTGCCAACATGGTGTTGACACTCATTACGCTTAGCATTTCGTACATTTGAGATCAACAAATGTATTTGGTTTGTAATTTCAATGTATAACTAAAGAAACACAAATATTAAGGTCACGTTTGGAACATGAGAATTTTTTCCAGATTCTTGCATGAAATGAACCGTTTCCTGTGAAATTCATGCGTTAAAAACAAGCCCTAAGATTCACACACCAACCAGTTCACTTAAAAGCTTAATAGTGAAAGGTAGGCAATCTAATCATATTTTAGCACCAGAGTACCAATGAAACAAACAAAATAATTTGAAATTTTGATTTCTATGTTCTTTATTTCCTAACAATCAAATTCTACAATAAATACACTTCAGAAAATCATAGAAAATACTTCAGTGAGATGGTTTCTATTATGTAAGAATGATAATACCCAAGAGGATACTCAAGCGCAGCATCTAGCATGGATGTAAAACAAATAAGAAATGAGTAGGTACCTCAATATAGAAGCTTACTGTCAATTTCATTGCTAAAAGAAGAACCCAGAACATGGTATACCTATCATTGCAGCAATGCTTAGTGATTAGAAAAGGTGTATACAGTAATACAAAGTGTGAAGGTGAGTTAACAACTTCACATACTTGAAGAGGGAGAATGCGCTCATGCATTCCTCTGCCAACAAATAATCGAGGCTGCAGATATATTAGGCAAAAAGGTATCAACAAAAGCAACAATATATTTAATAGCAGAAACCAATAGATGGAAAACTACCTGAGACCACCACATCATGAAAGTGATGACCTTAACATTCGAACTCTCCAGAATCCTTCTAAGAAATGGGAAAAGAAATAGCACAGCTGCAAGCATGTTTGGTGCCAAATATATCACAACAGCCAAAATGTACAACGATGGCTGATTCTGACCATCACCAAGCCAACTTTTTATTATTCTTGCAAGACCCGTAGGATTCTCCCAGGTATATGCATAAGTCACAGGTAAAATCACAACCCATGCGGCAGCTGTTATTAACTTCAGGACATATCGCAGCTTGACTGCAAACGACATGCTTCTTCTTGCTTTCCAGCCAAATACAATGTCCAGAATTGCTGTATTGGTTTATATTTATTAAAGTCTACGTCAATATAAAAAAACATATACACTGTGAAGAAGTGTACATACAACTGTACAAAAAAGCTTCTTTACTAAACAGAAATGCAGTTAAACATATATCCTTCAGTTCCATGTTACTAAATTTGCTGTCATATTAAACTGACAAAGTTTGCTAAGGTATATGTCCATCAAGGCCAAGGTTGTCGTGGCGCCACCTAGTCGACGCCAAGGTTTCCTATCGGTTGGAGGTAGACACCGAGGCCGCTTGCCCAGGCCACAGGACTTAGGCAAGCTACCGGGAAAGCTGGGCAACACCATGGTCGCTTAGGCGCCATCCACCGAGTCCGCGGGCGCCAAGGGGAAAACCCTTGAAGGGTAGGGTTTCATGCGCAGCAGAGAGCGAGAAAATAGATCTAGGCTGAGGCTTCGAGTAAGGCCGACGAGCCACACGCCTCTCTAGCTCACTTCCACATCGCGCCTCTAGCTAGCTAGATAATTGACCGCGTGTGCCACGCCGACCGCCGCCACACGCCGAGAAAACCGAGAAAACGCGGCGATTGCCGCTTTCACGCAAGAAAATCAAGGAAACACGCCAAACGCTCAAAAGATACGAACGTAATCGCTTTTTTCGCATTTATTCGCGAAAAGGACTAAACGATTTTTTTCTCCGAAAAAGGACCTAAACGAATCGGCTAAAAATGGAAAAAGGACCTAAACGTAGCATATATTTTTTCCATGAAAAGGACCTAAACGTAATTTTGATTTCAAGCGACCGGAGCGCCAAGCTCAAAACGCGAAAAGGGCATAAGCGTAATATATTTTTCTTTCACAAAAGAAGGACCTAACCGTAACATTTTTCCGAAAAGGACCTAAACGTAATTTTTTCCACAAAAGGACCCGAACGTAAATTTCCGCACGGCCGAGCAATGGCCGAGAGCCACTCCCCTCATTAATGAATGCGTGGCCAAGTCCACCAAGTTTAGTATATGGATTATTTCTCCACCATCGCTGTCAGTAGAAAGGTAGTCGCTTTCGCAAGCTTGTCGCCATCGGCACCGGCAGCCTTGGGCTCTTGGTCGCTTCACTCTCACCGCCCACCACCATCGAGGTCACCTCAACTTAGGTTAGTCTCCTTCACCCTCCTTTCTTCTTCTCCCTTTGTTCTCGATTTGCTCTACTGCATTTTGCTCGATTTTCTCCGTTCTTGCTTTGATTTGGTCTTGAGCATGCACCCTCTTGCTCGCCTCCGCTTCGCTTCTTCACTACTTTCTTGCTCTTCGCTTCTATGTGTTCGTGGCGCTTACTTTGCTCGCTTCTTTGATTGTCTGATTCTGTTTCTCTTTCTTTGTCCTCTCGCTTCTCTTTTGCTGCTCATCAGCAGTGCTTACTACGCTGTGTGCTTGTGCTTGTGTGCCGTCTGGGCAAATCGCAAAGGCGATGAGACTTATGATCCATCCATGATTATTAAGGCATCGCTTAATCATCAATTAGGCGTCGAGAAGCTCAGGGTCGCTAAGCACGCCGCCGCCATTTCGCTTTGGCGGAGGGGAAGAAGCTAGGCAAAAGGCGATTAGAGGTGGCGTGTCGTGTCTGGATCAAGGCAACAACGATGCTAAAGCCACCTATTCGCCATCGCCACCAACTTGTCGCCGCAGATCTCACGCCATCGCCATCAAATCTCGGCCATTGCCGGATCCGCTCAAGATCGCCGCCGCTATCATCGCCGCCATAATAGCTGTCTCTCCGGCGGCGATGACCAGCGAGCGACAGAAGTCGAGCCGTACGCAATGGTCGGTGCCCCACTCCTTCCTCTCCGCTTGCCCTTGTTCGGCAGGTGATGTGGTTGGCAACTCTCTCTTAGAGTACGAGTGTAGGGTGGTCGGGTTAAGTTGTTGGGTTTGTGTGTTGGGTCGCCTGTAGGCTCTTTTGTCATTTTCCTTTGCCCTATCTCTATTTATTTGCTATTTCCTCATCCGATTGCACCGTGGCTCACAGTTAATATGGTGTCACCTCGCCACACGCCATAAGCATTCTAGGCATCCAAAGCGGTGGTTTGGTGCCTCGCATCGCCTTACCGCTTTAATAACTATGGATCCATCCAAGGATCTCAAGAGGAAGGAAGTCGAAGAACCCGGAATGGAAATATGCATTCGCTAACTACTGCACAAGGATATGGTGGAATATGCCCTTGTGTGAAGCATGTGCACCAGGACATCAAGAGGTTAAAGCAACATCTCATTGGGGGTTTAGGGATAGTTTTAAGTGCCCCAATACCACTACTGAGATCATGACAGAAATGCAAGGCTAGATGAAGACTACAGAGAAAGGTGCCAGTCAACATTGAGAGGTGAAAAGTGAAGAAAGTTGCTGGTAATGTTAGTTGTCTTTGTTGTTATTTGGAGAATTTGTGCTATGCTTATTTAACTCTCTGCCATATGACATATATTCATTTAATTCCCTAGCATGCAGGTATTACATGAGGTATATTTATTTAACTCTCCATGTAAGGTATTATTTGTTATTTTTATTACTACTGCTTAACTCTCGCCATGGCGGGCACCTAGGGCGCCATGACACCTCGGCTGGGCCGTGAACTTGTTAGGCTAGACAACCTTTGATCAGGGTTGTCAATGTTGTTGGTAAAAGCAAACGTATAGACAGAAGGCATTATAGTAGGACTCAGGCCTCAGGGTATTAATCTAAGCAGGGAAGCTTGAGAAGGTACTTGATGTTTCATCACCAAGAGCATTACAGAAACAATATATTGCTAACTATATTGGCACAACAGAGTTCTCTACCAAATACTGACTACACCAAATAATATAGGGTGTGTATACTACCATGCTTATCTAGCCCTTGTAGATTGTTTTTGCAAATCTAGCCCCGTGTGTGCATTTGTGGGGTGGCCCCCTGCACCTGGCTGATGCGGGAGTAGCGCGTATATCCTAGTGCACAGGAGGCGGGC